>JBAJHW010000003.1:103392824-108392824 GCA_037013535.1 Intellagama lesueurii
ATCAATGAGCATAAATGTGCGGAAGTATTAGCGACTTCATTGCCTGCCTTTGATCAGGAGCTGTGGGGATGAAGTTGGGGAGGAGGATATTGTAAAGGCTTTAGAGTTTTCAGATGCAGAAGGATTTGGGGTTAACCAT
Organism: Intellagama lesueurii; assembly: GCA_037013535.1. Lineage (NCBI taxonomy): Eukaryota > Metazoa > Chordata > Lepidosauria > Squamata > Agamidae > Intellagama > Intellagama lesueurii. The sequence continues at coordinate 103,392,964 of JBAJHW010000003.1, forward strand.
ATCAGGCCTTGCAACAGACAGGCTTTACAAAGCCTCTAGTTGGCTGGGCCTGATAAATAATATATTTAGAAACTCATCAGTCTGCTTTTGCCTGCCTGTAAAAACTCAAATGGGTCAAATCTCTCCATGAAGCTTGAGGAGAAACTACTCAAAACTACACTTATAGAGCTTCAGCTAGAATAAAACTACAATAATAGAGACTCAACTAGGACACATAACATTAATCAGGAAAGATTGTATGAAGTCCAAAAGGTCATCAGTGTGAATAACAAACACTGCAAATAAAGGGTCCAGAAATGGGAAAGCTGGCTGGATAGCTCGGTGGTTTAGATATCTGGCTGTGGAGCCAGAGTTTTGGAGTTTGATTCCACACTGTGCCTCCTGTGAGTAGAACTAGCCTGTATGGCCTAGGGCTAGTTGCTGAGTTCCAGAGCATCCACAGAAGAAGGGGTTTTAAACCACTTCTGAGTATTCTCTGCCTGGAAAGCCCCTGGAAAGTGTTGGCATAAGTCAGAAATGGGAAGTCTTGCTGAAATGAAACAAACCAAAAGTAATACAAACTTGCAAAAATGAAATGCAAACAGAAAACAGAGAATGCAAAAAAGAATTTTTGAGGAGCATATTGCTAACAAAAGCCAACACTAATGAAGCAGATCAAGAGGCAGTTGGACTGCTGGGATGACAATGGTGTTAAAGGAGTATTGAAAAGGGTAAGGCTTTACAGGTGAAGACAGAGAGCAGATACCTAAGCCTGAACTAATGAGAGAATAAGGATCTGTGGAAAAAAAACTACTGACAAAACAGGACATTGTAAATTTTGTTGGTAAATTACAAGTTGCTGTGTCCAGATGGTATCCACCCAATTGTTCTTACAGAAGATAAATGTGTAATTGGTTATCTAACTAAAACATGTATCACACCTGTAGTATCAGCCTTTGTACCAGGCAAATGGGGAATGGTCAATGTAACATCAGTCTTCAAAGAAGCTTATCCATGGAGGGTCCAAGGAGTTATCTGTTGTTTAGCTTATCATCTGTTCCTGCTAAATTGGCAGATTGCAAAGTGCTTCAAAAGGATCTCTTTAGATTGTGGGTTAGGCATTAAAATGGCTAATGAGATTCAGTGTGACCAATTGTAAAGCAATGCATATTGCAGCAAAAATAAAATAAAATAAAATAAAAATTTAAAAAACCCTGTTTCACATATACACTGAAGAGATCCATCTCAACTGTCAAAAACTTCCAAAGGAAGGAATTGTGGGGTTGTAACGGATAGCTAAATGAAAATGTTGACCCAGGATGCAACTGCTGTGTAGAAGACAAAATCTCAGTTGGGCATGATTGTTAAATGGAAAATAAATTGGGCAATTAACTGCCCTTATACAAATCTGTAGTGCAACCATGTTTGGGCAGGAATTACGTATTTGTGATAACCTGCAGCAAAGCTTTTTACTGTGGGATATCTGCAGAGAGGGTCCTTTTAAGGGGAAAGGTGGGGTAAGAATATTTTAAATAAATTAGATTAATAAATAAAAAGGAGTGAACTGCTTGCAGCACATGTCCTGTTTGAATACAATTCCTCGTGCTAAAGCAGGACATGTAGGTCCAGCTGCCTACATGCTGAGAAGAACAACATCTCTCTCTGAATTTATAAATAAGATTGAGACTGGCACATAGGTACTATGCGGAGCTGCGAGAAGCTGGACTACAACTCCAAGAGCTTCCCAGCCAGCATGTAATTCTGGGAGTGGTTGTCTAAAAAAAGTAACTTTTCCAAGCCCTGACATGATGTCTCTAGGTTTTAGAAGAAACACTGAGAGCAACCTCTGCTTTTGTTCCCACTGTATTCAGTTGCACAGCACCACTTTTCCACATTAATTGCATATGTGAACTAATATTACAGCAGGAAATCTCCTGAGATGTAATGATGGGGTTAGGCCTATGGCCTAGGGGACAATCAAGAGTCATCAAGCTCTCCCAGCTGATCATTTAATCTCCAGGAAATACCCTTCTCCTTAGTCACCATTACTTAATTAAAATTACCATGCAGCACTTCGGCATAGCTCATTTCAACCTCGGGATGGGATTAATCATAAGCATGCCGAAGCGGCTGACACTGCACAGTCAAACACAAGTTGGCTAAGGAACAATAGTGGAGAACAAAGAGAAATGGCAGGTCAGAGTTTGCAGGGAGACATTCTCTTGGAAACTGGGCGTGATGCCTAGAGAAAGCAGAAGTCCCGCCCATGCAGTAAAGCTGCTGCTACCTGCTGATTTTGCAAGCATTAGCTACAGGTCCACTCAGGAGGAATCGTTAATTTTTCACGGAAGGGAGAAGCAACAGGCACAGCACTTGCAGCTGTATCCTTCAGTTGACAGATTTATGTGGACATACCATTTCACTGTAATACTATTTTTCTGACCTCCACCCAACCCCAGGCTGAAGAGTGTTATTGTTACTGTTTGTTGCAAGCAGGACATTTTCAATTACAACCTATGAAATGAAGCAAATGTATGGGAACCTTTGCAAAATACTTGCCATTTCTTCTTAGGGCGTAGCCAGACTGGCCTCACTAGAATCCAAACTCAGGGGGCTAGAGTTGAGTGCAGAGCATTTGGCGCTGTTAAGAATATCAGAAAGCCCTGCTGGATCAGACCAAAAGCCGGTCTAGTCCAGCGTTCTGTGCCTATGGTGACTAACCAGAAGCCCCAGGAAGCTTTCAAACAGGACATGAATCCCTTCCATTTATGCTCTCCAGCAATTAACTGTATCTGGTACTGGAGGAAGTATATGGATGTCAAGCTTGGCGGTGACTGATAGCTGTATTCCATGAATTGGTCCGATCTCTTTTTAAAGCTGCCCACCGGCAGTCATCAAAATGTCTTGTGATGCTCTAAGTCTCCCAGTTTAACAAGGTGTTGTGTGGAGAAAGATTTCCTTTTATGTATTCTCCATCTCCCACCATGCAGCTTCATTAGTTGACCTGGGTTCTAGTGTTATGAAAGAGAAATCTTTCTTCCAGTTACTTTTTTCATAATGCATAATACACACACACACACACACAATCTCTCCTTATCTGTCTTTTTTTTCTAAGCTAAACACTGTTGTTCTTTCCTGCACCTTTTCCAGCTGCACAACACCCTTGCTCTGGTACAGTAACCTGAAACATGCACAGTATTTCAAGGCCAAAACAGCATTGCTGGGAAAAACTGGATTTAATCCACAGCAACTCCTGATACAAGCCATACTGTGGTTTTAAAACGGCACTAGGCTTCCCTTTTTAAATCCACATTAGGGTTTTCATCACCAGCTGGCCGATGCTTGGAGGCTTCCCAGCTTGTGGCAGCACTGGGTTGGGGCAGCAGAGTCCTCTCCCACTTGATATGCGGAGAACATGGAGCCACTGGAGCTGCCTCCTGGGCAAGAACAGCATCATTGTCTAGCCAGTGCTATCTCGGCACTGGCTAGCCAATGACAATATTATTGCAGGGGGGGGGGGGGCTGTTTCCACACATGTTTAGTGGGTGAGCTTCTGTCCCATTCCCAGTGCCTCTCTGTCAAAGGATGCTTTCTTTGCCAGAAAATAATATCTGAAAAATTAATTTCTTCCTTCAGTATGAGCAAGGTAGAAATTATTAAAAAAATCAGATGTGTACCTATATTCTGACTTCTGTAGTAGAAGACATGGGAGAGAGATGCTTTACAGAATGTATGGGCTACAGTGTGCTTCCACTTTGTGCATGGTGGAAACAGACACTCATGCTACAGCAAGATAACTTGAAGCTAAGCAGGTTATGGTGTGGTGTGGTTATTGCTTGGATGGGAGACTGCCTGGGAATGTACTGTCTAATGAAACAATTCCTGTGTAGTTCTACAGAGCTTACTCCCAAGTAAATGTGGAAATGATTGCATCTTAAACCGCATATCTGGTTTATCCTGTAGCAGTTTCTTTGTAAAAATAAAAATTAAAACATGCCGTGCTCCTGAAAATGTGGCATTCCTTCACCCCTTTTCATATTACTTGTCCCCTAATGTGAAGTCATTAGTTTTTTCAAACCCTTGTCAACCTTAGCCGATGATGTAGACTAAAGATGGGAAAATATGACTGCAGGCCCTCAGCATGAGCTTCCATTTTGAGTGGCAGCACTGTGCTGCTTATAATATTCTTCATACCTGATTTCAAGTAACTGGTTGCCTAGGGGAGAGAAAAAAACACTTTAATTTGGAGTAAGGAATTTCTAGCATATACCAGGGCAAATACCATACCTATTGCTGCACATGTGTTCTAAGCCATTGCTAGGTATTTTATTTTATTAGGAGAATTATAACTACAATTTAGGGTAAGCCATCCCAAAATAAAGCAGTGATCATGATAATAACAATTAATTGCACCCAGTTATTGGCCAAGATAAGGAATGCTGCTTCTTGGGTAATATAGTTCTTCAGGGGGTGCTCTCTACAGAGCCCCAATGGCTGTGAAACTATGACTCCCAGGAAGCACAGTGGCAGCTTCCTTTTTGTACATTTACAGGAAGTAGTATGAAGACAGCTGTGCAATCTCTGAGACAAGGTGGTGATCCAGGTGAGCAAAAGTTAGGTTTCAGTAGCAATGAGTTTGAAGCCTGGAACTCCCAGAATTCTGTCTGGTGAAATCTTGGAGGATTCTGAGAGTTGTAGCCCCCAAAAATCCAAATAGCACATCCCTAGAAATTACATTTCTAGAGAGTCAAAAGGCAAATTAAGTAGCAGCACTAGCTTCATTGCCTTCTCCCTGTAGAATAGTGGCTTCCAGCCTTGGGTAACCAAGTGTTCTTGGACTGCAACTCCCAGAAGCCTTCACCATTGGCTGTGCTGTTTGGGGTTTCTAGGAGTTGCATTCCAAGAACGCCTGGATTAGCCAAGGTTGGAAACCACGGCTGTAAAAGGTTTACAGGAAAGGAGTATCTGCAGTGGAGACGAATTGTATGTACAATAGTCCATTGAAAATAAAATATTTGGAAGGCTTAGGGATGATGCTGAACCCTAAAAACTAGTAAATGATCTGCCAAAATTTCTCAGACATTTTTCTGATAAACTTTCTGAAATTTTTGTTGCATTACTCTCCTGGAAATAGAAAGCCACCCTGCAGAATTATATGCACCAGTTATACACTATTTGTTTTGTTGGGCTGCCACTACTAGCCCCATCACAAAGTACAAGAATGCCAACAGACAGAGGGCATTATGGAAGAAGGAAAAGATTGGTCAACCTGCCAATAAAGTTGTGTTGTTGTTTTTTTGCTACCACTTGCATTGCCTAAATAAATAAATAAATAATCAATCCTTGGGAGGGGAAAGAACAAAGCTGTGCTATAATCACAATTAATAGTGAGGACCACCTTCTCCAGAAGCTGGAGAATTCTGGTGAAATTGACCTCCAAGCTTCTGTTCTCACTAATAGGGTGGAGAATTTCAAAAGCCCACTTGTGCATAGCTGTGGCATATACCCAGGAACTTGGAAATGTTGTTGCTGTTGCTGTTGTTGTTGCTTCTGGACTGTTGAATCCCAGAATTCCCACCTAGCACTGCCAGTGGCCATTTTGACTGGGGGATTCTTGGAGAACTAATCCAAGTTTTGATATTTGCTGGTTGTTGTTTAACATGGGGAAACAAGGCATGGGAAAATTCTCAGTGCTGCTCACATCTCACCTAACGCAATGGTTAATTCTGAGCTGACATGGACAGGGTTGTGATGTAAATCCAAACAGTACTTGTTGTTCAAAGCAACAAAGTGCATCCACATCAGTTCCAACATATCCTTTGTTTGATTGCTCTGTTTTCTCAACTTAGCCCTTCATGATTGCAAAAGATAATCAACCAGTGGCATAAGTTATAATTCTGCTGCCTGGAGGAGGGCATTTGTCATTGCCTAACTGAGTTCATGTGAAGTTTTCGTTCCCATGTCCTGAAGTAAAACCTGCTCTGATGTAAGTTCTGTTCATCTTTAAATGTGTTGAGAGCCTGGGTGGCTTTGTGAAGAACTGAAAATATCTGAAGTTGGTCCTATGAATTTAATTTCATAATTAAGAATTCTTGATTGTGAAATTAAACCCATAGGACCAACTTCATATATCAGTAAATAATTTCATGTATTTTAGTAGGCCATTGGCCATATCTGATCTTCGCCTCACACCTTAAATAGATGGAAACTTTGTAAAGTCTCATCTGGAAATTCTCATTCAGAAATATTCTCCCACCCTTGCTCTGAATATTCTCCTGTTCTTGTTTAATTCCTGCTGAGCTGAAGCAATGTGGTATGTGACTGGGCAATCATCCATTTATTATTGTATTGCTGTGATCATTACCATCATCATCACCATTACGATATATTTTAAAGTACTTCCACTTCCTTCCTTGCACCTCTTTGGATTCTGCTTGTTACTTGGCTGTGGAAAAAGACAGTGAAGTGTGGGGAACCCTGAGGGCTTGGGGGAATGTCAGCCTATATTACAGAAGGGGCCTGTCAGAGACTTAGAACATGCACTGATTATCCTCAAGATCAATTGAATCAGATGGGAATGCCTCTGCAACCCAGTGCAGCTGTCTTTGCAGGAATGGAATTTGATGGCTTCAAACCTGCAGGAGCATACTTCAGGGCGTCTGGAGCCTCAAACTGCCGATCAGGCTATTGGCTGTAATCTTTTTGTTAACTCCTTTGATGCCACTGGCTGTCCTGAAGCCTGCAGCTGATTTTTATCTCTGACAGAGCTTTGTTTGCTTTTGAATTTATATGGTTTTGGCCTGACACTTGACATGAAGATTTATAACCATTTATCACGGACAGGACTTGGCTCTATGGTTTCTCTTAATTGTGCTACTGAAATCCAGAAGCAGCCCTTACAGATGGGGGAAGGCGGAATCTAGGTTCACAATCAGGTTGATTTCAGCAAAGATACCACTTTAGCAGGGAGGGAAGGTGAATCTAGATCCTGCTTTTTTTATTTCATTTGGAGAACCACACCATTTGTGCAAGTATTTTAATAAGACAATTTATGTTTTACTAGGTGAAGAACAATACATCTATATCTTATGCAGTCTTCATGAAAGACTCAAAGAACTAGGCATATTTAGCCTTGAGAGAAAAAGACTGAGGGGAGATATGATAGCACTTTTCAGAAACAGAGGAGGGGCAGGATCTGTTCTTCATAATTGCAGAGTACAGGACATGTAATAATGAGGTGAAGCTACAGGAAACCAGATTTATCACGAAAAACTCCTTAAATGTTAGAGCAGTATGAAAATGGAACCAATTACCTTGGGAGGTGGTGAGCGCTCCACTGCTGGAGGCATTGAAGAGAAATTTAGACAAGCATCTGTCAGATCTATTTTGATTTGGATCCCTGCATTGAGCAGGGGGTTGGACTCGATAGCTTTATATTTATTTATTTATTTATTTATTTCATTTATACCCCGCCTATCTGGTCGATTGTGACCACTCTAGGCGGCTTACAACACACACTATAAAACAATTAAACATATAACATACCACATAACATAATTTGCATAAATAAAAAGAAATAAAGTTTTTTCTCAAAGATGGCAAGAAACAAAGTATATTGTAGTAGAAAAAGAAAAACGAGTAATTAGGAGTTAACTGGAAAGGGGGAAGGCCTGCCTAAACATCCATGTTTTCAGTTGTTTCTTGAAAATACCCAGCGAGGGAGCTGCGTGAATCTCAGGAGGTAAGCTGTTCCAGAGGCGAGGAGCCACTGCCGAGAAGGCCCGGTTTCTTGTTTTTTCCTTCCGGGCCTCCCTCGGCGTCAGGCTCTTCAACCTCACCTCCTGACTCGCGCGAGTGACACGGGTAGAACTAGGTGGGAGTAAGTGTTCCGACAAGTATCGAGGTCCTAAACCATTTAGGGCTTTAAACGTAAGCATCAAAACTTTGAAGTCAACGCGGAACCGAATGGGCAGCCAATGCAACGCGGCCAGGGTAGGGGAGATGTGATGGTGTCTTCTCACTCCACTTAGGAGTCTGGCCGCTGCATTCTGCACCACTTGGAGTTTCCGTGTCAGCCTCAAAGGCAGCCCCACGTAGAGCGCGTTACAGTGGTCTAATCTTGAGATTACGAGCGCTTGGACCAAGGTGGTGAGCGCCCCCACATCGAGATAGGTTCGCAGCCGGGCTATCCGCCAGAGGTGAAAAAAGGCGGTGTGGACCACCGACGCCACCTGAGTCTCCATAGAGAGCGCCGGGTCCAGATGGATCCCCAGACTGCGAACCCCACTCTTTGCAGCCAGAGCCACACCCCCAAACGAGAGGGAGTCACCCAAGCTGCCTACAGTGGGGGCGCCCACCCTCAAGACCTCCGTCTTGTCCGGGTTCAGCCTCAGCCCATTCTCCTGCATCCATTCCAGTACAGTCCCCAGGCACCGCTGAAGGGACAGGACGGCATCACCTGCAGTTGGTGGAAAGGAGATGTAGAGCTGGGTGTCATCCGCATACTGATGACACGATGCCCCACATCCCCTGATGACCCCACCCAGCGGCCTCATGAAGATATTAAACAGCATAGGCCCCTTCCAACTCCATTATTCTATGATTTTATAATTCCCCAACAGAGTACTATCAAAATGTATTGGACTGAACTCCCCCCCCCCCCATCACCCCCAGTCCACATTATCAGTTGGAGTGCAGGTCATTCAGGGCGTCTGCTGATTTTGCTGTTGCTGCTGCTGCTGCTGACAAAAATGACAGGAGTAATAGCAGGAGGATAATTACTGCCCATTCACATATGTGTTGGACTATAAATCCCATCTTCTCAAGCTAGCATTATCAGTTGTGGGGGGCAGCTGATTGGGCCTGGCTATGCTCTACAAGGAGGGGATTCTCATCTTTCCATCTTAAATCCCAAACACTATAAAGGCAGAATAAAGATAACAGCTGAAATCCTGTTGCTTAGTGTCGTTAATCACCCTAGAGTAGGCTCATTAAATCAGTGAGGATTTAGTGAGTCAATTCCTCTGTATGTTCCATTGATTCACACGGGACTACTCTAGTTACAACTTTAATGTAGAAGATCAACTAAAGTAGGATCTTCTGAATCAACGGAACTTATGAAGAACAAGACTATTGCTTATTGCCATTGGGGTACATTTTTGTCCAAATCTATATAATCTGCTGGGAAAAATCCATTAGTACCTGTGCCATATCCAGTGAGCCATGATGCCAAGAAACAGAACTGACATATTCCAGTTGTGACAAGATTAGCCCCATTTAGAGTACAAGATTGGAATGCTCAGGGGTTTCAGGAAATACAAAACATGTTCATTTAACCCAGATCTACTACCAACTTCAGTATGCTGTAATCCTCATGAAGTCAGAAGATTCTCCAGAACCTACTCATTGTGTGACTTTGAGTGGATAATCCCACCTGTGTAGCAACATGGGATTGCACGGCTTGTCCAAACTCTGTGCTTTTTAAAACCATTAGCTCCATGGAAAAAAGAAAAAAGCTGTTTCTGTTTGGATCGCTGCTGATTGGGCTTTCCACTCAGCAGAACCTTGCCAGGATACTGAACCTCATAATTTTGTCTGCTAATTTGTTTTAGTAGAAACAGAACTTAGAATCCTTAAATGTGGCTACATCACAATTCCATTTCAAAGTATTCCACTTCCTTTTTCTCCAAATTGATTGCATTTGTGTGTGTGTGTGTGGGAGGCAAGAGTATAACTATACAAATTCAGCTGTTACTAAGAAAGGAAAACTCCCTAAAACCCAAGCCTTCATTTTCAGGAGGAAGAACTAGGAACTGTGAATATTGTTCCTGATATAATTAAAAAATGGGGATAAGTAAAGTGGAATTATGTGATAAAAATCCCAAGGTTCTCAATTTTCTCCCATTCGAATGCCAAATATTGGCCTGATAGCTACTTGTTTCTTGAGTGTAGACATTCATAGACAGTAGGCACTTAAGAAATCCTGTGTGGTCATTACAGCTGTTCAAAGCATAAATTGCTTCATTGAAAAGAACAAAGGAGCATTGGACTGGATCCAGAGATTGGTAATCAGCTTTTTATGCATGTTTTACAGACTTCCCTTTGATTACCATTTAGAGTCAGTATGAGTAAAGATATGAGTCAGCTGAGGAGGCTGATACCAAGGTATCAGATGGTACTAGTTCTTTGTCTCAAAGCAACACACACACACCTGTTCCAATTGCAAACTATAGGTTGATGATGATGATGGTGATGATGATGACATGTTGTCAAGTCAATTCTGATTTATGGTGACCTTTTTTCAGAGTTTTCCAGGAAGGGAATGGAAGTGGTTTACCATTCCCTTCTTCTTGGGGGACCCTGGGACTGTACAGCTTGCCCAAGGCCACACAGGCTGGCTCTACTCACAGGAGGCACAGTGGGGAATCAAACTCCCAACTCGGGCTCTGCAGCCACTGAGCTATCCAGCCCAGGTTGAAAATATCAGTGCGAATACTACAGTATTCTATGGGCCAGATTAATTCATTCAGCCTGGGTCCTTAAGACGTAAGGAAACAGAGACCTGGGCTCCTGTTGAAGAGTAATGAAGAACCATGCATTCTCTGGGAGAGCATAGAGATCTAAACCACTTTATTGATGATATTACTTACAGTATTTGAAAGGAAAATATTGCCTGCTTTCGCATTAGTGGTAAACAGGCATAGAGAAATAAGATTAGCTTTGTGTGAAGCTGGATTATTTGTTTATCTGGATAGCTTTTATGCTTTCAGCCCTGTCTAGTTATTCCCCTACAATGCCGAGTGAGCTCACTTCCCATTCAATGTGTATTGCTATTTTTATGCAAATAGATACCTAATAATGACTTCCTGCTTAAGAAATGATCTCCATTGTTGTGGGATATGCCATTGCCATAATTGACTGCGATTGGAGCTGTACATCTGTAGTAGGGATTGCCGTCAATTACTGGACGCATGGAGCCTACAGCAAAACAGAGCAAACAAGTATTTCCCGCATTTCTTGCCTTTTCTTTTGAAGATAATATTAATAACAATGCATCTGTTTGGTATTCTCTTTTTTGTTGTCACCCATCCAATAAGTAATCCGAGGAGAGGCTGTGGTGTTCAGTAAGAAGCACTGCTCCTACTAGCACTGCAGATTGGTGAGGGGAGGAGAGATTAAATAAGAGGCGTAAAAGTAGGATGATTGGCAAATGATGGAGAACAAATTAATCTTTTCCCAAGATTCGTTTAACACTCAGATAAACTCATTTTAAGAGACCCCTTTTATTTTCTGTTCTCTCCCCCGCCCCCTATGCAAAGTATCTGCTCTGATGGGTTACTTTTCTTTTCACGATTGTTGAACAGAAACACACCAACCTCTTGTATAGGGAAATTCTGTTCCAAAAATCTTGCCTCCCCCACCCTCCTCTCTTTTGGTTGAGATGACAATTAGGTTTTGTCTTTGTGTGTATTGGTATCACTTTCTTTTCTATGGCACACCCCAGTGTAATCAGTCAGTTACTCTATAATTATATTGAAAAGACTATGTAAATACCAAATTATTTTCATGCAGATTTCTTGATAATTATACCTCTAGTTACCAAGGACTAATTATGATGTAACTTCTACTTTTTAGATGTAAGGATAAGGCTTTGTTTTATTTTAATATTTTTTTCTTTAAAAAAAAAGATAGAGGAAGCCAGATAATTACTCTGGAGTTACATAGCACTTACTTTGTCATCAGTCATGTATTTATCTAGCATTACTCCGTGGTTAATTGTCCCCTTTAATGGAAACTGGCACCAGACATCTTGGCTTGCCTATTGCTTAAACCAGATTTAAAGGTTACTGATATTGGGGGAAGGAAACTTTCTGTTTTAGGGATGCATTCGGCCAATTTAGCTTTCAGACCAACTGGTTCTTGCATCAAGAACATTCAGAAATCTGGAATACTACTAGTCCTCAGTTTTGACAAGTAGGTTTTAGGATACAGTGGGTGTGACTAGACAGGGGATGTTGTGGGTTGCATCTGCTTCAATAGGGTGGCTTTTCTAGGCATAGTCTGTCTCCTGTGACATTTAACCCTCTCCTTTTCTGCACATATAAAGGTCTGATCACACCTGCCAAAAGAATCCGAGTTATACCAATATGGCCATTTAAAAAATTGTTTTATAAATTTCTGAGCACACAATGCATAGCCAAGATCGACTCATTTTCCTGGCCAGCAGTTTATTTCTGCTTTATTTTCCACTTGCTGAGACAGTTGTTCTATTTTGTACTGCTGATGAATCACTTCATTCCTTATCGTTTCAGCCTATGTGAACATTGCTGTCGATTTATTTCCTTTGTAAAGGTGTCAGGTTTCTGGGTACTGTGGCCACTTCATGGCCACTGCACTTGTTTGCTTTTTAAAATTCATTTTTCTTTTAAAGGTAGATTGACAAATTGGCATGAATACATTGTTCAGAAGGAAACAGCTTAAAGGATACAGCCTTCCCCCTCTCCCCTGTGGGTGAAATAGGGCTTGAGCAGAGACATGTCCTGTTTAGAATTGTAAAGAAAAGAGCATTGCATCTACTTTCACTTTTTAAAACCCTGCTCTTCACAATACTTTTCAAAATGGTCAAGTAAAGGAGGAAAGGGAAAAGGGGAGGTGGAAAGAAGGCTTGGACCTCTCTGTTGCACTGTCAATGTATCACTTTTGTTATTTTTTTTGAAAGGACAAGAGGGGCCTGATTGCTCCAAGAAATAGTAGAGAAAATGAATCTATACAAATTTAAGAGCAGTGTAGCCTACTATAACAGTTCAAATAGGAAGAAATGATATAGTGAAAAATAAGGGGAACATGTGACCACAAAATTAAATGTTTTGGTACAAAAGAGGCATAGAAAGAATCAGTATAACTAGGGTTCTTTTGGCAGGTGTGATTAGGCCCTAAGTTTATCTTATACCAAGACAACAACACACTCTGCACCTCAAATCACTCCAGTTTTCATAAGTTTAACTGACATAAATTAAATCATAATGTAGCCACCTTCTAAGACATAGTGTGCAGCATGCCACTATGCATGTTTACTTAGAAATAAGTTCTATTGTTCTACCTTTTATTCAAATTTGAACAGAGATGCAGTTTTTGCAACCTAAAAGAAAATACCTAAACCATTTCTCCCAGAGATGTGTACGCGTATATCTTGGGCAAAATGTAGCACATTGGCACATGGGGCCTTGGCCATGTGGGTAGCCCCTGTATTCGATCTGGTGCTTATCCTATTCTTCTTTCAGGAGGTCAGGAGAGATTACTCATGCCCCTTTACCTTCTCAACAATAACCCTGTAAATTAAGGTGTGGGACCTCCAGATGATGTTGGATTCCAACTCTCATCAATCTCGGCAGTATGGCCAATGGTTAGGAATAATGGGAGCTGTAGTTCAACAATATCTGGATAGCCATAGGTTCTCCAGCTCTAGATGAGAAGACTCTTGGTCTGAGCACATATGTTTAGCCTAAGATTACACAGTATCACAGTGAAGAAAGATGTGGAGGCTTTGAACTTTGTGGATCAAGGATGAACTATAATACTGCATTACCTCTTTCTTCCAGAAGGCTGCAAGTGTCATCATTTCAAGTTTTAATAGGGTTGAAGATAGTTTAGTTAGGAAATGAAATAACTGACATTAAAAGCAAAACGTAGGAACATAAGAAGAGCCCTGCTGGATCAGGTCAAGGGCCCATCTAGTCCAGCTTCCTGTATCTCACAGTGGCCCCACCAGATGCCTCTGGGAGCACACGAGACAACTAGATACCTGTCTCCTGATACCCCTCCCCTGCATCTGGCATTTGGAGGTACCTTCCATTTAAGCCTGGAGATTGTACATCCCCATCATGGCTTGTAACCTGCGATGGACTTTTCCTCCAGAAAACAATCAGGTTTTGAAAACACAAAATATGATTTTTTAAAAATAGCTCACAAGAACCATGGTATTATTTTCCTTTACGGAAGAAAATTGACTTCCCCTTTTGAAGCATACACAGATCTACCACACATTAGGCTGAAGTCTCACTTTGTGTAAGAATTGGAACTGGATGAAGTTGCAGACCCACCAGAGGGTAAATCATATGTGATGCACTTCATATGTAACCAAACCCCCCAATGGTTTATCAGTATCAGGGATGGGAAAGGCTATTCTTTGGACTAAAGCTCCTAGATGATTCTGGCTAGCTTCTCAACTCTAAACATTGTCTTCTCCCTACCTCAGGGCTCACACATCTTCTTTTCCTTCTGTATGGTTATTTCCATCTTACTGTGTCTGAATCAAAATTTTGGGTTAGTTTTAACTATGATAGTTGGAACATGTTACTTTCTCAAATGATAAATGACAAAGTTGCTTCATTTCAAATAAATGATAGTTAAGATTAACTACAATTTATCAAGGTCAGACAGGGACAGCCCAACATGTTTTGTTGCTTTAGGGAGGGTGGCAAATGATAGACACGCACCCCACCCAAAGAAACCATAGTAGTTCCCAAAGCTAACCAAATTATTTTGACATCTGAGAGCAGACCTTCCTCCAGTCACCTCTCACTATTCCTGGCAGTAAAATAATAATATTGTCAAAGAACAAACATTTTGCTCTTATCCTTTTCCTAATCTGCTAGCCAAGGCAACAACAGATTTCCTGGAAAAAAGCAGCAGATGGAGGGAAACCAATTCACATCTAAAGATTATACAATGTGCTTAACTGCATAACAGGATTTCAGCCATTATGTTGTATTGAGAGACAAAAGGCAATGGGAACAGAGGTGACCCCTTCTAAAATCAAGTACCTCAGGAGTAGGGTTGTAATAAATACTTGCTAAATTTAATGATTTGGACTGTTTTAACATCAAGAAGTATTTTAAAGAAATTTCAAGCCCTGTGGAATTTCCTGTTTCCTACATGGGAGTGAAAAAAAGAATGTTTTTTCTTTCTTTCAAGGTCTTTAAAATTTGTGCAAACTGCTTCTGAAGCTTGTGCAGAACTAGTATCCTTTTCCTTTGAAAAGCAAAGGAGGTGTACGTGGCAAGCACAGAGAAAGTAGCTGATTTTTAAGAAAGACACAAACAACTCCTCTTATGCCTCTTAGCCTTAAAGGTCCGTGCAACAAAGCAGCAGTCATTATAGTTGTGGTTGTGCAACTGTGCTGTTTGCTCAGTTTGCACAAAAGTCATGCTCTTTAACTGAAAAACTCTCATTGAGGATGCCAGAAAATATTTTTCTTTCTGTCTGCAATAAGAATAATTTTGTAGTTCCTCATTCTTGTTTGTGAGGACAGAATGAGCAAGGAACTACATTTATTTTCATGCTTCTCTGAGTAGGTAACTACATTGATAAATAATGCCAGAAATACTTCAGAATTGAGATGGTCTGGAATTGGTACATCATATAGTTGAGTTACCATTGACTACATGATGTACAAATCAATGTGTATCAGCCTGGAGTCCCCCCCTTCCATATTTTTTTCCTCCACCCCTGGGGCTCCTACATTTTTCCCCAAATGAGACCATTCACATCAGTTAAGGCAGTGTGATAAGTTGAGCTAATGCAGCTTTGAGACAATGAGCAACCAGAAGCTAGCTCTGCCAGCATCCTCATTTAAGGTGGGGACATATGAAGCAAAAGGCACTCACGAAGGTGTCAGTTAACCCTCAACCGAGCTCCTCTTGTCTTTAAAACACTATGTTTTTTAAGGGGCTCAGTACGGGTGCTGGTGCACTAAGGCAGCTGGAGACCAAAGAGGAAAAATAGCGAGGAGTCATCAGAAAGCAGGGAGGAAATTGCTAATAGGCAGCTTTGAGGCAGCACTTTATAGCTTGTGAAGGTGGCTGTGATGTAGCCATGCCTCCTAGAAATCTGGACAGCCAGAGCAGAGCTACCTTAACAAGCTGCAAACAAGGAGCATTCCAAATTTCCTCCTCTCTCCCTCTTGATTCCTATGCGGCCAGGTAAACTGAATGCACCCAGGAAAAACTGACTTCATAGTGGATCCATTCACATTTTTTCTGCTATATATCCTCATGCTGAAACACTCATGTGAATCAGCTCTGAAGGTTTTTTTTTTTTTTTTCAGAAAAACTAAGGCAGCAATTTCTTTGTGAAATACATTTGGATGACAGAGAATTGATTTAAGGAACAAGTCCTGATGTATCAGCAATGCATATGGCCAGAATCCAATTCGTTACACCTGGTTACATAACACAGTTGATGTAAATCTCAGTGGCAAATTGCTGCAAGTTAACAAGCATTTGCTGTTGTGTGCTGACTTATGCAACACAATGCACAATAGCAAATACATAATTATAAATAATCTTAGAACTGCAGAGCTGGAAGGGCTCCTATGGACCACCGAGTCCAGGCACTGTCAAGGAGGCATAGTGGGGAACTGAACTCCCAACCACTGGCTCCACAGCCAGATGCCTAAACTACTGAGCTATCCAGCAGTTCTGCCTTCTTGGGCTAATTTGTTACTGAGGTCTGCATGGATTGTGCTGGTGTTAAAATGCAACAGAATTCTGTCCCCTCTTTCAGGAAAATACCCTCTTTCAGGTGTATACAACTTAAACACATCATTGACATTCCACAGGATTG
Organism: Intellagama lesueurii; assembly: GCA_037013535.1. Taxonomy (NCBI): domain Eukaryota; kingdom Metazoa; phylum Chordata; class Lepidosauria; order Squamata; family Agamidae; genus Intellagama; species Intellagama lesueurii. The sequence continues at coordinate 103,409,566 of JBAJHW010000003.1, forward strand.
TTTAATAATATACCGATTGTAGCACAGCATATTTTGCAACTTATTTATAATATGCACACCTGAGGGACAAATTCTTTAAAAACTTCCATATTTATTTCCAAGATTTATTTGTGGTGAAAACTGATGGACTGGGTTAAGAACACTTCTTTTGCTGCATTTATGCATTTAGAAAATAACACTGAGAGTGAAACTCCATGTTACTGCTTCTATAAGATGAGGCTGCTTACAGTAAATAATACTCTACAAAAAAGGTGAAATGAACTAAATTCTAAAAATACGTTTTGAAATAAGGTGCAGGGGAATGAGCTCCATGTTTATTTATTGTATTTATAGTTATAACCCATCACACGGTCCAATAGTTCCTCAGGGCTGCTTACAGAAAAAATAAGAGTGAGGAAACAAAAATAAGAAAGCCACTGTAAAACTCACTGAAAACCAGAACACTATCCAGCCTTCTATTTTAAAAACAGCCACACAGAATAGCACCCAGCTCAGTGAAAAGGAAAAACGGACCTTGGCTTCCAAGGGCATTTGGGTACAGGAAGGTTTTTGTTCATTTCAGACGGTGAGGACATTGCTTAGCATTTGAGGTTCCCTGGGAAGGGAAAGGGGATTTTAGCAATTGGGAGCTGCCACTGAAAAAGCCCTGTTTCTTTATCTACCAGTCTGAACTTGGATAAAGAAGGAAAATGAAGGTTTTGTGGAGGATTGTTTGTATGTAGCATAGAGATTCAGAAAAAGCTGAAATAGATGTGAATGTCAATTCATATTGACTGGGAGATTGGACTATATTGAAAAGCCCGGCAAATAAAGTTCTTACATATTATAGCATTGATGCTGGCTGAAATGAATCACTTGCATACACCAATCTTCAGAGCATAGAAGAGTTACTTCTGTGGATTGTAGCTTCTAGAGCTCTCCAGCCAGTTATTTTTATAGATTGTAGCTTTTGGAATTCTTCAGCTAGCATGGTCCAGAGTCATAGTGACTGAGAGTTTCTGGAATCTGTAGGCTCTCCCCACCCCAAAAAGAGAGTAACTTTCCAAATTCTGAACATTCACTAGTCATTGCCTACACCAGAAGATCTCAGGACAGAGTACCCCCTTGAATCCAATGAGCCTGAAAGGATCACCATCCTTGGACCAACCTGTTGGGATATTGACTGTACCACCAGAGTACTGCTACTGTGTGAGTTCCAGAGGCTTGGTGATTTTTTTTTTTTTCTGTCTCCAGTCCAGTCTCCACTACTTATTTCCACCCTGGAGCTAACCTTTCACTGGATGATGTTGATGACTGTCTATTGTTGAGACCTCCATGGACCAAGTAGGGATGTTATCATCCTGAAATGGTAAAAGGGGGCACTTTTCCTTCCTTCCTTCCTTCCTTCCTTCCTTCCTTCCTTCCTTCCTTCCTTCCTTCCTTCCTTCCTTCCTTCCTTCCTTCCTTCCTTCCTACCTTCCTTCCTTCCTTCCTTCCTTCCTTCCTTCCTTCTGCCCACCCACCTGCCCACCATGAATCTCCCATGTCTAGGATATCATTTCCCATTATATCCAGAACTACTGCTGCTACCAGCCCCAACTGATATAAACATTTTTGAAACGTGTGATTAGATTTGGAAGATATTATACCAAGAAAACATGGTAATTGCCTCGAGAACTTAGATGCTGAGCAGCCCAAACAAACAAAGAAACAAACAAACAGCTTTGAGAGGGAAGAATTCTTTGAAGTGGTTATTGTGGGGTGTTCCTTGAAAATTGTTCAGCTATTAGAATTTATGGAAATGCATATGGGACAGGAATTATGCTGTATAGAACACATTTGTACTCTATAAATGCATCATAAATGTCATGTCACCATCTTAGTGGGAGTCATGAAACCACTACATGTTATTTGTTGAACACATTGATTGTTCCAAGAATAGTTTATCTTCTCGTGGTTTATCTTGTCAAGAGTAACATGCTAACTAGTCAAATAAAGAGTTTGTGCCACTTAGCACACAGAGGCTTCCCACCAGAGAGTGATGATGACCGTGTTCTTCCATTTCTCCCTGTCAGTTTCAGTGTACGGATATCTAGGCAAAGGTATAAAGACCCCTTTGCTTGCCCAGGTCAGATGGCAGCCCTTCTGCTATGGGAGGGAGGAGCACACCATCTGTGCAGCAGCAGGCCTCATGAACCATGCCCAGCTGGACACAGGAACATCTGTGTGCTCCTCTTTGTTACATACCTGTTAACTACTGATACAATAAATCTTCTGTTACGTCTTATCTTCATCACCACTCAAAGAACGTAAATCTGTGGGATTCTGGCTGGTTGCAACCTCCAATTAGCCTAGGAATCTGGGGAAATTTGCTTACAACTCCCATTATACCATCCAGTATGGCCTACTATGATAACAGAATATGCGAGTTGTAGGCTAAAGCTTTGAAATTCTCTGTGCTAGCACTAACAGCAGTAGCAGCAATAGTTAAGAAAGATCTCAAGGCTATCAGTGAAAAGAAGAGCTACTATTCAGTACAAGAAGCAGAACAAAACCCCAGTTAAAATAAGTAATGGTAACACCTTAGAAAATTAGTAGGTTTATGGCAGGTGTCTAAAGAATACCAAATTCAATGCCAAGCAGGCTTCTCAGGGAGGGCTTTCAAATATTAAAAGTTCCTGGTCTCCCGTGCTACCTCTGGTTCAAGGAATGGGCTAGGAAAAGGTCTTCAATAGATTACCTGGGCCAGCCTTTTAAACAAGTCCACAACATTGGCTAGCCATAAAGAGAGAGAGAGAGAAAATTACCAGCCTGCTGGGATTTGGCAGAAGAGGGACAGAACGTTTGATGCCTCCTGCAATAGTCTGATGCATTTCTGTGTTGGATGCAAAAGGAGTGGGGGCATATCTTCTACAGTATAGCAGCCTGTTCCACATCTATGATGGGTGCGCATAAAATTCCAGGCCCTTGCCTGCATTCTGGATCTCTTTCTGGTGGCTACGAGGCTACTACTTTAACACAAGGCTAATCTTAATATAACACCACTTTGCTAGATGCTCAAGTTCTTTACTGTGTATGTATAAAGTCCATATGTGGCTGCAAAAAAGGAAAATGATTTTAGGATGCATTCACAGAACTATAGTCTCCAAACCCCATGAGGTACTAGTTCCCCTGTATTCTGCACCGGTTAGGCCTCATCTAGAGTACTGTGTCCAGTTCTGGACACTACAACTTAAGAAGGATGCCAACAAACTGCAGCAAGTTCAGAGGAGGGCAACAAGCATGATCAGGGGACTGGAAGAAAAGCCCTATGAGGAGAGACTGAAAGAACTGGGCATGTTTAACCTTGAGAAAAGAAGACTGAGGGGTGATATGACGGCACTTTTTAAATACTTGAGAGGTAGTCATACAGAGGTGGGGCAGGAGCTGTTCTCCATCATCCCAGATTGCAAGACATGTAATAATGGGCTCAAGTTATGGGAAGCCAGATTTAGGCTGAATATCAAGAAAAATTTCTTAACTTTTAGAGCAGTATGACAGAGGAACCAATTATCTTGTGAGATAGCGAGTGCTTCAATGCTGGAGGCAGTCAAGAAAAAATTGGACGGCCATCTGTCAGAGCTGCTTTGATTTGGATTCTTGCATTGAGCAGGGGGGTTTGGACTTGATAGCCTTGTAGGCCTCTCTAACTCAATTCTTCTGTGATTCTATATGCTTGGTATGCATGGCTATATATCTATGCAGTGATCACAGTGGCACCAGCAAGACAATAGAAGTGAACTACCACTACATTCTGGGTTCAGCAATTTATTTTATTTTATTTTCTTTCCATCACTGTCTCTTCCTTTTCCCTTTTTCCTTTGTTTCTCTGGTTATGTAGCAATTATGAAAACAAATTCTAGAAACCATCATTCTTGGGTTTTGAGAATGAGAGACTCTTGATACTGTCTTGCAGTTCAAAATAATATAATAATGTCATCATGCTAAGAGGTATGTGAAACAGCTGCCCTAAAATTGAAAGCTGTCTGGCATCACTTCTGTAAGGCTTATATTTTTAAAAATGCAGATATAATAGACCATATGAAATGACAGCAAATAATAATCCCCTTATTACATCTATGCCATATTTGTAACTACAGTTGTACTCTTTTTCTTATCAGTGAAGAAAACATTTCCTGCTCCAAGGCTTAAGTTTTCGATATGCATTGACTCCTTCCCTCTCGATTTACTCCTTATATGAACGACAACATTTTAAAAATCACAAGTTAAATTTCTTCTGCCTACTTTATTTGGAATTTCAGATCTTGCACTGACAGAATTTTCATTCATTTAAGGGAAAAGGGGTCAAAAATATGTACAATCCCTATTATGGTTTTCTCATAATTAAGAATAACAATTTACTTACAAAGATTAATTTAAAATGTCACAGTGGAACTTGACAGTTTGTGCTGGTTATTTTCATTTCCTTGCCAATTATTCATGCAATTTGCCTGAATTGGTCTCAGGCTCTAGCTCTTGTTCTGCTGAGTGTTGTTCCAAATGAAGTAAATATTGCAGGAAAAGGATAGTGGGTCTTTGCGAAAGAGCAGATTACTACACTAAACAAATCTTGGTAAACAATCCTGAAGGGGAAATGAAGTGCTACTCTTTGGCAATGGATGGACCATCCTCCTTAGGATTGCCAGGTCAGCTGCATCATAGCCTGTGATATTTTGGGGCCAAAACCTGAGACTAGGAGTGAACCTTTGTGATCTCATGGGGGCTAGAGCAGGCAGGGGTTGGAAGGGAGAAGGTTTCTCCCCAAAACTTTATAACATTGATGTTAGAGCCAATGCAACAAGAAGGTTCATGAGTCATGATGCTGATGCTCCACTAGACATCAGACTCTGAAAACATTAACTGGAAGTAAAAACTGTAAAAATAATGGCTCAAATCCTGTTGATGTAACTTATGCTGCATAAAGCTGATGACACCAATATTGGAAAAACCCCTGCCCCCTCTCCTCTGTGGCTCCCAAAGACTTCCCCAGGATGAAAGGGATTGTTAGGAATCCCTGGAATTGGGGGGGGGGCGTAGGAAATGTTCTAGATACCTCTGAGTAGCTGTTTCAGATACCTCTGAGCGTGGTGACATTTACTATAACGGAAAAAAGGCAGCTACAGGGAAAATTACTTGAAGGATGGAAGTGGTACACATAAGCACATGCCATGCATAAACACTTCTGTATATTTTGTGTTTTTTTTTAAAAAAAAAAATCAGAGAATGGGGAGATCAGGCAGCTCTGTACCTGTACTCAGGGATAGAATTTGTGCTTGTCCCATTCTCAGCTGTGAGAATGAGGAATTGCATTTTTTCCCCTCTCTCCTTGCCCTGTGTCAGGGTGAGATATTTTCTAGTGCAATGAACTTTTGTTTGCACAAATTGCAGAATTTGTGCAAATGGTGGAAACCTCTAATGGCTCTTGCCTTGTTGTAGGAGCTTTTACAAATTAGAAAAATCTGATTTTTTTGGGGAGGGTGCAATCCACAAAACATCTGTAGGGGGCAATTGAATGTACACAGCCTACATGAGATCTGGCAAAAGGCATTTTTGGACCACAGCTCCCAGAATTCCCGAGACAGTATGGCTAGTAGTAATGCTGGTTGGGGCATTCTGGGAGATATGCTACAAAAAAAGAGAGTAACTGTTTGAAGCTCTTATCTGTGCATGATACTTCAGGAAATCGTCTAGTCCCTATTAATATATATGGCCTCCAGGAACCAATATGGGCTATACAGCCCAGGTGACTGGCTGACAGTGTGTAAGCACCAGATTTTTTTCTGGGAAGAGATACCTGACCTTTCCACGATCTCCATTGGATTTTACAGTACTCCATCAGGAAATTGTTTCTGGATGTGTCATTACTTAGAGGCCACCGAAGTTCTTATTACACTCGTTCCATGGACACACCTTATGTAAGCTGAACTGGGTTGAAAATGGTGCACTGGGATGCAACAGTAGAGATAAGCAGTCACTGATTATTGTCTGTGTAGAAAGCCTCCAGGAACCTGAGTTTTGGCTTGTAAGTTCCACAAAGCTCTAGGGTACAGTTAAAGTAATTGAAACTTTTTGAACATTGTATTTATAATCAGTAAGAAGAAAATGACTCGGGCAAACTCATATTACACAGAATACTTGGGTTAGACTGCAGTTAACAATCTTACAGAATATAAGAGGAGTAAACATTTGAAATCCCACGGGAACAATAGGTAACTTTAACATGCTGGGGTGTTTTACCATTACTAAATACAAACTAAACCTAATCCCCTCTGTTTCTTTCTAACTCTAGACTTAAAGCAGAAAAGTTTCCTCTAGTCATAAAATATTTCCATGCTCAACTAAATGAAACAGGTGGTGTTTCAAAACTTAATAATACTAATGGTCCCTGTTCTTTAGGAAGGCTTAAAAAAAAGGTAACTGGAACTTACTGTAGACTGTTTCTTCCCATTACATTAGTCTTGTCCACTTGCTTGTACAATGGACGAGCAAAAAAGGTTTGCAAAAGAAAAACTTTTTTTAGAGGCAAACAAAACCATTATTTTCCAAGGGGGAAGAACAGGGCCTTTGCCGTTCCCATTTCAAGATTGTCTTGCTGGCTTTGCTAACAGGGGTTCTCAACCTTGGGTCCCCAGATGTTCTTGGACTGCAACTCCCAGGAGCCCTTGCCAGCAGTGAGGGAAGTTGAACATGTGTATATAGTCCAACAATGTATGGTAGGTCACACATTCCCCATCCCTATACATTCAGGACAGAAAAGTAATAAAGCCTTGCTGGCAAGCTTGGATTGGAGGCTGAATGTTCCTACGCAAGCCAAAATACAAATAAATCTGGCACAAATGAAAAATAAGGAATTACTGGGACTAGGGGGAAGGCTTAGTTACATCCTTCTCCCTGAGATGCTCATTTTTGTATGAGCCCCATGTTCTCTTTCTCTAGGGAATCAGCGGCTGGAATCCTGTTGCACAACTTTACACTGCATGACTTAAATTATGTCATCATCTATGGCCATTTTTGGAGAATTAAACATTGCCTATCCCCACTGATTCCAGAGATTCCTAAAGATCCTTTTCATGCTGGGGAAGCCTTTGGGAGCCACAGAGGGGAGGGGGCAGGGGCAGGGATTTTTCCAGTATTGGTGTCATCAGCTTTATGCAGCATAAGTTACATCAACAGGATCTGAGCCATTATTTTTTACAGTTTTTACTTCCAGTTAATGTTTTCAGAGTCTGATGTCTAGTGGAGCATCAGCATCATGACTTGTGAACCTTCTGGTTGCATTGGCTCTAACATCAATGTTATAAAGCTTTGGGGGGGGGGAATCCTCTCCCTTCCAACCCCAGACAGCCTATGGCCATTTCTGGAGAACTAAACATTTCCTGTCCCCACTGATTCCAGAGATTCCTAAGGATCCTTTTCATGCTGGGGAAGTCTTTGGGAGCCACTGAATGGGGAGCGGGCAGGGACTAGGATTGGGATTTTCCAATATTAAAGAGTTCCTCCTTGTTCTGTGACTACCAAAGGTTTCCCCAAGAAAAAAGGGATTCCCAGGGATCCCCAGGACCTGTGGGTGGGGGAAATTGGAAATGTTTAATTCCCCAAAAGAGCCATGGATGATGCATGGCATAAAGTTGTGCAACAGGATTCCAGCCAGTGTGCTGTTTGGCATAGTTATGTTATTGTGCAGCAGTGCAAATCAACATTCTACAAGGCAATTCTAGAAATGGGATCAGCCCAGACAAAAAATTGTAACTTTGAAATTGGAATTGGATCAGCACCAGATGTAGCACATATGTAGCAAACAGTCTGCTCTTGCTCTGTGCCAAACTTGGGAAAGTTTGGGCAAATGGTTTCTGAATTATGATTTTTTAAAAAGTGAAACCTTCCCCCCTTGATTGGTGTCACTTTGTGAATGGTAGTGAGCACAAGCGTGTGTCCTATAAACCATTTGACTACTGCCATTGGTGTTATCAGGAAAAACCCTAAGAGCTGACTCCTTTTTCTATTTGTTAACCACTTCTCACTCAAACACAAATCAATTGTAAGAGCTGGCAATGCAAGCATGATATTCTACAGCAATATCTGGTCATTTCCTGGTATTTTGAATTGTGGATACAGACACTATACCCCACATTCATAAACCAGATTTGGGTGGGTATTGTTTTTTTAAAAAATTGAATATTCTACTCTGTATCACATGATCTCAGGTTGGTGGACAAACAAGATGCTATTTTAAAACAAAGTTAACATGATACAAAACATAGCAATCAAATTAGACCATTTGAAGCCATTGAAATATATGAAAGAACTGAAACAATTTAAAGCTACATTCTTAGAACTCCACAACATGCTCAAGGCAAGATTCTTAAACCCCAAAGGCTTTAATGAAGGCACATTTTAGTTTGGTGTCAAAATAAATCTAGTGATGATGCTAACCATGGTTTCCAAGGGGAAAACATTCCACTACTAGAGTGTCATAGCAGAGAAGGCCCTCTCCTGTATCTCCATGCTATATGTTTCATTTCATATCATTTCTATGCTGTCTTTCTCCCAATTCAGAGACCCGATATTTGGTGGGGCACAGAAGGGCACTCCTCTGGCAGATCTCAGTGCCCAGGGTGAGAAAGATATATAAGGTGGCCATGCTGGTTATGGAATTCTGAAAGCTGTCATCCAAAAAGTAATGTTTTCAAGGTCTACTTGTGATTCTACATCATGTAACATCTCTGATGCACTCAACTGGTTTGACATGTACCTTACCATTCTAAAGTTATCTCCATCTTTCTTATACTCGTTCCCTGTAATGGCAAAAAAAGAAAGGAAAGAAAAGAAAAGAAAGAAAAGAATCAGTTTAGGAAATGTTAAGAATGAGTTCGTTGACAGTCTTCTGTGGGATGCATGTGGTCTTTAAAGGCAAGGCAAGTGCTGTGAAGGACTATAGCTGTATCTGTGTTTTCTCTTTGAGAGCAGCACTTCAGCAATGCTCAGTTGTACTATACATCACTGTATTTGTGATGGCTACAGCACTTTCAGTATGTGCAGTGTGCCTTACCATCTCTTGTCCCATTCATCTTTGAAAGGAGTGCTTGAAGTAAGACCAGAAGAATCTTATGCTACAAAGAGAGAACTGGAACTGGGAGATGATGACACATTTTTCAGTGGATCCATGGATAGGTTTCTTTCTTGCATTTTTAAAAGATACATTTTGATTCTTTGAAGTCAGTGTGAATTTTGTAGCGAAAGTCTGCAATCTAAGCCATCACTGTATGTATTTAAGTCCAACTGATTACTAAGGTGTTTGGTATATATACCTTAGACCAATTGATAGGCTTGGACTATGGATTTCTAACATTCTCCACTTTACAGGCTAAATACTGTCTTCCTGTAAGTGCAGAATGGCAGTATCTACAGTTTCTGCATTTGCTGGTGTCTGTCTTTGGTCCTTTTGCACCAAGTGCTGCCGAGTCTCCTTAGTTGTTGGAAGGGATTATTGGATCTGTTCAGAAACCTAAGTCCATAACTCTGGTTTATAAATGTTTAATGGATCTTTATAAGATAGACGTTCTAGAGCTTAGAGAGATATGGAGTGGAGAATTAGAAGTTAACATACAATCGAAACAATGGAAAATTGTATTGGAATCTCTGTGAGATGTTTCTAGATTTGCAATTGAGATCAATCTAATAATACACAGTATTTAGAGCATATTGGACTCCACAAACGTTGTTTAAAAAGAGAATGCCAAAATCTGACAAATGCTGGAGATCTAATACTGGAAATGCATCCTTGATACTATATATTGTATTATTGTAAACACTTCCCCTTGTTGTTGTTGTTTTCTCCTTCTTTTTTTCGTTTCCCCCTGTATTTGTATTCCTTTGACTGTTGTGTATTTGTTTGTTATCTCAATTAAAATAAAAAGAGGTTGTTGCATATATTAATGCAGTATTGAGGAAATCTTTGGTATTTGTAGATATTTGTGTTTTCTTAAATTACATCCCCATCTTGTGGGGTCTAACAAATGGGCTATGAAACAGGGCATTATGAGCCTTTATGGTGGCTAAAGGATTTATACTCTGAGCTTGGAAGAATAATAATCCAGCATCCGCTACAAAATGTTCGGAGGATCTGTTAGCACTGACTACATTTGATCAAGTATTGTACAGGCACCAATTTCATGAGGACATTTACTTGGACACCTGGAAGGTCTACACTGATTTATATGCTTAATTAGAGATATCTGTAGTGATAGTTACATCTAGATTCATATTGCAAATTTATAATGGTGGTTTATAGGGAGTCCTAATATGCTATATAACATAGAATATACTGTTCTATATAAAAATATACTGGGGTTTTTTTGTTATTCTTTTTTTCCCCTTTGTTAGTTTGGTTTATTTTGTTTTATTTATTTATTTATTTATTTATTTATTTATTTATTTATTTATTTATTTATTTATTTATTTATTTATTTATTTATTTCATTTATACCCCACCTATCTGGTCAATTGTGACCACTCTAGGCGGCTTACAACACGCACTAAAACAATAAACAAAAACATACACATAACATAACATAATTTTCCCAAAGATGGCAAGAAACAGAGTGTATTATAGTGAAAAAAATAAAAAAAATAATAGGAGTTAACTGGAAAGGGGGAAGGCCTGCCTAAACATCCATGTTTTCAGTTGTTTCTTGAAAATACCCAGCAAGGGAGCTGCGCGAATCTCAGGAGGTAAGCTGTTCCAGAGGCAAGGAGCCACCGCCGAGAAGGCCCATTTATTTTTGTAAATGTAACACTACATTTACAAAAATAAAAGGTAAAAAAAGGAAAAGGAGTTTTAGTGCACACAAATCTGGATTGGACTGTTGCCAGGGTTGGATTTCCTTGGATTTGTGTAATATGCATGTTCAAGTCACACTCTCCACAGGACAAAACCTAAGCTTACATATGTATCGGACTTGAAAATTCCTGTTGTCTTAGAAACTTGATTTTAAGTGTGCAACAACAATGAGGAGGGGGGCTGCTAAGACCTTGTTCTCTATTGGTGTGTGTTTGGTTCCTTCTTTTCTTAAGTCCCAGTTTGGCAAGAGTACTACATAAAATGACGACCGCAAAGTGAGGTCATGAAACTGTGGCTCAAGACTTGCCATAAGGGATTTCTAGAAGATGAAAAGACTAGACTTCTGATGTGACCTGATGCAGCTGAGTAACTCCCAAAGTCACTAGCCAGTTCCAAACTATAAAAGAGACATCTGATCAGATTGTCATGCTTTATGTTTAATGAAGTGTTACAAGGACTTTGACACAAGCCATTACCCACTATTTACTTATTCAAGACAGAAACCTACTGGAAAATTGAGTGAAATTATCCATAGTTTAACAGCTTCAAGCAGATTGCAGTATGATCAAAATGTCTGAAACATACCCCCTTTGAGTTCATTGGCATTACATGCTGTTGAGTTATAGCACTGTGCATTAATCACTATGTTTTCACTAGCCATTTTTTTAAAACTTTAGGATGCTTAATGGAAAAACTTTCTCCTATGTTGTATTAAGAACAACAGTTTCTTATCTTGTTTCAGAGGGAATCCAATCTATTATTTGACCTGGCTAATGAGCTGTGGTTCCAAAACCTAATCAAATTTAAATTTGCTATGAGCTTGATGGTTTTTGACTGAAAGCCATCTCAGCCATGACCAATTTTATACAAGGAAAGCATTTATGTGTTGAAATAAGCTTACAGAACTCATGTAGACAGTCATGATGAATGAAGATTAAACTCCAATATGTTTCATTTCATTTCATATAAATTATATATATGAAATGAAATGTATATATATGGCACATAACCATGAAAATCAAAAATGGGGTAGAATATTTGTATGTGAATCTTGACAATCTCAGACAGATTTTGTGAATGTCCCCTATAGACCATATATAATGATATATGTCCCAAAAGTGGAGAAAAGCCCATCTATTTTTTTTATTTTTTTCCTTTTTATTATTATTATTATGTATAAAATCCATCTATGCTTATTTAACATCGTGTCACCTGGGTTCAGCTTATAATCATTTGTTAATACAACTACAGTATATATTAAGCTCTTAATCTATACAACGTGTTTCTAGCCATTGATAAAACAAGTTCCATGTTTGATAATATTCTGCATCTTCCTTTCCTTTGATTTTCAATGTCAGTCTATCCATTTCGGCGCAGTCCAATATCTTTTTAATTATTTCTTGATCTGTAGGTGTTTCTTCATTTTTCCAGTGTTGTGCAAGTGTAATCCTTGCAGCTGTTAAGATATGCAGTATTAAATATACATTTTGTTTATCAACACTTTCTGGTACTATACCTAATAAAAAGAGTTCTGGTTTAAAATCTACATGTTTTTTGATTATTTTAACAAGCCATATATGTATTTTTTCCCAAAAATTGTTTGCTTTATCACAGGTCCACCAAAGATGATAATAAGTTCCAGTTTTTTTATGACATTTCCAGCATTTACTTGACCTGTTAGAGTACATTTTAGCTAGTCTATCGGATGGTAAATGCCATCTATAAAACATTTTATATAGGTTCTCTTTATAAGATGTTGCCATTGTCATTTTATAGTTTCTAGACCACAGTTTTTGCCATTTTTCAAAGTTAATATTATATCCAAAAAATTTTGCCCATTGAACCATCGTTTCTTTGACCTGTTCATCTTCCATTTTCCAATTTAAAAGAAATTTATATATTTTCCTAATTAATTTATCATATGATGTTAACATTGTTTGGTCAAACATTGTCTGTTCTTTATAAAAGTCATACATTTTTGAATCCCTTTCATATCTAGATTGTATTTGCATTATGGGCCACCACGATGCGTCTAATCCCTGGTCTATAAGGTCTTGTTTCGGTTTTAATCTCCTGTCTATATCTAAGATATCTGCATAAGTCAAAAAATTTTCAAAGTTCAGAAGATTGGGATGAACAAATGCTTCTATAGGTGAAACCCATCCTGGTATTTTTGTGTACATTTTCAATTTTATCTTTTCCCATATTATATACAAGGAGTTTCTAATATAGTGGTTTTGAAAATACCTGTGGGTTTTAGCTTTCTGATACCATAAAAAGGCATGCCAACCTAACTGTAAATCATGCCCCTCTAAATACAAAAGTCTTTTGTTTTTCAGACAAATCCATTCTTTCAGCCACATTAGGACAGATGCTTGATAATATAAGGTCCAGTCCGGTAAACCAAAGCCTCCTTTTTCCAAAGCCCATCTATTTTTGAACACAAAGAATTTTTTTCTTTTGTGATTGATAGCATTCATTGGTAATGGTCCCACTGAATATTTAGGTAATGTCAACATACATAATGATTTGCAATGTACTCCCTGAGCTGTAAATCCAACATAGTAAACTCAGACAAAAGATCTGGGTTATTACAAGATTTTCTTGAGAATCTAGCATGTGAAATTTGACATTGTATTCTATCCACATGCATCATGCTTCATCCTTCTCTGACTGGCCTGGCTTGGTTTGTTTCCACATAGACATAAGTGGCTCATGACTAGAGATTTTCTATGAACCTTTGGGGTAACACAGCCTCCCCCATATCACAAGCTCCCCCTGGTAAGTAATAGAGAGGTACAGTTGGAGACAGTGGTTATGGAAGATGGACACATGATATCGCTAGGTACTCCAGACAAAATGTAACTGGGGTTGAGTCCTCACACATGGACACTACAAAAGGACCTTTCTCATTTTCCTTGGGAAATAACAGGTTACAGAAACCAGCATCCAAGCACATGCAAAGATAATTGGGGTGCTTAGCTCTGTGGACTAAACAGGTGTAAACATATGACTCATAATAAATCTCTGAATTATCAAAATGGGGAAAAAAGGTTGGCTGGATCAACGTCAAGACTTGTTACTCATTTGGGAATTATGAACTTACAGGATGTGACTTATTAAAAATGAACTGAGCTCAGGTTTTGGCTCCAATACTAGTCAAGCAAAAGACAGAGAGGCACAGAATTAAACTCATCCTCCGCACCATCATAGCCTTGAGACTGTTAGGCAAGCTATTAATATAACAAACACCATACGTACATGCTAATTGCATCAATGTAATCTCATTTGGCCTCCTGACACACAGTATAGTACTTTATCAATGCAAGATATTTACCAAAATAAGACCTCATGGTGGAAAATAATAGATACAGTGCTTCAAACACAGTCACAGAGACATTTCATATATCACTATTTGGAACAATTATTCCAGTAACAATTTCCTACTCTTAAGCTGGGCAAAGAGGTATATGCTTGAATCTTAAATATTTCATTGTAACCAGGCCTGTAATTCTAGGTCACCTAATCAGATAAAGCCTCGGGACAAAGTCAAAGATCAGACTTGTTTTTCATTGTATAATATAGCAGCAGTGAGATGAGACCTAGAGGTTAATCATATCAACAGTATCCAAACAGAGAGAGGGAAAGGGTCAACTGGGAATTCTTAGAACATCTGCACTGACATTTGAAGTAATTGGCCAGGCTTAAATGCCAGTTTTTTAAGATGAAGCTTAACTACTCCCCCCTCCCCTCCTTGCCATCATCATGGCAGGTAGAAGTTACATTCACAGCAGACTATTAATAAATGCACACACTTGTCAAGGTATAGGAATGCAATTTTCAAGCACAATCTCTAAAAGGCAATCTTATATGCATTTACTTGGGAATAAACCTCATCGAACTCCATGGGACTGATTGCTGAGTGGATGGTGTGTTTAAACGAACTGATTTGTATTTTCCAGACTTAAAAACTGCTTAAATGGATCATACAATTTTGGTTTGATTATTCAAAGAGCAGTTAAAGTGGGGGGGGGGGGAGGAATTCTGAGAAGTTGTGACAATGTTGAAACCAGAAGTACAGTTTCTTTTCCACACAATTGTTTTCACTTGACTTCAAGCTTGATTGGCAGTGTGTAGGCAGATTCCTGGAGACACTCTTGGATGGTAGGGTGGCCACATGCCCTCTTCTAAGAAGGCGATCCTCTATTTGAAAGACTATCTGGGGACAATTCTCTTTTTGAAGGAGCTCTCCATTTGAAGAACTGTCCAATCCAAGTGTGATTTAAAGAACACTTAATGAGGGAGATCAGGGGTCTTGACGTTGCTGATCCATAGCAAGGAGGCCAAGCATGGGCCTTTTGTTTCTTTTGGACTGCAGTTCTCAGAATTTTCCTGGGATTCCTTCAGACACAATTCTGGGAGATACAGCCAAAAGCAAGTTTACAGAGGAGGTCTCCTTACTTTCATGTCATCCCATCATCTTATTTGGCTTTCAAGAAGAAGGCTAAGCACCTGAACAGAAGGCTCATCAGGTCTCCTGGTCATAGACTTCCCTATTCAATCAAACGCAGTGTAATTCTGCATGAATTATAAAAAGTAATTTCTAAAGTTCACATGATGTGCCCAAAGTAGGATAGTTCCATCATTTTTGCTTCTGGAGACAGCTTAGGCTTAATTTGATCTAGGACCCACTTCTTTCTGGCAGTCCAGGATATCTGCAAAGCTCTCCTTCCACACACATATATAGATATAGCCAATTTTTGTTGACTTTCCCGTGTCTTCCCCACGGTCCTTAACTGGAAACTACTTGCATAAAGAGAATTTTCCTGGCTTGTGGTCCCTACTGGTGGCCTCTGAGTCTCTTGGGATTTGAGAGATCCTTGGGAAAGGACTGTCATGTGGCCAGGGGACAGCACTACAAGGTCAAATCTGGGGGGGGGGAGGGAGGAAATTGTTCAAGTGGAAGCTTCTTATATCAAGCGGAAGTAAAGTGGCAGGCTAGGGTATCTCAAAGCACTGGTTTTAGAATCAGACAAGAAACAAAACAAAACAAAACAAGAGACAAAACACTGTACCACCTGAAAAACTAAATTTTAATGTGAACTTCCATGGATCAAGTCTACTTCCTCTTATGTCTGAGGAAGTGGATTTAGTTCCACGAAATCTCACATTGAACTATAGCAGTTAGTCTTTAAGGTGCCAAAACAGTTTGGGTTTTTGTATAACTTTTGTTTCGTTTCTTGTCTGAAATAATTCCACAGACTAGCATGGCTAACACTTTGAAAACTACAGCCAGTTTCAGAATGGCTCTGTGTAGCACAAGGCAAAAGCCATACTCATGTTGCAATATGAAAAAAAATACGGTTTTCTTTGGAAAGAGTTTCTCCTGCCAGAGCTGCCAGAGTTTTACATTCACTAACCCCTCTTTTTCTTAGAGGTTTTTAAAAAGAATGTTCATTGTTCACCAGTCCATTTTCATATTGAGTTTTAAATTGCAATTTTGTTACAAGACACTCAGCTAACAATAGTGGCTAAGGTCTTCCTAAGAAATCATTTGGCTTCGTCTAAATTGACTGAGGCTAAATAAATATAAGCACCCAAGACAATTTCTTGTGGTTTTAGCAAAGAGTGGGGTCGATTAGAGTGTATTGGTAGATGTGTGTGTGTGAAATATTGGGGGAGGGGGGCAGGAGGGCTACCAAGAGAAATAAAGATCATAATCCATGCAACATTTTAAAACAGACCAGACTGGTTGCATTGCTTCCAGAGATTCATTGGAGACATGCTAAGTAAATGTATAGCTGTCACTATGAATATAGCTTACATTCCTGCTGTCCTAACCCCAGGCAACAAAAACTCCCTTTAAAATTAATGCTTATTGGCATAACACATTTTTTTCCTGGACCTAGCACCTAAATTAGTGTCCTAGGAGGAAGCAGGGGGATACTGAAAAGATAATTGTTCGCTCAGTCAGTAGGCTAGCTGTATGGAAGGAATGTACTTGCTAAACTATGCCTCCCCCTTCTCTCTTCCAATTAAGTAGTTATTCTTTTCTCCCAAGAGATGTTTGTTTGAAACTAGTTTAACATGTGTTCCTCATCTGTGTAGCGAAAATGTAAGCACACAGGCAATTTTGGCAGTGCTCTTCTGATGAGTCAAGGATGTAACAAAGCGCTCGTAACAGTATATGTTGTAAAAGTGGACTGATCTTCTCTTTTTTTTAAAAAAAAAATCCAGTTACAGAGCTCTCTCTGGTAAAATCTATCCTAATGCAATACAACCTGTACAAGTCAAAATATTTTGCACAGCCATTGAGGAACTATGGGAATTTAACTGAAATAGTTTGTCTTGGGCCATTCTTTGAACCAGGGTGTGTTGATGGGGGAGGGAGGAAAGGAACAAAACAATGGAACCCTGTGCTATTTTTCACCACTGTAAGCAATTTTCTCCAAGCCTCGTTTTGACTTTAGGGCAGTTGATATTGGGCCCACCTTTCTATAAAGCAGTTTGTTTATAATATTTGAAGGGAAACAAAAGCAGCCTGCTCAAACTGGGTGCCCTCCAAGGGCAGAATTGTATTAACAAAACACAGAGAATAAGAACAGAGTAAGACAGAGCACTCTGTGGGATTGCCCTGCTGAAAGCAAAGGGACCTCCATGTGTGGAAGAGGAGAGTGAATAATCCCTTACACAAGGGATCTCTCTCTCTCTCTCTCTCTCTCTCTCTCTCTCTCTCTCTCTGTGTGTGTGTGTGTGTGTGTGAAGACAACTGTGCATGCAACTGGCCATTGCGTGTGCATTAAATACAAGCAAGGTTTTGAGTTTGATGTTTTGGACTTCATTTCCCATGTTCTCCACTACGGGTTGAGGCTCTTGGGTCCTAAAGTCAAAAACATTTGGAAGGCAGCAGATGTTTTCATTCATTATTTTAAAATGGCTTAATGTATTATGGGAACCAAAGACCTTGTTTTACATGTGAGTAGACTGTGAAAGGGTCCCTGGAATTCTCTGTGTGACTATAGGGCTTAAGGTAACCACAAACTCACTGTGGATATCTGCACAGATTAAGCCTCTGTCCTCGGTGTCTCGGGTAATGTGAGGAGAACGATAACAACAACAACAAAGCCAAAGACTGTGTTGAGTGCCACCTCCTTGTAAATTTGGGACAAAACCATGTACTCCATACTACTATTTGCTCACGAGCATTGACCAAGGCTTCCAGAGGACTGCAAAAGCCTTTTTTAAAAACCACTTCCAACAATCTGTTCCACTCCTCTTGGGGTAAGCATCAGGAACCTTGAAGTGCACCCCAGAAGTATCACAGCCTTTTCTAATATCCACCCTGCACTCTGGAGGGTTTTTGCTGACAGTCTTGGGTGTTGCCATGGTCATTGAAATCTCAGTTTTCTTACTGAATTCACAGCAGATATGGCAAATTTCAGAAAGACGTGTGCCTAAACTGGCCCAAAGGAAACAGAGTTTCTTTACCAAATGATGAAATGCTGCAATTCCTGAGACATGCAACAGCCTATTATGACTTTGCTTCCATGTGTTGTGTACAGTAAAGCCTCTTCTGGGAATAGCTTATAAAGAAATGAACTTGCTAAGGAAGAAGATATACAGTTTTGATGGGAAATGAACTAAAAGGTCACCAGCGAATTAAGTTGCTTTCTTTTTATGACTCTTCTGTTCAGGTATGAAAATATGCAGACTGGCAAAAGCTAGTAAATTTATTATTGCTTGGATAGTGCCTTGAAATTAGGCATACTAGCTTTCAGGGATGAAATGACTTCAAATGGTAGGCTGGGGGCCATTTTGCACATAACATGATTTAGGTATGCACCTAAGGTGTGTTAAGTGCACTTGTGGCTGGTTGTTCATTTGTTTGTCCTTTAGCTGTTGATAATGAAAGCATTTTATCAAGTTAAAGTAAGATAAAAATGACTTAGAGTTCTTTATCTTTCCCACAGCAATGAAGCTGAAATTTAGAAATCCAGGTAGTTTCCATAATAATCCACAAAATGAAAGTTGTGGAACACAAGATCGTTTGGCCTCACACTCTCACATGCTGCTCCCGTTCCCCTCTTGCACATTTACTTGTTTTCCTTAATATGAATATTAACACATTTACATGTTCTGTTAACAAGAGCAACCTTTCAGTTTAACATATTATGCTGAGGACTTTCTGTGTTTGTCTAAGCTCCAAAATGACAGGGAGTTGCAGCTCCACACCTTTAACATATATGTTATTTAGATAGTATAGATAATGATATGGGGTAGTTCAGTGTTTTAGATATCTGGCTGCAGAGCCAGAGTTTGGGAGTTCAATTCCACACTGTGCCTCCTGTGAGTAGAGCCAGCCTGTATGGCCTTGGGCAAGCTGCATAGTCCCAGGCTGACCCCAGATAAAGGGAATGGTAAACCACTTCTGTGTACTCTCTACCCGGAAAAACCTGGAAAGGGTTGCCATAAGTTGTAATTGACTTCATGACATGCAATTAAGGATATAATATTGTAAGTTCCAACTTGATCATTTCGAATGAACAGTATGCTTGCCAGTTGGGTTCTTGTAACATGGAATGGCAGGTTCAATTACATATACTCCATGTGCTTATTCTGGAAACACACATGTCTGAGACTTAGGTCCACTCTTCTACACACTGGTTTCCATCCAATTTCAAGTCAGTGCTGAAGGTGCTACTAAGTACAGTACAGGACATCCCACTACAGTATATCCATATAGCCTAAATAACATATTAGCTAAGGGTGGGGCATTTAACTGCTGCCATTTCCCAACTTCTTGTAGCTTCAGTGAACATAGACAGCTCATAACATAATGTGCTAAAGAAAATAGATACTCTTGTTATTGTTAGTGACATTTGATTACATTTTGAGAAGTCTATACCTTAAGCTCTCAGATCAAGCAAACTTGAAACAAACAAAAAAGAAGACTCTGGTGGAAAAACAAAGGAAGAAATATGATTAGTGAAAAATCACATAGCATTTAAATGGATGTGTGCGCGGAGGAATCACATAAATCTTAATATATGCTTTTTCAAGTGGCGATTTTATTAATTGAAAAATAATCCATGGGATCCAGGGAAACCATGTCTGAACTGATCAGCTGCTAAAGTAGGAGTAGGACTCAGATGGCATGGAGAATCTTTTCCACACACACCAAGCAAGGTCTTAGAAGGAATGGACACTCTTTACATATTCTGATGAACTTCCCTCTTTTAATAAAGTTCAGTTGATGTATTTGTTCCAGCTATTTTCAAAATTATTTGAAAATTAAATATAATAATAATTAATATAATTATAATTGTGTGCTGTCAAGTCAGTTCTGACTTATGGTGACCTTTTCCAGGCTTTTCTAGGTACAGAGTACTCAGAAGTGGTTTCCCGTTCCCTTCTTCTGGGGGCACCCTAGGACTCACCCAGGTCTACCCAGTCTGGCTCTTCTAGGAGGCACAGTGAGGAATTGAACTCCCAACCTCTGGCACCTCAGCCGAATACATAACTCACTGCGCTATCCAGCCAGCTTTATGCAGAAGTAGCCTGCATCCATTTTCAATCCCCATGCATTTCTTTAAAATTCTTCATAAAATGAGGGAAACAAGTGTTACAATGCAAAGCTAAAAAGAGGCTCTTGAAGTGTCTGGGGATAGAATCCATGACCTTGATAATACTAGCTGCACTCTCACCAACTGGGCCTCCTGCCTGTGTACCAGGGACCCACATTCGACAATCTGAACCAGGGAGCTTCACTAGCTGAAGCTTTTGGTAGACAGCACAGACTGTTCGGGATGTGTGACAAACTTTAGTACCAATCAAAGGGTGAAAGAGGACACCAATTTGCAAGTGTCACTTTTAAAAACTAGGTAAAAATGCACTACACTAGCAAAGCACATATAGACCAAGCACACAGCAGAGATCCTCTTTCAACTGCTATACACACAAGAAATGTTACCCAATGAAGTCAATTTAAAGGAGGAGCTGTGAGGCTACGCTGTTGATGTGGTTTTAAAAAGAAAACAGAAAGTTATGTTGAGGGGAAATTATTTCATGCCCTGGGTTTTGTAGCTTCACATTCTTACTCAGCTATAAAGATAATCTGCAATGAGGGTGAGAGAGTAAGTAAAGAAAGGTAGTCGTTTTAAAATGTGGCAAAAATGGTTGGAACACATTAGCAGGCTTGAACAGCATTTGCTGTCACAACAGTGAACGGGTGCCCAAACCATGTTGAGGTCTATCACAGTTAAAATGTGAAATCTATCTTTACCCTATGAGTGCAGAGCAGGGATTTGAACTTCGGTGTTAGCATGGAGTTTCATGCTGAGCTTTAGAATAACTATTTCATTTATGCTTTAACCTGTTCAGTAACATACTATCCTGAGTATTTTTTTTTTAAATTATCTGATTGCCTTTAGAAATAGGACCTTATGGCATGAGAAGGTCATCTCACACTGAGTTGTGATGAGAAAATAATAATAATTTCAAGCAATGCTGAAAGAAAGGTACTGCTTCACTTTACACTGGGAAGACATTGCGTGAATGTTCGATTTTAGAGTAGTATCAACATTACACAGAAGTGGGACTCTGCCTAGAGGGAAGGAAAACACAAAAAAGTCTGAGGTTCTTCTTCTTTGTTCTCGTCCAGAGTTCAGATTTTGTATCTTCTCCTGTAGTGAGACCCAATGTCTTCCAGACAGGAAATCTCTTGTTCATCTGAAGCTTGTTCTTAAATTACAATAAATAAATAATAAAAAATTAAAAAATCCACATGGTTGCATGATTCCATGGCAATCTACTGACATTATATAGTATACGAGGAAAGGATAACATGATACGTTTTCCCAACATTTCCACCATCTTCTTCCCTGCTCTGGAGATGTGGAGAGGATGTAAGAAGTTCTTTTTACATAACCCACTCTCCCATGTTATTTTACTGATCAAATTAAGCAGTAATGCATAGCTACTGTGTAGCAATCCCCAAGAAACATCATTTGTATACTAGAAATGTGAAATATCAAGACATTTCAAACCAGGTGGTATGATTCTTTCTTTCTTTCTTTCTTTCTTTCTTTCTTTCTTTCTTTCTTTCTTTCTTTCTTTCTTCTTCTTCGTGTTCTTCGTGTTCTGCTTCCTACTCCTATTCCTCCTCCTCCTCCTCCCTCCTCTATTTATTTATTTAGTTATTGGTCCATACCAAACTTAAAATTATTTAAGTGTTTTAGCACCATAAGTTTAATTGTTGTGGTTTATTACATTTCTGCCTCACCTCTCCATGACTACGCAGAGTTCAAGGAAGCTCACAATCATTATAAAACATAATGGCCAGAACCCTATTGCCAATTTAGGCTTGAACTAAAAAAACAGATTATGTCTTGCTGACAGCTTGCACACCCAGGAACACACAACCAGCTCCTTGCTAATGAGCAGCAATGGTGGGATTCTGACTAATGAAAATAATAATTAAAAAACAAGTTCAACCACAGATTCATTCAAATGAAATATTTGACATATGAAATAATACTATCTGGCATATTATGAAATTTGCAAATATAAAACTTTAGTCTTGTACAGAAAACATTGTAAGTATCCTGTACTAAAGAAAGAGTTCCTGCATCCTGTGCATTGCAATCCACAAGGAATGAAGCCCCCCTGTCATGAAGATCCCTCACCAGCTGAGCCATAACTGTACCTGTTGAATTTGGTCGGTGCGGAAGAGTCATAAGGAGAGTTTTGACATCAGTTTGCCCAAATGCACAAATGTCTTCATATTTGCGATAGAAAAACAACTTGATAACAAAAATGAAGAAGGCAAAACTGACAGATTCTTCTCACCTTATCTCTTATTAGCCAGCAATAGATATTTTGGGCCACTCATATTATGATACTGGTAGCCCTGTTCTTTCCACCCCTTACTGTGCTTTACTGACCAAATAAAGCACATTATAAGAGAAAAAAAAGCTCAGCCCTGTTGTAAATATAAAGCAGATGATGTTTCAGATTGGAAAAAAACATGCTATGGCCTACTCTGAAAAGCCTGGCGGATCCCAGATGAAATAGGTTCTAATCCATTAAAACTGTGGAATAACTTTTACAATCCAACCACTCCTATGCCAAGCCTCACCAGGCACCCACAGGGTCATTTAACTATGGTACCTTCCAACGTTCCCTCTACCACTCACCTGTGCAACATCGCCTCCACACATGCGTGATTCCCCCCTGCGTGGGGTTCCGTCACGACCAGAACCAAAGGGGCTGAAAACGATTGCTGTCAGTGTGTGGAGGAGGAGGAGGAAGGCTGCACTGAGAGGGCAGAGTCATTTGCACAGGTGTGCACCTTAGAAGGAACTTTGGTACCTTCAATTTGTGATACACCAAAGGTTTAAGATACACCCAATGCGACCGATAACCATTCAGAAATACTGTGGAATGCCTCTGGATTCTGAGCAGCTAATGTGGTGTAATAATGGATAGAATGTTGGACAAGGATGACAGAAACCTATGTTCAAATCTTTGTTTGGCCATACAAACTCTGTGGACAGTGGTACTGGTAAAACTGCTCTTTAAGTATCTAATCTACCTTGAAAACTTTATTAGGTCACTATAATCCAGATGTGACTTGACAGCACATTGATTGATTGATTGATTGAATGAATGAATGATTGATTGATTGATTGGGTCCTTTTTAAGGAGAAAGGTGGGTAAAAGCATTTTAAATAAATAAATAATAAATAAATAAATTTATTTAAAACATTTTTAGCCTGCTCTATATCACAGGATGTCAGGTGGGTTACAGAGCTATATAAATCAATTTAAAAACAATTAGCAATTTTAAATGAAGCAATTTTAAACACAAAACATTAAAATCATTACACTAAACCCTGAAGAGGCCATGATTGCCCCCCATCCCCGTATTTTCCAGTAAATTCTGCTTAGGTCTTACAAACTAACAGCAGCAGCTTCCTTTATTGAGACAATCTGTCTCATATTAGGCCTTTCTCTCTTCCTACTGCCCTCCCCCCATTTCCCCCAACAATATTGTCTTTTCTGGTTAGTTCTGTGTTTTCATTATATGTGCATGATAGGATGGCCTTAGTTTCACCATTTTTGCTCTAGTGAGAGTTCAGGTTTAACTTGACCGAGCAATCACTTTTTTACCTTTCTGGCTGTCTGTAAGGCTCTTCTTCAACACCACATGTCAAATGAGTTGATTTTTGTCCCTGTCTTTCTTCGCTGTCTTTCTTTCACATAGTATGGATGATTTTGACCTGGATTTCAGTGACAATCTTTGCTAACTCCCAGCTGTCCCTTTTCATATTTCAAAAGGCGAGGGGACATCTTTTAGGAAACATGCACACGTGTTCATAGAGTTTTTGGTCCGGTATAACTTTTGTTCCTCAAGGAAAGGGTTGGGAAATTGGAAATGTTTAGTCTGCATTCTGCAGAGTGGGCATGGCAACATTAGTTTACCTAAGAGGATAAAAGATGTGTATGTTTCTCCATTGTATGTGTTGCACTTACTCACACCTTTGCTTCAGTAAGTCCCAAAACAGCCCTTCAACATATTTTGGCACAGAGGGACTACAGCCACATCCCAGCTATTCTTGTTTCAATCATCTTCCAGCAACCATAATAGAGATCATGGATTCATCTTCTGGGATCCTCTAGCATCGAGTAATTCAATATGAGGGAAGTTTCTGTTGAGATTCATGTGTAGTGTAAGTATACTTAAACTTCTGTTCTCAAAAGCCAATTCTCAAAAAACCCTATGGTTTAGGAATGTGGGATATTGTGCTTCTGTATCCATGATGCAAAATGCCAGGAAAGTGTAGGAATAGACATGCGTCCCTAGAGATAGCAATGGGCTAAATGAAAGCTGATAAACTTACACTTAGTGCAGACAAAACAAAAGTGCTGTTGGTGGGCAGGAGAAATTCCTGGACTAGAGACTTAAACCTGCTTGGAGTGGAGTTATACTGTTCTTGAAAAATCAGTTTTGCAGCTTGGGGATGATTCTAGATATAGCATTACATCTGGCTGTCCCAGTGGCTGTTGTAGCCAGAAATGCCTTCATCCAGCCAGGCAGGCACACCAGCTGCTCCTATTCTTGATGAGATCACAGATCTGGTTTTGCTTTACTTCTGTCTAGATTTTATGATTGCTGTGTGTCCTACAAGGGGTTGCCTTTGAAGAATCATTGGCAGTTTCAACTGGTCCAGAATGTAGCTCCAGAATGTGGAACTGGGGAAAGGGCCTTTTTGGCTTCTAGTGAAAGAAAGATTGGCTGTGAGAAGAACAGAGGCTGAAAAACATTTACTTTCATTTCCACAACTCCCAGAATACCCTTGCCACCACGGCCAGTGGTCTTTTTCAGCCTCAGTAGCTTGTGTATCTTTGTTTCAGCTAGCATAACATGAAAAAGGGGAGGACCGGCTACCCAAGCAATCCCCCCTGCAGAATTGGTCATTTGGGACAATTTAGTATAAACTCTTTAAAAAAAAATTAAAATCCTTAACATGTGTATTCTGTTTTTCTCCCAAACTAAGGTATCTGAATGACTTCCTGAAAGGCTGCTGGCTGAGCCAACATAGAATTCTGAGATTTTTTAATCCAAAAGGAGTTTGAAAGAGTTAATTTGGAATTTCCAAATTCAAAAAAAGGAACTCCTTAACATAAGGAGTTAAAGGTAACATTAGTTTGTCCCCAAAATTTTTTTATCTGTTGATAGCAAAGGCTCTGGAAAGACATTGACTGCTGACACAGCAGTTAATGGTCATTTCATTATTATTTCAGGTCTTTATCTTTTCCTCTTTTGTAGGAATGCACTACATAAGTGACTCCTGAAAAGGCATTTAAAGAGAGTTTCTCTTGGCTAGCCTTAGGTAGTTCTTTCTCTGTTGTCCCAAATTTCTGTGGCTGACGTCAGTGATAAGCTAGTTTTAATGGAAATCAGATCAGCCTCTGCCCTTATGTATCAAAACAAGACAATGTGGGGTGTGATCCAAAGACTCAGGTTAAGCTCTGGCCCAGCCACATCAAAGGCAAAGAAACTCAAAGGTGTTCACCTGTGCCTAGAAAAACATTTCATTTTGATTTTTTAGGTGCAGCCTTTGCATTTTGGGGAAATAATCCCTATCTGTACAATTAACAAAACAATGCCATGGGTGCAGGGGCGGGAGAATCCAGGTGCCAAGGAGGCTTATGGGAGACAGCAAATGGAGGGAAGATAAATAGTTAGTTTCAGGGTATGTGTTTTTTTCACTTCCTTTATTGACTACCACGTTTGGTGAAAAGAGTTGGCTTCAGATAGAACCCAAGCTTCCCTCATGTTGTCCCCATGGCCTTCTGCCATCCCTCCATGACAGAGAAAGAATGCCGGTGGAGGTTTCTGCCACTGGAAGGTCAGACTTCCTTTTCTATCCTGGAGAAAGCTGGAACATTCTGTGACCCCCAGCATGCCCATGGCATTCTGAGTTTACAGAGAATTGTGCCTGTAAACAAGGCTGTATTATTCATAAGGCTGACTAGGCTCAAGCCTAGGGGCTCCGCAGGGACTAGAGACCCGTCAATTTTTTTTTCCTGAGGGACCTTAGGGCTCCAATGGTTAAAGGCACTTTACACTCTGTGCTGTAGCAATACTTGTACATACATAAAAAACTGAGAAGTTGCAAAGCATACTCACAGTCAGCTGAAGTTTATTTTGAGACAATGGGGAGGGGGGACAGACAGTGGACCAATGGCGCACTAGCACCAGGGTTGTGATGTCATGCTGCCCGCCCTACCCTATTACACCTCCATGAGCAATACAGTCTAGTCGTGAGGTCGATCGTGTGTGCTCGAACCTTCCTACGGGCCATGGGGACCTGCCAAAACAGTTATTATTTATAAATTTTCAAAAAGAACAAAATGGCAGCCAACCTGTACAAGCAGAAGTCAGGATTTCAAAAGAGAAAAGAAAAGAAAGAACGATTGTGCTATGAGAAAAGAAGGGCCCGAAATACCTGAAAGCCTAGGGGCCTGGCCATGGGTTAATATGGCCCTGCCTGTAAAAGATGCTATTATACCTTTATATTATTCTGCAATTATTTGTTTGCTCATTTTATTCATATTAGGTCTTTCTCCCAAGGCAACTGACACGGGATTCCAAAAAGAGATTCAACTGAAAACATGACTGAAATCCTGTTGTGGTAAATTAGGCCATGCAAGGCTGATGATGTCATCTGCAGAAGCCTTTTTTTTTAAAAAAAAAATCAGATTTCTCCCCAAAGGTCTAGAGGCTTCCATTTAATCACTTTCATCATCATCAGGAAGACATTGGAGGCCCCAGGACAGGAAGGGGAAGTCTTTAATTAACAAAAATCACCACCACTGGTAAATTCATCCTGGTGGTGGTGATTTTTTGGTAATTAAATTCTCTCTCTTGTCGTGTGGCCCCCAGTGGCTTCCTGATAATGAATGTGATTCCATTTGAGTTTCAGTGTCTTTAGTGGATGAATCAGAAATGTTTAGTTTCTGGGGGGGAAAGCTGCTGCTTCCGTCAGCCGTTAGGGGGGGTGTAACTTATGCAACAGTATTTCAGACAGAAATGTATAATGCTAACATGTAATTACATAAGTTATTATATTTTTAAAAAACTGAATTAAAAAGAATTTTTAAAAACATCAGGGAAATACCAAAAGAGGGGGAGGTAGATGCAACATAACCCCCATTAAAAGTCTCTTCCCCAACATCCAGTCAGTTGTAGAAATCCTTCCTGAATATAAAAAGCAAAACATATGCTGCTTACATACTGCCCCATAGTGCTTAAAGCTCTCTTTGGGTGGTTTACAGTTTAATTATGCAAGCTGCACAATGTTCCCCCCACTGAGTTGGGTACTCAATTTACTGGCCTTGGAGGAATGGAAGGCTGAGTCAACCTTGAGCCAGCTATCTGAGCCTATTGGGATTGAACTCAGGTTGTGAGTGAAGGCTTGGCTGCAGTACAACCACTGTGCCGTAAGGCTCTTGCAAGTCTTTGCTTCCTCTGGCAAGTCTTTGCTTGCCAGAGGAAGGACAACAGGGCAGAGGAAAGTAGCCTAGCCTCTCTTCAAAGGGACTTCCACCTCTTGAGATTACCACAAAAAAGGACTGCTTTCATGTTGTTACCAAATGGGCGTCTAAGGGTGGCAGGACTGACAAAGATCTGAAACTTAGGCAGGTTCATATGGGGAAATATGGTTCTTAAGACATCCTGGACCCAAGCTGCATTGGCTTTATAGAACCTAATCAGCACTTGGATCTCACCCAGAGAATGAATATATCATGGACTTCTCTCTTCATATCAGCATATTCTGTATTTCTTTTTGGTTGTGCATGTGTAAAGATGTTCTGGTAGAAGCATTTCATGAGATATTCCTCATCAGGATCAATAGCCATCTTTTGAGTAGAATCTGGGCCTATTAACCAAACGCCAGATGCTTTGTAATATTTAACTGCTTTGATTCTTCTTTCTTATGGGAACAGGCTGTGTCAACAACGGCCTTGTTTATACAGGTTGCTTCTCACAAACCACTAATGTTAGTGATTTGTATTTATTATCATGCGGGTAATGTACAGCTCCTTATGAATTATGTGCCCCCAAAGTTGCGGCCACAATTCTGTACACACTTAGCAGGGAGTATGTCTTGTTGAACTCAGTGGGGCTTAACAGTCCATGGACATGTTAGCTTCCCCCCTAATGTGTGCTGGAATTGAAAGTGGGTTGCACAAACAACTCAGAATATTTTTTTAAAAATAGATTTGCACTGACCCATGACTGGACACTAAAGTTTCTTTAAGTCAACTTAATCTCAAGATTTTGTTTTTCTTCAAGGTGTAAAGCAAGAATGTGGAGAGACAGGCTTGAAAAGATGTGTAGAAACTGTTACAGTTGTTGGGGAGGTGGATTTAGCTGCAGCTCCCTTATGACTAGAGATGGGGACAAATCAAAAAAAGGCAATTCGTTTTGATCAGTTATTCATCAAGGTTAACGGATCAACAAATATGAATATACGAATATTCTTCGACGAATCGATGGATCGATCTGTTGATTCATCTGCAATTTAAATGGCTATAACACTGGCCCCCAATGACCTAGAGACACCATATTTGCAGGATAGCTTCCTCAGACATGTTTCTACAAATCCTGAAAGTACGGTGAACATTGGATCATGGACCCCTGAGTTATATAGTCACAAAGAGGACACCCCCAGGAAAGCTCCCCCCAGGTACTTAGAGAATCCAGAATCACAACGGAGCTTCCTATGTCTTTCCCCAACATGCCTGCCAACTTTGGTGAAGATTGGATATCGGACCTCCGAGTTATTCACCCACAAATTGGGTTCCCCCAGGAGAGTTTACCACACGGCACAGAAGCCCATGGCATTGAGGGAGTTATATTTTTGGCCCCAGCAGAATGAGAGGTCTTCTTTGGTACTGAGAGGTATGCATGAGGCATTCAGTTTGTCTTCAGCAACATTACATTTGTCAGTGAAGTAGAGCTTGCCCTCAGGACAGGAGGACTGGAGGCAAGGAGGTATTTGGCAGCACAGCAGGCTTTTTGGCTCCGTCGGGCACTGAGGAAGCTGGCAGCAGGAAAACAGGCTCTTTTGGCCCCATCAGGCACTGAGGGAAAAGGCAGCAGGAAAGCAGGCTTTTTTGGCCGCATCGGGCACTGAGGTAGTTGGCAGCAGCAAAGTGGCGTGTGCTGCCCCATCAGGCACTGAGGTAGTTGGCAGCAGCAAAGTGGCGTGTGCTGTCCCATCGGGCACTGAGGAAGTTGGGAGCAGGAAAACAGGCTTTTTTGGCCCCATCGGTCACTGAGGTAGTTGGCAGCAGCAAAGTGGTGTGTCTTGCCCCATCGGGGCACTGAGGCAAAAGGCACCAGAACAGACTCTGGTCTTCTTCAGCAACATCAGATTTGCCTACAAAGCAAAGGTTTTTGCCCCAGGAGGCAACTGAGGTTGCTTGCAACTTCCAACAGCACCAGCAGCACCATCAGATGAACAGGGTCAGTGCTACTAACAGTGGTTAACCCACGGGGCCGCGGGGCTGTTGGAAACAGATCAGCTCTGCAATCTGAAGGCAGGCGATGGTGCGACAAAGATGTTCGTTTAGAACTAGAAAGCTGGGGATTGCAACTTAGCTGCTGAGACTGCCCGGATATGATAAAGATAGCCCTCGGAGGTTTGGGGGGGGGGGCTTAGACAGGCCGGCCCCCTTGGCATGGGTTGAAAACCAGACAAGCTCTGCAGTCGGAAGCTGGGCGATGGGGCGATGGGATGACGCCTGGACGGGCTTTGGGTGGGGCTGAGACAGGCCCTCTTTGGCACGGGGGACGCCCAGACAGGCTTTGAGTGGGGCAGAGCCTGGCCTAGGAGACTCACCTGTCCACCAACGTCTAACTAGACTTGCTGACAACCTTCAAAGAAACAAAGATGCTCGTTTAGAACTAGAAAGCTGGGGATTGCAACTTGGCTGCTGAGACCACCTGGATATGATAAAGATAGCCTTCATAGGTTTTTTTTTGGGGGGGGGCTTAGACAGGCCGGCCCCCTTGGCATGGGTTGAAAAACCAGATATGCTCTGCAGTCTGAAGCCGGGTGATGGGGCGATGGGGCCACGCCCAGACAGGCTTTGGGTGGGGCAGAGCAGACAGACCTTTTGGAATGTAGCTCAAGTGGAAGGAGCTGCAGGATTAGGAAATTGTTCAAATGGCCAGCAACGTCGTTGACTTTTTGCCCCATCAGGCACTGAGGAAGTTCGCAGCCGGAAAGCAGGCTTTTTGGCCCCATCGGGGCACTGAGGCAAAAGGCAGCCGCAGGAGACTCTGGTCTTCTTCTTCTGCAACATCACATTTGCCTGCAAAGTTACTTAAGTTTGTCCCCAGGAGGCAACTGAGGTTGTCAAAGCAGCAGCAGCAGGAGAATAGGGTCCGACTGCAAGGTGCTACTAACAGTGGTTAATCAGGGTGGCCGCTGGGCTTCTCGAGTGGAAGATCAGCAGTTCGAATCCATGCAATGGGGTGACCTGAGCTCTTGTTCCTGCTTCTGCCTCCCTACTGAGTTAAACTGCTGCTGAGCCACTGGGCTTGTTGTAGGTGCTGCTGTTGTTGTTGTTGTTGTCGATGTTGGCACGGGGACAGCTGAACGCCCAGATAGCTTGGGGTGGGGGGGGGCTGAGGCTGTGAAGTTAAGTTTTCCCCAAGGAGGCAACAGTGGTACCAGCAACAACAATAGCAGATGAATAGGGTGGGCAGAGCCCGGGGACACCTGGACAGGCTTTGGAAGGGGATGAGACTGGCCTGGTTGGGGCTTGGATGCCCCACCGACACCTTTGGTGGGGCAGAGCCCACCTCTTGGGGGATTATAGCCTACAGGAGCGTGGGGCCGCTGGGCTCGAGTGGAAGATCCAGCTTGTCCCAGGTCCTGCCTACCTACTCATGCAGTAGAAAAGCCTAGGAAGTTGGAATGAACAGTCTTCCAGGAATTTAGAATGAAGCCCGAGTAGACTTTGGAGCACCGTGTTGGCATGGGATGCCCGGATGTAGCCCTTTGCATAAGCAAGCAGGGAGGCAGGGAGGAGTTGGAACAAACATGGCCCGATGAGTCAATTTCACCCAGCAGATCCGATTTGGAAGGCCCTTGAGGTAGGAATTGTAGGAGGCACTGAAAGTAGAGTGTGTTGCCCCATCGGGTACTGAGGAAGCTGGCAGTCAGAAAGCAGGCCTTTTGGCCCCATCGGGGCACTGAGGCAAAAGACAGCAGCAGGCTCTTCTTCAGCAACATCACATTTGCCTGCAAAGTTAGTTAAGTTTGTCCCCAGGAGGCAACTGAAGTTGTCAAAGCAGCATCAGCAACAGCAGGAGAATAGGGTGGGCAGAGCCTGGCCCTCTTGGCACGGTCAGAAGTACTTTGGAACATTAACTTCAAATCCATGCAACTGGGTTACGCCTGGACAGGCTTGGTGGGGCTGAGACCGGCCGGAAATGACAGAAAGATAGCCCTTGGAGGTTTTGGGGGGCTTAATAGGCCGGCCCTCTTGGCACGGGTTGAAAAACCAGATCAGCTCTGCAGTCTAATGTAGCCCTTTGAATAAGCAGGCAGGCAGGCCGGAAAGAACTTGGCCTGAGGAAGCAACTTCACCCAGCAGCCAAGATTTGAAAGGCCCCTGGCCCAATTCTTGGCACAGAATCAGCAGCAGGCAAGGCCAAGGCAGCTGGAGAGGGATGCAGGACTTGGGGCCAACATGGACCAAGGAGGCTGGAATTGATGCCGGGTGAGGTGGGGGGGGGGGGAGAGACGCCCGCACAGGTTGCCCATAGCAGCAACATAGACTGTGGCACTGCAGGTTAAACCGCTGAGCCACTGGGCTTGTCCATCAGAAGATCAGCACTGCAGTTTGAATCTGTGCGATGGGGTGAGCTATATTGCTTTTCACCCAGCTTCTGCCAGCCTACTGGGGCAGTGGAGAAGGCTAGGAGACCGGAATGAACAGGCATGAATAATTGGAATGAAGCCCAAGGAGGCTGGAATAATGAAATACGTATGCATTTCTGAGATTTTTCAGAATACATGAATCAGCGGATACTGATCCTGGAGATAGGGAGGGACATGTCACACACAGCACATCTCAGGAGGAGGGAGCACATTGGTCAGGTTTGGGTGGGGCTGAACCTGGCCCTCTTGGCACGGGGATGCCTGAGGAGGGTAGGACGCTGAAGTCAGCAAGCAGCATTTGAGAATCAAGCCTGAGGAAGTTGGAATGAGCACGCAGGCCTTTTGGAAGTGGAAGGAGCTGCAGGACTTGGAAAGTTGTCATGTAGCCAGCAACGTAGACTTTTGGACCCATCGGGCACTGAGGAAGTTGGCAGCAAGGTAGACAGTGGTGCTGTGGGTTAAACTGCAGTGCTGAGCCACTGGGCTTGTTATAGGTGCTGCTGCTGTTGTTGTTGTTGTCCATCTTGGTACGGGGGATGCCCGGACAGGCTTGGAGGGGCAGAGCCCGGCTCTCGGGGAATCACTAGCACCAACAGGAGAAAAGGGTCCAAGGTGCTACTAATGGCAGTTAATCCGCGGGGCCGCTGGGGTTCTCGAGCGGAAGATCCAGGTTGTTCCAGGTTCTGCCTACCTGCCGAGGCAGTACAGAAGGCTAGGAGGCCGGATTGAACAGGAATAATTGGAAGCGGAGCCCAAGGCAGCGGAGTCTTCAGCAACATCACATTTGCCGATGAAGTTGATGGGGTGACTTGACCGATGGGGTGACTTGACCCAGCAGGCAGGGAGCGCAGGGAGGCAGGAGTTTGAACAAACTCGGCCCGCTGGGCCGACTTGACTCAGCGGGCAGGGAGCGCAGGGAGGCAGGAGTTTGAACAAACTCGGCCCGCTGGGCCGACTTGACTCAGCGGGCAGGGAGGAGGTGGAACAAACTTCGCCCAATGGAATTACTTCGCCCAGCAGACCCAATTCGGAAGGGAAGGCCCTTGAGGTAGGAATTGTAGGAGGCATTGAAAGTAGAGTGTGTTGCCCAATTGGGCAATGAGGAAGTTGGCAGCAGCAACGTAGAGTGTGTTGCCCCATTGGGCACTGAGGAAGCTGGCAACTGGAAAGCAGGCTTTGGGGAACCATCGGGGCACTGAGGCAAAAGGCAGCAGAGCAGACTCTGGTCTTCTTAAGCAGCATCAGATTTGCCTGCAAAGCAAAGGTTTTTGCCCCCAGGAGGCAACTGAGGTTGCAACTTCCAACAGCACCAGCAGCACCATGAGATGAACAGGGTCGGTGCTACTAACAGCGGTTAATCTGCGGGGCAGTCGAAAACAGATCAGGCACGGGCTAAACCAGATCAGCTCAGCTGCCCGACATGCCAATCCACGATCTCTGTCCTGATTCGCCAAAGCTTCTAATTGGCACCAGCAAGCTCAGAGAGACCCCCCAAAAGGTAACGAATATATACGAATATTAATGGATAGACGGATCAACGAATAAAACCGAGGAAATATTCGTCCAGCCATATTCGTCTAGATTTATATTTTTATGAATACGGATCGACGAATATTTGACGAATTGGCTATAAAAACCGATTCGTTTTTATATTCATCCCCATCTCTACTTATGACACCAGTGGCAACTTTGGGTTTGTTGATGGGTAATATGGCCAAAGAAAAAGAAAAAGAAATTGCCGTGAGCCTGAATACAGGAAACAATGTACCAGTCTGGGGACATTGTGGGGATCTTTGGCAATGTGCTATAAAAGAGTGCATTTTAACCTTTGGAAACGGTTCCTATTGTTTCTGATCCTGGATTCCTATTCTTAGCCTTGCGTACTCATCAGTAAATCTCAGATGTTCAAGGTTCCTCTCGAAACTTCTCATTTACCAGAACAACTTGATGGTGTGTCAGCAAAATTCTGTACGTCATCATTTTGTTTCCATTTAAACTTTTTTTCCCCCCAGCTTGACATTGAGAAAGGTAGATACCACAGGAATTATACTGCTGGCTTGTTGTTATTTATATCCCTATGACAGGAAGAAAATTGTGCTCAACTTATTTTGCCTGGCATTGCAGTTACAAATAGCTGAAAAATTAGTTTACAGCCTAAATAGATGTGGTTATGTGATTTTCTTAAAAAAATAATAATACACCATTAACATTAGTATTGCAGAGTTTATAACTGAAGCATTAATGTTATTTCGGTCAAAATGGTTATATTAAGACTCTGTCCAAGAAGTACTTAATGCCATTTCCGACACTACCCTCCACAAGGTGACTTTGAAGCATTTTTATTGGCTGAAGACTTTGCATTTTTAGTGTATGAGGCTTACAATCAGGAGGTGTATTTCACATTTTTATGAGAGAGCTGAATTCTTAATCTAGCACCTGCTATCACAGGTAAATGATTTCTTTCTGTGTACCTGCCAAACTACAGAAATATAAATGCAAAGCGTGCATCCATTTTGTTAAACCTCTTTTCATTATGGTATGTAAATTGCATTATTATTTTTTTGCTATTGCTTACACTTCAGTATTTAAAGGAGGAAATATTAATGTGTCTACCTTTCTAAAAAATGAATACATTTCCTAAAGTACATAACTCAGAGGCCTCTTAAAGATAATCTCTACTTACCTCTCCTTTTAAAATCTTGTCTATCACCTGGCAAAACTGGACTGTTACCAAGTTCTGCCACCATTTACAGCAGAAAATACAATATGAAAGATAGTTTATACTGCTTAATGGCTATGTGTAGCCTACTTGATTGCAAAATTCTTAAAGGCCTTTTCCCCGTATGTTATGTTGTGCTTCCAGAAGCTTATGTCAAATGTAATGATATTATTGTGGATGCCTTTAGGAATTCAGCGAGTTTCTCTTGTTTGCTGGACAAATATTAAGACCTTTGCCTGTGGGAATTACAGCATACCTTAACCAAGTTAGCAAGGGCATCAGCTGTCCAACTGGCAACAGCAGCTCCAGCCTCTTCAGGTCTCCTGCTCTTTCTGATTCAAATATCTTACTCACAGCCCTGCTCTTTCTTAATCCCACCCCTTTAGGCTGAACCAATATTTCATAGGGTTACACTTGCTGTTGATCACTAGGTGGTGCAACATGAAACATTCTGAGCCATTGTGAGACTGCTTATGCTTCTTCAAAACATTTAAAGACCTGTTTTCCTTCTCAGAACACACACACAGAGAGAGAGATTCTCTACCACCAAATCAGAGGACATTAAACAGTGCTACTTTGCATAAAAGTTGGACATCTTAATTCATACATATATATGCAAATATTGAAGTAATTACTGTAATTTTAATGTGATGCATCAATTGCAGAACAATGGTGAAGACTGTGATTAGGTAGCTGAATCTGCTATGCAGGTGTTCACTGCGTACAGATAACTGCTAGGCACTGGCCCTCCATTTTTAGGGATTTTGCCATTAAATCATACTTGGTATGGACACCATTTTAGACAAAAGTCACTTTCAAATAAAGGGCCATACTCTGTTAAAGTAGGACTTATGGCCACCCTCTAGAGTCTAGAGGGTTCCTCAGTGGCACAGTGCTTGGTCACTTGGGATAGGAGAGATTTGGAAAGCAGCTCATGACCCTTGTTTTAAGCATTTCCCTGGATTCCTTTAGAGCAAGGGTGGGGAAAGTGTGATCCTTCTGATGCTGTTTTGACTACAGCTTCTATCAGCCTTAGACTGTATAACGAATGATGATGAATGCTGGTTGTTGATATTCAATGGCATCTGGAGAGTGGCACTTTGTTCACCTCTGCTTTAGAGAATGTTAGTAAGGCAAAAGAAAAAAGCATGTTCCACCTGGGCTACAGAGGTTCATTACCTTCCTACTCACTTCTATAATCTGGAAATGCATGTGCTTGTTAAAAACTTTTAAAGTGTGTGGCAACAATTGTGCAGCCTTCTGTGTATGTGCTTGCAAGTCTAATGTATTTTTATAGAGCATCTGTATTACATTTATCATACTTTCATAAGCCATGGAAGGTTACCATCTTGGCACATATATAAATAATGCTTGCATCATGAAATCACTCCTGGACAGACTTTAGTTGGGCCATCAATGGTGAGTGTACAATACACGCTGCTCCTATATATTTTATATCCATCTTGCCATACGTATGGTTGAACAACCGTATCGCAAGAAGGTTGCCAGGGCAACCTTACATGGAGCCAAGGCTGTGGCTCCGACTTCCAAATCTTTTTCTTGGCATTAAGTTCTCTAATTATTTTTATTTAAAATTATACCCAGTTCAATGGCCAAATATGCTCTCAAGTCAGCTCACAAGAATAAAATGAGTCCTATTTTAAAAAAACAAACAAGCAAAACCCTAGCTAACAATTTCAATTAAAATCAATAGAAATTGGCTAGATTGGTAAAAATCCATAGATAATGAAAAGGAAGAGACTTGGAACCACCAAAACTCAGTGTAGTGGGTAAAATAGCTACTCTACACTTGCTAGGGCAGACAATGCTATTTACTTCTATTAGACATGGCACTTAGAATCTGGCTCTATTATGCCATCAGAACTATAATGCTCTAGGTTCAAATTTTTGTAGGTAAGATTAAAAATGCTAATATATTTCAGCATCAGCTCATCTGCAATATAAAAAATAGCAACTTATCTCATGGGCTTTGTGATCAGTGGCTGAAATCCAGTAGTAAGGTGCAATGAGAGTAGGCCCACTGAATCGGTGGAGATTTGACTCAACACCTATGTAAGTTCCAGTGATTCAGTGGGCCTATCCTAGTTGTAACTTGCGACTGGAGTTCAGTCACTGTGTTAATAATATATGTGTGAGCTACTAACGTGTGTTTGTTTAAGGCTCTGTATATTATTATTGAAGTATCATTTAGGACCCAGGAGATACAAGTTCAAATCCCTGTGCAGCCTGAGGAGGAGGGCAGTGGTACCGGTAAAGCCTTTCCTCAAATATCTCACACACCTTGAAAACCTTATCAGGGTCACCATCAGTCTGATGCAACTTGATGACATAGAACAACAACAGCATTGTCAACATCCTCTACTCATAAATGTGGGAAGAGTCTTTGGGCACAATTACTGGTATTGGGGCCCCACATCTGATCGTGCTCTTAATGTCAGCTATGCCTCTGCCCCAGCCCCTATGCTGTCTGTCTCACAACATATAGGCATCTGGAGTTGAGGCCAGCAAAGGGTTTGTACTTCCAAAAAAGCCCACCTAAATGTTGGAAGGAGAGATGGTTCTACAAAGAGGGTATCATAAGAGTGAAGCTACCCCCTGCCCCCCCCCCCCCATTTATGTCTGCCTTGCTTGAAATGGTGGTCGCTTTGAACATGATAGACAGTTTGATGTGGAAGTGTCATTAATAATATGTGTCAGGAATGTTTCTCATGCCAACAGAATTACTGTTAACTATTAGGTATGTAAAGGATTATGCTAATCTATGTTTTGGAACTGCCAGTAAGATATAATTGATGTTGATATGCATTGTGACTTTTTTTTTATTTTTAAATTCTAATTGAACATGTCAAACTGAGTGTCTAGAAGTCATACACTCATGGCCTGTTGACAATCCCAGGGGAATAAAATGTTGGGAATGGCAAAACCAGGCACAATGCTTTTCTGAAAGGAGAAAGAGCTTCTTTAAAAGTACCTTTCTCTTCAAGTAATCTTAAGAGTCCAAAACGATGAAGAATGGTCTGCTTGTTGGAGGGGCCACTTCCCCCTGCCACTCTCCATGTTGCTACCAAGATTTCGGGGAGCCAGTTTAAGAGTGGACTGATGGAATCCATGGAGCCAGGTGTTTTCTGGATTGAGCCTCTTAAGTAGCTGCAGAGCTCCAAGATGTAAGTGGAGGGGGAGGCACATCCAATCCTTGCCTTTCAACATGGTGCCATTGGGTCTCCCAACGACTGGAACAAACAAAACTCTCACCCACGAATGAACACACCATTTGCAGGGCCAGGCCAGACCAATTCCATACTAGAACTCTTTCAAATAACTTCTGCACTGGCTACATCTATTGTGTGGCAAATTTGCATCTATGGATCAGCGTGAAATGCCAGTTGAGTTATTTTGACAGGTTTTGCTGGTTTTCCTGCATTGTTCATAACAGTTGTCCACTCACTAGTCTGGAAAATGGCCTGGGTGAATAGCACTGAACCAAGGAGAGAACTGCTCATCCCCCTCACCCCTAACTGAATGTTTAATTCTTCTCTCTATTTTCCTCACTAGCACTCGTTTAAAAAGATGCCTTGACACACCATTGCTGAAAGAGGAAGGTCTAGCCCCCAAACGTATGTTTATTTTGTCTTTTAGCACATTTCTAATTTGTTAGTGCAGGTTGGTCGTTACTCCCGAGGGAAAGCTATTTTAGTGCGGTTGCCAAGAGACTTCAGAAACGAGCAGCCTGATCAAAATAATAACTTGCTGCAATGAGCTAGTTCAGTGGTTCAAAGAGTGCAATTTAAATTATTTCTAACTAATAATAGGCCTGGTCATGGGCCCTGCAATTTGCACAGAGAATTCTCCCTGTGTATTGGTCTTCTGTAGCTGCACAAAGAGAAGGCGAGAGAAGCAGAGCTTGGGGAAATGGTGGTGGTGGTTGTTGTTCGTATTCGCATTGGCATTAGACAACCAAAACTCCTAGAATACCTAGTCAGTGTGGCCACCGAAGAGCCGTGTTTCACTCATAGAATGAAATGTTTGGATCCTGGGTATTATGAAATTATATATATATATATATTTCAGTTTTACAATTTTATTTTTCAGAGCTTTCACCATCTGAAAGAGAATTTTACCTTTAAAAAAAAATTCCTGCTGATCATACCTTATTGTGTTTGTTTTTTAATGATGACCTTATGAATTAATGATCTCCAAAAGGTCATATTATTAACAGTCCTGCTCAGGACATGCAAACTAAAGCGAATGGCTCTTGCTTGATCTTCTTTTCTTGCTGCTTTCAATTTTTCCTAGCATGATTGCCTTTTCCAATGAGTCTTGTCTTCTCATGATAGGTCCACAATATGGTAGCCTCAGCTACTTCATTTTAGTTTTTAGTGAGAGTTCAGACTTTATTTATCTACCTCCCACTGGCCGTCTATGGCATCCATAAAGCTCTTCTCTAGCACTGTATTTCAAATGAACATACACCCCTCCTTTCAGCTTTCTTGTTTCTCCAGCTTTTGAATCCATAATTGGGAATACCATAGAATGGATGATCTTGGGCTTATGATTTGCTGATGTATTATTGTAGTTTCATTTTATTTTTAAGTCTTTTTTAAAAAAACCTGATATCCACAACTTACACTACTGGTAAGACTGCAAGACTGGTGATACCATCAGCTGTGGCAGTTTTTCAGAAATTACAATTTTCAGAACTGCCCTCCTCCCCAAAGATGCAGAATCAAAGGATCACCATAAAAACAGCACTTATGACTGGTTTCGGGTTATACTCTGGGAACACAGCTATGGAAAGTTACAGTTTGGCCCACAAAGTAACTTTTCAAAGTTCTAGCAGGGAAATGAAAAAAAAAAAATACTCAGCACATACCCATTTTTGTTCAGGTTTTCTCCTCAGCTCATTCATTTGCCTGTTTATTTATTTATTAATCAAGGAAGCCAGCTATTTACATGTCAGGTTTCAGCCTCTGAGAAAACGCTAATAGCCCCACAT
This sequence comes from Intellagama lesueurii, assembly GCA_037013535.1. Classification (NCBI taxonomy): domain Eukaryota; kingdom Metazoa; phylum Chordata; class Lepidosauria; order Squamata; family Agamidae; genus Intellagama; species Intellagama lesueurii. The sequence continues at coordinate 103,449,624 of JBAJHW010000003.1, forward strand.
GATGAGATCATCTGACGAGCTGCCTGAAACAGCTTTCCTCTACCCTGTCTGCTAAAACCAAGAAGACATTTGCTCACCGTAAGAAATATGACAGTAGGGTATGTTGGGGACTAACGTCTCCCAAGTGCAATGCTACATTTCAAACATCATTATAGAAATATTGAAAACTTTATAGTCCTGGCGTAAAGCTTAGGCCAAACCTTGCAAATCTTCACTCATACTGTCCTCACTAGCATTAAAACACAAATCCGTATGGTCCTATATTAACCAAAAATGCATTTCCAGACAACATTCTTTTTTCCTCAGAGCTGCCTCTTTCTAGTAAAGAGGGAATACAACCGCAGTACAGAAAATGAGCTGTTTCATGATAACTGCTCTGATTCACTGCCTTTCCTTTCTCTCTCTCTTTCCTTTCCTACCCCCTTTATTTGGAGGTGAGGTGATTGTAAGGATAGTCTTTCTCTCTGTTCACATCTGTGGGACATTCCTGTGGTAACTGCTGCAATTCTGACAAAGAAAATAAATGATAAGCAGAAAGCACTTAATGGGTGGATCCCTTAGGGGTGATCTAATGAAATCCTGACATCAGGACGAAAAGGAGAAAATGTTCTATGGGATCAGTATAAGCTAAAAGCAATGTTTATTAAGCGTGTTTGTTGTTTTCTTTCATTTAATGATGATTTTAATTTATTGTTGCACTTCTGTCTTATTTTTCCACTAAAAGAATCACACTCAAGGAAGTGCTATTCGAAACAAAATGTCATTAAAAACAAAATCAAATGAAACAAACAGAAAACATATTCAGCAACAAAACCATTAGAATCAGTGCAATAAATGGAATCATGAACATCATGAACTGTAGTCAGTAAAATTTGTGGTCAAGATCAGGAATGTAAGAGCAGGCCTGTGAGTGTGATTTGCTCACTGGTTCTTTTTAATTGCACCCTTCATCATTCTACCATAGTTCAATGAAGGAATGATCAAATGTTTCCTCACACCAGGAGTCCTAAGCCTTTGGAGATTGATGAGAAAATTTTCAATTTTGAGAGAGCATCTATGGGTGGGTGGGGGAGCTAGCCCATTCACAAAATGGCAGCCATGGACAGTGTGGCCCATCACAACACACACATTTTCCAAAAGGCAAATTGGAAAGGCTAAAGGAAAAGTAACATGCCCACAAACGTAATTACATAGCAAGGGTGGTGTATCAATTCTAAAACACAAACTATTTTGCACCCCCAGTTTTACACCCAAAAACTGATTTCACAGGAGACAACCTGATAAGACCCTGAGGCAAATAATTCAGATAAGGAATAGAGATGGGGATGACTCACCATTTTGGCGAGTCGTCCTGCTTCGTGAGTCATCAAAAGTTGATGACTCATGAAACATGAAGTTGCCCCCATGAAGTGACGAATAATGAAGTTATTCGTCGATTTGTGGGGGGATATTAAAAAAAACCACACACACGCCCCTGCCCCCCGCTGCCACTGCCATTCCCCCTCTGCCACCGCCACCCCCGCTGCCACCCCCCGCCATGCAGCCACCACCCCACCCCACCGACACCCCCTTAGTGTAATCGTCGCCACCGCTGCCGAGGTCTCCATCAGGCCTCCGCTGCCACGGCGTGTAAAAAGGGAAACTGCCTGCCCTTTGCAAAGATGGTGGCTGCGGCTTCATTTAGGGTAGGGAAGCTGCAGCTGCCATCTTTGCAAAGGGCAGCCTGGATTCCCTTAAGGCAGGCTAAGGGAATCCAGGCTGCCCTTTGCAAAGATGGCAGCTGCAGCTTCCCTACCCTAAATGAAGCCACAGCCGCCCTCTTTGCAAAGGGCAGCCAGTTTCCCTTTTTACACGCCGTGGCAGCAGAGGCCTGATGGAGACCTCGGCAGCGGCGGTGATGATTATGGTAAGGGGGTTCGGTGGGGGTGGGGTGGGGCTAAGGTAGGGAGAGGAAGGGGGTGGGGGTAGACTGTGGGGGTGGGTGGCTGCCTATCGGCCCGCTGATCAGCGGCCAGTAGGCAGAATTGTGGGTTTTTTCAGGTTTTTTATTATGAAGGACGAATAAAAATGGGGAAATATTCATCAATCTGTATTCGTTGGGACTTAAAATTTGACGAATACGGATCGACGAATATTTAACAAATCAGCTATTTTCGTTGAAAAAGCCGATCCATTTTTATATTCGTCCCCATCTCTTATAAGGAACAATGTATAAGACAGATATGTGTGAAGTATATGTCTGAACCGCTAAATCACACATTGATTCCTACAAAGCATTATTCCACAGAGAGCAAATTAATGATAATCATAGAAACAGAACAGAAGCAACAACACACTCACACATATAAAAGACTCACCCACAGCACTCCCAGAGAAAGCATATCAACATGCATACACATGCACAACATGAAGAAACAGAAAGAAGTCTCTCCAAATCTCTCAGCCCCCCCCCCCCGGCACACATACATACCAATCACATACATGCGAGGTGACATCTAGAGATGATGGAGCTTGGTGTATAACACATTTGGAAGATGCTGGAGGAAGCGTCCTTAAATTGATTTCAAGATTTGGCCAACGAGACTGTGATCTACAAGGATGAGAGGTCATTGGGGATGTTCCTGTCACCATTGTGGGTTGTTTTGCTTCCAAATAATATAGATATTTTAACAAATAGGGTTTATATATTTGCAGAAAGCCCACTTCCTACTGTTTGGTGAATGACCTTTTTTTTTCTGACAGGAGAATAAGGTAATAATGAGGCTTTCAAGTTTAACTGTTATTGGTGGCAAATCATCATGATGATAATCAGAGAATGGGAAAAACAATTAAGCAGAGGCTGGATACTATTTTTCTTTTGCTATAATAGGTTTCCTTTTTCTAATAGTTTAACTAGTAGCACTTCATTGTAAGATTGCATGTCTGAAAAGAAAGTGAGCATAGAGACACCCCTTGATCCTTTCTTTCCTGAATATTTGATAAGGAGTTGTGGTACATTCTTCCAAAATGACCTGAAAGAAAATTATCACTCATCTACTCTGGCCAGATTCCATAGGGATGTACTCATTGTGGGGAGGCCTATGTTATAACTACCAGTCATATAAATACATAAGTTAAAAATCTCCCAGAAAAAAGAGATGGCAAGTCTAACTGAGCACGTTTTTGAATGCAAAGAGATTCAAAACTTTGAGTTAAGTACTCAGAGGCTCAGGCCTCAATCTGTTGCTTTGGGTTTCTCACACAGTTACTTAGAAAAAAAATATCTCAAGAATTTTCCACTCAGAATATGAGGAAATTTGTGAATTTGGACAATTCCAAATTTTGTTTTCAAACAAAAGAGGCTGAAAACGAACCCTACATCCTTAATTTGAAGTAAAAACATTGTATTTCACTGGCTGAAGTTCTTCCGTTAGTTAACATGTATTTTACAAGTAGATTCTATAGAGTCAAACGTAAGTGCTATTGAATTCAGTTGTGTTTATTCCCACTTTGGTTACAATTGCAGCCATGCTGATTTTAATAAATTGCATACTGTGCAGTCTACTGCAACTTGTGTGTGTGTGTGTGTGTGTGTCAGTGTGTGCATGTACATGCTAGAGCTTGGAAAACTCCTACAATGGGTCAGCCGAGACGGCAATTGCCCATACTGGCTTGGGATTTCTATGAGCTGGAAAAAGAACCTTTCCCAACACTTTTGTATAAACACACTGTAAAGATGAGCTCCTGTTCTTCAAAATTTACCACTAAGCCACTGGATACAAACATTTCTTCCAAGTGCCTCAATCTTTTCCAAGTTAGGATCATCATTAGACTAAGAACTGTTTTGAAACTAAACTGAAGAGAGAACTGAAATACCATATATCAATTTATGTTTTGTCACGATGGAGGGCCACACGCAACATGGAGTTGAGGAAGGCCTGCACAAAAGTTGTCTGTTTCCAGTGGTGCTAGGGTACATTTGACACCCACCTGTCAAGAGATGGATAAAGCGATTTCTGGCATAGGGCCTGGACTAGCAACACGGCATAGGACTACAATCTCAGGTATCTCATTGCTATGTCACAGGAATCTGCTGCTTGTCTGAGTATGACATTTTCCCAATTACCCTGACAACTCACTTTCTCCACACATCCCCCCCTCTTTTTTTTTCTTTCTCGTTTGGAATCTCATTTTGATTCAGCAGTATCGTCAGGTTGTGATGGAACAAAATTCAGTCTGGGCCATGTACAGTGTGGGAGGGGCCGTGCCCAATAAAAATTGAGGGTTAGGCACAAATACTAAAAAATGGAGAACATTTTCCTTTGCTGATCTAACAGGAGTTTTCCGTATTCACTTCAGATTACCAATATTAAAATAGCTTAGAATTTTTATTCTACTCTCAGTGTTTCCACCCATATGCACAAATTCCTGTCCTACATTATTGTTTCTGCCGTAGTTTATTTTCTGTATAAATCTATGGCATCACTATAGTTCCTCTGCTTTGATTATTTTTTCCTCCCTTGTTCTTCTCCAAAGGTCAGCAATGGAAGGGATTCTCTTTCCTTTCCTGCCTAAAGTAAAATAAACTGCTGCTGTTTTTCCACGTCCCCACGTCCCCTCCACTGTACGCATATATTAGTATGTTGTCAAAACCAGGGAAATAGAAGATTCCAGCACTTATGCTCCTGAGGAGCTGTAAAACGCCTCTCTTTTTACCTGGCACATTAACACACACAGTGTGTCAGATTATACGAGGTACACACCGGAGCAAATCTTTCAATGCGAGGCCAGATCCCTCTTTGGCATGGCCTCCCAGCAAACCCTTTCCCCATAAAGGCAGGGAATGGCCACACAGGCTGTAGCTCATTGGAAATATCACAAGCGTGCAAACTTGGCAGGAATTGCAGGGAAAGCTGCAGAGTGAAATGTAGAGCCCAAGTGATGGAAGGCTCGGAGAGACGCATGTATGGCTCCCTTCCCAGAGCCTGACGTCGTACATCGGTTGATCCTGCCTTTAATTAATCACTTCTGAAACAAAAGGCTAAATGAATAGCTCAAGCGATATATTTATGGCACACGTATGAGGGATTCCGTCCCATTAAACTGAAGGGGGGGCAATCTTTCTGAGGATGCCCACTTAGCATTTGGCTGAATATAAACTTTCACTTTTTAAAGGGATCTACAAATCTGCAAAGACCAATTGGCTTAGGTTCATTTCTGTGAAATACACACAGACAGAAAGAACAACAAAAAAGGCAGGTCAGGTAGTAGACGAATAATAATTTCTCCCAGTTTCTCCAACAGCCTGTGGCCAGATGCACATGATCAAACATTAAGTCGGCAGCTTCCCATTCCCTGACATTTCAAGGCTGAACTGGGGACCATGGAGAAGGCTCCTATGTCACAACAGCCAAAGACCATTTGGGCATGTTTGAAACAGTGAAGCTGATCAGGTGGATTCTGAAATCATGCCCACTCAGGCCACCCAGGCTAAGGCGCATAGTAACTAAAACTTAGGACACAGCCGTTCCTCTTCCAGCTTGTGGAGTATTTCCATACTGCCACCACTAGGAAGCAAAGTCTGGTAAAGATGAGATCCCTACATTATAAGAGTGATCCTAATGGTACCCTCTGCAAGTCTTGTTTGGCATGGGCAACAGCTGCCACATGCAGATTGTTTCTATCAGCTTCCATGTGACAATCCAGTATTGTACACTTGCCTTCTGTCTGTCACAGTGCCTCTTAAAGGAAATTGGGCTCTGAAGTTGTGTCTTAAATGACGCTATTATAGGGCTTTTCTTTTTCTAAAAGCAACATTTTGGACATCATGGTTATGCTGTACTGGCCTTTTCTGCCAGGGTTGAGGAAATTTGGCCCTTCGTATGTTTTGGACAATAAGTCCCATAATCCTTTAACCATTGACCATGTTAGTCAGAGTTTCCAGGAGCTAACATCCAAGCCCTTCTGGATAGCCAGAGGTTTGGCTCCTCTGCTGCAGACTGTTTTCTAGGACTTGGTTGTATACGGTCAATGCTCTGACATGGTGTAACTAGCCCATAGGCATTTAGACCCTGCGAATCAGCCTGAGTTCTGCCCATGTACTTCTGCTTCAACTGGATTTTGCCTTCTCCTTCTCCCCTTATGGTCTAGGTAAAAAGCAGACACCTCTAGTAACACAGACTTGCAGAGTAAAATCCAGCGTTGTGTGAGAAGATTTCCAGCTAACCTCTTCCACTGCTGGATTGGTTTTCATAAGCAGAACAGAGACAGGAGTGATTCTTCCTGCAGCATCTCTGCCCCTAAATATGCACAGGAGGGGGGCTGCACCAGGAGGTGACTCAGCGATACTCTGTGGATGGAAACTGACCCATTGATGGGAGTGTTTAATTGGATATCACCAGTTCCAAATTTCAGGTATTTTTGGATTGGCCAGCCCCAGAAAATTTTGACTGTCATCTTACTCTCAGCATACCATTTTTTTCTGTACCTCGTAGGGATTCACAGCTTTTTCTTCAGTTGTTTCCTCAGGACTTTCAGACACCAGAAATCGAGTAATGTGATATACAGAGCCGGTAAAATATAAGTTTGTCTCTGGAAAATAAAAGCAACCTGCCAAGTTTGAGAGAAGAGAGCCATTACCTGGAATTTGAACCAGCCGAAGCACAGGTTTGTTCCTCTGAGGAAATGAATAAATGTATATTAGTAGAATTTAGCTACCGAATGAGACCATTTAACAACGACAACAACTGGCTGTGTGCTTTTTCTGCCAATTATTACAAATCAGGATTTTTTTAAAAAAAACTAGTGAACAGTCTGATTACTAAAATTCCCCAAGAGAAATTCCAACCTTTGGGGTAAATTATAAATGGCCCACCATCATTTGTTTGCAAGACGGACCATAAACATGATGAAACTAGCAATTTTTAGATGACTATTTTTGCATTTTATGTATTTAATGAAAACATGCAGGCACCATATAGTTAGCATTGGGCTTCTATAAAAATGTATCATAATACACTTTCACTGAAAAGATTCCTCACAATAAAGCCAAACACATAGAGAGATCAAAATTCCATACAGACATATATGTTTATATCTTATTTATATGTGTGCTAAATATATATGTATATATATTTAGACTCCATCCTATAAAATGTATAAAACAGAATTATTCTGCAACATTTAGCATCAACTGTTTATGATTAGCTTTACCAGCTCCAGAGACATTTCTTTGGGTGCCTCATCAGATGAGTTGGCCAGAGAGGTGACTATTCTTGACAAGGTCTTTTGGGTGGCAATATGCCATTTATAGATGTCCCAGAGAGTCTTACGGGGAGGTGTCCTTATACTCCTTCTGACACCACTGTCTTCCAAGGACTTTTAGGTCTGTATTCAAGGGCAGAAAGCCACATTAGAAAGCTCTTTTCCAGCAGTGTGTCTTTTTGATCAAAAGTCTGAGGGAATGTTTGCTTAAAAATAGCTTTCCTATTTTAAAAATGTAAAAAGAATGGCCTAGAAGGCTTACAGCTGTCAATAACATTTATTCCTCGCAACAAGAGACAGATGGTCATACGCTGTCTTTCTAAAAATGACATCCTGGAATGGAACTTTTTGTGAAAATGTGAATATTCTCCTTTCTGCTGTTTTGTCCCATTGATAGGACACCTGAAGAGCTTTAAAATGGAGGCGGTCCTTTAACAGCCTGGGAGACTTGTTTCTCAAGGAGGGGGCAGAGTCGTTCATTCTGTTGGGGTCATGGAAGTAGTAAGAAAGGAGGAAATTAAATGCATTCACCCAAAAGATACATTAAGATAGTTAATAATCTGACAGCTACTAATAATAAGGAAATTCACAGTTCATGCTGACCTTCAACATATAGTCATGGCTTAGTCCAATAAGGAAACAGTTAAGGAGAAACCCTGTTGTGTCAAGATATTAGAAGTCACCGCTAACTATAAATTTCCTTATTTTTACTAGCTTAAGTTACAATTGAAGCATTCTTTGAACAGCCCTTCTAGTTAGAGGGTATCCTTTGTTTTTATTGCATATTCGAGACTGAGCTTCTAGGGGGAAGGAAACTGCTCAAAATGTGATTGTATATTTGTTTGCTAATAGTTATACCACATTTTAAAATGTACCACAGTGCATACATGTGTTGTTAACACTATACATGCTAGAAGCATATGTCTGGAATCAGAGTGAACTGATGAGAGTAAAAAACCTTAAATTAAATCTAGACAAGACAGAGGTGTTTACAGTTGGGAAATCAGCCAGTGCAGGGATAGGATACCAGCCTGTTCTAGATAAGGTTGCATTCTGCTCAAAACAGCCTTCTTCTGGTCTGGAGTACCTCTGAACATGGTCTTGCTGTTAGAAGCTAAAGGCAAAACAATTTAACCATCATTAAACTGGAAATCACAATACTGCTCCAGGCCCATTATTTAGGTAGACTTTCACTTCTGACCACTCAAGACTTGCAAACAAAGCTCTTGGTTAGTGCTTGAACAGCACTCACGAAACAAAGCAAGCTAATTTGTAAACTACAGGGGGCATGAAGAGTTAAGGAATCTTTCTTTCTCTTCTTGGGTCCTCACATACTGCAGGTTGAACATCATCAGGGCTATTCTGACTTTGAATGTAGTCACTGTAAACATTCATGTTGTGCTGTATCCCAACTAGTCTCGTAGGCTGGGTGTCTAAGGTTTCCCTTTTATAACAATGGGGCGTACGTATAGTACAGCATTTTGCTTGGCTTTAGCTGGTGCACCAGATACAATCAGGTCTGGCCATGTTTCTGCTTTCATGTGTTATATCTCATCTGGATCTCTGTAACATGCTCATGAGACTGCTTTTGATTTGACTAACTACTATTTGGATGGTCATTTCTTTGAAAAATAAACAAATTTATATTGACTTATTTCTGCAGTAGCATTGTTTCCCCAAACTTTACACTACTTTTAAATCTGTTTGGAGGATTCCAGCAGAGCCAGTGGCCATGGCAAATGCCGAGTGTTGTAATTAAAAAAAAAAAAAAAAACTTTGACAAGCTCTGTGGTCTACATGTGTGCTTAAGTGGTTGTGATTGTTTGTGCCAACTATGTGAAACAAGGTTCTAACAAAATCAATGGGTGTTACGTCCAAGTAAATGTGTTTTGGATTGGGATGCCAATAATGTCTATAAAATATCCTCTTATTTCAGCAGCGCAACTCAGAAGGACGTGTCTGGATTAGCTTTAAGTCAGCCATGCTGTAATGACCGCAGTCTGTCCAAACTGGACAGATTGTTTATTCGTGAAAGCTAAATTGCAGCTGGATTAAATTCAAGGATAATGTTTTGTTTAGCTGGATGATATCAGTAACCTAAAGGAATCACAATTTCAAATTACAAGCACGAAAGTGTACTAAAACAACTTTTTTATGCGTGCTCTCCTTCAGATTGTAATAAACACTGCCACTGTATTTGAAACAGGATGGGTTCGAGCTGTAGAAGTGATTTTAGGCTCCCCCTAAACAAGCTGAGAAATGGACACAATCTGCAGGTGAGCATCTGGCAATTTGATAAAAGGAGGTACATACCACCAGCCTTTCCCCCTTTTTCCTCCTCTTCTATATTTTTATCCACCACACCCTGGTTGTTTTCAGTTTGGAACTCAAGTCTCCAACTGTTAAAACCTGGTGGTAATCTTATCACAGTGCTCTGAAATCAGGCTTCTTTGGCCACCTATGGAGCCAATGTACCTGTGATCTTTCCTTGTGCTTTCTTACATCTGCTACACCATCCTGAACATAACAATCTTTCCTGATTTTGGCTTCTAAGCAGGGTTCACGCCTGGTTAGTGTTTGGATAGAAGACTACCAAGGAACTCCAGTTAGAGATGGGGAAGAATCCTGACTGAAATCTTGGACAGTGGCTGGCAATATTGGGCCTTAATGGACAGTTGTCTCACCCTGTATAAAGCAGCTTTCTATGCCTATGTCCCCCTCTACTTCCTATAGCTTTTGGATGGCTTATGGAATATCCTGTTGCATTCCTTTTCTGCAAGGTTGGAATTTCCAGATATCAATAATATTTTATGTACTGATCATATTTTGGGAGGTTTGACTGCTACAACCTTTTCATACTTACATGTTAGCAGAAGTGTGTGTGTGTGTGTGTGTGTGTGTGTGTGTGTGTGTGTGTGTGTGTGTGTGTGTGTGTGAATCATATGTGACTTTAGGATGTGACTGAATGTGGAACAAATGGGAGAAAGTTGGGTGTCCAGTTCATGCAAGTGATAGAGAGCTGAGAGAAGAAACAAGCAGGTAATATTATGTGAAAGTAGAAACCGGAACTTGTGGAGTGGACGGTTTGTGGAGGAACCTGCAAAGAAAGAAAGAAGATCACTTGAACAGCACTTACATTAATTTTGAGGAGAGAAGCCAGTGAAGAGACAGGTATAAAGGAAGAATGTCTGAACAATGAGCACAGAAAAAACTGAACAAGTGGCAACAGCAGAGAGGTTTATGAGCACCTACTGGGAAGACAAACAAAACATCTTCAAGGGGTGGAGACAGAAACAAGATGAACCCAGACTTTGATAAAGTCTGCAAAAAGAAGACTGAATTTTTTACATAATGAACTGAAAATGACTTGACAAAAACTTGAGTCTAGGTAGAAAAGGAAAACCAACCAAACAACCCAAGTTCCAATGAACTCCAAGGTTCAGAATTTATTGGGGAACAACAATCAGCAACATTATCAAGAACAAGAGAACATGCTGTTTAAAAGAGGCTCATTCTCTCCATTATTAACTAGTTTATAAGATGGCAATCTTCCTTAAGGTCACCAAATGCTACCATGATCACAGAAGACTGATATTCGTGGCTAAGGTGATGTTACAATGGATGGTCCTTCCTCCATAGCTTGGTGCAGGATAACTCACTCCACTCAAATTATTCCTAAGTCATCAATAGCGTTAGAGGACATGATTCTGAGCACATTGAAAGGTGAACCTATACTAGTCTTACACACAAGGGTAAGAGAGGGATGGGAAGAGAAAATAAAACAGGAAACCATGTGCTGAAGGTCAGGCAGGAGGTGAACAACAGGGTTTGGCATCTTGTTATCTAAGCCTAAATCCATTTCCTTAGTCACCACTCCTTTCCTACACCATCTTTTCAACCATTAAAATCATGCCAGCAAATATTAGTCTGTTTTCTATGCATTTCGGCAATATTGTCTTATCTCTTCGCTAGTGTGTTTTTCCAAAAAGTAAAGTAAATGTATGGTGACCTTGAGAAAATGGTGGATTTGGTGCTTGAATGTTAAATGGATGGTGGGGAGGGAAGAAGGTCTGCAGTAAAGTTCTCATTGGGTCTCAGCCAGGAGAATGGAGATTCCAATTGTTCGGTATTCAGGACAGTTCTTCTTGGCATCACAGAAAGCTGTGTGTCCTGTAGGACACCGCAGGTGGCACGTGATTTTAAAATGCTTTGTTTTGCCTTTGAAAAATAAGCAAAGATAGTTTTAGGAATTCAGCCCAGACAGTTAACTTCCTGCATTGGCAAGCTGAAACACTTTTAATTGCACATGTTTTGTTGTAGGAACCGATTGAGAAAGGAAGCCCAGGCGTGTGACTCCCAACCTAAAAGGAGAGAGAGATTGAGAGAGAGAATGTGGGAGTTCATGTGTAAAGAAAGAGAAATGTGGCTGCTGTTTATTGGGAGGTGACTGGTAAAACTTACCTTCTGATTCTCCTCCTTCCTCACTTTCTCTGTCTCTTTCTTTGTTTTGATCCTTTTGGAATGAGATGCATTTATTTCTGCAAGCTTTCATCACTAGTTAACAGGATTGTTTTTTATATAGAAGAAGCTTACAATCTCTAGAGGAAGAATGGGAAGAGGGTGGCAGACCATGCTTGGTAGCCAACATTCTCCAAGTTTGATACCATGGTTAGTGGTTTTCAAATATTATACCTTCAAACATTTTCCAGGTCAACATACCATTTTCTTGGCAAACTCTTCATGTCACTGAAAGGTTTCAAGAAGACCCTTCTCTTCAGAGGTGCGCACCGTCTCTGCAGAGTTGCTGCTAGTCAGGCCCACTCTCAAGAGGGGGAATATGGATTGCTGTCTGAGGTGAGTCAGGAGCTGGACAGCAAGAGCAGTGCTGCAAATGATGCCAAACAAGTCAAGGTACATAGTATTTAAAGCCAGGCTAGTTAGTTCAGCATACCTTGTGGTAAAAAAATACAATGACAATTAATTAAAGAATAGAATCTACCCCAACCATCTGCTTAAGAGAGTCTGCCTAATGATAGGGCCAGCCTTGGGTATGGGGCAAAACATCACAGGGGTCAAAGAGTAAGTCCAGAACAAAATGAGAAGCCAGGATCAAAGAGTAAGTGAGCAGCTGACAGAGAACAACCAAGGACACAGGAGAACACCAGAACTGAGGAAGCCCTTCTTGTTCAATCAAGTTTCAGTTTAACAGAAAGCTTTCTTAGATGCTTTCCCATGCAGGAAGATTCAGTGGCATTCCTGCATGGGATGTGTCACCACAGCCTGTGGGCACTTCACTGAGAAACTGTCACAATGACCTATGTAGGTTACCAGATGAGGAAGGCATCCACAAATCCCAGGAACTCCTCTCCAGTACTGAATCACAGTTTTCTGTCATGAGCTGAGCACACAGCCTCAAAAACATTCGGTACTCCCGTGTAATTTGTATAGTCAGCTCATTGGTCAAAGAAGATTGGGAATAGGAAGCAAGCTCACATTCAGAAATGGGAAGCTTATGTGTGTCAGTGTACCATCCCCCGCTGACACGGGATGACACCCTTAGGTGAAAAAGATTGTAAACCCTCAAGATGGAGATTATTGTGAATAAGAAAATCAGATCTTCTGGTTTCCCATAATCTCACAGGTGTTTTTTTTTTAATCTACTGATGTCGAAAGGAACTTCTCCTATTAGGGTGTCTGCAACAAATCTCTGGTTACTGCATTTCCACAGTTTAGGAGAAAGAGGCACCTGCTCTTCATTGGACCAGTTCAACGCTGCAAAATATCTAGAGGGTGTTCATCAAAATAATATGAGCCACTCCAGTTGTTTCCTATTTAGATTGAGGAGTATCAGAGATGAGTCACTCCCTCTCTGTGGTTTACAGACCTATAACAGATTTCACATGACCTTTAGCAAAGGATGACTCCCAAATTCTCTGGGGGATTCAAACCTCTTCAAATCTGTGAACCTCTTTAGTTTGGGGTGTGTCCCAGCTCCAAACTTCTTGCATTTCCTGTTTCCTGTTCTGCACCAATAAATGTAACTTCCACAAATATTACAAATACAGGTCATCTACAGAAGAGCAGAACGGCCTTCCTTCAGTATTAGGTGCATAATTAGCTGTGGATCCTTCATTCATTTTGGGTGTACTTTGCAGAGCACAACAGCTTTCCAGGCATTTAGAGGAAGGAAAAGGCAGTTGTGCTTTGATTTGCCCTCATAAAATGTAAAATGTGCCTGCCTTTGATTCCATTTCAATTATATAAAATCTCAGCCCAAATTAGAAGATGGTAATGAGATGTGGAAAGTGGTTTGTTTGTATCATAAACCAACTGTCTGGTTTAGTTTTGTTTTTAAAGAAGAAAAAGGATAAACTGTTAAAAGGACAGATTATTTTTCTGGAAATTGGTTTTCATTATGTTATGTGTTTTGTCTGCTTTAACTTCCCTTGCAAAACAATGATACATGTATTTAACACTGAAATAACACAACACCTCTGCAGTGGCTGGCATAGAAAGTCATACTGTCATCCTGAGTTCATGTGAGAAGCCCTATGTCAGAAGCTGATTCTAGTCTCCTGAGAGTCCGTGTAATGTAGTGATTTGAATAGCCCTATGAATGTTTTAGTTTTTATCATCATCATCATAGAACAGCAGAGCTGGAAGAGAGTTTAGCCCCTGCCAAGGAGACACAGTGGGGAATCAAACTCCCAAAATCTGGCTCTATAGCCAGATGCCTAAGTCAATCATCCCTTACCATTGGCCATACTGGCTGGAACTGACGGGAGCTATGATCCAAAACCTATGGAGGGCAGGAGGTAGGAAGGATCTTGAAGCACAGCTACTCTTTTCTGTTGAAGGTTATGGCCCAGGAAGGGAGACAAGAATGCTGGAATGAACAACTGGCAGTGAAGATGGTGTTATAGGGAAAGGTTTAGCTTCTTGGACCATAACTTGTAGTCCCAGAAAGAATGACTTTTGGCAAGGGATGGGCTGCACCTCACAAGGGCTTGAAAGAATGTGGATGCTAGGAGTCTTGCAAACCTCACTAGAAGGGCTTAAAACTGAATCTTGCAGGGGAGAGAGATGGCCTTTCAGAGAACAAGGCAACAAAAGTACTGTGGACAAAGGTGTCAGTGATGCACTGGAAACTGGGAGAGCGGGCATAGGAATTCATCCGTACTAGGAAATCTTTGATATTTCAAGATATTCATGTTCTCTTAAATTATATTCCTGTCATATGGGGCCCAACAAAGGGACAATTAAACTGGACTTTATAAGCCCTTATTGTAGCTGTGAGACTTATACTCCAAGCCTGGAAGGATAAAGATCCACCATCCACTCACTACACAATGATCGGAAGATCTGTTAGCATGAACTTAATTTGAACAAGTATCATATAGATGCCAAGGACATTTATCTGGACATCTGGAATGCCTACGCTGATTTATATGTGTAGCAAAACTATATTGTAAATTTCTAATGGTGGTTTATAGTGAGTACTAACATTACTATATTTATTTTTGCTGTGTGTCTTTTCCTTGTTAGTTCAATTTAATTTTTTTGTTAAATCTGCAAAAAATAAAAAAATAGCAAAAAAAAGTGGGCTTCGTCCACGTATCAGAAAAGACAATAAGAAAACAGTTGGAGGGAACTACCTGTAGTTGCTGATGTTTCCATATCAACTCACAGAGCATGGTAAAGCACGTATTTTAACAAGCCTTATCAAAACATATTGGAATGAGATTAATGACTGGAATGTAGTCACCAAAAGATATTGCCTTATTCAAAAGAGAGTACACTGAACAGGAAAGTGGAATAGTGGCATTATCTATAAAGAATGTATATACATGTGAGGAGATCAATGACTTTGAATATGTAATGCTGATAGGAAAAATCAAAGAAAAGGAAAAATCAAAGGGGTGTGTATGTATGGATGGGGGAAAGCAACCATGATAATATTGTGGAGGTCTACTACAGAGCTCCAAACGAAACTGAAGACTTGAGTGATGACCTCCTAGGTTAGATTACCAAACAAAGAGGAGAAATATAGTAGCAATGGGAGACTTCAACCATCTTGATTTCTGTTGGAAGTCTAACTGTGCCAAGAACATAATAGTCAACAAGTTCCTCACTTGTCTGGCTGATCATTTTATCTTTCAGAAGATGGAAGACATGACGAAGAGATCATATGATTCAGGTTTTTGGTTGTTGTTTTGTTGTTGTTGTTGTTGTTGTTGTTTTGGTACAGTTATAGACTAAAAAAAAGATGTGCTATTCTGGACTTGATCTTCACAAGATAATTGGTGAACAATATAGGAACCTTGAGTGGAAGTGACTACTCTTTTTTGGGATTCATTACACTGAGAAGAAGTGGGGAGAGAAATAATAAGCTGTGCACCCTGGACTTTAGCAAAACTGATTTCCATAAGCTTAAGGAAATACAAAGTGAGATCCCTTTGTTAGAAATACTCAAAAAGAAGGAAGTTCATGAGGGCTGGACGTTTCTTCTTGAGATGCTGAAGACAATCACAAACAATTCCAGTGGGATAGAAAAGTGAGGCATCTAATGAAATCAGGGTAGCTGCATAAAAACTTGAAATTTAAAAGGGACATAAACAGGAAATAGATGGAGGGGGAAATCATGAAGGGAGAATACAAATTAATTAAGGGACATGGGTGGCACTGCAGGTTAAACTGCTGAGCCACTGGGCTATTAAGAGAAAGGTCAGCAATTTGAATCCGCACAATGAGGTGAGCTCCCATTGCTTGTCCCAGCTCCTGCCAACCTAGCAGTTTGAAAGTATGCAAATGCGAGTAGATGAATAGGTACCATCTCGGTGGGAAGGTAATGGCATTCTGCATCTAGTCATGCCAGCCACATGACCATGGAAAGTGTCTATGGACAAACACCGGCTCTTTGGCTTACAAACAGGGATGAGCACTGGCCCCTAGCATCAGACACGACTGGACTTAATTGTCAAGGGGAAACTTTACTGTTACAAATTAATTGCCAATATTTGTAAGAAGAAGTCAGGAGACCTGAAATATATAATGAACTCAGACTTCCAAGAAAGTTTAAAAATTCTTAAAAGACTTCTTTTTTTTCCAACTGGGCCTGAATCAAGAGGAAGAAAGAAGTGCATGGAGAGGTTGATGACCTGAGTGAGAGAGCAGGACTACTCAATATCTGCAGTGCTCATCCCAATTAAAAATAAAATAAAAGACGTCATGAGGAGGCTGCCATTCAAGGTAGGTAAAGATGAGACAGGGGAAAACCAAACTACTTTAAATGAATTCCATTCTCCATATCTAGAAGAATTTTACCCAAAAGGACTAAAAAACTTGCAGATATAATCTTAGCACCTCAGTTTTTGAGCATACTTAAGTGTTTTTAGAGAGCAAGTGAAGACTGGATGCAGAAAAATGTCATCCCAATCTTCGAAAAAGGGTGAAAAGGAGCATCTGGGCAACAACCAAGTAATGGCCATCCAATCTCTGTTTAAAAACCTCTACCTTCCATTCTGTTGTAGTACATCTCTTACTGTCAGGAAGTGTTTCCCTATATTTAGCTGGAATCTCTTCTCTTGTAATTTGAACTCATTGGTTCACGTCCTACTCTCTGAACTCACAGAAAACAAGCTTGCTTTATCTTCCATGTGACAACTCTTCCAATGTTTGGATATGACTATCATACCACTTATCACTTTTCTTGTCCTGAGGCTAAACCTGCTCAGATCCCTCAACCATTCCTCACAATACTTGGTTTCCGGACCCTTGATTGCCTCCCCCCAGACACATTCTAGATTGACAATCTCTTTCTGTAACTGTGGGTTCTTGAACTGGACCCACTAATCCAGGTGAGATGTGACAAAAACAAAATAGGAAGGTGTTATTACTCCCCTCAACCTGGACACCATACTTCTGTTTATGCAGCCTAGTATTGCATCAGGTGCTTTTCACAAAACAACTACCAGGCTGGTTGTCACCCAGCCTGTATTTGTGCATCTGATTTGTTATGCCTAAATGAGGAATTTCACATTTCACCCTCGTTGAAACTCATTTCCCCTTCTTTTGACCCAACTCTTCAATTTGTTAATGTCATGTTGAATCCATATCCTGTCTTTTGAAGTATTGATTATTACTCTCAGTTTGGTTTCCTCTGAGGTTCGGTGATTATCCCCTCTATTCCTCCTTAAAAGTCATTTATAAAGATATTGAACAGTGCCAGGCCCATGACAGAATACTGTGGTACCCCATACACCATTTCCCTCCACGATGATGAGAAACTATAAGCTAATACTGTGTAGGCACATTCAATTAGCTATAAATTCACCTAACAATAGCAATGTCTAGCCCATATTTTATCAGCTTGTCCAGAAGAATATCATGGGGGACCTTGCCAAAAGCGTTCCTGAGACACATTACATCTACAGCAGTGGTTGCCAACCTTGGGTAACCCAGATGTTCTTGGACTACAATTCCCAGAAGCCTTCACCACCAGCTGTGCTGGCTCGAGTTTCTGGAGGTTGCAGTCCAAGAACACCTGGGTTAACCAAGGGTAGGAACCATTGATCTATAGCATTCCTTTGATCTATCAAGCTTCTAACTTTATCACATAGAGACAGATAGAGAGAGACAGAGAAAGTGTTATTTGAGATTAGCTTGGCATGACTTGCTTTGGAAAAACCCATGTGGTCTCTTAGTAATTATCTTTCTAAAGCATATTTTAGCATCAGCATCAAGCTAACTGCTGAGTAGTTGTCCAGACGATCTTTTACCCACCTCTTCAAGAATCTGGAGTTTCTTAGAGGAGGGAAAGGATAAAAATCTGATAGATAAGAAAAAACCTAGATATGCTCATATAGCAGCCAAATGATGTATTTGAAGGGAAAAAAATAGATGCAGGTAATATTGATATAGATTTACATATATAGTGAAGGTCTAAATGTCATTATCTAACCAGGCAAGCCGTATGTACAATAACAATTTGCAATTCTATAACACATTTTGAGTACCCAAAGGACTTCACAGACATAATCCTGCCACAGATCAATAGCATGCTAACACAATATGAGCAGTAGCTGGGATTTAAACACAAGGCCTGCAATATTCTTCCTGGGTATTTTGCAATTGCAGAGTCGGCTCACAGACCTCCTGCCTCCAAATTCTTCCACTTTCAGTACCCAACCACAAAAAAGCAGAAGGGAATCCCAAGCTGAAATGAAGAGCGCCTCAGAGGGTTCACCATTGCGAGTATTAGATGAAATAAAATATGGGACTGACTTACCCTGGTGCATGTAGGCAGCAGGGGTAGGAAACTGAACATTAAGGAAGAAAACTATTTTGTATGGTAATGGGTGCCATGACATGATCTGACTTGACCTGAGTGAAAAGTTTGGGAACTGTACTTTCTGGAGGCTGTTACTGCTAGAATACCTCAGATAGCATGGGCCATCCAAAAATATCTGCAGTCCTATTTCTGATCTGACTTCAGTGGGGCTAGCTCTAGACATTTGCCGCCAGACCTAGATCAGTTAGTGATATTTTCCTCCCAGCATAAGGTGTACAGAGAATTCTTCCTTGGTTCTGAGGATTAGAGGACTGCTCTTAACAGTCACTGGTGCTCGCTGTCAGCCCATTCTTGATCACTGGATGAAATACATCTTTTTCATAGCAAGTATATGTGCTCTTAGGATGTCATGTTCAAATATCACGCATTCATCAGCTTCCTGTCATGTCAACCGACAGCCTACCTTGACTATGTTGCCATCTGCATAGATGGTCCCCTCTGAAATATGTAGAAATAATTACATCATTGCATAACATCCGTGACTTATTTCCACTGCTTAAGCTCACACATGTTGTTCTGATTTCCACTCTTCAAAATGTAGTTGTTCCTTTCAGTGCTCCATGCTTTAAGTGGACGAGGTTCAGCTGGTTTGTTGATGTTACAGAATATGGAATGCTCCTATTAAGGTTCCTAAAATCATATGGGAATATTTTGCACCATGTCTTGTTCATGAAGTTGTATTACCTGGTATCATACCCAATGGCTTAACAAGATATTAAATTACTGCTTTTCTTATGTCATCCTCTAAGGCCCTTGTTTTTGTATTGCCCTATATTTATGAAGTGTGTAACTGTGATCGAGAAAAACAACCGTGTGAGGGAGAAAGCTATTTATTTTGGGCCTGACCTTTATTTAGCTATATTTAAAGCAACATATTTACCTTGAGGCTTTAGGAAACCAGCTTTGTATAATTGGCATTTTACTGTAAGTACAAAAATAGCCTTAATAAATCCACATAAGTCTGAATCAGTAAATCAGGGCATGTTGAAGCACAGTGTGGGTGCCTAACATTAAGATCTGGAGAGCTATTCTGAAGCTTGGACTCAGTGTAAACATAAGCAGATGCAATACCAAAGAGCCCAGTACAACAACTGATGTTGCACAATCAGGGGTTGTGTTGACAGTTACATCAGTAGAAAGACCATCTTGTGAGGGGCACAAGTGCAATCATTGATGACAAAGGTGCCCTGCAATTGTGCAGCTCCAGACTTTTAAATACTGGCATTGGTGTGTGTAGTACCTGTTTATGTACTGATTGCCATCTAGCTGCTTCTGCATGTATATGGCCCTTTGTTGTATCATCTGGTTGATGTCAAATTTTGACTTAGAACCATTAAGGTGAGCTGTATCCTAGCCTTCCCCAGACTGCCATCCTTCAGGTATAGAGGAATGTAACACACATAACTCTTGGAATTGGCCATCCAAGGTAGGGATCATGGTAGTCCACCAGACAGTGCAGGTCTGGAGGAGTCTAACTGATCCCATGTGACTCATTGCCCACTCAACTCGCTAGTGGTATGGATTACTGTTGTTGAGTCTGCTGTCTAGACGTAGGGTGGACATTAAGTGTGCTAAGACACTTGATCAATCTGTTTTCCATCTACTTCACTGAAGTATAGATAACAGTGATTTTGTGCAAAAAGTTTAGGTAATTTTGAACCGCTTCCCAAATAGCAGGGCTGGCCTTACTATCAGACAGACTTCAGCAGCTGCTACAGGTGGCCGGAGCTCAAGGAGAATCCATGGTGAGGGGTTGAGGCTTGAGCTAGTTTAGCTTCACCCCCTCTTATGTTAGTCTCGTGTACCTTCTCAAGCTATTTTGCAGTTGTTTAATGTGGTGGAGAATGCAGTCCTGTCACCAAAGTTGCAGTGAAATTTCATCTCCCAGTTTGGACAGCTTCTGGATGGAAGTGCCATTTACTTCTGCCTTAGGTAAGAAAATATCTTGGGCCATCCCTACCCAGCATATTACATAGATATCTGTCAGTCAGTACTGAGAGGAGATCAGAAGCAAATAATGTGGTCCAGGACAAGCACGAGTAGATTCCAGAAACTGCAGTTGAGAGTGCAGAGGGCCAGAAGCAGATAATGTGACCCCAGAAAGACTGGCTGTTGGGTTCCAGAGACAGCTTGCTAGGTTTGGACAACAAAGGGGCCACAGAGAAGTGACATAATCCTAGATAAGCAGTCATATTCCAGAGTCAGCAAAACAAAAACAAAACAAAACAAACAAACAAACAAAAAGCCATGCACAAGAATCTGTATAGTTTCTACTAGTGACAAGCTTGTCAGACTACAAAGCCAAGCTTCCTATGGTTCCTGCAGTCGTCTGATTCCTTTGGATTAACCAGTTGAAATCTCTCCACTGCCAGGATAGGATGGTGCTGGGGAACAGCAAGAGTATGGGCAGCTCTTCCTTCCTTCCTTAAACTATTCTTAGAGCACAGACTAAGGCACTTGGGCCCTGTTGCCAGCCTTCATAGCCTGAGTCTTTCCCAAGCTGCACAGACAGATCTTGGGGATTTAAAAAAAATCATCAGTCTATTTCAGCAGACTTGTTTGCTGAATCCCACCGTCAAGGCTGGACAATTCTGTGATTTGTCATGCACACCAACTTTTCCAGGCTTAGCTGCCAGCTTGCAATGCTGCTGCTTCCAAGCTTAGCTTAGTGGGCACCTTATAATGTCTCTACTAAAATGAGACCTAACTTACATTTGCCTGGAAGAAGGGAAGTAAATTTTGACTTGCTATTTCATTCTGATGACAAGAGAAGAAATTGCTGAAGCTTTCTCTCTAGGTGAGTGTGTAGATTCCCAAGCCCTCCATGGGTGAGGGAACATCAAAGGGGCTCAGAGCATCGCTCTGAGCTAGAGATGGGGACAAATAAAAAAATTGGCAATTCGTTTTGATCCGTTATTCGTCAAGGTTAACGGATCAACGAATACAAATATACAAATATTCTTCGACGAATCGATGAATCAATCTGTTGATTCATCTGCATTTTAAATGGCTATAACACTGGACCCTGATGACCTAGCTACACCACATTTACAGGTTCTCTTCCTCAGACGCTTTTCTACGACTTCTGAAAGTTTGGTGAATAGTGGATCACGGACCCCTGAGTTATATAGTCACAAAGAGGACCCCCCAGGAAAGCTCCCCCCAGGTACTTAGAGAATCCAGAATCACACCGGAGCTTCCTATGTCTTTCCCCAACATGCCTGCCAACTTTGGTGAAGATTGGATATCGGACCTCCGAGGTATTCACCCACAAATTGGGTCCCCCCAGGAGAGTTTACCACATGGCACACACACACACACACACCCAAATAAGTTTTGAAAACTGAATAATCCTCCCCCCCCCACACACACACACACACACCCAAATAAGTTTTGAAAACTGAATAATCCTCCCACCTAGACACACACACACACACACACACACACAAATAAGTTTTGGAAGAAAAAGGAATGATGGATCCAGCCACCCACCAAATTCCCTGAGAGACACAAGCCTCCCTAAAATGAACTTTTGAAAACTGAATAATCCTCCCACCTAGACACGCACATGCACACACAACCAATTTGGGGAAAGGAAAAAATGATTCTTCTAAAATAAACTTTTGAAAACTGAATATAAAGGAAAAGAGATTCCACAGTCACACGACGACAGTTCCCCCCAACCAGATGACACACACACACACACACAAGCCTCCAGGGAAAAAAAAGGTTTGATTGATTTGTATTTGAAATAAAATTAAGCCCTTCCGAAGAAGTAGCCTAAGCTACCTGAAATCCCTTCCCAAATTCCCAGTAAAGTTGATGATGATTGATGAATGATGATGAAAAAGAAAAATATAAGCCTTTGCTTTGCTGCCGCAAAAGCGAAACCGCAAGAGCACCAGCAAGCCAGCAAGCAGCAACTGTTCTCACTCCAGAAAGCACGAACAGAAGTGGGGAACAGCCGGACGGGAAAAGCTTATATGAAGCGTCTGTAAAAGTAGATACACCTTTCAGCAGCGCTATTGGCTGCCGGACATGCCAATCCAGGATCTCTGTCCTGATTGGCCAGAGCTTCGAATTGGCGCCAGCAAGCTCAGAGAGCCCCCCAAAAGGGGTAACAAATATAGACGAATATGAATGGATCAACGAATAAAACCGAGGAAATATTCGTCAAGCCATATTCGTCCTGATTTAAAATTTTACAAATACGGATCGACGAATACATGACAAATCGGCTATATTCGTCAGAAAAACTGATCCGTTTTTATATTCATCCCCATCTCTACTCTGAGCATCACCAGGAGGACAGTGGTCAGTGCAGTAAACACAGAACTTTATTCAGGAACTATATACAGCAGAGCAGATGGCCTTCACTGTCTTGTCCCTTCTCAGGCCTTCAGCTTCCCTAGGACCTATTCCACTCCAGCAGGATGGTTTAGCTACAACTCCTGTTATGTTAGTCTCAAGTCCTCTGGACCTAGTCCTTTAGTGTCCTTGCTCTTTCTTACACTCCTCTTTGACATGGTGGTGGCATTCAAGCTACTACAGCCTTTTCAATGGGTGCTTCTACAAAAGAGATTACAAGAGCTTGGGGGCGCCCAATCTGTTCAACACTGTTTGGGAGAAAAAAGGTTTTGTACAACTCCCTGCAGAGGTGTGGAATCATATCTTGTATTAAACACACACACACACAAACCTTAATGCTAGATATAATTTTTCACATAAAAATAACTTTATTTGTGACTGCTATTAATCATGGGTGAAAATGAGTTATTTTCCACCCAATAAATAAATAAATGTTGTAGTGGTTGCCCTTTTTGTTGAGAAGGATAAATATTCTGAGTGTTTTTGTATCTTGCTTAAATGTACATCTGACTGAACATGGATATATTTTTGACCAGGCAAAGCTTATATAATAACATAACAGAACTGATGTACAGTAAATTAATAAAATATTATAAAGCAATTCACATTTATTTTATGATTACACTGACAGTTATTATGAGCATTGTTTCTATAAAGAAAATTCCAATTCCGGTTACTCTTCCATTGTAAACAACCAGGTATTATTTTTATTCATATCAATGGAAAGGAAGCCACAAACTCACAGGCTTAGGTCAACATTTCAACTTGACACAATTTAGACAGGCTTCATGCTTGTAGTCCTGATAGGATTTTTTTTTAAAGCTTCTTTTAGGAGGTAATAAATGGCTGGGATCTGGGAAACGAGCAAATGGACAGGATTAGGTGATAGCCAATAGTAGATAACATGTCATCATTTTTGAAAAAGAGTTAAGGTCAGCCTGGTTTTTGCTCATTTTCTTCCATCATAGGCAAGGCAGTAACAACTACATGCAGGAGTTGGGGGTGGATTGAAAGTTTTGCTGGATGCAAATCTTTTTAGAAGAACTCTCCAGCATTAGCCAATATCTACATGCATTTCATGGAATGAACTTCAGATGTAAAATACTGAATATGAGAGAGCAAAATGGCCACATTTGCTCATTTTAATGGAACAAGAATAGAAAGGATATATCATTTATGTTTTACGTGCTAAATGATGATGAGCAAAATGCTATACCAGAAAGCCGCCATCCAAGGGGTAATGGTGTCCACTGGAATCTGCACTTTGCTTATGAAATATTTCAGATATGCTACTGGAACTCTCTGCTGATAGAGTGGTTCAGGAAGAATGGGGGCAGAGACATGGGTGGGAGAGTCCTGAGGAGGACATTCATGGTGGGATATAATCAGCATGCAGGAAGGGCACTCTTACACCACTAACACCGCCATCATCATGATGTGCTGTTAAGTCAATTCTGACTTACAGTGACACTTTTAAAGGTTTTCAAGATAGAGAATACCTTGGCTCAGTAATACTATGAGTGAGGAGGATCTTGGAAGTGTTGTAGGTCACAAGTTGAATATGAGCCAATTAGGCAATGTGGCTGCAAGAAAGGCAAATGCTATTTTAGAGTGCATTAAAAGAAGGATCATCTCCAAATCCCATGATTTGGTACTCATCCCCCTCTATTCAGCATTGGTTAGGCCTCATCTCGAGTACTGTGTCCAGTTTTGAACACCGCACTTTAAGAAGTATGCAAACAAACTGGAGCAGGTTCAGAGGAGGGCAATGAGGATGATTAGTGGGCTGGAAACCAAGCCCTACGAGGAAAGACTGAAAGAACTGGGCCTAGTTAGCCTTGAGCAAAGAAGACTGAGGAGAGATAGGATAGCGCTTCTCAAATACTTGAAAAGTAGTCATACAGAAGAGGGGCATGATCTGTTCTCAATCATCCCAGACTGCAGGACATGTACTAATGGGCTTAAGCTACAGAAAGCCAGATTTAGGCTGAATATCAGGAAAAAAACCTCTTAGCTGTTAGAGCAGTATGACAAAGGAACCAATTACCTCATATGTAAATCATGGTTTTATTGTATTACAGAGTGGCATAGTTTGGTTTCAATAGCTCTTCTGTATTTCCACAGTGCAAGTTTCTTTAAATGCTTTGAATGAATGCATAGATAAACATTACCCCATTCCCTCTTCTGTCCTTTGCTCCTGATCCTGTGTGCTCTGCCATGAGCGACCAGAGGTTGTTGCTGGTAGCTTTATATCTGTGATCTTCTAGCCTCTACTGTTGACCAAATGATTGATTGGCAAAATAGGGTGTGATCAGACAGCTTCAAAGGTGCATGCCTGATCACACTGGCAAGAGTCACTTTAACAAGAGTAAAGGTAAAGGTTCCCCTTGACAATTTGTCCAGTCGTGTTCGACTCTAGGGGGCGGTGCTCATCCCCATTTCCAAGCCATAGAGCCAGCGTTTGTCCGAAGACAATCTTCCGTGGTCACATGGCCAGTGCGACTTAGACACGGAACGCTGTTACCTTCCCACCGAGGTGGTCCCTATTTATCTACTCGCATTTGCATGCTTTCAAACCGCTAGGTTGGCGGAGTAATCACCCTTAAAGCAGCCTTTCCATTTGTCAGGGAACTGCTGTAGCCCTGCTCTAAGAAGTAGAAGCCCTACATCTGGACCAAAATGAGCCAGTTTGGGCACAGATCAGGGTCAGACTGGAGAGCATTTCCCTGTACAATGTGTGATCACCAGCAAATGGATTGTGCTGGACTGCTCCACAAGCAGTCCAAATTGTGATCTATTTTGCTGTGTGATCACAACCCATAGTCTTTCTCTTCCTGAGAGAAACAGAAAGAAACTCTGCTTCTGAGGTGTTCAGTACTCCACACATGCTTCCTACACATTGCATTTTGTGGGGGCACCTCTTCATTTCCTTTGTGTGTGGTGCTCTGGATGTGAACAACATTATGAGATTTGAATCCTTGATTACGGGAACATCTAGAGACAGATCATACTGGAAATGTTGCTGCCTGTGTCACTGGAGATGAAGCTGTGCTTTGATCCCATTTAGATGTTCTGCACCATAGTGTTTGAACTCCCTGAATCTATTAGATTATCTTGGTCACTGGTTTTGTTGAGATAATGGCAATGACAGTCTCCTTTCTCCTGGTGTAATGGACATTTAGGATTCTTTTAGAAGTATAATTTAGGGTCATAGATGTATTTCTACAAAACAGCAGAACAAATACAATTTGGTCAGCCATTTTGGTAGAAAGGCAGGGTACAAACTTGAGAAGCAAGTACATTGGTCAGACCACTGCTGGTGTTTGCGCAAGGTTTGCATAACTGGCTGTGGCTAACTGAAGCTAACTGATGAGGTGTCAAAGCTCATATCAGTTGTTTAATTGGATGCAGGTAACATGATTTAGACATGTCCTGGCACCTCATAAGTGAGCTGCAATTAGTTGTGGCAAACTATGCAAACCATATTTGAACCCCACAAGGATTCTGCCCATTATTCCTAATGACTGAATTGAATAGTTTTAACAATTGTATAGCTTTTACCATACACTGTTACGAAGGACTTATCAAAACCCTTCATTAGTATACGACTCTTTCATTCATGCTATTGTGAAAGACAGAAGTATATAAAATGACATTATTTTGAAAAGAGGTGGCAATCGACAGGACCAGATGTTCTCTTTACATTATTAAAAAATGTGCTGTTTCAGTCAGCAATGTAGATTGGCAGAACTTACCACCAAGAGGTGCCCCTCTTTTCAGCACACCCACAAAAGTTTTGTGAACCTTTAACTTGTCTTTAATATTTCAGCTCTTTTTGACATTGCACATTGAGCAATTTTGACAGAAAGCCTGAGATGTTTTATAAAACATGTCCCAAAAGATAACATTTCTTTTTGAGAAAATTGCCATTCAAAGCTTCTCACCCCCCTCCCTCTGTTAAATGTGTCATCTTAATGATACATATCTCATTGTGGCCCGCCCTCTGCTTCCACCTTTCATTGCTTCACTGGCAAGAAGTAAGAGTACAATTGCTTTGGGATATAAATATAATGTGCACTTGAATGCACTGTCATGCTGTTCCAGAAAATATATGTGGTGTCTAACAATTAATAAATCTGCTATATTATTTATGGGGACAGAACTTGCCAAATATTCAATAGTAATCATGCAACTGGACAGAATGGGTGTTTCCGTTTAATTACTGCTGTTTTTGAGTGTCCAGAATCAAATATAACTTCTCATATAGACACATACTGTACACACGTACTGACACACACATATAGTTAGTGAAGTGATGACCACTTAGCAAAAATAGATTATGAATAGTTAGGATAGGTGTACAATAGGCTACCATAGTTTTAAAATGGAAATTTCAATCTGTAATCTTTATGAAGCCTCACTTCACCCACTCTACTAGGAAGTAATATTAGGTTTATATAATAGTTTCTTACCCTATTGGGACAGAATAAGTTGTTGCAAATTGTCTGTGGCATTTCTCTCCTAAGATCCACATTGCCCCATATTAGTGGCATGGTTCAAACTGAAGATTAAAAGCAACAGCCCTATCAATAGCAATATTTTTTCATTTTAAATGGCAAGGCTGCAATATGGCCTCAACAACAACAACAACAACAACAGCAGCTTTCAACAACAATATTCAACAACAATAGCAACAACAATTCAGCCCGAGGGCTTAAAGTCCCAAAATCAGTCCTGGAACCTAAGGTTCCCCATCTTTGCAGTGAACTGTGTAGATGGGAGACCGCATGGGCATAGGATTAGGGGCATGGAAAGCTGCTTTATGCTGGATGTATTTGCCCATCTAACCCTGTGATGTCTGCTCTAGTCTTCTCCAATCTGCCATCCACCAAATATGTTGGGCAACACCACCTATTGTCCCTAGCCAGCATTGTTATTCATCCATCAAGGGTGGAAATGAAGGAGGTTGTCATCCACTATATTGGGAGAACAACAGGTGAGAGAAGAGTGGTCTGTTCCAACTGGCAGGAGCTCTTTAGGTTCTCAAACCAGAGGACTGCCACATTAACTATTCCTTTTAAGCTGGAAATGTCATGGACTGAATCTGGGACTTTATGTGTGCATTCCATAGCACACACTCTACAATAGCTTGGAAAAGTTACATGTTTAGACTATAGCACCCAGAATCCCCCAGCTGGCATGGCCAAGTTGGGAATATTTTTCCCAGATCCATACTCTATCATGGAGCGAAGGCCCTCCTTAAGCTGTATAAATTGCTCAGTACTCTGTAGAGGAAGAGCAGCCAATGTGCGATAAGTAAATAAACATGAATTATGTTGATCTTAAATCAAGTTTTTCCCTTCTCTCCGTCTTTTCACAGATCTAGAAAAAGGTTTTTCCCTGCATGGGTTGCAATCATCCTGGGAAATAAGCCATCCCTCCTCCAGTTAGCAATGAGGGATTCTCCCCAAATAATCTTCTAAAATGTCCTACTCTCTAAAGGGCTGAAGATCATGCCACCCAACTGTTGCATAGTGTACTACTGTGGCACATTTGTTGGCTTGTAGAAACTGGGCCCTAGAGGAAAGTCATAGGGGTTTGAATGCTTTGTCACGCATGTCAGGGAAATGAAAAGGTTCGCTGAGCATCTGCTTCCTCTGTTTACCACTGCCAGTGTAGGTGCATTATTCATTGAATCTGTCTCTGTGAAGAATGCTAGATTGACAGGGAGTAAAGGTCTGGCCTTCATGAAAATAGGTAGTATGAAGATCTGCAATTCAAGTATGTCTTCCTTTCCCACAGAAAACAAATGCTTCATGATGTCAAATTTTAATGGACCTCTCAGGGCTGTATCATTTTTCATCCAGTTCATCCAGAGATATTAACCAAGATTCACAATTTCCTTGTTGAGAATGCAGGGTTTTGTTGTTGTTGCTGCTTGTAAGGCTTGATTTCAAATTCACTGGTCTTTCTTCTAGGTCTGAAACTAGAATAAGATTCTAGGGATGGGGTTTTTATATTTCTTGGACTATAAATCCCATCATCCTTTACTCTGGGAGTTCTATTTGGAAGACACTCAAATATGGCTTACCTGGGAGAAAGACCTCCGAGATTGGGTTAGACCTAACTTCCTCTGGCTTCCTGTTCAGAATAAATTTTCCTAAACAGGAATTGGCCAGAGTTAGGCTCAGCTCAGCCTCATGCTTTCCAGCTGAAGCCTCTCCCAGGTGAGCCACATTTAGGTGTTTGGATGGTGTCTGTCAGATAGGACTCCCAGAATGGAGGATTATTGGATTTGTAGTCCAAGAAACAAGAAAGTCCCATCCCTGTAAGATTCCATATATGTATGGTTAGGGTTCATCCAGTCACAGACACCAAAGCTGGTTGCTTTGTAGACACTGGTGCAAAGGCTCTTAAATGTAATCCCTGTACCTTCAAATGCTCATCGCAGTAAATTAGAAGTGGGTGAATCTCTGTTTTAGTTTCTCTCATCAAAATACTCCAGGGTTTGTCTCAGGTCTAGCATGCTTGAAATCGATTTAAAAATATCCATTTACATTATGCACGCATTATTTTGTTTGGAAAACACATCTTTTTTTGGGTTTTTTAAAAAGTTTTTTATTTTGTTTTTTTAAACACCCACTAGGCTAAGGGCTCATTTTTACTTGATTATGAACATGATTTATTTTGAATTGGTTTTGCATATGGTCTCTCCTGTGTTGGAGTAAATTATGTCTGAGGAGTTTGTCAAATAGGGGCTGCAGGGTAACTTTGAAGTCCAATCTGTTATATATCTTTTGTGTCTGTAACACTGATCTGGTGTTATGTCAGTTTGGAAAAAAACTAAAATAGAAATAGAAAACAAATATATATTAAAAATCACATCATAGCAAAAGAACATGGCTTTTGTCCCTGCTGTCCACATCACCTCAAAAGGTGATATGGGCAGCAGGTGGCGGCAGCAAGTGGTTATGAAAATCAGTGAAGGGAAGGTGAAACATAGGAAGCTGGAGCCCCGTGGTGCCAATTTTAAAATGATTTTAAAAGTCTGTGTATCCACAATTGATATTCCACACATCTTACACCTGGATTAAAAGTTATCCCAAAAGGATGAACACACTGACCCCTGTGACTACCACATAACTTTAAACCAACTTCAAAAACCCAGATCCAGCTCCTGATTAATTTCAATAGCGTAGCTGCACCCTAATTTTTTTTAAGTTTTTGCAGTCTAAAGTCCAATTGTTTCTGAATGTTGAGATGTTTTTAAAAGTTTGCATGAAGGTTTGTACACATTTTATGTGCATTTATCTTACATGTATTTTGCATATTCATGGATGCAATTTTGCCCACTTAAATATTTTTGCACAGGATTCTTCTCATATAATAGATTTTTGAATGCCATTTCCATACATGTATACACTACTATGGGTGCGTTCCTGTAATATAAATTGTTTTCAACAATATTCAACAACATACTACTTTCCAACAATACACATTGTTTTGATTTGGAGAATTCTACATAATTTGAAGAAGTTTTGATTTTGTAGGGTAGTTGAGTATCCACTTATATGTACACAAGAGTGAACTGAAGCACAGAAATTAGGTTTTTGTTGTTTAGTCGTTAAGTCATGTCCGACTCTTCGTGACCCCATGGACCAGAGCACGCCAGGCCCTCCTGTCTTCCACTGCCTCCCGGAGTTTGGTCAAATTCGTGTTGGTAGCTTCAGTGACACTGTCCAACCATCTCGTCCTCTGTCGTCCCCTTCTCCTCTTGCCTTCACATTTTCCCAACATCAGGGTCTTTTCCAGGGAGTCTTCTCTTCTCATGAGATGGCCAAAGTATTGGAGCTTCAGCTTCAGGATCTGTCCTTCCAGTGAGCACTCCAGGTTGATTTCTTTCAAAATGGATAGGTTTGTTCTCTTTGCAGTCCAGGGGACTCTCAATTAGGTAGGTTTATATAAAAATACAAACCAAATAAGTTTCTTTACTTCTTTTCCTCCATGTCCAGACCATTCATCCAAACAGCATTGTTTTGGCTGAGTGTCCCACTTCTATACTAGTGTCCTTTCATAGCTGTTTCCTGCAACTGCTTTATATGTCTTCTGTCCAGGTACAGCATTTCTTCTACTTTGTGGCTATGGCTGTTTATGGAAGGGGACAACGGCAGTAATTGAATTTCCAGGTGACTCTCCACTACAGAATGGAACTGATGCCAGGCGAACATCCTTAGAGCAGCAGAAAGATAACAGTGTGTATCGCTCTGATAATGACCAATCCTATGAAATGTATCCGTGCACTGTATGTCTTACTACTTGTTTTCCTTCTAATCTGAGAAAATACTTAAGGAAGTGAGATGAATGTCCCCACCCCATGAATTTTTGGAATACCAAAAGCTCCAGTATTTTATATTCAATTAAATCTTAAGTTCAGTTTTCATATGTTCAATTATTTGCACCCACAACATTGTTGGTAGCTGATTATAAAAGATGGTTTTAAAGCAACATGCCTGTGACTTTGTTTTTGAAATACTTTTAGATTTTTTTATTTTTAATATGGGACCTAAAAGATGTAGAAATAAAACTTGCAGAAATCTGACAAGTTTGGAAGAGTACTGGGATTATTGCAACAATGAAGACACTTAGATATGCAGATGAATTTGGAAAATCTTTATTTATTTATTTATTGGATTTCTATCCCGCCCATCTAGACCAAAGGTCTACGCTGGGCGGTTTACAAATTTAAAAACAATGAAACCAAAAAACATATATTATAGATCCAAGGTGGTGAAAGTATAAGAAATTAAGATACGGCAGGAGGGAAAGCCTGCCCAAATAGCCAGGTTTTAAGTTTATTCCTGAAAACACCCAGAGAGGGAGCCAGGCGGATCTCCACTGGCAAGTTGTTCCAAAGGCAAGGGGCCACTGCCGAGAAGGCCCGATTCCTTGTTCTTTCCTTCCGGACCTCCCTCAGCGTTAGGCCCCTCAGCCGCCCAGCCTGGCTGGAACGAGTGACTCTGACTCTAATCTTGAGACTATGAGCGCATGGGCCAAAGTGGTGAGCGCCCCCACATCAAGATAGGGCAATCAAGATAGCTGGGCAATCCACCGAAGTGGAATATTTCAACTGACCCTATCTGGTTCCATTTCCCCAATCTCCCCACCCTGTAGATTCTGGATTCTCTCTCAAAAATATTTTTCTGCATCCTTATTTTTGATCACCTTATTTTTGAAGTGTGTGATCGGTGAGATAAAATAACAGCAGAGGCTTAGAAAGGTGGAAATTGCAGCCACAAAAAGGAACCAGAAGAAAGATTTTGCGGAGTGGGGGTCATTTTCACAAACTCCCCTTGTGTCCCTCATTGGCCAAGCATTTGTTTCAGCCTCAGTCCAACAATTTAAGTATCTATATGTGATTTTCTGTACTCCTTGAATTTCACCCTCCCCTTTTGCATTTAAAGTAGGAAATGGACAATAGTTGACCCTGCTACGAACACACCGTTCCCCATGGTACATGTACTTTTTTATTTAAATAAACTCTTCTCAGACTGAAACACTGCAAAACTTATGAAGAGTAGTTCTCATAGGTGGCTTGTGACTGGAGAAGAGAGGGGAGCCTTACAGTGGATTGAGACATTTCCCTGATTAGACCATGAGCTACCGTAGCAGTGGTGTGAATATTTCTACCAATCTCATGCTTTGCACTGTTTCTGTTCTTGCATGGCTTTCCGTTCCTGTTTGTACTGTTGGAATTACTGCTGTTCAAGGTGGGAAGGAAAATGTGAAATTTACCATTCCCTGCAAAGCTATGATAGGCTGTCAGAGCTGGGGTCATTGACAATATTGCAGATGCCTCATCTATGTTTAGAAACCAGCTCCCCTCAGTGAATTGGCTTCTTTTGATCAGGGCATTTCAGGATGGACTGGTTAGCTGAGGCACTTTCCATGTTACAATTAGCATTCTTAGGAAAGCTCAAGGAAGTCACTCCTGTGGTAAAAACTGTAGCATGAGAAAGATCTAGGCACACATAAAACAATAGCTTTAACAGAAAGAAACTCCGAGTACAAAGGTTTTAATAAATAAAGACCTATGCAGAACTCTTCCTGAATTCCAGCCATATCTAAATTTAATCGATGAGGCCACGTAAGTATATGTCCTTCTCTTGTTGTTATCATAGAAACAACAATCTTGAGCACAACTGTGGAAAAGAAAAACATAATGCAGGATGGCACCTAAATAAAACTGATATTCAAAGCTGGGAAGAGACTATTCTAAACATTTTGGGCAAAATTTGATTGTAAAACACAGTTTGTGTAACAGCGCAGTTTTTTCAATTTGCCAGCTGTCAGTCATATAGGAAAGTGCTTCTATTTCTGTTCTAATGCACCTAATCCTGTTCTTGTGGACATGAATATTTTTAGCACTTGTGAGGATCCTTTTTTTTAAAAAAAAAAATTTTTATTAGTTTTTCAATCTATCTACATTCAATTCGTGCTTGTTAAACATTGTGTTACATGGGTTGCTTATAATTATTTGTTTTTTTGCGTCTTGGTGTCTTCTTAGTTCTCCCTTCAAAGTCTATACATTTTTTAAAGATTTAAACCATTCATGTGTATATTTTAGTATACAATATTGGCTACTATCATAATATTGCTCTCAGAGTATACAGTGTTCTCAAAGTCCTCTAATAACATACCTAATAAAAGTAATTCTGGTTCCAAATTTATATAATTTTGAGGTGATTTAACCGGCAAACTTTGCATTTTATATCAGTAATAACTGAATAAGTTCCTAACACATAATAGATGTTATCTAAAGCATTTTATACAGATATTCTTTATATAATTGTTTAGCCATTTCTATCTCCACATTTTCTATCATGTCCATATCAATATCATATCTAATGTATGTTCATTAATTACTATTTGTTTTTGTTGTTGTTTAGTCGTTAAGTCGTTTCCTACTCTTCGTGACCCCATGGACCAGAGCACACCAGGCCCTCCTGTCTTCCACTGCCTCCTGGAGTTTGGTAGATATAAGGATGTTTTACCTCATCCTTATATCTAGCTTCAATTTACCTTAAGAACCACCATGTTATGCCTTTACCCTGATTAGTGATCCCTTATTTCAATTTAATTCCTTTTTCTAATATATAGGATATGCCCCCTTACAATTCCAGAAGTTAGGTATATACATGCTTTCCATATTGAATGCCACCTTAATATTTTTTCCTTCTTCATCTTTCTAAGTAACTCCTTCTCTTATTTGTCCTTTCCCAATTCTTGTTTATATCTCTCTAAAAATTCTGCTGTGCCTTGTGCCACCTGAGAACATTTTATACATTTGATCTATCTCCAATATATCATCCAGGCTCTTTTTAATTAGATTTGCTGATTCTCTCCCCTTATCTTCCCTTAGCACACCTAAAATTCTCCTGGGCTCCAGGGTTAGAGTTAAATCTCCTAGGTTTTCTCCTATAATTTCCTCCAGCCCCTCTTTTGATTGGCATGTATCATCCACCACCCTCTCATTTCCTTGTTCATTCTTGTCTCCTGTTGACTATAGTTCTTCTTCAACTGCTCCTTGAATAGTTTCCCCTCTTTGTTATGGGATCTCACTATTTCTAAAATTGCTTGAAGAGTAGATTTTGTTTCATCCCAAAATTGTCCTTGTTGTGGTATTATGTCCCAGATGTCAAATAATTGTATTCCAAGTGAAATAGCCGCCTAGAGTGGTCATAATTGACCAGATAGGCGGGATATAAATGAAATAAATAAATAAATAAATAAATAAATAAAGTTGTCCAGATGATTAAAGTAATCAGTCCAAATTCCATCAATACTTGCTTCCATAGGTCCACTTTAATAGATTGACCATCTGTAGGGTTAAGCTTGAATCCAGTCTTACATGTAGAGAGTTTCCCCCTCCTAAAGGCTCAAGGTCCCGTCAAGTTCAGAACTCAGGATACAGTTTAGAAGTTCCACTTTGGCTGGATTGGGCTTTCTAGGGTTAATTTATCTGTAGTTCAGTTCTGTCCTCAAAAAGAAAGGGAATTCCAAACAGCCATAAAGTGTTCAAGGTCATTGATTCTGGGCTTTTTGCCAACACCTTAGATAGCTGTTACAAGTAGCATAAACAAATTTTAGTTTCCCAGAGTTGTTGCCAATGCTGTTTTCAGGAGAAAGATTCTTACATTTATAACAACAAAGTAATACCAAACTTCCTTCCTTGAAGTATAATTAAATGTCTAATTAATATCCAATTTATTTTCCTTGTGTCTCCCTGCGTCTCCTCCTCTCTCCAGATTCACTGCTGCTCAGTCAGTGTTGGGGAATAGAAGACGCTATTTCTGCAGTAGGAATTGTCTCGTCCAGGGATAGTAAAGCAATACAGTTAAAAAAATATTTCTCACCCAGTGGTAACACAATGTTAATTAGGCTAATTTATCGCTTCTCCATTGCCGGCTGCCAACGACTTGCAAGCAAGCTAGTTCAGCTGCTTGTTTCCGCCCGCTGGTTGATTGGGGAGTTTTTTTGATCGAACATGGGTAACCGCCGTTCCCCCCATGATCAACAGGCTTCTCCCCCATTTCATCACCTCTTCGGGGTGGTTTTAACCCCCTCGGGGGTCCCAAACAGGTCGGAATTCAGCCCAGGGGACGGAGCTCCATCCTCCTGCAGCTGTCTCGTCTCAGCATCAAGCCGGAACAGCATTTGTGAGTATCTTTTAACGAAATAGGTGGTGCATAACTCCTAGGATGGTTTTATGCCTGCATTCCTTTTTTTTAAAAAATGGGAATAACAAAGTTTGGCGAAGCTGGTTCAGCATTGATTAAAATATCCAAGCCCTCCTAAAACTTACAAAAATTTTCCTGCATCAACAATTTCAAATTACATTTTCTCGTGATTCTGTTTTTTAAAAAAGAACTTAAAAATGAAAATAAGTACTAAAATAAGGGTGTTTGAAGTATCTGTGAAAAACTACAGGAAAGATATAACATACTGACATTTGCCAGATAAATACAGGTGGATTTATGAGTGTTCAGACTGATCAGTTCACTCCAGAAGACTTCATATTTGGCTAAATAACACTGTATCAAGGAGCTGTTACAAACATAAGGAATGAAGCGGAACTACTGGGCTACCAAAGTATCCAGCTTAGAAATACGACTGGCTGCACAAATCCACTGTGTCAATTTTTTTCATTAGAGCAGAGTTGCAAACTCTCTGGTAGGAATGCTTCCTATCAATCTTTTTCCTGCTGGATGATTAGTTCTTATCTTGCAGCAAACAGTAACCAAGAGATAAGGGATTTTTTGTGTGTGTGCCACTTCTTCAAGGTCTCTATCAAATATATTGAAACTTCATTTGTTCTGTTGCAATATTTTGCTTTGTCTCACTAGACTGCCACTCTGCCTGCTACCACCAGGCTTTTGCTCACTTTATAGATGCTGATCTCTCTTCCTCTGTTTCATGAAAGATGGTGATGCCCCTATGTGCAAGTGCTGAATATTTCTATATTAACATATAGTTGGATTGTACCATTTCTAGCAATGAAAATTAATGCTTGATATCCATAGTCAAATCAATGAATTAGACATGCTGTTCTGCTGCATATGTGATACAAACTGATGATCACAGTGGCCTCTAGGTGTTTTTGATGCAGCCACCGAGGAAGTGGCTTGGGCTCACTAGGGGCAAATCCATGAGATCAATGGGGCACTGCCTACCCAGCTGTTTGTTACAAAGAGTGGTAAGAGTCCCTATCCCCTTCCTTTGCAGAAAATCAAGTACAAGAGGATAGATGCCTATTAAACCAACATAAGAATTGACTTAGATATTAAAGAGTTTTACAGCAGTGTGACCATAAGGACCAAGGAAAGGAACAGAAAAACGAAATGAAAATTATTCCGACCTAATGTTGACTGTTGGCTTCCCTTCCATTGGCCACCTTGTTCTACCAGTCCCATTGAGCCCTCACTGTCACTGCTTAGACTACGCACTCTGCTAATATCTGGGATGGGTCTACATTCACATTTTCCTCCCACATCTGAAAACTAACTTGAGAACAACTTGCAGAATTTCAGAGCCAGAGTCAGATGTAAAGCTGGGAGGAAATGTTAGTTTTAATTGACATTGCTGAGTATGTGCTGAGTATGGTTGAGCAAGGATTCAGACCCAGGCCTCCGGAGTCCTAGTCTGCCACTCTGTCCACTACACTAGGTATCACACAGTGATAAGATGGGGCGTTATGCCTAGTTAGAAGCTTGATCCATCTAGCCCAGTGTTGTCAGCAGTGACTGGTAGCAGAACTCTCCAGAGTTTCAGAAGGGATTTTTCTTCCACAGCCCTACCAGGAGATACCAAAGGACTGACCAGGAGACAGTCTGCATAGAAGACATGTGAAGTGAAGAGGACTGAAACAGTGTTACAAGTCATTGATTATGGCCAAAGTATTGTTGGTGTTTGAGAAAGATTTGTGTAACTTGCTGTGGCCAATGGACAAGGCTTCAGAGTTCATCTCAGCTGAACAATCAGGCACATGACCATGGTGCACCCCAGCTCCATGTCAATGAGCTGCAGCAAGTTACAGTAACCTTACCCGAGCACTTATATGATTCTTGCCTTTATATTTGCAACATTCTGTTTTATTCAGATCAAGTCATATCACTTAGCATTTTATATAGTGAAATGTTTTTCAGATGCTGATTAGAAAACAACCCTGAAACCTCCACCGGATCTTGCATTCAGGTCCATGCTTAAACAGACACTAGCTATTTGCACTCTTGTAAGGTCACACAAACTCTGTTCAGATAAGATAAAATAAAATGTAAAGGATGAAATCTATGCCTGCTCAGTGAATCACTTAAAATTCCATTGATTTCACAAAAAATCAATGGGGCATGATGTCTCTATAAAGTATTTTGCCACAACTATAGTGCATTGCTTTGTGAGGAAAATACAAAGAAACCTTTGGTGCTGTTTTAAATTCCTTCCTTATAAAATATTTAGTGCACCTAAGGGCTTTCATCTACTGTATTAATGTAACAAGTTGCCCCACCTATGACCCAATAAGACAAGCTAGAACAGAAAAGAACCACCCTTCTCAGCATGGAGAAGCCCATTTCTGTAGAGCTGAGGTAATGAGCTTTTGCCCCATGGTCTGAGTCTAATGAATGAACTGATTTAGCCATGGTATGTGGAACACATTTGCCCTCAACATTTCTTATATAAGTTCATTGTCCTCTTGTGCACAGACTGGCAGTAAGAACTGCCTATCTGCTTCTTGAAGAGAGCCTTCAAGACACACATTTCATCTTAGTGTTCCCCTACATCAATGGTTCCCAATCTTGGGTTACCCAGGTGTTCTTGGACTGCAACTCCCAGAAGCCTTCACCACCAGCTGCGCTGGCTGGAGTTTCTGGGAGCTGCAGTGCAAGAACACCTGGGTTACCCAAAGCTGGGAACCACTGCCCTACATACACATACAAATGCACCCAAACCCTTGCCTGGTGCCCTCATGTCACCCAAGTTCATTCAGTTCATACCCATGAAGTCTCTACGCCCAAATGATGCATGAAGCCTAGGGAAGGGTAGTTTGCTTAATTACATGCCAGAATACACTTCTAGTCTCTGATCTGGAACAATGAATGACCTTTAGAAATATAGAAGTTGACCCCCCTGTAAATCCAATGTGAGAAGGAGAAGTGTCATTTCAACAGAGTGAGTGGAAAGGTTGTTCTGGCTTACTTTCTAGATGCTGCCCATTAGGTGCTGAGGGATACCCACTTTGCATTGATTCATCCAACACTGTGGCTGTTGAGCAAAGCAGGTCTAAAGAAGATTAGCTATTAGCCGGTATCAGAGTGGAGAACATGCAGCCCTCATGGTATTGGAGTGCAGCTGCCTTGAGCCTTAATGTGGTCAAGGATGCGAGATCATGGGAACTGCAATCTAGCAACATCTGGGATGCTACAAGTTGCCAACTCTAGCACAGATGTGATTAAAATCTAAATTATACAGCAAATTAATAGATAGAGGTTTTAAGTTAAGCCCTAGTTGCCTAACACTGTTGACTACACAAAAAGAGGAATTCAGCTGAAGCTCAGAAGTGCCAGTAAAACTATTTGGCACTGGAAGCTGTGGCTGCTGAGACCTGGTGTAGTACAAACATTGTGTGCTTATGTTTCAGCTCCAGACGGATGAATACGATCGAGGTGTGGAGACTGTGGCCCTCCAGATGTAGATGGGCTTCAGCTTACATTATGCCTGACCATTGGACCCTGATGGAAGTTGGTCCAACCAAGCTAAGGGTCCCCACTCTCCTTATACAGTCTGACTGTGGGAGGGCGAGCCAAGTTCTTACTGCAAATACTATTGAGCCTGGAATGTTTCATCCTGTAGGTAAGGAGTGCTTAAACATGCCTGGGCTTTTGCTCTCTCAATGACATTTTCTCTCTCACTTAGGACTCGAAGCAAATGGATCATTCAATCTCTCTCTCTCTCTCTCTCTCTCTCTCTCTCTCTCTCTCTCTCTCTCTAATTGTCCTTTATGGATCAGGTGCCTGCAAGTTTCAAGACATCTAATCAAAATATTTTGAGTTTCCCTATCTTGGACATCTTTACACTTGAATGCTCGTATACAGACAGTTGTCAACCTATCTCACTTTGTTGTTTGGGTTGCTCCTGCTTTTCTTCTTGTCTGCTGCATTCACCTTGATGCTTTGTTCCTACTTGCTTTGTGCCTGCATGCAGCTGGAACTCTTCAGACCACCCACACTGCTCTTAAGTGAGACTCCCTGGCACCCGATTCTCATGGCTTGAGCAAGTTAGTATTTTGCTTAAATAGTTTCAAGTGTGTTAACCAGCCAATGGGTTGACACCCTTTAAACTATGTAGCTGCATTAACCCCATCACCACACATGCAAAAGTCCACCATCCTTTCCTTCCTTTGCTAAAAGGGACTGATGTTTGTTAAGGTCTTCTGCCTAGGGAAAGTCTGATTTTGCTCACCTTTCAGTGTAATAATGACCAGAGTTTGTGTATGGGCAAGATCTGTGTTCATTATATTTTATTCTGTTCTATCAGTTTCTACCTTCTGCTCTTGAGTTCACAAAGCTGATTATTACACAGCATAGTTGCAAGCACACGGTAAATGTGAAATGAACAGGACAGATAAAATGCCTCATGATGTACCATACCATACTTTGCCACATAAATCACCGTTCATGCATTTCCTGCTCACCCATCTCTGTATAATGAGCATGGCATCAGAAGATGGGAAGCATGGGCAACCATGCTTACTTAAAGCTATGGGATGGTGGGAGAGGTAGACACAGGTCAGTTAGGGTGCCCTGAAGTATTCTCTCTTGTCTTGTGTGATTTATTGTTTCTTTGCTTTTAGACTTTTATTCTCAAAGTTGACTTTCCTCCCACTTTCCCCTCCTGCCCCTGCAATTTTTAACATGTAGCCACGGTCAGCTGACCCCATTGTCCTGCATTTATCAGATATGTAACAACTTTTCTGACTTCATTTAAATGGGTTTTTGATACAGATTCCAAGCACCAAAGCAAGAGTACGCAAACTGTGGCTCTTTACCATTGACATTCCAGAGAAGCCTGTTCTCGTAGCCTTCCCAGATTTGGACATCCATGGTTGGTGCACAGATGCCAGTGGAAGGGCAAGGAGGCACGCAATGCCAATGGCAGGACCCATGCCACAGCCCCACTTTAATAGCATGTTCCCCATTCACAACAAAGGGGACTCTTGTGAAGCTGACTTACAATAATCAGACCTTTGCTGCTTATAGGATCCTAATGTTGAATCTTACTGGTGGAGACTTTAAAGGAGTGATCTCTTCCCAATTCTGTTACCAAGGATCCTCTTAAGTGAAGATCCTAGGATTAAGCCTGGAGCCTCCTGCCTCCAAAGCATCTACTTTGTCATAGAGTTATCTCTCCAGAAACACTTCCTCTGGGATTTCCAGGGAACTGACACAAATTTGTGGAATAAGTCACATAATTAGGCCTATGTTACCAAGAATATAGAAGGATTCCTAAGGATTAGGTAGATCTCCATTGTTCCTGTCTAATGTGTATATATTTAGAATGGGCTTATTTTTTATCTTTACACTAACTCAGTGAGGTAGGTTAGACAGAGAGAGTGGGTGCCCCAAGGTCAACTGGGTTAGAACTAAAACAGACTGCTGGAAAGAAGATATAGAGGTGGATGCTAGCAGTGTGAGGGTGGCACCACGCCCCCAAACTCTAGAGAATCTGTGCCAGCAGTTTCATCATATATATCTTAAATAGAACGAGGGACTAGAGAGAGAGGTGATTCCTAAAACTACAGGACTGAACAAGGGTCCTCCAATGCCATCTGCTGCCACAAGACAGTGTCTCCAAGTCCCATTCTGGAGAGGCAGTCTAAAGGGATACCATGGTTGATGATGTTGGAAGCTTCTCAGTAGCTTCCAGCAGATTCAGGGCCGTGTTCCCTCTGTACAATTTCTGATGTAGATTCTCCACTGAGGTGACTAAAGTCATCTCTGTCACACCTGCAGGCCTCAAGCCAGAATTTAATAGATATTTTCTTAAACATCTCTTCAAGAACCTTAGGGTTAATATAGCCTGTCATTATCCATGTCTTCCATAACAGTTTGCCAGTTTATAAGAATGTTAGGTTTTCATTGTATATGTCTGGAGATATAGAATTCCTGTCAGTCACACACACACACACACACACGATACGGGAAAAGATGAAAATGGGAAGGAAGCGTATACACACAAAAACATCACAGTCACACACAGGTTGTCATGTCCCATGTTGGGAACAAAGGAAAGGCTGGAAAAGACAACTGTTTTAGAACATTTATAGAATAAAAATAGTATTTTAGAAAATGTGTGTTCACTTGTGTGTCACAAATTCTTAGAACTAATTATTATATATGTGAAGGGGTGAAAAAAACCTAGTAGCACTCTCAGCACTGGCCCAAGACATGTGGCTGTCTGAGGCAGAGCAGCTAATTGTGCCCATTCATCCAACTCAGTATGCATAGCACTGAAAGCCGGCCAGGTTATTCTGGTACATGAGGCAGAAAATCCATCAAGCTCCTCTCCACACCCTGTCAGTAAAAATGCAACAAGAAATTCAGTAACTAATGATTCATTTGTTACCCTTCTGATGACGCCCAAAACCTGCTGTCTGAGGTGGCCATCTCCCTCTGCCTAAAGGTAGAGCTGTCTCTTAATATTCTGATGTCATGCTATGATCTTGCTTATAGCTTTATTTTACTTCTGTACTACAGCCATATTTCAAACAAAAGAGTAAAACAGTTTGGAATGTAATCCATTTTGTTACTGTGACTCAGAACACATCCAGAAAGCAGCATTTACAGCACCTTGGGAGCCAGTAAAGATATAATTGACGGAGGTGTGATTACTGGGTCAATATCTTTAACGCAGCAGCGTGGGTTTCTTTTTCACACCTGCTGTGTTGTCAGATGTTTTTGTATCAATAGGTTTAAAGGAGTCAGCAGGTGAAGGAACATCTGCACTCCTCATTAGGAATAATGTATCTCATGTACAAGCAGCTGTAGGTCAAAATAATTACTGCCAGTGTATTTGGAGACCATTCTAAAAAGCTAGTTCCATTTAATAGTATTCACTGACTGCTCTCTGGCTGAGGGATGTTGCACATGATGGCTGTAGCTTCCACAGACAGTGGGCACAGCCTTCTGCCAAAAGTAATTTCACTTAGGGGAATTAAACTGGGTGGTGGTGGTGGTGGTGT
Organism: Intellagama lesueurii; assembly: GCA_037013535.1. Lineage (NCBI taxonomy): Eukaryota > Metazoa > Chordata > Lepidosauria > Squamata > Agamidae > Intellagama > Intellagama lesueurii. The sequence continues at coordinate 103,492,376 of JBAJHW010000003.1, forward strand.
TATCATCCACCTTTGTTGCTGAGCTAAAAGGGAGGGGTGCTGTTTACAAAAGTAATGTTTCTCATGGAATATACTACATTTTCTCACTGATTTTGGAAAGGTGGGCTTTGTGTGTGTGTGTGCAGAGAGTGATGCAGCAAGAAAGCATCCACACTCTGCCCCCCCCCCAAAAAATTTTTTTGGCTGTCTGTGCCTCTCCCATCATGGAAGCAGCTCTACTCTGAGTCTTCCTGCACCGTTGGTGCCTCCTCTACCTGTAGACTGGAAAAGTGACCTTTTCCCTCAGTCCCCCCAGCAAGGCATGGCATTGAAACACTTCCCCCCCCCCCCCTTCTAGGCAAAGGTGAAGTTGCAATGTTGATACAAAGCCTGGCCTGTTTTCAGGCAGCTGAAGCCCCTTCTGCAGGCCTGCCTTGCAAATGGTGCATAAAAAGCAGTGAAGCCACAGGATGAAGGGACTAGGGCGGGGGAGAGCTACAGCCAAACAAAATGGCCATGCAAACTCGGGGAAAAGTTTCTAGTGCCATAATAAAATTATCAGGGCTAAATCCAGTTGTTCATCCCAACCAGAGTACATCCACAGAATGAGTGGGGCTTGATCCAGCAACACTTATGTAAGTGTGATCAAATCAATGAGCCTACTCTAAGTGGTGCTGACATTTGGAATCAGAGTACAGCCCTAATTAGCCGAGATGGTTAAGCAGCCACAAAGTCAGCAGAGGCTGTGCTGAATCGAAACCTAGGGGTATTTGAAATTATTTAGGATTTCCTAACTCTGGCCTAATTTTGTGAGATCATGTTGGCTGTGGTTCCAATCTGAGAGGACCTTGGATCTGAGAGGAGCTAGATCAACTCCTTCTCAGCCATTTACTTTCTCTGTTCTTTCTTTCTGTCTGTCTTTCTTTCTTTCTTTCTTTTGGGTGGTGGCGGCGGCTCTTCTGAAGTTTGATCTCAGCCAGAAGAGCAGTTGTGCTGGCAGATCTGGTTGTGCCATCAGATCTGAGATGAGCCAACACAAAAGATGTCACAAGTTATCATGGATAAAACAGTTGAATTTAATCAGCTCGATATTTCATTTCTGGACAAGCAACAACAATAACAAAACATACCTTATAGATTTCCATCAAGAAGTAAACTCTGAAGTACAGAAAGTACAAAAATTCCAAAATTCCAAAATTTAAAGCAAGAAATTAAAAGAATATGGAAGCAAGATAATGTCATCCTCTTTCCCATACTAATTCCAGCAATTGGGATTATCTAAACATCTTTGGTTACCAGTTCAATTGCCAATATCTGCTAATTTGTTACCTGAAATTCAGAAACCAGTGATTTTGCAAATATGTCATCTCACCTGCAAATTTCTAAGTCTTGACTCCTAATTTTTAGGCTTGGCCCTTTGGTTGGTCTCCATATACCAGCAATGCTAAGAAACAAGAAGTACAATATAATAATAACAGTAATAAATCTGATGTCATTAGTCCATTTTAATTCTCTCTGCCCATTTGTCCTCACAGTAAACCTGTAGGATTGGCTGAGGTGATGAATGATTCAAGATTATCCTCTAAGCCTTGTGATTGATTGGGGGTTTGAACTTGAATTGCCATGTTCTTGGTGCAGCCGTCTAACCCTTACACTTTGTCAGATCAGGACTCCCAATATGAATGTTCCCGAGGCTGTAACGTGCTTTACAACTACATCTCTCTACCTGTTCCAGAGAAACAATGCAACAATTAATATGCTTGCACGTTATGCAATTTTGCATGTTGTGTTTCATTCTCATAATATGTAAATTTGCACAATATGCAAATTCGGCTTCCCAGTTTTGGGGACGTGAAATATGGCAACTCTCTTTCAATCTAGATCTTCCAGTCTGGCCACCTCATGTTGTAGGGATGTGAATTTGTCAACCTCTCTCTTTTGGAAATAAATGGGAGGGGGGGACCCCTTTTTTCCTTGTGATGAGATTTTTGTGCCTGAAATTCCTCCCCACCCCCACCCCCAGGAAAACTGGGAAATCTTGCTAATGCAGAGGGGGAGGCTCAATGGGGAGTCTTGGTAGGGTGAGGCCCAGAAAAATCACCATGAATGGGAAATGTTCTAAGAATTTTTCATATTCCATGTTGTCACCACCGATGGGTACAAAGTGTCACATTTAAATATATGAAGAAATGATATAATTGTTAGAAAAGAGTTGGGCTGGAATTTTAACAAGATTTGTTTCAAAGGCCTGACCTTCTGTCCTTGACCCATGGCTGGCTGATTAATTCTGTCCCTCTACAATTCTCTGTAGAAGACAGTGAGACTCCCAGGCACTGCTTGAGGGCAGTTGAATTAATCCTGTAACATAATAGCCACAGTAACCTAACTGCAGCTTCTTCTAGTGTTTTCTTTTTTTAATTGGTAATTAAAGTTGTTTCCAGCGAGACGTAGTTCTTTCAGATGAGATATATGCATGAAATTTGATTAATATTTTAGTTAGGAGAGCTTCAATTTTTGTAATCATCTTGTTATGTCTGCTGCTTTATAAATATTTTCCTGGCCTCATTTTCTCTTTGACTTGAGATCAGAGTCAGCAGGAGTCGGGGGAAAAAAAAAAAGAAACAGATTCATTGCTGAGCAGTGGACATATCTAGCCAGTCCAAATGGCCTCCATCCAAACATGAAGTTCTCTCTGGCTCCGGAAGCAAAACTATCTCAGAAATGTAATGCTTGAAAGTCTAGAGCAGACACATCAAATCAGAGGTGGATGATGTCAGCAGGGATGAGGGCCATTCTTCAAGGTTGCCAGCAGTCCAAGAGCTGTAATTCCTAGGGGGCAGGGCTAAAGGGTCAAAGGTGTGGCCAAAGAGGTTAGCTTGCATAAAAAAAAAATTTAAAATACAGTGAGGTTTTATTAATGGGAAAGTTGGCTTAACTGAAAAAAAAAAATTGAGAAAGCTGTTTCTGCCCTCTAGTGGCCATTTTTTAAATTTTTAAAAAATTTTGAGGTGTAGGGACCCCAAGACATGCTTGAGACCTCTCAGAATTTGGGAAAAAAATATTACCATGCCCCCCCGGGGGGACAAGGCAAATTTTTGATCATTTAAAAACAAACATTTAAATTATTTTTGACATGTGGGGCTACTGGCAAGCTTTAGGGGTGCTGAAAGGCTACAAAAGCTGGAGGATGCGTATTGTTGGCATTAAATCAACAAGAGATATGTGTTGATTTATCAAGTTTTGTTCATTCAGTGGGTCTACTCCAGTTGAGCTAGCAAATGGAATTGCTCAAGATCTCAACTATAGCAAAACACAGAAAAATGCCTTATAATTGTTGACGCTTCTTGTGGATAGCTTGAGAGGATAAAACTGGGCACCTGAACACAGGAAACAAAGATAGTCACACTACACCTGGTTTTTTGCTTCCCGCCCCACATGTGCTGCCCGTACAGTTTAAGACTGTGCTGTTCTTGTCCACGGGGCAAGTGAAGTAAGACACTTGAAAACCGTAGTGGTTTCATATGGGAGTGTAGAGTCCATTAACTCCTAAATTCCACTAGTTAACAGTGTTTAATTTTGGCTGAATCATACCCTTTGTCTTTTAGCACTACAAGGGGTTCATGTGTTGCCCCTAGTTAGAGTCCTGGTTCTAGAACCTCACTGAGAGGGACTTGCTGTGTTCACATTCTACTTGTCCTTTCAATTATGTCATCACTGGATCCAAGTTTTAGCCTGAGCATTATAGGATCTATTTTAAGGCACAGAAGCCTTTTTTCCCCAAAGGAAGCTTTAGCACCTCCAATAGTCCCAATAAAGTCCAGACTAAAACCTCAAGCAAACTCTCCACTCTCAGAAAACAAGAATTATCATCCCTCAGTGCCTTTCATCATTGAATTTTGAGTCAGCGGAGTAATCAAATCAGTTTGCTATGGAAGGTATTATTATTTTTATGAGAACCCTGTAGTTCTTTGGTATGTGTTTGACTATGTTAACTGGAAATTTATCAAAGGTTAATGAATACATTTTCTATCAACTAATTCAATTCGTGTCCTGTCAGCTGTATGTTAAAACACAATAGTACATTAAAGGAAGAGGCACAAGGTAAGTACATTTTATATTCCTTTCACCTGGCCTGAATCATGTTAATGCCTGAGGAATCAATCTGCAATTCATATTCTCCTATATTAATTCCATTAATTCCAAAGAGCATGTTCGGTGAAACATAGGGTGTGCTGTGGCTGCAAAGTATATAGCTCTACACGCTATTTGTGTTGGTAGAATGAACTCTTGTGTTTCATGTTAGGATCCCTTAGAATTTGTTTCCAAAATATCTCATTGCTTTCAATAAGACATAACAGATTTCTGGAGAATTCTTAGAAAATACTGGGGTCTTCTCAGGCTTCAAGGAAAAACCGAACCTGGGATAGTTCGTTCTCCAATCAACCCCTCCTCCAAACAATCATACCCACGGGGAGTGGAGGAAATTAGCAGTAAAATACTACACAGGAAATACTTTTTAAATCCTATCCTGAAGGCCTGAATGTATCAGATGTGACATTTCTTCCTCAAAAACTCCCTCTCTGGTGTTTAAATCTCTGACTTGCAGCACAGAAGAGAAAAGACTGTCGTTTCCTATGTGGCACTTTGTATGGAATGCAATGGGTAGGGGGGTCTACAATACCACTAATGCTTCACAGTACCACGAAACTTAGCCCTGCCCAGCCAGTTCCTCTTTTGCTGGAACTCAGAAATGGAGCCATTCGTTTTCTTCATTGACGCTGCAATGGGAACTTAAATCAAACAGCTGGAAGGGCTTTTTTGAGAGATGTGTACACTAAAACCTTCAGAATTCTAAGTGGAATAATTCCAGCAGATTCCAAAAAACATGAAAACTGTACTTCTGCTGACTTAGGTGGAAACGGACAGCAGAAGTACAGTTTTCATTTGGGAGGCATAGGAAACTACAGTTCCCACAAATGCTGGGTGCTCAATGTAGGTTATCAGAATGATGCCAGAAGTAATACTTCTGGAAAAAATACCTTTTTGCATCACCACTTCTTCTTCTTCTTCTTTTTTAAAGATTTTTTTTTTGGACTGTTTTTTTCATACTGGTTAGGAGGTGGTGAGAGCTGTAGTCCAAAAAGTAACTTTTCCAATCCCAGTTCCTTCTTATCACTAATCCTAAATAGGTGTGCCACATCTGAGACTTTACTTTCTATCTCCCTGATTCTCACTTATTGCAGATTGTCTGTCACATTCTGGGCTCATTCATTTCCACACAGAATATGCCAACAGAAGGGTTTTATAGATCAGGCTCCTTGGTGTATATTTTAAGAACAGCTCATGGCTTCAGATGGACATCTATGTTTAAACCAGAAGATTAATCGGTGTTTCAGAGTTGTTTGTGTAGTACAAACTTAAGTATATTTCTCAAAGGGTGGAGAAAGCTATCATTAATTTAAAGATAAACCTTTGTGCCAGGTCAAACTTTAAATAAAAGATTACTTAAACATGTCACATTTATCTATGAGATATTTACAGCCTCTTTTTTGGTTGTTTATTCCCATTGAACATTATTTGAGATAACTGCATATAAACAGGAAATGTCTCCCATAAATTTCTGTCATGGATTTCATGTTATAATGGCTGCAATCCAGTTCATAGTTAGATGTACTTAAATCCCACTGAAGCCAGTGGGACTAAATTATACATACCAATGAGTGCATTACTGCTAGTGATTATGTTCTAGGCAACCTAAGAAGCATGTAAAAATGTGGTGTCCTTTCTGTTTGGCACATAACAACCTGCAAACCATTATTCAAGCTGGTAGAAGTTTGTTGTAGTAGTTATGTTCTGTCAAGTCACTTCTCATTTATGGCAACATTATGAATGAGTGATCTCTAAAATGTCCTGTCCTCAACTGCCCTTCTCAGCTTTTGTAAACTCAAGCCCATGGCTTCCTTTAAGGAGTCAAGCCATCTAGTATTTGGTCTTCCTCTTTTCCTGCTGCCTTCCAGAGAATCCTTGTCTTTTCATGATGTGCCCAAAGTAGGACGGTCTCAGTGTCAACATTTTTCCCTCCAGAGGGGGTTCATGCTTGATTTGATCTAGGACCCCCTTTTTTTTTTTTCCTGTTAGTCCAGAGTATCTGCAGAGCTTTCCTCTAAGACCACATTTTTACTCCTGCAGCAGAACATCTTAGGTAGATGGCTGGGGGTGGGGTGGGGCTCCAGCACAACTTTTGTAGACATTGAATTGCATTTTAAGTTTCAATCTTACTAGATGTTTATCAGATAAAATTTACAAATCTGGTTTAAATACAATAAAAATGCTATAAAATATAAGGACAACATCACAGACCTATTCAAAACAAAGCAGGAGGTAAATGCAGCACCAAAACCAATTGGAATTAAAAGTTTTTAAATGTCCTAGGAAAACAAAAATGTATTTGCCCAGTGATAAAAACAACACAACACAGGCATTGGGCAAGCTTTCTAGAACAGAGCTGTTCCCAGACTGGACACCTGCACTGAGAGATCTTTTTCCTTAATTGCCACCTGCCACAGTTTATTGATCTGGGCTCCTGAAGAAAGACCTCTCATGATGACTTTAGGGACTGCAGAGGTGAAGATACGTGATCCTGAAGATACCTTGGTTCCAAACCAATGAAGTGCTTTAAAGGTTAAATATCACCGCTTTGAATGGAATCAAATATGGGTGATTCCTGCAAACATGTTTGTCACTTGATTATGACAACAGGTGTCAAAAAATTCAAATGAAGCACAACAAGTAGGGGACACTCCAATTTTTCCCCGATCACCTCAAATAGGGTACTGTTTCTGAGTACTTATGTAATCCAGTCAACACAGGAATCAAGTGGCATGTGGGTAAATGTGAATCAGCCCCAGATGCAACTGTGATCCTGAAAATAATTGTTAAAAACATTCAAGTGGTTTCAGTCCAAAAGTAGTAACTGTTAGCAATGTGCTGGCCATATTGCTGAGAATGTGGGCTGATCTGTGACAAGCATCATGCTGGCGAGGGTGTAGGAAGAGGCGCTTCCATCAGCCCAGCTGCATGCATCTAATTTGGGACCACTCAGTGCTAGATTATGCAATGTCACTGTATATCTTTAGTTAGGTCAATGATTTCTAAATGATGAACAAGAAACCTGGAGAAAGCACAACTCTATTGTCAAGTGTACATGCAAATCACATAACAATCAAAATACGGGTGGTAATCTTTAAAATAAGGATCAATCGTACATGTGGCAATCAGACTTTTTTGGGGGGAAAAAGTGAGAGGGTAAAATGGGATGCACAGAACTGTGCAAAGATTTAACCTGTTTGTTTTGTGAGGTTCTGAAACTAGAGTCTGGAATGGAGTGCAAAGCAGATATATGGCTACCAAAAAAAAAAGGGGTGTGTGTGAAAATTAGACACTGTAAATAAGTGTCAAGGAAAAGGGTGAACCTGCAAGAGGTGACAGCAAGATCTTTTCCAAAATATCCAAACAGGTTTTCTGTAAGGTGCAAAGTCTCATCTGTTTTGGTTATAAGTGCCTGGCACTTTCTTTTAGAAGATTTGACTATGCTGAGGGCCAATATGGGAGATTAAAAAAAAAATCGATAGGAAACTTTTGCAGAGTACATGTTCTTAAGAAATGTGGCCATTTACCCATAGGCTGCCTGAGCAGATGAAGCCCTTTTGGGTTTTCCCTGCTGGATGAAGAACAAGGAGCAGGAAGCCAAAGTACTGGAAAGAGATAGGCTTGGTTAGTGTGGGAGAATGTAGTTGATAGCTGTGGTAGTGAAGTCAGCTGAACTGAAAGGTGAGGCAGGTTTGGAGGGCCTGCAGAGCCAAGCATCAGATTGTGCATAACCCTGAGCCCTCCCAACACTCAGGAAACCAGGAAATCTCCTCCCTTATCAAGACTGCACCATTCATGTCTTCCCCCGTCCGAAGTTACAATTTAAAAAGAAATTAACGACATTGCTTATTACTTCTCAGAAGCCAAGTTGCCATTATCACCGTTATTGCTGAACTCATTTCAGTAATTCTTTGTGATAAATGTTATTGATGCATTATATTTGTTGCTATTAACAGGCCAGGAAAATTACTTACACTTATACACACACACACACACACACACGAGCAAGCACATGGAAATATTGTTGGATTCTTTCTAGTAGGAACTAGATATTGCACCTTGGAAATATTTATAAAAACATAAAAGATATTTCCTTTCCTGCTCAGGATTAATAAGAGAAAGGCATAAAACTGGAAGAAAATGCCTCTAAAAATGTCTTTAACAGTAAAATTGGGAAGTAACAAGGAGCTACTTGTTATACTTAGGCAACTAAAAAGTCATTTTGTAACTACTAGTTGCAATAGGTAAATAGTTACAGATTATTGTTGCTTGTAACTTGTTCCTTCCAAACTGCTTCCCGGACTTCTTTTTCATGTTAGCCTAGCATTAAAGACTGATATGGAGTTAAGGCATATAGAAGATATCTGAAGATATGGCAGTATTTTGATTCAATACTCAAGCCCTTCTTTCCTCTCTCTTGCCAAGGGTGCCATAAAAACCTAGAGTTGACTGCTGGTTGTTTTACATACAGGCTGTTTCTTTCCTCAAGACTCCCGAGATTCTCCTGCTGAGTAGAGAGGTGGCTCAAGACGTTTTGGGCCTGAGAAAAGGGATAAAATAGCTCTCATTCCATTTCATAGGTTAGCCAGTGTGGTGTAGTAGACAGAGTAACAGACTAAGACTTGGGAGACCTGAGTTCAAATCCATGCTCCACCATGGAAATTTGCTTGGGGGAAAAACACTGCTAAATACCTTGCACAGCTTGAAAACATTTCAAAGGTCACCATAAGTCCATTGTGGCCTGAGGGCACATAACATAGATACATCATATCACATGTATGAGTCCACTGGACTGGCAGCTGAATCCAACTTTAGCACCACACTTGAGGGCAGCAGGCAAGGATAAGAGATGCAGAACAGGTAGATCTTCCAGTGAAGAATAACGGCTGGGTATCTGGGGAAAACTACTGAGATTGCATTTGCTCAGTCCCTGCTTAGTTTTAGTTATATCAGAGCATTCCTTTGACCCTGCAGCACATATGCACACACACATGCGCTTGTGACTATGTGTGTAAAGACACACCATAACAATTTGAGAACCTTTGGCCTTGCCTGAGTTACAAAGAACAAAGCCTGCAGTATTTTGCCCCCCTCCCCTTTAAAACCAGAGCTGAACTTGTCTGCTCAATAAGTACAATGCTTGTTTGCACACGTACCATCCAGCCTTACCACTTTTCACAGAAAGATGTGCCAAAGGTGTAAGCTGTACACTTCTCCTTTTTTGCACAGGAATATGTGATGCCTTCTGGGGTGATTGCCAAATTGTCCAGGGCTGCTAAAGCTGCCTTTTCATTTTCTAGATCTACTAATGTCCTGAAGCTGAATTTCCACTGTGAAGGAAAATTTATCCAGTCCATAAAGAGAGGCATGCATATGGCTGAAGTAGTTGTTTGGTCCAGAAAACTGATGCATGAAGACCATTATGGAGTGAGCTCATCAAAGATTGCAGTCAGCGATAGGTATATCCATCTGGCTGTGTCTCAGATACAGACGGGCACAACCTAAGTTGTGCCATGTCGTATGAAGTGTCAGTGTGGCACCACAGGTGCTGTGCAGACCCTTCCCCACCCCCTGCACTGGCTGGCCCACTCACCATCAATTGCATACTAGTCCTCCTTCTCCAGTGGCACTTGGGTTTGCCCTTCCCTGCCTCCTCCAACAGCCGACCACTCTTTGGCTGTATGGGGAGAATCCCCATTCCCACCTCCTCATCAGACTGGTCAGATGCCAGAGGTGGCAGGAAGGGGCAGCCTGAGCTCCTGCCCAGACTGGAGTGCTGCTGGAGAAGGAGGGCCCTGATGGAGCATGAGCGGGCCAGCGGGCCCAAGGGGTGGGGGGAGGCATTGACCACTTCGTGCCATCTCTAGTCTGAGAGTTTGTAATTTTGAAATGAGGGGGAAAAAATCATTGGGCGTTTTCATTGAGTCCAAATATTATGGACCTAGTGTTTTTTAAAAAAATGATAATTGAAGATAAATATGAACACTTTCATCTCTGTCATATGATTGAAAGTAACTGCTGGAGGCAAATTTTATTCTGATGCACAGCCGTTCTCAATGGGAGCCCTCTGGCACATTTGAAGGTGGTCACAGACTGGAAACAATTTTTCACACACCACCTTATAAGGTTCATTGTATGACTTATACAATCCTGATTTGGCCTCTCTTTCTTTCATATTGTGTTCATGGCCATTGCCAAAAATCTTTTGAGAATGGCTGGTGTAGCAAGTAGTAATTTGAGTTTAGTCCAGGGACAATGAGGTTGAACTCTATAGCTAGTATCCCATTCCATACCTCAACTGGTACAGAGGAGGCTTGCCATGTGCAGAGACTTGTTGCTGTTAATTAAGGAGTTCCTGCTTTGATTTGAGATTGGGTGTGACTTTATCTCAATGCACATGGCAATTTGCCACTGCTGATTACTTAATTCCAGTGATGGCACTACAGAACAGCCTATCCTGAACTTCTAAGAAGCAAGGATGAAATACAAACATAATCATAAGTAAAGATGTATGTAATTATAGGTAAAGATGTACAGGTAAAGTTCTGTGTGTATTATCAGAGCTCAGAAATAGCTAGTTCCAAGTGAAGTAGTTAATCACAATGAAGTTACTAAGTAATGTCAAAGTAACTAGTAACTACAAATTTACAGTAAAAGAAATGTAATGAATAACTACAAAGTTACTTTTAGATGCAATGCCTCAGTTTATAGTTGCTTTCAAATATTACTTTTGAAGAGTATTTTCAGGCAATTTTAGAGACATTCTGATAGGAATTTCTCAGGAGTTTCACCATTTTCTCATCAGTCCTAAGGAAGTACTCTTTGCTTCTATCTTTTGTCTTCTTATGAATATTTCCAAGGGGCAATATCAGCGGTGGCCGCTAAAGGGAACCAGAGAGTACTTTGCTGCGTTTTTCTGTCATGTTGGTAAGATTGATGCAAGATGCCACCAATCTTTAAGGCAACAAAACACCTGTGTTATAGGAACCAAGATAACAATAGCAGCAACCTTAATTTTCAGAAGCAATGAGTAATGTAATGAGTTCCCTTTAAAATGTAACACTCTGAGCTCTGGTTATTACATCATACATCTTTCTATATCTTCCCATATATAGCGTCCTTATCATTGTATTGGTACTTCCTTTCTTTTCTAACAGCAGTTTCAGATTTCTTCCCTCCCCTCTTTTTTCACTGTCTTTCTCTTTCCGAAGTTATATCTTGATGTAAACTGACTCAATATTTAAGCCATGATTACTAGCCCTGGTTTTGTTTATGTGGTTTCCCCCCACTCTTCCTCTTTCTTTTATTTTTTTAGTACTTTCAGTAACAGATTGTACTCATAAGGTGCCCATCAATTCTCCACAACTTGGTTGGTTATGACAGCAACTCTACCTAAGTAATTTTTCACAAATTAGAATTCCTTGCAGCAAATACAAATTTGTTTCAGTAAATTATAATCCATAGAGTTCCATAATAAACTGCTAATCGTACATTGGCTTAAATGTTACATTCCGTTTGCAGGCTGCCCTGTAGGGGGCTATTATTCAGTATAATGTTATTAGGAATACTAAGATTACTTTGTAATTTGAAGTGGAATACTATTATTTTTTTAAGCAGTGGAATACTATTATTGCTAATGCAGTATGGGTAGTTTTAGAGGAAATGTCGATTTCCTGTGGAAGATAAGAATGTTTTATCATTCTGATTTGTTTACTGTTGCTTTGTTCTCCAGATGAGATTTGGGATCTAAATTTAAAATAATACTTTTATTTTTAGGTTACTTGAGCTAAATATTGTTGCAACATTTTTAGTATGCAGAACACCCTAAATAATTTTAAACCTTATCTCTGTGTTGTTTCATCCCAAAGCAGTAACCTTGCCTTACTAATTATATCTATGACTACATCAGTGGTTCTTCAGATATGGCTATAGCTGCACAGTAGACATTGAGACCGTAGTTCTGTGTCCCACAGTCCAGAGGATAGATTGGATAGTCATCTCCAAAGCAAGGAGAGAACTGTGAGCTTGGAACTTCCCTCCCTGTCCCTGTGGAAGTTCTGTAGCCCTCACCTTCCCAATGCCAGGGATTCAACATGGAATATTTCAAAGTTGGATGATTGGAGCATGGAATGGGTAGATCCAGGGAAACTTTGGATATGCAGACCTCTCCCCACCCTGGAATGTATGCCCAACAGGACAAAAAAACTGTGCCAGTTCTATGTCTGAAATAAACATGTTTCTCATTGCTTCTAATAAGAAGAAAATACTAGTAAAGCAAACAACTTAAAAAGAGGGCAAAGGGAAGGAAGGGGGCAGAAGGACCCTTACTTTCCCTTCTGTTCTGCTGCTAGGAGACCAAGAAGGCACTGCATGTGTTCTAGGTGAAGAAATTGTCCCTTAAACCAAGGTATAATTGTTAAATGTCACACTTTAAAGCCAGCCATGTTCAAATTCTCATTCAACATGACTTGAAGAATAGCCATGTTTAAATTCTCATTTATTTTATTTCTGGGTGTTATTCAGTTACAATCCTGTGATCTGTAGCAAAAATAATTAATTTGGCCTTTCAAATAAATGCACAGAGTTTCTGTTAGCCACAGAAGTGTGCATTTCTTCTCTAGTAAATTATATGGACTGCTTACTGGTAGTCTACTACTCCAAGAACATAGCTAGCCTTCTGAGTGTCCCTAAACTGGTCATTCCCACTGAATCTAATCCATCTCACAGGGCTATTGTGTGGGATAATGCAAGGTAACTTTTGGGAACAAGTGCAATAAATGAACAAACAGCCTGCTTACCTATCCACATCTCTGTAACATTAAAAAGAAAAAGAAAAAGAGACACTGTTGTGAAGCTTCTCCACCAGGTTACATGGATGGATTTCACCAAACCAAGCAGGCAAAAGTCTTTTACTACTTACAAATCTGTGTCAGTTTGAAATCACTTTCCAACCAGGATGCAAATCCTTGTTTGTTTTATCCTCATAAGGGAGACTGATGAATGGTCAAACTCTTTTCCTATGAGAGAGTGAAGCATTTTGCAGCACTCTGAACAAGAAGAACTAATTCAATTCTTTAAAAAACCTCCAGTTATGAATGTGGGATATTGTGTTTCTGTATCCACAATTCAAAATACCAGGAAGTGGCCCGATATTGCTGCACAATATCATGCCTGTGTTGCCAGCAGCAAAAAGGATGCCAAGCAAAGGGCAGCCTGAATATTGACAACACCAATGACAGTAGTCAAGATGGTCTACAGGATACCCTCTTGTGCTCATTACTATTCACTTTTATTGAAAAACAGCCATGAAAATCACTTTGTGTTTGGGTGAGAAATGGTTAACTGATGGAAAAAAAGAGTCAGTTTGCATTGTTTGGTGTCACTTTCTGAAAGGTAGGAAGATAACTTGTGTTATCTTACTGGTTAAAAGAGCATAGAAGGAAGCATTTAGGGAGTATCCTTTACATCTCTTCTTTTGCAGTTCTCTGTAAAATGTGTTTAGGTGTCTTTTTTTTTTTTGGAAAAAAAATGAAATCCAGAGGTTTTTTTTGTTTGTTTGTTTAGGATGCCAAAAGCACAGTTGTCATGCTGTGTTCTGGATGATCAGAAGTCAACAGCAATCCTATTAGTAATCTGCTCATGGCTTTTGTTTAAATTGGTTAGTAGAAACAATGGGAAGTGAGAGCCCTGGGGAACGAGAAAGGAGTTTTCAACTAAACATTGGAAAGAATTTCTTGACAGTAAGAGTGCTGCTTGACAATGGAATGGAGTACCTTAGAACAGAGGTCGTTAACCCCCGGTCCGCTGCCTGAGCCGGACCGGGCCGCGGAGACAGACCTCCTGCCCCTCCCGCACGCACTCCCCTCCCCACAGCTGCTTTGCGCATGCACGTGCATGCCAACACCAGTGTGAGCGCTCCCCCACCCCTTCACGCATGCGCCCGAGCACCCACGCGAAGTGGTGGGCGGGCGGGTGTGCAGGTGCTCCTGCACATGCATGAAGGGGTGGGGGAGCGCTCATGCCATGCTGGCGGGCGCACATGCGCTCCCCCACCGCTTCGCACATGCGCCCGAGAGAGTGTGCAAACGCGGGGGGGTGCCCCACCTTCCTCAGAGGCTCAGCCGGTCCGCGGTCCCAAAAAGGTTGTGGACCGCTGCCTTAGAAGGTGCTCCTTCATTGAAAATTTTCAAACAGAGGCTGGATGACCATCTGTCAGGGATGCCATAACTATAGCTTTTTTTTTTTCTGTCTCATGGGGTTGGACTAAGAGTCCCTTGGGGTCCCTTCATGCTCCACAGTTCTTGATTCAGTGTTTCCATGATGGAAAGCTTGACACATAGTATATATGACTTGATAGCACATAAACCCCACACATATAACCCTAGTACAAATAGCTATTTGCAGTATTTACTAGGGATGTGCATTTAGGTTTGGAAATATTCAGAATTCACTGAATAATGCCATATTCAGATAGTTCTGAATATATCTGAATTCCTAATATTTGGAGTCCAGTTTACTCCTATAGATCAGAAAGCAAAAGTCTATGTTTCTACTTGCTAGAAAAAGAAGTGAAAGTGAGACTTATATCTCAGGCATCCTGGAATGATTCCTTGAGAAATTAAACTTAAAGGCATTGTGGGCTCAAGGGTAGTGAGGGCAGAGAACTCAGTGTCTCCTGACTGGAGTTGCTATGAGTTTCCCAAAGGAAGGGGACTGGGGTGGGAGCAAAACCTGCAAATGATGTCTGCACTAAAGAAATCTAGACGCATGTGAAGACATCAGAAGGTATTTTTTCACATTGGTTCTTTAGAACTGAAGGATGGGCATAGCTGCTTATAAATCCCCTGAGCATTTGCTGTTAGGATATGCTTTGGTGCAAGCCTGCACTGCAGCAGTTTTATCTGTGTCCTTTTCTAATTTGCAATTACATTTTCTATGTCTCATTGCATGTTGTTTACCTAATATACTGTAGGTAGGAATAAGATCTAGGATTAGTAGATTCATAGATTAATATGTTATAAATCAGCAGGGAAATATATTAAGTTTAGGCCCCTATGGGATTGTGGAGATCGCCCTTGTGGCTCTGTTTGTTGTGGCCCTCACAAAGGTTCTCTCCCTCTTGTTTTCTCTCGCTGCCACCAGGTATTATTTACTTAATACCACCTATGTGTGTTAGACACATGTGCTGCCATATGCAAGGCTTATTGAACTTCAGAATCAGTTGGTTGGAATAACAGATAATCTTTTATTATTCATCAAATCACAAAGTAAAGCACGTAATCACTGTACCAGGGGTTTGATTAGGTTTGGATAGGATGGGACATATATTCAGGCTTATTATATAATTTCAATCACTCAATATCTATCTTATTCTAGGTGTTCTCATTCCTGCTTGTTCAATCTAATAACCTTGCTCTTAATTCACTTTCCTAACTCTCCATTCAGATTACTCTTACTCTTCTTCTCACTAAGCTCCAACCCTCCACCTGTCTAACTGTCCCCTTGGTTCCGCCCCTCCTGCTCTATCCTTGGCTCCTCCCTCTAGAGCTCCTGTGACTGACAGGCAGGAATGACGTCACCTTTAGGCATTTCGTCACAGGGATATATCAGGCAGGGGAATAAGATCTTGCTATATAGAGACATATATTAAATTAATAGATTTTGTGTCTCTGTGTGTGCATGGGTAATTTTCTTTGAAAGGGTTTGTGTTCTGCTGCAGCAGAATCAGATACTGTTCTTTGAGTGGAGTCTGCAGGCAGCATGAAATGTAGGTATGGTAGAAGAAGTAGGCACTTGGGGAAGGCTGTCAGAAGCTTCTAGTGAGAGGAGTGGAAAAGGATGAGGAAAAAGACAGTCTACAACTAAGACAAAATCTGTCACCCTGCTGCCTTGTTCATCACTAACACTGAAAGAGCAGCAGGCGTGTGTACAGGGTGTGTGTCTCTGCCAAGAGGTAGCAGAGACGCCTCTGGTTTAAGGTGGGGCAGATAAGAGTGAACCTTGGGCATGCTCCAGTGATGTCATTCTGCAATCCAGCCAGGGCAAGGGTCTAAAAAAGATGGTGAAAAAAGCACTTTTCTCCCCAAGAGTCAATGTGCCAGAAAAGGACAAGGATGGCATCAGCACTCAGACTGACACTATCAGCTTGGGCAGCACCAGTTCTGCTGCTTTTGTGGTTGGGAAAGAGAGTTAGGAAGAACACTATAACATGCAGTTCCACCATGTTCAAGTAAGAGTTTAGCCTCAGCGCCCATGCCCAGAAAATCTCTCCTGTGCAAAGCAGCATTGCGGTTGGTGGGAACTTCAGTACATACACACATGACATGGGAGAAGAGGAGATTGAGGGGACTCAGGTTTTAGAAGCATGTGATACTGAAATCACCCCTGCCTGTCCAGCTGCAGTCACCCCACCACTTGCCAGGACTAGTAGTGATGATAAATTAGCTCTTGTTAGGAGCATGCATTCAAAAACTGTTAATAATCTGGAAGGATTTTCAACAATGTGCAGCAGATGCTTGCATGGCTGAGAGCATCAGAGAGCAGAGGTTGAGACACCGGCCAAGGGAAGTAGGGTGGTAGATGAGCAAATAGCAAGAGAGGTAAGGAGGTAACAAATGTGAGACCCACATCTCAAGACTAAGTCCAGGAAAAGGCCTTCTGCAAATGTGAAAATGTCAGGATTGCTCATTGCCTTGGGGAGATGATAGCTCTGGATGACCAGCCGTTCTCTCTGGTGACATCTGGAGCAGTCAGGGTGCAAAACATGCCTATCTCTCCGTGACAGGACACTGGTGGGAGGTGGAGGCCTGAGGCACAGAGCAACACACAAGAGAAGGATACAGGTGGGTCTTGTTAAATGTGGCTGTTATGGAGAGCAGCCACAGAGCTCACAACATTCAAGAGACTCTGAGGGGCATGCTGCAGCAGTGGAGTCTAGCTACAGAAAGGCAAGGTCTGTTTGCAAACCTGGTGGCAGCACTGCAGGCTGGAAAGGTGAAAGGGGCGGGGTGTATGGCCCACACTCCCAACCTAGTAGTCCAGTATGCTTTGGAGGGTATGGAAAACACACTCATACCTAATATAATCGTGTGGGCCAGAAAGGTGGCAGGGGATTTTTGCAACAGTGTCTGAGGCAGGGAGTTGTTGCTGCAGAGGCGAGCTAAATTGGAGTTGTCATTGCACCACCTAATCTCCAGGACATGGCAACTCAATGGAACTCCACTTTCTACCTGCTCGAAAATGTGGTGGGGCTGCTCTTCTGGGCAGAGAAGAGTGGGACATCATGGGTCGAATCAGTTGACTGGTAATTAGAATCCTAGTATTTAAGCTAGATAGATGAAATTGGGCCTACTGGTAATTAGTTTCAAGTAGCTCCCAGATTCTTCAATGAAGTATGAAATGTAAAGGGCAAATACACCGCCCTTTCCTTCTGGCAGATAGCTTACCTGTTGCCAGCTAGGCTTCTGTTAACACTCTTTCTTAAATTTTGAAAGACATATTTTGTGTCGTAATCAATATTTCAAAACACTGGCTTGAGTAATGATACATCAAGATGCAAAAGCATCTGACAAATCATATAAGTTGAGAATGCTTCAACTGTTGATTAATATAACTTAACTTGATATAATGGAATACCTAAGTTTTCAGAGTTTCATTTCCACATGAGTGTAATTAAGTACTGGCATTGGTACTGGGGCATTCTGGAGTGGAGAGAAGAAAAAAAAAGACCATAAGTATATGTTGAAGTGAAGGAAGACCAGAGATGTAGGTCATGGTGGGAAAAGGGGACTAATTGGTTTCTGACTTGGGCAAAGCTGGGTACATTGATTAGTTTATAATATTTCTGCATCTTGTTTTGATGCATTATGTTAATAGAAATGTACATTAATAGATTAGCAATTATTGCTTGTTTTAGAGATGAGTATCTCCTTTCTTTCCATAGTACAAGTCCCTCTAATCCAGGAAAATTATATCTTCCAAATTACATCCCAGATATTGATTGGATGGCTAGAAAGAGTTGCCAATCCTTGTATATAATATACATTTGTGTGTGTATATATATGTGTGTAATTTGTAATATATTTGTAAAATATAATTTGTAAATTATATTACAAATTACACACATATATATATTTGTAATGAGCAGCAACTCAGGATACCTCTTCAAGATATCCACCAGGCAGGAGAGAGGATAGTTCTCCGAATGGTGCTAGTTGGCAACTTTCATCATCTTTATAGTTGGCTGATCTGGCAAAAACTTACTTGAGCCACAGCTGGAGAGCCTTATGTCCCTTATACATCTGTTGTAAGGAAGGGGATCCCTATGATGAGCAACCTAATGTCTTTTCTGTGACAAGTGTGACTGGGACATTTTGTTCTGAAAATTCACCAAGGGAGCAAGGTACTGTGCACTCTACCAGCACCTCCTCCTGCAGTGTCAGCAGGATCAGGGTTCCTCCAACAATAACTCCATGGGCTCCAGCTCAGCATTTTGGCTCAGAAGAGCTTTTATTAATGGTACACTATCACTTCCCCCTGTCTCCCCACCCCCAGTCTCATAGGGGCTGAATTATATTCTCTAAACCCATGGGCACCACTTGCCAGCCTGGGTACCCATTTCACTTCACTAGAGTTCCCCAGAATCCAAGTTCTGGAAAGCAGGAAGGACCCCTTTTAGGGTAAGCTTATATAGATGAGCAAAAGAAGTCAGACTCTGCAGTTCATCTCTAGCCATCCCCTCCCTCAGCATGCCTGTCACTTGCCTCTCCATGACTACAATGGTGTCCAAGCTAACATAGCATTGTCCAAGCACATGCCTGGAGTCTTTGGTGTCTGACTCTTGTCACGTGCAAGCAAGTCAAGCAAGGATAGACAACTTCCAGCATTCTCCCCTATTGTATGCTCCCGCACATCCTCTTCTCTAAAGATAGGCAATTACCTTTTGTCTTCCCTGTCCTTCCCTTTTATTCTCCTTAACCCTTCCTCCTTCAGCTGCCTCTCATCAAGGAACTGCCTCTTCTTCAGCTGAGTGGGCCTGAACTTTAAAAAAAACTTACCCCATGCCAGCCTGATCCTGAGAAAACGTACCTTCTTCCATGCTGCCTGCTTGTGTGGCGGGGCCAGATGGCTTGCTGGGGGTGCTCACCTGCAAACACACACCCCACAGCTACTAAGCAACTTTGACCACTCTTTAACCCAGAAGTGGACAAAGTATGGTCCTGCAGATGCTGAGACCACAACTCCCAGCATCCCTCAGACCTCCATTGGGGTTGAAGTTCAGCCACACCTAGAGGGCTACCATTTGCGCACCTCTGCTCTAACCTGTTTTATTGCTGGTCCCTTGCCCTGTCTACTGTAGCAAGGAGTATTCATAGTGCATCACACAGCCAGCACAGGAAGTGGGCCGGACAAAGTAATAATAGTAACAACAGGAAGATAACAGCCGAGAGAAGCCATTGCTATTTTGTCAGATTTAAAAATATAGAGAGAGCTTCCGCATTGCAGCCTAGCAGCCCTATATATATACTATTTCCCACCTACTAGGAGCCAAGTATTTTCTAGTCCACAAACACCTGTGTGGGCGAGCTGAAAGATGAGCTCATTACAAGATGAAAAATACACAGTACAAGCTGCATTCTCCCCCTCCTCCCCCGTCCTTTGGCCTACCTGCAGGTTTAGGCTAGTTAACTAGATCCAGCTGTTGGATTTGACACTGTATCAGGAAAGTTCTCAATATCCTTTCCCTTTTGAGTGAAGCTGTTCTAGATGGACTATAAAATGGAATGTTGCTTGCAGACTCTGGGACTTCTCTGCAAAGCCTCCAGAGTAACTGGACACTTCGGTGAGGAGGCGGGATGATGGGTCTCCCCACTCAGCTACGTGGGGAGGCAGGGAAGTGCCAGCTGGGTTACTTCTGTGATTGGTGCAACAAGGACAATGCTAGCTGTGCTTCCTGTGTGGTGACGGGGAATTGGACCTGCCAGTTGGGGGGGGGGGGGAGGGACTGGACTTCCCTGGCACCTGTGGCGCCAATATTCATATTCATATATGAATAGCCCATGTCTAATTGTGTTCAATATATGGGTTTGGGTTTCTCCATGTTGGCTTTCTTTGTTTAGCCCTTCTTTCTATATATGGAAGTCTGTGGCAAGCGGGCGTGGGATGATGTTTTCAGTCAGCACTCTCTGACTACAGGCATTTTCTTTAGGACCATGTAGCTTGTGATTGACCTCAGAGCATGTGTTTTAGCTTCCCATAGGTGTGTTCTAAACAAACAAGAGCAGAACCCACACATCAAGGAACAAATACTTGGAAAGCTTGACTAATTGCATTGCCCATTTTTCTTGCACAATATGCAAATATAAGAAGTTCTCCTTGTAGTTCATCCTGCACCATCATTTCCACAAGCGTGGGCAGGTGTTGAATTCAAGTAGGGATGTAAATTGACTTTAGACAAACGTGTAGAAACCAACTGAATTACAGGCATTTGTGCATTTCTGAGGTTGCATGGCAAGGCAGAGTGAAGAACCCAGAGGCATTAAAGGGGTGATGTGCCACCCGATGGATCTTTTCTATTACACCCAACATTCATACAGTGCAATTGGAAGTGGGAAAAGAGGAAGAAGAAGAAGAAGCAGGAGAATTTGCTTTTTGTTGTAGAAGTGAACATACTTTGCCTTTCCTCCTGCAAAGTTATTAAGCCCTTAGTATTGTGGCTGCAGCATGGATGTGTGCCCCTTTGGTTGTTACTGGATTGTTAGCCATGGACAACACAGGAAATAGGGAAGGACTGCAGTACAGCTACATCTAGAGGGCCATATACTCCCATCTCTTCTCTAGCTCGAAGAACAGGGTCCTCTGTTCTCACAATGACTGTAGGAATACCAGTGATTTGATTTCCATCGATCTCATGTAAGGAGGCATGTAGAACCTCCTCAAACAAGTGTAAGTCCGCTGTTTGTAACAGGAACCTCTGTTTCTATAATGACAATGCTTGCACTAGCAGCAGGTTCCATGTTACTGCACTGTTGGGGATTAACACTTCACCAGCATCAAGCAGGATTCCAGCCTAGAGCACCATGGTGGGGGTTTTCTGGAACAGTCTAGGTCGAAAAAGTTTCCACTGCCTTTCCTTTATTTTTTGTTAACTTTTTTTTTTTACTTTATATCCTACAGTCTTCAGTTTCCAGCTGGGACCCCATGGCTCATTGGCTCAGGTAGAAGGTGTTTATATATATATATATTGCACACACACAGTATTTCTTTAGGAGAGAGTGCAGGAAATGTACATTGTCTATCTGACACATGCACATATACACATATACATTATTTTGCAATTGTTACACAAGGACCCTATCCTGTGACACCACATGACTTACTTCGCAATCTCAGGTTTTGGTCCCGAGGGCTCAGAGAATTGGAAGCTGCCAACCTGAGAGACCTGATATAGATAAGAGAAGAGATGGAGAGAGGGAGAGGGAGAGACAGACAGACAGACAATCTTATTCAATGAATGACAATATACAAATGTTTTCAATAAATGTTCCAAAATATCTTCCAGCTACGTTTTCCTGTCAAAGCGAAAGTGTATTCTCGAACAGGGCAAAATTAACTGCAGCTCTACATTTTATTTTATGAAACTTGCAAAACAATTGAGTTGTGACTCCACGATATTTATTCACAAGCATTTAAAGACGTGCATCTGTCACTACACACTTCAAATCTTCACTGGCTTGTAGCCAATGTGCCACATCAAACATGACTGTTGTGTAAACAGAGGACACCCAGAGAGGGCCTTTTCAGTGGCTGCCCCCACCCTCTGCCCTTCTTTCCATTGTCAAGTAACGACTTTCCTTTTCAGGCAGCTGTTTAAGCAGTAAGGGTCTCTGGAATACTTACATTTATTAAACTTAAGGATGTTTAGATGCTTTTAATGTTGTTTTTCATCTTGATATATGTTTAATTGTTTGCTTGAAGTGTAGGGTATGCTATTGTATACTGAGAAACAATGGCTTTTTAAGAGGAGAGAAGAAAGCTTGAACCGTTTCTCCCATGACACCTTGCCACATTTTGATCTCTCATTCAATCAATGTGGTGTGATGCAAGACCATTAATTCCCTAATCTAAAGATACCTAAATGCACCTCCAAGATGTGGTGGAATATGATGGGAGAAACACAGTGGCACCTAGTTGAATCTGATGGTTGAACAGTGTGTACAGTTTGGAGGATCAGTGTAAGAAGTGAGGGCAAGAGGGTATTGGTTGCCCCTAAGCTGTCTCCAAATTTAAATAGTTTGGATGGCCCCTTGGTTGAAATTGCTCTTGCTAAATGCCAGATCAGTCAATGGGAAAACACCAGCCATCCAGGACATGATCCTGCATAAGCATGCTGATCTGGCTTGCATTACAGAGTTGGATGAGGTTGGATGAGGCTGGGGGTGTCAATCTCACCCAGTTTTGTCCACCCAAGGTTTTCTGTGCAGCAGCAGGTAAAACTTGAGGGGGTGCAGGGAAGTGGTGTTGCAGTGGTCTATTGTGATTCCATCTCCCTCACCAGACATCATATTCCCTCCCAGTCTTCTGGGTTTGACTGTGCATATCTGAAAGTGGGAGTCTGGGATAGAATAGGGATTCTGTTGGTATAGCATCCATCCTGCTGCTCAACAATCTCCCTTTCTGAGTTAGCTGAGCTGGTCTCAGGGGCAGTGTCTGGTTTATAAAAGCTGCCAGAGAGGACTGGCTGAGTCAGTATGAGTGAATGCCCCCCTTGCAGCTGGCCAGGATCCCAGCATGCTTAAAGGAGGCAGGAGTAAGACCATTGTTGAAGAAACCCTCCTTAGACCTCATGGTATTGGATAATCACTGGCCAGTCTCTAATGTTCCATTCTTGGGCAAAGTGCTAGAGTGGGTTGTGGCTTCTCAATTCCAGAGGTTCCTGGACAAGACAGATTATCTGGTTCAATTTCAGTCTGGCTTCAGGCCTAGTTATGGGATGGAGACTGCTTTGGTTGTGTTGGTGGACAACCTACACTGGGAACTGGACAAGGGAAGTGTGCCTACCCCAAAAAAGTAACTACACCAGGCTTTGGTCTTTCTGTAGAAAATTGATCCTGCCAAATTTCTCTTTCTAATGCACTTCTAAGTGAAGCGAGTAGTGGTTCTATTCCTCCTGTTACAGAGGACATTTTTAAGTTGGTGCCACCTGCCAACAAAGATTCAAAATTAAATTAATTGCCTTTAAATGCAGATTAATCATTTAATTAGTTGCCTTTTCTACCCCTACAATGCTTGGGGCGACTGGAATAGTTAATCTAAGAAAGTGAGTATACCAAATGCCAAATGCCGAATTCTGAGGAAAGCTATTGACTCTGATGAACTATTTTGTGTGGGGAATTAATATGAAAATCAAGCTTTAAAATGAGCTTGGCATCCTCATTTATTCATGCCTTGTACTGAAAGAGCAGCATGAAAGGCAGCCTAATCTGTATTTTCAAAATGAATAATGACTCTGCATTTCTCTGCCTTGTTTATTACCAAAATGACCCCTAACAGTCTTAAAGCATCCCCTCTCACACTGCCCCACCCACCTTTCCTCGTATTATGCACCAGTTTGGCCTCAGGTGGAAGGCAAACCATTTCAATTATTTTAAAAACGTATCTTTGTTTCTCGTCTTCAGGTTTCACTCAAAATGCAGCCCCCTGGCCAACAGCGAAATTTGTTCAGTGGACAACAATATCATTTGATTCTGACTGGCGAATGATAGAATTCCAGTTTCTTCTTGAAGCACAGTGAAAAGCCCAATGTTGTCCTGAAGCTATGGGAAAAGAAAGCGTTGGGGACTGTGCTACATCCAGACAGAAAGATATGAGCAGACAGTTGCTTCAGAGACAGGTCAGCAGGGACTGAGGCGAAGTGAGGTTCTTCCTGCAGGTGATAGATGTGTGTATGTGGGAGGTGGCAGTGGCAGCAGAAGCCATGCTGTCTTTCTTCCACCTCAGACTGCCCTGAAGAATGGTGGGTAACCCTATCCTATCTCCAGTGTTGAAATAAGATTCAGCATCTTGGGTACATAGAATTAGGGGGTGGTGGTGGTGGTGAACCTGTCCTGTTCATGTGTCAAGGAGCAAACTGTTCTTGGGTCCACATCAGGACATACTAGACAGCTACAGAGGACCACGGGTCCCCTTAGGTTGGTCTCATTTTTCGTTCTTGTGCCTGTGTGTGTTCTGTGCTCGCAGGTTGCATCCAACTAATAGTGACCCCAACAGGATTTTCAAGGTGAGTATTTAAAGAGTGGTTTTGCCAATGCCATCTTCTCAGTGAGTTTCCATGACCAAGCTGGAATCCAGTCTAAGGCTACCCAAATTCTAGTCTGTCAATCCATCCACTACACCACATTGGGTACCTTACGCTTACCCTCAGAATTACTGGGCAAGTGCCGTACCTAGGTCTGGGAAGCATCTCACCATTTTGACTGTTTGGCAGTTGGTGAGAATGCTTGGTGTTCCATGGTGGGACACTGTGGGAAAGTTAACATGATGGAGGATTTTGCAGAACCAGACACTAGAGTCAAGTAAGACTGAGGTGTATGCTCAGATCTGGAGTTGATTTTGTTTCAGCGCTTGCTTATGTTCCTCAGCTTTGTGGTAAACTTTCTAGTCCATCCTTTAAGTATTTCATCTTTCTTTCCCTTTGCTTACATTCTAGGTTTAAATTTAGAATGGTAGCTATTTGGATGAGGGATCTTTCTTTGCTTATGTTACTCTAACTACTCTATGACTGATATATTTAGTTAACACATTTTGTAACCATCATTGTCACAACAGTACTCAGTATTTGTATATTAGTGATGAATGTTAAAGCACTTTATGGACTTCATCTTCTTGGAATCTTGACATGACCCCTGTGGTAGGTCAGCACTCTCATCCTTATATTACTGAAAATGTACAATATGGCGGGTGAGGTGCATCTAAAAGATGTTGCCACCAAGTAATTAGGCAGGAGGACCAAAGATTCCAACCGGAAATGTCCTAATTCACCCCTTGGTTTCTTTAAAACTCTGGGATGGAGAAAATGGCCTCTAGATGTTGTTGGACTGCAAATCTCAATCTTCCTCGTCACTGGCTGGGCGATGATGGACGTTGCAGTCTTGCCACATAGGAGCCCCCTCTCCTACTGCAGGGAGAAAATGGTCAGTTCAGAAGTCTCATGCCACTTTGAGATGGATCCTGAAATAGTGTCTCCCTGTCTGAAGATGTTTGTCTCTTTTGATCACCACAGCACTATCACCGAACCAATTTGTTTCAGGTTCCTGTGGACTGGGCAGAAAGTGGGATATGTTTTGGGAAGGAAAGCATTAAAAAAACACCCCAAATCAAAAACCCCAAGAGAGTTCAAGGTGTTGGAAGCTTTGTACCCTCACAGGCTGCCTTTAGTAGGTTTGGCTGGGAGGGACCTTTCTGTGGCTGTCAATCTATCCAGCACTGACCAATAGTTCCTTCCTTGCCTCTGAATTCAAAGAGAGCCACACCCCTATGCTAAGAGCTCCCCCTTCCTCCTTTGTCTATTGGAGTCAGCCAGCCTGTTCCAGTCAGTCAGTCTGTTCAGGCCTTTGCTGAAAGGAGTCGGCCATGTTGTTAACTTGCTGTTTGATCTATTCATAGCTGTAGGCAAAGAAAAAATATGTTTTTATTATTTCTCCTAATAAGGTCTCAGAGTGAGTTATTGAGACTGTAAGTGCTTGTTGATGAGAAAAAGGAGTGGACTAGTCTTGGAAACGTGAAGCTAATTCTGCTCTGTGAATCCTTGCACTTCTGCTGTTCAGCTAGAGAAATTTTTACCAAAATTCAAAACTCTGCAATGCAAGGCAGTCAAGATGAGTTTCCCTCTGCCTGTGAGAAAACTGTTCTTGAAACAGCTGCCTTATTTGCCCTCCCATTTACCACCCCTCTGTATCCTATCAGAGGAGGTCATCCCAGTTTATTAAGCAGCCGCGATGGAAGCACTATTCCATCTGCTTATAAAATACATTAGCTCTCCGGAACCTCATATGGCAATCATACATGTCCCTTGAGGAAAGTATTCCTTACCTGCCAAAGCATAACTCATATTAAAATTAATGTGAGCTTTTATGTGCATAGAGGAAAGTAGGGAGTGTCCCAATTTGTCTTGATTGCTTCAGGGCTTCTTTCAGTTAGCAACTCATTGGAGTGAAGTACGACTGCACTTGGAAGCAAAGCAAAGAAATTGTTTGCATGCATACTGGTGTGGCAATAAGATTGCTTGCAACAGGCTGTAGGTGACCATGTGGAAAAAGGTCTATTTGGCCAATGCAGATAGTATCTGTCAGCCTAAGACCTTTGGCCTCTCCTGATCTAAGATCCCAATCCACCACAGGAACCTACTTTGAAATTCTTCCCTTGCTTATTTTAACATTTAGATACATCTACCTAGAGCTCTCCTCTTTCCTCTCTTACTACTGTCTGTTCTCTTGCTCTCCCAATTCCATCTTCTTCCTTACTCTTGTGTTCCTGAAAATGGTGTTGGAACAGGTGACAGGTCATAGAACCCTCCTGAGAACCACAAAACAATAAATATCACTCAGGTTTTATTCTTTTCTTACCATTTACCTGCAATTCACACCACAGTGTCTGGCAATTCTTTTGTTTTTAACATTTTAGAACTATCCTTTTCAAACACACAAACACACATACCTGTATTCATTCAGTTTTCTAGGAAAATAGAGATGTGCAGTCCTAAAATATCTATCTTTAATTAAATGTTTCACCTTGAAAAAAGAAGACTGAACAGAGATATGGTAGCACTTTTCAAATATTTGAAAGATTGTCATACAGATGAGGGAGAGGATCTGTTCTCAATCACCCAAGAGTGCAGGACACATAATAATGGTAGTAGGAAGCCAGATTTTGATTGAATATCAGGAAAAACTTTTTAACCATTAGAACAATACAGCAATGGAACCAATTACCTTAGGAGGTGGTGAGCGCTCCAACGCTAGAGGTATTTAAGAGAAAATTAGACTACCATCTGTCAGATATACTTTGATTTGGATTCCTACATTGAACAAGGGGTTGGATTTGATGGCCTCGTAGGCCCCTTCCAACTCCATTACTCTATGATTCAGAGGTGACGGACTGCTGAATAGCTCAGTGGTTTAAGTATCTGGCTGCGGAGCCAGAGGTTGGGAGTTTGATTCCCCATTGTGCCTCCTTGACAAAGGCAGGACTCAATGATCCATAGAGTCCCTTTCCAACTCTGCACTTTGAAGAAGAAGAAGAAGATGATGATGGAGAAGAAGATGTAACTAGCCTCTACTTGATTCTTTGCCTCAATCCCTCTTTTGCTCTTGATTCTTTCATGGGTCCAGCTTCCAAGGCTTAGGGCTAGGGCAGAAGCTGAGATCAAAGTAAAATGAGATAGGTGCAGATTAAGGAAGACAAAACTGCACAGGTAACCAGGTTTGGTGAATGTAGATTTGAGCAGTAGAGTCTTGATTTGTTAGCTATAGTGGCTAAGAATAGAAACACATTTCAGTAATTTCAAGATGCTCACTGCAATTACACATTCCACACTTCCCAAGACTCACTGCATGACAAAAAAAAAGACCCTTTGCCTCCAAAAGGAAAAACACACACATCTGCAAAATTTGTGCTACATAGATTTTATGCACACAAAAATCATACGTTTTTTAAAATGCATAAAGCTACAAACACAGTTGAAATAAATGTCCACAAACATGTTTTCACTCAGTGGATGCAATGGGTACAAAAAGCATCTATTAGCAAAAGCCCATAAATAAATGTGCACAAGTTTCCCGACAGGAAGGGGGGGAAAAGTCCCTTAACCTAATAGAAACAAAAGATAGAACAGGAATGTAGGTGAGGTTGGGACAAAGCAACACAATGGAGACTGAAATGTCTCACAGCCCAAATAGTGGCCAAGTGCAGTAGAGACCAATCACTCTAATTTTGTTGGTAGTGGTTGGGAAATCTGCTTCAGTTTTTGGTCTGAACCTTTAAGCAGGAGCTGCCCAAGGTGCAGAGTCACAAAAACAGGTTCAGCACTTTGAATATGTCCCTTAAAGTTTGGAGTAAAACCTGGAACAGACTCAGGGCTTCTGCCAAACTGGAGTCACTAGCCTCCACTGACTGTGGTTCCCAACCTTGGACAACCCAGGCGTTCTTGAACTGCAGCTCCTAGAATCCTTCACCACTAGCTGTGCTGGCTGGGGTTTCTGGGAGTTGCAGTTCAAGAATACCTGGGTTACCTAAGGTTGGGGACCACTGGACTAAGAGAAAACACCTGGCCAAAACTAGAAAGAGCATCTGTGTTGGTTTTAGACAATCTGGAAATGTGTTAGAACATCACAGAGATTCTGTAATCAGCTAAGAACAATAGGGAAAGTTCATTGCCATTCCTTGTAAATATATATACCCTTGCAAATTCATCTTTAAGACTTGAATGTCAGTGTCTACAATGTCACTTTCACCCACTGGCTTAGCCAGGGTAGATGTTTTCCTCCAGTGATTCCAATGAGTCACTTGATAAATTAGAGAGATTGTTAATAGCATGTAGGGAGCAGAGCAGCATTCTCAAGAGGTGACTCCAGGGTCTGCCTTTGGGTGTAGTCAGTTAATGGAAATCAGGTTTTATATAGCTATTGCTACTGTGTCCTTCAGGTATGCTGCTTCTGTAATTTATTGGAATCATGACTTTGTAATATAATAAGAATCTTTATTAAGCTAGAGACTGAAGGACCATCTTGTTAAACCTGTCTAAGGGCAGTGGTTCACTATAATAGAACAAAAGAAGATACAGCCTAACAGTTGGCAGTCATAGTGCCATCTCCGCCATGGACAAGAACCTCCATCCAAACCAAAAATGAACTTCCAACCATACATTTTAGCCTCCAGGGTGGTTCACAATTCTCCTGTTTTGGTAGTCTCGAGTTAAGTATCATAAACAGAAGGTACATGATATTAGGGGCTGAGTTTTGGGCAATATTTTCCTCTGTTGTAGGCCTGCTTAAAGATAATTTGAATAGGGTATGAATATTTGAAATTGCACTAAATGTTTAGATGAACAATTTGTCTGGTGTCTTTGAGTTCAGATGTCTGTGGGTTAATGTAATCTCTCCATTAGTCATGAACCACAATCCTTAAGTCTGGGCTGAGTGTCTCTTATTACAGAATCCACCATCCAGGATGGGAAGCAGCGTGTAACTAAAAGGAAAAAAAAACTTTTAAGTTCTGGCTCTTCTTGCATTTGTTAAAAGCAAAGGGGGCTGGTCAGTACATATTTATGAGAATGTCTAGGAATGGGTAGTAGTTGCATAAGCTGTCACAAAAGAATCAGCAGGAAAAGGTCCAGTGACATCTTAAAGATGAACAAGTTTCATTTAACACAAGGTTTTGCAAAATGAATCTCATGAGATAGTCCACAAAACTTGAGGCCAAATAAAACCGGAATTCGGTCAACAAAAACAAACAAGAAATAATGCCTCATAATAAGTAAACAACCTCTGTGTGTCTGTGCATGCACATCTCAGCTCTGGGGACAGCTTTGAGCATGAAAACAAACCCACAAACCCACAAGGTGAGCTGAAGGAGTGGAAAAAAATACTTTTCTGGACTGCAGTTCCTAGAATCCCCCACCCAGAATAATCAAAATCATCATCTAAGAGCAGCAAAGCTGAAAGGGACCCAATGAATCACTGAGTCCAGCCCCTGCCAAGGAGATGCAGTGGGGAATTGAACTCCCAACCTCTGGCTCGACAGCCAGATATCTAAACCACTGAGCTCTCCAGCCTCTCTGATTAGTACGTGCTGACCTGTGATTTTGAATCTCAACTCATTTAATCTCTGAAGACTGTTTGCACATTTCCTCTTCAGGTATGATGATGGTGATGCTCAAGGGCCCGCCACGGGCAGAACTGTCAGCATATTTGGGTGGTTTTCTGGTCCTCTCCCTCAGAAAACAGCCGGTTTCTCCAGATTTTCTGTTAAAGGTTCTTCTTGCCAACTTTCTGAAGGGATAGCAACACACTACATTTCTTTTTTATTCTCTATAAATAAAACATGGCTATGTGCTCCCAGGAAACCACCAGCATTCTCAGAGCCTTTTAGCAGCAGCCGCAGCCTCTCTCAGAAGAAGAATCTCAAAGATGGGGAAGACATTTGATTAAGTGATGCTCAGTCTGCTTAGATGAGTCGTGAAGAGTCGACTGTTCAGCTGCCTGTTTCTCTGCATCTGCTTCGGTGGTTAGTCTTTCTAGTCTCGCCCACATCGTCTCCTGTGCTTTTTCTGTATACAGAGTGCACACTTCAGGGAAAACCCTATTAGAAGTTTTGTCACTGGAAAATGCTATACAGTTCGAAGAGACTTTGTATTACCAGCTGCTTATATTTGTTTCTAACACCCTATAAAATCCTTTCCTCTTTTGATATCTCTATTTTTAAAACATGGGATAAACGGGTTCCCTATTAATCAAAAGCACAAAGAGTGCAAAGGAGGATCCCCCCCCCTTTTTTTTTTTAGTTCCATGTAACATCTGAACACTGTAGGGATGAGAAACTTTTTTTTTCCTGGCTAGGCACTCATTCCCCTGGATACAATTTGCATCCCAGTGATGGGTGAGGCCACAGTTTCAGGTGCATGGCCCACTTTGTCTTTTGGCTGTGCTGTGTCCCCCTTTTCTCCCCACCAGACTGAGGGAAGGACCAGAGACAAATTACTGTTTTTGGGAGCCAACTGATTGGGAGAGGCCATACTTTGTTGATAAGGTGCATGTTTTGCATGCAGAAGATTGCAGGTTTGGTTCCCAACATGTAGATGGGCAGAAAAATTTCAGGATGTGTGGCGTGGCAGAAGGAGCAATGGTGATGTGTGTGTGTGAGATGGGTTTAAAATCTGGCATCTGTCTCCGGCCATTCACAGCTGATGCCAGGGCTCACTGGCACAACGGAATAACGCTTACAGGTTCTACTTGTGCAATGTCCATGCATAAAAAAAACAGGAGCAAGATTAAAGGACTGGGGAGAGAACCAGCGGGTGCATGTACTTGGGCCTATTGTGCCATCTGCAGTGAGATAGGGAGTAAAGGACCAGCATTGTGACACATGAGGCTTCTTGCTGCGTATACACTGGCGTGTACTCCCTGAGGGGGAAGAGAAACTCTCCAAGGGGCTGGTGATAAGCTTTCTACCTGTCCCTGCACAGCAGTGTAGAGCCTAGAAAAACTCCCCATGTTTCATGAATGCTATATGGGGGGACAGCCCTTAGAAGGCATGTGCATATTTTGCCACTCCTCCTGCCCATGGAAAAAGAATTTTGTTGTATGAGTCTGGGAGACTAGTTGACCCAGGTTTTCCATGGATTTGCAGCCCATTCACCTGAATTCCTTATGCTAGTTTCCAGCATCAGCTGGCCAAGCAACAATTCTGTCACCCCCAACCTTTGGCTCCCCTGCCCCACCCAGACTTTTCCAGTATGCCTGAGCATGAGACAGCTTTCTATATTACTCCTATCATCCCTTATAAAGGGCTTTTGGAATTAAGGCAAATGCCACAAGTTGCCCCCTCCCCACCTCTGCTCAGATTTTTAAAGCCAGAAAAGTTCCCAATCCTGCTTTTGAATTCAGGATTGGATCACCCATTTGGGCCTCCTTGGCTTTTAAGATCTTCTGGGGAGACCCATGTTGCAGTTGCAAATGTAATAGACTACGTAAATGCTCCTCTAAGCACACAATAATCCAGTACAAAAAAAGCTAAAGCCCTTCTGCACAAAACAACCCAACTTTCCATAGGTCTGGAATGCTTTGTGCAGAAGGGCAGTCAAACAAGGAATTCCATTACGCAGCTGGAGTACTTAAAAGACATAATTACAGATGGACCCAATGGCAAAACACACAGAGGAGAACACAAACCTTAGGCCAGCAAGACATCAGCTGAACTGTAAACATACACTGTCACAGTTGATCTGTAGGTGGGACATTCAGGTAACCTTGGAACCTAGGAGTGTACAAACACCATCTGCTTTGATTTGCTGCCAATTATTTTGGTGTATTTTTTTTTATTTGACAAATTGCAGCTTATTTGATTTGTAGCCTACCCATTTCAATTCTTATCCAAATATTCTGAAAGCTTTGCGTGCATTTGTATTTATCCAAATAGTAGGAAAACATGAAAATGGGGAAAATAACAGACTCTGATCTTGGCTGGAAGTGATGCAATTTAGATAGCTTAAGTCCTATTCCCAATGCTATTGTGACCTACCCCTGTCAAATCTTGCATAATAGCACAGATTTCAAAGACACAAGCACCCAACTGATTGGACTGAGATCTGCAACTGCCTAAAGAAGAAGAAGAAATTCTCCAATTCTCCCTACCTCTTGGAAATGAAAGCAAATCTGATAGCTAACTTTCTCTCTTCTCCAACATGTTTCCATTTCAAAATAAGAACAAAAAGGACTGGTACATCCACTGAAGCTGTCAAGCAAGGAGAGACGGTAGTCCCAGGATGTAAAATGGGTATCAATACTTTATTCAAAGATAAGTCCAACGTGTTTCGGCTATTGCACTTTTAGCCTTCTTCAGGGGCGCTGATATTATGCTTATGTAGAAACTGTCTCTGAGAATATTAGGTGACTTGCATGGCTTCATTCGTCTATTCTGCCTCACATGGCATATAAAAACATATTTATATTTGTCATTTACATTATTTTTCTGTCCAAAATGTGAATTATTTCTAAAGCTATGATTCTTCTTTCTTTGCTTGTTTGTTTTGAGGTAAGATCTATGCCACTACATTTGGACAGTACAAACACCAGTGGATAATCCAGCTCTGATCTGCACAGTAGGCCAGGAGATGCAGTTCTCATCAGTCTGTATCAGAATTTGCAAAAATGTTATTCCAAACATCCCTATCCTTGTCCACACATTATGGCTACAGAAAAAGACACGAGTCTTAATTCAGTTGCTACTCTGAGGTAGCAGAGGTAGACCACTGAATTCATTGCTGAATGGGGGAATCAATGCCTATGTGAATCTCTTTGATTCAATGGGTCTACCTAAACTGGGAGTAGCAATTGGCTTCTGCCATAGACTCCAAGAATCTCACATGCTACATGAAGACTACCAGTTCCACATACTCATGATGCATCTTTCTGCATAATTATGCTCTTCATCCAAGTCATATACCGTCCTCCATATGTTATCCTTCATAAAGACTTTTTTCCTTAGCAGGAGACTAGAGTAAGAGTACAGTTTAGTACAGCGTGAAGCTTTTTGTCCCATTGCCAAAACCAACTTAAATTTTGCATGCAATTTTCCCAATTGCTGTAGCTGTGCCCATGAGATTAAAACTGTCAACTGGAAAACACACGGCTCTTATTGCACCACTTTTTACATAAGGCCCTGGATCACTAATCTTTGTGATGTATTTATTTAGATTTATACATTGCTCTGCTGGAAGCAAGGTGGCAAATGAATGCAAGTCTCAAAGAAGTGATTCAAAACAAGCTTCACGCTGAATTATTGGTCTACAAACCCACCACACGGTTGGAGCAGCATGTAGTGTGTGAGACGCCTCTGTGTAGCTTATTATACGATTATTCATTTGCAGCCCTTGAGAAACAATGCAAAAAATATAGTTTTATAATTTAAAAAATACAGCTGCAGAAACTGTGGAGGAGTGATAATTGAGTGACATGAAGGGGAGGGGGTTTACATATATTCATGGAGTGTGTACTATCTCACTGAAAGTAAACCCAGGCACGCATACTTGAGCAACCACAACACTGCTCCTGACAAAGTGCCAGCAGTCTTATTTCTCACAGCCTACAAGCATCGACTGGCTTGGGAGTTCATACATTATTGCTGCATTGGAATCTTAAAGGGGCATGCTCTCACCCAGGATCACATCCAGTCTTAGCTGGAAGGGATAATACTCTAACAATGCAACCCTCACTGCCAACCATGCAATCCAAAGTCAAACACGCTCCAGCTGTAGTGGGTCTGGGAAACACAGAAATCTTTTTCTGGGAGAAATTGCCTTCAGGCCAGCAGAAATGTCCTTGTGCTAGAAGATCCCCCCCCCTTTTTTTTTTCCCTGTTGAGTTATCTCAGAGACAGCACAGGTATCTGCCAACAGAATGGCTGTGATGGCTAAGACCTATAGGAAGAAGAGCAAAAGAAAAAAAAGAGAAAAAAGGGGTTGTGTGAAGAGTTAGAGCAAGGGAGGAGATCAGTTATGCCAAATCCAAACTATCAGCAGCTCAGAGACACCTGCACAATGATGAAATTAATTTAGCCCAAAGTAAGGGATAGTCCTAAGAACTTTCCAGCATCCCATGACAGGGAAGTGGTTGGATTCAGTGCAACGACAGCTGGCCTAGTGGCAGTTAACCAAGGCCTTCAGCCATCTTGTTTAGTTAGGATTGTGCTCCAACATGGCCAAGTCTTAGCCCACCTCAGTTGGTGCATATTTGAGACAGGAGCGTACTGTAAATCAGAAAGCCAGGGTGAGGCAGCAAGGCCATTTATTCAGTTGTTGTTGTTTAGTCGTTAAGTCGTGTCCGACTCTTCGTGACCCCATGGACCAGAGCATGCCAGGCCCTCCTGTCTTCCACTGCCTCCCGGAGTTTGGTCAAAGTCATGTTGGTCGCTTCGGTGACACTGTCCAACCATCTCATCCTCTGTCGTCCCCTTCTCCTCTTGCCCTCACACTTTCCCAATATCAGGGTCTTTTCCAGGGAGTCTTCTCTTCTCATGAGATGGCCAAAGTATTGGAGCCTCAGCTTCAGGATCTGTCCTTCCAGTGAGCACTCAGGGTTGATTTCCTTCAAAATGGATAGGTTTGTTCTCTTTGCAGTCCAGGGGACTCTCAAGAGTCTCCTCCAGCACCACAATTCAAAAGCATCAATTCTTCGGCGGTCAGCCTTCTTTATGGTCCAGCTCTCACTTCCATACATCACTACTGGAAAAACCATAGCTTTGACTATGCGGACCTTTGTCGGCAAGGTGATGTCTCTGCTTTTTAAGATGCTGTCTAGGTTTGTCATCGCTTTCCTCCCCAGAAGCAGGCGTCTTTTAATTTTGTGGCTGCTGTCACCATCTGCAGTGATCATGGAGCCCAAGAAAGTAAAATCTGTCACTGCCTCCATATCTTCCCCTTCTATTTGCCAGGAGGTGATGGGACCAGTGGCCATGATCTTAGTTTTTTTTATGTTGAGCTTCAGACCATTTTTTGCGCTCTCCTCTTTCACCCTCAAAGGGACGTGGTGGCACTGCGGGTTAAACCGCTGAAGCCTCTGTGCTGCAAGGTCAGAAGACCTGCAGTCGTAAGATCGAATCCACGTGACGGAGTGAGCCCCCGTCGCTTGTCCCAGCTCCCGCCAACGTAACGGTTCGAAAGCATGCAAAATGCAAAAATGCGAGTAGATAAATAGGTACCACCTCGGTGGGAAGGTAAACCGTGTTCCGTGTCTAGTCACGCTGGCCACGTGACCACGGAGGATTGTCTGTGGACAAACGCTAGCTCTATGGGTTGGAAACGGAGATGAGCACCGCCGCCTAGAGTCGGACACAACTGGACAAATTGTCAAGGGGAACCTTTACCTTTACCTTTCACCCTCATTAAGAGGTTCTTTAATTCCTCCTCACTTTCTGCCATCAGAGTGGTATCATCTGCATATCTGAGGTTGTTGATATTTCTTCCGCCAATCTTAATTCCGGTTTGGGATTCATCCAGTCCTGCCTTTCGCATGATGTATTCTGCATATAAGTTAAATAAGCAGGGAGACAATATACAGCCTTGTCGTACTCCTTTCCCAATTTTGAACCAATCAGTTGTTCCATATCCAGTTCTAACTGTTGCTTCCTGTCCCACATATAGATTTCACAGGAGATAGATAAGGTGGTCAGGCACTCCCATTTCTTTAAGAACTTGCCATAGTTTGTTGTGGTCCACACAGTCAAAAGCTTTTGCGTAGTCAATGAAGCAGAAGTAGATGTTTTTCTGGAACTCTCTGGCTTTCTCCATAATCCAGTGCAAGTTAGCAATTTGGTCTCTAGTTCCTCTGCCTCTTCGAAATCCAGCTTGTACTTCTGGGAGTTCTCGGTCCACCTACTGCTGAAGCCTACCTTGTAGGATTTTGAGCATAACCTTGCTAGCGTGTGAAATGAGTGCAATTGTACGGTAGTTGGAGCATTCTTTGGCACTGCCCTTCTTTGGGATTGGGATGTAGACTGACCTTTTCCTATCCTCTGGCCACTGCTGAGTTTTCCAAACTTGCTGACATATTGAGTGTAGCACCTTAACAGCTTCATCTTTTAAGATTTTAAAGAGTTCCACTGGAATGCCATCACCTCCACTGGCCTTGTTGTTAGCCATGCTTTCTAAGGCCCACTTGACTTCGCTCTCCAGGATGTCTGGCTCAAGGTCAGCAACCACACTATCTGGGTTGTCTGGGACATCCAGATCTTTTTGGTATAATTCCTCTGTGTATTCTTGCCACCTCTTCTTGATGTCTTCTGCTCCTGTGAGGTCCCTACCATTTTTGTCCTTTATCATGTCCATCTTTGGACAAAATGTTCCTTTAATATCTCCAATTTTCTTGAACAGATCTCTGGTTTTTCCCTTTCTATTATTTTCCTCTATATCTTTGCACTGTTCATTTAAGAAGGCCCTCTTGTGTGTCCTTGCTATTCTTTGGAAGTCAGCATTCAATTTTCTGTACCTTTCCCTATCTCCCTTGCATTTTGTTTTCCTTCTCTTCTCTGCTATTTGTAAGGCCTCGTTGGACAGCCACTTTGCTTTCTTGCATTTCCTTTTCTTTGGAATGGTTTTTGTTGCTGCCTCCTGTACAATGTTACGAGCCTCCATCCATAGTTCTTCAGGCACTCTGTCCACCAAATCGAGTTCCTTAAATTTGTTCTTCACTTCCACTGTGTATTCATAAGGGATTTGGTTTAGATTATACCTGACTAGCCCAGTGGTTTTTCCTACTTTCTTCAGTTTAAGCTTGAATTTTGCTATAAGAAGCTGATGATCAGAGCCACAATCAGCTCCAGGTCTTGTTTTTGCTGACTGTATAGAGCTTCTCCATCTTTGGCTGCAGAGAACATAATCAATCTGATTTCGGTATTGCCCATCTGGTGATGTCCATGTGTAGAGTCACCTCTTGTGTTGTTGGAAAAGAGTGTTTGTGATGACCATCTTGTTCTCTTGACAAAACTCTATTAGCCTTTGCCCTGCTTCGTTTTGAACTCCAAGGCCAAACTTACCTGCTGTTCCTCTCTTGACTCCCTACTTTAGCATTCCAGTCCCCTATAATGAGAAGAACATCTTTCTTTGGTGTCAGTTCTAGAA
Source organism: Intellagama lesueurii (assembly GCA_037013535.1). Classification (NCBI taxonomy): domain Eukaryota; kingdom Metazoa; phylum Chordata; class Lepidosauria; order Squamata; family Agamidae; genus Intellagama; species Intellagama lesueurii. The sequence continues at coordinate 103,529,892 of JBAJHW010000003.1, forward strand.
GGTGGTGTAAGTCTTCATAGAATTGGTCAATTTCAGCCTCTTCAGCTTCGGTGGTTGGTGCATAAACTTGGATTACTGTGATGTTGAAAAGTCTGCCTTGGATTCGTATTGAAATCATTCTATCATTTTTGAGATTGTATCCCAGTACAGCTTTTCCCACTCTTTTGTTGACTATGAGGGCTACTCCATTTCTTCTACGGGATTCTTGCCCACAATAGTAGATATGATAATCGTCTGAATTGAATTCGCCCTTTCCCGTCCATTTTAGTTCACTGACGCCCAGGATGTCAATGTTTATTCTTGCCATCTCCTGTTTGACCACATCCAGCTTACCAAGGTTCATAGATCTTACATTCCAGGTTCCTATGCAGTATTTTTCTTTGCAGCATCGGACTTTCCTTTCACTTCCAGGCGCGTCCACAGCTGAGCGTCGTTTCGGCTTTGACCCAACCACTTCATTAGCTCTGGAGCTACTTGTCCTTGTCCTCCGCTCTTCCGCAGTAGCATGTTGGATGCCTTCCGACCTGAGGGGCTCATCTTCCAGCGTCATATCTTTTAGCCTTTTGTTTCTGTCCATGGAGTTTTCTTGGCAAAGATACTGGGGTGGCTTGCCGGTTCCTGCTCCAGGTGGATCGCGTTTAGTCAGAACTCTCCACTATGACCTGTCCGTCTTGGGTGTCCCTGCACAGCCTAGCCCATAGCTTCTCTGAATTACTCAAGCCCCTTCGCCACGACAAGGCCTTGCAGTAAACGGATCTGTTATAGAGCTGGCTAATGTGACTGGTCAAATCTAGCTGCACTGAAAAAGAAGAAGGCAAGGGGGAAAGAATAGACTAGAGTTTCTAGAGCAATTTTTGCCATACAAAGTGCTAGTTCTGTGTGCAAACCAAGGAGGGTGTTAGTGAGACAGGGCTGATCTCTCCACGTCTCTGTGTTTTTTCTGCCTTACATGCTGCTAACGGAAGGTATAACCAAATTCCTAGAAAGCCTTTTTTTAAAACCAAATTTCCCCAGTAGTTACATCCTTGCTTTCTCAGTTCTCTCTCTTTTTCTGCCTCCATGATTCTTTTTATTTCAAAAGATTCAGCCCTTGTTTGACAGCACTTCAGAACACATTTTGGTTTTGAGTGAGTACTTCCCAGTTGACATGGTCAACATTAAATTGTTTCCATGTGGTCTTCAGTGTATCTTTGAATTGTTTCTTTGGCCCACCGCACGATTGATTACCTGCAAAAGCCTCTGTATAGAATATATCTTTTGGTAGACGGTCATCTGACATCTTGACAACATGGCCAGCCCACTGAAGTAGTTCTTGTTTCAAGATTGTAAAAATATTTATCATCTGTGTTGGCTCTAAGACGTCAGTGTCATGGGCTTTTTTTCCTGCCATTGAATTAAAGTAAAAAAGAACGAGCAATCATTTCTCAAAAATAAGACTTCTATGATAAAAACCACAGAATTTAAAGCCAATACTGAAAAAAAAAATTGGTTAGGAGAAAAATATTTCTTTAAAATTCAGTTATATCTGATCTGTGACTTTTTTGGGGGGGCAAGCTGAGCAAAAAGCCCCAAGCCCCCCACCCCCACCATTTGGACTGAGAACACTGCATTTAGGAGAAGATTCTGCCCCTCAAGTCTCAACTCCAGTCTGAAATGTCCCCTCTGTAAATGTCCCATAAATCTACAGGCCAAAGAGCTTCAGTTCAGAGAATCAGGGCTGCTTCACAAAACTACTGGGTCATTGCTTCCAGGTTCGCTGCAACACTAGGAGATAAATCAGTAAACGAGCTTGAATAAGATGGCCCCAGATGTTCTGTTACTGCAGGAACAGTAATGTTCTTGCCTGAAGTTGGCATCCTCACAGCTCCCTTTTCTGCAGCTCGCTCCAGCTAACTTGAGCTGACTTTGCATGTATCACAGAATTAATACAGAGACAAAATTAACCGGGAAAGTTTACGTGAGGGGAAAATAAAGCCAAACCCTTGGAACAGTTGCATACGTTACTATTCAACATAATTACAGAGATACAGGCATACTTATAAGCCCAATTTGTTTTTGCCTCAAGACCGGATTACGGCTAAACGCATATGGCTTGGCAAAATACATACCCAAAACTACGCAACAGGACTGCTACATGAATTGCATTAATGTACAATGTATATAAAATCTCTGTGTGTGCCCACTGGCTGATGTTTTCCCCTGTGCACTAAGTAGGTTGGGATATCGATTTAAAAGTCACTTACGTCAAAGTGAACTATTCACCTAAAAAACTAAGAAGGAAAGATTCTCCCCTTTTACACATTTCCAAGAGCCAGACAACAAAGGGTGGAGACGTCATGTCTACACAAGCCTCTAGTCTCACAAAGATATCTGCACTGACAAAGCCCATGCCACACAGGCATGAAGGATTTGCGTTTGGCTAAAAAAATGCACAGACCTGCCTCTCGTTAAGACTTGCATTAATTATAAACCAGAAATAAATGTTACTTGTGGAAATAATAGAAGGATCACAGTGCTTCTTATAAGAATTTTTAGAGTTTAACAATGGTAAGAACATAATGATTCTACATGGTCAGACTCAATACTTGTTGATGTTCTGCTCAACAGAACAAACATACAAACAGTCCAAAAACCAGAACAATCATCCCCATCTGGCCACCCCCATCTAAAGGTGTATTACCAGATCTAGTGGTGGTGAACAACAGAGGTCAGCCAGCCATCTCCAGCCTGCTGCCCACCAGAAGATTTTAACAACAGTTCACATACTCTACATCTCCAGCAGCATGAGCAAGGATTGGAGATGTATCCCAAAATATATGGAGGATGGGCTGGCCGCCATGCGTTTGTTGTGATTTGTGTAGAATGCTCTTCATCTTCTGCCAAAATGCTGATCAAGAACTTCATAGCATGCAAATGCAGGGCGATAAAGGTATGGCTTCCAGCACAGTCCTAAAATAGCTCCCTTTACATTTTTGTCATGTCCTTTTTACAAAGGATTTAAGACAGTGTTGTTGTTGCTATGTGCTGCCAAGTCATGGCAACCCCATGAATGAGAGATCTCCAGAATGTCCTGTCCTCAACAGCCCTACTCAGCTTCAGTAAACTCAATCCTGTGGCTTTCTTTAAGGAGTCAACCCATCAGGTATTTGGCCTCTATTATTTCCCTGTCCACTTTCTTAACTGTCCAGTTTTCACACCTGTACATAGTGGTTAGGAATACAAGAGTGTGGATGATTTTGGTCTTGGTCTTCAATGACACATCTTGGCACTTAATGATCTTTTCCAATTCCTTCACTGCTGCCCTTCCAATTCCCTTCTTCTGGTTTCTTGACTGCAGTCTCCATTTGAATTGATGATTGAACCAAGGTATACAAAATCCTTTAACAATTTCAATTTCTTCATTCTTAACATTAAAGTTGTGTAGTTCTTCTGTAGTCATGATTTTTGCCTTCTTAATGTTCAGCTGCAGTCCTGCTTTGGCACTTTCTTCTTTCACCTTAACTAAAGTCATTTTAAGTCATTGCTGCTTTATGCTAGTAAGATGGTGTCATTGGCATATCTTAAATTATTGATGTTTCTTCATCTGAATCTGGTCTGGTTTTCCAAATAATATGTTCTGCATACAGATTGAACAGATAAGGGAATAAAATGCACCCTTGTCTGACACCTATATAAAACCATTCTGTGTCTCCATATTCTGTCCTAACGGTAGCTTCTTGTCCACAATACAGGTTACACATCAGAACAATCAGGTGCTGAGGCACACCCATTTATTTCAGAACAACCCATAGTTTCTTATGATCCACCTCATGTCAGCCCACCACAAGGAGAAACATTTTGTGTGTGTTCTGTGCCATTAAGTCAGAACCGACTCATAGTGACTCTAATAGGGCTTTCAAGGTAAGTGAGATATTTAAGGAGTGGTCTTATGGGTTCCACTCCCCCAGTCAGTTTCCATGGATGAGTGGGCATTTGAACCCTGTTCTCCAGAGTCCTAGTCCATCACTATATTCACTACACTTCACTGGGAATCTTTATTTACAGTGCAAGGATAAATCAAGTCAGAATTACATCCCTAAAACAGTATACTTCCTCCCCATTCTGTCCTCACAATTATCTTTTAGATTGGTTAGGCTGAAAGATAATGACTAGTCAATGGTTATCCATAAAACTCTATATCTGAGTGAGGATGTGAATCCAAAATTACCATGTCCATACCTAATACTCTGAACACTGAACCCACTGCCATGAAATTACCCTCTGAAAATCTTGCCACTCAGAATACAAATCAGATAATGCATGATTTTTGAACAATATTTTTTACTTATTCCAAATGGCATCTGTGGAGGTGGCACTATTCTACCAAATCAGTTCATACAGCTGACCTGGTCTTGCTTTTAAAGGGGTCCTTCTTCAGCTCAGTGTTGGGCACATCCCCTCTGAGGAGAGTTTTGAAGACATGGGTTGGGATTAAATTGGGCAAACTCTGTCCAGCTTCAGGTGATGACAAAACTGGCTAACTCATCTCCTTCCCACATTGATAAGTCAAAGAACTGCATTTGGCAGAGGTTCATCTAAACCTGCAGAAACAATGTGGGAGTGTGCTATTCCACGGCACAAATGGGAGGGGGTCACATTTCTTAAGCCTGTGCTATATTTAAAAGAAAATCTTTGCCAAAAGAAAGGCAAAAATGAAATATCAGGCAAGAGAAAGATTTGCTATTGTAATGATTATTACTATAACCTTAGAAATGAAAAAAAAAAAAAGAATGTGGGGAAACATTAAAAAAACACACACCCACATCTGTAGGCTAAAGTGGTACATTCCATTTTATTAGCTCTGGAGGTACTGCCACCTTTTCCTTAGCTCACATGAGCATTCTGTTCTGAAATGGGAAAAATAAAAAGGACAGTTTGATGGGCAAGGTCAGTGCTTTGAAATAATATGTTAGATTTAACTCATTAACATTAAAATTGGTACTTCTGCATCAACAGGGGACAAACCAACTATTGGATAACATTGGAAGTGCTGGTTTCAACATTTTAATCATGCATTCAAGAAAATATTTTTTTGATTAGATGCATTTCTCTTGTTTGATACAAAAGCAACAATTTTAGCATTAACATGTTAAACAAATGTGTTATTTCCAAGCTTAGAATTTGTGTTGTACACATCTTAGGGATCTTGAAAATGTAAAGGGAAAAAAGTAGGAGGATTATCTTTGAATTATGGTGGACTATTTGATGCTACTTAAGGACATTCCTAAAGATTGCTTGGCTGAATCTCTTTTTCAGAGGGGTGGTTGAAGCCAGAAAAAGTACAAATAGGACTCATACCCTTTCATGTTGTTGTTGTTTAGTCGTTAAGTCGTGTCCGACTCTTTGTGACCCCATGGACCAGAGCACACCAGGCCCTCCTGTCTTCCACTGCCTCCCGGAGTTGGGTCAAATTCATGTTGGTAGCTTCGGTGACACTGTCCAACCATCTCATCCTCTGTCGTCCCCTTCTCCTCTTGCCTTCACATTTTCCCAACATCAGGGTCTTTTCCAGGGAGTCTTCTCTTCTCATGAGATGGCCAAAGTATTGGAGCCTCAGCTTCAGGATCTGTCCTTCCAGTAAGCACTCAGGGTTGATTTCCTTCAGAATTGATAGGTTTGTTCTCCTTGCAGTCCAGGGGACTCTCAAGAGTCTCCTCCAGCACCACAATTCAAAAGCATCAATTCTTCGGCGGTCAGCCTTCTTTATGGTCCAGCTCTCACTTCCATACATCACTACTGGAAAAACCATAGCTTTGACCATACCCTTTCATAGCATATACTTTTTTCATGCCAAAGACAGCTGGCATTTTATCAGTCTAAGAAATCTCTCACCTAGATGCTTAATCACAATGCTACTTATGCAATTTCATATTTTGACACATGGGGAAAAAACAGGCAGTCAAAACAAGCAGGGTTCTTCTAGTTTAAAAAAGAAAAAAAGCCATAGGCATCAGAGAGTAAAAGTCTTTTGGTACATCTTTCAAATTACATACCACAAGGCTGTGAAAATATTCAAGTCAGGGTGCACCTACACAGAGAGGAAAATGTGAATTCATTTATATTCTCTCACTATGAAGTTGCAGCAGGGCATTCTGTTCTCTTCAATATAAGTCGCCACACAGGCAGAGGAAAAAAACCCCTTCTAATTGCAGTTCTACTTGAAGGGCCAGTAGGTGGTGCAGTTCAAAGGAATTGGTTTAAGAAGGCTTTCTGTCCTCAATTACTATTTCCTCATCTTCTCTGACCAACTGGATAGCTTGTTAAGTTGTAAATAATAATAATAATTAATAAACAGGAGGCCTGCCCAGGAGATGTTAAAAAATGTCTTCAAAGAGAAGTGTTGCAGAAAGAGATGAGTGCTAGTGCTCTGTGCGTGCGTGTGCGTGCTCTCTCTCTCTCTCTCTCCTGGTCTTTTCATGTCCCAACTATGTCACCACAACACCAACCACAGATACACATAGAAATGTCATTTTGCAGAATGAAACAACTGCTCACATGGGGGAAATTCCTTTAGAATAATTCCAGCTTGAAAAAAGCAGAAGTTCCCAGCGGCAGAGAAAAAGCTCCATGTCAGGAGCAAAAAGGACTGGACTAATTTGAATAGCCGTTTGTGTCATGTGATCAGTAAAAAAAATAATCAAATTCATCTGTTTTGTATTCACAGCAAATCCTGACTAATTTGACTGTGTAGTTGCAGCCTCAGATAGACAATTCTGAAACCATAGGATTGGAGATTATGCTCTCAACTATTGAGCCAGGAGCTTCCAACTTTTCACTTGGCAAATAGTCTGAAAACAGAGTTGCAGGGCTGGGGCTGATCTAAGAAAAAAGAAGTTATCCTTCTTGACTATAACTCCCAGAATCCCCCGAGCATGCCTTTTATCAACCAGAAAAGTATGTTTTTCATGTGCAAAGTTGCAGACAGGAATTTGAACTCCTTTGTGGTCTTACTCTGTGCGGTCTTTGTGAAAAGGTCCAAAATGAAGGAAAAGATCAACACCCCCTTACCTTTTTTGGGGGTCAGAATTCCAGATTCCACCATTCTCCCTCCCTTTTCTTCCTCCTTAAGGTGAGGCCTCAAGATGTAGATTTGTTTGTATCGGCCCAATCTCATAGGTTGCTCCTCTCCAGCCTCTCCCTTCTCTGGGACAGCTTTCATTAACTTACCTTGCCATTTGCCTTTTGATTTAAATAAATACTTGCTTATTTAAAACTTCACATCCTCCTTTCCTTGAAAAAGACTGATACTGTTCCTCACCAGTGCCCCACAAGGACAGTGTGCTATCTTGAATAAAGTTTCTAAAACGGTGCATTCTGTTTTGGAAAACATGCTAGTTTCTAAGCCTGCTTCCCTGCATCAACAACATGATAAAGCAAAGGCTGCAGAAAGAAAAAATGTTCCCTTAACCCTACAGCTATTTTCCTTCCCCCACCCACACAGTCATTTACGTTCCAGAAAGGATGAATCCCTCAGTAGGGAAAAGTACATTTCAGACATGTAGAGAGACAGAGAGAATCCAGAACAAGCAAGGTGAAACATCAAGGGTTGAGGGGGTAACTAATTAATAGTATTTATCTCAGGGCTCAGAAAATCTGAGAAATCCCCTGCCAGTGTGGCTACTGTCTGAACAAGTAAAGGATTCAAGTGAATTCCATCTTTATTGTGTTCTCGAAGGCTTTCACGGTCGGGATCCGATGGTTTTTTTGTGGGTTTTTGGGCTGTTTGGCCGTGTTCTGGAGGTTTTTCTTCCAGCCACAGAGACTGGAAAAACATTAGGAAGAAAAGCCTCCAGAACACGGCCAAACAGCCCGAAAAACCCACAACAACCATCCATCTTTATTGTTATTATTTGCACACACCTGTGTAATACATATCATCCAGTCTTAGCAAAACTGTGTTTAGGATAGCTTAACGTGTTCCAGTACCTGGCTGCAAAGCCACAGGTCAAGAATTCAACTGCCCCTCCCCTCGCCACCTTGTAAGAGAAGAGGCAGCCTGTGCAGCTTTGAGCAAGCTACACAATCCGAGGGTCCTCAGAAGAAGAGAATGGTAAACCATTTCTGAGTAGTCTATACCTTGAAAACCCTGGGAAGGGTCAGCATGAGCTAGAACTAACTTGCTGGCATGCAAATATTAGTATCTCCAGTGGATACACCTTGCTTCTTTGCTTCTATTTCCTGCAATTCTCAATCTACCATCTTTTTTGGAAACCCACAAATTAAACTATAATTTGTTTCATAAAAATAAATCACCTGCATCCTTTTAAGCTTTCATTTTGCCAACAGGATTTAAAAGTGCTTAGGGTGAGTCATCTTGAGTTTGCTTCCAAATAATTATAGCAAACAAGTATTAAAGAATTTAATCTTTCAAAACCCTCTGGTTTATGAATGTGGGATATTGTGCTTCTCTATCGCAATTCAAAACACCAGGATATGGCCCAATATTGCTACAAAATATTGTGCCCATGTTGCCAGCAGGAAAAAGGATGTCATTCACAAAATGGGACCATGCAAGGGAAAATCCCAGAAGCTGATTCCTTTTTTCATCGGTTAACTACTTCTCACTCAAACACAAAGTAATTGTCAGGCCTGTTTTTCAACAAGTGTCAATGGTAGTGAGGGTATCCTGTACCTGTAGATTACCATATTTTTCTGTGTATAAGATGATACTTTTTCCTAAAATAGTTAGAGTAAAAATTGAGGGTCGTCTTATACACGGAAGTAAGGGGGGAGGGATCAAAGGGCTGCAGGATCGCAGCCCTTTGATCATGCAGCCCTTTCATTGCTGCTTTACCCGAAGTAAAGCAGACATGAAAGGGCTGCATGATCAAAGGGCTGCGATTGTGCAGCCCTTTCATCACTGCTTTACCCGAAGTATAGCAGCGATGAAAGGGCTGCACGATTGCAGCCCTTTGATCATGCAGCCCTTTCATGGCTGCTTTACCCACTTCCTAAGCCCTGCAGGGCTTAGGAAGTGGGTAAAGCAGCCATGAAAGGGCTGCACGATTGCAGCCCTTTGATCGTGCAGCCCTTTCATGGCTGCTTTGTAAAGCAGCGATGAAAGGGCTGCACGATCAAAGAGCTGCAATTGTGCAGCCCTTTCATTGCTACTTTACCTGAAGTAGGAACGAAGTAGACGACCCCCACTTTTCTTATTTAGGTTTGGAAAAGTGGGGGCCGTCTTATACATCGGGTCGTCTTATACACGAAAAAATACGGTATCTTGACTGCTGCCATTGGTGTCATCAACATTCAGGCCGCCCTTTGCTATGTAAAATTTGGCATCCTTTTTCCTGCTGGCAACATGGGCACAATATTGTGCAGCAATATTGCCCCATTTCCTGGCATTTTGAATTGTGGATACAGAAGCACAATATCCCACACTCATAAAATGGATTTTTAAAGTATTGAATTTCCTGGCTTTTCAAAATGGATGTTTAAGTATATACATTCAACACAAATTCCAACAGATACTTCCTTCATGTTGAATTACAAAGAGCTAGAGGATTCCAGAAGATGAGTAGATGGCTACTGGGAGAGGAAGAAGCAAGAATAGCTGGGATGTGGCTGTTGTGCCTCTGTGCCAAAGTATTTTGAAGGGTTGTTTTGGACCTAATTATGGCACATGACATCTTTGGAGCCCCCCCCCCTAATTACCAGACAAATTGTATAGTGACAGGACAGGTGGAATGGTTAAGACTATGACAGGATATAGGCACCAAAGCTCTGCAAAAATCGAGTAAGACCATCCCCAGCCACAAAGCTAAAAACAGAAATTTCACAGCTTAAAGGAGTGTGCTTCTGAATATTTGTTCTCTATTTAAAAATATATATTTTTCAATATTTTTACAGCCAGACACAGAATCCCTTTGCCAGCATGGATGCCTGTTTGTCCAGGAAGGAGTTAAAAGTTCTCCTCGTGAGAGTCAGCTAATTGAGTCTTTAGTGACAGGGTCAAAAAATCAGATTGTCTCAGACTTGGAGCAGATTTCCACTATGAAGATTTGTGTCAGGAGCCTGGTCTAAGAAATCCTGAGAGAATCTTTACTGAAAGCAATCAGGACTGGGACAAAAACAACTGTTCTGTGCTTTTGTAATTCAGAAGTACTTTGAATATGCTGCACAAAATTAATTCCCTGCAGATATATGGCAACATTCCCCTTTCTGGAGGACAGTCACTCCATTTGTTTCTTTAAGACAAGCCTGTGTTTTGTTTTGTTTTTGACTATTCAAAGAAAACCTGTCTTTGACTGTTTCTGTGACCTGTCATTGCCCTCCAAACATCTCCCTTCCTGGGCCATGAAGCTGCAACAATTTATCTACTTCAGAATGCTCCTGCTGGTAAGCCTGTTATAAGAAAGTCAAAATTTTACCCTTTTGAAAAGCCTTTTTTTGAGGATCAGTATTTCAGCCCCTGTAGCCTTGATTCCTGCTAAGTGAAAAAATGTGGGTGGGGCCAACCATTCTCCTTCAATATAAGCAAGATTAGTCTTTTCAGTTTATTTGATCTGTTTTAAATTTGGGGATTTTAGAGTCTCTTGTTTCTGCGGGGGGGGGCAGTTTTTAAAAAAATCATAACTAAAAAACCCTTTGTCCAAACTTCCCCGTATTCAGCACAGAGCAAGAGCTGACTGTCTGGTGCATCTGTGCCAAATTTGATGGTGGTCCAAATCCCAGTTTCAAAATTACTATTATTTTTTTGTCTTGGCCGATGCCATTTTTAGAATTGTCCTGTCAAATGTTGATTTGCTCTTCTGCACAATAACATCTCAGCATCTGGGAACCCTACTCTCATCAGGAAATAAACACTCAGAAGAAACATTCTTCTCAATCATTTAAATGTATTTTTCAAAGCCCAAAGCAAGGCCACACACTCAGAAAGTTCTAGCAGCCATTGGGAAGCAGACTTCAGATACCTTGCAACCCAGAATTGACAATATACTTCTAAATTTAATTCCCTTCCCGAGCAAGCCAGGGCACAGAACAAGCACTCAAGAGAGGATAGAGGGAAGTTATTTTATTCAATTTTAATAAGCTCACATTCTGTTGTGCTATCTCCCAGAAGGAAAACAAATATTACTTAACGGCTCGGTGTACTTGTGTTTCTGAGTAATATGTGTATGCACAGTTCCCTGACAGAAAATGGGAACATGTCGGGCTTCTCAAATACACTTGTGTGCAATTTAGGATCCAAGAGCAATGGTGACTTTATTTCATTAAACTTAAACAAAGTCTTATTGAGGGAATGTACCATGCATACTATTCCACGATCTCATGTGAAAATCTTTCTATGTTACCATTACAAAATCTCTAAGTGTGCAAGTAAGTGCATGCTGCTATTCAGCATAAACAAGCCAACAAAGTGTACTAACATTACTAGATTGAGAGAAAATATGTTTAGAAATATGTATTTTGTGAAATATATGTTTTGATGTTTATTATGAAAACAACAGTTTCAAAATAAATTGTTTAAATACATATTTTAAGTATATATATGTGATTTAGACATATTTTTTTTTCAGATTTGCAGAATACTGCAGAAACACGGCAGAAATATCAGTCTGGCAATAGACAGACATATACACCTAAGATTACACAATTTTAAACAGGGGGATGCACTGTCTTTGGACAAATTCATGAAAATGGACCAAAATTAGAGACATTTCTACATTCTTGGGTGACCATGGGGTAGAGCAAGAGGCCAGAGACACTTACTGGATGCACCAGTAACCTCCCCCAATCCCTCATGTTAAGTCTAGTCTTTTTCATTTTTTAAAAAAGTGATTGGATCACCAGTGGGGAACGAAAAACTAAGAAATATTGAATGAAGGAAAAGAGTATACGGTTTACCTCAGAAATGAACTTCCTTTACCTTTCCTGCTGCAAGGTTATTGATTACATCATCAGAGTCTACTGTTTAGAGACTTTTTGCTCTTGAGAGAATAGCAGTCTTGCACACATTAACACTCAGTATCAGTAGGAGGGGGACTTTGCAGCTAAAGTGATTGTCTTTTGCTACTAATTTAATTGGTAAAGTTCTGTTTCCACCTCTGGCATTTGAGGTAAGCCCTTGTTACCGCTTCCTGTATGTTTTTCTTCCTATTATTTTGTTGATAGCCATCTTCTCTCTCTAAGCAGCAAGCATGCAAGGGCTCCTGTATGCTGGAGACAATTTCCCCTTTTTTTCTTCTGACTCTAACTAAAGATGGTAACTGTAAGTAAAGATACCTTTTTCTACTTCAAATGCTTCTACAGTGATTTTATCATACAAAGTGCTAGTTTATGCGCAAAACCAGGGAGGGTGCTGATGAGACTGGGCTGATCTCTCTATGTTTCTGTGTTGTTGTTTTTCTACCTTATACTTTGCTAACTAAAAGTAATAACCAAATTCCTAGAAACCCCCTCTTTTTAAAAGCAAATTTCCCCAATAGTTTCTTCAATCATCCACTACGTGGTGTATGCCCTTGCACCACAGGTGCAGCAAGAGGGAGGACACAGCACTACTAATTTCAGATCTGACAAAGGGCAGAGGGAGAGAGTGGAGGGGAGAGTGTAGATATAGGATTGGAAGATTTATCCTCTTTTTCAACAGAAATAAATTATTTTCTTTTTCCTTGAGTAAATTTATCTCCTATTCTAGGGGGAAAGAGGACTTCTGGGAATAGGATGAGGTAAAACTCCAAATAATGTGAAGGAAGACCAGGCTCTTTGCATTGTCCCTTTAAAAAGAAATCAAAGAGGACCATGCCAACTGGCCTTTAAAAATAACTCACTCCCTTCCCAGTTGGGAGGACACGCTGCTCACTGCTGAGATTGGGGTCTATCCTTGTGGCAAGGAAAAAAGGACAGGGGAGTTAAACAGACTACCCAGTTCTGTAGACTGCCACTGCCCTATCCAGAAATGCTTCTGCTCTGCTTGTACCTCGTCTTCCCCAAACTCTGGGGCCTAGACTTTTGGCACCATTTGCTAAGATCTGGTCTTGCCATTTGCATTTCTAGATTTGCTGGAATGGATTTTTCCTGAAGGTCCAGAAACATGCAAATACCATCATGGAACTGGACATGGATCAGGGAGTGTCTTTAAAAGGGCAATGGGTGGGTCAGGCACCAATCTTATGTGGGCACAGTGTGGGTGGAGAGGTCAGTGCACAGCCCTATTTTTAAGTATAATGTCCATTCAAAATATTTCAGACTGGAAATCATTTCCACTCATGGTTCTTCTCTGGAAATGCAGGAGTCGCAGTCAGGATTGCTAGGCTGCTTTCTAGGCATATGAACAAAGTTGTTTCATTATGGTTGCTTGCAACCAATCATTTAGTTGGAGCCAAAATGCTTACAGTGAAGCCACTGAAATTCATGGGAGTTGCTCATGACTCATTTCTCCCATTGATTCCAGTGGGTCTACTCTAAGAGTCAAGCTGTGGCCAGCATTCTATTGAATCTCTTCAGTGTGCTTTAACTCTTTGTCCCCCACTGTGGTCCCAGTCTTGATGAGAGGGAATGTGCCTACAATTTGCATTTCCCTCCAATATGGGGTCATTAAAGTAAATTGATTTTTTTTTACTAAGAAAGCAAATTGCAAGACTCATGGACCTCGCTTCAGATTTGGGCTTTTCCTGTGGAGAGGCAAAGTGTTAAAGTCCTCTTACCCCACATGGTATGGTGCTGATCTCCCTGTACTTATTTCGGAGAAAGGGAAAACAAGATATCATATGTCTACAATGTAGCATTTAGTCTGACTCTACATCTAGCTGAAACCCAATAATAGCTGTGAGCTATGTGACCACACTGGCCAATCAAGCTCCTTTCCTTATCTATCTTTAGATGGATTATCTCAATGACTTTTTGCAAATGTCTTATGGAAATGCAGTACCATTCAGTTCCACTGAGCCAATATGCCCAGCTCTTTGAGCTGGGCATATTTAGCAGAAGAAGCTCGAAGGTCCTGCTTACTCTCTAAGTGTTGTGGTTCCACAGGTAGTGTTAGGAACTAGAGATGGGGGTATTCGGCAGCTGTGCAGGGAGACTCGTCCTCCCTCCTCTTGCCTGGAGTGGCCAGGCAAGCAGGAAGAGAGTGGAGCTCCAGGAGCAATTGGAAGGATGAGCGAGGCCACCGCCGGCAGATGCATGAGTGGACAGTCCGGCCCCAGGGGGCGGACCCTCATTAACTTGCTGTGCAGGGATATTTGTATTTGTATACAAATCTCCCCGTCTCTATTAGGAACCACAATTCTTGTGGACCAATGAAACAGCACATGAACACAGGGCTGTTACTATCTCTTGGACCCCAATATCACAAGCCAAGAGGGAGTTTTCAGAAGGAGATGACACTTTTTTTTTCCTGGCCATTCACCAAGGTAATTCTGAGGTGATCTGAGGAGAACTCACCCATTACTAATCAAGACAGGTCCCTAGAGTTGTTGTCATATTATAGCTTAATTCAGTGGTGAGCTTACCACATGCCTCCAATGCATCAGAGCATAAAAAAACCCTGATTACCACATCAAGAACATCAATCAACCCTGCGTGGGTTTCACCACATCAGTCATCACCTGAACTCTTTGTTGGATTCTACCCAACACATATGCCATTCAAGTTTAGTCAAAGGGGCATGTAAAAGATATGGACAGAATTGAGCTTAGCAGCATACAGAAAATAAACAAATAAAGGGAGAAACCAAGGATAAGGCCATACAATCTATGTTACAAAAAAGCTGGTCTTTCTCAAAAGCGTTGAGGTTTTACAACCACTAGAATATGTGAAAGCTGATAACTTTGTGCTGAGAGCTTCAACAATTATTCTTTTATTATAAATCCCAGAACTCCTGATCCTGCATGACATGGCCAAAGGAGTTATGATACAAATTAGGACCTTTTCCAAGTTCTGTTCCAGGTATATAGTCTTTGCTTGACTCTTACAATTTACTTGAGACGTAACTTCAACAGTCCTTGTCATGTTGCTTTTTTCCAAAGGGACACAATGACAAACACATCAGAAATCTTGCATTCAATTAATTGTACCCATTTCATCCCCCCTGTGAGGGAAATTAAGGTGAAGGAAAAGCATGAGATTGGGGCCGGGGGGTTTAAATCTGAGATATCATCTTGGTTTCTTTTAGCATTTTAATTGGATTTCTTAAGTTAACTTTTCTAGTGAATGAAGTCAAATAAGTCAACACACAAATGATCAGCTCCTAGTTTTACCCCCAATATAGATGCCTGGGGACCCAGCAATATACAAGTCAAAAGGACCACCATCTTCTAGATCAAAGAACATAGGCAACCTACCAATGACCTACTATAGCAGGCTAGACATTTGGCACAAGTATTTGTATGCGCTGACTTCTTCCAATCTAACAGATTACTTTGAAAGGAGGAAAGACCATGATTTGTCACATTCTAAGTAACAGCTTAGCAGGGGGAAGCATGACATTGATGCATTTGCTGCTGAGCAGAGGAAAATGGATGTTCATTTGTGATCTCATGAAACCTAAATACATATTTAATGCAAATGAGACACACTGGTCTGACCATTCATTCTCAGTTGGGGCACAAGGTGAGAAGTTATTGTTCCAAGTAACTTTTTGAAAATGCTCAATAGAGAACAGGACAAATACAGTACAACTTACTACACTAAGCAACAGGATTCCATCCATTGTAAGAAAAACTGGGCCATCTCCAAATGGACATCCTAAATGCTTTCATTTAGAACTACTGAAGGTACAGAAATCAAGGGCCTTTCCTTTCGTTCCACATAAACCAGTTTGGGATCAGACTATCAATATCCTACTGCTCTGAAATGCACCAGAATGAAATAGGTGAGAAGTCAAGTGTTTTAAAATGGGAAGGAAAGAGTATACAGTTTGGACAAGCACCAAGATCTAGCAAATAAGATCTGTGACTGCATTTAATAGCAGAGCAGAGTGGGAGGAAAATCCATGTGGGTCCATAGCACATGTCTGATAAAAAAAAAAAACATATATAAAGCTGCATTTGTTTTGTCAGACAAAGTGTGCTGATACCATGTGCTACCAAGTTTGGCTTTAGAGGCATTTAGCTTCTATGTACTGGCAGAAATGGACAGTGGCTATATGTTTCACCCAATGAGTCTTGCTTTCCTATTTCTAGACTATTCAGATGCCCATTCACTGGATGTAAGATTTGTATCTTCGGAGTTTCACCACTTGGAATGCCAGGATGAATAAAAAGTTGTTTCCAAAATGATAACAGTGACACCTCCTTAAAGAGGGCAATTCAAAGCTATGATGCTACCACAGAGAAGATCCTGCTGTTCATTGCTATGCAGCATACTTCTGATAAGGAAGGCACATAGAGAAATCCTTCAGGCAAAAGCAGTTTGGTAAGAATGACACTGTTTTAGGTACTATTATTATTCATTTATTTTTATTTATCTCATTTTCAGGCTGCTTTTATTGATTGATTGATTGATTGATTGATTGATTGATTGATTGATTGATTGATTGATTGATTGATTGATTGATTGATTTAACTTATATGCCGCCCACACTACCCAAAGGTCTCTGGGCGGCTTACAACAATTTGAATTCAATAAAAAGATAAAAAAAAATAAAACAATTAAAATACAATTAAAAATACAGTACTCTAAAAATTGCCATCAGGAACCACAGTTGATATTATTTCAATTAAAAACCTTCTGGAACAGGAAGGTTTTGACCTGGTGCCGAAATGTCATCAACGTCAGCACCGGACGAATCTCCCTCGGGATGGTGTTCCATAGTCTGGGGGCAGCTGCCAAAAAGACCCTTTGTCTACAAGCTATCTCTCTTACCTCCTTGAGGGATGGCTCTTTCAGGAGGGCCCCCTGGCTAGATCTTAATTGCCGGGTAGGTTCATATGGAAGGAGGCGGTCCTTCAGGTATCCAGGGCCCAAGCCGTTTAGGGCTTTATATGTCAAAACAAGCACTTTGAATTGGGCCCGGGCAGCAACTGGTAGTCAATGTAATTTGAACAGAATCGGCCTGATGTGTTCCCTAGCGGCCGCACCACTCACCAGCTGCGCAGCTCGATTCTGAACCAGTTGCAGTCACCAGACCATCTTCAAAGGCAGCCCCACGTACAGCACATTGCAGTAATCTATATGGGATGTTATTAGTGCATGCATAACTGTTGTGAGACTCTGCTTGTCCAGGTAGGGCTGTAGCTGGTATAATTTCCGCAGCTGAAGGAAGGCGCTCCTGGCCACCCAGTCCACCTGGGCTTCCAGAGTTAGACCGGGGTCCAGGAGTATCCCCAGGCTGCGGACCCTGTCCCTTAGGGGGAGTGCAACCCTATTCAGGGCAGGGAAATGGCCCTCTAGCCTGTGCGGCGAAGCACCCACTAACAGCACTTCCATCTTGTCTGAATTGAGTTTCAATTTATTAACCCTCATCCAGTCCATTATCAGGTCCAGACACGAGTTCAGCACAGAAACCACCTCACCTGGATTGATGGAGAATGAGAGGTAGAGTTGAGTGTTGTCAGCATATTGCTGACTCCTCAGCCCAAACCTCCTGATGACCTCTCCCAATGGTTCCATGTAGATGTTAAACAGCATGGGGGGCAGTATTGAGCCCTGAGGAACCCCATGACATAAACGCCATGGGGCAGAGCAACTGTCCCCCAGCATCACCTTCTGGACACGGTCAGCCAGGAAGGAGCGGAACCACCATAAAGCGGTGCCCACAACTCCCAACCCAGCCAACCTATCCAGAAAGACACCATGGTCAATGGTGTCGAAAGCCTCTGAGAGGTCCAGAAGTATCAACAGGGTCACACTCCCCCTGTCTCTCTCCCGGCAACGGTCATCGTACAGGGCAACCAAGGCAGTCTCCATACCAAAGCCCAGCCTGAAACCTGATTGAAATGGATCCAGATAATCTGTTTCATCCAGCAGCGCCTGGAGTTGCCCAGCCACAACCCGCTCCAACACCTTGCCTAAATAAGGGAGGTTCGCCACTGGTCGGTAGTTAACCACCAGCCCTGGGTCCAGATTAGGCTTTTTAAGGAGTGGCCGAATTACCGCCTCTTTCAAGGCAGTAGGGACCACTCCCTCTCTCAAAGAGGTGTTCACAGCCTCCTGGACTCAGGTGCGAACCCCCCTGGCAGATCTTCCAATTAGCCAAGATGGGCAAGGGTCGAGCGGAGTGGTGGTAGAACGGACAGATCCAAGCACCCTGTCCACATCCTCAGGTCTCAACAATTGAAACCCATCCATTAATACTTGACCTAAGCACGGCACACTGATACATCCTCTGATTCTGCACTAATGGTGGAATCCAACCCATTGCGAATCTGAGCGATTTCCCCCTCAAAATGAATGGCAAACTCATCACAGCGAGCTGATGAGCGTCTGGGACCTCCACCGGATTTCCCGGTTGAAGAAGATCCTGAACCACCCGAAACAGCTCTGCTGGACGACATTCTGAGGAAGCAATACGGATGGCGAAATATTGCCATTTTGCCAGCCGTATTGCCATGAAATAGGCCCAATAATGGGCTCTAAATCCTGTTCGATTGGACTCCCAGTGGGATTTTCTGCACCTGCACTCCAGCTATCTCCCCTCTCGCTTCATCGCCCGCAGTTCAGATGTATACCAAGGAGCTGTCTGGGCTTTGCGTACAGGGAGAGGGCGCTTAGGCACAATCATGTCAACCGCATCGGTCATCTCCTTATTCCATAGGGTGACTGAGCTTCAACAGGAGCGCCGACCATATCAGACGGATAATCCCCCAAAGCATTCAGGAAACCATCCGGATCCATTAGTCTCTGAGGGTGGATCATCTTAATAGATCCCCCACCCTTGTAGAGGAGAGAAGAAGCTAATAGAGTAAACTTGACCAGGAAGTGGTCTGACCATGACAATGGCGTCACAGCCAGCCCCTCCACATCCAAACCACCATCTTCCAGTCCCGTTGAGAAAACCAGGTCCAAAGTATGGCCCTTCTCATGTGTCGGGCTGATGACACATTGAGACAGCCCCATGGTTGTCATGGCGGCCATGAAGTCCTGAGCCGCCCCAGTCAAGGCAGCCTCGGCACCAACAGCCTGGGAGTCCTCAACACCAGGTCCGAGACTACCTCCGTCAGCTCAGGCAGGGAGACTGTTGGTACGCAGCAGGGTGGACGGTACATCAACAGAATCCCCAATCTGTCTCGTAAGCCCAACACACAATACAGGCCCTCAAGACCTCCTCTCAAAGGGATCGGAAGCCTGATCAAGGAGATAGAACTCCTACAGTGGTGCCTCGACTTACGAACGTCCCTACATACGAACAATTCAACTTACGAACAGCTCCGTTCACATAATTTTGCTTCGACTTGCGAACGGAGCTTCAACTTACGAACAAAAAAAAAGCGGAAAAAGTGGGAAATGCACTTTGGACTGCCTGGTACTGCCTGGTACTGTAATTTTAAAATGCAAAATTTGGTTTAAAAGGTGCTTGGTTTGGTTTAAAGCTGCTTGGTTTTAAAGGTGTTTTGTTTAAAAGCTGTTCCCTCCCTCCCTCCCTCCTTTCCTGCCCTTTTTTTAACCTTAGGTCATCTTAGGTTAAAAAAACCAATTTCTCCCCCTAGTGGTAGAGGACGGATTAAACGCTTTTGCATTAGTTCCTATGGGAATGAATGCTTTGACTTACAAATCGTGCCTCAACATAAGAACAAAAAACAGCCGGAACGGATTAATCATTTTTCAATGCATTCCTATGGGAAATGCTGATTCGACTTATGAACATTTCGACTTAAGAACATCATTCCAATACGGATTAAGTTCATAAATCGAGGCACCACTGTATAGACTATAGCAACTCCCCCTCCCCGACCCTCTGAGCAACACAGAGGACACAGCTGGGATAGGGGAACACCACCCTCCTCTCCCACCCAGGTCTCAGTAATACACGCCATGTAATACACGCCAGGTCAGCACCCCCATCCAGAATTACATCATGGATGAGGGCAGTCTTATTTTACCTGGCGTTCATCAACAGCACCGTGTGGCTCAAGGGTTTGCTGATATGGTCACCTGATACCATCTGGTTGGGGATAGGACTAGAAGAGGGGATAGATGTAAGATATCTAACCTCTCTTCTCCTACGTGGGCATGTTCTTTTCTCCCAATAAGGGGACTAAGACGGCTCACAGTGCTAAAAATGGAATTTTAAAAACACAAATTATACATTAAAACAATTAACTATAATAGTAATTAAAATACACTGAATGATTATAAACATTTAACACTTTAAAAACAACTCACTCAACTAAAAAGCAGCATTCAAAGACTCAGTTGTGATTATTAAAAGCCTGTCTGAAGAGGTGGGTCTTCAACTGTCAGCAGAAGAATAAAATGGAGGGGGGGGGCAACCTAACCTCCCAAGGGAGAGCGTACCACATCAGGTACATCAATTGCGTAGTTATCTGCAAACATTATGTCTGTTGCACAGATATCTAGCTGGCTTAGAAGAAGCACAGTCAAATGCAATTGGCACAGAAGGAAAAATGGTCTTGATCCCATTCTCCTGCTCCACTTAAGTGCTGCTCTCATCAAGAGTTCATCTAAACTAGGCCTCCAAGTAGCTATTTAAAGGAAACTGAGTTTCTCTGCATCTTTCGCTATACCTTTTTTAAAAATCTATTTATTTTCTCTTTCTCCTTATCTCATGAACTTCACTAAAATGCGTTCTTTTACAAAGCACCAGTGCCCCCCTTCGTTGGTGCCCAAACTTACTTAACCATTACTAAACAAACGAAATATTTTAAATACAGTCAAACCCTTCAATTAGGCCGTCAAAAGGTATCAGCAGGATCTCTCCCTTATAATGATCTCCAATTAAAGTTTTAAATGCAGTCGTTCTTCAAATTCAAACATGCAACCTGATGGTTATTTTGGCAACCTGGAGTAAATCCTTAAAATAACCTGCATGTGAACAATATGCTAAATGCCACTGTACCAAGATAAATAACTGCTTCCAACTACTGTGAGCTCCAGTACATAGGTCCAGCTGATAAGACAGTTTTCTTCATATGTATGATTGATGTTTTCTCTGCTGTAAACAGATCCCAGCTCCTCTGATCTCCCAGGAAATATAAGAAATCAAGTTCAAAGGGTCAGAAAGAGAGGAGCCTTTGAGAGAAAGGGATCACCCCTACTGTTCAGACCATCCCGCTGCTATTTGCAAGGGGAAGGAGAACCCAATAAATGCCAAACATGAACTAATTTGAACGTCCAGCGCCAATTACCCCTCAAGTATTCTCTTTAAAATAAATGCCTCTAACTCTTTCCCAGAAAACTATACCTAACAAGACAATCCAATTTAGAAAAGGTTAGGGGATGGGATGAGAGGCAAGCTTGGTACAGTAATAAACTCAGTGAACAGTAAAATTAGAAGTGATTTGCATGCTGTAGTCTTTTTGTTTCTTTTTTTAAAAAAGAAACCCTTTTTGTATTTTTCTTTTGGATTTTGCTTTCCTGCTGAGTATTTTAGTATGAAACAAATAGTCTCGTTCTCTGTAAATGAATTGCAGGTCTGTGCCACAATGCAAAGTAGGCTCGGCATTAAAAGAGGGAAGTGTTGTCCTGTTAGTTTTATTTCAAAATAAAGAAATTAATGTAAATTATAATAGTACCAAGTTCATCATTGTTTACAGCAGCAATGGGGATTCCTCTTCAGCTATGCTGGGAGTAGGTCATCATAACACAAAAGGCTTTAGATTAGTTGCATGTTTAATACATTGTTAGTAATAGAGATGATCAACTAATTGCTTATGATACATGTGAACCCCGGGGAATATTATGTTAGTGGCAACGCAACATTTACTCAGACATTGTCCACATACAACACGAGGGAAGGGACTGAGGAAGAAGGTTGCAAAGGCAATGTTAAGCATCCATTCCCTCCATTTTGCATCTGTGCTACAAGCCATGCCATCTGTGCTGCTCTTTCATAAGTGTAGGGCTGTAAATCCTCATTGGTCTCATCCTCACCCACAAGGATGAGTTGCAGCATTCCTCTCCTTGTTGGTGAGGGTGGTGTCACATTTCCTGAAACTTCTAGCAGAGTTATCCCATTGGGGGAGATGAAGCTTGGTGGAAAATGTAATGTTTTTTGAAAAATTGCCCAATTTTTACTCAAAAATGGAATGTTGCTTTATTTAAGAATGAAAAGCACCAGATGGGTTGCTTTCTTCTTTCTTAACAATCAGCAAGTCTGTCTTTGTTTGTGTGAATGCATACTTTATTTGACAGAGGGGAAAGGACAGTAGAGAGATTTCACACAGATTGCAGAGATTGTCAGGAGAGAAAAAGTGCTCTTTGTCTCACTCTCAGCTGGAGGTGACGAATCTCTTCAAAATGTCTTGTTGACATCTTTTGTGTCAAGACAACCTATATCAATAAGAGTGAAGGATTTAGGGGATATTCTTTTTCTATCTTGGATGACACCAGAACCACTTTTCCAGTCCAGAGTTTACACAGAACAAGTACTGTGGTTGAGCGATTCAACTGAATACAAATCCACTTTTACAGCTTTGCTTGCTCTGCCACTGAGATGGGACTTTTGGAGTTTTTGGACTCAAACTCCCAGAATTCCCCAGGGACTTTCCAGGCAGAACTCGGGGAGATGCAAATGTAGAAATCAGCTTTCCATGGCTTCATTGGTGCCTTGTTCAGCTGGTTTCTACTTCCAAAACAAACAAAAAAAGGAAACTCCCATGACATTTCCTGGGGAGCTTAGGGCTTTCTGGGAGGTGTAGTTCTTTGGGAGGTACCCTCTGTAGGGCCTAATGGGTAGCACGATTACACCTCTTGGAAAGACCTATGCTTTCTGGGAAGCATCAAGTCAGCTTCTTTTTTTTAAGTAGAAATAGGCCAGGCAGCGCACTGATGAAGGTAATGAAAACTTGTTTCTGGGCTGAGAGGTCTTCCAGAATACATCCTGGAATATTCCTGGAATATTCTTGGAGTTTGAGTCCAAAAAATCCAAAGTCTCATTCTTGTTTGCCACTGCAAGTGTGTAAATTTGTCTTTTTCTACTATAATGCCGAGAATTCCCCTGGGACATTAATTCCCACGGGGAAATTTTGCCAGTAGTTTTTGTGTTTGCATGTGTAAAACAGGTGAATACAGATGAATACACCTGAGTATGAAGAGAAAAAGGAGGAGAAGCAAAATCATTAGAAGGGGAACAGGTAGGAAAAAGAAAGGGGATGGTGAAGTCAACCCTTTCCACTCACAAGGAACACTCAATTTTATCTTCAGTTCAGAGTCTCCATGTCAATAAAACTGCATTCTAGGTTGATCATGTCTCCACAGAATATAACATAATGACAATGTGCTGTATAACTTAAGCTATGAGACTTGCACCTGCTCTTGAAGACTGAAATAAAAGTCACTTAACTTTCAAACATGTCAGAAGTTTAGAGCTTCCATTAACTTTAAAAGGATTTATATATATTCAATGGCATCCAAAAAGCCATTTCTTTTTATTTAGCTGCTTAATTTAAAAATAAAAGGGCTTACATAAATCAAGCCCTTCTTAAAACAAAAGTAAAACACAAATAATGGGACTTTATCCTGATATGTATTTAGATCTTTGCATATATGATTGCAATCTAAATTGCATAAAGATCTAAAATAATCCTTTTTTCTTAATATATATGTGTTCTTATAGAATAAACAAACAGAATTGCTGGGTTTTCTTTTTTTTTTTTCTTTTTTAAAGAAATTCATCTAGAAAGACACCTTTACTCCAAATAAATCGCTTTGTGGCCAAGTGCTGACAGAGAACTATAATATTTAAGCCAAAGCACATATTTGGAAGGGAAATTCTCAGACCAGGCCTTAAAGCGCTGAAAAGTCAGCCTGAAAATCTACTGCATTTAAACTTGCACTGTAGCTTCAGATTTGAGAGAGACGCACATGTTGTCCTCCCAGCTGGTGGCCATCTGCCTTAGTGACAACTGCCAGATGGAGAAAGGCATAGGAAATCAAGGATCAAACACTAAATAATGGGGAAATAGTTTGAAAGGAACTTTGTCTTACAATTTGAGCATCTGATGTTTCAAAATGCCCTCCATGTTTTAATTAGGGGGGAAAAAATTGAAGGGGTCGGTGGGAAAAGACAAAAACCTGAATGAGTCAGGCATAAGGCCATAGTGATATGAATAGAACAATCCTGCAAACTCAATGAAAAGCATCCTAAGTTATGCATCAAAGTGATCCTAATGGTAGACTGAAGGCCACACTATAATGGTGACGTGCCGATTCAGTATCCAAAAGCAGTGCACCCTTAAGAGGAAAAAACTGTCTATTTTTATTGATATTAATTTGCCTAAATTCAGATTTGGCATAGTAACTTGCTCTTTTCCCCCTTTTCAATGAGACAATATGGCTTTCTCTGCGCGCCTGTTGACTCAGGTACGTACCTGTGAAATGTCTGTGTGCCTGAAAACATCGTGCCCTAACAAGAGGAAATGCACATTAAAGTGTGATCCCACCCTGGAGAAGGTTCAATAGCATTCCCCAGAAAGGTGATTCACAGACACCACCCTTCAAATGCAAACAACATCATTGGAGGAGCTATTTTTGTCAGGGCTGAGGAACAGAAGTTGTTGAATATATTAACACCTCCCACACCACCTTCAGGCTGCTGAATTCCCCACCCAATACTGCTATTTACATAACAAAAAGTCACTTGTGCAAAGCATCTTGTTTCCCTGCAGCTGCCACAACATTCCCTGTTCCACAGACCTCTGTAGGCCTGAAGACATTTTGAGGGGCATCATTTCAGAAGAGCAGAGAACAGTCTTTGAACATGCATCCTCCTTGTATTCCGAATCAAGTTTTTGTTATGATCACCAGCAAATGGCCCTCTCACTGCTTCTGCGTACTGAATAACAATTATAAACCATTCAGCTCACCTGTATATTAGATAGGAATGCCAAACATTTTTTTAAAAAAGAGACTGGCAGCTTGATCTGCACAAATAATGGTGGTAAAAGTACTTAGATGTACAGTACTAGAAATTCTGGTCCTTTCAAACACAGCAGATTCTCCTGTAACAATTGCAGTTATTTTTGCAGTTTAACCTTGAACATACCCAACAAAGGGCCAACAACCTTGGTGATTCTTCCTGCTTCCTGAAGTAGCTCTTCCCCCATACATCACATGATATCCTTCCCTGTAAAGTCCCTTCCACTTGTGGTATTGCTGACTACAGAATTCCAGAAGACAGAGCCCATGAAGCAGAACTGGCTGCCTAGCAAGAAACAGAGCCAATGTATCTCCTGAAAAGGACTGCATCTGGAACTGGGATGATGTTCTTCCTCTCCTTGTTTTTTGTTGACGATGGTGGTGATTTAAAAAATAACATCAGTATCAGTAGCAGCAACAGCCATAATGCCTGGATACCTTGCCAACTTTTTAGTAGCATAAAAGGCACAGTTTGATAACACTGGTCTACAGTTTTTTAGAAGTCATCTGCTTCAGAGATAAAATGTGCTATTTATTATGTATTTTGATGTGCTGAATTCAAATATGACAATTGGCTATTGTTTCCAAGATATTTAAGTTTTTATATTTTACATCTATGTACGTTGAATAGATAGTACAGTTTTTATCATAAATTATAAACCTAGGTCTTTTCATGTGTTTATGGTTGCCTTACATAATACTATTTCACTATTCTGTTTATGTAACACTTTAAAAATCAGCAAAAGGATTATATAAGTAAAATATATTATGAAACAAAAAACAAAAAACTGCTATGTACATAGTTTAGTCCTATTCAGTGTCTACTTGGCGCTTCTTGGCTTGTTTCTTGTATTCATTAAATGTAGCATCTCTTCTCAGTGTCCAGCAATAGCTTGCAAGCATTCATGGGTGGGCTCCATTTGCCCTGATAGTATTTCTCCATTCTTGCAATGTCCTGGTGGAATTGCTCACCGTGCTGGTTGCTCACTGCTCTGCAGTTCAGTGGAAAAAATCTAGATGAGAGTGTAAATGAATGTACAGTATCTTTAGTGACATGTTCCAACCAAGGATTTTGTATGCCCTGAGGAGGTTTTCCACCACCTGTAGTTGTCTGCCTTGTTGTTTCTGAGAAAATTTATTGCCACTAACTGGAAGGGTTTCCATGCCGTCTTTTCCTTGCCATGCAGTGCATGGTCAAATGCATCTTCTCAAAGAGGTTCACGAATCTGAGGACCAATAAAGATGCCTTCCTTTATCTTAGAGTGACTTACCCTTGGAAATTTTCCATGGAGGTACTTGAGAACTGCTTGTTTTGTCCATGGCCTTGACAAAGTTCTTCATCAGACCCAGCTTGATGTGTAACAGGGGTAACAAAATCTTCATTGATTCAACAAGTGGTGGATGCTCAACACTTTTCCTCCCAGGCTCCAATGATTGTCAGAGTTGCCAATCTATCTTGATGTAGTGGAAATCTCTTGCACAACTATCCCGTTCATAGAAAAAGCAGCAGTACTTTGTGTACACAGTCTGCAGACCAAGCAAATGAGGAACAACCTTCACATCACAACAAAGCTGCCACTGATGTTGATCATAGCTTATGCACCTCAAAAGTTGTTTCATGTTGTCATACATTTCCTTCATATGGACTGCATGACCAACTGGAATTGATGGTAAAACATTGTCATTATGTAGCAAAGCAGCTTTAATACTCTTCTTCGATTAATCAGTGAGTAGTCTCCACTCATCTGGATCGCAAACAATGTTGAGGGCTGCCATCACACCAACGATGTTGTTGAAGGCTAAAATTGTTCTGCCTAAAAATCAAGTACTGTCCAAACTCAGTCATAGATCTATTCATAGATCCAGTCAAAGATGTATTTTAGCCATTTCTGGTTTAACTTTAGATCCCTTCCCTTTATAACTCACTGATCCTCTGCCATTCCCAAATCAAGGGTCGTATATACTGACGCAATCGCATATCCTGAAAACTAGAGCCAGACAACAATTTTAAGCACCATTTTCATTCTCAGTGACCCAGAATTAGTAAAGTTTAACTACATTTATTTCAGAAGCATTTTAGCTGTAGACCAGTGTAACTGTTCTGTCCCTAGGACAATGCGGGGAAAGATCCCTGCCGTGTGCCCAGAAAACATCTGTCAGACAATATAGACAACATTGAACAAGATATTCCAATTGGCTGATCCAACATCCTCTTTTGGGAAAAAGAAATGTGTCCCCTTTCAAAAAGAAAGATACCTCATATATTAATGTTTCTGTCTGTATTCAAGATAACGTGACATTTAAGCCCTTTATTATGGAATCAGGTTGTCTGAAGATAATGCAGTTTGTGAAACGAAATAACCCCCTTGGGCAACCATATGGAAATCAGAACACTCCCATCCCAAAGCACCACAATTGGCCATTTCTGGTCTAAAAAAATAGTCATGGAAGGACAGAAACTTTATCTTCAAGAGAAATAGTTAGGCTAAGGTTTTCATGAAAGTGAACAATTATTTGCTGGATCCTGGTTTGGGTCTATCTGTGAGGAGGAAAAAGCCCTGGTTCTTCAGAAAGATAGCCAGAGGCTACTTACTTACAAAGGTCGATTAATTGGTCTTTTAACAAATTAGCTGGAGGAAACTGTTCCTGAATGAAAAGAGAAGATGAAGGGCAGCGGGACAAAAATGCTGAAAGAGTCAGTTGTGAAGCTTAAAAAGTTCTTTAGAATTTTGGAGCTTATACTTTACAAAAGTCTCTCACTCTTGTTTTGCAAGAGGTTTAAGGCAGGCCTGTGACCTGATTCACTATGGTAGTCTGTGTACACCAAAGAATTTTTAAAATATTCAACTAGAAACATAAAATGTGAAGGCAAAAAGCAAGAGTTTAAGACCAAATATCATGCAAATGCAGAAAAACCATGACTGATTATGACTCCTACGTTGAATATACTGTCTGCATAAAACTTTAGAAAGGTCGGTGTTTGGAATTTTAACCTTTGTGAGAATAAATAATCCTTTCTTAATGTAAGGCCCAAACTACATATTATACATCAGTTGACCAATGCACAGCTTATGTCTTCATTTTTTTCCCTTTTAGAAATTAAAGGCACACCTGGAGAAAGTGCAGCCCTTGAAAATGTCATCTAACTGTGAGAAGCTTATAACTTTTCTGTCAACATAATCAGAATAATTACCTCTCCACTACTCCTGTACATTTAGGATACTTGACACTTAACTGATGTTCCCATTGGTGGAATAGGAACTTTTTGAAAAAGTGTTAAAAACATAAAGTATGGGAGAAGGACAATTTTAGTTCTGATCATGCTGAGGAGAAAAAAGGTGTGTCTGATGTTATCCTGCTGCTATTACTGTCCATGACAAACTCCCTAAGAATTTTCTATCTATATTTTATTTGCTAAACTGTGAAGCTTCAGTTTATGGAACTCCCTGCAACAAGGTTTTTTTTTAAAAAAACAAAGTTTTCAAGTAGACCTCACTGTTCTAGAAAATTATCTGAGCCGTAAGATTGTTAGCTGCTACCACCAAACGATACCCTCTGAACCTTACAGTAATTCAGTAGCCTGATTTTTATGGGATAAGCATGTGATTGATACCTACCATAAAAATAATGACTCATAAGATGATACGAGGAATAAGATGTTCATTAAAGGAATGACTTGGAGAATAAACTGTCACTCTTCAAATAAGAAACAAAGACTGCTTAAATATACTTAGGTTAAATATATTTGCTTATCATTCCTGATATACAGAAGAGGTTTTTTTTCAGCTCAATAGGCACATGGTAGCTTTTTGTTCTGGTCATATTTCCAGCCAATCCCTTACAATCAAGAAACTGCCAACATCATATTTTCATTATAAAAAGTAACACAAAACTACAGCTGGGCCATGCTTTGGGATATTGTGCAGAGTTGTGGTCACCACATTTGAAAGAAGATTGAGATGTGGTGTCCTAGTCAATCTTGATCCAAGTGTGTGGAGCCCACATGCATAGTGGGGAGCTCTGCCTCTTTCATCCACTCCAGTTTCAACCTGCAAAACTACTGCCTGGCCCTACTGCTTTCTAGGCACTGGTTCACAGGGAGAGGCTACATGGATGGAGCAGCCTCTCTTCAGCCTGTCACTTTCATGCTCTGATGTGACAATGGAGGTGGGAGAGCTAATGCACATCCCTTCAATGACGGTGAACTCCACATACCTTGACAAAAATTGAGAGATTATAGAGGAGAATAAAATCATGTTTGGAGAAAACAGATAGTATTCTTCACCCCATGAAGCTGAATGATGAGAGATTCAGGGCAGATAAAAAAACAAAACAAAAGCTCAGCACACAGCTCACTGTGGAATTGATTACTGTGACGTACACCCAGTGTCCTTTATTTATTTTTCCCTTAAACACAAGTCCACCTTCTGGATGCTTGTCCTCACTTCACGCCGCCACCAGGTATTATTCCCTTAATACCAAATAGATCATAGACACGTGCTGTCAATTCAACAGATTTATTGATTTTATAAATTTCATGAAAATCACAGGAGTAAATCACAGATGTTTAGGCTTATTTATTAAATATCATTAGCTTTCACTTTGGGGTTTGTTTGTTTTTATTCACTGTTATAATATCCTTTGACTATATATATTCTTTCTTAACTTTCTCAATACAATCAATCTCCTAACTCTCTCTTCAATTCCCTATCTCCAAAACCACTTTTCTACAACTCCCTTCCTAACTGTCTCTCTAACTCTTGACCAACTGTCCTATCTCATGCTTAACTGAAAACCTAACTCCTGGCTAACTGAAATCCTAACTGAAACTCCATTCTCTTCTTCTATCCTTGGTTCCGCCAATTGGCTACTGCATCAGTATTCCATTGTGATGGACAGGTGTGGTTTCTGGCCTGTCCGTCACAATTACCATGAGATGAAGTGCTTGTCACTAACAAGGAACAACTTTTTAATAAATATAAAAACAAATACATGCATACCTAAAAATCTTAATAACATACAATGACAAGAAACAATTTTACAAAATGTGCTCCCTCCAGGACCATTTGGAGATAGGACTAATTTTTTCTCCCTTTATGGAGCTCCATTCCTCTTTCAAAATTGCACTGATTCTTGTGAAGGTGCACAAGCCTCCCCCTTTATTAATACAACATCAATAAATTCTCCTCCAATATCTATAAAAATATTGTTATCAAATCCTTCTTTACTTTAATATTACACTTTAACTTATCATTAATTAACTTATCATTAATTCCAAACCGCTTTATACCATTCATTTATCATACTTTGTTTTCCAATTCCTTGCTATCATTAATCTTGCCACTGTTAATAAATTTGAAATTAATTCCTTCATTGTCCAGTTCCATTGCTCCTTATCAAATATTGATAAAAGTGCTATTCTAGCACATACCTCTACATCTATCTCAGTTATTTCATTTATTTCCTTGAAAATCAACTGCCAAAACTTCAGTATATGTCAAGGATAATTTCCACACTGAGGCAGAACAAGGCCTATGATAATCAGCAGCCATACTTGACAGGTGTGCAAAATGCTGAATCATGCAGTCTGGGATGATGCAATGTCCACACTGATTGGCTGTATGCAAATGTGCATGTGTATAACTGTGGGGACATGTGGAGAAGATGTAGGATCTCTTCTAATGAATGTCATGCTGTCATGCTGCCGGTTTGTACTGCTGAACGTCTGTATATACTGTAAATACACTTGGTGTCGGAAGAAGCTGTCTTTGTCTGTGTCATTCAACTGGACTGCCTGGACTGAAACAAAAACTCTGCTAACTTACACCAACAAGGGGTTATGGGCCCAGAGACGTCTGCCTTGCGCCAGAGAAGCCGGTGAGTGCCAGAGGGTACCACAGAGGCCAAAGGAACCAGTCCAGAAGTGGAGAAAGTCCAGTAAGGTGAGCGTCCTGCCATTCAGAGCCCAGGAGGGGTAAAGGACGGAGGACGGAGATAAAAAGGCAGTAAAGTGCAGTCAGTTGGGGCAGCAGGAATGGGAGGATTCCCTCTCACAAAGCTAAATAAATGGAGCTATCTGACTTGGTCAGTTAAAGCCGAAATGCTGCTGAGAAGGGAGGATTTGTGGAAGATTGTTTCCAATCCCCCCGCTGTCCTGAATGAGGAACAGATAAAGCAAAATGAGAAGGCTTTAACAACAATAGTTCTGTGCTTAGAGGACAGCCAATTAATACACGTGTGTGGACTGACCTCAGCTAGGCAATGCTGGCAAGCTCTGCACCATGTTTATGTTCGGGACTCTGCTGGCAGCAAAGTTGCACTGACACGTAAATTATACAGAGCAAGGCTTGACCGTGATGGAAGCATGTCAGAACACTTACAGCAGATGAGAAATCTGTTTGTGGAGCTTGAGCAGTGGGGCATGCAGTTCACAGAGAATCACAAAGTGTATGTGATCCTGAGCAGTCTTCCAGAAGACTACGATGTGCTAGTAACAAGCTTTGAATCCATGCCAGAGAGGGACTTAACCCTGGAGTATCTGACAGGCAGATTGTTGGAGGAAGAGGAAAAAAGGAATGAGAGGTCCCAAGTCAGAATGAGAAATGACATCCCACAGCAGAGGAGAGCTGCTTCCAGGAGAGACGGAGAACAGACGGGAAAGGCTCTTGCTGTAAGACGCTGTTTCAAGTGCGGATCGGAAAAGCATTTGCAAAGGAACTGCAGAGAAAAAGAAACTAGCCGGAGAAGCGGAGGCAAGAAGAAAGGGAGGATTTATCTTGTACAGGCTTCTGATAAAGACTCCAAGGTCAACACCTGGATTCTTGACAGTGGAGCTGTTTGTCATTTAACTCATAAATCAGATCTGTTTTCTTCCCTAGGTGCTTCAAAACACAGCTATGTGAGCCTGGCGAATGGAGAGAAATCGTCAGTAACGGGAGAGGGAACAATTTACGTTCTAGGTTTGGAAAGGGAACTACATGGTGTTTTGCTTGTGCCCAATTTAGACTGTAATATCCTAAGTGTCTCATGTTTGGACAAGGAGGGGTTTACAGTTACATTTGCTGGTAGCACATGTGTAATTAAGAAAGGGAACAGGGTGTGTGCCACAGCAAAACTTGAAAATAATTTATATGAATTGAAGGGAATAACACAAAACAAACTAACACATCCTATAGTCAAAAACACACCACCATGTGACCAGTGTGCTCATTTGATGCACAGGAGATTGGGTCATGCTAATTTCAGGGTAGTGGAAAAAGTGCAAAAGATGGCAAAAGGTTTGAAAGTGAAACCCTGTAAGAATTTTCTGGATTGCAATGTATGCAAAGTTGCAAAATCAAAGGTTCAAAGAATAAGCAAGGAAAGTAACAGGCAAACACAGACGCCTTTCCAGTTGGTCCATGCAGATATAATAGGGCCTCTATTGCCATCTATGGGAGGAGCTAAATATGTTTTAGTCTTGGTCGATGACCACACACATTTCTCATTCTGCTTTCTCATGAAAAATAAGGCAGAAGTGTTTGATCATTTCAGGGGATGGGTGAACTTTGTGGAAAGACGTTATGGCCAAAAGGTGGGCCAGTTGCAGACAGATAGAGGTCTGAATTCATGTCTGGAAAGTTCCAGACGTGGCTCACAAAGACAGGGATACATCACAGAAAAACAAGTCCCTATTCTCCATTTCAAAATTGTGTGGCAGAATGCATGAATGGAGTCCTGCAAACCATGAAAGACTCCCTGTTAGCGGATGCTAACATGAGTAATTTGTACTGGGGAAAGGCATTTCAAATGGCTAACTACATAGTTAATAGAATTTGGTCTTCAGCCATAGAACAGACCCCATATTTCATGTTATATGGCAAAGAACCTTCCCTGCAACATATGAGAGTGTTTGGATGCAGTGCCTGGGGACACATGCCAAAAGAAACAAGGAGAAAAGGGAGACCAAAAGCCAAGAAAATGAGGTTTCTGGGGTATGAAAAAGGGTATAAAGCATATAGATTCTTAGATGGAAATAGAAATGTGGTTATTTCCAGATCAGCCAATTTCTGTGAACACGAAAATTGGGAGAAGGTTCATGCAAACTCAGAAGTGTTCATACCCATAAACGATGATGAAAAATCTCAGGAAATAGAGGTGGTTCCAAATCAAGAGGCTGAAGGAAGCTCAAGTCCCAGCAGCTCAGAGGATGATGATGGGGAATGTAGTGAGGCAGAGAGTCAGCCTGTTAAAGAAGAACCAGAGGTTCCCAGAAGGTCAGAAAGTTCTAACAAAGGAATACCTCCATCAAGGTTTGGTGTGGGGGAAATAAGAGTTTGTCACGTGTTCCATGAACCTAAGAATTATGAAGAGGTGTTGCTTCTGTCTGAGGCAGAGAAAATGAAATGGCAACAAGCCATGAAAGAAGAGTTACAATCCATGGATGACCATGGAGTGTTTACAGAAACCACATTGCCACCAGAACATAAAGCAATTGGAAGCAAATGGGTCTACAAAAGAAAAATGCAGATCAATGGGGAATATAGGTACAAAGCCAGACTTGTGGCTCAGGGATACACACAAAGAAAAAATGTACACCATGATGAGTTTTTTCCCCAACAGTAAAGGCAGAATCTTTGAGGCTAGCATTAACTCTGGCTGCTTCAATAAATTACCTAGTTAGTCACTTTGACATAACTACAGCATACTTGAATGCAGATCTGCAAGAAGAACTATACATGGCTCAGGCACCTGGGTTTGAGAATTCCCAACCAGGAATGGTGTATAGGTTAAACAAGGCAATTTATGGACTTAAACAGTCTGCATGAAATTGGAAGCAGTGTCTAGATTTAGCACTGAAAAGACTGAAGTTTAAGAGTAGCCTGGCAGACCCATGCCTTTATGTCCAAGAAAATGGAAAAGAGCAAAATATTTTGCTAGCATACGTCATCGACATATTCATTAGAATCGTGGTAATCGGCTTTAAATTGCATCTCCAGGATACTGTTTGAAAACAGGGGTCCTGATATACCTGGATTGGAGTGTCTTTATATCACAACTGCCCAGATTTTTCTCTAGCCACTTTCATAAGCATCTCTAGGAAATGTTCTACCTCCATGCTCAAAACCTACTTGATGCAATCTCTCCAAGTCTTCTTGCGTGCAAAGCAAATCTGGTGCCACTTAATTCATTCCAATGCTATATCTCTAAGATTTGTTCCATCTTTAGCACCTTCTTCTGGAAACCCTGTTGAGTTCATGTCCTGATTCAGGGCTTCCCACAGGCAACAGGTTGACCACCTGTGAAAACAAAATGCTGGACCAGATAGGCCTTGAGTCTGATCCAGTATGGTTCTCCTGATGGTCTTAAATTAGAAGGAATATCACAACAGTACTGCTGCTTTAAACTCTTCCTGCTGCTTCTAGGTTGTGATTAATTAAGGATTTCTGCTGAAGTTCTCTCCCATTAGACTTCAATGTGAAATCTTCTGTTGCTAGTAGACATGGGGATGAATAAAAAACCGAATCGCGATATTTGTCAGAAATCACTGATTCATCAAATATTCGTCCCTTCATATTCATTAATTCTGGAGACCCCGACTGTGGTGATCACCCTGCTTTGGCTCATGTAGGAGATTATTTGCATGTACCAATGGGAGCTGTTGGGAGGCGGAGCCAGAGAAACTAAAAGGGAGGGGTGAGGCAGAGGAGAGTAAGTTTAGTCAGTTGGAGTCAGAGATGAGAGTCTGAAGTAAAAGTTAGTCTGTGGGAGTTAGAGAGTGTGGTATAGTGAGGAGTTAAGGCAGGCAGTCAAGAGTGTGGAACTTACAGAGATTTAAGAGAGTTAAGAGTAAAACAAGTTATTACTAATCTAATGAATACTTTAAAGTCTGTGAAGAACCTGTTTAAGTGAACTGTAACCAATAAACCTGTTTTGTTCAACTTTATACTCAGCTTGGACCTCAATCTTTCTAATTAAAAGATGTTGACAGAGGTCAACTGGTGGCAGCGTAAAGGAGAGAATGTGTCATGGGCCTCAGGCTAGTGAAATAATCTGGGGACACACAAGGGGCACGTCACACCGACAAATATAAAGGGACAAATATTTATTTATTTTTTCATCCCCCATAGCCAGAGAAGGAAGACTAGGCTGCCAGGCAGCCTGACCTTCACTTCCTGCCTATGGCCTTCCCTCTCTGCCTGTGGACCATTGAACAGCTGATCAGCCTAGCCCTTCCCATAGGCAGAGAGGGAAGGGCTAGGCTAACCTAGCCCCACCCACCCTCACAGCAGAGCCAGCCTCACAGCCTGCCCCACCCCCTTCCTGCTGCCCTCCTCACCTTCTTACCTTGGCCCCTGCCACCATGTTTGCAAAGATGGCAGCAACAGTTTCCCATAGGGCTGGCTCTGATGCCCTTAGGGAAACCAGGCCACCCTTTGCAAACATGGCAGCAGCGGCTTCCCTTAGAGCTGGTGTAAGGGAAGCTGGGCTGCCACGGGCTGTCTGGGGAAAGAAACCACAATGAAATGACAAACCAATTCGTGGTGCATCGGTTCACTGGGGGGAAATTCATGGTTCATGGTTTGTCAACCTTGATGAACCATGAACCAAGACAAACTGCCATTTTGGTGGTTTGTCCCCACATCTAGTTGCTAGTCTTTACTGCTTGTCTGGCCATGGTGATAAATGTATTAGTTACATCCCAGCTGGATTACTGCGACACGCTCTATGTGGGGCTGCCTATGGGAATGAAACTTCATTGGGTCCAAAATGCAGCAGCCAGATTGCTGATTGGGGCTGGTTACAGGGATCACATAACCCTCCAACCCCCCATTACAGCAGCTCCACTGGCTGCCAATCCATTTTCGGGCACAATTCAAAGTGCTGGTTCTAACCTATGAAGCCCTAAATGGCTTTGGTCCAAGCTATCTCAAAGAACATGTCTCCCATCATGAGCCTGCTTGGGTTTTAAGATAATCAGGAGAAGCCTTTCTCTTGGTGCCACCACCTTCACAGGTGCATCTGATGGGGACACAGAAGAGAGCCTTTTCTGTTACTGATCCCAGACTTTGGAACTCCCTCCCACGCGAGGTCAGGCTGGCCCCATCTTTGCTGTCCTTCTGCAGGCAGGCAAAGACCTTTCTCTTCAGACAGCCTTTCCTTAGTGACTGGCAGCCTGAGAGGGATTTTTAATGGATTGTTGTTATGCATTACTGCTTTGAATGTGTTTTCAGTATTGCTTTTGTTTACCATTTCTAAGAGTGAATTTTTTTTGTTCCTTTTTAATATTTGTATACTTATTGTTTTTAGCTTTAAATGTTGTATTTTAATGATATAAGCTGCCTTGGGTCCTTTTTAAGGAAAAAAGGTGAGGTAAAATGTTTTAAATAAATAATTGTCAGAAGCTTCACCACAATCTTGCAGCATGATCACCTCAACTAAAATTTAGCAGAGGACCTCCCATGCTCTGGTCTCAAGCTGTCTTATGTTGCAGATCTTCTTCCTGCTAGTATAGACTGGAATCCTTGTTCTTTCTTCAGCTACTGTATGAGCTCTGCCACCTTCAGCTACCAGCTCTTATCCAACCACAACAATTGTCTGCATCTGTCAAGTCCCAACAGTCTTTTACTACTATAAAGCAGGAGAAAACCTTGCCAGAACTTCTAACTAATCAACTATTTTACAAACCTTTAACCTGCCAATCCAATTTTGCTGACTTCCTAGCCAATCCCAACTGTACCAATTGTATTTAATTGTCTACCTGGCACTTATATAAACAAAGGAAGGAGAAGATTTCTTGTTAGCTTGAAAGCAACCCTCCATAGGAACGACAACTTAAGTGGGCACAACTGTTAGACCAAACAGACAGCAGCAAAAACAAGCTTTTGGTCTATTCAGTTACACCTCATCTCTCACCACCACACTGCATTCTTGGTAAGGATGCCCTCTGTCCACAACTCTAGCATTAAACATGTAACATGGGTAACATGTAGTTGGGCACTAAGAAGCCTACTGTGAAAATGCTTGAGATTGAGACAAATTATCTAATAAGATATTTCCACCCATCTTTCCACAACACTACCCATGGGAGAAGCCAAACACTTCTAAAATCATGGCACTGCGCTTCTATCACTATCAGCAACTATAAGTCTTCAGTGGCAATGATTTTTTTCTGTACAACACCATTTTCCAGAGAATGATTGCTATCTATCTGTCAGGTTGGGCAGAGTCAATAACTACTCTCTGGGACAGGGATAGCTTGCCATGCTCTATTAGAGATTCTACTGCCTACTCAAGTGGGGTTTATTTCCTCAAAGAATTTCAATTAGCTTCTGAAGAACAGGAAGCTGATGAAGCTTCCATGAAGCAGCAGCTAAGGAGGCAATTTTCAGGTAGCCAACAGCTAAGAGGCAATTTTCATCCTATTATATTGTGTTCTGCAGGAGACAGATTGAACTAGTAAGCAGCTGAATGTGTTAGCAGTAAATTTTGAGATGGCCTGATCAGTTGCTGAAGAATTTAAACCTTTACTTTGATTTTTAAGAAAGAAAGAATTTTAAGGACCTTTTTGTAAAGGAACCTGCAGCCAGCCCAAAGGTAATGCAATCTCAATTCTCTTGCACCAGAGAAATCCTGCTGACTTCAACAGTGTCACTGAAAGTAGACATAATTTTAGTGTTGTAGTAAAGGAGGGGAGGGAAGGCAAAAATGGAAAGAGAGAGTCATCTGATATGTGACAACCTGAAAACACTTTTCTTGATAAGAGTCCTGTGAATATTGCTGAATATTTGAAGACCAGGAATGTAGATTATCCTTATTATACGCAAAACAGAGAAACAACAAGAAAGAATAAAGTAATTTCCCAATAATAATAATAATAATAATAATAATAATAATAATAATAATAATAATAATAATAATAATAATAATAATAATAATAATAATGTTTTTGGTTAAAACTCGTATCTGATATAATACCAGTCAATGTTTTTATAATTTTGATTAACCATGTCCGGCATTTTTGAATCATCATCATCATCATCATCATCATCTTAGAACAGGAACAGCTGGAAAGCACCCTATGGATTATCAAGGAGGCCCAGTGGGGAATTCTATTCTCAGCCTCTGGCTCTGCAACCAGATGCCTAAATTACTGAGCTATCCAACAGATTAATATAATCTAGCAGCTTTAATATAAACAATTGTATTTCCACGTAAACATAGGTTGTAATTAGACATGGGGGTTTCGTATTCATATATGAATACAAAGTCCGCCAGTGCAGGTGGCCAACCTGATTACCACTCACCCCCAGAATCCGCTGGACCACTTACCATGCAGCGCGTGTGCCATGTATCATCTCCCAGTCATGGCAGTAGCTTGACTGCCACAGCCCCACCTCCCTGCTTGCCTGGCCACTCCACAGCTGAGCAGGAATACTCATCCTCCCGCCCCCTTGCTGGAGTGGCCAGGCAAGCAGGGAGACAGGAGTGTGGCAGCCAGGCTACTGCTGCAATTGGGGGGCAGAAGATGACACCAGCAATGCACACTGTACACTGCGCAGTAAGTGGCCCAGTGGGTTCTGGTGGTGGGTGGTAATCGATCCGGCCACCTGTGCCGGTGGGCTTTGTATCCATATACGAATACGAAGTCCCCATGTGTAATTCTAATTGTAACTGACAAGAGATTTTATTACATTAATCAATATATAAATATTAGAAATATTCAATATAATCTCTCTCTCTCTCTTTTTAACGTGAAAGGCTTTAACACTGAAAAACAGATGTGTTAATGTCCAGATATTAAATGCCTGTTACGAATATGTGAAACTGCAGCTTTCCATTGCTTTGCTTAGCTACACACACACACACACACACACACACACACTCGCCCACCCGCACGCACGCACTCCCATCTGCATGCACTCCCACCTGCATGCACACACACATGCATGCACGCACTCCCACCCACCTGCACGCATGCACGCGCTCCCACCTGCATGCGCACACACACACGCACTCACTGGATGCAGTGACAATTCCAGTTTTTCTTTCCTTTGCTGCAGCAGCTCACTGCTCCAGACACTGTGGTGAAAATACCCTACCACTTTTCTGGCCCACTCAATTATGCCAGGGATACATATGTGTTCCATACCCTGCAAAGCACCCTGAAGTACTAGGTTGAGAGTGTGGGCCATACACTGCACCCCTTTCATCTTCCGAGCTGCAGTACTATCACCATGTTTGCCCCCTTGTCTATGACAAGCAGACCTTGCCTTTATGCAGCTCGACTCCACTACTATTCACACTTGTTCAAAACAGCCATGATAATTGCTTTGTGTTTGGGTGTGAAGTGGTCAACCGATGAAAAAAGGAGTCCACTTCTAATATTTTCCCTTGCTTGGTGCCTTTATGTCAATGGTAGTGAACACAAGAGGTCATCCTGTAGACAATCTTGACTGCTGCCATTGGTGTTGTCAACATTCAGGCTTCCCTTTGCTATGTAAAGCTTAGCATACTTTTTTCCTGCTGGCAATGCAGGCATGTTACTGTGCAGCAATATTGGGCCACTTCCTGACATTGTGAATTGTGGACACAGAAGCACAATATCCTACATTCATAAACCAGATGTTTTTTTTTGAAGAATTGAATTGTAGAATCCTGTTGATTAGCACAAGTGAGTGACAATGCAATGAATTTCTCTCCAATTCCTGGAATAGTTTTGGAATTCTTTTAATTTTTTTAAAAAGCACGTAGTGTCTGTGCACACACATCTGCACAAATGCACATATGCTTCTTAAAAATACCAGCCTGTTGTACAAGAGAATGAGTCAAGACTTACAGCTGATACAGTATTTGGTCACCTGGATGCTTATCTGTAAGTCAAATTGGGAAGCAGAGCTGTAGCAGAGAAACACATCTAAGAGTTCTAGAATGGTGTCTCTTTTTCACCCCCATGTACGCCCAGTCTGTGAGCATTCAGGTTAAGAGTTCTGGCTCATGCTTCATGGAACTGGAGGGAGGTGAAATCTAAAGGTTATGTCTGGTTCTCAGGGACACCATATGGATTTGTGACTCTCTGTGGGAAGCATACACCCAATAACACATTAGATTCATCCATAATTAAACTCTGCAGCAGTTCCCCCTCCCACTTAGGAAATTTATAGCAAACTAAATATGTAGTGCCTGCTGTTTCCCTCCAGCCCTTCTAAGCTTAATGGTGCAAATTAAATTTCATACCAGGCAACCATAGATGTCATCACATAGATCAGACCTTAATTAACAGATCTGTGTAGGCAACAGTTAGGTTGCACACCAAGTTACTGAAAACGTGGCACTTTTTATTTTTTTAGGACAAAAAAATTATATATATTAAAATAATGAAAGAATTATCTAAATAGGAGCCCTGATACAGAAAGCACAAAATCTGATTTAAGAACACTCTATATGGTTTGCAAAACTTCACTGCCATCTTTTTCATGTACAAGGATAGTTTATGGCATAAGGATTAGCTGAGCAACCCAGTTCCCTTGAGCTGTGGCAATTATGATGTCATTTCCAAACTTGGCTGAGCAATATCCTCTTTAACATGAGTGAGTAAGACACACATTGGTTTCCATTCCTGGAATTGAAGACTAGAATATATATACGGAATGGTTGGGACTGAAAATTAAATATTGAGAAGGAGCAGTCAGTGTCTATCGCTACACTGTGATATATATCAAACTGCAGGAATCTTTATGCAGTCGTGCTGAGGTTTGCTAAATTAAGACAATGGTGTCAATAGGATAGGACTTCCGGGCAAATGGCTTGAGTCCCAATGAAACAAATGAGCAGGAGTTTCTCCAGCGCAGCAGGTCTTGTTTACTGCATTTTGAATTAAGTGAATAACACACATTGTCATTGAAAGAGATTGTGGTGTGTAAGATGATCAACCCTAGAGTCTAAAACTGCACCATGGGATTAAGATCCAGCTGTGATGTGCTGATAGAAGTTGTTATCCGATGATGGAGTTGGGATTTTTTTTCTTAGCAGTTGTGCTATTGTACAAAAGCTTGTTTTTCGTTTTTTGGTTTGTTACTGTCATCAAAGCTGTTTCATTAGTTGGACGCCACATGGGCGTTAGTTTCCATAACTATCAGCAAAAAAAAGTAATTCTTTGAACTACTTTTGGTCCTTCAGATCTCACATTCGAATCCAGCTCCTCAAAGAAAGATGAACCAGGTGTGCTTTCAAAGGTCTTAATTATTTCATTACTTCTTGGTTACAACAGGCTTGCAATCTCCTGATACTGAATTAAATACTTTCGGGATGGGATTTGACCTGAGAAATTCAATGTTATTCTTGTCTATAAGTTAACATATGCAAATATCATCCAAATATATATCCTCAATTGTCTCCCTCTCTCTCTAACTTACCTCCCACTCCACCCATGTTTAAGTAATCAACATAGGATCTATATTGGTCCATTTATTTGACAATAAACGTGGCATACTGGATAGTGCTGATCATCCACCAAAAAGATGTAGGTTCAAAGTCGTACTTATCTGAGATGTATGCTGAGTATATTTGAGCAAGCTATTACAGCCCTATTCAAGTGTTTCTTCACTTAGTCATCCATTTTATTTATACTTCACCTTTCTCCCAAGAAAGAGACAGCGCCCAAGGTGGCTTGCAAAATAGTTAAAAGAGAAATGTTGAAGAAGTCAAAAATGCAATAAATTACAATATTAAAAAAACATGCAAGCACGGTGGTCCAAATTCTGTTGGCTGTTCACATGTGCATATGTTAAACTATGTAATTCACAATGGCAAACTGCTGCTGACTAATGAGGTGCTGATTACATTATTAGGCATATGTCTGTTGTGCAATTGAGTTTCCACCTCGTAATGCCTTATTGTTATGTACTGTCAAGTCGGAACTGACTTATAGTGACCCTAATAGGATTTTCAAGGTAAGTGATATATTTAAGGAGTGATTTTACCAGTTCTGTAGCCCCAGAGAGCTTCTAGGGCTGAGCAGGGATTCAAACCCAGGCCTCTTGAGTCCTCATATGTCACTCTATTCATCACACCAATCTGGTTATCATGATGTCTCATTTAGATTAGATTAGGCATCCTTCAGTCTCGAGAGACTATGGTAACGTGCTCTGTATGGAGGACTTGGGACAGCGTCTAGTTAGTTAGCAGCAATTCACTACAGTGAATTACACAGTTTGATTTATCTACGTGTAAAGCATGAACAAGACTCTGGCCACTGTGTTTTAAAACTGTTGAATAAAAATTGTGTCAAACAATTTAAAAGCACATTAAAAAAAGCTTTCAAGTATTATATCTTCAAAACAAGGGTTAATGTGAAACTATGAGCAGAGAAAGAGTTCCAGCCCTGTTCCATGTCTGTTGTTGTCTTAATGGGGAGAGGGTTTGTCTGAAAAAGAAACGCTTC
Source organism: Intellagama lesueurii (assembly GCA_037013535.1). Lineage (NCBI taxonomy): Eukaryota > Metazoa > Chordata > Lepidosauria > Squamata > Agamidae > Intellagama > Intellagama lesueurii. The sequence goes on from JBAJHW010000003.1 coordinate 103,572,334, forward strand.
TGCTAACATGGAGTAGCATCCCACAACTGGGGATCCTGAAAAATCTGGGTTCCTAACCATATGGGAATGTTCTGTGGGCAGCAGACATGGACCTTCCTCACCTGAAAAGAGGGACAGGCAGTGGGCAAAACTACAAGGTGCTTCCTGTTCATGCTTTCATAATAACCCTTTTTTTGGGGAATACATGCATAGGGCTTAACTCTCACCATAAACAAGACCTACAAAACATGTTGCCTCCTGGGGTGGGAATGGGGAATAGCTATGATTTTTTCTGTATTCAGATCAGTCTATTTAGCATACTGGACTGGTTGCCAGCTACCACTCTTTAGGTCAGAACATATACGTAGCAAGGGAGATATATTTGTTTCTGTAGATCGTTTTTAAGGCATGAAGCAAAACTTAATTGTAGGACCTATTTCCCACCATCTAATGGAAAACGGGCTTTGGCAGCCAGCTTTGCAAATGTTGTTTTTTGTTCAAAGTATGGAGCAAGAATTCCCTCCAAGCGACATCCTTCCATCCTTACCAAGGCACAATTCCCACTCTCGTCAGCGGAGATTTGCCTGAGATCCCAAAGAGTGCATTATTTGGTTCATATGAGCCAATAAAGAATTTGAACCTCCAGGGAACTGTAGTGCCCGAAGGCAAGAGAACAGTCGCTTTGACCAAATGTGCAGTGCTGTGGTATTCATTCCAGCAGCAGCAGCTGTAGCAATTTAGGGGAATGGGTGAAGAAAGACTAAGCATTTGTTCCACCTCATAATACAGCACCGTTAAGGCAACCTCTTTAGGAGTATTGCTGAGCTGTTTGCTCTTGGAAATATCAAACATCTGCCTGAGGTGAATACCTAACTAGCTGGATACCTTTCTATCCTTTCCTATTTTTGGCTCTGACAGGAACACCCATCTTAAGAGCCCTGGTTCTTGGGAGACGCGGAAGGAACGGAGTAAGAGCAATTGCTCCTGGCAGTTTAAAGGGCTAGTAAAAACAGGTTTATAATGTTTACATGATTTTTTATGGGTCAGAGTTTATTACCACTGTGCTCTGCGGCCTACAGTGGAGGAGAACTTTACAAGGTTTGGGGCAAGTTTGACAGTTAATGTTTCAGGCGTGAGGAAAGTATTTAAAGGGAGGTTTCAAAGACTCCAGGATTTAGAAATCCCTACATGCAAAGCAGAAAGGAAAAAGATAGAGCTTTGTGAAAACAGATAGAGTCTGAGCCACTTTGTGGCTTGGTTTTAATAATAATATTGGAACAGCAGAGCTGAAAGAGATCCTGTGGATCATGGCGTCCAGCCCCTGTCGTGGAGGCACGGTGGGGAATTGAACTCCCAAGCTCGGGCTCTGCAGACAGAGGCCTACGCCATGAGACCCACAGACACTTCCTCCCAACATTTATTTCTGCAGCTTGTATTGTTCTGGAAGAGGTGTCCCAAATAGTGTGGTAAACACTTTTTCACAAACACCGTTCCAGGTGCCCTCTTCCCCATCCCATTTGTAAAGGAAACTTGTGCTTTGAAGCTCTTCCTCATGACTGCTAAGCCACTGCCCTCCTGACCTGACGTGCACTGAAAATAAAGTCCGTGAGGCAAAGGGCTGATCTGGACATATAGCAAAAAGAAAAAACAGGGTTGCCTGGCTAGGGACAATCTTTTGATTTTGGCTAAATCATAGGATGAGAATGGTAGGACTTTGTGGTGTCATGGAACAGGGCAGGCAATGGTTGAGATGAGAACAGATTTGCTTGAAGGCCAGCTTTTTGTGGAAACGGGTATAGGAAGAATCTGGGTAAAAGGTCTCTGAATCTGGACAAAAGTCACCTAAAGACATCTGCGGGGGGCGGGGGAGTGACATTTTTAGGCAGTCTGGCATGAGGAAATATGAGCTGAACCACTGCATCCCAGGCTTTTTGTTAAACTTTCTCCTCATCTGTTTTTATTTATTTATTTATTTATTTATTTATTTATTTATTTATTTATTTATTTATTTATTTATTTAAAATATATGCTACCTTTCTCCTAAAAGGATCCAAGGCAGCTTACAGCATTAGAGGAAAGAATTTTAAAAGCTAAAACAATCAGTTATTACAATTTTAAAAAAAAACTATTGAACAAATATCTGGAAGTTGAGTCATGGCGACTAGATTTCTTTCTTATTAGGTTGAAATGTTTCACTACTCATCCAAGTAGCTTCTTCAGAGTGAAGAAGCTACTTGGATGAGTAGCAAAACGTTTCAACCTAACAAGAAAGAAGTCCAGTTGCCATGACTCAACTTTCAGATAACCTCACCTGGACGACTGAGAATCTTCACAGATATATTTAGGAAAAATATGAAACACTTGTAAATAAAAACAGTATTAAAAGCACATTAAAAACAACAGAAATACAATAATCCCTTTTTAATAAAAAGCTTACTAAGCCAGTCATTGAAAGAAAGTCTGACTGAAGAGAAAGGTCTTCATCTGGTTGCAGATGGACAGCGAAGATGGGGCCAGTCTGGCATCCCATGGGAGGGAGTTCCAGAGTCTGGGAGCAGTGACAGAGAAGACCCTCTCCTGTGTCCCCATCAGCCGCACCTGTGAGGATGGAGGGACCAAGAGGGAAAAAAATCACCCTTGAAGGTCTTAAAGCCTGGGCAGGCTCATAAAGAGAAACATGATTTTTGAGATAGCTTGGACCCAAGCCATTTAGGGCTTTATAGGTTAAAACCAGCACTTGGAATTGTTCACAGAAATGGACTAGCAGCCAGTGGGGCTGCTTTAACAGAGGGGCTATGTGCTCCCTGTGACCAGCTCTGGCTAACAATCTAGATGCAATGCTTTGGACCCGCTGAAGTTTCTGAACACTTTCCAAAGGCAGCCCCACATACAGCATGTTACAGTAATCTAACTGGGATATAGCTAAGGCATGTGCCATGTGGCCAATCAGACCTCTCCAGGAGTGGGCACATCTGGTGCATTAGTTTAACTCTGCAAATGCACTCCTGGCCACCACGGAAATGTGGGTATCCAGGCCCAGGGAAGCACACCCAAGCTGCACACCTGTGTTTTCAAAGGTAACGTAATCCCATCCAGCACATGCTAAAACCCTATTCCCTGATCTGCCTTTCAACTGACCAGGAGCACCTCTGTCTTGCTAGATTAAGTTTTAGTTTATTCACCCTCATCCAGTCTATTACTGATACCACACACTGATTTAGAACTGAAATAGCTTATTCAGATGGCAAGGAGAGATAGAGTTGGTTGACAACATCTCCCAGACAACATCTCCCAGTGGTTTCATGTGGATGTTAAATAGCATGGGGGACAAAAAAGAACCCTGAGGGACACAGGCCAATGACCAGGTATCGAATAGGAGTCCCCAGCACCACCATCGGAGTTCTCCCTTCCAGGAAGGATCAGAGCCACCATAAAACAGTGCCTCCAAGTCCCATCCCAAAGAGATTACCCAGAAGGTTGATCATACTGAAAGCCACTGAGAGGTCCAGCAGAACCGACAGGGGCACACTCCCCCTTTCCAGTTTTCATTGTAGGCCATCTGTTTGCTCAGTGACAGAGCAGGAGTGTTCCTCGAGCTGGCAACCTGATACCAATTATTAGTGGTCCATCCTCTTTTTCTACTAATAACATTACCAACTGAAGTTAACAAAATCAAAAATAAACATACAATAGAACACAGAATATTGTTGAATGCACTGCAATCATGCAATAGAATATTTCCTGGAATATACCATTTCAAGGGACTGGATGCTTGAGTCCTCCCTTGGTTAAGAAACTCCTTACATAGGAGAGATGAGACTTCAAGCTTTTGCCACAATGTTTTTGGATCTGTCTACACTGGCACATAGATATGGTATACGGATTGCTGATGGCATGGTTTTGAATCGGAAAAACACAACTTCATCCACAAATGTTTCCACTTAGAATAATCCATGCTTCCTCTTTAAGAGCTGTCGCACACCTTTCTGGCCCAGCAGTAGGACATGCATTCTTTTTTACATGCTCGTTGTTTAGCCGGGAGATAGCGGCCTACAGGAGCCTCTGCCATTGTAGCTGCAGATTCTGAGGGAGGAGAAAGTGAAGGGGAGGATGAAGAAAGGAAGCAGGGAGGAAGGATAAGAGAAAACAGAATAGCACTGACAGAGGGAGAGAGAAAAGATGTAAAAAAACAACAACTAATTTCACTTCCCCTAACCACAGACCATCAGGAGAAGTGGTTAACTGACCACGAGCACTATTTGCTGTTCGGATGGGAGGAGCATGCCAAATGGCACTTCACTTCTCCCTCTGACCTGAACAGACCATTTGTAGCCTGATCCACATCACACCCCAAACAGCCAGTTTGTACAGGACTTTAGTTTTCCCCACACTTGGGTGATATTTTGTAGAGAGGAACACTCTGTACAATCCCTCCTTTGGAAATTGTATAGCCACAATGAAAATGGTAAATTCATGTGGTTTTGCTACATGCATAACTCTGCTCTTAGTCATTGAAAGCCACTTGGAGTCACTCACTGGGAGAAAGGCAGCTTAGAAATGAAACAAACAAATAAAATGTCCCTAGTTCTTAGTCACCGAGCTTACTCTTATAAGCATCATAATCATAAAGGCCCAGTTGATGAACTGCACCAAAAAAGTTTTTCCTTAACCTTTCACCTTCATCTTTTCTCTGCTCCATTTCTCCTAATGGCTCTGCACAGTTTATCTTAGGTTAATTAATATAAGCTAATTAACCCGAGAAGGGGTTGAGTTCTTATTTGATCTAGTTGCTTACCTATTGCAAAAACCCTCTTTGCTTAATGTAAATGCTGTAAACAATCTCAGTAGAGAGCTCAATAGCTCATAATATTTTGCATTGAAAATGGTCAGGGTTTAGTGGAAGTCACCAGGTGGTTGCTAAGATCCAGACAGAGATTAATTGTAACAGTTAAAACTAAATGGAGTTAGCTAACTAAGTTAGTTTTTTAGCGAACGGAAGTGTTATTCAAATGTAATCTGTGCATTCACTGTTAGGAATAAATTTCAGTTTAAACTGATTCCAGGTTACACTGAAAGTAAGCTTACCACATGAAATGAAAACCTGAGAAGCAGGATTGAGGGCTGCAAAGTTTCCCCTGTCTCTACTCGCCCTCGACCCCTCCTCATTCCTATTGCAACGGTGATAGAGTCTGAGAAGCAAAGATTGCAGGCAAACTCATTCTCCTCTCCCTCCTAACCAATTCACTGCCCTGGGGAGGGGACGAGAGGAAGAACACAGACCTCAGTCTGTCTTTGGCACACATGGCAAATCTTTGAGTGAGTGGGACAAATGACTCATAATTTACCATTTGATCAGGATGGGAGGTGGGGGAATGAAAAGCTTTATTCATGGCTATAGTCCATGTTGAGGTATGATCTTTGAAAGGTGTGCTTAAACAACTTGTGGATTCCCTTGACAGCAATTTTTAGTTACCAATATTTGTGCCCATTGTTGTGAACAAATCTTGGTGATTAAAAAGAGGGCTGTTCTCTTACTTTTTAAATTGCAGTCTTGTGGTTAACGTCATTTTGAGCACATTTTTTCTCTGTCTACTCAGAAGTAACGTCTCCTGAGTTCAGTTGTTTTGAATTGTTGTAAAAATGGGTGAATACATGCTGCATGTGTAAGAGCAGGTTAATTTGATGGGAAATTGTGTTTTTTGGAGTGGTGGTGAGTTTTTTTAATTCCTTAACCAAGGTCCGTTTATTTTAACATGGATGTATAATGTCTGGTGAGGGTGTCCCTTCAAAAACACCAGATTAAACGTTGTCTCAAAGGAACACACACTATGATTTCAAACATCACCTGACGTCAATTTAAATTTACACCAACACATATGTTGAGCTATTGCTTTAATGTAAACGAGACCCAAGCTAGACAAGATGCAAGTAGTGCAGAAGATAGAAGCAAAAGAAAAACACATTGCGCACACTAGCACATTTTATATCACAAGCTCAGCTTCTATGGTAAAAATTAAATTCTAGCAGTGCTATATCCTGTACATGACTAATCAGAAATGAGCGTCACTATATCCAGTGGGGTTTACTCCCCCATATGTGGAGGTAGAATTGCAGTTTAAGTGTCATCTAATCATAGCTTTCCTTCCTCCACACACATTTTCTCCAGTAATATGCATTTTACTGAAAAAATAAATATATTTACAGAAAATTAAATACAAAAGTTTGGAGAAAATAAAGACAATACATGTAATTAGTAGACAAATAAACTTACACACAGGAGAGTTTGCTTCTGAGTACATCTGGTCTGCACTGTTAGGCAACTGTCATCCTACAAACACTTTTTCTGGGAGTCAACCTCAGTGAACATTGAGGGTGGTCCCCTGATGCACTTGCAGAGTACAGTGTGTGAACGAAGGCGTGCAAGCTGGGAAATCTTTGCTATTTAATTAGCCTCTTACTGCAAGTTTAGAAGATTTTAAACCAGGCAATAAGGATGACTTGGAAAGAAGTAGTGGACTTTGTATCAAGGTGAAAGTACTCTTGGGGTCTACTCTCGAGGTCTAAGCACATGGAGGTTTCTCATTTGTCCAAGGAAACTGAATTTTGACTCACCGGGACTATCAACTGGGAGCTACTTGGGAATCCATAAATTAAACAGGAGGAGGGGAAGGAGGTGAGATTATAAGGGGGGTAGCAAAAGAGGGTTTTTTTTGTAGGGGAGTGGCACATGTCTCTCTCCCCCCCCCCCCCCCCGATTTACATAGCTGTGGCCTTCTCTCTGTGGTTCAAAACAGGGATAGAGACAGAACGGGGTGTGTGTGTGTGTGTGTGTAAAATAACAGATGGGATTTTTCTACTCTTTTTTTCTTTCCATTTTTTTATTATAATGATCTAACTTGAATGGCTATTTAACCCCAATGTAACAGTTAAAAATTTGTCTCCTCCAACTAAAACTGACTGAATTAGATTCTGGCACTTACTGACAGTTAACTAAACTATTCACCCCTTTCTATTAAATTTTTTGCTTCTCTGGACCCAGCAATACCAGAGAGATAAACCAGCCTTTCCTAGCTTATTGAGAGGAGGAGATGGGAATAAAAGAGAGTAAAGCCTGGGCATTTAAAGGGTATTTTTAATTTATGTTTCCACACATAGTTCTCAGGATTGACTTCTTGTTACACAAAGTCTCAAATGTGTGTGAAGATTAAGCTCCATGGTTTTAATAGAACCACAAAGGTTTCCATCAATGCCCAGTCATACAATTTATCAGTGTGTACTGTTGTTTTTATTTGAACTTAACCAGAATACTGGATTTCTTTCCTGCAGCAGGTGTTAAATTATCACAACATAGCTAGTAAAACAGTATTATCAAAGTGACTGCTGCTGTGAATGGGACACTGTCTTCTTATCTTGTTTATGTTTGGGATCAGAATAGAAATGCAACAGACCAAGAGGCATTGCATGGCCTTTTGGCTCTACTGTTCTCATTTCCCCCTTTCTCTAACCATTATCGAAATAAATCTGCCAACCAAGTATAACACTCCATGCATCTGATAAAGGGGGCTCAAGTCCATGGAGGCTTATGCCACCATAAATCTGTTAGCCTTTATGGTGCCCAAGGACCTCTGGAGTTTGTCAGACGAATGCCATTTTCACAATGCCCACAAATTAGCTTCAAAGGCTCCGTGACAAGCCTGCTGCTACTTGCAACTCACCAAGCTGAACAAAAACCACCAGTCAGGTTTTGTGACCTGCAAGGTGCTTGACAGCCACATGAGCTTTGCTGCAGACAAGGAAACAAAACAAAACAAAAACACAACACATACACAGCCACATCAGGAGGTTTTCTCAAGCCAGTTGCCATACTGTATATACTTGAGGGGATTACTGTACCATATCTTTGTACATTTGTCCTGTGAGAGGAACACTGCATTTGTAATTATTACACAGAACTGTATACTGGGCATGTTATGATGCAATGATAATATTGTACCTGAAAATCATTTATTCCAACCTGAACAACTATCCCAGACACTCCTAAAACACATTATTTCACATGATCCACACTAGACTGCCACAGAGAACACTGGGAATGAAAAGACTAATTAATTATGAATCATTGGGCAGTTTTTGATCACTTTCCCTCCATTTCCTGAACCTCCGCTTCTCTTTCCTATCATCTTTCATGCTGGTCTGTGGGACTGGTTTCCACCAGTAACTTCAAAGTGGAATAGACTTTCTCTGGTGAGTTTCAGTTTACAGTCAAGAGGAACCGTTAGTTAACATGACATTTACCAGACAAGATGTGTTCTTTGTTGTTCTGCCTGAAAATGCAGACTTTGGATTCGGGATGTGACTTTGCTTGGCATGGTATATCCAGGTGGGCCTGGCGGAGAGTTTTGATGGATGACAGGAATATACATCCCCAGCGCAAAGGGTTTTGCCTCAGGAAAAAATCTCTATTTAGTCTGCTACATTCTAAATCTGCTTCTGCTAATTACACCAGATACTCCTTGTTATTATTAATGCCTGTGGAATATTAAGATTGTAAGAAAATTCAACAAAATTAAATTTCAACAAATTTAACAGCTTGACTACTAAGAGGCTGTAAAATCCACCATCTAGTGATCTGTGCTTGAGTCCACTGATTCCCATGGTACAAAGCCCACCTGTATTTTGGTACATTTTTCAATGTGTGTTTTTCTGTACATAATCTGAAGTGTGTTTTTAAAAAAGATATTTTCTTAAATATTCAAACTGCATTGCAAGCTCATAAATATATGGATTTATGACTGTGAATTATTCTTCAGGTCTACACAAAGTTCTGTGGGATACATAGGGAGTAAAGCTAAGAGCTCAGAAAAATGACCTTTGAGGGATTACTGTTTCCAGAATCCTGCAGCTGCTGCGGTCTTTGGCTGGTGTCAGAATGCACACATCCAAAATTCTCATCATATCCCAAGACAGGTTGAGATTTGAGAGAGTTACAGTCCCAAAGTCACTCAGTTAGCTTCCTTGACATGAATTAGGTGGCCACATGAATGACACAGCAAGGCAGTTGTATTTTTAATAGTTGTATTTTAAGAGAGAATTTCAGCAAATGAAATCCCTTCTTTCACATAGAATCATAGAATCACAGAGTTGGAAGAGACCAAAAGGGCCATCGAGTCCAACCCCCTGCCATGCAGGTACTCCATCAAAGCACTCCCAACAGATGGCCGTCCAGCCTCTACTTAAAAAACTCTAAAGAAGGAGACTCCACCACACTCCAAGGCAGCATATTCCACTGCTGACCAGCTCTGACTGTCAGGAAGTTCTTCCTGAGATTCAGGTAGAATCTCTTTTCCTGTAGTTTGAAACCGTTGCTCCTTGTCCTAGTGTCTGGAGCCGTGGAAAACAAACCTGTCCCTTTCTCGACATGACATCCGTTCAAATATTTAAACATGGCTATCATGTCCCCTGACAGTGTCACCGAAGCTACCAACATGAATTTGACCCAACTCCGGGAGGCAGTGGAAGACAGGAGGGCCTGGCGTGCTCTGGTCCATGGGGTCATGAAGAGTCGGACACGACTTAACAACTAAACAACAAACAACAACAAAATCATGTCCCCTCTTAACCTTCTTTTTGTAAGGCTAAACATCCCCAGCTCCCTAAGCCACTCCTCATAGGACATGGCTTCCAGACCTTTGAACATTTTGGTCACCCTCCTCTGGACACGTTCCAGGTTGTCAACATTCTTCTTGAATTGAGGTGCCCAGAACTGGACACAATACTCCAGGTTCCCTGTCCCCCTTTTTAATGTGGCCATCCCATACACAGCCAACAAAAAGATTTAAATTTGGATTCCCCCCTCCCCCATGCAAGGTCCACATGTTACTCTGCTGTCCTGCACAGAGGTATCCAGACCACCAGTGCCATGCTGCATATAATGCGCAGTGCTAAGCAAATTGAGATGGTTGAGTTCTAAACTGTATTTCCAGTTGCAATTCAAGTACTGTATTGTTAAATGGTCTCTCATTAAAAAGTTCCTTGCATGGAGCACATTAGGCAGAGAGATGCCTGTATGTTATCTTTGGTGTGCTCTACATGCAGAGAGACATTTTGTTTGCCTGGGGTTCTGTTTTAAGTATGAGAAGGCATTAAAAAATATAACCCTCGCCTGGAATCTAAAGTGGATTGTTTGGAATGGTCCAGTTTCCATAATGTGTAGAATGGACCTTGGGAGTTAAAATCCCACAAACTGAGGCAGTGCTGGCATGGTGAGCTTGCAGCATAGAATCTTCCCTTGGGTAGCCCAGGCTTCTAACATACGTAAGCAGCACAGAAAGAAGTGGTTTGTGTGAGGTAGTAAACCTGTGAAAGGGTTCTTAGTTTTGAATGTTATACTGAGTAATGCACAGTGTTCTTCTTAAATATAACCTACTTATAATGAAAGACCAGTTCAACATGTGTCTCCATTGTGTAGACCATAGACAGGCAATCTCAGTGGAATTAAAGTTCGTATGTCAGATATGCTGGGAGATCAAGAGTCACATTCCCAAAAGGATGGTGCTTACTGAGAAGGGTGTAGCCAAATAGGCTAATTTTCATTCAAAAGTCAGTGCAACATTTATATATTATAAAGGTCGCTACAATGTTTTTCATTAAAATAGGTTTAATCAAAAATTATGTTTCTTTAAACCTGAAAAAGCACTCCTATGCTCTCAGGTAGCAAATATATATAATGTACTGTATAAGTCTGTGCATGTACATGAGTGCATGTGTGCACATACACACAGAGAACATTTGTATAAGGGTGTTTTTATAATTGCTGAAGAATCATGACAGGACACTTAAGCAGAGCCAGCCCTTACGTTTGCCAGGGTGTGACAACTACCTTAAATAGTAGCTGCTACAGGGGGAAGCTTTGCGCCTTCTTTTGGGTAAGAATCTTCTTCAGATAGGTTTTGACAGCATCAATGATTAGGAGGCAGATTGTGACAAAAATGCTGCTGCACAATGATGTTTTTATTGGGATTAAAGTGCCTGGCTTGTAAACTTCAACATAAGTAGCTGCTGTCTCAGTTCAAGCTGATCGCAGGGCCATTTGGAAATGAAAAGAAATCTGGCTTTGTTTGCAGATCTCTTTTAACTAGGAAGAATTTTTTTAAAAAATCCTTGGTGTTTCCTGACAGCAACAACAGCCTGTGTTTGCATTCTGTGTTCCCCAGTGGAAATGCTTCAGAAATTCTTCTAGTTTTTATTTGCAAGCCCATTAAAATTTTATGCCTGTGCCATGAGAGAAGCTTTTCTGCCGATTAATTCCATGGCACTTGGGTTAATGTTTGAAGGCCTGCACATATGTGGGTCTTCAAATGTTATGTTTTTCTGTGGTGTACACAGGGGCTCCTCCATATGAGACAGTGGTGATCTCGATCTTGATCTATCTGGTTGCTGACTGTGCATGAAAGATGCAGAGAATCCCCCCCACCTTATGGCTGCAGATCTTTAACTGTTACAAGAATGCCCTGAGATCAATCTCTCCCCCCCCCCCCAAATCCACAATGCTAGTAGGATGCTGAAGTCTATACCTTCTCACAGCTGTCCTTAATTATGTGGAGGAAGAAAAATGGGTCATCATGTCCACTGGCTGAGCCCCTGCCATCATGCAGGCTTGCTTTGTACCCTACTTGGGGTAGGGAAGACAATCCTCTCTTTGTTTGAGAGGCTGTTGGGGAAAATCAGGTATCCTCTCTTGGAAAGTTTCTCCAGTCCATGACTGGCGTAAAGATGAAGCCCAGTATTCTAATCAGTACTTAAGTATACATGAAGCTTCAACCACAGTTGCTTCCACAGTGGGAGTTCCACACATCTAAATATTGAACAGGAATATTTGCTGAAGAGCCATAAGGAGGGAAAGATGGGTCTTTGAGGTAGCTAATCACTCAGATGGCTGTTGGAGATGATACATAGGTGATCTGGGAACAGGCTTCCAGGCTTCCCCCAAAATTGCAGTCCTCAAATGGCTAATCAAGAATGCAGAAAAACCTCAGATTTTATTTCCTGCATTCTTGATGGTGGGGGTGCAGCCTTCCGAGGTCTGGCACAGAACAATTGCTTTTAGATCTTTAGAGGTTGTCCATCCCTGATTTAAATTATATTAAGTGTTTCTAAGTATACCCCTTTACATCTTGTCATTTGGCACAATTCCTGGGCTGTAAAGAGCTTCACACCAGGTAGAAGTCTGAGAAACAAAATGTTTTCTGGCTCAAGATTGCAGTGTTATGGATGGTTGAGCAGATAATTTCTCTCTGTTTTTAGTAGACAGAAGTATAAAGAGACATTGCTTCAAATACCAGTGGTAGTGCGGGAGTTAAAATGATTGAGGGTGGTCATTAACAGAAGATTTGCAAAGAGTTATAATACAATCCTAATTCAAAGATATGCTGCCTCTAGTGGGTTTACCAGGACAGGGGCACCTGCTCTTATGCTGGCACAACTGCCCCTGTCCTAGTAGATCAGAAGATCTAACAGAGGGATTTCCTGACATAGTGACTATGCAAGTTAAAATATGCCAGCAAAAAAGTCAAGAAAAGGGGGGTGGAGAAAGGGTGAGGTGAGAGTAGACCTGGGTCATGCCAAATCCAGATGTCCTCTAGCCCTTGAGACACCAATGCTCCATCAGGACAAAGGCTCCTCAGCTTTATGGTAGTCTTGAGTAATAACCAGAATCCCTGGGCTGGGAAGAATTTAGATTCAGCAGAGTTGGCAGGACTTGTGTCAGCTCAGCTGACTGCCCGCCATTTTGGCTAGTTAGGATTGCACCTGTAGTGAGGAGCTACAAATTCTCTTGTCACAGCCTTGGTGTTTTGTGGCTGTGTGTCACAGCTGACCCTCTGGGTTGGACAAGTATCTATTCCATCAGGGGCAAGAGAATCTTTGACCTTACTTTTGGACTGCAGTTCCCATGGTCACTTCTTACAGGGGTGAAAAGCTTGTGACTTTCCAGATATTGTTGGACCTCAACTTCCATCAACCCCACCGAGGATAGCCCTAACCCAAAGGATTATGAGAGCTGTAGTCCCACTGAGCCTTACTGGGTGGGGCTGATCATAGAGCATTGTAGGACAAAATATTTGAAGGCTCAAAGGTTCTGCAGTCCTGCAGTGAGACTCAGAAGCCTCTTATATCTTTAAATTGTGCCCCATCTAACCTTGCAGTGCTTCGTTTTGGACATGTTTTTGAATGCAAGTCTCATCTGTAAAGCAGGTATTGGCTTGCTATGTGTCTGCTTTCATATTTCCTAGAATACAGTAGCATCTAGAATACTTTGGGCTTTGGCATGGTAACACAAATGAGTGATGTAAGCAAGCTGAAAAACTAGCCATGGAATTGAAGCAGTCTTGTGACCTACCTTGATTGACTGAGCCTATTTCTTAGCCTGCTAATCTTGTTATATGTGATCTGGGATTTCCGTTGTTGTTTCATGGCTCTGTCACCAAGGGGTGACTCACCTGCGTGAACAAACCAAAACAGATATTTATTTATTTATTTATTTATTTATTTATTTATTTATTTATTTATTTATTTATTTATTTATTTATTTATTTCCCACCCATCTAGGCCAAAGTCTACTCTGGGTGGCTAACAACATACAAGAATAATAAAATAAAATAGACAACAACATTTAAACCATAAGGATAACAATAAATTAAGTACTGACAGGAGGAAAGGCCTGCCTAAAGAGCCGGGTCTTGAGTTGGCTCTTAAAAACACCCAGCGAGGGAGCCAGACAAATTTCAGGGGGGGGAAGACTTTTTTTAATCGTATATGTAGAATCTCTTCACAATATTTCAGACACAGTGTTTTTCAAATGCGTCAGTTCAAACATCCAGACATGACTTGACTATATAGGACATCCAATTAATTGTTCATGCATGTATAAATTGGGGGACGTGGTGGCGCTGCGGGTTAAACCGCAGAAGCCTCTGTGCTGTAAGGTCTATAGATCTGCAGCTGTAAGATCGAATCCACGTGACGGAGTGAGCGCCCGTCGCTTGTCCCAGCTCCCGCCAACCTAGCGGTTCGAAAGCATGCAAATGTGAGTAGATAAATAGGGACCACCTCGGTGGGAAGGTAACAGCGTTCCGTGTCTAAGTCGCACTGGCCGTGTGACCACGGAAGATTGTCTTCGGACAAACGCTGGCTCTATGGCTTGGAAACGGGGATGAGCACCGCCCCCTAGAGTCGAACACGACTGGACAAATTGTCAAGGGGAACCTTTTAACCTTTATATATAAATTTAATATATGATAGCAGACATTTCAGAGGAGTGGATAGGAAATGCCATGTGTAGATGTACACACATTGAAACATAATGTACACTTTTAGGAAGAATAAGCATCATGCCCAGGAGGAGTTAACTGGAGATACAACTCATGTTTGTTTGTTTGTTTGTTTGTTTACATTTCTATCCTGCCCAACTAGTCGCTAGGCTACTACTCTGACCGGCTAACAAAGGACAACACAGTCATAAACAATAACAATAAAAACAATAAAACAATAACGAAGAGAAAGGTTCCATAATTAATGGCAGGCAGGTGACAAAAGGGATACATAAAAATTACTTGATTGGGGCAAACTATTGAAGGTCTTGGGAAAACAACCAGGTTTTCAGTTGGCTCCTAAATCCCAAGAGGGATAGCGCCAACCGGACCTCTAAGAGATATCCTGTATACATTCCCCTTTCTATTAGAAACTCATTAGCAAGTCCCCTCAGCATATAAACAAACAAACAAATAAATAATCCAGTTTTCAAAGCTTGCAAAGTGTTCCATGAAAAAATAAATAAATATGTACTCACACCGTGCTAATGCCTACATTTCAATACCGTAGGACCCCTGTATCTGCTATATCAATACAGGTATCTGTGGTTTCACTTAACACAGGTAAGTCCTGCAGTAATAAAGTTCCATTCCTTGGATCCAGACAAGCTTTTCTGAATGCCTGGACCAGGTAGGTGGTGTGGAAGAACTCTGTGTTAGGCCTGGAAGGGGATGGGATTCTTCTCCTCTCTCTCAAGGTCTCCCAGGCGCATGCTGGGTTCAGCTCATGTCCAAGGCATGGCAGGGTGAGGAGTGGGTGCTCCAATCCCAGCTTTGGCCAACAAGCTGAAATGGCCACAATCACACTGGGAACTGGAGGGATCATGTCAAAAGGGGGGGGGGCTCCAGCATGGGGTCTGCACTCCCCAGGCAGAGGTGTAGAGCTCCAATGCCTGCAGAGAAGGTAAGAGAGGAAGGGAAAGATGCAACTGGCTCCCTCCCTTCCCCTGCCTCCATTGCCTTCTCCCCACCCCTCCCTATCCATTCTCCATCTCTCCCAGTTGATCTGGACTGGCTGCCCCCACCCTGCTGATTTTGGATAGGAGGGCATGTGCGCGCACACAGACACACAAAAGTGAGTTCTTCCTCTTCATTTTCTGGGCTCAGGGGAAAAGAAAGGGGAGTTGTCACCACAAGGGTCTATCTCTGTAGCTAAGCCAGCAACAGCAGCAGGACTTGCTGGGGCAAAGAGGATGGGAGGTGTTTTTTTTTTCCTTTTTAATAATTATTGTTGTTGTTGTGCAACAATATAGTTGTCCTACTGTATTTGCTATGTGTTTGCTCCTATCTACATTTTTCAGTAACTGCGGGGGGATGGAACCGATCACCCCATGGATATGGAGGTTCTATTGTAACAACAAAATGTACAGAAAAGGCAACAAGGATACATGTAGATTAAATATGAAAAGGCAGAAATATAAATTGAGGCTAATCTGTAAATAAAGGGCAACAACAATGTAAAATGCAGTATTTCATACACAGTAGCTGAAATCCTCTTTCTTAGTGTAGTAAGTTTCAACTACCGTAGGTGCATTAAACCTGTGGGATCTGGTGAATCAATTCCTATGTAAGTTTCATGTATTCAATGGATCTACTCTAATTGTGACTTAGGTCAATTGCAACTACATGGTCAATTACTATGGGACTTATGTGTACTTGGGGGGGAAAAACTGCAGAAAAATTTACATCTGAAAAATAGGTGGAAAAAAAAACTTGCACAGGAATAGGAAAGAACAAGCTTTGTGTTGGAAAAATGAAAATTTCAGTGAGACCAAGCATTGCAGAATTATTCCTTCCTATGCAATAAACATTCTCAAGAAGATCCTAGTAATGACTGTGCAGTGCTTAATTTGCAGAGAAACTGGACTTCTTTGTTTGATGTTTAGGCAATTGTATTTTCTTTCAGCCTGACTTTATGGGCACTACCCCTAAGAGCCAGCCCAGGGAATCTTTCCTGCTTAGTGTGAAATTTTTCTTAGACATGATGTCATCTCCTTAACTTCCCTGGCTGAATAAAATAAATATGAACTATAATGACGTTATGCTAAAGATTAATTAGGCTCTAATTTTTAATTTCAGAAACTCTCTTCCTCCTCCTGAAATCGTGAATGACACCTCCGAACAAGTTTGAGCTTATATTGAAATAATTACCCATGAGACTATATCAGTAAATTAAAAATATTAATAAAGACGTAATATGTGCATAAGCTGATAAATTTATTGCACACGTGGCAGAATTTTTGAGAACTATTCCTGATGATTTCAGGGAATAGAATATCTAAAAGATGGCTTACATTTAATTGTTAGGTGGAACTCAATGGCCTAGAATGTTAGCTTAGAACTATGGATAGGTTGTAAACACACCCAGATACACAGATAACCCTTAAATAGTGCAGACCTGCAGTCCCCAGGAAGATGTTCCAAGGAAAGATGGATCTCTCTCTCTGAGATATGTGAGCAAACAAGCAAGAACTCCAGTTTCACTGAGACATCTATATGCTTTGTGTCTCTGACACTGGAGTTCCAACAGCAAAGATGAAGGAGAAGGATTGGTAGTAAAGATTGGGAAGGGGTTGAGTCTTCAAGATTCCCAACCTGGGGAAACCTCCACAAGCAATGTGGGAGAAATGATTTTGAGAAAGGAAAAGAAAGGAAAAAGAAAGACAGACATAAAAGACAGACTCTACATGCCACTCTTCTCTCATTCCCCCCTTCTCACAGGTTAGATGGACCATACTAGCTACTGTTACCTTGGAGATTTTTATGTTGATGGTGATTTTACTTAGGCTCCTTTTTGTTGTTTATGGATTTATACTATCGGGGAGGAATGAAAGTGCACTAAAATACACATTTAGTATCATCATCGTTGCCACCACTACCACTGTAATTCAGTTCTGGCATCAGATGTTGGCTGCAACAAGGGTGGAAGGCTCGGTAGATCTTCAGATTATCAGATCAAGAATTGTGTATTCTTGGATTTAATTGAGGGATAAGGTTTTCGGCAGAAAATTTTGAATGTGGCAATAAATAGCTTTTACAAGTTATTTAATGCCATCATGAAACTAGGCATTTGATAACCTTAGAAGTTTGGAGCAAGTAATGAAACTTATGAACATGGGATGAAACTTGGAGAAGAGCTGAACAGTATGATTAAGAATGTATTGCAAAGTTATAGCATTTGCTACTAGTCTCATGGCCATGGTTCCATCTAAAGGAATTCTGCCATTTGTAGTTTGGTGAGATATATAGGGAATCTTCTGCTAGAGAACTCAAGCACATTCCCTAATATATGGCAGAAAATGGTTAAGTACTTCACCAAAGTACAAATATCAGGATGCCATAGGGTCAAGCTGTGGCTTTTAAACTAGCGTCAGACTAGTATGTAGATGTTCTCCAAGTAACTGGAGACCAGCCTAAAATCAGGCATTATGTTTGTTCTTTTGTCCAGATTATTATTACTAGAAATGCATTTGCCAGTTCTGTAATGGTCCAGAGCCTTACTGCAAAACAAAATCTATTTTAATGGCACATGCAGAACACGTGAAAGTTACTTTTTTTAGATTACAATTTCCATTTTTCCACAGGCAATCAATGTTCAGGCTGGGGAATATTGGGAATTATAGTCCAAAAAGGTAACCTTTTGAAGTTCTACACACTTTTAATATTTAATTCTTCAATAGTCTGGTAAGGCAAGATTCCTGAACACAAGGAAGCTTTGTGAATATTTTCAGCTGGACACAGTTGCACCCTTTTTTCAGATCTGTATGATAAATGCACAAAAACTTCAGAAGAAGCCAGGTGTTCAAGGAGGCGGAGAGTGAAGCTTGTAGGTGTGTCCATATCTCCTCCCTGTTAGTCTTACTTGCAAAATTATAGGGTGTGTGTGAACATATGGCACTCCAGATATTGTGGACTACAACTCCCACAGCCCATCGTTTGGCAATATGGGCTGGGAATTCTGAGAGTAGTGGGCCAAAACATCTGGTGTGCTAAAGGTTTGCCACCCCTGGAGCGAGTAACTTTTGAACATTGCTAATGTGACGTATGGGAGGAAACCAAAGCCACATCAGTATACGACCTATGCTCTTGTTCATAGGCTTTTCATTCAATTTGTCACTTGCGAAAATGGCTAGGAACAGAAGTGATAGGACTCCTTTGTGTTAGTGACTCCTTTAAGTTCTGAAAGAAAACGTTCATGATTTAATAGGCCCTGTAAGACCAATTGCTAGCAAGGTTGCCATTAACCAGTGAAGGAAAAGTAAATGTAAAATAACATAATGGAAGAATTGTGAGGATGATGAAAGACATTTCCTTAAAGACTCTTTTTCTTCTCCTTCTTATGGTAAACTACAAAAATGCTTATTTGAAAAGCTTTCTCTGAAATGTGCTCTTCTGTGCACACATTAAAGTGTGTGTGCGTGCATGTGTGTGCGTGTGAACCCTTCTATATGACTATGCAAACTGAATGATGTTGCTATTAGTAGGTTCAGGAGTAGATTTATTTTTTTCTGCTTTAGAAATAGTGTGGCAAAGAGGATATCATCAGTTTTTTAGGACACAACATCTGAGGTACACTCATTTGTAAATATGTATTGTTCCCCTACAAGTGTCTTTCACTTAAGATGTTGACATCTGGGTAGCCTCCGTTTCAAATCAATAGCATTATTCATATTCCAGAGACTTTTTTGGTTCTATACACTGTAAATCTCGGCTCACTCCACTCCCATCCCAGCTCAGCTTTTCGCCACTCAGTTGTGAAATCCTTTAATTGCTGTTAAACTAATTATGCATTACAATATGCAAATCACAACGGATACGATGTACTTGTGCCAGTGCCCTCAGGCAAGCACCACTGAAATGAATGCAGGTCATTGAGCAGCAAGTTTAGTGCATTAAATCCCAATGTATTCTCTTATATAAAGGGCCCTTAATAATATCTAGCATGGTTCTAGCAGCACACTAGCAGCTTGCTTTTAAAGACTAGCTGTCTAGCAGTTGCTGGTGCTTACTAAGCACTGTTAAGAAGGATTTCTATTATTTCCACTTTTTGAATCTTTTCTCCAACCCTGTTTGGGAAGGCTTTGTCTTAAACAAGATGGGTTACATTTGTAACATTCCCCTGAGTAAAGAACAGTCCTTTCCATACTGTGCAGTGAACGCCTGAGCAATGATATGGAGCCTTATGCTGGGCATAAGAATCATGTTGATTAACTTCACAAGTTAAATTTAGAAGACTGGCAACTTGCAGCCCTCTAGAATTTGTTTGGGTGCCAATTCCAGTCCAGCGGAGTTACTGTGAGGGATCATGGGATTTGAAGTCCAGCAACATCTGGAGAACCACAAGTAGCCCAGTCCTGATCCAGGGGAAAGTTAGACACAAACAAAGACCTGGCATGGGAATCTTTATGACGTTATGGATGGTTCACATCTCTACAGTGTGAGTTTCTACTCATTAATGTTGGAAATCCACCACAATCATGTGGATAGAATCTACAGCATGTCTTTCCCATACCAGTATTATATTCCAGAGACCATAATATGTGAGTTGTACAGAAGTTGGTTGTACAAAATCAGAAGGGGAAGAAGGACAAGGTAAAAAGGGCATATGGAAGAATTCATTTTGGCAGTTGCAGCTTTTTACAATTTTGTGTGACATTTTCCAAAATTTTCCATTCAACACAAAACTGGCATCACTGTTTGCCTTATTTTTTATGTTCACGTATAACAGTAGCAACTCTAGTTAAAAAGCAGACAGGTTTCATATTGTGGACATATGTGTTTTTTCCT
Organism: Intellagama lesueurii; assembly: GCA_037013535.1. NCBI lineage: Eukaryota > Metazoa > Chordata > Lepidosauria > Squamata > Agamidae > Intellagama > Intellagama lesueurii. Next base: position 103,592,466 of record JBAJHW010000003.1, read on the forward strand.
TTGCAGTGGGAAGGGAAAATATATTTGTATGTTTTGTATTCATGATAATTGTATGCACTTTTTGCCCTGTTATTTACAGTACATGTTCACTTATTTGTGTCCCTTCAATTATCCAACACGATAACGTTTTTGTGTTACAGTATGTGATCATATAACCTGAGGTAAGAATGAAAGTTATGTACAGCTCATTATATGCCTCACAAACTGATAAAAATTAAGGATTTGCATAATGAATATTTTTAGATATATTTTTTTTAAAGTATTCTTTTTTACATTTCCGCTATTGCAGAAATGAAACTGGAAAGGAATTAAGGAAATATTAATTTGTATAAAAGCAAATAACAAATGACTTAGAATTCTAATGAGAAAGAAGGAATAATGTAGCAAACTCTCTTAGATAATTAGTGATCTTTGAACATGTTTGCTTTTTGGAGTCTCTCTCTGTGTAATGACACAGTTGGCAATGGAAAATACACTTGTACAAGGCAGACCCATTTGTATGACCAGGTAACTGCATATTGCCAGTGTGAACAAAGGCCGGAACTAAACTGAAGAGGCAAAACTCCTCATCAGTCACAAACTGATCAGAAAATAACAGTGTGAGATCCATTTTAGAAAATATTTCCAATAACTTGCAGGTGGAATGCGAAACTTTCTCTACCAATCAGAACTGTACTTGCATCCTATGTTTTTATGCCACCTCAGATCAGCCTTCAGTGCAAGAAACTGTGTTTGTTTGAGAAAAGCAGCTCCTGGACAACTCAGAGGTTTACATGTCTAGCTGCAGAGCCGGAGGTTAGGAGTTTGATTTCCTACTGTGTCTCCTTGACAAAGGCTGGATCCAGTGATCTATAGGGTCCCTTCCAGCTCTGTAGTTCTAAGATGATAATGATGATGATGATTACTGGGAAAAGGGGGGAATGTAAGTTGAAGAACAGGTCCTGCCCTTTTTACCTATACATTACTGTTAAAATAGCCACACCCACCCTGCCACCCATATACCTCTTTCTTGGATTCTTGAATCTCCCAGTGGGGTGATGTATCTCATGAGGAGCAAATCTCATGGCGAGATTTGTGTGAGATGGCTTTAAAGTTTGGTTCCTCATTTCTACCTGGCATCAGTGTGAAGATTTGTGTGTGTGTGTGTGTGCGTGTGCATGCTGCACTCTCATAATGCTAGTAAACCAGGTATCTGAGAGTTAGGAAGTGAACTGGGGAGAGAGTTTGGGACCATGTACAGCGGAGGCTCCTAACCTTCGCCTGACCTGCATGCATGGGTTTCAGGTTTGGAATGAAGTCTCAAGGAATGAGCTGATGCTGGCCTAGGAACCCTACACATACATGGATTCACTGGTTGCATTTTGAAGGTGTAAGCAGGTCAATTTTTTCCTGGACAGGATCCATAGCAAGGTTTTGTAGTTTATTCACTGATAACAAACAATATATATATATATATATAAGGCTATCTCACATTCATTCTTGATGTACAGAACCAAGAAATGGAAGTGAATGCTGTCTAGGCTGGTTCCTTTTCTGTTGTCCTTCTACCAGTAGGCAAACAGGTCTTAAGTATTTCAGAGTTGATTTGCAGTTGAAATGAACCGTATCTTTTTATTGATTTGTTTTAAATTATGTTTTAATCCAATTTCAAGTTTTAATTCTATCTTTTTAATTGGATTTTCTCACTACCAGTTGCTTTGAGTTCCATTTCCCCCCAGAAAGGTAGGATATAAATTTAGTGCAGAGATAATAAGTAAGACTGAGGCCTTAAGAGATGTGCTGTATGATGAAGAATGAGGCAGTACAATGTTACAAATGTTTTACTTATCTTATCTTTTATGCTGTTTGGTCCATGCAATCCCAATGAAGATGGAGAAGACGGAATTGCCAGGGACCAGCAAATATATCCCATGTTCTTCTCCTTTATTGATTTATGAAGCATATGAGCATTACTGCGCTGCTGTGGAAACTCTCCTGTGTTCGGGACCGTGCCTGTGTATTGTTTGCATCATGGTTGTAACATTTCTGCAGTTTTAAGGTGATGATGTAGTTTGACCTTAGAAGGCCATGTTTTATACCCAAAAGGATGCACATTTTCCATGGAAGCCATTGATTCCAACCGCAGCTGATAGTCTTTCTAAAAACAATGCAATGCTGACTGCATTCTGACTTTGGAATTAAGGAGAATACACATGATATAACCTTTCCTGCAGGTGTTGGTATAGTTGTTGTAGTTGATTTAACAGAGCAGCAGATCCTTAATTATATTCAAACCATTGCTGGTTTTGTGTGTAAAATTTCATGGAATTTCTAGGACATTTTGTAGACAGCTTTTCTAGAAGGTAAGATAAGCGGCACATGATTATTACAATAGTAACAAGCTTGGACCTGCAGATCTAGAAGGGATCTTATGGATCATCAAGTCCAGTCTTGTTGAGGAGGCACAGTGAGGAATCAAACTCCTAAACCACTGAGTTATGCAGCATTTATTATAATTCTTACACAGAATGGCATCTTTCCTCTGCAAGATTCATCCAGAAAGGGTAAAAGAAACAAGGTGTATTTCCTGTGCGGGATGGCATTTTTCCTGCACAGGAGTGACCCAACAAGTCAAGTCATTGAGTTATTCATGACTTGGCAGATTCCTGTGCAGAATACCAGGTAGGGAAAAGGAAAAAAGAAACAAGGGTCTCATTTTTCGTGGGAAGCTAGAAACTCTCCTTGACGCAGAGGGAAGTCTTGGTGAAACTCAGGAAATCACCAAGAATGAGAATTTTTTCTACTGCTTGTCATTTCGCTAAAGCAAAGCATGAGTACAAAGGGCAAATGTGTACAGTAGATTCCCAGCACATTGTTAACTTGCACGACCTGTGACAATGTTGACTGGACCAATTTAAATTTTCACCAATATTAAGTAGCCAAAATGTGGCCAAAATGATTAGTTCAACAGGTGTCTTTTTTTTTCCAGACTAGAATTCAGAAGCTCACGATGGCAGGTTTGTGTGTGGATATTTATGTGTGACAAATTATTCTAAGGGAGACATTTCCACATCCCTTTAATTCATGCCCACCAGGGTGTGATGCCTTCGACATTATCAGAACCTCTTGCATGGGGGCAGTGCATATTCCCCCTTCCAACTGCTTTATTTGAGAGGTTTTGTGTGCAGTGTCTATATTTTCTGTTCAAAGGAGCTCTTGATGCGGCCTCAGAAAAATAACTGTGGAAGTGTTAATTCCCCAGAGACCTGAAACTATGTTCAGACTCAATAACTGAGCTCACAAATTGTTACACTTGTTAGACGTTTCACAAGAATGCTGAATGAGTCTACAAATTAAACTAAAGCCACATTACAGAGAGATTCTGCAGTTTGCGATAGGTTGAGAATCACACTGCAGTCATTCTTTTTGCAGCTTTTTAGATTCCTTTTACTGTATGAAGCAATTTTCTTTAATTTTCATCTGTAAAGCTCCCCAGATGTTCTCTTTTGTGTGTGGAAGTATGAATTTGCATTTGATGGAGTCAGCCCTTGCTTACAAAAGCCACTTACAGCTACTTAAAGAGTGTTTAGGAACGCAGCCGTGGCCTCTAAAAAGCCAGAATGTGCTTTTGTCTTCTTTGGAGACAGATTTCTTGAAACAAGACTAGAACCTAAGAGATGACCTTCTTTCATAGTTTCTAGTTTGCATGAATGGCTTTTAAAATTTGAGCCTGTCCACACAGACTCAGAAGCAAGGAACTCAGCTGTCTTAACCTGGGGGTAACAGGAACTACAAAAGAAAGGCCCTGAACACAGCAGATGATGGGGAAAGAAGAGGGATCAGAAGGGCCTGTATTTGCCCAGGCCCAGGGATGTGCCTACACAAGTCTCCTCCCATTTCATTGCTCCAGGTCTGGACTGCACTTGCTCCCAGGGCTGTCAAATTTTATGGGACAAAATGTGTTCCTTTTGCACACTTCTGTATGTATTTTTAAAAATTACATGCATTGTTTGAATCCACCCCCCCCCCACTCCCATCGATGCACTGCAACTAGGAAAGGAACTAAAATGCTTACAGTTACACCACAAAAAGAGTAAATTGTAGGAGTTTTTACAATCTCACATGCTGCCTGTAGTAGGTGTGACTGGGAGGGAGTTTTCTGAGCTGGGGTGACTGCCAATCTATCCAGCACTATCCAATAGTTCCTTTCCACCTCTGAATTCAAAGAGAACCCTGTCTCTCTGCTCTGCTATTTCTCTTTCCCTCCATCTCATCTGTTACAGTCAATTGTTTTGTTTGCTGTTGATTAGTTTGCAACTGTAAGTAATGTATTTATTCTTTTTACTACAAATGTCTCAGAGTGAATTATCGAGAATTTAAGTGCCAGTTAATGAGGAAGGGGTGTACTTTGGGAAACTTGTAGCTATTGTCCTCTGTGAATCTCTGTACTTCTACTGCATAGCAAATTAATTTTACAAGAAATTCAAAACTCTGAAACAGTCATCTTACATTGCAATTTGCAATGTAACTGAAGATGTGGTCACAGAGGTAAATGGATCACAATTTGGACCACTTGTGGAGGGGTCTGGTCACATCTATTTCCCAATGATTACATGGTGCATAGGAAATGCACTCCACCCTAACCCTTATCCATGCCCAAGCTTGACCTTTCTGATTCAGCTGTAGGACTTCTAGTTTTTTGGGCTGGGCTGTTGCAATTCCCTAGCAGATGGAAGGGTTGCTTTAAGGAAGATTGCTTTCATTAAAGCGACCCTTTCTGGTGCAATCAGGCACATTCTTTTACAGCAGATACATTGCTTAATCCTTAATTAAGTATTAATTATTGTAATACTATACAGTGCATGAATACATGTATGCATGCATGCATACATACGTATATACAGGTATTATAGTCCCTTTCATACTCTGGAATGTGATAACTTGGAGCTGGAACAGAGCTGTAAAGGTTGGACCTGTAGTAACATCACTTTGACATCCCAAATTGTAAATAGCCATCCCTTGTTCACAGGGAGATCTCTGGATGAAACAGAATGATTGGCGGGGCTACACATTCCAGTGTAGCTTCTTCCGGTGTCCATGCCATTGTTTCCAAAGTTTACCTTATGAATGCAGGTATTATAGTAGCAAAGTTAGCTAGTAGGTTGGTAGGTGCTGAAACAAGATGGGAAAGGGGAAAAAAAATTGTTAAATAATTTAGTCATTTACCTTACCTCCTCAGAGCAAAACTGCATAAAGAGAACAGATTCGGGGCAGGGAGAATATTAAGTGCTAGTGCCATTAAAACGGTATCTTCAATATAATAATATAGTCACTATTGAGAGTGGTGCTTTGCAGCTTCATAGCCAAAGGTAAATATGGTGTGGCAAGAAAATCACAGGCTGAATCAAACAGTAATACTGGAACTGGAAAAAAAAAAAAAAACCTAATTAAACTGCAGCCAATACCTTCCAGTTCCAGCTGGCTCACTTACCATTTAGTTCCCCTGCACTTACACACTCCCCCCCTTCCCCCCCCCCCTTTATTGCAGGCTCTTAATGACTAATTCTCATTGCATGAGAATTCTTTACTGTTCTTCTTTGGTTGGGAGTAATGTAACTCTGGTTGGGAGCAATGCAATTCTTCTTTTTTTTGTACATCTTTGGAAGCTTGCTTGACCATCATCAGCCAGAATATGTGAGATGACAAAACACCAGTGTTATATACCAGTGCTGTTAGATTTATGAAATGTCCTCAGCTGGCTCAGTGGGACTCAAGCAGGCCGCCTTGGCATGGATGCAGTTTGGGATGCCAGCAAACTTGTGAAGTTGACAGCTGTATAGATGAGAGAGGTCCACATCTGCCGAACAGGCTGGGATCCACAGGATCAGTCCCCAGGAGTTGGCAAGATACCTGGATGTCAGTGACATACTGGCTTAGGTTCTTTAGATCTTGTGAATTAAAAAAAAAAGCACCCACTAAGTCTTGCCAAATATCATGTTATGATTACGATTATCATTTCTTTTTTTGAAACTTGGAACGATGATGTATATTTTCTTCAACATATTGGAGGATGGAAAAAAGGCATTACATACTCCACTGCCTGTGGCTCTTTTTCGACATTAGAGTTTTCCTTTACTCAGTGCAAGAATTTTTACCTCATACACTTCAATCTTGTTTTAATTTACTGGTGATTAAATCCCCTACTAAAATTTGTGAATGAATATTGATGGTTATCCAAGTATTGTAGGTTAAAGTTTATATCAAAGTACAATTTGGGGATTACTTAAGAATGCCAAAGTGTTCTACTGCAGAGCTGTTAAACATCACCATTTTAAGAAGCTTTACTACCCACATGCATCATTCTACAGATACACTCTGCAACCTGTGAATGATGAGGGGCAGGAAAGTAGTTACGGCTTCACTTTTCCACCCTTTGCAACTTTAACTGCATGTATATCTGCTTCTGGCATATCCATATATTTCATGCTGTAGTTTATTTGGGCCAAATCTTTCTTTTGCCCTGAAACGTACCTGTACCCTCCTTGTTGCAGCCGCTGTTCCTCACTAGAACAATCTCATTGGGTTGGGTTGTGCAAAAACTGCACAATGACATCATGTACTTGCTCCATTTTTTGCCAGGCCTATGTGATACAGTAGTTGCATATTTGCTTCCTGTTTTTGAAACTGTGGGCAGAATATTTTAGTCAGTGTTGAGGTTCTCATTTTGCAAATAGGTTCCCATGCATGTTCACATGTTAGCACACATGCGCACAACCAACATTCAAGCCAGTTTGCTGAAAAGAGAATTGAGAAATATTTGGACTCCTAAATTTCTAAATGGCCTCATTTAGCTTTTGTTCAAAGAAATAGATGGGTTTAGGACTGGATGATGTTTTCATTAATTTTACAAAGCTGTCCACTTTTTCCTGGTTGTAAACTCCACTGAACCCAAGGAGATTTACTTCTAAGAACACTGCCATCAAATTGCTCTGAATGCTGGAGTCTCCATTTGAAATCTGAGGGTCAAACTACGCAAAACATCGAGCTCGCATTTAGAAGCTGATAACACATTTGTCCTCCAGTGACGTGATTCCCTCAGAAACATATGCCTGAATCATTAGATTTGAAAGGATCCCTGTGTTTACCTCCCACTGACCAATTACAAAACAAAGCAAATGGATCTGCACCATGCAAAGGTGAGAGAAACTCAGGCTGGAACAAACAGATAATGTCTGTCACTTAAGGGAGCTCTATTTGTAGTTTGAAGCTGAATAGTAGGGCAAAAAAGGAAGCTCAAAACTGAGGGATAGTTTTGGGAGTTAACATGTTTAACAAACTTCAGGAGGAGGGTCTTGGCAGTGATAGCCCTTTTACTAATTGTTTCATAGCTTTATTTTGCTGCTACTAAAGTTGGTAGAGGTAGAGCTCCTCCCACTAGCTGCCTCTAGCAGTCACCATTCCCCCAGAAGCTCCCTTATAATGATGTTATGCCTTGATTCTAGTATTGCCAGGTGTGGGACATTTTGTGCTATCAGTGAGAAGCAACTATTTTAATCCTGTCTTCTTCTCCTTAATAGAGTTCTTATAGTACGAAAACAACATAGAGAGATTGTGGGGAAAGACAAGTCGCTTATGAGTACACGATGACACTGTCTGGGACCCCACTAAGGATCAAACTATGCATGACAGATAGTTATGTCATTAGGAGCTGAAATCTGTTTGTATTCCAGTGATGTGATTCCATCAGACCCTTGTAACTGAGTAATCCTACTTACAAGGAAAGCTTCTGCCTACTTCCAGGCAACCAATCACAAAACAAAGTACTGTAAGCTAATGTACAAACTACAGGAGGTGACAGCAATTTAACCTCTGTTGTGACAATCACATGTATTTTCTCCCATATGCAGTTTCTTCGTTTAATAACATGCAGTACCATCTGTATTCTCAGGGATAGATATTTTTCATTTGTGAGAGCAGCAAGATTATGTTTTTTTTTAAAGATCTGCAAATGTTCTCTCTCTCTCCTCCCCTCACCCTCAGCCTCACCCCCCCCCACACACACACACGGTCTGCAAATTCAGTACATTTGCAGTGACAACTTGGTTCAGTCCTGAATAAGATTATGTGATGTTTCCCTATGAATGCGGGGCAGTGAAAACAAGTTAAGTGAAGTTAAAGTGGGGCACAGGTTTCTCATAGACACAAAATTCTCCCCAGCTCCTCATAAACAGAATGCACTCTTTCATCTGCACATTCGACATGCTGGTATTCCATTATGGTGACTGTTCAAGGGGGTCTTGATTAGGTGATATTTCCAGAGGAGTAACTGTGTGGTCTTCCTTATGTTGCAGCAAAACCAACAATGAGTCTTACGACATTTCGAGGTCTCCTGGTTTCTCTCAGAACATTGTAATATACCTGATGACACACATTTTTAGTGGCCAGTTGTTGAACTGGATGGTCCATTTATCATTCTTTTAAAGCCTGTACATGGCCCTTAAACAGGGAGGTGGTTCTTCAATTGTGTTTTCTTTTTTATTGAGTCTTTTTTAGTTTGTGTGTGTGTGTGTGTGTGTGTGTGTGTGTGTGTGTGTGTGTGTGTGTGTGTGTGTGTGTGTGTGTGTGTGTGTGTGTGAAGGAACGTTGTTGAGGGTTGGTGATTTTCTGTTTGTGGAATGCCTCTTTGGAAACTGCTTTCTTTAGTTGTTTGCCTTGGCTTCTGATGGGGGAGGACTCCACCCCCTGTGGGCTTGGCAGTGGGTCTGTTGCAGCTCAATCTTTGGGGCACAGCTTATGACTCTTTTCATTCACTGCTGTTAGAGCACAGGTGGCTCCAAAGGTTTTTCTTCCTTCCAGCCTATTTTTGCCCTGTCAGCTTTTACTTGTCTTCCTTCTTTGGTATACCTAGGGCTACATTAAATGTCATGCTGGCTGGATAGCTCAGTGTGTTAGGGGTTGAGAGTTCACTTCTCCAATGGGTCTCTCAGGAGAAGAGCCAGCCTGTGCAGCCTTGGACAAGCTGCACAGTCCCAGGGTACCCCAGAAGAAGGGAACACTAAACTGTTTCTCAGTACTCAATACCTAGAAAACCTTGGAAAGGGTTGGGATAAATCCAAACTGACTTGATGGAGCATTATTATTATTATTGAATTAATTGTTACAGATAGCCCGTCATTAGAAGCTGGAATCTGTCAGTGTGCCAGAGAGTTGGTTTAGTTAGATTTTTATAAACTAAGAATTGTATTTCTAAATGAAGCCTGTGCTTATCACCTGATGATATCAGAAAACAAAGCAAGCTAATTTTCCAACTACCGAAGGAGTGAAAAGCTCCAGCTGTGATACTGAAAGTTTTTGACACTTGAGGGATTCTCTCTTCTAAGTAAGTGTTTTCTGTAATAGAATTTGAACTCTGAGCTCCCTCCACTCCTGAGTTCTGATGCAGAGGATAAATGGTTGACAAAAAATGGGCTGGCTGGTACTTCAGGAAAAGCTTTGTAGGCAAGCTGTGTTTGATCAGATTGCTCCTCTCTGGAATGAATGTAGACTTTGGAAAAAGGTAATTTGTTATAATGGTAGTTCCAAGGATAGGCTAGTAGTGAATTACTGTCATAATTATAGGAGAGAGCTATGCAGATGTTTTCAGACTGTGACCGGAAAAGGTGTACAATGGCTGAAGGTGAAGTGAGTTCAGGTGTGGATTGTCTCTCTGGAGATCTCAAGTGGGATGGCAGATTTGCTACTTGATTTGAGTGCTTGTGCATCCACTTATGCTTTGCTCTGCTTGTATGCTGAAAGATAAAAACAAATATTGCAGAGACTAGAACATCTGGTGCCTCTGCAATATTTGCTGCAAGTTGTCTATGTGCTCTCATTTGAAGGAAATGGAACTAAGGTCGCTTTGACCCACCATTATAGGACATTGATCTCTTAACAATGTAGATCATATATAATGGAGGAATTGCAGACTCATAAGAGTTCGTGAAGGGGGAGGGTGTCTTTCACACCAGGAGCAGACCTTGTAGTGCCAGCTTGGGGTACTAGTTTGAGTGTTGGACTCAGAGATGGCAAACCTGGTTTTAAATCCCTCCCAGCCACAGAAGTCATGGAATGACCTTGGGCCAGTTATGCACTTTCAGTCTGATCAACCTCTCAACCTGATAAAGCAGGGAGGAAGAGAATGGTCTTGAGCTTGAGCACATTGAAGAAGAAATAAGATGTCAATGGAACAGACAAACAGCCTTGACAACTGCTCAATGCAGAGCTAGAGTAAGAGATGGCTATCTGGCTTCTGTTCTCTCTCCAGTGGAAGAGAGTTCAACATCTCTCAAGGTTATTGGTCCCACTGACAAATTCTTCTTACAATCAAGATTTTTCTCCTAATGTACAACTGGAATCTCCCATCCTATAATTTCAGTTTATTGGATCTAATCTTGTCTTGTGGTGAAGTAGGGGACAGGTCTCTGTTGTCTTTCTCACATGAGCATAGGTAGGTATATGGATGTAGTAAATTCTGAATTGAAGGCTCTTGTCATAATAATCCCCAAAGACCAAGGAGAATAAAACAATTCAGGAGACTCTGTATACCCATATCAACAAACTAGTTCTAGCAACTTTCATCTACACCAATAGCAAGCCCTGGGTAAAAATAAAGGGCCTTAAGCATCTGTTCAAGATTAAGCTATCCCAAAATACTTCACATTAGAACAGGTAATTCAAAACCATATATTACTGCCAAGAAAATGACTTTTCCGCCTCAGGTACTGTGTGGATTGTGACTAAACTCAGAGGGAACAAGGGAACCTTAGACAGGAGGCAAAAGTAGTCATCCTGGATAATCTGAAAGTAGGATTCTAGGAGTATCCACATTTTGAATCCTGGCTTCCCTATATCACCGGCATGTAGAGTCAGCGGAGGTGGAAGATTGTGGTTATTTGTCTTTAAGGTATGCAAATGTACACACAATTTTCACTTTTCTCCCAGATTTCAGAAATGAAGTAAGTTAAAACGTATGTATTGCCAGGTGGGGCCTTCAAGATTTGTAAGTTTTAACTTGTAAACCACCCAGAGTAATGTGTGTACTCATAGGGTGGTATATAAATCAAATAAATAAATAAGTAAAACCAACCCAGTTCTGGAAACTCATATTTGATCAATATCATTTTGCATACATCCTATCAGGATAACTGGGGCAAATTTGATCAGTTTGTGTGGTATTATTAGCTTTTCAATTTGGGTGGTAAAAAATATTTTGCGGTATGTACGTGTGTTCTGTCACATGCAGAGGTCTGTCAGTTTTGGAGTATCTGTACCTACAGGTTTTTTTATTTCCCAGAGCCAGATTAAAGCCAGGTTTTGTTTCTGATGCAGGCATTTTTTAAAAAGCACAAAACCTTGGCACAGAAGTCAGAGGAAAAGAAAATTGTAGGTTGCTACATCATGATCATGTGACCCTTTGTTGCTAAGGTAAGCTATAATTATGGCTTATCTCACTGGTTACCTAGTACAGGACAGGTGAGGAAATACGTTTCATAGCATACGCCTCTCAATACAAAATGTAACAATAAAGCTTTATTGTGGCTCTGTAATCACGTGAGGCATTTGGACTCCTGACACATTTTTGTGTGAGTCAGTGGCTTATGTTTCACAAATGGCTTTTACACACATTTAAAAGTTTTATTTGGCACAAAATACTCTTCATGTCACCAGGCTGTGCCTGCTGTAGCAACGTTTTAAGCAATTCAGGGAAATTGTGTATAACATTATAGGACACATAACTGAGGTTAAAAAAAAAAAAAGCTTCTTCCAAAATGTTTTGGCCTCATCTCAGGCAGTTTCAAAACGTGACTCCATCTTTGGAAGAGACAAACACTGGTGTCTTTGCTGGGATGGATCCATAAAGGCAGTGCATGATCTAGTAGGACCTCCAAATAAGACTTCAGAAAACAACATTGGCGGACATCATTCCAGCCTAATTCATGGTTCAAAAAAAGTTTAAAAGACTGTTCTCTTTTTCTATGAGTGGACAACCAGGGTCTTTCATTGTAATGATTTGCATACTCATGCCAAACAAGAAATCAGTCTGTGATTTTCAAAGAAGTTGGAGTATGGGTTGGCTGCATTTATGTTGGTGTACATGTTTAATGCAAGTGTAAATACTCTCACTGGAACCATAATAGGTGAATTGAACGAATGGGACTTTGGTAGAGTAAATGCAGCATCACCGTCTTTAAAGTGATCAGTAGGGAGGAGCAAATGAAGGATGACCACATGGGACTGAGTATCTTGCCCTTTTGTAAATAAATACTTTGTTCCCCTTAGTCCACTTCACTTTTCTTCAAAAAAATAATGTTTTGTTCTTTCTTTGTGTGTTTTTTCTTTGCAGTGACTAGAGTTGGGGCTTTCACATTGGGGATCCCACCAGGGAATAAGAAATTTCTTTAGAGCACATTTTCTTACTCTACCCATGACTGCTTCTAAATAAGTACTATAGTGTTCCACTAGCTGTATGCAAATTCATATGCAACCCTGCTGTTTGAGCCAAACTTTTAACAAACTTTTTTCAGGATCTCGTCCAGAGCAAAATGTCTGGGTGCCTCATGTCTAACCTGTTGCAGAGTTTTGAATTTCTGGCAAAATTCCTTGTGCTATGCAGCAGAACTACAGAGATTCACAGAAGTGAATAGCTACAATTTCTCCAGATACTCCACCTCTGGTACTTACAGTCTCAATAACTCACTCTGAAACATATATAGTAGAAAGAATAAAATGTTTTATTACTTACAGTTGTGAACAGATCAGCCGCAAAACAAACAAATTGACTTCCAACAGATGAAAGAGAGGGAAAGAGCACAGAACACAGAAACAGGACTCTCTTTGAATTCAGAGGCAGGAGGGAAAGGTTGATTAGTGCTTCATAGATTGACAGTAGAGATGGGGGGTATTCATATACGAATATGAATATCCCCGTGCAGCTGGACTTAATGAGGTCCCACCCTCCTGCTGCAGCACCAGTCCCACTCATCCTTCCAATTGTGCCCAGAGTGCTGCTCTCTTGCCTCTCGGCTGGCCACTCCAGGCAGGGGAAGGGAGGACGAGTCTCCCTGCATGGCTGCTGAGTGGCCAGCCAAATGTGAAGAGAGCAGCACTCTGGGTGCGATTGCAAGGACTAGCGGGATCAGCGCCGCAGCAGGAAGCGTGAGTGGACAGTCCGGTTCCGGGGCCGTACCCTCATTAAGTCCAGCTGTGTGTGGATATTCCTATTCATATACAAATATGAATACCCCCATCTCTAATTGACAGTCATCCCAGTCCAGAAAGGACCCTCCTAGCTACACCTACTATAGATACCATGCAAGGTTGTAAAAATCCCCAACATAACCTTGCCATGTATGGATACTGAAACTTGCTTAAGGCAGAAGCACATGAGCTACCTGCATAGAATCAATCACTCAAGTCAGAATAATCAATTATGTTGACTATTTTTAACATAAATAAACAAATAAAGACTTGCCAGCAGGTCTTAAGGAGAAAGTGAATTGAAGTGTAACTAAGATGCAGTTTCTGTCTTGAAAGAAAGTTATTACAAACCTGCATAAATTAAATAAATATATTTTAAAAAAAACTAGAGTGGAAGATTCATCCTGAAAAACCCAAATATTGTCAAATGTCCTAGTGTTTGGAATAAGCATTTTAAAAAAGAAACAGCTAAGAGTCTCATGGCTTACAACCAGAAATTATGCTGCTATCTCTTATTTGTTGTTTAACTGAAGACAAGGCTGGGGGGCCCATTTTAGATTTCTGAAAGAATGTAGGGAAGCATCCATTAATGAAAGACATATGGCAATATGGAAAAAAGTCTCATTTTGCAATATACTGAAAGAATGATAGTGAAAGAGCAATAATTTTTTTAAAAAAGTTGATGTGCTTATTTGTTTGTTTATTGCCTTTCTAACCACTTTCAGATTCAAATTTCTTAGCTCCAAGAAATGCTTGTGTGTTGCCATTATTTGCTGTAAGACCTTACTCTGAAAAGGTGGAGGAGAGAGGTTAGGCTAGATACTGGCTGGGATTTAACAATGGCTTCTTTAGCAAAGGTCACATGACAGCTTCTTTCCGAAGGGCTGGGCACAGCTTTCCTTCAGTGAGACATTCACAGCCTCCACCACCAAACTGACCAGCTTTTCTTCAGCAGCTCTCATCAGACAGGAATGGACATAGACCAAAGGAATGAATTTTGGCCTCACTTCTTCGAGTCACCTGACCATGTCATCGGGGTGGACCAATTAAAACTCTTTCATCAAAACTGCACAAATGCTCGCCTCAGATACTTTTCTTGGATTACATCTTAATGTGGATTCCAAGTCAGAATGTGCAATTTTCTCTGGAAAGTGTTTTGCAAATTGATCACAGGTGGTCTTTTGTACTCTGAGGTCTACAATATAACAGCCCCTTAATAAGTTCAAGCAACTCCACTGGAAGAGATACTGTTGATGAAACAAAGAAGGCAGCAGGGAACTTCAAAATGCCAGATGCAGGGGAGGGGTAACAGGAGACAAGTATCTAGTTGTCTCGTGTGCTCCCAGAGGCATCTGATGGGGCCACTGTGAGATACAGGAAGCTGGACTTGATGGACCCTTGGCCTGATCCAGCAGGGCTCTTCTTATGTTCATTGCTGCAGAGTCAGATGCAAAATGGGCCCAAAACCATGTTGGATCAGATATGTTCACAAGCTTTCTCCATCTAGCCGTTTAAGTGCTTCATTGGTCTTATGCTCAGACAAGCAAGGTGCTCATGCTGTGCACCAACATACAGGAACCTTAGGAACGATTGTGTCAGTTACCTTGACCGCTGTATCAGATTGGTAGCTCTAGCTTTGGAAAATCACCCAAAGCATTCAGGAATCTTTCCAGCTCCACTAACCTCAGAGGAGGGACCATTTTGACAGATCTCCCATCCCACAGAAGTTAAGAACTGAAGCAGATCTAAAATCTATTTAGATAGTGATCTGTCCATGACATCAGGGTTCATTGGAACCTCCATATCCACAGTTCATCTTTCTTCTGGCCAACCACAACCAGACCCAGAGTATGCCCATGTTCAGGCATAGGGTCAAAGATTAATTGAGACAAGCTCATAGTTATCGTGGCAGCCATTAAATCTTGAGCTGCTCCTAAAGAGAGAACCTTGGTGTGAATGTCAGAATCCCCAGCACAATGGGTTTTAGAAGAAATCAACCTTACCTCCAAGACCATTTGTACCAGTTTGGGCAAGAAGCCAGCTGGGCAATGGAGTGGGTGATATACCAGTAGAATTCCCCTGTTGCCTTGTTGCCCTAACACCTAGTATAGTCTCTCAAAGCTTAGAGACTGTCAGACAGGGAACTTCAAAAACATAACAGAATTGGGATAATGTGACCTCTCTGCCCATCAGATTTTGCACAGCAGGTTCAATATCTCTCACTTCCTGCAATTGGACTTTAGACAGACAAGCCAGGTCAGCTTGCTCAACCTGGATCAAGCCCTAAATCAAACAGTTCTTCCCATTTGCTGATCTAGTGTCGAACAGGATTTCTATTTTTATTTCTGACCCAGTGGAGTTCCACTCGAGCAGTGGTTCCTAACCTTGGGTCCACATATGTTCTTGGACTAAAACTCCCAGAAGCTTTCACCACTAGCTGTGCTGGCTAGGATTTCTGGGAGTTCTAGTCCAAGAACACCTGGGGACCCAAGGTTGGGAATCACTACACTAAAGCAACCAGGCCTCTGTCGGCTAGGTGCTAAGTCAGAAGTTGGAGTAGCTACAAAGAGGTCTCCTCCTCTTCTCCAACTGGCTGTTCTGTTGCCACTGCCTCATTTTCCCTGTGCCTAATCACATTGGAAACAGCAGCACTCCTTCTCTACTCCCTCCCATTCAAACACATATTTATCTGTAATATTTATCCATTTAACCCAACACATCTGCAGAAGTCTGATAATACTAGAAGGTTCCTAACCTGTCACACTAAAACAGGGCAGGAAGCACCAACAAGACCCATCTCATGTAACTCAGCTGACCACTGCTCTCCTCACAAGTTCTTTTTCATTATTTAAACAGCATCATGCCTAAGAAGATGTGGTGGATATACAATATTGTCCCCATTAGGTGAGCTGTGTGTTGTCTCCCCTTTTAATATATGCGGGTGACCTCAGTTTGAGAGCTTCAACAAATGGATGTTCTGCATTCTTCACTGCTACTTCTGCATTTCTGCTAATCATTTGGGTTCTCTCAATGATGTAAACCTCCGTAGTAGCCCAGACTCTGAAGGTCAACATCCCTTCAGTTCACACCTGTGGCCCCACCCAGATCAAGCTATATTACCTACAAAGAGTGGAAGAGATGACTCAGTGGATTTACACTGCCAGGTGGAGCTCTGCCTTTCTACAACTGCTGGCATCTCTGGACTCTAGTTATATTAGTGCAAGGGGTGGGAGTGGTGACTCAGCAAGCTCACAGCCCCAACTCTCCTTTGCAGCAACAGGAAGCTCTGGCTACTCTTTTTGTACATCGTAAAATAGAATTAATTTTTATTAATGCCAGCACTTAATGAACTTGTTGACATCTGGCCTGTTTCTGTTTATCTTTTCAGCAAGAAGTAAGGGTTTTTGTAATCCCAGGCTTTAAGAATTACTTATTTATTGGCAAGTATTATCTACTGTCCAATAACAATATTTTCAAGGAGCTTACAAGCAATGAAACATTAAAATGCAATAACAGTCACTGACTGAAGACAGTAGACAAATTCCATTCAGCGTGCACCACCAATGGAGAACTGACCAGATGAGAGCTGAACAGGGGGGGTCCGCCTACTAATTCCCTCCAGTCCCTGGCAGTGGTGGTCAGTGATGAGAGATGATGGCAACAGTAGTTGTTCAACATCTGTAGTGCCACAGCTTCCTTATCTCTGGTGGAAGTAAATAAATCAGAGAGTTTAGAAAAGTAATTTTGTTTCTGACAACTGGCCATGATAGCTGGGAGTTCTGGGAGCTGCACTTGAAAAAGGAGCTTTCCTAAACTCTGAGTGTGCATGCCAGGTGAGTCTCTGTGGAGAGGCTGTTCTACAAGCTTTGTGTCTCTACCAGTAAGGCTCTTTCTTTGGTAGTGATCCATACATGAAGGCACCCAAAGGATGACCTGTGAATATGATCTGGCAAGTCATAGGAGGGAGACGGCAATTCTTACGCTAATTTAGTCCGAAGCCATTTAGGATTTCAAAGATCACAGCATATTGCACTAGTCCTAAAACTGACCTGAAAGTCAAAGTAGAAATGTTAAAGTTCCTGTGATTAAATCATTAAAGGACCCCATGAACAGTCTTGCCACAACACAGCCCAGCCTAAATTAACAGATGTTTCCAGACTGCTTTGAAAGGAAGACCAACATACAACACACTACAGTAATCAGATGTCCTAATTTATTTAACTACTTTAACCGCTGATCTGTGTTGGATGTATATTATTTCGTTCATTTTTCTCACTGCTTGTATTTCATTCTGAACCACCTGGGGAGCCTTTTGGCTGTAAGGCAATATACAAATATGAAGTCAAGTCAAGTCAAGTTTATTCTGATATAACAAGCAGCCATTATACACCAAGCATTAACACTAATGAGACATACACATCCAGGGGCACTTCAGAAGGAGACTTCCTTAACATTAATTTGCATTTGTGCCTTTAGTGCTTACACACAGCTGCAGGGTTAGCATAAGAAATTTAGCTATTCTAACATTATATATTTACTGATGTCCTCCAATTAAAAAAATAATAATTTTACAAAGGGAAACTTTCCACCCACCAATTCAACAAGGAAAGGGTATACTTTGATCTAAAACAGGGGTGTACCTTTGAACTGATGGGGAAACTGCATTTCCTGTTGTCCTGTGGTATGTTAATTGTTAAAAGGCAACAATTTGCCTCAAAATAAGGTGCATGGGGAGCATCCACATTGTTTTCTCATTGATTATTGTATCTGGGAGGTTTCGAGGAGAACTTACCAACTTGGAACGGAAGTGTATGTTCCTGCAAATCTTTCATCTGCTTTACTGTCAGGCTGAGTGGCATACATTCTATATTTGTGCATCCCATTTTCCCAGGCAATCCGCAGAGCTTATTTGTCAGCCTTTAATAGATTCGAAGACCCATTCTTCTTTGGGCCCTAAAATGTAACAAATGAACAAACAAACAAATTAAAGAAACAAACAAACAACTTTATGCAGGAGATGAACCACAACCTTTTGAACCAAGAGATCTTTGTTTTTCTGACACAGGAAATGTTACGGTATGCTGCTTTTCTAATCATTCACATAAGAACAAAGGGAGGGTCACAGTCTGCAGTTCTTTGCCAGGTTGGCATTACCCTCCTTGAAAGCTGAGGCATGGCTGGCAGCTGTGGGGAACAGCCACAGTGTGACATCATTCCATGTTAACCATGTTATCCCAGTGATATAGGAAGAACTCATGATAGAACAGCTCCCAGGACAGGAAAGTAAGTAGCATGTGAAAAGGAATGTTTGGCTCATAGCATGGTATACATCAGCCAGAGCTTGGGAAAATTGTGGTTTTGGACTACAGCTCCCAGAATCCCCCAACTAACATGACTATTGAATGTATGTGGATCTCTGGGAGCTGTTGTTCAAAAAAGTAAATTTTCCAAGCCCTGAGGGAGAAATAGACCTTCATTAAGCCAGCCTTCACACTTGTACAGAAATGCACTGATATAAATGAGAGCCTGGCGCTGGGATGGGATAAAGAAACACTCAGATAAAGGAGGGGCTGATATTGGGATAGGACTATAACTCCCATCAATCCAAGCCAAAATAGCCAATTACTTGAGATAGTGGAGGAGGATCACAAATTCCCCATCTCTGGTATAAAGATACAAATATACGGCAAGTGTGGGAAACAGCCCAGCTTTTGTTTGTATAAATGTTTGAGGGAGAAGGCAGCTCGTTCACATTGCATGGATTCAAAGATCTTTATAAAGCCAGTTCAAAAGCCCCAGGCACCTTTGAAACTAGATGAACTTGTAATTGTAAACAGTGTTACCCTGCCCTCTAATTAATTAACTTAATCAGCCTATATATCCAGAAGAAAACATTCCTTTGCTCAATGCATAGGGAACTTTCGCACATCATGCTTGAATATTCCCAGATGTCACAAAGGGCAGTGTTAATCACTGCCATACACATTCAATCTATCTCTGCCGGTGCCCATTCCAATTTTACCACACTACTTAAAACAATAAGGGTCACATCTTTCATGGGAATACATTGGCACCATTCCACTTATTTACAGAACTTCTCTGGCATTGTAGCAGCAAACCTTAGCTGAAGATCTGATCCGTGTTATTCTAACCACATGTCTTTTTCCTGATGTTCTTAGACAGTGGGCCCCAAATTGGGATAAGCACATACCTATGCCCCCAAAGGAATTATGTTTCCTGGGCGCACATCCCACTGAACTTTGTGGGGCTTAACCTCTGAGCAAGGATGTATAGAATTGCACTGTTAGAGATCTAAATAGAATTAGCCCCATTCTAGCTTTGGTTTGACTGGTAATATTTGTTTTCTTTTGCTTTATAAAAATGCCTAGGTCATCTAAAAGCTGATGTGCTGCCATTTGGTATGCATGGGAGATCGAGTTCTCAAAATAGCATAACCTCCTTTCCCACCATCATAAAAGTGTTCAGCAGCAACAATCCAACTGTGCTGTTAAGAGCTGATTCTGAGATTTTGTTCATTGCTTGTCTTCAGGGTCGTTGTTGTTGTTGTTGCTTAATGAATAAAGTAAGCAGTGGAGCTTCTACACAGTGTGTGTCTGCATTTCACCTTAGGGATGCACCTACATGCTTAGGCTCTAGTTCTAAGTACACAGACAGAATTCCCCCCAATAGCAAATAAAATGGTAAAATTGTTCCTGGGCAGAACCAGTCCAAAACATTTTGGTGCTTGAGGCACAGCCCGATTAGATAGATAGATAGATAGATAGATAGATAGATAGATAGATAGATAGATAGATAGATAGATAGATAGATAGATAGATAGATAGATAGATAGATAGATAGAGTGTTGTCAAGTCAGACTTACTTATGGTGGAATATCCCTATTTTTATGAATGGTATGGGTATGTGAGGGAGCAAGGTGATCTTTGAAGATAAATCTTGCTTCTTTGGTGAGCTGGATTTTCATGAACTAGGTGAGAATATTCATTTGTCTAAACTCAGGTGGAAGTAGAGACAGAAACACATGTACTGGCCTGCCGCCTGTCTGCAAACAGCAGAGACAAGGCTCTGAATAAGTGAAAACTGCTGCTTTGAAATAGATGATTATCTTTTCTTCTTTCCTAAGGCCAGAATTCCAGCCTTCTGTAGCAATAAATATCTGGCTAACTTCCTAGAAGAACATTCCAAGGTAAGTAATAGTAATTTGCTTTTAAAAAATACTCTGTAACTCTCTCTCTCTCTCTCTCTCTCTCTCTCTCTCTCTGTGTGTGTGTGTGTGTGTGTATGTGTGTGTGTGTGTGTGTGAGAGAGAGAGAGAGAGAGAGAGAGAGGCCTGCAATATTATCTATTCATTCTCTTTTTCCTTTTGGCTACTGTGAAATTATGACAAACTGAACTTTTCAAGCTCAGGCAGAAATTTGAAATAGTCCAGGTAGTTAATCACTGGTTAGCTACTGTTAATGTTTTGCACAGAGAAAATACTTATAGCTGCATCATGTTCCAGCCCCACACTTGAAAGACTAGGTGGCTACAAATGACATCATGTTAGATTATTGTTGTACCTAGAGGTGCAAGCAAGTCCTGTTTCATTTGGCTATTCTCGCACATCCACAATAAATCATATATGTAGGACAATATCTTGCTGATACACAACTGTATCTACAAGCAGTGGGATGGGATGGAAAATTGAGCCTGTATAAAATGACAGATGGAGACCATGTGGGAAACAGCCAACTGCAGCCACATATTTTTGTCTGGAAATTTCTACATGTTATGCCATATAAATCCACTTCTAATTCTGGTGCCACGATTGAGTCTGGGATGTTGCAGTGGCAAAGTAGTTGATATTCACCTTAAAGCAAGGCTGGGCAAAGCACAGTCCTCCACAGGTTGTTGGACTCATCACCTCACATTACCCTTCTTCATGAGATCTGCAGCAAAGGGCTGATGGGAGATGCCATCCATCAACATGTGGAGGCACATTCTGCCCCACCCCTGAATTAATACTAATTTTATGAGTATATTTGTGGTGGGTAAGATTTCATAAAAGAATCCTCCTCCTCAGTTTTTCACATGAAAAGCATCACTGAACGCTAAAGCTCCAAATCTTGAGTTTTGGAGGGATGTGGCAGCTTGAGAGCATTGCTATATATTGCCATGTGTCTATGGGTGTATGATAATATCAAGGGCCATGGATATGAGCCATGGTGCAGCAGCAGCGATTCCCATGCTGCCAAAGGTCATTATGAAAAGAACCCTCTTTTTGTCCATTGCAAGGGGTGAGGGTCTATGCATCACTGGTTTTGGGGGCCTGTTATAGGGTTGCCAGATGTCAGGGCACTGGCTGAAGTCTCAGGAAATTGTTATGCTTTTCTGTGTCTCCATGGAAAGACCCAGAGAAAGCTTGCTTTTTGGTATGAGGTGGATTAAAAGCCTAGTTTCCCATCTCCATTCAACCCCAAATGATGCTAGGGTGCACTGGCTCAATGAATACTACTACTACTACTACTACTCATAATAATCATAATAATAAAAAGCTAAGATCCAAGGAGCAATGTGATGTGAGCTAAGATTTCAAGGAATTAGTGCTAACAGCAAATGTCGACTCTGCCAAGAAAAAGATGAAACTGTGTCACACCTCATCTGTGAATGTCCAAAGACTGCACAAACAAATTACAAAGTTAGACATGATAGAGTGTCAAAATTAGTGCACTGATCATTACGCAAGAAATATAACTTACCAGCCTTCAAAAACCCATGGGAACATCACGAAGAGAAGGTGTCAGAAAATGACAATGTCAATGTCATATTGTGGGATTTCTGGATCCAAACTGATAGACACCTTGAACATAACAAACCAGACATAGTAATAATAGAATGAAGAAATGTCCGGATCATTGACATTGCAATTCCAGGGGATGCCAGAGTTGAAAATAAAGAATAGGAAAAACTAACACAATACAGAGACCTGGCCATCAAAACATCTCGCTTGTGAATGAAACACACTTCAGTGGTCCCCATCGTCATTGGAGCTTTGGGAACAATATCAAGAAATTTAACACAGTACTATAAGCAGTTGCAGATCTCAGAAATCAGAGCTACAAAAAATGGCAATATTAGGAACAGCATACATTCTGTGCTGATATTTAACAGATACTTAGGTTTTTGGTTAAAACTTGTATCTGTTATTCAATACCAGTCAATGTTTTTATGGTGTTTCTTAATAATAATAGTAACAACAACAACAACAACAACAAACAACAACAACAATCATCATCATCATCATCATCATCATCATCATCATAATACAGTAAAGGAAATAAACCAGCTCATGTATAGCACAGCTACCATAATAACTGTGGAACTTGGTTACAAGCTTCAAGAAACAGAAAACTCCTGGCACTCCAAAATGGAAAATTTGGCTTGAAAGAAAAATAAACAAATTACATGCAGACATTAGCAACTTAAAACACTTGAAAGATTCAAAACTTAAAAATGAAAAAGTAAAAGCCAGACTATGCAAAATATATGACCTAGAAAGGAAAACAATTGTTGAAATTATGGATGAATTAAAACAACAGGTAACAGCTACATCAAAGCAAATTGGAAGATGTGATGGACATTTGAAACAATACAGAGAAATTACACAATTTTGAAATAGCCAACGATTATTCTATGAATCACTAGGAGAAAATGCAGATCAAAAGAAATTAGGCCCCTGTAAAGATGATGCTCTAAAATTTTGGAAAGAAATTTGGAAATGCCCCACTGAACATAAAAAAAAAACACCTCATGGATTCATTTGTAAAGAAACTCAAGTAAACCATACAGTATGGGTGCTATTGTAATAACAACTGAAATGATTAAGAGGCAAGTAAAGGCTGTGAAAAGTGGAGTGCACCTGGTCCAGATGAGCTGCACGGGTTTTGGTTAAAGCATTTAACAAGTCTCCATCAATGTATAACAGTGCAATTTAATCACTCACTCCAAAAATTTACAACTGAAGATTGGATGACAACAAACCACACATTTCTGATAATAAAAGATCATCAAAAGGACAATGAACCCAGTCATTATTGTCCAATTACATGCCTTCCAACAATGTTCAAGCTCCTCACAGGAGCACTTGCAAGATCAATATATAATTATTTAACTGAAAATTTTCTATACTCAGCTGAGCAGAAAGGGAACTTTAAAAAGTCAAGAGGCACGAAAGATCAGCTGCTTATTGATAAAATGATACTAAAGAATGCAAAAAGATGAAAAATAAATCTTAACGTGGCCTGAATAGACTATAAAAAAGCATTTGACTCATTGCCACACAGCTGGATTAACACCTGCATAAACATTTTCGGGATTAGTAAAAATATTCAGAAGTTCCTCAAGAAAAACATGGAAAAATGGAAAACTGTCTTAATGGCCTATGGTGAAGAAATTGGGGGAGTTAGCATCAAAAGAAGAATAGTTCCAAGGGATTCTTTGTCACCATCACAGCTGCAAAAAATGACAATATTAAGAACAGCATACATACCGTGCCTATAATTTAACAGATATTTAGATTTTAGGTTAAAACTTGTATCTGTTGTATAATACCAGTCAATGATTTTATAATTTTGATTGACTGTGCCTGGTATTTTTGAATCATCATCATCATCATCTAGCAGCTCCACAAAGGCAGCACACCAAAAAAAAGCCAGGAGTAAGGGGAGTGGGGTGAGCACGTTCAGTTACCTGCATTTGGGCCTGTCATGACATTTTGGGCAAGACAAGGAGTGGAGTGCTATGCCACCATCACAACTCATGAGCCTTCTTGTTGAATAAGCCCTCACAGTAGCAGTGCAGGGGCTGGAAATAAATAAATAAATAAATAAATAAATAAATAAATAAATAAATAAATAAATAAATAAATAAATAAATGAATCTGGTGGCTTCTGCAAGCCCATCATGTCCATCACTTTGCAAATGACGATTGGAGCTGCTGTTGTTAATTTTTTCCTTTCCTATTATAACTCCTTTTCTTTCAATTACAAGCATATTAATTGAAGTGGAAGCCAAGAAAGTTTTGACTTCCGTGGATCAGCCATCCTGACTCACTTCCCTCCAATTATGCATGCATTTCTTGCTCTCCTGCCGCTATCCTATGTAAAGATAAGATGGATTGTGGAGGGCTGTTATAGCAGATCTCCACATGGTTAAATAATCCTCTCTCTCTCTCTCTCTCTCTCTCTCTCAGGAGATGAAGGATCAGGGGTTTGGGGAAAGATGTAGTCAGAGCCGAGTACAGCCCTTCAGCCAACTTGTGCTAGTTAGCTGATTTATAAACTCCTATAACAAGTCTAACTGTGGTTTTCTTTTTCTTCTTCTCCAGCCGAGAGTTCCCCCACCCTAGCCTGGAGGCATTACTGTCAGCTTTAAAAATCTGTCAGTATATAAACTATATGGATATAGTCACAACTTGTTGTCCCAGACCTTATTAATCCTCAAGCTGTTTAAATTTAAAAGCTGCTTTTTGACATAAAATCCACTGTAAATCTGCACTCCCTGAATTTCTTCTGACACGTCAGGGTGACATTTTGATATTTTTGTTTTAAGGAAGTCCCTGTGCTGTAGCTTAATCTCATTACCTGTTACACAGACATTCCATTTTTTTTTCTTTCCTCAGTCCAGGGAAGTAGCTCACTACAAATTATGGTGTCATTGATCTGCCAGAGCCATCCTCCAAGAGGGATTTTCCGTGCAAACCAATATCAAAATTGAGAAAAGATTACAGTAATTTTTGCATTGGCATCTCATAGCCTTGGGGGGTCCTTCATGTGGTGCTTCTTTGTTTTGCAAAACAATTCCCTTGAATTTAACAAAACTGGTACAAAAGTGAAGGTTCTTTCATGGTGGTTATTAGACACGGGAGCTTCGTATTCGTCTCCAGGGGAGACAAATACAAAGCCCACCAGCAGAGGTGTCCTGACAGTCCTTCCCCACCCCCTCAGAACCAACCTGCTCCACTTACCGGGCTCCTCAGCACATGCACACTTGGTGGCAGCAACTCTGTGCCAATCGTGGACATAGTCCCGCTAGCATTGCCCTGCCTCTCCTTACAGCCAACCAGTCCAGCAAGAAGGTGGGAAGACAAGTCTCTCTGCTCAGCTGCTGAGTGGTTGGCAGAGGGGAGAGGCAGAGAAGCACCAGTGGGACTACGCCCATGATTGACATGATATCGCCGCCAGTGGGCATGTGTGCACCAAGCAGCCCGGTAAGTGGAGCTGACTGTTCTGGGGGGGGGGGGGCAGGGAAGGACTGCTAGGACACCTGTGCTGGCGGGCTTCAGATTTGTCTCCCCCTAGGAGAAGAATATGAAGTAGAGATGGGGACAAATCAAAAAAATGATGATTCGTTTTGATCCATTATTCGTCAAGGTTAACGGATCAATGAATACGAATATACGAATATTCTTCGACGAATCGATGAATCAAACTGTTGATTCATCTGCACTTTAAATGGCTATAACACTGGCCCCCAATAACCTAGAGACACCACATATGCAGGGAAGCTTCCTCAGACAATTTTCTACAACTCCCAAAAGTATGGTGAACAGTGGATCACAGACCCCTGAGTTATATAGTCACAAAGAGGACCCCCCAGGAAAGCTCCCTACAGATACTTAGAGACTCCAGAATCACAACAGAGTTTCCTATGTCTTTCCCCAACATGCCTGCCAACTTTGGTGAAGAATGGATATCGGACATCTGAGTTATTCACCCACAAATTGGGTCCCCCAGGAGAGTTTACCACATGGCACAGAAGCCCATTCTGCCTACCGGCCGCCTATCAGCTGATCAGAAGCTGATAGGCAGACACCCCCACACACAGCCAGCCACCCCAACAGCCTACCCCCACACCCCCTTCCTTTCCCTACCTTAGCCCTCACCCCACTCCCACCGACACCCCCTTACCTTAATAGCTGCTGCCAGGTCTCCATCCGGCCTTCGCAGCCACAGCATGTAAAAAGGGAGACTGGCTGCCCTTTGCAAATATGGCGGCTGTGGCTTCATTTAGGGTAGGGAAGCTGCAGCTGCCATCTTTGCAAAGGACAGCCAGTCTCCATTTTTACATGCGTGGCTCTGAGTCCAGAAGACCTCGGCAGCAGTGATTACGGTAAGAGGGTGTCGGTGGGGGTGGAGTGGCATGGCGTGGGGCCTAAGTTAGGGAAAGGAAGGGTGTAGGGGGGTAGGCTGTGGTATTGGGTGGCTGTGTGGGGTGGTGGCTGCCTTTCTGCTACCGATCAGCTGATCGGTGGCCAGTAGGCAGAATGGTGTTTTTTGTTTTGTTTTTTTAATACGAAGGATGGATAAAAACGGGTAAATATTCATCCCTTCGTATTCGTGGGGGTCTCTGCAACCCACAAATACGGATCGACGAATATTTAATGAATCGGCTATATTCGTCGGAAAAACTGATCCGTTTTTATATTCATCCCCATCTTTAATATGAAGCTCCCATGTCTAGTGGTTATTCTCCAGCGCTTGGAAGGAACACAGTTCAAGTAACCATATTACTTGCAATACATTATTTGGGAGAGTGGGGATAACAAGGGGGCAAAGATGGTACATTGAAAAAATAGCATAACAAGGAATAACAAGATTAGTGGGGTGGTTATGTAGTAGTGGTTGTTTACTCATTATTTGGAATCATTTGGAGAACTTTCTGGCTATTTAGATATATATATATATCTTTCTCTGAAGTGATTTTTTTAAAAAGCAACAGATTAGAAAAATGTTACTAACCTGTGAGTAACCAGCAAAACACCAGTTTTTAAAAAGTAATAATAATGTGCTAGCTTTCACAACATTTTCCAAACTTTGTTTTTGTGTGTGCATGTGTTTTTTAAGGATCAGATCTCTTATGTTTAAAGCTGAAAGTAGATACTTTTTCTTCTAAACTTCCAAGCAAGTGAAATTAATTTCCATTTATTTGTGGAGCAGATGTCTTCTTACATGTTGCTGTCTACCAAACCTAGCTTCAAAAGAACTAAATACCAAACAGAGGTCATAAATAGAGATGGGCATGAACTGCTGGTTTGGCGGTTTGTGCTGGTTCATCTTTAAGACGAACAGGCATTTGGAGATTCCCAGCCCTGCCTCCTACAATGGGCACCCACTCAGGGGCAGCACCCTGGCTTTCCTGATCCACTTCTTCCGGGCAGTGCCTCTGAGTGGGCGCTCGTCAGAGGAGGCAGGACTCGGAAGCATCAAATACCTGTTCATCTAAAGCAGCGATCCCCAAGCCCCGGTCCCCGGCCCAGTGCCGGTCCCTGGCCTGGGCCAGACCGGGCCGGCGAGAGAGACCTCCCCACGTGCACTCACCCCCGTGCCGCCCATTTGCGCCTGCGCGCGCGCTCCGGCATGCCCGCACGAGCGCTGCGCCACCATTTGTGCATGCGCGGGGGCCCGCACAAGCGCGTGCTGCTGTTTGCGCATGCCCATGAGCGGCCGTGCGCATGCACAAAATGGTGGCGCTCGTTTGTGCACCTGCGCGCCTGCGCAAAATGGTGGTGCGCGCTTGTGCGGGCGCGTGCCCGTCCGTGCAAGAGCGCGCACACGCTTGTTTGCGCAAGCGCAGGGGTGCCCCGCCTTCCCCAGCCGGTCCGCGGACCGGAAAAGGTTGGGGAACACTGATCTAAAGGATGAACCAGCATGAACTGCCATACCAGTGGTTTGTGTCCATCTCTAGTCATAAATTATTATGAGGTGTGAAATACAACTGGACACTCCTGTCTCTTAGCAAATATTTTACCATGCAGTCTCTGTATTCTAACTCATATTTCTGAAGAGGTGGGTGATAATCCATGAAAGCTTACATTAAAATATAGCAGTCAGTCTTTAAAGTGCCACAATATATTTTCCTTCCTTCCTTCCTTCCTTCCTTCCTTCCTTCCTTCCTTTGGTTTTGTTTTGTGTTTCTCATTCAAATGCTTGCACAGGCTAACATGGCCATAACTCCGAAAACTTCTTCTTTCATAGATCCTTGTTTTTCTTCCAAGAGAGATGGAGCTGATCTGGACTGTTTCCAGAGAGATCTCACCCCCACCCAGCACAGAGAAGACAGAGATAAAGATGAGATAAGTGAAAGAGTTGCATGAACAAATGTCAGCTTGTTTTTGCTATAATATATTCCCAGTTTATAGCACCAGGGAACATTCCTTCTTTCCTTCTTTCTGAGGTCATAAGTCAGAAGCATGTTGCAGAAAACTTTACACCTTTCTGCTTACAGTGTGAGGCATGAAATGAGCCCCTTCCCCAACCACTATGAAGCTCTTTGGAGAACATCCAGACGAGTCCATAGAATTAAAGAGAAGACATTCTTTACTGAATCAACCATTTCAAATGTTTGAGTTTCACAAGTAAAACAAACTATTCAAGTAAGATGAATATTCAAAACTCACAAGGGTTGAAAATACCCTGGCAGATCCATTTTGCTCAGCAATTTGGGTTGTACCTGCAGGCAAAAGGTATCAATTTATTTCTACAAACAAAGATGACTTTTGTTTCCTGGCAGCCAGCTGTCTTTCTGGTTCTCCAATTACAAAGCTGAAAGGTGTCCAGATTGAAATCTTTCCTTCAGTCTTGCATAGGAGTTTTTATTCTGGCTCTTTTCCTTTTATGTTGCCCTGGATTTATGGGGTGGAGTGGTCCTCTAAAATGATATCAGCAACATGCGCAACCTGTTGGATCAGCCAAAGAGATTGGAAGATGGTGTGCATTTAAGACTGTTTCACCAGAGTGTAACCAGACAAGCCATTATGACAGTGTGCCGGTGGCACTGTCTCATGTTGCAGACGGCGTTCCCAAAGTAGATGTTTGAACACCAGATGCCTGTGGGCATCACCTGCCAGTCTGAAAACAGTCTCAAGTATTCTAAAGCAGCAAAATAAGTCAATAAAATAAACCCAGATATATCTGAACATGTTCCGCAGATGCCACAGGCTTTAATCCAATAAAGCACTTCTACCAGGTGTGTAAGGAAGGCATAGTCTTTAAGTACTCTTTGAGCAAAGAACGCCCTCAGCTGATACATGGTGAGATGTATGAGATCTTTCCGATTCCCTGAGCCCCTTGAAGCTCCACCCCTTGAAAAAGCAATGGAGGGAATGAATGACTTTCTTTCCTGTTGTAGGAGTCTTCAGATGGCAGTTTTTACATGTGAGTGGGTGGCGTGTAGTTTTCCCAGATTCTTCCAAGATCTCCTGAACAGGCATAGACCAAAATCAAAAGTCGGTATCCAATCATATCTGCTATTAATTTCTTCTTCCTTCCTTCCTTTGCAATATTTGGCCATTTTAGACCATTTCTAGGGCTGGTGTGATCCACAGAGAGTGCTGACTATGAACATTGAGCCCCCAAAGTGGCCCATTCCTGCTGTAAGACAACTGGGTGAACATTTTTCCATTACTGTGCAACATAAAGCAGGTCTTGGAAAAGTTACTTTTTTGGATTACAGTGCCCATAATTCCTTAAGAGGGAGAATTCAGAAAGTTACTACTTTATTTCTCTCCCCCCCCCAAAAAAAAAAAAAAATCGGGCACAGCTGCTATTTAATACAATTAGGGTTGTGTGTGAGAACCTCCTGGTGGATTGTGCCCCAAGCAATCTGACATGTGCAGGGGAGTAGCTTAAGATGGATTCTTTAACTAATTTTGTTGGGACTGGGTAACAACTGGAATAGCACCTAAGTGCTTTTCTGGATGGAGGCCATAAGCAGACATATAAACCAAGACTTCCTTAAGTGCAACCCAATACATCCCTTTAAATCCAACATATATGAGTGAAAAAGGAAAGTGCAAGAATTCTTCCTTTGCACTCTCTGGTGTATTTTCAAGAATGATTGTTGACATATGATGTTAGGCACAACAAAGGAATGCAGGTGTCCTTTTAAATTAAAAAAGAAGTCAAAATGAGTGTAGGAACAAGTATGTTTGCCACTTGAGATTACTTTGGGGACTAGATAGTAAAGAACACGTCCCCAATGTGATAGAGAAATGAGAAGAACTGGATTATTTACATGTATGAATTAATCACGGTGCATGAATAGGGAGCACCAAAAAAAGGGAAGAAACAATGTAGCAGAATCTGAAGAGGGCACTTTTGTGGAATTTCAAAAATACATGGCAAGAGCCTTGCTGAAGTTGAAAGAAAAGGGAAGACGTGCTGAAAGACGGTGTGTCAATCACACTTCGAGCAGTATCTTGTCACTATTCTCCATGGTATTTGTTCCACTGCAAGATGTATTCAGGAGCAACAAAGGCCCTCAATACCCGTTCTTGCAATATTGCATGGGAGAGATCATAACACAAGATGGGTGTTACTCTCAAATAGCTGTAATGGCAGCACCCCGCCCCACCTTCTCCAGGTGCTGCCTCTGAGTGGGCAACCCCCCCCCCGAGGGGGCAGGACACCAAACTGTGCTGAACTAGTTGGGTTAAAAAACCTCTTAGGAGACATTCATTCATCTAAATATTACTTAACATCCTTCCTTTTAATGCAGGAATGTCTGGTCCTCAAGAGATTGTAAGACTGAAGCTCCCTTCCTGGCTAGGCTCACAAATTCTCACCCCTATTTCAGTGAATGGGGTACCCAGAATCCTACTACGTACTTGTGCTGGTGTAACCCCAGTAGTATACGTTTCAACTGAAACTTGCTGCTGGTGAAGAAGTCAGTGTTTGTTTTTCTTGTCATACATCAAGTCCTGTAAATACTGTCTGACATAAAAAAAAGACATGGACTTCCAAACTGGTGTCAATCTGTTGCTGAAAGTTACACCACGGAAGTCACACTGGCAGGTAGAAGTAACAGGATTCTATTATATTTCCAATGCTGGTAACTACCCTATTTTCCAGATATACCTGAATTAGGGATTAGCCGTAACAAATACCCATTTGATTTGTAGCACCAAGTATGCCTCCATTTCCCAGCTTTATTTATTTTTTGGTGGTGTTTGAAGAAATCTGTTTCTTATTTGAAAATCTTATTTGTGTAAATTGCTCTCACTTCCTCTTAGTTATCCAGCATGACACATAGTGTAGCTAAATCTGATTAGTCATATCAATCTCAGCTTGATTTAATTTACTGGTGTCTGGTGACTCATCATTGCAAATGCAACCTCGTAACACAATCTTGTTCGTCAGGTGATTTTCATGGATTTTTTTGAAAATTTCCTTCCATCTGAGAAAAGTGACAGTGATGGCAGAAAGGATGGGCTAGTGAACTCCCTTCATATCACATTCAAGCTATACAGTTAGTGAGCTCCTGAAGAGGGCTTTAGTTGTACATGATATATGGGCAGGACAGACAAACCTACAGTTGTAGAAATTGTGGCTAAACACATATCCCTCTTCACATCAGCCCAGCAGAGAGTAGCAGTACAGATTTTTCTCTTCTAACCAGAGATTTCTTGCCCACTTTTACACAAATACCTCCTCACTCCAAGCCACTGAGAGGGATATTGCCAGGAGCAACACACTCTGGATAACCTGCAGTAAGTATTTGTACTGTGGTTATCTGAAAACAGATACGAAATCACTCATTCTGCTGCTTTAATGAGAATCATCACGGCCTCAGCCCACATGATGGCCAGCATTAGGAGGCCATCATTACTGATAGTGCTGGGGTTGAGGCAGCTTCACCCACTTGTGAAGTAAGGGAAATGAGTTGTCAAAACTGCCCCCCCCCCCCCGCAAAAACAATAGGCAGTTGGGAAATGGGTTACATGAAGGAAATGGGAAGTAGAAAATTCTACCTTATGAACAGAACTGTGTTCTCTTTATGACTGCTGGCCATGCTGGTGAAGGGATTCTGGATGCTGTAGTCAAAAGAAGCAACTTCCTCAAGCTTTGTGATTATTCGATGAGGGAAAGGACATGATTGCATTTGGGGACAATGCTCGATTCGGTTGTCACCTTCTCAGTATCCTAATGGGAAAGTCTTCACTAATGAGGGTCCCATGAGATTGCAATATGTTTCATCTCCTGCCTGCATGGCACTCTTTCAGTGTAAGGACACACTTAATCTCAGAGAGATCGCACTTGCTGGTTAAAGATAATGAGACAGATATTCCTACTTAGCAAGCCCTAGAGAACAGGAAGGAAGGAAAGAGCAGTCACTGTTGTTTCTGTCGGTTCCTCTCTACAGACGAGCTAAATACATTCAGACAGTCTATGTCAATGGAAAAGATGACTTTTTCTTGAGCTACTGAACAGAGAACAACAAAGCAAGAGTGTGATATGGGTAACATGAGCCACATCTAACCTCCTTTAAGGAAATCTCTAAATGCCACTCGGCTTATATGTTCTGCCAGGCTGAGAACAGCAAGTCTCATCCGAGTCTTGGTATATCCTTCTGTACGGACATGTTTGCATGTCCTGTTAACTTTGGATGCCATGAACTAAACATTTGAGGTTAACAATGTGTTTTCAAAGGAATAACAGCTGGTCTTTATTTGCTTGGTTTGGGATGCTTTGCTCGTCACTCGAAATCCTATTGCATTTCACTCCACTCAATGTTATGATTCTGTCAGGAGGATTTCAGAGCTTTCTACAACTGGTTGCTAAACATTGGGAAAGAGGCACAGTTGTACCAAGATACCTGGAAACAAAATCATGACACAGTGAAAGCTAAGCTGTACACACACACACACACACACAGAGACACATACAGAGGTTCCGTATTCAATACTTTTCTTTCTTTCTTTCTTTCTTTCTTTCTTTCTTTCTTTCTTTCTTTCTTTCTTTCTTTCTTTCTTTCTTTCTTTCTTACCTTATTAGTGCAGAGCACGATTCTGGGTGGTTTACAGCAAACTAAAAACATATAATAATCATATATAAATAAAACAGTTAAACAAACCACAAAATGTTCAAGAGGTGTATATTGTAAGAATAAAATGTGGAGCTAAGGGTTTGTGGTGGCAGCTAAATAAGTGTCTGATGGCCACATGAATGGAGGAAGCAGGACACACAAACCACTCCTGATTCAATTTAGTATTATGTGGCAAGTTAGGTGTGTGAACCAAATGGCTTTTCAGGGGCTCCTTCCAACTCAGTGATTCTTTCAGTTGGGAACCAAGGTTTGATCCAGGGAGGGCCAGGAATAAGATATGATAACACCCAGAATCCCACAGCCGGGTATGTGTGTACGTGTATGCATGTGATTTCAGAAAAACAAATATTTCCCATCTCTGAAAAGTTAAGATTTCTGCTTCTGAGGTAAATGCTTGATGGCTCTGGAGAGTAGTCAATTACCGTGCTTTAGGTAAGGAGAAGACTGTTACAGGTTAGGCTCTTCTGGAGGAGAAAGTCATGTGGGAACTGTGGTTTATCTCCCTGCCTCAGAAAGAAAATAACATGAAGTCTTTTATGGAAAAAAAATTGCAATTTTAATTTTGTTGGCAAATAAAAGCCCATCTCGCATGTCATAATAAGCTTGGTTTGAGAGAGTTTGCTGGGTTATCTTTGATGAACAGCGTACTGATACAATGTTTTTTTGCCTTTTGTTTTTTTTAGAGTGGAGTAGGCAGTGGTGAAGGTGCAGAGGACCACAGGTGCCCTGTCTTTTCAGTGGAGACTTCTAGAGGGATTTGGTTCTCTATTTTGAAACTAAAAGTTTGCTTTGGGAATGGGAAGGCTGGAGAAGTAGAGTTCTGGGGGCAGGCCATGATAGGTTCTTTTTCTGTCTCACTGGAAAAGAAACAAGATGGAGTGTCTTGCTTCTGTTATGTTCAGCTATCGTGTTAAACAAATCATGGAAGGAAGATCACTGATTGCTTGGCTGCTGGTGCTTGAATGGGCATGCATCAGCCAGCTTGTATCAGTGGACTATCTCAATCACGATGAGCCAGAATTCTTCAGAATGCTCATTGGGCTACCCAAAGGCCCCTCAAATTTCTGCTAAGAGAGACTGTGCTATCATGAAATGCTTGCCTCCATGAGTAGAAAGTGACTTGCACGAGCCCCCACATTCATTAAGATCTTCAGGGGAGTGTCTTCTGTTAGTCCCACCACTTTCACAAGCACAGCTGGTGAAGGACTCAAGAGAGGGCTTTTTTTTTTGGCAGCTGTGCCCTAGATCATGGTATTCCTGTACCTGGGAGCTGTGGTTGGCCCCTCCCCTCCTTTCCTTCTGTCGGCAGCTAAAAACGTGCCTCTGCAGAGCAGTTTTGGGGAAATCAGCAAACAAACGGGAATGGGAGGTTTTTTAAAATGTGTAGTTCTTAAGTAGTGGTTTAAAATATTTGTATATTGTAGTTTTAAATTTAAATCAATTTCTTTTCATCATTTATTGGTTTTAAATTTTTTTGTATGCTGCCTGGGCTCCCCACCAATGGAGAAAGGTGGAATAAATGAGGTGTAGGTTTTATCTCCCACACCATTTCCCCACTTAAAGCATTTCCATATTGAGTTTGATTAGAGCTTTTGTCCTGTTGCAACTGTTCTGTACATCTCCTCTGATGATCATCAACAGAAGTTGTAGTTTAGGAAAGGCGAGCTGTGTCCTGCAATTTTATATACGATTATCTGGGAGTCATCCTATTACACCCTGGCAGATTTATTTCTGAGCAGGCATGTGATGCTAATCAGTTTGGCTGATAAATTTGCCAACTGATACTTTTATTGATGTCTGGAGCTTATGATAAGTTATCAGTGAGTCTGTGATCAAAGTACACACATGTTGACTATTTGTGCTAGTTGTAGGGTATGGTTCCAATATGGATTTTTTTAAAAAATGAAAATCATACATTTCTAATGCTGGCAAAAATCTTATTGCTGGTGTTGTGTACATGGTCTAACTTTTAGTCACAAAATCAGTATTGCCATTATTCATTGTGTACCAAGTTGTGTGACTCGGCATAAGATATGGGCATGAACCACCAAATCAGCAGTTCATGCCAATCTCTAGTCAGTGTGTGACAGATAATGTCTACACTGATTTCATAACATAAAGAAAAATGTGCACTAGAAGCTCTGATTGAAAGTGTGATATGTATTTGAAAGCCTATTAAAAGCTGTTTTTTTTTTTTAAGCTACAACTTTAGAAGGTTCCCAGAGGCTGTATTGTATTCTGTTATAGTCTAAAACATATCTTTTCCAAGTCCTGCTTTTTTCACTTCCTGTTTATTTGACTCGTCACACAAGTGGGGATCATACAAATAATATAGCATTAGATGACGAAGTTTGTCTGGGAACCGTGAAATGGTACTTTGCTTTAGAATATATATATGTGGTCAGTGTTTCCAATCACAATTACTCCAAGGCTATCATTGCCGCTAACATCCTGAATTCATTCCTAGTTTCAGTCATGGTGCCATCAGGGCAGGATCTTCCAGTTGAAGTCCTGGCACCAATCTGCAACACAATGGTTTGAAGGTGGTGAAAAGATTACACATTTCTATCCCTAGAGGAGCTTTGTCCAGAAGAGTCTATGATAAGCTAACTGCCCCACTCGATTTCAAACTACTGTGTGCCCTTTCTCCTATTCAATCCTCAGGTCTGACATGACACATATGTGAACAGAGCGCTCTGTGGAAAGTTAAGTATGCCAGGATGATAACATCAGTGCCAGGTGCTTACAGCTGAAGGACTATTAAACTCATCTTCCCCTTTGGTTTTTGGAGCTAGTGAGCAGGTCAATATTTGTTTTTAAAAAAAGTTTCAGACTTTTGTGTGTGTGTATGTTTTGACATATGGGTTTAAAAGTTAATATTTTCAGAATAAGACTCTCTCTGAAAATGATTTTCGGGGGGGGGGGGGAAGCCAACTATTAAATTTACAGAGGCCATGTATTTCTCAAGATGGATTAATGTTTCTTTGTAAAGTCTTCTTTAAGATGCTGCAGAAATGATGGGACTTTGAAATGCAATAAGCATGTTCCTCCTCCTCCCTCAGAACAGAAGGCAATCTTAATAAATAATTTTATTTCTTAAATATTTCAAGTAGCTCCAGAAAGCTCTTAAGAACACATTGATGAGCCATAGATAATTCTGTGACAGAATAAGGAGAAAATGAGGCTTCCATATCTGGAGCCACATTTAACTCATTAACTTATGTCCATTTTGGGCATAATGCTAAACCTTGGCTCAGTATTAACAAGAACAAGCAGGCATTAGTAGGCACAGCTGTGAGAAGCATCTGCTCATGACTTTGTCACATGACCTCCAGAAAAGATGGACTGGTTAATTTTTAAGGCCTAGGAATAGTTCAAGAGTTCCTCAGCTGAGGTAACATGTCTAAGCACATTCACCTACATGAACTTAAGAAGCTTTTTCAGAACTTCATGCTGAATGCACAGAAGTCTGAATTAGACAGAGTCTGCACAAGTGTATTGGTGGTGCTTACAAACATCTCCCCTGTATGCCAGCACTTTCTAAGCCGCCACACATTTCCTCAAATGTGCGAATGAGGGTTGCCAGGCTACCAAAAAAAAAAGCAAAAAGCAAAGTGTGCTGCTTATATACCGCCCCATAGCGCTTCAAGCACTCTCTGGGCGGTTTACAAGTTAATTACACAGGCTACATATTGCTCCCCCCCCCCCCATTTTACCAACCTCGGAAGGTTTTTTTACTCATTTTACCAACCTCGGAAGGATAGAAGGCTGAGTCAACCTTGAGCTGGCTACCTGGGATTGAACCCCGGGTCGTGAGCACAGTTTTGGCTGTAGTACAGCAGTTTAACTACCAGTATCCTTTGCCCTGAGATTTGAGGACCAACACCAAAGACCAGAAGATGAGTACTTATGATGTTATGGAGCAGAGCAGGCAAGGATGGGGGGCACAGGAGAACAGCTTTTGGATCCAGCTGAGCTATTTGTCTACCTCGGCACTGTCTATTAAGGTGTTCATATGTTCTCTTTTAAGGAGGTCAGTCCTCCTCCTGTAGGTGTTCTCCTTATGAAGGGCTGTCCACTGCAAATTTGATTTACACCACTGGGGGGAGTTTGAATTTGTCTGTGCATAACTAGCAGCACTTAGACAGTAAGACTCAGCAGGCACATAAGTGGATTGGTCACCATTAGAGATGGATACAAAACGGAAAACCGGTGGTTCATGATGGTTTGTGCTTCATGGCTAACCATGAACTACCCCAAACCCCTGGAAAAAAACGAAGTGGTTCACAGTTTGTTTTTCCACTTCATGCTTGGAAGGGCCCTACCTGCTCTGCCTCCGCCGCTGCCATGGCATTCACATGCTCAGAGGTAGTGGCAGGCTCCTGGCAGGGAAGCTGGGCCCATTGCCCTGAGGATGGCATTTGTAGTGGCAGTGGAGGGAGCAGGAGCAGGAGCAGGCAGGCAGAGGTGATGGGGGCAGGCATCCCCTTTTGCTGAATGAAGCAAATGTAACACTATCTTTTTCATCCAGCGAGCACATATTGTGGCTTCCTATCATATATTCAAATTTTAAAATGATTGATAAACAAACAAACAAACAAACAAATAAATAAATAAATAAATAAATGTCACTTCAACCTTGAATAAAAGCAGTTGTGGGGTTGGGCAGGCAGGCAGGCAGGAAATAACATATTTTGATGAACCAACAGCAGTGAATTCAGAACAGCAGAAAACATTTTCCAAATCCTTAGAAAGACTGTATACAAAATGCTTACTACTTTGGTGGTTTGTAACCACCATCATCACTTTGAATGTGACAGTACCTAATGGTGGTCCATTAGGGCACCCACTGTAATAGAGAACATTACTTTAAGTACTCATTCTTTTTTGTGCCATGTGTTTTACACATTCACATATAAATGGAAGCCATAGCTAAATACGATGAACAGCTTTTCCCTAGTCCTGCACAATCTCACTTCTCACTAGATCACAAGTGAGCAACCTCCCTAAATACAGGGGCTGCACAAGCCCACAACTAGACCTTGGATGGCCACTTCAATCAAATAATCCCCCTTGCACCTTATACTGGGCATGGGGTACTAATTCACCAATAGTTTTTTTTAGCTCTTTTTCCAAACAGGAAGTGATTGAAAAATCACTTGTAGGTTCAAAAAAGGCTACTGTGGGCTGAAAACACTGCATGGAAGAGGAACAATATGGTGAAGCTGCCCCCTCATTGGACACAGGGGTGTTTCTTAAGTATTCTTTTTAAATGGGGGGGGCACCTTGGGAATGTGTCTGGGTAGCTTGGGGGCTGCGTGCCTAGTTGTTATGGCAAAAACAAGGAGCTTCTCTTGATCCTTTCCCTCTCCCTTTTTATTCCTAGAATATAGCAACAGTTGTGATGGTTGTGCTCAAGTCCAGGGGCCCTACTATAACCACTGAACCACATTACCCTGTTTACCCCAGGGTGGGTGTACCCAGGATAGTGAGTGGCAGTTAGCAACATGGCACCAGCTTGGCACCTGTGCCCAACACCCTAGTCTTTCCAGACTTAGCAGTGTCTGCAGGGAGTCCAAAAACTCACTCAGGACCAGTACACCCACCTTGTGAAGTAGAGCCATCACCATGCCTGCAAAAGTACCAAAACCCCTGGTAGATGGTCAAGATGAGACCTGAAATTAGTACCACAAACTCTCTGAGCCAAAAATCCTGACAGTTGGGTTGAAGAAATGTTTATTTGATTAAAGCCAGAAAAAATATAAAAGATTTTAAGTTTCAAAAAAACATCTGGAATAAAGATTCAGTTGAGGCAAAGCTAAGGCACTCAAGAGAACACATCAGAAAATAAGAAAGCTGAACCGTTCTCCCTAATACTTACACAGTAGTGCAGAAGTCAGCATAGTTCTCAGGTATGCGAAGTGCATCCTCTACAAGGCACCTTAGGATAGCAACAGAGCATAGAATCTCCTGAAAGTTAAGCTGAGCCGACCAGAGTACCGTCTGAGCTCCTTTTTATACATTAAATGTCCCATCTGGCCCTTTCAGGTGATCAACCAATCAAGCTTTGAGGTCCCTCCAATGTTCAAGATGACCAGAACACTTTCTAAAAAAACACGTACACTCCCAACTAAAATCATCTCCCAATCAGTACAGTACCAGAGGACGTGGCCTTGAAGGCTTGGCCTTGAAGGCTTCCTTCTCAAGAGATAAGCTGCAGGTGATTTTTCAAGATAGATCCCATGTTCCAGTTTCTCAGTTTCTTCACAACAGTGATATCATCAAGCACAAGGAGAGGTAGGGAGCTATATTTCCATACTGGTTGGGAAAGTTATTTTTTAAGACATCAGAATCCTGCCAACATGAACATTGGTTCGGGGAGAGAGAGAGACAGAGAATCCTGATTTTTTTTAAAAAAATCTAAATGCCTACATTGCCTTTGTTCTTTGTCCCTGGGATACTGCTGTGGCTGCTCTCTAGCATGGGGGGGGGGGGAGAGGGAGGAGGTTAACAAAAAAGGAGAGAGATAGAAGTTCTAAAAGAGGAAAAGAGACCCTGCACTGTCTGTCTCTGAGCAACACATAGGGGAGACGGGAAAGGCTATTATGGAAACAGCCTAAGGATGCATATAGCAGGAAGGGAACTGCTTACATTTTTTCACCCTAAGTGCTTTCACAAAATGACTCCAAAATGCAAATGGACGCCAGAGGAAGCTCAGATAAAAATAGTAAGGGACATTACCATAAATTGTGTGTTTTTGTTTTGTTTTTTAATTGCTTTCCTGACCTCTGGGGGCTTACCTAATATAACGATAACTATTTAAATGATATCTAATTGTTCAAGAACAATTAAGAACAGGCAAATCTTATCTGAGAGCAAGATGAAACCCATTAATGACTTGATGCCTGAAATTTGCTCGTATATGCTTACAAGGCGAACCCTAGAATCAGGCCAAGGGAGGACGTGGTAAGATTTGGGGAATTCATCCTGCTTAGATCTAGAAGAGAATTCTAACCTCAGCTCCATAATTCATTCTGTTTGCCTTGATCTGGCCACCAGATGCTAATAACCTTGGCGACAAAAAGAGACAGAGAGAAATGTCCTCCCAGAACGTTTCCTTAATTTAAAGCCTGTGGTCCAGATAGATGTTGCTGACTAAAAGATATTGGTAAGTCAGATCAGTTAGCTTAAGCTTAAAAATGTAAGAGTACAAGATAAAACTCATTTCTCTTAACGCTTCCCAAATCCTGGTGTGCATTTCCTTTAGCTCATCCCTAACACAGGTCTCTGGATCTGTTTCAAATACAGTAAAGATCCTGAGGTCCAGATGCTAATTATAATTCCAAAAGGCATTCATTACAGATTTTGAAGTTGTTTTTACACATTTCTCGAGAGACTTGTGTTTGCTGGAATGGTGGCATACAGCTGACAAGTAATTGATTTGCTGCCATAGCTACTGATCTAAAGTTTCCCTTTTGAATATTTTAAAAATGGCTACCAATCCATCGTCTCCATTGTAACAGTTACAAGGTAGGAACGGAACAGCATGAACTCTAGGAGCACATATATTGAGGTTGTCAAAATATTTAGATTGTTATTTTTATTTAATAATTTTGCACATTTGAAACCTAGTGCCTAACAGAGGGAGCAATGCAGCGAACACAGTAACAGCTTCATTTGTAAATACGGAAACAAAATACAAAAGGAAGTAAGCCTTTGTGCAGATCAACTTAAAAACTACAGAGCTTGGAAAGTTTCTTTTGAAAGGAAACATGTCATTCATTTCATTCATGGCAGATCGGAGGGGTGCGGCATGGTGGGTGTCACAATTGTCCACAGGGGCTCTATCCATATCAGAAGGACAACTCTGCTTTTGAGCCTGGGCCTAGAGTGTCTGCATCTGACAGTGGGGCTTAGGGATAGATTTGGGATAGTGCTGGTGTACTGATCTTCCCGCGAACCAGCATTCTACCTGCCAGGGCTGGCCGGGTTCATATTGATGTTGTTGTTGAGATCACCTAGACTATTGATATAGGGAACTTCAACATCCATGCTGAATCTGAGCAGTCAGGTCCAGCCCTGGAATTCATGGAGTCCATGACCTCCATGGACCTATCCCAGCATGTCATTAGCCCTGCTCATAAAGCAGGCCACACTCTGGACCTTGTGATCTCGACGGCACAGGCTGAGAGTGATCTGAGGGTGTAGAACATGAAATCCGTCCCACCGTCATGGACAGATCACTTCCTGTTAAGATTCAACCTGTTGACTACATCCCCCTCCGTGGGAAGAATGGACCTATCAAAATTGTCCCCCCCCCCCTTGGAGGCCTCTTGACCATGATGGGTTTTGGAATGCCTTGGGAGGGTATACAGCAAACGTGGTCAAAATCCAGGTTGATAGGTGGTCTGCTGAAATGACCCGGGTGATTGACACAATCACTCCCACATATCCTCTCCTCTTCAGAGTGAAGCCTTCTTTCTGGTTCAAAAAGAAAGCCTTCTTTCTGAGCTTCAAACTATGAAGTTGCTTAGGGGACAGCTAGAGAGCAGATGGGTGATGGATCAGTCAGAGCTGAATTTGGCTGCAGTCAAGACCCTAACCAGAAGGTATGTCAATGCCCTAAAAATGGCCAAAAATGTCTTCAATATCAGGATCATTGGGGAGGCCATGAACTGTCAAGCAGAATTGTCCCGTGTGGTTCGTGACCTCACCAATCTTGGTCGGTTACGACCTCGTCCTGGTGATTTCACCAGTGATCAATTTGCAGCCTTTTAAAAATCCAAAATCAAGGCCATCCGATCTGATCTTAACTCTATTAACAGTATGGTTGATCCGGCAGGGACCTCTCCCTCTGCTTGTTTGGTTCAGTTTGAGCTTGTCACAGTGGGGGAAGCATCTAAACAACTAAATCTGTCTAACTGGTGAGTGCCAGGCTCCAACTGGCACATGCACAGACCTTAGGGAAAGCCTCCATCAGTAAGATTTAAGTGAGGCATCTAAAAGTCAGGATTGTAGATCTGTGCCTAATGTTAACTGGCTGAGAACCCCAGTGCTGTGAAATGAATTGCTTTATTGCTGGTACTCACAAGGTAAACTACAGTAATCAGAATTGCAGATTGCAATGGCCAGTTTTCCAAGATCTGCAATGACCCCTCAAGGGCACAAGAGTGGGGACAACCCTTTAGATACCAAGGTCTCACAATGACGAGGAGGGATCCAGCTGTCATCAGCAAAACTTCACCAGCATCCCCCATAGTTATTTTAGCAAAGGTGTTGTGTGCTGTGAGGAGGAGGAGGAGGCCTGTTAGCAGCCTTGCAGCTGCCTTCTGCATCAGGTGCAGCTTCTGGAATAAGCCCAAAGGTAGTTGTTATGCACTTGATAAAGGGACTTGTTCATAAGCAGACCATGCTGTAGCATGCCTCCTTACTAAGCCTGAAACAAATCTTAGGGTCTTGTAGGAATTTTCTAAGAAGTAAAGCAATATGAAGTAAAGTTATATCCAAAGCATAATACATATATTTTTAAACGCAACTCATGGCTCAGTCATTACTTATTATTTGATCCCTGAAAGGTAAATATATATAAACCTAAATGGTTGGCTTGCCCTATTTGTATTCCAAAATGTCAATCCTATCTCTCTAAGTGAAAACATGAGAACTGAAAAACAACAATTAAGGGCACACATACAGAATTTGTGGGCAAATTCTGCAGGTTAGAGGGCGAGATTAAATCCTCCTAGAACATCCTGGGAATGGCATCCTACTGCTGCTGAAAACGCAAGGGTCACAAATAGAGATGGGCATGAACTGCTAGTTCGGCTGATAGCCCAACAGGTGTTCTGTGGTTCGGCACCCCACCCCCTCCTGCGGGTGTCCACTCAGAGGCAGCACCCAGAGCAAGTGTGGCAGGGAAGCCAAGGCTCCGCCTCTGAGTTGGCGGCCACAGGAGGGGTGGGATGTCAGCCAAATTGGCACAAACCACTGAACAGGTGGTTTGTGCCCATCTCTAGTCACGAAACCAACAGGCACAATGAAATATCATTTTTAAGGAATATTTGCAGCATGTTGTTTATCTCTAAAACCAAATCGTTGGGTGTTTTTTTCACCACCCTTAAAGTTTAGCGAAGTAGAGCCACCATTCCCCATTTTTTCCTGTCCTCCCACCTCCATATATGAATAATTCACATGTTCTCCGGGACATTTTGCAGCACTGGAAAAGAAAAAGTACCAGAAAACAATGGCCATGTCATTAAATACACCGTTTGGAGCACTACAGTTGTGGGTTGGGGGGAGGAGGGCAGAAAAGAAGGAAACGTATCCCTTGGAAAAAATGAAGTTTCACTGTGCACTGCTAAAAGTTTTGTGTCACATTTTGGGCTAAGTGTAAAAAAAGTCGCCATCTGCAGTCTTATGGTAAAAATCATGAACAGATGCAAAGAAAAAGAAAAAAAAGTAACTTGCCAGCGTGGGGATTAAGGGAGTGCAATTTGTCAGCGAACCAGAAATCAGTGCAGGGGTTGTGGTTCAAGCAGATAAGACCTTGAAGGAAATACCCTCCCACTGCTAGAAAAACTGGAAAGCGGAAACTCGAAGTAAGACTGCTGTGACTGATAACAGACAAATAAAATTATCTTAAACTAAGAGGGCTTTCTCTCCCCCACCTCTCCCTTTCAGTTTACTGGGAGTGAAAATATTGATACACCGTCTCATTAGGCCAAGAGTTAACTGTATGTGTGAAACCTTTGTTTTGTTTAGGAGTGGCTGTAATCCATGGCTTCTAAGATTGCAAAAGGCTGCCAAACAATGTGATGCAAAATAAGATGGCACAACTGACAGAGAGCCTAATAACATTCTCTTTTTTTCTTTCTTTTTGGTCCCTTTTAGATTGCACTGTACTATTACTTAATAATTTTTAGCTGTTGTTAATGGGGGTCTTCCGCTGCAGGAGAAAATGTACTGCTAAATATAGCAAATGCAAACAAATGTACATCTCAGCTGAGGGGCTGCAAGGCCACTTTCCTGAAAGGGGATGGGAGAGGAGGCGAAAACATCCATATCGATTTCATTTCTTCATATTCAGATTAGAAAGAATTTGAAATATAAACTTGTAAAAAA
Organism: Intellagama lesueurii; assembly: GCA_037013535.1. Lineage (NCBI taxonomy): Eukaryota > Metazoa > Chordata > Lepidosauria > Squamata > Agamidae > Intellagama > Intellagama lesueurii. Next base: position 103,636,683 of record JBAJHW010000003.1, read on the forward strand.
AAAAAAACAACCTGGGAGAAAACAGAACGGATAGAATTGTTCATCTGGGCTCAGTACTTTACAGACCTAAACTTTTAAAGTCTGACTCTGATTCCCTCCATCTTTAATTGTGTTGAAATGGGGTTGCCACCTGCATTTTCTGAGGGTTTTCACATCCCAGGAGAGGGGCAGGAGGGAATTATCCAGAAGGTATGTGGCTGATGGGGTCCCTTGAGGTGTCTTTGGCAAACTGCATGATCCAAAAGCACCAGAGGAAGGGACTGGTAAACCACTTCTGAATACTTTATACTTGAAAAACCCTGGGAAGGGACATCATGAATCAGAATCAACATGATAGCGCACAGTTCCATTTTCAATGTGGTTGTGAAAGAATTTACCAAGATTCGCATGCATTTTATATAGGGGGCAGAAAGTAAGATGTGAAGGCAGTGAACATAAGAAGAATGTGAAACTTAACAGTTCTTCCTGCCTACTTGGGACATGTTCAGAGAATTTAAAAAATGGGATATGATTCAGCTAGCATTAAATATTCTCAGGTTTATTTATTATTATTTTTTAGTGAGGTTGGGCAGCCTGGGGACCTTCAGACAGTGTAAGACTACACTAGCCCTATAATCCATGATCAATGTTTATTGACTACAACCCTGGGCTGATGCTGATAGGAATCGGAGTTCATTGACACCTGGAAAGTCACACATTGTCTATTGGTGTTGAAGGTTATACATGTGCTGAGATATCTTTTATTAGATCCTCTGCTTCATCATGGCTGGCTCTTGACTTTTGTGATATAAAGCGCAAAGCTGGCATAGAAGGGATGTCCCCATTCGCAAGAGATTTCCTACCTCTGGTTTGTTAGATGTTTGCTTGCTAATGCCATATTAATGCTGATATAGCTCAATGGGTTTTAGCAACCAACTGCAAATTCAGGGTTTGGCAGCTTGAATCTCCACTGTGCCTCCCAGGAAAGGGGCCAGCCAGGATCACACAGAGGATGTGTGACTGAAGGTCCAACAGGGACATTGGAAAGAAGGATTGGTCAACCACTTCTAAGTACTTTATAGAACCCTATGAAGGACCTTGAACCCTGTGTGGTATACTGGATAGGGTAATGTACTAGGACTCAGGAGACCTGGGTTTGATTCCTTGGGTCTGCCATGGAAACTCACTGGAGGGTGGACTTGGTAAAGTCACTCCGTAAATATCTCACTTACCTTGAAAACCCTATTAGGTTTACTATAAGTCAGTTCTGATTTGATGGCACACAACAAAAACAACAGTAACAACAACAACAGGAAGCATATACACTTACACACATATACCATTGGACACTTATCTCAATGGAAAAATGGTCAAGGAGCAAATGCTATCATTTAGATCCAACATGGACATAAGGGCATGCATAGGATATGCGCCCCCATGGGGGGGAGACTGCTTCCCTGACCAGTTCATCCAATTCGGTAGGACCCCACAATTCTCTATGTACCTTTTCTATGGTGCTAGAGGGGCTGCTATGGGGAGGAGGGAGGAGGAAGCCCATCTGCACAAGCCAAGTTGCACATTTCTGAATCCAAGTCCATCCCACACGAGCTTTTGTAGGCTGGGGAAATCAGGCTGCTATGCTATACTCACATTGCCATTGCTTTAGAATCTTGTGTAGTATATGATAAGATGATCTCTTTCTGATGCCATTAACAGAGAAACTCTGCATTTCCATTTAAGCTTTTAAAACTTTCTCCCTAGCAGTAATGTGTGTCAGTTTTTTGCTACATATTGTGAGAATGATTATTCTGACAGTTCTAGAAGAATATCCCTAGATTTTGTCTTCAGCAAGAAAAAGGCAAATAATTATTTTCAAAAACCCAACATAAAACGTGAGCTACAGTTTAATGCAATACAATAATTTGTCAGGGCTACCCCAAGACATTTTTTTTTCTGCTTGAGGCAGAGCAACAAATGGAGCCTCCCAAACGCACACCATTTACCTGAGGTGTAGAGAACCCAGAGGTGGACAAGTTATTTTGCAGCAGGAGATCCAACAAGCCCTTCTCCACCTCCCAGGAAGTAAAACCCACAGTTTAAATAACAGAGCTTTCTGCCATTTCACAGCATTCAAAACTTGCTGCCTCATTGCCCCCCTACCCCGGAATAAAAATGTGAGACCAAGATTTAGGGTTAAACACGGGGTACACTTAATTTTAATAATCAATATTGCCAATCCTTTGGCAAAGGGGGTCCTGCTGTAGTGCGGAATAAAATTTTAAGCACGGAGGTCTACCTGGACCCCCTACAAACCAATGGGCGAGTCCCTGGCCCCAAGTTTTTGCCATCGTAAAAACAGCGATAACCCAGCCAGCCGAAATTTGATCACCCCCGGACCTCAAGCCACCCTTTCCTTGTTGACTGTTGGTCCGGGTGTGGCCCCTGCGCATCTTCCCCCCCCCCCAAGCACTGTAATTGCACGATCCGCAATGCTGGGGATTCAGATGAGCTATACATTACCTGAGAAAGCTATGGGACTCACCAAACAAATCCTATTTTTTCCGCACTACCCGCCACAGCATAGGGACTAGCCATGCTAAGTTCCATGCCTGCCATCAAGCTTATCAAGCTCCAAAAGCAGGCCCCCCCTTGATGTCTTCAAGGAAGACATCCAAACCAGCATTGGACAGATGTACTCCATCTGTCCAAAAAAAACCTCAGGCCTATCCAATCAGATCCTCTGGTGACCAATCACCGATCCTAGGCCGCTGCAGACAGCTGTGCAGACCTCCCTGTTAACACTCCTCCACGCAGCGTTAACAGGCAAAAAACTCCATACATCCCTCCAAACCAGGCGAGGGATGATTGTTGACCAAACGATGGTCATTGCAGGGTACGTGGCCCTCATCCACTTGATATCCCATATCACATCAAGAATTAAGGCCTTTCCACCATGCCTGGCCAGGTCATTACCACCCAGATGTATGACCAACACGTCTGGAGGGTACCGGCCAAAAGCAGCCACTTGACACAGCTGGCTCCACAGCATTCCACGCAGCCCTTTCCATTCAATGTGGGCTCTGGTTCCAAGGCCCAGATTGGTCCCCCATGGGGATGTAGCAGCATGGCGCGCAGCCCAAAAAACATAACTGTGGCCAACAATCATGATGTGCCTTCTGTCTGGTGGCGCCATGATACCTGCAATGAGAAAACAAGACCAGCCCCCTGCCTAGACATTAGGAAGTGTCCTGATGTACCGACGATAATTATGAGAAGCCCACCGACCTAACCACTTGATGTCCTCTATATGGTATCCTTATCCTAACTCCGCTGCCGTAGATGCAGCGCCAATTCTGAAGGAGTGTGTACCAAATTTTAAGCCCTGCACACCCACCTTATTAAGTGCTAGGTCTGTCAGCCTCCAAAATTGATACTTCGTTAATGGGGAACTATCCTTATGTATAAAGAAATATTCTTGCCCAGCTCCCCTAATCTTGACATCCTGCCATTGCAGGGCTAATTTGGACATATCTCCCTTTCCAGTGGCAACCACCTCGCTAATTCTAAGGGCGCCAAAAAACGTTATTAAAGACGCCACCTTAAACAGTGCAATTTCATACTCATCCCTGCAAAGTACCTCCCATTGCCTACAAATACCTTTCAATAATTCTGGTGATATAGGAGTCCTCATGTCCTTAACCCTACCTCGTTCCTTAGACCATCCTTCAATCATCTTTCTAATCCGATAGTCAGAAGAATGATCCTGATAACCTCGGACCCTAGTGTAAAAGGCAAGCGCTGACAGTCTACCCTGGATGGATCCTGGTGCTAACCCCTTCCTGTTCAGAAACACAATGAATTGCTGGAGATGCTCCACTGGAGTTGGCCACGTTGGCTCCAAATGAACTAGCTTTCTAAACTCCTCAAACTCTATACTCACAGCTGAGTACCCTTTCCGTGTCCTCAGTGCCAAGGCCAAGCTTATTGCCCTTTCAGCATCTTCGCACCAATTTGCCAGACCTCTGGGGGAAGAATCTCCAGTCACTCATTGGTTCCTGGAGCTAGTTCCCGTAACCGCTGGATCTGTTGGCGTGATAATGCATCAGCTAAGCTGTTATCGATCCCTGGCACATGACAGGCCTGAACCACGATATTAAATCTTAACGCCCGCAGTGTAAAAGCTCTAACTAATGTCATGACCCGTTCTGACTGCAACGTAAGGTTGTTTACAATGTAAACTACCGCTTGATTGTCGCACCAAAACCGCACAACAGAGTTTGTCCATTCTTCCGCCCAAAGCCACAAAGCCCCAACTATTGGGAAAAATTCCAGGAATGTGAAATCCCTGGTAATCCCCACCTGGTGCCATTCGTCTGGCCATTTTCTAGTGCACCATCTGCCTCTGAAATAGATTCCAAACCCTAGTGAACCAGCAGCATCCGATTGGACCTGAAAGTCCGCCCTAAGCCCTAAGTCCCCCCTCCAGAAGGATATTCCATTAAACTCGGCTAAGAACTGATTCCAAACCCTCAAGTCTTCCTTCATGCCTCGAGTAACTCTGGTCCTCTGCGAGGGGCGACTAAGGCCTTTCATTGTCATGCAAAGCCTGTGCAAAAAGGCGTGGCCAGGCGCCACCACTCTACAGGCAAAGTTCAAATGGCCCACAATTTCTTGAAGCTCCCTAAGTGACACTTTTTTCTTGTGCAACATCCCAGCTAACCTGACCTTAAGGTCAGCTAATTTCTTCTTGGGGAGCCTGGATGTTTGCTGCACCGTGTCAAGCTCAATTCCTAAGAACGTCAGGGACGTGGATAGTCCCTCCGTCTTTTCCTCCGCGAATGGGAGACCGAGCTCTCTTCCCTATGATTGAAAATTATCCAATATCCATCTGCACCTCCCTGTGTTCTTTTCCCCACAAAAGAGGTAATCATCCAAATAATGGGCCATAGACTTACAACCGACCCTGTGCCTAAGCTTCCACTCCAGGAATGAGCTAAAATGCTCAAATGCAGCGCATGAGACCAAGCAGCCCATAGGCAAAACTCTATCTATGTAGAAGGATCCCTGGAAATGAAAGCCTAGCAAATCAAAATCCCCCAGATGAACCGGCAAAATCCGGAAGGCCGATTTCACATCACACTTTGCTAGCTCGGCCCCCACACCACACTTTCTTACCATGCACACCGCCTCATCAAAGGAGGTGTAACACACAGTACAAAGTTCCTGGGGTATGGCATCATTAACCAAAGTCCCCTAGGGGTAGGACAGATGATGAATTAACCTAAATTCACCTGGGGACTTTTTTGGAACTATTCCCAAGGGTGAGACCTGTAAGGTCCCTATAGGGGGCGTCGCAAAGGGTCCTAGCACTCTTCCTTCCTTCACTTCTTTAACAATCTTCTCCTGGACAATATCCTCCATGCCAAAAACAGATTTCAGGTTATGTGCAAAGAATGCTTTACGCTCGCCAGCTGCCAGTATCCTAAAACCGAACCTGAAGCCAGCCAATAAGTAGCTGGCGTCTTCTTTAATGGGATAATCGTGCAGCCATTCTTCTAAAACTGAAACTTTAATTGGGCTGGGCCCTTTCCCAGGACTACCCCCTCCACTGTTGGTTTTTTTACCTCCTCCTGAACCCTTGCCCTGGCACTGGGCCCCGGCCCTAAAACATGAGATGCTGGGATGCTGTCCACCGCACACTGAGCACTCGTGCAAGAAACGGCATGGCTTCCTAGTGCAGGAATTCCTTGTAATTGTAATCCCAGCAGAGCAGGCGGGGTTGAACCATCTGCCCCGCTCCAAGACGGGGATTTTGATTCAGGGCAGACTTTCTGATAAGATGTCCACTATCGCACCTGTCTCCAAAATTGGGCCTGGCTGGTGTCATAGATTGCAGCCAAAGACCAGGCAGGGGTTCATCCCAGCGCAGGTTAGGTTGAATTGCACTGCGCATACGGAATGATTAGTTGTAACTAAGCCATGCTTGGCCCGCAAAGTCAACATAAGCCCTATAGATTATATCCAAATATTTAAAAAGAGATTGGGCCCGCCAAGGTTGAGCCTTTACTACCACCCCGGCATAGATTATAAAACCGGGTAGCCACTCTGAGGAAAAATTGATTAAAGGTTTATATAATACTTTAATGGAGCAAAAAATGGGCTCAAAATATAGGTCATAATATAGAACTAAGTGCCTGGTCACAAATTTGGGAACAAAATATTAAAATGACTAAATATATAAATCTAAAAGAAAATATATACAAAATGTTTTACAGATGGTATATAACACCAGAGAAATTAACAAAAATGTATAAAAATGTTTCTAATAAGTGTTGGAAATGTGAAAAGAAAGTTGGGAGCTTCTATCATATGTGGTGGATGTGCAGTAGGACCAAGGACTTTTGGGAAACGATTCATGAAATGATAGAGAAAATTTTAGGGGTTAAAATTGCTTTGACACCAGAAATTTTCTTATTGAATATTTTACCAGCTACACTAAAAAAAAACAAGACTTACTTGACCTTACACCTGATAACTGCAGCTAGAATTGTATATGCCAGTAAGTGGAAGACTACAAAGGTGCCAACAAAGAAGGAATTTATTGAGAAGATTTTGGAACTAGCAGAAATGGATATTTTGACAGATACACTAAATGATAGACTGGATAATAATAAATGGGAACCTCTTTATACCTGGATGAAATCTACACCGATTTAAGTAGAATAGATTAGATTAATATTATGTTAGAGAGTATAAAACAAGATGAAATGAATGGAACATATTGTAATAAATCACTCTGGTTGCAACGGATAGAAAAGTAGAAAAAATACAATAAAATATTTATTTATAAAAAACAAAAACAAAAATAAAACCCAGGTAGCCAGTTCGCCCGTGTCCTGTCGGGCTTCTTCCTCCTGCGCCTTTCTTTATCTTTCTCATCTTCCTTGTCTAAGTCCTTCTTTTCTACCTCTCTGTTTAGCAAGTCAAAGAAATCTACATATTTACCCTTCAAAATTTTTCCTTAGTTGCCGGGGTGAGGTGGTTGCCTAAAGGCGCTGAGTAATCCCCCACTGGCAAAGTTTGTAGAGGCACAGTATTAAGCCCGGTATCTGGAACTGATGGGTATGCCCAAATCCCGGCGCCCCCCGGCTGATTTATTGGGGGTGGGAATGCAACTTGTGGATAGACTGCTGCCCGCCCTCCTAAGGGCACACTCGAGCAAGGCCATGGGGAATTATAAGCCCTAAGGCCCTGCACATCATAAGGAGTGCATCAAGGAGAACCAAGCTGTCCAATGCTTGGCCAGGGCCATACATGTGTCGGTGAAGGAGTGTCCAGTGCAACGATTGACTCACCAGCTGTCGGAAGTGTCACAAGTGGTTCTTCCCTGCTGTACTGGCCTTCTGGGCTAGACACATCCCGCACTTCCGACCCTCCTTGGACCGCTGCTGCTGAACCTGCTGCCGCCAAACTTGTTGCAATATCGCTGGCCTCACTTTGTTGGCGCGTTGCTGTAACCAGTGACCTTTCTGAGTCTTGCCCTGATGTCCCTGCTGACCGCTGCTCAGCTTCTAGGACGGCAAACCTAGACATTAGATTGTCAGCCATGGCTTTAAGCTTAGCCCGGCGATGACTCTTAGCCTCCCTAGCAGAGCGACGCGGTTGCGCCTGGCTGGACTGTGAAGCCTGTCTTGCCACTTTTTCGGCTTCCAAGGCAGCAATTTTTTCCTGTAATTGTTGCCAAATTGGCCAGGATTCTTCATCTGATGAAGACTGGGGTGTTGATACCTGGGGGACCGGCCTCTTCTTTGTCGGTTGCTTCTCCTTCTTATTACCCTGACCTTTTCTCAAAGCCATTGTAACACCAGGCTCAGTCCCAAATGAAACACCTTACCTGGCTGCAACTGTCTATGTTGCTATTGTAATCAAAGTACCTGAATTCACTATATAAAATCGACCACTTAATTATCAATGACCAACAGCATCCACTCTAAGTGTATGTACAATGTAATCAAAACACCAATACAGCTGTTTTTTTTAACGCCTATGTATTAATTCAAGGTAGCTGGTAAGACACTGGAATTCAATATACCTTTAGATTAAACTGGAGCAATTATTTAAGTAGCCCAAAGGCTACCCAAATTATGTTGATAATCAAAATCTACTGAATTGAATCCCGCCGATATGATGTATTACTGACTAATAAAATCCAGGTATAAATAAGTGTACTAATAATCTACAATCCTATTCCTTAATTCTAGCCAATAACCTAATTATTTATTGTTAACGTCTTATTAGTGATGTACAATTGTTAAGCTACTAATACTAATTTAATGAAACCAGCCCAATAACAAGTTAAAATTCTGTAGGTTATTCTAACAATCTATATATATAGACCCATATAGCTATGTATTTACTCAAGCCCAGTAACTAAGTTAGTCTATGCAATCCTATGCCACCTAAGTCAAAGAAGATGGACGCTTAGGTACTCCTATGAGACCCAAGGAAAAGAAAATGGCCAACCATCACAAACGTGCTTGGCTCAACTGCCAAGCATGTAGCCTTTTCAATATATATTTTTTGGCGCATCCCACATCCTTCCACGCTTATAACTAAGGCAAAGTTGGTTGTGGGGGGGTAGGGAGGGGTGGGGGGAGGTTGTTAAGAATGGCTTGGTACTAAGCCCTAAAAGCTGAACTATCTGGCACGCTGCAACCACTTTTTTTTTTAAAAGTCAAACCTTGGCAGCAGGGACCAGCAGCAAGATATAGCTTCTTTGCCCCCCTTTTTTTTTGTTCGGCCTCAGCACACCGTTGCCAATCCTAAAGGCAAACCCTTCCAAACGTGCGCTCTTCAGCAAACCCTCTCCCCCTTTTATTATTTATTTTATTTTATTTTATTTTATTTTTTAAATAAACAAACAAAGCAACACCAATTATAACGAATCGTGGCTCTGCGCCGCTGGCGCGAGCCGCCTTAACTCAAACCCCCCCTATGTCTAATAAACAATAGCAAGGCCTAAATTTTAATGAAATGATGGGTAAATGAAAGAAAATAAAAATGTAATGAAAAGCAAACCCTGGGAGGGAGCTGATGCTACCCCCCCCCCCAAATCCGGAGCTCCACGCAACATCTGCCGCACGGCCAGCAACCGCTCTGGGTCAAGATCAGCCGGACGCCGTTTGAAAAACCATCCAACACACTCGCTCTCCCACTGATGCCAGTGAAGAAAGAGGAAGAGGAGAGGGGGGAACGGCTCCTTAAATAACCTGCCATTCCCCCCTTTACCAAGCAATGCTCTCACGAGACTACAGAGGCCTCGCTACTTCCGGGAAGGTAGGCAAAGACGAGCCGCGCTGCCAAAGCGGCTCGGCAGCAGCTCCAACATTCTGTCCGGTGCTAAAGCCAGCCCTAGAATCTGAAGACTGTATTCTAGTTTCTCAGATGTATCGTATAGAATAAATACAATATATGATATATCTTTGTACCTATACATATATGAAAACAAACACAATCACAGGGCGGAAGACTGAAAGGAGAAGAACAACAAAAGGTCTTGTGGCCCCCAACCTGGGGTCAGTTTATCACCAGGGGTATAAACCAGGACATTTAGAGGTACGTAAAAAAATGTTGAATAATGGTGGGAAAAGGCACAGAATTCAACAACATAAGAAAAGATACAAGCTAGAAGTTGTGAAATTAATTGAACATTATAACAAGTAGTGGAGAGGGTTTTCTTTGTTTTTTAACCTTGAGAAGAGCCCTGTCCCCTCACTTTTTTATTTTGGTGAATGGTGTGGAATCCCTCCTTGGCTGTGCACCCCTCACAGGCTCAGCTTTCACTCTTCTCTGCTTTATGAACATTCAAGTGCTGTTGTGCTGGTACCAGTGTATATACAAGCAGGCACTTCAGTCAGTCCTATAAGCAGTGGTCAATGAGTGAGTTCTTATACATGCTTTTTATATATATGCACTGTCTGTTCACCTTGTTACCCCGTTGCTTTTTAATCCCATTATTGGGCTATTTATTTACAACATATAAATTTCAAAATAACAGCAATCAAGTTAATTACAAAGGTTTTGCTAATATGATGGGTACAGTTTATGGAAACGGGCTGCCAAGAGGTACAGAAGTTTAAAAAGATTGGGATAATAGTGAAAGAAAAGCACAACCATTACACAAAAAACTAAACAGAACCATGTGGTCCTTGTGTGATTCAAAGGTGAGGACAGGTGATACTTTATTGGGCCACTAAAAAAACTGAACAAACCACTAGCTGTCGAGCTAGCTGTCTTTGTCAGGCACCACCAAAATATTATAGACTGTACATAAATATGAGAGTCCTAAAAATTGTCCATTTGGATATCAAAAGGTGAATTCAAAAAGCATGACTACCAAACAGCATTGGGGACAAGGTTTCAGGCATCACCCCTGTTAGCTGTTGGTTGGATTTCAACTCCCAACGTCTTAAACAAAGGGCTGCCAAATAATTTGCATTCCTCCCGCCTTCTATTGAAACTTGCAGTAAGTGAAACACCCATTTGTGCATTTGGGGCAAAAAAAAATCTTTGTGGCCGTTAAACATCAAATGAAAGAACAGTCAGATGCTGAAGGGAGGGGGGAAGTTCAAAGTCAGAAAATCCATCAGAAGGAGATGGGCAAAGGTATGCTTTCTTGAAAGAAGAGAAAAGGATCTCAGGCAACACACAAAGCAGTCGAAACTGGAAAAACAGAGAAGGGATTTAGGCACTAGAAAGTGTATCTTCAAAAGGCTTTTGGTGTATGCCGTTGAATGGATTGTTGAAAGTAACTTCTGGCTGCAATCCTATAGCCATTCACCAGGAAATAAATCCCAGTAGACCCAGTCAGTTGTACTATGCAGCAAATCTTTTTAAAATTGCGCTTTCAAACACTTTGTACATACAAGGCAGGGCCAATCAGTAGAACAAGAATTCCCCTAAATATTACCATGGAGTGACTCAGCATCCCCAGCAACCATAAATCAACCTTCTTGGGCCACAACAGTGGTTTCTTTTTTGCAAGTATTAACTATAACAGTACTTTAAAATATATTCTGTTTAAAACCCAGTGCTGTTTCTTAGGCATCATATTAGAGATGGGCACAAACCGCCAAAATGGCAGTTCATCTTGGTTTGTGGTTTGTGGAAGTCCATGAACCACAAATTTATGATTTTTTCCTGAATAAACCACAAATCAAGTTGTCAAGGGATTGTTTTTTGTTTTTGTTTTTTAGACAGCTCAGTTTGCTTGCAGGACCCGGCCAGCTGCACAACAAACAAACAAAAAGAATTAATTTGGCCAGCAGAATATAAAAAAAAGCCACACACACACACAAAAAACCCCCAACCAAACAAAAAATCCCCTTTTTTTCTTAGCAGCCTGCCAGGATCCACCTCCCTGCATGCACCTTCTGCTCAGCTGAGAGGTGGGGGCATGTGCAGTTGCACAGATAGCAAGCCTGGCTCCCAGAAGGGAAGCCAGGCTGTTGTCTCTCTAGATGATGGTGGTGGCGGTGGCGGCGGTAGGGAGGAAAAGACGCAGTGGGAAAAGGGGTTGTGGTGGGGAAATGGACCAGGAAGTTTGTTAAATGGGGGAAAAGTTCATTGGCTTGGGAAAGTTAGGGTTCTCTGGTTTGGACGAACCGAACCCAACCTGAGAGAAAAGGAGGAAGGTAAATGCTGCTTTTGCAAGTCCCTGCAAGGACACCCACTTTTGCAAAAGTGCTTTTTAATAAAGGAGAGTTGCTTGAACTTGTGGTTGTCTGGTTACTGCATTAAGTAACAAGGGTGTGAGCATTTCTCACAAACCCGAATCAACGAACCAGTGATTTTTTGTGAACTTCCTGGTTTTATATGCGTGCCCATCTCTAATCATTATGTCTTTCTCTGTTCCTTATAGATCAGTAGTCTATACAGAAGACTATGCATATTAAATTCAGTGGGGCTTGCCCCCACATATGTGTGCATAAGATTGCAGCCTAAGGTTCCAATCCTATGCAAATAAATGTTGTTATATGTCATCAAGTTGCATCCAACATATGGTTACACTAATAAGGTTTTGAAGGTATGTGAGATATTAAAGAAGGGGTTTTACCATCGCTGCCACCCTGAACCAGGTTTCTATAGGCAAGCAGGGATTTGAACCCTGGTCTCCTGAGTCCTAGTCCAGACTCTCATGCAAATGGAAATGTATAGGTTTGTGCTATGAGGGCAGAGGTGGGGGACTGTGGCCCTCCAGAGACCTTGGACTCCCATTTCCATTAGAAGTCAAGGTCAGTGTTTAGGAATGATGGGAGCTGCACCCTCATGTTAGGACCTATGTATGCTGCAGAATATGATTATTTTATATCAGTTTAGTTATCAGGGCTTCCCTCAAAGATCTATGGGAACTGCAGTTTGACGAAAGTGCTGAGAATTGTCCTCCAGAGCAGAATTTCTGACCTCAGATGGCATATTTCTGGAAGTTCCAGCCACCATGGCTGATGGGCAGAGATCCTGGATGCTGTAATCCAGCAACATTTGGAGACCCAAGGTTGGACATCACTGCAGTAGAGTTAAAGTTTCCTGAAGTCACCAGAGAGAAGGAATCATTGTTCACCTAGTCTATACAGTATCTGTGGTGTAAATATGTCTTAAACCTTCTCCATTGTTTCTAAGCCATAAGCCTTGCATGATGTTCAGTTTTCCATAGATTCCGGCCTTCCATCGATGTCGTGCAGCTTTCACTAGACAATGGTGATGGGTCAAACTAACCCGACGTGCCCATCTGCATGAGAAAAGCAATAAACAATGGGCCTTTGGTGTGTTTGTTTCTGTGCTGGCATGGATTTGTGCACACTCTATGAGCAGTATTTTGAAGCTGCAAGGAAAAGGCTTTGGTTTTCACAGAAAGATTACCCTAGCTTTACCATGGAAACAAGAAGACTTAATGAAAATGAACTCAGCTGATTTCCATAGCGAGCTAAAATTATTCTATAAATAGGACTGATTCTTTGCATCAGATGGCCACCGTGAATAAAAGTTGTTTGAAAAGGTGTTTAGTGCAAAGAAAGAATAAAAAGAGAGCAAGGAATGATACTTGAAAAGGGCTTTCATTACTTCAGTTATATATTTAAAAACTCCAAATGCACTCTATCGTAAAGGATTCCTGATTCCCAGCAGAGCTTGAAAAAGATGTTTTTAGGGACTGAAGTTGCTAGTATCCCCCACCAGTATGCCCACTGATCTTGTTGGTCAGGGGATTCTGGGAGTTGTAGTCTAAAAGGGCAATATACCCATCCATATCTCACTCTTGAAGGAATGTTCACATCCTTTGCCATGCAGTAAGTGATACAGTGCCAGTCATATCCCACCTACTGCTTCTGTGTAAAGACAGGCACCTCAAACTTTAGCAAGACTTGCCTTTAACTGTGGTCATTGAGCAACTGCATAGCAAAGCATCTGCATGGAGAGCAAGACACTATGAAGCATTCCAGAGTAGGGAGTTGCCTGTGGAATTGTTTCCTTGGCTATAAGTGAAGTGTGTGTGTGTGTGTGTGTGGAGCAAGTCAGTCAAGGCTTTTCCCTTTGTGAAGCCGACATTGTGCAGAAGCAAACCAACTGCTTATCACAACACATACCAGGTGCTCCTCTGTATCCCAAATGCCTTCGCAAGCTTTCTCCGGTGGGTTCCAAGGTGGCGTAACATACATTCCATTAGTATGCTGCACTTTCTCAAGCTATAATTGAAGTGCTCCTGGAGCACCTTCCCAGCAGCTGGATTACAGCTTTGTGTCAGTAATGGGGATGGAATTTGTTATGTATCTTCAGACAGAATGTGCTAAGCTGGGTCACCAAAGTCCAGTGATTAAGATGACAGCAGCCCTTTGGTGCTGCAGTACAAAGCCGAGAGAACGCTGCAAGTGGAGAAGCATTCAGGAGATGGAGAAACTGGGACAAGCAGGTACCCAGTGCCTACTGACACATTCCTGATATGTTCTATTAAACTTGAGTACTATTTTTTTTTAACTGTCTCTTCCAAATTTTCCAGACAGCAGGGCCTGTGGCCTTTTTGCACTTGTATAGGTGGTGGAAACACCAGTTAGAAGATACCACAAAGTTCAAGTGCTGTAGATGGCTGCCATTAGTCAAGGAAACAAAAAATTGTGCAACACAGAAAGAAAGAAAAAATTAGAATTGCCTGCTATAATCTGAATGCAGTTAAAACTGACCTGTTATAAACTTTATTTGTTATGGTATCTATGACTGCAATGTTGCAAAGATTCTGAGGTTGCTTCCAGATAGAGGAATCCTTTTCACAACACTCAGAAGGCCTCATGGCCAGATCTTTGGTGTCCTATTGGTTAAGCTTGGGACTCCTTAGATTTCCATACATGGGGAGAGGTTACAGAGGAGATGAGGAGGAACACTTGGGGCTCAGCATCCTCCAGCAATACAGGTTCCATGCCGAGCCCACCTGTTTTTGTGTTTCCTTCTATCCAGGGAGGAGTCTCTGGAGATGGTATAGGTACTGAGGGCAGGAGATCCTTCAGTGGATTCGCACTATTATAACAGTAGGTTGGTCCCCTTCAGCAACAATTTTGCTGTCTGGCTCAAAGCCCCAGTCACCTTGACCTAGTTATGACACTTTGCTGTTGGGATGTTTGTGTGTAGAAATATTAATTTCAAATCCTCACAGAAGCAGTTTTCACAAAAAACTGAAAGTGAGGGTGTGACCATCTCTTTTGATTTTCTTGAGTTTCTCCAGATCTCCATTCTCTTCTTCTCTTCATTTTGTATAAATTTGTGAGATTTTTTGATCTTTATAAAAGTTTTATTCATTTTCAATAAGGGTGAGGGTTGTGGGTACAAGGGAATGAGGAAGGCATGGATAGCGGGGTAGGGAAGGGGTAAAATTCCAGAGAGTGAAAGAGTATTCTTACATCCACTTATTTAGTTATGTTAAAAGGGAAATCACATAAGTAAACAATCTAACAGTTTTTCCAGACTATATATCTTTACAACTCTCTTCATTCCTTTAGACCTGCTCATACTTCTTTTATCTATGCTTTCCAGTCCATATTTCAGATCCAATTGTAAACCCGTTCCCATTTTTTAAGTCCTTTTTGAGATGATTTTTCATTTAATGCTTCTGTTAGTACATCCATCTCTGCCACTTCCAGTATCTTTTCTATCAGTTCCTCCAGAGACGGGACCTCTTATTTTTTCCAATATTTTCCATATAGTATCCTTGCTGCCGTGATTACATGTGTTATCAAATATCTCATTTCTTTATCTACAATTTCAGTCATAACATTCAGTAAAAACAATTCCGGTTTAAATAGTATCACATAAGATAAAAATTTTTGGTAACATTTCATGTATTGATCTCCAATAACTTTTTGCTTCCCTACATGTCCACCACATAGTTTGTGAGATTTTTTGTTTCCTTCCTGTGCTGAAATTCAAACACATTTTAAATACACCTTTTCTTATAGAGATACTGTATGTGTGTTTTTTTCAATTGTGCACATTTTAGTCAATCATGTTTTTAAATATGCAGACTGCTTTTATGCATGTTTCTTTTTCAGAAATGTCCCAGAAGTCTCACCAATGAGCTCATTCTTGTGATGAGGTGTGTTTCATCTCACTGTGAATCTCAAGAGATGTGAAAATGCTGTCAAAGCCTGTCAAATCCAAGCAAAAGTTATCTTTTTTTGAGCGGAACCTAGTGATGTTCATGGATCTGGATTCATTGCCTTTTCTATGGTATTTTCCCCTCACATGTTCATAGAGCAATACAATGAGTAGTGGTGGTTCTTTATTTTGAATACAAACATAGCTTAACATTGTTTCAGCAGATCTTTGAATGTTAGGAAACTACTGTTCCACCACTTATGTGCCAAGCACCAAGCCACAGAACAGTTGTGAGGCTGGTAAACAAACCAGGTTGAACTACCGAACTGGCAGCTGGTGCCCATCTCTAATGTGAAGTATTTTATTATTTGATTGTTGTGTTTGTTATATGTGTAATAGTACTGCATTGTGCACTGTTCTGGATGTCTTCAGACAGAAGAATAGCGTATAAATGAAACAACATGCATGTACACATATATACATGCATACTTTTTCTGACAGAAATGGGGAGGGAACTATTTTGACAACTCTGCTTTCCTGTGAATTCATATGCATCAATCTATCTGAATATTGGTCTATGTTCAACATTAAAAAAAAACCTGGAGCAAACTACACATACACACATCAAGGTAATCAGCATTTTCCTGAAGGCTGCCTAAAGCAGAGATGGTCAAAGTTCAGTCCTCCAGATTTTGGAATGCAGCTCACAGCAATCCTCACCCATACCTGTGTTGGGTGGGACCAATGGAGTTCCCTCCAACGTCTGGCGGGTCACACTTTGCCTAACTCAACTTTAAGGATTAGAAGAAATGAAATAACAACCAAGATGTATTTCCTGTCAACAGCCTCCACCCCCCCATAAGCATCTCAAAGAAATTGTAGACTATTATTAAAATGAGAATAGTGACATGAAAGATTCATATTTAGAAATGTAACTGGCACTGCTTTACCATTTTCACATTTCTAGCAATGGTTTTAGTTTTATGCATGGCTAGTTGTTTAAAGAATGAGCTCTAGTACTGAGAGGAAAGAATGTAAATATGTGCTAGAAAACAGTTTATTATGAAAAAATGCTGTAGGTTAAGATGTATGGATTCAAAAAACCCTTCAATGGCAGCACATTTCTTCAGTTCTTTTGAGGATGTGTATGTTTTTGCTGTCTCCTCAGTGACACATAATGGCAATCCTGGGTTGATATGTACACAAACACACACACACACACAAGCAGATAAAAATCAATTGCTCAAGAAAACATTGTGATATGAATTGCATGTGGGTCCCCCCTTACTGGTTTGTGGTACAAGTATTTATGACTTTGTACCCTAGAATATGGATGTTCTTACAACAATTACGAAGCACAGTCCAAAGTCATATTGTGAGCTCAGTTTGTACACCAGGGGCTGCACAACTTCACAGGGTTTGGGGGCTATTTCCAATACACTCAAGTCCTGGTTTCTCAAAAATTCCAGTTTCCTTGAAACAGCTGGAGGGATGGGCTAAAGCAAGGTGTGGGGTTTGTTTTAGAGGAGAATCATGGGGATTCTTGTGTTTTTAGCAAGCATTTGGCAAGGTAGGGATCTGTAAGTTCTCAGGGGACACAAAATGACCTTGCGGACCTCATGTGGCCTGCTTGATTTTTATCCCATCCCAACATACAGCAAGGTTTCTAAGATGTTCTTTTCCAGAAGCAGTGCCCTATACCTCTGGACCAGCAACATCCCAGGCTGGGGAGAACCTTGGAGAGGGCTGAAGGAGATGATAGCCTGGAGGAAAACATGTTGAAACCCCAGGGAGAATCCTGCCCCTCAGCCACCAAGTACTTGCACATGTCTAATGGGGATGGTTGCATTGTAGCCCAGTAATTACATTCATTACACTCATCTAATGTAACTATTCAGGAGAGAGTTGACTATAATTATATTGCAGTCCCTGGCTTTCCATTTCTTGGGGACCACAAAATCAATGTTTGGTAAGGCTGTCAACAGTTATTCTAATCAGAGAAAGTATACACATAAAGTTCATTGATCTCTTTCCTTAGCAAGCTAAGGTTTTCTGTACTTTCCATAGAGGCCTGCCATGCATTGTGAGTTGGCATGTTCTACACCTCTGAGACAGAAACTTAAATTAACTTCAACAAAGAAATAAGGTCTCTGGAGGAGGGAGCTAGAAGAGTCAATTTGCATTGTGTCTGAATCATACTTGGTCTTTGGAAAACTAGGCGCCTCTGACCAGAGTAATACTTTCATGTATATTCTTCACTAATGAATATTGCACTGGACAAGTTGTGTGGTTTTGGTGGTGGTTGTTTTTTTCTTAAACATGAACAAAGCCTCAAAATTGTATTGGAAAGCACTGGATAATTTTTCAAACTCTAAACCATTCTAACCTGGGACACTTGCCTGTCCCTTTACCATGTCCACTGCAACGTGTGGAAATGAATGATCACATTTCATCCATTTTGGGAGGTAAACATGGGCTTGAAATAATGAGGATGGAGCGAGGGTCTGTCTGTCAGGGAGAAAAGGACTCTATTCACAGAATGTGGCTGTGACTGGTTCTCAGGGACCCCTGCTCCCTTTTGCTGCAGCTGTTCAGCAGGATATACTGTAGGTTTGAGACTGGAGTGCCTGGTGGCAGAGAAGGGCCAGCTGAGATCACCCAGGGCATGTAAGGTTGAGGGGTTACGTACCCTGCTGCCTATGTGACCTTGGACAGACGGCACAGTCCCAGAGCAACACCACAAAGAGGGACTGGTAAACAACTTGCAATTACTGTATGCCTACAAAACCCCATGAGGGTTACCCCAACTCAGAAACAACTTGATAGCACATAATTATTTATTATAGTTCTAGAAGATATGTCATTTGCAATTAATTATCTTTTGTAGTAATTAAATAACTGTTTTATTACATTTGTAACATGGCAAATGGTGGTATCATTCCTTTTCTGAGGTAATCATGGCTATTTTAGTTACTTTTACAGTTGTGGAAGGTCACCATACAGTTATGTAACATAGACCATCCTTTTTCCACACCCCTTAAAATATTTCCATGTATTGACATGGATTAGATGGGAAGCTGCTTATCTTTAAGTCTAACTGATAGCTCAGTTTTAAGGAGGCCTGTTGAATGAATTGTTGAATGTAAGTCAATGCTTATGTAAAAGCCATTGATTCAACAGGTCTTCTACAGTTGGACAAGGAATGGGATTCAGGTCTATGATTTTAGTCCACATAAAGCATCCAAATCACAACCTAGCATGGTTTGGTTGGGCTATTATAGTTAAGAAACATTTGCAAAATGCAGTTTCAGGCAGGCATATTTTTTAAAATCTTTTAAGGAAGTTACGCTGTGCTATCTGTGTGGTGTCAGGCCTGAGTCTCTCCCTCAGGTACAAATTGATATTTCAGTCCCAATAGCAGAAGCAGCAATCCAAACTGGGGGCTTTGGGAGGCATGGGGGCATTAGCTTCCCCTCTGTTGGCTACCACAAAACAACCACTTTCTCAGATTCCAAAGAGAATTGCTGAGATGGCTTTTAAGATCAGGCTTCTCCACACTACATCAGTATGTGTGTGTGTGTTTGTGCTTGTGCATGTACATGTATCTGTGTATATGCTGCATTCAGATGTGCATCCCCTGAGGCACTGTCAACACCAAATGTAACTTTTGGGGCAGAAGATATTATGCACCTCTTGTTTACAGGGCAAAGCTGACCCAAGGCATTTTGCTACCTGAGGCGCATCAATAAATAGCATCCTATCAGCTTAAGTAATGATGCATAGTAGAGGAAGACAACCCAGTTATTTTGCAAAAGGCATAGAAAATCACACAAGTGCCTCTCCACTCCCTGGAAGCTATTATACAGTCAAAACAAACTGGATAACTAAGCATTTGTTCCCCTTTTGTGATAATCAAAACCCATTGCCTGAGGTGGAAGCTTCTCTCTCCTAACGTGATGCCCAGTCCTCATACTGAAGATGACACAGAAAACAAGGTTGAGGTTTGTGCAGGAATCACATTTATACATGTTTTGAAGTCTTTCACTTATTTCAGTCCTAGCTTCTTACACCTTTTCAGATCTGAGTGGGAGATGGTGATCTCTAGCAACATGAGGTGTACAAGCGAAACAGAAGGGCTTTTGAAGATTGATCACATATGGCCTAAAAACAACAACTCCAGAACAGCTCAAGTGCAGTTGCTTACTTTGGCCTACCCATGTGGATAACAACCAGAGAAAGATATATGGGAAGCAATTGTGCGAAAGGGATGCTTTGGCATTTCTGACCAAGTAGTTCCTCCTTTTAGATGGAATCTCCTGTTCATGTTGAAAACGATTTTGTCCTTCTGGATTCATTTGAAATGGCTGAGATAAAAAGCTACAAGTAGTTGGGCAGACCTGCTTGAGGAGCAGCTGCAGGATGTTGTATGTCAGGCTATTTTTCCATTTGCCAGAGAGATTCTTAGTATTCCTATATTTTTTCATTCTGAGTTGTAGCAAAGAAGATTATGGCTAAGTCGAAACCCTATTCAGCCATTATTCAACCATTGCTGTGAACTCACTCGGCAGAACTACCTAACCCTGCTCCTCTCCCTCACTGCATTCTTTATTGTTACAGTACTAGGTCTGAAGGGGAGACCTACTGTAGGCTGTACAGATAGGTAAAACCACAGATTTTCCAGAGTTCCTCCTCACTTATAGGAGCTAAACACCAATAGGAAACTTCTTCAGATTTAATACAGCGATCACAAATAAGACAGTGATAGGAGGGCTAGGGCCAGGCATGCCCTCTAAAGTATGTTCACAGCGCTGTGTTGAATATTGCCTGAATACAGGTATTGCTGAACTCTGACTAGCTAGCTCTCACAGTATGTGTTTTTCCACTGAAGCAACCACTTTACACTGGGATTACAAGGGACACTTGGAAATTCTGATTTTATTTTATTTGATTTTTTCAGGTTATCATACAGGTATACACAGGACTGGCCCTAACTTCAGGCAGACTAAGGTGCCTGTTTTAAATGGCCAGTGCTGGAAGGCAACAGTACCAGCTGCTTAGCAATTCTTCCTGAGCTTCTTAGTTTTCTGTCTCTTGGTGGATGGAGGTGTATACCACATCTCCTGAACTGGTCTGCTGCCCTCAGGTGTGCTAGAAGACCCCCTCTTGTTTGTTTGTTTGTTTGTTTGTATATTGCCCCATTAGTCCCGAAGCACTATGCGGGGTGGTTTACAGACAGTTAAAACAAACTACACAAAAGTAAATATAACGTAAATAACAAAAAACATGGTCTAAAAACTTAAATAATGGTGCAACCAATTTTCGAAGAGAGGCAAAACTGGAGGCGAGGCATTCAGCTGGGGTTGATGTGAAAGACCTCCCTGAACAGTAGTGTTTTTAACTGCCTTCTAAATGAATACAGAGAGGAAGCCAGGTGGAACTGCTCTGGGAGATGATTGCATAACATAGGTGCCACCACTGAGAAGGCCCTACCTCCAGTAGATGACTTTCAGGCCTCTCTTGGGGTGGCTACACTGTAAAGCCTGGCCTGAGAGGATCCAGTGGGTTGGGCAGATGATATTGGGGAAATACGCTCTTGTTGACACTGTAGAAGTAAAGTTCAGCAACCAGCCCAATTAGCTTCAATATGTGGAATGGAAAGAAAAAGTATTTTGGATTTTGCTTCTGACAGCAAAAGGTCCTTGACTATAGCCAGATGAGTTAGATGTTGTTTGGGGTTCCTTCAAAATGAGCCTAAAACTATGGTCTGATCCAGTAGTTTGCCAGTAAGGGTCCTGTGGGACCAAAGTATCCGGCGACTAGCCCTGATGGGAGCAGCACTGGAATAAAGTCAGTCTTCCTGCCCATGGCATGAGAAACTTTCTTATGGACCTATCTGAAGAAATTCTTTTGGACCTGAGTGATTTAATTCTATCTAATCAAGTTTCACCTTTTCCAGGCTGTGTGCTTCTTTATCGTGCGCTATTCTTGGACATCTTCGATGAGAGAAATTGTTTGAGTAAATATAAAGCACATTTGAACCAGCTCATTTGCCAAATGCCTTTTTAAGATGCATTTTGGAGTTCCAGAAGCCTGCCAGAAGTTCCAGGTGTTACAATTTGCATAAGACTCTGCAAAAGCTAAATCGGATGCTTCCTGGAGTGCTGTTTGGCATTTTGAAGCCCCATTTGGTCCCCAAAGTCGCTGGTAAATATTGAAATTTTAAAATATATAACAGCATCAGCTTTCTGGAATATTTCCACCTAAAGCCATGAAAGCCAGCAAAGTTTTGCTTGAAATTTCCCTAAGAATGTCCTGGACTGTAGCCAAGGTTAGTTCAAAGGACTGGGAACTATAGGCTGTTGTTCTGCAAGGCTGGCACAGTGTCCAGATTTTCATTGCAAGGACTGGAAGAGGCCCAAATGAATTACAGTTTATCCTGTACTACAGGCTAATCCACCTTGCATTATGAGAAGTGAGAAAAAGTGTCCCTGAGAATTGACAGTTCACATGTCAAATTCAGGCTGCAAGTATATATTGAAAATCATATTTTAGGGCCATTGTGTTGGTTAGCAAAAACATGCCTGGGACTTCTGTGGATGTACAGATTATGGATAGCGATATAATCTATAAAATGATGTAAAATATAAAAACTTGGAGCTCATTGATGCATCTGCTAGGGTCACTGACAGCAGTGCTGGAGTAAGCCCTGGGCTCACACATTGTTTGGCATCACTGGTGGTTAGAGTGTAGGAGTAAGACTTAGTAGACCTGGATTTGAATTCCCACTTGGCTATGTGTGAGGATGGCAGTGAGAATACCTTGGTCCCTACAGGTGGGCTGTTGTGTCTCTCGCATTCCCTGGGAAGTTTTCTCATCTCGAGCTCATCTGTGGACATAGAGCAGGCAGGGTGGGACCTAGAAGAGGAGGAAGAGAAGTAACAGAAGATATAGAGGGGAGGTTCTAGAAAAGAGAGAGAGCCCCTTAGAAGTGACAGGGGAGGGGAAGATAAAAGGGGGGAAGAAGAGAGAGAAGAAGAGGAAGATGGATGGAAAGATGCCAGGGAAGAACCAGGCTGGGAAGCTTGTGAGGTAGAAGACCTGCAGGGTGGAAGAACCAAAGGCAGATTGGGAGACCATGGAGCAGGAAGAACCCCGGACTGGGAAGGTTGCCCAGTTGGCAGTCCCCAAGGCTGAGGCAGTTCGCCTGCAGAATGCCAAGCCTCCAAGGAAACAGTCTTTCTTGGGGGATAGTGTGAGTGGCAAGAGCAATGCTGAAGGAGTAGAGAATGTAAGAAGAAAATTAGCCTTTCCAACCTCCCAACACCTTGGCCTGACTACCAGAGAGGAACCCCACAAAGCCTACAACTAGGGGGGAAAATGGGAAGATGGGGAAAGCTATGTCAAAGGACAAGGAAGTTTGGCTATCAGCCATCCCTGCTGCAGCACATCCTACTTTTGACAGGTGTTCCAAGTCATGGAGGAAGGAGGCGATAGCTCCATAGAAGTAGGACGAAATGAGGTTAGAACTGAGAAAACTGAGTTAGGTGCTGAAGATAAGCAACTTGAGTTGACTGTTGACGTTTCTGTTACACCCTTGCCCAAGTAAATAAGCACATCTGTTGTTGAGCACTCTGCGATTCCTGTCATGGATTCAAATACGGAGGAAGGGAACTTGGAACTGCTTGAGGCAATTGCACTGTGAATCTGTAGATGGTCTTGGGCTGGTCACGTTTTCTCCACCTGGCCTACCTCACAGGCTTGTTCTAAAGATAAAGTAGGGAGGGAGAGGACAGTTGTGTATGCTGCCTTGAGCTCACAGGAGGAAAGGTGTAACAGATGTAACAAATAAATAGATATATCTCTCTCTGTTTTTTTAAAAATGAAAGCTGGGGTATAGATGTGTGTTTACAAGACTGGGCCTTGTTCAAATGATTCATGAAAAGCAGATAATGCAAACAGTGCCCAGTCATATAAGGATGTCTGTGCCCTGCAGTTCTGTTTCAGTTTTACTGAGCAGGGAACTGTGTGTGAATTCATGACTTTCTCCCACTCTCCATTGTCGGGTGATATTGCAAACCCAGCTCCTACAGAAAATTGAGTAGGATTCTGCAAATGTCATAGGGTACATTTAGATCAGAAGGGACAGATTCCAGAGGAACCATAGCTCAGAGCTTGGAAATAACATTTTATAGAGATTACATGGTTATCTGTAATGCATTTATATTTTATTATTTATTTATTCATTGGAATTATTTATATGCTGCCTTTCTCCCCATAGGGGACCCAAGGTGCCTCACAGCAGGTAAAATAAGAAATTTAAAGACACTATATAAATATCACATTGAAAAAACAATTAAATATGCATTAAAATTAAAACAATCAAGTATAAAAACAATTTTAAAACATTTAAAAACATGAAAGTTAACAATCAGCATTCCTGAGATAACTTACTGCTCAAGGGCCTGTCTGAAGAAGAAGGTTGTATTAACTACAGTGTAAAACAGGGAATGGGCTTTCTGGGGGTGGGTGGGTGTTCAACTAGTAGCTTAACTTGATTTTAAAATGCTGTTTTTATGGTCATTTTGGGGAGAATTTTGTTTTTCCTTTTTTTCTTTTTTTCCTTCTTAGTTTTTTTTATTTCAAAAGGCATTAGTAATCAATTTATGCATTCCCAGGCTGTGATTAATGATATATATAAATAAAACAATGATGAACACTAATGCATTAGACATTTTTACTCATTTTCTCCAAGATTTACCACAGGTGGAAGAAAACATCACAGCTCAGAGGCAGAGTCCAATAATAATCACGTGCTGTCAAGTCAATTCTGACTGATGGCAACCCTTTTTTCAGGGTTTTCCTGGTGGAGAATACTCAGAAGTGGTTTACTATTCCCTTCTTGGGGTGCCCTGGGACTGTGCAGCTTGCCCAAGGCCACATAGGCTGGCTCTACTTGCAGGAGGCACAGTGGGGAATCGAACTCCCAACCTCTGGCTTCACATGCAGACACTTAAACCACTGAGCTACCCAGCCAGCTTTTCCACATAAACACAAGGTGATTGGAAAGCTTTCTGCCTGGAATTCTGAAGAGCTGCTGCTGGCCAGAGCGGGCAGTATTGTATTAGATGGAGAAAACGTCTGACATGGAATAGCCATTTTCTTGTTCCAGAAGTTGTCACATAATCCAGAGGCCATTATTGTTGATGTTGGGAAGGAAGCATGTCCCTGGCCTGCCCATAAAGTTCTTTCGGATTTACCGAACCAGAGCAAGTGTGGGAAGAAGCCGTGAGAAAGCTGTGTCTGTGTTGCTGTGGGAGCATATGGTAGAAAAGTATCAAGGACTCTTTTTTCTCTCTCTCCTGTGAATTAAACTCTTTTATCACACTTTCTACTGTATTTGTCTTTTCACAGTGAGCGCAGCCTTGATGACTGGAACTGAACTCTGTAATTAATGTAGGAGGTTTATTTTCAAAAGTTATTCTTGCTATTAAAGGCTGGTTCTAGAAGTTGCTAATTACACTGGCAACAATTTTGCTGCTGTTCTTTTGTGTTGACTTGGATGGGGTAGGAATGGCAGAAAAACAATATGTTTTTCACCTCCATTAATTAGAGTTCCTTCCTGTTCCTTGTTTAATTTTTGTGTGGAAAATAAAGGGCAACTACATTGAAGGTCTTTTCCTATTTTGTTTGTATGTTTTTCTCTCCATACAATGTAGTGCCATTGTCCTAAGCCCTGTGTAAAATTTAACATTTAATTGGTTCATTGTATTGTCAGGAATGGGTCTTGGATCCATTTGTTTTCTCAATAGAGGGGACTGTTTCAGTGTCTGCAGGGAAAATGAGAAGTTGCATGGTTGTCAATGTAAAAAAAAAAGACTGCACTCATAATCAGAAAAATAGATCTAAACAATCATAGTTCTAAAGCAGCAGTCCCGAAGTGCTACTGTTGCAGCCACCACTGTGACTAGTCATATTGGAGGGAACTGCAATCAAAACCGTTCAGCCCTCCCACCATGTTGTTATGAATAATGTCGCATTTCTTTCAGTCAGTGGCAGTAACTCTAAACACCCACTACGCAGATAGTTGTAACAACGGTCTGTGCACGAGCTGGGCAAAGCTTACAGGTACCTCTGCCAGATGGCGACAGATTTGTGGGCCACTAAGGGCATGTCCAGATGGGGTCAGTTGGAGCGGTCTGGGTCATTCGTAAAAGGTTCTTCTCTTTAGTGCAATCTGTTTTATCTCTCACTTGAGTGATCCTTCCATTCACATTGATCTGTGTTTTTATTCCCATGGGAAGAATCCAGATAGGTCTTTGGACTGCTCCAATTTGTCCCCCTTTTGATTAATGACACTTCTCTTCCCACACTCTTCCCTGCTTTTTCCCATGGCTGTAATTCAGTGGGCTACAGTGACTTTTGTTGTTGTTAAATAAAGTAACATAGCAAAACAGCAATGTATATATATCTCACATGATACACATAGTGCCACCAATGTATCTTATTTATCTAAAATAGCACTGCATCAATGGGAATATATATATAAGAGACATGGGAGCTTTGTATTCGTACCCCAGGGGACAGGTGCCACAGTGGTCCATGCCCGCCTCCAAGAGCTCACCGGGCTCAAAGGAAGGGGGGGGGGGTTTCTCTGTCATCTCTTTCAATGCCACAGCCTACCAATTCCATCACAGGGTTGTCACCTCAGATAACATTATCTACAGTGCTATTTTGGTGTCGACTAAGCATCCACACAGGCTACACAACAGGCTAATTAGGAGTGCTCTGAATTGTGGGAAAAAAAGTCTGTAGCCCCATCACTATGCCAAAAAGGAGTGGAACTGCATAAAAAGGGGCTGGGATGGATCATTCTAAGTAAAATGACTGGATACCATAGAGCAAACATCACCAAAAGCGATCCAAATAGTGAGCTATTCTGCCAATGAAAGACAGGCCCTCACTTGCTAATGCCATTATACTAGGCAGCCTATGTATTTATTTTTATTTATATGAATATTTACAAATACCCATTCTGCCACAGAGGGCCCTCCAGGTAATAGCCATACAACATTGTCCACTCCCACCAAATCTAATTAAAAACAGAGGCAGATATCTTTAAAATGGAATAAAACTGTGGCTCACTGAAGCGTAAGAAAAGTTGGAAGCTATCCATCCACAACCAGGGTGCTGCCAGAAAAAAACACAAATAAATAAATAAATAAATAAATAAATAAATAAATAAATAAATAAATAAATAAATAAATAAGGAACGATTCATTGTGGAGGACCAGAGTTGCTTTTCTTGGAAGGTAGAGAGAAAGGCTGAGGATTGAAGACCAAAAAAACCATTACCAGAATGGACGTGCTCAATAAATTAACCGGACTAGCTTAAATGAAAGGGAGGACACAGGTTTCAGGCAAAAGGATATACAGCAGAAGTTTACCCTTTCTGTTTTTTGTAGGTACCAGTGCTGAAAAGTAAAGCCTCAAATCTCTCTTGTAACATTTCCCACCTTATATTTATATATGATTCTTGCCCTGCATTCAGATCAGCCAGAATTGCCCCAAACAGAGAAATGACTTGGCACTTTGATTGCTAATCTCCCAAAGAAAACCTTAGTTTGCTTTATGTGCTTTACCCATTCACAGACCCTCTCCTTCCAGATCCTGCAAACACCTTTTTTTGTTTTACTAACCCTACCTCTCCCAGCAGACTGCAGCTTTACTCCAAAAGATGGAGTTTTTGGCAGCAGCTGAACACATCCACACCGTTTCTGTGGAGTACATGCCGGATCTCTCAAGTTGCTTGTTTAATAGCAGTTTCTCTCCCTCCTCCCCCCCCCCCCTTTTTTGGCCAGGACTTGCAATGCGGCCTCTTCTCACATGAACCCCCAGGTGGTTCAATTACTGAGGGAGAGAAAAGAAGAAAGAAGAAGAGAATGTGTGTGTGTGAGAGAGAGGGAGAGATGCTTCCTATGAGGGAGGGAAAAATACACACACACAGGAGAAATGAAGGGAGCATTTGGGATGAGAGAATGAAGTAAGTTTAAGTTTTCCATGAAGCCCTTGCTTAATCCTGGTGTCTCTAGCCCCCTGTGCAACAGAGGCTAAGTATGTGGACCTGGGTTTTCTCACATTCATCTCCTATTAGCTTTCCTTCCTTTTCATCAGTTAACTTGTCCAACTGTAGACTTTAAAATCCATGTGACTCCCCTTTTTGTGGGCTCATGTTATAAAGCAGCATGTGCACTGCTATTTAGGCTTGTGCTGCTTGTGAGAAAATGGAGATTATTACTATTAGAGATTATTATTATTATTATTATTATTATTATTATTATTAGTAGTAGTAGTAGTAGTAGTAGTAAAAAATACCTGACACAGTCAATCAAAATTATAAAACATAGACTGCTATTATATAACAGATACAAGTTTTAACCAAAAACCTAAGTATCTGTTAAATATCAGCAAAGTATGTATGCTGTTACTAACATTGCCGTTTTTTGTAGCTCTGATGGTGTGATTTCTGAGATCTTCAACTGCTTATAGTACTGTGTGAAATTTCTTAATATTCTTCCGAAAGCCCCAATGACTACAGGGACCACTGAAGTGTGTTTCATCCACAAGCAAGATGTTTCAATTGCCAGATTTCTATATTTTGTCAGTTTTTTCAATTCTTTATTTTCAACTCTGGCATCCCCTGGAATTGCAATGTCAATGATCCAGATATTTCTTCATTCTGTTACCACTATATCTGATATGTTATGTTCAAGGTGTCTATCCGTTTGGATCCAGAAATCCCACAAGATCTTGACTTCCTCATTTTCTGACACCTTCTCTACCTTATGTTCCCATGGGTTTTTGGAGGCTGGCAAGTTATATTTTTTGCATAATGACCAGTGCACTAACTTTGCCACTCTATCATGTCTAACTTTGTAAACTGTTTGTGCAGTCTTTGGACATTCACAGATGAGGTGTGACACAGTTTCATCTTTTTCTTGGTAGAGTCGACATTTGCTGTTAGCACTAATTCCTTGAAAGCTTAGCTTTCATCACGTTGGTTTGGAGTGCTTGATGTTGTGTAGCAAGAGTCACAAGTCCAGTCCCAGTCATATGAAAAAAAAAAAAACCTGAGTTGAGTTGGAGGCAAATCACCAGTGTGACAAGTCCAACTTGACAGTGAGTCCTGTGACTTGAATTCCCATCCCTGCTAGCTGGGAATTATGCTACCTGGGAAGTTATGGGAGTTGTAGTCGAAGAAAGGGGGAAAATAAGTAGCTTTTACAAGCTTCTGCTTGTTTCTACTTTTTAAAAAACCTCTAACCAAGGGGTTTGGCATCATCACAGGTGGGTCCCTCTGCCAGATAGACTGCGGGACTCTTTGAGCCCTACCTGAAACATGTACGCGTTTGGGCTTGATGGCAGCTTTGAGAATTCTGGAAAACTGCCAGTTCATATTACATCTCCTTGGCTTTTAATGTGAATGTGAATTGATTGGAAAGAACTCATAGATTCATAAGGGTTTATGGTGGTATTTCAACATATGGAACTCAGGGGATGTGCAGATAATTTCTTTATGGATGTTGTTTACAATTGTTCAGTGTTCACCAGCCCCTTTTATGGATACATATCATATCAGGATGCTAAAATTGGACATACTTTGTATTTCCCCAGCAGTAGCGTGGACAGATTTAAGGTCTGGCAAAACATGTGTTTGTTATAAAGGAACACAGTTTTTCTTGGCTTTAGGTGTTGCCTGATCCATGCCAAGGCATTTGCTGTTGCTGATAGCTGTGTTGCATGACCTGGAAAGTGTGCCTCAGGATCTGCTTACCTGGAGTTTAAGAAAGGTGCTACAGTATCCTCCGAGACACAGCCAGAAGGATCCCTTCCCCAATTGTGCATGACCTCATTTCTGTGGCTCAAAAATGTTACCCCCTTTCCAGTGACTCCTTCACAGCATATATATGCTACAGCTCTAAGGGCTGGTTTGATACTATTTTAGCTGCTATTTCTCTATCCAGTGGAATCCTGGGATTTTTAGGTTGGTGAAATTCTTAGTATTTTGTGCAGAGAAACTCTCCAGCTCTCCAACCAAGAACTCTCAGTAATTTACCAAACTTGAAAAAGAAAAGAAAAGGGTGAATCAACCAACCAACCACCAGGATTTTGTAGGATGGAGCCATGGGAATTTATCTTGTGACATCAGTTATCTGAATTTTAAGGTGGTTGGCCACCTTGAATGCCACTTTTTTTTTGGGGGGGGGGGGCTAAAGAAGGCAAGATAACCACACATAATACATACATATTCACATATGTACATACTGTGCAGTATAGATATACTCCTAGTTTCTTGTGGCGAGACTCAGCCAAACTCTGAGGTTGATCATAGCTGGGAGACCATGTGGTTCTGTTGAAATCAAATAAGGATCCACAGGGGGTAGAGAGACATTCTATTAAAAGAAAAACTCTTAGCATATTTGTTATTATATAACGTGTGCTACCACAATCACAGTAAATATTTAAATAATATATGCTTCCTTAATATTCCCTCCCTGCCCTGTCATAAAATAAAGGAACTGGGTTGTACCTCAGGCTCCAAAATACTTAATCCTGTCTTTGCGCAGACCCACTGTAGCAATAAACAGTAACATGTGAATTAAAGAGATCATGTTTTACAGTGGTAGTAGAACTAGATGAAGGAGAGAAGGGGAGATACTGAGCCTTCCTTTAATAGTTCCCAACAGGTAAAGGTAAAGGTTCCCCTTGACATTTAGTCTAGTCGTGTCCGACTCTAGGGCGCGGTGCTCATCCCCGTTTCCAAGCCATAGAGCCAGCGTTTGTCCGAAGACAGTTTCCGTGGTCACGTGGCCAGCGCGACTAGACACGGAATGCCGTTACCTTCCCACCGAGATGGTACCTATTTATCTACTTGTATTTGCATGCTTTCGAACTGCTAGGTTGGCAGGAGCTGGGACAAGCGACGGGAGCTCACTCCGTCACGTGGATTCGATCTTACGACTGCTGGTCTTCTGACCTTGCAGCACAGAGGCTTCTGTGGTTTAACCCACAGTGCCACCACATCCCTTAGTTCCCAACAAGGAGGTAGCAAAAGGTGGGATAAGCTGTTGGTTGATTCTTCTCATTTTGGTAGCATCTGGTGATAGGAGACACACACACACGATCACTGTTCCCCTCCAGTTAAAATTGCTACAGCTCTTAGTGTGTTCTTGCCCATTCCAACACAACTCCAGTTCACTGATATATGCACTGATATATATGTGCTCTTTGCTAAAAATAGCAGAAAAAAGGAGGCTTGGCACCATCATGATCACTAGGTGCAATATTCCATTTCTGTATTGTATTTCATCAATGTAACCTGGACATTCATTCCTCAGTAACCTGGGTGGGAAAGTAAAGGCAAAGCTAAATACAATAAGCAGAAGGTTATGGCATTCTGTGCAGAACAGCTTTTATTTTAAAAAGAGAAAGAGGGAGAGGGAGAGATGGGGAAGGACGAACAGGAGATGCTTACTATAAGCCAAAGAATTCAGGAGGGAAACCACTGGACAATATGGATATCATCAATCAATATCCAGTCTAGCCACAAATTCCCTTTAAGCCGTGCTTGAACAATGAAAACCTGATTAAGGATATGTTAGAAACCACAGAGAAAAAGATTGCCAGCTCATCAAAAATTTGATTTTTTTCCCAGTGTCCCTAGCAGGAGCGCCAAACTCATGCTGAAATTTGGCTGTTGGTGAAATTCACTGGCATTAGATCAGACCTGTGTGTTTGCCCAGTCAGGAAAAGATATTTTCCTCTTGTGCATCATTAGCTTTATGATCAGTTAGTTATTATCGCCTGCTTTTGAAGCATTTATAGCTTTTAACTAGATCATTGTTATCAATTGACTAGGATGTTCTACCCCTTCTTAAACTATAGAGCTACTTTTGGCTCTGGCTCCATAGAAATGATAAAAGCATTTCAAATGATGCTTTTTGCTGGACCAGATGTGTTTGGCTGTCAAATATAAGAAGGCTAGATATTTATTCCCCTTTTAGACCAGAAACGATGACAAAGCCCATTTCTACTTTACCATACATGGTACTCTGACTGACAGCCTACTTTACTGAGCAGGCTGGGTGAGGCAAGTGAAGCTGCTCTCTAGTAAAGTCCCAGACCAAGGAGAGGTTGAAGCAGGAGAAGCAGCAACTGTAAACATCCCCACAGCAGGCACCCTGGGTAAGACAATCCAAAACTGTAATCTAAGAATCAGTTCAAATGGTCAAACAAGGTCCAGGCAATCCAAACTCTAATCTAACATTTGCATTTGGAAATAATTGCCAGTGGTGCAGGATGAATAACTATATCGGCTTTTTGGATTCTTTAATTAAGTCTTTGTTGTCATGCCGTTAGCTAGGAGGAAGAAAAGGAAAAGGAGCCTGAATCCTAACTAGCTCCAACTTGCTTCCACGGTGGTTCAATTTATATTTGTACATAGGATGCTATTGTAAGCCTACATTCCCAGCTTACTCCCTTACCTTGGCAACACAAGGTGAAATAGATCTGCTTTTCTGCATGGAATTTAACAGTTACCAAGCCTTGAAGGAGGGAAGTTCAGATGACTTTTAGTTCCAGTTTCTGCCACATCAAAGATATGTGCATGTTGCACAAAATGATGGAGATTACTAATATCTGCAATACTGTACAGTTGTTACCGCAAACCTAGCAATATCCCTGTGATCTGCCCAAGTAAAATATACGGTTGAGCAAAGATTTTAACTTGAATCTCTTGTCTGTTGTTTGACTTTCTATATGTACACTATAGGATGTCCCAAGAAGAAGGGAATGGTAAATCACTTTTGAGTATTCCATACCTAGAAAACCCTGAAAAGGGCTGACGTAAATCAGAATTGACTTGATGGCACACAATTATTATTATATACTGCAAATTGTGTCTTAAGATGCAGAAGTTAGCAAATGGATTCTAATTAAAAGAAAAACAGCTGATGTGAGTCTTTGGTCACAGCAGATCTCGTACTAGGTTTGAGGGGTCCTAGGCAAAATGCCCTCCAGCATCTGCCCAGATCACCAACTTAGCAAACAGTGAAAGTGGAAATGCTGATGATCCTTGGCCTACCTTTTTGCTTATTTAAGGTTGCTCTAGGTGGAAGAAATGCTAGGTTAAGCCATTGCCACAGATGCCTTCCTGTTATCACCTCTACTACCTCTTCTGAATCCTGTCCCTGATGTTACATATTTCTGTGATGCTATGTTGTAGCCTTTGGCAGAGTAGAGAGGATAGCTGTTGCAACTGTCCAGCCTAGGGTTTCTCTACTCCAGTCATGCTGGCCCAGGTATTCTGGGAACTGTAGCCCCCAAATGCTCGAGCGGCTGCTGAGCTGAAGCTTCAGCAGCGCGGCTCACCTTTGCCTCACTCCCGGGATAACGCGAGACCCTAGGTCTCACAAGAGCAGTTGGGTGAGGGGGGGAATGTTAGGTTATTTAAGGGACGTTTCCCCCTCTCTCCGCCCTCGTCCTTTTCTGGCAATGGTCACGGATAGAGCTCTGCTGCTTGGTTCCCTTTCGTGGATCGAGGCCTGCTTGATACAGCATTCAGGCGGTTGGGAGGATAGCATCGGCTCCCTCCAGGGGTTTGGTTGCGATTTTATTGATTCAATTAAAAGTTTATATATGATTTATTGGAGTTGTGGCCGGATAAGGAAGAGCGGCGGGGGGGATGGCCGAGGCAGTGCGGCTCGTGCCGATCGTGCTTCGGCGCGAGCAAGGCCTAACAGCACCCGCATTTCTTTTTATTAAAAAAAGAGAGGAATTAAAAATACACATAAACAGATACCTGTAGCAAGAGGGGCTAGCTTCAGCAGGCGGGTAGGTTGAGGGCCAGCATGTTTGGAGCCGGCTTAACGATTTGCCTCGGGTCCGGATAGGCACGTGGCTGCTGAGGTGTGGCGCAGCTCCGCTTAGCCCCAGCCGCATTGCGCGCAGGGTGTGCCACTCGGCTCCCGGGCCACGGGCATTTTTTCGTTTATCCTTTCGGCCCCCCTTCCCCCCTCTCCCCTTATATATCGGTCGGCGTGGGTATTGGTCCTGGGAGAGCGGATTCAGTAGCGAGGCCCAGCAATTAATTTGGCCTTGTGATTATTACTGGCCATGTTAATTAGGATAGTTCAATAAATAAATAAATAAAATAAAAATAAAAATTATATATATATAAATTAAGTAAAAATAATTAATTAATTTTAAAAAAGAGAAGATAAAAAAGTAATTTATAATAATATTGATATTAATTTTATCCAATTAATAATAAATTATTATTAAAATCGATTAAATTCGAATAATTTGAATTTCAATAAATTATTATATATATAAGAATAGTTGATTAGAGCATTTATGTGGTCTGACTAGCTGGTTATTACCACATAGTCAGGTTTTGTTGTCTTAAAAGAGGAGCATAGCTGGCCACCTGCTGGATAGCTCAGTGGTTTAGGTCTCTGGCTGTGCAACCAAGGGTTGGGAGTTCAATCTCCCCTTGGTGCCTTTTTTGAACCATCAGCTGGTTACCCCTCCACTATGGTGCATAGATATAGAATCATTATCTGACTTGGCATCAGTACTGCTGAGACAATTCTGAGCTCTTCTCCATCTTGAGTACTAGATTCATAATGGCATCTCAAAAAAAAAAAGAAAGAAAGAAAGAGGAAGTTAGCTGTATTCACTGCATAGAGCTCCGCATTATCAGTTAACTTCTTGACTGACATTTTCGGGGTTCATCTTATAAGTATTTAGTGATTCTAAATCAAGGAGAGTGACGGTATTGGTTTTGAGTTGCCAGGGTAATTGGATGCACAACATTTTGGTGGTGCGGTAACAACGGCTTCCAGAAAGGGTCCTATTTGGCAGCAGCCACATGACAAAATTGCGGCCTTAGAGGTGGAGAGAACGGTGCAAAAGCTTCCACAGAGCAGCAGTGCACAGCTGCGCCACTCTGCCAGAGAGGCCAAGTGTCATAATAGGGCTAAACTTAAAGATATGACTGAGAATTTAATGTCTCGTTTTGCTGTGCTTGAGGTGGATCAGCATGTATCCGGGTCATCCAGGAGGGAATTGGATGCATCCGGGGTAGCAACACAGCCTCAAAGCGAGGACAAAGTGAGAGAGTCGTGGACCCCAGAGGCAGTTGGACCATTGGTGGCGGCCAAGAGCCAGCAGGAGGCAACGGATGAAATGGCAGCTGGTTCCCAGAAGGGCAGGAAGGAACACAAGGTGTTGCCACTTATGACAGCAGAGCACCAAGCGGATGAGGCATCTAGACGAGAAGCAGTGGGGCGGTAGTAACACCACTGCAGCAGTGTGCTGAAGAAGGGAGATCGACCATGATCATGGCAACAATTGGTGCAGAAGGGCTTGGCAGGCAGCAGGTGATGGATGAGGTTGGTGCAGACTGCAGGTACGGTGGGGAGGTGCCAGGGTGATGGCGCCTCTGCCAGGTAAGTCAACTACTGCACCAGACACTTCCCCACCGTCACCTGCTTGGCCTTGGCCAAGCAGTGGTCAATTTAAGTCCCCAATTTGCTCAACATATAATACCCAGATTTAGGGCTCCAAATACTCCATGGCCTAGTATGAACGCGCACTTTGGCAGCTGGACTACTCCAGACCTATTAGTCACATCTCCAGCCCCGATAAATATGACAGTGAGTGTAGGGGCTTGGCCATAACCATCGGTCTCAGACACGGGTATAACACTGCGTCATTGCAAGCCTTGCCATTTGGGGATCCGATATGCCCCTGCGTAATCACCTCACCCAGCGTCTAAAGATAAGATTTGAAAGGTAAATAGGTAGATTTATTTGAATTGCTGAACAGAGATGAGGAAAAGAAGGATTTGGATGAGGAGGATGACAAGGACAAAGAGAAATGCAGGGGGCAGAGATTAGACAGGACACGGGTGAACCGGCTGCCCAGGTTCTCAATATACACTGGGGCTGTGGTAAATGCCCAGCCCTGATGGGCGTATCCTTATTCCAATATCTAGACTTGGTCTATAAGGCATAAGTGGACTTTATAGGACAAACATGCCTTGTGTATGACGGATTTTTCCGCAGACGGGGAGCGATTAACCTAAATTTACGTTGGGACGAGCCCCTGCCGGGCCTCTGGCTGCAGTATATGACCCCAGCCAGGCTCTATCTAAGTGACAGGACTGATGGTGAACACCTCACTAAAGACTGCCCTGAATCAGAATCCCTGAGTAGGAGCGGGGCAAGCTATTCACTGCAGGGTTTTAGGAAAGGTGCTAAGATACTGGTGTTTGGGGAGCGCAAGGCAGGTTTTGCCCAAAACTTTAAATCTGTACGCGGCAGGGAGGTTGCAGTCGAGAAAAGATGGCCAAAGTAGCACAGGAAGGAGAGTGTTAAGACCGTTTGCAACAGCTCCACTGGAGACCCGGTGGGTCTCACCATTGGAAGTGGAAACAAAGGAGGTACAAGGTGGGTTTAGATCAACACATTATCTGTCCTACCCCGTGGGGGAGTCGGTAAACAATGCTATCCTTGAGGAGCTTCCTGAGTAGAAACTTAGGTGTAGAGAGGGAGGTAGCTGCGGCCCATTATTGCTTATCCTTTATGGTGAAAGGAATATGGGAAGGTGTAAGTTATACTAGATATCTTTTGTGCAATGGCAGAAGAGTTAGGCGTACCTCTGGTTAAGGACAATTGAAGGCACCAACCACGTTCCTGACGCCCTTGGGCATGGAAGTGGACACGGTACAGCAAGCGTCTAGGCTGCCAGACATCATGTTGGCCGACCTTAAGGTCAGAATAGCCTCGATGTTGCAATGGAGAAAAGTGTCCCTGAGGGAGCTTCAGGAGATGGTAGGACTTTTACATTTTGAATGTAAGGTCGGGGCGCCGGGGGGCGCCTTTCTGTGTGGCTTTGCAAGGTGAAAGGGCTCCATCGCCCATTTCAAAAGACTTGAGTTGCATATGGTATGAGAGAAGATTTGAAGGTTTGGGGGTTAGTTCTTAGCCGAGTGCACTGGCATTTCCTTTTGGAGAGAAGGCAAGATGATTTAGGCCGTTTCTTAGGTCCAGTCGGACGCTGCAGGCTCCTTAGGGTTCGGCATTTACTTTAGCAGCAGGTGGAGCACAGGCAAATGGCTGGTGGAATGGCACCACGCGGGAATCACCAGAGACTTGACAATTCTGAGTCCTTCCCAATAGTTGGTGCATTATGGCTTTGGACAGAGGAATGGACGAACTCTGTCGTACGTTTTGAGGGATAATCTGGCGGTGGTCTATGTAATTGATAACCTTACATGCATGCAGAGCGGGTCATGACACTGGCGCAGGCTGGACATTTACCAGGTGTAGATAATAGCTTAGCTGATGCATTATCACGTCAATGGATCGAGCGGTCAAGGAAGTTAGATACAGGAGCCAACGAGTTCATGGAGAATCTTCTCCCAGAGGTTTGACAAATTGGCGTGATGATGCGAAAGGACAATGGGCCTGGCCTGGCACCGGGGGACTCAAATAGGGTACTCGGCAGTGAGTATAGACTTTCTGGAGTTTAGGAATTTAGTTGACTAGAACCAGCGTGGCCTGCCCCAGTGGAACATTTTCATCAGTCATGGGGCATCTAAACAGGAAGGGTTTGGCGCCAGGATCTATACAGGGTAGGTTATTGGAGATGGCTTTCTACGCTGAAATTAATGGGTATCAGGATTATTCTTCAGACGACCGCTTTAGGAAAATGATTGAAGTTTGGTCTAAGGAAAGAGGCAGAGTTAAAGATTCGAGAGTACCCATATCGCCGGAATATTAAAAGCATTGGTAAGCAGTGGTAGGCTCTCAGTTAGGATGAATATGGAGTCGCTTTATTCAGGGTGGTGTCATTATTAACTTTTTGACGCCCTCAGGATTGGCTAAGTGCTGCCACCGGAAAGGAAGTTACGCAATGGCAGGATGTTAGGGTAGTCAACGGGCTGGTGCAGATTTGCATCTGCCGATCCAAGGCCGATTAGCAAGGCACCCCCTGATGTCTAAATGGGGGTCCTGGTTTGTTTTATCTTGCAGAAACCATAACGATGATGAGGAAGCACACCATGATCATTTGCCGCAGCTATGTTTTTGGACAGCACACTATGCTGCCACGCCCCCATGGGAAGCAGTCTCGGTCTTGGTACTAGAGCCCTTACCGAATGGAAAGGACGCCGGGGGATGCTGCGAGGCCAACCTTGCCGTATGGCTGCATTTGGACAACATCCCCCTGATGTGTTGGTAATACACTTGGGCGGTAACGACCGGACCAGGAGCTGCGGAAAGGCCTGATCCTTGATGCGATTCATATACATCACATGGTTGAGGGTTACGTACCCTGCCATGGACATTGTATGATCAATGATCATCCCTCGGCCAGCATGGAGGGATGTGAGGCAATTTTTTTGGCCCACTAATGTTTAATGAAGGAATATTAGCTGGGTAACCTGCAGAGCTGTCTGCAGCGGCCTGGATCGGTGATTGGTCACCAAAGGATCCGCTTGGATAGGCCTGAGTTTTTTTCGGAATGATGATGTACATCCATCCGAATGAAGTTTTATGCTATGAAGATTGTATGGCCGACGACCATCCCTCAGCTGGTATGGAGAGATGCGAAGCATTTTTGGCCCGCTAACACTGCGCGACGTAGTGTTAGTAGGGTAGTCTGCAGAGCTGACTGCAGCGGCCTTGGATCGGTGATTGGTCACCAGAGGATCCGCTTGGATAGGCCTGAGTTTTTCGGAACGATGGTGTACATCCGTCCAAATGAAGTGTCATGCTATGAACACTGTATGGCTGACGACCATCCCTCAGCTGGTATGGCGGGATGCGAGGCATTTTTGGCTCACTAACGCTGCATGAAGTAGTGTTAGCAGGGTAGTCTGCAGAGCTGATTGCAGCGCCCTTGGATCGGTGAGTGGTCACCAGAGTATCCGAATGGATAGGCCCAGTTTTTTTCGGAACGATGGTGTACATCCGTCCGATTTGGGTTTGGATGCCTTCCTTGAAGACATCAAGGGGGGCCTGCTTGTTGAGCTCAATCGGCTTGATGGCGGGCATGGGACTTAGCAAGGCTAGTCCCTATGCTGTGGCAGGTAGTGAGGATATATCAGTTTTTTTCTGGTGAGTCCCATTGCAAACTCAGGTAAGCTATAGCCCATCTGACCTCACAGCGCTGCGGATCATGCGATTACAGTGCTTGGGGGGAAAGATGCGCTGGGCCACAACCGGACCAACAGTCAACAAGTAAAAGCTGGCTTGAGGTCCGGGGATGGTCAAATTGCGGCCAGCCGGGTTTCTCGCTGTCTTTAAGACCGCGACAACTTGGGGCCGGGGACTCGCCCATTGGTTGCTTAAGGGGTACTTCGAGACCTCTGCGATTTATCTGATTCCGCACTACGGCAGGCCCCCCTTTGCCAAAGGATGGCAACATTGATTATGATTAATAAAGTGTGGCCCGTGTTTTAACCCATATTTATTGACTCGCGTCTTTATTCTGGAGTGGGGAGGGCAATGCTTGAGCCGCTGCTGAGCTGAAGCTTCAGCAGCACGGCTCACCTTTGCCTTACTCCCAGGATAACACAAGACCCTAGGTTTCATGAGAGCAGTTGGGCGAGAGGGGGGAACGTTAGGTTATTTAAGGGACATTCCCCCCTCTCTCCGCCCTCTTCCTTTTCTGGCACCCCGCCCCGCCCGCCCTATATTCTAGTGTGAGTTTACCTGGTCGCCTTTGGGGCCAGATAGGAATTTTTGACCTGCGTCCTGATTGGCTCTTGGATGCGGGGATTTTTCGCCTATCCCACACTGGAACGGGGGTGCTGGCATTTTACAAGGTGCAAATTCAGTCACACTGGTGGGTAGTGCAGATATATCAGGTTTTTTTTGGTGAGTCCCCATTGCAAACTCAGGTAAGCTATAGCCCATCTGACCTCACAGCGCTGCGGATCATGCGATTACAGTGCTTGGGGGGAAAGATGCGCTGGGCCACAACCGGACCAACAGTCAACAAGTAAAAGCTGGCTTGAGGTCCGGGGATGGTCAAATTGCGGCCAGCCGGGTTCTCGCTGTCTTTAAGACCGCGACAACTTGGGGCCGGGGACTCGCCCATTGGTTGCTTAAGGGGTACTTCGAGACCTCTGCGATTTATCTGATTCCGCACTACGGCAGGCCCCCCTTTGCCAAAGGATGGCAACATTGATTATGATTAATAAAGTGTGGCCCGTGTTTTAACCCATGTTTATTGACTCGCGTCTTATTCCAGGGTGGGGAGGGCAAATTAAGTTTTCTCATCTGGTGTGAGTGGGTGGGGTCAACTAATCTTTCATCTCAGGTAGCAAAATGCCTTGGAACCGTCCTCCCCAGATCATCCAACATCAGAGGGAGACTACAGGATTGTTCAACACATCTACAATGGTTTGGATGAGAGGCTGGAGAAAAAGAGTTCAAGGTGACCATAACAAGTTGGAGGAGTGGACTGAAAGGAAAGGAAAGAATTTTGGCAGAGCTAAATGGAAGGTTCTATATTTAGGCAGGAAAAACTAAGTTCACAAATGTAGGGTGGGTGTCACCTGGCTTGGCTGATCTAGGACTCTTCATACACCACAAAACTGTTGAAAACTTGGAATGTATCCAGAAGAGGGTGACAAAGAAGGCCAAAAAAAGAGGAAAAAAATCTGAAAACCAAGTCCTATGAGCAAGAGTTGACACAGCTGGATATGATTAGCCTGGAGAATAAAGATATTTGGTAACATGATATGAAATGAAACAGGTTTGCTGTCTGTTGCTCCAGAGGATACTTATAGGTTGAGTCAATGAGTTCAAATGACAAGAAAGGAGATTTCAACTAGGCTTTAGAAAGAACTTCTGTTGGTAAGAGCTTTTTGGATAGTGGGAAAGACTGCTTTGGTTGGTAGTGGACTTTTCTTCATTAATGGCCTTCAAACAGATGTTGGATGGACATTTATGAGGACTGCTTTAGGGGTTGGACTAGACGAACCTTGTGGTTCCTTCCAACTTTGTGATTCTATGATTCTTGGGATAGCATGACACAGGAAGGAAGCAATAAAAACTGCAGAGGCTCCCTAGCTTAACAGCTATGTCAGAGAGGACTTGACACAAGTTCATTATTGTGGTGAGATTTCAAATGCAAATTACTAGGCTCATTGTCCACAATCTTGACCATTACATTTTGCCAGCAGATAAAGCTGGGTACAATGTCTTCCCATAAGACAGGAAGTTGGGTAGAAAAATAAAACATACCTTTCAAGTTCTCCTATACCAATGGATAGATAAAGATATACATTCTTTATTGGCATGGGGAGGGAATGTGGAACACATATACATATTTCATACAGAAGGACCTAGATTTAATTTGTTACCATGCATTCTTTTAAACATGGGGAAGGGAAGGGAAGGGAAAGGAGTTCTTCCCATGGAATATTTTTAGCTCTTGAAAGGATGAGGCAGCCAAGATATGTGTGGCAATTCATTACCTTACTGCTATGCTGAACTTCTATCAGAACCCCCTCCAGCCCCAAAGTCATTTTTGAAGCCCTTTTTAATTTCTCATTGCCACTTCAAATAAATATCTAAGTATCTCCGCGGCTAGCCTGGGGACCAAAACTGCCGCGTATAAATATGGCTCGCCTTGTAGGCTGCGTGCACCCTTGATGACAATTTGCATAGTTTATGTAATATCAGAAAATATATATCTTGCTCCTGGAATATAGAACAGCCTTTATTTAATGGGGCTAGCTCATAAATATGTCTTGTTCTGCGAGTGAGTTTATTTCCACTGCTGGTGATTGAATGATACAGTGCTGTAAAGTATGTGTGAGCGTATTATGTACCTGCGCCTCTTAAAGTAACCCACGGTTTTTAACCTAATTATCCTTCAGACATGCACACACTATAGACTTGATTTTAGTTGACAGGTAAAATGGTTAGTGTCCCCCATAGCAAAATGAGCTCTCTCACAGGAACATAAAAATATGAATGCCTATAAATTATCTTTGCCAAACATGCCTGGGCTACAAATAAGCGCTTGAACTATCAACTTTTACCTTAAGGGTGCTTCTTTCAAGGTCAGGTTTAAGGTGTGGAAGTAGAAAAGGGCTGGAGGACTTGTTTCCCTACAATCGACAACTGGAATGCTCTCTCTCTCTCTGCAGTTCAGTCTTATGTGGGTATAGCAGCCATGAGAATGGTTAATTTTCTGTACTGTAACTCCCAGAAAACCTCAGCTAGCTTGGCCAGTAGCCCTCCAAGCAACTGAATGATCAGGACCAGTGGTCATACCGGTTGGATATTTGGGGAGCTTTTCCCATCTCTATGGAATCCAATCAATTTTTTCGCAATCAAGTAAGCACAGAGGTACCTCAATGTATGAAGAGTACCTTTCTGCTCTGAGCAGTCAGTGGAGTGCTCGCTTGGCAGGAGCTTTGTCCAGTTTCCTCCTGACCTTTGTTTTGCAAGGGAAGATTTCTGAATGCACCTGTTCACACCAAGGGGGTGTTCACTTGCACAAGAAGTTACTGGATACTTCCTTGTATAATCTCCATAAATGTCTTTCTGCTGCATGAGAAGAACAATTAAATGAGGTTCTCCCCAATATTTTTCGATATTACAGATGTTAAGCAATTAGATGCTTAAAGTAATAAGAACATAAAGAATTGTCTTGCCAGATGGAGTGCCCAGATTTTAAAAAAAGAGGACATGGTTCCTGTACTTGTAATTGTGAGGGTTCAATATGAAGCTCAGTGTTGCCATCTGTTTTAGTAAGAATTACCTCAGACGTAGGATGCTTCCTCAACAGTGGAACATTTATTGTATTGTTAACAAATAAACCAGTGTCCTTAACAAACTCTGTGTCTTTCTATCCTTCCACCAACGGGGCAGACTGGGGCTTCCAATCGTCCAAAACAAAAGGGTTTCCATAACTGGAGTTCCAGGGTCCTGGTTGTTCAGGTGGGGTCCAGTCTCTTAATGTGGCGGCTGACGAGTCCGACAGCAAGGGCACAGCCACATCTCCGAGTAAGTCATCCCACTTGGTATCCCCCGGCTGATCCAGCATCTCCCAGACTTTCTCCACTCCTCCATCCTCCTCTTCCCCAGAGCTAGTCATTCACTTCTCCTATGTCTCTCCTCTTCTACCTTTTCCCTTTCCTCTCTGATCTTCCTCCTTCAGTCCTCTAGCCTCAGTTTCTCCCCAATATGAAGGTCAGGTAGGAATAGCAGACCTTCTTCTGTAGTCAGCTTCCTCCCTCTGCACTCTTATTCTTTCCCATTTCTCAGTCCACGGATCCTTTGACCAAATCCATTCCCAACCTAGAGGTAATGGTTCTTCTCTCCCAATCACCTCCCCTTTTCCTGCCTCTATCTCCTTCTCCTTCTTATCTGTTTTCCCTGCCTTCTCAGTTTCCTCCTCCTGTATTCCCATTCCCCTCATACTCTGTACCAACGACTCCTTTTCATGTCTCTTTAAGTGTTCATTTGGTGCCTCTTTTTGAACTGGCTGCATTTCATTGCAACTATCAGTCCCCATCCCTTGACCGAGGATGGACGGTGCTCCAGCGAGCGATGGCTTTGACTCGTCTCGTGTCTCACAGTAATAGTTTCTAAAAAGAGGAAATTTCAGCAGGTGCATCTTTTAATGTAAGCTACAAATCTCCTCCGCCATATAACTATTACAGGTGCAGGAATCCTGTCCTTTTTTTCACCTGGTCATCCTATTGCCAGATCAGACTTAGATCTATCTAGTATAGCATTGCCTTTCCAGTAGTATCCAAATCATGCTTCTAGGTGCTCAGCTAATAGGTGTTAAAGCAATGACCTCCTCCTGTTTGTCCCAAGCACATGGTACCCATGAATATCCTGTCCCTTGACCAGAGACGAAAAATCGCAAGAAGAAACATATCTGACTTTGAGACATTGCACATTTATGAGATTTATGGGACATTTCAGAGAAAGGAAGAACACACTGAATATCAGGCAAAATCCAAAGAAACAAAACAAGACAAAGACATGTGACACTTTAAAAACTAACTAGACATGGGGACGAATATGCTTTGTATTCAGATCAGCTGTTCCTTGGGGGCATAAGAAGAGAGGAGTTTTCCCTTTGGGCAGCTTGCTGAACTCTGTCTGAAGGGAATCCCACCCCCGGGGCTGGAGGAAGGCTTGGTTCCCCTTTCCTCCTCTTCCTATGCCCGCGCAGCATAAGAACAGGAGGAAAA
This sequence comes from Intellagama lesueurii, assembly GCA_037013535.1. Lineage (NCBI taxonomy): Eukaryota > Metazoa > Chordata > Lepidosauria > Squamata > Agamidae > Intellagama > Intellagama lesueurii. The sequence goes on from JBAJHW010000003.1 coordinate 103,680,592, forward strand.
GGATCAAAGAGGGATCAAAGTGATCCCCCAGCCCGCGGCTTCGGGATGGCTTTGGTTCTTGCTTTCCCTGCTCTTGCTATGCCCCGTGGGGTGGGATTGCCTTCAGACAGACTTCTGAAGGGCATAGCAAGAGGAGGGGAAAAGGGATCAAAGTGCTGCGGGATTGCTTTGATCCCTGCTTTCCTTCCTCTTGCTATGGCCCACATAGGAAGAGAAGGGGAATAGGGATCAAAGCAATCCCGCAGCCACGTAGCAAGATGAGGGGAAAAGGGATCAAAGCACTGTGGGATTGCGTTGATCCCTGCTTTCCCTCCTCCTGCTATGCCCTGTGGGGCACTCACCCACGGGGCATAGCAAGAGGAGGGGGAAAGGGATCAAAGCCATCCCGCTGCCACGCTGCCTTACCAAAGGCAGCCAGACTGGGGGATCACTTTGATCCTCTTTCACCTCCTCTTGCTATGCCCTGCAGAACATAGCAAGAGGAGGGAATGCAAAAAAAAAAAAAAAAAAAAGGGGGACCCAACAAATGACCAATTGATTCGTTTTTCGTCAGGTCACTGGGGGGCAATTTGTGGTTCATGGGTCGTCAAGTTTGACCATTTTAGCGCTTTGTCCCCATCTCTAATGTGAACGTTTGTGGAAGTGTTTTTCATAGAATCATAGAAAAGTGAAGTTGGAAAGGGCCTACAAGGCCATGAAGTCCAACCCTCTGCTTAATGCAGTAATACAATCAAAGCATATTTGCCAGGTAATTATCTAAGTTTTTCTTGAATGCCTCCAGTTTTGGCGCACTCACCAACTCCCGAGGTAACTGGTTCCACTGTTGTACTGCTCTAACAGTTAGGACGTTTTCCTGATATTCAACAGAAATCTGGCTTCCTTTAATTTGAGCCCATTGTTGCGTGTCTTGTACTCTGGGATGATCGAGAACAGATCTTGCCCCTTCTGTGTATGACAGCCTTTCAAATATTTGAAAAGTGCTATCATATCACCCCTCAGTCTTCTTTTCTCAAGCCCCAATTCTTTCAGCCTTTCTTCATAAGGCTTGGTTTCCAGCCCCCTGATCATCGTCACCCTCCTCTGAACTTGTTCCAATTTGTTAGCATGCTTCTTGAAGTGTGGTGTCCAGAACTGGACACAATACTCAAGGTGAGGCCTAACCAGTGCTGAATAGAGGGGAACTAGCACCTTGCGGGATTTGGAAACTATACTTCTATTAATGCAGCCTAAAATAGCATTTGCATTTTTTGTAGCCACATCACACTGTTGGCTCATATTTATCTTGTGTTCTATAACAATTCGAAGATCCTTCTCGCTCGTAGTTTTGCTGAGCCAGGTATCCCCCATCTTGTAACAGTGTAATACGTTTCTTTTTCCAAGGTGCAGTACTTTGCACTTATCCCTGTTGAATTTCATTCTGTTGCTTTTGGCCCAGTGCTCCATCCTATCAAGGTCATCTTGAATTTTGTTTCTGTCTTCTAGGGTATTAGCTATTCCGTCCAATTTGGTATCATCTGCAAATTTGACAAGCATTCCCTGCACTCCCTCATCGAGGTCATTAATAAAATTATTGAAGAGCACCGGGCCCAGGACTGAGCCTTGGGGTACCCCACTAGTTACCTCCTCCCAGTTAAAGAAGGACCCATTAATCATCACTCTCTGAGTATGATTCTGTAGCCAATTGTGTATCCACGTGACACTTGATCTATCCAGTCCACACCTAGTTAGCTTGTTAATCAGGATATCATGGGGCACTTTGTCAAAAGCTTTGCTGAAGTCAAGATATACTATGTCTACAGCATTCCCTCTGTCTATCAGGGAGGTGACCTGATCAAAAAATGAGATCAAATTAGTTTGGCAGGATTTGTTCTTGACAAATCCATGTTGGCTTCTAGTTATTACTGCATTCTTTTCTAGGTGCTTGCACAATGACCACTTTATGATTTGTTCCAGAATTTTGCCTGGAATTGATGTCAGGCTGACTGGCCTGTAGTTCCCAGGTTCCTCTTTTTTGCCCTTTTTGAAGATAGGGGCAACATTGGCCCTCCTCCAATCCTCTGACATCTCACTTGCTTCCCATGGTTTCAAGAAAATAATGGATAGCGGTTCTGAGAGTTCTTCAGACAGTTCCTTGAGTACTCTCGGATGCAGTTCATCCGGCCCTGGAGATTTGAACTTGTTCAAGGTGGTAAGGTATTCCTTGACTTTTTGTTTATCTATCTCCAGCTGCAATCCTGTTCGCTTGGACGTTCATAGTCTGTCTTATGGGAAAAGACTGAACTAAAATAGGAATTGAGCACCTCTGCCTTTTCTTTGTCCACTTTTAGCAAAATAAGAAAATGTGCAGTTGTTGTTGTTGTTGCTGCTGCTGTTGTGTTACACATGGCTCTCTCTCACTGTGAGTTAACCAACCTTTCATGTGCCCCACGTAAAGTTGTTTTATTTCGATATATTATCATCTTCTTGAAAGTTGTTGCAATTTGAGCCAGTCTTTTCCCTAGCTCCTTGTGAATGTAAGGTGATAACATGTGCACTATATTAATTATACTAATGAGAATGGAATGCAGAAATGCAAATATCTTGTCATTCACTTTGATAATCCATTAAAAATAAACAGCAGTGAGAAATGTCCTGAGGGATGGGCATACCTCTTCTTATTTTAATTAGAATATTTCTTTTAAAGAGTTGAATAACATTGGAGCTACACCTAGAGTAATCCTTTGAAGGTTTTAATTTTTAATTTCTGTGACCAGCTACATTTTAAGGGAGTGTGCTTGTAAGGGAAGCATTTTAAGGGCATGGACATCCACACTGTGGCTACTGTCTCTCTGAATGATTTTGGATGAGTTAAGCCCTATTCATTCATTTTCAAACTCTGTATCATACACACAGATGGGCATCACTAACCACACTCCTTTTGACCTCACCTTTTTTCACGTAAGGCTCTGCATGTGAGAAAAACCTGGACAACTGGGGCTCTTGCTACATGTAGAGTTTGCCTGAGGGCAGAAACCTCTCCTCTTCAATGCATGGAGAAAGCAGCAATAGAGGCAGTGGGCCTTGGTGCCTTCCTCTGTGCTGATGATACTGTATTCAATAAGACCAAACAGAGCTGTAGTCAGCCAGGAATCACCCTTCCTAATCCAAATGATGGTCAAGTTCCAGAGACAGAAGGATGATAGTATGGTTTCAGAACAAATGAATTTCTTCATTCGTAGAATACAATCTGTTCCGTAACACAAAAATAATGCAGACAATGAATTTCTCACTTACCTTGAAAATACTGTTAGGGTCGCTGTAAGTCAGTTCTGACTTGACAGCCCATAATAACAACAACGAGGCAGGTGAGGAGGTGGGGAGGCAGCCACCAAAACTGACAGAGAAATGTCTGAGCAAAATCAGGCAAACTAGCCTTCTGTTTCTAGCAGGGTATGAAAAGGAATAATCTCATAATGTTTCTTAGAAAAGTGAATGAACTAAGAAGTTGTGACCCAGCACTTGTTATCATTCTTCAGAGTTCAGCACCTTCCCAGAGCTTCCCAAATGTTACAATTTGGAGGGATTTGTTTGCCAATTTCCCAGAAGTTTTATTTCTCCACAAAATTATCCTGGCCATTTCTGCTTAATTATTTCTCTACTTCATCCTCAGGGCCCAGCAAAATTTATTTTGATTGTAATCTTGGATTTATCATAGCACTGCAAGTTGGCCAAAGACGCTGCATTTCCCCCTTGTCTATTTCACTTCTCTTCATCAGTTTGCAGCTTCTCTGGCTGTCCAAAATTTCTGGTCTGAAAAAGCACTTCAGGATAAATTACATTAGACCATCTTCCCCTGAGCTTTGACTGATATGTGGGAAGCTGAGGGGGCTGCCAGCTCTCACAGACAATAAAAGACAAGAGATTTACACATATTCTTCCTCCATCTTGTGAGGTCAGCACAATAATCCTGAACCTCATGCATGAGAATTTTTCTGAAAATTTTCCTCCTTTCAATTCCTTTATAAAGGCAATTTCTTTTGTATCAAACTGAATGAAATCAAGCAAAATTCGCACTGGAGACAACTGCACAGCACTGGTTTTGCCCTCCATATTTTAGCCGGATCTGGACATCCAATTTTATGACAGCTTTCTAAATCCAGCTTCACCTAAAAGGTGTACCACTCTTCCAGACTAACTCTTAAAGGGATATTGCAATCACTATTTATTTATTTATTTATTTATTTATATAAAGACTACCCAACTTAGTGAAATCACTACACAGGGTGGTTTATATCATACTATACCATACTATACCAAACAAAAAAGAGGGGAGGGGAGCCCACATCCCAATCAGATGTTCAAATTAATAGAAAGGTGACCATCAGCTGACACCAACAACATAACACCAAACAATTTACAATAAATCAAAAAGTAAATAAATATAGTCAATTATAACAAATAAAAAATGACAATAACTTCAAATCTGAAAAATGAAATATAACAAATGGGTCACAAAATTTGACGTCAGATGTTGCCAAAGCCTCCCTGAACAGTTTGGTCTTCAGTGATTTTCTAAAGAACTGTAGGAAGGAAACCTGTCTGCTCCCTAATGGAAGTTTGTTCCGTAAAGAGGGTGCCACATCTGAAAAAGCACGATTTCTAGTGAGGGACATCTTTATTTCACACATTTTCCAAAATGTTTCAATGTTTTTTTCTTAAAAAAACAAAAACAAAAAAGAAACAAATTAGCAACAACATTTCAAAGATACCACATATTGGACACTTCAAATACAGATGTCTCATAAGGGACTTTCAACAGTTCATCAGCTGATGGAAGAAGCTTCCCACAAGTCTCTATAAAAGTCTCTATAATTCCAAAGTCCTGAATTCAGATTCTTATTGTCTCCAAAATGTTGTCTTCTTGAGTCCAACGTTTAGGGAATTCAAAAGCAGCAGGAGGCATATAACCCTGACAGAGAAAAAGAGTACATAATTCTCTCTGCAAAGAATTTGACCTTGCATTCCCCCCTCACATATAACTTGAAATCTGTTACCTAAAGCAAGGTAATGAGAGCCTATGTGTCTGTTCTCTGGAGAGAACAGCATTGATCCTTTTCTTAGGATTTCCAACCCACTGGGCTAAACCAATTAGTTTATAGGCCTTACAAAGGCACTTTACATTACTGTTGTCTCAGCTGTGTAGGTATCCACAACTAATGTTGAAATAAACTATTATTCTTGCAGGCGGGAGAGGGGCATTTTCATTTATTACCAGGAAGATAGTGCTCCTCCTTTACATATAAATGCCAATTTTTCCGCTAAGTAAAACAGTAGTTGATCATTGTTTGGACAGAAAATAGTTGAAATCCTCTTGCAATGCTATGCAAAAAGCATAATTTGGGGAGGGGACTTAAGAGTTCCCCGCAGACATTATCTGTTGAATGCAGAGTTGCACAACTCGCTATGCAACATATAATGTCTACAGAGATTTCTTATCTTGAGGCAGTTCACCTTCAAAAGTTACATCTTTTATATGTAGTGCAACAAGATTTCATTCAATGTATGTTGGGAAAGGAAAGGGTGTTAGCAGGGCCAAGAGGAAGTGGATATCTGAGATTTAAACGTTGAGCACTTATTTTATTTCTGTGTATCATGTAGTTACACTCTGGCAGGTTGAAGAAATGTTCTGTTACTTTATGCTTTCATTTGCGGAGGTTAAACCAACATTTAAAGCGATTTTGGCATATTTAATGCTTACGAAAATGAGGAATTAATATTACCAACTGAAGCCAAGTATGGTTTAAGGAGGTGTTTCTACACTTCCCTACAGATTTTAATAGTGAGGCTGTATCCTGATGAAATGTTCAGAGCAGACCTGTTTTAAGGTACTCAGTCTTTGGGACTGGGTCAGATGGTTGATTTCTTTGATGGGCAAATATTATGCCAGTTTGGCTGAAAATATTTCTTCAGAGATGCTTTCTATTCTAGTCATGTGGAAGATGTGACAGAAACTTTTAAATCTTTTTTTTTTTTACCATGGATACCACATTACTAGAGAAAAGTTATCATCCAGTTAAAAATTCTGTAAATGTATTTTTGGTCCCACACTGGTTAATTGTTTTTGCTATCAATTCTTCATTTAATCAAAGATTCCAGATATTTAGGTGAATATGCATCATTGGTTTTGTAATTGTTATGTACTATCATTGGACATGGGATATTCATATTCATATCCCTGGGGACATGAATACAAATATTGACACCACAGGTGCTGCGGAAATCTAGTCCCGCTCTCCCAAGCCAGTCAGTCCACTCATGGGTTGCCAAGTGCCATGCGTGGCCATCATCCTTATCATTGCGCCAATCATGGAAGCAGCACAGCAGGCTCTTCCCTGCCTCCCTGCACAGTCAACCACTCAACAGCTGAGAGAGGAGACTCCCCATCCTGCCTCCTCGCTGAACTGTGGGGAGGTGGGGAAGAGCTGACCAGGCTGCTTCCACAATTGGCACGATGACCCATAAGTGGACTAGCCAGTTTGGGAGGGAAGAACTGGTTTTCTGCAGCATCTCTGGTGCCGATATTTGTATTTGTATCCCCAGGGATATGAATACAAATATCCCATGTCTAAGTATCATTCATGTGCATTCTGCATAGGAAAAGTATACAGATGGTACGGTGTGAAAAAAGGATCCAAAATCTGAACATTAACCTTTACAATACTTTAGCATGATATCCAGTATCAAGATGAATACTGTTAAATAATGTCAGGCAAAACCAAAAGAAAAATAAAAAAGGCAAAAATGTTTTGGCACCTTAAAGACCAATGCTCATATTTTAATGTAAACTTTCATGGAACTTCGCTCACTTTTTCAGACATACATGTTGGAGTACATAGATAACACAGTGAAAGATACATGTCAGGCTCTAAGGGACAGTAGTATTTGGTTGCATTTCACACCTGCAATGATTTATAACCTCTGTTTGGTATTCAGTTCTTTTGAAGTCTGGTTCTGGAAAAGAAAATAAAAGAAAAGAAAAAAGAGAAGAGAAGGGATATTATGATACTTTGAAGACCAACTGTAATTAGTAGCACGATTAAAGGAAACAACAGAGCAACAATGTGTGTTAATATAGAAAATGACAGACTACCTCTGAGCCTTGTTCTGAAAGATGGGTCTGATAGTTGTGAAGTAAAATAACAGTAGATAACAGCATAATTATTATATTTGGTAATGACTCAAGAAACATTGACTGATATTCAATCCATTTACATAGGTGTCTATCATGTGTATAAATGTTATCTCAGCTGTTTCTCTCTATATTCTTGTTCTGTAGTATTTCTTTTCCAAAATAGCAAATAGCAACTTTCATATCTTGTAAAGAATGTCCTTATAGACTGAAGTGATTTGAGACAGGTTTCTATGTATATGTGATTTATGATGTCTGATTTATGTCCATTAATTCTTTTGTGTAGAGATTGCCCTGCTTGTCCTTTGTAGAGTGCAGAGGGACACTGTTTACAAAAGATGGCATAGATCGCATTAGCTGAGGAACAAGTAAAGGTGCCCTTGATATTGTGTGTGACATTGTTAGACCCTGTAATCGTGTTGCCAGAATAAATGTGGAAAGTGGAAAAGATTTACCCCTCACCATTCCAGTTACTTAAATCATTCCCTGAAGATGCTGTTACTCACTCCAGTGGACACCCAGTTAAATGGAATAAATGAAAATGAGACATAGTGGAGTTAAACCAAACCAAGCATCTGAAGAGAAACAGACTGTTTCATTAGAGACACTTTGAAGGAGGGGACACCACAATGATGTCAGGGTTGTGATGTTATAAAGGGCAGGCCCTTTGACGATATGCATGGAAGACAGGATGAAGAAGAGGAGGAGGAAGGGGAGGCTGGTGCCAGAGCCTTCAGTCTTTAAATGTGCACATGAAAAGCACAGTGATTTCTCCCTTGCCTATTCTAATGAAACCTGGTACAGAGGATCCTTGAGGCCAAAGTTTTGTGGGAACGATAACCAAAAAACATCACTTGTGGCCATGTCTCTTACAATGCCTTGGCCTTGAGGCCTCCATTATTAAAATACAGGGTTGCCAGATCTCTGGTTTGAGCCTAACACTCAGCTTTTGGGGTTTATTCTCTGGCTTTCACCCTGAAATCTAATCTGGTAACCATAATTAACCAAAGTTTATGGTAACCATAATCTGCTCTGAGTTCATCTTGAAATACTGCAGGTTACTAAGATATGTACCAGTAGATTCAGATATGTTTTTTTTTCTTTTTTCACCTTTAATTTAGAAAACAGCATTCTTTTTCTCATCAAGAATTTATATCCCAAAGGCTGATGAGAAGTCTTTGGGAAGCAAATTCTTAGTAGCACCACTTGGCTAGCCTCCATATTTATCATTGTGTCTCCTACATCTGTCTGTCTCCCTTGTGCATCTCTCTCCATTTTACAAATTGTTGCTGAAGGGTCTCCCCCATGATATCATAAGGACACACTGCTAGGCCTGAGACTTGGGGCCCTGAAATCTCAAGGAATGACCTGAAGCCAACAGAGAAGCAGTCACACTATTCAGGAGACCATTTAAACACAGAAGGCTTCAGCCCAGGCAACTCTGGTGGTAGAAGGAATCAAGCAGTAACATTCCAAGGGCATGACTTTTAGATCTTTAGCATAAACCTGTGGCATGCCTCAAAGGTTAGGCATGATAAGCAAATCACAAATCACTGGCCAACATGTCACCATGAAGAGGGCTAGTGCAAAACGTCTTTGACTCCAATTATCACTCCAGCTGCTTGTCAGTGTCAGTTGTACTAACACAGCTGGGCCTGGCAGTAAAACCACTGCTGTAATCAGATGATTGCTCAGTGTTTTCCCTATATCCACTGATTGACTTACCCACCTAGGAATAATATGGAATTGTGTTGATTTTGTTCTTAGGGGAGATTATCTCCTTATGTAAGTACAGAGCTATGTATTGTGTTTCATAACTATCCAACACATTCAGTCTGACATAGAAGAGGTACTCAGGCAATACAAAGTGGGCAGACAAGACCGTTAATATCATTTTCTTGCATTAGATAATGAGCCGGAGTAATGGCACCACTCCTAAAACAACATCATAGTTCTCCTTCTCTAATTCCACCCATTTCCATAGCTCCAGATTACTAGCACAAGCTGGGCTTTTAAAACAATATATACTTTTGAAAACACTCAGTCCTGGTTTCATCTTGCTCTGGAAAGATGCGGGATTTCCTGATACTATTTGCTCCATTAGCCTAATGCATTTTAGAAGGCACCGAGTCAAATTAAATAACAGCAATAAAACAAAACAAAAGCCCACGCTGACATTTTCCCAGCTGTTTAGTCATAGGTGGAACACAATAAACAATCACACCAGCCATTTGCAAAACATTTCTTTCTAAAATGTACACTTGAATAAAATAGACATAGGTAAGAAAAACATATTTTACCCACTTCTTCCAGTGTATGAATGCTTGTAGGATCAATGGAGGCCTGTGTCTGTCTCAGTGTTCTGGAAGATTAGTCCCTTTCAATATCCATCAAAGGAAATCCTGACAACCACTGTGTGCAAATGTATATGCTTTGTTCTGATTGATGTCATTGTGACCTGTCTTGATGCAAGGATGGGTGAAAATATTTCCTCTAATGGGAAGGAGGCATCAGAATTAAAGGGCTATAATGATGTGCAGATCTAACCAGTTGTTCCTGATATTTTAAAAAAGCAATCTAAGATAACCAATGGCCCATTCTGGAGAGATGCAAGCTTTCTCTGGCACCCTTGTGAGTTACAGGGAAGGTGTGACAGGCAATAAACTTTGCAATAAGCGACTCCTTAGAAGTAGCAAATGTCATGTCTGTTCACCCATTAAACATGAGTCAAAACCTTTCTTAAGGTATAAAACATTCAGGCCATCTCCCTTTCAACATGCAGGGTATGTAGATGTAATTTGAAATATTACCAGAGCCTATCTCAAAAGTATTATGTTCGTGCTTTAGAAAACGTAACAGATTAATTTTAAGTAATGGGTTCCTCTGCCCCCATTATTGTGTCTAGGTAATGGCAGAATCAATTCAGGCTCCATTAACCTGTAGTTTGCAAACGAAAACTTCCCTGTGGACACTTGTCTGTTACGGCACACAGGACATTGCCCCGCCTCAGGATCAGGCTACTCCAATCCTGCCTACCTCCTGACACCAGAACCGGAGGAGCAGGACTCCACCTGTGTTCTCCTCCTGCTGTGGATACATGTAAGTGCTTGATTGCCTCTCTCTCTCTCTCTCTCTCTCTCTCTCTCCCTTCCTCCCTCCTTCACTCTCTCTCTCTCTGTTCACTTTTGCCCTCCTCACACCCATGCCCTGCCTCAGCCCCATGAGCTGGGGTAATTCATCAACTGATAGAAACATGCTGTTGCAATTTATGCTACTGCACTTCTGCTGGCATGATTCTGTCCAGTATTATATGTTTACTTGTGTTAACCAAATTTTGAAGTCAGTTTTAAAACTTGTTTAAAATGACACTAGGCTTTAGTTAGAGAATTGCAGCCACATACAGCTATTATACTAGGTCTGTGAAGGCCTGGGTTCAAATGTCTATTCGACCATGAAGCTGAAAGAGTGATTTTTGGTGATTTGTTGCCTCTCAGTTTAAACTAGTCCTGTATATCACCTTGAGCACTCTAAAGAAAATGATGACACATAAATGCTGTGTAATTAATTAATCCTAGTATTAATCAGGCACAAGAATTAAATCTTTCCCCATGTTAGGGCCCCAGCCAGACTGGGGCTGCAACCAGACTCCTATGGTTCAATTCACGTTTAGTGATCACATAGGTGCCACAGATTGATTTGGATTTCGGCCCACAGCCTGCCTGCCTTCCTCTGTTCCAGCCTTTGTCAGTTTCTGCTAATGATTCACCTTCAAACTGTTTTGTTTTTACAGGGTTGCACAGAATTAGGGGAAAGGTGGCAGAGTTCCAAAGTTCTTCATAATATGCACAGAAATATACACAGAGACTATGGACACATATGCAGTCTTCGGTGTTTCATTGGGGTGGATCCTGTTTCATAGCAATTTTTAAACATTTCTTCTGTGTGGAGGTGACTGAGCACTAAACTGGTGTGTCAGTGGAATGACCCAGCACTCCATTCATTTTTTTAAAAAGTAATTTAAACAACAGGGACATTTGGGGGACAGATTGCAGGGATGGGTGTTCCCATGGTTCCTAAACATCATGCCCCAACTGCCTCCATCATCACAACACCATCCACAACCCCCTTCCTTTTTGCAGAAGGAAACAAGTGATCACCCAGGGAAAAGTCCATTTGGATCATTTTGGCTTAAAAAACGTAGACACTCCCAGCAGCAGGAAAAAACGTTGCATCAGAAGCAAAAAGGGCCAAATTGATTTGAATTAGCTTTTGTATTGTGTGATCAGTATTTTTAAAAATTGAATTCATCCACTTTATAACAAGAGCAAATCCCATAGTATCTGACCATGTAGCTGCAGTCTTATGGGTGTCCTATGGCTGTTATGGTTTATTTTTCTGTGGGGGGGAAAGTGCACAGAATTCCATTTGCAGAATTCCATACAATGTGTACTTTTATATGAAAAAACAAAACAAAAGCAAAAACATCCTTCTTGCTGAGGCTGACCTAAACTCCTATTAAGATGAGATAATGAATGGGAAGTAAAATTAGAAACATGTGATCCAAATCTAAGTTTATCACATATGCTGCAGTTCCGAGGGTCAAACTACAAGTTACACTGGCCGAAATCCAGTTGGAACAACTAGGTGGGCATAAATGGTGATGATGCCATTTATCCTCAACATTACCCTTTAAACTGAAGCATCTTATTCCCTGCTTCAAGTCCGGAGGCTCCTTAGAGACCCCTTCAGGATGGGGGACGGGAGACTTTAATATTGGAAAACTGCCACCAGATCACCCTATTCAGGCATTTTCAGATGTGCTTTAGGAAGAGAGAGGAGAAGAGGGACCATGCAAGTCTCACCCTCTTTGTCATTGCTTCTGTTGCTGTCCTCATGTGAGGAGCAGCTGTCTGTGGTGAAACTGTCTCACTTTCTAAAGTCCTTAAAAAATGCAGACATTAAAAATTACTACATCAGTAAAGCTACTTCAGACAAAAGAATATCACGTGTCAAAGCCATGGCTTTAGTACCTCAGAAATAACTATGTGAATCATGCTGTTGTTAGCATTTTATATCCTCACCCCCCACATGGGGAGAGCTTTGGAAGCAGCATCAAGAGCAAAAGAGAATAGGATGAGGAGGACATTCTCTCTCCTCAGATGTCTACTTAAAGCACAGTTGAGGACACAACAGGGTTATTCTGTCTTTGGGGGAAAGCTGCAATTGTGAATGCTGGTGACAGTGGAACCATGCCTGAGTCACATAGTTATTCCTGAGGTGCTAAAGTACCACATGCTTTGACTTTGACACTTAATGGTTTTTTGTCTGAAATAGCTCTACTGATATGGAGACTTTGTGTGTGTGTGTGTGTTTAAAGACTTTGGGGCGGTGAGACAGTTCCACACAAAGCTTCCCACACAAAAGTAGGAATACAAGCATTCACATGTGCTTTCTTTAATGAATTTGGATGCAGATGATAAAAGTGTAAATAAACATGCATTTGAAAGCAAAGATTTGAGAGATATGGTGGGCAGTTTTATAAATTACCTGCGAATAAGTACTCTTGGCTTTGAGTAAATAATCCTATTGTTTGCTATAAAAACACAACCAGGTGCTATTTAAGAATTCTTTCCATCCCCCAAAGAACAGACTTTTTGTCCAACACGCTATGTGGTACAGAAATCTTTTATTACCAATGACAGTTATTTGGAAGACTGTGGCAGGCAGACAGCCAAAAAGAAAAAAGAGGGGAAAAAATCTTTTTGATGATTATTGCTGCCTGGTATGTATGTAGCTTCTGTACATTCCTCAGGTTTTCATTGTATTAGTTACTAAACCCTAAGCAGATACAGATATTCAGAAAATAGAGGTAAGTATTAATTATAAAATGAGTTCCGCTTTCAACATCCTCTAGTCCTCCTGCCTTTTCTTATTATGGATTCATGTCTTAACCCAGTTAGGAATATGACAAGAGATTGGCCAAAACAACCCACCTGCTTTTGAAATAGTCAGATTTGTCAGAGTTAACTTCTCAACCTAGGCTAGACTCTGGAATGCCTTTTTTTAAAAAAAAAGAAAGAAGAAGTAACCCATTGCTTGTTACTTGGAAAAAAGAACTTTTATGTCTTATTTATTTTCTTTATGAGTGACGCATTGCAACCAACAATTCCTTTTAAAAAGCAATTAAAAATACACAATTTGTCCCCAAATCAACCAGCTTGACTCCCCAAGAGCAAATTTTTAGGAGCAATAACTAAACATTGCTTGTTATGTTGAGGAAGCAATAATGACCTTAGCCATTGTTACGTTACTTTTAAAATCTAATGTGTTCAGTTGAAAAGTCAGGCATTGCTGTAAATAAACAGTATTTGCAACATCTAATCTTGAAGATCCGACCCAGAGCTGCAGATGCCTGTGGAAAAAGGCAATTAGGCAGTGAGGGGAACCCCAGAAGGCACCGTGCAACCATTTGCAGAATAAAGAATCCAAGAAACCTCTACACAGAAAAATCTGATTCAGACAAAATGTTGCTTTTTCACATGTGTTCAGTCTTTCACATCCTCTGCCACATACTTGCTTGTAACCACATGGAGAAATGTTTCTAATGGGATCTTATTAGGGCTGCCACCTGATTAAATACTATTTATTCCATGAATGGCTTCATTCATTGATTGAATCTACATCAATTTGTATATGAATAAAACAATATCTCCAAAGAAAACAGCATACTTTATTTTTTACAACACTTGGGTACGTATTGCAGTAGATTTCAGCTTACAATGTATATTTGAGAAATCTAAGTCATGCTTAGAGCAGGCTCCTTTCAACCAATAGAATTTAATTTTGTCTTGATTAACTTATGTTCTGTTCATTTCAAGGTACTTTGAGCATTATTTAGTCTTAATCCAAACCAATATAGAGAAATAGATAAGTAAATACACACACACATGTATAGAAGTGGAACAAATTTGTACTTTAAGACTTGATCAGTGTGCTTTTGTTAAGGTGTATATTAATAAATTGTATGAAGAAAACATACCGTGTGAACATACAGCACACTGCATATACACAGTGGTCTGAACAAGGTCTAGACATTTAACAAGGAGAAAATAGCATATCACCGAGGCTTTGAAACAAAATCAGGGAGGGGAAATGTTTTGCAGGCATCCTGTGGCAACTTCACCCTTTCTAAATCACCATGTATGTATGTATGTATGTATGTATGTATGTATGTATGTATGTATGTATGTATGTATGTATGTATGTATGTATGTATGTATGTATGTATTTGGGGGTGCCCTGGGGCTGTGCAGCTTGTTCAAGGCCACACAGGCTGACTCTTCTCCCTGGAGGCACAGTGGGATATAAAACTCCCAACCTCCACAGCCAGATACAAAAACCACTGAGCTATCCAGCCAGCAAAACACCATAAGTATACTAAAATGTTTTAAAATAATTTTAATAGTGGTTTTAATATTTAATTGTTTTTAGTATAGGTGTTTTAAAATTAAAAACATGTTTAAAAACGTTTAAAAAATCTCTACTTTGAATAATTTTGAATAAATATAACATCCTAGAGACGCACACTTATTGCTTAAAAGCCTACCTCATGATGGAAGGACAGGAGGGAGGGAGCCAACCAGCTTCATGGTCCTCTCTCATGTCATCACCAAACAAAATGGGGAAGGTAGTAGAACTAGAGAAGAGCCTCCCTAGAAGACTGTAAAAGCCAAGAAGGCTCGTATGGGGTGATGTTGTCCTTCAGACAGCCTAGACCCAAGCCTGGATGGAATATACAGTATGTATTTATAATTCACAGTGTCAAGTTTGTATGGGAATAACTTTGTGTGCCTGAATAGTGGATAGGCAGGGCTAGAGTAGCAGTTTGATTGGCAATTGAATGTTTGAATTTTGATTGGTTGGTGTGATGGCAATGTAATGGGTAGCACTCTGATCTGTGTGACCAGTTTTTAAAGTAGAGCCTGTTAGAACTGAGCATTAGAGAGGACTCATAGAATCACAGAAGTAAGAATAATGGAGTTGGAAAGTAAGGTCATTGATTCCAACCCCTTGCTCAATGTAGGAATCCAGATTAAAATACATTTGATAGACAGCTATCTAGCTTTCACTTGAATCTGTCCAATGTTTAAGAGCTCACATCTCCCAAGGGAATTGGTTCCATATTTGTATAGCTTTAATAGTTGAGAAGTTTTTCCTCGTGTTCAACCAAAATCTAGCTTCTTATAACTTGAGCCCATTATTACATGCCATGCATTCTGGAATGACTGAGAACAGATCCTGCCCCTCCTCTGGATGACTACTGTTCAAGTATTTGAAGAGTAGCCATCATATCTCCCCGTAGTCTTCTTTTCTCAAGGTCCAGTGTGCTCAGATTTTCAAAGTATGGTTCCAAAGAAACAAATATGTTCAAAGTATTGAGGTATTCTTTGACTATTTATTTACTAATCTCAACCTGTAATCCTGCCTGCTCCACTTGTGTTAACCTTTCCCTTGGCCAGTTCTAAGGCATGTGTGAGAGCTATAAGCTCTGCCTTCTGGGCAGACGTGGCTGCGGGAGTGGTTTCAACTCCACCACTTGAGAAACCATAACTACTGCATATGCCACTTTCTGCTCACCCCCTTTCACTATACTACTTCTGTTCACAAAATACTCTGTATTGGGGTGGCTTATGGCCATATCACACAGATCTTTGTGGCTCGAGAACTACTGATTAGAGTTGGGGGTATTCGTATTCATATGAATGCAAATACCGCCACACAGCTGGATGTAATGAGGGTCCATCCCCCTGGGACCGGACCGTCCACTGACACATCCGCTGCTGTCTGCTGGCTCCTCTCTTCCTTCCAATCGCTCTGGAGCTTGCGATCGACCCATCCACTCCTGCCAGAAGGAGGGAAGATGAGTCCTCCCTGCCAGGCTGACGAGTGGAGCGCGAGCTCCGGAGTGATTGGAAGGGAGAGAGCGAGCTGGCAGCAGCAGTGGATGAGTGAGTGGACAGTCCGGCCCCCAGGAGGCCAGACCCTTGTTACGTCCAGCTGTGCAGGGGTATTCATATTGGTATACGAATACCCCCATCTCTACTCTGATCAATAGTCTGAACACAATCAGGTAAGATTTGAGACCCGGTCCTGGGAAGGGGTCGGAGCAAGGTGTGGGATTGATGCAGGTTGAAGTGAACAATCTCAACTCTGGACAATCAAGGAGTGCCGCCTGATATTTACTAAGGCACGTGTTACAAAGCCAAAGCCCTCCCTTTTGCTCCAGTACCATCACAACAGTGTGGGGTACATGAACTGTGGTGGGTGCCCCTTGGGTAAATTTCTGAGCTTCCCTGGAGACACATTGGCCAGCCTTTAGTCACAGCGTCCAGCAGTTTAGATAGGTGGGCAACCGGCCTCTGCCAGTTACCGATCTGTTGTGTCCAGGACCCCCAGTGCAATTCCTGCCATCTCATGCACAAACAATTCAAAATGGTTTTTTTTGGGTCTGGTAACCCCAAAGCAGGAACAGAGAACAGCTTTTGCTTAATCACTTTGAAAGCCTTTTTCATTTCAGGTAAAATGCGTCATACACTTCAATATTTATTAATATTGGCTTTCCTAAAATCCAGCATATCCGTGTAGCTATATTAAGCTTTTCCTTCCTTTAAAATCAAGAACTCAAGTATAACATGGCCACTCTCCTCCAGAGTTCTCCTTCCTGCTACTCCATCTACTAAGGCTGCGGTCAGACTAGAGGAAATGCCCCCCTTCTTTCTCATGTTTTCTGGTTCCTGTGTAGTCACATGTTATGGTCACATGGCATCTATCCTGTGATATTGTTCCATACTTTTTTGACCATTCTGCCTTTTAAATGGTAAATTAGATGCAGTATGTTCGTCTACACTCCTCAAGTGGGATAATCTCCTTCCTCTTTTTTAGCTTTTCTCTGTTTCCACTTCCCCACCCCCGCTTTAAAAAAAACTTGTGTAGGTACATCGCTGTGTTGGCAAAACGCCCTTGCTGGCCCCTCACAGCTCCCTGGGGTTCCACCAAACCAGCCAGGAGCAATGCTAAAGGTTTTCTTTGTTTTTTCGCTGAAGCGTTGCTGCTGCTGCTCTTCCAGCTGCTTCCTGTTCTGCTCTGCACCCCTCACCAGTCCCCCTGCTCCGCCACCACTGCTGCCGGTGCTCAGGGGAGCCACGAGTGGAAAAAGTTTTGGGAACCACTGCAGTAGGGGGGGCTGATGTTCCACTTGCTTCCTTTCAGCCATTCCTGGAGGACTTTGGGGCAGTGTCCTACTATTATGCCTGTCCCCTCTACTTCTCAGATAGCCTTCAACTTCCTCTTTCAACTTCCCCGATCAACCCCCCTTCGCCCTTTTCCCTTTCCAGTCCTCAAATATGGCAAGCCCTATTTGACGGAGCATTCCAACGCGCCAACAGTCCACCTTGATTTTTTTTTTTTAAGAAGTCAGATGGCAGCTGTTGGGAGACAAAGATCAAATTAACTTATTTACAGACTCCTCTTAACTTTCTGACACACACACACACACACACTAGGCTGTCAGACAGAGTTTTTTCCTAATAAATTCCTTCCCAGACTACTTTTCCTGATTGACTCTAAAGCAGACTTTTCATCCTGCCTTATATTGCTCCTATTTTCCTACAAAAAGTATGCCAGATGTGTACGAAATAAATCGATTTAGGAGTACACACTCCATGGAATGCAGATAGTAATGTGTGATGAAATGTAGAACAAAAATAGTAGTAGCCTTCCAGTCTGGATTTGATGCAGAGATAGCACGGAAGGGGAACAAAAAATTTGGTAATGGCTGTACGTCATCTGAAACCCCCCCCCCCCAAAAGAGTCAAAATTCATGAGGAGTAACTTGGAAACATTTTGCAAGTCTAATTGCAGCCTAAGTCATGCTTGTTGGTTAGAATCAAGTCAAGGATAACTAATTCTCTTAGTTGCTTCCTCCACTTTTTGTAGGAAAATAGGAGCAATTATAAGGCAGGATGAAAGTCTGCTTTGGAGTCAATCAGGAAAAGTAGTCTGGAAGGAATTTATTAGGAAAAACTCTGTCTTGACCAGCCTAGTGTGTGTGTGTCAGAAAGTTAAGAGAGTCTGTAAAAAAGTTTAATTTGATCTTGAATTACAGAAAGGCATTTTTTTGGTCATTTTGACCTATATCATTCATGCCTTAAAACTTATCTTTCCCTTCATACTAATTACCTGTGGTCCCTCAGTAAAACCCAAATTCTGTTTATTTGTTTAAATCAGATTCACCTTATTATTGTCTACATGTATGATCTGTGAAGTTGTTTGTGGTAACCTTACTTACTTAAGGAGGCAAGTACTTCTTCTGACTGACTCTAATACAGACTTTTCCTGAATTATGTTGCTGATAATGTTCTCCTATAGTAGACAATAGTATACCCAAATCTCACAATGCTACTTGCTACCAGTCAAAAACAAAGTGATTAGTTTAAAATAGAAAAAACCATTCACTAAACACCTGAATATTCTAAGGTAGCAACTTGGGGCAAGGCTGAAGCAGAATCGAAGAGACAACCCCATGGTGCAGTGGTTAAACTGCAGTACTTCAGTCAAGCCTCTGCTCATGACCTGAGTTCAATCCTCATGTATTCAGGTAGCCAGCTCAAGGTTGACGCAGTCTTCCACACTTCTGAGATCAGTAAAATGAGAACCATGAGTATGCTGGGGTGCGAAGTGTTCCTTGCATAATTACACTGTAAAACTGCCCAGTGAGTGCTCTAGCACATGGGTTGGTATATAAGCAAAATCAACAATAATACTTGGCTGTGGGTTTTGTGGTGTTAGCTGTCCTTTGAGGATAATGCCTTCCTAGTGGCATTAAAAAATTGTTGCCTTCTCGGAAAGTAAGGTTGCCACACACTCCTTCTTAGACCATACTTCCTGTTATCAGCATTGCCTTGTTCTGAATAGGTGAATACTTCTGATGAATAAATAAATAAATTGTTTGTTTATTTATTTATTTATTTATTTATTTATTTACTTCTGATGTTTTTTCAGAAATATTGGGGGAGGGGGAACCCACTGAAACAGGGAGGCTTTTCATGGTTGCCAGAAATGTCTACAAGATGATGTTTCTGGAGGAGCTGTGTATAATAAGAAAAAATAGCATATCAGGCAAAAACGAAAGAAAAATGAAAAAATTAAGAAGACAAAAATGTTGTGCCGCCTTAAAGACTAACTGCTGTATTGTTACATGAGATTTCATGGACAAGTTCACTTCCTCAGACAAAATAAAGAATGTTTCCTACAAATAGGAGAGCAGTACAAGTGTTGGATAATGACATTTCTGTGCTAAATGGTAAATGTATGTTAACTGGCTGAGAGATATTTATTATGTGGAACAGGCTTCAGAATGTATTTGATCTGAATTCCCAAGTGGAACACATCATGCTTCTGTTGCAAGTTTCAACCACTCCGTTATTCTTCTGCATGTTAGACTATCTGCAAGGGAGTCTGTAGTTGCAAGATTGGCTGGTCTAAACCTCTAAAAGATCTCCCACCTCCAAAATTCAGGTATTCTACGGCTCACTCTGTAGCTATTCATTGCAACAGTCTACCACAGGCAAGCAGTGGTGCTTTAACTGGATAATATTTGACAGTCAAAAGTGCAGCATTTTTATAAGGAAAGGCACTGGCAGAGAGGGTTTGATCTTTCAGAAAACCTGAACTGCTGTGTTAAATTTCTTGTCACTAGTTTCTGCCAACTCCTCTGGCATTTCCATGCTTGTTCAATAGGTTAAAAATTATTAGACTTGTCAGGGAGAGCATCTTACGTATTTATCCAAAAAGTTTTGCTTCTGTTCCATTGTACCTTGATCTAAAAATAGTGAGATATATAAAGTGACAGAGTTAATTTCTGCTTTTCTGCCATGCCAACGTATCTGCCTTTGTCACTTAAATCTGATGTATACATACAAATCTGATATAATACATCCCTACAACCCAATGAGGGAGCAGTTGGCCACTCTAGGCCTATAAAAGGAGCATCTGATAGCAACAGGGAGGAGGGGTCCTTTAAATAACTCTCATCCTCAGACAGCTTCCTCTGGCTTCACTGTAAAACTATGAACTTACGGACTGATTAGAAAAGTTGGCCACCTAAGAATGAAATAATACTGTGGGATTCAAGCACAGTTATACATGTAATTCAGTTTGAATTAATCTATTTGAAAAACTACATATCACAAAGGTGAATCATAATGATTCCTTCAGTATTCTTGCCAAATTTCAAGCATCTAGGTTCATGGTCTCAGATCTGTCTGGTAGAAAAAGAAAAATATTCCTTTATTACTATAGATAGAAGAAGGTACCTATTGACAGAAAAATAGTTTTCACATACTGTGTTTTAAAGCTATGTATCAGAATATTGAAGAATTCTGAGTCTTTAAATTCCCTCACAATTTAAATATAATTCCCAGAGTCCCTTTAAATCGACTGAGATTAAATTTTAAAAATTATTTGCCTTTGTGTGAAATGCTGATCAAAACTGTGGTTGTGGGCAGTTTCTCAATCAACACTACACAGAAGGAAAACATTTTAAATAATTTAACCTAAGTTATTCAGTGCATCAGCAATGATCTGGCACATGCAAAAACAATAATTTCATTCTCCCTATTTCTCTACAAGGGGCAGGGGAAGTGTTCAATTGACAGCGGAAGGAGCCGACAGGTTACTTGAGGCTGATATGCCATTTGAATGTGAAGATCACATCAAAGGGTATATTGCT
Organism: Intellagama lesueurii; assembly: GCA_037013535.1. Taxonomy (NCBI): domain Eukaryota; kingdom Metazoa; phylum Chordata; class Lepidosauria; order Squamata; family Agamidae; genus Intellagama; species Intellagama lesueurii. The sequence continues at coordinate 103,701,549 of JBAJHW010000003.1, forward strand.
CCTCCTTGCAACTTCAAGTGACCCTATTTAGACTTCATCAGACCTCACCAAAAGAGCCAGATAGACGTGCCCTTAATGAGGTTATTGTGGCCATGGCTTTAAGCAAACATGGAAGCTACAAGCCCTGAGACCAGCATTGATTCCCAGTAGGATATCTCCATTGAGTACAATCCATGCCATTAAATCCAAAACATTTTCAGAACAAGAAGGATTTTGCAGGATAAAAAGAATATTTTAAGAATAGAAAAAAATTAAATGGTTTTTGAAAGCTATGTTTGTAATATTTGTAAGTGGAGATGCATATGGGATATCTGGTGTCTAAAAGGGTACCTTTTGATTTACTATAAGGAAGATGTTGAATATTTATTTTATTCTTGTACCTAGCATCAGTTTATGTTGCTTTTATGTTGCAGTGATTGTACTCAGCTGGTCTACAAAGCAATATTATAGCTTGGGTTTATTCTTTCAGGGACTAGGGAGATAACACTCTATTTTTCTCTAAAAAGGTGGGAGTCTATGGCAGATGGAGAAGAAAATGCTAAGGAGGGAATATTTTAAAGAATACATTCCCCACCACCACCTTCAGCAGGTAAAAAGGTATTTGCCAGATGAAAGGAAAAGGTCCATTTTCTAATGCAGTCCTTTCTGAGTAAGTGAAGAGAAATGAGAAATTCAGTGCAAGCCAAGGGCCATGCCTGAAGCGGTGAGTCCCGAGTATTTCAATTTACCTACAGATCTGTCATCTAGGTATTCCAGCCACTGAACTTTTTCAAGTGAAAGTTTAATTCAAGAGACAAATGACCTAGCAGCTCAAACTCAACCCAGGAACTTCATCAGATTGCATTTTCCTTTTTGTGTCTCTATATAAAAAAGAAGACAAGAAAAAAAACCCATCAGCACAGCTGCTCCAATCCAGAAGAGGCCATGGGTGAGCCTCTCTTCTGGCACCAGTTCTCAGGACAAGGGGGTTGAAAAAGAGGGGGGCATATCCTGTCTCGGGCAGGATGGGTAAAAAGGGGACATCTTGAATTTAGCTCAGAAAAGGGCATAGGTATCCCTAACTGGGGGTCTGCTTGGTTTATTTTCTTTGCATCCCTGCCTTTATGCTGTGTCACAACTTGTTTTTAAAGGTGGCCAGGAGTTCCATAAGCTGATTTTGGAAGGTGTTGACAAGATCAGATGTTGCTTGGGTGCACAGAACTAGTTAAAAATAACACTCAGCATGTATGCATGGCAGTATTAGGAGCATTTAGAGAGCTCTGCATAAGTTACACCAATCATCCTTATGCTATTCTGCTCTCTGTTCTTAGGATTGCTGATATCACTACCTTCCCTCTCATACCTTTCTCTGGTCCCACCAAGGAGAAGGTGTCTTGTCTTTGTTCTCTCGAGATGAAAGGGGCAGATGAAATATACTAAATTCTCTCCTCTGGGAGAATATTGATTAGGGAATGAGAGCCGTTTTCAGGAAGTGTATGACTTATCCACCATAGCCAAACAGTGGTATAGTGTGTGTGTGTGTGGGGGGGGGGAGAGATGGTTGCCCCAAGGCACAACTTTGTTAAGGGCACAATCGCCTCCTTTCATAAATATTTTAGTATATGTTTTCGTGTGACAACACTGAAGAAATGACACTTGGCTACAATGTAAAGCAGTGAGTATACACCTTGTATAACAGGGTAAATGTGTTGTCCCCTCAAAATAACGCAACACACAGCCATTAATGTCTAAACCGCTGGCAACAAAAGTGAGTACACCCCTAAGTGACAATGTCCAAATTGGGCACAAAGTGTCAATATTTTGTGTGGCCACCATTATTTTCCAGCACTGCCTTAACCCTCTTGGGCATAGAGTTCACCTGAGCTTCACAGGTTGCCACTGGAGTCCTCTTCCACTCTTCCATGGCGACATCACAGAGCTGGTGGATGTTAGAGACCTTGCGCACCTCCACCTTCCATTTCAGGATGCCCCACAGATGGTCAATAGGGTTCAGGTCTGGAGACATGCTTGGCCAGTCCATCACCTTTACCCTCAGCTTCTTTAGCAAGGCAGTGGTTGTTTTGGAGGTGTGTTTGGGGTCGTTATCATGTTGGAATACTGCCCTGCAGCCCAGTTTCCAAAGGGAGGGGAATCATGCTCTGCTTCACTATGTCACAGTACATGTTGGCATTCATGGTTCCCTCAATGAACTGTAGCTCCCCAGTGCCGGCAGCACTCATGCAGCCCCAGACCATGACACTCCCACCACCATGCTTGACTGTAGGCACAACTCACTTGTCTTTGTACTCCTCACCTGGTTGCTGCCCACACGCTTGACACCATCTGAACCAAATAGGTTTATCTTGGTCTCATCAGACCACAGGACATGGTTCCAGAAATCCATGTCCTTAGTCTGCTTGTCTATAGCAAACCGTATGTGGGCTTCCTTCTGCATCATCTTTAGAAGAGGCTTCCTTCTGGGACGACAGCCCTGGAGACCAATTTGATGCAGTGTGCGGCATATGGTCTGAGCACTGACAGGCTGACCCCCCCCCCCCTTCAACCTCTGCAGCAATGCTGGCAGCACTATTTCCCAAAGCCAACCTCTGGATATGATGCTGAGCACAGGCACTCAACTTCTTTGGTCGACCATGGCGAGGCCTGTTCTGAGTGGATCCTGTCCTGTTAAACCGCTGTATGGTCCTGGCCACCGTGTTGCAGCTCAATTTCAGGGTTTTGGCAATCTTCTTATAGCCTAGGCCATCTTTATGTAGAGCAACAATTCATTTTTTCAGATACTCAGGTAGTTCATGACCATGAGGTGCCATGTGGAACTTCCAGTGACCAGTCTGAGAGAGTGAGAGTGATAACACCGGCTCCCCCTTCACACCTGAGACATGTGACACTAACGGGTCTCATGACACCAGGGAGGGAAAACGGCTACTTGGGCCCAATTTGGACATTGTCACTTAGGGGTGTACTCACTTTTGTTGCCAGCAGTTTAGCCATTAATGGCGGTGTGTTGCGTTATTTTGAGGGGACAGCACATTTACACTGTTATACAAGCTGTATACTCACTGCTTTACATTGTAGCCAAGTTTCATTTCTTCAGTGTTGTCACATGAAAAAATATACTAAAATATTTATGAAATGTGAGGGGGTGTACTCACTTCTGTGATATACTGTAGCTATAGTTGTAGAAAACATAGACATAGAAAGGTATTGTTTTCTAAATAATTGTCAGTATTTGGTCAGTCTAAGTCTGATTCACATGATCACATTCTAAGGGGAACTTCTCTTCCATTATTCAGTGGTTGGTTGGGTGGGTGAGGGAAGCAACCTTGTGAACAGGAGCACTGGTTAACATATTCCTAAAAGTGCATGAACACCAAATCGTTAAACTGAAACACAAGGAGAAAGTGTTAAATAAATGTCCCTTAATCTGTACTTCTTGTTAGCACGATTGACTCTTCAAAGCCTTACTGAGACTAATGTATTGATGAGGAAATTATTTTGAAAGGCCTTTTGTGTAGTTACCAATTTAAATTATGCATTATAGGTCCTAAGAGTTGGAAGGAAGTTATTCTGTCATCAGAATAATATACTAGCTACTCCTGCATCTAATGAGATAAGGGTAGAGACTTCTGTCTACAGAAGATAAGCTGCAGAAATATTTTTTTAAAAAAACCACACACAAAGGCATTTAAATACAGAACAAGCGAGAATAATGTTAAACTGAAAACATCTAGCCCTGATAGGAGTGAGGAATGTTGTAGATCATTCTGTGTTTATGGCCTTTCTGATACAGAAGCCATGCATGCTTAAAGCTAATGCTGTTTTATGTTTCCAATTGTATTGGTGCATCTTAGGTGGTTTCAAAAGTCAGATGGGGAGATAAATTGTAAAAAACTATATACCTCAGCTTTTGAAGCAAGGGTTTTAGCACACAAGTTGATCTAATGTAACAAAACAACCTGATTGCCTATTTATTTATTGACATCCTCCAGCTTAGGTTACAGAGAATAGAGTCTCCCTGCAGTGCATTTTTGCTGCTCAGTATTTGTGTAAGGATGGAGCAGCATTGAATATACAGAAAACACACACATGGGGAACAAAAACCAGGTAAAGGAAGAGACAGTCAGTCACTACTCAAGAATTTAGTAAGGCAAAATTATACTAGTATGGAATTATAATTCCTCAGGCGGATGTTAGACATAGTGATGAACTGGAAGCAACTCAGGGTTGCTTCCAGTTCCATGATGAAAGAACTCAACTTCCATTTTCTCTCACTGTAACAATTTTTATGGAAAACGTGTGAGCTTCAGAACACTCCTTCTCCTTCTTCTTCCATTCCTTCTTGCTCAGTGATTTCACATCCCCCAATGTATGTTCATCTGTCTGTTTGCCAAAGGCCAATGCCTCTTTTGACATGCCTTCTGGCCCATGGAAAGTTATCACCTGTCTCCAGTGTGAGTCACTGGATTCTGTGGAAATGCATAGAAGCACAGCAAAGTGTGCTGCTTGTATACCACCCCATAGCGCTTAAAGCACTCTCTGGGTGGTTTACAATTTTATTATGCAGGCTACACATTGCCCCCCCCCCCCCATAAGCTGGACACTCAATTTACCAACTTCAAGAAGGATGGAAGGCTAAGTCAACCTCTAACCAGCTACCTGGAATTGAACCCAAGTCAAGAGCCACTGCAGGACTGCAGTTCAACCACGGCACTATGAGGCTCCATACTTTGCGAGCCCTTCCAGGTATCTCTGGCAAGAGGACAAGGCCTTATGAAAAGCAGGAGTGTCATTCTCTGACCACTTTGAATCCATTGAGGATGCTGTGGTCAAACTATAGTACGCCTTGGTTCTCTAGAGCTGTTTTGGAGCACTGAGGTGGCATCATACAACCCATTGTGTTTTGGTGTCCGTGGTGAGATGTGCTCTGCAGAAGTTGTCAGGTACCACCACAGTGCCCCATATTGTTGAGGGCTCACCTAGTCTTGTATTCATACAGGATCTGAATGCTTTGAACAGAAGAGAACGCTGTGCTTTAACCAGGCTATACCCACCAAATAAACGAAACATATAATTGGCATCCCATACGCATTTTCATCCCAATTGACACAAGACTTTGTGGGATAAATTTTTTGAAAGCCGACAGATAATTGTTAGTTATTTCAGGAAGTGCTTGAATTTCTTTGGAAGGTTTCTACCCCATGCAAGCAGTTTTTGTTCCCCCCTTTGGCTGTCTTCTTTCTAAAAAAGCATACATCTTAAAAGAGACAACCACAAAAAGCCTGAGTTAACAAACTTCCAATTCTTATTATTTACAGTTGAAACCATGGCTTCTCGTTTAATTTGTCTTGCTTCCCTGTACAGTTGCCTTTGTCTGCAGGAAAAAGAAGGGTTTTCATGAGTATCTTTTTTTCAAATATCAGACCCAGCATGCTCCCTTTAGTTTTGCTTTAGTAGTAAATCGGGATTGAATGGCACCTGTGAATTCTTGCACTGCACGCTACAGAAAGGCATCTGCTGTTTCTTTTGTAGTGGTGTAGATTTTGAACAGCAAAATGCCTTGGAAGCTTGCATGGTCCAAAAATGACCCCATACCTGGAATTGAAACTTGAGGAACTTGAGAATGAACAGCCAGCCAATCCAATAATTAAGGCTCCAGGGACAAAGTTGGGAAAGTTCGAAGCTGACAAAGTATGTCATACAAATGAGTTTTATTTTCTTTCTCTCCCTCTCCTCCACCCTCTTATCACTATCTTAGCATTTTAAGTAGAGTGCTTAATCATACTTGCGATATTATATTAATAGCAAAAGTTGGCAAGTGGCAGCTGCTTTAGTAGATGCTCGTGGAAAGGGAGATAAGAGAAAAATGAACTCTAGAAGATGACATTATCACCATGCTCAAACAATAAGTGAGACTGCCCTTTGTGGGTCCCCATTAGGGTTAGCCTTTCATTTTTCATTCAAGAGCATGGACTCCTCTCCATTACCTGATGTCATGGAACAACCTTGGTAGAAGTTAATTATCTAAGCATCATCCCTGAGTCTGCATACAGCCTGCCTCCAAACAGCTGACAGTTTCATTATACTTGCCTTTCCTGTGATTGTATCAGATGATAACACCTGCCTTTTCTGTGTTTAAGAGTCATGCATGGATATGCCCTGGGACTGTGCACCTTGCCCAAGGCTACACAGCCTGGTTCTTCTTCTTGGAAGCACTGTGGGGAAATGAATTCCCAACCTCTAGCTTCACAGCCAGACTCCTAAACCACTGAGCTATCCCACCAGCATTAAATTATATCATTGCCATTGTGTTTTCCTATACATTAGGCAGGTACGAGATAGTTCACTCCATGCTAGTAAGTTTTATCTATTAATGCTGGTGATACAAATGGGGAAGAAGTTTTATTCCACTTCATTTTTTTTAATGCATTTACCAAAATGCACAGATGTCTTCATGTTGAGGATGGAAAGACTGTGCAGTCTTAAAATAAAAAAAATCAAATGCAGGAGACAGTAAAGCTGACAGATTTCCTAACCTGGCCTCTTTTAAGGGCCAAATTATTCATTTGGTGGGAAATCTATGACTGGATCTCCAGATGTATTTTTCCTTCTCCATTGAATGTAATAGCTTTGTGGGGATTATCTGGACTGAGGACACAGGAGGGGTTTAAGTCTGGTGCAAGCTCCTATTAGCTATGGATGTTGGAAAAAGACATATACCTGCATTCACTCTTCCCCCAGCCCCTATGGCTAACAGCAGGTCATGGTGTGTTGTTAAATTTGCACGGGTGTAACTCCACCAATATGATTCCTACTCAAATTAACACAGTTTTCAAAGAAGCAGCTGTGTCTGCCTGTTTCAGCCTGTGTAAAATATATATATATATATATATATATATATATATATATATATATATATATATATATATATATATATATATATATATATATATGTATGTATATATGTATATATGTATGTATGTATATATGTATATATATATATATGTATGTATGTATGTATGTATGCATGTATGTATGTATGTATGTATGTATGTATATATATATATATATATATATATAAAAGCCATGAAAGTCCTGTGGCACTTTAAAGACTAACAAATCTATCATAGTGTGACCTTTTATGTATTATAGTCCACTGGAGTGAAATATTTAGTCACAGGTTTATGAACAGTATATAATAGGGGACTAGGGAAGATGGATGTAGGCACAGATGTGAAATTTCCAAGTGACAATAGCATTATTAACACAAATCATGAACTCAGAGAATGTTGCCATCCCATCTGCCCTGGAAAACAGAGAGTGTATCCGTCACCCACCCTAGAATTACTGGCAGAGAGGAAAAGGAGGATCCCCCTACTGGAGGAGAAGACATGGTGGAGAGAAAAAGATGGAGACAACAGAAGAGAAGGAGGGAGGGAAGCCAGGAGAGGGGGAGGAGATAAATAGGCAGAGACTAAGGAGAAGGGGTCATTGGGAGAGCGGCAACAGGTGGAAGCAGGCATAGTTGAAGAAAGTATGGAGGAACAGGCTTCTTAAGAGGGATGGGAGTGGATAAAAATACAGAACCCATGGACTCATGAGTGGGAAGAGGAGGCGGAGAGACATAAGACCTGTAGAACCCCCAGAAGACCGTCCTATTGAGGAGAAAGGGAGAGGAGAGAATGAGCCAGGAAAGTGCAGGAAGAGGTGGAGAAAAAAGAACAGGCTACTGGATTGCAGACGACATGGAACCCTCCCCAGAAGGCTAGACTTTCCCCACACCAGGGGACTGGAAGGGATGTGTTGCAGCCGTCCCTGCAAGCAGGATCCAAGACTGAGATAAAAGCAGATTCAAAGGGGGCTGAAGAAGATGAAACCAATAAAATTAAATTGTCAAACCCTTTTCTCTCCCCTTTGGGGAGCAAGGAGACATTTAAGAGGAATGATGCTGTTAATGTTATGTTTGATGAACCTTTAGTAAAATTTGAATGATTAAAGCAAGAAAATGAGTCGAGTCTATCTGAAAGTGGGGGTCAAAAGGAGGCGTGAGCTTTGAACCCTCAGAAAGGGGTACAATGGTAGTCAATTTTGGTTGTTGATACATAAAGGGAAAAAAGTATAATGAACCAACCATTTCAATTAGATCAACCATTAGCCTTGTTAAATTTTTTCTTGCAAAGAATGCAAAAACTGCATATGCAACAGATAATATCTAGAGATTATTTAACTTCAGCAGTTTGCTTCCAACAGCTACTCTTTTTGCATAATTGTGCAACAGGACATCAGCCAATGAATGCACACAGGGGAATATTTGGAATAATGTGCTGGAGGTCTCCGTATCCTCTATGTAAATCTTATGACAAGTTTAATGTTAAAATGTATCTTTTTACTGATGCATAATTAAAAATATTGTCCAGTAATTTGAAAATAAGAACTTAGGGAAGAAGAGGAACTTGATTGGTTAATATTATCAGATAATAACTTGGGAATGGAGAGATTTAGGTTTTCTTGATTGCTGTTTTTGAGTATATAATGTCACCCTAAGTGTGTAATCAGACTGATTATTTTTTGTAACATTATATATTTTTGCGTGATACAATCTAATATATTTTTTAAAAGTCATTATCCAATATTGCTTTTGCAGCCCTAAGTTGTGTTCACATGTTTATCCTAGCTCTAATTCAAAAGTCAATTTGAATTGCCTTCAATAATGAAATTTAATTCATGTATTGTACTCTGAAGCTTTGAAAATCCTCATCCAAATACAGGGAATTTGCATGATTCACTTGTATATATTGATCCTCAATTATCAAAAGAAAAACTGGTCATTTCCAACACAAGGTTAGATAGATGAACACACACAAATGCCAATGACCTTTAAACTTTGCCAGCTTTAGCAGGATAAATTAATGACACAACTCCATCTCTGTTGGTTTGGGGGTAAATCCTACTGAAAACTACTTACTGTTAACACACTCTTCCTTCACATTGATAAAACAGTTGGCTTCTGTGGTATAGATGTGTTTCAAGTTCTAAATCTTATTTTCAAATTCTTTAGAGAAAAGAAATCACATAGTTATCATTACATTTCTATCCCTGCTTCTTCTTTACACGATGACTGATATTTCCACAATCTTTATGAAGTTACAGCCTTTGATGTTTGTTTGGCAGATGACTTACGTTTCCTGTCTTTTCATGAAATGAAGCATTTATGCCTTTAAAGGGAACATATTAAAATCCCTCTACCATCAACGTTTTCACACCTCTTTGACTGGCAGAGAAACAAGCACACGGCTATACCTCTTTGAGAAGCTCAAATGTTTTAATACACTTGAGATTGCTTGACACACTTTCCTCCAAGATCTAAGAAACTCAACAGCCTTCTTCGGTCATAGTAAAGCATGGGAAGTGGAGATGACCACCATATTATCATTCTCCTTCTCCCTCCAACTTGTGCCTGCTACATGCCATCGAGCTGACTTAACAGAGTTCCTAACAGGGCTTTCAAGTAAAAGGTGATATTTAAGGAGTGGTTTTACCAATTTCATAAGCTTCAAAGGCTGAGTGGAGATTCAAACCCAGGTCTCCTGAATCCATCACTCTTGTCTACTACAACACACTGAGTATCAATGCTTGTGCTGATGCGATGCAATTTGAACAGCTTAAAGCAGTTTAAACATCCATGAATCTTGTCGGAATGTCATGTGCTTAACTCTCTCCAGCTGAAATGGGTAAAATTTAAATGCTTTTAAACGATGGATCATGTCCCTGAATCTTTGATTTGCAAGGAAATGATTTTTAAAATTAAAAAAAAATCAAATCTACCACACATTTGCAATGTTATACACCTAGACGAGGCAACAGAGCTATCTGCTGGTTACGTGATGCCTCGCTATTCCATGGCTGCAGCTCCATTACATATCTTGCCCCATACCTTTCAGTATTAACTTTTTCATAGATTTTTGCCAGAATGCTGAAGAGGGAAAGTGCAACTAGGCAGGCATTCTTTAGCAGATAAGCTATCCTTCTGGTGGCTTGTGCTTTTTTGTTTTGTTTTTATTTTTAATCTCCTTAACAATACAACAGAATACAAATGCCTCACAGGCAACTTTATTCCAACTCCAAAACTTGCCCTGAACTTAAGCAGTATTGATCTGTGCAAATAACCAAGGCTGCAGCCTTAACTCTATATTAATGTGATGGCTTCATTATACTAACCTCCCCTGCCCGCCCCCCCCCCCCGGCACAAAATTGTATTTAGGATTTTGAGATCACCATATCCTCACATCAGGCAAGGTGTCCTCAAAGAGGGCAGGAGGGAGAAGGGGAAGATAGAAGCAGAGATAGTTGTTGTTGTTTAGTCATTAAGTCATGTCCGACTCTTCGTAACCCAATGGACCAGAGCACGCCAGGCCCTCCTGTCTTCCACTGCCTCCCAGAGTTTGGTCAGATTCACGTTGGTAGCTTCGATGACACTGTCCAACCATCTCGTCCTCTGTCGTCCCCTTCTCCTCTTGCCTTCACACTTTCCCAACATCAGGGTCTTTTCCAGGGAGATTTCTCTTCTCATGAGATGGGCAAAGTATTGGAGCCTCAGCTTCAGGATCTGTCCTTCCAGTGAGCACTCAGGGTTGATTTCCTTCAGAGATAGTAGTGATCCCTTATTCATTTGTGGTTTGAACAAGTGACTTGCTGGTGTTCGAAAGAAATCAGTAATAGTCACCTTTTGCTGAGAACCAAGAGGTAAGGTAAGTTTTGCTCTCATGTTATCATAATAGCATGAAGTTCAGCTATGAACTCAAAACAGCCTTGTTAATCACATCTAACTTTTAGGTATGTATAAGGGTACACTGGGCAAAAGGCATATGGACATGTGGAGTTGACTGGCCTACAAATACAGTATATGGCGTATAGGCTAGATTACTGACTGGTGGAATGGCCTGCCTATGGCATGGCATCAAGGAACTCTTTGGGTTGTTTCATAAATAGCACAATTGACTGTTCCCTGTTGGCAGAAAGGGCTAAGAATTTCTTCCAGCCTGGATTTTTTCACAATGGAATGAGCAAAAATAGACCGATACATGATTTCTGTGGCAATAAGGATCTGGCTGAGCTGGGAAATAACCGACAGGCTTCAAGGTTGGATACTTTCAGTGGCTCCAGGCCCAGAGTGTATCCTGATAAGATGCTACGGTCACATCATGTGCTGCAGGACAAAGGGATAATTTACTTTCAGGGAATAAAGTAAGGTGGTGCAATGCATTTTTCCCCAGCTTGTCATCTGCCAACACGGAACTGAATTTTAGGCATGAAGGTAAGAAAGACAACCAGAATGCAGGAAAATTAGGGGCATCAGTGGAACAAAAAGCAGTTGTTGCTTGGGTCAAGGGCACCCAGACTCAGAGTCACATCCATTCACATTCACATTCACGCTCACATGCAGATGCTTTTCAGTTCACTTTTTCTCATGTAATTTTTACTTTTGCAGATTTTAACTGCTCTGGGGTCTTTAGGCCTTAGCTTGTTTTGATTCTGAGAGAAGCTTCAGTTTTTATGATGAGTTATATTACTCCTTCTAGGAGATTCTACACCTCCCTTTTTCTTTTCTTCTCTCTTTCTCTCTCTCTCTCTCTCTCTCTCTCTCTCACACACACACACACACACAGAGCGACTTTACTACTTTATTTTACATTTTTTTCCCTTCTGATTTTCCCCATCTGAATCATCCTGGATCAATTCTCCTGCATAGTCCCCTGAATCTTCAGGAAACCATTTATTGGAATAGGTAGCTATATTTCTTTCTCAGTCTTTAGACCAAACAGCTGGAATGTAGTGAGCTTCAACTAGACGGCTTGTGGAAGATTTGAGGCAAATAGAGTGGTTTATAAAGGGCTAACTGTGCCTGATTTTGCATATAATTTCATCTGATACTTTAATACAGGTTTTTCTGTTTTGTACTTTTCATTTCACCATTGCATTGTGTTGTGTTAGAAATTAATTGATTTTCCAATATTGTGCTTTCATGGGTCCTATTCCCTATTTATCTGCTGTGGTTTAAATAAATCTTCAAATTAATTGCACTTGTGGATAGCCTCAGGTCATTTCTGATTGCACTTTTCACCCACTGTGGCAAATAAAGGACCTCATTTTCAAGCCTCTGATGCAGGTAGGACAAGATTGGGACACAAAGACCAAGTGTATTTTAGATTTCTTGTCTCTTCTCTTTCTCTGCTGCTGCCCCGTCTTTTTAGGAACTTTTTAGGCACTCGTACTTGAGGAAGGGCTCTTGTTATCCTGAACACTTGCCATAATTATGGAGTGTGGACTTTCTTTTGTGATCAGCAGGGCGGCCTCTGCATCCTGCACTGTGCATGCTTATGTGGGGTAAGCCCCTTGAGTCTTGAGGCAGGTTTGCTTCTGAATAAAGTGATAAGGGTTAGTATTAGAGATGGGGATGACTCACCATTTTGGCGAGTCGTCCTGCTTTGTGATCCGTCAAAGTTGACAAAGCATGAATTTATTTGTCGGTTCGGGGGGGGGGGGGTTAGACAGCCAGAGGCTGTCTAAAAAACAAAACTGACCCCCCACCCCTGCAGCCTGCCCCCCTGCCCTTGTCGCCTCCCTACCTTGGCGGCTGCTGCCACACCACTGTCGCCGCTGGACCGCTGGTGCCGCTGCCAGACTGCTGCCGGCATCAGGCCGCTGCCACCGCTGGACCGCCGCCACCGCCGGACCGCCGCTGCTGGACCGCCACCGCCGCAGTCTCCAGCTGGCCTCCGCAGCCACAGCCTGCAGAAAGGGACACTGGCTGCCCTTTGCAAAGATGGCGGTTGCGGCTTCATTTAGGGTAGGGAAACTGCAGCCTCCACCTTTGCAAAAGGCAGCCTGGATTCCCTTAAGGGCAGCTTCCCTACCCTAAATGAAGCCTCAGCCACCATCTTTGCAAAGGGCAGCCAGTGTCTCTTTCTGCAGGCCGTGGCTGCGGAGGCCAGCTGGAGACTGCAGCGGTGGTGATGGATGACGGCGGCGCTGGGTGGTGGCGGATGGTGGCAGCGCTAAAGTAGGGAGAGGAAGGGGGTGGGGGATAGGCTGTAGGGGTGGGTGGCTGTGGGGCTGGCTGGCTGCTGATCGGCGGGCCCATAGGCAGAAAGGGAAGGCCATAGGAAGAGAGGGAAGGCTAGCCTTCCCTCTCTTCCTATGGGAGATGAATAAAAATGGGGCAATATTCGTCCCTTCATATTCGTCGGGGTCTCTGGAACTGACGAATATGAAGGGACAAATATTTAAGGAATCAGCGCTTTTTAACGAATATTGCGATTCATTTTTTTAATTCGTCCCCATGTGTAGTTAGTATGTACGAGCACATCTGAAAGGAGAATCGGTGGGGGAAGAGGTGGGCAGGGGCACCAACATTTCCTTGTGAGGCAAGAAAAGATCTTTCTAGTACTTTCTAGAAAGCCTTTTAGGACTTTCAGGTAGCTATGTGACCTATGTTTTTGACCTTTGCTGATAACAATATTGCCACCATTTAGTGTCCTTTTTAGTCTATTTATTTGTTGGGAATCCTATTTGTTAGTCAGTTTATTTCTTATTACGCATTATTTTTTTATGGTTGAGGGTGGGTTGGGTTGGAAAGGGTTTATGTTGTGTTGTAAGACCACAGAGTAGTCTTTTTCTACTAAGTGGAGTGCTATAAAAATGCCAGAAATAAAATAAAATAAAATAAAGCAGACTTTCACACTAACAATCCAGACAGATTTAGGAAGTAAAAATAAAAGGATACAATGGTATGGGAAGAAAACAGCATTGCTTGGAGGTCAGATGCTTTGCAATCTATGGGACTGTGATTGGGTTTTTGTTCTAATTTAAGCATTTCCTCTTCTTTAACGCGATTAACCACAGGAGACGGGATATCTTTAACTGAACATTTATTATCTTCAGGAGGGGAAGCGTGTACAATAACTTCAGTAGGTCCAACGGGACCGTTAAACATAGGCGAATCAGCCCACATCATAGGCAGTCCCATCTGCATTGTTCTCACCTTCAACGCAGTGACATCCCAAATCTCTCCCAATCGGTTGGCTTCCTCAAAGGGGTGCTCCTTACTGCACATATGGTCCCACAGCATGGGTGACGTGCCCACTCTCCTTCACACGGTGTCTCCCCAGTGGGGATAGGGTCTGGACGTACCACCTTCCTCCAAGGACCCTTCCCTCTCGGATAGACATACACTGTCCATTCTAGTGGGTCTAATTCCCCTAACTGAACTTCTATACCTGTTGCTCTGCATTCGTGTGTGGGTCTGCCCTCTCTCTCGTTGCCCCTTTCTTCTCTCTTTGGAAATGAGAACATATATGGTCCTTCTTCCTTTTCTTGTCCCCAACTACCTTTTTCTTTCTCCTCCTCCCCTATTACTATCCATTCCTCTGAACTCCAACTCCTCTCTCTTCCCACCTTTTTCTCCCCCTCTGTCGTCATCAAGAAACCTTCCACTATTAGCTGTTCTCCTCCCGCCTTTTTCTCCTCCACCCCTGAAATTGCTTGACCTCCCTCTAAAGTCATATCTTGAACCATCGCAGGTAAGTTATATAACACGGTGTCACCTCCTTCCGCCCGAGACGATTGAGGGGACGGCTCACTTCCAGGTTCGACTGCTTTAATCGGTTCCTCTTCACAGGGACATACTTCTAAATCAAGACAGGGTAATACATTGTTAGGACCTCACAGATTCCATGGGAAAATTAACCATTTGGGAGTGGAGGACCAAGAGGAGTGCCTGCTTCAAAATAGCCAGAGTCTTCCAGCCCAATACACTTGTCATGTTAAGGACCATCCTCTCAGATTCTTCAAAAGAGTTCCTCCTTGCAGAGAATAAAATAAAATAAAGCTGATTGGAGGAAATCGATTCAGTAGGAGCTGAGCATAAAGCAGTTGGTATTAAGTCCCCATCTCATCCCTAGAGCAGAGGGTCTATGGAACCAGTACTGAAAATGGAGCCAATTACTTAGTGAGAAAGGTTGGAAGGGGAGATGAGAAGGCAGCAGGGTGGAGGGACAGAGCCAAGGCAATTTACATGGGGGAAAGTGTGAGGTTATCAGAGAGAAGGCTCCTGCTTTTCTGCCTTCTCAATGGATTGTGAACAGTAAAAGGACAAAGCATATGCTTCAGGCACAACAGAAGCAGTGTATATCCTGTTATTCTATTATTGACACCCAAGGAAGATGTATACCAGAGTAGCTATCATAAAAAGAGGCCACAAAAGAAGCTATTTCCAAATAATCCCCACTGTAATTGGGAAAGAAACCGAGTTTCACATCAGTGGATGTTTTCTGAAAAAAGAAAATCCTATATTCCAAAGACATGGCCTTCTCCTTCAAAAACGGTATTGTACTTTTGGTATTATACAGATCTCATCTGCCAGGGAAGGATCAATTTTATTTCCCTTCTGCCTCTGGAAATTAATCCGGCCCATCTGAGTTTTAGGGTTACCAATTGTTGTTTAACTAGAAAGTCCCTTTGATTCCACAGTGACCTCTCTGGATTATATCTGCCGATGTGTATGCACTGCTAGATAAAGTGAAACAACAAAACAAAACAAAATAAAAACCCTTAAGATTTCCACAAGCTTCACTAGAGTGGCTGGCTGGCAGCTGATTCGTATGCACTGGATTGATGCTGCTCTGCCTTTTGTGTATTTTTCGAAATGAAAACAAAAGTTATTGATATTCCTGGTAAACTTCCCTATTCAGATGGCAGCACAAAAAGTAAAAAAAAAAAAGTGTGCTGGTTATATACTGCCTTATATATAATGCTTAGAGCACTCTCTGGGCAGTTTACAATGTAATTATGCAAACTACACATTGCTCCTCACCCCCACAAATTGGGTACTCAATTTACCAACCCTGGAAGGATGGAAGGTTGAGTCAATCTCAAACCAGCTACCTGAGCCCAGGACAAAGGTCATGAGCTGAGTCTTCACTGCAGTTAACCTCTGCAGAGATGGAGTCTGCTCTTTTGTGTTCACGTGTCCTCTCTCAGGGAGGACAGTTCTTCCTTCGAAGGGCTGCCAGAGAGATGATTTTCCTTTCGAAGAGATCCCCCACCGGAAGGGCCGCCCATTTCAAGTCAGATTAAGAGACAAAGAAGTATGAGAAGTGAGATCAGAAACCCTGGAATTACTCATGCACATTGAGCATCTGGACAGTAGATTCAGCACATATACATAGGTCACCCAGCTTTGTTTAATTCAAATATAATGCACTGTATTTCTGTTTTATGTAATCATAACATTATTTCTGTTTTTGCATACATATGTAAACATTTTTATATCAAATTTTTGTCCTCCTTTTTAGTGGCTGATGTCCTTTTTGGTGACGTGTAAGTGGCCACCTTGCGGTGTCATGGGACTGTTGACATTATCATGATCTTCCTTTAACAACTACCTGAATATGTTGAAATACTGGGACTGGAAAGAACACGTGGAACATGGATCTTGTTAAATTTCATCAGCTTCCAGAGAATTAAATTTAAATTTGTCCTAGAGATATCCAAGTTCATAGGACAGCAGAGAAGATCAGGGGCAAACATTGGGGGGGGGGGTTGAGTTATGTTCGCTGGAGGGCTGCAAAACAGTGGTAGTAGTGAGCCAGGCTCAGGAAGAGGCAGTCCAGTCATAGCAACAATGGTCAGGGAGACCATCAGCTGAGGTCTTGGCCTCTTGACCAGCATGAAGAGCCTTCAGTCTGATCCATGTTAATGAAAGATGATTCCCCATCAAGCCTCATCGTTCGTGTAATTGACTAGGGCTGATGGGAATTTGGAGGATTCCCAAAGGACCATAGATTCCCCAACTTTGAAGCAGACTGTCTTTTCAAAGCAAGCAATATTTGCCAGGAAACAGGAAAGCCTGAGGCCAGGTAACCTGTCCAAACCACAGGACATAGAAAGGCACTGGGAAACTGGAAATGGAGGCAGGTAAATGCAGACCAGATATTTGAACTAAAGGTGGAGGAGGAAGCCATGAGAGCACCTGGAAAAACAATACTGTTTCCCTCATTTTCACTTCAGCCAATCAGTAAAATTGTTTTTCCTTTCAAAGTGGGCCTACTTCCACAGTAGATGCACTCTTAAAACAACTTTGGCTACTCATTCCTCTTCTGCTCTTCACACAGATTGCTGTCTAGAATTGCAGATGTGCCTTATATACCTGGAAAAAATAACAACCTTTCTGAAACACAAGAACAGGAGGGGGGGAGAGCAATTACCAATTCAGATGTTCTTTCTGACAAAAGTTCATTTCCTTTGATTGAAGAAAAGCAATTACACTTGATGACTGTAAACAGGAAGGTAAGCATAAAATGAAAATGTAAGCATAATGTCATGGCTGAAGATTATGTTTTTTTTTAGAAATAACAGGTAGATTATGTTCTCACTGCCTAAAATATACTTTTCCTTCCATTTTGCTGAACCAAGGACTGCCTAACGCAAGCATTTAGGAAACAAACATAAGAGCCTTCAAAATCAAAGATGCTTTTTATGGGTACATTGGGAATGTATAAATATAATGTTTTAAAGTTTATCTCATAGGATGTAAAGTGATGTAATTTACCATAGACACTGTGTACTTTGTCAGCAGAAAACTCTACTGTTTTCTAACTTTGTCATTCACATCTCTGTAAGGAATCTATTATTGTAGTTTAATAGTTTCTAAATTTCCTTTTAAAGCATAATTTTCTTTCTAGATGTGTTAAAATATTTTATTAAGGTCAGGGGGAAAAACACTTATTTCCTTCAGAAAGGGTTTTTTTTCTCCATAAGAAAAGCAAGGCAACAGTTACCTAGGTTTCTTTGTCTTGATTTAAGCCATTTATTTCATAAATCCACAGCTATGAGAAAATGAAGAAGTCGGAATCAGAACATGCAAAAGAGTTCTCTTTCTCCTACAGCCCTTCCTCACAAAATATCCATTCTATTGTTGGCTTCACACATTTTTTTTCTTTCTTTCTGATTTAATACTGAACCCCATGTCCTCTGTGTTTACCTTTCCACAACACCTCTCTCTTTACATAGCACCACCCTCTTCTTGATTTTATTTGATTATTTCTCGATGCAATTTAAATCTGATGTTTTCTTCTGAAGGACTGTATCTCCCCACATGAGCCTTCCTGACCCTTAAGATCTGCAGGGAAGGCCTTTCTCTCAGTCCCATTGCCATCGTAAGCACGTTTGATGGGGACTGAAGAGAGGGTCTTCTCTGTGGCTGCTCCCTGGTTGTGGAATGCTCTGCCTCCGGAGCTTAGGTTAGCCCCTTCCCCTTTATCCTTCCGCCAACAGTTGAAGACCCTCCTCTTTAGACAGGCTTTTAACAACTGTGACTGAGTCCCTGGATGCTGGCTTTTAACTAAGTCTGCTTTTAAAGTTTTAATTGTTTTTAATCACTCAATACATTTTAATTATTATTATAGTTTAATTACTTACAGTTTAATTAAGAATTGAACTGCTTTTTGTTGCTTAATCAGTAGACTGTGGCTTCAACCTTTATACCCACTGTATCCATGGATTTTAAGCTGTGCCTTATTCAGCAATAGAAATATGTTCTATTTAACAGGAATATAAAACCTTGCTTGTTGAGAATAAGAAACATCAACGTTTTTCTCCAAGCCTGCACGATGGTGAGATCTTTTCCTGTTGCTTTTTGCATGGGTAAGACCAATATTTGCACAATTGTGAGACAGATTTTTGTGCACAATTGTGAGACAGATTTAGCTGCTACCTTGTTACACTGACATTTAAAAGGCAGAAGCTTCATAGGGGTCGTTTGCACCTTTTTGATCAGTCAGCTAGTTCAGTGCTTGCTGTGTGTGTTCTTAGCTTTACAAAAGGAAAAGACCCTAGTTTCCCACAAATACATGTTTCACAATACATTGGAATACTGACCATCCTCAGAGCCCTTCTCATCTCATTCTTATGTTGGAGGCAAGAACTCTTTTGAGGGCTGGTAGCTCCTCAGTATGCTGTCAGGAAAAAAAAACCTACCTTAACTGGGAATAACTAGTTTTGCAGCACTTTTCCACACCCCTACTGCATACAAGACAACAACATGTTTTTTTCAGTAAAGGCTTTAATACAATTAGCTCATTGCTGGAAATGTAAAATACCTGATGTGTCTCTTAAATAAAACAACCAGAATCCTTTTCAAGTCCAGTAGTGTGTTGCTCCACTTGTGAAGTTTCATGTGATATCTGGCTTGCTATTGTGAAAGAAGGAATCTCCCTGTGTGAATTAATAGAACTTCTGCTTGCACAAGGTTGTATTGTCCCATTGCATGAAACAAAATTTTAGTTGATGCCTAGTTATGTCCAATTACATTTTGTTCTTTGGAAATGGGGAAGGTTATTAATCTACTTGCATCAATTTTATATTGGAGCGATCTTTGGATTTTGCAGATGTACCCATTCTTTTAAATTACCTGCCTTTTTCTTGACAATGAATCAATGGCCAATAGAATGTATTCTCTTCCTTCTTGGGACTAAAAGACTGCTATTGCAACACTGCAAAGATAAATGCTCACTTCCTATTATTCAATGAATGTGCAAAATATATTTATCTGGGGATATAGTCACTATTTAATTTACATTTATGCATTGATCATCCCACTCCCATGTTCTCCCTTTCCTTATATCCACATATTTGTCTTTTTTTCTGTTGATTTAGAGTTCCTTTAGCTTTTTTTTGCTGTTTTTTGTTGTTGTTGTTGTTCACCTTTATATGATTTACACCACAATTTAAAAAAAGGAAAAAACAAAAGAAGATTTAATGTGGTTGTATCAGCTACCTTGGGAGAGATTGGCCAAAGCCCATAGAACTTCAGAGAACAATTAGAAAAACAGAATATTAACCAAACCTTTTTGATGTAAAGATCACTTGGTTAGAGGCTTGCAAGAGATATGGTTTGCTGTGAAGAGACCAATGTTCATGGTTGGTCTCACCAAGTTATTCCCAAGGCTGTCATACAGAAAACATACACATATCATTGAGGAGGAGAGCTGGTCAGGAACTATGTTTGAACAAGTGACGGTCTGCCTATAGCAGTGATGGCGAACCTATGGCACGTGTGCCCCAGGTGGCACGCGAAGCCCTTTCTTATGGCATGCGAGGTATTGGCCTACCCACCCTCCCTTGTGGAGGCAAACCTTATGAGCCGGCTGCAGCTGGGATTCCCCCTTCCGCTGCCACTTCCTGGTCCTCTGGGTCTGTTGCTATGATTCCCCCTTCCGCTGCCACTTCCTGGTCCTCTGGGTTCGTCGCTATGATTCCCCCTTAAACTTCCTGTTCCTGGTCCTCTGGGTCCGTCCCTATGATTCCCCCTGAAACTGCCACTTCCGGTTCCGGACTTCCGGGCAGCATGACAGCCACTGGTTTCTCCCCCCCCCCCCTCATTTTGGGCACGCGAGCCCAAAAAGGTTTGCCTCCACTGGCCTATAGGGAGTAAGACAGATAGAAGATAGGTAATTGGGATTCCCTGCTGTGTTCCCTCTTTTGTTTGGCTGCTCTCTTGCTTCCTAAAGATTGACACTTGAATTAACTTCTTCCCACATACTTTAAATTTCCCTTTTTCTTAATCATTTAGCCATTGGCTGCAGTGAGCCTTGCTGTTGTTGTTATATATGTACTGTCAAGTTCCCTCTGACTTACGGAGACCCTATGAGTGAGTGATCTCCAAAATGTCCTGTCCTCAATAGCCTTGCTCAGCCCTTACAACCACAAGCCTGTGGGTTCCTTTAGGGAGTCAGTCCTTCTTTTAATTGGGTCTTCCTCTTTTCCTGCTACCTTCAACTTTTCCCAGCATTATTGTCTTTTCCAGAGAATCCTGCCTTCCCATAATGTGCCAAAGTTTTTCACCAAAGATGGTTGGTTTTTTTGTTTGTTTTTGCTGATAACTCCATATGTGTTGATTTTGTTTGATTCCATGTAGAAATTAATATTCCTTTTGCAGCGAATATACTGAATGTTGCAAAAGAGCTCTAAATCTTATCGGTATAATTATTCATCAGATATCTGAAAGTGATTGCATATATGCCAAAGTCATGCTGCTTATGCCAAAGCAAAGCACAAAATTAGTCTTCACAAACACTGCAGGTTCAGCAAAATCAACTATCCTTTGTTATTCTCAAAATCCACGCTGCAATATTTATTTATTATTTATTTATTTATTTTAAATATTTCTATCCCACCTTTCTCCCCAAAAGGACTCAAGGAGGCTTACACCATTAAAACAGTATTTAAAAGCTAAAACGGTAAGTATACAAATATTAAAAAATAATTTAAAAAGTATATTAAAATGGTAACTAAGATCAATATTAAAACTAGAGATGGGGACAAATAAAAAAAATGGCAATTTATTTTGATCCGTTATTCGTCAAGGTTAATGGATCAATGAATACGAATATACGAATATTCTTCGACGAATCGACAGCTCAAGCTGTTGATTTGTCTGCAATTTAAACGGCTATAACACTGGCCCCCAATCACCTAGAGACACCGAATTTGCAGGAAAGCTTCCTCAGGCACTTTTCTACAACTCCCAAAAGCTTGGTGAACATTGGATCATGGACTCCTGAGTTATATAGTCACAAAGAGGACCCCCCAAGGAAAGCTCCCCCCAGGTACTTAGAGACTCCAGAATCACAAAAGAGCTTCCTATGTCTTTCACCAACACACCTGCCAACTTTGGTGAAGAATGGATATCAGACATCCAAGTTATTCACCCACAAATTGTGTCCCCCCAGGAGAGTTTACCACACCTCACAGAAGCCTATTCTGCCTACCGGCTGCCGATCAGCTGATCAGAAGCCGATAGGTAGCCACCCCACACACACAGCCAGCCACCCCAACAGCCTACCTCCACACACCCTTCCTTTCCTTACCTTAGCCCCCACCCCACTCCCACCAGCACCCCCTTACCTTAATAGCTGCTGCCGAGGTCTCCATCAGGCCTTCGCAGCCACGGGGTGTAAAAAGGGAGACTGGCTGCCCTTTGCAAAGATGGTGGCTGTGGCTTCATTTAGGGTAGGGAAGCTGCAGCTGCCATCTTTGCAAAGGGCAGCCTGGATTCCCTTAAGGCAGGCTAAGGGAATCCAGGCTGCCCTTTGCAAAGATGGCAGCTGCAGCTTCCCTACCCTAAATGAAGCCACAGCCACCATCTTTACAAAGGGCAGCCAGTCTCCATTTTTACATGCGTGGCTCCGAGACCAGAAGACCTCGGCAGCAGCAATTAAGGTAAGAGGGTGGGGGTGGGGTGGGGTGGCGTGGGGCCTAAGGTAGGGAAAGGAAGGGGTGGGGGTAGGCTGTGGTATTGGGTGGCTGTGTGGGGTGGTGGCTGCCTTTCTGCCGCCGATCAGCTGATCTGCGGCCGGTAGGCAGAATGGTTTTGTTTTGTTTTTTAAATACGAAGGACGAATAAAAACAGGTAAATATTTATTTATTTATTTATTTAACTTTACTTTATTTGTCCCTTCGTTTTCGTGCGGGTCTCTGGAACCCACAAATATGGATCAACGAATATTTAACGAATCAGCTATATTCATCGGAAAAAGTGATCTGTTTTTATATTCGTCCCCATCTCTAATTTAAAACAAACAAGATTAGTTTCACAAAATGTTTGAGGTCCTACAAAATTCAATGCTGTTTACTTCTGATTAAACTTTGATGATTCCAGTGACCAATTGTTGACTCTCATCAACATGGAAAACAAGATTACTGAAGACCTTATTTGGGAAAAGTGGGTCCCCCAATCCAGAATTTATTATCCTCCGTGGGCTGTGGGAAGACAACTGGCCTTGGGCCAAGGAAATACGTACAGAAGGTCAATCTGTGATTTCTCTGCCTGTTTTTAGATTCCCATTTGTTCACGTTTACCCTGTTTCCCCAAAAATAAGACCTAACCTGAAAATAAGCCCTAGTATGATTTTTCAGGATGCTTGCAATATAAGCCCTCCCCCCAAAATAAGCCCTAGTTAAAAAAAAACCGCCCTCCACCATTCTGCAGCAACCAGAAGAAGATGACATGATTGTATTTGAATAAATGTAGATTGTTGCACATGAAAAAATAAAATAAAACATCCCCTGAAAATAAGCCCTAGTGCATTTTTTGGAGCAAAAATTAATATAAGACCATGTCTTATTTTCAGGAAAACACGGTAGTAAGGGCTCAAGAAGTAAGGAGCAACATGGGAAGAACTTTGGTGCATATATATGCCTCTCACTAGATTTCTTTCATTGGCAGCAAGCCACAGCATGCCACACTGGCAGCACCAATTGCAGACCAATGCCAAACACAGATATGCCAACACAGACTCTTGGCTCATCACTGTTAGCCTTCTCCTTGTAAGCTCAGCAACCAGTTCCTGTTCATAGTCCAAATCCAGGTTGATGAGGCCAGACATAAAATATTGCTTCAGTGCTACAGTCCCAGGTTTCCAAGCAAATACTAGGGATATGCACTAACATCGTTGTTCAGATTGGGAATTCAAATTCAGTA
Source organism: Intellagama lesueurii (assembly GCA_037013535.1). NCBI lineage: Eukaryota > Metazoa > Chordata > Lepidosauria > Squamata > Agamidae > Intellagama > Intellagama lesueurii. The sequence goes on from JBAJHW010000003.1 coordinate 103,725,082, forward strand.
TTACAGCCCTTCAGATTCGGACTTCACAATTAAAAAATTCTGAATTTCTGGTTATCTAGAACTCTTGTTACAGTCAATGTGAATACCATATTATTTTAACCCTTATTAAAAACAAACAGGCAAATAATTTATAAGGGATATCCCTGCATCCTCTGACACCTTCCCAGTGATTGTGCCAAACAAAAAGAGGGCACACCAACAGCCAGTGGCACCTAGATATTAGGAAATGACTGTAATGGACATACTGACTGAACACAGAACAGTGGGAATGCCAGCAGCATGGCGGAAGCAGAGGACAGGTCACACTGGGGAGTGGGCACATATCCCAGGCAGCACCGTCAGGAAAATTGGAGAAGCATATAGCCTGTGGTGGGCAGGAACTGTGCCAGCAGGATGGGGCACAGCACAGTTGAGTGAGTGAGCACAATTTTGGTGTAGCAGTTGGAAGAATGAAAGAGGCATAAGGAAGGGAAAACAGACTGAAGCATGGCATACTTAGTACATGGCAACCCCAATCTGGAGACGCTGAGTTCTTTGCCCCCCACTACCCTTTGTGCCAGAGGGTCTTTAAGTTTCATTTCTCAAGAAGTCACTCCAGGATGCCTGAGAAATAGGTTTCATTTTCATTTCTTCCTCTAGCAAGCAGAAACCTGGCCTTTTGATATCTAATCTATAGGAGTAAATGGGACTCCAAATATTAGGAATCATTATTACAGAACTATGAAACTCAGATTTGGATATATTTGGAACTATCCGACTATGGCATTATTTGGTGAATTACGAATATTTCCCAGTGGAAATGCACTGCCTGAGTAAATACCACAAACAGCTATTTCTTTTAAGGTTATATGTCTGTGTGTTTTGTGCCATCAAGACATATCTACTGAGTGCATACGTACATGCTGGCATTGAGAGACTGTGGCAATTACTGTTTTATAAAAAGTTTGGTAGGACTGACCTTGATTCTGATATGTACAGTGGTGGAAAATGAAAGAACAGTTACCTGAGTCAAGGTTGGTCCTGCCAAATTTGTATAGAGCTGTCCTTGCCACCACCTCTCAATGCCTGTGGATATTACAGAACAAATGCAAGAACAATTCATGTGTAGTGGTTTTCTTTGTGAACCTCAAATGAATGCATTCAGGTTCTGACTTTCTTTCCAAAGTTAAAAAAGATGTTTTCATCAGGCTGAACTTTTTTCTCCAGGAAATGGTGGGGGCGATTGGTCTTCATCTCAGGAAGGACTCAAGACACCAACTGTGATTTGGGGAAAATAATTTATTTATTTAAAATACTTTAATCCCACCTTTCTCCTTAAAGGCGGCTTACATCATGAAAAAGACAATATGTAGATAGGACAGAAGAAAGAGATGGGCGTGATAGGGATGGTCCTCAGTGGTGAGCCGACTTATAAACCTTCTTGCCCCTTTTTGGGTTTCAGAATGCAGCTGTTTAAATTCTTTGAAAGATGTTTGGACAGAATGATGGGGGGCTTTTTGTTGAAAGACTGTTCCCCAATCTTGCTTCTATATAGGGTCAATGCTGTGCTCAAAGCCATTTGTTAATTTTGTGTATGATTTCTCAGGGTTAAACTGAGGATTAAAAACCATGTATTCTATCCACTCAACTGAGCTGAACTACTAGAGTTGAGTGGGATAGCTTTATTTCCATAAAGTACAGTGGGCTGAAAACTTCACATGACTACTCAATGGGAAGCAAATCTGATCTTCTTTCCTTGCAGTTTGCTGTTTGTTTTGTTTTATATTTCACCTTCCCCCTAGTATTCAGGATGACTTATCACAAGATTAAAAATAGGCATAGATGAAAATAGTTCTATTTCTTCCTCTCTGTTGGCTGCTGCTACCCAGGATGATGACCTATCAATTTAAGGTCCGATAACTCTCCGAGTTCTCTGTATCTATCCTTGCATCATTCTCTGAGAAACTGCCAATTGTCTTGGTTTCTTGCTGTTGAAGCTCTTCAGCCAAATGAAGATTGCTGAGCCCACTGGTGTTAATAACGCTACTGAGATCAAATTTTGGAAGCTGTTTAAAAGAACAACAACTTTGTACTGGCTCTATAACTGAACAAATTTCTAAGATGAATAAACAGTTTCTCAGGTGTTGTTATATACTTTGGGCAAAAATAATTCTGTAAATGTAGAACTTGAGTAAATATTGTTATAGCTCCTATTTTGTTTAATTCTGAGATCTTGCTGGTTGAAAAGCTGCGCCTGGCACCATCATTTAGCCAGGCTCTGTTTATGATATTAATATTTAAAAGAGCTAAAAGAGTTTCTTTTTTTTTCCTTTGAAAGATTCATGAGGACTCTTCTTTTCTGTGAAACCAATTGTCAAAGGAAGCATTCCTAATGCATTTATGGACCAATTCTCATACTACATTATTGGTTGTTATTGTTGCACACGGTAATTTTTCCTCAACGATGTGTAGGTTCATAACTGATAGGGTGAAAAAAGTGTTTGTTTGCAGGTCACATGCGTAACACAGCATTCACTACAATGAGAAGTACCAGAGCCCTCTGGATAAGGTTAGACAAATTACTGCAGGATATAGTTAATCACTTGTGCCACTAGATGCAATCATGCATACATACAGATGACTTTTTTCCTGCTTTGTTTATATGCAGAGGTGCTCAATCTTTCAGTGAAAATGTGTACTTTCTGGCTGTAGTCTAATATCAAAATATGTAATCTTGAACTCACATATTCCAGTTGGATTAAATATGCTAACTGATAGATTGTTGGCCCCTCTGTTGCCAATTTCCGAGTGATATGTTTCATTCTAAATATTTTTTTAAAAATCAAAATGTACCAATGGTCAGAATTCTATTTACTTTTGTCAGTGGTTCCCAACCGTGGGTCCCCAGATGTTATTGGACTAAAACTCCCAGAAGCCTTCACCACTAGCTATGCTGGCCAAGATTTCTGGGAGTTGTAGTCCAAGAACATCTGGAGATTCACGGTTAGGCACCACTGACTTTTGTAAGGGCAATTGTGTAACCACTGCCCCCAGCAGGCTTCTCTTCATAAGCCCAGTCTCATTGGTGTTGAGACTGAGCATGTGACTGGCTTGTGACAAATTGCATGCAATGGTCCTGCCAAAGGGGAATAACCCCTGTACAACTGCGATTCCACACAGAAAATGTCTACATGATTTTGGCCTGTGTCTATTTAGGTTTTCTACATCTATATATTTACATCAAATTGCAATGGAATCCTAAAATAGTTTTAGGGCTTTGACATTACATGTTAAACAAGACTGCTATAGTAACTTCTGTGGTAAGGGAAATACTTGAGATGCTAGAATCATAAAAAGGCTTGAGGAAGAAAATCACGTCTGAAAAACTGAGGTTCTTTTTTTGCTTGGGGATCTTGGATTGTCAGCATGAACTTTTCTTCTGGAGACGTGTCACTCTCCAGATAGGGAAGAGGTGGGTAGGGACTAAATGTTTTGGTGAAAACTGAGCAAATCATGACCAACAGGATTTATTACTGGACTGCACAGTTCTGCTCTCCTAGCCTTGCCTACCTATGGGCATTTCCTTCCCAATGAGGCAAATCGTAAGAGGTCCGACATAGAGAACATGAAGGGTGGGTGTAGAGGTAGCTGAAAAGGAAATTGTCACATGGAAAGATTGAAAAGGAGAGAAAGAGGGAAAGGAGCAGAGAGGAAAGCACATTGTTGGCTTCAGCCTTTTCCCCAGAAGCAGGAGCTCAGTAAGAAAACCTTGTAAGACAATCTCTGGGGCAAAGCCAGCACTGGCACAGTGACAGGAAAGTCATGTTTGTCTGTTTGAATGTCTGGCAAATATCCACCTGGAACGAACTTGACTCGGAGTTTGAAAAAGATAGTGGCAAGATCCATAGTTTTTCCTTCATTTGATGCATTTAACCAGTCACTTTCCTACTTAAGTCTCTTGCATTGTTGTTATGGGCTTCCAAGTCACATCAGATGTATACTGACCCCAACAGGGTTTACAAGGTATGTGAGATATTTAAGGAGTGGTTTTACTTTTGACAACCACCAGTGAGTTTCCATGGTGAGCTGGAATTTGAACTCACATCTCCTAAATCCTAGTCCATCACTCTAACTACTGTACCACACTGGCTCTCTTATTTTCTCTGGACTTGTGGTTTTTCCATTCCCTCATTCCCTTCTCACCACTTTGCAACAGAACAAAGTTGAGATCTGTATTTCAGTACACATGCATAGGATCTGCCTGCACATATGATACAGCTGTGCCATGAGTGGCGGCTGGCAGACTCTATAAAACCTATTAGATGCAACACATCTGTATGCTGAGTCCTGACAGTCCTTGTCTGCCATCTGACTTTGGTTAGTGAATGGCTTTTTTCTAGATTCCCACACTTGACCTGAAAATTAGATTGGTGGGGTTTTGTCTGTTACAACGTTGGCTCTGCTTCTTGGTCCAGCGTCTGAACAGTGCTTATGGGTCTTGCTGATTAGCTCTGTGGGCTTGATCTTTGCTCAGGATTTTTTTTGTCATCTTGTTTGATTCCATATGCAGTTCCCTCAGTCTGCTTGAGGGCTAGCAACACTGCATTAGGTACCTGCCCTGCGAGAGGACAAATGGGGCAAGACAGATTTATGAATGAACACGTGTGGCTGAAATGGGCCAAAAGTAGATATCATTGTTCTTTCATTAGAAGTAGCTCTTTGTGTGCAACACAACTAAAGAGAAGGCCAGATAAGACTGATTTTCAAAACAAAATAAAATAAAATCTTCTGATAACTTTCCATTGGAAGCATTTTGTTTGGAGATTGATGCCAACTTTGTGTAACTCATTGTTCACCCAAGCCAGAGGAGGCAAAAGCATAGCATCCCCTGGATAAAGCCTTTTTTTTCACTGGTGCCCAAACCCATTGTACATACAGTTATATTGTGCTGGCATGATGCCATTTTGCTTCTATCCTGTTGGGCAAAACAGTATGTGGATCAATGGAACAAATACTGCATGAGTCTTGGCTTGAGCTGTGGTCAGTATGAAAGACTGTCCTCTGACAGTCTTTCATGCTGAAGGCTGTTCTCTGTAAATTGACCACCTGATGAGCGACAGTTTGCGGAAGGGAAAAAGTTCCATATCCCATCATTGCTTTTTTTCTTTTTAATGATCCATTGCACCAGTCTTTCTGCTCTGACTTCTGTTTTTCTTCTTCTTTTATTTGCTTGGCTTGCTTTCAAACGAATGTCACAGAATGCCGATGCCAATCTGTACAAGGATCCCGTCCAGCAGCGTGAATCGGACTCTGTAGCAGGCTCTGCAGCCATTGGGGTTGGCAGCACAAGCCTGGCTCTGGCTCTGCCACTTAATTAACTGCTGATGGACCATCTGGGCTGCTCTGTCTTTCCACGTGCTGTTTGCTTTGATTCACCTTGGGGGCTGTAGCTATTGGGCACAGTTGCACATTCATGAACAGGGGCTCTGTTGCATTATGGAAACACATTGTGAACAATTCATACAGAACAATAGTGTGAGAAAGTCTCACTGCTCAATGGTCTCGTTCTTTTTTTACAGGTATTTACAGCCTTAACTCCCCAAGCTCAGTCGGTAAAGCTTTCAAAGCTCCTCAGTTAGATGGGAAGAGCAAACAAAGGAGACTTGGGGCTCAAGAAAAAGTTTTGGTCCAATGGTCAGCTTGGTCCACATGTTGTTCTCTCCAATGCACAGCAATGCTTTCTTTCCTGAAGGTAGAAAATGGCCGTATACTTTCTTTAAGAGTTAGTGCTTCCCTCTCATGGGGGCACAAGGGACAAAAGGGAGGAGCTTCAACTATAACACTATAAGATCCAGATGTGTGTAGAAAAGACTTCACAGAGAAAGACATGGTTTATTCATTTCTGGGTTCAGGTATAGCTGCAATGAAAGTAAAAAGAAATGCAGTGAGCTACCTTTGAAAAGTAACTTTAGCTCCTCGTAATGTTATATCCATTCTGCACCACAAGAGTATATAGATCTTGGTGATGATTTGTTATGGTGAGCTCTTTTCACAAAGCAGGGAGGAGGTATTGAAAATACTATAACTTTTTTAGTAAGCTCACAATTGATGGTGCTTGAATTTACTATCTCAAGTAGTGGTTAGCATAAATGTATGTAAATGGGGGGGGGAGATAGATTAGGAAGGAATAGCAAGAGCAAAAGGATAAATTCTGCTTCCAAATCCAATGCTGAGCACCCTTTTGACTAAAATTAGAGCCACAAAACATTGCTTTAAAATGTTTTAGTTTGGGGGCATCTTTTGCTACTTGTTGATGTTAGGGAAGACTCTTCTTTTATTATTATTATTTTTTAATTTCTCTATTTCTGCTGAGATCTAGTGTAGCTCAGTGATAGGAGTGCCAGGTTGCAGAGCTGAGGGCAAGAATTTGAATCTCCCTGTGCCTCCCAAAAGCACACCTGGAGTGTGTGCACCTCACAGTATTACGTGCCCTACCACCTGTATGGCCTTAGGCAACCTGCACGGTCTCAGAGCACTGGAGAACCACTTCTGAGTAGTTTATGGCTAGAAGACCCAAGAAGAGTGGCCATAAATCTGAACCAACTTATTGGTACATAATTATTATTTCTTCTGAACGGACTATGTTTGTAAGTAGTTTTACCCTTGATAAAACTTATCTTTCGAGGGATAGCACCCAGGCTTTCATCGGAGGGGCTCATCTGACCTTCATCACATTTGTTCACCCAGATTTTCAACAACTAATCAATCAACTAATTTTCCCCCCTTTTCTTCTTGTGCCTGCTTTATCCCACCCCCTCCCCGATTTTAATTGGTTGTTTTATTATACAGTTGCTACTTTTATAAAAGTTTGGGATTTTATTTGCTCTTTTTGTATGTCACCTTGTGAACTAAAAGTTATACAGTGCCCGATGTAGTCAATAAACAAATGGATGGATGGTTGGGACATTTATCTGAAGCATCTAACACTGCCCTGACAGTATTATTTCCCCTCCTCCTCCTCTTTCATCTTCTTCTTCTTCTTGGTCCAAAATTTAAAGGGTCTATCAAAAGGCCTGCACCTATTTTGAAGAAAGAGTTCCAAATCTTGGCCAACTCTGGTTAAGTTTAGACTAAAACCTGTGGTGCTATCACAGCTTCCATTCCACCGAACATCTCTCACCATGATTCCTAATCTTAGTGAAGAAACTCCTTAATTACCTTCTGAAGAACACCTGTGAATCTCAGGTGGGCGTCCCTTTTAAAACAACTATTTTAAGAAAAAGCACTGAAACCTGGTCCTGACAAAGTACTCTTTAGCAATTTGGAAGATAACATATGAGCTATCAGTTTTAGAGAGACAATTGCTGAGGATTATTGGCAGGCATGCAGAATAGAGCAACAATTAGAGTCTTCTCACAGGAAGGGAATCTTGTATCATGGTATTTATTTGGGAGCATTTCTTTCCTCTTTTCTTTTTTTTTTAGCATTAGGCTCACAAATAATGTTTGGTGTTAGTCTCAAAGAGTAATTGGCTGACTTTCAGATGCTCTATTTTAATGGAAAGTTAACTCACTGAAAAATAAAGGGCTCATCTCAGCAGAAAATTCTAGTTGAATGAACAAATTCATTTCCCATGCATATTGTATTAGCTTACTACAGAATTTATATACTAAACTCTTTCAAACATATAAATGAACAAAAGGTTAGGCAATGCAAATTGAGATTAAAATTGAAACTTGCATATTCCCCATAGCTTAGAAACAGAGCATTTTAATAAGACCGTAATTATATTTTAAAGCATAAAATTATTGCAACTAAAACAAAGGTGCAGAAACAGGATATAGAAGGAGGGTCTCTACAATGTAGATTTTCCCTGAAATATTCTAGGTATTGTCAGTAAAAAGAGTTAGTAGATCTCCACTTGTAATTCACAGAAGTCATAATGTAGCCATAATCCTCCACACATTCTACGTGTCTGTCTCTAGCTATTAAGATGTTGGGAGTGTGTGCTTAGAAATCATGGCCTGCCTCTGACATGGAAAAGATATGTGTGGAACAACAGTTCCAACTCTTCACTAATAACAGTATGATGAAAAACCTGTAGATTGAAGTCAACAAAACAGCACATTCTTTAAGTCTGGATTTTGTCACAGCTACCTTTGATTCTCATCCTAACACTAAGGGTGTGATCAAACCATAGTATGCCAGTAGCAAACTGTGGATCAAACAGATCCGGAAACAAGGGTTTGTTATTGTTATGTCCTGTCAAGTTGCTTCTGACTTATGGTGACCCTATGAATTAGTGATCAGGGTAAAGTAAACCTGGGTTTACTCGATCCAATAGCCTGCCCGTTGCATAACAATACATCATGATTTAATCCAACCAGGAGATAATATGTTATTTTAGTTATGTGAGGGGAGGAGGGAGCCTGTGTGCAACAATGACTTCTATCATTGTACTTATGGTCTCAAACTGGGCCAGTGATCACTGCTGTGCTTGAGTAGGTTTAGATCAAGTAGGGATGCCATAAGGCCCAGTTGGCCAGGTCTCACCTGGAATCTAGGCAGGTCATCCAGTGCCTGTTGGAAGTATGAGCTGGCCCAGATTCCTACCTTTGATATAAAACAAACCAACCAAAACAAGCCATATAGAAGTGGAGACATGAGGCAAAATATGAAGTAATGTTCTTTACCTGACTGATTTGGGAGAAACATGTGTGCTACTTTCTTTGAATACATTTAGTCAATGCATGAAGACATCCTACCAATTCCCTAGGTAAATGTTGCCATTGTGGCTTGTGCATAGTTCAGAAAATTAATTAACTAAGTTGCAATACAAAGGGCCAGAAAGCATGAGATAGTATACATAATGTAGGCAGCAGATAGTACAACTTCAGCTTCCAGTACTTTCTTCCCCCAGTAGAGTTGGAGTGTGTTGGGGAGAGGGGGAGAGCAGAGTTAGGCTCTTTGGATTAGCAATGGGTTAAGGATAGAGATGGGAGCTTCATATTCGTATCTCTGGGGATACAAATACAAAGCACGGCACCACAGGTTCCACGGAGGTCCATTCCCTCCCTGCAGAACCAGCCCAGTTCACTCACCGGGCTCCACACAGGGCGGCCATCCGCCAGCAGTGACATCACATCAATCGCAGAAGTAGCCTGACCCCTCTCTGCAGAGCCGGCCACTCTGGTGATGAGGCAGGATGATGAGTCTACCATCTCAGCTGTTCAGCAGTTGGCTGTGTTGGAATGTGGGGCAGATCCAGTTGGGCTACTTCAACGTTTGGCACAATGTTGCCACTGACAGACACATGTGCTGCACAGTGCACCAACATTGTGGAAGCACAGCATTGTACAAATCACACACACACACACACACAGCAGAGCATACCTTTCGGTGAATTGGTGTGCTCTGGTACGAAATGGAAGTGGGCAGAGGTGGCTGCCCAAGCTTTAGAGTGATTACACATCCAGACGTCAAACTTTCTCCTCCTCTGGCACCATTCTTCCTGATATTTTTCTCTTCAACCAGAGAGTCACAGCCATTTCCTGGGACCTCATTTGGCACTCCACAACCATGCAGCACTACTACTCAGAATCAAGTTCCACAGTGGAGCCTTCTACCTCCTAAGAGTGTGTGGTTTGCAGCTTGGCAGTGCAACCCTATGCATATTAATTCAGATGTATGCCACACTATAGTTCCACGGGACTTACTTCCAGGTAATTTTACACTAGACAGTAATCTAAGAAAACTTGAAGCACAATTCCTTCTGCAATTCTCTGTTGCCTTTTGTTGTGTTAAACAGACATTTAAAAAAATGCACACAGAAGAATGCAGCCCACTGCAATGTTAAATCAACCACGCCCAAGAAATACCAACTAACACATGGCTACTACCTCCTAACTTAGCATTCCAGGTCTGCTTTATGTTTAAAAACACTGAGGTTGTGTTAATATAATTACTCTCAAATTGTGTATAGTCTGATAACTTTGTGGCTTTAAAAAAGAAGAAAACCAGAGAAAATGGGAATATATCTGATATTTAGTGTGCTGGGATGTTTTATTTCCATACCAGTTGAACTGACTTCTCAGGAAGTGGCTTGGCCCATAATTTATTGCCTTGGTCAACATGTTGCTTTGTATTCTTTCCCTGGAGCTGACGTTTAGTGTCAAACAGTGCTGAAGTCCTGGACAACGTGTGACTTACCCAGCCCGTATACAAACCATCAGTCATGTAGAGTGACCTGCCCATGCTTGAAAACCCCTCTGTTTTTCCAAGCCCAGGCAGCTAACAAAGCCAGGAGTTTATCAAGTCTACAGCAGACCACAGTGCATGCGTGCTGGGCTGCAATCAGCCGGGTGAGCCCGAAGGGACCTGCAGTATTTCAACTCAACATCCAGTTAATGATAATTTTAATGTTGTTGTTTTTCTCATGTTGACCCCGACTATATGTAACTTAATCAGCTTGTTTGCTTTATGTCAGTTATGAGCAGAGTGTTTATCAAAGTATCGTTTCTTTAAAAAAAAATCAGCGATTCTAAAAATATTCAAATATTACCAGCAAACCATTACTCAAGGAAATTGCATATTTACTGGCATCAAACATATGGATATTCAAAGTATACATAAATATTATATGAAAAGGGAAGGTTGCAATTAAATATTTAAAGGGGACTCAGGCAATTGCATCGCTCTGTATCAAGGAGCTCTGTTAATATGTCATAATTATAGTCCATTGATCTTTGATCAAGTGAACATCATTTTACAGATGGTTCTTATGGGCTTCTTACAGGTTTCTCCTCAAGATAGTGCCTGTTCTTCTGAAACAGAGGTAAATGGATGCATATGGCAGGTGGGGCAACCACAGTGTGGGTTTCCCTTATTTGGCCTGTGGATTCTCAGATTATTCTGGTAGCATAGAAAGGAACTGGTGCACTGCTTTGCATCCATTAGTTCCAAGTGGAATAGACTCACTGAAATCAATGGGTCTTTCTTTCTTTATTGGTATGTTTCTTTGTTTTATTTATAAGCCATCTTTCTCCCAATAAGGGGTTCCAAGGTGGCTCAAAATATTTATTTATTTATTTATTTATTATTGGATTTTTATCCCGCAAGAGTCTACTCAGGGCGGCTCACAAAATATTACAAACAGATAAAAACAACAATTAAAATCTACAATAATACTATAATCAAGATGGAAGGATAAACTTCAAATATTAACAAGACTAGAATTAAAAACATAGTAAGTTAAATGGTTTTTTTTAAAAAATCAAATTATATGCTATTTTAAAATATAATTGGATAATTATAAGCAAGTAAACATTAAAAAAAAACCTATCTTAACTTTAAAAAAAACATCCAAGGACTCAAATATGATTGTTAAAAGCCTGCCTGAAAAGATGGGTCTTCAGCTGTTGGCAGAAGGATAAAACAGAGGAGCCCAGCCTGATTCCCTGGGGGAGAGAATTCCATAACCTGGGAGCTGCCACAGAGAAGGCTTTCTCTCTCCTGTGTCCCCATCAACTGTGCTTGTGCTGGTAAAGGGACTGAGAGGACAACCTTCAATGCTAAGAAGGCTCATATGAGGAGAAATAGTTCTTCTGTTCTGATTGACAAACTCCATTCATCACAGTGGGTCTATTCCAGTGATGGCAAACCTTTTTGAGCCCGAGTGCCCAAACTGCAACACAAAAGGTGGAAGGCAACAGGAAAAGAGAAATACCAAACACGAGATGCACAGACCCCCTAAAGAAAGCCTCAGGCTTGAGTTTACAAGAGCTGAGCAGGGCAGTTGAGGACAGATCATTTTGGAGATCGCTTATTCATGGGGTCACCATACGTCAGAGGCAACCTGACAGCACACAACAGTAACAAAAAGATCTTACAGTATATTACAGTTTTCCTTAGGACACAACACCTCAGTTTCTTGGGTAATCTGTTTATTGAATTTAGTGTGAAACTGGAAATTAGAGTGTAAGCTTCTGTAAGTAAGTTTACACTCTAAAACACTTTTCTTTGATTCCATATGTTGGTCTGTTTGTTCACTTATTTATTTCATTACTAAAACACCCAATAACCGAAGCTTTGGGCAGCTTGCAAGAGTTGAGTAGAGCAGTCAAGGATAGGACATTAACAAAGTTTTGATTCCATATCGGCAGGGCTTGAGGTGGATACATAATTACTTCAAATTTACCCTGCCCATTTTGTCAATTAGAACTTTTAATTTGGTCAATTATTCATTAAATAAATATAGAACCAACAAATATTATTTCGCTAGTTAATTGTGGATCACTGTTAACTCTCCAGTATATATTATTAAAATAGCAGGGTTGCTTAAAACTTTGAATTATTTTTCTGTAGTCTGTAAAAATCCAAAAATATAAAAGAAGCACAGAAGGACAGTAAAACAGGAAATATAAAAGTAATTATATTCTACAAAATGAAAAAAGGGAGCCAGGACGAGGAGGATGAAGCTAAGTTCCAGGAGTCTCTGCTTCACATCTTGTTGTGCAGGAACAAGGAGGCGGTGGAAGGGTGGTTGTCCCGATGAAGGCAACAGATATCCTGGGATGGGGGGGGGTGTTGAAGTATAGTGGGTGTACCATGAAGATTTCGGGTTGTCTCAGGTTTGGCCGGCCAGGGTCTTTAACTTGCTAGAAATCCCTGTCGCTGCTTTTCCCCCTCCCAGGCTCTGCCTGCCCAGCTCTTGGAGGCTCCCTCCCCTTAGTTGCTCACACACAAACAAAAGGGTGGCGGCTGCTTCTTCACTCTCCTGATTCCTCAGAGGGAAGCAAGCAGCCGTGGCCAGAAAGGAGCCAAGAGAAAAAGGGGTGTGGCTGAAAGGGAAAGACGGGGACTCAGGCAACTCAAATACACAATGGGATGTGGAGGGCTCAGCAGTGGGGAAGAAACTGAGGCAGGGTTGGTACTGTCACAAGACTAGGTTAGCCACTAGCCAGATGGCTCGTGTGCCCACAGAGAGGTCTCTCCGTGCCAGCTATGGCGCACATGCCATAGGTTCGCCATCACTTGTCTATTCTATTTAGGACTAACATTGGATTTGTGCGGTTAATTCTCATTTTATTTGGGGAGCTTTTTTATAATTGCCATAGACTCCTTCTACAACTAAGTCTGATTGCAGGCAACATAGAGCTCACTGGGATGGAACATTTATTCTTCTCTGGTGCCCCTTGAGCACAGATCTTAGCACACTTATCTTTTCAGTGTGGACACTTTGGTTTTTGGTTTCTCTTTTAAGAAGCAAGCATCTGTTTATGAAGTGAATGACAAAATTCAAAAACCTTGGGGAAAATCTTTAGAATTCTTTAAATCCCTTTAGGAAATGACTTATTTTTTTAAAAAAAATTAACACCCCCTGGCTTTGGGTTACATAGTGATTACTAAGTTGGAAGATTTAATTCAAGAACTGTATAATTGTGTCTATTCTAGAGTTGATAATATTTGGTCTTCCTGAGGCTTACCCCATGTAAGTGGATGTAGGACTTCAGCTTGAAAATTACTGGCCTTCACTTTTACTATCTTTTGCAGCCCAGGAATCATATATCTGGCAGAGCGCCTTCTCCCACCCAGTTCTGCCAGAGTCACTCGTTCCAGCCAGGCCGAGCAGCTGAGGGGCCTAACGCCGAGGGAGGTCCAGAAGGAAAGAATGAGGAACAGGGCCTTCTCGGCAGTGGCCCCTCGCCTTTGGAACAACTTGCCAGTGGAGATCCGCCTGGCTCCCTCTCTGGGTTTTTTCAGGAATAAACTTAAAACCTGGCTATTTGGGCAGGCTTTCCCTCCTGCCGTATCTTAATTTCTTTGGATCTATAATATATAATATATGTTTTTGGTTTTATTGTTTTTAAATTTGTAAACCGCCCAGAGTAGACCTTTGGTCTAAATGGGTGGGATAGAAATCCAATAAATAAATAAATAAAATAATAAATATACTATAGAGAATGCCTCTAAGACTGAGACTATATAGTGAAATACCATGGGATTTGTTCCACTTATAAAACAGGAAAATTCGAAGTATTTTTTTCTGACCACACGACACAAAGGCTGAATCTTTTTCTCCCAGAGTGGTTTTTCTTTTTCCTCTGCTGCTGGGGGGCTTCTTTTTTTCCAAGTCAGAAGGAGTCAAAAGGACTTTCCCCCATGCAGTAGTTTTGAAAAGTTCTTGTAAACATAGGGGCATGTCTGTAGGTGATGTTCTGATAATGTAGGTAGTTGGGTGTGATGTTTAGTTTGAAGTGGGAAGACATACAAAAGTCACTGTGATTATGGTTTACTGTCAGACTCCTACATTTCTGAAAAACATTTTTATAGAAAAAATGTGGTAAGGTACTTCACATTCTCAGAATACAGAACATCGAAAGTATAAACAATAGTTTTTGCAAAATACATGATGATTCACAAGTCAGAATGATTCCATACGGGTCACCACTTCCCATCACCCATCCGTTACTCCTTTCCCTTAGTTTCAAGTAACACATACAAGAATTGCCTCATCTCTGTTGACACTACTCTGTTTAACTACTTTAAAACCATATGGGACAAGAGATGAGGCAATTCCTGCATGCATTTCTTGAAAATAAGGGGAATGAGTAACAGATGAGAAGGGGGAGGTGGTGGTGATCCCTGTTATGGAATCATTCTGACATGCAAATTATGATGTATTTTGCGAAATTACTGTTCAAACGTTTGATTATCTATACTCTTAGAAAGCTAAGTACCTTGCCATGTTATTTTTATATAGAAAAGATTTTGAAAAATGTAATAGTCTGAAGCTTTAAATAAGAAAGCAGCTTCACTGCAGACCATTAACAGGTTAGCGGAGGCAGGGCCAGAGGAACAAAGGAAGGAAGAGGGGCAGGGGGCTGGAATGCGAATTGCATCACAAACAAGAATGAACTGTGAACTCCTGATTCAATCCGCAGCCCCAGTGTGAGCTCTGATTGTTATTTCAGATGTAATACAGGCTGGGAATCAAACCATAACAAATGATTCAGCTCTCCAATGTAGTCATACCCTAAGAGTGTGCTCCTATCTGCTTTTCAGATTATCATCAAAAGAACTGCTCTGGATTTCTCTGGCTCAGTAAAGGACCTCTGTGGTGAAAACAGTTGTGTCTTGCCTTCTTTCAAGATTGATTCCAATTGTATCCCACTTACATCCAAGGAGTACAAGCAATACACATAGTTCTACCTCCTCCATTTCATTTTTGCAAGAGTCCTGTATGTGATATTATCCACTGAAAGTTGGTGACTGGTCACCCAGTAAAGCTTCAGGGCTGAGATTTGAAAGGACATTTCAATTTAGGTGGGTCTACCTGTTTTCCATCTCTTGCTTTTTCTAGATTGAGGTGAGACAGAATTCTTTTTCTTTCTTTCTTTCTTTCTTTCTTTCTTTCTTTCTTTCTTTCTTTCTTTCTTCAAGATCATTTTCTGTTTCTTCTATTTCCTCAATTTCATTTACAGTAATAACTTAGGATTTATGTTTGAAAATTAATTAAATTATTTTATTAATTTTAAACTTTACAAAGGATTACTCTGTTGTTGTTATAGTTTGGAGATGAAATTGGTTGTTAAATGGTCTTTAAGTATTTTATTGATTATACCAGTAATTTTGGATTTACAGAGAATGGCATGCAGGCCATCATTGTTGGCCCTTAAGTGGCAGGTTTGCTTTTACTTCTCCCATAGCACTCTTTTGCCATTTTAAAGTACTCTTCCCCAATCTGGCACTTTTATTTTCTTATTACAAAGCCCAAAATACGATGGTTGGCTGGGAATGGTGGGTTCAGCACATCTGGAAACCATTGGAGTGAGGAAGGCTGTCTACCCTGAAGCATGGGGTCTCCTCTTGCAATCTTTCCACTTATATCTTGTCACAGATCTGCATCACTATTAGAATCATAGAATCATAGAATCACAGGGTTGGAAGAGACCACAGGGGCTGTCGAGTCCAACCCCCTGCCATGCAGGAACTCCATCAAAGCACTCCCGACAGATGGCCATCCAGCCTCTGCTTAAAAACCTCCAAAGAAGGAGACTCCACCACACTCCGAGGCAGCATATTCCACTGCCGACCAGCTCTGACTGTCAGGAAGTTCTTCCTGAGATTCAGGTGGAATCTCTTTTCTTTCTCTTTTTCCCACCTTCACTCTCCTCACACCAACTAGGGGGATCTTTTTGCTCCATAATCATTCATTATTTCTCTCACACACACGCATGCACTGATTTGGAAGCGAGAGCTGTATTTTAAACAAACAAACATCAGATACTTTTACTTTGTTTCTACTCAAACTGTTTTAACGTTGCAGGTTAATGAAATAAAGTGGAGGTCTCATGTTTGCATTTTGATTCACACGCTACATGTGCCATATGTTAATGACTTCTTTATTGTCACATACCTTGACATCTTTTATCTAAGCTCTGCTTGGCCCCTAACTTTGAAGACTGGGTTGCCACGGTGTGGAAAGCAAAGAACATGCATGTCCTTTTTTTTTTTTTAGCATTTTCTTTAAAAAACAACATTTTAAATCTGTGAATTAATATGTTGGATTAAAATTAAGCTTTCTATAACTGTTTGCACTATACATACACACGCACAGTATTGAAAGGAATTCATTTACATTTTATTATGTAGTAATCATATGGAAATGTTTTTAATGTTTTTAAAATATAATACTGATAAAAGTGGGAGGGTTTGGGAAGGAAGCAGCAGCTACTTCTAAATGTAGCAAAGAACATCTAAGAAAAAAGAAAAGAACCAGTGTCAGTCCCTCAGACATATAGCTTGTGTACAAGTTTTATCTGATAATGAACTATTTCCAGGATTTGTTGCTAGCTGATCAGACATCTCTTGCTGGAAGCCACCTTTAGAACTTAAGTAACCAAGTTTAAGAACCTTTCCTCCTGCACTATCCATAAATGAATGTTCAGTTTAAAAAGTCTCTCTCTCTCTCTCTCTCTCTCTCTCTTTTTTCTTTTTTTTCCTTTTTAACAGTTTGATTACTTCTTCTCAATAGTCACAAGCTCAATGCTTGGCCCTTGCACTCTGCAAGATTAAATACTAAATAATTCTGCCAGTAATCAGGAATCGCTATGCTGCCATTCTTACATTTACAGTTTTTATAATATGTTTGTGCAAAATCAAGTGCATTGTTAGCACTGAGACTAGCTTTCATTTGGTTGTTGTTGTTTTTGAGTGAGTTACAAGAAAAGCAGATTTATATCCTTTAAATAAATAAAATTGGAAGAAACGACATTGTCTATAAGAAGGTTTAAGTGTGTCTTAACAGTGTGCTGGATTGTGTCCAAATTTTAAAGTTCATATTCAGCCATTATTTTAAGAACTAGAGCCTGTATATTTCATAGTCATCCCTTTTAGATAATGTAAATTTGAATCTGCTGGTGGCACTGGAAGCTTTGAGATTTAAAGTGGTAGGAGGAGAGAGAATGCTTCAACCAGCTTCATTAAAAAGTTTTATCGAGCTGCTCAAGAAAACAGCAGGAAACAAAGAGTATGAAACAGCTTTTAAAAAATAAATATTAAAAAACCCTCCTCTCCATAGATTTGCAGTAGAAAACAACAAGAAAAGTTAACCTTCAATATAATTTGCTAAACTATGGCACAGCTGGAAACAGCTTTTTAAAAGCCTTCCAGTAAACAGAAATGCTTTAAGACAGGGCTGGAGATAAATTTCCTTTTAAAAAATGATTAGAACACTCAGTATGAAATAATACACACACACACGTCATAAAACAATCGTGTGTTAAACCAGCAGGTTTGAAAGAAAATTACCAGAAAGCAAATCAACTAGGCTTTACCAGAGGGAAATCAAATCCTGTAATACGAATATTTAGAAATATTGATGTGGGACAGGCCTTCTTTCCCTTCATGCATACCGTTAGTGGCCTGCTTAAGGTTACTGCTTTATTTTTTGTTCTCTTTTCAGGCACCAAAGTTAGGAGATGATCAGATAAGCATACAGTTCACTATTTGGTTCACTTTTGGCGTAGGTTGGTTTGTCCCATTTTCCAATAACCACATGTGTTTTAAGTAAGAGTGATCCATCCAGCCCCTTTTGTGAGTTGTTCCATTCCTTCCTGGCACAGTGCTGGTGCGATTGGGAGCACTTTGTGTTCTTCAGTCTGTGTGGTTGTTTCAGGCACTCCAAAACAGAGCTGTGGGCAGCTTTCTCTTCGGTGACAGTCCTATGATCTATGCAGTGGGCAGTGACAGTGGAAAGGATGATGGAGAAACCCTCTCCTCTATTTTCCTCTTCTCACAATTTTTGAGGGTATCCATGCTGGGTTGATGTATAGCTGTAGCGCTCTGCCACTTACTACATTGAATAAAAATAGGGAAGTTGTCATGGCCCATGGAATGACAGCCACAACAAAAGGTGGGGAAAGGGATGGAGGTGTCAATAACTGAAAGAAATTGAAGCAATTTGAAGTATTGTCTGAATCATTTTCACAGGAAAAAATGCCTCTCACGTGAAATGAAGGATCACTCAAGTGTGAGATAAAATAGATCTCACTGAAGATAAAAGCCTTTTAAATGTGACCCAGATCACTCCCAAGTCCCCTGTCCAGTTTCGCCCTTAATTTTATCCTTTCTAGTATCCTCTCAACACCTTAAGCCATGTTCCAAGAGTAGGAAAGAGTTTTATGGACTGGATGAACGGAAACTTAGCCGTCTTCTTAATTGCTTCATTGCCCTCAACTCTTCTGTAAATCAGCCATGGCCATAAACACAATATGAAAGAAATATAGGCCAACTCAGGATTGTATAAGTCTCATAACAAATCTTATAAGGTGGTGTATGATTCAGTCTGTGGCCCCCTTCAATTGTTCCAGGCCCCCAGGGGGCCATATGGTCCCCCAGTGAGAATGGCTGCTGCAATGAAGAAGGTATTTAGGACTGATCGGGTTGACTGCTCAGGCCACCTCTGAATACCAGTACGTAACATAACTTTGACAGGAGCACCAATCAGATCACCAGAGAACTCCCAAGGGCATTCTGGAAACGGGTTGGATCCATCAGTCTTTGGGTGAAGACCATTTTATAGGTTCGTCCTCCTTGCAGAGGGTCACGGTTGTACAAAATCTAAATCTCAGCGTGTATGCCACCTTGTGTGTGTGTTTGTGTGTGTGTGTTTTTACTGGAAGAAAGGCAGGATTTAAATAAAGTAAATAAATAATAAAATGAATTCTGAATTACTTTAAAACAAACATGTCATTATGAAGAACTAAGCTGTCCTGGATCTCAGTCTTGATCCCACATAATTCTGAGCTCATGTGAGTCAACTGGCCCAACATTTAAGCAGCATAATATACCTCCCTCAGACACTAGATGCCAGACATGGGATAGAAATGCTGGAGAACTCTATTGTCTAGGTGGTGTACTTGCTGCCCTCTGGTGCAGTGGGAGGTGCTACCCTCTCTGCAGCTTGGATTGGATTCTGCAGGTCGAATGAGGGGATAGCTGCCATTTTGTTTTCATCAACGAAATGCTGTGAGGCCATTTGCTAAGAGATGTTACACCATATTCTGAGACTATCTATTGAGAAAAATCACTTTTTGGTGACTGCTGCAGATCTCAAGTATGTTTCTAACCATTTGACCACCTCAAGCCATTCTATGGCCTGGATAGGAGAATCTATTGAAGTCAACTAGACATCTACATGCCATTTGAAAATGTGGAAGGACAGGCATGTTTAAAAACCAACCAAGTTTGAGAAACACAAAACTAGCGGAAAAGGCAATTTATAAAACCGCAAGATAAGGTCACAAGATTTTATATATATAATTTTTCAGTGCTGTAGTTTCCCAAAACAAAGCCCAAGGAGAGGAGATAAATTTTTATTAGGAAAGGCTAAACCAGTAGGATAAAGAAATAAAATCTCCCCTTGTGTGCCAAGCAATTCTGAAGATACTGCAAACGTGATTACTTTGAGGATGCCTCACGAGGCAAAGTCTGCTTTTATTTTGGGGGAGCTTTTAATGAAGAGGCACAACTGGGAGAAGCCAGAGCAGATGAGGAAAGGCCCCAGGTCTGCAGATCTGGTCAGAAGGGAGAGCTTCATTTAACTATTTTGCAGAGGCAAAGAGTCTCAAAAATGAACCTCCAGATTTGCAAAACTTGTAATAGGGGGATATTATCACACTATGTGTACATATAATTTATGTGCTAGAAAACCCATCTTCACAGAATTCCCCAGTTCCCCCCACAAAAATAAAAAATAAAACTCAGCAGAGGAGTGTTAGCAAGCTTCAGGAGACTGTTTTTTTGGCCACTTTTACTTAATGGCCTAAATCAGTGGCTCCCAACCTTGGGTAACCCAGGTGCTCTTGGACTGCAACTCCCAGAAGCTTTCACTACTAGTTGTGATGGCTGGGGTTTCTGGGAGTTGCAGTCCAAGAGCACCTGGGTTACCCAGGGTTGAGAATCCCTGGCCCTAAATCATTGGCTTTCAGGCTTGCTGCTTTCAGGGATCACTTCCTAACCCACCTTCACCTGCTTTGGAGGTGGCCTAAACGGATGTGTCTTGAGGTATTTGTGTGTTTCTGTATCAGGGGAAAAAAAACATACACTGTGAATAGAAAAAAACAAAGGGCTATGACCTGAGATCGGGGCTCTATACAGTGTCATCAGTTTTGGGAATATGGTGGATATTCAGTGTGTGAGCAAAGCTCCTACCAGCTTTGTTCCTTCCTCTCATCCTCCCAAATTCTTCCCTAGCTCCTGC
Source organism: Intellagama lesueurii (assembly GCA_037013535.1). Lineage (NCBI taxonomy): Eukaryota > Metazoa > Chordata > Lepidosauria > Squamata > Agamidae > Intellagama > Intellagama lesueurii. The sequence goes on from JBAJHW010000003.1 coordinate 103,745,825, forward strand.
CCTACCATGAATCCACTTGCGTCAGCCAGCGTTTGGCATTAAAAAATAAAGTAGAAATGATCTGGGGAGCATTAAGATGCCAGTGCTACTTTGACCCTTACACATATTTACACAAATAATAAATAATAATTATGCACCCTCAAGTTGATTCTAACTTGATTCTAACCCAGGGTATTCTAGTATAGAGTACTGAGAAATGGTTTACCAGTCCTTTCTTCTGAGGAAGCTCTGGAACTGTGCAGTTTACCGAAGGGTATACAGGCTGGTTCTTCTCTCTGGAGGAACAGAGGGAAATCAAACTCTGCCTCCAGAGCCAGGTGCTCCAACTCACTGAGTTATCCTGCTAGCTCATCCACAAAAATACAAAAGGTAAAACCAAATAATACAGGTGGGATTGGTAAGAGACTGGCATAAAATCTGAAAAATGCCCAATAAAATGACTCTAAAACGGCCTCAAAATGCCTTTTAAAAATAACTTCTAAAAGTAACTAGAAAATGTGAGTTGTTATGCCTAAAAATAACTTGTTACTTTACTTTTACTATAATTTCTGTGAACAGTGGTTACATTACTCACTACCCAAAAAGTAATTAGTTCCTTTCCAGCTCTGCTGCATAAATCATCAGAATTGAAATCTGAATCTGCAGTGTGAGCCATATTGGTTCTCTTTTTGCATCCTTGCTGTTAACGAGATCTAACACATTACTCATTCTGTCCTCTGAAGAGGACCATGCATTCAGGAAAATTTCCTAGCTTAATAGATGTGTGACAGGCATAGCTCACCTCTCTTCCAATGGTTTGAACTGCTTACTGGATAAACAGCTGCAGTTCAATACCGCCAACTGTGAATGAGCATAAGGGATAGAGAGGAATATATTGGCAATGAGGTTGTGAAAACCCTGAGGCGCTTTCCATTAAACGGGGAAATACAAGCCATACTCTTTGGAGCAGGAACCCTTTCATCCTATTATCCCTTTCTTCCACAAGGCTCCTAAAATGTTAACTGTTTGTAATGTAATTATAAGTGTCTTTGCTGATTTATCTTTCCTCCGTGTGTGCATGTACGTGCACATGGCTGGAGAACTCTTTGTGTTGTAAATGAGAGTAAAATCTTCTCTTGAGAGATCTTCATGGGACCTGCTATGTAGAGGGGAAGAAGGATCAATTGCATTGTGTGTGGGGAAAAAGATGTTTATGTTCAAGTTTAAGTTTGCTTTCGGAATCTCCTAAAGCAATGCTACATTTAAACCGGTGTATTTTCCCTGCTTATTTTAACATGGTGGGATTTCAGCAACAGAGGATTAGAGTCCAGCAATATCAGATATTTTCTACAGACTTATGCCTCCACTAGACATATGTTTTGAATAAAAATTAGCCTAGGCCTCTTGATATTGCTTGGATTTTAAAACACACACACACACACACACACACACACATTGGTTGTAATAGTTCTGCTATCCAAATTTTATCTTCAAGCAATAAATGTAAAACTTAATTTAAGAAACGTCAATTAGATCTGGGTTTGTGATTTTTATCTCCTCGTTACACATTAAAGAGTTGATTTAAACTCTACAAATTACTTGAGATGTTGGAGGACGGTAGGTGTGTGTCTGTATTTGCATGCATGCATGTGTGTATCAGAGTGAGTTTGAAAAGCAGTGGTAATGTAGTCAGTTGCTAACTCTTGACTCCCCACCACTGTCCCCAAATGCTGAATTTTGGAGGAGAGAGAAACCTGTGGTCCTGCATGGGATTGTGACTGCCAATTGTTGCTGTCATGAAAGGACATGAAAATAAATTGAACTGTGTTCTTAGAATTGCAGAGCTGGAAGGAACCCTACGGATAATCAAGTCCAGCCCCTGTCAAGGAAGCACAGTGGAGAATCGAACTCTCAACCTCTACCTAAATCACTGAGCTATCCTTCTTGGGACATTGATAGTTCACATTCCGAACTGAAGAATGGATTTGATGCATGTGTTGTTGTTTTTTAATTAATTGTTGCCTCCTCCATTTGAAAGGTTTTGAGTGCTTTCATAGATATTTTAAATGTTAATTTATCAAGTGAGAATGGCACCGAAGGAGTGGGAATTTTTCCAAAATATTTCACAAGCACCACAAAATTGTCCTATGACCTCATTTCTAAGAGCGACTTGCTAGGGTTCTATACAGGCTTGGCCCAAGATACTTGACTGCATGAAGCAAAGAACAAGATGGCATCCCTTCTCACACCAAACACAGAAGCCAGCTAATTTCTTCCATACTGACCATGGCACAGAGCACCCTACAATACTTGAAGGCAGCACACTGAGGATGTGATCACATGATGAAATAGATTACCTTTTGGACTGCTTGTGGAGTGGTCTGTCACAATTTATTTCCCAGCAATTACATGGCCTACAAGGAATAGGGCTCCAGCCCAACCCCGATCTATACCCAGCTTGGACCTTTTTGGTCTGGCATGTAGGATGATTACTTTTGGAGGCAAGGCTGGAGCGATTTCCCAACAGATGGAAGGACTGCTTTAAGGGAGATCCCTCCCTATTAAGCAACTCTTCCCAGTTTGATCAGACACATTCCTTTCCTGCTGCCTGATTGCACCCTAAGTTAGTGGGTTCATATGGCACATTCCATTAATGCCTCACTTCAACTAATAATACTAATAAAAATAATCTTAGAATTACAAAACTACAAGGGACCCTATAGATAATCAAGACCATCCCCTGTCAAGGAGGCAAAGTGGGGAATCGAACTCCCAACCTCTGACTCTGAGACCTAAACCACTGAGCTATCTAGCAGCTGTTTAGCATCTGCCATCAGAGATTGTCATCTCGCTCTGCCTAAAGGGAGCGGTTTAGTTATATAAAAATAAATATCCTTTGTCCCTTTGGTCTTTACTTGGGACCGCAATCCACAGTGTTGTCTCTTTTGCTCTGAGACCATACAAAGGATGTTGTATGCAGGATAATTATTTCTGAGAACATGGTGGGGAGGGTAATTTCTAATTTCTCCAGAAGCTCTTCTTCCTCTAGCCGGACATGGAGACCAAATTGCCTTTTCCCTTTTGTCTCTGAACAAGGTCTGATGAGTGGCATAATTTCTCTACCATGTGCCTAGCTTCTACACATCTGGATGCACAAGGTAAGCAACATCTCACTTAGTTATGGTGGCTTCACCAAGTTAGGATTGCATGTTTTAAAAGAAACCCTCAGAGCTCTGTTTCTCACCCTCAATACCATATCCCTGCCATCTATTAGTAACTTTGCCGAGGTGTTGTGCCTTATCTACTTAACCCCTCCCTACCCCCAAACACAAAGGGTTTGTCTATCTCTAGAAAAAACGGTAACTTTTACAATCTTGTTTTTTATGACTATGATGGGTTTGGTTCATTGCACATTTTGAACAAGCAACGTTAAAGGGGATAGGGAGAGACAACACCTTTTGTTTACATTCACTCCAGAGATAATCTTGGACATTTTTTGTGCTCTAGTTTTAGTTGTTTTTATTTATTTTGTGCTGTTTATGGTCAAAGGCTAATGGATTCTAAATATCACGATATAGCCAAGGCTGTCTCCCTATCTGTGAAACATTGCCAGCCTTTATCCTCTTTAATGAAAAGTTCATGATAGAACACAATCTTGTTGCAGAGATTGAAGAAACAGGGCAGACCCATACTTCTCTCAAAGTTAGACTAAACCCATTGAACTCAATATAATGCATGTTACTAATGACTGCCATTCAGTTCAGTGATTCCAGTGGATCTGCTGTAAGTCTAGCAACATCTGAATACAAGGCCTCTGAATCCAGAACCTGGAACTGACACTTTCTTTGGGTAACAACTCCCAGAATCCCAGCTGGCTGGAGGATTCTGGAAATTGTAGTTCCTTAGAAGATATTGTTTCCAAGCTCTGCTCATGTCAAGCTCTGCTCAATGAGGAGAATGTTGGCTGTTGTGGGTGCTTCCAGACAGAAGGCTCAAAGCAGCACTCCCAGTAGAAAGACATTGTGCAGTCACAACATCTTTCACTTTTATCAGAATGTGTCTGGAGGAAGGAAGACAGCAACAACAAAATCTGTATTGTCTGGAACATCTGCACAATCCTGCAAAGGAGTTTTATGAACATGTCATTTGAAAGATGAGCCATCTGGATGCACTCCTATGCTACCTTCAATTTTGCTTTTGCTGTTTCTCACAGCTACTTTTGATCGTTGAGGGATTCAAAGATATAACAGCTTATATGTCATGGTGACCTTCTAAAATCTAGAACATTTTTAAAAATGGAAAGGGACACTAATTCTACATTCCTATACCTAATTATATTGAAATATCTTCCATCAAACTCAGTGGGTTCATTGAATATGAATACAGTTCTGTAGCACTTCCTTCTTAATAGATTGCATGGGATTATGCTGTAAATATATACCACAGAGGACTAAATTCTCTTATGTAGTTACACTGATGGAAGGGACATGGTATAACTTGTAGTGGCAAGCTGCTGCTAATTAAAGAGTCCCTACTTGGATTCCTTATTGCATACCAGTAGAACGGTTTGATGTGCAACCAGGAATCCAAGCAGAGACTTGTAAATTAGTGGCAACTTGTTGCTATAAGTTACACAATTTCCCTTCTGCTGGAATAACTATGCAAGAGGATTTTTGGTCAGAAGTGGAGAACCGTTGGCCTGTCAGATGCTTTGGACTACAACTTTCATAATCCCTTAGCCGTGGGACTAGGACTGAAGTCCAAAACATAGAGTAGGTTGTAAATTCCCTGCTCTTGATGGAAAAACAGCAATGCAGTAGCAATAGAAAACAAATTGCCAGCATTGTCTTAACAATGAGACAGAAGCCTTTACTCAGAAGTCAGACTTGATCAAGAGACTTCCAGATAGATTGTATCCAATGAATTCTCAACAACAAGATTACCACAGAACAAAGTGGTATAGCCAGTTTGTGAAGGCCTAAAGCATATGCTTTTTTCTTACATGCTGGAGTGAAAGCAAGAACTGTTTTCCCACAGGGTATACAAGCATCTTATTCCTGGGCTGATGAGAGCTGTAATAGTCTGCTTTTACTTAGCCTCCAAGAAATATTTACATATTCCTTGGGGTTTATGGACTACACCCCCCCTTAAATATGGTTAGAGCTCAAAATAGTCATAAAGAAGCAAAGCAGTGTGTAAGGCAGAAGAGAGGTTATGGTGAAATTCTTCTTTTCTCTCTCACTAAAATGGCTTATTTCTTCATTTCAGACTGCTGGGAAAACAGATGGCTGTATTGGCACAAGTCCATTTTTTAAAAGGATGATATCCATTTTTAGGACACCTACCAATTGGAAAATAGCATATTTTCTGAGGGGAAAAAATGCCACAATCTTAAAACAGAATTAAATGAAACCCAAATCCACTTGTGTCTATTAAACTGCAAACCTGATTGTTGATAAGAACACATTCACTGGTGCTCCTGACCATCAACCTATATCACTTCCCAGACTATGTTTAAAAAGAGAAGAACATAATTTTAAAGGCTAAATTTTAAAGGATATTAAAATATTGATGGGCTGAGTGATTTTTTTCACTTTGCATCTATGATTATCTGCTTTTAACTGTTGGCTTTTTTGAGTTAGTTCTAACTCAATATGTTAATTTCGTTGTCTCTTGGTTTATAGTGATGTGCAGAAGACCATTCATACTTAGAGCTGTAACTAGCAGTTTTGGTGTCCAATACTTCTCTTCCCTATTAGTTAATGTGAAATTGGATATATGGGGAAAGAGTGGAGGAACATCTGGATCTGAGCAGCCAGTAGTCATATTAGTACTATACTAAGCTCACCCACTGCATGTTTCCTTCTGCCCAGGGAGGAGCAGCTGGAGGCAGGATATGAACTGGGTGGGTGGGTGTGTCAGTGGGCTTGTGCTATTCTAGCAGCAAATACTCAACTGGTGGGGGTCACACCCTTCCTGAAACAAATGTTGATGCTCAGAATCAAAGATCTGCTTGCTGTTCCCTACTTATGGCTCTGCTCAGACTCAGTCATCCACTCAGACTCACTCTCGCTCTGTCACACAATTATGCAATTTCAGTTCTACCCATATCAGGACTGCTCCGCACCCCTTTTGCCCGTCTTTTGCCCATGCATCCATGTGTGTATTGGTGAGAAAGACTGTGCAAAAGCAATCCAGATGCAGTCATATGACTGATTGCAGTGATTCAAGGTTGTTGGGTTTGTTTGTTTGTTTGTTTGTTTTGCAGTATTTTCTCAATAAAAACACCCATAAACCGCAGTAATACAGAAGGAAAGATGTAAACCAAAAAGGAATAGCAGAAACACAGGGCTCTGAATAAAATCAAACACAAGTTAGGGAATTTAGAACACTAAACTCCAAATACAATATAGGACAGGAAAGCTGTGGAAGCATCCCCGTTTCCTTGACATCTGGAGCAATGGCAGTTTAGGAGAAAGCAGCGAAGTATTAATTATAGCTCTGCAGGAAGCAAACATCAAATAGCCCCAAATTTAACGCATTTTGAATCAAGCCTTGAAGACTTTAAATGTCAGCTCCATGCACACATCACACAAAGTGCATCCTGTAAATGTTCTGCTCTGTGCATTAGTTTGCTTTCCTGTATCTGTGTCCTGCCGAACAATGAAACCTAAAGAATGAGTGGGCCCTGCAGGGAGAGATTAGCTACATGACCATAAAATTTCAGGGTGGAAGCTGGGGATGCTAAGCAAACAAGGCGAGGAAAATGGAAGCACCCAAAGCAGCTAGGACTCTGTGGTGAGACATTAAAATATTACTGTTTCTTTAGCAGAGTGAACATAGTGAACCGATTAACAGTAGTAGAAGAAGCATACACAACTTATAGGTAGAAAATACAGAGATCAATTTAAAAAATGTTACAGCTCAATTATTTTCCTTAAGGGAAAATAAAATACACAATGGCCTAAGCCAAGAACATGAAATATAGTCCATTTTATTAATAGATTACTGACAAAGCACACTTGTGGAGACATATGATTTATGACACCTCATGATTTATGTCACACAAATAAATTCCATATTCCAGCATAAAGCAATATCCTTTACCGTAGGATGCTGGAATGTGAAGGAACGTTTGATGCATATAAACTATTGCAAAAACATTTGTGAATAGCCAAAAAGAGAGTACCATGGCCTTGTAAGGTTTCAGAGGCCATAATGAAGCCCACAGCTCAATGTTTCAGCCCATTGTGACCTGTGTTTATGTTATACACACATAATCATTGATACATTCATCCTAGCTTAGATAATCCATCCAAAATAGAATAACGGTGACTAGTGCAAGACATTTCTTTAATGGCATTATTTCCTGTGTCTCTTTTTCCTTAAGGGATTTTTTTTTAAATTGAAATGCCAGTTGTTAATGATTTCCACAGGATTCTTGATGTATGCTAAGTATTTTGTAATGTGCATTTGCATGGTCCTCATAAGTATTCTGTGAAACAGAATGTGGGACGCACATCCAAACTGTTCAGTGAGTTTAAGGCTGAGTCAGACATCTTAAATTGAAGATTTGCCTCAGATCGTTGGGGCATTTCTTTCCATGTGACAGTAGTTCATTGGAGGGAAAGGATGGAGGAATATACACGTACTTTTGCCCTCTTTCCTGTGTACCTTTGCCATCCAAGGATGGCACATGTATTAATGGAGGGACTTTAATGGCAAAAGCCTAGGCATGTGCTTCTGACCCGCTCCCCTTTCCACACGCTCATCCTTCTCCCTTAGATGGCAGCGGGCTAAAGCTGGCAGTGGCTACAAAAATGGTAGCAGAGCCAGTGCGTATGAGACTTGACCATTGGCATGACCCCACTCATCCTGTCACGTGATGACAGTAGCATGGAGGGGAATGCCTCAAAGAGGCTATTGTGATTCAGTCTACATACCCATTCATGTATGCATTGTATGTAGCAGTTGCCTTAGAAAGTCTGTAGAGCCGTGCTTCTGAGACCATAAGGGAGCACTTGTCCATCTTCCATATTCTAGAACCCCACACATTCAGAACTCACTGATAGACATTTAGGCACATACCCATTGCTGTGTGGAAAGGCATGTCTAATGTGTAGATGGAGGAGGATTGGCAGTCCTACAAAAACTCAGGGTGGGACTCAATGTACTGTCTCATAGCTCCTTTGTATGTATGTTTCTTGTTCATATGCTGTGTGCATGAAGAAGGCTTAGATGCTCAACCAGACATTTAAAGAACCCTGATCTGCTCTTGGTTAGAGGCGGACCCTACTGCTGGTTCCATTACTGTTGGTTTTCTAGAAGCAGGGCTCAATAACCCTCCCAAGACCTCAATCTTGGGGAAACACTTTGTTTAACAGACTGCAGATTTGGATAATAAAGTACGTATATCCTAGCTGTCCCTAGTACCTCACTCTGGACCAGTTTCAGCACAGTCAATACTGTATTTAAATGGAAGACCAGAGTAGCAGTTACATGTTCTATTTGACATCCTGAGGACAACTTTGTCTCCAATCCACTCATAAGGATGATGCCTGATCTGAGCAACTGTCTGATGACAATCGAGAAAGGGATGGGTCAGTACCATCAACCACAGAGCTGCTCAGTCAAAGCCTCCACAGTGCTGAAGGAACATCTATCGTGCAGTGATTCCTGTTGGACCACTCCCCTGAATCATCTGACCTTCTTTGACTCATTGAACAGCTGCTGGCAAGGCAGGATTTTGAGGCATGTGCAGAAGGGGTACAAACTGGGCATTCAACTGGTGCAGAACCAAAAATGAATTGCAGAACCTGTGCCAGTGCATGAGAGCTTCTGTTTGTGATTGCTTCCATAATGTCTAAAGAATAGCATGACAGCAGAGTTTAATTAGTAAATAGTATTTCTACTCACAGTTAATCATGCAAAGTATGCAAAGTATTTATTTATTACGGTCAAGTGACCAGCTCGTAAAACATATTATATGGCTAAAATATACAAAATACAAATAAAAGAGTGTACAACAGATAATTAGTTGTGTACTAATTATAGTATGTGGGGAGAATCAGTCACAGCAATTTTTATAGCCATCCTTTGAATCCATTTATTTAGATGCTAGCTTTGCCATGAACAGATCTTGTATTCTTTGCCTATAAAGAATATCATGTATTCTTTATAGGCATTATTTATGCTGGAAGGTGACCTTTGTGCTATATATGATTCTATTTACCTCTTCAAAACAACCTACTCGAGACCAAAGTGGGTGTAGCCTTAATTAAGCAAAGGGACAAACATATTACCTACATATAGTTTGGTTCTCAGATGCGTTAAATGCATACAAGTCTAATTTACATTGACCCATAAGGGTATATGGGATTTCAGCCCATGGCAAACAGGTAGCCACAGCCTTGCATCTGCAATGTGTGAATTGTTGTGCTAGCCCTTTTTAGTTCCTTCTCAAGGATTATATTAGTATATTCTGCGGTGGGCATTCTTTTGATAAGCCTGCCCACAACTCCTTTCTGCCTGCAGTTCTCACACACAGATGTGTGTTCTTGTATACTTGGTCCATTTTGTTTTGGCACTCCTTTGGTTGCATCTGTCACTCTTGTGCAAGGATGCCACAAACCTATACTACAGCAACAATTTTGTGGCTGCCCATGAAATATTCTCTACACCACGTGCTCAAAAGATTTCTAAATGCTTACTATCATAATCAGTGATAACTACCTATCCTCAGTGTTTACAATCATGGGAAAAGAAATGAGACACAGTTTGAGGGAAAGGTGTGGAAAGTATACATATGCAGTTTAATCCATATGGAAAAGCAACTCTCTGGCTTGGGGCTGATCAATGGCAAATAAGATTAAAATAATAAAATCAGTTGGAAGAACTTCCTTTTGAAACATTAGCAAGGACTTCCTGACAGTAATACCTGCTCAACAGTGGAACAGATTACCTTGGAAGGTGGTGGGCTCTCTTTCACTGGGGGTCGGGTGACCATCTGTCAGGGAAGCTTGAGCGATGGGTTTCCTGCATGAAGGGTTGGAGTAAAATGACCCATAAATCCCTACAAATACTACAGTTCTATGAATGTTTGATAAATAAGCTATAGAAGAATAATTACATCCCTGTTCTAGCTATGGTGGAGAAATACGATATAAAAATCCTGGACTACAGAAGTGGTCATGAACTCATGAAGATGGTGGGCTCCTTACCATCTCCACTGCAGCCTTTAATTAAGAGCTGGGCAGCTTTGAGCCAAGGGAGCAGTGACACTTTGGAGAGAGCTTGAATCCAAATTATTAGGGAGCAAAAGATTCACTTGTGAATTGTTGCTTAAAGCAAATTACACATAATTAATTTGTGATCCTCTCTAAGAAGGGACTGCTCCTATGTGTTAGGGTTTGAAACATATAAGCGCTGAGGATGGGCAAGTTAATTAGAGTGGCATGTGACACACAAATCAGCATTTGGCAGGCATGGTGAGGAAGTGACACATTGGCAGAATGGATGCTGAAACGTCTGGCAATTACATCTGATAGTTACTGCTGCTGTTGCTTGCCAAGTAAAATGGCAGATTGCAGGGATAGCCAAATGTGAGCAACATGCAGATCCAGAGAAGGGACAGGACAAAAATAAAACAACTAAAAATAAGGTTAAACATAGGAAAGAATGAAATCCAGCAGCAAACTTTTCATTCCTGTGCCTTTGTTTATTTATAACATAACTATAGGAATCAAAGAAATAGAAGGAGTTGCTAGTCCAGTGACTGGAATCTGTCTGAAGGTGAAAAGAAGAAAAAAAAGAACATGTGAAAAGAAAAAAAGGTGTAACCCAACATATGTAATCAGTTGATAGTGACAACTTAAAATACAAGTGAAGTTCTTTTTCAAAATTCTATTTTATGTTAACATATCAAACACAGGAAAAACAAATAAGGTAGCCGTATAAAATGGAGAGAGAAAAACGAACACCAAGAAGAATATTAAGAAGATTCCATCCATTTTCTATGTTTGCATGATTTCTTATATTCCAAGGACCAGAATCCAGCTGAAAAATTCTGAACGTCCACCAGTGAAAATTCCAGCTTCGAAGTCCAATGGCCATGCAAGAAGTCAACATAGGCATTTGCTGTTGTACATTGTGTCACATGACTTGTGTGCAATAGAAAATGCCAGCACCAGCTCCTTAACTTACTGCAGTTTGCAGTTCCTATCCCTGCCATAGGCAAGTATAACCATTAATAGGGTGTAGGCCACTGGGTTGTGAAGAAATCAAGTCAGTTCCGGGTTGACATGCCAATGAGGAAACTATTCTGAAAGCTCACCAAGGGAAGGGAAGTCCTTTGTTGGTTGTGATTTTGACCCCTCCACATACATGCATGGGATTGCAGAGGAAGAGACAATGTTTGGTTTATTTTAATATTGTTTCTTTTAATCCTATAAGCCACCTTGGATCGTTTTTAGGAGTAAGGCAGCATATAAATATTTTAAATAAATGAATAAACAAACAAATAAACAAACAAACAAATAATCTACAGGCTGCTAAAGGGTTGTTAAACAGATAGTTCTTATGCTGGAAGACTGGAAGAGATTATGGCAGTGGGAAGGCAGCAACCTCCCCCATTTGTCTGTCAATGTATGTATGTATGTATGTATGTATGTATGTATGTATGTATGTATGCATGTATTTATTTATTTATTTATTTATTATATTTATATCCTGCCCATCTAGTCGTTCGACTACATACTGTATGTATGTATGTATGTATGCATGCATGCATGCATGCATGTATGTATGTATGTATGTATGTATGTATGTATCTATCTATCTATCTATCTATCTATCTATCTATCTATCTATCTATCTATCTATCTATCTATCTATCTATCTATTTTTGGTGAGGGAAATGTGACTGAAATGCTAGTGGGCTTGTAGACACAGAGGGAGGTCCATTATGAAGAACAAATATCACTCTAACTTACTTTTAAAATGTGCTGAAATGACATTGCTCTATGCCTCCCACTGGTCTTTCCAACGAATGCATTCAGGTGTAATTCTTAACTTTGTGTGTCGATTGATCAGTGGGATTTTGGGGTGTATGTCCTTAACCCGACATCCAAAATCAAACCATCTGCTAAAGTGTGGCAGGCAAGGCAGAGTACTGGAGAACAGGTGGTCAAAAGGAATAGTGCAGACACAGCCAAATGGAATGATGACCAGTCACATTGTACCTTTGATATGGATCCTGTGCAGAAAGTAGAAGCCAAGAAATAATAGCAAAGGCAACCTGTTCTGAACAAAATCCATAACTAGCATGGACTCTTTCTTCTTCTGCAGATGCTAGAGCAGATGAAACACAAACTTCCTTGGAAATTTTGAATATGGTCCTGCTCTTATGCTGCTCACATTAACACATAATCTTGTCTGTTTCTTTTTTTGATGTAATTGTACTGATTAGTTGATTATCTGAATGGGGCTGAATCCCTCCCTTCTTTCAGAATGGGGACACAAGGTGGCTTACAGTGAAATTAAAACAAGTAGAAATAGAACCATAGTGGCTAAAATCATCTTTAGTATTTATCCACACACAAGAAGAATCAGAGAAATTGTAGCAGTTAATTGATGAAGTGCCAGTTGCATGCCATGCCAGTTAATTACTGATTGTGCACCCGGCATGTGTCTGGCATACATCCGGCATGTATCTGGCATCTTGCGAATTGCCCATGGAAAATCCCATGTTTTGTCTTGGTTTGGTGTCAATGTACATAGGATTTTGGCTGATGAATTATGAATGTTAAAGCACAATGAAACCAGTCAAAGCTTAGAAAGAATTTAAAAAATTTCAGTTGAATTAACAATAATTACAAAATAAAATGACAAATTGCAATACATCTTTAGCAAGCAGGTAGTTACTGCCAATGTTTCAAGCAGCTTCAGTATGTCCCACCAGGCTGTCCTCCTGTATGGGTTCCATACTCTGAAGCAGGATGCAGTTAACAAACAAGGTGCATTAAACTTGGATCAATAACAAGGGAAAAACCAACAGGAGACAGTGGGTTTCAATGACCCCAAGTTCCCTTCACTCAGGTGCTGTTTGGGGGGGATACTATCCCCCCATTATTTAGGATGTGGCGTACACCTTGGAGATATGCCAGGCAGGGAGTCCCTCAACAGGGATGGCTGATGGCCAGGGTCATGTGGCCCTGCAGGGATGTTTCACCATCCTCCCCAATTGTCTCTCCCAGTGGGATGGCATAGTATGGTAGTGGCATCAGCACAGCTCTGGAGGCTCACAGGATGAACCTGCATTCTTGCCTCCCCTCTCCTGGGCTCATCTGTGCCTCTCACGCCTTTCTTGTTCTCTACAAATGGAGGACTTTCAAAGGGGTTTAGCCCAACTCTGCATCCTCTGGTGGCACCCGTAGCTTCACCTGCTCCCCAGTCCATGGGTCTTCTTGCTCCACCACTTCCAGGACTCATTATTGTTAAGTTTCATGGTTTCCTTGGCCTCAAGTTAACAAGCTGCCTCTGCCTCCTCTTGACAGGCCTCCCAGTTTGGCTCCTCCCTTGTGTTCTTTTATGTGTCTGTCTCCACTTTCCCAGGTTCTGTCTCTTCACCCTTTTTTAATCCTCCCCAAGTTCACTTGCCCCTAGAGACTACCTGTCCTCTTCTATAACCTTTTCTATCCCTTCCTGTTTTTCCTCTCCTGACTCTGAGCTACCCCCTCCTAGCTCTGTGGAGGAGCTGGCCATGGGGAAGTCCTTCCTGGGGTTTGGGAGGCATTACAGCACACCCACGGAAACAGGAATCTCCTCATCATCAACTTCATGGTTGCCCAAAGCCTGTTTGAATAGGAAAGTTTTTGCCTGCCAGCAGAAGGACAATAGGAGAGTGGCAAGCATATCTTCCATTTGAAGGGAGTTACATGGTCTGGGAGAAGCGAGAAGACCTTCTCTTACATTCTCACCAAACGTATCTCTGTGGGTGGCAAGACTGGGAGAAGGGCTTCTCCTGCAGATCTCAAATTCTTAGCAGGCTTGTGGGATAGGATATTATCTTCCAGATAGCCACGATTCAAGTGGTGTAGGAATTTATAGGCCATAACCGGCACTTTGTGTTCTGTGCTTTACTACCAGTGTATGTAAGATTGTGGCCTCTGTCCTTGAGAGGCAGCTTACTGGTAGATGATGCCCCCAAACAATCAGGGTGGAGATGTACTCTTGGTCTTTGTTAGTAAAATATTTAATGTGGAAGTTAGGAAGTCCTTTTCAGAATGTAGTCTTACTCTGGCATGGGGGTGGTGGTAGAGTGTCATTATTACCTCCATCCCTCCTATTTCAAAACTCTGTTGCCACCTTCTATGTGTTGGCAAGGAAATGTGTGGGGAGCTCAACACTACTAGGCTCTGCACTTGATACACACAGGGTTGTAAGTCATGTGGGATGCCTTAGAACCTTGAGTACAAAAGATGCCAAATGCTGGTGATAGAATGCATGTGTACTGGAAAGCTTGGAAATACTTAATGTATAAAAGTGCTCCATTTAATTTGTTTTTAAAAAATCAACAGCTATTTTAAAATTCATTTTAAACATCCAGTGTGGTTGTTGACTTCATTTTTTTAGTAACTTAACACTTAACTTAACACTTCATGTTATGTTATTTGGTTACATTTGTGGGGTAATTTGGACATTTTTAGTGTTTTTTTAATAATTGTATTTAATGATGAATGATATTTAATGATTTAAATTTTAATGATTTTAAATTATCCTATTTAATGATTGCTCAATTAATACTAAAGGTCTAAATTAGCAATTAAAAGAAAAAATAATTTTACAAGATTTCTTTTAAGGTTAAATGTTAACAAAGTAATTTCTTTCAGCAATGTATTATCAATGTGCTAATGTGTTATATGCTATCAAATTGCATCTGATTTATAGCAATTCTGATAGGATTTTCAAGGTAAGTGAGATGTTTGATGAGTGGTTTTAGAAACCCTGTGGGTTTCTAAGGCCAAACAGGGATTCAAACTCAGATCTGCATCACTCTAGCCACTACATCATACTGGGCAAGCAATGTGTTACTAGTCACATTAAAATTTCCAAGCTCTGACTCAAAGCAGACAATCCATCTCTAAAGTTTCTCCTTCCGATCCATGAACAAAGCAATGGAAATGCAACAGAGCAGGTCACAAAGCATGACTGGAATCACGGGAAGCTCAGATGCCAGAACAGGGATAGAAAGTTTACCAAATGGAGAGGAGATGGGATCACACTTTCTATTTCTCTCCCCCTCCCCATGACACATGCACTTCATACACTTGACTTCCAGTTGTTATAGAGCCTATCTATACAATATATATGTGCTCCTTTTGATTAAGAGGATTTTCCCCATCATTCCTAAGTAAGTGGGGAGAGAACTGAAAACATCCTATTGTATGTGTATCAACTTTAAGCTGAGATCCCACTGAATGTGTGAAATAGATACCAGAACTGGTGCCAGCGGAAACAATCCTTCTCTCCTCAGCTCTGTCCCACTGCATTCATCGGTATAGGATTATAAACAATCTGCAATTAGTACCTGAGAAGCCCAGGGGAGTAGGCATTAAAGAATGCTTACTAAATTCTTTATTCTTGTCGATGTAGCCTGCCTTGGTGAGACACCAACATGAAGAATTTTCAAGCCTCCTGAGATGCCTCAACTCCAGGCAAGAGGGGGACAAGGAGCACTATTCCTTCTCATCCACGTCTGCACAGTAGCACATTTTCCCTTCAAGAAGCAAGACACAGACACAGGGACACTGTGTAAGCACAGGTGGCTGAAAAAAACACAGATACCTTCTCTGATCCTTAACCCTTAGGAGTCAATGCAACAAAGCAGCAGCCATTGTCGTTTTGTGAAAGTGTGATTTCCATTACTTGTGCAATTTTGCTTAATTTGCACAAAAGAAAATTGTTCTCATTCTTTCGCTGATAGAGCACCACAAAACATCTTGCCCTCTCATTGGACAAAGAGAATAATTTTGCAGTGCCTCTTCTCAACTGTGAGAACAAGATGAGAGAACAAGATTTACATCCCTATCAAATAGTAACATTGAGTTCAGGGCATTTTTGTCAGTCGTTTGTCTTATTGCCCTTTGTAGGGTAAATAGTTGCGACATTTTTCATCCACAGCAAGAAATAAAAGAACGGTGTCCCTTCAGTCAATACAATGGCTCATTATCTATTTCATCACATATCTGGCTCTGCTTAAACCTGCTGAACTAAGTGGATAGCTTTCTTTTTCATGTTGCAAGAGACACAGTTTTTTTCTCTATGCTTCACACCAGAAGGCAGGCCTAAATAGGATTCAGCTCTTGAGAAGGGTGTGTTATTTGACACATGAAAGCACTTGCTTCCTTTTAAGATTCCCAAGAGTAATGTGGTAAGGGGGGGGCAGTTTGGGGGTAGGAGATGAACATTCCTTCAATAATGGATATATTATTGTTCATACACCCCCCCCCATCTATCCAGAAAAGGGGGGGAGGGCTGGATACAGACTGAGTCATCATTAGAAAAGAACTGTTAAAATCAATGGGACTATTTTCTGACATGTAATGGTTGAACAGCCATCCCTAATTCTTTAGTGATGCTGCCTAGGATACAGTCCATGATACTAACTGAAGCTGTGATAACAAATGAGCAAGGATTCCATGTTCCATCTTACACTGAGAGCAGAAGTAATGCCGTACACTAGTGAGGGCAATGGAAAGAGTAAACAGTGTGGATAGTGTTAAGAGAAAGAATGAAAGCTTTAAATGTCACTTTTAAATATATGTTTACTTGCCCCACTGGGGAAAAAAAATCATCAGCTTAAAAATTATTCTGCAGATGAATGGGGATTGAAATGCCTGACAACTGTGTCAAAAAGAAGCATATCAAAGAGGAATTCTGTTAAGTATTTAATTTGCTCCTCCACTCACACCCCTGTTTACTTTTTAAATTAGAAACCAGCAGGGACTTAACTCTTTAAAAGCAAATTAAGGCTTGCCGTGTGAGGAGAAATGTACATGCACAGGTCTCCACATGTGTGATGACAGAACTGAAACAACCTACCTGTGTCAGCCTGTCAAGAATGTTATAGGTCCAGGGTCAACCACATGACACTGCAATCAGCACCCAGGGGGCTAGTTTAAATATAGAATGGGCATATGTCATGTCATCTGAATGATCCTGCCTTTATTTATTTATTTATAACAAGAATAGAATACCCAACATCTCCCTAGCTGACACCGGAAATGAAAATAAAACCCTAATAAAATTATGATATACCCATAAGCCACCCGGACGAGCAGAGTCTCATGACAGTTACGCATGCACTGGTAACATCCTGTATCGATTACTGCAATGCAATGTACGTGGGGCTGCCTTTGAAGACAGTCCGGCGACTGTAACTGGTTCAGAATCGAGCTGCGTGGCTGGTGAGTGGTGGGACCACTAGGGAACACATCAGGCCGATTCTGTTCAACTTACATTGGCTACCAGTCGCTGCCCGGGCCCAATTCAAACTGCTTGTTTTGCCGTATAAAGCCCTAAACGGCTTGGGCCCTGGATACCTGAAGGACCGCCTCCTTCCATATAAACCTACCCGGCAATTAAGATCTAGCCAGGCGGCCCTCCTGAAAGAGCCATCCATCAAGGAGGTAAGAGGGATGGCTTGTAGACAAAGGGCCTTTTTGGCAGCTGCCCCCAGACTATGGAACGCCGTCCCAAGGGAGATTCGTCTGGCGCTGACGTTGATGACATTTCGGCGCCAGGTCAAAACCTTCCTGTTCCAGAAGATTTTTTAATTGAAATAATATCAACTGTGGTTCCTGATGGCAATTTTTAGAGTACTGTATTTTTAATTGTATTTTAATTGTTTTATCTTTTTATCTTTTTATTGTATTTAAAGTGTTGTAAGCCGCCCAGAGACCTTTGGATAGTGTGGGTGGCAGATAAGTTAAATAAATAAATAAAATATGCACAATATAACAAAAGACAAAATATCACAAAATGCAGGTCACGAGTCAGATTTTGATTGGATGTTGTTGAAGGCCTCCCTAAACGATTTGGTCTTAACCTGTTCTAAACGTTGGTAGGGAGGAGGCCTGTTTCACTTCCAAAGGAAGTCTGTTCCACAAAGAGGGTGCCACTACTAAAAATGCCCGATTCCTGGTGAAGCTTTTCTTTACTTCTCTTGAGGTAGGCACCTTGGGAGGATTGGGTTAATTGGGTAGATATTCTTGGGGAGAAGTGCTCTGATGGGTAACGAGGTCTCAAACCATAAAGGGCTTTATAAGTCCTTAACACCTTGAATCTGGCATGGAAGCTAACAGGAAACCAATGCAGTTGAGCCAGGATTAGGGAAATGTGATTGAACTTCCTAGCCCCTGAAATTAACCTGGCTGCTGCATTCTGAACCTGTTGGAGCTTCCATAGCATCTTCAAGGGACACTCCGCATGAAAAACATTACAGTAGTCAGTTCTCAAGATTGCCAATGCATGGATCAATGTCTTCAGGGATTTCTTATCCAGATAGGGATGCTCATTTAGTGCTTGGGAAGTTTGTGATAAATAATGTGAACAAGTAAGATTGTGATGGCATCATAAAAATGAAGAATCCACATGAAGCTGGTGAGGCACAATGCAGACAATGCACAAAATGGAAGGAAGCCTGGGAAAATAATTTGAAGAAAAAGGCCAAGTGATATGCTGCCAGACACCATTATGTTTCCAAGAAGACCGAAGGACAAAATTCCCTGCAAATGCTGGCTCTCCAGACCCAGCTGCTATGCAACTGCATCGTCAAGTGAGAGGAAGAAATCTCAACAACTAGTGCCTGTTGATATTTGTGTAACACAGAATGTATATTTATGTGTAAATGAATATTTATGATACACAAGCTAAGAGCAGAATGTGATATTTATATAGAATGTCTTTAATGAATCAAATTGTGTGTATGGTCAACCAAGCTTCTATAAAAGGCAGTGTCAGCCAGGTGTAAATTAGGGACCCATACGATAGGTAGTTAGAGATAGTGTGATAGGGTCTGTTAGGGCTGACAGGGTTTTACGATATGTACCTCAGACACTTAGACTGAAATATAAATGTAACTATGTATGTATGTATGTACTAAGACTAAATAATAATATTACAAATATAATAATATTACAAAGTGAAAACTACTTACCAGTGAGTGTCTGTCATACCAAGTAACTAAGCACTGTACTTATGTAATATAGTCTTTATATACAGTATATATATTTATTATATCAGTAAAAGTTATTTATTATTTATAAACCAAGTCACTAGTGTTTATTATGACGAATTACAATTGCTGGCTCAAGCGCACAATATGGGAGGCCAACATTTTATTCTATACTTTACAAAGAGTGGTGTTTTTTATTTAAAAGCTTCCAGTTGCAATGTGCTAATTCTGCTACTTTATAGGTTATAATTAATTTATTATAACCAAAACTCAACAATGCCAGCTGCACTGGCTGCTGGCGCAGCCATGCCACATGCCAGAGGAAGGACTGGCCACCCTACTTTACTCTACTTCCACACAGCACAAATGGGGCCCTGGATAAACTGGGATTTTTGTTGCTTGCTAATTGCACTGAGAAAGAGAACTTTCTGTCCACAAATCCAGCAGTATGGTCAAGCATCAGTGTAGCAGCCAAGTCCATTAAATTTCTGTACCTAGTCACAGAAAATGTCATTGGCTTTTACCTGGGCTGATAAGCGGACATTCATGTCATAGCCTATGCTGAGACTGTGGTGAGAAACAAGCAAACAAACTGTAGCTTCCAGGTGAGAAAATTTGAAATGAAAAATGAGTTTCCTCCTCCGTATGTGGCAGGAAATAAAAAGAGTTTATAGGTTCTCGTTTTGTCTTTTTAAATTTTCACTATGTTCTTCAGGAGCCACCTGAAAGTGTATCAGTAGTAGCAGGTCTTTTTCAAGAACTACTGAGCTATATACATGTACAAACTGAGGGGGAGAAAAAACAGTTCTGAGGGAAAGTTGATTCTAGGAGTGTGAAAGTTGATGCCATCCATGAGGCCAGCTCCCATGAAGCATAGCCAGCATAGGATTTATAATCCCAACATGTACCAGGCAGAGTCTCAAAGATGGATATTTCATAAGTAGGGTAAAACATCAAAGAATGTCTTTACATCCAAAATCACCTGCTGGAGGCACACATAGAAGCTCCTCAGGTGAGGATCTCAGGATTCAGGAAGACACAGTTGGGAAGAGGCAACCTGTCAAGTACCAAGACCCCAATCTGTGAATAAACCATGATTCTAGACTTTCTCCGCATTGCCTCATTCAAAAGGAAGAAGCACATTTGGAGGTTTATTTTAAAATACCATTATGATTTTTGTTTCCCACTTTCATGGAACCTATTTTCAGGAAAGGTAGTTATATATATATATGGTCCTTTACTTAGCCTGACTCGATAGATCTGAATAATGGGGGGGGGGGGGGCACATTCTCTTGACTTAATTTCAAATAATTTATTAATAACAACACCACTTGAAACATTTTGCAGGCATTATTTATAAAAAACCACAGGACAAAAGTATAGGGTAATGGCTTTTCACTGTTGCACAAATACTGGTAAATGTATTCTAAAAAGCTTTGACCAAGGTAAAGGCTCCCTTGTTCCCGATATGCTGAGCACACATAATAACTGAAGCCTTGTTTGGTCTTCAGATGGATTGCTGAGGAAACAATCTAACAGGCATTTTGAACTTACAAAAAGAAAGATCTAGTAGTTACAGTGCCAGCCCAGGGTATATTGCTGCCTGAGGCAAAGTACAAGAGGGCACTCACAGCATTCCACACCATTGCCTCTAAGAGTCATATGATTCAGGGTTTGTTTTAGTTTGGAGGGAAATTTCATATTCAAGAATCATCATGTATTGTGGATTATGATGGAGTCTATAGATCTCATCAGCTCCTCCCTCTGCCTCCGACACCTTGTGTGCTGAAATAAGCACATCTATAGCCACACCTGAACTCTGAAAGCATCTGGGGCCTGATTTGACAAGGGACAGGAGAATTTCATACTCCAGCTTTCGTTATTTATGCCCAGACCATCTCTACTAATTGGGCACTGTCATATGCAAGTCATCACCTGAGGGTGCAGTTTTAAAGTGATGACCATGCCTGTATGAAAGTTATTTTCTTTCAGATTTAATTGATCATAGAAGGGGCAGGCAGAAGCCTGGATTTCTTTAATTTTTGTTGTGCTTCCCAAGAATTCTCTAGAATAGCAGCTAAATTTTAAAAAGTCACATCAGATATTATTTTTTTTAAAAAAATAAACTTTTCCAGTACATCCGCTCAAATAATATTTCCAATATGTTTTCCCATTTGAAGAGGAAAAATTCTGTCCCTTTTTGTCTTTCCAAAGACTTACATTTGAATATATGAAAATAGCAGAAGGAAATCCTCTGTGGAGACCCCAGACACAGGTTTTAATTCCATTAAATTCTCAGGAGTGATGTTCTACTTTTGTTGTTTGTTATGTACTGTCTGGTCGGAACCAACAAGATTTTCTTAAAACATCATGGGAATATGATTTAGGAGAAGAAATAAGTACCAAGGTTTGGAATATGGGATACATGAATATTGAAATCTGCGTTGGTAAGAATAAAATAAAGTTTTTATAAGTTGGTTTGGGGAAGGTATTTAACTCTGGTGAAATTAAACCAAATAGATAATTACTAATTATTCTACATTGTGTTGGAGAGGTTATCAGAAATATATGAGAATATATGGAAATTTTGGCAATTGGTCCAAGGAAATAAATGAAATAACTTAGTTGAAATTAGAAGTATATCCTAAAATAGCGCTTTTATCAATATTTGATAACAAGCAATGTAATTGGACAATTAAAGAATTAATTTTAAACTTATTAACAGTGACAAGATTAATGGTAGATAGGAATTGGAAAACAAAATACGACTTTCAATTAAATGGATGGTATAAAGACATTTGGAATTAATGATAAGTTACTGTGTAATATTAAAGTAAAAAGGGGACTGATAAATAAGAACATTTTTATAGATATTTGAGGAGAATTTATTGATTTTGTATTAATAAAGGGGAAGGGAGATACACCTTTGCATGAGTCAATGCAATTTTGGACGGGAATGGGGCTCCATAAGGGGAGGAATATTGATTTTATTTCTGATGGCCTCAGTGGCACGGGGGGGGGGGATGGACACATTTAATGTAACTTTTTTTGTTGTTGTTTCGTGTTATTAGTTCCCCCCCCCCCCGGGTTTTATGCTTTTGCTTTATGTTTTATGTAATAAAATGTTTAATAAATAAATAAAAAGAAAAGCAAATTTAGGGGCACCTGAGCTTCTCTGGCATATTGATTTTCTTTCAGTTTTTAGTCACTGGGAAGATATCAGAAGTTGCTGCTTTCCCCCATTTTCACAAGGAGATTCATCTGCAGGATTCCCAGGGGATCATTATGGCCACAAGAAATCCATTTTCACAAGGAGATTCATCTGCAGGATTCCCAGGGGATCACTATGGCCACAAGAAATCCATTTTCACAAGGAGATTCATCTGCAGGATTCCCAGGGGATCACTATGGCCACAGATGCCTGTCTAACAGGATGAGGTGCCCCACTGCTTAGGCCACTGTGCTCAAGAAGTTGGGGGAGGGAGTATAAACTGGCAGGACTGGGACACCATGAGCCTAACTCTTCATCAATTCCGATCCCTGATAAAAACAACAGCATTCTAGTTCCAATAGCATTGTGCCTAGAGCCTTTTTCTAGGGAGGATCCAAATCAATTGTCCTTCACACAGAGATGGCCAATCTCTTTCGTTGGATGAAATCACATCTCCTGCCCGTCTTACTCCAACACATACAGGGAACAGGCATACTATTTACCCATGGTGTTCCCAGAGTAAAGACGGGTAAGGCTGTTCCCCCTACTCAGAATCCTAAACCTGGTAATTCTTTAAATGCACCCCAGTAGAAACTATGGTTCGCTTAAAATCCACAGGTACCTCTGGTAGCCTTTGCCCCCTCCCTGAATTATTTCTGCAGACACTCTTGTACATACCCAGAATAATAAAGTCTAGAATATTCAGCCAAATTCAAAGCACATTTGGGTTGCTCCAGGGAGACCTGTTCAATCCCCCATGCAAACACCAAGCTCCTCAGATGGTAAAACCAGGTTCTTCTCCCACTTCTGAGGCGAAAAAGCAGAGGACCAGGATGCCTTGATCACTCCATGACCCTGGGGCCTTCATTATGCCTTTCTTTCAGCTCTGCTAATAATCAGGGTGCTCAAGAAAGTCAGGCTGGAGGGAGCAGCTGTGGTATTGGTAGTTCACCATCTCTGGTTTCCTCGGAGTCTTTTCTTAGGGACACAAGGCCCCTGGTTCCTCCCAGTGACTCACGGTCTTCTCATTCAAGGCCCTTTCTGACACCCTGATACAGTATCACAGGTTAGCCACCTGGTCATTGAGCTGCAGAGGTTCTTAAGGCAGGCTTGCCCTGACACACTGATTTCTATGTTATTTGCCTCACACCATCCATTTATGCTAAGAATATGTGAGGCAACTTGGAAGGCCTTCCTCAGATGGTGCTTCAGAAAATCCTTGGGTTATTTTAAGGCTGACTAGCTAGAACTAGACTGACTCTGGAGGCCGAGAGAGCTGGTTGTCAATGCATTTCAAAGACAACTTAATGTGACAAGATTAAGGAGTTTAACAAGGATTTTTCAATCTCCAATTTTAATTGAAAACAAGGCAGGGAGGAGTGGGGGGTCCTGGAAACTGGAAAATGCCTTATTTTCTTTTCCTAAATCTCTGTATCCCTTACAAAGTGAGGAAGCTCTCATTCTGAGAACAACATTTCTCTAGAGGAAGGGAGACAGTGTTGTTTTAACCTATTGAAGATCCTCGTTCTTGTGGAACTGCCTCACTCCTCTTAGAAATGCTTGCTGAGTGCATTTTCTCCGATACATGAAGAAGACAATTTAATCTGAAGGATGGGCACAGGGAGAGATTCCATTGCGCATATGTCTCCCCAAAGATAAGCAAATGTCCCTTCAGATTTATTTTAGACGGTTGTGAAGGGATGCTTCTCTTCCTACAGTGCTTTAGGGTTATGATGGTTTTCGAAATGGAAAAAGAAATTCTTAATGAAGAAAACCTGCCTTAACAGCAACAGATTATTTAATACACAATACTGTGATCTGAAAATAGGATTAATGGTTGTGATTTGAAAAACACTTGCACCGCTAGATCAAGCATTGTGAAAAGACAAAAAGTGAGTGAAGAAAAGGAATTACATTTGTGGGCTATTTTCTTTGACTAGAATTCCTTTGATTTAGCCTACTCATCAAACCATTAGGATCCAACATGATTTGAAAAGGCCCGTCCTGTCAGTTTTAAAGGGGAATTAGGTTCTATTTTTATTCCCTTCCTGTCCTAGGCTATAGAAAGTTCCTCCTACCCTTAATACCTGGATTTGTTTTACCCACTGCTGTTAGTATGGTGATGTGACCATATTCCTTTGTATGATTGTAGCCCATGTGAATTTTCAATGGAATTCCTATATTTAGTGGACCCTATGCATAAATGTTCTCTACATTTGTGTCAGCCTCACTAAAAAATAACGAGGACTACACACTTATTTCAACCGGACTGAAGTGCAGCTGTCATGAGTAGAGATGGGGAATGACTCACCATTTCGGCAAGTCGTCCTGCTTCGTGAGTCATCAAAAGTTGCCGAAGCATGAAGCTGCCCCCATGAACCGATGAAGCACGAATTTATTCGTTGATTCATGGGGGGTTACTTAAAAAAAACCCTGACCCCCCGCCGCTCCCCCGACGTCCCCCACCATAATCGCTGCCGCCACCACCGCCACGGCTGCCGTCTCCAGCTGGCCTCTGCAGCCACAGCCTGTAGAAAGGGACACTGGCTGCCATTTGCAAAGATGGCAGCTGCGGCTTCATTTAGGGTAGGGAAGCTGCAGCTGCCATCTTTGCAAAGGGCAGCCTGGACTCTCTTAAGGTAGGGAGAGGAACAGGGCGTGGGATAGGCTGTGGGGGTGGGTGGCTGCCTATCGGCTTGCCGATCAGCTGATCGGCAGGCCGGTAGGCAGAATGGGAAAGCCATAGGAAGAGAGGGAAGGCTAGCCTTCTCTTTCTTCCTATGGGGGATGAATAAAAATTGGGAAATATTCATCCCTTCGTATTTGTGGGGGTCTCTGGAACTCACAAATATGAAAGGATGAATATTTAATGAATCAGCAATTTCTGATGAATATTGCGATCCATTTTTTTATTTGTCCCCATGTCTAGCCATGATGTCTTAACTTCCATTTGTATAAATCAGTGGTTCCCAACCTTGGGTCCCCAGGTGTTTTTGGACTGCAATTCTAGAAGCCATCACCACCAGCTGTGCTGGCCAGGATTTCTGGAAGTTGTTGTTTAAGACCATCTGGGTACCCAAGGATGGAAACCACTGGAATAAATGATTTTGTACAGAATTGCCTGTACCCACATACGTACCAACACCAAGCAAGAAGATAAGGGACAGCTTATTTTAAGTGCAGCTCTCAACAAGCAACCATCCATTGATAAGGAAGTGTGCAGGTGTAGTTCTAAACATCTGGAAGGGCTTAGATTGCAGATTGGTATCTACTTCGTACCTGCTGTTTTCTACAGTTATTCATGGCTGTATTTCAAACAACATTAGTGGTTGAGGCAAAATAATGTTAGTTGATACAGTCCTTTAATAATAAAAAGTTTAAAAAATCATTTATTTCCTGATTTGCAATGAACTTCAGGATGACTAAGAAGCTTACAATGATGGAGAAAAATGTTCCATGGCAGAGATGCTACCATAGAAATGTACAGTGTTCATGGAAAGAGAAGAGAGGCTGATGGACCTGCAATACGTACTTTTTGGTGTGAAACTGTGGCTCGCTATATACTTATTTGTCCAATTCAGAAACAAGCTGTAACGTAAGCTCACATATTGCTTTTATTTTTACAAGAGAAAAAGACCCACATTGAAATGGTCACTGTCAAGCCAAGCAAACAGAGGAAGACTGCCAAATCTGTCTAAGGTAGTGGAGCAAAAGTGATAGATATATTGCTTCTTATTTCCCAAGAGCTTTGGCTAAAATATTTTTTTATTAATAAGGTCAATGTTCTCCATTCTCACTAACTCCTGTATTGTCTTTGCTATCCAATTGATCCATCAACAGTTGAGAACAGTTTAAAAATAGAATCAAAGTCCGCACTAAAGCTATAATTCCTGGAACTCTGAAAAAATATTTGAGGAAGAGAGCCAAGGTTACAGATTACAAATCTAAGATTTAGGGATCTAACTCAAGATATAGACTGCAATTTAAATTACAGTTTCAGTAAGAAACTGTGAAATATTTCGAACTCCCTGGCACCTTGAGAAAACACAAATGCAGCCATCCAGCCAAGCAGAGGGCAGTTCAAATGATCCCCTGACATGCTTAGAAAGATGTGTGGTGGAGTTCATGTAGTTTGTGTAAGCTAAGCCTGCTCCATGACTTCCATCCATTGAGAGGACATTGGAGGGGGATTTACCTACTGTGTGATAAGTGACGTATGTGATGTGTGTGAATTATGGTAAAATACCACTGTTTGGCTTTGTTCCACTCCCAGAAACATTTGCCCTCCCAGGCCCCGAAATGAAGATGCAAGACAGTGATATGGATTAATACGGGCCACACTTTATTAAATCATTTCTGATTATAAAAATCATTGTCCTCATCAAATGAGGGGGCCTGCGGTAGTGCGGATAAATAAATGTAGGGCATCCACGATACCCTTCTCAGTCAATGGGCGAGTCCCAGGCCCCCAGGTTCCAGCTGTCTTGATGACAGCAGGAACCCAGCCGGCCTCTAATAAACACCCCAGACCTCGAGCCATCTTTATTTGATGACTGTCGGTCCGAAAGTGGCCCAGCGCATCTTCCTGCTGCTGGCCCTGTAATCGCACGATCCGCAGAGCCGGGAGGTCGGATGCGCTGTTGGCTTACCATAATTGTCAAAGGGACACACCGAGACAACCAGTTTTTTCCCGCACTACCCGCCAGTGTGACTGAGAAGAACCACCAATCAAATGCCAACAAACCCTTTTCCAGTGTGGGATAGGCGAAAAATCCCTCCATCCAGTAGCCAATCAGGTTAGAGGTCAAAAATTCCTATCCGGCCCCATAAAGGCGACCACAAACACACTAGAAAGAGGGAGGGCGGGTGGGTGCCTGAACAAGAAAGAGGACGCGTCGGGGGCGAGCGCTTCCTTAAATAACCTCTCGCCCCCTCTTCTTTCCACGTGACTGGAGCTGCCTTGCATCCTTCGGGACCGAGGAGGGCAAAGCCAGCCCCGCATTTCAAGGACGTTGTAACGTCCTTCCTGCGGGCTGAAACTTTGCATCTCCCCCTCCCTTTTTGAAGAAAATTATCCCTTGCTTTGTCAACAAGGTGTTAGGGTCTACAGCAGATGGATGTGCATCTTCTGGCCTGTGGATATCATTTGACATTCCCCCCCAAGACATTTTAAATATTAATTCAAAGAAAATGCTATTGAAAATTAGAGGCACAATCAAAAATTGGCAGTGTGGCTTCCTAGCCACATTTCCAGCTTTGCAACAGCTATTTTATGTTTATGTAACCTTATCTTATTTACTGATTAAATCTTGTTTCCTGCTTCTATTTTTGTTTAAAATTGTTGTGCCATATCTTAATTTCATTAATACAGTTGGAAATCTTCAGTTGGAAGTCCTCTTCTGGCTTCCTTCCTTGTTTATTGGCAATGCTTTGTTATTTCCTCTCACATGATTTTGTTATTTCCTCTCACATGATTAGAGACTGTCCAGAATTGCATCTCTGTGTTTTTCCGATGCCTGAAGTGTGTGAGTTATGTTTTGGACTTACTCTCCCATGATTTGTTGCCATTGGCCATTTTAGGCAGGGCTGGTAGGACAAAACAGAAAACAGAATGGCTACCCCTATATTCCATGCCACTGTATTCAGGAATGAAAGGAGCCCGGACAGTTGTTGCCACCTCTCCGCACAGCTCATCACTGTGGCACACAGTCTCCCCACTCAGCCAATGAGCAGTCAGCTGCATGGGGAGGCAGCAATGACCAGCTGGGCTCCTTCCCAAATTGTGCACCAGTGCTGAAGGCAGACCCCCATGCTGCACGGAACCCAGTAAGTGGGGTGGCCAGTTCTAGGTGTGGGGGACAGGAATCGGAACTACCTGAAGTCCTGGGCTTCATTTCTAATATGAATATGAATACAAAGCTCCCATCTCTAGTTTAAAGATCCACCACCAGGTTGGTGAATTGGGGGGGCAAAAATATCAAAGACATGGTCCTAGATGAGCACACCAAGCTGGCTAATGTCATGGACACCTAAGGTTTGTTCAGGTGTTACAACTACAAACATAAGGAGAGCTGAATAGGTTGTAGAGACAGGAGGCACACATATAAATCCTGCCCACTTCCCTCACTCAGCAGTCAGACATATATTCAACACAAAAATCTGTAGACAACTCCTGTGTAAGTTCCACTGATGCAGTGGGTCTACTCTAGTTCTTATTTAGTATTGGATTTCAGCATGTTGAATGGAATTATGGTGGCCTCAGTGTGAGCTTCTATCATGGACAAATGGAAACTGTCTGGTGATGGTTAGATTTGAAGGTGATTTAATCTGTTTTTACATTTTTACCTGAATTTCTGGCATGTATAAAAGGAAAACGGGAATAGCAAAGGGATTTCTGATTCCATATGCAGATGCTAATTATAAGGTCTTATTCATGCTTACTTGGAAACAAATGTGTTCAATGGGTCTTACTCTCAGGTTAGTGCACATAGGATTGTATTATAAATCTTTTCCTTTAGGGTTTATTTCTTTGCTTCCCTTTAAAACTTCAAGATATATCAATATGTGCTCCCTCGCACTTCATGACACATTGATAAATGCATAATGTGAAAATGTATGCCTTAAAATAGAGTCACCTTCTGCTCCAAGTATTAACTGACCCTGCATAACCTATCACAGGTAGACTGATGTCTTATTCCCAGGCATATTCCACAGCTCCACAAGACAGAACAATTTTCAACGGAGTGTGTATGTGGGGTGGGAAGGGGAATGTACTTCAGGCTTGCAAATTAATTCACATAACCTTTCATGAGTCCTTTTTATGAACAAGAACATTTATGGAGCCATTGTTAGCTTTTAAAAAATTTCATTATTGGGTACAGGAAAGGCAATATGATTTTAGTTTAGCAGACAGGTTACTGACACTGTGCAAGCATTTTCATATTTTATTATATCATTGCTGTAAGTAAAAAAACACTTGTGCCAGTTATGCAGAATCTGGCCTTCTGGCCGCCTTCACTCATTCCCTCAGCAATTTTGCATGTCATTCACTGGGGCTTTTATTATTTTATTCATAAGATTTTTAGACTGGAACAGCATACTCTCTAGATGTGTTACGAAGATGTAACGATGCACACTGCCATCTAATAATAGAATGCAATGTAGTAAGAGATACATAGCATGACATACTTTGCAGGCAAGACACTGGATTAGATCTAGAATTAATCATATTCAGAAGAGACTGAATGAAGTTTGTGGTACTTGTGTGAGTCATTTCAATGGGATGAGTTCAAGTATGGTCAAGTGGTTTCAGCCCCTCATGAAAGAGAAGCGCAGTAGAGGTGGCCACAACAGATGGCCCTCCAGATGTGACTGCACTTCCCAGCATGACCGATGATTGGCTATGCCAGTTAGTGCTGATGGGAGTTATAATCCAGCAATGGCAGCCTAGAGTTAGCTAACTTTTAGGCTTCAGATCTGTGCAGACATTCAAGAAAAAGAAATCTATTGAACCAAGTAGGGCTTACTCATGTGACTGTGCTAGCAGTATGCAGAAGCCACCAAACTGTACCATGCCCACTTAAAGGGCATACTCATCAGGAACCTGCCACCCTGTCCTCCTGAGAAATATCCCAAACAGTTCCATCCCTGGGTCCATGACATCTGTGCTTTCCTGGATCACCATTAAAAAGAAAATTCTCACAATGGGGAAGTGGGGAGCGAGAGCACAAATGCCTATGACCTGTGTGGGCTATGCAGTGCCCTAATTGTGTGACCTACTCACCTAAAGTCCTTACAGTGATCATCCTTCCATGATCACACATGTTGTCTTAGTATAATAATAGGGTGTATAATAATATATCAGCAAAGTTGAGTGAATTTTGTTCTGTTTAGTGACAGACGAAAGAAAAGAAAAAATATTCCGGAAGGCAAAAAGTCTGTCTAAACAGTGGCCCAAGTCTTTTTCACCCTAAAGCTCTGAAAAGTGGCTGCTGGAGCATACATACTGCACCGTGAGATACTTCCCTAGCTGGAGTGCCCAGGTGAGATCCTGGGCTTTATTAGGATGGTTCAGCTGTTGCCTTCTCTTTTGATGTCATC
This sequence comes from Intellagama lesueurii, assembly GCA_037013535.1. Classification (NCBI taxonomy): domain Eukaryota; kingdom Metazoa; phylum Chordata; class Lepidosauria; order Squamata; family Agamidae; genus Intellagama; species Intellagama lesueurii. The sequence continues at coordinate 103,776,349 of JBAJHW010000003.1, forward strand.
AGCTCAGCATGCTGTACTGCTTTCAGTTTTACAATTCAAATCACTGCCCATCTGTTTTAAGCCTACAACTGCTGAATGGGATATATCAGGATGTTGCTCCATCCCAGGGTGTGTGTGTGTGTGTGTGTGTGTGTGTGTGTGTGTGTGTGTGTGTGAGAGAGAGAGAGAGAGAGAGAACAGTGGCTCCTTGCTCCACCCTGCATCACATCAACACCCCTGGTTCCTTTTTCCCCTGCACATTTGTCTGAAGAGAGTGCACATGCCTAGACTACATTATTAAAAGCATTGCTCAGCTCAACATAAACAATGCAGATTACTGAACAGTGATTGACCAAACAGCATGGTAAAAATTAATAGTTATCTTCACTAAAAGCAAACTAAAATAGATGGTCTACAGATGTTGTTTGAAAGCTGGCAGAGATAGGGCCTATCACACATCCCAGGGACCCGTGTGCAAGTATGTTTAGGCTTGTAGTCTTTATTTTTACACTCTCCACATAGTTAATTCCAAATGTCTGGGTGTACACTCAAGGTAGCACTCCTCTCTTCCTGGTTAATGCTGGCAACATCCATTCATGCCGAAATATGTCTTATTGTAATATAATGTCATTTGTTTGTTTCTTTTTTAATAAAAAAATAATTGTACAAAATCTACCCTTTGGCCACAATCTAGTGCAGAATTTGGTGTTTTTCATTTATTTGATTTATATATTGACCTATCAGTGCATGTGCCACTCTGGGCCATTTACAAGTTAAAACTCTAAAAACTTGAAGGCTCCACATGGCAATACATATAAATACATATACAGTAATATACATATAATACGACAATTAAAAAAACATTTAAAAAAGGAAAAGCTAAAGCAAGAAACGAAAAAGAAAATATTAATATTATGTGCATGAGCAAAATCCGGAGATCTCTGTGGTGTTCATTCTTTTCTGAAGTAAGATTGCACAGCATTGCAGCCCAACTTTGTGTTGGATTGTGCCCTTCGTACATTTGGAATAGCTAAGTGTCTCTGCCTCATTTTTATCTGCCATTAAGCTGTTGCTTGCACAGTCTTCTAGTATTTTAATTCTGCCCTGAAAGCCAGAATATATTAATGCACTGTCAAGATTCCGTTTGTGTAATGAATTTTACTTGTCCATACCAATGAGGATCAAACATACTTCGAAGCAGAGGATGATGACAAACTTTGGCTCTGTGTGATGCATCAGCGTCTTCATTTGGTTTTGCAATTTGTATGTGAGCCAAGATGATGGGTAAAAGTACCAACTTTCAAAATAAGGTTAAGGAATGCATCCTGACAGCGTACATTACCATGTCCTTAAAGCAAACCTCATATGTATTAGGAAGAAAGAACCCCAAAACTAAAAGACTCAAGCTGCCAAAGAAGTGTTGTACTGGCTAATGCTACATTTCTTATGTTACATCTTTTACAAGTTTAATTAGGCTGAACTGTCAATTTCTCCAAAAGAATGTGCCTGAGAAAGATCAGCATGGCAGTAAGCTCCAGAACTATCTCACCAGTGGCTTGAATGTCAGGAAGGGACCTAACTGTCATCAGTGGTATTGTGCTCAGTATACACAACATATGTAAAATGTTGAGTTTTACAGTGGCCCTTTGGAGCTTAAGTGCAACACTGTTCAGCAAAGATGGGTGCCCTGCCCTGAACCCATTTGAGAGAAACTAGAAAAACAACAACAAAAGCAATAACAACACTCATAACAAAACAAAACAATGGCTGAAATCCAGTAGTAAGCCACAATCAGAGGAGGCCCATGGAATCAGTGGCAATTTGGTGAGTCAACTCCACAAGTCCCATTGATTCAATAGGTCTACTCTAGTTGCACTTTACTCCTGGATTTCAGCCAAAAAGTCTAATCTCCCAAGTTACAGAATCATAGAATAATTGCATTGGAAGGGCCCTATAAGGCCACCAGGTCTGAACCTCTACTCAATACTGTTTTTAAGAGTCATCAAAAGACTTGGCTCTTTAGACAGGCCTTCCCTCCAGTCAACACTTGATTTTTTTTCTTCAGTTTCCTTTTCTTCCATCTTGAATTTTAAATTTGTTGATTTAAGTATGTGATTGTTTTTTATGATATATCCGTTAGTTATAATGAAGATTTTATATTGTTACATTTTATGATGTTTTATAACTGATTGTAAGCCGCCCCGAGTAGACTTTGTCTAGAGGGGTGGGGTAAAAGTCAAATAATAAATAAAATAAAAATAAAATAAATACACGAATCCAATTTAAACTGTATCTGATATATGCCTGCCTAGCTTTCTCTTGAATGCCTTCACTGTTAGAAAGCTCACCACCTTCCAGGGTAATCAGTTCTACTCTCATACTGCTCTTACAATTTGGATTCCCCCCCCCCCCGATATACAGCCAAAATCTGGCTTCCTGTAACTTGATCCCATTATTACATGTCCTGCACTCTAAGATGATTGAGAAGTGATCCTGCCTCTCCTCTGTATGACAACCTTTCAGGTATTTGAAGAGTGCTATCATATCTCCCCTCAGTCTTTTTTTAATCAAGGCTAAGCATGCCTAGTTCTTTCAGTCTTTCCTCAGAGGGCTTCGTTTCCAGTCCCCTGATCATTCTTGTTCCTCTCCTCTGAACCTGTTCCTGTCAATATCGTTCTTAAAGTGCCATGTCCAGAACTAGGCACAGTACTCAGATGAAGCCTAATGGGGCCAATAGAAGGGAACTAGTATGTCATGGGATTTGGAGACTAAATTTTTGGTTAATGGAGCCTAAAATAACATTGGCCTTTTTTTGCAGCTGCATTGCACTGTTGTTTAATCAAACAGAGACAAAAGTTTATTATCATCCAGCCTTATTGCCATTCATCTAGACAAACACTGTTTTAAAATGATTGCATTGAACCATGTTAGTTCAGTTGAAAAGGTAGGCGATTAACAATATATATAATATTTTAAATGGTCCATCCAGGGCAGCTAACATGGTCAGCACTGATGATATCATCCAAATGAGAGAACTGTACATAAAGCAAGAGGCAGCGTGTTAATTCTCTTCAATGACTTGTAGTTCCCACTGTGGTTTAGCACTGAAGCATGGAACCAGCGATGTGGGATGTTTCTACTTAGATGTGCCCTTCGTCACACCAGTTTTGAATGTGTACCTTGAACAAATTAACACAGCATGATTTGCACATAACAGATTTTTCTCCCTATGTGTCTCTCTAATGCATTCACATTAGAGCCATTTCCCAAAATTCTTTTGGAACTGACCCTTAAGAAGAGCCAGATAATGATGTTCGCCCTGTGGGCAGACTAGAGTTCCCTATCTTAATGAGAAAAGGCTATTCATTTTCAAAGATATCTTAGGAGTGAGAATGCTTATTTATGGAGACACTATCTCGACTGTTGCAATTGAGAGAGCTCTTAAGGCCCTACGACACTGCCACATTTATTTGTTAAAGGCCTTCTTGTAAAGAAGGAATGTTTTATTGGAGGTAGATATAGTGTTAGGTTAAGATTGCTAACTCCAAAGGACACTGAAGGTCAAATTAAGCAGTACTGTACAGGTAGTAGCGAATTAGAAACTGACTGTGATTCTACAGTCCAAATGCAAAATAAAGCAATCTGATTTGCAAGATAAGGGAAGGAAAAAGGCTCTTGCTATGGCAATTAGACATCTTTCACATGTTATGACAATCTGATATTCAATTTAAGGAATTCTAACAACACCATATCTGCATTGTATACTTTAAGCCTTAATAAAGTTCCAGGAACACCCGGAACCACTAAAACCACGTACAATTTTGGTCAGATGTTACCACTTTGTTATCAAGGCCACTTCTATCAGGTACCTATTTGGTAAAAGGTCATGGCAGGTATGTTGCTGTTGCATACTGGTGTCACCATTAATTGAGAGGAACAACAACAGCAACAACCTAGATCTTGAATATAAACTGGCTACTTGGGAACCCCAGGGTTTTCTCTGGTTCTCTCTCCTGAAGAAGGCTGCATTATCCTGTTGCTTACTGAGTTTCATACTTTCTCCCTTTTCTCCTGCTGGAGAAAGCTGCATTTATTTGACCCTAATACTCCTCCTTTCTTATCTAAGCAACCAGAGAGTGCTGACAGATGGTCTGAGCCAGAGTTTGTACTTCCATTCACAGCTATGGCTAGGGCTAGCTTTGTTTATTATCCTGCTGGCTTTTCTAGATGAGTAAAGCTTATTTTCCTAGTTCTCCACAACTGGGATTCGAGCTCCCCTGGCTATCAATATATGCATTCTATTTCTTCCATTTTGCAGTGTATTCATTGTGATGTCCTTTGGAGCCATCTTGTTTTATCCTCACAGTACCTCTGTGGTATTGGATAAGTAACTGGCCCCTAGGAAACTTCAGAGCTGAATAGAAATTTGAATTCAGCCCTTTCTCGTCCAGATCTTTTTGTCTCTGTAGCACATTAAAGTACTGCCTACTGAGTCAGACCATTTATTCATCTTTCCTCCTATGTACCTCTTACCCTAACTGGCAGTGGGCATGAAGGCCAGGGCCTTTTCTGCCTCAATGATGAGACCGTGAAAGTAGACATGACCTTGCTTGACTAAAATAGAACCACTCACAAGGGATCCGAGGCACTTCAATCCAAAAGAGGCAACTTGCCCGGCTCTGGCTTGGGTGCTGATTATTTTTCATTAGATAAGAATGAGGAGAACTTGTTTAGAAATATTGCAATAGCAAACAAGTCATGAAAAAAGTGGTTGCTGAGCTAGAAAAGATGTGCAGATTACTGGCATGGATTTGATCCAAGTTCAGTTTTGCTCTCCCCAGAATGAGGAGCTTGAGTGGAATGTCTTGATATTTCCATGAGTGCTTCCATTTTGGTCAAACCAGGTCATGTGAGTCCACCTCTGGAGAGCCATGTGACTGTGGGAATATCTCTCCACCTAAAACTCACATAGTTTACACTCTGTGGACTTTGACCTAGTCAAAACCATCTCAAACAAGTCATTAAATCTGTACAGTAATACAGAAAATAAAAATATTTCCCCTTATATGCACGTCTGTACGCTTTTATATTTCCCTGCATTTTATGGTGTGGTATGAGTCTAGTTATGTCAATAAATAGCAATTTGTATGAATTCATATTTGTCTTAAAAATAAATCTCGCTTGATCTCTCCCCCTGCTTTTTGTTGCTGTCATCAAACCTCCAATGATTTTGTTTCCCTGTTAATAATAGAACGGCTGGGTGGTTTGGTTCCCAGCCCTATCCTTCTGCCATCTGCAGGCATAGATATATTTCAAAATGCTACAAAAATTAAGTGAAAAACAAAGATCAACCTAAATGCCTAATGACAGCCATGTCATATAAAATAACAAACCCAATTCTATATCTTCAGTGCTGATAAAAAAAAAAGAGATGAGTAATTTTTAGCATACCAGATCTGCTCCCTCCTTCCATCATTTCTGCACTGGATGCTATTTTCTCCCTATCAAAGTGCGTTTCTACTGTGGCTCATCAGAACTGCTATTTCTGCCTGTCAATAATTTTCAGGATCTGTCTTTTATTACAGAAAAGAGAAGATCTTCACTTCCCCCACTCCTCTTAACCAACAACATCGTATTCCATAAATATAAATGTGAGCAATTTATGTGCCAAAATGCCTTTCTGTATTTGAATCAATCTGATTCCTCCAAAACATGTTCAGAGAATTAAAAAGGATGTGCAAATTGCTTCTGCCGCAAGAGGTAAGTTGTGTACCCACCACTCTAATCAATCTCTAGGCACAAACCTCTGAGATCAGAAAGGCTTTTGTTGAAACAACAACAAAAAAGAACTCACTTGACTATTGTCATCTTGAAGACAGCTGCTTTCACAGTCTTCCTGTCCCTTCAGTGTGCGCCTGGTGTTGTTTTCAATAAACCCTACCTTTGATTCCTATTAATCATTTATCATCAGCCATCTGTCATTTATCATCTATCATTTGCTGCAAATGCTGTAATGATCAGGCTCCTTTCAAGCCAATGGGATCAAAAGCAAGGGCCACAACCCAGCACTCTACGTAGGTACTCTTGATTTTAATGGGACTTAAATGCAGAAGGCTGAGAGCTGGAGAATGGCCAAGGAATTTATAGAAAGTGATCACAAATAAGCAACGATGGGTGATGTTTGGTTTTTGGCTTGCAGGACTCAGACCCTTGAAGTTTTGTTGTTGTTATCGTTGTCCAAAAAAACAAAAAAAAAACCCACCACAGTTTCCATCTGTGCAATCTACAAAGTGAGTTCTGCAAGTATATTCAGCAGACAGTCCTTATTTTCAGCCCTCAACAGTTGGTTGTCCTTAGAAAGTTCCCAGACAGGGCACAGCAAATTTAGAGCAGGTCTGCATAAACTGTGTTTAGGAATATTCAAGGATTGTGTTTGGTCCAGCCAGGTGACTGCATTCTCACATCCTGGATTAATCTTCAGATCAGAACACAGCTGTCCTTCATTTTTTTTCACACTCCTCTGACATTTGCGGGGCAGTTCTCAGCTCACAAAATACGATGTGTGTAAAAAAAATACATGTGAAAATGTATATCTTTCCTGTTCAAATCTGCACAGAAATAGGACAGAACAGATTTCTCAGTTAACACATGTAAAGCTGGCACAGGCTGAAAACAGAATGATCCATCTATCTTTCATTCTAATCTTCTAATTTGAAGTTGGATCACCTCAGGCTGTATACTTGACTGTTCCCTTCTTGTCGTCTCAGCAGTCCTCAGCAGGTAGCATAGAGGGGTTTACTGTGCTTTGGGCTACACTCAACAAATAACCTCGATTTAATCACCATTTGGCAGTGTGTATGGAGTGGGGGGGGGGGCAGATGGCTTTTAATATAACCGATTTTCCTTTTATCAGTGTATGAACTGATGCATGCAAGTGGAAGAGAAGGTGATAAAAGATAAGGAGTTGTAATATCTGCCTTACGAGTCCCCATATTACCTGTGGCCCACAGTGTAGTTTCATATTTGCAGATTGTCACAGCTGGGAACAAATTCAAGAAAATCTGCCAAGGGTAGCTCCCTAAGGATCTATGATACTGTTCTGATGGGTGTTTGGCACTAAAAGGACAGGGTGTTTTTTCCTCATAGGTCAGCCCTGAAATCAAGCAAGAAGCCAGGACATAATTCGTCATGTTATTGTTCTCACAATTGTTACTAATATATATTTCTGAAGTACTTATATCTCTAGATTTCTGAAACAGTTCTGAAAGATGATGGTTTCAGTCCCTGTCCCCCTTTATTTAATGTTCTCAGGGCTCTCTGAATCATAAATTGAAAAAACCAAGGGGCAAACTCAGCCTCTTACACAATACTGCCTTGCTCTCCCATTGAAAAATTAGAGACAAGGTAATAGTGGGACTGGCTGACCGTGGAGAATGATCAGGCCCTGTTCTCCCCTGTCCTACGTTCCTAAAAGGTGGCTTCTTGTGAAACTCATTATTCATCACATTTAACAGCCATCAACTGATTTCGAAAAGGCAGTTACACTCTGTGCTCTATACATCTAACTGTCATTCTGTTGTGCAATAAATAAATAACCTATTCCTATAGGAGAGGCCGGCATCCATTACATACACTGGCATGTACTGCTAGAGTTAAGCCAGTGTACTGTAGATGTACAGGTGAAAGGCTACAACTCTAGGCATACATATTTGGGAGTAAGCAAGCCACAGGGTGAAATGTGAAATGGCTTATTTCCAAACCCCCATGCATGGGGCATGCATTTTGTTTTGTGTAATTATGCAATCACTTGAAGTTCTCCTACCTGGGTAGTTTGAATGATTGCAGATGGTACATTACCTAGATGATTTATTGGACAAGGATCACATAAATGCACTGAATGAAATAATAAAGGCAAAACCCCTTTCAGTTTTACCACTTGTGTAATTGTTCATTGCACAAAGGGTTGGGACTTTTTTAAAAAAAATTTGAGATGATGCAAGTCAGAATTGGTTATTCCACTGTGCAAGTAAAATCCATGTTGCTTTAAACAGAGCAAAATCCAGCTGTTGTGTGGCATTCCATGCCATGATTCCAAACTGGATTATGACCCAAATATTTACACATTCTGGTTATACTTTTTAAATATATATATAACTCCTTCAATGCCAAAGATAATCCCAGGGTGGCACGCCTAACATTATAATGTTAACATAATTACATAAATTAAACAAAGAAGTAAAAGACATAAATCTGCAAATGAAAAAGAATCAGTCTATAATCAATGCAAATTATGTTTGAGTCAATTTTGATATTTCACACTTCTGCAAAAAATATATTGCAAAAAAAATTAAAAATGCCCTACTACACTGAAATGTTTCCATTTGTCACTGAAGATAATATAAAGGTTGTACCAATCTTCTCTCCTTCTGTGACCACAGAAAAGGCTTCCTCTTCCAGAGATACATGGTGTATTTCTCATAATGATAGCACATGGAGAAGAGTCTTTTCTAGAGACCCTAACACACAGGCAGGATGGTACAGAACAGGGCATCCCTTTGGTATTGGAGGCTGAACCAATTTAGAGCACTAAAGAAAATCATAATCTTCTTGAATTGGACATGGAGATGAAAAGGAAGTGAATGTAATTATTTTAGGTGAAATCTGCGTAATTCTTTTAATGTGAGAGTCACATGACTCCCAACTAGATTAAGCAAGTAAGAGTCCTTGCAGTTGAAGCTTTCAAACCATTTTGAAGGACAGTATTATTATATTATATCATATGCATGTTATATCATAACATGTTATATACTACCAAATGGGGATAGCTTAGTGGCTTAGGTCTCTGGCTGCAAAGCCAGAGGTTAGGAGTTCCATTCCCCACTGTGCCTCCTTTGGCAGGGCCTGGATTGGATGATCTATAGGGTCCCTTCCAGCTCTGCTGTTCTAAGATGATGGTGGTGGTGGTGGTGGTTAGATATATTCTATGTTCTGTGTCTCTCAAATCCCAGTATTGAGAGCCACGTATGATGTATCAGTTAGACTAGGATTTCAGATATCCCCACCTCATAAAGGCCATTGTGTGACATAGGACCAATCATTTTTTCTCAGTCTGACTAACTCACATGACTATTTTGAGTGTAAAGTGGGAAGGAGGAGTGCTATATATACCACCTTGATTTCATTGGGAGAATGGTGATATAGAAATGTAACTAGCAAATAAATAACACACTTAACCTTATTTTGGGGGCAAAATGTCCTTGTTGGTTCTCCTTGATATCTCAATTGCCTTTGATACCGTCAACCACGGTATCCTCCTGGGGAGGCTCTCCGAATTGGGGATTGGTGGCCTAGCTCTTGCTTGGCTCCAATCCTTTTTGGAGGACTGTTCCCAGAGAATCCAGCTTGGAGAGAATGTATCGGCCCCGTGGCTCCTCAATTGTGGGGTGCCGCAGGGATCGATCATCTCTCCAATGCTGTTTAATATCTATATGAGGCCGCTGGATGGGGTCATCAGGGGACATGGCGCTTCGTGTCACCAGTATGCTGATGACACGCAACTCTACATCTCCTTTTTTCCAACAGCGGTGGATGCCCTTGTGTCCCTTGAGGCTGCCTGGAGGCCGTACAGCAATGGATGCAGGAGAATGGATTGAGGTTGAACCCGAACAAGACAGAGGTCCTGAGGGTAGGCACCCCTTGTATCAGTGGTTTGGGAAGCTTGCTCTCTTTTTTGGGGGGCAACTCTCACCACGAAGAGTGTGGTCCACAGCTTGGGGGTCCATCTTGACCCAGCGCTTACCATGGAGTCCCAGGTGGCATCTGTGGTCCGCTCCATCCACTTACATCTTCGGCGGATTGCCCAGCTGCGCTCCTATCTTGATGTTGGGTCTCTCACCACTCTGGTCCATGTGCTCGTAGTCTCGAGATTAGACTAATGCAATGCTCTCTACGTGGGGCTGCCTTTGAGACTGATGCGGAAGCTACAAATGGTCCAGAAAACGGCTGCCAGATTATTAACTGGGGTGAAAAGACACCAACATATTTCCCCCACTCTGGCGGCCTTACACTGGTTACCCATTCACTTTTGCATTGATTTCAAGGTACTAATGCTTACATATAAAGCCCGAAACAGTTTAGGGCCTTGATACCTGGCAGAGCGCCTGTCCCCACCTAGCTCTACTTGTGTCACTCGATCAAGCCAGACCGGAAGGTTGAGGGGCTTAACTCCGAGAGAGGCCCGGAAGGAGAGAACAAGAAACCGGGCCTTCTTGGCGGTGTCCCCTCATCTTTGGAACACCTTACCCCCAGAGATTCGACTGGCACCCTTGCTGGGAATTTTTTAAAACAAGTTGAAGACTTGGTTCTTCCGGCAGGCCTTCCCCCCTCCCACTACATAGCTTCTTTATCCCATCTTGGATCCTGTTTTCTTTATTGATTTTTCTGCTCTTATCATCAAAGTTATTTTAATGCTGTTTTTATCTTTATATTTTGTAAGCCGCCCAGAGTAGATTCCCGAATCTAGATGGATGGGGTAAAAATGGAACAAACAAACAAACAAACAAACAAACAAACAAATAAATAAATAAATAAATAAATAAATAAATAACCTCCTGTTAAATTGCATCCAATTTATAGCCATTCTAATGGGTTTGTCAAGGTAAGTGAGCTACTTAAGAAGTGGTTTTACCAGTATCAACCCCCCGCCCAGTGAATTTCCATGGCTGAGTGGATTCCATGGATTCAAACACATGTATCTTGAGTCCTGGTCTATCACACTATCCAGTACACCACAGTGAGTACAGTAGTGAATTAATATCCATCCTGAGCGTTGCACCCTATTTTTCAAAAGAATTCACTCTAGAAAATTTTATAATTGGGGCATTTACAGTCATCATACTTTTGCTTTAAAACACCATTAGATAACACTGACGTGATGCTCTTCCCTAGAGTTTCATATTTTCTAGTACCCAACAGGTTCAAGCAACTGGCAGAATTGCTTCCATCGGCTGAAGTCCTCTCCCATCCAAAACATCCTGTGCACCCTCAAAATTTCCCATGGAAAGCAATTCAGAGCAAGCTTTCAGGTCACATGGAAGACTGTAGGGGAGAGGGAGAATTCCTATTGTGCTAGTAGCTGGGTGCTAGAGTGTTGTCAGATTCAGGCCTCCATCTCCTACAAACATGGAGTGGAACAATGGACTTGACATGTATATGTTATGTGGAGCTGTAAAAATAATAATTTCTGAAGCCCTTTGTTTATGTGCATAACAGGTAGAAAAGGAGTACGGGACATTTTTGGTAGAATAATAGATTTTATAATTGCTCAACTCTTCAGCAAGAACTTGTATTTTCCTTCAAAAGAGAGAGAGAAGAAAATGTGCTTTATAAATATTTGTTCCTTCAATTCCCAATTTAAACTTAGGGGTTTATCTCCCTTTTTAATTATAAATTGCTGATACGCATGCTTCTCTTTAAAATGTTCTACCTGAAATTTCTTTAGAATTACAGAACTAGCCCACCTTTAATCTCCATTTTATTGTGCAAGATTACTTTCTTTGACAGCTTCTGGCAACAGAGACAAATAAAAGAGCAGAAGAAAGTGAAAAGACATAAAAAGGAGTTTTAAGGGGCCCACATAATTAGCTTTCCTTAAAGAACTACCAAGGCTATCTTCCTGGGTCAGGCAAAAAGAAATAACAGAAGAAGAAAGAAAGCTTTCTGTTCTGTAAAGAACCAATTCTGCAGTTATTTGCACTAGTGATGTGTGAATGTCCCCCTCTCCCACAGGCTTACCTCACAAACCATTAGGGTTTTTCTTTTTCTAGCTGAACACTAGAAAACCCGTACGTTTTTCTTCTCCTGAGTGCTCAGCAAAAACACTTCTAAAATTCTACAGAATTGAAGGGTGTCCACCTGCCAGTTCCTCCTCTCCTTGCCAACTACAAGAATTCACTACAGTTCATATAATTCAGGGCCCAGGGAGCTGGTTGTTTCCTCTGTCTCTCGATGTGAACTTGGAGGCGAAGAAAGTTACACATTCCATATTTCTTGGCCGACATAAGATGTAAGAAAGTGAATACAAGATAAAGCACTTTAACTTTTGGAAACAGTTCTAGGTGTCGAGCATCTGCCTGACCTAAATGGACCTTATATTTTGGACAGGCAACTTTGGCGGCTGCTTTCACATGTCACAATATTACGCCTCAACTGCAATCCACTTAGGTGGTTGGAGCAAGCAGAGTTTTCATTTAATGTGGGAGCTCCAAATCTTCTCTCACTGCTGGAGTGATAGTACTTTTATTCCTATTAGTGTAACACAGCCTTGCCCCATCTGACTGGGGATGGTGGTAGTTGTAGTGCTATCGATTTCCTCACCAGGTTGGGGGACACCTTTTGAGTGCAAAGATTTCACTTATATTTACAATTAGAGATGGGCCACGAACCCAAAAATGAACCAGGAAGATTGTCAAAAATCGCTGGTTTCTTGGTTTAGGTCAGTTTGGGTTCATCAAAACCAACAAATCAAAATAAACCAAAACAAAGAACTTTTAAAGTGATTTTTGGTTTGGTGGTTCAGTTTTGCTCATTTTCTTCCCCCTTGCCCCACAGGCTGCCCCCTACCCTCTTACCACTGTCCCTTCCCCTTCCTGCTATCCCACAACCCCTACCTGGTCCTCCTTCCTCCTCCTCCTCCATCATCATCCCGGTGGTGGCAGCATGGCCTTTCAAGAGTCTGGGCACTGCCTTCTGCACCTGCACCAGGGTCCCAGCTGATCTCCCTGATCAACTGAGACTGTAGTGCATGTGCAGAATATGCACATGCACAGAGATAGCGGGCCTAGCTCAGAGAAGCCAGCACACTGTCTCTGTGCATGTGCACACCTGTTAGCTGACAGGTGTGCACATGCACAGAGACAACAGGCCCAGTTCCTGGAAGGGAAGCTGGGCCTCTGCCGATGAAGATGGCAGTGGTGGAGGAGGAAGAGGAGGAGGAGGCAGCACAAGGTAGGGAGGTGATGGGGGCATGGGGGGCAGGCGGGTAGCAGAGGGGCTGGGGGTTTAGTTTTCCCTCCCCCCCAGGCATGAACTTTTAAAAAAATGAACCAGTTCATTCTTTTTTTTAAAAAAAGAAGTTCAGAAAGTTTGTGGCTAGTCATGAACTGCAAAGCACCATGAACTGCCATTTTTCTGGTTTGTGCCCATCTCTATGAACAATGGATGGCAAATTATATAGCCAATATGTCCGTTGTCTCTTCAGTTCTCTCAGGCTTACTGTCTTGTGTTATAGGTGTCACTTCTTCCTGTACCATAGAATAGGAATCTTATTGCTTCCTGATTCTAACACTTGTCTGAAAGGAAGTGTTTTAAATGGTACCTGAACTAGTAAGTTCAAATGAAAACACATGTTAGGTATCTGGTTATATTATGTCTGGCATATAACACATGTTGTTATCTACCTCAATACTAACACAAATATCTTAATTTTGTTGGAATAGCATCCTGCATATTGCACCTTTAAGAGATGTTGATGGTAGGGACTTTGGGTGAATGTCAATCACTTGGGATGATCAATTGTTTCCCTCTGCACCTAAGTTTCTATTTCCCACCTTTTTACCTCAGTCAGGGTCTGTCAGGATTCAGAGTTTGTTAGAGTCTATTAAACAATGTCTGTGTTAGAGACAGGTTAAGTAATGTCAGTGTTCTCAGTCAAGAGAAGTCAGGTAAGCCTAGCGAAGAAATGAATGAAGCCAGCAGGTTAATACTTCATACCATCTAACCAGTGGATATGATTTTGTTTGCCTTCTGAAATGAAGCTATTGTAAGTAAAAGAGAAATATTTTTATTCTTTGTAAACCAGAGTCTCCGACTATGTATTTTTAGACTGTATGCCAGTTGAAGTAAAGTGAGGTAAATCTAACTAAAAACTAACTAATGTTGAATGTGAGAAAGATTTATAAATCAATCTGCTCTGTGGGTCTCTGTCTGTGCAGGTGGAAGTTTTGTTTGTTTGTTTTTCATTTTTGAACCACAGTTTTTCCACACACTCTGCCCAATACATTTACACTACTTAAATGTGTCATTTTCATAAAACTCTCCTTCCTTCATACATCGCTTCCCTCCATCTCATGCCACTCCGGTATGACATGCAACAGTGAGATAAATATACATTTCAAGCACTGCTGACTGGTTCCCTGAAGTAGTTTCCCTTTTGTCAAATTAATCTGATGTTTCTGCAGATGCAGTGTGTTCTGTGCTTGAATACAACAGTTTGTTTGTCTCCATGCAAGCACAACAGGTCTCCTCAATGATTGTCCAGATTTGATATTGCAAACAGAGCCACTAAGACGTCGCTACTGGTGGCCTGTGGGCTGAGCATGGGGCTGCCTCCTCCCACCATTTTGGGGTGAGGCTTGTTCAGACTGTAGCTTACCAGTGGACTTGATGGGGAATGTGAAAATGAGTGTGACTGAATATTTGGGAATGGGACACCTGTTTTGTCTTTAATAATTGCCCCTAGCTCACCTTAGCACTTACTTGACATATTTGCAGCCTGAAGTGTATCAGGAGCTAATGGCCATCCATTCCTGCTCACCCGGGTCAAGGTAGCTATAACTAGTCAAGTTATTTGGGCACCTGAAGCAGAACATCTCATAAGCACCTTTCTCTCTTCCTAGCAGCAAAGATAAAATAATAGAGAACTGCCTATATAATATAGTTGTCCATTTGCTGAGCTTCCATGACACACAGTGTCACACTGATGGCCGAAGTAGCATCCTTGCTCACGAAATGGCAGGGCAAACATTTGCTCACCTTCTCATTTACTGCAAACATCACATGTAAAATCACCTAATCAGGAGTCTGCCAGAGTCTGCCTTATGGAGTGGCTGTTGTCTTGAAGTTCAATGTGAGTTGAAAGTCACCATTTACTCCTTGGTTCCATACAGCATTCTAGCTAAGGGCAATCAAAAGTTACAAACAACAACCCAGCCATTTAAAAAACATCCATGGCAAAAAGGCCCCCAGCCTTTAGAAACCCTGCCCATTCTCCTCCAATGCTTCCAAGAAAGTCAGGCCATGGGTTGTACCACAGGCATCATCCAGTGAGGCAGGTAAGGTGTTTCGATAAGAAATGCTTGATATTTTCTCCTTCATTTCCCATCTTGCAGATCACTGTATACTACTTTTCTATGAGCACTGAATTTTGAGTTCAAGAGAAGTAAGTGTTTAGGTAGAGAAAAGGAGTACATGAAAGAACTAAGAATGGGACCTGCAGCAAGAGAGCTTGCTTCAGTCATTGTGGAGTTTGGCAGTTCACCGGAAGAGTCTTGGAGAGTCTGGAAAGTCGATAGCCCTATTTGGTCATTCAACACACGGGTTAGTTTCAACCTATGAGCAGAGGGATCCAGCTAGCCCCACTGCCTCTGTCCGAGGCCTATCGTGTGGAGATCTAAATCTAAATAGAAGCCCTGCATTTGTCACTGAGTGTTCTCCACATGATAAAGACCCCTGAAAAATCAAGGCTCCTGGTCCCATGGAGATACTCCATGAGTAGAAACCTATTTTTGTGTTCAAGACAGAACTCATTTTTCCTGATGTTCATACTTCATAGATTTTCCACACTGACTAAACATATTTTTTTCAAATATACACACTTTTTTTAGTGTCACACATTTTTCAAATGTATATACCGTATGTGCATTTTTTTTCTTCAACAAGATGGGCGTTATTCATTTGCCAGTTTGAGGTGGTACACAATCAATACCTCTGTAGCGTCACATCAGATTATCAAATTTCTTTTCTCTGTCTGCCTGTGAGCATAATTTCAGAATGGACTTTCCATATTTCAAGAATATTTCCCTTTAGTGAGAAAACTGATTGCTGATTTTGTTTGGGAAACGCTCACAGTGAAATGGAAAACTCATCGAAGGAATGTACGTGGGTAGTGCAGAATCGTGATCGGAGCAGGTGGATGCACCTAGGAACTTAACAAGTTCCTTTTTTTTGAATTCTACTCTCAAAATTCTATATCCATCACTGCCAATGCACAAGAAGGGAAGTGCACAAGGAGAAGGAACACATGCTCCACTCTTTTTCTTTGCGTTTTTACAACCTTATATGCCACCTCTAGTAGGTGTGGTTGGGAGGGAACTTTCTGGGCTGGGGTGACTGTCAATCTATCTAGCACTGACCAATTGTTCCCACCTCTGAATTCAAATAGAGCCCCGCCTCTGTGCTGAGTGTTCTTTTCTTCTCTTTAGTTTGTTGGAAGCAGTCAGTTTGTTTGCTCTTGATCTGCTCACAACGGTAAGTAATGAAACATTTTTATCCTTCTACAAATGTCTCAGAGATAGTTATTGAGACTTTAAATGCTACTTAATGAGAAAAGGGTGGATTATCTGGGGAACTTGCAACTATTCTCCTTTGTGAGTCTCTGTACTTCTGATGCCTAGCAAAAATATAATTTTAACCAGAAATTCAAAACTCTGCAACACTTCGCTAAGGCCATGTTGGCTGGGGGATTCTCCACTACATTCCTGAAGGCCTTCTACCTGTGGGAGAGTGGTGTTTTTGAAACCAAGAGCATCCACAATCTATACAATCCGATCTTCAACTAATGCGGAGAGTTCTTGTCTTCAGACTGTCACTCTCCCTGTCTGGGAGGGCAACAGGTTCCACTGCACTTCCTTGAATGTTGCTACAACACACTCTTTAAAATGACTGAATACGCCTTGAGTGTTAAGAGACATAGCAACACTAAACTGGAATGCATAGAAGTCCATATCACAGAGAAGCTGCAGCTGCTGAGAAGTCCTAAGAGTATGGAATTGCTGGATAGCTCAGTGGTTTAGGTATCTGGCTGCAGAGTCAGAGGTTGGGAGTTGAATTCCCCACTGTGCATCCTTGTCAGTGCCTGGACTCGATGATCCATAGGGGCCTTTCCAGCTCTGCAGTTGTAAGATGATGATGATGATGATGATGATGATTTCAAGAAAAAAGAAACTACTGGGGAAGGAATAGAACCAAGACAACAGAATGGGGGAGTCTGCTGTGCACCATGTGAGCCAAGCAGATATTTCTGGACCAAGAAAAAACAACAGTGTCAAGTGGTCCTTAGTTTTCCAAATGAGTATCATTTTCTAATCTGTTGTATGACTCCCAGATTTATATTTTGTGAAAATGTCACTAATTACGGCAACCACAAGTACCGTAATATTTGCCGTTATTCATAGAGCGATCAGCAGCATGATCAAAATGAGCGAGAAAAATGAAACAATCACTTACAAAGATGCCTTTTTAGAAAAATAATTTAAGCCATTTGGGCGGGTGGGGGGAGGTCTGATTGTGCTTTGAAGAATCCTTAGAAAAATATACTATTACTCTCTGTCACGCACCATTTAGCTAGGTACTGGGTTCATTAACATTTCTCTTTTTTGTTCAATTCAATGTTCAAGTGATGTTCTATTGTAAGTATGCAGGCAATTAAGGTTTGTAATTGTAATGTGCCCATTTTCTTTAGTTAAGAAGATTTTATTATAAAAATGGCTGGCACGTGGTGCATTTTACATAAGTCACATATTCAGAGACCATCTGTTGCAATAACATTCCTACTGGGGAAATTTATCAATGTCCAACTTTTATTCTGTTTATTAGTAAAGAGATGCAATGCAGTTTTAACTTTAGCAATACATTTCCCACAAACTATGTTCCACTAAAGATCAGCTTCCCACTTGACAGTGTCCATTAATCTTGGTTTAAGGTGACTTCTTTATTTTTACCAATGTATTAAGTGGGAATGGGGGTGGCGGGAAGAGAGAGAAAGAGAGAGAGATATCTGTAGTATAATTACCATTTCATAAAAGTATTGTTTTTAAATTAAGTTTGTTTATCAGAAAAAAAATCAGCATATATTTTAATAACACAAATCGTCTCTGTCTCTGATAATCATGTTACATGGATTCTTTGAAATACTTGATTCAATTCCTAGATGTATTTTCCAAGGGAATTCTTCTAATGATGGGGATAACAGCATTCTTTATTGCTTCTGCTACAAAATCAAAAAGGAGAACAGTGAAATCCTTTGTTGCTTTGAAATTTTGAAAAACAGCAATGGTGTATTCTTCCTGGCTTTTAACATTGTGTTAATTGTTTCAGAAAATGGAAAGCTGTGTTGATTTCTGGGGAAAGTTATGTTAGATATCTATTGTCATCATCATCTTAGAACATTTATAATAGAATTTTGAAGAGTGTAAAATACCATAGTCTGTCATAATTTTTTTTTAAGTGAAAACTCCCATAAGCTGTTATAAGAAAAATGGCCACCTTTCTCTTACACATCTTTCACTGTTAGCATGCAGAAATCCACTGTTGTTTTTTTTCTTATAGGCTTGACCAATGAATCTTCAGAGCTTCAGCTTCCTGACACAGAGCCATTTAATGTCGATAGTAGTTTGCCTTAATAGCCCTCCTGGACTACAATAGACATTTGTTAGAACTGTAAAAGAGTGATTGGTTTCTTAATTGGCTGCCAAGTAAGAGCAGATAAGTATCTTTCATACCCAGAAAGATACGTTATTATATAATACTCCAGGGTGGCCTTCACACAATTTCAGTCCTGATGCCTCAGATTGCATTAAGATATTTGACTTTCTTCCCCACAGACTCTGTATGACAAAAGTATTCATGAGAGAACGGACTAGAACAGACTGCTTTTCAGATGTTTTCAACATGTACAAGGAAGCAGGGGTGGGAGGAAGGAAGAGCGTTCATGGCTGCGGGCTACATTCTTGATTATACATCTTGATTGAGCGAAAAGGACTATTTCTGTGTTACAGATAAAGCCTGTTAAATATCTGAGAAAGGCCTATGTCCCTCACAAAACTGAGGAGTTCAGTTTGCACTGTTGTTCTAACACCCTGAAAACATCTGCAAAAGTCACCAATAGCCACAGTTTGGTTCTAGGAATTGAAGTTACAGAACTGAGCCCTTGCTATCAATGGGCAGGCACCCATTGCTTTCTTACTGAAGGCCAGAATGAGACATTACAGAAATCCTGTATCTAGAAATCAGTGCTCCTTCAACTTCTAAGAAGGCTGATGCACGTTCATTCTGCTAACACCACATTCTGTGTTTCTTCAGCTTTCTGTAGCCCTGTGAAGCTGCAACCTCTCATCTCAGTTCTTCATCATAGAGAGAAATGACATATTGCCAGAAAGAAAATAATGATGGAACATTATTCCATTATTGTCCAGGCAGAATAAAAATCTGTTTTGTAGAAAGTGTTGCAAAGCAAAGACAGGTAAATCTAGATTCAGAACTGTCGCGCACCCCTAGTGTCCCTAGTTTGTTTCCCTCAAACCCAGGTCCACCTTTGGACACGACTTGCTTATTTCTCCTTTCACCAACTGCCACCAGTGGATCTTTATCCACACTTTACCAATAATGTTGCATAGACACGTGTTGTCAAATATAACTGATTATTTATTATTTAGTTGTTGAATCACACAAGTAGGTTCAGAGATGTTTTATTATGTTGCACTCATTAAACTTGGATATTAAACATGTTTCTTTATTTGTATTACTTCACATCAATCACTGGAATAAGATCTGATGACTATCTATTTTATTATACTTCTATCCTTTAACTATTCTTTAACACATAAACCAACTACACCAACTTTCCAATCTCTCTCATAAACCTTCAAAACCTCCTCTCTCCTTCTCTCTCAGTCCTCCAACTGTCTTCCTGACTCCGCCCTCCTGTCCTCTCATAATCTCCAGCTCTAGAGCTCCACATGACGAGCAGGTGGGACATGGGCATTCCGCCACAAGAACATTCTTGGGCAGATGATTCTCTTGTAGCATTAAGCATTTTCTTCCAGTTAGACAGATGATTGCAAGATAATGCTACTATCTGTTGGACAATAGGGAGCGATAAAGACAGAGGGACAGAAAGAATTAAATAATGGGATATTTTGAGATTTCACCAGCACACACTTAATCAATTATTGACATGTAAACACTGGCTTCTTTATGTAGATCTGATTACATGTCACACATCACAAAGAGAGTGATGCTGCTGGAGTTAAAATGTTGTAAAGGCTGAAAATATGATTATTATTTTAAAAAATATCCATTTCAAGCCAGAAAATATATTTCAAGGGATGTTTGCAACTACTGGAGAATCAAAGAGGAGATTTGTGAAACAAAGCCTGTTACTTGACCAATCATTTTTGTAAGTCTTCACTCTCTTCCTTGGGAAGGGAAAGAAGTCTATCCAATGTAAATTCACATAAGAAAATAACGATTGCACATCTCTTAATGCTGTCAATTGAGTGAAATGAATCTTGCCTCAAACATTTGTATATTTGTGAGGTTAGCAATGTGTTTTGGAGAAAAAAAATTGGAAAAAAACACCATGCACTTATCTGGAGAAAAAACACACAACCCCAACTGTGTGCATTTGGGGGGAAATACATGTGAAAACACATAAATAACACAGTAATGCTTGCATTTTGAAAATTGCATATAGATTTCAGAAGTGTCAAAACTCTAAATGGAAATAATACAAAAGGAGAGTGCTAGTGAGGAACTAAATAACAAGAGTGAAAATGACAGATTTTTGCAGGCCTAGTTCCTCCTACTCTGCATCTTTATGCTGAATCATCTCATGGTAACTGTTCCTCCAACCCTTATGTGGTTGAGACAGTCTTGCTGTCAGCTGCCCCAAAGCACCAACCTCCTTCTTCATATGGTGGGTTGATTCAAAGATTCCAAGAACTGAGCAAAGGATCATATTTTGCAGAATTTCTCATATCCTAAATTCCAATGAAATAAATGTTTTGTGGATGCTACTAGGTTGGATTATGTCAGGAAATACAAGTACGCTTGACCTCGTAAATAATGTAAGATGGCATTAATGGGCTACTGGTGGGAAAATGTCTTTGTTATCCATAGTCACAAGAATACTATATTGGATAACAGTTGGATCCCCCTTGTTCAGTGATATTCACGTGTTTTGTTACTGTTGTTTCTGTTCAATCAAGGGCAAGGACTTCGCTCATGCCATTGTTCCGAGTTTGCTGTCAGTTTGTACAAGAATCCCCTGGTGCTGAAAGAAGGCCACCTGTGTCTCTGAAAAGCCCCTGCATCACCTTAACAAAAAGGCTAGTTGGACAGTTGCTTTGGTGTCTTGCTGGGGAACTGAGGATGGATGGGATGATGTACTTAACTTAATGTTTAAGGAGAGCAAGTGAAAGTAAAAGATTACTTATTTATTTATGCACCTGCAGTTATACCAAGGCACTGTTCCAATAAAAGGCTCTTCTTCTTGTCCTTGCCCTTCTCAAAGTTAACAGAACTTTGATTTTTATTTTATTTTGTTTTTAATTACACCTTGCAGAATACCATAGCTCAAAGGGCCTTGCTGGTCAGAGGAATCTGAGGCTGAAAAAAGTAACTTTTCTAAGATCTGTGGAAAGATGTTACCCTTTATCCCTCTTCTGCCAGGTGGCATGGTTTCATTTCAGGGTTTAAATTATCAGCTATTTTCTTTCTTTAATGTCAATACCCTTTATCTTCAATGATAAGTAGTAAATGTGTCTCAAATGATCCATGTCTTCGTTCTGCTTCTCTCTGTTTTTTTAAAATCTATTATTCCCTCATCTATGATAATTTCTCCTCTAATTAAGTAAACCCAATCCTTAACTAGCACCAGCTCTATAGCCCTTCTTAAAATCAATGTGGGAGCAACTGCAATTTACATCAACTGAGAGTTGCTTGGCTCAATGGTTTGAAACCATAACGATCAGCAGTGTTCAGTGGTGATTGTAGGGTAGCCTGTGATGTTTTATTAAACCCTGCTGAGGCCTTGGCTTGATTACTCTAATATTTTTTCAATGTGTTTTCACAGGAAAATCTTTCCCTTCCTTCTACCCCCCCTCCTCATACCCCCTCCTTGTCCTTCACTGCATCTTATCATGTTTCTTCTACCCTCTTAGAAATAGAGTTGCTGAATAGAATGGCCCACCGCTCTCAAGGTGATGATGTCCTATTGATTGTCTAATGACCTAATATTTCATGATGATACACTTCCCTTTTCTTAATTCAGTCTAACACTCTCCTTGGGTGTAGATCTATGCTTTAGTTGGTTTCAGCACTCCAGCACACTGAGCAGATGTTCTCACTTAAATGATGTTCAGGGATTTTTTTCCTTGAATGGTTATTTACAATTAATTTAGAAACCATCAGTGTATAGGAGTTGCTGAAATTGCTCCCCTCAAAGTACATTAGCTCAGAGTACTTGGTGGTGCACTGCCCAATTATCTGAGACTAACAGAAATACTTTTAGGTCATCCACATTTTTTTTTGCTCCTCCTTCAAATCATTAGGAAGCACATCAATAGGAACCAGGCTTTCAACTATGCAAGTCTTTAACTTGCCAGTGCACTGAAAATTGACTAAAAATTCTAGAGTTTTTATTTCCCCACAACCTGTCTGAAGTATGACAGAAAGTAAGTTATTAGAGAAATCATGTAGCAAACACAAGGCCGTTATAAAATGCTATTGATATTTTCATTTGCAGTGGAATCCCACATAAATCACCAGAGAAGTAAGTCCTATGAGTTCAATAGGACCTATTCTCAGGTAGATCTCAGTAGGATTAGTCTTGATTATTTAAATAACTTGGGTTTAAATTATTAAACCAATTTAGATACATACGGTCTTGCTTACGGTTCACCCATCTGGTCTAATTCAGCACAATTTACACTAATGACTGTATGGCCTGTTCCATCCCCAACTTCTATGAGTTTTCTAATCCAGCCTTCAACTTCAACATGATCACTTGTTTCATTCTGACATTTCAACATTTAGTGTTGAGAAAGAGAAGTTACATGTGTGCAGTCATACATGCTTCTGTATATGTACAAGCGCACCACGTAGTCAGGAGCCCAGAACACATAGAGCTAAATATAATATCCCAACTAAAATTTAATGTGCCATCTACAGTAGAACCATGAACAGGACTGGTTAGTCACCACTTGTAAAAGTCTCATTTATTTCAACTGGGTCTGTTCTGAAAGGGATTAACAATATATTGAGCCCATATTCTGATCAGATGAGACACTATTTGTACAGAGTCAATGGTGTGAATTGTCTCCTCCTCAATGATCTGTTAAATGAGTTGGTTCTATAAGGTGACTTCATGGTGGCAACCACCTCAGCTAGACAGGTGTCAGACCTGAAAGCGTGTATTCCTTGCATCAAGACCTTTTGTCATTTGGAGGCTCTTTCCATTTCATTTCACCTGCTTTCTTTAGGAAAGAAGACCTCCATAAGGACCTTGGCCACATGATTCACAGCATGTATTGTTATGGCATATAATTTTCAAATTGGCCCCAAGATCTTGCTATTCACCCAGCTAGGGCACTGTTCTGAGCTTCAGCTAGGGGCGGGGGGGAATGATGCTGGAAGAGAATAGCAAGTCCACACAAAAACAAATAAATATATTTTAGCGTCATGTGTTTCCTGTTGTCTGGCCTGAGTGATGACAGGGATAATTCAGTTTGTGGATTCCTCCTCTGCACCTACTAGAATGGACCCTCACAGTGAGTGCACAATATACCATGTCTCCAGAAAAAAAGAAGAAGCTTGGAATGGTAACTTCTGCGTAGGAAAGCCAGCCTCATCCACCAGTTATAGAGGGCTCAAAGGGCATTATTCAGAAAGACAGAAGACATTTAATAGGACCACATTCTGAGATCTAGCATCTGTCCATCATAGATTTTTGGCCTGGAACAGGTACCACAATATGCTTCCTGTGGAAGTTCTGCCACTTGTTTCACTGCTCCCACTTGGTCTTGCTTGACTGGTAAATAGAGTTTGTTTAGCCTACTCAGAAACTACTGTTTTGAAATGCTAAACAAAAGACAGATCTTTGGCCCAGGAAAAGAACTGGAATGTAGTTCGTGTGGAAGATTTGTTGCTAATTACAATGCATTCGGTTGCTTTTCTCTATTCAGAAGTTGCCATTCTAGACTTTAAAAAAAAACCAAGAAGCAATACTACAACATTTTTTCCTGGAGGCATTTTGTGGCTGGCTATGGCTAGTCCTGTCTAGTCAGATGGGATGGTTGAATTTCATTGTGCTGTCCTACTAAGAACTTGCTTTTCTGTGTGTTTTGTGAAATGCAATCCTCATGTGTGTCCATAATTTAGTTAGTTTATCCTAGTCAGAAGTTGCCATTCTGGACCATTATGTTCTGTTTTAGTTGGATTTGGGACATCAAAGGGTTAATGAAAAAGTAAAATCTACAGAGTTTGATGTTTAAAACGTTATTCTGATGTGTGTCCATCACATCTCACTCATTTTGGCATCATTTTTTTTATTAACAAGTGCCTGTTCTGGCTTGTTCCATTCTGGCTTTTACCAAGTTCTCTTTCATTTTTGTATTTTAGAGGACTCACTGACAGAAACTTACTGAGCACATGCACAAAACCTTTCCACTCTGAGGTTATTTGAAAAATAAATTTCATTTCATTGATTTTCCTCCTGACTTTCCTCAGAGCAACTAATGTGGAACTCTCACTCCTGCACTGAGATCTGCTTAGCTTTGGCTACAGAACCGCAACATGTGCCTTGAGGCCATTTTATCATTTGATGGAAACTGGCCCATAATGCAAGTTTAAAACAACAGACTTTAAGATACATGCTTGAAAATCAGAACTATCCACAGCTAGCTTTTTGCAGTTCAGAAGCCACTTTTATAAGCCCAAGTTAAGGATTCTGTCAACTACCTCTGCCTCTTCATACAATTCCTGTTTTAACTGACAAGCATCCATTGCCCAGCCTGTCAGTTTTAAATCCTTTCCTATTATCTAAAAGCCTTTTTTTCCAGGCTTCAGGTATTATATCATGAGAGACAAAGATATCTGACAGACAGTAAATATTGTCAGTCAGTTGGAGCTGAGAGGATCCTTGCTAGCCAAGGTTAAATTGTCCAAAACCTTTGAACAGATGCTGTGGATATTGCTCTTATTACTATAATTTCACATGCCATATAAATACCTGGTGCTTTTAAGCTATTTATCAATTCCAACTGTGGGAAAGTTTCCTTGGAAGCTTAAAGGCATTGGTTATAGCAAAAGCTAACAAGTCATTATAGACAAGCACTAAAAACACAATAATGACAATGTATGTGTGTTGGTAAGACAAGCTGAGGTTGGGGGACATGGAAGGAGACTCCCTGAAGAATTTGAGGACCGTGAAGACCTTTGGGCACCCCCTAGCCAACAACAGCATGCTGTCAGCTGTTCCTTCCACAATCCACATCACTGGATTGGTTCTGTCATGAATGAAGATGTTTGTGGCCTTGTGTGACCCCTGATTTTCCTATTGGACAATGCATGCCATCCATGCTAACCCATGGGCATCTCCACTTCGGTGCCATTGAAGCAGTTGCCACATCCCTGGCAATCATATGGTTTGTCAGTTAAGAGTCATTGGGTCCAGCAAAATGTGTATCTCTTTAATATATTTGGAATTATTGTTGTTATAATGTGCTGTGAAGCCACTTCCAGTATTGTATTAATACACTATGTATTAGTGACCTCCAAAAGGCCTAGAGTGTAGGTTTCATAGGATAATCAAAGGTTCTGGTACACCTGTTTCTTTTAGAATAATCTTTTCACAATCTAAATAAGGAATAATGACCACTTATTAGGAATGTTTCTCAGGTTACTAGTTCTGCTATTCAGATGCCTGTCTTCTGCTGAAGATGTGAATTACATGAGAGCTGAGATGAGCCCTTTGGCTCTGTGCCCTCTGTCGCATCTGGTCTCTTCAGCCCTCCATAGACTGTGTATTGAATGTTGCCAATGGGGGGCTAGGTTTACTCATGAAGGCTCTCTCTGTGATTTAGAATCCTGGAAAATATGGGTTCTGAAGTGTGTGGGAAGCTTACACAAGCCATGGCAAATACATATGGCTTTGCTGATAGATGACGATTTGACAGAGAGGTCAGGGTCAGTAGGCTTACCCTTGCTGCCTCTATTAAGCAATTCTAGACCTATGGTGGTGGACCTCTGAAAGGGGTGCAGCTCACAAGCTGATGGCTTTCTCAGATGCTGTCCTCTTCTCCAGTTCTCTTGAGTATTTCTGGCCTGGCCAGTGGTATTGGGTGACAACACTAGTATTTCACAAATATCTTGAGGGCCACGGGTTCCCCAGCTTTGGAATAGGGGTTATCTACATTCTACTTGTAAGTATTAAAGTCTTCAAAAAACAACAACCCCACACCTTTTTGATTTATGAATGTGGGGTATTGTGTTTCAGTTTCCATGATTCAAAACACCAGAAACTGGCCTGATATTGTTGCACAATATCATGCCCACATTGCCAGAAGAAAAAAGGTTGCCAAGCTTTACATAGCAAAGGGCAGCCTTGTGCTCACTACCATTCACAAAGTGACACCAAGCAAGAGAAAACCCCAGAAGCTGACTCCTTTTTCCATCAATGAACCATTTCTCACCTAAGCACAAAGCAACTGCCATGGCGTTTTTTCAACAACTGTGAATGGCAGTGAATTTCCTGGCTTTTTAAAATGGAAGTTTAAGTATACATACACTACACACAAATTCCAACAGAAACTTGCCTGCTGTAAAATTAACCAGTGCTAGAGGATCCCAAAAGATAAGCACATGATCTGTACAGTGGTTGCTGGGAGAAGACAGAAGCAAGAACAGCTGGGATGTGGCTGTAGTTCCTCTCTGCCAAAATGTCTTGAAGCCATAACGGTTGGTTTGGAAGAACCGGCCTGTTGGTTTGCGTGATCTGAACTGAGCTGTTAATGATACGGGCATTTGGGAGGTCATTATCTCACATAGCCTCCACACGTCAGAAGTAACTAGATGGCACATAACATTTTTGGATATTTTTTTAAAATCACCAAACAATTGTATAATAACAGGACAAAACACAGTCATTACATAGTTTAAATGAGTGAGTTTCTGAATATTTGTTCACTATTCTTTTTAATATATCTTTTAAAATATTTTTACAACTAGACACAGAATCCTGTTGCCAGAACAAATGCCTGTTTGGCCAGGAAGGAGTTAGAAAGTCCTCCTCCAGAGAGTCAGCTAATTGGGTCCTGACTGATGGAGTCTAAAGTCTAGATTGTTCCAGACCTAGAGTTGATTTTTCCCTTTGAAAACTTATGCCAGAGGCCTCATCTCAGATATTCTGAGATAATGTTTACCGAAAGCACTCAGGACTGGGACCAACACAATTGTTCTGTGCTGTTGTAATGAAGAAATACCTTCAATATGTCTTACAAAATTGTATGCTAATTCCCTGGAGATACATGGAAAGTGTCTCTTTTCAGAGGACCGCCACTCCATTATTTTCTTTAGTGCAAGCCTGCTTTTTTGACTTTTTAAATAAAACCTGTCTTTTGACTCTGTTTCTGTGACCCTTCATTGCCCAGTAGTGTTACCCCCATGAAGTTGCAACACTGTGTCTGCTTTGGAACACACTGGCTGGTAAGTTGGTTCCATGCATGCTCAGTTTATAACAAAGTCATTGTTTTTCTCTTTTGAAATGTCTTTTTTGAGGATCATTATTTTAGTCCCTGCATCCTTCATTCTTTCTAAATAAATGCGGTGGAGCCAATCAATCTTTTTCAAGATAAGCAAGACTGATCTTTTCAAATTGTATGAGCTATTTTAAAATCTGGGGATGTTTAGGGTTGGCTATTTCTGCACAGGGGGTAAAGCAACTTTACTTTTAAAAAAGCATAATTCAAAAACCCTTTGCCCAAATCTCCCCAAATTTTGCACAGAGTAAGAGGCATCTATCTGCTACACCTGTGCCATATTTGGTGCTGTTCTAAAATCCAGTGTCAAAATTATATATTTTTTTGGTTGGACTATTTTTAGAATTGGCTTGTAAAATGTTGATTTGATTTGCTGCACAGTAACGTAGACACACTATCATCCAGTTATAATTTACAGAAAATATGTGGGGTGGTCTCTTCTGTACTATATATTACCTAGCATTTTTGAATTTCAGAAGGTATATGAAGGAACAATTCAAACCCGCAAATTTGGATCCTTTTGCCAACTGGATTAGATATAGCAAAGGGCAGCAAAAGAATATTCCAGCTCAAGGCACAAGTTGGAGCCAGGTGTGAGAAACATGGAACAGCTGCTGCTATCACCCTTGCTAGTAATAGTTTGTACAACACATTATGCTGTACAACTCCATCTCACACATGCCCTGTCTAGTATAACATGCCATATTATACAAGGCATTAACCCTGTAACATAATGCTGTGAATTAAATTAGGCTGAGAGATGCTGAGCCTCATGGTTGAATATACATTAGAACCTGTGTGTTCCCATGTCTAATCCAATCCTCTAAAGGAATGGCATCGTGATAATGGTCTTCCAGGCTAGCGTGCTTACTTAGGTGAGATCCTTTCAGCATGTTGGATTCTCACTTGATGGCTTGTTTCAGTGGAAAGGCAGGTTCGTATTAAGTAAATAAATTAATACTAAGAGACTAGCTTCTGTCCTATATTCATGTGTTCCCACTAAGGGGGGGAAAAGGCTACAGCCAGACACAGTAGCCTTGTGCTTGAAGGAAGTATAATGTTCAGCGTGACCTTGACCTTACATTCTTAACACTAGCTCCAGGGGTGGGACCTCCCTCGCCAATTTCTCTCTCTCTCTTGACTGGCCTGTTCAGCTGGTGAAACCCAACCACAGCCGAAGGGGCATGAACATGCATACAAACACAAGTGCACTTATTTCTATGAAGTCAGGAGGTGACAAAGCTCCCTTTGTTTCTAGCAAATATAATTCTTTCCTGCTTGAGTAATTGCTTAGATGTTTTTGTTTGAAATTCTATTCACATTGACACTTCATGTATGCATGAAACTAGTTTGAATGCTGTCCATATCCATTAGATTGTCACAGTAACTGTTTTCTTCTCAAGATACATGATGCCACTGCAAGAAGAAAAAGTTAACCATTCAACACTCATAGGGCATTTTTTTTAAGGATGTTGGGTTTTTTTAAAAAAAATACCACCAAATCCATATTTTTTCTATTTCTTAGTTCTTGTAATTCCATTAAAGAACACACTTCTTAAAACTTTTAATCAAGATTTTTCAATATTCGCATCCTTGGGAAGCAAAAGAAAATACCTCGATGGTTTTGCTGTAGGCAGAAGACTAGTCACACTTATATTTTTAAAGACCAGATGCTATGCCTGGAAATAGATTTACTGACTTACAGCCAAAATGTGAGTGAGTATAATTCAGACAATTAAACTCAAGTGTTCATAAACCTTGAGGGCAGTCTGGGTATAGGTGCGAGGGCTGAGTTTCTGTGCTGATATTTCTTGGGTGCAAAGGAAGATCAGTCATGGTACTTAAGTGATCAAAATGCTCGAAGTGAGAATTTGTGGATGTAAACTTCATCCGTTGACACTGAAAAAAATGCACAAGCTTTTATGCAAGTAGCTGAACAGTTTTGGTCCTGTGCCAAGTTATGTACATCCACAAGAATTCCAAATGATATTAATTTGCCCCAATTCATGATGCTTTACATCTATAATGCCTCTCCCTTCCCTGTTGTGTTCTGTGTTGGCTTCCTGACGATCCAGTTTCAGCATCCCAAAGTTCTAAATTGCAGAAGCAAATCAATGCGCTTTCCATAGCTTTTTGTATGGTGAATGTGAGTGTCTGCCCATATTTGCACTAAACATTACAGCTGTTCATTGATGAATAGCTAGCATTTCGTACTCTTTAGTCAACGTTAGAACAGATGACTTTCATGGATAGTTATTTCTTCTGTCCTCAGTAGAGGTAACGAGTGCCTCCCTCACTGGCAAAGCACAGATATAAAAACAGGAACAGTGGAACTATTGAGAGAGTGAGATCCGCTCAAGTATGTTTTCAATAATATCTGTATCTATATCTATATTTCTCTGTCTATCTATATAACCACTTAAGAATTCAAGTTGGGCTGTAAGAACTAGATATAACTAGTGTGGTTAAATTTTGATGTTTTTTTGCACATGCCTTGAGTACTTCAATTGAAAAGAAAAGGAGAATAAATATACACACTGAGTGTATATCATCTATCACTACCAGAGCCCAGAATGTTAAATTTTAAAATGAACTAATTGCATTACTCATTACTTCTTGGCAGCCAGATTGATGTTATTATCCTTGTTCCAATTGCGCAAGTAATCAGCTGCACTGCAGGCCAGGAAAATGGAGGGGAATACTCTCTCATTCCCTCTAGTGGCCAATTCTAATATTACACCTCGGAAATATTTATAAAAATATGGAAGACAAAACCAAATACCTCCTTTGCGATTTGGGATGAAAAACTATTTAACAATAATTTAATAATAAAACTGAAAAAAATAGTCAAATATTTCTAATAATTCCATAAATGTTCTCTAAAGGCAGTGTTTTCAAAGTAATTAGGTATTGCTTACACAATTCAGGAAAATCAGGAAAAGGTTTCATGGTTGTTGAAACAATACAAAAGACAAACAGCGATGATTTATCATGTTTTTTTTTTTTGGTTTTTTGTTTTATATTCTAAATGGTCAAATAAAGGTATCACCCTACACTTCCAGGCTGATCTTTTTTTCCTTTTCCAGGAACACGGGATGAGACTGGCAGATCTCTCCTTGCCTTTCTCTGCACTAAAAAGGGAATAATCAAGTTCCAAATCCCTTCCAATGTAGACCTGCAGTGAGAGTGTATTAGCTCATATCTAATCAGACCCATAAACTAGAGGCATAGTATGAGCTGCATTGACACCATGGTGGTGGGCTGCTGAGTAATAATAATGTGTGACCTGAAATAAGCCATTGGACACCACCTTGATATTTGCTTTCAGCATCCACACATATATTTTCATATAATCTCTATTTCACACAGAGAAAATACTTTTAAGGGATATTTGTGTTTTGAATAAGTTGTATCAACTCTTGTTTTAACAATTGCTTTTTTAACATCTTGTAAATAACTTGCTAGATTTAATTTACACTTGGTTCAAGTTTTAATTTTGTAGTGCTATTTATACTTTGCCACCCAGAGCATCAGTTTTAAAGTGACATTCAATGATTAATGAAGACATGTTTTTCCATTCCGTCAGTTGGGACTTTTCACAAGTGACTGGCAACAAAAGAAATCTAAGGCTCTTGTTATCGGTCGGACATAAAATCTATATTTTGTATTTAGCAACATTAACATTTCAGAGAAGCCAAGCCATTCAGTGCTCAGTGTTGAATACTTAACCTTATTGTTAATATGTCAAGCTTCCCCATTCCAAAGCTCAAATAATATGAAAATAATTGCAGGCATTTATTGAATGTGTGTGTATTTTTGCATATATGTGCACAGAAGAGATGGAGTCAAGAGAAGACCATGCATGGTGTAAGTAAAGTTGAATTTATTATATACACATTCTTAATTCTTGTTGATTTCAATAGATCTTCATTGTACTTAATGAACACAGTTAAGTCTCTGAGCAGCATCCAAACTCTTTATTCACATTGCAGTCACTTCAAGGATGATATTTACTTTGTCTGCAGAGCCAGAGGTTGGGAGTTTGATTCCCCACTGTGTCTCCTGTGGGTGGAGCCAGCCTGTGTACCCTTGGACAAGCTGTAGAGTACCAGGGTTCCCTCAGAAGAAGGGAATCACCAACTGCTTCTGAGTACTCTCTACCTGGAAAAACCTGAATATATTCAGAATTGACCTGATGGCAGAGGATTATTATTATTTGATCTACAGTAGGAAGTGTTGGCAAGACAAGAGCTAAGCTCTGTGAAGGAAATCCAGTGGCATTCCAAGTCAGGGCATGCAGAAGACATCACTAGAGTTCAGAGATGATGCAGAAAACAGTTACAGACCAGAGCCAGGATCAGTCCCTATGTCACTCATATATATCAAAGGTGTGAATGAGATGCAGCCAGAAGCAAAATCATTAAAGAGTCCAGGTCAAGTTGGGAGGCTATCATTGTTTGTTTGTTTGTTTGTTTGTTTGTTTGTTTGTTTGTTTGTTTGTTTGTTTGTTTGTTTACCGCCCCATTATTGTCATTCACTATTCTGGGCAGTTTACAGAAGTTAAAAACATATAATAATAGTGTATTACATGAGTAGTTCAAAAACAGCAAAAAATTCAAGAGACATAAATTGAAGAATAAAACGTGGAATGCAAGGCAAATAAACAACTATCAGACAGGAGAAATGAAATTTTAAAAAGAAAATGTATCAGGCAGGGTTTCCAGAAAAGGTCTCTCTGTAGAGCAGTACCTTTTAAAGTCTCTTTTAAATGTGGATAGGGAGGGAGCCAGCGCAGCTCTATTGGAAGTTGGTTCAAGAATATTGGTGTGACAGCAAAGAAGGCCCTGCTTCTGGTGTATGACTTCCTAGCCTCCTTTGGAGTGGCTACCCAGAGACGCATGGCCTGAGAGGACCTCGTGGAATGGGTAGATGACCTTGGGGAAAGATGTTCTGAGAGGGAGGCCAGAAATACTGAAGGCAGGAACAGGAAGAAGGGTAGGGATGAGGACAATGGCTTTGGCAATTTGGTTTGGGCTTGTGAATTGTATTTATCTGTCCATGGCATGGGCACCTACTTTTCCCAGATATGATTACTCAATTATTTGGTACAACTGGGTTGTCATTGGAGATGTGCGCTTTGCCTCTGTTGTGCTCTCCTGTCTGGCACTTTGAAGCATTCTGTCAGTTCAGGAGTCATTCTCCTTCAGAGTCACCCTTGTCACCTGGAGAGAATGGTTTTGCCTCAGTCTCTTGTGGTCTCCAAGAGGAGAGTCCAAGATGGGATCTTGAACCTTTCTTCTGCTCAAGTTCTTTCCTACTGGGGGTGAGGGCTTTTGGTCTTTGTCTTCCTAAGAGGACTCTGCCAGGTGGGGCATGTCATATAAAGGGAATAACATGTTGCCTGCATTGTCTTGAGAGAGATTCTTTGTTCCTACCCTGATTTATGTGCAGTATATAATTAGGGTATAATCCCACCTTGCTTGTGAGCAGAAGACAATCGGTACTCACCAGAGAGGGGGGGAAGTATCTCTTTCATTACTTCCTGGGGTGGCAGACGGCATGCAATATTTTAGCAAGGCAACCTTTTTAAAATTAGGGCTAAGCCAAGGTCCCCAGATGAAAAGATCCACACTATCTGTGGACCATGGTGATGGTGGTGGGAAGGGCCTGGCAATGGCATCCTGTCTATTTTTCCTAAGACAAAAGAAGATGTAGCAGATGGGTCATTGACAACAGGTACTGTATATTCCCTCACTCCTGCCACCTGACACACTCCTTTCCAGTGCCCATCCAGACTAATAGTAATGCAATACCTGAAACATTGCTCTTGTTAGCTACCGAGCAACATTTGCTTTTGGCAATGTCATCAATATCTTTGCTTTTTTGTTTGAATCGTCGAGTTGGCAGCTGCCTCGAATGCCACTTTTGGCAGAAACAGAAGATATAAATTTAATAAACAAATTAATAGTGTTCCCTCAAATATAACGCCACATCTTACTGGTGGCCTGGCACTGTGAAATGTACACATGCACAATGTGATCCTAGATTGGCTGGGACCACCTTGTGAAGAAGCAGCAGCCCTGGAGGAGACAAAGCATGGTGTTATATCAGCTCCCTGAGAGCTGGACTTTGAACAAGAAGGAACAGATGTGAAAAAGCTAGGCTTGTGGAGATGTTTTAAGGGAAATCTACAGGGTTCCTTACAGCCTCCCTTTCATGCCAAAAAATCTTAGCAGGGAAACAATAATCAGGACTTCACCCTAAATGAAAGTCCTCCAAATCATTGGAGGGGAAGGGCATCCGACTTTTACTTTGGCATCCGAGTACATCCCTATTTGTGTTGTTGTTGTGACAAAGTATGCGGGCAGGTTTGGGGGATGCACAGAAAGCTATGCATTTACAACTGCCATCCCCAAATTGAGGCACTCCGGCTCTATGACTCATCCAGGATAAATGGAACACAGAAGGGTGAGAAAACCCGATTTAAAAGGCATAGGTCTTTTGAGATAAGAGTATTGTGCATTGAGAACAGAGGCACTCAAGTGGTGAAGGAGTGGCTGTGTCTGCATTTTATGAAAAGCTAGTCCTCCTACACTGCTCCACTCCCATACGTTGTGGGATTCAAGCCTTGCTCCCTCCCTCTCTCCCTCCCTCCCTCTCTTCCTCCCTTCCTAAATTCTGCCTAATCCTTTCCCATCTAGATTCCATCTAGGCCTGCACAGATCTTGGAAAAGTTGCCCTGAACTCTAACTCCCAGAATTCCCCAGTCATTTTGAAGTTCTTTTTAAAAATATATATAATTTTAAAAAAAAACAACTCCTTTTTCAAGGCCTGTGGAGGCCTATTTGAAAGCTAGGTGGGAAAGGAACAAGAAGAAGTTTTAAAAGCAACTACAACCCTGGAAGCTTTAACTCCCCCCAGGTGTGGGAGTACAGCAGTCCAGGTGGATTAGCCTGTGATGAGACACAGGCATATGTACCCTCATTAGAAGCACCATCAAGAGAAGGGATTGGAAGGAACAAGTGATGGAATGCTACATGACGAAATGCAGGAGGGCTTTAGTTCTCTAGGAATGGTGCAGCTCTTTGCAACATAACCAAAGATGTCTTTACATTCCATGCATACGAAGAATGCCCAGGTGGTAATAAGGATGTGCACTGTGTTCAGACAAATATGTAAAAACTAATCCAGTCAGGAGTGTTTGTGTGTCTGAGGCAACCACTGGGCAGAGCAGAGAACTCAAAGGCATTAATGGAGGTGGACAGCATACGCACAGACTCCTCATGCTAAATCCAGTATTCACACATCATGATTAGAAGGAGCGAGGGAGGGGGAAGAAATACTGAGGAAGATGAAGGAGAGTATATTATTAACTAAGACATGAGCCTTCCTTGTCTTGCCTTTGGAAAGTCATTGATGAAATAATCAAAGCTTCATGACCACAGCACCACTGATTTTAGATCCAGGGAACAGGAAGGGCTGGGGCAGAGAGAAAAGACAGAACAGTGGAGAAAAGAACAGGCTCCTTATAATGCCCTTTTAAGAAGGAATAAAAAAAATTGTGCCCATTGCCCTTTTAATATCCCTCCCTCACTTCCTTCTTGGTGACTGCCTTAGGAATCCACTGGGGGCTTTCATCTCATGGTTGTAAAAGAGAAGGAGAAAAATAAAAATAAAGCAAGGTGCCCAACATTGCAACTGTCATCACCCCTACCAAAAGCCCTTTTCTTCCTGTCTGTACTGTTCACTTTATGGACTGACTTTGTTTTTGTATTTCCCTATTGGCAGTAATGGGATCTTCACAGAGATGCAGAAATGCTGAAATACCACCATGGAGTGAAAACATGGAGCCAGGGGTCTTCCATGCATCCTCAGTATGTAGCATTCTCCATCCCTGCTGTCTATTCATTAGAATAAAACATGAGACTACGATAGGAACATATTGTTGCCATCTGCATTGCACATGTGGAGAAACCCCTAATATGGAGGGAGAAGGCTCAGAATAGCAGAAGCCTGGGCTACACAACATGACAGAGGATGATTACAATAGCAATGCAATGCCTGCCTACACACACCTGTACCAAGATATTTTGATGTCTGGGGGAGACAGAAAAATGTGCCTCCTTTGTTCCATGTGGAGAAGCCAGCAGGACTGGTGCATAGAACCTCCTTCAAGACTGGCAGTGAGATAGGGCCCTCCACAACATCTGAAGACAACAGACAAATTCTGGAAGGGCAGGATCATATATATGAAGCACAGTTTTGTCCTCCAAGAGAGTGGAACGGCCAGGGGCCTCATTGGGTGCCAATAAAGATGGCCAGGATAAGGTGTGCACCCCACATCTATAAAAATAGCTTAAAAGTTATAGTTATCCTACAAAGGGAGGGATGTTACCTACCCTTCATTAAGTTAAAATGGTAATTAAATTGTAGGCAGAGTGAGACAAATACCTCAAGGAAAAGGTAAATTCATTACCATTTTGACTTAATGAAGGGTAAGTAACATCCTTCCCTTTTTAGTGTAACTACAATTTTCAAGTTATTTTTATAGATGTGGGATGCACATATTATCTTGACCATTTTATTTACTTCCTTTCTGTGAGCATTGTGGATTCTAAAACAGGACCATGTACTTGTAAACAAGTCTCTCTCTCCCCCCTCTCCCTCTCTCTCTCTCTCCCTCTCTCTCTCTTATTAATGGTTTCATTCCACAAAATATTTTCAATAATAATAGATATATTTTGAAGTCAATGATCATAATCCTGTTGCTTAGCATTGTAAATTGCAGTGGAGTAGTTGCATTGAATCAAAGAGGATTTGGTGAATCAATTCCTCCACATTTCTCTTGATTCAAATGGGTCTGCTCTAACTGTGACTTACTATGCTAAATTAACTCACAATTAGGATGGGTCCATTTGAATCAATGGAATTTATGGAGGAGTTCACTCACCAAATGCCCATTGATTCAATGAGCCTGCTCTAGTGTAATTTACTACACTAAGAAACAAGGTTTTGGCCATTACAACCAAAGTCACATTTTTATCTAATTCGTATATATAGTTAAAATATAAACACAATTTGTTTTGCAAAATCTGCACAGAATCCCCAGCGCCTATCCCACATTGCCTTATAACTAAATATTTTATAGGCATACAGGATCATAATTTTTGTTCCATTGCTTCACTCATGGTGTCCGTGGCATTTTCCAAAATGTGCCCATTAAAAACTGATGTTAATATATAAAATATCATTATTTTTGGGGACATGGTGGCGCTGCGGGTTAAACCGCAGAAGATTCTGTGCTGCAAGGTCAGAAGACCAGCAGTCGTAAGATCGAATCCACACGACGGAGTGAGCTCCCGTCGCTTGGCCCAGCTCCTGCCAACCTAGCAGTTCGAAAGCATGTAAAAATGCGAGTAGATAAATAGGTACCAACTCGGTGGGAAGGTAACGGCATTCCGTGTCTAGTCGCGCTGGCCACGTGACCACGGAAACTGTCTTCGGACAAACGCTGGCTCTATGGCTTGGAAACGGGGATGAGCACTGTGCCCTAGAGTCGGACATGACTGGACTAAATGTCAAGGGGAGCCTTTACCTTTACCTTATCATTATTTTGGCATCCTTTGGGATCTGATTCGTATTCTACCTCAATAATGTGACTGTGGAGTTGTATTTCTGAATATGTAGCACTTTTGGTACTTTATTTTATTTTATTTGAAATAATTTTTATTCCACCTTTCTCCCTAAAAGGACCCAAGGTGGCTTACATCACTAAAAGAGATAGATAAAAGCAATAAATTATTCAAATATTTTAAAAGAATTAAATATACACTATATTAAAAATGTTAAATAAAAGCATTATTAAAACAGCAGAAGACTAATTATCCCAATTTTAAAACCCCACTTAGACATCCAGTCACTAAGGCAAAGCCTGACTGAAGAGAAATGTCTTCAGCTGCTTGAGGAAGGGTATCAAAGCTGGGGTCAGCCTGGCCTCCAATGGGAAGGAGCTCTAAAGCCTGGGAGCAGCTACAGAGAAGGCCCTCTCCCATGTCCCCACCAATGCACCTGTGAGGATGATAAGACTGAAAGAAAGGCCTCCCCTGATGCTCAACACCTGAGCAGGCTCATAAAGGGAGATAGGGTGTTGAAG
Organism: Intellagama lesueurii; assembly: GCA_037013535.1. Classification (NCBI taxonomy): domain Eukaryota; kingdom Metazoa; phylum Chordata; class Lepidosauria; order Squamata; family Agamidae; genus Intellagama; species Intellagama lesueurii. The sequence continues at coordinate 103,814,074 of JBAJHW010000003.1, forward strand.
ATAGCTTGGACTCAAGCTATTTCATTCTTTATATGTAAGTTAAAAACAACTCTTCGAATTGTGCCCGGAAATGGATTGCCAACCAGTGGAGCTCCTGTAACAGCGGGGTTATATGTTCCCTGTAACGAGCCCCAGTTAACAATCTGGCTGCAATGTTTTGGACCAGCTGAAGTTTCCAAACACCTTCCAAAGGCAGCCTCAAGATTACTGTATTACTAATTACATCCATACAGTGCTTTCTAACCATAGGGCAGAGCCTCCATAAATGAACATAAGAACCTCTTTGGTTTCTTCATTTCTAACATTGATCTGAAAATTCTCGAAACATTTTATGTAGTCTAACTGGGGTGTGATACCACATCTATGTAACATTATATATCTGCACAGAATCCCCAGAGAAAGGTCTCTTATATATAACATATATATAATGTTACTCAATATGCATGAATCAAAATAAGCAGCACACACACACTAATTATATCTCCCTTAATCCCTAATTATAGAGATTAAGGGAGATATACTACCTGCTGAAATATCTTTGTAACTTCCTACGTAATGATTGACTGGACCAAGCGCATTCGCCTAGAGAGGCATCTAATCCGGACACTTCTTCACAACAAGGTGATATTGACCTAAAGTCCTGGAACCATTGCACGATAGTGAGAGAAATAACTTCCTGTTGATACATTCTGATATTTGGAACAGCTAGTCCATCCTGCTTTAAAGCTTGTTGCTGTGTAGAAGATTTAACCCAGGCTGAAAAAATAAATTTAAAAAATGAGGTAATATTTTTATTTTGATCGCGACAATTCGTGCCAGCCGTGAAATAGATAACTTAGACCAGCTTTGTAACTACCTTCTATCCCTGAGATTTATTTGGCCATAATTGTCTTAAACCTGATTGTAAATATTTTCAGACAGAAATTTTCCAAGATACCGAATATTTTTAGGTTTGCATCTAGATCCAGGGATGCTTTCAAACCATATCTTCTAAGAAGCTTCAATATTGAGTGATAAAGTTTCTGACTTTCCAGGGGTAGCTTTGTATCTGGAAATACCCCCATACATCTCAACAATATTTTTAAACGTGTTGTTAGTCTTAGTGGTTTTCTGCCTCAATAAAGTCAAACAATACAGGCTGTTTTGTTCTTTCACATTGATTAATCAGATTTATCATTTTTTCTGGTATTCCAAGTCAGCTGCCTATCCTTCATCAATCTAGTCTCATAGTTGGAAATATCCTGTTTACTTTGTTGGCAAATATATTTGTCATACACTTGTAATCTGTGTTGAAAAGAGATATTGGTCTATAAGACTGCCGTTTCTGTGAATTGTTACCTTTTTAATGCATCATAACAATGTGTGCTTTAAATCAGGATTTTGATATCCTATTGCCTTGTAAAGCTTCATTAAACATTTTAACCAGTCTAGAAATCACTGAACTCCTAATAAAATTCCCTAATAATACCATTAAGGATTTCCTTTTCACTCAGAAGATTTGCTAAAAATTTCCCAGACTAATCTCTTGACTCAAACATTCTTTGTGTTGCATATAGGAATATTTAGTGGCTGGATTCATATCCTGTAGCTTTATCTCATCATATGCCCTCTCCCACTCCTCCAGTGAGTTTCCATGGCCAAGTGGGGATTCCAACCCTGGTCTCCAGAGCCCTAATCCATCAGTCTATCCACACTGGGTTCTCAGAAAACAATTTCCATTTACTGTCTTCTGACCTCCATAATTCATGGAATGCCTCCTGGTTATTTGTCTCTTTCAATACAGTATGTTGTTGCTTTGTTTGTCTCCTTCTTTCTTATAAAATATTCCAGCAGAAATAACCTGGCCACACAGCCAAGCCTTGCATGAAGCCTATGGTATTGATATGTGTAAGACCAAGATTGCATTAATATGGAAGAATGATTCTATTGCTTGTTTAATTCACCACCACCACCAATTCCCTATTATCTAACAATTGGGCATTTAATTTTCATCCTGCTCTTGGCCTTTCTTTAACAGAGTGCACAACATAGAAATGCATAGATCTTAGACTCAACATCAACACTAATCATATTTCTTGTTAAAAATGGTGACAAAAATATAATCTATCCTTAAATAAGATTTGCGACTCTGGGAATAAAAAGTGTGATCTTTCTTTCTTGGATACCAACATCTCCATATATCTACGAAAGATGGACTTTGTAACAAGTTTGAAATATAATTGGTACATATTAGACATGGCCAATGTATCCAGCTCTGGGTCAGCCATGACAATAAGGCCACCAGTTATGATGACTTCACCTTCTTTCTATCCATCTTCTTCTGTACAAAGACATTTGATGCCTGGGGCAAAGAGTGAAATGGTGCCTCCTTCGTTCCATGTAGAGAAGCCAGCAGGACTGGTGTATAGAACTCCCTTCAAGACTGGCAGTGGGATAGGGCCCTCCACAACATCTGAAGACAACAGACAAATTCTGCAAGGGCAGGATCGGATATGTGAAGCACAGTTTTGTCCTCCAAGAGAGTGGAACGGCCAGGGGCCTCATTGGGTGCCAGTAAAGATGGCCAGGATAAGGTGTGCACCCCACATCTATAAAAATAGCTTAAAAGTTATAGTTACCCTACAAAGGGATGGTCGCTACCTACCCTTCATTAAGTTAAAATAGTAATTGAATTGTAGGCAGAGTGAGGCAAGCACATGAAGGAACAGGTAATTTGATTACAATTTTAACTTAATGAAGGGTAGGTAACATCTCTCCTTTTGTAGTATAACTACAGATTTCAAGTTATTTTTATAGATGTGAGAGGTACACATTATCTTGACCATTTTATTTACTTCCTTTCTGTGGGCATTGTGGGTTGTTGCTAGCATAGAACAATGTGCTTTGAAATGAGTGTTTCCTGGCTGTGCAGCACTGCAGTCCCAGTCATACGCATTTTCTTTACTTCCCTTGTATGAATGTGGAGCACAAGAGAATGTGCCTTGAAAGACCTGTTTTGGTTTGGTTTTTTTACCATGATTACTTTATCATTATCCTCATCATTGCTACTACATGTAAAGGCATGGATTTTGGATGCTCCCAGAATTTGCTGTCTGTGCTTACTGTTATATAATCCAGTCCCTTTTCCTGCTGAGTAGATAATCCATTATTTTTTTCCCTTTCTGAGCAGATGTGCATAAACTGGATATCTCTACTGTGCTTTCCCCACTGTTACTTCTGAATAGATAGGTAAACAGATCAAAGAATGCTGCATGGTTGTGCCTTTTCTGTGCAAAGTGTCATGATTTGCTTTTGAGTAAAATGCACAATACTCATGGAGTTTGCATTTGTGAAATTCTGTGCATATTGTTGTTGTTCTTGTTATACAATTTGTGTATTGCTTTCCTTTACCTTGCTTCAGAATTCTGTGTTGCCCTTAGCAATGAGAGGCTTTCTGCACAACTGGTTATGAAGCTGTTTATTTTTAAAGCAGCATTTGGAGTGCAATTTTTTAAAATAAAAAAGCCCCACAAAAACCAGTGAATTTTTCATAGCTGTTGCTGTGGGAATGGTTGGGTCTGAAGCACCTTATTATGCTATTTTCTAATGAATTTTGTTTAAAAAATTAGGAATTCTACCCTATAAGTCTGTGTTTATGTTGTTTCTGTTTACTTTTGACGTGGAAGAGTTACTTTTGAAAAAGTACTGTAATAGTAACTGATTCAGAACTTGGGAAAATGACTGATTGCCTGAGTGGGGTTTTTTAATGGATTGTTTTACCTTACGGCATTGAATGTGTTTCAGTATGTTTATGTTTTTTAGCATTGTATTCATTTGATCCTTTTACTATTGTATACTCACTGTTGTTGAATGATGTCTTTTAATTGTTGTAAGCCACCTTGGATCCTTTTTAAGGAGAAAGGTGAAATAAAAATATTTTAAATAAATAAATACAATAAAGTTCCCTTTTCTGGCCTACAATTCCCAGAATGCCATAGTCAACATGGCCCGCTGCTGTGCTCGCTGTGGGATTCAAGGAATTCTTAGCCCCCAAAAGCAACATTTCCCGTCTGTTAATTAACTACTTCTTTTGGTCCTTGATATCCTTTTGGGTCTTATTTTTCTGGGTTATGGTTGGCCGTGTCTCCACACCTTGCTGTCTTTTGTTATCTAGGCAGAGAGGAATACGTCTTTCTTTGTTTTGGATTCTAAAATTCGAAGGAAAAGTAACTTGTGGTAAGCAAGTTAAGTTATGGTTTGGAAACATATGAAATGTAACTTATCTTGGTGTAGAGGTGTTTGAGGAGTTGTATCATTGCAAATTTCCACATGAACTAAAAGGCCACTTCTCAGACTAATGGTCACTATCCTATAGCTAATCTCAACTAGAGTAGACCCAGTGCTGCAGTGGGAGTGACAGAAGTGTTGACATACCATTCAGCAGTTGACTCAGTGGGTCTGGTTTTGTTGGAACTAAGACTAGGATACTGGCCATTGCCTGTATCAGAGCACAGCTATCCATCAGATGCCATACTTCTCTGAAGGTTGTAGTGCAGTCATTTTTAACACAACCATAAAATGCATTCAAGATGTATAATTTGGGCAAGATATGGATTGTGCATTTTGACACAAAATGCATATGCATGCATTTAAATGCACATTTTTACATATTTTAATTCATAATTCATGCAGAAACAGGAAAGACTGGTGTTAAGAGTGAAAAGTGACATAGGGTTCAAATAGCTGGGCCCATATCCTTCCTTGGGAGCCTTTATTTTGTATTGTGAATAAGAAATTTTAAAAAAGTTAATTTCTATATTTATAGCATTCCTGTACATTGCCCCTTAAGGAAAACAATGCAACAGAATTAAAATATATATTTTTCCTCAAAACTTTTTATAGGTAAGTTAAAGACTAATATCATGTATCATTTTACAATCTTCCTTTTGTGCATTTGGTTTAATTTCACCCAGACCTACCCCATGCTTTGCTAAATGCCCGCCTCTCCTGCTTGAAAGATATTAAAATAGTGGGCTGCTCACTGTTAAAATAAGAAGATGTTATTGGCAACAATAGCCGTTGTTGCGAGTTGAAACAAATAATTTGGAATTAAAAAAATTCAGACATTCCAGAAATAAGTCTTGCTTCTAAGCAATCTGCTCTTCTTGGCTAAAAGGTACAGTTTGTGTGCCATAGCAACATATTGCTCCTCATAAAAAGAGCTCATTAAAAAGAATTAAAGAAATTATTGCTGGTGATTAAAAGTATTCTATGAAAATAATCTATCCACGTGACTAATGAATCCTACCGTGTCTAATGTTAATGGCTGCAAGAAATGTTCTATCCATAATTTATCTCAGACACTGAACAAAATACTTTTTTAAAAAAAAAAACAGAGTTCCCAAAGCCAGTGTGAAGATACTTAAAAGGAAAAAAAGAGAGTATTGTCCAAGGACTGATCTGTCTGTTCATCCATCCATCACATACACATTAAAATGGTAATGCAACAAACCAGGAGGTGGGTAGATGTATCAGTCTTCCGTGTTCTTACCATTTGCTGGCTTAAAACTTGCATGCACAAATGGCTGCTGTGCACATGCTTCTTCTTCCCAGTCCAAAAACCTGGGTTGTGCCAGCATGGCTTTTTACCTCATGTGGAGGTGAAATCGTGGAAGCTGCAGCAGCTAATTGCAGCTAATTCACAAAAGTTCACACAACCAGGCATGTGACCAACTTGTGATGGCACCTTGTCCATTAGCCTCCACAGTTTCCACAATTTCACTTCCACCCACAGTATTATTATTTTTTAAAAAAAAGACAGCATTCTGGCCATAATTTTTAAATTCCACCCCATCTGTGCACACAATTTCACTGGCCACGTGATTGTCATAGACAGAGATTGTGGCATTTACCCGGTGGCCCCTGCTTGTTTCACCAAACATAGAGCTTACACGAGTACCCCAACACGCCTTTTAACACGCTGCCACCAGTTGATCTCTTTATCAACCTATAATTCCTATGAAAGACTGAGGTCCATTCAGTACTTAACTTTTAAACAGAATCAGGTTTATTGATTACAAGTTGTCTTAGGACTAATTCTTAAGCACATTCTTAAAGTTACACAAAGCTTCAGTATTTTACTTTAACCTCTTCTATCTCAATTAATACAGGTCACACTCTGACTAATCACTCCTTAAACACTCTCTCTGCCTCAAACTCCCAAACTGTTTTCTCTCTTCTCTGTCTCTGACTGAACTCCCTAGACTCTGACTCACCCCTCCCTTCTGGTTTCTCTGGCTCCGCCTCCCGACAGCTCCCATTGGTGCAGGCCAATACCATTATATATATAGGAAGACAGGGTGTTCGCTACAGAGATGTTTACAGGTGTTGTTCATATATTCCCAAGAAATATGAAACAAAGCTAATGCACAAAACCTCTTAGCTTTTGTATTTGAGGCTAGGGGAAATACCCAGCATTACTTTAGTGTGTTAGATAATTTGCAAATGGCAGTGCATTATATTCTTGCATTTGGGATAAGAAAACCATTATGCTAAGTACTGCAAATTGCAGCAAGTACTGAGAATAGAGACTGTTAGAAAAATGGCACATAACCTTTTAAAACTCTGGTACCAAATAATAGTTTATGCCAGTCATAACTCAAAAAGATTACCTTCTCCAGATGAAGACAGCATCAGGCAGAGTTTCATACCCTCCAGATGCTAAATTGAGTGAGTTGATCTATATCCCCAGTATTTTAGAGATTATTATTCTGGGTTAATATTCCACTGAAGTGGCAATGCTTCTTTTATGTCAGATGTTGGGTTAGATGATATAGCTTATTTTCAGGTCTCCATTATGATGTGTACAGTCGGGGTAGGAGGGAGACTAAGTTGATATGCATATACATTCAACATGGGGGTGGGCGAGGGCTTGTCTCTCAACCATACAAGCAAAATTAACATCCCCGGCTTCCAAGATAAGCACAGTCAATGAGTTCTATGACTGCCAGCCCTGATTGTATGTGCTCTGGTGTTCACAAATTTGAAAGTCAGACCCAGGTGCTAAAATTCTTAGCAGGCATTTGCCACCTGCAAGACTGAATGCAAATATATGCAGAAGCATTTCTTCACATGAAATTGAGACTATTGGCTAAAATCGTTTCCTTTATACTTTTGGCAGGCAAACCGAGAAATTTCTGTTTAACTGCCATCTCCTGAAGCCTCTTGGAGAACTAAACTTGTCATTGCTTTTACTTTGTCCTATTATACAGTAGCAGAACATTCAGACCAAGCTGTTTTAGAAGAAAGTGTGTTTCTAATATGGCATAAGAGGAGGAACTCTCTGAACTAACTAAGGTTCTCTATAATTTTGTGGTTCCCGTATTTTGGGTCCCCAGATCACAGACTGCAACTCCCATCATGGTCATACTGTCTTGGCATGATGGGTAGTTCAACATCTGGAGAAGATCACCAAGTACGCCAGCATCCTGATTCCAGTTAAGGTCAACCAAGTGTTTCCAGAATGGTTACTATAGGACACAAAGATGACATACCACCCTTCCATGCTGTTTGTTTGGTTCCTAGGCCAGGGCTGAAGAAGTAACTCTTTTGGACTACATATCCCAGAACCACCCCCACAACCCAGCCAGCCAGCATATCCACTAACTTTAAGTGTGGGAGTTCAAGGAATGGCGGTGGGGGTAGAACATGCCACGTAGGAGAAGAGAGGTTAGATATCTTACATCTATCCCCTCTTCTAGTCCTACCCCCAACCAGATGGTATCAGGTGACCATATCAGCAAACCCTAGAGCCACACGGTGCTGTTGATGAACGCCAGGTCAGTACAAAATAAGACTGCCCTCATCCATGATGTAATTCTGGATGAGGGTGCTGACCTGACATGCATTACTGAGACCTGGGTGGGAGAGGAGGGTGGTGTTCCCCTCTCCCAACTGTGTCCACCTGGGTACTCGGTCCAGCACCAATGTTGCTCAGAGGGTCGGGGAGGGGGAGTTGCTATAGTCTATAGGAGTTCTATCTCTTTGACCAGGCTTCCTATCCCTTTGAGAGGAGGTCTTGAGGGCCTGTATTGTGTGTTGGGCTTACGAGACAGATTGGGGATTCTGTTGGTGTATCGCCCACCCTGCTGCATACCAACAGTCTCCCTGCCTGAGCTGACGGAGGTAGTCTCGGACCTGGTGTTGAGGACTCCCAGGCTGTTGGTGTTGGGAGACCTCAACACCCATGCCGAGGCTGCCTTGACTGGGGCGGCTCAGGACTTCATGGTCGCCATGACAACCATGGGGCTGTCTCAATATGTCATCAGCCCGACACATGAGAAGGACGTAGTTTTCTCAACAGGACTGGAAGATGGTGGTTTTGATGTGGAGGGGCTGGTTGTGACCCCATTGTCATGGTCAGACCACTTCCTGGTCAAGTTTAGTCTATTAGCTTCTTCTCTCCTCTGCAAGGGTGGGGGATCTATTAAGATGATCCACCCTCGGAGACTAATGGATCCGGATGGTTTCCTGAATGCTCCAGGGGATTATCCGTCTGATATGGTTGGCGCTCCTGTCGAAGCTCAGGTCACCCTATGGAATAGGGAGATGATCCGGGCGGTTGACACGATTGTGCCTAAGCGCCCTCTCCCTGTACGCAGAGCCCAGACAACTCCTTGGTATACTTCTGAACTGCGGGCGATGAAGCGAGAGGGGAGATGGCTGGAGTGCAGGTGGAGGAAATCCCACTGGGAGTCCGATCGAACACGACTTAGAGCCCATTATCAGGCCTATTTCGTGGCAATACGGCTGGCGAAACGGCAATATTTCTCCAGCCGTATTGCTTCCTCAGAATGTTGTCCAGCAGAGCTGTTTCAGGTGGTCCGGGATCTTCTTCAACCGGGAAATCCAGTGGAGGTCCCAGACTGCTCATCAACTCGCTGTGATGAGTTTGCCATTCATTTTGAGGGGAAAATCGCTCAGATTCGCAGTGGGTTGGACTCCACTATTACTGCAGAATCAGAGGATGTGTCCAGTGTGCCGTGCTTAGGTCAAGTATTAATGGATGAGTTTCAATTGTTGAGACCTAAGGATGTGGACAGGGTGCTTGGATCTGTCCGTTCTACCACCACTCCGCTCGACCCTTGCCCATCTTGGCTAATTGGAAGATCTGTCAGGGGTGTGTGCACCTGGGTCCAGGAGGCCGTGAACGCCTCTTTGAGAGAGGGACTGGTCCCTACTGCCTTGAAAGAGGCAGTAATTCGGCCACTCCTAAAAAAGCCTAACCTGGACCCAAGGCTGGTGGTTAACTACCAACCAGTGGCAAACCTCCCTTATTTGGGCAGTGTTGGAGCGGGTTGTGGCCGGGCAACTCCAGGCACTGCTGGATGAAACGGATTTTTGGATCCATTTCAATTGGGTTTCAGGCCGGGTTTTGGTATGGAGACTGCCTTGGCTACCCTGTACGATGACCTTTGCTGGGAGAGAGACCCTGTTGATACTCCTGGACCTCTCAGCAGCTTTCAACACCATTGACCATGGTGTCCTTCTGGATAGGCTGGCTGGGTTGGGAGTTGGGGGCACCGCTTTATGGTGGTTCCGCTCCTTCCTGGCTGACCGTGTCCAGAGGGTGGTGCTGGGGGACAGTTGCTATGTCCCATGGTGTTTATGTCATGGAGTTCCTCAGGGCTCGATACTGTCCCCCATGCTGTTTAACATCTACATGGAACCGCTGGGAGAGGTCATCAGGAGGTTTGGGCTGAGGAGTCAGCAATATGCTGACGACACTCAGCTCTACCTCTCGTTTTCCACCAATCCAGGTGAGGCAGTTTCTGTGCTAAACTCGTGTCTGGACCTGATAATGGACTGGATGAGGGTTAATAAATTGAAACTTAATCCAGACAAGACGGAAGTGCTGTTAGTGGGTGCTTCGCTGGACAGGCTGGAGGGCCATTTCCCTGCCCTGAATGGGGTTGCACTCCCCCTAAGGGACAGGGTCCGCAGCCTGGGGGTGCTCCTGGACCCCAGTCTAACTCTGGAAGCCCAGGTGGACTCGGTGGTCAGGGGCGCCTTCCTTCAGATGCGGACATTATACCAGCTACGGCCCTACCTGGACGAGCGGAGTCTCATGACAGTTACACACGCACTGGTAACATCTCGTATAGATTACTGCAATGCGCTCTACATGGGGCTGCCTTTGAAGATGGTCTGGCAACTGCAACTGGTCTAGAATCGAGCTGCGTGGCTGGTGAGTGGTGGGGCCGCTAGGGGACACATCAAGCCGATTCTGTTTAAATTACATTGGCTACCAGTTGCTGCCCGGGCCCAATTCAAAGTGCTTGTTTTGACCTATAAAGCCCTAAACAGCTTGGGCCCTGGATACCTGAAGGATCGCCTCCTTCCATATGAACCTACCCGGCAGTTAAGATCTAGCCAGGGGGCCCTTTTGAAAGAGCCGTCCCTCAAGGAGGTAAGAGGGATGGCTTGTAGACAAAGGGCCTTTTCGGCAGCTGCCCCCAGACTATGGAACGTCCTCCCGAGGGAGATTTGTCTGGCGCCGATGCTGATGACATTTCGGCATCAGGTCAAAACCTTCCTGTTCCAGAAGGCTTTTAATTGAAATAATATCAACTGTGGGTCCTGATGGCAATTTTTAGAGTATATATTTTAATTGTATTTTAATTGTTTTATCTTTTTTATTGTATTTTAATTGTTGTAAGCCGCCCAGAGACCTTCGAGTAGTGTGGGCGGCATATAAGTTAAATAAATAAATAAATAATAAATAAATTTAGCTGTCATGTGAAGTACAGTCTCAGTTCCCTGTTGGTAGCCAAAATAGAGAAAAGTAGCAGCATGCTCCCATGCAATCCAAGGCCTGCAGAAATGGGGGGGGGGGGATGTATATTTAATATTTTTAAATCACAAAATATTTTGACCACAAAAGGAACCTAATAAGGACAAAGCATGTTCCACAAATACAGACTTGTGGACAACTAGTTGGGGGTGGGAGAGGATAGAGAACTGGCAAGCATTTGAGTTGAAGGGAGAATCCCAGAAATGGCCATGGATGGGTGGAACCCAGAACAGGAACACTTCAGGCTTGCAATACTGGGTGGTCCCTGAGAAGACCTTTGCCATGCAGTCATTCTGCCTTCTTCCCATAAGTTCATGGGGGTCGTGCATATGTATGGGTTCAGAGGTTGCTCTCCATTTCTGATCTTGGAGCATTTTCCTATCATATATCCTATCCCCCACTTCTCCCACCCACAAAATAATAATTAGGGAGGAAGATACAGAGCGGGTTCTGGATGTGCAAGATTTTTCTTTCCATTCAGAATGCATCAAAATTCACATATATTCATATTCAGGATGAAAAGAACTTGACATTAAAAAGACAAATGTGGGATAATTTAACATTTATTCATTGGGGTTATAACTCCATTATGCATATTTCATTATCCTTGATTTCACTGAGTCATATTTGTATAACACTGCATATGGTTATCTTGAAATTCACAAAGATCTGGGGAGGGGTGGCTGTCTATTTCATTTTCTCTCATTTTCTCATTTTTCCAGTCTTAAGTTCAGCTTTTCCAGGACTTTCATAATTTCTCCAGTCCTAAATTTGGCTTGTGCCAAATTTTATAATCTTATTTTTAAAAGTTCATGTAAAAATTTCGTATTTTTGCAATATATCTTCCTCTTCCTCCTCCTCCTCCTCCTCTTCATACATACAGTTTTGTTCAATATACCCATTTTTACCTTTAATATTCCTAATTTTTTTTTTCATTTTTATACACTGTTTTCACTAATTTATGCCTTTCTTAGAAAACTGTATTTCAAACTTGGAAAAGTGTAAATTTAGAAGGATAACTGACTTTGTGGTTTTGTAGTGATTGGAAAGTATACAATGAAGTGATTTTTCATTAAGATGTGAGCAGAATTCATTTATCCTCTGTCCTTATTAGGATCTATGCTCTGAGTGAGGAATGATTTTGCCCGCCAATGTACAAGGCAAAGCAAAACTGTGTGCTTTAAGTTAGTTGGAATATGCCCTGTTTCCCAACTGGCATATAATTCAACATTTGTGTTGAGAAGTATTACAAGAAAGCTGAGCGTTTTTAAAGTGGTTGTGGCATACCACAAGTGCATCCTAGTCCTCCTTCCCTGAAGAAAAGGATACCACACCGAACAGCCTCTGAAGGAATCTGAAAGCCAAGCTGCTATGAAATAGGGAGCCTGCATCATTACTGGGGCTAAATTAGCCACTCTCTGAACTGTTGCAAGCTGTATATTGGCTTCACTGTAATTATCCAAAATGGAAGGAAATATAAAATCTTTTCATTCCCCCTCTGTAGCGCCGAACCTCCTCAGCAACAAAACTTGTGTTTCAGATGGCACTGAACAATAATGTGAACAGCAGCTTCCTATAAAAAAGGGGGGGACCTACGGGAGGACTGTGGAGAAGAAACAAATCTTTAGAGGAAATTTAAAGGCCCACTGAGAGTGCTTCCCTGCCCCAGAAAGAGGCAGCTTGTTCTATAATTGGGGAGTATAATGTCTTCCTAGCAGACTTTATTAGTCTGCATTTGCTACAAACGGCCCAGTGCTGGTGATTTTAATCACTTCAGCCTTGGTTAAAAACCCAGCTATTATTGTCTCTAAAATATGGGAAGCCATTTGTTTTTTCTTTTGTTGGCCATGTTAATTAAGCGACTTGGCATTCTGTTGCTTTATGCGTCCGCCTGGTGTCCCGCTTCACGCTCTCTGTTCTGCTGCTTACTCTACATCTATTAAACATGCCCCAGTGGCCAGCATATCTTCTTTGTTTAGTGGGTCATTTGAAAACCTCAACGTTTTTTATTTAAACACAAAGCACTCGATAACATAATCTGCATTTAGAATTCTGTTTCCTTAGGAATAATTTAAAGAATGTTGGATTGTTTATTATTTATATTCTGGAGATTAAAAACTTTTGAGGTGCAACATTTTAGTGTTCTTCTTAGGGATCATGGCTATCGCTACCTCTTTTAAAATGTCATCTACGTTTGTATCTGTAACTCTGGAAAACAAAGAGTAAGGAAGTATTGAGGATACCAGTGAGGGCTTTCTCCTTTTTTGTTTATTGTAAACATTCATATTGAAATAGGTTGTTGACTTAACTTTCCCTTTGTTGTTGTTATGTGATGTCAAGTCAGAACCAACCTATAGTGACCCTAATAGCGCTTTCATGATAAGTGAGATATTTAAGGAATAGTCTTACAAGTTCCATACCTGCAGTGAGGTTCCAGTGAATGAGGATTTGAACCCAGGCCTCCTGAGTCCTGGTCTGTCACTCTGCCCACTACATCGAACATTCCCTTAATATACCATGATTGATGTATTGAGGATATGACCTGAGAGTATCATTGTTTGATTTGCTATGTCTGCACTTTACAGCTCAGCTCATTGACTGAGGTACTGCCAGGGATAAATCCTGAAAGGAAGGCAGTAGCCAAGCCCCCAAGGAGAGTCCAAAAATGCAGACAGAACTGTTGATATGTACAGCCAAATCTATATATCTGACTCTGCATGTGTATGCGCCTGAATGCGTTTACACATATCCGCATCAACAGGCACATGCAATATGTTAGGATCAGGAAATGTGTCAACTAACAGAAGGATTTATTCAGAATTCTGGTAAGATGTGGATACTTAACGAGACAATATGGGACCAGAACTAGATGTGGCATCTTTGCTTGTCCATCATCCCCACCTGGATTTGGTCTGAGAGATTTAGGCAGGGCAGGTGGTTAGGTTGTAAGTCAGCATTCTTTGCACAGGCAACACAAGTATGGGGTCAAGAACTTGATTCCAGTTTGGGAAAGGGCTCAAAAGCCACATTTCAGCAGACAGCACAGGAAAGGGTAAGAAATCTGGGACTTGTTGGGCATTGTTCCACATCAATTTGGATAGTTTCCCCTCAGAATGCAAAGCATATTTTAATTACATGCAACTCTGTTGAGGGATAAGCCCAAATGCCACAGCTTCCTGAGCTGCAGAGCAGAGCGAAGTTCCTTTCAATATTTTCCTGTACTGCAAACCTCAGTTTCATCCAACACCTATCAGACCTTTAAAGAATGTATAAGGGGTGGGCAGCCACAGAAGATCTGGAGCCCAGACCTGCAGAATTTTCAGTTTCACTCTACCCCTGGACCTTTGAAGACTGCATTTTGGCTCTTAGCAAAAGAGGAAGAGACCAACAGAATCAGTTGGGTGTGTGTGTGAATGTGGCCTGGAGGCTAAAACAAAGTACGGAGTTCATGCTTGGGTTGCTTCCTGGAAGCTTCTGGAATCATAGATACTGGTTTTACTAAAGATTTTTTAAAAATACAAAGCAAGGTGCTGAGGAATAAGAAGAGTAGCCTTGTTGGGCCACATGTGGCCCATTTGTACAATTAGAGAATTGTACGATTGTACAAAAGGAGAAATAACAGGATAAGAAGCTTCTGCTGAATGCAAAGCAAGAGGTGGTTCTCAGGTGCTCCCATCCCTGCCCTAAACCCTTCTCTCAATCCAGAAGAAACATCACCCACTTATCCTGAACAATTAGTAAGCAATTTTACCAAGGACATTTTGAGGTGGTCAGGAATGTCTGCTCATAACAATGATTTCCACAGATGCAAGAATGTTTAACCAGGCCACTGGTGTTTATTTCACTGAACCAAGCTCCATAACTTGTTGGACAATTTATACCCTTTTCTAGTTTTTGCTGCCTTCGTTTGGAAAATTAGATTGTACAGTCTTTTTTAAAAGAATCAAGCATAATATTTACTTTGAGCTATTCTTAACGGCGGTATGTTGTTAAGAGCATGTAAATCAACATCGCTTAGAGACGGACCCATCATCAGAGATGGCGATCAGCAATCTGTTACATTTTTTCTGCTTAAAACAATTATTGTTATTAAAAACATTCCATCTGCGTATACTCTCCACAAATTTGAATCAGATAGTTTGTTCGCTCGTTAGTTATATCATTCTGTGGCATAATTGAAATTTATAAGCATAGATCGAAGTCCCCAGCATGAGCACACATTTTTAACATAGTTCAAAGGGCTTGGAAGCTCTTGTAAATCAAAGGGAGGAAATCAAAATAAGAAAGCAGAAAACTTGTAAAAAGTTTATAATGTCTGGAACATTGCCAGAATTACCATTAAAATTGTAAATTTTGCCACTCCATAGATAGAAATGTAAAACATTATATAAATCAGTTCATATACTTATATAAACCTAAGTAATAACATCCATTTACAGCTACTCACAGCATTAAGATTTTGGGCTTTTTTATAGGGAAGGTTTTATGAAATGGTTTTATGAAATGTGTTAGGGCCTGGCAAATTAGGAATCGAAAGAAACAAGGCTATCTCTGTTGCAGTGTTTTTGGGGGTGTTTATAACTAAGAATCCATCTTTCTTTGGGTTCCTAATTTCCTGTTTGCACACACACACACACACACACACACACAAAATGTTGAAAAATATGGAATTCTTTTCATTCTATATGTGGCTGCAGGAAGATGATAACCATCCTTTTCACAATGTTTTTCTTTAATGTTATCAGCATGGTTGGGAGAAATAAAACGCATAATGTGCCAGCAACCTGAACATATTGGCTGTGAATCCGGAGTTTTGTAAGGACAGATTAAAGTGACATTCTGTCATGGTTGACAGACCCAAAATTGAACCTACCCTTAAAAATAGTTTGTATGTGTAAATTTTCTTTGATCCTAGGAGGGAAGAAGAAGAAGCAGCTTATCATCACCCAGGGATGGAACATAGATAAAATGCCAGCTGCTCCAATGAGCGAGCCATTTCAGGGAGCTGCATGGAAATGCCAAGTGTTGTGTTCGATCATAGTTAACAGCAAGCAGTTCAGGATGGATGTATCTGCCCAGCCTACCCATGCCATTCCCAATGTTTTGTCTTTAAAGTCACAGGTTTATGAAGTCACAATTCAGCAGGAACTAGGAGGTTCATCTAAGCAGCCTGCTGAGTTTCGTACTCCAGCTTGTAGTGAGTATTGCTACTATCACCACCACGGCTGCTACTTATCGTTATTAACAGTTACAGCAATAAAGATGGTGATAAGAGGATGGATCTAGACCTCATTAAATGTAGGAAAGGGTCATTAAAGTAATAGTTTCCTCCACTTATGCCTGAGTCTGAATCTGCCATCATCGAAACAAAGAGGGAGCTACGATTTGAGGCTCCCTGTTCCCCTATATCCATTGGACGTGCAGAACTAGTTCACTTTGGATCCTAGGCATGTCTATGTTCTGTATTCTGTGCCCCAAAAAAGGGAAAAACAGAACAATCCAAATTTCTGTCATATAGAAATGAGATAAATAGCTTCCATCGAACCAATTCCACCAGTGAGGTGGGAATTATTTCTGCATCACTTGGGGCTTTAACCATTTTAACCCAGCTTCAGCTTCCTTGAAGGCAAGCCAACCACAGGGTAACATGAGAAACTACTTGCACAAATAGCACAATACCTCGTTACTGAAGTGCATGCAAACCACAGGTACATCATTGCATTCTGGTACACACATGCAGTTCTCCTTGCCTACCACATGTGATGATCCAGAACAAGCAGTAAATTAAGTTTTTCCTCCTCCTGGTGCCCCTGCAGCACATGTCATGACTTCAGAGGCACCTACATGTGAGACAGAGGCTCCTGCAATCAAAGCTTGCTCTGCTCACCCCCTCAGTCTTGTCTCAAGTGCAGCTGCTAGTCCACAGATGAGCACTCCAGAAACCTGAACAAAGGACATTCATCTTAATAGATGCTGCCTTTTTATTCATGTGTTTGCTAATGTAACACCATTAGGGTACAGAAGTGTCCCATTTCCTTTTGACCTCTTATCTCTTTCCAGGCGTGAATACCAGCATGCTATCTCCATGCAGACCAGTGGCTTTCTGGCGCTATCGGAGCGTTTGATGAAGTTGGCAAAAGCAAAGAATTCTTTCTCATTTTCTTTCATGTTCTCAACAGGCTTGAATCTGTTGCTTTGGCTGTTTCATGTATTCTGACACATTCATTAATCACAGAGCAAGACACTTCCCTGTTTATGTTTCCACTTTACTCCAAAGAGCACCCAGAGAGAAATATCACAGGAATGCAGGGTTGTGAAGAGAGAGGAAAAAACCCCCAAGAAAGGCACTTGGGCTATACAGCCTCTCCCTGTAGAAACCTTACCCTGGACAATTTTATTCCTGAACAGGGGAGTTAAAATAATAATCAGGAAGCTTAATAGTTCCCGATCATCTCAGATCTCGTTTTCCACTGATAATATGTGCGTGAAATATGTGCATTATGTTAAGCCAAGAATTTTAATGTCTTTCCCAGAGCCGGAGAGTTAAAAGGATGATGATCTCTTCAATATGATGATCTCCCTAAGACTAAATGCAGATGCTTTCAAAATGGCAGTGTCCATCCTTGAGCTGATCCCTGCTTCTTCAGCAATACTTTCTCTCTGTGTGTGACTCCTTATGCTTTCCTTGTTCCTTCAACTCCAGGTGCAGAAAGTCCACATAGACGGACAGAGGTATGTCAGTTTGTCTGTAGACCCACATATGTGGCTCACAGCCTACTTTTGGACTGACCTCCTTAACATGAGCTCAATTCAGCTGTAAATGTATTTTTACTGTACTGGGAAGGACTGAGGGGAAAATGGAACTGCGTTCACTTGATCTGGAAACGCCACAGGATTTGAAACACTGCAGGTACTCAACTCCAAGTAATGCAGGCGAGAGGGAAGGGAAAGATCTACCCTCATCTCCCTCAATTGCAATCCCTCCATGTAGTTGCAAATGCTGATTTTCTAGGGTTCCCAATTGGTCAAGAGTGTTCATGCAAAGCAGATCTGCTCTTGTTCAGAAAGTCGCCTTCCACATGTGAAGGGTGACCGGAATCTGGAAAAGATGTGATCAAATGAGCATTTATCCTGCTGTTTGGTCCACTGCTGGGACAGGTTGGTTCGCTCCTTTCCCCCCCAACCCTCACACAATGTAATCACTGGAGTGAACAAGCCCATCCACAGAGCATCCCTACTTGTACCATTCTCTGTACCCTATGAGGGACTTTTATTTTTTTTGTGCCGATGGGATTGTGCCGGTTTGGTTCATGTCCAGCACTGTCAAGGCTCTTTTTGCTGTCATTTGCCATATTGGGAAGCAGCTTAAGAAGACACCCACATTAGGATATTGGCCATGAAATGGCAGAGGAAGTGATCCCCCCCCCCTACACTCTATTAGGGCCATGTGGATGCACTGTGCCACTTTTTTTTTAATTGAAAACTTCCTCCCGGAAGCTGGAAGAGATAGGAAGAGGCAACAAGGGACATTTTTCCTCTTTTTCCTTTTCTTTGTGACTTGAGGAGCCTCGTAGCACAGTGGTTAAACTGCTGTACTTCAGCCAAAATTGTGCTCACGACCCAGGGTTCAGTCCCAGGTAGCTGGCTCAAGGTTGACTCAGCCTTCTATCCTTTCAAGGTTGGTAAAATGAGTACCCAGCTTGCTGGGGTGGGTGGGGGGAGACAATGTGTAGCCTGCATAATTAATATGTAAATTCCTCAGAGAGTGCTTTAAGTGCTATGGGGCGGTATATAAGCAGCACACTTTTGTTGTTGTTGTTGTTTTGTCTTAAAAGTGAGGTCAAGAACTTGCTCACAGCCATATCTACTGCTGGCTAGTCCACAGTCCACATTCCCCATTCCCCTCTGCGGTACAATGGCTGTGCCTGAAGAGGGCTATGGGTAAAGCTGAAAACCTGAGTAATCTCCACTTGATACACCTCTAAAGTTAAGTTGGCATGCCATGAACTGCCCAGAAAAGCATAAGAATCAACACTATGAGGGATCTCAAAGATCACCTGGTCCGATGCTCTGCTCAGTGCAGGACAACTGTTTTCAGCCTTTGTTCTTCTGGATATTTTGGACTTCAGCTCCCAGAACTCTTAAGCCAGCACAGTCAGTGGTAAGAAAGTGTGAGAGTTGAAATCCAAAGCATCTGTGGAGACAGAGGTTGAGAACCAAAGATGTAGGATTTGCAACGCAGAATGCTACTACAGCCAGAGTTTCAGTTACTTTTTGGGACTACTTTAGCTGCAAGTTTCGATCCAAAAAAGTAATGTTTTCAAGCTCTGACTATGCCATCACTGACAGATAGCTCTGCTCAGTTACCTCCATCAAAGGAGAGCTTCATCAATGAGTGCATCTCCAACTTCTCAGTTGTGCTCTCTGAGTTGCAAAGGTGGAAAAGCAATTTCTCTACAATTTTTTGAAGAGATGACTGTTTTTCAAATGGAGACAAATGTGGTCCTTCATCAGTCAAAGATAGTCCTGAGGTTATTGCATATAATATGGGGGCTAGGCTGGCTACGTCCGGGAAGGAAATGTACTCTGTATATGCTTCAGAGCCACGTTTTTTTGCTACCACTAGAAAATGTCTGTCTCCCACACAAACACCAGTTGAACGTTCACCATTTTCCTGAAAGATTTGAGTTCCAGCACCTCTTACATCACAGCAGATTCTTTAGCAAGCAGAGAAGAAAATAAAACTCCACTCCCTTCTACGTGCCTGTCTCAGTCTTTTGGGTGCCTACATGAAGATGCATGCACGCACATTGATTCACAGGGAGAACAGAGGGGACATCTTCTCTTTGCAGACATCCCTCTTTTTCCTCTGGGGCCCATAAGTGATTTTGGATGCACTTGTGGGTTGAGCTCTCAGTCTACCCACTTCCTAGAAAGGAGGGAAGAAGCATGGCATTTCAACCACAAACCTATCCTGCAGCACTATAGTGCTAGTCTACATTTCACAGAATGCAACATGGGTTAATGTTAAAGAGGAGGGGATGATTTTAAGCCTATGCAGACACTATTTGTCTCATCTCTGGCCATGGTCACACCAGTGAAATGTTTCCCAGTTCTTACTCATTGATTGAATGTGTGTGTGTGTGTGTGTGTGTGTGTGTGTGTGTGTGTGTGTGTGTGTCCAGATGAAACACAGCCATTATAAAATCTTTTGGTCTGCCTTCATGCTATCTCCACATCAAATCCCACCCACCAAGAGGCTTCTACTTTTTTTATCACAGGATTCATTGTGCAACAATTACAGTTGTGTCCTGTGTACATAGCTGTACCAATACTTTTTCTGGCAAGCTGCCTTGCATTGCCTCCGCCAGTTGTGTCATTTGCCTGCATGTCCCTTTATTTTTTTTTAAATTAGCAAGCGGAGTGTCAGTGCGTTGGAAAACTTATGTCATCAGCCTCTGTGCTTCACTTATTTGTGGATCCTTCCACCAGGTGGTGCTCCTTCCCCTGAGCCCTTCATGTTTTCCTCTTGGGGACCTCGTGGTAGAGCTGAAATGAAAACAAAGCCTGACTACAAGTTTCTCTTCTGCAAGAGTCACAAATGCAGCAGAGAAACTCGTACCCATCAAGGAAATGTTGCTGAAACATTGATGCAATGAAATGTATTTTTTTTTAAAAAGGAAAAGGGCCCCCCAGAGACGGAAATATTCCAGTACCAATGTATAGCCAGTTATATCACATCAAATTTAGGGAAATGTTGTGGTAATTCAAAAACACATTAGAACACACACCCTGGAATATATGCCAAGTGACCACAACGTGGGACTGCTCAGGTAGTAAAGACATGAGAAAACGGGGACATTTCATTGATGGGACCGTGGGTTCTGGCTAAGTCTGCTATTTCCATGAACTCTTCTTCAACTCTTCATATTAATTCCCATGCAAAATTCCAGAGTTTGCTCAGGCTGGTTGCTTAGTCCAAGAAACAGAGAGCTTTCCTACAAGGCACACCTGCTCTAATTAACATCAATGATTACTCACTTCCAAGTCTATAGGATTATTACAGGAGCCTTCTGAGCCTGGGGCTGTAGAAATCAAAGCCCCACTCCTAAGTAAAATAGCTTTTAAACATCCAACTGTAACAACAGTATGAGTCAGGTGACTTAGGACCTGTCCAGACTGGCCATTTTGGATTCGGCTACAAAGGGTTGGTTGGGGTCAGGGGGAAGTGCGATGTGTCATGTGGCACACTCCTCCTGTCCAAACAGCATATCGATCTTTGCCTCATTCTGCTGTCAATTAAATGCTTCCCCTGATTGTCTGGGAGCGGGGTCAGGGAAAGTGAAATTATATTCTTTTACATTTGGTAGATTAATGCTGATGTGATTAATCACTTCAATTAAATTTTTTTTCTTTGCCTGCCTGTGTGTTGCAGATTGAAATCATGGCTGCAAGCAGATTTTCGATCAACAATACACAGACAGGCTAAGAAAATAATAATAATCAAAGTTATTAATCACATTAACAATGATCTAGCAAACATTTCTTTAAAAAATCACTTCCCCTGACCCTCCGCAAATGATCAGGGTAAGTGTTCAATTTCCAGTATCCTGAAGCAGCTTCTTAGCCGCTTCAGAACACCGGAAATTGACACTGGACGGAACTGCAAGGCTCTAGTTTAGTCCATTCCAAGAGACCACACGCCCTGGGAACAGACTAAACTAGAGCCCTCCAACCCACACCAAAATAGCAGCATCTTCTAACAGGGGTTCAAAAAGGTGCAGGTTGGGGCAAAATGTTCTACTCCAGTGATATCTATGTGTGGACTCTGGAACAAAGAGAGCATCAACCTGACCCATCAGTGCACCAAATAGTGGGACAAATGTCCCTGTGGATAAGCTCTTAACCAACAGAAAAAAGAGAGGAAGGCCCTCACAAAAAGACCACAAACAGTTCACAAACCTATTTTCTCTTTAGAATCAGTCCAAAATGAAAGGAAGCTCTAGGTGTAGGGGGTGAGGATTAGGCACAATCCTCTTTTGCCAGCAGAAATCCTTTTCTGCTGGGAGATCTCTTCTGTCAGTGGATGGTAGAGGTTTGCTAACATTTAGTCCAACTTGACCTTTAAAAGATTTTTTTTCGAGAATATACAAACATTTGTATGTGTTCCTGTGCCTGTTTCTCCTAACGTGCACATTTTTCCAAGCAGTTTCCCTAATATGATACACTTTTAGTATTATTTTCATGAATATACACATTGGCTTAACTCATGCTGCACAACTCTGCACAACAAAGATGATGTGAACAGTAGCAGCAAATTGTCCCTGATTAAAGGCGATTTCTGGGTACACCTGACTGGTACATAAAGCAATGAAGTCGTCCACTGACGATGATGTAATCACCTCTGCACACACGGAGCAGTGCAACAGGATTTCAGCCTCATGTATGTATTTTCCCTTTCATATCTGCATACTAGTTCCAAAGTGAGAAATTAGTACATTTGCATGTACTAATTTCTGAATAGTACAGAAATTAGTACAGAAATTCCCTCCTTATTTCTGATTGCTTCCAGCCATGGACTGAAGGTTAGTTTTCTGGGATAATTCTCACATGTACTTTAATAAACGGGTGAAAGCAAAGCATCTGCAAACCATCTGGAGTTCACACCGGGAGCTATTGACATAGGATTTTAGAACAATAAGTAAAAGTTACATTTGATCAATAACTAGAGTAAAGAGGGATTAATTAACAACAAGGGCCCTGACTCGTTTGATTGATTTTCTTTCTTTTTCACTGTTTATGCTTCAATGGGAGGACTTGTAGGCCCAAATATATTAATAAGTCACATCATTTAAGAACCATAATTTGGTGAATGTTAACATTTACTGGTCTTAATCAGATTTCTAAGAGTCCTAGAAGGATGTGTTGGAAACTTCCAGTAAATCTCAAAAACAATTCCTACATGACCTGTATCATCTCTATTTCTCCAATTTACCAGTAAATTGCATTTAGAATACTTGGAGTGAAATATGAAAATAAAAGCCTAATGACACCAATGTTTCTGACATTGTTTCTTTATTAAAATCTTGTTGGTCAACTACCATTAATCTCTACATTTTCCACACTTACCTTGCTGGATAGCATAGTGAGTTAAGTATCTGGCTGTGGCGCCAGAGGTTGGGAGTTCAATTCCTCACTATGCTTCTTACAAGTAGAGCCAACCTGTGTGGCCTTGGGCAAGCTGCACAGTCCCAGGATGCCCCCAGAAGAAAGGGGTGGTAAACCACTTCTGAGTACTTCTGCCTGGAAAATCCTGAAAAGGGTCACCATAATTCAGAATTGACTTGATGACACACAATTATTATTATTTTCCACACTTATTAGCTATGTCTTCTTTTGTATTATCCTCATAGAGGAAAGAAGCAGTGTCAGGAAGGGAATTCTTACTACCTCCAACCATGGACCAGCACCTGAGACTAGAGGGAGGGCCCTTTTGATTATCATAGAGAAGGGACAGGGGGATACTGAGAAAGAAGACACCTGTGAGACCTGGAAACAGTCACAAAGGGGTGCACAGGCTTTAAAGAAAAATCACACAAAAATCACTTTTTCCTCCTCCAGCGCAGCTCACCCTAAGTTTTCTCTTCTGCCTGAAGATCCAGGAAAGTGACGTAATTCTCCAAGACTTCATTTGGTGCCCCGAGATCTGAAAATCCTACAGTGACCTTCTTTGTAGGCTCTAAGGTATAGGATCCACAGAGTGTCTCAATTTAAGCACCAAACCTTCCAGAATTCCAGACGTCCATGCTGAGTAGGCAGTGTGAACTCATGTGACTCCCTTAAAAAGAACAAGAAAATATGTAGTACGTTCTGTTTTTATTTCTTTTTTAAAAAAAAATATGTTTGTTATATTATTGGATGACTTTTTTCTAGATTTGGGTGCCTTTTATGCAAGCAAAAAGTGACACATTTCTGTAACAGTGTAAAGGATAACATATTTTGCACACTACAAACAAAGAAGACTCTGAGGGAATACTCAATCCCATTGGTTTATTTTGTCTTTGAAAACAAGACAGAAATTGCTTATTATTGCCACATAATCATTAAATCTTGATCAATCCCTCTACCCCCAAAATGCCATTTTTGACTTGTATACATCTGTGTGTCTGCTTTTTGAAAGTCTTGGAACTGAGAAGACTTGAATGATTATTAAAGCGTGCCTTCGGTGCAATCTGGCATACATCCTGAGAATATTTAACAGAACGATTGCAATGCGTTGGTGGTAGATTTGAAGTGGCACACACAGTATGGGTTTAGAATGTTTATATAGTCTCTGATTGATTCTCATGGAGCTCACACTAATTAGAAATAAGGTTTATGTGAGGTGAGCAGTGAACCAGTGGTACGACGATACTGCAAATTCTATTCCCACCTCTGACATGGAAAAATTATTTGTACCTGCGCCATTCTGGAATAGTTGATAATTTCAGCTTATTGAACTTTGTAGAATTAATAATTTAGCAATTGCTATTTGCCTTCCACAAAACTATCAGTATATTGTTGTTGCTGCTGCTTTTATTTTTGTATCTTTTTCATTTTTCCTTTCTCTATTCAATAGACATGAAAACAACAACTTTATTGTTTATGACCAAAGACCTTTACAATATACAATGTAAGGGGACATTTCCAATTTAAAAACAGGTAATTAAAATAGCTCATTGAGGTGCTTATCAACAGTCCAATCATAGCATCCACGAAAATCCAGACCCACCAATCATACTAATGGCAATAAAATAATATTGTGGTCCTTAACAAAACAAGAACACAGCCTCCTGGCTGCCAGCACAAATTGTGCTACAGTGTGTGTGATAGATAACTAACACTGTTTCCTCAGAGGTACAGTTGGTGTATGACTGGATGACAGATGACAGGAATCTTTCTCTAGGATCTATAAAAGGGGACAGAACAATAAGTAATGAATTATATCGTCATCTGATTACAATCAAAACCACATTTACATTCTGAAACTGGAATTCCTCGGTATCTCCATTCAAGATATGCAGGGGGCATCTGTTGGAATCTAAGTTCTGTAAAAGATCTGCGAGCTGTGGAAAGGTCAGTGCCTCAAAATAATGTGGTCTTCTGTAATTAACTCAAAGTTGGAGATACCAGATAGAGAATTGGGACCCAATAATTGGCAGCCTTGTCGTGGCTAGTGTCCTAATCAAAGATCCAATTCCTAAGAGCATATGAACTGAGACAGAGAAACCTTTCCATTGAAAGTCTCTAGGCCTTTAACTTATCATGACACCATTGTACCAGTCTGCAATTGTTCCACCCAGCAACACAGTCAGAGAATGATCTTCCAAACTATTTAGTCTATCTATACCAATATCTAAGACTGGTCAAATGTTAGCCGCATTTTCAGGAGTGGCATATGTACAACAGAACCTGGTGAAACTATTAGCCAGTAGGATCATAATACCACCATTTAAAATTCTTAAATGTTTAAATGATATTGTATTTTATTATGTTGTATTTGTTTTTATATTAGTATTGATGTTTTTATTAGTGGGTATGGTTAGATGTTTTGCCTATTGTTTTGTTTTCTGTTGTAAACCACCCAGAGTGGCCTTTGGTTAGATGGACGTTATGTAAATTACATACATGCATACATACATACAGACAGACATAGAAACACCTAATCTCCCTGAATGGCCACCCATCTCTCCTGCAGAAATTGGGGTCCTGATCTTGACCTTTCGTAATGGCAAGGCCCCCAGAGAAGATATGATTCCCTCTGAGATGTTCTTTAGTTACATTCATTGCACAGGTAATCTCCCTCCAGATTGGGGAACCAATATCATGGTGCCACTCTTCAAGAAAGGCAATCTATCAGATCCTCATGAGTATAGACTTATTAGCCTTCTTGATGTGGCCTCCAAACTTTATGCACAATATCTTTTGAATAAGCTCCTTGAATGAGATAGTAACCAATCTATCATTTCTGAGAAACAAGCAAGTTTCAGAAAGTGAAGAATCACAATAGATCAAGCCTTCATCCTCCATCATTTAATTAGTAAATTCACTAAAAGCCTGAATAAATTCATCTTTGAAGACTTCATAGACTTCTCATCACCTTTTGATCTGATAGATCAAGAGCATTTATAGTACAAATTGTCCAAAACAAATATTGACAGAAGACTCCTGTGCCTTTTACAGCAGCTACATCAACATAATACAATGCGGGTGAGAATTGGCTTACAAGATCCTCTATCACAGTAAATTTGTATTAACTGAGGGGGTGAAGTGAGGCTGCATTCTAGCGCCTTTTCTATTTAATTTTTATATTAATTATCTGATCCCTGGAATGGCTTCCCCTTTTTCTTTCCTCTGGCTATCGGCAGTCCCAAGATCTTGATTTTGCTTGATGCTGATGAATTGGTTTTGCTATCCCTGAACAAAATTGGTCTTAAAAGAAGGTTAGTCAAATTTGGGCAGCTTTGTAAAGATGAATGATTAACAATCAATTATTCAAAAACCAAGATTATAGTCTTTGGGAAGAGAGCTGCTAAGTATAATTGGTTGCTCGATGGACATGCCCTTGAACAAGTGCATTCATATAAATATCTGGTCCTGGGTTTTTGTGAGAAACTTTCTTGGAAGCAAACACCTAAATGCCACTGTGTTGTTGAGTGCCAGATCTACCGGGCAGCTGAAAAGATCTTTTTTATGCTAGAGAAGCCCGGCTGATAAATAACCTTGGAACTGAAGAGCTGGAAGAGACCCTATGGATCATCAAGTCCAGCTCCTCTCAAGGAAGCACAGCTGGGGAATTGAACTCCCAACCTCTGGCTTCGCAGCCAGTGACCTAAGCCACTGAGCTATCCAGCATCTCATCTTTAAGGTTTTTGTTGCTAAAATTTGTGGCTCAAATGCTTCATGGGGCAGAAATATGGGGAGAGGGAACGAAGTCCAATCTGGGAGTTCTTCAGAATAAATTCATGAGGCAGATACTGGGCTCCCTCCAGGGACTCCTTGTAGCTCATCTTGGGGCTGAACTGGGTCTTCCTTCAATTGTTGCCACAATGGATTTGGCCTATTGAACCGAGTCTGTTCTAACAATAACTTGTAGAAGGGGCTTCATTTAAAGTTTTACAGTTAGAGGAGAAGCTTTGTAGCCCTGACTTGGGATAAATGCAAAGATGGTCATTGTTTGGAAGCAAAGAAAGATAAGTGGAATTTTACACATTTTACAAATTTGAATTTTACAAAAAGGTATTTATTTATGCAAATAAATAAATGTAGAATGACAGAGCTACGATCATCCACTCATTTGGTTGCTTATTAAAAATATCAGACCAGATCAATAAGATCGTACAAGGGTTTGAAGGCCTATCTCTGGCAAATTCTGAGCTGTGCAAAATCCATATGTACCTTTGGTCTAGATGGGTGGGATAGAAATCCAATCAATCAATCAATCAATCAATCAATCAATCAATCAATCAATCAATCAAATATGCCAAGAGACTATAATGGGGTGAAGATGCATCCTGAATGTGTGCAGCTAGAGCTAATTCATCACACCACCTTCCATCTCTTTGTGTGGAATTGAGGCTAAACTAGGCACAAGACTGACAAGGCAATCCTATGGCAGTTACTGGGGGAGAAACCAAGATGGATGCACTGCCACATCCATAACTCTACTACTTCGAACTTCAAGCAAGGGTCAGGCCCTTTCCATTTGTTTCCTGATGCTTTTTATGTCTTTTCATTTCCCTTTGTCCCAGCAACACTTCTTTTCTGAGAAAGCTGCCTCTGTCTGCCTTATGTTATTGCTAACTTTGGGTATCACATGCCACTAATTCTTCTGTGAAAAACTCAGAAAGGAGAGAGGGTTTTTCTTTTTTGGGATGGGAAAATAAGTCAGAGTAATTAGTTGTGGCAAATTTGTAAGACAAGATGCAATTAACTGTATATTAAACATCTTAAACATGATGGGAAGACTGCAGCAATATGATGACATTTCACTAGATATATCTATGCACATCCTCATCTTCCTTTTTCAGTTATTCTTTGTCATGTTTATGACAGCCCATTTGCTCATGCCACTCTCCTGATGCTGAAGCTGCAGTCATCAAGTGATGAATATGTGAACACAGGGACATCCCATGCTCTCCTGCAGCCTGAGCTGACAAGGAAGCCACCAGTCAGGAGTTCGATTCCCCACTGTGCCTCCTGGGAGAAGAGCCAGCCAGTGCAGCCTTGAGCAAGCTGCACAGTCCCAGGATGCCCCCAGAGGAAGGGAATGGGAAACCACTTTTGGGTGCTCTATAGCCAGAAAAACCTGGAAAGGCTTGCCATTAGTCTGAATGGGTTAATTGGCACATAATTATAGCTGTTGCACATTTTTTACATGCCATCAACACAATCATATTTCAGATGCCCTCCCATGATCTACATGTGGCCAGAAACAGTATAAATGCAAAAGCCTACTATTAAATACTGCTTTTTTCCGTCAAAAGGAAACTTCAAATGTGAGTTTTGTGACATTCACAAACAATCTGAAAATTTGTTTAAAAGGACATATACCCACATCCACTTATGTATCTGTAATCCTTTCTTCTGTGTCTGATTTGCACATAACATCTGCATTCATCCAGACACCGTCAACCTTGTTCTCACATATCACACCTATTAGATTTTCAGAAAGGTTTTCCTGTTCGAGGCTGAGATAGTGCAGGTCTGAGAAAGAGCTTCAAGTCCTTCAGTGGATTTTTGGCACTTTGCAGATGCCGTAGCTAGTTGTGACTCACCAAGCTCTAGAGTCATGCATAGCAGGCTACTAAACCTTCTCGTTTTGCAGCCCACCTGGGGTCATTAAGCAGCAGACGTGGGATGGGAAGACCTGTTAAGTTCATTTCTGCAGACTTCCCCCTTCTTTCCTCTCTAAGCTTTGTGGGGCAGCAGGGAGCAAATAATTCTCTCTGTGTTCTTGAAATGGATACATGAATGGATGCATGGCCTCCTTGACCAAATCATGTTTGAGTGCATTTTAGAAGTGTGTGCATGTTGTGTGCATGTTGTTGGACACATTTCCCACCTTTTTGCGAAACACTTCGTAAGCCTGGAAACGTATGGATTTTCCATGGCAAACTATGTCCATTACTGTGTTTACTTAGCGATTCAGACAGAATTTTGCACATAGCCTTACACTAGACAAGCCAAAAGACATCACTGTGGTTGACTGAATTCATGGCTCGCCGACGATTTATGCATGATCAGAATGGAAGGGGCAGTCGCACATAAAATATACATGCACCCTATGACTTCTTAAGGTGTTTCAGTGTAAAATTTGGCACATGTTCCTTCAAAATACTCAGAAATCTCTCTGTCTCTCTCTGTTTGTGTGCACGCGAGCAGATTTCTCACTTCTTTCCTGGTTACCACTTCCCAGCATTAAAGAATACTCACTGACTCCACTAATCCTTCACATCTGAGAGCATGTGAATGTGTTTTGTACTTGTATAACCTTAACAGGGAACAATATATAGATTATGAAACTGCATTATAAAATCCAGAGTGTGGGCTTCGCTGTGTGTTCAGAGACCAGAGAAAGAACAGGCATTTACCTATTAAAACCCAGGCGTTTTGGGTACAGTAGTTCTGCGTGAACTACTTTAAAGCTCCAGGTCACTTGAGATTTGCTTTGAGGTTTCTGATCAAACAAACCACAGCACTGAAGACTAAACTCTTCCTAAATGGCTTAGGGTTTGTGTGTGTGTCTGTGGATGTGTGCCTGATTATAGGTCAGGATTCGATGAAACCACAGTGTTTTCTACCCAAAACCATCAATTGCTTTGGTTCACTTGAAACAGCCCAGGTTCACTGGAAAGAGCTGTGAACCTTGACCAGTCGTCTGGCAAAGCACTGCCACATAGAACATCAGAACATTTATGCAACGTTTATGAAATGGAACATTTATGCACCTCCCTTTCTCTCCCCCCCCCCCCGCCCCCAGGCCTTCTCTACTGTTATCAAGCAGGCGTCATCTGGAATTTGGCTTGATTAAGAAACAGAGATGTTCACAAGGCTAAAAATCCAGAGGGACATGAAAGGAAGAGGAAGGTACATAAGTGTTTTTCCCCCTCTCTTTTTTCATCCGAAAGCTAATCAAGCTTCACAGAACCCTCGGTTGTCATCCCAGCTAGCATAAAGCCGACGCAAGCATGTAACTCCATATGTTCTTATTTCTGTCTTGCCTCTCCTTTTGGCTCTTTCCTTCTCCCCCTTCTTTCCTGTCTTGGTAGTTATTTCTCTTACAAGCTCTTTCAGGGCAGGATTCCCCCCCTGCCCCCCATCTTTCCTTTCTTTTTCTCTGTAACAGTGCTTTCCACCAACCTTGGGTCCCCGGCTATTCTTGGACAACAACTCTCAGAAATCCAGGCCAGCACAGCTGGTGATGAAGGCTTCTTGGAGTTGTAGTCCAAGAACATCTGGGGACCCAAGGTTGGGAACCACTGCTCTATAAAGAGCCATGTATATTGTCTGTGTTGTGTAAGTACATAGCAACTATATTTGTATTTTAGACTGTAATTTGGTAACAAGGTTGAGGGCAGAGCTGAGGGACCTGTGTGGTCTGCCAGATGTTACCAGATTCCAACTCTCATAAACCCCACCCAGCCTAGTCAATGTTTAGGGATGCTGGGATTTGTAGTCCAGCAACACCTGGAGAATTACGAATTCTCCACTAGTCATTCAGAGATCTTGATTCCACACCTTGTGGTGTAACGCCTTTCACCCCAGATACTGTTTTGTATACACCATCTCAGTATTTTGATGTTAATGTTTATTTCCACCTCTACAGGATTGAGGCCTTTTGGCCACCACCACATATTCACAGAATGTAATCCTGAATGAACTCAGTGTGGATCAATGATTAAGGGTACAGCAGTGCATATTTCTTGGGAGCTAGTGATGGAAATAATTTGCATATGCTTTCTCAGTGTGCCTCATACCATCATCTGTGTATGATGAGTCAGTATCGCTTTAAGATTATGTCAGGCAGATGGCTTCTTAAAACCATATAATAAGTTGACTACACAGAGGAGAGATTTGGATGAGAGAGATTGTGATTGATAGCACTAAAGCACCAATCCTCTACTTATCTGGTTGAGTTCAATGGGATGTGCAACCTGATAAATGCCCATATAAAACTGAACCCTTTGTCACTGGTTCAGATGTAAACAAATATTGTTCTGTCAGCATCCTCTCTTGAAGAAGTGAGGGATAATTCCACAGAGGCACTATGTGTTCTTTCTACCTCTTTGCCTATTTTGAATATTCTCCATAAACATAGGAGAGCACACGCCAGCTCACAGAAAATCACGACGATAACAACACTAAAACCCACTGGAGTACTACAACCATGCTCTCTCCAAAGTTCCTTCAGGGACTTTGGAAGATTACAGTAGGGTGGCCTGCAAAAATTCAGATGCTTTCCACAGCCTCCTTCCTTATGCTGCCTCTTCCCCCTATTTCACTGTGGAAAAAATTCCCCTTCTGTTTGTATATATGGGCAAATTAATACATGACCAGTAGTTGCAGTTGTAAACTGAAAAAGGTTAATAAAACAAAACTGATGAAAGCTAATGCAACAAGTTAATACATTACAAAAACCCAAATGAAATCACCCAGGAGGTGAAAGGGAATTCTTCCTTGTGTCTGTTGAGGATAAAATAAATTAACAAGGCAATCCTGTTGCTAAGTTCAAACACTCTGAGGTCTGAGTGGTCTGACATGTCTCACACCCTCCTGGGTACTTGTTGGCAGGGCAGAATGAAGAGAGCAATGGTGTTTGCTCTTTCTATGCTTCCTTTGTAACTTTGAAAGCCATTCCTCCACTCTATTGTGTATGCAGGGATGGCTGGAAGAGGGAAGAGGGAGCTATCTCATTTCTAGTTTTCTACATAAGCTTCCCTATGCAGGTACTGGGGAGGGGAAGACTTGTGCAGCACAGGCAAGGGGCTACTTCCAAACCAGCTGAGCACTTGAGCTTCTGCCCACAGCCCACTGCCACCTGGGGATACTGCCAAACAGAACCTATCCCAACTTCTCTGGTGTGGGGTTTGCTACAGTTCTGTGTGCCTGTGTGCATTTTGATATCAGGCAGTGAGAGGAGGGTCACAAACAACTTGAATGTCTTTGGGAGACTGAGAGAGATGTTCCAATACACACCACCAGAGGTGAAGTCTGAAACCTGTGCAGCCTCCATTTTGAAACTTGCTCTAAATGAAGGAACCTCAAACAAACAGCTGGCCATGGTTTTCACATCATCTATGTTTCTTCTACACCTCCCCCAGCTTTGTGGTGCCCAGCCTGATGAAGACTCATACAAGGATGCAAGCTAAAGATCCTACAGGGTTGAAAGCTAGCTAATGTTTGTGATTTTTGGTAGTCTAATAAAGGTATCCCCCACCCTTACACTTGGATAGCCCTGAAGGGTAGCTCACAATGAAATATTGTTGCTACAAAAAATCTATTTTGTGCCCAGCCAAAGGGAAAGCCTGGGAGAACAGGCAAGTGTGAAGGGGATGACAGATGACATTCTCCTCCTCTGTGTGAATTGAAATGTCACCACTGCTTGCACTGCTGTCACTGTTGGGAACAGCAGATACATGGGACCAGGAGATGGCTTCAGATCGAAAGGCTGGGATGGTCTACCAGTGTAAACAGAGTAATAGAAATAAATGTAAAGTATCAAGGGGGCAAGTCATAGTCTGCTGGTTCCTCCAGATAAGTATTTAAACCACTCAGAGAACCTAGAATTTTTCGAGGAATTTTAACTAGGGACAAGAATAAGATTCTGTGAAAGAGTGGAGGTGTATGGGCGTTTCATCAATCTTTATTTATTCCTCCTTCATCTAAGGATTTTCATGATCCTTAGGAGGTATCAGGTCAACTCAAATGCTAATAGTATGACATCCAGGAAGCTCCTTGTTTTAACCTTGCCTGGCATTGTGGTAAGATGGTTTCATTATGAAAATGATGGCTTTGCAAGAGTAGGCAGATGATACAGAATTTCTGCTTGATTAGTTCCACACCTCTCTCGTATTCTTCATTAAAACAAGAGCAGGATGATTACTCCTATGCTATGAAGTGCAAGATTATCAGATAAAGTTAAGGTCTACATGATTGGTGACATACAGAATTGAACTGAATATGCTTTAATTCCCCCCCTCCCCCAGATCATGAATAATCTTCCTATTTCTTTTTTCCCCTCTTTTTTTCTTTTTGGAGGAAATGTTGGAAAGACTTTACAGCACACTCAAAATGAAAATGGTAAACATTATGGTTTGAAATCAACGACTGAAATCCTGTTGCTTAGTATAGTAAGTTGCAACTACACTAGGCCTTTGAATTAGTGG
This sequence comes from Intellagama lesueurii, assembly GCA_037013535.1. Lineage (NCBI taxonomy): Eukaryota > Metazoa > Chordata > Lepidosauria > Squamata > Agamidae > Intellagama > Intellagama lesueurii. The sequence goes on from JBAJHW010000003.1 coordinate 103,847,332, forward strand.
GGATCTGGTGAGTCAACTCCTCCACAAGTTCCATTGATTCGATGGGTGTATTCTAGTTATGACTTACTATACTAAGCAACAGGATTTCAGCCACTGGGTGGTTGATATTCCAGATCAATTTAAATGAGCAATAGGGGAAGGTCCTGTTTTGAGGTTGTACATGCTGGGGATGAGAATCTTATGAGGAATCAGGGGTTCCCCCTTTTTAACTCATCACAAGATTTCTCTGTATTTATTTCTCCCTCATCTCATGGTGTTTCCTGAATGTTTCATTGTCATCTTTATCTTCCAGAAGATACATCAACCAGTGCAAAACTATTGTGATCCCTGAACAAAAGGACAGCTTTACAGTACAACATTGCTGAGAAAAGGGGTTGAGCTGTGCAGGTTTTGGCAGTTCTTGCCCAAAAGAACAGGTTTTTTAAAAATAGGGGAAGGGAAAAAAGACTGGAATCTTGTTTTCAGAGGAAGTTGAGGGATCTTGCTGGCACACGTGGATGTCCTGGTGAGAAGCATTGGCATGGCAAGACTTGGGAAATTGCCAAGAATGCAAATTTTTCAGATATTTTTCACATCCCTAGTACACATGTTGTTGTTGTTGTTTAGTCGTTAAGTCGTGTCCGACTCTTCGTGACCCCATGGACCAGAGCACGCCAGGCCCTCCTGTCTTCCACTGCCTCCCAGAGTTGGGTCAAATTCATGTTGGTAGCTTCGGTGACACTGTCCAACCATCTCGTCCTAGTGCACATAGCAGAGCAAAATCTGATATAAATAGGATCTCCATACATAATTAATTAAGCCCTCTTCTATATATAGTTGGTCCTTTGTTTTCAAAGAAGACAATTTCCATGAATTTCACCATTTAAAGAGAAAAAAGAAGTGAGCACTAAAGGTTTGACAGTATCACACTGATGATAGTACCAGTATCACCAGGAAGCCATATGTTGGTTGAATATCAGAAAAAACTTCCTGACTGTTAGATCAGTACAACAATGGAATCAATTACCTCGAGAGGTGGTGAGTTCTTCACCACAAGAGGCATTGAAGAGAAATTTAGACAACCACCTGGCAAAGATCCTTTGATTTGTATTCCTGCAATGAGCACGGGGTTGGATTCAATGGCCTTATAGGCCCCTCCCAACTTCATGATTCTATGATTCTATGGATGCACAAGTGACTAACTAACCCAATCTGAGTCCAGAAGACACATGAACAGTGGGGGCAAGTTAGCTGATCCCCAGTTGATTGGCCTGCTGAGATGTTACTTCCTTGCTTTCTCATTTGTCTCTTCTTGTGTGCATCCTTCATTCTTTTCATTTCAAAGTTTTCAGCCCCTTGTTCAATGGTGTTTCACCATATGTTTTGGTCTTGAGTGAAAGCTTCCTAACTGATGTAGTCAATATTAAATTCCTTCAATATTGTCTTTGGTTTATCCTTAAATCACTTCTTTTGTCCACTGCACAACTGAGCACCAAACTCTGCAACAAATTCTATTCCATATTCCCAATTGTTTATCATTCTTTTTCTACTTTTTAATGTCCCTGTTTATGGCAATAGCGGAGTGGTTTCAAGGGCAACTAATGTTGCCTTAAATGATCTTGATTATGTACTGTGGAGGTAAAGAGGAATTGTAACTGGAATCCATAATCAGCCGAGTATGGAAACAGGAGACAGGAGACGTTTGAAATTAATTAACACTGAGTATAAGAGCATGATCTTATGTCTGTGATTAATTACTGCTAAAGATATGTTCATCTATCTTTTGTTCAGATAAAGTGGATGGTTAAAAGAGTGGTAAAATAATGTATCTGTAGTTCATGAAATTTTAGTTTGATGGCCTAGACCTTTGTGGAAGCGTTTCAGTGACTTTCGGGGACAAAGAGATCCTTATAAGTAGTCAATGGAAATATCTGTGTGAAATGTCAGATGTTTTCTGAAATTTATACGAGAACCTTTTTATATTATAGGACCATTTGACATTTTCTATAATAAAATATATTTATAAGTTTTAATACCAAGGCCATTTTTGCTCTTCTTTTGATCATATCTTCATGTCATTATTTATCTTTAATGAAAACAGGTGTGTTTTCCACATTTCTAAGCATAATGTAGGTATGATGTCATCATTTATAGGTGCAGCAGTGTGCAGTCCTAAATTTCAGACCACTGTCCATTCCTTGTGTTGTGCATAATTTTGTAAGGTGGAATTTAACACTTGTGTAATTGCTCATTAAGTTAAAAAACTTGACTGAATGTTAAACAAGGCACAATCTCTCTGCTTCACTAGTACCAGTCCTTCCAGAATGAGAACTGGAGTGACAATTAACATGAGATCATCTAGATAGAAGATGGGGCACAATCTCACATGAATGATGAACTGTAGCACTATATCTGGTTTCCTGGAAATAAGCCCCACTGATTTCTGTATGCAGTAACTGTAACCGGCCCCTACCCAGGCTTTTCACTTTTTAAAATAACCTTCCTTCAAAGGGCTTGACTCCAGCCATTAACCATAGCTATACCAAGTGGTTAAACAATTTTAAAAAATCCTATTCTCTTTGTTACAAAGTAACAACTTGTAGGGAAACAGATTTCAACATCAACTTTTCTTCAGTTACAGCCCGCCTCCTTCTTTGGTTACACTTCAACTTCTCTGTTTCATTCCAGCTCTCCCGGATAGGCTGGCTACCTGCACCTGCCCCAGCCAATCACCTTGTTTCTCTTGTTACAAGAACCATGCAGATTGGCCAAGGTTCTGTCACAGTAAGAAAACAACAATTACAGCTTTCTTGAAAGTGGAATCCAGCATAATAATTCTCTTCTCGCTGTAGCCCCTTAAACCCGCTCCTAGTGGCTGGAAAACTGGCTGGAACATATTTTGGTGACTCAGAGGGCTACACAAAAGAACCCATGAAAATCTGGTGCTTCGGGCAGTGTCATGTTAGATTTCTGCCAAAGAATTCTGTGGCCTCATAAAGGAAAGGGAGCAGTCTCCAGTTCCTTAAAAAAAAATTGTAGTTCTTAATATTTTTTAATGGCTCAGAAAATCTTTGTTGTCTATTGTGAGCTAGTTACCTCTGGCACATTTTTTTCTTTTTTTTCTTTTTATTATTATTATGTATAAAATCCATCTATGCTTATTTAACATCGTGTCACCTGGGTTCAGCTTATAATCATTTGTTAATACAACTACAGTATATATTAGGCTCTTAATCTATACAACGTGTTTCTAGCCATTGATAAAACAAGTTCCATGTTTGATAATATTCTGTATCTTCCTTTCCTTTGATTTTCAATGTCAGTCTATCCATTTCGGCGCAGTCCAATATCTTTTTAATTATTTCTTGATCTGTAGGTGTTTCTTCATTTTTCCAGTGTTGTGCAAATGTAATCCTTGCAGCTGTTAAGATATGCAGTATTAAATATACATTTTGTTTATCAATACTTTCTGGTATTATACCTAATAAAAAGAGTTCTGGTTTAAAATCTACATTTTTTTTGATTATTTTAACAAGCTATATATGTACTTTTTTCCAAAAATTGTTTGCTTTATCACAGGTCCACCAAAGATGATAATAAGTTCCAGTTTGTTTATGACATTTCCAGCATTTACTTGACCTATTAGAGTACATTTTAGCTAGTCTATCTGATGGTAAATGCCATCTATAAAACATTTTATATAGGTTCTCTTTATAAGATGTTGCCATTGTCATTTTATAGTTTCTAGACCACAGTTTTTGCCATTTTTCAAAGTTAATATATCCAAAAAAATTTGCCTATTGAACCATCGTTTCTTTGACCTGTTCATCTTCCATTTTCCAATTTAAAAGAAATTTATATATTTTCCTAATTAATTTATCATCTGATGTTAACATTGTTTGGTCAAACATTGTCTGTTCTTTATAAAAATCATACATTTTTTAATCTCTTTCATATCTAGATTGTATTTGCATTATGGGCCACCACGATGCGTCTAATCCCTGGTCTATAAGGTCTTGTTTCGGTTTTAATCTCCTGTCTGTATCTAAGATATCTGCATAAGTAAAAAAAAATTCAAAATTCAGAAGATTGGGATGAACAAATGCTTCTATAGGTGAAACCCATCCTGGTATTTTTGTGTACATTTTCAATTTTATCTTTTCCCATATTATATACAAGGAGTTTCTAATATAGTGGTTTTGAAAATACCTGTGGGTTTTAGCTTTCTGATACCATAAAAAGGCATGCCAACCTAACTGTAAATCATGCCCCTCTAAATACAAAAGTCTTTTGTTTTTCAGACAAATCCATTCTTTCAGCCACATTAGGACAGATGCTTGATAATATAAGGTCCAGTCCGGTAAACCAAAGCCTCCTTTTTCCTTGGATTCTTGGAGCATTTTCAATTTTATTCTGGCTTTCTTCCCTTGCCAAATAAATTTTAATATCGCTTTATTTAGATCATCAAAATATTTCTCCTCTATTTTCACTGGCACTGTTTGAAACAGAAAGAGTAGTTTTGGCAAGATGTTCATTTTGATTGTTGCAATTCTTCCTAGTAGTGATAGTTGTAGATTTTTCCATTTTTCTAGGTCCATTTTTATTTGGTTAAGTAGTTTTATGTAATTATCTTCTTTTATAGTTATGCATCTGACAGTTAAATATATTCCAAGGTATTTAACTTTTTTAACTATTTGTAGGTCTGACATCTCTGAGAGTTGATTTTTTTGTTTGGCTGTTAAATTTTTCTCTATAACTTTAGTTTTTTCTTTATCTTCAATCCTGCTACTTTTCCGAATTCATCAATTTTCTCCAATAGTCTCAATGTTGTTTCCAACAGATCTTCCAAAATAAACACCAAGTCATCTGCAAATGCTTGTAATTTGTAACTCTCGTCCTTTATTTTGGTGCCTTTGATTTCTGGATCATTCCTCACATTTCTATTTAATACTTCCAAAGTTAATATGAATAACAATGGAGAGAGCGGACATCCCTGTCTAGTGCCTTTTTTATATTAATATTATCCGTCAATTCACCATTTACAATTACTTTAGCTATTTGTTCATTATAGATTGTCTCAATTGCATTTATGAAGTTTTTGCCAAAGTCCATAGCTTTTATTTGCTGTATCATAAATTGCCAATTCATATTATCAAATGCTTTTTGGGCATCCAGAAAGATTAATGCCATTTGTTTCTCTGTATGCACCTCATAATATTCTAATATGTCTAAGATTATCCTTAGGTTGTACCTTAGTTGTCTTTTTGGCAAAAATCCATTTTGGTCTGAATGAATGAAGTCCATTAAGAATTTTTTCAATCTTTCCGCTATAATTACTGCAAAGATTTTATAGTCGACATTCAATAATGATATTGGTCTAAAAAATTTTATTTGTGTAGAGTCCGTATCTTCTTTTGGTATTAGGGTGATATATGCCTCTAGCCATGTCTTGGGTATTTTAGCTTCTAATAGAACTTCGTTGCAGACCTCTTTTATTGGTAGACTTAATATATCTTGGAAGGATTTATAAAATTCCGCTGGTAATCCGTCTGGTCCTGGGGTTTTATCATTTTTTTGTTTTTTAATGGCTTCTATTATTTCCATCATTGTTATTTTCTCATTTAGGAGACTTTTGATGTTTTCTGGTACTTTAGGGAGGTTTGCTTTTTCGATATATTGTATTGTTTTTTCAAGGGAAAATTCTTGAATATCATACAGATTAGCATAATATTCTTTAGTTATTTTTTATTTTCTCTTTTTGATATTGTAAATTTCCATTTTCATCTTGTAGCTTCCTTATTAATCTTTTTTGTTTTTCTTTTTTCAATCTATAGGATAGCCATCTTCCAGGTTTGTTGGCATTCTCAAAGAAATTTTGTTTAGCCTTTTTAACTTGTTGAGCTAATTCTTCTGATTCTATTAAGTTTAATTTATGTTTCACTATCTCCATCTGGTTTTTAAGGATTTTCTTCTGCGGTTCTTTTTGTAGTTCTAGCTCCAGTTTTTTAAATTCTTCCTTCAGTTTTGTAAGTTGTTGGTTTTTTTCTTTATTCCTTTTGGCTATATATGATATGGCTAATCCTCTGAAATATGCTTTGGCTGTGTCCCAAATTGTTTGGAGGGATGTTTCCTCTTTTTTATTTTCTTTGAAGAAGAATTCCATTTCTTTTTTAGTTCTTTCCACAAATTCTTTATCCTTCAATATTCCCTGATATTGGGGTCCATCTTGTCTTTTCTTTTTTCTCTCCTTTCCACCGCATTTTCATTGGATTATGATCTGCCCAAATATTGGTTTCTATTTCTACTTCCTGTATTTCGGTTTTTAATTCTGAGGATAGCCAGATCATATCTATTCTCGACCAAGATTCATGCCTGTTTGAGTAGAAGGTAAATTGAGAGCTTTTAGTGTTTGTTTCTCTCCATATATCTTGTAATCCTAGTTCTTCTGCCATCTGAAAGAAAATTTTTGGAAGTCTTTTCCTTCCCTTTTTCCCTTTTTTACCACTTTTGTAGTCAAGTCTCTCATCTACAATTGCATTGAAGTCTCCTAATATGCAAATATTTTGATATTCTTTTTCCACTATTGTTTTATATAGCTTACGATAGAATTTTTCTTGGTTACTATTAGGTGCATATATTGCTATCATCAAAATCTTTTTTTGGTTTATTGTTATTTCTACCATTAAGATTCTCCCTTCTTCATCTGAATATATATGTTTAGAGTTTAGCTTTTCTTTCACATATAAAGCTACCCCTCTTTTCTTTTGTTGTGCAGCTGAGTAGTAGAGTTTCCCAATCTTCGGGTAAATCAAATATTTGTAATGTTGCTGTTTAATGTGCGTTTCTTGAAGACAGATTATATCTGTTTTAGTTTTTTGTAGTTTTGAGAAGACGTGATTCCTTTTTCTTGGCGCATTCAGGCCGTTGATGTTCACTGAGAAGATCCCAATTTCGTTCTCCATCTTATTTATTTGTATTTAGGTTTTGTTGCCCTGGTATTCCTTTTTTCTCTTTGTATTTTGTACAGATCTCGTTCAATATCCTTTTTCTGACTCTCTTCTTCACTTAGTTCACTCTCCTCTTCTGGTGTTTTCTCTCTCTGTTTTCTACTTTCTTCTTCATTTATATCTTGCCCCTGTGCTTCTTCTTCAAAGAAGGTTATATGTTTTTCAAGAAATTCTCTTGCTTTATGGGTGGAGTCAAGCCTATATCTTCTTGAATTCCAGTTGATCAGTATCCCTTCAGGTACCAGCCATCTAAAATTCACTCCTTTCCTATTCAGTTTGGTAGTCAAAAATTGATATTGTTTCCTCCCCTCTCTTATTCTCCAAGGTATCTGTTTCAATACCACGATTTCCTTTTGTCTGTATTGTATTGGGTCTTCATTGGTCCTTCGCAGTATTTCATCTCTTGTCGATCTTTTCACAAACTTTACGTGTACTTCACGTGGTATTCTATTCTTCTTGGCATAACTTGAATTTAATCGATATATTTGGTCTATCTCATTTTCCAACTCTTCTTTTCCAATTCCGAGTGCCTCTGCCAAAATGGTTACCATCAATTCTGGTAAGTCCTCCTGTTTATCTTCTGGTATGTTTTGGAATCTAAGAATGTTTGAAGCTCTTTCTATCTCCATTACTGCGATTGAATCCGTTAGATTTTTGTTAGCCTGGACAAGTTTGTGGTTTTCTTTTTTCAATTCATCCAATCTCTTCTCTGTTTGATCTGCGTTATTTTCCAATTTTTCAATTCTTTGTTGGTTCTTTATAGTGTTTTGCTGGATATCTTGAAGTTGCGTATTCATCATGCGAATCTGTTCGTTGATTTTATCCATTTTCTCTTCCAGTTTCTGTTGGTTAAGTTTGGCTTCTTCATGGTTTCTTCTTGATTCTTCTTGATTTTTCTTTGTCTCCTCTTTGTGCGATACAACTGTTTCTTGAATCTTCTGGAGCGTTGCTTGTAGGTCTTTCTGAAATTTTTCTTGGAATAGCATTGTATCGATAGTTCTTTGCTGTACTGGACTGAGGGCCCCAGATGAAGCTGCAGAGGCTGTTTTTTTTTTTTTTTGCAGTTTTAGAAAGATTTGGTAGGCTCATCATGAATAATTTCCCCCAAATTATCCAATCAGTCCCCCAAAGTTCTGTTGACCTGCTACACTGCCTTTCCCACCTTTTAATTATTCAATTATAGTCAGTATATCAGCAATACCTTATCATCAGTAGTTATTAACAGTACCTTATCATCATAGCTCTATATTCAGTTTATAAGTTCACTAATACAAGACAGGGGGCCACTTCCAGAGCTATCTAGTATTTTCTGCCTAAACAGGCTACTAGTTTTACAATTTTACAATTTAATATAACAGAGCTTCAAAGGTTATTTCCACTCTTTGCTAGCTGGGGTGGCATTCAATCCATTCAATTCTCAACGTATGTATCCAAATTTGACTGGATGATCAAGAGTCTTTAATTGTAAATCCAGCTCGATCAAGTACCGTCAAGTTTGTTATTTACAGTCCAAGAGTTAATTGTCTGTAATTGTCTGTAGTTAATCCAGACTGCAGCTCCCAAAGAAAAAACAACCAGGTTTTAAGAGTTTTAGCTGATCCAAGGTCACTACCAGAGATATCCGTTGCTCTTCGTCTGGGCTCACCGCCAATTCCACAGCTTAGACACAACAAAATTTCAAAGTTTGCCTCCACTCTTTAATGCCCAGAATGATGATTTCCTTAGTTCCCGATCTCCATTTATTAAGTTCAAAAAACACCCTTTTGCTTTCCAAGAAATTCCAACAAATGCAGATTAATATTCCGTGGGATAGATTTTCCGGTTGTCTCCTTAGCCTCCCCTCAGAGCAGCGGACCGCTCTTTCGTTTAGTTTTGCTGCCGCTTTTTCTCCAGCTGGGGACGGCTTAGAGTTCTTTTCTTTTAATGGGTTATTCTGGCCAGGAATGTTGATAGAATTAGTAAAACAAGAAGAAAAATAGTCTCACCCAGGTTGATAACGCGATGTAAAACATCCAGAACTTAGTGCTTATTTCTCCGGCAGCCGATGACTTGGACAAGCCGCAAGCAAGCAGGCGGCTTGTTTTTCTCCTGCTGGTTTGAGGAGTTTCCCGAATCAAATGAAGACAATTGCCGTTATCTTCGTGATCTACAGGTATCTCCCCCTCACTTGTCACCTCTTCGGGGTGACTTAAGCCCCTTGGGGCTCCCTAGCAGGTTGAAAAGCAGTCTCGGGGAGCAGAGCTCTGTCTCCCTGGGACTGTATTGTCACGACGTCGAGCCGGAAGTCCACCTCTGGCACATTTTTAGTTTCACCTGTTATACCAAGCTCTTCTTCTAAGTAATTAATGGAAGGGGTTTCCTCTCCCCCCCCTCTGTATTCCCCTCAATTCTCAAGGCCTCATGCCAAACGCATAAACTATCAGACTCAGTCTTTGGCCCTAACTTGTATGACTTTTTTTCAGAGCATCTACACCACCATGAAAACACCTAAGCTAAGTAGGGTCAAGCCTGGTAACACCTTGGATGGGAGACTAACGTGAATCACAATTATTTATTTATTTATTTAACTTATATGCCGCCCACACTACCCAAAGGTCTCTGGGCGGCTTACAACAATTATCTTACAACAAGGATCTTGAGGCAATAAATAAATAAATAAATAAATAAATCTTGAGGCAGAGGTAGGAAGGAATATTGCCTGAAGTCCTCATGAACTATTACTTCTACCAGTATGAGTTACCAGTATGAGTTGACGATACTGGACCAGATAGAACAATGGGGGTGATTCAGCATAAGTGAGTTTTCTTGAAACCTGTGTGAGACGTTAGATGGTAAGCTAGCAGACAAGTCAACTCTCAGTTACATGAGGTAGGCCCAAGCAATAATAATAAACCAGTAAACTGAGTCTGTCCATCTTTGGGAAGCATGTAAGTATCTATGGGGGGGGGGGGTTAGCTCAACACAAGAACAGCAGAAACATCTGTGTTTGTGTGGCATGGGAGATGACCTTGATTATATTAAAAGCATGATAATGGTTTATATTATGAATATTAAAAGCATGATAAAGCATGATAATTAAATTTTATCTTGAAGGCTTTAGCCTTTGCACAGACTTTTTAAACTGAGGATAAAGTGGGAAGAGGGAGCCTCTGCTGTACAATCTCCATACATTGTTAAAATGTCTTTTCAAAAAATAAACAACAGCAAAAAAACCGCAAGCCCTGGAATTATGTACCTGAGAGACAATTATCCTCTGTCAGGTCGATAATTTCATTTCAACAGTAAAATTAATCCATTTGTTTTCTCTTAAGGGCTTGTATTAAGCTGAAACTTTGAAATGCTAAATAACTTTTGGAAAAGTAATTGCAATGCAGCTACATTTTGATTACTGAGGAATAATTTTTTAAACGTTCAGCTCTTCAAGATTATGCTCTTTCACCCAGAGCAAAGACATTTTGCAAGTATAAGGCTTCTTTCTCCAGTCCAATGTATGGGGAAGCCTCTGCAGAGAGATACACTGTCTCTGGCTTACATCCAGTAGTAAGATACAACTAGAAGAGACCCATTTAATCAGTGGGGATTTGGTGAGTCAACTCTTCTGTAAGTTCCATTGATTCAATGGACCTACTCTAGTTGCAACTTACTACTGGGGATCCCTACCAGGATCCTTGGATGGCTATTGGAATTTCTGTAGGGTTCATTTTGTGGTCACTGAACTGATTATGCTGATGAGCAGCACCCAGGTATCTATTATATAGCCACAGAGTCAGATACTCTTTGTGAATCTTGAGCTAAATCCAATGTTCCACTGGCATTGGTGTCAGAACTCCCTTCCTTTCCTTGGCCCTCCCAGTTTGGGAATGTTGCCTTTCTGGACTGCATATCTCAATGTCTCCAGCTAGCATGGCCAAAGAGATTCTGGGAACTGCAGTCCAAAAAAAGTAATTTCCCCAGTCTCTGTTGGAGTTTTATTTGCAACCTTGCAGGGTGTCTGTGGTCTGAGTGACTGCAAGGGACTTTTCTGGGCTGGAGTGACTGGCAGTCTATCCATCACTAACCAATCATCCCTCCCACCTCTGAATTCAAAGAGAGTTCCACCTCTCTGCTGAGTCTTCCTTTCCCTCTCTTTAGTCTGTTGGAAATCAGTTTTGTTTGTTTGTTTGCTGTTGATCTGTTCAGAACTGTAAATAAGAAAATGTTTTATTCTTTCTCCTACAAGTGTCTCAGAGTGAATTATTGAGATGTTAAGTGCCAGTTAATGAAAAAGGGGTGGACTATCTGGGGAACTTGTAGCTATTCTCCTCTAGAAGTCTCTATATATTTGCTGTGTAGTGAAAGGAATTTTACTAGAAATTCAAAACATGCAATAGTTTCTGGGCCATAGCTGTGGCTAGGGCAGGGTGTCTGGGGCTTTGACCAGGGCACCAAAATTTAGAGGGCACAGACATTTGGAAGAAGGGGCTGGAAGTTTAAACACTAAAGAAAACAAAGCAGTTGTGAGTGTATGAACTCAAATACTCCAAAGATAAAGAAAGGGAGCAGTTGGAGGAGGGAAAGATAGAAAGAAAAAAGAAGAAGAAGAATGAAAATAAATGGATAGTCTTTTCCAGGTGCTGAAGAGAAATAAATGAGATTCTAAGACAAAGAAGAAGCAGCTGGTGGGAAAATTAGGTATACATGGAACACAGGTTCCCATTGGTATTTGCTGATGGAATAGCATGAACCCATCCACCCCAAGCAGAAGGAGACCCAAAATAGGGCCAACAATATTCCTCCCTATTCCTCTGTCCTTTCCCTTCCTATGCCAATTATACCTGCTATGCAACTCCCTTTATTACTGTTATTTTCTTAAACAAATTATTGTCAGTTCCTGTTGAGCAGTACAGAGTTGTAACATGGTTGGCATTGCTGCTCATGACTTTTTGTTCTTGTACAAGTTATCCTTTTATTCCTTTTACTGCTGCATACTTGTAAAAGCAAATTAAACACGTCGCTGATAAGGTGATATTTTGTCAGAGTAATAGCTTGTATTATTTCCACATCATGAATTACAAAAGTTGGTTTGAAGACACTTTTTGTGCTGCGGGGCCAGGGTGTCAAAGCTGCCAGTTGTAGCTCAGCTCTGGAATTTGAAAGCTGGCTTGAGGGAGGGATGTTCTTAACCTTCCAGAATGAGCTTTGGATGGTACATGTGGGGGGTGCAGTGGACAGGGGGAGAGCTTCCCCATCCTGCTTGTGCTAGATCCCCCTCTTCTCTATGCAAAGTACCATTCTTGGAATAATGCTCCTTATATCCACATTGGCTCCCTTGTCTATGGACTTGGTACAGAAGTTCGGATAACCCTGAAAATGGTTGCTTGAATTTATAAGCTTCCTCTGAAGTTCCTCAAAAGTTCTGCTTGATGAGAACCATCCTACAAAGTTCAGTTCCAATTGTTTTGGATTTTCCTTGCAGTGATACTAAAAAGGAAATTAGGTCTGTGTAAAAACTCACCAATTTTCTTTTTCTTCAGTTCTGTTCATTGGATAACACTGTCTTTTGACATTCAAAACACTTCAGACATTTTCCCCAGGAAACAAACTTGCTCTTCATTTTGATTTGGGGGAATATCTGGTGGTGGTTGGCACTTGGGAAATTTCAATGCTTTCATTAAAACAACAACAAAAACAACAACAACAAAAAACCAACAACCCACACCTGTCTTCCTCTATGCTAAAATTGCTCAGATTTCCCATTTCCACCACATTTTGGTGGCAACTAGAACTGACAGATATACTTGACTGAACAGGGTTGCTCATTGTTTTCTTACGAGCTTCCATGTCTGTGAGAGTGTATTGGAATCAAGAATTAAGGCTGGTCTCAAAGTGAAGCAGAAAAATACAAGGCTATTTAAGAGAATTGTTTGACCATAAAATTTGAAGGAAGTTACGAGGAGGAGAAATACAAATTTGTGTTCTGGAACCAAGAGAATAAGAAGGAAACAGGGTGGTTTTTCTGGACCAATGGTGGACCAAATTAGTTCATCATCACCCTTAGGAGAATTCAACCAGGAAATGTTCTCTCATAAAATATAGCTCTTGTATACTAACCAAAGCCAAATACATAGTGCAGGATGCTTACTTATAGTACAGCACATTTTTGCTGAAATGCAGGAACATAAGAACACATCAGGATTTTTTTTTCTAATGTTTTATCAGTGCACATGTGCACATCAATACCATAGAATCAGGAAATGAGAATGAACTTGGGGAAATGAAATAGGTAACATGATCCACTTCCAGCATTAATTCTGGAGATCTCTCATGGTTAAACTTAGAAATAACAGGTTGCATGGCCTCATGAATCAAAGAAACCTTTTCACTAATAATTAATTAAAACTGAGCCTTCTCAATCCACCAGCTAAGACTTTAGGTGATTCATCTCTTAACCTAAAGTGTTGTCAAGCTCACAGTGCTACAAGAAATACACCTTTGTGGATGTGGCATGAGTCCTATGCTGCTATTTTAGCAGCAGATGACTCTAGCAGATAATAATACTGGAGGAAAGTGAGTCCTCAAAATGAGACCCAGACGCACACTATTAGCAGTCTGGCTGCTGCGGACCAGCTGCATTTGTACTTCTGAAGGTCATGTAAGTATTTTGTTCAAGTTGCAGCTGCGGTTGGAAACCTGTGGTCTGCCCATCTGCTACAGGGAAGGAGAAAGAGAGAGATTTCCTCCTTGTCTTTGTCTTATGTTTGTGGAGCAGCCCAAACTGTTCCCATGGGTGCCGCTGGGTAAAACAGGCAGACATTTTGAGAATAACTAATGCGTGCGGAGGAATACTGAAGAAACTAAAGAACAATTAAGCCAACTTGAAAGTAAACAATAACTATACAAATAGCCCTTCTGCACGTCCTGCTGATAGGGAAATCAGCCACCTCAGCAAACAGCTGATATTGTGCAAGGAGCAATCTCCGCAAAGAAAACCTACCCTCCACTTGCACAAAAGCAACACTTGCACAGGTAGGGTGGTTTCATGCACTGTTTGTAAGTTCCTGCCATGAACTGTTTGGCTGAATTCTCTTCAGAGGATGAAGCCAAGGATGATTTACCTCACTAGAAGGAGACCAGGTCCAGGGAAGATCTTGGGAATCCTGCTGCTGGCTGTCCTTTTCCAGAAGCACAGGAGATTATGAAGGTATTCTCGAAGGCTTTCACGGCTGGGATCCGATGGTTGTTGCAGGTTTTTCGGGCTGTTTGGCCGTGTTCTGGAGGTTTTTCTTCCTAACGTTTCACCAGTCTCTGTGGCTGGCGTCTTCAGAGGACAGGAGTTAGAACTCTGTCTGTGTTCTGGTGTAGTGTGTGAGATAGTTGAGTATTTGTAGCTGTGGGATCAGCTTTTTGTCCTTTTCAGGATATTGGGTGATTATGGTGAACAGGGTGTTTTTTTGTTATGGGTGTATTGTTGTGATAAGGGGGAGATGATCTGTCACTGTGATTGATGGAGGTGACTGGTCCTGCCAGGAAGGATTCAGTCCCTCCAGAAGATGATGACAACATAAGGAATGAAGAACCTCCTGTCCCTAGAGAACTCTGGCAGCAACAAACACAGCATGGGTGTTGTCAAATTCTGACACCTAATCAATTACAGTCAACTGAAGAAGAGAGGAGGTCCCAGGCCGAGAGGAATAAATACCACCAGCCCATCAAATCTAGGCTACTGGAAGAAATGTTGTAATAATCAACTGCTCTAGCACTCTCTATGTGCCCGTCTGAAATCCTGCTAATTGATTTGGATTATTTGTCTTGTTTGCTCCCTTGTGGCCCTGTTGGATTGTTATGCACACAATTTACAGCTTGACTACTGGTTCTCTTCTCTTCTTTGCTCTTGGATGTTCCTTGAGCCTCAGCAATGACTACCTGCTGTTTGACCTGGACTGGCTGTTGACTCTCTTGTGCCCTTGTCTATGGATACCTGCTGTCTTAGAATGTGACATTTTCACTGTGCAGAAGGTCAACAGCATCCTCACAATTACCTCTAAAATTGCTAATCTTACCACACCTTTTCTTGGACATGCAGTCCATGTAACTCTTAAGATATTTCTAAGTAATCAAGAGAAGACAAATAGGAATGTATATGGTCTTACTGTTTAGTATTTATTATCTTTTTAATTTTTTAAAAATGCATGTCTTTCACATACATTGCTAGTCACTTGCATACTGTCCTGTGCTCCAGTATTAGAAAATGTTAAGTGCAAGGTTTAGCATTTTTTTAGGGAACAAACGAAAAAGGAACTTTGGAGACAGGTGACAGTTTCCTTTCATTCTTAATCATGGAACACTCAAAGTACAATTAGCAGGCTATAGGTAGAACCAATAAGTAAGAGGCTATGTACTTCTCAATATTGACATATAGTGACTATTTTAAAATTACTGTTCTCCAAAAAGAAGAAGAAGATGGGGCAGTGTGTGCTCGTTTGTAATGTGTGTGAAATATGTGCATGCTTTTTGTATATCCCAATATCATCCTGTGACTTGCCTTATTCAAATGATGTTGAATATTGTTATTGTTATTGTTTTGAGTCCTACAGAACTCAAAAGCTTGGACATTTTGTGCATTTACAGTTGATTGTAATAAAGGCACATTTGGGGATTTGTATTTTTTTAAACACACTCATACTTTGTTTGGTTTTTATTCAAATATTGTAGTCTTTCTAGGTTGAGCAAGTGCTGGTGTTACACTCTCTGGTTTCATGGGGCTGAGTGTGTGTGTATGTGTGTGTGTGTGTGTGAGAGAGAGAGTATTGCAGACACAAACTTAACAAAAATGTGTGTGTGTATGTTATTATAATAATTATAATACAGTCCCAAACTGGATTCTAAAATTTGTACACCTTGAGTTCTTTTTACCAGCATTAGAGCAGGAGTTGCTTGAAGAATACAAATGTCTTTTTTGAAGCCAAATAAGAAAATGTCCAAAATATACAGTATTTATTGAGTGAGGTAGGAGATCCACAACGTAAAGGAAACAGCTCCAAGTACATGGCCTTTAAAGTCCTAGCCCAAAGCGGTAAGGTCTTTATCATCCTCCAGGGAATCAGCAGCTCCTGCCTCTCCAGCTCACCAGCTCTTTCTCAACATAGATCTTGAATCACAGTCCCTAGAGTGGTAAGATTCCAGTTGCTGCCCAGAAGTTGAGGAGAGGTTATCTGGAGACCCACATGGTTAATTGATTTTTTAAAAAAATTTGAATTGTGTGTGAATTCTAATTAATTAATTAATTAATTAATTAAAATATTTTTATCTCGCCTTTCTCCTTAATAAGAACAAAATACAAAAAGGATATGTTTGTATTTCGTTTTCAACCCAGCATTTAGTGAAAGTGAGTATTTGTGTTTGTACTTTTTAGTCTACTAGCATTGTGTTTGTTAAAGTGGCACTTTGCACGTGTATATATTGTATTTGTATTTATGTTTTAAATTGGTGGAGGTTGAATGACCAAAGTGGTCAAATCAACAATAAAGTATCAAGAATCCCAGTTCCTTCCTCAGATATTCCCACAAATTGGGCTGAACCAAGTAGTCCAAAGGGGTTACACTAGCACAATTGTAAGACTTTCTAGAAGCTACCTCCCCTTCCAGTGATGGTTGTAGTTGTCTGGCTGACTGTCACTCTAGCTTATGATATAGGCCTGTTTGATAATTATTAAATATTCCCTGAAGCTCCTGTGCAGATTGAAGCAGTGAGATTGACCTGGTACAATAGGAGCTGTGCTTCTACAGTGTTCACGCAATGTTTGCCAATAGCTCATTTAATCTGATACATATTCAAAACTTCCTTCCTGCAGGTTCTAGTTGTTTTATTATTCCCTTTGTAGGCAGGTTTGTTCCCCATGGAGTGGGAGTTAATTGTCTGCTTCCAGGTATTATTATTATTTTTCCTTTACAGTGAAATAGTGAAATAAGGACACGGTTTCCCTTAAAAACCCATAACAATTCTGCAGAAATTCACACTGGACAGGCTATGATGCAGTTCTCTTGGAACACATATTCACATTCAAGTCTCAGAAAATACTAAGATGTAACAATTTATCAATCATATTATTTGGATGTTCTGTAAAGTCAATTTTAGGCATACAAATAGTTGCTTGTTTCATTCAGACCTGCAAAAAAAATGCTCCTCCCCTGTAAGATATTTCTGTTGGTCTCAGTCAAAGTTTTTTAGATATTGTTTAAATCTATCAATTTGTGTTATTAAATTACGACAGCTACTGCCTTGTTGAATGGTTTTGTTTTTTTTAAAAAAAATACATTAGATGCATAGTTTGTATCTCTTTTGATCAATCAGGCAGTGCTTCTGCGTTAGTGGCTTATATGTGTTCTTTGCTTCACCAAAACGAAAACAAACCACCACTACCCCAGGTTTTGCACAGAGACATTTTGTGCAAATGCTGAAACTTTGATAGAGTCTTCTCATGCTGGAGGAAGTAAATCTTTCAGGAGATTAACAAACTCTCCATTCTCATCACCTGTGCTAGGTTGACTTGATGTACTGAAACACCAATTTTATTATTTATTTTATTAGATTTATACCCCGCCCATCTAGACAGATAGTCTACTCTGGGCGGCACCAAGAATAAACTATTTAGTGAGACTAAGTTATGTAATGAAATTTCTTCACATTCCTACGTGATTTGCTATCTTTCAGGACATATAACTCTTAGGATCCCATAAAGTGGCAATGTGGTTACTTTAGGACAAACATGGTTTATCTGCATTCAAGTGTACAAGCAATACATTCTGGCTAAAGATGGAAAGTAAATTCACTGCAGAGGTGTGCAATGAACCCTAACTTGCTCTGTGACTGAATAAAGGGAAAGAGATTGGCACCCAACATACTCTGTGCCATTTTAAAGAAATTCTGACTTGAACCTAGTCTGGGATATAGGAAGACATATTATGCAATGTGGTGTGAAGTAAAGACAAGAAAAATGCAGTCAGGATCCAGAGGAACACAACAAAATTGAGACTGACGTTCTCAGATCCCTTCCACATCATGGCTATGAAGAAGAATTTTGGAACTTCACTTTTTAAAACATATTTATTTATTTATTTATTTATTTATTTATTTATTTATTTATTTATTTATTTATTACATGAACAGTGATTGTGAATGGCAGAAATGAGTTACCTTCACCTCAGGTTCATGAAACTGGTTTGTGCCCGCTAACCATAACAAATATTAACAACAGTTTGGGGTTCAAGTCTGTGCTTAATCTGAAACACAAATGGAAGCTTCTACTTTCCTCCTCACGGCTCTTCCAGAGGAGAAGAGAATGTGTATGTCACGGCTTAACATTATACACACGCTGGTCCCATGTCTAAAAATGGTTCATGAATCTGCCATAATTTTTTCTGTTACAGTAGGCATCCTTCAGCCTCAAGATACTATGGTAATGTGCTCTGAATAGAGGGCTTGGAACAGCATTTAGTGTGGCTGAGAAGGCCAATTCGAGAGTGACAATCCCTTCCACACTGAAGACAAATACAATCTGTCCCCTGTCCAGCTCCCTGATTTTGCTGGTTTCGGGACTGCCTCTTTTCCTCGGCCTGCTGGACAAGTGTCTCTTCAAAATGGGAGAGGCCATGATGCACCACCTACCTCCAGGCTAAACTCTCAGATGTCAAGGTTTCCCATCTGTTGAGGTCCATTCCTAAGGCCTTCAGATCCCGCTTGCCAATATCCTTGTATCGCAGCTGTGGTCTCCCTCTGGGGCGATTTCCCTGCACTAATTCTCCATACAGGAGATCTTTTGGAATCCGACCGTCAGCCATTCTCACGACATGCCTGAGCCAATGTAGACATCGCTGTTTCAGTAATGTATACATGCTAAAAATTCTAGCTCGTTCTAGGACTACTCTATTTGGAACTTTGTCCTGCCAGGTGATACCAAAAATGCGTTGGAGACCGCATATGGAACGTGTTCAGCTTCCTCTCCTGCCATGCACGAAGGGTCCAGGACTCACTGCAGTACAGGAGTGTACTCAGGACAGGCTCTATAGACCTGGATCTTGGTATATGCCGTCAGCTTCTTATTAAGCCATACTCTCTTTGTGAGTCTAGAGAACATGGTAGCTGCTTTGCCAATGCGTTTATCCAGCTCGACATCTAGGGAGAGAGTGTCAGAGATCGTTGAGCCAAGGTACCCAAAGTCATGAACAACCTCCAGTTCTTGCGTGGAGATGGTAATAGAGGGAGGTGAGTCCACGCCCTGGCCCATGACTTGTGTTTTCTTCAGGCTGATTGTTAATCCAAAATCTTGGCAGGCCTTACTAAAACGATTCATGAGTTGCTGGAGGTCTTCAGCAGAGTGGGCAACAACAGCTGCATCATCGGCAAAGAGGAAGTCCCACATGCATTTCAGCTGGACTTTGGTCTTCGCTCTCAATCTAGAGAGATTAAAGAGCTTTCCATCTGATCTAGTCCGGAGATTCTGTTGCAGTTCCAAAAACGTGTTTTTCTTTGTTACAATTGCCTGTGCAAATTCCCAAACTCTTTGTCTGTGTACATACACCCTGCTTTGAAAAATAACTCCATTTCAGTAATTCAACTGTTTGCGGATGTGAGGAAAAACAACACCCAAACATAACTTTAATGGTGCAAGCTGCCTTGGGTCCTTTTAAAGAAGAAAGGGGGCGTGAAAATATCTTGAACAAATAAAAATAAATAAAATGAAATGTACAATTCCAAGATGTTGCTTTTATAATATTCCCACTGCTTTGGGGTTTTTTTTGTTTTTGTTTTATCTTTCAGACTGGCCTACAATGAACCTCTTTATGACCTGTGACTAGTGAGCCTGTTCATATAATGATAATGGCTCACAAGTTATGTTGTGATTAGTAGGACTATTATATTTGATAGAAGTGCAATAAAAATATGCAATTAGCAGGGGAAAAAAGGTCTCTCTGTGTTTCATGTTTTCTGAAAAACAAATTTTCTCTGGTGAAATCACTACAAATAAACTGACAAACGGCTGGGCAGCAAAGGCCCTTTGTTTAATACAGTCTTTGTTTAAACCCCCTCATAATTCATCCAAAGAAATGCCCTTCTCGGTAATTAGTTACCTTTAATGTCTTCATTTTTATTTAAATGCTCAGTGATCAGGATAATTAGAATTAATTTGGCATTGTCATGTTATGTTAATGAAGCTTCTACCACTTATCTCTAGCATCCTGCAGGCACAATGTTATCTGAGAATTATGGAACTCTTCCACTTTATCTGTCCATTTATACTCTTTGGTTAAAAAGTAATAACAGTAAGAACTGGCAGGATTTGAGTTTAAATTTATGCAATCTTGGGTAAAGCACTGAAACTGCTTCAGCTCATTCAGTTTATAAATGTTTTCGCAGTGTCTATGAGAATTGATTTGCATGCTTATTCTTCTGAGTACATATACTTTCTCTACACGATGTTCCATTGCAATCTGTTAGTTATAGGGCCAAAATAAGGCTTGTTTTTAATTTAGGGATGGTCGATCACTCCTGAGTTTTGTCTCAAAAGAAAAATACTCCCTGGATTGTTCAAGGTGTCTGTCTCATGTCTGGGGTGTGTGTGTGTATCTCCCTTCCATTTTGAGGTGGGGCACCCCAGTTCTAATTTCAGGCTGACTCTGCAGCTGCTTGTTCTGTGTTCTTACCACCATCTTCTGCTTCTCTTTCTCCCAAAGTAAAGAACTGAACCATAATTCAGTGTTCTTACCTTGAAAATTGTCGAAATCATCCCTTCTCCCTGCTCTGTTGTGTATACCTGGGGCTGGTAATTATTAGTTAATTGCTAATTACACACTTGTAAAATATTCATTCTCTCGCCTAAACCAATCCCAGATGAAGCAAATGAAATAAGCTGCCCTGCTTTCAGGTGTGCCATTCAGAATGCAAATGCATGAAATTCAGTAAAGTGCTATAGCCCTACATAGACATTTTCAAGTGCATATAGCAACACCCAAACAAGAGGCGCCCTCTGAGCCCAATCCCCCTCTGTCATCACTTCCACCAGCCTCTATCATGAGTTAAAAGGAACCGATTACCCAGAAGGCATTTCTTTGCATGAATTATGAGAGGGTTTAAACAAAGGGCCTCTGCTGTCCAACCATTTGTCAGTTTATAGCGATTTCACCAGAGACAATTTGTTTTTCAGAAAACATGAGAGACGGAGAGCCCTCCCCACCAACTAATTACATATTTTTATTACATTTCTATGAAATCTAAGAGTCCAATGTATCACAGGTTAACCTGTAGACCATTATTGTTTTGTACACAGGCTCACTGATCACACATCACAAAGTGGTCCATGCAATGGAGGGGGGGAGTCTATGGGGAGGAGAGCCTCCTGTACTTGTGGGGTCCCTCCATGTTAATTTTCAAGGAGTCTGATGCATGTGGAAAGCCCACTTGCATGCACAAGCCTCTCACCTTCAGAACATTTGTGGATGGCAATGCAACCAGATAGGGGTAAGGGTGGAGCACTGTCCCTCTTCCCATGTTTCTTTACAGACTGTGATAATTCCTGGATAGCACTTTTTTATTCAAAGAATTTAGTGTGAACTCTTTGTTTGCTCTCTCCAGATCTGTCCCTTAATGTCTGTGGGTTATGACTTTTAGGGCCGAGTCAGAATCCTCCAATGTATTAGCAGATTTCTTTATCCAGATAATAGAAGTACACAAAATTTGTCCTTGGGACTCTGTAGAGCCTTTTTCAAGCAGGAAATTAGTAGGTTTTCTCAAGAAAGGGCAAAAGCACACTGAAAGTAGATGATCCATTGTGACTCCGAAAGAGAAACATTATTCAGTGCTTATGGAAACCTTCCAGTCTTCTCCTGGAGAACAATTTTAATTCTTCTATAATCATACATTAACTTCAAGTGGTCTTTGTGTCTGTTTTCTCTCTCTCTTTCTCTCCCTCTCTCTTCTCCTTCTCTCTCTCTCTCTCTCTCTCTCTTTTGAGAGCTGCAAGATGGAAGTCATCTTTCACCGCAACAGAAACAAAGTCAATCAAAATCAACTGCAGCCTACTTAAAGTTGTTTGGGAGGTCTTGCCTTAACCAGGAAACCAAACACTGGTTATTTTTAAAGGCAAGCCTGCTGGGACAATCCAGCTTTAGTCAATAATGTCAAGAAAGATGTTTCCTTTCATGGGAGATATTTTCTTTGCCGTTGCCAGAAATTACAGAAGTTGTGCTTGTGTTCTTCATTTTACATTTTAGTACACTAACGGCTTTAGAAGTAGCCAGCGATGTCTTCAGTGCAGAATCGCTTTAAAGCTGTACCAGGGGCCCAGATGATGTGGTCTGGCTGCCGCCATCAAAATGTACACTCCTCTTTCATGGGCTCAAAGAGGCTTTTCATAGTATCTTTCTTCCTGCTTATGCAGTAACTGTTTCTCTGCTCAGAGTTAGTCTCACTGTTAGATGAAGGTTTAGTTGTGCCATAAAAGGGCAGCAAACAATTTCCAATTATTTGCTGCCCTTTTGGTTATTATTATTATTATTATTATTATTATTATTATTATTATTATTATTATTATTATTATTATTATTATTATTATTGCCATGTTATAGTTTACTGCGCAGGGATCAGGGAAGAGAATGCAGTTTTTGGATTTCCCGATATAAGTACATGCAATCTCCCAATCTGTTTTTACTAGGGCTGCCCTAATCGGGAACTGGTGATAACAGAGCTTATACTCTTCAGGAACAGAAACAGTCACAAAGAAAATATCCCTTGAGCCTGCTATTAGAAAGAAAAGACTGACTCAGGATGTAGGTGGGGGGGGGGAGGCAACCTTGCTTTAAGTGACAAGAAAACCCATTCCTTATTTATTTGTGCTATGCTTGTTTCCTTTCTCATGTCCAGAGTGGTGCTTGGCCTGTCACCTCTCATCTACTTGATTTCTTTAATAGTTCCTTTCGAAGGCCTTTGTCCCAGGCCCTTTGAACTTCCAGATAAATATTGTATTAACTCTTTGGGTTAATCCAAGAGTTGGATGCAAATTGAGTAGGCCCGTTGAATGAATGGGATTGAAGCTAACACTTGTGTAAGTCCCGTCAGTTCAGTGGATCCATTCTAGTTTTGACTAGCAACTGAATGTAGCTGGGCACTTGGTTTTCAGCAGTGGGCTCTGAATATTTTATTTTATGCCATGCATTGTAAAGAAATATGTGGATTTCCATGGTGGATAGCTGGGTCAGTGAAATCCTTTTTCTACCACAAGGTTTATGAGAGGGCTTTGGGCAGTCTAACTTTGTAGGGTCGTTGTTTGGATAATATGGAGAAACATTATAATTATAGAACAGTTTACACCATTAAAAGGCCAACATACTATGTATTTGTATCTGTTTAAAGATTTATGTTCCCTAGCTCCATAAAACCCACTGGATGTTTAATAGGATACTATAAAGTAACCGTGGAAACAAATAATGACCCAAATGCTTGTTCACTGATATTTATATTTGATTTATTTTTGTTCTCCATCTTGAACGATTATTTATTTTTATTTTGGGATATTGATGTTATTTTAATTGTTTTTGTTATATATGATGTACGCCGCCCAGAGTAGTCGAAATGACTAGATGGGCGGGATAGAAATGTAATAAATAAATAAATAAATAAATACAATATTTACTTTATTGGCTCGGATTCTTAAGGCTTGCATAACTCTCAACAACCAGTTGTGGCTAATTGATGACATGTCAGGGCATGAAACTAAGATGTGCCCCAGCACCTCAACAGTAAACATCAATCAGCTGTGATAAGTTACACAAACCTTATGTGAAGACCATTATGATTCTGTCCATAATATCTCACCTTAAACATCAGTGCTTGTGCTCGTTTGTGTGCATTGGCTTCAATATTCATCCAACAGATATTCCACCTGGGTGTAGAAGAGGGAGACAATGAAAGCAGGGCTTGTACCTGCCCCCCACCATTCCCTTCTGAACAGGCAGCTCCATCAAGTATTGGCCTTCTTCAACTGCTATCCATCAGGCATTCCAACAGGCCAAGGAACTTGATGACATGAAGAAGTTAGGCCTGAGTTTCCCTATTTCCCTCCCCCTCCCCTTTTTCCTTTGTGTCATGCCTTTTTAGATTGTTAGTCTGAAAGTAGAGAGTGCCTTGTCTTTTAGAACTGATCTCGAAGCCACTCTGAGAGCCTTTCCAGCACTACAGCAGGTTATGTGTGTTTTAAATAAAAGTATCATGATGAATACAGACATTCTGTCCTTGGGGGTGGCTATTTCTACCCATAGGTTATGGGAGAACAGCCTTTGTGGAAATTGCCGCCAAGAAGCAATGGCTGTACTTGTGAAGAAGTGGCTGGCAGGTACATGGTATGATGTCCCTCAATGTGCTCTCCCACACTGGGGGTGGGGGGGAGCATCTAGGGGAGAAAACACTGACCATGTGAGCAAGTCCATAAGATGTAAATATATCAATGCACATCGATGGGTGGAGTCTTCCTCAGTCAATCAATAAATGCTTTCATCATGTTTGTGGCCCTCTTATGATAAATAGGAGTCCTAGAACAGTAGCCATTGAAGGCACAGAGTCTTCAGCTTCCCTCACCTCAAGCTACTGGCAGAAAGCCAAAGAGAAATAATAAACTCCATTGTTCTGTCCAGCACTCAGGAAAAAAAATTACTGAAGTATTAAATCAAATTAATGAGGCTGCTATAAATCTGATTCTTTTATGGTCCAATTCCCTTCCCTTCTCCATGTTTTGAAGCTTAACAATACAGATGTTGTATTTTTATCCCTTCCAAATTCTGTTCAATGATCTCAGTTTTGGAAAGGATAGTGAGAAGAGAAGAGTCTTTGATCAGTGTAGCATTCAAAGTTGAGAACCTCTTTGTGAGAGTCAAATCGACAGATGCATTTTTAGCTAGTTCATAATGCTATTCTTTTTTTTAAAAAATGCAAGCCCACAAGGATTTATATTATTCTTTCAAGGTACAGCACAAAGTATAGAGAAACAAACAAATGTAGGATGTGGTGCTGTTTCGTTATTCATTACCAGTAGAAGATTTTACCTCCCCATTTTGCAAACAATGTGGTCAAAAGTAATTTCTTTGTATGGTGGGGAATGATGGCGTGTGCATTCAAAAAAGGAAAGTAATGGACTTTATTCTCTCTCTCTCTCTCTCTCTCTCTCTCTCTCTCTCTCTCTCTCTGTGTGTGTGTGTTTTCTGTGCTGTCAAATTGGAACCAACCTATAGTGACCTTAATGGGGCTTTCAAGGTAAATGAGATATTTAAGGAATGGTTTTACCAGTTCCCCGAGTGAATTTCCATGATCAAATGGGGAGTTCCCCAGAGTCCTAGTCTTTTACTCTATCCACTACACCACACTGGGAATCCCTTTATTGTGTGTAGTATATGTAAAAAAAAAAAAAAGCAGATGGACACTTTTTTTGAGGCAGAGATTCCTGTATGTACGTGAAAGCCTTTGTCTTTCTGTGGTGGTGGGTAATGTATATGTGTGCTCATGGTTGTAAAAGGAGAAACTGAGCAGGGATGTAGGATTCCCATTTGCCTCATCCTCACATGTGGGCATAAGAGATGAGAAACAACTCAGTGTGTCAGGTCTGGCAGAGATATTGCGAGTGACTTCATTTTACCCTTTATGGCACAGTGAGGACTAGAACCTACATCTCTTAAATTCCAGTCCAACACTATACTACATCACACTGATTCCTTCTACTGATTCCACAACCACTAATAAGCAGTCAATGCTGAATTGTAGAGCAGCTCCCTCCCCTCCATGATCTCTGAATGGAGCTGGAATGTAGGAACAAGAATCCCATTGCTGGTGTTCGAGTTCTTTGTGATACTGACCATTGTTTATTTGACTCAACAAATATAGGTCTTATTCAAAGGTTACCAAACCAAACCAAACCCTGTCACTGCTATTTCAAACCTCAGGTTCATTTGCTCTGTCTTTTCATTCCAGATTCCTCCAGGCAAAGCTGTCACAGCCCAAGTATTTGTGGGGTGGTGGCACGGATTTTGAGAAAGAGACAGAGTCAGTGATGGAAGGAATCATCCTTAGCATGGTCACCGAATGTCCCCCTTGGATGAAGGCCTGAGGCATGAGAAATCTCCACAGCTTATTCTATCACAGCATCCCAAATCTAAGGCCATGTGAACATTAACTTTAGAAATCAAGGACTCTACGGAAACTAGAATTAAGCCATGTTCTCCTCATTGCCTCCTTATGATATTGAATTAAGCACTAAAAAATTAATCAAGGTATCCCCAAATGTAGGAAACCTTCCCAAGTGAGAGGTGGCACTATCCAGCAAGATGGAATTGGGGCCTATTTAATGTCTAGTATGTCTCAGTTGCATGAGCCTGGTTTGTATGTTAGCATGATCCATGGGTAGTGCACAATGCCCTTCAGAACTGTCAAAGTTCTCGCTCATTCTCAAACTCTTGTTGACACCTGAAGTGTTCATTGAACTGTCACTCTGTAGTACAGTACAACCCAGCCATGCCCACTACTAGGGACAGGACAAAGACAGGCAGGGATTCTAAATATGTTCAAGATTTGAAATTGTGATAACACAAGGAGGCACTTCAGTGAGATTCACACTCCCTGCTTGTCACCCACTATGCACAATGACCACACACCAAGCCATCTTTACACCTATGCTGTCGGTTCTAGTGTTTTACCAAATACAGCCACCCCAAAACTTTTCCCAGCATTTGGGGTCACCTCTATTAATTGTGCCTTCCAGCCAGTGCCACCTTGACCCTGTTGGTTATATGCAGAATAACCCAAAACCCCTGACCATGTGTTTATTTAATGCAGTGATAGTATGTGAAAAGAACCACTTTGGTGAAACCACTGGTTAAGTCTCCAAGTTTAGCTTGTGGGCACATGGTGTAATGACTTATTTGACTGCCATGCAAAACTTACAAAAACTAACTAGAAAGAATATGATGAGGAAAGTTAATTTTGAGCAAAACAAAAGAGATTTATTTTTGAACAACAGGTAGGAAGGAAGAAGGGAAAGGTAAGTCACTGGATGCACAGTATCTTCTGTATTGATACACACCAGATAATTTTGTGCAACAAAAGTTAAATTATACAAGCTTACTAAAAAGAAAAAGAAACAGCAAAAACACTTGAGAGGCAGAAGATAAGAAGATGTTTACACAGCATGACTAGTGGCAAATGGCTCCCGTGAACTTTGTATCTGACACACAAAAGAATAGAAAGACATGAGGAGAAAGCTAAACTCTTGATGCAAACCTTATTCATCTGTAAGTCCTGAGCCTTTTGAGAGGCTGCTACTGCTAAAACTATAACCTTGTGCTGGTTACTAAGAAGCTAGCCCTTATTGACAAAGCAGGATAGGTTTCTGGATCTATCACTCAGTGGAGAGTTTGCTTTGGGGCACCTGATATTTCAGAGGTATAAGTGTGCACATTGCCACAAAATAATGGTTACCGCTAGCAAAGTATGTCATATTGACTATAACCTCTGGAGATTGAAAGGAGGGTACGTTGCAAGCCAGTCCAACTTGTGATATCACACAACATCATTCCTGCTTGTGGGGCTGATTGGTTAAGGCCTTAGCTTCCAGTTTCCTGGCATTTATTTATTTATTTGAAGCATTAATCACCTTTCTGCCCAGCAGTGCTCCCAAACTAAGCTGATGGGTATACCTGTGAACCACTAATGTGATTAAAGCTTCTTTGGTAACAACAGTCACAACTTTATTAGCGGTTAGCAAGTGGACAACACCAGGCCTCAATCACAATCTAATTAGTTTCAGTTAAGATGGACTGTTTTTTCCCCATCTCTCCTGGCAAATCTTTAAACTCATAACACTACAGAACATGTGTGCACATTTCCAACAAAAATATGAACATCTTTTACCATAGAAATTTTAGTTTCTCCATAAGATGCAAGATGTTTCTGAGAACCTAAATCATGAAAAGCACAAAATCTTTTACTATAATTAAATGATGGGACAAATCACTGTGTATGAGAGAGAAATAGTATGCAGTTGTACCTCCTATCTAGTATGTAGTAAACCTAGATTTTGAAGGAGACAGAAAGAAAAAACAGAGCATTTAGTGAACATGCTTTAATTGATTTTTTAAAAATACCATAACTATCTCTTCTAATTTTTCTTTCAGTGATTTTCTCAACATAGGCAAAGACCCACTCATTGATATTAAGCTTGTGTTTCATCTGTCAAATGATTTAGCTTCAGGGTTGTAAAAATTATGTGAGTTTTTTCCCCCTAGTCATTTTAAAAACTTTCCATAACTGAAATGCTTAGGTGATTTGGCTAGAACATAAACAGAAAGAAGCAGTTGCAAAAACTAACATGAAAAGAAAATATCTATAATGAAATTCAATGTATAGTACTTTGCCTTTACTTTAGTTGAATAAGCTATAAATAAATGATTTCAACTGTATTTTCAATGGAACTCTGCAATGGTCAAAATTATCTATCTATCTATCTATCTATCTATCTATCTATCTATCTATCTATCTATCTATCTATCTATCTATCTATTTATTTATTTATTTATTTATTTATTTATTTATTTATTTATTTATTTATGTGCTGTCATCTCCAACTCATAGCAACCTTATGAATGAACAATCTACAAAATGTCCTGTCCTCAACTGCCCTGCTCAGCTCTTGTAAATTGAAGCCTGTGGTTTCCTTTAGAGAGTAAACCGATCTCATATTTGGTCTCCCTCTTTTCCTGCTGCCTTCCACCTTTCTCAGCATTATTGTCTTTTCCAGAGAATCCTGCCTTCTCATGACGTGCCCAAAGTAGGACAACCTCTGTGTTATAATTTTTGCCTCCAGAAATAGTTCAAGTTTGATTTGATCTAGGACCCACTTGTTTGTCCTTCTGGCAATCCAGGGTATCTGTAAAGCTCTCCTCCTTTTTTCCCCCTGTTAGCTTTCTTTACCTTCCAGCTTTCATATCTGTACATAGTGACTGGAAATACAAGAGTGTGTATGATCTTGGTCTTTGTTTTCACTGACAGATCCCTACACTTGATGATTTTTTCCTAATTCCTTCATTGCTGCCCTTCCAAGTCTGTCTTCTTCTGATTTCTTGGCTGCAGCTCTCATTTGGATTGATAGTTGAACCAAGGTATACAAAATTTCTAACTATTTCAATTTCTTCATTGTCAATGTTAAAGCTGTGTAGTTCTTCTGTAGTCATGATTCTTGTCTTCTTGATGTTCAGCTACAGTCCTGTTTTAACACTTTCTTCTTTCACTTTTGTTAAAAGTTGTTTCAAGTCATTGCTGCTTTCTGCCAGTAAGATGGTGTCCTCTGCATATCTTAAATTACTGATGTTTTTCCACCAATTTTCACTCCTCCTTCATCTGAATCTAGTCTGGCTGCCCATATGACATGTTCTGCAGACAGACTGAACAGATACATATGAGGATAAAATGCATCCTTGTCTGACCCCTTTGTCTAAAGGAATCTATTCTTTCTCTCCATATTCTGTCCTAACTGTAGCTTTTTGTCCACAATACAAGTTTCACATCAGGACAGTCAAGTACTGAAGAACACCCATTTCTTTCAGAACCTTGAGCTTATTCAGGCATTTGAATTTCCATCTTGAACTTTGTTCTCTTAAAAAAAAAAAGGATTTTAAAATTTTATATGTGAAAGGGAAGAAAGAGAAGGGAAAATAAAAAAGGGGAAGGGGAGGAAAAGAGAAACAGGTCAGCTATGACTGTTGATGGTGTTGGCATGACATTCTCCAAGCTTGGTCCCTTAGCCATTATTCAGTCCAAAGGACCAGAAGGGGGACTTGGGATTAGATGACTGGGAGGCTTGTCCATCCTCTTTGCCTCTCTAATCTCTACTTCCTCCTGCACATATTTGTTAGACTGATACTCTTTGGGCCTGCCTATCAGTCTCAATGGATAGCTCAATGTGTTGGAGCACCTGGAGCCAAGGGGAGGGAGTTCTATTCCCTAGTGTGCTTCCTGGGGGAAGAGCCAATCTGTGCGGGTTTGAGCATGACCCCATATCATCCCTAGAAGAAGGAACTGGTAAACCACTTCTGAGTTCTTTATATGTAGGAAACTCTGAAAAGGGTCACTTTGGTTAAAATCCTGTTGCACAGTTATACCAATGATGTAACTTATTGGGTGCAAATTGCTGTAAGTTAGGAAATATCCGTGCACCTTGTCCGCTGCATACCAAGTTGTGTGACTCAGTACACAACAGATTCATTTCTACAGAGATTTCTTAACTTATGGCAATTTACTACCCAAAGTTATGCTGTTTGCATAGTGAAACAACAGGATTTCAGGCCAAAAATCAGAATCAACTTGATGGCATGCAGTTATTATTACAAACCACAATGGTCATTAGTTAAGTTCCAAATCACAGGAATATGGTTTAAAAGTGCACATGTGTCTACCGATACGTTTTTCTTCTAATGCAAAAATCAATGTGCTTCAATTCTTCCATTCAGGAAAGAACCACGACCGGAGATCCCCACACCACAAAGAAAGCATTATTTGTATTATACCACCAACATTTAGTTGTTGGAACCTGTTTCTTTCTAAAAATACATGATAGTGTGTAGAACACCCCAAACACTGATTTCAGAAAGAGGAAGAATGAGAGAAAAAGAAACTTATTTTTAATCAATGGAACTTATCAAGGAGTTGGCTGACCAAATCCCCATTAATTTAATGGGTCTACACTAATGAAATTCACTACGCTAAGCAATGGAATTTTAGTCAATGTTTAACACTTATTATTGCAGCCCCTCTGTTCATTTTAGTTCTGAAAATTTTAGGATGCATATTTCAGTATTCAAACAAATGCAGTTCTGTTTTAATACAGTTTTTGTTTGTTAGTTTGTTTGCTTGCATCACTCAGTAAAGATTTGTAAAGCATGACTTTGAAATTGAGATTGTTGCATCTCAGGTAACCATGACTGTTTTGAGTCCCATTGATTTCAGTAGGTCTGCTGTAAGTATGAATCATGCTGCAGTCCTGAAGCCACATACCCGTTGACCTCAACAGGACTTACTTCACAGTAGGCGCAAGATTGTATTATCAGAGCCAAACCACAATGAATAAAAAGAAAACACATTTTTCACAACTTATTTCTAATCTTTTAAAAACTAACCCTTTGTAAAGGTGTTAATTGCGAAATAAAAAAGTCATTACAAGCAGCAAAACACTTGATACATGTGAAAGGAGGGGGAAAGGTTTTATTCGTCCTCTTTTAGATGTGCTTATCTTTCAATAAATCAACTGTCACAAATGTTAATACCTGAACAGATGCTCATCACATAAAAAGGGACCTTAGTTGGTCCTGCAGGGAAGTGTTTTGGACTGCTTTTTCTTCCGGGATCCTGTAGATTAATATTGGCGTAAGAATCCAATTTAGTCTTGTGCCAGTTAAATATGCGTAACCAGCTGTGAATTTTTTTTATCATACTCTATGAAAAAAGTTTTTACCCCCTCACAATATAGGTGTTAATTGGTGTCTTTGTATCTTGTTAATTAACTTCTTGTAACACCTTTTTCTCCTGCTTTATTCTGAATTTAATGAGCTCCTTGTTGTAGTAAATTTTTTTATATAATTAGCTAAAACAAAAAGAAACCCTGTTTGAAAAGAGAAGGAGCTGAGAGGAGAACAGCTCTGAAGAAAACAAGCTTAACAGGTTTTACAGTCACCATTGTGGAGAGGGCTTTAAAAATAAATATGATCTTTCATTCGCAAAGAGATTCCCCCATATTAACACGTAAAATGTTCAAATAGCATTTTAATTTGACACATGCAAACAAGCTCAGGTAGCTTCAAGGCGGAGATATTATTATAAACCGCCCAAATATCTGCTGCAATGTGATGCAGACATGAGAAGAGTTCAAGAAAATTTAGTCTCTTCTTTCTTAATTACAACCTTTTCCTTTGTCAGAAATGGATATCTGTCTATTTTAAAAATACATACCATATTCTAATTGTTCATTGTGGCTACGCCATTGTGTGGGTTGAAGTACTCTTGGCCATCTGCAAAGGCAGATACAAAGGCCTGGAGGCATTTTAAAGTAGGACCTCCTTACCCTGATGCACTGAGAACTATTGAAAGAAATCAATGCATACTCTGTGTGTTTATGATCTCCATATATTGCTTTGAGATTTTTGTGAATTACGTTAAGAGCCTTTGTACATTGGGAAAGTAACCAATCAGTTGTCTGACTCAAGAGTAGGGATGGCACTCTAGATACTGTTTTCACTATTAGCCCTATTCAGCCCTTATGTATTAGTGTAATCTCACCATGGATAGAAAAGTAACTTTGAAGTTAATGAGTCTCAGTTGGGCACTGAATACAAAAATACTTTGCATTATAGCATACTGGGATAGCTCACAATAATACATTCTTGTTGGTCAAGTCCATTCTGCATTTACCACAAGGAATTTAGGTAGGTTACTAGCGGCATATAAATAAAATAAAGAAATTTTAAAAAGAAACAAATTAAGCTCAAAGAAAACAATGAACATTTGGGAGGGGCCGATGGTGGCTTTGTCCATTGTCCAAATCAGAGTCCTGGCTTTCTGACCTGGCAAATCTTGGATTCATTACAATATTAAAGGTACTTCTGGGAATAGATTAACAATTGGAAGACTTGTGAGATGCTCACCAGTGCTCACTCAGTCCCTGCTGAAGCTTTCCAGATGTACATCATTGTAAGCAACATCTTGAAGACAAGTAGCAGCGAGCCTGAACCTTGACCAACCAGCATGCTCATGTCATATGCAAAATGCTAGGCAGTTGTGAATTGTCCATTTGAAATGCTGTATTTTGCACATCAGTTTGGGAAGCTAACTGTTTCTTTACTGTGTCTTAATCTGGCACTTCTCACTTTGGTCCTGCCACTAACCCAGCTTGTGGGTCTCACTTACCCTGTGGTCAATTGACTCTCCCTAAAATCAAAGCATAGCTAACCTTCCAGTTATGCAACTCCTTTCAATGTTTGGTTAGTCTTTTTCTCCTGACCTTCTTGATCTAATGGATGATGAATGCCTTTTTGTTCCCAGCCAGCCACTGGCAGAGATGAATGGGCAATTTGTGTATGATATGCTAATTCAGCTAAATGAAAACCAACATCAATGTCTTTGCTGACACACTTCAAATTATGAAGCCATAGATTCGTCTCTTTTTCCTGCTTATTTTTTATGCATACTCACATTCTGGGATTTGGTTTTGCTAGCAATCACAGAAATATGAAATTTGAAACATGGCAGGGGATTTGAGGCGCTGAGTGTCATTTCAGGCCATGCTATAAGTAACCAGTATTCTCGTATGTTTCATATGTGCTTTTTGTTGACTTTGGAATAAGAGCAAAACTACAAACAAGAAGGAACACAAAAGACCGCCACCATGAATAGCAGCCTCATCTGTATAAAATATAGTTCATGCGATGAATCACAAAGTAGGACTCAGAGAAATGTGCTCAATTTAGGTAGGTCACATTTGTAGCTATAATTCCCGGAATCCTCCAGTCAACATGACTCATAGCTATGCTGGCTGGGGGAATTCTGAAAGCTGTAGTCCATAAGAGTAACTTTTTGAACTGCTGAATGTCTATCATCATAATGGAGTTGTAGTCCAGCAAGTTGAAGAAAGCTAGATTTGACTGTTCTGACCATCTAAAGGACAATGTCACCATACGCCTTTGATAAATACAGTATTCTATATGGGGAATATGTCCTATATTGTCCTCCTATGCTACAGAAGTAAAAGAGGAGTTGGTGGCAAAAGCCAGAGAGCCAAACTCAGTAGATTGAGAGTGCAGTTACACATGGAAAAATCCTGTATTTGAATTAGGTTTAGCATGTTTGAATTTGATTTTTTTAAAAGGCGACTACACAATGCACATGGAAGTGTTTATTTTCTTTTGCCTGAGAAGTGCCTCTCCGTGAGGTGCGAAGCTGCCTGGGCGGGGCTCCTTTGCCCACCCGGACGGAGGAGACAGAAGCAGCCATGGCTGCGTCATATCCGGCAAGGGGCTGGGCAAAAGCGAAGCCTTAAAGAAGGCTGCCCAGCCTCGCCTCGCCCTTCCTTTCTTGGCTTGAGCTGGACATTTACTCTGAACACAAGTTGTTGGTACAGGTGTTAATGGTTCAACAGACAATGTAAGGGGTATATAATTCAAAAAAAGAAAAGAAAAGAAAGTGGGGGAGGATTTTTGGGGTAGGCAGCTGCCTGTGTTGGTGTTTAAGTCATTATAGAGTTTTCGTTATATTCTTTTAAAAAAAAGGAAAAGTAAGAGGGTAAGGGGATTGTGGACTACGAGCATCAAATATTATGGCGCCTAAAAAAGGTCATGGCGAGGGGAAAGGTAAACAGCCTGTTAGGCGTAAGGCCCCCCCCCCCACGTTCCCCTCCTGCAATTTCCTCGTTGGATGAGGAAGACTGGCCAGACTATAGGTCACTGTTTGAAAAACTTAGCATTCTTGAAAGGGAGCGGGTGCAAGCTAGGAGGGTTGAGGACTCTTCTGCAGTTTGGAGGTCATGTAGAGAGTCTAAGGCAAAGAAATTGGCAGAACTGAAAAGGATGGGAGACATTATGTTGTCTCAAATTGCTATTTTAGAAGGAGAACGGTCCAGCCCAGCAGGGGCCTCATCATCAGCAATCACCCAAGCAAGGCCAAGAAGTGGAATCCCAACAGCAATGCAGCAGCGAAGCCAGCCTCAGATGGCGTCGATATGCACGCAGACCTTTGAGGAGGAAACGGATGGAAGAAGCAGTGTCAGCCAACCCGCACGGAGGGAGGAAGGTCCTGCCAGTGTGTCATTGGTGGCATCAGTGGGAGCACAAGCAAGTTAGGGTATTGATGCACCGGGCACGACACAGCCTGCAAGTGCTTGGCCGTGGGGTACTGGGAGCCAGACGGTGCCAGTCCTTTCAGCCTCGCCTTTGCTGGCAACACAGGGGCGCAGGTAGAGTGAGGGAACATTGGGAGCACTGCCCCATGTGCAGCTGCAGTTATTTAGGCTGGGGCAGGGGGTACAACTGTTGCAGTGGTTCAAGCAGCTGTTCCTGATATGGGATACAACTCAGTGGCATGGCGGGCTTTGCCCAAAGGTGATCAGTCTCTACCACTGGGTGATCACTTTCTGCCTGCTACAGTAGAAAAAATTTGGCAAGGTAAATATGTGGATGTGTGCGAGCTCTTGAATAGGAAGACAGAGGATAAGAAGAAAGACAAAAATGAGGAGAGAGGGAGAAGCTAAAGCGATGTAAGCATATGCATCCCACTCATTAGTGGGCCAGGTGGTTCAACCCCGCTTGGCCTGCTGGGATTATAACGCCTGGGGGTCCTGCAGCAGAAGACAGTGCAGATTTAAACATTACTGTTCCAGCTGCAATGGTCCCCACTCATCTGCAATGTGCCCCAGAAGATAACAAGGGGGAGCATGAGGGCGCAAGCCAGGAGGTGGTTGCAAGCCACCCTCTGGTGCTCCAAACATTCAAAAAAGGCCCCAGTCCAATTAAAGTAACAGTTTTGGACCAGTGGCTATGGGATTACTCTAATGGAGTGCTGCTAGATTTCTGAGCAATGGATTTAGGAACGGTTTTCGGATTCCAGCTACAGGAGATCGGGTAGCCACTAGGTCAAAAAATTTGAAGTCTGTAAGACGGCAAGAGGACATTAAAAAAAATCTCTAAGGAAGTTGCAGAGGAATGGGTATTGAGCCCTTTCCAGACCCGACCAATTGCACACCTTCGGGTGTCCCCTCTTGGGGTCGTTCCCAAAAAGACAGTGGCTGAATATCGTTTGATTCACCATTTGTCTTATCCAGCAGGGGAATCAGTAAACTACAGGATCCCTCAGGACCTGTGCACTGTATGTTATACATCACTTGATGCAGCAGTGTCTGGAAGGAAGGGATAGGGGTGGAGTTGGGAAAGTCCGACATATAATCGGCTTTCTGGCTCCTCCCCGTGCATCCTGAGGACATTGACCTTTTAGGTTTTGCTTTTGAGGGAAATTATTATATGGACCGGTCATTGCCTATGGGGTGCTCAATATCTTGTTCTGCTTTTGAACAATTTAGCACAATTTTGGAATGGATGCTCAAGTGGTGGATTAGACGAGCACAGGTGGTCCATTATTCGGATGAATTTTTATTTTGTGGGAGGCATGGCACATCACAATGTGCACGCCTTATGGAGGCTTCCAGAAATTGACGTGGGAGCTAGGAGTCCCATTGGCTGAAGAGAAGACAGAGGGTCCTTGCCAGGTTCTAACCTTTTTGGGTATTGAGTTAGATATTATATCACAATCCAGTAGGCTTCCTGAAGCAAAACTGTGTGACTTGGAAGTGCAGTTCCAAAGTCTGCTGGCGCAGAAGAAAGTCACACCGAGGCAATTGCAGGAAGTGGTAGGCCACCTTAACTTTGCATGCAAAGTAGTGGCCCCAGGCAGGCCCTTCCTACGTGGATTATGTGATGCTATGAAGGGTCTCACAAGACCCCACCACAGGAGGAGATTATTGTTCGGAATGAAGGAAGACTTGCGGGTTTGGTTACAATTTTTAGAAAAGTTTAATGGAACCTCCTTCTGGCAAGAGGAACTACAATTGGGGTCTGACCTTCAGGTTCAGACTGATGCAGCAGTGTCATAGGGCTATGGTATATTCTTCAAGGGAAAGTGGTGTGCCCGGCGTGGCCTTCAGAGTGGCACAGCGCAGGCATCACCAGGGATCTCTCTCTCTCTCTTTGTTTTTTTTTTTTTTTTTTTTGGGAGCTTTTTCAGATAGTTGGAGCCTTGTGGTTATGGGCAGATGAGTGGGCTAATTCTGTGGTCACTTTCTGGTGTGATAACCAGGCGGTGGTTCACATTGTTGACTCATTGACATCGAGATCACAAAGAGTGATGGTGCTAGTTAGGGCCCTCACATAGAGGTGTTTGCAGTTCAATATAGTTTTCCGAGCTCGGCATGTCCCCGGGATTGATAATGCCATTGCTGATGCCCTGTCCCGTCAACAGATGGACTGGTTCAGGGTGTTGGCACCGGGGGCGAGGGCCCAGCAGGATGTCCTACCAGATGAGGTATGGAATCTTGGAGGGCTGAGGCTAACAGGGCCTTGAGCTTAGTGGTAGCACCAAGCACTCGCCGTAGTTATACGGCGGTGTGCAATGAGTATTTTGCTTTCTGTGAAAGGGAGGGCCTAGGACACAAGTGGCCTGCATCAGACAACCATCTGATGCAGTTTGCAGTTCACTTACACAGGAAGGGTTTAGGCCCTAGATCCATTCAGGGTAGGATGGCGGCTCTGGCTTTTTATGCCAGGGCCCAAGGCTGTAAAGGTTTCTCAATTGACTTCCGTATTCAGAATATGATTGAGGGGTGGAGTAGGGAGCGAGTTCTGCCTAGCGATAATCGTACACCAATATCATCTGCTATTCTTGCTAAGTTAGGGAGAACATGGGAATTGGTGTGCAAGGACCGATTTGGGTCTTGCCTCTTTAGAGCTGCAACACTTATAGCTTTCTTTGGGGCTTTAAGAATAAGTGAGCTAGTGGCTGCATCCAAACATGACACGTCTCTATCCTCTTTGCAGAGGAAGGATGTGGTATTGTCAGAGCACCAGGTTGCCATACACCTCCAAAAATCAAAAACAGACCAATTAGGAAAAGGTCAGGTGCTGTTGTTAGGGCGATGTTCAGAGTTTTAAATATGTAGTGTAAGGGCTACACAGGAGTATGTACAGATTAGGGGTGAGGAAGCAGGTTTTTTGCTCCATGAGGATGCGTCGGCGCTAACAAAATACCAATTTTGGAAAGTTACCTCCCAAGCCTTAGGCAAGGCTGGGAGACAAGGTTGGCATTTTTGGGACATATTCTTTTCGAACAGGCACTGCATCTACAGCAGCCGCCCTTGGGTGTACAGTTGAAGATATCAAGAAAGTGGGCAGATGGTCATCTCACAAATACCGGGCTTATGTTCACCCATTGCCACAGGGTTAGGCCCTGCTGCGTTGTTTGTTCAGTTTTATCATTGCAGATCCAGAGAAGCCCTTGGCCCAAGTTCAAGTTTTGTGGTGTGGGCAGAGTTCTGTTTTTTGGGCAGAACCTAGGCCTCTGAGAGGTGGCCGCTTTGGAATGGAGGGGACGGAGAGGCATGCCCTGGGACTGGTTCCTTGAATTGGCCTCCCAGGGTACTACGGATGTGCCCCCTGACATTCTGGTGATTCATTTGGGAGGCAACGACTTGACCCAAAGGTCGGGCAAGTCGCTGGTCCTCCAGGTCATAGTGGACCTCAGAGCGTTTGTGGCACAGTGTCCCAAGACGCGCGTCATATGGTCAGCAATTATTCCACATTTGGTGTGGAGGGCCTCACTTGACCCCAGGCGGATTGATCGGGCCTGGAAGGGCATAAACAGAGAGGTTGGCAGAACCATGAGGCGAGGCCTAGGGTCGGTTATCACACATTCTCTCATTAAAATTTCCCGGCCAGAGCTATATAGAGAGGATGGTGTGCATCTATCAGATCTGGGAATGGACATTTTCCTAAAGGACTTACAAGGAGGTCTTAGGGCTGAAATGTTTCAGCTTGGTGGGGGGCATGGGACATACTAAGTAGTCCCTATGCCGTGGCAGGTAGTGCAAAAGGATAAGGGTTAGATCAGTTCTGAAGAAGGCACCTAGAGGGTGCTAAGGAACCCTGCTCTCAGAAGGGCAGCAGCAGAGGTTTAGTTGAGAGGAGGGGAAGCTGGGGACCCCAGGGGATGCTGAGCAGCTAGAGTTTGGAGACCCGGAGGGGACAAACTTGGGGTACCACAGCTAGGGGTACACGGAAGCGTGCTGTACGGTAAGACTGCACACTTTCGTTATAGGAACTTGATTGGCAGTCTGGACCGGAAGGTCAAGGTTGACTCCGGTTACAGACCAGTTTGATGCACTACGGTACGCCCCCTTTTAAAAGGGAAGTTTTTTGGGCTATAAATAAGTTGATAAAGTTGTGGCCCTAGTTTTCCCATACATATATCTGTGTCTATCTTGTTATTCCGGACTGAGTGGGCAAGTGTGTTTTGGGGTTGGAAAGTGAGGTATTTTGCTCAGCTACAAGAGGGTCATTTATTTAAAATTGTGACATTGATTTGGCATATGTGAATGACTCTGTCAGTGTAAATTGTGTATGTGGGGTTTGCCACTCACTGGTGTGTCTTTCCCGCTCCCTCCCTCCAATGGATAGCCACACATAAGAATGCCTCCATGTTCACCTTCAGCACACTCTGACAAAAATTATACACAATATGGTAGTAGACTAATCTGGCTAGAGTTCTATTTGTGATCTACACCTGCATTAGCAAAATTAGCAAAATCCTTTATGTCACAGTAGCAAATTGCTCCTAATTAATGAGATCTTGGTTGTGTTACACTGGCTGTGCACCCTGGAACACAACAAGCAACTTGTTAATTACAGTAATTTGGCACCATGACTTATGCAATGCCACATGCATGTGTAAATCAGTAGGATTTTGGTCATTCTGTTGAAAATAGGGACTATTTCCCAAAAAATTTATGAACTGTATTTTGTTACATATAAACGCAGATGTCTTTTTAGAATAGATACTTTGGAAATCTGACACTTGATTACGTCTTCATGCAGTAAAAGCTATTGGATCTTATGGGAGACATCTCCTTTTACATTCCTAATAATAATCATTACCATCTTTATTATGAGTATCGATTTTTGTTCTGTTTTGTTTTATTTTTGTTTCACTACATCATAATCCCAAGATTATAATTCATCATTTAAAATCTTCTTCTTCCTTTCCATGCACATGAATTTACTTTGTACCACTTTTGGTCTCATACTATTTGGCAGAGAATTAGAACGTGATGGATTGGGCCTCAGAAATGTGATACTTTGAACTCATCTTGAAAGTATAACAAGAACAGAACTGCAATTGAATGAATATGCACACAGAGAGCAATTGAAAGAGTGCAGTGAGAACAGAGGGGAAATAAATCTGTATAGCAAAGTCAATGATTCTAAGAAAAGAGTTGTAAAAAAATCATATGAGTTTATCTCAGCATCACAAAAGTAACTGCATTTTTGCTTAAGCTCTGTTCTCTCTTCCTTCATTCTGCTGAAGGCAGAACAGAAAACTACTTGCCCTGAAATTTAAGAGCACAGCCAGACTAACAATCTTGATGCATTACTTCCTAATTATTTTAGTTGTATATCCACTATTTGCGTTATTTCTAGACCTCCTTTGTTTTCTGCACTTGAACTAAGTCCCATCATTCATTCCAAACAGGTTTTTCGCCCATCCCATTCTTACTTGCAAGGGCGGTTATGGGCAGTTAATAAGAGGTTAGCATATTAATTAGGTCAGAACAGCGGATAGTGCAAAAGGAACAGGGGAAAGGGGAAATTCAAGTTTAAAAAGCTAATACAGTTGTGGCTCAGTTACCCCATGTTACTGTGTCTCATCTCTTTATTCTGGACTCGGCTGAAACCATGGGGTTGGCTTCTGTGTGTGTGTGTGTGTGTGTGTGTGTGTGTGTGAGAGAGAGAGAGAGAGAGAGAGAGAGAGAGAGAATGGAGAATGGAGAATGAGAGAGAGTTATCTTGTATCTGGGAGAGGGCGGTTGAATGTTTTGAGAGCTGGCATGTAACTTACCCTGTTTTCCCCGAAAATAAGACCTAGCCTGAAAATAAGCCCTAGTGTGATTTTTCAGGATGCTCGTAATATAAGCCCTATCCCCAAAATAAGCCCCAGTTAAGTGAAACCCCGCCCTCCACCATTGTGCAGCAACGAGAAGAAGATGACATGACTGTATTTGAATAAATGTAGATTGTTGTACATGAAAAAAATAAAACATCCCCTGAAAATAAGCCCTAATGCTTTTTTGGGAGCAAAAATTAATATAAGACCCTGTCTTATTTTCGGAGAAACACGGGTAGTACAAACTTAAGTTGAACTCTGGTTATGTTACCAGTTCTTACATTATAATAAAGAACATCTCATACGTTTTATTCCAAAACTGCTTGGGCTCATATATTTATGGCTGAAGGCCAGCCTTTTAAAGTAAAGGTATTTTAAATGTAATTAGCCTGGGTGAAGGCTGGTCACAGTATGTTTGTGTGTATGTATATATGTATGTAGGTAGGGAAGGTAACGGTGTTCCGTGTCTAGTCGTGCTGGCCACGTGACTACCGAAACTGTCTACGGACAAACACTGGCTCTACGGCTTGGAGACGGGGATGAGCACCACGCCCTAGAGTCGGTCACAACAGGACTAAATGTCAAGGGGAACCTTTACCTTATATATGTGTGTATGTATATATTTTCCCTCAAAAAGGACCCAAGGTGGCTTACATCATTTGAAGACAATGTTTAAAGCTAAAAACAGTAAGTGTACAAACACTAAAAAGAAACAAGCACCACACTAAAAGACAGTAAACAAAAGCAACACCAAAAATCCATTCAAAGTGTTGTTGTTTAGTCGTTCAGTCGTGTCCGACTCTTCGTGACCCCATCGACCAGAGCACGCCAGGCCCTCCTGTCTTCCACTGCCTCCCGGAGTTTGGTCAAATTCATGTTGGTAGCTTCGGTGACACTGTCCATCCATCTCGTCCTCTGTTGTCCCCTTCTCCTCTTGCCTTCACACTTTCCCAACATCAGGGTCTTTTCCAGGGAGTCTTCTCTTCTCATGAGATGGCCAAAGTATTGGAGCCTCAGCTTCAGGATCTGTCCTTCCAGTGAGCACTCAGGGTTGATTTCCTTCAAAATGGATAGGTTTGTTCTCTTTGCAGTCCAGGGGACTCTCAAGAGTCTCCTCCAGCACCACAATTCAAAAGCATCAATTCTTCGGCAGTCAGCCTTCTTTATGGTCCAGCTCTCACTTCCATACATCACTACAGGAAAAACCATAGCTTTGACTATGCGGACCTTTGTCGGCAAGGTGATGTCTCTGCTTTTTAAGATGCTGTCTAGGTTCCTCATCGCTTTCCTCTCAAGAAGCAGGCGTCTTTTAATTTTGTGGCTGCTGTCACCATCTGCAGTGATCATGGAGCCCAAGAAGGTAAAATCTGTCACTGCCTCCATATCTTCCCCTTCTATTTGCCAGGAGGTGATGGGACCAGTGGCCATGATCTTCATTTTTTTTGATGTTGAACTTCAGACCATTTTTTG
The DNA here is from genome assembly GCA_037013535.1 of Intellagama lesueurii. Lineage (NCBI taxonomy): Eukaryota > Metazoa > Chordata > Lepidosauria > Squamata > Agamidae > Intellagama > Intellagama lesueurii. The sequence goes on from JBAJHW010000003.1 coordinate 103,889,541, forward strand.
CGCTCTCCTCTTTCACTCTCATTAAGAGGTTCTTTAATTCCTCCTCACTTTCTGCCATCAGAGTGGTATCATCTGCATATCTGAGGTTGTTGATATTTCTTCCGGCAATCTTAATTCCGTTTTGGGATTCATTGAGTCCAGCCTTTCGCATGATGTATTCTGCATATAAGTTAAATAAGCACGGGGACAATATACAGCCTTGTCGTACTCCTTTCCCAATTTTGAACCAATCAGTTGTTCCATATCCAGTTCTAACTGTTGCTTCCTGTCCCACATATAGATTTCTCAGGAGATAGATAAGGTGGTCAGGCACTCCCATTTCTTTAAGAACTTGCCATAGTTTGCTGTGGTCCACACAGTCAAAGACTTTTGCGTAGTCAATGAAGCAGAAGTAGATGTTTTTCTGGAACTCTCTGGCTTTCTCCATAATCCAGCGCATGTTAGCAATTTGGTCTCTAGTCCCTCTGCCCCTTCAAAATCCAGCTTGTACTTCTGGGAGTTCTCGGTCCACATACTGCTGAAGCCTGCCTTGTAGGATTTTGAGCATAACCTTGCTAGCGTGTGAAATGAGTGCAATTGTACGGTAGTTGGAGCATTCTTTGGCACTGCCCTTCTTTGGGATTGGGATGTAGACTGATCTTTTCCAATCCTCTGGCCACTGCTGAGTTTTCCAAACTTGCTGGCATATGGAGTGTAGCACCTTAACAGCGTCATCTTTTAAGATTTTAAATAGTTCCACTGGAATGCCATCACCTCCACTGGCCTTGTTGTTAGCCATGCTTTCTAAGGCCCACTTGACTTCGCTCTCCAGGATGTCTGGCTCAAGGTCAGCAACCACACTATCTGGGTTGTCCGGGACATCCAGATCTTTCTGGTATAATTCCTCTGTGTATTCTTGCCACCTCTTCTTGATGTCTTCTGCTTCTGTAAGGTCCCTACCATTTTTGTCCTTTATCATGTCCATCTTTGCACAAAATGTTCCTTTAATGGCTCCAATTTTCTTGAACAGATCTTTGGTTTTTCCCTTTCTATTGTTTTCCTCTATATCTTTGCATTGTTCATTTAAGAAGGCCCTCTTGTCTCTCCTTGCTATTCTTTGGAAGTCCGCATTCCATTTTCTGTAACTTTCCCTATCTCCTTTGCATTTTGTTTCCCTTCTCTTCTCTGCTATTTGTAAGGCCTCGTTGGACAGCCACTTTGCTTTCTTGCATTTCCTTTTCTTTGGGATGGTTTTTGTTGCTGCCTCCTGTACAATGTTACGAGCCTCCATCCATAGTTCTTCAGGCACTCTGTCCACCAAATCGAGTTCCTTAAATCTGTTCTTCACTTCCACTGTGTATTCATAAGGGATTTGGTTTAGATTATACCTGGCTAGCCCAGTGTTTTTTCCTACTTTCTTCAGTTTAAGCTTGAATTTTGCTATAAGAAGCTGATGATCAGAGCCACAATCAGCTCCAGGTCTTGTTTTTGCTGACTGTATAGAGCTTCTCCATCTTTGGCTGCAGAGAATATAATCAATCTGATTTCGGTATTGCCCATTTGGTGATGTCCATGTGTAGAGTCGCCTCTTGTGTTGTTGGAAAAGAGTGTTTGTGATGACCAGCTTGTTCTCTTGACAAAACTCTATTAGCCTTTGCCCTGCTTCGTTCTGAACTCCAAGGCCAAACTTCCCTGTTGTTCCTTTTATCTCTTGACTCCCTACTTTAGCATTCCAGTCCCCTATAATGAGAAGAACATCTTTCTTTGGTGTCAGTTCTAGAAGGTGTTGTAGGTCTTCATAGAATTGGTCAATTTCAGCCTCTTCAGCATCGGTGGTTGGTGCATACACTTGGATTACTGTGATGTTGAAAGGTCTGCCTTGGATTCGTATTGAAATCATTCTATCATTTTTGAGATTGTATCTCAATACAGCTTTTCCCACTCTTTTGTTGACTATGAGGGGTACTCCATTTCTTCTACGGGATTCTTGCCCACAATAGTAGATATGTTAATCGTCTGACTTGAATTCGCCCATTCCCGTCCATTTTAGTTCACTGACGCCCAGGATGTCAATGTTTATTCTTGCCATCTCCTTTTTGACCACATCCAACTTACCAAGGTTCATAGATCTTACATTCCAGGTTCCTATGCAGTATTCTTCTTTGCAGCATCGGACTTTCCTTTCACTTCCAGGCGCGTCCACAGCTGAGCGTCCTTTCGGCTTTGGCCCAACCACTTCATTAGCTCTGGACCTACTTGTACTTGTCCTCCGCTCTTCCTCAGTAGCATGTTGGACGCCTTCCGACCTGAGGGGCCCATCTTCCAGCGTCATATCTTTTAGCCTTTTGTTTCTGTTCATGGGGTTTTCTTGGCAAAGATACTGGAGTGGCTTGCCAGTTCCTGCTCCAGGTGGATCGCGTTTAGTCAGAACTCTCCACTATGACCTGTCCGTCTTGGGTATCCCTGCACGGCATAGCCCATAGCTTCTCTGAATTACTCAAGCCCCTTCGCCACGACAAGGCAGCAATTCGTGAAGGAGTAGTAAGGCACAAACATCCATTTAAAGAACCCACTCAGGCAGCCAGAGATTAAGGGAAAGTTTGCTTGAAGAGAAAGATCTTTACCTGCTTGTGGAATGACAGCAAAGATGGGGCCAGTCTGACCTCCTGTGGGAGGGAGCTCCAAAGTCTGGAAGCAGCAACGGTATGCAAGTTGAGACATTCCCACACATCAGCCCCAGTTTTATATTCAAATCTGTACTGTACAAGTGCAGGAACATATTCACTTCAGGGTCAGAAATACAAACATGCATCTTCTGTTATTCAATGACCAGGAAACTGTACTGATACAGTGCCCAAAATCCTGTTGCACAGCTATGCCTACATAACGTGAACTTCCACAAGGCACTGCAAAATTTGCACCAAGGTGGAATTCTTATCTAGGAAGTAATTTTGCAGGTGCAGCTGTGTTGTCAGTTTCACAGGCAGTTGCATGGTCAGTTGGTGGTCAGCTGTGCAGTTTATTGGATGGTTTGTGGCACAACTAATTGTGCAATCAGACACGAGGACTGGCTGGCTGCAATTCCCTGTGGATTTATGCAAGCATAGCTGTACACTATGCTAAGTCCAACAGAAATTCATCCAGTAAATGACATCCAGACACCACCCTCAAGCAGTTATTTGTGGGACATATCCAGGACTGTATATTACAAGTCTATTTATTTTCCCCTTTTATTTTCTCTCACCTTTCCTTCCTTCCTTCCTTCCTTCCCTAGATATGCATAATAAAAATTGAGGAAAAAAGTTTGTAACCATTAAGATGTACATGTACATGCTCAGTACAGGATATTTCCTTGAAAATATATATTTGAAGAAACAAACTTTTAAAACTGTTAAGAATTAATAATAGAGAACATTTGTCCATTTTGCTTTTCTTTGATTTTTTTAAAAAAACCTTCCGCTTCTTGATATGAAATTCAAGTAAACTCTTCAAGGAAAACTGAAAAGATATTCCTTTCCATCTATACTAGCCAGATGCAATGGGCGCAGCGATTCCCATCTTGAAGATGACTCTGTTGTGCCTGCCCAGCAATAATTTTCATTCATCCCTGTGCAAACTCTAGGTTTTCTCCAGGGCTACAGTTTATTTGGAATTTTTAAAACGGTGGTCACCCTTGGTAAATTGAGACATTTTGAGAAAATGGTAAATGAGGTCAAGTCATCTCCTGTGTCCTTGCTTCTAAAATGAAGCCATGTTCCATATTCTGTTTAAGAGTTTCTTCCACCCCACCCTTGGGTTTAAACAATGGAAGAACAAGTACAGAGGAAGAGAGAGAGAATAATTGGTGCTCGTTTGTCTCATTTCCACATAGCCCCTCCCCCCAACAGAGCAGCAAAGTCTCATCTGGACCCATTAGAAACTTAAAGGATACTTTTCAAGGAGTGCTCTCTGCTTGTTACCTAATTATACTTGGTTCTTTTTGATAGCTGACATTTAGAAGCAAACATGATTTTCACTACCTTGTGATGATGCTTTGATGAAATCAGGCACGCATTCCTTCCAGAACAATTTTGTGTTGTTTTTCTCTTCTTTGAAATGGCAGACGATTTCTATAGCTACCAAACACTCTGGTTGTTCTACTTACTCCCTGTAATCTTCAAGATAGTCTCACAAGAGTAATTGGATTATATAAATGGCTTTCACTAGTATCAAGTGAATTAATGTATGTCATCACACAATATTTTAATTCTTGTCTTGAGGCAAAATTCCAGGCATAAACTAGAGAAGAGAAGAAAAGCCAAAGCTGAAAAGAAAGAAAAAATAAACACCCTCAGGATGAAACCAGAGGATTCATTAGACGTCTAGTGGTAAGAGTTTATTCTTTACTCATCAGCAAGTATGTGCAATTCTGATCAAGACTGAGCCCACAACATGGAGGCTGGGGATGGTTTTACCTCCCTCTGGCTGAATTTAAAACTAAGTTCGGCACCTCACACCATGCAGTATTTAAAAAAGAGGAAAGAAATCCAGATTGTTTTTAAAGGTCCTACATGGTGGGGGTGCGAAAGGGGAGGCTGAGCCTATTTTTAAAGACCTAATAGTGAGGTGTAGGTAAAGGTAAAGGTTCCCCTTGACATTTAGTCCAGTCGTGTCCAACTCTAGGGCATGGTGCTCATCTCCGTCGCCAAGCCGTAGAGCCAGCGTTTTTCCGTAGACAGTTTCCGTGGTCACGTGGCCAGCGCGACTAGACACGAAACGCCGTTACCTTCCCACCGAGGTGGTACCTATTTATCTACTCGCATTTTTACATTCTTTCGAACTGCTAGGTTGGCAGGAGTGAGGTGTAGCCCAACCTTATCTGCGAATGGTAAATCCCAGATGAATTGGGCCCCACATACTGACTTCAGAAACTCTTACACAGCTAGACACTACACATTTAATGTATCATCTAGTTTGACTCTTATTCCATATCAGCCAAAATCCAAAGAAACAAAACAAAACAAAAACATGTGGCACCTTAAAGACTAATATTTTAATGTGAGCTTTTGTGGACAAATCCACTTCATCAGACATACGGGAAAAAAATGAAATTCTGGATGAAATATCAATACACAAGTAAAACATACTAAATATTCACAAGCTCTAAGACTCTTTTTTCTGAATTGGGTATTTGGTTACTGTAAGGAAATGGAAGGAAACTGGGAATTGTAGTTATACTAAAATGGAATAGAATTACGCCTATTTGGACTTAATTGGATGTCAACTTGAAAGTGTAATGAAGAAGGAGGTCCTAAAGAGTTGTAAAATGAGAGGATTTTTGTATGTGAAGAACGGTCTGTGAATGCCGTGGAATGTGAGACAGAGAGGATTGTTTTTCTTTTCAAAAAGAAGGGGGGGGGATAGCCCAGCTTCTAGATGCCAACATGTAGGACATAAAGCAAAGATGATTACCTAGCTGTTTTTATTTTGACTATAAATTGTAAGTTTATTTAAACATTGTAACTGTCTGAAAATGCTTAATGCTTATGCTTTAACTCTACAACTGTACTCTAATGAAACTTTATTTTCTTAATAAAACAATATAATTCTTCAACAGAGGACTAGTCTTTTGCTACAGCAGGACTATATCTAAATCCAGTGTGGATGAAAGAAAGTTAATAGTTGCTACTGTAAGTTAAAAGGTCCTACTGTCCTACTTGGTAAGTCTGTTGTGCATTCTAAGGAAACACAAAGCCTATGGTTTATTGCTTTGGAAGCAAATAAAGGTTACTTTTAAGGTTCAGGCTTGTCTATGGGGCTTACTACACACTTCTGAGGCCTAGAGGACCTAACTCAGGAAATAAAGGTGGTAGTTTTGTGCCCAGAGGGACTCCCTGATTGCGATCTTTGTCTCTTTAGGGAGACAGGATGGTTGCAGTTACATCTCACATGCAGTGATTTATGGCTTGTGTTTGGTGTTAGGTTGTAAAAATTCCTCCAGGAGACAGAGAAAAGATGACAGGCTCATGCAAAAGGGGCGGGGGAGAAGAGGAGCAGTGAAGACTGTTAGAAACTCACAGGCAGGGGAGAAGAGCATATAAAAGTAAAATAAGATAGTGAAGGAAACTTCTGTTAATGTAGGAAATAGTGACAAGTTTTTATCTTTGAGCCTCATGGTGACAGATTGGCCTGGTGTAGCGAAGAAAATAACAGTGGCAGTAGATAAACAGCAAAAGTATTGCATTTGGCAGTTACTTAAGAAACCTAGGCTTATATTCAATCCATTTATATGGGTGTCCATCATGCTTATAAATTTTATCTCAGCTGTTTACTTCTGTGTTCTTGATTTGTAATGATTCTATTCTAAAATAGTGACTTTCAGATCCTCTGTAGAGTGTCCTGATAGGTTGAAATGGTTGGAGACAGGCTTCTGTATATTGTGGTTTTTTGATGTCAGATTTGTAACCATTGATTCATTTGTGTAGAGATTGTCCTGTTTTTCCTATGTAGAGTGCAGAGGTGCACTGTTGGCAAAAGATGACATAGTTCACATTAGCTGAGGAGCAAGTGAGGCTGCCTTTGATATTAAGTGTGGCATTGTTCGGTCGTGTAATTGTGTTGCCAGAATAGATGTGTGGGCAGAGTTGGCATCTGGGTCTGTGGCAGGGTTTAGTCCCCCTGTCTGTGTTGCTGTTTTGTGGTCCATTGTGTGTTAGTCTTTGCTTGAGGTTGGGGAGTTGTCTGTAGGCAAATATTGGTCTCCCACAAGGACTTTGGAGAGTGGAATGTTCTTGTCAAGAATGGGCTGGAGATAACTTAAGATATGTGTGAGTGGTTTCTGTTGTGGACTAAGTGACAACTAGCATTGTTCTGTCATTTTGTCTTTTGGGTTTGTCTTGCAGTAAGTTACTTCTGGGTATGCATCTTTCTTTGTTGATTTGTTCCTTAATCATGTAGGATGGGTATTGTTGTCTGAGGAATGTGTTTTGTAGATCCTTGAGTTGGGAGTCTCTATCTTGTGTGTCTGAGCAGATGTGATTGTATCTTAGAGCTTGGCTGTATACAATAGATTTTGTTATGTGTTCAGGATGGAAGCTGGAAGAGTGCAAATAGATATATTGTTCCATAGTATCACAAATAATCTTCTTCTCTGTCTTTCAATCTCTCTCTTTTCTCTCAACTTCTTATGAAGAGATACTTTTTGATTTTTTTTCATATCACTAACTCCCAAGAAACCTCATTTAGGGTGCAGTTATTTGGAAATAATTCCTGTTGAGCTCATTGGGGTTCACTTCTGTGTACTCAAGCACAAGGTTAGAGGTGAGCATGAACTGCTGGTTTGGCAGTTTGTGCTGGTTTGTACTTCATCTGAACAGGTGTTTGACACTTCCCAGCCCTGCCTCCTCCAGTGGGCACCCACTCCGAGGCAGTGCCCTGGCTTCTCTGCCCCACCTCTTCCAAGTGCTGCCTCGTGAGTGGGCACCCGTCAGAGGAGGTGGGGCTGCAAAGTGCCGGACATCTCTTCTGCCGATAAACAAACCAGCATGAACTGCCAAACCAGTTCAGTGATTATATTCCTTGTTGTGCACCAGTTACATGACTTAGAACACAACACAGAATACAAGCATAGACTTCGTGCAGCAATTTGCCAATGCAGTTTACTCCATTTGACTTATGTCAGCATATGCAAATCCTAGGATTTGGGCTACCATAGTTACAAAACTAACATAATTTGAAGATTACATTGCACCAAACCCATATCAAATGCATTCTGCTGTGCCTGAAGAAAGAGAGAAACAAAGGTAGAGAAGAGTCTCTCTCTCTCTCTCTCTCTCTCTCTCTCTCTCTGTGTGTGTGTGAAGTCCACTGAAAAAAAAAGAGTAAACATAGAGGGAAGCAAACATTTCTAGCAGCATACAAGGAAGAATGAAGGCGGAAATCAGGGTAACTGAATATTGCCGAATACAGAGCCTTGAAAAATATAGCAGGGAGAACAGAACTGGATAGAAACATGTGTGACAGGATTATTAACATTCATTTTAAAAGTAAAGCACATACCCCAGTTGAAGCAAGATTAATTTGCTGAATTGTCCAAGTACAATAATTTACTGAATGAATGAACAGAGATCTGGTAGTAGAAATAATTAGTGCAGACTTCAGAAGCGGTGTTTAATAATGCAACAGTCAAAAAAGGCTACTTTGGTACAAAAGATGTGGCACTGGAAAGATAATAGAGGAGACGGGTTTTCTTAGTGGTGCTAGAAGAGAGTGTTAGCATTGCCATTTGGGGAGGCTCAGTAAACCCACCACCCCACTCCGATCCCAATTTCCAGCCAGAGGAGATTCCCTGACTTCTGAGACTGCATCCAATGGAGAGCACTGAGGATGGGGATATTCCTAACACAGTGGTGAAATTAAGGCAAGAGTAAAGTGTATGGTGTATCTGTTGATGCTAGAATTATTCAAGAGAACATCTCCACACAAAACAGAAGAAAGGTAGAGGGAACCTTCTGGCAGTATGGAACTGTGGCAAAGTAATAAAGGTGAAGGAGGGAAATCCAATTATTTGGAATTAAGCATGCCATTGACATCATGGGCCTTGGGCTCAGACTGAAACTAGAACTTTCCTTTCTCTTCTCTTTTCTGGGATCATCTAGCACTTGCAAATGTGTGAGACTGTACCACTGCAGGCCGCTTGACCAATATAGGTACTATATGTATGTATGTATGTATGTATGTATGTATGTATGTATGTATGTATGTATGTATGTATGTATGTATGTATGTATGTATGTATGCAAAATATTTTTAATCCACCTTTCTCCTTAAAAAGGACCCAAGACAGCTTACAATAATTAAAATACAGTATTTATGCTTACCACAGTGAGCAAACTAAAAGGATCAATGAATACAAAAAAACATAAGCAACACCAAAACACACCCAATGCTGAACAACAATCCATTTTAAAAACTCCACTCAACAACCATTCACTCAGGGAAAGCTTGCCTGAAAAAAAAAAGGTTTTCTTTCTGCTTGCAGAAAGACTGAAAAGAGGGCCAGCCTAGCCTCCATTGAGAGGGAATTGCAGGGTCTGGGAGCAATAACAGAGAAGGCCCTCTCCTGTGTCCCAACCAAGCACAACTGTGAAGGTGGCGGGACCAAGAGGAAGGCCTCTCAACACTCAAACAGGCTCATAAAAGGAGGTGCAGTCCTTGAGATAGGTTGGGCTTGAGACAGCTGTAGGCTTCCTGGCTGACATATGTTGCAAATAGAGATGGGGGTATTCGTATACGAATACAAATATCCCCCCACAGGTGGAAATAACGAGGGTCCGGCCCTGTCCACTCACCATTTCGCCGCTGACGCGAGCTCGGCGGAGCCTTCCTATTGCGCTGTTGTCCGCAATGGAGTAGCCACTCTGCGACCTGGCAGAGAGGCTTGTCATCCCGCCTCCTGCCAGGAGTGGCTAATCCATTGCAGACAACGGCGCAATAGGAAGGCTCTGCCGAGCTCGCGTCAGCGGCGAAATGGTGAGTGGACAGGGCCGGACCCTCGTTATTTCCACCTGTGGGGGCATATTCGTATTCATATACGAATACCCCCATCTCTAGTTACAAATAATAAAACTTACAAATAATAAACTGGTGTCAATTATGTAAATAGCTTTAGAGCAGTGGTTCCCAACCTTGGGTCCCCAGATGTTCTTGGACTGCAGCTCCCAGAAGCATTCACCACTTGCTGTGGTGGCAAGGGCTTCTGGGAGTTGCAGTGCAAGAATGTCTGGGGACTCAAAGTTGTGAACCACTCCCTTAGTGTGACTTATAGAAGTTCAGCAGCTACAGAAAGCCTTGTTTTAATAATAATAATCATATGCTGTTAAGTCAATTCAGGCCTGTGGTGGCCCTTGCCAGAGTTCTTTAGGTAGAATGTACACAAAAATGGTTTACCATTCCCTTCTTCTGGAGGTGCTGTGAAGCTGTGCAGCTTTCCCAAGGCTATACAATCTGACTTTTCTCCCAGGAGGTGCAATGAAGAATCAAACTACTGACCCCTGGTTCTCCTGCCAGGTATTCAACTCACTGAGCTCTCATGAAAAATCAAAGAGGAAGAGGAAGTCTGATTGAAAAGTAGGACCATTTCTAGAGGTGTGAGGAGGGTGCTTCCCGACTCCCAATATATTAGCTAACCTTCCTTCATAATAGTGCCCTGTAGTGCTTGTGGGAAATAATTTCACACAAACACACACACAAACACCTCTTTTTTCTGGGGCAGTTGTTGAGTCATTCTAAATGAACATTTAGAGAAAAAAATTTGCCTCGGCCTTAAAGAGCAAAGAGCCCTCCCTACAATTGCCCCTCCTCCCAGGGCACAAGTGGCTTTTTGGACGAAAAAAAGTTTTTAAAAATTAAAAGGCTTGGTTGGCTTAGGAGGGCTATGAGACTGTATGTGAGCCCCTATGTGGCCTGTGGATCACAATTTGCCCATCCCTGGTATAAGGCAACACTTCAAAGGACCAATATATGACAATAATCTTACAACACACATGCTACTCTCTGAAAAGAAAAAGACACAAACCAAGGTTTTTGGGGAGGGGCAGCAGGCACACATTTCCCACAACACCTAATGCTGCTCTCCATTACTCACGAATTGCCGACACTGTGAGTAGATGAACCCCCTCCTTTTGGCAGCTTTGCCCTATGGAAAAAAAAATGGAAATTTTACAATAATACAATAATAATGTATTATTGTGTTAACGTTAATAAACTGCAAGTTCTTAGTATGACAGATATCCTTTCATTTGTATTCCTGCATTGAGCAGGGAATTGGACTCGATGGCCTTATAGGCCCCTTCCAACCTCATTATTCTATGATTCTATGTGTCAGAATTATCCAAACCCTCCTCCTACACACAAATATCAGTAAGAATCTCGTTGATCCTAAGGTACGCATCACACTGCATTTCTCTTAATGGAGGTTTTGTAAAAATAGAAAATCACATTACTAGGTAAGGCAGAGAAGTTTCCTGTTTAGATGAATCCTTAATGCTAAAATAAATTTTGCTGATTTGAACAGTATGTCTCCAAAAACTGATAGCATTTCTCTCCCGCTGTATCCATTAGGAAAACATCAGAGCGGAGAAGGAGAGCATATCTTTGTGACTGGCAGCATGAGTTTCTAATTATTGTGAACGATTTTACTCAGGCTATCTAGTCCCAGTTCTTTGTGGAGAGAATGTGAAGTAACAGAACTTATTAGAGACTAGTAATATAGGTATAGAAACAGTCGGAGCTTGACTGATCATTTTCTGAGTTTTTCTAGTTCTCTCTCTGTGTGTGTGTGTGTGCATATCCCATGTGCCTACTGTATTTGTTGCCAATAGAATAGACAAGACAAAATAAAATCTTGAACTGCTTTCTCAGTTTCTTATCAAAGACCATCTCTAGTCCATTTGTCAATTTTACAATAATTGTCCACAGGACTCAGAAGGAGGGTGCATGACAGTAGTTCCCTTAAAATTATCTATATAGCTATTGGTGGATTCCAAATATTGTCAATGGGAGGCATGATGATTTGGATTTCTGAACTGAGATTTGGATTCCAACTTGAGTCAGATCAGGCAATCACTTAATTAGTCAGGGATTCATTGGGCTGTTTTCTGAATTACCAAACTGAAATTTTTGGGCAGAGTGCACACCCATACTAGGGACCAATTCAATGATATCGGGCAAAATTGTGTTCATTATGGCATCATGTAAAGTTATGTGGTGCAAATGTGGAGCATTATGCCATTCAGTTGCACAGTCAGCTGTGCATCCCCAGCACAACCAATTGCATACTGTGCTGGCAGATGTGCTCCATAGACAGCAGTTTCCACCTTGGTGATATTGCAATTACCATGGGCACAACTTTGAGTTGCACACACATAGTTACACAACAGGATTTTGGACATTAAAACAGTACAGTGTCAACATTTTTTTTAAAAAAAACAGTCTTGATTGTACAGCTAATAAGGGGAAGGGGTTGACTGAGGAAGCAGAAATGGAGTTTAGTGAGGTATCTGAAATCATGTTAGTCCAGGTAATTTTTCTAGGCTGTAGCTTGAAATCTGACAAGACAGGCCTGTTATTATAGCCGAGTGAATAATTCATAATAAATAATTTATTCTAATTTGTGCCTTTCCTTTTTCATATAGCAGTATGTCAGCAAACAGCTATTTCTGCGGGTGTATTTGCTGTAATTATTCAATTATGTTTGTATTCTTCCATCAGGATTGATATTCCAGTGTTGTACTTCAGCTAGGAATGGTCAAAGTAAGTGACAAAAGGATTGTTCCATTAACATAACTGGATCGTGGTTAATTCTTGAAATGAAACGTCTCTCATCAATTGTCATGCAAAGCAAAGTTCAACATCAAGAAGTGCCATGATGAATATTCACATGTACTTTTTCTGGTCAGATGTTTGGTCAGATTTTCAAGGAAAAGTGTGAAGAGGAAATGAAAGCACATTATTTGAGCCCATTAAATATTATAATAGCTGCATGGGAACGTTTCCAAGATAAGATCCCTGTGTAACTGGGGCAAAGTTGAAATATAGCCCAACTTGGGAAAAGCCAGGGAAGGAGGAATTATCTGGATCAAAAACCTTCAAAATCAGGCTCTTTCCATGCACATTATTTACACCTTGGGCCAAATATCTAGAAATTGGAAAATTTACTCTTGACTACAACTCCCATCACCCTCCAACCAGCATGGCCAACATGGATGGTGAGAGTTGTAAAATCTCCCCCCTTCCTGAGAAAAAACACCCTTGCCCAATTGCTGCCAACTCCAGGGTTTAAAGGGTCTCTGTAACTCACTAAAACGTATAAGGAAAGCTCATTCAAATAATTCTTGACAGATAATTCCTAGGAAATTTTCTTCACTTACCAGCTTCAGCTGCTATTAACTCTACTAATTCAAGTTTTATAGAACTTGCTTGATTTTTCCCCTCCCTGAACACATTCATGCTCAAATTTCACATTCATTCATCATGTCATCAAAATGAATGAGTAGAGAATGGCTGTAGGGTGTTGCTGTAGTCCTTAGATACCAGACAGGCGTTTTAGACACCCACAGTTCAACTTCTATTAATGTGCAGAAGATTCACGTGAGATGTTCTCAAGGAAATTTTCCACAAATCCTAAAAGTAAAGGGCCATTGTTTAGGTATATAGGAGACAGGCAGTGAGACAGACAGATAGTAGTAAATGATAAGTCTTCCTTTCTTCCTTTTTTCTTCTTACTTTCCTAGGTATCTGGCAAGCCATTTTAGTCCTAACTGCTTTTTCACAGTCATTTGCAGCCAATTGTCTATTGTCAGCCTTGAAATTCCCTTTGATTTGCAGCTACTGATAATCTTGAATTACTAGCTGACTGTCAGAAATTTTTAACAAATGGATCTTTTAAAAAAAAAATACTGTAATTGTATATCCAAAGGACTGAAGATATATGATAGAACCTATGATAGATATATGGTAGGAACACCCTAATCTTCCAGAGATTTTTGAGAACCTGAACAGCCCTGTGAGAATTCGCAGAATTGGGCTTTTCAGAATGCTTCATAAACGACAAAGCTGCCAAACCAATCAGCGCAAAACTACAATCTTTCAGGTGAAGGAATAATAATGGAGATCCTCCCATGGGACAGAGAGGGGCAACTTTTACTCAAAAGTCATCCCTGTGCAAATCCATCCCCACAAATACCCAACAAACCTTGAGTGTAAAGGTTTATTGATACCAGTGGGGATAGTCTTCCTCCTGTGGCCAATCTGATCATGAAGAAGAAACTGAAGTCTCAGGATGTAAGAAGATAGATTGCACTTTATTTTAATGTAAAATTGCCCTGAAATTGAAATAATATGTAATATATCTTCTTACGTCCTGAAATGGCAGTTTCTCCTACACAATTAGATTTGCTGGACATACTGGTTCCTTGAGTGTTGTGTCCTGTGGCCAAAGACAGCTTTAGTGGGGGGCGAGCCATTGGGTCCACAGCATGCAAATAAAGGGTAATCCCTTACACATATAGTGGTTCTGATGCTAATAGCCCCCTTCCTCTCTTCTTCAGAATATCTCTTATTCAGGATTTTTTAAAAAATGGTTCTTACAGCAAAGAATTCAATGTGAAGTGTGCAGAGCCGTAAGAAGGGCAAGGCAAGCAAGGGCCTTGTCTCAGGTGTGCAAAAAAGATATAGAGCTAAAATATGTATCTACTATCTTAAGCAGGCCACACCATGTCATTCATTTTGAGGGTCATCTATAGCCCTGTTCATAAGTCATTCTGTACCTGGATAAGCTCACCATGACACCTAGAGAGGAGCAGCTAGGCCTCAACTACTCCGTTGTTGCTTTCAACATTTGGAAAGTCTGCAGGGCAATGTTCTCTCTCACATGTAGGCTGTAAATGCAAGCAAGTACTCTGATCTTCCAGTTATGTTGTCTCTTCTGCGGATTTCTTATTTTCCATGGGTGAAGAGTGACGAGGGAGGGAGGGAGGGTTAATCCCTCCCCTCTAAGTGTGGTGAACTTATCAAATGACTGGATAAGCTTGTAAATCCAAATTTGAACCATATGTTGTGAATTAGTCCTCATGTGGTATCATGGTTCTATGCTGTTTGTCACCCTACTCTCTGGTCTGTTCAAGATTAATTGTTTTGCTCCGTCACAGAAAATATGAAATCAAAACATTTTAGATTGTTTGAGTTATTGCTAAGCAGCTTCCGTTAATGTTCTCATGACTAAAATCAATGTTATGTTTATATTCTTCTGGTTTCTTATTATTTATGTATTTACCTTTTATGAATTCAATGCCACACTCTGTGTCCCATGAAAAAAGCCTACCCATGTAGCCTCGGGCACAGTCCCAGAGCTTCCCCAGAATAAAGGACTGGTAAACCACTTCTGAGTACTCTGTACCTAGAAAATCTAGGAAAGGGATGTCATAAATTTGGATTGACTTGAGAGCATATATTTATTGCCATTTTAAAAACCAAAATAATGACTATGAACATAAAGGGGCACAATTTTATATTTTTTACTTGGGCACGAAGTTAGCTATTTACAGCTCTGCGTGTGTAATTTGGCTCTGTTGCCATAAAAGAATATGTGATGTCTATCTAATATATACCTATTCTTTCAGGCTGTTGAGGTTGGGCTGTTAGAACAAGAGAGTCATAGCCTAACATCTGGTGGACAGAAAGTGTGGTGGATGTCATACATTTTCCTCAGGAGAGAATAATATAAACTATTGCCTGCGTAGATCTGATTATGATCCCCCCCCCCAAGTGCTTTTGTTCCCTATTTTCACAGTAGATTGATTCTCTGTTGCCTTGCTTCATCTTTTTTGGAGGAGTTTCTTCAGGTTCTTTAGGGCTTCTGAATGAATGTCAGTTATAACATGGGTGGGGGAAAATTAAATGAAAGTATGAGAAAGAGCTAGTCCTTTTCATGTTTAAAGAAAGGACTGGCACATGAAAGACAGGAAAACAAAAGAGGCACCCTCCAAAAGAACCCAAAATGAAATGAATGTCTCTAATCATGAAAAGTGGAAGCTTACTGAAGCAACATAAGATTCTATTACTTCAGATCAGTTTTTAGCAGTTGTACTGCTGTGTAATTGCAGGAAGACCAAAGAAACAAACACCGACTTACTTTGCTTCACCTATAGCTGACTCTGGATTCTCTTCCCTTAGCCACTCTCCCAATCCCACCAATACCTGATAGGGACTCACTGCTTTCAACCATGAATCTCCTGCTCTGCTTAACCAACCTCTCCCAAATGTTATCATGGCAGCATTGTCAGGTTCCCACAGCATCTCCATACCAACCCATGTTGACCTATGTCATTACATCTCAGGCAGGACAAGACCCACAGCAGCTACTGAGGTTTCTCCAATTCACAATGGCAATTTTGATGTCTGGCAACTGCTCCTAACAAGCCACACTGCAAAGCTGCTATGCTTCATTCTTGTCATGGTCCTATGTGGGTCTTGCTGGGATGCAAGAAGTAGCCCAGGGCAGAAACAGGATGGCACTATCTAATAACATGTTGTGTGTGTTGAGGTGGCAATGGTGGTCACATCAGCACAGTGCCACTGAATTTTAGTAGTTAGAGTGCCAGATGAAGCTGCTGGAGACCTGGATTCTAATCTCTGCTTGGCTATGAAACAGTCATACTCATTCAGCTGACCTACCAATCAGGATTCTTATGAAGATAAAGAAAGGGAGAAGAGAGATGTACTCTACCATGAGTTCATTGGAAGAAAGGCAGGAAAGATCAATAACCATTAAAAATAAAGTACATACCTATGAATAAAGCAAATTATTATTTTGACTTCCCCATCTCTGATGGAACTCCCCCAATTTGAAACAGAAGAATAGCATGATTTGTGTTTCTTGGCCTGTTCTTGATCATTTTATATTAGATGCCCATTTTGGCGAGTCATCCCGCTTCGTGAGTCGTCACGAAGCATGAAGTTGCCCCCATGAAGCGACAAATAACGAAGTTATTCATCGATTCGTGGGGGGTTATTAGGCATAGGAAGGTGGCATATTATGTGGCATATGAAGGCTGGGTGTTTTTTTTTCTTTTTCTTTCTTTTAGATAGCCCCACAGGCTGTCTATAAAAAATTTGACCCGACAAACCGATGAATTGATTCGTGGTTCGTCAGGCCACTGGGGGTAATTTATGGGTCGTGGGTCATCCCCATCTCTAACTAGGACTCTGGAGAACAGGGTTCAAATCCCTATTTGGCCATGGAAACTCACTGGGGGAGTAGAAATGGTAAAACCACTCCTTAAATATCTCATTACTTTGAAAGCCCTATTACGGCTATAAAATGATTTTGACTTGACAGCATAGAACACACACAAAGAATAAGAAAATACTTTGAATGGACTGATTATGCCCCGCTTCAAAGCACTTTAAAGGCAGTTAGTCCTTGCTTCCCTTTAGGCTGAATTATTCAGAATCATGCAGAGTTTAGAAAAATTTTGGGGACTACACATTTTCTGAATCTTGCATCCAGGATGGCCACTGGTCACAAAAGCTGGTTGTTTCCATGTAATCCATAGCAGCAACTTTTCCAAGAATGGATATTTGTTGGTGCCAGAGCTGAGCTCAGTCTTTGATTTGATGCTATTTTTTTGCTGAAGTTTTAGTTTTTCCATTATTAAGGGAAAATAGCAGCACTTGATACTATGGATGCACAACTTCTTTTCTTGATCAGCTACACAACACCTCAGGCCCATCACTATCTCACTATACCATTGCAGCATTAAGATGGAGGTGAGATACCATTTCTTTGGCTCCAGTTCATGTAACTGAAGTACTAGTTCTGAGATATACATGATTGTATCCATGAAATGTCTCAAATATTTATATGAAAGTTGTGTGCAGTCACTTTGGTTTTTGTTTCTTTGTTTTTAAACTGCACGTCTTAAAGCTCTCCAATCATTAAATGCAAGGGCAGCGTTCTCCATTATTAGGTGATCCTCCAGCCCTTCTGCCTGAATCATAAAATGCTCAGCTACTGGCATCTTCCCCATTTGCAAAATCTATTCAGTGAATGTTTATGAATAAATACATTGACAAGATTCATGCTTTAAAAGATAGCATTTGCAGTGAATAATATTCACAATGAATAATTTTAGCCCTGCTCCAGCACAGAGGTGTGTGTTTTTTTTAAAAGGAACACCAATATATCTCATTTCCTCAACGCTCCTTAACATGAAAGTTTCACTGAATTATCAAGACTGAGAAGTGGCTGTCAGTGCTGAGCAAATCTCTTTACAGAGTAGGAAAGACGCTTTGTGAATAAGAGTATAGAAAACCTGATTATTTATTGCGGCGGATCTTTCACCCTTCCTGCCTGATGGCACAACATGTTGGAAAAAAATTTCTGAAAACCCAGAGAAGTAGATTTCAGAATGCAAATGTGGCCGTTGTTGCCCATTGCTTACAGCAGCAGCGTAAAGTCCTCTCTTTCCTTGTCCTTGCAGGAGAATAGAAGAACTGCAACACTTTCCTTCTCACTGGCAAGGATGGTGAGGAATTTCCTGGTGCTCTTGATAGACTTCTCACATTGGCGAGAACCATGTTTTATGCAAAATTGTACATTTTTCTGCAAAATTCCCATTACTTCAATTGTCTATTTTTGTGCAAAATTCCCACTGCTTCCACCACCTTGTCTCCTCTTTCTTCTCTCATAACCACCACCACTTGACCTCTGCCTTTCTTGATGTGGAGGTGGGTAGACTATCGAGAACCATGCACGACAAGTGGAGAAGCGCTCTAGAGCAGCATCAGGGACTTTCCTAATGTGTGAGAGGAGAGACACATGTTTCATGGTTCCTCAGAATCTACCAGCTGAAGTTGACTGCTCATTCAACCTAATGGAAAGGCTAGCTTGGATAGGAGACGCTAGGATTCTCGGACCAAAGGAAAAATTAATGTTGGTTTCATTAATGCATAGTGGCATTAAACCTTGGGCACCCATCTCCTCCCCGCTCCTCCGGCCTCAAGACTCACCACCTCAACATAAATGTCTTCATATGTATATTGCACACATCATACTGTTTTGCAGATAATGCAGGGAATCCACAGTGCCTTTCTCAATCTTACACACGCATGCACACAAATTAGTTTGCAATTGTTACCCAAATATTTACCCTGTGGCATCATAAGACTCACTCCTTTGACTTAGGTTTGGGCTCTAAAATCCTAGGGAATAGGAAAGAGCTGACCTGGGCACCAAAGAAGAGGCAATTTCTTTATCTGCTGCACAGATTACGATGTTTTCTCAGGAGGTTGTGGGACCTTAAACATTCCATTCCTTACAGTGTCTCAATGCCTCATTTCTCTTGTGCTCCAAGACAAAACCAATTTCATGTAAAAAAAATTACATAGTTTTGTATAAAAATTGGCTCACCAGCCAGATTCCAATGCCTGTCATGCAGGGATCTCTGAAACATCCAATAAAAACACGTATATTGAAAAGAGGAAAAATTTCAAACAATGAAGAACAAAATAATAGTTATTCTAATTATTACCTCATATATTTAGATCTGATTCAAAGCACATACAATTCAATACTACTAAGACAGACAGAATCCAATTGGTATTCATGTAAGGTTTGCAAAACTTGCTGCAGCTAATTGTGGCTAATTGACAGGTGTCAGAGCATATCTTATTTGTGCCATCAGATGCATGACCTAGGATATGATTGAGATGTGCTCTGGTGCCTCATCAACTAGCCACAATTGCTGTAACAAGTTACACAAATCTCATACAAACACCAATAGCATTCTGGTTAATGGCTAATGTGGCTTGGAATAAAGGAATAAAGTCCTTTAGTCTCACCACCAACCATATAGAGATATGATTAAACAATTTTGTAGTTATCCAGCTATACCAAATGGCAGCTTAAATGTTCAGTATTAAACTTGATGGCACAATGGGGACTGGGGGGGTTGCCATGTCCAACATCCCAATAAGGCTGTCTGAACTTGCCTGGTAACCCCTGGAAGACCTGCTGGACCCAGAAAATGTCAAACTGCATGCGGACACTGGGAATGGTTGGCCCATCCAGGAGGGAGAAGCAGTTGTGGAGGATAAGGACCCATACCTGAGCTAGGCTGAGGGGGATGGACTATGTGAGCAGGTGTGAGCTAGAAAGATTGGGGCACTGGGGGAAAACAGAGAATGTGAGTTGGAGGAGGGTGAGACATAGCAATCAGGAGAGGAGGAGTGCTGGGTCAATGTGGAAGAGGATGTCATGCTTGCCTAGCTGATGGAGAAGCTCTTTGGGTGTGTCCTGGAAAGGCATTCCTAGATAGGGGTTCTGGGAGAGCTATGGGAACAGCAAGAGCCCAGCCTACCTCATGGAAGAGGAGACCCAGGCCAAGGGACTCTGATCACTGATAGGTACCCACTCCGACTCCAACACCCACACAGAAGAGGCATTGGAGATGACAACTCCAGCGCCAGCAAGAGTGCCTGCTATGGCTCCAGGCAAGGGTGACCCAGCACCTGGGCAAGGGTCTGGAAGATGGTGTAAGCCCTCCTTGAAAGGATCCAGGGGCACAAAGTAGGACAAGCACCTCTTGGCAGCTCCTTGCTTCCTATTCCCATCAGCCCCTGTGAAGTCAACTGGGGCATGAAGAGACTAAGCTTGCAGAGAAGCCAGTGCAGGAAACTTGGCTCCCTAAGGTGGGACTCAGGGGTTGCTGGAGACAAAACCAGGATTGTAAACCCTGCCTCCCTTCCAATAAAATTGGAGTTGCCTCAACTTTCCAATCTGGAGCCTATGGATACTCACACAGAGGAGGGAACGCCTGCCGCCCCGACTCTTGGTGCAGGTGGTGGTGCTTATACACATGCAACTAATCAGACGCCACAGTGGGTGAATGGAGGGATTTCTTGAGCATCTGCCTTTGAACTCACCAGTAATATTAATGTCTGTTGGTTATAGGCATATCACACTTCCCATTCAGCAAGAGGAAGGTGACACACATGGTTTTCTTCCCCCCCCTCTTCATTATCACAAAACCCCCTGTGAGGTAGGCCAGGCTGAAGGAAGGCAACTGGTTGAAGGTCCCTAAGCAGCCCTAGCACCACCCAGGCTCCCTTTATAAAATTGGACACTTAAGTCTTGTAAGAAGGACTAAGTGACAACTTCTTGAAAGATTGCCAAGAAGCTTCACAGATGAGCAAGCATCTATGTTCGGGCTTCCTGATTTCTTAAAAAAAATAATAATTAACCACTGCTGCCAACTATGATATGAGACACAGTTTTATTTATTAGCCAGGCTGTTGAAAACCAGTCTCACATTGACAAACTCCAGCTCTGCGGCTCATTTTGTAATGTCTGCTTGAGAAAGTGCATGCACACCATCATCTGCCATTTGGTAAAGACATCTTCAGAGCGGGTACATCAGGGCCCTTTCAGGTTTACCTTTCATCGTGACCCAGAATGTGTCCTGAACTCCCACAATGAAAGCTGAGATGCCTCTGCCCTTGACCCTTCCCCAGAGTTGCCTATCACTCAGCTAAGTTGGTGGGAAACTTCACTTTCCTTGGGAGGGGGCCTGGCCGTGCCTTCAAACTCTAATGTAATGTTCAGCATGAGATCAATAACTCATGCTCTGCTTCTGAATGGGATTACTTTGCTTTTGTATATTCAAGACAAGCCTGGGGCTCCACTGGTTACTGCATCAGAATAATTGAATACTGCACAGCGAGCAAAGTGACTGATAAAACACAATCCATGGTTTATCTCTCCCCCATCTCCTCCTACATGTTTCCTTTCTTCAAACAACATACACCCCTATGGACAATCTTCCCTTTAACATGCTGTGCAATGTGGTATCTTTTAATGTGAGCACAAATTTAATCCCTTGTGAAAAACCTTCTGTTCAGTATCTTCTATAAACCATGAAGAAGTTTATAGGGGTGGAAATCTTGGCTTTACAGGAAGAATGGCCACATCCTTATTTGAATGGACAATACGGTTGGGACCACAGTTGGGATCCTGTCCCTAACTGGAAATGGATCAGTTGTGCTTCCTATCACTTGTGTCTCTAATCTGACATTCTGGGATCAATCATGCCAAAAGACTTACTGCTATACCACAAATAACATGCACAGTGGCTAAGAAGTACTTCAATGTACGCAAGTTTAAAGGGCTGGTTATGGAATGTGGCTGTTGTAGATTATAGATACCAATTTATGCTGCTTTTCCTTATGATGCATGAGTTCTCTCTGTCCCCATTCTCTCTCTCTCTCTCTCTCTTTCTCTCCCCTCCCACTTCCCCCTTTCTCTTTCCTCTCTCTTTCTCTTTTTCTGAAAGCCAGGTAACGTGGAAAGGCAGTGCTATGCTATGATGCAAAAGAAGAAGTGTAGCAAAACCAGCTTTGTATCCATTGGGCTGGAGGAAGATGCCTTAACCAATTGTAATTTGGAAAGGGAAAGAGAGACAGAAGGGATATGTCTTCACAAAGACTTGCTAGTACTCCAGACTCTATTCTGTCCGTGTCTGTAATGAACTCTTGCACTTCATTTGACTGCAGGGACTTGCTGTGCAAAGGCAATTGTTGGAATGATTCATATGTGCATGTTTATGACCTAAAAAGCTATATCAAATGTTGGTTTACACAGAAGTAACATTTTACAATAATAACAGCAACAAAATGTGCCATTGAGCACTCCAGTTTGATGTTCAAGTTGGTCAGCCATTGCACACAATTCCTCTCCCCGCTTGGTTTTCTGTCTGTTTCTCTCAACAATCAACCAGCTTCCCATGACCACTGAACATGTTCAGTCTCTGCTGCGGAGTCTCCCTCTCCAACTGTTTCCCCCAATGAATATAATTTTTTTAGACATTTGCAAGCTTTGTGTCTCCTAGCTGATACCTGTGTTGTGGCTAGTGCTATTTGGGCTAAGTAAACACTGGTCCTCGTGACCGAATTTCAGAATAAAGAGAATGCTATCACTTGATGCAATTTTTTTTCCAGAGTACCATTCCCAGAAAGCCTGGGGTTTATGGGAGTTGTAGTCCAAAAACATTTCTAAGCTCGAACATGATGCCACCTCTGGTTTTAATTAGAAGCAGTTCAGACACATGATATCCAGGTCCTGCCTGAAATCTTGTTTCTCAATGTGGCAAGTTGCAAGTAGAGTAGGCCCATTGAGTCAATGGAACTAATTGAGGCATTGATTCACCAACCCCCCACTCATTCAATGGGCCTACTCTAGCTGCAGCTTACTATGCTAAGCAACAGGATTTCAGCCACTGCATGTTACTTAATCAACTGATGGGAAATAGAGAATTACAGACGTGGAAGCATTCTTTGGAAAACAGTTTGATTCAATTCACATGACAGGAAGATTTGCAAAAAATCTATTTTTAAAATAGTTGCAAACCATGTATCATGAAGACAAACTCTTCAGCAAGAAGACTGAGGAAGAGTATTGAAATAAATGATGAACAGTTAGGAACAGAGGTGGATGACTCAAAGCTAAAAGATCATTTTGGAGCAGAAGAAATGAAGCTCTTTCATAACTGTCAAATACAAAGAGATGTTGAATAAGCCAAAGTCGCTAGATAAAGCTGACTTCTGTGAAAGTACAGTTGCCTGTTTCTCTGGACTGTGCTGTTGGCACCCATCCAGAGTCACCTGGTACACAACTACAAACACTTGTCAAAGGGAGTACAGAGCAAAGAATCTAAATATAGTCAGGACGAGCACAGTAAAGGGCTTACAAATTAATATCCGTACTGTTTTACGGCAGGGACGTGGTGGCACTGCAGGTTAAACCACAGAAGCCTCTGTGCTGCAAGCTCAGAAGACCAGCAGTCGTAAGATCGAATCCACACAACGGAGTGAGCTCCCATCGCTTGTCCCAGCTCCTGCCAACCTAGCAGTTCGAAAGCATGTAAAATGCGAGTAGATAAATAGGTACCACCTCGGTGGGAAGGTAACGGCGTTCCGTGTCTAGTCGCGCTGGCCACGTGACCACGGAAACTGTCTTCGGACAAACGCTGGCTCTATGGCTTGGAAATGGGGATGAGCGCCGTGCCCTAGAGTCGGACACGACTGGACTAAATGTCAAGGGGAACCTTTACCTTTACCTTATTGTTCTACAGACAAGTTTAGTGTACAGAGGGGGGGATTGTAAGCCGGTGCTTGCATTCAGGTTTGCACTTACTTAGACTTTCAAGTCACACCTTGGCTCCTGTTTCCGTTAAATCCATTTCCATGATGGGAGTGTTACTGGTGCACACTTCCTTAATTCTGTTTTTAAAATGCATTTTCCATAGAGGCAGAGAAGAGTTTTGTTGAAATCAAGAATCTTGATGAAAGTACTATTTTGTGCCTGCTAAGACTTGTTGTGTGATGAATCACACCTGAGAAATTTACACATTTAAAGTGTGAAAGTGTCTTAAGTGTTTCAGAGAATTAAAATGCACACAAAACTATGCACATATTTAAATAAAGCAAGTACTGAAAACTAGATATCAACATCCTTTTACAGAAAATGGGAAAATGCATGCAAATTGTGTGTGTTAAGAAAACTACGTAGAAAAAATTACATATCTTTGTAGTTTTCTGAAAATGTATGTGTATATGGGTGATAAAAACAAAGTATAACAACCTGAGGTAAACAAACAGTGGGAGAAGATTCAAGGTGGGACTCAGTACAATACAGTACAGTAAAATTTATTTCTGAAACCAAATAAAACTCACAGGCAGGCAAGTAGAGAAGTTTCAGGAAAAAAATGCACTGAAATCGAGAGTGAAAGTGTTCCACATTGTTAATCCCATGGTAAATGTTTATCTGCATATATTAATAGAGTAGATTAGATCTGTATGTTAACCATCATCTTAAAACACTGGCCAACTTTAGAAACCCCCACACTCTTCCTTGGCTGCCTATGATTTGAACAACAAGAAAACCACCCTGGTGCACTGTGGGAACGCAAAAGTTACAGGACTAGTTCCAACGCCATTTCCAACAGTGGTTTCCTTGATGTTCAAAGCAGATACCACTGATACCACCAAGGAAAAGCATAGAGGAAGAGAAGGCTGCTTCGAAGCCTCCATGTTTTTCGAATCCCCCTACCAGAATTCAGCCTGAGGGATAAATTCTGGGAATGGGAGTCCCCAAAACCCACAAGTATCATCTAGCGAACACATATGTGGGTCAATTATGTTGCCCTCTTCCAGCCTGTGTATGTCAACAGCCCTCATGAATAACCTTACCCAGTATAAAATAAACACATTGAAACTATTATATTCCTGCTCACATATTCTTAAAAGGCGCTGGAGCCCAGAGTCATTGAGAGGAGCATGCTACCCTGCCTCTTCTATTGTCAGTTTCAACATGAGGCGGAGGTTCCTCTTTCCAACTAGCCTTTCCACATGAACTAAACCTTGAAGCAATGGGGGTTCTGTCTCATATGGGAAGACTACCCAGATACAGCAGCCTCCAGTCTTCAGATTGTCACTTTCATGTGTTGAAAGATGTGATGGAGGAGGGCGGAACAAGTGTGGTCTCCTGATCACATGAGAGTTCCACATGCCTACCTAATGACTGAGATTCCACACCAAGATTCCACGCTCTCAGGAGAAGGGGAAAGAAAGCACACCTGTGAACAACGTGAACAAAATGACAAAATGACAAGAGATAATGGGTGATTGATGCCACTTCTCAATCAAATTTAGGTTGCTTAGAACCCCAAAACTAGCAGGGAGGGATTTAGGAGACAATCAATACATGAAGGAACAATATTTGAAAATCTCCCGATTTCTTCTTTTCCCCACTTACACATCTGGTCTCTGTCCATTTCTATCTTTTTTTATTTAAAAAAATGATGAAATTCCCCCTTCTGTTTGGTATGTTTTCCGAAAATCTGCACATTTTGTACACATTTTTTAAACCATATGCATTGCTTTCATGCATGTTTCCCCCGTATTGGAATAAAACATGCTTATGCCACACTTTTGCTCATATGTGAAATGTGTATATTTGACCAGATGCATCTGTAGTTGTCCACTGATGTTCAGATCCCACAAGTCAAAGTGCCAAGATACTAGCAGAGCAGAGTGGAGGAAGACTGCAAAAATGTCGTCAGAGCTTATTCCTCACACATACCTAGGAAGCATACCTGCTCTGAAGTGCCCTTAAATAAGATGCCATTGTATGCTTAGCAAGTAAGCATTGCCCACTGGCAATTTTCCTTCCCCTTTCAATATGTTTCAGTTTCACATTATCTAGATGCTCTTGATTTTTTACTTTAAAAATCATAAAGGCCAAGATTGCTTTCGATAACTGAGCAGGAAGGTCTCTTTTCATTTCCCTCTTTCATTATTTTTACCTCACACCAAAGCTATGGCAACATCAACAAACATTCTTCAGTTCTTCTCTCTTCTGTGGCTGTTCTCTTATGCTCGTCTCTAAAAAAAAAAACATACAGCTAGGCCTGAGGAGTTATAACCTGGGGGTGGGCTAGAAAATACAGTCATTGCCTTTATGGAGGCTTTGATAGGCCTTTAATGAAAGACTGCCAAACCTGTAAGCTATAAGCCTGGCTGACTAATTACACCCAAGCCAAGCAGAGGAGTAATGTTCCTGTCTCAGTAATTCCTTGTTGTGCTTCATTCATGTTAGCATTTTGAGCTTCCACTCTGCAATAAAGCTTTCTGTTTATTAAGAGCTTTTTTTCTGAAGCATATGAGTCTGCACTGCCATTTTATGCATGCTGATGGGTAGATTGCTTCCTTGTGTATTTCCTGATGGCTCCAAACTAAACAGGGAAAGGGAGACACATGATGTGTGTCCCAACCTTTTGCATACTTGCTTGTTTTTCACTTTAATATAGGGAAGTGAAGAAATGTTGCCCAAGTTTCATTTACAGCAGAGACAGGACTGACACAGGATTCTTCCACAACCACCTCCAGAGACTGAAACACCAAGTGCTTTTTCTCGCTGCTATGAACGTGCGTGTTTCATAAGATGCTTCTCATGTGTTTTCTCTTCCTGAAGCCAAGCAAGGCCACATAGCAAACACAAAAGCTGGATGTTTAGGCAGGCCTTCCCTCCAGTTATTATTTGATTTATTTCTTCTTATTTTTTCCATCTTGAATAATTTGATTATCGATGTTTATGACGTTAATTTTATAATGTTTTATTATACATGTTGGAAGCCACCCAGAGTGGTCATTGACTAGATGGGCGGGGTATAAATGCAATAAATAAATAAATAAATAAATAAAAGCTCTTAGGAAATATCTGTAGGCCCAAATCAGCCAACGAAAGCCCACACACATTCAGCTCCCCACCAGGGTGGCCTAAGGCATGTTGCTGTGTGAGGCAAAGCACATGTTGGCACTGCCTCCTCCCTTCCCCAGGCTGGAACAAGCTGGATTGGCACGAATCTTAACACTGCGAACAGGACTATGTTCTCCATGACCCGTGATGGTCATGTGACATCCAATAAATGACAAATCACAAGGAAATGTTGGATGGCTGCCACCACTGTACCCCAGGATCAGTCACATGGACCACTTGTCTCACTCAACCAAACAATGGGGCCAGCTTCTCCATGGCACATAATTAATTTCGCTTCCCAGAATGGTCTCTGGAGAGACTCTGGATCTTTCAGATACAATTAAATGTAAGTTGCTTGGTGGTAATAATGAAATTGGTCTTGCTAACAGATTAAGATTTTACATGAGATAGGAAAGAATAGATATTCTTGTACACATTTGCATTTAGAGGCAGTAGTGGGGGGGAAATGAAGTGTGTGTGTGTGTGTGTGTGTGTGTGTGTGTGTGTGTGTGTGTGTGTGTGTGTGTGTGTGTGTGTGTGTGTGTGTAAGAATGACATACCTGAGAGGGCAGTCCACATTGCCCATGCTATCTTGGGACACTTATGTTGTAAGGCAGTAGTTCCCAACCGTGGGTAACCCAGGTGTTCTTGGACAGCAATTTCTAGAAATCCCAGCCAGCACAGCTGGCAGTGAAGGCTTCTGGGAATTGCAGGCTAAGAACATCTGGGTTATCCAAGGTTGGGAACCACTTTTCTAAGGTATTCACAAGGAACAAATACGCCAAGGTGGTTCAGCCAATGGAAACAGCAGCCCTTCTTTATGGCCTCTGATATGATGTTCAGTTTAGACCCTTTAATCATGACCCCTGGTCACATGAGTTATTTGGTTTGGGTTTTTTTAATTGGCCTGGAGGACATATTCCTTTTGAAGATTTACATTGACTGTGATGTCAACCAACCTCAGATTTTTTTCCCCCTTCTCCATTCTATGATACTGCCCAGTAGGACATCGCCTCCTCCTTTCCCCCCAGTTCCCAAGTCTGGAGCCTATCCACTCTCAACCCTGGGATGATTTACCCATCTGAAAAATGACAGATTCCAGATTTGAGTCCAGTAAATCACTCTTTGAGGCTCTTTGATTATTTGTGATCTCTCAAGTTGATCCTATTCAGAACTGGTTCAACTCTCTGCTTGATTTATGGAATGGTAGAGCTGGTATGTGCCAGCTAGTTGCGTTCTCCTCTATACAAACACATCTCCTACCCAAATAGAGTGTTTGCAAAAATCCTTGTGACAAAATCAGTTATGGTAACATCACGAACTGACAGAACTGGCCTACAAATAAGATAAGAAGCAGACACATGTTAAATCATCCAACAGTAAAGGGGATACTTTATGGAAATGAACTTGCAAGATAATAATTTGAATTTGACAAGGTGATAATTAAAGTCCCTAGATAGACTCTTTCCACATCTGTATGCCTTTCAGTAAAGTTGGTTAGCATATTAACTACTGCTGGGGAATGCTAAAATATATTCATGGGATGTTAAGCTGCATATTATTATGCATTTCAATTTGTATAATAAATGTAACAAAATGCAGTGCATACAATATTACAGAAGAGGCACTAATCTCTATTATAAACGTATTTTAAAAGCACATTGATACCATACCAAGCCCTTAGATGCCAATTTTATCTAGAGAAATTCAAGAGATTTAAGTCCTAATTGATCTCACTGGCAGGAGGAAAAAGGAAGATAAATTTTTAGTGCATGCAAAATATTCAAGCTGAGATATTTTGAGAGCTGTAGCTGGAACCGTTATGTACTGCAGTTAATGAATAATCATCATTGATACTTTTCTTTATTGGCAGTAGTTTGTAATTAATAATGACTATGAAAAAGCATCATTGCACGTGTTATTTAATTTACTATTTGCAGTTTACTAAGGGAAATAAATTCCAGCGAACAAGATTCCACCGTAGAAACTCACTGAATATATTCTAATCTCAACATTAGTTTCAAATGTGTCACAGCGCACCAAAGAAAAAAAAGGAAAAAAAGAGGGTGGAGTTCAATGTAAGTAAAAGCCTATTTTCATGACAGGACATCTTCTTCCATCCAGAAGGTTCCCCACTCTTCATAGTCCTCTAAAACCTCCAATGATTTCTCTGACACCCTGGAGCAGATTTTGAGGTCTTGCATTCCATGTATGTGTGCACAAAATGGGCATGTGTAGTGCACAGGAATCCTTCTCATAGTGTTCCACCGATAGAAGCAACTCCACCAGCAGGACTTTAGTTGAATTCCATGGATACCTGCTTTCAGAATCTATCCATCTTGTTTGCCCTCAATGTTGCTTTCCTCCTTTGTTTCTGGCCCTCCTGGGTCTTATTTACCCAATCTGCTAGTTTACTAAAATCTTTTGGATTGCCACAGGATTGTCCTTACCTGGCCAGATACACATCACTATCGCAACACAGCACCATGTTGTAGACCACTGCAACCAAAATGCTCAAATGGCTCTCTCATCAATCTGACTAAGAACAGTAGTGGCAATGAAAAGGAAGAGTAAACTGAAGAGAAAGGAGAAGCGAAGAAGGAGATGTGGGCACTGTAAATATTAACATCAAGAAATAAGATGAATATGCTCCAAGGTTCACAGGGCAGATCCCACCCCCACCCCCAATATTGACAGAACATTGGGGATAGGAAGATACAGCATGGCATGCTATGCAGACTTCTCTTTTTATACATATAGGAAAACACACACACACAAATCCCGCAGCCCTGAGGTATTCATTAAGAATGAGTAAAATGAATGTTCATCAGGGTGGGAACATGTATATACATTATCTATCTATCTATCTATCTATCTATCTATCTATCTATCTATCTATCTATCTATCTATCTATCTATCTATCTATCTATCTATCTATCTATCTATCTATCTATCTATCTATCTATTCAGTTTAAAGTACGACTTTCTCCACAGACAACTTTCAAATAAAGAGAAGGGATCTAATTAAACTAGAGATGTGTGAATACCGTCCACTTCAATTTGATCCAAGTTATTAGTCTTACTGAGTTGGTCTGAGCCGATTTGAAGGTTATCTGCTTTTATTTGTATCAGAATATTCAAAACTATTGGTATGGATCTGATTAGTGAAAAAACAGGAAAATCAAGGACTCTAACCTGGGAGGGATGAAACTCAGTGCCCGAACTACTGATCATCCTCCAGTGTGAAAGCAAACCTCCTCCCACTTGTTCCCCCTCCTCTCTTCCTCCCTCCCTCCTCTGTCGGGATCCATGCAATTTACTCAAATATACTGAACAAAAATGTTTACTGAAGGGAGAAGAAATATCCGTGGTTAGTAGTTTCAGTGTCAAAATACCTAATCACTGCCTTATGTGTCACATCTACTACCCAACTTGTCAAGAACACAGGCATGCATGCCAAAAAGAAGTTGTCAAAGTGCTGCAAAATAAAATCCAGGAACAGGCATTAAAAAGTAAAGAGAGATCCAACAGAGTTGTACTGGTCAGTGCAATATTGTTTTTTCCTCGTTCTGTTGGCACTGGAAGGGCGTTGCCTTCAATTCACTTTGAGCAATAATTTCCATATATCATCGTATTCTTCATTATTGCTTACCAGCTTGCTAAACACATATATTAATGTGTATATGTTTAGCAAGTTGGACCTTTCGCTAATTAATCTTTTTCTTTATTGCTTTCCCCTGACTTTCTTCTCTTTCCCATCATAATCACATGCAACAGCCTTTCTCAGTTAATTTTCTCATGGGTTTAGCATTAAGTTGTTGGATAATATGATCTGTTTTTTAACATGATTTGGCTAGACTGTGAGAATATGATTTCAAACATACTTTCCAGCAAGGAGGCTCAACATAAAGGCATACACAGCATGGAACTGTTTCCTTTTGGACTGCAAATCCCAGAATCCTCTAATCCAGCATGCTCATGAATAAAACAAATTGCCCCCCAATGCACATCCTGCATGCCCCAAGGTCCAAACATACATTGAATAGCTGAAAATGTTGCAAGCTAAAAATACTCTGTCAGGGGTACTGCTTTTAATCTAAAATAACATTTATAATAATGTGACTACTTGCTCCTTTGTTCTCATTTATGAAAATGAAAACTGGACTCATTTTGCTTGTTTTTAAAAACAGTTTTGTTTAATTTCTGATGCAGGAATGAAGACCAGATTCAGTAAGGAAAAGAACTAGGTCTAAAGACCTCTACAAGTTGTAGGAACATTACAAGTGCTCACAGAGTTTCTTGATCTCAGCGGTTTTCTGAGACTTGCCGTGCTGAAACTCGCCTCCAAGCCTTCATCCTGTACTAGCAAGATTTCACAGCCTCCCATGAAAACAAGACTCTGGTTTGGGTTTTCCTTTTTCCTTTTTTTTAAAAAATTTTTTTCTCCACATTTTATTCTGCATACAAGACTGCCAGATTCTCTACAGCTTATTGCCCCTTCTAGTGAATCCTATGCAGGAAAGATGCCATTCTGTCTAGGGATTGTAATAACCCTGCACAGCTTGGCATTTCTTCCAGAAATAAAGGTCATAAAACTTCCCAAGAAATCCTGTGAGATTTTCTGAAAGATTTCTCCAGAATAAATACCTGACACAGACAGCTCTCTCTGTGAGGAGAAAAGAGATCCTTTCCCTTGCCTTGGTTTCTTTCCAAAAGTGAGAAGCCGCAAGATTCACAGCCCTGAAGGGTTATATTTCTTTTTCTAACCTTGCTGGCTTGAGCTTCTACCAAGGAAACATGGAACCTATTTATATGTCTCAGTGAATGCTTCCCACCTATACTTGAGATGTCAACCTGACTCCTAAAACAAAATGAAGGAAGAAGAAAAAAAGGAGTACTTTGTCCCATACAATCATGGATTGACATTTTACAATTCCATAGAAGGTTTATCCATTCTATGCAAATGTATAGCCGAAATCCTATTAGGAGCAGCCTCATGCATAATGGCAGTCATGCAACAATTTTTCCCTTCTGGTTTAGCATCCACTCAGTTTAGCAACTGGGTGTAAAACTATTCTCTTGCCCTGAGGAAGTGGGGGAGCATGATGAACAGTGAACAGGACAAGTGGGCTTTCTTGCACTTTCCCTCACTTACTCTGTACAAAGCTTATAGGATTCTGGCCGCTATCTCTAACTTTTTCCCAGTGATCTCCTTGGGAGCAACGTTGCCACTGCAGTAAATCCACAGGTGTGTGTGTGTGTATAGGTCAGTAGGGAAAGGCATGAAATTTCAACTGTTCTGGAGTAAAACTCTGGTTTTAGAGCCAGAGTGTGTCTAAAGCAGTTCACGCCAAATCAGCCCCTTTTGCAAAGGTAAGCATATTTTTGTCTTTGGAACACACTTCTGTTTTCAGCAGACTTTCTAGAATGGAAGGAAGTTCCACTGAACTCAAGTGTTAGCCTGCTTGGGAAGATCCATGGAGCAAGTAGATGCTGTGCTGGTAACACACTAAAGCTATATGACATGATTGGAATGAGAAGCAAGACACACGAAAAACTGCACAGGGAAGTACTGTCCATTCATTCGTGTCATAGTTGAATAAGGAGTGAGTCACCCAACATGCTATGAAGGCAGATGTACAGTATCTTATAACTAAACCAGCATTTCATGGATGTTAATCTATATGAGAACATAGTAGTGGGTAATCTGGGCTTGGGAAAGTTACTTTTTTGACTGCAGCTTCTAGGATCCCTTAGACAGCATGGCTGGCTGACGCTGGGAGTTGTTTTCAACTGGTAAAGTGTCTTCTTATTGGAAATAACTACCAAATGTTGGACAATGTGGAGCAAACACTTAGGAAGCATTCAGAATTTGTGCCCCTTCAAGGAATAGATGTCTGTTTATCCCAGCTTGTGCTTTCTTCACCTCTGTGTTTTGCATTCCTTTGTGGTTTGTTTTGTAACTGAACACTGGAAGGTAAACATGGATTTATTTTGCCAATCTGATGGCTCAAGCATTAATTCCTGAGCAAACTCTGTGTGTGTGTGTGTGTGTGTATAAACAGGCTAAATAGGGGAAGCACATATGTCCTTTAGTATCTGCTTTCCTCTTGTGACTGAGGACCAAAGATGCATTCATTGCACGTGGCAAGGGTTGCTCATGTGTTCCTCTGCATTTAGATCCATACTGAAGCATCCAATAGGCAGATGAGTTTCATGATCACTGCTGCTTATCTATTTAGAATTGGAAACCACGTCACAGTACTGCCAGCTATTCTGTGTGGTCGTGATTCAGCCATGGTATCCATGTGAAGATCACCCAGTGGAAACTACACATATACCACCTTTGGCATATGTGGGATTCCCAATCCAGAGCGGAATTCACAGGCGGAAACCTGCTTCTCAGCACAGATAATCTTTTTTTCCATTCTGTGAAGTTTATGTCAGCCATAGATAGTGATACGATACTAGTCTGGTCAACTGTTGAATTGCTAAGCTATATTTCTCAGAAAAAGAAGTATCCTAAGGACCTTCTTGATCTGAACCTCAGCTGGGAATATTTACAGTGTTGTCTGTTTGACACATATAGATTAATGGGATCATTCAAAAGGTCAAAAATCACGCCTGAGGAACCTACAGAGAAGAACCTGAGAATAACAATTGCCAGGTGCTGCTGCTTGAAAATTGCCTGCTATCAGTTTACTGGGGCAGCCAGTAGCCTGCAGATAGCGGCAACAACAAAACCTTTCAGCACAACAGTCAGTGCATATGACAAAGCAGGGACTCTCTATTATGTTTGATGATGGCCATAAGTCTCTTTCACTGTATAGCTTGAAAATAACATTCTCCACAAATTAGAAAGGTTGCGTATGAATTTAAAAGGGATCTATATGTCATCATCCCATCATCCATATTCTATAGGACAGAGAAGAAATATCAGTCATAACTGTGCACAGCTTTGCAGAAAATACTCAATAGTCTTAAACAATTTACTAAAGGGAATCTCATTCTTTTATAAAGTACCTGATAAATTTTTGATTGACCACAGGTTTCAAGGCAGTGCAGGGGGTTACTGCCTTCCCTTTTATCATCACACCAGTTCTGTGAGGTAAATCTGCAGAGGAATAATGACTGGCCCCAGGTCATCTAATAATTTGAATAAGGGAGAGACAGTTGTGGTCACCCTTTGGAAAATATTCACCATTTGAGGGGTTACATTTGTGGCTTCAGCTCAGGCAGAAGAATGCCTTTGCCTAGCCCTGGCAAATAACTGGGTGAAAATAGAAACAGGAGTACCAAAGCTGCAGCATTCCATTCCCTGAGATTTCAGGGCTGAAACCTGAGCTGAGGTGGGGGATTCATGTCACAGGGAGTGGCCCCTTGTAATGCCCCAGAGGTGGGCAGGCAAATGTTGGAAGAAGGCAGACTGGTTCCGGGCCAGCTGACAGAGTCAACTGGCAAAAAGAGTTCCACTCTCTAACTTTCTCCAAATGGGTCTCAGTATATTTATCTGCCAGCTCTCTAGCTCTCTTTCCCCCTTGCTTTTTGGCATACCAGTGTTGAACAAGCTCAGCGTGCATATAAACAAAGGGTTGTATTTGTTGTCCAACAAGGTTTGCAGGTAAGGGTGGTGTGGCAGCCACCATTTTGGAGGTGCCTGACTGTCTCCTTCCTAGAAGGAAGCGTAGAAGTATGTAGGATCT
Source organism: Intellagama lesueurii (assembly GCA_037013535.1). NCBI lineage: Eukaryota > Metazoa > Chordata > Lepidosauria > Squamata > Agamidae > Intellagama > Intellagama lesueurii. The sequence continues at coordinate 103,924,075 of JBAJHW010000003.1, forward strand.
CTCAGCAGTGCCCCCTAGCCAGTCATGTGGTTCAAATCCAACCTACTTTTTGGAACTATTAATGGCGGGGAAGCTATTTGGCATGTAACCTTATCCCACCTGCCCTCCCTGTGTTCTTTGGGTGTATTGGTTAGCAAAAAAAAAAAAAAAAAAAAGGTAGCATGTGTTCTGTCACAATTTTGTTGGAAGCATTTGGAAGCATGAAGCCAGTCAGATGTGGGTATGGTCAGGTGAGTACTTTACCCTCCCTAGCAGATTTCCTTTAGGGGGGTGGGACAGAGAGACATTGTGGTGGTCGTCTTGGGAGACTGTGAACTTTCCACTCCAGAAATGCTGGATGGGGCCTTACAGTGGTGGACGTCCACATGGTTAACCCCTTTTCCGGTTACCTTGGTAACAACATCAGTTGGCAGACAAGTTGGCTGATGTTGATCCATCCTTCATTTTAGAGCCAGTACTAGTGGCAGCTGTTACCAATAAAGTTGTGGCCTGTTTTACTTCCAAACCTGATGTGTTTGTGTGATTATTTAGCACCTGCCTGGGATCATTGCCTGTCAGCTTGAATGACAAAGCTAGAATTTAGCTTGAAACTATGTTTTAGCTTACAGCATATTTTTCAGTAACTCAGTGAGTGACAAGACAGTTATTTGTCCTGCTGTTTCTCCTGTGTTTTTTCACTATTCCTTCTGATATTGGTTCCATCAATTACACTATATTAGTGTTAACTGCGAGTAGATCCACTCACATAATTTAGTCTTGGTTTTGGCTTGTGTGATCACTTATATTGGCCCTTTAGGAGTATTGTTGGGTGTGTCCAGATGGCATCATTGTTGACAAGCAAAGTGGGGTGTAGTCTGGGAGCAAACCCTACTCCTTTTGTTTTCCTTCTTCTTTGATAAGGACCACAACTGCAGTGAAATTTCTAATTGCATTTTTAAGAATAATATTTCTACTAGTTTAGTGCACTAGTTCTCAAGATTAGGCATCCTTCAGTCTCGAAAGACTATGGTAACGTGCTCTGTATGGAGGACTTGGAACAGCGTCTAGTGTGGCTGAGAAGGCCAATTCAAGAGTGACAATCCCTTCCACACTTAAGACAAATAGAATCTGTACCCCGTCCAGCTCCCTGATTTTGCTTCTTTCGTGACTGCCTCTTTGCCTCGGCCTGCTGGACAAGGGTCTCTTCAAATTGGGAGAGGCCATGATGCACCGCCTGCCTCCATGCTGAACGCTCAGATGTCAGGGTTTCCCATCTGTTGAGGTCCATTCCCAAGGCCTTCAGATCCCGCTTGCAGATATCCTTGTATCGTAGCTGTGGTCTCCCTCTGGGGCAATTTCCCTGCACTAATTCTCCATACAGGAGATCTTTTGGAATCCGACCATCAGCCATTCTCACAACATGGCATGGCACTAGTTCTATATTTGTCTCTATAATGCTAAACTGATAATAGCATTCATTCAACAGCCTACCATTCAACAGCCTACCATGTCTTATCAGTTCTGCACTATTTCACCTGCTAAACATAAAAGAGAAGGTATTTGAATGCTGGTGAAAAGGGTAGTTAAGACAGCAATAATAATGAGAGAGAAGGGTGAGCAGGGCAGTGTGATGTGTGGAAACATGAACCACATCTTCCCAGGATAATTAAACATTCCTGTACAGTCATGGCCAAAAATATTGGCACCCAGGCAATTCTGTCTGAAAATGCAACCCTTCTCTCAGAAAATTGTTGCAGTTGCAAATTTTTTGGTACTCACATGTTCATTTCTTTGGTTTGCGTTGGAACAACAACAACAACAAAAAACAGAGAAGAAAAGTCAAATCTAATACAATCCCACACAGAAACCCAAAAATGCATTGGTCAAAATTATTGCTACCCTTAACTTAATATTTGGTAGCACCCCCTTTGGAAAAAATAACTGAAATCAATCGGTTCCTGTAACCATGAATGAGTTCCTTACACCTCTCTACTGGAATTTTGGACCACTCTTCTTTTGCAAACTGCTCCAGGGCCTTCAGATTTGAAGGATGCCTTCTCCCAACTGCTGTTTTGAGATCTCTCCACAGGTGTTCTATGGGATTCAGATCTGGACTCATTGCTGGCCACTTCAGAACTCTCCAGTGCTTTGTTTGTAGCCATTTCTGAGTGCTTTCTGAAGTGTGTTTCAGGTCATTGTCCTGCTGGAAGACCCATGACCTCTGGTGGAGATGCAGCTTTCTGACACTGGCCACTACGTTGCGCCCCAAAATTCTTCGATAATCGTCAGATTTCATGATACCGTTCACACAGTCAAGGCATCCAGTGCCAGAAGCAGCAAAGCAATCCCAAAACATCTTTGAAACTCCACCATGTTTGACTGTAGGTACTGTGTTCTTTTCTTTGAATGCCTCATTTCTTTTTCTGTAAACAGTGCCATGATGTCCTTTACCCAAAAGCTCTACTTTTGTCTCATCTGTTCACAGTACATTCTCCCAGAAGGATTGTGGTTTTGTCACATAAGTTTTGGCATACTCCAGTCTTGCTTTTTTATGCCTTTGTGTCAGCAGTGGTGTCCTCCTGGGTCTCCTTCCATAGTGTCCCTTTTCATTCAGATGGCGATAGATAGTGCGAGCTGACACTGTTGTACCCTGTGTCTGCAGATCAGCTTGAATTTGTTTGGAAGTTAATCTGGGTTCTCTATATACCATTCGAACAACCCTTCATTGTAATTTTTCAGTAATTTTGCTCTTCCGTCCACGTCCAGGGAGGTTAGCTACAGCACCATGGGCTGTAAACCTCTTGATGATATTGCGCACAGTGGACACAGGAACATTAAGATCTCTGGAGATGGACTTGTAGCCTTGAGATTGTCAATGTTTTTCCACAATTTATGCTCTCAAATCCACCGACAACTCTTTACACTTCATTCTTTTCTCCATGCTCAGTGTCACACACAACACAAAAATTGAGCCAGCTTTTCTCCATCTTAACTGGTTGCAAGTGTGATTACTATATTGTCCACAGCTCTTACTTGCGACAGGTGTGTCTAAATGCAAATTAAAGAAGCATCACATGCTTGAAAAGCAATTATTTCTTACAATTTAGACAGGGTGCCAATAATTTTGGCCAGTGCATTTTTGGGTTTCTGTGTGGGATTGTATCAGATTTGACTTTTCTTCTGTTTTTTTGTGTTGTTCCAACACAAACCAAAGAAATGAACATGTGAGTACCAAAACATTTGCAACTGCAACAATTATCTGAGAGAAGGGTTGCATTTTCTGACAGAATTGCCAGGATGCCAATATTTTTGGCCATGACTGTATGAACCATGGCAGAGATTTAAATGCCAGGGTACAGTACAGAGACATTTACATACATGAACCTGGGACAGACTTCTGTTGGGTCACATCTTAAGTCTTTGGATGAATATTTTAATATTTCAGAATGGATATCAACAAAGAATGGTGCCATGGGGAAGAGCACGTGGTCATCTGGGAAACTCCACAGGGTCAAATGTGTGTGTGTGTGTGTGTGTGTGTGTGTGTGTGTGTGTGTGTGTGTGTGTGTGTGTGTGTGGTGAGTGGAGAGAATCTACCACAGAATATAAGGAGAAGAAGACTAAAGCCTTCAACTTTATTAATAATGTCTAGATAAACTATAACATAGCATATCCTTCACTTTACAGTGGCATACAATGCTTACATTATAAGATTGATACATGACACTCTAATTAGTGGTTACATTTGGCATTTTGCCCATAATTGTAATTAGTTGCACTATCCAGGAATTCTTGCTATTCTTCCTGGCAAAGAATCATTTTCTCTAATGATAGGGATAGGGAGAGAATAAAATGTGTTCACTTGGTTATATGTATCTCTGTTGCTCTCTATGAAAGAGTCAGTGGCAAAAGGCAAAACTGTACAGCTATATCCAGAAGTGTATCAAAGAATCAACAAGCTGCATTCCAATGATCAAATATTGGAAGCAGGGGGAACTAATTAAATAATTGTCCTCAGCCATTCAGTGCCCTGTGTGGAAGAGAGCACATCTGGAATTCTTTCATCAGCTTCCAAGAAAATACACTCACACATATGTCTTACTGCTACAGAGAGGGGAGCTTCGTAGGAAGATGGGACTCTGGCTCGAATCCTGTTGCATAATGGAAGCAAATCCATTGCCACCCCATCCGGAATAATGACACGAGACAAAACAGTTGGGTTAAACCAGGGCCACGCTTTATTAAACCATAACAAAGAAGAGGGGGCTGCTGTAGTGCGGAAAGGAATAACTGGGTCTCACTGGACCCTTTGCCAATACGGGTGAGTCTTCTGCCCCGAGGCTACGCGGTCCCCTGGACAGCGCAACCCCGGCCGGCTTGGCACTGACCTCACCCGGGCCTCAAGCCCCCATACATTTGGTGGCCCTTGGTCTGTGCAAGGCCCCAGCGCATCCTACCCCCTCGCATGCTGTAATCTCATGATCCGCAGCGCTGGGAAGTCAGGTGAGCTATAACCTTACTGTGCTCTTACTAGGACTCACCGATCCAACTTCCTTCTGCACTACCCGCCACGGCAAAGGGACTAGCAAGACTAAGTCCTTTGCCCGCCCAAACTATTAATAACTGCACGCAGGCCCCTCTGAATATCCTGAATGAATAACTCCAATCCCTGGTTTGAAAGATGTACTCCATTGTGCCTGTAAAGCTCCGGCCTATTGAAGCGAATGTCATGGTGCCCAATAACTGTACCAATACCCCTTTCGACAGCCCGGCAAACTTCTTAATGCTTCTGCGGGTTGTATTAATACACTGCGGTGGGCAATCTGCCCGCCACTTAGCTCTAATTATTATTGTGGACCACAGAATTATCATCGAAGGGTGCTCGTTTTTCAGCGAGCGCAAATCATGTATAATATCTATTACTAACGACTTTCCGCTATGCTTAGCCAATTCGTTGCCTCCAAGATGAACAACCAACACATCAGGGGGACAGCTATGAGGACCGTGAGGCACTGCTTGTAGGAACACATCCCACAGCATACCCCTCTTGCCAAACCACTCCAATTGGGCTGTGGCCCCAAGGCCTAAGTTGCTTCCCCACGATGATTTCGCAGCATGGTGCGCTGCCCAGAAGATAAAACTAAGACCAACCAGCAAGATGCGGAGTCTCTGCTTCAAAGCCTCTGAACCTGCAACAAAAGAAACAAGGCCAGCAACGAACCTAAACCGAAGGGAGAACATGGACATAACGCCTGTAACAGCCAGAATTCCAGCGCCCTAACCTTTTAATGTCTTCAGAACCATAGCCAAGTGCCGCAGCTGTCGAGGCTGCTCCTGTCCTAAATGAATGCGTGCTGAAGCGTAGCCCCACTGCACCAGACTGTTGTAGTGCCTTGTCAGTCAATTTCCAAAATTGGTATTTGGTCAGTGGTGACCCATCACTATGGACAAAGAAATAGCCTGGATGTTGACCCCTAAAAGTCAAATATGCTACCGTGGCCAGGATGGGGCATATGCTGTTTATAGAACACCTGCCTAGCATGATATGCACTCCTTTTCCTCTCTGATCAGCCTTTGACCGGCGTATGTGTATGAAGAGGGTGTTATTCTCGAGAAGGATATCCTGTCTTTGTAAGGCCAACAGTGATGTATCCGACTTGTTCATGGCAACTGCCTCACTTATTCTCAGGGCTCCAAAGAATGTTACTAGAGACGCAGCCTTCAACAGGGCAGCCTCTTAAGCGTTCAAACATATGTTATCCCAGTGCTGGTTAAGCTTTTCCAGTATGGCGGGCGTTATGGGAGCTCTAGTGTCAGGTATTCTCACTTTTTCCTTAGACCACCCTTCTAACATCTTCCTAATACGATAGTCTGAGGTGTAATCTTGGTAACCCCGTGTCTTAACGTAAAATGCTAAGGCTGCCAATTTGTCCTGAATTGAGCTGGTGGACAATCCCTTCCTATTCAAGAAGACCATATATTGCTGGATGTGGTCAACTGGAGCTGGCCATGTTTGATCCAAGCCTATATCGTCTCTAAATTCCTGGAATTCTCTACTCATGGCCACGTACCCTTTGCACGTCCGTGGGGCCAGAGCCAAACCTATCACTCGGTCAGCGTCTTCCCTCCAATTTGCCAAACCTCTGGTGGCAGTAATTCTGGGTGCTCGCTGGCTCCTGGCACCAATTCCCTGAACCGGTCAATCTGTCGACGGGACAGGGCATCAGCTATACTATTGTCCACACCGGGAATATGCCTAGCATGCACAGCAATGTTAAACTGCAAGGCTCTCAGCGTGAATGCCCTAACTAAGCGCATTACTCTTTCAGAGTGAGAAGTTAGGTTATTAACTATGTGAACAACCGCTAGGTTGTCACACCAAAAACGAATAACAGAGTTTGCCCATTCCTCGGACCATAGCCACAAGGCAGCCAAAATGGGAAAAAACTCTAAAAAAGTAAGGTCACGGGAGATGTCAGACTGCAGCCATTCATCTGGCCATGCACCTGCGCACCACCGACCTCTGAAGTAGATCCCGTAACCCCTGGATCCTGCCGCATCTGTATGCACCTGTAAAGCATCCCCAAGTTTATCTCCGATTTCCAAAAGGAAATACCATTAAAACTGTTCAGAAATTGCAGCCACACCCGTAGGTCCTGTCTCATCCTGGCTGTCATTCTTGTCCGATGAAATAGCCGTCTGAGGCCACTCATCGCCCCACAAAGTTGTCGCAAAAAAGGTCTGCCGGGCGCAATCACCCGGCATGCAAAGTTCAAATGACCTACCAGTTCCTGCAACTCCTTAAGGGAGACTTTCCTTTTATTTACTAACTCTCTAAGCCTTTGCTGTAAGTCTTTCAGTTTGAAATCGGGTAACCTGCAAGCCTGTAGCTGCGTATCCAATTCAATTCCCAAGAAGGTCAACACGGTGGCTGGACCTTCCGTTTTTTCTTCGGCTAACGGTAGCCCTAACTCTTTTGCCATGTTCTGGAATGTTTCTAGAATGAATTTACATGTCCCTGACCCCCGCTCACCGCAAAAAAGATAATTGTCTAAATAATGAGCGGTGCTGCAATGCCCCACCCTGCATCTAAGGTTCCACTCCAAAAATGAGCTGAAACGCTCAAACGCAGTGCAGGATATGGAGCAGCCCATACGTAAAGCCCTATCGATATAAAATGCCCCTTGGAAATGAAAACATAACAAATCAAAATCCTCAGGATGTACGGGGAGAAGACAGAACACCGACTTAATGTCACATTTGGCCATCTCAGCCCCGAAACCACAAGACCTGACCATGCGCACGGCAGTGTCAAACGGAGTATAGCGTATTGAGCACAACTCCTGTGGAATAGCATCATTAACTGAGTCACCCTCCGGGCATGACAGATGGTGAATAAGTCTGTATTCACCTCTGGCTTTCTTGGGGACAACCCCTAGTGGGGATACCCGCAAATGTGGCAATGGGGGGGGGCTGAAAGGGGCCAAGGACTTGACCTTCCTTGAGTTCCTTACCTATCTTCTCCCTAACTATGTCCTCCATGCCTTATACTGACTTCAAATTTTGTGCAAAACTACCTTTTCTCTCACCAACAACAGGAATCCTAAAACCAAGTCTAAACCCGTTCGATAAGTATTCGGCATCCTCTACCTTGGGATAAGCCGACAACCAGCTATCCAGTACGTCTACTTTAATTGGGCTGGGGCCCTTTAAGAGTGGCCCTGGCGCCACCGTCCTGCTTTCTATTTGCGCCGGCATCCTTTGCCCCTTTCTGTGTGCGGGCATGAAAACAATTGATGCTAGTGTGCTGCGCACCACACAATGTACATTTGTGCCTGAATTTACAAGCCTTCCTAGCACACGCTCCACAGGAATTAAATTCCCAGCAAAGCCAACGTGGTTGAGAAGTCTGAGCTAAGGGGATCTTAGCGGTGGGATTCAGGCCTGCTTTGTGGATTAAATGGCCGCTGTCAAACCTATCACCCGTGCTAGGATGTGCCGGTGTCATATATTGAAGCCAGAGCCCCAGATGGGGCTCATCCCAGCGCAAATTGGGGTGTATCATGGCTCTCATACGAAATGAATCATCGTAGAGCAACCACGCGTGACCCAGGTAGTCGACGTATGCCCTATATATTAGGTCCAAGTATTGAACCAATGATAATGCCCTCCAGGGCTGAGCCCTCACTATGACTGCCTGATAAATAAAAAAACCTGGTAGCCAATTAGCCCAAGTGCGCTCAAGTTTGCTCCTCCAGCGTCTCTCTGTTTCCTTATCATCCTCTTTCTCCAATTCCTTACTGTCCACTTCTCTGTTTAAAAGCTCAAAAACGTCAATGTAATTACCTCTTCAAATTTTTTCTTTAGTTGCTGGAGTCAGGTGATCCCCTAATGGCATGGAATAATCACCGAAGGGTAAAGCCTTCAGCGGTACAGAATTGTAGCCTGTATCTGGTACAGAGGGGTATGGCCATATGCTAACCCCTGGTGTGACCCCTAAAGCCGCCGGGTGTGATACCTGTGGGTAAGGTGGGATCCAACCAATTGGGAGTCCTGATGGTACCTGAGGAGACTGCATTCCAAGGCTGTGTACAAATTGGTGAGAAGTAGATGGTGACATACCCGTCTGCCCTATGCCTGGCCAAGGCCAGGTTACAGCATCCCTAAAGGTGTCCGGTGCTGGTGTTAACTCACCTGGAATTCCAGAGATTGCTGACTCCTGTGCAGCTGCAACAGCTAACTCTGGGTCAGGACTACCACTTGCAGCTTCGAACTGCACACTCTGAGGAACCCTTTGTGGCGCCTCAGCTCCGGTGGGTGGTCTCTGAACAGCACATCGCTCAGCATCTAACACATTAAAGTGACACAAGAGATTATCAGCCAAAGACTTCAGTTTGGCCCTTCTATGACCTTTAGACTCTCCGGAAGACTTGCAAGGCTGGAACCCACTTGCAGCCGGACCTGGCTGGGAGGAACGTTCGGCCTCCAGTGCAGAAATTTTATTCTGCAGCTCCTGCCAAATGGGCCAAGATTCTTCGTCTGAGGATGACTCTGCAGGGGAAACTTGGGGGGGGGGAGGGCACCTTTTAGCCGGCTGTTTTCCCTTACTTTTTCCCTGCCCCTTCTTTGGACCCATAGTTCCGCAGGTGCTAGCCTGTTAACACCTTATTTAAAACTCACACAAACCTGTACTTGTATTTATTTACTCAATAAATTCTTGTTATTATTATTATTAGCAGTAGTATTATTCAAATATTATTCTTGGTGTTATTAAGCTTTGCCCAAGGGGCCCCAAAACCACTAAATCAAATTGAGCAGGCTGCAAACTTTAACCACTGCAGCCCCCCAATGACATAAGGACTAAATGAACCCTGCGCGCTTGATGCAGCTTTATTTATTTACCTACTAATTTATTTATTCGTTATGCACTATGCACTTAATTAACAAGCACTTTATTACCCTATTTGAAAATAATTAGCCCCCAATATTTTAACCCACTGAATGCTGTAATTGTTATTAGTATTATTAATCACTAATTATAATTAATAACTAACGATTATGAACTGTAATGAATAAGTCGGGGGGGTAATCAACCAAAAATCCCCCAGGTATCCACTTGCACCACAACCACGTTAATATAAAAGCAAAGAAGACTATAATTAAGTAACTTAAGACAAATCTGTAACTTAAATTAAACCATCCACCGGTGACTTGCTAAAGCTGATGGTTGCAGCATGGCAAAAGCCACCCTGGGGGGGCAACGCCCCATTAAAAGCTCCTTGAAGACAAATATAGCCAAAGTAAACAAAATTGACTGTGCTAGGACAGTCAATCAAACCAAAGGGGTGTGGCTGCAACCCCAAATCCACCATCCGTGAAGGCACAATTCAAAGTGTGTCACAAACAACTCTCCGAGCGATGAGCTTCTTCCTGAGCTGAGAGCCTCGAAAGACGCTGAACCAGGGGTGGAGCTTTCTTTAAGACAAACCCACTCCCGCCCTCCCGGAGCATTCGCGATGACCAGCTGTCTCGCGCTACTCTGGAGGGTGCGGCAAAGAGCCCTGTGCGGCGAAGAGGATCTTGCCGGCGAAGTGACCATAAGTTCTGGTCCATTTCTAGTCTAGTAAATAAAGAGTCTCCACTGCAATTCTTTAAGGTATGTGCAGATTCCAGCTTGGTGCATGCACATACACCCCCAAGAATCAGGACGGGGGCTTTTTATTTACCGGACAGGAACTGATTGAGACTTACAAATTTGCTTACATTACATAACGGGATTTCAGCCTCTGATTCTTAATATCTGGAGTGTTTAGCTTATTGAGAAATGTTATCATGAATGCTGCTTCTAGAATCATAGAATTGTAGAATTGAAAGGGTCAGCTAGTCCAACTTCTTATAGATCTAGGAAATGAGTCATCATTTTCCCAAGCAGGACGTTATACATACAGATAGACTTGGACTGAATAAGCTTATTTGGAAGAAGATAGCAGAGACCTCAACCTTTTCATTTGCATTTATGCAAACTGAGGAGGGGGCCAGCACTTGGGCAGGAAATCCGAGTCAGGATGTTCCTCCAAATCAGAAGGTCTTTGGACTGCTTCTCAATTTCTGTAGTTTTTGAAAAGTGACTTTTCCAAGTTCTCAACCACCTTCTGTCACCCAGGAGGAACACTCTGCTTTCTGTTTCTACAGGCAACATTCTGATTGATGGGATGTTTTTCTTCCCACACTCCAGACTTTGGTAATCATGATCATTTCTGCCACTAAAGGTTCCTTCTCTGCCAATCAGCCCTAAGGTGGGAGTGAATTTTTAGCTACCAGAAACCAGTAATCACAAATGACAAATCATCAGTGCTAATTTAAGTAAACATCACCAGGTTAGCAGTGGGCATCAGGGAAGCTTCTTTAGCTGCTCACCATACAAAGCTCCTGAGAAAAAGGTTTTGCACTTACATAGTGATACTATGATGCAAACTGCAAAGGAATGGACATCATAGTTCTTAAATTCTGAAAACTACCAATGGTTGTGATTCCTGTTTGTAAAAACACCTTCCTTTGCCCATTAAGAAAAGGTTCTTAGGTTGATTGATAAGTTTGCTAGCCCTTTCTCCCCTCTGTTTAGAGCCAGGAACTTTCAGGACAAAAGAACAAGCACAACTAATGCTTTGTTAAACAGAAATAGTGCCCCAAAGGGAACACAAAACTTTCTATAGTTGAAAGAAACTGTTTCTAAAATGTTGGCTATTGACTCTACTTGTATTTAGAATGAGTACAAAATAGTCAGATCTTTTGCACTCAGTCTTCTTCTGCTATTGATTTTCATAAAAGTTCATTTTGAGAAACCATTCACTCACAGAAATTTCTTATTTCATGATATATGTATTTGCCATGTTTTCCTTGGAGGAGTTCAGGGCAATGGGTGCGTGCAGTTGTTTTACTTTTTTTTCTCAGCGAATGCAATGAAGCTGTTTTGGATGAGAGTGTCAGGACTGGTATGAACTGAGGCAAAACCAAAGAAACACATAGCTATGCAGATAAGACTCTGAGAGCATCCTATTTGTTTGTTTTTGTTTTGCATTTGTTTTCCATGTAGAGATGGCCACGAACCAAAAACCGAACCAGGAAGTTCATCCAAACCGTTGGTTCATTGGTTTGGTTCAGATTTGTCAAAACCGACGAACCAAAACAAACTGAACCAATAAGCTTTGTAAGCCATTTTTGGTTTGGTGGTTCAGTTTTGCCCATTTTCTCCCCCTATCCCCCACAGCCTGCCCTGTCTCCTTTCTCCCTGCCTCCACTCCCTTTCTGCTGCCCCCCAACCCCTACCTAGTTCTGCCACCTCCTCCTCCATTTTCATTCCGTTGGTGGCAGTGTGGCCTTCCAGAAGCTTGGGTGCTGCCTTCTGAACATGTGCCAGGGGACCAGCTGATCTCCCTGATCAACCAAGACCCCGGTGCCTGCGCAGAGCATGCACATGTACAGAGATAGCAGGTCCAGCTGACGGAAGCCGGACCACTGTCTCTGGGCATGCACACACCTGTCAGCTGACAGGCGTGCTACGCGCAGAGACAGCAGGCTCAACTCCCAGAAAAAAACCGGACTGCTGTCTATGAAGATGGCAGTGGTGGAGGCAATGTTTCCTCTAAGCTGTGTAGCCACACAGCATTGGATCGGGGCCACCCATTTGCTTCTGGTCGCCAGAACCATGGGGCAGGGCTCCACCGAGTGCTCCAGAAAATTAGAGGGAATGTTGGGCAGAGGACGAAGAGGAGGAGGTGGCAGCACAAAGTAGGAAGGTGCTGGAAATGAACTGTTTTGTGGTTTGTTTTTAAAGTTTGGAACATTCATGGTTTGTGGTTTGTTGCTACCCACAAACCACCACAAACTGCAATTTTTCTGGTTTGTGCCCCTGTCTATTTAGATGCTAAAACATGGGTACGTGGGTTCAATGGAAGTTGCACCAGCACCTGGTGTAATTTAAATGAGAATTGACATAGTCCCTCTAGGTGGGCACATGAATTCCTCGGCTTCCTTAGCAGCCCCCCATACACTTACTTTTTAAAAAAAAAATCTTAAAAGTTTTGTTTATACCTTCTAGGCTCAGGGGTCAATTCTGTTATGTTTTGTGGGCCACTGTTTTTGGGTCTTCTGCAACATTCAAAACAATTCTTAGTTGTTTTTAATTTGCTATTAAAAGGTACAAGGGGGCATTCAGTAATTAAAAAAAGAAAGAAAAATAATTTGGGTGTGGGTGCAGTACAGGAATGAGAATGGCTTTCCCCGATCTAAAGGTGGCCATATGTAGCCTCTGTACTTCTAGGAGTTACCTAGGCCCAGTATTTTGCTGTCTCCTGAGGAGGAAATCCAGACCCCATCATCCATTTGGCTGCTACGAAAGTGAAAAACCATTCATTCCATATGATCTGTTTGTGGTAAGGTTCCTGGGCTTGCTTCTTAAAAAGACAGAACCCAAGAGGTCCAATATTGCCTTCTTAATATTGGCAGCAAAACTAAGATCATGGCCACTGGTCCCATCACTTCCTGGCAAATAGAAGGGGAAGATATGGAGGCAGTGACAGATTTTACTTTCTTGGGCTCCATGATCACTGCAGATGGTGACAGCAGCCACAAAATTAAAAGACGCCTGCTTCTTGTGAGGAAAGCGATGACAAACCTAGACAACATCTTTAAAAGCAGAGACATCACCTTGCTGACAAAGATCCGCATAGTCAAAGCTATGGTTTTTCCAGTAGCGATGTATGGAAGTGAGAGCTGGACCATAAAGAAGGCTGACCACCGAAGAATTGATGCTTTTGAATTGTGGTGCTGGAGGAGACTCTTGAGAGTCCCCTGGACTGCAAAGAGAACAAAACTATCCATTTTGAAGGAAATCAACCCTGAGTGCTCACTGGAAGGACAGATCCTGAAGCTGAGGCTCCAATACTTTGGCCATCTCATGAGAAGAGAAGACTCCCTGGAAAAGACCCTGATGTTGGGAAAGTGTGAAGGCAAGAGGAGAAGGGGACGACAGAGGACGAGATGGTTGGACAGTGTCACCGAAGCTACCAACATGAATTTGACCAACCTCCGGGAGGCAGTGGAAGACAGGAGGGCCTGGCGTGCTCTGGTCCATGGGGTCACGAAGAGTCGGACACGACTTAACGACTAAACAACAACAAAATATTGGCAGCATGTTGGTGCAAGGAATTATACTACAGATCTAAGTGAAAAACCACTGAGTTAGTATCTGCAATAATTCCTATGTACGCATATATTTCTACTCTGCCACTTTCCGAGAAAGAGAGACAAGGTGGCTAAGTAAAAAAAGAAGAAGAAGAAGAAGCACCTAAAGTTAAGACATAACATTATAATCGCTGAATGAATTTGAGATCCTTGAAACACTGTGCCCTCTAGAGATGTTGGAATCCAGCTTCAAACTGAAGACATTTTCCCGACATGGCAAGACACTGTATATGTGGTAACAATGGCTAAGGGTGTTATTTACTAGTGAGATACTGTCTGCAGTCTCTTCTGATTCTATCCTTGCTCCATCAATTTCAATAGTTAACAGAGAATCTGTTATAATACAGAGAATAGTTAACACCGAATCTGCTTAATGCCTACCATTGCAGCCTTTACCTCCTCTTTCAGTTGTGTTTGTCTGGACAGGAGAAGAGAACCCCAGTCTTCCAATATGATATGAAGTGCTGGAAGCATATGTATGGGCCACATGTAAGTTCACAACTGGAAAGACCACCATGATTGATGGACACATTTAGTGCTAAACACTTGAGTCTTTGTAATATGTTTACCCAAGTGCATGAGATACTCTTGCACAGCATGCTTTTTTTTCTTTTCCTTTTTTACAACAAGGCATATGTTATGACGAGCCCAAGTTTATAATTTGATTTCACAGTAACAGCTCCTTTGGGACATGAATATTTGTTCTAACTTGACTGCTTTCCTGCCCGAATTGATGTAGCTCTCTGGCACACATATAATCGTCATCTTCCTAATTTTAACAAAGTTGTTTCAGTGCTCTGCCCATAAAAGGTCAAACTACTGAACCTCTACAGGTTAATCCCACTCAAATTGGAGCCTGATTTATCATCAGAAAGAGCTCCTAGGCGAAAGTAACAAAAGTTAAGAGTGACATATATTAGTTAACCAGTACAAAGTACAATTACTCCCCAGCATGCAACAGTACAGTTATGGAAGCAGGAGGCTGCAGTGGTATTCCACTGCACTTGGGCTCCAAATACGTTAGATGGCCTGGCTTCTAATCTCTGTTCCCTATCATTTCATGGCCCTGCCTGTGTACATCTGATCATTAGAAAGGGAGGGCTGGACTATCTGGCTCCTTTGCCCAATTCATAGAAAATTCAATTTACTGCCTGAAATCCTGCTGTGTAACTTAACACTTGTGAAAGCATGATGACTTCACCAACGAGGGGATTTTCAGTAATTAAAAACATCCTGCTTTTCTCCCAGGGCTTTTCTAACTCCCTTGTGATCCCTTTCATCATGTGGAAGCAGTGGGAATCAAGGGATGAAATCACTGCCACCAGATGACATTATAAGCAGGGAGAGATTATCAAGAAATAACAACTTCCTCCTTCTGTCTTGCAGCTCCAATGGATTCAACGTACTGAAAGGGATAAAAGTAGCCGCCAGCTGGTGATGTCCTCACCCTTCCATAGGCTTAGCTACACCAGTATGAATTCTGCCATTAGGTATCAAAGATTTCTATAACTTTTTTAAACTCAAGAATGCAACATTAGTGTTGGCCGTGACCATAGGTCTACTATCCACATTATGTGTCACACAGGTTCTAAGCAATTGCCTAAAAGGGAAGCACACAAACACTTATGGAAACAAGCTGGTTTTGGAGAGTGTGGACCATTAGAGAACTATAGTCTCTTTGATTGTACATTTCCATAAGAACGTCCCCATTAGCATGCCAGAAAGAGATGTCATGAGTGTGTTCCTCCCATCACTGTGTGTGATGCAGGTATGGATTTTTATGGTTTGTGGGAAGAATATTAAGGTGGGGGACCCTCAACCACCTCACAACTGTGAAATAGGGGAGGGATACATGGATGGATGAGCAGTTTAAGAATATCAGATTGGCTCAAAAAATAACCTGAGTTATTAAATAGCCCAGTGTATTCTCTGAGAATCTGATAATCAGATGTTTTTCTTCA
Organism: Intellagama lesueurii; assembly: GCA_037013535.1. NCBI lineage: Eukaryota > Metazoa > Chordata > Lepidosauria > Squamata > Agamidae > Intellagama > Intellagama lesueurii. Next base: position 103,939,758 of record JBAJHW010000003.1, read on the forward strand.
TTATTCTACTCTCCTGAGTACTGCCTGTGCCTTCCTCCACACTGTTTAGGAGACCCCCAACCTTCTGGGAAGACTTGTGAAGGCACAACAGTGACGATAAACTTTTCTTTTCTAACCCCAGGTTAATTAACCTTAGGTTCCAAGCCCATGTCTTGTACGTAACTGGTCCAGATGGGAGCACGAGAATTTTAATATATATTTGCTTTCCATGCCACAGTTCATTGAATAATATTTTACCCTCTGGTTACATGTTTTTCATTCCAGGATATAGGACAATATGTAATGTGTTAACTGATAATACATAACTCATATATCACCACCTCCTCAAGGCTTGGAACTACAGCTTTGGAACTTTGGACTTCACTCATTTCCAAAGATCAATGGCAAAGAAAATACACCTTCCGTGGCATTTATCCCCAGGTGACCTGGGAGTGTGATTTTATTTTGCTCTCCAATGGCTGGGAGGCTTTCATGATAAATATATCTAACTGAAACAAGCATGTTTCCATTAAAAACACTGCAGTCATTGAAAATCTCAGAACTGTTGGTGAGCCTGAAACAAGCTTAAAAATAAATCAGCCAAATTTTAATTGTAGTTTGAGAGGAGAGAGGGTATATCTCTATATCGCCCTACAATCTACAAGGAAGCATGATGTACGGATATAATAAGCTTCTGCACTTCACAAATTCTACAGTTTGACAATAAAGTATTCAAATCTGTTTCTCTGATATACACTATATACTTATTCATTGTACCTGGCTTTGTTAAGAAAATTAAAAAAAATGAGATGGGAGTAAATATAAACTCTGTGCTGAAAGATGTTTACACATTTATGGGAATAATAAATATACTTTTGTGTTACTGTCTGTGAACACATTTCAAACAGCCGTGTGCAGATGCTCCATGACCTGCACTGTATTTGAATAAAAGGCAACAGATCAGAACTCATTTAGGATATTTTTAAAACCACTCTGTCTGCAGGTCTATGACATTATCTGGGTGTTTCCAGATTCCTCTTGAAACAACAACAGCAACAACACTCCTACAGATGAGAAGCAATGCAAACAGCTATGACTTGCAGGGGCTACAACGCACCCTAACTGTGTGACCTACCCACTCAGACACCATAAACAACCATTCTTTCATAGTAGCACATACCCTCGATCTTAGTAGTGTAATAATATTTCAGTAAAGATTAGTAAATTAAGCTGAGCAAGAGAAAAGAAGAAAGTCTCTCCACCCTGATCCTTTGTGAAATAGCTGCTACAGGTGCAAGAAGATGCATATTACCACAAGTGATCTCAATTTGAGATTCCCTAGCATTTCAGTGATTGGAATAACAAACAGAAACCTTGGGCTTTATTGGGGAATTCAGCTGTCACTCGCTCTCTCCTTTTGTGCCCGCTGCTGAGTCTCCTGTTTTACTTTCAATTTGTCAAAGGCTTGCCCTACAAATGCTGAATGGGATATGAAGAATCTGTTGTGGTGTCATTCTGCCCTGGCGGTGAGCAGAGACACTTTGCCCCACCCTGCAGTCTCCCCAAAATGACGCAAATGCCTTGATTCACTCTGTTTTTGCACATTTGTGCAAAGGCAGTATACGTACCTAATTTCAAGTAATGTGCTTTCTTCTCTTGCCCCCCAAAAAATCTCCTTTTCTGCCTCTAAAGCCAAGGGAAAGAATACCTTTTAATTAATCTTTCAGTTCAAAGAGATGTTTTCCCTAGCACCAGAGTTCAGTTTTCTTTTAGAATAAAGTCCTACATAGGTAGTACAGATGAAGAACAATGTATATAAATTTGGAAAACTATCTGTTTATTTTTCTGACCAGTCATTCTGGGTTTTCAACTGTTATCTCAAAGTGCGAAGCTACCAGATCAAATTTCCAAAGCAGGTGTTTTTTGTAAGAAATTCTGTTTCTTCTTGCACTCTGATTATCTTTTGAGATTTTTTTTCTCTCACACACATCTTTCCTACAACGAAACAGGATTGGTTAGTTCTGTGTTCTCCTGCTATTGTCCAATATGTTTCTATGGTGAGTGATTTAATGTCTCTAGATCGGTGGCTTTCTCCTGCTGTGCCTGTACAATAGCACTGATGTGGATTTTTGAAAGAGTGAGCCTTAAACCAGGTGGAGTTAATTAAGATGAGGTAGGACCTAAAAAGAAAAAGTAGGAACTAAAAAAAACCTATCTTTGGCAGTTGAACATTGTAACACAAATATATTTCTGATGACAGATCATGTCATTTTGAAAAATAAAGAAAAAAGGGAGCACAAATGAAAGCCAAGTTTCAAAAGTACTGGGTTGGTATTAGGGTTCACTAAGCTGTTGGGGGTTTTAAATGATTATGTCAACTGCTGAGAACCATTCAGCATGACTTGGCTGAAGGCAATGGAAATTATCTGAGCCTCAAACACGTTACCTATTCTTATCTCTGAAAGAACTTGGAGCCCATCCAGTTCTGTGGAGTCTAAACCATAACAACTACAGTTGGGAAAACTGTAAAGTGCTGAATATGGAGACTGATTTTCAAAAAACACATAATACGAATCTGCTATTTCTATGTATTGATACATGACCATGGAGAGTGTCCCAGACAGGAAGCACTGACTCAACAGGAATTTTTTATAACACCTGAGAGTGGCATACATATACTCTGCTTTGCTAGTGAATCCTGAAATACAGAACAAGCTGATGCGCATAGAGGAGATTCCTGAGTTCTGGCAAACATGGCTTTTTCAACCTCAGCTATCTTTGTTTGTATGCCATACAAACCAGGTGTTCTGGATATGAGAGCCAGATGTGTATAGAAGTTTCTGATTACTCACCAGAGTGGCACCAACTCACTCCACAATAACTTGCATGACAAGCTACACCAGCTGAAATTCTCTCTTCTACCCATTGATTGAAGGTCCAGAAGCCCTGCTCTTAGTTACATCTGACTACCTCATTTGCCCCCAAAGTCGGCAGATAAACAACCTTGATACCTTTTCTGCCTTTAAAAACAGAAATATCCTAATGTGCCTTATTATGTAGTCAAACAATAGGTTCACAGTGCAGAGGTATATACACAGATAGTGGGGGCTAGTATGTGGCCTGGGTTGGGGGTAGTAAACTCTCTCCAATATTTTGAGGTGGGACATTATTCTGAGGAAAAGGTTAAACAGATGCAAAACCTCTGCCAGCTCCCAAACATTGGCCATTTCAATGCAGAAAGGGAGAGGAAGAAAACAGAGTGACTATCAGCTGTCCTAAGAAGTTAGCTCCTTTGGGCTTCAGCCTTCCCACATTGGTCATCCAACAGCCATTCTACCAGGTTGTAGGGAAGGGAGGAGGAAGATGCAGAACTGTCCTGTCGGCTCAGCTAATGTTTCAAGAATTTATGGTTTCTGTGTTTTCAACTGTTTCTATTCTAGATGATCAGGATAAGAAGTGGAACAATATTTGCCTGCATTATTCGATTAGTGCCATCTTAAATCCCATAATGATGTGAGTATTATGACACTTGGGCCTCCCATTCCTTTTGTGTGATGCATTTTTAATATTATAATCCAGAGGGGAGGGGAGAGGGATTATTTTGCCTTGTTTTTATTGATACATTGGCTGTTCTTGTACCCTTTCCACTGCAGAGTGGGGGAATAAGTGTGACAAATAAATAAACAGTGCATTCTGAGAAGCAGGACTGTTTGAAAACCAATCTTTCCAGTTTATTGTGCCCGAGAGAGGAAATTTCCAAGCCTGAGGTCCAATCAACTTGACACAAGATAAAGTGAAGCATTTGAAAGGACTATGACATTCTGCTGTACCAAAGAGAATCAGCATCTTTATTCCACATCCTTCCCAGAGCCTGAGAATAATTTGATAAAAATGAATGTTACTTAAATTTCTTTAAATTTTCAGTGACATGCATTAATCATGGAAATGATCAAAGATGCAATTTTACTAGTTCTTGTTATGCTAGCTCTTGTGCTAATATTAACATTTCCAGTCTCTGGCCTTGGTATAGCCTGCTAGTTGGTGATGTTCAACTAATGCTTTTAAAAAGGGCCGTTAAACTATTGTGGGTAGCTTCTGATGCCACAGTTCCCTGTAGAGTACAGAGCACAGAATGAAAGGAATCATTTGTTTGAATTTTATCAAGAAAAGCAAAACTGTCTGAATTTTAGGGACTCAATGGAGGGATTGCAAGGGGATGGCTGTTGCTTCTTAGGACTGTTGTATTGCAGAACATTAGGTGAGAGAACAGATATTTAGTTGGAAAGAATAAGAAATGGGTTTTGTATAATAATCATAGAACTGCAGAGATGGAAGGGACTCTAGGAATCAGTGAGTCCAGCCCCGGCCAGGGAGGCATAGTGGGGAATCGAACTCCCAACCTCTGGCTCTGATGGCAGATACCTAAGCCACTGAGCTATCCCACAGAAGAATGTTTCATAAAAATAATACATATTTATTTAGCTAGCATATTTATTAGTTGCTCTTCCACTCTAAATGTCATTAAAAAAAAACAGAAGTCATAACAAGTAAAATAGTATGCTTAATATCAGAAAATTGCAAGTGCATCTAAGGAAAAAGTGGCAGCCACTGCTACTCCATCCTCATGGAAACCTTGTACACATGTTAGAAATGATCAGTTGTGAAATACTGGCTATTATATAATGTTAAAATTGGATCCACATTTATTCAGGCCCAGAAGGAATTAAATTTTCTGACATCCACTCTACCAAACAAAGAAGGATAATAATAATAATAATAATAATAATAATAATAATAATAATAATAATAATAATAATAATAATAATAATAATAATAATAATAATGGATAAAGATTACAGTGTGCTGCCAAAATGTGTAAGCTGTGGAAAGAGATGCATTTTTAGACCGTGAATGTAAATAGGAGTAAGTGAGGTAAGATTGTGAAGGAACACAAAGGAAAAAGGGAGGGGGGAAAAGGAAAGATCTCTTTCACTGTAGTGAATGTGTCAGTTTGCTTGGAGGATTACAGTTATTGACACCTTATCCTCAAGGCATTCTGTTGGTGCAAAGCCAGGCTGAGCTGTTAAACCTGTGCTACAACAGGATACACGATAGAAAGCTAAATAAGGAGCAAATTAGAGATCTGTAGTGCATTGTAGTTGTCAGTAAAGTCAGGAAGATGCCATGGGCCTTTTCCAGTGTGAAGCACTCTGGGCTCCCTTTTCAAAGGATTCATCCCCAGAGATATAAGCGTAACAATAAAATGATGTTGCCAACGCTTGGGAATAACACTCTTTTTTTGGACTACAGTTCCCAGAGTCCTCCAGCCAATATGACCTCAGGGAGTCGTAGTCCAAAAAAGTAGATTTCCCACATTCTGGTTACCTTGTAATAAACTGTCTAGGCAACCTCTCCTTCCCTGAGAGAGATGGGTAAGGAGGAGCCAACAGAAATTTAGGATTTCACACATAAAACAGCTTCACCCATTCTTCATTTTCATTCGTGTTGGAAGCAATCCAGTGGTGCTTCTGGAGTGCAAGGATTAGCCAATTGGAAATTATGCAGTGACATTGTCTAGGGGATGCCCAGATTTTGGAGGGAGGCTCTTTTGTGTCTCCCTGCTTCACTCATAAAACAGGAGTATCCAAAACAGGGCCTGAGATATCTCAGTGTGGAACTTGATTAACTGAAAGGGGTGAACAAGTGAAGATGATTGGGCTAGAGCAAGGGTTTTTTGGGGTTCACAGAGTAAAACTGTGTGCATGTGTATGTATGTGTATCCATCCAGCCTAAGGCCAACAGCTGTAAGCTATCCTTGTAATCGAGAGCATGCATCTGTGTAGCTAATCTGACCATGTTGTATCAGCTGCATCCATTACTATGGTAGCTGCATACACACAGCACCAAGACAAATTAGCCAGAGATATTAGGCAGCCTTCCTTCTAAGAGTGTTGTACCCCAATTTGTTTTTTTGAGAAAACATACATCTGAAATGGATTGTGTTATTTCTGAGTCATTTCAATGTTTTCAGAAGACAATAAATGAGTACACACAAGTTTTTGCTCTTACTCTGAGGGTGGTACAAGTCAGATTCATGTGTTGTTGTTGTTGTTTCTCTTTGAATCAATATGTTTCCCCAGGAAAGAGCTAAGAATAAACAGCTTCTTAAATCTTCTAGAATTTATTTCAGGTTGCTTTCTTAAGAACACACAACAATGGGATCTGTTGTGTAAAATCAGTAGATAGAATCAGCAACTATCGAGCAGAATAGGCAGGAAAACTATTGAATTAAAATGTAAGCCTGGGATTTTCACAGCACCAAAGTTTAGGATCATTTACAGGCATGCACACGCACGCACACACACACACACACACATCCAACCTTCCTCTGATAAACATGATTGGGATAGTAACCTTTATATTGCAAATTAAATTTTCTGTCATAGTACAGTTATAATGTATTCCATTTAAAATCCTTCATATGGTTATATGTGTTGCAGTTGGAGTTACGGGTGATATGAATCTGGAGAGATGGACACTCTGTCTCTAGCTTGTCTGTAGAGGAAAGTTCACACATGGAAGTTGATTATTCATTTTATATATGCAAATCTATCCAAAACCATGGGAGTTGCAGTTCAAAAAAGTAACTTTTCCAAGTTTCAGTTACAATGTAGAAAATTATCTAGGCAACCCCTCCTTATGTAAAAGATTTATGAGAAGGACCGAACAAACCTACTGGTTGCCATGTTCCTTTTAAAGCATTTACAGTAGGACCCCCTTATCCACAGGATCACTGATTCACTTATCCATGGTCTGAAAATATTAAAAATATTAGAAGAAAAAAAATCTAGAAAAAACTATTTTCACATGTATTACCAGAAACAGCCACTAGAAGGAGCCAAAGAATGTGCTATGAATACTTGTTAGTGAAGAATACATAGCATGGTCTCTGGCACCCTCTAGTGGCCAGGTCTGGTAAGGCATGTGAAAAAAAATTCTGGTTTTCTCTCTCTCTCTCTCTCTCTCTCTCTCTCTCTCTCTCTCTCTCTTGCACATGTGCGCGTGTTTGCTATTATCTGCAGTTTTCAGTATCCAGGAGGGGGACTTGGAACCAATCCCCAGGGGATATGGAGATCCTACTGTATATCTTTTTAGCACCAGATTTCCAAAGGTACTTTTTCTCACTAAACCAGGATGTGAAGACCAGCTGAGCTTGCCTTCATAAGGCTGATACAGCTAATGGTCTACTAAACAATGTTGTGTGCACAAGGTTCCCATGCAGATAAACCTCCAACTTGTGGAAGTAGTCTGCAGAATTGTTGGAATCCTCTAAGTGCAATATGATGACAAATGACAGAGTTCTGTAGGGAAGGCCGGTTTATGTTGTTAGCTTTGACTTTTAATTAGCTGTGATTTGACAATGATATTCCAAGAAGTGAGTCTTTTTTGCCACTTCATATTAGAAAACGAGGGTTCTGCAAACAAATACCTCCTAGGCCTCATTTATAATACTGAGGACTATCTGACACTCTTACAGAATGAGAATTATCTACCCCCCCCCCACTGCCTAGTATCTCCTGTGCCAGGTGATCAGTGGCTGTCCTGGGGGTAACGTATCAGGATTTATCCTTAGTAAACTCATACATTTAATAGGAATGTAGGCCTGGGCCTACAGGTAGTTTCCTATGAATATATTTGTATCATAAGAGCTGTCAAAGGTTGATAGAAGGGCCTATGTGGTGCTTTTCCTGGCTGGGACAAAGAACCAGCAATACCCCGCTCAGCCATGAGTGTACTAGCAGTTAACAAGAAAGGGGAGAGGGAAGGAAACAGCTACCATCATTTCTTCCTATTCTTCTTCACCATCTAGAAGCAACTGGGAATGTCCAGTTCAGAAAGAACTGGAGAGAGGAATAGGAGTTGAAGATATTTGGAGGTGCTGACTCCTTCACATCCTGCCTCCTCCTTCTGGCCTCATTGCTGCCTAAGTCCTGATGGAAGGTGATCACACCAGCCTCCCAGAGTTGCTCAACACCTCTGCTGTTGGGTTGCACAGCAGCCACAGGCCCTTACTTTTCCCAGTCCTGCTTCCATTGGGGGCTAGGGAGTGATTCCCCCCTCCTTAGTGCCCCAAGGTGCTAGAACAGCTTTGAAGAAACATCGGCAATTGCAGTGGAGAGGAGACACAACCAAGCTTTCTGGTGGGAAACATTGGGGGGGGGGGGGGGGACATGACAAATTCACAGGGTGGTTGCTCTTGGACTTCGGACTGGTGATGCTCCCACTCATTTCATCATTCATCCCTTTATGGCATCTCAGAAGGATAAACTCCTCTTCACCCCTTTTCTGCAAAATGGAAAGAAACGAATAATCTCCTTCCACTTTTCTCCTGTCCTCTTAAAGTGACAGCTCCTTTTCCTCTCTCCTTTCCAATCAGAGTTAAGGCAGAAGGTATCCGCTCATACTCCTCTCTCTGTGTGTGCGTGCATGTGTGTTGGGGGGAATGCATTGCTGCTATGCAATGTGAGAGGGTTGCACATTTTTCCTGCCTCATACAGCAGCAGAAATTAATTTGCACCTGATTATGTGATATAAGACAAGGTTCTTCTGAGCATTTTCAAAACAGATTCAACCCCAGTAGGTAAACTGAGCTCACCATCCACTCTGTCACCTGAAAAATAACCACCATCTATATATATATATTGGTATATTATTATGTATAGTATTCATAAGTAAATGAAACTATTCACACTAAAAGAAAAATGCTTAAAAAATAAAGAAAATGCCCAGCAAACATAAAATTGTAAGCTGACCTAATTGAGCAGGGGACTTGATGGCCTTATAGGCCACTTCCAATTCCCTTGTTCTATGATTCCGTATAAGCTTTCTTTGATCTTCCACTTGCAACTCTTCAAAGTGCAATTGTTAATGTTTACACAAACTGAAAGCTTCCTATTATAATTTGTGGGCTTCCACCCCTATATTAGAGCTTTTCCTAAAAGCCTGGGCTAATTACTTTAATTAAACTCATGTTAATGAAGTTCTTGGAATTCTGGATACACCTGGTAGCTATCCACGGCAGAATAAATAAATAATAAATAAGCCCATAACAGAAGATAAACTGTTAGGAATAAGATCTTTATATTTCATTTTCAAAAATTCTGAAATTCTTACTAGAGATGGGCATGAAGTACCAGTTCAACAGTTCGTAATGGTTCGTGCTTTGGACACAAGTGTTTCACAGGCACCCAGGCTTCCGTCCCCAACCTCCTTCAGTGAGCACCCCTCAGAGGCAGCACCCCGGGCTTTCCTGTCCCATCTCCTCCTCTGAGTGGGCACCCACTCGAGAAGTCAGGGGGGGAAGCCAGGGCACCCACAGAACACCTGTGTGTCTAAAGAACAAACCATTACGAACTGACAAACCAGCAGTTTATTTGTTTATTTATTTATTTATTTATTTATTTATTTATTTATTTATTTATTTAACTTATATGCCGCCCACACTACCCAAGGGTCTCATGCCCATCTCTAATTCTGACCATTAAGACATGGGATTTATATTACTTTCAGGGTTTCCCCCTACAGTTTCAATGGCATTTCAGCTAAATCACTAATCTGCCAGAATCACAGAATGCAAAATCAATATGTGAATCTCAAAAATTTGATTTTGAGATAAATGAAATCTTAGCTCACAGTTGCTACTAAGTATTTTTTAAGATGCCAAAGCAGTCGCTTCAACAGAAGTTAACCAACTTCAGCTTTTCCAATGCATGCACTCCAAAGATGAAATGAGATATATTGTGGAATTTGTCATTGTGGAATTTGTAAATCTCCCAGAGTGGCCTTGGTAGCCAGATGGGCGGTATAAAAGTCAAATAAATAAATAAATAAATAAATAAATAAATGCTTAATATCTTTATTTGGGGGGGGGAATCCTTCCCCCCAACCATTCTTTTACTTTTTAAAATACCCTATAAAGTCTTATATAGTTTAATATACTTATCTAGGAATATTGATACAAATTTAATTTTTTAAGATTGTAAATTAGTTTCTCCTTCAAACCTTATAGGGAATTTTGTGAATTTTAAACTTTTTATACATATAAAAACCCACACAAAGTGAAATACCCACCTGTTCCCAAGTTCTCACTTATCTATTTGCTGACTTGGTTTTTCATCTGACTTTTAGGTTTCCATGGTTGAAATCCAGAAGTCAGTCACACCTAGAGTAAGTCCATGGAATCACTGGAACTTACATAGGTGTTGACTCACCAAATCCTCACTGATTCAATGGATGTACTCTAGTTGTGATTTACTACTGGATTTCAGCCCATATGTGCCCTGGGATTTTCTTCAGGTTTATATGTTTACCCTCATAAAATCAGGGATAATGAGCATTCTCTTCCGAATGTGAGACAACTGCACTGACAAACATATATTTTTATTTTCTGTTATCTTCATCCATCCTTTATTGATCACGTCTGAATGTCAGCTGTTCACTTTGGAAAGTTGGAGTATGTTGCATGCAGCAGCATAAATGAATTGCCCCAAACACTGGCTGTAGTTTGATTTTTTAAAAGAGTCCAGAAAATGGTGTATCTCTTGAATAGGTTTGAGAAATCATCAGCGGTAACAGTAAGCCAATATTTCCATTTCTGAACTCAAGGGACTGTTAAATAACAAGCAATTATTTCAATCAAAAACTAAATGCAGATGACAGTATTCAGAAACCTGTGAAAGGAGACTGTTAAAACTGATTTTCTGTCAGAATATCAAGACTCTACAGCTTTAGTTCCAAAGGTAAATGAAGAAGATGATTTACTCTTTGGCGTTAAATGACTTAATACGGGAGCACTCTCTGGGAAACAAGAAAAATAGTGTTTCCTGACAGATCCAGCAAGAGTATATTCGGAAGGAGGGGGACTGGATGTAACAGCAAAATGTAATAACAGAATGCATTGAGGGTAATAGCTGAGCTGGTCTCTCAAATGAAATATATCATTTATGAATTATTTTGTTGAAAACCCTTTGGCACAATCCAGCCAAAGAGCAACATTTTAAAGTCACTGATTTCCAGTGAAAAAGATGAGTTTGTGCCATGGCGTTAATCCTATTGCCATCCATTTCCGATGTGTATCATGGCAAGCGTGGAGTGAGGCACAGCCAGAGTGAAGGAGCCAGGAAGTACATGTACGTGTTTCAAATTGGTTTTGTTCACTAATTAATAAATAATAATCTTACAGCTGCAGAGCTGGAAGGGACCCTATGGATCATTGAGTCCAGTCCCTGACAGGAGGACACAGTGGGGAATCAAACTCCCAACCTCTGGCCAGAGAGCCTAAGCCACTGAGCTATCCAGGAGTTCACCAGATGTTTTGTGGGGGAAAGTAGGAGGTAGAGAAGGAGGGGGAGAAGAAGAAGAACAGTGAGCAAACAGACAAGTAGACAGTGGGCAGTCCATATACATTGACCATCCTCCATAAAGGCAAAACTTTGCTCACATGAAGCCACAGTATGGGAGCCAGGAAGGCTTGAATTTCTGAGAGGAAGAAATGGCCAACAATCAAAGGTCACTCTTTCAGAAGTTCAAAGGAGGTTCAGGTGTGCCATGGGGCAATGGGCCCTTGCTTGCAAATAAAATAAACGGATACCATAGAGCAGTAAATGCATCCCTCCCCTTTTGCTGTCCCCATTTTGAACATTTGATTCTCTAACAATGTGATGGACCAGATCCTCTCAAGTCATTTTTTTTCTTGCCTGAGAACTTTACAGGTTTTTCAGTGTCTAGAAATTTCAGGGCATGCAAAAGTCAGTAGGAAGTAGGGATGGAAATATTTGCTTATTTTGTCGAACAATGTGAGAAATTTAAAAAAAAATCTGAAGTTTTCTTTTATTCCTCCCAGCAACACTACAGTATAAGAATTTTTGTGCATTTTTTGCATATATATTTTTTGTATTTTTGTTTTTAGTGTTGGAAATTTTGCAGAAGCGGTTTAGGGGGCTTGTTGCATTAAAAAAACCTTGTACTTATGCAAATAAAAATAATGTGAGATATACAGTATATTTAGTGCAAAATAAAGGTTTTATTCAAAACACTAGTGGTTTGTTTCATTTTCATTTTTGTTTTTGCAAACACTTCTATGGACTACAAAAAGCCCTGTTTTTTTTCACAGTCCAGTAGGAGTGGGAAAAATGCGGTGGTTGCCTTTTTTTTTAAATGGGGTATCTCAATGTGTGGAGACACACTATGATAAAAAACAGTCATGGTATTTTTGCTATAATGCAGGAGCAAAAATAATAATTACAAAAAATCTTGCAGCAGCAGATCCCTTCATTTGTTCTCACTTCTACTAAGGATGTAACGGGTACTCATAATTTTAATTGTCTTTGTTGAAAAGGGGTGTCTTGGTGAGCTGAGAAAAGACCAACGCTTTGTGTACTAATTTTTCATTATTACCAGAAAAGCTGGAGATTAACAACAGTTCAGTATATTATTTTTATTACTAGACAGATAAACCACAAACAGAATGTGGTCCACAAGGCAGAGAAGTGCCAGCACTGGATTGCTTTTGAGACACATTCCTTCAACTGTATGGAGAGAGGTTTAAAAGCCCAGATATGAGAGTCTGGGATAGGCATCCTTACCTCTCTTTTCCATACCAATGTGGGCCCAATCAGCCTGCTATATGCTTCACCACTGGTAGGCAAAAGTGAAGTTCCAAATGGCCATAACTTCTATTGGTGATGATGACTCAGAGGGTTTGCCATGGCCTGGGCCCTTTTCTGGCAAGCCCAATTGCCAAAAAAGGGCTTCCAGTTTTATCCCGTGAGAACATTGATGAGTGTAACAGGACTGTCAGGCCTAGTTAAGATATAAATTGTTATGCTTGACTGTTTCTGCAGCCATGGAAGTAAATGTACATTACACCCGGTTTAATGGCTTGAGTGGACAGGATTGTCTGCCTGTCATTCTGTCATTGATTTTTATTTATTTATTGAACTTATACACCACCCATCTAGTGGCAGGCCACTTCTCTGGGCAGCTACAAAGGAAATAAACATGAGTATCCAAAAGACAAAGATCGAAAACAATAAACAGGAAAAAAAAACAGGAAACCCACCCAAAACCCCATTATCTAACAGACATTGCATTATGACTGTCTATCTATTTGCTCTACTGCCTTCAGTATTTTCAATATGTCAAGGCCCAGCCTTCATACAACTCAATTTTCTCAAACAGTGCATTTAATGAAAAGATGCCAATTGTAATTACTGTTTTTGTAAATGCTGCTAAACCCTCATAGGTCCTCTGAACTTAGCCCTTAAAACATCAGTCTGCTCCTTTGTTTGTTATTCCTTATTATTTAGCTGCCATACAGTAACTGCCATGGCTTTTAAAAGGACCCCCTCCCTATCTTTTTTTTTTTAATCCCTTCATTCTTAACCTATGGACACTAGTTTGCTTTTCATAATTAATGGCTTTTAAAATGCAGGACATCATGGAGACTTCCGAACATTTTGTTTAAATAAGCAGGGGGCAGTGATTGGAAAAATAATCCAATCTTCCAAAAAATGTAATCATTGCAGGTATTAAGTGTGAAATGTAAATATACATATATTTTATAAATGTAGTGTGTTGAGACAAAAGAGTAAATCATAAGTAAATGAAAGAGTAATGCAGTGTAGTCATCACCGTGTTGTACTAACAACTGCATCAGGAAATTCAGTGATTTGAAAGTGAATTTGTGAAGTAGTTTAGATAGCAGTTCTGGGGTAGGCTGTATATATGGTTCTTTTAAATGTATTCCAAGGATGGTTGTTGTGGTTTCGGGCTGTTTGGCCGTGTTCTGGAGGTTTTTCTTCCTAACGTTTTGCCAGTCTCTGTGGCCGACATCTTCAGATGACAGAAGCTAGAACTCTGTCTCTGTTCTGATGTAGTGTGTGGGATTGTTGAGTATTTGTAGCTGTGGGATCAGGTTTTTGTTCTTTTCAGGAGATTTGTGATATTGAAAAGAACAAAAACCTGATCCCACAGCTGCAAATACTCAACAATCTCACACACTACACCAGAACAGAGACAGAGTTCTAGCTCCTGTCCTCTGAAGATGTCGGCCACAGAGACTGGCAAAACGTTAGGAAGAAAAACCTTCAGAACACGGCCAACCAGCCCGAAAAAACCCACAACAACCATTGAATCCCGGCCGTGAAAGCCTTCGAGAACACATTATTCCAGGGATGTTGGTAAATCTTTTGTTCTGAGTCTCAAGTCCAAGCCTGAGTCTTTGGTACCAAGTCCTGAGTCTGAAGCCCCAAATTTGAGTCCCTATTAAAAACAAGTTTTTTTCCCCAGAAAAAAGGGAGGGGTAGGTGGGTTTCTGAATCATGGATTGAGTATGAGTCATGGGGGGGGGGGAGAAACTGAGTCAAGTCTGAGTTGAGTCACTGGTGCGACTTAAATTCTACTTGACAATGAGCCCCATGACTTGACTCCCCATCTCTGATGTATTCAATATCTCATATTTTTCCCATCTATTTCCATACATGTGGTCTTAACATTACAAACTACTGTGTATATTTCTTGCTACCTCTTGTAGAGCTAGCTATTCCGTACAAGTTAACAGACTTTTTTCCCATTCCCTTGGAGGAATTTTCAAATGCCATCTAGATTTGCATCCAGAAGAGAGAATCTGTTTTCACTCATCTTTACAGGATGAGACCTTAATTATGTCCAGTTTGAAGGACTGAATTGTTTTCTTTCTCATCTCTTAGACTGGATTTCTACAACGGAAACAGCTTCATGCTGGCTTGTTTAAATAAATAAATACTGTAAATTTTAAGAATATCATAGAGGCATGGCAGAAGAGGAAGACTCAGTTGTGATCTTACTTGGCCTGCTTCATATTGCTGAAGCATAAATCAGTTGTTTGTGTGTATGTCGGTGTGCATGTATTTAACTGGACCCGTTCCTTCACTTTTAACTGCAGCCAGGCAGTTGTTTGCTTTTGCTTGGGAACAAACAGTGAACTGGATTCTCACATTCTTATGATTATGCTCTATATCTCACTATGTAAATTCTCAGAATCTCATTTACACTTTCTTTCTATTCATAAAGGGACTGCCTGGATTACCAATAGCAAGCAGGTACCAATTGGTAATAAAGTGATTCTATGATGAGATCATCATGATTGAAACCATGTTTACAAGGTAAAGATAACCACATAAAGCCTTGAGCCAAATGAGAAGTTGCAACTGAGAGGGGAGATAAGGAAAGGAATCCCATGACTACCTATTGGAAACATTTTAATGTAGGATAAGAAGACCCCAGCTCTTAAATAGTTCCCCTAATGTTGTACATCTTGTAGTGTTATGCCATGCTCCACTTGCATAACCCCATTTCCAGGACGGGATTTTCTCATGACTCATTTTAAAATAGTTCTTTCTGCAAAGCTGAACACATCAGTGCGTTTTTGGCAGCTCCAATAAATGATGACATTTTATGGCTGCCGATATTCAAAAGATGATACTTTTCTAGAACTATCACATTACCAAAGTCCTTCCAAAGAAATGAGTTTAGTCTCACAACTTCTACCCTATCAGTTAGCTCCATCTGAAAGTCCCCCCCCCCCCCTGCTCTGAGAGGATCCTGTTTAACATGAACTGGAAAGGCTCACAATTCAGCGCTGCTTCAGAGCAGACTTTTTGGGAGCTGGGTGTATAAGGTGCCAGGACAAGGCACCTTCTTGCCTCCATAGGGGCACCCTCTATGGCACCAGTACCTAAGTGTAGTACTCATGTGTAAAATATACACGCTGCACAACAGTTGAGGAATGGTTTAAAGACATGCACTTCTTGCTTGTCTTTTAAAAAAATACTTCAGAATACTTCAGAAGAAACCCCATGTCTCACAGTGTCTCATATCTTACAATGGATAGTGGGTGCTATTTATAGCAACCACCCAGAATAGTGCCTCACACTAATGAGGCAGTATAGAAATCTATGGAATAAATATAGAAATCTATGAAAAGTAAGTACAAGCCACAACTCAATCTACTTGCATGCTCAATGAGTGAACTTTCCAGATGAAAAGCCAACTTCCTACATGTTCTCCTTTATAGGTGGGAACGTCAGCTGAAGGGAACGATAGATTCCTCCTGTCAAGATTCCACTGTCATGATAAAGCATTATGAATATTAGAGCTGCTATGACTCTGAAGGTAGTACTTCCTCTAATATTACATCGTACGGTACAGTGGGGGAAAAGTGAGTGTTATTATCAGCTGGCATTCAGAACGAACTTACCTAATTCACCTAATTTACATTTTAACAAAGAATCGATCATTATTTCCTGAACAGACAAGAGGGCTCATGCAAAAGGCATCCAACTGTACAAGAGATGTACTAGAATCTCCTGCACTGTGTTGGTTGTGAGGCACGTTCTTCTGTTCTAATGACATAATTAGTAGCACACTTTCTTTTACTTTAGTATCTCAGAATTCTTAAGGTTTTTAAAAGGGCTTTTAAAAATGATGACACTGTTGAAGATACAAAAGAGAAACGCCTACTGCATGCTTTAATTTGAGGCAGAGAAATGTGCTAATTATATTTATAACTCAACATTTCATTGCCAAATGTTGAGACAGATGTGCGCAGGACATTTATAATGTTGGCTGGACAATAATGTTGACAGTTTATATATGGTCAGTGTGTTGGACTGGATTGTTTAAATAAGTTAACAATCCTTGGAGCCTTATCGTGTGTAAACAGCTAGCTCTTTGGATGATGAAACTGTTGTTAGCTGGGATTTAACAAGGCTGCAGGGTACACAATGTGATTCTGCAGAAAAATATACCTGATTAATCTGCCCTCAACCACTGGTGAGTACTCTATCATTGCAAAAAAACCTGGCACACCAGCCATAGTCTGTAAAGGTTAAATAGTGATATACAGGTGTTAAATTAAAGCTTATCAAGTTACTGCACATCAGAACAATGATAAAGGTCCCTCAGGAAATCACCAAAATGGGGGAAAAAAGAGTCCGTTCAGGAACTGCTGCTTGGCAGATAGGCCCTTACAATGAAACTCGTCTCAATGACAGCGTGACTCAGGGGTGGGATTTTTGCGACAAGGTTAGCAAATGTCATGTGGCACACTGGAGGCAATCTTCCTTCCTAGAATATAGCACTACTCTCCGTTGTTTTCCTCAAAGAACTCTCATCCAGATTCCCATAATATCTAAAGATAGATAGATAGATAGATAGATAGATAGATAGATAGATAGATAGATAGATAGATAGATAGATAGATAGATAGATAGATAGATAGATAGACAGACAGACAGACAGACAGACAGATTAGTGAGCAAGAAACGGATAGATTTATTTATTTATTTAAAATATTTATATGCCACCTTTCTCCTTAAAAGCATCCAAAGCAGTTTACATTATTAAAAGAAACAACATTAGAAGCTAAAACAATAAATTATTACAATAGTTTAAAAAGAGTTAAATAAATATATTAAATCTAGTAGATAAAAACATTAGAGAAGCACATTTAAATATAGCAATAATAAAAACACAGCAGTCCTGTTTTTGAAAAGTCCTCTTAGATAGCCAATCACTGAGGAAAAGCCTTCTTGAAGAGAAAGGTCTTTGTCTGCTTGCCGAAGGGCAACAAAGATGGGGCCAGCCTAGTCTTCTGTGGGAGGGAGTTCCACAGTCTGGGAGCAGTAGCAGAGAAGACCCTCTCCCGTGTCCCCACCAAACATACTGTGAAGGAGGTGACACTGAGAGAAAGGCCTCATGATCTTAAAACCCAGGCAGGCTCATAAAGGGAAACACCGTTTTTGAGATAGCTTGGACCCAAGCCATTTAGGGCTTTATAAGTTAAAACCAGCACTTTGAATTGTGCTTTGAACTGACATTGTCTGACACCTAGAAAAGGAATGAAGAGGATTCTTATTATAAAATTTGATCTTGCCATTCAGGCCATTCTTTCTTCTTTTTTATTTTGGAAAGCTTCTGACTTTTAAGTGGTGACCCTGCTGTTTCATGTCACTAGCTGTAACTGGCTGGACAGCTTAGTGAGCTGGCTACCCGGCTGCAGAACCCGGGGTAGGACATTTGACTCCCCACTGTGACTGTTGTATGAGGAGCCAACCTGTGCAACCTTGAGTAAGTTACACAGTCTCAGAGCACCCCAAGAAGAAAAGAATGATAAACCACTTCTGAGTACTACACCTAGAAAAACCTTGAAAAGAAAGTGGTAAGTCCAAATCATCTGGATGGCACATAATATTAAGTTTAATTTTAACATAAATATTTTAAATAAATAAATAAACTGGTTTAGTTAGCTCGAGTGTTATTTAGTTGTGCTTATGTCTCTCTGAAATGAACACAGAAAGTCAGTCATGAGGACTAAGAGAAATCCCATTGGAAACTAAATTCCACTGACTTAATCTGGAAGGATCCAACACCTTAAATTTAAATTAGTATAATGCTGAAATCTAGTAGTAAATTGCAATTAGAATAGGCCCATTGAATCAGTAAAACTTACAGAGAAGATTATACTACTACTACTACTACTACTACTACTACTACTACTACTACTACTACTACTACTAATAATAATAATAATAATAATAATAATAATAATAATAATAATAATAATAATAATAATAATAGGAGCGAAAAACACAGAAACTAATGAACATGCTTCATGCACTACATCCCAAAAAGTGATGTGGACAGATTATATTTACCATGAAAACTTGGAGGCCATGGATTACTGCAAATACAGCAGGTAGTAGAGGAGGAAAAAAGAATCCTAAATGATTATATCAGTACAAGCAGAGAAAAATTACTTAAGATGGTAAAAATGGAGAATATTTTGGAAACAACAGAAACAAGGCTCAATATAAGAAACAACAATTTGAAAAGAAATTAAACAGCTGGAAAAATAAACCACTACATGGACAACGCCTGAGAAATATGGATGGAAAGCATGATCATAATTCAACATGGGCATGGCTAAAACTGGGGACCCTTAAGAAAGAAACCGAAGGCTTATTTTTTACTGCACAAGAACAAGCACTCCAAACCAATGTGATGAACACTAAAATCCAAAGAATTAGTGCTAACAGCAAATGTCAACTCTGCCAAGAAAAGGATGAAACTGTATCACACCTCATCTGCGAATGTCCAAAGATTGCACAAACAGATTACAAAGTAGTTAGACATGATAGAGTGGCAAAATTAGTGCACTGATAATTATGCAAAAAATATAACTTGCCAGCCTCCAAAAACCCATGGGAACATCAGGAAGAGAAGGTGTCAGAAAATGAGGAAGTCAAGATATTGTGTGATTTCCAGATCCACGCCAATAGACACCGTGAACATAACACACCAGACATAGTAGTAATAGAACGAAGAAATGTCTGGATCATTGAAAACACAATTCCAGGGGATGCCAGACTTGAAAATAAAGAATTGGAAAAACTAACAAAGTACAGAGACCTAGCAAATGAAACATCTCACCCCTGGAAGAAACACACTTCAGTGGTCCACGTAGTCATTGGGGCTTTGGGAACAATATTAAGACATTTCACACAGTACTATAAGCAGTTGCAGATCTCAGACCACACCATCAGAGCTACAAAAAATGGCAATATTAGGAACAGCATACATATTGTGTCGATATTTAACAGATACTTGGGTTTTTGGTTAAAACTTGTATCTGTCAATGTTTTTATAATTTTGACTGTGCCTGGTGTTTTTGAATAATAATAATGATAATAATAGAACTGCAGAGCAGTTAACTCACCAAATCCCACTGATTCAATGGGCCTACTCTAGTTATGACTTCCTACTGGATTTCAGCCAATATGTATAATATTATATATAATTATGGCAGTAATCCAGTATCTTGGAACTATATATACTGATTTACCAATCCCCTTTTCAGTTTCAACACACACAAAGAGAGTGAAAGAGACAGGAAGACTTGCTTAAGTCTGTGGGTTTTGCATTTCAGAAGCAGTAAAAGGAGATGAGATACAGACCATTCCATTTTTCCATGGTACATCAGTTTTCAGCAGTAGCTACAGTATGTTAACATCTGATGGCCAACCAGTAGTTGCATAGGTGAACTGGTTTCAATGAAGAACATTGTGCTTGAGATGATGCACATCAGACTAGATGAGAACATGTGAAGTTCTACTAAATGGTGTTTGCTCTGTGACCAATATACATTCACACACACAAGATCTCACTTGCTTCTTGTAGTCAACAAATGATGAACAGGTTATGTGAATCTATTCGAATTTCATGTGCTATTAAATAACAGCTGCTGACTGACTCAGACATCATGTCATAGAGACATTGTTGGGAATTCTTGCAGAGTTTTGAATTTTAATTAAATTCCTCTAGCTGTGTAGCAGAAGTGTGGGGATTTACATAGCAGAGTGGCTTCACGTTCCCCAGATTAGTCCATCCCTTTTTCTCATTAACTGGACCTTACAGTCTCAATAACTCACTCTGAGACTTTAGTAGGAGAAAGAATAAAATCAAATTTTTTTACTTACAGTTCAAAAGATCAAACAGCAAACTGACAAACATGGCTGACTTTCAGAGGCAGAAGGGAACAATTGGTTAGTGCTGGATAGATTGACAGTCACCCCAACCCAAAAAGGCGTGTCCCAGCCACACCTACTATAGACAGCATGCAAGGTTGCAAAAAAAAAAAAAAAAAAAAAAAACAACAGGAATTAGATATGGGAGTTTCTTCTGGGTCATGAGGGTGTTTTTAAGGTCTGTCACAGAGGCATTAGATTTGCTCAGCAGAGTACAAATGTAATTCTGGATTGTAAGCTTAAGTTTTGTGAAATAAAGATGACAGCTTTTGTGAGGAATGGCTGCCTTAAAAATATAAGATTATGCTGCGCTTTAGTTCTGTAAGTTCTGGAATCCTTTACTTCTAAAAATAAGCATTAAATGTATGGGTGCAACATTAAACATTTTCAGATGATATTTGCATTTTTCCCCCCAGTGGGAATGATTCACATGTGACTTACACATGATTTACACACAACTGAAACCAAATGACCTAATTTTAAACTGGATTGTACTTTTTGAACATTGAACAAAGATTGGAAGTAACTAATGTGCAGTAATAAATTAAATAGTTAATAGTTCAATTAATTTGTTTTCCTCAGTAATGAAGATGTAGCTATTTTACATTACAATTTGACTTAATTAGGGATAGCACCACACCTTTTCCGGTGTAATGCAATTTTAAAAGTTACTTTTATGCTCATGGGATGTGACCTCACTAAATGATGGGGGAGGAATGTCACATGTCTGGTTTAGCAACATTTGAGAAATGAGAAAAGCAAACTGTTAAAAAGTGACAATAATGCAGCAGGAACTGATGCCTTTTTAAAGTCAGTTTCCAAGTTCTGTGACTAGTTGACAATTGGAGAATCAATTCTTTCTCTATGTTTGGAGATGGAGATCTAAGTCTGACAGATCCTGGTCTCCCCAAGGCCACCGAGGTAGTCGATGGACTTTACAAGAATACAGTTTATTCAAACGAAACCTTTATCTATTCCAGCACTGTGGTCCCTACAGACAGTTGCCTTTGGGAAACCCACAAATAGCACTAGTACAGCTTGAGAGCTCTTTCCGGTTGTTGCTCCCAGACCGCAGCTGGTATTCCCTGGCATATCACTTCTGAACTCAGAGGTTTCTATAATGTCCAGTACATCCAATTGCAATGAATAGTTTGCTTGATGTCTTTGCCTAACAGTCTTTGAAAAACTTTGGAACTGGTGGCTACCTTTGCATCTTGTAGCAATGAGTTCCAAGAATAAAGCACATACTGTGCAAAGTAGAAAAGTGTGTTTCTTTTTCATTGAAGGCTGAACAAGGATTTGAGATGAGATTGCCTATTGGGCGGTAATTTAAAGGCCAGCGGGATCAGATTAAACCTCTCTCTTTTTCTTTAAATTGACGAAACCATTATATACAACTCCTTTCTGAAGCAGAGCTTGGAGAGTTTACTGTTTTGAACTATAATGCCCAGAATATCTCAGCTAGAATTAGATAGTATCACAAAAAAGTAACTTTTCCAAGCTCTGCTTAAAGGTGTAAATCATATTTAAGGAACTGCAATGTAGCTGAAAGTGTAACAAATTCCATTGACTTTTTTTTTAAAGGATAAAATTACAGTAAAATGCAATGTTCTAACAAACTAAATCACAAGTTCCGATGCACCAGCATTTCCTCATTATTTTAAAGTAACTATTTATGTGTCTTACTAATTGCATAGGTGTATTCTGGCTCTTAAGGATAACACTGCCCGCCCTCTGTGCCATATGGATCCCTCACTGGGTGCCTTTGAGTTGTCATTATCTCCTAAGAAAAATAATGCACTTGATGACAGCATTGATATGCCGTGGCATGTTTTAGTCTCTGCTCCTTGTTGCCTTAAGGCTAAGCAAATGGTTTTATTCTTGTCATTTTATTTTCTGTGCTGAGTGACATTGCAGTGTGACTTCAGTCTACTGCTATTGATGGCTTCTTTCAACACATGGGGAGCGTGGGGGGGGGAGTTTGAGCAATGGGCTTCAGCTACCTTGTCTCTAATCCTGCCTTGAAAGGAGGGTGATCAAGGTAAAAGGTTGTCTGTTTTATGTCTTTACCCAGCTTAACACCAGGTGTTTGCTGTATTGTGAAGCTTTCTTCAGCTCTTGTGTGTCTAACATTCAATGTTTCCTTTCAAACAACTGAAATGCCACATACATATGCTAATTGTTATGTGTGAACCACACAGCCCTGCTCAAATATGAAATGACATTTTCATTAGCTGTTCCCCGGCATATGTAGTCGCGTCTCCTCAAGGCTTCTGTTTTGATCTGCCTTCTCCTCCTGTGGACATGAAGGGCTCTTATTGTATATCGCTTACAGACATGCTTATAGAGTTGCAGTAAAAATTGTTAAGATTGCTCCTCTTTTCTGACACAGGAGAATTTGTCAAGGTACCTGGGAGGGGTTTTGCCCCCACCCCAGCAGTCATTTTTTCAATATCTACATTAAAAGTCATTCGGAACAATTTATTTTTATGGCAGAAGTTTCCAAGCACTATCTTTCCTATTTTTTAACTAAACATGATGATGGAAGTGGATGGAATTGCTCCTTGCTTTAAAATCTAGGGAGAGAAGATCTCAGTGGCTAGACCTTTCAAACAGATTAGCCTGTATGTTAGAGGAGGAGAACTTCCAAAAGTCTGGGTGCCCTCCGACAGCCTTTGTACCTTGGTAGGCCCCGGGACTCTAATACTTCCTCCTAAAACTTATCTCACTCTACTAGATGATCACCTTGTTTAACTTCCAGCAACACAAGGCTGATAGGGGCAAACTTTCCTAATGTACAAAACAATTATGCTTCCCTGGGTCTTCAGGTGGAGAGACAAATCTCAGGGCAAATGGCATTAGATGAAGAAAGTGTGGAGTTGTTTTGTTTTGTTTTGATTTGTTAGTGGCTCTAATGCCCAAGCACCCATCACCACCCATTCTCAAGGATCATAGCTTCAGCACAAAGGTGTTTTTATGTATGTTGTGCTTCTACATTGTTCATCACCCTCATCATCATGGGCCATCAAGTCAGTTGTGACTTATGGTGACCCTTTTCAGGGTTTGCCAGGTAGAGAGTAGTACTCAGAATGGTTTACCATTCCCTTCTTCTGGGGTTGCCCTGGGACTGTGCAGCTTGCCCAAGACCTCACAGGCTGGCACAGTGGGGAATCAATCTCCCAACCTCTGGCTCCACAGCCAGATACTTAAACCACTGTGTACCAAAACACCAGGCATGCAGAGAGGAGACTAGGGAGAGAACAAGTGGGTGCATGCAATTGGGTCCATCATGTGCCATTTGGAGGAAGGGAGAGGGTGTGAAGCACCAGCGTTGTGACTTGTAGATCCTTTTTGTGAGCACTAGCAACAATTTCCTGTGGGCTGGCAATGAGTCTTCCACTGCAACAGGACTGTATAGCCTAGAAACACCCCCCTCCCATGCCTCATGAGTGCGGCAGTAGGTAAGGCTGCATGGGAAGTGAGCTATAGCAGGAATGGCAGCAACTGCTGGGTGAATTTTGCCTCCTGCTCTAAAGGCAAAAATAATGCCCTTCTTTCCTTGGCTCTAGGTTTCTATTGTATGTGGTTTGCTGTGTTTCTACTGGGATTCTGAGCCTATTTACCCCAATTTCCCCTGTTCCCATTTCTACAGTCAGTGGGCAAAGAAGCATTTCTTTTCCTCCCAACCTGTCTGCCAAACTCCTGTGCCATCTGAGGGACTCGTCCTATGAAATCAGAAGAGTCTGCCCTTGATCTCAAGTTTTGGCCCTGAAATTTCAGGGAGTGGGATGCTGCTGACCTGGTAATCCTAACATTGCCTTACAGCTTGACCCTTCCCCTCAAATATGAATCCCTGGCTCCCTTCAGACAACTGCCCATGTCTAGCTAAGACACATAGATACATCCTTCTTTGCAAGCCATGCAAAAGGTAATATATTTGGACTAGAAGACCCTTGTTTTGCACTAGTATTGGCCATACTGGTTGGGAGACGCTGGAATGTGTGGTCCAAACTAGTAACATGCTCAACATCTATTTCTATGTAAGGGGCCTTGAGATTTTGGGAGCCTGTGTGCTGCTAGTGCCATGGCAAAATGCATTTAAATGGGGGCCTGGGTGGGCTTCTTCTTGCAGCAAGCAACATACATGTCGGGATGGCCCTGGAGGCAGAATTGGTTCTGCTATTGGAGGGGGCAGCTTCCAGCGGTCTGAAGGCCACATGGCCAGATTCCTCGAGCTTAGAAGGCTGCACCCACTCCCATGCCCTGTTCACTCCTCAAAAACTTTCCTTTTTAAAAGGCACTTTTAAAAAACACTGGAAAAGCCCTCCTCGTGCTCTTTGTAGTGTCCATTTAAAAAAAAGAGATACAAACAAATTTTGGGGATTGAATGTACTGGGAGTACTTGAGGGGCTTGACACACAACAACAACAAAATATTCCCATGCACGAGGAGGCTTTTTGAACTCTTTGAAAAATATAAGTATTGGATCTCGGTGGGGGGGAGATGTCTGAAGGTTGGGAGCAGCCCATAGGCCTCCTTTTCCCCATCCCTCTTCTGTTACAACCCTTCATGTTACTGCATATCTGTTTGTTATGCACCTGCCATGGCTTCTGGAAGAATAAGAGTTGCTACTATACCACTGACATTTTCTGCCTCCTCCTTGCCTCCTTGTCATTTTTCAAGAATAATTGCCCATTGAATTTGCCATCTCTGACTCTAAAAACCAGCCTTTCTGCCTTCAGCTGCCCAAGTCTCGGAACCTACGTTGTGTAAAATATGCCAAGAAGAAGGTTGTCAAGCATCGCCCTGCCCCCAAACAGAGATGAAGTATCTGTTGAAAGAATCCAAAGTTAGATTTTTCTCATGAAAATTCAGTGCCAAATTGCAGAAGAGTACATTTCTCCAACGTTCCATGTTACACGCCTCAACTTCCTGACTCCTGTCCAGCACTTTAAGGAATGTTAGAATAGCAGGAGTCATGAATCCTCCTGAAATCAAACACTGTTGAGAAGAACTACAAGGTTTCTGTTATGCTGCTTCTCTTAATGTAAATCAATGAAATATCAGGCTTTCCGTAATGAATGTTGTAATATTTATCTCCTGGGCCAATAAACACCTCCATGTGCAATCTCCAGGCTTGCCTTTTGTCTCCAGCACACTGATTATCTAGTCATCAAAGTTTCATAAATAAGACCTGGTGGAAATGGTTTGCTTCTGCTGTGCTTAAATTTGTAAGGCAGATGCTCGGTTTCTATTCCCATTGCAACTGAACAATGGATGAATAGTTCCAGACTTGTAATATTGCCGGTGAATATCAACTATATAGTTGGCATCGTTAGGCTACATTCCCCAATGTCATTAACCTTGGCATTGCTCAAAAGATAATGAAGACTGTCTTTGGCACATCTTTCCATACATGGCAATATCATCTTGGAATTAATAAAACTGTCTCAGTTCAACAATATCATACCGAAGTGTTTTTCAGTACATTCAGACAGTTGGTTTAGTCTTTTTCGTGTCATCTTGGTGTAAAACTGGGAATGTCTTCCCTGTATTTCATCTTATAGCCTTCACAGTTTAGCTCAATCTCTATGCAGGACAAAGGTTCCCTGTTTTTTGTTTTTGGTATCATGCCTCCTTTCGCAGTCTCAAGAAACCCTTACGCCTCCACATTTCTCATTCCCAACCCTCCTTTTAATAATAAAATAAAATAATCCTTTGTAATTTAAAATTAAAATAACCTCAAAGACTTCTCTTTTTTTCCTTCAAATAAAAATAGGCACAAATAGTTTCTCTTTTCAGGAAAAGTAATCAACAATGTAATTTACCTTAAGAAATAACAGGAACAAAATGAGTGTAATGCTGATGATAACGATCTCATAGTTGGACTTCCTTGTGAAATTCGTTCATGCACACAAATGTACACAGCTTGGGAATCAATGATTCAGGTAGAAGAAATGTCATGTGAAGACATCAGATGTGGGGCTGTATAACTGCCAAACATGAGCATTTGCTCTCCTAAATCAGTTTTCCACCATTATTCTTATCAACTCCCATTTTTGTATTAGGTTAGGAAACTCTCAGCCTCTTTCATATGCATGAAAACTAATTAATATATTTATATGGATTTTTGTACTTATTTTTCTAAGGTACACATTTTGTAGGCATTTTTCAGCAACTGAAATGTGTGAACTTTTGAAACATAGACCCGATACCGTGCACACTTCTTTTCTTCTCAAGTGTTCTACAAGGCTCACAGTTATACAAATAGTATACAGATTTCTTATCCTCATAAACTTTATGAGGGTTTCTCATAAAGGGGGAGGATTACTATGACACTCATTTTTTCTGCAACCTATATTTGAACCCATAAGCAAGTTCAAACATGTTTATGAGTAATCTGACCTTTCTCACCAGATTACTCATAAACATGTTCAAACCTACCCATAAGCAAAAACATAGGTTGCCAAAAAAAAATATGACGTGTCATAGAAATCCTCCCCCTAAGTATATGGATTTCTGAGACATGATATATTCCATTCAACTGCTAGTCTCAAGAGTTAGGAGATGGGCATTTCTGCATGAAAACGCAACCCTGAAACATTGCTTCCCATCTCTTCTAAACACACAGCACCTAGTAGAGACCAGGCTAGCCCCAAGGAACTTCATTGTGGTTCCAAAACCATCAAACTCAGAGCACAGACCAGACTGGTTGGTTGACTCATTCATTCATTCATTCATTTACCTATTTGTTTATAATCTCTCTCTCCCTCTCTGTTTCCAATGTTATATATAATTTGGCTGTGGTTTATATATATATATATATATTAAAAGACATAAAAAACCACACTGGAAAAGAGGGGAAGTCATATTTCCCATTAAAAGCCCTTCTTTCCTCAGTAGCCATACGTTTTCCTGATGCCTATTGAAATCAAAAGTTCTTTGCCTGCTTTTGACAAAAGGTTGCTTCTATACAGAGATTGGGAAACTTACTGCTTTGAAATGCAAACCGCATAATGACTGTAGGGTTTAGGATTTGTAGTCCCCAAATTTATTTTGATATTTAAGAAGTGGGTTTTCCAGTTCCACAACCCCACTGAGCTTCCTTGGGTTGGTAGCGATTAAAAACCCAGGCCTCCTGAGTCGAGCTTCAAGATGGCTGAAAATATGAACAGAGGCTTGGGTACACCAGGCTCTGGAAAGAATATTTGTTGAATTTCTGTCCTGCCTTTTCTCTACAAGGCAGCTCTCCTTCTCCCCACTTCATCTCCCCACAACAGTCCTATGAGAGGTCAGGCTGAGAAAACATGGTTGGCCCGTGGTCATGTAGTGAGTTTGATGCCTCAATGGAGGCTAGAACTTTGATCTCCCAAGTCCCAGTCTAATCTTATATGCCAGTGGCTCCCAAATTTGGGTCCCCACATCTTCTTGGATTACAACTCCCAGAAATCATGGCCAGCACAGCTAGTGTGAAGGCTTCTGGGAGTTTGAGTCCAAGAACGCCTGGGGACCCAAGGTTGGGAACCACTGTTCTAAGCAGTACTTCACACTGGGTTATTACTTTATGTGTTGCAACTGCAAGATCTGCCATTTTCACATGATGTGAGCCTGTTTGTAATATTACAAGTACATTATGAAACTCCCTCCCACAGGAGGCCAGACTGGACCCATCTTTGCTGTCCTTCTGCAAGCAGGCAAAGACCTTTCTCTTCAGGTAAGCTTTCCCTCCCCCTTCATGGATTGCTGCCTTGTCATGGCAAAGGGGCTTGAGTAATTCAGAGAAGCTATGGGCTATGCCGTGCAGGGACACCCAAGACGGACAGGTCATAGTGGAGAGTTCTGACTAAACGCGATCCACCTGGAGCAGGAACTGGCAAACCACTCCAGTATCCTTGCCAAGAAAACTCCATGGACAGAAACAAAAGGCTAAAAGATCTGACGCTGGAAGATGAGCCCCTCAGGTCGGAAGTCATCCAACATGCTACTGAGGAAGAGCAGAGGACAAGTACAAGTAGCTCCAGAGCTAATGAAGTGGTTGGGCCAAAGCTGAAAGGACGCTCAGCTGCGGACGTGCCTGGAAGTGAAAGGAAAGTATGATGCTGCAAAGAAAAATACTGCATAGGAACCTGGAATGTAAGATCTATGAACCTTGGTAAGCTGGATATGGTCAAACAGGAGATGGCAAGAATAAACATTGACATCCTGGGCGTCAGTGAACTAAAATGGATGGGAATGGGCGAATTCAATTCAGACAGTTATCATATCTACTACTGTGGGCAAGAATCCTGTAGAAGAATGACGAAGTCGCTGCCAAGCCGAGGCTTTGGGCAGCGTGACTAAGCTTTGCCTCTTTTCAAAGAGGAGGAGAACGCCAAGTTATAAAAGGGGCGTTCTCCTCGTTAACCGTCTTCTTTTTCTTGCACCCACACACCTTCCCTATTCTAGTGTGAGTTTTTCTGGTTGCCTCTGGGGCCGGATAGGAATTTTTGACCTTCATCCTGATTGGCTGTTGGATGGGGGGATTTTTTGCCTATCCCACACTAGTACGAGTTGTTGGCATTTTGTGGTGGAAAATTGGTCACACTGGCGGGTAGTGCGGAAAAAACAGGTATTTCTCGGTGAGTCCCACTTTAAGATCAGGTAAGCTAATAGCACATCGGACCTCCCAAGGCTGCGGATCGTGCGATTACAGCACTTGGGGGGAAAGATGCGCTGGGCCACCACCGGACCAACAGTCATCAAGTAAAGATGGCTCAAGGTCTGGGGGTGTTTATTAGCGGCCAGCCGGGATCCTGCTGTCCTTAAGACAGTGAGTACCTGGGGCCGGGGACTCGCCCATATGATTACTGATTTATCTGTTTCTGCTCTACAGCAGGCCCCCCTTTGCCAATTGATTGGCAAAAAAATTTCTGAATGATTATCAATAAAGTGTGGCCCGTGTTTTAATCCATATCACTTGTCTCGCGTCTTTATTCCGGGGTTGGGGGGCAAATGGAGTAGCCCTCATAGTCAACAAAAGAGTGGGAAAAACTGTACTGGGATACAATCTCAAAAATGATAGAATGATTTCAATATGAATCCAAGACAGACCTTTCAACATCACAGTAATCCAATTTTATGCACCAACCACCGATGCTGAAGAGGCTGAAATTGACCAATTCTATGAAGACTTACAACACCTTCTAGAACTGACACCAAAGAAAGATGTTCTTCTCATTATAGGGGACTGGAATGCTAAAGTAGGGAGTCAAGAGATAAAAGGAACAACAGGGAAGTTTGGCCTTGGAGTTCAAAATGAAGCAGGGCAAAGGCTAATAGAGTTTTGTCAAGAGAACAAGCTGGTCATCACAAACACTCTTTTCCAACAACACAAGAGGCGACTCTACACATGGACATCACCAGATGGGCAATACCGAAATCAGATTGATTATGTTCTCTGCAGCCAAAGATGGAGAAGCTCTATACAGTCAGCAAAAACAAGACCTGGAGCTGATTGTGGCTCTGATCATCAGCTTCTTATAGCAAAACTCAAGCTTAAACTGAAGAAAGAAGGAAAAACCACTGGGCTAGTCAGATATAATCTAAACCAAATCCCTTATGAATACACAGTGGAAGTGAAGAACAGATTTAAGGAACTCGATTTGGTGGACAGAGTGCCTGAAGAACTATGGATGGAGGCTCGTAACATTGTACAGGAGGCAGCAACAAAAACCATCCCAAAGAAAAGGAAATGCAAGAAAGCAAAGTGGCTGTCCAACGAGGCCTTACAAATAGCAGAGAAGAGAAGGGAAACAAAATGCAAAGGAGACAGGGAAAGTTACAGAAAATGGAATGCAGACTTCCAAAGAATAGCAAGGAGAGACAAGAGGGCCTTCTTAAATGAACAGTGCAAAGAAATAGAGGAAAATAATAGAAAGGGAAAAACCAGAGATCTGTTCAAGAAAATTGGAGATATTAAAGGAAACTTTTGTGCAAAGATGGACATGATAAAGGACAAAAATGGTAGGGACCTAACAGAAGCAGAAGACATCAAGAAGAGGTGGCAAGAATACACAGAGGAATTATACCAGAAAGATCTGGATGTCCCGGACAACCCAGATAGTGTGGTTGCTGACCTTGAGCCAGACATCCTGGAGAGTGAAGTCAAGTGGGCCTTAGAAAGCATGGCTAACAACAAGGCCAGTGGAGGTGATGGCATTCCAGTTGAACTATTTAAAATCTTAAAAGATGACTCTGTTAAGGTGCTACACTCAATACGCCAGCAAGTTTGGAAAACTCAGCAGTGGCCAGAGGATTGGAAAAGATCAGTCTACATCCCAATCCCAAAGAAGGGCAGTGCCAAAGAATGCTCCAACTACCGTACAATTGCACTCATTTCACACACTAGCAAGGTTATGCTCAAAATCCTACAAGGTAGGCTTCAGCAGTATGTGGACCGAGAACTCCCAAAAGTACAAGCTGGATTTCGAAGGGGCAGAGGGACTAGAGACCAAATTGCTAACATGCGCTGGATTATGGAGAAAGCCAGAGAGTTGCAGAAAAACATCTACTTTTGCTTCATTGACTACACAAAAGCCTTTGACTGTGTGGACCACAACAAACTATGGCACATTCTTAAAGAAATGGGAGTGCCTGACCACCTTATCTATCTCCTGAGAAATCTATATGTGGGACAGGAAGCAACAGTTAGAACTGGATATGGAACAACTGATTGGTTCAAAATTGGGAAAGGAGTACGACAAGGCTGTATATTGTCTCCCTGCTTATTTAACTTATATGCATAATACATCATGCGAAAGGCTGGACTGGATGAATCCCAAGATGGAATCAAGATTGCCGGAAGAATTATAAACAACTTCAGATATGCAGATGATACCACTCTGATGGCAGAAAGTGAGGAGGAATTAAAGAACCTCTTAATGAGGGTGAAAGAGGAGAGCGCAAAAAATGGTCTGAAGCTCAACATCAAAAAAAAACTAAGGTCATGACCACTGGTCCCATCACCTCCTGGCAAATAGAAGGGGAAGATATGGAGGCAGTGACCGATTTTACTTTCTTGGGCTCCATGATCACTGCAGATGGTGACAGGAGCCACAAAATTAAAAGACCCCTGCTTCTTGGGAGGAAAGCGATGACAAACCTAGACAGCATCTTAAAAAGCAGAGACATCACCTTGCCGACAAAGTCAAAGCTATGGTTTTTCCAGTAGCGATGTATGGAAGTGAGAGCTGGACCATAACGAAGGCTGACCGCCGAAGAATTGATGCTTTTGGATTGTGGTGCTGGAGGAGACTCTTGAGAGTCCCCTGGACTGCAAAGAGAACAAAACTATCCATTTTGAAGGAAATCAACCCTGAGTGCTCACTGGAAGGACAGATCCTGAAGCTGAGGCTCCAATACTTTGGCCATCTCATGAGAAGAGAAGACTCCCTGGAAAAGACCCTGATGTTGGGAAAGTGTGAAGGCAAGAGGAGAAGGGGACGACAGAGGACGAGATGGTTAGACAGTGTCATCGAAGCTACCAACATGAATTTGACCAAACTCCAGGAGGCAGTGGAAGACAGGAGGGCCTGGCGTGCTCTGGTCCATGGGGTCACGAAGAGTCAGACACGACTTAACGACTAAACAAGAATAACAACTTTCCCTCAGTGACTGGTTAAATGAGTGTGACTTTTAGATGGATTGTCCGGATAAGCGAAGCTTCCAATCAGCAGGCGGAACTTTTCCGTATAGTTCGCGATCTTTCCGGAACTGGTCATGGTGATTGGCCTCCCTCTAGCATCTCACCTGACCAATTTGCAGCTTTTTAAAATCGAAAGTGGAGGCCATCCGCCGGGATCTTACCCCCTATTTGGAAACAGTAGATCGAGCTGAGACATCCAGCGCTCCATCTTGCCCGATGAGACTTAATCACTTTCAGCCTGTGACGTCAGATATGGTGGACAGAGTGCTTGACCGCTGTCGTGCCACCACCTCCTCCCTTGACCCTTGCCCAGCCTGGCTAATCAAAGCAGCCAGGCCTACAACATCTGAATGGGCTACAGCAATAATTAATGGGTCTCTCCAGGAGGGCAAGGTTCCCCTTGCCCTCAAGGAGACACTCGTTAGGCCCATTAGGAAGAAACCGAGCTTGGCGGCGGACGATATTGGTAATTATAGGCCCGTCGCCAATGTTTCTTTCCTTAGCAAGGTAGTTGAGAGGGTGGTGGCCGATCAGCTACAGGCTCTTCTGGATGAAACCAATGCCCTGGAGCCATTCCAGTCGGGCTTCAGGCCGCGCCATGGCACTGAAACAGCATTGGTCGCCCTGTTTGATGACCTGCTGAGGGAGGCCAACAGGGGCAAAATGTCTCTGCTGGTCCTCCTCGATATCTCAGCCGCCTTTGATACCGTCGACCACGGTATCCTCCTGGGGAGGCTCTCTGAGTTGGGAATCGGTGGCCTGGCTTTGGCCTGGCTCCGTTCCTTCTTGGAGGACCGTCCCCAGAGAGTGCAGATTGGAGAGAGTTTCTCGGCCCTGTGGAGCCTCAATTGTGGGGTCCCGCAGGGCTCGATTATCTCTCCAATGCTGTTTAACATCTATATGAGGCCGCTGGGAGGGGTCATCAGGGGATGTGGGGCTTCATGTCATCAGTACGCTGATGATACTCAGCTCTACATCTCCTTCTTTCCAACAACAGTGGATGCTGTCTCGTCCCTTGAGCGCTGCCTGGGGGCTGTTCAGCAATGGATGCAGGAGAACGGACTGAGGCTGAATCCGGGCAAGACAGAGGTTCTTCGGGTGGGCACCCCAGACATCAGTGGTCTGGGAAACTCCCTCTCTTTTGGGGGGGTGACTCTTACCACCAAGAGTGAGGTTCGCAGCTTGGGTGTACATCTGGACCCGGTGTTCACCATGGAGACCCAGGTGTCGTCAGTGGTCCGTTCCGCACATTTCCACCTTCGGCGGATTGCCTAGCTGTGTCCCTATCTTGATGTGGGGGCGCTCACCACTTTGGTCCATGCGCTCGTAGTCTCAAGATTAGACTACTGTAATGCACTCTACGTGGGGCTGCCTTTGAGATTGACGCGGAAACTTCAGATGGTACAAAATGCCGCCGCCAGACTACTAACTGGGGTGAAGAGGCACCAACATATTTCCCCCACGTTGGCCGCCTTGCATTGGTTGCCCATTCGTTTCCGCGTTGATTTCAAAGTTCTTACGATTACTTATAAAGCCCTAAACGGTTTAGGACCTCGATATCTGGCAGAGCGCCTTCTCCCACCCAGTTCTGCCAGAGACACTCGTTCTAGCCAGGCCGGGCAATTGAGGGGCCTAACGCCGAGGGAGGCCCAGAAGGAAAGAACAAGGAACCGGGCCTTCTCGGCAGTGGCCCCTCGCCTCTGGAACAACTTGCCCATAGAGATCCGCCTGGCTCCCTCTCTGGGTGTCTTTAGAAATACACTTAAGACATGGCTATTTAGGCAGGCTTTCCCTCCTGCTGTATTTTAATATTTACATTTTTACATCTTGGATTTTGTATTTTCATGGGTCTATTGTTTTTAAATTTTGTAATGCCGCCCAGAGTAGACTATCTGTCTAGATGGGCGGGGTATAAATCTAATATAATAAATAAATAAATAAATAAATTGTTATGCATTACTGCTCTGATTGAGCCTTTAATACTACTTGTGTTTATCATCTCTCAGAGTGGTATTTGTTTGTTCTTTTTAGTATTTGTATACCTATTGTTTTAGTTGTAATATTGTCTTTTAGTGATGTAAGCTGCTTTGTTCTTAGCTTTAAACACTGTCTTTCAATGATGTAGTCTGCCTTGAGTCCCCTTAAAGGAGAAAGGAGAGGTAAAAATATTTTAAATAAATAAAATAAATACATCTTAAATTGTATTATTGCTAATGTTGGTGGTAGTATTTTTATCTAATAGCGGATAGCTGTGGATCTCATTTTTATAAGAAAAGTGCCTAAATTCTTCTAATGAATGTTACTAGGAGCAGAACATGATTTTCAACAACTGAACTAATATGTTGCTTCTGCTGCAAACAGAATTTCATTTGAGTGGCATTTTTATTCAGCTTCTAAACACAATACTTCTGCTGTCTCCTACTTCCATAGTGTGATCTTTGTATCTGGTGCCACCTTGGGCTGATGCCTTTTAAAGCAGTCTTCGCATATAACAACATGCTGAGAGGTAATTACACTCTTCTTTTGCTTTTTCTCTTTTAATCTCTGAGCTACACATAAACAAGATGCTAGTGCACAGAAAGGAGATTGAGTTTTCAGGTGTGGTCAGTATAATGCTGTTACAAGCATATGTAAAATTGTAGAGTATCTTGGGAGAAGCAGTACTGAAGGGTAAAACAGTTGTCTCTGTTGAATTTACAGTTTTCTTTGCCTGTGTAGGATTGCACTGCATGTAAGTTGAACCTGTTCCCAGTGAGCAGCACCATCCTACATGCATCAACACAGAAGTAAACCTCAATGACTTTGTGTGAGAAAGGATCACAGTTGACAGCCATCGGATTTGTATTAAATCATAATGAAGCCCATTGACGTCAGTGGGATCTAATTCCAATTTAGACTGCAATCTTATGTATACTTAACTGCTCTGAGGAGCACTGTTTGGGGATAACTTGGATTTATTAAAATGGCGTCTGAGACCAATATTTCAGCTATCCAATGGTGCATCGTATTCCTTGTTATGAAACAAAGCTAATCTATCAAAGCTGGCATCTTTATTGCAAAGCGGAATGATTGGTTGAAGAAACTTGCAAAATTAGCCCTGATTAATATCCCAGACAATATGTAGGTTAGATCAGTCATTAAGCTGATAGTTGTGATAGGATTTGGCCTAATTTCTGCTAATTCAGGAAAAAAAGAAAGCTGTTGACTTTGTGAGATGGCGTATTTTGGATTTAGATTTTCCTTGAGCTGTTGACAGAGATTAATACATAAAGAATAACCCTGCCTTTAGATCAGAGACTGGATATTAGGAGGTCTCTCCCACTGTTTATAACAAAGCTTACATTCCTAAAGTGCTAAGAGGAATTACTTTGGCAAGTGTAAACAGTTTTTTACCTACATGTACACTAGGATGATTCAGAGGGATTTCTATATAGGAGCATAAGTATTTGTGTGCATTGGAAACCTGTGCAGCACAAAGGTCTCCCAAGCAAATAAGGTATTTTTTAGACAGAATGTAACTGTGGTTGCATGACAAAAGGAACTGTAAAGGTGAGAATAAACTGGTATTCTTGCTGACTAAACAGACTCCTGGGATTATATTTGATTTTGCTGGTTTATTAGTTGCAGCTCTGACTATTAAAAAGGAAGGGGTTGGATTTCATATGATTGACTCTCACTACAATTTTTAATAGTATGGGATTCTCAGTCACTAATGGGCAGAGCGTCTTTGCTAATACAGTGGTGCCTTGACTTATGAACTTAATTGGTTCCGGAACTCCGGTCATAACTCGAAATGGTCGTAAATTGAAGCACCATTTCCCATAGGAATGCATTGAAATGCAATTAATCCATTCTGCCCAAAGGAAAAAAAATCACCAAAAAACCCCGAAAAACAAAACACTGCAAGACCCATCAGAAACGCGATTAATCCAGCCGAAGGGGAAAAAAAGAAAAGAAAAGCAAACAAACCGTGCAAGACCCATCAGAAATGCAAAAAAATAATAATACAAAAACAAAGCAGAAAGCAAACAAACTGCAAGACCCATCAGAAATGCAAAAAAAGCAAAGCAGAAAGCAAACAAACCGTGCAAGACCCATCGGAAATGGGAAAAAAAGCAAAGCAGAAAGCAAACAAACCCCGCAAGACCCATCGGAAATGGGGGGAAAAAAACCCAAAAGCAAACAAACCCTGCAAGACCCATTGGAAATGGGAAAAAAAAAACACCAAAAAGCAAACAAACCCCGCAAGACCCATCAGAAATGGGGAAAAAACACACCAAAAAACAAGCAAACCCTGCAAGACCCATCACCGCATAGAAACATAATCCCACCACCCAGCCCAAAACCACGCTGCAAAACCCACCCAGAACAGTTTTTAAAAAGCAGAAAGCAGCACCTTACCTTACCAGGCAGTCCGAAGCCTCCTCCGATCGCACTCACTCTAACTGCTGGAGCGAAAGAGCTACAAAGAAGCAGCCTCTTCGCCACCAATGGTTAGCAATTTGAATTCCCCGCCTTTCCCCCCTGCCTTTTTCTGTTCGTAACTGGAAGCTCTGGCCGCAAGTCGAAGCAAAATTTTCCGGCCGGAGCTGGTCGTAACTCGAAATGGCCGTATGTTGGGACATTCGTAAGTCGAGGCACCACTGTTGTTGTTGTTGTTTAGTCGTTTAGTCGTGTCCGACTCTTCGTGACCCCATGGACCAGAGCACGCCAGGCCCTCCTGTCTTCCACTGCCTCCCGGAGTTGGGTCAAATTCATGTTGGTAGCTTCGATGACACTGTCCAACCATCTCATCCTCTGTCGTCCCCTTCTCCTCTTGCCTTCACACTTTCCCAACATCAAGGTCTTTTCCAGGGAGTCTTCTCTTCTCATGAGATGGCCAAAGTATTGGAGCCTCAGCTTCAGGATCTGTCCTTCCAGTGAGCACTCAGGGTTGATTTCCTTCAAAATGGATAGGTTTGTTCTCCTTGCAGTCCAGGGGACTCTCAAGAGTCTCCTCCAGCACCACAATTCAAAAGCATCAATTCTTCGGCGGTCAGCCTTCTTTATGTTCCACCACTGTACCTCTGACCTTAGAGCTATTTTTTAAATTAATGTAGCTTGCTGAAAATATTTTTATTCCTTTCATTCTTATATACTCAACAAATTATTTTTCTTTATTTTATACCAGAGGGCAGCAATAGTGCATTAGGTTTAATAGTGTTAGCAGTAACCATTAAAAATTCCACCAACGGGGCAAAAGGCAATTAATTTAATTTTTCAGTGCTTTCATTTCATTTGTCTTGCATTTTCTTGTTACAGTGCTTTCAGACTTACATTATGTGTTAAAGGAGATTTGTGGAAGAGTGGTTAAACTGAAGTACTGCAGCCAAAACTCTGCTCATGACCAGGGTTCAATCCCAGGTAGCTGTCTGGAGGTTCACTCAGCCTTCCATCCTTCTGAGGTCAGTAAATTGAGTACCCAGCTTACTAAAAGGGCAATGTGTAACCTGCACAATCAAAAATGGTGAATTGTCCAGAGTGCTATAAGGTGGTATATAAGCAGCACACTTTGCTTTTCGCTTTTTTTAACTATCAAACCACAGATTTTATGGTAAGAAGGTTTGCTTGAGAAGTTCTCATCATTAGCTGCAGTTCTGTGATGGAATGCTGGAATACATGGAATAGCCCATGAGTATCTGCAGAGTGCAACATTAACAACATAGCAAATGTCTATATGCATAGGATTTTGAATTGTCTAGGTTGAAAGGTGTAGACTTAAGAGATACTTTTTTCTTAAATGTTTTTCTTAATTTTTTTTCTTCAGATTGTCAAGTGTGTGTATGAGAGATAGAGTTGTCTGTATAAATCAGATAAATAAATTGTGTACGTATATGGAGGAAAGCTTTTTTTTTTAACGCAGAAAGGCATCAGATTAAATCAGGCTAAGTCTTGCATTGCTGAAGTCCTTCATCAAGGACTGTATTTGACATAGCCACAAATTGCAATGTCTACATGTTGTAGATGTGAAGGCATTAAAAAATGTTGAACCGTAATTTGCTCTGCTGCAGTGCTATCAAGAGTCCTACACCTGTCCACTTACAGCTAGGCCTAAGGAGGTCTGAAATCATGTTGCTTAGCTTAGTATGCCTTACTAGAGTAGGCCTGTTGAATCAGTGGAGATTTGGTGAGTCAACTCCTCCGTACATTCTATCGATTCTGATGAACCTATTCATAACTCACAACAAGGATAGTCTTATTTGAATCTATGGAAACTATGGAGGACTCAAATTCTACTGCAATTAACTACACTAAATAATAGGATTTCATCCAAGTTGTCATATTTAATCAATTAGTAAGAGTGTGGAGATTGCCCACATTGTGATGAGCATGCTGGCTTCGACCCCTCTGTTGTAGTTTTCAACATACAAAGGAACGGTCTGAAGGAGTGATAGCGAGTAGGCCCAATCACGGTTTTGGGGTTTATGACTCCCTATTTGTAAACAGTATATATGGATCTCACCAATGTATTTTCAGGGCCTTCTCACTCTTTATGAGAGGAGCCCCAGCGGTCTGTTTTGGCATACTTTGTTTTCTCAATAAAAACGTGTTGTATCACAGCTGGCTCGTCTGTGTCCAATCCCCTGCCCAAGATTAGTTCAAATTTCCTAAAAGCATCAAAATCAAGGCTAACAGGAGGACAGGGTGCCATGTAGTCTATCTGTGTGAGCCAGCACCCCAATTTCTGGGATGGGAGTTTTCTACTTTCTGATAAGTTTGTGGCAAATAAACGTAAACAGCAATTTAGGGGATATAAACATTAATCAGCAAAAGGGATGTGGCCCCAAAATCAATATAGCCAGACACTGCTATATTTACATGGGGGGTTGCTCACTTGACAGGTGCTTGAAGGGTTGGAGATATCAATACAAGCTAGCCTTAGGTCTGCCTTTTTCTTTAGTAGGTTCAACAGGCATATCATTTACTAAAAACCCGTTTAAATAGATTTGTTGTTGTTGTTGTTGTTGTTGTTGTTGTTGTTGTCCCAGGTTTCTTGAATAAGGATCACTTAATGGGCTCTTAAATAGTCCAAAATCTTGGCATCCTTTTGCTTGAATGCCCCCCTTCTGTATTCCATGAGACAATTTTAAGCTTCTCATACGCCTCAACCAGCAATTTAGCAACGTAACAGTTAAAAAATTGTCCCATCCATCAAATGTAAGCTTAACTGAATTTGATTTTGATTTTACCAACATAACTGTTCACTGTTTTTTACTTATTTTTCCATTTTGGGGCATAATTCTGAGCAGATTATATAGAATTGCGCTGTACGTGCAGATTCAACCTACTGTTCTAATCCCACATTAGTTTTAGCTAGGATAGATTCATACAGATGAATGGGATTAAAGTTAATTTTGATGAACAAGTCCCATTAATTTCAATGGTTCTACTTGAGATAGGACTACTGTGATTATGATTATCCATTATGATTACAATTACAATCATGATTGTGATTATGATTACAATTATTATACAGCTATTTTCTTAGCAATACCCACAGTACCTTGGATATGATGAGACAATACATGAAAAGCACAAGATGGAAGCTACAAAATAGTGACTAAAACAATAGCAATGCAGCATTAAAGTAAGTATAAAGTACCCACCCAACAGATAATTAAACAGTGTAAGTTAATTAAAAAGTATACGTTTTTTGAAATTAAAAAAAGGTGTGGAAGGGAATTCCTCAAGTCATGGGCCAGGGCATGGATTCACCTCCCTTTATTACCATCTCTACACAAGAATTGGAGGTTGTTCATGATTTCGTGTTCCTTGGCTCAACGATCTTTGACACTCTCTAGATGTAAGAGCTGGATAAACACATCGGCAAAGCAGCTACCATGTTCTCTAGACTCACAAAGTCTTGGCATGTATATAATTTTGTATGTATTTCTAATGCAGTCTATTCATTTTTGTATGGATATTAGAAAGTAAACAAACTGGAGAACTGCAGTTCAAAACCTTTACAAAGGTGAAAAGATATATACATTCTGGTTAGCGTATTACCTTAGACAGTTTGAATTAGGCTGGTTGATTAAAATATTAACAAAATAAATTTCTCCTCCATTGCTATTTCTATCTGGAATAGGAATGGAGTAATATTCTCTGACTGCTGAGTACCAAGCAACAATCTGGCAGCTCAGTTTTGGACCAATTGCAGTTTCCAGCTGTTTTTAAAGGCAGCCCCATTTAGTGACTATTGCAATCATCCAACTGTGACTAGAGCATGAATGACTGATGGCAGCTCTATCTTCCTGAGGAAAAGCTGCAACTGGTGAACCAGTGGAAGCTGACAGAAAGCACTCCTGGGAACTGCTACATGCTGTGTGCTGCAAGAATGTGCCTAGTCAAGGAATAACCACAAGCTGTATACCTGCTCATTCTGGGAAAGGCCAACCCCATCTGGAACAGGCTCATTTGCCAGAACAGTAGAACCCCTGAACCAAAGTACCACCATCTTGTTTCTATTTGTTCATCTAATTCTATTCATGAAGAAATGTCAAGTACCATCTTCACTGGCTCATTTTGATTAAAGGATGGAAAACAGAGGGGGCGCTATAAATGTCAACAGCACACAATGGCACCTCAACTAAATCCTATGAATAATGTCACTGAGTGGTTTTTCAGATAAATCTGTAGTAATTATGTTAGCAGAGTACAGAAGGCTACTATACTGAGTATGATTTCTAGGTATGAATTAGGACTATCAGAATGTTCAGGGTAAGATATAAAGAAAACAATATGTGTTTTTGACTCCAGGAAATCCATTCAGGATAAGAAAGGATAAAATTAAGCAATCCTGAATGTAAATACAGAAGTCCCTAGAGCTGCTCTCTTGTGCTCAGTTTTGCTGATGTTTACCATGAAGAGAGAACCTCACAGTTGCCCAACCATCATAGGCAAACTAGACCAAAGAACTGACTCATTTCTTTGAAAAAGAGAGAAGTTACCTCATGGCAACAGTCCACAACTGGTTACTTAGAGAAGGCCAAGAGAGATCAAGATGCCCAATTCCACCTGGCTATCTCCCCCCACCCTTCTCCACCAGCATTTATACTGTTGATGTATTTATATAACACGTGTTATGTAGATGTTTTAATGGAAAGCATGAGATACAAGCTGAAAATGTCACACACCCTACAAGCCAAAGGCCATGTGTTAATAGAATAGTGTCTCCCCTTTGATTATCCTCCTGGATCAACCCTTCAGGAAACTACCAAAAAAAATATATTAACCAGTGAGCCAAGATCTGATTGCTGCAAGGCAACCGAGAAGTGGCTTGGAAGTGGTTTTAATAAATGATAAAAACCCAGGATAATCAACAGGGCTGTACTTTCCTTATCCGCGCCCTTTACGTACATGTTATCCATTAGAGTGATCAAAATTACAGATGGGCATGGATAAAAAAAACAAATCAACAAATTTATTGAAAAATAGCTAATTCATCAATTTGTATTCTTACAAATCAATGCCCCTGATGAATACGAATCAATGATTTTTTAGCAATTGTTGATTTGTCCATTCATTGAGCTATAACATGGCCCCCCAAGCATGTAGAGAAACAAAATTGCTGGGAAGCTTCCTCTGACTCTCCTCTACAATCCCTCCCAGATGGGTGAAGATTGGGCTTTGGAAGTCTGAGTTATACACCCATAAGGAAGCCCCCCCAGGAAAGTTCCCCCCCGGCTCTTAGAGACACCAACATCAAGAGAAACTTCCCATGACTCTCCTCTACAATATCTCCAAGTCTGGTGAAGATTGGGTTTTCTCAAGCAAACTGCTAAAGGGCAGCCCTGGGGAGGGCACTTTGTGGGATAGAGGCCCAGTAGAAGTCCAGTTCAAGACAAATGTATAACTTGGATGTCTGAAACCCAATTTTCACCAAATCTGGAGGGATTGTAGAGGAGAGCCAGGGAAAACCTCTCTACAGTTTTGGTGTCTCTAGGTTCCTGGGGGGAAACTTTCCTGGGGTGGCCCTCTTTGTAGGTGCATAACTTGGATGTCTGAAACCCAAGCTTCACCAAACTTGCAAGCTTGTAGAGAAATGTTAGGGGAAGCTTCCCTGAGAATTTGGTCTCTCTAGGTGCTTGGGGGGCCCGTTTTATATGGTTTTAAAGGCAAAAACAAATTGATGAATCAATTCATTGATTCGTCAGGAAAAAAACTATAAATTTGTGATTTGCGATTCATCAACCTCGATGAATCATGAATCAAAATGAATCACCATTTTTCTGATTCGTGCCCATCTCTAATCAAAATACTTCCCCCCCCCCCCAAATCATACAGGAAGCTAGACTAGAATGGGCTGAAATCCCATTTTTTTTAAAAAATTTCTTTCTTCCAAAGAAATCAGCTTTGAATGGCTTGAAGAAGGGGCTCCAATAGGAGCTCTCAAAGATTCTAACTTTTCATTTACAGACACAGAACACAGACAGAGTTCTAACTCCTGTCCTCTGAAGATGCCGGCCACAGAGACTGGTGAAACATTAGGAAGAAAAACCTCCAGAACACAGCCAAACAGCCTGAAAAACCTACTACAACCATCAAAAATTTGTATACTTATAGTTCTCATATCTAAGATTGCCTTTTAATGATATAAGATGCCTCTTTATATTCATTGTTCTTAGCTTTAAATATCGTATTTTAATGATGTTAACCATCATTGTCTATTCATTGTTTTCAACTTCAAATATTGTCTTTCAATTTTGTAAGCCACATTGGGTCCTTTTGAAGGAGAAAGGCAGGGTAAAAATATTTTAAATAAAATAAAATAAGTAGAAAGGAGACTCGGCAGGGACTCTCCTGTACAGATGGAAGTGACCTTTGCCTTTCACCCTTGCCCAAGGTCAAACTTATGGGGTTGGGTGGGAGAGGTAGATATGGGTGAGGGAGACTGTCAAGGAAAGAAGGGAGGGATAGAGGCCCAGTTTCAGGACAAGTCTCCTTTGAAGAGAGAGTTTCCTGCCTTGGATTGGACTTACTCTTTTGAATTGCAAAAATCACATTGCCAAGAACAACCAAAGCTTGGGAAAAGTTGGGTGTGGACTACAAGTCCCATAATTCACCAGTCAGTGTGGTCAGTAGTTTAAAAGGTATATTCCTTGTGGTTTGGGCATCCCCCTTTCAAGTCATCATCCAATCGCTGTTGTAAAGCTGAGATGGGCACAGAGCTGAAAATGATCCA
The DNA here is from genome assembly GCA_037013535.1 of Intellagama lesueurii. Classification (NCBI taxonomy): domain Eukaryota; kingdom Metazoa; phylum Chordata; class Lepidosauria; order Squamata; family Agamidae; genus Intellagama; species Intellagama lesueurii. Next base: position 103,983,268 of record JBAJHW010000003.1, read on the forward strand.
AGCTCTGCTAACATCAGTCAAAAAATGTGTGCTGGTGCAAACAGATTGACAGCAGATTGACTTAGCTACAAGTGCAAACAGACCGACAAAAGATTTTTTGAAGGGAGCATGAAGCCATGCTTGGCTTCTGAGGCTATATTGATTGAACAGTGTTCTTGCTGGTAACATTTGCCAACTGCCTTCTCCAAATTTATATCTCGGTGGCATCTCCGCCTTCTTGGAAATGGTAAGGGTTGCCTTTCAGCTCTAGCTCCTGGAACACACTACTTGCCGACTGCCACCCCAGCAAATATACAATAACCGGCTGTAGAAACGAGAGCGTGTATGATGGAATTGTACTGGGATACTAAATATTGACACTGCAAAAAGTGCATGCCAGGTTTACTATGGTTCAGTGCATCAGCCTTTGTATTGAAAAGAAAAAGAAAAAGAAATCCAAAAGAGCTGCTTCAGCTGTGTAGAATTTAGCTCTTGGCTCTGGCAAGTTGCAATTAATTTCCGAGAAGGCGGCAGGAGAGGGGATTATGAGAATGTTCTGCCTAGCCTTTTGGATCTTGATTGTGCTCCCATCGCTTGTCAAATGTGTTTCTCTGTCTCAACTAAGTTTGCAATAAAAACCAACAGGAAGACAACAGACTGCTTTTATTTTTCTCTGTCTAAAGATATATAATCAACACTGCCTTTCAAAAGTTGAAGCTGAACTCAGTTAAAAAAAAGAGAGAGAATCCACAAACAATTCAGATTATTAAATATATCTGAAACAAACTATTTAAAAAACCACAACATTGGTGTTTATTTTTTCAGTGAGCAGAACCGTAAGTGGAGTTATTGCATGCAAGTGGATAGAATGATCCAATAAAGTTCAAGGCTCAGTGAGAAATGGTAGAGAACTGCCAGGGAATTCCAATAGTAGGCTTGATTTAAGCATATAAACTGGGACAAGAGGTAAAAGGGTCTTATCAAGATCACATGACCAGTCAGAGGGGAAAAAAGTGAAAGCAAAAGCACAGGAGCTTGAGGTTAGGGCTATAACTCCTTAGCTTGTCTCACTGATCTGTGCCAAATGAGAAGGCACACATTTTTCTCCTCTCCTATAAGGCTGGGAGATATTTGTCATTCACCTCACAGAGAATTTGCACATTTACTGTACTGATTTTTGTGCATTTCTGCAAATGAACAAAATTTAACTGCTGAGGTTTTGCATGGACTATTTAAAAATAGAAGCATGGGATGGGTTGTTTGTGGTTTTGTGAGTAATCCGTCCTCTAGTGTTTTCAATGTTTCTATGCATCAGAGATATAAAAGATGTTAGATGCATATTTTTTTTGCAAACTCTTCAAAACAAAATAGGGGAAAAGCCCACTTACTATCTAACTGATAATCTGGAGGCGTGAATTCTCTTGGGAGCTGGAAAATCCTCAACAGAATAAAGAATGAGTCAAATAGCAAGGTGTTTTTCAAAAAAATTTCTACATTTGAGGTTCAGCACATTGTTCCAAACATGCTGGTTTCTTGTTTATCTCATGTCACTTCCTTTCTTTGCACTTTTGCCACCGATAGATCTTTTGTTGTTGTTGCTCAGAATCATTAGGTGGTAAGTTATACAGCCTCCATATTTTTTTACCCTAATTTAATCTACTTCTGGTCCCACTCCCATTTACTTTACTATTTCCAGCTCAGATGTGTTACTCTTGCTGTCATTACTAATGCACACTGTTCTCTTCAGATGTTTTTGGTTCTTCTTCCTCTCCTAAGTTGTCCTCTTCTGACTTGGGGCTAATTTCAGCATTCCATTGCAAGAACTTCCAAATCTTCTTCCCCTTCCCTCCCCACTGAAGAGACCCATGCCACCCAACACTGGTTCCTGTGTTTTTTTCCAGCCATCAGACTTGGGGTACATGGCAGTGAAGTGGGGGGATCATACTTTCAAATTAAATTATTGGATTCTGCCCGTGATTTCTGCAATTTAGTTATTCCAGTTTTACCTTTTTAAAATAATCTTGGAACTGCAGAGCTGGAAGGGACCCTATGGATCAAGGAAGCACAGTAGGGAATCAAACTTCCAACCTCTGGCTCCTCAGCCAGATATCTAAATCACTGAGCTATTGCTAAGATGCAGACAGCTCTAGTCCCACTCCTGCCAAGGAGGCACAGTGGGGAATTGAACTCCCAAACTCTAGCTCCACAGCCAGATACTTAAACCACTGAGCTATCCAGCAGTTCTGCTTATTTTCATTCATTTTCTTCATTTGAGGAGTGGGTTCTTCTATTCTACTAGTCCTTATTTTTAGCTGATGTCAATCACAACTGAAAGGAACACATGCTGTCACTTGTACTATCACATTCCACACAGAGCATTCACAATAAAACTGAAACATTTTATTTCCCCAATTGTTATAATTTAAGGTCAAAACTACACCTGGCACTAACACTTCTATGAACTTAAAATCACATCTGTCTCAATCAATCAGAAAGAAAGAGGCCAGTGAGCAGGTTTTTCAAAATGAAGCGCCGAAGTTGTGCCCAACTATCCCCTTTTACTTTCAAAATCAGACTCCCACCATCTCCATTATCTGCAGTTTGAACAAGTCCAAGTGTAAACTCATTGATCTGATGCCTTCACATCTTATCTGGCCATAGGTGCTTAGGGTAATCTGCTATCGGTAGGAAAACACATGGGAATTAAGCTAAACTGCCACAGATCTGTGGCTTCAATAAAAGCTATGAACATATCCAAATTGGACAGAATAGTGAAACAGCACATATAAATCTCATTAATTCAGTGGATCTGTTCTAGTAAGGAGTGGATAATGTATTGCACAGTAAATTTGTAAAAAGAGGATATTTATTTAATATTAATATTAAGTAATAATATTAATCTATCTTCCATAACAACCTTTGTCCCAAATTCCTTAGAATTAAATGAGATAAAAATGTGTCTCATTGTATTACCTGCTGTGCATGCAGGTTAGAACACACAACATTTAAATGCAATCTTCGCCTTGAGTCATTGCCACACAATAGAAGAGTGTGATTCATCAGCAGTTTAATCAGTGTCTCACTCCCTAGGATGACTTTTGAATAAGGTACTCCTTGATTCAAACAATTGCGTAACTCCTGATTGTGGTTGTTTCTTCTTCCATGCCAGGTAACCTTTTATTTTAAACAGTGCTAAAATTCATTTACCTAAAAATGCATTCGTGGATTGCTATTGTTCAGTAACATTTCATTTTTATCCTTCAACCATTTGATTTGCCTTATTAATGGCAATGCTGTAGTTTCTGATATAACCAGGGAGCGATGCCAGTAGGGGCCCTGTTGGAGTCAATATGTCAATAAGACTGGTATCTATGGAGCACCTGGAAGCTGCTGAAGTTAGCCTCCATCAATCACTGAAGTGCTTCAGGGATCAGGATGTTTGTTCTTCTTCCTAAAGGCCATGAAACCTGCACTGCAAAACTGATACATACATAGTTTTGACATTACCCCCCCCACCCCGGAATAAAGACATGAGACAATAGATATGGAATAAAACATGGGCCACACTTTATTAAATATTCGTTAATGCCTTCAATAAAAAAAGGGGGGTCCTGCGGTAGTGCACAATCAGGTTCTGCAGAGGGGTCTCAATGGACCCCTAACAAATATAATGGGCGAGTCCTGAGCCCCAAGTTCCCGCGGTCATGAAGACAGTGAGAACCCGGCCGGCCCAAATTTGACCACCCCCAGACCTCAAGCCCCCTTCTCATTGTTGACTGTTGGTCCGGGAGCGGCCCCAGTGCATCTCCCCCCACCAAGCACTGTAATCGCACGATCGGCAGCGCTATGAGACCAGATGAGCTAAACCCTACCTGTAGTTGCAAGGGGACTCACTGAAACCTGTTGTATCCGCACTACCCGCCACAGCATAGGGACTAGCCAAGCTAAGTCCCATGCCTGCCACACAACCCTTCAAGTTCCAAAAGCAGGCCCCCCCTTTAGGTTTGTTAAGAATATTTCCAAGCCCATGTCTGAAAGGTGCACACCATCACGCCGGAACAGCTCAAGCCTGTTCATGTGGATCTCTGGGTGACCAATCACCGATCCAAGGCCATTGCATACTGCTCTGCACACTTCCCTATTAACACGTCTCCTTGCCATGTTAATGCAGTGCGCCTGTCATTCATCCCGCCAAACCAGCCGTGGGATGACGGCCAACCAAATAATACGCATAGCAGGATAATCCGCTTTTAACCTTTTGAGGTCGCGAATGATGTCCAAAATCAGGGCCTTGCCGCCCAGCTCAGACAGATAATTGCCACCCAAATGTATGACCAATACATCTGGGGGATGCGCACCAAATGCCGCCGCTCGGCACAATTGGCACCATAGCATTCCACGAATACCTTTCCACTCAATTTGCGCTCTAGCTCCTAGCCCCAAATTGTTGCCCCACGCCAAATCAGCCGCATACTTTGCTGCCCAAAACACAAAGCTGTGGCCGATAATCACGACCTGCTGCCTTCTCACAGTTTGCGCTGAACCTGTAAGACAAAATACCAGGCACCTGCCTAGACGTTAGGGAGTGCTCGAACATATCTGCGATAAGATGTTGACGACCACCTCCCCAAGCGCTTGATGTCTTCAGGCTCGTATCCAAGAGCGGCTGCAGTTGAGGCAGCCCCAATTCTAAATGAGTGGGTCCCAAACTTCAAACCTTGTATCCCTACCTTACCTAACGCTAGATCCATCAGTCTCCAAAACTGATATTTTGTAAGAGGAGACCCATCCCTGTGAATAAAGAAATAACCCTGTTCCTGCCCCCGAAGGCCTAAATAAGCACGTATTGCCCTCACTGGACAGAGCTCTTCCAAAGAGCAAGATGCCAAACTAAGATTGGCACCCTTACCTTGTTGGTCTGCCTTGGATCGGCGAATACAAATCCTTATTAATTCTCCATCCAACCTTACATCATGCCATTGCAAGGCGACTTTCGTCAAGTCGCCTTTACCTGAGGCTACCACCTCACTAATCTGTAAAGCTCCGAAAAAGGTCGATAACAATGCAGCCCTAAATAACGCAGCCTCGTACTCGTCACTGCAAAGAACAATCCATTGCCGGCAAATTTGTTCCAACAATGCCGGGGATATGGAGGCCCTGGCATCCTTAACTCGACCTCTTTCCTTGCTCCAGCCTTCAATCATTTTTCTAATCCTATAGTCGGATGTATAGTCTGCATACCCACGAATCTTAGCGTGAAAGGCCAGAGCCGACATTCTACCTTGAATGGAACCTGGCGCTAAACCCTTCCTATTCAGATGGACTATGAACTGTTGAAGGTGTTCAACAGGGGCAAGCCATATCAACTCCAAACCAACTAGTTTCCTGAACTCCTGGAATTCTATACTCACTGCCATGTACCCTTTTCGCGTCCTTGGGGCCAAAGACAAACCTATTGCTTACTCCGCATCATCCCGCCAATTAGCCAAACCTCTGCAGGCAGCATCTCTGGAAACTCGTTAGCTTGTGGATCTAACTCCTTGAACCGAGTGATCTGTTGGCGTGATAGGGCATCGGCTAAAGTATTATCCAAGCCGGGAATATGCCGTGCCTGGATCAAAATATTATACCTCAGGGCCCTCAATGTAAAGGCACACACCAGTGCCATCACGCGTTCAGAGTGTGACGTGAGGTTGTTTATTATATAAACAACTGACAGATTGTCACACCAAAAACGCACAGCTGAATTAGCCCACTCGTGGGCCCACAACCAAAGTGCACCTACTATTGGAAAAAATTCCAAAAATGTAAGATCTCTGGTAATGCCTCGGTGATGCCACTCTTCCGGCCACCTCTCCACACACCATCTTCCCCTGAAATAGATGCCAAAACCTAAGGAGCCCGCTGCATCTTTTTGAACCTGAAACTGAGCCCTAAGGTTCATCTCAGAACTCCAGAAGGACACCCCATTGAAATCAGCCAAGAACTGTCTCCAAACTTGCAGATCCTGCCGCATCCCCCTTGTCACATGGGTTCTGTGGAAGGGGCGAACCAAGCCTTTCATTGCATCACATAGTCGATGCAGGAATGCTCTGCCTGGTGCAATTACTTTACACGCAAAATTTAAATGACCTACTATCTCCTGCAGTTCCTTCAATGACACTTTCCTACTACCCATCAGTCTGTCAATACGATCCCGAAGGGCTTCCAGTTTATCATCTGGCAAACGAGAAGCCTGCTGCACGGTATCCATCTCTATTCCTAGAAATGTAATAGACGTGGCCGGTCCCTCTGTTTTTTCTTCAGCAAGGGGTAAACCCAGTTCACACGCCATTGACTGGAAAGTGTCCAAAATGAATTTACACTGTCCAGTATTTCTACCTCCACAAAAAAGGTAATCATCAAGATAATGGGCAGTGTTCCTGCATCGCACTCTACGCTTGACCATCCACTCCAAAAAGGAGCTGAAGCGTTCAAATGCAGCTCACGAGACAGAACAGCCCATGGGTAAAGCTCTATCAATATAGTACGAACCCTTAAAATAAAAACCCAACAGCTCGAAGTCCCGAGGGTGGACAGGAAGAATGTCTTTATTGTTGCCTTTCTGGGCCCTGGCTCTGAAACAGGATGTGCTGGGGTGCTGCCCCCCGCAAACTGAACATTCATGTTGAAAATGGCAGGGCTTGCGTGTGCATGTTCCCTTAGCATTGTAATCCCAACATAGGAAGCGGGGTTGAACCGCTTGCCCCGTGCTAGCACGGGGATTCTGCAGCAAGCCAGGTTTCCTAATGAGGTGCCCGCTGTCGAACCGGTCACCCAGGTTTGGCCTAGCAGGTGTCATGAATTGCAGCCAGAGGCCGGGCTGGGGCTCATCCCAGCGTAAATTTGGATGCATCGCGCTGCGCATACGGAACGATTCACCATATAAAAGCCATGCCTGCCCAGCGAAGTCTGTATATGCTCTATAGATAATATCTAAGTATTGAATAATGACTGAGCCCTCCATGGCTGGGCTTTCACCACTACACAGGCATAAATCAGAAACCCAGGTAACCAATTTGCCCAAGTTCTTTTGGGCCTACGTCTCCTTCGCCTCTCCTTCTCCCTTTCATCTTCCTTGTCTACATACTTTTTTCCCACCTTTCTATTGAGTAGTTCAAATAAATCTACATAGTTACCTTTTCAGATCTTTTCTTTAGTTGCCGGAGTTAGGTGATCTCCTAATGGCATAGCATGGTCCCCAAAAGGCAGAGCCTTCAGAGGGACCAAATTATAGCCTGTATCTGGCACCAATGGATAAGGCCACACCCCAACTCCAGATGTTGATCCCAAAACTGGCTGAAATTGAACCTGGCAGTAAGGGGCAACCCAGTTGCTTGTTGATGAACTCGGACTGGGCCATGCACCAAATGATGCTCTATATCCCTGCATGTCGGGTGTTGCGCAGAAAGGCCAACTAGCCTGCCCAGCGCCCTGCCAAGGCCAACTGGAACTGTGTTGGTAGTGTCAGGTGTACTAATCAACTCACGTGCCAGTATTGGTGGTGGTGTTTCCTGTTCCTTGCTGCCAAACCGGGCATCAGACGACTCTTCCTCCCTGCAAACCCGATGACCTTGCCGTCTCGCCGTGGGCCTTTCCACTTCTATCACACTCTCTCCACGCTCTTCCTCATCCTCTTGATGTTCAGGAGTTACCATTGCAGCATCTGCCTCCCTTCTAGATGTCAGCAGCTCCTGTCTTTCGTTCTCTAAGGCAGCAAAACGTGACATTAGGTTTTCAGCCATAGTTTTAAGCTTAGCCTTTTTTTTGCTTTTAGACTCTCGGCTTGATCTACGCAGTTGGGGTTCGCTATGCTGCGCCGCCCTTTCAGATGTTCTTTTGGCTTCTAAGGCTGAAATCTTTTCTTGAAGCTGCTGCCATATTGGCCACGTCTCCTCATCCGAAGATGACTGAGGGGGTGAAAGCTGGGGAGCAGCTCGCTTCCTGGCTGGCTGCTTTCCTTTTTTATTCCCTTGGCCTTTCATGGGGGCCATTGCAACAGCTCAATATGAATGCACTATGTAAATGCAAAACTTAAACCCTGTCTCACTGCGAGACAGTGGAAAGTTGCAATGTCACCTCTTCTCTTTATTTATTTATTATTTATTTCTAGATACTAATTATTAATTCAGTTATCCAACTTAATTATCAATTGATACTAATAACAATCAAAATTTATTATCTATTAATTCTTATTATTTTAATGAATTAATTAATATCAATATAATTGCTCAGAATAAGAACTAAAACTAAACAGTAGATTAAAATTAATGATATAGAGAAAAACCCCGATTACTTATTTATTTACTTTTATTAATTTATCTATATTTATTTTAACTTAATTTTATATATATATATATATATATATATATATATATATATATATATATATATATATATATATATATATATAATTTTAGTTTAGTTTATTTTTTATTTTTTATTTTATTTTATTTTATTATTAGTATTTCTTAATTTCTTAATTTATTATTTATTTATACAACTTATCACCCCCCAATGGAATTATCAACCCCGCCAAAATCAATGCAAATAAATTTATTTCAAGCTTCTAAATTATTCACCCTAACTTTCAAACCGCTTGAATTAATTAGTCTCCCCCCACGCACAACTGCTGTATCAATTCACAGAACCGATGTAAAGAGGATTCCTTAAGCCATTGCGCGGCGTCCGGGCCGGCTGCGGGCGGCTCGGCTCACGTCGCACCCCTGCCTGTGCTACCCTAGCCTCTCTTTTCCTTTCTTTTATTTAGTTTCTTTTTTTAATTAAAAGTCAAACAAGAGTTGCAAGTGCCATCCGTCCCCTAAGGGATCTGGTGCACTTGATCCAAATCGTGGGGGGGGGGGGGTGCCGATGCAACCCCCCTTATCTCCGATCAGCAAGCTGTGACGCAGTTCAAAATCTGGGCAGACCGCGAGCTCCTTCGTACTCTGTAGCCAGAAGCAAAGAGGACGAGAAGAGGGAGGAACCTCTCTTAAATATCCAGCTCCTCCCAACCCCACTCTGGTTGTTTACGTGAGTCTCATGTCATCCAGGAAGGAGGATAATGGCGGCCTGCGCCGGCAAAGGAGCTCGCCAGCGGACCGACATTCTCATCATTCTCATACACCCCTCCTATACTGAAGGCATGGGTATGAAATAATATTGTCCTGTGTAAGGACTGGTTGTTATCCTGTTTCCCCAAAAATAAGACCTAAACTGAAAATAAGCCCAAGTATGATTTTTCAGGATGCTCGTAATATAAGCCCTACCCCAAAAATAAGCCCCAGTTAAGAGAAAACCCGCCCTCCACCATTGTGCAGCAACCAGAAAAAGATGACATGACTGTATTTGAATAAATGTAGATTGTTGTACATGAAAAAAATAAAACATCCCCTGAAAATAAGCCCTAATGCGTTTTTTGGAGCAAAAATGAATATAAGACCCTGTCTTATTTTTGGGAAAACACGATATGTGCTGTCAAGTCAGAACTGTCATATAGGAACCCTAGTAAAGCTTTCAAGGTAAGTGAGATATTTAAAGAGTGGTTTTACCAGGTCCGTACTCCTAGTGAACTTCCATGGCTGAGCGGGGATTCAAACCCAGGCCTCCTGAGTCCTCATCCGTCACTCTATCCACTACAGTTGTACCTTACTGCTTTGAATCTGTTTTGGTGTTGCTTTTGTTTTTAGGTCTGTTATTTGTTTGATCCTGTTTGTATTTTGTATCTAGCTTTAAATACTGTATTTTAATGATGCAAGGCACCTTGGGTCTTTTTTAAGGAGAAAGGCAGGGTAAAAATATTTCAGATAAATAAATAAATGCAACACACAGGTACTGGAGTGTGTTAGTTTTTTTTTAAGACATTATTTTAACATGCTAAGGATCTCATTCGATGATTTTCCACAATGAAATGCTTATTCACCAGTGGAGGGATCCAAAGTTGCCATATCAGAGGACTAGCTTGGAAAAACAATCAATGCTTTCTCTGACAATATTTGAATTTTAGAAAAACCATTAGTATTCAGCTCGAGCCTTGCCACAAGTGGTCTTTACATTTCTGGCACTAGTAACTGGTCCCAGACAACCATACCTTGTTCTCACACTTACTGAGATCATTGCTTAACATTTTTGCTCGGCCTTTGTGATAGAACACTGAATGTTCACCTATTTATGTTTCATAATAGTTCTGGCGTAACCTCTGGGGCATGTTATAGTGAAATGTTTCCTCTCTGGCTTGTCCATCAGTCCTTCGTCATTGCCTCAGTTGTGGTTGCTGGGGAAAGAAACCTTCATGCTGAGCTTTGAAAATGACTGGTACTAGAACCCATCGTTGCATGGATTGCTCATTGGGATTGCCAAATGTGACTGCTGGTAAGAGGTGCCGTAAGGAACAGGATTGGCCTCTCTGGCATGAAGATTTGGAAAATGTCAGCTAAAGGAGATTATTGTGGAGAATTAGAGGACAGTGAATAGTTCACAGCCAAAGAGATTGCTGAGGAAGAGAGAGCCCAGACTGGCAGAACACAGCTGTAAGCTCTAAATACTGGAACTAGCAAATAAGAGGAGGAAGAAACAATGCTGTGGGATTGCAATGAAGGATTAAACAAGTCACAAAGCCACACACCTGAACGTTTCAGACAGAGTTCTGACCACAGGGGCTTCAGAAAGTAGCCCATGAAATAGATGCTTGCTGGAGGCCAGCGGCAGTGTTCATACTCAACAAATACATGGCTGGGAAGAGACAAGACTAGCACATGCCTTGGTGGTTGCTGTGGTGGAGTGTGCATAGTTAGTCCAACCCCATTTCTTCTCTCAGTGCATGAAAAGCATTATTTTGTGCATGAGAAGCATTAGTTTGAATGGTACTTAGTACCGATCCTGGTTAAAACTCAACCTTCTACCACTGCCTCCTTTGACCGCTTGCTACTAAGCTTTATCCAATACAAAATGCAAAAGTCCAGTGCAATCTTGTAAAGAGCACACGGAGAACAGGGTTATTATAACAGTGCTTTAATCAGAATCTCAACCAGATTTCAATTTAATTTTATTATTATTTCTTCCCATTCCAAATATATATATATATGTTCAACCAGGAAGAATGCAGAAAGAAAGTGATAGCGTTTCTATTTATAATCTTAGAACTGCAGAGCTGGAAGGGACCCCATGGATCATTGAGTCCAACCCCTGTCAATGAGGCACAGTGGGGAACTGAACTCCCAACCTCTGGCTCTGTAGCTAGATACCTAAACCGCTGAGCTATTCAGTAACTATTCAGCATATTGATTTGGCTTTTCTGCTGTACAGAATATGAAGTGTATTTAGTATTTTCAGAAGAATGGGAGATTAAAAAGCTGATTACCATTAGCATGATGCAGTCCCTTTTCATAGCTTTAATAACCTCTACTGTGTTTCCACATTTTGGTGATGTTTTTCTAAAGTTCATATACATTATGAAGGCATAAAGCATCTAAAAGCAGTTGGAAAAGAAAGGGATGGGACTCATGGCAGCACTGAAACCAAAGGACCTGATCAGATAATTCCTTATATAACTTTGTGGGACAGGCTTTAAATGAGATATTTGCACAAAGAAAATACGTTCTGAATGCAGTTGTACAAATATTGTGCAGAATACATACTTCCATACAGTAGCCTGAGCTGCAGACACATCAAGCAACCACATTTCTTTCAAAGGCATTTAGAGAGAAAGAAAAATAGGTATGGGCATGAGGGGAAAAAACTTGAAAGAGTTTTCAAAAGGTTTGGCTCAGTCTGAATGTGGCAGGTCAGTTATTGCACGGATTTTGAAGCAGCTCTATTGCTTTTCAGTTAGTTTTTTAGTTCAATTTCAACTTCTCAATGGAAGTTCTAAATTCTCCAGATCTCTAAGCATGCAAAGCAACTTCTTCCATATTTATCAACCACTGTAGTCAATTGATCGGATGAGGCTTCATTCTGATTGTTTTCTCAGAAGTAAAACAGGAGAGGGTAAGAAGCAAGAGTTCTTCATTTGTGGCCTCCTTCCTTTTATAAGCTGATACTTACAATGTATACCTCTGCCGGTGCTGAAACATGCATCGGTGGGGACTATTTGCCTGCCCCTTTTGAACTGAGACGAGCAGGTGGGGGCACCAATTAGCACTTCCACAAGGCTGTGCTGGGAATGGGACATGCAGAGCAGTTATTGGACTCGACTGCCCCCAGCCAGTCCTCTTTTCTCATTGGCATCCCACCAGCCTGCCCTGAGTAAAGCGTGGCTGAGGTGGTCACTTTAAGGCTGGATAGGAATTTTGGGTCCATCTCATCTGATTGGTACATAAAAGGTGGGTGGATGTATTTTGGCCAGTCCCACAGGGTTTATCCCAGGGACCTTAATGGTAGTTAATTGGCTGAGTTATGCTTAAATAGGTCACACTGGCCAACAGTGCAGAACAGTATGTATCAGTGAGTTCCCAAGAAGCACATGGGGTGCTACTGCACCCAGGATCCAGAGATCAGTTTGCTAAGATTAGTTTGCCGGGATGAGGGGTGCATGTTGGGATGCCCTTGTATGGTGCCCATCTAATTTCTAGATGATTGGACATTTGGCAGATGGGGAGGCGTTCCCAGTTTTAGCCAGCCAAAGCTTGGAACTCACGCATTTGGGAGTTAGGGAAGGGATAAGAGGTACCCTGGCACCTGCCCCAGGAATCTGCACTATGTTCAGGCCCCTCTGGTGGTTAAGGGTGGTTAAATGTTAAAATTAATAAAGTGTGGGCCTAGTTAACTCCATCACCTGTGTCCATCATTTTATTTCAGGAGTAAGTGGGCAAAGGCATTTCAGCCTCCCTCTTTTCTAATTTTAAGAGAAATGGCAAGTCTCCTGTTAGGCAGAGTGAGGCAGCTGCCTCTGTGAAAAGATGCTGAGGGATTTAGAGGTAGTAATCAGAGATGGGCATGAATCCATAAATTCATTAAAAATCACTAGTTCATGAATTCGTATTCATACAAATCAATGCCCCCACTTAATTTTTAATGATTTTTGATTAGTCAATTTGTGTAGTTATAAAATTGCTCCCAAGGCACCTAGAGACACCAAAATTGCAGGGATGCTTCCTCTGGCTCTGCTCTACAATTTCCCCCAAGATTGGTGAAGATTGGGCTTTGGACGTCTGAGTTATACACTCACAAGGAGGGACCCCCAGGAATGTTTTCCCCCCCCCAGGCACCTAGGGACACCAAAATCACAGTGAAGCTTCCCATGATTCTCCTCTACAATACCTCCTACTTTGGTGAAGACTCAGTTTCCCCAAGCCAGCTACTAAAGGACACTGTGGATGTATAATTTGGATGTCTGAAACCCAATCTTCACCAAACTTGGTAAGATTATAGGAGAGAGTCAGTAGAAGGTTTTCTGGATTTTGGTATCTCTAGGTGCCTGGGGGGGAACTTTCCTGGGGGGGGCTACTTGTGGTGTATAACTTGGATGTCTGAAACCCAAATTTCACCAAACTTGCAGGGCTTGTAGAGGAGAGTCAGAGGAAGCCTCCCTGTGAATTTGGTGTATCTAGGTGTCTGGGGGACATTTTATAGTGTTTTAAAGTAAAAAAAAATGAATTGACAAATCAATTCATTGATTCTTCAGAAAAAAATACTAATTTGTAATTCATGACTCATAGACCTTGATGAATCATGAATCAAAACAAATCACTATTTTTCTGATTTGTGCCCATCTCTAGTAGTAATCTCATGTTCATGCTAGTTCTCTCGAACACTGTAAATGTCCTCCCACTCTGATGGATGTGTGAGTGATATCTGATGCATATGCTGCCCTACACTTTTTTTTAGATTGCTTCTTCAGGAACAAGAGAAAGTCCTATACCATGACTAGTGTTGTAATAAAGGCTGCCCTATGGAGGGTAGCCCATGATTAAAAATGGAAATTTGTTAATGTTTCAGGCTCATTATTCTGTCAGAATTATATATCTGAGGAGTCTGGCTTATACACAAAGTCTGTGTTTACATCCTGAAGCCCCACCACTGTATGAAAACCCCTGGTTTATGATGTGAAAGGTCTGAAAAGCTCCTGCTGTGACAATCAGACCTTTTCAGAACTTTAAGAATTCCTTCTTCTAATGACCAGTTGGACTTTAATTAGGGATGGGCATTTCATGTCCAAATTAAGATCCCAAAACATGAAAGAGGCTCTCTTTCATGTAATTCATGTTCTTTTGGCAACTCCCAAAAAAGAGCCCCTAAACACAAATAATTTCATGTTTACCAAAGATGGCTACACAAACCTTTCCTGTTTCTTTCATATTACCTTTTTCATGTAACCTTTTGGTGCCCCTTTACCCTTTGCTGTCTGTCAAATCATGGGAGAAACTTTTTATCCAACAGTATCACTAGGACTGTCAGCAGCCAATCAAAACATTCAAGAAGGTATAGGAAAAGGGCTTAGAAGAACCCAGTGAGGAGTGTTCTTTGCTTCAGTTTTTCCTTGTGGGATTATTGTGTACTGGGCTTGAGGTGCCCTTCACCATGGATTGCTGCCTACTTGCCTGCCTGCCCTTTGTGCTTCCATCCTGGATCCTTTCCTTTTGCCTCTCATTTTACTTGATTTTTTTGGTAACCCCCCCCCCCCCCCGCATTTCTTTTGGTTATTTTTTGTTGCCGCTAGACAGCCTACTGGGGACAGCATGCCTCCTTGAAATTATTTTTTGAACATTTTTCCCCTGATTTCTTTGGAGAATTTCCCCTCCCCATTTCTCTGCTTTTGATTCTGTTTGTGTTGCTGCTTGGCCTGCCTGCTGCCTGCTAGACTCAAAGAAGAGAAAAGAAGGCACCAAATGGTGATGGCGGGAGAAATCTTCCCATATTCAAGTAGTTTTGTTTTGTGAAGGGTTTGGTTGTATCTGTTGCCTTTATTTGCTTGCAAGTTTTTGGGATGGGGGCTGTCTATGTGTGTGTCTGCTTTTTTCTCCAGGTGTAAACGGTGGGTAACTCGCTTGATTAACTGATTTTTAAAATTTGTCACTTGCTTAATTTACTATGTATTTATTCTGTTAATTCCATTAACATTTTATATTTTTGTGGGGATTTTTTGTGAGGGGAGTGTTTTATTCTGATGGTGCCTTCTGACTAGGAGGGTGGCCTCTGTGACTGTGCCATTGTACCATTGGGTGATGTGAGTGGTGGTGGTGGTGATTTGCTGACAATTTGGGGCATTTCTCCCTTGTTCTCATGATGAGTTTTCTTTTTCATGTACAGTTGCCTGCTTTTGGAGTAGTTTATGATGGTGCTGGAAAACATGAATGGGACAGCCAAACCTGAAGGAAGCATCTTCTTGCATGTAAAATGAAAAGAGCAGTACAGTGGTGCCTCGCTAGATGATTGCCTCGTTAAACGACGAATCCGCTAGACGATGAGGTTTTGCGATGGCTGTTGCGCTTCGCAAAACGATGATTCCTATGGGCGCTTTTCGCTGGACGATGTTTGGGTCCGTGCTTCACCAGACGGGCCTCTCCCGTGACCCCCCCCCTTTCAGAAGCCTCCCAGGGCGCAGGGGAAAAGCGGAATTTTTTTATTTCCAGCTTTCCCCCCTGAATTTTCAGAGCAGAGAAAGCCTATTAGCCCGCCCATCAGCTGTTCGTTGGGAGAGGGGAGGGGCAGGAGCGGAGAAGAGGACAAAATGGCTGCCAGGGCTTGTTCAGCAGGTAAACAGGCAGTGGAAATGCCCCTGCCACCCACCCACCCACCCCTTGGCAAAGCGCCGCTTTCAGAAGCCTCTGGGGTGCTTTTCCACTGCCTGTTTCCCTGCTGGGAAAGCCGGGAGAAGCCTCAGAAACCCTGCTCCTATCAGCTGTTCATCGGGAGAGGGGAGGGGGAAGGAGCGGAGAAGAGCACAAAATGGCTGCCTGCTGCCTGCCGGCTTTTAGCTGTTTGGTGCTCTTTTCCGGATGTTCCGCTGCTACCAGGCACTGTGAGGAGCCGGGCTCAGTCTACAGTACAGTACCTGGTAAGTGACTTTCTTTTATTTATTTTTAAGTTTCTGTGCTTTTCTTTCCCATCGGAACGCATTAATTAAATTCCAATGCATTTCTATGGGAAATTTGGTTTCGCAAGACGATGTTTTCGCATGACAGCGATTTGTCTGGAACGGATTAACATCGTCTTGCGAGGCACCACTGTATTCAAAAATTTACGAAACCCTAACCCTCAAAAGAACCCAAAATGAAAGAAAAACAAAAATTTTCACCTTGTGCTTCCTTACTATAATGTATAGTGTTTCTTTTAGTTCAGCACTAATGAGAGAGTAATGCTCACCTTTAATTTGGCCTTAAAATGCATTTGCCAGTCTAGTTAAGTGCCCTATGGGCAGCATGTCCTCCTTCATCTCTAGCAGAAAAATTCTTTTCTGATCCAAAGTGTAAATATGACACTTTGGATCTGAACAAGATCTTGTCATTTTCTATTGCCACTTGTTACTCAAATTCAGTAGTGCACAAAATGTAGCCCTCTAGGTCTTCTTGGACTGCAATTCCAAGACGGGAGCTGTATCTAACAACACTGGAAGGGCCCAGCCCTGCTCATAATGTTTTCAATCATTTGCTACGCATCCATGTTCAGTAGTAAGTCCCACCACCATCAATGGGCCTTACTTCCCAGCTTAAGTGTGAATCTGACTGTGGCCTTCTTGTAGGTTTTAGAATGAGCCCATTTGAGCCAGCATGTTGGCATATAACATCTGAAAGGCAATCAGCCAAGTCAGGTTTAGCCCCAAAAGACATTTATTTTATTGTACATATTTATCACTATTCATCATTACAATGTGAAACAGCCTGGCTTTCCTAACTCAGTATGTTTAGAAGACTAACCTATTTAACCAACCCACAAGGCTTTTAAGGATATTAAAGCAAGGAGACTGAATGAATGAACTGTCATTTGCTCTAACCTCCTGTGTACAATTTGCATTAGAGTGTGTTGTCTGTTCAGCTCAGCCTTCTCTGACCATGGTGGGAGGTGGCTCTGTTTTGCTACCCACTGCCATACATATTCAACGACACCTGACATAAACAGATACTCCTCTGAGTGCAGAAAGTTGTGACCTCTCTTTACAAAGCACTCATGTTTTACAAGGGATTGAAAACTACTGATTACTTTTTTACAGCGTTTCCTTTGCAACTAAATGGTGAAATTATAGTTAATTGTCACTAACTGGACAAAGCGCCCAGTGTGTTTATTGCTTTAGAGTTGTTTTTATAACACTTGACCTGCCCCAAAAAAAGACAGCTTGTAAAATGCCTCCAGTTACTACAGAACCTTTTGTCAAAGGAGCCATGGAAAGAGACACTACTTTTTTCCAGTGGATTAGGAAATCATCCATTTTCCAGTTAGCTGGGGCCTTTACATGTTGATTAAAACAGATACTTTTCCTATTCACGTTAGTAGTCATGACTTTCAATGTTTGATCAAAAGGAACCCTTCCAATGATTTTAAAGGTTCACCTGTGTTTCTTTACTCTTCCCCCCCCCTTAATGTTGTATCTGTTGCAGCTATTGTAGGTAAAGCTCATGAAATGTAAGCATGAAAAGACACCTGCATAACCAGTGTACGTGTTAGACCACTGGATTCCTCCACTATCTCCTATCTTTTAGGTGAAGCCAACAAATTTAAGTCTAGATCCCTTAACCATAAGTTGTGACCAAGCTGAACGAACAAAACTGGCATGTAACTATTGTTTAAAATGCAACATCTGACTGCATTCGCCTTCTGTATACAGAGAGACTGTAACTGGTGCCTTGTTTATGCACAAACCTTGTACACTACAGTTCAGGCTCTCAAATTACGAAGGGTCTCTGAGTATGACACACACCTACCCATAAACATTATTGAAGTTCAAGCTTTACCTGTTACACTTTGTTTTGCTAATGCTATGGGGCCTCTTAACCATCACGTAACTTAGGGTTCCAATATGTTTAGTCCATCCTTCATTATAGCTCAAGGGAAAATCATGTGATTTGCATGCAGAAGGTCCCAAGTTGAGTCCCTGGCATCTCTGGTTAGTAGGATCAGGTTCCAGCAGATGACTCGTGTAGGACTTCTACTAGTTGAAGTAGACAGTATTGGACTAAGATGGACCAGTGGTTAGATTCAGTGTAAGGCAGCTCTGTAAGATCAGCTAGGAGTAGAATTTTGTGGACAGTAATGAATTGCGCTGAGGGCTAAACTGTTCCTGAATTCTACGTGGGGGGAGAATGAATAAAGCAGTGCAATAATCAGAGGAAAACACCTGCATATGTTCAGTGAACTTACTTTATGTTCACATCCCACAACTGTACCAAACAGAAGGGGTAGGGTGAAGAGAACTTTCCTGTAGGAAGAAGGTTCAGGGGGTGTTCTGAAGGGAATAATGGGGGAAGGGGGAGATCTTGGCCAAGGAGGCGATCAAAGGCAGGAGAGAGAGAGAGAGAGAGAGAGGTCACATAGAAAAGGATAGTGTGTATGGTGCCCGTTGATAGAAGGGCCAATCAGAGAGTGCTTCCTCACTCTTAGATGAATTTTCAAGGTTGTAAAAATGTGCTGAGGCAGTTTCTCAACATATTTATATTGTTTGGAGAAAATATAAAGAAAGTGACATATGATTTTTATTTTTTATTTTTTTTATTTTTTTAAAGACAGTGAAGCACTCAGCTCTGAAGACAATGCCAGCCGAAGTTGGCTCAGAGACTTCAAAATCCTCAAATTTTATTTCAAATAGCCAGAGGCTAGGCTGCCTAAAAATGGGAAGAAAAGGTGATTTTCATATATATGCTAGAAAGAAGTTTGGTCTTTATACCAAAGTTGTATTGATAGCGAGTAGGTATTGAATAAGAAAAAGTAGTGAAACATATAGCAACGTATAGTAACGTAGCACACATACAGAAATAAGATTCCTCACGCCAAAGGTAGCGAAATTTAGCTGACCTCGACTCCCAGAAAGTCGCTATCAGTATGTTCCTCGCAAACGCACTTGTATAAACACAACCCATTCTAATCTTGGGTCCCCAGATGTTCTTGGACTACAACTCCCAGAAACTGCAGCTTCTGGGAACTGCAGTCCAAGATCACCTGGGTTGCCCAAGGTTGGAAACCACTGCATTAGAGCATTTATCTGTAATTAAGGAAGGTTTTTTTTTATATAATGATGGTTTGTACAAGAAGAATATCTATTGCTTTTCAAGCAGTATGTGTAGGATATAAACACATGTACGTTATGCAGTTATGCATCACGTATTTATATACTACACATGTTGGATATAAATACAGTGTTATGCATTTCAAATAATATGAATGTGTTATACATTTTTTTTGTTTTGTCTTTTGCTGCTTATTATCTGTATTAACAAAGCTGAATCTGTGTTGTGCATATTGCCTTCTCAATGTTACTTCTGTTTATAAGTAATATGTCTAAGAAATGTCCTTATTGCTTTATAGGGACATAATGCTGATAATTTTTAAAAGCTAGCATAGTTTTGATGCTACTTGATTGCATTTTATAGTATAATTTGGCTTTATTTATGGAGGATTTATTAAACTTCTAGTCATATTATGTTCACTGTAAGATTTTTAAAATACTCTTTTATTGGGCATTTCCCTTCTTTCCTTCTCAATGACTACAGATCTTCCAGTTCATCTAGGATGAAATCCAGTGCTAAGGGGTTACAGCTGGCTGATCATCCTCCTTAGCATTATTATTAGCATTTTGCAATGACTTGTCTATCATTGCTAAAGATCTAACTAAAATATTTCCACCTCCATAACATGTCAAGAGATGCAATGTATAATCTGCAGAATGCCATGAAACCATGCTCCATTCTCTAATAGAGGATATAGGAAAGGCTTTGGCTCAGTGGCAGAAGAAGCCGTTTCCACCCAGGACAACTTCCAGGCTCACTTCTCAGAACTGGCTAGTGAGCTGCTGCTCCTGCTGCTGCTTCTGTCACTTGCCGGTCAGTGTAGGTGCCATGAAACTAGATGGGCCAGCGTCCTGCCTTAGGACAACGCAACTCCTTGTACACATGCTTTTAGGCTAGGCTTTTGTTGCGCAATCACACTGCCTTATTGGTGGAGGTCTATGGGAGTTTAGATGTTTTTTATTTTCTCTCTGCAGACTTCCAATGATTTTCCTTGGCTGCTTCTGTCTTTTTCCTTCCCAGAAGAAATCCATTGCAGAACAAAGAGAAAAACTGCAGAAAGCCTTGAACGATCAGGAGATTTTGTCAGCAATCAACCCCCTATGTACATATTAGGAGATGGAAAGAATTTCACTGGATTCAACAGTATTGACAAAGGTGGCATTCTGCTACCTCCTAATAATCTTAACAACTGAAGAGCTGGAAGGGACCCTATGGATCATCAAGTCCAGCCCCTGTCAAGGAGGCACAGTGGAGAATCGAACTCGCAACCTCAGGCTTCACAGCCAGAAATCTAAGCCACTGAGGTAGCCAGGAGTTCAGAAGTATCACACCTGAACTCAAGAATGTGTGCCTCCTCGAGACTTACGACGGAAGCATTTTGGAGAAGCAAAGCATACATAGGAGTGGCAGAACTGCTGATTGTTTGGAGCCTTGTGCTCATGTTTGACTCACTCGAAGTATAATACACTTTCCAAACTAACTTCTCAACAAAAGACAGTCTGGGGTTTCACAGATGGGGATACTGTGGTGAGGGCTGCATTTATACCCATCTCTGCTCCTAATATTTTGTCCTTGCATGTGTAGGCTGAGTATCTTCACAGAGGTAGACAGTGTGCTTGCTGAGTTAAATGAAGACTTGCAGGTTGAGTCACAGAGTTTTGTTCTCTGTGTGACATTGTCTCACCGCAGTTTCAGGCTTCTTTGTGTGTAGAGGCAGGAGGGAGAGAACATGGGGAGGAGAGACCGAGCAGCATAATAGTCAGAAATAGTGAGAGCCAGAGGTGCCGGTAGGATTTAAGGGGGTGAAATATATTTACCTCACAAGTGTCTTGCTTGAAGAAGTTGTTCCCCTTTTAAATGTTTCATGTCTGCATTTGCTTATCTCGTTAATGTTTATTTGAAATCTACCAATTAAAGCCTGCAACTAGTTTTGATCTATATGATATTTTTAAATTTTATTGTATTTTATTGCATACTACTAGGGGATGTGGCAGAAGCTGAAAGATGTTCTTGCAAGGTGACACTCATTAAAAACTGCAAGTATTTTACTATGGGTTAAGTATGACTACTGTATATTGTTGCAATTTTGCCTACAAAATGAAAATACATTTGATTTCGGGATGATAATTTTTTGCAAGAGATGGGCCAAGTGAAAAAGGAATTAAAGTGAGTTCCAGCTTCTTTATAAAATGTTTACAACTGTGTCGCTTCTTTGAGTAAAGGGACACCGACAGTAGTAAAAGTAACAAATACTTCTATTAGAATCAATCACAAATTGACAAAGCTGCCTCCAAGCTTTGCGAGGCTTTTCTTCAAGCTGGATGTTATGCAAAAGAGAGAAACAAAAGTGTATATACATATATAAATTGCATAGGTCAGTGGTTCCTAAATTGTGTGCCATGGCACCCTGGGCACTGCCAAACCCGGCCAGGGGTCCTGTGGAGTCTTTAGAAATACTACTCATTCTGGGCTTCCTCTCTCCCTTCTCCCTCCTCACCCAAAGTACCACATTGGGGGAGCCACGGCCAGTGACCAGTAAATCAAGGGAGCCACAAACTGAAAATGTCTGGGAACCATTAGTATAGGTTGTGAAAGAAAACTGTTCATGATAGTTTCGAAATTGTATTTTCTACATTCTTGAAATTACAGAATGGCCCAAGCCTAGCCCCCAAACACTACTTTCTGTTTGCGCTCTCTCTCTCTCTCTCTCTCTCTCTCTGTACAAGAATCTCAGGGGACTTGATCTTGGAATAGACTGGAACAGGTTTTAACCCATTCTGCTGTTAGAAAACCAGCAAGGAATCATGTGGTATGTACTTTTAAAACTCTCCAGTTTTATTTGGCACAAGTGTTCAGAATCCACCAAAATCTGTGCAAATAAAGGACGTCCATCTTACAACTAACATAAGGCAAGACTCTTCGGTATTCCTGTATGGGAGGTGGTTTTAAACATGTCTGTTTTACTGGTTTGCTCTGAGACCCAAATAAATGTTAGCTGTTGTTAAGTTGTAGACATAATCTTTGTACAGCCAGAGAAATTTGTGTTACACAATATCATGTGCTGTCACCACAAATTCCAATGTGGATCACAATTTTTGAAATTCTGTACTTTCTTACTTAGGAGGACCCAACAGATAATCTGATAAGCTAAGTGTGGCTTCATCCTTGAGCTATTCAGAGTAGGTGAAGCAGGGGGTACTCTTTTTAATTAGTGATTGTTCACCTTTCTTTTCTGTCTTTCCTCTAAAATCTCTATATATTTAAATGCTTCCTCATGAATTGTGAATTTGCTATTTAATCCTTCTATTATAATATTGTTTATTCTGGTGTAATGAATTGTTGTTTGGAATTTAATTTTGTACTGGTTATTACAGTTGTTTATTTATCAGTATATTAGTCTTGATTATTTATTCATTTTTTTCTAATGAACTTGACAGTTAAGAGAATAACATCGTGTTTACATTATATCTGTTGTGAATCCACTTTGAATGTTGTAATAACAGTAGGTGGTGTATAAATAATCCTGACCTGGCTTGATTTATGATTGCATTAAATAACAGTGCAGAAAAGAGAGTATGAAATTATCTGAATAATAATGCTTTACTGGCTGAAATCCTGTTGCACAGTTATGCAAATAGCAGAACTTTTGGAAGAAAATTGCCATAAATTAAGACATCTCTGAAGACAGTATGTGTTGCGTATAGAGTTGCAAAACTCGGCATGCAACAGATAAGGACTATGGAGTCCTAAATTTATGGCATTTTGCCTGTGAAAGTTAAGCTGCCTGCATAACTGCACAACAGGAATTCAGCCACTGTCTCAAAAATCCTGTTTATTTGTGTAGACAACTCGTACACTGAATCAGTCTATACGTCCTTATAGCTTGGTATTCTCTACATTGAATGACATTACTTCTTAGGACCATAAGAGATGAGATAGCAACTTCACAATTAGATGTGGCGCTGCCTTAAGAAGTGAGGAACATTTGATTACCCTCTAATAAGGTTTTGCCATTCCTCAAGTAGGCAAGGGATGTTTGGAATTCATGGACTACAGCCTCAGAAGTCTGCAGAAATTCCCTCAGCGAGACTTCTGGGGGCTTTAATCAAGCAGCGAATGAATTCAAATTCCAGCAGTCATTTTCATCCTGTGGATGAAATGGATGGGCAGGGCTAAGCTCCCTGAGAGTGGCAAGGGATAAGCGTGATACTCTCTGTCCATTAGGCTTGACACAGCAAGGCCCTTAAAAAAATACCTTATCAGATCAAGAATCCCTTGTAGTTCTGGGGGAATTCTTGCAGTCTTTGAGGACTGTAGTCCACAAATTCTGAAAATCCCATGCCTATCCACAAGTTGCAAATTAGGTTCCTTTTATTTGGTGATTATGTATTGGAAGCTTTATTTGCAGGTTGATTATGCAAACATGATAGCTTTGAAGAATGTATGTCTGAAGGAATAACATTATATCACCTTCTTCTAACTAAGAAGTTGTCATCAGATCTAATTTGACTCTCAAAATGGAGTCTTTTGTAGCCTTATGAGGCAATCTCAGGGATTGAACATGGAACTTCGTGCATGCAAAGTGTGTTCTCTACCACTGAGCTAGGTGTAACTTGCAAGGAAATAGAAATATGTCATGACGGTGAGTAGTTAGTAATTCAGTTCTTCAGAAAAAACACCTCCAGTTTATGAATGTGGGATATTGTGCTTCTCTAGCCACGATTCAGAATGCACAATATTGTGCCCACATCGCCAGCAGGAAAAGGGATTCCAAGGTTTACCTAGCAAAGGCAGCCGGAATGTTGATGACACCAATGTCAGCAGTCAAGATGGTCTACACAAGATACCCTCTTCTGCTCACTATCATTCACAGACACCAAGCCAAGGAAAATCCCAGAAACTGACTCCCTTTTTCATCAGTTATCCACTTCTCACCAAAACACAAAGCAATTCTCAGGCTCTTTTTCAACAAGTTGCCAGAACTCATTTTTCTCTCTTTACTTTACCATGAGTGAAAAGAGTGGTTTATTTTCATCTTCTGAAGAGAGATGGAGCAAATATAGAAGCTTGATTTCTGGTGAGCCAGGCAAGAGCAAGTAAATGATGCATACCACGATACTCAGATGAACTGTGAGATTATTGTCATGTTTATCTGATTTCACAATGGAAAGCCGAACCAGCTTTTAAGGGTTAAATGTCAGTCTGTGATGGACCAACACAGAATCAAACTACCAAGATGTGCCATAGAGTTTCATAGGGCTCTGAGGTCTTTGTTTGAGTGTCCATACATTTGCCCTTGACAAGCGGAGGCTCAATCAAGTCAAGCCTGAACTCTCACTAGAGGAAAAAGAAGTGAACTGAGGCTATCATATTTTGCACATATAATGAGAAGACAGAATTTACTAGAAAAGACAATATTTCTGGGAAATGTTGGAAGGGCAGTAGGAAAAGAGAAAGACATAACATGAGATGGATTGATTCAATGAAGGAAGACACTGCTGTTAATTTGCAAGACCTAAGCAGAGTTATTAATGCTAGGACATTCTGGAGGTCATAAACTCATACAATTATCACATTTTACTAAGAAATTGTATAATGATAAGACAAGTGGAATGGTTGAGGTAGCCAAGTACCAACTGGAAACTATGACCAAATTAGATCCACAAAAGCTGGATATAATATGCCTGCATGATTTTCAAAAGATGCCCCTCCCTGGGTCAAGAAACTTTTCTTTTAAAATGAAAAAGGACCACTGAAAGGGCAGGGAAATTATGTAGAAACTTGACTTTTAAAATTAAAAAATTGTCAGGCTGGCAGTCAGGAAAGATTTTGGAAATAAAATTATGACTCCAAGAAGACCAAGAGTTCTGTTATAAGCCCTATTAGCAGCTGAATATACTATATATCATCTATAAAATAAATGTGTAAATAAAATAATGAAATAAAAATAAGAAGTGAAAAGAATAAAAGTATAATTGCTAAGCTCTTCCCAGTGTGCAGACATGCAACAGATAAGCAAAAAAGGTAGCAATAGCTTCGTTGCATTATTACCCATCAGTGATGTTGGCAAGTCTTCAGGATCAAGTACTAAGTCTGAGTCTGAGTCTTGGGGTCCGAGTCCCAAGCCCCAAGTCTGAGTTTTGAGTCACTTGCCCTCCTTGGGGTTTTTTTTTTTTTTGCCTACGTTGAGACAGCAGGCCTGGAAGGGAAGCTGGGCCAGTGCATGCGCAGAGACAGCAAGCTGACTTCCCTTCCCGGAGCCAGCCCCTGCCTCTGCACATCTGCCACCCTCTGTACTGGTTTTCGGTTGATGGGGAAAGGTGTTTAATTTTGGTGATGTCGGTTTCCTTCAGGCAGGAACATTATTCCAACTTACACTGAGGTGGCATCATCTCTCCCTGCACTTCAGGGTTCTCCCCGTTTTCATTCCACACACAAATTTTGCTGGTGTTAGGCCAGCCGTAGGCTCCCAATCTTGTAGAGGCAGCACCCATTAAGACTCTGTTATTTGAGAGCTGGGTTTTCTAAGAGCTGTGCAGTGCCCTCTGAAATGTCCTTTAGCTGTCACCAAAGACCCCCAGCCTTCTTTGTTACTAGAAAGAAAGATTTTAAAAAAACATACTCAGGCAAACATACTCCTTGGCCTTCCTCTGAAGCAGCAAGTTTCTTGGTGTGAAGTCTGTAGACATTCAGCTAAAAAGCTGTTGTCCTAAAATATATTCCTTTGTTAAGCTCCTACTGCTAACCCTTGAGGGTATTGACAGCCTATTATTTTTCATATGTGCCATCTCTACCCAGAAAAACTGAAAGAATTACTAATTATATCCTTTGCAAATGAGGCTGGTCGAATTGCTTTTGTTCACCAAAATTCTTAAGTCTATTTGACACGCATACAGAATTCACTATGGATCCCCCCCCCAACCCCACTTTCCTAATGTACATCCACTTTACTTGCATGTGAAGTTTGGCATTTGAAGCTAATTGTAAACTCTGCTTCGGCTGCTGTGTATTCAGCCATTTGGCTGTTGCTTGGCTCTGCACTGCATTTGTACTTAAGGCTTAATTGATCATTTTGCAGAGGGCTTTCTGTGTTGGTTTTTTCCATGATTGACACAGGCACTATTATTTTTAAAGGTTGCACTAGCATTGCTGGAAAAGGCCAGGGTGGTAAGCAATTAAAATGAAGGTCACTAAAATAAATCTATTAACAAATGCACAATGTTTCTGTAGTCTATTTTATACCTCAGAATGCAATCTCGTGAACCTGTGTGTGTGTGTGTACATATATATATATACTACGCACTCAGAGTCCTGTGTGATAATCTGACAATGGTGCTGTGATTCTGCAAAGATATATATTTTTTAAAAGTTACTGTATGTATATTTTTCTTCAGTTTCACTGCTGAAAAAATTCTGCCCACTTACTATGTTGAAAAGGCTTTGATATGAATATGAATATCAGCACCACAGGAGCCTGGAGACTCCAGTCCCTCCCCCTGAACAGGCAAGTCCAATTATTGGTCGCCACACAGTGCACACAGCTGGCATTGTTCCCATCATGACAATTGTGGAAGTAGCCTGGCTGGTGCTTCCCCGCCTCCTCATGCAGCCAACTGCTCAACAGCTGAGCAGGGAGACTCAACATCCTGCCTCCTTGCTGGAGTGGTCAGCTGTGCGGGGAGGCAGGGAAATGCTAGCCAAGCTACTTCCACAATTGGCATGACAGGAATTATGCCGGCTGTGTGCATCACATGGCAACCAGTAACTGGACCTGTCCATTCAGGGGAAAGGGACTGGACTTTCCAGGCTCCTGTGGGGCCAATATTCATATTTGTATCCCCAGGGATATGAGTACGAATATCCCATTAATGCTCCCAGATTTAGCTCACGTACATGGACAGCTGCAAAAGTGTTCTTAGCACCCCACCTGGGGCAGCCTGCCCTGCGCTGACTCTGACAACACTGGATGTTGCACTTTATGATATTTGATTTGCGCCCCCTAATGTATCAATGTTGTTTTATTTTGTTACTTTGTTGCTCTGTCTATTTGTTGTAAACTGCCCAGAGTGGCCTTTATAAATAAATAAATGTTGGGCAGCTGGGATAGGGGTACCCTCGGAGGGGGTGGATTTCAACGGATACATTACAAATCAATATTTTTCATAGTAATTCTATACATTCTCTTCTAGGAATAGTTCCACATATCAGAAAGAAATATAAACAGTGAGCGAGAGGGAAAAATGAAATTCAGACAGATATGTTGTTATTCTAATTATTGATTATGTAGCTGATAGTCTTTATCCATCATTTATTCTGTCTCTTCTGCAGCCATACAGATAACTATGTATCAGTCAACTATTCTATCTACCTTGTCACCATGTATATAATTGTGACCAAATTTTCCAATGGTCTTTTTTCTTTTTTCATCTAGCCAATCTGATAGTATGTCCATTTCTGCAGTTTCAAGGATTTTATCTATCACTTCATCTATTTGCGGTGTTCTAGGTTCCTTCCAGTGTTTCGCAAAAACTATTCTTGCTGCTGTTATAATATGAATATTTAAATATGATTTTTCAGAGTCTAGTATATCTGGCAATATATTTAATAGGAATAGTTCTGGTACCATCAGTATTGAAATTTCTAATATCTCTTGTAGCATCTGATTCACTTTACTCCAGTATCTTTGGGCATCTTTGCACATCCACCACATGTGATAAAATGTTCCTTCTTTCTGTTTACATTTCCAACATATATTTGAAATCTGGGTGCTTATTTTAGCCAGTGTTGTGGGGGTCATGTACCATCTGTAGAACATTTTGTATATATTCTCTTTAAATACAACAGATTTAGTTAATTTTATATTTGTTTTCCAAATTCGTTCCCATTGATCCAGTTCAATATTATGTCCTACATTCTGTGCCCATTTACTCATACATGCCTTTACCACTTCATCTTGTGTTTCAAAATCTAACAGAAAATTATATAATAACTTAATACATTTTCCCTCTGATTCTAGAAGAATTCTGTCAAAGGGAGTATTTTCTAAGTAAAAGCATATATTTTCTCATGGTGTATTTACTGGATAAAATCTGTAAAGCAGCTCTACATTTCAGACCTACGCACATTGGATTTTGTCTGCTCACATTGCATCGAATGCGATATGGTTCAGGTAAGAGAAGGAGGCCAAATGAACTGGGATTACAGACATTGTCCCATTCTCTCCACTCTCTGTATGGACAGGACTGAGAAAAGGAGAGTGCAGTCAGGATCAAAGTTTTTTGCAGGGTGACATATGCCCCCATATAGCTTGGGAAAGTTCCTATTTGGATTATAACTCCCAGCATCTCCCCAATGGCATGGGACCTGGGAGTTGTAGTCCAAAAGATAACTTTTCCATGATCTAATTACTGTAAAGAAAACATGTTGGGTTGGCAACTGAAAATCCCTGCAAAAGAATAATATTGTGGCCCACCTGCGACTATGCCAACAGACCCTTGTTGTCCCTTGCTGTTGCCACCATCCATCAGACACTAATACCACTTTTCCCACTTCATGGTAGATTTGGCAGGCAGTACTCTCTCTCTCTCTCTCTCTCTCTCTCTCTCTCTCAGTATTGATGATGGGTCATCAGATGATGGATATACATGTGCGAACTACTCCCTATCCTGACATAGCTTTGACAAACATTAGATGATCTCCCATTATCTGAGAAAATCTAATAAATGTGGATTTGAGCATATTGATGATTAGGGATGGGATTATTTGACCCCCTGGACTTCCAGTCCCAGACATTACCTAGAATCACCCAGGCAGAATTCTGAGACTGGTAAAAAAGAAAGAAGAAGGGATAAGACAGATCTTCCTGCTGCTATGATTTCCTACCCTACATGAACTTTGGCTGGGAAGCAAAAAGGAAATCCCCTTTCAGTTGCAGTGCTTGCTGAAAGTTGCTCCACTGCTCCATGGGAAGAGTAATCCTGCTACCTGTTAGGTTCTAGAGGGAACCTCCTGATGAGCTACCCTCTTTTGCTTTCTTCTTTCTCCTCTCCTAGTTTCAGAAGTCAGCTGGGGGATTCTAGTTGACTTCTGGAACAGGAAGTCCAAGAATTATGGAATCCTATCACTATTTATGATTACAAAAATCTAAATTTAATATTGTTTTTAATGAGTTGTGCTGCTGTCAAAAACAGAACAAAACAGCAACTGCCACAGCCATAGCCAGAGGCACATTCAGGCTACTATGTCCACTGACCTTCCCCCCTCTGTAGTAACACTAGCAAGAATACTGACCATTAGAAAGCATACTTTCATCATTTTAGGATGCAGAAAATAATTGTAAACCATCAAGCTTTCTGTATGCTAATTTCCTCCTGCCAAATTTTTTTTTACAGATTTCTGTACCATTTATCTATTGATGATGTACGGTGAAACTTGGTCTATTGAAAATTGTAAATATATGCCTTTATTATAGGTCTTGGAAGGGACAGCAAGCTGACATTTTGACAGGCTGTTTGCATACAAGTGGCTTAAAATATTGCTCACAGAATTTTTCCTGGATCCCTGTGCCTATATATTTGTTTTTCTTGGTACAATGTTGCTTACCCAGTACTTTTTACACCTGGTGTGATGGATTTGGAAGCTGACAAAATCAGCAATTAATTTGCCATCTACCATGGCCATATGAGGGAATGTGGAATAATCGTCCACACAATGTTTTCATAATGTTGAGTAGAACTTTGTGTATCCTAGCATCTGACAGCTATTGCAACTTGGAATTTAGAAAGAATGTTTTTCTCAAAGAAATATTACCAAATATAACCAGAGATACAGGGTTTGTATCTGTTAGTTATTGTCTGCTCATTGCTGAAACAATACAACTCCTTTGTTTCATTTTCACAGCTATCCTTTCTTTTCTCATTTTCACTTTAATCCTCTTGCACTTCACTTTCAAGGGTCTCCATTGTCTTGCTCTTAAATGTTTATCTCTTCTCCCCCCCCCCCCCCTTGTATACTTCTTTTTGGTACCTTTTGCTTCAGGACAGGGGAGAAATTTGTTTAGATCACATTTAAATTCAGACTTCCCTAACTTGTCCTTACCAAATTGATGCAAAGGAGTTAAAATCTGATGCAGATTTTAGAGGAGAGTACACTCATATCACTGAACATTGTACAAAAGAGCAGTATATAAAGAAAAAAAATGCTCCCAAAAAGGCATATATCGAGGGAGGGGGCAGTACTTATAAAAATGTTCATGAAAATGCAATTTATTTATTTTTTGCAAAACCTTGGAGCCAATGTGGAGATGGTGCAAAAGGAACTAAAAGATAGAAAAATGAGAAATTGAGTGAATCTGAACTAGATTTGTTTATTACTGCTTTTCTGTAAGTGCCAGTCTTCTAGTTCAACCTAAGACTGCACAGTTATATCACTTTTCTCTTAGAGCTTGTCCCTCTGGTTCTACTCTCTCCCATATACCCCCCTCTCACATTGTTTAAAACTGAAATAGAATATAAAATATTATATTTTAGTCTACATATATTCTACAAAGTAAATGAAAGAAGAAACAAAATATACTTGTATTACAAAACACTATTTACTGAAGTTCTCCTCCTGAGATACGGTCCAAGTGTATTTAGCCAATGCAGAGATCCAGGAATTCACTGAAAACACTTTTCCAAATTTCCTCACCTCATGTATACTGATCTCTGCTGAGGCTGCTTGCATAAGCATTTCTCCAGCCCACTTCTTATGGTTCAGTGTGAACCAGTGCGCTAGCATGACACCCTCAGCACCTAAAATGTCCTCATTAGCAACATGTTCTGGCAAATCATGAGGGTCCACATAGCTGAATTCTAACCAGGCATGGGTCACTGGTGCATGTTATATGCTGACACTTCTATGAAAAGCAAAGTGTGACATGAAAAATCATTCCTCAGATGGGACAGGAATTTGTCTAACTTCATGCCACTTCGGCATGTGTTCCAGCTACTGTGCTATTTCTGCATGAGGCACAAACATATCCCTTTTGAGGAGTCAGTTCAATCATTAGGCAAAGTGAGTCAGCTCCCTCAGGTTGCAGGTGTTGGGGATACAGAGCAGTGTCAAGATTTGGGGGGGGGGGGCTGTAGGTCCCATCCAAGCTCCCTATACTCTCATTGCTAGCATGCTGTTCTACTGCCAAAGATGAAGTGAAATTCAACTCCCATCCTAGCTGGCTTCTATAGAGGTGTCATCTTGTTCATTGCCTCCATAGCTTTTTACCTCAAGCAGTAATGGGTGAATAATATCTTGAGGGCAGAGTGTGTGAGGTATTTAGTGTGGTTTTATTAAAGTAAACTTCCTATAATTATACAGTGGATAAAATAGTTCAGTCAGGAACCTACAGAGCAAATTGAGCTACAGATCTTCCTCAGTTGAGCATCCCTTATTTGTCAGTTTGCCTCAACTGACACTTACTATCTCAATCATTCATCCAAAGACTCTGGTAATGAGGAAGAATAAAATGTTTCCATTTACTTACAGTTCTTCATAGATAAAAAGAAACATTGAATTGTATAAAATCATTAACTTGTTACATCACTGAGCTTAACTGGTTAACTAGCTTCATTACTGAATAACTGACTGGGTTACACAGGTGACAGAACACATCACTCTGTCTACTTCTGACAGACTCCATTGCTGACACTGACAGAACCCTGTCTTGGAAGAATAAAAGGCAGGAAAAAGAATCTGAGGTAGAGAGAGAACTATTGGCTGTTACTGGATTGACTGACATTAACTGGAGCGCCCTCCCAGCCAAAACCTCTCAAAGGCATCATATGCAGGTTGCAATATTCCAATATAACATGTTGAGTCAGGCCTGTGTGTGTCAAAAGGTTTTGCAGACAAGCACCAATTCTGCCTTGGGAGATGTTTTTCATCCCTCCACTGCATGTGTCTAAACCTGGATCCACACCCCTGGGATTTCTATAAAATAATACACTGTCTTCCTCCTGCCCCTGCAAAGTCATTTCAAGATGTCAATCTCTCCAGTGGTGTTAAAATGTTGCAGGTTGAAGCAAGGGGTGGGGGGAGCTGCATAATCTACTCACAAGTAGAGATGGGCACAAACTGGAAAACCCACGAACCAAGAGCCACCCCAACCACCACTCCTACCCATGAAAAAATGAACCAGTTTGCAATTTGTTTTTCCAGTCCGTGCCTGGGGGAGGGGAGCCTACTGACTCTGCCCCCTCTGTCACCCACCTGCCCCCTTCCCACTGCCCTCTACCTGGTACTTCCTCCTCTTCCATCACCACCATATTCAGAGACTGTGGCCCAGGTTTCCTTCCAGAAGCTGGGCCTTCTATCTCTGCGCATGCACACACACATTAGCAGGTAGGCAGGCAAATGTGCAGAGACAGCCGGCCTGGATCCTGGAAGGGAAGCCGGGCCACTGTCTCTGAATATAGTGGCAGAGGAGGAGGAGGGGGCAGGGGCATCCATTTTGCCAAAGCAAAATGAAGCGCTGAGTGGGAAAAAGTTCGGCACTTTGTTTTGTTTCAGCAAAACGGGTTGCACAAACTGAACCACAAACCAAACCGTGAGCTAGCCCGGTTTGTTCTTTTTTCATAGTTTGGT
Source organism: Intellagama lesueurii (assembly GCA_037013535.1). Classification (NCBI taxonomy): domain Eukaryota; kingdom Metazoa; phylum Chordata; class Lepidosauria; order Squamata; family Agamidae; genus Intellagama; species Intellagama lesueurii. The sequence goes on from JBAJHW010000003.1 coordinate 104,016,060, forward strand.
TTGTGCTCATCTCTTCTCACAAGCTTCCAGAAATACTAGGTATCTGTGCTACTCGACTGGGAAAAATTCCATGAAAGCTATGTGCTTCCTTCTGGCGTATTCTTGGCCACAAAATCAACAGGAAATTACTATAGATTCTAAATAAAAAAGTAAAATGAGAAAGGCTGATATAAATATATTTTCTTTATCTGTTAAAATTAGATAAATATCTGTTCTTTGTCAAACCACTCTTAAGCTGTCATCTGTATGCTTATAGTGAGAGACAGCTCCCTCAAAGTATTCTTTTTATCTCCAGACCTTTTCCTGACCAGACAGAAAGATCTCTAGAAGTTGAAATACTGTTTATTTTACAGGATAGTGTTCTGATTCTCTTCTAAAGAACTCATTTGTGCAGCCAGGGGACAAAAAGTATATAGCATGTGTCAGAATTAAGACAAAAACTAAGTATTTTTGCAAATGAGGAAGGACAGGCATCTACTTTTCACACACTGGAAAAAAAGTGAATGACTTTCTGCTGTGTAATTGCAATTTCTATTATCTGCATTTCAACTCTTTTTAAAAATGTGATCTAAACGAAGTTGAGTAAAGGGGCATGTGGAAAAGCTTGCCTGATCTTTCTTACTGGTGACAGGAGAGACACCAGTAGGTGACCAGAAATGAATGTGCCAAGTAGTTAAGGAGACCAAAAGACCAGAGCTCAAACAGGGTGACGAAAAGTGACCAGGAGATTATTTGTGAAATTTAAGAATGCCGAAGGGGAACATTTTTACTCTGTGTGTCAGAGTCAGGAATAAAAGACCAGCGATGGAGCTTAAGGTGTGTGTTTGGGGTGGGCGGGCGGGTGGATTGGAGTTTCTTTTTCTTTTTCTTTCCAGAAAACCATGGAGAAAATATCACAAGTCAGCTCTCCTTTCCTCCACAAAGAACTGACCTTCATTCTTTGTTTGGGTTTATGTAACAATGCCATTCCTTTGAGAGCCTATCAGCTCTGCTCTGTCTTTTGACCTTAAAGGTGTGTGTTTAAATTGAGTTTCTTTATCCCTTTCAGAAGCCAGAGGGTACCTGACATACAAACTTGAATCCCTAACAATGCAGTGATTGTATGCACTTGTGATACCATCCCATTCTTGTTAAATCTTATTCATATGTTACAGATTTAACTGGTAATAATAATAATAGTATTTACACTATGGTTTTGCTTACTGTTCCAAACATCATATGTGCCCCTGCACACAAAGACTTCAAACATAATAAGAAACCATTTTTTCCTCAGTTTTTGTTGAGACATGGCTATAGTTTGTTGATACACAAAGAAGTCATAAGCCTCAGGCCTTCCGCTCATTCCCTCTACGAATTGAGGTGATTTGTATCTGAACTTGGAAAATGGTGGCTTGCTGACGTACCAAGATATCAAAGTAGGATCAGCATGTTAGCAAATGGTGGTCTGACCAAATCTGTTGCACACTGACCTCTTCATTTGGTGGGCACCTGGGTCAGCTCCTAAACACTGTGATTACAATTTCTGTTTTGTATTACAGGAAGCAGTCAGCTGTTGGAGTTTTGTTTGCAACCTTGAATGTTGTTTGTAATTTGTATGACTGGGAGGGAATTTTCTGAGCTGAGCTGATTATCTATTTATCCAGCACTAACCAATCATACTTTCCAGCCTTTGAATTCAAAGAGAGCCCCACCTTTCTGCTGAGTGTTCTTTTCCCTCACTCTTTTGTTTGATTGGTGGCAGTTATTTGTTGCTGTGGATCTATTCATTGGTTGCTAGTATATGTGCAATAAAGAAAGCAGCATACGCAAGTCTGTAACTTCAAATAATTGTAAGTAAAGCAATGTTTTATATTCTTTCCTCTACAAATGTCTCAGAGTTGAGTTACTGAGACTTGAAGTGCCAGTTAATGAGAATGGGGTGGACATTGGGAAACTTGTAGCTACTCTCCTCTGTGGATCTCTGTATTTCTACTGCGTAGCAAAAAGGAATTTTACCAGAAGTTCAAAATTCAGCAACATTGGCTTCATGCTTTGTGTGTGGATACATGGGTCAATTAGAACTGGGATGGTTTCACATAAGGCACACACTACAGATAAAGAATTCTGGAGATACCTCATGGGTCACAAATAGCTACAAATGACCCATTACTTTTAGCAAACACAACTCCATAGCCACCAGAGCTGCTCCAGAGTCACTCAGAGTCATTCCAGTCTTAATGGAATGTCACAGTGAATGAGAAGTACTTTAGCCTGGATGCAGGGCTGTTCCATCTGGAACAGAAGAAATGCTGTGTACTGAGGCCTCAGTGCTAGTCGGGTATATTAGCTTTCAGTTTTGAAGGTGATGCTTTCAGTTTGGTGTCAGAGGTCCCTAGGAGAACTTGGGTCCTGCATCCCATTTCAAACAAAAGGCCAATTTCATACCTCACAAGCATGGGAAATTTGTTCAATAGTTATGTTTTCTCAAATGTTGTGTTGTATTCCCAGATATTTCAATAAATAACTGCAAGTTGAAAATATCACTGTGTAGTGCTGTTTCCTATACTGAAAAATCATGTGCACAGTTTCTGGGAGTAAGGAGTATATAGTGATAAGTCGGGGGCAGCAACAAGGCCCACGGAATACAATGGGACTTTCATCAAAGCAAATCTGTGTAGGATTTGAGTCTATTTAGTGTACTGGATTAAGCTACCTACTTAGATGGTAGTTCAATTTTTGAGGCAAGGTGAACAGAGCTGCACTTAGTTTTCTAGATGTGTATTGTGTGCACAATAATGTGGAGACACACATAGCTTTCACTCCGTTTCACAGTTGCTCTTCAAAAAGTGGGCTGTTTCACTATCAGAAGTCAAAATTCTTTTCCAACATTCCTTGCCTCTGCAAGCTACAGCAATAGCATTTATTCTGCTTCTCTTAGGCTCTTGATAAATAATTATTAATTGAATTGTGTTATTTCAAAGCAACTACAGGTACTGCCCCAAATGTAATGGTCCCAGTAAGTGAGGCAGAAATCTATGTGTTGTGGAGATATTAGCTGGAGCCTGCAATTAGCCAGTTGGCATTGCTTTGTTAGAAAATCCTGCTCACAACCTCTTTAGGACCTAACTTGTTGTCATCCAACAAGCTGTTGGTGGAACTGTGTGTGTGTGTTTGTGTGTGTGTGTGTGTATGCATGGGTAAGTGAATGAGGTAACCCATCATTAAAAGAGGGAATTCCATAAGTGCTAATTGATATGATTCTTCACAACAGGAACTTTTCCAGTCTCCTGTAGTTTGCAAATTAAGGCTGTGGTCACACGAGCCAAATGTTGCCTTCCTATCCCCCATTGAGTTTGTACCATAAATTTGTGGTCACATGGCCATTCGCGAATCATTTACCTGGTGAGCGTGCTAAGTTCAGATCATTTCTTGCTCCATCAAAGGCATCTACTTTTTTGTTACAGATCTTTTTTTAAAAAAAAATGTTGTGTTGCTGTGTGTGTGTGAATGGTCTTATCACAACATTTTTGAACTACTATCACCATGTATGTCCTTTTAAACTTTTTAAATTTTTTTCTCTGTGGCATTTCTGTTGACGCATCACTTCACTCCTGTCAAGTGGTGTCAACAAGAAGGTCTCAGCACTGATTGAATTGGAAGGAAATGACTCATTAACCCAAAAACACATTGGGACGTACATCCTGGAATAAATACCATGTGACTGCAAAGCATGGCAGGAATGTGATTAAAAGTTGTGTAACCACAAGGGAACATTTCACTGGTGTGACCATGGCCTAACTTGTTTTCTCTTGTGATTGCCTTTGATAACTTAAGCACATTTTTTCTTTTGCAAGTCTGATTTATCTGATACAAAACAGTGTCCAAGCCAAAATTCTGGAAAATTAATGTAATTTCAGCTCTAAAGGCAGGTTATATGTAATATGTGGTAGGGATGTGACTCTTATAGGCTCTAGTTCTCAGAGAGAAACTGAGATCCACTCTTCACATAGCAAGGTTGTTCTGCATGAGGTTTCCCACTCCCTCAGTGAAATCTCACAGGAAATGTGAGATGAAAGTTTTCAGGATGAAATAACAAACTGTGCAGGACTATTCAAATTCCTCCAAAATAGTATTCCTGCACAGTATTCTGCTAGAAAGGGCTAGAGAAACAGTGAGCGACAGCACACTGTTACAAGTCCTGCACAGAATGGTGTATTTCCTGTGCAGAAAAGTCTAAGTGAGGAGTCTTGGCATGGTGAGACTCAGAAAATCATGGAGAATGAATTTTTTAAACCCCTAGGTTGTGCCAATAATAATAATCATGTGCTCTCAAGTCAATTCTGACTTACGTTGACTCTTTCCAGGGTTTTATAGGTAGGGGACACTCAGAAGTGGTTTACCTGTTCCTTCTTCTCGAGGCAGCCTGGAACTGTGCAGGTTGCCCAAGGCCACACAGGCTGGCTCTTCTGCAATGTACAGTGGGAAAAATGAGCTCAGAGCCTCTGACTCTGCAACCAGATACCTAACTCACTGAGATTGATCCCACGTCAGAGTCATTTACAGGGGACAATCAGGGGGAGAGAGGGGGCATTTAAATTATCTCCCTTCCACAGAAATTTCCTCTGCAAACATTGCTTCATTCTATTATTAATCTTTTGCCCACCAGCAACAGATGTCACAACCAAAATTAAGCTGGGATGGGTGGACAGGAAGGCTAGGTTGGCTTCTGCAGGGGAGAACCAGCAGCTGCAGGAAGAATCAGTTAATTCTGCTTACCAATTTTGTCTTATAAATGCCATGTTATTATATGATTTAATGCTTTCATCTCTACCTTGATTTAGGGCCACTTGCATGATATTTTCTTTTACTGCATTTATTTATTACATGCAAATCCTTGAGTTTATATTGCTACAAAATGTCTTATCATCCACTGGCAAAAACATGCCCTTCTTGCCACAAATCTCTTAAAAAACCTGGAAGGAAGGGAACATATGGGGAGGGGGTGAAACATGTTGGCTGTGACCCAAAAGTGCAAGTGATAGAGATCTTTATATACTTCAAGGTTTTTATCTTTTCTCTGACTTGGCAGCTTGCCTGGCCTGCTGTACTAAACTATGGCAAGAATCCCCCAGAGCTCAGAAACCACTTTGGCAGGCACTGGATAGGGGCAGGACTGCTGGATTGGAAAGGAAACAAAAAACCCAGGTGCGATTACATGTGTGCGGCCACATGCACACACACACACACACATCTACGTGCCTGTGCCTGCATGATGTGCTTAAAACACATCCTAGAGTATGTGCTAAAATGTAGTCTGTGCTAGCAAAAATAAGGCAAAAATAAAAGAAAAAGAAAAAATAAAGAAGGCAACACACCTTAAAAAGGTACCTTGAAGACTAACTGCTGTATTTCAATGTGAATTTTGTGGACAAGTCCACTTCCTCAGACCTTTATATAGGAATCATATATATAAATTCGCTGGGGGAGTGGAACTGGTAAAACCACTCCTTCAATATCTCACTTTCCTGGAAAGCTCTATTAGGGTCGCTGTAAGTCAGTTCCATCTTGATGGCACAGAACATACGTTTAAGTATATGGCAGATCAGTCTAGTACAGAACTTCAGAAAGTTATTGTTTTGCACCATAGCTTCCAGAATCCTCCAGCCAGCATGGTTCCTGATTAATGCAAATCCTTGACTTAATTCTTATATCCTTTCCAACCTGTACTCCACATTCAGTGTGAGTGTGTGTGTGTAATTGAGGGATATCTTTGTCCAGTTTTGTTAGATGAGTTTCAGTTTGTTCCTCCTGATGATGTGGACAAGTTGGTAGAGAAATTTTGCTAACTACCCATTCATTGCTGGATGACCTACGATGGAAGATGTATAGAAACTATTTTCTCTGTAAATTGTTTGTGAATTCACCACAGCTGGTTTCTGAGGACTCTTCCTCTGAAATTTGAGGTCTAGTATGAAATATCTATGTATCTAAAAGCTCTGCTTCATGTAATTGTGCTGATGCAATGAAGTTGCAAAGGACTATAAGTCTTATAATAGACCACAAGAAGTATTTGATGGGATTTATCTGAAGTCTTTATCTATCTTTGCTCTAGTCTACCCAATTGCTTCCCTGTCTTCAGCTCCTCAAAAAATCAAGGAACCTGTATTCTGTAATTACCTAGCTGGTGCTTATGTATGACTGTGTTCTTTGCCTAGGTCATCACCCATTCCACAGATCACATAGGGTATCAACAGGATTCCATAACAGCCAGAAGATCTTCTAGAGCAGTGGTTCCCAACTTTGGGTCCCCAGATGTTCTTGGATTAAAACTCCCAGAATCCTTCAACATTAGCTATGTTGGCCAGGATTTCTGGGAGTTGCAATCCAAGAACATCTGGAGACTCATGGTTGGGAACCACTGTTCTAGAGCATTCAAGGGTTGTTCCAAATCAGCAAGGGTGAAATATTGTTGTGAGTCTTGTGCCTCCAAAGGAATCAAGGAATCAAGTGTGTCAGTTCTCAGGGTTGTAAAGTTTCCAGCTCTGTTTGAGGGTTTGTCAGGATAGCAGAGGAACATGAAGTTTGTATTTCCCCAGTCACCTTCAAACGCTGGCATTTTTTACCATGCTCTTGTGAAAGTATGACTACTGGAGAGACCTACTTCTCCGTTAGGCAAAGAATGAAGCTTGTGACATCTAGTGTTCCCTCATCCAGACTTGATGGAAGCCTAGAACTGTTTTTGCATCCATTACATAATACATTTCATTGGAGACCTGAGCCATTTTACAAATTATGAAGTGGGTGGCTTCAAACAGTGAAAAAGAAACCTTTGAAGAAACCTTTGAAACGTTCAGTAACAGGCACATTCTCAATATTTGAACACTTAGTATTCACAAATGGGGGGGGGAAGGGGAAATGAGAATGAACAGAGTTTCATTTATTAGACTTTCAAATAGTGCTCTGAAGAGTTCTATTGTCAAATGGCTTAAAAATCTTTTCTTGATAGCTCCAGTTTTTATGAATCTTTGCACAACGGATATCCAGGGTAATTCAAATTTAACTAGTCCTTTAATAAGGGTTGAAATCTGTGTCTTGTCTTCACACACTCACAAAAACGCACCTCCTAGCAGCTTGTCTCCAGAGACCAATGGGGTTGTCTCAGTCTTCATCATTTTTACATACAGACTTCCATGCACACTGAAAGGAATTATAATCACCTAATTATAAATTCACTGTTAATATAGCCTTAGAGCTGAGAACATTTCACTCCAGCAGTTAATTTAGTCTGTGGTAAATTCTCACTGTTATTTAATGTCATTTATCACCTGCTGTTTTGTCTTACTGTGAACATCCTGTCTGCCCTGTATTGCCTACTGTACATGGACCTTCTGTGACTTTAATGTACTCAGAACAAAGGCTCCTAAGTGCTTGTATTGGGAGGATTTTGGCAAGTTGCCTTCGATATATTCAAGCCATTTTGCTGCCTGTCACTCAGTGCTTTACAAATTGAACTTGGAGGAGAGGTAAGAAGGGTCTGTGAGACAGTTTTTTTTTCTGGGAAGAATATGCTAATAAAGCACCATCAGCAGGAAGCAGGTTGTGTCTGAAAGAGTTTTGTCAACTCTGAATTAATTGGGTGTGTTAAAGAAGCATAGGGGTACATCTAGAGCTGGTCCATCGTAATTAATCCTTCCTGTTTCTGGAAGAACAGGGCATCAGGGAAAAAATGGAGGCCAGATTCCACAGATGTGTGAGCACAATGTCTGCTTTATGAGGAGGCAAACAAAATGAAGGGCACAGAATAAACAAACAAACAGAAAACAGAAATTAGAAAGCCCTGGAAGTACTTAAGGTATTGATTCCCCCTTGTAACACAAATACGTTAATTTTTATAAAAGTTAGCTGTGGGTTGGGGGAGCCACAGAGACACTGAAGGAGAGAGAGAGAGAGAGAACAGGGCTTTTAAAAACATCTGTCCATGTAATGGAATTTAAAAAACTGAAAAAGACAGATGTGACTTTTGCCTGGTAATGTTGATAAGATCGAGAGCAATCAAAGGAATAAGACTGTGGATGCAATTGACTTGATAGTGAAGAGCTTGTGTTCTGAAGAAGCAGGTATTGAAACCAGGGTGGCAACAGCATTCCACGCAGCCACTTAACAACCTGTTTTTCAAGGGCTGCTAAGAATATTCCCTTGTTTCTCTGAAATGCCTGATGGGGAATAAGAGAGAGAGAGAGAGAGATTTTCTTTGGGTTTCTCTGCTTCCCAATAGGTGCGGCTTACGCTGGCAAATCTACATCACCTCTCATTGACATTCTCTTGACATAATTTTGTATCAAAAGAGAATAGGCTTCCACAAGGACAAGAGCAAAGGCACACTCCTAATCAGTCTGAATGGAACCAATATTCGTTCGTTCCAGCAACAAGGCTGCTGTCAGGATTCAAAGAGGCGTCTGCATGTGCCATCTAATCCTTTGAAAGTCAGGCACATAGCAAGCACAAAAATGTCCCCTGAAAAGAGGTGGTGGGAGGGAGAACACCGTCCATCCATCTTTCTAAGCCTCAGAGAGTCATAAATTTATTTCTGAGAATTTTCTGGAAGGCTCTCCTCTCCAGAGCATTTTATGTCTTTTTTCTAACCTATTAGTTTCCATACTGGGAGCATGAAGACCATGAGGGTGTGTGCAAGTCTGAGATTTTCATAATGAAAACAGGTTTTTTTAAAAAAAAATCAGCTTAAACAAATTCTGTGTTAGCCACCATTACTAGAATTTAATTTTTCTCAAGAAGAACTACTCTTATTTTTAGTTTAAAATACTTTTGTGTTTTTGTGTTTATTTTTAAGTCACACACACACACACATACGCACAAACATATATAGATAGAGAAAGTTAAAAAGGTTTTGGGGATGGTTATAAGAGAAGTGAGGAGGCATGCAGGTTTCTCAAAAATAAGAAAGAAGGCCCATGATACCAAACAATTGAGAATCATGTTTTAAGCTCTATTCGCGTGTCTGGCTTATGTCTCGTAACCAAAGGAATGTGGGATTTGTGGTGCTTCAGATCTTGTTGGACTCCATCTGCTCTAGTCTCTTTGGGAAATGTTCAGGGATGCTGGAAGTTGTCCAGCAACTTGTAGAACGCTACAGGTTCTCAACTCGTCACTCAATATGAACAAAATAATTACCTCAGAGTAAATATGAAATCATCCTTTCTTCTCTTTATCCGTTCAGCTTTTTAATCAGTTAATGGACAATCGATTGATTCATCCTTCACCCCTTAGAAAATTCATTTCACAAAAACAATTAACAGAATTTGTTTATCTACTGGCCAAAAGAGAACTTTGAAAATCAATTTTAAAATCAAAGGGATCTCTCATAATTGATAATATGTTTCACATGTTGAACCAGGAGTGACTCATGGACCATGTGTGTGTGTGTGTGTGTGTGTGTGCTGTCTCACGCCAACATTTGATGGTGGTATGAAGCACCTGTGTACTGAGTACACCGAGTCTTTAATTATTAAAACTAGTTGCTGCTTTGGGCTGACACCTTATTAAGGAAATCTTGGTTAGGTATAGGAGTCTCAGGCTTCAATCCAATATCTATGTGGCTAGGAAGAGGCACCATGGAACTTAATGGGTCTTACTACTAAATACACATGGATAGAATTCTTTTTTCAGATGATTAATAAATTCCTTACTTATGTTTAGATCAGTATAAGGTTCATATGAAAGAAATAATTCTAAAGAAAACATACTGACTGGTTTTTGATGATGCATGGATATGTTACTGCAGACATATTATTAGCAGAGACCTGCCTTCTTTGGGTATATAGGCTTTTAGCCCTACTCCTCTGTAGTTAAAGAATTGTTGCATTATATATATATTTTTTTAAAAAATGAAAATTCTGCCTGTGTTAACTGAAAGCACCTTCTTAGTTGTTCAAAATGTGTCTAGCACAAAAGTAGAAGTAAATCTAGTCTTCTGGGTCTTTTAAACTTAGGATTTAATTACTGCTAATTGTGTACGCATTAATGTTGAGCAGTAACAGTGCAGAAAAGAATGTGAGTTTGACTTCTGAGAGAGCTTAGAGGTACCAAAACCTTCTTAAAAGGTTTTAAGCACTCAAATAAATACAGCTTTAATTTCAAAGATGCCTATATTTTAACCACTTTGAGAAATGAGAAACTTTAAGAACTGCAATGCTATATTTGTTTTGTATACAGAAGGATTAGAGAGGCATGTAAAACAATTAGACCTCATCTCCCACACCTGCAGTTCCAAGAGTTTGCATCAAACCTCATTGTCTGTGGCAATGAAAATCCTGGGATGTGCACCTCCCAAATGGAAATCCAGACCATTTAGTACTTCCCTGTTTACCACAGAAATGTTTCATGGCTTACAGCCCACGTCTGTGATGAGCATGAAATGTTTCAAGTTGTAGCCTTAAAATATAACTTGCCTAAGCTGTACCTCTAGGAGGCTCACATTTTCCACACTTTTTCTGGTGATAAGCCAAATTAATGGTTGAACTCCACAATTCAGACTAACAAAGCTGTGAAGAGTCTTCCACCAGACTACCTTCATTCTTATGAACCTGCTTATCAATTAAGTTACTCATTTGAGTTTCACCTGCCTGTCATTTAAGTTAATAATTTGCAGTTCCCCACATCTGGAGGAGAGGTTACCAGTAGGGCACTTCAGGAAATCAAATTATACTTCTATGTTCTCACAGGAATATTAACTGTGTGCCATTCTTACTGTGCTTTAGAAACCAAACTTAGGGCCAGACTAGATGGTGGATGATCTCTTTATTGTGGCAGGAAGTGGACTGCTGAAGACAGATCAAGAGCATCTCCATCACTTTCCTTGAAAAACAATCCCATGGAACTTTAGGACTCTAATATATAATTTTCTGAACTACCTTGGTGCACAGCCTGAGGAAGCTGTTTGCCGTTTGCTTGATTTTTTTTAGTGGTTTGACAAAGATACCACCTGCTCTTGCATTCGTATTGTCTTTGATGACCAGACAGCCTTTTTCTGATTTTTTCCTCAAAAAACAAGGAACACATTTTGTATGCCTTCTCTATTCACCTCACATACAGGTGGAACTGCACTTTAACACTTTAATAAGAACTCCAGTTGTGCACACAAGGCCATATTATTCATAAGGCTGACTAGGCTGAAGCCTAGGGGTCATTTTGAGAAGAAAGGAGAGCTAAACATATTTTAAATAAAATAATAATAAATAAATAGGGGCCCCACAAGGACTAGGAGCCCATCAATTATTTTTGCTGAGATGCCCTAGGGCTGTCAGCTGTAGTGCGGTGAAAGATTGAAGTTCTGTAGGGCCCCCCAAATACCTGAAAGCCCAGGGACAAGGCCATGTGTTAACATCGGCCTGTGCACACAGGAAGTGGAGTAGAGCATAAGCTTCATTTTGAAGGAAAACTGGTTAGCTGCTGTTGTCACTGCAACAAAAAAAAAATCAATAGTGGCTATCTTTGTACTGGCTTGTGCAATGGCTTTTCAAATGGTAAAACACAGATGTAAGTGGAGCTGAACTGGGTCAGTCCTGGGGGTGGAGAAAACACTAACCTCCCTACTGTACACTTTCCAAGCCTAAAGCACCTTGCTTGGCCAAAACTGCTATTTCTCCTAAGGGGGAAAGTAGAGCCATAGCAAACCCATGCCTTCATGTTTTCCCCTCAAAAGGAAAATGGCAGCTTTAGGCTTATGGGAGCAGAGATTTAGAGCAGAAATATGGCCCCAGGAGAAAGATTAAACATTATGTCCCTCTGCACTGTGATCCCACCGCAGTATGTGGCAGGTTTTAAGCATAAAGAATAAATAAATTGACAAGAAATGCCATCACATATCTCCAGCTCTCTTGTCAAGCCTGATTTTTAATCCATCCTCTTCACCAGCTGTTTTAGAGCAACTAACATGTGCTAGCTGTAATTGTTTCAATAAATGTTTATTTGAAGATGAATGTGTTTTAGAATCTTTTTAAAGATAGCAATTATTTCTTTTGGTATTTTCTATTGTGTTACAAGATGCCTTAAACTTCAATTTCAGTATCTTGAACTAAAACAAAGACATATGATATGATATGAACATGAAACAGATATATGCTTTTAAAAAAAGCTTATTTGGGTTTTAAATTTGTTTAGTTAGTTATAGTTCATGTAAATCTACTTGCAACATATAGTACTATATTCAGCTATTAAGTGGCTGCTGACACCCCCAAGCAGTGCAGAGGAAGCTGCAGCTGTGCCTGGCATATTCATTTCTCCAAAGGACCTCTTAAGTTACTCTGTTTGGGCTATAGGCACAGCAAGCAAAACAGGATGCCAGGCATGACTATAGCTTCCTTCTACAGAGCCCTTGAATTTAAATATAAAGAGATGGAACAAGAAGGAGGGGAAAAGAGAGAGAGGGTGGGTGGGAAATGGCCATGCTATTGGAGGGGGATGGGAGAGTCAACAGAAGGAAAGCCTGAGTAGGCAACAAGGAAATGAATACAGTGAAAAGAAGAAACAGTTGGAAAGTGAGAAAGAAGGGATGAGGAAAGAGATTGCAGAGAGAAAGAGGAAGAGCTCTAGTTCAAGGAAAGTGATAGGGCTAAGAAGAGAGAAAGAGTCTTTAACTTGTAATACATGATAAAGAAAAATAAAATAAGGTCACTGGTGTAATGTTGAGGATTGTATGGAAAGCTGTAGGAGCAATCATACAATACAAGTCATTAAATGAGGTGGAGGCTGCTGTCTGCAAGGCAGACAGTCTTTTCAGAGGTAGCACCTTGTTTGGGGAACGCCCTCCCAAGGGAGCCTCAGTTGATACCTACATTATATTCTTTGGGTATGAGGTGAACAGCTTTGTAATTCTTCCAGGCATTTAGAATTATTTTTAATGCTTTTGATAATAATAATTGCATGCCATCAAGTCAATTCTGACTTATGATGACCCTTTCCAGGGTTTTCCAGGTAGATAATACACAAAAGTGGTTTCCCATTCATTTCTTCTGGGGGCTCCCTGGGACTGTGCAGCTTTCCCAAGACTGCATAGGCTGGCTCTTCTTGGATGCATAATGGGGAATCGAAACGCCAACCTCTGGCTCTTCAGCCAGATATCTAACTCACTGAGCTATCTAGCCAGCTTAACACTTTTAGATGGAATTATACATCTGTTTTGCTCCCAGTCTTATCTCAATGTTTTCGTGTGCTGTCTCCACCTGTTTTTTTTGTTAACTGTATTTTAAAGTTTTAAAGTTTTGTAAACTACACAGAGCAAATTTTTGTCAGATAGTTCAAAAGAACAATGACTTCCTATCACTTTTCTGAGATCAAGGATGAAGAACCGTTGGCATTTCAGATTTTTGGAATACAGCTCCCATAATCCTTCATATTGACAATGTTGCCTGGAGCTTCTGGGAGTTAAAATCCAAAATATCTTGAGGCACAGATTTTCCAGCTCTTGCCTCCCCCCCCCCTTTAATGCCCTCATCATGTGCAAAGGTTCATTCAAAGAGAACAAACCATTGGGTATGGAAGTAAAAAATAATATGTGAGGTGGGGGGGGGGAATCAGAAATAATATGCTTTCAAAGCATCTAAAAGGCAATCTCATATTTTCAAAAGCCGAATAAGAGGCAGCCTCATAGGATAATAGTATGGATTTGGTTAACTGATGAAATGTTTGGTTTGTTCACAATATGTTTTCTGTTGCTTGGTTGCTCTGAATGTGGGAGGAACATATTGCTGACTTAGAGAACTATGTTTGCCTTAAGTAGAGGCTAAGAATTTGTTTCACACAGATACGTCTCCATTTAAATAAATGTGTCATTAAAAATAAAAGATTAGATTGAACACTACGTTATAAAAATTGGCATTCTCTTTGAAGCCTCTTGCGGTAAGCAATTTCTGACAACCAGATCTGTGGCAATCAGTAATAAAGACTACCATATGGTCTACTTTTAAAATTTTTAAAAGAAAGAGACATGTTTGCCATTCATATTCTCACCCACCTAAGCAATAATGATATTGTTATTTCAAGCATTCAAGTGCATCAGAAAATATATCTTGAAAAGTTTAGTAAATTGTCAAAAATTAAGTGTTCCATGCTTGCGGACCCAGGCCAGATTACCTTGGACGCCTTCCCGTGCCCCCCCCCCCCATTAAAACACACACATTATTAATGTTAACATGTTTTATTAGAGAGAAAAATCGTAGTGGAAATAAAAATGCTACTGCTTGGACTGGCAACAGCAACATAGTATTGGTGCAGCATAAGGAGCAGATCCCTGCATCAGATGACCTGCCTGCCACCATCCCAACATGCTGCTCGATAACCAAGGAAGTTGGTAGCCAAAAGTGAATATGTACCCCCCTGGGTGTGAATCCACTAGGTTGGGGAGAGACCCTCTGGTTCCAATTGTGGGAACTGCAGTAGCCCTCCTGAACTGGGCATATTCATCTCAGTTCCCCACCCCCTGATCCCCTCATGTAAGAGGGATCCCTTGCTTGAGACAGGGCTGAATGCCTGTCTCCCTCGTTGCAGATCTGCGCCTATGCGTTAGATCCCTCCCTGCTCCGCTGCTACCAACAAAGCAATAAACAGGTGAAAGGTGCAATGAACAACCCTTGTCAAAAAAAAAACCTCCCTCTATCCAAATTACAAAAAAACCCTACCGTTTGCGATGCCGAGAGGGTGGAAGGGTGAAATGCAATTGAAAACTGCTGGAGAGGAGTTCAGAGCTCTCCATATCTCCCAGCTAGGTGGACTGGATTGAAAACTTCAGTCATTGGGTCCGTCAGGCTGGGAGCTCTTCCTCCAAGTGCTGCTGGCTGTTCCTGATTGGTCAGCCAGCAGTGGGCCCTCCAGAGCCTCCTCCTGGGTGCAAGAGTGACTGGGAAGAAGACACATCATGGCAGTGGCTGTCAGCAATCTGGACGTGCCAGATTGCAGACCAGGCCCCAAGCAAGTGTTTCTGGGTGATCCTGTGGCTATTTCACAAAACAGCATCAGTAATGGAAGATGCAGATAAATAGCTTAAAAGAACAATGACTTAATGTATAGACTCTGTGGGACTTCCTTACTTCTTGTCACTTAAAATAAAATATAATTTTGAACATTTTCATAGGGGAGAAAGAGAGGGTGGTATTGGGATGCATACTATTGGCTAGAAAACAGATTTTAGTCTAACTATAAAAAATAATTATTCAAAGCAAACATGTGTGTGACATTTCCTGTTAAATTATTAAAATACCTCATATTCCACCAGCCTTTACAACGGTCCTGTGCAGTAGATTACTGTTGATTTCTAACTAAGATTTGAACCAAGGACTTGCATATAGCTACCATATTACAATTCACCAAATTTCAGTCTGCTTCCTTGATTTCTCTGGAGTGGTTTGTTGAAGTTTGACCCATGTAACAAAACTGCTTATGTTCTCTATTTCTTTCTTCCCCTCCCTGCCCCTGGCCAAGAAGAAAACCTTCAGCTTTTCATCCAATCTGTACTCCTGTGTATTCTGTGAAATAAGCATGAAACATCTGCATATCTTGGGTTTCTTATGCATTTCTCTGGAGAGGGCATATCTGCACATTCAAAATATACATGGAAGCTGTTGAATGGGGTAAAAAGCCATGTCTGCGCACAGAGCCCACCTGACCAAAGGGGATGAGTATAGGATATTATTTCTTTTTAAATTATTATTTATTTAATACATTTCCACATCACCCTTCAACAAATCAGATTTCAGGGAAGTATAGAACATGTGGAAATGATTATACAATAAAACAGTAACCTACCTCCTTCTGCCTAATGGTAGGGACAATTCTGAGGAAGGCACTTAGAACAAGGCCTCAGCAGAAGATTGTGAGACAATGGCAGGCTGGTGCTCCTAAATGGACCTGCTACTGCGGCTGAAATCCTGTTGTGAAACTATTCCTGTGGAAAGTTGGTGACATCAGCAGCAGTGGACAATTTATGGAAATCAGACACTTGCTACTTCTGTTCCATGGGTCCTGTCTAATTCCTTTCATCATGTTGAAGACACAGAAGCCACAGGACTGGAGGAGGAGGTCTTTAATTGCCTACAATTGCCCTCTGTTGAAGGAAACCCCTGCTATCATCAGCCTTCCAAAGGCATGGTTATGCCAGTAGGATTTCAGCCAGTATGCCGTATGATATCCATCTGTATTATCTTTCCTTGTCACGAACAGACTTTCACCTCATGTGTGGATTGTATGAATTATGTGGTGAGTCATAAAACATGCCAAGTGCCAAGGCAGGATATATAGCCAGCTTACCAAAAGGTTTCATACTTATAGTTGTGAGTTATCACTTGGCCAGTAGACAGTTTGCTCAAAGGTCTACAGACACTGTGATGAACTGGTTTGCCACAGGCCTTACTGCTTCATTGCCTGGTAAATCTATGAAACAAGAGTGGGCAAGACATGGCCCATGGGCTGCATGAATCCCTCACCAGTTTTCCACTCCACACCCCACTGATGTTGGACCTGTCACTCCAGTGGTAGCAAAAAATAAAAATTAAATTAAATAAAAAAAACCCCTCAAAAACAGTGAATATGCACCATTTTTGTTTTTGTTCTTGTTTTGTTTCATTTTTTAAAATCTGAGCTCTGTTCCTGGAAGTCTCACAGAAGTACAACTCAGCTTCAAACCAAGATGCAGCCTCTCTGCATACCTTATTTTAATAGAACATGATTGTGGGCTGCCACAACAAAGATAGCAGCGAATTTTGCACAATGGTGAAGTTAGTGGGATGAGCTCCCTTGTGGATTCAGAACTCATGGGTCACCCCAGCTCAAGATGTTGCCCCACCTTTCTGGCCCAGTAGCAGAGGGAGGGTGCTGCTGGGCAGGTAGCAGGAAAGCAGTGGGAAAGTGGTGAACCTGTTCAAAGCCATGGTTTCTAAATTCAACTGTGCTTTTGGTGCCATTTGGAAAGTCACCTTTATTATAAAAACAGATACAATGCTTATCTGTGAGGGAACAGCTTCGAATAAAAAGGCTAACGATGTTTTCAGTATGGCAGCCAGGGGTACCAGACAGAGGTTGGGCATCAGCCAACTTTGTGCATACCGCCTTGTGCAATTGTTGAAAAGTTTCTCTTTTAATGGCTTACAAAAAAGTAGCCCATGCAGAGTCTTGAGTGGAGCATCAGCTTAGGTTTCATGCAGTTGCTTCACCATGTGACACACGTGGCTGAAAGATGGCATACGCCATGGGTTGTGAGGAGAGCCACTGGGGGGATACATTGGTGGTACAAGGAGGTAATTAAGCACTTTTAAACTACAGCTCTCTCTGTTTTCATTTTATTTATTCATTTATTTATTTTAGTCCTGGCTTTTAAACCTACTCTAGTGAGGAAAGCTCACTTTTTAAAAACATCTGGCCTCCGTATTGAAACAATAGCATAGTTTGAGCCATAATCTCATATAATTTCTGCTGAATAGTAGGGTACATTTAAACAGTTCCAACAGGGTGAACAATACTATTTTAAAGGGAGCTTTGATCATTACTTATCTTTCAGCTGATTATAGGAATCTTGTTGGAAGCTTTCAAAGGGTTTTTAATTTTGACTCTCTTTATGTCTTCAGCCTAGTGCTGACATTAATTTCCCCTATTGCCTGTGAAAAGAAGCACAGTTTTGTCTCAGGCGGGGGGTTTTTTTTGGGTTTTTTTTGTTCCTTGTGTCATGTCTTTTGTGCCTGCAGATGGGACTGATTAATTCCAAGCCCTGAACTTGAGTTGCCACATTCCTCCCCACCCCACCCCCCAATTCTTGAGTAAGTAAATAAATAAAGACATGCAAGGAATCTCTCTCTATATTTTTGAAAAAGGTCCAATATATATTTTTAAAATTATCAGTAGATAGATGCTTCTTGCAGACTTCCTTACCTGAAAAAGAATATTTATACTGGAGGAAATATCCCGAATTTGCTGTCTCCGTACACTGCTTGAGACTCACTGATGCCCTGAAGTAATTGTGAAATCCACCCCTCTAATGAAGGCTAGTGTGAACTATGCAGCTCCTAAGTCTTCCCTCCCCCTCCCCATAAGCTTTCAAAACAAGGCTTAAGTGGAACTTAATTGATGCAAAAGCCTGCATTGGCCTAGGGGTTAATTTTGCCCTTTCTCAATTCACCAGTCTCCTGCTTCACACCTGCTGGAGCTGAGGTTACATTCGGAGCATAAATTTTCCAACACAAAGAGACATGGGTCAAGCATGTGTAGACTGATAGCTACACCTGTAAAAGAGATGGAGGCATGGCTGGTGGGTAGAACGTACTGGTTCTGGTTTTGCTTTCCTTGTTCGTGCTACTGTAATAAATATTGATAAAAGCACTTAAGCGTATTCACCTGATACAATTTAAAAGGACATTGAATTGCAGATGTGAACATATAAAAGGAAAAGACATTGAATTGAGGAGATGAGCACACAAAGCAATTCCAAATCCAATTTCATTAAATCTTATTTCCAAGCAGCTGAGCTGAGAAATGTAGCATAAGAGGAAAACACCCAGAGTTAAGATGAATACTAGCTCTAAATAGGCAGTAAGCCCAGCTGGGGATTCTTATGGCCCACCTGCACAATCCTATGTGCATTTATTCAGGAACATGACTGCTATATCTAGTAGGCAAATATCCCATTAAGTGTGTTTAGCATGGGGACTTCAGGTTTTCTTTTCTATGGGGTGGGGGGAAAGTGGGAACAGCAGAAAACATCAACATTTGGAAGCAAAAGTACACAATTCCAATATACACTGAATTCTAATGTCAGATGAAAGTACATAGTAACAAGTAAACAAACATATTCTATATATTATGCTTCTCAAGCAAGGAGGAAGAGGTGTATAAAACATCAGGAGGGAACCATCATTTGTAAAAAGCACTGGAATTGTATACTGTAAAATGAAATCATCCCTCTTTTCAGAATCGGTATGTATCACTGGTCATTGGAAAATGGAAGATCACTTTGGAGCTTGGAAGTCTGCATAAGAAATGGCTATTTTCCATTCCTTGCAGCTACATTTGGCTGTTCAGTGGCTGCAAATGTAAATCTGTTTTTAAAGTATGAATGCTGTTAAGCACACAACTGTGACTATGTACAACATGCAACCCGATGGCTTGCTCGGACAGAGGAGATAAGAAGCTGTGCTTCGTTAAAAGATGACTTCTGAAGTCGTAATTGCTCTTTTGCATGACAAAAGCAACACACGGTGTTTAATTTATTTTGAAAATCATGAAATGTGTTGTTAAAAAACTCTACAAAGGAGCGAGGGCATGCTGAACATCCCCAGCGCAGCCATGACAAAGAAAGATGCACTAAACGTATTCTCGTGGAGATGACAACTGTCAAGAGCTGCAAACAGATGGGAGGAACAAAACTGTGAGCGATTCAGGATGGTAAAGTTACAGGGCACAGAGGAAAATGCAAAGAGCTGGATACAAAGAGGGCAGGGTAAAAGTTCCTTGCCCTTTCTTTTTTGCCCTAACATAAATCAGGATGTATACTAGCATGGGAAGGCGTAAACCCCCTTCAGCAGACAGTTCTCCCTTAACGGCATGTTCTAAGAGAACTGAGAACAAAACATGGAATGGCACATTCTCACATCCCAAAACTTTTCCATTTCTTATTCAGTGGAGGAAGCTCCTGACTAAGTATGGAAAAAAAGATAGGAGTGGGAGCTAGAAACCAAACTGCTGCAAAATAATGAAACTGCATGCCCACACTGGCATATAGTTATGATATATGGCATGGAAAAAAAGATCTTTTCCACTTGTATTCTCGAAGGCTTCCACAGCTGGAATCCGATGGTTGTTGTAGGTTTTTCAGGCTGTTTGGCCGTGTTCTTAAGGTTTTTCTTCCTAACGTTTCGCCAGTCTCTGTGGCCGGCATCTTCAGAGGACAGGAGTCAGAACTCTGTCTGTTCCACTTGTGTTTCTCCTTTTAATGATCCATCCTTTCCCCTTTCGGACCTGGCCAGTGTCCTTCTGGCACAGCGCTAGGGCATGCCCTCTTTTTGAGGCAATTCATTGAGATGCAGAATAGCTCTTTGTTCTGCCTTTGTGGACAGGTACTGGAGTTAGAATAGATTGCACTGAAGATAAGGATCTTTTAAGCACTGGGCAGTTTGCACCAAATTGCACAGTGTGGACAGGCCCTGAAAAGACTGCTAATTCCCCTTGTGCAAATTAATTTTACAGAAAAAAAAAATAACACCAACATCTTGCTCTTCTGGCATGTACTCTCAAAACAAAGACCATTGTCTGGGTGTCTTCTCCCCTTACAGGTTTCAGTGTCACCCTCACTTCTATATTAATTCATAGTTGCTGAATACTAAAACCTCAGGAGCAACTATATGTTACAAGAAATTCATGGCTACCAACTTGTACCAGAAATTTAGTGTGTTTTCCATATTAATAATAAATAATTAGATGCAATCAAGTCAATTCCACCTCATGGTGACCCTTCTGAGGGTTTTCTAGGTATAGAATATTCAGACATAATTTACCATTCCCTTCTTCTGGGGGCACTATGGGACTTTGTAGCTTGCCCAAGGCTACATAGGCTTGTTCTTTTCATGGGAGGCACAGTGGGGAATTGAACTCCCAACCCATGCTCTGACTTAAATGAGCTATCCCTATTAGTAGTCCTGAAAAAGACATATCATTTTAAGACTTCTTTCTGGAGAGAAGCCTGTTTGTGATGACAATGAAATATATTTCAGCATCATTTACAGTTGCTCCATTGCCAAAACACACAGACAGACAGTGAGAAAGAGAGAGAGAGAGAGAGAGAGAGATTAAAAATGGTCAGTCATGCCCAAGAAACCTCCAAAGTGGAATGATTGCAAGTTTTGACAATGTTCTGGGTCCTTATATACCTTTTCGGGCCAGAAATAAGCTTTTTCAAAACTGGAAGTGACTTTTTATCACTTCCTTTCGTTACAGAAGGTAGTGGGAAATGGTGTAAGTGACGGACCCAGACTGCGTAGTTATTCACTCTCATCCTATATCTTTATCTCTTTATCTTTATTAGATTTTTACCCCGCCCCCCTAGACAAAGTCTATATGCAAATAGCTGCTCATGTACTAGGGTCAGTTTGAAGAAGACCACACTCACCGTGTGCCTTTCGAAATAAAAAAGATGTAGTGTCAGGGTGGGATATGGGAAACTCCATTCTTTGTTCAACATGGGAATGCCTTACCAACACATAGTGTGTGTACAGAAGGCCTTTGGATATGAACATAATTTCAACAAGGAAGTGTTAGAAGGGCTATGTTGATAATTCTCATCTTCTGATGCTTTCGATTTGGTGTGCCATTTTTCCTGTAGTTTCTCCATGTATGTTGTTGAATACATTATACCTTCATACGATGCCTTTGGGAGGTTTTGGATGAGAGGAACCTTTCTGGACTGGAGTTGAATGTCAGTCAACTCAGTAGCAACCAATTGTTTCCTCTCTACCTCAGAGTTTTTTTCCCCATCTACCTTTCAAGTATTTGAAAAGTGCTATCATATCAGCCCTTGTTTTTCTTTTCTCAAAGCTAAACAGCCCAGTTCTTTCAGCCTTTCCTCATAGGGCTTGGTTTCCAGTCCCCTGATCATCCTTTTCGCCCTCCTCTGAAGTTGTTCCAATTTGTCAGTATCCTTTTTGAATTGTGGTGTCCAGAACTGGACACAGTACTCTAGATGAGGCCTAACCAGTGCCAAATAGAGGGGAACTAGTACTTCACAAGATTTGGAGACTATACTTATGTTAATGGAACCTAAAATAGCACTGGGCTTTTTTGCAGCCACATTGCACTGTCTTCTCATGCTCAGCTTGTGATCTATAACAATTCCAAGATCCTTCTCACTCAGAGCATTATTGTTACAAGATGAGGGATACTCAAGTATCCCTCATCTTGTAACTGTGCATCTATTCCCCTCCCCAGGTGTAGAAATTTGCATAAGTTTCATTCTGTTGTCTTCAGACCAGTACTGAAGCCTGTCAAGATCTTTTTGAATTTTGTTCCTGTCTTCCAAGGTATTAGCTATTGCACCCAATTTTGTGTCATCTGCAAATTTAATAAACATTCCCTGCACTCCATCATCCAAATCATTAATAAAAATGTTGAAGAGCACTTGGCCTTATGGTACCCCCTTGTTATTTTCTCCCAGTTTGAGAAGGGGCCACTGATAAGCACTGTCTGAGTACAGTTCTGTAACCAACCGTGTATCCACCTGACAGTAGTTCTGTCCAGCCCACACCTAGTTAGCTCGCTAATCAGAATATCATGAGACACTTCATCAAAGGCTTCACTAAAGTCAGGATATATTACGTTTACAGCATTCCCACCATCTATCATTTATCATCTAGAATTAATGTCCTAACCTTACTCCAGGGTAGATGTCAGGAAATTCCTCAACAAGAAAGATACTGCCCATGTGGGACCTGAATTTTTGTCAGATACTCTTTTATATTGCATATTTTATGAACAAATTAGGAGCAATCTGATTCGCCCCCACTGCATAAATTTCAAGGTTGCTCCGATAAGTGGCTGCTCATGTATTGCCAGAAAGATCAGGACTCTCAAGTTAGCTCAAATGGCTAACTTGTTTATGACTGCAGTACATACAAGGGCTGCATTGCTTCCTGGTGCTTTTATCTGTTTCTTGTTCTATCTTTTTGTATTCACTCTCTTTATGTACTTGTATGGGTCGTATGACCACAGTCAACTTTATAAAGATAGCAACTTTGTGCATATGAATTCAACAGTAGTTTCAAAATGGATGTGGATCCAAACTCAGTACTTGGAAGAGGGAGGTGGTAAGAATAATACATGTAAACAAGATCTGGAACATAGCAGAATATTGCAGGCCTGCTCTTTGAAGTGGTTACAGCCTGTGTGTGTTTTGCATGTGTATGTGTTTATGTAGAGTGGCTGTCAGAGGAAGGACTTTCTTCTGCTCTTTGGTTTGAAAATGCCACATGTTACACCAAAACAAGATAGCTCTGCAAGTTTGTGGGAAGAGTTGGCTGAGAGGATGCAAAACAGTGGTTGTGAGAACTTCTAAAATTTTGGTTAATATGTTATTAATTCAACATAATATAGATACATTCCTCAGCCCATCTATGTCAGAAAGCATGTAACATGAAGAAGCATTGCTAACGTGACTTTCAGTTGCACTGTTTGTGATAACCCAAAGAGACAGAGGGCATCCAGTATCTAATTCAAGCAAAGCTCCTATGACAGCAGAACCATTAACACAGGGCAAATTGTTAGGGTGCTTCCTGCTCACCTCGTGTAGATTTGAAATGGGCTTCCACTCCTTAGTTGCCAAAACTATTCATTATATTGCTAAATAATGGATTTTGCCTCCTGTTTCTGGCAGGGAGGTGAAGAAGGTATGCCTGCCACTGCCGGTGCTGCTCTTTTTAGAGTTCTCCCCTCCAGGCTGGTTTTATCAATTAAACTTGTGATCTTATTAACACCTAACACCATTTTTTTCTCTGGGACGTGAGTGAGAATATCGGTGCCAAAGCTCACAGCTGTTCTGTGAACAAAAAATACACTCACTTGCTTCATTATTATTAAAAAGAAAAGGGGGGGAAATCATCACAGCCCAGTGACTTTCAGTTCAAAGAAATACATCTAATAATAAATGACTATCTAATTGTTGTTTATGCCTTAGCAGTAGTAGTTCAAGTAGCCTACTTATACGGATGATGAAATCCCAGTTTGCCAAAGAAGACACAATCCACAGGAACATGTGGAAGAGAACAAGCCCTACTTGTTATTTGTGGAGCCGATTATTTGTTTGCTGTCAATGAGATATGTTGTTGTTCAGTTCATAAAATAGCCTGCCTTGCAGTGGGAATCCAGGATGTGGGGAAATCTTGCTGTTATCTTCATTTCAGCCACGACAGGCATATCTTCTTCTTTGTGTGTTTTTTTTTTTAATGATTTGCACAGTCTCTGGAGAAAAAAACACCTCTCAGGCCACGCACACAGACACAGAGCCAGACAAAAAGCCATGGATAGACTGATTGGTCACAAAGACACATACAGTCCCTCCAATGTTACTACTTTTTAGTCCATCAAAAAGGCAAATATTTCTTGCAGTCTTACATTCTGCACATTTTAAAGAAATGTGGGGAAAAGTCAATCTTGAAACAGCACAAAGTATCCCCAAGACCAACAACAGATCTTGTTCTCTCAGTGGGGAGAAAATATATTGCATGGTCTTCTCTGTGGGACTTATTGCAACCTTGCCTGCTGCCTTTAGTAGGTTGGGCTGGAATCTGTCAATCTATCCAGCAGTAACCAATCATTCCTTCCCTGTCTCTGAATTCAAAGAAAGCCCCACCTGTCTGCTCTCTGTCTTTTCCCCTCTCTTTAGTCTGTGGAAAGCAGAGAGTCTGTAGAAATCTGTTTGCTGAAAGCAAATGTGGAAAAGAATGTTGGCTTTTTTGAGAATGAGATAGGTGAGGATTCCCATTCCTTCTTGAGATGAATGTTCTTAAACATAGATGGCATCTTTCAAATCAATGGGTTCACAAGGGACACATAAAATATAGTGAAATGTAGCTCTTCATAAATATCCCTCATAGCAGTGTTTTTCTAGATCCCAGGAGGGACAGTGTAAACAAGGAGAGAACTAGAGAACAGACTCCTCCCATTTGAGTCATGTTATTTTCAGGATGGAAAGGAGCTGCCATGTACTTTTCCCCAAATGAAAAATGAATAGATGTGATATTAGTTGTTTTGATTAATTTTAAATTTCCCTACATATTAGAAAGCAGAGGTGCATACTTTTTAAAATTATTATTATTAATACCCTGGAAACCCCTGGGGGCCACATACTCACACATGCTGTTGCACCGCTGAACTTCAGCAGTGCGACAGCAGCACCCCCTCCTTTTGCTTTGAAACAAGGTGTGTGGGGAGCCTACATATTGTTTGGAAACTGAATTAGGTGTGGGGCTGCAAAATGGATGAGGCCACAGCCAGTTGCTCCATGGTGCTCACGTGAGTGAGAAGTTTCCTATTTCATGCTAAAGTTCTAAGGTTCAACAGCTTATGACAGGACGCTGATTAACTGATAGAGGTGATACACAGATTTTATCTTAGAAACAAAGGAGTACACACAGAAAAAAAGTGTCCGTACACTCAGAATTATTTGTATGTTGCCTGTGGAGTCAATAATCCTCCTAGACCTGCATATTTCAAACATTAATATTTGTATTAACTTCATTCCTATTTCTCTGTTTAATACTTTACTGGGTTTTTTAAACCTCTTTTCATATCATGGCATGAGAAACAGCAGTTTGTTCACATCTTTCATGCCACTGAACTAGGGCGGCCAGAAGAAAGAAAACAGTTTCTATGCCTTTAAAGTTATGTGGAGGAGGGAATTTCAGCAGGCCTAGCCTGCATTACAAGCTGCACCTGCCGAAATATCTTGCCTCTAAGCAACTATTAAAGGCACAGGAACTCTAAACAGGCACCTCAATCTGAATTGTAAAAATGTAAGCAACAAAAGCAATGTAACATAACCTTTGTACATCACTACCTTCCCCACTTACATCAGAATATAGAAGAAGCATCAGTGAGGCACCATGCTTCTTGGGCCTAGCTAACAATCCCTGCAGCCCAGTAGCCACACTGAAATATTCATCTCACAAAAAACCCTTCTGCGTACAAACTTGCATTAAGGGTCTTCCAGGTTTGCTCAAGCTCTGAAATCATGAGAATGTGGTGCTGTAAGGGATGTACCCTTAACAAAATGTGTTAAGTGAAAAAATAGGAACCCCAAGACCTAGATGTGTCTGTTCACTGGAGTAGACTAATGGAGGGTGCACAATGGAAGTCACCCTGCAACTGAAGCCACCATTTCATCTTGTAAATACCCAACTGGCAACCAAAACTATCCACATACATAGAACGGAAGACGTGATATGTACAAGCAGTACTTTCCTAGAGAGCCAATTTCTCTTCCTTTTGAGATTAGTTGCTTCCTTCACAGATGCTGATTTAGTTTCATTTGTGCATTATATGGTATTTTGAATTCACACACACACACACAGTCTTGAATTAACACACATATACTGAAGAATTTTGTAAAATGTCAGATCCATTTTTTTTTAGTCAAATTTGCAGCGTGCCAGCCATGGGTCATCATTGACCACCGTGAAATGATCCCACATGGCCCCTCTGCCATGTTTGGGAAAACGACAACTCACTGCCTGCCCCTGACTGCTGGCCTGGGAAGACCTCTGTGTCCCAGGGGTGCTGCTGGTCTGGGAGGAGGGAAGAGATGACTCTGGGTACAGGGGTTGGGGGGTTTGTGAAGCCTGCCCTGCCGTTACTGGTTTCGACTTGGACTGGGGATCTTCGGAAACCAGTAACTCCTCAGATTCCTCTAGGAAGTGGAGCGGCAGTTCTTTGGGCACCTCTGGGAAGCTTTGCTTCCATGCCTGCCTGAAAGGCCACCGAAGGAGGAACGGTGGTGGTGGTGCCACTGTCTAGCCTACGTAGCTTCACAGGCTTCTTCCCCTTCGATTCCCTGTGGTGGAGATGTCTCTTTATTTTCTACTGCCCTAATACTTGCCTGCCAAACCAACTAAACAAATAAAGTGGTGGGGAAGGAAACTAATAGAGAGGGTCAGAGAGTGTGTAAATTTTATTTTTTAAATGATGGTGGGGAGTGGTGGACTAATTGTTTGTTTAACTAAAATGTGACCTGCCTAAACAAAGCCCCCCCCCCCAGTGTAATGAAATAAGAATTAATTTAGTGAAGGTGCTTTAGAAGCACTCAGAACAACCACTCAGGAATTAAATTAGGAAAAGGGATTCCACACACAGTCACACACCAAATTCCCCCACCCACCCACTCTGCCTGAAGACACTAGCCTCCAAAAATAACTAAGTTTTTTAAACTTAAAGCCCTGCCAACTAAGTCTCAGAGACACACACACCACCACTCAGGAATTAAATGTTGTTGGGTAAAGAGATTCCACAGTCACACACCAAATTCTTCCCCGCCACTGTGCCTGAAGACACAAGTCTCCAAAAATAAAGTTTTAAACTTAAAGCCCCACCAACTAAGTCTCTCTCTCTCACACACACACAACCACTCAAGAATTAAATTTGGGGGGGGGGGGAGGGATTCCAAACAGTCACACACCAAATCCCCCCACCCACTGTGAACACAAGCCTCCAAAAAAGAAGTTGCCTAAGCTAACTGAAATCTGCTAAAGAAATCCCTCCCCAAATTCCCAGTAAAGTTGTGTTAATGAAATAAATGAAAAAGAAGTGTTTGCTTAGCTGCCACAGAAGTGAAAGCACAGCGACAAGAATGGCACAAGCACCACCCAGCAACTGTTCTCCACCTGGAGAGAATCAGAACAGAAGTGGGAAATGGCTGCAGGGGAAAAGCTTATAAAGTCTCTGTAAAAGTTACACCCCCACAGCCCTTTCAGCAGCGCTATTGGCTGCCTGACATGCCAATCCAGGATCTCCTGATTGGCCAGAGCTTCTGATTGGCACCAGCAAGCTCAGAGATAGCATAGAGAGGCCCCAAAAAGGTTAACAAATATAGACAAATATTGATGGATCGACGGATCGACTAATAAAACCGGGAAAATATTTGTCAAGTCGTATTTGTCGGGACTTAAAATTTGACGAATACGGATCGACGAATATATGACAAATCGGCTATATTCGTCGAAAATAGCAATTTGTTTTTATATTCATCCTCATCTCTAGCCGTAATTGCTCTTTTTCAAAGAACAGTGAAAATACAATAGCTGGGGATACTGAATGCTCTTCTTGTTGTTTTACAGGGAGTTTAGTTAAGAGGTTGTATCTGATGTTTTAATGGAACTAGACTAAACATACAATCCATTGGTTTCAGCATAAATAACTATGTTCATAACTATGCTCCACGAATAGCTTCAGGAATGCATTGCAAACATACTAGGTCATATCTTTCATCAAAAGCCAGAAATGGGGATTTTCTTTTAATGGAAAAGTGCAAGAAACCACTTAGCTTCAATATCAGATTTGATCCAATAATCATCATCAGCATGCCTCAAAGCCTACTCTTGGAAATAATAAATTGGTAAAAACAACTGCTCCCTAAGTGTATCCATTACAAAATTACGAGCACTGATATATCTGGAAAAGAAGCTAGCAGAAAGAATTGGGGCAGACTGAAGTATCTGTACTTTCTATCACACAGACTGCAGTTCTTTAGGTTTTCTAAGTGTCTGAATTTGAACCCAAGTAAATTGGCAGCAATCTCTCCTCTTTTGTCTCCATGTGCTTGTGTTTGTATACAGCGTACAAACGATACGTTTGTGGGTGATTTTTTTAAAAGCACAGCAATCTGAGTTACCGACCATCACAAAAAGGTCCCTTTGTTTCACCACTAAATATACCTATTTGTGTGGTTTCAAATTTATACTTGGCTGTGGCAAATAAAGCTGTTCTGAAGTAACATAGTAAGAGAGGGAAACTGATCTGACCTTAAGCTGCAATGCATGACTTTGTTGCTTAATTAGAACTGAATGGACATACAAATTTGCCTAACTTTGGGCTTCTCAGAATCAACTTACTGCCCTAATATTCAGTGCGAATGTTGGGCAAAATGAGTAGATGTCTGTGCCTCGCTGCCTGGTATATTGTTTTGTTTTATTTTAACACTCCAGAGAGTCTGTACTTCAATTAAATAATGCCATCATACTTCCCTTTCATGGAAGCAATTGTAGTGCTCTTCCTTTTTTTTTTTAAAGTACAAACCACAAGAATGTTAATGGGATCATAAATGGGAGGGAACTGACCACAAATCGAAAGATGGGAGATTTCTTCACAGAGTCTTTCTGCTTTTAATCACAAATACTTGTGAAATCTTTGGTCAAATTCCGAACTAACATAAATAACCAGTGGGGTTTGAAATGGAAGTGAATAACCATAATCTTTCATCATGTAATTATTTAGAAGCATAGTGGTTATTGAGCAGCTGAAGCATAGTAGTTATTGAGTGCTGTTGATTTCACTTTCCTTACTGATTTAGGATCTCTTCACAGTGTAAATTGGGGAAGACAAGAGATCTAGGCATTTCAGTCCAAGGAAATGTATTGCCCCAGGTTCCCATGTTATGATTATAAATACCCTTCAACATCTCTTTCCTGCTTCTTTTGCAATTTCTCTGGAGAAGGGTTTTTGCCTCATGATTTATCAGTTATGATTTGAGATTGTTTGTTCTTCAGACACTCAGGTGTTGCACACTTCAGATGCACAGGTGTTCTGTGCCCCAGCTTCCCTCTCCTGCCTCCTCCAGTGGGCGCCCTCTCAGAGGAGGAGGCAGGGCAGGGAAGGCTAGAACGCTGTCTCTGAGTAGATGCCCACCAGAGGAGGCAGGGGAGGGAAGCCAGGGCGCCCGTGGAACACCTGTGTGTCCGAAGAACAAACCAATGTAAACCACTGAACCAGCAGTGCCCATCTCTATTTGGGATTGATACAAACATTTTGTTATTCTCAAAGAGGGATACTCATTGGAGAGTGTCTTCTAAGCCAGTGGTCCCCAACCTTTTTGACACCGCGGACCGGTTGGGGAGGATGGGGTCCATGTGTGAGGAAGGCGGGGCACCCCCCTGCGCTCATGTGCATACGCGAAGGGGCGGGGGCGCTCGTGCAGGTGTGTGCACGCACTCGTGTGCATGCGCAAAGGGGCTGTGCAGGGGTGAGTGCATGCGGGGTGGGTGGGAGATCTGTCTCCGTGGCCCAGTCCAGCCCGGGCCACGGACCGGGAGTTGGGGACCCCTGTTCTAAGCCCAATTTGTTCTCTTCTATGAAGACTCAAGAGAGCTTTGTGAAAGCCCATTTGTGATTTGAGTAGGTGGCTCTAGTACTGTCCTGAAGTGCCAGCCAGATGGCATTGCTGAAATCTGGCTGGATGAATCTGGGGTAGGGGTTATAGTTCAGAGCTTTGTTTTCCTTGGATAACTTGCTTTGTGCAGCAAGTAGTGAAGATTTCACCTTCATTGCCCAGTATCATGTCCTGACATTTGCTGGGTCTGAGTATGTGTCTCTGAAAATGGGTGCCCAAGGCAGGATTCAGTTGCCCAGTGCATGGAAGCCTCCCTGCCTGACCTAGCCAATCTCATCTTACGGGTGGTATTGATATGTGTTGAGGGGACTTCAATATCAAGGCTGAAACAGTCAGGAGTCAGGATTTCATATCAAGGCTGAGCAGTCAGGAGCTGCTCATGTAATCCATGAGAGCCATGGGTCTGTTGAAAGTGTCATCTGGCCCAGCTCATGCTGCAGGATACACTCTGGACATTTTTGGGGGGAGAGGTGCTGGATGTGATGTGATCTGGGTGTGGAGGAGCTCTATGGACAGACCGTTACCTTATGAGGTGTAAACTCACTGAAATTCAAAGTAACTCCAGGATGGGAGTCCACTTAAGATAGTTCACTCCAGGAGGCTGATGAATCTTAAAGGTTTCCTGATGGCTCTTTGGAAACTGTTCCCTTGACAGGTACTTCTGCTGAAGGTCTGGTTGACTTCTGGTATGGAGGAATGGCCAGGGTGATGGACAGATTTGTTCCTAAGTGTTCCTTTTATGATTGTTGCGATTGATATGTGCCATCAAGTTGGAACTAACTAAGTGAGGTATTTAAGGAATGATTTTACCAGTTCCACATATCCCAGTGAGTTTTCATGGCTGAGTGGGGATTCAAACCCTGTTCTCCAGAGTCCTAGTCCATCACTGTATCCACTACACCATACTGATTACCCTTTCCCAAAATAGCCCCGGGTTGCACTCCAGTGAGGTTAGAGTGGTGATGATGAAAGGCTTGAAGCAGGTATGGCTGCACACAGGGTACAACCCACTGGAAGGCCTTACCTGTGGCTGTGGTGACAGCAAATTGTGCATGGTGTGCCACTGTTCTGTCTGCACTTCATAGATAAAATCACAAAGCTGATTTTTCTATTCTCCAAATGTCATACTTATCCAAATGTTAGAGTACGGGCCTTGGAAACTTAAAAGTTTAAAATGTGAATTTAAATAATACATATAGAGAAAATGCCTTTTTAAATGCATATTGAAATGCCTACTGAAATATTTAAATACTATTTTAAGATTCAGGATGAATTCAGGATGAATTCAGAAACAGAGAAGAATGGGAATTAATGTGTGAAAATGACAGGGATGGGCACGCTGTAGATTTGCACATCTCCACTCACTTCTGAATAAATATGCATCAGATTGTAGTCTTGAGGTCATCCACACAGTGTTGTTCCAGGTTGTTTCAGTTTGTTCCTGGATTGTTGTTTTTTTGCTCCTACTCACATCTCATTTTAATGTTTTGAATGGACCATCATCCGTATTTGTGTTCAGATATTAGAGGATCATTGCTGTTCAATGTTTCTTTCTGTACCAAGATGTCCATGTACGCATGCCAATTGTTCTCTGATATCTTCCCCTGCTCGGCCCTTGGTCCCATCCTCTTCTGCCTATGTCCTCCACTCCAACTCCATCCTGTTTATTCTTTTCTTCTTGCTTCACCTATCATTCATCCATATGCTATCAGAGTCACAACAGTTACTACACCACAATTCTCCGTTTTTAGATCTTGCTTGCTTTCTCCACTGTACTGGTTGATTGGTGAGTTTGGATTGTGAGCAATAGCATTACCATGACCTGCTTAGGGCCTGAATAGAAAAACATGGAAACTACAATAACAGCAACAGGCAGCAAAAGGGGAAGTATTTCTGTAGCAGATTTCCAGTTCTTGATTGTATGTCACCATGAAGGAGGCTGAATAAAGAAAATGGAGATGGGTTGTTAGATGGAGGGGTGCTAAACCACAGGGAGGTGGAGAGATCCTGAGCAAAAACCCACCCAGGGAAATATCAGGCTTAGCGACATGCCCATAAATGACATGGAACAACATGGATCATGTAGTATAAAAATCTGAATGAGTAGAACTGATACCAGTACAAAAATAATTTTTTGCTTAAAGTAGAAACTGGGCTGACCAGCTGACTGAGAATATAGCAGCTTCCCCAAAGAAGAGTAGTAATGATCTCAAAATATATACCTTAACAAAACTGAGAAAAAACATTCTACCAGTAAGATGTACATTTCATTTGTGATGGCTTTAAGGATGGCCTGTATCCAGTTTTGAAGAAACATT
Source organism: Intellagama lesueurii (assembly GCA_037013535.1). Classification (NCBI taxonomy): domain Eukaryota; kingdom Metazoa; phylum Chordata; class Lepidosauria; order Squamata; family Agamidae; genus Intellagama; species Intellagama lesueurii. Next base: position 104,048,274 of record JBAJHW010000003.1, read on the forward strand.
AGTACTGTATATGAAAGTGTTGCACGTATGGTGTTTAACAAAACATGATGGATGTTTTATCATGTTATTTCATTGTATTTTGCTTTGTTTCAACTGTGGCACTTTCCTTTGTTTGAAGTATGGTATGAGAATTCTGTCAGGTACGTTTTATGCCTGTGTGTGCTCTCTGAAGTTGACATCAAAGGAGAAAGTTGCAGCCTGTGCAGGTGGCAATTCACTGTTCTGTCAGTTGTGTTTTCTTTTCTGTCAGGAGCTAACCACAAATGCTAGGGAGTGAAAACGGAAGGCTTGTGCTGAGAAAAACTTAGCCCTTCAATACGTTTGGGAGTAAGCATCACCCTTCTCTACAGGCCAGATGCCTGAAACCTTGTGAGGAGAGTTCCAACTCCCTCTTTCCACTGGAATCAGAAAGAGGAGAGGTGTGAATATTTATTTTTTATTTCCAGTCAGTTTCTCATTTTTCCCACATTTACAGTCATGGCCAAAAATATTGGCACCCTTGCAATTCTGTCAGAAAATGCAACCCTTCTCTCTCAAAATTGTTGCAGTTGCAAATGTTTTGGTACTCACAGGTTCATGTCTTTGGTTTGCATTGGAACAACACAAAAAAAAAAAACAGAGAAGAGAAGTCAAAACTGATACAATTCTGCACAGAATGTAGGTTTTGTGATAGTGGGTGCCTATGTGATTTTCTGCATTGAAATTCTTATGCGCTTTTAATGCATGTTTTCTAATCTATGTATCTGTATGTGCCTTTCCCCAAATTTACACATTTTTGCAAGCAAGTCCTCTACACTGCGTTGAAGCACCTTGCTGCAGAGCCAGAGACTGGGAGGTCAGTTCCCCAGTGTGCCTCCCAGGAGAAGAGCCAGCTACATGATCTAAGCGCACTCATAGGAAGAGATAACAGTAATCTGCATCTGAATACCCTATACCTGAGAAACCCTGAGATAGGTTGCCATAAGTTGGCATCAATGGTACCTAAAAGTGCATACATTGGAGGGGGATGTGCATTAAAAATGATGCATAAGTAATACAGTGGACCCTCGACTTACAGACGGCTCGACCTGCAGACTTTTCGAGTTACAGACTTCTCTGGCTGCAAAATTTAGGTTTGACTTGCGGCCGGAGAATCGACCTACAGACCGGAAAATCAAACAAAATGGACCAAAAACGGCCGGTTACGGATTAATCGGTTTTCAATGCATTGTAGGTCAATGGAGCCTCGACCTACAGACTTTTCAACCTGCAGCCACTGTTCCAATACGGATTAATTCCGTAAGTCGAGGGTCCACTGTATTACTTATGCATCATTTTTAATGCACATCCCCCTCCAATGTATGCACTTTTGTATACTTGTTTGATTGGAGAATTGTACAACAAAACTCCAGGAAATGGTGGAGCGTGTTTTGGTTAATTTGTTTGTTTAGAAGCTATGGATTAGTTAAGTTTGTATGAAAATTCAGAGCGAGCAAAATCCTTACCCATCCCTTGGAGAAAGGAATATTATGTTGGAGCTTTATTTGCAACTTCACATGCCGTCTGTAGTTTGAGTGATGGGAGAAATTTTTATGGGTTGGGGTCATTCATTGTCTTTCCAGCACTAACCAATCATTTGTTCCAGCCTTTGAATTCAAAGAGAGTCCCATCTCTCTGCTGAGTGTTCTTTTCCCTCTCTTTCATCTGTTAGAGGCAGTGTGATTTTTCTGTCTGCTGTTGATCTGTTCAGTTGATTGCCAGGAGGAGTGCAGTAAAGAAAGCAGTATATACATGTTTGTAATTTCAAGCAATTGAAAGTAAAGAAACATTTTTTTTATTCTTTCTCCTCCAAATGTCTCAGAGTGAGTAACTGAGACTTGAATTGCCAGTTAATAAGAAAGGATTGGACTCTGGGGGACTTGTAGCTATCTCCCTCTGTGAGGCTCTGTACTTCTAGCAAAAACAATTTTTCCAGAAATTCCGAACTCTGCAATGTATTATATATGCAGTGCAATCCTGTATTTGTCTTCTCAGTAGTTACGTCCCACTAAATCCAATAGAGTTTGCTGGTAGAATTCAAATTTTCTCCAGAGGATGGAGGTTCTTTCACACATGTACACATACTGTAGAGAGACAGACACACATGTCATATTAACAACTCTGTGAGATGCGTTCGGTTCAGAGGCCACATGATTGACCCAAAGTCAGACTATGGCTGAAATCCTGTTTGTAGTGTAAGCCCAAGTGTAACTTTCCACCCATTCCTCTCTGGCAAACAAACCACTGCTAGTTTGCTGCATGTGCCGTCCCCTGAGTATTGTGGCATCAGTGCTTTGTTTACCAGGAAGGAACAGACAGAAAGTTATGCGTCAGCTTTCATTATTAACAAGGTTGAAGCCAATGAGCATCATAAGCCAAAAGCAATTTGAACCTGGATCATGCCCCTCTTAGTTCAGCATTCTAACCATGACCCCACATTGGCTTACCAGGAACCACCCATATCCAAGCATGTACTTGCTCCTGTCATTTATTATTGATCATAATCTCCTGGAATATAAGAGCGTCAATGTTTTCATTTAATGACTGAAGTTAACCTTATGTCCTAACCTAAAAACATGCTCAGGATCAAAAGTTTAACTCCATCTTTATGACTCCTTTGACCGAGTCTCATCATCCATTTTTTTTAAAACATGGGTGGGCATCATGTAGCCACATGAGGACCCCAAGACACTTTATGGCCCCCAAAACTCCTCAGGGAAAAAAACAACACTTTTTCAAAGCACTCTGAATTTGGTGATACAGCTTTCCAGCCGCTTTTCTGGCTTGGCTTTGAAGTGACTATGTTTTGTTTATTTAAACTTGTTTAAATTTCATTGGTAACACAATATAGTGAAGTGCTTTCATCTTTGTTTAAGACTGTTGTTCTGTACCTTAATTGCCTCAGCAGAATGAGGGAGTCTCCAATTGGAAGCCTTTGCTCAGCTTTCTTCTGTGTACATCGGCAAGTGTTTGTTATTTCCTCTTATATGGTCCAATAGTTAGAGACTATAAGAGGAAATAACAAAGCTGTCACCAATGAACAGGGACTTAACATTTCCAGCTGAAGACTTCCTTGGTCAATTAAAGCAATTAAGGCACAGAACCATGTTTTAGAACAAAACTAAAAACAAAACAAAGCAAAAGCAAAGTGTGTTGCTTATATATCATCCATAGCGCTTAAAGCACTCTCTGGATGGTTTACAATTTAATTATGCAGGCTACACATTGTTTTGAATTTAACAGTTTTGAGTAATCTTTAATCACTAAAGTGAAAATGAGTTTAAATAAAAATGAAATGGTTTCTCCGAAGCCTGGAAAGTGGTTGTGGATCTGTGCCACTCACGTCCGACGTCCCTGTTGTTTTTTTAAAGGGGCATGCACCCCAAAGCTGCCAGCCAGATTCAGAATTGGCCCTGAACCCCACAAACGTCTCCCATGACTGCTTAACAGGAACAGCACAACAGCTATTGTTTGATAGCCAGAAACAAGTGACTGATTTACAAAATTTCTCTGGAAGAATTCAAGCCCAACTGTCCAAACTATATGCATTAAAACATAACTTTATCTTGGTGGGTCTTTCTTTGGGATTATATCCTACCTCTCAGTCTTTGCTCAGTGATGTGGTCATGATCCACTACTGCAGAGTTTGTCAACCTTTGGTCATCCACATGTTTCACATTGTATTATTATGCAAGTGAAGCCTAAAAAATCTGGACAGCTAATCTGATGCATACATTAGAAAATATTTCTCTTTATGAGCCTGCTCAAGTGTTAAGATCATTTCCCTCAACCCTCAGTCTTTGACATTGTATTTGGGGGGACATAGGAGAGTGTCTTCTCTGTTGCTGTTCCCAGACTCTGGAATCCACAGGAGACCATACTGGCCCCATCTTTGCTGTCTTTTTGCAAGCAAGCGAAGGCCTGTCTCTTCAGGCAAGCTTTCCTTGAGTGGATGAATGGCTGCCGAGTGGTTTTTTTAAAATGCATTGTTGTATATCACTGGTTTGAATGTGTTTTGATGTTGCTCATGTTTTTTGGCATTGTATTCATTGATCCTTTTAGTATTCGCTTAAATACTGTCTTTTAAGCTGCCTTGGCTCCTTTTTAAGAAGAAAGGCAGGTTAAAAATAGTTTAAATAAACTAACTAATCAACTAACTAACTAAATATTCTCAACCCTTGCACTACAGGGTGTCACAATATTACCAGTTATATTACCCTAAAACAGTGACCCTAAAAATACACCTTTGGGCTATAAGTGGGCACTAAACCTGGTAAAGCTGAAGCCTAGGGTCTGAACCCAATTGCTAGCCCCTAATTCAAATAGACCCATTGAATCAATGGGATTTACAAAAGTTGGCTTGTCATTCAATAATTGATTTAGTGGGTCTACTCAGAGTGGGTCTAGGTATTAAATATATGCCTGTGGCACTAAAATATGGTGCAACAGTTAACCACTAGCTGAAATGAGGGTGAATATATAGATAGGTAGCTAGCTGAATATTTCCTTAGTGTTTTTTTTCCTGTGTTTTGTAATACTTCATCTGGGTACTCAGTGTGGCATATCACCATCATCACCATCATCATCACCATCACCACCGTCAATCATATCAGGCACAGTCAATCAAAATTATAAAAAACATTGATTTATTATTATTGTTATTATTATTATTTGTACTTATGGTGACTCTTTTCATGGTTTTCTAGATAGTGTGTATTCAGAAGTGGTTTACCATTGGAGGCATCCTGGGACTGAGCAGTTTGCCCAAGGCTACAGAGGCTGGCTCTTCTGGGACGCTCAGCAGGGAAATCTCATTGGACGGAATTTAGCTACACTTTTTAGTGACAATTTTTTTTTATATGTTGGTTACAGAAAATGAAAAAAAAATGAATTAAAAATGAATCACCAAATTTGTTCAAAAATCTCTAATTCGTTGATCCATATTTGTACTAATCAATGCCCCTGACAAATCATGAATCAATGAATTTTTGGTGATTTTTGATTTGTCAATTTGTTTGGCTCTAAAACATTCCCCAAGGTACCTAGAGACACCAAAATGCAGGGAAGCTTCCTCTGACTCTCCTGTACAATCCCCCCAGGTTTGGTGAAGATTGGGTGTCAGGTGTTTGAATTATACACCCACAAAGAGGGACCCCATTAATGTTCCCCCCAGGCACCTAGAGACACCAAAATCACAGAGAAGCTTCTCATGACTCCCCTCTACAATCTCTCCATGTTTGGTGAAGATTGGGTTTCCCCAAGACAGTTGCTAAAGGGCACTTTCCTGGGGGGACCCACTTGTGGGTGTAAAACATGAATGTCTTAAACCAAATCTTCACCAAACTTGGAGGGATTGTAGAGAACAGTCAGTAGAAGCTTGTCTGTGATTTCAGCGTCTCTGGGTTTCTGGGGGGAACTTTCCTGGGAGTCCCTCTTTGTGGGTGTATAACTTGAATGTCTAAAACCCAAACTTCACCAAACTTGCAGCTCTTATAGAGGAGAGTTGGGGAAAGCTTCCCTGTGAATTTGGTTTCTCTCAGTGCTTGGGGGGGGCATATTATAGGGTTTAAAAGGCAGAAATGAATTGACAAATTGATTCATCAATTTGTCAGAAAAAAATGTAAATTTGTAATTCGTGATTTGTCAACCTTGATGAATCATGAATCAAAATGAATCACCATTTTTCTGATTTGTGCTCATCTCTGGTATGAATCAATGGAACGTAAGAGAGGAGTCTACTCACCAAACCCCTACAGATTTCATGGAGGAGTTGACTCACCAAATCCCCACTGGGCCTACTCAAGTTATGACTTACTATGCTAAGCAACAGATTTCAGCCACTGACTTGAAATTTTATTACATAGCTCAGGGTTTGCTGCCAATCATTATTATCACCTGACATTCATGTACAGTGGATACAGTTTTAGCTTGCCAGCCTTCTTCAAGCAATATAGGTATAAAGTCTGCTTTGAAATAGATGTAGAGTGTGCTACTGGCTTTGCATACAACACAAGGGGCCCCTGATTATCCAATAGTTCATACTATTTATTATTTCTCTTCTACTTACCCGTTATTTTGTGGAGTTTTTTTTTAACAGATAGACATGATTATTTTCTTTTCTTCATAACAGTATACTAATATAATTGTTCTCACTTATTTTCTCCTTCAGTGTCTGGGGAGAATGACATCTTGTCAAATAGCTGAATTTCTTCTGCCATCTTCTGACTGCACTCCAAGCTGTTAACATTAACAGGATTTTGCTATTATTTTCCATCATAAAGGGATGATATTAAGTGGCCATTTTTGCCTCTCTGACTTTGCCTCTCCAACCGTGCAGTTCAAACCACATACATTTACCTCACTGGTCGATTCATCTCTAAATTTCAGTGCCCTCTCAGTTTTTGTGCACTAAGGGCCAGTCCCAGTTGTTTCACCCGTTACAGCCCTGTGCTGTAATGAAATAATAATGGAGAGTATTTGAAACTTCTCTGCCCTCTTCCAATAGGCCATTTCCAACAATCTTCACAATGTATCAACAAGGAAAGCAGAGTGGTATCTCAAATCTCTAAAATTTGGTGCTGTGCTGCAGTCCAACCTGACTGCATGTGTTTTGTCATGTCAGTGCTAGGACTATTTAAAGACAAATAAATGAAGGGCTGCCCCGGGCCATAGACATACTTGATTTGACTTGACACAAACCATGCATATGGCCACCATCCAACACCGAAGCATGTAATCATTAGCCTATACATTTCAGTAAACAACCTGGAATTTATATACTACTTAGGAATGATTAAGGAGCTTCATTTTTTTTTTTTTTATTTTTTTTTTTTTTTTTTTTTTTTTTTTTTTTTTTTTTTTTTGCTGCTGTGTTTCACATTTATTGTCTCTGCAGTCCTTTCAACTGAGAGGGACAGAAAGTTTTGCTTGTCAGCAAAGATGTTAAATTTGACATTGGGGATCTGGAAAATCTAAAATATTGTTCTCCATATTATTCACCCTTTCCCCAGCTCCACACATCTCTCTGACACTTATCTTTCTTCTTCCTCTGTCTTTCCTCAGAATCATTTCTTTTTTCTTTCTTTAATAGGCCCAGCTAGGATGCAATCAGGTGGCTGGAAGGCCACACACACCTGATCGCACTGGGAAGGGTCACTTTAATGGGCGTGATTTCCTTTAAAACAAGCCTTCTGCCTGCTGAAGAATCACTCCAGCCCAACTCTGAAAAGGAGAAGATCCACAGCATAGATTGGGGTTGGGTTGGAGTGCATTTCCCTGTATGTTATGTGATTGCCAGAAAGTAGATTGCACCAGACCAGTCCACAAGCAGTCCAAATTGCAATCTATTTCCCCCATGTGGTCACACCGTTAGTCAAGTCTGGGATCCCAAAATAAACATAAAGAGGTTACATCATCTCATAGTCTGGTTTGGCTACTTGGCAATATTGAGATGAGCAAATGAAGCCGATTCAGAGTCAAGGTATTGCTTCTATTTTGCATCGCTCTCCCTCTGAATAAGTGTCAGAGAGGGAGAGAGAGAGATGAAGAGCAAACAGAGTAAGGCATTGTGTTGTGCATAACTGAAAATCACAATCTTGATTCAACTTAGTGGGGGAGGACATAAATTATTTGCAACCCTGTCTGAAGCAAAATGGATAACATTTTCATAGTAGGAAAATGTTAACATTTTGGCTAGGATGTAATTGTTATCATCCAGAGACTGCAAACAAGGCATTGAGACAGAGAGGTAACATTTTGCCTAAGACCATCAAGGGAGTTCATTGTGCTAGAGATTTAAACAAGGTACTCTTTGACTTATAGTTTGCACTTGAAGTATTATTTATTAGCATAATGATTTTATTTGAAAAACATATATTCAAACTTTTTTCTGAAGGAATCCAATGAAGCTAATACATCATATACATAACATACACTGCAATCCCAATGAGAATAAACATAAGAAAACCACAATAATTACATAATACACCACCAAGAAAAAACATTTCTAGGGATAGTTATAATGAATGATGGTAACATTAAAAATAAACTAGTGAAATATTTAGTCAAAGGCCATTTTGAAGCAACCTTATTACTCTTCTACTGAGTGTATTTTCTGCTTCCTGTATTACAGTTGCATAAACAAGCAAGGTCCTGGTGTGTGTGCACATGCATGTGTGTATGTGAGAGAGAACTGTATAGATTTAACACATTTTACCTGAGAAACTTTTTCACCTGTGTAAAAATGAGCAGAATGGGGGAGGGGGGGGGGGAGAGAGAGAGAATTCATCACCCTTCAATTTGCAGCTGGGCTGATAAGAACAACACCGAGTTCAGGTAACTTAAGCTATAGGCTTCTCTTATGGTCAGCCTTTATTGCATGAGGGAAATCGGAAAATTCTGCAACCTGCCACCCATGAAAGTAGGTGGAAGGATCCTTGTCTAACCCAAGATCATCTTGCATCTTTCACATAGAACGTATTGTGTGTTTTCTTCCCAGACGACGCCAAACCCACACACCCACACAGACTGATAATGTCAACTCAGATTAAAAAGGGAGGGAAAGGTCTTAAAAGCTTTTATTTTCCCCTCATCCCCTGTTCCTGTCAATGAGCCATTTTCCTAAGAACAACTCCTGATCAGTACGTTTTGTCAGCAGGTTTAATAGGAAAGAGTTAGCGTATCAAACATTGATGACAGAAGTGGAGCTTTTCCCTGCATTTGAAACCCAGGATTCTTTAGATACCAGGTTTCTTATCAGGGTGTCCATTTCAATTAGCCTCCTTCCTAAATGAACACACATTGCAATATGTTTAGTTTTTCTCCTCCTTTTCCTTTCCATTAATAATTTCCCAAGACACATTTGGTGGCTGGTTTGTGTCACACAGTCATGGCATTATCGTGGCATTTGGGCTTTAGGTCTTTTGGGTGGTTTTCACAAGCTGATAACAACTAATTGGGCATTACAGGCCTAGTGTATTTTAGTTCCCTTTAAAAAGTTTTGTTTTTAACTTTAAAAATGAGAGAAAATAGGAATCAATAAAGCTGTAACAATAAGGCTGTGTAAGAAGGACAAGGAGATATATGGCTAGGGTTTGGCGTCATGTATGAGTGGAAGCTCACATAGCTGGACGACATCTTATCATTTTGATAACTTTCAACACATTCATCTGAATAATGCACGATGGTATCCTTCTTACGTTTTAATGCCAAAAAATGTAAGGTGTGAAAATGACCCATTTACAGACATGAATATCACATCATATCATGCCATATTTGGTTATAGTTTTCAGAGGGTTCAAATATATTGACCATGCAGCCCATGGGCTGGGAGTCTGGTGTCTTCATGAAAGGGGTCTAGCTGTTTATTTTATGTATGTGCATGTGCATGGGGCTCCTCCATATGAGTGATAAGCTATGCCAATCAGAATTATTAAACATATGAATGATTCCAGTGCTTATACAATTCTACAGATCCTTCAGATTTACATGGAATATTCAGCTGGTGGAAGGATGGATGCAGTCAGCAAAAAGGGTTGGCCCGGCACATGTGCTCATGAGCAGAGTCATGGCAGCAAACATAATCGTCATGAGGTCATGAATGCATGCAGGCATTGCTTTTTGTGTTGAGCAGCGATGAAAGGAGGTATCAAGTGTGGTGCAGTGAAAAGAGTGATAGACTAGGACTCCGGATTCCTGGATCTGCATCTCCACTTGGCCATGGAAAATCACCAGGTACTGTATATGTGTGGAGCTGGTAAAACCACTCCTTAAATATCTTACTTACCTTGAAAGCCCTATTAGAGTCACTCTAAGTTCCGACTTGATGGCACATAACACACAAAGGGATGGGAAGGATGCACTCCAAATTCCTTGTTCATGTTGATTTAAGCTGTCTCAATGTGATGAGATATGCTGATGAAGAATTTTAAAGCCCTAAATTCTTTTCTTCAGCTGTCTGTGAAACAAAGAAGTCTTCTTTTCTCCTTCAAAGTCTCTGAAATACGAGCAAAATGTCTCATAATTTTGGGAAGCAAAGACACACACATACATGTCCATTTTCTAGGCATCATCAAAAAACTAAAGAAAATGAAATGCATGATGGGTTAAAGTAGCATGAATTGTTTGGACATGCCAACAGTGAGATAATTTGACCATTTTGGGTTGATAGTATCTTTCCCAGTGACGTCTGGTATAACAAACAAACGATTGTAGTAGCGTACCAAATGCTGATGTTGCTTTCAGAGCAGTGGAGTGGTGATAGTAATGCTCAGGCACTTTTGCTGGTGTCCATGAGGCACTCTGCTGCTGTCAGAATAGATATAGCTACCTAGTCTGTTACAGATTAGAGGAAGGTCTTGGTGCAGGACCCACAAACTACATGGTAAGGCTGGGTTGTCTCTAAAGTGGGGAGAATGGTGTGACACAACCTTGTAATCATGCTATGCCAACCTGCTACATGCAATAAGGGCAAAAGTGAGACTGTGAAAATGGGTCATTTTTTTCAGGTAGCAAAATGAGCTAGCAAAATGATCTTGTATTTTCTGAATTTGACGTGGGTGAACTTAGATTATCTCCAGATTAATTGGAGCTGAGTCTCTCCCCACCCCCACCCCCACCCCCCCAAAAAAAGCTTGTATCTCTACCAGCATCACCAATGCATTGTGTGGCTGATAGTAGCAAGGTTTCCCTCACATGTTCCCATCCTTCCATGTAGCTGAATCACATCATTCTTATGTGAACAGAATAGGAAGCAGCTGGTAGGAAGTGGTTCCCACACCCCTGCTGGTACATAACATTCAGATGTGTTCCCATTACTGTACAGAATAATGAACATAGATACATTCCTATATGTCATTAGTGGGCAAGTCAGCATAGCATATATTATGCCAATATGCTGGCACTGCAGCAGACTACCAAGACAACAAGCATCCTCTTATTCTTTGTCTTTCCATTTTTGTTCTTCATAACGAAGCCTAAGGTGGGAGCATCAGACACGGTGCTGACTTTTCTCTCTCTTTGTTTGGAAGTGTTTGCGTCCAACACGAAGGTTTTCAGATTGCGTTACCTCCCCTTTCCTACATTCCTATAAATCAATGGCAGCATGTAAAGGGATTCTGCTGATGGGGGAACGAACCCTTTGGAACTGGAGATGCTCTGCCTTTGTAGTTTGATTCTCATTTGCATGACAGCAAGCCTCTATACACCGTCGTCTTTGCTTGTGACTTCTGCTTCAACTGTACAAGGTTCAGGTTTATTATTTGTGAAAAGGTAACGGCTCATTTGGAGAGGGGGGAAAAAAACGTGTTGTGTCTTTCATTTTAAAACCGCCTCAGGGCCCTATGGGGTATATTAAATCTGTCTCATTGCCATATATCTTGATGTACATTTTACTTGAAACCAGGTGTTTTGTATATTGAACTTTTTAACACGGCAGGGAGGTAAGTATTCACAGCTGGAGTTTTATGCTTCACACATTTTCATGTTTCAGAACAAGAAGCGACCCTGAGGGGGGGGGGAAATCCCTCCTCCAGCATGAAAAGAGGCAGAACAAAGCGCTTCTGTATCTGGTGGCAGGACATGGATATGATGAAGTCACAGATAGAGGACTTGCATATAAAATAGTTGCCAATGGAAAACAGGAAGACAAAAGTTGCAAGCAATCAAAGTGTGTAGGCCTCCAGATCAATCACAACCTATGAGGTTGTCACGGCAGGGAGGGATTGCAAAAGAGAATTAAAAGCTCCCAGGGAATGGGTATCGGGATGGCTTTTGTATTACAGGCTCAGTTTAGACCTTTTGTTTGCCAAAATAATACAGAAGGCTCACATGCAGTAGTTTGGAATAAGCGGGTTAGTCGTATGTTTTGTTAGCTAGTCCTGTAACATGTATTTAGTCTCTGCAACGCTTAGAGGAAAGGGCTGAAGTGCCACAACAAAATGACTCAGTACAAGAAGGCTAATAAAATATCCTTGTCAAAACATTAAATGTGTGCATTATTGACTCATTGAAATGACATTGTGTCACCTGTATATTTATTTGTGTCTCTGTCTTGCCCTATCAACCTTGTTGCTTTGACTCTGTTTTTGGTGTTGGTTTGGTTTACCATTTCTTTGATTCCTTTTAGATATTTGTACACCTACTGTTTTTAGCTTTCAAATATTGTGTTTTAATGATGTAAGCTGTCTTGGGTCATTTTTAAGAAGAAAGGCAGGGTAAAATATTTTAAATAATAAATAAGCCAATAAACCTGATGGGGGGATTAATTCTTAAATATTTAACTGAAAGTAGAATACAACTCTATTCACATTTGCTCTGCATTTCTTTCACTTGGCCTCAGATATATATATATATATATATATATATATATATATATATATATATATATATATATATATATATATATATATATATATCTATATATATATATATATATATATATATATATATATATATATATATATCTATATATCTATTTAGAAACCATTTTCAAGCAACGGTGCTTTGTGGAAGTAACATCTCTAGTGGTATTTCTTAAAGCAGAAACCAAACTGAATCAAAACCAAAACATCTAGACAAGTAGGAACCAGTCATATATCTGACAACTGAACTGTCATGTTGAAAAAAATGCATGGGAAATCTTTGGCCCTCTGGAAGTTTTAAACTGTAATCCCCATAACCATTTGCTATTGGCTGAACTGGCTGGTGTTTCTGTGACCTGAACTACAAAACACCAGAGGGATTAATGTTTTCCCATTCATGTTTTTGCCAAAGGCACACATATCCATTCCTTCTGCTGGCAAAATACTTTTCTGATCTCTGAGATCTATTAACAGAGATTGGGGGCAAGTGAGCGAGCGAGCAGGGGGGCAAGAAAGGCAAGTGGACTGATGCTTCCCCCTGCCTCCCATTCCTGCTACCTGGTATAGCGCTGTACCAGATAGCAGTAATTTTTTTTTAAAAAGTGGTAGCGGTATTTACATATGCGAAATTGATTCCAATTTCAAAATAAATGGATGTCTGGCAGAGGAGCAGAAAAACTCATTCCCCTGGCACAGTAGTCTGTATGTGCATGCACCTCATATGTGTGCTAAAATTTCAATTGCTTTTTTTTAACAGCAGAAACTGGTGCAAAAGTGGGTTTTATTGTCAGTGGGATCGAGCTCTAAGCTGGGAAGGGTTCAGAGTCAGCATGGCTTCAGCTGCCCTAGTATTAGCTCACCTGCCCTTTAGCCATCTTTGCCAGTTAGGTTTGCATGCAAAGATCTAAGGAACATGGCCTGTAGGCTGCATGTAGCCCCCAGAGCCAATTTTGAGTCCCTCATTCCTCCTGATTTTTTAAAAAATGAAAGCTTGCAACAAAAACACGTTTCTCAGCTCACCGAAGCTTCCAGGAGCAGCTGTTTCCCCAGTTTGGGGCATCCCAACCCCAAAATCAAAACCAGAAATGGACACCGGGCAATTCGGGTTTTTACACTTTCCCTTCAAATATTTTGTTTTATTTGCCTTTCAGGGCATAACTAGCCCCCAAACTCACCAAAGTAGCCCACCCTGGATTAAAGTGTCTATGAAGTGACAGATTTGTATACGACTTTGTGTAAACAAAATGAGAATAATGGAAAGATAATTGTGAATATAATGGCACATGGCGAGCCTTGGCCAAAGGTGTTGCTCTATCCATTAGCTGATTAACTGAATGAGTAACTGAGTGGGTGGGGAGATAAGTAGAAATATCATTGTTAGTGTGCCAGTCTTAGCCTCTTCTAATAAATCTTAAAGCATCATCCCCTCACCAGAATCCTTTTTTGTTGTTGTTGTAATTAAATGTCCCTTGTGTGACTCACAGAGGCTTTTAAGCTGTGCCAAGGTTTATGGTGGATATGTGTGAGTTGTAAGGAAATGTTTAGCATATGCTCAAGTGAATGACAGCTGTGGAAACCTTGTACTTGAGCCTCTCTTAAAAGGCCACCGTCTTGGAGCGAAAACAAATACCGACGGGCACTTAGGAAAATCTGTAGCAGGGGAATCAAACGGTTTCTATGTGACGAGAGCTTCAGCTCATTAAAGTACCAGTGGCTCTGTTTCTGTGGCGGGAGTGGTATTTTATGTAACAATTACCATCTTGCCTTGGGTAAATATTACATCCCTGTCCAAAAGGAGAGCCTCATTGGCAGGAGACAATGGAAGGTCTTCACAACTTCTGACCCTGTGAGGCCTGCATGTGGCTTCTGAACAAATAAATGACTGGCCTGTCTGAGGAGACCCTTTTATAAGATACTGAATGGCCTCTGTGCACATCTTCAAATACAAGCATGTCTGTCAATCACTCTTTCACAACCAACATTTTCCTCCAAAAACCTGTAGAGAGCAAAAATCTTTCTCTTTCTTTCTTTCTTTCTTTTTTCTCTCCCCCCCCCCTCTCAATCTCTCTTTCCCCACCCAGCTATTTCTAGGCATGTGAAAAGACAACTCCAGCCCTGTCAGTATGAATCTTGGATCCATGCCATCGTTACAGAAGTCTACATTTCTTTCTTTTTCTTTTTGTCTTTTACTGTCTGAAGGTCTCTTTTGTTGGCTGCAATATGAAGAAGGTGAATCATTTTCAGGGAGAGATTTTTTAATAGAAGAAAGAGCTGGTTTGCCCAGTTTTTTGTTTCTTAACATGAAATATACATTACTGAACAAAAAAATGGTTTCTCTTTTAATAGCAGAAAACTTTATTTCCCCCCCCCCCATACAGTATCAACAAAGCTACATGTTTATGCCTATTAACTTTCTGAAAATCATTAGCATGCAAAAAAATTTGTTCCCTCTTGTTTCACTGTATCACAGGAACTTTAGATTTCTGCCTCTCAACAGTCTGACCTCCTTGAAATCAATACAGTTGAATGCAGGTTCCTGCTTAAAGTGTAGGTATTTGGGCGTGTTAGAGAAAGAAAGAGAGGGAGGCGGAGGTGGGGGGGAAGAGAAACTAGACAATACACGGAGCTTAAGTTCCAAAGATGTCTTTTTAGCCTGGCATAAGTTATTTTCACCTCTGTGACTTGCAAATTCATTTGCTTTGTTTTGTGACTGAGGCAATCCTGTCTCTGGAGGAGACATTTGTTGCTAGCAAGAAGGACACAATCTCCTTAATGCTTATTAGAGATGTGCACATTGCCAATTTTGCCTTCTGTTTCAGTTTGTTTTCTTTTAGGGGGCCATTTAGTTATTGTTTATTTGTCAGAAATACCTCTTTTAGATTTTTTTTAAAAATATTTGTTTGTTTCAGTTTTTAGAGGCCAGGCAAGGAGTGGTAGAGACCAGGGACCATCTCAGCAGCATTCAATATAATTAATTTTCCTTCTGAGCCATTTGAAGGCAGATCTATGTATTGGATCTATGTGTTCTGCTTCATTCAAGGAAGATTGGAGTTGTCTTTAAAAAGGAAGTTGAATAAATGCCAGCCCAGAGCTGTCCAGGTATATGGGACTCCAAGGCACTATTTTGTGGTGGTTCAGGCCTTGTTAATTAAACCCATCCCAGCAGGTAAAGATGAGAGATTGCTGTTCAGCCTCATGGCTGTTAGTCTGTGGAGGTCCTCTGCGGTCAGTCCCATCTCCTAAGCTTTTTAATATTTACATGAAGCTGCTGAGGGAGATCATTAAATGTTTGGGGGCTGGGTCTCACCATGAGGTTGATGATATGCAATTTTACAACTCTTTTTCAACTGACCCCAAGGCATCTATAGAAGTCCTGAATTCCTGTTGGGATGCAGTAAGGGTGGATGAACAAACTGAGGCTTAATGTGAGCAAGTGTTCTGGATGGATTGTTTGTTCTCCCAAGGACCAAATTTGCAGCATAGGTTGTACTCTTCAACCCAGTGTTGCTACTAGAAGTCCATGTGCTGGTGTGACCAGGATTACCTTTGGCCAGCCTGGGAAGATGGTCTTTGCCATAGTGGTTAATGCCTTAATTACCTTCCAATTAGAAGACAATATATATTGCCTGTCTTGAATCAGCTTCACTGGCTTGCGACTTGCTTCTGAGCTAAATTCAACATCAATTCTTCAAATACCCTCTGGTTTATGAAAGTGGAATATTGTGCTTCTGTATCCATGATACAGTATCCTTCTGTATCCTTGCCCGATGAGACTTGATCTCTTCCAGCCTGTGACGCCAGATATGGTGGACAAGGTACTTGACCGCTGTCGTGCCACCACCTCCTCACTTGACCCTTGCCCGGCCTGGCTAATCAAAGCAGCCAGGCCTATAACAACCGAATGGGCCACTGCAATAATTAATGGGTCTCTCCAGGAGGGCAAGGTTCCCCTTGCCCTCAAGAAGACACTCATTAGGCCCATTAGGAAGAAACCAAATTTGGCGGTGGACGATATTGGCAATTATAGGCCCGTCGCCAATGTTTCTTTCCTTAGTAAAGTGGTAGAGAGGGTGGTGGCTGACCAGCTTCAGGCCCTTTTGGATGAAACCAACGCCCTGGATCCAGTTCAGTCGGGCTTCAGGCCGTGCCACCGTATGGAAACGGCATTGGTCGCCCTGTTTGATGACCTCCTGAGGGAGGCCAACAGGGGCAAAATGTCTCTGTTGGTTCTTCTCGATATCTCAGCTGCCTTTGATACCGTCGACCACAGTATCCTCCTGGGGAGGCTCTCCGAGCTGGGAATCGGTGGTCCGATCCTTCTTGGAGGACCGTCCCCAGAGAGTACAGCTTGGGGAGAGTGTATTGGCTCGTTGGAATCTCAATTGTGGGGTTCCGCAGGACTCGATTATCTCCCCAATGCTGTTTAATATCTACATGAGGCCGCTGAGTCAGGTCATCAGCGGGTGTGGGGCTTCGTGTCATAAGTACGCTGATGACACTCAGCTCTACATCTCCTTTTTTCCTACAACAGTGGATGCCGTTCCGTCCCTTCAGCGCTGTCTGGATGCCGTACTGGGATGGATGCAGGTGAATGGTCTGAGGCTGAACCCAGACAAGACAGAGGTCCTGAGGGTGGGTGGCCGAGACATTGGTGGTTTGGGAAACTCCCTCACTTTGGGGGGGGGGGGGTGACTCTCACCACGAAGACTGAGGTTCGCAGCTTTGGGGTATATCTTGATCCGGCGCATACCATGGAAAGCCAGGTAGCGTCAGTGGTCCGCACCGCCTACTTCCATCTTTGGCGGATCGCCCAGCTATGTCCCTATCTTGATGTGGGGGCCTTCACCACTCTGGTCCATGCGCTTGTAGTCTCGAGATTAGACTACTGTAATGCACTCTACGTGGGGCTACCTTTGAGATTGATGCGGAAGCTTCAAATGGTGCAGAACACGGCAGCCAGACTTCTTACTGGGGTGAGAAAACATCAACATATCCCCCCACTCTGGCGGCCTTGCATTGGCTACCTGTTCATTTCCGCATTCATTTCAAAGTATTAATGATGACATATAAAGCCCTAAATGGTTTAGGACCTCAATATCTGGCGGAACGCCTTCTCCCACCTAGATCTACCCGTATCACTCGCTCTAGCCAGGAGGGGCAGCTGAGGGGCCTAACGCCGAGGGAGGCCCGAAGAGAAAGAACAAGAAAGCAGGCCTTCTCGGCAGTGGCCCCTCGGCTCTGGAAAAATCTCCCCCCAGAAATTTGTCTGGCCCCTTCGCTGGGCATTTTTAAGAGCCAACTTAAGACCTGGCTCTTCAGACAGGCCTTCCCTCCTGTCGATACCTAACTTATTTCACCATCCCCTAGCGTATTAATATTGTTGTTTTATTTTATTTTAATATTGTTGTTAGCCACCCAGAGTAGACTTCGGTCTAAATGGGCAGGATATAAATTAAATAAATAAACAATTAATAAATAAATGATTCAAAATGCCAGGAAATGCCCCAATATTGCTGCACAATATTGTGAAGCCAGAAGGAAAAAGGATGCAAAGCTTTACGGATCAAGGGGTAGCCTGGATGTTGACAACACCAATAGAAACAGTCAAGATGATCTACAGCAGTGGTTCCCAACCCTGGGTAACCCAGGTATTCTTAGACTGTAATTCCCAGAAGCCTTCACCACTAGCTGTGCTGCACAGGGTTTCTGGGAATTACAGTCCAAGAACACTTGGGTTACCCAAGGCTTTGAACCACTGATCTACAGGCTAGCCCCTTGTGCTCACTACCATTCACAAAGTGACACCAAGCAAAGAAAAGCCACAGAAGCTGATTCACAAGTTATACATTAGCCCCAAACATAATACAAGCTTTTGAAATGGTTGTTGTTTTGATAACAGCACACACAGGTAGTGGATGTGTGTGAGCATCACATCAGCCACCAATCTGGGTCTAAATATTTACTAGGACAATTTGGGAGAAGAAAAGAGCCTAATAAGAAGGAAGCACATTTTAGAGTTGCCAGTAAGGTGAAAAGCAACTGCATTGTAGTAGAGGAGCTCAGTTAGTCCTCTTTCTCATATTAAATATTCTTTTTTTCACCCTCAGCTTTAGTTTTTAATAGCAGATGTTGTCTGTACTGTAGCCTTTGGGGTTTTAGTTTACCTTTTGCCTTCCCTTTGAGAGAAGGAATTTTTCACTTTGAAGATGTGTATATCCTTCAGTTTTTTTAAGCTGCTCCTGGCCATTTTCTCTCAGTCAGCCTTTGAGGGCAAAATGCTTGACTTGAGAACTGTTTTTACTGGATTCAAGCTTTTTCTGTTTCTTTCAGTGCTACAGAACAATCTTTTTGTTTTATTTAATGTTTGTTTATTTCCTTACAGAGCTCAAACACCAGTCTTTCTTAACTTTCTTCACAGTCTGCCTGGACCTGTCTTCTCTGTTTGATATAATTATCTTTTCCATCCCAATTCTTTTTTTCCTTATGTCTAGTTTAAACTGCTAAAGATCTAAGCATGTAACAAGCTTTAACTAATATGGTCTGGTGGACATATGAGGAGGATTATATACATACTTTATCAGTAGCTGCTTAGTTATTTCTTTTTGATTGTCTCTCTGTGTACAAACGGCAAAGATTTCCATATCCCCACAGTACTAGCTTTCACCTCAGTTATATTTTCTATTATTCATGAAAAATCAATACCCCATCTTTCTAATTTGCATACTGCTATAACTTATTGGTCATGTAGCTTGTTTTTATTGATACTGTGGTTCCAGTCACCCAACAGTTATAATCAAGAACAAGTTTGTTATCTCTCCTGCAGAAACAAATAAAAGCAAGTGCGTGGTTTTTGTTTTGTTCTGTTTTGTTTTGTTTTGTTTTGGCTAGTCACCAGTGCTGAAAGTCTTTCTGCTGATCCTGCCACTTTCTGAAATTTTGGAATCTCTGATTGTGCCTTTTATGTAAGTAGAATGCAAAAGGCAAATTATCCATGAAAACTAGGTTTCTAATGCTGCTGGCCACTCATTGGGCAGTAGAAGCTTTATAAGTGGATGTGATTTCCTTGGAGAACTAGCTGGAAGAGGTAGATCTATATCATACTGGAATTCTAAGGTATATGTATAATGAAATTAAACAGTTTCCTTTCTTTCTTTATATAGCGACTTTTGTTGGTTTGGTTTATTTATATGGTGGCTATTATTTACTTCTGTTTTAATGTGATCACTAGAGATGGGCATGGACCAACGGTTCAGTGGTTTGTGTCTGTTTTTTGTTTTTGGCCAAACAGGTGTTCAGTGCTTCCCAGCCCCACCTCCTCTGGTGGGCTCCCACTCAGCAGCAGCACCCTGGCTCCCCTACCCTGCCTCATTTGGACACCCACCAGAGGAGACAGGGCTGGGAAGCACTGAATACCTGTTCAGCCCCCCCCCCACCAAAAAGGCACAAACTACCAAACCTGCGGTTTGTGCCCATCTCTTGCAGGGGCTTATATTGTTCTATAAAGGCAGATTTCTTCGCCCAATGTTGATGACTGTTTTTTCTTTTAAAAAAACAACAGGAATATTTCTGAGAGAGAGCTTGAAAGAGGAGAAAAACCTTTTGGATTAAAATAAAATGTTACAGTTGAAGTTATCCCCCCCAAACCAAGAAAATTCAAACTCCAGATCACTGACCCATTTTCATTCAAAATGTGGGCACAAAGACGCACTCTCCTTAAACATTAACCTCACCTCCAATTCAGCACAAGAGGTGAGCTCCACTTTTTGTTATTCCCTAAAGAATATCAAAACAAAGCAAAACAGTATTTAGCAGCTTACCTATAACTAAAGCCATTAAACCTAAACCAACTTCCCTCCCAGTTGCAATTGCACTGGACTAATGAAGATCATGGACCAGGTTGTGCAGCAAATCTGCTGTTTGTATATGATAACAATGTGAAAGCCCATATTTTGTATTAAATCTGCTTTGTTACTAGTAAGGATGGATGACCAGTGGAATTATGCTATAAATTTAAATCAAAATTGTTGATGTTGTTGTTACATCTTGGAAAAAAGTAAAGAAGTTTCTGATTTGGCAGTAAGATAAAAGAGGCATTTGCTCTTTACTTAAAAATGAACCACCCTTGCCTTCCTGGCCAAAAAGTCACTGGGGTCAAAGTCTATATTCTGGCCACAGCACCACTCATTTCTGATCCAGGGGAAGGAAGGAAGGAAGGAAGGAAGGAAGGAAGGAAGGAAGGAAGGAAGGAAGGAAGGAAGGAAGGAAGGAAGAGGAAATGGAAATGGAAATGGAAATGGAAATGGAAATGGAAATGGAAATGTAGAGAATAGCAGGCTCCCTGCATTGCTGATTTAAGAAGGCTTCAGAGAAGACTGTATCTCTTACTCTTTTAAAGCCTCTTGCTCACTCCCTGCTGTGTGGCTGCTTTAGGAAGCTGCTCTGCTCACTGGTGAGATCAGGTCCTTCTGGCAGCTGGAAAATGATGGGAAAAATAAAAATAAAATAAACATTGAGCTCTACAGAACACCTCTGCCCTGGCAAAAAACCCTTTTATTCTGTCTGCGCTAGAGATGGGCATGAAATGAGCCATGAAGCAACTCCCTCCCCCCCACGAGTTGGGCCATTTCGTAGTTTGTTCGGGGGCACTTCTGGGAAATGTGCCTGCCCAGAATGAAATGAAATGCCGAACTATTATGAGCATTGGTGATTCAGACATATCCCAAATCAAATCTCCACCAAACTTGGAGGGGATGAGGAGGAGAGTCAGCTGAAGAGTCACTGCGAGTTTGGCATCTCTAACTCATGCGGAGGGGGGTGTTCTTTCGCTCCTGGAAGTCCTAAATACCACAGACCACGAAACAGTTCATTTTGTCAGAAAGTTCATGGAAGTTTGTGGTTCATAGTTCGTGAATAGTGACAAACCAAGATCCATTGTGAACCACTGTTTTCCCAATTCATGCTCTTATCTGCACCATGCAGTCTATTGACCTGGCTTTGGCATTTGCATTTTCCTAATCACAGGAGTGGGTTTTCCCCACAAAGAACTGGAAATGCACAAATACTGTCACAAGCCCAGACAATGATCAGGTTGGACTGTCTCCTAAAGAGCACAGGGCAGATCAGGCACCAGTCTGTATGTGCTTATTAGGCACAGACGGGGCCAGGGGCCAAGGGCCAATGCCCATATCCACTAATTAATAAATGATTTCTTAATAGCTTTTGGAAATGTGGTTATGGTTTCCCAATAGCAGGTATGACCCTTACTCATAAATATTCACATGAAGGGACCATCAGTAGTGTCACACCCATCTGCAAAGATTTTTCTTTATGTAGTTATAAGACTTACTTAGGAGTAATTGTACTCAATAATTGTAAAGGATAGAGATAAATATCTTTGCATGCTCTGTTCTTTCAGGTAAGCATGAAAAAGTCAAGTTTTCTCTCTGCTAAGAGAGACTGGTAGAGTTTTGTGCATTTCTTTTTAACATTTAATGACTTGTTTTCAGGAGGATAAGTGTAAACATGGCTGTTTTGCATGGAAAATTTTGTGTTTTACATAAAAAGTATTGTATGCTGTGGAAAATTCAATGCTTTTTCACAAACAGAACATTTCCTGTGCAGAATGCAACCTTCTTGCTTGTGCTGTTGATGATTTTTAAAAAAGTGATAGGAGCAAAAAATCTCATAGCAGACAGCTTTTGAGAGGTTGAGGAAGAGAAAAGACACCGTTTTTGACAAGGATGAGAAAAAATGTGAATAACTATTACATCCTTAGTAGAGGAATCTGGAGGCTTGTCTGCTACAGTCATACCTCTTTACCTTTCTGTATTGACAGGTGAGATTTGAAAAGATTCTTTTAAAATTCACATTTGGCTGAAGACAATTACACCGCTCCGTGAGATTGGAAGCCCTGACAGAACTATGTAGAGTTCTGTAATAGTATTCACAGGAATCTCCACCATACATTCCCTGACAACACGGAGAGGTTGGGATTGGTGGTCCAGGGCTGGAGCGCACGTCCCCAGATCCTTCAATTCAGAACAATGAATGGCTGAATTGGTTTCAAGTAAAGTGGGAACACATCAGACCAAGAGGTGGTGATGACAAAATATCATATTGTTCATTATTTTGCCAGCTGAATCCAAATTGCCCTCAACTTTCTATTTGAAAATAAGAGACAAAATTAAATTTATTGTGAAACAAAAATGAAACAACTTGCAAGCTCTACTCCCTGAAGACCTTGTTCCTTAACTACCAGAAGACAAAAACTCTCATTTTTCTGGAGCAGTTGCTAAATCTGTTGCTGCTATTCAGTCCTCCAAGATAATTGAACCATTTTGTGGTGTCTACATATTTCATTTTGTGCTGCTCAATATTTTTCTTCATGAGCTTCTAAGGGAAGAAAGGAAACAACTTGCAAATGCATGTAACTATTCAGGGTTGGAAGAGAAAACAATATGTATGTGTAGCTCTACATTCCTTGGTCCTTAACTCCATGCTATATTTGATATAAAGATCAATTGGACATTCATATATGGTTGACTTGAGTTTAACCTAAAACCAGAAGCTTCTAGTCTCTCTTACTGAAGTCTTAGAGGATTCTGAACATTGCACCTAGAGTTTACAATTAGAAACAAGCTGAAATTTCAAAGAATTTTTTTTTCTGAGGACATTTTTGCGGTAGTAGTTCTTTGGACACCCTCACAGATGACAGACTCTTTTTGTGATAATGGCATCTTTGTACACCATAGGATTCCCACCACTAAAATTATTGCTTGGAAGTAACTGAGAGAGGAGCCACAGTCACAGACAAGTCACCACTACACCTGTAAAATAAGATCTGAAGGATGCTAAAATTTCTCATAAAACTAAAAATATATTGCATTAATTTCAGCTTTTTATGCTTCTTTTGCATCTTTTTGTGCTTCATTCAATCCTAACATCTGCTGTTCCTAGGGAATTCCACAAATGTTATCCCCCAGAAGCTGGAAATGATCAGTAGAGAACAGAGTGCTTGAAGAATTACCAGCTTAAAAATATTCTGTTGGTTCCAGGATTCTGTCTTTCCTGTGACTGGGAAAATAGGGCATCTATACTTTTCACACTGGGTGTGACCTTTTTTGATTATCCATGCAAAATGATGGCTGAAATGCTATTAAGATGATGAGCCCTTTACTTCCTTGACTTTGACCATTAGCGGAAACATCTAACTTTAAAGACAAAAGATCAGAAAACGGCTACATTTGGAAATAGAAGAGTGGGTTAGACAGACAGATACAGGAGTAACCCCATGCTACACATCAGAGAGAGTGCAACACGATTCAGAACAGTTAGACAACCTATCTCTTGGATATGGGTAACACACACACAAGGCCTTACCTTGACACGATCCAGCCTCAGTTTCCTATCTGTCATCTGGCCCACCACACTACATACAACCAAAAAATAAAGTTGGGTATCACACTGCCTGAAGAATTCTGGAAGCTGTCATCCAAAAAAGTATTTTTTCCAAGATCTTGATACTTTTTAGTCATCTTCTGCCTTCAGACTGAATAAATATTCTTTACACCTTCTCTCATAAAGCTGTATTATTGTACAAGGTTATAAATATTCCTGCATTTGCAGCAAAAGGGATTTTCCTTGTGGAACATGAGATCTCCTGATTTATGTCATTATCTTCTTGCTTCATTGGCTCTTCATAACAGAGAACTATACCAAAAATCATGCAGTCTACCTAGACAAGAAAGGTATATGGCCTGGAACAGAATTTTAGTTTTGAATCTAGATAAAATGACTTACCTTAAAATTATAGTTGTATTTAGGAAATTTTAAAGTGAAGGCCTTCCACATCACCGATAACCTGAGTAGAATCCATGTATGATCCTTGTCCTAGTCCCTGATAGTATTTATTTATTTCCAGATCTTTTGGGAAAAGGAAATGCCTGTGACTTGAGATGGGGTTATTCAGTGCCCATCATAATTTTTTCTGATAGAAGAATTTGACCACCTCCAGAACGCAAGGAACAAAGAAACAGAATAGAGATATTATAAACTTTGAAGGTATCCAAAGTGATTGGGATGTGCAGGAGAGGTAGTTGGGCATCATTGAGGGGTAAAGCTATCAGTCTAACTCTTTGGTAGTGGCTCAGCATCTTTCCATATAAGTTATTGCTACTTTTGATCCTTCTGGCCCAATTTGAATTGCATGGCTTCTTCACTGTTCATTTTTTTTTTTCAATTCACGAATACTTTAACACAAGAGATATTTAGGGATGTTTCTGCATTCTTTGTGTGTCCCTGAACTGTTTGTTCCACTCTACGATTCCCTCAGAATTACACGAAGAGCTCTGTTTTTCCTAATTCACAGTATTTTTAAAATCAAGATATGTGTTAGTCAGAAAAGCTGTCAAGAACATGTTGATGACACATTCCCCTACAGCCTTTCCTGCAGAAAGCTGCAATGATGTATTTCCTTTGGAACACTCTTGCTAGTAAGCCTATATAACAAAGTCACCATTTTTCCCTTTGGAAAGGCCTTTTTTTGAGGATCAGTATTTCAGCCCCTGCAGCCTGGATTCTATCCAATTTTTTTAAAAAAAATGAGTGGGGCCAACCATTCTCTTTCAAGATAAGCAAGATTAGTCTTTTCAATTTATTTAATCTCTTTAAATCTGGGGACATTTTGGGTCACTTGTTTCTGCATGGGGGAGCACAATATTTTTACTTTTAAATAATCATAACTCAGAAATCCTTTACATATATTTCCCCAGATTTGGCACAGAGCAAGAGCAGACTATCTGATATGTCTGTGCCAAATAGATGCTGATCTGAAGCCCAGATTAAACATTATAAATTTTTGTTTGGGCTTCCCCATTTTTAGAATTCTCTTATAGAAAACTTGCTTTGCTGCACAATCTAGAGCATTCCAATACCCACTCTCTTATGTTTATATAAAAATGAAAAACAAATATAGCATAAAGCCTTATTGAGGAATCCATTAATGTTCAAGGTTATACTATAAGATGTAATTTTGAACACAGTGTAGTTTTAGTGGTATTTAGCAGATACTCCAGTATGAACAAGGGCATCCAACATAATCTCTCAGGATGATGTCTTGGACTCAAAGCACTTGTTGAACATTGTGTCTGTTTATTTCATGCATTGAAGAAATCGGTATTCAGTAGGTCTTCAGTAAGCATGTGTACTGTCTTCAGAAAAATCTGAATAATAGGCATTTGGTAGGGATAACTACAGGGCTGAGCAAAGAAACACTATTCACCATCAGAGTGAAGCAACAACACTGATCTTTCTCATTTGCTTTGTGACATGTGAACACTTGAAGTGCACCTTTCCATCATAAATAAACATTTCTCTTTAAATTGGGATAGCTATTTAAATACCAGAATGTGATATAGAGAATTCTGTGTCAACCTGGAACAAATGTCTTTGTTATCACTCCCTTAGTCCAAAGCTGAACAAATTTGGAGGGCTCGAAATATGTTTCTTTAGAAAGCCACCTGATCAGTGTCTCACCCTGATCTTGTTCCTTAGTTCGTTACTGAAGCTCATTAATATTAATTGAGAAAGGCTTGACTTTCTACAATCAACGATGGTCTTTCTGCTTTCTCCTAGAAGGCCCTCTAAAATTAGAAAGAGGTGCAAACTCTTTCCAATGTGTGACATAGTTCTAGTTAAGCACCTTAGGGTGAATTAAAAGAATGTTAATTCCATGCTAAGCAAATGGTGCAGTTGGGAGAGGCATACTGTTGTTTGCATCTCTTGACAGATATAAAACAGATGGAACAAAGTCAAACATATTCATGTTCCCTATGTTGCCTTGAGTAACGTCTGGCAACTCAGAAAGCCGCATGCTTCTTGGAACGCAAGGTGCTATCTTCCCACACAGCCCATTTTAAATAAGAATCCCATGTCACAGACAAGATCAATTCATTTGGTTTATTTTGTTACTCTTCATATAGATTCTATATGGTTCACTTACTATGTATGAAGAGAATTGCAGTATTTATTTTGTTCACACCAGTTGAGTAGTTCTTTAACGCTACCGTTTTACAGACTATGAATTTCCCAAAATCATTTATTCAGGTCAATAATAATGAATACAGACGGCACTCTATTCCTATCCTAGAAAAGACCTTGAAAAGGTTACCTTTTGGCCTTCATCTCCCAGAATCCTGCAGCCAGCACAACCAGTTGGTAGTAACTGAATATGTCGTTGACATTAATGATTTTATTTTTTCTGATGTCTTGGATTATGTATCTCATCCCCAATCCTCTGAGGCTTATTTGCTGTTCCAGTTTTACTTGGCTTTATTATTATTATTATTGTGGGTTATTAACAGTAACAACAAATGGTTATATTTAAATCCAATTCATTTATTAATCACATTAATCCCCACTTTCCCCCCAAAGACTTTAAATTTGGATACCTGGCTCTCCTGGGCTCCTTAACCTCCCAACCCCACCAAGATGCTTCAGAGAGAGAAAGGGAAAGGGTGGGTTCAAGGCCACCCAGGGAATTCTGCAAATTGTTTGGGGAATATAGTTTGAATCTCCCAAGTCCCGGGCCAACATTCTGATGGCTACATCAGGCAGACAACGAAGACCAATTGCACATTCCTTTGGAAAGGTAGCCACATCATGGACACCGTAGGGATATGCTCATGCCCATACTGCATCTCATTTATTTACACATGTCAAAATGTGGGTTTAACCAAACACACTGAGAAATTTGAACAGAGCAAATGGAAATTGGAAAGACTGAGCTACTAGCACCAAAGCAGGAGGTGAATGAAAGTCGAAACCCCCAATAAATCCTGAGCTGACTGGCTGGGTCAAAATAGTATGCTAGGGTCTGCCTGCCTGCTTTCCCACCTCTGCCTTTTTCCTTCTTTGAGGTGGTGCAAATGCAAATGCCACTGCCCAGTTGCTAGAAGGATGCCTGAAGGCAGAAGTAAATCCTGCCACTACTCCAGGTCATCGCCATATGCATTTTCCCCATTCACGGAAATGGAAAGTAATAATGGAGCTGATTAAATGCACAAAATACCACCATGGATCCAACCAAGGATTGGGTCAGAGTATCATACAAAGGGCATAGGGCAGGGCAGGGACTTATCTGTGTGTCTTTATTGGGGCACAGACTGGCTTGAGAAGCCACTGCACATCCCAAGTTAATACACAGTAATAATTTTAGAAGTCTCTTCAAAGGTTCACATAGCATCCTGATAGTTTAGTAGTTGGTAAATCCAAAAATTATGTACTCTGTCCTCTCTTTAAATTACATTTTGTATTTATTAACATTATGGACAGGGATGGGAACTCAAGTCATGGGACTCAATGTCAAGTCAGACGTAAGTCACGTAGGTGACTCAACTTGGACTCAACTTGTATCCCCCCCACCCCATGATTCAGACCAGACTCATGATATGGAACCCACCAACCCTTCCCTTTTTTCTGGGGAAAAGAGCTTGTTTTTAATAGGGACTCGAACTTGGGGCTTCGGGGCTTGGCAATTGATACCAAAGACTCAGACTTGGAACTCGGACCCAAAGACTTGCCAACAGCCCTGATTATGAATGAGAACTGAGAAGTCTGTTGGTTGCACTTTCTCCCACACTGTTTTTTGTTTTTGTTTTTTTAAATACTCTCAGAAACCTTCATGTTCAGTTTGCCCTGAATTTGTGATTTCACAAACTTGGACAAATTCTTCTAAAACCAAATGGAAGAAATTTTTCTTTCACCTATATTGGTCATATTCAACAAAATGCCTATTCTGAGAGAGAAGACCCTGTTGCATTTACCTGGCATACTAGGCGGACTTTCAGAAGTAATGGTGGCCACCTTTATTTAGTGTTAAAACAGTTTGGTGTTTAAAGCATTAAGCACTTTAAATTGCGCCTGGTTTCTTCACATTTCATTTTCTATTGAATTCATTTTTTAGCCAAAACATTCCTTCTGTTCTAGAATATGAAGAAATGTATTAATTTTTGAAAACCTTTTAGAAAAATGAACTGAAACTGAACTGCTTGCATAAGGGTGGAGAGGGTAATAAACAATGGGTGCTGCAAATATCTTTTAATCTTACTGCATTTCCTGGAATTCTAGTAGCATCCATGTCCTGTTTAAGTTCCATACCTGATTGAGAGATTTTTTTTTCCTTTTCACATGGAAATTTTAGCTATTTGATGGACACTTTTGCTCATGTACAAATGTTTACAGTTGGTCTCTCACAGGTGATGAGGTATTTAACTCCCAGAGTTTTTGAAAAGATTGGTCTTATTAGGTTAATGGAGTTTTATACCAATCAACAACCTCTTTCTAGGGATTTTTGGAGGGACCATTTCAGAGAGTGGGGCATATCATGGCTAACCTGGTATCAAATAAGTAATTTTATTAGACAGGCCAACACTGTGAAACAGGCCACAAGGTGCCTCACTTCTTTTGAAAATCTTCCCCTCTCTCTAGCTGAAACAAATAAAGGAGCAGTATCAACACTTTATTCGTTGCTGATTGAGGTAGATCAAGGATCATCAATGGGGTTGTGGGAGATATGGGAACATGATTGGAATATTAAAATCCATGAAGAGAAATGGTCAGGAATGTTTACAAAATTCTCATACCAAGGTGTCTCTATCACAGCCAGGGAGATTGCATTGAAAATGCTCCAAAAATTGTATTTGACCCCACTTCGGCTCTCACGTATTAACCCTGCAATGTCACCAATGTGTTGGAGAGGCTGTAAGTGTAAGGGATCTTTTCAACACCTTTGGTGGTATTGCAAAAAGGTAGACCAATTTTGGGAAGTGTTTAATGAAATAAATAAAATTGCAAACCAGTCGATTAATAAATCTCCAGAATTAGCAGTTCTTACTCTTTTTCTGGGGGAAAATGAATCCATTTCATACAAAACCTTAATAGGCCATCTTTTGACTGCAGTAAGACAGACTATAGTGAAAGGGTGGAAAAACATGCAGGGAGTATCAATTGCAGCATGGTACTCGAGTATGGCAGGGACGTGGTGGCGCTGTGGGTTAAACTGCAGAAGCCTCTGTGCTGCAAGGTCAGAAGACCAGCAGTCGTAAGATCGAATCCACGCGACGGAGTGAGCTCCTGTCGCTTGTCCCAGCTCCTGCCAACCTAGCAGTTCGAAAGCATGCAAATGCGAGTAGATAAATAGGTACCACCATGGTGGGAAGGTAACGGCATTCCGTGTCTAGTTGCGCTGGCCATGTGACCACGGAAACTGTCTTCAGACAAACACTGGCTCTATGGCTTGGAGACGGGGATGAGCACCGCCCCCTAGAGTCAGACACGACTGGACTAAATGTCAAG
The DNA here is from genome assembly GCA_037013535.1 of Intellagama lesueurii. NCBI lineage: Eukaryota > Metazoa > Chordata > Lepidosauria > Squamata > Agamidae > Intellagama > Intellagama lesueurii. Next base: position 104,078,003 of record JBAJHW010000003.1, read on the forward strand.
GGGAACCTTTACCTTTACTCGAGTATGGCAGGTAGCACTGCAAGAAAAATTAACCACCAAATTGCATATAGTTAAAGGGATAAAACACTTTGACTCTTTTGCAACTGACTGACATCCTTTTATTGTTTATGTGAATAGAATGGACAATAAGGGACTCACTGATGTATACAGAAATTATTGGTCGTTGTAATATACCTGGAAGGTATTTATAATTTTCCCTGAAAAGATTTATAAGAATTTTGATATGACTTTGCCATGGGAATGGGAATGCGAGGGTGGGAGAGAAGAAGGGCATAAAATATAAGAATGTATATGTGAATGTATATATTTAATAAAAATTTAAAAACAACAACAAATGTTTACAGTTTTAAGATTCTTAAGAAAGTTACATTTATCTACTTTGCCCAGTGGCAAAAGCATGTTTTGAAATATGCTATGCAACTTTTAAAGTCATGCATAAAAGAGTGCCTGTAGAGGATCATGGCATGTTCCATTGCAACACAATAAGTTTATCTGGCAAAAATCCTGTTACTTAGTTTAGTAAGTCACACTAGAATAGGCCTGTTCAATCAATGGTGATTTGGTGAGTCAAGTCCTCCATAAGTTCAATTGATTCAAATGGGCCTATCTAACTGCGACTTACTATGAAAAAGCAAGTCACAGTTAGAGTAGGTCCATTTGAATCCATGTAACTTATGGAGGACTTGACTTACCAAATCCCTACAGATCTAGTGTGCCTACTCTAGTGCAATTTACTGTGCCAAGCAACATAATTATTTTATTTAAATATTTATAATTAGCCAGTCTGTCTGTCAGCCCAGGGCCATCTGTGCATGTCCCTGCTTACCAGCTGAGAGGCAGGGACATGTCCAGGTGCCCCCAGCATGCAGTGCCCCTTAAGATGGCAGTGGCAGCTGAGGAAGAGGAGGCAGCAGCAGGAAAAGGTAGGGAGGCAACCGGAGCACTGGGAAGGGGTGGGAGGCAGTGGGAAGGGGGAAGGGGACAAGCTGTGGCGGTGAATGAACCAGGAGGTTCATAAATCACCCCAAAATTTGTTGGTTTGGGAAAGTTCAGTTTGGACGAACCAGAACCGATCCGAACCAACAAATTAGCGATTTTTGACGAATGTCCTGGTTCATTTTTATCTTTGTCCCCATCTACTCGGGTTCAGTCCAAACTTTACAGGAGCTATCCAAGTTTATGAAATTATTTTGGTAATAGTTTCATCATCTTGCATAGGTCCTGTAAAGTCTGAACTTTTGGATACATGTGTAAAAGATATCAGTTGACTCAATATTTTTTTCCATCTCAACCTCCAACCCAATACTAGGGCAAAATGGAGATCAACTTTACTCAGTCATCATCTCACCAAACTGGTCAATAGGTAAATGCAAAAGATAAATGCAGCTTCTCATTGCCTTCCGTTGGAAAACATACTTATCAGTCCACCAGTATAGTCAAAGGACATTGAAAGATGTCTGATGTATTATAAGTGAATGTACATTTGCACCCTCTCCCCACTTACCTATGAAACCTCATTCTAGCCTAAAAGAATTTCCATAATAAGTTCACCTTGCAGTTTTTTAAAAAAACTAATTGTTTTAGGCATGTACCTGAAGTATATGTAATTTTTCTAACAGGGATAAAGAATTCTCTGAGCAAATAAGGCGAGCTGTCAAAAATGTGATTACTTCCAATTTTCCTGCAGTGTAATGGCTTGAATGAAAACATAAGTACCTGTCTGAGTGAGTGGATTTTCTTTAGACACTGAAGCCTGAGAGTTATTTTCTGATCATCTGAGTAATATCTCAAAGGAAGGTAATTGGCCATCAATTTAAACTTTCATGGGGAACTTAATCGACCAGTTCAGGTTGTTTAAAGTAAGTTGGCATTTATTTTATTTTATTTTTTTGAAACAAGTGCTTAGCTCTTGTACAACAGCAAATAGATGACATTTATTCCCCTCTACTGATTTTAGCTATAACATAAGCCTGAGTTGGGAGGATTTCAAACACTAAGTTCAGATGAGGCTCCCATAATGATCATTTGGTGGCAAAATGTCTCTTGGGGATGACAAATGGGTAGAGTGAGAAAGGGTCGCCATACATCGGGCTGAAAAGACTTGGTTACATGAGGCTGATGGCATCTGTCTCTGGGCACAATTCAAAGAGCTGGTTCTGACCTATAAAGCCCAAACAGGTTGGGCCCAAGCTATCTCAAGGACTGTCTCTACTTTTATGAGTCTGCCAGGGTGTTAAGATCATCAAGAGAGGCCTTTCTTTTGTTCTTACCACACACACACACACACACACACACACACACACACACACACACTACTTAATGCCATGTTTGCCAGGTGGAAATGGATGGGATTCTACAGAAAAAGTGCAGCCATAAACCTGCAGTTGAGCTGAGTGCTGCTGTCAGCATTGACAAAGTTTTCAGTGCTTCCTCCTTTGTAAAATGTTTGCACATTGATAGGTCTGTACATCCATTGTATGATTGTTGGCCTCCATCATCGCCCTGTACAGAGCTCCCACCTCACCAGCACTGCAAAACCTAAGACTAAGGAAGTTGTGTTTGGTTATGTCACAGTATTGTTCACTCTCAAAAACCATAAATCTGATGTATGCAAGAAAAGGATTCAGTGGATCATTGAATCCAGCCCCTGTCAAGGAGGCAAAGTGGGGAATCGAACTCCCAACCTCTGGCTGTACCCACTGAGCTATCCAGCAATTGACTTGCAGGCAGTACAATATTGGCCTATAGAGGGGTGGTGACAGTCATTCATCCTCTCCAGAGCCCTTCCTGACTGGTCTATTATTTTTATTCATTTATTCATTTAATTTTTACTCCACCTTTCCACTAAAACAGCACTCAAGGCAGCTCAGAAATCTTTAAAAGAATAAAAACAGAGAAAATCATATTTAACTAAAAAATAATAAAACCATGTAAACTGATTTGGAAATCACTCTTTCAAAGTAATTAGTTACTATTACTGTTCCCTAACTGTAATGGTTCCAAAAGTAATTCTAGTTTATTTTTTAAAGCAAGCTTTAGCTTCCCATTTTGCAAAAATAACTACAATATTTTTTTAACCTACTTTTATTATAAAACAGTCTGAACACTAAAAGTCAGAGGCCTGTGGTGCAAAGCACACTCTTTTGGAAAAATAAAATTAAATATTCTTTTAAATGTATCTATCTGATACTGGGGAGGGACGTCGTGGCGCTGCGGGTTAAACCGCAGAAGCCTCTGTGCTGCAAGGTCAGAAGACCAGCAGTCGTAAGATCGAAGCCACGCGATGGAGTGAGCTTCCATCACTTGTCCCAGCTCCTGCCAACCTAGCAGTTCGAAAGCATGTAAAAATGTGAGTAGATAAATAGGTACCACCACGGTGGGAAGGTAACGGCATTCCGTGTCTAGTCGCGCTGGCCATGTGACCATGGAAACTGTCTTCGGACAAACGCTGGCTCTACGGCTTGGAGACAGGGATGAGCACCGCGCCCTAGAGTCGGACACGACTGGACTAAATGTCAAGGGGAACCTTTACCTTTACCTATCTGATACTGGAGGGGTTTGGAACTGAAAAAGTCCTAATAGAATACAAGTATTTTTAAGAATAAAAACAATACATAGGACCCTGAGATCACTAATAATTTAAATCCTTCTATGCATGTGAAATCATGTGATTTATTATTTGATTTTTTAAAAATTCAAGATTAAAATATTGATTTATTAATGAGCAAATAAAGCAATTCTCTCTTTCTCTACTTTTGTGACGTCCCTCAAATTCCAAAGAGTGTGGTAAGAAGGGGAAAGTAAGAAACTTTGCACAGGATAATTGGAAACAAAGAAATCATTCAAACATTGGTTCAGGCTAAGGATAAAACATTCCAGAAGAAAGGTTAGGACCCTAGTTAGGTACTGAAAGCCTCTATAATATGCACAAAAGTCCTGCGATCAAACTGATCAAGCTGTCACTGTGTTCTGTATCTGGGTTTGGAGGGAAGGACAAAAAAATAAATTGTATGAGTCATTCCTAATCCTATTTGCCATCACAGGTAACCCCTCAATGAGTTTCAGTGTAACCCAAAATTCTCAGTACTAAGTGATCTAATTCATGAGTCCATAAAAACCCTCATCAGTCCTTTTATTCCTCAGAGGAAATGGCAACTTCTTTGAAGAGGCATGTGAATGAAGCCCAGATAGGGAGTTGATAAAATGCTCCCTTACCCATCACTTTATGCCACTCTGCAGCCATTTTGTTTCGGAAAAATAAAATCATATCAGATGACAACCAACCAATGATGAGAAGTTTGGCTTTCAAGCTGGATGACGGCAACAGAGGGAACAGAAATTTTTGTTTGAAATGCCTGGCCAACCTGCTGTAGTTTCATCAATTTGTCTATTTAGAAAGGAGCAGCTCTTTACCTTCACCTCAGGCCTGCACAGCACAACCAATCATTCCTTCCTTGCCTCTGATTTCAAAGAGAGCCCCACCTCTCTCTTGTTGAGTCTTTTCCCCTTTCAATTGTCTGTTATTTATTTAATTTTATTTATATCCCGCCCATCTAGACCGAAGTCTACTCTGGGCAGCTAACAACATACAAGAATAATAAAATAAAATAAACAACAACATTTAAACCATAAGGATAACAATAAATTAAATATTGACAGGAGGGAAGTCCTGCCTAAAGAGCCAGGTCTTGAGTTGGCTCTTAAAAACACCCAGCGAGGGAGGCAGACAAATTTTCGGGAGGAGATTGTTCCAGAGGTGAGGGTCCACTGCCGAGAAGGCCCGCTTTCTTGTTCTTTCTCTTCAGGCCTCCCTCGGCATTAGGCCCTTTCAGCCGCCCATCTTGACTAAAGTAAGTGATTCGGGTAGATCTAGGTGGGAGAAGGCGTTCCGCCAGATATTGAGGTCCTAAACCATTTAGGGCTTTATATGATATCATTAGTACTTTGAAATCAATGCGGAAATGAATGGGCAGCCAATGCAGGGCAGCCAAAGTAGGGGAGATATGTTGATGTTTTCTCACCCCAGTAAGAAGTCTGGCTGCCGTGTTCTGCACCATTTGAAGCTTCTGCATCAATCTCAAAGGTAGCCCCACATAGAGCGCATTACAGTAGTCTAATCTGGAGACTACAAGCGCATGGACCAGAGTGATGAAGGCCCCACATCAAGATAGGGACGCAGCTGGGCAATCCGCCAAAGATGAAAATAGGTGGTACGGACCACTGATGCTACCTGGGTCTCCATTGTGAGCGCCAGGTCAAGATGGACCCCCAGACTGTGAACCAAATTATTTGTGGTGAGAGTCACCACCCAAAAAGAGAGGGAGTTCCCCAAACCACTGACATCAGGACCACCCACCCTCAGGACCTCTGTCTTGTCCAGGTTCAGCCTCAGACCATTCACCTGCATCCACCCCAGTACAGCCTCCGGACAGCGCTGAAGGGACGAAACGGCATCCACTGTTGATGGAGAAAAGGAGATGTAGAGCTGGGCGCCATCAGCATACTGATGACACGAAGCCCCACACCCGCTGATGACCTGACCCAGCAGCCTCATGTAGATATTAAACAGCATTGGGGAGATAATCGAGCCCTGCGGGACACCACAATTAAGATTCCACGGAGCCGATACATTCTCCCCAAGCTGTACTCTCTGGGGACGGTCCTCCAAGAAGGATCGGAGCCAGACTAGCGCCAGACCACCAATTCCCAGCTCGGAGAGCCTCCCCAGGAGGATACCGTGGTCGACGGTATCGAAGGCGGCTGAGATATCAAGAAGGACCAACAGAGACATTTTGCCTCCCTCAGCAGGTCATCAAACAGGGCGACCAATGCCATTTCTGTACCGTGGCGAGGCCTGAAGCCCGACTGAAATGGATCCAGGGCATTGGTTAAATCCAAAAGGGCCTGGAGCTGGTCAGCCAACACCCTCTCCACCACTTTGCTGAGGAAAGAAACATTGGCGACGGGCCTATAATTACCAATGTTGTCCGCTGCCAAACTTGGTTTCTTCCTAATGGGCCTAATGAGTGTCTCCTTGAGGGCAAAGGGAACCTTGCCCTCCCGGAGAGACCCATTAATTATTGCAGTGGCCCATTCGGTTGTTATGGACCTGGCTGCTTTGATTAGCCAGGCCAGGCAAGGGTGAAGGGAGGAGGTGGTGGCACGACAGCGTTCAAGCGCTTTGTCCACCATATCTGGTGTCACAGGCTGAAAGAGATCAAGTCTCATCGGGCAAGGCGGAGCGCTGGACGTCTCTGCTCGATCTACTGTGTTCAAAAAAGGAGAGCTCCCGGCGGATGGGCGCTCCCGGCGGATGGCCTCCAATTTAGATTTTAAAAATGCTGCAAATTGGTCAGGTGAAATACTAGTAGGAGGCCTATCACTTAGACCAATTCCGGATAGATTGCGGACTATATGGAAAAGTTCTGCCTGCTGATTTGAAGCTTTGCTTATCCGGACAGCGAAGTAAGCTCGACTGGCAGCCCTCACCCTGGTAAGGTAAAGGTTAGTCGTGATCCTGACAGCTTTATGATTATAATCCGTCGGGTTACGTCTCCACTTGCACTCTAGCCTTCTCCTACTTTGCTTCATAGTTCGCAGCTGCTGGTTAAACCAGGGTGCTGAATGAGCTCTGCAATGGATAGGGTGTTTAGGAGCGATTTTTAGTGGGGGAGAGTGTTTCGGGATTTTTTTTTTTTATGTCTGTGCATGTGGGTCTGGTCTCTGGGTGTCCGTGTGAATTTCTTTGTATGTGTATACTATGTATAGACTTACAATGACAATAAATTTATTTATTTATTTATGTCAACAGCCCTGGTAGTGGCAGCAAGCCATCCATCAACCAGAGCCTCAACAGGAGCCCCAGTCAGATCAGCCGGAATCCCTCTCATGGAGTCCTGAAATCCTATAGGATCCAGTAACATTCGAGGGCGGACCATTAAAATAGGTCCTTGCTCCCTGCAGAGAGGGAGAGCCACTGAGAGGTTGCATTTAATTAGGCGGCGATCCAACCATGACAAGGGGACCGACACAAGGTTGGTCACCATCAGACCACACTCACTTCACTCAGGGGAGAAAACCAGGTCTAATGTGTGACTGCACACAGTCACACCAGGTCTAATGTGTGACCACTAACTCCTGTTAGAGGAGCAATCATGGAGTCTGTTGAGGCCTGTTGTTGAAAGTCAGTCAGTCATGTTTGTTCAGTTTTCTGTTGATCTGTTCAACTGTAAGTAAATGAAACCTTTGATTCTTTCTCCATCTAATGTCTCAGAGTGAGTTATTGAGACTATAAGTGCCAGTTGATAAGAAAAAGGGATGAATTAAATCCGGGGACTTGAAGCTAATTCTGTTTTGTGAATCCCTGCACTGCTGCTGCACAGCTAGATCCATCTAACCAGAAATTCAAAACTCTGCAACAATTTTTCAGGTCAGTCACTACTGCCATATTGCCTCACCGTTAGACTGCTCCCAGTCTCTAGTCACACAGCCTCACTGTACAGTTCTAGGGAAGATATTTTGGAAAATTTAATTATCTCTTCCTTTCCATGTCACTGCGTTTGACAGAGAACCCTGAGAAGGGGATGGCAATTGAATGTTACAACGTTACTTACAGAGAGCTTTGCCCAGAAGTAAAAGCTTAGTCCAGTACAGAACATGGGCAGAAAGCAGATATGAACACATGAAGCTGCCCTTTGCCTCATCAGACAATTTGTCTATCAAGTTCAACGTTGCCTGCTCTAACCAGACCAAAATAACTTTTTGGAATGCAGCTCTCACAATGTTTGTTTGTTTGTTGCCTTTCTACCCAAGGCAGCTTACAACCGATAAAACAACAGATTAAAAAACCCTATATAAATATTATATTTTAAAAAAACAATCCCCCCCAATCAACCTAGCCAGCAATAACCCAATTATTAAGAGACAAATCTTTTTTCCAGAGTTATGGTACATCCTCTGGAGACCAATTTGAGCTCTTTCACAAGGTGAACTGTACCTACAGTAGTAGCCCTCAGTATGTCATCTTACATTTTTTTCTGGTGGGTGCCAGCTCACTGACTATATTTTTAATAAAGCACCTGAGAATGTAACCCAAAGTATACAAGCTGTTTCAAGTCTGTACCAGTTCTTTGCAAACTTTCATTATCAAGCACAATATCTCCTTCTGATTTCATCATGTATTGTATTTTATAATCTTTAGCTTAATGCAGATTTCACCATGGAAACAATATAATCTGCCAGAGACTGTGGTTACATTCCTATATTAATTCCCATCTTTCCTCTCTTTCCTTCACCCACCCTTTCCTCCTCTTTTGCCTGAAAAATATTTATTTAGAGTAGCTGAATTGTCCTTTTCTCTGGTTGGAATTGAAAATAAAAAATGAGTGGTTTATACCATTGTTTCCCAACATGTGTTCTAATGCTGATTATCATTACAATTCTTGCCATCGAAAGCCAGCATGGCCAGTGTTTGTGGATTATGTTAGTCTAATTTCAGGAGACCCAAAACTGAGAGGGGGAAACACGTGGATCTAACTCTCTATCCATCTCTCTATCCATCTGGCTGTTTTCTATGCTTCCTTTCTTCTGGAACTGGGACTCAAAGCAGCTTACAATACAGTTTACAAAACAGTAGGATTAAAATTCAAAAGAAGAGAGTTACAAATATTAAAATAGAATGAAACTCATTATGTTATTAGCATACAATTAAAATTAAAACAATTTAAAACCTCTTCATTTGAATACAAATACTAGTTTGCCTTTTTTTTTTTTTAAAAAAAAGAGAGAAACAGCACATCAGATATAATCCGGTGGTTTCAGGCTATTAATTCCAAAGGTCTGCTTAAAGAAAAAAGGCATTTGCCTGTCAGCAGAAAGATAGCAGGTACTTGTGTATCTGAGCAATCCTGATTCCTGACCTCTCTTGGCAAGGAGTTCTCGAGCCTGTGTAGAAGAAGGCTGAGTCCACGCCAAAAGGGTCCCTGAAGGGTCCATCCCTACATAGCCAGTATCTACCTTGCAGTTCAGTATTGCTGTAAATATATATGTATGTAACTGCCATTGAGGGACGTGGTGGCGCTGTGGGTTAAACCGCAGAAGCTTCTGTGCTGCAAGGTCAGAAGACCAGCCGTCGTAAGATCGAATCCACGCAACGGAGTGAGCTCCCGTCGCTTGTCCCAGCTCCTGCCAACCTAGCAGTTCGAAAGCATGTAAAAATGCGAGTAGATAAATAGGTACCACCTCGGTGGGAAGGTAACGGCGTTCCGTGTCTAGTTGCGCTGGCCATGTGACCACGGAAACTGTCTTCGGACAAACACTGGTTCTATGGCTTGGAGACGGGGATGAGCACCGCCCCCTAGAGTCGGACACGGCTGGACTAAATGTCAAGGGGAACCTTTACCTTACCTAACTGCCATTGGGCTAAATCTGCTGGTTAAGTAGACCCATTGAATCAATGGCACTTACTTAAATGTCGACTTAAGGAGTCCCACTCATTAAACAGGTCTTAAACCAAATTTAGCCCTAGGTATCTTGTTTAACATTGTACAAATGCAGGACATTAATTTCCATAGTTTTATTTCTTCTGTTCTGCTTACTTTCCTTTATAGGCCTTGTGGCATTGTATTTTTTTTTTCAAATTCTCAAGAAAAAGCTGAGCCACAAACCAATATTTGTTTACTCAGAAAGATGCTCAGCTCAGAAAGATGGTTAGTCTGGAATGGGAGGGTTCAGCTTCATCACCCCCCCCCCCCAGTGTTCCACAGTGGGTGTTAATTTGCTAAGGTATTTTCTAAAATACTTCCAAGCAATAACCTCTGCTTTTTTGGAGAAGCATTTATGAAGAGCTTTGGGGAAAAAAAGGACCACTGATAAATGTTTATTCAGTGTTTTGTGTTTGATCTTCTCCCTCCCCCGCCCATGCCACCCGTACAATCTTTACACCAAAGCTGGAATCTATTTTCTGTGACTACATATAAATGCAGCACACGCTCAGCGGCCTAACAGATGCCATCTGTAAAAGCATTTACTTTAAATTAGTGGAATAAGTAATCAAAAGGGCTTTGTACTTAATGCAGAACTTTTGGTGACTATTAAATGCTCATTAGAGGGTGTTTTTGCTGTACGACTGTCAGAATCAGCAGGACGTTTATGATAGATTTCCTGAGTAGGTCAAGATTGAATATGATTTTACAACTTAAATAACATAAATGAATGCAGGTTATTTCAGCATCTCCAGATGTTCCCGAAACGCCCTCACCCCCAAACACATCCACACAAGAAAGCTAACAACCAATTTAAATTTTGCAACAAGATTACAGTGCAGATTTCTTTTTTAGACTTTCCACAATCCCTCCCTTCCCCCTGATAAAATGAAAACGTTTCTCAAATGTTTAAAAAGGGAGAGGCAGCCGACTATGTCTGGCATTTTTTGGAAAAACAATGGCCATACTGATTCTGACCCAGAGATGCACATGGGACAGATTCATACATACAATGCCATTTATACTTTTCTTTCTTTCTTTCTTTCTTTCTTTCTTTCTTTCTTTCTTTCTTTCTTTCTTTCTTTCTTTCTTTCTTACAAATTACATCCCCCACATCATGTTGCAAGTGCTTTGCTTTTTTAAAAAACAAGTCAGGAGAGTTTCTCCAAAAAATATTTTACCGTGAGTACAAGGAAGGAACTGTTTGACTAGATATAACCTGTTTATTCCACTCCAACTGACTTGAACAGGCCTCCTACTCCAGAATATACAACTATATTCTGAACCCAACGGTTGAAATATTTTGAGTAAAATCATCCTTTTCAAAAAGCATTCCCTGGTGATGATTCAGATTATGATTTGGTCTTTCATTATGTATTTAATTTAAAAGGGAGAAGAGGGGAAGTGTTGCTTTAGAGCGGTGGTTCCCAACCTTGGGTAACCCAAGTATTCCTGGTTTGCAACTCCCAGAAACCTCAAGCAGCGCAGCTGGTGGTGAAGGCTTCTGGGAACTGAAGTACAAGAACACCTGAGTTACCCAAGAGCAGGATACAAGTGGGCCCTGTTGAATGTGGCTGTGATGGAGGACAGCCACACAGCTCACAACATTCAAGAGACTCTGAGGGACATGGTGAGGCAGTGGAGTCTAGCTACAGAAAGTCAATGTCTGTTTGTCACAGATAATGAGGCATACCTGGTGGCATCACTGCAGGCTGGGAAGGTGAAAGGGGTGTGATGTATGGTCCACACTCTCAATCTATTAGTATTTTTGGGTGCTTTGCAGGGTATGGAAGACACATGCATACCTAACATAATTGAGTGGGCCAGAAAGGTGGCAGGGGATTTTCACTACAGTGTCCGTGGCAGTGAGCTGTTGCAGCAGAGGTAAGAAAAAGAGAGGTTACTTACCTGTAACCATGGTTCTTCGAGTGGTCCTCTGTGATTCCACACAAATGGGTTTACTGCGCCTGCGCAGGACATCCCGGACTATTCTAGAGCTTAAAATACATTATTAGTAGGACGTTGCCCCATGGTGTGCATGCTCCGCCCACCTGTTACCTCAGTTCCGAATGTCTGCCGCTGTCAAAAGCTCTGATCCCCATAAAGCTCAAGACAGCAAGTGACGGACAGCGGGGAGTATGGCCGGGATGTGTGGATTCACAGAGGACCACTCGAAGAACCATGGTTACAGGTAAGTAACCTCTCTTTCTTCTTCATGGCCTCTGTGAATCCACACAAATGGGTGACTAGCAAGCTCACTTACCGGAAGGAGGGCTGTCACGCCAAGAACAAAGTCAGCACAGCTCTTCCGAAACTTGCTTTCCTCTTGGCCCTGACATCAAGATGATAGTGTGTCACAAAAGTCGAGGGTGTAGACCAAGTGGCCGCTCGACAGATGTCAGGGACTTCAACGCCACGCAACAAAGCTGTAGACGTTGCCATCGCTCTAGTAGAGTGCGCCTTTAGCACATCTGTGGAGCCTTGCCTGCCAATTCATACGCCAGTGTAATGGCTGAGACAATCCACTTTGATAGTGTCTGTGAGGAGGCAGGAGAACCCTTTCGTGGTCCATGGAAACAGACAAAAAGTCTGGGAGAAACACGGAAATCTTTAGTTCTTGAAACATAAAATGCCAGGGCACGATGAACATCGAGGGAGTGGAGCATGCGCTCAACATCAGAAGATGGATTAGGGAATAACATTGGGAGAATGAGAAGTTGATTAACGTGGAAATCAGAGATCACTTTGGGAAGGAAAGACACATCTGGATATAACACAACTTTGTCAGGGAAAAATTGAATATATGGGTCATCAGCTCAAAGAGCAGCCAGTTCACTTGCCCGACTTAACCTTGCAGAGGTTATCGCCACAAGGAACAATGTTTTGATGGACAGAAGTTTGAAGTTTGCAGAGCAATGGGCTCAAATGGAGGGCGACCAAGTGCACGAAGAACAACCTGGAGAGACCACTGGGGAAGTGGAGGTCGGACAGGTGGATGCATATTTCGCAGTCCTCTGAGAAATCTCTTTAATGTGGGATGAGAGAACAAATGGGAGGCTTCAGACCCTTCAGGTTGATAAACTATTGCAGAAATATAAACTTTTAAATTTGAATGAGCCAAACCTTGATCAAACAGGTAACGAAGAAACTTAAGGAGGGTATCCAAAGAAACTGGAATTGTGGGCAATTTCTGTGATTGAGCAAATTTGATAAAGGATTTCCAATTGTAGGAATACAATAATTGAGTCGATGGTTTCCTTGCTCTATTCAGGACTTCAGCCACTTTGGGAGAATTCTCCACACAGTCAGGTGCAGAGAGCTGAGGTCGGGGTGGCAGATCCGACCCTCGTCCTGAGTGAGTAGGGAAGGTTGAAGTGGTAACCTCAGAAATTCGGAGGTCATGGTCCTGATAGTGGTGAACCACGGTTGATGAGGCCACCATGGTGCTATTAATATGGCATCTCGATCCAGTTGACGGATCCTGATTATCGTTCTATGGATGAGTGGAATGGGTGGAAACAGGTAAAGTAGGGTGTCGTCCCAATCCACCATGAAGGCATCGCCTAGAGAGTCTTGCCCTCGTCCCGCTCTGGAGCAGTATCTGCTGCATGTCGTGTTGTTTTGGGTGGCGAAGACGTCCAGGCCTGGCGTCCCCCACCGACTGCAGAGATGAGAGAAGACGTTGTCATTGAGGGCCCACTCGTGAGTCTGGGTGGTTAGACGGCTCAGACGGTCTGCAACCTCGTTGTCTTCTGTAGTGACATGCAGAGCCACTGGGAAGATGTGGTGGTCGTAACACCACTCCCACAGCTGGACCGCTAGGTAAAGAAGATGTAAGGAGTGTGTACCACCCTGTTTGTTGATGTAATGCAGGGTGGTCATATTGTCCGTGATGACTTGGACCCCACAACCTGTTATCATGAATTGGAAAGCTCGAAAAGATTTGATGACTGCTAGCAGCTCTAGTTGATTTATGTGCAGCAGTCTCTCTGAGCTTGACCACAACGCGTGGATCTGACAATGCCCACAGCGTGCATCCCATCCTGTCGGGCTGGCATCCGTTGTGACTTGGATGGTGAGTTGGAGAGGCCTGAATGGGCGGCCTACCATGAGGTGAGGAACAAATGTCCACCAAGTTAGTTGCCACGCCAACTCTGGAGTCACTGGAAGACGCTTGGCTGGATGGTCTATCAGAGGGTCGAACTGGGACAGGTACCATGCCTGTAAAGACCTCATCTTCAGCCTCGCATGCTGAATAACCAACGTAGTTGATGCCATCAGGCCTAGTAGGTGTTGTGTATGGTGGGCAGTGACTGTGGTGCAACGCAAGAAGGGACGAATGGCTTGTTTTAATTTGATGATTCGTTCTGGGGGGTGAACACCCTGGCTACAGTGGAATCAAGGTGTGCTTCGATGTAATCTACTGTCTGAGATGGTTGCAAATGAGACTTTTTGTGATTGACCTGTAGACCAAGCTCCGCTAAAGTTTGTAGGACAAAGGTCATGTCTCTTATGGCTGCACTGCGTGATTTTGCTACTATCAACCAGTCTATATATGGGAACACTATGATGTTGTGTAGACGAAGGTATGCAGCGACTGGAGCCATACACTTTGTGAATGTCCTTGGAGCGGTAGACAGGCCGAATGGAAGGGCACGGAATTGATATGCAGTGTCCATGAAGAAGAATCGAAGGTGCTTGAAATGATCTTTGTGGATTGAGATATGAAAATATGCGTCCTGAAGGTCTATGACCACGAATCAATCGCCTGGTTGTAGAAGAGGGATGACTGATTCGAGGGTGATCATGCGAAAATGCCTTGGATGGATGTAGGTGTTCAGCAGACGCAGGTCTAAGATAGGATGGAGTCCTCCATCTTTTTTGGGCACTGTGAAATAGCATGAATAGAAGCCTTTTAGAATGTCCTGGGGGGCACCTTCTGAATAGCAAACTTTTGAAGAAGGAGCGAAACCTTGTGCTCTAGAGCAGGTGAGTATGTTGTCGGTCTGACATGACCGAGAGGAGGAAGTTCCGTGAATTCCAGCAGGTAGCCAAAACGTATGATGGCTAGCACCCAAGTGTCCTTGGTGATGGTGGACCACTTGCTGAGAAAGGGTGCCAGTCGGGGATGTTGAGGATGATTTAGTACAAGAGAGTCAAATATATTGTTTTGATTTTCTTGCAGGTCAACAGAAACCTTGTCTTCGTTGTTGAGGGACCTGGGATCGGAAAGGAGGAGCAGCGGAAGATGGTTGAGAAAAACCGGATCTTTCAGGAGCCTGAGACTGAGGTTTGTATTGGCGGTAGGGATGTTGGTAGGACTGATGAAATGTGAAGGGTTTGCGCCACTGATTGCGCTGATACCTAGGTTGTTGCTGGATGGTATAATATTGAGCCGTCTTCTGAATCTTGTGCAAGTTTTCCATTACTGCATCAGTTTTTGCGTTGAAAAGGCCCACACCATCAAATGGTAAATCTTCGATGCGGGTAGCATCGTCTGTGATACCAGATGATCGCAGCCATGCATGTCGCCTCAGGGCGATAGAAGAGGCCATAGACTTTGAGGCAGCATCAGCTGTGTGTCGAGATGCCAGGCGCTGCTGCTTGGCTAAAGTAGTGGCTTCCAAATGGGTGTTAAGGGCTGCAGCTCTAACATCTTTGGGGGCGGCTTGAAGGATGGGTAGGATCTTGTTCCACAGTTGCCTGTGGTAGGCACCCATTGCGGCCTGGTAATTTGAGACCCTCATTACAAACGAAGCAAGGGAATATAAACGGCGTCCAAGTACGTCTAGTTTTTTCCTTCCTTATTTGTTGGGGTTACAGTTGATCGGTTTCCAGCTCTTGATTGGTTTGATTGGACAATGATCGAATTAGGTGGAGGATGTTTGATTAAAAACGATGTATCAGATCCGTGAGTGCAGTAATGATTTTCAACTCATCTAGAAATTTGTAATGAAGTGGAAGGCTTTTCCCAGGACTCCTTTATCATATCCAACATGGATGGGATGAATGCCAGGCTTAATGGTGATGATTTTTCCTGATTGATGTCCTCAAACACCAGATCGTGCTTGGGAGGGGGTGGTTGTTCCGTGTCCAATTCCAGTGACTTAGCCATACGTAGGATGAGTTGAGTGTATGAGGTGAAATCTTCAGACGGAGACGGGGGGTGAACATCAGCAGCATCAGAATCTGGAGTTCGTAGATTAGATGGTGATTCTCTGGATGATAACGATGAAGAGCCTTGATTTGAAACTGTAGATGCTGAAGAAGCACTAGATATAAATAGAGTTGGTGAAGGAGATTGGTGATGATCTCGAATGGGAGCTTGATGTTCCGAATGAGATCGAGATTGAGAAACAGACTGATGTGATATCGGGCTGTAGAAATTTTGATGTGTTTTCTCGAAGGGATAGTGTCATGCTGAACGACTCGATGTCGAGACGGAGCATGGTCCTGAGGTTGTTTTGTGGTAGCATGTTTCAATGATTTCTTAGAAACTTGAATCGGAAGCGCAGGATCGAAAGTGGCTCGGTGCCGACTCCGAACTGGAGGTGGTGAAGGCGACCGAGGGGATTCTGACAATTCATATGCATATCGAATGCGTTTAGGCTGTTCGTAATATTCAGGCATGATTCTTGGATCGATATAACTATATCAATGTCGACCACTGTGGCACTCAATGTCATACAGAGGCTCCTCATACTCTGGAAGGGCATGGCGTCGCAACAGACGTGGGAGCAGGACCACTTCCCGGTATTGTGGGGATGGAGAAATATGCCGCCTCTTCGCTGTTCTCTTCCGAGGAGGAGACTGAGATACCGAGACCTCCGAGTTCGATAAATGTATGACCATTGCCTGCCCGGTGGAAACAGGGCTAGAATGGGCCGAGGCCGGGCTGGAGGTGACATCATCCCCTGGATGGCCATGACTTAATGAAATGCTCGGTAGCGATCCCGAAGGTCGGGCTTGAGCTGGAGGGTTAGCTTCTCTAGCCTCCGAAAGGGAGCCTTGTTCCAAGGTGTCTCTGGATGACGACTCCTCCAAAATGGGTGAGGGGAGGGAGACATGCACTACCGGAATCTCATGTGTTTGCTGAGATTTGGGAGGTCTTTTGGTCTTCTTTTGCTTAGTCTTATCCTTATTAGTTTTGTCCTTGTCTTTTTTCTTAGAATCTGACTGGGTTTTTGATGAAACCGAGGACGTCTTCGACATCGATGTCGATGTTGACATCGAAGGTGATTTTGGCTTGGTGGAAGACCTCGGAGATGGTGACAGAAGAACCATGGAGGGTTCGGAGCGAGCCTGAGGAACTGGCGTAAGTTCCATAGGTGCAGTGGTAGGCAGATTTGAGGGTGCCAGTGACTGTTTCCACAAATGGGATCTCAATCTTTGTAACCATTGTTTTAGGGCTGGCTTTGTCAATTTCTTACACTCCGGACAGTTTTGCGTTTGATGGCTCTCGCCCAAACAATACAAACAGTGATCGTGGCCATCAGTGAATGGTATTTTACTGGCGCACAATGTGGAACATTTGAAAGGCCCTGAGGAGGCCATAAAAAGGGCGGGAATGGGGGGGGGAAGGGAAAGGCAAATAAGAATAACTCACGGGGAAACGTCCACAAAGAAAAAACTTGATTTAGTCCATAATCCAAAGAATAATCGCTAAGACAGTCCAAGAATCAATAAACCGATAATAGAATTTGAAAAAGATCACTAGCTCTGAGTCAAGAAGTCCGATTATAGTGGCGGCTAAAAGGAACTGAGGTAACGGGCGGGCGGAGCATGCGCACCAGGGGGCAACGTCCTACTAATAATGTCTTTTAAGCTCTAGAATAGTCCGAGAAGTCCTGCTCAGGTGCAGTAAACCCATTTGTGAGGATTCACAGAGGCCACGAAGAAGAAACTGAGATTTTCATTGCATCACCTCATCCAGGATACGGCAACTCAATGGAATCCACTTTCTACCTTTTCTTCCACATCGATTTCAAGGTGTTGACTATTACATATAAAGCCCTAAACGGTTTAGGCCCTTGATACTTGGCAGAGCACCTTCTTCTGCCTAGTTCTGCCCATATCACCCGTTCTAGTCAGGCTGGGCGGCTGAGGGGCCTAACGCCGAGAGAGATCTGAAGGGAAAAAACTAAAAATCGGGCCTTCTCGGCAGTGGCCCCTCGTCTCTGGAACAATTTACCTGTAGAGATCTGCCTGGCCCCCTCGCTGAGGGCCTTTAAGACCAATTTGAAGACTCCCCACAGCCACCACCTAGCCTATTTTTCTTTTCCTTTTCTCTTTTCCATCTTGGATTCTGTTGTTAAATTGCGTCGTATTTTTAGTACATTTATATTTTCATAGTTTATTTTTTGTGTAAACCGCCCAGAGTAGACACGTTCTGGATGGGCGGTATATAAGTCTAATAAATAAATAAATAAATAAATAAATAAATAAATAAATAAAAGAGTGCTGGTGCAGCAAAGGGCACTCCACGATTTGGCCCTGGAGACTTCCATTGGTGTGGCTGCTCCTCTGGGCAGAGAAGAGTGGGCCATTATCGGTCAAGTGGTCTATGTTCAAAGCTTTGAGAGTGCAACACAGGTTCTTAATAGGAAGACAACCGTCCTCAGTCAGGTGATCCCAATGTTCCAGAGCTTGGTTGTTCTTCCCCAGTAGCTGATTGAGTGCTTTCCAAGTTAGGTTTTTCTGACCTGGGGCAAAGAAAAGACCTATAAAAGGATGGCTAGTTTCTAGAATCTTAGATCAGCAGGTAATAAAGAGGGGCAATCCAATATAGACTGTTAGAAACAGAGAATGCTGTCTGTTCAGAAGAGGATCCATGAGCTCATCAGTTCAAGCAAAGGAGTGCCAAAGAGACTGAGAGTAGCCACTCCCCCTGTTGTTTTTCCACAACCAGAGATAAAAGCTCACAGTTGCCTCCGAGTCTTGGACTGCACAGTTAGTAGCAGAGTGTCTCCATGTCCTCTTTCAGGGAGGGCTGCCTTGCATTTGACAGGCAATCAGAAGGCTGTCCTCTTTTTGAAAATGTCCTCCTTTAGAAGCTCAACCCACATATTATTTAGAGGTAAAGAACCTTATGGGAAGAGAGCAGGGTAGCTAGGTGTTCCCCAGCCATGGGTAGCATCAAGCACACAATTCACACAGGCATCGTCTTCCTCACTTAAGTGAGATGCACTGCAGTTCTGTTTAAATTCTATTTTTAAAAAATTTCTAATTTTGCAGTAATATTTACATCTCGGTTTTATGCAAATCAACAAGTGTCCCTTTCATCCTCCTTTCTGAATATGAGCAAGTGTCCAACCTAAGACAGAGAACAGCTAAACCACCTTTATAGATAGGATAATTATTGAATGACACTTTCTACATCTTATTATTTAGGAAGCTACTTTTACTTTGTTCTTTCATATGATTACTTTTTGCTTCCTCACAAATATTTTTTGTTTTGTTTTGTTTTATTAACATCCCAATAAGTTGCTTACAATCCTTCTGTCCCCTCAAAAGGACTGGTAGTCTGGAGGTACCAAATGTTACCTGGGCGTACCCTTCTCATCCCTCATCTGCCCATGGTGACCTGTGGTTTCATGGCATCCAATGACTCCATGGGGAAACTGAGGTTACATTAAGAACCCGATCTTTGCCTCTGCTCTGTGCAATGCATTATGATCATTATGACATTCTCTCACTGCTGGCCAATTCCTTAATGCTTCCGCCATTAGCAGCCAACTACTCGCCTCTCAGCATGCAATGCAATCATTTGGGCATCAGTGTGAATGGCCTGTAATTCTTCCTTAAAGGCGTTAATGCACCTGCGTAGTTATATTATGATTATGGAAATGTGTGTCAAGGGATCTTGGCACATTCAGTAATTGTAACAGAGACAGGTGTCAAAATGAGATGGGACTGAAAGAAAATGGCCTTAAATTTTTTCTTTAAAACAAAGCTGGCAGAGTTTCACTCCCCAGTCCACTAAACCTTTATAGCTCTAGTAATGACAGAATGAAAATTTAGCACGCATTTTAGCTACTGTTTTAAAAACATTGAACTGCTGCAAATCCCTATCAAACTAAACTCACTTTTTTCTTACGGACTTTGGGGCTAAACAATAAAGGGCAATTTTTGAATTTTCCTACAGGCTTGATAGGCTATGGATAGCATCCCTTGGGGATATGCAGATTTTCAACCATATGCACCCCCAGTTTCCAATAATAGCATGTATGTTGTACATTCTCCAATATGGATCCTTCTTCATATGGGAAAGCCACTTGGAGATTGTGACATGTGCTCATGGTCCACACATTTCTCCTTGCTACAAGCAAAGGAAAAGAAAGAGGCCACAACTACAGGAGTGTTATCCTCTCTCTGAGCACCCTTAGGAGCACCTGGAATGAGAGGAATATCAAGAAAACAAGAACAACAATCCTTTTGGAACAGCCAGATGAGTCAGTAGATTGGCTGAACTATCATGAGCATGCCTGCATCATATTGCTGTATCAGACCTGAACAGGATTCTTTATTTTTAGAAAATAAGGAATTAATTTAGAAATTCAGTATTTATTTTAAATGCTAAATCCTTTTAGGGAAGTCTGGAAAACATTGAAATATACGTTTCCCTTGTTGTTTTGCTCCACAATGGTTGATGTGTTTTCTTTAAAACTTGGCTGGCTCCCTGAGCTGTAACAAGAAAGGGGCGCCTAGGGCTTTGTACCAGGGTACCAAAATTCAGAGGGCACTAAATATAGAGATGAATCTAATGGTGTTAGAAAAAAAACCCTGCAATACCTCCTGGTTCCTTCCTTCCTTCCTTCCTTCCTTCCTTCCTTCCTTCCTTCCTTCCTTCTGAAACTAAACTTTTTTTCTTTGGGGGGACCTGTCTTTTTTTGGAGGGGGGGGCGCATGCTCATGCCTTCAGGTGGAGTATGTGGGAGATGATGCACCTTGTTCTGGGTGCCAAAATTGCTAGTTACACTTCTGAGTATATTCCATTTTTCATATTACGCACAGCATCCTTCTCTCTCCTCTGCCCAGTACAGGGTGATACTGTAGACAAGAACTTCTTGCAAACTTGTGTTTACTCAAGTGATTTGCAATCCTTATCGGCTTGCATTTAGTCACAGTGCTGAGTCGCGTGTGCATGCATGTGGTAGGAATGGGGAAAATGTATTTGGTTGACATTTGAGTAAGAACTTAGCAACCTTGCCCTTGGAACAAATCAATATGCAGAGAACACTATTATCCTTCCATGTTTCAGCTTCTCAGGATTTTGTGCCTCCATTCTCCAAATCAAAAGTAGGTATATTAGAAGAGAGAATACACAGAGAGAACATACCCTCAAAGAATGTGCCTGCATTGATACAGATGGACAGGCAGTTAAAACAGAATTTCCTTCTGCACTTTCTTGTCAATTCATTCTTAACTTACCCACTCAGAGGACCAGTTCATTCATCCTAATGAGCACAGTACACTACTTGCATGAATGTCTGCCGAATAATTGCTTATTATAATCTATTATTATGTTACATGTTGACAACTATACTATTTGACAGTGCCATTTTCTTTGTTAATGTAGCAGGATAAAATGTCACACAGATATCCTTTACAGTGTGTATAGTTAATAATTTCCCAAAATTTATCAATCTCCCCACATTTACCAACAAGGGGTATACTTGTGAGCTGCAGTAGTGGTGAAGCCAAGAACACTGGAAGGTCTAGCAACCTGACTGTGATTCAGACAAGCTTACAGTGGGAGGTTGCCAGATAATTCTCACTATATGCCCAAGGGACAAGGCACAGATACAGGATTTCAATTATTTTATAGGTTGAAGAGAATTTCTGTTCAGCATTTCACTTAAAAGTCCTAGAGCAGTTTACAAATAACAAATGCCACCCATCCACCAAACCTAGTAGCTGAAATCATCATCATCATCATCATCTGTTTATAAAGAAGGTGATCATTAGTGTTAACATGCTCAGGGAAATAATCAGGGAAATGTTTGAGCAAAGAGATAGATCTTCAACTGGTGACACAACCATTGAAGACTGTGAGTCTCTATGGGGAGACCATGAAGGTACAGTCGGACCGTGGTATCCACAGGTGATCAGTTCCAAGTCCCTTGCAGATGCTGAAAACCACAGATATAGAAACCCTACATACCGCATAGTCTCTGGTCCGTTCTAGTGGCCAGTTCTGATCATACACCTTGGAAACGTGCATTCTGAGATTTTTATTTAATATTTTAAGACAGCGTATATGTGAAATCATGGGTACTGAACCCGCAGGTATGGTGGTCCTACTGTATTCAGCTCTTAAGCCACTTTAGTCATGGACAGCCCTGACCCAAATAGATTGATACTGACAGAGGTGTGATATGAAGATTTATACCAGGGATTAGGAATTATAATATAATTTGCTTGCATTATTTGTTAGTTCCATTAATATCTCATATTTCTTCTGTGAAGTCAAGGTAGCATACATGTCCCTCCTTTATCATCATCCTCACTTTATCATCATATCGACAACCCTATGAAGTCAATTAGACTTAGAAGAAGGGACTGGCCAGCATAACCTAAAGAGTTTAATGGCTTGGTGAAGACCAGGATTTTGATCTCTTAAATCCTGTTCAATAACTGTAATCACTACAGCACATGGTCTTTTTAAATCAGAGGTAGGGAACTAACAATTCAGAGGTGGAGAATATATTTTGGTTCAAGGGGCAGAGCCAGTGGTTCTATTTCTCCCATTTTGCTTACCTGCTTCATGGTAGGGCCTAGTATTACCAGCTGGGACACTTAACAGGAATATGCAAAGTTTAAATTATCTGTTCCCTTTGCCTACATTGCTAAAATCAATTAATTTTAATCCACTGCAAATGTGTGTGTCCATGTTTATCCAACCTCATTTTGCACTAATTAGCACTCTTATATTCTGATCAGGCTTAACAACAGGAAACCTTCTCAAAAAAATATATCAACTGACGATTTACAAAAGGATTTTTGGCTGTTTGAATAATCTGTGTGCCGATAAATCATAAACCGAGGGTCAAACTAGGAGTTAAGGAGAATGTGTGCTCTGTGTTTTTAAAACCTTTTGCCTCTTACAGCAGGATTTCCTTGCAGGTGCAAGCCTCAGCAGACTTTCAAATTAGGTCCATGATTACCTTCCAGTGGCCAGTCTCAAAACGTTGTGCTATGATAAACATGGGTGTCTTTCACCACTTGAGGGAACATCTCTTTTGAAAATAGGCCTAAGGTCTAGTTTGACGCTAAGAAATGGTGTGATATCCCTGAGACCACAGGACACTCTTTGAGCTATTACAAACTCTTACTGGGTTGTATTCTCGAAGGCTTTCACGGCCGGGATCTGATGGTTGTTGTAGGTTTTCGGCCTGTTTGGCCGTGTTCCAGAACATGGCCAAACAGCCCGAAAAACCTACAACAACCATCTTACTGTTTTTTTTTCTTTTGAGAATAATTAAATTAAAGCTGAGAAAGGCTGCTCACATCCTCCACCCTAAGGCATGAGCATGTCCCCCCTCCTGAGAAAAGAGGAGGCGAATGTGGGGGTTCCCCCAAAGAAAGAAAAATCTTATGTTCTCAAAGAAAGAAAAAAAGAAAGAAAGAAAGAAAGAAAGAAAGAGTTACTGTACCGTTTCGACACACCTGAATATTTCATCTAACCAATTCCTGAGACAATTACTGTACATATAACTTGTATATATTTCACCAGCAGCAATTAAACAAATAATATGATAGAACATTGGTCACATTACTATTAATCCACTAGATAGGGCACTATGTGGACCTGAGGAAATATTTAAAATTCTTACAGTTGTTACTGGAGTTTTGAAACTCTCTCTCTCTCTCTCTTTAAATATAATTCCTAGCATTGGTTATGCTGGTCCAGGGATTTGGTAAATCCAGTAAGTAACATTTCCAAGTATTACCTATTATCATTCTCAGAGGATTTCGGTTTTTGTCAACAAAAAAGAAAGCAATTTATTTTTCCTCCTCTCCCCTCACTATCTCATGATGTCTCCTCATATCAGTGGTTCCCAAACTTTTCTGACTTGTAGCTCCTTTGATTTACTGGCCACTGGCTGTGGCTCCCCCAATATGATACTTTGCAGGGTGGGGAGAGGGGGAGAGTCAGCCTGAGGATTCCACGGTGCCCCCGGCTGGGTTCAGCTGTGCCCCAGGGAGCTGCAGCACAAAGTTTGGAAACCGCTGCTTCATATAATCAGTTTCATCCTTTTACTGTTACCCTGTGCTCTCAGACGTAAAACAACATACAACAGACTTGAACAAAAAAGGAAAGGGTCAGTGTTGTCCCAAAAGTTACATGAATTGAAGAGTAAGTGATACCTTTTATTGGGCCACTATAAAATAAAACAGTAGCAAGCTTTTGTGGATGAAATCCACTGCCACTTGTGAGGCTGGGCTGCTGAAAGCTTCTGGGTCTTTGTGTTGACTTCCCCCACCCCTACAGCGAAAGAAAACTTTGTTTCACGCAAGGAATCTGAGCCGGGGTGATCACAAGGTAATTCACAGTTTTTCAGTTTCAAGAGCCGGGATGTGAAAAATCCAAACCTTACTACAGAGACAGTAAGAGGCTCAGCCTTGCTAGAAGAACTGACCATCTCTGTCAGATATGAAACATCAATTTCTGGACATTTTTTCTGCACTATCCATGAAAGGGGTGTACTTAGAGCCTGAGGAAGTGGATTTCATCCACAAAAGCTTGATATTTGTTGATTTTTTTTTTAGTGGTCCAATAAAAGGTGTCTCCTACTCTTGCATAAATCAAACTTATGGTTTCAAGAGTTGACAACACTGTGACATGACCAAATGCCACTTCCTGAGTCTCAGGTATTGCAGTGTTGGTGAGCTGGGAGCCCTGTGCAGGGTGATGATGAAGGTCAACAATTCCATGTGAAAGGAGAGCGTGCCACAAAAGGCATGCCCCAGAAATGCTCCATAATATGCATGAATCATACAGTGGATGTACAGAAATATCTCAACAGACCTATCAATGTGCAAACATTTTACAAAGGAGAAAGCACTGAAAACTTTGTCAATGCTGCTTGCAGCACTCAGCTCAACGTCAGGTTTATGGCTGCATTTTTTCTGTAGAATCCCATCCATTTCTACCTGGCAAACATAGCATTAATTAATATATGATGAAATCGCATGTGTATGTCTACTTAGAAGAAAATTCTACTGTGTTTAATGGGGCTTACTCCCAGTAAGTTATGCATGGGGTTATTGGCTTTTAAAGCTGTTAAGCTTCCTTGGGTCCTTTTAAGGCGAAAGGTGGGGTAAAAATATTTTTAAAAAACACAATGAAATAAATAAGTAGGATTGTTGGTTAACTGCCTTTCCTGCAATTATATAGGTAATGGATTTATGGACTTTCTCGATTAACATCTGTGTTAACAGATGCTTCTGTTGCAGAGTTTTCAATTTCTGGTAAAATTATCTTTTTGCTATACAGAGCTCCACAGAGGAGAATAGCTACAAGTTTCCCAGAGTCCACTCCTTTCTCACTAACTGGCATATAAAATCTCAGTGACTCACTCTGAGACATTTGTAGGAGAAAGAATTTTTTTAATCTTCACTTACAATTGCTTGAAATCGCAGAATTGTGCATACTTTTTTCTTTACTGCACACACACTAGCAACCAACTGAACAGATCAACAGCAACTAATAACTGCCACGTACTGACGAAAGAGAGGGATAGAATACCCAGCAGAGACACAGTACTCTCCTTGAACCTCAAAAGCTGTAAGGAATGATTGGCCAGTGCTGGATAGATAGACAAGGACTCCAACCCAGAAACCCACCCACCCCAAATTCCAACAATTCCAGCATATAGAAGGCTAACTACTACACCATTCTAGCTTAGCTAGAAGGAGATAAGGAAATGAAAAATGGCCCAACTTCAATTTGACTTTTCAATGAAAAAGGAACAAACCCTTTTCTAGTACCCTACCAATGTGCATGAAGGAGAACAGGTCTGGTTTGCAAAGCTTTGGAATCTGCCACACAGACAGTTTTGGAACATCAGTTGCAGTATCCACACTGGCCCAGTTTGAAGCCGCATGCATAATCCTAGCTCTGAAACCTTAAATTCACAACTAGCAGGGCAAAGGATCAAGTAGGTCCTGAAAGCTCTTTTCCACCACAGTGTTACCTTGGGCATATGTGAGAATGTAACTCACAAGAGGAAGCATTTTTGAAACTGGACATTCATGCCCTTGCATATGAATGCAGTGAACTGCAGGATAGGGGGGAAATCCATCAGCTGCTACAAACTTACTCCTGCTTCACACAACACAATCCCAGGCCCGAAGGAAATGAAACAACCAGCTTTGGAACAAACCTCAACTAAAGAAATGGATTTACTAAGTTTATGTCCCACCTCTCTTAACAGACCAAAGCAGGTGACAAAGTTATAATTAAGAAAACACATGAACACATAATAAATACACACACACACACACACACATAAATAAAGACATACAAAATGTTATTGTTAGTTTGTGTACCAACAATTAGCAGGTGAAGACAGCAGGGACAAACCCTATCATACCCCTTTGCTCACTACCCACAACCTTTGCTCACATCTGTCAGTTGTGTTACAAGGGGATGGCACACAGCTGTTGCCCACCACTCACCTGGTGGCCACACATTCGCTTTTCATGAGAAATAGTTGTAGGCAGGGGCAGCCTTACAGTTGGACAGAGGGAGGTGGCAGCCCCAGGCAGCAGATACTAATTGTTAATGATTAGCAGATTATTGGCCGCTCGTGTTGTGTTACATTTCATTTTTCCTGCCAGGGATGGAGAGAGATGCTTGTGCAGTTTTCTGCCTCACGTGCCAAAATACTGTGCTTGGCACTGGGCAACTTGAGTGGGGAAAATGGTGTAGAAGAGCCTGCAGTCTGCTGCTCTCTCTCTGGCATCCTAATATCTTGGGCTGATTTCCGTTACTATCCTACCTTGACTAGGAAAACATGAAAAAGATCCAGGCAATTAGTGCTCTTTTACTCCTGTGTATATATGTAGCTGCTACTGAAGTGTGGCTAGCATGATGGGCTAGTGAGCACAGCGCTATTCACCCAACTTCAGGCTTAGTGAACACGAACAAATTGGGTTCCTAATTATAGCTCTACATCGTGAACTGCTTTACCAGTTAATTTCTGTGATAGAAGCGGAAGCAGGCTAGGGAAGGTTTTATTTTTTCAAGTCTTGTTTTTTTCTAGCCAGTTGGCATCCCTAACTGGACATAATATTGTTGAGGAAAACAGCTAACAGTGTGAAAGTGAATGGAAAATATATGCCTGTAGTATTTGTAGGGCTTAACACCCTACACACATTTCCAGAAATATCGCTTCCAAGCCTCCTCCCTTGCATTGTGAGAACAGTTTTCTCCTGGTCACTTAGCAGAAGAGAATAACATACAATATGAAGAAAAAAGCCTGCATTGCCAGATGATCTGGAATCTGACTCTTTGGAGACATGCGATTTTTGCAAATTCTTATTTAGAATTTGTGGAGAAAAGAAAATTCTGCAGGAGGGAGAATACGCTCCCTTGGGAAAAATGTTTCCTTGGAAATGCTTCAGTTTTGGTGTGTATTCAGAAAAGAAAGTGATGTGGGGGGTTATTTGTCCATTTCACAACCAACCTAAAGTGAAGCCTGAAGCGAATTGGGGGCTCTCCGAAGTGCCAGTTTTTGCCCGGGTGTCTTGGAGGTTATAAATCCAAAGGATCAGAGAATACAATGGTGATTGACAGCCAGGCAACTTTGGATGGATTCATTTGGGGAAAGGTGGGAGTTGGGCAAAGAGTAGAGTCCATGGCAACCCATGGGGTGAGGGGAACAAAAGATAGAAGTAGTGAGCTTTGCCTATACTCAAGACTGAACAGTAGATACTGGTAATGAACGTCACACACCCCTACAGCTTGAGCCCTTTCTTTACCCCCATTTTCATCCCCCCACACACACTATTTCTATTTGCTATGTAAAGTTTGACATCTTTTATCTTGCTGGCAATGCAGGCATGATATTGTGCAGCAATATTGGACCATTTCCTGGCTCTTTGAATTGTGGGTACAAAAGCACAATATCCCACATTCATAAATCAGAGATGTTTTAGAGAACTGAATTAGAAGATTACTCATTGCAAAGAGTTCAGCATGGAAATGGTAAAAATGTCTGGCTTATGGCCTGTAGGAAGAGGGGGCAAGCTTTCCTAGGAAACCCTAAATTAGGACATTTAGTCTAAGAATATTTAAGTAAGTAAGTAAGTAAGTAAGTAAGTAAGGAAGGAAGGAAGGAAGGAAGGAAGGAAGGAAGGAAGGAAGGAAGGAAGGAAGGAAGGAAGGAAGGAAGGAAGGAAGGAAGGAAGGAAGGAAGGAAGGAAGATCATGACAGTGAATTACAGAACCTGTCCACACTGAGATATGCTGTCAAATGGTACATGGATTGATGCCGGTGCAATTTGGATTGAGCCAAATGACAGCATCCACATGTGTTTCCACTTAGATCGATCCCTCCTTCCCCTTTATAGCTCCAGTGTGGACAAAAGGATTGCTCAAGTGAGAGTTAAAAGGGATTCCACTTAGGAACCTTTTGAACGCAAAGTGGACCACACCAAATTTCCCAGATATTAAACTATGAAAGCACAATGAAGGTTTAAATAATAATATGTATTAGCAGAGAGTTGAAGTTTTTTTTATTGTTGTTGTTGTTGTTGCTGCAGTACTTCTCCTCCTCCTCCTCTTCCTCCTCCTTCTAGACATTATGCTAGAACAAACCATCACATCTGACATTTCCATAAGGGTGGATTTGAATGAAGAAAACCGTGAGGGTGGGGAACAGCAAAGAATGCTACAGTGTGTTCTTCTCTCCGAGACTGGAAAAGAAGGAGCAGCAAATGTCAAAAAGTACAATCACCACCCATTAGTTCCTTGCAGGGTGACTGGTTCTGAAGACTGCTTTGTCTTCCTGAACCGCTCTTCAGTTACTGCCTGACAGTTAAGCTTGTCATTCCAGACATCATGACTGTTACTTCCATGTGTGTCTCATTTTGAGCTGAGGGAAGTACCA
The DNA here is from genome assembly GCA_037013535.1 of Intellagama lesueurii. NCBI lineage: Eukaryota > Metazoa > Chordata > Lepidosauria > Squamata > Agamidae > Intellagama > Intellagama lesueurii. Next base: position 104,106,624 of record JBAJHW010000003.1, read on the forward strand.
CTGTGTAATTTCCTTTATAGGATTCTTCAGATTGCATGAAAAACCTTTTAAGTGCCACAAGCTCACCAACTCTTCACAGAACTAAAACTGTGGGGAAATGTGTTCCATCATGGATCCCAAAGCAAAGTCTTTTGTATGTTTTGAACTGTGGAGATAAACTGTTGGTTTAATTAGCGTAATAAATGTCCAGAAACACTTTCTGCCAATATGAAATCAACGCTTTCAGAATCTTCTCTTCTTTGCTTTTTAATTTTGTGCAAACCCCTGTAACATTTAATTCCTTCATAAATTATTTTCCCCCCTTAGTATTACTGACACGTTGTGCTTCTTGATGGAAAATTGTATTCAAGGAAGAGTGAGTGTCTCTCAGCACTTGATTGTCCTGATGTATAACCTATATTCTTTGCAAGAAAGTGCTGTTCGGACAGATTATGGGGAGACAGAATGATTTCCTATAGGCAAAGATGTCAGGCAAGGGTGCCTTTTAGCTCTCGATCTGTTCAATCTGTTTTCAGAACAAATCATACAGAAAGCTGGATCAGATTTAAATGAAAGAAGAGTGAAAATTAGTTGAAGAAACATCAGTAATTTAAGATACTCAGATAGCACTATGGTGGCTGAAAGTAGCAGTGACCTGGATCGCTTCACCAGGAAAAATGTGGCATAGAAATGAAACAAGCAAACAAATGACATGAAATAATTATTGATGAAGGTGAAAGAAAGTGCTAGAACAGTTTTTCAATTGAACATTAAGAAGACAAGAATCATGACTAGGGGGAGGATTTCTATGACATGTCATATTTTTTCTGCAACCTGTGTTTGAGCTTTTGGGTGGGTTTGAACATGTTTTTGAGTAATCAGGTGAGAAAGGCCAGATTACTCATAAACACGTTTGAATTTGCTTATGGATTCAAACGTAGGTTGCAGAGAAAGTGTGAAATGTCATAGAAATCTTCCCCCCCCCAATCGTGATTCTATAAGAATGACATAATTTTAATCTTAAAAATGAAGAAACTGAAATTGCTGAAGATTTTATATACCTTGGTTCAGTCCAAATAGAAAATGCAGCCACGAAATCAGAAGAGTCTTGGAAGGGCAACTATGAAGAAACTAGAAAAATATTCATCAAGTATAAAGCTGTGTCACTGAAGACCAAGGCCAAGTTAATCCACATTATTGTGTACCCGATTACTATATATAGATGTGAAAGCCAGACTGTATAGAAAAGTGGCAGAAAAATATTAGTTTGTTTGAAATATGGTGCTGGAGGAGAGTTTTGTGGATTCCCCGGACTCCCAGAAAAACAAATAAGTAGGTGCTAGATCAAATCAAGAATGACAATAATGCTAGGAAAAAGCTGAAGACACCATAAAAAGAGGAGGGCCAAATATGAGATGGATTGAATCAACAAAGGAAGCCATGGCCTTGAGTTTGCAAGAACTCAGCAGGTCTAATTAATGTGGTAGGACATTTTGGAGGTCACTCATTCATAGGTTCACCATAAGTTAGAGGCAACGTGATGGCACACAATAACAGCAAAGGGGAGAGGAGGGAGAGCACACCATTCTTTAAAAGTTCTTCCATGAGTTCACCTCACCGTCTGTAATTTTGGAAGAAAGCAAATTTTAAATATCTGACTCAATGATATTGTATTTTTATTGCCAGGGGGAAAAAGAGACACTTGTGGAATTTTCTCTTTCAGTTTTCAAGTATTTTCACAGGCTGAGTATTTTATTTGGAAAAGCAAGGGCATTAGTTCCTCTGTCTCAGGCAGCAAAATATTAGCTGCCCATGAGATACAGCAGTACATACATACATGCCACCCTTATTATATATATTATATTATATATAATAAGGGCTTTCATAACAGGAAGAGCAATCTTCTGACTGTCCCCAGCAGAATATCTTTGCCATGTTGTTTGAATCTCCAGTTATACAAATTATGAGAACTGTGGGTGTCCAGTATGCTGTATTTGACATTATGCAATCAGTAGCTGGATTTGTGCGAATTACTGTCTCACCCTTCAGTTTTCATCTGTATGGTGGACGCATGCACCTATGTACATTCTTTGTGCTACACACAAGTACTGTCAGCAATTTTCAGATGAGGTTGTCCGTGAACAAATGATGAGAAGAGTCAGCTTGAGGATTTCCACTAGACATATTGGAAACTTCAAAAGGGGCTTCGAAAGCAAATCAGAGTCTTTTTAAAAGGAAAGGGAAAAAGGTTGCCTTGATGGAATTGAACTTTGGCCTTCCTCCTCCCCTCATACAGAGTTCTGAGAAGCCAAATTTGGATGCACTCCCTAAAGTAGTCCAGGTCAGGTCTGGGTTGGTCAGAGCATTTAGGGGAGCACTTCCTATTCTCTGGAAGTGGGGATTTCAAAGTGTGTCCTGTTGGCAACTAAATAATTCCTCTCCAGAGAAGGACAGGCTTCAATTACCTCTCCTGATACAGCAAAATTGGTCCTTCAGGGCAAGATTAAGGCGAGTGCTGAGGGAGTGTGGGGGAAAGGCAGTTCGGCGTGCATTAATGACAGGCTTCATGTTCCACAGTTAACTGCTCTTAACCTTTCTGGGGTCATCTGACATAGAGAAGTCACCTTTTCTCTGTGAAATGGAGTGCTTAGTTTCCACAAAGCAAAATAAAACAAACAAACAAAAAAAGGGATAAAGAAAAAGAAAAAAGAAAAAAAGAAATACAAACAAGATTAGAATAGATGCTATGCTTTGGCTAGTTTCAGAAGAGTAACAACTCTGAATCAGGCTTAGACACAAGGGAGAAACAGGGCTTTGGGAAGATTAATTTTTCTGTCTTTTTACTCTGAGGGAATTTCCTTTTATATATATATATATATATATATATATATATAGTCTTTGATAACAGTAGAATTATTTACACTTTAATATCGGTAGAATTGCCTCCCACTGCAACCTTTGGCCAATTCAGTGTATTAATCTCTGTGGTGTAAAATTATCTCCTCCCTGTCCTACCAAAGGCATAGAAGATGAAACAAAAGAAACAGTACAAGTCTAAATCTGTAATTCATTTTTAAAAACATCTCACATGTTTTATTTACTTATTTATCAATTTCTTATCCACTTTTCAGGATTATAATCCCTTCAGGTTGGTTTACACAGCCAAACAAGCATGTTTATAAAAATCAGAAGAAATATAAATGTTTTCAAATCAACTCGGTTTCAACAAAATATATTTTTCAACATGTCCACCATAATCAAATAACATTTTCGATTAAACATAAATGAGAACAGATGTTTCTAAAACCATCATAAAAGCAACCAGACACATGTCCCTCAGGAGTGAATTCCAGAGAGTTCAGGTTCTGGTGGACTCTGAAGATGATTCTAAAACACAGGAAGGTGTGTGTAGAGGTGTCAGCAGTCCTTCTTCAAATATCCTGGACACAAATAATTGAGGGTTTTAAAAACCATAGCTGCATTTTAAAACGAGCTGAGAAACTTTGAAATATACTTTGCTAGTAGTAGAGTAGAGTGACAGATTTTACTTTCTTGGGCTCCATGATCACTGCAGATGGTGACAGCAGCCACGAAATTAAAAGATGCCTGCTTCTTGGGAGGAAAGTGATGACAAACGTAGACAGCATCTTAAAAAGCAGAGACATCACCTTGCTGACAAAGGTCCGCATAGTCAAAGCTATGTTTTTTCCAGTAGCGATGTATGGAAGTGAGAGCTGGACCATAAAGAAGGGTGACCGCCGAAGAATTGATGCTTTTGAATTGTGGTGCTGGAGGAGACTCTTGAGAGTCCCCTGGACTGCAAGGAGATCAAACCTATCCATTCTGAAGGAAATCAACCCTGAGTGCTCACTCATGGATGGACAGATCCTGAAGCTGAGGCTCCAATACTTTGGCCATCTCATGAGAAGAGAAGACTCCCTGGAAAAGACCTTGATGTTGGGAAAGTGTGAAGGCAAGAGGAGAAGGGGACGACAGAGGACGAGATGGATGGACAGTGTCATGGAAGCTACCAACATGAATTTGGCCAAACTCCGGGAGGCAGTGGAAGACAGGAGGGCCTGGCGTGCTCTGGTCCATGGGGTCACGAAGAGTCGGACATGACTTAACGACTAAACAACAACAACAACAAAGTAGTAGAGGGTTGTTGTAGTATAATCTTCTGTCTACCACCAAAAAAGAACTTAACTGACCACATGCTTTCTTAGATTTCAAACATTAACACTTCGGTACACTCACCATATAAAAAAGAGGTTGCTCCACCCTTATTTCTTTCCATTGTTACTTCTTTCCACCATCAGCACATGGAGGGCAATGAGTCTGAAGAGGAAGAGCTCTACTATCCAGGGATTTTGCAAGTCTTTGGATCCTAGTCCCGAGCCCACGCCAGAGTCTTTGGTACCAAATCCCGAGTCTCAAGCCCCATGTCTGAGTCCCTATTTAAAAAAAGCTTTTTCCTCTCAGAAAAAAGGGAGGGGTGGGTGGGTTCTGAGTTGTGAGTCGAATCTGGGCATTGAAAATGACAACAACCCTGATTTGAGTTCAAGTTGAGTCACCAAGTGCAACTTAAACCTGACTTGAGAGCAAGTCCTGCAACTCAAGCCCCATCCCTGCTACTATCCATGTTAGCTGGAAAATCGGAATCCTGATCCACATGGAGATTATCTAGAGTTAGCAGAACTCTTGCTCTGCAGACTCATCGCCCTCCATCTGTAGGAGGATGACCCATCTGGAGATAGAGGATATCTAAAATGTGGCAGGGGGTACCTAAAACGTAACACCTTGAATAAAGGCCAAATTATCTTCAAATGCAGTCCTACAAGCAGAGCAATTAAGGAGTCCCCTCTGAGCTGTGTTGACTGCTGTCTCTTTCCCCATTAAACAAGACTTTCTCTTCTGCGGCAAGCCATAATCCCTCCTCAACCCTGCTCTGCCTTGGATGGAAAAATAGAGATGTGCAAAATTGGTTTTTAGGGTTTTTCAACTCCCCAAAGCCCCAAATTTATTTATTTATTTATTTAGGCTTTGTCAGAGGATGCCATCTAAAATCATCGCATTTCATACTTTACCCATAAGGAAGATTTGGTTGCGATTTTGAATTCTTGTATTGAAAATGAGAGAGAGAGAGATATATAAAAAGCTATTTATAGGCTTAAGGAAATGTTGAACTTGTGGACACACTTCTAATATTGAAGCTATTAAGTGGATTTGGATAGCTTCTCTACCTATTTGCGTATGTCCACATAGGGCCAAAGTAAATCAGCTGCTCAGAGGTCCCTAGCCTTCTTCTGCCCTGTTGCTCTTTTCCTTAATTCTACTCTGACTCCCTATTCTCTGTCTCTTTGCTCTCCTGGTTCAGCTCTCTCTTTGTTCCAGCTATGTGGATTACATAAGATTGCCCTCAATACCTCATTCCATCTCATGCCAGCAAGCACCATCTGGTTGCAACTTTTGCTGGAAGGAATGATAAAAATTCAAAGCCAACTGGCAAAATTCACCTGTGGCTTGCTCCTGTCTCTGCTTACTTTGAAGTAAAGTATGGAATTTTTTATATGTTTATTTTTACTCTTAACAGATTAGAAAACACACCCGCCCATGCAGATACACTCTTCCATCTGTGACGCATTTCCAAATTTATTACTTGCTGGTAAAATGTTAAGGAATATTATCTAAATCCAATATATGAAACATTCAGTCATGCAGCAGAAAAATGTTTCTATTCATATGTGACAACAACGAAAGAAAAAGTGGTATATGTTTGTGTTTGTTTACAATTTATGTAAAGCTAATTTCTCTGAGCTACCCAGCCAGCTGTTTTTCTATTTTATATCACTCCATTTTAATAACCTTCTAAGTTACATTAGGCCTAGAGATCATTCAAATGCTGAGTGGAGATTCAAAGCCGGATCTGCTTGCTCAAAGTCCAACTCATTGTTAGATCTCAAAAGGAGAGAACTGGTTTCCTTTTACTTGGCTGTAGAATCTGCTCCTCTTCACGGATTGCTGCCTTGTCATGGTGAAGGGGCTTGAGTAATTCAGAGAAGCTATGGTCTATGCCGTGCAAGGACACCCAAGACGGACAGGTCATAGTGGAGAGTTCTGACTAAACGCGATCCACCTGGAGCAGGAACTGGCAAGCCACTCCAGTATCTTTGCCAAGAAAACCCCATGAACAGAAAAAAAAAAGGCTAAAAGATATGATGCTGGAAGATGAGCCCCTCAGCTCAGAAGGCGTCCAACATGCTACTGAGGAAGAGTGGAGGACAAGTACAAGTAGCTCCAGAGCTAAGGAAGTGGTTGGGCCAAAGCCGAAAGGACGCTCAGCTGTGGACATGCCTGGAAGTGAAAGGAAAGTCCGATGCTGCAAAGAAAAATACTGCATAGGAACCTGGAATGTAAGATCTATGAACCTTGGTAAGCTGGATGTGGTCAAACAGGAGATGGCAAGAATAAACGTTGACATCCTGGGCGTCAGTGAACTAAAATGGACGGGAATGGGCGAATTCAATTCAGACGATTATCATATCTACTACTGTGGGCAAGAATCCCGTAGAAGAAATGGAGTAGCCCTCATAGTCAAGAAAAGAGTGGGAAAAGCTGTACTGGTATATAATCTCAAAAATGATAGAATGATTTCAATACGAATCCAAGGCAGACCTTTCAACATCACAGTGATCCAAGTTTATGCACCAACCACCGATGCTGAAGAGGCTGAAATTGACCAATTCTATGAAGACTTACAACACCTTCTAGAACTGACACCAAAGAAAGATGTTCTTGTCATTATAGGGGACTGGAATGCTAAAGTAGGGAGTCAAAAGATAAAAGGAACAACAGGTAAGTTTGGCCTTGGAGGTCAAAACGAAGCAGGGCAAAGGCTAATAGAGTTTTGTCAAGAGAACAAGCTGGTCATCACAAACACTCTTTTCCAACAACACAAGAGGCGACTCTACACATGGACATCACCAGACAGGCAATACCGAAATCAGATTGATAATGTTCTCTGCAGCCAAAGATGGAGAAGCTCTATACAGTCAGCAAAAACAAGAGCTGGAGCTGATTGTGGCTCTGATCATCAGCTTCTTATAGCAAAACTCAAGTTTAAACTGAAGAAAGTAGGAAAAACCACTGGGATGGTCAGGTATAATCTAAACCAAATCCCTTATGAATACACAGTGGAAGTGAAGAACAGATTTAAGGAATTCGATTTGGTGGACAGAGTGCCTGAAGAACTATGGATGGAGGCTCATAACATTGTACAGGAGGCAGCAACAAAAACCATCCCAAAGAAAAGGAAATGCAAGAAAGCAAAATGGCTGTCCAACGAGGCCTTACAAATAGCAGAGAAGAGAAGGGAAACAAAATGCAAGGGAGATAGGGAAAGTTACAGAAAATTGAATGCAGACTTCCAAAGAATAGCAAGGAGAGACAAGAGGGCCTTCTTAAATGAACAGTGCAAAGAAATAGAGGAAAACAATAGAAAGGGAAAAACCAGAGATCTGTTCAAGAAAATTGGAGATATTAAAGGAACATTCAGTGCAAAGATGGACATGATAAAGGACAAAAATGGTAGGGACCTAACAGAAGCAGAAGACATCAAGAAGAGGTGGCAAGAATACACAGAGGAATTATACCAGAAAGATCTGGATGTCCTGGACAACCCAGATAGTGTGGTTGTTGACCTTGAGCAAGACATCCTGGAGAGTGAAGTCAAGTGGGCCTTAGAAAGCACGGCTAACAACAAGGCCAGTGGAGGTGATGACATTCCATTTTAACTATTTAAAATCTTAAAAGATGACGCTGTTAAGGTGCTACACTCAATATGCCAGCAAGTTTGGAAAACTCAGCAGTGGCCAGAGGATTGGAAAAGATCAGTCTACATCCCAATCACAAAGAAGGGCAGTGCCAAAGAATGCTCCAACTACCATACAATTGCACTCATTGCACACGCTAGTAAGGTTATGCTCAAAATCCTGCAAGGTAGGCTTCAGCAGTATGTGGACCGAGAACTCCCAGAAGTACAAGCTGGATTTCGAAGGGGCAGAGGGACTAGAGACCAAATTGCTAACGTGCACTGGATTATGGAGAAAGCCAGAGAGTTCCAGAAAAACATCTACTTCTGCTTCATTGACTATGCAAAAGCCTTTGACTGTGTGGACCACAGCAAAATATGGCAAGTCCTTAAAGAAATGGGAGTGCCTGACCACCTTATCTATCTCCTGAGAAATCTATATGTGGGACAGGAAGCAACAGTTAGAACTGGATATGGAACCACTGATTGGTTCAAAATTGGGAAAGGAGTACGACAAGGCTGTATATTGTCCCCCTGCTTATTTAACTTATATGCAGAATACATCATGCAAAAGGCTGGACTGGATGACTCCCAAGCCAGAATTAAGATTGCCGGAAGAAATATCAACAACCTCAGATATGCAGATGATACCACTCTGATGGCAGAAAGTGAGGAGGAATTAAAGAACCTCTTAATGAGGGTGAAAGAGGAGAGTGCAAAAAATGGTCTGAAGCTCAACATCAAAAAAACTAAGATCATGGCCACTGGTCCCTTCACCTCCTGGCAAATAGAAGGGGAAGATATGGAGGCAGTGACCGATTTTACTTTCTTGGGCTCCAGGATCACTGCAGATGGCGACAGCAGCCACTAAATTAAAAGACGCCTGCTTCTTGGGAGGAAAGCGATGACAAACCTAGACAGCATCTTAAAAAGCAGAGACATCACCTTGCCGACAAAGGTCCGCATAGTCAAAGTTATGATTTTTCCAGTAGCGATGTATGGAAGTGAGAGCTGGACCATAAAGAGGGCTGACCGCCGAAGAATTGATGCTTTTGAATTGTGGTGCTGGAGGAGACTCTTGAGAGTCCCCTGGACTGCAAGGAGAACAAACCTATCCATTCTGAAGGAAATCAACCCTGAGTGCTCACTGGAAGGACGGATCCTGAAGCTGAGGCTCCAATATTTTGGCAATCTCATGAGAAGAGAAGACTCCCTGGAAAAGACCCTGATGCTGGGAAAGTGTGAAGGCAAGAGGAGAAGGGGACGACAGAGGACGAGATGGTTGGACAGTGTCATCAAAGCTACCAACATGAATTTGGCCAAACTGCGGGAGGCAGTGGAAGACAGGAGGGCCTGGCGTGCTTTGGTCCATGGTCGTGTCCGACGAAGAGTCGGACATAACTTAACGACTAAACAACAACAACAAAGAATCTGCTCCTGTTGTATGGCATAATCTTCAGTGCCTTCAGATTGGCTAAAACTCTGGCGTCTCAGGAACTGGAGAGTGGAAGCAATACATAATACAAATGAATCCTGCTATAAAGTTGCAGTAGATCTGGGGTTCCCAAACTATGCACTGTGGCTCCGTGGGGTGCCTGGGAACCGAGCCAGGGGTGCCATAGGAAAAGGGATGGAACAAAGAGCTGTGAAGACTGTAGAGGAGCCATTCATAGTTCTGTGTCAAACAGGAACCGGAAGACTGATGTGAAGACCTCTCCTTGACCCATCTCTATGGTCCCTGATGGAGGCGCTTGCCAGGTGGCCTCATGAATTTCCTGTGTCAGGACCTGGAAAGAGGTGGGCTCTCAGGGATATTGGTGGTGGGAGGAGATGGGATGGATGGGGAGGGGCATCAAGATCCTGCCATGATGGCAGTCAGACCCCTGATTGCCTCTCTAAGCAAGGGGAGCCGTAGCCAGTGATCAGTCACTCAAGGGAGCCACGTGCCCAAAATGTTTGGGAACCACTGCAGTGGTTCCTTGCCTAATAGCAATTCTCCTATTCAGAGTTATACTTCTGCTAACATTGCTGCTTCTCCTAAGACCTGCTTCTTGACACTCAAGAGCCCTATTTTTTGGTCCAATTCTGCCAGCAGTCAGCCCCTGTATTTGTGATTAAGGAGAGTGATGCCTCAATCCTTCCAACCCTCTCTTTTACCTTAGGAAACTCAGAAATTAAATGAAAAATGTTAAATATAATGGAATGATTGGGCATGAATGACAAACTAAGGATCAAGGATTTATGATAGTCTTCAAATACCATGTTACAGCAAGCACATGAAAGGCAATACAGCACAACCAGATCTGCTTAATTAACTCTCTTCCAAAGTATTACCAACAGCACAATCCTATGCATGTCTACTCCAAAGCCAGTCCCATTAAATTTAAAGTCATTGACTATCAGATAATTGTATATAGGATTGCCGGCGCCTCAGGCACATGGACTGCAGTCCTAAATGGCCAAGCTGGCCAAGGACCAGCTGAAGCTGTGCTGAATCAAAACTCCTCCCAGCCTAGGGATGCTGGAAATACTTAACTTTGTGCCAGCATTGAAATTCTAGTGCTGGGCTGGAGGAGGTTTAGATCAGGCATAGCTGGCCTTGCCTCTGTTGGAGTTTTATTTGCAACGTCGCCTGCTATCTATAGTTTGTGTGACTGGGAGGGACTTTTCTGGACTGAGGTGATTGCATTCCTTCCAGCCTTTGAATTCAAGGAGAGCTGCACCTCTCTGCTGAGCTTCCTTTTTCCCTTCTCTTTAATCTGTTGGTGCCAGTTTACTTATTAATTTGATCTACATACCACCCCCATTAGTGCACATGCTACTGTGGGTGGTTTACAAGTTACAGTTGTTTGTTTCATGTTGATCTGTTCAGTTGGTTGCCAGAATGTGTGCAGTAAAGAAAGCAGCATGCACAAGCTTGTAATTTCAAGCATTGTAAGTAAAGAAATGTTTTTTATTATTTCTCCTACAAATGTCTCTGAGTGAGTTACTGAGCCTTAAAGTGTCAGGTAATGAGAAAGGGGTAGACTCTGGGGAACTTGTAGCTATTCTCTTCTGTGTGTCTCTGTATTTCTACTGCACAGCAAAAGCAATTTTACCAGAAATCCAAAACTCTTCAACAGCCTCACCCCCTTTTCATTTTTCTGCTTGCAGAGCAGTTCTGCCAGCATATATTAAGCAGCAGATAAATGTTTGCGACAAAATTGTACTGCTTCTAGATGTAAAATGAAACTTCAAGGTTCTCACTTTCATGTTTTCTGGGCAATACTTAACTCTCTTATTGCAGTTAAAGTTTACCTGGTTTGTGCCTGATGCATGATTATAAATAATAGCCCCACCACCTCAAGAGGCTTAAATATGGATTAGAAAATTAATTCTAAATTTCACAGGCACTGCTACCCGGTTTGCACCGCAGGTGTTGATTTTTAATTCAGCGATGGAAAATATCTTCCCCACACTCTGAATATACAATTCTGAATTATCTCATATTCCTTTAATTGTTTATTCATCTCATATAAACAACAGACATGTAGAAGCTTCTCTCCCCATTGACCATGCAGCCTATTGAGTCTTCAAAGGGCTATAACAACTTAGAATTTCATTCCAAACAGGAACGGTTCCAACAGCTGTCTTGTCAGCTTTCTGAAAAGAGAAAAATTAAAGCTACTATATTTATTCTCTGTCTGTTCAGTGACTGATCTTGTAGGAGAGTTAATTTTATTTTCTGTTTATCAGGAATAAGGCTTATCAGAGATGCCGTATGTAAGCAATTATGAGGAGTGAGCATACAGATGGTAGATAATAACAAGTCGCTCGGCAGGATAATTTCTTCCTTTTCACAAGCAAAGAGAAATGGCACTTGACTCTTCTCTTCATAAACGGAGAACTGGGAGGCTTCACAAAGGAACTTCCACTTTCTCCAGGAAGAAAGACCTAATGCACATAATCAACTTGTCCTGCCCCGGCCTGACTCTATTGATGTTAACTGCTTCCAAACTCCAAGATTGCTTGTGTTCCTTTCTGGTACCTCTGCATGAAAAAGCATTTAGAACGGTGGAGAAACTTCTGACCTTTTAAAAATATACCTCCCCCATCCCAAACTCAGAAGAATGTTGCAAAAACAACAACGAACAAATGGCCTCTTCATCAGGGCTTCTTAAAGGGGCTGGGGGGGGGGGTTTACATCTTCCAAAACCGTACATATTCCTGCTGAGTTTTGGGGAGTTCTACTTCTGTTTTAAATCTTGCCATGATCTGATAGCTATATGTTTCTAAACTTTGGTAGCCACTGACATCAGATATGGGTAAGTAAAGTCAGTAGAAAAGGGTTAACCAGTTTAGTGAATAGTTAGTAAGCCTAGATATTAACTGTAATAAGCCGGCAAAGTAACTTAAGTTTCAGTTGGAAGGCATCTTTCTTTCTTTATTCATACCAATTTAAAATTATGGACATATATAAAATATAGGAAAATTAAAGACAAATTAAAATGTTGAAGTAATTAGACTACTTTTGACCACAAGCGGACTACTTCAATGGTGTTATCTCAGCCATTTGCTAGATCTCCTTTTTTCTCATGGTAGGGCATAAATTGCATGAACAGAAGTACTGCATTGATTGAATTTCTCCTGGAAGGAGTGATTACTAGCAATTAAATTGCCATTTAAGTTTAAGTGAGTATAGTTTTACCAGAAAGAAAGAAAGAAAGAAAGAAAGAAAGAAAGAAAGAAAGAAAGAAAGAAAGAAAGAGAAAGATCTCATTTATGATATTACTCCTCATCCCTCAATCTCTGTTTTACAGTCATGTGAAAAAGAAAGCACACCCTCTTTGAATTCTATGGTTTTACATATCAGGACATAATAAAAATCATCTGGTCCTTAGCAGGTCTGAAAATTAGGTAAATACAACCTGAGATCAATAACAACACATGACATATTACACCATGTCATGCTTTATTTAACCAAAATAAAGCCTAAATAGAGAAGCCATGTATGGAAAAACTAAGTACGCCCTTATTGCTTCCATAGGAATTAAGAGGCTAAGTAGCAACCAAGTGCTGCCAACTAAATGCCCTTGAGTCATTTTATAGAGGTGGCCACACTTGATCATCAGCAAGTGTGACCACCTCTATAAAAGCTGAAGTTTTAGCAGTTTGCTGGTCTGGAGCATTCAGGTGTGTTTTAACACAATGGCAAGGAGGAAACACATCAGCAATGATGGTAGAGAAGCAATTGTTGCTGCCTGTCAATCTGGGAAGGGATATAAAGTACATCATTCTACAGTGTGAAAGCTATACACAATGTTCAAGACAATTGCCAGTCTTCCCAGGAGTAGACGTCCAAGCAAATTCACCCCAAGGTCAGATTGTGCAATGCTTAGAGAAATTGCAAAAACAAAACAAAAGAAAAGAAAACAAAAACAAAAAACACCAAGAGTTATATCTCAGACTCTACAGGCCTCAGTTAGCATGTAAAATGTTAAAGTTCATGAAAGTACAATCAGAAAAAGCCTGAACAAGTATGGTTTGTTTGGAAGGGTTGCCAGGAGAAAGCCTCTTCTCTCTAAAAAGAACATGACAGAACAGCTTAGGTTTACAAAGTTGCATCTGGACAAACCACAAGGCTTCTGGAACAATGTCCTTTGGGCAGACGAGACCAAAGTGGAGATGTTTGGCCATAATTGACAGTGCCACATCTGGCAAAAACCAAACACAGCATATCAGCACAAACACCTCATACCAACTGTCAAGCACAGTGGTCGAGAGGTAATAATTTGGGGTTGTTTTGCATCCACAGGACCTGAGTGCCTTGCAGTCATTGAGTCGACCGTGAACTTCTCTGTATACCAAAGTACAGTATGACCCATATATCCACTTGATCAATAACTGTTGATTCATTTATCCACAGGCTGAAAATACATACTAAAAATATTAAATGAAAATATTGTACTTACAAATAGGGATGTAAGAAGTAATTATCACACTAGCCACTAAAGGCAACCACTGTCATTTTGCCTGGTTTCGAGGCAGCTTCCCTCCAGAGCAGCATCTGTCTTGTAAAACTCAGAGCTGGATTGGCTGGTGAGGCAGGAGGAAGAGTGCAAGCCTTAAGCCAAACTGCCTCCTGAGACAGATTCCCCACCTCCCACCATTCCTACCTTCTAGCTAGTCCTTTCTTCAAGAATCTCGAGTAAACAAGGAAATGGATACTTAATTGTTTTCAAAGAAGAGAAACATGTGGAGCCATTGAGATTGGATGAGTGTGTGTATGAAAGAGAGAGAGAGACTTCAGCACCTTGATGAAGGAGGGAAGATTTCAACTCAGCAATTCTTACTCACAAGGCCCCATCAAGATAAAAATTACAGATATGGGGGGGGGGGAGTCCTGGGTTCAACACATGGTTAGCTATAATCTACACTTTTCACTAACTGCGGGGGCGGGGCTTAGAACCGATCTCCTGTTGATATGGGTGTCCTACTGTATTCTAGAGTCAAATGTGAGGTCATGTGTCTGACAGCTAAAGCTTGGCCAAAATTGGGTCATGCAACAGGACAACGATCCCAAGCACACCAGCAAATCTACATCAGAATGGCTAAAAAAAGAAAAGAATCAAGGTGTTGCAATGGCCTAGTCAAAAAGTCCAGACATCAACCTAATTGAATACTGCGGTGGGACCTTAAGAGAGGTGTGCATAAACAATGGCCACAAATCTCAGTGAACCTCAGGTTGTAAAGAAGAGTGGGCCAAGATTCCTCCACAACAATGTGAGAGACCGATAAAGTCATACAGAGACTGATTACTTCAAGTTATTGCTGCTAAAGGTGGTTCTAGCTTGAAACGTTTCACTACTCTGGCTGCCACCAGTGGGCCATGAGCGAGAGGTAGCTGTGGTGACCTCCACTCCACAGGTCTGCCATGACGTGCACCTTCTGCCCCTATGCCAGTGAAAGGTGTACTAACTAAGGTGTACTTGGTTTTTCACACATGGCTTCTCCATTTTGGCTTTATTTTTGTTAAATAAATCATGACACAGTGTAATATGTCATGTGATTATATTGATCTGAGGTTGTATTTACCTAATTTTTCTGCTAATGACAAGATCATTTTTATTGTGTCTTCATATGTAAAACCATAGAATTCAAAGAGAGTGTGCTTTCTTTTTCACATGACTGTAGTTAATTGTATACCTGTGTTTTCTCTCTTTTCTATTAATATGTGTTTTCCAGATAGATAACAAACATTAATACTGTCTTCTCTTTCAAAGTAAGGTTGAAGTAGGGTCAGGAATATCAAAGGTCAACTTTCCAGCCAGCCATTAAAGCTCAGGGGATGGTGTTAAAGCCACCTGGTGGGAAAAAATGGAATGCTATCGTAAACAAATGAAGGAATTAAGAACTGGGCAGGCAGGGGCAGGCAGTGGGGTCATCGTAGTGCCAAACAGGGCAGGGGGTCCCTGTGGGATCATTTCACTACAGTCAACAATGACCCACCGCTGGTACGCTGCAATGTCTGTCTTGTGGTGGTCCGCAGGGGGACAGACCCCAGACATCTGTCCTCCACCGCCCTCCGCCAACATCTGGAGAGGCACCACCTGAGGCTCCTGATGGGGAAAGGTTATTTGTCACCACTGTCTGGGGGGAGGAATAGAGCAGCCCATGGGACAGAAGAGGGGAGTCAGAAGGAGGCACCGCCTTCCAAAAGGACAGTCAAAGGGATTGCTGGGAGCACGAGGCAGGCCATACTCCATGAAGTTGCACCCGTTGAGTCTGCACTGACCCTCAGCTGGCAGTCTAAGGGCAAGGCACAGGAGGCAGCCACTTGTCTTGTTGCTGAGACGATTGCCCTGCTCAGACTTCCACTGTCCACCATGGAAGCCCAGGCCTTTTGCTGGTTGCTGAAGTTTTTCACCCCCTGGCATGACCCCCCCTCAGAAAACTCTCAGTTCTAGAGTTCTGCCCTCACCCAATGACTCCGTGTGGGAGGTGGTCCATGACCAGCTTTCACGGGCACAGGGACAGAAGGTGCAGTTCACGGCGGACCTGTGAAGTGGAGGTCACCAAGGCTACCTTTCACTCACAGCCCACTGGTGGCAGCTGGAGGACCTGAGGAGTGGAAGGGCATCAGTGACAGAACTGCAGAGGGAGGCCCTTGTTCTGCCACTAAGCTACAGGTCTGTTCTGCTGCAGGGGCAGCACATGGAGGCTCAGGCAACTGGGAGGAACACTGCCTATGAGTTCCTGCATACTGCAGCAGTGGGCTCTGGATGGTGAGGTCATCTGTGGCCACATGGTCACAGATGTTGGGTTCAACATGTTGGCAGCATTGAATGTGGTGGGCTTCGAGGGCATCGTGTGCATGGTGCACAGACTACACCTGGTAGTGTGCAATACCATTGGCCTGGGGAGCCACATGAAGCCCGAGTGGGACGCAGGCACCCGGAAGATGCAGGCACTCCTGGAGCAATGCTGCCCACTAGTGGGCCATTTCTCATGCAGCCTTTCGCAATGTCCCCACCATTCACCCAGCAAACCCAGGAAGAAGAAGAAGAAACCTGCCTGCCAGCCAGTCAATAGCCCCTCAATCACCCCCAAGGCCAAATCTATTCCAACCAACTCTACCTCAATGGCAAACCAAACTACCTCAATGCCATCCATCTCTGAGCATGGTGGCAAACTAAAGTATGTGTCTTCCAATCACCTATGTGCCTGGTGGCAAATTAAAGTACGTCTTTTCCAACCACCTCTGTGCTTGGTGGCAAACCAAACCACTTAAGTACCACCCACCTATGTGCCTGGTGGCAAATCAAACCACCTCAATGCTATCCGCCTCTGAGCCTGGTGGCAAACTAAAATACGTCTATTCCAACTGCCTCTGTGCCTGGTGGCAAACTATGCCAACCACTTCCGTCACTTTCCTGGGGGGACCCACATTGTGGGTGTATAACTCAGACATTTGAAACTGAAACTTCACCAAATGTGAAGGGCCTGTAGAGGACAGTCAAGGGAAGCTTCTCTGCAATTTTGGTATCTCCTGGTGCCTTGAGGGCACTTTCCTAGGGTGACCCATTTTGTGGGTGTATAACTCAGAGGTCTGAAACCTAAACTTCACCAAACCTGCAGTGCTTGTGGTGGAGGGTCTGGGGAAGCCTCCCTGTGATTCTGGTGTCTCTTGGTACCTGGAGGGGGGCATTTTATAGCATTTTAAATAAAGACAGATCAACAAATCTGTTGATTCATCAGAAATAAATTTGTACATTTGTGATTCGTCGACCTTGATAAATTATGCATCATGACAAATCACCATTTTTTCCAATTCATTCTCATCTCTAACTAAACCCAAAGAGACTCCAGGGTGAGTACCAGTCAGCAAAACCCCTTCTTGCAACCCTCATTGTGGAACTTTTAACTTCTGATCCCAACACCTCAATATCTAGAAAAGATGATTTTTGGACTTTTCTGTTTCCCAACATCCCACCCCTTGGCACAAAGTCTGTAATGCCCAGCCTGAAGAGGAGCACTGGAGGACTCAAAAGCTGTCCTATTTTTTTGATATTTTTGTGGGTTAATATATATTACCAACCTGTCTTTTTCGATTTTGTAAAGGACCATACCGGTGGTTCATTCCCCCCCTCTTATTTGACTATGGAAAACAACAAGCAACTTTACTTTAAGACATTGGCATATATCCCCACCCCCAAATAATTGTCATGTACAATCATGAAAGAATTCTGCATCAGGGCTTAGGCCTCTACCCAGCAATAAAACAATACCATTTTGCTTTCATACATCAAGCAAACAAGCAAATTTTCCTACCCAGTACCCACAGGAAATTGTGCATTGACCTTGAAAATCTTTTCAACACCTGCCTGACACATAGAAAACAAGCTGAAAGAAATAGATGTGAAGATATTATAGGATTTGATGCCACTTTTAAATGATACGGAGAGTAGGGGAATCAATAGCACATACGAACATCGTCTCATGAACTCCTTGGCAAGCATCAGTCCTGCTTTCAGAGCAGCTTTTTATGGATATAAATGAGGATATATTACAAATGTTTCATTGACTATTTTAATATACAATTTCTAGGATTTATTGTTCCAGTTACATATGGTAGCTAGTAGGATAAAAGGCAGTTTTACCAACCTAAATGTGATGTTATACACAATAAAATCAATAGAAACAATATATCAAGGAGTTTACCTTTCACACTTCAATAAACACTTCAGCTAAAGTATAAAAGATATCACAATGGAGCAAAAAAGGAGAATTGGCAGTCAGATACCTTCAATACACCCAAGCTCTTTAGATGATCTCCATTACTCTGTAAACACATTAAGCAGCAGATTTTACATGAACATAAAAATGGTTGACAGGAATGTTGTCTTCTAGGATTTCAACTCATCAAGTACTGCAAGGAAGGAAGGAAGGAAGGAAGGAAGGAAGGAAGGAAGGAAGGAAGGAAGGAAGGAAGGAAGGAAGGAAGATCATGATGACAGTGAATGACAGAGCACACTGGCACATGAATTTATATATGGATCATTGTTAGCACAATTTGTATTGAGTCAAACAATGTCATCCACATGTGTTTCCACTTAGAACGATCCATCCTTCCCCTTTAAGACAAAGAAAAAGTCTAGGTTGAAAGAAAGAAAGAAAGAAAGAAAGAAATTATTTGGAATGCAATTATATGACCCAGATTTCTTTTGTGTGGTGGTTGTGCTTAGGAGCACATAAGGTTCTGCATCTGGGTGAAACACTGCACAAAAGAGAATCACAGCACAAATGTACAAACACCTTAGGTCTGGCTTTTGGCATGGGGCTTTTTCTCAATGTTCACAACTCTGCCTGTATATTTGTGAAACCCTGCGTGGAAAGAATCTTAATAGAGTAATGCACATTATCGCCTACTGATTGCCACTTTTTGCAACATTTTATCAGTGCATTCCCATGCATCAGTAGCGCTAATTTATGAAATAAAGCTGTGCATCTAGATATTGAGCTAACTACTAATTAATATTGCAGTGTAGCAAAGGTTGATTGATTTAATTGAATTACATTAAATTGTGTAAACAAATGCTTTACTGTTGCATTGAAACTTATAAGGATTTTAGTATTTTACTAAACCATGCACCACTTTAGTACATGTAGTACAGGGATATTTTTAAGTAGTTCAGTGAGATGGTGGTCTGCATAAGGTAGCTGGATAGAAAATTGCTTGTAGTTATCCAGTAATTAAAGGAAATAATCCTCTTGTTTGGAGAAGTGTTCAATAACGTGCTTCTGAGTTTGTTTCATTTTATACAATCACATTGGAGTGCATAAGATATGTGGGCAAGGAACTTTGTAACATTGAATACCTTGTATAATATTAGAAAAGGCACAGAAAGGCAACAGAGGATTCTTTGTTTCTCTCTTTCTGAGACATATGACAATCCTATAGTAATAATAATGATAATGATGACGACAACAGCAGCAGCAGCAATAACAACAACAACCAATACTTAGGTTTTTGGTTAAAACTGATATCTGTTATATAATACCAGTCAATGTTTTTATAATTTTGATTGCCTGTGTCTGGTATTGTTTAACAACAACAACAACAACAAGTAGAGAACACAGAGAAGTGGTTTATCATTTCCTTTGTTCTGGGGGCATCCTGGGACTGGGCAGCTTGCCCAAGGTCATACAGGCTGGCTCTACTCACAGGAGGCACAGTGGGGAATCGAACTCCCAGCTTCTAACTCTGCACCCAGAGACCTCAACCACTGAGCTATCCAGCCAGTTCCTATGGCAATATGCTTGCTATCTTGCCACATTATATCTTCTCTACTACTTGCTGTATCAATAATAATATTCAGGAATGCAATGTGCCTTCCTTTAAAGAATGATCTGCTACTTTAACCAAATTGTTTCAAAGGGCTTCAACATTGCGATATTGTTATTAGCTCAGTATGCTGTGTACATACATACACACCTATCCTTTCTGTCTAATTGCCTTTTAATGTTAAGTGTCCTCAAAACCATTAGGTGTGCACTAATTAACAGGTAAAATGCACTGAAGTTGCTTGCAAATGCAGCCTTTTAATGAAGAACCAACTAGCATGTTTGTTACTTCATATGGGATCTTCTTTGCACAGTTATCCAGGTGTTGTTCTATAATTCTGCACTATCAGTCTTTCACTTTACTGTTGGTATTGTCACAAATGTAATTTGTTTCAGTGGTTGAAATGCTTCACAGTTAAGTGTAAGGGCTGTTTAATCCAAGATCAGCCTATAGCAGCTGGCCTCCATGGAAGTAAAGGAAACCCAAAGTCTGTTTGGCTGTGGCAGGCATCCCAGAACTTGAAAATAATGACCTGTAACTACTTACTTTGAGGAGGTAACAAGAGAGTATCTATGATCAGTGTCAACCACACCAGCATGCATAGAACGATGTGACCTTGGTGGGCTAGTAAGGAATACTTTCTAATTACTTGCAAATGTTACTTTTAAAGGACTTTTGAGACCATTTTTAGATATATTTCGACAGGCATTTTTCGAGTTCTATGCTAAGAATAGGCAATTTCCAGAGATCTGGAATCCCCACATTCCCATCCCTGGACCTATATATATAATTTAAAAAATAAATAAATTGGGTGATTATTGAAAAAGACACAACTCCTTATGCCCTCTAGTGGCCTTTAAAAAATAATAATCCTGCTCTTTTGTGAGGTACTCCATCCTGTCCCAAAACATCACAAAACTGACCCACACCTTGAAGAAGAAGAAGAATGTTTTTTGTGGGAGGTCTCTGTTTGACCCCTGGAATATGCATATGACCCAAAGTCCACATGTTGCCTACCTCATGGAATGAGTAGCATAAACAGTTTCTCTTACAAAAAAACTTACATCTACTGAGCGAGTCATGGATTTCATTTATACAAAACTGTAGGCATACTGGAACTCACAACTTAGTAAGCAGGGTTCAGAAATGAACATTTTCAATCAAAACCAAAATACCACTAATTCTTTTTCTAATGAAAGCAAAAGACCCTCAAAAGATTTGTTAGGTCATTGATTTTTAAGGACAGGCATTGTATGTAGGTGTGTTTTACTTTTTCAGGTGAAATCTGAAAGCATTCATACTGAAAACGAGTTACAGTGCAGGCCAAAAGTCCGGTTTCATTACCAGAGAAAGTTCAGGTTTCATCAGTGGCAACATTTCTAATCTCTACATCCTTCCAAGTGTGAAATATGTTGAAATGCAATGTATCGCCACTATGAAAAGGTATAGATATACTCTTTCCTACTGTAATCCTATTTTTAAAAGTCAAGAAACAACTCTAAAAACACTTGTATGGAACAATCTTGTTTATGGACAGCAGTGCTCCACTTTCTTAAGCATGTTTTAAGGTTGCCATGTATCCTCATCTGGTTGATGTAATTGGGAAATGGCTAATTACTCACAAATAAGCATTAAACGGGCACTTAATCAAGCTGTGTGGATGTGTTTGTTAAATATTAGTTCATTTAAAATACTAAGATTCTATGGTTTGTCAAATGAATATCTACACAGGATTTAGCATTTTAAATATTCTTAATTAAGGGCTGCATATGTAATATCTGCTGGGTTGTTTTTTATGGGGGTACCATTTTCTCAAAGAAGGCACGTGTCTGGTATTATGACCTAGGAATCGAGTTTGGTTTTATACTCAGCTGATGATTTTTCTTTTTTCTCTTCTCCTCAGTTTCCCCACCATGCCTCAAACCAAATTTCAGTGCAATTTCTGTTTGTTTTCTTTCAGGATTCGGACTTAACACAAGGTCATACCTCTAATTTTAGCAGCAGCTGTTACTTCAGTTACAGCTGGAAACCTGATCAGGCAGCCTAGCTCAGTCTGTCTCACTCTCAAATTCATTTTATCATATATTTATTTATTTATTTGGCATTGCCAATGTCCATGGGAAAAAGCTAGAAGATGCCTTGAGGAGAGATAATCAAGTTCACCCACCTGAACAGGGTTGACCCAAGATGTTTTGCTGTCTGAAGCAGAAGAGCAAATGATCCCGTCACCCACTCAAGGCATAGTTCCTTGTTCCTAAAACCAGCCAAGTTCATTTGAAATCTGAGACAGAAGATCGCTCTCCACATCTCTGGCTGGAAAAGTGCAGCAGCAGTAAAGTAAACGACTAACGTCACTGTCCTTTCTTGATATCAGTGACCTGCAGCCAGGGGTGGCTACCTCACCTGACCTATTGCTAGTCCTCCCTGCCTGGAATTCATTTAAATGTCGGCAGCTAGAAACAAAACAAATCAAAAGTACTGAAAAGGTAGCAATGCCCACATGTGCACAAATGGAATTGTCAACATAGTGTGGTCTTTCTCTTTCTCTAGTAATTACAGCACCTTTCTTGCTGAAATTTGGTCTCTCATAGAAACCTACACCAAAGGCCATCTGGGGAGCGCCATGTTTTCCCCCATCTCCTTTCTACCTTGGGATAACCATTTTTGAAAGATGGTCTGCTCAGTCTCTAAGCCCTGTTTTGTCATGATCCAAGAGTCTGACTCCCTTTATTCAGGGATCAAGGCCATGGACTTGGAGGAAGAATCTGAGGGGAAGAGGGAATTGCCTTTGGAGCCAGTCACAATGGTCCACACTCTTCCTGAAGCTTTGGTGTATAGAGCTACAATCATTTCCCTGTCCTGAGGGGGTTGCGTGGCTGCCTTCCTATTCTGAGGACACCAGCCCCAGAAGATCTAACAGACCCATGAATTCCCTGGTGCTCTACAAATAAGTGAGTGATGAAATGGGCAAGGCTCTTTAATCAGACAAGCTTCTCCATTCTGTAATGGTGGAGGCAGCGGTTAAACTAGATTATATGTTTAGAATAATTTTGCAGAGGTGCCCCCAAAAGGGTGAAATATGACAAATAGCGTTTCTCCCCATGCTTTTGGCATGTTGCATGTTTTGTTTTATGGTTTATGACTGGAAGGTAAACATGAGCTTAATTTGACTGAGGCACATATATCTGCTGAGCTCCCATTGTCAGAAGAAAGATGGATATATCAGAAGAAATAGGCATTCCCGTTAACCTCTAATTTGACCCTGAGGTGCAGCTCAATTTCAGGTGCCATCTAGCAGCAACAGTTGGTGAGCTACATTCTAAACTTTCTTCAGACTGATTCAGTCACAGAATACTGTGCCACACCAAAGATGCGGGAACTAAACCTCGAGATGTACTCCCCCCAAGTAAACCAGTATCTACTGTCTACTAAGTGCAGAACATGCAGTAAATTATCAATATTTGCTGCTACAATAATGGAAGCAGTAGGCTGGCCACTAGAACTGAAATAAGATAATACGTTTGCATCAAAACTGGGGGCTCTACACCTAAACCTTTGTTATCTCAGGGCATACCTACACTGCAACCTGCTCTTTGAGTTTTATGAACTTCCATGACATTCTAGAAAGTATATGGGGAACACTAATTTGGTCTTCTTTATTCCTATCGGAGCATTGCACAATTTAAAATTATGAATGTATATGAAATATAGGTAAAATTAAAAACAAATTAAAATGTTAAGATAATGAGACTGTTTTTGACCAGAAGTAGGATAATTCAATAGCATTATGTCAGCCACTTGCAAGATCTTCTTTCATTCACATGGCAGGCATGGCTGCATTGATTGAATTTCTCCACAGTCACAGAGAAGCACTGGTTATCCTTTGGGGGAGAAGCCCCCGCTTCCCACAGAACTACAGTTCCCATATCAAGTGTTCCTGAAGGAAATGAAGCAGCTCTCTGTAAACAGTGCAAGCCTAATGAACCACATTGTCACTGACAATTTCATCACCACTACCTGTACCTTAATTATGTTCAAAATATTTACTAAAATACATGCTCCTGAATATCAAACAATGATATAGAACAGATGGCCATATTTAAATTAAGCATAACATTTTTGTAGATAATCACACAAAGATGCACAGCTGAATCTCTCCAAATGGGTGCCTTGTTTTGCACAGCGGCAGGAGGCATCTCTATTGAGAGCAAATAGAACCAAGACAAGCCCAAGACATACAAAAGCTGAGGTGCACAACTTAAGGCCCTTCCAGTTTGTTTGGCATTACATTTTGTTCAGAATCTGAGCTTAATTTGGAGAACCTGAGTTGAATTCTCCAGTTGAAATCTCTGAAACAGTAAGGCAGTAGATGGAAAATTTAGAAGAGGAGGAGGAAGAAGAAGAAGAGGAAGAAACAGCCACCGCCAGGCACACATAAATATGTTTGTAGAGCTTAAAATATATTAAATACATTATTCCGGAGTACTCTCAGGCATAATTCACTTGAGATCTTTTGCAACAGATTTGTAGACTGAAAACACAAGTTGGTTATGTCCTTAAATATCTTTAGCATAAGAAGCTATTTCTAAAACAATGCTTGGACACTTAATCTACTCCTCCCTCTCGTTGTTTTCATTTCTTGTCTCTCATTTGGACAGGAGTGTAATGATCTATTTTTGTAGTGAACCAAGTAACCAATCAAGTATCTTTTCAAATATTAGCACAGGTACTTTGGGTTCCTCCACTGTGCAATTATTGTTGACAGTAAATATTTCCCTAGGACATTGACATACAGCCCACCAGGCATGGGGATATTGATTATTTTATTCAATTTAAAAAATTCCCTATGCACTTTGTTATATGGGTGCTCCTGTCACCATATGGTGGTTGTTGATGAGACGTTTCCATGTTATTTCTCCCCTACAAACAAATGCTGGAGGCCATGCATTTTGTACAAAAGCAAGGGCCAGTGATACCTTTATTAGACGCTTAAAAATAATTTAAAATTTTCTAGCTTTTGACCTGTACTAGTCTTTTTTTTGAAACTCAAGGTTTCTACTTGACTGGGGGGAAAGGTTACACAGATATGTAGCAAACTCCCATGAGGGAACTGGGGGGAAAATTAGTCTATCCACTAGGTGAAGCCAATTGAAGTGAAATTAATAGTATCACCTAGTAGTTAGAAGCAGATGTTTTCTTCAGTTTGCAGTCCTGCTTGGCCAATTTTAAGTGCCCATGTCATCTTCTAGATGGTGCTCTGGGCTGCTATTTAGAGTATCCTCCATAGTCCATAAAAAAAATAAACAAATAAAGCCATGTGGCCCTTACACAATACAAGAGCAGATGATACTTTTCTTAGACCACTTTTTTTTAAAAGCACTTGCATTTGACCTATACTAGTCTTCCATCAGACTGTGCACAAATGTAGCAGGAAAAAAATATGAAGGCCCCAAAAGTCATGGCAGAGGTCCATGTCTGTTTCTTAAAAGTGAGTGGCTAAATGCAGGTTGAGAACACAAGCCATAACTTTTTGCTTGAAAAATCTCCCACCCCACTTTTGGGAATAGTCTGCTTTGTATGTAGACATAGCCTATTATATTGGTGTAACCATATAATTTACAGCCACAATGGCATTGTTGCATATAAGCAATACTGCAGGATGAAGCTGCCTCAGTTACTTGTTGCTGCTGACAGAAAGACCATAATAGGAGGCTCATGGGGTTATGTGAACACATATAACTTTTAATGCCACCAAAGCTCTGCATTATTTACATTTTGAGACTATGGGAAAGAAAGTAAAGCTAATATACTCATACTTAGAAGGAGAGTATTCAACTACAAAATCTTGGTGCTTCCTATAAAATGCAATAGTTGTGCCCCAATACCTTAGATTTTGTCTTTCCACCATGGTTCAAACAGAAGACAGTGCTTGGGTTTTTTGTACAGGTTTCTTGTTTTTTGCTTATGTTTCCCCTGAACAACTGTCATTAATTTACTGATACGCTGTCTATCAGGCATATATCATCTTGATTAGAGCTGTTATCCTAATCAAAAGGCTGATAATTAAGACTATCCATCTGTAGAGTTCCAAGTGCTAAGATGAGCTGAGAATCCTAATTAAGATTATTTAGGTGTTAGTTAAATGTCATCATTTGATTCAGCTAATCATACCAGCAGGTACATTAGATTTGCATTAATGTGCTGCTGCTGAAGCCAACAGCTTATTCAACAGACACCAGCACAGGTTTCCATAGTATCTCAAAAGCCAGAATGTTAGTAAGGTAAGACATGAATGGATTGGTGGGAAAGAGAGACGCTGTCCAACATTTGCTCAGTCTCAGTAATAAAGTTGCAAGTCTGTTCACATGTTCTTAGACGTATGTCCAACTGCACACCATGGAACTTCTCAGTAAATGTTTGGGTTATATTCATAGTTAATAAATGGTGCCAAAGTTTGTGTTTACCTTGTTCGCTATATGAGCAGCATGGTTGTCTTTCCCAATGGCAAGGCTCTTGGGTTGGTTCATTGCTTGATTGACTGACTATTTTAGATCACTCAGCAACCCCAATTCTCTATGTAGTGCATGATGCATTAAAAATATAAAATACGAACAATGAAACAGGAATTTAAAAATAGCACACAACTAAATAAGGGCAAAATCAGGGAACAAACTAAATACAAGTCAAAAGGAAATCAGTTGCAAGATAAAAAGAGTGGCAAGATTTCAAGTTCTGAAAACAAGTTCTTTGAATGTCTGAGAGAATAAGAATATCTTCTGCTGCTGACAGAAAGACCATAACAGATACCAGGTGAGTTTTCCTGGAGTTCGACAGGTGGAATGCACCCACTGAAAAACAACGCACCTTGTCTGTTTTAATTAGGACATCTGGAGAAGGGCCTCAGAAAATGAACCTAGGATCAGGAGAGCACTATAGTGAAGGACACACTCCATGGGGTAAGTGATTTTAACCACTTAAAAGTGAGCTCAGAAACAGACTGGTAGCAGATGGCCTATATTTGTCAACTTGAGCCCTCCTGACCTTGACTGATTTTGGATGCTTAAGTCAGGGAACACCAAGGATCTCTAGGGAGAACTAGGGGAATACATCCTGCTTGAAACCCTGGAAAGCCACTGCCAATCACAGTTGCCAGTACTGGGCTAGATGGATGAATCATCTAATTCAGTATAAGGTAACTCCCTATGGCTAAGTACCAGCAGAAAACTATCACGCTAGCCAGTCCCAGACAACAATCACATTGACTAGTCTTGGATTTACTGAATTTTTGAGATCATTCTCGAAGGCAGATCCACATATAACGCATTGTAATTATCCAAGAAAGATTGCTTCAAAACATTTGAAATGGCCCTTATGGCTACTTTCTACAAATTAAGCACTGTTTGACAGCTAAATTTGGATCCTGTGGAAACATCAGAGGTTCCTGGTGTTTGGCCTAGTGCTGAGCAGGCTCAAGCCACCCAAAACCCACATTACAAAATTACAACATTCATTTCTTTGGAGGAAAAAGGCCACAACTTTATTGGTTACAGCAGGAGTTCCTGGCTCAGGATTGGGGAATTGGATCCATTGCATTGAGAGATCCAGTTACCCCTTGATGCCCAGCACTGACCAGCAGTGGCACTCATCTGTAGTCCACATGGGTGTACATCACTCTATGACTCCTTGCTATCTGAGAGTAGGGCTAGGCCAATGGCCCCCCAAACTAAGCCAGACCATGGCCCTGCCCAAGTTCTCTTAAAGAGATTCCCTTAACAACTAGGGCGAGCTGCCTTCTACTTGCCACCCTTATACTGCCCTGGACCCAGCTCCAGTGTCCCAAATTGCCAACAAAGTTGTCACAAAGGCAATACGATATGCATCTGTAACAACCAATCAAGAAAGGGCCCTCTCCTGATAATCTTAATACCCGGGCCAGCTCATAAAGAGTCTTTTAGATAGCTTAGACCTGGGCCATTTAGGGTTGTTTTTATGGCAGTGGTTTAGTAGTACAACATAAAGTTGGTGGCTGGGTTTCAGGTTATGAATTGGTTGGCACAGGCATTGCAAGAACAAGACAAAAATGCCCCAAGCTATGCCTAGCCAACAACATCCACACAGCCCATGTTTTTCAACACACTTTTTTGAAAAACAGCCCTGGCAATTGCTTTGTGCTTGGGTGAGAAGCAGTTAACTAATGAAAAAAGGAGTCAGCTTCTGGGATTTTCTCTTGTGTGGTGTCACCTTGTGAATGATAGTGAGCACAAGTGGTTAACCTTTAGACCATCTTGACTGCTGCCATTGGTGTTACCAATATTCAGACTGCCCTTTGCTATGTAAAGCTTGGCATCCTTTTTCCTGATGGCAATGTGGGCACGATATTGTGCAGCAATACTGGGCTATTTCCTTGCTTTTTGAATCATGGATACAGAAACACAATATCCCACATTCATAAACCAGAGGTTTTTAAAAAAACTGAATAAGCTTACAAACCCTACTGATAAACAGGTACGATTAGTGTTCATGGCAGGAGAGAAGCAATTTTAAGGAGCCATGGACTTGGGTTATTACCATTCTATTTTTTAAGAATTAAAATGTTAAATGTTTTGCTTATGTCTGGGCTTCATCTTTGAAAATGTAAATCTTAATTATAAGTTTCCTGGCTGAAAGATTAACCGTCACATTCACTGGAAGAAAGGGGAAAAAATCTGAAGCAATTCATCAATTCCACTTTAACTAAGTTTGTCATCTTGTTCCAAGCAAAAATTAGCAAAAAGGATTCCTACAAAAGATACAAGGCATGAGCCATCATGTTGCATTTTAGTAGGTGCTTTAAAAAGAAATTCACCTAAGTTTTTCATTAGCATATAAACAGTAGTATTTGCATAGAAATAGACACTCAAAATGTTTTTCGCAGCACTTATGGACTCACATATGCTACAGATCTGGAAATCTTATAGGCTCTGCCTGACCCTTCAAATGAAACTTCAATTCATGCAAGGGAAGTTTGAAAACAACAGTTAATGCATACTCATCTTCATAGACTTTATCATTATACTTATAAATAAAGGGCTCTTGATACAGATACTTTAGCTGAGTTTGGGAAATTTCCCTATGTAGTCCCCCAAATGATGCATAGCTGAAGCTCTCTACATTCTTCAAATTATGGAAACTCGGAGATCTTTGAATCTCTCTGAAATATTAGTGAGGGTGAGACAGAGGCCACAATTTCTGCCCAGCAGAAATCTGCAAATCTAGTAATTTGGTTTCAAAAGAGGACAGAGCCCTATATGTATATCTACACAATGCAGAAGAGGCAATTTGGGTGTCGGCAGCTTTTTTTTCCCAATCACTGCATAATAAGCTGCATTTCTTGGCCTGTCCCAGGTACTATTGAAGATGTGGCTGCCTTGTCCATCTTTCAAATCTGACCCAGACCCACCTCCTCACTTTTGACCTCCAGTGTTGGGCGGGAAAGGAACACACATACCCCCGATCTAAGGGGTTGTGTTTCTGTCCCAGGAGCTTTGCTGCCTGCTCTGCAACTGTGACAATGTAGCTGCAACAAAAAGGGACAATTGACTCTATGCTTTAGGGAGTTTAGGTACCCAGTGTGGATGGAGTGATGAACTAAGACTCTGGACACCAGGGTTCAAATCCCCAGTTGGCCATGGAAACTCACTGGGGGTGTGGAACTGGTAAAGCCACTCCTTAAAAATCTCACTTACCTTGAAAGTGCTATTAGGGTCCTTATAATTTGGCTCCAACTGATGGCACATAACTAACTCTGTGGTGTGTAGGCATTATAACATTAAACCTCTAATCAGTTCTTCAGGTTTCTAGCTTCCATCTCAGAACCTTAGTTTAACTACAAATTTTGTGGCCTCAAAATCTAGCCAGGATGATTTTTGGACGTTTCTGTTTTTCTTCCACCCAAGCTCTGTGAAGCTCAACTTGATGAAGAAGCCTTGAAAATTTGCTGTTTGGGTGATATTTTGATAGTCCAATGAAGGCATTACTGAACATTGATTTTAGATTTCATGTTGCTTCAAAGCTGTAGGATGACTATCAATAGTTCTAGGAACCAAATACAAATTATTGTGCGTTGTCAAGTTGATTTTGACTTATGGTGATCCTTCCCAGGGCTTTCTAGACATAGAGTACTCAGAGGTCCTTTACCATTACCTTCTTCTTGGGGTGATCTGGGGCTGTGCAGCCTGCCCAAGGCTACACATGCTGGCTCCTCTCCACAGCAGCACAGTGGAGAATCAAACTCCCAACCTCTGGCTCTGCAGTCAGATGCCTAACTCACTGACTTGTCCAGTTAACAAGGTACCAAATACTTAAGTATATTTTCAATGACTTCAGTACAGACTACCTTCTCTTCTATGGACAACTCTATGAGATAGTTTATCTTTTGTTCTATGTGGGATATAATCATGGGCCTTCTGTTACTCTTTTGGTACAATTTGACATTCCTTGAAACATTGGAAAGACTGGTTCTTCTCCTCTAACACTGGATGGAGGGTTCAAGCTCAGAAAAGGAAAGCCAGTCTCATATCTTCTATGTCTGTGGGTTAAGCCGTGCCACTTACCTTTCTGACAGTAGAGCTCCAACATCATAGAGGTGGTAGAGGAGGCAGGAGCTAGTCATGGAGGCCTTATATCTGAATGATGCAAAGCCCTCCTAACTCCAAACAAGCTGGGAAGACTGACAATGGGATGGAGAGTTTTATTTTGCAAAAGAAAATAAATAAATAAAAATCTACAGAGGACGGTCAACATCCACCTTGTCAATATGAGCTGGATAGAATGCTGGATTTGCCAAAGACCCCAAGCTTGCAGCATTCTGGCTTCAAGGATCCAGCTGTTCTCACCAATAAGATCTATATATTATTTTGGAATTAAGGAAATCAGTAAAACATGCACCCTTGTTCTACATTGTCTCCCACCCATCCTGCTGTGATGAGCTCGACTCTGTACCTACACCAGTTCTGATCTGTGTCATCTTGGCTGCTGACAGCTCATAACTTTCCTATTTCAAACACAAAGGCACAATGTGTAAACTCTCCACAATGATTGGTTTCAGCTACAGCACACATTCAACTATTACCCTTTTCATTTTATATTCATCACACATCAGACAAATAGATCGGGAACAATTAAGTTTTCTTTCCCTGTGATGGAGGCACTTTCAGTAACTGTCCATGGGGATGTTTATTTGCAGAAGAGAGAGCATCTGTGTTTGGGATCTCTAACAAATACGTTCCGCCTCTGCTAGGCTATGTAATTGCTCTTTGACAATATCTGAAACAAAGAAGGAACTGCCAGTGACTGAGAAATAAGCTGGGTGCTTTCTTCTGGAGCAGTTGAACAAAAGTCTGCCCTTTTAATTGCACAATTTATACAGAAGGAGACATAAACTTTAGCTCTTCCAGGATAGTGTTCTATGTACAGTAATAAACTATGGTAGGAAACCTTTGGGTTTTTTTTGGGGGGGGGGGTTGTAAGAATTTCTACAGGTAACCAGGGATATTGGCAAAACTTTGGGTCCAAGTCCCAAGTCTGAGTCCATGTTCTTGGTGCCAAGTCCTGAGTCCCAAGCCCCAAGTCTGAGTCCCTATTAAAAACATCCCCCCCCCCCAGAAAAGGGAGAGGGTAGGTGGGTCCCAAGTCACAAATTGAGTCCAACTCATTGAAAAACAAACAAACTCTGAGCCAAGTCACTGGTGCAACTTAAGTCCAACTTGAGAGCAAGTCCTGTGACTCGAGTCCCCATCCCTGCAGGTAACTATATAGCTAATTGACAAAGTGCCTGGGTGCATCTTAGCTGACCAATCAGGCATGTGACCAGGTGGATAACTGAGATATGCCCCTGCACTTTGTCAATCAGCAATAATTAGGGGAAATTGGGATGTGTTTTTTTTTTGGCCCAACCATTATAATGAGATTGAGGTAAAAATTGTTTTAGTTTTTAAACAATCATTGTTGTAGGAAAAGAGAATTAAGAGTATCTCCTCTGACACAATGCATACTGCTTTCTTTCTGGGATATTTCCTTCTCACAGGATACATTGGCTTGTGGGAGCAAAATGGTTTCCCACAGACCTCAATGTAAATGTCTTTGTCTTTCTGGAAGTCATGGTAACTCAGCCATCCTGGAGATACTGCTGTACCTTGACACCTGGCAAACCTTCTTATGCACTTTTGCATTATGTCCTGTCAGAATAAAGAATTAAAGGAAAAAAAACAAACTACTTTTCACAGCCTATTATATTTCAAAACTTTATTTCTCAAACATTTCCATTATTCTGCTTATCATTTACATGAGTCAAATTTTTGTAACCATTCAAGAAATGCCCAAACTACTTTCTCAAAGGATAATAAATAGTTTATCTAGTGCTTTGAAGACTTGGAGCTGAATATGATCAAGTGATGAGGTAGCTCACTGGGTCAAGAAATCTGCTAGGCGCTCCTGTGTGTTGACTGAGGAAAAAAGAAGAGTGCTGCTCCTAGCTCTACATGTTGGAACAATGGAGGCAGTTCTATAAAGGGGAGGGGGGAGTGCCACAGCCAGCACCCTTCAGGCACCTGGTGGCTGACTGGATAGTCACCCCAGCTTCTGTCAGCACTCCATGCCTACGCTAGTAGGAACCATTCTTACACAGTGCTGGTTTTGATAAGCCCTGTCTTCTCCACCAGCAGAGATCCACTGCTACTTCACTTCAAAAAACAGCTGTATTTCACAAAAACACTTCCAAAAATGTTGAGGAAGTGCTTTAGAAATGATCTTCTCTGCTGGCTTGTTGCTGTTATGAATTAGCACAAAATGGAAAGCTTCCTAACTTGCCACATCAATTCTGTCCCTGGTAAAAGTAAACCAAGCAAGCAAACAAAACTAACTCACCAACAGGAAGTATTAAAAAACAGAAAGCCACAGATTTTGGACTTGTTTGTCATGGTTCATACCAATTTAATCATAGAGTCCTCTGGATGGCAGAAAAGAAAATTCAATATTATTACCAAAGAATTGATACATATAGGAAAATATATGCTCTTTCTGTGATGATTTGAGTTCTATGTGTAATAGGTGTAAGTGTAGTTAAAATAATTTTTAAAACAGGCAAAAAACAATAAAGACAAATTAGTACTGATAAATTAAGAAAGGTGACACATTTCTTTTTTTTCCTCGCAAGCATCTACAAAGACATTTGGTTTGGAGGAGTTAGAAAGAAGGTGTTCCAAGAATCTCTTCCAGCACTGTGAGATGTGTGTCCACTTTGAATTGAAGCATTATTGAAATTAATGTTAGTACATTTTCATTTTGATATTCCATATGATTCTTTGAGCCATAGATAGAAATCTGTCGTCCCCCACAGACTTTTCTTGCACATCATCTGGGTAATAAGCCACCATTTAATTTTTATTTTTTGCAGAGGAGGAAAGCTAATTTATGTTGATAGTATCTGAGAGAAAAGAAAACCCTTACCTGCTACTGAAGACTCCTTTGTTTTCCAGCAGAACAGAGAGCCAGGCATCAAGAATGCTCTGTTTGAGACTATGTAGTTGGAATATATATACACATTTGCTTTCATGAGAAATGTTCCAGCTATTATATGTATCTTTTATCATGTGAATGGTAGCTGTAAGCAAGCCAGATTTAAGAACAAGATAAAAGAAAAGAAAATGTCAAGTTAAAACTATTATTATGTTGCAAGATTATTATATAAATATTATTGGCTGAAATCCAGTAATAAGTTGCAGCTGGAGTAGGACCATTGAATCAGTGGGGATTTGATAAGTCAACACACATGTAAGTTCCATTGATTCAATGGGTCTAGTTTAGTTGCAGATTACTATTGGATTTCAGCCATTGTATGGTAGTCTAAGCACGAGTATCCTGATGGGCCTCTCAAATGCTGGAGCTTTCATGCAACTGGGGTTCTGACCCAGCTAAAGGTGTAATATACTGCTCATAATGTCTATCCACAAGCAAGCTCCGGTTGAGTTCAAAATACTGCAATCAATCATTTTAACACCAAGGGTGTGCTGAAGCCCCAGCCATTCAATTTGTATCAAAATAAAGGCCATACAAATGGGGGCCAAACCATTCACTACCCTTTAGGAGACACTGATCCCAAGGTTCATGACATACCTGTGCATTTCCAAATTTCTGTTTTAAAAAATCTTGCAAATGAGAACAACACGAATAGCTAAGGGGTGGGTGGGTGACCTATTCATTCAAAGGTACATATAAGTCATCCTTCCACAATCCAATGAGCGCTCAAGCCTAATCATGTAAAAGAGTTTCAGTAAAGTTTAGTAAACCAAGCTGAGTAGGAGATCAAAGAAAAAGAATATCCCAGAAGGCAAAAAGGTTATCAAGGTTACACAAGTCTTTCTGTTCTCCTATAGTGCAAGAAATGTCTGCAGAGCTGCTGCAATGGGATATACAGTATATGAGCTTGCCATTGCCTTGGGCTAAGTGCTCCTCAGTGTCTCAATGGGTGGAATGTCTAGAAGAGATCTTGGCCTTTACTGGAGCATTCAGCTGTCACTCAAAGCTCAGCCTACTGTTTTCCCCACATCAAGCCATTGATCATCACTTGACTCAACTGGTGCCAAATGGGATACAAAAGCTCCATGACAGTATGACTAAACTGGACTGAAACCCAAAAAACTACAGCTCTAATGATTCCATCTATATCTGTCTGTGAAAATATTAGGAAAGACTGCAACAGCTGAACATATAGCTGTACCAGAGCTTGGAAAAAAAAATACTGTTTTAGTCTCTAAATCCCAGAATCCCACAGCTAGGATGGCTACTCTGACCTATGACTTATATGGAGGGGGTACACCTTAGGGTCCATTCCTGGAATGTTAAAAAACCTTCCTTTTGACTGAGACCTTGGAGTGATGATGGTCAGGTTTGAGTCAGCATAACGCATCTGTTATATCTCACATGACTTCTTTTGCCAGGGAGATGCATTTTCAACACAGCATGTTTTACTAAACAAGCAAAACAGCAACCCATAACATGGATTCCCCCCCATGTGAAATACTGATCGTGGGGGGAAAAATCCATCTTGAAAGTGAGGAAAAGAAATATGGGAGGATGAATCTAATCAGGATGTACCTCTCTAGTCTGAATGTATATGCATCCTCCACCTAAGTCAACTGAATGCTGAAGGGAGTGAAAATGCCCAGCCATTGAGATCACATGCAGTTAAAGAACTGTGATTAACTACTGTTAACTATTAGGGTGAATATCCCATTAAATTTTACTAAATGTTAAGTTTTACCAGTGTACTAGCATGTTGTTATTGTGCAAATGCTAAAGTGGGTTTTCTTCATGTAGATCATCCCTTGCACAATGGCAGTGCTAATGCAAGTAATGCGATCCTGTGTTACTATCCAACAGTACTTTCCACTCAAAGAAACTTAATAGGATACTGATCTATATGAATCCATGAATAAATCAATATTAGAGATGGGCACAAATTAAACAAACCCAGGAAGTTTGTCAAAAAAACGCTGGTTCGTTGGTTCAGGTTGATTTGGGTTTGTCAAAAGCAACGAACCAAAACAAAATGAACCAATGAACTTCTTAAGCAATGTTTGGTTTGTTTGCCCATTTTCTCCTCCGGCGCCCCCAACAGGCTGCTCCTATCAATCAGCAGCTCTAGGCAACCCTGGAAGGGACCTAGAGACTACTGGATTGGCAGGTCAGGCAGCCAAACACGTGGCTCAAAGGGTTCTGGGGGAGTTTCTTGTTATTATTTATAAACCTATTCACAGGAGCCATTTTCACCTCAGAGCCACTTCTAGTAGTCAGAGGAACACTTCTACCTCAGAACCAGGTTAGCTCATATCTCCAGTGGAACGTTGCTTTCCCTGTCCATGGGGTTTGGGGAAAGGGAGTTGTCCCTCCCCAGTCCACCTCCCAATGAGCAACACTCTGTGTCAGTTTCCCTGGCATGAACCACTGCTGGAATTTTCCCCAAGCCAGCTGTTAAAGGGCACTTTCTCAGGGGGACCTGCTTTGATGATGTATAACTCAGACATCCAAAACCCAAACTTCACCAAACTTGGAGAGTTTGTAGAGGAGTGTCAGGGGAAGCTTCCCTGTGATTTTGGTGTCTCTAGGTAGCTGTTCTAGAACTTCCTAATGTCTGGATGAAAACAAACTGATTTGTGGTTTGCTTTTTCTAAAAATTCAGGAAGTTTATGGTTCATGATTCATGGACTTCAGCAAACCACAAACCACAACAAATTGCCATTTTGCTGGTTTGTGCCCATCTCTAGTCAATATACTTTATTGAGGTGGCTAAAAACTGTGTCCAATTTGCTTGCCTGAGCCTCTTTTGCTCACTCTGTCTCACACTACCATTCATATGCACTTGTAATTATAATTATATGAAAAGAAAAACATGCATATGATCACTTCTGGATCCTTCTGCCTTTGTAGGTAGCTGTCAGGTTTTTATAACAGTAACAGATCAGATAGTAACTGGTTTCTTCTTCTTCAAAAAATACTTTGCATAGAGTTGTCACCAAAAGTTCAAGTTCAGCAACATTTAAAGTCAGTTTGAATGTTCTGGAGAATTATCTGAAGTTCTGCATGAGTTTGTGTTCCATTCATCCTCACTTGGCAGAGCTTGAAAAGAGGATCTGTTTGGATTACAGCTTTTAGAATCTTTGTGGAGTTTGTGGTCTGAGCAGGGGGTGCTTCACCCCAAAACTTGGGGATGAGCTGCCTCTCCCAGTTCAAACCACAAGTCACCCCTACAAACTAGTAATTTTTCCAAGCTCATCTGATTTTTTTTACCACAATGCACCTGGAATGACATCTGAGGGGAATTTTGAAATCAGAATGTGATTAGTTGGCAACATAGCTCATCATTTGGACCATTGGTGGCATGGCCCAATTTGAATTATTTTCTGGCAACCAGATGATATACAGGAAATTGAAAACCCACTCCATGCCCAAACCGGACCTTTTTGGTCCGATGGCAGGGCTACATTTTTGTGAAGCTGGGCTGGAGTAAATGGGGACTGGACTGTGTGTGCACACTAGAGGGTCACTTTAAAGGAAAACATATCCAGAAAAGAGGCCCTTTTCAGTGTGACTCAACATGATCCCCTATTTCCATCTGATCACATCCTCAGTTTCAGGAATATGGAAGGTCAAATTTTTGCTATCCTGTTGATATCGTAAAATCAACACAAATATTCAAAATATTTTACATATTTCTAGTGTTGGTGTTGATTTGCTTATTTGTTGAACCCACTTTCCCATAAAAACAGTGCTTGTGGCAGCTAAAAGCAGAATAAACATTAAAAAAGGTCATATCTGGGGCATTAAGAGCTAACTCATTAGTAAAACAAGTTCATAATTTAAAACATGAGATCATCCATAAAGTGCAAAAGAAAAATAATATGAATGTACTGATTTGCAGTACATTGGGAGCTTCTGACAAATCCCATTAAATGATGAGAATGCTAGAATAAATAAATAAATAAATAAAACAACCCAAACCTATAAAGGCCACATTTCAATTCACAACTGAATTTTTCCTTTTCTTGGTGTACAGACTTAAAAATGAGTACTTCTCTTGGCTCTCATTCAGTATTTGCTTTTTTGACCTTTCCGTCAAATTATTCCATATGTTTATTACCCTTTCTGTGAAATATGTCAGTTTCGGTTCACTGTTTGCTTTTCATTTCCTGTTTAGGCTGTTTCCCTCCCTTGGATGTTTAATCGTTAACTGCAATGAGTAGCACTTTTTATGGAAATGTTCCAGTTGAACACATCCCGTTCATACCCATTGCTTCTTTTAAACTCGTAGAATCTTCCTTCTTCCTTCTTTGTTCAGCTTAACACGACAACTCTTGCTGTTTCAATGAAACATGTGGAGCTTTTAGTTAGATATGTTGACTAGCTATGCTTGACTCATATTTTTTCTCAGAAACTCATGTAAATATTGATGGTATGCTGTCATGTCGCCAATTTTTCCCAGTCAGAATAATAATCCCTTCACAGCCTAAGCACACTTGAGAAGGAAAGTTAATTATTCCTCCTGATTCTTTTGAACTTGCTCACAAAATCATGATGTACTTTAAGAACAAATATTATCATAATTCTGTTTGTGGTAATTGAATACATTTTAAATTCCACATCAAAATAATACTCAGAAGTCTACACTTACCTCAAGACCGACCCATACCAAGTGACCAACAAGATCAATTCAACAAACATAACAGGAACAGTTATAGATAATATGATGTCAGGAAGTAAAGCCTGTTGCTTTAGGTTGATTGATCCATGAACTCATTTGAACAACTGTCAGGCAAGAGCACCATCAAAGTATACTATCTGACAGTACTCTTGCCCAATCCCTTTTCTGGGAACTAGTTGTATGGTCTGCTTGGTTTTTGGGTTCTTAAGAGTGGACCTAAGATGAATCCTGCCTCTTCTGGCTGCATTTGGTTTATAACTATGGGGGCCTGGTCTGGGTTTCACACTTGCCTTACTCCATTTCCGAGGTGACTTCTCTAGTGTGTTTGAAAGCAAGTATATGATGATGTACTTGTGTGTGATTAGGTTATGTGAGAATGGGAAAGAACATCAGCTTGACTAATGTGTACTCTACAAACCCATTTTTGCCAAGACATGTGAATGCAGCAATGAAGACTGGAGGATATAAGGATGCTTAGTTTATTTATTTATAATAATTAACTCTTTTATCTTCGTCCAGAATTGGAGATTTAAGGGCTAAGATGGGGAAAGCAGCCTGCAAGGATTTGTTGGAAACTACTAATTAAGATCACAAAATTAATGTGGAGAACAAATGACACGGTTTTATCAAGTAGGATGTCTAGTCATCAACACTACATTCAAATTAACATGAACAAGACCATATCTGCAGAAATACCTTCAAGATTGTACTGACAACAAGACTGTAATGAACCAAATGGGCTATATCCTGTGCAAATTTACCCTGGAGCTGAAGTAAATTAAGACCATAATCCTTTTATTGGTATAGTTTGCCTCAAACTAAAGAAAACAGTAAAAGTTAAAAAAATCATATTAATTAAATAACTAAGTCATGCAACTGTATATGCTGATGTAAAGAAGGCAACACAAGAAAGCATCAGGAACACTATATACTCAATTCAAATATAAATGCTACTTCCTCTAAAAAGACAGACATATTAGTAACATCAGAAGTAGAAATGTACATTAACACACACACACACACAAAAGAATCACACAAAAACGTCTAAAACAAAATAACGGGTGCCAAAGAAAAATAGCATTCCAAACAATGTATACAGATACAAAACCCAGAACAATTTTGTGGTAATTTATGTAATAGATAAAACTGTAGCATGGAGTGAGTAAATTAAAGAGAATTTTGAAGGTGACAGACCAACAGAACGTATTTCATGAGGTTTCAATACTGTAACAGAAATACAGAAATCCAACAAAATATGACAAAGCTTCCAGACTTGTTGTTTTCACAGAAGAATGAAAGCTAATAGAAGATGCTCACTTAGATGTTTTATAGAATCTTTGCAATCAAATACATGGAACCTGAATTTTCCCTGATATTTGGCTGAGACAGACCTTTATCATGTTACCCAAAAAGAACATGCCAGAATTTGATAGGCTTAAGTGAGCCATTTGCTTAAGGTCTTCGTACATGAATTGACAAAAAGTGCCAAGAAAGGGCAGAAAGCACAAACTATGAATGCAAAACTATGCACAAACTATCGATGATTTAGAAGCACAATTTGGCATTCATCTGCTTGAGGAATGATGCCATGCCATTAATATGAATATATATTCTTTCTTTCTGGATTACAAGAAAGCTTTTATGGAAGCCCAACATGGCAAGCCAATGGAGTTGTTGATAAATAAAGGTCTTTATTGAAGAGATACTCAGGTATCTGCCAGTCTGTACTGGCAACAAAAACTTGCCATGAAAGATCAGGTGTCAAAAGATACAAAAAGCACAATGAACAGTTACATTCTTGTCCCTGTGTTTCAATTTATGGTCCAAGCACATATTTATAAAAGCTTTTGCTGATTCAAATGATGGCATCATTTGTCATGGAGGTCATCAAGAACATCTGGTATGCAGACAAAATCATATTACTAAAAGACAATTTAATTGATCTGCAAAGTTTACTAAATAAAGTAATGAACACAGTCTAAAAATGAGGTAACCAGTGAATATGATCTAAAGGTGATTATTAAGTAACCGAGGTTCATAGTAATCAGAAGAACGTAAGCAGCCCAACAATTGCAGTGAAACACCCAAAATGAAAGTGTGGAGTATCTTGGCAAATATAAATACCTTGGAATTTGGCTAAATGAGCAATGGGGTTATAGCCATGTAACAGAACTCAGAATATAAGGTGTTGCAATACACAACAATATACTGCTATGTGTTTTCAATTGTGGACTTTTTAATACAGGCTAACACACACACACACAAAGTATTTTATGCATGAATTTATCACAGGGTGCTAAGAATTTCTTAGATTAGCAGGGTGACCAATGAAGAAGTATCAAGGAGAACAAATAAAGACCAAGAAATCATAAAACACATAAAGTGCAGAAAGCTAGAATACTGTGGATTGTTACCATCAATCTTTCAAGGTGAGAACAATAGGTGAAAAAGTGCAGGAGGAAGAAAAACTATCGGCTGGAAAACCGGGAGACTGGTTTGAATGTAACCCAACATTATCAGAGTTGCTGCATTAACAGATGAGAGTTATGATGATATCTAATCTTCTGTAGGAAAGACCTGTACTAAGAATGAAACCTTTCTTGCAAATTTACAAGGTGCTGTATGTGTGAGAGAGAAAGAATCAGAATGAGGCTGGGATTTCTTTCTGTTCTTTGAGCTTTTTGGGTCCTTAGGATACGTTTTCCCAACCGCCAGATAATTTTCATCACCTGGACCTAAGGGGCCAAATCCAATTGGCAGTCCCAACCTGTGTAGACTCATTGATGGCCTGAGACTTAACATAAATATTGACTTACCAAAGTCCCATTTGTTCACTGGATCTACTTTAGTTGAGATTTACTCAACTATGTGGCCACAATGCTCTTGATATTCTTGTTGTTGTTGTTGTTAATTTATTGCTGCTGTTCAAGAACTTTGCAGCCTCTGTGGTGGTGTTGAGGTGTGGTAAAGGTTCATTGTGGGAAACAGCATTTGAAGCTCTGCCATTTTAGCTTTAGCTCCAAGTCGCAGATCTGAACCAGAGGTTGGAAGAGAACTCATTCTCTTTGCCTCTTTCAACTTGATTGCTTTGCTGAAATTGATGGTAGCCTGACATGGCCAACTACAACATGAGGGCATGGGTAGAAACCTCCTATTCATTTCACATGGACATCTCTATTGACATAAAACAGTAAAATAATTAGTTTATGCTAGTAATAGCCATATCTTTTGGTTAGAAGTGACCTAGGCCAAATCTGACATTGTGACCTAGAGATGCAAAGCTCCTGG
Source organism: Intellagama lesueurii (assembly GCA_037013535.1). Lineage (NCBI taxonomy): Eukaryota > Metazoa > Chordata > Lepidosauria > Squamata > Agamidae > Intellagama > Intellagama lesueurii. Next base: position 104,147,760 of record JBAJHW010000003.1, read on the forward strand.
ATCCCATTACGAATGCCCTAAGCCATTCAGAACCCCACGGCAGACAATAACATCATTAAAACCCTTCTAAATTTGCTGAAGCATGCGTTTCCTTTCCTGAGTCCCTGTAATTGAATTAGGTGTTCATGGTGTAAATTCAAAACATTTAAAAATCCCCTAAACTTCTTCCTTTTTGTTTACTCGCTAGCTTGATGCTGAACCAAATGCTGATTACTTGAGTGGCAAGGTTTTTCCCCTCCTGAATTCATTAGAGTTGATTATTTTATTTTTCCCAGTAATGTTTAAAAATTAATCTTTGTTTTCTTCCCAACCCCTAAAAAAGAAAGAAAGAAATTGCTCTCTTCTCTATAATTATAAGATATGCAATGACATTTGAATTTCTTACAGCAAAATCAGCATGGGATATCTCAGTCTTTAACTTTTGATGCTACCTTTGGTGAGGTTAACTTTTCATAACTCTTCTCTAGAAAGAAGAAGAATTTCCAATGGAATGAGATCTGTTGTAGTTATAATGATCTATACATTAGGATTAAATTGTAGCCCCTATTCCCCCACCTATGGAATGCTCCTATTAGTGAGACTGTCTGCTCATAAATAATCTCTTAGACATGTGATTAATCATTTTTAAAATATAAACCTTAGACTGGTTGATTATCTCTATAATGTAGTGGATAAATATGAAGAGGTGGACAAATCGTAGCCTCCAGATGTTTCTGGAACATAACTCCTATTCATTCAAACCAGAATTGCCAATGACGAGAGGTGTAATCCAACAAAATCTGGAAGGCTGCCCTTTGCCCATCCCCAATTTGTTTTCTGGAAGAAGCATTGTTTCGTAACAGCCAAAATCCAACTGCAGACTTACATGAGTGTAGGTCCACCAGTATAAATCTCAGTGTCCAATTGCTGCAAGTTAAGAAGTCAACATAGGCATTTGTGGTCACTTGTCAAGTCATGCAAGTGGTCTATGACCACAAATCCCTACGCCGGCTAAATTTTGGTGATTCACAGCTGAAATTCATGTGAGTGGACTTAGCGGCTTTAATTCTGTTGTGCTGTTATGCAAAAGGCATAACTTTTGAAAGGGAAGTCCCTCAAGTTAAGAAATCTCTTATAGGCATTATCAGTTGCACGCTGAGTTGGACAACTCAGTATGCAGCATATAATGTCTACAGAGACTTTATCTGTTGCATACTTACAGCAGGATCTGTTGCACTTGTAACACCTGTGGCATGTTTGTTTTCTTGCCAATGAGGTGCCTGGGTAGAAATGCTCTAAGTGTTAGTTGGTGGTCTTCTTTGAAGACAAGATCTGGCAGCTGGAGGCCTGTGTTCTAATCTCTGCACTATCAGGGAGCAGGCCGGGTAGGTGGGGCTCATCAGCCTTGGAAGGCAGCCCATCCAGGAGAAGGAAAACTCCGATTTCAAACCTCCACTGCCTTGTGGCTATATCCACTGATGGAAAAGGCTTCAGGAGTTAACCTCGAGGCAAAATCCGGAGCCGGAGTCCCGGAGGCAGTTCATGTCGTTCTGGCAACTCCTGTGATGTCGCTGGAACCAGTTGCATTGGCTCTTGCCTTTCCACTGGACTATTTCAGTGATGTGGAGAGGGGGGATTTGCTGCTTGAGTAACAGCCTATCCTCCATATTATTTTACCCAGGCTTCGTGCTCTGGAGAGGACACTCCAGCTTCTCATAAAGCATCAAAATAACACGGGAAGTAGCAATTACCAGTTATAAGTCTTTGCTCGATTGGCGTAGAGCATGATGCCAGGGGCTACTTCCGGCGGTGGGAGAGGTCATTGCACCACACTAGGTAGCTACTGCCCGCCTTAAGCTGGGCAGTCCCCAGCCAGTAAGGTGCTACCTCACCATGGTCTGTTAACCTTATGGGGTGTGTGGGGTTTAGGGTGAAAGCCGACAAGCAGATCGATAAACCTGCACCATGCAACAATCATAAGAAAACTTCTGCCCTAAAGTTGGGCACCTGGAATGTTCGAACAATGACCCCTGGCTTTTCCGACGACCTGCAGGAAATAGACGACGTACACAAGACAGCTGTCATCGACATGGAACTGAGTAGACTGCAGATGGACATTGTTGCCCTGCAAGAGACGAGATTGCCAGACATGGGATCTGTCAAAGAAAAACACTTCTCATTCTTCTGGCAGGGAAAATCATTGAATGAGACCAGGGAACATGGTGTTGGCTTTGCGGTCAGAAATACTCTGCTGAGATCCATTGTTCCATCTACTGTGGGGAGTGAAAGAATCCTGTCTCTGCAGCTCCACTCATCAGCGGGACCGGTCACCCTCATTAGTGCATATGCACCAACACTGTCGTCCACAACAGAAGTCAAAGACAAATTCTACGACAATCTGGCAGCTATTATCAAAAAAGTCCCTGAGAGAGAACCACTGTTCATTCTCGGAGACTTTAACGCTAGAGTTGGTGCTGATCACAATTCTTGTCCCACTTGTCTAGGCCATTATGGCATTGGGAAGATGAACGAAAATGGCCAACGCTTGCTGGAGTTTTGATGTTATTATGGTCTTTGTGTCAGCAACACATTCTTTAATACGAAGCTTCAACACAGAGTTTCCTGGAGACATCCAAGATCGAAGCATTGACATCAGCTCGATTTGATCCTCATTAGACGTTCTAGCCTTCCTAGTATTACGATCACACGCAATTACCAGAGTGCTGATTGCGATACTGATCACTCCCTGGTGTGTAGTAGAGTAAAACTGTGAGCAAAGAGATTGTATCACACGAAAAAGGAAGGAAGACCACGTATTGACATTAGCAAGACACGCGATCAAAGAAAAGTGGAGGAATTTGCCCAAGCGCTTGAGGAAACCCTTCCAGGCCCGGCTGATGCAAATGCACCTGAACGATGGGAACATTTCAAGAACACTGTTTATAACACCGCCTTGTCCACATTTGGCAAGAAGACCAAAAAGACGGCAGATTGGTTCGAAGCCCATTTGGAGGAGTTGATGCCAGCCATCGAGGATAAGAGGAGAGCTCTAGCAGCATACAAAGCCTGTCCTAGTGAGTACAACTTACAGGCTCTTCGAGTTGCTCGTAGCAAAGTCCAACAGGCTGCCAGGAGATGTTCCAATGATTATTGGCTTCAGCTCTGCTCTCAGATACAGATAGCAGCAGACACAGGTAACATCAAGGGAATATATGACGGTATCAAGCAGGCTTTAGGTCCAATACAGAAGAAATCTCCTCCCTTGAAGTCTGCTACAGGTGTGATCATCCAGGACCGAGCACAGCAGATGGAACGCTGGGTGCAGCACTACTCCGAGCTATATTCCAGAAAGAATGTAGTAACCAAAGAGGCACTAAATATCATCGAGCGCCTGCCTGTCTTGGAAGAGTTGGACAGCGAACCAACTTTAGCAGAAATAAAAGCGGCCTTGGATTCCCTCGCCTCTGGCAAGGCACCGGGAAGGATAACATCCCTGCTGAAGTGTTGAAGTGCTGTAAAGAGATCACCACCAAGCTGTATGAAATCTTTTGTCTTTGCTGGAGGGAAGGTGGAGTACCACAGGACATGAAGGATACAAACATCGTCACATTGTATAAGAACAAAGGAGACAGGGTCGTCTGCAATAACTACCGTGGCATCTCTCTTCTCAGCATTGTATGGAAGCTGCTTTCCTGTGTTGTGCTGAAGAGACTTTTTAAAATCCTTCCCAAGATTGTATGTCCACCTCGACTCCTTAACATCATCAGGCCCTTTCATGAGGAAATGAAGGGCACTGTAGTTTTTGATGGCTCAACATCAGATCCCTTTGACATCCGAAGCAGAGTGAAACAGGGCTGTGTCCTCGCACTGACCATGTTTGGGATCTTTTTTGTTGTCATGCTGAAGTACGCCTTTGGAACTGCAACAGAAGGTGTCTATCTCCAGACTAGATCAGATGGAAAGTTCTTTAATCTCTCTAGATTGAGAGCGAAGACCAAAGTCCAGCTGAAATGCATGTGGGACTTCCTCTTTGCTGATGATGCAGCTGTTGTTGCCCACTCTGCTGAAGACCTCCAACAACTTATGAATCTGGCAAGACTTTGGATTAACAATCAGCCTGAAGAAAACACAAGTCATGGGCCAGGACATGGACTCACCTTCCTCTATTACCATCTCCACGCAAGAATTGGAGGTTGTTCATGACTTTGGGTACCTTGGCTCAACAATCTCTGACATTCTCTCCCTAGATGTCGAGCTGGATAAACGCATTGGCAAAGCAGCTACCATGTTCTCTAGACTCACAAAGAGAGTATGGCTTAATAAGCTGACGGCATATACCAAGATCCAGGACTATAGATCCAGGTCTGTGTCCTGAGCACACTCCTGTACTGCAGTGAGTCCTGGACCCTTTGTGCACGGCAGGAGAGGAAGCTGAACACATTCCATATGCGTTGTCTCCGACACATTTTTGGTATCACCTGGCAGGACAAAGTTCCAAATAGAGTAGTCCTAGAACGAGCTGGAATTTTTAGCATGTATACATTACTGAAACAGCGATGTCTACGTTGGCTTGGGCATGTCGTGAGAATGGCTGACGGTCAGATTCCAAAAGATCTCCTGTATGAAGAATTAGTGCAGGGAAATTGCCCCAGAGGGAGACCACAGCTGCGATACAAGGATATCTGCAAGTGGGATCTGAAGGCCTTAGAAATGGACCTCAACAGATGGGAAACCTTGACATCTGAGCGTTCAGCCTGGAGGCAGGCGGTGCATCATGGCCTCTCCCATTTTGAAGAGACACTTGTTCAGCAGGCTGAGGCAAAGAGGCAGTCCCGAAACCAGCAAAATCAGGGAGCTGGACAGGGCACAGATTGTATTTGTCTTCAGTGTGGAAGGGATTGTCACTCTCGAATTGGCCTTCTCAGTCACACTAGATGCTGTTCGAAGTCCTCCATACAGAGCACCTTACCATAGTCTCTTGAGACTGAAGGATGCCTAATCTAACTTACAGCAATTGCTATTTACAGGAATTTGCTTTCAAAAATAATGCTGTTTGCATAACTGCGCAACAGGACTTCAGCTAATGTCAGCAGGCGTAAGTGGCAAGATTCAGGCCATTAACAGTCACTCGTTTAACTTTTCTACATTTTAATTGAAAGTTGGCCTGGCTCTTTTTAAAAAGTTATCTAATAACTGTAATTAACTAGTGTGATCATTATCATTGTTGTCATCAACAACAGCAGCAGCAGCAGCAGCCAACTCTGTGCTAGTCTGCTGGTCTGACTGAAGTGTTCTTTCTTCTCTGTAGCCATCTTTGCTGGAAAAAAACTCCAGAGGGTTTCCAGCTCTCTAGACCACAGTGAGAAAGTGCACAGGAGATCAGAGGTGGGAGGAAAATCATTCCCCCCTTCATTCTGCTGATGGAAGCAGTTTTGTTAATAAGATGTTTTTACATCCTGCCCATAGTCAACATGCAAGTAAGGCTATAGGATCATGGTGCCATCACCACCTGTGCTTCTTCTTATGCTTATGCTTTACTTCTGGGTTGAATTTTAAAAATCCTGCTTCTTCAAGAGTACTTGTGGACTAGAACAAGGCAGAGTGAAAGCACAACAGAAGAGCAGAATAGGATATCCAGCTTCACAACAACAAAATGTGTATTTCTGTTTGTACCATGAATTTTTTTAAAAACTCAGTGCTCAGCTTTGTGTTTGGCTAGAGTACTATAGATCTTCATTAACATGCTGCAGAAGCAAGAGCGAGGAGCAAATGACAAATATTTTGGGCTGTGAGTAAGGGCAAAAATCAGCAAAGGAATGTGTGTGTGTGTGTGTGTGTGTGTGTGTGTGTGTGTGTGTGTGTGTGTGTGTGTGTGTGCATGAACACATGTTCTCCACTTTTAATGCCTCTATCATTTTGTTGATGTTACAAGCTATTGTTTTGTGAAGGCTGTCTCAACAAGAAGCAGGTGCTCTCATTTGCTCATGGCCACTTGGATAGTTCTCAACTGATAAGAGACTTTTTTTAAAAAATGATACTGAAACTTTGTCTGCTAATTTCACACCAGAACTGGCTGCTTCTTTTTGAAAGATCAGATCACTCCCTTTTATTTTATTTTTTAAAATTTTATTTTATTAAACAAACATCCAGTCTACACAACATAAACCTAAAATGCAATTACATACACATAAAACACCAGTGCCACCTTCACCCTCAGGGCTGGTATTAACAATATTCTTTTTTTAAATTCATTCAGTCCATTTTCTCTCCAAAACTTCATTGTTTCTTCCCTCGGCGTATGCCCCTTCCCTCTCCGAAATACATATTCCAAGAATACACTCCATATTTTCTTAAAATTATTATTTTTTGATAGGCCTCTTCTTATTTTCATATCACATGCCAATTTATCATTAATTGCCATATCCCATAATTCTCTATACCATTAATTGCCATATCCCATAATTCTCTATACCATTCCTCTAAATTAAATTGGTTATCATTTTATAAACACTTTTCACTTGTACAAACATCAGCTAAATCTTTCTGTTTCTATCCTAATTTTGCCTTATTCCAGTTGTACAACTAGCATCTCTAACCAACTGCAGCAGAATGTCTAGGGATGGGAATTCTGAATTTTCAGGGCTACATATTCCATGATTCTCCATTCTGGGAGTTCTGCCTACCTTATAGACACATTAAAACACCTGAATGTGAAACTCCGGAGAGAAAGACTTGAATTGGAAAGTTTTGAGACTTAGCTTAGCCTACCTCTGCCCAAGCTTCCTGCTCAGAAAGAAAGCTCCCAGCTAGCACCTGGGCAGGAACAGAGACCTTGAGTGGAACTAGGCCTAACCATGGCATGTGCAATCTAGAAAATCCAAAATTCTCATCCCTAATAACTTTTCATCCTACAAAGGAGCAGACCCATTGGTATCATCTGGTTCCCTTGACTCAAAAATAGCATCTGACACATAAAATAAATAATTATGGCTGCAGTTTTAAACACATATGGTAGGAAACAAACCCAGCAGAAAACAGTGAGCAAAATATTCTTTGTGTTTGCATTACATTTGTGTAACAAATTGCTAATTGAAGCTATTTGATGGCCTGCACCTGGCATCCCATTGATTAGGCAAAAGTAGCTGTGACAACTTATGCAAACCTTAAACAAATACCAGTCGGATTCTGGCCGCTCACTCTTATTTTGGAGTACACATGCATGGGTTTGTGCTATACAAGCTATATGAAGTTATCAGTCTTAATATTCTCAGATTATACACTTTAAAGATAGCAATCTTCTCTCTGGCTTTGCTCTTTTTTCATAACTCATGCAGATTTGATAAAGTCAGGCTCAAATGGAGAATTTTGTATGTCATAGTGTCATAAAATAATTGAGTTGGAAGGGACCGATAAGACCATTGAATCCAACCCTCTGCTCAATGCGGGAATCCAAAACAAACCAGATCGGACAGATGGTTGCACAGTTTTCCCTTGAACACCTCCAGTGTTGGAGCGCTGACCACCTCCCAAGGTAATTGGTTCCATTGTCATACTGCTCTAACAGTTAAGATTTTTTTTCCTGATGTTCAGCCTAAATCTGGCTTCCTGTAACTTGAGCCTATTATGGTGCTAAGAAGCAAGGGGAGGTGTCTCTTACAACAACCCTCCTCTTCCTTTAGCTGCTATCAGATCTTCACCCCCATCCCCCCAACTCTGCCTGGGGACAGCAGAGCACAGACAAGGCTGCCAGGGCCATACAGCTCTGTTCTCCAACTCCTTTCTGTCACCCCCTTCATTTACTAGCTGAAAGCAGCCCCACCCTGTTTAATGGCTCCTCTTATAATAAACTAAATCATTGTTAATTGGCCACTAAGTGCCTAAACAGACTTGAAAATGATGCCTTGTACTAATTCTGTATGAATGCAATGTTCATTTTTTTAAAAAACTTACATTTTTACATTCAGTGCCACATAGCATACCATACATATTATGGCCATTGTGGGATTTGGGGGCTGTTCGAATGAATAGTAGTCCCATAAAATCTGCACACAATGGTATATGTTAATGAGTTTCACCCTCTAATGTGAGCTAATCTTAGAGCATCTTGTTAACAGAAATATTTTACTCCTACATTTACATTCCATTGCTCATCGTGTGATAAGGATGTTAATAGCCCTGACAGTTTAGTTATTCCCTGGAAATGTTCTCATTCATAACTTTTACATTGTATTTTATTATTCCAGAATAGTGTTATCAATTACTTGAATATCTCAATATTGTCTTGTAATAGTTTTGTAAGTATGATGGCTGGATGTATAAATGCCCAATATAAAGATTGATTAAATCAGTCACTTGATATCTTGCTTACTGGATTTTTTCATTTGGAAACAATAAACCAATTGTGGAGAGAAATATATAATTATTAAAACCCAGTGCAACAAGTTTACAGATTTCCATCTATTCCCATATGTGCCACTTAAAGGAAATGTAGTATATTCTGAGAAAAAAAAATACATTAATCACTTCTTGTGATATTTTCTTTTCACTTTACTATTACAGTCTTCAGTGTCACATTGTATTATTTTATTTTTAATCTTATCTATCCAGAGAATCTTTTGAGTAGGATAAGAATTCTTTAAACAAATAGATCAATATCAGTAACAACCAATTATATTTGAAGAAATAGCCATGTTGATTAATATCCATCCTTTATTCAGTGTTTCTTTCCAGCTATGTGAGTTACAAGCTTGCGTGTCTTTACAGAACAGAAAACAGGCACATGCAAAGACAGCCAATCAGAGCATATATGCTGACTCAGGGCATTGTAAAGCATGAGTTCAGAAAGGAGAATCGTAATGAGAGCTATAAAGTGCACACAATATGATTAGGGATGTGTGTGTGTATAAAGTGTGCATTCAAGGATAGCCCTCCCCATTTCCCACTGGGAATTTCTTTCTCTATAGATCTACCATGTTCTTGTTTTTTAAAAACTATGTCAATATTTGTGGAGCTGTTTTACATTGTACATGTTGCTTGCATTTATTTCCTCCATTGACCAAAGTGTGTTTAAGTGATATGTGCATGGAATAGAAATGGTCAACGTACGCTTTTCAGATTTGCACTTTTTTTCGGAGGGAGGGGGGGGGGAGTACAAACTGAATCCACCCTGAAGGCAATCCAGGGATATCTGACTGAGGCAAGTGTGTCAAATCTTCTTCAACTGAAATCAGGTTTATTACAATTATTTACAGTAGGACCCCTGTATCCATGGTGAATTGGTTTAAAGCTCTCCTCCAGATGCTGAAAAACACAGATTATAGCAAACACTACTATAATAGCAAGTGCTATACATAGCATGGTCTCTGGATCCTTCTAGTGGCCATTCTGGTAATGAAAGCATAGAAATATATTTCTCTAGCAAGCACTGTACATAGCATGGTCTCTGTCTCTGTCTCGTGTCCAGTTCATTGTTAGAAATATATATATATATATTTGGATTTTTCTTTTACTATTTTTAATATTTTCAAACAGTGGATAAATGAATCAGTGGATACTGATCCCATGAATAAGAGGGTTCTACTATAATATAAGGTTGCTATGTGTGCCATTCATTCATTCATTCATTCATTCATTCATTCATTCATTCATTCTATTTATAAACCTCTACATTAGTGCAAGCATTGCTCTGAATGGTTTACAAGATTAAAACATAAAATCTCAAATCTTTCCACTAAAAAATCAAAAACAATACAGTGATACACAGACAGTAATTAAATCATTAATATAAATAACACTATAAAACCTAGAATTAGTTAAAAAAAAAGATTGCATCCAGGACACTCAATTACTAAAGGCAGCTTTAAATAATTAAGTCTTTACTAAGATAAGGAGGGAAAGAGTATGGCATATGTTGGCATCTTGTTCCAGAGACTAAGGGCCACAATGGAAAAGGCACAATTTCTTGTATTAGCCTTTTCTGGCTTCCCTCAGTGTGGCCACTTTTAACAAAACAAATTGAGAGGAGTGAGTGGAATTGATAGCTGATTTCTGGAGGGGATATTCTGGCAGGTACCAAGTTTCTAAATCATTAAGAGCTTTATAGGTCATAAACAACATTGCACATTGCATGATATGATCAACTTGAGTGGATCAGGATGAAGGATGTAAATACACATGTCATTTTCACACATGAAGATGAATAACCATAAAATTAAAATTAAACTGTAAAATCTCTTCACCCTGCAAAAAGGCAAAGTATTTTGCAGTGCTCTTGACAAGAGAGGAGAATGAGAACACTTTGTTGTGTTTAGAAACTAAGCAACATTATGGAAATAATATTTCAAGGCACATAACACAAATGATGATGGTTGATGATTTGTGGCATGGACTTTTAAGGACTGAACAGGTTATCTACATCATTTTAAACAACCATCTGGTTGTTGCAGGCTCTCTATGTGTGCATGTTGTTTGCTTCTCAAAAAGAAAGAACATTAATTTTTCACAGAGAAAGTTTGCACAAATTAAGAAGATTTAGAAGGAAAAAAGTAGTTTTCATGTCTTGCTGTCACTTAGAGGCAAGACATTTTCCGGGGTTGAAAATTTCTCTTCAAGATGTCTGATTGAGTTGAGGCAGGCTATAGAGATAAAGAAGGCTGACCAGCGAAGAATTGATGCTTTTGAATTGTGGTGCTGGAGGAGACTCTTGAGAGTCCCCTGGACTGCAAGGAGATCAAACCTATCCATTCTGAATGAAATCAACCCTGAGTGCTCACTGGAAGGACAGATTCTGAAGCTGAGGCTCCAATACTTTGGCCATCTCATGAGAAGAGAAGACTCCCTGGAAAAGACCCTGATGTTGGGAAAGTGTGAAGGCAAGAGGAGAAGGGGATGACAGAGGACGAGATGGCTGGACAGTGTCATCGAAGCTACCAACATGAATTTGACCCAACTCCGGGAGGCAGTGGAAGACAGGAGGGCCTGGCGTGCTCTGGTCGATGGGGTCACGAAGAGTCGGACATGACTTAATGACTAAACAACAACAACAGAGATGAGAATGAAGAATTTAGCAAATATTCTTTACAGACTAGCAAATGGAGTCAAGCCATTTGCTATTCTGAGGTCATACGATAAAGCTGAGACGAAGCATCTCTGCATCTGATCAGTACCAGAATGCAAGATCATTTTGGTACCTCACATAAATTGCCTTGAATTTCACAATGGAATGCTTTGAACAAACTGGTGTAACCTATTTCTCAACAAAATATATGTGTTCCTTCATTAGGCTGCTGTCAGCCACGCATGTCTAAACCCTCTATTCACGTCATAATGAACAATTACAGAAATCCCAAATGATCTACTTTGCTTAGATGTTTTTGTATACTATTATAGTCTTCTCATCTTAAACTGTGAAATGAATAACCTGGATGTAATCACTAAGGTGGGTAAAAGCCTGCTTCAAATATGAGTGGGCTGCGGTGTCAGGTTAACTGGATTTCTGAAAGAACGATACTGTATTATAAGCAGAAAAATGCCCCCATTAACACATATCATAGCTGTTTAAAAGGATTAGACAATCAATGCTTCTCAAATAAATCTTCTGTGCCTGGCTCAGTGGAACACAGCAAGAATATGAGTCATCCTGTAAAGATGAATCAAGACAATCACAAAGAAAAGTCAGTCTTACAAACACACATACAAACTAGAATGTATCCCATCAACTATTTTACATCTTGAATATTCCATATCTTTCAAGCCATAAGCTGAGTTTAGCAGCTGTGTGCTAATTATTATCTGGGAATGGCCATGGGGAAACTTTCACAACATCTGGAGTTGTTATGAAATGCATAGTAAAAGCTACCATTTGATTGCTTTTCCCCAAAGCATAGATTAAATTCCTCTGCAGAAGACACCTGCTGCACAAGATAGGAGTGAAAGCAAGCTGTTTCAGTGAAATGAATTTTCTTTTAAACCTTGGATTTCTGAATATGCAGTATATTTTTCAGGAAGATACCTCTGTAAAATTGAGGAGGATGATGATGATGGTGATAGAAGTGGTGCTAATACTTGTGATGACAACAATGACGTTATGGGGTTTTTTTTAAAGATTATTTACGAAACAAAAAAGTCCTTGTCATTTACAGTGCTTCAGTAGAAATAAGCATTTTTTCCTCTCTCTCTCAATCTTTCTCTCTCTCTCCATCTGTCTATCTGTAGTATTCCTACATATGAGTAATGTGTGTGTGTGTGTATGTCTCTCTGTTTATGTGCTTGATATATTAGCAATTAGATTTCAAGATTTTCTGACTCAGGAACAAACATGTTCTAAGTATGTTAGTTAGAATTCTTCCTAAATTGTTCTTCTTTGGACTATGGGTAAGAGCTATATTTTTACTCTGCATGTAAAGCGAAACAGAACAAACAAACAACATCAAAAACCTAGAGTGGACATTGTTTTCTTTTCCATAATGTGCTAAGGATCTTCACACCACATTTTCCTGTGGTTGAAAATTCAGCACCAGAAAATATCTTTTCTCCATCTCCTTTCTCTAATCAGTACAAGGTGAATGTTTCCATGCCTTCTTTCAAATCTACAGGCTTCCTTTGAACAAGCATGATAAGAATTTGGATAACATACTACTTGAGTAGGACAATTCAAAGACCATAGTGATTCTGTAATACCTATGCAGAAGTAAGTTCCTTTGATTTCAATAGGCCTTAGTCCTGGGAGACTGTGTATCTAATTATCATCTAAATGTCCCTTTTGGAAGTAAATGCTGGTCAAACAGCACAAACAAGAATATCACTCTTTGTGAAAGGGGAGGAAAACGTACTGGACCAAATTCAATTTTTAGTCTCAGTCGAAGTTGAACTGAACTGAACAAATTAGTCAACACAAATAAAAGCTCCATGAATTATTGCAGTATGAGAGTGCAGTGATGCTGTTGTGCAACGGAGGAAATCAGTATTCTGTAAGGCAATTCTAAAAAAAGGAGCAGCCCAAATAAAAAATTGTAACTTTGAAAGTGGACTTTTGATCAACACCAAATTCGACACAATTGTAGATGACAGCCTGCTCTTGCACTGTACCAAAATGGAGAAGTTTGAAGAAACATAATGATATTTTAAAAGTGAAACAGTTTTACTCTCCTGTAAATGTCCCCAGATTTAAAATAGATCAAATAAATTGAAAATATCAATCTTCTTTATTTTGAAAGAGAATAATTGGCCCCATCCCCTTTTTTATTCGGATAAAATCTAGGCTGCGGGGGCTGAACTATCAATCCTAAAAAAAAAAATGTATTTCAAAAAGGAAAAGCAATGGCATTCTTATAAACTGAGCGTGTGTGGAACCAGCTTACCAGCAAGAGCATTCCAAAGTAGAATGGGAGTTTCATGGGAGAAAGGCTGCAGGGCAATGAAAGGTCACGGAAACAGAGTCAAATACAGGCTTTCTTCAAAAGAATAATAATAATAATAAAGCTTGCTTTAAAGAAGGTAATGGAATAACTGTTTTCCAGAAAGGAACATTTTGCCACGTATCTTCAGGGAATTGGCAAATAATTTTGTAAGGCATATTCAAAGTATATCTGCATTATAAAAGCAAAGAACAGTTGTTTTCGTCCCAGCCCTGCTTTCAGTAAATATTTCTGAAACCAGGCTTTTCTGAAACCAGTCTGGAACATAGCTTTCTAGTCTGCATTCTGTAGAGCGGGCATGGCGACATTAGTTTACCTGAGAGGTTAAAGGGTATGCATGTTTCTCCATGGTATGTATTGCACTTACTCACATCTTTGCTTCACCATTTCATTAAGTTCAAAACAGCCCTTCGAAATATTTTGGCACAGTTGGAGTGCAGGCACATCCCAGCTGTTCTTGCTTCTGTTCTCCTAGCAACCATAGTACAGATCATATTCTCATCTTCTGGGATCCTCTAACGCTGGGTAGCTCTACATGAGCGAAGTTCTGTTGGAATTTGTGTATAGAGTGTATACATTTAAACTCCTCTTTTAAAATGCCAGGAAATGGGGCAATATTGCTGCACAATACGTATTGTGCCCACGTTGCCACCAGGAAAAGGATGCCAAGCTTTACATAGCCAAGGACAGCCTGAATGTTGACAACACCAGTGGCAGCAGTCAAGATGGTCTACAAGATATCTTCTTGTGCTCACTATCTTTCACACTTGCTGAAAAACAACCCTGAGAATTAGTTTGAGTTTGGGTGACAAGTGATTAGCTGATGAAAAAAAAAAAGAGTCAGCTTTGGGGATTTTCCCTTGCATGGTGACACTTTGTGAATGGTAGTCAAATAGTAGTCAATGGTTTCAGACCTAAACACCCCCAACCTTACAACTGAATGTTTGCATTTTGCTTGTAAATCTTATCTGTCGAGGTACAGTGTTTTGTAAACAATGCCTAATTTTTAAAAATAAATGATGGATAATTTGTGGTATATAGGTTTATTTTAGGAAATGAGAATGGAAATATCTCTTTAGTTATGCTCCATTTCTCGAAAAATCACTTGCATTTTCTTACAAATATAAGAACACGTGATATTTGTATTGTTTCCATGACCATGCGGCCTTTTCCTGATTTTTGTGTTTTCTTCTCATCCTTGTTTCATATTAGGTTGTGACATATTGTTACATATTACCAATTTTTGTACATAATGTTCCTAATATATGGATGTTTTGACACATTTTTCTTAAAGCATGCATTTTGTCCACATATTCCCCATTGCATAATACGTATTTCTGTGCAGTGGCGAAAGATATGCATGTTGAGTTTTGCAGATTTATTTGTACACAATTCATAAAGGAGGAGAAGAAATGAATGAAAAAGAATCTGCTCTTTAGTTTCTTTCCAATGATGAGAAGCACTTTTGCAAACAGACTCACAGACCAAAAATCGGATGCATAATTTTGAAAAGGAAAAAATATGTAATGCACTTTCTTTCCCTTTTATAAATAAGGTGCCATAATTTCAAGCTACAAAATCCAGGGAGAAATTTAGATGACAATTTCAGAAGCAGCTCTAGTAAGCAGCCAAAGGTCTGTAGCAGATCTAAGATACTCCACTGCAGTTCTGCTGTGGCTTTGACATTTAGATCATAATTATTAAGCTCTTCAAGCTTTGTAGCAGTATTAATAGAATGAATTAATTTGTACGGGTTTTTACATGACAAACAGCAAAGATTCAGTAGCCGATGGAATGAGCAGCTCGTACAGCCTTCTGTATCCTTAGTAGTTCCCAAGCTTGGGTCCCCAGATGTTCTTGGACTACAACTCCCAGAAATCCTGGTCAGCACAGCTAGTGGTGAAGGCTTCTGAGAGTTTCAGTCCGAGAGCATCTGTGTGGTTCCCTGTGTGCAGCTAAAATGTTTTAAAGCTGGCATAGGGTGCAGGTTTTCAGAAATGCAGCAGCCAGCAGAATGCTCAAATAATCTCTTGTGGATCTAACTGTTCACTCAAAATGTGATGTTTATGCACTCTCACAAACACATTTAACCAGTTATAATACAGTTTTGCTTCTAGCAGATGGTGATTCCAAATGGAACATCTGAGAAAGAGATTAACCAGTGAGCTTTAACCTATTGGCTTGGTGGTGATAACGAGGTATTTTGGTTCCTTCCCTGACACAGTGGACCCTTCCACATGGGCATCTCATGTGAAAAAAATGGTACCTATGCATCCTTATCGTTCTCTCTCAATCCCCCAGTCCTTTTTCACTTTGAATCATATCTCTTAGACTGTAAGCCATTAGTATGAGACATAAACTATCCTAAGTTCTGGCAGAACAACAGTAAATAACTGCTATAAGTGGCTACTGTTGACATCTAAATTTATTCCCTGTTTCTTTAGGCTGAAAAAGCCTCTCTAATAGTATACGTTCTGACTTCATTATCTCTATTCTGTTCTCCATAAAAACAGAACTTCTTTTTCTTTTTATTCTTCTTACTGTACCAGCCGAGAGCTTGAAATTCAGGTAATGAACTGTCCATAGTTTCTGTTCTAAACGTAATGGGGCAGCTTGTTTTATACTCTTTATGATAAGGGCCCACTGCTAGTTTTTAACTTGCTATCCTTTAGATTCTGTACAAAAAACAGAATCGGGGGGGGGGGGGAATGCCTAATTTGAGGATGTAATTATAACCTTTGATGAGGAAGAACGTTAAATTTTTGTTTGTTTGTTTGTAATTCTCTGTTTGCTGAACATTTGTAAGTTAATCAAATGCATAGGAGAACTCTGCCCCTGAAGGAAGACTTGCCATAACACCTGGTCAGGGCTAGAAAGTTACTTTTAAGAGTAATTAGTTAGAGCCCTAAGATTCAAGAAAAGGCAGTTAGGCAGTCACAGTGGCAATTTAAATTGATTTTTGTTCAAACTTTTTAAAAATCAGGTTCAAGTCACATGGTATTTAAACCGGTAGCTGCATTCACATGCCCTGAATTGAAATTGATTTATTTCTGCTGGTTTAAACTGGTCTTCTTGGGATCTACGTTGCTGAAATCGAATCATTTTCACAAAAACACATTGAATTGAATCGATTTTAGAAGTGAGGTATTTCAAAAAGCCCCTGCTGGCCAGCTGAAAAAAAACTCACTTTGTAGCCCATATAAATCAATTTCACCCTTGCACTGTGCGAATGATAAAATCTAAATCAATTTAAATGCCACTTAAATGCAGTTCTTATTGCCAGTGTGACTGCAGCCTTAGTTCCCACCATAATTACAATTTTAAAGTAATTCCTTGCTATCTCATCATTCAGCGATAACTAGATAGTTAATTTTAATTTTTTTAAAGAAACCATCAGAGTGCTACAAGTCCATGTACAAAGCACACCTTCAAGACAAAATCTGTAACTGTAAGAGTAACTAACACAATACCAATAGATCACAAAAGGAGTGAAGTTATCTCATGCCAGGTTATATTGTAAGGAAACTCAGTTATGCCATACTTATTGCAAGAAGAAATTTAATTACAAGTAACTATTTGGTAGTAATTAGTTGGAAGTAACTAGTTACTTTAGCTTTCCTTTTTCCCCACTAAACCTCTGCTGTTTCCATCTCTGCCATATGTTTATTATTGCATTTTTTTAGTAACGTGCTACTGCATTTTTATTGTGGTTTATGTTAAACGATTGCAAACTGCCCTGTTTACAAAGCACCAGAAGGCTGAGGAAAGAAATGACCATATCAGTAAATAAAACCAAGTGACATAAGGCAGAAATACAAAACAGAATATGAAAATTAATGCAAGAGAGGCTGCAGAGAGGTAGAAATGTAATACGGTAATAAGTAGAGAGTCAGCAAGTATAGCTTGAAAACTGTAGCAAGTAAAATAAAAGGCAGGCGAATGTTTGTAAATGTTTGAAACAAATAACCAGGTGAAAAGTTATAAAAGTAGTCAAGATGAGGATGGAATCAGAGGTATGGAATCGGGCCCCAGAGATCAAGATTCATTGGATGAGAATGTCCAGTTGGCAGAGAAGGATGGGCAAATTGGCAGCCACCAGTCAGGAAAGTGTAGGAGGATACTTAGATAAAGTGATGATGATTCCCTTGCTGTTGAGGATTTAATGTCATTTAGCAGTGCAGTCACTGCCTCTTCCCCAGTATTGCTTTCCACCCACTTGACTCTTTTGGATCCCAGGCCCAGGCCCAAGGCTCAGTGAGATGTCTTACAGGGGAAAATAAAAAATGACGGTGGGCTTAGCATACAATCAACAGGTGGTCATCCCATAAACACCACAGGGAAGCTTGACACTCTCTTATGCATGATGCCATTGTTCCACATGTTCAGGAACCCTGCTGTTTAAGAATATCTGGTCTCATGGAGCTGTGCCGTCATGGATCTGGTTACAGATGTGGACGCATATTTCTGGACACATACCTGGGATTTTCTGTGTGCATAGAAGAGACTCAGCTTGAGAGGAGGGCACTGGTCAGTATGTTAACGCTGACTATGTGCCCATTATGTGAAAACACCTACAAAATAGTTTCTATTTGTATATTACAATTAGCGCTAACTTTTGCATTTGTTTCACTTTCTCTTTTTAGAGAAATGTCAAAGTTTGGACCAATTATGCAGTTGGGGGCAGGGAAGGAAGAATCAGATACAAATAAATAATCCACATCCTCACTACCACGTTCCCCACTATTTATTTTTATTTTTATTTATTTTTAATTTTTTGGCTTTCTTTTACAGTCTATTACAAGGGCTAAGTAAAAGGTTATGATTTTTTCCCTGTGTTCAATCTTAATGAATGTTTTTTAGTCATAAACCTGATTTGACACTAGCAAATATTACATCTTTTGAACATATGCGATGGAATCATTGGGATAGTAGGGAAAGTTGCTTTGCAAAAATTCAGTTTGGGGCATTTGCTGATCCACTTCTGCACTGCTTTTTTGGCATCTGGTAATAAACTTTCTTGGGCTCCATAATCACTGCAGATGGGGACAGCAGCCACAAAATTAAAAGACACCTGCTTCTTGGGAGGAAAGCGATGACAAACCTAGACAGCATCTTAAAAAGCAGAGACATCACCTTGCCGACAAAGGTCCGCATAGTCAAAGCTATGGTTTTTCCAGTAGTGATGTATGGAAGTGAGAGTTGGACCATAAAGAAGGCTGACCACCGAAGAATTGATGCTTTTGAATTGTGGTGCTGGAGGAGACTCTTGAGTGCAAGGAGATCAAACCTATCCATTTTGAAGGAAATCAACCCTGAGTGCTCACTGGAAGGACAGATCCTGAAGCTGAGGCTCCAATATTTTGGCCATCTCATGAGAAGAGAAGACACCCTGGAAAAGACCCTGATGTTGGGAAAGTGTGAGAAGGGGACGATAGAGGACGAGATGGTTGGGCAGTGTCATCGAAGCTACCAACATGAATTTGACCCAACTCCAGGAGGCAGTGGAAGACAGGAGGGCCTGGCGTGCTCTGGTCCATGGGATCACGAAGAGTCAGACACGACTTAACGAGCTGAACAACAACAAATAAACTCACACCATCACACTGACCGCTTAAGTCCCTTGATTGAATACACACGAGTCACTTCTTACATTATGTCTGTGCAGTAAATGTGGTAAACAGAAAAAGAAAGGAGTTATGTGTGTTGGAATGTCCCAGCACAAAAACTCCTAGTAGATATGTTATCATTTTGTTAGATAATTAAAATAGAACATGTTATTCAGTAGTACTTTCAGCAGTGATGCCCAAAATAATAATCGCCATATTGATAAAATATTTGAAGCATCAGGTCCATTATCCTAATGGGGGTATTCAGGTTTGACTTAAAAAAAATTATAAACACACTTGTTGACTGTGATGATGCATTGGGGTTTTTAGTTATGAAACTGATTCAAAATTAGTTATGTTGTGTTCTCCATAATTCTTTGTGCTGCCATAGTACATTATAACTGCTGCTTGGATATTTTCAGAGCTGAAAAAGCACTAGCATCTATTGCTAGTGTTAGTGCTACACCATTTGGCTGTTTTCTTTGTCTAACATTTCGGCTCTGCAAACATGACAGAGAGAAGTTCCCATACCTTGTTTACAATGGGAAGGTCTTTGCCAGCAGCCACGGATTGCCATAAAGTTTGACATAAAGGGGGCACATAGAGAATACAGGGGATCCCACATATTCTGACAGAGAATCTTATTGCACTTTTAGGACTAACAACAAGTCTTAAACTATTTTTTATCTTAAATGTTTTTCAGTTTTTTTAGTGCATCATGTTCGCAAACACAGAAACCAAGAAATATGTCTTGTGTTTTTTGTGTGTTAACAATTGTGAACATTTGCAATTAATCTACCTAATTGTTAAAAAAGATAAACTCATTTTAAAGTATATTTTAAAATATTTTTCAGATCTATGATCTTCTTATATTAACGTTCTGTATATATATAGCTTTGACCCAACTCCGGGAGGCAGTGGAAGACAGGAGGGCCTGGCGTGCTCTGGTCCATGGGGTCACGAAGAGTCAGACACAATTTAACGACTAAACAACAACAACATATATAGCTCATGATTACACTTTGTATATTCTCCTCCTTCTCTTCTTTTTGTTATTGTTTTTTTCTTCCTTTTTGCCATAATAAATAAAAACATCTTAAAAGTGTTTTCAAAAACAAATAGACCAAAATCCATTCATTGCATATCCATGTAAGAAAACCTGGGCCATGCCACCCCCTCTGCCTCCCCAAATATTAGCTGATTATAGATAAATGAGAAGCAACAGCTTCAATGGATTGCAGCAGAATTACTGCTTCCTACCATTGATTCTCGGAGCTGATTCTCATTCAACCACCACATACTCTTCCTGGAGCCACTGCTTCAACTTCCAGCTGCTGCTCTCTCGTGCATCTCCCACTCACCACTCACTCACTGCCACTCTTTTCCAGGCACCACACAAAATCCTTCACCACTGTTCTTCACTGACTGAATGCCAAGACACCGTGTGTAGGCATCCTTCAGTCTCAAGAGACTATGGTAATGTGCTGTTCCAAGAGGTCTTGGAACAGCATCTAGTGTGGCCGAGAAGGCCAATTCGAGAGTGACAATCCCTTCCACACTGAAGACAAATACAATCTGTCCCCTGGCCAGCTCCCTGATTCTGCTGGTTTCGGGACTGCCTCTTTGCCTCGGCCTGCTGAAAAAGTGTATCTTCACATTGGGAGAGGCAATGCTGCACCGCCTGCCTCCAGGCTGAGCGCTCAGATGTCAAGGTTTCCCATCTGTTGAGGTCCATTCCTAAGGCCTTCAGATCCCAATTGCAGATATCCTTGTATCGCCAGGATGCCACTAATATACCTGGCCTGATGGACCTATTTGAAGCCTATGCTTTTCTGGTCCGTCAAGGAGCCTACGTGACCTAGCCAGGGTCCTCCTTCAAACCACTGCTCCTGGTTGGTCGATCTGAATCCACTGTGGCCTATGATTGGCCCACCAAGGATCCTCATATTTTCTCAAGTTGCTGCGAGGTTCCAGCCCCAGCAGTAACCCATTAACAGCAGTTTTGACATGGCCAGACCTTGCCATACCACAAACCAGGGCCCCAGGTAAGATTGAACTGGGGTGCCCAGCTTATATTCATACAAACACTCATCTGCACTGCCGACTGCACAACTGATGACACAACTAGTTGCTCAACCAAAGGAAAATCTGAACAAGGGAGGGATAGCTGGGAAAACAGCTCACACAATTGCCCTTATACAATTTTCCTACAATATATTTCACAATCTTGTCTTCAATACATCATTAGGACATCTTATTATGATATTATGACAGTGAACCTCTTCACAGAGCCACAAAATGTTGTTTTGGCCAACTCCTCTTTTACTGATTTTGTAAGAGGGGGAAAAATCACCTATTTTAGTCCAAGTAGTTGAGTCCATAGGTAATCCTTGTGCTGTTGCTGAGCAAATTTAGAGGATGGAAGTCATCTGACTATGATTCACATGCGGTTAGAAAGTCAAAAAGGGCTACAGTGTGTGTGGAAACCAACTAAAATCAGTAGAGTTAAATATACCAGACCATATTGGATTTGGGCTTATGGCAAGAGGTGGGAGAAAAAAAGGGTCCTAGAATGTGACTTGATTGGGGAAATGTTAATGATGATGGTGTCATTAACAGTGTGGATGATGTTGCTAAAGAAAGCAGAAATTTCATGCACAGAATATCCTAAAAAGGGGGGTATAATATAACTAGCAACGAATCTTAATACTGTATATGAGAACTGGGAGGGAATTCTAGAAACTGTCCAGGGGATTCTAGAAACTGTCAGATCTCAGATGTGAAACTACATTCACTTACTACTAGACTCTGAGAACTTGATGAAATCTCTTTTCAAAAACAAGTTCCTTTTAGCAGACAAAAGAGAATGAAGAACACACCGATTAATTCTTTAATTTAAAGCTAGAGGTGAAAACCTCGCTTTTCCCCTTGTCCTTCATGAAAAGAATAGTGATAATGACTCAATTGATTTTTCTCTTTATGACTTCAAGGAGGAGAAGACTGAACATTTAAATACATCGGCCTAAATCCAATTGTCAGGTCCAACTAAAATAGACCCACTGAATCAATGGAATTTTCATACGTGTTGACTTACCAAGTTGCTATTGATTTAATAGGGCTGCTCTAATTGGGATTAACAATTGGATTTTGGTGTTAAGCTTTGAGGCTGATGTTTAAGAGCTGATAACCAAGCAGAAATAAGATGAGGTGTGCATTGTAGCATAGTGGGTAGGAGCAAGAATGGGTGGGAAGATTGTTCATTTTTAAATTAAGAACTTATTCTAAATTTGCGAATTTCTTCATGAACAGAATGGAAAGAGTTTTAACACACACACACCCAAAAATTCAAAATAGAATATGAGAGAAAACAAAACTGATTCTTCCAGATAGAGGTCTTTGGGTGCTTTTCTTTTGAACATCTCATTCCGATTTCCTATGTATTCAGTCATTTGTGTGGTCGGAATTCTTAGCTGCCGCCCCATTTTATTCCCTGTCCATTTTCTCATTTTTACCAGTGGCATAGCAGGAGAGAAGAACATGATCCTCTTCAAACTGGGAAGAACTCTCTGTGTTGAATTTGCTTCATGACAATTCTTAGCTTTCTTCACAAATGGGATGGAAAAAACTTGAGATTTTGTGTGTGTGTGTGTGTGTGTGTGTGTGTGTGTGTGTATATACGTACATACATACATATGTATATGCACACACACAAATATTGTGGAAAGTAAAACTGATACATTTGCCATTTCTGTGTCAGAGTTATGCACAGTGATTTGAGGGAGCAAAGTTTATGACCCCCTCACTATGTGCAGAAATGTCCTTGAGAATTAGGGCCTACACTATGTCTGCAGCTAAAAACATCTGCAAGTTCTACAAAAGTAGAGGACAGTGTGTAAGCTTATTCCTTTTTCCATCTCATGTAATCTTATTATGGGACAGAAAGTTGCTCTTAGAAAGTAAAGCCAACACTGACCAGATGGTTATTTAGCCCACCATTTGGTCTGCCGCAGGGACAGGTTGGTTTGCTCCTTTTTCCATTGATCACACAATGCAATTTCAACAGGAAACCAGAGCGTTCCTACTCACACCCTTCTGGGCTCCTATCAGAGGCCTTTACCTTTTCAGTTTGGGTAAAATCAGTCTATTTTTATTCATTTCCAGGATGTGTAATTGCTGGAAATGAATCAAAGTGAGCTTTGGAGCTATCAGTTTCCCTTTTGTTGTCAATTTGCCAATATTGCAAAGTGCTCTAAGATGAGAGCCACTTCAGGACATTGAAAAGTTAAACACATATTCTGTGCCTCTGTGGACGTGGCTGTAGGCTGGTTCTCAAATGGACCGTTAATGGAAAAAATGTCCCTTGGTGCCCATTCCTGTCTCTTTCCACTTCTGGGATGAAGATTTCTAATTTTAAAAAGATGGTTATAAGGGATGCAGCACATCAGTGATGCTTTATCAAGTGTTTAATTTGCCAATATCCTGATGTGGCACTCTTCTCAGATTACTTCCCAATATAGCAAACTGACAGTGGAAGGAGCTGGACTAAATAGGGTTACTTGAAGTGTGTATGCCATTCGTATGTGAGGACCACACAAAATGCATTCTTAAATATTTGCTACTTTTATGCCCCTGTAGTTAGTTGCTTTTGAAAAATGCATTTTATCATTCATAAAAGTAATTGTAACTGCTATTTTGGAGCCATAACAGTAACAATTAAAACCTCTGCAACCTCTAGTGACACTATTTAGCAATGCAGCCCGCTCCAGTTGAGTCTATGTAGACAAGCCCTGAGTCTTGTAGCATCTTGAAGTCTAACAAATTAATGAGCATTGCAGCCCATTCCATGAAAGCTTA
The DNA here is from genome assembly GCA_037013535.1 of Intellagama lesueurii. Lineage (NCBI taxonomy): Eukaryota > Metazoa > Chordata > Lepidosauria > Squamata > Agamidae > Intellagama > Intellagama lesueurii. Next base: position 104,171,614 of record JBAJHW010000003.1, read on the forward strand.
TGCCAAATAGAACTTCCTAGTCTTTAAGGTGCTACAAAATGGTCATGTTTCTGGAACAATCTAACATGAATATTCCCTGGATTTTTAAAAAAATTGTCACTGTTATAACTTCGAAATGCTAGATACAGCAACTATTATGAATGTTAAAATATAATCCTTTAAATATTTTTCAAAAGCAACTAAAACAGTTGCTTGCTGTTGCTTAGAAAAAGCACAACAGTTTGAATGCTACAGCTACTGGTCTGTGATCCAAAATATATTTTCTTTCCATCCACTTCTCTCTCTTCTCATCAGCTACTACAGAATAAAAGGGAGCAACACAAGGTTACAGCACCAGTCACTTCTTCACATGATAATCCTTCTCCATCATTTAGGAAAGCTACATGGCCATAAAAAGTAGCAAATATTTAAGAATTGTATTACACAGAAAGTTACCCCTTGTTAAGTTATACTGGTAACTTAGTTTTCCCCCTCTGCTATCTGAAAAAATAATTAATTGCACCTACCTAGCTATTTGTAACTAGGTACTTCCAAGTTCCAGAAAAACATCTACTCCTGCTTCATTGACTATGCAAAAGCCTTTGTGTCGACCACAACAAACTATGGCAGGTTCTTAAAGAAATGGGAGTGCCTGACCCCCTTATCTATCTCCTGAGAAATCTATATGTGGGACAGGAAGCAACAGTTCGAACTGGATATGGAACAACTGATTAGTTCAAAATTGGGAAAGGAGTACGACAAGGCTGTATATTGTCTCCCTGCTTATTTAACTTATATGCAGAATACATCATGCAAAAGGCAGGACTGGATGGATCCCAAGCCGGAATTAAGATTGCCAGAAGAAATATCAACAACCTCAGATATGCAGATGATACCACTCTGATGGCAGAAAGTGAGGAGGAATTAAAGAACCTCTTAATGAGGGTGAAAGAGGAGAGAGCGCCAAAAATGGTCTGAAGCTCAACATCAAAAAAACTAAGATCATGGCCACTGGTCCCATCACCTGGCAAATAGAAGGGGACGATATGGAGGCAGTGACAGATTTTACTTTCTTGGGCTCCATGATCACTGCAGATGGTGACAGCAGCCACGAAACTAAAAGACTCCTGCTTCTTGGGAGGAAAGCGATGACAAACCTAGACAACATCTTAAAAAGCAGAGACATCACCTTGCCGACAAAAGTCCGCATAGTCAAAGCTATGGTTTTTCCAGTAGTGATATATGGAAGTGAGAGCTGGACCATAAAGAAGTCTGACCGCCGAAGAATTGATGCTTTTGAATTGTGGTGCTGGAGGAGACTCTTGAGAGTCCCCTGGACTGCAAGGAGATCAAACCTATCCATTTTGAAGGAAATCAACCCTGAGTGCTCACTGGAAGGACAGATCCTGAAACTGAGGCTCCAATACTTTGGCCATCTCATGAGAAGAGAAGACTCCCTGGAAAAGACCCTGATGTTGGGAAAGTGTGAAGGCAAGAGGAGAAGGGGACGTCAGAGGACGAGATGGTTGGGCAGTGTCACCGAAGCTACCAACATGAATTTGACCAAACTCTGGGAGGCAGTGGAAGACAGAGGGCCTGCGTGCTCTGGTCCATGGGGTCACGAAGAGTTGGACACGACTTAACGACTAAACAACAACAACTTCCAAGCTGTGAAATGTTTACACTTTAGAAGTCCATATTAACTGTTGGATATTATTTCCTTAATACATAAATACAGTCTTTTCTTTAGAAGTGAGCTTGGAATTTAGCAGTATTTTCAGATTAGACTAGATCAAAGTAGGTTTTATTTCTCCAATTCATAAATGTGATCTCTTCTTCGGTAGTGATGTTTTCTGATTCAAGCAGTTCAAAGTTTTTCTTTACAAAAAGTGTTCAATTTAATTGGCAAACCTTTAGACTAAAGCCAATGTTACTCCTACCTACAGCAGCCCCACTGAAATCAATACGAATTCATTTAGTTGTAAGTACCCTGTTTCCCCAAAAATAAGACAGGGTCTTATATTAATTTTCGCTCCAAAAAAACACATTAGGGTTTATTTTCAGGGGATTTTTTTTTTTCATGTACAACAATCTACATTTATTCAGATACAGTCATGTCATCTTCTTCTGGTTGCTGCACAATGGTGGAGGCCAGGGTTTCACTCAACTGGGGCTTATTTTTGGGGTAGGGCTTATATTACGAGCATCCTGAAAAATCATACTAGGGCTTATTTTCAGGTTAGGTCTTATTTTCGGGGTAACAAGTTCTATTTATTTCAATGGATCTACTCTTAAGTAAGAAGTACATCGGATTTAGCCCTTAGTCACTCCTGAGATTAAAAGTTTGCAAATGGGTCCTTCAATTGTAATACCAAAGCTTTTAATTTAAAGAAGAAGAAGAAGAAAAGGTTTCTCTAGATAGACTGGCTCCAGCTTTATTGAAAACTGATGAGACTTTTTTTCAACCCAAACATTTGTCTTATGGTCATTTATTTCTTTGTGGAAAATGGGTGGGTTTCTCTCTCTCTCTAGTGGCATAGATGTGTCTCACTCCAGGAGGGCTAACAGAGAGGAATAACACACTGACTTGATAAAAATAAGATGAATTGTTGTGTAAATCTCATTAGAAATAATGCATCCATTAAAGAGATAATCCTAATCTTTTCAATTCCTTTGCTGTCTTTGTTTAATTAAACTCATTACAGAATATATCTTTAAAGGAAGGTAATAACTGCTGGAGATTAAAGAATTCCAATTTGCATGCAAAAGGTTCTCAAGAAAAAGAAAAGCAAGCAAAAGCAAACTTTTGACATGATCATTTTCAAACCTACCAATTTGACCTTAGTTAGGAATTTATCATGCCATGTTAACTTAGATGGGAGGTAAATGGGGTGACAACCCAAATACCGTCAGAAAAACAAAGATAATGAAATGTACAACACTTGTTTTTGAAGTATTATTTCTCTCCATAAAGCAGACAGAACAAAGAGTTGATGATGGGCAGATGAATAGTGGGAGGGATATCTCGTACACTAATGGTAGGGGAAACAAGTTGAAATCCAAGATTTGTTTGATGGGGAATTAAATAACTAGCATTGTTGTGAGGGAAGGGCAGCTGGTAGGGAGACCTCAGTTTGATTGTTGTTGTTAATGCAGCATTTTGAAATTTGTATGGTTAGCTTTCCTCACCTGTGCAGTGAAAGTGCAGGGATTCACAAAGTAAAATAGCTAGTACTTCTCAGATAGTCCACCCTTCTTCTCATTAACTGACACTTACAATGATCCACTCTGAGATATTAGTGGTACAAAGAATAAAAATGTTCCATTTACTTACAATTGTGTAAATATCAACAACAAACTATGTAACAACATTACTGCTTTTTAACAACTTTGCTTCAGTATACTTTAACAGACATTTTCTACCAACTACCATTAATGGACATTAAAAGAGCTCTCAGCACAGAGGTGGGGCTTTTGCTGAATTCTGATATAGGCGATAGAGAGGGGACTTAGGGTGCTGAATTTGGGGTGCCACCTCCTTTTACTCATCCTTGTCTCTATGCATTCCCTGCTCTCCTGACAGTAAAGTCAGGGTAAGAAAACTCTGAACATCCCTCAGCTGATTTCTAGTCGATCAGCAAGGTAGATCTGATCTCCAGCTGTTTAACTCAGGCAATAACAAAATAATTTCCCTCCAGTCCTAACTTTTAATTACTGAGCTGAAGAAACTTTGCACAGACTTTTGCATTGAAGCAGCCTTGAATATTGGTATTCAAAAGCACCTCCTGGGCTCAGAGTCTTTTAATTCCAAGTACCTGTCTTAGACACTGGGCGGTAGTTCCTTGAATTCTTGTTAAAACAACATCGCTTCTTGCAGATTGAACTGTCAAGGAAATGTACTACTTATATAAAAATAGATGGCAAGAAATTAGTGATCATCCTTTCATGCTGGCACAGGAGTAAATGCTGGCTCAAGGCATCAGACTGCCTGAAGAACCCTGTTTTTAAAAAAACTGTACTAATGATAGTGGATTGGAACCAGCTTAATTTATTCTTATTCTTGTCCCATTCAAATCAATGAAACATTAATTTCTGTTGAACCTACGGGTGACCAGGACAGGACTCAATATAGTGTTATTTCTATTTAGGGCAATTGTATGGAAAAACAAAAGGATTTTTAGTCCCAACTGCCTTTTTCATTTCAACAGGTCTGCTACTATACATAGAACTGACCCTGAGTGCAGCTTCAGTCCGAATCCAACCCAATAGAATTAAAGCTAAAACACAATCCCTATTGTTCATGTCCACCTTTGTACTAAGGGTATACACTGTCTCCAGAGAAATGTGCAAAAATAGGACCAAATCAGAGCTCCATTATTTGGACAGCCTGTAGCAAGCACAGAATGGAGTAGGTCATCCTTGGGGGCCTTCACAAGGCCTAATGCTCACTCTGGCATTCATGGATTTTAGAACTGAAAAAAAGTAAAGATGCACTGGATGAGGAAAGGGAAATCAGAACTAATACAAAGTATCAGGGAAAAATTGTCAGTAAAGCCTAAGACTAGAGATGAAGTTGAACTGAAAAATGAACCTTAAAAAACAACAAACCAGGCCAGTTTGTCGGTTCGGTTCCTTGCCAGTTTGGAAATTGTGACAAACCACAATGTACCAAACCAATGAACTTCTTCACCATTTTTTGGTTTGTGGGTTTTTTTTGGGGCAATTCACCTCCCTGGCCAAAGAGCCTGCTCCTGTCAATCGGATTTCCTTGGCAACGATGGAGCAGACCTAGAAAAAAAAAATGATTGTCAGGTCAGGAATCTAACCATGGAGCTCCAAGTGCTCTCAAGAAGTTGCTTCTTATAAATATATATATATATAAAGGAAGCCACACAGCAGCCGTTTCATTTTTGCTCCTACCCCCGCTGACCACAGAGCTACCCTTCTACCACAGAGCTACCCCCTACCTCAAAGCTACCCTTCTACCTCAGTGCCAACTGTCTATCTCACCTCAGACCTCCAGCAGCACGTCCCATCCCATACCAGGCAGCCTGTCTACTTCCCCCTCCACCAAACATAGAGCAACCTCTCTACCTCAAAGCTATCCTTCTACCTCACAACCATCTGTCTACTTCACCTCAAACCTCCAGTGGCATGTCCCTATCAAAAAGATCTTGACAGATTTGAGCACTTGGCTGAAAATAACAAACTGAAATGTATCAGGGATAAGTGCAAAGTTCTACATCTAGGGGAAAACAAATTCACAGTTACAAGATGGGAATACTTAGTAATACTAAGAGCAAGAAGGATCTTGGCATTGTTACAGATCAGAAGCTGAATATGAGCCAACAGTGCAATGTGGCTGCAAAAAAGGCCAATGCTCTTTTAGGCTGGATTAACAGAAATACAGTCTCCAAATGCTGTGACATACTAGTTCCCCTTCTATTCAGCACTGGTTAAGCTTCAGCTTGAGTATTGTGTCCAGTTCTACACATGCACTTTCAGAAGGATGCCAACAAAGTGGAGCAAGTTCAGAGGAGGGCAACAAAGATAATCAGAGGATTGGAAACCAAACCCTGTGAGGAAAGACTGAAAGAACTCAGCATGTTTAGCCTTGAGAAAAGAAGGCTGAGGGGAGATATGATAGCACTAGAGATGGGCACAGACCACTGATTCTTCCTTCGGATGAATAGGTGTTCAGCATTTCCCAGCCCCACCTCCTCCGATGGGCACCCACTCAGAGGCAGCACTTTTTCAGTATAATTAACAATCTTTTTTTAAAAAGAGTAAATTCCCAAGCTGTTCTTCAGAGAGGAATATGATCAAGGAGAGAATCAGGCAGTAGATTGTAACACTGAAAGATTGTTTTGTCACAAATCAAAGATAATAGAAGAGATGCTGGTTAAACATACAAAATAAATATAAAATGTTGCCTTGGGCATATTTTTATTAGTTTTAGTGGGTGGCTGTCAAGCTCATTGAAATGTTTCACTTTTAATTAAGTTTTTTCCTCTTTCTATTGTGTGAATATTTTTCCATGCCATCTAAATATGCAAATGGCTGCAACTTTCCAAACTTTGGGGGCAATTTACTTTATAGATTAGTCCCAATTAGGTTGTTCCTGATAGATTGTGTAGTTTTGCATTTCTTTTTCTTTTTCTTTTTTAATTAAAGTGCTCTACACAATGGTGCACCGCAGAGTTAATTGCTGTAATATAAAGTGGATTATGGTGTTCCCCCACCCCTCCACAGAAATAAACTTTTAATACTGGGCCATTAAGGATCATCCCTGGGACAATTTTGTAAAGAAATGTCTGTGGTCTTTTCTTTATCTGTTCAAGGGTGCTCCTAAATTCTCTTCAACGAATTAGAGCAGGAAAGCTCTCTCCATGACCAAGTGGGAATGCAACCTGTTGGTGTGTATTTGAAGTACTATACTGTAGCATTTTATGTAAATCCTGCACTTTTTAATCAAGCAAAAGGTTATGTACCACCTGAGAGTCTGCTCACCTGGATGTGTGACATATCATGCCACACATGTCTCTGATAAACCCCTGCAGGAACAGGTCTCCTAGGAATCTTGTGGGATTGACCCCTCATGAAATAAAAGAGGTACCTGAAAAGGACCAAAAAGCAGCTGTCTCTGACCCTATGGGCAGAGCCCAGAACAGGTATATATCTAGCTGACAGGACCCAGAAGCAGAGCTTATAGGCAATGAGCTATCATAGGTGGATCACAATCCTGTCCTGAAGACACTCAAGCCACATTCAGCTGTTAGAGAGAGTGTTAATTTGAAACTATCTCTACAAGACGAAGGGCAGTCTGAATAGGAGAGAGTTTGTTATAGTTTGCTACACTTGCTTGGGAGCCCTGATTTTTCAAGATCCCCCAGTTAGGTGAAGAGGCTCCCTATGTAGCAGCTTTCCTCTTTCCAAGCAGACAGTGAGGGGATGTAGGACTAGAACTCTCTCTGCTCACGCTTTCACATTAACCCTTTTTGAACGCCTGAACAAGGCTCTGGACCTGTCTGCCTGTGGAAGCTAAGCATGGTCAGGTCCAGTTAGTATTTGGATGGGAGAGCACTTGGAATTTCAAATTCTCAGATGACTAACAGGAGCATTTTACAACCTCCTTTCAAACTCAGTTCTGGTCTTTTTGAGATTTCATTGTGAGATTGAATGGCCACTGCCCCATTATCACTGCAGGACAGTCCAGTGATGTTGTTGTGCTGGCAGAGCAAATCAACATTCTACAAGGCAGTTCTAAAAATGGGGGCAGTCCGAATAAAAAATTACCCAAAATGCACTGTGCCTTATATTTTCTGGAACTTACTGAAAATAAATATATACAGAAAGAAAATAAACAGAAGTCACTCCATTTTTGTTGAAATAGCTAGCTACGCAGCAGTCATTTGTTTCAGAGAAATGGTCTTAACCATGACTATCTGGTCCTGCAGAAGTGACCTCATATGTGAAGTTCACACAGAACTGACACACCATATCATATCCTTCCTGCCATATATCAGTAGTATGCCATACTCCTGGAGTAGCAGGAAGAAATTTTAAAATTTCCAGCCAAGATTCATAAGTTGCTCATGCTTTTAGAATCTGAACACTTTGAACTAAGCAGTATGTAAAGTAGAAATATCACCACGAAGTAGAAATGCTGGTCCAAGGCTGGTGGGCTAGATCAGGCAGTTGCCATCAAAAAAAGTTACTTTGCTGAGCTCTGTTCTTATACTCAAACATACAAATGCCCCACAAACTGTGCTGCTTATCTAAGTTTCATTGCATGCTTCCAGAATTGCCCAGCCTCCCCCACAGAAACCTCTGCATTGCATGGATGCAGGGAGGTGTTACAGTCAGTAAAGAAGAGGGGACGGCCAGTTTTTATGGTCTCATTTTGAGAGAAGCTTGACCTCCGGTGTGTCAATATGCTTGCCAATATGGAGTGGATTAATAAAATTTTAGTGGCAGAAAGAGCAGCAGATGATAAATCATCTCCCTAGAGAAGGTCTTAAAAAAACTAGTCACACACAAAGCACTCCATCGGTACATTTAGAAATAATTCAGTTATCTGAAAACTTGAGGCAAACACAATTTATTACTAGTCTTTTGTTCACTTATCAAACTTCACTAAAAATCCAATACTAGCACCTTCTTCCAGTATCCATTTGTCTTCTGAGCCATACTGTTTTGTGACATGATGCGGCAGAGTGGGGAAGGGTGTCCTAGAGAGACAGGGGAGAATCAATTTGTTAATTCATCTTATTGAAAACAAAAACCTCCTCAACTCCAAGAGGCCTCCTACCACTTGTGGATCACGGAGCCAAACACCACATACCAGTACTGTGATCTGCCCAGTGTTAGACATATTCCAGTCAATGCTCCTGTTTAGACCCTCAAGAGAAGGCAGTCAAATAGAGGTTTACTGAGCAGCATAATGCGATACATGACTTCTATCATGGATCATGTATGTGTTACATGCTGTCAAGTTGGTTCCAATTTATAGTAACCCTAGTGGGCTTCACAGGTATGTGAGTATAGATGGGCAGGAACCACTGGTTTGTCTGTTGGTCCAACAGGGGTTTAGTGGTTCTGAGTTCCACCTCCTTTAGCAGGTGCCCACTCAGAGGCAACACCCAGAGGAAGCAGGGCAAGGAAAGCCAGGGCACTGCCTCTGAGTGGGTGCCTGCCAAGGAAGGTGAGGCTCAGAACCGTGGAACACCTGTTGGACTGGTAGGAGAATCAGCGGTTCATATGTAAGGAGTGATTTTGCCAGCACCACTCCTCCTCAATGAGTTTCCATGGCCAAGTGAGGATTTGAACCAAGATCTCCTGAGTCCTAGTCCAACACTCTATCCACGATACCACAGTGGCTTTCATTCTGGATGATAATCAGTAATTTTTAAAAACAAAAATGAAAGTGAGTTGCTGTTCTTAAAATGAAATTAAGTTCATTTGTTAAAAGTTAATTTCAAGTTAATTTCTTAAAATGAAATTAACTCAAGTGGCCTCCTTCATACAATTATTTAAGTTACAAAAGGCTTGTCTTCTTTTTCACCTGGCCATTTTACATTGTATTTATTTATGTATCTGTTTCACACTTTTAGCACTGTGTAAACTCTTGTGAACACCCAGTGTGGTATAGAGGATAGTGTTATGGACTAAAGGTTGGCTTGAACTTGATGGCACAAAACAACAAACCCTTCCTATGTAGCTTTTAAAAAAAGAGAGAGTATGAAACTAAAATATCCATTTAAAATATGCTCCACTTTGTGCATTACAATCCTTAGTGATTGTTCACCAGCAGTGTGCTTATATCCAGTGTGGTGTAGTGGATGCTCCATGCTCAGCCATGGAAAATAACTGGGAGGTTGTTTCTTTCTTTATTCATATCAGAACATTGCACAATTTATATGTGAAATATAGTAAAATTTTAAACAAATTAAAATGTTAAGATAATTAGACTATTTTTGATCAGAAGTGGGCTACCTCAATGGCATTATCTCAGCCATTTGCTAGATCTTCTTTTATACACATGGTGGGGTATAAATTGCATGCACATAAATACTGCATTGATTGAGTTTCACCACAAGCACAGAAAATTTGTATCCAAGTAGCCCCATTTTGCTTGATTATTCTTTGATCTTCGTACTTCACATCCAAGTCTATTAAATGACTTCCAGATGACCCAGCTAGAGTCTCTTGTCTTCTTCAGCATTCATCCATTTAGCAAGGTGTGTTGTTTCTGTTCTCCAAAGGTTTAGCCTAGCCTTTTCTGGTTTAATATTTAGAGGCTGAGAGGTGTGCAGAAAACTTTTTCTCAATTTTAGCCACCATCTAGGGGGTAAGTGTCCATGAAGTGGATGGGTTTGGTGTTGTATTGCCTTATTTTATTCATTATTTGCTAGGACCTCTCAACGTACTTCTGGAGGGGCAATGCCAGCAAAATAGCAGACTTTTACAATGGAGATAGGTTTCAGGCAACCAATAGACATGAGCACAAAGCACTGGTTTGGTGGTTCAATGTGATTCAATTCCCAACTGAATAGCTGATCCATAGTTTGGTGCCCCGCCCACTCAGTAGCAGCACCCCACCCCGCCTCCTCTGGGCACTGCCTCTGAGTGGGTGCCTGCTAGAGGGGGCAGGGCACCAAACAATGGATCAGCTGTTTGGCCAGGAAAAAAAACACACCAAGCCACTGAACCAATGGTTCGTGCCCATCTTTGGCACCAGTAATAATACTGCATGATTCATTAAGAGCTACATTGTTTGGTATGTGCTGATCTACAACATACGACACTAGGAAATTCTGCTGTGGAATAGCACAGGGATAAAGCTGTTTTTCTTATTATTTGTGAGTGTGCACCCCAGTCTAACCCAGCCAGTTTCCTAAATATGTTATTTCTGGTGCCAACTCTGTATTTGATGTTTAGACATTGTTTTTGTAGGTCAGGGTTTGATCCAGAGTGATGCTAAAATAGTTTGGTGTAGGGAAATGTTTCAAAATCTTGCTTTCTCAGCTAACTCAGAGCTTCCTCTCTGCTTCTCTGTTCTTGAAGTGGAAGGCATAGATCTTTGTTTTTAAAAGATTTGGTTTCAGCTGGATGTTTTTATAATATAAGGAAAGATCTACTGGGAGGTCGTAATGGTAAAGCCACTCTGTAAGTATCTCAATTACCTTGAAGGCCCTGTTAAGGTTGGTATAAGTCAGTGTGACTTGTCACCACATAGCACAGTGCGCTTTTGCACATTAGCCAGTCACACTGTTCCTGTGAGAAAGAGCAGCTAAGCAAGCGATGGATCTTCCATCAATTTTTTTTTTATGATGATATTTAGCTTTTTGGTGATGGTGGGGAAGAGCTGAGGTCCTCATTTTCTTTTTTTCCTTGTTTTTATTTTCCAACAGAAGATTTAAAAACATAGATATATAGCACAATGCGCATTTAAACAGTAAACATAAAGTGTAAGAATCTCTAACCATCGAACAATAAACAAAGATAATCTAAATGCAAAAAAGAAAAAAAGCCTGAGGTCCTCATTTTCATGTTACACTTAGCAAAGCAGAGAGGTAACATCCTTGGTTTCTTTAGTCGCTCCCATTCGCTTGAAGGAAGAAACAAGCAGGAGCAACTCAGCATGTGTATCAGTATGCTGGCTTGCTTGCAATAAGCCAGAATGCTTTGAAAGTCAGGCTTATTGTGATACCTCAATGCATCCTAAAGCTAAAACTAAACCAAAGATTAAAAGCTAAAACATGTGAAATACTACACATGTGTCTCCTTGGTGCTATGTAAGGATACAATCTACATATGTAATTTTTAAAAATGTGTAAAGTGCTGAGAGGACCAGCCTCAAATATTTTGCTGATCTTTTCAGTTGATCATTCTTCAGCAATAGAATGTTCTGGGGGAGCAAATCTGGATTGGAACTGCAGTGAGGTGCAAAATCTTGAAGCCCCTTCACCAGCCATGTTTCAGGGTTCCAATCTGAAGTAAGTCTTGTGAAGTTAATTTTGCATTCTAGCATGTCTTTAAAGTAAGATGTGGTTTGATTCTGGCACAAAACAGCAAATGGTGACTCAAAAATAATAGTACAACAGTAAATTTGGAAGTGCAGGCGCTCATCATGACAGTTCCCACACCCATCCTCCCTCTGGAGAGTCTAAAAGTGCAGGCAGTTGGGTTGGCTCATATCAACACATGAGGAGCAGGTCTTTTGTAATGCCAGTGGTTCTCAATTACCCATTCAAAGCCAAACCACTCTCAAATACTTTGCATTACAATATGTATAGCTTGCAACCATATAATGTTGCTGATTCTGAGAAAATTCATTTCCTTTCTAGCTATAGTGACATCTAAAGCTAAATTCAAATGGAATGGACACACCTGGGGAAGATGGGAGGTGATGCCATCCTCTCTGCCAATCAAAAGGTCCTGGGAGTTTGACTTATGGAATCCTGGATCTACTGCACCACTGCCCCCAAGTCAGGCAGGATAATACCTATATCTCATGAGATTAGTTTAGTGACTGAGACAGAAACTTCTGTGAGCACTTTCCTGTTGTAAGACTGACAATAAATTAAATATGTAGCTGCTCTTTCATGACACCTAAGATGGGCAGCTTGAGGTAGTGTCCTCATTCTGTCTAGAAGCAGAGCAGACTCAGCCTCAGAACAAAGTGTGGGTTGTGTGGAAAGCAAAAGGACTCTTCACCCAGATGGCAAGTGTCTGTTTTAAAGCTCCTTCAGTTTTAATCTTACATAATCTTAGAACTGCAGAACTGGAAGGGACCCTCTGGATCACCAAGTCTAGCCCCTGTCAGGAAGACACAGTGGGGAACTGAACTCCCAACCTAAGCCACTGAGCTCCAACTTCACAGCCACAGGAGCAAATGGTCTCACAGTGCAAGAAGTGAGACAAGGTCAGCAGGTTGCAACCTAAAGTATGAGAAATAGGCCGACTTTTCCACTGCTTCCAGACAGAACTTGAAAAAGTTATCTTCTTGGACTATGACTCCAGAATCTCTCAACTAGATAGCTGGCTAATTCTGGGAGTTGTAATCAAAAAAGCAAAGTGCAAATGAAAAACATTTCCATGTCCTCTGTAGGAATACGGGGGTGCTGATAAGTATTGAGCCTTTCCCAGAAAAAATTGAGCTAGGAAGCTATAAATTGCAGGGTGTATTGGCCAATTTGTCTGTATTCAATGGTGCAAAAATCAACTACCTATGATTTTAACTTAACTTTCATTTTCAGCTCCAAAGTGAACATGGCAGCACCTCCAGAAAAGTTCAATGTGGAAGAGCATAGGACCATAATCAAGTTCCTGTTTCTCCAAGGGAAAGGTGCAAAGCAGATCCATGATGAAATGTCACAAACTATGGGTGACAGTGGCCCTTCATATGCAACAGTTAAACATTGGGTTGTCAATTTTAAAACTGGCCATTTCAGTGTTGATAGTGAGAAACCCAGTGGAAGGCCTGTTTCTGTCTCTGTGCCTGCAAATGTGAAAGCCATCCATGACATGATCATGGAGGACTGCTGAAAGTCAGCCAAAAGTATTGCTATATATCTGAGAATATCACGTGAGAGAGTTGGTGCCATTATCCACAACGACTTGGAAATGAGAAAGCTGGCAGCAAAGTGGATCCCCAAACCTTTGACAACCAAACAAAAGAGGAAACGTGTGGAGTCATTGGTGGCTGTTTTGGAACATTTTGCAAGAAATGAGTCAGATTTCCTGGGCAAACTGGTAACTGGTGATGAGACATGGATCTACTGTTATGATCCTGAGACAAAGGAACAGTCTAAGGAATGGAGGCACAGTGGTTCCCCCAGGCCAAAGACGTTCCGAGTGCAAAGGTCGGTGCAGAAGCAAATGGCAACAGTTTTTTGGGAGAAGAAGGGAGTTCTGCTGGTGGACTACCTCCAACAGGGTTCAACCATCAATGCAAAATATTACTGTGCTTTATTGATGAAGTTGAGGCAAAACATCAAGGAAAAACGTCGAGGAAAGCTCTCCAAAGGTGTCATCCTGTTGCATGACAACGCCTCGTCACACACTGCAGGTGAAACAATGGCAAAACTGATGTCCTTAGGCTTTCAAGTGATGTCCCATCCACCCTATTCTCCCGACTTGGCTCCTTCTGACTATTATCTGTTCCCCAAACTCAAAACACACCTAGAGGGACAACGATTTGGGAGTGTTCTGGAGGCAACTAATGCTGCAAATGAGTGGTTACACCAGCAGTCGGAAGAATTTTATTTGCAGGGACTTAAGAAGCTGCAGGACAGATGTCGCAAGTGCATTGACATCCTGGGGGAATATGTAGAATAGTGTGGTAGTGTGGCAGTTACAGCTTCCTAGATCAATTTTTTCTGGGAAAGGCTCAATACTTATCAGCACCCCTCGTATACAATCCTGTGAGCTCACTCTTGCTGTTTGAAGAAGCAGAGTGCAAGCTAGATCATCAGCCCAGTGAGGGCTAGACTTAGTATTCAATTTATGCTTATCTTTACATGTTCAAACCTGTATCCTGATTTTCCTGAATTATCCTTTCAAATTTGTAAAAATACAGCTGAGTTTGGCTTGGAAAATCAATGCATCGCACAGTGCCTTCTGGAAGAGAGGGATGACTGGATGACCTGTCCAGGTTTCATTCTGGATTCAGGCTCTCTTAAAACAAGCAAGACCTGCTAAGGCAATTGTGAAAGATTATGGCAGTCCCCAATTAAACCACACTCTTCTAACCTTAAATGGCTTCTTAGCAGTTTCCTGAGTCCCTGAAGAAAAGACTATAGTTCTTTCCGGAAGGACTGTAAAGCCCCTCACCCCACCCCAAGCTCTACCAAAAACATTGCAATTTTCACAGCTCAGAAATTAAACCATGAAGCTGTGAGAGCCAGGGGTTAGACTCAGCCCTGCTGCAGCAACCACTACTACTAATAGATGGATGGAGAAACAAGAGCTGGAACAAGGAATTCCAGATCAGGTTGCAAATTGCAGGCCGAAGCCAATCATTCTGAGGGAAAGAGCAAAGGACTGATGTGTGAATGCCAATTATTCTGTGATTTCCTTTCATTTGAATCCAGGCCTAATTTGTTGTCACAACAGCTTAAGAGGAGTTGGACAAATAAAGGTAATGAATTCATCGTGTTTCAAAGCCAGAGGCTAAACCTGGATTTATCGTTGGCATGTGCTTTATTAAGCCACTCAACCTGATCAGGACATTTCTCCACTTTGCTCCTCGACCCATGATTCTTATTTAAAGGAGACTGATGAGAAGAAAGAAAAGAAGACAAGGCAAAGGAAGGAAGGAAGGAAGGAAGGAAGGAAGGAAGGAAGGAAGGAAGGAAGGAAGGAAGGAAGGAAGGAAGGAAGGAAGGGGAAGGAAATATCATGTCTAAACTTGAAGTGAGAAACTGTACATACTGTATTTGCCAGTTTCAAAGTCAACAGCTCCACTTTGTTCTACTAAATTTAGTATTTTCTCTCTAACCAACATCAAGAAAGTAGGATTTCTCCCATAATGCTGTTTTGGGTGTCATCTGGAAGAGCCCTCTTTTATGATTAACAATGTGTTAAATCTCAGGAAATAATGCTATTGATCACATATTAGCACCAAATGTACAGTATATGCAGTTGGTTTTGTTTATTAAGATCAAACACGGTATATGATTCTCTCCTTAAAGTTGGAACTACTGCTTTGTTGACATCTATCTCTTAAACCAACAGCACAATTCTTTATCTGTCCACTCAGAAATAACCCCTACTGAATCTAATAAGGCTTACTCCTAGATAAACAGGCATTGGTCTGCAACCTATAATCTGCTTTACCTATCTGTCAGCCAAAAAGAAAATAGCAACGAAGACCATATTTCCATTCAGGTTGCTTAGTTCCTCATCTTAATCTCTACTTCCATTAACTCAGACTACCCACTTCAGAGCACTGGAATATTATTTTTTTCAAGGCAATTGGTTGTGTGAGGGCTTAATTTATCAAATCATATCTTAGCTGGAGACTTGTTTGTTTGTTTGTTTGTTTGTTTACTCTGCCCATCTAGTGGCCAGGCCACTACTCTGGGCAGTTTACACTATCATAACATAAATATGGAATAGAACATCAATGATAATCCAGTAAAACATCAACCAATGACCTCTCCAAAATGGCGTGGTGTCGCCATTTCGGGGAGGCTTTGCCCACCCGCACAGATGCAAGCGTCACAGGTGATGCAGCCTTTTGGGGGTGGACGGACGGAGCCTTTAAGAAGGTTGGGTCCCTCCATGGCAGCCTCTTTTGCTGCCTTTCCAGCAAGAGGTCCGGGTGCTTCGGCTTGATCGACCAGTTTCGATTTTGCCTGTGTGGCTCCCTTTCTCCTGCAGCCGATCAGAGCGCTCAACAGCTGATTGACTAAGTTTTAATTTTTTGTTGTTGCATTAAGCTTGTTCTTTAACTGTTAATGGGGCGTTGTTGTTGTTTGGGGCGTGGGGGGGCTTTTCCCTGTCGATCCTCACCCCCCCTCCCCCTTTACCTATTTTGCTTCTGTGGCCGCTTGGGGTTCTTTCTGCGTTGCCCTTTTTCGCTGTGCTTGATTAATATTTCATCGGGTATTGGTTAAAGGGGGCTTTAGTTCATAATTCAAGTTTGTTTGTTTGTTTGTTTTTTGGATTTAAATTCATTATACTTTTTAATTAATTAGGTAGTTAATCAAGGGGATTTAATTCAAGTGGGGAAGTGTAAAGTGTGATTGTTGTTTTACCTCTCTCCCTACTCCCCCCCCTCCCATCCCATCCCCACCCTGGTTCTTCTTGTTTGGGGGCTCGTTTTGTTTTTCCTTTAAAAAAAAAAAGAGAGAGAGAGATTTATTTTAATTCATAGGGAGCCAGTATCTCATTGGTGGGCAGCACCACCTGCTGGCTGGTTGTCGGATTCAATAAAAAAAACACCCAAAAACAAAAAACAAAAGCAGATAGTAGACCAGAAGCCATCTACAGCGCCCCCTGCTGGGGGTGCAAGGCAACTGCAAGCTGACGAATCATAGATTTTTTTAAAAAAGAGAGAGATATATAAAATAAATTAAAATAAAGTACTTAAAATAAATAAAATAATATAATTAAGAGTGGCAACAAGGTTTCAACGGAACACGAAAAAATTAAGGTAAGTTGATAGCTAAATTCATTTGGCTTATCGCAAGCAGCAGCTCTTATATTTAAAGATAACTAGCTAATATGGCTTCGAGGAAAGGTCAGGGTGGAAAAAAGGGAAAACAGCCAGCGAAGTGGAGGGCGCCTGCCAGGGTGACTCCCGCACTTTCTTCATCTGATGACAAAGAGTGGCCGGATTATAGCGCTATCCTAGCTAAATCAAACGAGCTGGAAAGGAAGAGGGTGTTAGCGAGGGAGGCAGCTAGTGCTGCTACGCCTAGGAGGTCGAGCAGGGAGTCCAAAGCATGGAGAATGGCTGAGCTGAGACAATTGGGTGACGTAATGATGTCACATATTACTCTTTTGGAGAAAGAATATTCTGCGGCTTCCGGTGCCAGGACCACGTCTTCAGCACAAGGTGACTCGACGTCTGCACCCATGGTGATTGAAGTGGAAGGCACGCAGGAGGGAGCGACGGATGACAGGGGGCAAACGAGAGAGCAGCTGGCTGAGGAGGCCCCTGACCCAGGACTAAGCAGGCAACTCGGAAGACAGATGGGTGCGGAAGCAGCTGGCCTGGGTTCCAGCCAGTGTGCTTTTGAGTTATCTGCAGCCGGCTCGATGAGTACTGCGCTTATTCCTCAAGATGAGTCTGCACCCACACAAGCTACATCACACTTGCAGGGCATTTGGCCTTGGAGGGGTTATTTCTCCACCGGGATGTTTCCCACCAGTTCCGAGCATGCTACCTAATAGTTTTGGGCTTACCCCTTCCACTTCGGTGGGGCCACCTCCGGCTTCGAAGCCTTGGATGGCCCCATATCCTCAGAGCCTTGCGTCATGCCCAGGGCCTGGTTTTGTTGAGGCCTATCGACAGTTCAATTACCCCGTGATCCCAAACACAGGGTACAACTCCGTAGCCCGGAGTGCTCTGCCTTGTGGTGACCAGTCGTTGCCTTTGGGTGACCACCTTTTACCAGCTACTGTAGAAAAAATCTGCCGAGGCAAATACGTCGACGTATTCGAGCTTTTAAATAGAGAGGTAGAGGAGAAGAAAGGCAGCAAGGAGGAGGAGCGAAACAAAGAGTGTTTTAGGAAGAAAAAGGCAGATAGGTGCTGGGCTAACTGGCTGCCCGGTTTCTTAATTTATGCCGGCACTATAGTAAAGGCGTTTCCAGACTGGGCTTTTGCCCTTCTGCAATACCTAGACCTCATTTTTCGAGCTTACGTGGACTTCCCAGGCCCCGCTTGGCTTCTTTACGATCAAGGATTTAGGATGAGGGCTGTAATTAACCCCCAGATGCGATCGGATATTCACCATCAGGGGCTCTGGCCACAGCTAATGACCCCATCTAAACCCATGTCAGGCGAGCGCTTTGACAGTGGGCATTTGGTTCAAAGGTCAGCTAACTTTAATTCTCCCCGCGTTTTGGCTGGCCAGGGGGTTCAACCCTGCCTGGTTTGCTGGGAGTTTAACGCGAAGGGCTTCTGCAGTCATAAGCCATGCAGATTCCAGCATGTGTGCACCTCATGCGGGGGCAATCACAGTAACTTATCCTGCTTCCGAGGTCGCCCTGGGGCAAGTGGAGGTAAGGATGGAGGCGGACCAGAGGCCAGCAGCAGGTCCAGCCATGTCTGCTAAGGGGCCTCAGTCCAATTAATGTGTCAGTTCTAGAGGAATGGTTGCAACTTTACCCCAATCGTGAGGCCGCCAGTTATTTGTTAAGTGGCTTTACAGTGGGATTTAGAATACCTGTCCAGGGTATTAGATATGCGACTTCAGCGAGGAATTTAAAATGTGTCAAAGGTATGGAAGACATAGTGAGAAGGAAAATTCAGAAAGAGGTAGCTGAAGGAAGGGTAGTAGGCCCTTTTTTGGAACCTCCAGTCCCAAATTTGCATATCTTCCCTTTGGGGGTTGTACCTAAAAAGACGCCAGGTGAGTTTCGTTTAATTCACCATTTATCGTACCCTGAAGGGGAATCTGTTAATGACATGATTCCGCAGGAGTTGTGTACGGTGCGGTACACATCTTTCAATGCTGCAATATGTATGGTTCGTGCCTGTGGCAGTGGGGCCGAGCTGGAGAAGGCTGACATTAAATCAGCTTTTCGTTTGCTGCCAGTGCATCCCGATGACTTTGAGTTATTGGGTTTTCAATTTGAGGGCCTTTTTTATTGTCATCGAAGCAACCAACATGAATTTGACCCAACTTCGGGAGGCAGTGGAAGACAGGAGGGCCTGGCGTGCTCTGGTCCATGGGGTCACGAAGAGTCAGACATGACTAAACGACTAAACAAACAAACAGGGCACTGCCCATGGGATGTTTGATTTCCTGCACTGCTTTTGAGTGCTTTAGTTCATTTTTGGAGTGGGCTCTGCGGCAAAGGGCAGGCTTGACCCATGTCGTCCATTATTTGGATGATTTTTTATTTTCATGCTGACTGCTGCCATTGATGTTGTCAACATTCAGGCTGCCCTTTGCTATGTAAAGCTTGGCATCTTTTCTGTAGCTGACAATGCCCAATCTTGTGTAGCAATATCAGGCATTTCCTGGTGTTCTGAATCATTGATACAGAAGCACAATATCCTACATTCATAAGCTGGAGGGTTTTTTTAAGAAATGAATTTATGGTGTCAAGGGACTGGGGTAGATAGGGGTATCACAATGTTAAAAGCACAACACACAATAAAGTCAAGCATTCTCCCCCTCCAACACCATTTGCCCTAAGACATTACAGTTAACATGCCATTAATATCAGAACTCACATAGGAGATAAAAGACAGTCTGTTTATTCTACCATGAGGTTGCCTGAATTGACAAATCAGCTTGCCTTTGCTTCATGACTGGTTGTTAGAGGATATGCATGGCTTTATTTGCATGATGGATTTCTTTGACCAAATTAGTGTGCAGGAGGCTAACATGTTATAAGAGGAAGAAATATAACTATGCCTCCACAGTTAATCTGACCTTGAGCTTTTCTCTTTCTTCCTGCTTATTGTTGGTTCAGTTCTTGCTTTGTAAGTGGCAATGGTGGTTGAGAGATGCTTCATTCAGCCCCCCTTCAAATGTAGCATGTGTTTTGCTAGCATTTTGACTCCAGTTTTCCAGAAAAGTAGATTAAGTTATAGCCCACAATGACACGATAATGTGTTTGCTTTGTAAACTTGTGCAGTGCCTTTCCACACCCTTCTCTCAGGGTCTTATTGCTTTTGAAATCCATGTGAAATAAACTGCGGCCATTTCTGCAATTGCTGTACCTCAGGGAAGAAGAATTTGGCCCAGGCTTGTTTCTGGTATCTTGAGGAGTTTACGCTTGACACAAACACTTACATGTTGCCTAGCAAATGTATTAACATCCTCTGAATAATGCATAAATGTGTATGTACCAATTACAAGCTGAGGAGGTTGTATTATGTGATGATGCATTTTAAATCCTTACAGCACAAACACACACAGAGACGAAACTCCACGACCCTATTTGGTCACCAGATTGCTCAACTGATACAATATGCATGCACTTAGGATGAACAATGGGTTATTGCACATGAAATAATGACCATTTTCTGTTTTACTTCCAAACAGTCCCTTCCATCTGTACCTCAGTGTGCATTACAGATAGAAGCTCCTTGCTCAGCAAAACTCTTCTGTGATTCAGATGGCCTAATAATTTTTTTCACCATACACATGAACGTCCATTAGCATACATACACAGCAGGACGCTCTGTGGGAAATACCAGCACAAGGACAAACTTTACCATAGACAAACTGAAGCAGTTATTTTAGGCAACACATTCCAGTAGGTATAGAAAATTTCCTTTCTTTCATCCCTAACTATGTGGTATAAAAATAATAGTTCACCCTATACTTGAGCTCAGGTGTCAAAGTGTCTAAAGTCAGTGCTGGTCTCTATTGTCATGGCCAGAATACCTCAGTTTTATTTTCATTCCATGATAACTTTGACACCAATGAGCTTGTTTACTGTGCAGCTGCACTGTGAGACAACCTCTTCCATGACTGATCCTCAGGATTTGTCACCCTCAACTTAAAACGTTAGAGAATCCCAATGAAACTGAAAACACACACATACATTTTAACTAAGCTTATAAGCAACTGCTTCTTCTAGACAGTCTGCTATTTTCCTGCTGGATGGAGATGGATGGCTTCGGCCTTCAGTCTTGAAATATGGGACCTCTCTATCATGATTGCCACTAAACAATGTGGAAATATTATTTTAAGATGCAACTGGTCTTTCATCTAGTGTAATGTTTTAATAGTGTTTTTAATGGAGTGAACTGAATTCCAAGTACTTGGAATGTCTTCTCAGATTAACATATTAAAGAGCAGCATGCCAGTTTTTGAAATAACCCTAAACAAACATGTATTTAAAACAGAGTGGCTGTGTAAGCACCGTAGAGTGTTCAAAAATAATTTGTATAAGGAATCTGCCCATGGAGAAAAGGGGAAGCAATGTCTAATCTGAACCAAATGCATTTAAAATCTAAGGTTGCTCAGAAAACTGTTAACTGATTACTCAGTAAAAAACACAGAAGAGGATAGAAAGGAATTTATTTCTGCATAGATGTTACACTTCTTGAAGGAGTGAAAATAAGCAGGATAGGTGTAATGGTGCACAACTGTAGTGCAGAAAGATAACTTTAAAATAGATTAAAAATAGATCTTGTAATTAGAGATGGCCGCTTTGTTTATTGTCCGAACAGGTGTTCAGCGCTTCAAAGCCCTGCCTCCTCCCGTCGGCACCCATTTGGAGGCACCAGTCTGGGTTCCCTGCCCTACCTCTTCTGGGTGCTGCCTCTGAGTGGGTGCCCGCCAGAGGATAGAGGGATTTGAAGTGGCGAACACCTGTTTGGGCAATAAATGAAGCAGCACAAACTGATGAACTGGCAGTTCCTGCCCATCTCTACTTGTAGTACATTGAACCAACAGAAAGCACCACAGAATGAAATACTAGGAAGAGAGGTTTTTTAATGGAGTTGTTGTGACAGACAGATACAACAGAGATATAGAAAATGATACACAACTATGAAGCATTTGACCTGTGCAAGTTTCTATCTAGACCTGAAAAGCTTCTGTCTACTTTCTACCCAAACTGCATCATGTCAATATTGTATATTTTCCAAAGTGGTCCATATTTGGTATATAGAAAATACTCACTATGCAAAATTCCTTTAAATTTGCTATGTGGCCTATATTGACACCCCAAATCACATGATGCTATGAATGTTTGAGGAATTCAGTATTTGTAAATTGTTATCTTCATGCTCACATCTTGGAGTAATGCGCCAATCAGCACTTTACTGTCTACCACAGTTCTACAAATATGGTAATCTAGTTCTCAAAAATGTAGACCCGGAACCAGTGGTACTCCGAATGCTAATGAGCAGTTTTTCATTCAATTCCTCCTCACTAGTGGACATGGTTGGATCTGATGGGAAACTAAAATTTGACAACATCTGGAGTAAGACAAACAGCTCTCTTTTATTTCAAAGTCCCTATAATTCATGCAAAATATCTTTTGTGCTTTCTGCTTAAGAAACAAAGCATACATACATATATATTTTTATTTTATTTTATTTTATTTTATTTTTGCTGAGACAGCCTGCTGACACAGAAGGACTGAATAATTAAGAAATCTGCAAGTAATCTATCTCATGCTTCAGATTCTTAATTAACATATCAGTCAATTTAATTCTGGGCAGCTTGCACAGTTATGCAACATGAAGGTAAAGGTAAAGGTTCCCCTTGACAATTTGTCCAGTCGTGTCCGACTCTAGGTGGCGGTGCTCATCTCCGTTTCCAACCCATAGAGCTAGCGTTTGTCCGCAGACAATCCTCCGTGGTCACGTGGCCAGCGCGACTAGACACGGAATGCCGTTTACCTTCCCACCGAGGTGGTACCTATTTATCTACTCGCATTTTTGCATTTTGCATGCTTTCGAACCGCTAGGTTGGCGGGAGCTGGGACAAGCGACGGGGGCTCACTCTGTCGCGTGGATTCGATCTTACGACTGCAGGTCTTCTGACCTTGCAGCACAGAGGCTTCAGCGGTTTAACCCGCAGCGCCACCACGTCCCTTTATATATATGCAACATGAAGAGTTTTGTGCAATTTTTTTTAAAAAAATACAAGATCCCTACTGAGAGTAGCAGGGCATTTGTCACCTTGCTTGCCAGCTGTAAGAAAAATGTTGCAATGTAAAAATGAGACAAGGAAGGATTTATGTCCTTACCTGAGGATGCTGGCCAATTAGAGAGGTTGAAACAAAGGCATTTTTTTTAAAAAGAAATTCTTCTGAATCCCTCAGAAGAATTTGATACTCTTCACCGTAATATACTGTTGGGGTATCTGGCTGATAAGACAGCTTGGGCAAATTGTTCTGCAATGGTTTTGATCTTATTTGACAAACATCCCCCCCCCAAAAAAAAAACTTGCTGGAAGGACAACTCTTAGACCCTGTGGCCATTGCCCTATGGTGGTCTTCCAGATCTATTTTATCTCCTGTGCTTTTAAACATCTACTTAAAGGTCGCCAGGAATCTTGGGGTTGGGTCTCAACAGCATGAAACCACTTTGCCCATGTTTTTAATGAATGACATAGGCTTCTAGCATGTTTCTTGACCCCAGGTCAAGGTGCTGGTTCTTACTGAGAAAGCCCTAAATGGCTTAGGGCCAGGGTATCTGAAAGACCATCTCCTCCTATATGAGCCTACCTTTAATATTTGGTGAAACACCAGCAACATCCCAGCTGTGGGTCTATATTTCAAGAAGAGTTTGTAAAGTTGTTTTTAAGATGAATGTATTTAATGAGAGGCTGACACCATGAACAACTTAACAGGACGATTCTCTGGACCTGGAGCAGCAACCCCACCTGTTGCTCAGACATGGATATCTTCAGCATATTACTCTGTTCACAACTTTCCAAACACTGCTTCCAAAATAAATTACATTGGCTGTATATCTATTTTACTTGAGGGGAATTATACAGATTGCTCTATTCTGTGTGGACTTTAAAAATGGGTTTTCATTTTGTTCTCTAGTTTGTTTCTAAGACATTTCTTTTCTTTTAATTGGCTATTATTGTATTGTTTTAAATTGTTCATTACTCTAAAGGACAGAAGACAATCTATAAATGCTTTTAATAAGGAATATATAAAGAATATCCTGACACAGAAAAAAACTAAGCCACGTTTAGTCCTCAACCTGTGACAGCGAGAATGTTTCTTTCACAGCAATGTTCCAGGGGTGTAAAATTCTGCAGTAACACGAAAGAATTCCTTTTGAAGGAAAAAAATAATAATGGCAAATTGGGGGAATTACCATTAATCCATGTATTTTTCAAACAGTGTTAACTACAAATTGAAGGGTTTTAGTGGAGCAGTATGTGGCCTTTTATTGGGGAAATGAGGCAGTAGGAGGCTCCTGCTGCTGCTTCCTCTGGTTCTCACCACTCAGTAATGAATAAATATATGGGTACCATTCCTAAAGCAGACTTATACAAACCCCAGTTCCCTTTGCATGGTACCTGATATGTCCTGCGATGCAAATCACATAGAGAAGTCAGTTCTTAAGGTCTTCCATCATTAGTGGAAGAACCTTCAAGGAAAGACAAATGTGGCGTGCATGTGTCTTCTTAGCGACAATGGCCATGGAAAAATGCAGGGAAAGGGAAGGCAGTGGAAGGGCTCAATGCACCTGCCTGCAACCACATTTTTATGGACCTCAGATACAGGAAACCAAAATAGCATCTTAACAGAAATCACATGCTTACATTCAAATAGGTCTGTGGACCCCGGAAATGAATCCTAAAGTTTTTAGAAAACCCAAACCCAACAAATCTAGCTACATATGTGTTGGGTTAACTAATCAGCAACTTGCCCAAAGGACTCAACCTAACATGTGTGGGAGCCAGATTGTGAAGACTTTGATCTGCTATGCCATTTACCTGAATTCCTCAGCATACCCTGAGGCAGGAGCAATATGAATGGGCTCCTGAACAAATTGTGTGTGTATGATGGAACCTGTTAGGGGTGCTATATAAAATGGCCATTGCTGGTAAAGCCCCAGAGGAAAGATGAGATTCAGCATTCTGAGAGCCAAGAACAGAAGATGACAAGTACCTGTCTTACACCTTTCCGAGTCACAAAACAAAAACTATATTTGATCTGTTTTAATCATCATCTTTATCCTAGAACTGCAGAGCTGGAAGAGACCCTATCAATCATCTAGTCCAGCCTCCTGTCAAGGAGACACAGTGGGGAATTGAATTCCCAATCTCTGGCTCCAAAGCCAGATACCTAAACCATTGAGCTATCCTTTGTTTTCAATATCTATATTTTTAAATATATATATTCTTTTTGTGACTCTATTTTTACAATCAGACACCAAATCCCCTTGCAAGCATGATTCTGAGAAACCTGTTTGGCCAGGAAAGAGTTTAAAAGTTAGCTAAATGTCAGCTAATTCCTTCCTGACAGAGTCAAAAGTTCCAATTGCCTCAGAGATGGAGCTGATTTCCCCTTTGAAAACTTGAGGATAATGTTTGGTCTCAGAAATCCTGAGAGTCTGTTTACTGAAATATCTCCCTCCTCCTAACTACGAATTGTTTCAATTCATGAAACTCCTGCTGGCATGTCTGTACCACACAGGCTCAGACTTATAATAAAGTGGCTATTTTTTACTTTTTGAAATGACTTTTTAAAAGGTCAGTATTTCAGCCCCAGCAGCATGGATTCTTTTGAAATGAAAAAAAAAGTGGGTGAAGCCAACCATTCTCTTTCAAGAAAAGCAAGATTGGTCTTTTCAGTTTATTTAACATGTTTTAAATCTGGGTAGTTTGGGGGTCACTTATTTCTGCATGAGAGGGTAAAACAGTTTTATATTTTTAAAAAGACATAACCTTAAAGCTCTTTGCCTAAACGTCCCAAAATTTGGTACAGAGCAAGAACAAATTGCTACATCTGTGCCAAATTTGGTGCTGATCTGAAGCCCAATTATAGAATGTTGATTTGCTCTGCCAGAACAAGATCATACAATAGGGCTCCAACATTACTTGGTTGTTGTTATGTGCTGTCAAGTCGCCTCTGACTTATGTTGACCCTACGAATGAGATACCCCCAAAATGTCCTGTCCTCAACAGTGCTGCTCACCTGCTGCAAACTCAAGCCTGTGGCTTCCTTATGCGTATCAATCCATCTTGTATTTGACATTCCTCTTTTCCTTCTGCCTTCAACCTTTTTGAGCATTACTTATGTTCCAAGATATCATCTACTTTTGGGGATTTTGTGGCATTCTCATGAAACATTCTATATAAGGGCTGCTTGGACTCTTCCCATCTCTGGGATGTAAAATGTCAAGGTTTTTAGTTTCAGCTTGTGACATGCACTAGGCCCATAACTGAGGAGAATGCTGATAATGGCCATTTACTTGCCTAACTTCACAGGCACTTGTCATCTTCTGTTCTTGGCTCTCAGAATGCTGAATCTCATCTTTCCTCTGGGGCTTTACCAGCAGTAGCCATTTTATATAGCACCCCTAACAGGTTCCATCATACACACACAATTTGTTCAGGAGCCTATTCATATTGCTTCTGCCTCAGGGTACATTGAGGAATTCAGGTAAATGGCATAGCAGATCAATGTCTACATAATCTGGCTGATTAGTTAACTCAACACAGATGTAGCTAGATCTGTTGAGTTAGTGTTATCTAAAGGCTTTAGGATTCATTTCCGGGGTCCACAAACTGATTTGAATGTAAGCATCTGATTTCTGTTAAGTCGTTGTTTTGGTCTGTTGTATCTGAAGTTCATAAAAATGTGGTTGAAGGCAAGTTGGTTGGGTCTTTCGATTGCCTTCCCTTTCCCTGACTCAGCATCCCCCCCCCCCTAATTATAACATACATATAGATAAGAAAAGGCTGAATGCCAGCTACTCCAATTGTGATTCTTGTTCTTCTTTTAATGCTTCTGCTTAGTATTGTTACTACTTGCATCAAGTCAAGAGAGGGGATCATCCACTTCTTTCACCTAGAATGAAAAAATCTTTGCCAGGCTGCCCAGTTGACTGTGCATAGCAGCAAAGCTTTCTTGATGCCACCTGAGGGGAGGCAGAAGAAGACCTTCCCAAATAGAGGAGCAGTCTTACAAGGCACTTGTGCCATTATGGTGACACTGTAAGTCTTGTGAGACTTTACTCCAAGACTAGGGATAGGTAGAGTCAATCAAGAAGAGAACAGTAGTCTCTTTCAGTTATGTGAAGACATAGTATGAGTGTATGTTCCACCCACCCCATCCATTTAGGGATGATTCCAAGGGGTAGCATTCTCTCTCTCACACACACACACACACACACACAGAGAGAGACATTCCCCACCACCCCTTTGATTCTGTTGCAAACTCCTTAAAAGCAGCAGTCTGATCTCAGACTCAACCAAGTAGTATGTGAAGTCACATTTTCAAGGAAAAGAAGGCAGGAGGAGAAGCCGCTCCACACACACGACTGTGCTCCATGTTAATGAAAAGCATATTTTAAAAATAAAGATCAAATGCAAGAAAAACAATGGAAGTCAACAGGGGTAAATGTTAACAGCTTTAAATATGATATTAATAAAATTGATTTTTTAAAGTGTGACTAACTACCATGACTTGCCTTTCTGGAAGATATATGTCACTCACACAGAGAAAAATTCCTTGTGTGAGATGCAGATATATAAACCAGACATTTGCTCTGGCCCACAATATACTGAAACAATAACCACACCTTTTCAGTAATTGTTTGGGCTGGGGAACTAATGGAAAAAAGTTATTCCCAAACATGCTTCGGAATGTTGAAACAGTATTTGATCTTATTTCATTCAAAACTCTCTCCTTGCCCCTTCCCACCCACCTTCCACATTTTTTTCACCTTTTCCCTAAACATTTGTGCAGCTGGCTTTGATTTCTCTGAACACCGAGAGAGAAACTTGTGAAAGTGCATATCCATGCTCCGAGGAACACTTTAGATGTGTGAACAAATATAGGGAGGAAAATCTTTCCTAGCTGCCTTAGAAGGCAGACTAAAATAGTGCTCTGAAAAGATGCTTAGAATGTTAAAAAAAAAATGCAAGACCTCCATCCAGATGTACCTTTCTTTACACACAAGACTGCTGATACTATAATGAGTACTTATTAGCTACTGTCCCATGCTACGTAAGGGAGTATCAAAACTAGAGATGGGCATGACTTAAGTACAAAGGCCTTCCCCCACCTCCATGCTGGCCAACTGGCCCATCCACACATTGTCACATACCACCGGGGTCCTCCTTCTGCGGTGGCAAGCCAGTGAGGGCAGGAGCTCAGGCTGCCCTTCCCTGACTCCTTCAGCAGCCGACCACTGAACAGCTGCGCAAGGAGAATCCCAATCTCACCTACTCGCCTGAGAGGTTGGCTGCTGGAGGAGGTGGGGAAGGGCAGCCCAAGCTCCTTCCCAGACTGGGCAGCTGCTGCAGAAGGAGGACCCCAGCAGTGCACAACAACGTATGAGTGGGCCAGTCAGCCAGGGTGGGGGCAGGGGGAGGGAACGTGCAGCACCTCTGGTGTCACACGGAAGCCTTCATATGAAGGGACATGACTTAAGTCATGCATATCTCCAATCAAAACATTTCCTTCTATGTTCATCATGGTTCACAACTGCACCGGTAATAATGCACTTCTCAGAAGGCTAGTGTGAAAGCAGCAGATATAAGAATGTCTAACATTGGTATCCCATGCTTTTGAACCAGAGGTCAGAAACATTACTTTTTCATGCTACAACTATCACTGGCCATCCTGGCTGTTAGATTCTGTAGTTCCAAACTGTGTCTTCTCAAAGCTGTGCCATTTGACAGGCATACTAGGAACACAGAAAGATGTTGTTTTTTTACCATGCTGGCTTATTCATCCACCTAGTCAAATACTATCTGTTCTGTGAGTCGCACTCTTGGATTTGAGGGTCTCTATCAGAGCATCTGATACTGGATCTTTAACTAGAAATATTGCAGTTGATCCAAATGTTAATATTTGAAATGTTTTGTCTAAAAGGTGTTAAAAATGTTTAAGGAGTGGTGGTGGTACAGAAAAAGCTGCCCTGAAAATGAAACTGCATTTAAAAATACAGTTTGGAAAAATAATTTACATTAGTTATTTCAGAATAATCAATCTGCTTTCCAGCAGAATTTTTCTTCCATTTGTTTTTTGGGTTTTGTTTTGTTTTGTCTATATATATTTTTTTCAGATCAGAGCAATAAGCAACAGATCCAGATCTTCTCCAGAGGAATATCCTTGTGTCTAAGACTGACACAAGGACATTCTGCGTGAAAATCGCATGTTCTGTTGAGGTCTGGTTTCTTCATATAAAGTGTAGATCAGGGCCAGCCATAGGCATGGGCAGACTGAGCAGTTCTCCTGGGATGCCAAGCTGAAGAGGCATGCTTAACAGGAACTCCTTGAATGTTGAAGCTGCGTGCTGAGAGGAAATTCAACAGGTCTAACCACAGTCAGTGGGAAGTGTAATGGGTGGCCATCCATGACTAACACCCACCCTTTTCTAGATTACTTCACTTCGAATGCATCACAGGGCTGGCCGAACTCCACTTGACTATTGGATCACACTATTATAACGTTCTTCATCTCATCTTCCTCTTGGTCCTCCTGGAGTCACATGGCCTATGACCTCACAATACTCTGCTATGGAACAGGGGGAAAAACTCCCTTTCCTCAGTCTTTGGTATCTCATCTGTGGAACTGGACCATGTTTTGTAAGGGATCAAAAGGAAGTTGTGCTTTGAGAGACTGATGTCTAAAACTTTTACAAAACATGGATCTCACTATTAGACTTCAGTTCAATCATTTAGTAATTTCACTCGCTAATTGACCACAAGGACTTGTAATGCAGTTCATAAAATTAGAGTGCACTTGGAATCCAAATGTAAGCCTCTGAGATAATCAAAATGCTATTAACATAGAGTGCTTTGCTTGCCCTTCAATGTGCCACAGATGAAAATAGGAACTATCTTATATATACTTCCCTTTCCCCTGACACACACATCACAGATCATGGCTGGATTCTGCAGCTTATCCATGTTCACCAATACTGAAGTTCCTTCTTTGCTTACTGTTTGCTTACCCTGCGGCTGTCCCTCCTGTACTGCTCCTGAATCAAGGTGTGCTCATAAATAGCCCCCAAATGTTTAGTTTTGTCAGATTAAAAAAAAAAGCTTAAGGGTGTTTAAATGCTGCACTGGGTCTGTTCACACTTAATTAAAACACTTGGAGAAGTGGGAGAGGTGTCCTCTAAGAAGTTCAAGGTGGCATACCTAAGTTTCTTTTCTGTTTTATGCTCACAACTACCCTCTGAAGAAAGGCCAGCTTGAGACATTTTCCCATCTCACATATTAGCTGCAAGGTCCATCGTACAGAAGGACAGTCATGTTGTTTTGGCAAAGGGGGCAGAAAACCCCACAAATCCTTCATCCCATGCAGTACGAAATACAATAAGATATAAACAACTACCAATTTACTGCCCTTTCATTATACCAAAGATCAGCCATTTCAGAAAGCTGTCTTCCCTTGCCTAGTGCTGGGGGTGGCCTCACTGCATAGCAATTTGTGCTACAAGATGTAGATTCATGGCTGAGTGTGAAGCTAAATCTAACATTCCATGAATGACAGCATTAGACTCTTGAGATGATCTCACCATAAAACACCTGCAGTGGTGGGTGTCTCATGGGCTGGGAAAGGGACAAATTACCCCTTTATTTTGGGGATACCACACACACCCAAACCCTAATAGCTGTCACTGTCTGCAAGGCAAATATTTCCTCCAAGGAGTGGAATCTCCTTCAGCAGCATCCAGTATCAGGGCAGGTTATAGGAGTGACTTCAGTTCTTCAAAAACCCCTCTGGTTTAGGATTAGGCATCCTTCAGTCTTGAGAGACTATGGTAACATGCTCTGAATAGAGGACTTGGAACAGCGTCTAGTGTGGCTGAGAAGGCCAGTTCGAGAGTGACAATCCCTTCCACACTGAAGACAAATACAATCTGTCCCCTGTCCAGCTCCCTGATTTTGCTGGTTTCGGGACTGCCTCTTTGCCTCGGCCTGCTGAACAAGTGTTTCTTCAAAATGGAGAGGCCATGATGCACCACCTGCCTCCAGGCTGAATTCTCAGATGTCAAGGTTTCCCGTCTGTTGAGGTCCATTTCTAAGGCCTTCAGATCCCGCTTGCAGATATCCTTGTATCGCAGCTGTGGTCTCCCTCTGGGGCAATTTCCCTGCACTAATTCTCCATACAGGAGATCTTTTGGAATCTGACCATCAGCCATTCTCACGACATGCCCAAGCCAACATAGACATCGCTGTTTCAGTAATGTATACATGCTAAAAATTCCAGCTCATTCCAGGACTACTCTATTTGAAACTATGTCCTGCCAGGTGATACCAAAAATGCGTCAGAGACATTGCATATGGAACGTGTTCAGCTTCCTCTCCTGCCGTGCACAAAGGGTCCAGGACTCACTGCAGTACAGGAGTGTACTCAGGACACAGGCTCTATAGACCTGGATCTTGGTATATGCCATCAGCTTCTTATTAAGTCATACTCTCTTTGTGAGTCTAGAGAACATGGTAGCTGCTTTGCCAATGCGTTTATCGAGCTCAACATCTAGGGATAGAGTGTCAGTACCCAAAGTCATGAACAACCTCCAATTCTTGTGTGGAGATGGTAATAGAGGGAGGTGAGTCCACGCCCTGGCCCATGACTTGTGTTTTCTTCAGGCTGATTGTTAACCCAAAGTCTTGGCAGGCCTTGCTAAAACGATTCATGAGTTGTTGGAGCTCTTCAGCAGAATGGGCAACAACTGCTGCATCGTCGGCGAAGAGGAAGTCCCGCATGCATTTCAGCTGGCCTTTGGTATTCGCTCTCAATTGATGAGAGATGCCACAGTAGTTATTGCAGTCGCCCCTGTCTCCTTTGTTCTTATACAATGTGACGATGTTTGTATCCTTCATGTCCTGTGGTACTCCACCTTCCCTCCAGCAAAGACAAAATATTTCATACAGCTCAGTGGTGATGATCTCTTTACAGCACTTCAGCACTTCAATAGGGATGTTATCCTTCCCAGGTGCCTTGCCGGAGGCTAGGGAATCCAAGGCCACTTTTATTTCTGCTAAAGTTGGTTCGCTGTCCAACTCTTCCAAGACAGGCAGGCACTCAATGTTATTTAATGCCTCTTCAGTTACTGCATTCTTTCTGGAATATAGCTCGGAGTAGTGCTGCACCCAGCGTTCCATCTGCTGTGCTCGGTCCTGGATGATCACGCCTGTAGCAGACTTCAAAGGAGCAGATTTCTTCTGTATTGGACCTAAAGCCTGCTTGATACCATCATACATTCCCTTGATGTTACCTGTGTCCGCTGCTATCTGTATCTGAGAGCAGAGCTGAAGCCAATAATCATTAGAACATCTCCTGGCAGCCTGTTGGACTTTGCTACAAGCGACTCGAAGAGCCTGCAAGTTGTACTCACTAGGACAGGTTTTGTATACTGCTAGAGCTCACCTCTTTTCCTCAATGGCTGGCTTCAACTCCTCTGAATGGACTTCAAACCAGTCTGCCGTCTTTTTGGTCTTCTTGCCAAATGTGGACAAGGCGGTGTTATAAACAGTGTTCTTGAAATGTTCCCATTGTTCAGGTGCATTTGCATCAGCCTGGCCTGGAAGGGTTTCCTCAAGTGCTTGGGCAAATTCCTCCACTTTTCTTTGATCGCGAATCTTGCTGATGTCAATACGTGGTCTTCCTTCATTTTTCGTGTGATACAATCTCTTTGTTCGCAGTTTTACTCTACTACACAACAGGGAGTGATTAGTATCACAATCAGCACTCTGACAACTGCGTGTGATTGTAATACTAGGAAGGCTAGAGCGTTTACTGAGGATCAAATCGAGCTGATGCCAATGCTTCGATCTTGGATGTCTCCAGGAAACTCTGTGTTGAAGCTTCGTATTAAAGAACATGTTGCTGACACAAAGACCATAATAACAGCAAAACTCCAGCAGGCGTTGGCCATTTTTGTTCATCTTCCCAATGCCAAAACAGCCTAGACAAGTGGGCCAAGAATTGTGATCAGCACCAACTCTAGCGTTAAAGTCTCCTCTGGTTTATAAATGTGGAATAGTATGGTTCTGTATCCATGATTCAAAATGACAGGAAATGGCCCAAATGTGCTGCACAATATCATGACCGCATTGCCAACAAGAAAAAGGATGCCAGGCTTTACATAGTGACAACAAGCAAGGGGAAATCCCAGAAGCTGATTCCCCTTTTCCACTTAACCACTCATCACCCAAACACCAAGCTATTGTCATGGCTGTTTTTCAGCAAGAGTGAATGGTGAGCAAAAGAGAGTATCCTCTAGAACATCTTGACAGTAGGAAGAGAGGAAGACCTAGTATGAGGTAGATTGTCTCAATAAAGGAAGCCTCAGTTGTTACTTTGGAAAGCCTGAGCAGAACTTAATGGAAAAGACAATATTGCTAAGAAGAGGGGACAGTAGGAAGAGGGAATGACTTAACATGTTGATTTGTAAGATCTGAACAGAGCTGTTAATAGTAGGGCATTTTCGAGGTCTAACCCATACAGTATAGTAACAACACATCAGAAGTGACTTGATGACACATAACATCTTTGTTCTTAATTACCAGACAATTGTATAGTGACAAGATGGGTTATAAAGTTCTCTTAATAGGCTCCTGACTGCTGTCATCAAAAGTCCAGATTGTCCCAGACCTAGAGCTGATTTCCCCTTTGAAGAATTGTGTCAGGAGCCTGATCTCAATCCTGAAAGAATGTTTACTGAAAGCACTGAGACACTTAAAAAATTGTATGCTAATTCCCTGGAGACACATGGCAAGATGTCCCTTTCCGGAGGACCATCACTCCATTACTTTCTTCAAAGAAAGCCTAGGTTTTGTTTTGGTTTCTTTTACTCTTCAAAGAAAATCTGTCTTTTGACTGTTTCTGTGACATTTCTGTAAATTTCTAAGAGGTGCAAGAGAGAGGCTGAACTGTGAAGAATGCTAATTCTTCATCTTCAGCAGGGTCTCCTCAACTCAGAAAAAAGTGTGTGTGGGGAGAGATAATACAAATATCCTCAGTTCTGCATGATGTGGATAAAGTGGTTATGAATATGTTTTTCTTTGTGTTTCCTAATCTTTGAACCTGGAGCCATTTAATGAAATGGAACAGTGGGTGATTCCTAAGAGATAAAAAGAAGTTCTTCCCTACAGAATGCACAGTTCTCCTGTGGAATTTGCTGCCATAAGATGGAGCAATGGCTTTAAAAAAGGAGTCAACAAATTCATTGAAACTATAATTATCAGTGTCTACCAGCTATTGTCTCTGTTACCAATTGGGAAGATGCTTCTGCATGCCAGTTACTGGGAAATAGAACTCTGAAGGTCCTCATGTCCTGATAGCAAGCTTCCCATAGGCAAGTGGCTGGCTAGTGTTGGGGCAGAAAGCTGCACTAGGTAGGCCTGATCTAGTTGGCACCTTTTGATGGTCTTGTTCTCTTCATTCTCTTGCACTTCACACCAGCACAATGTTAAAAAACAAACACCCTCCTCTCCCCCTTCCACACACAAGCAAAACAAAATAGAGGAAATGTGGGAAATGATTTGCAAAGGATAAGTGCCAGAAAACAGTGGGGAAAACTCAAAGAGCTTCACTTTTAAATGAGACAGCGAGGATTCTGTGACATTATATACTGAGTTTTGTTTTGCAGTAGGGGAAGAAAAGCAACTCAGTAGAGCATGTCTGTTCCCTCTACTCACCTAGACAATTGATCTTATTTCCTCTTCACACTGCTGGCCAAGAGTTAAAAAGGAATTTTAAGCCAGTTAAGAGAGGCTTTTTTTTAGTCCTGATTGACATTAGAATCTAAAGTAAATAAATCTGTGGGGTTTTGGGAGGAAAGGCTATCTGTTGAAATCTGTTTCCATTCAAAGGTTGTTGGTTATTTGTTTATGTGACAGTGTTTTCCTGCAAATTTCAAATTCTTTGTTGTTTAGTCGTTAAGTCGTGTCTGACTCTTCGTGACCCCATGGACCAGAGCACGCCAGGCCCTCCTGTCTTCCACTGCCTCCTGGAGTTGGGTCAAATTCATGTTGGTCACTTCGATGACACTGTCCAACCATTTCGTCCTCTGTCGTCCCCTTCTCCTCTTGCCTTCACACTTTCCCAACATCAGGGTCTTTTCCAGGGAGTCTTCTCTTCTCATGAGATGGCCAAAGTATTGGAGCCTCATCTTCAGGATCTGTCCTTCCAGTGAGCACTCAGGGTTGATTTCCTTCAGAATGGATAGGTTTGTTCTCTTTGCAGTCCAGGGGACTCTTAAGAGTCTCCTCCAGCACCACAATTCAAAAGCATCAATTCTTTGGTGGTCAGCTTTTTTTATGGTCCAGCTCTCACTTCCATACATTGCTACTGGAAAAACCATAGCTTTGACTATGCGGACCTTTGTCGGCAAGGTGATGTCTCTGCTTTTTAAGATGCTGTCATCGCTTGCCTCCCAAGAAGCAGGCATCTTTTAATTTCGTGGCTGCTGTCACCATCTGCAGTGATCATGGAGCCCAAGAAAGTAACATCTGTCACTGCCTCTATATCTTCCCCTTCTATTTGCCAGGAGGTGATGGGACCAGTGGCCATGATCTTAGTTTTTTTGATGTTGAGCTTCAGACCATTTTTTGCGCTCTCCTCTTTCACCCTCATTAAGAGGTTCCTTAATTCCTCCTCACTTCTGCCATCAGAGTGGTATCATCTGCATATCTGAGGTTGTTAATATTTCTTCCGGCAATCTTAATTCTGGCTTCGGATTCCTCCAGTCCTGCCTTTCGCATGATGTATTCTGCATATAAGTTAAATAAGCAGGGAGACAATATACAGCCTTGTCGTACTCCTTTCCCAATTTTGAACCAATCAGTTGTTCCATATCCAGTTCTAACTGTTGCTTCCTGTCCCACATATAGATTTCTCAGGAGATAGATAAGGTGGTCAGGCACTCCCATTTCTTTAAGAACTTGCCATAGTTTGCTGTGGTCCACACAGTCAAAGGTTTTTGCGTAGTCAATGAAGCAGAAGTAGATGTTTTTCTGGAACTCTCTGGCTTTCTCCATAATCCAGCGCATGTTGGCAATTTGGTCTCTAGTTCCTCTGCCCCTTCGAAATCCAGCTTGTACTTCTGGGAGTTCTCGGTCCACATACTGCTGAAGCCTACCTTGTAGGATTTTGAGCATAACCTTGCTAGCGTGTGAAATGAGTGCAATTGTACGGTAGTTGGAGCATTATTTGGCACTGCCCTTCTTTGGGATTGGGATGTAGACTGATCTTTTCCAATCCTCTGGCCACTGCTGAGTTTTCCAAACTTGCTGGCATATTGAGTGTAGCACCTTAACAGCGTCATCTTTTAAGATTTTAAATAGTTCAACTGGAATGCCATCACCTCCACTGGCCTTGTTGTTAGCCATGCTTTCTAAGGCCCACTTGACTTCACTCTCCAGGATGTCTGGCTCAAGGTCAGCAGCCACACTATCTGGGTTGTCTGGGACATCCAAATCTTTCTGGTATAATTCCTCTGTGTATTCTTGCCACCTCTTCTTGATGTCTTCTGCTTCTGTTAGGTCCCTACCATTTTTGTCCTTTATCATGTCCATCTTTGCACAAAAGTTTCCTTTAATATCTCCAATTTTCTTGAACAGATCTCTGGTTTTTCCCTTTCTATTCTTTCCCTCTATTTCTTTGCACTGTTCATTTAAGAAGGCCCTCTTGTCTCTCCTTGCTATTCTTTGGAAGTCTGCATTCAATTTTCTGTAACTTTCCCTATCTCCCTTGCATTTTGTTTCCCTTCTCTTCTCTGCTATTTGTAAGGCCCTGTTGGACAGCCACTTTGCTTTCTTGCATTTCCTTTTCTTTGGGATGGTTTTTGTTGCTGCCTCCTGTACAATGTTACGAGCCTCCATCCATAGTTCTTCAGGCACTCTGTCCACCAAATCTAGTTCCTTAAATCTGTTCTTCACTTCCACTGTGTATTCATAAGGGATTTGGTTTAGATTATACCTGACTAGCCCAGTGGTTTTTCCTACTTACTTCAGTTTAAGCTTGAGTTTTGCTATAAGAAGCTGATGATCAGAGCCACAATCAGCTCCAGGTCTTGTTTTTGCTGACTGTATAGAGCTTCTCCATCTTTGGCTGCAGAGAACATAATCAATCTGATTTCGGTATTGCCCATCTGGTGATGTCCATGTGTAGAGTCGCCTCTTGTGTTGTTGGAAAAGAGTGTTTGTGATGACCAGCTTGTTCTCTTGACAAAACTCTCTTAGCCTTTGCCCTGCTTCGTTTTGAACTCCAAGGCCAAACTTCCCTGTTGTTCCTTTTATCTCTTGACTCCCTACTTTAGCATTCCAATCCCCTATAATGAGAAGAACATCTTTCTTTGGTGTCAGTTCTAGAAGGTGTTGTAAGTCTTCAGAGAATTGGTCAATTTCAGCCTCTTCCGCATCGGTGGTTGGTGCATAAACTTGGATTACCGTGATGTTGAAAGGTCTGCCTTGGATTCGTATTGAAATCATTCTATCATTTTTGAGATTGTATCCCAGTACAGCTTTTCCCACTCTTTTGTTGACTATGAGGGCTACTCCATTTCTTCTACGGGATTCTTGCCCACAGTAGTAGATATGATAATCGTCTGAATTGAATTCGCCCATTCCCGTCCATTTTAGTTCACTGACGCCCAGGATGTCAATGTTTATTCTTGCCATAATTTAGGCTATGTAAATCTGTATACCAGAAAACTCTGCTGCAGATAAATCAAATGGGATTGATTTTTATTGGAGACATGTGGAAGCCTTGTGTGGAGAAATTTAAGGCACATATACTGCTGAATGCACCAATTATATGGTCTTTCTGATCTGCTCTCCACGTTTTAACTAAACTAAGGGTAAATAAATCCTGAATTTTTAATAACTTTTTCTGATTCCTTCTTTCGGGGAAAAATGTGCCTCTACAGGAATATGTTTTTTTAAAAAGTAGCCAGAGAAATCCATAAAATCCATAAATAGGGACTGACAAATCTATCCATTTCATTTCCCCCCCACATTCATTGAAAAACAACCACATTAAGTTATTTCTGTGAAGAAAGTTGAGAAAATTGGCTAAGTTTCTAACAGAAAGATACTGATTAAAATTCACAGCCATTTACGTTAGCCGCATGCTGCTTGCAGCAGGGAGATTATGGTGTCCTTGTCTGCCATGCCACTATTAAAAATGAAGAGCCCATTGGGTCAGAAAAATTGTCATGTGACATTCAGCGCAGGAATTCAAATCCAGGGTTTTAAGAGCTAAGCAGTCACAGCCTGTCATTTTTGCTTTCCCCCCCATTTGGTTTCTCATCAGATACTCATGTTCTCCCTACACCCTCCTTTTATATTGCTCTAATATTTATAAGCCTTTATTTCACCTCCCACTCAACACCTTTTTCTAAGCAGGAAAAGTCCTAACATCTTCAGTCTTTCCTGTCAGGGAGCACATGCTGATCCCTTTGTTTTGGTTACCATTTCTGTGACATAAAAATCTCAGGTCTTAGATGAATCAAAATTCCCCCCCCCCCCCCCATTTCATGACCACATTCACAGTCCACTGTTTGGGCCATTTATGCAATTGGGACTATAAGACGGTACAAAACTTGTGTTCTGATTCTGTAGTGTTCATGCCTGTATCTGACATTTCCCCCCTCAAACATTTACTATTTCCCAGTGAGAGTTGGATGCATTGGCATCACAGTCTTTAGCTTCAGAACAATACTATGTGATGGCAGAATGTATCTATACATCACTCCATGGAAAGAATCATGGGAGAAAAATGATGGCAACCATCCATTCTGGGGGACCTTAGAACATCACAGCTGCCAAGACCTCAAAGTAGATGGCAGCAGAAAGGAGAAAGGGGCAGTGAAGTGATGGTTTCAGGAAATAATACGAGTCCCTAGTAGAACACCATTCATGCTGATGGATTACGTTCATCTTGGTGGGTCTGTTAGATTTATGTTCTTCTGAGTATTACTGCATGAGGTAAATTGAGGGGTAGGACATGGAGCTGTTAAGGAAATTCTTGCTCCCATCTAATGTTATTTCAGCCAAAAATCCCTTTAAAAGAACTAGTGATGATATCTTTTTCTGAGATGGGTGTACTACACTAAGCACAGGATATTAGGGCTTAGTTTTTAGCATCATATGCTAAAAGAAGAAGAAAGGGGAAAGGTACTGCCCCACTCAGTTCTGCCCAATTTGGTTCTTTCCCATTCTTCCTTTCTTTTCACTTAACTCTGAGCATTTTATTTTAATTTTATATAACTACATATTCTGATTGGTTAATGTCTTAACAGGGTAAGATAGAAAAATCTATGCAAGAACTGAATATTTAAGAAAGCACACAAAAAACCCATATATATATGACATGTGTTTTAACTATAATATTTAAAAATGACACTATTAAGACCAAACTATTAGTGGATTATTAATTTTGTTACAATGGCTAAAAATTCCACTTTCACTCATGAGTGACATTCTATTTCTGTTAAGGTTTTGTTTTGTTTTGTTTTGTTTTAAATCTCACCTCTGCTGAAGTCTGTGGCAAAACCCCTACTAATATCAAAGGCCTAGGATTTCAAAACGGCAGTTTTGCCAGATTTCCACTGTTTTTAAACATACTTTGCTACTCATTTGTGAAACCACACAGGCCACTATAGTACAGTATATCTGGAAATGACCAGCCTTGACTCTGTTCCAAACATGTGAACTTCAAAAAGGAGACAAGAAAGAAAGGAAAAGAAAAAAAGGGAAAGGAAAGGTTGTCTTCCATTCTAACTTGCTTTCTGCAATAAATAATGGCTAGTTAACTAATTTGCTCAGGTAGGGGTTTCCTCTTCTCTTTCTCTTTTTTTAAAGCATGCTCTATAATTCTTTGAATTCAGCCCATAAAATCTGTTGATGAAGCTCGGCTTCAGAAGAGCATTTTCTGACTCATAATATTTCAAAAACCACATTTCTGGAAACGTTGCAATATTAAATCTTATTAATATAGAGGTCTGGAGCAATCATTATTGAGTTGTCATCATGGTCTACAGGATATAAATCTCAAGTAATGCCTCCAGTATAAAGAGAATTCTTTATTAAAACCACCTTCCCTTAAGGTTCTATTACCTCAGTGTGTGCTTTTTGTATTAACTGGGCTGCTTCTTCTGTCAGTGCAGTTGGTCAACTGCTTGCTTTACTTTGCCTCAGAATCAAGCCTGTAGGAAGACTGGAGAAAAGCTGGCTGGCAAGGAAACAGGCATTTTAAAGACCCGTTTGTCAAATTGGTGATCCATAGGAGACCTTATTTAAAGTCAATGGAGCTTTTGTCAGCTTTGTTAAGCAGCAAACATCGAACCCCCAAAATGAATTAAACTGAAGTGCTTGGATTGAAAACCGCATTCGGGGGGAGGCGTTTACTTCTGCAGGACAAAATTAGCTGAAATCCCAGTATTTCTGTCAAACTGATTTTGGTATAAGATGAAGCGAAAGAAAGGACTGCTTGCAATGCACAGGCAATTTTTCCCCATCCCTGGCTTTGCTGCTATGTGTGGAGTGGAACAGAACGGAGAAGTTACTTGCTTGCTGGGAATTCTGGGGATTGTAGTTCCCCCAAGTAACTCTGTCCTAATCTCTGGGACAGAGGCTTTTGGTTTCTACCCATACACCCGGCCCCAGAGAGGGACAGGGAAAGCAGGCTGGCTAAAGAACCAGTGCACTGCATACAGATGGGACACAGACTACAGTACTGTGAAAAATAATTGGTTCCTGATTTCCAAGGAGCATATCAACTTTAAAAAAAAAAAATCTAGCTCAGATTCAACATGTGGCTGGTATGATTTCTTTCAACTTGACCCAATAGTGAAGCCAATGAGAGTGCAGATATTAAGATATCACATGTTGGTGGACATAGCCTGAGTTGAGGTGAAGATGCCTTCCTCAGACTTGCCTCTTACTAGAGGAGTTCAGAGAATATGGAGAAAGAATCTCCCTTGAGGATCTGCCTCCTCAGCATTTTAATTATTACTAGGAGGGTTGTGAGAAGCCCTGACCAACCATTGATCCTGGGCCAGGGGAACCCACCCCGAATAGTTGAGACAGAGAGAGGAAAGCTCTCTTACCTCCACAGCTGACAGAAAGTTATTTCTGTTAGGAAAATTAAAGAGGGTGGAGAGAGAGAAAAATAGAGGAAAAAAGAAAGACTAACTTTAAAGACTAATACATTTCTTTCAATGTAAGCTTTAATGGATCAAAATCTACTTCTTTAGACACAAGGAGTGCAAATACATCTCCTCTATATTTATACATAAATTACTTGCATTAGCAGGTTCTGATCAGGATGATGAACTATATGCCATTCGGACTGGGCTATCACAGGAAACTTTGTGTTTTGGACAAAAGTCAACGTCTATCAAGGGAAACAACTATTTTATACCTGTAAGATAACTATTTATACCCATATTTTATACAGGAAACACAGGTTGCTAATATATATATTGTACTAAGACATCCTGATCTCTACTTAGGCCCTTTTGTTAGTAAATTAGCGTATCGTCCTACTGCAGTTCCTTTATAAAAAAAGAAATAGCTAATTTTAAATGAAGCAAAACCCAACCAAATAAAAATCATAAGGAAAGTATCGTGGCCCCCGTAAACACATGTACTTCATTGTGAGGTGTGTGTTTTTTTTTGTTTGTTTTTTTTGGATAATTTCTTCAGACAGGGTAGACTGTAATCCACATTAATGCACACTGGAATAACTCTGTTAATCTTAAAAGTGCCACAGTACTTTTACTTCAGTTTTGGTTTGGTTTTGATGGAACAGACTAATAATGGCTACCTCTCTGAACACTCATTTAAAATTATCTGTCTTCTCTCCCCCCCAAAAAAAACCTATTAGTGTAAATTCTCATTTGGGTAAATCTGTTCTGCCTTCGCCTCACCTCACTGTTTTGTATGTTGTCTGCCCTTGAAGACAACCTGGAAGCTTCAGTGAGAGGAGGGGCCAGAACTGGAAACAGTCAGTGGAATCAGCGTAAACTGAAGGAGAAGCACTGTTTTCTTTTGAGTCAAATTCAATGGTTTTTGTCCTTATCTTTAAAGTTTTGTACAGATTAAGATCCAAATACCTGCAGGAGCATTTCTCCTGTAGTGGCCTATCCACTACAGTCACTGTAATGACATGCTTGCTCATCAGAGAAAGTTCTTCTCCAAGTAATCTCAGGATACTAACAAGAGAGCTTTTTCTGTTGTGGTGCCCAACAAGGGAGCAGCACCAACACCGCACACATAAACAGCCTTCTAAGAACAGGATGTCACCTGACGTGCCCATTCTCTCTCTCTGTGTGTCTTTTAAATGTAATTAGTAATTTAGTTTAAATGTTTGAAAGTGCTCTAATTTTAATTATATTTCAATGCTATCATGAGTTTAATTCTAGTTAATGTTTGTAACTTGGTGTATTTTAATGCTATTGCTTTTAACTATATTGTAAGCCACCTTGGGAGAAAAGGTGGCGTAAAATAAAATAAAATGTATGGGAAAATAACTGAACATAGATTGATTATCCATTAGCTGTAAAGAAATCTGGAATATGTACTCTACATTTTGAAACAATTCAGGGATTCTGGTATATTATTTGAAAAACAGTTCATGTAAGACGGAAGTCAGTATTCCCA
This sequence comes from Intellagama lesueurii, assembly GCA_037013535.1. Classification (NCBI taxonomy): domain Eukaryota; kingdom Metazoa; phylum Chordata; class Lepidosauria; order Squamata; family Agamidae; genus Intellagama; species Intellagama lesueurii. The sequence continues at coordinate 104,214,071 of JBAJHW010000003.1, forward strand.
TTCTGTCTTACAAGGTTGAAGTAAATTGAGAGAAAATGGTACAATTGCTTGTCTGCCAGTTTCTAGAACTCAAGAGTTTATTTAAGGAAATCTCAGTATATTTAAGTCATGAAAATATAGGTCAATTAATTGATTGATGATCAGTTTCATCTGAAGTGAAAACCACATGTGGGTAGCATAGTTTATGTACAGAAAAATATATTTCCGAAACAATGAGAGCAGGTGTTTTCTAACTTTACAAAGTGGAAATCAAAAACTCACAGATTCTTGAAAACCCAGTGTCTCTAGCACAGTTTAAATTCTATGCTAAATAACAGTTAAGTGAGACATCGTATCAACCCGTGGGAGTACTGCTAGTTAAAGTGCTATAATTTTAATGTTTTAACAATATTGGAAGATGCTCATGAGGACCTCATTAAAGCTGATTGGAAGGCACTTAAGTAACTGTTTTTGAGCTATAAGAAAGGACTGTAAGTATTACCCCTTTTTAAGCATTTTTAATTAGCAATCTAATTTTAGTGGAATTTTCCAACTGAAATGGCAAGCTTTTGGACGAAAGAGAGGTGTTCAGTCTCTTGGTGGCAAGGAAAAAGTTGAGTAATAAATAAGTTTTTTAAAATATGTTGACATCAAATTACAACTTTGGGTGGTTGGAGGAAAACTTTGGTTCTCACACACTAAGCAACTGATGAAGTAGTATTGAACGAAAGTTAATAGGTAATTCATTTGCCAGATTCCTTGCTTTGTACTTATACACATCTTCTAATGAATTAATTTCCCAGACAAATCCAATAAAGGTAAGAGATGTGAATTGCCTTTCTTGCATGGGTTTAAGTGAGTGAATGCAACTCAATTAATTGTTGGCTGTAAATAACAAAAGATATATATTAAAGATTCAACTAAATATATAGAACAAAGATTATATTTGTTTTACTGCTGTTGTTAATCCATTTATAAGATGCATTGTGTGAGTTCTAACTGAGGCAGAGCTTTGGTTAAAGTAGGATATAAATATTAATCTGCCGGGCCACCACTGATTCACTGGATGTTTTAATGTATGTTTTGAAGGTATGGCCTCTTCCTTTCAGACTCTCCAGATAATGACAACTAAACATGAGATTTTTTTCTCCCCACAATGTACATTTTCCAATTATGTATTCATTATTATTTTAGGATCTACGTTTTGGTCAAAGCCTCTAACAGTTATCGTTTAATATAAATTAAGATTAAAGTAAATAATAAAGCCATTAAAGCCATCACAATAATCAAAATCATTAAAATAACCACAATAAAGTTTAAAAGCCAGTTTAAACAAATGTGTTTTGTCAGCTTCCTAAAAGCAATGTGAGTGGGAACAGATTGCAACTTTGAGGTGACTTGTGTCCTGGAATAATACAGGAGAAAGCTCATCAAACTGGCTTCTGCAGGTGATGGTATTCTAAAGAGAACCTTAATGTGGTGTCCGCCCAGGTCATTAATATTAATGTGATATCTGCATAGACCAATGGGATTGCTGGAGGGGCGGAGTCACGAGATATAAGACACTCAGCAGGAGGAGGGGGAGGGGAGAGTCAGGGAGATGGAGAGTTTAGAGAGAGTGGATGAAGGAGGATGTTTGTTTAAGAGTTAACAACATTGCTTGAACTATCATCATCTGTAACAATAAACAATTTCTATTTGGTTCTTTTCAAAATGACACATTGCCTGGACCTCTATTATTAATATTAAACAATGTTGATGTAATCAACTGGTGGCAGCTGAAAGACACGTAGCATGAGCTCTTAGTTTGGTGAAACAATCAGGGGCCACTTGGGATCGTGACACTTTCATATAGGTAATGGTGCCTTAGAGTAGACAGATAGTCTCCAACTATGTAGGATGTGGGACTTAAAAGTTAAATCCACTTTCTTGAATTGGGCTTAGAAAGCAAATGACAACCAGAACAGGTCTTTCAGAATCAGATATATATGAGCTCAATATTGTACATGTCTGGGTACCTCTGCTGTTCACAGATCTCCATGGGAAGCACCTCTACAGTGAGCCCATGTCTAGCCAATCAAAAGCACTAACAAGATAAAATTATATCCTATCATCTTTTCTAAACATGAAAACAAAGTTAGGACACAGTTACTCATTTGTTGTATTTTAAGAGCATTTGGGGTGAGGTGGGGGACAGAAAGCTAAGTAGATTTATATGACATTAGCAGTTCAGGGACTGTAATAGGAGCCATGATTACCTCAAGATGCCATTAATACAGGCAAACACCCATCCAACTGTGAAATGCTTCATATTTTCCAGTTTGCCAAGGATAATGATATAGACATGAGGATTATGGTGCTTCCATTCTGGAATTAACATAACCATATCCATATGGACAGGCATGCGACTCATTTTATGAAACTGACAAAGTTCATGAGACTCATACTCCCAAGCTGAACATCACATCCTGGTTATATAAGAGCCATTACCCCCATTTTATAGGCTTTTCTCTTGCCTGTATTTCCAGAGTAAAAGAACAACAGTTTCTTTGGAAATACATATCGCTTGATGTGAAGGCAACAACTGGTTGTAACAATTCCCATGCTGGTATTTTGTACCTTTTACAGCCTTTCTCTCAAAGTTTCATTTGCCATGAGTATATACGCACTTTTTAAAAATGCACTGGATATAATGCTGAGGCTGAGCAAAACTTTTGAGTCTGGCTTGCGCGCACTGAGGTAATGATGACCGAAGCCAATTACACAAACTTCTATCTGAACTTTCCATGGTGCTCCTCTGTAGTAAAAGCTCTATGGAGCTCTCGTGTCCCTTTATTTCTTACATTTTAATTATTTATACTCACCAGGTGGGTAACAACAGAGAGAAGAAGAAAAGTTTCAGAAGTGTCCAAGAGGTAAGAAAAGGTGGAAGGGATGTGAGAGCGGGATGACTGCATGTGAAATGGATTTTGGTTACAAAGTATTATGGACTTTCAATCCATTGCTCTAAATGTTGGGTCCGGGAAAGAATCTAGGTGAAGGCTGCCCTACACCAGATGAGACCATTGGTTCCTCCAGCTCATTATTATCACTACTTAGCATAGGCAAAGTTCACCTTCCCATAAACATCCTTCCATCATTTGTTCACATTGACTATGGTGGCTGATGAGAGTGGCAGTCCAATAGTACTTGCAAGGCTACTTTTGCCCACCCCTGCTCTAATCTGATTGGCCATGGCTTTTTAGAAGGATGCCTTTGTCAGATGCTGACAATGGAATGTTTGTGCCTCTGCACTTAAAGCACACCATTTGCTTTGCTTCTGTTTTGCCACTGAGAAATGGATGACAGAGTGGCCAAATATGGTGGGACCAAATACGAGCAGGGCTTCCAATAAAGTTTTGGAAGGGAAAGCACATAAGTACAGTAATGTTTTATAGTCAAAATTGTGCTTGCGATTTTTTTCTGGTTCTCCTAATGGGTATCATATCTTTCAACTGACATATGATTATTTGCTGTTGTTTCTTGTTCTCCATTTAAAGTGCTGAATAGCTCCTTTGCATCATGATGGGTACATCTCACTCTTCTCAAGATAAAAGACCTGGATGGATGGCTCTAGCAAATTATGTTCCCAATTTAAAGTAGAATTCTTGCAGTGTATTTGTTCCTGTGCTTAAGTTACCTCTTCTCAATTTAAAACACATCTAGATAAAGACGATGTCCAACAACTGCAAGCTGGTTCCCTGTTTAACATACCAATTTAGTGAGCTATTTTTAATCATGCCAGGCTCAGAGCTTGACATTTACATTTTAAATTTTTTATTAACATAACTACAATAAACGATACAACATAAGGAAAAACAGAGAAAAATACACATACTTTAAAACAGCTCTAAACAACTAAAAATAAAAAAAAACCCACCTTGACTAATATTAGTACACCCAACAATGGGACCAGAAGAGATAGAAATATATTTCCTGCAAAACATTATTTATGATGCCCCATAACCTTTCCAAGATAACATTATCTCTTGTAGCTGGTATTCACCTTTCAATAACATGTAGTTCAAAAAGTCTTGCCATATTCAGCAAAGTTGTTCTCTTTAAACAATCTCTTTTTAAATTTTGTATCCCACGTCAACTTATCATCAGGTATTTACCAGACTTTATTTCACCATTCAGTTAATTGAGACATATGGTTCAATTTACAGTCCCTCACAATCACTAGTTTAACTGCCCTTACCATACTCAGAATTAACTCTTTTTTCCCCCCATCACACCATTTTTCTTCAAAAACAAGCAATAAACGATGCTTTCCTAGGCAGGCAGGCATGTATGCTTGGTCGTCTTCTTCCTTCCACATGTGTGCTCCTACCCTTCTGCTTTCTCTTGCACAGGTGGACACTCTTGCTCCGATGCACCCTCTTTGCTTCAGTTCTGCTCTCTTGCATTCACCCACCCTTGCTGTCTTGCCCATCTCCGTCCTCACTTTGTCTTTGCTGTCTCTTTCCCTACTGCTCCTTTCCTCTTCCTTAGTTCATATCTCCCTACAATGCCTCCTCCACAAAGAAAGGTAGTGGGAAGTGGCAGTACAAAATGAGCCACTAGAGATGGGCAAAAACCACCAAACCATCTGTTCATACTGATTTGTTTTGTTTGTTTTGTTTTGGTAATTTTCCTTGCCCCACCTCCTTCAGGTGCTGCCTCTGAGTGGGCACCTGCTGGGGGAGGTGGGGCTGGGAAGTGCCAAACACCTGTTTGGTTGAAAACCAAACCGAAATGAACCATTTGTTGGATGGTTCATGCCCATCTCTATGAGCCACCCATGTGACTCTTCATCCTCCTCTTTCCCTGTTCTCCCCCACCCCCCGCCAACTGAATCAGAGGCAGACCCTCATTCTTGTTCCACTGAAAAAGTAGTAAATTATAGCCATGGCCATTACAATCGCACACACATACAAACTTTGCTTCAGCTCATTACTTCAGAACATAACTTATTCTAAAAGTAACTCATCAGAAAAGCAAATTATTTCCCAGCTCCAACCAGGTGACTGTCTATCAGTCCTCCTGTGCTGGACACAACGGACAATCCACTAGAGATTGTGTGTGGGGTGGTGGTGGTCCACTTTTAAAATCATACAATTGCTAAATTTGTAAATTTATTTTGACACTAAGCCTAAGAAATGAAAGTGACTTAGCCTGGTACCAGCCTTCCACTCCCTTGACTTTCTTTGCCATCTCTTCTTCCATGAAGTGCAGAGCCCTGCCTTTAACTTGTATTGCTCTTCAGTGTACATTGAGGGTGCTATAAAAGGAACTGAACAAATGAACGATAAAAGCATGAAGCATGCACACTGGATGGTGCCCTATTTCCTTTTACATATATGAGACCCTCCGGATCCCTATAAATCCCAGCACAGTTTTGGCTGTTATAAATCAAAAGGGCGCACAAGAGAAAGGAAGTAATTTTTATGGTTTTGTAATGTGTAAGGCACCCCATAGCAGAACCCTATTCCTCAGTGTTGTGAATGGCTCCCTAGCTGTGAGACAGTTTTTATTTGAATGAGATCCTGCTAGAATTATGTAATGCCCAAAGCTTCATCCCCCTTCTTCTTCTTTTTCTAAGGCTGACTTAAATTGAACATCTGAGATCTCAACTGAGGTTTCTCCCCTCTCTGCCCAGTCTTTCTCTATTGAACCTTGACATTCATAGCTGTAGAGTCATCCTCATGTAAACACAATAAATTATACAGTCATGCTCTCTTGGGAGAATACAACATTTCTCATCCAATGAATAAAACACACATTTAAGTTTCAAGCCTATGTAGAACGACCATTCATCATGCATTACACAATGTTTATACAAGTATATTTTAGAACACTCTGAGACAAACAGACTTGATCGGGTGTCAAAGTGCACTCAGTAACAAATGGTGCATTAGGTATCCTCAGTTAGCATTAATAATATGGGGCAAAATGCAGCATTTTTTTATTCTGCCTTATGGAATTGTTATATTGTTCAGCAGAATGTAAATGGGGGAAAAATCATGTTTACAAGGGATTTGGTGAGGGCTTATATAGTGAATGCACATCTGGAACACTATGATGTTTGATGATAAAGTGTAGCCAGCAATATTTCATGAGATAGCTCAATACCCAACACATTTCCCACCTCAAAGAGTATGAACTCTTTGGGCTTTGCTTTTCCAGCAAAGGCAAGAGCTGCAAATCATTTGAGTTCCTATTTTATCACTGATTTCAGTGGAACCCATATTTGATCACATTTTGTAGTAGGATTCTGTGTCTGGTCTGGCTAAACTTGCTGCAGAATTAAGGGCACCTCACCCAAAACTATTTCTGTCCCAAAACCATAATGGCTTCCTATCATGCCATCTTTCACTAGGCTTGTGAAGAGGCCTCTGAATCAATGATATGAGCAGTGCTTTTTTGAATGTGGGAAACAGCATTACACATTGACGTTTTCTATGAACTTTTTCTGTGAGGTGTAGACAGGACAGGAGCTCATCTGGCCATTGCAGTGGCAGGCTATAGAGCTGGGTGCTCTGTTTTATTTTACCTCTTCTTTTTCCTTGCTGCCAGGGGAAAAGCCTGATCTCAGGAGGAAGAAGAGGAGCTTCCTAAAGCAACCACAGGGAAGGGAGTGAGGAACATTAAAAGGGCAATGGGCATTGTTGTCTTTGGGGTTTTTCTTAAAATGGTAATGCAGGGAGTCTCTTCTTCCTTCATACTACTTAGAATTTTACTTTGCTTTCTGTCTTTCTTAGCTCCTATTCTCTTGTCGATCTGTACAACTAGTAGACTTATTAAAAGAAAACTCAACAAAAAACAAACAAAAACTCTGTTGGGAAAGAAAGGTGAAAATCACCTTCCAACCCTGTCTTTACACTTTCCATCCTTTTTCTCCCCCCCCCTTCCTTTTCCTCCTTGAAAGATTGAACATCAGAGCTCTGTGTGGGGTCTTGCTCTTCCCTATCCATTTGTGTAATCAGTGACTATTTGATTCTTCCTTGTGGGCATCCTGGAAAAAACCAAATACCTCTGATTCAGTTAGTGTCTCCACATTAAACAGAAGATAGTGCATACCTCTAAACACAATGTACTATGTGTATCATGTAGAGATGTAAATCTTTGCATATTTTGTGTTTGCAGGTAAGAATGAAAAAATTCCAAAGTAACATCCCCCCCCCCCCCGGGAAGATTACAAGAGTTTGTGTGCATGTTGGAAGTTTATCTGTGGGAAATTCTCAGAAGTCGTTTTATGCAACACCCTATTATGTAGTGGTAGTAAGTAGTAATACATTTTTACATCATGTGAAAGGTTTTGCTTCCAAGTTTTTTTGATATCAGAAGGCTGTGGCATTGTCTGGTCACAGAGACAAAGGAGGCAAGGGTTCATAGGGGACAAAAATGTTTCTTGAACAACTGATTGTAGAAATAAAATTCCATATTTGGCAGCCAAGTAGGCTCAAAAGGCACCCAGACGCTGCAATGATTGCCTTCATTCGGGCTAAGGATAACATTTCCCATACCTATACTCATAATATACATGACATATGGGGAATATTTCCAGTCCCTGTGCTGCTGCTAGGTATGGTGGAAGGCTCACCACAGTCCATAGACAGTCCTGCACCACCATTGCTCTGTACTCGTTCTGCCAGGGCTTGTACTGCTAGGAAGTCCACAAGTGTGCCACACCCTAACTTGTTCCAAATGACAAAATGCATCTGAGTGAATGTATCTCCCAGTTCTCTTCCTGATTTGCTCTCCTTTCTCCTAGCTATCTGGGAAGACCAGTACTGTGCAGGCACAACCCACATATGAACGTGAGTTCTGGGTCCAGCTGGGATGCGTACCCTGGTTTTGAAACCACCTTATACACAAAAATTAAAGTCCCTTTTTCCTCCAAGCACCCCTCACCCTGAGATTTGCCACCTTGCCACAAGACCCAGAAAAGCACAGCAATCACTTGACACTTCAGCCATCACCCTGGGACCTGGTGACCCTATAGTACCTCAAAGCCTTTCAAAGGTCCTCCTCCTCCTCCTCACAGTGCTTCTGTCAGCACTGCATCAAGTGCATGGTGTGTAAAGAAAAGTTGTGGCTCCAGTAAAGAATGGATATAAACAGTCCAAAGACAGCTACTATCTTCTGCTGCCACTGAATATAATAACGGCAGGGAAGGGAAGGGCTAGGAATAACTGAGGATACATGGCCTCCCTTGGGCCATTTGTTCCAGATAATTGATCAACACAATGCCTGGCCTTACGTGACAGCTGGAAGCACAGTGAATGGCTGCTGCTTATTAATCAAGCAGAGAATTTCAGATTACATTTCAGATGGCAGCTTCCTATTTAACTCTGAAGTTCTTCTCCCAATTGCTATATGATTATAATGCTATGTAACTATTTGGCCGTCAGTTTCTTAGGCAGTCTGTGGTTTAATTCAGTCTTCCAACATCCACCTGCTTCCTGGCTTTTACTACCATTGCTTTGAATGGGCCAATCTCCACTTGAGCTAAAGCAAGGTGAGGATCATGGAGGAGTCCCACAAGCAGAGGAACACCATGCTTGGCCTTCTTTCAGCAAGATCCTGGCTCATGAAGGACATTCCACCCTGATTGTCTCCTGACCTTTTTACAAAATGTAACTTTGCTTACTTCCCAAGTAAGCTTATATAAGGAGTGCTTCCAGATGGAAAGCTTGCCTTACAAATCGAAAGGTGTTGTGCATTTGTACCGTCATTTCATTATGAATGGGTTTCTGGATCACGATGGCTGGGGATTCTGGGAATTGAGGTCCAAGAAGAACCCGTCACTTGGCTGAAAATGTGAAATCACCTGGCAGGATGACTGAAGGTCAAAAACTTCATCCAGAACCGCAGAGAGTGAAAATTTTAGGCTGCCCTCTTCAATCCCTTTATCTAAGAATAAATACCACTGAATTCAGTTGGACTGACTTCTGAGCAAACATATCTAGGACTACTCTGTCAGTAATACTGGGAAAGCTGACCTTTTATCTTTTCAGATATATTCTGGCCATGTTGATTTTATTATATTAGGCCGTTTGCTTCTAATGCAAATTGTTGACTGAACTATCTGCTTCTTCTCCCTCTGGACACAAATTGATGTTCCACTGCTCTCATTTGTAGCTCGTGCCATCACAGAGCAAACACCTCTGACATTTTGCAAATACACTGTTCTAATCCACTAGTTCCCTAACTAATATCAGCTGTTGAACTGAGTTGATTAGCAGCTTGGCAAGAAAACCCTTGGCTGTCTGCTGGTACCATTGGCTGCATCCACCTCCTGTGTATGACAACAATGAAGTGAAAGTCAACAGCGATGCCAGTTTGAAGGCAAAGAAACATTTCTGGGCCGTGAAAGCAACATTTAACCTACAAGCAGGGAAATGAAAGAAGGGGGTGGGTGGGAACAGACATGAAAGGATTGCTTACTGTCAATTTTTCTTTCTTTCCAGGTGACAACTGGCAAGGCTCCAAAACAAATCCAAAAATAAATAAAAGTACATGCAAATTTAACTCCAGTATACATGACTCAGGAAAGAAAAATCCTTGGTAAAACCTGATTGCTCAGGTCATATTGGACAAATGTTTAAATCATATATAACGATAACCAACCTCCACCTAATGATGTAGCACAAGATCGTTATTTAAAATCTATCAAACATACTCATGGGTTTGTCTTCATTACTTATAAATTCAGCTCGGTGGATGCCAAACAATTTTAACAAAGACTTATGTGTTCATTTTGATTTACTGCTATTGATGAAAACTAGTCTTTCATTCTCCTTTTTCATGCACATGCCTGTGCATGCGCAAACACTTGTATGTATGCCAGAACTCAGAAGAGTTACTTTTTCAGGACTGTAATCCTCTGAATCCAAAGTCAGGATGGTAAATGGTCATGGGAGGTGTAGTTCAAAAAGTAACTTTTCCAAGCTTGTGTGTGTGTGTATATACATATGCACAGCTTCTTCCGATAACAAAATAATTTAGATCCATGTCTCCCAATCATAGTCAAGGAAATTAATCCTAACATCAAGAAGGAAAGAACATCTGTTTGGGGACTAGGAAATAACATTGATTTACAGTTTCAGCATTATTCTGTGATGTGTTGCATCACTTTATAGCATGAAATGCAATACATAAATTGTCTTAAAGTGAGGTAATGCACCATAAAATGCAGGGAAAGGCATAACAATTGGTTTTTAAAAGTGGGTTTTCTGTTTGAAAACACAGGTTTGTCTATTCTTAGGGGGTGAATATGACTGAGTAGTTGAACCTTTATGAAAGCAGTTCTCAAGCCTGCAGAGACATATTATGTTCATTAGACAAAGGACTGAAAAAGCAGTTGGTTACTCAAACAGGGTTACTGAAATGTTACGTATGTCCTCCCCCTGGCCCCTTTTCATGCCACATTACAGGACGTGACTAAGCGGACTGTCTTTCCATTGGAATTGCAGTATCTCTCTTCTCCTTCATTTAGTATGTACCGTATTTTTCCATTTATAACACGCCCCCATTTATAAGACACACACACCCCAATTTTCTAACCCCAAAATTAAGAAAACTTAGCTTTGAGGATTCAACCTCTGAGCTCAGAACGTCGGACATTTTGTCTCTGTTGAATCTTGAGCCTACAAGCTCCACCTCCAAGAAGGTGTGTTCCAATTGGTTTGTTCAGGGTCAGCTGACATCAGTTCCATAAGGCTCCTAATTGGAAGAAACTAAGTCTCCTGACTGTAGGAAACAGCCTCATGGCTGAAGGGAATCTGTTTACAGAGGCAAGTATGTGCTGTTTTGTTCTCTTCTCAGCTTAAGGTAAAGGTAAATGTTCCCCTTGACATCTCAGCTTACCTCTGTAAAAGATGCCCCTCAATTTTTGGGGTAATGATTTTAGGAAAAAGTAGCGTCTTATAGACGGAAAAATACGGTAGGTCCTTTGAGGGGTATGATAGCAATGGAGCCTCCATGTTTATCAGTAGTCAGCAGCAGCTTCTGAAGCTGCTCTATGGCAGGAATCAGTGCCTGCAAATAACTGTCAGGTGGTAGAGGTGGAAAGAGGTGGTAAGATCTAGAACTTGCTGACGCTACTCAAAGATTTCATCTCAAAATCCCACAGCCAGTGCCTGTACATTTGCTTTATGCTGAGTGAAGCACTTTCTACTTTTGCTGTTACTAAGAGCCAGACTACACGTTACATGACATAACTGGCAGCTATATTACCCCTATTCAGACAACATTGTATCCAGCATCATCAACAGGATTAGAGGGAAGTGCCTAGTCCTGCCCACTCCATCATCGTCATTTGTCTTTTCATGCCAAGTAAGTCTTCTTTTATAGCCACATTTTTCATTATAACATGGACCTTGATTGATTGATTGTGTGCATACTGGGGATATGTGCATCGATCTAGGTCTGTGAACTAGGCCCAATGCAGTGTCAGAAATTGGGAACCCCTGACAGGGACTATGTGTGGGTACTGTAAAGGAAGCAGTTCTGGGAAATAACAGAAGAGGACTGAAACCTAACATAGTAGCCATTTTGAAAAGGGCTGAAGGAATGGTATCATATTAAGTAATGTTCATTGATTCCATATTCTGTATTTTGCAGTACAACGACAGCTCATGGGCTTTGGGGCACCTCAACTCCAAATAGTGGAATAATCTCCCCCTATCCATGAGCCACTGATGTTATGGTATAATTTTATACATTTGCAGCAGCAAAGATTACCCTGTTGCTTGAAGACCTGTACTCATGCCACTACTTGAAGGCCTTCTAATGACAGTTTTCCTGTAAGCATTTCCTCTCAGGCTCAACTGGCAATCTTAGGCAAAGAGAACGAGCTTTCCGGTTTTCTAAAGTCTGTGCAGGTGATGCAGCAACCAGAAGAGGTTTCTCATCTTTGCTTTCGGCAATTTCTGCACATCCTCGGCAATAAAAATGCATTTTAGCTGCTCAGTTGGAGGAACAACTAAGGAATGGGTAACGTGCGACCCAGATAGAAGCTGTGTGCTCCGTTCCAAGAAAAACATGCAGCTCTCATTTATTTCCGTCTTCTGAAGTGTAATCATTATGTGTAACATCCAGCTGAAACGGCCTCAAGTCTTTTTATTGCCACTATCATCTTGTTCCAAGAGTATTAATTATTGAACAGTTCTACAGGATGTTTTGTGACATACTAGTTCCCTTTTAGTTTTGCCAAAAATGGTTTCTTCTCACCATCTTTAAAATAATACCCTTACTGAAGAAAATAAACACTATCCATAAAGTTTCCAATTACAGTTTCATCTCAAATCTCTAGTTCAGAAATAATTCCTGACCTGTAACTGGCTCCTTTCATTCACGGTGAATAATAATTTCAATCCAGATGCTCAGACATGCTATATTGTTTGATGTAAGACAGCTGATACTTTTCGAGTAATTGAAGGTAATTCACTTACAATAATGATAAACTTGCTCATCTCCAGGATACATTTTGTTATAAAGGACAGTATGGCTCATTGCATTCAGATCTAGTGTTTTTTTTAAAGCAACTAGATGTCTTTATTTAATGTTAAGAACTGATTACTTTTAAAGGTGTAACTACTTTGGTAGCTTACTTTTTTTTTCCACCCTAGAACTAACAGTAGCAAAAAAGAAATAAAATAAAATAAAATAAAATATATATACAAGGTCTGGATTTGGAGATTTGGGGAATTACTAAGAATTCAGAAGTTGAGATGAGATGCTGCTGGACTTTGCTCAAAGGCATGATATGTGGCTGGGCTCAGAATTAGGTGTTGAATAGATTGCATGATTTGTCTAAAATTTTGAAAAATATTTCAGTTTTTCTGGGGTCAACCATGAAACTAGAAGCCTAGGATGATAAATCAGGGAACATTGGCCTAGTTAACTAGGCAGCAAATAAGAACGCATTTCTCTTCATACTGGGAGCAACTGGGGTGACATCTCTGCATAGAAAAATCTGATTGACTGAATCAGTTGTTTCCAACCTTGGATCTCCAGATATTCTCAGACTAAAACTCTCAGAAGCTGTGTTGACCAGGATTTCTGTGAGTTGTAGTCCAAGAACATCTGGGGACCCACATGATTTCCTCCTATTCACCACATGATCCCTGATGTGCTGGAATCACATCCTGCAGATATTTGAAATGACAGAATTGGTGGCAGGTCCAGATCAACAAACAGGTCTACAAATAGCCGGTTTGTTTGTCTACAAATACAAATAATGGAAAAGATTTTATGCCCATATGGCAACTTCCATGTTGAAAATAGAACTTTGCAACAATCCAGCCCTGAAAATAAACTGAATTAGAGAGCTCCACTTTGGATGCACACCATTATAAAATCAGTCACAATATAATATCATGAAGATGCTTCGTTAAAGAAAAAACTGAGGAAAGTTTCAACAAGGGTTTATTAGAAATAGTTTCAAAAGAAAAGAACAACACACACACAGCCCTGAGAGCTATGGGTTAAATCTAATGACTAGTTCCAACCAAAGCTGGCCCACTGAACAAGTGGGATTTTTAAAGTCAACATGAATGTAGCTACTATTGATTCAATGAATCTATTGCAGTCGGAGCTCATGATTGGATTTCACCCTATGATACTCAAGAGACATGGGATTTAAGGGGCAGGGTTGTGGAGATACAGCATGAACTGCTAAATCTCATAACATAGAGTGAATGATTGAACTGCCTTCCAGATTAGTGATCTCTTTGGTGAAAGTAAAAATAGGAAAATGGCTGATAAATATCAGCTTGTCATGGTAAGATCTAATACACAAGACAAGACATGACAAGATAAGACGGCAACTTCTATCTGGAACAACTGGCCAGCTAGCAAGAAAATCTACTACCGTAGAACAGAAAGCTAGGATCTTTATCTGATATTCAAATGAAAAAGCAGATAGTTCATGGGATTTTTCCTCTTAGTGCCATCTGGTCTTGAGGTTTCTATTATATTTATTATTGAATCATTAAAGTAAATGAGGTGAATAACACAATTAAACTTGTTTACTTGTCATGTAACAGCCAGTTAACAATGAAATGTAACTTCTACTTTTTGTTCTGCAGTGTAATAAAAAGGTTTCAGGGCAACTAAAAGTGATTCTTAAAAATAATGTCAGATAAATATGTTTAACTGATAATATAATAATCTAAAAGAACATTAGTTCTTGTAGTTCTATTCTACGTACAATAATTGTATCACCAACCATATGACTATTACCCCTTATAATTAAAACCATAAAACACTGTTAAGTAGCCATGGAGAAAGAAAGCCTGTGAACAAAATTTTAATCCACTAATCATACAAACATGGACATTTATGAAGATATAGAACTGATTTTTACATGTAAAATAGTAGAGAAAGTAAGAAAGTGATAAGTATTTCAAGTCAAGCACCTAAATATTTAAGAATGAATTATTATGGAATTGCAGGCTAGGATCTAATGAGCCATGCAATACAAATTGGTCCTCATTAGACATGGACATTTCATATCCATTTCCCTTCTGTGTGCAGGCAGGATGGGGAGTCTCCCTGCTCTGTCAATGGGTGGTCAGCTGTGGAGGGAGGCAGGGAAGGGCCAGCAGGGATCCTTCCTGGATTGGCATGAAAATGTCGACGACAGAGCTGAGCGCTGCACAGAGCCTGGTAAATGGCCTGGCCAGTTCTGGGGGGCGGGATTGGGTGGGATTGGGCCACCATGGCACCTGCGGTACCACAGTTTGTATTAATTCCTCCAGGGAAACTAATACAAAGTGCCCATGTCTAGTCCTCATACTTGTCCCTCCAGGTACTGATCAACATAACATACAACCAACATAAATGAAATTGTTTTATTCTATCCTAGAACCTTTGTCTCACCTACAAGCAACACTGTCTGCGCCAACTGGGAAGGAATTGTTATAGTTTCTAGCACTGGCGCATTCTCTTTCCTGGGATTTTTCTTAACTGAAACCTGATCTTGGAATCTTCATTCCTCACATGTGTTCATCCATGGACATATAAAGATTTCTAGATGTTCCTCAGCATTGTAGGAGCCAAGGCTGGAGATCAGTTTGGAATTAGGCAGAAGAGCTTCTCAAAGAGAAAATAGGGGTAGTATTTTCTGAGCATAACTGAAAGCAGCAGTAAAATAAGAAGGCTTAACATGAGATGGATTGATTCAAAAAAGGGAGGCACAGCCGTTTGTTTTCGAGTTATTGATGATTTAACCTTCTGGAGGTCACTAATTCATATGGTCACTGTTAGTCAGAAACATAACAAAAACAAAAACAATACGAAGCATAACAGTGTCATAATAATGCATTTTTCCTTCAAATTTGAAATGTTTTCTCATACGCGACAGTTACCCACCAAGAAGCTACAATATATTTTCATAGCTCCTATTTCTGTACCATTTTCTGGCCATCTTATTCCTTCCTGCTTGCTCCTGGTGTCTGCTCAGAGCCACCCAAATTACAATGGAACCTATTGTTCCCTTTGAGACCCTGTTTATCACTATGCTGGTGTTATGTTGTGGGGTATCCTCCACAAACAAAGGTTGGAGAAGTTATGAGAATTCAGGCAAAACTCCTGGAATCTGCTAGCTAGCATGGCCATGATGTCTGGATGATTCTAGGAGCTATTGTCCACAAAATGGGACTCTAACTAGGGTGGGACAACCAGACTTTGCCCAAGGGCACCACATTTTGAGAGTGTACTCCTGGAGGAGGGGGAGTTGCTGGCAAGGTGACCAGTGCTATAATTGCTTCCCATGCATTACAACGTTGATTTGGGGCCATGTTTTGCACATCTCGCCCTTTGGAGTCATAATTGCTAGTTATGGTTTTGCCAACATAGGAACTTTCTCAATGTTCCCTCCATAAACATGGTCAGAAAGTTGCACTTGATTCCAAATACAGCTGAGCCAGGAAACTCAAAGTGAAAACAGAAACAATAGAAAAGAAGAGCTCAACATAACGAATTCTTCAGCCACAAAGTGAATCTGGCTATGCATTCAGCTTTCATGACAAGATGTTCATTTCAACAACCTGAGCAATGAATTCACAGTCTCCTCCTCTTATGTTTAATCCCCCTTTCCTTTAAAAAAAATAAAATTAGTAATTTTAGAAAGTGGCAAACAGTTGAGGAGGGGTTTTGGTGACATCACAGGGTTTGTACGAGTAAGCAACTCTGTATACTGCTGGTTTCTGCCCCAAACATCTACAACTTTCCTCCTCTTCCTCCTCCTCTTAGAAGAATTGGAAATTTAACTTTTTGGGTAGGGGGACAGGGGAGTAGATAGCTCCCAGAATATTATGGTTACCATTGAACTCAACCTGGGAGAAGATCAGGTACATAGGGAGGCAGTGCATGAAGAGTACGTACTTCCAAATTGTGCCTGGATATAATGTATAAAGCTGTTTCCTGTTCTATTTTTGAAACACCCATTTACCTTCTAATTGACCTATTAGATTACTTTAAGAGTAGAAATGAGAAACTATGTTCAAAATAACATGAAGGACAGAAGACTGAGAGGTGATACATCCTCAAATGCCTGTCATACTGAAGATGGAGCAAGCTTTTAGCTCCAGAGGGTAGGACCCAAAGTAATTGATTCCCCCCCCCTCAATAATCCACTCTGAAACATTTGAAGTAAAAAAGCTTTCATTTACTTACAGCGGAACAGATCTACAGCAAACTGAACAGACTATCTGCTTTCAACAGATTGACTGACTCCAACAGACAAAAGAGAGAGAGAGAGAAAGAGCAGAGGAGGAGCTCTCTTTGAATCAGAGGCAAGGAAGGAACTATTGGTTAATGCTATTAGTGATTGACAGGAAGTTCAGCCCAGAAAGATCCCTTGCAGCCACACCTTCTCCAGGCAGCATGTTACATAAAAACACCAACAATGAATTGAAATGGGTTTCACCTACACATTAACAGCAATTTCCAGATAATAATTTCCAAATAAATAACCTGTGTCAAGGCATTGGCAAAAGAAAAGAAAGAAGGAAAGAAAAGGAAAAGAAACACAAATTATTATAACACTTGAAAGATTGATATTTTTATTTCGGTGTGAATTTACATGGATCAAAGTCCACTTTCTCAAACACCCATGACAGTAACAGCTCTTCAACAGTAGAGCTTCAATTTATTCAATTTTATTTTATTATCCGACTTTGCTGTTATTTTGCATGTTAACCACTGAAAACAGTTTCCAGCGTTAATGGGACAATCAATCAATCAATCAATCAATCAATAATGGATTACCACAGAAAGTGTGGGCTGTCCTTTATTGGGGGTTTTGAAACAGAGGTTAGATGACCACTTCTCAGGATTGCTTTAATGTTGGATTTCCTCCTTTGGCAGAGGGCTGGACTCTGTGACCTTCAGGGTCCCTTCCAGCTGTACACTTCCATGATTCTGTTATGGAATGAAATCACGCACTCACTATAGGTTCAAGATGTTTATTTAGTGAACAGTCTACTGACTTTCTTTTGTAGTGTTTGTGTGGCGAAATGCCTACAGGTGACGTCATTCCTGCCTGTCAGTCACAGGAGCTCTAGAGGGAGGAGCCAAGGATAGAGCAGGAGGGGCGGAACCAAGGGGACAGTTAGACAGGGAGACAGTTGGAACCTGAGAGGGAGAGAGACAGTTGGAACCTGAGAAAGAGGGTTGAGAAGTTGGAGCTTAGAGAGAGAGAAGAATTAGAGTGATCTGAGGAGAGAGTTAGGAAAGTGAATTAAGACCAAGGTTATTAGAGTGAACAAGCAGGAATGAGAACACCTAGAATAATAGAGATATTAAGAGATTGAAAGTATATAACACAAGCCTGAATATATGTCCCGTCCTACCCAAACCTAATCAGACCCCTGTTACAGTGACTACGTGATTTACTTTGTGAAAAGATTAATAATAAAAGGTTATCTGTTATTCAAACCAACTGATTCTGTAGTTCAATAAACCTGGCAATTGGCAGCACATGTGTCTAACACTCATACCTGGTGACAAGTGAGAAGAAACAAGAGGGAGAGAACCTTTGTGAGGGCCACAACAAACACAGCCACAAAGGCGATCCCCACAAGTGGTGGCAGCGGTGTGGGAACCGAAGTGAATCCCCACAAGCGGTGTGGGATCCGAAGTGAATCCCCACAAGAGGTGGGGGATACAAAGTGAATCCACACAAGAGGTGTGGGATCCGAAGTGAATCCCCACAAGGTGTGGGATACCAAGTGAATCCCCACATGAGGTGTGGATCCCACAAGTGAAGGGATTCAAGTAGAAATCCAGTGAGCCAAAAGAAATAATAGTCCAGCAAGAAAAGCCATTGAATTTTCAGAGCTAAGGAGAACTATTAATCAGTCAGAGAGACGTGTGTGAAGGAGTAGTGAACCCTCTGTTTAGGGAAGAACTTAGGGACTCCAGGTCACACAACGTAGAAGGACTGAAATAGTAAAGCAAAGCTCTGAGGGAAAATTCAAGGGGGGGTTTCAAATTACCTCACGGGTGAAGTGAAGTCCAGGCTAGCTTGGGACCCAAGCTCTAAGTGAGCATTGCAGGGACAAGTGGAGGCCGAAGGGACAAAGAACTGAGGTGATTGAACAGTAAAGGCTGGGACCATTACTAAAGGCAAATATTTCTGTTTATTCTCTGTGGCCAAGAGCAAAAAGAGACGTTGTATCAGGCCAAGGGACTGGCTGAGGGCCAGAGGAGAATTACAGTGTAACCAAAATAACTCAGTAGCTGCCAGCGAAAAGCTAATAGAAACAGTATCACTCTCTCTAACTCAAGAAAGGAAAAAAGCCGTTTGAATTGAGGCTTGTCTTTAGAGATCCAAACAAATCATTAATAAAGATGCCTACCAAGAAAGGAAAGGGGGCAAAAGAGGCATCATCAAAGCCACAAGATTTACCTTGTGAGGAGGGAATCTTAGAGCTGGAGGAGGAGGATGGAATTGTAATCCAGGAGGGTAATACCTCAAGGGAGGAAACTGCCTCATGGGGCGAGGTTGCCTCAGGGGAGGAAACCGCCTCAAGGGAAGAAGTAGTTGTCTCCAGGGGAGAATCTACCTCGCTAGAGTATCTAAAATGGAAATTTGAAAGGGAGCAAGCATTTAAATTAAAAGAGTTAGAATTTAAAGCCCAAGAAAGAGAAAGAGAGACTGCATTAAGGGCGGAGACTGCAGCCCAGGAGATTGCCCTGAAGGAAAAAGAAATGAATTTTCAGTTGGAAATGAGGCGAATGGAGCTAGCAGAAGCCCAAGCTAATAATAATAACAACACCAACACAAATTCTGAGGGGGGATGCTTATCGAAAGCAGACCTTAAGAAGTTCGCTATATATAGGACAGGCGATAACCCCGAAGCCTTCATGATCCTGTTCGAATGCTCATGCTGGGACTTCGGTGTTGAAGGACCAGAAAGAATGGTAGTAATGAGGTCTCAGATTAGCGGTGAAATGGCCGAAATCTATGCCCAAATGCCAGAAGAGTTGGCTAGGGACTACCAAGAATACAAAAAGATGGTCTTCCTACACTTTGGCATCAATGCAGAAAATCTAAGACGGAAATTTAGAGCATTGATCAAAAAGCCAGATGAATCCTACTCCCAACTGGGAGCAAAAATGACTAAATATCTTGACAAATGGCTGGAGCAGGCAGAAGTTCAGACCCTAGAGGAAATGAGAAATATAATAGGGCTTGAACAATTCCTCTCAGTTCTACCTGGGGAACTGAGGTATCTGGTGACAGACAAAAAGCCGAAAAATATTAGGGAAGCCAGTGAAATGGCGGACCATATAACACATATAAGAAACCCAAGATATTCTGAGGTAAAAGTTGGAGGAAAAACCTGGGAGGATAGAAAAAAGGAACCCAGAGAGTACCTCAGGAACCAACAGGCAGTTGGAAACCATTTTAAGGGCCAAACCTCAGAGCAGAGCCAGCAGAGATATAAGAACTGGGAAGGAAAGGGAGATAAGTCCCCAAGTTTGGAACAAAGAGTCTCTAGATCCTGCTTTGGCTGTGGGGAAAAAGGACACTTCATAGCTCAATGTGCTAAGAATAGGGAGTTTGGGCAACAAAAAGTGAATTTGCCTAAGAA
Source organism: Intellagama lesueurii (assembly GCA_037013535.1). Taxonomy (NCBI): domain Eukaryota; kingdom Metazoa; phylum Chordata; class Lepidosauria; order Squamata; family Agamidae; genus Intellagama; species Intellagama lesueurii. The sequence goes on from JBAJHW010000003.1 coordinate 104,234,182, forward strand.
AGTATACTGCATACAACAGAATAAAGCACCGACAGGGGCAGTTGAAGTGGGCGCCATAGCAACCCCAGTTACTGCTAGAGCAGAGAGCCCAGAACAACAAGAACAACAACTCCCAATAGCTAAAATTCTCCAGTGTTATTTGATTGAAAGTAACCAGGAACTTGTTAGATGTTCTGGGGATAAGATTTATATAAATGAGACTAAATATCTAGCTCTAAAAGACTCGTGCTCTCAGGTGACGTTATGCCATCCAGAAATAATCCCTCCAGAATATATATTGAAAGATGAAAGCCTAACAGTCAAAGGAATTGGGGCAGAGATAATTACGTTACCAGTGGCGAAAATACCGATAAAATATCAAGGGTGGACTGGGATGTGGAAAACAGGAATTACTGATCAATTACCAGCTCCATGCCTAATAGGGATAGATCTCTCTGAACATGTCAAGAGTGTTTTAGTGAATACGCGCTCCCAGAAAGAAAATAAAGAAATATCGGAAGAAAGACGTGGATTCCCTAATGAACTAATAAGAGGGAACGATGAGATAGCTGATTTAGTAACCATGAGGAATCCAAACAAGAGTCCATTTAAAAAGGAACAAAAAGCAGATTCTACCTTGGAACAATACTTTAAAATGGTTAGCGAAGGACCAGTAAACCCTGAGAACCCCGAGAGGTACTTTGAGGAAAAAGACCTTTTATATAGGGAGAGCTTAATAAATCCCAGGAGGAGGGGGAAGAAATTTAATGGAACCCTCATGCGTATGATTAGGGCATACACTGCAGGGAATCCCAATAATTGGGACCATAAATTACAACAATTACTGTACGCTTATAGATCTGTACCCCAGGAAAGCACCGGGTTCAGTCCTTTCAAACTGTTGTTTGGGTGGAAGGTGCGGGGACCCCTAGATTTACTCCGACAAAATTGGGAGGAACTAGAGGAGGAGCAAGATCCTGAAACAGTAATTCAATACGTAGTTAACTTAATGAACACTTTGCAGAAATCTCTAAAGATTGCAGCAGAGAATTTACAGGGCCAGCAAAAGAAACAAAACCTAGGGTATGACAAAAAGGCCAGAGAGAGAACATTCAATCCTAGAGATGAGGTTTTGGTGTTAAAACCTGTCCAAGGAGATAAATTGCCAGTAAACTGGGCAGATTGTTGTAAAATAAAATCCAAAAGGAGTGAAATAACTTATATTATTCAGGAGAAAGGAGAAGCCGGACAAATAGTGGTACAGGTTAAGAGGATTGAACCGGACCATGGGAAAGAAAATAGTGAAACATGCACAATGAGACAAGTGCCCAGAAAGAAATATGAAAGGCAATACTGGGAAGGAAGAGGTATACTCTATAACTGGGAGAAAATAATAATAAGCTTTACTCTGCTCATGAAACTAATAATAGAAGCAAGAGTAAAAGTTTTAATAAGGATAGCAGGCTATTGGATAGGTATAGCCTCTCCTTTAGAAAATTTAAAAGTTAAAAGAAAAGCTCAGAGGATCCGGAGGTCGAGCGGAGGCCAGGAGACCGTCGGGAAGGTGCAGACTGGCCGATCGTAGGAGGTCCAGAGTTCGGGACGGACTACACCATCTTCGCTGACGCTAAAGAGTCCAGATTCGAACCAGGAGCCGTGCTGTGCCGAGAGAAGGACAAAGGGAACCTGCACCAGGTGGCTCTGAGCAACAAGAAACTCCAGGCAGGTGAGAGACATTGGCTTAACAACGTGAAAGCGAACTTAGTAAATGGTAGAACATTGCCAAGACTGAAGTCTTACGTGGGAGGGATGAGATTCATCCTTGGGACAGATTCATTTCCTCTCATGGAGGTACAAACTGTGAAATCCTATAAAAACAAGCTTGCAAAATGGACTAGGAACTTGCAAGATTTTGAATTTGAAATCCGCAGAAAAGGAAAGACTCACAAGATGGTTGCTGAAGCCTGGTCTTGAAGACTTAATAAAGAATAAACAGACAACAAAATGTAATGAAATGAAATAAAGAGTTCTATTTCTGTATAAATAAAAGAAAAAAAAAGAATGTAAAAATGCAATTGTTAGATGAAATAATGGTAAGCAATGATAAAGTATTATAGTGGGAAAAGTTTGAAAGTGTTGTAAATGTTGATGGAGTTTAAACGTGGTGAGTATAAATGTGATTTAAAAATGTAAAGTATTAGGAATATTATTAATACATGTTGCAAACTGTTTTATGTTGTTCATGGAGCAAACTACTTTAAGTTTTGCTCCCTGAAACAAACTTTTTAAGGGGGAAGGTGTGTGGCGAAATGCCTACAGGTGACGTCATTCCTGCCTGTCAGTCACAGGAGCTCTAGAGGGAGGAGCCAAGGATAGAGCAGGAGGGGCGGAACCAAGGGGACAGTTAGACAGGGAGACAGTTGGAACCTGAGAGGGAGAGAGACAGTTGGAACCTGAGAAAGAGGGTTGAGAAGTTGGAGCTTAGAGAGAAGAGAAGAATTAGAGTGATCTGAGGAGAGAGTTAGGAAAGTGAATTAAGACCAAGGTTATTAGAGTGAACAAGCAGGAATGAGAATAATAGAGATATTAAGAGATTGAAAGTATATAACACAAGCCTGAATATATGTCCCGTCCTACCCAAACCTAATCAGACCCGTTACAGTGACTACGTGATTTACTTTGTGAAAAGATTAATAATAAAAGGTTATCTGTTATTCAAACCAACTGATTCTGTAGTTCAATAAACCTGGCAATTGGCAGCACATGTGTCTAACACTCAGAGGTGGTATTAAGATAATAATACCTGGTGACAAGTGAGAAGAAACAAGAGGGAGAGAACCTTTGTGAGGGCCACAACAAACACAGCCACAAGGGCGATCCCCACAGTTACTTCATGCAGTAGAGAGTCCCCCCCCCCAAGACCATCGCAGTGTTTTATTTTGACTGTTTGTTTTGCTATTGTTGGCACAGTAACATCTATGCTATGTGGGGTGCATGTACATAAGGAAGATGCTGGGAATGTTCACTTTTTCTCTCTACAATGGCCTTTGTGTAATGAGCAACCCTTGAAATCCTAGTGAAAACATGCATTTTACTGGGAAACTCACCTGCATCCCAGCCTCCTGTTACTTTAAAACTATTCTGGCTGTCCTCTTCACAATATTTTCTTCCTTATAACCTGAATCAGCTCCCTAGAGACCAGGATATAGATTACCTTTTGGGATCCTACTTTAATGATTAATTGAACAAATGGATGTTTCCATTTCCCTGTTCAGAATTGTGTGAGGGTAGCAACTCAGTTCAACTTCACCATGTGTTAGATTACAAGCAGAAGGTGACTTTGGGTTGTATTAACAATAGAATGCTTCTTTTGCTAGCAACGCTCACAACCTCTGCTTAAAATTTCTCCATGCAAGATGAATAATAGAAGCTGTCTGAGGCTTGCAGGACTGCAGTTGGAAGGTTCTGCTCTCTCTCTCTCTCAATCACTAACCACTTTGGAACAGAACAGAACAGAAACAAGTAGGCTCGTGCAGCAAAATTACATTTGGCTGCCCGTAACTACGGTTCAAAATAGCAAATATATTCACAGACCACCCTGTTCTCTGATATATTATCTAAACAAACAAATCTAGGCCTTCTTTGTTTGTCTAGAAGCAAGTTAAGGGGATAAACATGATAAGATCATGGCCATAGTTTGTGTCCTGGGTTGCTCAGAAGAGCTGGATATAAAAATGACCCCCATAACGAAAAGACTCTGAGCAACGGATGCCAGTTTCTCTGACCCACCAGATTCTCTGACCCACCAGCCTAACATATAAACTTTGGGTATTTTGAACGTTACTGGCTGCATAGCTCAGTGGTTTAGGTAACTGACTGCAGAGCCAGAGGTAGGGATTTTGATTGCCCACTGTGACTCCTATGAAGTAGAGCCAGCCTGTATGGCCTTGGGCAAGCTGCACAATTGCAGGGTACCCCCAGAAGCAGGGAATGGTAAACCACTTCTGAGTACTCTCTACCTGGAAAACTCTGAAAAGGGCCAGACAGTTTAATTCTCAGTAGCCTTAGGAGAGATTGTTTCTGATTTTGATTGCTTTCCTGTACCTCTGTACTATTGCTGTAACTTTTTCTTTACTGCATGAATGTTTCCTTGGGACTTCAGCTATTATTTTTCTTCCCAAACAAAAACATTATTTGCATCATCTATTTCTAGAACAGCCACAACAATCAGAGTATTCCAATGTTCAGAAGCTGAATTCCATCATTTACCAGGTTGATTATTATTAATTTTTTATAGACTGTTATTCTCTCTTTTTAAAAACTGATTCATTTTAATAATAAAACGATAATACAACAAATAAAAGACAAAAATAAAAAGCAATGTAACTAATAACAAACATAAGCTCATTTTCAAATCAAAGCTCATAATACATAATACATTCAGTGTTCCCCTCCACCTTCTTGATTATGTTTTACTATGGACGTCCACTGCCCCCCTCAAAACACTCCCTCCCCACCCCGGAATAAAGATGTGAGACAAATATCATGGGTTAAAATATGGGCCACACTTTATTGATCATAATTCAAAGTTGCCATTCTTTGGCAAAGGGGGGCCTGCCATAGTGCGGAAACAGGTAAATCGCAGAGGTCTCAAAGCACCCCTTAATCAACAAATGGGCGAGTCCCCGGCCCCAGGTTCTCGCAGTCTTAAAGACAGCAAGAACCCGGCCAGCTGCAATTTGACCACCCCCGGACCTTGAGCCATCTTTTCAGGACTCACCAGAAAAAACCTGTTTTATCCGCACTACCGCCAGTGTGACCGGATTTCCACCTCAAAAAATGCCAGCGCCCAATTCCAGTATGGGATAGGCGAAAAATCCCCTCATCCAAGGGCCAATCAGGATGCAGGTCAAAAATTCCTATCCGGCCCCAGAGGCAGCCAAAAAATTCACACTAGAATATAGGGCGGGCGGGTGGGTGCCAGAAAAGGAAGAGGGCAGATAGAGGGGGGAACACCCCTTAAATAACCTGGCGTTCCCCCCTCTCGCCCAACAGCTCTCGTGAGACCTTAAGGTCTCGCGTTATCCGTGGGGCGGCGGCAAAAGAGAGCCGCGCTGCCGAAGCCTTGGCTCAGCACAGCAGCTCCAGCATTTGCACGACAAGGGAACACAGATTTGTACTGCCTTCCTTGTGTCCTGTGGGGGACATTCCTATCCAATTCTTGTCACATCCATACTAGTATTTGTGTATTTCTCATTCTCTAAGGAAAACCCCATTCCCATCAATGGGCAAATCCTCATTATTTATTTCCCTCCTTTTCCAACCCTCATCACCTTCCTAAGAGAGTCATCAGTGGTGGAGTGAGGGGCTCTATAAGAACAATTGACATGTTCCTCCTCCCTCCCTCAACTTCTTAGTCTCCAGGATAATGCCTGATTCTTATTAAGGCCACAGTACAAAAACTCATTTCAATGGGTTCATCATCATCTTATCTGTGTATCTAAATGATACTGAATCAATTACCGGGTCCAGATTACCAAACGTTCCAAGATGTGGTGGGAAGGTTTTGGCCTTCTCAGTAACGAGCTGACATCCCTTCCAGTTAAAGATAGAATACCCTTTTTAAGATGACTAATTATTCCTAAAAAGAGGAAGGCACTTTTTTTTTTACAAAGTTCAGTGTTCCCACTTCTGATTTATTTGTTGATTGATGTAATGATATCTCAGTGAGTATAACACACCACCCCAGCAGCAATGTCAATATGCTGTCTATTTTGCATATCCTTTTTCAATGCTGTATTTATCAAGGCTTTTAGCAAAGACCAAATATATCCCATTATTCAGTTACTCCTTGGCCATTCTTCAGAGTCTCCTTTGATGACTTTGCTTCTGGCCTCTCCACGAGGCACAGAGCTGCCAAGGTGGGGCTGCTTTGCCTGCCCAGTTGGAAGAGGCGAGGCAGCATCATGAGAGTTCAGGTGAGCAGGCCGGGAACAGAAGCCTTAAAAAGGCTGCCCAGCCCTCCGTCGCCCTCTTCGTTCGTCACCGTCGGCCCACCCGCCCACCCTATATAGTAAGAGTGAGAGTAGCTGGTTGCTTCGGGGCCTGATGGGAATTTTTGACTTGCACCTGATTTGGCCCTAGGTGCAAGTGGTTTTTCTCCCATCCCATTCTTACTAGCGAGGGTGGTAGTGGCAAGTTAATAAGAAGTTTGCAATTAAATAGGTCACAATGGCGGGTAGTGCAAAAGGAATAGGTTCAAGTGAGTTCGAAAGGAGGCAATTGGGGTGCCAAGCACCCCTCCTCTCGGGATGGCATTAGCAGAAGTTAGCTGAGGGGAGGGGAAGCAGGGTACTCCGGTTACGTTATGCCCGAAGGCGTGCTGTATGGTAGGACAGTACGCTTGAGGAATAGGAATCCACTAACCTCGAATGCACAGCTGCACTTTATGCAGAGACAGAGAAAGGGACAGGTGTAGAGATGGGGATGAATATAAAAACGAATCGGTATTTCCGACGAATATAGCCGATTTGTTAAATATTTGTCAATCCACAGAAAGGCAGCCACCACCCCACACAGCCATCCAATACCACAGCCTACCCCCAACCCCCTTCCTTTCCCTACCTTAGGCCCCACAACATCCCACCCCACCCCCATCGACACCCTCTTACCTTAATTGCTGCTGCTGAGGTCTTCTGGCAGCAGCTATTAAGGTAAGGGGGTGTCGGTGGGAGTGGGGTGGGGGCTAAGGTAGGGAAAGGAAGGGGGTGTGGGGGTAGGCTGTTGGGGTGGGTGGCTGTGTGTGTGTGTGTGTGTGGGGGTGGCTGCCTATCAGCTTCTGATCAGTTGATCGGCGGCCGGTAGGCAAAATGGGCTTCTGTGCCGTGTGGTAAACTCTCCTGGGGGGGACCCAATTTGTGGGTGAATAACTCAGATGTCTGATATCCAATCTTCACCAAAGTTGGTAGGTATGTTGGGGAAAGACATAGGAAGCTCCGTTGTGATTCTGGATTGTATAAGTACCTGGGGGTAGCTTTCCTGGTGGGATCCTCTTTGTGACTATATAACCCGGGGGTCCATGATCCAATGTTCACCAAACTTTCATGAATTCTAGAAAAGCGTCTGAGGAAGCTTTTCTGCAAATCTGGTGTCTCTAGGTGGTTGGGGGCCAGTGGTACAGCCATTTAAAGTGCAGATGAATCGACGGATCGATCCTTGATTAGTCGAAGAATATTCGTATATTCGTATTCATTGATCCGTTAACCTTGACGAATAACAGATCAAAACGAATCATGATTTTTTTTGTCCCCATCTCTAGACAGGAGTCATCAATAATCTGCAGTCCCAACAGCATCTTGTGGATACTAATGTAAATATTAAATAACACTACAATGGTACTGTGAGGCATCCCAGAACACAACTTCCAGTGGTTGAAAGCCAATTTCCCAACGCCCCTTTCCCTGTCAGTTGAAGCAGGACTACTGAAGTAGAGTTTTCCAAACTAACAATCACTAAGTCAGTGCAGAAGCGTATCACAATCAAGGGTATCAAAAGCTGCTGAGAAATCAAGCCAGATCAACAGGGTTGCACTCCCCAACACTCTCTGTATTAATCTAATCTACCAGAGTGACCAAGGTTGAGTCAGTCCTGAATCAAAATCTGAATCCAGACTCAAGGGATCTAATTAACTGGGATCATCTCAAAGTATGTTAATTTTATCACAACTATTTCAAGGGCCTTCTCCTCAAAAAAGATTATTCGCAACTCTGTGGTAATGGTCAAGAACCTGGGGGTCTAGGAAGGGCTTCTTCACAAATGGACTTGTGTCTTGTTATGATAACATATTGCTTGGTTGGAATAATATATGAATATTCTTATGTTATTTACTAATGTAGCAGCAGGTTATGTTAAATCTGATTTTGAAAGAATTATGCCTCCCTCATTCATCCCTAACTTATTTCCTTCCACATAGGTTTTGTTGATTAAGCTTCGAAGAAGTGCTAAGCATTCAAGCTTGCTTGTGCAAATGAATTGTTTAATTCATTTGCTAATTTAAACAGCAGTTAAAACTTCCATTTCAACAAATGGATACTAGAAAGTATGCTGCCTTTGCCTGGCAATATCAAGATCCTAAATTTGTTCTGGAAGCCAAATTTAATTAATTAATTAAATTAACAAGTTAAATAAATATAATTAATTTGTTAATTTATTTAATAGTCAAAAGAGGCCAGTAGATGCTGGAACCATTCAGTGTGAAATGGCAGCCTATAATTCAGAATTCTAGAATGTATACTTTTGGATGAAATACACATGCACACACACAAACACACTCTCTTGAGCTTCTTCTTCGGTTTTGGAAATAAAGAAAAAAATAACCCCCACAACGACATTTAATATTTCTTAGGTAAGTTTATCAGTGTTTTAGCTTCAAGTGACCTTTCCAAGAATGGAATTGATCTTCAGAGAGGCCATTCAAGATTGAAGTGGTGATAGCCTGTCTGCATAGATCTGAAGAAGAAAATATTAAATATTTTGAGGGACTGAAGGCTACGGGAGTATGGTATGAAATTGATTTCAACATTATACATAAGAAATAAGGTTTTTTAATAGAAATAAAATGGCAAGAAGTACATATCTATTTCAGAGTTGTCCCATCTTATCCCTAGATTTGATACTGTAACATTTCAGAAGAGAAAACTGAGGGCAAATATCTGCTCCAGCGGAAGGCCTCTATTATTCTTTTTAACACGTTATTAAGAGGAAACAGTAAAAAGCATTTTATATAGACAATAAGTTTTGGATTGACTGGTCCAGAATCAGCACAACAAAATAGGATGCAACAACTGATATTCTGAAAGTATGATTATGACTGTGCTATAGGAAGATTTACTGGTGGAAGGGTGTGACTACACAGAGAGAAAAATGCAAATGGGCCCACTGTGAAGTTGCACCTGAGATTCTGGGTTTTTCTGGGTAAATTTGCATTCACCAGCCACACAGGGAGAGGAAGAAATTGGCAGGCAGCCTTGTTTTCAGCTTGTTAATGTAGATATCCTATAGCCCTCCTGAATTCCAGGAGGTACAGCTACAGGAGAAGTATCTTAATAAGCTGTAAACAAGGGCTGAATGGCAATTTCCTGTTCTCATTCTCTATTCTCCCCCTTTTTTTTCTTTCTAGTGTCTAGGTGCACTTGGATCGCACCTAAGTGTCCTCTCCCCACCCGCAGAGCCCAGACGGCTCCTTGGTATACATCTGAGCTCCGGGCAATGAAGCGAGTGGGGAGACGACTAGAGCGCAGGTGGAGGAAATCATGCTGTGAATCTGACCGAACATGGCTTAGAGCCCATTATCGCGCCTATTCCGTGGCAATACGGCTGGCGAAATGACAATATTTCGCCACCCGCATTGCTTCCTCAGAATGTCGTCCAGCAGAGCTGTTTCGGGTGGTCCGTGATCTCCTCCGGCCGGGAGAGTCGGTGGGGACAAAGGACCACTTGGCAGCTCACTGTGAGGAATTTGCGTTACATTTTGAGAGGAAAATCGCTCAGATTCACAGTGAACTGGACTCCACCATTGATGCAGAATTGGAGGATGTGTCCAGTGCGCTGGGCTTAGGTCAAATTTTAATGGATGAGTTTCAATTATTGAGACCCGATGATGTGGACAGGGTGCTTGGATCTGTCTGGTTTACCACCACTCCGCTCGACCCTTGCCCATCTTGGCTAATTGGGAAATCTGCCAGGGGGATTCGTACATGGGTCCAGGAAGCCGTCAACACCTCCTTGAGAGAGGGAGTGGTCCCTACCACCTTAAAAGAGGCGGTGATTTGACCACTCCTTAAAAAGCCTAATCTGGACCCAGGGCCAGTGGCTAACTATCAGCCGGTGGCGAACCTCCCTTATTTGAGCAAGGTGTTGGAGCGGGTAGTGGCCGAGCAACTCCAGGCGCTGCTGGATGAAACGGATTTTCTAGATCCATTTCAATTAGGTTTCAGGCCGGGTTTCGGCACGGAGACTGCCTTGGTCGCCCTGTACGATGACCTTTGCCAGGAGAGAGACAGGGAGAATGTGACCCTGTTGATACTCCTGAACCTCTCAGTGGCTTTCGACACTATTGACCATGGTGTCCTTCCGGATAGGCTGGCTGGGTTGGGAGTTGGGGGCACTGCTTTATGGTGGATCCGCTCCTTCCTGACTGACCATGTCCAGAAGGTGATGCTGGGGGACAGTTGCTCTGCCCCATGGCGGTTATGCCATGGGGTTCCTCAGGGCTCAATATTGTCCCCCATGCTGTTCAACATCTACATGAAACCGTTGGGAGAGGTCATCAGGAGGTTTGGGCTGAGGAGTCAGCAATATGCTGATGACACTCAGCTCTACCTCTCTTTTTCCACAAATTCAGGTGAGGCAGTCTCTAAGCTGAACTTGTGTCTGGACCTGATAATGGACTGGATGAGGGTTGATAAATTGAACCTTAATCCAGACAAGACGGAAGTGCTGTTCGTGGGTGGTTCGTCGGACAGGTTAAAGGGCCATTTCCCTGCCCTGAATGGGGCTACACTCCCCCTGAGGGACAGGGTCCGCAGTCTGGGGGGTGCTCCTGGACCCTGGTCTGGCCCTGGAGGCCCAGGTGGACTCGGTGGCCAGGGTGCCTTCCTGCAACTGTGGAAACTGTTCCAGCTGTGGCCCTACCTGGATGAACGGAGCCTCATGACAGTCACACATGCACTGGTAACAACCCATTTAGATTACTGCAATGCGCTTTACGTGGGGCTGCCTTTGAAGATGATCCAGCGACTACAACTGGTTCAGAATCGAGCTGCACGACTGGTGAGTGGAGGAGCTGCGAGAGACCATATTCAGCCGATTCTGGCCAGGTTACACTGGCTACCAGTTGTTGCCCAGGCCCAATTCAAAGTGCTTGTTTTGACATATAAAGCCCTAAACGGCTTGGGCCCTGGATACCTGAAGTACTGCCTCCTTCCATACGAACCTACCCGGCAACTGAGATCTAGCCAGAAGGCCCTCCTGAAAGAGCCGTCCCTCAGTGAGGTGAGAGGGATGGCCTGTAGGTGGAGGGCCTTTTCAGCAGCTGCCCTCGGTCTTTGGAATGCCCTCCCAAATTACATCCGACTGGTGCCGAAGTTACTGACATTTCGGCACCAGGTTAAAACCTTCCTGCTCCAGAAGGTTTTTAATTGAAGCTTTTAATTGAAGGTTTTAATTTTAATTTTAATTGATAGTCATGGATCTAGATTGTTTTTGTAGATTTTTGTTTTTGTTTTAACTCTATTGGTTTTTAGTGTGTTTGTTTTAATTGAATTGTTAATTGATGTTGGAAGCCGCCTGGAGACTCTTGCAGAGCATACAAGTCAAATGGATAAATAAATAAATAAACAAACAAACAAACAACACTGGAACCATTTTTTAAAAAATTCATTATATGCAAAGATCCACCCCCACAGTTGCTGTGCCATTGCTCCAGCCACTATTACTCATGCAGACATCTTTCTGCATTGGTTCAAGCAACTGCATTGCCTGAACTGATCCAAATGAATTCCACTGTCAAAAAGGCATTGCAGTGGAGGAAAAAAACTGTAGGGACAGGGGAATCCTGGCTGATGCACATTTGCTTTTATGTCATGTGGTCAACAGGAAATAAAATGCAAAACAAACCATCACAATCCCATAGCATTTCCCCCACTGTATGTCAATGTAGTTGCACCCTAAGTGATAGAAGTCAGTATGAAGCCAATGGCTTTCAACCTTTTCAGAAACATGCCATTTTTGCCCATTGCAAAATGATGCACACATCTTATTGTATGTTTATTCTATTTGTTTCTTTTCAATCATGCAATATTGATTGAATATTGATTAAAGAACCTCCAAAAGTGACCTACAACATCAGAGCAAAGCAATTTAATCCAGGATAGAACAAACGCACCTTCAAAACTTTCTGAGAGTTTGTTCAGACTGCCTAAGAATGGGTTCCAATCGGATGGTGGCAGTGTGGAATACTCTGTGTTTGATTAAGCTGCAGCCCCTCAGTTGGAGGCCAGCGGGCTGACCAATAAACCTATTTAATCTGGCTTTTTTGTTAGTGCAAGGCACACAGTGGCTGCACTGTGTGCTCTGCACACCACAGGATACCAGCGTCTATTTGATCTTCTTCCTTACAACATTTATTTTCCCCATCATATTTCTGCTTAAATATCAGCTTATCAAGTTTAGAAGACACGTTTCCAGCCATAAAGGTAAAGGTAAAGGTTCCCCTTGACATTTAGTCCAGTCGTGTCCGACTCTAGGGGGCAGTGCTCATCCCCGTTTCCAAGCCGTAGAGCCAGTGTTTGTCCGAAGACAGTTTCCGTGGTCACGTGGCCAGCGCGACTAGACACGGAATGCCGTTACCTTCCCACCGAGGTGGTACCTATTTATCTACTTGCATTTGCATGCTTTCGAACTGCTAGGTTGGCAGGAGCTGGGACAAGCGACGGGAGCTCACTCCGTCGCGTGGATTCGATCTTACGACGGCTGGTCTTCTGACCTTGCAGCACAGAGGCTTCTGCGGTTTAACCCACAGCGCCACCACGTCCCTTGTTTCCAGCCATAGTGGCCAGTAATTAGGAAAGCTGTCACCCAAAGGTTGAATGGGTGATTCTGGGAGTTGTGAGACAAAAAGTTACTTTTCAGGCTTGTTCCACAGGTCTGCTTACCAGTAGCTCCCCACAACTTTGGTTTCAACCTAGTATTGTCATTTAAGATTTAGATTATTTAGATTTACTAAATAATCCAAATTTTATTTGATTACTTAGATTCTAAGTGTACTTATGTCCTTTTCTAAAGATTTGTTGTTCAAGCAAATAAATGAAAGAGTGCACAAGGCATGGGCAAATCATATTCTCTCTCTCCCAAACTGAGAATTATTCTGATAAATAATGAACTGAAACTCAATTCTCTCCCTTCCTTAGGAAATGAGTGAATCAGTCAGGTTCATTTTCACCTAAATGTGAACTCTGCACATTTTAGAAAATAATGATTTTAATAAACCTGAAAGATAATCCTCCACCCATCTGTACAGTGTACCACTAATGCATCAATACCACTAATACAGCTAGGGCCATTAGCCTTGACAGGTACTTCATACCAGAAGGCCAACAGAAAGTATAGGGTTTGGGTGTTGGACTCAGGGCTATCTGTTGAATACATCTGACAAAGGAAGCCTTTTAATATGGGCAGGGTGACCAGATAAGAAATCAGTGAGTTCTTGTACCTTTAATAGTTGTGTGGAGAAGGAAATTTCAGCAGGTGTAGCTGGCTGAATAACTCTGTGAGTTAGGTATGTGATTGTGAAAGCTGAGGTTGAGAGTTTTATTCCCACTGTGCATTCTGGAAGAACCAGCCTGTGCAGCCTTGGGCAAGCTGTACAATCCCAGGGTGCCCCCAGAAGAAGGGAATGTAAACCACTTCTGAATACCCTCTACTTAGAAAACCCTAAAAAGAGTTTAAGTCAGAATTGTCATTATAAGTCAGAATTGACTTGATGGCACACAATTATTATTATCAGTTGGCATTAAAAACTGTGCCTTCTGAAATTTCCTTGTCTAAGCAACTATCAAAATTACAAAGATCCTCTCCTCTATTTCATCTGGCCACTCTAACTATGAGGATGAGATCGGAAACTTGCCTGCAGCTTAGATAGATGATAGCAATGAAACAATACTCTTGCTCTGGCCGAAGGGTGAAGGGACAATATATCTGAACCACTCTTAATTCTCTTGCAGGAATCATAACCACAAGAAGTGCATCACATCAAAATAGATTTAGAGCTGTACATGCCAGGTAAATCATCCCTAAGACATTGTCCACAGTGCAGGGAGCACTGTCCATTCACAGGGAGAAGGTCTTTAGATCTATGGCTATAGACATCAAGACTTACACCTTGTTTTACTGCAGTTTTGTGGAAGCCTCTGCAAAGTTTATTTATTTATGTATTTGAGTATTTATTGGATTTTTATACTGTCCTTCTAGTGGCATGCCACTACTCTGGGTGGTTTACAAACATAGACATAAAACATAAGAACACCCAACCCTCCACGCATCTATAAATAATTTTAAAAACAATCACAACAAAAGAACCACAAGTGATGACAGCAGTCAAACAGCGGGATCCAAAAATAACAAAAACATAAAAACTATTTTTGAAGAGAGGTGATCCTGAAAAGCATCTTTGAAGAGCTGTGTTTTAACACTTATCTGTAAAGGCTTTTTCTGAAAATGTTTGCACCATAAGCACTGATACCAGGACTAGGGGCTCCTGATATTGATTCTGCAACTTCAGAAGCAGAGCTGCTCAGCATGGCCTTGATCATCACTTGCATAGCGGATATACTCATAACACCTGCCTAGGACTATTGTCTTCTGGTATCCTAATCCATTAGGACCCCATTTTGTTGTTTCAAAACCCTGACTGAACCTGAAAGCTTTCTCCAATTATGATTTTGCCTTGACCTTACTTCCCAGTCAAGCATATCCTATGTAGTAAGTGGATATTACAGAGATAGCTCCCCATAGCAGGCAAAAAAACAACAACCCCACACCTTGTATCTATCATCCATAACTCACTATAATTGACAGTTTTCATAAGGGCCCACTCCTTTTATTGGGCAAAACACATCAGTCAATACATCAAGTAACAAAAGATATGCCTGGCATTTTAAAAGTTCAGTCTTCTAATCCTGTTTTTTCTAAGATTTCCAAAGGGTTAAAACGAACAAACATGAGTATTTATCAAAGGATGTGCAAAAGTACAAATCCTTCTCTATGATGTGTGCCTATCGTTTTCTGATGTTCCCCATTAGGACTAATGAAGTCTTCTTATAGGTCAAAACTGAATGTTGTCTTGGAAGTAAAAGCCCTGTACTTTATCTTCTAATCTTCTTCAAAATATTGACTCAAGGTTCATTAATATTCATTATTGCTAAGGGATAAACCAGCAAGGCTGTCTTAATAGAGTGTGATCAGAGAACACTGATGGATGTGTCCAAACAGCTTCTCCTAATATCAAAGTCAATATGTTCGGACACGCAACCGGGCATTCAGGACTCTCATTAGACAAGAAAAACCTCAAGTCTTGAGGCAGACTCTTAATGGGTTATAGGAGTTTGCAACATGCCAATTAGCTAGCACGGTTGCAAATAAATTGTTTTTTTAAAAAAATATTATTTACAGCTGCCTGTATTCCAAGTAAACATTTAATTTATTTCTATGCAATGATTTGCAGATTGCAAAATTTCAGCATTAAAATTTGAGTGGCATAAAATTCAGACTAAAGCCACTCCTCTCCCCTCCAGGGCTCTGAAATTCCAACATGTTGACAAAAATATAAATTAACTCTGGGACTACATAGTAGCAGCAAAAATAAAGACTATAGAAGCAATCCTTTGCAGCACTGGGATTTATAAGAAAAGCCAGAATCTACCGGTCTCTGTTGTTGCTTGTAGTAACAGTAGTGATAGCCAGTAATGGTAATGTGTACACACTACTTTTTATAACTCCTTACAATGTAACTTTAATACATTAAGAACCATGACATGTCACTTGATTGTCCATTGAACACCATTGATACTATTTTGCCCTCTAAATATTTAAGATTTAAATGCCTAGAAGCCTCAGCCAGCATGATCTGGTAAGGCCTGTGAAAGCTGCAGTTTTCAATGTCTGGAAGGACAAAGCTTCTCTCCTCCCCTTGCTCTCTGCATGTGAACACTGCACCCATATTCCCGCCAGTTTCACATGTGCGTTTGGTGGGGATACAGGAGAGGGTTTTCTCTGTGCTTGCACAACACACTGGGAGGAACTTGGAACTTCTTACCTGGTAACCATTTTTAAAAATCAGTATAAAATAAGGCAAGAAAAACAGTTCACAAAACCAAAGTGATTAACCATCTAATCCTGTGCATTTTTACACACAGGTAAGTTCCACTGTATGCAGTGAGACTTATTCCCTATTATGGATACATAGACTTAGGGCCATACTGTTCATCCTTCGTTTTTGAAGACCACTCCCATCAGATTGACGTATTTTACAGCCATATGGCTGTAGGGGTGGATCCAAACACAATTACACCTCCGGCAAGCCGTACAGTCAAATCCGTTTACTAGTTCAAGTAGAGAAGAGCCATTCAGTCAGAGGGATTGATGTAAATGTTAACATAACAAGTCTCATTCACTCTTACTTTAGGTGGGGCTAAGAATTAGTCATCGAAACTACCAACATGAATTTGACCCAACTCCGGGAGGCAGTGGAAGACAGGAGGGCCTGGCGTGCTCTGGTCCATGGGATCACGAAGAGTCGGACACGACTTAACGACTAAACAACAACAACAAAAATTAGATATAGCCCTAGGAGACCAAGGGAAGTTGTCATGACTAACATAACTTTTATCATTAACAATAACTAAGTCCAGATCCAACTCATAGAACTAGGATGCACAGCTCCATCTTTAAAGCATAATCCTACAGACATTGGATTTGAGTGGGAATCGTTCCTAGGAAAGGAGCACTTACAGCCTGAAGAGTTGCCCATTTCCTTTCATATATGGTTATTTCATGATATATTAGGCCAGAAATGCAGCATAACTATTTTCAGTAGGTTCCAGGGGCTGGGCTCAGTGATTTGAACAATTCCTTTTTTGTATAAATCATAAATCATAAATTGCAGCGAGTCCCATAAGGTTGACTGTTAGGTCATTTTTAAGTGTTAGACCAATAAAAGTGAATCCACAAGAGAGCATAAATGAGGCTTCATAATTATGCACTTAATTTAGGAAGAAATAATTCTGTTCACAATAAGTGGGATTGTAAGATCTATTCCTATGAGCCTTCTGCAGTTGGAACTTACTACTGGATTTCAGCCAATATGTCAGCTGCAAATTTTTAAGAGTTGGTTCCTAATGTTTAGGCTTGACCCTTGGTCCACCTACATGCATCAGCAATGCTGAGAAGAAACAATAACAACAACATGATTATTATATAGTCTGTTGCCATATGCTAACAGAAGGAAATGAATTATGATATGTCATTGCAAATTGTATCAGAAAGAACATGAATAAGATCATGTATTGGAATAAAAATCAGTGGGAGAATTGATAGATCTGGTAAAACAGACCAAGGATCTGCATTGTCTGGGGCTCATGTGGTTGCAGTGATTCTCTAGAACTCCACTAGAATGCCTACATTCATAGTGCCAAACGTCAGTGGTGGCCACTGATTTTGCCACTTCTGTTACTATTAAAATTTAGGGGAAACTGTTACAGCTTTCTGTGACACAGTGATAGCTCCAGCTCTAGATGGCTCAGGAGGGGGCCACTGTGGAAGGGGGTCAGCTGTCTCCTCCTGTTTGCTTTTTGTTGTTTTTTCTGGTCATATGACGACCCCTCTTTTCTGCCCTCATGATTCTTTGTCAGTGGCAGCAGCAAATGGGAGATTGTTTGGCCTGCAAAATGACGAGGGTGGGTGATACAGACTAGACTTTCTGTTGTCCATCCATCTTGTAGGACAGGTGGCTGCACAACACAGCTTCAAAGCTTGGAAGGGTGCTTTTTTGGACCATAACTCCTAAAATCTCCCAGCCAGGAACACTGGGTTGGGTTTCTGGAAGAAGTAGTTGAAAAAGTCACTTTTCCAAGTTCTGGGCAGGTTTGATAGAAGACCATCATTTTAGGAGGTGTGGAGAGTTGTTTAGATACCTTATCTTGCTCTCATTCATCATGTAAGCACTTCGGGGGCAGAAATCCCCTGCTGTTAATGTAAGCATAGAGCAGTAACTGTGTCCATAATAGAACTGAGTGCTAGCAATGAAGCAGGCAGATAATCAGGGAAATAATAAAGTGCTCACTGCTCTGGAACATCTCTCAAACCTCTCCCCCTGCAACACAAAGTTCAGGCCATGGATCTCAACATAAGCCTAAAGGATTGCTCACAGCTGCCCCCACACCAGATGTATTGAAAGGGCATTTGGTATGGCACTTGCAGACACAGACCAACCCAGAGATTAGACCAGCAGTGGAGCATTGGGTGATGCTACTCTGCCAGCAGCCAATACCAAAGTTAGATAGAGGTAACACCGCTGAATCATTAGTGCCTGTTGCACAGCCCTGAACTGAATAGATAGTAGCCATATTTTGGTCACAGAATTAATCTCTTTTCATACACCCAACTGAAAACCCAGTATTGCAAAATGCTGCCATCATATCCTGTCATTTTCAGTATCAACTTAAATGTGATTATTTTAGTGACTGTATTTTATACGGCAGTATCATGTTTGACAGCTGCAGGTTTGATATTCTAGGCAGACAGCAAACCTTGAGGCTACAGAACTCCTGACTGAAGTAGGCATGAGTGCTTTCTTGGGTCTTACCAAGGCCCCTTGGCACTACCGTTTGTCTGGTGCTGCCGCCAAGCCTGACTGATGTAACAAAGTACCTTCCATCTCTGATCAACTGCTTCAACATTTTCCAGTGTGGTCTTTCACGCTGTCAGCTGCCAATCATGAAGCCTGCAGTCATCAAGTATAGCAACATACCCGGACGTGTGTGCAGAGGTTGGAGAAGTGAATGTTTTGGACCAGAACTCCCAGAATCCTCCAGCTGGCATAATCTCTCTGGCTAGGAGATTCTGGGGGCTGGAGGAGAGTTTCTCATCCTAAAATTTCAGGGGGAGACATCCTCCTGGTCTGGATCATGGTCTTGTCTTCAATATGAGTATATATTTAATGAATGCTCCTCTGCTATTCTTCAGTAACCCAAATTTTGATTTGCTGCTGGGGATATTTGGCAGCAGCTTTCACCCAGAATTTTACAAACCTCAAGTTCTTTTTATCAATGTATTCTCGAAGGCTTTCACAGCTGGGATCCGATGGTTGTTGTGGGTTTTCGGGGCTGTTTGGCCGTGTTCTTAAGGTTTTTCTTCCTAATGTTTCGCCAGTCTCTGTGGCCTGCATCTTCAGAGGACAGGAGTCAGAACTCTGTCTGTGCTCTGTTGCAGTTTGTTGGATAGTTGAGTATTTATAGCTGTGGGATCAGCTTTTGTCCTTGTCAGGAGATTGGGTGATTATTGTGCTCAGCGTGTTTTTGTTGTGGGTGTATTGTTGTGATAAGGGGGAGAGATGATCTGTCACTGTGATTGATGGGTGTCGTTAGCTGGTCTTTTGTGTGCAGTGATCACTGGTCCTTGTGGCTGGGTAGAGTTTGTTGACCTTTTGCAGGCTGTATTTTTCAGTGCTGGGAGCCAGGCTTTGTGGAGTTTTAAACTTTCTTCTTTTTTGTTGAAGCTCTGCTGGTGTTTGTGGATTTCAATGGCTTCCCTGTGCAGTCTAACATAATGATTGCTGGTGTTGTCCAGTATTTTGAAATAGAATTTCATGTCTAGCTTGTTTTAGGGCATGTTCAGCTACTGCCGATTTTTCTGGTTGTTTTAGTCTGCAGTGTCTCTCATGTTCTTTGATTCTGGTGTGAATGCTGCGTTTTGTGGTTCCAATCTATACCTGGCCACAACTGCAAGGTATCTGGTATACTCCTGCAGTGGTGAGGGGGTCCCTTTTGTCCTTTGCTGACCTTAACATTTGTTGTATTTTTGTGGTGGGCCTGAATACTGTTTGTAGGCTGTGTTTTTTCAAAGGTTTCCCCATGCGGTCCGTGCTCCCTTTGATGTATGGCAGAAATACTTTATTTGTGGGGGGCTGTTTTTCCTCTTCAGTTTGGTGTTGTTTTCATGGTTTGATGGCTCTTGTGATTTCATTTTTGGAATAGCCATTTGCCTTTAGGGCCCAATTCAGATGGTTGAGTTCGGTGCTGAATAATTGAGCTTCACAGTTCCGATTTGCACGGTCTACCAGTGTTTTGATTATGCCTCTTTTTTGTCGTGGGTGGTGGTTGGAGTTTCTGTGTGGGTGGGTTTTCTATAGACCTTGTGTCCCAATAGGAGGTCAGTTTTGCGTATGACCATGACATCTAAGAAAGGGAGTTGGCCCTCTATTTCTTTTTTCATGGTGAATTGTATATTTGGGTGGATGCTGTTGAGATGGTTTAGAAATTCTTCCAGTTTTTCTTCACCGTGGTTCCAAATTGTGAAGGTGTCATCCACGTATCGGAACCAGACTGTGGGTGCGAAGGGTGCCGAAGCCAGGGCCTATTTTTCGAAATGTTCCATGTAGAAGTTTGCTATAACTGGGCTGAGGGTTATCAGCCCGGCTATATCTTTTTATCAAATTGATGAACACACACTGTTCCTCTTTGGAAGTGCTCATAAAAAAACCTCAGTGAAATTCTCACCCAACTTAATCTGTGTAGGGAGTGGCTGTACAGAGCCCTATCTCAGTGTAGGAAGCACTACCTCAGCTCTTAGAGAGAATATGAAAGTCTCGTTGACTTAAGGAGTATAACATGTGAACTGACAGCAGAACAGAACATGCCTTAGAATACTTGCTCCTAAAACCGGGACTCCCAGTGGTTCTTCAACTACAACTCCAGAAAGTCTTAGCCAAAATAGCCAGTGATCAAGGTTTCTACAACTACAACTCTTAGAAACCTTGATCATTGGCTATTTTGGCTAAGGTTTCTTGGACTTGTAGGCCAACAAATAGTGGAACCTCATTTGAGAACCATTGCCCTAGCAACATGTATAGATATGGAATATCAGCAGAAGAGGCAGAAAAGGATCTCTAACCATAAAAGGTTGGATTTCATGATCTTCCTTCTATTGACAGAAGGCATCAGCCCATGGAAGGTGCTTCTGCCCAGTTTTGGGAGATTCCTCCCCCCCATCCCTTGCATCACAATTCATACCCATTCAATGAAATCCAGCAATCCACTATGTGACATATTCAAAGCAGTGGAGGGGCTGTCAAAGAGAAGCAGAGTCAGAGAACTCTTCTTCAGCTAGACTAGTTTTATGTTTCTAAATCAAGATCAAAACCCCAGAGGTGTTCTTAAAAAACAAACAAACCACCATTATGGAAGGTTAAAACCGTTAGCAGGACCTCCTGAATATCAAACTGCAAGATCATGAGAAGCTGCAATACCACTGTTCTGTTGGGTTTATATGAACAACTGTGGAGGCCTAGTAGAGCCTAGGAGACAGCAGTGTTAGACCAATCAGCACATTACATCAAATAATAATGTTAAAAGCTTTTAAACTTCCCAGGATCAACTTTAAAAAAACCTATTACTTTTAAACAAAGGGCAAAGGACGTGTTTGGTCAAATCCACATTTTTTTTCAGGACACGCTGAACTAGATAATATTTAATATCACACCCTAGAAATGCAATTTTTATAACGGCTTGAATTTATAAATGCATTTAGCCAGGTTGGAGAGGAAAAAAGAACTATGAGTTTAACTTTTTCTTGCAGCGTTAACATATTTTTGGATTATGGTTGCTTGTAATAAGATTTATTTCTGCTGTCTGTATTCAGCTGTGTTATTTCCTCTTTACAACTTTGTTGTAATATAATATGTGGTGAGTGATTTTTTGAAACAATTTCTTCCCTTCAGCTGCACTGCCTCCAAACTCACTTGTTTTTATTTGCTTAATCTGCATTTGAAGATATGCTGGTTTGGTTTTTAATTTTTAAATGCTCTACATATTTCCCGTTATGTTCTTTTTTTCCTCCCTGTTGTCAGGGTGAACCAAAGGCTGAAAATACTATCCATCTAAATCAGGACCTGACACAACAAAATAGTAGCTGCAATATATGATCACACTTAGCTTATAATAACTGCTGCCATTAAAATTAATCCCATTACAGACTTGCGCTTTTACAATCAGCAGGTGATAATCATACATTCTAAACCTGACATGATATAGCTATCATCGCAAGACACTTCTAATCATTATGTGAATGAACACTTGGAGCATTTAATCAGGTAGCTGCATATAATTGCCATTTGACTAGGCACACAATTAAACTCAACACTTCAAAGAGAAACTTTTAAAAGTCTCTTTAAAAGATGCAGACGGAGGTAAGATAAACAGCATTGTCTGAAACAGGGATGTGAGGAATCTATTGCCGTCACATCTCCAGAATGAGATGCAAGACAGTAAATGAAGTTAAACAAGATCACATCTTTGTTAGCCAATTCAAGGGAAATGCCACAAGAACCCAAGAAGGGAAACTGAATTGCAGAAGCGCAAACTTCTACATAGATGAAAGCAAGTGGCATAGATTGAGCAGTAAATTCAAAAGAGGGCAACTCTATCCTGGCTTGCAAGCAGTTGTTTAGAAAGTGTTTTGAGTCAAGCTTGTGGTTGTCTTTATGCCAGATTGTTAACAGGATAAGGTGATGCTGGCTTTCCCAACTGCACTGGAAAGTGTCTGCAAGGGAAAAGCTTATAGGTCCCTCAAGAGTCCTCCATTCTCAACTCTCCCAGAAAAGCAGCTCTAAAGGTCTGAAAAGGATGTCATCTCTTGACCAAGAAGGTGCCTCTGTGTGTACACCATCATGAGCTAAGAACCAAACAACCTTTCCAACCCACATTCATTGCCAGTTCTGACAAAATGGAAAAAAAAAAAAACAGCCAACAAGGAAGCTAAGCCAAGCAAACTTAAACAGTGAGGAGTGTGTTTTGTTTTTTAAGATGGTGATTTCAAGGTTCAACTGTGGGGTCACTGTGACAGGGGGGACAGAGGCCCATGGGACCCTGTTGGTGGACTATCATTCCTGTCCCCTGGACCTTCTGAATGTATCTCCTCAAGCTCTCCAGTGGACCCTGAGGAGGAAATGATAAAAGAGGATGTATGCAGGGAACCAGAGAACTGGTAGGAAACAAAGACAAGTGAAAATGCGGGATCAGGAAGAGAACTGAGCCCCACGGGAGGGAACTCCACCTCCAGGACACCCTTGGAATTGAAGAGATATAAAAGAAGTTTTGGAGGTGACAAAAAGAGTTGTAGTGTCCGGTATGGAGAATAAGGGTCAAATAGAGGCTTCTGTACAGACAGGGGGTGAGGTATTAGAAGAGGAAGACAACTGGGAGGATTACCAGAAGCTTACCACCTGGATATTGAGAACCCATAAGAGCCTGAATCTACCAGGAATTGGGAGCACATCTTCAAAGAAGACCCTTGGACCAGAGTACTAGTGCAGCTACAAGTTCCCCAGGGGGAAGTGGGAAAGCATCTAAACCCTGTAAACCCAACTCAAACCCTCTTAGAAAGATGGAAGAGATTGTGCCAAGAGAGAGAGGTGAGGGAATCCTCAAAGCCAGAACAAGTGCCCTGGTGAGAACTGGGGTAGGTGCAAGGAAAGTTGCTGTCTCAGGAATGCAAGAGGGAGCCTGGAAGACCACAGGTATGCTTGGAGTGTGGAGTTATAAGCAATCCCTGCTGCGTAACTCTGTGTACCAAGCCATCCTGCCACACTGACTGAAAAGTCCATGAAAATATTGAAGGTGACGGTAAATGGAGGAGGCCTTGAAGGGAGAAGGGATGAATAAGTTGCCTATCCAGAAACATTGACTAGTTCTATTTCATTAAAAATTGTAATGTATTTCAACCTGATCCAAGTTTAATGAGCCTAGTTGTGTCCAAGAACTTTTCAGAACTCATTTATGGATTTAAGCATGAAAGAAGGAAATCCCATGGTCCCGCAAGGGGTCAGTGGGATTTACAGTCATCTAGAGCAGTGGTTCCCAACCTTGGTACCCCATATGTTGTTGGACTAAAACTCTCAGAAGTCTTCACGACTAGCTGTGCTGGCCAGGATTTCTGGGAATTGTAGTTCAAGAACATCTGGGGACCCAAGGTTTGGAACCACTGACCTAGAGAATTCCCATTGAACCTCAGGGGAGAACTAGCTGAATTCATACTAACGGAATGGGTGAGTTGGATGTCAGCAGGCACAGAAAACAGAGAGAAAAATGGTGGAATAGCCTTATGAAGGCCCCGATCTGCAAGTCTTCTGACGCCTTCACTCTGGGAAATGGATGTGGAGAAAACTATCCCCAGATGACTGCTGAAAGAACTGGCTTCTGTCAGATTTTGTGGACTGGATTTCCCCAATTCTCACAACATTGAAATGGGAAGAGATCAGATGCAGTTAGCATTTGGAACACTGTACATTTCAGGACTTTGGAAAGCATATCAGTTAAAATGCACATATTGAGAAATCACACACACACACACCTTTAGTGATCTGGATAATTTGGCAAATACAGAACCATCTTATTAAAAGTTTAGAGGCATACTGTTCCCAGTCACTATTTGATATGAAGAAGCAGAATTAAAATGTCTGTCTTTCTTTCCTGGAAACTGAGGCATAATCAAGCTTCTAGTTCCTAGGAAACATCCTGTAACACTTAGGTTTCCCTCTCTTCTGTTTCAGTTCAACCAGCAGCTGTGATTGATTCTAAGACTAAAGAATATACAGTCTTTTGTGACCAATGCTATAAGGCAACATGTGACAATATTACAAGAAAATAACCAAACTCGAAGCTATTGAACACTTGGTAAGTCAGTGACTAAATGGGATCATGTTTTCATTGTCAATAAATAAAGTCATGAGAATCTTGGGGAGGGGATAGAAGTGGAAGAGGGAGACTAGAGCAACTATTGCTTTCTTGTTCTTTTATCATGGCTATTATTTCTTTGGCTTCCTTTTTTGTTCAGGCAATTCCCTTTGGATCCCACAGCCTTTACACTTCATTTACTGTTGGATCTGAAGATGAAGAAATACTCCTCACTGAGCAATGAACATGGTGGGGCAAATGCATTCCTTTAGCATTGTAGCTGCAATAGATGCAGGGCACTGGATTCTTGGCATTGCATTAGAATTCTCCACTTAGATATATGCCATGTTAATTTTTTCTTTATTTTGCATTTAGTTTATCTACTGCGGCCAACAAACTCTTTTTAACTGCATATATACATCATTCCAGAAGTTTTGCAGAGTTGAATCATAAGAACTTCCCATACTCCTCATATCTACAGTTGTTTTATAGGACTTGCAATCGTATTTGTGTCATATGACACCTGGAGATTGCTGCTGCTGGCCATTTTTTCTAGTAATGAATGAGTTTTGGAATCTGTATTGTTATTCTTATGGTTTCCTCATTTTTTTCTTCAGATCTCCAGCCCCAAACACCAGGTGGAAGTAGAAAATATTTTATAATAAATACTTTTTTTCTCCAAAATTTTGGTTAGGGTAAATGAACTGAGTTTGCTCTCGAAAGTGGTAGACATCATAGAGTGAAGGTTGAACTGACCCTAACTTTGTCTTCTAGTACAGCTCCAAATCACAAATCTGCAAGAGGCCAGAAATACTAAAAATCAAAGGTAGCCATGACAGTTATAGGCATAATGCGAAAATTATGTTTTGATGTAACAAACACAACCAGAGAGAGAGAGAGAGAGAGAGAGAGAGAGAGAGAGAGAGTAAGCATAACAGGCTGGTCTGATTGACTGCAAGGAGACAACCATGCAGTGTAATTATTTTTACTATTCTGTGTGACAAAGCAAAAAATTAATAATTTTAAATTTTACTCATTTATAAAAATATGCAAAGATCAGTCTGAAAATGTGTAAAAGGTCTGAGACCAACAAAAATTAAATGTCAAAAAACTCTTGCAGATTTTTGAGGAGAGAAGAAAAATTCTTGCATTGTCTCATTTACTACACAAGAACAAAACAAGCCAGGATTTACACTCTAATTAGACTGACAGTTTTTCACTTCCGTACTTGTTTCTCTCCCCAATTTAGTAACAACAGCAGTCACTCCATCAGTGAACAGGAAAAGATTCCAATGAGTCTCAAAAACACTAGTATGAAAATAACATTTGGCTTTTATAGAGACATAATTTTGATGTATGTTTCTCTTTGCTTCAAATAACTATAGGTATTTATCTTAATAACTTTGATTAAGAGGAGAATATTTTTTCCTAAGCATTCAAAAAAGCATTTTAGTCATGGTCTTAAATATACTTTGTTTCTGCTGTGCAGCTGTCTTCTAATACCCTAGTACTTTCTAAATAAGCCTTATGCCAAACATTTTATTAAGAGTCTAATAAATGAGATTTCTTACTCAATTTTGAGTAGCAAAGACTGAAAGAAAGAACAGCAGCAGCCAAACACTATAGTATCTAGAACTGCCTTTTCCCTGGTATTCAAAGTACTACTGTATACTAATACTATCTGTATAACATTTATAACAACCCTGTGTGGAAGGTCAGTCTTGCTTCCTTTTTAAAATTGATATATACTGTAGATAGAGACAATTTCCATATCAGAGGAGCATTTGCCTAAGACTATCCATTGAGTTAATCCATTCAGGTTTCACTTCACATGCCTCATTGTTACTCTACTATCGTTGCCAAGATCTGTACATACTCGAGGGCCTGGACACTCCTCTCAAAGCTTGTTCTGGAGAACTGGTTTTAAAAAAATGGCTGAATACACCTTTCAGTGATTTCTAACATTTTTTACACTGCCATTCATCCACTTCCAATGGACCTCCCAATTAGACATGTATACTGCAATTTCCCTCCTGCCAACCTAGCAATTCGAAAGCATGTAAATGTGAGTAGATAAATAGGTACCACTGCGGTGGGAAGGTAACAGTGTTCCGTGTCTAGTCGCGCTGGCCATGTGACCACAGAAACTGTCTACGGACAAACGCTGGCTCTACGGCTTGGAAATGGGGATGAGCACAGCGCCCTAGAGTCGGACACGACTGGACAAATTGTCAAGGGGAACCTTTACCTTTACCTTACTGCAATTTCCATGCAGCAAGTTTTCAGAACCTATAACTAATCCACCATATAGTGGTGAGAATTTCAAGTAGACTGTAAACTCATATGTGATATTATATTTTTCTGGTCCCCAGTTTCAAAGAGCTAGCTGTCATAGTCTATTTCAGCATGTATAAAAATAAAATAAAAACAAAAACAAAATGTTATGGCACGATGAAGACCAACAGATTTAAGTCAGGGTGAGCTTTTGTGGATTGCAATCTAGTTGTCTGAGGAACCAAGTCTGAATCCTTAAAAGCTTCCACTGAAATAAATCCTGTAGTGTTTTTGGCTTCAGTGGATTTCTAAATTGAACTAAAAGTCCAGGTGTTGACTTAGCCATAAATACAAAGTGGCACAAAATGTATAACAGATCACATATTCCTCTATGAATCTTCCTGCCGCCCAGAGTAGACCTTTGGTCTAGATGGGTGGGGTAGAAATCTAATAAAATAAAAATAAAAATAAATAAATAAATTTCTAATGAATTACATAATTTATGGGATCTGCTCTGTGTCCCACACCATTCAAGCTAAAGAAGAAGGCTACCAAAGATAGTGACTTCTTAGTAGTGGTATTCACAAGTTGGATCTCCTTTAATTTCAAGTGAAAATAAACTAGTAATAAAAGTAATACAGAAGATTAAGAACCTTCTTTGTCTTCCCAGAAATCACTGAAGATGAGAATATCTTATTTTAAATGTCTTCCACCAGATTCCACCTGTATTCTCATGCCATTCTTTGTATCAGATTGTGAGACCTCAAGGTGTGTTTTTCACTTGGACAGAAATTTTTACATCTATTCTCTAATGTATGCATTTTCGTACACCCTCTGCTTAATGCACGCTTGTGTGTATTTTTCAGCACCACACCTTTGTATTTTTCAAAGATGCAGACATGGTGTTCTGCATGTTTTATCTCTCCAAAATTCACCTCAAGATGTTTGAGATGCTTCACGAATATTTGCAAAGCAAGATGCACTCCAAACAAGAGTCTCTGGCCTTGTGAAGTGTGAAATGGACACTTTCTGTGAGACTGTCAATTCCATGGAAATATTTTCCCTCCTGAGAGACAGTCAAGTCATCCCTTTTGCTCCCTGCTGCTTAGTTTTAAAGCCTCTACTTTCTTGTTTGCTAGCTCTACTTGGCAGCTGTGATGTTCCTATATGGACACACTTTTATGATGATGTCTTATTTCTTCCAAAAAAAAAAAAAAAATGTGTAGTCTGAGGGCTGCCTTGTGGGTCAGTTTTCAAAGACTAAAAGCATTTACGTAAACCTTTTTTTAATTAAAAAATGGGAATGTGTTAATTAATAAAGAGACATTTACTGTGGGTTTCCACCATCTTCTCGCCCATCCCAGGGAGCGGTCATGGTTTCAGGACATGCACATACAGGAATGTATGAAAGGCTGGAGGCAACTGATGAAATCAAAGACCTCCTGCACGAAATTCTTAGAAAAAGGAAACAAGGGGAAAAAATATGCCTTTAGCACTTACGTGGTTGCTACTAGTTTATAAAACCACCAGTCAAATAGATGTAGTGGTACTGCAGATTAATCTCAAGTACATACTCAAATGAGAAACTCTAAAGTGGAGGAAGGGCAGTGGCTCAGTGGAGGAGCAGATGCTTTGCATGGAAAAGGTTGCACTTTCAGTCCTTGGAATCTTCAAGGTAGGGTTGGGGGTGGAACAAGTTTTCACCTGGAGCCCTGGAGAACCACTGCTGTCACTACTTTTGGAGACTATACTGAGCTAGCTTGACAAGAGAGCTGAATCAAGAAAGGGATCTTGACAATTATCTAGACTAAGCTTTTGCTTCCTGCAGGTTCCTCAATGCAGGAATCAGCTACAGCACCCTGGCAGTTGGTAGCCCCATCTCTGCTGAAATATCCTCAGCAAACCAGAAGCCATAACTAAGAGTGTGCATTTCAGATTTTTGGGACTCCACATCCCATAATTCTTTTTTTTTGGGAGGGGGAGTTTCAGCTGCAGGACACCAAGATTGTGCTCACCTGGAGAAAAGGTGCAGCTGGCAGACTGAAAAACACATCCCTAGCCAGCACCCCCAAAAGACAATGTATTTTGTTGCTGACCAGGTCTTCCTCTTAGGGAGGTTTCACCATTTTCCTGCTATTTGCTTAGCCATAATCTGCTTTTCTGCAATTTATACACTTTGGTTCCAGCCCTACCTTCTGGAGCAACACAAAACAAGCCTGCCGCACATGGACAGTCTTTCCTAAGTTTGAAGACCACTGTATGACCTTCCTGAATTTTCAGCATCAGCTAGCTTCTACGTATGTATCCAACTGAAGGTGGCTTGCTGACATTTGACAGTAAGTCTCAAGCCATGCAGAAAATGTTTATTTTGGACAGCAGGTTCAATCCAGTAGTAAGAGCTAATGTGTACAGGATTAGTTTGGAGGAGTTAATCCAGCAGGTATCCATGTTATTCTGCTGTAGCAAAGGAGGAACCAGAAGTCATGTGACACCTCTAAGATTAACTAGGCTTTTTCATTTTTCATTAGCTTTCACGTATCGAACGTGCATCTTCAGATGAACAGAGTAGAAGGGTCTCTGCTTTTTTATTTTTTTAAATGCCCCAATTTGTTATCATGTTATGAATCAATGGGCAAAATGTTTCAGCAGACCCTCACACATGCCTAGCATATGGCAACCAATGATATACAGAACTATTAAGAAATTCACTATTTGGAAGACACTCTAGAAAACATTTATTCACCTTGTATGTGGGACACACCAGGACTGAAAGTTTTTCTTCTGCAGAATTATAAGTGAATCCAGGGCAAGCAAAAGAGATAACCAGCTCCAGAATACTCATCTACTGTCCCTGCTGGCCACAGAATTCTTTAAAAAAACCAAATTTCCCAAACTTTGCCTTTCCCCTCTGTTTATCTAATGTTTTTCTCAGTCATATTTGTATTTTCTTATTGCAGAGGGAGTTAGGGAACTGAAACTCCTCTTTACAGCAGGTCACCTTCATACCTAGAGACCATTTTTCCTGCATGCTACTTAGCTCAGCCAAGGTCTGGCATTTTCAGTTTGTGAATAGTAATAAAAATAGTTTTATTGATCACCAGAAAGCCTTTCACTCTTGTCATCGCATATGCAAATTGTGGCTTTGAATTGTGATGCC
Source organism: Intellagama lesueurii (assembly GCA_037013535.1). Lineage (NCBI taxonomy): Eukaryota > Metazoa > Chordata > Lepidosauria > Squamata > Agamidae > Intellagama > Intellagama lesueurii. The sequence continues at coordinate 104,264,095 of JBAJHW010000003.1, forward strand.
TTTGGTATGTCTTTCAGCTTCCCAGTTTGGAACAGTTCAAAATAGCTCTTGCAAGAATCAATAACAAAAGTCAAGATTGCATGGGGGGAAATATGCAGATAAGATGTCAGGAGTAAAACACCACATGGAGAAGATCCTTGCTTTTCTTACTAAGCATGGGATGTGTTAGTCCAGTGACCAGGGCTGGCCATGCCATGCAGTTTCCATAAGGGAGTAAGGATAGGTAAAAGCAGGAGCTAGCTTCTGAACATTACAGCAAGACTTTTTAAAGCATTCTGACCTTAAAAGTTGGGGGCACCATTTGAAGTCTGCTTCAGATAGCAAAATGTCTTGAGCTACCTGTGCCAAAGAAGTTTGTTCCCTGTCCATTCAGTACTATAATAAAGTATGTAAACCAGAGTGGAGAACCTCAGGCCCTGGAGTTGACTTGGTCCTTTCAGGGTCCTAGTCCAGCCCTCTGAGTTTCCTAAGACAGAAATGTGCCCTTCCTCATGACACCATCATTTGGTTTAATGAAGGTATCATCCACCCCTGCTTTCAAACTTTATACAAAGACCACATCGGTTTTCTTCTTCTTCATTATTTGGTAGCTTCCTAGCTTTTGCATGCTTTTTCCATGTTCTGAAGGTATGAAATGCCTCTCCTAAAGGCTTAGCTATTAGCAGCAAAGGTGTTCAACTAACTTGCAGGCATTTTTTGGTCTGAGCTTGTTGGTTTGGCCCCATTCATCAAGTGAGAAATTCACTCCAAGAAATCTCTGAAACTGAATTAGGCTCTCAGGCTGAAAAAGACTTCCTGCCCTTGGTGTAAACGTAGACCATATGTAAAGAAGTTCATAAGCCTGATTTGCACAGCTACCAATGGGGGTTCTCACACATGCAGGCTCCAACCATCCTCCTTCTAACAGGCAGATAGTGTGATTTGTGAGAATGTTGCCTGCAAACTTGTTAAAATAGATGTTGCCAATCCCCTGGGGTCTGGTGTGCAAACGTTTGATTTTAGATAAGAAGGAAATGTGGAGAATCAAGAAATGTGGTCCAGTCCACTTCAATCTCCTGTGGAATACACAGATTAGATTCAATTCAGTCCAGACAGCAATTCAACATGAGACCCATTCTATGACAGTGCCATTTCATTTCAAGGTGTCCAGGCAGGTTTGATTTTATTTTTAAGGGAATCACCATACATTACTTGGAAAGTTTCCAAAGAGATGTGTTAATCCGTTTCAACACCTTGACAAAATCAAGGGGGGAATGGGAAAGCATGGAGGGGATCAATGGGCAAAATGTTGTAGCACCTTAAAAATTGTTTCAGTGTGAACTTTCATGCATCAGAATTCTGTGTTTGGGGAATTAAATTTTAATCCACAAAAGTACACACTGAAACAATTCAAATTTCAGTTGGTTGTCCAGCTGTGCCCCTATCTGGAGAAGAAATGCCTAACAACAGTGGTTCATGAGTTGGTAATCTCTAAAATAGACTACTGTAATACACTCTATGTAGGGCTGCTCTTGACATTCTGCAGGTTAAAAAAAAAACAGTCATTGCCAGACTGATAACAGGTACCAGCAGATATGAATACATATCCCCAGTCTTGGCATGACTTCATTAGCTCCCTGTTAATTTTTATGCCCAATTCAAGGTGCTGGTCATGACACATAAAGCCCTTAACGGTTTAGGACCTCAATATTTGTTGGAATGTCTCTCCCGCAGAACAGCTACCTGTCTCAACTGTTCCTCACAGTCTATGATGTTAAAAATAATGACATTGAAGGAGGCCAAAAGAGTTAACACACATAACTGTGCTTTTTCGTTCTTGGCCCATCCCCTTTGGAATAAACTTCCAACAGAGGCTCATCCAGTACCCTCCTTCTCCATTTCTAAGAAATCAGTAAAAACTGTATTATTCAGAGCTATGTACCTTTCATTAACTACCTGGGGTGTTCCAATTTTTTTTTTAATTTGTTGACAATAGGTATTAGCTAGGGACAGGGTTGTATGTATGTATGTATGTATGTATGTATGTATGTATGTATGTATGTATGTATGTATGTATGTATGTATGTACATTTAGAGACTTTTCCCATCCTGCTTACAACTTCCTTGAACTGTTGCCGTCTGGCAGAAGATACAGAACAATTAAGACTTGGACCACACGTTTTCTGAATAGTTTTTATCCCAGAGCTATAATTGCACTTAATAATGAACTTAAAGACCACCAGTAATGAACAGTTGGACAGTGTTACTTAGCCTGCGGTGTAGATGTTTGTATTTTTAGTGGGGGATTTTTAGTGGGTGGGGAGTGTTTGGGGATTTTTTTATGTGTGTGCATGTGGGTCTGGTCTCTGGGTGTCTGTGTGAATTTTGTTGTATGTGTATACTATGTATAGACTTACAATGACAATGAATTTATTTGTATTTGTATTTTATTGTATTTATACATGTTTTTTAACATATTGTAAACTGTCTGTACAGTGTGTGCACTATGGGGTGGTAACAAATAAATAACAAACAAGCTAGTCTTTTAAGGTGCCGTAACATTTTGTCTTTTGCTCTTTTTCCTCTCTCCCCCCACCTTTTACTGTTGCCAATATTCTTTAAGAAGTAAAGAAGACCTAAGATACTAGCAAGGAGAGCAAACAGCTGTTTATTCTGTCAGCTTAGACTTTTGTGAGCTGAAATGGGAAATGCCCTGGAGAGAGACAGTGCACGGTGACATACTATTTGTCATAGTGTTTTTATAGAGAAATAAAGGTGGTTGTCTCCATGTAGTGATGGTGCAACCATTTTTTTAAATACAACATCACTGAAAGAAATGGTTATGCCATGATGTAGTGTCCTCTTGGCTCTCCGTAGCTGTGGAACATTCTAGCAGTTTCAAGCTACAAAAGGAAGACAGCTTTAAAAAGGCATAAGGAAATGTAAAAAAATGGCCCTTGGAGTACAATATAGTGTTTGGCGGGGGCATGGAGTCTGGAGGAGACCACATTTATTTATTTAAAATATTTTTTCCTTAAAAAGGACCCAAGGTGGCTTACATCATTAAAAGACAGTATTTAAAGCTAACAACAGTGAGTATACAAATACTAAAAAGGATTAAATACCATACTAAAAAATGGCAAACATAAGCAACACCAAAACACATTCAAAGCAGTAAGGTACAACAATCCATTTTAAAAACTTTACTCAGCCAGCCAGTCACTAAGGGAAAGCCTGCCTGAAGATAAAGATTGAGGAAGGACAGCAAAGATGGGACCAGTCTGGCCCTCTGTGGGAGTGAGTTCCTTGCTTCCATATTCTTTTCACTTTTTGCCTTAACGTTTGGTACTTTGCAACTGCTGTATTTTTCCGTACTTTGCAATCACTTGTTGATGAAACTCCAACTTATGTAAGGTTTGCTTTTCTTTGTTACTTAATATCTAGCTTATTAAAGTTAACTATGTTATCCGTGATAGCTTGCTTGTCTCAGGATGCTATTGTGGTTTCATTTTCTAAGACTGGAGGTGGCTGGAATTTATAATATGGAGGAAAAGATGTGAGTAATCCAAAAGATTTAGCCAGTTGTTGAAAGATTATATTTGCAATTGCTTATGCCTGCATATGTAATCCGTTGATGCTAATTTAGGGCATACAACTGTGATATAATGAACTGTTTCGATTTATGACAAATCCTACATATATCACTTATACTTTGCTTAATAAATTTTTGGTAGTGTGTAGTGCAAGTCTTTAATTGCATGTATGAATCCCTCAGTTATACAAACAAACAACATTTTGGAACCAGGGAATAGTTGGAAATCATTTTCTCCATCCACTTGTGGAAAGTATTCAAATAACCATTTCAGATAAAATTTACAGTCAACTCTTAGTAAACGAGGATAAAAAGAATGAGCTATCAAGAGGTGAAGTTCTTTGGTTTTGTTCATAGAACAGACGTAAAGAAAAAAAATTACTGCAAACACAATGAAATATTTTAAATGATATACAGTATGCTGTTGTTGTGTGCCCTCAAGTTATTTATTTATTTATTTATTTAACTTATATGCTGCCCACTCTACCCAAAGGTCTCTGGGCGGCTTACAACAATTAGAGCCAACTTATAGTCACCCTAATTGGGCTTTCCTGATAAGCCCAACATTTAAGGAATGGTTTTACCAGTTCCCCAGTGAGTTTCCATGGCCAGCAGATATTTGGACCTGGGTCTAATGAGTCCTAGTTCATCATTCTATCCACTACACTGTTTTCTCAGTATTTGCTAGCTGCATATTATTGTTGAACTGGGAAGAATGTTCCATAGTGCATTAGTGTTACATGTAATCAGGCTGAAATCTAGTTTTGTCTTTTAGCGAGACTATTGTCTCACTAGAAACGATAAGACCACATTTTGTTTTGCCACATCCTCATCGAATTTTGTGTCTATTCATTCTTCTAATGCCCAAAAAACTCAGGTCTGTCGGATTGTCTACTAACATATTCACCTAGGACCCACAAACAATCTTCAAAAAAAAAAGTTAAACTAATTTACAGAGCCACCCTATGTCCTCGTTCATACATTTCTGAATTCGCATGGGAGCTGGTTCCATGCACCTGGATCTGACAACTGGAGGAGGAAGCCACCAATGATCAGATGAGATAAAGGAAGCTCTTCCTAGCAGATGTTACCTGAACAGAATTTATTGCAAACATGCACAGTTGTCTTGTACAGCACATTCTTAATGTATAAATTGCACCTACATGCCATTGAGCTGTACCTGTTTACAACAAGATTAGATTATGATAATGATGGTGATAGAAATTAAGCGTTTAAGCATTGCCCATGATGTACAAATTCAACTGGGAATTAAGCATGCTGAGTCACTGTAATTTCAGTGTAGAAATGTCCTCCCGTAACAAGGAACAGGAGAATTCATAAAGCTTTGAATACTTTTAACACTTCTGAAACAGGTTTTTGAATAATAATTTTCAAGCGGCCCCATGCAAAGACAGAAGAATGCTGAGGTTATTTCATCTGGTTCACTGTGAGGTTTTTTGCCCCTTGCTACACCTCACTGGCTGCCCCGCACAAGGAAGTGGAAAGTACTGATCCACCTCATTTAGTTTGTCCTGTCTCCATGCCACACTTCCCTGGCTGCCTCACCACACAAAAACATGGAGAAATATTGAATGTGACAATGTCTTCCCATGCATCTGGCTCCACTAAATATCAGTGAGTAGTGTGGGAATCATACATGAGTCAATGGCAGCCATGAGTCATTTCATGCCGTGTCCAGTTTGGTCTTGTTTTATTTGAGCACAGATTGATTTCTAACTAAACTGCCAATATTTTTCAACTGTTCATTAAATGTTTGTTCTAATTATTAATTGGCTTAATAATAAAAAGGAGGGGAAAACAGACACACTTCTGTGCCTTCAGGCTGTTCTCTTTCCAATTAAGAATAAGCATTTAATCTCTACCGCTACTTTATGAGGTAGTCTAATGTTAAAATATAAGTTACCCTGAGATGATCATGATAGAATTATAATGTTCTCCAAAAGGCCCAAGAGCCAGCCTGAAGCAAAATCTTTTTTACTTTACTTCCCACTGTATAAATTCCTGCAAATATCTTACAGTACAGCACATGCCTCAATACGTCTGGCCTGAAGTAACAAGAAACATGCTTGGTTTTTTTCTTCCCCAAGTGGTATTTAAGCCCAGAAAACAGATATTTATTCCTACATCAAATGAGAAAGATTCGTTAGGCACCTTTGCTTTACCAGCAAAATGACTGATGGCATTTGAAGATAGAGACAAAAGCTTTATTGCTTGCACTACTTGAAGATGGGGGAACCTGGAGCAGCTGTTAAAAAAGAAAAGAGAGAAAGAAAAACCCTGCCAGATTTAGTACATTGAAATAAAAAATCTGAACAGACAGAAAAACTGAGCGATTTTTCCTCCTGTGACAGCAGATATTGTGTGGGAAAATAATCTGCTTAACTCTATGTGGAATTAAGGAGTTTCTGTTTATTCTGAGATAGTCAGCATATCTTTAAAACTGAACATCAGAGAGGAGTAATGAAACAGGGCAGATTTTCCCAGCAGGGAAAGCAGTAGAAATAAGGAACTGGTTGCTATTCTGGAGGAGGGTGTGGATGTGGATGTGTATATATACTTTTTCCACTCAGAGGTCAGCAGTTTTCATGTGAGTGATTCATGAAATTGCCAAGTTGTTACCCAGAGAACATTTGTACAACTGCCAGTTCCTGCACCCAGGAGAATAAGGGAGACAAAAGTACTGGATAATAAGTAGGACTCACTGTTCTAAATATTAGCAGAGGGATCTGCTATGAACTCAATAGTGCGGGAATGGGCTGAGGCAATGGAAACACCCCCCTTCCAATGCTGAACTAGCCGAGAGGGCCTAATCACGCCCTGAGGTAAAGGTAAAGGTTCCCCTTGACATTTAGTCCAGTTGTGTCCGACTCTAGGGCACGGTGCTCAGCCCTGTTTCCAAGCCATAGAGCCAGCGTTTGTCCGAAGACAGTTTCCGTGGTCACGTGGCCAGCGCGACTAGACACAGAACGCCGTTACCTTCCCACCGTGGTGGTACCTATTTATCTACTTGCATTTGCATGCTTTTGAACTGCTAAGTTGGCAGGAGCTGGGACAAGCGACGGGAGCTCACTCCATTGTGTGGATTTGATCTTACGACTGCTGGTCTTCTGACCTTGCAGCACAGAGGCTTCTGCGGTTTAACCCTCAGCACCACATAATTTCCCTTCAGCCTGCTTGTTCATATTTTGAGAGGTTGAGGTGGCCCCTTCCCAGCCTCGACTCCTAAAGCCACTGGTTTAATTGTACAACTTAGTCAACCCTCCATGGGGAGTCCTTTCCCCATTCCACAGGTCTCAGCCCAGAAAAAAACAATGCTTATCATAAATGATGTTCACCACTAATTCTTGTTGTTCATCTCTATTTATTTTAATATTTTTAGCCTTCCTTTCTCCTTAAAAAGGACCCAAGGAAGCTTATATCATTAGAAGACAATATTTAAGGCTAAAAACCAGGGCAAATGGAAAAGTGGGCATTTGCCCAGGCCCATGGTGTGTAGGGGCCCACATGAAAAAAAAGGGGGGGTTTATTTTATTTTTTGCCCTCCCATGATGGTGCTGCTCAGCCTGCATTGCCCGCTGCTCACTGGGCCTTTGAAGTCTTATGTGCACCAAGGTCATGTGACAGGACCATGATATGTGACTCGCACCATTTGAGAACTGGTAGCACGCATAGCCTTTACTCCAGCCACCTACATCATTGAGGACCCTGGCCCAGCAGAGCTGGCAGTGGCAGGCACAGCACTGAGAGGCTGTTTTGGAGGCAAAGATGGCAGAGAGAGGCTGTTAGAGAGCTAAAATGTTACGGAGATGCTGTTTGGGGGCTAAGATGGCACAGACAAGCTCTTTGGAGGCACAGAGGGCACTGGCATGGTGTACAAGGTTTATGCATTTAGTGCTCATTGGCATGATATACCAAGTCTATGCATTAAAATGGTGTTTTTGTAAAATTCTATCGGAGGAGAATATCTTACCAGCCATTATTGATTAATTCTTGGAGCCAGAACTATGGGTGTTGTTTGTTCATTTGTTTTTTACTTTTTTGCCTCTTATGCTGAAATTTTGCACTCAATGGACTCCATTCAATAACATGAGTTAATTTATCTCATTTAATATTATAGACTGTAATAGAAAATGTTGAGTTAAAAATCAGTGATGTGATAAATCATACCACTGAATTGAGTCCATTGTGTGATACTCACTTTGTGGACAAGACTGACTGCATTATTGTAAGGAGGATGTTTTGTGTTTATTATTAATTTAGTATTGAAATCCTCTTTTTTGTATCTTTTACACATTCTAAGTCAGGGCTTGGCAGATCCAGGGAGCCGGGGCTCTTAAAATCTCTGCTGCTGGCATTTAAGAGGGTTTAAATAATTTTAATTTTTTTAAAAAAAAATGTGTTGGGTTTTTCACTGGAACTGGAAAACAAAGGGAGCTAGAAACCATACTGCAAATATACATTGGCTACTGGAACAAAACAAAGAATTTCAAACAAATCAGTTTTTCTTTGACAATGTGGTTCATGAAAATCTATAGATTAGTTTTAAAGAAATGAGTGTGCCATAGTATTTCATTATGATGTGTAATCTGGACAAGAGGCTACTGTTAAAAACAGAATATGGAGAGACAGATTGGTTTCCAGTAGGCAAAGGCATCAGATGAGGGTGTTTTTTCCCCTAAAACTCTCTGTTCAGTCTTTATGCAGAATATATCATATGAAAACTGGATTAGGTTCAGAAGAAGGTGCAGTGAAAATTAGTGGGAGAAACATCAACAATTTAAGATATCCACAAAGCTGCAGTGGACTGCTGAGGAAAAAGTTAAAAATGAAAGTGCAAAAGCAGATTTTTACGCTGAACGTTAAGAAGGTAAAAATAATGATCACAAAGGAATTAGGTAACTTTAATGTCACTCTTCAATCCAAATGGAGATTGCAGGCAAGAAATCATAACAAGATCGAGACTCAGGAAGGGCAGCTACGAGGGAACTAGATAAGGGTTCCCAACAGTAAAGATGTGTCACTGTGGACCAAGATCATCCATACTACGGTATTCCCAATTAATATATATATAGATGTACAAACTGAAGAGTAAAGAAAATTGACAGGAAAATAAATATGATACATATAAAATTTGACATTGGAAGAGAGCTTTACACATCTCATGAACTGCCAAAAAGAAAAATAAGTGGATTTTGACCTCAGATCAAGTCACAACTGTTGCTGGAAGCCTCACATTTAATCAACTTTCCTTTTACTTATAAACTAAAGGCATTCTGATATTAAAGCCTACAATACACACACACACTCACCCTCTCTCACACCCCCCCCCCACTGCAGTGATTCCTCATTCTAGGAATACTAGGAAGCTAACTGATCCTTTGTCAGCCATTGAGCTCAATACTGTCTCCATGGACTGGTTTCCCAGGGTTTCAGACAGCAGCTTTCTCTCGGCCCTACTCGGAGATGCCAAGTGTAGAACCTTTTGGTAGACAAAGCATGTCCTCCACCATGGAGCTACACCACAGCCCTACTGGCTTCCAAGGACTTCCTCTGTTTCTGCACCAACAGTATGTTAGGCGCTGATCTCATCTTGTTCCCTCATAAGGAGGTAGAAAGAAAGCATGCAAGGTAGAAAGAAGCACAGAAGACGAGACCGACAGGTGAAATGGACCTGATAAAATTTACTGCAACAAGGGATGCCAACTTTTTATCAATGAGCCTTTTTAGGAAGCTCTGGGGAGAGCAATTTGTACAGAAGCTGGCAGCATTCATGAGTCTGTTTCAGCTCTCTTTTAAATAACTCCTGCCACTTGTCACTGATCTCAACTGAATGTTATCTGGTTCCTATAGGTCACCTAATTACCCTAATCATTAACCTTTAAGAGTGTGCAGGCTATGGTGATCAATGCCACCCTCACTGCCTTCACCTCCTCTAATGAGTCTGTGTTGAAAAGGAACTCTTTGACCTCCCTCTGGTGATTCCCCCCCACCCCATTTTCCTTCCTTATCAGTCTACCTCTTAAAAGAAGACAGAAGATGGCAGCTGCAATGAATTGGTTTATTAAAAGTGATAAAGAAAGCTTAAAAAGAAATGGATTTCAGGAAATAATGATTTATATGGCACTCTGTGAATCGTATCAAGGTTTTAAAAGTGGCAGGGGGATGACTGATCTCTCTTTCTTTCAAGAGCATAGTTTAGAATATATTTACTGGGTTTCTACACAGCTTCCCATGATGGTGATGGCCAAGGAGAGGCCTGCCAATCTCATGTGAAATACCTATGCAATCCCATTATAATTTGGTCATTTTACAGTCCCCTTTTACACATGTACCCTGGGATGTTGGTCCTATTGGTTTAAACAGAGCTTATTCTAAAGCAGGTAAACAAAATTAAAGTGCGGCAAGGGAGTGAGGGAGAAAACGAAGAACAAAATGTTGTGCTGCCTTAAAGACTGACAGTTTTGTTTCAGTGTGAATGTTCAAGGTCAAAATCCAGTTCCTCAGACCCAAGGAAGCATGATGTAGATTTTGGTTCATGGATGCTCACACCGAGACAAACCTATTAATCTTTGACATCCTTCAACTTTTTCGTCTTTGCTTCCCTCCTCTTTTTTCCTTTCTTTTATCTCCCCTGTTTTTTGTTTTTTTTGTTTGTTTTTATTGTCAACATGCTGAGACAGACTAACATGGCCACATCTTTGAATATTCTGAAGTCACTCTCTGTAGGTTTCCGGGAAGAATCCTGCACATCCCAAAGCCAATAACAGCTTCAGATACAAGATGTTCTGCAGTAATGCATTGGGGAGGAAAGGGTTAAATTTTCTGTGGCTTTGATAATTATCACAGTCCCTGATGATGCTATTGGTTACCATGGCCTTTCACCAAATAAATAAATAAATAAATAAATAAATAAATAAATAAATAAATAAATAAATAAATAAATAAATAAATAAATAATAATAATAATAATAATAATAATAATAATAATAATACAGTAATAATAATAATTATAACAACAACAACAACAACAACAACAACAACAACAACAACAACAACAACAACAACAAATAGAGGGGGCATAACAGCATAGTGGTATGCTAGTATTATTTGTGCATACAGTTTGTGCCACTACAACACAGCACATTTTCCTGTGTACATGAAAATTTATGATTCTGGGAGGTGCCTCCATTTCACCACTGTGAACACACGTTTGCTTGTAGTGGGAGGGATTGGTGAACAAAGAACTTTGCTCTTTTAGGCTCTGCAGGACACCACATTTAAAAGCCCGTCTCAACTGAAGAGGCATGCTTACTTGGGAGTGAATTCAGTTGAGCTTTACATCTGAGTGGAAGTGTTTGTTCTGTTAACAAGCAAACAAGTTATGAAATGCATGCATTTCCATTGGTGGGAGTGGAGAACATAATAAGATTTGAATTAAATGCAAATATCTCCACAAAGTAACCACCACATTTTCCATTTTGTGTAGCTATTGTGATGATGGACATCATCAAAAGGTAGGCTAGCTTGGCACATTAAAAAAAGGAACAATATGTTACCATAGTAACAGATTCACAAAAATGAAGAGTTCTCTGCATCAGAATCCTTGCAAATGTCAGCAGGGTTTCCAGTACTTTTGTGGGGTTTCCCCCTTCAAGAGACGTTAAGCCTTAATTTGTGTAGAAGGAAAGCTGAAGAAAAGAAGTACAAATGAAATGTAACTTATAGGGAAAGAAAGTGAAAGTTTTATTGTTGCCAACTTTTATTTTCCCCTCCCAAACCAATTCCAAACCATCATGAAGAAAACACGGAAACCTAGGTTCAAAGCTTGGAATAGAGCTGGAGAAGAACATATGCTAAAGTCTCGGCTCCCATATGAGCCTAGGTCTGCTGACCAGCTGTCAATCATATTTCGAAACTGGAGGTCTCCTGCCATTGCTCATGCCTGAGTTGTCGCCATGCCTTTCATCAGCACCAATTTGCTGACATTGATCCTGACATGCACAACAGGATTTCATCCACTTAGGATACCATCATTGCAAATTTTTACTTACCTCATCAAAAGTAAGCCCCAGACACTTTATTGGGAGTAAGTTCCAGGTGGTGCAATAAAATTCTCACTTGCTTCATCCTTTTATGCAAGCATGAGGTACTGCAAAATTATTCTGCTCACTTTTCAGAAAAGAAAAGTATTTTGAGGCATTCTTGACAAGAGAATAAGAACGATAAGCAAAATGGCATAAAAATGCAAATAAAGCTCTAATGCATTTTGTGCAAAATAATGGTGGCTGCTCCAACTTTACATAAAATTTGAAGGATTAGAAGCATCAGAAAGACTGTTTGAACTAGAGATGGGGACGACTCACCATTTTGGTGAGTTGTCCCGCTTCGTGAGTCGTCAAAAGTTGACTCACGAAGCACGAAGTTGCCCCATGAAGTGACGAACAATGAAGTTATTTGTCACTTCATGGGGGGGGCTATTAAAAAACCCACACACCTGCTCCCCACTGACACTGCCCACCGCTGTGCCACCCCCACCCTCCTCCACCCCCACCGACACCCCCCTTACCATAATCGCCGCCACCCGCCGCTGAAGTCTTCATCTGGCCTCCACAGCCACAGCGTGTAAAAAGGGAGACTGGATGCCCTTTGCAAAGATGGCAGCTGCAGCTTCCCTACCCTAAATGAAGCCACAGCCGCCATCTTTGTAAAGGGCAGCCAGTCTCCCTTTATACACGCCGTGGCTGCGGAGGCCAGATGGAGACCTCGGCGGCGGCGATTATGGTAAGGGGGTGTTGGTGGGGGGGCTAAGGTAGGGAGAGGAAGGGGTGGGGCTAGACTGTGGGGGTGGGTGGCTGTGGGGGTGGGTGGCTGCCTATTGGCCCACCGATCAGCTGATCAGCGGCCGGTAGGCAGAATGGGTTTTTTTAAAAAAAATTACGAAGACAAATAAAAACAGGAAAATATTCATAAATCCACATTCGTCGGGACTTAAAATTTGATGAATATGGATCGATGCATATTTAACGAATCAGCTATTTTCATCGAAAAAGCCAATCCGTTTTTATATTTGTCCCCATCTCTAGTTTGAACCTTTTAGAATGAGTAAAATACTTATTATTAAAATAAGTACTGCTCTCTGTGTACATCCTTTACTATTTTAAGGGAAAAGGAATCCTTTTTGTGCTATAAAACCAGTCTAAGCTCACACATGATATAGAAATCTCAGAAAAAATTATTTGACAGAAAATTCATTTAGAACATTGTGTTCTGTAGCTGAGCGTCCTCCACTGCTTGCAACGATAACCCAAATAAGCACTCCAAATCTATATCCCATCCCTATGCCTTGGGATTTCTGATCCACAGGAAGTGACACCATTACAGAGATAATGCAGGAAAAAAGGTGTTCATCATCATTGGGTTTTGTGTGTATGTGCATGTGTGCAAGTGCTTTTGTTTTGTTCATTTGTTTCCCAGATGGGAGCCTCCAATATTCCTCATTAGTGGATGACAAAGCATCATTTCCAAGGTCCTGGGATATAAGATGGCAGCTTGCTGAGTTTGTGTGTCTTATGTGTTGACAAGTCAGAACTGATTTATAGTGGCCCTAATAGGGCTTTGAATGTAAGTGAGGTATTTAAGGAGTGATTTTACCAATTCCACCCATCTAGTGAATTTCCAAGGCTGAGTGAGGATACGAACCCAGGTCTCCTCAGTCCTTGTGTGTCACTCTGTCCACTTCACCACACTGAGCATCCTCTAGCATGCTGAGACACTGCAGGGAATTACAAGTAGTGGATATCACCCACCCTTGCATGTGTGAGCTTTTCTTGTAATTCCCCTGTCCCACTGCAGCTCCCCCATTCCATGCTACTCCAAAGGATCCTTTGACCCTCAGGAAGCACTTGAGGCATACAGGTGGTTCAAGTGTTCTTGCATTGCAATTCCCAGAAGTCTTCACCACCAGCTGTGCTGGTCATGCTTTCTGGGAGTCACAGTTCAAGAACACCTGGGTTACCCAAGGTTGGGAACCACTGGGCTAGATCCAACCCATTATAAATGGGTGGGATTATTCATCCCACGGTTTCGCTTCACTTACTTTCTCACAATATTCTTAAGAGAGAATGTTTTCCCAATAGCATCCACTTAAGAATGTATTATATTTGTGAGTGTGCAGTGAGTTCTTCCATCAGTACTAATTTCCCAAGTGTTTTACTGAGTTCTATAGCTCCTTTGCAAGACTGAGCCATTGTTTGTCTAGCTGCCACATACAGAAAAGTGATTAATTCCTTGTAGCGTAATGCTGCATTATGATCCAAAAATAAATTCATTAGAAGTTCACCTTCTTCCAAACTCATTGGAGCCTTTTGTAAACTGTTCCCTAGACCCTATATATCACTGCTTATAATAATGGTTATTTTAATGCAAAGCCCTAACTAGCCATTTTGGCGCCTGGAAGTGGCACTGACTCCCACCTGCTGTACCCTGAGGCATGGGTGCCAAGCTCTCCCCAAGTGAAAAGAGGGAGTGAACATGGTTCTTCAAAAGGAGAATGGAGGTCTGTCAAAAGAACAACATTCTAGGGCTGGGTGGTGTTGCCATTTCCCACCCCCAACACTCACCAGTAGATTCACCTCTTGATTTTAACACCCTGTAACTTTTCGTGCCCTGAGGCACAACCCCAATTGCCAGGCCCTAGCTTTATACTTGTTTACACAGCACATAAATTCAGTATTGGTCAATAATGGTCACAGTTTTGGGGTGATCATATCATTCTTGATCACTGCTATATTCAAGATATACTTTCTTTCATTTGAAGTTGTAGTTGTTTTTAAGTGCTTTCGGCCTGACAGATAATGTGGTTGCTTAAATCAACATGACATTTCTGTTTGTGGCTTCCCTTGAATTGTAATTCCTCTCCCCACATGATTTCTCGTATTTTAATCAAACTTCAGTCTGGGGGAGAGAGAAAAAAACAATACAACCAGGCTTCTTACAGGCTTGGCTGCAAACATAATAAATAATCAACAACGAAAAAATTGAACCTTAAAGCTGCACTCAATACAGTAACGGTAAAAAGAAGAATACATGGTAAATAGAAGAATACACAATAAATCAAGCTATTCAATTAGTTTATTAATACATTAAAAGATGATTAATAACCTCTCACATGTGACAAATTTCATCATTGTTGTGGTTTGTACACCAAGATTCTCTCCATATCATAGAGTTTGTCCACATTGGCATATAGTTATGATATATGGTTCGCTAATAGCATTTTTTGGTATGGTAAAAAGACCTTGTCTGCTTGTGTTTCTACTTAAAACAATCCATCCTTTAAGAGCTGACCTGTATCTTTCTGGCACAAGGCTCGGGCACGCAATCTTTTTGGGACGATTCATTGAGATGCAAAATAGCTCTTTGTTCTGCCTTTGTTGATGGGTACCAAGAGTTAAAATAGATGCACTGAAGATGAGGACCTTTAAAGCACAGGACGGCTGGCACAGTGTGGACAGGCCCATAGTTAGAACCGGGAAAACCCCTCAACGAAGAATCATTGTTTCCCCATTTTCAAAAATGGGATTCTCTTATCCCCTCAAAGATAATATCCTCTGTGTACTGAATAATGAAATCTCTACAATTTTTCAGCTACAAGTAGTTATTTTCTCAGGCATAGGTAGTTATTCTACACACAATTTTTTCTTTCTTTTTCTGTCTGTCTTTCTTTCCTTTTTTTTTGCATGCAGCCAGATATAAAAAGTGCAGTTGGGGAAAAACTGAGAAGCTTCGAACTGACAGATGTGCAGTTGGAGAAACAGGAAAAAAATAGACTTAAAACTATGCATATCTGAATGTAAATGACAGGCAGTATCATGCAACACAATTTGTGCAAAGTTAAGCAAGGGCTCAGAGTCCATGTGTAAATCAAGCTGGTCAAACACTATTAAAAGCAATTCTTTTTGGCCAGAACCTCCTATTCTTCACCTTCATCAGTACTGAATCTCTGCATGCCCCATTGACTACAGTGTAACAAGCACTAAAGCAAGCCCTCAGTTTGAAGGTTTGTGTTTGGTTCTTCATATGTTGTGTGTGGGGAGTCTTAGAGGTCATTTGTGCAGCTGGAAAATCTGCACTTAAAAAACAACAACCCTGATTTTCTGCAGCGTTGACCTTTCTACAGAGACTAAACTGAGCACTGAAGACT
The DNA here is from genome assembly GCA_037013535.1 of Intellagama lesueurii. Taxonomy (NCBI): domain Eukaryota; kingdom Metazoa; phylum Chordata; class Lepidosauria; order Squamata; family Agamidae; genus Intellagama; species Intellagama lesueurii. The sequence continues at coordinate 104,279,889 of JBAJHW010000003.1, forward strand.
TGGAAAGAAGCAGAGGGCCATGAGGAAACTGCAAGCTGTTAAGAAACAACCTTTAGAGAGCTGCCAGTATTCCCCTCACTCCTGCCCACCAAAGTCCTATAAAGCTCTTCATTTTTTTCTACTTTTAGACTCCAAGTAAAAGTCTCTCTTGGGTTGCTGCAGAGATATGCCATACTGTGGTCCATGTGTCAAGATTCAGTCTTGCTGGGAAGGTGACAACAAAGATGCCAAGGTTCAAAACAAGCAGTGCATTTTTTGACAGCAAATTTCTTTCCTTTTCGTTTTGTCTGGTCCCCATGTCACTTTGATGTACACATCAGAGCACAGCCTCAAGGCTTTATGCCTCCCTCTTTTGAACTAAGCCCAAAGGGATCCAACAGCACTACCTTCACCTGTTCAGGAATCAGGAGCTTTCTGTCATTCAAAACTGCTAACATAAGAAACAAGGGCAAACGGTGCCATGTATCACAGTAGTAATTGTGTGTGGGGATGATTTGTTCCATGAATAATAACACTTAATATACCCATGAGATGTAAAAGTGAACGTTTCAGACTCCAAAAAAGTGGCCAGATCCCTTTCACGTTTCAGTCAAGAAATTCAAAGCCCTGCTAAACAGAAGCCCAACACAGAGCCTTTGCCCTTCCAACCCCGGAATAAAGACACGAGACAAATAATATGGGTTAAAACACGGGCCACACTTTATTGATTTAAAATTCAAATTCAAATTTTGCCATTCTTTGGCAAAGGGGGGCCTGCTGTAGTGCGGAAACAGGTAAATCGCAGAGGTATCCAAATACCCCATAATCAACAGATGGGCGAGTCCCCGGCCCCAGGTTCCAGTGGTCTTAAAGACAGCAGGAACCCGGCTGGCCGCTAATAAACACCCCCAGACCTCAAGCCATCTTTAGTTGATGACTGTTGGTCCGGAAGTGGCCCAGCTCATCTTCCCCCGAAAAAAACTGTAATCGCACGATCCGCAGTGCCGGGAGGTCGGATGCACTGTTAGCTTACCTGATCTTACAGTGGAACTCACCAGAAAATACCTGCTTTTTTCCGCACTACCCACCACAGCATAGGGACTAGCATAGCTAAGTCCCATGCCCGCCATCGAGCCACTCGAGATCAACAAGCAGGCCCCCCTTGATGTCTTCCAAGAAGACATCCAAACCCAAATCGGAAAGATGTACTACATCTTTCCGAAAATTTCAGGCCTATTCAATCGGATCCTCTGGTTGACCAATCACCGATCCAAGGCCACTGCAGACCACACTGCAGACCTCGCGGTTAACACTCCTGTGTGCCGTGTTAACTTTGAGGAAAACTCAGGCCTATCCAGTTGGATCCTCTGGTGACCAATCCAATCCCAGGCCGCTGCAGACCGCTCTGCAGCCTCACAGTTAATACCCCTGCATGCCATGTTAACGTTGAGGAAAAAACCTGGTGTCTCCATGCCAATCGAGGTATGATCGTGGACCACAGGATGTGCATGGCCATGTGCGTGGCCTTCAACCATTTCAGGTCGTGTATGACGTTCAGGATCAGCGCCTTTCCAGGATGCCTGGCCAAATCATTGCTGCCAAGGTGTACCCAACACATCCGGTGGAAACTGGCCAAAGGCCTCCACCCTGCAAAGCTGGCTCCACAGTATGCCGAGCAGCCCTTTCAATGCGACGTGTGCTCTGGCTCCAAGACCCAGATCGCTCCCCCATGGGGATGCAGCCACATAACGCTCTGCCCAGTATACCTAGCTGTGGCCGATAATCACAATGTGCCTCTGTCTCACCGACCCAATGGGACCTGTGAAGACATAACAAGACTAGGCCCCTGCCTACACGTTAGGTAGTGTTCTTATATATCTGTGGTAACTGGATGACGACCACCGGCCTAGACACTTGATCTCTTCTTGGGCTAGGACCCAGGGTTGCCGCAGTGGAGGCTGCACCAATTCTGAATGAATGTGTGCCAAAACCCATGTCTTAGATATCCACTCTGTCTAATGCTAAGTCGGTTAATTTCCAGCACTGATATTTCGTCAAAGGTGACTTATCAGTATGTTGACAGAAAAAAACGGAGACCTGTTCTCTAACCTTTAGCTATGGCTGTGAGGCTTTCACAGGGCAGATGCTGCTTATGCTACACTGCCCTAAGGTAATTTGTGAACCCTTGCCTAGCTGATCGGCCTTGGATCGCCGAATAAGAATTTGCACCGTCCTTTCTTCAACCTTAACATCCTGCCGTTGCAGGGCTAGACTAGACTACAGCATTTTTCCCAATGTAACCACTTTGCTGATTCTAAGAGCCCCAGCGAACGTCATTAATGACGCCGTCTCGAATAGGACCCCTTCGTATTCGTCCCTGCATACGAGCGCCCAGTGTTTACATATGCGCTCTAATAACGGAGGTGATATGGAGCCCTGGTATCTTGTACTCTACCCCTCTCTTTGGCCCGTCCATTTATCATTTTCCTTATGCGGTAATCCCCTGAGTGATCTCTAAGGCCATTAATTTCCCCCCCCCCCAAAAAAAAGGCCAGTGCTGACTGCCTTCCGTGAATAGTTCCATGTGCCAGTCCCTTTCTCTTTTAATGTACCACAATTGTTGTAAATGTTCTACCGGTGCCGGCCAAACCGGCTCCAGGTCGACCATTTTCCTAAATTCCTGGAACTCTATCCTCATGGCCAAATAACCCTTCCTCATCCTCAGTGCCAGGTCCAAACCTATCGCTCCTGATGCATTTTCACGCCAATTTACCAGACCTCCGGGGGAAGAACTTCCGGGAACTCCCCTGGCTCCGGGGTCTGGCTCCATGAACAGCTCGATCTGTTGGCGCGACAATGCATTGGCTATCCAACATTCTAGACTTGGTACCTGTCCTGCATGCAGTAGTATGTTAAACTGCAGTGCACAAATGTAAATGCCCTAACCAATGTCATAACCCATTCTAAATGTGACATAAGGTTGTTTATAATGTAAACAACCACTTAATTGTCGTGCCAAATCGTACTGCTGAGTTTGACCACTCTTCGGCCCATATCTAAGGTGCACCCAGTATTGGGAGAATTCTAGAAATGTAAATCTCTGGTAATGCTGTTCTGTTGCCACTCGTCGGGCCAAGTGCCAGCACACCACCTTCCTCTGGAGTAAGCTCCATATCCTAAGGATCCTGCTGCATCCACGTGAACCTGGAAATCTGCTTTCAGCCCAGCTTGCCTCTCAGAAGGAGATCCCCTTAAAATCTGCTAAAAACTGACTCCATGCTAATAGATCTTTCTCATTCCCCGTGTAACCCTGGTCCTTTGTGCAGCTGTCGATGTAGATCCTTCATAGCCTAGCACAGTCTCCGCAGAAATGCGCGCCCGGCACCTTCTTGAGTTCCTTTCCCTAATTGGGCTGGGTCCCTTTTCCAGGAGTACCCCCACTGCTGTTGGGCTTTTAACCGCCTCCTGTGCCTTTGTTCTGGCGCTAGGCGCCAGCTTAAAACTTAGTGAAGTAGGATGCTGACCTCTGCAGGTGGTACACTCATGCCTGAAGCGGCATGGTCTCTTGTACAAGTGCCCTTGGAGTTGCACCCCCAACGGACCAGGCGGGGATGAACTGCCTGCCACGCCCCAAGGCAGGGATTCTGAGCACAGGTGGCCTTCCTTTTAAATGACCGCTGTCAATTGTGTCTCCAGAATTTGGTCTAGCGGGGTTCGTGTGCTGCCGCCACGGACAGATAAGGCCAGACCCAGCGCTAGCCAGGTGTTAGGTTGGGCTGGCAATATGAAAAGAGAGTATGGCGTGCTCCCAACCACTGAATTGTGGACCGGCACGTGGCCATGCATTGCTGGGAAGCCCCGCGCTATGTGAATTGTATCATGCATAAAGTGCGGGATGGATTGACTGCCGCTGGCCCAAGGCCATGCGGGGATCGGTGTGTACGTGCCCGGTGCAGCGGCTACCTCACCTGATTAAGCTGTTGCCGTACTTGGTCCGACCCCAGTGTAGTCTGTCAGGGCCGCCTTCATCTACTTCCTCTTGCACTTTCCAGCACACAGCTGCTGTTTCGGCCGTTACAGGAGTTGACGACTTTCAACCCTTCACCGCGCGCCGAAACCTCTATTTCGTCCTGCACTTCGTGGCACACCGTCGCAGCTTCGGTCATTAACGGAGTCGATGACCCTCTGCCTTTCTCTGAACGACGTGACCTTGGTGTTGAGGAGGCCCCATCTGTGCCGCATCTGGTGGTCACTTCAGGAAGCTGCTCTGACTCAAGAAGAGCAAACCTAGCCATTAGATCCTGCACCATTGCCTTAAGCTTCGCCCTACGGTGGCTCTTAGTGTCCCTGGCTGATCTACGTGGCTGAACCTCGCTAGGCTGGGGAGCTTGTCTTGCCAGCCGCTCAGCCTCTAAAGCTAAAAAATTTTCTTGGAGCTCTTGCCATACTGGCCAAGATTCCTCGTCCGAAGAGGATTGGGAAGGGGATACCTGAGGAGCTGGCCTTTTCCTGGCTGGCTGTTTCCTTATCTTGTTCCCTGTCCCTACCTCGATGCCATTAATAATTGAGGTTTCCTATTAATTAAGTGAAGGACTGCCTCAGCAATACCGTTACCAGTCCAATCAAAATATTTCTCGGTATAGCCGAGAACCTGATTTCTCGCTTAGTGCTGCCTAGGAGCGTAACTGTCTCTATTTCTTGATTATGGTCACTCGTTATGACCTGGGTTTTTAAGTAGCAACTTCTAGCCAGCACCACCAATTATTTTTACCAAATTAAGAACGGTCCTGTTTGTTCACCACTGTGAGACCCTCTTTGTTCAACTCACCAATTAATTAGCAGTCTTATCACCTAATTATCTAAATAACCTGCTTTGTTCACCATATCAGCTATTAATCAATTGAATCAACCTCATATCAAATATTTAATCAGTGGATTAATTGATTTAAATGACTGTCCCCTAATCAATTAGTTAATATTAAATAACAAATTAATTTATACAAATATTAATGAATAAGAAATAATCAACTTATTTAATAAAGTAGTTATATATTAAGTCCCCTCTCTATCTTATTCTAATATATTTATATTTTTATTTATATTTATATTTTTATTTATTTTTTATATTCTAATATATTATTATTATTTTATTTTTATTTTTGTACTTTATTCAGATTTCTTACTACAGTCTTTGATTAATGTTATTTATTTCCTATTTTCTTCTCTTCACTCTTTTTTTTTAATTTTTTTTTTATAATTTTAGGCCTGAATGGTATGGCCTAGTCAACCCTTTGGTCCGCGGGTTCCGAACGACGTCGGTATAACAAATAAATTCAGTGATTTAAAATACCGCCAAGGAGGCTTGGGAATCGGGCAACGCCGTTCCTGCTGAAACTTACTCTGAAACAAAGGGGGGGTATGGGGGTGTTGGGTACCCAACCGCAACCCCAACCGAATGCGTGACCCCAAACCTACTGCCTTATAGTATAATTATCTAAAATGTAATAATTAAATTGTTCGGTAATATATTCTTATGTCTTTTTCTTTCTTTCTTTCTTTTTTTGAAAACCCCTTTTCGCGCCTACTTGCGGCCGGCGTGGGTCAAGCCGCTGCTGTTGCCCCCTTCGCTTTTTTCACTGCAGCCCTCATAAGAAAATCGCTGGCTTTGTTAAAATTAAAAAACGAGTCATGCACTATAGATAACAAAATATAAAGATAACAGAACCGTGGGAGGGAGCCGATGCTACCCTCCCCTCCTTCAGGACGCTTGGGGCACGAATGATTCAGCTCAATTTGCAACAGCCGCAACTCTCTCTCACTCTCTCTCTCGGTGCCCGAAAAAGAAGAGGGCGGTTCGAGGGGGGAACGCCCCTTAAATAACCTGCCGTTCCCCCCTCCCTCCTAGAGTTCTCGTGAGGCTTCGCAGTCTCGCGTTATCTGGGGGTGTAGGGCAAAGAGCCAGCCGCGCTGCCCGAAGCGTGGCTCGTCAGCGGCTGCAGTATTCTTAACATGTCTGTAGTTTGCCTTTTTCTCGTACTTGCACATTTTTGTAATGATTACACTTGTTCTTTCTGTGGTGTGAGCCTTCTTCAACCCTCATAGGCTGCTCAGTCTTGATAACCCATTATAAGTGAGGTGGGGTAGAAAGAGTTCTAATATTGATGGGGAAACTTTGAGATGCAAAAATGAGCGGGGGTACACAAAGGACAATCAAGGAATACTGTATATCCTTGAACCTATTCATTAATTATAATAAGTGGTTGGTTTGTTGTTGTTTTAAGAGAGCCTTGCCAAAGGTGGATTAAGGAATGGAAGATGAAAGAAATGACAATATATTTTACATCATGGTTACTACTATGAAGATATAAGAGAAGCAGTTATTGATTTGAGGGCTGTCGTGGTTGAGAAGCAATAAATAAATACTTCTAAAAACAAACAGAACAGCCAACCACCCAACAGACAAGACTCATCCTATGCTCCAGTAAAAACTTTTTGTACTCAGAACATTGGTCAGGAGAGGAAATTGCATTAGGCGGAGCTGCGCAAACCAGCAGTAACTCATATAGTGATGTTATTGACTGTTCTTAGTGTAATTGTCAGCTGCCATGTGCTCACTGATCTTTGTGGGTCTTGCTTCTCAGTAAATCTGTGTTAGAACCTGTAGCTTCATCTCTGTTTCTGTTAACAGCTCAGACTAATATCTTAAATTTCCCTCTCCAGTTCTCCATATTGAATACACATACTGGAACTATACATAACAATTAACTCCAGAGAAAATTCCAAACATTATTCTTCAGTTCCCGTGCTCAACAATGGTTCCCTGTTGGTGGGACTGAGGCAAATATCATTCATTTTTCAGTGTTTGAATTAATAAATGTGGTGTGAGGAGTGTGTGTTGGGAGGGGAACTCTCAGTGCGAAAAGTGGCAAAATCAAAACTCATCTCGCCAAATTGGCTGCAAGTGATATCGCAGAGTCCTGCAGAGTTCATAAGCTTTCAGGAATAACTGGACTTATCTTAAGGGACTCAATAAATTGAGAAGGGCTTCTGAAGATGTAGAAAGCCACTGGCAAGGATTACTAAATCAGTCTTTATCATGGATTTTTTTTTCCTGGTTAGTAGGGGCAAATTACTGACTAAATCCTTTGGGCTAATATATAATTGCAAAATATTATATATAATTGCAAAAGACAATAGATTTCCAAGGAAGTATATTCTTTTACCATAGAGAAATTAAACAGCTAGGTGATAAGCAGGGCAGAAATGAAACGGGCGAGGAGGTCACCTTGGGAACGAAAAGCAAAAGCCATAAATTATGGAGGACCCTGAATTAATCATAACAAAATTAGAAACATTGGTAGTAGCAACTTGCAAAGCTAAAAACACTGAAAGAGTAAACTGAACCATTTTTATGTTATTGAAGCACAATTAACATTTGGCATTTACCTCAGTACTGCAAGTCAGCAAACAAGATGCATCTCCTATGATACTCTGACGTTTACATTCATTTTCTAAGACTGATAGTTTAAGCTGGTGCACAACAGTGTGACATGTGACTAAGTCCTTGTGAAATGGACAGGATATATAGGATCCGTTCCAAAGACTTGCACAGCAAGTTAGATATTCCACTGCGCATGTGATAGGACTGCCATAAATTCAAATAAGATTGCACACCTAGTATAATTTATCTCTTACAGGAAGGACACCCTAGGTAGAATTTAAAACGTGCACACAGTTTATTATATCCTTTTCTCCTAGGGCTCCACTGAATTTACAAGGGCCTACAGCAGCTCCTTGTATTTCAGAAGCGCATCGTTAAGTATCCCTCCAAAGAATGGCTTGCAATTGTAGTTGCTTTGTTAAAAAAAATTAGAACGCCAGCATGTAATTCCATGCAACCCTATTTTAAAACTCAAGCCACTTGGAGAAATGGTTGGATTCCTTAAAAAAAAGAGAGAGAAGAATATCTTGCAACACACCTGTTGCTTTATCCAAAAGAAAAAGACCTAGAGAGGATTAAAAGGAATCTCATACTTGCCATTTGGGGCAATCGGAATTGAATGATGCTGTCTTAAGCATGTTGAGTAGGAAATCTTGCTGGGTTCAGTAGGATTTATACTCAAATAAATACACTACAGAATCAGTGAAAAGGACCATGAGAAACAGGAGAAGCTTCCAGACAGACAGCTGTACAGTCAATCAAAATCTATTGCAGAGTTCTTCTGTCTCTCCTTCCTTTAATGTGGGCGTGCATATGTGTTCGTGCATGCATGCACCCATGTGCATGTGTGCTTTCCATTCGTGAAAAGTGATGAAAGGAGTGGTGGGGAAGCACAGGGCTGTTACAAATGACACTCACTGACGTTGGGCAAATGCATAAATATGGACTGAATCAGTGGTATTCAAACAATTCTGGGGCAAATAGCCAGAGGAGCAAAGAGGCACTGGTCACCTGTAGGATGGAACAACACCCCACACCGGTTCTTCCTGTTCCATCGAGTGTTTATGCAAATTAAAGTTTTTATCCAAAGATACCCAGCAGTTTGAACCAAAGACATGGACTTAAAAGGTACAGCTAAGGGAGCAGTGCTAAGGGAGCCGAGTGGCAGCTGACTCTGTCTACTGATTTTCATTCTAGACTCTCTCTTTTTTTCTTTCCTAGCTTAATTTACTAAATAGTTTACTAGCAGGATTGCATGTGAGTGTGTGACTGCAGATGAACGCCTGAATTCCTCTTATATGGGCTCTTATTGGCTATGCTAGAATTAATATTCTAGGGTCTGTCTTTCCTTCTCTCCTCCATCTCTGCTTTTTGTTTTTCTTCATTTTTTGTGGTGTTAGAAATCCCATTGCCTGCTGACCTTAGTGCAATTGCTAAAAGTGCCCCTGTGGGCAGAAGTAAAATCCTTCTGTCTACTCTGTCTTCCCAATGGATCATGCTTGTCCCATCCCACTTCAGTTTATGGCTGTTGGCATTTTCCCCATTCATGGCAACTGGGTTTTCCTTGGAGATCCAGAAATGCACCAATATCATCACAGATCCAGATGAGGACTGGGTACCAAAAGGCCACAAGGCAGGATTGATACCCATCTGTGTGCTCTTATTTGGGGATGGACTGGGTCAGGGAGCTGCTGCACATTCCTGGAAGATAATATAATCTTGAACTTCTGTTGCTACTGTAGTTTGGGTCAGAGTGATTTCTGAGTAAAGGCCTCACTCGGAAGCATCTAAAGTTGCATCATGAGCCATTTCACAAAAGCCTTTCCCCTCAAATATTCAGTCAACTTGATGAATCTTTGGTGGAATCACTGTTTCTCCTCACCCCTATGTTCTCTAATCTCTGTCCTTTTCTTCCCTTCCTTTTTTCTCTCCATCTTTCTCATCCCTCTTTCCCCACTGGAAACTGGAAATCCAGCATGGTAAACTGGAGGATGGAGTCATATCCTCATTTATGTGAGAGTACGACCTCCTGTACTCAATGACACTCTTAAGTAGAGACATAGGGGACAGTGCTGTGAAGTGAAGAGCTTGCAGTCTTTAGAAAAAGCATTCTAATGGGACAAACTCCAAACAGAATTGGAAAAAAAACAACATTTCCAGCTATGAGAAAACACCGTTGGGCACAGTCTGTTATTTACTTCTCGTAATCTATGTTTTGAAGTTGTGTTCCTCCTTTCCTGAGCCTTCTTCTTTGGTTTTCGTCCTCCCATTACTGTTTTGACCTATGTTTAGCAGACAAGATTTTCCAGCCTCCCTCCAGCAGGTGCTTTTGGGAATAGAGAACTGAAGTTTTTTTTCACTAGCAGTGTACTTGATTTCCTGCAGTTCGATGGGTAAAGCACCAGATGTTTCTTGAAGCTTTCCTGGATGAGTTTTGACCTTCAGTGAATGCCTCCCAAATGAGTTGAGAGGGGCATCTGTAATTAGATAGAATTCATACCTATCTTTATGGAACATGCTCAAATTAATCTCCCGGCGTATTAGATGAGACCCAAAGTTTTTGTTTAATGCCCTTTTAAATGTTACAGCTTGCTTTTGATTCCAGTGTTATTGCTCATTTTCCATATATAACAGCTTCCAAGGAAAAAGAAAAAGGATGAGGAGATTTTAATGTAGTTGGTTTACTGTGAGAATTATTGTTTCTATAGAATGTGAGAAATGTGGCAGTTTCTATTGAAAAGAGTAAGGGGAAAAAATCAGCCAGAAATCACATATGGTATTTTAAGCAGAATAGCTGTCATGAATCACTCTTGAGATTTCAATATACCATGTACAATATGCTATAATGCAATTAGAATTAGTTGGTGCAAGTTAAAATATAATGCACCTTTAAATCTTCCTCTAATCCTTTTGAATTACATATGAGCATTTTAAAGAAAAAAAGGATGAAAAATATATTCCATTATGTGCCAGAATGACAAACATTATGCTCTTTTTCTTATAAGGCTGAGGTGGTAGAGGAGATTTTTTTTTTAATGGAATTTAGAACGTGTGCTATTACCCATTGTGTAGGCTTCTTGTCCAGTTTACTAACATGAGAACAAGAGGCAAGAGGTTAAGTAAGAAGTAGTAAAATGGCAGCAGTCTTATCAAGCTGATGGAGAAAACCATTTCAAAGCCTGTGGGATGAAATGCGAAAGAACTTCCACCAGGATGGATGCTGGATAGAGACAAATGAGTTCTAACTTTTAAATTTATGTGCTAGTTCTCTACTCTCTACTGTCTTCTGTTCTGTTTCCCCAGGAGGGTCTGCGAAGGATGTCTCGGTGGGTATTCTGACAGGACATTTCTCAGCTCCTCATCCTAATCCTATTTCATGGTCTGCCCGGTTTTGTGAAGATGAATGGCTTTTCCCAGTTTTGGGAAACATTAGAATTAAAACTATTCCCAAGATCCCTCAAAATATGGGAAACCTTTGGGAATCCTTTCGACTGCAATGTCCTTCTTCAAAATAAAATTGAGGTAAGGGAACACTTACCTCGTACATGTGTAGCAAGGATTTAGTTTCACCCTTCTGTTAATTATGAGTAAGGGGTCATCATGACTAGCAAAAATATAGGCAGATATTAGCATCCTTGGCCTTATTGGTTTTGGGTATAACAATACATCCCAGAGAGCTTAGCTTACTGAAAAGAAATTAAATCATGAATTTAACATCTGGATTTCATTGTGGCTAATTTCCCTATTTTTATTGCAACATTTGGAATTTTATTGATTTTTTAAAAAATATTTATTTGCAAACCACTCTCAGAGTATTGCCAGTCTGAGGTACAGAAAAATTATAAACAAGCAAACAAACAAACTGAGGCCACATTATAGTGGCAAAACTATCAGTACACTCTCTTACATGCTGATTTCACTCCCTCACTGGATATAAATCAAATAAATAAATAAATATAGGTCTTGGCTCTTGTGTATTTTGGCTTCGAAACACAGGCATTAACTATGACATATTACAGGAAGGCTACAATGGACATTAGGACTGCAGTGAGGATGACTCCACAGGTTTACACAACCTATTGCAGGTGATAAAGCATGTTCAAATTTATATTAATGTTGCATGCATCATGTGCAGATATATTAACACCCCTGATCAATGAGAAACCAGTAAAAGGTTGGAAATCATAATTCCTTCAAGGTATAATATTGAACCGAGGCTGCCTGAGGAAGGAAAGATGAATGATTTCAATATTAAGCCTAAATAAAGAAATGTGGCACTCCTTTGGGGAGTTTTTTGTTTGTTTTTTTGGTAGCCTCAACTTTATCACCTTCACAAAGTCACCGTAAACATGAGCTCTATTTCTCCAACCTGCAGTGACTGGAACTGGAACAAAATGGCAAAAGCAACATGCATTAAACTGTCACAGGAAAGCTGCTGCAAATCGCCACACACACACAGCCCATTCCCAAACAAAATCTAACAAACTAAGAAGGTCTTTCTTACCATATACAAGACAACATCATTGGTAATGTGGGAAATTTAAAATAATTCTAGAATCTGCAGCCATCATTAGTCCCCACAATTAATTTGTTACAATTAATTTGTGGGGACTAATGATGGCTGCAGATTCTAGAATTATTTTAAATTTCCCACATTACCAATGATGTTGTCTTGTATAACAATTAATTTGTTACAATTAATTTGTGCTGCAAACAATGACAGTGGTGTTAATGCTTTGCAATCTGTGATTATTAATTTTAAGGTTCACTTCTGCCCAGGGAAGCGGGTCTGAAGTCAGAGTCATGTGAAACCCTTCTCAAGGTCAGCAAACCATGTTGTGTTTCCAACTACCAGTCCAGAATGTATGGATATAAGAATGGAAGAGGGGTGCCTCACTGACCCAGTTGGGACTGGTGGGCCTCACAGCCACACAGAGGTGGGCTTGTCGCCTCTTAAGCCCTACATGTTCCAAGTGATTTCAACTGGTTCCAGCCTTGGGAGATCTAGTGGGGCTTTAAACTCTCTGCCACTGGCTTTGCAGCCAGGTTCTACAATCCACTGAGCTGTACCAGTTCTTTCCCGTTGAAATTAATGGAGCTTTAAAATAATTAGTTTGGCTGGATTTGCCTTCAGACCTCTGAATCAAAAAAAGAATAATCAAGTCAAATTTTTGTTCAGAAACAAACAAAATAAAGACTAAAGAACACTCACCAAACAGGGATTTACAGTGAATTCTATATCCACAATTACAATAAAACAAAATTTTCCCCACCTGTCAGATTTCTGTTTTGATGGCTTTGCAAACCCAGTTCTGTCTATAGTCTCACTCTCTCCCCTTTCTGTTCTACTCCTTGTCTTAATATTAGAGATGGACATGAACTAAGTCATGCCCCTTTGTAGGAAGTCCTTCTGTGCAGCACCAGTGGTGCTGCACATTCCCTCCTCCCACTCCCCAGCTGGCTGGCCCACTCACAAACCATTGTGCACCTCCAGGGTCTTCCTTCTCCAGCAGTGCTCCAGTCCAGCAGGAGCTCAGGCTGCTCTTTCTCACCTCCTCCGGCAGCTCACCGCGCAATGGCTGTGCAGGGAGAAACTGCCTCCTGCCTCCTTGTCTGAGTGGTCGGCTGCCAGAGGAGGTGGGGAAAGGGCAGCCCGAGCTCCTGCCTGGACTGGAGCACCACCAAAAAAGGAGAACCCCAGTGGCATATGATGGCTTGTGAGTGGGCCAGCCAGTTGGGAGGTGAGGAGAGGGAATGCACAGCACCTGTGATGCCGGGCGGAGGACTTTGTACGAAGGGGCATGACTTAATTCATGCCCATCTCTACTTAATATACCTTTTCTCATTCCACCCTTTTTTCATCTTGTTCTTCACCAACCTTCCTCTACTTCCCACTTCTTCCTCCCACCTGCCCTTGTTCCCTTCTCCTTCTTATCTGCTTTGTTCAGGACATGGGAGAATGTGAAAGCCTGCTCATGAAGGAGTTTGCAAATGGCAGATTCTCCAGGACTCAAGTGTTGCTTTTGGGTGTCTGGATTGTGGACGTAACCAGGGAAGCCTTTGTTTAAGCTCTCTGTGTTTCTAGGGAGATCAGAGCTTGCCACAGTGATGTATGATTTGATCACCTCTCATATGATTACTATAACTTAGGGTCTTCGGAAGCTCAAATTGGTCTAGAATGCAGCCACTTGGATGTTTATAGGAACATATACAATGAGCTTATTACATCCATTTTGGAACATCCAAACTGGTCACACGTTTCTGGGTACAATTGGAAGTGCTATTTAGCACCAATAAAGCCTGTTAAGCTTGGCCTTGAACCACCGTCCCTTCTGATACTGTCCTGCCCACAACCTAAGATCTGATGGACTCATGAGAGGGCCTCCTCTACTGGTCAGTCTCCAGTGGCAGAATTTGCTTTTGCAGATTCCTTTTTTTTTTTTTTTTTTTTTTTTACTTTTGGAACTAAGTAAAATCCCAAACCATTGGCTATGCTGAATAAAGGATTCTGGGGTCTGTAGTACACAGAAGTAACTTTTCCAAGCTCTGGTTCAGTAGAAGGCTTCATTTGGTCCTTTCCCTCTTTTTGACTCCACACATTATAATGAAAACCCATAGTATTAAGTATTAACAGCCATAATATTAAGGCCACTAGCCTTGTTTTTGGATGCATTTTCTCTGCTATGCATGTTTCTATTTCCTATTTTATACTGTCCTCATTCTTTTAATTGGTATTATTGTTTAACTGTATTCTTTGAATATTATATTATTATGGATAGTAATGATCTGTTAGTTTAATATGCAAATATACAGAGTAATACACGGATGCATTGTAGCACCATTTTCACATTCATGTGTGTGCAAGATCAGCTTTCTCACGGCTCCTTCTATCGTGCCCTTATTCATGCCTTTGATGACAATTTCAAAGTGTGCTGGGTCAAGGGATTGAAGAATAATAATCAAGCAAATATAAGAGCAATGACTTCATGAAGTTCCTTAAAAATACTTAAGAAAATTGGATAGCTACCCAACCAATGTATGCAGGTTCACAGATGCTGCACTTACCGCATATTTCTACTGACCCAAGCTTTCCCTAATGAACTCTTATAATACCATTTAACAGTGTATAAGGGTATGGCATTGATTTTTTTCTCTGTTTGGCATTCTGTTCTGTAATCATTCAGATAGAGAGGCAACACCTCCAAAATTATCTCCTGATGGCAGAGCAAGATGATAAAATTTGCTGAGTATGAAGGGAAAAAAGAGCATCGGTTGAGAAAAGTTAGATATTAAAAACAAAATAGGACTGTAAAAATGTAGCAAAGCATTCTCTGCTTTACCAGAGCTTCCCTGCAGCTTTTGGTGATGGAGTCTGTGGAATTAAAACCCATCATAGGGTTGTAATTCTGACCAGGACTACATTTAGAAGTAGTAAAAGTCTGAGTTTACTTGAATAGCATCAACCCACACTGTGCCTCTTGGGAGAAGAGCCAGCCTGTGTAGACTTGGGCAAGCTGTACAGCCCCAGGATGTCCCCAGAAGAAGGGAATGGGAAACCACTTTTGAGTACTCTCCACGTAGAAAACTGTGAAAAGGGTCACCATAAGTTGGAATTGACTTGACAGCACATGATTAATCAACCTATCATGTATAATAAATAATTAATGATCAAAGCACATTTTAACCAGTCATTTACCAATCTGAACTTTTGAGACAGAATGGGGTGCAGTTTAGTTTTCGCAGAAAGCAGAATGTCACTTCCTTCACTTGAATAAATGTAACACTTAAAGAGACAATGATAAGTAGCCCATATTATCACATCAGACAATCATGGAAGCAATATTATATCGGCTGGCAGAGCACAAGACAGATCAGGACAGATTTCAATCAGGTCAGTTAATTTTCCATGGAAATCTGTGGGATGAGACTGGGAAAATGAAACTGGAGACAGATTTAAACATGCAGGTCAAGGATGAAACTAGATCAGATATAAGAGGTAAATCTGAGAGACTGCCCTGGGTTTAGATTCATTGGCTATTTCTCCATTTGTTCATCTTTGGGAGGAAGGATTTTCTTGTGATGGCCCAGGAAGAATGACATGTCCTTTTAGTAGTAGTAGTAAAATGTATTTGTAGGGTTTTCAAAAAATATTATTACTATTATTAAAAATGTGATTTTCTGTCCACTGTAGGGCATGGGATGAATGAGGTCTGTTTTTCCATATATTCAGTGAGGAAGAGGACACCAGAAACAGTAGACAAAGGCTGAAATGGAATTATCTCTGAATATTTCAGAGTCTGGGCAGGCTTAGAATCACAGAATTGTACCGCAGGAAATGTCCCCAGGGATCACAGAGCTGCTCCCTGCTGATGCAGGAAATCCACAGCCTAAAGCATCCCTGACAAGTGGCCATCTAACCTCTTTTTAGAAATCTCCCAATGAGGGAGTATCTACCATTCTCTGGGGTGGTCCATTCGTTTGCCATACAACTCTTACTGTTAAGAGGTTCTTCCTAATGTTTAGGTGAAATCTCCATTCTTTTAATTTGGACCAATGCTCCATCTTCTACATAACTGGCCTTCAAATAATTGAAGATGGCCAATCTATATTGCCTCTTGGTCTCTTCTCCAGACTAAATACAGCCAGGTTCTTAACTGTTCCTCAGAATTTTGTTTCCAGATGTTGTTTTTTTCTTTTTTTTTAATCCAGTCTTCTGGATATGTTCCAGGTTGCTCATATCCTTAAACCGTGGCACCCAGAACTGGACACAGTACTGCAGGTGACGCCCAAACAAAGCAGATTAAAATAGTACTATTGATCTGGACATTATACTTCTGTTGATGGACCTTAGTATTGCATGTGAGCGGAGGGTTATACATGGTTTCAATCCAGGACTATCTTAAATAGTTTAGGAAAATAAACTACTTCTGACAGCCCTGACCCCAAACAATGTCAGGGATAACCATCATGCTGAATTGTGTCTGGACAGTGTGTGGGGGAGATATTTATGCTGAAATATCCACGAGCCATCGGTGACACTCAGAAACTGAGTTCCAGCCAGAGTAACCTGTCATTATAGGGGAATCAGGTGCTTCCAATAACCAGCCCCAGTCAATAGTCTGGTGGGAAGATTTCAAACTAACTGAGATTTCTGAACTCTTTTCAAAGGCAGTCCCACAAAGAATGTGTTACAGTAACCTTTCTGACTCTGGAGGCCTATAAAGCTGCAGGATATCATTGATCACCTATATCAAGTCAATCATGCCTGTTACAAATCTCCCTACCACCACCGCCTGCAGGATCAAAGCTATAAGCAAGCACAAAAGAGGTGCTGTTCTGACTTTCACCCACTAGACTCTGACATCTAGGTTAATCGCTTGTCCTGGATTTGGAAAAGAAAATTGAAGTCCTTCTTCCCTTCGGTTTAGATAGCACACACAAAAGAAGTTATTATATACCAAAGAACGAAGACCGTCTCATTGTCAGTATGAACAAACCTATCCCCGGCACACTGCATTTTGAACTTACAATTTCAGCATGTCCCTAAGTCAAGCATACAGATGGGTTAAGTAGCTTGATTGGAAGCCAGTGCTTGTAAGGCCTAGGCTGCACCAAAGGTCCTTCAGCATGCTATAGTAAGTGTGGAAGTCTTGATGGAACTCTCAGAGTCCTGAATAAGAAGACTGACAGGAGCTAGGAGTCTCCACTCTCTCGCAATCTCTCTCTCTCTCTCTCTTTTAAAAGTAAAACAATACTTGCAGCTTGAAGTGCTACAGTAAGTGAAGCAGGAGACATCCTTTTTCTATGAATGGGAAAAGGGTTTTAGCTCGCTTTAGAAATCTTGCAATCCTGCTTCACATAATCAGTCTTTAGAAATCTTGCAATCCTGCTTCACATAATCATCTGCACTGTATATGCAATTTTTTAAAAAATAAAGCAAAATGTGTTGCTTATATACCATCGCAAAGCACTTCAAGAACTCCCTGGGCAGTTTACAATTTAATTATGCAGGCTACATATTGTGTGTAGCGCGCATGCACACATGCGCACACACAGAGAGAGAGAGAGAGCGCCAGACTATGCCAGAACCAAGAACTCCTCCTTGGATGACCGAAGATACAATAACTGAGTAAGAATAGCTATTAAAACACATAACATTTCATTTTTCTGATACACTGATGAGACTTTGTAAAAGAAAGTCTGCTTCTGGTCATGGAGTACCGCTGAATGACAAAGCAAGTTGAATTTTTCCCTAAACAGACACAGCTGGGCTTACTATTAAACTTCATTTTCTGATTATATGAGAAACATTTACTGTTCTTGGATCCACATGTGTATCTTAGAACGTACATTATATGGCTTGGTTGTTGATTCTACTCCTGCTTAGAAGACACCACATATCTCCTCTGTTAGTACATACATTGTTTCCCATCCATGTAGGCTTGCCGGAAAATTTTGACCTGAAGTGAAATTTCAAGACAAATTTAGAGGTCATGTTTGGGCAGTGAATGTTGAGGGAAACAAAAGATGATGTTAAACAAGTTTAACAGCTTTTCTCCAGGTACTATTTTGGGGGACCCACCGAAAAGATGAATTTGTCTTGTTAATCCCGCTGTGTTTTGATTAGCATCCTCACCAGCTGGATGCCCACTTGGAGAGACAATGCAGGTCACAAATCTAGCACTGAACTAGAATGTCTGAGAAGACTTTTGTGAGAAAGAAAAATAACTTTTCTTTTCTTTTCTTTTAGGGATTTTTGGCCATCTGTGCAGTCATAAATTAGCCAGGAAATTAGCCCTGAACATGGCAAATTTGCCCTCTCATGACGCAGGAACTCTCTGTGATAACTGTCCTTCTCTTTATTCACACTCTCAGCCTGTGGTCAGACTTGCAAAACGTTTCCAATTTACTCCTCATGAATTTGACTCTTTTCTGGGGGGGTTCAGATGATGTACAGCCATTACCAATTGTTTTGTTCCTTGTCCATGCTATCTCTGCATCAAATCCAGACCGGGAGGCTACTACTATTCTTGTTCTACATTTCATCACACATTACTACCTGAATTTCATGGTGTGTGTACTCCTAAATCAATTTATTTCCTATACATCTGGTGTGTGGGTCCTTATCTCCCAACAGCTGCTGTCTGACTTCTTTTTTTAAAAAATTCAAGGTGGACTGTCGGCGCGTTGGTATTCTTCCATCAAATAGGGCTTGACCTACTTGAGGACTGGAAAGGGAAAGGGAGAAGGGGGTTGATTGGGGAAGTTGAAAGAGGAAGTTGAAGGCTATCTGAGAAGTAGAGGGGACAGGCATAATAGTAGGACACTGCCCCAAAGTCCTCCAGGAATGGCTGAAAGGAAGCAAGTGGAACATCACACCCCCCCCTCACTGCAGTGGTTCCCAAACTTTTTCCACTCATGGCTTCCCTGAGCACCGGCAGCAGTGGTGGCGGAGCAGGGGGATTGGTGAGGGGTGCAGGGCAGAACAGGAAGCAAAGAAGCAGGAGGGAGCCGGAGCTGCAGCTGGAAGAGCAGAAGAAGCAGCAACACTTCAGCGAAAAAACAAAGAAAACCTTTAGCATTGCTCCTGGCTGGTTTGGTGGAACCCCTGGGAGCTGTGAGGGGCCAGCAAGGGTGTTTTGCCAACACAGCAATGTACCTACACAAGTTTTTTTTTAAAAAAAGGGGCGGGAAGAGGAGCAGAGAAAAGCAAAAAAAGAGGAAGGAGATATATCCCACTTGAAGAGTGTAGATGAACATACTGCATCTAATTTACCATTTAAAAGGCAGAACAGTGAAAAAGGTATGAAACACTATCACAGGATAGATGCCACGTGACCATAACATGTGACTACACAGGAACCAGAAGACATGAGAAAGAAGGGGGGCATTTCTCTAGTCTGACTGCAGCCTTAGTGGATGGAGTGGCAGGAAGGAGAACTCTGGAGGAAAGTGGCCATAATATACTTGAGTTCTTGATTTTAAAGGAAGCGAAAGCTTAATATAGCTACATGGATATGCTGGATTTTAGGAAAGCCAATTTTAATAAACTCAGAACACTGGGAAGAGATCCTAACAAGAAAAAGTGTCCAAGATGGTTGAGAGTTTCTAGAAAAGGAAAGTCTAAAGGCACAATTACAAAAAATCCCAACGAGAAAAAGTGGAAGACAGCATAAAGGCCAATGTGGCTTCACAAAAAGCCCAGTGAAAAACCAAAAACTGAAAAGAGAGAGAGAGATACATATAGGAAGCAGAAGGAAGGCCAGGCCAGAAAGGAAGAGCGCAGACAGGTAGCAAAGAAATGGTGTTAGGAAGGCAAAAGCCGAGAATGAGCTGAGATTAGCAAGAGACATTAAAAACAACAAGAAAGCATTCTTCAGACACATGTATAGAAAAAAACAGAAAAAGAAATATTGGCTCAGGTACTCAGTGAGGATGGCAAATTGATAGCAGACAACAAAGAAAAGGCAGAATGATCGAGCCGCTGCTGAGCCACGCTTCAGCAGCGCGGCTCGCCTTTGCCCTCTTCCTCGGAGGTGGTGAGACCTCTTCAGTCTCACGTGAGCAGCTAGGTGGGAGAGGGGGGAACGCTAGGTTATTCAAAAGCTATTCCCCCCTCTTCTCTTCCTCTTCCTTCGCTGGCAACAGACAAGGACGGAGTCTTGACTGTTCAGATAGTTTCTGCTGCGCAGCGAGGCCTGCACAGATCGGCGCTTGGGATAGGGAGGGCAGCGTTGGCTCCCTCCCGCAGTTTGCCGGGTGCTGCTTGTATCACTGTTTCGCAAGATATACTGTTTATAATTAATTTGATTGAGTAAAGGATAGAGTTTTGTTTGGGGCTGGGTGGTGCAAACACGCTGCTCGGGCCGGGCGGTCTGCCCCCCCTGTTAGTTCTGACAAAGTTAGATTATGCTTCCTTTTAAGTTGAGTTCATAAGCAAAAATTTAAAAGGGGAGGACAAAACAGAGAGAGAGAGAATATTGGTAATATATAAAAGATCTGAGTGTCAGAGAGGGCAGCGACTAGCCCCTCAGGTGTCACCGCTTCAGTCTTCCTTGGAAGAGGAGTCTTGACCCACCTGGCAGCAACTGGCACAGCGACAATGGCGGTGAGCAGGCATGAGGTGATGGAAAAGGCAAGTCCAGACCACCAGTACGGATGGGAGGATTCAGTCGCGATGCCGCTTTTGTCAGAGGCAGAACAACAAGCTTCGGGGACATCTGGACGGGAAGCAGATGGGGCAGCAGTAACACCACGGCGGCAGTGCACTGAAGAAGGAGGAGTGGCCCTGACTCCGGCAGCAACTGGTGCAGCGCCAGCGGCTCTGGGCAGACAAAAGGCGATGGACGAGGCTAGTCCAGACTACCTGTACGGAAGTGAGGAACCATTTGCGATGCCGCCTTTGTCAGAAGCAGAGCAACAGGAGGAAGGGACATCCAGAAAGGAGGCAGATGGGGCGACGGTAGCAGCATCTCAGCAGGGCACCGATGAAGGGAGATCAACTCCAATCATGGCAGCGACCAATGCGTCAGCATTGAGCAGGCAGGAGGCACTGGACGAGGTTGGCCCGGACGCCACGTACGGCAGGGAGGAGCCTGTTGTGACACCTCTGTCTGGTGAGTCACCCGTTGCACTGGACACCTCTCCACAGTTCCCTGCCTGGCCTTGGCCAGACAGTGGACAAACCACCGCACCTGGCACATCCTCATCGTTGTCTACGTGGCCATGGCCAGGCAGTGGACAATTTACTTCACCATATTATCCACCATATAATATTCAGAATTTTGGGGCTCCGAGTTCTTCAGGGCCTTGTATGAGCACCCAATTTGGCGGCTGCGCCATTCCATGCCCACAACTTTCACGTCCAGCCCGGTAACTCCGGCTGCTGGTGTAAGCATTTGGCCATACCCCAAATTTACGTTGGGACGAGCCATTGCCAGGTCTCTGGCTGCAGTCAATGACTCCTGCCAGGCCCAATCTAGGTGACAGAACTGATAATGGGCACCTGATCAGTAAGACTGCTTTGAATTTGACTCCCCGTGCAAGCGCGGGGCAGGTGGTTCAACCCCGCCTGCTCTGCTGGGAGTACAACTCCAGGGGTGTGTGCACTAAGAAACCTTGCCGTTCAGACACAAGTGTACAGTGTGCGGTGGTCAGCACCCCAGTACCACATGCTTCCGGGCTGGTGCCCCAAGACAGAATAAGGGCCCTGGAGGTGGGAAGAAGCCCAATGGGGCGGGGGTAACCCTGGTACAGGGCCCCAGCCCAATTAAGGTCCCAGTTTTAAAAGCATGGTTGCGTGATTATCCTAGTAGGGACAAAGTTAGTTATTTACTGGAAGGTTTTAAGAAAGACTTTAGGACACCAGCGGTCGGGGAGCTCACAGCATTCTTTGCCCAAAATCTTAAATCGGTATATGGCATGGAGGTTGTAGTTCAAGAAGAGATTGCCAAAGAAGTACAGGAGGGAAGAGTGTTGGGGCCGTTTGCCACAGCTCCTCTGGAGACTTTGTGGGTTTTCACCTTGGGGAATAGTACCAAAGAAGGTACAACGTGACTTTAGACTGACCCATCATCTGTCTTACCCTGAGGGGGAGTCGGTTAACGATACCATCCCTCAGGAACTTTGTACCGTGCGCTACACCTTCTCATGGTACGTAGGTGTGGTCAGGGGCGGAGTTGGTAAAATGTGACAGAAAATCAGCATTCCGGATTTTGCCAGTTCACCCGCAGGATTGTGATCTGTTGGGATTTTACTTCCAGGGTTTTTTCTACATAGATATAGCATTGTCTATGGGCTGCCCTGTTTCATGTGCAGCATTCGAACTTTTCAGTTCGTTTCTTGAGTGAAAGCTTAGGTGTAGAATGGGGATGTAACAATACGGCCCATTATTGGGATGCTTATCTTTTTGTGGTGAAAGGAACACGGGAACATGTAAATTTATACTAGATACCTTTCGTTCAATGGCTGTAGAGTTAGGTTTACCTCTGGTTGAGGGAAAAACAGAGGGACCAACCACGTCCCTGACGCTCTTGGGCGTTGAAGTGGACACGGTACGGCAAACATCTAGGCTGCCAGACATCGAGTTGGCTGACCTTAAGGTCAGGGTAGCCTCGATGTTCAAAAGGAAAAAGTGTCCCTGAGGGAGCTTCAGGAGATGGTAGGACATTTAAATTTTGCTTGTAGAGTCGTGGCGCCTGGTTGCACCTTTCTGCATGGCTTTCCAAGGCAATGAAAGGGCTCCATCACCCGTTTCATATGACTAGAGTTACGTATGGCATGAGAGAAGATTTGAAGGCTTGGGGTCAGTTCTTAGTTGAGTGCAATGGCATTTCCTTTTGGAGAGGAGACAAGATGCTTAAAGCTGAAATTCAGGTCCAGTCAGCTGCTGCAGGCTCCTTTGGGTTTAAAAATTTACATTAGAGGCAGATGGTGCGCATACAAATGTCCGGAGGAGTGGCACCATGCAGGAATCACCAGAGATTTGACATTTTTGGAATTTTTTCCCAATAGTTGGTGCCTTGTGGCTTTGGGCAGATGAATGGGTTAACACTGTTGTACGTTTTTGGTGCGACAATCTGACGGTGGTCTACATAATTTATAACCCCCCGTGCATTCAGACCGTGTCACGAAACTGGTGCAGGCTAGACACGTACCAGGTGTAGATAATAGCTTAGCCGATGCATTATCACGCCAACAGATTGAGCGGTTCAGGGAGTTAGATCCAGGAGCTAACGAGTTCCCGGAGGCTCTTCCCCCAGGAGCTTGGCAATTTGGCGCGATGATGTGGAAAGGGCAATAAGACTGGCCCTGGCACCAAGGACACGATAAGTGTACTCGGCAGTGAGTATAGAGATTCAGGAGCTTAGGAACTTAGTTGATTTAGAACCTACGTGGCCAGGACCTATATAGGGTAGGTTATTGGCCCAGGCTTGCTATGGTTCATGGTATCAGAATTATTCTTCAGACTACCGCTTTAAGAAAATGATTGAAGGTTGGTCTAAGGAAAGAGGCAGATTTAAAGATTCGAGGGTACCTACCCTGTTTCCCCAAAAATAAGACCTAACCTGAAAATAAGCCCTAGTATGATTTTTCAGAATGCTCGTAATATAAGCCCTGCCCCAAAAATAAGCCCCAGTTAAGTGAAACCCCGCCCTCCACCATTGTGTAGCATTGTGCAGCAACCAGAAGAAGATGACATGACTATATTTGAATAAATGTAGATGGTTGTACATGAAAAAAAATAAAACATCCCCTGAAAATAAGCCCTAATGCGTTTTTTGGAGCAAAAATTAATATAAGACCCTGTCTTATTTTTGGGGAAACACGGTATATCACCAGGACTATTAGAAAGCATTTGTAAGCAGTGGTAGGTTATCTGTAGAGATCATTATGAAGTTGTTTTATTCAGGGTGGCGTCCTTAATAACTTTTTTCGGCGCCCTCAGGATTAGTGAAGTGGTAGCCACTGGAAAGGGAGAAAGAACTGGAGTAGCTTTACAATGACAGGATGTTGGGTAGTCAATGGGACGATGCAGATTCACATCCACTGATCCAAGGCCAATTAATGAGGCACCCCCTAACTTCTAGGCAGGGGCCTGGTTTGTTTTATCTTGCAGATGCCATAACGATGATGAGAAGGAAGCACATCATGATCGTTGGCCGCAGCTATGTTTTTTGGGCAACTCAGTATGCTGCCACATCCCCATGGGGGAGCAGTCTCAGCCTTGGAGCTAGAGCCCATATCGAATGGAAAGGACGCCGGGGGATGCTGTGAGGCCAACTTTGCCGTGCGGCTGCCTTTGGTCAACATCCCCCAGATGTGTTGGTAATACACTTGGGCGGTAACGACCTGACCAGGATCTGCGGAAAGGCCTTGATCCTTGATGCGATTTGTGACCTCACATGGTTGAGGGTTACGTACCGTGCTATGGTCATTGTATGGTCAATGATCATTCCTCGGCCGGCACAGAGGGATGTGAGGCAATGTTGGCCCGCTAACACTGCACGAAAGAGTGTTAGCAGGGTGGTCTGCAGAGCTGTCTGCAGCAGCCTGGATCAGTGATTGGTCACCAGTGGATCCACGGATAGGCCTGAGTTTTCCGATCGGTGATGGCACCGTACCCTGCCATGAGCATTGTATGGCCAATGATCATCCCTTGGCTGGCACGAAGGGATGTGAGGCATTTTTTTGGCCCGCTAGCACTGCACGAAGGACTGTTAGCAGGGTAGCCTGCAGAGCTGCCTGCAGCGGCCTGGATCGGTGATTGGTCACCAGAGGATCCGCATGGATAGGCCTGGGTTTTCCGATCAGTGAAGGCACCGTATCATGCTATGAACATTGTATGGCCGACGACCATCCCTCAGCTGGTATGGAGGGATGCGAGGCATTTTTGGCCCGCTAATGCTGCACGAAGGAGTGTTAGCAGGGTAGTCTGCAGAGCTGATTGCAGCGGCCTTGGATCAGGGATTGGTCACCAAAGGATCCGCTTGGATAGGCCTGATTTTTCCGGTCAGATGGCGTACATCTATCCGAACGAGGTTTGGATGTTTTCTTTGAAGACATCAAGGGGGGCCTGCTTTTGGAGCTCAGTGAGCTCGATGGCGGGCATGGGACTTAGCACGGCTAGTCCCAATGCTGTGGCGGGTAGTGTGGAAAAAAACTATTTTTTTGGTGAGTCCCATAGCAATCTCAGGTAAGGTATAGCTCATCTGAACTCCCAGCGCTGCGGATCGTGCGATTACAGTGCTTGGGGGGAAAAGATGCGCTGGGGGCCACACCCGGACCAACAGTCAACAAGGAGAGCGTGGCTTGAGGTCCAGGGGTGGTCAAATTTGGGCCGGCCGGGTTTCTCGCTGTCTTCACGGCTGCGAAAACTTGGGCCAGGGACTCGCCCATTTGTTTGTTAAAGGGTCCCTTCAGACCTCTGGGCTTAAACCTGATTCCGCACTATGGCAGGACCCCTCTTTGCCAAAGGACTGGCAACATTGATTATTTCAATAAAGTGTGGCCCGTGTCTAATCCATAATTCTGGTCTCGCATCATTATTCCAGGATAAGGGGGGCAAAAGCTCAACTCCTGCTTTAGCTCAGTTTTCTTCAGAAAAGAGAGTGTATGACAAAGATGTTCAAAAACAAAGATGTTCAAAATAATGAGGTATTCCTTGACTATTTATTTACTAATCTCAAACTGCAATCCTGCACTCTCCACTTGTACTTCACATTTGCCTCTCCAGGCAAAAGAGAGTGTATGACTCTCTTTTGCCTGGAGAGGCAAATGTGAAGTACAAGTGGAGAGTGCAGGATTGCAGTTTGAGATTAGTAAATAAATAGTCAAGGAATACCTCATTATTTTGAACATCTTTGTTTCTTTGAACATTACTTTGAAAATCTGAGCACACTGGACCTTGAGAAAAGGAGACTAAGGGGAGATATAATAGCACTCTTCAAATACTTGAATGGTAGTCATTCAGAGGAGGGACAGGATCTGTTCTTAATCTTTCCAGAATGCAGGATATGTAATAATGGGTTCAACTTACAAAAAGCTAGGCCACTGCTAGTGCTAATGGTGGGCCCAGTCCTCAAGAAACTACTGGAGAATTTGTTTCCCTCCTGGAGAAATTTGATTAAATTTCCATCCCAATTTCTCCCACCTGTAAAAAAAAGGTGGAGAAGTATGGGAGGTATACAGTTCTAGCAAGAATCAATGTAGGCAGTCATCAGAGCATGTTACAGATACAGAAACATTAGATTTTATTTATACAAGCCTATCTAATTTCCACTGCTACAACCAATAAATGAACTGAAACATTTGGAAACAAAATGTGCACTTTCCTACACTTTTGAAATACACTTCTCCAGTCTCTCAAAATGTGTGTATTTCAGAAACTTTCACACAAAAATGTATTACTGGAAAGTACATAAAAACACACATTATATGAGGGGACATTGTTGGCTCAATAGCTCAGTGAGTTAGGTATCTGGCTATGGAGGCTGAGGTTGGGAGTTTGATTCCCCACTTATACCCACGGACAAGAGCCAGCCTGTGTACCTTGAGCAAGCTCCCCAGTCCTAAAGTGCACAGAAGAATGGAAGGGAAAACTAGTTCAGCGTACTCTACACCTGGAAAGTCCTGGAAAGGGTCACTATAAGTCACAATTCACTTGATAGTGCCAAATTATTATTATGAGAGAATATGGGTTACACGAATGCACACATGAATATGCATTTAAACAAAATGTATACAAACTTTTATTTGGAGGGGTAGCTACGTGAGCCTCTTCCAGCTGAAACAACAGAATATTGTGGTACCTTAAAGACAAGCAAGGAAAACCTAAATCAGAGATGTTGCAGCTGTGGATTGACTTTGTAACAGGCAAAAGCACCTTGTACTGGCTGATCTCAGAGATCTCCTGGCAAAAGGATCTGCTGACACAAGAGCAAAGTAAGGATAGTCCTAACTTCTGGCACCTTTATGCTGGAAGGCATTGGGACTCAGCACAAGTTCAACTGGCCCTCAACCAACTTGACTAGTTAGGATTGCACCCTAAGAAATTTTGGCCCAGCATTCATGAACTACAGCTTTCAGAAGGCAATTTTTTGTAAATGCTTTACACAAACAGTAAAGAATGAACTTAAGGAAAGAGTATTGAGAAACGGAGAGAAACAAGATCAGTAGATCTATCCACAGAAAACGCTTGCTCCAGAATTTTCCTTGAGTATCAATAGGCACCATATTTTGAAATTCAGACTCTGGGAATCAAAAGATGACCTCAGACGTCGGCGTGCTTTATCACTTCTATATTCTAGGCTGCACTCTTAACTATGCTTAGAAATAGATGCTAGTTGCACAAATTGCATTCATCTACAAGTATGTTTGTTGAATAGCATCACATTTAGTATTTATTTATTTATTTTATTTATTTATTAAATTTATACCCCGCCCATCTAGACCGAAGTCTACTCTGGGCAGCTAACAATAATAAACAAAATAAAAACAATATAATAAAATAAAAAACAACAGTAGTAATATAGTTCAAGATGGGAAAAAAATATTCAAGTGATGACAGGAGGGAAAGCCTGCCTAAAGAGCCAGGTCTTTCCCTCCTGTCATCCCTCCTGTATTCAGAGATTACGGTTAGTAGGTATTCTTTTTTCAGTCCCCCCCCCCCCTCCCTTAGATTGCCTCAGAAAGCAAGTGCTCAGACTGTCTCCAGTGGATGATTATAATTATTTGTCAAGAGGGTAGCAGAGCTGAACTGGCTGTATGTAATCTGTATTGATAGTCAGGAAATGTGGAGGATTTTTGTTTATGACAGAGGAGGAAAAATGCTTACCTCAGCAAGGTAGGGAAAGCTAAACATTACTCAAGATAATGTTTTAATCTGTATCTAACTATCGATTCAAAATGGTGTTGTGCAAGAACTACTAGGAAATTAGAACAAAAAGCAAAAAAAGTAGATCAGTTCTCCCACAGTAATATTTTGATGGTGATGAGATACAAAGGAGGAAACCTGTGGTTGTGATGAGAACTGCAAAATGCAACAGCTGATTTTAATTTTTTTAAAATTCTGCATGGTAGACTAAATCTACTAGAACTGGAACTTTTAACTTACTTTGCACCTTTTCACAATATCCTGTGCACTATTACATCTGAGCAGTTACAAACAGAGGACTGGTATAAGAATATATAGAACCAATTCTGGAATGAACCCTGACGTTTTTGTTAGATAGTTAAGGGACTGAAACATTGTTAAATGGTTTTAATTAAGTCCTCTCTGGTCTAATTGCATATGTATGGAACCCATTTAAGAGGACCTCCTTCCTGAGTTACTCAACTGCTAGATCACCAGACATCACCCACAGCTCCAAGAAGAATATTGGCATCAATCCAAACATACATGGGGCTCAACCGAGTAAGACGGATATGCCTTGTTCTATATGAAATATCACCCATGCAGCGCATCTCCTCCTGCTGTTGAAAGGAATGGGGCAGCCCATTGCAATGAGGCTGGGAAACATGATCCACACACCATGATACAATTAGCATTTACCAAATTTTACAAAATTCAAATGGAACTTGGATCTGTGACCACGAAAGAAAGAAAGAAAGAAAGAAAGAAAGAAAGAAAGAAAGAAAGAAAGAAAGAAAGAAAGAAAGAAAGAAAGAAAGAAAGAAAGAAAGAAAGAAAGAAAAAGCAAGCAGAATTGCCAAATTTCCCCATCCTTTTTGAGTCTGGACAGTCAATCAGAGTTCAGATGTGCATCCATGTGTGGTGGTAGTAGCAAAGTGGATAAGGACCAGCAAATTGACAAAGAAGGCAAGTCAGAAACACTCCCAGTCAAGACAGGGTTCTGATCCTAGAATAGGGATATACCTGTTGAAAAATCAGGTTTGCAGCTTGGGAAGACCTCTGGAGCTGGATATCCCGATGGAAGCTGTGACCAGGACTGCCTTTGTCCCCCGTAGGTTAGACCTTCAGCTGTGCCTGTTTCTACAAAAGGTCTGATCTGGCTATGATAATGTGTGATTTAGGCACTTCCAGACATTTATTTTGGAAGGTCTTAGGAAACTTCTGAGTGCCAATGTAGTATCAGACTTGGATTCAGGGAAAATCCACACTCAACTATGGAAACTTGTTTGAGCAGTCTCGGTGTGTGACACTGGTAAAACCTCTCCTTAAGTATATTGCATACCTTGGCAACCCTTTTAGGGTTACCATAAGGCAGAATTGATTTGATGGCACATAAGATTCACAGGAAATACTTGTGGATCCAGAATGTAAGGATCAAGGATAAAGGTAGGTGTCTCCTCACTGGAGCATGTTATGCATATCTTACCACACCTTCCCTAATTGCCAATTTATTTCTGGGTATTGTTTGCTGTGCTGTTGATCCCTTTTGAAGTCTTCAATGGCCTGGATTCAGGACAAGAGATGGGGACGTCTTGGTTTGTGGGTCATCAAACTTGACAATCCACGAACCACAAATTGCCCCCAGTGGCCCGATGAACCATGAATCAATTCATCAGTTCATCAGGTCTTTTTTTTTAAAGACAGCTTGTGGGACCATCTAAAAAAAAAAAAAACCCAGCCCAACAGCCTGCCCCCACCCCCTTCTCACTGCCACTTACCTTCCCAGCTGCCTCCTCCTGCTCCGTGGCGGCTTCCGTGGAAACAGAAGCTAGACTGCTGGAACCGCGGTTTCAGTTCCAGCAGCCTAGCTTTTGTAAGGAGGAGCGGGGAGGGCTTCCCTTTGGGCAAGCCTGACTAAGGTGATTCCCCCGCTGTCTTTGCACAGACTTCAGGGGTGGGGGATCGCTTCTGTCAGGCTTCCCTCCTCTTCCTATGCCTGGGCGGCCATAGAAAGAGAAGGGAGGTGGGACCCAAGCGATCCCCCACCCCGCGATCCCCCCGTTTTTTCAGTGGGGGTGGGATTCTCTGGACCCCAAGAATACAAAGCAACAAGTATCTGACAAATCAGGGGTGTTCATTGCATATCCCAATTCATTTTTATATTCATCCCCATGTCTATTCAGGACACATGAAAGATCCTCTGCTCCCTGTTCAGTCTGCTCATTGTGCTAGATTTCTCATGTCACAAAGCAAAGTGTTCAGGAACAGGAACAGCCCATGACCTGAGCAGCAAGGTCTCATCCAGATTGGCTGGGGAGACACCTTCACTGCTTAATCTATATCCACTCATGACATACAACAAAACTGGCCCATGACATACAACAAAAAAGAAAACAAGGTTTCACTGAATATGAGCATGAAGATAACAACTTTTTCTTTAAAAAAAGAAAGTTGATGTCACAATAAAGCTATTTTTGGAACAGATTTCTGCATACAATTATTAGAATGCACACGTGTAGTAACATATAGAAAACAACATCTTGAATTATGATATTTTGAGATATAAGTATAGTTATGCACAGATTGGATCAAACAGGACATTTAGGCTGCTAATCTGTAGTGTACTTCAAGAGCAAATCTCTGGACAGATATAACATGAGATCACAACAGTCCATGCCCTGGCAATACATTCTGTGTGGGACTACCCTTGAAGATGACATGGATGCTACAGAAAGTTAGACTGCTAACAAGAACACCTTTTAGTATTCACATGATACTAGTCCTGTAGGAGCCTCGTGGCAGAGTGGTTAAACTGCAGTAGTGTAGTCAAGACTCTGCTCATGATCTGAGTTTGATCTTGATGGGCTCAGGTAGCCAGCTCAGGATTGACTCAGCCTTCCACCCTTCCAAGGTAAAATGAGTACACAGCTTGCTGAGGGCGGGGGGGGGGGGGAATGTGTACCCTGAATACATAAAATTATAAATAACCCAGAAAGTGCTTTAAGTGCTGTGGGGGAGAATATAAGCAGCACACTTTACTTTGTTTTTGAAGAGTTTGGTGAGAATACTCTTTCTTTCAAAAGACCTTTAGGCTGCCCTGCCTCTTCATGATGGAATGTGCTTAGCCAGGCTCTGCAGAAGTTTTCAGTACCAAAAAGAAGTGAATGTGGAAGAGAGAGAAAAAACTGATTTCCTAATGGTGTTAGCATTTCACTGGTTAAAATGTCTGCCTATTGAGTAAATGTTAAAGGCACTTAAGAAACAAAAATGAGGGAAGGAGGGAAGGAAAGGGAGATAACAACTCCCTCAAGCTGACCAGTGCCTTGTTTTGTTTTTCTCTGCAGAGCTCTTGAATGGCTCTTTTATAGCTCTTCATAACTCCAGGATGACATTGATGGCGATGTTCTCATTCAGTCACCTTGGACTCAGTTCAAGATGCTTCTGTCAAAGCCGAAAATTCACCAAGCATCTGGTGTGGGCAGCTTTGCGCATTTGTGGTTACCCATGCATCTGCTTTCAAGTGGCATGTTCAAATATTTTGCGTAATGAAGTGGTTAAGCAAGCTTCATGAGCGGACAAGGGGGCTGGGTGACATGGCGGTATTTACACAAGTGAAATGGATGCCAAGTGCAAATGGTTGCAGTTAATGTGATTTTTAAAAGAATGTCAGTCAAATTTCAGAGCTGTGCAGGACTCACTTTCCTTTTCCGTTTATGTAAACACTATGCCTTTGATCCTACATTCAAGTTTTATTGGTTCAGCATGATTACTCAATTAGATCTTGACAGCTTTTTTCACCTATAACTCTAATACCACTTTCTTTTCTTGTGTAAAAATGTATATCCAGATACAAGCATTTCCCCCCTTCTCTTCCTTCTGCTCATCCCTGAATCTATGGATCCAATCAACCAGTGCAAATCCACCAATGACTGAATTAAACTGGCCAGGGATACATAACATATAGTGTTTAGCATCAAAGTCATGCCACAGAATAGAACTCTACCATTTTGTGCCTCCCCATCATAAAATGCATGACTGGAATGTAGTTGACCAACACATTCTGCATGGTTCTTGGGAAAAGAAAGGAGGACTCCTTCAACTGCTCAGACATGTCCTTACTGTGTTGGAAGGAGCTTCGTGGTGCAGTGGTTAAACTGCTATACTGCAGCCAAAACTGTGCTCACGGCCTGGGGTTCAATCCCAGGTAGCCGTCTCAAGGTTGACTCAGCCTTCTATCCTTCTGAGGTCAGTAAAATTAGTAGCCTGCATAATTAACTTGTAAACTGCCCAGAGAGTGCTTTAAGTGCTATGGGGAGCTATATAAGCAGCACGCTTTGCTTTTTTTGCTTTTTACTGAGGCCATGAAACTTGAATATGGGTCCTTGGAAGCAGTTATTTTTGGTTTATTTTATGTTGTGGACCCTCGTGGTGCCGTGGTTAAACTGTAGTATTACGTACACTCAAAACTCTGCTGGTGGTCAGCATTCAATCCCAGAGGATTCTGGCAGCCGGTTCGAGGTGCACTCAGCCTTCCATCCTTTCGAAGTTGGTAAAATGAGTATCCAGCTTGCTGGAGGAGGGGGTGTAATGTGTAGCCTGTATAATTAAATTGTAAACCTCCCAGAGAGTGCTTCAAGCACTATGGGACAGCGTATAAGCAGCACACTTTGCTTTTTGCTTTTGCTTTGTGCTTAAATCATACAAAGAAATGATGTAATGAAGTGGTTAAGCAAGATTCAAGAGTGGACAAGGGGGCTGGGTAACGTGGTATTTACACAGCTGAAATGAATGAGGGGGACACAAGTAGCAATTAAAAAAACACAGAAGAAACCCATGCAATAGTTACAATACACGATGGAAATAAAAATACAACACTGATAAAATCTATGCATGAACATATGTAAAACCTGAGCAAAGGTTCAGATAAACATCAAGATAGAGTTGCTGTTTATACACTCTGCACTCCAAAACTGAAAGAGCTGTAAGTTTCCTCAATCTATTGAAACAGAAGGTAGACATTTTTCTTTCCTGTGTTGCAATATCAGACTTCTAGCAACAGGCACAGAGGCGCAGACAATCCATTTCCATTGACCATTGGTTCATGTCCAAGAAACAAATTAAGAGAATGTGTACATCTGTACAATTAAAACATTGTTCCAGTACAAAATTAATATAATATCCCCACTGCCACAGCAAAAAAGTATATGTAGACCTAGCCAGATCTTATGTTCCAGAGACTCACATGGTTCATTGTAATGCCAACAATTTGTTGAGTTACTCAATAATAAAATAATAATAATAATAATAATAATGTATTTTATTATTATTATTATTATTATTATTATTATTA
Source organism: Intellagama lesueurii (assembly GCA_037013535.1). Lineage (NCBI taxonomy): Eukaryota > Metazoa > Chordata > Lepidosauria > Squamata > Agamidae > Intellagama > Intellagama lesueurii. The sequence goes on from JBAJHW010000003.1 coordinate 104,313,012, forward strand.
TTATTATTATTATTATTATTATTATTATTATTATTATTATTATTATTATATGCCATCAAGTCAATTCCAATAGGCTGGCTTTTCTCCCTGGAGGCACAGTGGCCAGATACCTAACTCACTGAGCTATCCAGCCAGTTGACGCACTCAAGCCTTTACTAAAAATCTGCTATAATGTCTAGTATACACAAAACATAACATTGATCCATAGATACAGCAAGCATGGAAGCTAATGCTACAGTCCACTGATCAAGCTAACAGCTGTTCAGCACTTTATTTCATTTATTTCTGAGAATTTTAAGACCTATAAGTCACTGTATAAGTCTGTACGTTCAATTAAGAATGTGGTGTTAGAGCAAAACAAGTTTTGGGCTTTGGTGAGTTCTCTTTTGATGGGTTCTCAAGACATTTGGTTAGCCCCCCCCCCCCCCCCAATCTTTAAAGTAGCTCATTGCTATCATGACTGGTAGCCAACAATGACTGTAGCCAGCAGTAGCCAAAATTCACTGTGTAAGGTTCATCTAACTTGCCATGGCTGATTGCAGCTAACTGATGAGGTGTCTGGATGTGTCTTGCTTCCATTCCTAGTCAGGTACACAACTGCACAACCCAGATACACCCAACATCTTGTTAATCAGCCACAATTAGCAATGGCATATTACATATTACACAAATATTAGACAAATGCTGATAGGATATTGACCAATGGTTGTACTCTCCATGAATTATATATACTCTGCTATTCACTCATTACCACTTTATCTTATGACTCTTGCTCGTTTCCCTTTGGCTGAAATTCTGTTGTGCACTTATGCAAATAGTGTAATTTTTGGAATCAAATACAGTGGTGCCTCGCTAGACGATTGCCTCGCAGGACGAGGGAAATCGCTAGACGATGCCTTTTTGCGAGCGCTACTGCGCTTCGCAAAACGATGTCTCTCTATGGCGATTTTCGCTAGACGATGAGGTTTCCCCATAGGGAGTGCGCCGACTAGTGGTCAAAAGCTGTCAGTGCAGCTGTCAGTGCATTCCTATGGGGGACCCGCACTCGCTAGACGAGGTTTCCCTATGGGAAATTTTCGCTAGACGATTGCGTTTTCCCTTGGAACGCATTGAAGCGATCTCAATGCATTCCAATGGGAAAACGTGCTTCGCTAGACGATGTTTTCGCTAGACAGCGATCCTCGTGGAACGGATTAACATCGTCTAGCGAGGCACCACTGTATCTGCAAGTTAAGAAACCTCCCTAGACATTATCATTTGCTTACTGAGTCGCACAATTCAGCATGTAACAGATAATGCCTATGGGTAGTTCTTAACTTATGGCAATTCACCTTAAAAAGTTTATACCACTTGTATAACTGCAGAACAGGATTTCAGCATTTGACAAACAGTCCTGTGTTGCTTTCACTTATTATGAATTTCTTGAGGTGTCGTGAGAATAAGCCTTCGTTTAGATTAAGTGTTTGTCTGTTCCACTCACAAACCGTTTTGCTAAACCTTTTTCCCCTTGGATGCTTAAGTTGCTCAAGGGCCTTTCTGCCTGCCTGCAGGATACTGAAGTGGGGCCATTACACCAAGCACAGCACCCAAGGGTACACATTGACCGTGATATATGTTGAATTTCCTATTTCTTGGTTTGCCAAAAGAAAGAAAAGAAAAGAATGAAAAAAGTGGCTGCACCTAACCAAACATAATCAGGGGTGTCAATGGAATAGAGAGCAAAATCATTCCATCACAAAAAATCTGGCAGTGATTTAATTCCTTATGGCATTCTTTTTCAATCTCTTCTGCTTCTCCCTCAAGCTTTTTTTGTTGCCGGGGGAAGGGGGGAGAGATATTAAAATAAAATTCGAAAGTAGAGCCAATCCAAATTATAGCACTTAGGAATGTGAGGCATATTTACATAGCCCTGAAGGAAAATAATGAGATAATTTATTACTCTGGCAATTTTGAAATTAAAAAAGACAAAGGCATACACATTTGCCTCTGAAACCTGCAAATGGGCTTTAGAAAGGTTTTGCCTCCTTTTTATGTTTAAATGATGAGTGTTCATGTGAGGAGAAATCCCGCTACATACTGAATTCGAGGAAGCAAGATATAGGAGTCTAGTATGGTTCTGAAACTTTAAGACTGTAAGTCCCATTTGTTGCACTGAAATGCAGTTCCACTAGTCAATATTGGACAAGCTTTGATGAACTACAGCAGACTACCATGTTTCCTCAGTATGTGTTTGTGCGTATTTATACAGTTTGGAGAACTTCAGAAAGCTGCCCCTGTTCCCTAGCAGTGTGCAACACTTTCAACAGCCCACCAGCTTTATCAAGCTGCAATACTAAATAATAAGGCTGAATAATTCTGATTTGGCTTGCTGGTGTAGCTGCAACCTTAGTCTAAAATGGAATCTGAACTGTGTTTGGGGATCCACAGTGGGTGGCCTGAGTACCTAGGCCTAATATAAAAGAAAGAAGACAGAAGGCTGTTTGGGAATTTGTTTCCAAAATTGTCTTCCAAAAATCTCTCACAGTGGCAGCAGCTCTCTTAAGGCCAACTATCACTTAAAATCCTCACAAATTCTAAAATGCCTGATGTAAAGTTACTCCAGGGTACTATAATGAATTTAAATGGTATCTTGAAAAGTCTAGGCTTAAGTAAATGTTCACACACATACCCCATTCCACCAATACACTCTAAAGGTAACAAGCATTCCATTTCCTATGTACCATCAGCAAAAGATTTTTCCTGTTTATTTTTATGGTGTTGTCGGTTTGGTCCAAGTAATTTCTTTCTCAGCAGTATTTGGTACCGAAGTGCTGAACTCGGGAGCAAGGAAATTTGAAGGCAGATAGACATATTTTCTGTTGAGGAGTAGGAGGGAAATGTAGAAATCCTATTCCTCTTAAAAGATGGCTGACTGACTAGAAAGACCTGGTCCAGCCTTCTGTTTCAACTTTCAGTAGCTATGTTCTTTGCAGGTATCGGCTGATGGAGCTTTTCAAGATGGAGAGATAAAGGTTATCAGCTGTTTCGGTCTGTAGATCACATTGTTGTGAAAACACAGGAGAAAGGCCATGAGCAATCCAAAGAATGAAACCTGGTGGGGCCTGTTTAGTCATGTCCTATTATCTTTTCAGTCTCCTAAATATCTGTCTAGTTTGAAGTATTATTCCTGTGGGGGAGTTTTGTCTATGAAGCGGGAAGGGCCATAGCTCAGTAGGAGCCTTGTTCTACTGCATCCGGCTTTAGTTCGTGGATTTTGGGAGTACAGAAGGGGAAAAGTGGGTCCCCTGCAAGCCTGAAGTCTGTTTGCAGCATGGCCACTGGAATGTGAATTTAACATTGTTGTTGTTTAGTCGTTAAGTCGTGTCCGACTCTTTGTGACCCCATGGACCAGAGCATGCCAGGCCCTCCTGTCTTCCACTGCCTCCCGGAGTTGGATCAAATTCATGTTGGTAGCTTCAGTGTCACTGTCCAACCATCTCGTCCTCTGTTGTCCCCTTCTCCTCTTGCCTTCACATTTTCCCAACATCAGGGTCTTTTCCAGGGAGAATTTAACATAATCAAGACATTTAGCACAAACTCTGGTCATTTGAATATCAGCAGTAGAGATGGGCATAAACTGCTGATTTGGCAGTTTGTGCTGGTTTGTTTACTGGCCGAACAGGTGTTTGGTAGTTTTCAGCCTCTCCTCCTCTGGCAGGTGCCTACTCAGAGGCAGCACCCAGAGGAGATGGGGCAGGGAAGCTTGGGCAAGGAAGCTGGGGCGCTGCTTCTGAGTAGCAGAACAGAGGAGTAGCAGAACCACCCGACAGAGGAGACAGGGCTGAAAACTGACAAACACCGAACCAGCAGTTTGTACCCTTCTCTAGTCAGCAGCAACTGTAACCTCAACATACTTTTGCTTTATTGTGATGGAGTGCTTCATCCATTCAATTTTGACTTTTTAGGCACACTTTTTTTCTGAGGCAATGATTGAAAACATGCAGAGTACATGAGAAAAGTACTCCATAAAATATGTGAAATGTCTCTAGTTGTCTCCTTTTCTCCTCTGAAGAGTGACCTTGGCAACACAGATATAACAGTCATGTTTCCTTAAAGAAGGAACTACACAATAGTACCTCTTTGTCTGTGGAATGGAACAAAACTGTTCTTTAAATATACCTGTGTGTTCATGCATGTGTATGGATGGATTGCTCGGCTATTATTAGGAAACACATGTATCCACTTCTGGACAATCAGTACAGCTAAACAGCATCCTAATCCCTGACCAATCACATCTGTAATTCTCCTCGCAGAATCTAGCCTTTTCTCCTCACTGACTGTTCTTGGATCATCTCCTCTCATTGCCAGCTGAAGAGAGAAAGGCAACAGTGACAAAAGAAGCCCTTGCTGGTAATTCAAAAATCTCTCCGTCAACCTCAGTGGCTGACTCTGTGAGGCATCAGCTGATCTCACAACCTATGTTTCTATGGGTGTTAACCCTTTCCAGTATTTCCAAGTATGTCTGTGTGTTCCTAGCCTGTCACATAAACGTTAGGACTTTTGACATACAGCGTGGTCCCGCTTAATGACACAGAGAAATCCATGGTCATGACAGGACTAGCCCACATGGGGACTGTGGAGACCAAGCAAAACCTCTGCCAACCCCAACTAAGACCAAGGGCCCCAAGGGAAGGTTCCCTTTTATAAGTGTAGAGTTTGGTGATGCTGTGTAATCTAAATCACAAATGAAGCAAAACCATTCAAAAGTAGACAGCAATCTACGTTTCTATTCTTTCTACATGTTTATTCACCTAAACCTTCCTTATGAGTATATTTTTTGGTCCACTTAGCTACAATGTTTACACTTGAAGACATCTGTACATACATGTGATGGACAGCTCAGTGGTTTAGGTCTCTGGCTGCAATGCCAGAGGTTGGGAGTTCAATTCCCCACTGGGCCTCCTTCACAGGGGCTGGACTTGATGATCCATAGAGTCCCTTCTAGCTATGCAGTTCTAAGGTTATTATTATAAATTATTGTTATATATTCTAAGGTTATTATATGTTATTATATAGCTAGCTGGACCAGAATAGTGCCTTGCTTCTATTCATACTTAATAAGTTTGCCAAGGGACTACTATTGAAAGGGGTGGCAAGTCTGCACCACCTGCAGCCCATAAAGCCAGCTGCAGACCATGCAGCATTCAATATGGCTTCTTGGTCCTCAATAGCCATTTGTAACAACCAGTCATTGATAATTGTTTGATAAGTATTTGTACACATTGTAAAGGCCTCTGAACTATATAGAAAAAGCCTAGGGGTTTTCGGGTAATGTGCATGCATGAAAGGAAGAGATGGCTGTTCATTTTCACTTCAGCATCACATGCTGAATATTTACTGCTTTAAGATGCCACAAAAGCAGGGGGTGCTTCCCTCTGCTCTCCCCAGAAGGGGCTCAGCTTTCATAAACATTGAATGTGAAGACTCAGAAAGGCTTGAGGGTTTCTGCCCATTACCTTTTCCCAGCCCAGAAATGTACATCTGGGCAGGAGCAAGTAAAGGTGATGGGTGGAACTTATGATCCCAGCAGAGTTGACTCAAACTTGTTCAGACTGGGAGAAAATAAGAGCTTCAGGTGAAATTTCTATTGTTGTTGGGAAATGCTATGTGTCCCATTCCTATTGAGCAGAATGTCCTAAGGAGGCTGTCTTCTCTAAAGGAATGATGCAACTTCTTACCAGCCAGTGGACCAGGACAGTAAGTATAAAATTCCACAATAGAAAAAAAAGTGTTCTGCCTTCTTCTGGGACATACCAGTACTGTCTCCATTGCCTTTCCATGGCCATAATTCAAAGTAAATTAGCATGGGGGTTTAAAAGAAGGGAGATGAGAACCATTGGAGCTAACTCAGGATAGGACTGAGACAATCCTGTAGCCTGCAAGAAGGACAGTGTTCACCCTAGTCCCGTTTACAAGGATGTGATCAAGGACACTTCATTTCAAGAGTCTTAATCAAATATTTATCAGGAAAAACTTCTATTGGAAAAACTATGTCAGGAAAAATTTCCTAACTGTTAAAGTGGTACAATACTGGCAGGTTGTGAGAACTCCAGCACTGGAGACATTCAGGAGAAAGCTAAACAGCCATCAATCAGATATACTCTGATTTGGATTCCTGTACTGAGCAAGGGACGTGGTGGCGCTGTGGGTTAAACCGCAGAAGCCTCTGTGCTACAAGGTCAGAAGACCAGCAGTCGTAAGATCGAATCCACGTGACAGAGTGAGCTCCTGTCGCTTGTCCCAGCTCCTGCCAACCTAGCAGTTCAAAAGCATGTAAATGTGAGTAGATAAATAGGTACCACCACAGTGGGAAGGTAACGGCGTTCCGTGTCTAGTCGCGCTGGCCACGTGACCACAGAAACTGTCTACGGACAAATGCTGGCTCTACGGCTTGGAGACGGGGATGAGCACCGCGCCCTAGAGTCGGACACGACTGGACTAAATGTCGAGGGGAACCTTTACTTACTGAGCAAGAGGTTGGACTCTATGGCCGTATACACCCCTTCCAATTCCATTATTCTATGAGCCTATGATTTTTTGCCTGAATTGTCCAGGTGTTATGACATTCTTTTGTCACTCCTTCTTGCAACCCGCCCCCCAAAGTAATGCAAAAGTAGCAGGCAATGTAAAGGGTAATAGAACATGTTGGTTTTCTTTTCCTTTAAATAACTGTAACTGCAACAAGTGATTTCCAGCATTTTTACAATGAAGTATATGACTGATTACTTTCCAGAAGAAACTTGCCAAGCTCTTTGGTTTCCTAGGCAGATGCAACATTAATTAGCTGTTCCCCTTCCTGTTATCATAAGCAGATACATAGAATTTAAAAACAAATTTGTATTACATTAGTAACACAATTTTGACTGCAAATGTGTTGATTTTCTGTCCTAAATATAATGACAAACAATTTGAAAAGAGAGCAGTAAATGCCATGTGTCCCTAGGTTTGCTAGCCAAACTGGTGGGCAGGAACATCAGGCTGGCTTTTTTTTTCCCCTGGCCACTTGCCAGAATATTAGGATGGTTACCAGAATTTTTAATGTGAAAATCAGCATCTGACTTTTTCCTCTGGATCAAGTATGTAATCTGAATGCTTGCATCTGATACTGAATTCAGCCCCAGCTCATCATTTCACATGCCGATTCATGAAAAATTGCCAAGTTATGTATGTGTTTCCCCCATACTCAACACAACCTTTGTTGACCATGTGTGTGTGAGAGAGACGGGGGAGAGTATACGTAGCTTACCTCCTCTTACCAGTCTCCTCCTGTGCACACTAAATAGCTCTGTATTGAGAATCACAGAATCATACATTTGTAGAACTGGAAGGGACCCCTTATGGAGTCCAACTTCTGGCTGAAGCAGGAAATCCACAAGTCAGGCATCCCTGACAGGTAACTACCAAAGCTCTGTTTAAAAACCTCCAATGAAGGAGTGTCCACCACCCTCTGAGGTGGTTCATTCCATGGTCAAACAAGCCTTACTGTCAGGAAGCTCTTCCTAATGTGAGTTTTCTTTTTCATAATTTGAACCCATTACTTTGGGTCATTACCTTCTGGTGCTACAGAAAACAAGTTTGCTCCCACTTCCATATGAAAGTCCTTCAAATATTTGAAAATGGCTATCATACCACCTTTCAGCTTTCTCTTCTCCATACTAAACCTGTCCACGTCCCTCAACTGTTCCTCATAGAATTTGCTTTCCAGGTATTTTACCATCCTGTTTTCCTTCCTCTGGACATTTTCCAGCTTGTCAATATCCCTCATAAACTGTAGCACTCCACAGACCCCAAGACCCTCCAGTACAGTCCACTCTACTGTCAAACAGATCTTATGGTCAAGAAGTTCATCCTAACATTTTGACAAAAATCTCTTTTTTCATAAGTTGAATCCATTGATTTATGTATACTTTAAGCCACTCGTATCAACTGATTTCAGGTTGAGGTATTACTATGAGATCATAGTGAAAAAAGAAATGAATATAAGTTAAATGCCTTAAAACAGCAATCTGCACCTGACCCAGTCCACGCATGAATAAGAGCACACAGATTGGTGCTTGACCCATGATGTGCCATCTGGACAAATTTCATCCAGATCCTTGTATAGATTTGTATTCTCACCAGGGAGAAAAAATAATTCTCACAAATGGAAAATCAAACTGGTATAACATCAGAAATTTACACAGCACTGTTATTATTATTTATGGGAGAATTATTTCCCCACCTAGAGGCTACAGAACACAAGAAACAGAGAAACAAAGATAACTATTGTGAACTTTGACAGTGATACTGCAACACCAAAGAGAAAAAAGAAAACAAAGGTGTAGGGGAAGAAAGACAGAAACTAATGGTTCTAAAGAGAATCACTCTAAATCCTTACAGGAATGCAGGCATTTATCTGCACACACATTTGATAGGTAACTAACTAGGTTCTAAAAAAGAAGGGGGAAAAAGACAAAAAAATTGAAAATGCAAGGCCCAGGCATCACTGACATAAGTCTCTCATTTGATACTGCAACTTAAAAAAAAGGGGGGGGAGTTAAAAATAGTGCAGTGTGTGGAACCGCAATCTGGTGACCTCACCAAGAGACCCTTAGGGGTTAAAATGTGCAGAAAAAGGCAGGCATCATTGGGGTGTGAAGCTGTCAGTTTCTCTTTCTGGTGCCAACTCAACATGTTTCTTATATGGTATTGGTAGTTTGTATTCTCTCTCTCTCTCTCTCTCTCTCTCACACACACACACACACACACACACACACACACACACACACACACACATTTTTTCTTGCATGGTGTCTTTTTTATTTCAACAAATGCCAAATTTAGCACAAGAAATCTGAGGGGGGGGGGGAATGCTGCTCTGCCCTGTGAGTGCCTCGGTGCTCTTTTGCTTAACCTTGTGGTTACCTCAGAAATGAAAAAGAAAAAAAAAGCCTTGAGTTGCTCTATATTTATACATTTGTCTAAAAACAGGGTATCTCCCTACTTTAAAACAGTTAAAACCTTTCAAAACCCACTATAACAGTTTAATGTACAACATAAGATGAAAACAGACCGAGGACTTGAAAACCAAGCCATCATCTCTCTAATTATCAAATGCTCTAGTGAACAGCCAGGTTTGAACTTGAAATAATGGCAGCATTGCTGACAGTGAGGCTTCAGGGGGGCATTTCAGAATGGGAGCAATCCAGCTGAGGAGGCCTTGACACTGGGTCCAAAACTATGTGAGCTCCACACACACACCCCCTTTTTATCAGGTAAGGGTCAATCGCTAGGCTGAACTTGTTGGATTCTGCATGCAGGCATCTGTGATGTAACCCACACATCACGTGAAATGGACACAGTAATTACCCAATTGGTAACCTTTGCCAAATTTTACAGAAATTGTATAGCACAAACTACCAGATTTTAAATGAATCCTTCTTTTCGTAGTTCTATGTAAGGGGCAATTAAAAAGAAAATGGAGGGGGGGAAAAGAAGTTCACAAACCTGCTGGAAAGCTGTCATAGATGACACGTGAGCTTCATTCAGAAAGTGCTGCAAACAAACCTTGTATTCAGTATTCACTGTCCAGATTCCAAAATGCTCAAGGACATAGATTGCAAAAGTACAATTCAGAATTCTATTATTTAATTGTTAATCTGTGAAACATTTGTTGGTTCAGAAAGCATCCCTCCCTTGCCTTAAAACTGGCAATTAAATGCATGTGTGTGGTATGCTGGCTTCTGTCTTTAATGGCGTGAAAAAACTTGTCTCCGTGCATTCCTGACAGCGGTGGTTGGAGAGATGGAAAGGGAAGGAATATGAAAAATTGCCATCTTTCACAGCTTTAAAATGTTGGCTCTGTTGTCTGGTGTAATTAAGTCAACAGTCTGCTGGTCTTCTTCCAGGCACTTTGACAACTGTTCTCTCCCTGCCACCAGTAAATTAACTGGACCGGGTGTTTCCCAAAGGGCTTTGTATGCAAAACCTGCCGTTTCTGTCCTCCTGCTTCCTTCCTGACAAAGCGGTGATGGACAGTAAAGTTCAATGGATAGATGCTGCCAGGACATTTGCTAATTCCTAAAAGTGCCATTTGTGAAGCTATTCTTAACTGTGATAACACTTATGAGAACTTTTACTGCAGGGCATTTATGGTGCAACTGTTAGCTTTCATTCTGAGCTAACAGACAACAGCTGGGAGGAGGAAGACCTTCTCCCCCTGTAAATGAGTGGGGGAAATTGAATTACACTGTCCATTTCTAAACTGCATGAGAGTCAAAAAATAGTATGTCAGCATTTTGAATGTCAGTTCCAAGATTTTTTTTTTTTAACTCAAAGAGATACTTCTATTTCTGCAGGAAGTAAAGTTCCCCATGAACCAGGTACGAAGCTGCACACAAGTTGGAACTACCCTTGGAAAACCCAATATAACTCTTGGAATTAGTGACTGTTCACAACATGAGCATGAATTGACTGCCATATTGTAAGGGTGCTTGTGGATGAGAAACATTTTAGTTGATAGCACCAGTTGTACCAGACCCTGTGCTGACATATCCAAATAGGAGTATGAATCTCTTCCTTGAGGCACTTCCTGTTCCACTTCCTGTTATAGTTATATACAAGGACCCTAGTAAAACCTAGTGAAACCAAATAGCATTGCATACACCTGGGGGTCAGGAAAGTTTTAGGGGTCGAATCATACATCCACACTATTAGGGAGCAGGCTGGGTAGGTGGGGCTCGTCAGCCTTGGAAGGCAGCCCATCTAGGAGAAGGAAAACTCCGATTTCAAACCTCCACTGCCTTGTGGCTATATTCACTGATGGAAAAGGCTTCAAGAGTTAACCTCGAGGCAAAATCCGGAGCCGGAGTCCCGGAGGCAGTTCGTGTCGTTCTGGCAACTCCTGCGACGTCGCTGGAACCAGTTGTATTGGCTCTTGCCTTTCCATTGGACTATTTCAGCGACGTGGAGAGGGGGGATTTGCTGCTTGGGTAACAGCCTATCCTCCATATTATTTTACCCAGGCTTCGTGCTCTGGAGAGGACACTCCAGCTTCACATACAGCGTCGAAACAACACGGGAAGTAGCAGTTACCGGTTCAGTGTGGAAGGGATTGTCACTCTCGAATTGGCCTTCTCAGCCACACTAGACGCTGTTCCAAGTCCTCCATACAGAGCACGTTACCATAGTCTCTCGAGACTGAAGGATGCCTAACCTAGTAAAAGTACTTTATTGAGAGCGGAGAGAGAAAGAGGGAACCAGTTCTTTTTCTAACCCACATATGTTGGGTTCATATGAGATCATTTGATTATCGCTTTACTCAAAATATTAGATTTAATTTTGTCTTTTATGTTCTTCTGGAACACATTTTTAAAATCCCATTAGTAAGCATTGTATGAGTGATTTTTAAAATGACAGTAAATGTTTGTGTTTACTCTCTGATTTTTGGCATCTCTACAACCTTGAGGAGTAGATATGTAAGTGAAAAAGTCCATGAGGAGGACTAACATGAGTGTGATGAATGTGAACTGCAAACTACAAGTTCCTAAGTCAGCCATAAATATCCAAGGTGACCCAAGACAAGTTGCTGTCTCTATTTCCCAGTCTTTCAACCTCAGTAAATCTGGCCTACATTAGGACGTTGTTTCAGGAATTAACCAGATAGTCTACTTGAAGTGTTTTGTGCACTTAAGCAAAGCACATAGCGTAACTCATATGACTATAACTTAAATGGCTATGGCAGCTTGCTTTTAGGTAGTGCCTTCTGTGCCACCTTTTACTTCTCTGCAGCTGCACAAATATATAAGATTGACCCTTAATTACAAAGTTGTAAGAAAAATATACAAGCACATTGGTTCTGTTTAAAATACCTGGTAGAAGCTGTGTGGAGAATAGAACTCATTGCATCTCCAATGTTAGGATAAACCTTGTCCCAGATTTTGTAATACTTCGTACATCAGGGTGGCCACTTGCACATCACTGAAAAAGAAAGGTATGCATCACCAAAAAGAGGATAATGGTTTACATAAAATTGCTTTTGCTAATTTATTTGTACAGATGCAAAATTAGAAATTGCTTTTTATAATTTAAACAAAATTTTAACACATCTCACTGGAGTGGGGAAGACTGTGTCCAGGTGAACTCTTTGTCTACTAAGTCTGCTGTCCAGGTGCTCACTATGAAAGGGCAACTTCAAAATTCCTGGCTTCCCTCCTTGTAGTTCTCTGTCTTTAAATCAGGCTTGGACTGGATAACCTTGAAAGGAAGGAGGCAATCAGAAGGACAACCATCCTCTTGTAGCTCTTCCAATGGAGGATTGTCCTTCCTAAAAGAGGACATGTGTCTACCCTAGAGGGAAGGCTTTTTAACAAAATGGGATGCATTCTTAACCAGACACAGCATTCAGAACTCTGTATACTCTCTACCAGAAAGGGGGTGTAGGGGACTTCATGATTGTGAATCTCCATTGTTTCTTACTAGAATCTAAAGATCCATCAACAGGTACAACATACATACTCAGGAATTGGCTCTGAATACTAGTACTGTGAAAGAAGCTCAGAGGTCTTCCACACACTAATCAACTCATGGATTTCCTAAACTGATTCAGCACTCTAATGTAGAGTTGGGAGGAGCAGTCATTTTGTTACTCCTGTGGTCAATTATTATTATTATTATTATTATTATTATTATTATTATTATTATTATTATTATTATTATTATTATTATTATTATTAGTTTTATTTATATGCTGCATTTCTCCCAACAAGGGACCCAAAGTGGCTCACAACATTAAAATTCACACAATTAAAAACACAAGAAGTTAAATATTAAAAGAGAAATTAAAGAATATTTGATTTCAAATTAAATTAAAAGATTAAAACATTCAAACATGGAAAAGATTAAAATTATCTGCTAAAATGGGGTTCAGGGATTCAGCTGTAATTGTTAAAAGCCTGCCTGAAGAGATGGGTCTTTAGCTTTTTTTCAGAAGGATAACAGGGAAGGGGCCATCCTGATCTGGGGAGAGAGAGGTGACTGGACAGGGACTCCATCCCAGGTTCATTTGTTTAATTCAAAGTTTCTTATAGCAGTTAAATAGTGTTGTTCACACAGAATGTTTAATTATCCCTGGCAGCATTCAGGGCAAGATAAAACAGATAGACAAATCACAAGCTGTGAAAGAGCAGTGTTTATCTAATATAGCACTATATTGGAAAAGCACAAGAGACACTCACTTGTCAAGTGAGTGCATCTTGTGCTTCTCCAGTATAGCACGATGTCAGGTAAACACTGCACTTTCACAAGCAATTCAGCTCCTTTTTAAGGAGAAAGGTGGGATAAAAACATTTTGAATCAATAAAATAAATAAATATATCATTTTCTAAGAAAAAAATTAAAAGCTGTCCCAGCAGCAACATCCCCGTAGTACATACCCACCACTGCCCCTTTGGACTGATATATGCAAAATCAACCCAACCATAACAACAATCTTGGAACTACAGAGGTGAAACTGACCCTATGGATCATCGAGTCCAGCCCCTGTGAAGGAGGCCCAGTGGGGAATCAAATTCCCAACCTCTGCCTCTGCAGCCAGAGACCTCAACGACTGAGCTCTCCAGCAGGTGAGAAAGTAATGCAAGCAGAATTACTACAATAAATCACCAACCCCTGTCAGAGGAGTAAAAAGTAACAAGTGCATATCAGAAAAGACTCACAATTAGCTATACATTGTGTACTCGATGGAAAATACATCAAATTTCACTATGCCAGCTCCGGCAACAACTGCAGGGTAAATTGCATTGTAGTAGCACCCTGGGAGTTGGAAATCCTTGCAAATCAAACAGAGCTCTGCCTACTCTCCTCACCCTTTTCTATATATTTTTAAATCACTGCAAAATGCAGTTTATGAATCTGTGTTATTATCACAAAGAATTTTGAACCCTTAGGCAGCCCTGAAACCCCAACAAGGTCGTTGCTGATATAGATTACTATTGAGAAAAAAAAATAGTACATGGGAGAATAATTTTATAATTTGGGAAAAAGTATTAAAAGCAGAGACAGACCAGAATGAGAATATCAAACCAAGGCAAAGTCTTCAAGTGGATGATAACTATGTGCCTTAATTAAACAGTTGCCCAGACAACCAGCAAACAAGCAAGGGAACAAGGAAGAAATAATTAAGCACCACTGTACACATTGCTGTAAAGCCCTTACTGATCTCCACTGTTCTAATCCTAGCCTTAACCCTCAGTAATGTAAAAACACCTATATGTTTTATTTCTTATTGAAATGGCCAAAACTAAACTATTGAAAGAAATTATGAATCACGTTTCCACTAAAAAAAAGGAGGGGGTCATCAAAGCAGTGTATAGAATAAGAACATTTTTACAATCCTTAGAAAACAATAAAAAAAATATATCAGTATAGAAAGGGACAGGAAAGAATTTCAGTGGATTGGAGAAAGTAACTTCTAAGCCTGCGAGTACAAACACACCTTGCGTCTAGAATGCATGCTTTACATTGTGAGGTTTCCATAACGCTTTGAAAAAAAATAAAGCCTTAGAACCCAAATCAAAACAAGGATGGACAGTTAATATAGGTGGGATTTGGAGAAGCAGAATGAAATTAAGGTGGAGAGATTTTTATATCCCGGGTAAAGGCCTGTCTTAACCGGAGCCTTGATCCACTCGGTGCTTCATCAACCAGATATGAGGATGGCTGAGAAGAAACCAACCTACTTGTGTAAAAGAGTAATATATCTTTTATTGAGGAGCCAGTGTGGTGTTGTGGATAGAGTGTTGCACTAGGACTCAGGAGATCTGGGTTCAAATTCCCACTCATCCATGGAAAATTATTGAGAAGTGGCACTGGTAAAAACACTCCTTAACTATCTGACCTGTGAAGAAATTGAGAAACTGGGGAAACACGGATTCTGAAACTTTCTGGAAAATGCAGGCTTTTGTCAATGCCTGAGAAAGGCTGGCTGGGAGAAAGGAGGAGGTAGCTTTTGCCCACAAAGGAATGGGAGTACCGCTTGTGGTTGATCTTTGAGCGAAGACTTCAAGGAAACTCAAATCTTATTTGGCAGACCATCTCAGGAGGTCTCGAAGGTATACAAAGAAGCTTTAAAGTTACTTTAGTTTACTTAGTTTTTCTCTTAGATGTTATGCTCAATTGTTGTCCTGTTTTGTCATGCTGGGAGGAATGCTCTTCGTGCATTCTCTGAGACTATGCTAATGCTACACTAGTGTGTAAGTACTATGTAGTTTAGCTAGTGTTCTTATTTTCTTGGGTGTTTTTTCTGTGTTGCTCCTACTATAGATTCTGATTGACTATTTGCTCCAGCATACTTTGATGCCTTTTTGAAACCTTTTGAAAGTTTTTCTATTTTGTCTTTTTCACTATATTTTAATAAAATATTAAAATTTCTCCATTCAGTAGTTTGGATTTTTGGTTAAGAGGGTTTGTGGTACTTAAAACTAGGTCTTACCCTGACCACCTACTGGACGTTGGTAAATATTATGGGTGTGGTGGCAGTTCTACCTTCCAGGGTTGGTGTGAGAGTCAAAAGCACTTATCTTTGTAGACTTTTGTGGGACTCCCTGAAAGCTCTGCTTAGTTGGGTCAGATTAAACTGTTGGGAGATACTGAGAACAGTCAGGTTCCTTAGCCATCACCACATTTAACTCTCCTGGACTCACCTACTCCAGGATCAACAGAGTAGTGTGGCTGAAGGGTTGGAATGGGACTTCCTGAACCCAGTGGTCTGTTACATCAGATACGTAGAAAACCTTCTTAGGGTCACCATAAGTAGGAATCAGCTCAATGGTACATAACACACATATCCTTGACAGAGGCTGGGTGTGAATATCCATAAGCTTCCTTCCGGCTCTGCAGTTGCAAGATAAGATTGTTTTTATATATACATACAAACACACTTTCATGCAGAGAGAGACCTCCATTGTCTATATTTGGATTTATACTGGACTCTGTTTGTTTAAAAGTTCCATTCAATGTAGCCATATGCTTTCTCAGAAGAGGCAACACCACAACCTGAAGTATTGTGTAGCCCTTGTGGAATGGCTGTGTTACAGTAAGTCTCTTGACATTCTTGCCAAGCAGAGCCTCCCTGAGTTGCTGAACTGGCTGGCCTCACCATCATCACAATGAAACTGTCCTATGAAGGGAGTGTTGGGAGTTTTATTTACAACCTTGCATGCTGTCTGTAGTTGGATAACTTGGGAGGGAATTTTCTAGGCTGGGGTGATGGTCTATCTCTCCAGCACTAACCAATTGTTCCTTCTAGCTTTTGAAATCCAAAGAGACCCCCACATCTCTGCTGAGTGTCCTATCCCTCTTGTTTGTCAGTTGGTGGTGTTACAGAAATCAGAAAATATATTGATCCCCTTTTCTTTTCCAATACTGTACTTCTCGAAAAAGCCTTATTAGCTTCAGAAACTCAGAATCGGCATTCTCTGAAAGTAATGCCTCCCAAAACATTAAGCATGGCAGCTGGGAAAGTTGTCTCCTTCATCTACGCAAAGGAGATAACACAGAGAGGAACGATGCAGGAAAATCCCAAACCTAAGGCCAGGAGTCTAAAGGTCAGCAAACGTAGTAACAATTATTCCAAGATAAGATCTGTGTCAGCATTCCAATACATTACACCAAATGTAATATGTGAATATGGGGTGATCACATTCACAGTATATCTTTGTCCTTTGTTAAGGATGACTATTGTCCAGAACAAGGCCATATTCCTGGCGCCTCAAAGTAACAACAGTAACAACATATGTAACTCTAGGTCAGGGATTGCTTATGGAAAATTGGGACTCTGGGGAATTTGAAGTATTTTCTTCTGTGGATGATGGAGCAACAAAAAGAGAATTTACCAAAAATTCTAAACTCTGCAAAATGCAGCAGTTCTTTTGTCTCCCAAATCCCAGTCTTACCAAATCAAATGTAATGATGTGGGAAGCTGTAGATAAATTTAACAAAATGTAAAAGGCTTGTGTAGTAGGTGTGTAAGAAAAAAGCCCAAATACATTTGCCTGAAAAAAATTAGAAGTGTCTGGTTTTCTGTGTCAAACAACAACAACAACAACAACAACAACAACAACAACAACAACAACAATAATAATAATAATAATAATAATAATAATAATAATAATAATAATAATAATAATAATAATAATAGTTGCAGATCTCAGAAATAACACAATCAGAGTGACTACAAATGGCAATATTAGGAACAGCATACATACTGTGCTGATATTTGACAGATACTTAGGTTTTTGGTAAAAACTTGTATCTCTTATATAATACCAGTCAGTGTTTTTATAATTTTGATTGACTGTACGTTTTTTGAGCCAAGAACAGTTTGCAAAAACCAAAGGAAATCATATTCCTGTCTTTGTGTTACCCTCCGAAGGGCAAATCAGGTTGATCTGCTTAAAAATGCACACTACAGAAAACCAACATCTCACAATTAACTTTTTCAGAACTGGCTCCTTGATAGACTGAACTGTTAATTTCAAGTGAATGCCTTTCAAAAGCACACATGTTGTGAGGAAAGGAAATTGTCAGCACAGGGAAATGTTAACCAGAAGCTGAAAAACCATTTCCTTTCCTAAAAATATAAGAAAATAAGAAGAGCCATACTGGATCAGATGGAAAGCTTATCTACTTGATACCTTGTTTACCACAGTAGCAAACGAGATTTTGAGAAGCCAATAAACAGGGCAGGATGATATCCCTTTCCAGATGCTGGTGTCCAGCAGCTGGAATTCAGATGCCTGCTGCCTCTGGAGGCCAAAATCCTTTTCCAGATGTTGGTGTCCAGCAGCTGGAATTCAGATGCCTCCTGCCTCCAAAGGGAGCATATAACCATTATGCCTAGTAGGCACCGATAGCTTGATCCTCCGTGACATTATACAGAACATTATATTTTCTACTAAGAACAAGCGTGCCAACATTCCAACCTCCTATTTAATATTTCCCAAGTGGCTCCAACCCAAATCCCCCTTCTTTTTTTTTCCTGCAAGCTTTGTTTGGATGAATATTAGGGTTGGCACAGAGCCATGCTTTCTCCTGTGAGCTCTGTGACACAGTAATGGGAGCAAAGCTTGCAAAATAACCAACCCAAGCCCACTCAAGCTCCAGGTTGCTGCAGGGACTTTTCTTGAGCATGGGGCCCAAGGGATGGTAAAGTCCAATGGAGCAGGGGAGGGGGGACTCAACCAACACACCATTTTCTTCCTATCTCATCTCCGCCACCACATATTATAACTCCATATTGTGCCCTATACACCATACAAATGATTCATTTACATGCTTTAAAGCAGGCATTGGAATGTTGAGGAATGTTGATCCAGTGCCTTCAGATAAGATATGGCAAGGCATATAGTCTAAACACTATTCAGCTGAAGTTGAGCCCAGCCCCTGAAGAATTTGTGAAATGTTTATGGTTGCCATTATTTGTTTATTTATTCATTAAGAGCGAACGATCAGGTATCCTGAGAAGAGTCGAACAGCCTGGAACTTTCCTGAAAGCTTCATTACCCTTGTCAAAATTATTTTAGTTCCATTTGAAATTCCTCAGATATCTCATCAAAGGAAGAGGAGCTTCTGATTTATTTTCAAACTTTACTTTGGGTGCAACCTATTGCCAATCTAGAGATGCATCAAGCCCTGGGTAATTGACAAACTTACTTTGATTTCTCATCAAAATCCTCTAATCCTTTTGATGGAAAAAGGAGCCATTCACTTGAACACAAGTTCAGTGGGGAAGTCTATCTGAGAGCACCTGCCTTCTCATAAAGGGAACAGGAGGCTGCATTTTGTAAAATGGCGTGTGGATGGGATGCCTCTGAGCATTTGCAAAAAGTTGCATCCATGTGAGATGAATGACCTTCTGTTTCTATTTTTTAAAATAGCCTGGGATAGGTTCATTGCCTGGCTTGACTATGATCTCTACAAAAACTGAGGAAAAACAGAATGACTTGATCTTGGATACACAACTCAGGAAAAGCTGCAGAACTTTAACAACCAAAAATGGTAATTGTTGGTCATTGTTGTTGTCGGCGGTGGTGTCGGCGTCATCATCATCATCATATTAGAACTGCGGAGCTGGAAGGGACCCTATGGATCATTGAGTCTAGCCCCTATCAGGGAGGCACAGTGAGGAATCAAACTCCCAACCTCTGGCTCCAAGCCAGATACCTAAACCACTGAGCTATACAGCACTTCCCTAGTTCCATGTCTGGGCTGTGCCAAAAGGATTACCATTCTGTTTTCCAGCTGAGAAGTTGGAAGTGGGTAGGCTTTCTTAAGATTTCTCTAGATACCCTGAAAGTTCACTCCACTCATAAGTTGTCCTGGAAGCAGCAACAGCTGCACATTTTCAATGCTGCAGGACGCTTTCCCTCATCGACACATTCCTTTCATCCACAAGCTTGAGCATTCATCATGCAGACCAATCTCATTGGACTGCTGCCAATTCTGCTTCCACTCCACGCCCACTCCATCTCTCTCTGCTGCCTTCTAGGGTAACCAATTAACTTATTGCTAAAGAATAAAACTTTTTTTTTTACAGTTAATAGTTAATGTCAAGGCCCTGATCTCTCTTCATCATCTTTAAACCAGATGTGGACTGGAATATCTTTCAAACAGAGGTAAGGTTTGCCCATCGTCTGATCAGGGGTGACTTACTCTCAGATTTTGGTGTCAGCCACTCTTCTCTGCACAGACAAAGGACCATGTATAAATAGAGGATACCTTCAAACAGACAACTGTCCTGTAGGAGGAAGAACCGGTCACTTGAAGAGGCAGTCTCAGGTTGGAAGGGACACCTATAAATAGAGAATACCTTCAAATAGACAACTGCCCTGTGGGAGGCAGAGCCTGTCACTTGAAGAGGCAGCCTTAGGCTCCCTTGTACTGACTTCCTGTTAGTTTCTGTGCCAGATTCAGGGCGTTGATGTTGATATACAAAGCCCTTAATGGTTTGGGATCTTGGTGCCTGTTGGAGAATCTCTTCCAAAGAACAGCTACCTGTTTCACCTGGTTCTTTAATGGTGGCCACACCAAAAGAGGTGAGAGGAATGTCTAGTAGGAAGCGGGCCTTTTTGGTGGTGGCCCCATCCCTGTGGAATGGTCTTCCACTGGAAGTATGCCAGATCACCTCCCTCCAGTCCTTCAGGAAAATGGTGAAGGCAGAGCTGTATAGAGAGGTTTTTGTCAACATACTCCCCTGGATTTGTGAGCTGTTATTGCATGCCGCCCTGTGGCCATTTCCCATTGTAAGCATTCCTCCTCTAGGCCTGGTAGAAAGCTGCAAATATTACAGCTTTCTGACAGCCCTCCAAAAAGAGAATTGTCCTCTACAAAGCAGGATAGATGGTGATTCTACTGCCTTGCCTACCCAAAATGGCAGAAACAAAGGAGGCACGGAGGGGGCAAGCCATATTACATGGCAGGCATAGGCTGCATTCAGCTTGGTGGCTGACAAGCTGAACGGCCCAAAGCTGCTTCCAAAGAAAGTCTGCTCTGCTCTGCTCTGTCAGAGATAGTTGCCTTGGAAATATTTATGTGGTTTAAAAGCTTCTAAAAAGATTGAGGTGTTCAGAGCCTCCAAGCAACATTACTTTGTCCATCCTAAATGCCTCAGGTCTGAGGTGGAGCTTCACAAACCAGTTGGAAATGCTTTTACCTTGTGCAAGGCCTGAATGTCACATTGTGAGAACAGCAAAGTTAGAATCTCTGACCTTCAAGCTGCCTAGATTCAAAACTGCAACAAAAATGCAAAGGGAAACCAACTCACATAAACCAAACTAGAACCGTAAAAAACAAACCAAGACAAACTAAAGGCAGCAATATGAATTATTTAATCTTGCTGTTTTTGAGGACATTTGCAGTCATAGCTTTTGGTCATCCACTTCAGCTTTTGTTCCAAGGTTGGATGAACTCATGCAATAACAAGAGCTTTAATCTTTTCACAGTTAAAAAATATTCAAGTTGTTGTTGTACACCATCAAGTCACTTCCAACTTACGGGACCCTTCAAGGCAGACTGTTCCTTTTAACATAATCTTGCCTCACGTTACATTTGGCAAATTAGCCTGTTTTAGTTTTGTCATCAGTCAGTCAGGAGACAGCAAAGCTTTGTTTGCATGTCGGATGTGCTAGGCAGGAGGGGCAGTGTTGTGAAATAAGGAAATAGCCATTTGCTGTAATGTGCAATCTGACCCTAACTCCAATTTGGCTATTTGGAGATATAGTTAGGTATCAAGTGGGAAGTGATTAGGTTTAGAAAGCATACAACCTTCCACCCTAGTAACAGTCTATATTCAATTCTGCAGATAGATGATAGATATAGACAGATTCAATTTAGCAAAGGCCAAGGAGTTTCATTTCTTTCTCATCGTGCCAACGGTGACTGTATTGCTCTGGGACAGGTGTCAACCCAAATATGTGTGTTTAGATGAGTAAATGATAAGCCACCATTATTTATCGCACAAGCGCAATTTAAAAGGTTCTTTTTCTGCTTCAAAAATATTCGGGAGTCAGTTTATTTCTAACTGTACGCTGGCTAGAACTAGGCAAGCCATAGCCAAGATCTGTCATACTGAAAAGTTGATGCTAATTACATTCTACTAATTACATTTGAGTAGGCATCCAAGGATGATTCATGTTTCATAATTTTGCAAGCTTCCTCTGCCTGACATATTTCCCCCTCACTCTTTGAAAAGTATTTCTATTGTCACTAACATGCATCGTTGTCTTCAACATGAGTTCTTATAATTAATCATTGAAGTACAGATTTCAGACAGCTGGGAAGACATTATTCAGATTCCTACATTTTTGTCCAAGGATGGGTTCCAGCCACAAGTGTCTTCCTATAGGTTAACTTTCTAGGCTTGGCTCCCAGGTCTACAGCCAAAAGGATTCATAAAAGAAAGCAACGGTATTAGACATCAGCTGGAGCTTAAGATGTTCAGTGATCTAAAAAGTCACATGTATACCTTTTTTTTAGTTTTAGAAAAATGAAGAATCAAAAGATGTTTATTTAAGCACACTCCTTTTGATTTAGCAGTCTCTTCTTTCAAATACAAGGCATGCTGTAGGGCATTAGCACCAAACATAAATGGTATGATATCTGTACTTCAAGGTAACTCACTAGGTTTCCCTTCTGGGCAGGCAGTCACTCAAATTTCCCAGCATTTAAGACTTCATAGCATCTGGGATGAAGACCAAAGATATGAAACCTAATCAATTAGCATTTATTACAGACAGCTTGTGGCTATATAAATTTCGAGTGTGCATTAGGGAAGTTAATATTTCATCTCTCCTCAACTGTATACCTTAATCCTGCTAAATCTATATGCTCATAAAACCAGGTTTCTGTAACAAGCCTGCCATACAGTCATATCCTAGGTAAAGGTAGTGTTTAACATTCTCATAAGATGCTTACCAGAATTACACCCTAAATGCTCAGATGATGTAGACGCCATTCAGATGAATTGTATGAGTTGCCAGGTAATTTTGTTCTTTACATGAGCTAATAAAGAGTTGCCATTCTAACGGTTGCTTCCTCCATACCTAGAGTCTCTAATTGCTGTATTTCTAACAGGAAGGAAGACAGATATGTCTGGAATGTAGCATGCGTGTGATGTCAATGTATGCTATAGTGAATTACCAGACATTTTGTATGCTAGAGTTTGTGGTTCTGCAGAGTCTTGGTTACTGAGTTCAGTCTGCACAAACACAATTTATTCAGTACTGTGCTCCAGCAGAAAATGATGCCATACACTCTGGCTACCAGCTCTTCTCCTAGGCCACAGGAAGATACAGAACTGGAGTCTGGATTCTACAGGATTCTACAGAAAGGTGGCTTCATCTTTCACTGGCCTACGTTACATATCATAATGCTATGTGTGCTCCATTTCTTCATGTGGTGACTAGCTCCAAAAGGCAGCACTATGCAAGCATGTTTAGGGGATAGGTGAATAGTTGCAATTTTTTTCAATAAATGTAATGGAAAGAATAGGGATTTTATATACAGTACATAAAACTTGCCTGTGGTACAAAGTGATGTTGATGGATTTACCCATCCAACCAGTGGGCTTGAAGTGCTTAGCTTAGTGATTCTCAGCCAGGAGGTATGATGTGTCGTCTGGGGATTTTAGGGGAAGCGTGTGTCTTTTGAAAAAGCATATCCAATGTTGCAATCTTTTATTTAGAAAACTCAGGTATACATACAGCTTTCCTCTTTTACAACTGTCAGGACCACCTTCCCACTAGGGAACGCTGCTCCTTCGGTCAGAGAGCTTCCAGGTATTTATGTACCTCCTTTATGCTGGGCCGAGTCCATTCAAACACCAGCAGAGCAGAGCACAAACCCCTTCCACAAGTCTGACCTAAAAAGAAAGCTTTGCATCACTTAGCCTGTTACTTAGAATTTTAAAAAGTACAGGCACCTGGGCTTTGTGATTCCTTAGAACTCATTAAAGCTCAGTGTGGTTGGACTCTGTCTAGTAGCAACCTTGTAGCCTTTCCGCCTCCTGGGCTTTGGCTTATCAGTTTGCTGTTCAAGAGACCAATCTTCAAGATTTTTAAGATTAAATTTTTTATTGAAAAAATAAAGATTCACAGAAAAACAGTTTGTTGCATAAGCATAGCATTTGAGTACATTCCAAAGGTTATTGCAGTTAAATAAAAACAACTAATTCCCAGTTAAGTAAAAACATCTAAAATATCTAAAAAGCTTTCTTCAGGGTAGGCAAAGGGAATTAAGCCCCCCTCTTCTTTCTCCTATTCCCTACATTCTTGATCCCTCATCCTAGCATAAGAAAAAGGGTAAAAAGGAACTAAAAAGGAACTAAAAAGCCTTCTGGAACCAAGAAACTCTTCACATAGCACAATGTCCATTTTTCTACCTTTCCAATCTCCTCCCTTTTCATGGTTCATTCAGTTATTAACCAATTAGAATTTAGGGGGTGTAACACTGTTCTCCATTCCTCTTTCCCATGAGAATGCAGGTGTTGTTTTTCTTCTCACAAATGGGCTGGTATATTCAGTCTTCTTCCCTTATCTCGTCCTTCGCTGTACCAGTCTGCAGGAAAACATTCTCATAGCTTCTTCAGGAAAAATAGAAGGGGAAGATATGGAGGCAGTGACAGATTTTACTTTCTTGGGCTCCATGATCACTGCAGATGGTGACAGCAGCCACAAAATCAAAAGACGCCTGCTTCTTGGGAGGAAAGCAATGACAAACCTAGACAGCATCTGAAAAAGCAGAGACATCACCTTGCCGACAAAAGTCCTCATAGTCAAAGCTATGGTTTTTCCAGTAGCGATGTATGGAAGTGAGAGCTGGACCATAAAGAGGGCTGACCACCAAAGAATTGATGCTTTTGAATTGTGGTGCTGGAGGAGACTCTTGAGAGTCCCCTGGACTGCAAGGAGAACAAACAGATCCATTCTGAAGGAAATCAACCCTGAGTATTGGAGCTGAGGCTCCAATACTTTGGCCATCTCATGAGAAGAGAAGACTCCCTGGAAAAGACCCTGATATTGGGAAAGAGTGAAGGCAAGAGGAGAAGGGGACGACAGAGGACGAGATGGTTGGACAGTGTCATCGAAGCTACCAACATGAATTTGACCAAACTCCGGGAGGCAGTGGAAGACAGGAGGGCCTGGCGTGCTCTGGTCCATGGGGTCATGAAGAGTCGGACATGACTTAACGACTAAACAACAACAACAACCTTAATGTAAAAAAGTTCTGAAGACTGAAATACTATTTTCCAACATATACTGCTTTAACTTATTTTTCACTGCCATGTTTCAAATTTCATATTTCAAATGAAACCATTAGGGATGGCAGGTCTGAATGGAGGGCATGAAATCCTTATGTTTAGTAGATGCGGCACTGGTTTTAAAAGGCCAAGAAAGATTGGTTAAGCTCTAAAAGTCCAATGACTCAGCCATGTTTGTGCGACTGAATTAAACTTGCCAGCTTCCCATTCTTCAAGTTTAACAGCTACATACAGGTGCATACATTTTTTTTCAATACAGGGATTAGCTGTAGCTTTTAAATTTGGCCAGTGTAGGTGACAGAATTTAAGACAGTTCCTTTTTAATAAGAACCTTCTAAATTTTGCTAATGTCTCCATACATTTGCTGGCAAGGCAATAAGGAAATTAAATATTTTTTAATATGTGGAATTCTAGAGAAAGTGAAATTGATAGATTTACCTGCTCCTAGCTTTGTTTCCTCTTCAGGGGAGAGCACTGAAGGCTCATGATGTTATTGCTATATTTGTTTTATTCACAAATACCCCTGCAGAGCATAAATGGAGACAAACAGCATCCGCACTCATAGAAGGCAGCAGTCCTGTTGCTCCACATCAGACCCACAGAAAGGAAACCTCCACTTCTGTGTGGCTTCAGCCAACTCTTAGTTCTCACTCTCTCATTCTGTCTCTGTTCCTCTGTTTCAAGAACTGCAAACCTGCTGTTCTCTCTCTCTCATTCTCTCCCATTCTCTCTCACACACAGACACACACACACAAGCAATGGTGAGAGTCCTCATTCAAACAAAATGAAGAGAATATCCTTTCCCTCAATGATTACTTCCCATTAAGACAGAATCAACCATCCTTCTCTCCTGGGCTATTAATGTAACCAAAAAGAACGGCCATCCAGAAATCCTAATGCTAGAGACGAGTTCTCTTCATTCTGTGAACAAGTGGGGGACTCCTGTGAGGAATGGCAGGATGATAACTAATTAATAATAAACTAATTAGTTAAGCAAGCTTCCTTCTCAAGGAAGAGTCCTATTTGCACGCCACCCCTTCACATTAAGAACAGCTAAACTTCTGCTGGGGTGGAAAATGCCACCTGAAAGCACCTGTCTAATATGTGGAGGCATGGTCAGGAGGAGCAGGCCCTTTTCTCTTGCATACAGATCTGTGTATAGCAGGGGGACATCTGCATAACTCTTCATGTTGTGGGTCAAATAGGTTTTGTTCTGGTATACCTTTAATAAAGCAAATACATGGTTTGTTTTCTTTACAAAATCTCATGGTCAGCTCCTGTCTGTGGTTAGGCTATTTCCTCTAGAGATGGGGATGAACCAGCAAAATGGTGGTTTGTTGTGGTTCGTGGGTCTTTGAAGTCCACAAACCATGAACTTCCTGAACTGTTGGAAAAAAATGAACCACAAATCATTTCATTTCACCTAGGGACATCAAAATGACAGAGAGGCTTCCTCTGAATTTCCTTTACACCCCCTCCAAGTTCGGTGAACGTTTGGATTTCAGATGTCTGAGTTATACACCCTCAAAGCAGGTCCTGCCAGGAAAGTGCCATTCCGCAGCGGGTTTGGGGGAAGTTCCAGCAGTGGTTCATGCCAGGGAAGATGGACTGGCATACCTGACAAGGGAAGCAACGTGCTGCTGGAGAGGCAGAAGGGTTCCTCTGACTAGCAAAAGTGGCTCTGAGGTGAAAATGGCTCCTGGGAATTGGCCTTATAAATTAGAATAAGCAACTCCCCCAGACCCCTTGGGCCATGCATTTGGCTGCCTGACCTGCCAATCTAGTCGTCTCTCAGTCTCTCCCAGGGTTGTCTAGTGCTTCTGATTGACAGGAGCAGGCTGTCGGGCGCTGGTTTGTGGTTAAGTTTGTGGTTCAGTTCATACAAGCTGTTTTGCTGAAACGAAAGAAGTGCCAGACTTTTTTTCCATGTGGTGCTTTCTTTTGCTTCAGCAAAATTGATAAGCCACCTCCTTCCCATTGCTCCCGTCACCTCCCTACTTGGTCCTGCTGCCTCCTCCTCTTTGTCCACCACTGCCATCTTCAGAGATAGCTGCTGGGCTTCCCTTCTGGGCCACTGTTTCTGCGCATGCATCAGCTTAGCAGCTGAGAGGCATGCTCAGAGAGAGCCAGACTGGCTCCCAGAATGGAAGTCAGTCACTGTCTATGAAAGAGGAGGAGGAGGACGTGACAAGACCAGGTAAGGAGGTGAGAGGGGCAGTGGGAGGGGGGTGGACTGGTAGCAGAGGGGGTTGAATGCATTGGGTTCCCTTCTCCCAAAGGAATGAACCTGAAAAACAAACCATGAACTGGTTCATTTTTCTGGGGTTCGTGGGTGATTTGTGGTTCATGGGTAGCCACGAACCACAAATCACCCGGATTCATCGTTTTTCCGGTTCATACCAATTTCTAGATCTAACCTTTAAAGCCCTGAGTGACATGGGTCCAATATCTCAAGGGCGGCATCTCCCTTTACGAGACTGTGTTAAGATCATGAGGAGAGGCCTTTTTCTCAGTCCCGCCACCTTCACAAATGTGTTTTGTTGGGACATGGGAGAGGGCCTTCTCTGTTGCTTCTCCCAGACTTTGGAATTCCCTCCCATGGGAAGCCAGGCTGGCCCCATTTTAAATGTTTTCTGCAAGGAGGCAAAGATCTTTCTTGTCAGGCAGGTTTTTTCTTAGTGGCTTGCAGCCTGAGTAGGGGGGTTTAAATGAATTGTTGTACCCTACTGTTTTGAATGTGTTTTGGTGTTACTTATGTTTTTTGTATGGTGTTTGTTTAATCCTTTTTAGCATTTGTATACTCCCTGTTGTTAGCTTTTATATTGTCTTTTAATGATGTAAGCCGCCTTGGGTCCTTTTAAGGAGAAAGGTGGGATAAAATATTTTAAACAAAACAAAACAAAACAAAACAAAATAAAATAAAGCAAACAAGAAAGTTATAAACTGGGATTTATTTTCAAAACTATTAAAAACTGCATTTGGACCAAGTTCTATAAGCAGGTTTAAAACCATCTGATGATTCTTTCTTGTTCTGGTGTATGACTAAGAAACACAATGTCACCTGATCTCACTTTCTTAGGTAATGTGATAACTGTTTGTTTCCAAAACTGCTGCTACAGTGTCCCACCTCTTTGGCATTTCTGAGGAATAAAGTCTTCTGGATTTGGAAGATGTTTTCCTACAAGTCCAGTTACCAACAGAGTTTCTCCCCCATAATTTGTTCCATCTTCACAATGTTCAAGGCTCATTAAGGCCAGTCTGTTTTCATAATCAGTGTACAAAAGTGTAACATCAGCATTTGAACTATAAGGAGAAGGTAGGATGTCCCAAGGAAACCCAGAAGTCCTACAACCTGAATCTCTCCAAAATTAGAGCACTTGGTATAGAAAGAATGCTACTACATTGCTGTCAAATTTCTTTCACTGTGAGAATGTTTGCATTAAGTTTGGATTCCATGAAAATGTAAGTTTTGAGCCGAACCATGGAATCCTCACATTTGAAATGTATGAAGCAACTTTGTTTGTTTCATTTGCTTTATCAAGAACTTTCCAAAATTTGAACGTTTCTTCAAAATTGTGTGGAAAGAATTTATGAATGGGGAAAAAATGATTGTGAGAGAAGACAAAACTGGTAGATTAACCCATACTGTTGAGTATTTAGCTCCTAGAAGCATTTAGGCAGAGGGCTTTCTATTATTAACATTTGAAAACTTGGCTTTTGAGTCCCTAATAATCATAGAATCATAGAATCCTAAAATAATTGAGTTGGAAGGGGCCTATAATGCCGTCACGTCCAACCCCCTGCTCAGTGCGGGAATTCAAATCATCCATCAACAGATGGTTGTCTAAATTTCTCCTGAATGCCTCCAGTGTTGGAGTGCTCACCACCTCCCAAAGTAATTGGTTTCATTGCTGTATTGCTCTAACAGTTAAGAAGTTTTTCCTGATATTCAGCCTAAATTTGGCCCATAATTAAGTGTCCTGCATTCTAGAATAATAGAGAACAGATCCTGCCCCTCCTCTGTATGACTACCTGTCAAGTATTTGAAAAGTGCCGTCATATCTCCCCTCAGTCTTTTTTTCTCAAGGCTAAACATGCCTGGTTCTTTCAGTCTTTCCTCATAGGGCTTGGTTTCCAGTCCCCAAATTAGCCATGTTTGTGGAGTTAAATTATGGTTACCATCTTTCAATGCTATGTCGCAGGCAAGTGTTCCTTGGAGGGGTCTGATCTTCACCAGTACCTATTTAATTTATCCAGGGCAAATATCTGGCAGTTTTGTTCTCTCTGTTTTCAGAAAATATCAAAATTTTATCCTGGGTTTGATGAGAAGACTTCTCAAAATTGATTGTGGGAGAAAGCAAAATTAACAAGATTCATCCCTCCCCCCCCCCCCTGTAACCACAGAGATATAAAAATAGAGTGGCTGACACTGCACTTTAGTACTCTACTCCTTTGTAGCCTCAGGAAATGCCCTTCTATGTTTTGGAGGGGGGAAAAAACTAGTCATGATTACAGTGAAATGATGTATCCTTAAAGGTACCAGGTTAGAATTGCATCAACTGGCTGGATAGCTCAATGGTTTAGGTATCTTGTTGTTGAGCCAGAGGTTGGGAGTTTGATTCTCCACTGTGCCAGTCTGAGCTGGGCCATTAACACATCTCAGATTTGTCTGGTACAGCACCTTGTACACACTCCCAGGATTAGCATCCTGACACAATGCCAAGGACCTGCTTCATAATGCGGAAAGCAACTGTTAGCTTTCTGCGTAGATCCCTTCTTGCCCTGAACTTCGTACTTCATCACTTTTTGACTTATGGAGTTCGTAGCTTCCATTCCTGAGACAATCCCCGGGAGGTGGGGGTTTAAGGTTTTGTGGAACGTCAGGAGCAATATATTATATTGGCCACATCTGACATAGCAAACTAGATTCTGGAAGCTGAGGACCAAAGTATGTCAAAGCACCTCTTGCACGTGCGTGCCAGCCGAGACCATCAACACTGTAGTTTCATACCACGTATCACCATACTTCAGTTTGACTCACTCCAAGTGCAACTTGCAGGGTTTTGCTATTCCAGAACTATTTCACTGCAGTCGTTTAACTAAATCTAGACCAGATGACCACCAAAGAATTCATGCTTTTGAATTGTGGTGCTGGAGGAGACTCTTGAGAGTCCCCTGGACTGCAAGGAAAACAAACAGATCCATTCTGAAGGAAATCAACCCTGAGTGCTCACTGGAAAGACAGATCCTGAAGCTGAGGCTCCAATACTTTGGCCATCTCATGAGAAGAGAAGACTCCCTGGAAAAGACCCTGATGTTGGGAAAGTGTGATGGCAAGAGGAGAAGGGGACGACAGAGGATGAGATGGTTGGACAGTGTCATTGAAGCTACCAACATGAATTTGACCAAACTCCGGGAGGCAGTGGAAGACAGGAGGGCCTGGCGTACTCTAGTCCATGGGGTCACGAAGAGTCGGACACGACTTAACAACTAAACAACAACAAAAACAAGACGTAAGGAGTCTGTGAGTGTCACTTAGAGTTAGCTTTATTTTCCTTTGCCACTTCTTTGAGAGTTGCATTCAGAAACAAATGTCTATTTAAACAAATGTCGTTGAAATGCAGAAGAAAGGAGAAATGATTTTGTGGGAGGAATAGTATACAGAGAAAGGATAATTAGTCTGGGAAGTAAAATGAAACTTTAAAAGGATTCCCACCCAAACATGTCCTCCAATTGGATGTTCAGAATTCATTAATAAAGAGCCACAAACCAGTAAAAGTTCTTTAAAATGTCCTGTGTTGTTAAATTTAACAAGGTAATTAGGAGAGATGTATCTACTGGACAGAACCTTGGGTATGAAAAGTTGGGGGAGTAGGACATAGCTAGAAGCTGAGAAACAAATAGATGGTAGATATCTCTTCCCTTTATGCATCTAATTCTTTAAAATATATAACTTCTTTCCTTGAAGATTTCATTTATAAGGGTAGTTCCTGTTGGAATTATATCAACCTCGTATGCTGCTTTTGGTAGGTTTGGCTGGGAGACACATTTCTGGTCTGGAGTGACTGTCAATCAATCCAGTAGTAACCAATTGTTCCTACTCAGCCTCTGATTTCAAAGAGAACCTTGTGTCTCTGAAGTGTATTTTTCCTTTCTTTTAGTCTGCTGGCAGTTAGTGTGCAGTTAGTGCATGTAGTCTGCAAGGGTCTGCTGGAAGCAGACTGTTAATCTGTTGAGGTCTGTTGCTGAAAGTCTGTAAGCAATCAGTCATTTTTGTATATAGTATGTTGTTTTTGTGAGTAAATGAAATAGTTTATTCCTTTTCTTACCAATATCTCATAGAACATTATTGAGTCTGTAAGTGCCAGTTGATGAAAGACAAAAAGGGGTGGTCTACTCTGGGGAGACTTGATGTTAATTCTGCTCTGTAAGTCCCTGAACTTCTGCTGTGGAGCTAGAAGTTTTTTAACCAAAATTCAAAACTCTGCAACAGTTCCTACACTCATAGAGATCATGACTATGTTGTGCATAGTTGTTATGGCCACTTCATTACTGATGTGCTTGTCCATACTTAGCTAGGCAGATCCTTAGATAGAAAACAGAATGATAGAACCTTCTAGAACTTATGTTCTTCTGGCATAGCCTTGAGAATCCAGGGACACCTCACTGGGGTGGTGGAATAGAGCTTCATATAGTAATAGTAATCTTAGAACTGCAGAGCAAGAAGAGACCCTATGGATTGTCAAGTCAGGGGTCAAGGAGGCACAGTGGAGAATCAAACTCCCAGTCTCTGGCTCTGCAGCCAGATACCTAACCCACTGAGCTTTCAAGGCAACTCACAAGATAATGAAACCATTCAAATACAATTATGCTCTGGAGGTCTTCTCAGTGGTCAGCTGGCTATTGCTGCTAATCTTCAACATGGTGAAACCTGGGTGGGGCATGAGATAACAGGAAGAGAAAACCTTCTTGCTTTCTGAACGGAACTAACTCGAGTTCCTACAGGCTAGTGGTTGTTCAGGTTACCACACTGGCTCAGGCTCCTTGTGGACATCTATGCTAATGTTTGTTGTCTCTCATCATTGCAGCAATCAGAGGCACAGACAACATCGCTCCCCTTTCTTTGGCTGCTGTGTGCCCTTAGCAGCTGTCTGGTGTGACTGGGTGCAGCCAGGTAACAACTGAAGGAGAGAGAAGTCTGGTGACAATGGTTTTCCGGCCATTTGATAAGATGGCTGCTCCAGCACTCAGTTTTCAAAGCTTTATGAATATTTCTTCAATGTGCTTGTTAGTTCAGTCATCCAGCACTGTGAGATGAATGTCCCTAAATTGACACTTAAATCTTATGATTTTTTAAAATGGTGTTCTGAATACATAATCTTCCTAGATAATCATACAACGTACCAATACCTTTTCAATGTGCTTTGTAATGTATCTGATTTATTGGCTGTTATCTCTTGCTGTTTAGACCTGTAATATGCTGCACCCAATGAAAAGACGGATGTCCTATTCTAATTCAGGCTACTGCATTTAATCATAGCACAGAATCTGAAATATAACACAAAACACCCTTCGTTATCTGCCATAGAGATAAATGGGCTTACCCTACCATGAATGAATATACTGTGATGCTCACAAATAATTCTCCCTTTTTAATAGTCCACCATCTAGAGTGTAGCGAGGAAAAAAATATAAGGCTGCTGTCTTAAATGTTCAAATACACAGCAGACTGGAGAAAATTATGGGCTAGTTTCCCCATCTTCATTCTAGAATGAGAGATACACCATCACTACGTGGGATATACTAGGGAAATTTTCAAAGGAGGAAGACAAATAGCTCCCGGCAGAAGGCCCATTTTGCAAGCCGTTTAGAAGTATTTCATTATTAACGTAGTGATCCTATGTGGGAGGACACCGATTCACACAGCTGTCCCTTGAATTAGTATCCACACCCACACCATTTTTCTCCACAACACACTAACAATTCAGGCATGATGAATGCTGGTGTAGAGGATTTGTCTTTTTCTTGTTACCTTCCTTATCTATTTTGAGAACATTTGTTTTGGTTTTTTTCTCCTTGTTGTTTTTCTTCTCCTTAGGAACGGCGGGCGGAAACTGCCTACCAAGAATACACTAGCAAGAGTGAGATCAATAGGACAAAGTAATAGAATAGATGCCTTTTCTGATCGTAGCTGTGTGTGTGTTTTTTTCTTTTGCCGACTCCACATTAATCTAACTAACTGTCTTCCTACTAGTCTCCTGTTTGACCATAAGTCAAAAACAAACTTTTTAGTCCCTTAACTCTGAAAAAGAGTAAGAGGATAAGGGTTTTTCCTAAACTTTTCTGCCATACTCTGAAAGCACATTCATTGTTTGGAAAAAGAAAGATGGAAGGTAGAATCCAGCTAACATTAGGCACATTTCCCAATGTTTTCAGTGGGAGAGAAATAAATATCTTTAAAAAATTAATCCCCATTGGAATCACTGGAATTTAAATGGATTTGAGATTGATTAGACTGCAGCCTTAATGAGGGCTAGTGTGTATTTAAAGTAAAAGTTGAGAATTTGAAAAATGTCATGGTTAAGGAAACCAATCCATTCAGAATAACAGTCAGTGCTCTACACCAAATAGAAAGGAGGAAAGCAGTTATGACAACAAAAGGGAATATCTTATTTAGCTTATTTTAAAATTCATAATGTATCTTTTGTAGTCAAAGGATGCTTAGACTTGTATTCAATAACCACTGACTTCTAACACAATATATGTTGCGCAATTCTGCCAACAGAGTAACTTTTAGACAAGTGCTATAAATTAAGAAATCTCTGTAGATATTATCTGTTGCACAACAACTCAAGATGCAAGAGATAATGACTAAAGATATTTCTTAACTTTTAGCAATTCACTTCCAAAATGTACATTATTTGTGTAGATGTACAATAGGATTTCAGCCAATGAAAAACTCTATGATTGATTGTCCATACCACTATGCTTTGTGGTACAGCATGTCATTAGAAGTAGAAAACACATTAAAGTCTTGCTTATGCACCCCTCTCCTAAAGTTACACCTGAATAATCAGAATGAAAATTAAGCCATTATCAATGACTTAAATCCCAAAAGTAATTTGCAAGCCACAGGAGATCAGAAAAGATTATCGGGTTTCTAACACTTCAGAAGTTGTTGCTCCCTAAAATGAATTATCTGTTGCCTCTAGTTTGGCCCAAAATTGGAGGATGTGTGGCCATCCTCGTGGTTTCAAACATGTAAATGGCTCTATATGTCTCAAGAACATGTAAATGGCTCTATATGTCTCAAGAACAGCATCTCTTCCGCTCATATTTAAAATGCCATTGGTCAGCTAGCTGGATAAAAGAATAGATTTGACTCCCCCCCCCCTCTGCTTTCCTTATAATTGTAAGTTATTGCAAGCCTCCCCAATTCTGGCCTTAATTGACTACTTATTGTCTTTGGGAGAAGGACATAAATATATGCCATTGATGATATGGTTTTAATGTATGTTGAAAGTAACTCCAGCCAGGTGCCCTCTAGAAGTTTTGGACCACAGCTTCCATAATGCCCAACTGTTCACCATGCTAACTGGGGCTGATGCAATTGCAGTCCAAAACAACTGGAAGGCAACCATATTACATATTCTGCTATATATGCTGCCTTCGATGTTCCTGGTATATCCATACCAGCTGTGCCTCGAAAATCAGACATGATAGTGGTGATTGGGGTTGCTATCTTCACATATACACACACATACAGAGAGAGAGTTGTGTTGAGTTTATCTTGAACAATACAATCAAGCCACTGCTTTGCTACAAAACTGTATTCTAATCTTATCGGGCCTTTGGCTGTAGAATAAATTTGTACTGTATATTGTATTGTATTGTATTCTAATCTTACACCTGATTTGTATAATTTGTATATGCCAAATGTTAGTACAAATGTTAGCATCAAAACACTAGTCAAATCAAGGCCATCTGTGTGTTTCTGTGGTTATCACAGACTGGAGCAGCACCACTCCCCAGTCTCTCAAGTCTGCCATTCATGGTGTTAAATTTTTTTAAAAAAGGTTGTGATGCACATAAGAGTGAAGAAAACAAAATAGAAGGTATCAGTATTATTAAGCTGGCACTAGCAGAGAAGATATTTTGCTGGTATCTGTGGAGGAGGAGATTGGATGCTTCACTGCCCAATGAAGACATCTCTTGCACATTCCCGAACTGACATACTGTGCTGTATTCCCCATAGCCACACTCTGTAGCATTTAGCTTCACTGTAGTGCAAAGTGAAGGGATGTAGCATATGGCTTTGTCCTTGCATTTCTCCCCTTTGTTTTAAACTCAGTCACACTCGATGGCAAGAGGGAAGCAGCACTTGTGGTACTGTGCTTGTCTGTGTTTTTTTTAAAAAAATAGCGATCGTAGATTTATTGGGTCTCGGTTTGTTGGCTGTACACCATTTTAGATCTCATTTTAGTTAATAAACATGGTTTGGAGTTGTATCCTGTCTTCACTCAATTGATCTGGGAGACAGCAAACACAAGGGAAATAACTGAATGGCAACCATAGGTGAGAATTCATGTATTCCTTATGAATGCAGGATACTAGTTTTACACACCTCATCCCAGGTCCTAGCCCTTTACTTCCTCCATTTTCCTCCAGCTACTGATCAGGTCAATGCAAATTAGCTGCTGTTTGTAAAACCAATAATTGCCGTCTTACTCAAGAGGAAGAAGGAGTGCATGTGTTTGTGTTCTCTTTCATTTACCTCTATTCTACTTTCCAAAAGTCAAAGCAAATTAGCCTCCTTTAAGGGTACTTTTTGAAAATGCTTCGTAATTTCACCTCATATTGCCCTCGTTGTTCTGCTGAGACCTTCTTTTCTGCCTCCAAATAAGTGATGGAGTAAAAGGGAGAAACACTTTTTTTGTTCTATTGAAAAAGTAGTGAATTAGAAGCATAGCTGTCAGAGGCAAAAATAAAACAAAACAAAAACCTTGTTTCAATTTGTTAATGCAAATTGTAACACAAAACAAAAATAACTTGTTACCAAAATGAGTTACTTCCCAGCTGTAGTCTGCTCATATGTCATTGCTACCCCACCCATTGGAACATTAAGTTATTTCACACTTTTACTGCAGCATTATAATAAATTTGAGAGAGAGAGAGAGAGAGAGAGAGGTACAATGGTAAAAAACACACACAAAGATATTCAAAGGTGAATAGAATATGAGAGGAAAAGATGTATGTAATTACTTTCTCTCAAGTGAAGTTCCAAGGAGACAATGTCCTATTTGATCAGTTTTACTGAACCTCTATCAGGGTACACTAGTGAGGAAGGCCACAGCACAGACCCAGTTCCCTAGACCTGACAGCAGCTGGGAATGGAAGGCCAGTCATGCTCCCCATTTGGAGAGCAGCCCAGGTAAAGTCATACAAATACGTAATATCAGCAGCATTCCATACCCTTGTCCTGTGCTACACAACCCTATCCATGTGATATCTCATCAAAGCAAGTCTATCTTCAAGAGGGTACAGAAATACAATGGAAGCAGCAGCAACATTGAACCTGCCTTTCACCAGCTAGGGAGTCTAATTTCTCCTTGGAGTAACTAAAGAAAGGAAGGTGGAATACAGTTGAAAGCAAAGGCAGTGAGTGATAAGGCTAACATTAAGTTGATGGAATAATACATCGCCGCTGTCTCATGCTTCCTTTCTCCCAGTGCAAGATTATGGGAACCCGCCCATCAGATTACAGGACAGTGAAGTAGGAGGCAGGCCACAGTCTTCTCCGCTGTGATTAATGGACCGGCACAATCCTGGTCTTCCTCCTACCAGCTGGGCACAAAAATAATTAAATGAACTAGACAAGGGTCTGACTTTGTCTGTCAAAAGACAGGACAAGACACAACGCTGCGCAGAGACAAGCAGTAAGGACATCTTAATGGCTGTGGAAGTGACACAGAATGATTAGAAGGAAGCACAGTTGGTATATTTTGTCAGGAGTGGGGGATTTGGTTTAATGCAAACCGAAGAGATTTAGAATAGTAGAAGAGAGAGTATTTGGGAAATGATATCATCTACCCTTAAGGAAGAAGACTGTTTCACTTTGAACTCACCACAGAGGCCAGGAATGTCCCTCAGCTTGGAGGTTCATGGATCCTGAAAAGCCCATATATGTTCGATTTATGTTATTTCCCCCTTCCAATCAGAACACGCTGTCAATTGGTTCTGTTTGAGACTTCAGGTGACAGTCAGTACAAGGGCAGTGCACCAGTTCCAGGTCCAGTGGGAAAGATAGGACAGAAGGCCCATAAGCAGCGGGCAAAACCGGTGTCATGAAAGCAGGCTGATGGTCATGCAAACTGGACTTTCTCCTCTCGTCCGCCACCCCCACAGCCCTTTCAGTTCTTGAAATCTTCTCTAGAAGTTTCTCTCAACCCCTCAGAACAAATTTCAAGATCCTGGGGGTGGGGGTGGGGGTTTACAGGAAGAGACAAAAAATCCAATACATTTCAAAATAAACATCACTGTTCAACAGGACTTCATTTTTGCATGGATTGTCTTACGAAAACCTGGAAAAAAGGCAAAGGAAGACTTAACAAAAATTTGGGGGATAGAAAGAGTGAATGAAATTCTAGGGACAACTATAAGTTCTTTCTATGAGGTATAAAAAAATGGGGGGGAAACCCCTTTAATGTAAAGGCAAAAACAAAAGACCACTTCTCTTTCTTAGCAAAAGAAGATCTATTTGTGAAATTAGAAGGAAAATGGGACAACTTGATAATGAAGTGGTGGAGAAGAATAAAAGTGATAGGTGTAATAGAAAACATGGAAGATAAATTAATATTTGAATTTGTTATGGCTCTTTTAGCAGCAGAATGTACTGAAACAAGTTATATCACACAGGTTTTCAGAACAATCTCATAAGATTGTGAAAAAATGAAATACTAACAATGTAAAATTAACCACTGGATAAATTAAATACAAATAGTAAATGTGATGTGGCATTAAAAATAATTTTTGGTAAGATCAGACATCTTCCTCTTCTATTTTTTAGATGGAAAAGAAAGTTATGGGCTATTTTGTATCTGCTGTAATTTAAGAAATGTAAAAATAAAACAAAAGATGAACAAGGAAATAATAACTATAAAATTTGATGATATCTAAGAAAGAGTAAAACACCCACACTTTTTAAAGGCTATATAAACAGAATGGAGATATTATTGCGTTACAGGACATATTCTTAAAAATCTAAAAAAGCAATTGTATCAAATGGGGGGGGGTTGCAAATAGCTCCAGCTCTTTTTAGTAATAGACAGCTTTATTTTGTAATAGAAAAACCACTGTATATGGCAGCTGGCTGAAATTTGGGAGTGTTCTTTGTAAGGGTACAGGTGAAAATGTCTTACAATGAGCTACGTTATTTTTTCCAGTGTGCATTCTCCAATGCAAAAGTGCATCTAATAGACAAACTGGGACTATGTAGTACATTTATGGTTAAACAAATGACAATAGTAGTAATCTCAGAAACACCTGATTGATATAATAGAAGCTTGAGGAGTAGGAATGAACTTATCTAGTATATTAATAGGCTGGCATGGCCACACTGGTTGCCACTGACCTAAATTTTGAATGAATAGCTACATCTGATTCTAACTGTAATTTCCTAGCTATTAAGATATCCCTGGATGGAAAAATTCTTGTAGTAATTAATATTTACATGCCTCCCTATTCTACTCAGTCAATTTTAGATCAGCAGTGGGATCTCCTGTCAAATTTTCTTGATGAGTTAGAGGGCCAATTTCCCAATACGGATTTTATCATTGGAGGAGACTTCAATGCCAGAGTGGCCAGTGGGGTGGAAATATTTGCTAGAACACCAGAAATAGATCCAGATGACCCAATGTTGCTACCATTTAATTACAATGGGTAATCCAAGGATAAAATCCTAAATGCGGCAGGTCTTTATATGGCTAGATTTTGTGTTCAACATAATTGTATATGGCTAAATGGTCTAACAGAATATCCCAACTCTGGAAAATTCACCTTTTCCTCTGCCAGAGGAGCGAGTGTCATAGATTACATTATAGATTACATTATGGTGTCTCTACCCCTAAAACCCTATGTGGTCGAATTTATGCTGGGGGATTATATCTGTAGTGATCACTTCCCATTGATACTTACACTGAATCTGGAAAGGGATAGTAGAATATCACTGGTAAGACTGAATAACAGCTTAGAGGTACTCTGAAATATAAGATGGAATGTAACAACAAAACAAAAGTTTGCCCACCTGTTAACGTCTAAAACACTATTAGACTTCAAATTCTCCATTACAATGTCAAACAATCCTAGTAATGTAATTGGCTCCTGTGAAGGACTGATAGCATTCCTATTGGAAACATTAAGTCATAATCCAACTCAAGAACACAACAGGCCAAACCACCCCAAATGAGATTGGTTTGATTGTGAGTGTGGAGACCGAAAAGTTCTCCTAAGGAGGATTTTTAGACAATATAAGGAACAGGAGCTAGCATACATACCACACAAATTCTACGAACTAAAGAATCAGATACGGATATTGTGTAAGAAAAAAAAGACAAGCCTTTATTCATAACCAATGGAAGCAACTACTCACTGCAATATCCCTTAGAAAATCCAAACTATTTGGGGGCATAGTGAATAATATATCTAAAAGCAATTTCTGAGATCCAGCTAACATCGAACCAAATATTTGGTCCAGACATTTCTCAATCTTGTTTTACAATAAAGTCAACTCCACCAGTGTCAAGGGTGAAGTCCTGTCTAAGGAATTCCCAGAGTGGCCTCCGGTCACCTCTACAGAGATGAATGAACTAATTTCTCAGTTAAAACTGGGCAAATCACCAGGACCTGATATAATATCCCCAGAGCTATTAAAGTTCGATATGGATTGGTGGACAGCACCACTGGCTGCCCTTTTCACCATGGTAGACAAAACGGGCCTATTACCAGAAGCCTGGACCAATGCAATAGTAGTTCCAATCTACAAATCAGGTGACCCCCTAAACCCTAGTAATTATAGACCAATCAGTCTTCTATCTATCATAGGAAAACTTTATGCTAAGAATCTTTTAAACAAACTTGCAGACTGGGAAGAACAGATGGCAATAATTGGACCAGAACAAGTGGGATGTAGGAAGGGGAAATCCACCCTTGATCACTGTTTCACCTTAGCCAAAATATGGTAGCAACTCAGGCATGGCTGAGATCAATTAAATATTGGTTGAAGATCCATTATAACTTCAAAGAGGGAAGTTTTTTACACCAAATTTTCTGAGAACCAACCATCCCTAGAGGGCTTGCCTATATTGAACAGAAATTCTCACTAATAGGCCTGTCAGTGGAATCACTTGGCTCCCTGCCCCACAAGGAAGCATTTCAGTTGATCAAACGCAGGATATTAGATATCAAATTCCAGGATCTCCTCAGTGCAGCAAATAAGACCTGTTCTCCCCTAAGCCACCTGATTCCTGTTAAGCAGGGCCAGAGGGCCCTATACTATCATCTATTACAATGGCCTCAAAAACGCAGAGCCTACTCCCTGGCCAGATTTAATGTAATGCCTTCAGCAGTATTATCTGGCAGGTTTCAGGGTATTCCTTACAATGAGAGGAACTGAGACAAAACTCGAGCCTCATCTTTCATGAGTATCAGTTCCAAAAATTTAATATGAACATCTTGTAGAAATTCCACTCTAGAAAATTTAAGGCTGAAATCCTGGCCTCATTTACTTGGGAGTAAATCCCTCTAAACTTATTTCTGAGAAGAGGTATATAGAATTACAATTTAACATTCACACTTGTCAAAAACCAGTCCTGACCATTTGGGTGAGAAGTGGTGAACTGATGAAAAAAAGTGACTTTGGGGATTTTCCCTTGCTTGGTATCACTTTGTGAATGGTAGTGAGCACAAGAGGGTATCCTGTAGACCATCTTGACTGCTGCCATTGGTGTTGTCAACATTCAGGCTGCCCTTTGCTATGTGAAGCTTGGCATCCTGGTAATGTGGACATGATATTGTGCAGCAATCCTAGGCCGTTTCCAGGCATTTTGAATCATGGATATGGAAGCACAATATCTCACATTCATAAACCAAAGTGGTGTTGTGTTTTTTTTTGAAGAATTGAATATATACAAGAAGAACACTAAAGCTTAGATGAGCTTGAAATGGAAGTGCTATTTAAAAATAATTAAGAATGCGGGTGTCAGTGGGGTTGAGATGGTGTGAGAGAAGGTCAAGACATGACCCTTTATTTTTCAACAGATGTAAAAGTAATCAGTACCCTGGATCTTTAATGATATTTTCCATAGCTATATGCAAACAAAATGCCTCGCTCCTGCGAAGACTTCTCATTAACATGGAATGAAGGACTTGTTTGCTTTTGAAATGCCTGAAATTAAAACCAATTAATTATATCACAGTACTGGAAGAATCTTACCATCAATGGATGCCTTGAACTAGAATATTAAAAATGTGCGAACTTACAGAACTGTTAGCTTTAATTCTCACATCAGCCACTTACCGTTTTACTTCAAAGCTTCCTATAGTTTATTTAACAGCATTTCAGTCTACGTCTCCTATACTCAAAGGGTATAATTAAAATATAGCTTTTTTAAAAATACAGTAACTAGAAGAGTTGGATGGAAGTCAACTTTGTGTGTCTGTGTGTGAACTTTCTGGATCACCTATAAACTTAAATTTTAAAAATCATTACACATTATCACAGTTTTTAAATAGGCATCTGATTAAAAAGTTCTAAGGATTGCCTCCTAATTAGTATAGATTAGTGACAGAGCCATATTGTTGTTTGTTGTTTGTTCATTGTTAATTTGCCAAGTGGACTTGTATTTTCACTTTGTCCTTCTTAGTTTCTTTTTTTAGAGTTCTTCTTAATATTTTAAAACAAGAGGTGTTGAAATGTGCTCTGCAGTTGAGTCCAATGTGTCATTCTAACAGAGATTTGTCCTATATATTGCATTCCATATTTAGTACTATTACTTCATTAAGCATCTCACTGATGGCTTTGTATTTGTGTGTGTGTGTGTGTGAAATCTATCTGAAGAATTAGATTTTCCTGCCGGAGCAACAATGAAGGGGCATGCAGCAGATTCAGACAAATTCTGAATTATTACCCAAATCAGCCAGATTTGTACTGATTTGTAAAACGGCTGAATCAAGATTTGGTTCTGGAGCAAAACAAAAGGAAATTTACAAATTGATTTTTTTTTTTTTTTTTTTACCGGAGCACAAATCAAGCTGGATGGGTCACAAATCACTTCAGCCTTCCCTTCCTCCTTCCTTCCCTCCTTGGGAAAAAAAAAAACCCAAAACAAAACAACAAAATTTAAAGGTTGTTAAAACACAAGCCCCTGAAGGGAGTTATCTGAAATCCAGCAGGTGCACTCCCCTGTTTAGGGTCTCCATATTTCACCTGCATCAGTGCAAAGGCAAAAAGTTAACAGCCATTTCAGGTTTCCAATGCAAAGCAACTGGAGGCTGCAATTGGACCAATCAGAATATATTCCAAAAAATGACCTCTAAATGCACAGCCTTACTCTCCTATAAGTACAGTTAATTATGATGTAGCGGATTATGACATCAAAAGGGCTTCAGCTGCACATGTGTCTGACTTCCAACAGACTAAAGAGAGGGAAAGGGGCACTCAACAAAGAGGCAGGGTTTTCTTTGAATTCAGAGGTGGGAGGGAATGATTGGTTAGTGCTGGAGAGATTGACAGTCACCCCTGCCCAGAAAAGTCCCTCCCAGTCACTCAAACCACAGGCAGCATGAGAGGTTACAAATAAACTCCAGCAAAGACTAGACATAAAACCTGGACATTTCCACTTGCAGTGTATCTAAAAGTGCTTTTAAATGCCCTGAGAAGTGTTATATTTCACACATAACCAAAACAGCAATGTTTCAATTCATTATATTATTCTTGAAATGTAATTTGCTCATACTTTGTGACAAAAAGATCAGCCATTACAGGTAATTAGAATGTTATGTAGATCTACCGAAAAGTTGCATCTGTGCATAACTCTTAAGGAAATTTGTGCTACCTGACAGTGAGAAATCCACACACTTTTCAAAATACTCAATCCCATTCTATAGATGGAGAGTAAGTGCATCTAGAAAGTGTTCCTGGTGGAACAGAACATCAGCATGAAAAGTGGCTGATATGAGTCAAGGGCAGGAGAATAAGCATAGAGATAGTCAAATAGCCACAGGCTCAGAACTTGGCCACTTAACTCAGCCAATAAGTAAGATATCAAGTAATCCTAACAGTTCGGCGGGCAGCACAGCATAGAATGTCTCTGTCTATATGTTAACTGCTGCAGGACGCAAGATGGAGGCTGCAGTTGGAAGTTGTGTCCTGCTGGCCTGCTTCCCATAGACAACTGGTCAGCCACCATGTGAACAGGTGGTCTTGGGAAATCCCACAGGTGGCTGGGGATCCTTGTATTCTTCCAAATTGTTCCAAACAAAGTTGGGGCCATAACCTAGACCATCCTGACAGCCAACATAGAAAATTCCCTTTCACTGGAGGCAACAATTGGGAAGGAAGGGTGGGGAAACAGAATGGCTGTTCCCCTATCTTCCTCATGCCAGCCAAAAAGGTTTCTGAAATGATGATTTTTCTGCAACAGACCTCTCACCACTGTCTTAAAACAGGTCTGAAAATTAAATTAATAAATAAATAAATATTATTTGTATTTATTTACCCACCCATCCCTTGTATTCCCAAGTGCTGAACAAATTCCTCACTTGGCTTTAACCTTGTGAACAAGCATGTTTTCCCTAGTGTTTTATTTATTTTTAATTAGAGTGTCTATGTGGGAACTTGGGTTTTCTATCAAGGGAAGTTTCTAGAAAGTACAATTTCTATATTTGGTTCAAGCTACTCCCTGATACTTATTAACTGTTTCAGTGGCCCTTCAGTATCCTTGCTTAAGTGGAGCACAAGTCTATTTTAGTAATCTCTTACACTCACAAAGAGGAATCAGAAAGATCCTCTGCTCAACAGGGAAACCACTTACCTGATATTATTACTATTTTTCAGCTGCTGAAGCCACTATGATTTGCTTGCGATTCGCTTAGCTGAAAATATACAGCCCATCATTTTACACAGCTTCACAGCTTGAAGATGCAGTGGATCATTTTAACACTCTGCCTGGTGTTAGGTTGTAAATTATTACAGGGCACCTCACTCTCTCGCTTTCTTTATGGCACACTGATGAGGAGGCACAATTACATTAAGAAATCCCATTCCCCCATAGAATGTTTAACTATCTTACACTCATTTTCCATATAGGAAAGTGTCTATCATTCCTATGCATAGATCTAAACACCTCCTTGCCTACGGACTACAAGAATCATAAAGAATTTCTCTCTCTATTCCATGCCTCATAAAAGGTTAAAGAATATTTTCCATTTACCTCATATTTTGCACAGCACTTTGGTTGGTTTCTTTGGATCACAATCCTGTACACACTTATTTAGGAGCAAGAGGTTGCAAGGCTGCTTTTTAAAGG
Source organism: Intellagama lesueurii (assembly GCA_037013535.1). Classification (NCBI taxonomy): domain Eukaryota; kingdom Metazoa; phylum Chordata; class Lepidosauria; order Squamata; family Agamidae; genus Intellagama; species Intellagama lesueurii. Next base: position 104,357,427 of record JBAJHW010000003.1, read on the forward strand.
GTGTCATTAGTACCTTTACTCACTGTGATTTTAAACAGTAACCCATTATCTTTGCTTGTTGTAGCTTCAAACAAGTGGAAGCCATTAAGTAATGAATTTAGTTTTGCTTTCTGCAATTTCTTAGTTATATTTTAAAAAAAAATCCATCTAAAACACTAAGAAAATGACCTGAAATTTGGGAGAGTGGGAGGAGAAACCCTCAAAATGACATGGAAAGCACTTTTATCCTTCACGATGCAACTAATAAAAACAGTAAGTATTGTTTGTTATGTAAAAAGTAGGGACATAATCCTTTACTTTCAAAAATAAATTTGCTGTCTTGTTGTTAGCCCAAACAATAATATATTACATATAACATTGTTATTTATGACATGGTTTAGGTGTAACTTCCAGTGAGCTCAGTGGTACTTACTTCTAAAAAGACTTTTTATATAATTGTATGGCTAATTGCTTTTATATGCTAACTAGAGATGGGGATATTCGTAAATGAATGCGAATATCCCTGTCCCAACTGGACTTAATGAGGGTCCAGCCCCTGGGACCGGATTGACTACTCGTGCATCCTGGCGCCATGAAGGTCCCACTCTTCCCACCAATGGTGCTAGGAAGTCCGCTGTCTCCCTGCTCAGCTGGTCACTGCAGGCAGGGGGCGCGAGGATGAGTCTCCCCGCATGGCTGTTGAGTGGCCACCAAGCAGGGAAACAGCAGAGCTTCTGGCAAGACCTTCACGGCGCCGGGATGCATGAGTGGATTGGCCGGTCCTAGGGGCCGGCCCCTCATTAGGTCCAGCTGGGATGGGGATATTCGTTTACAAATATGAATATCCTCATCTCTAATTCTAACATCTTTAAGGCTCAGAGAAACATCTTTAAGGCTCAGAAAAGTGTACAGCTATAGTAGTGACAGGAAGCGATCTAGTCTGGGTCACTGTGAAATGGTTTGGAATGGTGGGGCTTGATTAAATTGCCCCTCCCATTCACAGGGAAATCGCTCCTACAGCCCCGGTAATTGGGATCTAATCAACCACATGTTGGTGTTAGATTGTTCCATTTTGGTTTGTTTGGTTTCAATATGACTCTCCCCTTCTCACTCTCTAAGGAGGGGGAGGGTATGAAAATGCCATGTTTATAGGCCACCTTTCTTCCAATGAGGAGACTCAAAGCAGCTCATGGTATTAAAAAAAAAAAACACCAACACAATAAATTATACATTTAAACCAATCAGCTATAACAGTAATTAAAATACATTGAATGCTTAAATGTTAAAAGAAGCTTGCTCAGCTAAAACCCAGCATACAGGGACTCAGTTATGGTTATTTAAAAGTTATTAGAATGCCTGAATAGGGCTTATATGTTTGTATTAACCATTAATGTACACCTTTCCCCCACCCAACACACATCTTACGATACACTAGACAGAATGCATGAAGAGGATAAGCTTTTGACAGCTGTCCCATTTGCATGAAAAAGGACACTAGAGAGGAAGAATCAAAATATCAGTGACAACCAAATTGAACTGGGATGGGCATAGCCTTAGATGTGGAACTTTCTGAAGAAGCAGGCGGCTCGGTGCAATGTCTTCACACAGTTGTGAATGTAGGGGGAAAAAAGAGTGAACATACAGCAGGGTGAATCAGCTGCCATTTTCCCAAGTGTAGCTGCAGGTGGATGGGTCAATGTACTGCAACATGTTCCTGCATGAACATAGCAGGCATTTTCTTTAACTACTGGTTTGGCATTATTAATAAAGTAAGCTTGGGATAAAGAGCGAGTGTCTTGCTTGTGATCTGAGAGAAAGTCATTGCTGAATTCAGGAAATGATAAGCTGTCCAGGAAGAATACTTCAACTAACAAGTTTTTATGATGAAGAGCAATGACAAAGAAAAGACCAAGGCGGCTTCAGGATATGGAGGCGTTTCCCTTTGTCTAAGGCCTCCTAATTGAACTAGTACTTTATCTCATTTGCCACCGTGTCCTGTATTCTATCAGTCCCTGAAAGCAACAGCCATGCCTTCATTTCATTCTGCCAGTCCTTTCATGGTAGTTTCCTAGTAAATCATGTTTGTGATTAAGCTATGGCAGCACCAGAGACTCGTTTCCTGGCATTCAGACTTCATTTCTCCTTGTTCCCCATCAAAAAGAAAGGGAGGGGGGAGCTGTTTTATGTCTGTTGCAGCCTCAGCTCATTTGATATTACATTCCACAGGAACCAGAACTGGGAAAAGTTATTTTGGCAGGAGTGGAATTCTCAGAATCCCTCAGTATAACTCGTGGCCATGCGGGCTTTCAAATGCTGGGTGTCACAGTTCAGAAATAAACTTTTCTGAGCTCTAACTGATACTGGTGAGGTCTGAGTCTATCTAAATGGAACACTGGGTTTCAACATAATAAACACATGACAAATACCCAAATTTGGGCAAAAATCCAATGTTAGTCTCAACCACTTAAGCCAGTGGGACTTACATTAAGGGGTGACTAATAAGTGGACATGGGAGCTTTGTATACGTATCCCGAGGGATACAAATATGAAGCTTGGCACCACAGGTGCCACAGTGGTCTATTCCCACTTCCCAGAACCAGCCCGGTCCACTCACCAGGCTCTTCGCAGTGCATGCATCTGATGGTGGCGACATCGTGCCAATTGCGGACATATTCCCCCTGGCACTGTCCCTCCTCTCCCCTCAGCCGAAGTGCCCCATTCCATCCTTGTTCCCTTCCCAATCCAATTGTTGGGAGGGAATCTGGTTGCAAGGAGTGTTCCATGGAGAGGCTATATAGCTATCACATTTAAGGCCTAATGCTCTTTCCAGAGCCTAATGCTCTTTTCAGAGCATCAGCTCCATGGAGAGGCTATATAGCTATCACGCTTTAGGCTTAATGTCCTTTTCAGAGTGTCATTACCTGCTGGGGTACATGGGATTTTCCATTTCCTATGCTTTCTGGTATAATGAACTGGAGCATGAACCATAGGAAATCATAAATCTGTATGCGGCATTGGGGAATGATCAGATATTATACACATTCGGTTTACTACTATTAGGGTACCCAGTGTGGCTTAGTGGGTGGAGTAATGGACTAGGACTCAGGAGACCTGGGTTTCATTCTCTTTGAAAACCCTATTAGGGTCTCTATAAGTCAGTTCTGATTTGATGGCACATAACAAGAACATACTTATTAACCTCTAGTATCCAGAAATCTCTTCTAACTGTCAGACTCCCTCTCCCATTTCAATTTTTTTTCCAGCATCTCTAAATTACATCATAGTGCCAGATCCTAGGACTCACTATGGCAGTTCATGTACGCAATAACTTTTTCAGAATGGCAGTGTGTGAGGTTGCCTAGGTGTCCTATGGGTTTCCAATGTACTACGTTTTTTTGGCTTGTAAAACAGGAATGGGTAAAACTGTTCTGAAACTGTGCCTGGGGTATTGTGTGCTGTCTTCTAGGAAGTGTTTCAAAATAAATTAAAATATATATATTAAAACATTAAAACAATTGGATTTTTTGTCCACAGTAAGTCTGAAGGGGAAAATACCACCAGCAGTAGCCAATATGTAGAGGAAGGAAAAAAAAAACATAACTTGGAGGGAGGGTGTTGCAGAGTATTCCAGATGAAGGGTTAGATTAGCTGATTACCTGGATCCCTTCTATTATTGTATAGCAAAAGAGTACCACATGTACATCAGATAATAACAGGGATGTTGGCAAGTCTTGGGACCCGTGTTCCAAGTCTGAATTTTAGGGCTCGAGTCCCAAGTCTGAGTGCAAGTCTTTGGTCCCAAGTCCCAAGCCTTTAGTCCCAGTTTTGAATTGCTTGCCCCTACCTGCCGCCGCCGCCGCCGCCACCGCCACCACCACGATCATCAGAGACAGTGAGCCAACTTTGGACAAATGGCTCCGAGTTGCTGAGTTGCTCCTCAAACCCCCGAGTCAAGTCCAAGTCAAATTGCCAGTGCAACATAAGTGCCACTCCACAGGGACTACTCGCAAGGCATGAGTCCCCATCCCTGGACAATAATAATACTAATTATACAAATAACAATAATCTTAGAGCTGCAGAACTAACCAGATGTTCCATTTTATAAGATCTTTCCTTTTTCAAAAACTGTGTCTCCCACAACCTCCAGCTGTGAACCACACCCTTAAATCTTCCTATTATGAGCAGCTTAAAAAATAAATAAAACCAGAGCTGCTTTCCATTTGTCTACAGGATAGCCATGGTATCCTGAGAGCATTATTTTATTAGTTTTCAGCACCAGCTGCATCAGACTTGCATCAGGCGTAAGACAGCATAATTTTTAAACTTATTCAGGAAGGATTACAGGGTAGAGGAATGGGTTGGGTGCACAATGAACATAAAAACCATAAAGAACATGTCCTTGCAAGACCTTGCTTAAGTAATAATTGCAAACAGATCTTAGAAAAGCAGAGTGTTGCAGGCTCCAAGAAAGTCAGTGATGGCAAAAGTAACTTCTTCCAATTACTGGCTTGCTGTTTCCAGATCATTGATCTTAAGGGGATGTGAGGTTAATTAAGCTTTAATTCACTCAAGATAAATTGACAGTTCTTTGTACAGCTGTAATTGCCTGAACATAAATATTACTAGTAGGTACAGGCAGATAATCATTTTATTTTCTGTATCATTTACTAAACATCTCTTTGCACATTAACATGCATAGATCCCTGTGCAATAATGCCAGATTTTCAAAATAATTGTGACTTTGAATGGATGGTCTGTTAGTCGGACCCGAAAGTGAATTTCCATTGTTTCATTTGTACATAATCAGCAGGAAGCTTGTCTCAGTGTCTTCACAGGAACTGTAGCCTTTTTCCTTCTTAGCAACTGTTTTGCCAGGAACTTGATGTTTCACTGAGCCATACAGAATAGTTATTACACTTCGCAAAACTGTGGAGAGTTTCCATTCTAATCCTTTTAGCATACAACAAAATACAATGAAAGAGAGAGATTGGCATTGTGTACAGTAGAGGTAAAAGCATTGTTGGTCCATGATTGGAGGGATAGGGGGACACTGTACCTAAATTTAAGGAGAAGGTGCCTCAGCCACTTGAACCACAACTGACCCTGAGATAAAATGACTGAATAAGTGGCATTTGTGTTTCAGCAGCATGCTCTGTCCATAACCTGCACACTTTCCTTAGAAATGCCAGAGCACTGTGGGGCCGTAAATTCTGCCAGATTTGCATGATCTTTCATAGGTCATAGCTTATTACATCAGATACAAGATGCTCCTCCATCCCATGCATGCCTCTGGACTGATATGTAGGGATCAGAGCTCCTATTGCATCTAGAACGTATGTTTGCCATAGCAAATATCTGACATTCATGTTAAGAACAGAAAACCACAGATATCAGCAGCCTCACTTCATTTGTGGGGATAGGTTAATTGGTTAGGATGCCTATATTGCCAGCCACCTACTTATTTTTTAAGTCTTTGTCCATCTAATTTTTATTTCTCCCCGGTTTTTGTTATTAGAACCTGGAATTACTGCCGTTTGCTTGACAATGAGTCAGTTGAGCCAGCTCTTAGTGCTGTAAAATGTGACCTGTAAGCCCTTGTTCTTCTGCTCAATGGCAGGTAAATAAAGAGAGATTAACAAACCTAGATGGAATAGATCTTTTATATAAAAATGGTTCTTCTTATCCGAGTCCTGAATTCCACAACCTTTCAAAATCAGACACTGAGCAAAGGGAGCAGTAAAAAGAATCAGTATTTCCAGTGATTGCTACAAGAGAAAATTGGATTTTGTACAAACCTTAAGCCTTGCATATTGGGCAAATAAAGTACATTTTTAAGTCTCTGCCTTAGAATGGAAGAGGCAGTTCTGTTCAGACAAGTAGCTTGTTGTATCATAAGCAGTTACTCACATAGATTAGCTGGCTGTTAGATTCTCTAAACCAGAGTTAAATCTTTTTCATAAACGTTAGTATTTGAAAAGAGGTTTTCTGTTTACAAGACAGAGATACAAACCTGAATCTCTATATACCTCCTGATAAAGTACATGAAAGTTGCAGTGCACAGGGCGAATCAGAAACACCTCTTAAAAGTCAAAGTTGGAACTCCAGCCTCAAGGGAAAGTGGCAACATCTGACACCCCCTTAACTCCCTCCCCAAGATTTTTCCACATCCTCTTCCCCCTCCAACATCAGACTGAAGGGGAAAGTGGGTGAAGACTGGAAGGCTTTTAATACTTAGGCCGCAGTCACATTGGCAAAATGTTTCCGAGTTACTCCTCCTTTTGGGGGGTTCAGACAACACATGGCCATTACCGATTCTTTTATTCCCCTTCCATGCTATTTCCACATCCAATCGAGCGCACTAGAAGGCTACTACTATATTTATTCCACGTTCCATCGCGCAGTACAGTCAACATCTCATTGAATGTGTACTCCAAAACTGTTTCATTTCCTATGCATCTGGCATGTGATCCCACTTCCTTAACCGCTGTCGTTCATCTCCCTTAATTTTTTAAAATTAATTTTCAAACGGGAATGTTGGGGCTTTGGTATACTTCTGTCGAATACTGCACTGTGGGTTCTCCTCCATAGAGGTTAACGAAGCATGGAAATAGAAAGAAATGGCCCAGATCAGTACGTGGCCATCAAGGGCGTTTTGCCAACACAGCGATGCACCCACACAATTTTTAAAAAACAAAAAAGGAAAGAGGGGGAAAGAAAGACACAAGAAAAGGAAGGGGGTATATCCCGCACGAGAGGTGTAGATGAACATACTGCATCTAATTCATCTAAAAACCCCCGGAACGGTTAAAAAACATATGAACCACTATCACAGGATATATGCCACATGATCACAATGCACGACTATACAGGAAGCAGAAGACGCAAGAAAGAAGGGGGGCATTTCTCTTGTGTCGCCACAGCCTCAGTATTAATAGCCCTCCTGTCCCTCTGGCAGGATTTAGAACATATCTGAAGGTGGTAAATGTTCTCCCTCCTGTTGGTTGCTGTACATATGAAACGTCAGAGGGTTTTGATCTAGCATTAGGACTCTCCTGTAAGGCTGCATTCCAATACCCACTTAACCTGAATTTAAAAACAATTGAATTCAGTAGGGTATACTTCTGAGTAAACACCATTGGGATTATGCACTTGGGCCCTTTAATAAAAGGTTACATTATGTAGATGGCTGGATAGCTCAGTGATTTAGGTATCTGGTTGGAAGTTTGATTCTTTACTGTGCCTCCTGGGAGAAGAGCACAGCTGTGTAGCCATGGGCAGCTATGCAGTCCCAGAATGCCCCTAGAAGAAGGAAATGGTAAACCAGTTCTGTGTATTTTCTACCTAGAAAATCCTGGAAAGGGTCACCATAAGTTGAAATTGACTTGACAGTATGTAATTATTAGCTGGCTGGATAGCTCAGCGAGTTAGGTATCTGGCTACCAAGTCAGAGTCTGGGAGTTCAGTTCCCCACTGTGCATCCTAGAAGAGCCAGCCTGTATAGCCTTGGGCAAGCTGCAGAGTCCTAGAACACCCCCAGAAGAAGAAAATTGTAAACTGAGTACTCTCTACCTAGAAAACCCTGAAAAGTGTCACAGTAACTCAGAATTGGCTTGATGGCACTCAATTATTTATTATTATTATTTTCCACAAACTTCAACTGTCCCCAAGCTGCCTATTTTTCTTGTATCTGTTCTAGATGAACCAATATTTTATATTTTTAAGAGCTCTTGCATATGCTTTATACCTGTATAAATATATGATGATGTTCACATATAACTTTCTCTCATTCCTCCCTAGTTGGGATTAAAACTATAGAGTCTCAGAGGCAAGCAAAATGAAGAGGTATCCACACTTAATAATAATATCACTGTACCGTGGTTTTGGCAATAATAAAGTGTTTGAGAAACCTTTGTCCTTATGTCTAAGCTTTTTGCCTTGAAAACACAAGAATCCAATAATATTTGTTTCCCTAAATTAATCTCAGAGAAATATTCTATATAAAAGGTCACCTAGGATTTCCAGATCAGCATCCTACCTCTTTAGATTTCAGGGCCAAACCTAAGATTTGCAATGTTTTGGGGCCGATCATTGTGATGTCACAGGAAGCGGCCATTCTGATGTCATAGAGATGGGACAGGCAAGGTTTGGAAGTAGGGCCAGAACAGCTTCAGAGCCAGCTAATAGTAGCCAGCAGGTACAAGGGGAATCCAGGAAAATGAACCCATCATCCAGGTAAACCACATTTTACTGGGTAATATGGCAATCTGGAGCCATATGTGGAGATATATTTTTTTTGACAGAAGGGTCAACAGCAAAAGGCATTCCAGCAGCTGTTGTAGTTGCTACTCTTCTTGCTAGGCCTTACTTCCTCCACAGTCTTACCAAAGATATACATTATGTGCAACGAGTTTTGTTTTTTTTCCAGGCCCTACACTATTGCCATAGCTTGCGGAAAGATCGGAGCCACCACACTGGGAGTTTTTTCAAAGACCTCCAACTCTGCTGCTAGGGATTTTATATCAAGAAAGCTCAGATGTTGACCCTCTGCCCATCCTTGCCCTGTTCCAAATAGCACAACAGGATTAAATACATGCACCTGTCTCTCTCCCCTCATTTCTGGCTTCCTGGTGTGCTGATATGATCTGATACCAATAGAAACACCTTTATGCTTAGATGGTGAATCCTGGTGCCAGCTGGGAAAGGATGTAAGCAGATGTCCAGGGAAGTTGCTTCACAAACAAAACCCAGACTTCCCCCCCCCCCGCCACTTAGCAGCATTTGCACTGAGATTTGTTTTCTCCATTTTGAGGTCTGAGGAAATATAGCCATTGGCTGAGACTCCAGCCAGCTGTGAGGGTTCAGCTTTTGGCGCCATGTTCGGCTCAAAGAAATCAGTAGATTTTTGTTGCTTCAAAACAGGTGAAAGATTTATTGGTGCATTTAACAATAAACAAGTGTCCATAACATGATTTTGAGGCTTTTCTCCTTCTGCCAACGGGTCCTGAAGGGGTTTCCAATCTTCGAACAGGAACGGATTTCCACAACTAGTGTTCCATGGTCCCGGCAAATCTGAAGGGACCCAGTCTCTTATGGTCTGCCCCGTCGAACCTTCTAACAAGGGCACGGTCTCGTCATCCCGATCACCATTCCACAGGGTTCATCTCTCGGGGTCTCGATTCTCCCAGGGTCCTCCCTGTAACTCTTCCTCCTCATCTCCCTTATTCTCCATTCCGGTCTTTCTCTCCTTTCCCTCTCAACTCTCTCTTTCTCCTCTCTCAGTTTCCTCCTCCACTCTCTCGCCTCGGCTTCTCCCCAATAAGAGGGTCTGGGTGGAATCTCTCTTCTCCTTCTGTAATCGGCCTCCTCCTTAGGCACTCTTAGCCTCTCCCATAATCCTGTCCGGGGATCCTCCATTCACACCCATTCCCAGCCTTGCGGCAACTGCCCTTCCTTCCTTTTTACCTCCCCCGTTCCTGCCTCCAACTCCACCCTCTTTTTCCTCTCCTTTCCCGCCTTTTCCTCCTGAACCTCCTCCATTGTTATTTTCTGTATCTCTTCGCTCAGTTCCTCTGTTTCTGTCCCTTGCTGAGCTTTCCCCGTAGGTTCTGGTGCTGGCTGGGGTCTTGCCTCCTTATCCTCATTGTGAAGGAGGGACGGCTCTCCAGCGAGTGGGGTATCCCTCTCGCCTTCTGTCTCACACCAGCATTGTGAGACCTTAGCATGTCTAATTCGGTGTGCATTTTTCTTTAACTTCAAGGACCGTACACAGGGGTTACACGCAGCACATCCATGCAGAATAGTTTGCTAGTGCTTTGCTCTCCAGGTACAGAGATGGTGGCAGAGACACTTTCCAGTTAATAGCCTATTTGTAAATGTAACAAACATTTTAAAACTGTAGGTAATTTTTTAAAAAGTACACAATGAAGTCAACACTGCATATAAGCATTTTATTAAAATGTTTGGTCATTTATTTATTTAAAAAAAGAAATCTCTCACAGAATGATAACTCAACAGGCCTCCCATAGAATCCAGCAAAGGGGAGGCTATATTTCAAAATAAACAAATAAAAGACTTTGTAGCCATTGGTTATTCAGACAGCAGTTCTTGAGGTGAGCGTGACCACCATGAACCGGTTGATTTAGTCCTGTAGGGACAGCCTCATTTATGGACAGGAATGTGTGGGGAATGCAAATTAAATTGATAGCTTTCCTCTCAGTCTGAATCTCCCAGGCTGTCTCCAAACCAGACACAATTTACACTCTGGAATCCTCACACTGACAGATGTCTGTGGATTCACCTGAAAATAATGCACACTTTTCAAAAGCATACAGATTGAAATAAGAACAATTCAAATGAGGGCCAAACACAAAGTGAACATGTAAGGCCATGTGGAGAAGGCAGCAAATTAAGATATATTCATAAGAACATGCACAAACATGTAAACATTTGAAGAAAAAATAAACAAAAAACAGGATAGAACTTGTCCGAGGGGAAAAAAAAAACAATCTGACAAAATCAGATGTGAACCAAACATGGAGGAAGGGGGGGGGGGGGGAGACAGTCATGGGTGAGAACTTCATGTATCCACACATGCCTGTTCAACAAAAAAACTAGATGAAAAAAGGGGGAGGGGGCTGAAAATAATTATGACATTATGTAAGGTAAATTCAATGTATATATACACATAGTTACTGTACAATAATAATGAGAAATCATTTTTTTCTACTTCTGGTATTTCTTACAATTATACTGTAACTTTAAGGCTACAGCTTTCAGTCTGCCGTTTTTAAGCTGCCCAGAGATGAGAATCCTCTATTCTGTAGACCAGAGCTCTTTGAATCCCATAGCCATGATATTCTGGGAATTGTAGTCCCCCCAAAACAAAAATGAAACAAACAAACAAAAACCACACAGACCACACAAATATGCCTCATATCTCTGAAGGTGCCGTTTACTGTTATTGTCCTGTGGTTTTGAAACTAAAGTTGTTTTCAGAGGAATAACTGAAGTGAACCTAACTGTGGTGAAGCAGAGGTCTGTTAGGATTGGCTGACTTTGAATGTTTCACCAAAAGGAATGATATACGTCTCCACGGAGAAAGAGGAACTTCTAGGGTTAAAAAGATTACAGTATTTGTGTCTCAAGCTCTGTTTCAGCAGGTGCCACTTTGTGATTCTTCTAATTAAAGAAAATGAAGTTCCATTCACATATCTGTGAGTTTTCTTCCAATTCAGTCTTGCTGGACCCACCCAGGGAAAGGTTTTCAAAGTACCCCCTGGTGCATCTGTGCAACGTTGCACAGCACACTCCCCAGGACTAAGATGGTCATTTCGAAGCTGACAAAGATCAGTTCAAAGTATTTCCTTTGGAGCAGCCTGGCACTCAGTTTGCTCCCAAGCTGTTGTGTGGATCTCCACAGCAACCTCTTATTGCAAGTGAGGTATTAATGATTCTTCCTATATCCAATTTACAGCATTTGTGATAGGATGCCTTGTCTCCAACCTTGAGGAGAAACAAATGGTTTCTTAATTTAGCCACTGTGAAATCTGCTGCATAAATTGCATAGCAGGTGGTATTGCAAAAGTCACAAGACTTAACCGTCTGCTTCTGCAGTGCTGAGATTCCCTTTCAATGCTCAGATACTTAAAGACATGGGAATGCAGTCCCTGGAGTATAGCTGTGTTTATATCTCTTACATTGGTTATATACATTTTGCCTTTTGAACTAGTCTAGAAAGGGGAAATTAAACACTCAGCATAGGGCTTGAGCAAAGTCTTCTGGATTACTCTACTTCCTCTAAGCACCATTTTAAGATTCCAGTAGTGTAAAGGCTTTTGACATCTTTATTTTGGGAGCTGTAGTGCCTGTGTCACATACATTTTAAGCTAAAGATGAAGAAATCCTGAAGACGAGTTGTTCTGAAGATACTTAGTCAGAGCCAGTCGCCAGTTCCCTCCCTGGTCCACTTGTCAAAGTGGTAGAACAGTATTTGCAAGTATGAAGCAAATTAGGGGGTCTAGTCATTTGGCAGAAAATACATAACAGGTGTACCTGCTATTTTCTGGCACAAGTACAGAGCTTGGAAAAGTTGCTTTTTGGATAAAAATTCCCAGAATTCTCTAGCTAGCTAGTCAATTATTGCAGTTGTGTCTTTAAAAAGTGTATTTTCCAAACTCAGCACAGGGGCTGCCTTCAGGTTTGATGAGGACCTCAATACAATGGCTGAAATCCTGTTGCTTAGTATAGCAAGTCATTAGACAGATTGAAGCAACAATCACAGGTGGGAGATCTTGGGGATAATAATAAAGTAGTGTGCCACACAGTGGGCCTTGCACTCATATAACCTTCCCTGCTGTTTTAATTAATCCTCAGTGTCGATGGGGCACTGAATCCATTCCATGTTTTAGTCTGAACTTTGAAGGGATCCTGAAGAGAACATTCAGTATATAGATTGTGTTAAGTCTGGTTCATGCAAATAGTAGTTTCATGCCCTATTAATATCAGAGCCACCACTCTCCATTGGCAAAGAGACACCATCTTGATCTTCATCTCAGAGAGCAACAAAGCATGTACCAGCCCTGCAGCCACAAGGTGTTTGTCTGAAAAGCCACAGCTGCCATGCTCTGTCATCCTTCTTAAATGTTCCATTTTCTAGTATGGGAATAATTATCTCATAAAAGTGGGCTTGTTTTCTCCATCTATCTGAAATAGTCTTCTGGGCACATTTCTTTACCTTCACCACAGCTCTCCTCAAGAAAGCATCTCAAGATAAATGAATTACACTAATTACACCTCATTGGTATATTGGAATCCTATTTTCAATCACAGCTACAACCTGCTTTAAAATGAGAACCATTTAAAATGAGTGATGGAAGGCTTTGTTTATATCATGCAGTCAGCTTTGTATACAACATGGCTCCTTCAATCTCTCCTTAAAGATTATCCAGATTTTTAAAATAAGTACACAAAAACCAGACCTCTTCCTTTGTAACCACTGCTTTGGCAAAACAGAAGTTGTCACGTCTATGTTTGTGGCATTTTCAAAGTGTCTGTCATGAGGGTATCTAAGCAACCTGGAAGAGCAGTAATTATTTCCAAAAAGCATGTTCAGCCAGTGTAGAACTGATTTCCCATTTCAGTTGTGAATTTGTGGCAGCATTCAGATGTCCCCGCCAACATCCTTTTTGTGGGAGACCCTCATGAATAGGGGAAAATTCACAGCTCAACAGCATTAAGAGTTGTTGTTCCACTAACTAAACCAAATCTCACTGGCCATCCAAAGAGGAAAAATAGTAATTTTGGAAACAGTGGTTGTATTGAAATCAAAGGGAGACAGCTGGGGAAAGTCACCCCACCCCACCCCGTCACCCTTGCAGAGCTGAGAAGCTCATGCTAAACTTGTTATATACAGTATTTGCTTTGACGATAGACCATTTTAATAAGTATAAGTTCAGTTTTACCTTAACCCTCCCCCTTTCTCGAACAAGGAAGCAGGCTCACTAGAAAGAAAGAAATTTAAACATAATATTCTTTCTTTCTTTTTCAATCAAAGAGGTTGCTTGTAGGTTACTTGTTGACCATAATATTCAAACTTTCACTTTCGCTGTTCCCATAAAACAGAACAAATATAAAATGTTCGTAACATTCAAAGGAAACATAGTGAAAAGTTACTTTTTTTGGACAGCAGTTCAAAAGCTATCCCAGTTTGCTTGGGCACTGCCTCTGGTATTGAAGAATTGGTTGTCCTAAAAGTAAATTCCCATTGCTGGTTCAACGTCACATGATCACAACTAAGCAATGTAACATATTCCAGTAATCACAGAATCATGACCAGTTTCTAAGCATAAATTGATATTCATTTCTTGCACAGCTGAATGCCATGTAGTTCTATTTGGATGTTACTCTGTTAAGTGTTCAGTTAAGTAAGTGGGAAATGATTAGGGATGTGCAGAAGAAAGATGAGGGTGGGGGAAAGCCTCTTTATCAACCACTCAATTACTCTTGAATTTTCCTAAAACCTCTGTGATGGTCTGCTTCTGCAGTAACTCCAAAATTTACTCTACAATACTATTTCTGATGATGTCCAGTTCATTCATACACATGTATTATGTACGTTCTCTTTACTTAGTAACAGTTTATCTCATGACTAGCAGCTAAATGCATTCACTGTACATCCTAAAAATATAGTTCTGTGAACCAGTGCTTATATACTGCAGCCATCCAGTGACAGAAATGGATGTGTGTGAATCAACTTCAAGGCTCCTGCTTGGCCATCATTCAGCTGGGGGTAACTCATGGAAAAGACCCAGTTAGCCTATTCAGAGCCTGGAAATGTTGCTTGTGACTACAGCTCCCAGAATTCCCTATGCTAACTCCTGCCCATGTTGGCCTGGGAATTCTGGGAGCTTTATTTCAAAAATTAACTTTTTAAGGTTTTGCTATTGCTCCCCCTGCTCTGTGCAAAATACACTTCCCACAGGGCAAGCAACCAGACTCCTCAAAGTCATACTAACTCATCTCCTCTTTTGTTGCTGTTGTTGTTTCAGTTTTTCACATGGAGAGCACAGCAGTGAGAGCAGCAACAGAGATGCCTGCAAAGTCCCCAGTGCTTCTGCACACTGGCTTTCTTCCACTGCCACTGGCTTATTGTGGGTGGCTCGCAGCACTTCGCAATTCAACCACAGGAGTACCTCCCTTTTGCAAAGCCAGTCAGGGTTGCACAGTTTCCAATGCCAGATCCATGATTTATTGGGAAGTTCATCTCACAATGGGGCTTACACCCTCCCCATTGCATTAACCCTTGCATTAAGGCTGTAGCCCAGTCACTATGCATGAAAGAAAGCCATAGATGGTTGCTCCACCATAATTATAACCCTGCCTTGTAAGTTGCCAGCCTTTCCTTCTGTCTGTCTTCTCCTTCCACACCTTTGCCATCCCAACCCCAGAAAAAAGACGCGAGACAATGATATGGGTTAAATATGGGCCACACTTTAAGTACCCTGGGCTTTCCCGCCCCTCGCTCAAGTCTCGAGAGACTTAAAAACAGTCTCGCTCCATCCCGGGTGGATGGCAAAGAGTGTTCACACTGCCCAAAGTCGGGGACTTGGCAGCGATCGCCACATTTTCTCTGCAGCTGCACTCCTCTGCTGCCTACAGCACTCCAAGACAGCCTATGGCTCCCGTTGTGTCCTTGTCTTTTTCTTCCTGCACAGAAGGATCCTTCCTGTCACCACCACCACTAGCCCCATTGCACTTCTCCCTTTTTTCCCCCTTCTGCCTTCTACCATCTCCTGAATGGTGGTGATGCCAGAGCTGGTGCTGTCATGGCATCCTTCTACACTGATTTGTGCTGCTTGGCCCTGGTGCCAAAATCACAAGCTTCAGCTCTGCTCCCCCATTCAGAAGAATGGCATGGAAGAAGAACACCAATATAAAATAAATCCTAGTTAACAAAAGAAGCAAAGTCCAGAGGTGGGGAGGGGGGGGAAGACACCCAAAGCCCAAATAAGCCAATATCATACTTGGAGGTAAAAGTTTCAGGCTAACATACTGATTGTGCTCAAATCCTACCCATTCATTCTTCTTAATCAGCATGACAGATATTGCTGGCATTTGACAGCCGACTTTGCTCATTTTGTAGGACACGAAGGTGAAGGCCAAGTAATTTTAACTGCTTAAAAATAATGATTACAATTAGGCCACAAGCGTACTGCTTGGTAGGACTGTTTGATTAGACCATTATTCATGATCAAAGTTCTTATTTTGAAGTCCAAATAGAGCCCGTGCCCTTTCAGACTTGTCACTTGCCTATGCCTTTGACAACTGTGTGTGTGTGTGTGTGGGGGGGGTGTATTTAGACTTTCCTCTTAAAGTGAGAAATCCTCACTAACATTAAGGTGGCATGGTTTTCTAAGAGTATTTGAAACTCACAGAACTGGCTCCTCCACCGCAATGTGAACTAAGGATGTGACACTCACTGCCTTTTATGCTCTCTGGAAAAAAAATGAAAGGCCAAAAAAAAAAAAAAGTCTCTTTTTTTCCACTTGTAGTGAGAGTACTCGGTACAATATTTGCATAGGATCTCACAGGATCTATGGGGGGGGGACATCTTGTCCTGACGAGATCTGTAAAATCACTGAGAATTAAATGTTTTTTAAATATCATTCACAACTCTACTCTGAAGGGGCTAGGGGACTAATTAACATGGTTTGTCCCAGGAGAGTGTCGAATCTAAACATTATCCTGATGGCCCTTGGGGAATTTCCTGTTGCCTCAGTGAAGTGGAGACAAGCTGGCTCCTTAGTTTGCTTGCTATGGAGTAGGTGGCAAAGAAATGAGTATGATGGAGAAGAGATGAATGATGGTAGAAAAGTCAGAGCAGGTTCTTCAGAACTAGAGCCCTTTGGAACAGCCTCCTTTCATGAAGGCAGTAGGCGTAGGTTTACCAGGTGCTGGCTCCTTCTTGCCACCACCCCCACACTCAGTAAAGTCCTTGCACAGTTAAAGCTACTGTGCCAGCTGCAGTCATTCCTTGAGACGTCTGTTACAGCCATGGTGACACATACTTCATTACATCCCATTTGAATTACTACAGTGTGCTTTATGTGGGGCTCCTTCAGAAAGTGTTCAGAAACTTCAGGGATCCAAGAGACTCCAGCTAGACTCCTGACCAGAGCTGGGTGAGGGGAGAATAGAAGGTTCGTGTTACAGCAGCTACACGAGTTACCAGTCCAACCAAAGTGCTCGTTTTGACCTGCAAGTCTCTTAACAACTTGGGACCAGACTATCTAAAGGACCTTATCTCATCTTGTGAGCCTCCTCAGTTTTTAAGATCTTAAGGAGGGGCCTTTTTGCTGGTGGCTTCTAGACTCTGGAACTCTCTTCCACAGGAGACCAGGCTGTTCTTCTCCTTGCTGTCCTTCTGCTGGCAGATAAACATCTCTTTTTTTTATGTAGGCTATTACTTACTTATTAAGCAACTGTGTGCCAAGAAATAGATTTTAATGGGGAAGCATAGATTTTCTTTAAAAATATATATTTAAAAATCTGTTTTAAATTGTTTTTATTTGTTATTTTAATTTTTAATATGGCAAATTATTTTTCTTTGTTTATTTATTTTTTAATACTTGGAGGGCAGCACTTTGCCCATCTTGCATTCTAGGATGCACACACACAATTGTCAAGTTGTGTGTGTACATTTTTGAAATATATGCAATATTTGGGGTTCATTTCTCATGGCATACATGGCAAATCGAGAAATTTAAGATTCTTTACCACAGATTCCATCCAAATCTGTGTTCAGTTTTGGAGAGCACTGAATTGTGTTTTGTTTTCTTTGTAAAAAAAAAACCTTGATGTGAGAAATTTCTCAGAATCCACATAAAGTACTCTAGTCCCGAAAAAAGAGAAGGGAATGTAATGAAGAATGTTTTATATCATTATCATTAAGTGGTTTCTTGTAGGAAATTGGCCTTTACTTGTATCACTAATGCATATGGATTAAAAACATAGCCACCCCTGTAAAGCAGTGTCTTGATTCACCTGTACAACTACCAGAGAGGCTAATCCAGCAAACTCCTAAATCCATAAAACAGCTTGGAAGGATACTAGGATTTAACTGCTTATGTTTACCTGAACCACCTCTTGAACATTGTAGAAAAAAGCTGTAAATTAGTTTTGTTACACAGTGATGTTAAAATCAATAGGGGAATTTCTGAAGCCTTAATTTCAGTGTATATATTCCAGCATTGTTCTATACCACTCCTGCCATTGTACTCACAGAGGAGGTTTGGATTTTCTGAACAAACAAAGCACATAAAATAGTACATAAAGCACAGATTCCTTTAACTTTCAATCGTCCTTCCATTCATTACGTGCTAAAGTTCTATTATTAGCATCATCTGCAGCATTGTAAACTTTTGTGTTCATTGTCATTATGCTTATATTTGATTTTTTGAGGATGAGGATGATGTCAGACTTAGGGCAACCCTTTTCAGGGTTTTCCAGATAAAGAATACTCAGAAGTGGTTTACCATTCTCTGTTCTTCAGGGGCACCCTGGGACTGTGCAGCTTGCCCAAGTACACACAGACTGGCTTTACTTGTAGGAGGCACAGTGGGGAACAGAACTCCCAACCTCTGGCTCCACAGCCAGATACCTAAACCACTGAGCTATCCAGCCAGTTTAAAAAGTATTAAGCTACATTATAAGCTCTCTTGTAAAACAGGCATGCAGGCCTGAAGCCACCCCAAAAGGAGGTCACCTCAAGCTGGCAATGATGGTTTACGGACATAGCACTCCAGAGCAGGTAAGGAACAAATAGAAAGAATTTGCTCACAACAACTTTAAAGTCTTCATTGTGGGAGACAATCTGGAGCAAAGGCTTGCTCAGTTTACATGACACTTGTAACTTTTTTGTGGGTGTGAGTGCATGTTTTTAGTTACTTTTACAGTTCCATGGGTGTGGCTTCACTAAAAGGTAAAGGAAAAACATTGTTGGGGTTCAAGTACATGTGGTGCCTTCTTCTCTAAAGTAATGTTGAAGTAGACAGGGAGGTGAGAATGTTTGGTACCAGAGATCACTAGCTTATAACTTGCAGATAGTTTTAAGCACTGAAAAGTAATTTCATTTTCAAGTGTCTGAAAAAATAAGCTACAATTCACAAAAATAGGTGAGAAATAAAATAGCTTAATCTTGAAAGTGGCACAAGACTCCTGACATTTCAAAAGTGATGTTCCAAGTTCTGGTTGAAAATAGAGAACTTAACATAAATGTGTTTTTTTTTTTAAAGAGTTGGTAAAGCAATTGAAATGAAGCTTTCAAGGAAAAGAAGAAGGATGGAATCAAAAGTATTTTGTCAGTATTTTATTTAAAATACAATATGGAATTGTCTTGTTGGATTGTGGGAAACTGGAAAAGGCTGAGTCACTCAGCTTGGCACTTAGCCAAGGAAAAATCATGTGCTACCTCCACACATGTGCAGAGTTCAATTTGCTGCATCATACTTGCATCATACAACTGTATTTAAGCAGGTTGCTGAATAGACTTATTTGTTGGGTTGATGTATGGAGGAGCAGCTCGTCACTTTGGCAGAAGGAATCGTGAATTTGCCAGTTCTGAGGTGCTATGTATGTATATTTTGTAAATACACTCTTGGTGAAGGGAACATCTCCTGCGTCCTGTGTCTTTGTTTTTTGCTCTCAGTTTGGAGATTGGTGAAGAAATCTCAAACAGCATAACAACAGTGCTGCGCAACTCGCAACAGGTTTGGGGTGGGAATTTACTGATCAGGTGATATAACATGGGTGTACTTTAAATGAATGTACAAAAACGTCAATGACACCATGGTTTTTCTCATGACATAATACTTTGAATTCACCCAGCACACCCAATCAGAGCTGTTTAGGAGATTCTCTGTTTAGATTCAGGGTGTGATCATATGGGGAAATAGATCACAATTTGGATTGCTTGTGATTTGGTCTGGTGCAGCAATCTCACAACATTCAGGGGAAAGCACTCCAGCCTGACCCTGATCTATGCCCAAACTGGAGCTTTTTGGTCCAACTGTAGGGCTACTACATTGGAGGGATGGACTGAAGGTATTCCCCAGCTGACAGAAGGGAGATTGCTTCCCATTAAAATAACATCTGGTGAGATCAGGTGCATTCCTTTACAGCCATCTGATCACACCTTCAGTTGCAGTTTTCAATGGTTCATTTATGCTGCATCCTTCTCATGCTTCCTGCAGCTCCTCACTTCTTCACAATGCTGCTTGTCCCATCAGATTCCATCTTTTTCAGATTGAAGTCATTGTCACTACAAATATGCAAGCAAAAATAATTCTCCCTTCAGAAAGAAAAAGGCAGCATTAAAATGCTATAAATAAATAAAAATTTAAAAAGTGCTTATACAGAAAAAGACATGATACATTTTAAAAAATTAAAAGCAAAACAGTATGTTTCTAGTATCAGAAATGGTAATGGCATTGGTGGTGCTTGTCCACCCAGTGTCCCTTGTTTATTCTCTCTTAAACATAGGTTCACCCCCTGGATGCGTTTCCTCTTTGCACGCTGCCACCAAGTATTATTCACACAATACCAAATACGTATTTCAGACATGTGTGCTGCCAACTATAACAGGTTTATTGAACTTTTAAGTTTGAGAATCACAGGAGTAAATTATAGATGTTCTTTTATTGTTCTGTAAATCACAAGGGAAACTCACAGATGTTCAGGATCACTCATTAAATAGGTTTTGGTTATGCATTGGTTTAAACGTATTTTTATTCACAACAACAATATACTTTTACTAGTTATCTATTCTCTATTCCTTATAACTCTTCCCCTATTCTCTCTATCACTTCAACTGTTCAATCTTTGTATTAACCTTCTCAATTTCCTATCTCTCCCCTCTGCTTCTCTCTCTAACTGTCTCTCACTGATTCCAACTGTTCTTTTTGGTTCCGCCCCTCCTGTCCTATCATAGGCTCCTGCACTTGAGCTCCACATGATGGACAGGAGTGACGTAATATGATGGCATTCCACCACAGACATGATACATTTTAAAAAATTAAAAGCAAAACAGTATGTTTCTAGTATCAGAAATGGTAACGGCATTGGTGGTGCTTGTCATGACAAACAGAAGGCATAAGTTTTAAAATGGCCATCCAAGACTTAAACTAAGGCAATTCGGATCTTATTTATCCATAAGACCTTTCATCTCAGCTTTTTATTTTAAAACATGACAAAGATAACCTATAGTATTTCAGAAGGCAGTAACAACCATAATTTTGTAGGCACACAATAAGAAAGTAACAAATTAAGAAGCCAGTCAGCACAGGTCAGTCAAAAACAAAGCACTTAAGGCTATTTAAAATCATGAAAATCATTATTTGGTGGCAAATTTATTTATTTATTTATTTATTTATTTAATTGATTGATTGATTGATTGATATACCGTCCATCTGGCAGCCAGGGCAACTCTGGGAAAATAAGACAGGCTTTATCCGACACCTAAAAAATACCAAAGTTGGTAAGAGATGAAGAGATTTGTTGCTACGAAGAAAGCTTTATCTCTAGTAACCATCTACCCATCTTTACTCAGAAGGTGAGTGAAACAAGAGTAAGATCTCTATCTTTATATTCAGACCATGTTTATAGTAGACAGTCTTTCAGATACCTTGATAATGAAACAATTGTGAGCCATGCTGTGGCCTGCCTAGTAAGTCAACATGGCAACACAGAATGTTATACGTAATAGCCCCAGATCATAGACCAGTAAGAATATTTCCAGTGGCTGACTTATTTGAGGGGGCATACAACCCTCATGTGCATTGTGCTTGGTCTTCCCAGGCATGGCGACATATGGTCACCAAGGTGCTGTTGAACTGTAGCTGTCACCAGCCCCCAGCCCTGGCTAATGCCGGCCAGTTGGATGAGAGTTGCAGTCCAAGAACATTTCGAGAGTCACATGTTCGCCATACATCCGGATAAGCATGTTCTGAATTTTGTCAACTGTGTTTTTAGGTTAAACATGGAAGTACCTCTCAACAAGGAATGTGGTAGGAGTCCTCTGAAGGAGTTCCTCTATGTTAATTTTTAATTTTAATGAGACTGGTGCTGTATGTGGTGTGTGTGGAACCAGTTAACTACCCTAAATGATCCAGGCTGATTCATTTCAAGACCTATCGCTAGTCTGTTAAATTGTACTTTAACTATGTTGTTTGTGTTTGTTATAAACCACCCAGAGTGGCCTTCAGCCAAATGGGTGGTATAAAAATGAAATAAATAAATAAATAAATAGTCTCCCACAAAAGGAATCATTTTATGCTAGATAATCTGATGCAGATATTCTTGGTGAAAATGCTTGTGTCAAAAGGTTTCTTTTCCAGAGGAGAAATGTACCTAAAAGAGGAGAAGGATTTTCAATTCGAATTATATTTAGTATACAACTCCAGAATAGCTAAATAAATAATTTTCAGTAATTATCAATTGTATTCTGTAAGACACTGGACAAAGATAATACAGATTAGCTCAGGCATTGTGCAGTTTCTGACTGCCTCTGCTTTGTTTTGTCTTCTGCAAGATAAAAGAAACATTTCTGAATGCTTATATCGATACTTCTTTTTGTCGCTTCTTTCCCATCATATTTTGGGAACTTTTAATATGAATCTAAAACTAAGTGCGCTTTACATCTTACCTATGATTTGTCACTTTTGCAGGTTGCTAATGAGGAGGCTTTATATACCCCTTCTCTCTTTGTGCAGATGGAAAATTCCTTCAGTCCTCCAGCTGTCCTCAATTTACCAGGAAGAATTCCAGTATTCTTGTATTGTTTCCAAGTAAATAACTGGTTTGAAAATCACGGTTAACTTTTCTTGTATGCTGCCCTTTCACAACAGACTATGCTCAAACCAGGTCACAACAGCCGTGTTCAGACATTGCATGCATTCTGCTAATGATCAGTGAAACTGGGTGTTTGTGTTGTCTGTTTCATATGCAGGGAATCCTGTTCGGATGAACTTCTAATGACATTTTGTGTCTTGTGCGTATGAATGTAAATTCATTTACATGAACACCAAGACAACATGCAATGTGTAGCCTGCCATCTCACACTCTGTAGATGGTAAGGTTCATTTTGTATTCTTGATCACACGTTACAGCTAGTGTGGTGCAGTGGTTAGAATACTACTGGAATGGAACTTGGGATCCCCAGATTCAAATCCTTCCTGAGCCAAGACATTTATGGTGTTACCTTGGGCCAGTCTTTCTGTCGCTCTCAGCATTGCCTTCCTTAAAAGGGTTGTTAGGAGGATAAAATGAAAAGGAGAGAAATATATGCCACTTTGAGCTGGTGGGAGAAAAGACACAATATAAATGGAAGAAGTCAATAAATGAATGAGTAATTTATGCCCCTCCCCCCAAAAATAAAAGAACAAACATAAATCACTTGAGATCAGGTTATTCAGGAATAAATGGAAATCCCAGGAAGAAGAGATCCTTCAGCAATGTGATATGTGTGGAGGGGGGCAGTGTATGTTTGGTTATGTATGGGAGGGAACCAAAGTGAGGGCTCTTTGTATGAAAATGGAAATGTTAAAAATAAGCAAGGGTGTCCCTGTTGCCATGTGTGGAGGGTAAGCTTAGTAATTTTTCTCCCCAGTTTCCTATGCTTATCTTTGGCACATGCGTTTTTGAGCGTCACAAAATTAAATGTTATCGGCATCAGTGTTCAAGTTTGTAAAGTGAGTGACATTTATCTTTCCGTTCTGCCCTGTTCTTTTGTCTGGAAAATAGGACACTTTTAGGACTGTAGATAAGGCAGGGGTGATTTTAGAAAATGCTTAGCTTTTGTAGTGGCATAAGAAAGATAAGGCTTATTAAATGCCTCTGAGCAAAGCCTGTCATTAGTCTCATACCAGTGAAGTTCAGTGGGGGAAAAACCCAGCAAAAATGTGGAGTAGCTTTGAATGTAATGTTGATGGGCATTTGGGGGTGGGACAGGAAGCACCCATGTGTTTACACTTCCTTCTGCTGCACAACTTCCTTTAGCGGGAGCTATGCATATGTCAGGAAAAAGGAAACACGACAGTTGTCTTTCAGGTGAGACAGAGATGCAGAAAAAAGAGAAAAATCATTCAGCCCATTAATATTGGTCTAAGGCACTGGTGCAGAAGTAATGCAACACAATTTTTCTGCACCAGTGTAAAATCAGAAGTTACTATCATTTACGCTCATAAACCTCTTGGATGTTACATCCTCTTCCCTAACTCAACAGACTGACAAAACTTTGTGAGGAAAAGGTATCTTGTACTCTGACCTGTCTCTTTAATGTGAATTGCGGGATAGTTCAGTGATTTAGGTATCTGGCTGAGGAGCAGAGGTTGGGGCAGGGGGAGAAATAACCCATGGGACACAGTTCCATCCTGGTGATGGGAACCCATTAGATATAATTTGTTAATAATTGTTCAGTTCACCACCTGTATACATGTGTTTAAAAGGATGTACGTTAAGACAAATCTCTTTTCTAACCTTACCTAGAGGGAAGGGCAAAACAATGTAAGTGTGACCATTTGTGACCAGATGGCTGCCTAAATGTGTTGCTTTTACACAATATGGAGAGAAAAAGGCCAACACACGTATGATGCTTAAAGAATCTTTGTGTTGAACTTGCTTTTTTTAAAAAAAGGAATCCGTGTCAACTGTAGTGTGGTCTCTTCTTCTTTAAGGGGAAAAACATTACAAGGTTTATAGAAGTGCAGATGGCATGCAGATTCAGCTCTTTCCTCTTCTGTTGCACACCAGAGCAATTTTACCCTTAAAACAGGCAATTTTACAGAAAAGGAAAAACCTGCCAGTTTTGCACAAGGGTTTTCCACCATTCTCCTCAATGTGAAAACTCCATTGAGATTGCCAGGAAATTCCCGGCCATCCTCGCGGTGAAAAAAGCATGGCACTTCCTCATCCTTGTGTGTGAGGAGAAGAACCACAAACAAGGATTTACAGGCACACTTACATACAGTGATGTAGACTTTTTTAAAAAAATCACTGTGGGCTTGATACCACCTCTATTTAAATCAAGATAACAGAATCAGGAACAACGAAGCAGCATGACTTTATTGTAAAAATTGATTTTTCATAGGAAGGGAAGGGGATATTGCTTTCTCAAGTACACTAACAAAATAAGTGGTTGAAACAAATGTAACACAGCAGATACATCCCCATTTTAGCAAAGCATTAGGTATGGTGCTTCTCAGACTAATTCTGTAAAATCAAATTGATCTGGATACAAACACCATTATATGGTATAAAATGGGCTGAGTAAGCATAAACAATAGTTAATAACAAGTGACAACTGATGAACTAGAGAGAGATATTTAGTGGCTTACCACTGAGATGAGCATCACCTCTCATCTAATTTAAACATTCTTATCATCCATTATCTGAACTGGATAAAATTCACAGATGATATTACATTGAGTTTTATATTAGATTCTCCACATAATTGTAAACAACAAAAGGGAGATGGGATTTCTGCCTGCATTAGAGCTTTTGTAAGTTATAGATTTTCAGACTGTGTTTCTTGGATTCATGAGTAAGTTTTGGAATTAGAATATCAGAGGTTCTTGAGTAAGATCAGTAACTGATAATATTCACAGAAGGGCAGCTTGCCCACTATGACTTACTGTTGTAACTGAGCACCATATGGAAGACTGGAGCAGCATTTAAGTGCACTGGCTTCATATGGGGCAATGCTGACGCACAATGGGCTTGGTTAGTGTACCACATAAACTGCCTGTGCATTCCAAAACATGGCCCCAAATCTTCCGCAACACACTTTAGCCCAACACCCATCTCAGATAGGTTAACAAGGATTCTCTGAAGGTAGTAAGTTTGAAAGCCACTGTTATAAGCTTCTAACTGGCCACCTTTAGTAAACCATCCCATTCATTCAATTATGTTCTGTATATATTAAATGCTGGCTGGAGTTAGGCATCTGGCTGTGGAGCCAGAGGTTGGAAGTTCAATTCCCCATCCCAGAAGAGCCAGCCTGCATAACCATGGGCAAGCCACACAAGTTCTTTGTCCGTCTTTACCTGCCATCACTGTAGTCTGAAGTCGGTAGAAACAGCTGTAAATACAGCACTCACATAAAATGTGGGTATAATTTGAGCTCAGTTCCCGGAAAGAGAGCAACTCAGTTGAATAGCACCAATGATCATTCCATGCTTCTCTCGAGCATGTCAACCCCACTTAGTTGGATCTATGCACTTTCACATTTGTTTTCTATTTCTTTTATGGTTTAACACTCCCAAAGTCATTTTTTGCCCTCTGGCCAACTTATTATTCATTATATAGGGAGATAGTAAGCTTGACAAGTTTGGTGGCAGTGGCGTCTTTTCTGCAGATTTTCTTTCCGGTTGTGCCTTTCCATTTGGGCAAAGCTTTATTTTTCACAAAAGGAAAAATGCAGAACATATTGAGGGAAAAGCCTAACAGCAAAGCTAAGACAAACTCTGCTCATCATTAAGGCAATAAAATCAAACAACGCATGAGTCTTATGGGTGCAAAAGTAGCTGCGAAGCATGACAGCTTGAGCTCATCTTATATTCAGCGAAGTCTGCACAAATGCTGCTACTATCCCAGAAGGATTCAGCTGTTACCTCTTCCCAGGCCCCACATTTTTTATTTATTTTTATTTTTTTACGATTCTTGCAATTCTGAAGAGAGAGGGGAAAAAAGGAAAGCATTGCAAAACAGCGGTAAGTATAGGTGAATGTGTTCATGCCAGCGTGAAGCACCAACTGGAAATTATGGAACACAGACCAAGATGGTAAAGCTGAAAACTGCACAAATGTGACTGATACCTTCTACAAATCCTTCAGGGTACACTGATTTGAATAACTGGTGACAGTAAAGCCGATCCTATACAAAGTCATTCTCATTGCTGTTGCAAACAGCCTTCTGAGTTGGCAAGCCTTTAAAATGTGTTGAAGTGAAAAGTGGGGGGGGGGAGGAAAGTGCTCGCATCAGCAATATAAGTTGCAAAAGCCATAAAAAGTGTCACCCATGTAACATTTCCTACACAGTGGGGAGCACAGCAATTATTAGTGGATGTCCTGTATCAGCTACAGATTAGACTAAATGGCCATTGAGGTTTCCTCTAACTCTGGGAGTCTATACAGGTGTGGTATGGAGTATCTAAGCAGGTTAACAAACAAACATATCTGGATGAAAGCTATCCTGGAAGAATGGAAAAGGAAGCTGAGGATGGATGCTCAAAATAACTTAGCTCAGATTACTTTTTTACTATCTTACTCTGTTTGCAATCTCAGTGATTGAAGAATGATAAAAGGATCCATATGCTTGGTTTTACACAGTTATGGACAAAGTGGCAATTCTAATCTAAGTTAAAGCCCCTTCCTAGTTGTGATGGGGTTGCCAACACAGCTGCCCCTAATGGGTTGTCTAGCCCAAGCCCAGTCTCTGGGAAGCCTAGTGCAACCAAGACCTCACTTGGGATGGGGGCTGAGGAAAGGAGGATCAAAGATGTCCAGGTCCAAACAGAGGACAAGATGCCAGGAGAAAGTGTTGGAGGCTCACAAACCAGTATATGAAGCACAGCGAAGGAAGAGGGACCACTAGAGGAGAAGGAGATGATGGGCTAGATGTGGGGGATATAAAAAGAGCTCCGGATGAGGTGAAAAGGAAGTCAGGACAACAGAAGGACAGTCTGAGGGAAGAACAAGGGCCTGGGGAGATGCCCAGGAAAAACTGGAGGAGGTATACAATGTAGAGGAGGATCCTGAGCCAGAGGGTATGCGGGATTGTTTTGCCATATGAGGACCCTTGGACTAGAGCTTTGATCCAGCTGAGGATGCTGAAAAGCGAGGGTGAAAAACATCAATGCCTGACGCCTCCCCAATGTCTGAGCTATTGGGGAAGACACCAGCAAAAGCAGGGCCAGTGCCTCCAACCGGGGTTGGGTCCAGGGAAACGGATCCCAATGTAGCTGTGATGCTGGAGGAGGAAGCAGCAGAAGGAGTACCAGCAACAACTTCAAGAACAACAGCAGCTGTGTCTGCCCAGAGCTGCACCTGTCAGGGGCTCAAAAGCACACCCTTCCCTGCCCTCTCTGAGGATGTTTAGGCCCTCGCCTCTCCAGGCCTCCAGCTTCGGCACCTCATGCTGCTCGCTCAGAAGCAGAGACAAGAGATTTCCACATCTTAGTGCAGTCAGGGTGTGGACCAGAACAGGACTGAGACAAGGCTGGTGAAGACAACTATGGTAGAATGGTCCCCAAAACCCCAGTTAAAGGCTTTGTTAAACCCCCTGTCCAAGTTTTAATAAACCCTTCTTTGTTTAAAAAATGACCAGATGTCAAGTCGTAGACTAGGGGCCACCCATTGACCCAGGCCAGGTCGGCAGGGCTCATGCTGGTATTATCAATCTCTGAGCACTCCAGTAATACCAGAAGGGTAAGATGCTGTCAAAGCATCTGGCAATGCAGCGTATTTCCACACCAATTTTGTTCTAAGAAAGGTTGCATGCTGTATAAATCCTGGCATTGCTAGGTAACATAATAAGGAGCTATAGCGATGGTTGTTATAGACTGGTTTTTCCCCACTTAAAGCAGAAAAGCATAGTTTGTGTGCAGATCATAAAAAGATGGAGGATCAGTAAATTACAGATGCAAAATGTCTCCTAAACTTGTACTATGTGCCTTGGAAAAATGCATATATTATTTGCCAATGAATTGTTTTTATGTCTTCTTTTATGTAGAAGCAGTCCTTAAGGAACCACTGAATGGATTGTGCATCATTAGACATTGAAGAAAAATCTGTTGGAGGCACTAGTCGTATCAGATGAATAAAGTGAGCGTGCATTTCGTATTAGAAATTGTCTAGGAAAATATTCTAGAAAGGATTCTATCGGAGAGAAAACTAGCAGCTGATAACAAGGTCAATAATACTGTCAATCTGAAATGGTTTTGTTTATTCCTGAATGTTTACAGTGATCATACGTTAAATAAAATGTGATGTTATAGTATTTAATAAGGTTGAGATAAAACTACTTGTGTATATTGTATGCAAACTCATGTTTCCTGTTTCACTTGTAATCACATTCATTTTGATTCAAAGCCAGTTCATTTTTCACCCACACTACTGTCTGGGTCATTTGCTCACAGTTTTGTATCTTATTTGCTGCTGTTATGACCTAGAGGATCTTTTTAATGATGTGTCAATGTAAACTGAATGTAATGATGTATCAGATACCCATAAACAAAAGTATTTTGATCACCCCAGTCCAATGGGTTGTATTTCAATGTGGGTAACATGCCCATGGATTGCAAGAGAGGCAGGGAAACGGAACTCAGAAGCAATGGTTACAGGAGGAAGAAAGGACAGCCAGCAAACCTTACAACTGTTTGATTAATTGAGTTTGGTAATCTATTCAAAAGCATCAACTTTAAAACAGAAATAGAAGACAATGTATTATATTTCTTTATTTTTATTCATTTAAAAAATATTACCCCACTTTCCCCCTTAATAAGGAACCAAGGTTGCTTATATTAAAAGACAATACGTATTTAAAGCTAAAAACAGTAAGTATGCAAATACTTTAAAAAGGATCAAACAAATATCACACTAAAAGACATAAACAAAAGCAACACCAAAAACCCATTCAAAACAGTAAGGGACAACCGTTCTTTTAAAAAACCCATTCAGGCAGCCAGTCACTCAGAGGAAGCTTGCCTGAAGAGAAAGGTCTTTGCCTGCTTGTGGAAGGACAGCAAAGATGGGGCCAGGCTGGCCTCCTGTGGGAGGGAGTTCTGAAATCTGGGAGCAGCAACAGAGAAGGCCGTCTCCCGTGTCCCCAGCAAATGTGCCTATGAGCCTGATGAGACCGAAAGAAAGGCTTCTCCTGATTATCTTAACAGCCGGGCAGGCTCATAAAAGAAGATGCAGTCTTTGGGATACCTTGGACCCAAGTCGTTTAGGCCTTTATAGGTTAAAACTAGCACCTTGAATTGTGCCCGGAAATGGATCGGCAGCCAGTGGAGCTGCTGTAATTGAGGAGTTATGTGATCTCTTTAGCACTGTAGAGAGTCTAAAAATCCTAAGGTAAAAGATGTTTTAAACAACTTGTTGAAATGTATAAGTCACTGTATTCTGTATTGTAGCATTGCTCCAATTATAAAGGTTACCCAGGAGAGATGGAAAGGTTGCTTCTAATTGAGGCTAGTTACTCTCTGACTAGCACCTGCTGTTGGCAGCCTTCCAACTGCTGTTATTTTTGTTGCCAAAGAAACTGTTATGACCTTATTGGTTCACAATTAGACCTGTCAGCTTATATATTCGACAGGAGAATTCAAAAGGTCAGGTTTTGATAGGTCCTTTGCAGACATTCTGTTGGGGCTCATTGGCTTATAGTTATTAGCCAATGAACTGGCAGATTAAGGAATGGTAGCTCATTCATCAGAGTCTCCTGACTAAAACTGTACAAAAGGGGCAGTTCCAAATTGTCACGGGAGTTGGAACTATGTGGCCTTCTAATCAGTGGAAACCGCTGCTGGAGAAGAACACAGGGACAGGAAGAAGTTTGTTTCAGATCACTTAGAACAGAAGATGTGAGAGCCAAATGTGGAAGGAAGTAACCCTGAAATGTGGTTCTGCAGGACAGCTTCAGGCCAGAGAAGAAGCAAGCTTGAAGCAGGCTTACCTGTACCACAGCTCCTGGTCTTGTTTTTGCAGAAAGAATATAAACATTCCCATCTATTGCTTTCAGTTATATAGTCTGTCTGATTTCTCTAGTGCTCATCCAGGATCTTCAGTGGGCACAATTGTCTGTTAGTTGCCTAAACTAAAGTATGTGTTTGCATTACAGAAATTGTTGGCTTCAAATAATTCTGTGAGCTGTTCTCCTGCTTTGCTTTTCAGTCCTAGTTCAAGCTGTCCAACAATATTTGGTTCTGCTTTGTTTCTTACTTTTGCATTCCAGCCACCTACAATTAACAGCATGTTTTCCTTTGGTGTGTGATCCTGGATGCTTGTATAAATTTCCAATTTCTTCTTAAGCCTCTGAAGTTGAAACATAGTTTAAGTTATAGTTACTTTCCAAGAAGTCTGAATGATATCAGCTAGTCAAACTTTATATTATGTACCCTCACTGCTTGTTCTACTCCCCCCCCCCCCCACTTTGTTGGCATCCTTCTTAAAATGCAGTCTCTAGGACTGGACACAGTACTCAAGATGAGTGCCAAATAGAGGGGGACTAGTACTTCGGGAGGCAGTGGAAGACAGGAGGGCCTGGTGTGCTCTGGTCCATGGGGTCACGAAGAGTCGGACACGACTTAACGACTAAACAACAAAAGTACTTCACAAGATTTGGAAATTATACTTCTGTTAATGCAGCCAAAAATAGTATTTGCCTTTTCTTCAGCCACATTACGTTGTTGGCTCCCATTCTGCTTGTGATCTACAACAATTCCAAGATCCTTCTTGCTTGTAATATTACTGAGCCAAGCAACCCTAATCTTGTAACTTTGTGTTTGGTTTTTTTCCACCCTAGGTGTAGAATTTTGCACTTATCCCTCTTAAATTGCATTCTGTTTTCTGCCCAGTGCTTGAGCCTATCAAGATCTTTTTAAATTTTGTTTCAGTCTTCCAGGATATCCGTTATTCTAACCAATTCTGTGTCATTCACAAATTTGATAAGCATTCCCTACACTCCGTCATCCAAGTTATTAATAAAAATGTTGAAAAGCACTATGCCTAGGACTGAGCTTTGTGGTACCCTGCTTGTTACCTCCTCCCAGTTTGAAAAGGCACTATTGATAAACACTCTGAGTACAATTGTGTAATCAACCATGGATCCATCTGACAGTTATTTCATCCAGCCCACACCTAGTTAGTTTGCTAATCAGAATATTATGGTACATTACGTCAAAAAGACAAGATGTATTACATCTACAGCATTCCCACCATCTTCCAGAAAGTTTACCCAATTAAAAAAAATGATATAAGCTTAGCCTGGCAGGATTTGTTCTTGACAGATCCATTTTGGCTTCTGGTTATTACTGCATTGTTTTTTTGGTGCTTGCAGACTGAACACTTTATAATCTGTTCCAGAATTTTTCCTGGGATTGATGTCAGGCTGACTGGTTCCTCCTTTTTGCCCCTTTTGAAGACTGGGACAACATTAGCTCTCTTCTAATCATCTGATACTTCACCCATATTCTATGATTTCAAGAAAATAATAGACAGTAGTTCTCGGTCTCTTCAGCCAGTTCCTTCAATATCTTTGGATGCAGTTCATCTGGCCCTGGGGATTTTAACTCATTTAAAGTAGTAAGGTACTCCTTGACTATTTGTTTTTCCATCTCAATCTGCAATCTTATCCCCTCTCTTTGTACTTCACATTTGCCTGGAGGAGTATTGACTGTCTTTTGGGAGAAGACCACACTGAAGTAGGAATTGAGCACTTCTGCCGTTTCTTTGTTGTCTGTTATCATTTTCCCATCCTCATTGAGTACATGAGCCACTGTTTCTTTTCTCTGTCTTTTGCTACATACATACCTGAAGAATGCTTTTTTGTTCCTTTTACCATCGCTTGCTAACCTCAGCTCATTCACAGCTTTTGCCTTGCTAACCCCTTCCCTGTAATTCTTTGCTACATGTTTGTGCTCTTCCCTTGTAGACTGGCCTTCCCTCCACTTCCTATATGTGTCCTATTTTATTTTCAGGTTCCTTAAAAAATAACACTGACAGAGGCATTCACATATGTGGAATTGATTTAAAAATGAATTGATTCCCCATCCAAGTTAAAATAAACAACCCTATGGCGGAAGAGTTAAAAACCTCACTCCCAGTAAAAAAAAAAACGCAATTCCCTCTCAAATTAATCTGCACTTCCACATGTGTTATGTATTCACCTTTTTTTTTGCATCGATTTATAACACACTAAACCCAATTTAAATATGAGGTCTTTTTGTAACCACATCCACAAACAGCAATAAAAATCCAACAATAGCAAAGTCCATTGAAACTAGAATGATCACCATGTTAGACTCATGATTATTGAATTTTGTTTGATAGGTCATCAAGCTTGCCTTATAGTATCCCAACCCCGTACCTTATAGCCAACAGATTTAATACAATCCATTTTTCCTACAAGATGCTCCTTAAGCTAAATTCTGAAGCCACTGATGAAGGTTATCATTTGTGTACATGATGCTCCTTGTTTCTCCATTAGTTGTGTGAATGAAGTATATACTGACCAGCTTTTTTTTTTAAAAAAAAGGAGTGTTGTCTATTGAGTACATGTAAACATATACCACAGTCCTTTTGTTAACTTGCTCACAACCTACACACCAATAAATTTACAAATAAATAAATAGCTAGTTTCCTTGGTAACTGTTAACAAGAAAGCAATTATCAATGTAATGTGGGCTAGCGCTGTGAACACATGTTGGAATCTGTATGGGTCTTTGGCTATAGCTGTGCTATATCAAGTTCTCAAATGGCAAGAGCTAATCTCTCTAGCCATCCCATTAGAACAAGTGGGAAATTCCTCAGAAACAACAGTATGGAACATTAATGGAAATACAGCCAGAGGGCAATTTTTTAATTGACAATCAACAGAAGCAGCTGTGGAGCTCTGTAATGCGATTCTGTTCTGGGGCGAGTGTGCTCCCTCCTGTGGCTGCAGTTACAAAGCTTAAGTAGCTGTTCAGCATCATGGTGTTATATGTTGTATACATCGCTTCCTCTGTAAACGAAGATATCTGCACCGCGGTTTTGTCTGCTACAGAACTCATTGCATAAATCCAATAGATGTCTTATTTGAGATATTTCTCTTTTTCATCGGCTGGTTTTTTCTGTTAAATGTTTAATGACGGCCTCCTCCTCCACCAACTGGTACTTGTTACTTCAAAAGGGATGTGTTTAAATGTGTTGGAGGATATTTTGCCTTTGGAATAAATAATCATATTCAATCCGTGTGAAGTCTGGCCTTTCTCTTTCAACCTTACCATGTTCAATGTTTTTACTGGGACCTTCTGAAACTTTTGTGAGGGGCTGTGACAGGTGAATTGAAGACAAATTTGGGCATTCCTAGATTACATGAAAATGCAACAGGAAATGAAATAGATTGATGTATGTCATGAATATGTAGAAATAAATCCAATTTATGAATGCTCAGCTGTAAGTCTCACAAGAAACTTGTGCCTAATTGCGCTTACCAGTAGTAAGGGAACATAGGATAGTGGCCTGAAAATTGGAAGGGCAACAGGTCATTTGAAGAGATCCCCAGCTTAAATGAGGTAAACTGAAGTAAAATCTGCATGAGATCAGGTAAAAT
Organism: Intellagama lesueurii; assembly: GCA_037013535.1. Classification (NCBI taxonomy): domain Eukaryota; kingdom Metazoa; phylum Chordata; class Lepidosauria; order Squamata; family Agamidae; genus Intellagama; species Intellagama lesueurii. The sequence goes on from JBAJHW010000003.1 coordinate 104,391,267, forward strand.
TAAATGAGATCTCAAGAATGGAACAAAAAAGAAAAGGTTCCCTCAGATCAGCGGTGCTCTATCTTACACAACAGACAAAGAATTATGGAAAATACCAGATTAATTAAAGGACAGAAAGGGGGCAGGAATCAACCCCAATACACAATGATATTAATCTTGGATTGAGGAGAGATGCTCCTTCCATGCTTCTTTACAATATGCCATTTGTACGATAAAGCAAGGCCACCACCCACTTCTTTACCTGTGAATGACTTTGTTTATGTCTCACATTTCTTTTGGCACCCAGTCCAGATTTCCCAGGGCTTCAGAAAGAGACCACTTGGGCTTATACAAAAATAGCTACAGCTATTGGGATCAGTAGCAAATAGCTCCGGTGGAAGAGGCTGTACAATCTTCTGATGCTCAAACATACTTGGTTTTGTTGGAGCTGAGGGTCAAACAATGTATGTTCAGCATATTTTCAAATGGTTAAAGACATCTACTGGTCATGGCACAGGATTTTCTCCATGTATCTATCTCGCATTTAGTGTGCTTTGTTTCAGATCTGTGATCTGATTGGTCATTAGAAGGTGGATATAGGCCTAATTTTTCTGATTCAAAAGCAAAACAAAGTGTGCTGCTTATATACCATCCTATAGAACTTAAAGCACTCTCTTGGTTGTTTAAAATTCAATTACGCAGGCTACACATTCCCCCCCCCCCCCAACCTCAGTGAGCTGGGTATTCAATTTACCAACCTCGAAAGGACATAAGGCCGAGTCAACCGGCTACTTAAAGCCATCGGTATCAAACTAATGAAATGTGTCCAGGCTACAGTTCTGCAGTTTAACCACTGTGCCATAAGGCTCCTTGCTCAGTGCCTTGTTTGTTTGTTCGGTAACAGGCATCATCTACTTAAGATAAAATAATAGCTAAGCCATGTACAACCATGAACATTCAGCTCATCTTTAACTGAAATAACTGTGGGACAAAAGCATTCAGCAGGTAGATTTCACTCGCAGAGAAATTCAAAGCAAATTGTTCAAGAGATTTTGAAGGAAACCAAACTGGCACTTAGTAAATCTCATAACATTCTTCAGACATATTTTACACAGACCTATATCTGCAAGTCCTCTGCATGTAATATGTCTAGACCACTGATTCCCAACCTTTTGTCCCCAGATGTTCTTGGACTAAAACTTCCAGAAGCCTTCATCAGTAGCTGTGCTGCCAAGGATTTCTGAGAGTTGTAGTCTGGGGACCTAAGGTTGGGAATCACTGGTCTAGAACATCCTATGTCTGGAATCATAAGTCCAGTGTTTAACCTACACTGGCCACCCTTGGCCAATGACATGAAGCAGGGTCATATTGTGGAGATGGTTTGCTTAAATGTCCTTTAAATGTCAGTTCTATATAGATGGAGAATTTTAGAAACATCACATTTTGTCTTCTTCCAAGCCCCACTGAAATGTTTTTGTTTACCTCTGATTCATTTGGAGAAAAAGAATTCCCCAAATACATTCCATTAAAAAGTTTAAACAAGGTACTACCTAATGCATACTGCTATAAATTCCTAATATCAATTTGTGCTTCTAACCAGTAATTTTTTGCCCCAAGCTGTCTACTTGTCAAACCCACATCAAGCTTCCTGGATTTTATATCAGTGAAGGAGACTAATCACAATCACATAGATTATAAGGATAAATGTTCAATGTTATCTTGCAGTAATCGTTTTGAGCTTTACTTATGTAGCATGGAGCATATTTCTGTCCCATGTAGAAATTAAGGCATGAGGCAGTCACTCTTCTATCCAATTGTTTTTCATGACATAAGTCACGAAAGGTAGCCAACTCCTGTATCAGATTTGGGCTGTCATTGAAGGATATCATGAGAAAACTTAATCCAATTGCTAGTCCCAACATGAGAAGATTTATTAAATAAATAGGATTCAACCAACTCCTGATTCACCATTCAGTAGTTAATTCTAGTTGGGATTAACATTTGGATTTCTATATTTGCCGTCTACGTTTCTGTTCGAAATATAAAGATTTTTATTGGCCTGTTAAGATAGACTGACTGTAGAGCAACGGAACTGCACAGATTTAATAGGTTCAGAAAAAAATTAGGCTTTTGTATTCTAGGATTCCAACTCATAGCCAGTTCATACAATGGTCCTAAAGCTATCTTGGGTTTCAGAGTCATAATTAGACATGGGGATGAATTTTTAAAAAATGAATTGCGATATTCATCAGAAATTACTGATTCATGTAATATTCATCACTTCTTATTCATCAATTCTGGAGGCCCCAACGAATGCAAACTGATGAATATTTATCCTTTATATTAAATCCTTTGTTGGGCCCATAGAGCAAACTAGGGGGCAGGTGGGGGTGGCTCAGCTTTCTGTTTTTTAGACAGCCACAGGCTGTCCAACAAACCAATGAACCCATTTGTGGTTTGTCAGAAATCCCAGGGGAAATTTGTGGGTCATGGATTGTCAAGGTTGATGACCCATGAACCACAATGAACTGCCATTTTGGCAGGTTCATCCCCATCTCTGGTCATAATTAGAGATGGGCACAAACCACCAAAATGGCTGTTCACTTTGGTTCATGGAAGTCCACAAACCATGAACCATGAATTTACCAATTTTTGGTATCAAGTCATTGGTTCATTCAGGAATATGTATATATTTAGACGGACTGATTCTATCTTAAAAAAAAAAAATTGGTTGGCTGCCTCCCCACCCCCACAGCCTGCCCATGCTCCCTTCCCACTGCCCCCATTGCCTCCCTATCTTTTCCTGCTGCTGACTACTACTACTACTACTACTGTACCACTGCTGCATATGTGCCCCTCTCTCAGTTGAGAGGCGGGTGCATATGCAGCTGCAGAGATAGCAGGGCTGGCTCCCAGAAGGGAAGCCTGGCCACTGTCTCTCTAGATTGTGGTGGCTGGGGTGGGGTGGGGATGAACCAGGAAGTTTGTTAAATCAGAAAAAGTTCATTGGTTAGGGAATGTTTGGGTCCTCCGGTTTGGAATGACCCGAATCAATGAACCAGTGATTTCTGACAAATTTCTTGGTTCATTTTTTTATTCATGCCCATTTCTAGTCATAACGATTCTGCACTCCCATTCAGAGTCTCCCTTGGAGACTTGACCCACAGCTGTTGTCCTCACCTTCAGTTTCTGCCCAGATTTCATTCCTTTGTTCAGCCACTTTCTTTTAATTTCCTCTTCCTGAGGAAGTCACAGTTGAGAGGCAGGCACTATTAGGAAATGTAGTGTGTCACTATCCATTTTGAAAGAAATCAACCCTGAGTGCTCACTGGAAGGACAGATCCTGAAGCTGAGGCTCCAATATTTTGGCCATCTCATGAGAAGAGAAGACTCCCTGGAAAATACCCTGATGTTGGGAAAGTGTGAAGGCAAGAGGAGAAGGGGACGACAGAGGACGAGATGGTTGGACAGTGTCACCGAAGCTACCAACATGAATTTGACCAAACTCCGAGAGGCAGTGGAAGACAGGAGGGCCTGGCGTGCTCTGGTCCATGGGGTCACGAAGGGTCGGACACGACTTAACGACTAAACAACAAAAGTGTGTCACTGCACTACAACTGTTGGTTGAAATGCACTCTAAATTTGCTGTAAGAGTCCACTGGCAGGGTTCACTCAGGGCATTATCCAAAATCTATGAGAATAGTTATTCTTGCTAATGGTGAATTGCCAAAAGTTAAGAAATCTCCATAGGCCTTAGCTGTTGTCCATTGCGTTGCATAACTCAGTATGCAACAGATATTGTCTATAAAGATTTCTTGACTTATGCCAATTTGCTTCCAAAGGTTATGTCATTTACATATTTGCACAATAGAATTTCAGCCAATATTTTTCAATTGTTGTACAAAGGCCCACCTCCTGTGAGAACACAATGGCCCATCCCCATGACATCACAAGGGCTAGTTTCACGTTTTGGCCCTGAAATCTAAGGAATGCAAGATGCCGATCTCTCAACCCTACCCACTGACAGCCATGTGTATTAACACTTAATGGCCAAAATCTTCTTGTGTAGCTATGCAGATAGCATAACTTGTGGAGGTAAATTACTCCATTAAGAAATCACTGTAGATCTTCTTAGTTGTATGCTGAGTCATAGAATTCAGTATGCAACTGATAATGGCTGTGGTGATTTTTTAAAAAATTAGGATAGTTTGCCTCCATAGATTATGCACTTTGTGCTGCACCAGCATAACTAGCTAAGAGGATTTGAGCAAATTTGTGTCATTGCTATGTTACAAATGTATCCAGGATTAGGGGAAATGTTGTTGGTGTAGGGACTCACCATGGGATACTAGTCTATTATGTGATAAGTGTTCGCTTGTCATCTTGCTACAGGAATGTTACTCCACATGATAGATTAAACAAACACCTGGATTCTTAACTAGTCCTGTAACAATGGAGCTTCTCACTGGAGACAGACAGACAGACAGACAAACTTGAAAGACTCATGTTTTTCCCCTATCCCATTCCATCCAAACAGTAATGCAAGAAGCGACAGAGTTATTATCATTGACCTATACATTCTTTTTCATTTTCTTTGAAGAATCTGTGTTATTAAGATAAACAGCCATACCCTTATTTTTCTGGGTTTCCTTTAGCAGTTGGATTCCCAAGATGGTAGATACCGTTATTCTATGCATGATAAACACAACTTGTATTTGAGGCTCTTAAAAGCACTATCTGCTATGATTATTTTAAACACTTATCAGACTAAACCATTTGGTATCATGCTCTTCCACTTTCTAGAATAATGCATCTAAGTCTGAAAATGAATTTCATGTTTGAAATACAAATAATTACAGTTAAGCTCTTTCCTTCTCAAGTCTGAAAGTCAAAACTGGTATAATGCTGGCAATACCAATTTATAATAGAGTTATAGAGAAGGAAGCTTATTTTAGAATATAAGAGCCCCTTTACTCCTAGTAGATTAATCAAATGAATCCTATAGTAGAGGTGAGGTACCGTAAGATTTGTGGCCTTAAAATGGCCAACTGAGATCTCTGAGCTTCTGGACGTACTAGTTGCCATTTTTGTGTATGGAGAGGTCGTGGGCAACCTGAGGGACTATATCCAGCCTATTGTCCTATCTTTAGACTCCCCTCAAGCTGGCTGTTATGCACTCTAAACTTCAAAATCTTACAGTCCCATTTGATACTTCAATACATTAGGGCATCCTGACCATCTACACGGATGAAGGTTCATGCCAGCTTTGTCACAGATTGGAGGAGAACAATTGCTCATGTCCACACTTAAACTATTACAGCCCTCAAACTACATTTCCAGGGATATCAACCGTAACGATACAGTGCTAAATCCAGATTAGTCCCACCTGAAGTAAGTCCATTGAATCATTTGGACTTATATTAGTGTTGGCTTCAACCAGTTGCATCCATCCAAAGAGTGCAGTTAAGTTTATTTATTTATTTATTTAACTTATATGCCACCCACACTACCCAAAGGTCTCTGGGCGGCTTACAACATTTAAAATACAATAAAAGGACAAAACAATTAAAATGCAATTAAAATATGTTGTGGCTAAGAACTAGATTTAAGCCAGGTGACAAACTATAAGAACTAAAAAAACACAGTGTTACAGAAGTGACACATTAAATCTATTTCTGTAACTTCTCATAATTAGTGTCACTTGACAGTCGGTGAACAAAATTTGATACTACTAGTATTACTAAGAAGATATTCCTTGTTATCCTTATTGGCAAAAACAGATGGGTGGATGTGCCAAAACAAATTTTCATTTCCACAGATGACACCTTCATTTCAGTAACATATTTTTATTTATTTATTTATTTATTAGATTTATATACCGCCCATCTAGAACGGGTCTACTCTGGGCGGTTTACATATAATATAAAAAATAAACTGAGATGAAATACAATTTGAAAGAACAATACCAAAAAATGAGGAAACCTAAGGAGATCTTTTAAACAAAATAAGGACATCTGTGGAAATGAATGGCTGTGCATTTCTTTCATATATGAAATTTTTATTATCAACTTCCTTTTATTAGACTAATCTTTATTCCCAGACCTTTATTGTACATACACACACACACACACATGATGGAGATTCACTAACACTTTTTGGGGAAGTGTTTTTTTATACCTTCCTCGAGCAAGGATTTAATAACAAAGAAAAGATCTCTAATCCTGTACCAGCAAAGGATTTTTAAAAATCATACCACTTAGCCAATTATTCAAGTGAGAATTTCCTTCCTGAATACTTACAGTAATCGTGTACCTTTAAAATATTTTTTTCCTTGCATAACCACCCACATATTATCTAACATAGCACTTCAGTTTTATTTTCTGGAGTTATGCTTTTCATTATGAAATTACCCTATCTGGCATAAGAGACAGAAAGTAAGTGAAATGAAACAAAATGAAAGTACATGATCAAACAAGATGAAGAGGAAGGATATTTTTTAAAATGAGATTATAAATGCTGCTCTATGGAGGAATATGAAACTATTGATCATGATTCTTCTTTTACAACATTCCTGTTCTGTGACCAAAGGTTAAACCTTTCAGAGTGGGTTTTGAGAGAAGCTGTTGAGGAGCACTTGCTGGATCAGCTGTCACTGAAAAATGAGAAAGGCTTTAAAAATGGCTTAAAAACTAGCAGGACCACCAGGCCTTATTCTGAAGTGTAATTGAATCACAGGCACTGCACAATTGCACACGTGTTGATTTGGAAGTGAATTCCACCAATAAGTTTCCTAAGGCTGCTTCTATCAATTATGTTTAAGTTAGTGGGGGTGTCTGGTGGTCCATATGAGGGTGCGACCACATTGGTAAGAAATGTGTGAAATGAGCCAGGATTGAGATGGACTGATTTGCATTTTCTCCCCATTGACCACATGATGTAAATGGAAATGTGAATCAGCCTTGCAGGAGGCACTGTTGCAATCTGTACTTTTTGATTTCATCTTGGCTCTTACTCATAGAGGACCCATTGAGAGAAAAATTACAGATGGAGGGGATTCCTGGGTCCAACAGACTATGTTAGTTATAATCTGCACTTTTTAGTATCGGGGGGGGAGGGGGCTTAGAACTTATCCCCGTGGATACGGGGGTCCTAATGTACACTATCATACTGCAGCTCTGTCAATAGTCTGTACAATAAACTTTCTAAAGCACCAGTGGCAGATTTCTGTCATCATCAGGACTTAAAGAACAGAAGCTCATTGAAATGTTGGCTTTTCCAAAATGCCTAATTAGCACATGTATAAACTTCAGTCAGTTTGCCCTTCTGAAGTCAACAGAACATTTGAGCACTTCCATTTAACTATACCAGACCATTGATCTTTCTTTCTTTTCCATATGGCCAAAGTCTTGGAGAGCTAATTTTGACCATCAATGATAACTGTAGATGGTTAAGGAAGAACAGAAAAAAGCAAGCGTGTTCAGGCTAAAATCCAACTAGAGAACCAGCTGGAACTAATGCTTTTCTAATGTAATGTAATGTAAAGCACAGCAAGACATTATAGAACAGTCTGAAAATGAGCCAATTCTGCTGCACCTTGTCTCTGATAAAGCAGAATGTTTCATTTGCATTAATTAAAAGAAAATCCAGTGTATTGTGATCCTCCACAAAAGCGAACAATTCTGTCCTGGTGTTATATTTCATAAATTATTTAGGCATATAATTCTGGTGTGTACTGTCAAGATAAGGTCAATGCATTCATTCATTCATTCATTCATTCATTCTTATTCTTATTCTTCTTCTTATTATTATTAATTATTAATTATTATTATTATTAAATTTCAGAACATTTCTTTGGACAGATCAAGTGCATGTTACCTGATGGCTGGGAGGAATCTTTCTGTGAACATCAGCAAGACAAGATTTGATGGGCAAATAGCTAGCCAGAGATTGGAAACAAATACCTTTTCTGGAAGACGTAATATTGGAAAGTTCCTTTTCTAAGTTCTAGATGAGGTATAAATGGCAGCTTCCAATGCCGATATCCAATCCTAAACTTTTTCTTTCTCAGCTCCAGATTTCTATTTGCAAAATGAAGATAATAATGCAATCATGCAATAAGCCGCCTTGGGTCCTTTTGAGGAGAAAAGTGTGGCAAGAATATTTTAAATAAATAAAATAAGACAGAACACACTTTGTCCTGAGGACAACAGGTTTAGTACCTGGCAGCATCCGTATTTAGAGTTTCTCAGGTAGGGTCAGAAAAGATACCTGCAGGAGAGTTGGCAGTTAGATAAGACATTGTTGTGCTGGGTAACTTCGACTCAATTTGAGGCAGCTCAGAGCCAGCTGTACCATTAAACAGCATAAAGATGGCTGCCTCAAGTATAACAGTGAGGTGTGGTGGACAGAGATGAGTGTGCCCCTGTCTGTGGTCTTCTAAGTTAACCCACTGACTTCAGATACAGCAAAAGATACCATCCTGTTGCCGGTGCTGAGGTCACTTTGTTCCCATTTTTTACAAATGAACACAGGCACCATTGTGTCACAAGAACACAAAAATAGCTTGGGGAAAAAAAGTAACATGTATCTGTGGGACTTAGTAAAGAGGATGAGGTATTTCCAATCTGCTTTTCTATTGCATATTAATCTAAACCATCTTAAAATCAACCACTACTGCAACAATTTCACTCACGCTGCAGCTGTAGCTGATGTTGTTAGTTTTATATTTCAGGATAACTACTGTTTCTATATACCAACAGCACAATCATATACATTTCTACCTAGGAATAGGTCCTGTGAAGTTTAAAGGGGTTAACTCCTAGGTGGGATGATTTGCAAGGCTGTACCTGGATAGCTCAGTGAGTTAGGTATCTGCTGTGGATCCAGAGGTCAGGAGTTGAATTCCCCACTGTGCCTCCTAGAGAGCATAAAATCTAATAGGTATATGGATATATCAGAATAAGAGTAACCAGGGTTACCAGACTACTGACCAAGGTTAATTACAGGAAACATAATTCCTCTTCTGCAACAACTCCACTACTATTGGCGCCTTGTAAATCACAAATTGCTAATTATAGCCTATAAATTGCTAAGCAACTTCAGTCCAGGCTATCTAAAAGCTGTATGCTCTCGTGCAAATCTCTGCTCACTTTGAGATCTTCAGAACAGGCACTAGTCTTAGTCCAGTTCCCCTTAGAGTCTTGTTTATTTAGGACATGAGGGAGTGCCTTCTTGGTGGCTGCTCCCAGGCTTTAGAGCTCTCTGCCAAGGAAGCCCAGTCTTCTCTCTTCTGCCAGCAGGCAAATACCTTTTTATACAAGCAGGCCTTCGGCAACTGATAACCTGCTAATGACAGAGGTTCTAACTGGATATGCTGATTTCCTTTAAATTGTAAAGACAATTGGCATTAGTATTTCAACAGAGATTTCTTAAAATGTTTCAATTTAGCACTGTTTTAATACTGTGAGTGATTTAAGTATATTCATATGTATAAGGTATTGGCCAGCAAGCTGACAAGGTGCTGGTCGTAAGAGATCAGAAACATGGCCAGCACCTCTTCAGATTGCCAGGAACAACTTCCACAGTTTGAGCCTCATGCATGCAAGTATGGAAGAGGACACTGGTCATTATGTTTTTATAGTATTGGTGTTTTAGTTGTACAACTGTAATTGTGATTGTGCTGAATTGTGATCTCCCGGCCCTAGGACATAGACAACAAAAGAAAGAAAGAAAGAAAGAAAGAAAGAAAGAAAGAAAGAAAGAAAGAAAGAAAGAAAGAAAGAAAGAAAGAAAGTTTCTTGTATACCCATATGCTGCATGCAAAACATAAAATGCATACCTGTAAACATTTGGATAGAGATCTCCACCCATTTTCTCACCTTTTCTATTTCTGTAATATATATTGACTGTCATCTTGAATACCATTTTAATAATACTTTAGCTGTGAAAACAGAGAGCTAAGATTGAGATGAAAGTTACTATGCAACTAGTTCAAATAGTTTGTGCATCTGACCCTTGATTGGTTTTGATTTTCTCTTCCATTTTGTTTCCCCCCCTACCTTCACAAAGTGTAGATGCTCAAGAAGATTAATGACAAATGATTGGAATCAAATCCCCTTCCGTATTTTAACAAATACCCAAGGGTTCCATTTGTTTTGCCGTACTCTTGGTACACAGACAGTTTCTGCTAAGCGTTTTATTGAATCTGTACTCAAGTTGCCATTGTAATAATTATAATGTATAATCTCCCTTCTGGGACAGAATTTGTTAGACAAATCTCTTATTTTTCCCATCTTCCTTCCCTGTTAGTCAAACCAAACACCTTTGAAAGAAAAAGCAAGCTAGTGCTAAATTATGCCTGAACTTCTGAAGCCTTTGTTTAGATCTATTTTAGTTCTCCCTTGTTCTGATTTCTACACAATGTAAAGCATGTAAGAAACACACACACACTTAAGGGCCTCCTGCTAGTCACTGTGATATCATATGTACAAGAACAGAAGTGATAAAGTAACCACAGAGCAGTTACAAAATTGGTTGATAAATGACTTAAGATTTTCAAGTGTAGCTAGAAATTCACTTTAAAATCTCTGCTGATGTCTTTACACCACAGAAGTCAAGCTTGAGTTCTTTGTGGTCATCTGAACATTTTTTTTAGCAGCAAACGTTGCTTTTATATGCTTTGGAAGACTGTATTTTCCGTATCTGCCCATTCTCTAAAAAATACCTGGTTAAGAGGACAATGAAATAGTAGCTTTTTGACATTTTAGGGAGCATCTACCTCAGGTTTCATTCAGAGATTACCAGTGGGGTTGGGGAAATGCTGCATTTTAAATTTGGGACATGGAAATACCAGTTGTCAAATTGCCAAACAGCAGTGCATTTAAGACTCTAGTTATATTTGATAGCTCATATAGGGTGAAGGAAAAAGTTGCTTTTGAGAAATAAGAATATGTGATCAGTATAGGTTTTGATGGTATAGTACAGGCGTACCTCGGTTAATGAATTTAATGCGTTCTCCGGGACGTTTCGTAATGCGAAAAATTCACAAACCGAAATGAGGTTTCCCATAGGAATGCATGCACCGGGGTGGTGCTATAAACCTCCCAGGCGCAATGCAAACTTGCTTCGCATTGCGGAAAAAATAGTAAACCGAAGCATTATTTTCAATGGATTTTCGTATATACACATGCATATAACTGAAAATTACGTTAACTGAGGCATTCGTAAACCGAAATACCACTGTAGTAAGTTCCTACCATCAAACTCTTAAAAACACAACTTCTTTTAAAGAATGAAAAAGAAGAAGAAAACCCATGAAATCCTGTCGCACATAAAACGATTACAGGGGCCATTGTGCAGATTAGGTAGAGAGACTGGATCTTCCCACTCTTCCAACCGGGGTGTGGGGGGGGGGGGAATGAATCTATCTTTGGAGGCAGAGATCCTACTTTGAACTCCACCTCCCAATTGTTGCAGAGGTTTTTTTTGGGGGGGGGGGGGAATGTTAAAAACCCTCTAGCTGCCAGGGATGTTGGCAAGTCTTCATACCTGAGTCCCAAGCCCCAGTCTGAGTCTTGAGGCCCAAGTCCCAAGTCCAAGTTCAAATCTTCGGACCCAAGTCCCAAGCCTCAAACCCAAGTCTCAAGTCACTTGTCCCACCCACCCCCCAAGTCATGAATCAAGTCGCAAGTCGCCCTGCAAAACCCCTGAGTTGAGTCTGAGACAAGTCACCAGTGTGACTGAAGTCAAACTTGACTGTGAGTCTTCACTCATGAGTCCCCATCCCTGCTAGCTTCACAGCAGAAATGCAGTGGCTCACAGAGCCGAATTAGCTTCAAGTCTCCCCAGAGTAGACCACCCTTTTCTCCTCATCCACTGGCACTTAGACTCAATAACTCACTCTGACACATTGGTAAGAGAAAGCATAAAAATGTTTCATTTACTCACAGTTCTGAACAGATCAGAACAGCATACTGTACAAAAATTTACCACTTTGCAATAACAGGCTTCAACAGATTCAAAGCCTGCTACCAGCAGACTCTTGAAGACTACTAACTAACTGCTAACTGCCAGCAGACTAAAAGAGAGGGGGAAAGATACTTAAAAAGAGAGGCATGACTGTCTTTGAAACCAGAGGCAGGGAAGGAACCAGGTTACTGTTAGACTGATTGACAGTCACCTAGTAAGGTCCCTCCCAACCAAACCTACAAAAGGCAGCATAACTCCAACACCAATCACAAGCCTTCCTTCCCCATCAGATGTGCAACATCAGCAAAGGACTAAAAGCAACAGGGTGGATTACAGGATGGGCAGATCCATGACGGATATATGAATGAGCAGGTTGACAGGTGCTTCAGCTCTTCTTCCTCTTTGCTGCTGCAGCTTGCTTTCAAATAAGATGGCAGTGGCAAGGAGGAAAAACAGCTGCAGCCCATGTGTGGGCCTCACTCTTTGGGCCCAGCATGGGCACGTGGCTTGACAAACCAGTGACAGCTTTTCCTGTTCCTTGCCACAATCACTTGATCAACCAAAAGGAGAGGCTCAGAAGGGGTTCTGGCAGCAAGGGCTGTAGGGAGGAATAGCAGCAGAAGCAGCCAAAGCCACCACTGAGCAAAACATTGATAGGATTTTACCAGTGATTGAGCACCCTGCCAATATGTAAGGGAGTGTCAACAGAGGGATGAGGATAGCTCAGTGGTAGAGCTTTTACATGCAGAAGGTCTGAGATTCAATCTCTGGCATCTCCAGGTAGCCCTGGAAAAACCTCTGGCCTGAAACTATGCACAGCCATTGTAGAATATGTCTGCTAAATCCAAGAGAGGTAGAAAGCCAGTAAACAAAAGATTTAAGCAAATATTCTAATCCTGTGCAGAGTGAACATAAGAACATAAGAGGAGCCCTGCTGGATCAGGCCAAGGGCCCATTTAGTCCAGTTTCCTATATCCTACAGTGGCCCCACCAGATGCCTCTGGGAGCACACGAGACAACTAGATACCCGTCTCCTGATACCATTCCCCTGCATCTGGCATTTTGAAGTACCTTTCTTTTAAGCCTGGAGATTATACAACCCCATCATGGCTTGTAAACTGCGATGGACTTTTCCTCCAGGAATCTGTCCAATCCCCTTTTAAAGGCATCTAGGCCAGATGCCATCACCACATACTGTGGCAGGCAAGGAGTTCCACAGACTAACAACATGCTGGGTAAAGAAATATTCAGTGATTCAGTGATAAAAACTATAACCCTGGAGATACAGCTTTCTTAGCCCACAATACATTTGGTTCAGTCCTCACCCACTGTACAATTCCAGAGACTTACCATTGAACTGTCCCCTCCAATAAACAATCTTCAGCAAAGGTTATCAGAGAAACTGATTGCTATTCTTCTTCGCAGATGGACATTTTACTTTCTTTTTACACCTGAAACCCCCCCCCCCATCTTTCTTTCATTTACAATGGGTGAGGAGAAAACCAGATGGAAGGATAAGTCTGATAATGCTGATTCCTTTTGTCTTTTTGGTAAAAGCAGGAAATGACTTTGCATTGAGTTGTAGTTTGATTGAATGGGGGCAACATTTAAAAAGCTCTAATAAATACCCATCTGCTTCCATTTAAGATGGAGCAGTGACTCTGATGCCCTACATTCCACCAGGTACCATGACTGAAGAAAATAGTGACTTGGCTTTGACTTTAATGCTGAAGGAGCAGTTGTACCCAAACAGCCTATGACGTTGGCTAAGGTGCTAACATTGTAATGACTGATGTCTACATTCAGGTTTAAGGTACCTCACTGATTTAGGATGTCTGATTATAGCCTTAAGGCTCAGTTGGTAGAAAAGGGTCTCACCACTGAAGTGCAGGGATCGAAATAATAGTCCTGAAATTACAGGTTTATGGGCAAGATCACATGGTAGTTAAGTAACTAGAATCCCTTTGATGTCATTGGGCGTCTGGTCAGACTAAAGGCTGTCCCTAGGAGCCTGAATAGAAGCAGAATAGGCTCAAGAGCTCCTTCTGTTTAGCAACCCATCATCTTCTCATGTTATGTGGATTTGTCACCGGTAGCAAGGATTTACAGTTGAATTTCTGAAAATTGAGCTGCTACTAGGGTTGAAGGTTCCTTTTTAGAATAAATTATCGAGTAATGATAGCCTCTCTCTCTCTCTCTCTCTCTCTTTCCTAGTGTGCTGTTTAATGGCTTTCCTCCAGAAGTCTGTCAGACTTAAGTAATTGTCAGCAAGGGCTTACAATTCCGAGGGGAAGATCAAAGTGAGCCTGCATAATGCATAAAGCAGGCATGTTTATAAGACATCACAAACAATCCTAATGGTTGTGACTACAACACATTTTGCTCTAAGCCGCGGATATGTAGCAGCTCCTAAATTAAACCACTGAGTTTGTCTTTCAGACTGATTCAGAGCAGTTGGGCACAGGTATTGACTGGAGGTAAACTGTCTGCGGCTGAACAGGATCACTCCACTTGAGGCAGAAATGGCTAGCTTCTAGATTAGCAAGCCCTGCTTTGCATTTCAGGCAACAGCTTGAGAACAAGGGGTTGTGAGCTTAGCAGAGCTTAGAAAAGTTACTTTTTTGGAGTACAACTTTTCTAAGCACTGAGCACCTCGCCATTCAGACTTGGTGGGACTCGATAAGGTTGCTTGGAATACCATTGTACTAGCTATTTCCCAGCTGGCCTCCATTTTTCCAAGCTCTAGAAGTCAGTAGTAGATTTGATGCCATGTATAAAAAGCAAGAATACAAAAAATGTATATCCCTACATTATATTGCAAAATCCAAACAGGAGATGTAACATTAAGTGTGGAATCTCTGTTTCGTATGCTTGGTTATGCTCTGGGGAACACCTGTACAAGGAAAGAGATAGAATTGCTGAGAGGTGTTTTAAATGGACTGTTGTACTCTGTTGTTTTAAGTGTGTTTTAATATTGATCTTAGTTACCATTTTAATTTAATACTTGCTTAATCCTTTTTAAATATTTGTATACCTACTGCTTTTAACTTTTAAATACTGTTTTAATTATTTAAGCCACCTTCGGTCCTTTTGGGGAGAAAGGTGGGATAGAAATATTTTAAATAAATAAATAATAGAAAAATTGCTGGGGGTGATATGTGTGACATGTAGACTTCCATGTCCCACAAAGTAGGCTGTGAGCCCCACAGGTGCTTTTCTTCACAGACTGATTCCTTAGGACTCATCAGATACTACAAGTTTTAGCAGTTCAATGGAACAGCCCATACTTTCCCACAGTTTCAGATCTTCACACCTTTAGGCTTACAAAGAATACAGAAGGTGATAGAGAAAGCTTGGACCAAGACTCTGGGGATCTTTTGGCCAGCTAGTATTGACAGTGCAGACTAGACAAGCTAATAAATGGACCTGGTGTAACTTACCTATGTTTAATTATTCTCCTAATGGCTGTTGGTTGGTTCACAACGTACAGAGTTCTAAGAAGTGCTGTGCTAAAGGTAGAGTTTCTGCATGTCACCTTCTGATACTTATGCATGTCATTTTTCTTCTTCTTTTAAGTGAAACTGGCTAAAACTACCTGTTCATTCAAATATCTTAAGGGTAGATTTCTGGCTTAGGTAGTCCAGCCATCCCCTTCCATTGAAAATGGGATTGGCAATAATCCTAATCAGTTTGGGGTTGTTGTTGTTTTTTTCCAAGAAAAAAAGAGAGACTTCTGAGAATTCTGCAATTTTTGCTCTGAGATTTCCTGTGAAAAAGAAATCTTCCACAAAGAAATCTTGTGGCGAGGAGGAAAGAGTGATTTCCCCCTCAGTTTCTCCCAGAGAATATGAGGCTACAGGATCCACATTCTGTATGTGTATCTGTGCACGTCTCTGTGTTTTCAAATTCTCTTAAAATGTTCTAAATTAGTAGTCAATTTAATATTATTATGTTTAGTTTTTAAAAAAAATATTAGAACTTTCAGTATTTTATTTAGATTTTTAAAAATCATTTGGGAGCGGCAACCCACATTGGGAGCAAAGCAATGTACAAATAACTGGGGGGAAAAACTTTCTCCAACATGTGAGATTGGTCTTCTTGTCAATGTCAAATCATCTGTAAAGGGATAAGATACCAGATGTAGACAATGCTTCGATTTTCACAGAACTTTGACTTCCAAGGGGCCTTTTACCTTTGGGAAGTCCATGAGGACTCTTGTATACAGATGCTCAGGCATTTTCTCAATGTGATTTTAAGGCCAACTCTATGTCTATATGAGGCATTGATCAAAATGCTGTATTTTTCAGCTGCTGGATCCCAGGACACTCAACTATCATGTCAGTGATTCAAAGGTTGGCAATGAAAAAATGGCTTCAGCTTTGACCAGAAGCTGTGGGGAGGAATTCATTCTTTGATATTTTTGGAATTAGCAGTTGTGAAGATCCCCCAGCTAGTCCTGGATCTGGGCCCCAGATTGTGGCCAACAAATAAATATTTCAGTGTGCGCGCGCGCACGCACGCGCGCGCGCGCGCGCACACACACACACACCTTGTGACTAGACTATCTTGTGATATATAATGCACACTCACACATACAGAGTATATATGGGTTAACTCTTATGATGTTTGCTTGTTTCAACTTATATATACCTAATGATCTGTTTCTTATAGCAGAAAGATGTCAAGGTTCTTCTGCTGGATAATGTCCTGTGCTTAACTGGTAGCCCCATCCCATTTGCATTAAAAGATGTAATTTTCAGGTTAGACATGTCTAAACTTGTTCATTAAGTGCTTAATCAATGCAGTGTTGATTCCAATAATTAATGCGTGAATGGTCTCCTATACATTTTGACTGTGATTTAACTTCCATCCATCTGATTCACCGGTTGCCCTGAATAAAAGAAAACATAACTCACAGAAGATACACAGACTTGAAACCAGTAACCCTATAAAAATAGGGCACAATCAATTCCAAGCAGACAAATTTATGATGACTTGTTCAAAGTTTCACATAAGCCATTTAACTTGCCTTTCAGGTCATTAAACACATTCCCAGTGTTTACTGGAGATGTCTTCACAGTGCTTAAAACTCTACCAATCCCCTTTTGATCTGCTGGGTTTTCCTGTCCCAGTTCTAAGAATTATTTGGCTATCCAATTATCTTTCAACAATGTATCAGTTTTCTTTGGTGCCAACTCCTTCAATGGAATATGATAAATTGCATCATTATTTTGGTTTGTAGGTTCTCTGAACTAAGTTATACTAATGTTACAAATGCACACACAGAGATACACATACACATGCATATAATCATATATAAGTTTTCTTACATTGGAAAATCTTAGAAAAGGATGTAAAACATTTGAGCCAATGACCATGAGATTCATCACAGTTTTCAATTCCTACACACAGGCATCTGAATGAAGTATAAATATGTTTATTGCAAAATAATGTAATATGTGTTTCTTGCTAGCAAAACATGTGATCTAATGCTTTAAGTCATGATGGAATGGCCAAAAAGTAGACCGTTCAGTAAGTTCCTGTGTGTGTGTGTCTGTCTGTGTGTTTCAATCCCAGCTGTATGTTCTAGAGAATGCAAGAAAAGGGAGAAACATTTCTAATGAATCACAAATGAGGGTATAATCCTGGCAGCAGGTTTTATTTGTTCACGACAGATCCCTTCCCTGGCCCCTCAAAAAGCCAATTGTCAGCAAAGATTCCCTCCAGTGACAGTCATTAGTAGAGAGACACCAGTGACAATCTAACTTGGTTTCAGTTCAGCTCATGGGCACCAGCTGTCTACCAGGCAATCTTGGGCGCTCTTGAAAACTGAGTTGCAGATTGACCTTGTGGTAATTGAGGTTATGAAAAGTCTCTTGTTCTGTAAAATCTTGAATGAACACCTCTTCCTGTGGGAGAAAGCGGGAGCATGGCAGCCCTGCAGGTAAGAACTGTGTCGAAGTCATGCTAAGAAAAGGGATGGTAGAGGAGGAAGGTGAGGAGAGATAAGAACAATGTAATACCATAGCAAGGTAAGACCTACTTTATGGCATTACAGAATTTACCCTTGCCTATTCTGCTGCTTTAAATCCACTAATGCATCTTTGGGGATTGTAGCAATTTCATATATTGCCCTTGGATGGGTACATTCACCTCTCACCCTATAGGGCCCTTTTTTACTCTCACTTTATCTTCACACTGCCTTCCTATATTGCTCCGGTAACATGTGAAATCCTCAGACAGAGTAGGAATCACACAAGCTGCCACCAACCTGCAGCTCCAAAGCTGTGTTATTGTGAACTGAGTCTCCAAGGAATCCTCTAGACTTGGGGAGTGAGCGTGGGAATCATACTTTGGGAAACCAGACTGAGCAGTGGTTCCCAACCCTGGGTCCCCAGACATTCTTGGACTGCAACTCCCAGAGGCCCTTGTCAGCTAGTGGTGAAGGCTTCTGGGAGTTGCAGTCCAAGTTGTGTATCCTTCTTGCACCTTGTTTTAGCTAAAGCTTAATTTGTGTATTTTTTTAAAAAAACAGGAAGTTCTTTTGTGTGTCATGAACTCTTGAACAAAATCAAATTCTCTGCATCCCCTTCAGTGAGGATTCAGGTCTAATTTGGACCTTGTTGTAAGGACTGGGAGACACATAGGTAGGATTGTCATGTCTCAGGGCAACAGGCAAAGTCTTAAGAAATAGCTGTGCCCCTTCAGATTTTTTACAGGAGGACAAATTTCATTGTAAGTAACATTGGAAAAGGACAAATGTTTGACTATTGAGTGTGAGGTGCCTTTAAAGGCTGGACAAACCGAGACTTCAGCACCTATCATTGTAGCATCTCTAATTCTCTATTCATTGCCAGCCAGTGCAAGTATTCACTGACTCAGTGTGAAAGGGTTTGTATGTATGTGTATGAGTTGTTCCAAACAAAAAGATGGGCTCAAGTGTATGCACTTACTGGCCCTCTACACAGTCTCCTTCCTCTCGCCTTTGCATTTGTGCCATGCCAACACTGGGCCCATCACATCATTCTGAGTGTGCGACTACACAGCAAGGGAAATGCAAATTCTCTCACATTCACTTGCTGCGAAGTTGCACTGGGGTATTCAGGTTTCCCCAGGTCTCATTCCATTGACTAGCCACACAGGCAAGGAGGAGAACCTTGATTGCAGCTTGCTTGCAGTTCTATTTATAGCACTGCAGGTGACAGCATTGCAAAGGTACAACTTAATAAGTTGTGAACAAGGCTTTCCTTCTTTAATTTTAAGGAAGTCCTGCCCATTTGAGTTCACCCACCCATCTTCTGTTTTTGATGTTGATTGATTTGCCAGCTTTGTGCTGTTTTTGAGTTACTTCATTATATATATATATATTTATTTTGTTGTATTATAGTACTTGTATACATTTGATTGTTAACTGCCCTGAGTAGTGCCTCGCACTAATCAGGTGGTATAAATAAATAAATAAATAAATAAATAAATAAATAAATAAATAAATAAATAAATAAATAAATAAATAAATAAATAAATATTCTCGAAGGCTTTCACGGCCGGGATCTGATGGTTGTTGTAGGTTTTTCGGGCTGTTTGGCTAATGACACCCATCAATCACAGTGACAGATCATCTCCCCCTTATTACAACAATACACCCATAACAAAAAACACCCTGATCGCCATAATCACCCAATCTCCTGAAAAGGACAAAAAGCTGATCCCACAGCTACAAATACTCAACTATCCCACACACTATACCAGAACACAGACAGAGTTCTAACTCCTGTCCTCTGAAGATGCCGGCCACAGAAACTGGTGAAACGTTAGGAAGAAAAACCTCCAGAACACGGCCAAACAGCCTGAAAAAACTACAACAACCATATAAATAAATAAATAAATAAATAAATAAATAAATAAATAAATAAATAAATAAATAAATAAATAAATAAATAAATAAATAAATAAATAAATAAATAAATTTTCTAATCCAGTTATCTTTCTGAAAGCACTGTCCTTTCAAATAACGGATTGTTGCTTAGCCATTAATTTCAACAAAACTACAGTACCTCTTTTTGTATATATTCATTTTCAGTAAGCTGCAGAAAACATAAGGCACAGGGCATTTCATACAGTTATTAAGCACAATGCCTTATATATTTATTTGATTTATATCCCATCTTTCTCTCAGGGCTATGTCTCTCAGGGCTTGTGTAATGGGGTGAGCAGTAGTATATTTCTACTTAAATGACAGTAATAATGTCTAATTGCTGCTTTTGAGCTTGAAACAAGGGAAATGTGACCAATTTTTTATTCTAAAAATGCTGCCTCTCTGCCATGGCTCAGGCAATCAGTGTTAAGCTAGCAAACAGCGTGATGATGAAATGAGATATGTCACAGTTGGAATCAAAAGCAAGCACATTTTAAAAAGTCAACTCCTTGGCCTAGAAGGGAATGGATAGTTGAGATATTGTTTCATGTTTATGAAATATATACTACTTCATTCTATAATTGTTTTGCTTTTTAATCTGGTTGGTTTCTTATAGCTATGAGTCGACATAACGGTCAGAATTTCTCAAACTCTGGATTTCACCACTGGAATAACTTTGTATTAATCATATACGCAAACCTAAGTCTGGGCAGGTTATTGGTTATATTGTGGATTACATGATGCTGTGGTGAAAACAGGAAGTATTATTATGGCCCAGGGTTGTGCTCCCAGATGTTGTTTGAGTGCTGCTCCCAGATGTTGTTTGAGTGCTGCTCCAAACAGCCTTTGCCCATGGGTGAAGGCAGATGGAAGTTGCAGTGATGAAGGGTGGAAGTTGCAATCCAAGATGGTCTAGGGGCCCACAAGTTGTCCTACTCAGCACCTCAATGGAGAGAAACAGCTCTCTTCTGCAGGCACAGGGCAACAAGAATGAAAAGAGAGGAGATGGAGGTAATACGTTTGTCCCCACTTGCCTCCTTGCATGTAGAGTGCACACAAGAGGAAAAGATTTTTGTTGGGGTTGTTGGATGGCCAGTTCAATTGCCTTCCATTTCAAGAATGTAAATATAACTTTTCTTTCCAATCCTACTTGATAGGAGTACTGAAATGTGACACATCCACGTCTGTAAGAAGTAATCTAGGCATTATCATTATCTGCTCTTGTATCTTCCCATGCCATGTTTGAAACAGGCTTTAGAAATCTAGGGATGAAAGACTGACAAAACTGCTCTTGGATATGCACAGCAAACACACTGGCTACCTTTAATTATTGCATAAACACAGACCTCCTCCCTACGTGCAGCCTGCCCTGCTTTACTGAACCACATAATTTAACTAATTTAAAAAAAGGCAAAATGGAGTGTCTCCATCCTGGCTTTT
Source organism: Intellagama lesueurii (assembly GCA_037013535.1). Classification (NCBI taxonomy): domain Eukaryota; kingdom Metazoa; phylum Chordata; class Lepidosauria; order Squamata; family Agamidae; genus Intellagama; species Intellagama lesueurii. Next base: position 104,412,568 of record JBAJHW010000003.1, read on the forward strand.
ATAAAGCTGGACAAATAGCTGTGAAGGCATTTAGAGCAGCCATTCTCAGCAGAGGCCATATGGCTCCCTGGGGGGCCCTCTGGCACATTTGAAGGGGTTCCACAGACTGCAAACAATTCTTCACACACCACCTTATAAGGTTCATTATTGCAACCTATAGAATCCTGATTCGGCCTATATTTCTTTCATAGTGTGTGGCCAAAAAAAAAAAAAGTTGCGAATGGCTGAACATCCCAAGTAGATATGCTATTAAATATTAATTCCAAAGCATCCCTCACCCATGTGCCGTAATTCCTGCCCCTGGCCTTAAAAAAATTTGGTGTATATTTTCATATCACTGTTGAACTCACTTTTGTCTCCTGGTATGTTTAAAATAGGGAGTCACAAGGTATTAGATTCAGGGCAATCATTTTAGAAAATTCAAGGTATGTTTGTACCCCCTCGGCAACTGCCAAAATTCAGTGTTTCTAATATTGTTTAAATGAGCAATATTAAAAAGCAGAAGCTTCCCACAGCCAAATGTTTCAATGTTAACACAGCACAAAGCATGCAGCATGTTATGTGCCAAATATTAAGCCAAGGGAAGCTGGATAAATTTCTTTGGTCTCTTTCTAAAGTCATTTGGCATAATTCGTAATTGCAGGACTAAAAGAAAGAAAGGCAGCTAGTCTGTTACTCAGTTATTCCCCATTTCTTCAAATTTTCCTGAGTGGTGCTCTGCTGGGATATATATCTGTGGGGATGTTGTATGCAAGAAGGAGCATATTTGGAAAAGACTCATGTCAAATATTTGTGTCAGGGAAAATTTAAAATAAATGCACATCTGCAGACACTGGATGGAAAACACATATAAGTAAATTCATACAAAACTGGTTCATACCAACAGTTAGTTATATCTCAGTCCTTTCCCCTACTGACTTATAGCTTCTCCCTTATTGCATAGGCTGTTCAGCTACTAAATGCTCATCTTAGGCCATGGCAACATTGCAGAGCTGAATCGGAAGGATTCGGCTTTGCTGCAGTTTGATTCACAGCTTGCATTACATTTCAAATCACAAGCAGGGGACACACAAGGGCTGTGGACAGATTTGTGAGTTACCCGTTCATATCACTTACGATGCGACCTGCACTCCTGCCCACATACTCCCCTTATTTCCTTCCTTCCTCTGGCCCCACCTCTCCTTTTCTTTTATGGTTAGCTGTGAAGCTCCTTGGTTACAGAAATGTTCCAAATGTCTTTCGTTTTGCCCCATTTTTTTGTGTGTGTTTGTGCGTGCAGAAGACTTAATTATTATATTAATGCAATGCCTCATCACTGATACAGCAGAGAGCAACACAGTATACTTTCCATTTAATTTAATCCTATTTAATTCTTGTTTCTCCACGACTCTTTGACACTCTTTGGCAATCTCTTACTGCAATACAGACACAGTAAAGCTCAACATTAGCACCTTTTGCAAGTTTAGCACTCCTAGAATATATTCATAATGTGGAAATATGTGAAATATTAAATGAAAGAATGCTTTTTGCCTTCAGCAGATTCAAAGTACCTTTCTCTGACCAATGATCCTATTGTTTATTTTGTGCTGCAGTCCAGACTGAGAGACTTGTTCTGCCTCTTAACAGCAGTATAAAAATATTAAAAGAAAATGTTTTGAAAGAACTCACTTCAGAAGCATGATTTTCCTTAGAATTCAACCACATGTGAATTTTTAAAAAAACATAAAAACATCAGAGGACAGTGGTGGAAAGGAATGAGTGTGGGGCATGCTCTCATTGCTCTGAAAAGCAGAGTGCTTACGTCAAATGAAAACATCACCTAAAGACATGCCCCGTCTTCCTAGGAACATCTGCAGGGGAAAAGACAGGATTGAATCCAGCTTCCTGGAGACAGAGAGGAAAAAAATGGTTTGGCAGGAAATAGGCTGGAAGGAATCGGGTCTGCCTTGAAAGTATGTGGACATAAAAATATATATATTGAATTTATAGGCTGAGCAAATCCCACCATATTTGACCACGTAGTCACAGCCTTAGACATGTTCTAGTAGGCATCCTTCAGTCTCAAGAGACTATGGTAACATGCACTGAATAGAGGTCTTGGAACAGCGTCTAGTGTGGCTGAGAAGGCCAATTCAAGGGTGACAATCCCTTCCACACTGAACACAAATACAATCTGTCCCATGTCCAGCTCCCTGATTTTGCCGGTTTCAGGACTGCCTCTTTGCCTTGGCCTGCTGAACAAGTGTCTCTTCAAATTCGGAGAAGCCATGCTGCACCACCTGCCTCCAGGCTGAACGCTCAGATGTCATGGTTTCCCATCTGTTGAGGTCCATTCCTACTTGCAGATATCCTTGTATCGCAGCTGTGGTCTCCCTCTGGGGCACTTTCCCTGCGCTAATTCTCCATACAGGAGATCATTTGGAATCCAACTGTCAGCCATTCTCACAACATGCCCAAGCCAACGTAGACGTCGCTGTTTCAGTAATGTATACATGCTAACAATTCCAGCTCGTTCCAGGACTACACTATTTGGGACTTTGTCTTGCCAGGTGATGCCAAAAATGCGTCGGAGACAATGCATATGGAACGTGTTCAGCTTCCTCTCCTGCCGTGCACAAAGGGTCCAGGACTCACTGCAGTACAGGAGTGTACTCAGGACACAAGCTCTATAGACCAGCTTTTTCTTAAGCCATACTCTCTTTGTAAGAGAACATGGTAGCTGCTTTGCCAATGCGTTTATCCAGCTTGACATCTAGGGAGAGAGTGTCAGAGATCGTTGAGCCAAGGTACACATATTCATGAACAACCTCCAATTCTTGTGTGGAGATGGTAATAGAGGGAGGTGAGTCCACACCCTGGCCCATGACTTGTGTTTTCTTCAGGCTGATTGTTAGTCCAAAGTCTTGGCAGGCCTTGCTAAAACGATTCATGAGTTGTTGGAGGTCTTCAGCAGAGTGGGCAACAATGGCTGCATCATCGGCAAAGAGGAAGTCCCACATGCATTTCAGCTGGACTTTGGTCTTCGCTCTCGATCTAGAGAGATTAAAGAGCTTTCCATCTGATCTAGCCCGGAGATAGACGCCTTCTGTTGCAGTTCCAAAGGCGTGCTTCAGCATGACAGCAAAAAAGATCCCAAACAGGGTCGATGCGAGGACACAACCCTGTTTCACTCCACTTAGGATGTCAAAGGGATCTGATGTTGAGCCATCAAAAACTACAGTGCCCTTCATTTCCTCGTGAAAGGACCTGATCATGTTAAGGAGCTGAGGTGGACATCCAATCTTGGGAAGGATTTTAAAAAGGCCGTCCCTGCTGACCAAATCAAAGGCCTTTGTGAGATCTATGAAGGCCACAAAGAGTGGCTGTCGTTGTTCCCTACATTTCTCCTGCAACTGTCTGAGGGAGAATACCATGTCAGTGGTGGATCTATTAGCTCAAAATCCACACTGTGATTCTGGATAGACTCTGTCTGCAAGCACCTGGAGTCTCTTCAGCACAACACGGGCAAGCAGCTTCCCTACAATGCTGAGAAGAAAGATGCCACAGTAGTTATTGCAGTCGCCCCTGTCTCCTTTGTTCTTATACAATGTGATGATGTTTGCATCCTTCATGTCCTGTGGTACTCCTCCTTCCCTCCAGCAAAGACGAAAGACTTCATACAGTTTGGTGGTGATGATCTCTTTACAGCACTTCACTACTTCAACAGGGATGTTATCCTTCCCAGGTGCCTTGCAGGAGGCGAGGGAATTCAAAGCCACTTTTATTTCTGCTAAAGTTGGTTCGCTGTCCAACTCTTCCAAGACAGGCAAGCACTCAATGTTATTTAATGCCTCTTCGGTTACTACGTTCCCTCTAGAATATAGTTCATAGTAGTTCTGCACCCAGCGTTCCATCTATAAACGTGTTCTGTGCAAAGGAAAAATACAGAACCCAATGAAGCATCTGTTCATTTTAAAAAGTGAGCATTGCATGTTCATTTAATTATTTCTGTATAAATCTTGAAGACATGTTGATCACCTAAGATGTGATCTGAACAATTAAGATACTGGAGGAAAGTTCAGCAAGTGTGGCATTGATAAAGATGTAGACTCTCTAATCAACTATACATCAGCCTTTCCTACCCTGGCATTCTTCATCAGCGTTGGACTACAACTCCCTTAATTTCAAATTGCCATTCTGGGTGTGGGTGATGGACATTGTACGATGAAGGTACCAGGTTTAGAAAAGTGGATATAAATTATTTCTGTCATTGTGACAATTTAGATCATGTTGCCATGAATCCAGTCAAGCAAGAAGTATGCAAGGAATACACATACCAAGTAACATTTTGTTGGAACCACCAGTTTACTGCGTGTTTTTTGTGTTACTCATTGTTATAGACAGAAAAGAGTTTTTTAAAAATGTATATGTATCAACCCAATTGCCACCTTTTTTAATCCATGTGTTGAGTTCCATTAGCACCTTTTTACTCTGCAACTGAATTTCATTTTCGAAATCGTTTAAAAATAACACTGAATTCCATTTACATAGAAAGGTGAGTTTGTCTCGAAATATGAAAATATGACAACACTGTGCCCAGATACCCTCTAATGCTATGGTCTTAGAGAATCAGTAGATGATTTCATCTGGTTGATGTCACTCCTTGAGGCAAGACTGAATGAATGACTAATGTTATATTAACTTTTGGGCCCTAAATTACTTGATAAAACAACAACTCTTCTGTTATTAACCCTTCATCAGCTCATCACAACCTCCACCTTCTCAACTGAGGTGGGTAATGACTATAGACAGAATGGGTCATCACCATGGTATCTGGAAGTAAGAGTGTATGTGTGTTTGTATGGTGTGTGTGTGTGTTGTTTTTTTCCCTTTGATGAATTGGGTAGCTATTCTTTTGCTGCCCCCACCCCCATCTTGGTATTATTACAGTTAGGAAACATTTTTTACTTTATGACCTAAGGAGGGCTGTTAATAATGGTAGCTTCTAGTTGGAAGCAGCTGGCATATAACAAGGAGGAGGAGGAGGAGGAGAGCAGCAGCAACAACAACAACAGCAACTGTGTTATATATATTATGAAGAAGTCCACAAGACCAAGCCTCTGGTCAATAGCCATGTTTTAACTTTGTCCAGAAAGGAAACTAACATTGGTGCCAGTCAAGCCTCCACAGGGAGAACATTCCACAGTCCAGTTAGGAAGGCCTCTTTCCCATGTTCACATAATGTTCCGCTTTCAACAGTGGGACACATAGGATCCCCAACCACCCCACCCAGCAGAACTTCATGACTGGGTAAGAATACATGGGGAGAGTTGTACCTTCAGATATCCAGAGCCGAAGCCTTTTAAGATTTTATAAGTTATTGTTAACACCTAAACTGAAACTGGAAGAGTATTGGCAGCCAGTGCAGTTCTTTCAGAACCAGTGCCATATGGGTTGTGAGAGATGCCCCTGCCAGCTGTCAACCTCCTGTATATAGCACTTGCTGGAGCATCCATGTTGTCTTCAAGGGTAGCATCATGTAGGGTGCATTGCAGTAATCTGACCGGGAGGTTATGAGTGCATGAACTACTACATCCAGTTTGTGCAAAATATGGGCTGTGTACCTAATCCATTGGTCTCCTAGCTGTGATTTGGCTTGATTAAGGGCACAAAGAGTACCTGCTAAATTCTCCTTGTTGATTCGCTATAGGTTATCTTGACTCAATAAGGAATTTGAGAAGGAATTTTCAAGCCCAGGAAGATTCTATGTTTCTAGGTAACTGTGAGATGTTTTGACTGAAAAGGTCTCTGGAATTTGTGCAAACTTGTGCCCTTTCTTTTCAAGAATCAAAAACACATACTCACAAGCACAAAAGAGCTGCCAGATTGATAAAAAGAAGTAGGGGAAAAACTCTGATGCTTCTAATTCTTAGAATTTCATCCAATAAAGCAGCTGCTACTGTCATTTTACAGCATTTGCTACATTTGAATGAAAGCATTATTTTGCAACAAAATGTTGTGCAATTTGGCTTAATTTGCAGGACTCCTTCCCCATCACACAATCCCTCACTCTCACACAGGAAGATGAGTAATACTGTGAAATAATATGTGTGAGGATGAGACATACGTACACTCCTATTTTGTAAGTTGCCCATCCACCCTGAATACTTATTTTATTTATTTGTTTATTTAAAATATTTATACCCTATCTTTCTCATTAAAAAGGACCCAAGGAGTTGTACATCATGAAAAGGCAATATTTAAAGCTAAAAACAGTAAGTATACAAATAATTAAAAAGATCAAGCAAATGCCACTCTAAGAAAGGATAAACAAAAGCAACACCAAAACCACATTCAAAACAGTAAGGTACAGCCATTCATTTAAAGACCCGACTCAGGCAGCCTGTCACTGAGGGAAAGCTTGCCTGAAGAGGAAGATTTTTGCCTGCTTGTGGAAGGACAGCAAAGACAGGGCCAGTCTGGCCTCCTGTGAGAGGGAGTTCCAATGTCTTGGGGGGAGAAACAGAGAAGTCCCTCTCCTGCGTCACCACCAAACACACCTGATGATTCATCCATCAAATAGTAATCCATATGGAATCCTTCCGCAACCCAACTTGGCTGTGCAATAACAGTTGATTTGCCTATTGCACATTTTTGGCACAAGATAGTTAACAATAGACAATGGTACCATGGGCTATTGGCTACAACAGTTTGGGTATAGTGGGAGAAGGGGCAAAAGACAGTCAGGTGCCATAAGAAAGTGAAGAGACTATTCCATGGTCTCACAACTCAGGGTCAAACTAGATTTTAAGAAGAATGAGTATTCCCCACAAATAATACATTTCCCCTGTAGCAACGTGATTTCCTCAGAGACTCATGACAACAGAACTTGTGCTTATTTTCTAGTAGCTAATCACAAAACAAAGCATGGCAAAGTTGCAAGATAAAGAGGTGAGGGAAAGCACAAATAGATGTTTTTCACCAACAGAAGGAGTACATCTCCTAGAAATATGTTAAGTATATTATCTAGGTAGACCTTCAGCTACAAGACTTGAAGGGGAAGAAAGAGGACTCTTTTACAACTGGTTTGAACATCCAACACTTGGAGGCATGGAGGGTATGTGAAAATGGTGGCTTGCTTCAGCTGTGTGTGGCCAGAAAGAGTCAGCAGCAGTTTTGCAATATGAAGCTGGTAGTGACAAAGCTAGTAATATCTACGGTTGTGTGAAAAAGAACGTACACCCTCTTTGAATTCTATGGTTTTATTTATCAGGACATAATAAAAACCATCTGGTCCTTAGCAGGTCTTAGTTTGTTTATTTTCCACTTGAGGGACTTCAGGGTACTGAGGGACCTAAGCCTTGCAAAATAGACATAAAGCTGGCCATTTCTTCAAGACAGCCGTTAGAGATCAGGGTATTCGTATATGGATAAGAATATCCCTGTGCAGCTGGACTTAATGAGAGTCCGGCCCCAGGGGCCAGACCGTCCACTCACGCATCCGGCAGCAGCCTCACTCATCTTTCCAATCAGACCTGGAGCGCCGCTCTCTTCCCACTCGGCTAGCTACTCCAGGCAAGGGGAGGGAAGACAAATCTCCCTGCACGGCTGCCAAGTAGCCAGCCAAGCGGGAAGAGAGCGGCACTCCCAGAGTGACTGGAAGGATGAGTGAGGCCGCCGCCAGTGGACATGTGAGTGGACCAGCTGCGCAGGGATATTCGTATACGAATACAAATACCCCCATCTCTACTGGCCATGAAACCACTCTCATCCATACCAGCTACAGGATTTACAGGAAAGGTGCTGTACTATAGACAAAATAGATGCACAATAACCCCTTTAGATGCCATATTTAACAGGTCTGGAGATGATGATGAATGCTAAAGAAGTTTGAAGTAAAAATTCTCAGAAGACATTTTTCCCATAAAGGTATGGAGGTTTTTCTTTTTGTTATGCCTTTTAAAAAGGCTATTTTGAATAATTATTTCCAATGCTTCTGGATGGTCGATGGTGAGTGTCTGCCTCCTTGCCACCAACTCACAATGCCATAGAACAGTGGTTCTTAACCTTGGGCCCCCAGACATTCTTGGACTGCAACTCCCAGAAGGTGTTGCATGCACAGCTAGTGACAAAGGCGTCCGGGATTTACAACCCAAGAACATCTGAGGACCCAAGGTTGGAAACTACTGCGCTAGAATGATGCTAGACTCAGGGAAATGTGGAGGTAGAAAAATGTTGCCCAGGCTGCCATTTCAGCAGTTGATGCTACTTCCAATGGCAGTGCAATAAATAAATAAATATTATCTCAGGTGAACAAGAACAAAGTTTGCTACAATTGAGGGGACCTCATGAGCATACAGAATACCTTCTCTGAAATTTGGAGTGAGCCATCTTTCTCAGACCATGAAGTGCACCTGGCTGCAACTGTTACTAATGGTGACCCCTCCCCACAAGACGAAACGGTTAATAGAATTTCTACTTCCTGTAGACAACTTTGATAACATCCAGTGCTCCTAGTTTCCCTGCCCACAAACATGGTGGCAAATTCTGAAAGGCCATGTGCACGCAGTTGTAGTGTTTACTGCTTGCCTAATCATCTGCACAAAGGGTAACAGGGACAAATTAATGGGAAGAGATTTCTTCAATATTGGGGCCACCACTGAGAAAGTCCTACCCTATTTATTGTGTGCAGTGAAGGAGCCCACAGTCCTACTTAGTGCCCCATGATAACTTGCTAAACAGAGATACTTTCCTCCCTGGATGTTCTTCCCACAAACTGAACTGGAGACTATTTCCTTAAGGTAATAAGTAATTTTCTTTTAAACGTTGCTGTGGAGCATCTCAAGAACTTTTCAGGCAAATCTGGTTGTGTGCTCCTTCTGCAAACAAGACCAAATTGACGTGTGGCTTCTGCCTACTGCAGTTAAGCCTTTACCTTGTCACTGATCCTCTTCCTTTTGATCTTGCCAGGTGGCTGGGAAGTACTAAGGAAGCCTGCATGTTATTAATAATTGCTTTGGCCCAACTTCTCTATCTGCCCTTGGGGATGTAATACACAACTCCTGCTGCAGATCAATGGGCTGCATATGCATATCAGAATGTAGCCCAAGGAGATAAACAGCATGCATTCATGTTAACACTTTCCCCAGCATAATAAAAGATCAAAGGGAGACATTTGCTTTTTGCATTAGATGTATCTGCTTAAAAAATTATATGTATGCAAGATCTACCCTCAAACGAATAGTTTATTACCGCACAGTGGTAGCTTCTGTGTTGTTTGGGGGGAAAATTCTACATTGGTAATGCAGAGAGATGATTGTAAGCAAATAAGAAAAGCAGAATTTTAAGTATGACATATTGCTCAATGGGAACCTAATGTACAATACCCAAGCAGCTTGGAGAGCCTGCTAAGATGAAAAGCATGCTAAAAATGTAATAGGCTAATCATTCCACATAATTAATAACATTGGCTATGCATGAAGAGCTGCACATTCTCTACATGGGCTATTAAATGCCAAAGCCCAACCAGAATTATCATACACATTTGAAACTGATGGAACAGCTACAGCCTTCAGTGATGATGCCTGTGCCATCCAAAAGCATCTGTTGGAATCCTGTGATATGGTCCTGGCTAAGGATCTCTGACAGAGAAATTGAGGCCTTGTGGTCCAGAGACAAGGGGTTGTTGAGGTAGAAGCCATTCTCTTCCTCACGGGAAAGCAGAAGGAGGGAGGGAGGGAGGGAAGGCTGGCTTCCCACCTGCAGAGAAGCAAGAAATAGAATTGCTGTCGTCCCAGATTGCTTAAATATGTTGCTGATGCAGCAACAGTCCCCCAACATAAAATTAAAAAGGCAGCAGCTGTGGGGGAAGGTGTTAGTTATTCCTGTTTCTGCACTTGCACAGAAACCCTTAAAGCACATTTGGGATTTGTTAAAACTAAAAATATTCATTGCAAAAAAGAGTGAGAAATTGAGACTGAGAGGGACAGGAACATTCAGACTGCCTCAGTTATAATTGTGATTGTTCTACCTATACATTTGCTATTTTTTCAAATGTAGATTGCATTCCCCCCCCCCCGTTGCATAAGAAATGCTTCTTAAGATGAGAATTTCATGCACCATCATCAGTATCAACAACAACACCATCTTACAGTGGGAAGGCTGCCCTGCTGTGAATAACCCGGAGAGGGTACTGTGGCTCTGTTGGGTTCCTGGGAGCCCAGATGCTTTGTGGCTCTCAGGACTGCTTATTGATGAGTTCAAACCAGCAATAAACGAGAACAGGATGATCTGTGAACAGTGATGAACAAAGAATGGCTGCTGCTGCTGCTATTCCCCACAAAGCCTGCAATGAGGCTTTTCATGACGCTAATGGGAGGCTAATGGGACAGGGAGTAAAACAAGGAAGCATCAGCACCAAATGGCTTCCTGCTTGTATGCCACGTAGGAGAGCTGAAAGGCACCAGCATAAAAAGTTGGAAGGGCACATAATGGCCAAAGGTAAGAAAGAGAGGGGTAATAGTGACAGCTCATGAGTGAGGTAGGGTGGCAGTATATCCCTGAAATTTTGGTTTAAGGCACTTTTTGCCCTGGTCTAGAAGTGACCTGTGAGCAATCGAAAGGACTACAAAAGGAGGAACATGTTGATGGTGTGCAGGCCATTTAAGTCACTGGGGAGCAGGGAGAAGTAGATGCTCGCCAAGGTGCCTGCCTTTCTGTCTCATTGTTTTGGGTAGAATGATACTTCGTCCAACTGCTAAGTTGTACATAAAAGAGAGAACTTCCAGTGCCATGAGCAGGCACATAAAAGCACCATAAAAGTCCTGCAGCCCAGTCGTATTTGAGTTAACTCTGGGTGAGAAACTATGCAATCTGAAACTAAATGTATTAGACAGCAGATGTGTACGCCTGATCTAAAAGAGGGACAAAGGATCAAGAGGCTTTAACCTGTGAAGAACAGAACAATGCCTCCTCATTTTTAATAAACTTTGAGGAAGGCCAGAAGATAATTGATTGGCTGAAACACACTGGGTTCTTTTCATGAATAAAACTCCTTGTTCTACATTTCAAAGCTTTGTCTCTCTTTTAGATTTGGTTTCATGTGATGGTTCCAATTCCTTTTTATTTTATATATATAACTGCCCTAATAAAACTCACTGGGTGACCCTGAGCCAGTCACTCTCTTTGAGCCTGATCGACCTCACAGGGTGGTTGTGTTGAAAGTGAGCAGGAGAGATGACAAGTACCCTATCTTGACCTCAGAAGCAGCAGCCCATGGTCTGAGTGGATAGGTGGTGCCTTCCTGCTTGGGCCAGCGGCTGTTCATAGTTCAGTTAATTGGAGGAGGGGAGGGATAGAAACGTCTAACTCATGAATAATGAAATAAAGGCCTAGTAGCATCTGAAACACAACAGACTAAATAGACAGTTGGGGAAATAAAGGACATACTCATTCCTGCTGCCCGAGAAATGTAGGGAAAACCAATGGAAAAAGAATAATCTGATGCCAAACTCTTGCCCCTGCATTCTCTCACTAGGCCAAACTGTATATGATGTGAAATTCCATTTAATGAAAGGCAATTACTGGAAATTACAAGCAGCAGCAGTGGAGGAAGGATGGAGGGGAGGGTTTTCTTTAATTTAGTCAATTTTAACTCTCAAAAACATCACCACCATTCCAAACAATTTTCTCCCACAGATGTGGGGAAATAATTATTTCTCTACTCCTAACAAAAATTTCCAGTTTACGCATTTCAAGAATTGCTTTGCATTTCTGAAGGCACTGGGAGTTGTAGCAACACAGTGCATGTTGGTCGGCACTGTATTTTTCTGTTTCCTGAAGGAAAAGGAATGGACATCTGTATATCAAACTGCCAACTAGGGATGAAAAACTTTGCTTGTCTTATCCTTGCAAGTGGGTGAATCTTTTTTCTCCTTAAGCTGCAAGAAAGTGACATATTTTCAGGTGCTGTCATATAGAGAAATTTGCATAACATGCACAAATTGCATTGCTTGCCCAAACTCAGCAAATTGTACAAACAGCAGAGAAGTGCAAAAGCTGCTACTGCATTTCATGGGTTTTTAAACATCTGAAGCATTAGATGGGTTGTCTTCATCTTTTTTTCTTAGTCAGTCTTTCTGTGCTTCCTCTGTGTCTGTGTCTGCTTTGCATCTTAACGAGAAATAACCCTGTATTTCTGTAGACAGCTGCTGAGAAATGTTATTTAAATTACAGAAACCCTGATGAAGGAAAATAATGTTCTTTGTCTCTCTCACTCTGGAAGCAATGAATCTTGTGGGTCTTGAACATTTGTCATCTATTCTGTTGTGTCTAGACAGCCTAAATCTGTGGGAATGGGAAAAATGTATAGACAAACGGATGGATGCGTTCAACAATATCTAGGTAAGAAAGGCTCTCAGATACAAATAAATGAATACAGCTTAAAGGTGAATCATAGAATCATTGAGTTGAATGGGATCTATAAGGCCATCGAGTCCAACCCCCTGCTCATTGCAGGAATCCAATCAAAGCAGATCTGTCAGATGGCTGTCCAATTTCCTCTTGAATGGCTTCAGCGTTGGGAGAGCTTACCACCTCTTGAGATAATTGGTTCCACTACTATACTGCTTTAACAGTTACGAGTATTTTCTCTGATATTCAGCCAAAATCTGGCTTCCTGTAACTTGAGCCCATTATTATGTGTCCTGCACTCTAGGATGATTGAGAATAGATCCTGCCCCTTCTCTGTATGACTACTTTTCAAGTATTTGAAAAGTGCTACCATATCTCCCCTTGGTCTTCTTTTTTCAAGGCTAAACAAGCCCAGTTATTTCAGTCTTTCTTCATAGAACTTGGTTTCCAGTTCCCTGATCATCCCTGTCCTCTCCTGAACTTGTTCCAGTTTGTTGGCAGCCTTCTTAAATTGTGGTATCCAGAACTGGACACAGTACTCAAGATGAAGCCTAACCAGTGCCAAATAGAAGGGAACTGGTACCTCACAAGATTTGGAGACTGCCAGAGGCCTTGGCAACTTTTCATTCATCCATTAATAAATAAAGAATCATTTGTCATCAAGTGAGTTCTGACTTACAGTAACCCTTTCCAGGGTTTTTGAGGTAGACAGTTCCCTTCCTCAGGGGACATCCTGGAACTGTGCAGCTTGCCCAAGGCCATATAGGCTGGCTTTTCTGGGGTGCATCATGGGGAATTGAAATCCCAACCTCTGGCTCTGCAGACAGGTACCTAACCTATTGAGCTATCCAGCCAATCCATTCCATTTCCAGTCTTTGAATTCTATGGTTTTATATATCAGGACATAATAAAAATCATCTGGTCCTTAGCAGGTCTGAAATTTAGGTAAATACAACCTCAAAGGAACAAAAACATATGACATATTACACTGTGTCATGATTTATTTTACAAAAATAAAGCTAAAATGGAGAACCCATGTGTGAAAAACTAAGTACACCTTATGATTCAATAGTTTGTAGAACCACCCATAGCAGCAATAACTTGAAATAATTGTTTTCTGTATGACTTTATCAGTCTCTCACATTGCTGTGGAGGAATTTTAGCCCACTATTCTTTACAACCTGAGGTTCACTGAGGTTTGTGAACATTATTTATGCACACCTTTCTTAAGGTCCCACCACAGCATTTCAATCAGGTTGAGGTCTGGACTTTTTGACTGGGCCATTGAAACACCTTGATTCTTTTCTTTTTCAGCCATTCTGTTGTCCTTTTGCTGGTGTGCTTGGGATCATTGGCCTGTTGCAGGACCCAATTTCGGCCAAGCTTTAGGTGCCGGACAGATGGCCTCACATTTGACTCTAGAATACTTGGGTATACAGAGGACGAGTTCATGGTCGATTCAATGACTGCCAGGTGTCCAGGTCCTGTGGCTGCAAAACGAGCCCAAATCATCACCCCTCCACCACTGTGCTTGACACCGTATGAGGTGTTTGTGCTTATATGCTGTGTTTGGTTTTCACCAAATGAGGTACTGTGCATTATGGCCAAACATCTCCGCTTTGGTCTCGTCTGTCCAAAGGATATCGTTCCAGAAGCCTTGTGGTTTGTCCAGATGCAACATTGCAAACCTAAGCCATGCTGCCATGTTCTTTTTATAGAGAAGAGGCTTTCTCATGGCAATTCTTCCAAGCAGACCATACTTATTCAGTCTTTTTCTAATTAGCTGGTCTGAACTTTAACATTTAACATGCTGAGGCCTGTAGAGCATGAAATGTAAATCCTGGGTTTTTTTGCAATTTCTGTGAGCATTGCACAGTCTTATATTGGGGTGAATTGCTTGGACATCTACTCCTAGGAAGATTGGCAACTGTCTTGAATGTTTTCCACTTGTGAATAATCTTCCTCCCTGTAGAATGATGGACTTGGAAATGGCCTTATAACCCTTCCCAGATTAATGGGCAGCAACAAGTGCTTCTCTATGATCATTGCTGATGTGTTTCTTCCTTGGCATTGTGTTAACACACACCTGAATGTTCCAGACAAGCAAACTCTTAAAACTTCAGCTTTTATAGAGGCAGTCACACTTGCTGATGCTCAGCTACTCAAGGGCATTTGGTTAGCAGCACCTGGCTGCTATTTAGCCTCTTAATTCCTATGGAAGCAGTAAGGGTGTACTTAGTTCTTCACACATGGCTTCTCTATTTTGGCTTTATTTTTGTTAAATAAATCATGATACAGTGTAATATGTCATCTGTTGTTTTTCATCTGAGTTTGTATTTACCTACCAGACCTGCTAAGGACCAGATTATTTTTATTATGTCCTGATACATAAAACCATGGAATTCAAAGAGGTTGATCTTTCTTTTTCACATGACTGTAGGTATTACCAGCTTTTTGAATACCAGCTTCATATTGAAGCCCCACCGGTTTCAACACAACTTGCTCCCAGGTCAATGTGTATAGGATTCCAGCCTTAAATTAGTATTTAATCGTCTACTGGATTACAAGAATAGTACCCAAAGATATTCAAGGGAGAGCTGGGACTCTTTTGAAATGGTGTAAGAATCACATTGATAGTTTAGAAAACTTGAAACAGAACCATGAAGATAAAGGTGGGAAGGCATTCAGCTCTCTTCTATAGAAGGCAAACAAAAAAACATTTGGTAAGAGGCCCAGAGAGAAGACTCCAAAGAGAAAGCCCTTCATCAGAATTAGTTTTGCCTTCTGCATGCTCAAGATTATACCTGAGAAGAATGGGCAGCTATTCCTTTATTGTCTCATGGAACAGGAGAAGTGGCAGGCAGACTGCCTTCACAGGAAATGTTTTTGTGAACTCAGGCAGCTTGATTAACTTCCTGGCAGCAACATAATTTGTTGGCTTTCTTTCCTGTTTCCATCCGGTGACATCTCCCCATCCTCATCACCACCACCGTCTTCCCTAGGGAGTTTATTCCTGTGCTGCCAGTACCAGAGCAGGCCTGTGACTGGTCTCTGTTTTGCCAGTTTTTCCTCCCTTATTTATATGGGAACAATTGCCTCAACAAGAAGAAAACTTGCATGGCTCCATTCAGCCTTCTACAGGCCGTGCCCCATTCTCAGTGTTTATATACTATATATATATATATTTAAGCAGGGTCAAATGAATTTTTTTAAAATTAATTTCTTTTTTGGTCCTGTATTTTGGACACAGAAAAGTTGTCCCCCCCCCCCCCCCGGCATCTATCAAGTAATAAATAGCAAAACATTCTAAAACAATCACACACTTTAAAAATGACACTATAGGTAAAGGCTGAATAATCAAGTGCATGACTTATTCTTTCCCAACATTCATTAACGTATGTTGGTTCCTTCCTGTAGGTGGAATATAGAGTATGGTGTTTCTGGATTGATTGACACTTCTGGCCTGAACATTGATATTTGAATTATACCCCAACACATAGTAATTTCTGGAACCTGTCATAGACTATATTTTTAACTTTGTGGAGATTCCTCATTAGGCTTTTGTTAGCATGAACTATGATACATCATTCTTCAGAGTTCCCTTTACAGAGTCTCCATAAGTTAAACCGCGGAGTCAAGCACAGATGGCAAGCCAGGGTCAGCCTAACCATGACAGAGGATGAGGCACCTGCCTTAGGCAGCAATTTTGGGTTGTCATGAAAGGGCAGCACATTGTTATTTCTTTGATATGTCTCTTTTTCCCTGCCAAGTGTGGGGAGAGGTGCTTGTGAGGTTTTCTTAATGTGCTAAAATGTGTGGCTTTGGGTAATTATATCCCTTGGGTAGGTGAGGATCCCATTTGCTGTTCTGCCTCGGGCAGCAAAATCTTTTAGGCCATCACTGTGCTGAGTTTATATTTAACTAAAAGAACAAATACCTGCTAGATTTGTAAACGACTGGGAGAAATAGTGGTCTCAGAGTAAATAAACAAACCATGTGTCAGAAGGTAGAGTACAGTAGTGGTTCCCAGCCTTGGGTCCCCAGATGGTCTTAGACTAAAACTCTAAGAAGCCTTCACTGCCAGAAATACTGTGCTGGCCAGGAATTGTGTGTGTGTGGGGGGGGGGTAGTTCAAGAACATCTGGGGACCCAATGTTGGGAACCACTGGAGGACAGCATTTAGCACTATTTGAGCTTGTGTGTGCACTGATACAGCTCTGTCAGTAAACCTCAGTAAAAGAATTAGACCATTATAAACATGTGTCTAGCTTGCAGGCAGCTGGAGGTTATGTAACATTGTGTTTCTATACTGAAGTAATTACCATCATCACACAGTCATCACCATCAGCCATACATTGTCCCTTTTAGGCCAGGAGCTGCTTAGTTCAGCCATGATGTTCACTGTTACTGAAACGTCCCAGCAATGGTAAGTAGACTTAGCGGACAGTAAGATGATGCAGTTCTCGCCACCACTTGCCACTTTTGCCTATCTTACAATGACTTAAGCAGACTGCTGAAAATATTTGCTGAGACATCCCCAGCAGCTCTGCCATCTCCCTCACACTATAATATGCATTACACATGTACACAGTGAGGAGTTCTTTTTTCCCCAGACTGCTTTGGATCGACAACAAGAGATTGCACTTGTGTTGATGTTTTAATTCTAAATCCATCAACCCCAAAGTAAAGGGCTTTGTTTGTTCATGAGCTCTGGAAGAGATTCATTCAAGGGCACTGCAGTGACAAAAGGACCTCATTAGCTGAAGCTATCCTGTTTAGGGCAGAAACATGGTACACAATTAGTGCTAAATGAAACCTTTTTGGAGAGGAATCACATCCTGTTGAAAATTAGCAACGAGTGTGATTTTTATACATTTATATACTGCAGTACATGTTTCCAATTTGCCTTGGAATTCACCATGCTGAATTCAAAGATCACCCTTCAGATTCTTATGAATGAATATATATATCAACATCCAAGTAGAATTTGGAGTGACATTTGGATATAGCAATCAACACAAAGATATCATTTTCTTTTTGTAAGAGATGGCTATTGAAAGCCAATCCCAGACTCTTCAGCCTTGAATACCAAATGCAACTCCTCACAAAACTTTCATTTTGGATATCAACACCTCCAATTCATGAGCATCCATGAAGAAGTCAAAGCTGTATGTTTTGCAGTTCCACATGTTTCTTTTTTAAAAAAAATCCTTTTCCTGTCTGCATAGCAAAGTCTATCATTTACTCTCAGTCTCAAAAGCAATAGAGCTGCATTTCACTCTTCATTGTGCCTGGAGAACTGGGCAGGGAAGCAACTGTGATCCACTTATAATTGTGAAGTGTTGATCGACATTTCACAGGTCAACTTACATAAGAGACTTTCGTTAAGTTAAAAGGTTTCACTGATGAGAGAAATGTTGCCCAAAGTCAAAGTAATACTGCTACATTTCAGATCTGAACTTGCAGAAACAGAACAACGCAATTCAAATCCCTGCATCAAACTGGGATGGGAAAAATAGTAGCTAAATTCCTTGTTCTCAGTGATTTATGCATCATCTCAACCCAATGTGTTACCCCAGCAAGGACTTTGAAAGTCTTGTGGGATTCTTCAGATCCCTATATGCAGTTGAGAGAAAGACCACGAGTTGGGTTTTGTTGTTGGGTTGTTATGGTCCCTGTAATTTGTGTAAACTATAAAACACACAGCAAATACAGAAGGGCTGGCTAATTAATGTAGAAGAAATTCAGCAATGAATGAAACCTTTAAGATGGTTGAGTGTCATTTACCTTAGGAGGACTCACTCCAGATGTGCATACATTTTACACATACAAAAAGTTAACCCTTGCAAATGCAGGAAGAAAATGAATTAAAAAAAAAAAACAATCTTCGTAGGCCATTCCTTTTCCTCTCTCCAAGGACTGTTGTAAATTTACACTGCTAAGACAAAACATACCACGGATGAACTGCCCACAGATTTCAATAGGAACTGCACACTCTGACTGGATACAGTATTTGGTTGCTACGGATGCAATCCAATACCCAGTGACCTGGGAATAAACCTCACAGAATTCAGTGAGACTTACATATGAATAGAGATCTATAGGATTACCCTGTCGGTACATCCTTTTCTGAACCTAATGTGCAATGGCATTTTCTGCATCGCTGTTAGTGCCTATGTGGAATGGCAGAATCTCTGAGATAAGAGGCTGGCTGCAGGAACCCAACATTGAACATGCTGAATTCCACAGATTTGGACTCTCTTTCTCTCTTATCGTTTTCATCAACATTTTTATGGGTTTCCTTTATATTAAGAACAATTGTGTGCACAGTTATTTCCAGATTTCTGCTGGCATAACTGTATCCTGCAGAGATATATTTATTTAACGCTAGGCTGAGCAGATGAAAAACACACAGAACTAGCTTCTGGGGGGGAAAATAACATATAAGTACACCGTACTCTGGAGAAACTTCTTTCCATACCCAGAAACTCTGTAGCTGTGTCGGTCTTTTTTGTTTTGCTTTGTTGTGTTTTTAACTTATGACTAATTGGATTTGCTTGGATGCTTTGCATATGCATGCAAACAGCTCTTGCTTTCGCACCATGTGACAGATTTTCTCTTGTGTTGTGTTGGGGATGGTGAAAACAAAAAGTTGTTCTGTTGAAATGCATTACAAATGGAGGAGCGGGGCTTTTTTTGTGTGTTCTCTTTTTCTCTGCTCTAGTTCTTCAAGGTACCTCACAGGCACAAGAACTAGCCAAATGTCCAATTGCCCGAGTGTGTCCCATTGTTGACCAAAGGTCTACTTATTTTAAAGCTGTTAAGAAATCCCTTCATTCATAAGACTCAAAAGGGATGAGAAAGACCAAGGATGCTAAACAGGGTCAACACTGTAAAAGCTGAGGCTTACAAAAGGTGTGAGAGATAGAAAATTTGCTGTACATTTTAATATCCTCTATTAACCTCCAATGTCTTCCCATACAGGGGTGCAATTTTCTAGAGCATGATTTATTCATTCATAATGAAAAGCAGATTTCCGGTTTATCCACAGACACCAACCCCCACTACTCAAGTGGTTTAGCCTGACATTTCTTTAGGCATGTGGGCTCTGGCCTTGCTAACCTGACGTATCAAGACAGTTTATCGCTTTATTCATGAGGTGTCCCTGTTTTACTGACCACTGAGCAGTTAGCATATCCAGGCCATTATCCTCCCAGGGTGGTGAAAATTTGGCAGTCCAGATGTTTTGGTCTAAACTCCCACAGACTCTTATCATTGGCAATATAAGCTGAGGATTATAATCATCATCATCTTAGAACTGCAGAGCTGGAAGAGACCCTATGGATCATTGAGTCCAGACCCTGTCAAGGAGGCACAGTGGGGAATTGAACTCTCAACCTCTGGCTCCACAGCCAGATTCCTAAACCACTGAGGTATCCAAATTGTGGGAGCTGAATTCCAAAACAGCCAGAGAGCCAAAGGTTCACAGGTGCCATGGGGCAAGTATGGAAGGGGAAAAACCACACCATGATTGTTCTTAAACATGTGCTTTTTTTCTTGCTGGATTTTGGCCATGTAGCCTGAATACATACAAAAGTTTTTCCCCCATTGCAATTTGCCATCCATGAATGGCCCAATATATTTTGCTGCCTGAGAGAGAGCAGCAAAGGATGCTACTACCACCCCATCCAAGTCAAAGTTCATAGTAACCAAGCCGGATATATTATTCTGAAACATAAAATAGAAAATCCAGCGAATCCCTCCCCTGTCTTTGGGACTAAGATAACAATTGCATTGAAGGAAACAAATACCAGTTCCTTGACCTTTCATGACACCCCAAACCTTCCCGAATGCTTGGTTGTTTACTGCATAAAATTAAGCCACTTATTATCTAAGAGTTTAACCGTTAACGGTTATTTAAGAGGCTCAAATCTGGAGAACTCTTCATCCTCCAAGACCAGACAGCTGCCGCTGCCTTCTTAGTGTAAATTTGTATAACTACTTAACTAAAGATAGAAGGTAGGGAATGAATTCTCTTTAACAAATTATTAAATGTATCAGTCTGAAGGAATAAATATGATTTTTCACAGAATGAATAATATTCATTATAAAAATAAATTCTTTAATATTTAAAATATTTTATTTATCATGGATGTATTAATTAGCATGTGTGCCTATGTGTGGAACAGGAAACTCATTGTGGAATTAATTTTGTGGAAGGAATAATACTGAATGGCATTAGAAATGGTGTGTAGTGTAATATGTACTTTTTAAAACTACATACGATGAAACATTTTATTTATCAGTTCAATATATGTTACTTGTGTATATGAAATGCAGATTTATGCATCTAGTTTCACATGTTCACTTGTTTTTATATATTACATATTAGTCAGAATCCTGTTGGCACCCACTTAGGTGCATGTGCAGGGATGCAACCAGCACCTCATTAATAAGCAACAATTTGCTGACAAGATTTGTGTAACCATATATCACAAAAAGCATCTTAAAAAGCAGAGACATCACCTTGCCGACAAAGGTCCGCATAGTCAAAGCCATGGTTTTTTCCAGTAGCGATGTATGGAAGTGAGAGCTGGACCATAAAGAAGGCCGACCGCCAAAGAATTGATGCTTTTGAACTGTGGTGCTGGAGGAGACTCTTGAGAGTCCCCTGGACTGCAAAGAACACAAACCTATCCATTTTGAAAGAAATCAACCCTGAGTGCTCACTGGAAGGACAGATCCTGAAGCTGAGGCTCCAATACTTTGGCCATCTCACGAGAAGAGAAGACACCCTGGAAAAGACCCTGATGTTGGGAAAGAGTGAAGGCAAGAGGAGAAGGGGGCGACAGAGGACGAGATGGTTGGACAGTGTCATCGAAGCGACCAACATGAATTTGACCCAACTCCGGGAGGCAGTGGAAGACAGGAGGGCCTGGCGTGCTCTGGTCCATGGGGTCACGAAGAGTCGGACACGACTTAATGACTAAACAACAACAACAACACATCACAAAAAGGATTCTGGTCATAGTTTTTACATATTGCAGCAACATTCACACCTTTTTAGGCTCCATTAATATACCATAACCTATTACAGAATTTACAAGTAAACAAAAAAGGATATTAATTAAGCAGGTACACATCTTTCCATTTCAGCCCTGCCCCCTTGGAAGTGTGGCCTCTGAGGAGTTGCCTAACCAGCAAAATGACTCTCAGCCTCACCCCAGTTGCCCATCCCTGCCTTACGAGGTTCGGCTGCCTTGAAAACTGAACCCAGTTCAAAGAAATGAACTGGGTTCAGTTCTTTGAAATCCTGAATAGTTTTGGAGAAGCGCTTAGCATAGTAAGCTCCCAAGGAAATCAATCAGAGAGCTCAACACTTCCTCCTTCGAGAAATACCATGACAGCAGCAAGATGCTATTTCCCCCAGAGGCTTCTTAAAACAGCTGTTTCTTTGTGTGCACATTCAGCTCACTTCATTTTTGCATTAAAAACAAACCACAGTTTCATCTAAAATGCCAAACGGAGGTGTGCTCCTGGGGGTGGTGGTGGGACTTCTCATAGAGAGCATTCAACATACAACTGCAGCCCCCTCTGTCCCCTTCCCATACACTTTCTTTGGTCAAATGAAGTCAACAGTTGCAGCAGCGTACACTGGTGTATTTGTGGGAGTCCAGAACACCCACAGGCCAGCTGTTTTCAAGCAAATCATGCTTTCATTACATTAACATTGCAAATGTCTGACCAGCACTTCTCTTTTGTAATGGAATTCCCAACCCACAAAACAGAAGTTGATGCTGGAAAGGGGGCAGGGGGTTGGACCGACACATACTTCCAAATGCTGTAGCCAGGAAAGGAAGAAGGACTTGATGGCTGCCAAAGAAGAACACCAACTTGACACCCTGCCAGAAAGCAGCCGAGAGCATGAACACATTCACCACTCCCATGGCAAGCGTCTATGAGTACTAATCATGGTGAGTATAGTATCCCCTCCTGTATATGTAAGAGTTACTGGGGAATCTGAGATGGAAGTGCAGCCTGAGGAAGATCTTTGAGATAACAACTGTGTGTGGAAATAAGAGAATCCCACTATGTTGAAGTGTCTTTAATGATTTTGTGTATCAAAATTAGTTTTTGGCTGATGCATCTGATTTTTTTTTTTTATCATTGTATAGGAGAAGGAGAGGAAGAAAAGGAAAGTGAGGCTTTTTCTGCCTAGGAAACTGCCAAATTCTGTGCAACTTAATGTTCTTTCCAACAAATCCAGTGCAGGAAACATGCCATTCTGTGCATGCTTCTGTTTTGTTGTGATGTGTTTTCTTGTTTCTTGTTTTGTCCTTTGAGGGTAAAACCTGAACAGGAAACATACCATTCTGTGTGGAGATTGTAAGAATTCTAGTTAGTTTGGCGCTTTCTCACTCCCCCCCCCCGAAAAAAATACAATGAAACTTTTGAGAAATCCTCATGACATTTCCTGTGAGATGTTTTTGGGAAAGGTCCCACACAGCAAAATCTTGCTGTGAAAAGAGTGAGCGTCCCCTATCCTGTTTCTCTCACAAAATGAGAGGCTATGAGGTTCAATACCTATTGTATACCTACCCAGACTTTCATATGAACACACAGACTCATTACCATCATCACCATCATCAGCTGAAAGCAGCTATGGCCCATTCTCCCTTTGGAGAAAGATGCTGGAACAACCTGAATACACAGGGAGAATGGCAGATCTCTATGAACATCGCAAAACCAGACAGACAGACATATTGATAGATAGACCAACAAATAGGTAGATAGAATTAATTTAAACAAATCTCACATCCTCTAGGTGTGTGAAAAAAATGAAGATTTTCAACACGTATACTGTGAAGGAAATATTCTTCTTCACATAGTTCACTGGAATTTCTGCAGCTCACCTATCTTCCTACCTATCTATTTTTGCACATATTTTGCATGTATTCACAGAATATGTACCATTCTTCCAATATGCCACTATGCCAACTATAATTCCATGCTCTCCTCAACTCCTCTTCTCACTCAGTTTATCATTCCATATTCCAAGAGATTTTCTTTCCATCCCTCTCCAAATAACAAAACCTCAAACATGGCCCATTACAGCCCTTTTGTGACAAAAGATGGAATCCTGTGAGGTAAAGGTAAAGGTTCCCCTTGACATTTAGTCCAGTCATGTCCGACTCTAGGGGGCAGTGCTCATCTCCGTTTCCAACCCATAGAGCTAGCGTTTGTCCGAAGACAATCTTCCGTGGTCACGTGGCCAGCGCGACTAGACACGGAACGCCGTTACCTTCCCACCGTGGTGGTACCTATTTATCTACTTGCATTTGCATGCTTTCGAACTGCTAGGTTGGCGGGAGCTGGGACTAGCGACAGGAGCTCACTCCGTTGCGTGGATTCGATCTTACGACTGCAGGTCTTCTGACCTTGCAGCACAGAGGCTTCTGCGGTTTAACCCGCAGCGCCACCACGTCCCTCCACCCACCACGTCCCTCCACGGAATCCTGTGAAACATTAGTCAAATAAATCTAATTTCCTTACTAATGCTTTGCCCCACTTCCTTCTTTCTTTATACAATTAACAAGGAGTCTGAAAGGAGAAAACCCTCCTCATTTCTTGGCTTTGTACATGAACAAGACAGATTTTCTGGGGTTCTTGCTCATGTGTACAGTTTACATGCGGGCAGCTTTTCAGGATATGGATGACATATTCATACCTAATATAATGGAGTGGGCCAGAAAGGTGGCAGGGCATTTTCACCACAGTGTCTGGGGCAGTGAGGTATTGCAGCAGAGGCAAGAAAAACTGGAATTGCCACTGCAGCATCTAATCCAGGCTGTGGCAACTAGATGGAACTCCCATTTGTACCTTCTTAAAAGAGTGCTGGAGCAGCAAAGGGCACCCTATCATTTGGCACTAGAGACTTCCATTGCTGTGGCTGCTCTTCTGGGCAGAGAAGAGAGAGACATTATGCGTCAAGCAAGGGACATTGTCAGTCCACACCACTCATGCCTGGAACCTGGATCTGTAGAAACACTTATTTTCCTTAAGGTCAACCTACCATTGCCAGGCTTCCCTGAAGTTCCCTTTAAGTTAGAGCAGGGGTCTCAAACATGCGGC
This sequence comes from Intellagama lesueurii, assembly GCA_037013535.1. Lineage (NCBI taxonomy): Eukaryota > Metazoa > Chordata > Lepidosauria > Squamata > Agamidae > Intellagama > Intellagama lesueurii. The sequence goes on from JBAJHW010000003.1 coordinate 104,437,090, forward strand.
CCGGGGGGGACAATTGCGGCCCGCGGGATGATAGTTTGTGGCCCCCGCCTTAATATGAAAGTTTAAGGAGCGGGGAGCAGCAGCGGCGGCACCTACTTGGCGAGCGTGGGGCTTCCTCCCCTCCTCGTAGGGGCTGGGTCCCGCCTGCCCCCCCCCGAAGCGCCCAAGCGTCCAGAAGGGGAGCCCTCTCTCTGCCCGGCAGTCTTCTCCCTCAGGGGTTTGGCACCACCGGGGCTTCTGCTTTTAGGTCTCTCTCCCTCTCTCTCTCCCCCCCCCCCCCGCTCTTCGCGGGTCACCTGGCGAGGCTGCTGCTGCTGTCGCCTCATCCTCTCTGCACTTCTCCTTCCCCCACCTGGCGCTCCTCCGCTCCCTGCCCAGATGTGCCGCGGGAGGCGGTGCTGCCGAGAGAACAGCCTTCTCGTGCGCGCTCCCCTCCCCCCCGTCTCCCTGAGCCACACTGGGCAAGACCACGGCATCTTGCCAGAGTGGGAATCAAGAAGCCCCAGGAAGCCCCATTAGCCCTTGGGTAGGGGGGAGAGATTACTCTGCTGATGGGGCCAGCCTTGCAGAAGGGGTGCATGCAGCTGCTAGACATGTCCCCATGTCTGTCCTAATCCATTACTCTATCCACTGCACCACACCGGGTATCCTGTATCTCGACAGGTCTATGGATTTTGTTGTACATCTTTTCTATCAATATGTATGTCTATCTGTTTATGCGCATATTAAATACATAGATTAGATTAGGCATCCTTCAGTCTCGAGGGACTATGGTAACGTGCTCTGTATGGAGGACTTGGAACAGCGTCTAGTGTGGCTGAGAAGGCCAATTCGAGAGTGACAATCCCTTCCACATTGAAGACAAATACAATCTGTCCCCTGTCCAGCTCCCTGATTTTGCTGGTTTTGGGACTGCCTCTTTGCCTCAGCCTGCTGGACAAGTGTCTCTTCAAAATGGGAGAGGCCATGATGCACCGCCTGCCTCCAGGCTGAACGCTCAGATGTCAAGGTTTCCCATTTGTTGAGGTCCATTCCTAAGGCCTTCAGATCCCGCTTGCAGATATCCTTGTATCGCAGCTGTGGTTTCCCTCTGGGGCGATTTCCCTGCACTAATTCTCCATACAGGAGGTAAATACATAAAAAAATTACAAATCCACATAACTTCAGTTCTGTTTGAATTCAGAACTGAATTTATTCAGAAACATTTCAATCCTATATTCATCCATGTTTGGACCATGGAAGTAATCTTCCATGGATGCCTTCAATTGGTAGCTTTTAGTTATTGTAATTAGCACTCTTCTGTTTTCACAATAAATCTTTTACTACTTTCAAGTATGCCTTCTAGAAGAAGCATATCTAATGAAATTATCCCTTCCTCCAGTGTGTTTCAAAGAATTTTCTACTGTATCAACAAAAGTCAGTGGGAGACGAATTCCTGTTCTCCACAAGAGAATTCCTAAATTGGTTTTAATATTTTCCAGAGTTCCTAATCGCACCATATGTCATATCTTAGTTGGGTTAAAATATATCCACAAAACATATATTTTGCATTTTAATATGAATTGATAATTTTTATAAGGAATACACAGTTTCTTATATTGGTACTGTACAGCAAAGTACTTATACTTTAGTTGTTCTGATCATTTGTTGTTCTTGTTTAGTCGTTAAGTCATGTCCGACTCTTCGTGACCCCATGGACCAGAGCACGCCAGGCCCTCCTGTCTTCCACTGCCTCCCGGAGTTGGGTCAAATTCATGTTGGTCGCTTCGATGACACTGTCCAACCATCTCGTCCTCTGTCGTCCCCTTCTCCTCTTGCCTTCACTCTTTCCCAACATCAGGGTCTTTTCCAGGGAGTCTTCTCTTCTCATGAGATGGCCAAAGTATTGGAGCCTCAGCTTCAGGATCTGTCCTTCCAGTGAGCACTCAGGGTTGATTTCCTTCAGAATGGATAGGTTTGATCTCCTTGCAGTCCAGGGGACTCTCAAGAGTCTCCTCCAGCACCACAATTCAAAAGCATCAATTCTTCGGCGGTCAGCCTTCTTTATGGTCTAGCTCTCACTTCCATATATCACTACTGGAAAAACCATAGTTTTGACTATGCGGACCTTTGTTGGCAAGGTGATGTCTCTGCTTTTTAAGATGCTGTCTAGGTTTGTCATCGCTTTCCTCCCAAGAAGTAGGCGTCTTTTAATTTCGTGGTTGCTGTCACCATCTGCAGTGATCATGGAGCCCAAGAAAGTAAAATCTGCCACTGCCTCCATATCTTCCCCTTCTATTTGCCAGGAGGTGATGGGACCAGTGGCCATGATCTTAGTTTTTTTTATGTTGAGCTTCAGACCATTTTTTGCGCTCTCCTCTTTCACCCTCATTAAGAGGTTCTTTAATTCCTCCTCAATTTCTGCCATCAGAGTGGTATCATCTGCATATCTGAGGTTGTTGATATTTCTTCCGACAATCTTAATTCTGGCTTGGGATTCATCCAGTCCAGCCTTTTGCATGATGTATTCTGCATATAAGTTAAATAAGCAGGGAGACAATATACAGCCTTGCTGTACTCCTTTCCCAATTTTGAACCAATCAGTTGTTCCATATCCAGTTCTAACTGTTGCTTCCTGTCCCACATATAGATTTCTCAGGAGATAGATAAGGTGGTGAGGCACTCCCATTTCTTTAAGAACTTGCCATAGTTTGCTGTGGTCCACACAGTCAAAGTTCTGATCATTAAAATTGGTCAAATATTTTCATTGTCATAGGAAGTATAACCCTAATTCTCTTAGTTCATTGTACGCCTCCAGCTTCATGTGCAGAATTTATTTAACATTTGGAGACATTCAGTCATTTGAGACATGTGAGTGGATGGTCCAGTCCCAGGGGGTGGACCCTCATTAGGGCCTGCAGCAATAGGGATATTTGTATTTGTATACAAATACGAATATCCCCATCTGTAGTCAGGATGCATTGACAATCACCTGCTTGGAAGTGGTTAAGAGAGAAGGGAAGGTCCTCATATTCAGCAGGTTACTATAGGCAGGAATGTTGGGACCAAAGCAGGGCTTGAAAATAAAGTCACAGAGAACCACTGGCCTGTAATTCTTTTTCCTGGTAACTCAGGTGTCATGTAACTCTAACCTTTTAAGTTACTTTCATAGTGACAAGAATGTAGTCCAATTAAATGGTGAAGGAGGAATATTAAGAAGCTTCAAGGAATTCCACTGTAAGGTGGAAGGGAGGAGAGTGTCTTCTGTAGTCCAGGCCAGTGCTTGTAGCATTCAGATATTTTAAAAGTCACTAAAGAGGAATTATTTTAGGCTGCAATCACATGAGCAAAATGTTTCTGAGTTACTCCTTGTGAATTTTAACCTTTTTGGAGGGTGGGGTTCAGATGACACAAGGCCATTATCCATTCTTTTGTCCCCTCCTCCTGTGCTATCTCCACATCAAATCCAGCCACCTGGGAGGCTACTACTATATCTGTTCCATGTTTCATCATGCTGTACAAGCACATCCCATTGAGTGTGTACACCAAAACCAATTCATTTCCTATGTATCTGGCATGCAGTCCCACCTCCCTCACTCAATGCCATTCAACTCCCTTAACTTTTTAAAATTAATTTTCAAATGGGATTGTCAGCATGTTGGTATACTTCTGTCAAATATGGAGCACCAGTCCCCCTACTGTCTTTTGACCACCACTGCAGTGTGTTGTAGGTTCTTCTCCATAGAGGGCAATGAAGCACGGAAATGGGACGAAATGGCCCAGATCAGTATGTGGCCAGCAAGGGTGTTTTGCCAACACAGCGATGTACTCACACACAAAAAATTAAATAAAGGGAAGGGGGGCAGAGAAAGGCACAAGAAAAGGAAAAGGATATGGCTCACGAGGGCTATAGACAAATGTACCTCATCTAATTCACCCTCCCCAAAAGCAGAACAGTTAAAAATGTATGAACCACTATCACAGGAATTATGCCACATGACCACAATGTGTGACTATACAGGAAGCCGAAGACGCAAGAAAGAAGGGGGGCATTTCTCTTGTGTGGCCTTACTTATTTTTCAGAAATGTGAAACCACAGGGAATCTCTTTAAAATTATAACCACAACTTGTTTGGCAGTTCTGGCATTGTAACCATAACAAATTCCTTTTTAAAAGTATGTCTCCAAGTTCTGGATCAGTGCTCAGACTTTCAGGAAGATTAAAGAGTAGTGTGACAACATGACATTTGATCAATATCATGAATATCCATTCTTAACTTCTCTGTCTTTAAAATGAACTATCCATTATTTAGGTGCCTTGGCTTGCTTCAAGGTCTGGTCTGAAAGACAAACATATGCAGCGTTCACCCTTTGAGATGGAAGGGAATTTTGTGAAATAGAAATGCTATAGAAATTCATAAACATGGATGTCTGCAGTGGAATGTATATAACTAGTGGCTTAGTCAAGCCATCAGCCAAAATTTGTCATCCCAGTGAAATGTATCGAGCCATTAACATCTTCAGATGCTCCAACAGTGCTCCATCAGTGAACCTTGGACCTTTCCCACTCATGTAGGCTAGTAACATGATCTATCAGCAGGCAAATACTTAATGGATAGGTGTAAGGAGAATGGAATATGGCTTAGGATGGTGTAGCAGAAGTAGGCCATCACTTGATCCAGATTGATTTCATCAATCATGAAATGCCCTTCCATGTCCTGTATTCCTGGAGCAGATGGGAGGCACAGTTTGTCAAGCCATAATTTTAGAGTGAGTTTCGTTATATTCAGCTAAACTGAGTTTTTACTAATGAGGATACCAAGCCTTGCAAACCCATTAGCTGATCTGATTTGGGATAAGGATCTGATCTTCACTGAATACACATGTATCTTTATAACAGCAATATTCCAAGTGCTGGGGCCCTGGGAACTGTGACTTTCCCAGGGCATGAGTTGACTCTCTTTGCCTGCACAAAATGTGACTGCCAGGTGTTAGGCAGTGGGAAGGGAAAAGATGAGCATGCAGAAACACTCTAAAGTCAATATCCTTAAGTTTCCTTAGCACTTGGAATCCAGCCTAGCAGTGTTTCATGTTGCCAAGAAAGGAGAAGCAGGGGAAGAACCGAAAGAAGAAGAAAAGGGAAGGGAGAGAGACATTTCTCTCTCACCTTACCATCATGTAGCCAAAAGCATCCAGGAAAGGAATACAGCCATTTGAAACAAGGTGGCGCCTCATGCATGATTTAACTTGGAGCAATTGCAGACTTAAAAACAAGGGTAGCCATTACACAATTATTTAAGTTTCTCAGAAAAAAATAACTTGTTGCAACCATTTTCCAATGTCATCCCTAGTTGATGGCCCCAATCCAAATCAATCCCAGAGGAAGTTCTCCATCACTACTGTTGTTTATTAGATTAGCATCAATTTAGATTGATGCTAAATTAATGTGTCGCAGGCTAAAATACAGTGGATTTTCTCTGCTACTCCAACTAAGTCTTGCTTAATAGGAATGGGATATTGAGTCCAGATTTATAGCTGAAATGTTCAATTTAATTGCTGGGCAATGTTTCAGCTGAACTCTCCACTCTCCTACTGGGAAAATCATGGGAGAAAAATAAATTAGACTATGAGCCTATATACCTCTCTTAGCTAGAGACTTAGTGAGTTATATTACCTTCCTTAATTGTTTTCAGAACTGCTTTATTTTGATTTTGTATTTGATTTGACATACCGTAAGCATCATCTACTTTGACAATGAAAAATGTGCTTTCTTCATTGATATCTGATTTCTGTTTTTCGCTTATCGGTCTGGGGCCTCTTACGTATTATTCCTGGCCAGAGCTATCGGCATACTTTCACTCTTATTCCTGTAGTTACTCAGCAATGTTTTCACACTGAACAGTATCCTTGCCGTAATGGTCTCTCAGTAGCAGGGGGGATATTTCATCCATGCCCATGTTGTCATGTTTAATCATAATGATGATACACACAGGATTGTGCTTAAACAAGGACCTGGGAGCCAGTTACCATGTTATACATGGGTGCTCACAATTGTATAAAAGATTGCATGTATTCCGTGGCATAGAAGAGGCCTTGCCATCATCATCCATCATGATGCTAATAAATGTCCATAATGATGTCATGGCATTGACGAAATATGGTAAAGTAGTCCTGGGATCTTCTAATAGATTGGTTAGAAAAATGTTTCAGAGGGAGAGGTGTGAAGATAATTCCATGTTGTGTCATGCCAAGAATTTTTACCAAGATTTTCCCCTGTACACAAACAAGAAAAAAACACCTCCACTTCCTTCAAAAACAAGATCCTGTTCTTGTTTTCCTCCCCTCTTCCCCATTTCCCACTTCCTATTTTGGGTAAGAAACTGCCATATTCTGTGCAACTCAGAGTCCTTTCCGGAGAATCTTATACAAGAAGGATGCCATTTTCCACAAGAGGTATAAGAATTCCAGACAGATCTGTGTTTCTTTAAGGGAAAAAATGGGTGTCTAAATCAATGTCTAATGTCTGTTATGGACTGGACGAGGGTGAATAAACTGAAGTTTAATCCAGACAAGACAGAGATTCTCCTGGTCAGTTGAAACAGAGATCAGGGAATAGGATTTCAGCCGGTGCTGGATGGAATTACACTCCCCCAGAAAACACAGGTTTGCAGTTTGGGTGTGCTCCTGCATTCATCCCTGAGCCTGGATGCACAGCTCTCAGACATCTCCAGGAATGCATTTACACAGTTAAAACTACCAGTTAAAACTAGTGTGCCAGCTGCACCCATTCCAGGAGAAGTCTGATCTGGCCATGGTGACACATGTCTTAATTACATCCCACTTGGATGACTGTAAGGTCCTTTATGTGGGACTGCCTTTGGAAAGTGTTTAGAAATGTCAGAAGGTCCAAAATGTCACAGTCAGATTGTTAACTGGAGCTGGCTACAGGGATCACACAACTTCCCTGTACAGCAGTACCACTTGTCAAGATGTGAAAGTTTGGATATATAGAGTGTTAAAATAATTAAGGAGGGGTGTAGCAAAACAGTCCCGAAAATTTACACTGCATTTTAAAAATGTTGTTGCCTGGAATCATTGCAATAATGAAAAAATATATACCCTGATCCTCCGATGGGTACTGACTCAGAGGCAGCAGTGAGGCTTCCCAGCTCTGCCTCCTTCTGGCACTGCCTGCTGGAGGAGGCAGGGCTGGGAAGCCGGGGCACCTGCAGAACAGTTGTGTGGCCGAAATGCTAAACCGCAGTTCGTGCCCATGTCTACTTGATACCCAAATAAATTTTGATATGATTGGAAATGATTGTCTGGTTTCATTCTGGAATTAATTCTTAACTGGGATAAATGCCTGCTGTTATGAACAACAGGCTTTTCGTTATTCCTAGAGGTCTATAAAGTTTTATAGGGTTCTTAGGGGAATGTTCAGGCATCAGATTCTCTAACCTGACACACTGACTCCTGATCTGTTTTCAGGCACTATTCAAAACATTAGTCTTCACCCATCAAGCCCTAATAACTTGGGTCCAAGCTATCCGAAAGACCACATCTCCCTATATGAGTCTACCTTGGCTTTGAGATAATCAGGCGAGACCTCTTTCTTAGTCCCACACCATCACAGGTGCATTTGGTGAGGACAAGAGAGAGAGAGAGCTTTTTCTGTCACTGCTCCCAGGTTTTAGAGCTCCCTCCCATGGGAGGCCAGGCTGGCCGCATCTTTGCTGTCCTTTCAGCAAAGACCTTTCTCTTCAGGCAGGCTTTTTTCCAGTAACTGGCTGCCTAAGAGAAGGTTCCTTAAAATGGGGGTCTTGTTGTCGTCATTAGTTTTATTTGTTTGTTTGTTTGTTTAAAATGCATTTTTGAATGGATCTAATCTGTTTTTATCCACTAGCTTTTAATTTGACCTCTTTAATTCTTTTTAAATTTTCCAATAGTTTATTGATTTTAGCTTTTAATATTGTTTTAATATTGTAAGCTGCCTTGTACTTGAAAAAGTATAAATATTTTAAATAATAAATAAACCTTGAAACATCCAAGAAATTCCAGGAGAGTTCTTTTGAAGAAGAAGAACAACAACAACAACAAAGAACAATCTTGCACAAAGAAATCTTGCTGTGGGGAGAAAAGAGGGGGGGCCCACCCCTGTTTCTCATTAACAGCAAGAGTACAACATTCACATAGGAGAAGCACTGGATGTCACATCTGATTTTAAAACTGTGAACAGTCAAGGGGTGCTAAAAGCTTAGAGACAGTGCTACAAGCTTGAGTTTCCTTTGGATGAGTGAGCACTTAATATTTATGAACAACTATAAGAAGGCTGGCTAGATAGCTCAGTGAGTTAGGTGTCTGGCTACAGCGGCCAGAGGTTGGGAGTTCAGTTCCCCACTATGCATCCCAGAAAAGCCAGCCTGTGTGGCATTGGGCAAGGTGCACGGTCCCCGGGCATCCCCAGAGGAAAGGAATGGTTACTTCCAAGTACCCTCTACCTAGAAAACCCTGGAAACCATCACCATAAGTCAGAATTGACTTGATGGCACACAATTATTATTATATGAGCAGAAGCCTGAAGATTCTAGTAAGCACAAAGCAAAACCTTCATTCCTAATCAAATTTCCAAATAGAGTCTATGAATCTAAGAGGTGTCATCTTCAGTCAGCTTGTAGGGTTCCCCCCACCCCTTGGGGTGTATAGTGCATCTCTTGGCTTGTCCCGTCTTGTCTTGTCTTGCCTTGTCTTTTTGCAGAGATACTCAGCCAAGCTACAAGCACTACTTAATTATCATACCACATGATTTTACTGACCTAAGTATTTTGCATTTAGTGTGCTTTGTGGTGCGAAGGGAAATTAAACACAGACTTAATCTGCAAGTCTGATTGCCAAAGCATGTATCTCTGGCAAAACCCTGCTGTGGGAGGGAAATGGGTTAATTACAAGCATTACATATTCCCCTTAATGTCTCGTTGGGCTGTCAGATTGCATGAGTAGTTTCACACAGAAATTGTGGAAGTGGCCATTTGAGGGGATTTTTAGAAGTTTAATCTCCCCCAAACATATTCCCAAACATATTCACTGAGTTCTGGCTTCAAACTATTTCTCAGTCTCCTCTCAAATTCCAGTAGAGAGAGTTTCCTGGGCGTTAAAGAATACCCAGTTTTGCCATCACACTAGATAGATTTCTTCATTGCCATTGATACACTTCATCAACTCACAACAATATGCTGTGATAAATATAAAGCAATATTACCCTGGCATCTGATTTACAGCACACTTATTTGTGAGCTGAAATGGAAGGTATAATTCTTCCCCGCTCCACGTTAATTTTAGAATTTAATTTAAGAGGCTAAGATGTGTCTAGTTTTGTCTCCTGATGGGAAGGGCTCATGCAGAGATGCAACATGCAGACTCAGTTGAAGGTAAATATTCTGGACACAGCTGTTAATTAATAATTCAATTGTTTCCTTATGGCACAGCTTGGGAGTTCGTAGAGCATTAAGCTTATCTAATAGTTTCTGTCTTTGTTTTGAAAATCCTGTTCATTCAGTTCCTAACATGGCACTGGATTGTAAGAAGATGCAGACCACATTCTGTCTCTCTATGTATTTATGTCATCTTGATTTGTTTGAGTTAGGATAATTTATAAACATAGACCTCATGATTAGAGATACCTAGTAAGGTGATTCTACTTAGAGTTGTGTAAAGAGGTATCAGGTTCGGACATCTGGTTCCCTGCTGTTTTGACAAGCAACTGGACAGTTTTAAAATGAATAGTTTTTAACAGTTGTGTAGATCTGTTTGTGAAATTATGAAGGTTGGCTGATTTACTTCAATGTCAGAAGCAAGAGAGAAGCAGAATTTTGCCTCATGGGTCAGACCATGGCAGAGTGGCTAAAAGAATGGATTGCAATTTATCTCTTTTGTGTTGTGACGGCAGAAGGTAACTTAAATATACCTCTCTGTCTCTTTATCTCTCAGCATCAGTTGCCTCATCTATAGTACAGGTAAGGTTGGGTAAGAATTTAATTTTCTTCAGGTTTCTGATAAGTACTTTCTGAAATGTACAAATGTCTTCATCCACATAATGGAAATAACTTGAGTTTTTTTTAAAAAAATCCAGTTGTGCAAGAACATGAAAATGACAGATTTACCCATCCAATGCAGAATGCTTTGAATAGCTAGTCCTTGGGTATGACAATCTCTGTATATTCAACCATATTTATGGTGCCAAATTAGGACTGCCACATCTCTTTTTTTAACTGAACAGCTACATGGAAGGTGGGCAGGCACAACACAATTGCTTTCATACTCGGAGTGGTTTTGCCCATTGAATTTAGGTGGTGTAGATATGGAGGGGAAAAGATGGTTCATTTTATAAGAGCGTAACCATATTCACCAATTTCTTCATAAATGGGATTGATTCAAAATGTTTTTTTAAAAGGATGTGGAGAAAGCGAAACTGTCAGATGCAACCACCCATAAATCGGAGGACTAGACGTGCTTGTTTATTTTGCATAGTTTCTGAAAGGCTTACAATCAGTTAATGCATGTAAGACTCTTTGAACGCTTGAAAGCAGTATGAAAAGGTCAAGTACCGTTATTACAGAGCAATTCTTTCTTTGGTTATATACCGAGCAGAAGGGTTTGTGGTTTTTTTCTTTTTTTTTTTACTGTATATACTAGCAATTTTATGCTACAAAAAAACCAAAAACAACCCATGAGTTTTACCTATAACAATAATAAATGTATACCTTCTCATTTCTACAGTTTGTGAGAAGAAGGAAGAAGATGAGTAGCTGGATAAAATACACATTTATTTCCATTTGCTTCTCATAATGTCTGAATTTTATTTTATTTTTTTGCATACAATTTCCTCTAATAAACACATATTTGAAAAACCACTTGCCTAATAAATGTATTTTGCACTTCTCCCTAGTCTTCTGTCCCTTTCACACCATGTTCTTCTAAGCCTTCTTGAGGACTATACAACAGCAACGGCATTATCCCAGTGCAGCCCTTGCGAGGACAGAACAAGGTAGCTCTTGCAATGGAGTGAACAAGGCTCTCCTCTTCCCAAAGAAAGACACCATATTGTATTCTCATCATGCTGGCCAGCAACAGGATCAGGCCATCTAAACAGATGATCCAGGGTAGATTAGGAAAACTCAAAGAATAACTTGGGGTATTTGTTGGTTCACATGAACAGATCATAGTTGGCCTAATAGTTAAAGATCATAGAACAGATCATAGTTATAATAACCTTGCCAGAATTATTATTATTTATTTTATTATTATTTATTTAACTTATATGCCGCCCACACTACCCAAAGGTCTCTGGGTGGCTTACAGCAATTTAACTACAATAAAAAAGGTAAAACAATTAAAATACAATTAAAATATATACTCTAAAAATTGCCATCAAGACCCACAGTTGATGTTATTTCAATTAAAAGCCTTCTGGAACAGGAAGGTTTTGACCTGGCGCCGAAATGTCATCAGCGTCGGCGCCAGACAAATCTCCCTCGGGAGGGTGTTCCATAGTCTGGGGCAGCTGCTGAAAAGGCCCTTTGTCTACAAGCCATCCCTCTTACCTCCTTGAGGGACGGCTCTTTCAAAAGGGCCCCCTGGCTAGATCTTAACTGCCGGGTAGGTTCATATGGAAGGAGGTGGTCCTTGAGGTACCCAGGGCCCAAGCCGTTTAGGGCCTTTAGCCATTTAGAATTAAAGACATGTAGTCAGGCTCCTTCACTTAGCATCTGTTCCACCCTTGCTTACTACAGTTCTATGTATACCAAGAGCTGCCTTCATTTTTCCCTTGTACTGTATCACAGGAAATTATATGATTGATCAAAGAGGCTGTTGACCATATTGATGTTGTCATTTCTGCTATATCCCCATTCCCCCCTTAAAAAAACTGATCTTCCCTTTGAACATGCATGTGTATAATGTATTGGGAAAGTAATAAATCCTGGTGCCAGAAAAAAAGACCCATGAGAGGGGCTGCTGTGTTGTTGTTTTCCCATACCTAGTAAGGGCATAGACAGGCGACATCTACCAGAATAAACAATATTTCCTATGCAATTTTCCTGTGCCACTTTGTAGGAAATGTCAGGCTTCAGATAATCTTGCCATATGTTCAGTATGTTTAAAGTAATGCCATAACCACAACATTCCCACTGGATGGAAGAACCGATTGAATTGCTTGTCTTCCTCGAACACTGTAACATGTGGTTTGCCAACAGAGTCTGGGGCTTTCTCTCTCTTGCTCATTATATCTCTAAAGTCATGCAGAAAAAATGCGGCAAATTCCAGACTACACAATTTACGGAGGAGATTCAGCCCTTTCCTTGATCATTCATTCTTGAGAGGATAGGGGTGACTGAGACACAATCCAGAACGTGATCTTGGCTGGCAACAACATGGACATGGTTTGCTTCACTTTTCTGTCCACGATGGTACCTGCTCATCTACTCCAAACATATTTTAGGCATCAGCTCTGAGGCGTACCATTTTTATGATGGTTAGAACAGCTTTATTTCATTTGCTGACCAGTGAGTAGTATCTTCCTGCCCCAGTTGCCACCTATTTGTGGTCATTCTTTTTGGTTGATATTTAAATAAAAGCAGGGTGGGAACAGCCTCAAACTCAAGTGCAAATGACCAATTTTAAAAAAGGGAAAAGAAAAGGAAGATAAAGAAGCAAGCTCCCTGTTCGTAAAAAGAAATCCCTTCGCAGTATAACTAAAAGGGGAGTGGGGGCGGAATCCAAATCTAGAAAAAAGGTAATGATATAAAAAAAGTGACCAGTCTCCCCAAAGAGTGAAGTCATAAGAGTACAGTCACAAAAAGCAATTGGCCTTTGGAGACATAAGTGTCTTAGCACTGATTTACGTGTGTGAGGAAAGCCCAGTTCAAACAATTAACAAGACAACATTTGTTTGAGGAGAAGGATGCTATAATTTGCAGCCAACTGGATCCCTTTCAGGGCCCAAAGGAAATACTTGAAGGACTTGATTGTTCAAAACATACATTTTAATAACCTTGGCATAAATCCTAATTGCCAGTATTGCGGCATCTCTTTTTCATCCAAAGGTCACTGTGTCCAGATACCTTTTCAAAAAATACTCAAGGTCATGGAGATTGCTATGGCAACTAACTCCTCCCATGTGCAGAAAAATCAAGGTAGCCCAATATGCTAACAGGAAAAAAACCCCAATAGTTAGACCAGCATGCATGCTACTTTTTAAAGGCACCTAAAAGGTTGAAATAAGGTAATTGGGAATATATCACCAACTTCCTCTCAATGTATTTAGACATCCTGTCAACTGTTCATCAACCCCATGAGATTTTGTGTGTCCAGCGCAAGAATGAGACAACAATTTATTTATTTTTTTGGTGAAGCTCAAAGCACATGCTTACTGCAAGCACTTGCTCAGATGATGATCCTGGGACCAGTGGCTTAGTTCCCCCAAAGCCAAATCCCATCCCTGGAGGAGAACCACCAAGCTCAGTAGCAGATCAAAGATCTAAGACTGCATTTAGGAACAACTAGCTGGCTGGATAGCTCACTGGTCTAGATACAGTATCTGGCTGCAGAGCCAAAGGTTGGGAGTTCGATTCTCCAGGGTGCCTCCTACAAACAGAGCCAGCCTGTGTGGCCTTGGGCAAGCTGCACAGTCCCAGGACACTCCAGAAGAAGGGAATGGTAAACCACTTCTGTGTATTCTATACCTCGAAAACTCTGGAAAGGGTTACCGTAAGTCAGAATTCACTTGATGGAACACAATTAGGAACAACTCTCTGCACACACACACTCAATAAGCACTCAAAACGTGGTTTATTTAAAGGATAAGGCGGAGGAGTCAAATTAAAGAAGAAAGTACCTCTCGGAAAAAATAAGCTAAATCACAAAATAGATGTAAAGGAGTTTGCTAATGAACCGCCACAGGACAATTCACAAAGTTTCCAAGCCTGCTGTACTGACTTACACAGAGACCTCACTGCAGCAGCTGATAAGACTCCTGGGCTTATATGGGATGCAATTCTCACCACCATAAAGATGGGCTACCATCCAAAGAGGTGAGGCCTATTCTTGCCTAGCATTGTTCTACTTTTACAGTTTAACCCTCAATAAGAGTGATGAAACCCAGCAGTGAATCCCAATCCACTTTCCTCAGAACCTTCTAGAATATGAGTCACTTTGCAGGCTCCCCAAAAGAAGGCAACTGAAGCTAAATAGCACTTAAGCTCTTCAAGCTAGGCTGTGGTCAAACTGACCTTGGCCAGCTTCACCTTTAGATAATGCAGGTGCACTTCTCATGGAAACTGTTTCTTCTACAGCTGGCACCACTCCCCCTTCTCCCATCAGCTAGGCCTCAAACCTCAAGGTGGGAATGGTCTGGTTTTTGCATTTCTTCACAGGTAGTATAGATATGGTTACGTGTAATCTCTCATTGATTGTAGCATCAAATGGAAGCTGAAGCGCTTTTGTTTACTGTAGAGTGCCCAAATTGGTTGTTGTTGTTACACACCATCAAGTCAACTCTGACTGATAACAACTGAGTGGCCTCCAAATGTCCTCAACAGCCTTCCTCAGTTCTTGTAAACTGAAGGCTCTGGCTTCCTTTATGGAGTCAATCCATCTCATATCTAGCCTTTCCCCTTTCCTCCTGCTTTCAAGTGTTCTTAGACCCTAAAGTGGTGCCCAGGCATTTTTCCGAATAATACCTTTTTTATAGCTTACTCAGGTCCATACATTTTCACTGCACTGCACATGTTTGCCGATTGCTAGATTAAATGGTTGCATATTATAGAAATATGGAAGAAAATTGTTTAGTTCATATTTTAATGGAATTTTATGTAATTGGTGCTATCTGAACCAGCACATGCCACTGAAAATCTGTTAGGCTTTGATACTTGTGTTTCCTGAATGTTGCAGTTCTCAAATGTTAAAAACGCAAAGAAAAATGGCTTTCATTGTACAAAATTTCTTGCAAAAAAAAAAGTGTTTATGAGACAACATATTCATATATGAGAAGACGTGTGTGCCCAATTTTGGCAGTGTGTCTGTGTGTATGTATGCATATGTGTGTATGTACACACACCTACACATGTACATAACCACAAGCTGGTGTAGAAGGAGGACAACAGAAACTTGAGGCTTGAAACATAAGAAATGGGCAGAAGCTAAACTGATGGTTTTATCCATCCTTGGTATAATGAATTTTGTCATGTTTTCCAATCACATCAGAAATCATCTGATGGAAACATTACATATCAGAAAGGAAATGGCAGAATTGCATCAAATGACTGGATAAAATTAAGGCTTCTAGCTAGAAGTGTCCCTCTGAAGGGGAAAAAAGTAATAATTTATGTGTTGCTGTCATGTCAAGTGATAAAAATTAAATGCTGTCACCATTATCGTTTTGTCTTCCAAAACTGTCCATTATACCTATAGAGGTGAGTTGAGGTAAATAACTTACTCAGCATGTAGGAAAAACCCTAAGAAACTCCAGAGCTTCTCAACAGGAGGTGCAGGGAGGGGGGGGAGCACATCCCACTCATCCATCATGGAATTCATTTCATATACCCATGTATTATTTCAATAACATTATTTCATTAAGCCTTGCTTCTTTTCTGACAGACAGATCCTTTTGATAGTAACACATTTCCTCCTCAGTTTTAAATTGCACAATGTCAGAAGCTTCTCCACAAAGAGATTTCCATGCTGTTTGGTAAAAAAAAGTTGATGGAATCAGAAAAGAATGTTTTGTTCCTGTTCTCTATATTCTGGGTACCATCCTGTTGAATATGTTTTCATATTGATGGAGAATAGATAATTTAAAAAAAAGATAATTTAAAAAAAACCCCAACAACTTCCTAGCAGCTTTAAACTCTTTAGCATATGAAGAAAACATCACACTGCTACTACTGGGTTGGATTCAGATCCAGTCATCCTGAGATTAGACCCATTGAAATGAATGGGTCTTTTGTTTACCATTTTTGTGAGGGGTTTCTTCGATTCGTTTGTAACATTCATAAACTTATTATTTTTAGGTTTTCAATGTTATCTTGCACTGATGTAAGTTGCCTTGGGTGCTTTCTAAGGAGAAAGGTGGGATAAACACATTTTCAATTAAATTTAATCTTCGCAGAGTGTGATGGGTGTGACAAACTAATGCTAGAAATAGTGCAATTTAACATCCTTTTCTTTAATTAATAAAATAAAATGGCAGAATTATGGAAATGGATTTTTTCTGGAAGCCTAGAGAGTTAAGATAAACCTACATTATTCTTCAGCTATTTCACCTTTCCATTATTTTAATAGGATTTACAACTAAAATATCACTGACAGCTATATTTTTTAAAAAGTGCTGAAACTTCTTTTAGTTTCAAAAACATAAGTTGTTCTTTTTCTCTTGAAAGTTCTTGTTTACTTTTAGTCATTATTATTATTATTATTATTATTATTATTATTATTATTATTATTATTATTATTATTTTACAGACATTTGATGAAGAGGAGTTCCTGGTTAGCATCGCTTTACACAAAGTCCCCTTTAATGTACATGCCAAATCCATTTTACAGAAGGCTTTTCATCTCTTCCACTTGGCAAATGGAAATATGTACGTTAAAACTAAACTATCTGTTAAGGAAATGAAAAAGATACCCAGGGGGCTTCATGGTCTTTGAGCATTAGCGAATAAAAATTTGCAGATGTCATTTATTCCTCCCTCCCCCCTTAAAATAAATGTAAACAGAAGGATGAGATTTCTTTAATGTATCCAGTCACCCTGCAACTGCGGAGCCCTCTGAAACTCTGCAGTTGCTAGCCATCCTACTGTTTGGATGTCTCACATGTGAGGGTGTTTTTATAGTTATAAAGCATCTCCAGCTCCTTTCTTTTGTTCTTCCTCCTCATTTTTTTCCTCCTTTTTAAAAGAAAAATGCCAGCAAAGGGAGCAGTCACTTCATATTTCCTCAGAGATTAATCTTCCACATTATGGCCCAATGCTAAATGCATTGACGCATCCATAAAAGGCATCTTTTCTTGCCGGAGGAACATGGTCAATATGTAATATCCAGAGGACAACGGGACAGTGCAGTATTGGCCAATGTAGTCATTAACGAACAAAAGCTCTAAATGGCACAAACATTATTTATTGTCGTTCTTACTAAACTTCATAGAAAACATCAATGCCATTGAATGATGTAAATCCCTCTTAAAGAAGGGGCCTGGCGTCAACATCTGGGGCTTGTAAGACGTGTCTGTTCTTCATCTGATTGTCAAAATAATCCTCAGAGTAAGTGCGGACTTCCAGCTCCAGAGCTTGGAAAGATATATTTTTTTAAAAGCAATTAGTTACAATTATAGATCCAAGTAATCGTCCAATGTTGTAGTCACTATTATTTAAAATGATTTTTTCCTTCCATGTTCCTCACATTAATTAATGTGAAAATGGTTTCAATTAATTTTTCAGCAAAATATGAGAATGTGATAAGCCACTGGTCTGTGGTATAGAGCACACTCTCCTTCTCTTGACACTATATGAAGAGCACGAGCATTAGCATGAAGCACAGCATAGCCCAACACTCAGACTATATGTGATATTTCTGTTGCAGAATTTTGAATTTTTCATTAAATCCCTCTAGCTGCACAGCAGAAGTGCAGGGATTCACAGAGCAAGATAGCTCCAAGTTCTCCAGATTAGGCCATACCTTTTCTTCTCATTAACTGATACTTACCATCTTAATAACTCACTCTGAGGTGTTAGTAGTAGAAAGAATAAAAATGTTTCATTTACTTACAGTGAACAGATCAAACAGCAAGCTAACAACATGGCTGACTGCTTTGAGTGATAGGCCTCAACAAACTAACTGCTTCTAACAGAGCGACTGACTGACTCGAACAGACAAAGGAGAGGAGGGAAAGCTCTTAGCAGAGAGACATGGCTCTCTTTGAATTCAGAGGCAGGGAAAGAATTATTAGTTAGTGCTAGATAGATTGACAGTCACCCCAACCCAGCCACACTTACTAAAGGCAGCATGTGAAGTTTCAATAACTCCAACAATTTCTCCTCTACAGTTTCATGAGGCCCACAGAACTAGGGAAGTCACTAAAAAGCTGCACCACAACCATCTTGTGTAGATTTTGCATCTTTCACACTGGGGAACAAGAATAGTAAGCCCTAGAGCTGTGCCTGGATTCCCTCTTGCAGCAGGGAAGCTAATTCCATGCACCAGAGCAGCCCATGATTTTGTTCACAGCAATTCATACCAACTATGATTTGATCTGGAGTCTGCATCTCAATCGTAATTCGGAAATCTAGATCACCAACCTTACAATTCAGTTACACCAGAACACCAAAACAGCAATAATGTTTTTGTTTTTATCTTGATGTACATGAAATCTGTAAACATGATTAGCCTGAAAGAAAGAAATACACATGCTTCAGGGCCTTTGTATTAGGTATCTATAAAGTTTGCTTTGACAAACATTGACAAAAATCATGACTACAGAAGAGCTGTAGTTGACAATGAAGAAATTGAAATAGTAGAGATTTTGTACAGCTTGGTTCAAACATCAATCGAAATGGATTCTGCAGCCAAGAGATGAGAAGAAAATTGAGAATAGGGAGGACAGCAATGAAGGAATTAGAAAAGATAATCAAATGTAAGGATGTGTCACTGGAGACCAAGACCATCCACACTTGTATTTTCAATCACAATGTTATAGAGGTATGAAAGCTAGACAGTAAAGATGCATACAGAAAGACACCTTGAACACAACACACCAGACATAGTAGTAACAGAACAAAGAAATGTCTGGATTGTGGTGCCCCTAACCTCCCTAAGGAGTGCTTAGCACTCGGTCAGAGAGTTCGACAGGCCACTTACCTACCACCTTTGCGCTGAGGCAAGTCCCAAGACCTCAGCAGTGTGTAGCGTAAGCCCCTTGAACAAGTCTGACCTTAAAAGAACACTTTACTTTTACCCAGTATTTTGCAAGTACAGACACATGGGCTTTGTGATTCCTTAGAATTCACAACAGCTCAGTTAGGTAGGACTCTTAAAGATAGCTAGTTTGTGGGCCTCTCCACTCCCTGGATTTAGCCAGACCCTGCTGTTCAAGAGACCACTCCTTTGTAAGAATTTTTATAATTATTTTTTATTAGAAAAATAGAGTTTCATAGAATCAGTTTATATTGCTCAAGCTTTAGCATAAAGAACATATTCAAAGATTATTACAGTTAAATAAAATAACTAATCCCCATTAAAATAAAAAACACTACTAAGCTGGGCTAAGGTGGGATAGTCCCACCTCCTTCTTTCTCTTTACTTACATTCTTTTTCCTACAAGCCACATACTCAAACCATCAAGTTCTTTTTCTCTCCCATCATCGTGGAATCGAACTTCTCCCACATAACCCATCGTCCATTTTCTACATTCTCTAACTCCTCCCTTCTTCTTGACACTTCATGGCTGTTAACCAATTAGCCTCAACATCTTCCTCCGCCCTCAATTCCCATGAAGACCCAGGTGTTTCATCTCTTCTCCAATTAGCTTGGAATGTTGAGTCTTTCATGGGCCTCTTTGTCTGACCTTCAGCTTTATCTCGAACCACGCTGTACCAGTTTCCAGAAAAACACTCTCATAGCACTTAGAAAAACACATTCCAATGTCTCTCAAATCATCTTCACACAGAACCTGTCTAACTCCATCTTGCATTTCTCTGACTACATATCCCACACTGCTTCAACTCCATCACACACCGCCCTTTAAATTTCAAAAATATAGGGTTACATAAGAGTCTGCATTTTTGACTAAACAAAAGCTAGGTTACATATTTTGGCCTAGTAACTTCACTAACTCTATGTTAAAGTTATACAATGAAATAAATGGCAAATTTTAATTATGCATTCTAACTAGCAAAGCATGAGGTAGAATAAGTTCTAACAGCAGCATTTGAATATAGAACTCTGGGGTTAAGCACTTCTAGAAGTCTGGAAAACAGAAAACAGTCATATTAGTAGTAAAACAGAATCACACTCTGGTTATGCTCCACCACGTCCCAGTGGTTATGCTCAGGAACCATTGAATCAGAAAACACTTCTTCAGCCATCTGCCACGTCTGAAATTCCACAATGCATCCTGGACAGGCTGTCTGCGATGACATTCAGCTTTCCAGGAATGTGCTGAACCTCAAAATCGAAATCCTGTAAAGTTAAACTCCAGCGCAACAACTTTTCGTTATGAGATTTCATCTTTTGCAACCAGACTAACACACGATGGTCAGTCTGTAGGATAAACCTCTGCCCCCATAGGTAAGGGCGTAAATGCTGAAGTGCCCAGACAACAGAATAGGCCTCTTTTTCAGGTACAGAGTATCTTCTTTCACGGGGCAATAACTTTTTACTGAAATAGGAAATAGGATGACAAATTCCATCATCCCCTTTTTGCAACAATACAGCTCCTAATCCCCACTCAGAAGCATCAGTCTGCAAAATAAAAGGCTTGTCAAAATCAGGTGATTTCAAAATAGAAGCAGAAACAATTTTAGCTTTCAAAGCATCAAAGGCTCTCTGACACTCCTGTGTCCAGTTCACCTTGACAGGCATTCCTTTTTTTTTTTTTTTTTTTTTTTTTTTTTGTAAGCTCTGTCAAAGCTGCAGCTATATCACTGAAATTAGGAATGAATTTTCTGTAATAACCAACCAGGCCTAAAAATGATTGAACCTGTTTCTTTGAGGTAGGAACAGGCCACTTCTGAATGGTGTCTATCTTGGCCTGATTTGGATGAATCTCCCCCTGCCCAATCAGATGACCCAAATACAAAACTTTCCCCTTTATCCACTGACACTTGCTGCTTTGACTGTCAGACCAGCATTCTGCAATCTACACAACACAGTTTCTATGTGAGACATATGCGTAGCAAAATTGGGGCTAAATATAGCCAGGTCATCTAAATATGCTGAAGCAAAGGGTAGATCATGTAACAGTTTGTCCATCATCCTCTGGATGAACGCTCCTGTGTTCTTTAATCCAAATGGTAATCTTTTGAAGCGATAAATTCCTACGTGGCTTATGAAACTGGATTTGTCTCTCGCACTTTCTTCGAGAGAAATTTGCCAATAACCACTGCTTAAATCGATTATGCTAATGAATTGGGAGGCAGCTAAGCGTTTTATGAGGTCATCCATCCTAGGTAAAGGGTAGAGGTCAGGAACTGTTAGGCTGTTCAGTTTCCTGTGGTCCACACAAAATCTGACCTCATCCAAAACTTCTCCCAAAGCATTTTTCTTTGGCATAATGACAATGGGGCTGGCCCATGCTGCGTTGCTTGATTCTATCACATCCAACTCCAACATCTTTTGAATCTCCTTCTCAATCTGCACAGCATGAGCCCCTATAGCCCTATAGGGACTGGACCTCACAGGCAGGCTGTCCCCAGTATCTATAGCTTGGGTGACTAAATCAGTAGAACCAGGCTTGTCAGAAAACACACTTTGGTAATATTCCAGGATTTGAGAAAGCCACTCCTGCTCATCAGGAGTACCTGAAAGAACAAAATTGTCCAGCCAATTTCCAGCATTTTCCAAATCAGACAAAACGTCCATAGGTTCCTCTTCTGGTCTAACACAAGCAGCTTGACACCTCAGAATGACAGCTGCTCTGTCCCGATATGGTTTCAGGCTGTTGGCATGATAAATGGTAGGCTTTCTCCCAGAACCAGGCATTTGAACAAGATAATTCACAGTTCCAAGATGTTGCAGAACTTTGCCTGGGCCTTCCCAGGAAACCTCCAGCTTATTAGGTCTGAGGGGGTTCAAGACAAGAACAGAGTCTCCCAACTAAAACTCTCTGTGCCTTGATTTAAGATCATGAAAATATATTTGCTTAGCTTGGGCCTGCTGGATATTTTCTTTAGCTATCTCCTGAATAGCTTTCAGCTTCACCTGCAAATTGTTGAGGAGCTGGAATTCCTTTGTCTTCTCTGGCTTGCCTCTGGGCTTGTGGAGGATTAACTCCTTGTTGAGCGGGCGTTGGTGGTGATGCCTTATAGGGCGAATATGCTCCAGTGGCTTCCTCCGGCTGGGGTCTCTCGAAGCTGGATGGATCTTCTGCTCCCTCCAGGTAACCAAGGAATTTCAGCTTGGGTGGTTGCCGTGGGCGCGCGGGGGTAGATGACTTGCCTGGAGGCGGAACTCAAGCTTGTTGGCTCGGCTGGGAGGTAGCTTTAGGACAATTTCTCCTGAGATGATCACCGCCGCACAGATAACACTTTATAGGGGGACCCGAAGTGGCTGGCTTTCTGGCGTCACTTGGAGGAGCACGCTTAACCTCTTGGGAAATGGGTTTGACTGCCTTTTTAAATTCTCCTGACTTTTTCGTGGCTTCTGGTGCATGCCCTGGCTTGGCTTTTTGCCTGTCATCTCTGAGAAAAGCCCACAGTTCATCAGCCGCTAAGGCCATCTGCTGAAGATTTGGCAAGTGCCGTTCCAGCAGGGTAATTTTAATCTCAAGGGGGACTAGAGTTAGAAACTGTTCATACAGCACCAGTTGTGATATCTGTTCTGCAGTCTGTGCTTTGGCATTTTGCAAATATTGGGTCCATTGACTCTGCAGCCTATCAGCCACCGTGGAAAAACTCTCCTTGTACTGTTTTTTTTATACTCCTAAACTGCTGACGCAGGCTCTCAGGCATAAAACCAAAGTGGCAGTAAACCAGGTCCTTAAATTCTAGCCAAGTTGGTTCATCTTCACCTCGCATTGCCAAAACCTTAGCTAATTGTCCAGAAACTTGGGAACGGACCAGTTTAACATATAACCTCTCAGGAGCACCTATGTCTTTGCAGACTTGCTCAAAGTTTGTTAAAAAATCTAAGACATCTCCATCATCAGAATAAAAAGGCAAATGTTTCCTGTCGTATCTGGCAACAGAGTCTCTTTCCTTCCTCTTTTCCTCAGCCTTTCTCTCTGCTTGCTCTCTTAGGAAAGCCACCTCTAGTTCTCCTTGTCTCTCCCTCCTGGTTTGGGTGATAATCAGCTCTCTCTGGGCAGACAAGAAATCAGCCATCAACAAAGTCAGCTTGTCTGTCTGATTCATGGTATGACACCTCGGAGCTGGGCTTCCCCCGGCGGCACCATCTGTAGCATCCTCTCCAGTCTCGTCTTGGAGAATAGGCATTCTTGGTGTTTTACTTGGATCGTCGTCTTCCTCATCCTCCTTGTCGTCTGGCAAGTCAGCCCATGTCGTTTGAGCTCTCACGGCATCTCGAGCAGTTCACTCCATGTGGCACCTCATTCTGTCTGTCATGTCAAACAGTTCCACATCGTCAAGCATTGGTTCGAGGAGGGACACCCCGGTTATCTTGGGTTGGGCGCCTCCAGTTGCACCTAAAGACTCATCCAAAGTAACGCATTGCAGTTCTTTGTCCAAAAGTAAGTCCATTCCTTCAGGTAATGGAAGCTTAGACATGGACGAGCTTCTCCTGATTGCCATTCTACCTTAGCAAAATAACAACTTAGGGAAAAGCCACTTTATTCTATATTTCTTTGAATATGCAAAACTGATTCCAACAGAATGGTCTCTCAACAGCTCAGACCGTACGTTTCGCACGCTGCCACCATGTGGTGTCCCTAGCCTCCCTAAGGAGCGCTTAGCACTCAGTCAGAGAGTTCAACAGGCCACTTACCTACCACCTTTGCGCTGAGGTCTTGGGACTTGCCTCAGCGCAAAGGTGGTAGGTAAGTGGCCTGTCGAACTCTCTGACCGAGTGCTAAGGCTCCTTAGGGAGGCTAGGGGCACCACATGGATCATTGACATTGCAATTCCAGGGGATGCCAGAGTTGAAAATACAGAATTGAAAAAAACTAACAAAATACAGAGATCTGGTGATCGAGACACCTCACTTGTGGATGAAGCATACCTCAGTGGTCCCCATTGTCATCAGGGCTTTGGGAACAATATCAGGAAATTTTACAAGTATTATAAGCAGTTGCAGATCTTAGAAATAACACCATCAGAGCTACCAAAAAAACAGTGATATTAGGAACAGCATATATACTACATCAATATTTAACAGATACTTAGGTTTTTGGTTAAAATTTGCATCTGTTATATAATACCAGTCAATGTTTTTATAATTTTGATGGACTGTGCCTGATATTTTTCATCATCATCATCATCAATCATCATCATCATCATCATGTGCCATCAAGATTCTGAGTTATGGCAACCCTTTTCAGGGTTTTCCAAATAGAGAATACTTAAAAGTGCTTTAGCATTCCCTTCTTTTGGGGGTGCCCGGGACTACGCAAACTGGCTGTTCTTGCAGGAGGCACAGTGGAGAATCAAACTCCCGACCTTTGGCTCCACAGCCAGATACCCTAACCACTGAGCTATCCTGCCAGTTACAAAAATAAACCAACAAACAAGAAAACAGCCCTGATGAGAACAATGCTGTAACTTTCACTTACTACATGGACAACACAGCTTATTTGCAGTTGACCATCCATTGGTCAGCAAAGTGAAAACACACAAAATATCCTTGATGCTGTGCATTTGATTCAAAGCCATAATTGTGTTGTTGCCATACTCTGATGTACATTTACAACGTGGAGTTTTCCAGATACAGGGTCAAGAAAACTGGTGGTATGAATTCTATTAATATAAATTACAAACAGACGGATGTTGCGCTCTGAAAATATATCCTTCTGTTTGCATTGTATTTCAGTGCAAATTACATGGTAAATACACTGTGATGGTAAACAGTTATGCCTCGAGTTTATGTGAAAGGGATTTGTCATGGTATTGTTGACAAAAAGAAATTGGGGTGGGGGCTGACATTGAAAACAGTCTGTGGATTTTCCCTAAAGGGCTTCATGTAAAGGACAGGTTGCTGAATATTTACTGCAATGGATCATATTCCTCATTTATTTATTTATTTAAAAAAGGATTATGTCCAGAGGTTGCTTGAACATCTTGTACTTCCAGTCCTCCCATTCTACATGGCAGGAAATTGACAAGATAATCATTTCTGTGTGGTTGGGAGAAAAAAGCAACCATTTTCTCTGTTGGCTACCAGGTGTCTTATGACAGTCATTCTGATGGGAATTGGAGTCATCCTTCTATAGATCATGGCTAGTCCTAGGTGGCCTGCAGGGACAGCACAGATGGGATAGCAACTATGCCATGAAGAAAACCTTCCATTCCTTCCTTGCCTCTGAGATACTTCCCTTCCTGCCACCCAGTGCCTCTTTTAGTGCTATTCCTAGGCAAGCAGCCATCTGGAGATATCCTCATAACATCTTTCTCTCTTTTTCAAGTCTCATCCTTCTCAAGCATCACTGATTGCCAGGCAATATGCGAAGTGAGCAACAGATTTGTGGTGCTAATAAATAAATGCTAATTAATACTTTTTTTCTTGAGAGGGATAGCTATGTTAGTCTGTTGCAGAAAAAATAAATCCAAACCAAAAATCTTGTGGCCTATTAAAGCCTGAAGAGATTTGTTCACCATAAGCTTTCATGGACATCAGCCCACCTTTTCCAGAAACTCTTATTCAATGAATAATAATATGCTTTATGAGAATATTGGAACAAGATGAAGGTGGGATATAAAGCTTTATGGGAAAGACCATGTTATTCCTTGCATGTCTTCTTGAAAGTAAGTACAAGTACAGTAGACTTTGCTCTCAAGCTACCGTGTTTCCCCGGAAATAAGACAGGGTCTTATATTAATTTTTGCTCCAAAAAAAATGCATTAGGGCTTATTTTCAGGGGATGTTTTATTTTTTTCATGTACAACACTCTACATTTATTCAAATGCAGTCATGTCATCTTGTTCTGGTTGCTGCACAATGGTGGAGGGCGGGGTTTCACTTAACTGGGGCTTATTTTGGGGGTAGGGCTTATATTATAAGCATCCTGAAAAATCGTACTAGGGCTTATTTTCAGGTTAGGTCTTATTTTTGGGAAAACAGGGTAGTACACATAGGACTGCATGCTTAGGCAACGTTTCCCAAACCGGGGTACCCAGATGTTCTTCGACGGCAACTACCAGTAACCCTGTCCATTACCTATACTGGCTGGAACTTCTAGAAGTTGTGGTCCTAGAACAGCTGGTGTCCCAGATTTGGGAGCCACTTGTCTTAAGGTGTAGCTTTAAACATCCTTACTTGGGAGTAAGCCCCAATGGACACAGTGGGACTTGCATCTGAGAAAATTGTGAATGTGTATGATTTTAAAGGCCTCTTTTGTTTACACTACTAAAATGATAATGTCTGCAATGTACACCTATTTCAAGCAGTGCAAGAAAAATACTTGTAATCCTGCCTTGATGAACGGATTTAATTGACTGAACCAAAAATAATAAAATGTTACAATGCAACATCTGTCTGTGTATGCTATGATAGATACTTATTTCCAATGATGCAAGATGCTAAGATAATTAGATGCAGAACAGTATAACTGTCATTGAACACTATTATCGTATTCAGTCCTATGAATAGTCTATGAATTAGCACAATGATATTAACATGCTACTGTTCTGACATTTCTGTAAAATTTTAGCAGGATGGAGTACATATATTCCTTTTATTCTCTACTCATTTGTAACTCTTTTATTTCATAAAGATGTTGCTTATTTTCATAGTTCCTTGCTTTGGCGTATGAATGCTGGTAATACATAAGACTCACTTTCAATCTAAGACAAGCCTTAATGTCCTAAGGCTTATAATGTCAACCACAGAAGAACTTATCTCCTTCTTTCCTACTTTTCTGGTCTGTTGATAGTAGCTGTGATGGTGGCCATTAAGTCGATGGACTTGGTCCTCCTTAATGGGGTAAAGTGACTCACCCTTGGGGCTAACATGGAGAAAATGGAAACAATTGGCTGTTACCTCCCTGAAGGGGTGATGAGAATCACTCTCGGGACTCGCTGTGAGAGAGTGAGGATACAGTAGTGGAGCGTCTGAGGGTTGGGGTCAAGCACAACAAAGAAGGAACTGTATTCCCCCAACAGAGTACAACAAACATGCGTCGAGACCTGGAATTCTGTGTTTTGATTCTATATGTGAGCACAGGCTGGTCTTTTTAACATTCCCCGACCTATGGGGGATCCAAGGACATGTATACTGGGTACCCAAACTTTTTTTTGACAATAAACACTTGAAATCTACATGTCCAGGAGCTCCTGGCACCAAGAAACAGGGCATTGTTAGTTTGCAGGGGGCCTGCTATTCAAACGAAAAATGTGGTGCTTTGAGAAAATTAGTTCCTTGAATACTAGCGTGGATGTTATTGTAGCAGCATAGCAGCTGAGCCTAAGTATGGGAAGAGGGAGTCTGTCATGACAGTTACCATTTTTCACCTGCTAGGCAAGCACTAGTGATCTTTTCTTAACTACATAGCTGTTGGTCCACGTAAGAAGTATGGGGACAGTGGTACAAGCTATACGGGTTCATAAACATGTTAGAATGATTTAGCGGGTCTGATCTTAACTGTGCCCCCAACAACATTTTTGGAAATGTACTGCATTGCACATTGAAATGAAAATATTTCCTGACTTCTTGAAGTGGTGGTAGCTATGTTTAATGACTCCGTCTCTAAACTGACACAAGAGTAAATTAAAACTTCTCCTTTTAAAGTATGACAACTATTTCAAAGTATCCAAATCAAATGATCTGTTTGGCATGTCTTGGTGATCGTATAGGAGGCTCTTCATTTCTCCTCAGTCACAGATGGCTATTTTATCACAATGTCATCTGCAGGGCTTGGAAAGTTACGTACTCTTGAGAGAAATTAGTTGCAGTCATAGTTCTAATACTCCAGAAGTAGTTAGTTACTGTTGTAATACTTTTAAAGTAGCTCTTTACTTTCCCATTTCTCAGGGGACTTTGCTAGAGTTTCAAAAAGAGATGGAATTGTCAGTAAGTATTTGGATTAGTCATAGAAATGCTTAAGAGTTTGAAGATGATAGCAGGAGGAAAGCAACTGAAGTCCTTGCCTTCAATGACCTCTAGATCAAAAGCCAGAAAGTTCATTTTTATCATGTCTTTGTTGCCTTTCAGGTTAATCCAGTAATGTCTCTTTGTCCTTGTAGTATACTCAAAAGCGTATGTAGACTGATACATGTTGATATCATACTTTTTAATACTTCTATCTCATTAAATTTGTGCCTGTCTTCTTTATGATCTGAGTATGTTATTTTCAATCTGCCTGCGTAAAGGAGTGTTTCATAAGTCCCATTCTGAGGGACTAATAAGTTCCCCTAAAACTCTTCAAAGGCCAAAAGAACATAGCGTCGTGATAGTGCTGCATGGACCAAATCTGCAGTTTAAATCATAAACAGATGAGAAAGTCAACAACAATAGATTTATTTTAATCTATACAAAGGTTGTTTCTCGTACTCTGCGAAAATGCCATGTGCTATTATTCTGAGATGCCAGTAAACATGATATCTGTATTACCTCAGCTGAAAAAAAAGGTCAATGGTTCCATCACACGTCTTAAGTTTTAAGCCATCTCACTATTTTCACTAGTTATGTATCAATTTTTAGACAGTAGGAAATACATTTTTGTGACAAGAGGGTTTATCCCTGTCAGCAAGTGATGTGCCTTTTGAGCTGTACATCAAAATGAAATACATTCACCATAATTCTTCCTTCACTGCTACTAGAACAGAAGAGCAGCATTTCGGTAAATGTCAGGTGTTTACCTCAGAAATGTTTGAAGAAATGCAAAAAGTGGGAGAAATAACATCATAAAAACCTATTAAAAGTCAATATTGTTTGCTGTGGAGTGGATTTTTAAAAAAACTACAACTTTGAACTTTATTTTCTTTTTTATTCTGTTGACTGATAGTAAAACAGTTCACAAAGGACCATTATTTCTGTAAAATACCCAAGCTCATAATCATAGTTAGAAAATCAGGAACAGCTGATTTGAAAACCTTTATGCTTTGCCTGCTTGTGGAAGGACAGCAAAGATGGGTCTAGCCTGTCTTCCTGGGGGGGGGGGGGGAGTTCCAAACTCTGGGACAGCAACAGACAAGTCTCTCTCCCGTGTGCCCATTAAACACACCCATGAAGGTGGTTGGACTGAGAGAAGGGCCTCTCCTGATGATCTTAACACTTGAGCAGGCTCATATAGGGAGACATGGTCTTTGAGACAGCCTGGACCTAAGGTGCTTAGAGCTTTATGCATTAGAACCAGCACTTTGAATTGTGCCTAGAAACAGATCAAGAATCAATGGAGTTGCTGTAACAGGTGGGTTATGTGATTCCCTGTGAGCAGCATCAGTTAGCAATCTGACTGTTGCGTTTTGGACTCACTAAAGTTTCTGGACACTTTCCAGAGGCATCCCCATGTAGAAGGTGTTACAGTAATCTAGGAGCACTCCCAAGCTGCGCACCTGTGTTTTCGGGGGGGGGGGTTGTCACCCCATCCAGCACAGGCTGCATCCCAATTCCTTGCCCTGCCTTTCAACTGACCAGAAGCACTGACCTCTGTCTTGTCTTGATTCAGTTTCAATTTATTCACCCTCATCCAGTCCCACTAAGTTAAGGACAAAGATGGAAGGTAAGGATGGGAGCTTCTGTCATACACTCATTCCCTGACCCCTAATTAAGAGATTAAGCACCATTTCATCTTGACCACTATGTACACCCACACACCATTATGTAATCTTTGTATCAACTCCTCAGTGACAGCACTACACCACTAATAATAACAACAACCAAAAACTGTATGGATTAAACCAGGGAAAAGCAATGTGAGGCTTTCGACACGTGATTCTGTGGCATCTGCCCAGGTCATGAATATTCATATATCTGCATAGACCAATGGGAGTGCTGGAGGGGCGGAGTCACGAGATATAAGAGACTCAGCAGGAGGAGTTGGAGTTAGAGAGGTAGTTAGTCAGAGGAAGTTAGGGAGATTGAAAGTTTTGGAGTTTGGGCGGGAGAGTGGTGGTTGAGAGGGAATGTTTGTTTAAGAGTTAACAACATTGCTTATTCTGTCAACATCTGTAACAATAAACAATTTCTATTTGGTTCTTTTAAAATGACATATGGCCTGGACATCTATCATTAATAATAGGTAATGTTGATGTAATCAACTGGTGGCAGCTGAAAGACACATAGCGTGGGCTCTTAGTTTGGTGAAACAAGCAGGGGCCACATGGGGATCGTGACAGATTTGATCACAGTTTCCATCATCCTTTGCTATTTCAATTCATTGTTATCAGCAAAAAAAAAAAAAATCTATTACACACCCTTTAGCTGTGCCCCAGTTTTACTTGCAACTTAACATATGGGGCCACTTGTCAACAGAGTGCTGCAACCCTATTCAGATGTTGTGCCTGAATCCAGGCAGAGAATAAAGAAGTGATGGAGATATGGGAATACCTTTAAGACCTGCCTGGTGCCTCCCCACCCTTACTCCATCCAGACATGATGCAGATTTTCATGGGTTTAATGCAAATCAGAGCTTGTAAACAAGTTCTGCCCAGCATTCATACAGGCTCCGTTGCAGACTTTGACATTAAAAATGTCAAAGACCTGGCGGAATTCTGGCCCCACCTCACTTTTAGCTGCACATGTGATATCTGAATAGGGCTTATGTCATTCTTCATTTCTGAAATCACTTTGTCAATTTGTAAAGAACAAGTGTTTCTGGTCTTGTGTAAAGAGCAAAGAGTAACAACACAGTTGTGAGTTTCTAGAAAATTCTGCTGTGCAACAGATGACACATACATGTTGTTGTCTCTTGCAGAAGACTTGAACATCATTATGATGCTGGTGGGAGCAAGTAACTCAGCTGAATCATATTGATCTCTAGGCCACTAATACCATGCCTCTTTCTCTATTGAATAAAAACATGGGTGAAATTGCTTCTAAATCAGTTTTCTAAGCCTTGACCTATTTATTCCACTTTTGTCTGTCCCTGACCAGTGCAAACTGGGGAAGGATAAGCAAGGGTCAGAGACTGGTGGGTAAATATTTTATGCCCAATGCTTTTCATTCCGTTTATTAGGAATATGATCTCAGAGGCCAGGAGGGCAATATATCTGCCATTCTGTAGCTGAAATCCTGTTGCACAGCTTCGCATGCACAACACATATGACATTAGCAGCAAAGATGCTGAAATAAAGGCAATTTCAGGCTGCACACATCTCGCTGATGAAGATGATATTACCTCTGTTGCACATGCAGAACTGTGCAACAGGATTTCAGCCTATAATTGCAAGGATTACAGAAGATACATTTTTGAGAGTGTAAAACATGAGAAAACAGAGGAAGGTGAATATAGGACCACAGTGAACTGCTTCATATTGAGTTAGACTGTTGGCCCATTTAGTTCATTATTACTGGGACTGATTGGTAGGAGCTTTCTGGGATTTCAGATGGGGTCTTCCCCAGCAATATGTGGAAATACTGCACATTAAATCTGGAACCTTCTGCATGCAAAGAATACACTCCATCAGTAGGCTACATGTATTCCTGCAGAAATGGAAACAAGTAAGAAAGAAATGTTTTAAGTGACTGCTAAAATTCTCTATTAGAGCTCTCTAGTATTATGGTTCAGGGGAAGGCCTTACAGCTTTCTAGCATAAGATTCTATGTACCTTACCAAACTGAAATACCTATATAATCCCATGGAATGTAGCTATGACAGTTAAAGTAGTATCATACTTCTGTAACAGTGTATTGAAGACACTCTCTTTAACACAGTGGTTCCCAACCTTGGGTCCCCAGATGTTTTTTGACTACAGTGCCCAGAAATCCTGGCCAGCACAGGTAGTGGTGAAAGCTTCTGGGAGTTTTAGCCCAAAACATCAGGGTACCCAAGGTTGGGAACCACCACTCTAACAAATGGGATGAGCATCAATATCCACATTACAGCACATCTGTACTGATGCAGAAATAATGTTAGAAGTCATACCATTCTTTATGTTGCTGGCAGTAAAGAAGGAATCCACAGTATTCTAGAGTCTATCTGGCTGTCTCTATCTGAATGTGACAAATGTCCTATAATTAAATCTTGAATAAGGGGAAATAACTAACTGTGTCATATTTTGGATGTATGTGCAATATCCTCTTAATCCATCTTCTAATATTTATCATACAACTGTTGTTTTAAAAGTCATATATTTTGGAGCAGAAAAGAAATCTCATAAGGCAAGCCACTGCAAATAATGTACCATTGTTAGCAATGGAAAATCCTGCTTTTTCCTCGTATATGGTGTGGTGTTACTTTTCTGTTTTAATGGATGTCCACTCGGACATAACAGTTAACCCAAAACCAGCTGAGACCCCTAAAAATTGCTCAAGGCCACTGGGTACTTTTCTGACTTAGTTAATGTAAGAGATTGGGTAAAAACAACATGCCATGTAGCTCTGTAGACAAAGTGTGATGCTGTGAAGCTGGCTTGAGTATTTCAGTGAGAATCAGCCCCTCCTTCTCCCAGAATATAAAGTGGCTGAAAGACAGTTGCATCCCCATCACCTGGGTAAATGAGTAGAAGCATTAGATGGGTTTTTCAGCTTTTTGGGGAGCAATCAGTCTGTCCTTTTTTGTTTGTTTATTTGTTGTGTGCATCCATCCTGAACTTCAGAAAGAGAAAAAGATGCTAGAGACGTTGCATGCCAATTATGCAAACCATGTGGGGGCAAATAATATATTCAGTGTCTTGGTCTTACAGGGAAGCGGAAAGCTCTTGCAGTGGCTGGAGAACATTCAACAGGCTGAGCCAATCTCAAGTATAAACAAGATTTCTTCTTATCCCAAATGTTTTCACATTATACAGAGCATTCACTATTACCACAGACATGTTTTCTTATTGGAACAGAGATGGAGTTTTCCAAACAGTAAAATGTTGTGGTCTGAGTGGTGGGAAAATGTGGTTCTCCAACCCAACAGAAGTATTATCTTGCATAAGGACATTAAACAAATAAGGGATATATGTTAGCTTATCTGTTGTGTCACTTTCCTGTTTAAATTTCAGAAAGGCAGCTGGGTCACTCCATTCCAGTAGATTTAAAAACAAACTAACAAAGCACTGCACACCTTTAAGAATGGTTAACATCGACCTATGCTTTTATGGATGACAATCAACTTCCTCAGTTTAACCATTAACTTTTGAAAATCATATCCTTAGGAGATTGTATACATGGCATATAAATATTTTCTCCCTCTTACATAGTTTCAGGAGTTTACACAGTGACAAATGTTAAATCTCTGCACATTCAAAACTTCTGACTGTACCAAGGTCACATCAGAGATTACATTTTCTACTTGGAAACATCTTCTCAAGTACAAACATTATAGGAACAGCATTATGAATCATGAACCAAGACATCAAAGGTAGGCTTCCCTGGAAAATATGGACTAACAAGAGATTGATTTATCCTGGATCCTCAGCTTGTTTCTCAAAAGCTCCAATGTGTGCACAAATGTATTCAGAAATGACACTAGGAAGAGACAGATATTTGCTTGTTTATGTTGCAGCAGGCCAGAGTCTTAATTTTGTCCTATTTTTGAGGACATGTATTTTTATTAATTTATTTATATCATTTCATTCTATTTATGTGCTGCCTTTCGCTCAGAATTGGGACCCAAGGCAGCTTCCAGAACTCTTTAAAAGAATAAAATTAAAATAGCATAAAATCACAAACCATTAAAATAGATTTAAATTGAGTTATGTGATTAAGAGGCAATTAGAATTGAAACTCTTTAAGAAGTGCTTAATTAAAAACAGGTTTAATAATTTACATTAAAACAGTGAAAATCAGCACATTAGCTCAGAAATTGTAATTGGGAGCTATTAATTGCTGAAGGCCTGCCTGCAGCTGGAAGGACAAACTAGCCTCTCTTGGCAAGGAGTTTCAGAGCATGGTGGCCTGTATGTGTAGGTCGGAATTGTTGTGAGCAGCACCCTGGAAGACTAGGGTCTATGGTATTTTTCCATGTATAAAATGACACTTTTTCCTAAAATAATTAGGGGGGAAATTGAGGGTCATTTTATACACGGAAGGAGGCAGAGGCAAAGGAGCACGCTCGGGCACCTCTTGCTGCTGCCGCCGCCGCCACCCATTGCCTCCTCCACTGTGACTGATGGGTCCCACCATGCCGCCTTGTCCCCTCCGGTGGCGGAGGCAGCAGCAGCAGGAGGCAGAGGCAAAGGAGCACTCGCACGCGCTCGGGCAACTCTTGCTGCTGCCCATTGACTGCTGCCGCCACATCGCTTTCTCCAGCGCTCCCTTTGGGCAAGGGACAAGGCGGCGATGATGTGAGCTGGAGGTGAGCCCCGGCAGTCGCAATGGAGGAGGTGATTGGGCGGCGGAGGCAGCAGCAGCAGGAGACGGAGGTGGAGGAGCAGTTGCCCATTAACTGCTCCTCCGCCTCTGGCAAAGGTCAAAATTAGGAGGTCGTCTTATACATTGGGCGGTCATATACACGGAAAAATACGGTACTTCTCATGGATTCCTCAGTTTCACACTTGGGATCTTACACAGAGCCAATGACATTTCATTGCCTTTCCACTGCTCTAAAGTAGAACACATTTTCAAGATGACTTTAATATACCACTAATATGTATTTTGTAGAGCCGGAAAGTCAAAAGTCACAAGTAGTTTTTAAAATTATTATTATTATTATTATTTACAATATGGTTATAATGAGAGCCAGGATGGTGTAGCACAGTGGTTCCCAACCTTGGGCCCCCCAGATGTTCCTGGACTACAACTCCTAGGCTAGTGGTGAAGGCTTCTGGGAATTTTAGTCCAAGAATATCTGGGGACCCAAGGCTGGGAACTACTGGTGTAGCGGATAGAGTGCCAGACTAGGGCTCAGGAGATCAAGGTTCAAAGCCCTGTTCACCTGTGGAAACTCACTATGTAGTGATAATGGTAAACCAGTCCCTGACCATCTCACGTAGCTTGAAAGCCCTATTAGGGCTGCCCTAAGTCAGAAGGAACTTGACAGCACAGAACAACAATAAGATGGGTGTAGCAAAATCTCCTTTCAAGCATAGTGTAATATGTGAGAACACAAAGTTAAGTATTTTTGAAAGGATTAGGCATTCGTAGTTTGGACACAAGCTTATCAAGCTTTGCACCATTCTCTTACCAATCCTATATTGCTAGGTTTAAGAAAAAGCAAGATAAAATTAACAAGCAATGCCCTCTGAGGGCACAATACACCCTTTTACATATCCCAGTCAGCAACAATAATAAACAACTTTTCAAACGTGCAATTGAATAAGAGGAGTGAATTATTTTCGAAAAGGAATTTCCCAAACTCTGATATTTTGCCATATATGACCAAATTTTTAGTACCTCACTTGTGTGGAAAACACATCTAAACTGAGCCGAAATTGTGGGAAGACGCTGCTGCTGTCTTGTTGTGATTAAGTCTGCAATCTTACATAGTCTGATTACACAAGAAATTATAAGGTCATTTTAGCAATTTACTTATTTCTTCTGAATAGACACCAACAGAGAGGGCAGAGCTCATTGACGGCAACCTCACTCATGCTAAGGTCAATTCTGGATGCAGAAAATGGGGCATAATGATCAGAAATGCTTCAAAGGAACAATGGAGACAATCAGAGAGCAACAGGGGCAAATGTAAAATGACTTAATTGATGCCGCCTGAATAATGGGAAACACCTGAACAAATATCTCCCAGATCAAATGAAAGAAAAATCAGCCTTGGCATGCCCGAGTGAATGAGGAGGAAAAATACATCATGAAAGCTAAAAGATCTCCACTTGTAGCACTGACTGTATTGCAGATATGGATTTGGAGAGAAAATATCACCACCACTTCTAGGTTGAATACAGTTCAGAATTTAGGGCAAGGATACGGAGTGTGTTGGATTACAACTCCCGTCAGATCTCGCCACTCTCTGTGCTTCCAAGGGCTGACAAGAGTTCTAGTCCAATAATATCTGGAGGGGCACATCGCAAGTGCCTCACCCTAGTCTGGCCCAGTGTTTAGTGGTACATACATGACCAGCAAATATACATGAATGGGTAAAGGGCATAGAAGAAACAAAAGTGTCTTGATCCAAGTACACCAGTAAGAAACACATGAAAAAGACAGGATGACTCTGGCTGAATTAATGCTTCTTTTGTGAAGTTCATTTGCAGTGGTTTCTTTCAGAAACTCCATCTAGTTTAATACAAAACAGACTTACTTTGGCTTCATCCAGCTTTTTGCTCGAAACACCCCCTTTCCAACTTGAATGCTTGAACATTTAACACAGGAGCTGGTCCAACGGATATCATTTATGATGTCATTCTGCTCTTTCACATTTGAGTGTAGGAAAGAACATGGTCATGATCCAAAGATTCAGGAATGATTAGCTCACAAGGTCATATGCAATGAGAAAGAATGCCTTTTCCTCTAGTTACAGGCTGTACAAACTATATCTTAGCTAAAAACTGTACATTTAGATTCACTCAACCGCGAAGAAGGAAGCCTCGCTCAACTCAACTGAATTACTTACTAGTAGTTAGATGTATAAAGGAGTGCCCTGTCAGGATTGCCCTTTAAGACAGGGACCCTTCAACGTATGAATGCTAACTGTGAAGAATGATGGGAATTGCACTCCAATAACTGCTGGGATGCCAAAAAATCCCAATCCCTGATTTCAGGAGATATTAGAATGAATTATCAGTACTTGAAGTACTTCGTGGAAGTCTTCTCTTTTTCCCCTCTTAAAAAAAAAAAAAAAACTAAGAAGAGAACCTTGGGGGAGGAAACATCCCCCCCCCAAAAAAAAAGGTCTGAGCAAAGTTTTTAGCTGTAGAAAAGTAACAGGTAGATGATACTTGTTATATGGCAAAAAAAGAAAAGAAAAGAAAAGGTAACACTGCCAGTTATCTGAAAAGGAATATCATTATGTTTTCATTACCACCCAAAGTATCATGTTACAGGTACAAAGTAATGTGTTACTTCCATGTTTTATGAGCAGGAATGTAAAAAGGTGGGTCTGTTCCCCTCCTTCTGTTCCCCTGATCCATAGAGCTATCCTCTGCACATAGATATACAGATGATGTATCAATAAAAAAAACATTATTATTATTATTATTATTCAAAAACACCAGGCACAGTCAATCAAAATTATAAAACATTGACTGGTATTATATAACAGATAAACGTTTTAATCAAAAACCTTAGTATCTGTTAAATATCAGCACAGTATGTATGCTGTTCCTAATATTGCCGGGTTTTTTGTAGCTTTGATGGTGTTATTTCTGAGATCTGCAACTGCTTCATTCTTTTTTGAAAACCATGGGCTGTTGGGTTTGCCCCATAATAACATTTCAGAATTTCTCGATTTTTGGTGAGAGTCCAAGTTTTGCGTTTACGTGGTTCCAGTAGTTTTGCAGCAGCCTGTCCTGGTTCCTCAACAGGGTCTGCTGAGCCCTGTAGCCCATTGTCACCAGACGTCCAGGAGCTATAGCATCTGACATGGTCCTTTTGGACCCAGGTGACAATTGATCCAGTAAGGATTTCTGCTTATTTCCTCTCATCATAATTGATGGTTGGTGGACGCAGTTGGTCTGGCTTCTCAGCTGAGACCCGTCTGGTTTGGGAGACCCTTCAACACAGCTCTCAACCTCATTGAAGCACATAAGCGCCTCCACCTCAACAAGGCTTGTGCCCATGGAGGGGACGACGACCATGATGGTGATGAATTCTGACTTATGGTGACCTTTTTCAGGTTTTACCAGGTAGAGAATACTCAGAAGTGGCTCACCATTCCTCTTCTTCTGGGGCACCCTGGCACTGTGCAGCTTGCCCAGTACCAGTCAGGCTGGCTGTAGTCACAGGAGGCACAGAGGGGAAACGGGTATAGAATTTTTAAAAGCAATTCTGCAAGGCAGAAAAGTTTTCAAAAACGTACTTTTAATGTGTCATGGACAATAAGCCTGTTCAGTGTTTTCCTACTCAGTGTTATCATCAGCTAGACCATCTTTCTGTCATTGCTTTCTCCATGTGGAGTGTGATGTTCCTGAAGAGGAGAAAATCCTACCCACGTGTAAGCTGTACACATGAGCAGGAACCCTTGGATATGTGGGTTCTTGCTCACATGTAGAGCTTACACATGATAAAAGATTTCTCCTTTCTTCCAACATGCCACTCTCCACATGGGGAAAGCAGTGATAAAAAGAAGGGCTAGTCAATCTTTCCTAAGCATGTTGGTAACAATGAGATACGTTTTAAAAAAATGAATAGGGCTTACCTCACTTCTCTTTCCCATCAACTTTACATTTGATGAACCATCTGTAGCGTTCCCCTTTATTATGTCAATGGTTCAGGTTTGGTTATGTTAATTGTTCATGCATATTCATGTTGCTGAGAGGCGGAGCCGAGAGGGATGGTATAAGAGGCGGAGCCTGAGAGTGGAGGTCAGTCAGATAGTCAGAGAGAGGAGTAGAGTGAGAGAGTGGAGAAGGTGTGGAGTTTGGGGAAATCTGAGGAGTGATTAGAGTTAGGAGTGTATTATCAAATAGAAGATTGTTATTAGTAATAAATTTACCTAAAGAAGATATTCATGAATTACTATCAATTTCTGTAATCAATAAACACATTATATTTAAAATACACTGAAGTGT
The DNA here is from genome assembly GCA_037013535.1 of Intellagama lesueurii. NCBI lineage: Eukaryota > Metazoa > Chordata > Lepidosauria > Squamata > Agamidae > Intellagama > Intellagama lesueurii. The sequence continues at coordinate 104,475,707 of JBAJHW010000003.1, forward strand.
GGACCTGCATCATCTTCCTGAAGTAATGGTGATTTAGTGATCACCTGGTGGCAGCAGTGGTAAAAAGAGGGGATTGTTTGACTTCGTGTGCTCTGAGTCTTGACAGTCAAGCAAGGGGCACGAGGGTGAACGCCACACCATCCATCCCACTTCAGAACTTTTACTTTATGCGATCGAAGTGAAGATGAAAGAGACAGGGCTACCTTGCTCTCTTTCCTCATGTGTTTAGCCTACACAAATACTGAATCACTGCATAAGGCTTCCTTGGGTTGATTCTGCAAATGACTATGATTGCCAGGCCAGCAGCATCCCTGCTGAGATTTTAGGCCAAAACCTGCAGGGTTAGCCATTGTGATGCTACAGGGATGGGCCATTGTGATGTCACAGTACTGGGGCAGACAATGGTTGGGATGTATTTGGAAATGGGAAGAATTGGGAAGGGCAGCAAAATGCAACTGTGTATCAGCCCAGGATTTAAAACCATAACACATAGGTACACACATCAAAACCTCTGTCCTCCTCCACTGCTGTTGCCTCTGAGATTTGTTACTTCAGCTGATACTGAGGAAGCATAACAATTATTTGGAACTTCAGCTGGCACCCTGAAATCAGATAACTTTAGGTTTAGAATATTGGGCGGAGCATTCATAATTGGGGCATATTATACAGAGCATATATGTATAATGTATGTATGAAATTATTTGGGCTGGCTGGCTGGCTCAGTGATTTAGATATCTAGCTGTGGAGCCAGAGGTTGGGAGTTTGATTCCCCACTGTACCTCCCAAGAGAAGAGCCAGCCTGCGTAGCCTTGGGCAAGCTATACAGTTCCTGGGCACCCCCAGAATAAGGAACAGCAAATCACTTATGTGCATTCTCTATCTAGAAAACCCTGAAAAGGATCACTATCAGTTGGAATCAACTTGACAGCATGCAATTTACACCAATCTGAGCTCCTTAGAAGTAAAGCAAGAGACAGCTGGAGGAGTTAAACTGACCAACTGCCAATTCTGGTTCTGGTTCATAGTGGTATGTTGTGTGTTGTATGTAGCAGTCAGTATTTACCTACTGTCAATGTAAGATCAGATTCATATTACTGAAAACACAGGAACAGTCCTACGTGACCAGTTCAGAGACTTATACAGTCTAACATCTTGTCTCCTGCAGTGGCCAATCCAACAGTTCTTGGAGTGAACAAGCAGGACATGAGGGCAATAAACCTTCCCTACAGTAATTCCCAAACAAACAATATTCAGAAGCACACAGCCACTGAACCTAGAAGCAGTATGTAATTAATTAGGTGAAGAACATACACATTGCAACTCTGTCTAAATTATACCTAACTCTGCATGGACTTGTGACAAGTCCAATAAATCTGTAAATCCCTCCCCAATTTTTTCAGCTATAAGGATAAGTGAGATTAGAGTTCTTTCCCCTAAGATCAATGCCCTTGTGTGTAAGAGTTTCAAGCATGAAGCATTCTAACAACAACAACACACACAAACAAACACAAGTTCCACTGTGGTCAACAATAAAGCGACCTTATGGTATTCAGAGTTCAGTTTTTCAGTATAAGGCATCAATCATTGCACGGTTCAAAGAGCGATATAAAGCAAATTGCAGATGCAAGCCTTGAGGCTATTTCAGATTAATTGTCAGGAAAACAACAGAAAATGAAAGTAGTTCAGTCTTGTTCTCAGTATGTCATTTGTCAGATTTCCAAAGCATCAAGGCGATATTGTAGCTGAATGAATGTTTAAGCAAAGCAAATGGATTGAAGAAGGTTTTTCCCCCCCTAAATTGATGTGCTGGGGATGACGATCAATACCCTTTGCGGCATAGTTACATTCCGCTTCTGCTTCTACTGGCTAACCTTAGCAGCTGACTCTTCCAGTGTTGTACAGCAGGATCAGAGAACACGTGATACTCCAGTTGTTCTTGGATGGTGATCTTTAGCCAGTGCAGCCAAGGGAAAGTGATGGTATTTGTGACAACAACACCTGGAGAGCTGCACATTCCCATCCATGTTACAGCACTTCCTAACCTCTCCCATGCAGAAAGAATTACCAGGGATATCTGTCTTTCGGCGGAGGGAGCCAGCTCCCCCATGCATCCAATGCTGAGCATCACAGAGCCTGACGGAAGGCAAGACTGCATGTTCCAAGAGTGCCCATATGTGTGAAGGGTTTGTTGGAAGATGTTTATTTATTTTTATTTATTTATTTATTTCATTTATACCCCGCCTATCTGGTCAATTGTGACCACTCTAGGCGGCTTACAACACGCACTAAAAACAATAAACAGAAACATACACATAACATAACATAATTTTCCCAAAGATGGCAAGAAACAGAGTGTATTATAGTGGAAAAAGAAAAGAAAAGAAAAAAATAATAGGAGTTAACTGGAAAGGGGGAAGGCCTGCCTAAACATCCATGTTTTCAGTTGTTTCTTGAAAATACCCAGCGAGGGAGCTGCGCGAATCTCAGGAGGTAAGCTGTTCCAGAGGCGAGGAGCCACCGCTGAGAAGGCCCGGCTTCTTGTTTTTTCCTTCCGGGCCTCCCTCGGCGTCAGGCTCCTCAACCTCACCTCCTGACTCGCACGAGTGACACGGGTAGAACTGGGTGGGAGTAAGCGTTCCGACAAGTATCGAGGCCCTAAACCGTTTAGGGCTTTAAACGTAAGCATCAAAACTTTGAAGTCAACGCGGAACCGAATGGGCAGCCAATGCAACGCGGCCAGGGTAGGGGAGATGTGATGGTGTCTTCTCACTCCACTTAGGAGTCTGGCCGCTGCATTCTGCACCACTTGGAGTTTCCGCGTCAGCCTCAAAGGTAGCCCCACGTAGAGCGCGTTACAGTGGTCTAATCTTGAGATTACGAGCGCGTGGACCAAGGTGGTGAGCGCCCCCACATCGAGATAGGGTCGCAGCCGGGCTATCCGCCAGAGGTGAAAAAAGGCGGTGCGGACCACCGACGCCACCTGAGTCTCCATGGAGAGCGCCGGGTCCAGATGGATCCCCAGACTGCGAACCCCACTCTTTGCGGCCAGGGTCACCCCCCCAAACGAGAGGGAGTCACCCAAGCCGCCAACAGTGGGGGCACCCACCCTCAAGACCTCCGTCTTGTCCGGGTTCAGCCTCAGCCCATTCTCCTGCATCCATTCCAGTACAGTCCCCAGGCAGCGCTGAAGGGACAGGATGGCATCACCTGCAGTTGGTGAAAAGGAGATGTAGAGCTGGGTGTCATCCGCATACTGATGATACGATGCCCCACATCCCCTGATGACCCCACCCAGCGGCCTCATGAAGATATTGAACAGCATTGGGGAGATAATCGACCCCTGTGGAACCCCACAATTGAGACTCCACGGGGCCGAGACACTCCCCCCAAGCTGTACTCTCTGGGGACGGTCCTCCAAGGAGGAACGGAGCCAGGCAAGCGCCAAGCCACCAATTCCCAGATCGGAGAGCCTCCCCAGGAGGATACCGTGGTCGACGGTATCAAAGGCCGCCGAGATGTCGAGAAGGACTAACAGAGAGATTTTTCCCCTGTCAGCCTCCCTCAATAGGTCATCGTACAGGGCGACCAATACCGTCTCTGTTCCGTGGCGCGGCCTGAAGCCCGACTGAAATGGATCCAGGGCATCCGCTTCTTCCAAGAGAGCTTGAAGCTGGTCGGCCACCACCCTCTCCACCACTTTGCTCATGAAAGAGACATTGGCGACGGGCCTATAATTGCCAATTTCGTCCACCGCCAAACTAGGTTTCTTTCTTATGGGCCTAATGAGTGTTTCCTTGAGGGCAGAAGGAAACCTGCCCTCAAGGAAAGACCCATTTATTATTACAGTGGCCCATTCTGTTGTTATCGGCCTGGCTGCTTTGATTAGCCAGGCCGGGCAAGGGTCAAGGGAGGAGGTGGTGGCTCGACAGTGATCAAGGACCTTGGCCACAGAATCGGGCGTGACAGGCTGAAAGGTGTCAAGAGTTACCGGGCAAGACGGAGCGCTGGACATCTCTGCTCGACTCACTGTGTTCAAAAAAGGAGAGAGGTCCCGGCGGATGGCCTCCACTTTAGATTTTAAAAAGGCTGCAAACTGGTCAGGTGAGAAACTAGGGGGAGGCCTATCACCCGGACCAGTTCCAGATAGGTCACGCACTATACGGAATAACTCCACCTGCTGGTTGGTCGCTTCGCTTATCCGGTTAGCGAAGTAAGTTCGACAAGCAGCCTTTACCTTAGACAGGTAAAGGTTAGTTGCAACCCTGACAGCTATACAATTATAATCCATCGGGTTCTTCCTCCACCTACGCTCTAGCTTTCTCCTATGTCGCTTCAGCCCTCGGAGCTCCTGGTTATACCAGGGCGCCGGGCGGGTTCTGCGACGGAGAGGGCGTTTAGGAGCGATCATGTCTACGGCCCTGGTGGCAGCCGTGGACCAGCTGTCAACCAGAGCATCGACAGGAGCGCTAGCCAGGTCAGCCGTAACACCTCTCATGGCATCCTGGAATCCAACCGGATCCAGTAGCCTTCAAGGGCGGACCATAGAAATAGGTCCCTGCTCCCTGCAAGGGGGGAGAGCCACGGAGACATTACATTTTACCAGATGGTGATCTGACCATGACAAGGGAAGCGACACAATGTCGGTCACCACCAGACCACACTCGCTCCAATTAGTGGAAAAGACCAGGTCCAACGTATGGCCACCCACGTGTGTGGGGACGTTGACATGTTGGGACATGTTCAAGGAAGCCATGGTTTCCAGGAACTCAAGAGCTGGCCCAGTAACCTCTGCCTCCGCATGCACGTTGAAATCGCCCAAGACCAAGAGCCTCGGGGATCCCAACAATGCCGTGGAGACAAAGTCGGCCACCTCCGGAAGGGAAGTGGCTGGGTTACAGGGAGTGTGATAACACAGCAAAATCCCAATTCCATCCCTGGTCCCAATCGACACGTGGAGTGCCTCTAGACCTGGCTTCACCACAAAGGAGCGCCTAGTAACCTGGATTTATAAACAATGGCTACTCCCCCCCCCACCCCTCCAGTCTACCCTGGTGCTGGATGGCATAACCGGGCGGACAGATGAGGGCCAGGGGAGGACCCCCCTCCCCACCAATCCACGTCTCGGTTATGCATGCCAGGTCTGCATCCTCCTCCAGGATAAGGTCGTAGATTACCTGGGATTTATTAGACACAGACCTGGTATTTAACAACAACAAGGATAGAGTGGAAGGCTGGCTGGGCTGGCTACCTCGATACTGAGGGTTGGTCACAGTCTCAGAACAATGAACAGCCTTCACGCATCTGTTCATTGGTCTTCTAACACGAGTAGGGACTGTGCCAACGCCATATCTCCCACTACCCGTGATCACTGGGATGTTAAAAGGCCCCTCGCTGGGGGGGCAGGCCTTCTAATCCATATCAGGGAGGGGGGGGAAGAGAGCAAAAGAAAAAGAAAGAAAGAGGAAAAGAAAAAAGAAAAAATCAAATTACAAATAAATACAAAATTCAAAATACCAAAATTAACAGAAAACAGTGCAGTCAAATTATATAAATTAATTAATATACATATAATAAAAATACATAGCCCAATTGTAATCTAAAACTTAATACCAATTAAATTAAAAAGAAAATTATACATTAAAAGGAAAAAAGAAAGAGGGAAAAGAAAAAACAGCTATAACGATCCCACGGTGATTATCCCCCACATATTTTTCTGAACTGTCCTCCTTTACTATATAATCTTGTCCTTTTTGATGTTAATCGTCCTGGTGGTATTAATGGCGGCGCTGGTATGCGAGTCTTGATGCAAGAAGAGGACTCCCAGATCTTAATGGCGGCTACAGCATTCACAAAGAGACTCACAAACAGGATCAAAGTCACTACAGACCAAGCTGGAAAGAAGCATGCCATTCTCCAACCTAGTGAGCCGGCTGGGATAGCTTCGTCGTTAAGGCACCAAAAACAGCTTGAGGAGAGGGAAGCTGAAGAAAGGGTTACCCTCCGGTTGTCAAACATGGCGCAGCGTTCCAACGCTCCTCGCAGGCACCCCTCGGCAGCCACAGCTTGCAGGCACACAATCCAGACCCACTGCAGCAGTCTCCTGTCATGTTGTCCTGTCATCTGCATTGAAGCATCATTCAGCTCCCAGTACAGTTAACTTTTGTATGCGGAATGTGGGAAAGGTCTTACCCTTTACCTCAGGCAGCAGAATGTATTGGTTTGGCTCTGCTGGCAGAATAAGTGATACTACAGTGGTGCCTCGCTAGACGATTGCCTCGCAGGACGAGGAAATCGCTAGACGATGCCTTTTTGCGAGCGCTACTGCGCTTCGCAAAACGATGTTTCCCTATGGCGATTTTCGCTAGACGATGAGGTTTCCCCATAGGAGTGCGCCGACTAGTGGTGAAAAGCTGTCAGTGCAGCTGTCAGTGCATTCCTATGGGGACCCTCACTCGCTAGACGAGGTTTCCCTATGGGAAATTTCGCAAGACGACTGCGTTTTGCCTTGGAACGCATTGAAGCGATTTCAATGCATTCCAATGGGAAAACGTGCTTCGCTAGACGATGTTTTCGCTAGACAGCGATCCTCGTGGAACGGATTAACATCGTCTAGCGAGGCACCACTGTACTGGCTTCATATCCTCATTTAGTTTTGCAGTGCCCATAAGAAATATTACTATTATCCTTCTTTTTATCTGATTAAAATGTATAAATAGTTTATTTACCATACTTTTTTTTCTTGAGTACGTGTCTGTGGCTTTGTCTTTCTTCTCGTTTTTAATTCCCTATGATATGTTATTGGAAAGAAACATACAGATAATCTGTCTTTAGAAAAGGCAATACCATAACTCTTGAAAGGGTCTGAATATACAGCAGAAGCTTTTCTTACCTTTACCTACATTGAATTGGCTAGCTTCCCCACCACCACCAGTAGCAAAAAGATAAAAATTTAAATCATCATCTTTGAACTGCAGAGCTGGAAGGGAACCTCTGGATTATCGAATCTAGCCCCTGTCACAGAGGCACAGTGGGGAATTGAACTCCTAACTGCTGGCTCTGCAGACAGAGACCTAAACCACTGACCCAACAAGAAATGGCACATCTAAAATCTTGATGTGATGTGTGAAAAAAAACTTCCTCTTTTTTTTAAAAAAACAAACTCTCCACCCATGATTATATCTGTATTGTTTTTCAGAACCCGCAAGCATTTCTTTTTAAGATGTATTTTCATGCAAGATTTATTTTCATACTTTTGATTGCTAGAAGAGAAGGAAAATGAAGAGCCACACATCAGACATTCGAATCCAGACATTATGCAATCATGATAACAAGGATTAATAAAGATTAATTTAGATCCCACTTTAAAAGCCTTGGTGTTTCAGCGGTACCAGTGTCTTCTTTGTAGAAGGAAGAATATGTGTAATTTGCTTTTGAAATGTGCCTCTTTGTGATATAGTTTACATGATGAGATGCCCTGGATTTCAAGCTCGTTCATGATCAGTGCTTCTAGTGACTAAATCTCTATGAGATGGAACCATTATTAAAATAAAAAATAAAAGAGTAACGCAAACACTTTTTTGGTCAGGGGACTTTAGTCTTTTCAAGCACCTTGATTTTCTTCTCTTAATATGCAGTACAAAGAGCATCTTGCATTATTTGTTGTTGTTTAGTCGTTAAGTCATGTCTGACTCTTCGTGACCCCATGGACCAGAGCACACCAGACCCTCCTGTCTTCCACTGCCTCCCGGAGTTTGGTCAAATTCATGTTGGTCGCTTCAGTGACACTGTCCAACCATCTCGTCCTCTATCGTCCCCTTCTCACACTTTCCCAACATCAGGGTCTTTTCCAGGGAGTCTTCTCTTCTCATGAGATGGCCAAAGTATTGGAGCCTCAGCTTCAGGATCTGTCCTTCCAGTGAGCACTCAGGGTTGATTTCCTTCAAAATGGATAGGTTTGTTCTCTTTGCAGTCCAGGGGACTCTCAAGAGTCTCCTCCAACACCACAGTTCAAAAGCATCAATTCTTCGGCAGTCAGCCTTCTTTATGGTCCAGCTCTCACTTCCATACATCACTACTGGAAAAACCATAGCTTTAACTATGCGGACCTTTGTCGGCAAGGTGGTGTCTCTGCTTTTTAAGATGCTGTCTAGGTTTGTCATTGCTTTCCTCCCAAGAAGCAGGCGTCTTTTAATTTCGTGGCTGCTGTCACCATCTGCAGTGATCGTGGAGCCTCAAAATGCAATTGGGAACCTGATGCTTATTTGTCTCTACCACGTAGACAGACTCTACACGTAGCAGAAGCTTTCCTCTTCAGATAGGCCCCATTGGAAGAAGAGTGGGATGTAAAAAGTGATTAGATAGATAGATAGATAGATAGATAGATAGATAGATAGATAGATAGATAGATAGATAGATAGATAGATAGATAGATAGATAGATAGATAGATAGATAGATAGATAGATAGATAATATATTTCCCAAACCTCTGGTATCTATGGAGCACTATAAGTGCTTTTTGTCCAGGATTTTGAGGTATTTTAATAGTCCAGGTAAAGGGACACTACACTTTGTACCATAACCTCTTCCACATTGGGGATAGCAGAAGATGTTCTGTAGACAAAATAGATCATATGCTGTGCAACTGTGTGAAGTGTAGATTGTGGGAAAATACTTTCTTGTGTTTTTCTCCAAAGATTTTACAACACAGAGAGAAATGGAATGTGGTAGTGATCTTATAAGTCTTTTGAGGATGGCTGATCCAATTGAATGCATATGAAGAGATAGACTCCTCCCCTCCCACACATGCTCCTCCTTTCCTTATCTCCAAGAGGTGTGAGGCATCCTTTTCCAGTAGGTGGCAGCTCTGGAGCCTATTTAGAATCTGCTATGCCATGAAACCACAGTAGAAGCAGCAGCAAATTTACATAATCTTTCAATTAGGCTACCACAATAGCATGGAACTCTTAACATATGACCATTTTTTAATGCTAAAATATTGTTTTGGCAATCGATTGTTTCTCTATAGTGGTGGTTGGACACTACTTAATGAATCACCAATGGCAATGTCTTGAACGTTGTTTGGGCATTGGTCCTGAAAGGGTTCTTACAATTATATTATATTGTAGATGTATGATGATCTGTCCTCAGGGTAATCATGTTAAACTTGCAAAAATCTTATCCCAGTCTTCCATATCTCTCTTGCATTTTAGCGAGCCCTACAATCATTAATCTCATGCTCATTTTTAAGAAGCACCCCATTCATCTGCTTCCATTCATTCTAATTTTCAACACAAATTATGTATATTTACAAAATCCTTTTTAGCAAAAAGTCATGGGTCCACTGAAGCAATCTGCTTATTTGCTCCCATCATTTAGTTTCATGACATTGTGTCAAACAAACTGAAGAAAGAGTACTGAATAAGCAGCCAATTTTCATAGATAACTGGCAGAACTACTGACAAACTGCTTTTTTTTAGCTCCCGAGGTCAGCTTTCTTTTGGTTCTTCTTCTTGTTTTTCTCTCCTCAGGACGTTATAAATGTATGCATGAAAATATTCATTTCAATTTTATGTTCAAGAGGTTGGATTGTAATTCTGTTACATAATGGCAGAACACAGACGTAGTAACTTAATAGAAGCAACACTGCCAGAAATAAATAAGATTAGGCAGTCAGTCTTCAGTTTCAAAGAGGCTGGATTCCGTTTTTTAATGTCATGGTCTGTGACCAAACTTGGTTTGTTTGTTTGTTTATTTATTTATTTTCCATTTCTACACTGCCCCATTAATGTTGCCACTTTCTGGGTAGTTCACAACATTCAGTAAAATCATTAAAAGAAACACCCACTATATAATAAATACAAAAATACAATCAACCTATTGCTAGCTAAAAACTACATATAAATAAAAATACACAAATAAACCCATTTGAACATCTCAGGACAATATTTACAACTGGTAGAAGCTGGGACAAGCGACGGGAGCTCACTCCGTCGTGTGGATTCGATCTTACGATGGCTGGTCTTCTGACCTTGCAGCACAGAGGCTTCTGCGGTTTAACCCGCAGCGCCACCACGTCCCTATTACAACTGGTAGAAGGTGGCTTTATATAATTGGGTCTTAGTAAACTTCCTAAAAACAGAGAGGGTGGTATCTGGTGAACCTCTGTAGGAAGCTTGTTCCAGGAGGAAGGGGCTACGACTGAGACAGTTTTCACATCTTGACTTTTCCCCCCTCCTTAGGTGTTACAACATCAAGGACTGTGGGGATGGGTGGCTATTTTGTGGAAGAGACATTATGCCAGATATTGAGGTCCTAAGCCATTAAGGGCCTTAGAGGCTATGACCAGCATCTTAAACTGAGCACAGAAACTAACAGGGAGCCAGTGGGGATATGTGTTCATATCTGCTTCCACCTGCAGTCAGTCCGGCTGCTGCATTTTGGACCTGCTGAAGTTTCCATATTGACTTCAAGGGCAGCCCTAAGTAGAGAGCATTAGAGTAGTCTATTTTAAAGATTGTCAGTGCATGAACCACTGTTGTTAGGCATTTCTTATCCAGGTAGGGGTGCAGTTGGGAAATCAACTAAAGTTGATAAACGGCACTATTGGCCACAGCAGATATTTGCACCTCCTTAGAGAGAGATGGTTCTAAGAGTACCCCCAGACTGCTAACATGATCCTTCGGGAGAGTGTTACCACCCTGAAGGAGGTAAATATCCTTCTAACCTGTCCAATGATCCTGCCAACATTTCTGTTTTATTTGGTAGAATTTCTGTTTTATTTGGATTCAGTTTCAGTTTGTTGGCCCATGTCCAGTCAATTATCAACATCAAGCAGCAGTCAAGGGCCAACACAGCATCACCTGCAGATGAAGAGAAGGAGAGAGATGTGTGTCATCCACAAAGCAAAGCAATCACTTCTCGTGTTCTGTTTCTCTTGTCCCCTTCCCTTTCCCCCCCCCAAAAAAAGAAGTTTAAAATTCCATCACCCTTCTTGTCCACCCAAATATACTCCCTTAAGTTACTATTCGTCAATGGCAGATACCTTCTGCAGCAGCCCAAGTGAACCAATCCGCATGCATTTGCTCTCAAAAAAGTAGAAGCCTCAGTGATAGAGGGGGAAAAAACTAAGGACTGGTGGGGGGGAAATCCAGGCTGATTCACGTTGTACATCATGTAATCAATGGAAAATAATAGGAATCTGACCATCTCTATCCTGGAGCAATTTCCATATTATTTGGCGATAGAGCAGGACCTTTAGTTGTGCTTGTCCTGATTATTTGATAGAATATCATGGGATTACCCTGTACTCCACTCAGAAATAGAAGACTAGATTACAAATCAAGTATGGGAAGTTAGTGGGTCTCCAGATGCTAGTGGACCACAGTTCACATCATCCTTCACCTTTAGCTATGATGGCTAAGATTGATGGAAGGGCCACAAATTCCACATTTTTATGTAAGTAGGAAATGATGGTGGTGTCCTTGGTAACTACAGCCTCTTTAGAATATAGTGTACTGTCTTTCACTTTGCAGGATTCCATCATTTCCTGTCCACTAATCTGGGACTCCACTATAAGCTGAGAAATCATAGCAACAGTATGTTTGGTGGGAATTTTGGTCTTTCCTTCCCAGAGCCCTTGTGATATTATTTTAGTCAGACAAGCAGGTCACTGTTAATGTCTCATTGGCAATCAATAGGCCAGAAATTTAAACACCACTGATCATATAGCAGCAAGAATGTGGGAGATAGAAACAAGGAAGTACATTTCCACGGTGCAGTAGATGTCTCAGGACAATTGTACAATAAAGCCCTGCAACTCTTATAGCACATTTATGTCAGCATAAGTAAACTCTAGAAACGAAAGCAATGCATTTCAAGGAAATAAAGCTGAACAGTAAGCTTTTTTATAAAGTGTGCCAACTGAGGAGCTTCAAAATTAGCTCTTTAAAAATGCAATCAGATATATCTTATCCGATACCAAATTGACAAATGTATTCTAAGAAGATTCAGACACCCTTGGAGTAATTTGGATTTCAACCTTAATATTCGTTTCCTTCATTATTCCGGGAAATGCAAATGAAACGGTTTTAATCACAAAGTCATGCCACTTCAGATTCTCAAATCACAAGTGGTGGATGATTTTTGTTTTGTTGTGGAGGGCCTCCCCACCCCCCACCAAAAACACATACTCCTTTTTGGCTAGGTTAGTAAGCATCATCAAACTGAAACAGAGAATCACTTAATCTTCATTCCAAATATTTAATCAGACTAATACACATCCTGAGGAAAGCAGTGGCACTCAAATCTGTAGACCACGCTTGCAATTCCTTGCGAAAGCAATTAGACCTGAAGTGGCAGCAGAAGAATACAAAGTAGTGAACAGATTTTTTTCAAAGCAATAACAACGGCATTCTGCCTTTTGAGTTTTTGATAACTGTATAAGCAACAAAACAGAGCTGTAGGCCAGCAGTATGGGAGATGAAACACAGTACAACAAAATTAAAAACCAGGGGGAAGAAAGAATATACGTATGAATGAAGGGGCTGTAGTGAACTTTCTTCTAATGTACGAGTGCCTTCTATTCCGGAGGAAGCCTACTCTTTTCAAAGCCAAACATCCAATTTTGTAATTATGCCGTTGGCAGGGTGGGAAATGCAAGTCCTTCCAAATGTTGTGGATCTCCTATCATTTCTAGCAAACATGGCCAGGGGTGGGAGTCCCTGTGAATTGCAGTCCAACACCCAGATGGTTGCATGTTTCCTGACTCTGATTTATTACTTTCAGACTGCAATCCTATATCTACTTATTTAGGTGTATGTCCCATAAAGGTCAATGGGATTTACTTTTGAATACTTGTTTTTACTTGTTGTAAACCACTTCCGAGTACTCGCTACCTTGGAAAAACCTGGAAATGGTTGCCGTAAGTCAAAACTGACTTGACAACACACAGTTATTATTATTCAGTTTGTAATTGTTGCACTCCTGCATCTATTTTTCTTAGACAAAAAGTCCCTAAAAATACTTACTGTAAAATAGTCAAAAATGTATGCAAAATAATAAAAAATGAATAGAAGTGGCAGAGATAGAAAGCAGACAACCTTCAGCTGTAGTAAAAGAGGTTCCAGTTCCTCAAATGCAGGAGGGGAAGGAGCCTCTGTCAGTAAGGGGCTCCACGGAGAGCATGTTCCACCAACTTCAAAGTGGTATGTTGATCTTTATCTCAGTTTGTGCAGAGACACTGTTGGCCACAGTGGAAACCTAAAAATCAAAGACTGGGTCCAAGTGAACCCCAAATTGCCAACTGGATCAACAGGATAGATTTTAATAAAACCACCTTATGGAAATGGTCCTTGAAGAAGAAACGGTGCACCAGAACAGCAGCAGGGAAGGCAGGTAACTTGCTGGTAGCTAGCCTCCTGTGCTGAAGCCATTTCCTCCACTGTTCTTCTGTTGCTGTTGAATGTGAAGAACCTAGGAAGAATTCTGGATTATGTTTTATCCTTAGCAGTGACTATCAATCTGTTGCTGTTCCAGATTTGGTGGGAGTCATCAAACCAGTCTTTTCTTATAGCCATTCTTCCTTGAAGTACCTTGTTCCTTAAACTGTATCTCTTAGCTGTGGTCCTTGACCAAGAGCCATCAGGCAACAGCCCTTATCTCTTACACTTCAGCTTACATATCTGATCCAGATGAGCTCTAGTTATTTACCAGAAGGAAGCTGGAAATAATGAGTCAGCTCCTGCAAACCCAGTCACTGTGCTTCCCACGAAGATAGACATTCCCTCTGGCCCTATCTAGTTATTTACCTATATAGAGAGGAAAAAACAATGACCAGCACCTCCTGTTTGGATCAGATACAGATTCTTGACCCCAATCCAAAAGGAGGAACTAGAGCAAACAGTTTTTGTGTGTAAAGCTATGTGCTTCTACCCATGACTCTGCCACTGCCCCTCATGTTGTTTGCTGAGATGCACATTGTAGTTTACAAATGGTCAGAGACAGCCATGAAACAGCCATGAAACTGGGCACCTCCTGCCCCTAGGTGCAAATTTTTGAGAACAAAGGACCCATGATAGGTTGTTCCAACTCACATACTCATTGTCAAGTCTGAGGTGGCAGCTTCCTGCCCAACAAAATGTCTCTGCAGAATGAGATGCAATGGAAGTACCTTGCTGAACATGACATCCACATACTGCTTGAATATGCCCAACTGGAAGCCAAGAGGGAGGAGCAGATTGTGCTTGATAATGCTGACTGGATGGTGGTTGTCTCTTACTGGGCAGCATGATTCTACCAGATGCTCTTGCTGCCTCAGCAACATGTTTATCAATTCCAGGACCTTCAGGACCACAAAAGAGACAGCTTGGCTTCCATCATGAGGAGTATCCTCACAAACTGCAACAATCTCTTCTAGATCGCCTTCCCTTGTTCTACAGGATGGCAGAGCCCCAACAGGATCACACCTAGATGTCAACTGCAGCCATTGGCAGCTGCACTCCCTTGCTGCATTCTGCCACTGTGCATGAATCCATGTTTGGCTATGAAATGCTGGTTCAGGCCTAGAGGGACTTGACTCTAGAGCAGGTTGTTGGCTGCCAGAGGAACCTCTCTGAGGAACACTATCAGCTGAAACCAAGAGATGCTCTGTACAAAGCATTGGTGTGTGTGTGTATTAGGTTAGATGATTTCTGTGATTTGAATAAAGGAGATCTGTGGGAATCATTTCAGGGTGTGGAAGGAAGTTTATGTACTTTGGGATCTGCTCTGGAAACATTAGGAGGACTGCTTGACTGGTAACCAGAGTTCAGCTGGAATCCTTCTGCACCACTTAATTGAAATTTAAAAAGATGTATGTTTGGCAGATTTTGAGAGAGTATTACCAGGCACTAAGCAAAAAGAGGGAGTAAAAGATGACATTTTCAAAATGTTAAATTGTTTACCCAATTGAATTTCACTGTCTGATTGTCTTTGCCTTGGCCATTATTGGTTTGTTGTGTCAATGAAGTAAATCTATTTATCGACCTGCACAAATCCAGAATGTTCCCACTGAGCTGATGAAAAAGTCGAAACAGCAATTCATCTCAGGTGTATTCACAGAAAGCTATCCCAGTACTCTTGAGTCTAAATGGTATGATCACTCATAGGTATAAAAATTAAATAAATGAATAATAAATAAAATAGACGTTTGAGTGATACATATGTGACCTCCCCCATGCCCTATCTCCTTTTCGGCACTTCCATGTCTTCCCAACCAAGTGGAATCAACCCAGTCCAACTGAGGGCACTTCCCATCACCAAGCAGGAGGCTTCCATCAGAACATAATTCTCTTGCCATGACACATCTTTGAGTTAGTAGCTCCGGGCCTTCTCGGCGGTGGCTCCTCGCCTCTGGAACAGCTTACCTCCTGAGATTCGCGCAGCTCCCTCGCTGGGTATTTTCAAGAAACAACTGAAAACATGGATGTTTAGGCAGGCCTTCCCCCTTTCCAGTTAACTCCTTTTTTTTCCCCACTATAATACACTCTGTTTCTTGCCATCTTTGGGAAAATTATGTTATGTTACGTGTATGTTTCTGTTTATTGTTTTTAGTGCGTGTTGTAAGCCGCCTAGAGTGGTCACAATTGACCAGATAGGCGGGGTATAAATGAAATAAATAAATAAATAAATAAATAAATAAGAAAAAACACACACCCAAGATACAGCCTGTGGTGGAAGATGGATGGAATTTGTACATTTTTCTTTCTTTGGCAATAATCACTGAATAAAAATGCTAATGAATTGGTAAAACAAGACTGCAATATTTTGGTAGTCTTCCCAAGAAGGATAAAGAGCTGTTTAACTCTGTTCACTTTTATTTAAGGCATTTAACCCCACTCTCTTAGCTGAAAAAAGGCCTAAATCAAATTTTCAAGTAAAGTAGAGCCGTTGAATCAATTGCTTAATGGTGAGCCAACACTTATGTAAAGCCCACTGATTTAATGAGTCTAATCTAGTGGGGAATACTAATTGCATTCAGGGCAAAGTCTTCTAGAGCCATTCTTACCTTTGACACAGACACACACAGACACACACAATGCTACTACCAGAAAAAAAAAAGTAATCTCTAAAATAATAAATCATAATAAATCTCAGACGTGGCTGTCCTCCAAAACAGGCTTGTTTATTTAAGACCATGATCATGGAATGGCTCAGGGCCCCTCAAGACCAATCTGGCAAAGGCACCATCCACCCAAAATAACAGGTTTTTATATCCTTGTTAGAACATATGTCTGTCAGACATCATTTCACTTATACATTACCAGTTAAAATTTGGACTTATCTAAGTTGCAACACATTTTAGATAGTACACGTTATGGTCTGGGGTTAACATCTGGTTGAATTCCTCTGTTGTAGTAGTTTCTGTGGTTAATTTCCAGACTGCTACAGCAGATTCTCAGTAATGTCTTGCTCAGAAGTGTTCTAAGAGAGGTCAAACCATAAGTCCTATGTGCCTGTTATTAATACATTTCTTGATTAATATGGTTAATAAATGTTATTTTATAACAATCCCTCCTCTTTGCTATTTATAGAGAACCTATATAGAGAACCAGAAAACCAACAAGGATGTTAAGCCTTTATTGAACTTGTAAGCTTCCAGCTCACAATCTAATTCCTAACCTAATCTATTTTATTATTCCTAAAGTTGACAAATTTTTTATGTTTTATGCTTCAGGAATAATAGGATAGAATTCCTAACCTAATCTATCCTATTACTGTATTCCTAAAGCATAAAATATGAAACATTCTTCAATTTATGGTTAAGGAAGGAAGGCACATTACTTAATTTCAAAAAGCATCTCCCAGGAAAAGATATACTTATTTGAAAAATAAATAAATTTATAATCTATAGATAGTATAGTACATAGTTTATAAATGCTCACATACTCACAAATTGTGAGTATTGTGAGTATGTATTGTGTGACTTCTACAAAGGTTAAACTTTATGGAAACTGATTTAAATCCTAAAACTATCTCCTCAAATCAAATCCTCTTCATCTGTTGTCTTTTTCTTCAAATAGTTGTGGAGCAAACACTTACTCATGTGAATTGCTTTTAGCACTTTTTCAGGTGAATAGGTAAAGGTAAAGGTTCCCCTTGACATTTAGTCCAGTCGTGTCTGACTCTAGGGTGTGGTGCTCATCCCCGTTTCCAAGCCATAGAGCCAGCATTTTGTCCGTAGACAGTTTCCGTGGTCACGTGGCCAGCGCGACTAGACACGGAACGCCATTACCTTCCCACCATGGTGGTACCTATTTATCTACTCGCATTTTACATGCTTTCGAACTGCTAGGTTGGCAGGAGCTGGGACAAGCGACGGGAGCTCACTCCGTCGCGTGGATTTGATCTTACGACTGCTGGTCTTCTGACCTTGCAGCACAGAGGCTTCTGTGGTTTAACCCACAGCAGCACCACGTCCCATTCAGGTGAATACTTGTGGCCAATTGGTTCTTCAACTTTGCAGTGTCCAATTTAACTCTATTACTCTGTCAAATTTGAACAAATAAAATATCCATGATAAACTGTAATATCTTCAACGATATTACAATGGAATGGAAGCAACAGTCATTGTGTGAATATAAAGCAAACAAAAGGCAATAGACATTGTTTCCTAGATCCACCAGTTATTTCTATATTAGCCACAGGTCCCTTGTTGTACCCACCAATAGATGATTAGTGAAGCAAAAAAAAAAAAAACCTTCTAGGCACCACACCGCTATCTGGCATACTCAGCTTATTTATGGCCTTTTCCCTTAAAATGTTCAGATGTTTTAGCTACAAAGACATCTAGATGTTTTTCTTTCCAGTCACAGAATCTCTCAGATTTCCTCAGCACTTCTAGGCAGTCACACAAATTCTGTCAGTCATTCTTGCCCTGGTTCTCTTCAATATAGTGGCAAAAATAACTCACATTAAAAGTCCACGATGTTCATTCACTCACCAGGTTCATGAATACCTCAGTCTTTCCAGTTGTTATTACAGTCTTCACAAATCTAGGATGGAAAACTCTCACAGAAGTTATTACTGCTTCAATATGTTGGCAAATATAAGCCCTTGGTGAAGCAAAAAACCAAAAATCAAGAGTTCATATAGGTCTTCTTCAGACAGGTGAGTCTCCTAGGCCAGGCTCTGCCCCACCCAAAGCCTGTCCGGGCATCGCCCCATTGCATGGCTACAGATTGCAGAGCTGATCTGTTTCCAACAGCCCCGCGGCCCCATGGATAAACCGCTGTTAGTAGCACTGACCCTGTTCATCTCATGGTGCTACTGGTGCTGTTGGAAGTTGCAACCTCAGTTGCCTCCTGGGGGCAAAAACCTTTGCTTTACAGGCAAATTTGATGTTGCTGAAGAAGACCAGAGTCTGCTCTGCTGCCTTTTGCCTCAGTGCCCCGATGAGGCCCAAAAGCCTGCTTTCCAGCTGCCAACTACCTCAGTGCCCGATGGGGCAAGACATGGTACTTTGCTGCTGCCAACTACCTCAGTGCCTGATGGGGCAGGACACAGTACTTTGCTGCTGCCAACTACCTCAGTGCCCGATGGGGCAAGACACGCCACTTTGCTGCTGCCATGTGCCTCAGTGCCTGATGGGGCAGCACACGCCACTTTGCTGCTGCCAACTACCTCAGTGCCAGGATGGGGCAAGACACGCCACTTTGCTGCTGCCATGTGCCTCAGTGCCCGATGGGGCAGCACACACCACTTTGCTGCTGCCAACTACCTCAGTGCCCGATGGAGCAAGACATGGTACTTTGCTGCTGCCAACTACCTCAGTGCCCGATGGGGCAGCACACACCACTTTGCTGCTGCCAACTACCTCAGTGCCCGATGGGGCAAGACACACCACTTTGCTGCTGCCATGTGCATCAGTGCCCGATGGGGCAGCACATGCCACTTTGCTGCTGCCAACTACCTCAGTGCCCGATGGGGCAGCAGACGCCACTTTGCTGCTGCCAACTACCTCAGTGCCCAATGGGACAAGACACGCCACTTTGCTGCTGCCATGTGCCTCAGTGCCTGATGGGGCAGCAGACGCCACTTTGCTGCTGCCATGTGCCTCAGTGGCTGATGGGGCAGCACACGCCACTTTGCTGCTGCCAACTACCTCAGTGCCCGATGGGGCAAGACACGCCACTTTGCTGCTGCCATGTGCCTCAGTGCCTGATGGGGCAGCACACGCCACTTTGCTGCTGCCAACTACCTCAGTGCCCGATGGGACAAGACACGCCACTTTGCTGCTGCCATGTGCCTCAGTGCCCGATGGGGCAGCACATGCCACTTTGCTGCTGCCAACTACCTCAGTGCCCGATGGGGCAAGACACGGTACTTTGCTGCTGCCACCTACCTCAGTGCCCGATGTGGCCAAAAAAGCCTGCTTTCCTGTTGCCTTTTCCCTCAGTGCCTGATGGGGCAGCACATGCCACTTTGCTGCTGCCAACTACCTCAGTGCCCGATGGGACAAGACACGCCACTTTGCTGCTGCCATGTGCCTCAGTGCCTGATGGGGCAGCACATGCCACTTTGCTGCTGCCAACTAACTCAGTGCCCGATGGGACAAGACACGCCACTTTGCTGCTGCCATGTGCCTCAGTGCCCGATGGGGCAGCACACGCCACTTTGCTGCTGCCATGTGCCTCAGTGCCCGATGGGGCAGCACATGCCACTTTGCTGCTGCCAACTACCTCAGTGCCCGATGGGGCAGCAGACGCCACTTTGCTGCTGCCAACTACCTCAGTGCCCGATGGGACAAGACACGCCACTTTGCTGCTGCCATGTGGCTCAGTGCCTGATGGGGCAGCAGACGCCACTTTGCTGCTGCCATGTGCCTCAGTGGCTGATGGGGCAGCACACGCCACTTTGCTGCTGCCAACTACCTCAGTGCCCGATGGGGCAAGACACGCCACTTTGCTGCTGCCATGTGCCTCAGTGCCTGATGGGGCAGCACATGCCACTTTGCTGCTGCCAACTACCTCAGTGCCCAATGGGACAAGACACGCCACTTTGCTGCTGCCATGTGCCTCAGTGCCCGATGGGGCAGCACATGCCACTTTGCTGCTGCCAACTACCTCAGTGCCCGATGGGACAAGACACTTTACTTTGCTGCTGCCAACTACCTCAGTGCCCGATGCGGCCAAAAAAGCCTGCTTTCCTGTTGCCTTTTCCCTCAGTGCCTGATGGGGCCAAAAGACCCTGTTTTCCTGCTCCCAACTTCCTCAGTGCCCGACGGAGCCAAAAAGCCTGCTGTGCTGCCAAATACCTCCTTGCCTCCAGTCCTCCTGAAAGCGAACTTTACTTCACTGACAAATGTAATGTTGTGCTGAGCTGAAGACAAACTGAATGCCTCATGCATGCCTCTGCCAAAGGGACCTCTCATTCTGCTGGGGCCAAATACAACTCCCTCAATGCCATGGGCTTCTGTGCTGTGTGGTAAACTCTCCTGGGGGACTCAATTTGTGGGTGAATAACTTGGAGTTCCGATATCCAATCTTCAAAGTTAGCAGGCGTGTTGGGGAAAGACACAGGAAGCTCCGTTGTGATTCTGGATTCTCTAAGTACCTGGGGGGAGCTTTCCTGGTGGGGTCCTCTTTGTGACTATATAACTCAGGGAACCGTGATCCAATGTTCACCAAACTTTCAGGAGTTGTAGAAAGGTGTCTGGGGAAGCTATCCTGCAAATTCTGTGTCTCTAGGTCATTGGGGGGCCAGTGTTATAGCTGTTTAAAGTGCAGATGAATCGATGGATTGATCCATCAATTCATCAAAGAATATTCGTATATTCGTTGATCCGTTAACCTTGACAAATAACGGATCAAAACGAATTGCCATTTTTTTTATTTGTCCCATCTCTAATAATAATCAGAATACTTCTTAGGAATCAGGTATTACATGAATTAAAAAAAGTAATGAACATTCACATGAACCAACAGATGTTTTAGAATTATGTAATTTTTATGATTCTGGGTTAGGAGACTGTAATTCGCTTTCAATGAATGAGAGAATTCACCCTCCATAGTGTAACTCTCTGGAAATGATTTTTCATTTCTATCGATCCTATAGACTTCTAGATTATCTGCATCTTTCCCTTCCCTTCTTCTGGATGTTCAATTGAATTTCTAGCTGCACTGAATTTGAGGAAGATTGTGATGATGTAATAAGAACAGACTGTTCAGTGTGGTCTTTTGTATCATCCTCCAATTGGCCAGATAGGAATAGACACACATCCCCAACATGTCATATCTGCCCACAATCAGTGCTTGGATCTGTCTGCCTATCATTTCCTCTCTTTTCCTACTATGAGAAATATCTCTCAGTTCTTTACCACTATCCCTTGCAGTTTTCATTGTATTATTTTTCCTTTCACTACACAGAAAATGCAGGACACAAAATAAATAAATAAAGAGGGAGTATGTATTATAGGCAGAATTTACTTACTTAGGTGCTGCTTAATGCAGCAATCTGTTCAGGACCTGAGGTTTCTCTCTCATAAATCTTCAATGAAACTCTAACTAAGGGAAATCCTGTCCAGCAGCTGTGTCCAGAGATCAGGACCAAGTTCGTGTCACACAAAAGAATGGCGCAGCCAGCACGGATCTGAAGGGAGCAAGAACCCATATGTCTACTGGCTCATGGTTTTTAGGGCTCATAGCTAAAGACATAAAAATTTGAAAGGAGAAGAAAACAAATGAGAGAATACTAAAAAAAAAAAGTGCAATGTGCAGAAACAATGCAAATTCACATTTTCTCAGTCATCTTGGTCGTCTGGCCACAAGAAAAGGGGTTGCCTTTTCTTGTGCAGGTAAAGTACTGAGATGACAATACAGCTCTACCTGACAAGGTTGCTGTAAGTGCTGAGATAATGTATGTGCAGCTCTCTGAACAGTAGAAGCATGCTATTGCTACATAAAGCCATTTATTAAATGAATAAAAGGCTGCCAGTGATTTCTCCATAGGAAAATATTATTTGCTCTGTTTGCAATTACTGATATAACTTCTAAAACAAAGTAAGTTATAAAACAACCTTGGTTATAAGACAGCCAGCAATTGGTCTAGAAAGCTAAAAGCACTTCTGAGGGCAATGATAGCCAGCAAATGGCGATAAAGCAGTTACAGCTGCTATTTATTCTCCAAGTGAGATTGTCATTCAAAGAAAGGATTCTTAAAGTATTAAACCACATGGATTTCATTTTTCTATCAAAGTGGAGCAGCCCCTGTAGATCTCTTAAAAAATGAAACAAAACCATGAGTAAGTTACGTATCCTCTAAATGGTACTGGAACTGCTGACATTGTGATCCTGAAAACAAATCTGGAGAGTGAACCAGAAGCTACAGCAATAAACTATCATAAAATAGACAAGTTGAGGAAAGAATGTCATTCTGTTATACCAACTTTCAAAAAAGATCATTCTTTTCACATATCTGCTGAAATGTTTAGCTTATAATAACGGCCTTTATTACATCATGCATTAGTCTCTTGGGTAATATTTAGTGCAGAAATGTGTTTCTTTTCTACTATTGTGATAGGAGCAATGGAATACTTTCACTTTGCCATAACTGTTCTCAGAAACAGCTCCTGGAAATCTTCCTCTGTCTCCCACAACCAGCCTCTTTCAACCTGAGGTACAGCCATGTAGAACTAAGAGCCCCGTCATCATAAACCATAGTGATGAAGGATAATGGAAGTTGAAATCCAACACACCTGGAGGGCAACATGGTTGGAAAGGGGCTGCTTTGGTCCATGACTTTGTCCAGAAACACACAAGGTCCTTGTGCTTCATGGAGTTTGGGATGCAAATTTCTTACATAGAGATCTTCCTTCAGCACTCCTTAGAAATACGGAGGGTGACTACTTGGGCATTTGGATCGCTGTTTGGTCTGCTGCAGTTCACTCCTAAAGCTGGTGATCAGACAACATCTTTGCTAGAGGATGCCAGCCCACCCCACAAAGTGTAACTACTCACACCTTTGTAGCTCGTGTCTGGGGCTTCTACTGTTTTGGTGCAGGTAGAATCACTCCATTTTGGTTCACTTCCAGCACATTTGATTGCTGGAAATGAACCAAAGTGAACCTTGCTCTTTGAAGTTTACGTATCGTGAAGTAGCTTTAGAAGAGAGCCATTTCAGGATATTGGCAAATTAAATACTATTTCAACTCTGTGGAGGGGCAGAGGAAGTGGGAAAAATATTTTTAGTATATTAGGGCATTGAAGGTGCTCTGCATCACTTTAATTTTTTTTAATTGGGAAATTTCCTCCTAGAAGTGGGAGAAGATATTTGGGGGGCAATGGGGGCTTGTTTACTTTTCTTTTAAAGGTCTGGTTAAGAAGCTGCCCGATTCTAGCGGCACAACAATGGTTCTTCTATCTGCCTAAGTTGTCCACCACTGCTTTAATGCCTGCCCCAGTGCCACAGCTGATACTTTTGCTGAGGTGCCCAGGTAAGGTATGGCCCTTTCCCGTACATCACTTCTTGTGCCTCTTTTTCTTACCGGTGTTACAGTGTCAGATCTGAAGCCCTGCCACCAACCTACATAGCTGAAGACTCAGAAGAAACAACCTGACTGGCAAAAGATACTGTTATAGGAAAGAACAGAGAAGGTTTACTCCCAGGTAAGTCTTAGATAATGCAATCAAAATTTGCTTTACTGACATATTTCCCTTTTCTTCTGGGAATACAATCTAGTCCTCTCACTGCCTAACTGCAAATAAGCTACCAATTAAAAAATAAAATGGCTGACACATGCAATGATACAGAAACAAATAATGATCTTTTGCAAAAAAAAAAAAGAGAGAGAGAGAAATCTGAAAACAGAAATCAGTGCAAGTGTTTGCAATTCACATTAAGAACCAGTTGAAGTAGAGTTGCAGATACCAATATAGCCACCCCATACACTTGTTTCTTTCTCATAGGCTTTTGGGGGGAGGGAGAGAGGGAATGGCACCAACTCAAGCTGCCTGTTCTGACATCTGTTACATTTAATTAAGGAGGATAAAAACAATGAAAAAGGGAGTTGGGATGGTGATGGTACAGACAAACGGCTATCCCTTTTTGGCTGAGCTGACCAGAAATGGGGAGACTGCTTTATGTTTAGTCTGTGCTATGTGCCTGCATGTCTAGACAGAGTTGTTTTCCTAGGGAGGTTGCAAATTGACTTTGCCACTGCCTCAGGGAAACTCAACAGACTTCCAGCATGACACCCACCTTACATGGGGAGAGTCAGACACAGCATATCCTTTGCAAACCTCCCTCAGGTTGCACAATTCCCATATTCACAAGGGGCAGAATAGTGCTAGGGTGAAGTACATTCTTAGCGTTAGTCCCTCTTTGTGAAAATGGCAACTATGAGATCCAAAATGAGGTACGCTCATTGCAAATGGTAACTCTGAAGAAAGAAGGTGTCCTGTTGCTCCATTTCTAACAAGGTAGAAGAGCAGCCAGAAGAACAGTGGTACAAGGATCGAGTGGGCTACACACACCTGTAGCTAGAGCTCAGCCACACAAAACACACCACTGTGCTGAGATCTCACTCATAACATGCACCTCAGAGCTTGGAAAGGTTCTTTATGTGCTTAATTTTTAAAATGTGGACTATTATTCCTATAAACTCCTGGCTAACAAAGCCAGTATGTATGCTAGTGGAGGGAATTGTTGGAGTTGGAGTATAAAAAACAACAAACGTTTCCAAGCTCTGTTGTAGTTACACGTACTATGTGACATGATATCATTATAGCTGCACAAAGTGCCACTATATATTGTGCAGCAGAGCAAATCAACATTCTACAAGGGCATTCTAAAAATAGGGGCAGCCAAAACAAAACAAAATTATAACATTGAAACTTGACCTCCGATCAGCACCAAATTGCAGGAGTGGTGTAGCAGACAGTCTGCTTTTGCTCAGTACCAAATTTGAAGAGGTTTGGGAAAAGAGTTTTCAAGTTACGATTTTTTAAAATTTAAAACTATCGCCCATCCAGAAATAGGAAACCCCAAACAATCCCAAACTTAAAACAGATCACATAATTTGAAAAGACCAATCTTGCTTATCTTTAAACAGAATGGTTGACTCCACCTGCTTTTTCTATTTGGAAATAATCCAAACTGCAGGGGCTGAAATATTGATCCTCAAAAACAGCCTTTTAAAATGGAAAAGCACTGCCTCCTACAGCCTCCTCTGCCTTTTCATTTTTGTTGATTTTTGTGTGTTTGCTTTTCTTTGTGGAAGGGTAGTAGCAGCCACAGCCAGATGAAATTCCCTGTTCTGGAGAGCTTCACAAATCAAGAATGAGAGTGTAGTACTATGCTTCAAGGGGCCATAAGATTTATCACTTCCCCAAAGCCACAAGAGAGGGAGGAGAGAGAAGTGCACTCTTAAAGCAGGAGATCCTAGTTTGGAACCCCACCCCTTCCTGTCCCAAGCAAAAAAGTGGAGAGGGAAAGAAGAATGGGTATGGAGGTATAGCAAAGAGTATTCTGAGAGAAGAATCCACAACCCTCCTCACCATCATATGCTCCAACAAACTATATACTAGTTCTGGGCACTGGCATCAATTCTTACTCATTTTCACATGTGAGAGCAAGAAATGTTTTTCTGCACCTGCAACAATTTTTTTTGTTTCATTTGTTTGGTTGGTTGGTTGATCTGAGTGAAGGTTTTTGCATTGAGAAGAAAGTCTTATGTGTAGTAACTGCTGCCTTACCCCATGGACTTTTAAAAAGTAAAGCACTGAATGGGGTGTTTGTATATTTTCAATTTACCTGGTAGTTCTTCAGTTCTAAGTATGTCTGGGTGTGTGTATGCCATCACCTTCACAAAGAGAACAGACACTGGTTTTGCAAAGAGATATTTTGAACTAGCATGGAAACCTCAAAGAAGAACAAGCATCTGTCTCATTCTACTAGCAGGGATGGGAAATATAGCAGGACTTAACAAGGAATCAGCAGGTAATCTTGAGCCTTATCCAATCACTGAAGAAGTATATGGAGCACATGTGCATTCAGGGGAGAGTGCTATCACCATGCCTCCAACATCATGTTAAACATGGAAACTAGACCGGCTGAAGAGGTGGAGGCTGTTGTGCATTAGTAGCTTGTCTATGGGGGCCAAAATTCTTCAGAATTAGAACTTGGGCTCATGGGAAGAGGCTACCCACATATTGTGACTTTTTCATGTTCAGCATGATGTCTGGGGGGGGGGGGGGGCAGGGACTAGCACCAGTCCTGCATTGTATGTAGGCTCCACACACTTCTTTTAGTGACTGAATGGCACTTCTTTGGCTTCTTAAGATGACCTGTCTCACTGAGAATGAAACATTTATCAAGACTTATTTACATTGCTTGTTTTAATGAGAGGAAAATGCATAAAGGAAATTAGAAGAAAAACAAAGCCTGAACGGAGAAGGAAGAAAATTGCTGTTCCTCCAACCTGCCAACATGCACCTGGCAAAATGCAGGATATTTCATAAAGCTCTGATTGCTCTGTTGGAAATCCACAGCTCGAAAGAAAATGCATATTTGAATTTATATTGAAATGTAAATATTCAGGTTGATCATGAAAAAAAAATCACAGATCATTATGGGAAAGGAACAGAATGGACTTCGGAAAGAAAGCCTACAAATGTACCGTGTTTCCCCAAAAACAAGACAGGGTTTTATATTAATTTTTGCTCCAGAAAACGCAATAGGGCTTATTTTCAGGGGATGTTTTATTTTTTTCTTGTACAACAATCTACATTTATTCAAATACAGTCATGTCATTTTCTGGTTGCTGTACAGTGGTGGAGGGCAGGCTTTCACTTAACTAGGGCTTATTTTTGGGGTAGGGCTTATATTATGAGCATCCTGAAAAATCATACTAGGGCTTATTTTCAGGTTAGGTCTTATTTTCGGGGAAACAGAGCAACATGTACTAACTCATCCACCTCTAGTTGAAATCTTTTTTAAATTTAAGGGGGGAAAATCATGTGGCAGAGTTTTAACTGCCTCTCTTACACCACAAAACTATCTTCATTAATTTTTTTAAGAATGGTTTTATATAGGGAGGGTGAGGGAAGGCAACAGATATATAGGAATCTACCTGCTGATACATAATACAGTTATCAAACCAGTAAAGTTAAGCTGCCTGTGTTGCTTCCCCTCTTGCTCCTTCCCAATTCTCCAAAACATTCTGAAGAAAATCAATAACATATCAAGAACACGGTGACACCTGGCAGTTTAATTTCAGAAGGTCTGCAGATCAATAGATTTAGAGAAGCTTAGAGTTTCTCCACAATGAAAGTGTAACACATGGTAGAAACTGGGTGCCCAGCAGGGTGGAATGTGACGGGGTGGAAAAGTGAGAAAGAATGAAAGGGTGAAAAGGTGGATATTTATAAATTTATACATCTATAAATATAAAGATTTGTTGTAACTCCTAGGTCATTAGAGAAAATCATGATTATTCTTCATTATTTTTATTTACTCAATGTCTTGGGTACTTTGAAAGAAAGGTTCAGGGGATCTTCCAGATACATGAAAGTAAAAAAATAAAATAAAATAAAAAATTAAAACAGTGGCCAAAATCCTGTATGCCTACAGAAGGCAAATTGGGTAACTTGTAGTGGCTTCTCACTGGCAATTAATGAGTCCCCATCTGGATTTTCAGGCAGATGCCAAACCTCGCCCCACGTCACCCAATTCTGTCATCATTTAAGTACTAGTTAGTCTATTTTGCTATTTGCATATGTAGCAGAGTATTCTTGGTGTGTGGAGTAGGTGTATGAGTTACCGTATTTTTCCGTGTATAAGATGCTACTTTTTCCTAAAATCATTACACTAAACATTGAGGGGCGCCTTATACACGGACGTAAGCTGAGAACACGGAGAGAACAAAACTGCCCATACGTTGCCTCTGTAAACAGGCCTCCTTCAATCACGAGACTTAGCTTCCTCCAATCACGAGCCTTATGGAACTGACGTCTGCTGATGCTGAACAAACCAATTGGAACACACCTTGTTGGAGATGGAGTCTGTAGGCTCAGATGCAACAGGGACTCATAATGTCAGAGCGTTCTGAGCCCAGAGGTTGAATACTCAAAGCTAAATTTTCTTAATTTGGGGGTTAGAAAAGGGGGGGTGTCTCATAAATGGGGGTGTCTTATAAACAGAAAAATACAATAATTCTTTTGTTTCTGGATTGTTAGCCACTTAGAGTAGTACCTGGTTAGGCAGTAAATGAATGAATGGATGAATGAATGGATGAATGAATGAATGAATGAATGAATGAATAGTTTCCAAGCCTGATTTGGAGCAGGTTCTCCAACAAAGACCTAAAATTATTCTTTTTCCTGGTGGGAGAGGTGTTCTTTCACTTATGGGCAAGGTTCCCACTAAGCTGGGTGTGCGTGCACGACTCTGCTTCCCTCCACACAGCTGTCTTCCTCCTCCCCACAGCAATCGAGTTAGGTTCTGGTTGCGACAGAACCCAGCATGTGGGTGGTGGTGGTGGTGGTGTTGCATATGCACACAGGGGCAAAGCAGTGCATGTGAGAGGTGAAGCCCCGCCCAGCGGGGCTGAAAATTAGAGGGTACATTGTTTATGGGCCATGTAAAATTCTTTCTGGTTAATTGTCAGGACCATGCTGCACCAAAAAATTAAATCCAGGCATGTGCTGAAAATTAAAAATATTGACAAAGTCAGAGAAGGGGAGAAAAAGATAAAAAGATAGGAAGGAACATTGAGTAGCTCATCTTTTTCTATATATGTCCTGGGGTGTCCAGTGCACATGAACACACCAAAACAATGTTATATACTAATTCAAGAGCATTTGCCTTGCGTCTGTACTTTTTCACCTACATGCATTGTGTCTAGCAATATCACTTCCCCATCTTTTCCCCATAATGAAATCTGTGAATGTGTCAGATAAGTAGCGAATATACTCCATAATTTTCTGTTCTATTTTTCCAGAAAGGAAAGAGTATCTCACCCCCACCCCTCAATCATGTTTTTAGAGGTGGCTTGAATGAATCTTCTAAATACGAGTACAGTATATATATGAATACACTATACATGTATTGAAGAATATTTATTCACTCCTGTAATACTGTTTGGTTCCCTCAACACCTTGAAGTGATCTGCTGTTCTTCAGGGAGCCGTAAGAGATTCTGAAGTTTTGATGCTTAACTGAAACAAGACTTAAAAAACAGTTGAGTGTGAAAGGTGGTGAAATATTAGTGCCCTAGGACACAGTGAGTACAGTGGATTCCCCCCTCCCCGTTTTTCCCAGAAATTATTAGACTAATTTTCATAGATTAGGGTACTTATATCTGATCTTGTTAAACATTGCACTAGACTGGAACCAATTAACTGAGTAATTCGTAATTCCATATTATTAACTTCAAACAGGCCATGTTTTCACTGCTGATATGTTGTGAAGAGGTTTTTTTTAAAAAAATTAACGCTTCTCCAGCAATAAGGAATCCAGGACGTTTATGTAATACATCGCTGAATAAGTTGTTCTTGAAAGGGATCACAGCTTTTTCATTAAAATAAGCAATATTATTTTTCAAGTAATGCATGAAATAAACTATTCCATTCAATTTATGACCACAAATCCACCCACAATAAGTGTGCGTGTGCGTGCATGCATACACACGTGTGTGTGCATGTGTGTATATGTACACATACATGCACACATGGACACATTTATAATCCTTTGCTCTCCATTCTCTTCCATCTGATCTTGTGTAGTGCTGTCTTAATGCTGCATTTTGTCTTGTATTATACTGTTGCTTTTAATCTACTCCTTTTAGTCTGTGAGCTATCTAGTGAATTTTTTGTTACAGTATGGCCTGTGACTAAAATACATACTACATACATAACTGCATGCCATCTGGTCAATTCTGATTTATGATGACTTTTTCTAGCATTTTCCAAAGAGTAATCAGAAGTGTTTTACCACTCCCTTCTTCTTGGGGTACCCTGGGATTGCACAGACTGCCCAAGGCTACACAGGCTGGCTCTTCTCTTGGGACGCACAATGGGGAAGTGAACTCCCAACCTCTGACTCCACAGCTAGACATCTAACTCACTGAGCTAGCCAGCCAGCCCACATAAATGCATACATATATAATAAATATACGCTGGGTATAATTTGGCCCAAGAAACAGATGCATTTTTCATAGCAATATGTGTACATTCCATCAACTGACTTTGTGCAACAATGTACCATTTTCATCTCTGACCAGCCTTTCAGATTTTACTGCCCTGAGGACTTCCCTTCCACTCTTCCCCTAGGAATCTCAAGACATAATCCACCCCCCCCCCCCAGGCCAATTCCTTTTATCCTAAGAACTGGTGAGACAGCATCCAGTCAGCTTCATGGTTGAAAAGGGATCCAAACCTGAACCTCCATGGTTCTAATTTCGACACTCTGGCTATTGGATCCATCAGTAAACACAAGAAGCATGGCCTTTCTGCCTGGCCCACTTGTTGAACAAGAAAGCATTATGTATACACAACTATTTACGATAGTTATCACTGAGCAAAATTATGTAATGCTTCCTTGCTCAGAATGTGGATTGCCATTATCCGTTCTTGCCTGCTGTTTGTCGCTTAGGCTGACGCATTGTCATTCCCCACCAGTTACACTACTGGAGTGGTTCCCAATCTTGGGTAACCCAAGTATTCCTGGACTGCAACTCCCAGAAACCTCGGCCAGCACAGCTGGTGGTGAAGGCTTCTGGGAATTGCAGTCCAAGAACCACTGCCCTACTGGATTAGTGTTTAAACACAGGGTGCAATCCAATGCACAGATTTGTCCACACACACCCTTTTCTAAAGAAGCACAAGTGTTTGGAAGTAGGCTAGATCGTGGCCAAAGGTTTTTGTTACACAGCCAAGGAGTCTTGCTTTAATACGTGGATTGCGCAGAAATCAGAGGTGACAATACAAAATTGTGCCCTTAAACGGAAGAGACAGAAACCATAAGTCACTTTCGGCAAAGATTGCAGCGGAAATTGCTCTTAATCATCTAACAGGTTTTGAGTCTGCACTTTCGAAGCAGGAAGCCAAAATGAACAAATATTGTGAAATCAGGAATGAGTACTATGGCTTGATAGTAACAAGAAGCTGTCTGAGTTATAAAAAGATGGATGCTGGATCAACAGAGACAGATAATCAGCAAACAGAATGGCAGGCAAATAGAACTACAGACTGGAACACTGGGGAAGGAATTAGAAAAATCCAAGAGCAATTAGATTTTGCCCAAGGCACTGAAAGCAGCTTATTTCTTTCTTGGAACTCTGGTAGGAGCTTGAATGGAAAGAGGAGTGGAAAATGGCTAGATTTAAAATGGGACCACTTCAAATATTTTCACACATGACACTTAAATGCTTTTTCAACTTGAGACGTCTGTGATCTGACTTTAAAGACCGAGAGTGCTTTGAGATGAACACATCCTGCCATTCCAAACATATTGTGCAGCTATTTCATTTTTTCCTTCTTAATAGATTGGGGGTGGGTGGGGGGTGGAGCATGTGGGTGTGGAAAGAAAAAGGGTGGAAGATGTTTCAGGAAAACACAGGAAGCTTACAAATGGACATATTGTTGCAGAGTTTGGAATTTCTGGTAAAATTCCTTGTGCCCTACAGCCGAAGTACAGAGATCCACAGAGGAGAATAGTTACAAGCAGAGATGGGCACGAATTAAAAATGGATCACCAAATTCATTTTAAAAAAATCACTAATTCATTTATTCATATTCATAAATGAATACAATCTTCACCAAACTGGGGGGGATTGTAGAGGAGAGTCATGGGAAGCTTCTCTGTAATTTTGGTGTCTCTAGGTGCCTGGGGAAACTTTCCTAGGGAACCCACTTTGTGAGTGTATAACTCAGACATCTGAAATCCAATCTTCACCAAACCTGGAAGGCTTGTAGAGGAGAGTCAGAGGAAACGTCCCTGCAGTTTTGGTGTCTCTAGGTTCCTGGGGGAAACTTTCCGGTGGGGCCCTCCTTGTGAGTGTATAAACTGGACATTTGGACTCCAAATGTCACCAATCTTGCAGAGCTTGTAAAGGAGAGTCAGGGGAAGCTTCCCTGCGAATTGGGTGTCTCTAGGTGCTTGGGGGGCATTTTATAGGGTTTCAAAGGCAAAAATGAATTGACAAACCAGTTCATCGATCTGTCAGAAAAAAATTGTAAATTCGTAATTTGGAATTTGTTGACCTTGATGAATCAAAATGAATCACCATTTTTCTGATTTGTGCCCATCTCTAGTTACAAGTTCCTCAGATAGTCCACTCCTTTCTCATTAACTGGCACTTAACATTTCAATAACTCACTCTGAGACATTTGGAATAGAAAGAATAAAAACATTTCATTACTTACAGTTGTGAACAGATCAACAGCAAGCTAAACAAACACTGACTTCAACAGACTAAAGAGGGAAAGGAACACTCAGCAAAGAGGCAAGGCTCTCTTTGAATTTGGAGGCAGGAGGGAACAATAGGTTAGTGTGCAATAGATTGACAACCACCCCAGCCCAGAGAAGTCCCTACCAGTCACTCAAACCAAAGGCAGCATGTGTGGTTGTAAAAACTCCAACACATACCTTTCCCCTCTCTCTAGTAAAACATTTCACCCAAGGCAGGTAAAATGCATGATTAATTCCTTCCCTGGAAGCACTCCATGCTTCTGTGGGGTAGTGAATTTTAAAAAGTCCTTCTTTTTCTCCCCACCTTCCACCCTATTTTTTCCCCTAAAGAATTGACAGATGGAGCAAATAGAGTTGGAGAAAGGTGTGAAAATGCTCTTTGCTGTTTCTAAAAACAATGAATACAGAATGCTCAGGATGGAAGGACAGGAATCTGGAACAATGGCTGTAAACAAAAGATCATACATGATAAGAGCTGTGATAAAATAAAACGAACAAAATCCTAGGGAGGCCCCGGAAGAGACAACACTCTGCCCTGTCTACATTTGTGTCAGGAATCTGAGTGTTGGCCCTTGAGAACGCAGCATGACCTTTTCTTTCCAAATATAGTCTACAGGACTTTCTAGAGAGTCATCTGTGAATGTGCTGCCAACATAAAAGTTTAAGGGGGAAGACCTTGTTCGTGTGGTAACTCTGAGCACATACTAGAACTACTGCCAAATCAGCAGTGAACTTTCCCACTGTAATAACAGTTGCTGTGCCCCCTTTAGGATTCCTTGATGGATTATGTGCTTGTACAGTAACTGATTAAAAAAAAAAGCATCCTGAAGCAATGTGCAGGCATTCAAAGAAGGGTTAACCTGAAATGGGTGAGAAAGGAGTGGGGGCTTTTACCTCCCTTGCTCTTCCTCCCATGCTCTTCTCTGTTTGTAAAGAATATAGTCTGAAGAAGAAGTGTCTTTCACATGTGGAATGTTTTGGGAACCCTGATTTTTCAGACTCCGCAATTACATGGAGAGTCTCCACATGCAGCAGATCATCTCCCCTTTAAACTGTTCCTCTCCACGAGTAACAACGGGTTATACGGACTCATCCTGATTTCTGCTACAGTCTGGCTGTCTTGCAGACTGATTCTACAGTCTGATCTGGCATGTGGAGTTCTGCTGAAGTGGTACCGATTTGATGCAATGGAAAGGGTCCACACACATGTGGCATGCTTGTTAGTAGCCTATAGCAGCTTTCCCTGACCCAGTGCTGTTCAGAGTTACTGGATTACAATCTCCAAACCGATTGTGCAAGCTGAAAACTGCAGTCTAACACATTGGTGAGGAACAAGATGGAGGAAGACTAGGGCATAGTGGTCAAAATTCTGTTGCTTAGTGTAGTGTACTGTTAATTCATGTCATTGAATAAAAAGGGAATTGGTAAATCAATGTCTCCATACATTCCATGGATTAAAGAGGGCGTACTCTAACTGCAACTTACTGTACTCCACTAAGCAATAGGATTCTGGCCACTAAGTGCTTGAATTCCACTGGGAGAAGAATCGCTGGCTGGTGGACAAGGTGAAGCAAAGAAACAGCTCCTCTGATCTCCCAAGGCTGCTGTGCTGTTGCTTCCAAATATTAGCCATGGGAGCTTTGTTGCAGACATCTGTATCTAACGTACTTAGACCCTTAGACCCGCCGGGGAGAAAACAGCAGAACGAATGCATGTGAGAGGGAAACTAAAAAGTGCCTTGTTTTGTTTGAACTAGCGCTTTAATTTGTCCTTTATTTGAAATGATTCCTCTGTGGGGCCTACTATTTCCAGTGACCTCTCTCTTCAAGCTTAATAAACTGTGTAATTAGAACCCTCTGGTGGCCAGCTGGCAATAAGGTGATCAGAACTGGTTATTTCAAACCTCACAGTAACAATGAACAATAAAAGCTCCATTTCTTTAAACTAAAAGAAAGCTATGATTAGTAATTAACACAAAGACACACAGTTAAAACACCACATTTTTAAAGGCACAGCAGATGCATTCCAATGAGCTATGATGGAATAGCTGTTTTATTCACACTCATCAGGCCTTCTAAAAGCATGGAGTCTCCAAGCATACCAGCTTCAGCCCTGTTATGTCCAGCTCAGCCAGGGTAACTGTTTATACAGGAAGTTGTCTAAGAAATGCGGTATGTCTCCATTTATAGTGGAGTCCCTGCTACACAGGAGCAAGGTGACATGAAGGAAGAGAAGGCACAGCTGTCCCCATGCTTGCTCCTGGACTGCACACTTCTTGGAATGGTGGCACAGGGCTTCTGTGTGACAAGCTGACATGTGTAGAAGGCCCACAACCTACTCTGTTCCCCAAAATTGGACATGCTGGTTGGGACCCACCTGCTCTCAGCCCTTTAAGAGACATTTCAGACCACTGCATTCAGAGTCTGAGATACTATCCATCCATTTCTACATGTTTTTAAAAAAGGTCCTGTAAATAAAGGAGGGGTCATAAATGGCTATGACCTGAGGGGAGCACACAGCACCATCCATTTCAGGGGCAAGAATGTGGCCAGAACCCAAGCAGGCAATGGTCAGCATTTGCACCACTACACCAACCATAAAGCCCTTATTGTGCAACTTATCCAACCAAAACCCTCATAGCAGTCATTCTTCCACAATCACTCGCACTCAATCCTAATACTGTGGTAATATTTCAGTAATGGTTAGTAAACAAAGATGAGTGGGAAGAAAATAAAAAAGAGGACTCTTCCAAAACACCACAAGGCTATCTAAGCAGTGACACAAGTCTTCCATTTTGCTCCACAGCTCTGCGAAATGGCTGTTGCAGTGGCTGCAGGAGAATATATAGTGCGCAATGATATCATCTGAACCCTCCCTTAAGCCTCCATGGTTGGAATGTGCAGGAAAGCTCTTGCGCTTCATTGGGCTGTTCAGCTTTCTCTCATCTTATCCTTTGACGCCAGAAATTCAGTGTACCAATACTGATTTCCATTTACTTCACTTCAAATCACATACCGTCTTTTTAACCCTACAAATGCTGAATGGAATAAGTAGTATTGTGTCTGCGTGTGTTTCTCTACCTTGGGGGTAAACTGTGGATCTTTATTCCACTCTATAGTTTCCTTTTAAAAAAAATCAAACAAATAACTCTGATTTGGTTGATTATTTCACATTTGCCAAAAGACAATGCAGACGTTTAGTGACAAGCATGCTGCTTTTGTGTACACTGTGCTAAATAACAAGAAGTGTGAAAGGGGAAAATATTTTGGAATGCCTTGCACATACATTCTAAGAAAACACAACACCCAGGGAATGTCTTGGCTGAGAATATTGGTAACTGAGCATTAAGGTTGGGGAAGAGCCTTATATGGTTGTTTCTGGTAAGAATTTTCCAAATCCACAGGAAACTCAGCAGATGATGGGAGAAACAAAAATGGTGATGTGACTGAAATTGCACCAAGGGATGGGAAATAATACAGATTATACCACACAGTAGATACCCAGTGTGGAGTAATGGATAGAATGATAGACTATGACTCAGGAGGCCTGGGTTTGAATCCCCACTCACAAATGTAAGCTCATTGGGGGAGTGAAACTGGTACAGCTACTACTTAAATATTTCACTTATCTTGACCCCTACAAGGGTCAACATAAATTGGTATCAACTTGATGGCACATAACAACAGCATACCATAAAGTAACAACTGGTTTAAACCCACCCTCATGTCCCTTGTACTTATCTAGCCCCTAGTAGACAGCAGGCAAAGATAGTACTTCAGAAGAGCAAGTGGGATCTTCAAAACAGACAGTGCAACCTTCTTATGCTGCCTGTTTCATTTACAAAAAGGATGAGCATAAGAAGCCAGCCTTGAAATAGGACTAGCCATCTGGTAGACTCCTGCATTGCACAATACTTAGTTCCAGGAATTTCACAATTTCTTTGAGATCTGAGACCTACTGTCAGGACTAGGGCCATGCCGGAACCATGCAACCTTAGTGTATGCAGGATCGGCTTCATCCCTCTGGGGAAAACTGCTCTAGAGATTGCAGGACTGGGTCCTTTCCCTGCAGCTGTTGCCCAGCTCCTCAGGAGTGCCACCTGTGGAATCTGAGGACTGGGCTGTATGAGAACAGGCTTTCCCTACAGACCTTTGCCTTAGCAACGAAGATCTCGGGCCATGCTGTATTTTTGCCTCGCCTGCCTGCCTTGCCTTGCCTGCCTGGTGGTTCCTGCCATGTCTGCTTACCCTGTTGTTCCTGCCTTGCCTGCAGGACCCTGCTACTGTGATACTGTTCCTCCTGACTTTGACTCCTGGACTGTCTGACCATGATTTGTGTCATCCTTCTACTTGGCTGCTGTTTGGACTCAAAACCTTAGTTGGTTGGCTTCTGCTTGGGCTGTGGGATTGTTTCTAACTTGTTCCTGTGGTCTTGCTCTGGACTGGGTCCTGGTGCCTTTTCTACTGAACCCTGACACTTTCCCTGCACCACCTCCAGGAGCCTTCAAGCCAGTGAATGCCTCCTGCCGTGTAGCTGCCTCCCACTTCTCTCTACAACCTTTTTTTGGGGGGTGGTTGTACATTTGCTCATTCAAACAGGGGGCTTGGAGTGCCAAATTTTTTTTTAATATAACATTTTATTAATTTTTCAATGTATCTACATTCAATTCATGCTTGTTAAACATCGTGTTACATGGGTTGCTTATAATTATTTGTTTTTGCATCTTGGTGTTGTTACCGGCCAGATTTGGGTTTTGGTTTTCCGGCAAGGAATCGGGCATAGACGCAACAGCTGAACCAAAGGTCCAATTTTATTTTAGAGAGCAAAGAGCAAGAAAGGTCAGCTGGGACTTCCCTTAAAAGCAGAGAAGATCCCGAACATATAGAGTACATACATTTTATAATGATACAGACAAAGAGCAATAAAATGCTATGATTCTATTGGCCAATTGTACCCCAACTTTGGATCCAGTCCCACATTGGATAATTGATGCCAACTACGCTAATCTATTGGTTACATGTAGATATGCATATTGTGCCCCCATCTCTCCTTGACCTGGGCCCTAGATGCGCCTGAAAGTCTGGGGACAAGAGTATCCATTTCCCTTATCTATTGGTATGTTTATGTGTTTTCTTCCTGGGCCCTGATATATGGCCTTCAATACTGTGAATCACTTGTGTATGTTACTTGCTGGCTTCCTCCTACAAGCATTCTAATGGTGGGCCATCTGTTACATCAAAAAGGTGGTTAGGCAAAGAAGAAGAGTTACACTGTTATTCTATGTCAGCCATAAATACTTTTGAGTTAGGTGTGAATGTTTCAGGGTTAGGTCTTTCTGAGGCCTGGACTTTCTCTCAATGTATTGTCAGTTCTAAAATGTAGTTTCATCTTTTCTCGGTATCAGTGTCTTCTTAATTGTCCCTTCAGAATCTATACATTTTTAAAACATTTAAACCAATCGTATGTGTATTTTAGTGTACCATATTGGCTACTATCATAATATTGCTCTCATAGTATACAATGTTCTCAAAATCCTCTAATAACATACCTAATAAAAGCAATTCTGGTTTCAAATCTATATAATTTTGAGGCAATTTAACCAACCAACTTTGTATTTTATACCAATTTTGTTGTTGTTTAGTCGTTAAGTCGTGTCCGACTCTTCGTGACCCCATGGACCAGAGCACCCCAGGCCCTCCTGTCTTCCACTGCCTCCCGGAGTTGGGTCAAATTCATGTTGGTAGCTTCGGCGACACTGTCCAACCATCTCGTCCTCTGTCATCCCCTTCTCCTCTTGCCCTCACACTTTCCCAACATCAGGGTATTTTCCAGGGAGTCTTCTCTTCTCATGAGATGGCCAAAGTATTGGAGCCTCAGCTTCAGGATCTGTCCTTCCAGTGAGCACTCAGGGTTGATTTCCTTCAGAATGGATAGGTTTGTTCTCCTTGCAGTCCAGGGGACTCTCAAGAGTCTCCTCCAGCACCACAATTCAAAAGCATCAATTATTTGGCGGTCAGCCTTCTTTATGGTCCAGCTCTCACTTCCATACATCGCTGCTGGAAAAACCATAGCTTTGACTATGCGGACCTTTGTCGGCAAAGTCGACAAAGTTATTTTATACCAATAATTTTCTTTATATAATTGTTTAGCCATTTCTATCTCCACATTTTCTGTCATGTCTATATCATATCTAATATATGTTAATTAAGTACTATTTGTTTTACCTCTTTCTTATATCTAGCTTCAATTCACCTTAAGAACCACCGTGTTATGCCTTTACCCTGATTAGTGATCGCTTATTTCAGTTTAATTCCCTTTCTAATATATAAGAAAGGTCCCCTTACAATTCCAGAAGTTAGGTGTCAATGTTGAGGGCCACCTTAATATTTTTTCCTTTACATCTTTTCTAAGTAACTCCTTCTCTTGGTTGTTGTGGGTTTTCCGGGCTGTTTGGCCATGTTCTTAAGGTTTTTCTTCCTAACGTTTCGCCAGTCTCTGTGGCCGGCATCTTCAGAGGACAGGAGTCAGAACTCTGTCTGTGCTCTGTTCTGACTCCTGTCCTCTGAAGATGCCAGCCACAGAGACTGGCAAAACGTTAGGAAGAAAAACTTTAAGAAGATGGCCAAACAGCCCAGAAAACCCACAACTCCTTCTCTTGTTTGTCTTTTCCCAATTCTTATTCCTATCTCTCTACAAATTGTGTCATCCCTTGTATCGTCTGAGATCATTTTATGCACTTGATCCAATAGATCTTCCAGACTATTTTTAATTAATTCTGCTGATTCTCTCCCCTTATCTTCCCTTAGCACACCTAAGATTCTCCTTGGCTCCAGGGTTTGAATTAAATCTCCTAAATTTTCTCCTCTGATTTCCTCCAGCCATTCCTTCGGTTGGCATACATCATCCACCACCCTCACATTTCCTTGTTCATTATTCCCTATCTCCTGTTGAATATAGTCCTTCCTTAGTTGCTCATTGAATAATTTCGCCTGTTGTGGGATCTCACTATTTCTAAAATTGCTTGAAGGGTAGATTTTGTTTCATCCCAATATTTTCCTTGTTGTAGCATTATGTCTCAGGATGTCAAGTACTTGTATTCCAAGTGAAAGATGTCCAGTAGCTTAAAGCAATCAGTCCAATTCCATCAATAATTGCTTCAATAAGTCCACTTGATCATCTTTAGGGTTAATTTTGAATCCAGTCTCAGATGTAAGTTGACAGCTCAGTTCACTCGATGTTTGTATTCATGGCCTGATATTTTTTGTAATCCAGCCCCGAGAATGGTCCATTCCAGTACTGATTCTATTCTGGCCTGTGTTCCAGTCAGGTTCAGAACCAGGATACATCCAAATGTTTTATTGGTCCACATAGGTCCACATTAGCCAGATATATATTCCAAGATGCATTGTCTTTGTTAGATTTTCCAGGGTTAATTTGTCTATGTTTTAGTCAATTCTCAGCGAAAAAAAGGAAAGTCAAAACAGATTCCAAGCTTGAGTAGTCAGGGTCATTGTTCTGGGCTTTTTGCCAGCGCTGTAGATAGCCATAACATAAACAGTTTA
The DNA here is from genome assembly GCA_037013535.1 of Intellagama lesueurii. Taxonomy (NCBI): domain Eukaryota; kingdom Metazoa; phylum Chordata; class Lepidosauria; order Squamata; family Agamidae; genus Intellagama; species Intellagama lesueurii. Next base: position 104,515,710 of record JBAJHW010000003.1, read on the forward strand.
ACTCCCAGCGTTGTTTGGCTAATAATAATTTTAAGAGGAAAATTTCTTCAGTTTATAATGCCAAAGTAATACCAAACTTCCTTCCTTGAAGTATAATTGTTTAATTAGTGTCCAATTTATTTTCTTTGCATCTCTTTGCGTCTCCTTCCCCCTCTCCAGATCCACCGCTGCTCTATAAGTGGTGGGGATAAGAGACGCTTATTTCTGTTAAAGGGATTATTTCGTCCAGGGATAGTCATAGAGCAGTATAGTTATAATTTTGTATCTCACCCAGTGGTAACGACAATGTTAATTAGCTGATTTATCACTTCTCTATTGCTGGCTGCCGATGACTTGCAAGCAAGCTGTTCAGCTTCTTGTTTCTGCCCGCTGGTTGATTGGAGAGTTTCCCGGATCAAATCAGGGGTAACGCTGCCCCCCCTGTGATCAACAGGCTTCTCCCCCAATTCACCACCTCTTTGGGGTGGCTTTAACCCCCTGGGGGGTCCCAAACAGGTCAGAATTCAGCCCAGGAGATGGAGCTCCGTCCTCCTGCTCCTATCTCGTTGCAGCGTCAAGCCGGAAGTTGGAGCACCATATTCTTAAAGCTCTGCTCTTCAGATTTGACAGGCAGGTACAAGATGACCTTCCCTGTGCTGGCAATAGCTCCACCTATTGAGTCTGGCCAGGACAGGTGGGGTAGAATTTTGCTCAGTTTTCTTTTTGATAAGAATGGTCCTAAATTCACACATTCTTCATAAATTTAATGGAAAGAACATGAGTTTGGATCTGTGTTTGGGTTTGTTTGTTTTTAATGAATGTAAGAGAAAGAAAGACTGTGCAAAAACACATCCCCATGATAGGGACAATTTGGAGATGGGGACAGTTGAAGTAGGGATGCCCATATGCCTTTCACCTTTACACTTTATAGTCCTCACATGATTACACCCAACAGGCCTCTTGTGCCTATGGTTTGAAGGCGTTCTCACAAAAATTTCTTCTCTTTTTTTGTTGTTTTCATCAAGTCAAATTTCTCTTCTTCTCTGTTCTCAAACACTTTCACAGTACAGCTGGCTGGATGATGACTATGTGAAAAAAGTTGACTGAAGCTAACACATGACATGCTGACAACCAAGTTTTATCTCCTCTGAGGAAAAAGCTGTGCTCTTCTGTCTCCTCCTTGTTTAAAGCATTAAACAAAAAAAGATATATTCCATTTTTAAAAGGATACTGTGTCGGGAAACCTTGCTGTCATGTACACTTAACGCATTTTGAGACAAAATTCCATTGGGGTGTCTTCATGGAAGGGCTGTCTTCAGATAAATACTACAAGGCTAGAAAGTAATTAAATGACTCTTCATGCTTTACTCGCCTGGTCCTTAATGTTGTATTGGCTCACAATTAGAGTGGCACTATTATTTTCCCCTCTCTCTCTCCTGGGCTGCTGTGTGTCCTTTGATTTGTCCAGAAATTCCAGGGCACCCCCCCCCTGAAATCTTACATGTAAATCATTCACCCCACATTCACCGTTTCCCAGTATATTGTGGCTACCACACAGACCTCCTTCATCAAATCATTATGACATAACGAAGCATTCATCACCCTCACTTTAAAAAACACAAAGCTCCGTTCTGGTACATACAGACTTAAAATATTCTTGGGCATGTGCAAAGTGAATTCTTAGCATCATTGTGAAACCATTTTAGTTTGAGTCTTTAAGGTGAGGGATTAGTCCTCCTGATACATTTGAACCCATGTGTGTATTCAGAGCAAAATTGTACAGCAGCAGCAGCGAAGAACATATTTCTACCCGGTTAACCCCCACAAACACTAATTATACCCAGGAGCTCAATGGGTGACTTTAGATAAGCCACCTTCTATTCCATACCTGCCAGTCTACTTGCCCAGGTAGATTTATAAGACTGTTGTCAGGTTTACAAAGATAATTTGTGTGGAGTGCTTTGAGCACTTCAAATGCACAATCAAAATGTTAAATCACATTTTTTTTTATTGAAGAAAATAACATTCTGATTCAAAGTGGGTGGTGATGGTGCATTCCTGCCAAACATAAGCACCTTAAGCCCGCCTCAGCTGAAACAAATGGGACTGACAGATGCATAACATTGGTTGATCTTGGCCAGTATGTTTGCTCAGTTTTCAAGCTCAGAATCAGCAATTCCACATTTGATTGAAGTCACATAAGCCCTGGGAGAATAGACCAAAACAAATGGAAAGTTTTCTTACATATGTGTCCATGTGTGTGTTGAGTTGTGCTGCATTCAGATCAGAGTCAAGCTTTTGCTTCAAAATGAGTGAAGTCCTTCTTTGAGGCAGGCTTTTGGGTTACAGAATTCTTTATTTTTGTTGTCTGTGAATATCAGTTGTGATATTTGGACTGCAGCTTTTTAGGGTTGGCTGGATAGCTCAGTGGTTTAGGTATCTGGGTTGGGAGTTTGATTTCCCACTATGCCTCCTGGGAGAAGAGCCAGCCTGTGTAGTCATGGGCAAGCTACACAGTCCGAGGGCACCCCAATAAGGGAATGGTAAACCACTGTGTATTCTCTACCTGGGGAAACCCTGGAAAGGTTCACCATAAGTTGGAATCAACTTGATAGCAGGCAATTATTATTTATTATTAACTTTTTAGGACAGCAGGAAACAATGCTGGATGTATGCACAGAGAACTGGCACCACTTCAGTTGTCCCTTCCCTAAATGATTTAAGTTGACATCATTCTTGGGGGAGGGAAGGGGAAAGCCTAGAGAAAGGTAATAAATAAATGTAGCATGTCATTTTGTGCACTTTGAGCAACAGTAAAGAGGCTAACAAGAAGTTCACCAAAAAGCCTTCCTTTTCATGGGAATGACTTAGATGATTTATGCAAGAACTGTCCATTACTGTTAACATTGACTTATGAATGTAAATCCCCCTTCACATCAATAAATGAATAGACCTCAAAGTGTTAGACTTAATTAATCTTTTGCCTCGTCCCTTCCATGTGGAACTAAAAATCTAAATAATACATAGCGACAGAGGTGTTAGGTATCTGTACATTTACAAGACGATGAATTATAATGGCTAAAGCACAAACATCAAGTTGAATACTAATCTGATGATGGAGTTTGGAAGAAGGCCAGGACAGAGGACAGAGTCTTTTTTTTTTCCTGGCAGACTTTTAAAGTCAGGAATGGGCATGATGGCAGAGAATTAAAAGGCTGCAGATACAAAAAGAGCACTAGGAACATAAGAATATCCAGAATAATACTGAGTAAATGAACCTAGAGATCCTCTGAGAGGCAAACTATACATTGTAAAGAGCCCAGCTTTAGCAGCTGAAATTTGTTAGTGTTCCAGGGACTTGACTCAGGGAAACCTTCATGACTGAGCAATTGGACTTGCAAACAAACCCCTGCACTTCCAGAGGACTAGTCTCAAAACAAAGCAAGCCAGCCAAAAAACTCTAGCAGGCATGGAAAATGTCTGCTGTGATATTCACATGTTTCCAGCACTACTGAAGGAATCACCTCTTCTAATCATGGTCATAGTTTGGTGTATAACCTATACTCACATGGCCAACTCTACAGCCTCGTAGTCATATCATTAGCAGGTGTCCTTGACCACCCCCAGACTTCAAGCCACCTTCTGCTTGTTGACTGTTGGTCTGGGTGTGGCCCCAGCACATCTTTCCCCCCAAGCACTGTAATTGCACGATCCGCAGCGCTGGGAGGTCAGATGAGCTATACATTACCTGTGATTGCGATGGGACTCACCAAAACCTGTACTACCCACCACAGCATAGGGACTAGCGACGCCAAGTCCCATGCCCGCCATCCAGCTTCATAAGCTCCAAAAGCAGCCCCCCCTTGATGTCTTTAATAAAGACATCCAAGCCTCCATTAGAGAGCACACCATCACTCCGAAAGAGCTCAGGCCTATCCACGCAGATCTCCTGGTAACCAATCACCGATCTAAGGCGATTGCAAACAGCTCTGCATGCTTCCCTGTTAACTTGCCTCCGCGCCATGTTAACCCACTGGACACATTTCGTTGCCATCCACGCACGCCGTGGGATGATTGTAGACCATAAAATGCTCAATAGCAGGGCATGCTGCCACTGCCATCCACGCACGCCGCGGGATGATTGTAGACCATAAAATGCTCAAAGCAGGGCATGCCGCCCTCAGCCATTTTAGGTCGCGAATTATGTCCAAGATCAAAGCCATTCATCATGTCTGGCTGGATTGTTACCACCCAAATGTATTAGCAACACATCTGGGGAATGCAGTCCGAATGCAGCAGCTCTGCCAAATTGGTCCCATTGCATTCATCGGATCCCCTTCCAGGTTATCTGGGCTCGCACTGAAAGACCCAGATTACAGCCTCAGGCTGACCTGGCTCCCTATCGAGCTTCCCAGAACATAACTGTGGCCGATAATCATGATGTGTCGCCTCTTCGCCATTACCACCGGACCTGCAATGACAAAACAGAGCCAGGCACCTGCCTAGATGTGAGGGAGTGTCCTGATATATTGGCAATAAGCCTTGGATTGGCAAATATGAATCAGAACCGTCTTGTCCTCTATCCTCCCGTCTTGTCATTGCAATGCAACTTTAGTCGCATCGCCCTTTCCTACGGCTATTACTTCGCTAATTCTTAATGCGCCAAAATTGCCAACAATGATGCCGCCCTAAACAGCACTGCCTCGTAATCATCCCTGCAGTTGGCAGCCCACTGTTTGCAATTTTTTCTAATACTACTGGGGATATGAGCACCCTATGTCTTAACCCGACCTTACTCTTCACCCCAACCTTCAAGCATTTTCCATGTACAGAAAGCGGAGGTATAGTTCTGATACCCCTGAACCCTAGCGTGAAAGCTAACACCGACATCTGGCCTTGTATAGAACCTGGCGCAAGTCCCTTCCTATGTAAGTATATGATGAACTGCTGTAGGTGCTCTACTGGGGCAGGCCAGAATAGCTCTAAACCCACTGAGTTTCTAAATTCCTGAAACTCTATGCTCACTGCCGAGTACCCTTTCTGTGTCCTCGGAGCCAAGGCCAAAACTTATTGCTCTTACAGCATCGTCACACCAATTTGTCAGACCTCTGGGGAAAGAGTCTCTGGGAATTCGTTGGCTCCTGGATCTAACTCCCTGAACCGCTTGATCTGGTGGCATGAGAGCGCATCAGCTAAAGTGTTATCTAAGCCTGGAATGTGTTTCGTCTGAACTAAAATATTGTATTTCAGGGCGTGCAATGTAAATGCATGCACCAATGCCATAACGCGTTCCAAGTGCGAGGTGAGGCTGTTTATTATGCACACCACTAACTGATTATTGCACCAGAACGTACCACTGAATTAGCCCATTCGTGAGCTAACAGTCATAGGGTCCCTACTATTGGAAAAAATTCCAATCCTTAGTAATTCCCAGCGGGAGCCATTCCTCAGGCCAACACTCGGCACACCCTTTGCCCTTACAATAGATCCCAAACCTAGGGAAGCAGCTGCATCTGTCTGTACCTGGAATTCAACCTTAAGACTTACCTCAGACCTCTGAAAGGAAATTCCGCTAAACTCATCTAGAAACTGGCTCCAAACTTGTAGATCCTGCCTCATACCCCGTTTGACTCTCGTCCTATGAAAAGGACAAAGAATACCTTTCATCGTATCACCTAACCTGCGCCGGAGCGCACAACCTGGTGCCACCACCCTGCATGCCAAGTTCAGATGCCCGACTATTTCCTGCAATTCTTTCAACAACACCTATCCTTTTTGGATGTCAAGGCAATCCTAGCCTAAAGGTTGCTTAGTTTACCATCAGGCAATCTGGACGTCTGCTGCTAGTGTCTAACTCTATTCCCAAGAACATAAGGAACATAGCCGATCCCTCCGTCTTCTCTTCATCTAAGGGGAGACCCAACTCCCTTGTTTTGCAACGCGTTTTGCGAGCTCGGCCCCTATGCCGCGCTTCCAGACCATACGTACTGGCTCGTTGAAAGAGGTGTAATGCATGGTGCACAACTCCTGAGGGATGGCATCGTTCACCGACTCTCCCTGCGGGTATGACGAGTGATGGATGAGCTGAAACTTCCCTTGGTTCTTTTTTGGGCACCACACCCAGTGGTGAAACCCTCAGATTCTTCAGGGGGGTATTTGAAAAGGTACCAACACTCTGCCTTCCTTAACCTCCTTCTCAACCTTTTCCTGAACTATATTTTACATCCCTTTTACTGATTTCAGGTTGTGCGTGAAAAAACGCCTCATGCTTTCCCACCGCTGGTATCCTGAAACCACACTGAAAACCCTCTAAAATGTATTCAGCATCTTCCTGCTTAGGGTTATTCATGCAGCCGTGTCTCCAACACAGAAACCTTAATTGGACTGGGGCCCTTTGCCAGGATTACCCCCTCCACTGTTGGACTTCTTGCTACCACCAGGGTCTTTGCTGCCTCTTTGAGCTCTGGCCTTAAAACAGGATGAGCTGGGATGTTGACCTCCACACAAAGAGCATTCATGCCTGAAAATGCATGCTTTTCGCCTGCATGCACCTCTTGCGTTGTAATCCCAGCAGGCAGGGTTGTACCACCTGCCCCGTGCCTACAAGGGGGTCCTGATTCTGGCCCACCTTACGTATAAGATGTCCACTATCAAACCTGTCACCTAAATTTGGCCTAGCAGGTGTCATAGACTGTAACCAAAGCCCTGGTAAAGGCTCATTCCATCTTAAATTCGGATGAATCACACTTCTCCTATGAAATGATTCATCGTAGATCAACCATGCTTGCCCAACAAAGTCTATGTATGCCCTGTATATCAAATCAAGGTACTGGAATAATGACAGCGCCCTCCAGGGCTGTGCCCTCACTACCACCCCAGCATAAATCAGGAAACCAGGAAGCCAATTAGCCCATGTCCTCTCAGGTCTGCATCTCCTACACCTCTCCTTATCTTTTTCATCCTCCTTATCAACCTCCTTCTTTTCTATGTTTCTATTCAAAAGCTCAAAAAGGTCAACATAATTTCCCTTTCATATTTTTTCCTTGGTTGCTGGGGTGAGGAGATCACCCAAAGGCATAGCATGGTCGCCAAATGGCAAAGCCTTCAAAGGGACCGTGCCATACCCAGTATCAGGTACTGATGGGTAAGGCCACACCCCCACACCTGCAGTCAAGCTCATTGGAACAGGAAACGAAACTTGCGAATATGGCATTGCCCAGCCACCTATCTGTGTACTTGTACTGGGCCAAGGGTTGCTTGGGGCCCTAATCCTGCGTGTCATATGCTGTATTGAATGGTGAGCCGCCTAGACCATAGGCAGGCCATGGCCATGCAGGCAATGTTGTGTCCGGTGCCACCGCTAGCTTACCTGACATAGGTAGCATCACATCGTGTTCCTCCCTGCCCTGCTGGCAACCTGGTACCCGCCACTCCCATGGTCTCCTGACAACTCCCAGCCACTGCCAACGGTCGAGATACCTCCGGGGTCTGTGCCTCTCTCTCCTCATCCTCGCTCTGATGTTGTGGCATTACTGCAGACTCCTCTGATTCCCTCCTGGATGACCCAGGGGCCTGCTTATCTGCCTCTAGAGCAGCAAATTGAGACATCAGGTTATCTGCCATGGCCTTGAGCTTAGCCCTTCTATGACTCTTGGCCTCCCTAGCCAAACAGTGTGGTTGCGCTCCGCTAAGCTGCTGGGCCTTTTGCGCTGTTCGCTCAGCTTCTAAAGCCAAATTTTTTTCTTGCAGCTGTTGCCAAATAGGTCAAGACCCCTCGTCTGAGGATTACTGTGGTGGCGTAACTTGAGGAGCTGCACGCTGCTTGTTTTTCCTGTTCATTTGGCCCTTTCGGGAAGCCATTGCTACCACCTAGTTCGAGCCTCTGCACGCCCGACTCACACAAACAGCCTAGCCTCCCGCACTCTTACTATGAACTAAACTCTAAAATTCTAGTACCACCCCAATTGGTGCTGGGCAACAAGTGCTCACAATGCAGGCTAATGTATATACACAGCTACAACCTTTCCTTATTTATTTATTTATGTATTATTTATTTATTTATTTACTTATTTTTATTTATTTATTTAATTTATTTATTTATTGTATATCAGTACGCTATACTATTTATTAATAATTTTTGAATAATTATATATATGTTATGTATTTATTTATTTACTTATTTATTTTTATAATTATATTTAATATTAATTTATATATTTATTTATTATAAATCTTAATTCCTCTGTTAATAAAATTGATTATTAATTCTTAATTCCATTTTTTTTTTTTGGTTAATAATTTCTGGGCCAAAAAGGCTCCCCGGGTGGAGTCGGCCTAATTAGCCCTATTCGTGATGCGTAATAAAATAACTGAAATTCAAAACTCCTAAACAATGCCAATCAATGACTTAATGCAATTAATTTAAATATATATACAATAAACAAAAACAATATGCTATTCTAAAGCGTGCCGCCATCTCCCAAGCCTGCCCCTGGGAGGACTGAGAGCCTAAAAGCTGATCCAGGCTACTTTCCAAACTGTGTCCCACTGCTTTACAATGATCAGTAAGCTTTGAGCTAACTTCCAACTTTTTTATTTATTTATTTATTATGCTTAATTAAATCATATTCCCCTGTTGATTAAATATTAAATTGATTGAAGAATCTCCCTACACACTGTTGACAAGGCAAAAGGGGCACGCAGGCCTCCGCCTGGCAAGGCCTGAGCGGCAGCGCCCACTCCGCCTTGCGCTGTCTCCTGTTATTACCCCACCGATGACAAAATTAAGAAACTAAATTATAAATGTAAAAGAGATTAATAATACTGCTGGTCACAGCTCTTAGATTGCAGAGCTGTAGAAATGCAAAGCAAACCATGGGAGGGTGCCGATGCAACCCTCCCTTCCTTGAAGCCAACACAAGCTGTTGCCAGCAAGGAAGAGGACGGAGTGAGGGAGGAACACCAATTAAGTAGCTCACTCGTTCCCCCCCTCCCCTCCAGGGAGGCTCTTGCGAGACTCCAAGTGTCTTGCATTATTCTGGGAAGGAGGCAAAGGGGACCCACGCTGCTGAAGGTAAGCTCAACAGCGGATCCAACATTCTCCTGCATTTGTTTTTTGATAAATCAGAAGTTCTTTGTATTCTCATTGTGAAAAAAAAAGTGTGAATGCTTCAAAAGCAAACTGAAACAAAATTCTTCCCCATTTGCACTAGCAAAATCTGATAGCTACATTTTTTTTCCTCAGTATAGTAATGGCCTGTTATTACCTGCTGGGTATATAAACATGAAAGATGGGAAGTCTCCCATTAAAAAAAAGATAGCAATCCTAATCTAGAACAAACCTATATGCAGAGATTCATGCCCAGACTCTCTGCACCTGAGAGGTTCAAAAGGATCATAGGTGAAAAAGTTAATTAAAATTGGAAGAAGTGGACGCTTCAAAAGACAACTGCATTCTGACTGATCCATTAGTTACAGAAATAAATTTTTTTAGTGCTTTTAAAAATAAAGTCAGAATGGCTTCAGCCATATAGAAATCAACAACATTTGCAAAAATAATGTAAATAAATGGTTTTTCACTCCACAAACATAATGTAAAGGAACTAAGTAAATATGTGATAAAGTAAATCTACTTATCTATCTGTCATAAAATACATCTCAGGTCTATTTCCAGTAAAAAGAAATAAACTCTTTTATTTCTTCACTAAGTGGTCTGTATTTAAAGTGTAATATTGAGCCCTTCCCATTTTTCCCAAAAATCAAAGCAGCAATCATACATCTTTACAGCATGTTTCTTGCCCTTCTTTCTGCAGTTTTAGAGGGGTTTCTTGTCTCATTGTTGTTAGAATGCAGGGATGAGGACTTGTGACTTGAGACTCGCTGTTGAGTCACAGTTAAGACACACCAATGACTCGAGTTGGACTCGACTTGGGGTTTTTCCCCAGTGACTCACACTTGACTTGCAACTTGGAACCATTTTTCCGAGTTCCTTGTCAATTCTGCCCCCACGCCTACCTCCTCCTGGCAACGCCACATGGCACTGTCCTCAGAAGCAAGCAGCAGGCTTGATTTCCCTACCAGTAGGAGACCCAGACTTCTGAGCATGCCCAGAAACCACAGGCCTTGCTCTTGGAAGGGAAGCTGAGCCTACAGCTTGCTTCTGAGGACAGTGGCGTGCAACAGCAGCAGGTAGACACAGGGGGGCAGTGGGGTGGTGGTGGCATGGCAGGAGCAGGTAGGCAGCGGGGGAGCAGGCCCACTGCTTCTGAGCATGCACAGAGGCAAGGGCCTGCTCCGGGAAGGGAAACCAGGCACATGCACATGTCCCCTCCCAGCCTCCAACCAAGACTTGGGGCTTGGACTTGAGGCCTGGGACTTGGGACTTGGTACCAAAGACTCGGACTTGGGACTTGGGTCCAAAGATTTACCAACATCCCTGTTATAATGTAAGCTGATGCAAGAGATGGGAAGAAACTAGTTCAGTCTGAAGATTCAGTGCAAATGTTAGCCACAATTCCCAAGCCAATAAGCAAACCTAAGGGCACTATGGCAAAAATCCTGTAGTACAACTTTACACCACACAGTGAGGATAATGCCATCACCTGATGACAGACATCTTTAACTGAACTGAATCTGAAACTTCCTGTTCCCACCCTTCAGGTTCGAAGGCTCCTCAGGGACCCTTTTTGCCTTGGGGGAGCCTCTCATATCAGAAAACCACCAGTAGCTATCCTGTCATCAGAGATCTGTCAGCAATTTTCCAAGATGGAAGGCTTTCCCCCACAACCCGAGACTCCCAAAGGCTTCCCTAGGGCAAAAGGGATCTGTAGCAAGCCCCAGAGGAGCAGGATAGGAAGTTTTAACTTAATTTCAACTCAATTATATCTTTAGCTGAGGACATCATCCTTGTTGCATGGTATAAAATGACCGTAACTGGATTTCAGCCGATGTGTACTCAAATTTACAGTTCCACTGACCTTGATACTATTCTCTAGTCAAAACATGAGGACAGAATTGGGCACATTGGGGCAAACAGTGCACCAGTCTTTGCATATTGCACAAAGCCAGATAATGTAAGCAGAAAGAGCTTGCAAAAAAACAAAATAAAACAAAGAAAAAACCACCAGCAATACAGTAGAAAATGTGTACTTATTTTTGCACAGAATTTTGAAAAAATGTACAGAACTGTACAGAACTGAAACAACAGGTATTCTTTGCTTTTCTCAGCTACTTGCATAAACACCTTTGCTTCAATACTTGTAAGATCAGGGTGTTCAATGTTATGGTCAGATTTATCCTGCAAGATTTATCCCCTTTGGTTCTGTCTCTCCTTCCTGTATCCTAGAATTCACATGAACCAGATATTGACTGGATATAGACTAATTCAGCTATCCAGTTTTGCCCAACTGGTATATTCATGAAAGTCTGGTTCCTTTCAGAAGATCTGTGGGACTCCTGGGTACTCTTATTTCCTTTTTGTTATGGACTGAGTGCTTCTTCCATATATATAATTGCTGAAATATATATATAATTCAGTGGAGATCTTCGGCACATCCCATGTCAGTGGATTCAAGTGGTTTAATTATATCCAGACAATCCCAGCATATGAATTGGGCTCAGAGTGTTGTGAGATTTACAGGGAATTTCCCTCACCTATTTAAGGCCAAAAGGTACAGGGAAGCAGTGTGGCAAGAGTATGAATCATAAATTTCAAATTTTTTATATGTTTTCATAATTTAGCTGAGCTGCCTCTGAAAGCACTCCGCAGTGAGCTAATCAAGAACATAACCGAAACCATGGCTCTTTGAGTGAGCACACATTCAAAGCAGAAGGGCTGGATGCTTAAAAAAAAAAAGCCGGCTGTTTAGACATTCAGTTGAAGGTCATTTGTGGAAAGTTCTCATAACGTCTCCTACAACCCTTTGAAAGGGCCCCACAGTTATATCTTGGAGGGTATTACAGCTTAACCTGCTGGGGCCCTATCGTGAGTTAAAAGGGAAGACTATTACCTAGAAATTGCTAACAAGGAAAAAGGGTTTTCCTCCCACACCTTTTATTAAGCTCTTTGGTTTGTTATATTTTCACCTTGAGTCAAGCAAATTTTACTTTTCCCATGTGTAATCATTTTTCCTTCTTCTCTGTCGAAGAATATTTTCTTTTAAAAAAAGAAAACTTTAAATGCTGCTAATCAGTTTCAAATGCTTTAAAATATGGCACCACATTTGGTGCTGTTGAAAGCCCGGTTTTGAGAGAGCATTTTAAAAAAATCCTGCTAAAATCTTTAAAGTATCCAGCAGGAAGGAAGGAAGGAAGACACTAGGATGTTAATGGTAAAGCGATTCTATCGAACAACATGTTTTGTAGCCCACATTCCAAAAATACCTCCAGCCAGCTTTATATTCTGTTTTCTGGTGGCCTTTTTTCCCTAGTGACATTTACTTGTCAAAGTCTAAAGTAGTTGCTATATTAAATGAATGAATGAATGAATGAATGAATGAACGAATGCTCTTCCAGATGGGGCAGAAACCTTTTCTCCTGCAGAGTCATGATGATGGAATCAAATGGCTGTTTGTTTGTTTGCTTGCTTGCTTATATGCTGCATTTCTCCTAAAGGATCCAAGGCAGCTTACAGTATTAAAAGAAACAAAGTTAAAAGCTAAATAATAAATTGTAACAAAGTTTAAAGTGCCATCTCTCTGAAAATGGCTTCTTTTCAGGGAATTTTGAAAAAAAATAAATAAAATGTTTTTTAAAAATATTTTTAAAGTCCCCTTCCATGCTGGAGCTTCTCTTCTGAACCTATTTTCGTGTACGTTGGCAGTTAATTGAAAATATCCAACCAGAAGGCTCTGAACCCAGAAATAAACTTTCACTGCAAAACAAACAAGCAAACAAACACAAAGCAAATCTTCCTTTGGCATTTTCTTCCCAGTTGCTTTGAACTACAACCCTCACCACACATTCCAGTTAGATACTGAATGGGATTGGATTTGTTGTCTAATATGTCAAGAAAGTGCCAAGTTGTCTGGAATTCTAGGAGGAAGTGCCTGAATCAGCACTGGAACATGGCTTTATTGACCCTATTTTACATTGTTGTTTTGAGTACTTTGAAGAACATCCCTTGCCCCTCTTACTCTCCATCACACACACGTATGTTCAAGCAATCCTATACTGTCCTTCTCTTCCAATTTCATTTAAAATTCTGTTTCTCCTATTAAATGTTATACACACACACACACACACAGTGGTGCCTCGCAAGACGAATGCCTCGCCGGACGAAAAACTCGCAAGACAAAAGCGTTTTGCAATCGTGTTGGTGACTCGCAAGACGGCTTCTTCTATGGCTGTGCTTCGCAAGATGATTTTTTTCCCCCGCAAGACCGATGCCTCGCAAGAGACGAAAATAATTCATTCGTCTTGCGAGGTTTCCCATAGGAATGCATTGCAATGCATTCCTATGGGAAACCGCTTTTCGCAAGATGAAAATTTCGCAAGACGGCTCTACTCGCGGAACAAATTACCTTCATCTTGCGAGGCACCACTGTATGTATGTATGTATATGTATGTATGTATGTATGTATGTATATGTATATGTGTGTGTGTGTGTGTGTGTGTGTGTGTGTGTGTGTGTGTGTGTGTGTGTGTGTGAGGTAAAGAGAGAGAGAGAGAGAGAGAGACTGATCTGGCTCAAACTTCATGGTTCAACCAGGATCTTAACCCAGATCTTAACATTCACTTTTAAACTTATTCTTAATCTGTTTCTAAAGAATGTATTTAACTGTGTTTCATTGCACCAGATGTTGGTGTCCCCAGTGGACAACAGAAGAGTGATTAATAAAATACTAATGAATGAATTCACTGACAAAAGCCTCAGCACTCAACAAAACAACTTCTGAGGAAGCAAAGACTGGATGGGAAGCACTTAGAAATGTTTCTTTCTCTACATGCATCGTCAGGCACCCTGGGATATAGTGGCAGATAGAGGTAGGTATGCAGATTGTTCTAGAGAGCCAAATCAGAGTGAAAGGAGATGTGTAGTTTTATGGCTTGACCATCTCCATGTTGCAGGAAAGATCTGCAGTTTTGACTATCCTCAGGGTAGAGAATGGAGATCAAATGAATTAGTCACTGGGAGATTTTGGAGATACCAGATTATACTAAACACCCGGGGACAAAGAAGCAGAGGCTGATTCCCAACTTCTGAAGACAAAAAAGCCAGCATGAACTCACATCCGTCTCTTGCCTGGGGCAAAACGCACAGGTTGCCAGCTAAGCAGAGAACAGTATAATTCATCTTAATCCTCAGGAAGAACATATTTTTAATATCTGTCCCACCCACAAACCCACCTCATCCCCCACAACCCACCATGTCATATGTGAAGGAGCTTCATAGGATGTTTATTCTTATACCTCAATCCCACTTGTGTCTCCATCGTGTTAGAATTATTGTCAAGGCTTTTTAAAATATGGATTTCTTTGTACCAGTATAAAATCCTAACATGATCTCATTTGTGAGGAAACTGTGTTGATCTCCGCCCACCCCCTCTTTCTTCTGTCTGCCAGTTTACTAAAGCCCTTTGATCAAGAATTAGGGAATTAAATTATTACTCATCCTTTTAATGTTGTATAACAAACATTCATGTGATAGTATGCTCAGTTACAGCAGTATCCTTTTCATTTTTTTAAAAATTTTTTGATTTTTTTAAAAGCATGAAATAGACAAACCGACTCTTTCAGCTCTTATATCTAGCTGAGGGCCTTCTCACATATTAACCTTTTAAAGAGGGCTGAGATGTACAGTGGTGCCTCGACTTACGACCGTCCCTACTTACGACCAATTCGACTTACGAACAGCTCCGGTCGCAAAATTTTGCTTCTACTTGTGACTGGAGCTTCCACTTACGAACAGAAAAAGGCAGGGGAAAAAGGCGGGAAATTCAAATTGCTAACTGTAGGTGGTGAAAGAGGCTGCTTCTTTGTAGCTCTTTCGCCCCGACGGTTAGAGTGAGTGTGATCGAGGAGGGACTGCCTGGCTTCTGCTTCTCAGTGAGCGTGTGTGTGTTTGCAGGGAGGCTTGGGACTGCCTGTTAGGTAAGGTAAGGTGCTGTTTTCTGCTTTTTAAAAACTGTTCTGGGTGTTTTTGCATTGTGGTTTTGGGGGGGGTGTTATGTTTCTGTGCTGTGATGGGTCTTGGGGGGTTGTTTGTTTTTTGGGTTCCCCCCCCATTTCCGATGGGTCTTGGGGGGTTTGGTTGCTTTTTGGGTTTTTTTTTCCATTTCTGATGGGCCCTGCATGCTTCCCTTGCTTTTTCCTTTGTTTTCTTTGCATTTCCGACCTTGTCCCTCTGTTCTCTGTGCATTTCCAATCTGCTCCATTTGTTTTCTGTGCATTTGCAATGGGTCTTGCATGCTTGATTGCTTTTCTCCCCCCCCCCCTTCGGCTGGAAGGGATTAATCACGTTTCCAATGAGTCTTGCAATGATTTTTTTTGGTGATTTTTTTCTTTGGCCGGGACGGATTAATGGGGTTTCAATGCATTCCTATGGGAAATGGTGCTTCGACATATGACCATTTCGACTTATGTCCATCTTCTGGAATGGATTATGGTCGTAAGTTGAGGCACCACTGTATACAGACACCCATCCTGGCTGTTTCTGGGTCTGTTTTTTATGTTCAAAAGAATCACAGTAAGTAGCATTGTCTGTCCTGGAGTGTATATCATTACACGAAAGTATCTCAGTACTTTAGGAAGCAGCTATGGGTTTTGAAGCAGTTCAGAACACCTTCCTGAAGTGGCAAGATGCTGCTGTTACAAGGACAACCTGGTGTGTGGCTGCTCCTCATGTTTCTATGCAGAGGTGTGGAGAAAGACAACCTGAAATTATGTTGCACAAAGACACACAAAATTAGTGTTCCCTGTCCTTTTACATGTAGTTCAACATCTGTGCTGCTTCAGTTTTCCAAGAATGATAGCTCTCAATACATCTCTGTCTTAGGAACTGATTATTAATCAGCAACTGCTGGCCATTTGGCACTGCATAGAGTTGCCGTGGATGTGAGGCTGGAAGTCCAGCTCCTTCCCTTAAGAAGACTCATGCAGGTGAGGATTAAAGTAGTGACAATAGTGCTGAAAGAACTGAGGAAAGGTGCTCTCAGTTGTTCCTCAAACTTTAAGCAGCCCTGAATGCAGTTTAAAAGAAAGCACAAGCTAATCACGTAGGTCTGTCCAACTCTCAGCCTGTTCTGGAAACTTGCTAAATTTCTCCAGCATTCCCCACACAAATGGGAGCCAAATACCCATGCCCCTCCTTTGGAGAATCTCAGCAGTCTAAGCCAGATACAGAGTTAAGAATATAAGAGGAACATGGATGGAACAAGACCAAAAGGTCTGTCTAGTCCAATTCCCCAAATGGCCAGTTGGGAAGGCTCACTATCAGGACAAAAGTGCCAATGGCTGAAATCCTGTTACTTAGTATAAGCCAAATCATAACTTTTGGTCTTTTCCTCCAGAGTAAACAAACTCCCCCTGTTGTGATTTGAGGAGGTGTGTTCAAATTGGCTTGGTGCATGCATAGACATTCCCCAAAAATCACAGTGGAAATACTTTGTTTACCAAAAAGGAATCAAGCAAAAGTTATGTTTTCACTTACACTAAGCAACAGGATACTGGTCACTGTATTATATCTGCATGGTAGTGTAACTGTTATTGCACAGCAGAGCAAATCATTCAACAAAGCAATTCTATAAATGGGGGCAGCCGAAACAAAAAAAAATTATAACTTTGAAACTGGATTTTGGATCAGCATCAAATTTGGCACACTTGTAGCAGGCAGTCTGGTCTTGCTCAGTAACAAATATGGGGAAGTTTGGGCAAAGGTGTTCAAGTTGTGAGTTCAAGGCAAAGAAGTTCAAGTTTACTTTTACTTTTAAAAGTAAAACTGTGCCAGAAACAAGCAACCCTAAACATTCTCAGATTTAAAATAGCTGATACAAATAGAAAAAGGCTTATACCATTCACACTTGTCGAAAAGCCACCTGGACAATTGCTTTGTTTGTGGGTGAGAAGTGGTTAACTGATTAAAAAAAGAATTGTCTTCTGGGATTTTCCCTTGCTTGGTGTCACTTTGTGAATGTTAGTGAGCACAAGAGGGTATCCTGTAGACCAGAGGTCCCCAACCCCTGGTCCGTGGCCTGGTGCCGGTTTGTGGCTTGAGCCGGACCGGGCCGCGGAGACAGACCTCCCGCCCACCCCCCCCACACGCACTCACCCCCGCAGAGCTGATTTGCGCATGTGCGAACGCCGCACCGCTGTTTGCACATGCGCACGAGCACACACATGCCCGCACAAGTGCTGCACCGCTGTTTGCACATGCGCACGCGCTCTCATTTGCGCATGAGCACGGGGGGTGCCCCGCATTCCCCAGCCGGTCCGCGGGGTGAAAAAGGTTGGGGACCCCTGCTGTAGACCATCTTGGCTGCCGTCATTGGTGTCGTCAACATTCAGGCTGCCCTTTGCTATATAAAGCTTGGCATCTGTTTTCCTGCTGGCAATGAAGGCACAACATTGTGCAGCAATGCTGGGTCATTTCCTGGCATTTTCAGTTGTGGATACACAAAATACTACATTCAGAAAATGAAGGCTTGTTGTTAATGTGTAATATATAGAGCCATATCAAACCAGAAGGCACTTCCTTATATTTTTTTTCAGCATTTGATGAAGTCAACTCCAGTCTTTGAAAGCTTCTGACTAATTTGGTATCATTAAAATGCCACAGTAGTCTTGCTGCCCTTAGCAATTGTCATGTATTCCATGATTTATGAATAGACTGCTGTTCTAAGAACTTGCCTCCACAAGGGTTCATGGGCATTGCCAGATTTTTCTGAGGCTGAGATTTATGGTTGTTTTAGTTCTGGAATGGAAAGTCCTCATTCTGTGGGCCTACTGTGGGTTTTTAAAAATGTGATATCTGAAGAGGGGTCTAGGGATTTGTTTAAAATTGTTGAGGGAGGGAGGGCCTAGTCCTAACTGGCCAAGATGGCTGAGGGCTGGCTAAGCTTACGCTAAACCAGCTTTGTGCTGCCTCAATGGCTGAGAGACACTTGGATTTAACGTAACTCTGTTCTTCTTCCTTCCTTCCTTCCTTCCTTCCTTCCTTCCTTCCTTCCTTCCTTCCTTCCTTCCTTCCTTCCTTCCTTCCTTCCTTCCTTCCTTCCTTCCTTCCACACTGTGTCAATACAAAGGCAGTGGTGTTGGCACAACAGACGTCTGCCCATTTCTGACCCTGTCCAGCCAGTGCATCTTTGAGTTTGGTTTGTACTGTAACACTGTTTTAAAATAGTACTGCTGGAAACTCCCAGATGCAAAAGTCAAGGGTAGCAATTTGTGACTTGGAGATGGCACTGAGATTCTTAAAATGGCCAGAGCTCAAGGAGGTTACTCCCTACATGTGTTAAGCTCTGTTTAAAATGTAAAGGCTACTATAGCTGATGGAGTTTTTCCAGTTGTGCATGCTGTCTTTAATAGGTTTGGCTAGGAGGGACCTTTCTGGGCTGGACACTAATCAATCATGCCTTCCCTGCCTCTGATTTCAAAGAGAGCCCTGCTTATCTGCTCTGTGTCCTTTTCCCGTCTCTTGAGTCTGTTGAAGTCTGTGGTTTAAGGAGTCATGTTTGTCAGTTTGCAGTTGACCTATAAGTAAATGAAACATTTTTAAATTAATTCTACTACTACATATCAGAAAGAGTTATTGAGATTGTAAGTGCCAGTTAATGAGAAAAAAAGGTAATCTGCTCTGGAGAACTTTAAGCTATTCTGCTCAGTGAATCCATGCACTTTTGGGAATTTAACCAAAATTCAATAATAGCTAGTCCTTGGATCTCCATCATCACTTGCTATTGTTTAAAAAGTAGTTCAAAGGAAAGTTGCACAGCCTTTAATGGACATGAAACTTGGAATAGTTAGTGTTTTTGCTCTGTGAATTGCAGAATCCCCCAACCAGCATACCATTGGGTGTTTTCATTCAAATAAGTTACTTTTGGATAGAAGAAGAGTAAAGCTCAGCTATGCTGTGGGTCTTTGCCATGTACTCAACAATAGCCTGCACCTGATATTGAATACTTGTCCCCACACCTTGCAGGTACATGAGGTTTATGGAGCCTCTGGTAGGCAGCCAGACTTGATTGCTGAGTCATGGACATAGAACTTGGACAGAACTTGAACAGGCATTCTTGAGTCATGTCTTGTGCGAGCATTCTAACGAGATAATTAGACAGAATGACTAAGCCATTTTTGTTGTGCACTGCCTATTTTCCATCTGTACAATGAAACAATTTTTTGAAAATGGGGCTTTTTAGTCAAAAAGAAATATATATGATCAAGTTGGGACTTGATCAAGTTAAATGAAGATTTGAGGCGGGGGAACATCAAGGAATAAAATAAACCCATCATTTTCTGTTGACATTTTTACACTGCAAAATTATGAGCGCTACACATTACGATATAGGTACGAATATGGAGATTAATGCATTAGAGACTCTATACCAAGCCAGAAGAAACATGAAGTAAAATATAGCATAATTGTTAAAATGATTAATCTGCAAACAATTATTGGAATATCTTTAAGCCATTAATACTGTTTATAGTAGTGACTGGAAAAAAGAATATTTCTTTTTGTTTTTTAAAAATATAATAAATGGATGAGCAATAAAAAGGAAACAGGGAATATCAAGCACTACACTTAGATAACCATACACTCAATACTGTCAATGACTTTCACATAAAATATTTCCTGGTGGATGGGTAGGTGGGTTGTCAATATTAAAGGGAAAAAAGAAGGGGGGAAGGGAGGGGGAAAGGCAAATACTGTGATTAGAATGGGGACGAATATAAAAATGATTCATAATATTCAACAAATATCGCTGATTTGTCAGTTATTCATTGCTTCCTATTCTTGAGGTCCAGAGACCCTGACGAATATGAAGCAATGAATATAACCCTTTTATATCCGTCCCTTCGTCTATCAGGCTTCTCCCCTCTTCCTATGCCCGAGCGGGCATAGAAAGAGAAGGGTAGGGGGACCCAAGCAATACCCCACCCCCACTGTCTTTGCAAAGACAGTGGGGCTGGGGGATTGATTTGATCCCGCTTTGATCCTTTCCCTCCTCTTCCTATGCTGGCAGGGGCATAGGAAGAGGAGGGAAGGGGGACCCAAGCGATCCCCCAGCCCCGCTGCCTTTGCAAAGGCAGCGGGGCTAGGGGATGGCTTCTGTCAGGCTTCCCTCCTCTTGCTATGCCCCCACAGGCATAGGATGAGGAGGGAAGGGATCAAAGCGGGATCAAAGTGATCTACGAACCAAAATGGTGCTTCGTCCCATCTCTAACTGTGATACTTTAAAGACTAACAGGTTAGACTAACAAATTACATTACAGACTAACAGGCCAAGAGTTGTACAGGTTCAGTGTGAGCCTCATGGAACAAAATCCAGTGATCATCCATGGTATCTGAAGAAGTTGATTTCAGCTAACATGGAAATAAATCTGTAAAACTTTGGAGTATTCAATTTTTTGCCTTTCCTCCACTTTCCTTTCACCTTTCAATTTTCCCAACATGCTGAGATACTCTAAAACAGCCATTTCAGTGGAAATTGTACATGTGTGTGTGAGGGGGGGAGGGAGAGAGAGGGAGGGACAGATAGACAGACAGACAGAAGTCTCTAGGTCCCTCCCATGGTTGCCTAGAGCTTCTGATTGACAGGATCAGGCTGCAGATGGCATACAGGGCCGAAAATGGCACACAGGTAAAAAAGAATAAACGAAGCAATGAATCAAAAATTGCTAAAAATTCATCACTTCATATTCATGGGGGTTGTCACATCTGACAAATACGAAGCGATGAATTTCCGATGAATTGGAAATTTTAGCTGATGTTTGCAATTGGATTTTTAATCCATGTCCATCTCTACTTGTAACATATTATTGGGCCCCAAGTGCGTGGATTTTGCATAAATCTTATAGCTTACATTACACACACACACACACAGTACTCTCACTCTGTGACTCACAAAACCAAGCAAATCCCTCATGCTGCTACAAAAAAACAACAAAATAAAAAATAAAATAAAAAGCAAAGTGTACTGCTTATATAGTGCACTTAAAGCACTCTCTGGTAGGGTTGCCAGATACATGGGTACCAAAAGGAGGACATAGAAAGACAAAAAAGAAGACAGAGGAGGACGTATTGAATGTTTCGTTTGAATCGTTCTGGATTAAACCCGCAATCAATATAATTTTATTACAATAGCTGCCAATAAATGTCTCTTAGTGAACCGACCAAGAAACAGTCATGTTAAAAAATAAAAATAAATTCAATGGAGGCTTTTTTTCAAAATACCAAAAAAACATTATTTAAACAGCCAATTGTACCCGAACCCACCCCGGCCCAGCTGCGGGATCCCCTGGCCGCTCGCACTCTGTACAGGCTCAGAGGCAACCTTGCTAATCTGGACGCCCAAACAAGGTTCCGGCGCAGGCAGGGGGAAAGCGGCGCTGGGCAAAACCGAATGAGGCAGCCTCCCCTCCCCCGAGGGTCATAAGTTCAAGGCTGGGGAGTGTGGGAGTTGGAGTCCCTGAAAGGGACTTTGAACACACACAGTCCGGGAGCTCGCCTTCCCATTGATGCGCTCGGGCACTGCTTGCTCCTGCCTGGCTCGGCGGGCGGTGCTCCACTCGCTCTGCCTTTCTGGGCTCCACGTGGGCTGGGCGGGCATGGCGGATCGCCGAGCAGTCGCGGCAGCAGTGGGAGGGGCGAGGGCTGCACTCCAGCACCGGCAGCAGGTAACGGGGGGTGGGGAAAGACAGGGGAGGGGCGGTCCTTCCATCTCTCCCCCTCCCATCCAAAATTAGAACATAAAATATACAAAAGCCTGACATTTTAAAGGTTTTTATCTTTGCCTGCCGGACGGAGGACATTAGGCTAAAAAAGAGGACATGTCCTCCTTTTGCTTGATGTCTGGCAACCCTACTCTCTGGGGGTTTACAGTTTAATTATACAGGCTACATATTGACCTCACTCTCCCAGCAAGCTGGATACTCATTTTACCAACCTTGGAAGGATGGAAGGCTGAGTTATCAGAATCCGCTGGGATAGAATGTTGACCATGAGCAGAGTTTTGACTGTAACACTACAGTTTAACCACTGTGCCACAAGGCTCCTCCTTGGACAATACCAGTGAAGAAACAAATCCTGTCTTCTCTGTCAGTAGTCCTGTGTAAACAACAGCATAAAGAATTTGATCAAGCTCTTAGGTGGACTACTCTAGAGCTGCCTTCAGTGTGGCAAATCCCAAGTTATCCAGGCCTGGTGGCAAAACAGTTGTGCTTTCTGTTAAAATACTTGAAACACTGATTGACAGCTTTCTGCTTCACAGTACCATGTTCCTGTATTTGAAATATGTTTTTCTGCCTGCTGCAAGCACGATTTAGCATATGGATTGTACTGATGTTTTCTGTGCACTGCGTTTTAACCTGGATGGTATAATAATTATATAATGGCTGAAAGGGGGAAAATGGTATAGAAGCAGTTGATTCTATCATCTTTTTGATATCAGCTTGTTAACCAGGTTGAAAACAGCACAGGGGACCACACCTGATTTTCTTCTGGTTCTTTCCTGGTCAATGAGCTGGTATCAAAGGCAGAGTACAGACCTCAAGCTGAACCTGCTGAGAATAGTGAGGTAAAAATTCTCTTACTGAGGCACTTTTTGCACCCCTTGACAAATCTTCAAAACCTGACTTGGGAACGTTTCTAGAAATTTTCTTACAGGGAAAAGTTGGTGGCATCTTAATATTCTGAGTGGTGGTTTTGCAAGATGTTTCTGCTCTCTTAAAATTTCCTGCGGCAGGAATTTCACATCAGATGAAACTGGGAATAAAAAGAATTGTGTGGAGAAACCGGTATGTCTTGCTCTTAACAACATTTTCATGCATTTATGATGCATGCCTCAGCAATCAGATCTCTAAAGGAGGCTGGTGTTTACATTTCAATGATCAATCATATACTGTAGCTCTACTGTATCTCCATAGCTGAGGGAAACAGCTTGCTTTTATCATCTAATACCATTGTCCACTTATGGGATCAGTGACTTGTCTACTTTCGCCCTCAGTGGCAAATAAACAACTAATTGTTTTAGCTAAGGATAAAAGGCGGAGATAGAAACATGGAAATGGGTTGAAGTTTTGTCTTTAAATGAACAAACTCAAACACTTCCCCTCCCTTATACAAAAGTAAGGTAAAAATGCATTGAAAATTTGCCTGTGGGTTTGTTTATTTTGAACCATAAGATAATCATGATGCAATGTTGTGATTTCAAAGAAAAGGACAACACATTGGATTATGATTTCACAGACATCAGTAGTCTCAATCAATGAGAACTCCATTGCAGTGTAAAATAAGAGCAGCAAGACCCTAGTGGAGAATTGAGGCTAATCTGATTACAGTGGGGTTGACTGCTCCAGCGGAAACATATTGGCGAGTAAATATTTGACAGAAACGTCCATTCAATAATCACAAGTTGAAAAATATGTGCACAGTTCTATAAAGTAGGTCAAACAATAGCTTTTTATACATTCGACTTCTCTAGAATGGACGTCGAAAACCTCCCAGGCTTCACAAGTACAAAACTATTTTTTTTAAGTTAGGTGTTAAACTGGTGGGTTTTTTGGAGATTGGAGGCAAACAACCCTTCAAAAGAAAAAGTTCATATTCAGTTTGACTGTTTGCTCATTCACATTTACACCCACCTCATGCAAATCCATAAGATCCATCAGATTGTCAATTCCTTCTGGAAATATTCCCATTAGCTCTTTCTTTAAAAGAAACCCAAAAAAACTCTTATAGATCTGGGATACTGTAGTGTATATTGAATTATCTCAGTGCAGTAGTTTTTTAAACTCTGTGCTTTCAGAGAACTTTTTTCACACGGACTTGTGCTGCAGAAGTTTGGGACTGACAGTTGTTCTGTAATAGAATGCCTGTTCTGTTCCTTGCAAAAGGTCCTCCATATCTCCATCTAAATGGATCCAGAAGCAGAAGGCCTTTGTCCAAAAGCTGCTGCCAGCCACAGCCGAGAACAAAAGGCTACATAGAAAAGCACTGTCATTCATTTAGTGAGATTAGTGGCTAACATTCTGAATATATAGTTTGCACCTTCTGGAACTGTGCCTGGACCTCATGCTCCGAAACCCCATACATTTCCACACTTGTGGCAGGACTTTCAAAGTAGAAAACAGGTACTGGAGAGAACAACTTTGAGGGAAATATTGAGTCTGCAGGTTACTGGCTAAAAATTTACTCGCCCTGGCTTGTACGGCATTTTCTAGCACATGCTATCTATTTGAGCTCTGGCAGAAAAGCAGGGGTGGCCAATTTTGGTGGGGCTGAGGCCCAGTTTTTGTTGGAGGGTGTGTGTTTTTTTAAACCTCCCATGTTGCCTCAGTAGGTCTGGCTAGGATTGATCTTTCTGGGCTGGAGTGACTCTCAATCTACCCAGCAGTCACCAATCATTCACTCCCACCTCTGATTCAAGGAAAGCCCCACCTCTCTGCTCTGCTTCTTTTCCCCTCTCTTCTGCCTCTTAACAACCTTGAGCCTGTTGAAGCCTATTACTGAAAAGCAGTCAGCCATGTTGCTAGCCTGCTGTTATCTGTTCACTGTAAGTAAATGAAATATTTATATATATTTTTTCTTCCATTGATGTCTCTGAATGAGTTATTGAGACTATAAGTGCCAGTCAATGAGTTAAAGGGGTGGACTAAATTGGGGAACTTGAAGCTATTCTGCTCTATGAATTGCTGAACTTCTGCTGCACAGCTGCAGAAATTTAGCCAGAAAATTCAAAACTCTGCAACAGTTTTAATTTCTTAAGCTCCCCTCAGGAATTGCCCTAAAGTGATGGTTGGGGAATCAAAACAGGAAGTGACTAGATGTCTATTGCCAAATTTGATTGCGGGGGTTAGAGAACTGGGGAGCTATAACCAGTGGTGGGATTCAGCCGGTTCGCACCGGTTCTACAGAACCGATACCTAATGTACTATCGGTTCTGCAGAACCGTTTGCTGGCCTGCTGAATTCCACCACTGCCCCCATCCCCTGCAGCCAAACCTCAAAATGTAAGCCACCTCTCCCTCCTTCCTTGGTTGCGGCACTTGTAAGGCACTTTTAAATCCTCCGCACTTGTAAATCCTCCATTCTTTTAGAGATCAGAGATAAGCCAGCTTGATTGGTTACAGCTGTACAACAAAGCCCGGGGCAGTCAATGACTGCTTCCGCCGGAGGTGATTGAGAGCATGAGGGAAAACTTCAATTAAGGAGGGAAGAAAGGTGCGAGAGAGTGACGGGTGGCTTCATAGAGCTTGTTTAAAAGTAAGATTGTAGAAAATTTAGGGAGGGAGGGAGGGAGGGTGGGTGTATGTGAGAGAGAGACTGGCTTTTATAAAACCATGAAAAAAGGTCGTGACTGCAAGGGAGAGAAGGCTCAAAGGTGCGAGGGAGGGATGGGTGGAAATGGACATACTGAACTGAAAAGGAAATGGGCATACTGAATGAGAGGAAATGGACATACTGAACTGAAGCAACTGATTGTTGAACATTGAGGAAGGGTTTGTGAGTGTGTGTGTGTGAGAGAGGGAAAGACACACACAGAGAGAGAGACTTGACTCTTCCATAAAACCATGAAAAAAGGAACATTGCAAAATTTAATCTTCATTGCATTTAGCTCTGCAATTTCTGCTGAGAACAGCAAGTATTTCAAGATTCTGTTTAGACTCTAAATTGAACTGGGCAGAACTGGAATATTTAGCAGAGTCTCACTAACAGCAAACACCTAGTAAAAGACAACCGACACACCTGGGACTAGATTTCTGAAGTGTGTAGCAATCATGTTTCTCTGTTTCTCATGCCCAAAGCAGGCAAAAGTATCATAGCTTATTCCCAAATCTGAATCCCAGTCTCTCTGCTCCTGGTCCTGCTTTGACTGCAACACCAAACAAAAGGTCTTACAAACAAAAGACTGTGGCTTTCTTTATTGAGTCAATCCATCTCATGTGCTGGAAAACAGTTCTCCCGGATTTGGGGGGGGGGGAGTCCTGCAGAAATCGAATCCACACCCCATCTCCTCAGAATCCTCCTGAGATGAGAGCCACACCAGCCCCTCAGATGGGGCTCCTTCGTCAACCAGTCAACGCCCTCAATTTGTTCAGAAACCCCAAGCGGGGTTGAGAGTGAAAGCATTAATAAAACATAGAACCTGTTGTTAATTTATTTGAATTCCACCACTGGCTATAACCCCTACAATGCAAAAATAACCCCAAGAGCAGAAGGGGAAAATATTTTGGCTGAGGGAGCTGGGGGGGGGGCTTCTCTGGGGTGTCTGAAGGAATTTAAAAAAGATCCTCAAAATCATACGGGGCTTCATATGGCCTACAGACAACTCTTTAACTATTCCTGTTATACAATGATAAAAAAGGGAATTCTAGACTTGTCAGGAATGCTTCTTTACTTGGAAGAGAAAATATTAGCTGAGACCACCCTGAAAAGATTTCAAATCCATCCAAACTCCACCCCCACCATTAGTAGAATTTCATTTAAGATTTTTTTTAAACCTGATACCACTGATTACTAATAATCACTAATTAGAAGAGCTTTTATATTTCTACGCTTTCTCAATTACACTGCTTTGTCATTTTGATATATTTTTATACTCTATTGAGCTAGATCTATGGCTGCATATATTGACATCTTAATTTGATTTTTGACATGTAATTTACAGTATATGGTATAGTGGTAAATTTGGAAGCGCAGACAATCATTATAATATTCTCCATAGCTACACTCAAAAAAGAATCCAATAATGCAGACAGCAGGATTGGCCCTGTGACCAGCCCCAACCCAGGCTTGTCACTTTTTAAAATAACTTTCCATTAACGTGTTTGACACCAGCCATTAACCACAGCAGACCAGTGGTTAATGAATGGAAATGATATCTTTTATTACATAGGAACATCAACTTGGGAACAGATCTAAGCTTCAGTTCTTCTTCAGTTACAACAGCACAACCACAACACTTTTTCTTCAATTATACTCTCCTTCTCATCACCCTCCAGCCCTCCAGCAACCTCGTCCTCCAGGCTCCAGGCTAGGCTGGCTTCATGCATCACCCAGCCAATCACCTTCCTTCCCTGTTAACAAGCAGATTGGTTGGGGTTTTCCCTCCCCTCATGAACAAATAAGGAACAGGTCTTTTGTAAAGCTAATGGCTCTTGATTGCTCACTCAGATGCAAAACATCCTGAAGTACTTTGCATTACAACATGTGTTTATTATTATGTGCTTTCCAATCGGAACTGACTCACAGCAAGGAGATCGATCCCACCTGCAGTTGGAAATCGCTGAAATTTAAAAAGTGCTTTTCAGCATGTGGAGGCAGGGACCTTCCCCAGCTTCCTGTCATCTTGCCTTTGAGGAGAAAAGCAATATAAAGTCCATTTATTGTTCTGCCCCAGAAAGTAGACGTATGATGTTGATTTCACAAAGTGCATCAAGCTGTTTCTTATTTCCTCCTTGAAATCCGAATAAACGTTTTACACAGATTGAAACATTTTATGCACTCACTGACAGATATTGGTCTGTGAAATTTATGACCTTTCTGACTTGACGCTTCTCATTCACCGGAACCACCTCTGCATGAGCACACTCCAATCATTGTGGTGAGATCCAGGATACTGTAATCGTAAGTGCTTTAGGAAGAAGGACCTGCTCACTTTTGGCAGTATAACGCAAGATTAGCCACTGTTCTAATTAGAAAATGATTAAATGTATAAAAATCTATGTGCGTTTTGTAGCCGGCACTGTTCTAAAAACACCGAAAAATCCAAAAGAAATACCCCATTAAAAAACACAGGTTTGCAATTATATTTCCAGGTCCCTAATAACCCTGCACACTTGTCAAAATAGGCACTGCCTTCCAGACCTCCCACCGAGATATAATTAATTTGAATGAGGTTCTCTCAATTGCAAAAGACAAAGGTGGGAGAAGTGATGTAACTGCTATCCGTCTTGAGCCGGGTTTGCACAACTCCTTCCTTATGACTGGCTTCACACACTGATTAATAGTCTCTTTCCACTTCAGACTTTAATTAAATGCTATAAAAGCAGTCAGCTGTAAGCCATGAATGTGTTGGCGACAAAAAAGTGCCATTATATAGTGGTAAGTTCAAGCACTGTACAAATTTAGTGTGAAACCATGTTAAGTAGTTCCATATGCCTTCGTTTAATGTAATATTCAGAGGGCTCCTTGGTAGCAGTGGGAGAAGCATGAGACAGTCAAGTATCAATTAAAGTCGGAGAGCACAGTTTTACGCGTAATGATTTTTGCTCATGAGGCAGGAGTTGCAAAAGCGAAGCCGTGGTCCAGGGAAGAACTTCGGAGAGAAGATCTCTGCAAATCATATAGTAGTATTCAGCTATTTTGGTATTCAATCAGGACTGCATAGAGGACAAGCATATCATTCCCTTTCTTTCCTTTTTTTTTACTTCCCAAAATTGCTACCATCAGATTCTGGAAAATAAATCCACATTAATACGCCACACATGGACCATGCGGTGAAATTTATTGGTGTTTGGGACGGATGCTAGCAACGAGAATGCCATGACTGCACAGTCATTGTATTATTATATCATCATAAATCCTAGAGCAGAATTATATATGATGCTGCAGTCGCATTAACCTGCTGGTTCCTTCTTTTCCACAAGCTACCCTTGGCTTAAGCTCTCCTCTATAACCTGCCTTTTGCGTGAAACATGCTCTCCTCACTGCTATTACCATCTTGGCAGTCCAAAAGTGGGTTGCTTTGCAAGCGGAGCTGAAGGGAGAAGAGCAGAAGAGAGTTTCAGTGAGAAATTTAGGAAGGTAAGGGGCTCCATCTTGTCCTGCTTCTTGTCCTCTGAAAAGCACTTGCTCCTGGAGGGGTTTACCAACAGAGAAGGGCTATTGCATGATTATATTTTGGCCCTGAGAACAAATACTCCTTGCTTGATTATTAACTCAAGCAGCAAGCAGTTACATGATTGTATGGATAGTGTGGTATAGGGGTCGAAAAAACATGCCCCCGTGCCCTTCAGTGTGACTCCCAGATCTTCACCAGAAACCCGTGGCACACACACCTCAAAGAAAGAGAAGAGTTATCTTTGGCCGATTGCTTCCTCTCTCTATATATAGAGAGAGGAAGCAATCGGCCAAAGATAACTCTTCTCTTTTTTTGAGGTGTGTGTGCCAGGGGTTTATATATATAAATATATATATATATATATATATTTAAAGGCTTCATATTGTAGAAAACTGATTTTGGGCAGGTGGGGGTGGAATTTGATACAAATGGCAAGTTGTACCTTTAAAGGCTTGTTATTTGTTATGTGCTGTCAAGTCACTTCTGATGTGTGGTGACTGTATGAGTTAATGACCACCAGAATGTGATATAATTAACAGCTCTGCTCAGATCTTGCAAACCAACAACATCTCATGCTAGGTTCCTCTCTCTTCCTACTCGCCCCCCCCCCCCCCGCCCTGCCAATAGAATTATTGGGTAATTCTACCTGAGGGAAGTCTCTTTTAGAATTTGTGTGTAGTGTATGCATATTTAAACTTCTTTTTTTAAAAGCCAGGAAATTCAGTTCTTCAAAAATTTATGAATGGGATATTGTGCTTCTGTATCCACAATTCAACATGCCAGGAAATGGCCCAGAAATGCATGCAAACCCCAGGATCCCATGCTGCACACCACCACCACCAAATCAGTCACTATCATAATTCCTGGGACCCGGTCTGGATGTGCTTAGCAGAGGCCTCCTGAAGTGAAGCGGCCTCCCTAAGATACAGTGGTCCTCAACTTACAACCATAATCCATTCCAGAAGATGGGCGTAACTCGAAATGGTCGTAAGTCGAAGCACCATTTCCCATAGGAATACATTGAAACCCCATTAATCTGTTCCAGCCGGAAAAAAAACCCCCCAAAAATAATTAATAAATAAAAATAAAACACTGAAAGCCCCATAGGAACGCGCTGGGGCCGAAAAACAAAAACACCCAAAAAAATATCAACCCCCCCCCACACACACACACAGCCAGCCCCAGCGGAACGCCATGGGGCTGGTAAAAAAATAAAAAATAAACCACACACACACACACACACAGCCATCCCCAGCGGAACGCCATGGGGCTGGGGGAAAAAATCAACACCCCCCCCACAGCCAGCCCCAGCGGAATGCTATGGGGCTGGGGAAAAACACACACCAAAACACAAAAAAGTCACAGCACAGAAACATAACCCCCCCCTCCAAACCCAAACCCACCCTGCAAAACAAAGTAAATGTACTTACTCGGGACCAGAAAGCAGCTCCAGGCAGTCCTGAAGCCTCCTCCGACGCACTCACTTTAACCGTTGGGGCGAAAGAGCTACAAAGAAGCTCTTCCCCGACCAATGGTTAGCCCTCTAATTTGAATTCCCCGCCTTTTTCCCCTGCCTCTTTTGTTTGCAACTCGAAGCTCCCGCCGCAAATCGAAGCAAAATTTTGCAGCCGGAGCTGGTCGCAACTCGAAATGGTCGTAAGTTGGGACGTTCGTAAGTCGAGGCGCCACTGTAACTGGGATGTTCCAGCATGGAGCTGACCTCCTTGAGGATATTTCTGCCACCTGGAGCAGGATGGCTGGATAAGAAGTGGGAGGGAGGGAGGGAGGGAGAAAAAAAAGAAAGAGAGAGAGAGAGAGAGAGAGGATAAACCTAGGGGGGAATCCCCTCTTCTCCTGGCCATCATCCCACTTCCACAGGCCACAAGGAGGATCCTTGGGTACAGCACCTCTCTTGACCTTGCCTCACAAGAAAATAGTCTTTTCAGAGAGCCATAGAATTGGAGGCATGGAAGGGACCCCAAGAGTAACGTTGTCCCTCTCCCTGACGATGCAGGAAATCCACACCTAAAGTGCTCCAATAGGCAGCCAGGTAACTTCTGTTCATAATGTAACTACTTTCCTGGTGAAGGAAAGAGTTGGGTTTTTGCTTTGTTTTTGAGGTGTTTTTTTTTTACAACAAAAGACAATGAGGATATTTGTTGTGCAAATTAAGTAAAACTGCCAAGTAATGCAATTGTATTAATGTACAAACCGGATAAATTATTACAGCTGTTCCCTTGTTATATGAACTTTTTAAAGATCAAAATCATTGAATGGGTTGCTCATGTCGTTTTTAAAAACAATTAGTCTGTGCTTCTGCTGTGTGTGTATGCTTTGGTTCACAAGAAGTTTTGTGCAGTGATATTTTGCACAAATTACAGAGACCTTGATGAGGAAAGATAATGTTACTTGCCTTGCTTACCCCTGGAGCTGAGGGCTTTGAAAATTCTTCATGGAGAGATATTACTGAGTCAAGGCTGCCTAAATCAAAGAGAACAAAGGATTTAGCTAGTATTCTTTATATTCCTATTCTTATGCAAGTAACTTCAAAATCAATATCTTCTGATTTGGTACAAAAGACAGAGACAACTTACTAGACAGATTAACTGACCATTTACACTGGTGTAGTCCCATTGAAGTCAATAGTACATTAATCACATAGTTTCTCTTACATTTTTCTTTTAATGTTTAGTGAAATCAGTCATTCAAAGAGCATCTGAGAAGATTTAGCTTATAAATCATTCACAGCAAGCAATGACTTCAAAGAAGGAACTAAGCTTAAGAGAAAATAGTATTATATATAACTTTATTTGCATGGTTGAATGTTTGAGAATAATATCTTGCAAATGTTAATTTCTCAACTGGAATTAGTTGAGTAATTATAGTGGAAGACTAGAAACTAAATAATTGCAGCAGGATTAAAAAAAAACAACTACTTTAGTTCCTCCATTTTAAAAAAAGTAAGAAAATAATATAAAATTTATGACCAAGCAGTTTACTCCAGTTTTTCTGCATATCCACTGAACTGTGTGCAAACTATAGCTCCTGTCAATAGTGTCATATCCCATGAAAATTAGTTCAAGATGGTTGTGCCTTGGCTGTTTTTTGCATTGGTAAATGTTGTAAACCCAGCAACCATTTTAAAGCAGAACAAGCTTTTGTGGGGGGTGGAACTATACAAAAGAAGAAATGGACACACACACACACAATTCCCACTTCATGTGAAATCTGAGTCACTTCATAAAATCTAAGCAGGTAAGGAACCCAATCCACCAAGGATTAGCTATTATGACTTCATCTTATTATGAAAGAAAGAAGATTTACGTTGCTACACTGCACAATGGCCTTTCTCAGCCTGGTGCTTTCGAGTATACTGGACTCCCCAAGAATCAACCTGCACTGCTAAGATTCATAGGAGCTTTGTTCCAAAATATCCGGGACAACACCACATTGGGAAAGTCTGCTTTACAGTTTATCTTTTTTCTTTTCCTTTTTTTGGGACTACATCTGCCATAATCCCTTTGCTGCACTGCTTTCTGACTAGGCATATCAAACTGCACTAAGTCAGAAGAGTCCTAACCACCTACTGTTGTCTGCTGGGCCAGGTAAGAAGTGCCCCTCTAAAAGGGATATTTGCATGGCTCTACCTGCCATTGCTGTCGAATCGAAAGGTACTGTCTATGGCAGCAGCCATGGAGTTCCAAAATGGAACCGGATGGTAGAGTGGGATCAGTTGGGATCTGCTTTGGATGTTTTGGCTCCAAGCTGCTCTGTTTTCCCCAAGAGGTGGATGGTCATATGTCATCCATTTGAAGGACTGTCCAGTCCACACGGCTGAGTTAAGCATAAAGAACCAGAAGGAGGGCTATCAGATACCTTGAGGCTGCCCTTCCACAGGCTCTGCCAACTCACCTGGTCACTATTTTCCCCACTGGGGTCAAGTGTTGGTAGTGTGTTGGAACTGTGCCACAATTAAGGTCAGAAATTAATTCTGTTGGCATCAACAATCGGGATAAAAATAGTGTTTTCATATCTTCTAAGGCTCCTTGAAAAAAGAAATGTGTCCTCTCTTGAGGATTATTAACACACGTACAAGGTTTGTGGGGTGCTTCGGAGAAATAAAATGCATGCATAATCACGGGCAGGCTTTAAAATGTAAAGGGTTGAAATGCATATAGTAGAAAAATGCAGAGAAATATGCTTTAGTCATTGTGGGAAAGTTGCAGAAATAAGGTGAAATGTGCCAAAAATTTACATACCAGGAAAAATATGGTTTTTAAAAAAATCTCTGTACACAACATGGTAAAGGAGAATGTTGGATTTGGAGACATCCAATAAAATTGGAAGTGAGATTTGTCTTAATCCTTGGAAGAACTTTCCCTTTTGAAGGAACTGCAGATGGTGACAGCAGCCACGAAATTAAAAGACACCTGCTTCTTGGGAGGAAAGCGATGACAAACCTAGACAGCATCTTAAAAAGCAGAGACATCACCTTGCCGACAAAGGTCCGCATAGTCAAAGCTATGGTTTTTCCAGTAGCGATGTATGGAAGTGAGAGCTGGACCATAAAGAAGGCTGACCGCCGAAGAATTGATGCTTTTGAATTGTGGTGCTGGAGGAGACTCTTGAGAGTCCCCTGGACTGCAAGGAGAACAAACCTATCCATTCTAAAGGAAATCAACCCTGAGTGCTCACTGGAAGGACAGATCCTGAAGCTGAGGCTCCAATCCTTTGGCCATCTGATGAGAAGAGAAGACTCCCTGGAAAAGCCCCTGATGTTGGGAAAGTGTGAAGGCAAGAGGAGAAGGGGACGACAGAGGATGAGATGGTTGGACAGTGTCATCGAAGCTACCAACATGAATTTGACCCAACTCCGGGAGGCAGTGGAAGACAGGAGGGCCTGGTGTGCTCTGGTCCATGGGGTCACGAAGAGTCGGACACGACTAAACAACTAAACAACAACAACAACAAAACAATTTCCAGAATATTCAAAATACTCTTTGTGTTGACAACTCTACATGAATTTGGTGTCCATGAAACTTGAGAGATGCCCAAGTTATTTTTGCCGTAATTGGAGTCCACACATTAGGCCAGGGTGGGGCCCCTGTACCTCCCAGAGACATTTTTGAGACTGCCAAGGTCACCCTGAGTCTGGTTATTGAAAAAATTCCCCCTGCCCATTTGTTTTTATCAAAAAAAGAGGCCCATTTCTGCTTCTGAAGATCTCCAGGTATGGTGTTTTTCCCTCCCCCTTCAGTATCTTGGGAAGTCCTCCAAGAACCCACCTCATGCCCCAAAACAAACAAACAAAAAAATAGAAGTGCCTTTCTGAGCACTTCTGCTTTTGTTTTATTTTTAATTGACATTTCTAATCATTTCTGGACAGTCTATGACCCGCAGGGGAATCCGGGGAAGAGAATTTGACCCCCTAAGAGACTAAGATAGGTCACCCTTGCATTAACCTATATGTAAAAGTGGAACCTGCATGGTTCTCTATCAAGAAGATGATTGCAAAACTCAACTGGGAAGAAAAAATAGGATTATTTCAATCTGTACTTAGTCAACCATAGAGTGATGTTCATAAGCACCTCAAAAGTACTGAAAAGGATTATAACATGCATGTTTCTATATTCATTTTCCCTAAAAGGGTATATGCAAATATTTGTTAGGCATATAAACAGTCTGACTTCGCATAAGTTCCCTTCCAATGTTGTAATGTTGCACGAGGATTACAGGATTAAAATAAAAAAACTTTCAAAATTAAAATTGCCATGGTAACTTCCTGCTGATATTGTACCAGTTCCATCAGAAAGACAGTCTCAAGGCAAATATCTCTGGGCTGGCAGACCGAAATAAAATACATCTTGACAAAGGGAGTCTAATTTTCTTCTTCGCTCACTATATGCTTAGTGTTTTCATTCATGTCTTGGTACCTACTGTCTCTGAGAAACATCCCCAGTGGACTCAATATTAAAATACATTTACATATGTATCCCATTTCATAATAGCCTGCTTGCTGGGAAACGTATTAGATTGAGGCATCCATTTTACTGAAGGCTGTTAACAGTCTCAGTATGGCAATAGTCTACAATCTGGTGGATAAATATGCCACCAATGACAAATTAATATGTGCTGGCCTTCATCAGCAATGGAGACAAATGGTATTCTAATATTTTGGACTCTGCTCAGTTTCGACTGTCTAGGGAACGGCTGAGGCAAGTGGCCTGTGGATCTGCAATAAAGAGGGATAAAGTGCCCTCTGTTTGAGAAAAGGGTGAGCTACATCTTGGATTGCAGATAGACGAAAGGGTTGAGAGATTCAGAGAGAAATGGATTTTATTAAGCTGCCAAAGCCATTAAACTGCTTACATATAAAAAGGAATGTGATATTGAAAGCCCAGTGGGACTCCTGTTTAGATGGACCAGGAACTGTTATTTTCTGCCAAAGGATAATGTGCTTCCAGCATACTAAGTGTTCTCATTGACGTCACTTTTCTTTGGGTTTTCTATGTTGTTTCTTTCCCACACAGGTAGGAAATTTCAGAATTCTTAAAAGATCCTCAGTGTGAACTCCTGGAGCCATTATATCTGATAGGAGGCATTCAGCTAGCGCTTAATGGCAATTCATTTCAACTTTGCAGTTGTGTTTCCTTTGCTTGGAGATGGTTCAGACCGAGGAAACAGTCGAACTGTTTCCTATAGCTCTGGGCAAATTGGCTGCTCCTGCCTATCCAGTGGGTCACAATATAAAGCACACAGGCAAGGAAAAGTTTCCCTCAGGTGTTGGTAAGTGACAGCAACATTCTTAAAAGATAAAGCACAACAAGCTACGGACACTGGTAACACCTAACTGTTGCCAAAAAAAAAAAAAAAAAAAAAGCAAGAGTTAAAGACTGTGAAAGGGTTTATATTTGCAGGAAGAGAAGTCAAAGAGGGCTGCTTCCACAGAACGTGGAGCTGGTACCAGTTCAGCCCAACCTGGACAACCTCCAAGCAAATGAAATGAGAAAATGAGTGAGAATATGTTCCAACTGCTGCATTTTGAAATATGCCAGGTGTATGCCTTTGTTGTCTCCATATTCTGGCAAGCAACAAAAGCAAGCCTGCTGAAGTTATGGCAGGTTCCTTCTCACAAGCTAAAGCTTTTCAAACACACAAAATGACTCGGGTCAAAATCCTGTCAGGCTTCCAATGTCAGAAGATGAGCTGAAAAAAAATGTGGGAATTTAAAACATACTT
This sequence comes from Intellagama lesueurii, assembly GCA_037013535.1. Taxonomy (NCBI): domain Eukaryota; kingdom Metazoa; phylum Chordata; class Lepidosauria; order Squamata; family Agamidae; genus Intellagama; species Intellagama lesueurii. The sequence continues at coordinate 104,551,924 of JBAJHW010000003.1, forward strand.
TTCAGGCACTTCCTCCAGTTAAATCTGTGCTTACATTTTTCAGATACCTTCAAAGACAGCAGCCTCAAAGTTATTTCATGTTTGAGGTGACACACAGAGGTGTTGTGAAAATGTTTCGATTTTGAAGGTATTTAATTGGTTGACAACAAAGACAGGGGTTGACGCATGTTAACTGAATGGGAAGGAACAGAGGAAGACCCTCCTCGTAAGGCAGTGATGGAGCTCAGAATTACTTCAGTGCAGTGAAGATGTAATCAAATTACAGTATGTGTCCTCTGATTGGGGAACTTCCTGAACCAGGTCAGTCCATTAGGTCCAAGCACTTGGTGGGCTCACTCCAGTATAACAAATCGCCATAGGTAAGGATTGGATTGCTGCTTTAAGCTTGTATTTGCCTTGTCATCCTGGTCTCATGAGAGTAAAACACATGTTATTGTAGAGAACAAGTTGCCTCCACTTCACATTTTGTCCCAGGCACTTTGGTTCAAAGAGTTCTATTTTGTTTGGAAAGAGAGACTGGAGAAATCTACCCAACTTGGTGTGTTTGAAACTGTCTGGTGAAATTCTCTGTTAACAGGGACAAGGGAGAGTCTTCTTCCACTACCAGCTCCTGTGAAATCTCTTGATATCTTTCATGTTCAGTCTTCTTCCATTCCTAATGTAAACAGGCCAATACAGCACTCTGCACACAGAAAATTGCACTGGAGACTACTGAGATCTGGTGTGTTATTCCCATGGGCCTTATTCCTGACCAACCCTTCCTTTCCTTTCCCTTCCCTTCTCTTCCTTTCCCTTTCTGTGCCACCTTTGAAAGGATCCAAGGTGGTCCAAATGGCAGAAATGTGGCCCAGAGAATAGAGATGGATGAGAACTTAGTTTTGTTTCCTGATAAGGATTTTTTTTCTACCAAACTCCACTGATTTCTTCATCAATTCAACAGTGAAAAAATTGAGATTACTGTATACACATCCTAGAGCAGATGTAGATGTAACTGACCGAGTCATCCAGGCAGAGAGTTTTGAGTGCTTAGATCTCAAACATCTTTGAGGCCATTGTCTTTCTGGTGCTGAATGAGGTTTGCCACCTCTTTCTCCCCAACAGGGAGATCATCTTTAAAGTTATAGGACAGCCACATACAACATAGCTCTCTCCAGGGTGGGAATATTTATAACTTGACCAGGACAGACTGGCTGATAATTTTATATGGTTTATTTTTTATAAGAATAAAGCAAGGTTTGCAACTTTCATTTGAAATGGGATGGAATGAATTTGAGCTTTTTAAATTTTAATAACAAAGAAGCCAGACTGATGGTTTCATTTTTCTCTAGAGTAGTAGGGTCCTGCTGCCTGCTAGTAATGACTGCCATGAAGTTTTTTTAAACCTGTCAAAGGGTGGTGAACAGAACCTTCAGTTCCTTAATATAATGATCAAGGAAGCCAAATGTCCACAGCCCATCAAATATTTTGTAGAACATTGCTGCCTTCCTACATTTTAGAACTGGGAGAGCCCCATCACACTTTTAGGGTTGTTGTGTTTTTGCTCCATTCCCCATGAAAAAATCTGAACCAAAACGTTCTTCCCAATTTTAGCTTAGATAAGTTTGCAGAATATTTACAATTAGGATAGGCAATTATTGTGGAGAGAGAGAGAGTAAAGCTAACACACTCGGGGGCATTTAGACATATAATAAATGTATTGACTAACATTTGGTGACTAACAAAGTGTACCCTGATGCAAACACAGGGAGCAGAGATTTACCAGAACAGGTATCAGAAAATACCAGTCGTCCCAGGGAAATAGAGGTAACAGAAGTTAAGGTGTTGAAATAGACAGAACGTTATGCCCTACAGGAGGGATGTGGAATCTATGGTCCTCCAGGTATTTAGCCTACCATTCCCCGCTATGCCACCAGTGTCCCTGGTTAGGCTGGCTGGGTTTGACTTTAGGAAGCTGGAATACAAAACAGCAAAGCAGCCATCGCTTCCCCATCTCAATCCTACAGTTGCTGATACCATTCACTAGATCTGCTTCTTGCTTTGTGGGAAAAAAACATGAATGATACTGTGGTCTTCCTATGAGTGGTAATAAAAACTTGTGATTAAAAAAAAGGTAGGAGAGGAGAGTGCCACAGGCTTTCCTTTAAGGTAGCATTAAAAAAAAATCCCCATTTTTTTCCAATGTTGAGTGTATGTGCGTGTGAGAGAGACATGTTTAATGTCATTGTGCTATTTATCTCCTCAGGAAAAAAAATTGTCTTCTTTCTTTCTTTGGACTTCTTTTAAACTATAAAATATTTTACAGCTGAGGAAGAATACAATGAAGGTGTGGAAATGTGTTTTAATTTAGGTTCATCAAGAAGTTTCTGAACAAATGCATGAGCAAATACAGAAGACTTGAAGGCATGAGCAAACTGTAGCTAAAATTAGAAAATTCAGAGTAAACATTTGTGGGAATTGCCATCTGCTCACATATAACTCACAGAGAGGTAAAAAATGACAAACCATCCAGACAAATAATTAGAAATGAATCATTTAATAAACTCTCTTCACAATAAATTTATATGCATTGACTAACAGTGCTGTCTCCTAAGGCACAGAATATGAACTTATCCATAGCTTCCTGGGCCTTCATGGTTGTTCCAATACTAAATTCCATGACTAATCAAAAATTCATGGAGATAGCCAGGCCACAATTCAAAATTCAGACCCGCCAGCTCCTGAGCCACAACCTATTAACGCATATAAAGAAAACTCTCTGAAAACCATTAGTCTTATTCATGGAAGCACAAGCATAATAAATTCCACCTGATACTGGTGGAGTAAAGCCTGGTTTTCACATGACACCAAATATGCTGGTCAAATGGGTGGTACCATTTCAGACTTCAGATGAAGAACACAATTTTCAATTGTTTCTACATTTAAAAATAAACACATCTGTGCAGACAGAACACTAATCTTGCAGGAAGCAGCTACATCTTTTCTGCTTGATACATTAGTTTTTGATATTTTTCAGAGAAGCATGCAAATTAGTGCAGAACCACACCACAACTAGTACCAACAGTCTCTAACAATCTGTTTTGTTACCTCATGAGTACCAAAATCCATACACTCTTAAACACTCGAGACAGTTGCAATGGACAAGATACAACTAAAAAGTATAACCAAAACTAAGACTAAGTAACGAACAGTTACAAAGGGAGGATAAAAAGCAAGCACAGGAGAGGCTACAACCTATTCAGTGCTGCTATATTTTAAGACTGCATCTTAGTTTACAACATTTTCAGTTTTTGTGCATTTTCAGAGAAGTACAATTTTTTTTGCAAATGAGCAAATGCTGTCTAAGAATCACAATGCCTTCCCCCAGTCTTGCTGTCTTACATGGAGAAGTTTTTTTTTCTCAATTTCTGAGTCTGTGTGAGGATGAGCTAGGCCATAATTTGCATCTCTCACAGGAGTCGATAGGGTCCCATAATCTAGAGATGCATTTCAAGTTCATATCATCATAACATTGTTGGGATAAAATTATTAGGCTTCATTCTTGTTCTTTCCTTCTTTCAATATGCTGCTGACAATTCATTTTTCCTTGATTAATACATTCCGAGGAAGGGAAGACTGTTCCAAAAATATTTTAATGGCTTCGGGTTCTCAGGCCAATCATGCTGTGTGTTTGAAATAATTGAAATAATCAGTGCTGGAATAATCTAATGAAATTGCTGTGACTGCAATTCAGTGACAGAGAAGCAAATAAGGTATGCTTAAACAAACATGGTATCATAAGTAAAGAATGAAAGGGGGTTAAAAGGGGAGTTACACTGAGCGCCATTAACAATTGTTTGGGTTCTTTATAGTAACATGCAAAATCTAACTTGGTGAAACGTCATTCTTTTTTAAAGTTTTAATTGCTCGAAGAAGAAGAAGAAGAAGAAGAAGAAGAAGAAGAAGAAGAAGAAGAAGAAGAAGAAGAAAGGAATAGTATTTCAAGACAGCTGCAAGAAAAAGAGTCAGTTGCGACCAGAAACCTAATAGGGGAGAGGAGAGTACTCTTAATAAAGGAAGTAACCAGTGATAAAGAGGTTTTTTTAAAAAACAGAAGATAGAGAACCTAGGAGAGATTCACCACTGAAACTTAATTGTTGAGGTCCTTTTACACCACAGTTGATTCTGGTCTGATTCAAAATGGTGTTTAACATTGTGACTTTAGCTCTGGATCTGTTGCACCTAGATTACCTAACTCTGTTCTTGGGCTGTATTTATTGACCATGGGACCAGCCTTTCCTGGGATCAACACAATTCCCCTTCTCACATGTTGATTTCAATCTTTTTGTGAACTTCAGAATAATGCTTGTCTCATCCAAGTAGGGCAACTTTGACCAGTTTAAACAATTTTCCTGAAATTCTAGTCTCTTGAATATTCTTCAGATTTAACATTCCCTCTGTGGGGGGGGGGGGAAAGGAAGGATGAAGGGAATTGGGCTAGGTGTATTGAAGAAATTGCATTTTATAATGCTGAAATAGGGCTACCACTGTTTATACTTTCACAGTACTCATTTCCTAAATCCCAAGCTGGATCAAAATGACCTAGCCAACATGGTCAATGGTCAGAGATTCTGGAAATTGTAGTCTACAATATCTTGTGGGCCAAACCATAAGAATCTCTAAATTACACAATGATAAAGTCTCAAGTGCCAGGATTTTTTTAAAAAGAAAAATTGCATTGATTCCATTATATCGTATTCAGATTAGTAGTAGTGTTAGCATTCTGCTTACTATTTGAATTTCATGGAAAAGTTTTGTATTTCCTTATCCTGCTGAAAATTCCAAAACCTGAATGGGCCAATCTAATGCCATCAACTCTATTTTGCTGCATAGTGGTTTGATTTCAATGCAGTGCATTGGCTGGGAGAGTCATGTACCCCAATGGGAAAAGATCTGTTGGGGCCATTTTTCTTGCACACATTTTTTGTCTATGAAACAAAGGAAGAAAGGAAGGAAGACAACTACATGGAAGTGATTGAAATCTGGGACATTGTAGATAATGTCAGGTGACAATGTTGCAGAAAGCCTACATTGGAAGGTCTAGTTTGCCATGGCTTCTGCAACAGAATTTGACTAAAACGTCCCAATCAGTTGCATGAGGTTTAATTCAAACCATTGTGAAATTCTCACACATACTGACCCAAATATTACACTGATCTCTTTGTCTTTTGCTTGCTGATCCTTGTTTTCTTTCCCATCATGCATTTCAACATTTCCATCCCTCCTTACTCCTGATAATTGCCTGGATATTTAACCATCCTGTTCAAATTAATAGAACTTGGCTATGGGGGAGGATGTTGTGTCTGAAATTATTCTGTAAACAAAATTATTTCATGTTGTGCCACCACATTACAGAAATTAAGAGGGACATCAAGCATATATGCATTAAAACACATTATTTTAATGCATTTCCCTTTGGAAAAAAAGCAAGAATAGTAGCAGATGTTTCAATTTAATATCATGGTGAAATAACTGTGTGGAAATTACTTAACCTTTTATGCAGTTGTATGGGACTTTTATCAGATTTGTCATCTAATAATAGCAGAAAGAAAATTTTAAAAGGCTAGACACAAGAATGCAATTAAACCTACAACATTCCAACAACAGCATAAAAAAGTATACGCAAAAATAGCATTATAGACCTCGCTCTTATTTTCCCATAGTTCTTGTTATGGTATTGTCAGTCATTTGGCAGTACTGCAGGAGGGTTGGGCTTTTTGACAGCCAGCTTCGCCTCTCACTCAAGTAACAGAGGAGTAACACCTTCTGTTTAGGCTGGGCCATAATCCATCACATAGGTACAACAAAACAGAGGGCTGAACTAGATGTTATAATGAACATGTGGTTGCTGGTGTCTGATATTTCTCCGATCACATCTAATATATCACTTTGTTCCAGGGTTTTTGTTGCAGCCTTCATACAGAACTAAACAACAACAACCCCAGACTATGTCAGGGCATTTCAATAAAGTCACATCTATGAAAATATCTCAACAGAATCTGTAGTTGATAGACTAAACTAGAGCATAAGCAATTATAATATCACATCAGCATAAAAGGGGGGAAAAACGTACACACCAGAGTTTTCTCCAATCTAATGGTGCTCTTCTGGCATCCTTTGCTCTTTGCCCTGGCTATCATTTCTGGCCATTATTTATGCCTTTATTTCTCCTTCATCTACAATAAACAATCCTTTCTTTGGGTTTGGAGGTCCAAGGGCATGTGCACCAAGGGGATTTTTTAAATAGGCTATTCTATTGTCCTGGTAGTCTTTGTAACTCCAAAGGCCTGTAGCATGGAATCTGGCATGCTGCCAATATGATGATACAGTGGACCCTCGACTTACGGAATTAATCCGTATTGGAATGGTGGCTGCAGGTCGAAAAGTCTGTAGGTCGAGGCTCCATTGACCTACAATGCATAGAAAACCGATTAATCCGTAACCGGCCGTTTTTGGTCCATTTTGTTTGATTTTCCGGTCTGTAGGTCGATTCTCTGGCCGCAAGTCGAACCTAAATTTTGCAGCCAGAGAAGTCTGTAACTCGAAAAGTCTGCAGGTCGAGCCGTCTGTAAGTCGAGGGTCCACTGTAACATCATTGTTTTGACTACAATTCTGCAAAGGTTGGAGGAATAAAAGCCTGGGGCCCCAGAGCCCAGGAAAACCAGAATGTTTAACACCAAAGCATTGGAATACAAAGAGTGCAAGCTATAAGACCTGCATAAGCCACATCCATATTCACACGTTGACACATAAACATGTTCAGCTGTCAGGAACATTGTGGTACAGTGACCTTGGTTGGCTTGAGAACTGGTTAATTGTTTTGCAATGACTACAGTAAACTATAGTTCAAGTCTCAATTTGAAAAGCTCTTTCATTTTCAGGCAATTTCTTCTACACATCCCTTAATTATTTTGACAATCTGCACACACAAAATTCCATGTCTTGACACAGGAATTGATGAGGGAGAACTATTCAAAAATTGGGTTTTACATTGCCCAACATTTCTGAATATATTTTGAACATTCATGTTATTCTGCAGCAAAAACAACACAAAAATATTAACTTTATCCGCAAGAAAATTGAAGCACAACTCAAGTACATTTTTTGAATGCACTCCTGAAAACATTCTCATCACATCCATCACCTCTGCAACAATGTTGTGATAGAGAACAATATGTTGTAAAGCAGGGAGACTAGATGTCACTTATATTCTCGAAAGCTGATCAAAATCAGGTATATAAGAATAATTTTATTGAAAAGACTCCTTGGGAAGGAAAATAAAATGAAGGTTTTCTGCAGCACATACCTAAACCCTAATGTGAGCATTTAAGAGCTGATAAATGGTGCTTACTTATCTTCAAAAATGGGACTCTACGTGCTATCAGAGCTGACAGAATGAGTAAGATAAACCATGTACCACTGATCTACCAGACAGAAAATGAAATCCAGACATCAGCTATTTAAAAAATCTTTCATTTCTTTTTTATCTGATGGTTTTTCATGCTGTACAGTAGTTTGTTTGCCAGCACATAAACCCCAATAAATACAACAGCTAATAAAGCTTCTTATTACATGTTAGCTTTCAACTAGCTTTTAACTAATATATGCAAATATCACAGTTAGACAGTATTACTATAATGTAAGTGGAAATAACTGGCTGGATAGCTCAGTGAGTTAGGTATCTGGCTGCAGAGCCAGAGATAGGAAATTCAATTCCTCACTGTACATCCTAAAAGAGCTTTGGGCAAGCTGCACAGTCTCAGGATACCCCTGGAAGAAGGGAATGTTTAGTTAAATTTAAGCTATTATGAGAACTCTCTACCTAGAAAACCCTGAAAAGGGTCACGGTAAGTCAGAATTGACTTGATGACACATAGTTATTAAGTAGAAATGCACTATTGCTCACCGTATTGCCAAAGATTGTGACTAGGTAACCACTTTGGAACACAGCATTGAGAGAAAGGTGGGATATAAATCGGATAAATAAATAAGGCATAACGTTTAATAATTTTCTGAAAGGCAACAATCAATTACAGTGGTGCCTCCACTTACGACCATAATCCATTCCAGAAGATGGACGTAACTCGAAATGGTCGTAAGTCGAAGCACCATTTCCCATAGGAATGCATTGAAATGTAATTAATCCATTCCGGCCGAAGAAAAAAATCACCAAAAAAAAATATCACTGCAAGACTCATTGGAAACGTGATTAATCCCTTCCGGCTGAAGGGGGGGGGGAAGCAATCAAGCGTGCAAGACCCATCGGAAATGCACAGAAAACAAATGGAGCAGATCGGAAATGCACAGAGAACAAAGGGGGCAGGTTGGAAATGCAAAGAGAACAAAGGAAAAAGTAAGGGAAGCATGCAAGACCATTGGAAATGGGGGAAATCACCCCAAAAAACAAACAAACCCCCCAAGACCCATCAGAAATGGGAAAAAACACTCCAAAAAGCAACCAAACCCCCCAAGACCCATCGGAAATGAGGGAAAAAAACCAAAAAACAAACAAACCCCCCAAGACCCATCACAGCACAGAAACATAACCCCCCCCCAGCCCAAAACCACGCTGCAAAAACACCCAGAACAGTTTTTAAAAAGCAGAAAACAGCACCTTACCTTACCAGGCAGCCTTCTCCGATCGCACACTTTCGAACTGCTGGGGCGAAAGAGCTACAAAGAAGCAGCCTCGTCGCCACCTACAGTTAGAAATTTGAATTTCCCGCCTTTTTCCCCTGCCTTTTTCTGTTCGTAAGTGGAAGCTCCGGTCGCAAGTAGAAGCAAAATTTTGCGGCCGGAGCTGGTCGTAACTCGAAATGGTTGTAAGTAGGGACGGTCGTAAGTCAAGGCACCACTGTATTTCAGAGGAATGGTCTGAACATTCCTTTCAGAGTGACCACTCCTGGGACTTATCTCACATCTAAAGTTCACGTAGAATTGCTATGCCATGCCATGCCATGCCATGCCATATATTTTCTGCCATTCATCAGTAGTTATTTCAGTGTGAGTAGTTTGTATCTTTTCTTACAAAATGACCTCCCTGCTTCCCAAACCATTTTATGTTAACTAATCACAGCTTGTACTTTTCCTGTTCAACCAGGGGAGCTTACCAGGGTGAGGAGGTGGGGGTAGGGTAGCCACTTACATTTGTCACCAAAAAGGTCTTCCAGTGGAGGACCATCACCTCAAAAGAAGAACATATGGCCACCCTAAGGCTCATTTAGAGATGATGGTCCCCCATTGGAATGGCTCTCCATTGGAATTGGTCCTCCATCAATGAAATAAATCTCCCCTTCATGATTACTCTACCTGGCGCTGCTGGAAGATGCATTTGGGGGAAAAGGAGAGGCAACACACACACAATAATTAATGATAGTTCTCCTATTGTGTCAAAAGAATATAGATGACTCTTTTGACAGCTGCATACAATACTGATTTGGGGAGTGTTACATGTGATGTAGGAATATGGGAGGGTGGAGAGAGAAAGACAATCTCTGTGAAAAATAATATGGAACCTTATTCAGCTGTTTGCTTTCATTCCTAAGTCTCCTACTTTTCTCCAATGTACTTTCCACCATCTCTAGGTATTTATAACCTTGCATAATATCCATGTACACAAGGGTAATATTAAACTATTTTCTTCTCATGCTAACTAGATTTCTTTTTCATTGTTTCTCTTTTTTTCCCTTAGTACTTCAACCGATACTGAATAGAAGATTCTTGCATGGATAATTAACAAAGATTCCATTGTTTCAGCACTTGAATTAATTGTTAAGCATTGTGTTGCTGTGCTTTGTGGCATGCCTTTCTTGCATTGTTATGCATTGTCCTGATACATCATGCATGACAGAGGAGTTGTTCAAAGCTGATTCACAGGTTCAAACAATTTAATATAAATTTTATTACAGACCTCTATTTGGAAAGGTAAAAATAAAAAGACTATGCTGTTCTATAATTATGATAATAAGGCATTTTGAGGTCATTGCAATATTTCTGTAATAAGATTCTCATTGGGTTGAAAAGAAATTGTTAACAATCATTTAACTATATTTGCTTATGACTATGCAATTAATTACAACTAACAGCAAAATCATATATATGTTATATTGATTTTGCTGTTAGTTGTAATTAATTGCATTGATATAGATAGATATATAATCAAATAAATTGAATTCATTTTGAGCTGGACTAAGGTTATATATTTCATGAGCTACACTAATTGATTTTGGTGTTGAAAAAATCCTGGCACCTAAGCATTTTAATTAATAGACCTAGATAAATATTTGAGTATCTGTAAACATTCATTTATCATGTTCCAGCTTTCAGTGCATCTTATGCATCTGATTCATTTTCAAGATCATCTATTGAAATTATTTTTTATTATCGGTACTACTATTAGTATTGCAAGATCTGTTTTATTTGACATATTATCCCGGTGGAACAATTAATTTGAGAGATTTAATGGAGCTTCCACCCTCCACTCCACCCAAGTTGATAGAGCTGTGGAAGGCTTCTCCACTCCTCTATTAAAGTATTCTAATTAAATCAGTCATCCTATTCCCATCTGCCAATGTCTTTAGCTCCCTTCACGGCTGGTTGGATACTGTACACAGGAGGATCTCATTCACAGTTAGAAATATATATTTTGGTGTTACATCACACACAAAAGGAATCCCAGGGTACTCAACTCATCAAGAAAAACCTTCCTCTGCTTATCTTGAAAAGATGAACTAGATTTGTTCTTTTCCCCCTTGACAGTTTTTTTTTTTTCTCCCTGTATAGTCCTGGAATCATTTTTATCCTTTTGGGAAGAGGAACAAATTAGCTATTGGAGCATGCTTTGCACTCTCATCATGTTTGCCTTAAAGGATCGACTTCACCACAGTTATTGCAGTATGGATGCCACGGAATGTCAATGGATTGAGAGTTGGCAGACAATAAAATGCAAGGGTCTCTACTGGAGTGTCTGGTGGAAATTTGTGTTGCTGCAGCTACAAGGAACAGAGATGTGGCAGAGGCAGTGCCCAGAGGGCTTGTTGATTGCATTGGATCATGGAGGATGTAAAGGATCCAGGAACTTCACAAATAAGTTATTTCTCATGACACCAAGAATATATCTTCTTGTGAATATATCTTCACATATACCAAGAACAGTAATATATCTTATGTGACAGGCACAAACAATTTATCCTGTACAATCAATCTTTGTTTTGCAATCTGCAATAAATAATATGTTTGCTTGCTCACTAGGAAATAATGAGACCCCACACATGATATGGATTTAACTAGTCCTCTTTAAAAAAACTTTCAAAGAGATCTTTGGAAGAACTGCCACAGTGTAGGATGGAGCTGAGTTAGGGGATCTCCCCACCTACCTCCTCCTTAGCCAGTCATGGCCAAGCCATCCAAGCCACCCGAGCCACCTAAGCCATGGTTGCAAATCATGCATGCAAGTTGCATACAGCCAGCCACCAGGTACTTAAGGAAACTATTTGTGGAGAACTTTGTCCCCAGATCCCATGACTCAAAGGGGGAAAGAGCCCAAGTTTGGCTCCAAAAGTAGTCTAAATCCACAACCTGAAGAGCAGGTCTGTATGCATTCTTTTCATTCAACATGTTTTTGTGAATGCTTGTGACTGGTACCTAAGTATTCCCTACACACAACTAAATACACAACTGCCAAGTGATCACATATTCATATTCAACTCTCTTCAAATTAAAAAAAACCTCTGGTTTATAAATGAGGGATATTGTGCTTCTGTATTCAATTCAAAATGCCAGGAAATAGCCCAATATTGCTGCAGAGCAGGAAAAAGGATGCCAAGCTTTACATAGCACAGGGCAGCCTGAATGTAGACAACACCAATGGCAGCAGTCAAGATGGTCTACAGCAGTGTCCCCCAATGTTTTCTGGTCTGCGGACCGGCTGGGGAAGGCGGGGCACCCCCCGCGTGCCCGCGCATGCGCGAACAAGTGCGTGAGCGTGTGAGCGCGAGTGCCGCCATTTTGCACATGCGCACTGCCGCTCGCGCGCATGCGCAAATGGCAGTGCGCGCTTGTGCAGGCCCCCGCGCACCCGCGCAAATGGCGGCGCAGCGCTCGTGCGGGCATTCCAGCGCGCGCTCGCAGACGCAAACAGGCTGCGCGGGGGTGAGTGCGCGCGGGGAGGTCTCTCTTGCCGGCCCGGTCTGGGCCAGGCCAGGGACCGGCACCAGGCCGGGGACCGGGGGGGTTGGGGATCGCTGGTCTACAGGATACCCTCTTCTGCTCACTACCATTCAGGAAGAGATACCAAGCAAGGGAAAATCCGAGAAGATGATTCTCTTTTAAAAATCAGAGTCAGCTTCTCACCCAAACATGAAACATTTGTCATGGCTGTTTTTCAACAAGTGTATTTACTTCACCTCAGGGCAACAGCCCACTGAGGGACAGTGTGGTATAGTGGTGTTGTGGTTAGAGTGCTGGACTAGGGTTCAGACTTGTGTTCAACCTTCCATGCAGCTACGAAGCTTGCTAAGTAACCCTGGTATAATTCAACTCTCTCAACACAATCTATCACAAGTCGTGATGGGCACAAATCAGAAAAATGGTGATTTGTTTTGATTCGTGATTCATCAAGGTCAACAATTAATGAATTACAAATTTACATTTTTACATTTTTGATCCCTATAAAATGGCATCCCAAGCACCTAGAGGCACCACATTCACAGAGCAGCTTCCCTGACTCTCCTCTACAAGCCCTGCAAGTCTGGTGAAGTTCGGGTTTCGGATGTCTGAGTTATGCACCCACAAGGAGGACACTCCCAGGAAAGTTTCCTCCAGGCACCTAGAGACATCAAAATCACAGAGAAGCTTCTACTGGCTCTCCTCTGCAATCCCTCCAAGTTTGGTGAAGATGGGTTTCCTCGAGGCAGCTGCTAAAGGGCACTTTCCTGGGGGGATCTACTTTGTGCATGCATAACTTGGATATCTGAAACCCAATCATTACTAAACATGGAGGGATTGTAGAGGAGAGTCAGAGGACACTTTCCTGCAATTTGGGTGTTTCTAGATGCCTTGGGGGCCATTTTATAACATTTTATAACAAATCAACAAATCAAAAATCACTAAAAGGTCATTGATTTGTATTATCAGGAGCATTGATTTGTACGAATACCAATTGATGAATTAGCAAAAATATTTATTGAATTTGGTGATTCATTTTTTAATTTGTGCCAATCTCTAATCATAAGGGTTGTCATGAGGATAAAATGGGATGAAGGAAAGCCATGCATGACACCTTGAGCTCATCATAGACAATAATAACAAGCCAGCACTTTTCTGTGATGTTTCTAATGTTGAGAATGATAGTCCTCAACTGATACATCATCATCTGATTGTACACCAGATCAGAATTTCAATACTTTCTACATTTTATTAATGTAAAACAATCAGGGTCCTTTATTTTTTTTCCTGTTTTGCATTTGCCTACCCCATTCATTGGGTTATGCTTCCTCCCATGCAGAATCACTCTACATTTGAAGAAAGAAAGAAAGAAAGAAAGAAAGAAAGAAAGAAAGAAAGAAAGAAAGAAAGAAAGAAAGAAAGAAAGAAAGAAAAACCTTTTCAGTCTGTACTGTATGTTTCAGACTTATCTCTTACATCCAGGAATTGTGGTTGAAAGCCCTAGCTTGTCTAGGAACTTTTGCTGATACTTATAAAGAGCAATCCTTTACTCAAGATAATGTGCTTCAGAGTACTGAGGTGCTGATTTTCTTCTCACACACAGCCTGGAATAGAGAGAGAAAATTTGCCAAAGGCAACAGAATGTTTTCAGCTGGAGATTAGTCCCAAGTGGAATATCTGAAAGCGTGAGATTGAGGCTTCGCCCATACCTCACAAGGGAATTTTGGATCTGAGTGGGATACCAATCTCCAAAAAATGACAAGGGCTTATAAATGGAAGAGGATTTAATCTGCTTGCTTCCTAAACTGAAGAAACCCATCCCAAACCTTTATCTGGAACATGGCACAGCTCCCCAGAAAGTATTATTATAATCCAGCCTAATGCCAGGTAGTAAATCCACGAAGGTGCTTCAGAAGGTGCCTTAAAGCAAGTTAGTCAGCTGGTACATCTTACTCAGTATTGTCCACATGAGGGGTGTGCAGTCTCCAGTGATCTGGGGACCACAAATGGGCATCTCTGCACCTTGGAATGCTGCATCCATTCCTATAATCCCCTCTTCACCTTTTTTCTTACAAAAACAAATGTGAGTTTTCCCCCTGAAAAAGCCCCTCTGTACCCTCTACTGATGAAAAGTATTTTTTTTAAAAAAATTACCACCTTTGTGGGGTGTTGAGGGGGCCTCAAAACATGGCAAAATTACCCCCACACCTCCAAGAAAGCATAAGGGGACTTCTTCAGCCAAATCTTTCCCCTTACAATTTTAACAATATTAGGAAGTTGAGGGTGCTAGGGGGCATATGAGGGGGGCAGGGATCCCTCTGCAGCCACAGATCACATGTTGCCCCCTATACTGTTCGGGATTTTATACAGGAGTGCTTCCCAACCTTCCTTGGTGATACTAGGGATTGAACCCAGGACCTTTTGCATAGACATGATGCGCTTACCACCAAGCAGTGCAGAGCATCCTTTGGAAGGAAGTCCCACGCTTTTCAGCCAGGCATTTCATGTTACAAATTCAGTCATGTAACCAGTGTAGACCATCCCATGTGACAGCAACACATTCAGACTTGAGTTGCAACGAAACCATCTATGCTCAAATACTCGCTTCCAAGTTGTGGAAAAGGCAGTTGTGGAAAAAGGCCAAAGGATTTTGAAGCCTCCAGGGAGCTTTCTTGGGCTTGCCAAGAAAGACCAGGTCCCAGAAATCCCCTGACCCAGCTGAGCAAATGTTCAAGCAGAGTCCTTTACATCATGTAATTCTTAATTATAACATATATAATTTATAATGTGTAATTATATGCATTATGTGATAGCCCCCCTATGTGACACAAAAATGGAAATGAACCAAACACACACACACACATACATAACTCAGCCCTAATTCAGACTGCACAGAAATTCCTGCACTAAAGTGCCTCCCACAGTTGTAAAAGTTATGATGTGATTATTGCCTTTTATTTAAAAAAATATGAAGGAAGCACTTTGCTATCTATCTCTGACTTCAATCATTCAGCAGGGTGAATTGTGAAGGATGTGAAGTAATCGGTGTCATCTTTTCATAGTGAAAGATCTGACCCATGGAGGCATTTTCTGCAAGATCATCACATTAAGAGTATTTTTTCCAAAAAAAGTGAAATTATTAATTTGATGTCTAATTCACTAGGTCTTTATCTCTGTAACTAATGAATATATCTAATTCACTAGGTCTGTACCTCTCTAACACACACACGTGCACGCACGCACACACACACACACACACACACACATGTACACGAACTAGACACTAAATTAATAATATTGTGTACCAGTGAAAATGCTGGTATTTTCCCCATTTCCTCCAGTACTATTTAACCTCATTGCTTACTTCTTCCACACTGTATACAGTCAACCCTCGACTTACGAACGGCCCTAGTTACGAACATTTCGACTTACGAACCACTCTGATAGAAAAATATTGACTCGACTTGCGAACTTAGATTCGAGTTACGAACCGGAAAAAAAAGCCTAAGTCATCTTAGGTTAAAAGGAAAAAAAAAGAAAAAAAATTCTGCCCCTAGTGGTAGGAACAGATTAACCGGCTTTGCATTAGTTCCTATGGGAACCAATGATTCGAGTTACAAACCGCCCCTCGACCTAAGAACCAAAAACAGCCGGAACGGATTAATTGGTTTTCAATGCATTCCTATGGGAAATGCTGATTCGACTTACGAACTTTTCGACTTACAAACTTCCTTCCGGAACGGATTAAGTTTGTAAGTCGAGGGTTGACTGTACACTATACTATCTTTGTGATTATTTCCCCTCTTCTTCAATTATCACTGTTATTATCACTACATAATTAATGCTCAGTGTTTAAAACTGTACTATTCCCCACATCCGGGCAAAGCTTATTTTTATTGAGTATTTGTTTTTGATGGGAGGTGGGTTTTTGGTATCCTCAGTAGTATTTGCCCAAGATTAAAAGACTTCATATTTTTCAGTCGGATGGTACCGTTTCCATGTTCAGTAGGAGGGCCACCGATGAATGAATAACAGAAGAATAAACAGAAGGTGGAAGAATAACAGAAAAAGATGCAAATAGCAGGAAACCCTTTTTTTATTCCAGTCACCCTTAGCATTTCAAGTTAAAAGGATCAGGTAACAGGTGAGAGGAAATTCCCCTGCCTTTGACCTTAAAAGTCACTGCCAGTTGGCACAGATGGACAAAGAGCTGAAGATAATCTAACCAGATGTACTTATTACAATTCTTATGTATCCTTCTTGTGCATGATTTCCCAGGAAAGACATTGAGCTGTGCAAAATGTGGTAGTTTCTTGTGAAAAAGTACAGGTGCAAAATGAGATGAGAGGACAAGATAGGGTTCTTTTTTCTTTCTTTTTCTTCCAGGAAAGTGGGAAATTCTGCCTGTGGAGAAGTCTTTGTGAGAAATTTTGGCATGGCGCAACTCTGAAAACTGTAGACAACAACAAAAAATTGAGTACTCTCCACACGGCTAATCTGTTTTTAGACACAAATATGAGGGAGTGAGGAAAAGCATTTGCTGCGAGATATTTCTCAGTGTCAGAATTTCAATCCCTGTTCTAGGTCTGGGGAATTCATGTAGGATCTAGTCACTCATCTAAAACCAGATCATGTGTTGAGCATACTTAGTTGGTGTAGAGATGTGACAAAACTCTTAGTCTTCCATGTTGGTGCACTTCCTTCCCATTATTTGTATCAGGTTACGAGAGCAGTTCCTTCCTGCCCTCCGCTCCCCATGTGGAAACCAGTTTGGATTATTCATAGACTTCCCCTCCCCACTAAAGGACATGTTTTGTATGTATTCTCCCCACCAACAGTTTCCCCACTAGCATTTTTCCCCATAGATCAGTCTTGTGCATTTGTCAAGTGGGTGGATTTTTAGCCATTCTCATGGCTAAAAGGTACTCACAGTTTTATTTTTATTTCTCCAAAATATACTGTGTGCCTTGCAAACTTGTAAATTTCTGAGGCAAAGGCACCCTTTGTCTCATAAAGAGTCAAGTACAGTGTGAAAGGGATACTTTCATCACGAGTTTGGACTCCACTACAATCACTTTCCATCCCTCGGATTGTGGGCATTTTCTCACAATTCTTTCCCTGCTGGAGGCTGGATGTCATCCCAGCTATTCTGACATCAGATGCAGTAGCTCTAAGCCAGTCTAAATTTTTTTCAGCCAAGAAGCATCCTTCCTAGTCTTTTCCTCCTATTTATTTGACCTTGAATGATCAGGTGTAACAACATGCATTTTTCATTTCTCATGATATGACTGAAGTATTCTAGCTTTCTATATTTTATTTGTTGTATGATTATATGTTATTTTTTTCCATTTGCCTTAGTACTTCTTTGCTGATTGGCCTTGTCAATCCAAGAAATTCTTATTCTGTAATAAATCCATGCTTCGGATGTTTCTGTCTTTTCAAGAGTAGCCTATGATGCTAATGCCATGCATCTGGACTAAGAATACATAGCATTGTACAGCATGCATTCACAGTGCCAATTTGAAGTATTTGTTGCATATTATATTCTTACCTCAGAGAAACTGCTCCAGGCCATTTATGTTTCGACATTTGTCACATGGCTGTGATACGATTGTTCATTCAACCGAGTTCCAAGGTACGAATGTTTGTCAACATGCTCCACATTTTCATTTTTCAGAGGGGTGGCTGTGTTAGTCTCTTTTAGTAACAGCAGCAGCAGCAACAACAACATCAACACACACACACACACACACACACACACACACAGAGAGAGAGAGAGAGAGAGAGAGAGAGAGAGAGAGAGAGAGAGAGAGAACTATTGTACAACTTTGTGATTAACACATTTATGCCAGTGTGGCTTTTCATGGATTACAGTCCAGTTCTTCAGACACACTGATGTGTTTAAAGAAGTGGATTGGAATCCACCAGAAGCTAAGTTGTCAGCCAGTTGTACTGCACTGACTGCATATCAGATGTTGGCAACAACCTTTGACAGTGACATGATCATTTAAACCAGTAAGTTCTGCTCTAATTATGTTTTTGGAGTACTACAAGTATCCATCCTTGTCATACTCCTTTTCACATTTCTTATGTCCCCTTTCACATCTTTATGTCCTCTATCACCTAATTTCAATTTCTGCTGCAGCTTTTTTTGTTGCCAGCACAGGTTGTCAAATATAAAAATACCTCTTGAATCAAAACCTTTGTTAACCAACAATCTCATCATGCTGGGTTTTCTTACAGCCTTTCTTGCACTAGACAGAGCAAATACCATATGAATAGGGATTGAAACATGCATTTCCAATATCCAGCTACAAGGCTCTAGCTGCTCTATTATATTAACTCAGAGCTAATACCAGAACAGTTCATCTAATCTAGGACATTGAGCTTAACCTTGACGAACAACACACAAAGGTCTTTTCCAAATGTTTTTTCGGTCTTACCCTGTATCTGTCTGTTTACAGACCTTAATAAAACAATGAAACAATGTTCCCTCTCACCCCATTTTCAATCTTCTGGCATATTATTGAAATCCTGTCTTGTCCAAACTTTTGATTTTGAGGAGAAACAATGAACCAATTAATGCCTACTTCTGCTGTTTAAAATAAATGTCTTATCACTTTGTCTATCTTTTTTTTTCTCCTTCCAAAATATGGTAGCCCTCAATGTCACAAGGATACACTATAGCACATTCTGTTGTGCTGTAATGTGTACTATTGATATTCATTATGGTTCATTATTGCTTTTCATGTATAATCTAGCTAGTTTCCTTTGCTGGCAAAATTACATGACAGTAATAATGAAAATGAATGAATGAGGTTTACTGACCTTTTGTAGAAATCCCAAGTGGAGTCTCTCTACAAAAGTAAACCTCGTATCTTTTGGCTAATTGTCAAAGAATGAAGAATTTTTATACCATAGTCAATACAACCGTATTTGTCAAGCAATACTTTCAAGTTATAAAATGCACCGATGGCTAGCCTTCTATGTCATTTAAAAAAAGAAAGAAAGAAATGCTATATAAAAGCTTAAAGCACTTTCTGGGCGGTTTACAATTTTAATTATTCAGGCTACAAATTGCCTCTTTCAGGAAGCTGGGTATTCAATTTGGGAGGATGGAAGGCTGAGTCAAACTTGAGTCAGCTATCTGAGCCCATTGACATCAAACTCATGTTGTGAGCAGAATCTTTAACCACTGCACCACAAGGGCCATCCACGTATAAGAAATGCTCATACTTGAGAAACCTGGAGCTGGCTAGTTTCACCACACATAATGTGGCCAGCTAATTCCTCTGCAGCCTTTACTGACTGACAGAGCCTATTTTCATACTGGGCTATTGTTTATTTCACTTTTTTTTTTTTCAGACAAAGAACTGGAGTCCACACTATGTTCCCATCACTCACAAGATGTTAACCATAAAAATACTGTCAGCTTCCAATAGACATCTTCATTTACAGAGAATAAGCATGATCACTCAAGGATAAACATGATCTAGCTGTGGAATTATATGAAAATTACTGTGCTTCTGTAATTGGGTGAATGGTATCAAGCAGTAATTATGACACCTGTAACTGTAATTAAAGTAATGCATTTTCCTAATCACAGGCATACTCCATTGTTTCCATCTCCAGAAAAAATTTAATTGTGTTTCCCAGGAAAGAATTGTCTATGAAGGAGGAGGTGGAGACCTTTCAGAGAGGAAAAGCAGACAAGGGAGGTTACACTTTAGCTTTGCAAAATATTTCAGGGAGCTTTCTTTGCAAAACACACAATGTACCCCTATGTTTCAATTTTTTTCCACACTGCTTTTTACCTAATGTAAGTGGTGTCATGAACTATTTTGTTATAGTTGGAGGTGGTTGGTATTACACCCTATCTTGACATTTGAATGGGTGTGTCCCGTTGACATATGCCCCTAACAGGTCTTGTCATCTGTCTGAGGAGAC
Source organism: Intellagama lesueurii (assembly GCA_037013535.1). NCBI lineage: Eukaryota > Metazoa > Chordata > Lepidosauria > Squamata > Agamidae > Intellagama > Intellagama lesueurii. The sequence goes on from JBAJHW010000003.1 coordinate 104,572,072, forward strand.
ACCCTCTTCTCAGCCGGGTCTTCATTCACTCTTCCTGTTGGCCTGGTTTTTTCTTCCACTCTGCTATCAAGAGCCTTGCCTGCAGTGCACTGCAACTAAATCTGAAGACAGTCAGACATGTCCAATACAAGTCTATTCTTATTCTCTCTCATTAGTACTGACTGCATGTGCCCTCATGATCACGTGTTGGTGAAACGCATGAAAACCACAACCAACCTTGGGTTCATCGTTTGAGACCCCATTGCCATGTTCTGTACTTGTAATACGTTTGATCTACTGCCTTAATGCTCTGATGACATGATATAAAGTTTCAATCTAACTGGGAATAAATTTGAAATAGCTACCTTGCTAGGATATGAAAAGGCTTTAACAGAAAGGAATATCGTAGTCAGGTGTCAGGCTAGGAAAGACCAACAAAGGGCCTTGGCCTTTTATTTCAGGCCTCACTCAAGACATTTCGCTGCCTGAGGTGGTGAACTTGCTCAGACCACAATTCACCCCTTCATGGTGTCCAAAGCTTTCAGGCCCACATGGCATTGTGGCACCTGAGACAGAAAATCTCACAAGGACTACCCCCTGCCTTTGGTAGTAAAAATCAAGGACAAATTTGTGGTCTGAGCAAGTGGAATTGTCTCCCACCATTTGGTAGTGAAATGCCCCCCGGCTGCTCATGACAAAAATATAGCAAGAATATTTTTTAAAAAAATAAACTAACCATTTACTGCCTTTTAATGACATCCACACTCTGTTGAATGAAAAGCTCACCTTGCCCTGCCTAACTGAGAAGGCCAGCTTCTTCTGTCTCCAACTGTATCTTAAATGAAACTGCTCTGCTAGAGTAGCGACTTTAACTAGCCAAATCATTGTGCTGAAATCCTGCAGGGGTTATTGCATAGAACCTGTTAGCAGTCATATAGAGAGAGGAAACAGAAGAACAAATAAAACCCTTTTGATGCTTAAATTCATTTCATCTCATGAAACTCCGTTTCCAGTCCTATGGGAAGAACTGCTTAAAAAGCGGCAATCTAAGGGCCGATTCATATTCTTAAATTATTATTTATTTTAAGTGTCTATTAAATCAGCTCTCCAAACATTTCTTGAATAAGTGATTATCAGCTTGACTTGTTCAAGTTTTTGGCTTGTGGAACCAGTCTGGTGAAAGGTTCAACACATGGCGATTACACCCTGGAAACATTTTCCAAATAGAAATCAAATCAGTGGATTGAGGACCTATTTACATAAGCCTTTGAGACCATAGCAGCTGTGGTTTTTCATCAGCCTCTCTGACATTCAGATACTCTGCCATGGTCTGAGTCACCGTGAATCTTATATACTATTGAGAATGCTGTATGCTTCTCCTCACGTAGCTGGAACTCAGCATGGACTGATAAAGGAACATGGTCTCTCCAGATGTTGTAAATAGTTCTTAGACACAATTGGGACAAATGTTACGAATCATGAGCTGCAGTTGAAGATATATGTCCTATCAATAACTGAAAACTAGCCTATTCATGCACTATCTATTATTTATTTCTGAAATTTATATACCACCCTATTAGTGCATGGCACTATTCAGGGGGTATAAAAGTCAAACAGAAAGACATAATGAAATAATTGAACATAATGAAAACCAAACAAGTAAAAATAGACAAGGCATTAAGCTCAGATGGTGCAGTGAAACTGAACAGCAACAGAGGGCAGGCAAGTTCAAACGAGGTTGCTACCAAAAGCTTCTCAGAAGAGTTAAGTCTTCAGCAACCTCTTGAAGTTCAGGAGGGAGAAAGTCAGGCGTATCTCTGTTGGAATATGGTTCCAAAGAGTTGGTGCCACCACCAAGAAGGCCCAGCTTCTTCTCAAAGATTTGTCTGGCCTTAACACATCTTCTATGCAGAGCATGGAAAATGATTTTTTAAAAAGTAATTAGTTAAACTGTTTTATCAAGATGTAATTATTACTAATGTAGTTATAATTTAAGAGTAATTATTTACTTTCTCGTATCTCAAAAGTAACTAAGACAGATATTTAGTTATTTTTAAACAAATCTGAATGATATAGGATGCTCACCTGTGGTACAAAATACACTATCCCCTATTCACCATATCACCACCTCAACACCTACACTGGAGTACAAAGCAGCAGCAACAGAATCACATGTTATGCCTCCTCCATCACTGGGGTCACTAAATCATAGCTATAGTAGTAAATAAAATATAAACAAGTGTTGTTCTTCCTCAAAAAGTGACAATAGTAGTGAAATTGAGTTATGCCTTAGGTACTGGGGAAATGAATTAATAACAAATAACTAGCTATATGTAACCAGTTGCAAGTTTTGTGTATGTGATCAATAATTCAGATGCTTCTGTTTCACAAACCTTCCTCCCACATTCTAAGAAATAGCACCTATGACCAATTCTTTAAAAGAACTTAAAACTTTATTATGTGCCAAATGAATACAGTATAGTTGTGTAACACATATTGACAAATAAACAAACACAATGACACTAGTGACAATCTATTATCTTTCCAGAATGACCCATTATCTTTTATCCTGATAGATTGTTCCATAGCGTTCCATGACAACATGGAAGTGTTTGCCTATTTTGTTCCTTCTGTAGCATAAATATAAGAAAGAGGAGCCATATAGCAAAATTATTAGTATCTGTTCACGCTTTAGCTCTTCAGATTTCTTGTGCTAGCCTTTCAGCAAGGGGGATACCCCAAACTCATTTATACCACCTATTTAAAGACAGTTCTTTACTGTCTTTCCATTTTCAAGCCAACTCTTTGTCTTGCTACTGCAAGTAGAAATGTCAATAATTTTTGTGTGGAATGGCTTAGTATCAAGTAGCAAGCAGTGAATCAAAACGGATTTGTCAGCTCATATTGGTGATCAAAAACTAGCTGCTAGAAAGACAATTCCTCGTGGAAGAACTGCCCTGTGGTGAGCCTACAGAGTGTCTATACAATATAGTGTGGTGTGCCCATGTAATGTATTCAGGCACTACATGTAGAATAAAATTGTGTGGTAAATTATTTCCCACATGCAAGGTTTACGAAATAGTACATCCTGAAAAAGGTGTTGGGACTTATAGAGTAATGGATATGGAAGGAAAGCTCTGGCTTTAGCAATGGTAGCATAAATGGCTATGCAGAACAAAATATGGATGATACGGTCCAGAATCCTGTAGGTGTTTGCGTAAGGTCTGTGTAATTTGCTGCATCTTCAGAATAATCTCATTTTAATTTTAAGATTAAGATGAGGGATCAGGATACTTCTTTGTTGAGTAATCGGATCCACAACCAGAGATGTGACCAAGAAGTTGCACCTTGTCAATTAGCTGCCGTTCGCTGCAGGAGGTTGCGCAAAACTTATGCAAACACCAATCGGGCATTGAATATTAGCTGTAGAGAAACATGTTACAATCACTTTGACCTTTACCTTTGTCTCACATTACATAAAATAGCATCACTTCTTTTGTGTCATAAACCTATGTTATTTCTAAAATAACTAGATGACGATATTACTTCATTTCCTTCTTGGAAAAGGGACTGCAAAATGGGAGATTAAAAACAGTGAGCAAAAGATTTATGTACAAATAAGTTTTCAATGTTTCCTGGTAAAATATAATGCTTGCACTCCACTAAGCACTTAATCCTAAGTATGAAAATGAAAGATGCATCATCTGAAAAATGATGCCTTTCTCCTTTTGTTTTCTGAGATTAATTCTAGTGAACTGATGTGAATTTAAGCATGATCCCCATTAAGCAAAGCTGATTTGGGAAAGAATGTTTATAACTCAAGTCCTCATGCTGAACCTCAGAAAGTGACTACATAAATATTGTCTGACAGTGACCTAATTAGAATAATTTGCATGCTAATGACACTTTGAAAGAGATAAGCAATATCATACTTGTAAGAGATAATTAATTTGTTTTTCAAAATAAGTTAAAGCTACTTAGTCACAATTTATACAGCAAGCTGAATTTCTAAAACATTGGGCAAGTTGCTTCAGAAGAATTATAGCTTACATTTGACTCATTCAAAAACAAAGTAAAAAAATATTTTTTATCCTGAAATCAAGTAGGAATGGTCAAAGTGGATGCATAATTAAAATAAACTCAGGTTTATCTTACATATGGGAACACTTCGACATATATGATGACAGAAATACTGATTTATGTAATCACTGGTTTCGGACTTAGTTTCAATTCATAATGAAGTTTGCAGTCACATAAACTTGAGCCAGCTACAGTGAGGTCTAAAAGCTGAAGCTTCTGGTATTCCACCATATCCAGGCAATGGGATCCCTACTATAGTACCAGGGTTGCCAGACCAGCAGCATCTGGTTTCCTGAGATTTCAGGACCAAGACCAGTGGGGGTGAATCCTTATGATGTGAATCCTTATGATCCTTATGATGTCATAGAGGTAGGGCAGGCAAGGGTTCAGGGCCAGAACTGTTGACATCAGTTGACGTGGGTATGATGGCAATGTGTGTAAAACCTGGTTAACCAGGTAATATGGCAATCTGAAGTGGGGAATTAGGAGGAAAAAAATTAGTGGCCAGGCAGCTGGCAAAATGTGCCCATCAGCTTCAAATAGATTCACATTGTGTCAGTGCACCCAGTGCTAACAAGGAATGGGCAGAGATGAGTAATCAGAATTTAAAACCATTTCTTAGATCACCACTAAACTTCCTCTTTCTCCAGTACTATAGACCTTAGATTTGTCTCCCTAACTAGAGACCAGTGAAACACAGCAATTTCATAAGACTCCAGCAGGCACCTTGAGACCTGACAACTCTAATGCCTGTGTGGTGGCGATGCATGGGCCCCAGGTTCAGCCATTAACCACCAAAGATGGGACAAAGATGTACAGGTTCCCATTCAAGAGACTGCATTTGGGTTCAGAAGTTTAGAAGGCAGTGGGATGACATTGATCCAATTAGAGGCTAAAATGGTAATGTCTAACTCCCCAGCAACTCTGGCAGTTTCCAGGGAATGTGGTTAGGATAAGAAAAGCTCACACATTATCCTGGGTGAAACCCAATTTAGCAGCAGGATTGAGGTAGGATCAATGGTTGTGTTATGAGTCATTATATTGCATATGCTATCAGAGGCAACCTGCCTCTGAACTAGATCTTGGAAAGCATACCCATGGTAGCTGGGTGTATCTGTGATTTGTGGTCCAAAGAGTGCTCCAAACACCAGTTGCTTGAAAGGTATTAGTGGGTGCAGGCCCTGTTTGTAGGCTTCCTACTGAAGGAAAAGAAAGCAGGAACAGATCTAAAGATCTCCTATCCATAGGAAGTCTCCCTATGTCCAACCCATGAAGATGACAAGGGAGGCTAGACTTTCTCCCTCAGCTTGTCAGAACTCTTCACCTTGAGCTGACTAACCTTGAACATTGGAAGAATTAATCCTGTGGCAAAGGCTGACAAAGTTACTAATTTGGACTATCCCTCCCAGAAGCCTCAGACCAGCATGGCCACAAGCTCTGTTCTAGGACAGGACTGGGGAAATAACAGGGCAAAAATTTGCTTCTATAAAGAAGTATAAGCTAATATTTTCCTGGTCTCTTTGGCATTCGGTCATTTGCAGCAAAATGTCTGATAGAGTCATGCTAGATCCTTCTCAGCTTCTACTCTCCCATGTCAAGCCAGGCTTCTTGAATTATTTTTTTTATTTTTTTGGTCTCCATGTTCCTTGTTTACCTCTTTTCCTCCCTCTTTATCTGCCACAACTCTTTACCATTTCTCATAGTGGCCTTTCCTGTCTGCCTTGCCCTCCGGATCTCTACAGGAAAAGAACAGGGGGGGAAAGAAGTGGTTACATCTTCTTTGGGATACCTAGTAAAAATTGGAGCCGATAACAGAAAATTCCTCTGTGAATTCAGTCATCAAAAGTCCTGGAAAAAGAGTTCTTTGCAGATAAGCCTTGATAAAATCCAGGAAGAGAGAAACATCCCAATTCCCCTGTCAGTTTAGATAATTTTCCACATCTTCATAAATATACTAAGTGAACAGCTTTCCTCCATTTTTATTACTCTACATGAGCATTTCCCTTAACTCATTCTTGTGGGCATTTATCGTCCCTGCCTTTGCCAGTTGCCAACTCACAATTTTCTTGCAAATATCACAGTAGCTCATGTGGAAATCTCAGTTTTTGTCTGGAAGAAAAAGTTAATTTTGAACTCTCACATTTGTGGAAGAAAGCTTGAACATATTAGATATTACAGACTGGAAGCCAAAAGTCAAATGAAAGGAACTCTAAATTTACAGCTAAGTAACTTTCTAGGCAACTTTCTAAGCCCACCTCATAATTTTAGGATTCTGAGGTTTGGAGAGAGAGAGAGAGAGAGAGAGAGAGAGAGAGAGAGAGAGAGAGAGAGAGTAAAATTTGGAACTGGCATAACTCAAGCTGTGGAAAAATGACCTGAGTTGATTCACAAGGATCCAATCAGTCCTTTGGATTTAATTCACGTCTTTACTGAGCTTGAAGACTTATTTAAGTAAATCCAAAACTACTTCTGCTACCACAGCCCAAACCACTGGATTTTACCTCATTTCACATTAAAATAACATGAAACCACAAGCGTTCAGTGGAAAACCATACGATGGCCAAGACTGACTGATTTGGAGCCAAGATGTAAAAAAAATACCCTGTGCCAACTGCTTTAGCAAAATGTGGCTCTTTTTAGATTATACCCAAATCCAAAACAAGGAAGGTTCATGTGAGTCAAGTATGTGTGCTTTGGCTCTGTCACTCCACAGTCACCCTATAAAAACAGTTTGGTCCACCATACTAACAATTCACTATATTATTACAGTGAATGTATGTGTCAGTTTCAACATTTTAAGCATGCTGTAGTCCCTGAGTCTTCATTCTCACAGCATTCCTGGGTGTGTAATTTGGTAACGTTTTGCCTTCCTTCCCTCCAGGACTCATCATTAAAAGCCTGAAAGAATGCCCTCCTCCCATTTTTCACAAGTGTCTGCTTTTTCTTTTGTGTTTGATCTACTTATCCAATCTATGCAACCTATATTGTACTTGTCTCGTCTCCTGCCAAAATGTTTACTCAGTCTGTCCATCAAGTACTTTATCCACATTGTAGGCAGATGGCCATCATTGTAAGATAACTCATCAATGAGGAATCGTTATAAAATTTGGGGCAATTTAGCTTAGAAAGAAGATGAGTTAGGAGAGACAGGATTGTGGAATAAAATCACTAGATTTTTGTTAAGAAAGCACTTCTACAAACTTTTCAAATACACACAAGTGCACACACATGCTGGCATGCAATGAATACATGAAAATTCTCACACTGTTCCCAGGAGGGGAGAAAACGTGGTTCCTAGAATACACAGATGAATGTATTAAAGACCAAAAGAACAGAATTCTCTTTCTAGGAACACATACAACTTGTAGTCTTCTAGCTATAACTCGATGATTGAAATCCTGTTGCACATTTACACAACCAGTGTAATTTTAGACACAAATTCCTTATGTTAAGAAAACTCCATAGATAGCATCATATGCATACTGAGTTACATGCCTCCATGTGCAACAGATAATTTCCACAGGGATTTCTTAAATTATATCAATGTGCATCTAAAAATGACACTATTTGTGTAATTTTGCACAATTTGTTTAATTGGCTGAAAGGCAGCCTGAAAAGTAAGGACTCTCAAAGGCCTGAAAAACTTGATCAGGCCTCCATTTCTCTAGTGAAGACATGTCTTTTTAGACGTTCACATTACAAATTTCTGTGAGGCCTAGAGGGATTATGTTTGGGCACTGTGCTGTTCTGCATTTGCAAATGGGGATGGGCGAACCCCATCTTCTCTGTACATAAATTGTTTGGATTGGGAAGAGCCATAATTCAGTGGTAGAGCACACACTTTTTATGAAAAGGAGAGAGAGAGAGATTGAGAGAGCAACCAAAATGCAATTCCAACCATCTCCGGAGAAAAGCAAAGTATACACAGTCTTGAGCATTTTTATCTTTCATAATGAAGCTGGTGAAGCATCAAGTGAATACTAAATAACCCACCAAAACTGGCTGAAAGACAACATGGGGCTTACGGTGATTTATTGAAAGTCTTATGCTAAAATGTCTTCCTCTTCAAGACCATTAATCTCTCTTTCATAGAAAGGTGAAACTGTGCTTTGGTTTATTTTCCTGAAGTTAAGTCACTCTACAGTACAACTGTGCTGGGAACAATTACAATATGCCTGGGAAAAAAATTATGTCCTGGAGACATAATTGTGGCATGCAATTCAAACAAGTAAAAGGCCACCTAGACAGGCTGCTCCACACTTTTATTTATCTTCAAGGTAACTTAAAAGGTCAACACTGAATGCTGACATTAATAGGCCTTTACAGAAATGAGCTGTCTGGACTCTTATCCCCGGCTGTATGCCTACATTTAAAACTGTCCAGGAAAGACATAATAGGGTGGGTCAGAAGTATATTACATGACTATTCCCGGGTCCCTGCTGGTTCCTTAGAATGTTTCAAATACAATTCCAGGTGCCAGGTTTAACCTGTGAAGTTTTAAATGGCTTGGGTTGTCTACAGAGATTCAAGGTTGATTTCTCTTCTGAGAAGCAACAGAGTGTCAACTAAACAGGCTCTTGGGAGGATTGTTGTTGTTGTTTAGTCATTAAGTCGTGTTGTTGTTTAGTCGTTAAGTCGTGTCCGACTCTTCGTGACCCCATGGACCAGAGCACGCCAGGCCCTCCTGTCTTCCACTGCCTCCTGGAGTTTGGTCAAAGTCATGTTGGTGGAATGTTGGTAGGATACTTGGGAGGATACCCTGTGCAAAATTTGAAGTATGAGAGAATGCAAAGTATATTCTCAGTAGTACAAAAGTGTGACCAGGGTGGAGTGCTGCGATTGCTGGATAATATAATAATAATTATATGCCATCAAGTCAATTCTCACTTATGGCAACCTTTTGCAGGGTTTTCTAGGTACAGATATGGTTTATCATTCCCTTCTTTTGGGGGCACTCTGGGACTGTGAATCCTTGCTCTCCTCCCAGGTGGCACCATGAGGACTTGAACTCCCAACCTTTTGTTCTGCAGTCAGATATCTAACTTACATGAATAATCCACATTCTAGTCCCCAATGAGCCATCAAACTCATACCATGGCCTTGGATCAATCACAGTTTTTTCAACCTCACCTATCTCCTAGAAATATTGAAGTTCAAGTGGGGAGGAGTTTCTCTTTGAAAATAAGAAGCTTCAAGATTCATATAGTCACAGCCCTGCAACCTACCATGGATGGGTACATCGTATTTTTCTGTTTATAACATGTCCCCATTTATAAAACGCCCCCGCACTTTTCTAGCCCAAAAATTAAGAAAACTTAGCTTTGAGGATTCAGCCTCTTGGCTCAGAATGGTGGACATTTTGAGTCCTTGTTGAATCTGAGCCTACAGGCTCCACCTCCAAGGAGGTGTGTTCCAATTGGTTTGTTCAGCATCAGCTGATGTCAGTTCCATAAGGCTCGTGATTGGAGGAAGCTAAGTCTCCTGACTGTAGGAAGCTAAGCCTCCTGACTGAAGGAAGCCTGTTTACAGAGGCAAGGTATGTGCCATTTTGTTCTTTCCTCAGCTATCTCAGCTTACTTCAGTGTAAAGGATGCCCCTCAATTTTTAGTGTAATGATTTTAGGAAAAGGTAGTATCTTATACATGGAAAAATACAGTATGTAAGGGAATTCTCATATAATGAAACCCTAAATGGGACTGGAGAGGAGCAAAGAGCAAAATGTGGAAAATACAGTGGCCAAATGCCCTCCTTAAAGGAAGACAGTCTTTCATTTGAAGGAGTGTCACAGAACAATCCTCCCTTTCAAGGTGCCCTCCATTTTAAGGGCTTTCTAGTCAAAATTTGAGTTAAGACTGATCAGAGACCTTTAAGTTGCCCATCCAGAAGGAGCACCTGAAGAGCAGACTGGGCAAATAGGTTATCTGGTTACCTCCTCCACGTTCAGGTAAGAAGTGTTGTAATTCTCTTCAGATTATAAAAATATGCAGTTTCATGCATACCAGTATCCTCTTTTGAGCTCTTCTTAGTGATATGTAAGTGGCCATGCCTTTATATGCTGCCCATGACCCAGCAGTGGAAGTCATGTAGGACTATTAGCTGCATCACATTGAAGTTGAACTACAGCTTACACTAACTACCCCTGTACGAGTAGCTTTCTACTTTTGAAGAATTCCATGGACAAACTGGGCTGCCAAGTTGAAGAGAACTGCCCTCTTAGCTCCTCTTCACTGGCAAGACAGCATCTCAGCCCCATCCTAAACTATTTCCTATTCCTACTCCCCCGGGGTTCTCATTGTTCTAGAAGTATTTTATAATGCATGTTCTTTTAGAAACATCAATGAATATTGTTCTTTTAGAAACATCAAAGATGCCCACACTGTGGTACAACTATGTCATAGATCCATGAATTAGTTGATTGCTGAAAGGCAACAACACAATCCCAGAGTTCACCTGAAAACTGAGAAAGAGGAAGAGAACCTTGGTAGCATGAATGGGAATGTGGTAAATTTACAGAAAGTCCCCTGAAGAAGAAAGGTAGAAATATGGATGATACATCTACATCATGATGCAAGGGAAAGAAAGAAGAGGAAGTTATGTGAAAAACAGAAAGACTAAAGTTCCCATCATACCTACCCAGCAACAACAGTCATAAGGAACAATGACAGTTGCAGCTCAACAACATATGGGGAACTAAGTTTAGGAAATGCTATTCTACAGGAAGCACAGGTGAAATTAGTTAGAAACTGTCATACCATTACAAGTCCCTATATTGATGCACTGAACATGCCTATATAAATGCAGACATTGGGGTCCTCTTTGGATTTCACTGTGCATGATCCAGGAACATGATGCATGGACTGGAAATCATAAAGCTCCTGTTTTCACTTTGAACACCTCTCACTTGGTTGTTGTGAGAACAAAATGGGTATATATTGTCTTTAGCTCTTTGAGGAATAATAATAATAATAATGTGCCGTCAAGTCAGTTCTGACTTATGGCAATCCTTTCTAGAGATTCTAGATATAGAGTACCCAGAAGTAGTTTACCATTCCCTTCTTCTAGGGGTGTCCCAGGGCTGGGCAACTTGCCCAAGACTACACAGGCTAGCTCTTCTCCTACAAGGCACAGTGGGGATTCAAACTCCTAATTTCTGGCTATACTGAACTCACTGAGCTATTCAGCCAGCATTCTTTGAGGAAGGGTGATATAAAAATATATTACGCAGCGAGAGAAAGATGAAACGATAATAGCAATCCCTATAATAAATGATTATATTTGAGCAAGATCTCTCAGAAAGGGGATACATTTATTTTGGGGAAAACATTTATTACCCTCTTCTGGTAAATACAACATCTGTTCCAGCCCCACGGTCACCATGAAATGTAACACAGCTCTGGCCCATGAATGGAAGCCTCTTTATAGACATCACACATATACGCGCAGACACACAACAGAGACATGGAAACAATTCTCTTCTCTTCCTGCCAAAATGAACTTTTGGTCTTTTTGAAAGCATGTTAGTATAAAAGATTTAGGAACACTGCTGTTGAGATGAGTAAAAAATAATAGTAACAGGCACTGTATTACTCAAGGACCTTTTGCAGATTTTATTCGGGCCACTGAGAAGCTGTGTGCCACCTGAAAGATGAAACTTTTGTTTGACATTTCGATAGCTTCAAAAAGTTACTTTTTCAAAAACAGTTTCCACATTCCCCTAGCCACAATGGCTACTGGTGGGACCCTTCTGGGAGTTGCCATTCTTTTTTTCAACTTTTTTTCAAACAATTGAGATTACTTGGCATGAAAATAATAAGATTTTAAGAAACTGCGAAACCTGTACTCCATCATTTGTTTAACAGAAATGGAGAGGAAGCTAAAATGCCTGACTCCACAATCTCTCCATAAGAATTCAGATGTTTGCTAATTTGCTATATGTTTGCCTTGTTATCTATTAGCTATTGCTTTCATTTGATTAGGTATTATAGCACTGGTATTCGTGGATTTATTTACAGTCCCGGCTTTGCTCCGCATCTTATAATGATTAGTAAAACCCTTTTTTAATAGTTCCCAGCTTGTCAGTAATTTCAGTGTGAATATTAGACACCTAAATAATGGGTGTACTAACCTTGCTATTAATTGCTGTTTCCAAGGAATATGGTAAATCTCAGATACATTTGAAAAGTCAGCTTTTCGATGCCTACATGGTTCTTTCAACACCACGAGCTATTTCTTTAGGAAAGATATTTTAAAAATAAGATTGAGAGGCAGGCCAAAGGTGAATGGTGGTCTTGCAATGTTAAACAGAAGACCTTGTGACCTATCATAGGAATCAATTTGTTGTTAAATTGGATAGGGAGAAACAATTCTGATGGGAAGAAACAGTCAAGAGCTGCAGGCTTCTCACTGATATCTTGTAAACACATGATGGTATTTAAACCAAAGCATTGTTGCCTCTTGAATCTTCTCCCTGGAGTGTAATATAGACCTCAGCAATAACTCTTGAGGGGCTCATATCAGGAGAACTCTGTAGCTCCCTTGCTGTTACCCTTTCACAGAGAGTTCATCAAAGATAAGAGTTACAGCTATCTTGGGTCTTCTACATGTTCTTAAAGAGCTAGGAATTAGCATTGTCAAACCAGAATGGCTAGCATTATCCCACAGTCATAATGACTACCCATTTTCTTATTAAAGAGGCCAGCGGACAGAGCTATGGTTGTGCAATCATAACAATTATCTGAGTTTTCTGAAAGCCCAGGTTTCTTTATTTTCACTAGACCTCACTAGACTTTGAATTTTTCATGTTTCGTGCTCTATTGTGTAAGTAAGTAAGAAAGCCCCCTCTCTCGCCCTGGACCAGTCTTACATTCTGTTCATCTGGTGGTCAACTACTTGCCTAGGATTTTTAGAGATCTCCCATTTCCCAGTTGTGTCCGACTCTTCGTGACCCCATGGAACAGAGCACGCCAGGCCCTCCTGTCTTCCACTGCCTCCCGGAGTTGGGTCAAATTCATGTTGGTAGCTTCGATGACACTGTCCAACCATCTCGTCCTCTGTCATCCCCTTCTCCTCTTGCCTTCACACTTTCCCAACATCAGGGTCTTTTCCAGGGAGTCTTCTCTTCTCATGAGATGGCCAAAGTATTGGAGCCTCAGCTTCAGGATCTGTCCTTCCAGTGAGCACTCAGGGTTGATTTCCTTCAAAATGAATAGGTTTGTTCTCTTTGCAGTCCAGGGGACTCTCAAGAGTCTCCTCCAGCACCACAATTCAAAAGCATCAATTCTTTGGCAGTCAGCCTTCTTTATGGTCCAGCTCTCACTTCCATACATCACTACTGGAAAAACCATAGCTTTGACTATGCGGACCTTTGTCGGCAAGGTGATTGTCGCGATTTGACCCTTTTTGGATCCCACACCTCTGGCACCTATGTGGCGTTGGACCCACTCGTGCCTTGGTCTGTCCACCTAGACTCAGACCTCAGAGCACACCAGGGCAAAACTAAACTCTTTCCTTTCTTCCACTGCTGCCACCAGGAGATCCCTAGATCCCCATAACTCCTTTTGAAAGAATCAGGTCCACTCTTTAATGAAATAGAAAGATCTCTAGTTTATTTGCTTATTGGTTTCAGTATTTTAATATTCAGTTGTATTCCTTCTCCCTTCCAATCACTGGTCAATCACTTCTCAGATCTCCTACTATATTTTCATCAGTCTAATCACAATCACATAAATCTCTGAACTCAGCTAATCAAACTCCTTCCAAAACTCTGATCTCCCTTCTCCCCCTCAGGCTCTGCCTCTTATACTCTGCCTCTTGGCTCTGCCTCTCAGCAACATAAATATGCATGACTCACTCTAACTAAACCTGAGCCATGACCACATTTAAAGGAGAACGCTACAGACCTCCCCCCTTACTTAGGTTTGTTTGGGAGGGGAAAGACATTTTTCCTCCTGAACAAACAGGTGCAATTGCTTAAACTTTTTTTTTTTCATAACATTTTAACTTTCACATTTTTACTAAATTTCAACCAAATACCTTACCTTATCATTTAATAATCAATACAATACTTTACCTTTTCATCTACTAATCAATAATATACATTACCTTATCATTTTACAGAATTTACAACCATACAGAAATCACGATCATGAACTTTTACATAAATAATTAACTGTGAATTATAGTCCATTTCAGTTTATAATAAAAGTCCTGGTATCATTCATCTAGCCTCCTGGAAAGCACATCTGCGACAATGTTGTGGGCTTTCGAGGCACGAACTGAGTCTCTGTTGCAAAGGCAAAATTTGCAAAGTCCAAGTCTCTCACTTTTCTGTCGTAGTCTGGCGCACCATGGACTGGTCCGGTTGTGGTCATCTCCTTCAGCTGGACACACCTCGGCTGGTACTCAGGAGTCCCTCTGTTGACCACTGGCTCCTTTCTCCGCACCCTTTTCCGTCGACTGGTGGTCATCGGCCACTCGGTTGTCCACAGGATGTCATCTGCTGGTCGTTTTAGTGTGACGTCATCTTTAAGTCTGGCTCGGGGCTTCACTTGCTCAGCTAGGGAAAGGGTAGGCAGTTCCCTCTTCTCCTCCCGAACATCTTTAGATGCATCCCTCTTTAAGGCATCAGGGCCTTCCTCATTCTGTATCACATAATTGACATTGTTCAATTTTGTTACTACTTTATAGGGATCCTCCCAAGCTAATTGTAGCTTGTGTCCTCTGATTGGCCTAAGCAAGAGAACTTCATCCTCAAGCCCAAAAGTTCTTTCACGGGCTTTCTTATCGTATCAGGCCTTCTGCTTGGTCTGGGCAGCCCTTAAGTTCTTTCCGGCTATCTCTAGAGACCTTTGCAGGGTGTTTTGCAACCTGTGCATATATTCTACCACTGACTCTGGGTCACTTTCTCTATGGTCTTCCCAGTTCATGCGGAGCAAATCTAAGGGTCCGCGTGCCTCTCGTCCTAGCAGTAACTCAAAAGGACTAAATCCCGTGCTCTCTTGAGGGATGCTCCTATAAGCATATAGTAAGGGTTGTATTTTGCAGTCCCAATCATTTGGGTTCTCTGCTACATACGCCTTAATCATGCGCACTAAAGTGCCATTGAATTTCTCAACTAGCCCGTTGGTCTCTGGATGATATGGAGTCGAGTTGATTTGGGTAATTCCACAAGCCTTCCATAACCTTTTGATCAGTTTGGATGTGAAACTCATTCCCAAATCGCTGACTATCTCGCTGGCAAATCCCAATCGGCTCATGTAATTAATTGGGGCATCTGCCACGGTGTCAGTTTCCATGTTGCGAAAAGGAATTGCCTCGGGATATCTAGTGGCAAAATCCATTATGGTCAAGATGTATTTATTTCCCCTATGGGTGGCATTAGGTAAGGGACCCACTAGATCGATTCCCAGCCTTTGGAACGGTGTAGAGATGACTGGCAGAGGACATAATTGGGCTTTAGTCCTGTCCTGCCCTGTCCCTCGTCTCTGACAGACATCACACGTTTTGCAAAGACAAGTAATCTGTTTGCCCATACCTGGCCAAAAGAAGTTCTGACCAACCCGTCTTTTGGTTCTGGTGATCCCCATGTGAGCTCCAAATAAACTGCTGTGAGCTTGATTAATGATTTTCTCCCTGTATTTACTAGGGACCACTAATTGCTTTCGGGGTTCCCCTTTTCCTCGGTATGGAGTAGCTAACGTTTCCCTGTACAGAAGGTCTTTGGTTAAGTTAAAGCTCTCAGGGCACTCAGGAGACAGTACAGTGGGAGTCCTGGCAGCTTCAAAGCAAACTCCCAAGCTAATGTCCTCCTTCTGCTCCTGGGCAAAATTGTTATTTGTTTTGGGATTCTGTAGTAGCATGAGTTCTGCCTCAGCCCTATCATCAAGCTGGGTTGCCACGGTAACCGCTCCACCTAGGCCTCTCTCTGCTACAGTATCGGTTTGAGCTGCAGAGGGTGAGTTTTGACCCCCCCTTTGAGCGGGTAAGCACTAACGCACTCTTGACATGCTCTATTAAATCCCAACCAAGGAGAAAAGCTGCTGGTATTTCATCTGACACAGCTACTTGCCACTTTCCAGACCAATTCTGGTATTCTACTGGTATCTCAGCCACTTTTAAAACCACGGTTTCCTTCCCAATTCCCTTTAAAGACATTTCTCTGCCGGGAATAATGTCATCCTGGGCTACTAGATCGGAATGGACAATGGAGATTTGAGATCCTGTATCTCTTATTGCAATGTACTTCTTTCCTTTCACAACTATCTCTTCACCTGCGTTTCTGAGAAGGGTCTGGTCATTGCTGATATAGAAACAATGGACTACTTGGGCTATAGGAATATCTTCCTCCTCATGGTCAGTAGAAGTGGTGGTGGTTATGGGATCAGGTCTCTGTCCTACTATTTTCCTCCCCTGATTCCACTTGCTTGACACAATACACCTTTTTGGTTAGAGAATCATTTCTCTGCAAGTTGGGGTATGGTTGCCTACACTGGAATTGTGAGTGGCCTGGTTGCCCACAGTTAAAACATTTAAAATTCCTTTTGTCATTCTGAGGTACTTTGGCGAACCGTGCCTCAGGGTTTGATGTTTTTGGCGGGCTAGCCCTTGGCAACTTCGGGGAAGTCCCACCCTGACCTTCTCTCTCAGGATTCCTGCTGAGGTAATTTTTATTAAAAGGCTTTTTATAGTTATTGTCCCAGTTTGGTTTATTTACTCTCAGCTCTGAAAATCTAGGGTTCCTGTAAGCATTAATCAAATCAGTTTGTTCTCCCGCTTCCCATAAATTTTTAGGATTCTTGTCCCTTACTAAATACCGTAGTTCTCCAGGTAATAGGGAGTAAAACTGTTCTAGCCCAATTAAATCCTTCAACTGTTCTAAAGAAGTGATCTCCTCTCTTTCAATCCACTTATCCAGAGTCTGCGCCGATCTAGCTCCCAACTGAGAGTACGATTCATCCTGCTTTTTAGAGAGAGAGCGAAATTTTCGCCTCAGGTGTTCAGAGTTCAGACAAAATCTTGAATAAACCATCTTTTTATATGCCTCAAAATCTCTTGCCTTCTCGGGATTCATCTGGGCATATATTTCTGCCAGATCTCCGCTAACCTGCGCTCTTAAAACAATCATTCTATCTTCATTTCTGATTTCAAAGTCATTGCAGGTGCGTTCAAAAGCAATGAGGAAGGATTCAGGACAGTCCCCTCTTTTGTACTGGGGAAACTTCTTCAAATCTATCTTTGACAGGATTCCACCTCCCCCACTGTTGTTATTATTGAGGTTATTGTTTAGAGCAGAAATCTCTAATTGTCTCATCTGTAGTTGAAAATTCATTTCCTTTTCTCTTAATTCTAGTTGTTTAGCTTCTGACTCAGCCTTGATTTCTAGTTCCCTTCTTCTCTCCTCTTGCTCAAATTGTCTGGCCTCCTGCTCAGCTCTTTCTTTGATTTCCAGTTCCCTTCTTCTCTCCTCTTGCTCAAATTGTCTGGCCTCCTGCTCAGCTCTTTCTTTGATTTCCAGTTCCCTTTCCTTAAGTTTAAATTCCCTTTCCAGTTTCCATCTCTCAAATTCTTGAGGGCTTAATTCCTTATTTCCCTCCAATTCCTGAGGTAACTCTTCTGACTCAGGACTCCCCCTTGTGGCGTGTTTGGGAGGCATCTTTTCCTTTTTGTTTTTTCTTTCTCTGAGGTGATTAGAGCAGCGTTCACAAATTTTTAAAAGGACCTGTTTTTCTTATTTTACTTCCAGTTACTGATATAAATTTTTCAAGCCTTTTCTTTTAGTACTTTCCCTCAGATCTGCTATGACCTGGCTTCTGCCTTATCCACAGCACTCTCCTATCTCAGAGCCTGGGATTTTACAGTAAGCCCTCTGATCCTCAGATCCTGAGGTAAACTCAGAAATTCCCTCTCAGAGAATTCAAGCCTTTTCCTTAGGTTCTCTCCCTCAGATCTGCTATGACCTGGCTTCTGCCTTATCCACAGCAGTCTCCTATCTCAGAGCCTGGGATTTCACAGTAAGCCCTCTGATCCTCAGATCCTGAGGTAAACTCAGCAATTTCCTTTCAGAGTCGTTCCCTATCTTAGACCCCCCTGATCTGGGTTCTGAGGCCCCGCTACTAAGCTTTTCCCAAAAGCTCTAGCAGGAACCAAACCTCATTGCCACAGATCCTGTCTAAAAGGTACCCTACTCAATAAACTCTTTTATAAAGGCTTCACTGGATTATTTCAATAGGCTTCACTGGATTATTTCAATAGGCTTCACTGGATTACTTCGTTTCCCGCCGCTGGACACCAATGTCGCGATTTGACCCTTTTTGGATCCCACACCTCTGGCACCTATGTGGCGTTGGACCCACTCGTGCCTTGGTCTGTCCACCTAGACTCAGACCTCAGAGCACACCAGGGCAAAACTAAACTCTTTCCTTTCTTCCACTGCTGCCACCAGGAGATCCCTAGATCCCCATAACTCCTTTTGAAAGAATCAGGTCCACTCTTTAATGAAATAGAAAGATCTCTAGTTTATTTGCTTATTGGTTTCAGTATTTTAATATTCAGTTGTATTCCTTCTCCCTTCCAATCACTGGTCAATCACTTCTCAGATCTCCTACTATATTTTCATCAGTCTAATCACAATCACATAAATCTCTGAACTCAGCTAATCAAACTCCTTCCAAAACTCTGATCTCCCTTCTCCCCCTCAGGCTCTGCCTCTTATACTCTGCCTCTTGGCTCCGCCTCTCAGCAACATAAATATGCATGACTCACTCTAACTAAACCTGAGCCATGACCGCAATCTTAATTCCGGTTTGGGATTCATCCAGTCCAGCCTTTCGCATGATGTATTCTGCATATAAGTTAAATAAGCAGGGAGACAATATACAGCCTCGTCGTACTCCTTTCCCAATTTTGAACCAATCAGTTGTTCCATATCCAGTTCTAACTGTTGCTTCCTGTCCCTCATATAGATTTCTCAGGAGATAGATAAGGTGGTCAAGCACTCCCATTTCTTTAAGGGCTTGCCATAGTTTGCTGTGGTCCACACAGTCAAAGGCTTTTGCGTAGTCAATGAAGCAGAAGTAGATGTTTTTCTGGAACTCTCTGGCTTTCTCCATAATCCAGCGCATGTTAGCAATTTGGTCTCTAGTTCCTCTGCCCCTTTGAAATCCAGCTTGTACTTCTGGGAGTTCTCGGTCCACATACTGCTGAAGCCTGCCTTGGAGGATTTTGAGCATAACCTTGCTAGCGTGTGAAATGAGTGCAATTGTACGGTAGTTGGAGCATTCTTTGGCACTGCCCTTCTTTGGGATTGGGATGTAGACTGATCTTTTCCAATCTTCTGGCCACTGCTGAGTTTTCCAAACTTGCTGGCATATGGAGTGTAGCACCTTAACAGCATCATCTTTTAAGATTTTAAATAGTTCAACTGGAATGCCATCACCTCCACTGGCCTTGTTGTTAGCCATGCTTTCTAAGGCCCACTTGACTTCACTCTCCAGGATGTCTGGCTCAAGGTCAGCAACCACACTGTCTGGGTTGTCCGGGACATCCAAATCTTTCTGGTATAATTCCTCTGTGTATTCTTGCCACCTCTTCTTGATGTCTTCTGCTTCTGTTAGGTCCCTACCATTTTTGTCCTTTATCATGTCCATCTTTGCACAAAATGTTCCTTTAACATCTCCAATTTTCTTGAACAGATCTCTGGTTTTTCCCTTTCTATTATTTTCCTCTATTTCTTTGCACTGTTCATTTAAGAAGGCCCTCTTGTCTCTCCTTGCTATTCTTTGGAAGTCTGCATTCAATTTTCTGTAACTTTCCCTATCTCTCTTGCATTTTGCTTCCCTTCTCTTCTCTGCTATTTGTAAGGCCTCGTTGGACAGCCACTTTGCTTTCTTACATTTCCTTTTCTTTGGGATGGTTTTTGTTGCTGCTTCCTGTACAATGTTACGAGCCTCCATCCATAGTTCTTCAGGCACTCTGTCCACCAAATCGAGTTCCTTAAATCTGTTCTTCACTTCCACTGTGTATTCATAAGGGATTTGGTTTAGATTATACCTGACTAGCCCAGTGGTTTTTCCTACTTTCTTCAGTTTAAGCTTGAGTTTTGCTATAAGAAGCTGATGATCAGAGCCACAATCAGCTCCAGGTCTTGTTTTTGCTGACTGTATAGAGCTTCTCCAACTCATATTGTTTCCAATTTCCTCCGAGATAGAAAACAAAAATGTTCTTACTGATGGACAAGGTCCAAGTATATAATAAATATTTCTACCTTCTACCTCCACATCTCTAGCAATTAACAGTAACTTTGGGGTAGATTTTGTTCAGTCTTTGTCTAAAACAATGTAATGGAGGTACGTGCCAATTAACTAAAGATATACCTTTTCCTGAAGTTGATTTTCCACTTAATCTGATTGTGATTAAGGCCATAATCCTGTTGGTATAACACTTCTAAATTCTATGGAGCTATTTGCTTACTTAGATATCTATTGATGAACCTTGCAAACATGATTTCACAAAATGAGTTTTTTTTCTTTATTTACAGTAATATAACAGACAACAGGAGCAATTAGAACGACAACAAAATGGTACAATTTGTGCACTCAAGTCCCAGGCAGTAGCACCAATAAAGAAGTTGCTTGTAGAACTGCAAAGTTCAAGTGTCCCTCTGAATTCAAATTCAGATAAAAATTGAAGACATCTTCCTCAACTGGGCTGGGTGTCCAATACCTAGAATGTGGAACCTTCAAAACCCTAAAATAAAATATTAATTCAATTATATACAATTTATGAAATCACTATGTGGATTCATCCCTCCAACACAAATATATATGGATTATACCTAGACCAAGTTAGCAGAAACATTTGCAGTCTAAGTGGCAACAGCAGCTCTGGCCTCTTCATTTCTACCACTCTTTCTGATTCAAATCTCTTACTCACTGCCCTGCTTCTTCTTAGTCCCACACCTGAACAAATATTTCATATATTTGTGTGTGTGTGTGTGTGTGTGTGTGTGTGTGTTTCATTATATATATATATTTCATATATATATATAACTCCATGGATTCTAGCTGAAGAGTCTGTTCCTGTCTCCCTAATACTTTATATAAATTATTCAAGCCACCTGTTTGATAAATCTTAAAAAGCATTTTCTCAAATGCCATATCATCTTTTAAAGAGCTGTATTTTCTGAGTAAATTATTAACCAATGCATTTCCAGATATTGAAAAACAGTTATTTGTCCATCACAGATTTCATACTGAATCCAAGAACATGATCAGTGCTCCATTTTTAAGAAGCTCTCCTAATATTGTTAATCAAGCTTCTTCTCACAGCGTAATATGAACTAATTGTCTCTGAGGTACTTCTGCATTATAATCTATGATCATATGAGGGTTGAACATGGACTAAGTTTATTTCAAATTCTGCCCCCCCCCCACTCCAGCGTTAAAAGGTCATTAATCCAAAAATCTTTCCTAACCAGTTGTACATTTTTCTTACTCCAGTACCAAAGAATATTTTTAATTTTTGTGGAGAGTCCCTGTTGCTCTGAATGAGTCAGGTTGTCTTCCTTAAATCAAGACCTTAAGTGATGCAACATGAAATGCCAATTCATACGCCAGTGTAATTGGATACAATGTTTCAACATTAAATTGAGATTTCTTCCTTGCCCATAAATACTCCAAGATAAATTTTCTTCTCTTTTTTTGCCATTTCAAAAATAATATTTTGTTTGCTGGCAATGGAATACTGAGTATTTCATGGCTGCATATTTATCGTAGAAAGTTTAGTTTCTTCATATCTGCCCTTCCAAGTCAGAGTCTTTTCTCATTTCTTGTTTGCATTTGTATTGACAATTGAACCAAGATATAGATTAGAGTCTCCAAAATTTATGAAATAAACAAATAAATATTCTAACATACATTATTTCATAAAATCACTTAAAAACAATAATTTATAGATATCCTGTCAGTCAAACTGAGCAATTCTATGACTGCCTTCTTTACACACACACACACACACACATTTACTTTATACAACTGTAGAGTGTCCAACATGTAACTTTACACAAGGCACACAACAGTTTTCACTGTATTGATTTTTTCTTTAAAATTTATACCACACAAAGGAAATATATGCTACTGTGTAGTCACATTTTCAAATATTTCCAGCTTATTTGACTCTTACATGAAAACCACATGCAGTGTACATTATTCTTTTTCCTCCGTTATAATATTTCATTTAAGTACTTTAGATTATAGATGGAAAAACTTTTGAGATATTTACAGAGTATTTTACAATTACAGCAACATGCTTATTAGTTTTGTTTACTGGTCAAACATGCTAAATTGTATTTGGGGCACTGGAAATATCCATGGAAAATTTTTTGAACCAAAATACTTTAGAAACCCCTCAGCGCTGGATCCTTTTCATTATTTCCATTCGTCTTTCTATGCCGTGATTCTTCTTTCAAAGACTGCTGGGTCTCATAGGAAAGACAGGGAACCTTAATGGCTAAGCCTAGAACTTTTAGAACATTAAAAAAAAAAAGATATGCCAGATCAGACCTAGTCCATCATTGTGTTTCCACAGTGGCCAAGTAGATGCTTACAGGAAACCCGTAAACAGAATATAAGCACAATAAGCACCTCCCACTCATTTTCTCCAATGGTAGTTCTTCTGATATTTGATATAGCCATTATAGCTGATAGTCTGAGGGTCCTAACCTCAGTCCTGATAAATTAATTGGCTTCATTTTTAAGTGCCTTTTAATTAGACACAAGGTTCCAAGGTGCCCATGTTTCTAGCCCAGTCAAGTGCTAACAAGTTGTTATTATGAAATATTCAAGTATGTCTTGAAATGAGGAGGGTATTAAAGTAGATGATAATATCTAACATCGTCAAGTTACGTCCAAAAGCCTTAGTGCCAAACCATACGAAATTATACATTAGATCACATTTCTTTATTTATATTGCTAGAACATGCATGCTGTGCATGATGTCTCTCCTCCTCTCATCCCCATATGCTTATTGAAATATCATGTTCCATGTTTAGGACAGTCTGTTCTGAAAACGCCCTCGAAGAAAAGCAGCGCAAAATTGTTTCAAGTGCCAGAAATCTAAGCCAAAGTAACTACTTAATCATTGAAATGATTGAATATCTTTCCCAACTTAAATAAAAAATGCCTCCCTTCTGGTTTCGCTTTTTCTGCTGTTCCTGATACATTTCAGCTCTTATCGTTCTCAGACATTCTTTCTGTGTGGAAAAGGTGTTCTTTATTATTCACCTTCAGACAAATGTGCAAACACAGACTGAAGCAAGGACATTTGTGTGACTCCAGGGCAGAGCACGGAGCCCCTGTTCACACCCAGGATGG
Source organism: Intellagama lesueurii (assembly GCA_037013535.1). NCBI lineage: Eukaryota > Metazoa > Chordata > Lepidosauria > Squamata > Agamidae > Intellagama > Intellagama lesueurii. The sequence continues at coordinate 104,595,498 of JBAJHW010000003.1, forward strand.
AGCAATACCACAACAGATCCTTCATATCCCACTTGGCCTTTCATAGGGTTAAAAAAAATGGTCAGCAATTTGAGTTGAGGAGAGGAAACTGAAAATCACAACAAAATGTGCTGCTGGTGCCAAAGAAAAAGGTAAGTAGAAGCTGAATACCCATATCTCCAACTATACCCATATCTCCAACTACAGACTTGCTTTTTCCTTTGTCCTCTTCTTTTCCTTTGTCCTCTCAGCTTAATTTATCAAACTTTACTGAAACACTATTACACTAATAGGACTGTGTATGTCCGTGTGCATGTGTGTGATTATGGGAAGATGATTGGTGTATGGGCTTTAAGTAGATAGGCTTCTACAAACCCCCATCCCATTACAGTTGTTTGTGTTTTCCCCTTATGTGTGTGGGTTGTTTTTTTTTAAGGAGATCCAGAAAAAACACAGATAATGTCACAGGCCCAGGGATGGAGCAGGCTTTCATGTCTCCTACAGAGTACAGAGTGGGTCATCCCTGATCTGTATGCTTTTTGCCTGAATGCAAATTGTGTGGGGAAGTTTCACATACACCTCTGTTTCTCCTGATTATGTAAGACCTGGTCCATGTAGTGGTCTTAAAGCCTCTGGCTGGCAGAAGCAGCACTCCGTTCTGAAATGTGTTACAGCCACAACGATGAGCTCTCTTCCATTCTTGTCTCAGTACTGATGAGCAGTCCATTCATTCACCTACAAGCAGGTACTGCAAGCAAACGTTTGGCTGGGCTTCTCCCCCTCCCCTTTTTAACAAGAGCAGAAAAGAACAAAAAAAGGTGACTGCATTGTTTGGCTCCTTTGCTGCTCTTAGAAGCACTCAGGTGGAATCACAGGGTGACTGTCTACCCATTGGGCAGGCATGCTGGAGAACTGAAAGAGCTGCTGTAAAGCATCTTTCTGTCTGAAGCAGCTGTCAGAACTCATAACTTACACAGTCACTCAGAGGTTTCTCGCCACGTGGATGCCGCTTTTCCAGCTCAGGTGTAAAGGAAGGCTTTGTTAATGATGATAATGAACTGTCTTCCTCTTCTCTGCCAGTGAAATATTTGTCCCAATCTTTAAGAGTCTCAGAGTGAGTTCTCCTTTATGGTTTGAAGTAAGCAAGCACACTTATTGTTCCAAATGTCACCTTGTAGATGTGCTGCGAGCCCTAACAGCATATCACAGAGCATGACATTTCCTTAAAAACAGAAGCAGTACATTCTGCCCACCCTGGATAAAAATAGCTGAAGCCTCCAGCTTTTTTATAGCCTCATAATCTCATACATGAGAGAGACAGAGTCTGAGGGGGAGATGGGAGCAGAAAGAGCTGCTACAGAATTAGAGTGGCAAATCCTGCATTGATTTTTATGGTGTGGAATACACCGATAGTCTTCAAATGAGATCTGATCATTTTAAAGCGGAGAGTTATTTTTTTGTCAATAATTTTATTCATCTTCTACTTTGTTGCTTATAGCTGGCAGACTTGCTTGCCTGCATCACAATGCTTTGGGGGCTCAGAAGAGCACATGGCACTCCATGTGAATTAGCTTCAGAAGCCTACTTTTTGCTGAGGTAGGGAGAATGCTCCACACATACATGTGCTGGGAAGGGTTGATATAACCTCACATGATTCTTCTTTCACACTGGGTGTCAGGAGGAAGCACACCCTGTCTGTTTCTAATTACCAACTATTACCTGTGATGAATGTGACTATAGTTTTTTTCCCACCCCTCAGAGTCCTTGAGACTGCCCCTTGCTTCCTGTTATTCCTTTGTCATCAGCCTTTCTTCTCGCCTCCATTTTTCTGCTCTCTAAAAATAAATGTGTGACAATGTACTATATAAAAGGAAAGAACACAACTGTGTACTATATGTAAAAGTTTTTTGTTTCCTTCAACCAAAAAGCATCCACCCTGAGCTTTTTTCCATTTTCAAGGGAGGGGTGAATGGGGCAGCTTTCTCCACATTTTTCTGTCCAACAAAAATTGAATTATCCAAACCAACATGTTAGTTCCATATGCAGGACATTTCTTCACTTTAAATACTAGTTTCCAGTCATACTGAGGGTCATGTCACATGACATCTGCTGAAGTGGACAATTTCATAGATAGTAAACAAAGCCATCACAGCTCCACACAGTAGCAAATTTGTTGAAACTCTGGGCTTATCTACATGGCGCAATTGGAGTGGGCTGGACTGGCTTAATAGGGTTAATTAAGGCCATGTAGAGGTCCAGTATGCCACTGGGTGCAATCCTTGCATCCAAATGGCATACATACCTCAAGCAACCCTATTTGGTCTGCTTCCTTTTGGAAAAGAAAAGGAAGGGGGGGGAAATCCTCCTGTCTCCTCCTGCTTCCAGGAGGAAGTTTTCAATTCTTTTATCTTTTCCTGAAAACTACAGTACATCAGTACTGTCCTGAAAGACTTTTTAAAAGAAACTTCTACTTCCTTCCTCTGCCCCTCTGTGGAGGAGGACGAAGAGGAGAAGCGTTTAATTTCCCAATACTGTGAAGTGGCAAAGTTGTCTTCTTAAGTCACTTAATATTATTGGGAAAGTGAAAGCAGAAGGGCCATTTAGAGATGCAAGCTCTGCTTCGGTTCACTTCCAGTGACTGCACGAGCTGTAAATGAACCAAAATGGACTGATCCTACCTTCACCAAAAACGCAGTAGCCCCTGAAACGGACCCAGGAAGGTTCAGGTAGAAACACTCTGGGGACAAGCTGGTTCACACTAGCAATTATGTCATCTGATTGCCAGTCAAAGGACAAACCAGCTCCGCAGTGGACCAAACCACAGAACAAATGCGGATCTGTTTACAAGCTCAGAGCCCTGCAGAGCAGCCATATTATACGGAATAATGGGCAAAAGAAAATATAGATTTGGTACAAGTTTTTGCCTTTTTCATTATTGTGGATGTTAAAATGGCATAGTGTGTGAAACCAGTACCAGCTGCCATTAAAAAGGGGGGAGGGGAGGCTGCACAGCTAATGTTATGAGTCTAGAGGATCTAAAGTAGTTCTAAACAGTTCTAAACAGTGACCATGCCACGCAAGTAAGAAAATTTAGAATGAGACAATCTTTAAAGTATTTGAATCTACAGCTGTTGTCTCTTTCTCCTTCCATCCTTAGACAGTGACAGTGAATGGGCCTGCATTTTTTTGGGGGGAGGGGAGGTCAGTGCCATGTGTTGGAGGGAGCAGAAGAAGTCCCAGTGCTATTGACCTGTACTATTTTGGACCCTCTTGGACTGGAAGGCAGGACAGAAATGAAAGCAACAAAGCTGCAAACATTTGGTGCCTACTATTGGTTGTGTATTCTCTGCCCAGGTCTGGAAATGGCCCTCACCCTCCATACAGACACCATTGGGGCCAGAAGATCCATATGTTTGCTACATTTTGGTAATTCCAGCCAGCCTTGTTGCCTTTCAGTTCCCTCTGATTTCACACTTCACAATTCTCCACATTCCTCTCCCATGTGTATATATTCAAGTTGTTAGTCTTTAAAGTGCCAGCAGACTCTTTGCTGTTGTTTCCATAAAAAGCTAATGTAGGTGTCCCTCCGGAAAGGGATGGTTGAAGAAACCTAGCGCTAAAGGCACAACAACTCACCAGGGTGAAGCTTTGTGCTCTGGGGACAAAGAATAGTTTGTGAAGCTGCCAATTAGTCCGCATAAGAAACAGGGGCCTGTGGATTGCAACTGCTTTGGAGAAATGGGGAATGCTCCGAATGGATGGTGCTTCACAGGCGAACCTTTGAGGTCTGAATGAGTGCCTATTCTGTGCCTCTTCCCTCATCCTAAATAGCTGTAAATAACGTTATCAGAACAATGTGGTATATCATTCTTCCTGTGCTCTCTTCATCCCAAAAGAACCTTCACTGTATAATAGTTCTGGAACTTCTCAATCAATTGCTGCTGAGTTCTCACACTCAGGCTGCATGTCCAACTTCTGCCACAAACTTTTATAGTTTTACAAACTTGTTGAAAGAATGTCATATCACCTGCAGGTTATGTTTCACCAGCTGTTACATATTAGCAGTGATTTCACATTTTTCCTTTTAAAAAAAACAATATCACGGAAGGCCCTGGTCTTGTATTGACACCATGCCAGCTAATTACTATTATTTTACTCATTAAAAAACCAAGATAAATAAAACAAATATACATATTTTTCTTTTTACAAGGAAAGGAAAGCCGTCTGGATCTTAGCATAAAGGCCAATGTTTTCAAAAGTGACAGACCCACAACGGGCAATTTCCACCAAAATATTGTCTTTGAGTATGTAACCTGGCAAAGAATTCACTGCTCAAAGCATCTACATGGAAGCTGTTTCCCTTCTATAACAAGGCTCCCCATGGAAGTTAATAGATATGTAACTTGTACGTACTTTCAGTCAATTTATTTAAAACATCTGTTTTTAACCTACTGCCATCTTACTGCAAAACGTTAATATTCACAAACCCGCTGCAACTATCAAGAGAACGAACAGCTTCATTTGATCTGAAGTTTATTACCCCAAACTCCCACAAATATGTCTTCTAACCCATAAGGAATATGTTCCTCATCTGAATTGTACATTAAATACAGGCTCCTTGCAGAGAACATCAACAATAAGTCTCATAATCCTACTATGGGATGTTTATTGCAAGATGGAGTACAACAGGAACCTCTGTGGTATTGCAGTTGTGCATGTTTAATTTAGAGCCACAGCTGCTGTAAAGCTCCCGCTTCCAGCTGCTTGTAACAGTGGAAGTACGGGGGTTGTAAGGACAAGAGAAAAGCAGGACGGGTTCTAATGGCCAGCATATCTGGACAATGTATACTGTCTCTAGTTTGTTTGGTCAGAAGGGGACCTTTCTGGGTTAGGGTGACTGTCAATCTATCCAGCACTAAGCAATTGTTCTTTCCTGCCTCAGAATTCAAAGAGAGCCCCACCTCTGTGCTGTCTCTTTCTCTCCCTTTAATCTATTGAAGTCAGTTTTTGTTTGTTTGCTGTTTATTCATTCACAACTGTAAGTAATGAATTTTTTATTCTTTGTACTACTAAGGTGACAAAGTGAGCTATTGAGACTGTACATACCAGCTAAAGAGAAAGGGGTGGACTATCTGAGAAACCTGTAGCCATTCTCTTCTGTGGATCTCTGCACTTCTACTGTGCAGCAAAAGGAAGTTTAAGAGAAATTTAAAACTCTGCAACAGTTGTATCACTACTGGCAGGGATAAGAGCGAGAGGGACTTGTGGGATCTTCTACCTCATATGCCAAAATAATGTGGCTGCTTTTGGCACTAAGCACTTTGGCCTGGGATTTGCTGCTCAACCTCAGACACAAAAATGTCTTGGAGCAGCCCTGTTGGTTTGCCAACGTTGTCCCTTGCAATGTAAGAATTCTTCCAGTGGACCTCAATTTTCAAAGTCTTGGAGGCAGCCAGAAAGCCAATAAGCAGTGTCAGACATGGCTAAGAATAAAATATTCCCCTGCAAGACCCAGTAGACCCCATGCTCTAAGGACTCTTGTGTTTTCCAGCTGCTGGGGTAAATATTATCATAAAGCAGAGGCTCTACTATCCATGCACAACCCTCCAACAATGGGACAAACAGAGCATGCCGACTCCCTTGTGAACTACTTTAAGAGAGTTCATCTAGACCACTGGTTCCCAGCCTTGGGTCCCCAGGTGTTCTTGGACTGCAACCCCCAGAAATCCTGGCTGGCACAGCTAGTGATGAAGGGTTCTGGGAGTCTTAGTTCAAGAACATTTGAGAACCCAAAGTTGGGGACCACTGATCTAGACCAAGCTGCATCAGAGTCATAATGGACTCAGAAGTGCTTCAGAGGCTTCTGCACTGAATCTTACTCTAAATTGCCCATTGATTTGTAGTCACTCTTTAATCAAAACTATGCACAATTGGGGCAAACAAGCATCCACTATTTCCACCATGCATTCTAAACGTTATGTATCAACATGGCTGCAGTTAATGAGTTTGGATTTTAAAAACTGAATCCTTTCAGCCCTTGAAAGAGGATAACAGACAAAGGGCACATATTTTATTCTGATGACTTTTACAATCCATCACAATGTTGATAACAAGACTCTCTATTGTAATTAATCACTGCATCGTCATCCTAACAAGTTTAAGTGTACCACCACATGGAACTTATTTTTAAGAAGTGGGATTATTTTTCTCTCACACTCTCTCTCTCTGTGTCTCTCTAAGTTGAGGCATAAGACTCTTTCTAGACCATTCAACCACTCTGCTACTGTCAGACCACTTTTAATATTAACAAAAATCCTTTACAATAGAAGAGAAATGAATACATCACAAAGGAGTCATTTCTCATCTCCTTTGTTGAAGAAATATACAAAGTGCCTGCTGGAACACTTTTACTGCGCAATAACAGGAATCACACTCTTGAAAAGCCCAAGGAAATTTTTTACAGTATAAATATATCAAGTAAACCTCTAACCTAAGAAGGTTTTGGGGTTAGCAAGTGTAAATGGTGGGAGAGAAGATCTCAATGGTAGTTGTCCTGGAAGACTTCACAGTCTATATAAGAAGGCTTCCCTGATGGGAATCAGATTTCACAAGCAGTAAAGATATCCAGTGTGGTGTAGTGGATAGAGTGATGGACTACGGCTCAGAAGCCTGGGTTCAAATCTCTGCTCAGCTGTGGAAGCTCACTGAGGGAGTAGAACTGATAAAATCACACTTTAAATACCTCATTTATCTAGAAAGCCCTATTAGGGTCACTATAAGTTGGTTTCAATGTGATGACACAAAACATAAATGGCAGTCAGCAGGCTGTTCCAGTATATTCAAGCCTTGAAACGTGGCAAGTCATACACTGGAATCTCGTTTTTGTTTTGCCCCAAATTCAGGCTCAGAATTGGGTCTGAAAGCAGGAATCATTATGGTAACCAAGGATGTGAAGAAATTCCAGCAGTCTCTCATTCAAGGTCAAGATAGACAGCCTATTGATGATCTTCAAGCCCCTATTATCCATCTCATCTACCCACCCAACCCCCAGCTTACTGAGACAACAAATGTAGGGTAGAGTTGTTGCTAAGGCTGCTTGCACAGCAGGTACAAAAGGATAGACTGGCTGGCCAAACAGAAGGCAAAAAATCTGTCTAGTGCTTCTGCTTTCAACGGTCCATGCAACCAAACAGGGTTTCTGATCATTTCACATTCTACACATTTACAGAAATGTATAAAAGTCTGTCGTGCAAATGAACAACATCTGCCCCAAATGGAATATGTATCTCACTATCTAATGTCAATAAGCACCTCACTTCTCTCTCCCAACTCCATTTTCACATTTAGTGCATGAAATCAAGACTTACATCTCTACTATTAAACCCTGATGAACTTTGTTGAAATTTCTGAAGGCTCCCCCAGCAGGCAGGGGGATAATTAGACAGACATAAGGGAAGTGTCTGCCTTTCCCCCAACTCTGCTATTTATCACCTTCTATTTTAAATTTTCACTGGTCCTTCCTCTCCTTGATTGCCTAAGCCAATGAGAAGAGAAAGTAGAGAAGATAAACAGTTCAGTGGGTGAGACAGCCCACCAGCACCTCCTCCCTCAATATATATGCAATTATCCCTAGTTTTCTCTGCTTGTTGGTGCAGAGCTTCCAAAATGCTCAACAGGCAAATCTCTCATATGGATTGGAAGCACAAAGCTTTTCTGTCAGAGCAAGAGTGATGTGTAGCCAGGCTCTGACTAAATGCCCATGAACGGGCAACAGCACAACACCTAAGATGTGAAGCCTTGTGAACACAAATGTGAGGTCTTGGGAAAAAACATTTTATATACCTACTGGTCTATTATATCGGGAACCTGAAAATAAATGAAAACAAAAAGAGTTTGTTTTCCTGAACGTCCTGCCCTCTGTAAGTTTGGGACTGCGATCCAGTCATACCTGAGCACTGGCCATCCTGGCTGGGGCTGAGGAGGTTAGGAGCCCAACACATCTGCATCCGATTGGAGAAATTCGCCTTCTATGTTCATCCCACAGAGATGGTTTGTGACTTACTAATGTGCCACACCCACCTGCTACCCTTTCCTTTCCCTCCTTAAGCGCCTTTATTCCATGTCCTTATGCAATGATTCCCCACTAATTTGCACTGATGACTACTGGGTTAAAATAAATCTCTCCCCCCCACACACACACACACCTTCAAAGAGGTGAATAGTCTTCTGCATGGGAAACTATTTCATGAAGCCAGTGACCTTTTTAAAATGAATTCCTGTTGATAAACAAAACAACAACAACACTTTAAGGCAGAAGGAGAATGAATAGATCATATATGTTTGTTGGCTTCTGAGACTGAGATCCGACAAAGAATGAGAGGAGAAGGACAGCTCACCTCAGGAGCACAAGGAGGCAGCAATAACGTTTTATGGTTCTCAGCCTTGTAAAAAGTACGATTTAATTTGTTTTTAGTAACTTTATAACAACAACTGAATCCCAGTGTGGGCCTCTATTTAATTTCATATTCAGTTCTACTAGAGTTTCAACTCCATACTTTCTTCAGTTGGGATTTTCCAGTTGCACAAGCATGAACCAACACTCTGTGTCTTTTAAAAAAATAAAATTGAAAGTATTTTATTTATTATGGGGAAGTATTAAGAGCTGCAGCCCTTTTAACCCTCTCCTTCCCCCTGCCATAGATCCTTCCTCAGGACTTCATCCCATGCCCACTACCTGCAGACACTAAGCAGACTCTTAGCAATTCTCCTTCAAGATTAGAAGGGGAAGGAAAGAGACACAAGGTCCAGGGAAAATAATCATAGGCCTAATAGCAACTTTTAAAGTACACAGAATTTCTGTAAAACCAAAACATTGCTATTTGGGTAAGCCAGAATCTCATTTATTTACATCAATAAAATATGCACCTTAGGACACGCTGGGTCACAGTTGAGTAATGTATTGCATTTTTCACTGTTTTTAGAAGGAATGAGTAATGACAGTAGAAAAGCTTGGGTTCATTAAAGAAAAACAAATTTGGAGCACTGGAGGCCTTTATTTAAAGGGAGCTTGTGATATGGCTTTGACAGTTGCTTTGTTTGGACAAGTGTCATAGTTTTATTTCATTGACCAAATTTTCCAAAGTCAAACAGGTCCATCATTATTTTGCGATAGCCATTGGTTAAATGATACGATCAACACCCAAACAATGAAGACTGACTAAAAGAGGGGAGAGGGAGGGGGAGAGGGAGAGAGAGCGAGTGAGAGAGAGAGAGCTTCCTGAATGTAAATCCTATAGGATGTAAACACTGGAATTATCCATCTAAAAGCAGCGGAAACTTAAATACAAGATCTAGTTTTTGGTCCTCAAGACTTTGTTACTAGTGATACAAAGTTAATCATTCTAAACATGTATTTACATATTGATTGTTCATAATCCATTCGTCTTTCTAATATTAAATCAAGGGTGTGAGAGAAATTGGTTCAAATCACAGTTTTTATGGGAATTCACCTAATTCACAGTTCTCAAACCAAGTTGCAAGCTGATGTGTCTTTGCACTTCATTATTTACACTCCTCAGAACTGTGTGGTACAGTTTAGTTCGAGCTAAAAATTGTACAGAAATGTTAGGGAATGGTGTTAGGGAATGGTGCACATATAAACTCTTGAATAAGTGAAAACAGTGTTCAAAATGCAAAAAGAAATCAAGACAATTCACTGGAAAAATGCATATATTGGACAAAATTACATATGAAGCATGTACATCAAGAGAAATGTGCATTGAAATATATATAAATGTTGTGCAGGCTTTAGAAACAATAATAGTCCCAAACTGATTCAGGAAAGAGTTGAAAGAAACTGAAGACTGGAAAATGAGAAACAGACAAATTGAAAGTGATATATCTGTCAATCTCTTTTGGAGGTGCAGCAAAACTAAAATAACAGTATGTAGGCAATATATGAATGCACGTTTTTCACTCCACTGCATTACCAGAACTGCCTAGTAAATGGTGTTATTAAAAGGACACCTCTTTTCTACTATTCATTCACAATTAGGTTTGTAGGCAAGGTTCAGAAGATCCATCATCTTCAAGAACAACAGCAGAGCTACTTTAAAAAAGGCCAGAAAGAACAAGAATAAGGTTGTGTGGTCCCCAAAATTACACAAACGCAAGGGTGGGTAATACTTTTTATTGGACCACTGTAAAATCATAAATTACAAGCTTTCATAGAGAGATCCCACTTCCTCAGGTTCAGCACAACCCCATCATGGGTAGTGCAAGAAAAAAAATTGTAGACAGAAGTCCGAAAATTGATGTTACATGTTTGAAAAGTAAATCTCATCTTCTTGAGGCTGTGTTCTCACACATCCTTCAAGGAAGGTTTGAAACCTTCTTACACTCCCACTCTTAAGAACAAAACACTGCCAATTATTCTGTGATTGCTCTCCATAAACACACTCACATTGCCTGCTGTCTTTTTGGCTGTGAGAATGGGAAAGGGACAGGACAAAGACATAGCCTCCAGGACAAGTTAAGGGTTATAATTTGGTTCATTCACCAGGTAGGAACAGCCAATTGTCCCAAACTAAAGTCAGTATTTTTACCTAGTGAGCATAAGGAGATGCTTCTTCAGTTTCTGGTCACCTCTGTTTGATGTGAAGGATCTATGTGGCTGGTGTTGAAAGCTCACTGAACACATGCAGTTGATTCCAAGTGCAACAAATATAACTTTTCTTTTCCCCAAGGACATCTCAAGACACACCATTGAAAGGAACAGTTAGGCTTATCACAATTTTTTGTCCATAGGACTGAAAATACTGGCTCCTGTTTCAGCAACATTAGCAGTTGCTAAAGTGTGTGTTTATATGTGTGTGTGAGATAGAGTATGTGCTTGTTTTTAAAAAGTCTCGTATTTTATGTGAAAAAATGTTTTTGTGCGTGTAAGAAACAAGGTTTATCATGTAATGCTTTTTTTCTGGAAAAAAAAACCCTCTTCACACATACGCAAAGTCTCAAAATGTGAAAAACTTTTGCAGCCTCACCTAGTGGTGACAGATTTTATGAATCTTTTCATTCTCGTCTATGGAAATGAAATACACAAACATTTATATTAGGGATGTGTATTGCATTCCGACAAAAGTGTTCATACAAAATGAATCAGGAATATATTTGCAGCGTCAGGGTAATAGAGCAAAGATAGAGCAAAAGCCCAGAGCATTATGAGAGTAGAGCAGCATCCTACAGATAACATTTGTTAAATTTAACATTTAAACATTGGCTGAAATTCTGTTGCTTGGCGTAGTAAGTCACACTAGTGTAAGCCCATTGAATCAGTGGAACTTACAAAGGAGTTGACACACCAAATCCTCACTGATTCAATGGCTCTACTCTAGTGTGACTTACTACGCGAAGCAACAGGATTTCAGTCATTGTGATCAGAAGTAGAGAAAGAGAAAGAAAACAAAATGTGATGAACAAAGCATGCTTTTCACCTTTGAAATCAATCTTCCTGTTCTGCTGCAAAGTGATTGGCTTAGTAATAAAAGACTTGTCACAACAGCACCATTAATTTCAGATCTAGGAAACAGGAACTGTAGGGAACAAAAGGAAGGATGGCAATTTGCATTTCCTCATTTTCAGGAATGAGGGTCTCCATATAAAACTGGAAACACACAAATCATGGATCTGGACAAGAATTGGATCAGAGTGTGTGGCCAAAGAGGCACAAACTGGTTGATCTGCCTTTATTTGGGCACAGACGGAGTTGAGGAGGATATGCACATCCCTAATTTATGTCCCTATTTAAAAGGCACCCAGATCATTGTGTTGTTTTCTTATATGCTGCAAAGCAATGGAGAAGTCACTGAGTGCCTTCCGGTCCTTGGAGAAAAACAATAGATTCTACGCGTACGTCCTTGAGCTGAAACCTGATTATCTCAATTTGGTTCTACAAGTTTGTGGCCTCCACCTTGGGATTTCACTTTAATTAAAGATCTTGAAGTCTCAGCATCTGGCCAGGATGGTTCTTTGAATTTTTCTTCTTCTCCCTAATGTGTACAAATGCCCAGATTAAAAACATGTGCTGCAGGACTTGAATGGTCACTTGTTTTTCATATTTTAGCTCAAGGTATTGCCCTGGAGGGTTTTTTTAGATATGTTATTGTGCAATGCAGACAGACATCAGCATAAAAGAAGCAAGGTGTGTGAGTCCGGTGCTGTCCTTTAAAGCAGAGGTCATCAACCCCCGGTCCGCGGCCTAGTGCCAGTCCGTGGCCTGAGCCGGACCGGGTCGCGGGGACAGACCTCCCCCCCATACTCCCCTCCCCACAGCTGTTTTGTGCACACACATGCATGCCAGCGCCGGTGTGAGTGCGCCCCCACCCCTTCATGCATGTGCCTGAGCGCCCACGAGGGCGTCCAGGCGCTCCTCTGCATGCGTGAAGGGGTGGGGGAGTGCTCATGCTGGCACTGGCACGCGCGCGCTCCCCCACCACTTCGTGCATGCGCCCAAGAGAGCGCGCGCATGCGCCCAAGACAGGGGGGTGCCCCGCCTTCCTCAGAGGCTCAGCCGGTCCGCGGTCCCAAAAAGGTTGGGGACTGCTGCTTTAAAGTATTAAAGGCAAGGGAGGGAATTAAAAAATGGAGAGAAATTGGAATCCTAAATGTTGAGCTAGAAATCAATGTAATGATAGTAAAGCGAGTCATCCATGAAAACATGTAAATGTAAAAAAAAAAAAAGCAATAGAACAAGCAGGAAGAAATATGAAACATGCAACACTCACAGAAAAATTACAATAGTACACCAGGCAAATACAAAAGAAAAATATTTTTTTTTTAAAATGTGGCTTTTATATTTTAATGTCATTAATTTTTTTTGTCTTTTTAATTTTTAAAAATTTTCTTTTGTTTTTGCTGGATATGCTTGCACAGACTAACATGGCTACCTCTTCTAAAACTACAATAGTACACATAAACTATGAGACGGGATAACTGCTATATGCAAAGATTAAAACACTCAAAGCAAACTACAGTTTAATTCCTGTCAGGGTCTGCCAGAAGAGCATGATGTAAAGTAACCTGTGTTGAAACTTCAAATTAAAATAGCGACAACATGCAAACATTAAGGTTTGTTCCAGTTTCACCATCCCTTTCATTGTGGGTGGGGAGAGCTCCATCAGGTTCACCAAGTCTCTCATACATCCAAAAAGAGCTGCCAAATTCTCTCAGATTTCTTTGAGGAAGTTAGTTGTCTTTTTGGAGTAAAAGTTTCTCAGTATGCTGCCAAAATCAGTGTGTCATTAGAAAGATTCAGTATGTCATGAGCCTGGGCTTTCCATGCAATGTAGACTAAATGCCTCACTGTGAAAGAAGGCCTCCATAACCAAGTCTCCTCATATTTCCCTCAGGCCCATTTAGCAGGCATATATCCTTATAGTAAGTGCACTGCAGAAAGGTCACTATATAATTAATATGGGGATTTGGTTCCTTCCAAAATAGGGTTACAACAGGGCAATTCCACATCCTGTGGAACGAAATCAGAACTTCCAACTGACCAAAACCATATGTCTGCTGACCCAATACATCAGTTATTTCTTTTCTCTTACAAGTGCCAACATTTAGTATTATTTTCCTTTCAGACAGCCTCATTCAGAGATCTTGATCGGGTAAAGATGGGAAATGTGGCTTCGGAAACCGAATTCACCTCTACAGTTGTCTTTGAAGATTCTTTGAAATGGTATGAGTAGAACTTGCACACCTAGGAAGATACGTACAAATTTGCATATCTCATCCTGGGCAAGGAAGAGGGAATATTAACATTATATAATGGGTATTACAAAGAACCACGAACTTAAATAGTGTGTGCTTGGACTTTCCATTTCATTTTTGCAGGGTAATATCCAAAGATAGTAATATTGTGGAGACATGTAGGCTAGAATCTATGGTTCTGCCTGTGGAGGCCCTGCAAATGCCAGCTCACTTTTTTGTATTCAGTGCTTTATATCACTAGCAGAGGGCACAGGGCAGGAAAGCAAGAAAGCAGAGAACTGGAAGTAAATGCAGGTGGCATTGTGGGAAAGAGGGAGGTGAGGGGTGGATGGTAAGTCTTTTTGCTGTCAGAAAGAAGCATCAACCAAAAAAAGATATACAAGCCATGCCTCACCTCACCACCTTGCCCACAACACTGTCACTGATTACTTCTGGCTCCAGTCATATCTGTCTTCCTGCTGTGTGTCCCCCACTAGCAGCACAGACCATTGAGTAAATAAACTCTGGGCATACACCAGGGATTGGGAATTGAGTCACAAAACTCGCTGTCAAGTCGGACTTAAGTTGCACCGGTGACTCTACTCAGACTCAACTCAGGGTTTTGTGGTTTTTTCAATGATTCTGACTCAGCTTGTGACTCAGAACTCACCTGCTTTTTTCTGGGGGGGGGGGGGACTTGTTTTTAATAGGGATTTGGACTTGGACCTTGGGACTTGGGACTCTGTATCAAAGACTGAGGCTCGAACTTGGGACTCAGATCTAGAGACTTGCCAACATCGCTGGTATACACTTTGCCACAAGCTCCAAAAAAGAAAAACACACACCATAGTACAGCATTGTGCATGCAGAACAGGGCCACAGGATTCTGGCCACAGAAGTCAGGATATTTGTGTAAATAGCTGTGTGTGGTGGGTAGTAAAAAGAGACAATCCACTTGCTCTGTATCCAGCACAAATAGTGCAGTCCTATGCATGTCTACTCAGAAGCAAGGTCCCTTGAATTCTGTGAGGCTAACTGCTGGGTAAGGAGGGGGTAGAATTCTGGCTTACTGAACATGTAGGCTCCCGTGGCTTTTATGAGGACACGGTTCCCACTGCCACATCCAATGTGCTGCAACCATGGAAATGGAAAGGATAGGAATCTGTTAATAATCAATAATTCAGGCATGTGATGGAAGCCGATGACTAAACCCAAGTCACAAAATGCAATCCATGTAAAGAGGATAACTTATTCTAGGCAGCTTGAAGCCAATAACATAACTGTTCCAGCAGTGAAATTTAAAGTTCTAAATATTTCTAATTTTTAAATTAAATCTTATAAGAGAAAAATGGTATTTTAATAATGCTGCTAACAATAAGATGGTTAAAAGGCTAAATATGGTGGCTAATAATATTATCAGTGGAAATCCCATAGTGCAGTCATGCAAAAGGCATAACTGTTGGGTGAAAATTGTTGTAATATCTGGAGATATTATCTGTTGTCAGCTGAGTCATGTGGCTCAGTGTGCAGCAGATAATGTCTACCAAGACTCCTTAACTACTGGCAATTTGTGTCTAAAAGTTATGTCTTTTGCATCACCGCACAACAGGATTTCAGCCATTGTATTACTAACAGCAGCACTGTTTCAAGTTTAAATACTGAGAAAAAAAAATGACTAAGTAGGCTGGGCTCATCCTTTAATGAATCTAGGTAATCCAGGCTTGCCTTGAGTTCTACTCCATTTCTTCATACTTGGGCTACTAAAGTTGCCAAAGTTATACGGGCTTTTAAAAAAATAAAAAATAAAAAAAGGCTTTGGCAAAGATAGCATTTTGGATTAAATATTTTTATAATTGTCAAAGACACAGGAGATAGATAGCATGATTTGTTTCACCAGCCTAGGAGATTACTTATGCAACCTATTTCTAATGCGTAATCTTAAGGACAAAGAGCAAGGGATATGGCTGACCATCAATAAAGTAAGCTAATGGTGACAGATTAGTTAGCCTGGCAAATACAACATTCTCTTACAGAAATGGTATTTCTTTTATGGTTCCCTCTAGCACAGAGCTATTAAGTTCTGGCTTACAAATCCACTGACATCTCTTTTAAAAACATATATATGCTCCTTGGCCTATTATAACAATAAGCTTTCCCCAGAGGAAAATATTGTTTGGCAGAATACCACGTCGTTGTTCTACACATAATCTTAGTGATTGTTCAGCAATTTACCCAAAGATTGACTGTACTGGCCTTGACAATATGCCACGGACTAGAACATGTCTGCATTCTTCTTCTCATGAGCCATTGGTTATTTATGTTTTACAGATGAAGCTGTGTTCCTAACAGTGTTTCTTATCTGACTACTAGAGATGGGGATGAACTGCAAAAATGGTGGTTCGTCTTGGTGCATGAATTTCCCCGAACCATGAATTTCCCCACGGTGAACCGACAAACCACGAATCAATTCATTGGGTCTTTTGTTTAGACAGCCCTTGGTGGTCTAAAAAAAAAAAAGCTGAGCCGCCCCCACCACAACCTGCTCCCCACCACCTTCACACTGCCCCCATCACCTCCTTACCTTGTCTTGCTGCCTCCTCCTTGGCTGCCACCACCTCCACCGCAGCCTCTGCCTCAGCTGGAATGGAAGCTAGGCTGCTGGAACAGCAGTTTCTGTTCCGGCAGCTTAGCTTCTGTTCTCTTGCAAACAACGGCGGGGCGGGGGCTTCCCTTCGGGCAGCCAGGCTTCCCCTGTCTGTCTATGGCCCATCAAACAGCTGATTGGCCTGCGCATAGACAGCCTGCTGGCTGCTGGAAGAGGAACCCTGCCCCTGGCTATATTTGCAAACACAGTGGGGGGGGGGGCCTTTGCTAGCCTTCCCTCTCTGCCTATGCTCCCGAGGAACAGCTGATCTGCAGGGGCAGAGGCAGAGAGGGAATCCCCTACAAATGGACAAATATAAAATGATTATATTCATCCCTTTGTATTCGTCGGGGTTTCTGGAACTGATTATATTCATAATGAATGGACAAATATCTGATGAATCAGCAATATTCAACAAACTGACTACCTCTCTGAGGGTAACTTCTTACTTGCAGTTTTATATAGGTCTAGATGATGTCCAGTCAGAACTAGCCCAAGTAATTTTGACCACTGCAATGAAGCACAAGATGGTGCCCCCATCTACAGGCAGAAGCCAACTGGACAGTGGTTTGAATCTTATTTGCATAATGGCAACAGTGTGGAAGCCTCCCTGTACTTTAGGGCAGCTGGCTATCTTACATGGTCAAGGGCAGACCCAGTCACACTCACAAAACTGCACTGCCTATCCTCTGCTTCTGCTGCTTGAAGTGGATCTCTCACCAGGGCTGCGTCCAGTCCAAACACTCAAGCACCAGTTGTGAGGGAAGCATAACCGCATAAATATTAAACATTTTCTTAAAACAAAATATTCCTACAAACAGGCCATATTTTCTTCTAAAATATAATGCCTGAAATCCAGTAGTGTAATTTACACTATGCAAGTCTGATGACTGCAAAATCATTCAAGTGATGGCTATTTTAGGGCATTGAATACTGCCTCCATCCTGTGGTCCCCAAAGACTTCCCCAACAGGAAAGGAATCACAAGGGAGTCTCAGAACCTTTGAGGAGCATCAGAAACTTTTAATCTCCAAAAAGCTGCCACAGTTTATGCCATCAGCTTACATGGCATAAATTAAAGCAACAGGATTTCAGCCAAACTAAAAGGCTATTGGTTGTTGTAGGTTTTTCGGGCTGTCTGGCCGTGTTCTTGAGGTTTTTCTTCCTAACGTTTCGCCAGTCTCTGTGGCCGGCATCTTCAGAGGTCAGGAGTCAGAACTCTGTCTGTGCTCTGGTGCAGTTTGTGGGATCAGCTTTATATCACCCACAACAAAAAACACGCTGATCACCATAATCACCCAATCTC
The DNA here is from genome assembly GCA_037013535.1 of Intellagama lesueurii. NCBI lineage: Eukaryota > Metazoa > Chordata > Lepidosauria > Squamata > Agamidae > Intellagama > Intellagama lesueurii. Next base: position 104,613,172 of record JBAJHW010000003.1, read on the forward strand.
CTGAAAAGGACAAAAAGCTGATCCCACAGCTATAAATATTCAACTATCCCACAAACTGCACCAGAGCACAGACAAAGATCTGACTCCTGTCCCCTGAAGATGCCGGCCACAGAGACTGGCGAAACGTTAGGAAGAAAAACCTCAAGAACACGGCCAGACAGCCCGAAAAACCTACAACAACCATCGGATCCTGGCCGTGAAAGTCTTTGAGAATACATTAAAAGGCTTATTATTATTATTATTATTATTATTATTATTATTATTATTATTATTATTATTATTATTATTATTATTATTATTATTATTATTATTATTATTGTTTCGGTTTCTGTAGGAGTAGAGTTGTATATATTGATGCACCATGGGCAGCTGGAGATGGTCAGAGGTGTGAATTCATGCAGGTATATGATGTGAAATCTCTGCTTAGTGTTATTATCTAGGAATAATCTGGTTTCAGTGTTTCACTCTAATACTGCACATCTGGAGACTGGCTTCATGGAACATTAAAAATTGAACTCAGACTCCTTTCTTTTGGTAGACAGGGTTACATTAAACACAAACTGGCCAAATGTAAGAAGGAGCCTCTTGTCTAAATAAATTCTTCTGAGATTAGATATTCATCTTCCCTGATGCATGTTCTGTGAATTGGGATTTTTGAATATATAGAAGCAGATAAGGGCTACACAGATAGAAAGGCTGACTGGTAAAACCATGTCAGATTATTAAAGAAAGGAGAGCTTAGATAATTGATGCATCTGAAACCACTTTGATTGTAAGAGCTTTGACAGGAGAGCTTTGTACATGCTTTAAGGATTTACATGTATAGTTTCACCATCACCAATGTCTCCTCAAAGCCCATTCCTTTTATCTCAGGGAAAAAAAATCCCTATTCCTCAATCCAATTTCCCCAGAAATAAAAGGGCTGGCCTTTTATAGCTTTTCTCCTAGTGGGTGTTAAACTTTAGCAGTATATCTGCTAAGTGGCTTTGAAGTGTTCTGTACATCTACCATCTTAGGTTCTAGTTTCATCAAGAAGTTATTCACTGGCCTTAAGCTGTTCACAGCTCACTGAGTAGACAGTAACCAGTTTCTGCCTTCTGCACCATGATTCAAGAGGAGCCAATCCAACCTGATTAGATCTCATGGTGCTGGAATCCTGCTTGAAGCTCTTCTGTGCTATGTCAAGAAGTGCAGGGCTGTTTCCAAATTGCTTACAGCTACATTACCAGCAACCACCCTTTCCATATCTAAAGAACCTGAAAGCTTGAAAAGCCTAGGAATGCCTGCTTTGGATGTCATTTTTTATCAGGTCTGTTGAGAACTATGCTTTTCCAGCTATTCATAAAAGCGTGCTTCTCAAAGAGGGGTACTCCGGGGACCAATCAGCCAACTGTATGCAGCCATAAAATTATTCATTTGGTAGCTAAAATTCAATTAGGTAGGAAATGGGTACCATAAAAGAATGGTCGTGCATGGGTTTGTAATCTAAAAAATAATACAGATGGCAAGTGTTAAAAAACAGCAACATTTTGAATGTCAGTGGTAGAGTTTCAGATTAAAAATTGGGCCACAATGAGGATATAACACAGAAATGTTGTTTCTTCTTTGTTTCCTTATTTATTTGTCACATTTATGCATGGTTTTCCTCCAACAAGCTTAAGGAAGCTTATGCTCTCCATTATGTTGCTGTTATGTACTGTCAAGTCATCTCTGACTCATGGCGACCCTATGAATTAGCACTCTCCAAAATATCCTGTCCTCAGCTTCCATGCTCACTAGTCCACCTCTTCTACAGAAACACTAACCATTCTGAATCAAGCAGCCTTCCACCTTTCCCAGCATTATTGTCTTTTTCAGAGAATCTTGCCTTCTTGTGATGTGCCCAAAGTAGGACAGACTCAGTTTTAACTTTTTTGCCTTCAGGGATAGTTCAGGCTCAACATTCCCTCTAAGCTGCATGTGCGCTCGCTTGCCCAGAGCTCCATCAGGGCTGTGCATGGGCAGCCGGCAGCCGGTTTGTTTACTTCCTATTTCAAATGAAGCCCCGCCCTACACAGCAGAATAGAAAATTAGAGGGAACACTGTTCAGGCTTAATTTGATGTAGGACCCACTTGCTTGTCTTTCTGGCAGTCCATGGTATCCGCAAAACTCTCCTCCAGCACCATATTTCAAACAAATAATATTTTTTTTCTGTCAGTTTCCTTAACTGCCCATTTTTCACACCCATACATGGTGACTGGAAATACAAGAGTGTGGATGGTCTTGGTCTTGGTCTCTGATGACACATCTTTACACTTGATGATCTTTTCTAGGTCCTTCACTGCTGCCCTTCCAATTCCCTTCTTCTGATTTCTTGGTTGCAGTCTCCATTTGGATTGATGACCGAACCAAGGAATACAAAATCTCTTAACTATTTTGATTTCTTCATTGTCAACATTAAAGTTGACAATGATTTTTATCTTCTTATCATTCAGCTGCTATCCTGCTTTGGCACTTTCTTCTTTCACTTTCCCTAACAGTAGTTTCAAGTCATTGCTGCTTTCTGCTAGTAAGATGGTGTCATCTGCATATCTTAAATTATTGGTGTTTCTTTCACCAATTTTCACTCCTCATTCATCTGAATTCAGTCTGGCTGTCTGTATATGTTCTGCATACAGATTAAACAGATAAGGAGATAAAATACACCCTTGTCTGACCCCTTTGCCTATAGGAAACCATTACGTATTTCCATATTTGGTCCTAAAAGTGACTTCTTGTCCACAATACAAGTTACACATCAGGACAATCAAGTGCTGAGTTACACCCTTTCCTTTCAGGAGTTTCTCATAGTCTATAAAGCATAGACTGATCTTCCTCTGAAATTCTTTAGTGATCTCCAGTAGCCAGAGGATATTTGCAATATGATCATCACTTGCTCTTTTCAGTGTAAACAGAAATCATGGGGGAAATGAATAAATAGAACCTTAAAGGATGCTCAAGGAAGTTAAAAACTGCCATTTGTGTGTGTGTGAGAGAGGGGGGGAGTTTAAGGGAGGGAGAGTTTCACAGTTTGCTCACACAGAATTGAAAACTGATTCACACCTTAACATTTTTAAGTGCTTGCTTCCTGTTTTCAAATAGATCATAAATATTTAGCCATCTCTCAGGCCTGAGGTCTTTGTGCATGGTCAGTCTGCACTTCTAATAATTTTGCAAAAATATGTGCCTGACACAAATTGTCTCAAGTGCATTGAGGTCCCTCGAAGCCAGGACCAAGCTTTTCCGTCTTGCCACTATGTTTTCCAACATTTGCCTCTCCCTCTGCCCTGGTCATTCTTTACTGGAAACAAAAGCAGTCCTTCACAGATAACAACCATTGCTATGTAATTAGTAGCTCGCTACTTCACTGCACTTTATAATTTGCAATGCTGGCTAAACTGTGTGCTCGCATAAGTGGCAACGAGCAGTATATAATTATGAAGGATATTTGCCCTCTCAAATCTTTTAGGCATTGTGGTGTGGAGTGCATATAAATAAATGCAATACAAATTAGCTTGCAATGGCATGCTGCAAATTGAATCTATATTATATTTATGTGCATTAGTCACAAAGAGAGCCATTAGAAAGAGAATCCTTCCTGTGCATCACGCAGCACTTATGGATCCTGAGAATTTGTGTGACTTTTATTTTCAGTGCAAATGAATACTATTTCCATTTAATTAATGAGTATGGTGTAATGGTACACAGAATTATGTACAAAAGCTTCACTCTGTCTGTTTTAGTATCATTTCTTGGGAGGGGGGACAGAATAGAGGGATTATGTCATACTTTTGTTGTTGTTCTTCACAAAATAAACCCGATGTAGTCTCAAACTAGCACTGTTTGGAGACTGAGGAAAGCATATAAAATAATACCACCAACAAATTTCTGCAGACTTTATGACAAAAGGAGTAAGGTAGCCAAATGACCAATCAGGTCTGCTACAGAGTGTGCTCTCTGAGAGCAGCTGATGACCCAGGTTGGCTTAAGTGAGAGAGGTCTGGGTTCTCACCAGAACTTGCAAAAAATGGCTGAAATCCAGGTGTATAATCTATTCCAATGGTTCCTAACCTCGGATCCCCCGATGTTCTTGGCCTAAAACTCTGAGAAGCCTTTGCCAGTAGCTGTGCTGGCCAGGATTTCTTGGAGTTGAAGTTCCATTGGGAACCATTGATTTAATCCACGGAAGGCTCGTGACATCACCAACTGCGGTAGTTTTCAGAAATGAAACATTCCTCATGTTCCACACACACACACACACACACACACACACCCCAAGACTCCTTGGTACCATCTTCGTCATGGAGAAGTCATTAGGGGCAGTGGTACAGAGGGACGTCTTTCATCTCCAACAATCGCTGCCCCGTGAAAATAATCTCAGTGCCAACAATTTGTGGAAATTAAAAATTCCCTCCATCCCTCAGCCCCTAGCAGCTTCCCTATGCTGAAAAAGATCCCAAGGGAGCGTTGGAACCTCCATGGGAGAATTCAAAATTTTTAATTTCTGGAAAACTGCCATGTCATCAGCCTTATGCAGCATACAGGCATGCAATTTTCAGATTTTTTCCCCCAACGTAACTACTACAATTCACCAGGACTTCTCCTAGCCAGAATTCTGGCACCCATAGTCAAAAAAATCCAAGTTCTCATAGGAATGGGACTGGCAGTCTCTCTGCTCATTAGACTCCCTCATGGTGGATTAAAAAAATTAGACATTTGTTTTCATCATCTTCTGTTGCTTTCTGGAAGAGAGCTCCAGAAATACTAATGATCCATATCAATTTAAAAAAAAGAGGGAAATGGACCATCCATGTTTTCCTCATTCATCACCTTCATTCGCCCTATGTAACTAAAATTGCCTCACATTGATATTGTAATAGCTCAACCACCCCCTCCCACTTCTTGCCTGCCTGCTGCTGTTCCCTTCCTTGCCCCGCCTGCATCGCCACTCCTTCTCCTGCAAAAGGGGAAAACAAACTCAAATGACCTGAAAGATTCACCCCATTTCATGGCAAGTGAACAGACTGCGGCATGGAAGAACAGAAATGGAAGACATGCCCCCCCCCCCCCAATGAAATGAAACAAAACTTTCTGCTATGCACATCTTTACTTCTGTGTCTTCCACCCAGAGATCAACAATAACAGTCTGAAATAAACTATGAACTTAATTAGGTTTGTTTTTTTAGTAATGGGAGAGTAACTCAGTTTTGGTTTTTTACAGCTTATCCATTAAAGATAAGTTGGAATTTCAATTGGTAATTTAATTTTTTAAAAAAATGGATGGATGGGTGAGACTTGGGAGATTTTGATCAGCAATGTTGCCTTTCTGACTGAGAATAGGATGTATGCAAACATACCTTTAGCAAATATTTTGCTCATATCTGGACTCTTCAAATAAGGTATGTTCCCACTCTATTAAGATTGCATTCTTATGGAGAAAATAGGGATCAGAGTCAATTAGGGCACAATCCTTTTCAAGTCTACCAGATGTAAGTCCCAATGAATTCCCAAAGAAATGAGTACAGCATTGCAGCCTTGATCAAGGAGGAGAGGGAGTTGCAGGTAGCCTAATGCAGCAGCTTATGTGGCAGACACCATTTCTTTGGCTTAAAACAGTGCAGTCCTGTTTTAAGCCACCTGACTGTACTATAACTGTGTGCAAAATATTCTATTCTACACTTCAGAAAGTCTTCTGATTTCTGCTGGTCTGCTGCCTAGGTTGCTGCATGCAAATAATTCTGGCAGACTTCCTGAAGATCTCTGGGACATTGGTTGCCTAACTACCTATAAAGCATAATCCTTTCAGTTGTCGTGCTCTAAATCATTCCCTTTTGGAAGCTGCTATTGGTGTAATAGATACCCTATGCAATGAATCAGAAACATTGCTGCTATTTTAGCAAGCTCGCACATCCTAGCATGTGCAGTGGGGGAAGGGAGGTGTTTCAACAGTAACTGCTGATTTTAAAAAATAAAATAAAATAAAATGGCAGGGGGAAAGAAACCATAGTCATTTTTTGTCTCTCAGTAGAAATTTTGTGTTGTGTTACATGATCGGATCATTGTAAAATAATTTTTCAAGATACCTACTGATCTATTTTCATCTCCCTTCTGATCAATAGGAAACTGTAGCATTACACAAAATTGATATAACACTACCATCTTCAGATCAAGATATCTGAGCATACATTTGAAAAGCCATACTAGAAATTATTTGGAAAGCAATGAAAAATACAGCACCTCATATCACAATGTCTTCTATAGTCTATATTGTCTCCAGAATACTGTGCTTGGGACAAGCAAATCAGTCTGTTTCCGATTCTATTAAACTGACTTCCCCCCCCCCCCCTCAAGCACAAGCTTGTTCCACTCTGTTTCCCCACCAGTTTTCTAGATTTTTTTTTAAAAAAACATTCACACATTAAAATGTGTATGCCTTTTGTGTGTTTTCACATGTGTGCAAATGCATGCATGTTTTATAGGCATTTTTTCATGTAGTATACATAATTGCAAGGAATCTACCCTAATACAAATTGCTATGTGTACTATTTCTCCAGCTACATTTTTTGTATGCAAATTTTTCAGAAATACAGCTGTCCATGGATGAACAAAGTACATATGGGAAATATTACCTAGTGTTAAATCTCAGAATCCCAAAGTCAACAAGGCCTGTAGTCCACCTCCTGCTTCAGTCTGGGATTTCAAGGTTTCTGGGAGCTATATTTGCAAACAAATAACTTTTCCAATCACTGGTGTCATTTGTAGAGAGCAGAGAAAAAGGGGCTAGCAGCCCAAGGAGAGAGAGGTGATTAAAAAGGAACAGAAAAGGAAACTGGAGTCCTACTGAATCCTTGAGGATATCCTGACTCCCCTCTCTTCTGCTTGACTCAAAAGTGGTGGTGTCTCTGTAGAAGGGGTGGAATGCTGCTAGTCCCACCAATAGATCTGGGAATGGCCCCCTTTCCATTTCTAGATCCATGGAGTCGACACCAGTTTTTCCAGCAACAAAATGGTCTATTAAAACATGGGGTGAGGGATCAACAATCAAGAAACCAGCGAACAGTCTACCTTGAGGCACATTGACTTCACTAGCCCCAATCAGTCTAATTTTTATCAGTTCCCCCAGTTAACTTCACTGGGGGATGAGAATCCAACATCCTCAACAGTGGGCACTACATTCCTCTGAAACTTGAAGGCTGCAAAAAGGAGGAGCTATATGCCTGCATTGAGGGCAGGGTACCTGTATCTGTGGCCCCACTGCTGAATGCTGGGAATCCTCTGGCTGTGGTTATTGCTCCCAGATGTTGCACATATGAGCAGCCTCTGGCAACACAGTTGGGTCAGTGTCCACTCTCCTTCACTGGTTCCCCAAGAGGTTTGAAGGCCTTGTCTTTGACATCTCTCACTCCAATATGTGGGTGAGGAGGAGGACAAGGATACTGATATTTCAGTTTTTTGCCTTTAGGGACCCTCAGTTCAGGTAGCTCATTGGTCCAGGGATCTTCTTTCACAACCTAATCCCACTCCCTGGGGCCTCTGGTTGCTGTCCCTTGACCTCCTCAGTCTATAAGGGTTCCCCTAAGTCCACTTGGTGGGACGTGGTGGCGGTGCAGGTTAAACTGCAGAAGCCTCTGTGCTGCAAGGTCCGAAGACCAGCAGTCGTAAGATCGAATCCACGCGACGGAGTGAGCTCCCGTCGCTTGTCCCAGCTCCTACCAACCTAGCAGTTTGAAAGCATGCAAATGCAAGTAGATAAATAGGTACCACCACGGTGGGAAGGTAACGGCATTCCATGTCTAGTCGCGCTGGCCACGTGACCACGGAAACTGTCTATGGACAAACACTGGCTCTACGGCTTGGAGACGGGGATGAGCACCGCGCCCTAGAGTGGGACACAACTGGACTAAATGTGAAGGGGAACCTTTACCTAAGTCCACTTGGGTGTCTCTTCAAATCATTTTTTCCTCCTCCACCACCAGGTCTAGTTTCTCTTCTTCAACCACCTCTGTCTTTGACTCCCCTCCCACCTCCTTTAATGCTTCTTTTATAGTATCCAGCTCCCAACTCTTTTCTTCCTTCTTCTCTTCCCCTAGCAGTGGTCGGGGAACAGGCGTAAATTACCCCAAATGGGGTAAAAATGAAAATCCTGGGGGTAATGAGCAGAGCGCTACCCCCAACCACACAGCCGAACTGTAAGCCACCTATCCCTGCTACCTTCCTTGGTTGCGGCACTTGTAAATCAGTTCTTTTAGAGATTGGAGATAAGGCTGCTTTATTGTTTACGGCTGTAGAACAGCCCGGGGCAGTCAATCCGGCTTGTGAATGACTACTTCCGCCAGAGGTGGAAAGGTCCAATTAAGGCGGGAAGGAAGATGCGAGAGAGGGACGGGTGGATTCATCAAGCTTGTTTAAAGGTAAGATTGTAGAAAATTTAGGGAGGGAGGGTGTATGTGAGAGAGAGACTGACTTTCATAAAACCATGAAAAAAGGACGTGACTGCAAGGAGAGAAGGCTCCAATTAAGGCGGGAAGGAAGGTGCGAGAGAGGAACCGGGTGGTTTCATCAAGCTTGTTTAAATGTAATGAGAGGAAACGGACATACTGAACTGAAGCAACTGATTGTTGAAAATTTAGGAAGGGTGTGTGAGAGAGAGAGAGAGAGAGAGAGAGAGAAAGAGAGAGAGAGAGACTTGACTCTTTCATAAAACCATGAAAAAAGCAACCTTCCAAATTTAATCTCCACTGCATTTAGCTTTGCAGTTTCTGCTGAGAAGAGCAAGTACTTCAAGATTCTGTTTAGACGCTGAATTTGTACTGGGCAGAACCGGAATATTTAGAAGAGTCTCACTAACAGCAAACACCTAGTAAAAGACAACCGACACACCAGGGACTAGATGTCTGAAGTGTGTAGCAATTGTGTTTCTCTATTTCACATCCCCAAAGCAGGCAAGAGTATCATAGTTTATTCCCCAAATCTGAATCCCTGTCTCTCTGCTCCTGGTCCTGCTTTGACTGCAACACCAAACAAAAGGTCTTACAAACAAAGACTGTGGGTTTCTTTATTGAGTCAGTCCATCTCATGTGCATTCTTCCTCTTTTCCTACTGCATTGCACTTTTTCCTGCATTGCTGCCTTTTCCAGTGAGCTTGTCTTCTCATGATGCCACTGTAGTACAATACCCTTTGTTTGGTTATTTTAGCTTCTAGTGAGAGTCCACACTTAATTTGCTTTACTTATCTCTCTGACAAGTCATGCTATCTGTAAAACTCTTTTCCAACACTACATTTCAAATAAGTGAAATGTGTGTATACACTTTATGTAGTGTATAAAATGTGTATAAAATGTGTATTAAAAGTCTGCACTCCTATATAGAGCTGCTTTTCTGAGGGTGGTTTACTTTGGAGGAAACAAGTCCAGGATTTCAATGTACTTAACAAGCTTTATAAATGTTGTTGTTGTTTAGTCGTTAAGTCGTGTCCGACTCTTCGTGACCCCATGAACCAGAGCACGCCAGGCCCTCCTGTCTTCCACTACCTCCCAGAGTTTGGTCAAATTCATCTTGGTAGCTTCGATGACACTGTCCAACCATCTCGTCCTCTGTCGTCCCCTTCTCCTCTTGCCCTCACACTTTCCCAACATCAGGGTCTTTTCCAGGGAGTCTTCTCTTCTCATGAGATGGCCAAAGTATTAGAGCCTCAGCTTTACTATCTGTCCTTCCAGTGAGCACTCAGGGTTGATTTCTTTCAAAATGGATAGGTTCGTTCTCCTTGCAGTCCAGGGGACGCTCAAGAGTCTCCTCCAGCACCACAATTCAAAAGCATCAATTCTTCGACGGTCAGCCTTCTTTATGATGTTTCTGCTTTTTAAGGTGCTGTCTAGGTTTGTCATCGCTTTCCTCCCAAAAAGCAGGCATCTTTTAATTTTGTGGCTGCTGTCACCATCTGCAGTGATCATGGAGACCAAGAAGGTAAAATCTGTCACTGTCTCCATATCTTCCCCTTCTATTTGCCAGGAGGTGATGGGGCCAGTGGCCATGCTTTTAGGTTTTTTGATGTTGAGCTTCAGACCATTTTTTGCGCTCTCCTCTTTCACCCTCATTAAGAGGTTCTTTAATTCCTCCTCACTTTCTGCCATCAGAGTGGGATCATCTGCATATCTGAGGTTGTTGATATTTCTTCCGGCAATCTTAATTCCGTCTTGGGATTCCTCCAGTCCAGCCTTTCGCATGATGTATTCTGCATATAAGTTAAATAAGCAGGGGGACAATATACAGCCTTGTTGTACTCCTTTCCCAATTTTGAACCAATCAGTTGTTCCATATCCAGTTCTAACTGTTGCTTCCTGTCCCACATATAGATTTCTCAGGAGATAGATAAGGTGGTCAAGCACTCCCATTTCTTTAAGGGCTTGCCATAGTTTGCTGTGGTCCACACAGTCAAAGGCTTTTGCGTAGTCAATGAAGCAGAAGTAGATGTTTTTCTGGAACTCTCTGGCTTTCTCCATAATCCAGCGCATGTTAGCAATTTGGTCTCTAGTTCCTCTGCCCCTTCGAAATCCAGCTTGTACTTCTGGGAGTTCTCGGTCCACATACTGCTGAAGCCTACCTTGGAGGATTTTGAGCATAACCTTGCTAGCGTGTGAAATGAGTGCAATTGTACAGTAGTTGGAGCATTCTTTGGCACTGCCCTTCTTTGGGATTGGGATGTAGACTGATCTTTTCCAATCCTCTGGCCACTGCTGAGTTTTCCATTGATGGTGATAAAAATAAGCGCATTGGTCCTTTGATGTTGGGCTGTGGCACCAGGGTGGGTGACATGACCTTTAGCCTGGTTTGTTCCTTTTTGCACACCACACACAGAATGATTAAAGTGGTAGGAAAAGCCCCCCCCCCCAACTCTGCCTTGGCTGTCTCTAGGAAGCACGTCATTGCTAGCACCACTCTGGCAGCCATTGATGATGATTAAATCCTCTGCGAGCTAGGAAAAATTTAATGCAACTTGCTAGGCACATTTGACACCTTTCTACTCCCTATACCACCCCATGGCTGGTGTGCAATGTGTTCCAGCAAAAATAGTGCACATCTTTATTAAATTTGGTGCATTCTGCTAGTTCGGTACATAGCCTGGCAGCCATTGATACTGATGATATATCCTGCTAGTTCGGTACATAGCCTGGCAGCCATTGATACTGATGATATATTCTGCTAGTTCGGTACATAGCCTGGCAGCCAGGGTTACAACTTTTCCAATCACTGTCTTTTTCACCCTTCAGATGACATCAATTAGAAAAAGAATATACCAGGAGGAATTCCTAGATTATGGGTTTACCCAAATTGATGGCAAAGGAATAATGAAACCACAGTGTGTTGTTTGTTTGAAAGTTCTGACTGCAGAATCTTTCAAAAAGAGTCAATTGAAGAAACACTTGGATAATTTGCACCCACATCTGGCTTCAAAACCACGGGAATATTTTGTAAATTTGGAAATGTCTGTCAAAAGACAAAGATTGGACAGCAACTTGAGAGGTACATTCAATCAATGTTCAGCATCCAAGGCTAGCTTTGAAGTGTCCTGGTTGATTGACTGGAACAAAAAACCTTATACTATTGGTGAGGATTTGGTTAAACCAGCAGCTTTGAAAGTGGCAGAGATTATGTGTGGTCAGAATGAAGCCAAGAAACTAAATTCTGTGCCCTTGTCTGCAAGAGTTGTTAAAGAAAGAGTTTCTATTTTAGCAGAAAATGTGAGGCAACAAGTTATTTCCTCAATAAAAGAGAGTAAATACTTTGCTATTCAGCTTGATGAGACTACGGATGTTAGTAGTGATTCGCAGCTGATGGTATATGTCCGCTAAAAAGGTTTACATTTAATTGAAGAAGAATTGTTGTTCTGTTCTCCTTTTGACTTGCGATCTCGTGGAATTGATATCTTCAATAAAGTTAATGAATACTTCAATAACATCAATTTAAAGTGGGAAGACTGCGTTGCTGTGTCTGTTGATGGAGCTCCAGCTATGTTGGGTCCTGTTAATGGTTTTTTCGGCTTTAGTGAGAGAGAGAAATCCAAAAGTTGAAGTAAACCACTGTATTATCCATCGCCAGACACTGCTTCTGAAACATTTGGAACCTGCACTGGAAACCGTCATGCATGATGTTATCAAGATTGTCAATGTTGTCAAAGGACATGCACTAAACACGCGATTTATTTTTTTTATTTATTTATTTATTAGATTTTTATCCCGCCCTTCTAGACATATGTCTACTCAGGGCGGCTTACAATAAAATTATTCATAAAACAGTTAAAATAACAATTAAATCGACAATAATAATATTAATCAAGATGGGAAAATATAAACAAAAGACTAAGTAAAAAATAAAAGTCAAGTATTGACAGGGGGGGAAGGCCTGCCTAAAGAGCCAAGTTTTTAATTGGCTCTTAAAAACACCCAGCGAGGGTGCCAGGCAGATCTCTGACGGCAGGCTGTTCCAAAGTCGAGGGGCCACTGCCGAGAAGGCCCGGTTTCTAGTTCTTTCTTTCCGGGCCTCTCTCGGCGTTAGGCCCCTCAGCCGTCTTTCCTGGCTATGGCAAGTGACTCGAGTAGATCTAGGTGGGAGAAGGCGTTCTGCTAGGTATCGAGGTCCAAAACCTCGTAAAATTCTTTCGTGAATTATGTAAAGCTGTTGATGCTGAATATACAGACCTACTTTATCATACAGAAGTGAGGTGGCTCTCACGTGGAAATGTTCTGAACCAAGTGTGGGCTCTCAAAGATGAACTTGAAAGTTTTATGGTTGATAAAAAGCATGTTCTTGCAGAGAAGTTTACAAACTCCTTGTGGGTTGCACATCTCACATATTTAGCTGATATGTTTGAGCATGTTAATGTATTGAACAAAGAATTGCAAGGAAAAAACATAAATATAATTTCAGCCAGAGAAAAGATTTCTGCATTTGGATCAAAGCTTTTATATTGGAGACAGAAAGCTGAACAGAAAAAGATAGCGACCTTTTCAAAGTTACCGTATTTTTCGCTCCATAAGACGCAGTTTTTTCCCCCCAAAAAAGTGGAGGAAAAGTGTGTGCATCTTATGGAGCAAATACTCCCCCCTGCCCCCATCGCTGCCTTCCCAGGCCTCCGGAGGCCTCAGAAGGCCCCACCCCACCCTCACCGACACCCTTGGAGGCTTCCCCGGCTTACAAAGCACCGGCACCCTGGCCGCTTCTCCTTCCTCCTCCTGCCGCACACCCCATCCATGGAGCTCCTCCGACCCGCGTGCCCCACCCAGGGCGTTCGGCAGTGCTTACTCATGAGTAGACCCGTGCCTCCTGTGGCGCTTACTCATGAGTAGACCCGTGCCTTTGGTGGCCCTTACTCACGAGTAAACCCGTACCTTCGGCCCCACCCTCACTGACACCCTCCTACCTTAATCGCCGCTGCTGAGGTCTTCTGGCCTCGGAGCCACGCATGTAGAAATGGAGACTGCCTGCCCTTTGCAAAGATGGTGGCTGTGGCTTCATTTAGGGTTGGGAAGCTGCAGCTGCCATCTTTGCAAAGGGCAGCCTGGATTCCCTTAAGGCAGGCTAAGGGAATCCAGGCTGCCCTTTGCAAAGATGGTGGCTGCAGCTTCCCTACCCTAAGTGAAGCTGCAGCCGCCATCTTTGCAAAGGGCAGCCAGTCTCCATTTCTACATGCCTGGCTCCAAGGCCAGAAGACCTCAGCAGCGGCGATTAAGATTAAGATTATGTTGGCGGGGGGACCCCGCGGTGCCTTCTGAGGCCTCCGGAGGCTTGGGAAGGCAGCGATGGCGGCGGCGGGGGGACCCCCAGGAGGCTTCAGACCGGTAAGGTGCTGCTTTTTACTTTTTTAAAAAATGTTCTGGGTGGGTTTTGGAAGGTAGGTTTGGGCTGGGGGGTATGTTTCTATGTTACTTTGTTTTTTGGTGATTTTTTTTTTTTTTTTTTGCAGTCCCAGCGTGGGACTTGCTCTGTTTATTTATTTAATTGCCCACCCCTGATACAGAGGAATATTTTTTTTCCTGTTTTCCGCTTCTAAAAATTAGGTGCGTCTTATGGTCAGGTGCGTCTTATGGAGCGAAAAATACGGTAGCTTTGTTCTTGGAAGATTGTGAAAATATTACTTTTGAAGACACCAAGGATACAGTTATAAGGCATCTTACCAAACTCAAAGAGCGGTTCTCTGATTACTTTCCAGATCTTGATTCACAAGCTGTCAGTTGGATTGTAGACCCCTTTAAATGTGAAATTGCTCATGTACCAGAAGAGCCTCAAGGGTTGGCAGAGTCACTTCTTGAGCTTCGATGCAATAACGAAGCACGTATTGCATTTGAAAACAAAGCAGATCTGTCAAATTTTTGGATGTCAACAGCTGCAAATGCATTCAAAATTGCACATGAGGAGGCAGTCAAAAAGTTGCTGCCTTTTGCAACAACCTACCTTTGTGAACAAGGATTTTCCACTCTCACGAACATAAAAACAAAGCAGAGAAATCGATTGGACCCTGAAGACTGTATCCATATTGCTCTGACATCAAAATGCCCCAATATTTTCAAGTAAGTTGAAGCTTTCAAAGTAATTTTGAATAGATTCAATAAGATTTTGAATTCAAATAATGTATGATTTCCTTCCTTTCAAATCAAGGGGGTAATGTGGGGGTAATGTCAGCGTATATAAATTTTTGGGGGGGTAAAAGGTAAAAAAAGTTCCCTGACCCCTGCCCTAGAGTGTGCTTGGCTGGGAGAGGGCCAGGTGCAGTCGCCAGGATTTCAGTGACAAGGGACTCTGTCTGGGTTGCACTATGTTGAGAAATGCATGCTAACACTGTGACCATGTGAAATCCTGTCTACCAATATTGCGCTGCTTTCTCTGTTCTCCAGTATTGTTCACAGAGCTCACGAAAGACCGTTTACTTTTACAATAAGAAATATCCAATGGGCACCACACATTGGCTGAAGTACAGTGGGAAAGTTGCAACTAGAGTAGATCTATTGAATGAATGGAACTGACAGAGGAGTTGACTTGCCAAATCCTCACAGATTCAATGGGCCTACTCAAGTTGCAACTTACTCCTGGGTTTCAGCCATTGTGTTTGGCATGACAAGAAAGTCAAACACAATTTTTACCTCAGCCATAACAGTACAGCTAAAAAATACAGGCTTCTGATGGCAAAATGGCTACTATAAGTTGAATGAATCAGCAACAGGCACTAAATCCTTTCTCTGGGAAGGAAATCCTTTCAGTTAAGGGTTCTTTTTTCACCATAAGTAAGTCCCAATACCCAGTCTTCTGAACAACACTGGAATTCTCAGCAAAAACTGCACACATGTATTCAAGCCAAGTCACACATATACCATCTAATAATCTGCTGAACCATACTGCCTTCAAATTTAAGACTCTATTGGCTGCATATGCTTGTTGAAAAATAAGTATGGCTTGCCCTCCTTTGCTCTCTCTAATTAACATGGGCTGAAGTGAAAATCCAAAAGAAAAACAATCATCTCAATAATGCCTGTTAATCGCTCTAATCTACAGGGAATTATTCTTTCTTTCTGACATAGTGTATCAAACTCCCAATTAATTCACTTTGCTGCTATATATGTGAAATGGGAGATTAAATATTACAGCAATTTCATTTTATTTCTTCCAGTCAAGCAACCAAAGATTGTGAAAGACACAGATATGGAACTGTAGAATAAATAAATATAGCATACCTTCCACTCGGGGCCAAAAACAACACATTCCTGTAGTAGAGGATGTGACATACAGACCGAAGAGATGGAAACAGACATGGAACTGCTCAGAGCTTGGAAAAATAAATGACAGCTCCCAGTCAGAGCATGTGTTTGTGTGTGTGTGAAAGAGAGAGAGAGAGAGAGAGAAGCTACTTTGGTAAAGACAGTTAAGCTATTATATTTTCTAGTTATCATAAAACAATCTATCTCTCTAAAGGAAACAAACACCATTTTGTTTTTCTGCAATTCTGGCACCTTGTCCTGATTTCCCCCTGCAATTTTGCCTGCAAATCAGGTGATTGCAATTTGAGGGATTCTTATGGACCTGTAGAAAATGATCGCCAAAGACAACAGCAGGCTGTTATCAGAAGCCCATTGTTGTGGCAAAATGTCATTATTCATTTATATGCACTGGCCATGTATTTGTGGCTGTTTTACATGGTTCCTCGCTCTCTATTTTATACTAAAAAATGACCCTAAGACAGGTTTGGCCTCATATGTCTGAAGAAGTGGGTGACGGTCCAAGAAAGCTTACAATAAAATATTAGAGTTGATTTTTAAGGTGCCACAAAGTCTTTGTCCTTTTTTTATTTTATTTACTTTTGTTTTGTTTTGCCTGATACAACTGACCCAAAAATACTAAATAAGCTTTGTGGCTAAATAAGGATTTAGATTTGCATCTTCCTGTTTCACGTCCACTGTTCTGACCATTACTTCATATTGGTTCCTTCAGAATCTATTTTAAAAAAAAAAAGCCCAAAAGGCACACCCTCAGAGTCCTTTTAGTATCCACTATGTTTCAGGTATCTAGGTTTTATGGATTTCAATGCATGGAAAAATAGGTAGACAGTCAGGCCAACAGCCACCTTTATTATAACAAACATTTTGAGCATCAAGTGCAGACAAAAGGACTTATTTCTTTGGAACACAGAAAGAAGGAGAAAACACAGGGCTATTTGTGGTTTAAAGCTGTTATGACAGTATAGAGTTGTTAGCAGTTGTTAGCAGAAACTTGTGAATCTATGAAACTGTGTGAATTGCTTGCTAAAAATCGCTATGTGTGACACAAAGTCACACTGAAAGCCAGATGACTAATGGAGTCAATTAACCATGGAGCAAGGAAGTGGCGGCAAAGAAGTTTGTAAGGGCCAAGAGGTAGGAGAAAAAGAAATATGCTTTGTAGTGCAGAAGTACATTTAAAAAAATGAAAGGCTGTCAGTGTCAAAGCAAAGAGCATCTGAAAGATGAAAATACATGTGATTTCTTCCCTGATTCATACCTTCAGCTCTGGAAGATGTAGAACTTCTCATTTATTTTCATAGGTTTTTTTTCTCCTCTTCGATTTATGTGTTTGAGGAATGTCATTAAAGCTTTAACGCAGAAAAGAGATTGGCAAAAGCTGCAATAGTGAAGGCCTTATTTGAAGTATCTTCTGATTATTTACTGTTCAAAATATATTTATTTTATATATTTATGATATTTTTATACTACCCCACTTAGTGAAAATCCACTACTTTGGGTGGTCATATAAACAAAAATCATCCCCTTACTACCCACCCCACCCTCCGGAAACCAATAAAGAAAGAAGGAAAGCAAACAAATAGCAAAACTCAAACTTATAACTACGTGATGGTGACTATCCTCTAAGATAAAAACGAATTTAACTTATGGAAATAAGTTTGATTGAGGACATCACAAATGTAATGTGATGTAATGGAATACCACAGTTCTATAATATCAAGACAAGGCATTTTGGAAGAAATTGCATGTGTCAACTTCCTTCAATTTACTTCTAAATAGTTCAGAATATTTGCATAGACAGACAGACAGACACATGGAGCTACATGAATTCCATTTCAGTTGTGTGGCTAAAAGAACAATTCAAACAGCAAAGAGAATTCCTGGGAGGGAAAAATCTGTCCAGCAGAGAACAAGATTATTATCTACCAGACTATAGAACTGTAATTGTAAGGGACACAGGTTAATCCATATAAGGTAATTTTGGAAACCAACTACTTATCTGAACATCATTACGAAAACAGAAAACGTGATTGATAAAAGAGATGTACAAGACCAACTAAAATCGCAACCAAAGTTCAAAGCCTTTATTAGCTCTCTGTGTAGGAGCTTCATTTACCATACATCAAAATGGAGTGTGAAAATCTGCAAGCAACATAATATCCCGAGATCATATTTTATCATTCTTATGATCCAGCTGCGTACAGGAAGAACAGGCCTGAGAGCACTAAATGTCACTAGTCAGTGATTCATGAAACAATTGAGAAAGCAGATGTATCTACATCAGGCCAAAAGGACGGCAGTCTCAGGATGAACCTGTTGCGGCCAAAAGTGGCAACGAACCTGCACGGTCAGGATGACTATGATTGTGCAAAGACGCAGATTGAGAAGAAAACCTGCTACGAGCTGACCAGGGGGTAATCCTTCCTTTCAAAAGGGCAAGACGAAGTTGATAGGAACAAACATGTTGCAAGAGTGGAAAAGAAGCAGCTCTGAGAAACAGCCAGAGAGAAATGAAATACAGGGTAGCAGCCATTTTGAGATCAATTTTAGTAAAAGTTTCACAGTGTTAAACTTTTTTCCCCCGTGACTCTGTTCTCTCATGGTATTTGCATACAAAATTAGCAGCAGCAAACTGGGTCATGTTCTAACCTGAAGTTACCTAAAGTTGTGCATTATAACAACAATAGCAAAAAAGGAACCAAAACCCAGCTATCCAATGAAATTTACAGTATTCAGAATTTTATAATGCAGTTATCCATTTTTAAAAAATGCATACTAATATGTGCATATTGCGGGAAGTGGATGCAAATACATATGTTAGTGAAAGTAAAGGATGCATGGTATGCAGTGACTTGTTTGCAAAAAAAGTATTAGACAAAATTTCATGCACAAATGATTATGTTAAGAAAAATAGACATAAAAATATACAATCCTTTAATGCACTTTTTTAAAAAAAAATCAGAGTTCAAGATGAACCTAAATTTTAAAAAAAAACTTTAAAGTTCAGTGTGAACTATGTTTAAAGCAAGAAAAATGAGAATCTGAAATCAAAGTTGATAGAATTTTCTATCTATAGTAGCAAATTCCATGACCAGATCAAATGAATTTCCTGAACTAAGGGTTGAAAGAATACTTGCTAAATTTCTCATTCTCTTTCATTCTCACTGTCTTCAGATGACAAGAAACTTTGATATGTAGTTTTAAAACCTAGTGTGGTTCCTTACCTGTAGCTGAGAGTTAGACAAAGCTCTCCCCTGCTCCCCTGATCTCTGCAATTTGTGTAAACATTTCCAATAAACGGAGGGCCTTCTCTGTTGCTGCTCCCAGACTCTGGAACTCCCGCCCGCAAGAAGCCAGACTGGTCCCATCTTTGCTGCCCTTCTGCAAGCAGGCAAAGACCTTTCTCTTCAGGCAAGCTTCCCCTCAGTGACCGGCTATCTGAGTGTGATATTCAGATGGATTGTTATGCATTACTGCTTTTGACTGAGTTTTTAGTACTACTTTAGTACTACTGTTTGTTCCTTTTAAATATTTGTATACTTACTGTTTTTAGCTTTAATATTGTCTTTTAATGATGTAAGCTGCCTTTTTATACTCATTGTTCTTAACTTTGAATACTGTCTAGAGATGGGACAAAGTGCCAAAATGGTGGTTCGTCTTGCTTCGTGGGTTGTCAAACTTGATGAACCATGAATTGGTTAATCAATTCGTTATTTGTCAGCCCCTTTTTTTTTCTTTCCCTCCTCTTGCTAAGCCCCGTGGGGCATAGTAAGAGGAGGGAAAACAGGGATCAAAGCGATTGCGCAGCCATGGCTGATCCCTTTTCTCCTCCTCTTGCTAAGCCCCACAGGGCTTATCAAGAAGAGGGAAAGCAGGGATCAAAGCGACCCTGCAGCGCTTTGATCCCTTTCCCCCTCCTCTTTCTAAGCCATGGGGCATAGCAGGAGGAGGGAAAGCAGGGATCAAAGCGATCCCGCAGTGGCTGGGGGATCCCTTTGATTCCTATTTATATCCCTTTCCTCCTCTTCTTATGCCGCGCAGGCATAGGAGGAGGAGGAAAGGGAAACCAAGCCATCCCCCAGCCCCAGGGGTGGGTTTCCCTTCGGGCAGGCTTTAGCAAGCCGCCCGAAGGGAAAACCCCTCTCTGCTTATGCCCCCGAGGAACAGCTGATCCACGGGGGCATAAGCAGATAGGGAAGGAAGGGATGAATATAAAAGGGTTATATTCATTGCTTCATATTCGTTGGGGTCTCTGGACCCCAAGAATATGAAGCAACGAATATCTGA
Source organism: Intellagama lesueurii (assembly GCA_037013535.1). NCBI lineage: Eukaryota > Metazoa > Chordata > Lepidosauria > Squamata > Agamidae > Intellagama > Intellagama lesueurii. Next base: position 104,633,242 of record JBAJHW010000003.1, read on the forward strand.
TGAATCAGGAATGTTTAACGAATATCCTGATTCATTTTTATATTTGTTCCCATGTCTAATACTGTCTTTTAATGAAGTTAACCATTGTTACATACTAATTCTTTAGTATTTAAATATTGCCTTTCAGTGATGTAAGTCGCTTTGGGTACTTTTTAAGGAGAAAGGTGGGGTAAAATATTTTAAATAAATAAATATTTTCCTTTCAAGAATAAAGCACAGACACAGAAGAGCTAGCACTGAAGGACTGGCTGATTGCCAAGGAAGGTACAAGTTACCCATTGAGTGATTTACATTCTCAAATAATGCAGCTGCGCTCACTCTAGTTTTGGACGATTCACACAATCTAAATCTATTTAAACTGGTTAGAAGCACAATACTTTGCATGTTTGCTCAGAAGATGGTTTAATTTTATTAAATGAGGCTTACTCCTGTTCATAGAACTGTAGCCCAAAATATTTATATTTTTCATTAAACGTAATGATCCCTGTAAATGTAACCATCCAAGCATAGGGATGCACATTAAACTCTGAATTTTGCAATGAGGTTGTCCAGGTTTGTTTTTTTTAAAAAAATGCATACACATATTTCATGTCTATCAGATGTTCTCGAACTTAAAGGCTTTACTTCAATTAATTTTAATTTAATTTTACTCAGACCATTGGTTTTCAGCCCATTGTGGGGAAACCTGACATTCTTTGGAAAGTAATCAGTTCTGAAGTGATGGTTCCTATGAAACCCAACTTCTTGCCACTTCAAATTTTCTCATGAAATTTCTGCCACAATTGAGGTCTGTGGTTGCCCACCAACATATGCAAGACATGCATGAAGAATCCCAGATTGTTTTTGTGGAATGAAACTCCCTCCGACAGGAGGCAAGGCTGGCCCCATCTTCGCTGTCCTTCTGCAAGCAGACAAAGACCTTTCTCTTTAGGCAAAACTTCCCTCAGTAACTGGGGGAAATGAATTGTTGAACCTTGCTGCTTTCAATGTGTTTTTGGTATTGTTTTGTTTACCGTGTTGTAGTGTGGTATTTGACCCTTTTTAGTATATGTATACTTATCGGTTTTTAGCTTAAAATATTGTGTTTTAATAATGTAAGCCACCTCAGAGAAAGGTGGGGTAAAAATATTTTAAATAAATAAATAACAAATAAAATCTGTTTGGTCAGGTAGGTAATGGATTTTGGTTTCTGTGTTGCCTTTATTGCTCCTTCTGTTTCATTCTATAGATTTAGGTCAATCTGCAGTATATATCACTTTTTATTCAATGTTGTATGGGCTGATAGGTATTTGTGTTATGATTTTTGTGCTTACTGACACCATATTATCTATAATTGTTTCTGTTATGTCTGTCAAATCAATATTGCTGGTCATTTGATATGTTGTGAGCACAGTCATATGGGAAAGCAAATAAGTAGATTATGACAAATTATTGTAAGTATAGACCTTAGATTATGTTCTGTGATTATATGTCCTTAATCGGGGTTTCCTCAGGGAGGTTGTCAACATAAAAAACTAGGAAGATTTTTTTAAAAAATGACTTGTCTATCAACATAAAGATCCTACAATTTGCTGCTTTATAAGATGTCTTCATTTCTGAATACTGGAATACAAATGGATCAATTGAGTCTTTCAAAGGTATACTGTCATGTAGATACAAATATATTGCAAGGAAATGTGAATATATATCAAGTGTAGGTAGATAAGTAAAAAGACACATTTGCTGAATATCTTAGATTTGTGAGATAACAAAAGATACCAAAACATGTTGAATACTGTGTCAGCCACATGAAGGTAATATCCTGCTTTTTCCAACGGTCAGTGATACTTAACTAGCCTCTTCTATCTAGTTTTCCATCTGCAAACTAATAAAATGTTATGCATTGTAGCCTATAATGAAGCTGAATTACAGTGTGGCACAATGAGGAAGCAGGAAAGCTACCATTCACTCTCTTTACCCTACTCTGTTATTATCTAGAAGTGGTACTTTCCATTTATATAGCTACTCAGAAGCTGGATGGCTAGATTGTCAGGAGGGCAAAGTCATTCATAAGCAAACAGAGAAATTGAAAGAAGCATGAGAATTCAAGAACTCAGTGGTCCATCTGCTGGGAATCATAAGCATGTGGTCTTCCAGATTCCACTGCATATAAACAAACTCTGTAGGATGATTGTGGAATCTTCTTCATAGGATTTTTCAAAGGCAGAAAGTGCTAATATTTGCATTCATTATGCTATCTGCTATTGTATCCAACTTATAATTACCCTAGTAGTGCTTTCAAAGTATACGAGATATTTAAGGAGTGGTTTTAATATTGCTACCCTCTAGTAGGTTTCGATTGCTGAGTGGTGATTTTAATACATGTCTCTTGAGTCCTAGTCTGTCATCCTAGCCACTGGCCTCTGAATATTTACATTAGGCTTATCTATTTTAGAAAAGTCACCATGTAACTTCTGGTAACCACAACTATGGCAAACAATACTATGGCTTCCCCTACTAATATCTGATTGATTGATTGATTGATTGATTGATTTGCATACAAAATTCTAAGTGATATAAAACAATAATAAAACATTGGCCAGACACCTGTTGGTTATTTACACCAGTGTACAGTGGACCCTCAACTTACGGAATTAATCCGTATTGGAACGGTGGCTGCAGGTCGAAAAGTCTGTAGGTCGAGGCTCCATTGACCTACAATGCATTGAAAACCGATTAATCTGTAACCGGCTGTTTTTGGTCCATTTTGTTTGATTTTCCGGTCTGTAGGTCAATTCTCTGGCCGCAAGTCGAACCTAAATTTTGCGGCCAGAGAAGTCTGTAACTCGAAAAGTCTGCAGGTCGAGCCGTCTGTAAGTCGAGGGTCCACTGTAAGTGTGCTGTATAAATCATATGGTGTATTGCTACTAGTTAATGAGTCGCCACTCCTATGCCTTGTTGCATGCCAATCATATGAGTTGGCACACAATGAGGAATATAAGTAGTGACTTATTAACTAGCATCAGTTTGCTACTGCAATTTATACCAGTGCACTTATGGCAGTGTAGACAGCCAACAGGATTCTGCCTAATATAAAAATACATTAAGTTGAAACACAATCTTTGCATTGTCCACAAGAATGAAACACATGGTACTAAGCTTTGCAGAATTAGGTATGTGTTGAACACATGCCTAAAAATGAGAATACTTAGAGCCTGCCTAATGTCGGGGGAATGATAGCCCACACAGAAGGTACCACCACACTAGATGTCCTGCTTTGAACAGCTGTGGAGCATGTGACATGAATGGGTTTTCCAGGTAACATCAAGAACTGAAAGTGCTTTCTTAAGTAACCAGATTCCACATTAGACTAGAAACAGCTGTTAGAGATAGCATGTGTCTAAAAGAAGGACATTCTTAACTAATGTGAGTGTCTGAGTGGAGCACTCACTTCTAGAATTACACAGATCAGCTTGCTTTGTTTGGTGATTGTTCTTCAGGACTTAACCAAGGGGTTCCTTTAAGTTCTGGTTTTATAAAGACTGCCTCAGTCATCTCTCTACAATATAAGCAGGCTTTCAGTCTTAATTACAGGCTCACATTTCTATTTTGGCTTCAGTTTCTACACGTTCTGAAGCATCAAAAATCTTTGGGTTGAAGACAAGCAACATGTAATGATAATCAATTACATGCCCTTCTTACTGGTCACTGCTGAAGACAATATACTGAACTGGGTGGGTGCTGAATCTCTGTCAAAGAAACCATGTTCTTTTTAAAAGGTATTTGGTAAAAGAAATAGAATCTCAAATCTTTGTCAGCCTTATCTGCAGTGGAAACCAAATGCAAAAAAGGGACAGAATATTAGCAAGACATATTGCGTTGAATCCAGACTTTGTCACACTCTAGTCCAAATGAGTTGTATCCCAATACGCTGTCCCAGTGATGAAGTGGCTTTCATTACTGGAACAGGAAGTGGCTAAGCCCCCTTTGTGTGTCTACAAAATCTATTCTGGAGCACTGGGGAGTCTGTGGGGCAGATGTGGGGAAAGCAGAAGGTGGGTGGAGAGGAGAAGAAACTCCTCATCAAGGAAGCAGACACCTGCTTTGGTACAATTGGATTTTGACCCATTAGACTTAAGTCAGCCATTGCTAACCTATCCCAAGTGAGACTAAAGCACAACCAACTTAGTTTGTATGCAACCCACTGTATCTCCAACACATAAGAAATTCTCTCCATTTTGTTCTGTGTTATTTGAATGAGAATCTCTATCAGGATCAGAGCAAGATGACTGTTTAAAAGGTGAGGCTGTAAGCATGAGAAGAATGAGCAAAGATATACCATTTAATATAAACTGTAGGGCGATGCACCCCAGACCTCTGTTATCTGCCTTAGACAACGGAACTACATGCATGCATGATTTTATTCATTCCATTGCTGCTATTGTCCCAATCATCTCTTGGGATATCACAAATCCACTTGACATCGGGATTATTCATTTGGAGCACCGGTTTAACTGAGTGAAGTATAAATAAAACCTTTATAGCCAGACATCTGGCTACACAATTGAAGCAACTTAAACACTATTTCTCCAAAAGTCATTCTCAAATCGCTCTCATTAAAATTCCTGCAGAAGATTGGTCTCTTTTAGGCAGCAAGAGCAGCAATATATGAATGGATCATCTCCATTTTCTTTCCTCCTCTGATTCTCTTCCAAATATATGTGGTGAAGTGATCAAAAGGTCAATAAATGCTGTAGAGACCAATGCGTACAAAATTACATGCATAGCCTTATGTAAATCCAATCTTAACCAAGCTGCTTTCATCTTTGACCCCAGTCTTATGAAAATACTCCACCATATTTGAGCCGGTTTTGGAGGGAAATATACAGCTGTGAGCAACTGGTGGGCAGAAATGCTAATATTTATAGTTCCATTAAAATAGTAGCAAATCTACCACTATTTCCTTTAGGGATGCACAGTTCCTTCTGCCTCACAATGTAGATATAGATCATATAGACAGAGCTATAGATATGGATATAAGTAGTCTTATCCAACTTTCCTCACTTCATTTGAAAGTCAAGAGCACATTTCACTGAATGTGCTTTGAATTTTGCTTTTGCCAAAATTTAATGTCACCCTAGCGATGTGCAAGAAAGTCGCACATACCTAGCACTTGGAAATGTATAATTCAGCCAAACAATTTCAAATAATTATTGTATGGTATAGCATGCAACAGCGTCATGATGATTAAATTAGTTGCCAAGTCACACCTGAGACAATGGCAAATTCCATTATTGATAGGACACATACAGGTTTGGCATCTCCTGCCATGATCTTGCCTATATCCTCCTTCATCTGCTTAACTTACCGTAAATACAACTCCTTGATTTTGTTCCAGAGAAAACAAGGAAGGGTGAGAGAAGTCTTTTTTTTTTTTTTTTTTTTTTTTTGCATTTTTTGAGGCTCTTATACAGACAGGATGGATATCTGGGTTGACTCTTGATAATCCTAATATAAATACCTTGATAAGGAAATCATTTTATAGTCTTATCTCCTTAACAGGCATGTTTTTATTGGATACGTTTTTCACTGATAGTTTTTAATTACACTGGCCTATAGGGAATTTAGGCTGGCATTAAGTGCAATTGCATAAACCACAGCAGCAAATTGGTGCGAATTAATGAGCATTCACTTATATTCCTGGTTGTGTGTGCCAGTGGTGCGACTTGGTGCACAACAGAAATGGAAGCAGCAACTTGTTAATTAGTGGTGATATGCCACCACAATGTATGCAGTTGCACTGGCCCAAAAGCTTAGTGGTTTCTGGTCAACATTTTCTCTCTCCCTCCCTCCCTTTCTTTTACAGTCAGCCACCTTGAGCACTCTTTGCTTAGATAGAATGACAGAACATTAATTTGACAAATAAGTCAAGTTCCATGCATGAATGTTAACTTGCTGACTAAACAGTAAAATCTACTATCTGTGCTAGTAGGCACAACTGAATGATATATGTATACAAAGACTATTGTGCTACAAGTACACTCTATAACTCCAGAAAATACACAGTCCTCTCTAGTTCCCCTATTCCTCTGCCTTGCCTTAGTCCCATTCTACTCTCCCAAAGCAAGCCAGTCGAATACCCACAGTTCTGTATCTCACAACAAAGAGGGCATATTGACCATGACAATATGGTGAAAGGGTATGTCAAGAGTGCCATGAGATGGTAGAAAAAAGGATAGTATCATACATGACAGAGCAAGTGGAGATACAGAGCTGAGACGTGGGTAGAACAAGTGATGTTTGAATCAGGCGTGTTCGGAAGTGGGAGCAAGAAGTAATTACAATAGAGCCAACAAGCAATGGGAAATTGTTAAGATGGGTGAAAAAAATTCATTTCAGTCCCCGTTCGGATTAGAATCCACTCACGTTTCTAACCTTCCAATGTAGAGGAAAAGGAAAAGACAGCTCTGTCCACCCTCAGGCTGAGGAAAAAACTTTTATTGCAGCTCTTTTTAGATCAGAATTGATCAAACCTTGCCAATTTTGAATATGAGAGAAATGAGAAAAGATAGATGTGTCCATCCCGTTTGTCCATTTACTTTTAAGGACATCTAATTCCAGCAGGCCTTTTCTAGTTACAGCATTAAGATGTTTAAAAACCTGGCTTTGTTTAAAGTGTATAGTTGTAATTATCTCCTCTTTTACCATATTTCGTACTTCATTTAATTATTTGGTTTGAAGTTCACCAGAGCCTGCTTTATAGACAAAGGCAAGAAAAAAATTCTATCAAATACATAAATAAATTTGCCATTGCCATCAGGTCTCTGATCCAGGATGACTGAACACACATACTAAGAGAGGCAGTGTTGCACACATAGCACATATTCGTATGTTCAGAGCAAGGTGGGAATACCATTCTTCATTTGTACACTTGTATGTGTGCACATTCTTCTATGTGCACTAGCAAGTTTTCTTGGCTTTCTGCAAGAATAAGCCCTGATCTCCCTCTTCCCCTCATTTATTTGTTTGTTGTATGCCTTTGAGCTAGAAACAGCCAAATATTATGTAGCTCAATGCTGTTTCTGGAATATTTTGTGCAGGAAATATGTCATTTTGCGCAAGAAGCATCAAATTGTCCTAATGTTGCCAGATTGCCATGGGGGTAGGCAGGAGTGACCAAGAAACATTCAAGAGATCCCTGGATTTCTTTAAAAAAAAAACCAATACAAATTTTGTGCAGAGAAATCTCACAATTAGGCAAAAAAGAGGGACATTTTCCTTGGCTCCTCACCAAGAGAAAGACACCATAGAGAAAACACATTGCATTATGTTACTCACCCCTCTATGGGGTCTGTGCTCATTGCTGTGCTTATATCCCCCCCACCCACAACACACTCATTTTCCTGGAAGCAAACAGAGTGCCTCCAAGGTTTCAAACAGTCCTCTAGCTTTCTTTCTGTCCATGGAAGACAGCTTGCCGCTGGCACCCCAGGCTCTGTAGATATCCCTGCCTTTTTGCCCCTTGCTGATTTGTAGTAGTGAGGCCTTTTGTTCTGCGCTCAATCGCCTCTGGGCTTCCACATATTAGCTCAATGAGCTTCCTCTGTCTAACTCAATTTTCACCAATATTCTCATTATCAAAGTCTATAGGGGGTGCCTGCCTGATGTCAGAGGCCATCACTGTTCTCTTTGTTCTTTTGTCTTCAGCATTTAGCTCCGCTTTCTTTTCCTGATACCATATTATGTCTCTGGGTTTTCACAAGCAGGTCCGTGCTGTCTCAGCTTTTACGACAAACTTCGTTGTCACAAAGCTCCAGCAGATTGACACAAACATATAAACACTTTGAAATCAAGAGTTTGCAATCGTTGGAAGCAGAGCTGAATTCATGCTTTATTACCAGTGGTGTGACTGTTATTGGACCTCACCTTCCAACATCATTCCTGAGTATTGACTAGAGATGGGCATGAACCAGAAAACTCATGGTTCATGATGGTGTGTGGTTCATGGGTAGCCACAAACCACCCCTGAAACCCTCGAGAAACAAACTGGTTTGCGGTTGATTTTTCCTGTTTGTGCCTGGCAGGGAGGAGAACCTACTGCCTCTGGCCCCTCTGCTACCCACCCGCCCCCTTCCCACCACCACTGTTGCCTTCCTACCTGGTCCTACCACCTCTTCAACCGCTGCCTCTGCCACCACCACCATCACCTTCAGAGACAGCAGCCCAGCTTCCCTTCCAGGAGCCAGCCTTGCTATCTCTGCACATGCTCACACCTATGAGCCGAATGCTGACAGGCATGGAAGGGAAGCCAGGCCAGCTGTCTCCGTGCATGCACATTCCTATCAGATGACAGGCATGGACATGTGCAGAGACAACTCACCTGGGTCCTGGAAAGGAAGCCGGGCCGCTGTCTCTTAAGATGGTGGTGGCAGAGGAAGAAGAGGAGGTGGTGGCAGAATCAGGCTGGGAAGTGACGGAGCAGCAGGAAAGGGCAGGTGGGCTTCCATTTTGCCAAAGCAAAATGAAGTGCCAAGCAGAAAAAAGTTTGGCACTTTGTTTCATTTTGACAAAATGGGTTGCATGAACTGAACAATGAACCAAACCACAAACCAGTCCACTAATATCTGGAAGGCGAAGGGTATGGATCTGCCAGTCTTGTTTGCATTGCCTTCAGAATCCCCCGGCATTGTCATCTTATTCCTATTTGATATCAGTTTCTAAGGGCTCAATCAGACAGGCATTTGTCCCGCTGTTTGGTACATTGCAGGGGCAGGTTGGTTCACTCTTTTTTCTGGCATTCAGACCTGATCACTAGAGTAAACCAATCTGTTCCCAGAGTGCCCCTACCTACACCTGTCAGGTTCTTTTACTTTTTTGGTGTGGGTAGATGTACTTCAGCTAAGTCCGTTCCCAGCACATGTGATCTCTGGGAATGGACCAAAATTGAGCCTTGCAGCTGACAAACCTATTAAGACTCCTTTCACTGTCAATCTCCAGTATCGTGAAATGGCTAAATAAGAGAGTCACTGCAGGATATGGACAAACTGAATGTTTTCTCTACTTCTCTGTGGAGGGGCCAGGGGAATGAAAGTATTAATGTTTGCCTCTGCTGGAACATCACTGATGCGCTGAATCACTCAGATTAATTCTTTTAAAATTGCTTTTGTGTGAAGTAAGGATCAAAGCCACAGTCTCTTGATCAGCACTGCACACAAGGCAAAGAAAATATTCTTTTGTTTATTAAGCCACTTCACAATATTGGAAACTGACAATGGAGGGAGCCAGAATAAATAGGGTCACTTAAGGTATATATGCCATTTGGATGCAAGGATCGCATCAAATGGCATATCGCTCCTCCCCCTGACCTCAGGAGACCCTATTTAGACTGCGCCAGTCCAAAAAGGCCAGTTTAGTTGCAGCCTAAAACTTCTTTTTCCATTCTCCAAATAAATGTATGTATATTTTTGCATGCATTTTTGTGCAACCTCCTATTCAAGTGAGTCTGTCTTTCCCAATACAGCCATTTATAGCCATATGCATTTTTCACATGGATCCTTGGTTTTGTGCACAATTCTTTCATTGACTGGAATGCACTGTAAACTGTGGAAATGCATGCATTTCTGACTCAAGATATTCCCAGTCTCAAGGGGTACAGAATAGATATTGTCATAGAGAAATGCACACCAAACGGATTTGTTTTCTATTCCTCACCACAGGTCTCAGAGACAAAGCTGCGGAGAAAGCCTTTGCTTGATATATGTGGGTTCATGCAAGCTCTGCAATATTTAAATCCACTTTTCATGTGCATTTATATTTGATGTCAGTGCAGTAGTCATTGACGGCCTAGTTAGGGAAACCACAAACCTGATCAACACACTAGCTGGGTAAATTTCAATATAAGTTTGTTCACATGCTTACACAGACAAGACCAATGTTGTCTGAGCTCAAAATGCTTTGTAGAACACTGTCCAGAACTTAAGTTACCTTTTTTGGCTTACACCTCCTTAGATCTCCCCAGGAGAATGAACACTGGCCACACTAACTTGGAGATTCTCAGAGCTGCAGTCAAAATAAATGATTTTCCAGTGCTCTGGATCAGGCCTATATTACACAGCAAAGTTGGCAGCAATCTTGACTTTTTCATGAAAGTCCAAAGAAATAATCAAATCTCCTATAGCTTCTTTATGTATTGTAATCACACCATGCATTGAAATCAAAGGTAAAGTGCTTGCCTGTATGAACATACAATGAATGTGACTCTGGGGCTCACAATGCAGTGGTCTTGAGACTGGGTGTTAATGCACTTGGTAAAGCCATGCTGTTTGGCATCAAGCAAGCCTGTGATTATGTTTACCCAGCAGTCAAAAATCAATTTACTATTGGCCAAACAATAACAGACAGTTTCCAGGTACAGGGAATCAGCCACCTTGTGGTCCTTCAAGAGAAGTTAAAGCACAGTAGCAGCTTACCAATCAAAGGAACACTTTATTCTTTGCCATTTTTTCATCTTACACTGTGTCAGGAGAACTTTTGAAGTGCTTGTTAATAAGGGAGCTGCTAAACCAAAGTAAGCAAGTTTAGTTTTATTTGTCCCATTGCATAGACGTTATTTTCCCAAAATGCACATATGTAATTAATTATGATTAGCTGAAACTCTTAACAATGCTGCATAATTTAGGGTCTTCATTTTGGGTAGCTAAAAGCTTAAAACACCAAATGAGAATCTGTTGTTGTCTACTATCAAATTATTTGCCTCAGTTCCATTCATGCATGACGAATGGTATATATGTGTATCCATGGCAGGGGATTCGCAGAAGAGAAATGGCATACCTTGTAGCAGAAAATTGCCACTAATTAACAAAGCCTCTGCTTAGATTTCTGGCCATGTCCTAAGTCACCTGATATATCCATTAATTAGCAGCAATTTGCTGCTGTGAGTTATAGCCCTACAAGCCCTACATATCCATGAGAATAGCATAGGACTGTCATCTGATTTGCAGGGGGAAATGTGGAGGTCAAATTGCAGAAAATAGATCGATCGATCGATCGATCGATCGATCGATCTATCTATCTATCTATCTATCTATCTATCTATCTATCTTTTTTTCAGGAAAAATCACTCAAACATACATATATTTTATTGCATATTCTAAGTTCATTGAATAATAACTCTGTTTTTTCTATAATTGCCAACTTTTCATTCGCTCTTGTTAGCAACTTCATATAGACCATAGATAGGGAACCATGTACCTTTGGGAACTTTGGTAAGGCACTAGAGTGACCATTTGCTTCTGAAGAAGGAAATCATCATCATCTTAGAATTGCAGAGCTGGAAAGGACCCTATGGATCACTGAGTCCAGCCTCTGTCAAGGAGACACAGTGGGGAACAGAACTCCCAGCCTCTGGCTCCACAGCCAGAGACCTAAATCACTTGAGCTATCCAGAAATGGCTGGGACACTGCAATAGCAGTGGTAGTCTCTCTGCTCATTTGGTCCACTCCGCCAGCAAGAGGCTTTGCCGAGCAGAGCATCTTTGCCCTCTCGCTCGGAATAGCGCAAGATGTGATTTACATGTCCCGGCTATCCAGGAGGGAAGGGGGGAGGAGTGAGATTTAAAGCAGGAACTCCTCCCCCATTCAGCCTCTTTCGAGGCTTGCATCCCACCCACCCACCCTTTTTAGCTAGTATGAGCTTCACTGGTCGCCGTGGGGGCCGGATAGGAATTTTCGACCCATTCACTGATTAGCTGTGACGCACGAGGATTTTTCGCCTATCCCATACTGGCAGGAGGTGTGAGGCAGTTTTATGGGTGGTTGCTTTGGTCACACTGGTGGGTACTGCAGAATGGAGATGGATCGGTGAGTTCCCCGTGGAGTCAAGCGGGGTATAGCGCGTCTGAACCCTCAGAGCCACGGATCACGAGATTACGGTCCAGGGGGATGATGTGCTGGGGACACCTCCGGACCAAAGGCCACCAAGAGATAGGAGGCCAGAGGCCCGGAGGTAGTCAAAAAATGGCCAGCCGAGGAGGCGTGGACATAGGGGCCACGCTACCTCGGGGCTGGACACTCACCCAGTGTCGTAAAGAAAAGGTCCTGTGAGACCTTTACTTTCACCATTATTCCACACTAACGCAGGCCCCATTGGCTACTTGAAGGGCCAGAAAGTTAAAGTGATATGATTAATAAAGTGTGGCCCTGTTTTTATCCCATCTTTGAGTCTTGTGTCATTATTCCGGGGTGGGAGGGCAAAGGCTCTATAGAGGATTCCTGTCAAAAAACTTCCAGTCCCATAATCATTTGTGATGCCTTTGGAGTACAGCCACTCCCAGCCATTTCCTTCTTGTCAGAGGTAAAAGGTTGTTCCAGAGCCTTACCAAGGCCCACATTTGAGTCCTGAAAAACTCTTCTGTGGATTTTAGAACTTCTTCACCTGAAGTGAGTGATGAGCAAAGGGCAGCCTAGAACTATTTCCCTGCTCAAACTTTCAAATTAATCCCATTTGGACCTGAATAGGACTATGATTCACTTTGTGGGGATTGGTGGAGGGAGGTGGATATGTTTAACCTGCAGAGAAGGGGATTGAGAGGGGACTTGATTGTCATCTTGAAGTACTTGAAGGACCGTCACAAGGAAGATGGAGCAAGTTTGTCTCCTGCTGCTCCAAAACGTAGGACCCAAATGAATGGATTCAAATTACAACAAAGGAAGTTTGAGCTCAACATCAGGAAGAATTTCCTGATAGTGAGAGCTATTCAACAGGAAATGAATTGCCTCAGAATGTGATGGAGTCTGCTTTGTTCGTGGTTATCAAACAGAGGTTGGATAGACATCTGACAGGAATACATTATCTATGGATTGGCAGGGGATTGGACTAGATGATCCCTTCCAGCTCTACAGATGCATAACTCTAATCCTTCTTCCCATTCTGTGAAAGCTTCCCCAGCGAATTTCTGCCCACCCAGTAACTGTTAAAAACAGAAGTGCAGGTAGATACATCCACTCAATTGGCAGTGCCAGGTATATGCGTAAGAAGTATGATGGTTAGGAAGTGTGAGAAATTTGTTTGGGTATGTGTGTGTGTTACTTTTGAATGATGGCACTCAAACCAGAGCCACAGGAGCTGCTCCTGAGACAAGAACAGTGTCATTGCCTCGCTAGTCCCATGGATGTTTCCCCTAGCAAAAACAACATCATGAGCCAGCCAGTGCCAAGGTGGCTGGGAAGCATCCATGGGACGAGCCAGGCAGTGACCCTGTTCTTGCCTCAGGAGCAGCTCCTGTGGCTCTGGTTTTGCAGCATGACGGTCTTCGGCCCCAGGGCCATCAGTAGCTAGGACAACTCCCAACACTGGCTGGCTGGGGCAGAAGCTCTGGTCTGGCTTAAAGATGGTGCCAATGTGACCTTTTTAGATCACACCAGGGCTTGCATCGTATGAAATGACCAAAGTCACTGCAAACCTTTCGGTAAGTATAGTTGCAGCACTGGAGCAGCTTCTCACCCCACAGGGTTAATTTGAAAACCCTGCAGTAATGACTGTTTATTTAAATTAAATATATGAATCCACACAATATGTTGTGAAGCCTTTGACAGTGCTCCTCCCAATTCCTAACGCTTCTTCCAGCTGCGTTCCATACCATCTTCCAGACTGTTTAGCAAAAGGAAAGGTACAAGACTCAGAGCTGACAGATCAGATTGGTTTAAACCTTATAAGGAAAGCCAGATCCAAACTGGGTTATTTATTCAAGCTTCCACATCTTGACAATTATGTATTTTTGCTTTCTCTGAACCATTTCATCTGAGGAAAAGAATTCAAACCAGTGTTCACGAGATGCCTACCCAAGCTGACTGTGTACTTAAGAATTCACTTAGCAAACCATTCTGCCAGGGTGCCAACTCTTCGTGATCACTGAGCACCTTATGCGTGTTAGCCGCAGCACTTTGCTGCTTATGTAACTTTCAAAGTAGACTGGCCCTTTTGAACCCAAATTGTTTAATCTGTCTCTTTCGAGGCAGCTGCCAAATCAAATAGTCCTGAACAGTGTAGCTGCCTGGAGGGAACAGGCAGAAAAAACGGATATCAAAAGGCCCAAGCTCGAGCAAGGGAGGAAAGGAACAACTCTGTTCTTTCTCATCGTCACGTCACAGCCCAAGCTTCAATTGACCATATCCAGACAAATTATTCCTTTTCTTAAGGGAATGTAGATAGCAGAAGAAGTTTTATCGCTATCTTTGAGATAGATGATACAATATGCTGTGTCATAAATCTCCAACACTCGTCTTTTTATAAGCCAGGATGGGCAAGGATCCAGAGCACAGGTGGTCGCCCTGACTTCTCCAGGCACTTTGGGTCCTGACCTCAAATGGTCAACTGGAATCGATCCAAATCAGTGGGGCCAGAGGAGGTGATGAGACACCTCTGGCTAAGATTCTGTTTCAAGTTCAGCATTATGCATTCAGTTTTTATGGTATTATTCTTGGTTTTCCAGCTGCATCTGGGCCATCTCCTTAATAGAAATGACATACACAGTCAGTTTTCCTACAACCAGCCTCCTCTACACTTGATCCAGCTCACAGGCATTTGAATACAGGACTCCCCACCACCACCCAACATCATGCCTGTTCAAATATCAACAATGTCCATAACATAAGAGTATCTTATCTGCGGGATCAAAATACCAGGACTTTCTAGATAGCAAAGACAAATGATATCTGCCACCCCAACCCATTCAGGCTTCCCTGTTCCCTCTGAGTTTAGCTGGAGTAGCAGGGGTCATGCAGGATCTTTCTTAACCATAGTATATTGTAATCAGCTATCTCTGCTGAAAGGCAAGGTACTTGTGGACTGTTTGATCTTGAATGAGCAACTAAAATCTATGAGATTTACAAAACACCTGCTTCTGGGGAAGATGAAAACAAGTAGAACTGTTTTGTTGATTTGGTCAGCAGAGCTTTTTGAATTTTTGAATTTTCATGAATGGGGGGACTAACTATAGGGATTTTTATGATGAGCAGTTGCAAGTTACAATATACCACTGAACTACTGTCTGTGTCCAAATACAGACAGAAATTGCTATTCACATGGACAACAGGTTCCGTCGTCCTTTGCCAAAATCTCGTTCACAGGCAGCAAAAAAGAAGAGCTTTTTCAGGCTGACTGTTCTTGAAAGAAAAGGGAGGTGTAAAGCCATGAATTAACCGTTTAAATTAATTGAATGGTATGATGAACTTTGGGAAATAGCGGTTACATGGAATATAAAATTTAAAAGGGGATTGTTAAAAGAGAATATGTTTGTTGAAATACGGCAAGATTTTTTGCATTTTGTATTATTGAAAGGTGAAGGCCGTTTACCCAAACAAGATATCATGTTATTTTGAAATGATTATGAAATGGCATCCAAATCAAAACTTTGAAGGAAACACAATTGTACTGGTCCTGTTGGCAGGGCACAAATTTTAGATATTTTTGAGTTGTATTAAAGCCATGAATATAATTCTAAAATTTCAACAAGCATTTTGATATCCTTTTAAAGTGGTTCCTATCTTTGGGTTCCCAAATGCTGTTGGATGAGCTCCTGGCAACAGTCTTCTTCAGTAGACCAATATAATCAAGATTATACTGATTATCTTCTCAAGTGAATCGAGGCATCAGATCCCAACTTACACTCCAGAAGAAAATCATGCTGCACACAGTATTTTAAGGTATATTCTTTTGCTTAAGTGATTCATCACTTCTTTCTAAGGCTAGAACAGTCATGATAAGCAAAGCAACTGATTTTGTGCCAAGAAACCCTTAAGATGTAGAAAGCTGTGTGCCAATCAAGGTTGACCAACATTTTAGCAAGTTCACTATGACATTTTGCATTGTATTGACTAGAGGTTTCACCGCAGAAAGTACCAAATGTACTTCCTTTAGATGGTGTCTAAACTTTTTCAGTGATGCTAAACCCGCCCCGCAAATGTAATAAGAAATTGATATGACTCTGGAATTTCTTGCAGAGAAAAATTAAAGCAAGCCTCCACCCTGTTGACCTTCTACTGACAGGCAGCATGTTCCTATTCATATGACCAGAGGCGAAGTCTCAAACCTACACTTCTGATTTGGATCTCCAGCTCCCATTTTGAGATTTATGTGTAACAAAGAAAACTGGCATGCACCACATTAGCTGTCTAGTATATCCATACCTCTATGGGATTGAAAATTAGTTTACGTTTGTGATAAACGTATCACTCACCATTGCCTTTAGATAACAAATCCTGGTGCTCATACTGTTCCAAGCAACTATTACTGCAGTTGTAAAATTTGTGTATTTACAGAAATTTGTTGTGTTTTTTTTTTAAAAAAGGCTCAAAAATGAATACAATCTATTTGTGACTGACCACAAATATTACTATCTTGCAACAGAAAGAAAACTGTGCATTGCTTCATTTGCTGTGCAATGACAAAATGAGTCAAGGTAGGATTAATATCCTAGCTTGTGGTGGGCAAGTCCGAGACTACAGTTGCTTGCCAAACGCTGCTTTAGTATGCTCAGGGTTGAGTTGATCTTGAACCATGGACTACCCGGTGCCTAAACAGATTTTCTTAGGATCTACCTCCAAATACTATATGTACTACCTACTATGGCAGCTTGTATAAAACTGCTCCATTAAAAAAAATAGTTCATGCTCCAGATATGTTTATCTAAAAAGACAGGATTCAATAGTTAGATTAAAGTAGAATGGGATACATAGATGTTTATAATCACAATATAAGATCCTTCTGCCTATGCTTGAAGAATACACTGCATGGCTTGTAAGTCACCATCTGCTTTGCATTTCTATTTAATTATAAGTCAGATGTAACAACATCTTGTTGATAATTTTTTTACTGCTAGAACAGGCATGCTTGGGAATGCTGTTTGTGTGATGTCTGTTACGGTAGGTAGAAGAAGTGCAAATTACAAATATCAGTGATTACCAAATCACTGAATAAACAAACAATAATAATTCTGGAGTAGTTGTTTGTAATTTAGAAATGGGCTTCCAAAGTTGTATGGATCTTCTCTCCCTCTCTCTTTTTCATGCACCGCATCTAGAATGCCAAGCAACTTACTCTCCTAGTTGTGTATCATGTGGAGAACTGTGTTCCCTTTTGGCAATATTCAGCAGTCTCTATTATCGTTTTTCAAAAGCCAATAGATGATATGAGAGCAACTGGCAGTCAGTTATGAAAGAAGAGGAGCAGGAGAATAAATCTGCCACCTTCAAGGCATGGCAACCCGATGTCAAGAGCAAGAATTTGTGGGAAGCAAATAAAGACCGCCCCTGGAAAACTAGCTCTGCAAGGAGGATATTTAGCCTGAGCTATGTTACATGTTATTGAATTGGAAGCCTTCCCCTTTATTCTAATCATTGTTGCTGCTTCCCACAAAGGTATAAATCTGAGCTCCCAGAGGGGTTCTCTCTTGGGCATGGGGACAATGAGGAATAATTCTTTAAAAAAGCAGGTAACTCATTTCCTCACAGCACAGGGACTGGATTAGCAAAGGCTGAAATAACCAGTTGATGACGATGATGTGTGTGTGTGTGTGTGAGAGAGAGAGAGAGAGAGAGAGAGACATTGTTCGATCACCATGCCCAATGTGGCAAGAAAATATTAATGCACCAAGTAATATGTTGTAACCAGACTGAGACAAAAAAATGTTAGAGTCTGTTTTTTCCTGAGCAAACAAAATCTGAGAATTCTCAAAGATTATAGGCAGAGGTTCTGTGATTACAACAGCATGTTCCATGAGTCCCTTTGGATGAAGGGCCAGGAGATTTAAAGTAGCACGATGATTCCATCCCACCTATTTTTGCCAGATTTTTCTTCTGGGAAAAGATGGAGGCAAAGTAATGGCTGAGCAGTCCCACCTTCTCTGTCATCCATTAGCATTTCTCCATCATCTCTCTATGTATCAGACCTACCACTTCCTTGCTCTTCTGCTTGTTCTCTTCACCAGAAGGTCTAATCTCTCTCGTAAGCCTGAATTTATCCTGAGCTTTGACCCTCCTAACCTCTCCCTACAAATACTGGCAACTTCCTTAGTGATCTGCCTCTTCTTCTGTTTCTTGTAAATGCCCCCTTTAAATCTCAGGACATCTGAAAGTCCTTTATGCCTCCAAACTGATTCCTTTATATGCCACCCACTTTTCTTTCTTTCTTATCGGAATTATGTGCGATTCTATTTTGACTAAAAGGGGGGGGGAATCACAGAATTCTCTCTAAGAACTTTTAGCTTGGTTCAGTTAGGATCACAACTATGCACAAGTAGTATCTATGACGAATATTAATCGAAGATTTTAATTTATTAAAAAAATCCACATTGAATTATTGTGGACAACATATATTTAATGCCTACAATATTACGTTGTCCATGTTAATGCTTCAATATAATTCTGCAATGGAAGTATGTGTTTAATTTTTGGCTCTCAGACTAGGCTTCTTTCTCTGAAAATATAAGATACACTTTAATGTAATGTTGATTCACTGAAGACAACTACTCTCATGCCCTCTAAAGAATACAAATGAGGAAAAAGCATATGTGTGCAAGCGTGCACACACACGCACTGATACACTTGCTGGTTTGGCTTATATTTCCTTACTTTTCAAGGAGGCTTTCAAATAAAATGTTCAGGATAAAATAAGGGATATTGAACCTTCTGTCAAATAAATATACATGACATATAAGCATCTTCATCTCTCTTGCCTGCAGGATTCCGCATGAGTCTGCAGGTCATTGCAGAAAGAAAAGAGGATCCTACCTGAGCTTCCTTTATTCACACAAATTCCAGTCAAAAACTGACTCGCCTTAACACATAGGCACCAGCCCACAGCTCATCTTTAAGCCTCAAAATGGAGCCACAGAGGTTTGTGCTTAACGTGTGGATGCCTGAGGCTGCTCTACATAATGTTTGGGTCACAGCTACACAGCCCGGATAGACTATGTAGATTTTTTGCCCTTCCCAGAACTGAGAGAAAGTTAATTTTGTTAAGGAAGACCCCTCATAAACTTAGTGAAGTGGAACAAATGATTTCCTTCACAGCCATCTCTTGCTACTTCTATTGCTACTTCTGCTGCTGCTGCTGTTGTTGTTGTTGTCGTCGTCATCACCATCATCAGCATCACCGCTCTTGACAGAAAAATTATGCTTGGGAATTTGAACCATTCTGTGTTATTTAAAAGGTACCTAATAGTTAGTGACAGGGAACTGGAAAAGCTTGGAGGTTTCCATGTCTGAATAATATTTACTTAACTAGAACATTTAGATGTAATAATACCTCTCCCTCTCTCCCTCTCCCTCTCCCCCCCATCTCTCTCTCTGTGTGTGTGTGCTCTTTCCTCCTCGTTTCTCTTGCTCACTCACTATTTCTCCATCAGCTGAATGGCTCTTACAAAACAATTGCCACATTCATTCCTCCTAGCAGTGGTGAAATTGCCACATTGGTGCCATCTGTGAGGCTATTGAAAAGTATTGGTTTCAGAACCTTTGTATTTCTCAACTACATTGTGCCTTGGTTAATAATGGACAATTTGAACACAAGTGGGGTGGATAAGACAAATCTTTCTGGTGTCTCTGGCTTTATTTTATGAGATGATTTGTACTCCACCACCTACCAAGCTTTGCCTGACTGACCTGTGTGAGTTTACCTTCTGTTGGTGCCTATTCCCACTGAGTTATTGATGTGCTGTTCCTTTGCCCAGGAAGCTATTTCTCTCAATGCACAACATTACATTTGGGCTATGGTTAGATGCCACCCATTGCTGTAATGCTAATAAAGGATAGGCCACTAAGGAAGAAAATGCTGGGAAAATGCCTATCATTGAGAATAAATGTTGTGTCACTAAAGAGACATAGTGACGTCAATGTTGCATGAAGCTACTTGATCCATCTGTATATCAAAAGGGCTCACTTTCAGTCCCTCAATATGTATATTTGTTGTATCACAGAAAAATAATGGCTGCTTTATGGTTTTTCTTTTATTTTTATTCATGCAAAGGGCATGCTTCCCATGATTTAGGCAATATCCAACTAAAACTCCACTGCTTTCTGTAGGCATTTAGGACTGTGGAAAACTCACTCCCAAGAAATATTGCCAGATTTTCAAAGTGCCTCTTACTCCTTTCAAAATTCTTCAGATATTGCACGCAAACACAAGGAAAGTTGTAGGTGAAACTCTGTGATAATTGTATGCCTGTTGTAGGTTAACTTTTCTCATTTTGAGAGGCAGTATTGCCAATAAAAATTAGTTACATTGTGCGGGTGAGGAGATGGGCAAATCTACCCAGTTTTGTCCTAGAGAAGTCCAGCACATTTAAATTTTCCATCCAGGTCTGCCAATAATTGTCCCCCTCTCACATACTGTTATGGACTAATAAAGATTCTATATGCATAATGGAATATTTTACAAATCTGTTTATTATTGGAAACATATTGTTTTCCCATGTTTAGTTAGTTAGCCTTCGGCTCAGACTGGCAGCTGAATTTAGCAATTTAATCAAGGAAAGAATGGAAAGCCAAAATGTGCTACAACTACTGAATCTTCTCCACAGAAGAGGTCAAAACAGACACTAAGTATTTCTTGATTAGCAAGTTCCCCTCCTCTCCAAAGGGATTTCCTTGGAGATGAATGCTTCAGCAATCAGACTTGCAAAATAAGCCTGAGTTTACCTTTTAATGACCTCACACAAAACAAAGCACTCAGGTGCAAAATACAGAAATGAGGAAAATGGCATGCTCGGACAAATGTCTTTCACCACATGATAGAGCACTACTTCTCTGTGCATACTAAGCACATCATCTACTTTGACCCAACCCAAAATCAAGCAAAAGGCCTATGAAGCCACATATCCTCACATATCCTGTGTTTAGAGGGGTTCCCACGCACTACACCAGAACACAGATAGAGTTCTAGCTCCTGTCCTCTGAAGATGCTGGCCACAGAGACTGGCGAAACTTTAGGAAGAAAAACCTCCAGAACATGGCCAAACAGCCCAAAAAACCCACAACAGCCAATGTACACACAACTCACATCTTTTGTGGGGGGGCACTGACTTACTATACTAAGCAACAGAATTTTGGCCTCTGGGTATTAAGTACAGAGAGAGAGAGAGAGATACTCATCCAGTGAAAAAGTGTTCCTATATTTTGGGAGGCTGTACTAGCTCAGTGAATTAGGTATCTGGTTGCAGAGTCTGATTCCCCATTGTGCCTCAAGATAGAAGAGCCAGCCTCTGTAGCCCTAGGCAAATGGCATAGTCCCAGGTAACCCCAGAATAAGGGAATGGTAAACCTCATGAGTATACCTGGAAAACCCTGGAAAGGGTCGACTAAATCAGAACCAATTTGACAGTGTGTAATTATTATTAGAGGCTCAAAGCAGCTGAAAAAACCTCATCATGATTTATAAACTGCCCCTTGGCTGGCCCCAGAATTGCATTAAAATGAAAATCCATTTCTCTCGTTCCTTTGAGGATTGGTGTACTTTGCTCATAGAGGAGAGTAGGCTGTGCATGTTTTTTTGAGGTCTACCCAATCAGCAAATGGGTGTCAAGAAGCTGTTCTCCCTTTTAAAATCTAAGTGGTAAATGACTCGAGACATTCTCCCCGCCTTGTAGCATGTACAGCAATCTTGTCTGCTTGAGCTGTGTGTTTAACAACAGATCTTTAAGATGTTTTCAACAAAAGATCTTGTGTTTCTTACAGCACCTGACTCCTGATTTGCTTTTAGTTCTTCCTGCTTCATTTTCTGGCACATTCTGCACTGGATGTTATATACCTGAGTAAGTAGATTCCTGCCTTTGTGAATTAAGTTTGAATAATTCTTTCAACTCCACGTTTCTCTGATGCCATGAGATAAATAGGTACATTTATCAACATCTGACTATGCACCAGAATTTGATTATTTGAATCTCCCACCCCCTGAATCTCAAACCTTCAAGAAACAGTGCTTCAGGTTTATGTTCAAATGGTTCCTTTTATTGGTAAACATCTGAATGAAACATCTTAGACTGAAGAATCCTTATTGTCTTCATCACCTTCATCAGTGTTCAGTAGCATCAGTAGAACACTAGAGAGAATTGCTCTTGCTTTCGCTCTGTGTGTTATACATTTTTCTTTCCTCAAGGGAAAGGACACCAGTTTTCTGCAGAGGCAATATGTGAAAAAGAGTCCTCCTCATCTCCCTCTCACCAGAAGTCAAGGAATCTTGGGGAAACTGAAAATTCCTCACCATAGTGTCCTGTCAACATTTTTTGTTTTGTTTAGTCGTTAAGTCGTGTCCGACTCTTCGTGACCCCATGGACCAGAGAACACCAGGCCCTCCTGTCTTCCACTGCCTCCCGGAGTTGGGTCAAATTCATGTTGGTAGCTTCAATGACACTGTCCAACCATCTCATCCTCTGTCGTCCCCTTCTCCTCTTGCCTTCACACTTTCCCAACATCAGGGTCTTTTCCAGGGAGTCTTCTCTTCTCATGAGATGGCCAAAGTATTGGAGCCTCAGCTTCAGGATCTGTCCTTCCAGTGAGCACTCAGGGTTGATTTCCTTCAGAACGGATAGGTTTGATCTCTTTGCAGTCCAGGGGACTCTCAAGAGTGTCCTCCAGCACCACAATTCAAAAGCATCAATTCTTTGGCGGTCAGCTTTCTTTATGGTCCAGCTCTCACTTCCATACATCGCTACTGGAAAAACCATAGCTTTGACTATGCGGACCTTTGTCGGCAAGGTGATGTCTCTGCTTTTTAAGATGTTGTCTAGGTTTGTCATCGCTTTCCTCCCAAGAAGCAGGCATCTTTTAATTTCGTCAACATACCCTGTCAACATAGCCTGAATCAAAGCAAATGAAGAATCTGGTGTGTGTTCCTTACATCCTGAATGTGGGGTGTATGTGGCGGTACTGATAATCACCCCAGGACCTCAGAACCAGAGGCTAGGGTCCTGTCTCAGACTGATGCAAGGAGGTCCTGGAGAGCACCTGCTTAATCTTCAATGATTTAAGACTTAAACACTATGTTGCAACAAATGGGCAGTGCTGGAAGTGCTTTCTCTGGGACCACTTTGCCCTCCAGTACCTCCCTCTGAGAGAGAAAAAACCCACACATAAGACATGGGTACTTGGGAAAGGGCTTTAGGAGCCCCACCAGCTGCTTTTTTGAAGCACCACAAGCTGCTTTGAGTGGAGCATTACTTGTCCCAGTGGCAACAACAAGAACAGCACTGCTCCTCTCCAGGCTGACAGTGTGAAGCTCAAGCAACTCTGAAGGAGTGGATGTGATACCAGCCACGGTAGTGTGATGGCAGCAGTGACAAGTAACCCCACAGGCTACACAAAGATGCAATATGCAACCCTTTCCAATATGCTGCCAGAGCCATGAGGCTTATGGTAGGACCTGCCCTGCTGACTAGAAAGTAGGTGTCATTGAACTTCAGACATGTAATTTCCACATGAACATGTTTAGGACTGAGCTGAAAGATTCAGTCTCTTTGTATTTTCTTGAACTTTAGTGAAAGCAGATCTGCCTACATAAAAATGTAAGGAACAATTTCATTTATCTGACAGGAGGGAGGAGGGGAAGGAAGCAGACATCAAAGCAGTTTCGACATGCAATGTTTGAGCCTGAAGTTCTCTTCTTTAATCTAGTCTCTGTGACTTAAAATGCCTGTCCATTAACGTCAGCCAACCTGCATCCCTCCCCTCTTCTCTCCTCTGGCTGTATAGGTGAGTAATCATTAGTCTTGTGACAACTCTGTTCTCATTTTTCTCTTTTCCCTAGCAGCACGATTGGTCTGCAACAATTTGGGGCTATTAGCTATGCTTCTGGAAAAAGTAGAGAAAGTGTTCATGAAGATGTAGCGACATCAAGAGGACCAACTGCTTACGAAACACTGACAGTTGAGCTACCGGAATATGTACCAGATACATCTCCATGGTAGATGTAAACTGGAATTATTCAGGCATGCTGTACAATTTTAGAAGCTTGTTTTCGATCCTAAGAAAAACACTGTTAAGTTTGTTTGTGTGTATAAATAGAATGAACAAAAACAAAGGACACCCTTCAACACACAAATTATTTTGTCTACTTTGCTGTCATTAATATGAAAGCAGCCCAGTACTTAGTGAACAAAATATAGAGAGCTATTTCAATATTTCTGTGGATTCTGATAAAATATAGAATTTATGTCTCCCCAAAATATTACTTCCTTCATTAGTGATGTACAAAACTTCCTTAGGGATGGCTAGCTATTTTTCAGTGATCCTGGGACATGTCAAAGCATGCCCAGTGATGAAGATGCACACGGCTATCACACAGTTGATATTTATTAATTAATGTCTTCAGTCAGGTATCAAGGGATGTGGCACATAATTTAGACATACAAAGAGGTGATACAAATAAGTCATCCTAACTCTTTTTAACAAAAAACTATGAGTACAAGATGCCAAAAAGTCTGCTAGTCCATTTGCTGAACATACATTTGAAACATGTTAATAAATAATTCATTTATAAATATATCTTTTGAGTGAAAGTGCATTTGGAGAGAGAATAAATTTTAAAATAAAACATTTTATATACAAACGGGGAAAATAACTTAGAGGTGAATACATGTTAAAGTTACACAGACTGGAAAATAGAATGATTCACTTATCCTCACAGGGTTTTTACCTTCAAAAAAGCTGCTGTGAATTATTCAACTAAATTGTCAAGCACTTCTGTTCTTTAGAGAAAAATAGACCCTCAAAAATCTTATTACTGATTAAAAGCAATATTGCCACCTGGGAAAATAAGAACTGGGAGAGGAGGAACAATAAATTCTTGTCGTGATTTTCAAAAACAAATGAGTCAGAATGAAATTCTGGTATAGCTTCCACACAATTCTTAATCCACTTTCAAAAATTCCTCTGAGAACCTTTCCCCTCCAAATATATCTCATTTTTTAATATGACCTCTTCAAATTCAACTTAAGATAACTGACAAATTCAAGACAAATTCAATTCCTTCAGGAGCTGGTGAGGGGCAGCACCATGTTCTCTAACATCATTAGGTCCAAAGAGGCCACCCCACCTTGTAAAGTTTCTCTACAGCTGATGTATGTAAAAACCCTTCTTTATTAGCATGTTTCATTAGGTTCTTATGATCTCCCCGACTCTTTGGGAAATTCATTTAAAAATTCAGCATCTTCCACCAATGTTTCTCTAGTAGAAAATATTTTATTGCAACCTTCATTTCAGTTGTGGACATAAGACACGAGTGGGTGGGCTTTGGCCTGCAGGTGGGATCAACTTGGAATCTTCCCTGCCCTCCTCAAGGTCTCAGCTGAGGGAAGAGGGCTCTTGTCCGCAGACCATTACCTCAAACCAGTATCCCTTGTCCCAATGGTTGAGGCAGCCAGCTCCAGAAGACCAGAACAGAGAGAGAGAGAGAGACAGCAGGAAAAAGCCTACTTAAGATGTTCCTGCCAAAAGGTGAGCATAAAAGGGGCATCAGCAAGAGAAGTAGGGGAGAAAGAGCTGGAAACAGAGAGTAAAAAAGGAAAATGCAAACTGGAGGATTAGGCTGACATTCCAGAATATGAAGAAGAAGCCACAGTCTGTCCTTCTTTGCATATGGGGCTTGTAGAGACTTTTGAAGACCTAGATCTTCCCTTCCTAGAATCAAGCGCTCCCCAAAGAAGCAGGGGTTGAGTGCTTTGGTCCATGTTAGAAATGATCAAGCCGATCATGAGATGACAGATGGTCTCACCTACGTTACCAAAAATTGGAATCCCAACTATGACACAAATGCACAGGTGGAGACACCAAAGACATTCAAAAGACTGTGCCAGAAGGGAAACGGACCTGAAAGAAGGGAAGTTGATCCAGCAGTGAATAGAGAGTTGGACTGAGTCTTGTTGGGCTTTGAAGGTAATGGTTAACCAATCGTTGCCACTATGGGAATTTAGAGACAAGCTCTTCCCTGAATTGTGACTGTGGGAGCCCAAGAGTGATTTGGGACCTCTTATGACAGAATGAGACTGTGGAATGATAAGGTGTAGAACACAGGTTTCCAACCCAGGGGTCAGGAGCCCTAAGGGAGTTGCGAAGTGCTCTCTGGGAGGATATTCTCCGTGGTTATTTTTAGTTGTAATTATTATAATATATTTATTATATTAAATATGGTATACACAATACTATTTTAATCCTTTTGGCCCACAGATAGATAAATTTCATCTGAACTGGAATTGCAAGCAACCTAGAGTTCTTAGTTACTTCTTTACCCCTTTTGGCAGATTTTCCTTTTATGTATGAGCATCCTTCCTATCCCCCTCAAAAGAGCCACTCTTGTTTGTATCTCTCTGCACCTCCACATCCACCCTTGGAGGACTGATGTCAACCCTTTGGACTCGAGCATTGGCCTAGCTCAAAAAGACCTAAAGGAGGAGAGCATGCGATGCCCACCAGGAAGACTGACACCCAATGTGATGGCAGGATTGAAAAGTTGTTCCTGCCATGGCCGTGGCACCTTTCACTCTGCCCAAGTCTCCCCCTCTTCCAGGTATGGTGAGGACGGCGCATCCTGGAAAACAAAACAAAAACTCTGCCTGCAAACAGAACTTGTCTTCCAAGAGGAAGTGATGGCAGAGCGGGAAGGAGGCAGGCCCTCTGCTGCTCATATATTAGATTAGGTAAAGGTAAAGGTTCCCCTGGACATTTAGTCCAGTCGTGTCCGACTCTAGGGGGCAGTGCTCATCCCCGTTTCCAAGCCATAGAGCCAGTGTTTTGTCTGAAGACAGTTTCTGTGGTCACGTGGCCAGCGCAAGTAGACACGGAATGCCGTTACCTTCCCACCGAGGTGGTACCTATTTGTCTACTTGCATTTGCATGCTTTCGAACTGCTAGGTTGGCAGGAGCTGGGACAAGCGACGGGAGCTCACTCCGACTCGTGGATTCGATTTTACAACTGCTGGTCTTCTGACCCTGCAGCACAGAGGCTTCTGCGGTTGAACCCACAGCAGCACCACGTCCCTTGTATATATTAGATTACAGCATGGTAAATAATGCCTAAATAAGGACTGTGATGTTAATATGGAGGGGTGATGAGTACAGATGGCATTTTGAGAACTTTCTCCCAAATGAGACATATTTCGGTATCTGTTTGTCCCATGCAACTCCGAGAATGGGGAATTATGGGATTTGTAGTCCAAGAAATCTGAAAATCCCATCCCTAGTGATGAGGAGTGAGATAACCTTTGCACCTCACTGTGGAAACATGGGGGGAGAATTCAGATTTCCATTTTTGCCCAGTTTTAGTTATTATTTTCATTTTTAAAAATAAATAAACATTGTCAGTAACATTAACAACATGCCGTGCTATATATTGCAAAAAAGCAAGGGATGGAAATCCTGACCTGTCCTGTCCTTGCACAATAAATAAGAAATGACCAGAACTTTTTCCCTTCTTGCAAAGTTCATTCAAAGTGTCCTTGATACTAAATTTGGCATGTTGTCTCTTGGTTCATTCTCCTTTTAAAATCTTCTGACCTAAGTCTTTTAAAGAAAAGAGGGTGTAGCTCTTGCCTGCTATTTCCTTAGGCTCTTGGGGACATCTTATACGGCTGTACTGAACAGTGAAAGATGATGGCATTCTTGGTTTGAAACAGATCATGCAATTCATTAGGGTCCTGTTTGCTTTGCATGCATATCTTTGATGCAGAGGAGCACAACTCTCAAGAAGTTATCCTGCCATGTTAGGACAGCCTGTCTCAAAGAGAAATGAAAAACTACGAATATGTACTCACATTGCTATAGGTAATGAGCAATGTTAACATGTTACTCTCAAAAGCAGTGAGTGCCAAGAAGCACACTGTTTTTGAAGAACATTTCCAAGCTATACTTCTTTCACATGAAGCAACCCAGAGGTCAATAAACATAGGTCTGAGTGTGTGGATTCTGCAAAGGTAAGCTATGTTCCTCCCTTCCTGCCCTCCATGGAAAAAACTGTCCTTCTCTTGTAATACCAAATTATCAAGTGGGAAAGACATGCCTGCATCCCACATCCCACACTACAGTACTTCAGACATTGAGCAGAAAGCAGCACGTGTAATACGCATGGCATGCTACTGAAATGCCAAATGTTATAACCTCCAGTTAGAAGCCACACATTTGGGAGTTATTGCTCTGATTTGTGTGAGAGAGGTGCACCAGAATTTAACCCCCTTAATAGTGGTGGCTAGGACAACTTGAAGGAGGAGGAGGAGGAGGAGGTGGTGAAAGAAGACCTCTTTAAAAACTTAAGATGTTTAAGGCCACCGTGTGCTTCGTCAAAATGTCCCAAGGTGGTACTGTACCTACATTATTTAGGAAGGAAGGAAGTGTTGTTGGCCTGTCATGAGTGTGTTGATGCTACTCCCAAATCCTTCAGCAATGAAGTTTAAAACATTCTAACATTTAATAAAATGGAGACCCATATCCTGTTGCCTAAATAGGAAGGGTCTGGGTCACAAAATGTCCAATTTACATGGTCCATAATTCTCTGCAGAGGAGATTTCCTGTCAGTTAGAAGGAGTGGGTGGCAGGTTACTTGAAAAGACTTCTGTTCATCCCTGGAAGCCAGAGCTTTGGAAAGCTGCTTGAATGGCAACTCGCAAGACACCCAAGTCAGCATGGGCATGGGATTCTGCAATTTATAGTCCAAAAAAGTCATTTTCTAAGCTTTGCTGGAAGCCCACACTAGTCATGCTACACAATGGGGGCTAGATGGGTGAATGGCCTGACCTGAGCTCTACTCAAGTGTCCAGAATTTGGTTAAAATAAACACATGAGGGGGTTGAAAGTGCTAATCCCAGGGCTTTTCTTCCCTAGCCTAGAGTAAAGAGACAAAGCTCAGGTGATGGGTTTAACTAGGGCCACAAGTTTTGAACATTTGAACTTTAACTTCCCACCTCCTGCAGAACGGCTTACAGTAGTGCAGAAACCTAGATTCAGAGCTGGGGGATTCATCTGACCCCCATTGCCGATCTTACCTGGACAAATCCTAAGCCAGAATCCATGTTGTCCTCTAGACAGCCTGTTTCTGGCTGGCAAAAGGGGCACCACCACCATGCTTACAGCCATTCTAACTTTCCCCTCCAAGTTGCCATCCCTCTGGTGGCTGGACTTTGGTTAAGTGTGTGCCCCTAGAGCTGAAGCCCTGAACTGAATGATCTGTTGACTGATGGCATGCATCTGGAACAAACTTAGGTAGTGCTTGTTAACTACGTCTAGCTGCTATGTCTGCAGTGATAGGCTGCTCTCACAATTTAAGCAAGATATCTGGCTAATTGACTCTGGGGCCACGCAACATGTCTGTAGACAAAAAACATGGTTCACAGAGTTAACTCATTCTGTTAAGAAGCAAGTAAGTCTAGCAGATGGAAACAACATGGAAGTTTGTGGGACAGGCAATGTATATGTAAAAAAGCCTGAATGAAACTTTGAAAAATGTATTGTATGTTCCAAAGATTAGCCATAATATAATCAGTGTAGCATGCTTAGACAGAGAAGGT
The DNA here is from genome assembly GCA_037013535.1 of Intellagama lesueurii. Taxonomy (NCBI): domain Eukaryota; kingdom Metazoa; phylum Chordata; class Lepidosauria; order Squamata; family Agamidae; genus Intellagama; species Intellagama lesueurii. The sequence goes on from JBAJHW010000003.1 coordinate 104,662,764, forward strand.
TTTTCTGTTAAGTTTGGAGGAGGAGTTTGCAAAGTAGAAAAGGCAAACATCCCAGTTGCTACAGGGCATTTAAAGGAAAATCTCTATGTATTGAATGTATCAAAAGAGATGAAATGTTCTACAAATGTGTTAAGTAATGTTATGCCACACTTTAAGTGCATACATAGTTTACACAGAAATTTAGGACATGTAAGTTTTGATGTGTTAAAGAAGACCCAACAATGTATAAAACAATTTAAATTTAAAGAGTTGTGATAAGTATTTAGATTGCAATATTTGTAAGGCTTCTAAGTAAAAAAGACATCCTGTAAGCAAGAAAAGCAATAGAATAAGTGAAAAATGCTTTAGTCTTGTTCATATGGACATCACGGGTCCATTTCAAGAGTCACTTGGAGGAAATAGGTTCTGTTTAACCATTACAGATGACTTCTCCAGGTATACTTATGTTTTCATTTTGAAGCATAAGAGTGAGGCATTCCAAAAGTTTAAGGAATGGGTGGCTATGATTGAACGTAGATTTCAAACCAACATAGCCAATATTCAGACAGATCGTGGGGGTGAGTTCATGAGTAAGCAATTTAGAGAGTGGCTAAAGAAAAAAGGAATATGCCACAGAATTGCTAATGTTCAAGTTCCTCAGGAAAATGGTGTAGCAGAAAGGAAAGGAGGCATACTGCAGACAGTAATGAATTCTATGTTAACTGATGCAAAAATGTCTAGATGTTTTTGGGGTAAAGCTATACAATGTGCAAATTACATAATGAACAGAGTTTGGAACTCTGTTATCCAGAATACCCCATACTTTCTGTTACATGACAGACAGCCAACATTAAACCATGTAAAAAACTTTTGGCTGTCATGCATGGGTGAATATACCCAAAGGTTCAAGAAGGAAAAATTCTCCTAAGGCAAAAAAGCTGATATTTATTGGTTACCAAACTGGATGTAAAAGTTATAGATTCTGTGACCAGTTTGGAAACGTTACAATCAGTAGATCAGCAAACTTCTGTGAAAATGAGAACTGGTCTCGCATTCATGCAAACAATGAAGTTTTCTTGCCAACATCTAATGACCAACAGGGTCATAGACAAATTAAAGAGGAGAATCTTAGTGAAATAGAAGCTGAGGAGGAGCATGGAACTTGTAGTGAGACAGAGGAACAAAGTCCAGAGAGAGTGGTTCCTAGACGTTCTCAAAGATCAAATTTTGGAGTTCCACCTCAGAGATTTACAGTAACTAACGTAAATCTAGTTGTGAGTGAGCCAGAGAACTATGAGCAAATGTTAAAATTACCAACAGCCCAGCAACAAAAGTGGAAAGAGGCCATGGTTGCTGAATACAATTCCTTAAAGGAACATAACATATTTTCACCAGTTAAATTACCAGAAGCTGAAAATGTGGTTGGCTGCAGATGGGTATTCAAGTTAAAAATGTTGCCTGATAATACCCAGCAGTACAAGGCAAGGTTGGTGGCTCAAGGGTTCACACAGAGGAGGTTTGAGCACTACAACCAGGTGTTTGCTCCAACGGCCAAAAGTGAACATTTCAGATTAGTTTTGGCTTTGGCTGCATCACGAAAACATGAAGTACATCACATGGATATCTCTACTGCCTATTTAAATGCAGACTTAGAGCAGAAAATATTCATTAGGCAAATTCCAGGGTTTGAGCTGAAGAACACAAGTCTAGTTCTACAGCTACACAAAGCTTTGTATGGTTTGCAGCAAAGTGCGAGAAATTGGAACAATTGTCTAAATACAAAGTTAGAACATTTAGGGTTCAAAAGGAGTTTAGCCAATCCCTGCTTATATGTGAAAAATCAGAGGGATGTACAATTGTTGTTATTGGTTTTTGTTGATGACCTGAGTCCAAACAATGCTTCTGTTAAGTGGTTTATGTCAGAACTGGGTAAAGAATTCAAGTTAAAACATCTAGGTTTAATACGTAACTATCTTGGAGTTGAAGTAGATAGAGACCAAGATGGGAATTTTTCTATATGCCAGAAAAAGAAAATTGAAAACTTGTTAAAAGAAAGTGGCATGAAAAATTGTAATCCAGTTAAAACCCCAATGGAAACAAACTTTCATAGAAATCTTGAAAGTGAGGAATTCCTAGACAAGGAATTGTACCAATCCAGAATAGGATCACTTTTATATTTAGCATCCTGGACAAGGCCTGATATTGCAGCTTCTGTTAATATTTTAAGTCAGTTCACTGCAAAACCTTGTAAAAATCACTGAAATGGAGTAAAAAGGGTACTAAGGTATTTAAGGGTACCAAAGATTAAAAAACTGCTGTTAAAAGTAGGTGACAGTCTAGAACTGCAATGTTTCGCAGATTCTGACTGGGCAACTAGTGAAGTTGATAGGAAATCAATTTCAGGGTTAGCTATTTTTTTAGATAAGTCCTTAATAAGATGGAAATCTAAAAAGCAAACTATAGTTGCAACAAGTACTGCAGAAGCAGAGTACACTGCCTTGAGTGAAATGTGCAATGTGCAATGAAGTCACATGGTTCAAACAATTATTAAAATATGTAAATGTAATAATTGATTCACCTGTAAAAGTGTTTTGTGATAACACAGCATGCATTTAGCTAGCTAGTGAATGCAGGGTAAAAGGCAGGAGTAAACACATTGGCATAAGATTTTGCAACGTGAAAGATGCTGTAGAGAGTCAGTTGGCTGAACTACAATATTGCCCAAATGAAAATAATGTGTCTGATATTTTCACTAAACCGTTGACAACTGAAAAGCATGTATATGTATGTAACCAGATGGGTTTCAACAATATGCAAATTTAAGGAGGAGTGTCAAGATTTGTTCCTTTAAGTAAACAAGGGGTTAAATTTAATATTGTAGTGAGAATGCAAAGTCATGCCTGTAAACGTCAAATCAATGGATGACTGATGGCATGCAGCTGGAACAAGCTTAGGTAGTGCTTGTTAACCACGTTCAGCTGCTTTGTCTGCAGTGATAGGCTGCTCTCACTATTTAAGCAAGAGAGTGAGAACAGCACTTTGCCACTCAGTTGTGAGTCTGGGGGTCATTACTTTACTTCTGTGAATGTTATGTTGCTCTGAGAGATCTATGCACAAGCCTATGTATATAATGCCATGTATATATGTCTGACCAATGCTAATATATCAAGTCTAATATATTATGCTATAAGTCTTATCAGAACTCTCTCCGTGTTTTTCCTTATACGTCCGCGTCTTTGCTCTGCTTATAAAGGGGAGGATTTGAAGCTACCAGATAAGAGACTCTGTGTAACTTGTTGTCTTGGGCTCCAAGGTTTGTTTTTCCCTAACAGAGTGCTCTTGGAAGTTTCATTATCCAAATCTGACTCCAAGCTTCTGGAGAGGCAATACACCACATCCGCCTTTGGAGTTGTACCCACGCCAACAAAAATCTCTAAAAATGTTAAGTCTCTAGTAATAGCCATCTAAGATTGTGGACAACAAGAGAACTGGCATAATTGTCTCCTCTCCCCAACTCCAGCATTTTTTTCCTGTCCTGTGCCTGTTCAGGCGCTGGTTGCAAAATTGTGAACACATCAAATAACAGGTACCCTTCCAGAGTGGGGGGGCACATTTGAAACCTCCTTTCCACACTGCTTTTACACAGCTGGATACTGAACTGAAGAAGCTGCCCTGGCCACTAAAAAGATACATAAAGTTTGTTCCTTGACTCTCTTCCCCAAAATATTGATTTTATCCCTACCCTGAGGATGGCTCAATGATACATTTGATTTATGTTCATCTCGTCATGATGTTAAACATCTTTATTGGGGCTTGGCTAAGCAAATGGGAAGGAAAGTGCATAGCCCAACATTGCTATTTTAACATTGATTATTCAATAATGCTGGAAAAAAGAAACACATCTTCATGCCATGATCACTTCCTGCTTTCCATCAGATGACTAAGTGCTGCATATGGACACAAACATTGAGGGAAGCATGTATTTAATTGTGTCAGCTGGGTCTAGTTACCTGTTCCTAAGTGACTCATGGAGTATTAATGGGCAAGAGGTCATTAAGCACTATTAATAATTTATTTTCCATTTGCACATGGCAATATGGCCATATAGTGTGCAATGTACTAAGGGGCAGTAGATAAGATGAAATACTGTATTTTTCCGTGTATAAGATGCTACTTTTTCCTAAAATCATTACACTAAAAATTGAGGGGCATCTTTTACATGGAAGTAAGCTGAGATAGCTGAGGAGAGAACAAAACGGCACATACCTTGCCTCTGTAAACAGGCTTCCTTTAGTCACGAGGCTTAGCTTCCTACAGTCAGGAGACTTAGCTTACTCCAATCACAAGCCTTATGGAACTGACGTCAGCTGATGCTGTACAAACCAATTGGAACACACCTCTTTGGAGGTGGAGCCTGTAGGCTCAGATTCAACAGGGACTCGTAACATCCAACATTCTGAGCCCAGAGGCTGAATCCTCAAAGCTACGTTTTCTTAATTTTTGAGTTAGAAAAGTGGGGGGGGGGGGTGTCTTATAAACCAGCTGTGTGTTATAAATGGAAAAATACGGTCATACATACATACATACATACATACATACATACATACATACATACATTGGCAGAACAAACATTCACAGCCAGAAACAGAGAATGATTTTTTTAAAAATCCTTCCACATCACCTTGAGAACTCCCTTCTTAAAAAGCAGCTTCAATTACTGAATCTCCCCTCTAAGTTACTCAGAAGATCAACGTGAAGCTAATAGCCAACAATTGTGCTAATAAATTCTCATTTAAACTGAATGTTTTATTAGGAAGACCATACAATAAGGAAAAGTGATGTATGTAAAGCATGATAAGATGGTGTTGCCTACATCCTAGTGTTTATAGCAATGAGCATATTTTTAATAACGAGCCAATGACTTGTCTTCATTATTGTAGCAGTAAAAGGGCAAACACAATGATATAGTCTGTCATACCGATAATATTAAAGCATCCTATCTTTCTGGGGAGAACTCTGTTGGGCTGCTGCTTGGTTCTCATCGTTTGATATCCAGGACACACACTATTTCCATTTCACATCCTGACTGTACAATGATTACCAATAACAACAATCAGCAAATACTCCTTTAAAAAGAAAACCTCTGTTTAACGGCACAGCGTAGCACAGACAGTTCTTTTAACTGTGAGTAGTGCATTATGGAAGATATGACTAATCTGGAGAATTTCCATTTGAAAGAGAAATGAGTAATAATTGATTGGCTTAGCTCCAAAGTCACAGTGGGGTTCAAAAAGCTTGTAAGTGCCCTCATAAAAATAGAAGCTGTATCAACCAATTGAATTTAATTATATATGAAGGTGATGAAGGAGCTAAACAGCCTGTAATTGGAGTCCAATTACTCAGCTGGTCTTCCATAAAATTAATTCATCTGAAAGTTTGCCATTGTCCCATGCTCCAGGCCTGCTGCTGCTTTAATTAGTTAACACTAAGGAATCCTAAAAACATTAAATTATTTTGTCTTTATTGCCAATTATGGGTTAAGGAAAATTGTGTATAAAATATTAACATCTGCTTCCAGCACTTATTTGAGAGGGCACTGGAAAAACAACATTAAAAAAGGGATCCCAATCTAGAAATGCCAAAACCAAAAGAAAACATGTCCTTGGCATTCATTAGTTGTGAAACAAAACATTTGTCCCTCCCAACAACAAACTGAGTCATTTGAGTGTACAACTTGTTAAGAGGACTGTGATCTTTCGTACCACCATACGTTTTGTCTATCATTTTGCCAACCATTTTGTTTAAGGAGTTGAAAATGAGGTGGACTTCTACCAAATGCCTAATTGAAGCTGTTTTTTTGGACAGCAGGACAGGAGCCTTCACATCATTACTGCCAGATTTTGGGGTGGCGTTTGTGGGGATAGCCAATTTGTAAAGAACTGGATCATCATTTTATATCTTGCTCTCAAAATTGCCAGAAAAGCAGGGCAAATTTTATCCAGCAGACACTGAAACAAACATGCTTGCAGAAATTGGGGGGGGGGGGGGGGGGGGAATGAATGGATACTGCACTATAGTCCATAAGTGTACTACAGTACATACAGAACTAAGCCATGAGTATAGTGGTCACACAGAAATGTAACACAGGCATGGCCAACTGATATTAGCCAGAGTGGAAGGGTGAGGCTGGCACCAATGGGGAAAAAAATTAAGGCTGAAGTAGATTTTGGCTCTTGTATGCTGGAGGAATAAGGGAGCATAAGACCCTTTAAATCAATGGCTGCCCAGATCTCTCCCCTAGAATACCCAGTTCCTGGTCCAACCTCCCTCTGCCTATTGATTTCCTTCTCTGTCCATCATGAAGAAACTTCCTATAGGCCCTGTATCTCTATTTTAAAATTAAAGTTTGCAAAAATTATTTATTGTGTGTATCTAGCTAGCTATGCTCCTATTTCATTTTAATATATATATGTGTACAAAAATATACAAAGTGTCAATAATTTGTTGGTTGCATTCCTAGTCACCAGCCCAGCTGCAGCTTCCACAATTTTCATTTCATGGTATGTAAAAAGCAATGGGATTAGCCAGTGAAAAATCCTCTACCACTACCCTGCCCTCCACAATATGGATCAGTTGGATTTCACGAGTCAAGTTTATATAAACATGGATAGGATTGTGCAGCAAGTCTACTATTGATAGATGTTGGTAAGTGATTCAGATCACCTCTTCTGCATGACTGGTGTGATGGATGTATTATCATCACCTTGCATGCAACAGTTCCAGGTAGGTAAGAGTTAAACCACATAGCTAAGACTTTTTGTTTATCCTAATTATGGAATATAAGGCACCTCCCTGCTGCTTTGTCTTTGCCTCTTTCATCCTGTTTTGATCCTGTAAGCTTCACCTGGGAGCCCCTGCAAGTAGTTTATTCTGCAAAGATTCCTGGACAAGACCAACAATAAATTAACTCCTTAAACTGAAGTTGTGCTACATGCATTTCTACACATTAACTAAAGTTAACTAAACCTCATTCTTGATTTTACCAAAGTGAGAGTAAAATGTTTTCCTTTTCTGTTCCAACTATAATAGTATTGGCTTTAACCGGTCATGTAAGTTAGCTAGCGTATGAGTGCTTCTCATTAACTCTGGTAGTTTATCAAAAGACCTTATCTTCAACAGAGTGGGTGGACTATCTAGGGAGTAGTGTGACCAGTGGGAGTACGCTGTAGTGTTTATGTGAGATAGAAGTCAAGACACCAAAGATCACATCAGTCTTCCTTTATTCTGATGCAGACGATTGATGTGTGATCTGATATTGGTTGGTTTGTTTGCTTGCTTGTTTGCTTTGGAGATGTGAAACCTCAATCACAACTTTTTTTTTTAAGTTCCCCCTCCAGAAATACACAGTTTTGCAAGCAATTTCCCCTAATACAATACTTTTATACTTTTTTTCATTAATGTATACATTTTCTTGTACATTTCTCTCTTATATCTCCATTCTCTTTCCTTTTTTCCTTTTTGGGGGGGGGGGGGTTGGAAGTGTGAAGACCATTCACAGAAGTCTTAGCAGTGTTCATAGAAGCATGAATACTGAAAAAATACTCCCATTTTGCATATCATTTTAAGACAACGAGATGGCTAAATTTTTTCTCAAAAGGTGAATTCAACAAAGTTTACTCCCAAAGTTTATTTCTACACAAGGATTCGACACTTAGCAAGCAATCACTGGTTTATTTGAAACACTTCAAGAACATTATGCATTGAAAACATTGATAAATTACTCCAATCAACTAATTCTAAAGTAATCTCATTACAATGAAGGTAAATAGGGCAGACTAATATTATAGAAGGCCTAGTGCAGTAAATTTCTTGTCACAAATAAGCTATAAATCATTACTTCTTTAGATTTTAATTAAGCTTATTTTGTTTTTGTTTTTTTGGTTTTTTTTTATAAATGGTTTTTATTATTTTTAGAACAAAAACAAACACAAAAATACAAAAATACAAATAATAGTGCTTACTATACACTAAATTCTACCGTGCACGGGACCCCATTAAACAATATTTTTATTACTAACTTCCTTTCCAAAATTGTATAGATTGTTGTTTAGAGGCTTTCCCCTTTCCTTTCACTAATACAAATTCAACAAATCTATCTCAAATAGCATAAAAAATATTTGAACTTATTTCCCCTCTTTTCATCTTGAGTTCACTAGTCAATTTATCATTTAATGCAATGTCCCATACTTCACCATACCAATCTTCTAATTTAATATCATTTTTATCTTTCCAAAACCTAGCTATTAATATTCTAGCACTTGTCATGAAGTTAGAAATCAATTCCTTCGAATAATAATCAAGATCTATCTTATCAAAAATTGACAACAAAGCAATTTTAGAGTTAAATTCAATATCTTTACCAAATATATCACATATTTCCTTAAAAATCAGTTTCCAAAATTTCTGAACCAATTTACAATCCCACCACATATGATAATACATGCCAATTTCTTCATCACATTTCCAACAAGCTTTAGAGTAATCTGAATTTATTATATTCAATTTCACAGGAGTCATATACCACCTTAAACAGATTTTTTTAAAAAAATTCCTTTATTCTTACTGACATTAACCTTAAAACTCTCATCCTCCACATTTTTATCCAATCCTCTATTTTAATTTCTGTCTTTAAATCATTTTCCCAAATTAATTTCAAACCTTCTGTTCCTATCTCTTTTTCCTCTTGTACCAAAATTATATTATATATTCTACTTACTACTCCCTTCATCAAAGCATCTTTCTGCATATCTTCATGTGATGATAGAAATTGTTCGTACTTAGTGCATTCTCTACATTTACCATTAATTTTCAACCATTCATTTGTCCAACTGTCTAATTGAATATAATTATACCATGATAGTTTATTAGTTTGAAGTTTGACCATAATCTGATCCTTTGATCTCATTTTACTTATCCAATCCTTCAATCTTGCAACATTTTTATCCTTAAACAAATCTACTAAACCCTTTAGGTTTATAGGAAAATTTTCTATTTCAGTCACTAATTTTAATGAAGTCGAGGGACATATATATCTCTATATCTATTCCATATATTTAACATATTTCTTAAAAAGGGGGTTTTCATCTGATTTATTGTATTTCTTTTTACTACATTAAAAAATATTTTTCAACATTCCCATTTATTTCTGAGGATTCCATATCCCACCAAATTAATTTCTCTTTATTGTATATAATCTCTCCAATAAATCTTAATTAATTTGCTATATAATAATTTTTTACATTAGGAATACCTAAACCTCCTTTTTGGGGGGCTTTATACCAATATCTTTTATTTATTCTAGATTTTTTACCTTGATTACAAAATCCATTAACTAATCCCTGCCAATACTTAAAATCTTTTTCTTCTAATTGTATTGGGAGCATCCTAAATAAAAAGGTAATTTTTGGTAATATTTTCATTTTAATCATAGCGATTCTCCCAAACCATGATAGTTTCAATTTAGAATACTCTTGCAATTTATCTTTAATAGCACTTTTTAGTTTATTAAAATTTTTCTCCTTTAATTTTTGAGTCATTTTAACTATATTTATACCTAAATATTTAATATGATTACACATTTTAAAACTATATTTATTTATAAACATTTCTTGTTCCTGTTTATTATGATTAAACATCATTATTTGTGTTTTTGCCAATTAATAATTAATCCTGTTATTTCCCCAAATTTTTCTAAGTGCTTTTTAATATTGTCCATACTCTCTAATGGGTTTTTAATAGTCAATAATGAATCATCAGCAAATAAATTAATCTTAATTGTATCATTTTTCCTAATCCTTTAATCAATTCATCATTTCTTATTGCATTAGCTAGCAATTCTATAACCATACAAAACAATACTGGCGAAAGTGGACAGCCTTGTCTCGTACCTCGGCCTAGAAAAATCCGTTCTGTTAAACCATCATTAACTATTTCTTCTGAAATATTATCTGAATACAATTGGTCTATAACCCCTATAATTATTTTTACCAAATCCCCAACCCCTTATAAGAAGTTTTAGTGTTGGCCATTCAACACAATCAAAAGCCTTAAATATGTCTAATGATAAAACAGTTGCTTTTATTTTTTCCTTTTCTATCTCATATATAATATTCAAAACTCATCTGGTTAAATTATCCATTTGTCTTCCCTTAATAAAACCACACTGGTCTTCCTTAATATAATTTGCTATAAATCTACTTAATCTATTTGCTAATATAGCAGTAAAAATCTTAGCATCTTGGTTTATTAGAGATATGGGCCTATAAGATCCCGGATCTGTTTGATCCTTGTTGGGTTTTGGAATAAGAATCGTTAATGAATGTTTCCAAGAAGCAGGCATTGTCTCTCCTTCCATTATTTTATTACAAAACATTTTTAGCTTAGGTATCAAAATGGAACTAAAATGCTTGTAATATTCTGGACCCAATCCATCAGGGCCTGGTGTTTTACCATTTTTCAACTTATTAATAACTTCCGCAATTTCTTGTTCTTTAATCTCTTCTTCTAATATTCTTTTATCATCTTCCAATAATTTAATTTTTTTAATTTTCATTTATATAATTTTCTATATTCTCTTTCATTACATTATTTCCTTTATATAATTTCTGAAAAAATTCATGAAAAATCTTCAATTTATCTTTCATTATATTACAACTCTTACCTGTTCTATCTTTAATTATCTCAATTGAGTTTTTTACTCTTCTATTTTTTACACATTCTAGCTAATAATTTTGAATTTTTATTGTTAAATTCAAAAAAATGCCTCTTTAAATACATCAAATCTCTCTGGACTTTCTCTATTTCTAAATTATCTAATTCCTTTCTCTTAGCCTGAATTTCTACCAAAATTCTTCTATCTCTTTCTAAAAAAGACAGGTTACTTACCTGTAACCATGGTTCTTCAAGTGGACCTCTGTGAATTCACACAATAGGGTTTTGACAGTGCCTGTGCTGGTCCTCTCGGAATCTTCTAGAGCTTTTATAGAAAAGTAACAAGTTTAGAGTTGCCCCTGTCACGCATGCTCCGCCCGCCTCAGCCCTCAGTTCCATTTATCCGCCACAATAGCCTGAGCTTAGTCTAGACATAATCAGTGACGGACAGCGGGGAGGCTGGGCGGGATGTGTGAATTCACAGAGGTCCACTTGAAGAACCATGGTTACAGGTAAGTAACTTGTCTTTCTTCATCGTGGCCTCTGTGAATGCACACAATAGGGTGACTAGCAAGCTCACTTACCGGAAGGAGGGCCGTCACTGCAGAACAGAAGTCAGCACAGCTCTCCCAAAGTTTGTCTCCTTCTTGGCCCGAAGGTCCAACCTGTAATGAGTCACGAAGGTTGACACATTGGACCAAGTGGCTGCTCTGCAGATGTCAGGCACATCGACACCACGCAGCAAGGCCGTTGATGTTGCAACAGCTCTGGTGGAATGTGCTCTGAGACCCTCGGGAGGGGTCTTGCCTTGCAGCTCATAAACCAACGATATAACAGAGACAAGCCATCTGGAAACAGTGGAAGAGGAGACAGGAGAGCCTCTGCGTTGTCCATAGAACAGTCTCGGTGAAGTACGAAAATCCTTGGTTCGTGAAAGGTAGTATGCCAAGGCTCTTCTAACGTCGAGAGAGTGAAGCATGCGCTCAATATCCATGGTTGGTTCGGGGAACAAAGTCGGCAATATGAGGGGTTGATTAACGTGAAAATTGGACACAATTTTTGGTAAAAAGGAAATGTCCGGATATAAAGTAACCTTATCTTTGAAGAATTGAAGGTAAGGAGCATCGGATCTGAGAGCTGCCAACTCACTTGCTCGTCTTGCAGATGTAATGGCCACCAAAAACAATGCTTTAAATGACAATAGCTTAATGTCACAAGATGCCATAGGTTCAAATGGGTGACGCGTAAGCCTGCGCAACACAAGCTGAAGGGACCATTGAGGTACAGGAGTTTTGATTGGTGGTCGTATGTTAGAGAGACCTTTCAAAAAGGATTTGAGAGTAGGATGTGAAAAAAGACGAGCAGAATCGGATTCACGAGGTTGGAAAGAAACAATGGCGGAGATGTAAACTTTAAGTGTGGATAGTGCCAAACCGGAGTCAAACAGATAACGAAGGTATTGGAGCAAGGTAGGCAAGGAAACCGGGTAAGCCTGTAGTTGATTTGATTGGGCAAACTTAAGAAAATTATTCCACTTGTATTTGTAGAGGAGGATGGTAGATGGCTTTCTGGCTCTATCTAGGACCTCCTTGATCGATGGGTGATCATCCAGGCTGTCAAATGTAATGACTCGAGGTCTGGGTGAAAGACTCGGCCCGAGTCCTGTGTCAGAAGATGAGGGATGCTCGGTAGTTTGAGCACATCCACTGCCATCGCCTGGAGGGTGGAAAACCATGGCTGACGAGGCCACCATGGTGCAATGAAAATTGCATTGGACCTCAGTTGGTGGGCCCTGACCAGTGTTCTCTGGATGAGTGGTATCGGTGGAAAAAGGTAAAGGAGATCTGGCCCCCATGGGATCATGAAAGCATCCCCCAGTGAATGTCTGCCTCTGCCTGCACGGGAGGCATATCTCATGCATTTGTTGTTGGTTTGAGTTGCAAACATGTCCACGGCAGGACAGCCCCATCTGCTGCACAGCAGGTGGAAGACTTCCTTGTCCAATTCCCACTCGTGGGTTTGTGATGTAAGACGACTCAGTGTGTCTGTGAGCTCGTTGTCTGTTGTCGAGACATGGAGCGCGACTGGAAAAATTTGATGGTGGTAACACCATTCCCACAGATGTATTGAGAGAAGGAGAAGGGACATGGAGCGTGTCCCTCCTTGTTTGTTGATGTAGTACATGGTCGTGGTGTTGTCCATGATCACTTGTACACCACGACCCTGTACCAGAGGAAGGAACGCCTTGAAGGCTTTTATGATGGCTAGCATCTCCAGATGGTTGATGTGCAAGCTCCTGTTGTGATGTGACCAAAGAGCATGTATTCGGTGAGGCCCGCAGTGTGCTCCCCACCCTGTGGGGCTCGCATCTGTCGTCACTTGAACTGTCAGTTGCAGAGGTCGAAAGGGTCGGCTGACCATGAGATGTGGGAGGAACGTCCACCATTGTAATTGCTTCACTAGCTCTGTTGTGACAAGCATCTACTTCCATGGACTGTCCTGAAGAGGATCGAAAAGAGCCAGGAACCACGCCTGAAGAGATCGCATTTTGAGGTGGGCGTGCGACACTGCTGATGTCGTGGAAGCCATGAGGCCAAGTAGATGTTGAGCGTGCCTCGCTGAGACTTTGGAGTGTGGACGAAATTTTTGAACAGCTCTGTTGATTTTCTTTACGCGGTCTGGTGGTAGGAATATTCGAGCCTTGAGAGAATCTAACCTTCCTCCTATATAGTCGACCACCTGTGATGGTACAAGGTGGGACTTCTTGTGGTTGACTGAGAGTCCGAGGTCCCTCAGAGTGTGGAGAACGAACTTGGTGTCTCGAACTGCTCGTCGCCTTGATGGAGATACCACCAGCCAGTCGTCAATATATGGGAAGACCTGGATGCCGTGAAGATGAAGGTAGGCTGCCACTGGAGCCATGCACTTGGTGAATGTCCGTGGGGCTGTGGACAGCCCGAATGGAAGAGCACGGAATTGGTAAATGGTGCTTTGAAAAATGAATCTGAGGAACTTTCTGTGACGTGGATGAATGGTCACATGAAAGTAAGCATCTTTGAGATCTACTACTATGAACCAGTCTTTTTTCTTTAGCAGGTGAAGGATGGATTCCAATGTGACCATCCGAAAATGTCGAGGATGAAGGTAAGTGTTTAATTGTCTTAAGTCCAGAATGGGCCTGATCCCGCCGTCCTTTTTTGGTACGGCGAAGTAGCGGGAGTAAAATCCATTTGCTATGTCCCGTGCAGGAACTTTTTGAATGGCTTGTTTTTGTAGAAGGATGAGAATCTCTTCTTCTAGAACAGGATCGAAGGATGTAGGCCTGACTTGTCCTAGAGGAGGAAATTCTATAAATTCCATACGGTAGCCGAATTGAATAATGCTTAATACCCAAGCATCTTTTGTGATGCTTGCCCAGTTGTGAAAATATGGTGCTAGTCGAGTAGGATGATTGTGATCGGGTAGTGGAAAGTCAAAGATACTGTTTTGGTTTCTTAGACTGTGGCTTATAAGGCTGACGGCGTTGTGTGGAGGATTGTGGTCTAAACGTGGAAGTTGAAGATGAAACCTGCGAGGCTCTTGTCTGGTTTTGGTTTCTGAAGGGACGGTAGGATTGAGAAGCAGGTTGTTGATATTGTTGTGGGTATTGCTTACGCCACTGATATTTGTATTTAGGTTGCTGCTGTATAGTATATGATTTAGCAGTCTTTTTTATTTTATGCAGGTTTTCCAAGTTATTGTCAGTTTTTTCATTGAAGAGGCCTTTTGCATCAAAAGGTAGGTCTTCTACGCGTGTTTTCACATCTTCTATGATGCCAGAAGATCTAAGCCAAGCGTGTCATCTCAGAGTGATGGTGGACATGAGTGTTTTAGCAGCCGCATCAGCTGAGTGGCAGGAAGCCAATCTTTGGTGTTTGGAGACGGTTAGGGCTTCAGCATAGGTATTCAAGAGACCTTGTCTGGAGTCATCTGGAGCTGTTTGCACGGCAGGGAGTATTCTTGACCATAGCTGTCTCTGATAAGCCCCCATAGCTGTTTGGTAGTTCACTACCCGGAGCATAAAGGTTGTGAGGGAATATATTTTTCTTCCCAGTACGTCCAGTTTTCGGCCCTCTCTATTAGTGGGGGTGACATGCGACTTCCCAGATGACCTAGATGAACTGGATTCGACAATTAGAGAATTGGGAACCGGGTGTTTCGTTAGAAAAGTAGAATCAGATCCGTGGATACGATACAAATTCTCTGTTCTGCGAGCCACAGGAGCAGAAGTGGATGGTTGATTCCAACATTCTTTAATAAGATCCATCAAAGCAGGAATGTATCCTAAACTAAGTGAGGGTGTTCTTTCTTGATTAATATCCCCAAAAATGAGATCTTCAGATAGGGGAGGAGGTTGTACAGTCTCAATTTTCAGGGTTTTAGCCATCCTGGAAATCATCTGTACGTAGGAAGAGAAATCTTCCAAGGGTGAAGATGGGTGAGGGTCCCCAGCATCTGAGTCCAAAGGGTCTCCTCCGACAGGTGTTTCTCTTGAGGCTTCAGAGGAAACTTCGTCTCCTTGGCAGGACTCAGCAGAGGAGAGAGCCTCGTCCTGATCAGTATCAGATAGCAAATGTTTCTTCCCCTTATGTGTTCTATTGTCTGACTCAGAATTGTGAGGCATGGACATCGAGTGGGTCTTAGCGCGGATGGTCTTCGACGTCGAATGTGAAGTCCTTGTGGGTACTTCACTGCTCTTCCCTGGATGTTTAGAAGTTTGAGTAGTATCGGCATCGACATGTTTTCGGCGTCGACGTCGAGGTGGAGATGAAGAGGAGGAAGAATAGGACGACGCATATACATATCGGACCTTTTTCTTCCTTCTGTAGTCTTCTTCGATCGACGTCGAATCGGTGTCGGATTCGTCCTGTTGACGTTGGCGATGGGATTTTTTTACGGTCGACCTCGATGTAAACCTGGTCATCGTCGTACTTTGATTTGTGACGACGTCGTGATGGTCGAGGCAGAACAACCACCTCACGTCGGGACTTCCGGCGCCGATCAGGTGAGAGGTGTTTAGTTTTGGCAACCTTCTTTCGAGGTGGAGAAGGTGCTCTCGAGGAAGAAGAAGAAGAAGCCGGCGACACAGGTGCCGGTGACGCCCGCCCGGTAGAAACAGGGCTTAAAGGGGCAGTAGCCGGGCTAGTGAGGGCATGTACTAGCTGGCTCGGAGTCAGCAAACGATCGATAGGTTCACGGTCGACAGGTGAAGTGTGAAGCTGCCTAGATGGAAAGGAAGCAGCGGCTTCCGAGAAGGACTCCTGATCCCAGGACTAATCCTCTAAAATCGGAGATGGCAGCGATGTCGAAATTGGAGGTAACTGTTTTGTATGGTCCTTCGACTTTTCCTTTTTATCCTTAGGTGTTTTCAGATGTTTTGTAGGATCCTTCGAAGAAGAGCTCGACGTGGATTTCGACGTCGAGGTGAGTTTCTTAGTGGTCGACATGGATTTTTTAGCAGGTTTGTCGACAGTTTTAGATGATGTTGCCAGAAGTGGGGAAGCAAGTCGGACCTCCGAGCGAGGGGTAGTCGATGGTGTAGGGGTGGTTTCCATCTCGGAAGGTTTCGATGCCGACAGCGTTGTATCCCAAAGAAAAAGTTTTAAACGCTGCTGTCGGGCCTTAAGGGCGGCTTTAGTAAACTTTTTACAGTGTTTACAGGAATGTGGTATATGGGAGTCTCCTAGACAGAAGAGACAGCGGTCGTGACCATCGGAGAATGGTAGCTTTCTAGAACAGGTCACGCACCTACTGAAGGGACCGGATCGGGACATAAAGTATAGCAAAGCTGTGGTAGCAAGACTCACGATTAAGTAGATTGCTAGAGCGAATGTCCAATCCAGGAATAAACATAAGACAATGATAGCGGACAGTTGAAGAAAAGGCGGGAAAAACAATACAGCCGATAAACCATCCAAATCTCGAAGAAGAAGAATCGTCAAACAGTCTGAATATCAGGGGCAACAGAGAGTTCGAATATCCATTTAGAAAAAGCCGCGTCAAAGTCCGTAAATCAGTCAGAAATAGTAAATACGATAGCTCTTAGACCGAGAGGTTCCAATCGCAAAGGCGGTAAAATGGAACTGAGGGCTGAGGCGGGCGGAGCATGCGCGATAGGGGCAACTCTAAACTTGTTACTTTTCTATAAAAGCTCTAGAAGATTCTGAGAGGACCAGCGCAGGCGCTGTTAAAACCCTATTGTGTGCATTCACAGAGGCCACGATGAAGAAACTCTGTTTTCTAAATTTTTCAGATCTTCTTCCAATTTTTTCACATTTCTCTCCTTAATTTTTTTAATTTACAGGATTCCCTTATTGTTATTCCTCTCGAAATTGCTTTCATTGTGTCCCACAACAGGCCTAATTTAGTACCTCCTGCTTCGTTTATTGTCCATAATTCTAACCATTCCTTCTTTATCTTTTCTATTACCTCTGGGTACTGTAAAATATTATTATCCATTCTCCACCTTTTAGAGTCTTTATGATCTTTTTTTATTTCAATCTGTATTGACATCAAAACATGATCTGTTATTTTAATGGAGCTAATTTCAGTATTAATTATCTTAGAAATTAAATCTTGAGATGTGAATATAAAATCTATTCTAGAGTAACTATTATGTACAGCTGAAAAATAAGTATATCTTCTTTCATCACCTTTCAATTCTCTCCAAATATCCTTCAATTGGTTATTTCTTACCTTCTTGCTCAATATTGTATTTCTTTGATAAATATCATTCCGACCATAAAAAGTTTTATCTTTTATCTTATCCATAACCATATTAAAATCTCCTGCCATAATAACATAACCTTTCTTTCCCTTTTCCATTTCTTTAAAAACCATATCATAAAATTGTCCCTGTTTATTATTAGGTGTATAAACATTAACCAAAGTATATTCTTCCAACCCCATTTTACCTTGTATTATTATATATCTACCATTACAATCTTTTACTACCTGTTCCACTTTAAATTCAGTTTTTAAAAATTATAATTGCCACATAATTATATAATTCTATAATTTAGAAGTTCCAAATTTTTTTTTCATATATGTCTATATTGTTCATCTTTAATTCATTGACTCCATTTTCTGATTGATGTGTCTCTTGCAGAAAGACAATGTCCACCTTGTTTTTCTTCAATAGTGCTTCTATTCTTCTTCTTTTCACTGTTGATCCCAGGCCTTTCACGTTTAAAGTTGCAAGTCTTATTCTTTTACCCATGTGAATTCAAAAGTTCTCCTTCCAATAGGCCCCGTGTGCAACCTCTCCTCCCACCTAACTAACAAAAATAAACTAAAATTTAAAATTAATATAACAACACCCAATAATTGACCACTGCCAATCTTGTGAACATATAGGTTTTCTTATTTTGTTTTTCTCTCCAACTCTGAGGACAAATTCTGATTCCAAAGCAAATTAAAAACACAAACTAGTGAAACCACTTCAGCTCTTCTTAAAATGCATGAATTCTGCAAGGGAGTTCACATTTTCAACGCTGGAGGGAAGATTTAACTTCTTGTCCTGGTGATCTACAACTCTTCAAGTAATATTTCTTTGATATTTTACAATGTCTATAAGTTCTGCAAGTTAGATGAAAGGGAAAAAAGGAATGTATTCAGTAGCTCCATCAGAAAGAGTAGCACAAGAAAGATATTTTAATGGGTGTGTGTGAAGAAAAGGGGTATATTATTTCGTATTAGTAATATCTTAATTTGAATATATTGGCTGAAATCCTGTTGTTCAGTGTAGTAAATTGCACTAGTGTAGGTCCACTGAATCAGTGGCAATTTGATGAGTCAACTTCTCTATAAAATCCATTGATTGAAATGGTCCAACTTTAGTAATGACTTACTATACTAAAATAAGTTGCAACTAAAATGAGCCTATTTAAATTGATGGAAGTTACAGATGAATTGACTCACAAAATCCTGTTAATCCAATGGGCCTACACTGTTGCAACTTACTACATTAAGCAACAGGATTCCAGCTGTTAAGTGATAACTTTAAAAAGAGAATTATTACTATATGGGATTGCAAAAATAATAGGAAGGTAGGTAGCTGATTTATGAGTGAATATCTGCATGGTTTGATAGCTTCATTTTTCCTCTAGGCCTTTTTTTTTTAAGCTGTACAACAAGGTTTACTGAGGCCTCCACAATGTACAGGAAGCAACCAGTTTCCTAAGGTTTTAAAGATAAAAGTAGCCACATTGAATTACTGCCTGATGGAAAGATATGGAAGGCTACAAGAATTAATAAAGCTAGTGTTCTCTACAGAAGAAGAATAAATATGCTTTGGTTTTGTTGTCTTGAGTTGGGAGTGCTTCTGATTAATATCAATAAATATAGTGCTCAGGTCAGGCATAGAAGCCTTTCTTGTTTATTTCAACCACCAAGGTTTTTACTGAAGAAAAATAATGAAGCAGACTATTAGTGTCAATACTTATTTCCTATGAGGTATGTACACACAAATCACTCTCCTTCATTTCCTGGGCAACTATGCTTCTTTTGATGTAGACATACTAAAGTGGAGAAGTGGCTTCATTTTTTTTATGTCATCAATATCGAAGATCTTTCATGTAAAATGACCTAGAGTCCATTAGTTGGGCAGACAACTAAAATCCACTGTTGACAATCTGAATGTACACCATACTCCTGAAAGTTAGATATTCTTTTAGTTGACACAGGGAATGCCTAGAACCAGTTTCTTATGCCGTTTATGAACTGGGAAGTAAAATGTCAGTTAGCAAGGAATTATTGGGCTACATTCAAAATTGCCTTCTCCTGAACTCTTAGCCCAGCTGACTGCCATGATAACAGGGGGTTCAATAAAGCCATTGCAAGGTGACCCACTTCTTGCAACAGCACATTTATGTTAGTGTTCATTACAAGGACATACAAGCCTTGGTGATAAGACCAGAAGCCTGTTTAATCATAGAATTATAGGATAATTGAGTTTGGAAGGTGAGTCCCATTAATCCACCATTCTGCTCCCACAATGGCTAACCAGCAGCTTGCGGAAAACAATTAAATGGACATAAGCATTTGATTGTGCTTCCTGGCAAATCATATTCCCCAGCAACTTGTTGTCAGGGACACACTTTCTGCCGTCCTGGATATGATAATATATAGCCACATGACTAGTAACTGCTGGCATTCCTATGCTTCACAGATGCATAAGAACTTCGCCACTTCCTTCTAAATCAATTCAGTTGAACATCGCTAGATTCTGTGGATGAAAATTCCACGGTTAACTGTGTGCTGTGTGAAGAAATACCTCCTTCACAGGTATCCTCAGTGATTATTAAATTGCTCAGCCAAAACATGTTGTAGCAATATATACAGTTTGTGTTAGATATATCTTCTCTCTATTTCTTCTTCAGGCTGTTCTGGCATCATCTTAAGTACAGTAGGACCTCCATTTGCATGTGCTAATGTCAACTCATACAGGCAAATATCACAATAATTAGGCATTATTACAATAATTCAAGTGGAAATACACTATTGCTCAACATATTGCACAAGCCTCTGACTAGGTAACCATCTTGAGACACCACTGAGATAAAGACGGGATATAAATCAAATAGATTAATACGGCAGTGTTTAATAACTCTCTGAAATGCACTGTGCCATATAGTCCCTGCAGCTTACTTGAA
This sequence comes from Intellagama lesueurii, assembly GCA_037013535.1. Classification (NCBI taxonomy): domain Eukaryota; kingdom Metazoa; phylum Chordata; class Lepidosauria; order Squamata; family Agamidae; genus Intellagama; species Intellagama lesueurii. The sequence goes on from JBAJHW010000003.1 coordinate 104,683,145, forward strand.
TATACTTGAAATTGAATATATATAGAAAGGGAATAAACAGAGGCCACTGTAGTGTTGTTGAAATATCTAGCTACGTGACTATCAGTTACTTCAGAGAAATGAGCTGGACAGGACTTTCTGAATGTCCACTCCTAGAATTGACTTCATATATGAAGTTCATAAAGAACTGACATGCCACACCATATTCTTGCTTCCTCTGCATTGGTAGTTAATTTCAGTGTGTATGGTTTGCATCTTTTCTTACAAAATGATCCCCCTTCAACCATTTTACTTAAAAATGAGAGAAGGTTGATAGGTGTATTTACCAACCAAAGTCACTACCACCCCTGCTTGGCCATAGAAACTCACTGGGAGATAGGGTTGCCCGCTTATACACCATCAAACAGGAGGATGTGCATTGCTAAAAAGGAGAACAGCTCTTTATATGGAGGGCCTTCTTCCCTAAAGGAGGGCATACAACCACCCTAGCTGCCAGGCAATACGGTGCCTCATAACTACTGTGGTTCCATGTGGGTTTTCTCAGTCTGTTGAAAGAAAATCCTAAAAATTAGACGTTTAAAAGATTAGTTTACTTATTTTCGTTTTTCTTTCTTTCTTAAACACCACAGAACACCTTAATTGACCAAGAAAATTTTCAGTCTCCTACTCTTAAGTCCTTGATTGAGACTTCCTGCCTGGCCCTTAATAGAGTACATTCTGCTCATTTTCTTTGTCCTAATCACACTGATTTGGTCTCCCTGGGCATTAGAGAATCACAAAGCTGAGATTCTCTGAGACTTCTCAGCGTTTAACCAAGCAAGTACAAGTAATGGGAATATTAAAGGTACATTTGTGAGGTGGATCATGAATTTCATGAATTACAAATGATTTTTGATTGTCACGTGATGAGCTATACTTTATGAAACGTGATGTAATGAAATAGAAATTCATTTTCAAAAATTACATCCTTTCTTTATTAGTGTCTTCTTCAAGTATGTTTTGGAGATAGATATAATTATTAATTTACAATCAATTTGATATTAATATTACAATACTATTAATTATTAATTAAATATGAATTAAATAGTACTCTGACTTCTATGTCTGAAGAAGTAGGTGAAGATCTTCAAAAGTTACATTAAAATATAATAATCTTTAAGATACCACAACATTTTTTGGCTTTTGCATTTTTATTTTGGTTTTGCCCGATATTATTAACTTAAATTATTTTATTGAGGGGGATTGTGTTTGTGTCGCTGTGAAAACACTGAAAATGTTAAAAATCTTTAAAAAGTATTAAAGGGTTATTTTACTGCATTTAAAAATGTCAACAAATAAAAATGTAAATTATTCTCTTTGGCCATGCTCCTGCTATTTAGCCCCACTCTCTGTGAGGCCCTCTGACTTCTATTAAGTCTAAAAGATGGCCCTTGGTCCTGCCAAGGTCACCCCACCCCCCATGATTTAAAGGAACTCTACTATGGGGCAAATAAGTAAAACACTATCATAGGGGGAAATATTATATCATTGATAAGTCACATATCCCCCCTCCCCAAGTCCTTGGGCTCTTCAGTTGTTAATTTTAACCTTATAAGTGCTTAGGACTCTCTAAGTTTCAATGAGCAAAAATAATTAATTGAACAGAAGCTTAAGTGATGAGTTGAACCTTAGACTTCATAGACACCAGCTCCCCAAAAAATTTCCAAAGAGAAGCACAAACAAGAGTATGTAACAAATTACATACTTTAGGGATGTATGTAAGAGATGCTTTAGATCAGGGGTCTCAAACTCAATTTACCTGGGGGCCGCTGGAGGCAGAGGCTGGGTGAGGCTGGGCCGCATCAGGTTTTCCACAAGAAAAGCTTTGTTAAAAAAATTCCAATCTTCTCAAATCTCTTTATTTTTATTTTTTAACACAAAATAAGATTAAAAAATAAACAAATAAAGGATTAATAAGAAAATAAATGAATCAATCAGTAATAAATAAATAAAATAATGAAAATAATGAAAATAATAATAATAATAATAATAATAATAATAATAATAATAATAATAATAATGATGATGATGATGATGATGATGATGATGATGATGATGATGATGATGATGATGATGATGATGATGATGATGGTGCGGCTGAGCAGGGGGAGACCTGGCGGGGAGGGAGAACATTGGGAATATATCGGCTCCTTTTGATCTCTGCCCAAGCCAGCCCCCATCCGTCCGTCTGTCCTTCAGGCAGCGCCGTGGCGGCGGTGGCTTTTCCGGGGCACCCGCTTCCTTATCTGGGCCACGGAAGCCCCCCTGGAAGGACTCGGCCCACTCCTTCCCCGCGGGACTCTTACTTCCAAGCAAGCATGCCAGAGGACTGGGCAGCGGCTCCGGCGGCTTCCCAGACCCCCACCCCCTCCAGCTCAAGCCGGGCTGCCGGCGCCTCTTGCTGGCTGGCTGCAGCTTGCCCTGGCATTTCCAAGCCGAGGATCCACCGAAGTGAATGAAGTTGACCAGCGGTGAGGGAGATGTGGAGCGAGTGGCTGAGAGCGAGAGCCAAGGAGAGGGACAATGACGGCCCGTCATGGAGGGACTGAGAGGCAGAGGCGGCGCTAATGCTGTGGCTCCTTGCAAGATGGGGGAGGGGAAGCCGGAGCCTCTTGCCGCCACAGGCTGTGTGTTGTGGGGGCGAGGGGGGAGGAGGAGGGCAGGAAGGAGGAATGGGGACCGGGGCTCGGGCTATGGCACTTGGCCGGTGGCAGGGCAGCGGCCGGTGCCAGGCCAAGTCTCGTTGCCAGGGGGGGCGGCTGCGGCGTCTCTGCGCGCGGGGCTCCCGCCAACTCCCCGAGTTGCCCCTTTCCCTCCTGTCGCCCGCGAAGGGGAGGGTGGGCCTCTCAGCTGCTCTGCCATGACCTCCCTGCCACCTCCAGGCAGGGCTCGCCTCTTTCCTCGCCGGCGGCAGCCCCGGCGCTGTAACCTGACCTGGGCAACCGAGGGGCCTGGTGGGGGTGCCACCGCGGGAGCGGCCACGATGGGAGCTGCCGGAGCCAAAGCAGCAGCACCATCAGCAGCAGCACGGCCATTGAGCTCGGCGGGGCTCTTTTCCCCTTGACTCTGGTGCGCCTGTGTCTCTGTCTGTCTCTCGCTCACTCGCTCAGTTTCTCTTTTTTTCTTTCCTTTTTTTTTTTTTTTTTTTGGAAAACTGATCTTTGGCTCTCAGTGTGAAAGTGATTTGAATTTGGCTCGGCAGGTGCCACAAACTATCGTCCGGCGGGCCGCAATTAGCCCGCGGGCCGCGTGTTTGAGACCCCTGCTTTAGATGTATATGTCTTTGGAAAGTTTATTATCCAAGCCAAACATCAGGAGCAACTGAGGAAAAGGGGGGGAATGCTCTGTTACAATGGAAAGGATTGTTACATGAGTGTGTTGCTTGTTTGATATTTATTGCTGTTCAGGGTGGATAAAAATTGATAATTTTTTTAAAAGAATCAATTTAAATAATTTAAATCATTACTTAAATTTTAAAACATGATTTTTAAAATTTAAATAATAAAAAAATCCAATTTTTAACATTTAGATTGTGATTTAAATCACAATTTAAATTAAATCCACTCCATTGGTTTTTTTAAAGATCAAAGCTAGTCCAACTGTGTATGCAGTGCTATTTTCAGAAATTTTAAACTAACATTTTAAAGTCTTGCCTCCCCCCCCCCCCCCCCCGAAACTAGAAATGCTTCAGAGCCACTTCAAAAAGTGCTGCCTGCAAATGCTGAGGTGATTTATTTATTTATGCTACTATTGTTACTAGCTCTCTTTCTGGACCATGTCCTTCCAAAGGTGGCTAAAAAAGAACTTAACAGGAATATGGCATGTAATGAAAAATTATCTGCAGATAATAACAGAATCCAGGATGCAGCTACGAGAATGAAGCCAATTAACAGCAACACGTCGAGCTAAAATATTAAGAGTCCAACTGCCTGCCTTCGAAGGGAGCTCCTGAAAAGAGTGGCCTCAACTGAGAAGCCCTTGGCTTTTCATGCCCACCAGTTTAAGTGATATTAAATGTGTTGAAGTTGTGCTCTTTACCCTTCTGAAGTCCACATCAGCAGAGGATCGGCTGATTTCCTTCAGGCTTCCCCCCCCCCCCCCCAGCAAAGAAATATGTTTTCCCTGGAAAGACTTCCTGTGCTCACTCTATGTTTCCTTCTCAGTGGAAGAGTCGGCTAACTCCTTTTTTTTGTTTTTGTTTTTCAAATTGGATTTGTCTGCCATCCTTGCCTGCCTGTGAAGCATGTTGCAGTTGTTAATCATCTGGTTCATTTATATTGAGTGTTGGTTTTGTTTTTAAACTTCTATAAGTACAGCAATGGGGGGGGGGGAGTATGTCGTGGACCCATTAAAAGCCCCTTCCCCATCAATAGCAAAAAAAAAAAAAGTCCATCCCAAGCATTTATGGGCAGAGGTGGTTTCCTGCTGTTCTTCCCTTTAATCTTATGCTCAGAAATTCAGGCACTTTGGACTCTCCTTGCTGCATACTAAGTCTGAAATAGAAAATAGTAAAAATGCTCCTGGAGAGTGGTCAATTCTTAATGCCAGCTACTTCAGCTAGGGCCTGATCAATTTTTAAAGTTTTCCCACTGTTAAATGGACTTTGGATTTCAAGTAGTGTCTTGGTGGGGAGCCAAACTCCACCTCCCCTGCCTCTGGTGTGCTATTGAGCATTATCAGCTTCCCCCCACCCCCATTATATGGAGGTGAAGAAACTATTAGATGGCACAAGCCCACAGAAAGTGGATGGAGTCAGTAAACAGGATGAGCTAGAGATGACCAATGTTTTGAACACACAATAATAAACTGAAGATTGCTAGTAATGCAAAAATAAGTCAAAACTGATTACTTGTCTAGTATTTTAAAATGTATTATGAGCTCCCCCCTCACTTCCTGCCTCAACAGCTCCACAGTTTGCTGACATACGCCCCAAAGCTGGCAGAATATTGTGTCTATGTGACCTTTGCAATAGTAACTCTTATGAGACTGGTGGCTGGAAAGACAAAAATCTCTAATTATTTAATTTGGCAGGGAGGAACAACTTTACCTTGTAAACAACACAAAAACCAACAGATTGATCAGTGCAATGTGCAAACTTCTATTAGGTCCCACATAGTACAAGCGGAGAAAGATGCAACAAAGGTTTTCACTAAGAAAGCCTACTGGTGATGGTGGTGCTCAAAACAGATTGTTATGGGCCCCCGTGCAACAGCATTCACAGCAATTTTTTGTGGGCGAGCAAAGCTGCATATTGGTATGATAGCATAATTCCCAAGAATAGTGCATGCTACTACAACACAAAGGCTGAAATCCTCTTGCACAGTTGTACAAAAGGTGCCAAGTCATGGGACTCAATGTGCAACAGATAATATCTACAGAGATTTCTTAATGTATAACAACTTGCTTCCAAAAGTGACTCCTTTTCTGTAACTGCAGGGCAAGATTTCAGCCAGTGTGTCTTTCTGTATTCATCAAAATAATACTTTAAGTTGAGGATCTGCCCCCACAACAGACACCTTTGTGTTTGGGTGCAGACGTCTTGTCTGCCTGTTCTGCTTCCCACTTTGATGCAGACCGATATTCTCATGGATCAATTCTTCTTTCTTCTTTCTTCATTCCTCTTCCATTTGTCTTCCATCTCTCTTCAATGTGTAGCAAGAATAGCATCACCTCCTATCTAACTTTCCTGTGTCAGAAGAAATGTCTGTAATAATGCCTGCTTTCTTCATTTCTCCTAAGCTGGTCTTTGGCCCATACTCATACTTCACACAGTACACTCCTTTTATTATCATTCACTAAGGCAGCTATAAAAAAACCTGTATGGGTAATCACACCCCATGTAAGGCTTCAACAAACCTCCTGCATTTACATGAGAATTTTTAAATGTTGAGATAGGGTGGCAGAACATTAAACTGAAACATCTTCAAGAGTCATTTACTTGGCCAAAACCCTGTGACCAATAGAGACAGATAATGCCTGTTTAGGGGAAGGGTAGAAGAGGGTGCACAGAACATGCATTATTCCACTATCATTTCTGCTCAGCAAATATTGAAGTGTTAAAAAACTCATGAAACCCGTTTGGCCAGAAATAGCAGCAATTAAAAAATTGCCAAACAAAGTGATAGTACTAAATAAAACTGTCAAAGAAAAGGGCACTGGTTCCTCTATTATCTCTTTCTGCAGAAACAATGACCACAATAAAACTTCTCTTGTGTGCTAGCCAGATTGATATCAGCAGAACTGAAAGGAAACAAACACTGATACAATCTTACTGTTGTTGTAGACCACATATATTATTTCATCTGTATAGAAGAAGACTGGAAAAGACAATAATGCTAAGAAAAGTTGAAGGCAACAGAAAAAGAGGAAGACCAAATATGAGATGGATCAACTCTTTAAAGAAAAAAACCACAGTCTTGAGTTTGCAAGATCTGAGCAGGGCTGTTGAGGACAGGACATTTTGGAGATCGCTCATTCATAGGGTTGCCATAAAATGGAAGTAATTTGATAACACAAAATAGAAGAGGACATGATAGATGGGTACTGAAAATGTGGCATACAGTTCCAATGACTCAATCATATTTGTTGAGGAGACAAAGGCAAGTCAACTCTGATAGATTTTTTAAAAGAAAAAGGTACAGTTTGTGGCATTTTGAAACAGTCTGTTCCAAGATGCAATAAAACTATATATGTGTGTTTCTTTATTATGAATTATTGCACTTGATTTGGTTAGAATGAAGAATAAATGAAACCTTACTGTGAATAGCAGTAAACGAAAATTAAGCAAATTATTGGGAATGCATATATTTTGATCACAATTTCCTGCCAAATCTTTGTTTTCAGCCTAGGGAAATAAGCATCACATTTCATTGCATCCTTTTTAGTCTTACGTGTTGTGTTTTATTCAAACTGTAATTTTTATCTGACTTATAAATAATGAAAAGCTATAACTGTTCAAGCTTTTCTGTCAGAAACTGGTTACTGTGATAAGTGAAGCTAGAGTAGCATGAAAAATAGAAGACAAGATGCTTACCCAAAGCACAGTCTGTGAATGGCAGTGGATTTTAGAGGTGAGTGATTCCTTAATGTGCACGAAGCAGAGTTGTTGTTTGCCCCACAGATGACTCAATGCTCAAGGCCCTACCATGAACTTTTCAACTCAGTCATACGCATTGTGGATTAGACTAGAACATATGCCTACTGTATGGCTTTCAACATAGGTTTAAGCTTGTCATTCCCAAAACACCCTGACTCAGCTCTAGCTATTCTGCGTTCCTTGTCCCAGGGCTGTCCTCTCACCCATGGTCAGAGTCCTTCAATATCTACGATCTTTTGCAAGTCCCCAAGGAAAGCAAAATTTGCTGACCTATCGCTCTGAATGCAGGAGCAGCTGAATTCTTTCTGGCACACACAAAACACAACGGGTTATTAGGAGCAGAAAGCACATTTAAATGCAGAGATGGTGGAACCATTTTGCTTTCTCTTGCACTTGTTTTTTTTTTTTAAAAAAAATTCAGACTCTTTCCATCCCATATATGAATATGAAGAAATTTGCAAATGTAGGTAAATTCTTTGAAAAGAGATTGAAATGAAATTATCTCCCATGTTTAGTAAGTGCTGCTGTTCCAAGCATGGGAGAAGGACCATATTCTTGCTTGGCAAACAGATGTTAGAGATGTGCAGAAGAAGAGGAGGAGGAGAAGGACACAACTCTAAATGAGAACCAACATGATTGTGTTTATAGGAATTCAAACCAAACTTTTAAGAGTTAAGCCCTCAAAACCCCTACCTGGATGGAAAACAGTTTCGGGTTCTGTTACACTTTTTCTTTTTGGTATCAAAATGTCCTCCCCATCCCAAATATCAAGACATATTATCCTTCATGAATGAAAACACAATCTTTACCCAGCAATGATGGCATGCTTATGCCAATATATAGGCACTGCCAACAATTTCCAGGTTTGCAAATATTATGGACAGTCTGGAATGTATCCATCTCATTGAGGAGAATCTGAGAACAGGCAGTGTGTCATTAAGAATGCTGTGCTGTTATCTGTGCTTAAACTGATAAGTACACAAAAATTTTGTTTTCTCATTTCAAAAAGATGACCCACAGGTCATAGTCCAGACAAAGTTAAGCACTTTTAAATCTTGTTTATTTTTACTAGGAGAAGAAACACAAACACAATTCTCCCGCTAAAATCCACATATCTTGAAAGTATTTCACATTGACTGTGCTCTGTTCCTATTTATCAAATACATTGACAGATATTGTGAGCCAGCATTTTAAATTTGAAAATCCATATTCCAAAATGTGCAATATATTATCTGGAATCTGAACTTGGATAGCAGTTGAGATGATGCTGAAATTCCTCATCGCCCTAGGCTGCAGGGACTACCACACAGAGAAATGGGGAAGTCCTATGACTTCCCTGGTTGCATTTGCCTTAATCTGGATCCAACCCTAATGCCTTATTTCTCAACACACTGAATAGGTAAATCCAGGCATTCAGACATTGCTGAGTGCCTAATGTGCATGCACCTTTTTTATCTTTTATTCCCATCCTTTTCCAACATATGACACAAATCCAGCAGTGTATTTTTACATTGATTTCTAGGACGATTCACAGTCAAAACCAGCAGAATATTTTACATTGATTTCCAAGATGATTCACAGTCATTGTTGTCCCAGCAGGGACTCCTGAACTTCCAGGCAGCACTGACATCATGATGTTTTTTTACTTGTTACAGTGGCTGATGACCTCTGGTTTGGCAAACTGATCCATGAAGTGCTCAGCTTGACAAGCTGGCATCCAACGGTCTCCAAATACCTTTCCTCTACACACATGCAAGCCTTGTTCAAAGGGAATTGTACCTTGATATACAGAAGGACACATCTCACATCTCTAAGATGTTTGGCTTCCCCTCACAAGCCCTTGGATCAGGGGAAACCTCTAAATTTTATATAATATTTGCTGAAGATAAAACCTAAGGAAATGAAGAAATGATGGAATTCCCCTAAAAAATGTTGCTATTCCTCCCCCCCCCCCCCAGTACTGTTGAGTGTTCTGCCAGAAATAATATCACACTTTTTACTGTGATCTTCACACTAGAGAAAAGGGTTAGTGGCACATTTATAACATTTGTTCTGCTCCATAATTGTTTAAGGAAGGGTGGATGAGAGACACTCCACTCCCGGTCATGTCTAGGCCTCTGTCAAGATGCCACTGCCACCATTAAAGTTGTTTCACCTGCATAAAAATCCCAGAGATTGCATGGCACATAATGGGGAGTATGCACTGCGTTTCCCAGCAGAATCACATTCACATGTGAAGTGGAACATGTTTCTGGGGGGAGCTGACGATTTGCTATATCTCTCAGCAGAATCCCCGGCAGAACCCTTAGCAGGGTCAGGTTCACAGTGGTGGCGGCAAGAGGTTGTGCTCTCTTCTGGGTTCCAGAGAATGATGTGGCTCACCAGCCATAGGCCCTGTTCTGTATTAAAGGTAGCAAAGGCCTTTGCCTCTTCCTGTGTAGTCGTTTGTATACCTATGACTATTACGGCAGACATTATCAGTTGCACGCTGAGTCACACAACTCAGTATGCAACAGTTAATACCTGCAATGGTTTCCTAACTCAAGGCAATTCACCTCCAAATGCTGCGCTGTTTCCTCTAGACACCCCATTTCTGGCTTTTAAAAGGCCAGGTGACCCCTCCAGGCTGCCGTCCGCCCAAGCCTTGTAACCTTAGGCAGCCCATCCCCCTCCCAGCAATGAAGTCTTTGGATCCATGATGCCAAGACGTTGAATGGGCAAACACCTGCCCAGGTGCCCCTTGAGAATTCACCCCAAACACCGCCCATTCGGCACTATCTGCTAAGGCAATGGAGCTAGGCTTCGCAATGCTCCTTGCCCCCACAAACTGAGAATCTTGGCTTTAAGGCCCCCACTGCATGTCCTGGAAGAATATGCCAATTCCTAATCCTGACAAATGACTATCATCACTTCTATACAATTCTGGATGCTGTGTTCATATGTCCAGATGACCCACTACTGATCCCAGAACAGCCAACAGGGCGTTGCCAACCTCCCATCCATCTCACCCAATCAATGCACTTGGGGTTACACTTATTAGGCCCTGCTCCTTTTTAGGTTCGATATTGCCAAATTACTGAAGGGTGAAAAAAAAAAACACCATCCAGCAGTACTGACGTCCAAAAAAACAAAAACAAAATTAAAAAACCCAGATGCTGCTGCCTATATGCCTGGATAAATTGGGGTATGTGTGTGTGGATTTCACCCAGGTGGTAAAAGTGTGCAATGCCTGCTTACCAGGAGGAAGGAAGAAGGGGATGGTCTTCTGCCACAACTCCAACCCCAGCCAATCATCCAGCTCAATGTGCCAGCAATGTGCCAAATAAAAAAGGGGGGCATAGGGGAGACCTTTCTGACCCCTGCCCTGACTAAATTATCTAAGCTCCACTAGGTCAAACAGGGTTCCCCATCACCCCTCAGTCTTCTGGGCTACTCAGATCATTAGTGGGGACTCCAAACTCCCCACTGGAGCCTGCTGTGGGTCTACACGGTAGCCAAGGCTTAGCCGCACTGCTTCATCACCCTTGCTTGCCTCGTACCACCATGGCTGAATAGTCCCCAACAGACCATATGGCAGCATCAATGCACTGCGACCAATCCCTTGAGGATCCACTCACTCCCAGCTGGGTCCACAAACTGCTGCCAGAGAAGCCACAGGCCACCACACCTGCAAAAACGAAACCACCATGCATGTGGCCAGACCATCAAGGAATGATCGGCAGCCACCTTCCTTGTCTAACAGAAATGAGGCCAGGATGAGGGCAACGCCAATTTATTTAAGACCCACTGTTCCTGCCCATAGCCTGGCTATGTGGGCAATGCACCAGCATTCTCAGTGCTGTTCATCTCAAAGAGCCCACACCCACACAGCTCTGCACCTTTGTGATGCCAAACCCTCTGTGATACATGGAGTTTATCCACACCAATAGGAACTCTGACCTTTACGAATTTTGGATGGCAGGGAGAGCCTTCACACATGACGGCAGCTTCATCTAAAGTTGCTCGCTTTCAGATGGAGGAGGTGACACTGGAGGCAGTGAAGCCACCATGCGCCTGCCTCCTCTCACACATTGATTTTAACCTCTGCTATAAAGCAGATGCCTCCCCCCCACCCACTGTCCATCTGCTTATGATCTTCACTTTCATGGAGGCAGACAGTGAACAATTTCAGGAACACAAGATCCTCCCACACCCCATTCCCCATACATTATCTGTACTAAGGATGTAACTAGCCCTCAAATATTTTTATCCTCCTTGTAAAAAAAAAAGGTCAACTTCTCCAAGATGTTTTATTCCTGCCCCAATCGGGGGGGGGGGGGGCATTTATTTTTCAGCAGCACCAAAGAGGGGGGAGATGGACTTGAGGGAAAACCCTTTGAATAAAACAAAAGTGGGAGGATTGTGAGTGTGTGAAGTACACGTTCCTCCCTTCCCACATACAAGTTTTTCCACCAAAAAAAAATTGGTTTCAGAAAAACTCTTGAAATGTGAAAAATGCAGAGAAATGCTCACAATCTCACCTGGCAAGAGGAGAAGTTTTGAAATGTTTCTTTCTCACTAGTGTGAATGAAATAAGCCAAGATTTACCTTCCTTGCCTGCACTGACTGGCCAAACCCATGCAGATTGCCAGGCAGGAGTCTTTCTGGCTGTATCTGGAAACGTCTAAGGCTGACCCCAAAGCCCATTGTATCTGAAGCAAAGTGTGCTCTATAACAACTTGGCAACTACAGATTATACCACTTGAGGTGTACTGCCAAAAACTGTGGCACAGAAGAGGTCTGATCTGCTGACACAGAGGACTGGCTCCTAAATCTGTACATAATCCTAACACATTGCTCCCCGATTCCCATTTAGCAATCCATTAAAGAAGCTGACCATTTAGGAATTTGGGAAATACGTTGAAATATAAACAGTGCAGGTTAAGACTTAAATCTTTGCAGTGGAGCTGTAAAAGGAAAATGATAAGTATTCTGCTACGCTCTGAGCTATGCACATTCCATGTGGTGGCCATGTGATTAGTGTACAAGGCCAAAAGCAGGGAGTTGAAAAGAATCTTGTCATGGCCTTATTTATTTTATGTACTCAACTATTCAGTCTCTCTTAAAACCTGTCCATATGCTAGATTTTGTTAGAGCATCTGTTAATACACAGGCTTCTGAACAACACAGATAGACAAATATTTTTTTTCATTTTTTTCAAAAACTATGTCCTCTCTTTCATTGCAAATGATATAAGGTGTGGGCTAATTTTTCTCTCTTTTTTAATGTCTAAGGTCTGTTTAGCAAAATCCCCACCGGTTGAATAAACTGATTTTTCCTTATATTTCAAAATAAAATTTTCAGTCTCTTATCCATGTTTCTTTTAAACTTTCCAGATCATCACATACCTGACTGTATGGTAAAAAGAAAGATTGTGGCTTGTTGTTTATATTTTTCCTGTTACAAAATTAAAGACAAGAGCTAGTGGTCATCTACGCTTGATTCAAATATTTCTTTAGTTTAGATCAATGGACTCAGAGAAGCATGAACATGTTTTAGTTAAAAAGTGGGATCAGTTCCAGCTGGGAAATGTGTTCTCTGTTTTATGTCTGAAAGTGCTATAATCAAATATTTCTTGTTATCAGCAACTACTTTTGGTCTTCTGCACTGTCCCTTTTTTAAATGACTGACAAACAAAAACGGTCAGTTTTTGCTTTCTCCTACATTCAAACATTTTTCGGCTCTTGAATTGTTCTCATCTCCATTTATAGAGAAATTTGCAAATGATGTTAAATCATCACCAAAAACACAAACCAAATTCTCACCCAGCTATATTAGCCAAAATTCAGATGGTACAGTCATAACCAGAATAGAGAGGATCATGCTTTACTTGCCTGCTGTTCAGCTGTTAAAGATGAAAAACCTGTTAGAAAAGAGAAATGGCAACCCTAATTCAGCACTTCATGCTTGAGTACCTAGGGATTCAGCTAGACTTTTAAAAGGTAACTATTCAAAGCCTTCTGTCTGGATAGACTAAAGCATCAGTTCCACTTTCTTCTATATTTCATCCCATCCTAGTATATAGATAAATTTAAGTATTTGGGCAACTTCTTATCAAAGAAATGAACCAAATAAAATTCTCACCTATCTCTACCGTGTTTCCCCGAAAATTAGACAGGGTCTTATATTAATTTTTTATCCAAAAAATGCATTAGGGCTTATTTTCAGGGGATGTTTTTTTTTCCATGTACAACAATCTACATTTATTCAAATGCAGTCACATCATCTTCTTATGGTTGCTGCACAATGGTGGAGGGCGGGGTTTCACTTAACTGGGGCTTATTTTTGGGGTAGGGCTTATATTACGAGCATCCTGAAAAATCGTACTAGGGCTTATTTTCAGGTTAGGTCTTATTTTCGGGGAAACAGGGTATGTCTTGGTATTCTAATGAGGTATATCAGAAGCAATCACCAGAAAGACCAGTGACAGTAGTCAAGTAAATAAAAGACACAGTGGGGTACAATTAGTTACCCTGACCTGCTTTCTGGTTTCTTGTGCTTAGGGCAATAATAGAAGGATCAATGTATATGGGTAAGGAGTGTATTTGCAACCACTGAACACATACCCTATATACATATGCAAGTATAACAGCTGAAATGCGTATAAGCACAGGCTCTCCTCAAATTATCAATGACCCAAAGTTATGTAGATCCCTGTTGTGTGGGTTTGTTGTTATTATCTGCCATCAATTCACTTCTGTTTTATGGAGATTCTGAAAGGCTTTTTCAGATATGTGACACATTCATGAAGTTGTTCACTATTGCCCCCCCTCACTGAGTTTCCATGGTTAAGTGAATTGCTTGTTAGCTCAATGGTTCAAATATCCGGCTGCAGAGCCAGAGGTTGGGAGTTCGATTCCCCACTGTGTCTCCTTGACAGGGGCTGGACTTGATGATCCATAAGGTCCCTTCCAGCTCTGTAGCTCTAAGATGATGATGGTGAAGTGAGGATTTGAACCCAGGTCTCCTGAGTCCTAGTCTGATATTCTATTACATCACTGGCTCTAATTAAGTGCTGTCAAATTTATTCCAATTGAGCTCTCTTGTTCATATGCTCACATATTTCGTGAGGCATGTGAATGTGTGAAGATGAGAATAAGGTAACCCCATCTTTACATGCAATGACTGTGCACGGCCCTTCTATATGAAGGCACACCATCAGATCACAACTATCTTTAGAAAAGAGTTTTCAGGAATAGCTTCCATCAAGAATGGCCAATCAATGCCCCTTGAGCTGTATGTAGCTCCCAAAGCAGTTTTACTTGTTCTGTTACCCAGCAACACTATTACATGTTACTCAAGGTGAGCTGAAAAGTTTTCAGACAGACTGAGTGGCAAATAAAAGAGAAATACTTTCAGACTCTAAGAACTTGATATTTCATATACCAATTTCTTAATTTTCCTTTGATTTTTTTGGAATGGATGCAAATACATCCTTTTTGTCTCAAGTACACGTGTTTTGTAACAAGTCAGTCTGGCACTCTTGACCAAAACAGACTTTTCACACCTTTCAAGAGTGACTGTGAAGAGAAACACACCTCACTTTTGTGAGGGCGTTTTGTTGAAACAAAGTGTGTACTAAATAATGTGCACATTTCAAAATACACACACTCTTAAAGAAATAGGAACAACCATGCTTTTGTAAAAGGGGGAAAGAGGTGAAAATGAGCAAACAGATGGGAAAATTTGGAGAAATATATTTTTAAGAGTGTAGAAATTTGGGAATTAAAAACAAAGCCTTGAAGCCTGATATGAAACAAGGAGGGTGTGTGTGAAGAAATCCAGTAAAATTAAGACCAAGAACTGTTCACATTCCAATATGGTGTCCATTTTATTATGGAAATTGACCATTTTGAGATCCTGGGCTGCCCTCTGGAGCCTGGAGTTGCTCTTGAGAATACTGATATCAGTGCTTCATAGTATCTCTCTGATAAAAACCACTTCTTTAGCCTTTTTTCAAAACAAATTTACCAACCCGATTTACACATTCCTATTGTTGTCAAGTTAGAACACGAAGGATTTTCAAGCAACATACACCTTCAAAAAAAAAAGTTTGCAAAACAACATTCCGAAAAAGGCAGGGTTCTGATCCGGCATTTCATAGCGTTGATAAAATTTCCACTGACGTCCATGACAGCTTGGCTGAGCAAAGGCTGCCAGTTTGGGTCTCCATTTCACCGCTGTAGCTCAGTAGGGAGCATTTTAATTCAGCGGCTCCTCTGCTAATTGAACAAACCAAAACCCATAATGAGGCACAGGCAAAGATTATTGTAGTGAATTTACAAGGACACTGTTCATTTTTAATTACATGTCTTTTTTTTTTTAAGGGCAAAAAGAGAGAAAGAATCACATTTCTAAATCACATTGCATTGATGTAGACCCCTGCTCTCTGCTTTGGAACAGTTCACATATGTGATCCTTCTCCCATCCCCCTCTGACTACGAAATAGGGCATGGCAGTTGCACTGAACTTTTCCCCCTTTTCAGAATTCCAGAATTATCCTGATTGACGCACCCATGTCACTGGCACTATATTATCCTACTTTCCGGCATTAATTTCATGCACCAGATCCCAGGGTGAACCTGGGCTGCACGGTTGCTCAGTATGCTAGGTCAAGGTGGCAGGATTTAATCTTGCAAAGCTCACCCCAAAAAGGGCATACCAGCTGCTGTGTCCAAGTAAATCAGATAAGAGCAATAGATCTAAAGAGGGAACGAGACAGAAGTAATTGAGATTATTACATCTGTTTAAATCTCACAGCCCAAGCAAGCATTTCAGAAGAACACATTTGCTACTGACAATACAACAATATTAAAACATAATTAAAGCCAGTTGATCATATCATTTTCTGGTTTCTTTCTCTTATTATGCTTCCCACCTCCCTTTGCCTTCTATCTTTTTAATAAAAAAAACATTGAAAACACAGATTGTGGGTAGAAACCTAAGAGCAGCTGGGAGGAAGTTCAAATGCAGGTCAACGTGCAGCCTAACTGAGCTAAGATTTCTGCATCCTTAGCCTAAATTAGAAGAACATTAAAAATCAATGTACTGTGATGTGAAATGGCAGTTTGGAGCCTGGTACACAAACAATGTGTAGAAACGAGGACAGGGTGTTGTCTAACGGAGCTGATGTATTCTGAAAGCACTGACAAAAGCTTTGGAAAGGGAAAACAAAAGAAGAGGACTTTCTCATTTTGATTTTCTTGTATTTAAAAGGAAATCGCTTAAAGATTGTTTGGCGTTTTTCATAAAATGTACTTATTTTGAACTCTCATGTGATTCAGAAAAAAACAACTTTTTGAAAGCTAATTCATGAAAGAAGGACAGAGATGGATAATGAGGATTCGGGGGGGGGGGGGATTAATAGAAGACTTACAATACTGAGTTCAACATACACTGGATCTAAGCCACAATCATTGTATCTGCTTCCTGCACATGCCACAGTGCATTGAATCAACTCAGCACATTGCGCTGGAGCATGACACAAAAATACGTTACTGTGTCCTGACATACAACATACTCACCAGGATTATAAACATGGTTTATAATTTGACTCTCATCTCTAGAACATCAGGACAAACCTAAAAACCCTTAAGTGTGTGATGTTCAGGTATTATCTCGGAGAAGATGTAAATACACACTCTTTTGTTCTTGAAGAAGAAAAAGTATCTAAACTTACCAAGACACCCTCTTGGAAAAAACACACATCAACAATGACCAACGATGTCTCATTGTCATGATGTCTTTCTTACCGCAAAAGAACAAGAACAAAATGAAACGAAACAGCACTTTTTTCTTCATCAGCAGCATTAGCAAGGTACCTGACATTTTGTGCAAAAAGTTCATTTTATGTGAAACCTTTGTGTGTGAAATGAAATATTTTTTTAAAAAAAGTTTTCATGAATTTTCAACAGAAAAAGTCCTAAAATACAAGAGATGCACAAAAACTCTGCTTTTTGTGCCTTTTTTGCATTTCAAGATTTTTCTGTGGAAAATTCATGAAAGTGCTTTGTGTGTAAAAGCCTTGCACACAAAATTCGCATTTTTTCACAAAAATATATATTACTTATAAGCACATGCCATGCAATTTTCTCCTAATATATACCTAAAATTCACACAGAGTGTACATTCTCCTGGAGTGTGATCCATGTGTCGTACAGCCCGCGTATCATTCTAAGAAGCCAACCCCAACATTCCTGCTGCTTTTCCATTTTTCATTTTGTTTCTGTCTTTGCTTTGCTTTGTTTTTGTGGGACAGGAGGCCACTCCATATTTATTGCAGCTAACAAAGGTCCCTACCACGACCATACAAAATGTCAGCATTATCACATTACAATACAATACAGTACAGTCTTTGGATGGTAAGGGTCTAGATGAAGCAAACTACAGCTAGACAAAAAAAACCCTGATTTTCAAATACCATGTGCATTTAGAGGAGACTATACAATTGGAAACTTCATAATATATAAAAGAATTGGCGGTAGAAAAAAATAATTCAAAACATGGTGCCCCTGAGACTCCCTTTTTACTACTCCATAAGGAAGCAAAATTAATAAGAGATGACATCGCACAATTAGTAGATGAAAAGGTAGTATAAAAACATGCTTGCCCATTGTCCCCTTCCCTGAAACAGCCCCAAAAGGAAAAGGCACATGTTTTAATTAGAGCCTGAAATCACCTTTGGGCTTAAGGGGAAAATTCAGAGATACATAAAAATCAGTAAATGTGAAACAGGTCCCACACTACACCAATCTAAATCAGATTTCATGACAACTGGAAGACAGTAATTCAGGAACTTCTAAAAATGCAAGAAAATAATAGAAGAAATTTTTCATCTAAAACATCTGAGAGGTGGGTGAAGAATCCTGTTTGGCATAGTTTCGTCCCTGAGACCTTTCGTATGAAGCTTTGGCTTTAGGGTAAAGAGGCCGGCACAGTTATAGGCTCTGTTTTCAGCTACGTAACAAATCAGCATGTATAGCTAGTTTAAAATAATTCTTCATGTTGAAGAGTTAAATAAAAACAGATGCTTCAAACAATTTTTTAACTATTTTCCTCCATACTAGCAGGCAAAAAAAAAATTGTACCGGGGGGGGGGGGGGGAGCCGCTTATGGCAGTTATTATTTGTTAATTGTTGTTATTTTAACATTTATCAGGCATCCATCTTAGATAAACGCAATGCACAATGCTCTTGCTCAAAACAATGTGAAGCAAACACACACAGATATAAATACAACTAGTGCCTTCCACACAAATCCTACATGAGAGCAAAAACCTGATGGCATTTAAAAATTATTATCTGTTGGTGTATTTGATTCACTTCCCACCTTTCCCCCAAAATGGAACTCATTTTAGCATACAATTAAATAAAGCAAATAGGGTTAAAATATAAAACGAATGAAAGCATTTTTTTTAAAAAAACACCACACACATAATTTTAAAATGCAGCAACAAAAAGAAAAGATTGCATCAAGCCAGATGAAAGCTCCTTCCATAGCAAGGGAGGGCAGATGCCAAAGGCCCAGCTGAATAAAAAGATAACCCTGCCACTGAAATCTGGAAAGAAATTCCAGAGCCTGCCATGGAGAAGTATTACTACTAGAAAAGCTCGGTGGGGTGCGAGGATCAAGGGAGGACCTTTACGTCTAGGTCTCAAAACCTAGGTGGTCTCATATATGGGACTACAAGCTCCTTTAGAAAACCTGGGCATAAAGTGTTAAGAACCACAATTTCCCTTATACTTCTAGTATACCACAGGTAGGATGCAGAAATAGTCTTGTTGGGACACACAATTTCCATAAATTGCATTTATTTATTGGATTTGTATACCAGCCAACTGGGCGATTTATACATAAAAATGCGGCAAAATTATAACAACAGTATAAATAAATCCAGTTCAATAAAGTTGAACATCAGCTACAACATCCACAAACAATGGCAATATGTAATATACAGGATGAAGGGAAAAATCTAAGAAAACCAAAAGTAAAAATTATATATTAAAAACTAGTAGATGTTGTTATTAAGTGTTTTAAAGGGTCATGAGTTATTCACAGAAGGAATACTACCCAAGGTTTCTCTGAATAACTGATTTCCTAAAGATTTGAAGGGAGGGGGCCTGGCGTACCTCTAGTGGAAGACCAATCCCCAAGGAAAGGACCATAACTGAGAAAGCCCGCTGGCTCATAGCCATTCTTTTTACTTCCCTCAGTATGGACATCCTGAGTAGGAAGGCCTGAGGGGATCAAATAGGCTGGGTAGATGTTTTTAGGGAGAGACACAGCAAGAAGTATCAAGCTGCCAAACCTTTAAACACCTTATATATTAATACCAACAATTTATATGTTAAATCTAAATATTAAATATTATGTGCATTATAGTTTTTATAACACATACAATTTATGCTCAATAATATTATTAGCGTTGTCAGCTACTAATAGAATTGTCTTTTTTTTTTTGCTTATTTCTGCTTACCAACTACAATACTACTGCAATTTTTGTGTCCTTACCACTTACTGTGAATGATAAATCTAATAACCAAATGCCAGGAAAGATACAAATGCCCTTCTCAAAAACAGTGGGTTCTTCATTTCTATCACAGTGGGACTCGGGTTCTATGGACAGAGAGATTGGAGACAAACGGTTAAGAACCCCTGGGATAGAGATTTCTAAGTCATAATCAGTCTGAATGTTCCTATAAGAAGTCATTAAAAGTAAAGTAACTACCAGACAATAAGCACAGCACCCAAAGAACTGAACATTTTAAGATACATTGAGTGAAGAGTGTGCCCAGACTTTGAAATTCTGGCAGATGAAGGGGAGAGAGAAAGAGAGAGAGAGAGAGATTATGTGAAGGACTGCTGTGAATGTACCCTAAAACTCTGTTTTCTAAAACTTTGAATACTTTCATTAGGAAAGATGACATTTTACGGGCTTAGTACCAGAACATTAAAAAAATGGTAACCATAAGAGTGGCATTTAATGCTGTTCATGTTTGTCACAAATCAGCTAATGATGGGAAATTTAAGAACGCTGCTGACAGTCTGCCCTTCAGTCGTACAGAAAATGTCAGCTATACATCTCCAGGAGCAATAAGCTAGGAAGTCTCACTTGAGTAATTTATTCAATGTCTTAGTGTCAAAACATTAAATATACTAAGGCTGCATTCCAGTACAATTTTACCTATGTGTTCTAAGTAATGAATAATCACTCTCTGAATATTTGCTTCAGCAGGGCTCACTTCTAGGCAGACACATAAAAGACACTGCTGTAAGTGATGGAGGATTCAAAATTAGAATTCCAATGTCCAATAGTATTAACCTAGAAGACAGACTTGTTAGAAACCATGGATAAATAGATAGATTTTTTAAAAAAATTCTTCCCATGTTGGGTGTATTGTAAGGGTCACAGCAAAACAAAACAAAACAAAATAAAAGATATTTTTAAAAAGAGCACTGTGAAGGAATGTTACAAATTAGAAGGCACTGTGGTCCCCCTGTTTCTTATTTTTCCATTTTGGTTTCCCTGTTGCTCTTTTTTCCCAGTCCTATACTTGGCTTATCCTATATTTTGAGATTTTTCCTAAAGTGTGCATGGAAATTTGTATACATTTTTGTGCACATTTCTCCTAATACATGTATTTTTGCACGCAAGCTTGCCTTATATGCACATATTCTGCAAGCAGTTTTCCTAAACTTATACATTTCTGTATTATTTTCACAAAATAAACCCATTTTTGCATAGCTTTTTAAAAAAACAAAAAACAAAATACTCCAAAACGGTGAGAAAAGTAAATTTCAAATAACCAGGTTTCAATTCCTACGTTAGTTTGTTGCTCAAAAGTTGTCTTTTTAGCAATCTTCTGGCCCATCTTTACAAGGCATCCTGTTGATACATCCAGCTGGAACATGGAGAACTTTGACCGTCAACAGAACCCCCACTCCTATGCTTCCACATGTGCAACTACTTAAAGCTTTTTGCCAATGCTGTGTATACAATTAGCCGTGTGAAATGCTGTGTGAGGACTTTGTGTGTGATTGGGAAAGACATCATAGTGAGAAAGCAGGGTCACATTGGTCAGTTCTTCCATCTGCCTCCCACCAGGCACTTATCCTTTAGACATCATGCTTTCCAGCTGGCCTTGCACATTTCCAGTCAAGTTTTGTGGTGTACAGATTCTGCACATCTGACCCATCTCTTCATACATAAACTGCAACTGGAACATGATGTCCAACACATGGATATCAAACATGTATCACATTTTTAATCCTAGTCACCCATCATATGTGTGTTTTTTTCCCTATCAAATGAATGTTAACTAACCCATTTTTGCCTGTTTGTAGAAAAAAATCCATTGCAACTGCAGTACTTAAGCCAAAACTCTGCTCACAACCTGGGTTCAATCCTAGGTAGCCGGCTTGAGGTTACCTTCCATCAGCCTTCCATCCTTCTGAGGTCAGTAACTCAGCTTGCTGGGTGGGAGGCAATGTGTAGCCTGCATAATTAAAATTGTTACCCATCCAGAGAGTGCTTTAAGCACTATGGGGCATTACATAAGCAGCACACTTTTTCTTCTATAACATTACTACTCCATGTGAAAAGAACAAAGGTAAGAGCAGTTTTCACCTGTGAGAAAGAACACAAGAAACACAACCCATATTAGGAAGAGATGCAAATTAACAACAAAATTGCCAATATTTATTAATAATGATAATATGCTCCACATTCTTTGGATCATCTGACTCTCAAGAAAGAAGGCTGCAGTGAGAGAGAAAGACAGTGGGCGAGGAAAGAGTTAAGCAACCTCCACCAGCAGCCATTCTATGGCAAAACACTCCTACCCCTCCATTTTACAGCTGATGATCAGCAATGACCTGGATTTCAGGTCTATTGCTGAGCAGTGGGCTTGACCTGCATTTCACGGCATTGCTTAGGCAAAGATGCTTCCAGCTAAAACTTGTTTTTCCTCATTTCTGTAGGGTTCCCCCCCCCCCATTTATTAAAATCCAGGACAACTTGTTTAAGAGAGAGGTTCAAGGAACATACTCACACATTGTGCGTACTACAATGAGACTTCAGCCACGTAGATTTGAGAAAAAGCCTGGCATTGTTAGGAAGTGAAGCTACTTGTCTATCCAGATCTCTTGAAGTTAGGGAAGGAAATGTTGCTTTTTGAAAGAAAGAAAAAATAAACCTGGCTGTACAGTAGAAAAACCCGGCATGGGGGATAAATAATGTGCCGAATTAGATCATGGCTTTCCTTGGCTCCAAGCCAGTGAAAGAAAAGCTGTCCTTGGAGTAGCAGCAAATCCGTGGCCGTGATCAGCCAGGGAGAAAGAGCAGAAACAACACAGAGGTGCCCTTATGGAATTAACAGAGCACAAAGAGTACAACACAATATGACTTCAAAACAGCCCGGTCCATTAATGCCATTAGTGAATCAGGCGTGAGAACAAAGGGAAAGCCAAACAGTTACGAAATCAACTAAATTGTTGAGTAACTTGTTTGAGGCATCCCAAGAAAGGCAGCAGTGCCACCAGGGGGCAGAAGTCAAGGGCCAAATTTTGCCCAGCTTAAAAGACAGAGCCAATGTAGCACATTTTGAAGGACGTTCAATAATACACATTACCATATAAACCAGTGGCTTTAGAAGTTTAGAATTATCTAGTTTCACTACTGTGTGAGGAAAGGGAAATTCAGTTCATATTTTCCACAATTATCTTTTTGGACTACACTGCCCAGTATTCTCTGAGGACTATAGTCCCCTCCTCATAAAAGTCACTTTTCCAAGTTCTGCATTTTCATTAGAAAAGAGGAGAAGAGCGTGGTAGCGCTGGGAAAGATTATCCCAAACATCTCACACTGTCTGTCAGTTCATGTTGGTTTTGTCATAATTCAAACGCAGGGGAAATTCTCTTGAGCCCGAAACCAAAGGACTGGGCCTCTCTCCATTTTATTATTACACCAGAGAAACACTAAGGAGGAAAAGGATTTAGATTTAGATTCCAGCATTCAAATTAAATCACACATCCTACGGAAAAAAATGATCTGCAATAATGAAAGCAGCTCATTGGGGGATTGAAAAGTGCTATTGAATAATGAGGAACACTGTGCTTTCAGTCAAGGCAGCGAGGCCCATGGTAACTTAATGAAAAGTAGGCAGGGAAAACAAATTTCTCCCTTTTTCTGGGTGTTTTATTATTATTATTATTGATTGCCCTAAGTATTATCAAACCAATCATGGAAACTGTGAATGTCATAAAGTGCTCATGAATGATGCCAGAAATCATGCTATCTAAACTTTCAAATGTTGATTTAGTTTGCTGTGGGTTTCTTCATGACAGCAGCAGAGGCAAGGAAATAGATGTGACTGAATATATCAAGTAGGCCGGAATGAATATATTGAACTTCTGGTGCCCACAAGCTGTGAATATATTTACATTTTATTGACTCTCCTTCCCCGCCTCCATCGGAGTATTGGCCACTATTGACTGCATACTCTCACTCTAATGTCATAAAAGGAGCTGCATTCAGAGAAGTTGTCTGCCCAACAAAATTTGCTAGTCTAAGTCGTTGCAGTAGTTTTTGTGGAAATGCAGCGGACGTAAGTCACAGCTAAGTCCCATTGCAGGTAGTGAGACTTCGGTCAGCCATGACCAACTTGCTCCATACAAATCCATAAATCAGAGGGCAAAGCTGGTGCGATTGAGGACAGTTCTAGCTTTGTCAAAGTGGCAAGTTTGCCAAAATAAAAATTAAAAAATAAGCCAGTCAAAATTTGGCTTGGTACTCAGAGTGCTTAGTTCCAAGCATCTGATCTAATACATACATAATGTACATGAACAGAATTGTCTCCCTACCCGAACTGGATTTACATTATGGAGGAATTGACCAGTGAGACAGGTGATTTTTCACAAAAATATCAGCAACTGCCGTCACAAAATTGGAAAAGGCAATCATATGGAATATAGCTGCCTGCATTCCCTTTAGATTTTCACGAACGGTAGTTATGAGTGAGTGCAGTCAGAAAGTGGACATTTTAAATCACATAATCATATACAGTAATTTTTAAAATGTCCATTAAAAGGCATATAAAACTCAAATAGCATACCAGAATGGTCTCATAAATAATTGACTGTGGCCAAAAAAAGAGGGCAAATTCATCTGAGAACACTATTAGCAATCAAACTGGATCTAACCAAGGTGGGAGAGAAGGAGGGAGGGGTGTTTGCATCCTGAGTCATCATTTTTCTTCTCTTCTGACCTTCTCCCTAAAAGAAATGAATGCAGATTAGAACTTTGGCTTTTCATTGCACCATAAAATAGTCGAGATTATAGTGGCTATCTTCTTATCTGCTTTGAACTGTATGGAAAGAGCTGAGGTATTTTTCCACAAAGGGATCCTGATTCCCTGCTCTTCACTGAAGGTAGTTTGTTAGGTGACATGTATACTACATGCATGAACTTTGTGTTTCAGAGTTCTGAATTTTTGGTTAAATTTCTCTAGCTGTGGAGCAGAAGTGCAGGGATGCATGGAGCAGAATAGCTTCAAGTTCCCCAGAGTAGTCCACTCCTTCTCTCATTAACTGGCACTTACAGTCTCAATAACTCACTCTGAGACACTAATACAGTAGGACCCCTATATCTGTGGGGGATTGGTTCTAAGCCCCCCCACTGAGGATTCTGAAAACCGTGGATAATAGTCAACACCCCACCCATCACCGTTGTCACCAGCCTCACAAGAAGTGGCCAGGGCCAGCCCCACACTTTCTGCCGCGACAGTGGGTGAAGGGGCCAAGCCACCAGGGGTGGGGGTGCAGCAACAGTTGCCCTTTCTGGCTTTGCTTCCTCGCCTAGAAACAGCCCCAAGACAGCAGCAGAGGAAGAGGGATCCCGCCCGCCTGCCTGAAACTGAAGGCCCAGGTGAGTGGGCCAGAAGCGGAACCTGAGGAGAAGGATGAGCTGTGCATGCACAGGGGAGCACAGCTATGCACACTCGAGTGAAGACAGCTGTGTGTCCAGGATCAGAGAGAAAAAGGCAGGGCAGGGCTGGAGGCTGCCACCCTCACAAGAGGTGGCCCAGGCAAGTCCAATACCCTTCCACCTACCTCCTGGAGCTGAGCCACCAGGATGGGAAGGAAAGGGAGTTGTAAAAGTCTGGGAACCTAAATAAAAAAAAATCCTGAAGAGAACAAGAATTCATCTCAGGCTCCCTCTAGTGGCCAGTTCTGGTAAAACATGCAAGGGGAGGGGAGAGGATTTCTTTCTTTTAATATTTTTAATATAATACAATACAGTGTTTTCAGACTGTGGATAAGTGAATCAGCAGACATTGATCCAGCGGATATGGGGGTTCTTCTGTAGTAGAAAGAATAAAGACCATTCTCTTTTCTTACAGTTGTGAAAAAATCAACAGCATAGTAAACAGACTGCTTCTAACACACTTCGACAGACTACGACAGGGAAAGAGCATTGAACAGATAAGCGGGGTTTCTCTGAATTCCAAGGCAGGAGGGAACTATTGGGTAGTGCTGGATACATTGACAGTCACCCCAGCACAGAAAAGGTCCCTCCTAAGACTGCAAAAACTCTAACATTGTGGCCTAACTTACATGTCACCGTCTCTGATCACTAAACTCTCGCCTTCCACTAAAATGTACACACACACACCCCATCATTCTTTGCCTTTACACTGGTGTCTTTCGAGGAGTTGCTGGGTTGCAGCTGCCATAAGCTCAGGCCAATGGGACATGCATTTCAAAAACACCCATAGGGTCATGTATCCCCAACCCTAGTGCTGTTCATACACACAAAGCTCTGCATGCAGAGCTTGGGAAAGTTAATTTTGGGGGAACCATACTCCCAAAATCCACAACCAGCAAGACCATGGAGGATCAGGGGATTCTGGAAGCTGTAATTCCCCACAGTAATTTCCCCTGGCTTGGTTCTCATGTATGGGCATTAGAGAAGACAGGTATCTGCCATTACTACCCCAACTGACTGATCTTTCACAGATTTGGGGGTTTATATCCGGGCCATCAGGATAACAAACCAGGCAGTTCGAGCTTAACAGTATTTTCACAGGTTCTCCTCAAAGGCAAAAATAGGCACAGCAATTTACTTGCAGCATGTGACAGTGTGTCTGAATTGTTGTAACCATAGTTACCACTAACAATAGTAAGCTTCTAAATTAGAGATTGAAACTAGCATTAGAAGCTCAAAGCTCCACCAGGTTCTAAATGTGGAATTCATGAGTGCAAGCCAAGGATCTGTTCACATTTAAGGCAGGATTCTTTGCTCACCCAGCCCAGAAATAAAGAGACGACACAGGTTGTTGAGTTAAACTTGGGCCACAACTTTATTAACTATTTAAACTGAAACCCCAATCAACAAGGGGGCCTACCGTAGTGCGATCTATCTGGAAATCCGGTGTAGTCTTTACCTCCGGATTCAAAAGCAGGGCGAGTTCCTATTTCTGAATCATGCTGTGTTCTAACCAGCACGTGTTCAGGTGCCCCTTGATAGGGGTATCCCCAGTGCCACAGCCCACTGAGCCTCGTGACCCTAGGTGTACTGCAGCTTGTGAGATGCCCTTAATAAAAGCCCAGCTCCCGTCGGAGCTGTGTTGTCTACCAAAAAAGGGGGATATGATGTTTTGCACCATGTGACCTACCAGGAACTCCCCAAAAGCTCATCCCCTCGTACTACCTGCCACTGTGACCAATTGACTTTAACTAACCATTAAACTTTTATTTAAATATATTAAAGACCACACACAGCAGTAAGAATGGGATGGGCGAAAACACGCTCGCATCCCACTGGCCAATCGGGGATGCAGGCCAAAAATTCCCATCCGGAATTAGCAACCAGCTAATCTCATTCTTACTTTAGGGTGGGTGGGAGGGCTGCTCGGCTGATCGAAGAAAGAGGCCGGGCAGGAGGGATGCTGAGCCTTAAAGGCTCCGTCCCTCTTCCCCTCAGAGAAAGCAGCGTCATCGCCTGCGATGCCGATCTCCGAGCGGGTAAGCAAAGCGTCCCCGCCGTGGCAGCCATGTGCCCGGCGGAGCAATCATTGCTCACCCAGCCCTGAAATAAAGAGACAACACAGGTTGTTGGGTTAAACTTGGGCCACAACTTTATTAACAATTTAAACTGAAACCCCGATCAACTAGGGGGCCTACCGTAGTGCGATCTATCTGGAAATCTGGTGTAGTCTTTACCTCTGGACTCAAAAGCAGGGCGAGTTCCTATTTCTGAATCGTGCTGTGTTCTAACCAGCACGTGTTCAGGTGCCCCTTGATACGGGTAGCCCCAGTGCCACAGCCCACCGAGCCTCGTGACCCTAGGTGAACTGCAGCCTGTGAGATGCCCTTAATAAAAGTCCAGCTCCCGTGGGGGCCCTGTTGTCTACCAAAAAAGGGGGATATGATGTTTTGCACCATGTGACCTACCAGGAACTCCCCAAAAGCTCATCCCCTCACACTACCTGCCACAGCATGGGGCTATTTATATGCCCCAAGTCCGCCAACACAGCCGAAAACTTCAGCCCCAAGGCCCCCTTGTAGATCGTGTAAGAAAAGGTCTAAATCTGCATTGGATAAGTGGACCCCATCACTCCTATATAGATCTGGGCGACAGACTCTTATGTTGGGGTGTCTCAAGACTGACCCCAACCCAGACAACATAGCTCTGGACACCTCTCGGTTAACACCACGCCGTGCCCGGTCAATGCACCTCGGGTCACAATTTGCCCGCCATAACAGCCTTGGTATAATGTTTGACCAAACCAACTTCACTGCTGGAAATTTGGCCTTTATAACTTGGAAATCATTGATCATCTGCAAAATAAGTGACTTGCCCGTTCTTTGAGCCAAGTCATTTCCACCTAGGTGAACAACTATTACATCCGGAGGTACCCTCGGAGAACCCTGGGATGCCAGTTCCATGAACTCACCCCAGAGCATACCTCTCCGGCCCCTCCATTCCAACGTGGCCTGTGCGCCCAGGCCTAAATTACAGCCCCAACCGGACCGCAAAGCGTACTTCTCCGCCAAATATATGTAACAAAACCACTCTCAACTGGGCCTCTGCCAACTGGAAGCCTGAAAGAGAAAACAAAAAACCAGCATCTATTGCGGAAGAGAACGCACGTAGGTCTTGAACCTGTAGGAAGACCACCGCCCCATCTTCTTTATCTGCTCATCCCCGTATCCCAAGGCAGCAGCTATAGACGCTGCCCCTATGCGAAAGGAATGCGTGCCAAATTTCCATCCCACTACACCTGCCTTGTTAAGCCCTCGGGATGTGATTGTCCAAAATTGGTATCTTGTGAGGGGTGATTTATCACTATGGCAAAATAAATCTCCGCTAAAGGTCCCCCTTAACTCCACATATTCAGAAACGGCCCTAACTGGGCATAACTCACCCACAGAACAACGGCCTAAACTTATAACCTGGCCTTTACCTAACTGATTTGTTTTAGACCAACGAAGATGAAACAAGACTCTGTCTTCGGAGACCAATAAGTCTGCCATCTGTAAGGCCTTCCTTGAATTGTCCTCCTTTGATGTTCTAACTAATTCACTCACTCTAAAGGCCCCAAAAATGTGCACAACATTGCTGCCCTAAACAGTGCAGCCTCGTATTGGTCACTGCACACAGAAGACCAAACCTGACTCGGTTGAGATAATATTTTTGGTGACATAGGAGTGCGCCTATCTTCCTGACAACCCCTTTCCTTGTTCCATCCTTCAATCATTTTCCTAACCCGGAAATCGCTTGCTGGATCTGGACACCCATGAGCCTTAGCATAAAATCCCAGGGCAGACATTTTTCCTTGAATTGTGCGAGGAGCCAAACCTTTACGATGAAGATAAACTCCAAAACGTTGCAAATGATCGACCGTCATAGGCCAAGGTCTTCCCAGACCTTCATTATTACAAAAATCGAAAAACTCCTCACAAGCAGCTGCGCAGCTGCACAGCTGCGCAGCTGCGCCTGGTGCTAGGAGCGATTGCTAAGCTGATTGCCTGTTAGCTTCAATCCTTCAATCCTCCATACCTCTTGCAGTTATGTCTCTGGATGAGCCTGAGCTCCCGGAGCCAACGCCCTGAACAGATCGATCTGTTGACAGGACAGGGCTGGAACACGATGTTATAGTTCAGACAACGCAAGGTAAACGCTCTCACCAATCTCATCACTCTCTGCGATTGTGATGAAAGAGTGTTCCACAACATGGACCACCGCCATATTGTCACACCAAAATGTGATGGCAGAATTGGCCCAAATGTCTGCCCAAAGCCATAAGGCTCCCACAATTGGAAAAACATCCAAAATTGTTAAATCGCGGGTGACTTCAGAGTCACGCCACGCCATCGGCCAAAGGCCGGCACACCATCGGCCCCTAAAGTAAATGCTGTATCCCCTTGAGCCAGCAGCATCAGATTGGACCTGGAACTCTGCTCCTAAGCGCACTTCATCTCTCCAAAAGGAAATGCCATTAAAACCGTCTAAGAACTTTAACCAAGTGTGCAAGGCATCTTTCATACCTGATGAAAGTCTACATCTGTGATGTGGTTTCTTCAACCCACTCATAGCATCACATAGCCTTCTCAGGAATGCCCTGCCAGGAGTAATTACTTTGCAAGCAAAGTTGAGGTGACCGACTACCTCTTGTAACTCCTTCAGCGTAACTTTATTTTTTAAATTAGAGGTCCACTAATTTAACTTCTGGCAATCTGCTTGATTGCTGAATGGTATCTAATTCAATCCCTAAAAAGGTGATCACTGTAGAGGGACCTTCTGACTTTTCGTTGGCCAACGGAACACCCAGTTCCTTTGTAACTAACTGAAAAGTCCTTATGATGTGCTCACATTGGGTGGTCCCAGGCCTACCACAAAATAAAAAATCATCGAGATAATGGACAACCTGGGAAAGCCCTGCCCTGCGATTCAGCGTCCACTCTAAAAATGAGCTGAAGCGCTCAAACGCAGTGCAAGAAGTGGAACACCCCATTGGCATTGCCCTGTCCATGTAATATAAACCTTCAAATTTAAAACCTAGGAGTTCAAAATCATCTGGGTGGACTGGCAATAAACGAAATGCTGATTTAATATCCGCCTTTGCTAGCTCCGCCCCATTGCCACAGGATCTAACCATACGAATGGCCGCATCAAAAGAAGTATAGCGGACCGTGCATAATTCCTGGGGAATCATGTCATTAACTGATTCACCAGCCGGATAGGACAGATGATAAATAAGTCGAAACTCACCTTAGGCCTTTTTGGGGACCACTCCCAATGGGGAGACTTGCAAATTTGGTACAGGTGACTCGGAAAAAGGACCAGCCACCCGCCCTTCTGAAACGTCTTTGTTAATTTTTTCCCTAACTACATCTTCCATACCCCTTACAGATTTCAAATTGTTTGCCATAGAAGACACTCTAACACCCTGCACTGGGATCCGGAATCCAAAAGTAAATCCATCTTGTAAATAACGGGCAGCCTCACGGTCTGGATATGACAGCAGCACATCAGCTAGTATAGATATATTAATTGGGCTGGGGCCCTTTTGAAACAGGAGATGAACCTGGTGGCTGTCGCTTGGGGCCGCCACCTTCCCTGTTACCGCCTGATCTGGGCGTCCTCTGAAACAATTAGCTGACCCATGGCGTGCTCCGCAAATGGTACGTTGGTGCCTGAATCTGCACTGCTTTCAGGCGCAAGACCCTTTGGCATTGAATTCCCAGCAGACCAGGTGGGGTTGAACCACTGGCCGGCCAAAGCGTGGGGAGCATTGTTAGTGTTGGACCTTTTAATTAAATGACCACTATCAAAACGATCCCCCAGGGCAGGATGAGAAGGGGTCATCAACTGGAGCCACAAGCCATGATGTTGCATGTCCCAGCGCATCTCAGGGTGTATTGCCACTCTCATGGGGAACCCCTGATCGTAGCGCAACCACGCATGTCCCGGGAAGTCTACGTAAGCCCTGTATATTATGTCAATGTACTGGATCAAAGCAAAAGCCCTTGAAGGGTATGCCTTGACTATTGTCCCGGCGTAGATCAAAAAGCCTGGGAGCCAGTTAGCCCAACATCTCTCTGGCTTCTTGTTCTTGAATTTCTCTTTCTCTCTATCCTCCTCTTTGTCCCCTTTTACCTTTTCAACCTCTCTATTCAGCAAGTCAAATACATCTACATATTTATCTCTCTAGATCTTCTCTAGATCTTCTCTATAGTAGCTGGGAGAAGGTGATCGCCCAAAGGCAGGGATTGGTCCCCGTATGGAAGGGCACTCCGAGGCACAGAATTGTATCCTGTGTTAGGTATTACTGGGTGACTAGGTTGACAAAGACCTTCAAAGAACCCTGGCACATGACTGGGTGAGGACCACTGGGGATAAGGGGCTGTCCAGGGCTTCATAGCCGGTACAGACACTCCCACCTCAGGTGGCACCGCATCACTGCTACTAGCTGTAAAACCGTGTGCCATCTGAGATACTGCTGGAGGGCTAACTTCCTCCCAAGGCCACATTCCTTTCACTTTCGTTGTGCTAGGTGTACGTGCAAACCCACCTGGTGCTGACAGTATGTGCACTGCAGCATTGGAGGAGGTCCCAGACACCTGAAGGCCAGGCCCCACCGAAGCACCATCAACCTTGATCTGCCTGCTGGTCTGAATTCCTTCATCCTGGCAACTCCGTTCCTCTTCAACCGGTTCCATCCTCTGAGTACTCTGGGTTTCCTGGAGATCAAGCCTTGCACCTACTTCCATGCCACGCTGAGCGGAGTGAAGGCTGCTGTTCGCTCCCTCCGCCGAAGACCAGCACACTCCTTCTCTAAAAGAGCAATGTGCGACAACATTACGTCACCCAACTGCTGCAACTCTGCCATTCTATGTGCCTTGGACTCCCTATGAGACCTTCTAGGTGTAGCAGTACTCTCTGCACCTGAGCCATCGCCCTTTTCCTTTCTAACTCACTTAATTTCGCCAGAATAGCACTATAGTCTGGCCAGTCTTCATCCTCCGATGCAGAGAGCGCAGAGAGTGGTCTTGCAGGGGCCCTGCGATTAGCAGGCTGCTTGCCTTTCCCTGAATTTTGCCCCCTTTTTGGCCCCATGCTGGGTCGCTGCAATTTATTGAATAACTTTAAACTGTTGTTGTACTATAGTACTGTTCCCCAACTATCAAGGAGTTGTTGTTGTTGTTGTTGTTGTTGTTGTTGTTGTTACTTTACATATAATAAGCAACTACAATTGAACCAACAGGGGGCAGTGTGTCCCTACTAAATAAAGCATAACAATAATGAAAATATAAACTCCTAATGATTATTAGGTCTAAGACAAATTACCCCAAACTGGATATGCGCAGCAATATTTCTCCAAGCTGCAATCAAGACTTTTACCAACCAACACTAACAATATTTATTTTTTTTATAATATATATATCAAAAACATATAATGACACAAGCAGTCTGATAACCAATTACCCCCCTAAATTATTTCAAGGCAACTTGCACCAACACCAACACCCTGTTCCCGAAGTGGCTTTACCAGTGCCAGGCAGCTAGTGAGCTCTCCTGCCTCAAGGAGGATTCGAACTCAAAGCCCCTAGCACTAAGTGCTGCCTGCTTTTATTATTATTATTATTATTATTATTATTATTATTATTATTATTATTATTATTATTATTATTATTATTATTATTATTATTATTATTTTAAATCAAGAAATTAAGGGCAAAAGAGGAGGGGGGTCCCAATAAATCTCCTTGACAAGGAGAAAAAACACCAAACCGCAGGTCACGCTGTTGTGCGACCCGAAGATCCAATCTTCCTGCAGCAGCCACGTGCGGGGAAAATGAAAGTGCTCAGACGGAGCTGCTCGCCTTTCCCTGCTCGGCCGATCGAAGAAAGAGGCCAGGCAGGAGAGACGCTGAGCCTTAAAGGCTCCATCCCTCCTCCCCTCGGAGAAAGCAGCGTCATCGCCTGCAACGCCGATCTCCGAGCGGGTAAGCAAAGCATCCCCGCCATGGCAGCCATGCGCCCAGCGGAGCGATCATTGTCACTACTGCTGTTTAACACCTCACTAATCCCCATGTCAATAATTTTAAATAAAACTGGATTGGGCTACCATATTTCAGAACAAGCTGGAAAAATCGATCAATCAATCATACATGGATGACCTAAAACTATATGCAAAAAGTTCCACAGAGATATAATCACTGCTAAACACAGTGCAAATATTTAGTGAAGATATCCAAATGAAATTTGGAATTGACAGATGTGTGGCTCTGTCTATACAATGTGGCAAGATCAAAAAATGAGATGGAATAGAGTTAAAAAATGACAATATTAAAAAAATCACTATCAAGTTAAAAAAAGTTAAAGATCTGACAGAAAGAGAACACATCAAACGACTGAGGAAAATCTTAAAATCAAAATTAAATGGTGGAAATACAATCAAAGCCATAAACATATGAGCTGTTCCAGTAATTAGATACCCAGCTGGAATAATAGATTGTACTCAAAGGGAATTAGAAGAATCAGATTGAAAAACACAGAAACTAATGAACATGCATCAAACACTACATCTAAAAAGCGATGTGGACAGATTATATTTACCACGAAAACTTGGAGGCCGTGGATTACTGCAAATACAGGAGGTAGTAGAGAAAGAAAAAAGAAGCCTAAATGATTATATCAGTACAAGCAGAGAAAATTACTGAAAGCAGTGAAAATGGAGAATATTTTTAAAACAACAGAAACAAAGGCTCAATATAAGAAATAACAATTTGAAAAGAAATTAAACAGCTGGAAAAAATAAATCACTACATGGACAACACCTGAGAAATATTGATGGAAAGCATGATCATAATTCAACATGGGCATGGTTAAAACTGTGGACCCTTAAGAAAGAAACTGAAGGCTTGATTTTTGCTGCACAAGAACAAGCACTCCAAAAACCCAACATGATGTAAGCTAAGATCCAAGGAATTAGTGCTAACAGCAAATGTTGACTCTGCCAAGAAAAAGATGAAACTGTGTCTCACCTTATCTGTGAATGTCCAAAGATTGCACAAACAGATTACTAAGTTAGACATGATAGAGTGGCAAAGTCACTCTATTATGCACTCGTCACTCTATTATGCACTGGTCATTATGCAAAACATATAACTTGCCGGTCTCCAAAAACCCGTGGGAACTTCAGGTAGAGAAGTTGTCAGAAAATGAGGAAGTCAAGATCTTGTGGGATTTCCAGGTCCAAATGGATAGAAACCTTTAAAATTACACACCAGACATAGTAGTAATAGAACGAAGAAATGTCTGGATCATTGACATTGCAATTCCAGGGGATGCCAGAGTTGAAAATAAAGAATTGGAAAAACTAAATAGTACAGAGACCTGGTAATCGAAACAACCCACCTCTGGAAGAAACACACTTCAGTGCTCCCCGCAGTCATTGGGGTTTGGGAACAATATCAAGAAACTTCACACAGTACTATAAGCAGTTGCAGATCTCAGAAATCACACCATAAGAGCTACCAAAAAAATGGCAATATTAGCAACAGCATACATACAGTGCCAATATTTAACAGATACTTAGGTTTTTTGGTTAAAACTTGCATCTGTTATATAATACCAGTCAATGTTTTTATAATTTTGACTGTGCCTAGTGTTTTTTTAATAATAATAATAATAATAATAATAATAATAATAATAATAATAATAATAATAATAATAATAATAATAATAATAATAATAATAATAATAATAATAATAATAAAGACCTGGGGACAAATAAAAATGGATTGTGATATTTGTGAGAAATCGCTGATTTGTTAAATATTCATCCCTTCATATTCATCAGTTCCAGAGACCCTGACGAATACGAAGGGATGAATATATCCCCATTTTTATTCATCCCCCATAGGAAGAGAGGGAAGGCTAGCCTTCCCTCTCTTCCTATGGCTTTCCCATTCTGCCTATGGGCCCACCGATCAGCTGATCAGTGAGCCGATAGGCAGCCACCCACCCCCACAGCAAGCCACCCCCACAGCCTATCCCCCGCCCCCTTCCTCTCCCTACCTTAACCGCTGCCACCATCCAGCACTGCTGCTGCCACCGCTGCCGCAGTCTCCAGCTGGCCTCCACAGCCACCGCCTGCAGTAAGGGACACTGGCTGCCCTTTGCAAAGATGGTGGGTGCAGCTTCATTTAGGGTAGGGAAGCCGCAGCTGCCATCTTTGCAAGGGCAGCCAGTGTCCCTTACTGCAGGCCGTGACTGTGGAGGCCAGCTGGAGACCGCAACAGTGGCGGCAATTATGGTGGGGAAGCAGCGGGTGGGGCGGGGGCAGGTGGCAGCATGGTGGGGGTGGTGGGGTGGCTGTGGGGGTCAGTTTTTTTCCTGTCTAACCTCCATCCCACGAATTGATGAATAAATTCGTGCTTCGTAAGTTCATGGAGGGAGCTTCGTGATTCGTCAACTTTAATGGAAGTCTCTAATCATCATCATCATCATCATCACCACCACCATCACCATCATCATCATCATCATCATCATCATCATCATCATCATCATCGTTGTAGTGTACCATCAAGTCAGTTCTGACTCATGGTGAACCTTTTCAGGATTTCCTAGGTAAAGAGTACTCAGAAGTGGTTTGCTATCCCCTTCTTATGGGGGCATCTTTGGACTGTGCAGCTTGCCCAAGGTCACACAGGCTGGCTGTACTTGCAGGAGGCACAGCAGGGAACTGAACTCCCACCTCTTGGTCTGCAGCCAGATGCCTAACTCTCTGAGCTATCCAGCCAACTGCACTCTTCTTTAAGAAAGTCATAATTGCCTCTCTGAGTCAGAGCAAAGTTGTTCTAGTAGCTTTATTCCCCAGATTTCATTCATTACCAGCATCAAATAGTAGCTGGCTCACCAGAAACTGACCAGAGAAACAGATCCATGTTTTACCCAAATAGCTACAAGACAGACAGAAAACCAAACAGTGCAGCTTTCCTCACCAGTGGAGAATAAAAAGCAATTGAATTGCTGCTGATATGGAAAAGAAATTCATTGGCTTCCACCATTCCAGTGCATTTTCATTCCTTCCAACATTCACTGTGAGAAGAAATTGCACCTTGTGAGGACAGTTTGGGTATTGCCTGCACTCAGTTAGCACAACTGAGGCAAGCATGGAAGGAGTACAAGATCCAGAAGGATGTGACTGTGACATAACTATGGTGGCACTAACATGCTGGCCATTTTTGTACATATTATTAATGGACTGAGGATATGTTTCATGAGGAAAGGATTTTTTTAAAAAAAACAGTTTTTGAGGGGCTTTTAATTTTTTTCTTGAAATGAGCATTTGCAAAAATGTGAGTTTTAGAGACCATTTTTGAGAAATCATGTATGCACAAAATAATGCATTTTAAAATCTTCAAAACTAAAATGTAGATGCCCTTTGGCTGTGGCATCCTGAATATGTGTTAGTCAATGGGGCAGTATTGCATAAATCAGGAAAAATGCACAATAAATGTGTACATTATAAAAATGCAAAGGAAATGTGCCTGACTTTGAGTGTGGAATGATGATACAGTTTCATGAACCCATTGTGAAAGACAGAGGCAACAAAATGTAGGTGTGTTTTCCAGAAACTTGACAAAGTTGAAACTGAGATTTTCCTGCTGCTTATTTAGCCCATCACCTAACCTGGATTCTAAGCTTTTCCATTAGCCAGTGTGAAAAGGCCATCCAGAATTTAACAGGAAATGTAGGGATAGAAAGAGAACTGTATAAATGTTGCAATCAGGGGAATGCCTGATCTTTGCAGAGTTCCTTGTAAACAGTGGAGAGAAAGGAGGTAACCCATAACAATGAATGCTAACTGCAGGGCTTATGGGAGCCATAGTCTCCCAAAGACAGCTTTCTGAACTCTGAGAGTATGCATCTTACTGCTTTTCCTGCTTTGGCAGGAGGGTTGGACTAGTGGCTTTGGGGGCTTTATTCTATGACCAACCATTCCACTTTATTTTTTACATGCTTTGAGGAGCTTACCTGGGAGTTTAAGTAAGTGCTATTCCCAGGAAAGCAAGAGTTGGTTAAATAAGTGGGGTGGAGTACAAGTGATTAGAATCTTCTTATTGTTGAATTTGAGCTTTGAATTTGAATTTGAATTTAGCCAGAGCCTTGAGCTCATGGTTACTGTAAATATTAACATTCCGAAGCTTTAAAAGCACTAATTTTGCACATATTTGTCTAGGGAGTATGATACAACTCTTTGAACCACTTGCTTAGATATATATTTTACAGAATTTGACAGATTACACCTCAATAAATGTGCATAGACATTGATATACACGTACATCTTAGGAAGCAGGGACTACTGACAAAGCTAATTTTTTGAACTATAACTTCCAGAATCTGCCAGTCAACATGGTCAGTAATTATTCTGGTATCAAAAATGCAAGGTGTCATCCCCTTCAGATATATGGAAATATCAAATATGTTATTATAACAATATATAGAATAAAATGGAGAACTGTGGAGGAAACAGAGGCCAAACTGCAGAATCTATTAAAGATGGGCACAAATCAGAAAAATGGTGATTCATTTTGATTCGTGATTTGTCAAGGTTGATGAATCATGAATAACAATTTTTTTCTGACGAATCAATGAATTGATTTGCAATTCATTTTTGCCTTTAAAGCCTATAAAATGCCCCTGCCAGGCACTTAGAGACACCAAAATTGCAGAAAATCATTTCCTGACTCTCTTCTACAAGCCCTCCAAGTTTGATGAAGATTAGGTTTCAGACATCCAAGTTATATACCCACAAAGTGGGTCCCCCCAAGAAGGTGACCTTTAGCAGCTGGCTTGAGGAAACCCAATCTTTCCCAAACTTGGAGGGATTGTAGAGGAGATGCTGTAGAAGCTTCTCCGTGATTTTGGTGTCTCTAGGTACCTGGGGGGGGCAACTTTCCTGGGGGGACCTCCTTGTGAGTGTATAACTCAGGCATCCGAAAACCAAACTTCACCAAACTTGCAGGGCTTGTAGTGAAGAGTAAGGGGAAGCTTGCCTGCTATTTCGGTATCTCTAGGTTCTGGGGGGCCATTTTATACTTAAAATTCATTTAAAAATTAAAATGAATTTGTAATATTAGCATTCAAAACAGAAGACTGTCTTTCTTTATATATGGCATGTTGTGTCCTTTCCCCCTGTTTTCTTTAGGCCAGGGGTCTCAAACATGCGGCCCGGGGGCCATTTGCGGCCCGCCGGACGATAGTTTGTGGCCCCCGCCTTGCCTCCCCCCCCCCCGAAGCACCCACGCGTCCTCTGCTGTCAAGTCGCTCCCGGCCCGTCCTCGAAGAGCACCTCCAAGCCGCCAACAGCAGCTGCCGCCGCCGCCGCCTCTTCCAGGGAAGCGGCTCTCTTTCTCTCTCGGCACCCCCAGCACCAGCCCGGCCAGCAGCCGCCTCAGCACCCGGCGGTGCTTCCTCCTCCTCCTCCTCCTCTTCGTCCTGCTTCAGCCGCCTCGGCTCTGGAGGCTGCCTGGGCTCGCCTCGCAAAGTTTGCTCCTCTGTTGTGGTGGGGGTAGCTGCTGCTGCTGAGTGCGCCTTTTTTTTAGGGGGGGCCCTCAGAGGAAGGTTGCCGGACCTCCGCGTGTGTGTGTGTTTGTGTGTGTGTTTGTTTGTTTGTGTGCATGCGCATGCACGCACCTGGGGGGCCCCCCCACCCCATTCTGTTTAATTTCGCGGGTACCGGTGGGAGCTTTTCTCCTTTGACAAGGTGAATTCTGTGAGGGTTTTTTTTTTAATTTTATGTCGTGCCCTCCTCCCCCTGGCTAAGCGGTCGCCGGCGCTCCCTCCCTTCTCCGCTTCTTTGTCCTGCTGCTGCTGGTGGTGGTGGTGGTGAAGAAGGAGCCGGAGGGGGTCGTGGCTGGGCAACGAGGGCTCGCACGCCCCCCCTCCTCCTCCTCAGAGCCCCAGCTGGGCTAAGGAAACTCCCGCGCGGCTTCCTTGGGCTCTTGCTCTGCTTGGCGGAAAATCTGATGCGGCCCAGCCTCACTCAGACTCTGCCTCCAGCGGCCCCCAGGTAAATTGAGTTTGAGACCCCTGCTTTAGGCAAAGCAAGAAAATATAAAACCATTAGATCTGTTCAACCCAGCACTACTTTTTCTGGTCACTATTCCCTGTAAATTCTCTCTTTCTTCTCCCTTTTGGTTTAAATCACTGGCTATGCATCTATACCCTGGGTTTCAATGTGATAAAAGCTTTAATATCCATCAGTGAAGCAGAAGACAATTACTCACTGTTGCAAAGATTTCCACTGTTTGCTTAACAGTTAACATTTACTTTGCAAAGAGCCAAGTGTGTGCAACTCCGAGCTTATAAGGAGAGGAACTTTAGCCTCTTGGTGAAATGAAATACTGTGCACAAGACTGGTTAACCTACTTTACTGCCGTGGGAAATTGATGCTACTCTATACAAGATGTATGTTTTATTTTCTATATTTCCCACAGCTTTTCATCTGCAGATTTCTAATGTCATTTCTTGTCATCTTCACCTACAGACCTTCAGTTCTAATGCAGTCTTCCTCAGAAAGCTGGGATCTTGTCTTCCCCTTGCCACTAATCATGGGGGCTCTCCCACGTTAGCCAGAGCCTTGATTTTCCCACATTCTGCCAAGCGCAGAGAACTTCCATGGTTAAGAGAGACTTTTTTCTTCAGCCTTGTTGCTTTTCACAGGAGCAAAGAGAAGAAGAGCTCAAGTCAATCTCTTTTCTTACCTGTCAGAAAACATTTAAAGTCTTAATGGGTTTGGGGCTTGGGTATCTAAAGAACCGTCTGTGTCATTATGGGCCTGTCCAGACATTAAGACTTCCAGGAGAGACCCTTTAAAGCATAGGAACAGTTTTAGAGGCCTGCTTAACAAGCACACAGAATAGGGCTTTCTCCCGTGTGGCTACCGGACTGTGGAATGCACTGCCTTTGGAGTTGTGATCTGTTTCCACTCTGACCACTTTTAAGAAGGGGACAAATAGAATGGTGTATGATATCTAACCTGCTCTTCTGTATTGTTCTTAACTGTACCCGCTGTTAATGTTAATGATTTTAAATGTATTTACTCGATTTCAACAGTTTTTACAGTGCTGTTGGTTTACCTGATTTTATAGTGTTCTAATTAAATTTGAGTTTACCAGTTTAATTTTTAAAAGACATGTATAAGCCTTGAGTGCTATTTGTTAGTGCAAAGCTGGTATAGATATAAGAAATAAATAAATAAGAAATAAATATAAGAAATAAATAACTACATATAGCTAAAAACATCCGAACATGACTAATGTGGAAGGGGCCACAGGTATGTTTACCTCTCATGTCCATGTGCCTCACCTTCAAGAGCAGCAGGGTGGCCCAACAACATCAATCTTGTCACATCATCTTCTCAATACAAACATTTCTGAAGCACTGTCGGATGGAGCCATGGATCACCACATTATGCCTGTAACATAAATATTCAACTGATTAAAGAAGCACAGTGGTATATGAGAAGGTAAAAGGATGCAATGGAATAAATTTGCCAGCCTTAAAAATGCCACAGTACTTCTATATTTGTTTCTGTTTTTGCTGAAACCCACTATCAAGACGACAAATAGCATAACAGTAACCAATACTACATTTGAAGCAACAGGGTAAAAATTCATGCTACTTTTGATGGAGTGCTATAACTACCATAGTGTACAAAACTGACGTCAAAAGATACATATCTTTGATCAGGCTTTAAGACGTGGATGCAGATAAATGACTTCCAAGCCAGGCCATTTGAATCAATCATAGGCAATTAGAGGATCTTATCACAGTTCACGTCTTTTCAGCAACACTGACAATATGCTCCACCGTGCTATTTCCCCCAGGCAAAATTACGAATTCTGCCATATATGCTGAAACACCAAAAACTTCACTATCATCAACACTGAATGCATTAGATCGAGTAATGAGCCAAAGCTTCCATTTTTCTTGCTTGCAAAGCTAGAAGGTTTTGTCAGTTGTGGAAGTTAATATGTGGAATATGCATTTATTATTATTATTTTCTTTTCCAGGATACCTCCAGTGACTTTGGTGACTCTGTTATAGTTTGCAGGATGTCGGCTTCAGTGGCCGTGAGCAGCATCAACTTGATTTACTATATACATAAACAATCTACATGCTCTTCTCCACACCACTAGCCTTCCACTTCCATCCCTCTTTTGTTTGTTTCTGTATCTCTGTTTCTATACGAATGTATACGATATAGGGGGGAAAGAACCATTGACCGTACTATCCCACCCACTGCTCTTATAAAGACAGGCAGGCAGACAGACAGAGAGAAAGAGATGATAAGCAAATGATAGATAGGCAGACTTTGTTAGCTGTGAATTTGACATTTATTAAATATTTGAAATAGTGAATATTTAATACACACATAAAAACACAAATATGTAGCTAAACTACAACAATGGATAACTTCTTCTGAATACTATAATAGTAATCATGTGCCATCAAGTCAATTCTGACTTACAGCAGTCAGAACCTTTTCAGGGTTTTCTAAGTAGCAAGTAATCAGAAGTGGTTTACTGTTCTCTTCTTCTGGGGGCATCTTGGGACTATGTAGCTTGCCCAAGGCCACACAGGCTGGCTCTTTTCCCAGGAGGCACAGTAGGGAATCGAACACCCAAGCTCTGGTTCCAGAGCTAGATACCTAAACCACTGAGCTATCCAGCCAACTTAGATACAATATATACAGATTTTTTAAAAAGAAAAACTAGACAGTTACTGTTTGTAGTCTTATAACCTGAACTACATTATAACCAAAAGAAAAATGGATGGGAAGGTGGGGCGGAGGATAAGCAAGCCAGGACACCAGCCTGTGAC
Source organism: Intellagama lesueurii (assembly GCA_037013535.1). Lineage (NCBI taxonomy): Eukaryota > Metazoa > Chordata > Lepidosauria > Squamata > Agamidae > Intellagama > Intellagama lesueurii. Next base: position 104,725,201 of record JBAJHW010000003.1, read on the forward strand.
ACTGCAAAGTGCTTTAAAGCTTGTGTTCAACTGTATCTGTCCAACAGTGGAATGGCTTTGTTGGTGTTCACTGCTTTAAAAAGAAAGCAAGATTTCTTTGCTGGGGTAGCTCAGATCAGAAAATGGAGATTTCAGAAACTTCTTCTAGCAATATTTGGAAAGATCCTTTTAAAAACAAAATGAGACACTGATGCTGTATGTCTAACTGAGCAGTGCTGGAATTCTGCTCTGAATCCCAAATCGCCTCTGTACTACTGCTTAGGTGTGGAGGCCTTCAGTATGGCATTATGCTCATTTGTCTGCTTGTCAGAGCGCCATCTTGGTTGACACCGTTTCTACAGGACAATAACTCTGCCTCCTCTTTCCAGCCTTTAGTGTAGTTGGGTGATACACCTGTGCAGGTTTGTGCAAGTTTTAATCCCATGGTTTTAATGTTCTTAATACTTAAATGTTTAAATTCTGTGTTTTAAATGGTTTGATTTTAAATTGTTTTAAATATCTTATGTTTTAAAGTTGTTTTATACACCTTTGTAACCCTCCCAGATATCCTGTGATATAGAGTGGACTATAAATGATTCTGATACATAAAAGAAAATCAATTAAATGTAATTTCTTGTTTGTTGGTTGGTTGGTTGGTTTGAATGAGAGAGAGAGAGAGAGAGAGAGACCCAGCCTTAAATAGTAGTAGTGTCCTTTGATCAACCCTTAAACATGTCTTTTCCCTGTTTCTCCTCAGAAACTGGAGTTTTCTCTAATAGTAGATTCACATGGGAAGTGTTGATAGGTTTGGAGGAAAAACAGACTCAGCTGGAATCAAAGGGAGGGTACGTGAATCTTCAAGGGAACTTTGGGATCTATAGGAGGACAAAGAATATATATACAAATATAAATATATACACATATATATACATATGTATATATACATATATACATATACATATATATATACATACATGTATGTATGTATGTATGTATGTATGTATGTATGTATATATGTATGTATGTGTATATGTATATGTATGTATATGTACATATATATGTATGTATATATATATGTGTGTGTGTAAGAGCCCAGTGATGACTGAGCATGTTCCATGGCAACAATATGTTGAGTGACAATTAAAGAAGAAATGTAGAGAAAGAGAAAAGTGGAGTACTGGGTGGGGTGGAAAGGAATGTTGGCAGAGTCAAAATTCTTATTGAAATGATCCATTTTGTATCTTGAAGACATTTAACACCAAGTGAATCTTGGCACTGAAATCCACATATTTGCAACGCTTGTGGTATATTTTTGAGAAATAAAATGCACTCAAAATTATCTGTGCGTCTAACACCCTTTAAGTACATGGATGGCTAAACACACATACAGTTGAACCAGATGCACTAATACATTTTAGTCAGTGGGGGAAATGAGCACAAAAGTGGTTTAGGCATCTGGCTGCAGAGTCAAGGGTTGGGAGTTCAATTCCCCACGGTGCCTCCTTGACGGGGACTGGACCTGATGATCCACTGGGTCCCTTCCAGCTCTGCAGTTCTAAGATTGCTAAGATATTACAGAAAATGTGAACAGAAAATGTATCTCCATTTTCTCCCATTCAGGGAGAAACACAAGCTTGGTCTGAACCAAGGATGGGGTGGAAGTGCAGGCAAGAGAAATTTACACCTGGAAAAAGGGACCTGGACTCCAGAACTCAGTCCTGCCCCCAAAGATCCATGCCACAAAAGGGCCCATCCTCTTATCTCAGATTTTAGTCTGGAATCTGAGGGGATGGGATTGTGCTAACCAGGCAACCTTACCAGTTTTCCAGATGTGTTAGTATACAAGGAAGTGCAAAGGAAAAATCCAGAGAGATATTCAAACCCATAATGTGCAAATGGAAATGGCTTCCTTGCTGATGTAGTGGAACCATGGCTCACTGGGTTCAGATGTAAAGATATTTTATTGAAAAGTGTGCTGACATAATCTATCACCTCTGTTGAGCTTCCTGTTCCCTCTGGGCTTAGTTGCATTCATCACAGGTGCTCACAGTAAATGTATTTTCTCAGCAACAATATATTGTTATGAGCAATTCTTGTTACTGCATAAAATATTTTGGGAGGCTTGTTTGGGATAATTAAAACCTGCTGGCTTTGCAAATGACCTGTTCCTCATGAAGGGGATAACTGCCAGAATATGTTTTTTTGCTCTGGATCAAAATAGCAACATAACTTGCATTATGGGATTTTATCTGGGGGTGTAACTGCAAAGAATGCCACAATGGGTACCTAAATTTCAAAATCTAACTCTGTATTGAACATCTTTTCATCTATTCAACTGCAACTTCTCTAAACGTTATTAAACAGCTGGACTGAAAAGATGGCTCTGCCATATTGTTTTAACTGACCCATAAAATGACTGTATGATATGGTGTCCCATCTGAGTCTCATCTGTTGGATAAGGATATATTTAGAACACTTTCAGTGGCCATCTGAAAGGTGTCACGTTCAGCCAATCTGAAGGGTTCCAATGAATTAGAGTGCCAATGCTAAGGAAGATGAAGAACAAACTGTCATGGTATGTGTTTTGTTCCAGCATTCATGTACCTCCTCAGTAAGTACAGCTCATTCTTATAAGAGATCCTTTCCACCCTGATCATTGTTACTTTGGATGATTGGCAGTAGAGGTGAAGATGCTTTCTAGCTGCAGACACAAAGGAAGGTTCCCAAAGAAAATAGCTGGTGAGTGATGGCTGAATATTTTCCTTTAGAATACATTTCTGTTCCTACAATGCATGATGTAAGAGCACTTCACTGAGGTCTTCGTAAATAAGACTGAGATGGGCAGTTGTGAGAAACCATTGACACAAACATCGCTACCTGTCAATTTAAAACCAAGGATTTCATGAGGATGTATGTATGCACCAAGAGAGACAAGATCAGTTTTCAGAGATCAGAAAATGCACTTATTTGCACAAAACCTCCCACGATACCTCAGCCAAAATGGCCAGTGGCATAGCAGCTCATGTGTTCTGGGAGATGTTTAGGAAGCTGTGTGCCTCAGAAATGCACAATATGTCCAAGAACTGGGGGGGGGGAGTACAGTTGGCCAGTTGCAACCCATCAGGGGGTGTGCATGAACCTGTTTAAGGTCAAGAAAGACATTTTTTCCCTAAAAATAAAGAGCGTTTCAGACTACAAAAGCTGTGTCTCCAGCCATGTTAGTGCTGAATTCACATTACCATCTATGTGGGGAGTGGGAGAGCAAATGACTGAGTTTTCCATCTGTAGTGGTGGTGACGTGTCAAGATGGCACAATAGAATTGGGAAGGAAACAGTATAATGTTTTATTACTGTTTGTAAGCCGCCCCGAGTAGACTTCGTCTAGAGGGGCGGGGTAGAAATCAAATAATAAAGAAAGAAAGAAAGAAAGAAAAACACTTCACCCTCTCTACGTTGATTTTTCTCCCATCACTGCCAGTTCACAGAGAGCTAAATAAAGAGGAGGATCACTGCTTTTGGAGAGCATTGTGTGGCTGAAAGGGAGACTCTGTATTCCCTAACACCCTTGGATTTACTCAGGAAATAATCCATTGCCCCACTTATGTCTGAGCATTCCCTATGCTCCCTATTCTGAGTCCTTTCAAGGGAAACCTGGGATAGTTTGCCCATTTCTGTTTTTTAACATAAACCATATGCTTTCCAGAAATGCAATAAAATGTGTTCATAAATTGCATAGCTAAATATTTTTCAGTCGCAAGAATTTAATATCATGCCTAGATAGTTTGAGCTTCACTTACACCTTTCGCTGGTGGGAGTTTCCACTGGTGACAGAAGTAGCCAACAGTTAAGAAAAGATTGTCTGGACATTACCAGCACAGGAATTTTTTTTGCATAAATAGTTCTGTCTCGTATAATAGACTTTAAAAAATAATAATCAGCTAATATTAACATTAGTGGTCTTGACTGCAGTTACTCAGGAAAAATTTAAAGGAATTAAGTACATTTTTACACATTTTTTTTCAAAGACAGTACCTGTCCTTATCTATTATATAACTAGAATCAGCACGTAAATTAAATAATGATGAGCCCCTGTTTCAGCACAGACAGAAAACATACCATGCACAAACACAAAGCAACACAGAGGGTGGGGGAGAGAACCAGCCAAACTGCTATAATCTTAGCAGTTGTGTGCAGCAGATGCTTGTACACAACCAGGTTATTCCTTCAGTTTGCAGTTCAAGAGTCACTTTTCCAAATTGCCAAATAGCTATTTGGAGCCCATCCTTTTCTGGCATTAAGAGATGATCCGGGGTGGGGTGGATGGGGCTGGGCTAGGACGAAGGACAGAATTATTAAAGCAAAAGTTGTAAACCCACCAAGTGCAAGCAGATATATCTTATTCATGTGTTATCACTTTTTCCCTGGGTTGTGGCCAATATTCTTTCTTATTTTTTCAAGCCATGGTACGACTGTTGCATAATAAGCCTAATAATTCATTCCAGAGCATTTTCTCTTGCTAACCATTTTGCATGTCAAATGTGTTTGGGCGAATCATTCATATGGGAATAGAATAAAGTCAAATGTTTAAATCATGGAATAAGAATTACGAGCAAACCTCTAACTCACTCCCACTTGTAGGAAGACCCTGAGGCTTTCTGTTGGCTTTATACAAATATGACCCAATAATAAAATCAATGCGCAATATCACTCCAAGTCAACTTCCACATGATATGTCCTCAAGGAGCCTCCTTACTGAATGGGCTCTGTGTTGTTGTCACCGGTGTCTATTTGTTTCCCCCCTTTATTTTGGGTTCAGTCTATAGAGCTGCCCAGAGGGAGCAGCCCGAGGATTAGCCAAAAGAGAGAGCTCTTGCTTTTAGGTCTTCCCCTTGAGTCCCCACAACCACCATAGCAGGAACTGGCAGCAATGACTGATCTGGCTTTTCTCCTGGAATGGAGAAGGAATTTGGAGGAAGGAAGAAGATTTACAGCAGTCTCCTTCAGTGCTATGTGTGTTTGCCCCAGCAATCTTAGTCTTGTGGCTGTGCAAGCCAAAGACAGCCCCATTGTAAACAAGGAGGGTTTTTGCCACTGGATTCCCCCTTCCATGAGCAGAGAGGAAGAGCAGGCAGAATAGACTGTTCTGCACACAGAAGGCTGTTCTTTCCCCTCTCCCCCCACAAAAAAATCTAAAGCAAAGGTATATTACAGATAGAAGCAAGCGTTCTTGTATGAATTTTTATTTTGTTTTGTTTTCTCTCATTAAACAGTGCATTTACTTTAAAATACTTGCATTTGTCAGATCATAATGACACAAACACCAAGAAGAAGCCCACCCCCCAAAAATGTATTTCAATGGACTAATGCCTAGGTTCTTAACCTGTGGTCCGCGGACCCCCAGGTGGCTGTCCATGGAAACTTGAAAAAATGCTATGATCTCTTGCATTTAAAATAGAAAGAATGAATGAATGAAAGCAAACAAGAAAAGGAAACTTAGAACAAAATCTTAATTTCCCTTGCTTGTTTGAGTAAAACTTGTTTTTTCTAACATACTGCCTCCATTAAAAACAAACAAAAGTAAAAATTGGTTATGAACATTACTGTTCAATAGCAAATAACTGTTTGATATTTCTGCACATGGTGAGAACATGCAAGTGAATGGCACTGAGCAGCTGAGAGACAGCACGTGAAATTTCTTACTACTGCACAGTCAGAAGCCACAGGAAGAGAAAGTCGGAGTCAGTCAGTGTCAGTGTGAGTGAGTGTTCAGACACATTTTGTGATTGTATTTCTTTGTCGATTTCTTGTAATAAAACGGTTTGGTATTGTGGGTAAACTGACTTTTCGATATTGTTGCAGTGAATTTCATACCAATACATTTTGGCTGAGCCTCAGAATGGATCGTTGGCTGAATCTGAAATGTAAAAGAACTGATGCTATTGATGAGGATGCATCCTGTTCAAAGCAAAATGAAGCTTTTTCCGGTCATCTTAAAAATGTCACTGCTACAGCAAGGAATATCTGCTGATGAGACTCTTCATGAGAAACTTTAAAATAACATTTGATGCACTTTAGGGTTTTAAATCGTGAGTTAGTCTTGGTGGTTTGCGGCAACAAAAGATATTTAAAGGGGGGCCATGAAGAAAATGTGAAGAACTGTGGGACTAGCACACAATACCAACATGAGATTTATTTTTTATTTTTTATTTCATACTAATAAGCAAACACAAGCACATGAATAACATTGTTTTCATTTCACTTGATACATTATGGAATCGCCCTGCGCCCTGAATAAAGCTTTAAAGATAATGCACTTTTGTGTTTTGAAATAGCATTAAACAATTATTGTAAGCAGAGAACTCTGTTTTAACTCTCTTTTATTTAAAAAAAGCACCAGAAACAAAAACAAGACCTCTGTCTTGTGCTCTCAATAGGCACACACAACCTCATATACCTGAGAAAGATACACATTTATGTAAGTATTTGCCTTTGAAGCACCAGTGTTTTTAAGAATGATCTGATTCCTCCTGGAGGAGGGAGCAGCCTGATTATACTGACTTCCAAATTGTAAAGGTTATATAGGAAAGTTTTGCAATCCTGACCCAGAACACTTAACTGGAGATTTCAGCATAAATCAAATTGCTAAGCGTGTAAACAAAAGATCCCTCTTAATTTATAATACTCCAATAATTGTGGCACACATTGTGAATTATGAGGAAGAACACCATCTATCAAAAACACAAAATGAAATGTTGCCTTTATGCTTGCAAAAATAATAATGGCATTAAATATACTACAGCACTGTAATGTAGCAAATGAATATAATATGTTGCCACCATACACATATCATTCATAACAACTCTCTAAAAATCAATTGAAGAGCAGAAATTCAGCTGTAATAATATTATTAATGTCATTCTCTTACTGAACACTTTCTCTCACAATGTAACAGAAAATGGATGCCTATCCAGTCATCACTGAATGCTTTTAAAAAATAATCTCCCCTTCGAAAAAGACAGTTTGTCTTCCATTCGGAAGAACTTCACAAAAAGGGATTGGGAGGCGATATGTTCATTTTGTCTCTGTCCACAAGGCAGCACAATCTCTCTCACACAATTCTGAAAAGCCAAGCCGACCTTTCACTGTATAGAAGGCATAGGCCTACCCACAGGAAATATACGCTGAAGTCCCTCAACAAACTGAGAGAGTTGAAACTCAGGTAAACAGTGACCACATTCTTCAAGGAATGGTGCCAAATGATATCAAAAGGTGGAAAGTTGCCTCAGACTGCAGCTAGTCCTGGTTTCCCCCCCCCCCCCCCCCCACTATCTTTGCTTTCTTCCTCACATGTAAGTGCCACAGCATTCTTTAGGACTCACTTTCAAGCAAAGCTGTAAGTTACAGTTTTGGCATCCGGGGCTAGCAGCACCCTCTCCCACCCCCACGAGGCATGGGTGAAAGATTCCCCCAAGGAAAAGGAAATAAAAAAATACAATACAATAAAATAAACTTTATGCTCTCAAGAAACAAGGAAAGGGAATGATGCCCTCTAGATTTTGGTGCCCTGGGGCAAAGCTCTAGTTACCCACCCTGCTCTCAAGTAAGTGCACAGAGGATTGCTTACTTAGGCAAAATTCACCCAAATATTTGAACTGTCCACAAAATATTAAGCCTTTCCAGAATGCCTGGAAACAACACGTAAGCCTGTAAGATTTGTTCATGGAATACCTTTATATAATACCATGACTTGTAATAACTTTCAGCTATTGGGAAAATGGACCTAAAGCAGTATATCTGCAGTTGGACTTACCAAGTAACTCCAAATAAGATGAAGTCAACAATCTTTCTTGGCTAATCTCCGGACACTTGCCATAAAGCAAAATGATTGGTACTAGTAAGGCATGCCTCAAATTTCTTTCAATTAACTTTCTGTGCTTCCACATTTTGCTCTGCTCTGGCATGGAGTTCCACCCAATGTTTCCCACAGCTTATTTTTCACCTCACTGTGTCAGGTTTTCTGACTTACCCTCAATGGAAAGACCTGTCACATTCTTAAGTAAGCTGCTGTTTTGACTACAATACATGAATTAGATCTCTCTCTTCCTTTCTCCTAATCCTGTATTTTTTTTAGTTTTCTATAATCCATGGAAAGAACAAAACGAGCCCAAATCCAGTGTTTACTGTGTTTGTTTTTCCCTGCTTTAATTTGAGGTTCTCAGCCATCAGGATATTCTCATTCTTCTCTTTAACCACATATGCACTGCAGTTGTAAAAATACGCTCTGTGGGTTAATGCCAACCCAACACAACTTGGAACAAACACAACTGTAACCATATATGGCATCTATTATTTCTATCATTTTTTCTGATCCTTTTCCTGTTTTTCTTTCTTTTTTACAGTATGTAATATTTTATATTTCTTTTGTTTCCCCTTTTTTCCCCTCTCATATATATCTATCACTGTTCTCTTATTCTTCAGTTGCTTTAACATGTCGTCTCTCTCACTTAAGATTTCTTCCAAATGTTTCCGCAAAATCTACTACTTCCATGAAAACTCTTAGTACCTGCAGAATCCTGTTAAGTACATGTGAGTAAAATGTATGTGCGTGTATTCTACTGCTTCCTGCTGCCTCTGTCATCATTCCATTCCTCTGGAAAAAAAAATACAAGTCCAAGATTAAGACACCTTGTTAAATTATTCAGAGGATTGTATCCAACAGTATGCTCACACACATACACAACCCATACAAGGGATTGCAGTATTCTGCTTTGTGTAAGCAATAGCAAGACCTCTGGAAAAACTAGTATAAGGAAGTTTGGACGAATTGTGCCACAGTTTGTGCAAGCAGAACCAAAGCACTGCATTTGAGACTTGTAATGAAAATGGTGTTCCTGTAGACCGCAGAAACTTGGTGCAAGCAAATGACACCACTGGATGCAATCCAGGAACAACAAAAGTATTACCTCTCACCCCTGCTGTACACTGAAGCTGAATCTTCATTTGAATAATGCTCCTTCAACCTTAGCTTCCCTTTATTCATACAAAGGTGCCACAAGGATATTTACAGGGATAAAGTGCTTTGTAGTCTCCGCTTAGTCTTACATCTTCCTAAGAAACTTACCTAACTACTTGCACATAAAGTCTTTCTGCATCACTCTCCAGTTCACTAACAGAAGGATTTTTTAACATTTTAATCAGTGCTTGCAGCCAACAGCCGTCTCATTTTATTTGTCACGTCTCCTCTTCCTCCTCTTTTATGCACAAACCTTCACATGGGGCTTTTTTCTCAACAAACATTTCACATGAATGCATTATAACTTAGTACATATACACTAGTTTCTTCCTTTCAGTCTTTCTCTCTCTCACTCCGCCCACCCCCTCTTATTTAATGAAGTTCTAATTACTGGCCACAATCCAGGACTGCGATCAAACGCATCACACACTCCGTTTTTCTCCCTAATGTGGAGGAAAAGATGATGGGCTGGGAAAGCCTTGGGATAGGAGAAATCAAGCATACTGCTTTCTCTTGGCTGGCTAGAAGGCAGATCGAACTGCAGGTGTGTGACCTGCACACATTCCTACTTCCCCATCTGAGTGGCACAATCACACATTATAAGCCTCTTCCTTCCCCTGCTATGGATAATATGATTATATACAGGATGCAGTCACATGCAGCTTCAAGAAAGCCAGATAACCTCTTTTCCTATAGGGACCCCAGAGAGGAAACAACAACAATGAGGAATGTAGAACCTTAAAGACTAACACATGTTGAACAGCACATGCCTTTGTGGACTATATATGCTGTGGGCTAAGGCGTCAAAGCTTTCAGATAATCACTGCTTCCATTTTTCTTTGTGTCACCCACAAAGTGCAGTGCACGGTTCTCTGTTCATGCATTCTAGACCATTTTCATTTCTCCATAGGAATAACACAAGCACATGATGCATTTTTATATCCTTGCCACAGGAGAATAAGATGTTACACAGGCCTAGGATGTTGACATGGGGCAGAACTTCAGAAAGCTCCTCCTTGACCTCTGGAGTTTTCTACCTGATCTAGAGGTTTCCAGTTGTAAGTGTCATCTGGGGGGAAAAAAAGTATGGTCTATATGATCTGTTCTTATACCCTGTGTGTGAGCACTCTTGAGTGTATACAGCTGTGGTACAGCCAGTTAAGGGATACAGGAAAAGCCAGTCTATGAGACAGGCCGGGAAGACACACACTGTGCCTTACCCTCTGTTGTATAAGTAGTACGCAAGACGTGAAGCAGCAATCTACCCAGCTAATGTAAATGTCAAAGCTATGACTGAATAAATCAAAGATAACAGCTTGTTGCAGATATCCTGGGTCCTCTTTAACATCCTCCTTCACATCAATGTACACCTGAGCTGTTTAAATACTAGGGACGAACAAATAGTTTCATATTTAGTCCACTGCAATTTCACATAGATTCAGTCACAAATCTGTTTGCTGCAGTTTTGTGGGGGTTTGAGCAGTGGAGTTCCTCTCTTTGAAATGGTGGGATGAGATGCCCTTCCCTGTTAGTCATGAATTCATCAATCTGTGACTTGAAAAAAAATAATGCAATTTTTAAAACACATCTTTCCATATCATATGCAGTTGGGTTGTAAATTGGCTAAAAATATGTGCATGGTTTATATGTAATTCTCCCTGACAGACACATTTTTCTATGCCATTTTGGAGCTAAGAACTGCCTCACAAAATGCAGAGACACACACTAAGGATTTGAATTCCACAGCCTCTTGCTCTTGGTAAAGAACCTCCCTCGCTTCTCCTTGCAGTAACTTTTCTCTGTGACAGATGTTCCTCTCTTTCTCCTCAGAAATCTCACAGGATTTCTATGAAGGTTCTTAGTATTTCTTTTTTTTCCCTGGAAGAAAACCTAAGTTCCACAAGATTATTATAATTCCTGCACAAGATGGCATCTTCTGTCCTGGGCAGAATCCACCAGGCATAAGCTGCACAGAATTTGGCAGTTTCTCATGCAGAACAACAGATCCCTGGCCTATACAACCAAAGGATAGCTGTGTCCCCAAATCCTGAAAATTAGTATGTAAAGAGCAATGTCCCCCTTATTTCGAGTGATGCTACGCCCCTCATGCTGTGTGGGTCCACTGCTTTCTTGTCTTCACGATAACTTCTCAGTAACAATCCCATCCCAAAGTCTTCCCCCTTCATTTCAGTGGTCTGGACATTTCCATGCACATAAAGCAACGTGGGTACGGAGCTACCTCAGGACTTATGAATTTTCCACATATTTGCATGCAACAATGCAATTTTTATTCTCTCCTGGCAAAACATGGGAGCGAAATAAATTCTCAAGCTGCCACATACTTAATTTAATTTTATAATCTCCATTTGGAACAGTCTAACAAACTCACTTAATCATGCTCATTTTTCACATGCTGGCATGTCCTCAGTTTCAGACGAAACTAATGGGCAATGGAAACCGACGTGCCCAGATCAGATCTTGAAAGAATAATATCATTAGGGAACACAATGAAGAAATGCAAACTTCATAAATACTGCTTACAGAATTAATGGAGAGTGCCACATTTACTTCATTAGAATAATCAATTCAACTCCTGGAAGATATTATTTCTGTTTTATGCTATGCATTCAACGTCATTTACATTTCATTGTAATGCTAAATATACTCCCAGTGTAAGCTGATATAAAGACACAGGGGCACCATTCAGCAGCTTCCACAAAGTTGTTCCTTCATTTCAGCTAATAACAGTTGCTCTTAATTTACTTAAAGCAAACATTCCTCATTTGGGTTACATTGGGTATATGCAGAACAATTTGCAGGCCTAATGCTTAGTGACAATATTAAACAGATCCGACGGTTAGCTCGGCCAAAAATTTCAAGGGCTGCAGGAAAAAAGTAGGTCAAATTGTAACAGTGACATTGAACTTTTCAACTGGGAATAATTAGGTTTTATATCCAGTGTTCACTGACCTAGTCTGAAATGTAATAGAATTAAAAAAGAGAGAGAGGGGAGGAGAGTTGGCTTTATTTGTCATTACTTGAGAGCTGTTTTCACCGTCCTCTTTTTTATTGCACATACCTTAAGAATCTGTTAATTGTTAACGTGCTCAGAGGGAAACGGCTTGCAGGTCCTTGTGGCTATTTAGCATGTCATACAGTATCATAGGCTGTGATAGCATCATTTGGGAACAAGGATGCTGTCTTTCTCCTTACACCCTCCAAATCTGGTACTCCATTATTGCTGTGGTCTCACTGTTACCTGTTACATGCAGTATATGAAAATGTAAGATTTGTAACTTTGACCTTTGCCAGTACTTCATGACTGGATTCTTCCTTCAGGAACTGATGTGCAGATGAGAACTTAGCTACCCACCTTTTTGCTCTTCTCCAAACCTTGCAGTGCAGCCAGTCCTCTGTAATGTCATTGTATCTGGCTATACTGAAATTTGAGCTCGGGAGATGTCCTTTTCTTTTCTTTTCTTTTAAGAGTACAATTCCCAGTAATCATGTTGGCCGAGGGAGTCTGGGCGTTTTAGCAAAATCCATATATTGAGAGAAAATGCACACCTAAAATTTCCGGAAAGAAAATACCTAGTGAAATGCTGTTTTGAAATTATGATGTTGGTTTTTAGCCGGATTAATTAAGAAAAAGAGTTGAACGGGGTGTTGTTATGGATAAAAGCCCATGAGAGTGGCACTAGTCTACAATAGACCCTTCTCGATTCATCGATATCCCAAGCGTAAAACTATTGTGTTCCAAAGATGGTGTGTGAAATGTGTCCACTCTCATAGCACCTCTGGGTTGTTTAAAAGCTTTCCCTTTCATCTGAAGGCAAACAGCTAATGCAAGGGATACAATAGAATCCACTTGTGTCCTTTTCGGTCACACAACAAGGCATCCCCTCCCTCCCCCCCCTTTTTTTTTTTTTTTTACCATTATCCCAAGCCCCATTAGGTACTATTCAGCCTGCTCTAGGCCTCGATCTGAAATTATTTCCCTCCTCACAATGAATCTTAAATCTTTTATTTACAAGCACGGCCAATATGATAAAATAGTGTGCCATCTGCTTCAGCCATGGGTTCACCCTTGTGGGGGTTTGTAGAGGAGAAGCAGGCTGCTGCCTCATGACAACGAATATTTATTATGTTGCTATATTTTAATTTGTTTTCTGAGTGCTGTCGCCACTGGGGGGGTTTAGGGGTTTGTTTGGGTTTTTTCTTTCTTTCTTTGATAAGAGATTTGTCTGGTGGGGAGGCTGGGTGTTTTTATGTTTCCGCTTCATGTATGTAAGCCGCCCAGAGTAGTGGCATGGGTGGGACAAGAGTCTAATAAATAAATAAATGGGCACGATAATAGTCTAATAAATAAAAAATAAAATAAAACAAATAAAATAGCCCCCTCTTTTGTCTTCTAAAATTAGCTCCTTGGACAAGGGCATACAGTCCAATGACAGAGACCATCATTCATCCCTAAGTGGTCACAGGGACCATTATTTTGCTGTGTGTGCACAACATCTACAAGACAGGCCTTGCTCCAGGCATGAAGCAATAGATAATAACACAAAGATGTAAAGAGAGCAGGATACAGGCTAACAGTCTAGTTCACACCAGACAATTTGAAGAGGCTTAAACATTATCCCTCCCAGTGAAGAAATATGTGGAAGCCCAGGACCTTTTCTGTCTGTCATTCCCTCTCAAGCTTCTCTCTTCCTTTGTCTGTGAATTCATGCTGAGCCCATCCTTCTTGGTTCCCCCTTTGCCTTTGATGGCTCTGGGGGCCACTGCTGTTCACTCACTCTTAAGAGAAGCAGTCAGCTTTTTTTTTACCCCCTAGTAGCACTTTTGATCCTTCAGATATATTATCTCTTGACTTCTTTTCACCAATGATGAATGAATGCTGGATGCTCTCTCCTTGCCTGGGTGTCTGAGAAGGTGACAGGACAAGATAAAGGGTGACTGCCTAGAAAGGATCATCAGCTGTCTCTATATTTCCCACCTCCCTTTTCTTTTTCATGTTGACTATGCAACAGGATTTCAGGCATTGTTTCCAAGTCCACATCAGCAGACTTCCTCTGTTGCTCACCCCTTTGATTACCCCAGGTTGGTTCCATGCCAGTTCAGTGCAGATTACTTTTTAATAGGAACGTATCTGTTTATATTTCTTATTTATACATTTCTTTCTTTGACATTTGAGTTATATCCGCCCCCCCCGTGGGACCCATAGCAGCTTACAAAATAATATTCCAAATATATATTGATTTGTTTTCAAGTGAATCTATTAATGGATGCATGCCCCCACTAATTTTAAGTATGACTGTGCACATTTTAGAAACATACATGGCATTTTTGGTATTTTTTTTCAAGTGTATGTGGGGTTTTTTCTTTCTTTTACAAAATGCATCATAAGCCCCCAAATGTGCAGACTGTTAATCACAAGCTTTGTCTCGTTCCATCTTCGGGTACCGAACTAGGTAAGTCCCTTTTTCAAAAGCTTGGTAAAGAGAATTTCGCGTAAAAGCTTGAGATGGGCCAGTGTACCAAACTGGTGAGCTGCATTCAAGCTGATGAGTTATCACTATGAAGTTTATAATGCCCTTTTTGTTGCAGAGGCTCACTTATGAATTCTGCTTCCTTTTATTGGTTGAAATCCACATGCACAACAGGGATGATGTCAGCAGAAGTGGCAACTTGCCACTGATTAAAAGTTTGCTGTGGTGATGTCAGGATGCATGTGGGTTCGTTTGCTTGTGTACGAGCATCTGCACCACAAAATTGTCTTTAATCAGTGGCACTTTACTGTGGATGATGTCATCTCCCTGAACTGCTGGATGATTAGGCATCTGGCTGCAGAGCTAGAGATTGGAAGTTCAATTCCCCACTATGCCTCCTTAACAGGGGCTGGGCTCAATGATCCACAGGATCCCTTCCAGCTCTGCAGTTCTAAGATTAATATTATATATACACAGAGCTGAGTAAGAGAATTTAAGGTATAGTTTCCTCAACTTAACCTTATAAACTCTTTTTTAATGTGGGACCAAATAATTTCTTTTTCTTTTTCTTTTCTTTTTTTTTAAAGATTTTAGAAATTAACGACTTTGCTTTGTTCCTTGAGTTTGGTTGAGTTGTTGTTGTTTTGCTACACTACGGGTAAAAGGTATTCTAGTTTACTCATTTATTCCTGCTGTACATTTTTAACTGTCTTTTTATGAAATGAAATAAGCAGTGATGCTAACAAGGTATATGACCAACAGTGCACTCATAAAGTATGAAACATACTTGTAATACTATAATGGAATAGACCTCAGAACAATCAGGCATATAATTTAATGAGGTCCATTTCACTAAATTAAACAAACTGTCACATTGAGATTATGGGCTAAGCGGATTAGTTTTCTAAGTGAGGAAATAGTTGTGCAATTACATCAACAAATGCACAGCTACAATGCTGCCCACTTTTCTTTTTCAAATCTTTCAGGAACTCAAGTATTCCATCTCTCAAGAGAGCATTCCTGTCTATTTGGAATAATCTCCTGTCCCATTCAGATAACTTGAAAGGTCCCATTTGGGATGAGGTGGAGTTCCTCTCTTTTTTGACTACAAAACTAACTTCAAGATTTTGACATGCAGTCTTGGATGTGTGGTGTCACCTTCCAAACAAGAGCAGAATGAAAATAGGAAAAAGGGTTCTCTTCTATCTGTATATCAAGGAGTCCAGCACACACTTAAACTATCCTTCTGGATAGGAATGTGAAAATATCAATCCCAATTTCATAGCATTTCTCCAACCCACTGACAGCCTTGACTCAGATCAAGTTGTAAGACATAATTTATGTTTCTCACAATGAAATCAATAATGTCTCTTTCCGTCCTTTTTTTAAAAAAGAGATATACATGTATATGTATAGTGTTCACATTTTGTATGCTTTTCCCCATTTGCAAAAGTGTGCTTGCTTGTATTTTTTAAATGTACACACTTTTATCCATTACATGGTTATTGTAAATAATTTATTCATCAAAAATATACCACTAGCCAAATGAGTGAATTCATAGGGCACATTGTGCTTTTTCTCACAAGAAGCTGAAGAAGATGTGAAGCTGATTCCTTAATCAAGCATCTTAGACCGAATGAAATTATCATACTTCAAGATGATATCCTTGCACATTAACTGACAGGTTGAAGGTGAGACACAACAGTGCTCTACAGTCCTTCCCATTCGATGCAATATGAACAAGTGGTGTATCCAACAGAATGGCTTAAATTTAATATATTTTAATATTAAGACACTTCACCTCCTTGCAGGAGAGAAATGAGTTCCAGCCTGTGACTAGGGAGTTGCTGGTCCTCAAAAAAGTTCTCCTAAAGAGAAGAAACCATAACTCAGTGACTGAGTGCCTGCTTTGTATGCAGATGATCCCATGTTGAATCCGTAGTAATGAGGAAGACCTAGCTAGACAATATTGAGCTACATCGACAAATAGAAAAATATTCCTCATACCTGAAGAATGGGAGAAGGCACATCTCATCAGTCAGCTTGTGTAGAAAACAAAAGCTATGAGTGTGTCCACACAATATCTTAAGAACATAAGAAGAGCCATGTTGGATCATACCAAAAACTATACAGACCAGTATTCTGTTCACAGGAACCAAACAATTGCCTAAGAGAAACTCACAAACAAGGCATGAGTGTGAGAGCAACCTCTCATGCCCACTTCCCAGCAACTGATACTGGAAGGCAGATAGACACAATGCTGGAGATGACATATGTTCATCCTCTCTAGTAGACACTGATGATCCTCCCCCTAAAGCCATCCAAATTGGCAACCATCACTACATCCTCTGCCAATGAATTTCACAGTTTTACTATGCACCGTATAAAGAATTGCTGCTCTTTATTTCTTCTGAATCTCCCACCATACAGTTTCAGTGGATGGCTGGAGGTTCTAGTATTGTTAGAGAGGAAGGAGATCTTTTCCCTCTCTACTTTCTCCATTTCTCTTAACTCCCCTTTCCTGCTCCCTACCTTAAAGCTGAATAGTCTCAAATAGAGATGGGCACAAGTCAAAAAATAGTGATTCATCATTATCTGTAATTGATCGAGGTCAACAAATCATGAATTTATGATTTTTTTTCTGATGAATTGATTCATCAATTCATCTTGACTTTAAAACCCTATAAAACAACCCCCAGGCACTTAGAGTCACCAAAATCGCAGAGAATCGTCCGCTGACTCTCCTCTAGAAGCCCTGCAGGTTTGATGAAGTTTGGGTTTTGGACATCTGAGTTATGCACTCACAAAAAGGGACCCACTAGTAAAGTTCTCCCCAGACACCTAGAGACACCAAAAATGCAGAGAGGCATCTCCTGACCCTTCTCTACAATCCCTCCAAGTTTGGTGAAGATTGGGTTTCAGACATCCAAGTTATACACCCACAAAGTGGGTCCCCCCAAGAAAGTGACCTTTAGCAGCTGGCTTGGGAAACACCCAATCTTCAGCAAACTTGGAGGAATTGTAGAGGAGCATCAGGGGAAGCTTCTCTCTGATTTTGGTGTCTCTAGGTGCCAGGGGGGCTCTTTGTGGGTGTATGACTTGGACATTCAGAACCCAAACTTCTCCTAACTTGCAGGACTTGTAGAGAAGGGTCAGGGGAAGCTTCCCTGCAATTTTGATCTGTATAGGTGCCGGGGGGGGGGGCATTTTATAGTCCAATGAATCAACAATTGAAAAGCACTAAAAATTCATCAATTCAAATTCATTGGAGGGCATCGCTTCTGATGAATATGAATCAACAAATAAGCAATTTTTGATGAATTTTGCTATTCTTTTTAAAATCCATGCCCATCTCTAGTCTCAAATGCTGTGACCTTTCTTTATAAGACAATCGCTCCAGCCCCATAATCAGTTTGGTTGCCTTTTCTCTGTACCTTTTCCATCTCTACAGTATCCCTTTTCAGGTGTGGTGACCAAAACTATACAAAGTATTTCAGATGTGACTGCATTATAGGTTTATATAAGGGCAGTATGGTCTTAGCCATTTTCTTTTCAGTTCCTTTTCTCATTATGCTTAACACTGAAACTCAGCCACCACCATCATGTCTGGCAACCACATACGGGCTCGATCCATACATTCAGCTATTCATCACAACCCTGGATCTCTTTCTAGGTGATTCAATACTAGCTCAGTAATGTATATTTGAAGCTGGGATTCATTGGTCCCAAGAAGCATTATTTTACACTTGCTTACTCATTTTGGAGATTCTATGAGACTACAAGTATTGCTGTGTGTCTGTGTGGATTTTTCTTTTAAATTTCCTTGTGGGTTTCCTCAGATTTCCTCACACTTATGACAGCAGTATTGACTGAATATCATTGGAAGCAGACACCCAAAACGTGAAGGATTTGTCAAAACATTTTTGTCAGTTATGATAAATTGCAATGATTTAATATCAGCTTTTTAAAAAAACTTGGCTGTACACCCAACAAAATGTTTCCAAAAAGGTTTCAAACCTTCAATTTGTCCAGTTCCAGTCCTGCTCATTTTTATTTTTATAAAAAAGGTTTTGCGTATAAACTACTGTTATCAGATGTGGGTGAAATGAACAATACGCAGGTCCAGACAAACCACCCCCATACGCTTGCTGAGGAGAATGTAGACTGCCACTGGCACGTAGTGAACTTTATTTGCCCTTAAATTTAAAAAAAAAAAAAGGAAAGCACACAATAAAAAGCAATGCGGATTTTTATCATCTAACTATATACCGGAATAGGTCAACCATTCAGTAACAGTAGGACAAAAGAGTTAAAATACAAAATATTGTTTTCATAGCATGATTAATTGGGTTGACCCTTGGTGCCATGTAGGTGCCATGAAGGAACACAATAACTGTATTTATCAGTGCTGAATGAAAATGTTATAGGTAGAGTGAACAAAATAACAAGTGTCTGATTTTTTAGTCACATCTTAATATATTTGAAGAAACCTTCAGTGAAAAGAAATGCTACCCCACACACACACACCAGTGTCATCTGTCAAAAAGCATTTATGTCAGTATTAACGGATGCCACATTGTTGACACTGCAGTGTTATAGTCTGTGTTATTCCAGGGACCACATGATCAAAAACAACTTGGAGCATGAACTCACCCCAGGAATTTGCTGCTGCCTCTGGCAGAAGCCTTTAAATTAATCATTAAGGCTCCCTCCTTTTCAAAGCAAAGGCCATAGACTTACAGTAAGTAAAACTTCTCAAGACTTTGGGAGCCTACCTTAAGGGTTCTTCTCAAACTTGTCATCAACAGGCCCTGCTACTTGCTCTCAGAAGATATTTATTTATTTTCTTAATTTACTGTCTATCCTGCCTTTTTCTGAAATAAAGGGACATAAGGCAGTGTACAACTACTCTATCTATCTATCTATCTATCTATCTATCTATCTATCTATCTATCTATCTATCTATCTATCTATCTATCTATCTATCTATCTATCTATCTATCTATCTATCTATCTATCTATCTATCATAACAATAAATCAAGACATTAACATTAAAATATGCTTAAACCAATAGAGTATTAAAAACATTAATTAAAGCAAGTTAAAACATCTAACAAAAATATGCTATATCCTGCAGGATCATTTAGAGGTTAAAAGCCAATTTACAAAGTCCAGTGGAAGAATTGTAAGGAAAGAGCCAACCTAGCCATGTGAGGCAAGGAATTCCATAAGCTAGAAGCCACCAAAATTGCTTCCTCTTGAGTACTCCTCACCAAATATGCCTGGGATGGCTGTGGAACTAAGAGAAGTCCTTCTCTCAAAGATCTGAAAGACCAGAGACGTTTATATGGGGAGACACAGGGCTTGCTTGCATTTACATTAGAGATAGGATCTGAACCAGATCTAGCAAGTTTTAACATTCTTTTTAAAAGGCATCTACATGATGTACAAGATAACTCAGGGTTTTCCTCCCTGGACTCATGTTTTTCTGTTCGGGAGGGTGTTATTTTCATTCTTCCACCAGTGGCCATTTATTTAACTCAGTTAAAACTCATGGCTTTATGAATTTGACTTGAACAATGTGCACTCCCCTGTCACGGGAAATTGCTCCCCATTTCTAGGTTGCTGTGCTAGTTCTGCCAGTGTGTGTCTGTGTCTGTGTCTTTCTCTGTGTGTATTTAAAGATATTCTTTGTGTGAATGTAGAGCACCTCCATCACTGGATGAATCCATTAGATTAACCACTATGTCTTACCACTCTCTCCTGTTACATAGCTGTGCCCCCAGCCAAAATTAGTTTAAGGTCTGATTCTGCTGTTTTGACTTCTTACACTGCCAAGCCATGCTGGGCCAAGATGGATCAGGAAGTCCCTTCCATTCTATGGGATTTCGCAAGGCAAGGAAATTATTAGCATTGCTCAATTTCAGAATTCACTTCAATCTGCCTTTAGGGTGGGGGGAAAAAGCAGCTGGAGCACATGTTTTTCCGACCCTGATAAAAATCTGAGGTTTTGATAGTTACAGTAACTCTTTCTCTAATTAAAGGCAATGTTATCAGCATCGTATCAATGTTGTAACAAAAATCTAGGCATGGACATGCAACTGTTTCCAAGAAACTTTTTTAAAAAGGTGGCTGGGAGCTTCTTTTATTTTACCTCTCCTGAAGGATTCTCTCATGGGAGAAAACACAATGAGAAAAATGCAGATGCTCCCTGCTTACGGGATTAAGGAGAAATGTAACAATCCTGGACCTTTAAACACATAATAGCCATGTCTACTAAAAACTCAATCATATCAGATTGCACTGTCTGTTGACTAGATGAGAATTTTCTACTCGACTGAACCAAAGCTTTACACTTTCATTAGCTCACATTCTCTGCCATGACACTCGTGCCCTCTCATCAGATCGAAAGCTGAGCTGATTGGTGCTGACAGGAAGAGGCAGATAAAAGGAAACTGATGAAAGCGCTAAATGTTTGCCTTGTGGATAAACATGCTGTGCAGCTCCGCTGACCACTGGTGTCTCTTCTCTTTGAACAAAGAGGAATGGGCGTGTCTGCTTTGGAGACCCCCAGTTTTTCCACACAGCAGTGGTTAACAGTGTAACCAAACTATGTTCCCTCAAAATGTGCCTCTCAGGAGAATGAAAGGGCTGTCTCATCTCTGAAAGACAAATGGTAGCTTCTGTGGGGGGCGGAACGGCCAGAAATTTTTGTAAAGGAAGAATGAAAAGTATAAACATACAGTGCCAGCAGCTCCTCCTTTCAAACCCCTGCCCCCCAAATTACTACATGGCATTTAGCCTAACAGTGCCCAAACAAGTGGCTCATCCATTTTTCTTGTGATGGAATATTTTCATTATCATCTGGCCTCCTCCTACATGCTTTTGAATGGGTATACAAATGGACAATAACTCTTGGAAGACCTGGAGTTTTAGCATAAATGGAGAGCAAAAAGAGTGGGAGAAATGGAGGGAGAAAGGGAAAGAGACAGAAAGAGAGGGAGTCAAGAGAAAACAAAGTGTGACAATGGAGATCACGGCTTTTATATTTCTCTACTACTTTCCTGACAGGAAAAAAGCTGTCAGGAAAACAATTGCTTCCTTTGAAAGGTAGTTCTGTGGGAGAGCTTTGCGGATATCCTGGACTGCCAGAAACACAAACAAGTGGGTTCTAGACCACATCAAGTCTGAATTATTTCTGAAGCCAAAAATGTTGAAACTGAGGCTGCCCCACTTTGGGCACACCATGAGAAAGCACGATTCTCTGGAAAAGACAATAATGCTAGGAAAGGTGGAAGGCAGCAGTAAAAGAGAAAAACCAAATATAATATGGAC
Source organism: Intellagama lesueurii (assembly GCA_037013535.1). Taxonomy (NCBI): domain Eukaryota; kingdom Metazoa; phylum Chordata; class Lepidosauria; order Squamata; family Agamidae; genus Intellagama; species Intellagama lesueurii. Next base: position 104,747,018 of record JBAJHW010000003.1, read on the forward strand.
TGACTCCCTAATGGAAGCCACAGGCTTGAGGTTGCAAGAGATGAGCAGGCCTGTTGAGGACAGGATATTTTGGAGGTCACTCATTCATGGGGTTGCCATAGGTTGGAGGCAACGTGACAGCACATAACATCAACAACAACATGATACAATATGATATGGTGAAACTGGTGCAGGGAGTTTTAAGATCTAATTACTCTTGATACCCTTTTTTAAACCATGTTTGCTTAATGCAAAAAGCAGCACTCCTGAAAAATTTCAATTGAAACAAAATATATGCGTTTGGGTGCATTGAACTAATAAAGGCTATATGTTTTATTCAAACTCTAACTAACATAGCAATTAAATATGTCATTAAAAACATAACACCCACCATTACCCTTCCATATTTATGCACATGCATATGAGAATGACCCAAGAAAAATCAGGTAGTGAAATTCTACCTGCTTTTCATCAAATGATTTGGGGAATAAATCGAACTAAAAAGATTTATGGACTAGAGTTGCTCTTGTTTAGTTGTAGACAATTTCAACCAATAACAGTATCTGCTGTTTCTCAAGGATTGAACTTTTTACCTTTTAATCATCCAACTGTCCACTTGGATTACAGTACATTGGAATAGCACTGTTCCACTTTTTAATAGAAATTTGAATGGGATGACCGATTTATCCATTGCTTTATAGTTTCTGACCCTTTCAAATTAATTTGCTTGCCTCTTTTTTTAAAAAAAATGTACATGATGTATGACAGTGAGAGAAACCACTGAAAACAATGTACAAAATAGAGTTTAATTCATGACAAATCAGGAAGATAGTGGGAGGGAATGCTAAAAAGATTTACAAGTAACAGAAATGCATGTACTTCCATTTCTCCTTGAATTTCATCTGGATCCCACTTTTCCCCCCCTACAAAGTTCACCATAAATCTGTGACCCATCAAATTACATATTTTGCAGAAGTGCAGCCATCTTGAAAATATCGCAGCCCAGAGGTGTCAATAAAAATGAATGTGAGACATTGTACTTGCACTGTGTTTTTCCTTGGAAATATTCTAAAAGCACACCATTTTCGAAATTATCATTAATTGTTCATGCAAATATAGTTGAAAAAAAGAGGGAAATTCACTGTCCTCTATGTGTTTATTTACATACCGGCCTGTATTATACGTTAATTCTGACAAAGCAGTGAGCATATACCAAATTCTGCAGATTAATATAACCTGTCATTTTTCACTTATGCATTCATACTTGTTGTGCTTTGGTACTTCCTATGCCTCTACACTGTCACTTGCAATAATATTGACTGAAGGATCAATGTTGACAGTGTGAAGGAAACATGAAATGTTTTGGCTTGAGCCTTTCTTTGGATGATTCTACAATTTGTATTCTAGCTGCCTATTTTATTTTATTATATTTTATAGACAATGGCCATAGATCAGTCAGCAGAACAACAAAATCTTCCAACTGCTCTTCATCATTTTGATGCAGCATCATTTAAAAAGAATTGTTGCAAGCATGTAGACAAGGTATGTAGACACACACACATACACATTTGCAATCCATTTTGTTTCCAAAAAAAAAAAAAAGCAAACATATGCCTGTGAAGAATGGAAACTCTATTACCAGTAAAACATGATGAGAATAGTATTAATAAAGGGACATCACCTTTAATCCCAAATTTAAAAGGTTGCGGAAATGCTATGACTCAGTCTTGAGGCATCTGCGATTTCTAAAGAAACAAATTCAGTGTTTAATTAACTCTGAAATCTTCCTCTAAACGGAGTTTGTATGCCTGTGTAAAGTTCAAACAGGCAGGCTGTGTCAAGGGTAGCAAAAGAGCTTGGAGGGGCTTCTGTCCTGGAGGAGCATCTCTGCTCTATTGGGAGGCAGACAGGCTTCGCCACATGCCTACATGTGCTAAATTAAGAAGTAGGGAAGTTCATCCAAAGTGCACAGATTCTAATTTTCAATAGGCCTAAAAATGACTCTGAGGCATGAATGAGCCTGTCAGCTTTTCTCTGCCTCTTCAGCAGATGATGGATTCACTCTGTGCCCATGCTCTAACCCGGGAGATCTGCCGAGCTTCGCTGGTTATTCTTCATTCTCAGTCATGCTGAAATGGAGGCTGTGGTTAAACAAATCTGCTTTTATGGAGCAAAGCACTGTGAAACGGAGCTGATTACTGCCTGACACATTGCATTAGGACTGCAATGTAAAGCAATGTTGATGATGACTCTATTGTTTTAGTAGGTTATTCCTTGGCTGATCCCCTTCTCTCAAGCCACACACATGGGCCTATTTCTCCCTATTTCTGGTTTAGAAAACACACTGTAATTTATTCACTTTATGCAACTGATACTGAATCAAAATATCACTCAGAGGCAAGTGGGGGGGGGGGGAAGGGTGACAGATCTACCTCTTCCTGCACCACATTATCAGGTTCTCATATAACAAAAAAAATATATTATTATTATCACTGTTGCAGTTCCTTATGATTAAGATTATCCATCATTACTTAATAATTTAATAATGTTAGCATTTTATTTCTACTTCACCTTTTAGGAAAAGTCCTCATGGGCTAATTAAAACAATATCAACACAACAATGGAATAAATAATATCTAATGAAAATGGCATCAGGTAAAAGCTATATAAAAGGGGCAATAAAAATATTTGGAGGTACAAATGTAACTGTTCATCTTATACTGTATCTGCATTTTAGGACCAAAACCTAATAATCTAAAAACAGAAATGGGAGAAAGACATTGGAGGGAGATTCCCACTTTTTTTAAAAAAAGGGCTAATGATTCACACTGTAGGAGTATTTAACCTGATGATACATTGATTGGCGAGAAATATTGCTGCATACGTGTTTATATAGAGTTAAGGTTGTACAATCCTTGAAGCTAGTAACATCTTGAACATTTTAACCCAAACAAGGACACCATCTTTGCTGTTCTTATGCAGGCAGGCAAAAACCTTTCTCTTCAGGCAGGCTTTTCCTTAATGACTGGTGGTCTGAGAGGGGTTTTAAATGGACTGTTGTGCTCTGTTGTTTTAACTGTGTTTTAATATTGACCTTAATTACCATTTTAATATTGTATTTGCTTAATTCTTTTTTAGGATTTGTATACTAACTGTTTTAGCTTTTAAATATTCTTTTAGTGATGTAAGCTGCTTTGGGTCTTTTGGGGGAGAAAGGCGGCATAGAGATATTTTAAATAAATAAATAAGTAAAATCTTGAAAGTAGGCACCACAATGTACATTGCTAGTCACTCACAGATAGGTGTGTTTGAGATTGCACCCAAAAGGGCGGGGACAGCTTTGGTCTAAGCAGGAGAGGTGATGGTGATGGTGGTTTCTTAGACTAAGAGCTGCCCGTGCTATTTTAATCAATGAGCGTATTTAAATTATATTTTCCTCTTACAGTACATGTTACTGCTGCAAACTAAGGCCATGGCAGTACTTTCCCTCTTTGAATGTCAGCAGCACATGCTGGATTGTAAAGTCAGCAGGATCTATGATTTCCCCTCTACTTTGGCTTCTCTTTAGAAAAGCTAGCTGTGCCTTGTGGGCATTCAAAAGCATTTTCTTTCATTTTCGCTGGGCTTTCTTTCTTTTGTAAAAGTTTATCTCATACTTATACTCCATATGATTGCATTTCAGAAGATTGCACTGTGCACCCACTTTCCTCTCATGTGACATCTGTTTGCTCTGGCTTCTATCTGCCAGAAGAGCTGCTCTGCTACCGTATACACCTGATACCCTCTCCTGAGTACACTTTCCAGCTGACGATACTGGTATGTCAAGCGTGATCCTACTGACCTTCAAATAACTGTGCCAGTCCGAGTCCCAGTGACCTCCTTGGACTCCAGCGAGATAGGTCAAAGTAGTTTTTTGTCAGGCAAAAAGACAACCTACCTCAGCAGCCACATGTAAGTTTCTTCTTTCTCATTCTACATACACACCCAAAACTTTCTCATTCTACATACACACCTCACCCACACCCAAAACTCACCACAGTCCAAGCCACTGCTGTCTCAAGGTATGAATTACTACTTTTACAAACTTGCACAAAATTACCTCCATTTTGATTGGATCTGACCACCTGCCAGCATAAATTTTCAGAAGCACAGTTATGAGTTTAGCTCAGGTGACATCTGAATTTTTGGAAAAGCACATATTAAAAATCTACATAATCAGCCAGTCATTTGTGCTCAGCAACCAAGAAACATTTTCTTTTACCCCAAAATATACAACATTCTGAACATTGTGTTCTCCAGCCTTGTTATGGGAAACAAGATAGAGAGAAGAAGGCAACAGGAAGGACATATTACCTGATTTCCACACCAAATGCGTTATATGGCAGTGGCAACATGTGCACAACATATATCAAATTTTACAAAACCCTTCTAAACATACAAAAATATATTCAAAAATATTAATAGAATTCCATAGCTTCATAGAACCATAGAATAATTGAGTTGGAAGGGGCTTATAAGGCCATCAAGTCCAACCCCCTGTTCAATGCAGGAATTCAAATCAAAGCAGATTTGACAGATGGTTGTCCAATTTTCTCTTGAATTTCTGGAAGAATTTGGAGAAATGTGATGTGACATGATACTATGCATATGGTTCATGTAATGCAATTAAAATGCCACAGGAATGCTGTCTGTTAAAGCCACATATATTTTCTGCCCAAGCACTGCATGTATAGTATTTATCATTGTCATTATTTACTAAAGCATGGTGACATAACACTGCTAGTCACAGGCAATGAAGAGTTACAGCGCTCCTCTGAATAAAACAGCTAAGGCCAGAAACCATGAAGTTTTCCTTTTTGAAGGAAAGATGGCAGATCTGATTACTGCTCATTGAGAATCTAAAGTGGCAACCAGGGAATACTTGACAGGCAAGATTAAGTAAATTCTGATGTTATAAAGATTTTGCATGCAGGGAGCCCGACCCTCTTGGGGTGCAACCTTACATCCATATCAGAAGTAAGCCCCCATGAACCATGGGGGAGTTTCTTCTGCGTCAATGTGTGCTGGAATGTTCTCTCTGGAATGTTTCACAAGCACTGAATCTGGCCCCAGATGCTACAGCAAAAGGCAGTTCATTGAGTCATTCCCACATTATTTCAGCATCAGTGGCTTCTAGTGACTTCAAGGGAAATATGAGCAGAGATTTAAACACATACTATACACCCATGCATGCACTTGACACACACACATACATTTTCTCCACCCCCAGCCCTTGCTGGAAATTATGCCCAGATACATTAAATATATTTCTATCATGCCTCCCGTATGGACTTTCATGTTTTGAGTTTCAAGTGTAATTATTTATGTGGATCATTTTAATTTTTAATACTGAGTGTCCTGTATCTTTCCACTCTATTAGGTACAAGCAGCCAATGAGACACGACGCTCAGCAACCTTTTTACCTCCCGTATGGCATTTTTCCCAGTGCGTTCAATCAAAAGCACATCCTTTTGCTGGCACGTATTTTGCTCTGTTCGATATTGTGAGTTCCTTAACGGGCTCCTGAGCCACCATTCTGTTCCTTATCATTTTCAGTTCAACATTGATTGATTTTTTTGCTTAGGTTTTTGTTTGCACTCTTTTTTGCTTCAGGTTATCTTCTTCTTCTCTCTTTTCATTTCATTCCCTTTCCTTTAAACTACTCAGCATGTTTTATTAAAGCCATTTAAGTAACTCAGCTCCATCCCTTTCCAGTGGCTCTCCTGTATAATAGGAATTCATTGCCGCTATAGCCCAAGAGAGTTAGAGACTATCCCTCCCAGATGCTTTGAAAGGTTGCCAAATGCATCCGTTTGGGAAAGTGTATAGCTGGGGCCGGGATGGGCAAGAATCACCTGCAACTACACTTCCCAGTATCCCTCGTTTTTGCTGGACTGCCGTTCCCATCGCCACCTGCAACTGTAGCCAATGGTGGGGGATAGGGGTGCAAGAAAAAAATTGTCAACAACTGTAAGAATTTGTGGCTCAAGAAAGAAAGAAAGAAAGAAAGAAAGAAAGAAAGAAAGAAAGAAAGAACACAAAAATATATTTAGTACAAAAAAAGGTTTTGTGTAAAAACACTTCTGTTATTGTGCAAAATATAAGGTTATGTGGAATTTTTTTTTCTGGTCCAAGTCCTAATAAGAAAAAAATGCATAAAAACTCTTATAATCTCACCTTGTGGTGAGATAATGTTTGAAATGTTTCATTCTTGCCTGAAAGAACTAAATGAGTAAAGATTTATACTTCTATTGAGAAATGATGACACACACTGCAAGGCCGCAGCTAGTGCTGGGCAAGAAAATGGATTGTCCTGAGGAAATAATGTGCTTAGTATTTATTGATGTGTTATTTTATTTTTGTTCATCATATATATGTTTTCACATTATGAGAGGTGGGAGACAAATGTGGTACAAATGTCACTTCCACTAAGAACAACTCGGGCGGTGAGAGTGCCATGTGAACTGACAAATTAAACAGAACCGAAAAGGGCCACCCTCTCCCAGTGAGATGCCATGGAATGTTTAGTATCAGTGAGGAAGGTCTGGAAAAAGAAAGGGTGGAATGTTCTCCTTGGATAGCATGGATGACTCACCTCTTGAATGTGAGAGTTTCTGCTAGGAGATGGGGAGATTCTTTAACACTCTGCTGCATAAATTGAACATAAATGATTGCCAGGTGACATCTGCTATGTGGAATACCTTCTCCTACTAAGAGGCATATTATGTCTGAATTATCTAAAATGCAATTTGTCTTTCTCCCTTTGTCTCCTTGTTTCTTTTATTTTTGTGCCCTGCCCTTTTTTTCCCCTCAGCTGCCTGATGTAGTGTTGTTGTCCTCTAATCCACAGTCCCTGGAAGTCAATATTTCTTGCTTCTGTAAAGAGTTACACTCTGAATCATGTTCAATCGGGGCAAGAATAATTATTTTAAAGGAATTGAAATATTCAGAGAGTGTTCTGTTTTTGATATGTTGATTTGCCTTAATCTGACAACCCTCTGTAGCAATGGTTTTGTTATAATGGAACAAATTGTATCTTGTAAAAAAAAAACATTTAGATTGCAACAGGAGAGTTTGAACATGTGCTTAAATCTTTGCCCTAGATGCATCTCTCAGACTAATGAGTAAAATCAGAACACAACTATCCACCTGATTTCCCATTTCTTCAAATGCTGGGAGGCAGTTCTCAACAGCTGAAACATACTAAAATAAGTCTAAAAGAAAACACATTCAAAAATGCAAAATACATGTAGATCATTTCAGATGAAATGCATTTAAATTATGTAAAGCAAATACATTTTAAAATGTGAGGAGGTGCTTTTTTTTAAAATGGCAGATACAAGATGGGTTTTTTAAAAAGTACAGAAATTGTGGGTGGATTAGCTAGATTTATATTCTGCCTCCCTCAGAAGAAATCCCTGCCCCCCCTTCACAACAAATCTGTGAGGTAGACTGAAGAGAGGGACTTACCCAAGTTCACCTAGTGAGCTTCATGGATCAATGGGGGCTAGAAGCTGGAACCCTCAAATACCAGTCCAGTACTCTAAGCACTAAGCTAGACTGATTCTCCCCTGGGTCCTGATTTGCTTTCAAGTCCTGAGTTCTAGCTCGCTCTTCTATCCTGCCTCCCGAGCCTAAATCCAGTTGGGGAGCACCAACTGGAACAGACCTACTGAGTCAATGGGATTCACATGTGTTGACCCACCATTCAACAACAGCACGTACTTCAACTGGATGTAGGCCCTGATGTAAGCTACAGGAAGCCAGATTTAGGCTGAATATCAGGAAAAACTTCCTAACTGTTAGAGGAGTATGACAATGTAAAAAAAGTAAATGCCAATTGCAGAGAATGCAAAGTCAGAACTGGAACTGTGCCATGTTGGGAGAGAGTTTTAACCTTCTTCCTTGTGCAACACATGGTTCTATGCTATCCCCCAACTATTTTTAACCATGGGAAGAAACTTCTAATGACAACACAAACCTATCTCCTGGGTTTGATAGCTCCTGCAGTAGGATGCCTTGAGCACAGGAAAACAGTTAAATGTTCCCCACACCACACAAACACACACATACCATAGCCTGGTCTTCATTGTTATTCTTCCCTATGTACACACAATTGCTTTTTAAAATATAAAATTGAGTTTGGAGGTAATGCTTTACAAGCAGTGAAGTCTTTGTTATTTTTTGTTACTAAAAAGTGGCAACTTCATTCTTTGTAATAACAATTAAGGTTAACATCAGAACTCCCTTGCATGAGTAATTTTTGCACATGATTTCAGGAACAATAATGTAGAGAGGTTATTAAAACCAAGCTCTTTTCCTCAGAAAAAAGGGAGGGAGTGGGTGGATTCTGAGCCTTGAGTCAATTCTGAGGCATTAAAAAAAAACTGAGTTAAGTCCAAGTCAAGTCACTGGTGCGACTGAAGTCCAATTTAACAGAGAATTCCGTGACCCAAGTCCCCACCCCTGTGAACAGGTATAGCTATTCTCAGTGTAGAGAGAAATGTGTGGTGCATCTCTCCTGTATAGGCTTTGAAGATTCCTCTCAGAAACAAGAAGTGGCAACCAGTACCAGAAAAAAAAATACTCTGTTTAGGCATCACACTTAGGGAGGGTTGAAATTGTAGTGAAGAAGGTGTATACATAAGCACCACCTCACCTACCAACTTCACCTGTTAGGCAGCCCTTTGCATGTTCAGTGGGAGGGTCTGCTGAGGTGCTTGTAGCTGCTTTCATCAGGATGTGCTCACATCAGTCCCATGTTTGGGAACATGCTTTAGTGCATTCAACAAAATCAGCTTACAGGTTCCTCTGCAGACCATCTCTCAGAACACACACAAAAATATATTTTACATTCGGTTGGAGTGTGGATGTGGGGGACTCGGCTGAAGTGTCTCTTTTTCCCTTTGCCCTTTTGGGCACCTGAATAAAGTTAACATGGGTTAATATGCAGGGATTCAAAGCCAGACTTTTAAGGGTTATGAACTCAACTCCTTGGTCTTGAATGGATGGTCCTGACAGTGATGGTTCTTTCCATCTCAAATTTGAAGGCATTTGACGATTTCAGTAAGTTCTGAGTAAAACCAAATGGAAACAAAATTGTCACTCATCCCTAATTAGGTGTTAAGAGGAAAGACAAAGAGTTTGTCTCAATTGGTTGTTCTGTATACAAGGCTTTTGGCTAGACCTTTCAAAGGTTTTAGAAGGCTTCAAGGCTTTAGAAGGCTTCATTCTGAGGATTTTCTACCCACGTTTGTTTTGTCTGTTATGATTACAGGTGTTTCCTTTATAATCTGCTGTATGTTCTTTAATTGATTTCTTATGTCAATGGCTGTTTTCCACACTTACTGTTTTATGTAATCCTGAGCTATCAGTTTTCTTTGGCATTTTTATTGCTGTTAAGTTGTCTTGTCTTTTTTTTTTTTTAATGATGGCAATACAGTTTTAAAAATGAGCATGCTTTTCTGATGAATTCATCAAATTAACACAAACAAGCTCCTTGCTGATTGTAAACCGAGCACCAAACCCAGGCTTGCCTCTGTATATTTTATAAAATAGCCCCTCAAAAAAGATTATGCAGGATTTGGGGTTCAGGGGTGAGATGACGGTAGGGAAAAAGCAGGTTTTGGTGAGGAGGGGGAACAGACCGATTGGGGAAATGATAGCTACTATACTTGACGTGCAGTTACAAAATGACCTCTGTTGATGTCTAAAGTTGGGACCCACGAATCGCTTTGTTCTTTATGTAGATAGAAATCACTTAGAGCCAAATTATACTTCACCCTTAGGACATAGATGCAGGTACAGTTGTTCTTTTCTTCTTGTTCAAAAAATAAGCACAGAAGATCCAGCAGATTAGAATAGGATAATAAGAAGGATGTGGAGTAGAAGGAGTCAGACCGCTCTCTTCCCCACACACGTACACCTGCAATTTACATGGCAGGGAAAGCCACACTGATGGAAAAGGAAGTGTTTTCCCTCAATCAGGGCGCAATGTTAATAGCTCCCTCTGCATTTGGGTCCCCTGTGCTTTCTGTTTCAGGGCGGAGTGAGGGGGAGAGAACAGACATAGCTACATGCTTCATGTTAAAAAGGAGGGATAGTAAAACCTATGGTTTTCAATATCATTGATTTTTTCCCCACCTCACCTATATTCAATTTCCATCCTTGTTTCAGATGGTCAATAACTTTGTGTTTACAAAGAAGCAATAATTTGTGCTGTCTACCTACACTGATTTTTTTAAAATATTAGCAGCAGTTCCTAATGTGCCTGTTCCTTTGCAAACTTCATCTAATTTGCAATCTTTTCCCTACTGCCTCAAGTGGGTCTGTGTTCAGTTTTTTTTTTAATTAATTAATTAATTAATTATTTTTTAACGTGTGTGTTTTAGCTGTTTCTTTCGCATACACGTTCCTGGCTGGCTGGCAATTCTGTGAATTCTTCTCATGAGGTCTCTTTCTTCTCACAGGTTTCTCGAGATGTGAAAACACTACTCTTATCAATATGATGGAATCAAACAAAATTGTTTATTGATTTATTCAATTTTTATACTGGCCCATTAGTGCAAAGCACTGTTCTGGGCTTTTAACAGCATAATAAATCAAATAGACCAGAAACAAAAACTACAATAACATCATAAAGTAAAATAAATCAATTTTGCTTGATTCTTAGAATGGTTTCATTTGGCTGGATCCTGCCTTTATTTCTGTGTAGTTTATCCAGTCCAGGAAAAGACATACTTGATGTTCAGACCTTCAACTTCATTGCCACACATTTCTCAAAGGAATACATACATTATTTCCACACACTCTTCCTTTGTGAACCAGTCAGACTAGTTCACCAGAAGGTCAGCTCTGATCAGTGTAGCCATTCCCATTCAGGTGAAAAATACAGTAAACATCAGGATTTAAATAATATACATTATTTTCCTTAATGCACTGCATAAAGTACATGAATTTTAGCATGTTGTGGCATACCATGATTTCATCCACTAATTTGCTATGTCTAGTGCAAGTAAGGTAGCTTTCTGTTCCATCAACTGTTAATGTAAGCAGTTTTTATTGATATCTTACCCACCTATTTTTACATTTCTGAAAACTATTTTGCATTTATTTTAAATCTTACTCCTGGTAGGCATCTTGAGCACTATTTGGATGAAAGACAAGATACACATTTGAATAGTAAGAAAAGTAAGAATAATAACAGCAGCAACAACAATGATGATGTGTGTGAGAACCTCCATCTGTGTTTTATACCATATTGCCATGTACATAGTAATGTTTCACCTTGGAAAAAATACATAACAATTGTAGAACAATTTTGTCCAGTCGAAATTAAACTTTTCAGAAACTATTCTATAAACTTAATTAGTCTAAGTCTATGAGACCTAAAAAGTCTTCGTTTTGGCACAGGTAAACTATATTTATACAGAATTCTGTTCATTGATACAGATTTCAATGTTCACCTCAGTCTGAAGAAGAAATAAATAAAAGATAACGAATATTATTTTGAGGCATCACATGCTAATGAAACCATTGTAGTACAGGGAATTCTTAATATACATTCTATTTTTATAACACATCTATAATTTCATTATGAATAACAGGAATTTAGTATATTTTAATCCCACCATTCAAGGTGCATGCCTCAGTTTTGCCATAATATCAATGGTGAATCTATCCTAAAGCTGTATGTTTCCGAATTCAGCTCTTCAAACATAGGCACTGAGCATGTTTGCCTTAAATTGCAATATATTATTTCTTGCCTGGTTACAAAATATTCATTCAGTAGATTCACATTAAATGAAGTTTTCTGTTTCAGACATAATTTTGCCACCATTATAAAAGAGCTTGCAAATTATACTAATTCCTGTGAACTCATCAACAGAGTATTAAGAAAGGAGTCTCTGGCGAGATTTCAAAGGAGATGCAGGTTTGATACATTCTTATGAGGCTCCAGGCGAAAACTAGTTAATGACTGAAAATCTTGGATTGTCTGTGTATTAACTAAGATTTCCCGCCCCCTTTCTTTCTTTCGCTCTTTCTTTTTTTCAGAAGTTCATGTCTAGGTCAAATCAAGTTCATTTATGTCCAACAGATTATTCCAGTTAAAAGAAATGGTAGAGATTAAAGACTATAGAGAAATACCTTCCAATCTGCCATTGCTGCAGTATTTAATATTAAAGTCAGGTGACATAAATGTGGCGAGCCCTTAGTAGCTAACCTAGAGACCTCCAGGTGTTGAGCTGGAAGAGATGGAGTCTGATTTTGGCATCGTAGTAAAAACAGAATGTTATCCACACATCAAAATTCCACCCACAGTAAACCTCTGGCACAGTTAATGATTATAATCTTCACATTTAATCATGGGAACACAGTGACAGGCAAACAAAGGTTAGGCAAACTGACAGCTCAGACTGTTTCAGTAGAAGAGGGGGAGTCACACAGGTTTTATTTTAAAATGCATATCTACTCTTCCACCAAGAAGAGTACCTTTACAGTCTTATACCAGACGCAAGTATAAAGGCTACCTTACTCGCAGGAGCTGGCAATGTATGTAATTAACCTTTAGATGACATAAATGCTGGCAACTTTGATGAATTCCTTAAAACTGTTACAATGCCAGTTCTGCCTTCAAGGTTGGAGTACGTTGAGGACACTTTAAAAATGGATGGGAAAATACTTTTGAAAGATATGAAATACCAAAAGGAGGGAACTGTTTTATTTTATTTTATTTTTAGAAAACCAAATGACAAAGCTATTTAGGGAAATAATCCTGAGCCGAAAGAAAATGATGATGTGAACATTCAGACATATTTCCTTTTTTAAAAATTAGTCACATTGTAAGCTCTGTCTTTTTGCCAACCTCACCTTTCCCACCATGGCAAAACAAGCTGTGGAAGACAGGGAAAAAATTGAACTTAAAAATGAAAGAACAAGCACACCAGAAAGAGCACAAGGGCTCTAAAATTAAACTTGTGACTCAGAAATCATTTTAGGAAAAAGGAAATGAATCACAGGCATATCAAATTAATTTGGTATCACTGATAATGCATGCTATTTGCAACTGCTCTTAGAAAATGCCATTTATTTTCATTCTCATTTCTTAAAAGATAAAATGAGAATGTTGCATTTCTGTATTTGTTTACCTGGAAGGAAGCCCCATTTGGGCTTAAATTGGAGTAAAAATTTAAAGGACTGTACTATAAGTGTTACACTAAAACCAAAGCAATGTTTAGCAGAGAAAAACAAGATGCCAACCATCATCTTTTCCTTTGGTGCAAACAGCAGAACATTTGTTTTTGTGAGTCCTAGGCCCGCTTCTTCTTGTGCAATTAGCTGAGTGACTATTTCTGTCACAAATTCTACAACAAGCTGCAGATGGGATAATTCTATAGGATTCCCCCTTGTGCATAGTTCAGGGTTCATCTGTATTAGCAGAATAAGACTACTGGATGCTGGCCGTTACAATTTGACAATAAATGTACACATTCTTTAAAATACCATAACCTCCTGAGAAAGGGTGTGAATGTAAGATTTAGTTTGAGACAATAAGAAATTGGTGCTTTTTCTTTCTCACCACTGGTTGAGGTGCCCCCACCCTCCCAAAGACCAGGAGAACCAACAACCCTGTCGGCAGATAAAAAGAAGAAGCAATTTCTACAGTTTTGATGAAATGCTATTGTGTTTTTATCAGTTTTAAATAAGCAACCTTTGGAGTCTTGTTCACTGAAAAATATGGCAACAATGCTTACAATCAATAAATAAAATAAAGCAAAGGATCAAATTATATTCTAGGAACAACAAAAGAAGAATTTCACATGGCTCCTATTTAGACAGTTTGCTAAAGTATTATTCCCAGAGAACAAATAGCAGTGGAGTGGGGTGTGCCCTGTAGGAATGATGCTCTAAATTCAATTGTTGTTCCCAGTAACAACAGATCTGTCAAATGAATATAACTAGCACTATATCTTTTTTAAAAAACTATTTTTTGCTCCATGAAAAAAACAGTACTAAGTCAAACTCTTATTCTCTTGTTACTAATCTTTGCTGTGCTTCCAAACACATTTCCTTCCTTTTAAATAGTAGCAGCAAATCTTAAGTATTTTACCCTGTTAGCTTTTTTAATCTATGTGTCTTGCTTTCTGAAATAAAATATATGATATATAAATAATGATTATAAATAATATGGATGTGTGCGTTCTGGTCAAAAAGTGAGTGGGAATGTTAGGATGGGATCCTGAAGCGAAAGAATATTACCACACAAAACTAAGAACAGATTGATTGGTAAGTGAGGGACTGATTGCAACAATTCTCCTTCACATTTGAAAAGCAAACATTTTAGGGTCAATGTAGACATTAAGGAGAGACATTTATATTTTCTCTCCAGCAATGGGATTTCCTCAGAGATGGCTTTTTCAGCCATCAGACTTTCCAAGAAAGGTCATGCTTACTTTCCAAAACAAAGCACAACTCATTGCAAGATACAAAGACAAAGAAAAGCCTGTGCTATGACAAAACAGATGTCTTTCACCACTTGAGGAATCACCACTTCTAAATATGGGCCAAGCAAATCATGTCACTGGGCTGTTAGTAATGAAGTATAGAGAACCTAAAAAGCAGTTAGAGGAATATAACAGCTTCTGACCATACTCAGTCTTTGCATGGGTATTAGTAGTAGGTAGAGAAAATTATAAGCCATCTGAATAGCTCAGTTAGGTATCTGGCTGCAGAGCCAGAAGCTGTGAGTTCAATTCCCCACACATCCCAGAAGAGTCAGCCTGTGGGGAATTGGACAAGTTGCATGGTCCCAGGATGCTCCCAGAAAAAAGGAATAGTAAACCACTTCTGAGTACTCTCTTCCTAGAAAACCCTGAAAAGGGTCACTGTAAGTCAGAATTGACTTGACGACACACAATTATTATTATTCTAGTAAATGATACCCAGAGTGATGTAATGGATGGAGTGACAGACTAGATCTCAGGGGACATGGGTTTGAATCCACACTCAGCCATGGAAGCTCACTGGAAGAGGGGACTGGAACAGGTAAAACAACTCCTTAAATATCTCACTTATCCTACAGCCTTATTACTATTTCATTTACCCTATAGTCTTGTCACTACAAGTCAGTTCTGACTTAATGGCACATAGGATAGGGGGAAACAGCCTCTTTAAGCAAACAGTTACACATAGAGTTGGATCTGGGTAGACCTGCCCTTCTGAAGGGCAAAAATTCCATTGATTTAATGCTTCTGCTAACATCAGATTTCAACCATTCAGCCCTCATTATCAGAGCCACAGGGGAGAAGGGCACTAGAAAGCCTTTTGTTCCAGGCCTCAAGCTGGAGGGGGCCTCACATTTTAGCTTCTGTTCAGAATTAAATTTGTTTAGTTGAGTAATATGAGCAGTGACTGCCCCACCAGGCTCAGTTTACTCTCAGTCAGCCTTCTTCTTCCTGCCTCTATACTTCTATGGAGTACAGAATCCATGGAATGGCACAGGATGTTTGCTTCCTTCTTAGACATATCTCAGTTTTGTTTGTGTGGAATTCAGTAGTGAAGCCCATTCCTGGAAAAAAAATTAAGGAGACACAGACATATTTATTCTTATATGTATGGGAGGTCCATAAAAAGCAAGGGGAAGGGCTGCTGTATGAAGGAAAGATTAGTCAGTGCAGTTAATGGTTTCTTGTGGAAAACAGACCTATCAGGGACTGCAGCAGGGCACTGTTCTAGCCAGTAAGCTAATTTCTTAAAATTCCTTAACAGAATGGCTGCTTTGGTTCCAGTCCATTAACATCTATGGTGTAACACACAATGTGATAGCTCAAAGATGCACCCACCGTAGTGAGTATGGAATGGGTAGAAGTCTCTCCTAGTGGCAGAAATCATCTTAATACGAGCAGAATTGCCTCTATCACTATGCCACCACAAAGTAAGGCCAAGGCATGAGTAGTCCTCAGTAATTTCCAGTATCCAATGATGAAAGAGAGTTTGGATTCATTATAAGGTCAACTGGTGAAGTTATCAGCCCATCTTGGCATCAAGACATCTTAACTAGAGATGGGGACGACTATAAAAATGGATCGGCTTTTTCGACGAAAATAGCTGATTCATTAAATATCTGTCCCTTCATATTCGTGGATTCCAGAGACCCCCCACAAATACGAAGGGATGAATATTTACCCGTTTTTATTCGTCCTTCATATTATTAAAAAAAAAATCTGCCTACCGGCCGCCGATCAACTAATCATCAACAGATAGGCAGCCACCCCCCATAGCCAGCCACCCCAACAGCCTACCCCCACACCCCCTTCCTCTCCCTACCTTAGCCCCCAACCTACCCCTGCCGCCATCTTTGCAAAGGGCAGCCAGTCTCCTTTTTTACATGCGTGGCTGGGAGGCCAGAAGGAGACCTCGGCAGCAGCCATTAAGGTAAGGGGGTGTCGGCAGGGGTGGGTTGGGGGCTAAGATAGGGAGAGGAAGGGTGTGTGGGGGTAGGCTGTTGGGGTGGCTGGCTGTGGGGGGGTGGCTACCTATCTGCCGCCGATCACCTGATCGGCAGCCAGTAGGCAGAATGGTGTTTTTCTTCTTCTTCTTCTTCTTCTTCTTCTTCTTCTTTTAATAGGAAGGGGCGGCAGGGGTGTTTTTTTATAACCCCCACGAATCAACGAATAACTTTGTTATTCGTTGCTTCATGGGGGCAACTTTGTGCTTTGTGAGTCGTCAACTTTTGACGACTCACGAAGCAGGACGACTCGCCAAAATGGTGAGTCGTCCCCATCTCTAATCTTAACTAGTTGGGGCTGCATCCTAAAACTACAATCCTAACTACCCACAATGACTGAGGGCATGCTGAGCCAGCCCTAAGCCACCTGAATCCAAACCCCAGCTACAGACCACAAAAGCTTATGTCGAATAAAACTTGTTAGTTTTTAAAGGCTACAAGACTGCTTGTTGTGTTCATTGCAAGAGACTAACAAGGGCACGGAGCATTCCAACTTGTGACCTTGCTTTGGCACCACCATTTGCCTTGAAGCAAATCAAATCTTAAGACCAGCTGTGAACATTGCAGAAGGTTACCCTTTTATTTCCATTAAACAAATTACAGATGTTTGGTATTGAATAGCTCTTCATATATAAAATAAAACAAGCCTTCAGTGCAAAGAAGTTAATAGAGATGCAGTTCTCATTTTGAATCAGTTGTGTTTAGTGCTACATTCTTTCATATATCATTTCTATTTCATTTAACTACTAGTCCATGAATAATTTCTTCATACTGAGTTATGAATATAGATGCTTTTGATCTTGAATAATTGTTGAACTGCCTGCCTGCCTGCCTGCCTGCCTTCTATCCGGTGAAGCTTACTTTCAGAAAACTGAATTTAGGATTGCATTGTCATTGCATCATTTTATGCAGCTATTCACCGTTTATAAAGCACAGAGACAAGGTGACCACAGACTTCCATGGAAAAGTTTGAAAGGTTCTTTTACCAAGAATGAACTTGATGACATGGTGAAATTGCCCATAACTGAGCTATAGAAGATGATGCTCTGAGATGCAGATCTTTATCTTACTACTGCTCAGTTATGGATGACATCAGCATGTCATTATGGTCATTCTTTTTAAAGGTAACTTTCCAAGCTGTGTTTCGAAGCACAGACTAGCCACAGAGCAAACACATTTCCAGAAAAAGGAGCCCACAGCAGATGCTTGTGGGCTTCCCATAGGCTGGCCACAGTGCGAGGAGAATGTTGGAACTAGATAAACCTTTGGCCTGATTCAGCAGGCACATGTTCTTTTTCAGGTTTGCGGCTGACCACAAGATTCTTTCAAGGCCCTGATTTGGCAAATAGACTGATTTATGTCAGGCCAAACTGGAGGCCATACAACTCAGCTCAGAGCTAAAGTTGAAACAAGACTTGGAAATCCCAAGCTCTGTGTTTCTGACTGATGATCATTGGGTTTCCACAAGGAGCTATAACATTTCTGCTTTTAAACACAATTTACATGATTTTCAGATAAAGAAAACCATTCTGAGGGTATCAATTTCCGATAAATCGTTGCAGTGGATCTTGAGTTTCTTTAAACATATTTATAAAGGAACAGCGCCTAACACCTGAAGGGATATTTGCTCCTGTGGGAATCAAACCTGCTAAACTCCATGGGGATAAACCTACCAATTGTCACCTGCATCAATATAAGACTCTTTATAGTTTTAAAGTAATTAAGGAATCCGCACTGGACTCTCAGTGTGAAGGAGTGGATCGAGAGTGATGGACTAGGACTCTGGAGACCAGGGTCCAAATCCCCACTTGACCATGGGAACTAACTGGGGAGGTGGAACTGGTAAAATCACACCTTAAATATCTCACTTACTTTAAAAGCCCTATTAGGGTTGCTAGAAGTTTGTTCCGACTTGACAACACAGAACACACACACACACACACACACACACACAATTAAGGCAAAGGTTCTGTAATAGTTGTTGTGGGTTTTTCAGGCTCTTTGGCTGTGTTCTGAAGGTTGCTCTTCCTAACGTTTTGCCAGTCTCTGTGACTGGCATCTTCAGAGGAGAGGAGTCAGAACTCTTGTCTGTGCTCTGGTTCTGTAATACTCTGTATTGTTTGATGGGTTGTTTCTATGAAAATAGTAGAAATTGTTTTCAAAACTGCCCCTTGATAAGAAACCTATCAATTTTTTTAAAGAGGGGGGCATAGGGATTTTTATGCTAGAAATAATAAAAGTTGATTTCAAGGGGGGGGAAGGGAATTGCAATTTTCCTTCACAAAATAACCCACTACATTTTTCTTTTCTTGCCCCAGTCTTTCTCTCCAAGGTCTTAAAAATATTCCTGCTTAGTTGAGTCAAAAATCACACAAATGAAAAAAAAACCCATAGGACAGACATGAGCAAAGCATTACATAAGGCTCAAAACCTTCTTTGAGGTAAGGGTGTGAATCTTACTGCATGTTCTTCCCAGAAGGAAACAAACAAAAAAACCAAACAAAAAAAAATTCTTCCTCTTGCAGAGAGATTTCTTTGCATGAGATTTTTGTTCCCCCACAATATCTCCTGGATTTGTCAGAAGTTTCGTGATTATTTTCTTTGAAAGAAATACCCAGCTTCAAAGGACTATTACAATTCCTGTGCAGAATGGGTTTTTTTTTCTCTTCATAGGGTTTCAACAGAAAGGTCATTAATTTGAATTTGTTAGCATCCAACCCAGAATAACAGGCAAAAAGAATTGCACAAAATTAAAGGAGGAAAATGAGGCAAGTATCTCATTTTCAAGGTAGGAAGAGAAAATCTGCTGGTGTAGGAGAATATTTCAGTGGAGCATCTTGGCACAGCAGGACCTGGAAAATCACAAAGAATAAGAAAATTTTAAAGTACTCATCACATCCCTACCCCCCAAAGCACAGTTGCAGTTGATCTTGGTAAATACTCCTGGCAAACCATTCTTTGTGAGGTAGGTCTGTCAGGACATACAGCTTTGGGAAGGGCCAGATTTCAGTTTTGGTAATTTTAAACTGTCAGTTTGTGGAATTTTCTGTAGCTGTAGTTTTCAAAGCTGGCTGGACAGCTCAGTGGTTTAGATATCTGCTTGTGGAGCTAGAGGTTAGGAGTTTGATTTCCCACTGTGCTTCTTGCAACTAGAGCCAGCCTATGTGGCCTTGGGCAAGCTGCACAGTCCCAGGGAGTCCCCAGGAGAAGGGAATGGTAAACTACTCCAGAATATTCTTGATCTGCAAAACCTTTAAAACGGGTCACCATAAGGCAGAATTGACTTGACGGCACATCATTCATTAATTGTAGTTTTCAAAGAAGTAGCCATGTTAGTGTGTAGAAGGATATCTAGACATACACATACCGAAAAAACCAAGAACAAAAAAATTAAAAACAACAAAAGCATGGTGGCTTTTGCATAATCTATATAGCTTTGCTTCACCCAGTATGTTTGAAGAAGTGGATATATCCACAAACGCCTACACTGAATTATAAAGTTAGTCTGTAAGGTGGCACAATGCTTTTGGTGTTTATATTTTTTGTTTGTTGTTTTTGCTTTTGTTCTTGTTTTTATTTTTCTCTGGACATTTCCATAGTTGATCATAGTCGATTTGGGATTTGAGTAAAATCCAAAGCACATTCAACTTTTTAAAGCTTTTAGGAAACAATTTGCTTTCTTCCAGAAGACAGCCTCTTGTTGTTGAAATGCAGAGCAAAAGGGAAGTTGCATAAGCATCTCCCTGCACTAGCAGGTTCTCCATTGTATGACCAGTTGTGTGATCCATCTTGTAAGCAGTACAAGAATAGACATGTGACATGGAGCCATTTAGGGCTTGGGATGATTTCCCTTCTACTTTACATTTAGGCAACAGGACACAAGTCATAGCACTTGTTTCCTCAACTGCATCACTATTTTGTAT
This sequence comes from Intellagama lesueurii, assembly GCA_037013535.1. Taxonomy (NCBI): domain Eukaryota; kingdom Metazoa; phylum Chordata; class Lepidosauria; order Squamata; family Agamidae; genus Intellagama; species Intellagama lesueurii. The sequence continues at coordinate 104,767,466 of JBAJHW010000003.1, forward strand.
GGTGTGATCAATAAGAGGGTGACCACATGGGCCTTTAGCCTACTGTTTGGTCCACCACAGGGATGGCAATCAGATGACATCTTTATTGAACCAGCTTGGTCCCAAAGTGTTCCTACCTGCATCTTTTTGAGGCCCTGTCAGGGGGCATTTTTGGTTTAGGTAGGATCACTCTATTTTGGTCCAATTGCTGGAGACAGACCAAAAGTGAGCCTTCTCTGTCAACTTGGCAGTATCATAAAGTGGCTTTAAAAGAGAGCCACTTCAGGATACTAACAAATTTAACACTTTCTTAGGTATATGGAGAGGCTAAGGAACTGTATTTTGTATGTTTGTTTGTTTTTTAAGACAAATGAAAAACTTTCTCCCAGAAACAGGCAGAGACAGGAGGGGCCAATGATGGGGATTTTTGTTTGCTTTTCTCTTAAAGGTCTGGTTGAGAGCCTGCCCACAGCCAAATCGGAGCCCAAGGAAGTGTTTAATTTGTCAGTATCCTGATGTGGCTCTCTTCTTGAGCCACTTCACAATACTAGCAAATGGACAGCGGACTAGTGCAGACCAAACAGGGTCACTGGAAGTCCATATACCAGTTAAATGCAAGGATTGCACCAACGGCATACCACACCGCCTAGTGATCCCATTTAGCCTGCACCAGCCTGCTCCAGCTAAGCCATGTTGCCAAGCCCAAAGATGAATGTGAAGGAACCTGGATCTTAATACCAGTGTGAATCAAAGGCATATGTGACTGATGCAAAGGATGAAATAATATGGAGGATGTTGAAATTTAGACTGACTTACAGCTTTCCACACATGCAGCAAGCCTGCTGGGCCCTCCCCTGACAGGCAGGAAAAGAATAGATTCTTGTATTAATTAGTTGATTGAATGTTTAGGAGCCTTCCATGATGCCAGAGACCTCCTCTCTCTCTCTCTCTCTCTCTCTCTCTCTGTGTGTGTGTGTGTGTGTGTGTGTGTGTGTCACAAACAGGCAGACCATCAGGCACTAGCTGGATGCTAACAATTGATTTTGTCTGTAGAATAGGGATTTCTTGCTTCTCCCACCACAATCTGTTTCTAAGGATTGAGGGGATGATGTGCACAGGAGATCACAGTGGAGTAAATCTTAGAAAACTGACCACCCTTGTGCAAGTAAGTTGCTACTTATGCCTCAGGACAGCACCTAAGGATTGAAACCGATATCTGTATGACTGCACTACACATCTTAATTGTTCAGCTTTGTACACATTCCCTTCCAAAAGCTCTTTGTTTACATGGCTTGTGTCTGACTAATAGGCCATACTGGGAGGAAACCAGCCTGCTGTAATTGTTTTTAGAGTATTAGGAAGACAAATAATGTTTCAAGCAGGAAACTAATGATTAGACAGACAAACACCAAAAGGCTATAACTTCTCTGATAGAAGGGAAGTGGAGACATCAAGAAGAGAACAGCAGGAAATGAAAACAAGGTTCTGCCACTGATGCTCTAGTGTTAAGGTGGAAGAAGGGTGTTAGGTTAGTGGGGGGGGGGGGTTACTTCCTCTTTTTCTCACTAATACCTGAACATTGCCTGAAACATACTGATTGCACTGCAAGAGATGGCAGACAACCGGGAGCTGCGGGTGGGGGGGAAAGCATTCACTAAAGCCCACATCCTTATCTGTTATCATGAGAAAAGGACAGCAGGGAGGCAGAAGCTAGCTAAAACATAGAGAACAGTACTAAACTCTTCTTCTTCTCCAAAGCCATTTAATCCAGGAATGCATGGAATTTACATTTTTATTCAGAGAAACAAACCCTAGGTAAATGTAGGCTGTGAAGAAGGCTTATCCATATTTCAGGATATCAGAAGGATTTAAACTGTAACCTTTGCTGGATTAACTAGCTCAAACTGTAGATCTAGAGAACAATGCTGGTTAATTAGACAAGGTCAAGGATTAGGATGGTACAGCAATGGACCTTGGAAACAGGGAGGAAATGAAACAACGATGGGTCCTAACAAACAGAGAGGGCAGGTGCCCTTGATGTGACCCTTGGTGAGTGCAAAGACAACACAGATTCCTACTTTATCATCCCATGGGAAGTCCCCATGACTCCCACGTCCTATGTTTTCTTCTCATCTGATGAGAAACAACAAGGAGGAGGTTTGGGGTTTTTATGACTCTTGTGCACATGTGGTATTTATTCTTTGTTTCTGCCATACAACAAACTGCATCTGGAAAATAAACATTTAAAAAGCAAAACACACCATTTGTGAGAAACAGAGATAATTATTATTATTAATAATAAGTATAACCTTTGAACTGCAGAGCTGGAAGGGACCCTATGGGTCATCGAGTCCAGTCCTTCTCAAGCAGGCACAGTGGGGAAATGAACTCCCAACCTCTGGCTCCACAGCCAGAGACCTAAGCCACTGAGCTATCCAGCAGATGTTTCAATTTATATAAAGAAAATAATATTTAAAAGTTCATCACCCTAAATATTGCCAGCAAAGCAAATGCCTCTTTCCCACTTGAGTCAAGGTTTATAGTGCCCAAAGCCAGTCAATGTAATGTGACCCAGGAGTCAGAAAATCCCATAAGATGTTTCCCCGCCCCTGGTGGTGAAACACAGCTCTTAGTGTTGCCCTTCCACCAGCAGGCCAAGACATTTTTATTCTAGCAGACTGAAATGGGAAAGCTTCCTGTCAACCCCCATGCATCCGGGTGGAACATTTTAGTCTATAACAAAAGGCTATAACTTCTCTGATAGAAGGGAAGTGTAGACATCAAGAAGAGAACAGCAGGAAATGAAAACAAGGTTCTGCCACTGATGCTCTAGTGTTGCTCCGGGTGGAACATTTTAGTCTATAACAACCCCGTCAACCCCCATGCATCCGGGTGGAACATTTTAGTCCTCCCGAGTCATGTTTTGTGGCAGAGTTCACAAAGACCTAGATCGACACCCAAATAAAGCTGTGGGAGGCATTAACTGAGGAAACAACCCTGTGATTTATTAATCTCCCATTCCTGGAGAGGTCTGATCTGGCCACAGTGACACATGCCTTAGTTACATCCTGACTGGATCACTGTAACACAGTCTATGTGGGGCTGGAAAGTGTCGGGAAACTTCAGTGGCTCTAAAACAGAGCAGCCAGATTGTTGGCAGGGGCTGGTTACAGGGATCACATAAACCCCCTGTTAGAGCAGCTCCACTGGCTGCCAGTCTGTTTCTGGCCACAAGTCAAAGTGCTGTTTCTAACCTTTAGAGCCCTAAATGGCCTGGGTCCAAGCTATCTCAAAGACCGTATCTCTCATTATGAGCATGCTCAGGTGTTAAGATAATCAGGAGAGTCCTTTTTCTTGTTCCTATCACCTTTGCAGTTGTGTTTGGTGGGACATAGGAGAGGGCCTTCTCTTTTACTACTCCTAGACTTTTGAACTCCCTCCCACAGGAGGCCAGCCTGGCCCCATCTTTGCAATCCTTCCGCAAGCAGGCAAAGACCTTTCTCTTCAGGCAAGCTTTCCCTCGGTGACTGGCTGCCTAAGTGGGATTTTTAAATGGATTGTTATGCCTACTGTTTCAATGTGTTTTTAGAATTGCTTCGAATTGCGTTTGTTCACTATTTCTCAGAGTGGTATTTGCTTGTTCCTTTTTAATATTTGTATACATATTGTTTTTAACTTTAAATATTGTTAAGATTGCTGGAAGAAATATCAACAACCTCAGATATGCAGATGACACCACTCTGATGGCAGAAAGTGAGGAGGAATTAAAGAACCTCTTAATGAGGGTGAAAGAGGAGAGGGCAAAAATGGTCTGAAGCTCATCATCAAAAAAACTAAGATCATGGCCACTGGTCCCATCACCTCCTGGCAAATAGAAGGGGAAGATATGGAGGCAGTGACAGACTTTCTTGGGCTCCATGATCACTGCAGATGGTGACAGCAGCCACGAAATTAAAAGACGCCTGCTTCTGGGGAGAAAAGCGATGACAAACCTAGACAGCATCTTAAAAAGCAAAGACATCACCTTGCCGACAAAAGTCCGCATAGCCAAAGCTATGTTTTTTCTAGTAACAATGTATGGAAGTGAGAGCTGGACCATAAAGAAGGCTAACCGCCGAAGAACTGATGCATTTGAATTGTGATGCTGGAGAAGACTCTTGAGAGTCACCTGGACTGCAAGGAGATCAAACCTATCCATTCTGAAGGAAATCAACCCTGAGTGCTCACTGGAAGGACAGATCCTGAAGTTGAAGCTCCAATACTTTGGCCATCTCTTGAGAAGAGAAGACTCCCTGGAAAGACCCTGATGTTGGGAAATGTGAGGGAAAGAGGAGAAGGGGACGACAGAGGACGAGATGGTTGGACAGTGTCATTGAAGCTACCAACATGAGTTTGACCAAACTCCGGGAGGCAGTGGAAGACAGGAGGGCCTGGCGTGCTCTGGTCCATGGGGTCACGAAGAGTCGGACATGACTTAACGACTAAACAACAACAACAAAAGTCACCTTAGGTCCTTTTTAAGGAGAAAAGTGGGGTATAAATAAATAAATAAATAAATAAATAAATAAATAAATAAATAAATAAATAAATAAATAAATAAATAAATGGGAGGAAAGAGAAAACCCCTCCTCTATTTTCATCCCCTTAAAAAATAATCCCTTACTGACAGACACAGTGAAATTCTAATATGATGCTAGGTTCTAATACATTGTTATTTCAGTATGCTATTTACTTTATTTAACAGCAACAACAAAAGAGAAGTCACCACGGCCCACTGAACAACGACCATGGGAAAAGGTAGGGAAGGCGCCAATCAACTCCCTGGGCTCTGCTCCCATTAGGCAGCACAGCCCCAGCAGAGTGCCAGCTGAAGAGAAAGTTGGGAAAGGGAGGTACTTTCCTTCCATCTCCCAACTTCACCCCAATGTTTTCTCCTCATACTGCTGCTGTCCTCCACTGCTGTTTCTGCTGTCTCTTTATTTATCTTTACCAGGTAAATATACCTATGGTAAACCTGCTCACAAGTAAACCAGTGATCCAAGGACCTGTGTGGACTCTTCTCACTGAAGAATAAATGTGAGAATACGTGTGAATGGAATTGCTCAAATGAGAGATGAAACAGATCTCACTGAAGATAAAAACCCTTTAAGTCTGAACCATACTTCTCCAAATTCCCCTATGTGGACAGAAATCATGGCTCTGGGAGAGTTCTAAACAGCGCCTCCAAGTTTGCCTACTTGCCAAAAACTTTTTAGGAAAAAAAAAAACAGACACCCACACACACACACACACACATTAAATGTATTGCTTGTTACCATTGGGATTATTTTTTTCAGTTCCAGCTAAACATCATATTGAAATAAACCAATGTTTCATGCTGGCTTTCAGAGAAATTTGATGCCAAAAAGCAGACTTGGCATATTCTGATTGTCCATAATTGGTATGGTTCATGGATTAGGATTGAGGGGAGTGCCTCTCACCAGAATATTTTGAGGTACCTCGCCGTACATCAGCTGGTTGCCCCTTCTATACAATAGGGTCAGAAAATACCCCATACTTATACGGTGCAAAGGTTTGTTTTGTTTTGATCCTGGTACATGGGTGTTTTCAGAAGCAAACTCAAGACCTGGCTATTTGGGCAGGCTTTCCCTCCTGCTGTATCTTAAATTCACATCTTATCATCTTGGATTTATAGTGCATGTTTATTGGTTTAACTGTTTTTAAATTTGTAATGCCACCCAGAGTAGACCTTTGGTCTAGATGGATGGGGTAGAAATCTAATAAAATAAAATAAATAAATAAATAAATTAAACACATTGGAAAGAACTACATGTTTCATATAACCTGCAATAAGTTTTTTAAAAACTGGAGATACTCTGAAAACCAGCATTAACCTGCCTGTTTTATATGTTTTGCTTGAACACACAATTCCTCACATTAAAGCAGCATGTGGAACAACTGTCAGTGGGCCAGCTGGCCACTTCTGAGAGGCTTCCCTCCACTACTGATGGTACCCTGGAGGTGGGGCATTAATTTGACGGCTTCACATGCCATGAAAACAATGTTGGTAAAAACAATGTTGCAAGCCAACTACCCTGTTTCCCTGAAAATAAGACCTAACCTGAGAATAAGCCCTAGTATGATTTCTCAGGATGCTCGTAATATAAGCCCTACCCAAAAAATAAGCCCTAGTTTAGTGAAACTCCGCCCTCCACCACTGTGCAGCAACCAGAAGATGACATGACTGTATTTAAATAAATGTAGATTGTTGTACATAAAAAAAATAAAACATCTCCTGAAAATAAGCCCTACTGCATTTTTGGAGCAAAAATTAATATAGGACCCTGTCTTATTTTCGGGGAAACACGGTAGTGCTCCAGTAGGTGGGAGGCCTTCTAGCCTGGCATCAGAAACCCTTGTGAGATTTAAAAATGGCACCAGTCTGTGCTTTTTAAAAACTGTGCTAGGACTTGCATCATGCATAGCGATTGAAGTTTCTGCAAATTCCCTTCACAATGTCTGGTATGTGAAGTTGCAGCCACTGCTAAAAAGAATATTTTGATGGGTCATTTGTGACTTTCCTTTTGTCCTTTTATTAATTAGAACATAATCTTTCTAACACTTGGATGAACTGCAAAGCCATGCTTCTTAACTCAGCACCATCTTCTTTCAAATACCCTCTCTCTCCTTGCCCCATCATGTTACTTGAATTGCCACCATCTACATGCCACCGCTCAGCCTAAAGGTTTACCATCCTTTTTGGTACCAGTCTCTCTCTGTTACCTCCCCCTGAGCTGCTCCGCAGTGTCCTTTAATATTCTACAACAAATTCCCATTTCAATGCAGGATGGCATATACACTATAAGAATAATTTGGAATACTAATGATTATTAATGATAGCAGTAACAGAAGACATACAAGAAAGGGGCATAAAGAGTTTTATTTGTTTTCTGCCTTCTATGATTATCAGCACTCGCATTACTCTGACCAAGAATTTTCTTCCTTTGTGAGAAGTATATCTCCTCAGTGCTGTCTCTTTAATGTATCACGGTAATATGTGGTAGATAGGAACAAAAGGCACTGCCATTAACTCTTTGCCATGGTAGCTATTAAGTGCAAGATAAAGTGAAATTTAAATCCCATGCCGATCCATAACCCAGTTTCTATCTGACTGCACATTTGTGAAGAAACTGACCTAAAGTGGTATCCATTATCCACAGATTCCTTTGGGTGAGGAAAAATGTCTAGCATTTTTGAAAACAACACAGGCATTCAGATACGTTCTGAGGTTCAAAACGAAATGTGTCTGACAGTTCCCAACTGATGTTTGGTGTGTCCACAACAGGCAACCAATTGCTCATGGTCGATACAACCTCACTTCTCAGTGCTGGGCAAGGTTAAAATGCCAATACATTTCTACCAAGTGCACTGAGAGATGTTTGAAGAGTGTAGTTTCTGAACGTAGTGAGTATGATCCATTGAGGGGCGAGGGGAAGAGAGACAGGAAGGTGCCAAATGGTGGTGGCGGTGGTGGGCATTGGGTACATGCATACATACATCAACTACTTGCCAGTGAACAGATCATTACTTAGAATAACAGGGATGTACTTTACAAGTAGCTACTACTTTGGAGGAGGCTGTTTATAAAAAGAGAATTACCCCAGAATGGTTGGACTCACTTTGGCCTCAGATATGATTTCACCAGGGGCTAGGGAGTGTGTAGCTTTCTGGGTATTGTTAGCTTAACTAACTCTTACTATTCACTTTAATGGCCAAAATCCTGTAGCTTAGCATAGTAAATTACACTCAAATAGACCCACTGAATCAATGGGAACTTGGTGAGTCAACTCCTTCATAAGTTCCATTGATCCAAATGGGCCTATTCTAACTGCTACTTACTTTACCATGGTAAGGTGTGTTGCCCTCAGGTGTGTGGCAGATTCTGTCCCATTCCTAGTATTAAAGTAAGATTTTCCTGGGAGCCTAGTCAGCTTTCCTAGTGAAACGCTCCATCCTGGGAAAGCTTTGATTTTCACTCAGAAGTAAAGCTATTTGAGCTCAATCGTTCTTCCTCCCAGGAATATGTGAAGGAGGTTCTAGCCTAAGAAATGTCAGATGTCCCTGCACACAGCATACACCTTTAGGCTGTAGCTTTATATACAGTCAGCCAGAGGGAGCTCCAGTAGGAATTCGTCAGAATGATTGTAGGACTGAAACCATATCCACACTTTCCTGGGAGTAAATTCCTCTGTGATGAAAGGGGCTTATTATTAAATAGCACTTGTATCTGCTTTTGCAACACGTTTAGGTTCAATGGGGCTATTTGTTTACTTAGGTATCTACTAATGAACCTTGCAAACACAATTTCACAAAATGAGTCTCTTCTTATTCACAGTTATATAATGGACAATATGAGCAATTATAGCAACAACAAAATGCTACAATTTGTGCATCCAAGTCATCAGCAACAGCACCAATACAGAAGCTGCTTGTAGAATTGCAAAGTTCAGTTGTTCCTTTGAATTTCAAATTCAGATAAAAATTCAAGATATCTTCTTCAACTAGGTTGGATATCCATAATATAGAAGAATCAATTCCACATACGGAGTCTTCAAAACCCTAGAATAAAATATTAATTCAATTGTATATATATGAATTCACTATGTGGATTCACCTGTCCAACACAAACTTACAGGAATTATACTTAGACCAAGTTGGCAAGGGCCTTAGCAGTCTAAGTGGCAACAGCAGCTGAGGCCTCTTCAGCTCCTGCTCTTTCTGATTCAAATTTCCTACTAACAACCCTGCTCTTTGGTTGTTGTAGGTTTTTCGGGCTGTTTGGCCGTGTTCTGGAGGTTTTTCTTCCTAACGTTTCACCAGTCTCTGTGGCCGGCATCTTCAGAGGACAGGAGCTAGAACTCTGTCTGTGTTCTGCTCTTTCTTTGTCTTATCCCTTTGGGCCAAACCTCATAGGGGTTACACTTGCACTGAGAAACCATACAGGTATTAGCAGGCTCTCATGAATGATTTATGTTCCAAGCAGGATCACACAGCAGTGGTTCATAGTGTGAGCTTGTGGCTGAAACATTCTTAAATCTGTCATTCTTCTAATCAAGTTTTTCTGTCATAGAACAACAGTGAAACATATGGATCCTGAATGTAGAACAATGACTGACTGTTTTTGTTTTGTTTTGTTACCTATTGCCAACAGAGAATTTAATCCTAGGTAATCATAGAGTGCTAAGGGAAGGGAAAAAGAAAGTAGTGAAAATAACACACACACACATCTTCATGATAAAATTCAACAATTTGGTACCTATCCAGTGAAGTGCAGCGCATAATTAAATTCCCTTTTTTTAAAAAAAGGCAATTCTTTTCTCATGTTAGCCTTCTAATAGAGTGTCCTGACCTTGAACTCAACACCACTTAGTTGCTTATTCCGAGCAGCCAGAAGTCCCACCTAAGGCAGCCTTTTGAAAGATCATTTATTTTCCAACGGCTCTCCGTCCCCCTCCCCCACCTGAAGCATGTGTGAGAGTTTAATGGGGTGGTAGTCTCTGATCAGCTGATGGAGAGCAGCTAAGTTATGCCCCTTAAGATGCTGTCTAAAGACAGAAGGAGTCAAACAGAGGGCATCAGAACCAAGGATGAAAAGGGAAAAGGAGGAATAGGTAGGTAGTCAGGCTGCATCCAGGGTAATTTCACAAATGCAGAGCTCTGCTCAAGCTTGAATCTTACCATATGGCATTCCTGTTTATTGCATTTTGTCAATCTATCTTCTGCAGAACAAAATCAAATGGAGGACTCATTTTCTTCTTCTCCCTGGCATCCACCTTAATTTGCTCTACTCGTCTCTCACAGGATGCAACCTTTTCAAACAGGATACTACACTTCCCTGGATCTTAGCCAAATCTAATTTGTTGTTATGGCTCCAGAACACATGGATGCAGAGTATCAGTCTAGTGGCTGAGAAATTTGTGTTTAGACTTGTCCAGTTAAGGGGGTGTTTTTATGGGGAAAATATCAATTCAAGACACAGAATCAGTTTTTCCAAACCAAACCTTCACTGAAGGATCCACACTGAAACTAATGCTCAGTTGGGACTTCCCAGATAATTGCTCTGCTTTGTGTACAAAACATGTGCTTGGTCAGGTGTATATTCATCTTTCAAATTCCTATTTTACAAAATAATTTACCCAGACAGAAGTAGAATGACCTGCAGCTTTGTGAGATGGATGTCTCCTACTACCCTGAACACACCCTGTCCCATCTGATTTTGGAAGCTAAGCAGGGTCAGGGCTGGTTAGTATTTGGATGGAAGACCATCAGAGAATAGCAGGGATCTCCTGATAGGGACCTGGAAAAAATCCTGTCAGAATATATGGAGAGCCACTGCCAATCAGAGTTGACAATACTGGGCTAGATGGACCAATGGTCTGACTCAGAATACAGACAATGCCGGCGTTCCTATATACACTGTATCATATTGTACTGTATTGTGTATTAGAACCACCAACCAGAGGCAGGTGCAGAGGGGTGACGGGAGAGAGGAGTGAGAAACTAGATGCAAAATATTGGTTAAGGGAAGGGAACTAGTTTTGAAATGTATGAACCTTAGGGTGAGATGACTTTTCCACACAGAGACTTCACCCTGCTTAATATACCAGGTTGCAAACTGATGTGATTGCATTTTTCCTTCCATTCACATGACGTTCTTCCTGTCTCACTTAATAAAATGACTTTTCCTATGATGCCTTGTGCCTCCCCCTATTCCCTGAAAATCAGAGCTTACTTCAAATCTCTTTTTGTTCTGGGGGAAAGGTGGAGTTTCTTACAGGTTTATTAAAGAGGAGTATCCCACTTTCCTTTTTCTTAAAAATAAAAATTAGTGCTTTAAAACAGACATTCTAGCTAACAGTAACCACCACAAGGAAATAGTCAGACAGAAGCACTGTACACTAAGAAAGTGAAGCCTAGGAGTTAAGTGGGGAGATAACTTAAGACCAGGTTAGGGAGAACATTATTTTTATTTGGAATTTTTTTACTGTCATTAAATTACTGAAAGTGGAAAAAGCCGTGCAGATCCCATGCAAACCACCCAGATATCTACCAGTGGACTCTAATATATCTTCCGCCTGCCCGGACCTATACCACCTTACTGGGCTCCATTCAGTTTATGCTAACCAAACACTTATCTGGGAACAACTGTGTAAACAAAGGTCCTGTCACAACATCCCATGAGATATCTCTTATACAATAAAGTCAGACTGCTAGTCCATGTTTAAATAATGGCTATTGATTCCTTTGTTAGTTACTGTCCTTGTTCGGAACTCCATTAATCAATGTTAGCTTCCAGGAATCCAATGTCTACATCTCAGAGATGAGAATGCAGGCAAGAACAGTAGACCACAAAAACAAAATTAAAACCACACTACTATCTTTGGGGATGCAGGAGACCTCTCATGACCCACTGGAGGAAAGGGAGTGCTATCTATTTTTTGGTGACATTGGAACCACATATTATTATTTCCAAGGTATGCTGTCATTGGGACTGACAAGTGTCTCTCATCACTCAGGGCTTCTCAGTTTCCTCCCTGTCCACAGGTATGAAACAACATATGCTAAACACAATAAGTTCCATCTGAATTTCCTCGCCAGCCATTTTTGTCAATTTGGTTGTTATGAGACTATTGGTGCAGCATTTTCAGTCAATACTAGAGCTACAGTAATATAGTTTGCCCTAATATCGGCATCACATGGCTGCTATGGTCTGTATCTGCCTGTAGAGAGAAGGAGTGTATATGCTAAAAATCAACCTCTCATATCTTTCTGCCTGAGGAGCATCATCATAAGCAAATGGCACTCTTTTCATCAAGTCAAAATATGTAGCACCCACAGCAAGTCAAGTAATTTCTGACGCTCAAGGCATCAAACCTCACAAATATTACTCCTTCCTTAAATAATACTTTTTGCCCTTCAATGACTCACTCAATCACCTGCCTGAGGCAGCCTCTTCAGTCTGCCTAATGGTAGGATTGGCCCTGGTGGTAAGTCTGACTGGAAGCTTTAAAAACTGGAGAGGGGTGGGGACAGTATTTGAATATTTGTTCTTGCTCCTAGAGCAAGATACACAATATTATTTATAATAGATGTATTTTTATCCTGCCCTTCAATTAAAGAATAATGCTCAAGGCAGCTAAAAGATATCATTAAAACCCAGTTTAATACAAACGAAAAATAAATTAGTCAACAAAACCATTAAAATATCATTAAGATTAAAACCATTCAGATAATCCCAGTGCTCAGTATCTTTAAAAGACCAATTTGAAGAGATGTTGGAAATAAATAGATAAGATTAGCTTAGCTTGCTTTGTATCCTCTCACACGAAACTTCTCTCCTCTGGCCAGTTCTTATTAATGTCTCAAAGTCTTGTAGTATTATTATTAGTAGTAGTAGTAATAGTAGTAGTTACATGCTGTCAAGTTGCCTCTGACTTATGGTGACCCTCTGAATGATGGACTTCCAAAATGTTAATTAGAGATGGGTCCCACTTCGTGAGTCATCAAAAGTTGATGATTCACAAAGCACGAAGTTGCCCCCAAGAAGCGATGAATAACGAAGTTACTTGTCGATTTGGGGGGGGGGGTATTAAAAACAAAACACCCCTGCCTCCACCCCCCACCCCCCCAACACCCCCTTCCTATTTTTTTTAAAAAAACATTCTGCCTACTGGTCGCCGATCAGCTAATTGGCGGCCAATAGTCAGCCAGCCAGCCCCACAGCCAGCCAGCCCCACAGTCTATCCCCCACCCCTTCCTCTCCCTACCTTAGCCCCCATCCCACCGACACCCCCTTACCTAAATCACTGCTGCCGAAGTCTCCATTTGGCCTCCCAGTCCCTTAGTCTGCCTTAATGGAATCCAGGAAGCCATTTGCAAAGATGGCAGCTGCAGCTTCCCTACCCTAAATGAAGCCGCAACCGCCATCTTTGCAAAGAGCAGCCAGTCTTCCTTTTTACATGCCATGGCTGGGAGGCCAGATGGAGACTTCTGCAGCGATGATTAAGGTAAGGGGGTGTCGGTGGGGGTGGGGTGGGGGCTAATGTAGGGAGAGGAAGAGGGGGTAGACTGTGGGGGCGGGTGGCTGTGAGAGTGGCTGACTGTGGGGGTGGGTGGCTGCCTATTGGCCGCCGATCAGCTCATTGGCGGCCGGTAGGCAGAATGGTTTTTTTTGGTTTTTTGTAATACGAAGGACAAATAAAAATGGGTAAATGTTCGTCCCTTCATATTCGTGGGGGTCTCTGGAACCCATGAATATGAAGGGACGAATATTTAACAAATCGGCTATTTTCATCGAAAAAGCCAATCCGTTTTTATATTCGTCCCCATCTCTAATGTTAATCATTAAGATACCTCATTTTTTGCAAACTAAGGGCTGTGGCTTCCTTTATGGAGTCAATCCATCTCATATTTGGTTTTCCTTTGTTTTCCCTGCTGCCTTCAACTTTTCCTATCATTATTGTCTTTTCCAGCAAGTATTGTCTTCTTGTGATGTGCTCAAAGTATTATAGCCTGAGTTTTATAATTTGTGCTTCTAGATAAGGTACAGACTTGCCCTAAGTGCCACATCCTAGCTTCACATCAGAGGCTGTTTAACTTTGAAATTTCCTGCAGCTAGATTTATGCTTTGACATGAGATCTGTATTGCCTTCACTAGATGTTGAAGGACTAGTGAGGTGCCATCAGAACAGCAGTTGTCCCACAAATTGGGTCCCTTTGTTAACATGAGCAGCCTGCCATCCTATATGAAGGATAATTCATCCCAGGACTTCCTTACGCAGCAACAGAATCCATTGCATTAGAATAATGTAGCATCTTCCTCTGCCATTTAAATTCATGGATCTAAATCTGATTCTGAGAACACTGAAGATATGTCATTCTCCAGCACTCCAATTTTAGGCTTGTTAAACAGCAGACGTAAATTCCAGCATGTTTGGTGGAACTTACAGAAGAATCCTTATTTTAGTGGGGAAGCTTTACCAGCCTTCTGACTTTTTAGAGTCCTGCTTCTTGAAACTAGTCAGATGGTTGTGTATGAAATCTCCAAGCAATTAGAGGGAGTTTTCTGGAGGGGCACATTTACTGTTTGTAGAAATGCTGCTAGTGATAGATGATCACAGAATTTCCATTGGTGCACTGAGCTCTCCAGGACTGGAGTAGAGATTGAAAAAGTTGTTGTTTGCCCAAGCCAGCATTGCTAGTAGTTGTGATGTCCAGGGCTCTGATGAGTGGCGGCCACTTACTAACAGAGATCTTTTCCAGTAACGAAGAGGCACCTCTGGCCATGTTCTCATCTCCTCCATTTAACAAATCTCCTAATTAAGATAATGCTCTTAGTCAGTTGTGATTATGTTTATGATTGCAGCCTAATCCTTACTCAGAGATGTGCCAGTGTACAAGGGTTGTAATGGACAGAAGCTTCCTGTGCTACTACAAATGCCTTTATGCTGTCAGAAATTCCTTTGTGATTACAGAGCCTCCTTCAGCAGGCCAATCACGGAGGTCTATGGGCAGAGAGATCTGCCAGCACAACTGGTGTGCTAAGAGTTGTGTGCAGAAGACCTGAAAAAGAGGGAAGGAAAGCTAAGTTATGTCTGATGCAGATTTCTTCCAAATCATGGGTGCAGCCATTGTGCTGACCCAAAGCTGAGGCAAGATGCAAGTAGTCACAAGAGGTTGCCAACTTCCATAGGCTGGAGTCTAATGACAGCTCAGCTGGCTGTTGGCCATCTTGGCCAGTTAGAATCATGCTCCAAGTCAATGAGTCCCAACCTTGAGTCTCCAGATGTTCTTGGACTAAAACTCCCAGAAGCCTTCACCAGTAGAGGTGCTGGCCAGAATTTCTGGGAGTTGTAGTCCAGGAATATCTGGGGACCAAGGTTGTAAACCACTGCTCTAAGTCAAAAGTTGGCAGGGAAAGAAGCAAATCAGTATGGAATAGAAATAGGTCATTTCATTTTAAAATGGCAGTCTTCTGCCAAATTCAAACAGCATTACAGTGAAGTAACAGTTGCCCGCTATACCTGGTGCCTTTTTCTATATGATCTGATGAAAAAAGAAAAGTTGTTATTTGGGTGCTAGTTTTATATAAAAAAAACACTTCATTGTTGAACAAACAGAAAGCCAGTTGTATAAACTAAATTTAGTTCTATTATCTATGAAATTAATTCTATTATTTGGTGTCATTTAGAAAAATTTCTGCTCAGTGGTTTTCTATTTATTCATTTTTTTCATTTCATTAATCTTTCTATCAATTACATCTTGTGTTTGCTTACTATTGTATGTTGCTGATTTTGCATTTTACTTTGGAGTTTTTTTTTATGGCTGTAGTGTTTTACCTTGAGCATCAGTTTTTGGAAAGGTGGGGTATAAATTTAATTGGAAGAAAGGCTGATTGTTTTCTAATTTGAGGGTTATATAATGTATGTCAGCTATGTTGATTTTCTTTTGCCTCTGATTAGAATTTTTAACCATCTTGCACTTCATTCAGTCACTGAATCCACACAAAACTATTTGTTTACTTCTTTATTTACTTTATTTACATCCCACCTTTCTCTGAGTGAAGGGACTCAAGGTGACAAGTGACAGTTTAAAAATAAATATGCTTAAAATCTTTATAAATTAATATATTAATATTAAAATACAGTTAAACCTGAATAGTGCTTTTAAAAAAACACTAACTTAAAATAAAAACAACCTGATAAAAATATGTTGCATCCTCTATTAAAAACTCCAGGACATTCTCAGATTAAAAGTCAGTTTAAAAGGAAAAGTTTTGATATGTTGGCAAAAAGGGGGGGCGTATTCAAACTTCATGTGGGAGCGAATTCCATAAATTGGGGGCAGCCACCAAAAATGCTCTCTCTCGAGTCCTCAACAAATATGCCTGTGATGGTGGCAGGACCTAGATAAGCCCTTTTGTTTCATAAACAAACAACACCTCTATAAGACTACTGCTTTTTGCCATCGGAGGTACCTTTTTGTCCCAGCTAATGTGATGTATTAGAATTTTACCAATGCCTCATGCTACTTTTCATATAGCCATGGGACTAAGAAGCATAGCTGAGGACCTGTCTTATCTGCCTTATTAGATGGAGAAGTAGGGTATAGTTTTAGGAGAGAAACAAAATTATATGTCATGATTTTATGATGGGACACATACTAAAGAGTTCAGTAGATCTATATACTTGTTAAAAGGGCAATGAAACAGTTCTGATTGCATAAAGTAAAAGCCATTTAAACATAAGCACGATTTTTTTTAAGGTCTTGCAAAGCATCTGGAAGATATTCCATCTTTGGTTAACCTAAAAAAAAGAATCAGAGAGAATGTCAACGTTGGAAGAGAAACACACAGAGGAAAGGTTGTTGTGTCTGCCTTCGTGGGCCAGTTGGTGCATAACTTAAGAGGGCTTCTCTTCCTGAAAGAATGATTCATCTTTAAACTTACACCAGAAAATTATTAAAACTAGGTATTTGCTGAACTCCCTGCCGCCACCACATATGCACACTCATGCACACACATTCTTATGCACAATCATAGACTGAAAGGTCTAATACACTAAAAGACTTAATATTTTAGTGACAAATGATCATCTCAGTTCACTGGAAATATATTTCCTGCTTTGTCCTCATTTAGATGAGAAGAGCATAAGCAGAGCAGTAAGCCACAGGCATACGTTATGACTGCAGTCCTATCCAAACACACTGGGGGAATTTACTTCCAAGCAAATATGCACAAGATGGAACTGTACAAAGCACAAACTGGGATTTGGATGGTGTCAGTTTCTTTGAATTTGATGAAATGTTCTGCCCAGGAAATGGGCATCACATTGAGCAATATGAAGCAAGAACTGGGATTTGGATGGTGCCAGTTTATCAGCATGCAATACGATGCTATACCTAAGCACCAGCTGAATCTAAGGCGTGTACAGGACAAACTGGCACATGTTTCCCTGTGACCCACCTTCACCAATTTGGCTCACTGATTAGGCATTACAGTTGGCTGGAATATGAATGAGGTTTTACATGGCAAGCGTAGAGTTGTTATAGGCAATCTAGGGCTATTACATTTAATTAACACAGAGATGGAAATCTATATTTGGAGAAAGCTGCACATGTATCAGTCCACTAAGCCACGATTCAATATATTTTTTATTATTATTATTATCTCCTTAAGAGACTGCAGGCTGTCAGTTTCCATCCTGCTTAATGTGCTATGAGATTTTATTTAATTAAAATGTTAACATTGCAGCAGTGCATTTGGAAAAAGGGAGAGCTGAGGGGTGGGGAGAATTTTATTTAGACTATAAGTTTAATACTGTTTCACAACATTATCTTCTCTTGATGGCGATGCAGTTTATTTATCAATATCATTTGTGGAAAGGATATGAAAATCTCTCAATATTGTTGTCATTGAATCCCTGAGAATACCACTGGTATTCTTGTCTCACCACAGTTCTATGTCAAGTTGTGACTTGTTATTCTTCCCCCACTGAAATTCACGTATATTTTTGTGTTCTTTCCCCCCAAAAATATTCACATTTTCAATTATGCACATTTTAGTGCATTATTTTTCCTTTTGGTGCACACTGTGCAAACATATGCATCTTTAACCAGTACGTGCTTTTGAAATGTATGCATGACCTTGTGTGTGTTTCTGTCTCACCAAAAGGCATCACATACTTTGGACATGTAGAGATTTCTGAGCCAAGAGACTACTGTCAGTTCCGGGAGGTGCAAGGAGGAAGCATGAATCAACATAATTTCTCTTCCCTCCTTAACAATAACAGGCCTTTAAAACTTTTACCCATTGACTTGGTAATTATACTTGGTAATTTGAAACAGACTATGATAAAATGTCTGCCTATTGATTCACTCCATCTCATAAGGAAAATCAGCAGTTGGGCAACACCTTAAATGCAGCCAAGAAAAATGTCATCAAGGTATGTAAACCTTTGAGTTCTCCAGAACTTTATATCAGCTTGGTAGGGGAAAATACAGGGATGTTCAAAATATCGGCCAGATGTTGTAACTATGAGATCTGCTCTGAAACTCAGTCCTAAGATGGAAAGAGAAAATGGAATGTGTAAGTTTCAAATTGTCTTGTGATACATCCGAGATGAAGAGGCAATAGTAGGTTGACATTATGATAATTACACAGATGGCAAGAAAAAAAATAGAAAAGGCTGTGTGGTCCTTACACAAAACAAATGCAAGAGCAGTTGATACCCTTATAACAACACTAAAAAAGTGAACAAACAGGTAGCTTTCAGTGTTAATCCATCTTCCTCAGCTGGTGCACCAAGATTTTGTGGACAGTGCATAAAAAAATGAGAATCCCAAAAATTCATGCCAAATGATTGTGCCAGGTCTGCTTCTTAAGGTGAGTTCAAATGCAAGCTGCCATTGAGGGTGTGATTTCAAGCTTCACCTCAGGTAGCAGCTGGCTGGATTTCTCCTTGCCACTTTTCTGTATTACCTTGTCCCTGTCCAAATAGGAACCTTGAGTTTCAAAAGAAGACAATGGGGTATGGGGTAAATGCAGATTATTTGGTGGTTCTTTGATGAGTTGGGAGGATGCAGGGAATCATCACCTAATGTATCTGGAGGCCATTATGGTTCAAGATGAAATGAATCAGGCAAGACGAATACCCAGAAGCAACTTACTGCAAAAAGACGCAGAAGAAAAAAACAATTGAACACCTCTAGTTATCACTTCCAGCCCACAGCTGAGACCACGCACATGCATCATAAATAATCACCAATTCCTTGACAAGAATACTTCACTCTCCCAAGCAAATGGTAGCAGACCTATACTTGCTTACAGACAACGCCACAATCTTAACCAGCTATCAACACAGAAGTTACACAGCACTGATTTAATGATGGAGACTATACCCTGCTACAAACCCAGATTCCAGCTCTGTCCCCTCATTTACTCTGGCAACACTATCACAGGACCCAATAATGTCACACACATCACCTTTATTGGTTTTTCAACTAATGTGATCTATGCCAGCTTTTTCTAACAGTGACCCTCCGCACTCTACATGGGATAAACAGGTCAATATCTAGGCAACAAAATTAATGGATATAAATCAGACATCAGAAATCGCAATACACAGAAACCTGTCTCAAATCACTTCAGTCTACCAGGACACTCTCCACAAGATATGAAAGTTGCTATTCTGGAGAAGCAAAACTACAGAACAAGAATCCAGAGATAAACAGCTGAGATAAAATATATACACATGCTGGACACGCATATCAATGGATTAAATATCAGTCAAGGTTTCTTAAGTCATCACCAAATGTAATTATTATGACTGTTATCCACTCTTATTTTCCCTCACAACTACCAGGTTCATCTTTTCAGAACAAGACTCAAAGATAAAGTCTGCCATTCTCTATATTACCACATGTTGTTCCTCTGTTGTTCCCATTAATCATGTTACTGCTTACAGTTAGTCTTTTAAGTACCACAACATCTTTTTTTTTTGCTTTTGTTTTGTGTTTCTTGTTGAAATGTTTACAGAACCAAACTTCAAACGAACTGAATACCAAACAGGGGTCATAAATCATTACAAGGTGTGAAATTCAACCAAACACCACTGCCTCTTAGAGCCTTGCATGAAGTCTCTATATTCTAACTCATATGTTTGAAGAAGTGGGTGATGTTCCACAAAAGCTTACATTAAAATATATCAATTTGTCTTTAAACGCTTAATGCGTGAATTCATGAGCTACTGTAAAAACAATCAGCTGACCTTAAATATCAGCAAAACAAAAATCATGGTCTCTAACAGGCAAGTAGCACTAAAAAAGTGGATAATCAATGGTCATCACATTGATCAAGTTAAACAGTTTAAATACTTGGGCATCTGGTTTCACCACAATCTCTCCTGGGCTCCCCATAGACAGTTTGCTATACAGGCCACTCAGAATACCATCAAGGCCATTTCCCCTTTCTTCTTTAACAAGTGGGGGGGGGGAATTTATACATGCTGCCATTCAGGTATTCAAGGCCAAGATCTTGCCTCAACTATTATATGGAATTCCAATCTGGATCCTAGGCTTTCACTCAAAACATTGAGAGTGTCCTTGCAACACTTTTAAGGTCTATCTTTGGAATGCCAAGATGTGTCTCCACAGCAGGTTTATGACTTGAGACTGGTATCTCTTCAATGGAATGTACTGCCTGGCTGCACACCTTCAGATATTGGATCAAAGTGTTATACACAGACACTTCGGCAGGATATTTACATCTTCTCCAGAAAGACATCTGCACTAGTACTTGGATAAAATCTTTCCCACCAAACTGCACCTCTTAGGTCTATCCATGGATTTTCTACATGCTCATGAACTTAAGACAGTTAAATCTACCCTAGAAAAGCAGATTAAGGATATTGATTTTCAGTATTCCATATACAATGCCCACAAAATCTGCTCACCTATGAACTTTGGCCTAAATTTCAAATTCCACCAAAGAGCTAACTACCTGGAAAACCTGACCATCCCAAAATACCGGCAGGCCTTTTCAAGAGCTAGATTTAACTGCCTTCCATCTGCAGTTTTAGAGGGACGCTACCATGGTGTACCATATGAAAATCGACTATGCCCCTGTAATGATAAAGAAATTGAAACATTAGAGCATGTCCTTTTCATATGCAGTTTTTACAGGGATGACCATGCCAGACTCCTTAGCCCTGTAATGAGAGATTTCCCAGGCAGGTCCTTGGACTGGTACACAAGAACTTGTGGCCAAGTTTCTTTTTTCTGCACAAAGAACACAAAAGGAAATTCTCACCTGTGCTTTATTTGTTGTTGTTTAGTTGTTTAGTCGTGTCCGACTCTTCGTGACCCCATCGACCAGAGCACGCCAGGCCCTCCTGTCTTCCACTGCCTCCCGGAGTTGGGTCAAATTCATCTTGGTAGCTTTGGTGCCACTGTCCAACCATCTCGTCCTCTGACGTCCCCTTCTCCTCTTGCCTTCATACTTTCCCAACATCAGGGTCTTTTCCAGGGAGTCTTCTCTTCTCATGAGATGGCCAAAGTATTGGAGCCTCAGCTTCAGGATCTGTCCTTCCAGTGCTTTATAATATTTAAGTTTTTGCAGCCGAATCTACCTAATTTTAAATTGTTTTAAATCATTCTTGAAATTTTAAATGTATTCTATTGGGTCTCTGACCACAAAATAAATACGACTACTACTACTGCTGCTGCTGCTACCTTAAAATTCCACTTTTTTTTTTTGCATTTGTTTTGTCATGTGTTGTGTTTCTTGTTGAAGTCCCCAAAAAATTAACTTTCCCAAACTCTACTTTTGGCCTTAATTTCTCAAGCCCAGGAAATAATGGGGGGGGGGGGGGGGAGAAGAAGAAGAAGAAAAGAAAAAAAAAGGCAGAACTCTAGTGTATATATTTACATCACATCACAGGCTACACTCCTGAACCACAGTTCTGTGGTTACAAACACCACAGAATGTGGCAGATTACATAAGGCTTAACCAAAGTTATTTCCTAGTAAAATGTGGGCCAATCACAAGAATCAATATGATTAATTATCCCACTGATTCCAGTAACTGAGTTAAATTAAGTTACAACTATGGCATGCCCCCCAATCTTATCCATGCTGGAATAAGGGAACACAGAGCAGAGCCCTGTACTCTTTGGGAGGTACTCCAATCTGGTCTTTGTATGTATTTTTACAGGATATTTAAGTTTCCAAATTTACATGAAAAACTCCAGATGCACAAATGGGGAAATGCAAATAAGTTGGTCCTGGGGGCTGGGTTGCATAATACCATCAGAGCAGAAGAATTATTAACCACTTCCAATCCAGAGAACGTAAGAAAAAAGGAAGCAGGGGGTGACTATTATGAATTTGACAGTGATACCAATGCAAAAACAGGAAAAGAAACACGAAAGACAGGGGGAGAAAGACAGACCATAATGTTCTAAATTCAAGTTCTGACTTAACCACAAGAGTGCAGGCATGGAGACATACACACACTCCTAGTAGTGTAACTGTCTAAGTTTTTTAAAAAGGCAAAGTCCAGGCAACATGTTTAATTGACAGAAGTCTCCCACTCTGCAATGCAGCTGGGAGAGATTTGAGCAAGTAGGTGGACATACGCAGAAAGTGGGTGCTACATCCTGGTGACTGTTGGAGTCTGGTTTGCAATCTCACAAGCTGTCTCTAGTTTTTTTTGACTGGGAGGGACTTTTCTGAGCTATGGTGATTATCTATCCAGCACTAACAAATCATTCCTTCCAGCCTTTGAATTCAAAGAGAGCCCCACCTCTCTGCTGAGTCATTCTTTTTCCTCTCTCTTCTGGGTTGGTGATTGTTTGTTTGCTGTTGATCAGTTCAGTTGGTTGCTAAGTATGTGTGCAGTTAAGAAAACAGAATACACAAGTTTGAAAATTCAAGTAACTATAAGTAAGAATGTGGGTTTTTTAAATTCTTTCTCCTACAAATGTCTCAGAGGAAGTTTCTAAGACATTAAGTGCAAGTTAATGAGAAAGGGGTGCACTATTTGGGGAAATTGTAGTTATTCTCCTCTGTGAGTATCTGTACCTCTATGGTGCAGCAAAAGGACTTCTACCAGAAATTCAAAACTTGCAACAGTGACCTCAGTCAGGGACCCTTCCTAGCACCTCAGTGGTTCAAGTGTCCAGGAGAGATGTAGGGTTTCAAGATTTCAGCTTCTTTTCCTTTCGGTGCCATGTTAGTCTTCTTGGTACTGTGTATGATTTGATTTCTCGTTCTTCATAAGACACGTCTTCTTTTATTCTTCCATTTTAACCCCAAGACTGCTAGATTGAACATGTGAGATCAGTGTAGGATTCAGTTCAGGCGCTACTTGCTCTCCCTTTTATCACCTTGAGGCAGCGTAAATAGTCCCGATTCAATTGGTATTTTCCTGTTGGCCCAATTTCAGTGCACATCCCTAGCTAAAATTCACATCTAGCTAGACATTTTAAAATGTTATGGCTGAACAGGAACATGCAGGATTGGACTGTTAGTCTGGATTAAACCCAGTGAGATTTATATCACAGTATTCATATACAGATTTGCACTGCAAAATTGGTTTAATAATCTTTCTTTCATCTTTCTTTGCAGAATGCTAGGGAGTTCCAGTAGAGGCTTCTTGATATCCTCACCAAAGCACAGTTCCAAATTCTCTGAATTCTTTGGATAGTTCTTTGGATACAGGACTGGTCCAAATAAAGGTCTGTCGTGTGCTAACTCCTATCATGTTATCCCAGCTCCCGAAACAGAGCATCTCCCAAATGTCTTTCCCCATTTCTGGAAGAAAAAGAATAATCAACTACTCGTATTAAAGAATTTAAAATGTGTTGCTTCTGTAATTTCAAGTTTGTTTAATTAATTAGTTAGTTTTCCACTAAAAGTTAGTGTTCAAGGCACTCATAACAAAGCTAAGCCTTCCTAACCTTTTGTTGTTGTTCCCCGAATGGTAAGATGGAAACTGATCTATCAGGGACTCTTATGAGAAAATGTGGATGGTCCCTGAGAACTAATTGCAAACCAGTCATCTTTGGCAATGACACCTAAAAGACTATGCTCTTCCGTTATGGCAATGACTGACATGCAGAAGACCCAATTATTGGCTATTTTTAAATCTGGTGTTCTCCTGGCTAGCTATATTTAAAAAAAACCCACACACATATGGACATGTGGAAACAGCAGGAGATAATTAGCCCCATTAAATCGGGCCATTCATTAGAGTCCACAACAGTATCTGTCACAAAAGAAGAAAGAGGCTATTTATGTGTCAAGATTCTTTCTCCTTGACAGTGCCTAATTGCTTTGGGGGAATTCAGCTAACTTAACTTGAACATCAGGAAACATCAAACCCACCATCATCTATACAGGGCACTGTGGTCTGCTAGTCCATCAGATTCAGATTATTGACCAGGATAGCACTGATGTCCAGAACTTGGAAATTATCTTTTAAACTACAATTCCAAGAATCCCCCAGCTAGCATGGGGAATTCTGGGAGTCATAATAATAATAATAAAAGAATAATGTCTCCAAACTCTGTTTTTTTGGCATACTATGCTTCTTTCTTGTAGCATCTGCAAGACTACTTACTTACTTACTTACTTACTTACTTACTTACTTACTTACTTACTTACTTACTTACTTACTTACTGCATTTTTATGCCACTTTTCACCCAGCAAAGGGACTTAAGGCAGCAACAAGAAGAAATTTAGTAGATGAAATTTCCCCTTATACTGCATCACATGCATGGAAGACTAAATGGACAAGAGCACTGCTGAGAGAAGTTGGTCAGATCTTCAGATCCCCCAACTATTTCTTTGGTTCGATTTGTTCTGGGAGCTATGGGTCATCAAATATAGAGGATGAGGAGTTAATGAAGAGTGCTAGTAAAATGATATCTATGGAGCTGTCTAGAGACACCCAGACTGCATTTGAAAACAGGCATTTTCCCTCTAACAACATAATTTCCTTACAGTCATGCTCCTGAGTAATCAGACTTGGAAATTATGCCCATCTTTACCTTCCAAAGACAAATCATAAAGTAAAGCACATTAATTTCCAATATACAAAGGTAAGAAAAACTTGAGCTAGGACAAACAGATGTTTGTTACCATCTGAGAGGCCGGCTACATAGACTTTTATCCCACCCTGTAGCGCTGTGCTGGAATGGTTGAGATTAGAGATGGGGATGAATTAAAAAAAAAGGCAATTCATTTTTATTCGTGATTCATCAAGGTTAACAAATCAACGAACACGAATTTACAAATATTCTTCGACGAATCGATGGATCAATTCATCTTCACTTCAAAAGCCTATAAAACTGGCCCCCAACCACCTAGAGACACCAGATTTGCAGGGAACCTTCCTCAGACGCTTGTCTACAAGTCCAGAAAGTTTGCTGAACATTGGGTAATAGATCTCTGAGTTATATAGTCACAAGGAGGACAACACCAGTCAAGCTCCCCCCAGGTACTTAGAAAATCCGGAATCACACCAAAGCTTCCTATTTCCCCAACATGCCTGCCAAGTTTGGTGAAGATTGGATATCGGACATCCGAGTTATTCACCCACAAATTGGGTTCCCCCAGGAGAGTTTACCATGCGGCACAGAAGCCCATGGCGTTGAGGGAGTTATATT
Source organism: Intellagama lesueurii (assembly GCA_037013535.1). Classification (NCBI taxonomy): domain Eukaryota; kingdom Metazoa; phylum Chordata; class Lepidosauria; order Squamata; family Agamidae; genus Intellagama; species Intellagama lesueurii. Next base: position 104,792,672 of record JBAJHW010000003.1, read on the forward strand.
TGGCCCCAGCAGAATGAGAGATCTTTGGCACTGAGGTAGCTTGGTTTCTCTCTGGCAGGCACACAGAGGCATGAGGCATTGAGTTTGTCTTCAGCAACATAACATTAGCCAGTGAAGTACAGTTTGCCCCCAGGAGGCAATGAGGTATTTGGCAGCAAAGTAGGCTTTTTGGGCCCATCTGGCACTGGGGAACATGGCAGCAAAGTAGGCTTCCCCCCCCCCAAAAAAAAAACAAATATCACAATACAAAATACTTACTAACAATCAAAAACACAGTGCACCCCCATACCCATGAGACCCTTTGGAGCATGTCTTTTATTACAGACCTCCTTTCCAAAATTGTATTGGTTATTGATTAGAGGCTTTCCCCTTTCCTTTCACTAGTACAAATTCAATAAATCTACCCCAATAGCATAGAAAATATTTGAACTTATTTCCCCTCTTTTCATCTTAAGTTCAGTAGTCAGTTTGTCATTTAGCACAATGTCCCATACTTTGTTATACTAATCTTCTAATTTAATATCACGTTTGTCTTTCCAGTATCTAGCTATTAATAATCTAGCACTTGTCATAAAATTAGAAATCAATTCCTTTGAGCAATAATCAAGTTCTATCTTATCAAAAATTGACAGCAAGGCAATTTTAGAATTAAATTCAATATCTTTTCCAAATATATTACATATTTCTTTAAAAATCAATTTCCAAAATTTCTGAATCAATTTACATCCCCACCATATATGGTAATACGTGCCAATTTCTTCATCACATTTCCAACAGGCCTTAGAATAATCTGAATTTATTATGTTCAATTTCACCAGAGTCATGTACCACCTTAAACTGATTTTAAAAAAAAATCTCCTTTATTCTTACTGACATTAATCTTAAAACTCTCATCTTCCAAATTTTTGTCCAATCCTCTGTTCTAATTTCTGTCTCTAAATCATATTCCCAAATTGATTTCAATCCTTCTATTTCAATCTCATTTTCCTCCTCATCCAAAATTAGGTTATAAATTTTACTTAGGCTTTTTGGCCCCATCGGGCACTGAGGCACATGGCAGCAAAGTAGACCATGGCACTGCAGGTTAAACTGCTGAGCCGCTGGGCTTGTCGATCGGAAGGGTCGGCAGTTTGAATCCGTGCGACGGAGTGAGCTCCCGTTGCTTGTCCCAGCTTCTGCCAACCTACTGAGGCAGTAGAGACACACAACACAACCACTCAGGAATTAAATTTTGGGGACTGAAGTAGTTGGTAGCAAAGTAGGCAGGAAAGCATGTATAGGCATCAGGCACTGAGGCAATTGGCAGCAAAGTAGGCAGGAAAGCATGTCTTAATAGGCATCAGGCACCAAGGCAATTGGCAGCAAAGTAGGCTTTGCCCATTGGGGATGTACTGGCAGAAATCTTCAACATCAATGAGCAAGAGTGTGTCGTTTGCCATCAAGGTGACATTTGAAACACAAGCCTCCAAAAAGAACTAATTATTTATGTTATTAAAATGTGCTATTTTTGGCTGCCAGGAAGGCTTTGGTTCGCCCCAGCCATGTTGGCATGGGAGGCTCCCAGACAGGTTTGGATGGGGCCGCCCCGACCATGTTGGCATCGGGGCACCAGGACAGGTTTAGGTGGGGCCACCCCGGCCATGTTGGCATCAGGGGCACCCGGACAGGTTTTGGTGGGGCTGCCCCGGCCATCTTGGCATCGGGGCGCCCGGACAGGTTTGGGTGGGGCTGGCATGGCCATCTTGGCATCGGGGACGCCTGGACAGGTTTGGGTGGGGCTGGCCCGGCCATCTTGGCATCGGGGATGCCCGGACAGGTTTGGGTGGGGCTGGCCTGGCCATCTTGGCATCGGGGCGCCCGGATAGGTTTGGGTGGGGCCACCCCGACCATGTTGGCATCGGGGACGCCTGGACAGGTTTGGGTGGGGCCTCCCTGGCCATGTTGGCATCGGGGCGCCCGGATAGGTTTGGGTGGGGCCACCCCGACCATGTTGGCATCGGGGACGCCTGGACAGGTTTGGGTGGGGCCTCCCTGGCCATGTTGGCATCGGGGTGACCTGGAAAGGGTAGGAGGCTGGAATCATCAGGCAGGACTTAATGTAGTCCTTAGAGTATGCCCCTGTCACATTGGCATCGGGGGCACCCAAGTCGGGTTGGGTCGCTGCACCGGAATAAGCCGGCAGCTTTGAACCAAGACCAGGACTTGGAAAGAACTTGGTCTGATGAGGCGACTGGACTCACCATTCAGGACTTGATGTAGCCCTTAGAGTACACCTCGTCATGTTGGCATCGGGGTGCCCAGACAGGTTTGGGTGGGGCCGCCCCGGCCATGTTGGCATTGGGGCACCTGGGTCGGATTGGGTCACTGCACCGGAATCAGCAAGCAGCATTTGAGAATTAGCCTGAGGAAGCTGGAAGGGGCTGCCGGACTTGAGAACATGGCCCGAGGAGGTGGCTGGAATCAACAGGAGCAGGACTTGGGGTAGGGGCACCTGACCCAACTCCTCCTGCCTCCCACGCAGCTGGCGGGCAGCTTTCAGGCTGTGGGAAAAGTGGCCCACCAGTTGGTGGCATTGCTCCAGGAGTGCCCGGGTCTCCCGGGTGCCTGCAACCCATTCGGGCTTGATGTGGCTGCCCAGGCCAAGGGTGTAAATTTTTGCACCACAAAGTGTAATTTGTGTGCCATGCATACGATGCCCTCAAAGCCCGCCACGTTCAATGCTGCCAACATGTTCCGCCCAGCATCCGTGAGCATGTGGCCACAGATGACCTCCCCCTCCGGTGCCCACTCCTGCAGCGCAGACAGGAACTCATTGGCGATGTTCCTCCCTGTTGCCTGAGCTTCCATGTGCCACGCCTGCAGCAGAAGAGACCTGTAGCCTGGGGGCAGGACAAGGGCCTCCCCCTGCGGCCCTGTCACCAATGCCCTGCCACTCCTCAAGTCCTCTGGCTGCCACCAGTGGGCTGTGAGCGAGAGGTAGACATGCTGACCTCCGCTCCACAGGTCCGCCGTGAAGTGCACCTTACGCCCCTGTACCCATGAAAGATGGTCACGGACCACCTCCCTCACATAGTCATAGAGCAAGGGCAGCACTCTAGAACTGAGGGTTCTCCCTGAGGGGAGGTCGTAACAGGGGGCAAAGAAATGCAGCAACCGGCAGAAGGCTGGGGCTTCCATGGTGGACAGTGGAAGTCCGAGCAGGGCAATCATCTCGGCGACGAGACAAGTGGCTGCCTCCCAGGCTTTGCCCTTCAAGCGCCGGCTGAAGGTCATTGCAGACCCCAATGGGTGCCAGTTCGTGGAGTGTGGCCTGCCTCATTTCTAGGCCCCAGAAACCCCCATGGCTGCTCTTTTGGAAGGAGGTGCCTCCTTCTGCCTCCCTACATCTTCTCCTGGAGCTGCTCTCTTCCCTCCCCCAGACGGTGCTGACAAAGTGCCTTCCCTGGACAGGAGCCTTGGGGGTGCCTCTCCAGATGTTGGCGGAGGGCGGTGGAGGACAGATGCCTAGGGTCTGACCCCCTCCGGACGACCACAAGGCAGGCATTGCAGTGTGCCAGCCGTGGGTCATCGTTGACCACCGTGAAATGATCCCACATGGCCCCTCTGCCATGTTTGGGAAAACGAGGACCCACTGCTTGCCCCTGACTGCTGGCCTGGGAAGAACTCTGTGTCCCAGGGGTGCTGCTGGTCTGGGAGGAGGGAAGAGATTACTCTGGGGACGGGTGTGTGTGTGAAGCCTGCCCTGCAGTTACTGGTTCCAAATCGGATTGGGGATCTTTGGAAACCAGTAACTTCTCAGAGTCCTCTAGGGAGAGAAGCGGCAGTTCTTTGGGCACCTCTGGAAGATTTGCTTCCATGCCTGCCTGCAAGGCCACCGGAGGAGCAACGGTGGTGGTGGTGGTGGTGGTGCCACTGCCTAGCCTACATAGCTTCACAGGCTTCTTCCCCTTTGATTCCCCGTGGTGGAGAACTCCCTTCATTTTCTACTGCCTGCCAAACCAACTTAACAAATAATAAAGCAATGGGGAAGGAAACTAATAGAGGATCAGAGAAAGTGTAAATTTTATTTTTAAAATGATGGTGGACTAATTGTTTTACTCAAATGTGACCTGCCTAAACAAAGCCCCCCCCCCCCAAGTGTAATGCCAATTAGGAAAAGGGATTCCAATCCACACACACAAATCCCCCACCCACCCACTGTGGCTGAACACAAGCCAAAAATAAACTCCAAAAATAATTAAGTTTTAAAAACCTAAAGCCCTGCCAGTTAAGTCTCAGTCAGACACACACACACACAACCACGAATTAAATCAGTTAGGGAAAGGAAAGGAAAGGATTCCAGTCACACACCAAATTCCCCACACACACACCCACTCTGTCTGAGACACAAGTCTCCAAAAAAAATTAAGTTTTAAAAACTTAAAGCCCTGCCAGCTAAGTTGCACACACACACAACACACACACAAATCAGTTTTAGGGGAAAGGAAAAGGGATTCCAGTCACACACCAAATTCCCACCCCACCCCACCCCACCCCACCCACTGTGCCTGAGAGACACAAGCCTCCAAAAATAATTAAGTTTTAAAAATGTAAAAAGCCCTGCCAAATAAGTCTCAGAGACACACACAGACACAACCAAATCAGTTAGGGGAAAGGAAAGGGATTCCATACTCACACACCAAATTCTTCCCCACCCACTGTGCCTGAAGAAGACACAACTTAGCCTCCAAAATTTTTTGTTTTCAATGTGTATGCAACTTCATATCATTGCATATGAGTTGCACACACTCCAAGACCAAAAAAGAGAACTCTTTAATTAGTGGCAGATTTACATTAATGCCCATCCACAAGCAGATCATTACTTATTAAAGACATACTGAACAGGACACTGGCCATTATGACTATTCCATTAACATTCCACACCACTTTGTAGTGCTGGTTGTTTCTCACTTTATGAATACTCGCACATTTTTTAAAAAAGTTATGTGATTTCTGTTAATCTATGCAATTTTCTCCTTCTTTGTATTTATAGAGAACTTTCTTATGCAGCCTTTGAGCTGAGAAATGCATTGTAAAATCTGGAGAATGGCACAACACAAAGAAAAAAGTTCTTTTAGCTGGAATATTATGTAGATTAGAACGCAGTTATTGGCTGAAATCCTGTTGCTTTGTGTAGTAAAACAACATTCACTACTTGAATAGGCCCCTTGAATCAATGGGGATTGGGTGAGTCAACTCCTCAATAAATTCCACTGATACAGTAGGCCTACTCTCATGGCAATTTACTGCTCAGCAACAGGATTTCAACCAATAACTGTGTTCTAATCTGCATTTTATCGCAGGAAGTGCAAGTTTGGTCTGTTCACTTTAAAAGCAGATGAAACAAGAAGTTTCTCCGTCCCTTCGCCTAGTCCCATTCGTATTATAATCCAGATGGTACAATACCATCTGGATTATAAAGACAAATGGGTAATTAGGAACTAACGAAGCAGTCTACATGCAGGCCAGTTAATGAATTACAATACTAAGGAAACTTACAAAATGCTTTGATTACGTATGTTTAAATAGTCTGTTGTTTGTATTATGACCATCTTAGGCAAGGATCACTTCAGGTTCTCTGCTGAGTATAGACTCTTGTTTTGCCTGCATTTAGGGCTAAACAGACCTTCAGTGGCAATCTTAGGAATATGAGCAGACCTTCAGTGGCAATCTTAGGAATACGAGAGGTAGCCAACAGTTGTGACAGAAAGTAAGGAAAACATACACTGGCAATTTGTCACAGTGACAGCTAGAGAGCTTCTGTGACAACTCAATTCATAAGCTCCATTCTCATTTCCTCTGCAACCCACCTGACTGCAAAATAATAGCTTTGGAGGGGAGCATTGTCAGCACAGCGCAAAGGAGGCCATGCAGACGCCACTGCCCTTTCCATGAAGGTCGATATATGTGCTGATAGCCTTATGTAAGTTATGCCTCTCCCCCTTGCCACTGAAACAATACATTAGAAATAGTGATGATTCTGCACTTTTAGCAACTCCAGTTACTAATCCCAGTGTTCACTAATGTTCACACACAGAGAATATATATACAGTCAAGTCTTAAAAAACAACAACCCCACACCTCTGGTTTATGAATGTGGGATATTGTGCATCTGTATCCATGATTCAAAATGCCGGGAAATGGCCTGATATTGCTGCACAACATTGTACCTGCGTTGACAGCACGGGAAAAAAGGATGCCAAGCTTTACATAGCAAAGGGCAGCCTGGATGCTGACGACACCCAAATCAGCAGTCAAGCTGTCCTACAGGATACCATCTTATGCTCACTACGGTTCACAAAGTGACACCATATAAGGGAAAATCCCAGAAGCTGACTTCTTTTTTTCATCAGTTAACCACTTCTCACCTAAACACAAAACAATTAAGGTGTCACTCCTCCTATGCAGTTTTCACAGCTGCTAACTAGTGTCCAGACTGCCTCTTGAGTGAATCATTCAGAAAGATAAAATGATGGAGACTCAGGAGTAGTTCCCTCTTTCTGAGGAGATAGCTTTTTGCACCATAGGATAATTCTCAATAGTCAGTTGTGGGATTGTGGGAGTCATAGCCTAAAGAATAATTTTTCTTCTCTTTTAGCTTTAGAGTAGAATGGATTTGGATCAGAGTTTGGTCCTGGTGAACACAGTTATCCTCTTTTCTTCCCCTCATACCATTTTACCAGACAAAATCATCTTGTCCCTGCTCTATTATTTGCCTCATTTGGAAAAGCTGTATTTTCCTGTTAGGGAAAATTTGTTATCAGGGACATGTTTTTCATAGACCAATAGAGCTGTAGGAGGGTTTTTAGGTAACTTAATCCAATCTTCTGCTTGATATAGGAAGTCCAGATTTGCTCCTCTTATTTTCTTCTGCAGTTGTTGTTGTTTAGTCGTTAAGTCGTGTCCGACTCTTCGTGACCCCATGGACCAGAGCACGCCAGGCCCTCCTGTCTTCCACTGCCTCCCACAGTTGGGTCAAATTCATGTTGGTCGCATCGATGACACTGTCCATCCATCTCGTCCTCTGTCGTCCCCTTCTCCTCTTGCCTTCACACTTTCCCAACATCAGTCTCCTTTCCAGGGAGTCTTCTCTTCTCTTCTGTAGAGGAAGACTCAATAGATTTTTATTCTTCCTCTACTTGATGATCTCTGGTGATGGAAAAACCATGATATAAACACTTGGATAATGGGGTCTGTTGCTTGCTGTTAAGAGGTTTATTTATTTATTTATTTAAAATATTTTTACCCCACCTTTCTCCTAAAAAAAGGGACCCAAGGCAGGTTACATCATTAAACAATATAATATTAAAGCTAAAAACAGTAAATTATTCAAGTATTAAAGAAGAATAACATTATATTAAAAACATTAGGTAAAAGCATTTCAAAAGAAAACAGATTTAGAAGCAACACAATACAAATCATCCCTTTTATTGTCTCCTAGACAGTCAGTCAATAAGGAAAACCCTACCTGAAGAGAAAGGTCTTTGTCTGCTTGTGGAAGGACAGCAAAGATGGGGTCAGCCTGCTCTCCTGTGGGAGGGAGTTGCACAGTCTGGGAGCAGTGGCAGAGAAGACCCTCTCTTATGTCCCCACTAAGCACACCTGTGAAGGTGGTGGAACTAAGAGAAAAGCCTCCCCTGATTATCTGAACACCCAGACAGGATCATAGATGGGGATGCAGTCTTTGAAATAGCTTGAACCTAGGTCATTTAGGGCTTTATAGGTTAAAACTAGCACTTTGAATTGTGTCTGGAAATGGATTGGCAGCTGGAGCAGCTACTGTAGTGGGGCGGGGGCGGTTATGTGATTTCTGTAACCAGCCCCAGTTAACAATCTGGCTGCAGCATTTTCCCTAATGTTACACTGAAATCTGCCATTAGATCTAGTGATAAAGTTATACTGGGAGAAAGGGCTGAACCTATCAGAAAGGGCAAGGCCATAGTCCCAGTCCTGCCCAAACATTCTTCCTCTTACCCAGGAAGCTGCTATTGGCTAAGATGTAAAGAACCAATAAATCCCGTCATGAATATCCATAGTCTTGGCTAATTCAACCTTTAAAGCAATGTTTTAAGGCCTTGCTCCACCACAAAGCTCACTGGTGATTCTGGAGGATAAAATAGGGAGAGGGCAATGTACAAGTGCCTTGGAGGAAAGAGGACTTGAGAGTATAATGATGAAACTGCTGTTACACGCAGCCAGACATGTGGAATTTAGGGTGAAGGGTCGGTCCCCAAAGGGAAGAATTTCAGCACCTTTGCTCCTCAGAGTCCTGATGAATGAGTGCTTCCAGCCTATTCCACTCTTCCACAGTCCATGCAGATGACAGAGAGATCAGTGTAGGAGTGCTGCCATTGTAGTCTGAGTAGTTTGAACTGTAAGCTTCCTTCCTAAAATGGGGGTAGGGTGGTCTAATAAGGCGCACGCGCACACACACACACACACACACACATGCACGCACGCGTGCACACACACACATGGATGCTTCTAAGCCTGGGCCTGTTGGAAGCATACAAAGTGAAGGATGTCCAATAAAGGCAGACCCATTTGTTTTCAGAATGTCTCAAAAATAGAAAGAGGGGGAAAACCACCACCACCACCCCAAAAAAACTACAAGATGTCTGTTTAAAAGGAAACAGAAAGAATGAGTCAGGAAGCTTGGAGAGTGATTTAAAACCAGGACAGCAGATGCTCAGAGGCAATATATGCCAAGGTGTGAGCAAGATCTTTGCACAGATGTGACCAGCTGTGCGAGGGAAGTCATAAGCAGAGGGAGAACGCTTCCTTTAAACAGTGGGTGTCTTCCGCTACGGAAGAAAATAAGAGGAGCATGAACTCTGACAAGACGGATGTAAGCACATGATGAGACAACCAGAAAAGAAATTGGAGGAGCAAAGGCTAAAGAATCAAAAATGACCAGGAAATTCTTTTGCATACATATGAAATCACAAGATCAGGTTTTTGCTCCTCAGTAAAATCAAAAACTAAATTAAACTAAAGTTTAATTTAATTTATGAATTCCAAAAGAGGTTGCACATTTTTGAGGAATATTTGTTGGTCTGGATAAAGTTACTGCTCAACTGTAGATTTTGGTTTCGGAGTTTCCCTCATCATCCAGCTCAATTATCTTCATTTTTCCCAAAACAAACAGAGTTTTGTCCACCCAGTCCCGGAATAAAGACGCGAGACAGTGATATGGATTAAATACGGGCTACACTTTATTAAATCAGATTCAATTGTATATTGCCAACATCATCAAAGGAGGGGGCATGCTGTAGTGCAGAAACAGGTAAAGGCAGGGTATCCAAATACCCCTTAATCAGTCAATGGGCGAGTCCCCGACCCGAGGTTCCAGCGGTCTTAGAGACAGCAGGAACCCGGTCGGCCGCTAATAAACACCCCAGACCTCAAGACATCTTTAATTGATGATTGTTGGTCCGGAAGTGGCCCAGCGCATCTTCCCACCACCGGCCCTGTAATCGCACGATCCGCAGAGCCAGGAGGTCGGATGCGCTGTTGGCTTACCTGAATTAAAAATGGGACACACCGAGACTACCTGTTTTTTCCGCACTACCCGCCCGTGTGACCAAAATTTACCACCAAAATTGCCAACAACCCTTCTCTAGTGTGGGATAGGCAAAAAATCCCCTCATCCGAGAGCCAATCAGGATGAAGGTCAAAAATTCCTATCCGGCCCCTAAAAGGCGACCATAAAAAATCACACTAGAAATAGGGAGGGCGGGTGGGTGCCCGAAGAGGAAAGAGGGCAACGCAAGGGTGAGCGCTTCTTTAAATAGACACGCTCGCCCTCCCTACCAACTCACGTGACCCGGAAGAGTCTCGCGTCTTCCGGGACGGAGGGCAAACGCCAGCTACGCTGTTCCAGGATGGCGACCGTCCGTCCAGCGGCTGGAACCAATACAATTCAATCTCTAGAAACAAGATAGCAAAATGGTAGATTCTGAGTAGGGGCAGCTTGTGGAACCTTCGGACAACTCACCAGGCAAACACCAGGTTCCCAGGTTCTGTGAAAATCAAGGGTGTGGAAAAAGTACCAAAAGAGGACAGAGAGATTGTGAAAAGATTAAGTGACTTCTTTGGTCCATTGCAGAAGCCATTGGAGAGACACCTAGACCTGACTCACTGTGTTTGCTGAATGCACATCTGTCCAAAGCAAACAGCAGCTTCAAAGGAGTCGTTTTCACCAGGACTGCAGTAAAGGAGGAAAGGATTAAAATCTGCCTCTGCAGGTGCTGCAATTCTAGTAATAATCAGTTGCCCCTCAGTAGATGCTATCTGCATTGGGGGGAAAGGGGATGGTGCATGCCAGTTAAATGCAAAAATACATTTAATATCACATTCTATTTCTCCTTCAGAGGGGTACAACAAGCAATGAGGTTTGGCAGCTAATTGACAAAATCCGTTCAGTTTTATTTCTTTTCCCTCAAGGCCATAATAGAAACAATATCTAATGGAAAACAGATACAAGAGCGACTGTGGAAGGCACTGAGCTTATTCTTAATACGAACTCTGGTAAACATCGGCAGGATTCATCCAAAGGCCAATCAGGAAGTTCTTTTTATAATGCCAGTTTTAAAAGTTGCCAGAATTAGATGGATTTCACTCAAGAGTCTTGAAAGAGCTCAGATGTGGTCTTGCAGGACTTGTGATCTTTGAACAAATGTATGCAACTTGATATTAAAAACAGCTTCCGTAATATGGTAGTGTCTGGAAACAATGTCTTGAAACTCAGTCTTGAAAATATATCCAGGTTGATCTACTCTGTTTCCCCGAAAATAAGACAGGGTCTTATATTAATTTTTGCTCCAAAAATGCATTAGGGATTATTTTCAGGGGATGTTTTATTTTTTTCATGTACAACAATCTATATTTATTCAAATACAGTTGTGTCATCTTCTGGTTGCTGCACAATGGTGGAGGGCGGGGTTTCACTTGACTGGGGCTTATTTTTGGGGTAGGGCTTATATTACGAGCATCCTGAAAAATCATACTAGGGCTTATTTTCAGGTTAGGTCTTATTTTCGGGGAAACAGGGTAGGTAATTGCAAATGCATCAGCCTTATGTGCATTATATCTAAATTGCAGCTATACATATAAATGTGATAAAGCAAATATTACACAAATCTGCACCTAATTTGTCCCCTCTTTTTGTCAGTTAATGATCTAAAAGGAACCATTCTGCGCCACCCCATTCATCCAAAATCAGATGCATCTACCTGGACTGGGGAATGCCTCCAAAAAGCAGAGTGGTGTAGTGGTTAGAGTACTAGTTCAAATCCTCATGGGCCCACAAACTTACTTTGACCTTCTTTGAGAAGGAGAACATACCGTTCTGTGGCCCAAGGCTGCAAATGTTTATAACAACAGGAGATGTGTCTTCCCAAGTCAAAAAAAACTCCTGTCTATGAGGTACAAACACCATATTGACAAATTTACATTCTGTTGAATGGATGTTTGTTTGGTTTCTCAAAATATGCATTGCTGTGTGGAGAAGTATAAACTAAAGCCGTCCCCTGAAGAGAAGGGAAAGTCATGTATTTATTTTCTTTAGTCTCTTAACAATGCAATCTTGTCTCAAAACTCAGTAGGGGAAGGGCTATGGAACAGATGGATGTTGCGGGTGATAGCCAGCCGTATGTCCTTTGATATTTTCTCTGGCTCAAGCAGTCTTTTTTAGGTGGGGAGGGGTCCTTTATAGTTAGGGAGTATTAAAATTAGTTTTTCACTCATTACAAATATCTCCAGACTTTGATCTATTTCTTCCCTTTTTCCGCATCTTTATTGCTTGGTTTCTAAGAAGATAATCTCAGCGGAATGGAGAAAGTGATAATGGAACCATAAAGGATGATGGATTACATTATATGACAAATATTCGCGTGGTAACCATCCTTCATAACTGGAAAGTCAAGTTGGGATTTGTTTTTCTTTCTGTAAGAAACTATTTGAGCGGTTTAGCAAAGGATATTGAAAGAATATTTGAAAATCCCCTCATACCAGCAAGTGCTTCAATGGCCAGAAACGGAATTATTTGGGAGTTTTATCTTTGACTTTTTAAAGAACTAAGTCTTCTAGCTGATCATCATGCACAAAGAGGATCTGAGTATAAGAAAAGGAGCTTTCTAACGATTGAATGAACAAGTAAAATATTGCCACCCACTGACCCACCATTGGGTCAGTGGGTGCCAATGCTTGATTCCCTGCCACCTGGTGGTGAGGTAGGCAGCAGCCCCAAGCTGGGCATGGCTTTGGAGCCTCACCCTAAGGCTCCTTAAGAGGAATCCCAAAGCAGACACAAAGGGCCTGTGTCCTCCATCCAGCATCTGGCTCCATGCTAAAACCACATAGGCCAAATTTGTGACAAGCTGCAGTGAGAGCATGAGATACAAATCACTGGAGACCTCCATAGTTGTTGGAAAAAGCATCATAAATAGAGATGGGGATGACTCACCATTTTGGCGAGTCATCCCACTTCGTGAGTCATCAAAAGCTGACGACTCACGAAGCACGAAGTTGCCCCCATGAAGCGACGAATAACGAAGTTATTCATCGATTCGTGGGGGGTTATTTTAAAAAAACACTGCCCCCTGCTGCCACCCCCCACCGCCACAGCGCCACCCTCCCCCACCCCCACCCCACCAACACCCCCTCCCTATTAAAAAACCAACAACCATTCTGCCTACCGGCCGCCAATCAACTGATCAGCGGCTGATAGGCAGCCGCCACCCCCCCAAAGCCACCCACTCACACAGTCTACCCCTACCCCCCACAGTCTACCTCCACCCCCTTCCTCTCCCTGTGTTAGCCCCCACCCCACCCCCACCAACACCCCCTTACCTTAATCACCGCTGCCAAGGTCTCCATCTGGCCTCCCGGCCAGGGCATGTAAAAAGGGAGACTGGCTGCCCTTTGCAAAGATGGCGGCTGTGGCTTCATTTAGGGTAGGGAAGCTGCAGCTGCCATCTTTGCCAAGGCCACCCCTGGATTCCACAGGGGTGGGCCTGTGGCAGGGAGGTAAGGATTGGGAAAGAACCAGAACTGTTTCTATGCCTGGTGATTACGAAAATGGTACAATGGGTGCAAGCACATACACCTATTGGCTCACCCCCTAGTCCCGTCCCCTTTCTCCTGGATTTTAGTATGCCCAGGTAACAGAATTACACACCACAGACAAATACAGTGTACTTGAGAGCCAACTGGGAATGGATGGAGATGGGTTTCCAGGTTTATAAGCCACTTGACACTCAAAAATCACATTTTCCCTTCTCTAGCATTGTTCATCCTGAGATTTGTGTCCCCTTGCCCAAGGGACACAGGGTAGCACAGCAGTTCCCTGAGACCCTGGCGAGGACCCCAAGACATGGGAATCCTCATTTGAGAGACAAGAAGCAGCCACCAAGAAGGCCCTCTTCTGCTCCTGCTATATGTTCCTCTGATGTTAGTGGGACCATCCTGAGCCATATGGATGACCATGGCTGCACAACGGATACTGCATCAAACGCCCTAGATGGATTTGGTCTGACCCATAACCATCATAATTGTTCATACAGGTGTGATGATTTGCAGATTTCCTAAAAGTAGCAGATGAATAAACTGTAATAGGCCCAGCTCTTTCACTGAAAGCAAAGATGGCCTATCTTAAAGCAGCTGAAACACTCAGTATTTCCCCTCCCTGATTTTTAAAAATTTGTTAGCCTAGCATTTTACAACTCCCTTAGGGGGGAAAAAGAGAGATTTATTATTCTTTCCCCCAAGGGTTTAGGGAAACAAAGTGGTCCTGGCAATATTAATCAAAATCTTACAGCTTGCTTTAACAAAATGGAACAATGAAAAAGATCAGCTGCCCACAACTGTCCAGGGATCAACCTGTCTCCAGCATTTCATTCACCTCTCTCTGGGTAAAGGCAATTCAGTGTTCACTATATATCTTCATCTGTCTCCTTTAGTCCCAGAACATCAGCAGGATAAGAGTGGGCCTTTCGGTGGTCGACAGCATGTACTCTCCCTTACCTTTTCCTTGGAAAAGCTAGAAGGGAAGCTAAATGGAACTTGACTTCTATATAGGAGGCTTGCCTACCTTGTGACCTTCCTGGTCATTCGATATAAACAATACATATTGCTTATATGAAAGGGCTGAATGACAAGGTCACAGATATTACCTGCACACTATCTAGAGCTGCCCATCTATTAAAGCTACAGGGAGCTCATACAAGAATCACACACAGCAGTGATTCCCACGCTTGGATAATGTGGGTGTTCTTGGACTGCAGTTCCCAGAAATCCCAACCAACACAGCTGGTGGTGAAGGTTTCTGGGAATTGCAGTCCAAGAACACCTAGGTTACCCAAGGTTGGGAACCACTGACATACAGTAAAAATTGCAGTGGACAATGTATGCCAAGAACTGGACACCCTGTTGGCTTTTCTGGACCTCTCAGTGGTTCAGTGTAACTTTCCTGTTACAACCGTGGATACCAATCAACCATGGTATCCTTGTGGGTCTTCTCTTTGGGATGAGCCTTGAAAGTACTGTTTTACAGTGGCTCCAGTCCTTCCTGGAGACCCAAACATAGAAGATTGGTGGGGGGAGGGGATAGATCCTATATGACACATTGGCCATTAGTCTGTGGTCCCCTAAGGGTCCTGTTTTGTCCCCCATGTCCCATGTATATGTTGGCCCCCAACATATACAAGAAACCGCTGGGAGAGGCAGTCCAGAGTTGTGTTCATTGTCACCCAACTCTTTTTCTCCCTTTTGGATAACCCCAAGGAAGCTATTTCTGTTATAAACCAGTGTCTGGCATTGGTAATAGATTGGATGAGGGTAAACAGATAGAAACTTAATCCAGACAAGGCAGAGGTGCTCTGGCCACATCTCTGGGCTTTTAGTTTAGAATGCTTGAATAGGGATCATAGGTCTGGAGAGAACCACTTGGTGGTATCAGTATCGAAAGACAGAGCAGAGAACAGGGATTCAGCCTCAGCTGGAGGGGATCACACTCCCCCGACAACTCACACTCATGGCTCGGACATACTCCCAGAACCATCCCTGAGCCTGGATGCCCAAGTCTTGTCAGCGGCCAGGAATATATCTGCACAGTTAAAGCCGGTGTGCCAGCTGTGCCCATTCCTGAAGATGTCTGCTTTGGCTACAGTGACATATGCCTTAATTATAGCCTTCCAGAATGTTCTCTATGGGGCTGCCTTTGAAGACAGTTTGGAAACTTCAGCTGGTTCAAAATGCTGCAGCCAGGCTGCTGACCAGGTCCAGTTACTGGAAGCATTTAACTCTCCTGTTACAACAGCTTCCTTGGCTGCCAGTCTGTTTCCAGACCCAGTTCAAAGTGGAAGTCATGAGCTATAATGCCCTAAAGCAAAAGCATGATGCTTATATACCTCCCCATAGCACTTAAAACACTCTCTGGGTGGTTTACAATATAATTATGCAGGCTACACATCGTCCCGTCTCCCCTCACCCCCCCCCCCGCCGCCGCCACTGCAAGTTAGGTACTCAATTTACCAACCTCAGAAGGATGGAAGGCTGCGTCAACCTCAAGCCGGCTACCTGGGATTGAACCTGGGTCAGAGGCAGAGTTTTGGCAGCAGTACTGCAGTTTAACCACTTGAGCCACAAGGCCCTATATGGCTTGGGTCCAGGCTATCTGAAGGACCATATCTCTCCATATAAGCCTTCTTGTCTCCGAAGCTCTTCAAAGGAGACCTTCTGTCAGTCCCACTGCCTTCACAGGCATTGTTGGTGGGAACTTGAGAAGGGGCCTTCTCTATGGCTGCTCTCAGGTTGTGGAATGGCCTCCTTTGGGAGACTGGCTTGGCCCCCTCCCTTTTGGCAACAGATGAAACCTGTCCTTTTTAGATAGGCTTTAAGGAACTACAGTAATTGAGGATTTAAGAGTTTTGATTTTTGGTGCTGCACATTATTATAATTTTTGTGTGTTTTAAATGTGTTTTTTTAAAGGGGTTTTAACTAACCATTGGAGATGGGATTTTTGCATATTTTTGCACTACTTATCCCATAACTCTCCATTCTGGGAGTTCCACCTCACACAAAGACACCTCACAGACACCTACATGTGACTCACCCAGGAGAAAGGCTTCACTGGAAGGCTTTGAGGCTTATCTAGGCCCAGGTGCACATATCTTTCTATTCAGAAGGAAACTTCCCAGTTAACCAGGAACAAAACCCAAGTAAAGAAAGGTTAACCCTTCTCCCAGAGTGCAGGGACATTTTGTTCCATGAACATCCCTAAATGTTCTCATCTCCTTGTTAGTCCCTCTTCCAAAAATGCCAACTGGAGGATGGATGGTCACACATTCACTGCTAATAAGCTTATATATTTAAATTTAAAAGTAGGAAAATCCAAAACCATTCAGTAGACTGTGCAAAATCCGCGTTCAGGATTTTGCAAAGTATCCCAACGTGGGGGGCAACGATTTATGCCTCATCTGATTTTATTTGGGCTCCAGACACCAATCAATTTGTAAATGTCCTTCTCTTCGCCCTGAAACCAAATCACCTATTCCACTTGGATATAAATCAATCCTCACCAGGGTGACTCGGTTCAGAGTCTGGGATGTGCCTGAATCTTGTGTCAGGAGGACTCAACCATCTGGGCTCCGGGCTTTCAGAGACAATTAGAAATCTCACCTTGAATCCCTGCACACTGACTGGACTACACAAAAGCTGGATTAAAGATTGTCATCTCCTTTTTTCTGAGAGGCTCTTTAGCATTAACACCTGGATCTCCACTACTCCCCATGCCGACAACAGCTATATGAATTGAATTCAACCAAAACCAACCAACATTTCAGTTTGGTTTGTTTTTAAAGACTTTTTTTTTTTTAAAGAAAGTGGCTAATGACGTGTTTCAGGCAGAAAGAACCTGAGGTACAATCCCACACAGAAACCCAAAAATGCACTGACCAAAATTATTGGCACCCTGTCTAAATTGTAAGAAATAATTGCTTTTCAAGCATGTGATGCTCCTTTAATTTGTATTTAGACACACCTGTCGCAAGTAAGAGGAGTGGGCAATACAGTGGTGCCTCGACTTATGAACGTCCCGACATACGACCATTTCGAGTTACGACCAGCTCCGGCCCAAAAATTTTGCTTCGACTTGCGGCCGGAGCTTCCAGTTACGAACAGAAAAAGGCAGGGGGAAAAGGCGGGGAATTCAAATTGCTAACCGTTGGTAGGCGAAGAGGCTGCTTCTTTGTAGCTCTTTCGCCCCAACGGTTAGAGTGAGTGCGATCAGAGGAGGCTTCGGACTGCCTGGTAAGGAAAGGTGCTGCTTTCTGCTTTTTCAAAACTGTTCTGGGTGGGTTTTGCAGCGTGGTTTTGGGCTGGGTGGTGCGATTATGTTTCTATGCTGTGATGGGTCTTGCAGGTTTTGTTTGGTTTTTGGGTTTTTTTTCCCCCATTTCCGATGGGTCTTGTGGGGTTTGTTTGCTTTTTGGGTTTTTCCCCCCCATTTCCGATGGGTCTTATGGGGTTTCTTTGCTTTTTGGGTTTTTTCCCCCTCCCATTTCCCTTGGGTCTTGCACGGTTTGTTTGCTTTTTACTTTGCTTTTTTTGCATTTCCAAAGGGTCTTGCACGGTTTGTTTGCTTTCTGCTTTGCTTTTTTTGCATTTCCGAAGGGTCTTGCACGGTTTGTTTGCTTTCTGCTTTGCTTTTTTTTTTCATTTCCGAAGGGTCTTGCACGGTTTGTTTGCTTTCTGCTTTGCTTTTTTTGCATTTCCGATGGGTCTTGCACGGTTTGTTTGCTTTTCTTTCTTTCCCACCCACCCCCTTTGGCCGGAACGGATTAATCGCGTTTCTGATGGGTCTTGCAGTGGTTTTTTTTGTTTTGTTTTTATTTTTTTCTTCGGCCGGAACGGATGAATTGCATTTCAGTGCATTCCTATGGGAAATGGTGCGTCGTCTTACGATCATTTCGAGTTACGACCGGAGTTCCAGAACCAATTAAGTTCGTAAGTCAAGGCACCACTGTATAGTATTCACACTTGCAACCAGTTAAGATGGAGAAAAGTTGACTCAACCTTTGTGTTGTGTGTGACACTGAGCATGGAGAAAAGAATGAAGTGTAAAGAGTTGTCTGTGGATTTGAGAGAATAACTTGTGGAAAAACATTGACAATCTCAAGGCTACAAGTCCATCTCCAGAGATCTTAATGTTCCTGTGTCCACTGTGTACAATATCATCAAGAGGTTTACAGCCCATGGCACTGTAGCTAACCTCCCTGGATGTGGACGGAAGAGCAAAATTACTGAAAAATTACAACGAAGGGTTGTTTGAATGGTGGATACAGAACCCAAATTAACTTCCAAACAAATTCAAGCTGATCTGCAGATACAGGGTACAACAGTGTCAGCTCGCACTATCCGTCACCATCTGAATTAAAAGGAACGCTATGGTAGGAGACCCAGGAGGACACCACTGCTGACACAAAGCCATAAAAAAGCAAGACTGGAGTATGCCAAAACATATGTGACAAATCCACAATCCTTCTGGGAGAACGTACTGTGGACAGATGAGACAAAAGTAGAGCTTTTGGGTAAAGGACATCATGGCACTGTTTACAGAAAAAGAAATTAGACATTCAAAGAAAAAAACACAGTCCCTACAGTCAAACATGGTGGAGGTTCAAAGATGTTTTGGGGTTGCTTTGCTGCTTCTGGCACTGGATGCCTTGACTGTGTGAACGGTATCATGAAATCTGAAGATTACCAAAGAATTTTGGGGCACAACGTAGTGGCCAGTGTCAGAAAGCTGCGTCTCCACCAGAGGTCATGGGCCTTCCAGCAGGACAATGACCCGAAACACACTTCAAAAAGCACTCAGAAATGGTTACAAACAAAGTGCGGGAGAGTTCTGAAGTGGCCAGCAATGAGTCCAGATCTGAATCCCATAGAACACCTGTGGAGAGATCTCAAAATAGCAATTGGGAGATGGCATCCTTCAAATCTGAAGGCCCTGGAGCAGTTTGCAAAAGAAGAGTGGTCCAAAATTCCAGTAGAGAGGTGTAAGAAACTCATTCATAGTTACAGGAAGCGATTGATTTCAGTTATTTTTTTCCAAAGGGGGTGCTACCAAATATTAAGTTAAGGGTGCCAATAATTTTGGCCAGTGCATTTTTGGGTTTCTGTGTGGGATTGTATCAATCCCACACAGACTTTTCTTCTCTGTTTTTGTGTGTTGTTCCAACGCAAACCAAAGAAATCAACATGTGAGTACCAAAACATTTGCAACTGCAACAATTTTCTGAGAGAAGGGTTGCATTTTCTGACAGAATTGCAAAGGTGCCAATATTTATGGCCATGACTCTCTCTCTCTCTCTCTCTCTCTCTCTCTGTGTGTGTGTGTGTGTGTGTGTGTGTGTGTAAACATGAATACAGAATGATAAAAATATTTGACACCTCGCCTCATTCCTTGTTGTTGTTTAGTCGTTAAGACGTGTCCGACTCTTCGTGACCCCATGGACCAGAGCACGCCAGGTCCTCCTGTCTTCCACTGCCTCCCGGAGTTGGGTCAAATTCATGTTGGTAGCTTCGATGACACTGTCCAACCATCTCGTCCTCTGTCGTCCCCTTCTCCTCTTCTCTTCACACTTTCCCAACATCAGGGTCTTTTCCAGGGAGTCTTCTCTTCTCATGAGATGGCCAAAGTATTGGAGCCTCAGCTTCAGGATCTGTCCTTCCAGTGAGCATTCATGTCCTTCCAGTGAGCCTCATTCCTAGATGCTACTGATTCCTCATCACCACATTATCTCATGTTCTGTGCTCTGTAAGTAAAGAAAGCAGAAACCTGTACTTTTTCTTTAAAACTATTTTTAAAAAAATCATTATAAAAGCAACATTAAAATCACTTGGCTGCACAAGTACCCTTAGTGCCCTGCAAAACATGAAAGAAAATAGAGTCTTGACACACATATATATCCTGAACAAAATATTAGTGACTACCATTCTCCGATAAAAACAATCATTCCCCCTTCCCATTAAAGGTAGCTTTGCTTTCTATTGTTGATCTTTTCGCTTTTATAAAAGATCTAATTACATTATGAATCTACTCAAACTAATTCATACGCCTGTATGCTCTCATCATTAAAGAAATGCTTGCTATTATTCTCTGGAAAAGAGAGGGGATTATGACCCCAACCAGGCAGACAAGTAGGCACGACTACACGGAAAATGAGAGCTTTACCAAATGTAAGATGCTGGGTCAAAATGAATATTACCTCTTTAAAAGCAATCCTGCTTCCCACTAGTGCTGCTTATACTGGGTATCTATCCAGTAAGATCAAAAGCACCCCTTTCTACTTTAGCAGAAACAGTCTTGAAAAATTATTTGTGGACTTTAACTCTCAACAATCTTCCAGTAAGCTTGGTAAAGGGCTGTCAAAAAGGTTACCAAGCTCTGGAAAAGCACCTATGCTTTTCCTCAGTGTGGCCACTGTTCATTTCTCCTTTCAGACTCCTGGTATATCCTCAATGTGGTGCTTTCCTTGAAGACTATGCAAACATTGAAGCTGGTTCACAATGGGACAGTCAGATTGTATACTAGCGCTGGCTACTCAGGAGCCCATTTTGCATCTTTAATGAAACTGGTCCATTGCCTTCCAGTTTCTGCATACAAATGATGATGGTAATTTTACAGAAATGCTACTCAACAAGCAGTATAAAGCAGGAAGGTGAATAAGCATTGCTCTTGGCTGGTGCCACTTTTTAGAAAAAGAATTATGTGTGATCACAAGCCTTCAAATAAAGCAAAGCACACAGAGATTTGAACAACGTTTGAGAACAGAGAACACATATACGTGTGACTTGCTCTTTTCCCATGGAACTTTGAAATGATAATCCCAAAGAACTTAAATGATTACCTTTGCTGTATCATGTTAGAAGTAAGGCATATTTAATTTGTTTGGTTTAATTAATGTGATTATAATTTGTGGGTCTCTTTGGAATAAAGCTAGGTAGGATAGTCATAGTAAATTAGGAGTGGTGACAGTGAAGATAAGTTGCGTGCCAACTTTTTAATGTCTAGATTAATTATACTGTCAGTCTGAACTGTAGTCCTCTGAACTATGATTCTCCCTTCGCTCAGTCTCAGATATTGTTACACTGGTGAGCCTGCAAGATCAGGGTACCTGCACTAAAATTACTAAAGTCACATTGAAAGTGACATTAAACACTTATTTCATGCAGCATAAAGAAACATTCTTCTAATAGCATAAACCAATTAACAGCTGTTAAAAATGGTGCTAGAGTAAGAGGTCAGAGAAAATTTGTGTAAATGCCTACGTCTTCCATAGATAAGGATGTGTAAAAAGGTCCTTGGGGAACCAATTTGAGGGCCACTTGTACACAAGGAACGATTCAAACCAGAGTCCTTTATTTTCAAATTGACGGGTATAATGTCACGTGAAAACATCCCTTTACATGGTGGGACTTCCAGTTCTTCAAAACCATCCACCTCAGGCCTTATGCCTCTAGTCCAACAAGACCAGTCCAAGAGAAGTTTGCGTCACCAAACTGAAGTTTGCTTGAGTTTTCTTAACTCAGTGTTGGGGTGGAGATCTTGGTCCTCCCTCTTGGAGCTTGGCTGACTGGGTTCAAGGGTTACATTGTGCTCAAGCTGCCTCTTCCACTTCCCTCATCAGTTCTGAGACAGTGAGGAATGCAGTGGGGAACTTCCAAGCTCCAGGTTTCTCATATACAAACTCTGAAAAATAATGTTGTTGGGGGCAAGCCACAGCCCAGCTGTCTCTGAGCAAGACAAAGCTATTTTGCATGCTCCTTCTCCTGAAGATCTCCACACACTACTAAAAAAGGCCCAACTACTACAGACGGGCAATTGCCCATAGCATGGGTGTCTGTGAATTTGCCTGTTTGAATGAAACACAGTTGAAGTGGTTGACTAATAAATATGAAAAGTAAAAAAATTATGAAATGTCCATGGGTGCAAGGAAGGGTCCTTTTTTTTTTTAATTTGCAGCCACGCATGGGATGGGATCCAGAAATAACTGGATGCAAAAGATAGCCGCTTAGCTGTGTTTGCCAGCTCACCAATAAGAACAGTGTATGGTGCTATGTTATGCTAAAGCGGTATACCATAGGTGTCCAATTGGCACTTTATATAGAGCAATGGTTGCTAAGCTTTTGGCTCCTGATCCTTTTCGGCTGTAATTCCCAGGAATTTTGAAAGGGAAGTAGATAGGTTTCTCTGCTCTGGAGAGGGAGAAATGTTGATCCATATGTGCCATTTGTAGAGGATAGGTCCACTACAAGGGAAAGTAATGTTAGTGTTACTTTTGGAATGTTATTTTTAAAAAGGTTTCTAAGCTCCTTTGTCTCATAACGGTGAAAAAAAAATCCAACTTGAACATTCCTCCAACTCCATTATTTTGTGATTCTGTGATTAACATGTTAATTTGAAGGTGTTATTCTCAAGCTCTACGAAACACACACACACACACACACAACACAAAGACAGTAATTTCAATAGCACTAAACAAAGCACTATTATAAGATGCCAGATAAATAAACTTGCATCATTTGTATCTATACATAATGCAGAACTATCCAGGGATCTTTTAAATTGCATACATTTGAATCTTAGCTGCCTGGAAATTAATTAAGCTTTGGCATAATGTCAGACCATTTTTAATATCTATGGCTATTCTCTCTAAGTTTGGGGACATGGCGGATTAAAATAGAGGCACATAAGATAGTGATTCAAACAAACGTAAGCTCTTTAGTTCAGTAGAATTCTATGAGTGATAGAATTAAGATTGTTTCTATCACTATAATTCAAACGTTCACAAATTACTAATCCTCATGGGCCAGGAAGGGACATTATAGTCTCCATAGTCATGTTTGTTACAAAACCCACAGAGAACTAGACCTGCAACACAAGCATTCTACAGCATTGCCACCTGAAAAGTTGCACATGGTGCCCTCTAATTTCAGCCACTTGCCATGTATAGTTTTGAGAAGAGTGTCAAAGAATGGTTAGGATCTGAAATTGTTCCAACAAATCTATTGCATGTTGTTCCTGCCTGGTACATATTTAATGCAACTGTCTAAAAAAAAAAAATATTTTATATTGGCTTTCTGTTAGAATAGTGTAACTTTCTTTGAAAGCTCGCTTGGTTGTATAGCCTGGTTATGCATTTAATCGGCTCTTTCTTTTTTTGCAGGAAGTCGATTTAACAGTTGCCTTGCTATTTTCCAGGATCAGAGAACAGAAGCAGGTTTGCTCTGTTCTTTTGTAAAGAGAAAATATGTATTTTGCAATCGTGTGTGCATGCATGTGTGTGCCTTTCCCCCCAACCAATGTAATGCATTGAAACAATTTTTTCAAAGTGTCATTTTGTGGTTTTTTTTCCTTTTGGGAAACCACAATGCTGAGAAGCAGAAGTGAGATGTACTTGTCATCAGTACGTTAGGCCTTAACCCAAATGCTAAACCTACTGCCAACCCTCAGCACATTGGAAGTCTAGTCCCAGTATACTGATACTGGGAGTCCATAAAATACCTCTGAACTCTCACTCAACACAAATATTTTCATTGCGGTATTTGAGATAGTGCTCTGCTGCCACAATGAGATCTTGTTATTTTGCTTGAACAGCAGACTGCCTTCTCATATTTGACTGTCACATTTTAATATCCACAGTAAGGAGCATATTTGGCAAAAGGGGGAAGCTTCCCCTCTTTCAGTTCTTCAAATGTTTATGTATGCTTGCTCCTTATCACATGAAGAATCCTACTGATTTTGGGGATGCATGACAAGCCAGGTCTGACCACTCTTCTCCCTGTTCCTCCCTCTTCTTCCTGTGAATAAAAACAAGCAAGGCTCAACCTAAGTGTACAGGCAACAGCCAATGGCATTTCATCAGCTCTTTCTTTTTCACAGGAAAGGATCTTACAATTGCCTTCCTTGTTTCTTCAGTATCAGAAAACAGAAGCGCATTAGCTCCCTTCTTTTGTAAAGAGAAAATATGTATTTTGCAATGTCAAGGTTGCAAGGGTGGTGGTAGGGAAGGAAAAGAATCCCACTCTTTACAATGGCAATAGATGTGAATTGCTCCAGAGCACAATAAACTGCCTTGTAACTGAAGTGCGGCTTTATTTGAGAAACTGTCTCGCCTCTCTTTTATTCCTGCTGTTAACAGCTGATGCGCAAAGCCTGTGTACATGCGTTAATTCAAACAATTTCAGGTCACTTTCCCCGTCTTTTACAAATAAATCTGTGGTTTAGGATTGTCGAAGGTGCTGTGCTGCACCATTTCCCTAGGTGTAATTCACTCTAATATGCATCCTCCACTAAAAGGCAAGACACAAAAGCCTTCCTGTATTCAATCGCAGGTATTTCATGTTGGTTGAGAAAGGGGGAGATCGCTTCATTGCCCAGAGAGAGAGAGAGAGAGAGAGAGAGAGAGAGAGAAACTGCATTTCTTGAAAAGGACTGTATTTCTTTCTGCACAGGACCAAATGATGTGTGAGATCAATTATGTGAACGCAGTTAATGTGCAGGTAATTGGTATTATAAATGGCAGCTGCAGGTGGGGCAGAAACCATCAGTACCACATTGATGTCCTGGAGTTTCTCCCCCTCACACCCCAGTGTGGCCCTAACCACCATCAGCTCAGGAGCTGTTTGCCTCAGGTGGAAAGCTTCCACTGATGACATACACGCCTCAGCCACAATCACCTCAACAGCTATTGATGACATGGAAGGAGCAATCCTATAGTGGAGCTAGGAATTGTAAAGTTGGAGAACCAGGACTTTTTGATTGGCAGAGACAATAATGCCCTCTCTTCCCTTTGAACTTGGCTGTAATCCTCACAGTAGCTGTGGGCAAGGCAAGAACAATCTTTTTCCAACAACAACTCAGTGTCATGCGATATACTTCTTGCAATCTAGAGTGTTTAGGAATGGCTTGCTATTGAATGGACAGTTAAAATTCATTATCTTTACAAAAGGTCTCCTCCTGATAAAAAAATGGTTTGTTGGTATCAGTTAGCACAGCTGCCTGTATTTTAAGATTTGGCTTGAGGATGTGGCCATGGAGACTGTTGTAGTGGGTGCCTGCCTTTCAGCTACACGACTGGTAAAAACTAGGCCGTGTGCTATTCTCAGATAATATGGCCAACATTTTATTGTAGGATTTTTTGGTTAATTCCTTTTAGTGAGCAGAGCATAAAGTACAAAAGCCAGCTACAGCACAGGGGAAATGTGAGGGAGAATAGCAAAATGTTCCAGCTTCCACCCAGCCCCTTTCGTTCTCTAACCCTTTGTATATAAAGATCACTCTACAAGTAGTTTAAGCAGAAGAAGAAAAACATCTTTACTTTCAGTCGCGGAACTTCAGTTACAATTAGAAGAATACAAAGGATAAAGAAAAAAAATGAGTTTCCACTATGAGAAAGACACTTCCTCCATTCTTGCTACATGCTCGGAGATCAGGAAAGCAGAAAGAGAGAGCAAACAAAACAAAAGAAGCATACAAACAGGAAGGTGTGGGTGGGCTTGCCTTAAGCCCAGGAAAAAGGATTGTTCTAATTGGTTAGTGGCAAGGCATAGTTATGTTTAACCATAAAAGCTCCCTTCCCAATGAAACCTAGTGTTAGGTTGCATGCAAGATTGTTATTTTTTCCCCCAACACATTTCTATTACAAAAGCTTGTTTAGCGCATTGTTTACCATGGAGGTTTATTATTTATTTTATTATTTTCATGCATATGCTGTTCTTCCATCCAAAGACACCCAGAAAAGTGTATAGCATAATTCAGTAACCACTACAAGTATAACAAAACACATTGCTTTGACAAAAAATGCTTTACGTCATAAATGGTAAGAAGACCATTGAAACTGACAACCACAAACCCTCCAAACAATTTCAGTTTATACACTTCACCACATAATACATAGCATGATATTTCACCAGTAATTTAACAACCATCGAAGGAATTCTGGCGTACACCCCTCCTGAATCTCTACAGAGATATTATGATTCACAGGGACTTGGAAAGAAAGTTCTAGAACACAGAAGCAGCAACCCAAAAAGATCTTTTCCCACTGTGTGAAAACTGAAAAGCCTGCCACATTTAAAAGAGCAGTTCTACATAACCTCAACTGACATGGGTAGAAGTGTTCCAGTACATATATGAATCCTAAGAGGTATAATACTGTAAAAGTAATAACCAACACCTTGAACTGAATCCAGGAAACTATTGTCAGCCATAGTAACTGGTGCAAAATAGGTGTGCACCAGGAGGCATTCATTAGCAGCCTAGTCACTGTGTGCTAGAACAGCTGAAGATGAATAATAAGCTGGAACAGGATTATTATCAGGGGTAAGCAAAGTGTGGTCTTCAAGGGTTGTTGAGCTGCAGCTACCAACAGCTCTAGCCAATATGGCTGATGGATAGAAGTGCTAGGCATTTCTGTTCAACAACTGTTGAAGAGCCTGAGGCTGCCTGCCTTTGTTCTACACACATAGAGCTGCACCCATACAAAGTCAGCTGGTGTATGGAGTGTATGGAGATTGTATGATGGAATTAGCTGAAGCAATCTCATCCTCTGTACAGTGAATATGTGAAGAGTAGAGGACAGCAGGATTTGGGCATTTAAATGATTGCAGAAAGACGTTAGTACAGGATAGGACTCCTGCAATGCCCAGAATTTCAGCCATCTGTTAGAATACCTTGAAGAAGCAAGGCATATGTGGTGTCCTTGGGATCTATTCCTCTCGATAGCACAGGTTTGTATGGCAACCAGAAAATACAGGAAGTATTCCCCACATGTCTGCTTTGCACACATCAAGGCACAGGATAAGAAATGCAGTGAGAAATCGTCTGGAACAAGGGCTGATTTAACCCAGTGAACAAGGGCTGATTTAACCCAGTGATATGATTTAACCCAAGTACCTCTATGTCAACAGTTCTCCCAGTCAAGAACCCCTGTTGACTTTGCTTTATCACAGGCCACCTTTCCTTTACCCTTTCTATTCCTTTTGTCAGTTTCATCATCTTGCTGTTTTCCTGGCTCCCACCCCCTCCCCAGCATGCTTAACCTGGTTTTACCTGACACACTAACACATTCCTGTTGCATGCATTAAAATTTCAGTGGTGGCTTTACAATAAGCTAGTATTTGGATCTCATTTTTGGAAACCTACATGTTATAGTCTGATGCTCTACTTCAGAGGAAGGAAAGAACTATATTTTTCTCTGTGGGGCCACTTTTTACCAGTTGCAAGCTGGTAAAAAGTGTTTCCTTCCTGAACTTGTTGCTAATGAACATAATAACCGGCAGCCATTGAATAAGCTTGGAGCAGAGCCTTCCATTTAAGAACATTCAGCAGTAGCAATGGTAATGAGCCATTACTGGACATAATTCCCAGTCTATTGACTATTGTAAAAACAAGTGTTCATAGATTTGAAAGGTCAACCTTGCAAAAGAAGTCATTAAATAGTTAAGCTATATTATTATATTACAGACTTCCTTATAGACCACAAAACCTAGTGAAATACCACCACAAATGCACTACCTGATCAGTAGTAAATTGAATTCCTCTAATTTCATGCTTATGAGGTAAAGTGTCCAATATTAAAAGCCTATATTCCACCCTTCTTGTGATTAAACACCATTCGGGATGGCTAACAACAATTGAAATAAAAAACAATACAGTTACAAAACAGCAATAATAAAATTATGGGGGAAAGTGTAAATAAAACATCAGCTAAAACTCTTAAAACAGTGCCTAAACACAGAGATCTTTGCCATAAGATTAAATGCCATAAAAGATAATGCCATCCTAGACAGCCACAATAACGAATTTCACAATTTAGGTGCAGCCACTGATAAATCCCTTTATTTTGTCTCTATCAATTGCACCTCCAACATAGCTGAGAAACAGAAAAGAGCCTCCAACTCAGATGTCAGAGTCCAGCAAGACTGGTATGGCAGGGAGTAATCTGGAATTAAGCCATTTGGGGCTCCATAGGTCATCACTAACACGTTGAGCCTGACCACTCTGGCATATAGACATGATATATGGATCGCTGAGGTCATGATTTGGATTGAGGGGGGGAAAGAAGACCTCATCTGCAAGTGTTTCTACTTAGAATTATCCATTCTTCCCCTTTAAGAGCTGTCATACACCTTTCTGGCCCAGTGGTAAGGCATGCATTCTTGTTGGCACACTCGTTGTTTAGCCGGGAGATGGCAGCCTCCAGCAGCCTCTGCTATCATGGCTGGAGATTCTAAGGGAGGAGAGAGGGAAGGTGTGGGGAGAATGAGGAAAGGGAAGCCGGGGGGTGGGGAGGGAGAAAATGGAACAGCAATGACAGAGGGAGCGAGGAGCAACATAAAAAAAATAATTTCACTCCCCACCCCCTTTTTTTTAATGGAATGGGGTTCCATAAAAGGAAAGAAACAGAATATCTCCACTGGTCTCGATGGGGGGACACATTGAGTGTATGTACTTTTTTTTAGTTTTGTTTGGTATGTACAATTTATTAATAATTAAAACAAAATCTAACAGTCATTTTTTTAAAAAAAAATCAGTTTTCCTTACCCTTCACAAATAATTTGGGAATGCTCTTAAATGACACCTGATCAGGCTACAATAGGTCATTTGCTGTTCAGACAGGAGGAGCATGCCAAGTGGCGCGTAGCTCCTCTTCCCAACCTCAACAGACGCTTTGTAGACCAATCCATCATTCATCCAAAATGGCCAGTCTGGAGAGGCCCCTTGACTGACTGCTGGGGAAAAAATGGTTAACCAGGATATAGCAACTGGATGCTGTAATCCTGTGGGGAAATATCAACCAATGTTTTCCCTGCATTCTGGAGCAACTGCACTTTTGAAAAATTCTTCAAAGACATTGTATGCGTAGAATGCATTGCAATAATTCTGTCTGTAGGTAATTAAATATGTGATGCCTGATTTCAGCAGTAACAAATGCAGATTGGACATCAGCCTAGGCTGGCAATGGGCATCTTTTGCTATAGCCGACATCTGAGTATCTATGTGCAAACCTAAACCCAGAGGCACCAACACTCTAAGGAGCAGATTCTTCAAAGAGATCAAGCTGAATTCCTATTCCAGCTTCTTGTGACAAGGAGCTCCTCGGCTTTCCCAACATCTGTTTTACAGGATTATCTCTGGCTACAAACTGATGCATCAAAATTAACAGGTGGACATACCTGTTCAGGCATCTTCTTATCTTATTACTCATTTTCTCTGGTACAACAATGTGTATACCAACATTCGAAGAATGCCAACGGGAAAAAAATCAATTCACTATAAATATGGTGTTGGAGAAGAGCTTTGGAGATACCATCGGCTGCCAGAAAGACAAGCAAGTAGGTCCTAGATCAAATCAAGTTTAAACTCTCTCTAGAAGGAGAAATGATGAAACTGAGGCTGTTGCACTTTGGACACATCATGGGAAGACAAGACTCAATGGAAAAGACAATAATGCTAGGAAAAGTTGAAGGCAGCAGGAAAAGACAAAGGACACCATACATCTGAGATGACTGACAGCACATACCAATATACCAACATTATTGTGGTATAGTATCTCTTGTGGGATATATACATCCACTAGTGCACAAGCATTTTGCACTGCAACTCCCAGATGGAGTAAACTGAGCAGAGGATACCTAAAGATTTTTGTATGAATTAAGAAGATGTGGTGGTGGTGATGATTTTTATGTGTTAGATTCTTTATGATATATGCATATTTATTCTATTTGATCAGAAATCCCTACCCCAGAAAAGGTCACACAAACTATAAAGAGAAGCACATTTGCAAATTTTCTTCTAAAAGACTGTTTTGAGCATCCATGCGAAAAAGAAATCTTGTGAACTTATCGAGGGGGGGAGGGAACCCCACTGAGTGAGGTGCCATCTTGGAAATGCTGCAATTACCTGTAACATATGACAAATCTTCCCCAAATTGTGAATATTTTTTTAAAAAAAATCCAGATGAATGCTTGAATTTTGGAAGATACATCAAGCCAGGTGATGAACTCAGATTCCTTTGACAAAAGCAAAGAAAGCTGTAATTACAAGAACTGGAATGAAAGGCAGTCTTTTACTTCAGGGGGGAACATTAACATAATAGGGCCTTTGACAATATTCTTTTTTTATACTGAGTCTGTAAGACTACCTTATCTCATTTTGAGCCTGTTATTTTGTTTCCTGGCCAGGAGCAGTATCCAAGAAAGGGATAACTAGTAATCCAGATAACTAGCTTATAAAGAGATAAACTTGCATGAGTCAGTTTCAGTTTCTTGATGTTTATAAATACAGCAGAGCATTCTTCCCCTACTAGAAACTAAGGCTTACAGTCCCAGTCCTCAGCAGCAGAATAGGCCTAAGCCATGCTACTGCCTAAGGCAGAGCAGTGACTGGTACTCCACTATAGTTACTTACCACCCAAGGCAAAAAATACCTACATGCCCTTTCTTCAGCAGCAAAAATTACAATAAATTAAATAACTAGCAATTTGCTCCTTTTTCATGCCATACAAAACCAGCAGCTTTAGGGAGCCAGCTTCACTTGCCTAATGGCAGGGCTGGCCTTGCACAGCAGGAAATGTCCGCTCCACTGGGCGCAGAGCTGCCACAGCAGCGACATTTTGCCCGCCCGATCGGCGTCACTGCGTGATGATGCCGCTCTCAGGGAGGGGGGGAGGGACGGAGCCTTCAAGACCCTCTTCTTCGATCGGCCGAGCAAGAGGGAAGCCACATGGCTCCGTCAAAGCGGTTTCATTTTCCCTCCATGCGGCTGGCCCAGGGAGCATGCTTTTTTGGGTCACGTAACAGCGTGGCCTGCGGTTTGGAGTTTCTTTAGGATATAGGGGGAAGGGGGAAGGAGAGTGGAGCACTTCTCACACAAAAAATTAACTGGGTAATTGGAAGAGATATAAATATTGATAGGGTAATAGGAAGTAGCAAAAGGTCAGAATATTTGGGCAGTTGCCATAGGGGATGATTTAAGTGTTGGGAGGGTGGTAGGAAGAGTGAGAAAGGGGGGAGAAAAGAAAGGGGGGAGAGTGTGAGAAAGAGGGAATTAGAAATAATAAATAAAAATAATAAAAATTAAATACTTACACACACACACACACACACACACACACACACACTTAAAATATTAAATAATTGACTTAAAAATATATAGGATAAAGTGAATTTAAATACATTAATAAACGCAAGCCTTTGTGAAGGGTGTGCTGCCCCCCCTTGTTGGGCTCAGCCTGTGGGCTGTCTCCCATCGTACAATTTTAAAAAAAGAAAGAAAGACAGAAACAATCAATAAGAGAGTTGACTATAATATTAATATTCATTTTGGCAACTGACCAAAAAAAAAAAAAAAAGAAAAGAAAAAGAAAAAGAAAAGAAAAAGGGGAGGCAGCATGGGGCCTAAAAAGGGACAAGGTGTGTGTAAGGACAAGGAGCCTGCCAAACGTAAAGCCCCTGCCAAACCACCTCCAGTGATTTCTTCATCTGAAGATGAGGAGTGGCCTGATTATAGTGCCATACTTGCAAAGTTAAGTGAATTGGAAAGGAAAAGGGCAATGGCTAGGAATGCGGCTAGTACGGCTACCCCGAAAAGGTCGCATAGGGAATCCAAGGCACGCAGGATGGCAAACTGCGACAGTTGGGTGATGTAATGTTGTCACTTATTATAGGAGCGTCTTCGGCAGAGAGAGCAAGCAGTAGCCATCAGACCACCCGTCCCGGCTTGGAAGTGGACACAAGGTTTGAGTCCCGGGCCATCGAGAGCACTCAGATGGGCGAGCCGGTTGGGGAAGAGCAGACTTGCCAAGGTGCAGGGGTGCCGGCAGGCAGACAGAATGAGGTTGTCTGCCCCCCAGCAGGACCTAGCCAACAGGTGTCAGAGGCACCTTTCAGCAATGCTGCAGTGTCCACACTGCCAGCAACAGGTGAGTTGGCAACCTGGCAACATCACACACGTGTGTGATGTTGGCAACATCACACACGGCACACTTAGAAGGGATGTGGCCTTGGGGAAAAGTTAGCCTGCCAGCGTTGTCTCAGATGACAGCTGGTTTAATGCCTAGCAGCATAGGGTGGGGTTCACCCGCATTGGGAGTGTCTGTACTGACTTTGAAGCTTTGGACAGCACCTTACCCGCAGTGGTCCTTACCTAGTCAAACGCTAGGGTTTGTTGAAGGATTACGATAATTCAGTCACCCCACAATACCAGACACCAGTTATAACTCTGTACCTAGGAACACCCTTCCATATAGGGATCAATCCCTGCGTTTGGGCGATCACCTTCTCCCAGCTACTATAGAGAAGATTTGGAGAGGCGAATACGTGGATGTATTTGAACTCTTGAATAGGAAAATGGAAGAAAAGAAAGGGGCCAAAGAAGAGGATAGGGAGAAAGAGAGATTTAGGAAGAAAAAAACAGAGAGATGCTGGGCAAACTGGCTCCCAGGCTTTTTGATATATGCAGGGACAATAGTCAAGGCATTTTGACAAAATTTGACTATTGTCAAAATGCATTCAAGGGTTTTTGCCTTGATACAATACATAGACCTAATATATAGGGCCTATGTTGATTTCCCGGGGCATACTACAGCAAATAATTTGAAATCAGTGAAGGGTATGGAAGACATTGTTAGAGAAATTATTAGGAAAGAAGTTGCTGGGGGGCGGGAGGCTGTACCTTTCACCTAGTCACCTGTACCAAATTTGTGAGTCTCCCTATTGCGGGTGGCCCCCAAAAGGTTCCAGGCGAGTTTCACCTCATTCATCATTTATTTTATTGAGCTGGGGAATCAGTCAACAACAAGATTCCCCAGGAGCTATGCACAGTCCGTTATACTTCATTTGATGCGGCCATTCGGATGGTTAGATCCTGTGGCAATGCGGCAGAACTCGCATAATCTGACATTAAGTTGGCATTTCCATTATTGCCTATTCACCCAGAGGATTCTGAGTTACTAGGTTTTCAATTCAAAGGGTTATACTTTATGGATAGGGCAATTCCGATGGGGGGTTCCATCTCTTGCACTGCGTTTGAGTGCTTCAGCTCAATTTTGGAGTGGACGCTTAAGTGCAGGGCGGGGCTTTCTCACGTGGTGCACTAGATGGATAATTTTTATTTGGTGGGAAGCCAGGGACCACCCAGTGTGAACACCTCATGTGGACTTTTCAGGTAGTGACAAGGGAACTAGGGGTTCCTTTAGCAGAAGAGAAAACAGAAGGTCCCTGTGCTGTAGTTACTTTCTTAGGGATTGAATTGGACACTATCCAGCAATCAAGCAGATTGCCAGAGAGTAAGTTAATGGACTTCAGGATTTGAATCCGGGACCTGTTACAACGAACCAGAGTTACGTTGTGGGAGCTGCAAGAGGTAGTAGGTCACCTCAAATTTGTGTGCAAAGTGATTGCTCCAGGCAGGTCTTTTCTTAAAAGGCTGTGTGAAGCCATGAGTGGGTTAACAAGACCGCACCACAGACGGCGACTTTCAGCAGGGATTAAAGAGGACCTGCGCATCTGGTTACAGTTCTTAGATAGTTTTAATGGAATTCCATTTTGGTGAGATGAGGTGTGCTAAGGAGCAGAGTTTCAGGTCCACTCTGATGGTGCTGGGTCCAGCCAACAGATTGACCGTTTCAGGGTGTTGGCTCCGGGAGCTCAGGCTCAACCAGAGATCTTGCCGCAAGAGGTACAGAGCATTAGAGGATTGAAGCCAACAGGGCAATCAGTTTAGCAATCGCTCCTAGTACCAGGCACAGCTACACAGCTGCATGTGAAGATTTTTTTGCATTTTGTAATAAGGAAGGTCTGGATAGACCATGGCCTATGACAATGGACCATTTACAGCAGTTCGGAGTCTATCTTCATCACAAAGGTTTGGTTCCTCGCACGATTCAAGGGAGGATGTCAGCTCTGGCCTTTTATGCCAAGGCGCAAAGGTGTCCAGATCCGGCAAGTGATTTACGAATTAGAAAAATGATTGAGGGGTGGAACAAAGAAAGAGGTCGACAGGAAGATAGGCATAGTCCTGTGTCACCAAAAATCCTAGTTCAATTGGGACATGTTTGGGCTGTTGTGTGCAGCGACCAGTATGAGGTCAAATTATTTAAGGCAGCGACACTGTGCGCATTTTTGGGGGCATTTAGAGTGAGTGAGTTAGTACGGGTGTCAAAAGCAGACAATTCAAAGACGGCATTACAGATGGACGACTTATTGGTCTCTGAGGACAGAGTTTTGTTCCATCTTCACCGGTCCAAGACGGATCAATTAGGAAAAGGACAAGTTATAAGTTTAGGGCATTGTTCAGTTGGGGAGTTAAGCCTGGTTAGGGCCATTTCCAACTATGTTGAGTTACAGATGACCTCAGCAGGGGATTTTGCCATAGAGACTACTCACCCCTCACAAGATACCAATTTTGGACAGTTACCTCCCGGGGGCTTCGGAAAGCAGGAATAGTGGGGTGGAAATTTGGCACCTACTCTTTTGCCCACCCAGTCCCGGAATAAAGACTCGAGACAATGATATGGATTAAATACGGGCCACACTTTATTAAATCAGATCAAATTGTATATCGCCAACATCATCAAAAGAGGGGCCTGCTGTAGTGCGGAAACAGGTAAAGGCAGGGTATCTAAATACCCCTTGATCAGTCAATGGGTGAGTCCCCGACCCCAGGTTCCAGCGGTCTTAAAGACAGCAGGAACCCGGCCGGCCGCTAATAAACACCCCAGACCTCAAGACATCTTTAATTGATGACTGTCAGTCCGGAAGTGGCCCAGCGCATCTTCCCCGCACCGGCCCTGTAATCGCACGATTCGCAGAGCCGGGAGGTCGGATGCACTGTTGGCTTACCTGAATTACAAATGGGACACACCGAGACTACCTGTTTTTCCACACTACCCGCCACAGCATAGCTATGTCCCATGCCCACCACCGAGCATTCCGAGCTCAGAAAGCAGGCCTCCTTTGATGTCTTCTAGAAATATGTCCAAACCTGCATCAGACAGGTGGACGCCGTCACTATGAAAATATTCAGTGTTATGCATTTGGATCCTGTGGTTATTAATCACCGATTCGAGGCCGCCGCTGCAGACACCTCTACACACTTCTCTGTTAATGCCCCGCCAGGCCTTGTTAACATTGCCAATACTCCGGGCGCCTCACCAGGCTAACCGCGGAATGATCGTGGACCACACGATCCGCATTGCAGGGTACCTGGCATTCAACCTCTTAAGGTCTCTCAGAATGTCCAGGACCAATGCCTTACCAGGTGATCTTGGTAGATCATTGCCTCTGAGATGGATTACTAAAACATCAGGTGGAGTTTGGTCAAAGGCCGTCAACCTGCCAAGCTGTATCCATTGCATGCCACGCATGCCTCTCCAGGTAATATACACATGGGCACCAAGCCCCAAATCATTCCCCCACGGGGAAGAAGCAGCATGACACGCCGCCCAATAAACAAAACTGTGGCCGATGATCATCACGTGCCTTCGACCTTCGGAACTCATGGTACCTGAAACGACATAAATGACCCCTGCCTACACATTAGGAAGAGGTCTAATGTATCTTTGATAGCTAGTTGAAGACCATCGCCCCAACTGCTTAATTTGGTCTGTGCTATAACCCAAGGCTGCCGCCGTCGATGCTGCTCCTATTCTAAAGGAATGCGTACCAAATCTCATACCCTTCACTCCTATTCTATCCAGCGCCATGTCTGTAAGTTTCCAGAACTGAAATTTGGTCAGAGGTGACCCATCAGCATGCTGGAAAAAATACCCTGAGCCTTGCCCCCTAAACTCCATAAAGGCTTGAATGGCCTTCACAAGACAAATGCGCCTGATGCTGCATTGCCCTAAGACCAATTGCTTACCTTTACCTGTCTGATCTGCTTTGGAGCGCCTGATTTTAATTCTCAATTGACTATCCTGAACCATAACGTCTCTCTGTTGTAAGGCCATTCAAGAGGTGTCTGCCCTTGCCATCGCCACTAACTCGCTAATCCTAAGAGCACCAAAAAAGGCTACTAGGGCAGCCACTTTAAATAATGCCATCTCATATTGGTCCCTACATAGTCTCCCCCATTGCTCGCCTAAGCATTCAAGAAGAGATGGAGATATGGGTGTCCTGGCATCAGACACCCTCCCCCTTTCCTTTGACCACCCTTCTAGCATTTTCTTTATCCTAAAGTCACAGGAAAAATCCCTGTATCCATTAATTTTAGCATAAAAAGCCAGAGCTGACAGTTTACCCTGTATAGTGCCTGGCGCTAATCCTTTCCTATGTAGAAATATTACAAATTGTTGGAGTTGCTCCACTGGAGCCGGCCAAACCTGTTCCAGTTCCATCGACTTCCTAAATTCTTGAAACTCGGTACTTGCGGCTAAGTAACCCCTTCTTGTCCTCGGAGCCAGTGCAAGACCTATCGCTCTCGATGCCTCTTCACGCCAATCTGCCAGACCTCCGCTGGAAGAACTTCTGGCAGTTCCCTGGCTTCTGGGGCTAGCTCCCTGAAGCGCTTGATCTGCTGGCGTGAGAGAGCATCAGCTATCTTATTGTCAATACCAGGGACGTGTCGGGCATGCACCATCACATTAAATTGCAATGCCCGTAGAGTAAAAGTCCTAACCAAATCCATTACCCTATCTGAACGTGATGTAAGGTTGTTGATGATGTAGACAGCCACTTGGTTGTCACACCAAAAACGAACCACAGCATTAGACCATTCTTCGGCCCAGAGCCAGAGGGCTCCTACAATTGGAAAAATTCTAAAAATGTTAAGTCCCTCGTGAAGCCCTCATGATGCCATTCCGTGGGCCATGTGCCGGCACACCATCTGCCACGAAAATAAATTCCGAATCCAGATGCCCCGGCGGCATCGGAATGCACTTGGAAATCCGCTCTTAAACTGATTTCCAACTTCCAAAAAGAGACCCCATTGAACCTCTCTAGGAATTGTTTCCAAACCAAAGTTCCTCATTCATGCCCATAGTTACTCTAGTCTTGTGCATTGGTCATTTTAGGCCTGACATGGCAGTACAGAGTCGCCTTAAAAAGGCACGACCCGGTGCTCCCACCCTACATGCGAAGATCGAAGATTTTTAGCTAAAATGCCCTATGATATCCTAAAGCCGGAATTCTAAAGCCATATTGAAAACCATGGTATAAATACTCTGCATCTCTTTCCCGTGGGTAAGTTAGCAGCCAAGCCTCTAAAACAGCAATTTTAACTGGTGTGGGTCTCCTTACCAGGGGCACCACCATTCCCATTGGGCTTTTTACCACTTCCAGCTCCCTTGTTTTGGCACTGTGCACCCGCTTTAAAACAGGTGGAATTCGGGTGTTTGCCTCCACAAGTGATACAGTCATGCCTAAACCTGCATGGTGTTCTTGAACAGAAACCTTTGGAATTATACTCATAGCAAGGCAGACGGGGTTGAACTGCCTGCCCCGTTCCCGGGTGGGGATTAAGATTGCTAGCCACTTTCTTATTCAGATGGCCACTATCAAACCTATCACCTATGTTAGGCCTTGCTGGAGTCAAATGTTGTAACCATAACCCCGGCTGTGGCTCATCCCAACGCAGATTGGGTTGAATGGCACTCTTCATTCGAAAGGCTTGGTCGTATAGAAGCCAAGCTTGCCCTGCAAAATCTGTATATGCCCTATATATTATATCAAAATATTGCAACAGCGAGGAGGCCCTCCAAGGTTGAGCCTTAACTAAGATTCCAGCGTAAATAGTAAAGCCAGGGACCCAGTTGGACCAAGTCCTATCCGGCTTTTTCTTTCTATATTTTTCCTTTTCCTTCTCGTCATCTTTGTCAATCTCTTTATTGTCCAACTCGCGATTCAAGAGGTCAAAGAAATCTACATACTTTCCTTTTCATATTTTTTCCTTGGTGTCCGGGGTTAAATGGTCTCCCAACGGCGTGCAGTAATCTCCACATGGCAAGGCCGAAATGGGAACAGTATTGTATCCCATGTTGGGCACTGACGGGTGTGGCCAGGCGCCTTCACCAGCTCCTGCGCTAGATGTCCCTGGATCGGGAGGAGTCACATACGGCGTACCCCAGCCACAGAACTGCAAGTTAGCCGGAGGCCAAACCATATTGGGCCACCCCATGGGCGGCGCACTGTAAGGTGTGGGTGCATTATTAGCACAATAATGACCGCCAGCCCACGGCCAAGCGGGATATGGTGCCTGGGTGTTGTGTGAAGAAGCTGACTCACCAGTTGAAGCCACCGAAGTGTTGGGGGCGTCAATGCCCCGAGGCGTACTAGTACTGGGCTCCTCTGTGATGTTGAGTTCAGACTGCGACCCAGCCATCCCTTCCATCGCTCCTGTCACGTCCAACCTTCCGCGCTTCCTTCCGCTCGGCACCCTAATTGCATCTGAAGGCCCTTCCTCCTCCGCCTGATCCGCGCTCCCTGGAACCTGCATAGATTCTAAAGCAACAAACCACTCCATAAGATCTTGAGCCAAAGCCTTTAAATTGGCCTTACGATGGCCCTTGGTGTCCCTAGCTGATCGGTGAGGAGAGGCCTCGTGTTGCAATGGTGTTTGCTTAGATAATCTCTGAGCCTCAAGGGCCGAGATTTTTTCTTGCAGATCCTTCCAAATCGGCCATGATTCCTCATCAGAGGATGACTGTTGTGGTGAAACCTGTGGTACAGGTCTCTTTTTAGCCGGATTTTTTCCTTTGCTTGTCCCGCGCCCCTTCTTCGAGGCCATTATTACCAAATTAAAACACGTAAAAAATTCAGCTGTTTAAATT
Organism: Intellagama lesueurii; assembly: GCA_037013535.1. NCBI lineage: Eukaryota > Metazoa > Chordata > Lepidosauria > Squamata > Agamidae > Intellagama > Intellagama lesueurii. The sequence continues at coordinate 104,831,548 of JBAJHW010000003.1, forward strand.
AGCTAGCACTTTAAACTGTCCAGTAAATGACCCCCTTACTAACTTTAACCAACCGTTATGACTTGATACCAAAGTGGTGCCCTATCATAAAGGTCATATCATAGTAAACTTGTCCTAAAATTAAGATCTTCACTGATAATTTATATTTAGTAACCGCTGAAAATCAATTAACAAAGCTCAATGAACTGTATGAAAATTCTGTAAATAATAATGTATTTAACTTGTCTTATGAATTAAATTGCACTATTATTATTATTAGTATTATATATATTATATATATATATCTTATCTCCTTTTTTCAATTTATATATATATATATATAGCTAACCCCACCATTAAATCAATAAGCTAAATATCTGCGATTTATTCCCAATCTCTTCTAATTTTAATCTAAAATATTCCCAAAACCAAAGCACAAAGTTCCAAGTATTCTAATTAATATTAATTTAATAATAGCTTATAGCCTAAACTTAACCTTATGTAAGACCCACAACTACTGACTATAATTATAATGAATTATTTGTAAATAAATGGAAACCCAATTCTTTTTCTTTTCTTTTCCCTTTTTTTTTGTATAATTTAAGATGAACTAAGCCTCTGCTCACAAAAAACTAAAAAACAAAATGGCGGACAGGAGAAAAAGGCGCAAAAATACCAAAAACAAAATGGCGTCCGCAAGCTATATAGCAATGTAAGTATGCAATTTAATTAAATTTTAAACAGAAAATCAGGCTGCTTGAAAAGATAAAAAACCCCAGCCGAATTAAATAAAACAATAAGGGTAACGCCACGCCGTGCTGCGGTGGGGCGAAGCCGCCCCGCTGCTTCCCGCCTTTTTAACCCCAAGCCCTAAACAATTTAACTTAGGCAATAATTAACTTTAAACACAATACAAATCAATTAAATTGAAAACAGAAATTATAACCCAGGGAGGGAGCGACGGCTACCCTCCTATCCACAGCTGACGAGTGCTGCTGCCTCCAATCGCGTCAGCCAGCACCGCTAAAAGCTCCTTCGCACAGCCACTCTTTTCCTATGCGGCCCAAACAGGAAAGAGGGTGCAGAGGGGGTGAGCGCTTCCTTAAATAGCCGCGCTCGCCCATCCCTCAAAGCACGTGACCTGGGCAGTCTCTCGTCCTCCGGAACGGAGGCAAAGCCCAGCTGCACCATTCCAGGACATTAAAACATCCATCCAGCGGCTGGAACCTTTGCATAGGAGCAGCATTTAGGATATGCAGCAGCAGCAGCTTTAGGATATGGGGAGGAGCGGATAAAAGATAGGACGGTGGTCTTCGTACAGGTTCAAGACCTACGTACGTTCTCTCCCACAATAGATGCTGGTATTTGTTTTTTCTTTTTCAGGCTTCAAGTTGGGTACAGCCCGGTTGAGAGTTGTTTTGTATGGTCACAGTTACGTACATTGGGTGGCGAAGTACACTTTGCGGACCAGTTGGGGCCTTGTCCCGCAGACCACGTTGGAATGGAGGGGGTGGAGAGGTATGCTCTGGGGCGGATTCTTGGAACTGGCATCCCAGGGTACTCCGGATGTACCCCCTGATATACTGGTTGTTCACCTGGGAGGAAATGACTTCGCTCAAGAACGGGCGATCAGTGGTTTGCAAGCCATTAAGGCCAAGTTTCCTGCGTCAAAGTTAATTTGGTCAAACATTATACCGGGGATGGTATAGCGGGCCGATTGTGACCCATGGTGCATTGACCATGCATGTCGCGGTGTTAACCAGAAAGTATGCAGAGCCATGCGAGCCAGATTGGGGTCAATGATAAGGCACCTGACATAAGAGTTCGTCAACCAGAGTTATACAGGAGTGACGGAATTCACTTGTCCGATACAGGATTGGACCTTTTTCTGCGCAATTTACAAGGGGGCCTTTGGGCCGAAATTTTCGGCTGTGATGGCAGGCTTGGGACATATAAATAGCCCCATGCCGTGGCGGGTAGTGCTATGGGAAGAGTTTTGGTGAGTTCCTGGAGGACACATGGTGCAAAAAACATTCCATCTCCATTTGGTGGAGCCAGCAGGGCTCCGAGGGGAGGTGGCCTTTTATTAAGGGAACCTCCCGGGCAGCAGTTCACCTAGGGTCAAGAGGCTCGGTGGGCTGAGTCAGTTGGGGGGGGTACCCCTATCACGGGGCACCTGAACATGTGGAGGATGGAAGACAGCACGATTCAGAAATAGGAACTCGTTCCGCTTTAGAATCCGGACGTAAAGGCTACACCGGATTTGGATAAATATCGCACTACGTTAGGCGGGGGATTTAGTTTAAATAGTTAATAAAGTTGTGGCCCAAGTTTTAACCCAACATCCTGTGTCATCTCTTTATTTCCGGGCTGGGTAGGCAAAGCTGCCTCACCAAGGTACTGTATCTTTGAGGAACAGAAAGTAGAGCATGCTGCAAAAATATTCTCAGTGCAGTTTGTGTTCATTTGGCTACTACAACTCCCCTGACATTTTGCTAGTACGATAGACTGCTTATCCACATGAAGATGTTGAATAAGTAAATAAGGGTCCCACTGAATCACAAGTGATTAGGTTTCTGCTGGTATATTGTGAAAGACACTGCTGTTTTGATCTAAGGGCTCCTCTCCTTGAATAATTTACTCCAATGCTTGCTTATTCACAAAGAGCTAAAACGGAAGTGTATCTGTGCTTACTTCAGTTGGTTGGCTTCTTCAGCTTACCTTCATTCTCATTGGATAACTCACTTCCTCCATTTCCTCCTCCCACATATCTCCCCATTCTTCCTAATCTTTTCTCTTGGCCAGTTCTCTCCATGCACCTGACTCTTTGGGCCCTCCTCTACTAGAATCAACTGAAATGGAGATCTTAATAGCAGTTAGTGTGATTAGCAAGAGGAATCGGCTCTTTAATATTCAGAATTAGAATAATGCCAAAGCTAAACATTGCTTTAACTACATACAAAACATATGTTTAGTGAAAAGAGGCTTTGAAAACACGGTGTTATAAGGTAAAATTCCAAGAAACACAATGCTGGGGGGAACAACTTTCTGTCCCATTAGATCAGATGAGGCCCTATGCTATATCAGTTGCAGCCATGGTGTTATTCAGAAGCACCAGACTTAGAGATGGGCAAATCTGACCATTTCACTGGGTCCCATCTTTGAATATTGCAAATGTTCAAAATTCCTGATCAAAAGCAAACAAAATTGTCACACATTTGAGTGAAACTTTGAGTATTATCCCTGACTGGGACGTTTAAAATGATGGATGCCTTTATTATCTTCTTGTTTCTAGAAAAAGGGCATTTTAATAAATCTGTGACTTGTATATCAGGTTGCTTCTCTGCTGAACACAATCATCCATGGTGGGCCCTCCCTCCCCCTTTGTTTTTGCTTGTTGACAGGTGGTTCTGATGTGGTTCATTTCAGCAGCCATATTCAGGTTCCTAGGTAGCTCTCCAGATGTTCAATTTGATCACACTGACATGCTTGAGTGATTTTCTAGGCTAGTTCTCTCAAGCTTTGGTACACCGCTTCTAACCCCCTGCTCCTTTGTTCATTTTGCTCATCAAGAAACCTTTGTTTGCCTATCAATAAATTATATTTCCTTAGCATTAGCTCTAGGGGATCCCTTACAAGGTTAGTCACAAAGCCATCCAATTTCTTATCTTAGAGATCAACTTCTTGACAGAGAGTACTATGACACCTGATGCTATATAATCCAGTCTAATGATCATGCTGCTACATAATAAATCCTCAAGTGGGTAGGATATGTTAAGAGTTGAAAGCTTGACAAAATACTGGAATATTTTAATTGTGTCTCACCCTGGGCACGTCACCGCTTGGGACAAACCTCTTTTTCCTTTTATAACGTTATATACTTTATTCACAAAAGCAATGACAAATACTATATTCCCTCCCAAGAAGTATGTATACTCATCTGTGTATCATTTACACATCTCTCCCCTGCCTTTGTTCATTCCGGAAGCAACTTCCTGACTGATTTGTGACTTTCATCTGACCAAGTGTTACCTGGAGATACTTTTTCATGTATACAGTTAAACTATGGAATTCACTATCACAAGATGTAGTGATGGCCTCCAACCGGCAACTTTGAAATGGATTGGACAAACACAAAACACACCATGCTCCAGCAGAATTGCACACAAAATTAGGAGCTGACTCTTTTTTTTTTTGAACAAATTTTGCTGAATTCACAAACTGATATGAACATAGTCTGAAATAAACTTACAGTTCAGAAAAAAATACAGTTCAGAAAAAAAAAATTCAACAAAACCAACATTATTAATTTCCCCACTTTTATTGGAGAAACTAGTTTCCTGTCGAGGCTGCTCTCTTTTTTTATGACAGAGTAATTACATAGCTGAGCCAGCCCTGCCAAAAGGAGCATCTTGCAGGGACACCAGGTGGGGGGGAAAAGGCTTACCTGTATCCTTAAGGTGTGTGTGTTCTGTGCTTCAAGTTCGAACTGACTTATAGCCATCCTAATAGGGCTTTCAAGTGAGATATTAAGGATCTGTTTTACTTTTCCACTCCCCCAGTGAGTTTCCATGGTGAAGTCAGGATTCAAACCCTGTTCTCCAGAGTCCTAGTCCGCCACTCTATCCACTACACCACACTGGAAATCCCTATAATAATGTACCAGCAAATCAATTCTGACTTATGGCAACCCTTTTCAAGGTTTTCCAGGTATTGAATTTACCATTCTCTTCTTCCGAAGGTGCATTGGGACTGTGCAGCTTGCCCAAGGCCACACAGGCAGGCACTTCTCCCAGGAGGCACAGTGGGGGAATTGGACTCTCAGCCTCTGGCTCCACAGCCAGATATCTAAACTACTGAGCAGGCAACAGAGTGGACACATAGAGCAAGGTTCATGTAGCTTCCAGAGGCTTTGTTGCACTTAGCTGAGTGTTCATTACAAAGGACCTCTTGATAAACGCCCTGCCCATCCATCACATTCACCAGCTATATACATATATGCTTGATGTCATTACCTAACCATATATCCTTTAGCCATTACCCAGGTTATTTTCAGCTTGTTTTCTTCTTTGCATTGTCCCCACCACGAACAAGGAGTGTTGGAGCATTGTCCCCAACGACTGTTGGAGCATTGTCCCCAATGACTGTACAAGGAGTGTTGGAGCATCAAAATTAAATATGGCAGCTGTGTATTTCTTTGTTTTGATTACTGAAGGGTTGCCCTTCAGGTGAAGCTTTTAGAATTTCCTTGTCCCTTCATCAGCATCAGTCACAACCAGTGACCGCTCGTCCAAAAGAAACATCACAGGTTAAATGCCACAATAAAACTCCCACTGTTACCAATTATATAATTTGAATCATTAATCATTATGGGCCTTATTCCCACTCCACCCCTGGCTTTTGCCTCAGACCTGTTGTTTCCTGCCTAATGTATGACATGTGCAACAGTAATAACAAAAATAAGCAACACATATGCACATAATGTAAAAGGAAGGGGTGAAAGCCAAAAGTTTGGCAATCCAATCAGGCTGGTGGCAGGAGAGGTTCATGGCTCCCAATAGGATGGCCAGCATACATTTGGGCTACCTCTACATTAAAAGTAGGTAGACTTCCTGGCCCATAACAAGGTCATCTCAAGTCCATTTATTCAAATGTCATCTCCTATGATTTGGAGCCTTGGAAATCATGTGATGAGCAGAATTCATGGACATCATAACTTTTGGCTTGCTTTTCTGCCAGGGTACAGTACCAGCTAGGCTAACAATGTAATTTGAAGAGGGATTGCATTTACCATAGATTTGCCACTCCCTCCCTTTTTGCCAGACTGTGGTGGGAGGTCCTTTATTTCCACTGCACCCACTGACTATGGGTTTGCTTAAATGCTACTCCAGACTCCAGGACTAGCTCACAGAGAAGTGGTTCCTATGAAGCCAGGATAACATTTAAAAGGCCTCTAAATATTTAGCCCTCAGGAACCCATTGAAAATTATTTTCGGAAATAAATTTCAACCACATATTTTAAACATTTTGAAATGATGAGATAGGCATCAATCATCAAATGTCAATGCTTTTTAATGGCATTTACTATCACAACAAGATGTGCATAAACACAAATATATATATCCAATTTTAAAATCAGATTTATAGATTTAACAGTTCTAAATAGCTACTGCTTAGCCTTCAAATTATTTCAATTGTACTTTGTCCTTTTTTTACTTGTTGTTACACATTACTGCCATACTTGCAAAAAAAATGACTTCAGGCCTTTCCAGTTCACTCACTAGGGTTGCCTGCTTAGAAGCATTCCAACCACTCTCCTCCTCCAGAGCCTCATTTATCCACCCAACCTCCATCCAACAGCCTGGCTGTAATACATTTCTCTCTTGTGCCCCGGAGAAGCCCACTCGTGAAACAGAAGACAACAATGCACCAGATAGTTCTGTTTTGCCGGGTAAGACTGCAAGCACTCAAGTGGCCATTACTGACAATGATACCCACAAATCAATAAGCATAAAACCAAATCTTTATGATTAATCATTATTCAAGGTCATTTTTATTGGCCAAGATTGATTGCATCTTTCCTGTTTCTCAAAGGCAAGGCATGCCATACTACAATTAAGAAACATAATGATTGATTGTAGTTCCGCAGAAATCAATCAGATCTGGTGAGGTTCAGATCTCCCAGAAGGCTGGGATGCTCTAGCAGTAAGACCACAATGAGACAGTTGGAAGGTTTCTCCTACGGCTGTCACATCTGCATTTTCTCCTGCCCTTAGTATTAAAAGTAGTAAAGCCATAACAGCAGCTCTATCTTTATGAAGCACTATAATGCCAGAATGATAGTTGAGGGGGGGGGGGGGAAAAACTGTTGGTGCTTTTTCCCCAATATTATGAAATTCCTTTTTCTTGTGCTACCGAGCTGAGAGGTGAACATGTTATCTGAAAAGGAAAGTGAACCCTTTATTTCAAAGTGACAGACGTACACGCCTTGAGCACTAACAAGGCATACCTAATTACTAACACAGTGGCAGGAAAGAGTCTCAGATAGACCTGATCTGTGAGGAAATCTGTCTTGCAAGTGACAAGTCAAAAAGGCAATGGGGAGTCCCGAGTTCAGCCAGCTCAGTGGGTGGTTGCAGGAGATTTCTGAAGTGTCCTTTGCTGTTGGCAAAAGATTCCCCTTTCTTCTCGAACAGCAGAAAATTTCATTCATGCTCTTTCAGTCTAGGTTGCAAAGACCAATACAATTTCCCTCTAAATATTGGATTTTTAAAAAAGAAAATTGCCAAGTGAATATAGACTACCTTTATGTCTCAATGTACAAGCCATGTGGCGGCTTAGCTCCTCCCACAAGAAAAAATACTGCAAGTTCATACAGGCCTTCCCAGGCCTCCAATATGTTGGACTACAACTCCCATGGGTGGTAGAGGAATAAATCTCCAGGGGAGGGAGAGGTTGTCTAAAACCTCACTGAGGCAAAACACATTTCCAGTCAAAAGCATTGTTCATTGGAAATTCCCTGAAGGCAAAATCTGTTGCCTATCAAAACCAATTGACCCAATCAATCCATTCATCTGACAATGGATCTCTTCACTGTGAGCAATTATTTTAAATATTCAATAGGGAAGCAGCAGGCTTCACACCCTAACAAGGTTCTGCACTGGAACCATGGCTATTAGCTGAGGTGGAAACATTTCTAGAGCAGCCCTCAAAACCCCTGGTTTCTGGTATATGTGGGCCTTCTCAGGAATATATAAAAAGAGCATGTAGTATGACAATAGTATGGGTTGTGATGCTTTACTTCTGAGATATGTTGCTTTCTGGCTCCTAATAAGACAAGCCAAATGAGGAGATTCTAGAATAGCTTGCAGAGAGGGGATTTTCTTCGTGGCACACTAGGCCTCACTTGTCTGCTTCAAGCCCTGTGAAGTACCCATACTGACCCATTTCTGTGCATGGGGGACCACAAAGAGACAATGGGCAAAATCCTGTTGTTTAGAATAGTACCTCACACTAGAGTAAGCCCATTGAATCAATGGGGATTTGGTGAGTCAACTGCTCTATAAATTCGATAGATTCCAATGGGTCCACTTTGGTACAATTTATTCTGCTAAGCAACAGGATTTTAGCCCATCATTATCCATAATAATTTGAAAAGGAATAAAATACATCTCCCCATAGTAAAAGAATATGGTGACTAGCTAACATGTGTGTCTACTCAGTTTGCTACCCAAGTCCTAACTACTTATTTTTGTAAGTTGCTCTTGCTAAGGGGTAGGGTGTCAATGCTATAGCCAGAATCCTACTGTGTTTGCATAAGGTTAGTGGAACTTGCCATGGCCAATTGCCAGTTGGGCACATAACTAGGCATGCAATCAAGATGCACCCCAGCTCCTTGTCAGTAATCTGAAAGTAGCCATAGCAATTTACGCAAGCCTTACACAAATACCAACAGGATTCTGGCCAATAAACATATACATAAAGACATTTCAAAGGCCCTGCCTCCCTTATGGTCTTGTAACTATATTCCGGACTTTGACTAGCTGGCCATTCAGACAGAAGACATTTTCAAACTGAGCAATGTCTTTTGACAGGCCTTCAAAGAGCAAATGCCTTCAAAAAATAAATAAAGAGCAGTTCTGACAAATAAGGCTCTGTCTTCTGCATACTTGGAACCCTAATTATTCAGTGTAACATTTCTAAGGGTGCACAGCAGGGACCTTTCAGCTGCTGACATTATGGGACTCCTTACTGACAGAAGTCTGCAGGGCCTATTGAACTTACTAGTTTCAGAAAACTTTCAGCAATGCTTAAGCTGACTGTTTCACAGATGTTTCTTAGCCAAGTCAAAACGTGTGCTGTTAAAGAGTTCACTGAACTGTAGTTTTTAATTATTTTATTGCTGTGCTTATGGGAGTGTTTTTGGTTAGCTGCCCAGGTTCTTGTAGAAGGAAACGGGATATAAATGCAATAAATTAAAAATAAGCAAATCTCTTACCTTTAAAGAAAAAATGCCACGTTTATTTTTCCGTTCTGTCCACTAGAAACATCTTTGTTCCTGTGCTTGGATTAAAGTACTAAAAAACATACAGTGCATACAAACTATTATAAATAAAGTTAAAGATATTAAAATGACAAAGGTCTGGAGAGAAATACAGATTGCACTTCATCTCTTTCATGAATACTGTTGTCATTGACCCTAGCCACGCAAGTCAAATAAAATTAAGAATCTGAGTAAATTTTGCATCTATTCCAGAGGCGTTGCAGGTAGAATTAACATGAGGGGGTGTGAGAATCTAAGCTGTCTTCGCAGCTGCTGATACCCCCTGATGTCTGACAAGGTCTGCCAGTGGATGAAAATTGCTCAAGATCTTTCCAAACCTTGTGCTGGTCCTGAACTCTCTTCCCCATTCCAGAACTTGGAGGTACATTACAGTGCAGCCGTTCAAATAAAAAATGGGGACCCAGATTTACCTGGGGATCCCTTGGTTGTGGCCAGAGTGGTGGCCTGGGCTAGCTGTAAGTTGCGCAGTCAGGCTCCTAGTGACATGGAAGCGCCATGTGTTTTCCGGAAGCATCAGTGACTCTGGAAAGCTGGCTGCTAGGACATCCCTTCCTGCCGGCTTCCCATTAGTGGGCTGGCAACCAGGGAGGTAAGACTTGGGGCTAACAGACCTGAGTGGATTAGTCTTCACTCCACCCTTGTATAAAAACGGGAGTGCACAACCGTTCCCGCCATTCCATGCCTGCTGGTCCTCCCTTCCACCCTTCTGTTTTTCCTAACAGTATGAATGCATGTTTCTTCTTTGTATCACATAACCTCAACATTTTCACAGTGAAGGTTGTGAGGGTATATGGGAAGCTGATATGAGTGGTTGTTGATCCTTTTGTCCTGTCACAACTATGTTGGCAGTTTGGGGCACAGGGGTGGATCCAGATGGTGTGGAGGTGGCAAGCCAGTGCCTGTTTGTCCTGGATAATAGAGGAATCCTTCAAGGGGAACTGGGGCAAGCCATGGTCTGGCCTAGCTCAGGGGACATAAGGCCAGCATACACCCATGTGGTCTCCAATAGACTGCCACTCCTGGTGGTACCCACATTCGATGTCAGTTGAGGGGATGATGGTTGGCATTAAGGGGCATTTGGGTCTCCAAATGTGTTGGATCCATTCCTAATGCTGGGCCAAGAATACTGCTGTTGTAGCCAATAATGCTGTGGCCTTTCCTCCCAAAGAGTTGTTTGTTGTGACCCTCGTGTAATCTCTGTTTTGTGGCTTGGGCCTGCTCAGCTTTGGGCTAACAAAAGAAATCCCACCAGTTGGCTGTGAAGGGGGGAGACCTGAGGACAAGGTTCAGCCACTTTTATTCCATGCCAAAGAGTTGGTGTTAGAGATGTTGGCAATGGTCAACGGATTTGCATGATGCTATCTCTGAATTTTAGAATACCAATACAGATGCTTATGGAAATGTAGGATACCAACTGGTGTTTCAAAAAGACTACTATCTAAAACTTGTGAATCTGTTTTGTTTTTGAAGTGTATCATAAAGAACTCAGAGAAACCGGGCTAAGGGAAAGATCCAAATATTTCCAAGTGCTTACAAGTGCAGGATTAAAAAAAATGATCTCAATCAGCACCCAGGAGAAATCAATTGGCTTGGCCTAATTTTCAGAAGGAAGAGTTAGCTACATGTTCTTTGTACATCTGTCACTGGCACCCCGTTATTCCATTCACTTTGTACTTTCCCGTCACCATGTGTTACCATCAAAGACATCACACCCAGCCAGGAGAGGGAACCAGAAATCCCTTCTGGATAAATATGCTAAATCAGGTTATATCGTACGTATCTCACTGTTTCAAAGACTGAGGCCACCAACTCTGTCTAAGTAGCCAAGAGACTTGGTCATATTACAAAAATAGGTTAATGGAGTGGGTTGACCAGCACACACACACCTCTTTCTTTCTTTCAATCTCTTTCCTGTTCTGTATACTTGACACGGAGAATACATAGAGGAGGAAAAAATGAATAAAGATGAAGATTTAGTAAAAGTGCAACTTGCCACCGCCTTCTCTCTATCACAGGTGAAAAGTTCAACATCATGATTGCAGAATAAGTAGCCTCGTTCCTGGAATCAATTTCTAAATTTGAAGTCATTATCTAAAGAGACAATCTGGAGTCATTTTGACTTCCTTCAAGTAGGACTGTTAAAAACAAAATAATGATGATAGAAATAAACCTGTTCTTTGACAGCATCTTGCTTGTTATCTCGGCTGTACTTTTTGTGACTTCCCTGCATTCAACAGCTAGCTTACTAAAAATAATATATGTTAATGATTGACTTGTCTTGAAAGAAATCTTTTTGTATCATTTTTTTAAAAAAATCACAAGAAATCGCTCATTATTTATGTTACTTTATACACTGTACATCCCACCCTTAGACCATTCTGTGTGATATTGTAGGTTGTGCAGTCAAACATTTTCAGTACCCTCTATTCATTGCAGGCCACATGGTCCAAAAGAAAGCTGTCCTTTTTTTTTTTTTTCCTTTCCTGAAAGGACATTGAGATGAAAACTAATTGCTGTACTGGAGTACCTGAAACCTGGGGAGAGGACTTTAACATTCTCAGAAAGATGGGAGCTGGATCCTCCATGCGGCTGCAAGAGAGTGCTGAAAACTGGGAGAAATATCATGTCAGCAGGAAGGTGGCCAAAGACAAGATAATGAAAATGACCTTGGTCATCTTCTCCTTCGGAGTGCATTGAAGGGTCATGCTTTGTAAATTGTTTCAGCAACCCTGCCATATGATGAGTGGTCATGCTTCTTTCTCCAAATATGCTCACTGCCTATGAATTACAGCTTCTCCCCCCCTGTTCTAAAGCACCACAAACACAAGCAGTGGCAGCTTGTCAATTGGGGAGGAGGGCACATTACCTTCAGATCTGGGGCAGGGTTGGCAACCTCTGCTCTAGTCATGAGTTACCTGTGGCATTAAGAAAAAAGAAAGTTCGCCAATAATTTCCAGAATAAGGAAATATGCATACATTTTATTATCAGCACAAAATTACAGCTAAATTGTCTTCAGACTGGGATTCAGTGTAAGACTCTCCCCCCTCCCCTCGAAAATAGTTTGCACTGTAACATTTGAAAAGTTGTTTGCAACTCAATGGTATGGAAAATATTCAGACGATTTTTTTTCTCCATTTCCAGTTTACCTAATCTTCAATGTCAGAGAAAAGGATCCAGTAATCAGAATATATTTCAGTCAGGCTCCTGACTGAATTTTATTTTATTTTCTTCCTTTAAAAAAAGAAGGAGAGAAAGAGAGATCAGTATCACACTTTTGAAGTATATTTTAACTCTGGCCAACAGTAATGGAGGTCAGGCTTTGGCAGCTCTATAAATCCACTGGGGTTAACTAGCTCATAAAAAATAAGTGCTGAAGTGTTCATTTCTCTGTAGGTTCTACTACTGGGTTGTCTTGCTTTTCCCATTTGATCCTTTTCATTATATAGAAAGGTTTTCTCTCTCTCTCTCTCTCTTTCTCTTCCCACCCATCCCCCTGGTCTCCTAAAGAAGACTATATTATCTCTGGAAAGAAAATGTACAATAGGCGGCATTTGTTCCTTTACTGTACAGTCTCCACCTTCAATTTCTATCTTAATAATACTAAATGGTATTGTAATGCTGTCTACTGTGGAAAAAAAAATAATATGGAATGCTATTAAGCTTAAAAATGGGTAGGTAAAGCTTACCCATCTTCATAGCTACTAAAAATTGCAAGGACAAAATTGAAAATGTGGAATGTGGAAAAAAAGGAATATGTGAATTAGAACAAGCATATGAAATCTGGGGCCCTAGCAAGCATTCTTTCATCCCTAATCTAGCACAGGATCATTTCTAACAGGAATCAAACAGTGCGCTTTCAGATCTAGGATTAAAACGGTTGCTTATACTGTTTTGATTGCCTTTGTGTTAGACTTGATCTAAAACTGAAATTCTGTGGTCCCTGGGAGGGCACCCAAAGGGCCACAGAATAAGATAGTATGGATCCCTCTCTCTAAAAGCAGAAATTTGTCATCAGAGGGTGAAATTAGATTTCAGCTGTCGTATCCCAGCCAGCCCCCATAAGTAAATCTCACCTGTCTGACACTGGGTGAGTGACACGCCACAAGCAGATTCTTAAAGGCTTTGGATGCGCAACAGCGAAAGCCCTCTAACTCAACAGGGATGACCCTGATCATGATCAAAATGTGCACCAGCCCTGAAACTGGTATATGTAATTTTCCTCCCTGCGGTTTCAAGGAAAGGAAATCATTTTTTTAAAAGAAAAAGACAGAAAACCTCAGAACAAAAAAGAAAAAGAAGAAGGAAGGGCAATACTTTCCTTTCCTCCCTACTGGGTCACACTCAAAATGGCTAAATTTGGGGGACATCAGAGCCTCAGACATCAGAGCTATCTCTAAACATGCATGCACACACGTGTGTGTGTCAGCACACACAAATACGCACACACAGGATTGCTCGGCCTGAGAACAATTTTACTGCCTTTTTCTAACAGTGCTAAGATTCCTCACACTTTCCCCTACTTGTATAAATAAACATTTATATAGAGTCTCATCTTGCACTGTACCATTAAGTCCTTTCTTTGAAACTTAAATTCTTCCCACTTCTTTGACACATCAAGGGAAGACTTGAAGGACACAAAACCAGCCACCAGTCAAAAAGACACATCCCAGTAGCAAACAAGTCTTGAGGAGATAGGCTTAATCAATGGGAAGCTATCAGTTTTTAATGATTTTATTTCATTCTCAACCACTCTGACTTGAAAGGAAGATCTGTCGATATCTGTGGAATTCCCTTTCAGGGAAGTGTATTTAAGAGCACAGTCCGGGTTTCTTTTACACACAACCACATATATGAAAAGGTCAGGCCTCTCTGCTTCAGAAGTAATTCTGTTTCCTATGTTTAAGTGGGGGAATGAAAAGGATGATCCATTGTATATTTACATTGGCCATTCGACTGGGCCTTTTTAGATAACTCTCCGTATCACACCTGCACTGCACTGACTGGCATGGCTCACCTGTCTCTTTTCAGGGGTTGCCGAGTTGCTTCAGCGCCTATAATGTAGAGTTGCCAGAGCATAAATAGCCAGACCAACATTCTACCTCATGAATCAATAGCCAGAATTATTGCAATGAGTTAGATATGTTAGATGCAAATTAAATATTTTATTTGGATTGTTTTTCACCCATTGCTACCAATTTTGCTCCCCCCACCCCCATTGTGGATTGGCCAGCTGCATTTTCCCTTCCCATTTTGGACATGGGCTGTTTTCATTCGAATATACCTCATGACCTGATCAATAGGGATTAACAGAACATCTGATTACGGGTTTGGGGTTTTATGAAAAATTCATGAACAGATTTCTTTCCTTCCACTCAGGAAGGCAGGTAGTTGTGATTTTTGCTGCAGTGCTTGCCACCACTGAAAAGACAGACTGCTGTTTAGTACAAAATATGGCTAGTCTTTTAAGACAACTATGCAGATAAATAAAACTGAACTAAATAAAAAACTGATATACTGTAAATAAACTAGCTAGCTAGCTAATAGGAGTAAAATTAGTGGGTGATATTAAACACATTTTCACACTAAATCCCAGCTGACTGGAGAAATAAATATAGGTAAGGCAAAGGTTCCCCTTGACATTTAGTCCAGTCATGTCCGACTCTAGGGGGCAGTGCTCATCCCCGTTTCCAAGCCATATAGCCAGCGTTTGTCCATAGACAGTTTCCGTGGTCACGTGGCCAGTGTGACTTAGACACGGAACGCCATTACCTTCCCACCGAGGTGGTACCTATTTATCTACTTGCATTTGCATGCTTTCAAACTGCTAGGTTGGCAGGAGCTGGGACAAGCGACGGGAGCTCACTCCGTTGCGTGGATTCGATCTTACGACTGCTGGTCTTCTGACCTTGCAGCACAGAGGCTTCTGCGGTTTAACCCACAGCGCCACCACGTCCCTTTTAGAAATAAATATAGGTCTCTATATTTTCTCATTGCATTGAAACCATCTCTGGTCCAGGCCATTGTGTTATAGTTCATTTTGCTGAATTAGTTGGGACATTATATATACAAATACAGTGTTAAGGAGGGATTAGAACATCAAGCTGAAAGCAAGGACTGAGAACATAAGGCGTTGAATGCAAATAATTTTGGAGGTGCTATTAGCACTATGATTATGAAGATATGTGTAATTTAGAGAAGATTTTTATAACCATGTGTCTGAAGCATTTTTTAAAAAAATATACTGCTTTTACTCTCTTGTTAAACTTAGAACAAAGGAAGAATTTCAATCTAGATCACAGTTGTCTAGATATAACAGTGTTATCATTTTAAAAAATAGAATAGGATAAATATTATTTACTACAAGCCAAGATTCTAATTTAGAGATATGGATAGTACTAAAAAGAGAGGGGGCGGCTTATTCTTGGCAATTTTTGAAGCCTTGTCATTCCAAGACTGCTTGTTAAGATTTGCCTCTGCAATAGCAAGATTACTCAGGTTTCAGGGGAAACAAGACCCCTCAGTCCTGGTTCCCCATTCTTGGTTTTGGTTTTCATTGTGTGTGTATTTGTATGGAACTGCCAAATTCTGTGAGCCCAATGCCAGCTTCAGGGAATTCTCACATAGGAAAGATATCATTTTGCTCAGGAATTGTAATACCCTGTTTCCCCGAAAATAAGACCTAACCTGAAAATAAGCCCTAGTATGATTTTTCAGGATGATCATAATATAAGCCCTACCCCCAAAATAAGCCCCAGTTAAGTGAAACCCTGCCCTCTACCATTGTGCAGCAACCAGAAGATGACATGACTATATTTGAATAAATGTAGATGGTTGTACATGAAAAAAAAAATAAAACATCCTCTGAAAATAAGCCCTAATGCGTTTTTTGAAGCAAAAATTAATATAAGACCCTGTCTTATTTTCGGGGAAACACGGTAATTCTCTGCAGATTGAACAGCTTGATAGGCACATTCCTGTGTTAATGAGACATTGTCACTTTGCCTATTCTCTGTATCCTCACTTGAGCGTGATTCTCACCATGGGAATACATGTAGGGGACAAAAATTAGCACTCCCTGTGTCTGAATTTTGATCCATAAAACCTCACACTGAAATAAATCTATTAGTCTTCAAAGTGCCACAATATTTTGCCTTCTTTTCTTTTTCCCTTTACTTTTACAATCTCTTTGAAGAGTGGTGTTTTTTCAATAGGGGGGAAGCACAAACATTAAAAAAATTCACAGGAGTTTTGGTAAGATTTCTCAGGGAAAAAGCTCACATGGAGAAATCTAGCTCTGAGGACAAAAAAAAAGGTTGGGTTCTTTTCTTGGTTTCTCATGAGATTCACTTCCCTATACTATCAAGCCTCCGCTGAGCCAAAAGTCCCATCTGCTCAATGAAAACTCAATGATATTTACAATCAATAACTTGTGGGACAAAATGAAGTTTTAAGGAAATGCCTTTGTAAAATGACATGAGATCATTATTATAAAGTCTTTGCAGACTTTAAGATAAGACTCAAGATTCAGCTGCTTTCAAACATACAAAGAATTATGTTTTGTTTAAAAGATGTATTTATTACCAGCACTATTTAGAAGCCACCTTTCTAATAAAACTTTGTGCAAAGTGGCATGTGGAAAACTAAAGATATACCATTAGGGATACTTAAGGAATTTGTACTTTATAAATTCCTGTATGAAGTAACCTAATCCACACCTGCCAGCCTAATGTGCAGATCGGAACTAATGTTCCGTTCCAGTACTTGGCTCAAAAAAGGAGCAAAATGCATTTTGAAATGTGTCTTTTGAGAGAAAACCTGTTTCCAATACAGTGGAAATTAGAATTACTGTGTAGATTTTTCTGAGAATAAATAAGTCACAGTTTAATGTGGATACAAGATAGAACGGACCTCCTGCCTGAAGACACACAAAAGTATATAGCAATAGTATGTGTTTCCAGGCCTATTTAAGAAATGTAATAAAAGATGGGGATGACAACACCAGCGACAACATTGGTGTGTAGCCAAGAATGGGAGAGGGAAGGGGGGAGGGGGAGGGAAAGATAAATCGAAAAAGACATGGGGGAGAAAGAGAGAGAAAGAGAGATTATGGCTCTCTATGATGCTCTTATTAATTTCCTTCTGTAAGAATGATTAATAATTTCATAATAAATAGAAAGCTAAAAATTAGGCCGCAAATAGTCTCATACTGTAAGTAAGACCTGGTTGCAAGAGGCATTTTCTTTGAATATTCAGTACTTAAAGGCTAAATTATACATCACAGGTAGCACGTTGTCAGAAGCTGAGATCATGCTAGCGCTTCAGATGCATAATTCCAGAAAACCTCCAAGTCTGAGCAATCAGTCTTGCAAATGAAGCCCATGTTTACCTGTCAGTGACCAAACACAAAACAAAGCAAATTAAATTGCAAACTGGAAAAATGAAAACTTTCTGCTGTAACAGAGAGAGATCTCTCAGAGGTTGTACTAGTTTGACTCTGGTGCATCAGGTAAATTGTACATCAGGTAGAATCTTTTTGTCACTCACGTAAGGTTTGCATAACTTGCTGCAGCTAAGTGTGACTAATTGATGGCATATCAGAACATGTCTTGTTAGCATGAGTGGTCGCACAAGTGATCACGCAACAAATATGCAGCCCAGTGCCTTATCAGTTTGCCACAACTCACAGCAGCAAGCTATGCAAACCTTATGAAAAACACCAAGAAGATGCCAGTTGTTATAAGTACAGATCATCACTGTGGCGCAAAGCAATCAAAGGCATTGAAAGGATGGGATGGGATATGAAGTGATGAGACCTCATCAGAAGCAGTGGTCCCACAGAAGGACCAAGATCCTATTCAAATGCCCTAGCACTGTAGTTAATGCAGGATTGTTGGCTGCAACTGTTGCACAAGTAGTAATCATTTGCACAATGAAGTCTTTAATGCCTTCCAGGTTCAAGCCCTGAGAAAGTCAAATTAGTCAAGCAATGGTCCAACTCATGAGTTGTTTGACGACACTAGAGTCAGGCCATAGTATTCATCATGTTATTCCTCTGCTTCCTTCAACTGATACTGCTCTCTGATAGTTGTCCTCCCTTCTTTTCTACTGCAGCTTCTATCATTTTCTTTACCATGGAAAATCTGCTAGAGAGAAAAAGGTATAATAGATAGACAATAGATTCTAATTGGTAGTCTAAGGGAAAATATAAAAAGTTTTCACTATTACTTATCTTTGATGAAGTAAAGTGCCTTGACATTTGGCTTAGTGCTGGAGTAGGTGGAAGTGATGACTAACAGTGTAATGAATATTTGCAAGTCTTCTTCTCCTTGATTAAAAAGAGTGTCTCAACACAGAGAAATCCTGTAGAAAAAAATCAGAACCATTACTAGAGATTTTTTGGCTCCCATACGAGACACTGAAGAATAAGCTAAATCTGATTTTTTCTTCTTCCAATGATTCAGATGGCTGGCATCATTTCAGTTCTTCCCATACACACATGATTATAACAGCAGCAACAGGTCTTGAAAATATTTACTACATAACTATTTGCTAGGTTTTCCTTCTTTCCTGATTTACCAGAGATTCTGAATTAAGATTCTTTTTTAAAAAAACAACCGTAGATTGTTTTGTTTTCCTTCTGCCAACAAGTTATGCCTGTAAATTTAAAAAGGAAAAGGAAACTGAAGGGCAGCTATAAATAAGAACTGATCCATAAAATAATCAGAATGCAAAATGATAAGACTAAAAAAAAATCACAGAAATGATTCTGATCAATTTTCTCAAGTTATGTTGATGAATATAACATATGCATGTTGTGCCTTACTGCTTTGAATGTGCTTTTGGTGTTGCTTTTGTTCACCGTTTTTTAGTATGCCATTTGTTGGATCCTTTTTAGTATTTGTATACTTACTCTTTCTAGCTTTAAACATTGTCTTTTAATTATAGGGGGAAAATATTTTAAATAAATAAATAAATAATGCATGAACAGTGATACAGTTAGTCCTTTTTGGCCTCTGGAAATAATGGTTTTAGATGGCAGTATCCATCTTTAGATAGAAATGGATATACCTTCCCGTACTTCTAAATTCTCTCTTACTCCAATTCATTCTGCTTAGTGAGGCCTTCAACAGTCTACTCAGAAGCCTCCCCACCACCACCACCACCACCAAAGACACCAATGGCATGAAATGGAGGAAAGGGAAATGAAAAAGAGGGAGAAAAAGTAAGGGAAACACTGACTTCTCACAAAACATAATTAATCCCTCTCTCAAAACCCTTCAGTTTAATACAATGGTTCCCAAACCTGAGTTACCAGATGTTATTCTGCTTCAACTCCCAGAAGTTCCATTTCCCATGGTTAGGACCTCTGGGAGTTGTAGTCCAGCAGCATCTAGGAACCCATTTTGAGAAAATCTGGTTTAACAAGAAGCTGCAACTGTTAAAGTACCATACATTTAACAGACATAATTTTTTTAGGTAATAGAGACATACTATACTCTCCATTCCAAGGAACCAGCCCAAGAGAAGCCTAAAGCCATCACATAACCAGTGCTATCTGGAATATCTGATGTTCCTGCCTCACAAATTCCACTACCAGATATTGTGCAGGGGCGTGATTCCAACAGCATCAAACTTGCCCTCCCACCTCTGCCAATTCTTTCCTCACCTCATTGTTTCTGTAACATCTTTCCTGATTGAAAGATCTGGAGATCTCAAAGGCTTTTTGTACCCTTTGGTTGCCCTGATAAACATGAAAGACTGACATGGATTTTGGAATGTTTCCTAAAAGATGATGTAGAAACAGAAAAAATGATATGATCTATTTTATCTCATACTTGAGCAATCTTTCCATTCATATAAGAGACGTTTCTTTTCCTATGAGAAGAATACAGATAGCACTTCAGATTACTCCAATTTCTCCCCGTTTTGATTACTGACACCCTCTCCCCTGCTCCTTTCCCTGCCTTTTGGCAGCTATTATTCTGCAGGCCATGGCAATTTCCCTTTTTTGTTGTTGTTTTATTTAGTAAGTGGCATAGCACTACAGCAATACATCAACCTAGCATGGATACTCCCTTAAATCAGAAACCGTGCTGCATTATTTGTGAAAATATTTTCTAACATGTGAAAAGAGGAAAATAGAGAAGAGGGTTTCTTCACCATCCTTTCTACTGTCACAACCCACTGCATATATCACAGGACTGTCACCAAAGAGAGTGCTGCCCATAGCCCTATTTGGAGGCAACCGCAGAGACTGCAGAACAGGATAATCAGGAGTGCTTCCAATCACATCAAATAAACTGCAACCCTAGCACTGTGCCAGGAAGAAGTGGAGGGGCAGGATGGATCGCTTTCACTTAAAACACATGTGGCCACTGGAAAATAGGGCGAAGCAAAACCGCACCAAAAGCAAACTAAATAGTGAGTTATATGTCTGAACATCCCCTTAGTTATGTCTTTCTTAATGGAAGAAGGGAGACTGAATTCATTACAATTTATAACAAATAACTAGTTACTTCCCACCTCTGGATCCATCATCTTTGTCTAGCATTCCATGCCAACACTAGCTAGCTTTATATGTGAAAATTCAGCCATTTTGCCTCGGAGTATAAAAGCCACCAATAATGGCTTAATCGATACAAAATATAGATTCCTTTTTCTTCTTGGAGAATGTTTTATCTCACTGTCCACTAACTGTATGTCTCTCACTGTTACCACTGCAATAAATAAACAATAAAGAACGGACAAGAGCTTTCTTTACCGTGGGGCTTCTAATCTGCAAAGAGCAAGGTGAAAAGTTCAGGGATGCCTCTTAATGCAACTGCCTATGAAAACAACCCCCTCTTCCCATACAAGTGCATGACACAGTTAAGTGTGACATCCCTCTTCGGGCTCTCCAGAAGCCTGTCATTGTTTACCATGAGTGCTATCATTTCTGGATGCTTTGTTGTTCTCTGGCAGCAGGGCATTGGTCAAAAGCGCAGCCAAACTGCGGCTGTGAAGGAGACTCTCCCTTGACTCTCTCTGTGAATATTTCCAGCAGAGAGTCTAATTCATGATGAAAGTGTGCTCCCTAGCGTTAAGACTGCTACAAAGGTTGGTGGGCTTTTTGTTACTTTAAAAAATTACAAAGCCAGGTTTGTTCGGCAGAATGCCCTGTTTTTCAAAGAGATGGCTCTCTTGTCAGCCTTTGGGGCTGAAACACAGTTGCAAGAAAGATCATTTACCTGTATATCTCCAGAAAAGGAAGCACTTTTCCGGAAATATACAAATAAAAAGAAGCAAATGCAACTTTTCTACCAATGAGGGTCATTAATTGACCAAACATCAGTGACAGCACTCCCAAGAAGACTGCTTAGTGAGCTAGCTGAGGCACACATAAACCAGGGCCAAGCTATGAGAGGGAAGGATGCTGCAAAAGGCTCACTTTTCTTGTTTGTCAGTCTCTTCGGCCAAACGCTCAGCTAACACATATAGATTAAACACACACAAATCCATCTGCTTTGCTTTCTCTTATATTTGAATTTTGGGAATTTTGGTAGATGTTGACCCTAGATGTTGACTAATCTGTCAGTTTCGGTTTCTCAGATTTCCAGGCATTGGGGAAATTCTGATACACACATTTTTTTTGCGTCAGCTACCGTGCAATGGGGCAGATTGGAACATTTTGTTGTTAGTGCCTCTCAGTTTTACCCAGTTGCTCAGTAAGATGCAAATCTTCTGCTTTCCAGCATTGTGACCAAAGATACTGAGACAGGTGACAAACATGTACATAGGATACTATCTGATACCAGCTGAGAGTGTTTGCCCACCTGGTATAGCCTCATCTGGCACCAGCTGACTGGCAAAGCCCTCTCGTGTCTCAAAGAGTATCACAGCCTGCCTGCCCATCTGGAGCCATGGCCTCTCTCTTCACAAAGGATTTGAGAAGCACATTGTGGAAAGTTATTTTTTAAAAGTTATCAGCTGACATGCTACCAAGGTTTCTAAAAGCAGTTGCACACTATTTGAGGTTCAATTCTTTTAAAAAGCACTTTAGTTTCCTTTTTTCTCCAAAGCAACAAGTACTTTTTTAAAAAAAACAACCACACCAGACTGGTTTTCAGTCAGCAGCTTGAAGGAAAAGGATATGTCTGTATTGGATCCATGTGGTAATTCTCCTCCGCTGTTTAAAGAGGCCAACTCCATAACTGTAAAGATGCTGAAATTATTACAGTTATAGCTCCAAAGAAGTTAAGTCGCTGTCAAAATGTATGATGGTATATACATAAATTATCAGAGCAATGGGTTAGTTATAAATAAAGAATCACTTCTAATTAGTTATTTCCAAATTCTGGGATCAGGAGTCAGTTGTGATGAAAATGTGCAGAAAGTTTTATTATTCTTTATTGGATGGAATGGTACTTAAATTTTATTTTACCTAGTATATTAGACAGGGGGAGGATCTTCTCAACTTGTCACTGAGGTTAATCTTAAACTATGGGAAACAGACAAGGAAGCTGAAAAGAAGAGCTTGGAACTTTGGTCAAATAAATTAAAATTAAACATTCGGAATCAAAAAAATAGCTCATTGCTGTTATTGTTAAACTTTGAAACTTTTAAACTCATTGGCTGAAATCCTGTTGCATAGCTCTTTGCAGCCAGGGTGATGTCATTAGGAATGGCAAATCATTGCTGATTAAAGGCTTCCTTTGGTTATTGTGGGGATGCGTGTGACTGCATCACATTGCACAGGAGCTGTATGCACCTCAGTGTTGCCAAAAGAAGTCTCTAATCAGCACTGATTTGCCACTGATGATGACATCATCCCCTTTGCGCATGTGGAAATGTGCAAGAGGATTTCTACCCTTAGCATTATCAATTAATGTTAACACATTAATCAGAACATTAATTGAAATGGCACTTCAAAGGACATACATCAATCCTTTCTTCCTGTTGACTATAGGAAAGAGGATTATATTTCTCTTTTATCATTGGAATTACATTCAGCAACCTCAAACTTGTTTTATAATCCTATTTGTATCATAATCCTAAAACAATTAGCCTATAACAGCAAAAGTACATAATGCTTCTCAAAACATTGCATTCTATAACTTTTAATTGAACTACAGTATCCAACACTACTAAAACAAGCAAGTGCTAATACTATTTCTAACCACTTACACAATTACAACCTCAGTCCACAACTCCTAAAACCTTTAAAAGTCAAACACATAAAGCTAAAAAACTGAATATTGATAACTAAGTTTCTTCTACATAGACCCTAAAAACCCTTTTAATTAAAATATATATTTTGAAAAGCCATAACTTTTGTTTCTTCAAGTGACAGCAGGGTTTTGCCATTCTTTCTCAAAGCTATTGTGGATACAGTGAAAATTTCTCCCACCCAGATCAGTTCAACATAATTGTTCAACAACTGGGGGAAAAAAATCTAGCTTCAATTTTCTATGGAGCATTTTTGTAATTCCATGTTGCTTTGGAAACAAAACCAAAACCCAGCAGCCTCTGAGCAAACTCAACCTTGGGTCATTTACATGAACACACTTTTCAAGAAGGCCCCATTCATTTGGCCTGGCTGCCTGAGTGAAATGTAAAACAGAATCCACAATGAATGAAATAACGTGTGGATAATAATAATAAAAACCTTCATATTTAGCCCTCAATATTTCATTCAATGTCTTATTTAGCCTTGAACCCTACTACTCTTATTTAGTTCAGACAAGATAGCATGGAAGCTTTGAGAAATACCACAGAATCTCCAGTTTGTTAGCTAAGACTTCTATGTAGTGTAGTTCAGTTAGGCTACCTGGCATAAATATAATTTTTAAGTACAATTTGAAACAGAGATATGCACCTCTTTTTCTTGGGAGTGGGGGAGCAGGAATATCCCAAATCAATTTTTAATTAAAGACCACAATACTGTGGATGTTAATTTTCTGAGATTACTTTTCAAAAGTTACTTTGTGAGGGTTTTTTTCTGGCATTGGTCCAAAAAAGTTTCAATTTTAATATTAACACATTAGTTTTAACGCATTACTTCTAAACTCTTCCAAAAAAATAACGTTAACAGTAGTGCTGGACATAAAAAACAGTTGTTGTTTAGTCGTTAAGTCGTGGCCGACTCTTCATGACCCCATGGACCAGAGCACGCCAGGCCTCCTGTCTTCCACTGCCTCCCGGAGTTTGGTCAAATTCATGTTGGTAGCTTCAGTGACACTGTCCAACCATCTCGTCCTCTGTCATCCCTTCTCCTCTTGCCTTCACACTTTCCCAACAGTAGCATGGGGTTTTTTTTGGCTCCGCAGCCAGATGTCTAAACCACTGAGTTATCCAGCCACCTTTTTCTTTTCCACAGGAGAGGTGAATTCACAGCCCTCTTCTACAGCGAGAAAGAGACCTATACCTTTTAAATATATATATATTTATAATGGGTAGCCCAGTCTTATAAATGCACTTGTCTAAAAATCCTAGAAAAGTTAAATAATAAAGATTAAAGGTCCACAGTATTTTTCAAGACTTCTGGGAATTAAGTGTCTGCACTAAGACTGAGAACAAGTGCTGTGTAAGGTGCTATTGGGCCACTTCCAGTTCGTTGCTTTAGCAAAACATCACAAGAAGCTTTGACTGAACATATAGGTTGGTTGAGAAGTTAGACTGCAGCCTAGCTCTGTCTCCTTCTCAGAGAGTTACTGAGATGATGGTGACAAATTCCTCGTACTCCAAATCAGTTCAGCATTGGTGGTCCAAGGCTACTTTCTCATCTCCCTCCCTCTTGCACAACACTAGACCATGAGACAGGCAGGTACCGCAAGCCACAGCACAAACAACAACTCAGACATTCAGAACTGGTGGCATCACAGGCTCCTCATCCCCACCCACCCTAACTAATAAGCTATAAAACAATAAAATAATTGATGGGGTGGTGCATGGGAGATAGGTTTGAATAATTTGGGTTCTGCATAAGAGCTGTGGCCAAAAAAGTTTCTTTTTTTTTCTTGCAACCTTTGTCTGTATATTCTTGTTTGACCTAAATGGAAGCAGGATTAAGGAACAAATGAAATATTTAATTAAATATAAATGGTTGTTTTGATTTTGTTTTGTTGTTCTCATGTCCATTCCTTATGAGGTTGTATTTTACCTTTCTTTCAGGCAGTTAGGCCAACTCAAGCAGGGGCTAAGCTGGGCTTCCGCAACCAGCATGGAGGGGAAGGACATATTCATGCAAATCAACCTAGCTGCATCTTGTAGACAGGCTGTGGTTTAAGAAGACAAAAGTAATGACTACAGAAGAATTACACAACTTTAATGTAGACAGTGAAGAAATTGTAGGAGTGAAAAAAATTTGTATACCTTGGTTGAATCATCAATCCATATTGAGACTGCACTCAAGAAATCAGAAGAAAAATGAGACTTGGAAGGGCAGCGATGAAGAAACTAGAAAAGATCGTCAAGTGTAAGGATGTGTTACAGACCAAGACCAAGATCATCCACACTCTTGTATTTCTGATCACCGTGTATGGGTGTGAAAGCTGGGCAGTAAAGAAAGCTGATGGGGGGGGGGGGGATTAATTTGAAATACGGTGCTGGAGGAGAGTTTTGTGTATACCCTGGACTGCCAGAGAGACACACAAGTGGTCCTAGATCATATCAAGCCTGAACGATCTCTGGAGGCAGAAAGGTTGAAACAGAGGCTGTGTCCTACTTTGGGCAATCATGAGAAGGGAGGGTTCTCTGAAAAAGACAACGATGCTTGGAAAGATGGAAGGCGGTAGAAAAAGAGGAAGACCAAATGGGAGATGGATCGACTCCCTATAGGGAGCCACAGGCTCAAGAACACAAAACTGAGCATGGCTGTTGAGGACAGGACATTTTAGAGATTGCTCAGTCATAGGGATGCCATACGTCAGAGGTGACTTAACAGCATTTAATAGCAACAGCTATGCTTAATATTCCTTACAAAGTGGTTCTGGTGACATATTGTTCAATTGGTTGTGCATTTTTTTTTCCTCACAAGCATAGCGGTTGGCATATTTATGTCAGTATAATGGACAAATTGAATATTGTTTACTGGGTGTTGTCTAGCTCAATTTATAATGTTAAACAGCAGAATTTCAGCCTCTAAATATTAATTGTTTTAGAATGCTCTGGTAGGTGTGCTTATGACAGCAATGCCACTGTAGCCAATGCCACTGTAGCTCTTACAAGCCTATACAATATAACTATGTGTTTCTTTATGAAATAATGGACTTGTATATTTTATATTCAATAATGATTTAATTGATGTCTTCATAATTTTAACTCGAGGCTAAATTCAAGTTTTAGCATGAGTAGTTATGATTTAGTTTCTCAATATCTAGTGTTTAAATCTAACAAATTAATTTTTAAACATAATGTAATCTCTTTATGAAATCCATATGATTCATACATTCCTGGCCTTTAGTCGATGGGAGCATGCTTTCATTAGAGCACCTATCAATATGACCATTTCAGAAATTCACACAGAAGAATACATACCAATTGTCTTCTTTGCTTAAAAAACAACAACACAAAGTCCACACAGAACCAACATGGAAAGGACTTAGAAGTGGGATAGTGCGAAGTCTGAAAATAGATTTGACAGACCAGTCCAACTCCATGGCAAATGCAAAATGAAGCATAAACCTTTATTTTCTTAAAAACTATGGACTTAATTGGTAATGAATCATTGAACCCCTCAGAGATGGTTGGGAACATCTCACAGCCCATAGATTAGGATACTTATAGAAATATCCAAATAATCATCCATAGCACTTGGTAGAGACTGTTTGGTATTTGATGAACTATTCCATGCATTTCCTTACTCTAGAAATCACAGAAGCATGACTTGGAGAAAGATAAATAATGCTAATTAAACAAAACAATGTGGTAAGCGAACAACATGAGGAAAGAAGTAAAGCAAACAGCTTCCTAATAATTCTCCTAATACGAGGATGGAACTCAATATGGAGTCACTCGAGCTTTACAAACCACCAATTAAAAATAGGTGGCCAAAGAAAAAATTAGTCTCTAGAGCAACACTGGCTGTTTAATCCATTTTATTTCATGATATATGTGTCATAGTTCTGTTTGATCATTTCTTCAATACTTTAGGGGAGTGCCTTTTTCTTGCGCGGGTGACATCTCAGTTGCAACGAACTGTCCCACATGTAGATAAGCCAGGCGCACAAAATCCAGAAAACCAAGCCAAGATCTAGAAACAGGCAGAGTCCTACCACAGACAACCCTGCAGTCCCAAAGCTGAGGCTTATACCAATGAGCTAATGACCCCTCTAGAACTCAGCTCCAGGCATTAAATAGCTGGTCTCTGCTGCAATCATTTTGAGAGCTAGTCATCCTGAAAACAAAGCAAAGCAAAAGCAAAGTGTGCTGCTTATATACCGCCCCATAGCACTTAAAGCACTCGCTGGGTGGTTTACAAGTTAATTATGCAGGCTACACAAGCAAGAGTCTTCTCTCAAGTAGACCCCCTACTCTTGAGGAAGTGTACACTCATAAATAATCTTTACAGTCAAACAATTCACCTGGGTGCCTCAAGCTGAGCTTCTCCTCTTAGTTTGCACCATTCTCATAGGCTGGGCAGGTATCTAGCTTCTTCTTCTGATTCTGGAGCAGAGATGCTTCATCTTGAATTTGGCCTCCGCTTGTGGGTTCAGGATCTGCAAGGCCAGTCAACCTTTCAACTTATTCTGGTTCATAGACTTCGAACTCATCTTCACTGGAGAAGTCCTCTATCTGGGGCAAGATAGGCGTGGTATTCATGACTTTCTGAAGTGGAATTCTAACTAAAACTAGACCATAACTGGCTTATCTCTAAGCAGAGGGATCAACATTAGGGCAGTCCCATGTTATTCTGAGGACCTGTATCATATCAGCCTTCCCCAATATATATCAGTTCATCAGCCTTCTGCCCTCCAGATGTTTTGAACTTCAACTCTATCAGCTTCAGTCAACATGGCTATTGATCTGGAGTTGCCATCCAGCACATCTGTGGCATAAGACTGGTCTATAGTATGATTCATTAGAGTATGGTTTTCAACCTAAAAATCATACAAAAGATAGACTATACACATTTAACATTGTAAAGGATTACCAACTGTTCTATACCACTTGAAGATAAGAAAGGAAGCCTATATTGTGCATTACTGCACTCTGATTTTGTCTGTTGCTGTCTCTATACAATGTTTGTTTTTAAAGCAAGGCCAGACTGTAAATGCAGGTAGGATAACTTTAATTTTGCATTTCATGAACCTATCAATTTGATTCCTTTTCCACAACCTGCTTCTTGTTGGAAATGTTTTAACATTCCATTAAGCTATTTTGAACATTTTAGTTAAATCATGAGGATTTGCCTGAGAGAGAGAGAGGAAAAAATAGCAGTGATACAGCATTTTCACTTTCCGACTAGTTTTATTTGCATTTCGCTGTAAAATAATCATGCACTTGCAGACGAATCCCTGAGTTGAGCCCTGGACTGCATATTTACTATAAGATTAGCAAAGTGCTTTTACATGTTACAATTTTCCCCAAAAGATCACACAGAGTGGTTTTGCTTGTTCCTTTGGAACGCTTGATTCTTCCCTGAAATCTGTACAATTTTGTTTCTTAGTATTTTTAATTCGAATGAAACACCATGCTCTTGGAAGCTGCTTCTCCCCCCGCCCCCGCCCCCCCTGCAACCATATCTAAGCACAAGCTTCCTAACAATGGCTTCTCCTCCTCCTTCTTGTCCTTCTCCTGCCAAAGACTGGATGTCTTCGTGGCTCTTTTGATTTTGCAGAGATGGATGTAAAGAGGTTTCTTGTTTGCACACACTTGCTTAGTTTCCTCCAGAAAGTATGTGAATGACTTTCGCAAAAACTTTTATTTATTTTCAAACTAGGCTAGTGTTTCGTGTTATTCAGATTAAATGCTACCAAAAATACTCAAACCAAGAAACCCCAGTAAACCTATTATATCAGGCATCAACATCATCACTGTTGAGGTATACTTGGGCTCCATCCATAAGCCATATGCCACCAATGGACCTAGCTATGCAAGGGACACCACAGACTTTCTAAGGAAACTTCATTCCACGTACAACTTCCCTAACAACACCATCCTAGCTACAATGGACATACAACCTCCCTGACAACACGGTCCTAGCTACACTAACATCCCACCCAGAGATGGACTACAGGCTATCAAAACAAGGAATAAGCCCACAAAATCACCACCCTCTGTGACTTTGTACTCACACACAGCTGTTTCTCCTTTGACAACAAAACCTATCTCCAGATCAATGAAACTGTGATGGGGGTTCACATGGCCCCACAATATGCAAACATACACATGGCTGATATAGAACAGTGCTTTCTTAACTGTTGCACCCCAAACCCACTCCTCTATTTGGGGTACATGAATGATGTTTTTTTTAAAAAAATCTGAGCCCATGGAAAGGAAGCCCTAGAGAAATTTCACCAGGATTTCAATAACTTTCATCCAAACATAAACTTCAGCCTGGACCAATCTACACAACAGCTGCATTTTCTAGACACCTCTGTGAAGCTACAACATGGACATCTTAGCACTACACTATATTGATAATCCACTGATCATTATACCTACATACATGCCTCCCCCTTCCATCCTGAACACACCAAAAAATCTATTGTTTACACCCAACCTGTGAGCATTCTGCTCAGATCTACAAGATAAAGATGCCAAGTGCATTTCTCAGACTTCAATGATAAAGGAACAAATTAACAAAGCAAGACGGATACCCAGAAATAATCTACTGCAGGACAGACCCAGAAGAAAAGCTAACTGGGTCAGTCCACAAGTGAGACCACTCACATTCATCTTGTGATCTCCAGCCTATTCTTGATAAGAATGCTTAATTCTTCCAAGCCTTTGGTGGCAGACCTATAATTGCTTAAAGACAACCCCAAATTGCAAGCAACTATTAATACAAAATGGATCAGACAGCACTGACACAGACATGGGGACAAAACCCTGCTATAAACTGAGATGCCAACTCTGCCCCACACACATTTAATCTGGCCACACAATTACAGGACCTAACATGGTCACACACAATATCAAGGATACCTTTACGAGAGGGTGGTGGCTGATCAGCTTCAGGCTCTTTTGGATGAAACCAATGCCCTGGATCCATTCCAGTCGGGCTTCAGGCCGCGCCACGGCACAGAAACAGCACTGGTCGCACTGTTGGATGACCTGTTGAGGGAGGCTGACGGGGGCAAAATGTACTTGTTGGTCCTCCTTGATATCTCAGCCGCCTTCGATACCGTTGACCACGGTATCCTCCTGGGGAGGCTCTCCGAGTTGGGAATCGGTGGCCTGGCGCTTGCCTGGCTCCGATCCTACTTGGAGGACCGTCCTCAGAGAGTTCAGCTTGGGGAGAATGTCTCGGCCCCGTGGAGTTTCAATTGTGGGGTTCCGCAGGGCTCGATCATCTCCCCAATGCTGTTTAACATCTATATGAGGCCGCTGGGTGGGGTCATCAGGGGGTGTGGAGCCTCGTGCCATCAGTATGCTGATGACATGCAGCTCTACATCTCCTTTTCACCTACTTCAGTGGATGCCGTTCTGTCCCTTCAGCGTTGCCTGGAGGCTGTACTGCAATGGATGCAGGAGAATGGGTTGAGGCTGAACCCGGACAAGACGGAGGTCCTGAGGGTGGGTGGCCCCTCCATTGGCGGCTTGGGAAACTCCCTCTCTTTTGGGGGGGGGTGACTCTCGCCGCGAAGAGTGAGGTTCGCAGCTTGGGAGTACATCTGGACCCGGCGCTCACCATGGAAACCCAGGTGGCGTCAGTGGTCCACTCCGCCAATTACCATCTGTGGCGGATTGCCCAGCTGCGTCCCTATCTTGATGGTGGGGCCCTCACCACTCTGGTCCATGCACTTGTAATCTCGAGATTAGACCACTGTAATGCGCTCTACGTGGGGCTACCTTTGAGATTGATGAGGAAGCTTCAAATGGTGCAGAATGCGGCAGCCAGATTACTTAGTGGAACGAGAAAATTCCAGCATATCTCTCCCATTCTGGCTGCTTTGCATTGGCTGCCCATTCGTTTCCGCATTGACTTCAAAGTGTTAATGATGACATACAAAGCCCTAAATGGTTTAGGACCTCGATACTTGGCAGAATGCCTTCTCCCACCTAGATCTACTCGAGTCACTCGCTATAGCCAGGAAAGACGGCTGAGGGGCCTGACGCCGAGAGAGGCCCGGAAAGAAAGAACAAGAAACCGGGCGTTCTCGGCAGTGGCCCCTCGACTTTGGAACAGCTTGCCGCCAGATATCTGCCTGGTACCCTCGCTGGGTGTTTTCAAGAGCCAATTAAAAACTTGGCTCTTCAGGCAGGCCTTCCCTCCTACCAATACTTGATTTCCACTTTTCTTGGTTTTTTGTTGTTATCTTCCCATCTTGATTATATTATTATTGTAGATTTTAATTGTTGTTTTTAAATCCGTTTTGTACACAATGTATTGTGAGCCGCCCTGAGTAGACTCCTGTCTACAAGGGCAGGATAGAAATCTAATAAATAAATAAATAAATAAAATTACTTGTTCCCCAGCTAATGTGATCTATGTCACCTTTTGCCAGCAGTGACCCTCTGCACTCTACATAAGACAAACAGGACAATCTTTATGCAAAATAATTAATGGACAAAAATCAGACATCAGAAATCTCAATACAGAGAATGCTGTCTCAAATCACATCAGTCTACCAGGATACTCTTCGCAAGATAGGAAAGCTGCTATACTGGAAAAGAAACATTACAAAACAAGAATGCAGAGAGAAACAGATGAGGTAAAATTTATTCACATGTTGGACACCCATATAAATGGATTGAACCATAGAACAAAAAAAGTGCTGAAAGCTAGAATACTTTGTTCAGTTAATGAGACATGAAAAGTACAAATGGTTACATCTGATCTTTTTCAGGGTAACATAAATAGGAAGAAGAGTTTATTGGTTAAAGAAACTGGTTTAGATGCAACATAACAACATTTTTAGAGCTGTAGCATCTTAAGTCAAGATAAGCAGGATGATGTCCAGCACCCAGCAGAAGAGGGGCGAGGAGGAAGAGAAGGAGGAGGGAAATGGGAAAACAAATCTTCTTGTCA
This sequence comes from Intellagama lesueurii, assembly GCA_037013535.1. Lineage (NCBI taxonomy): Eukaryota > Metazoa > Chordata > Lepidosauria > Squamata > Agamidae > Intellagama > Intellagama lesueurii. The sequence goes on from JBAJHW010000003.1 coordinate 104,863,765, forward strand.
TTTTAAATAAACTTGTTTGACTGTCACACACACACACAAAATACCAAAAGAAGAAAAGCAACACAAAAGGCCTAGATGCATGAGTGTTATTCTTTTAAGCAGCAGATACTTATTACTACATCACAAACTCTTTTGAAATTCCTCTGTTTCAAAACAGGTTTGCCCATTTATGAGTCAGGCAGGGGAGTTTCCTGTTTGAGAAACAGAAATCCGCTTGCTGTCCAAAAATTATATGGGTACGTGGAACTCGTCACAGATTGCTGCCATAGTTTTCATTCATGGCAAAGCCTGAAAGGGGAGAGTTTAAGAATAAACTGGGTGTAGGGAGTTTCTTTTTCTTCTATTTAGGAAGCAAATATTTTGCCCCTTCAGTGGGACAGGCTAGGATTTGAAAGAGAGAGAGAGAGGCATCTAGTTAGTATGAAAGTACAAAGTGAGTATTATAGCATTTAGTACCCCATTTTGGGTTCAAGTAACATTTTGTTCAGCAATCAAGACAATCTGAATTTAACCCATCCCTAAAACAGAAAGATTGGCAAGAATTTCTCCCAAGCAGAAAAGAGAATCACAGAGATGGAAAGTTTTCAACCTTAAGACAAAATAAAAGAAAACACTGATAGTGCATATCAGGATTACAAAGGCTTTTTTTTTTAGTTGTGTGTTATTCTCCAAAATGGGACAAATCTTAGACTTGCACTTCAATAACATTAATAAAAAGGAGGCAGACACTAATCCAGAGGGAATAGAAAACACAAGCAGAACTAGGCTCCAATTCACATCCCAAAGAGTGAGATGGGATTCTGATACCTAATACAAAAAAGGCTCATTCTTTTATTAGTCTTCAAGAACCACATGGGTTTAAATAGCAAACCATGTGTAAAATGAGGGAGGTAATTTAGTGCCACAAAAGCTTTCTTTTGCTGAGAAAAGTCCTGTCATCGAGCGAGAAGTCATTAGCCAAATGAAAGGTAAGATTGTGTGATCCCGAAGTCTCTCAGCTGGCTGAATCCTCTATTCAAGACAATTGTGTTGCATAGCAAAGATCTTTTCATCTTCTCTTGGCTTTAAATAAAGGTGAGTGTTGTCCACAAAGCCAAATCATGCAGACCAAAACTGAAATGGACTACTTAGGTTTCCTGTCCGCCTATACCGTTAACTATCTTTGCACAGCAGTTGTCCTTTGTCAATACAAGGTGGTTTGTTATTAAAAAATTTTTTTCCCTTTTTTAAAATGCCTTGTCGTCATGAGGAATATTGAAAGTATACAATTATAACTGAGAATTTCAGCAATAGAAGCACTGTTGTGTGTCGTTTGACTGGCACCATTTTGACTATGAGGAAATCTTTCTTGTTTCTTCAGAATTATGCTTAAGTCCAAAATTACACCCTTTCATTTTGTCAGATTTTAATCTAGCAGAGGCATTTTAGTATTGGGAGGACAGGAATGCAAAAAAAAAAAAAAAAGGCAGCCTCAAGCCCACAGGCATTACATTTCGTATTGCTGGTCTACATAGTGAGGAACAGCCATATTTATAAGAAGGGTTAGGTGGCCACCTTCATCTCCAGAAACAGAATGCCCTGTTCATTTTTACCTCAAGGGAATACCCACTATTTAGCATTGCTAGATTAGCAGGAAGAGGACCTTTGTGATGTCACAGAGATGGGGGCAGGCAAGGGTTGGGAGGAGGGAATTCTCCCTCCCCAGGCTTCACAACACTGATGCTAGTGCTTGTCCATCAAGAAGGCACATCAGTCACCATGGCAGTGCTCCATTGCATGCCTTGCCCCGAAGGGTCCACAGGGCTCAATGTTGGCATGACAGAAAAACCAAGAACAAAGGGAAGGGCTGGGAAGAGAACCAGTGGGAGCACCTTGGCACCTTTGTTTCATTTGGAACAACACATATATGAACACTTTTAGACTGAGTCAGTGAGTGCTGGGCTGTATCAGGATTACAAAAGTGTTTTTGTTTTCATTATCTACATCATCTTAGAACTTAAGAGCTGGAAGGGACCCTACGGATCATCAAGTCCAGCCCCTGTCAAAGAGACCCATTGGGGAACTGAACTCCCAACCTCTGGCTCCACAACCAGATGCCTAAACCATTGAGCTGTTTTGCTAGGCTTTGTTTGTTTTTTATTATCCGCCAAAATGGGACAAATATTAGCCAATCAATAATAATAATAAAATGGAAGCAAAATGGGTGCCCAGACTTTAAAGTTACCTCTATAGACTCCACCCCCTTTTATTGCCTCAGAATAAAATTTTCATCTCCAGTGCTGCTGCTTCTGAGATGGGCCTCCAAGTCCAGACAGCCTCATCGGCGTCCTCAAGCCAAGGAACCCTAGCAGTATTCAGTGGGGTTTAGGCCCTAGGGCTTGTTCATAGCACTGTAGCTTAAAACTTTCTGGTCTATTGAAAATGAAGGCAGCCATATTAATTCTCTTCCCCATTTGAGGACCAATATGTTTCAGGAAAGCCAGTGTAGAGCATGGGTGGGCAAAAAACAGGCCTCAGGTACTCCCAGGAGCCTCTCAAGTACGAAACAACAGATAGATAGATAGATAGATAGATAGATAGATAGATAGATAGATAGATAGATAGATAGATAGATAGATAGATAGATAGATAGATAGATAGATAGATAGATAGATATTGGTTTAAAATGGCCTCTTCTTGCTATGAGTCTTGGAAGGTCCCCCAAAATTGCTCCATCCCAACCTTTCCTCCTGAAATACCTGTTCAAATTCTTTGTTTTTGAAATAACTGTTTTCAGCCATTTTCCCACTCTGAGACTCTGGGAAGTCTCAGAGTGGGAGATCAGGGATTGAATTTGGTATAGGCTGGGCAATAATAGTGTGCCTAAATTTACAACCTCGTCATTGATCACATGGTGGAGGGAGTACATGATCAGTGTAGTGGGTGAAATAATCCAATGTATGGCTTGACCTCTATGGACTCCAGAAGAATTGATGCTTTTGAATTGTGGTGCTGGAGGACACTCTTGAGAGTCCCCTGGACTGCAAGGAGATCAAACCTATCCATTCTGAAGGAAATCAACCCTGAGTGCTCACTGGAAGGACAGATCCTGAAGCTGAGGCTTCAATACTTTGGCCATCTCATGAGAAGAGAAATCTCCCTGGAAAAGACCCTGATGTTGGGAAAGAATGAAGGCAAGAGGAGAAGGGGACGACAGAGGACGAGATGGTTGGGCAGTGCCATCGAAGCTACCAACATTAATTTGACCAAACTCCGGGTGGCAGTGGAAGACAGAAGGGCCTGGCGTGCTCTGGTCCATGGGGTCACGAAGAGTCGGACACAACTTAATGACTAAACAACAACAACAAAATGGCTTGACCTTTCTCATTCACCTCCATTTCACCCAATTCTGCTGGGGGAGGAGACATTTTCCAAAAGTCTGCCAACATGTGAATCCTACAGGGAGCTCTGATTGGCTGCAGCTCCTGGACTGAAGTGCAAGCCTGATTTTGCTTCTGCGTAATTGCTTTGGGATAAGGAAATGTACTCAGTGGTTTCATGGAGTGGGAGGTAGGAACCATGGAAGTACACAAAATGCAAGAAACATGTTGAATTAATATTTTGTACATTCCTCTTCTGGTCCTACTGACATACCGGCCAATATGAGAAGAGTGAAGCAACACAGAAATCCAACAAACATTCTACACTCGGGGTAGTAGTTGCAGTGAGGGTGAAATGTGATCCCAAATGTAGATTCTACCTCATGATTTTATTTTACTTTATTATTGAAAAGCATTCAGAACACATTTTCCTCTAGCTTTATCTTTGGCAAGACTTTGTGCATTAAATTACTGACATTCAGCAGATAGATATATTTTAAAAGGCATTTAATACACTACCTGCTATTAATTTTTTTTATTGCAATGGGCGGTTTTAGAAAATTACTGAGCTAAGCAATAAGATACGTTATGTGTACAACATATAGAAAAATCAGAAGTTACTGAGGTCTGGGACCTTTTTTTATTATTATATAACTATGCCAAGCCACAACCCATAAATAACTTTAGGGCTGAACTCTGTAATTTTATATTTTCAGGGGATTGTCCATAACATGCATGTAATAAGATGAACAGAACTTGTAATTTTTAAACAACTTTTTGATTTTATAATTCTGTGACTGGATAGCTCAGTGAGTTAGGTATCTGGCTGCATTGATAGAGGTTTGGAGTTCGATTCCCCACTGTGCCTCCTATGAGCAGAGCCAGCTTCTGTCGTCGTGGGCAAGCTGCACAGCTCCAGGGTGCCCCCAGAAGAAGGAAATAGTAAACCACTTTGGAGTACTCTCTGCCTAGGAAACCCTGGAAAGGGTTACCATAAGTCAGAAATTACTTGACAGCACATGGTGATGAAGATGAAGATGATGATTTATAATTCTGAGTTGTAACTGTTTAGCACTGACTGCAGCCTTGAATATTTATTTATTTATTTGATTTATATACCGCCCATCTGGCAGCCAAGGCCACTCTGGGCGGTTTCCAACGACTAGACAAAAAACAATAAAACAATAAAATAAAATGACATCAATAAATTAAAAAGCGCAAAACAAAATACCATAAAATGCAGTGGACGACATAGTGAAATAACAGTACAATACATTACATTTAAAAGCATAAAAACATGGTGGTAAGTTGAATGTTACATTATTGGAGGCGCTGTTGCATCAGGCTGTTGTTTGTTCAGGAAAGGCCTGTTTAAATAGCCAGGTTTTCAATAGCTTTTTAAAAGTCCCCAGTGAGGGTGCCAGGCGAACTTTCGGCTGGAGGGTATTTCACACTTGTGGGGCTGCCGCCGAGAAGGCCTGATTTCTGGTAGCTGTTTTCTGGGTTTCTCTTGGGGTCAAAACTTTCAGCCACCCTGCCTGCAATGATCTTATTGGATGGGCAGACCTAGCTGGAAGGAGGCACTCTGCCGGATATCGAGGTCCCAAACCATTTACGGCCTTGTAGGTTAATACCATCACCTTGAAATTGGTATGGAAGCAAGCAGGTAACCAGTGTAATGCGGCCAGGGAGGGGGAGATATGTCGGTATTTTCTGACCCCACTCACTGGCTGCCACGTTCTGGACCCGTTGCAATCTCCGTAGCAGTCCCAAGGGTAGCCCCATGTAGAGGGCATTACAGGAGTCTAATCTCGAGACTACCAGCGCATGAACCAGTGTGGTGAGGGACCCAGTGTCAAGGTAGGGACACAGCTGGGCAATCCGCTTTAGATGGAAATAAGCGGATCGGACCACAGACGCTATCTGTGATGTCATTGATAGCGCTGGGTCCTGAATACACTCATCTGGGAATAAACCTCGCATTCTGTGAGACTTACTTCTGAGCAGACACATAAAATTCCACTGTTAAGGTTGCCATATAAGCATAAGCACCAAAATGTAAATCCCACTGACCTTATTGGGACTTGTTATTCATTTATTTGTGTGATTTTATTTATACCTCATCTTTCCACCAGAAAAGCGCATCCTGGGAAGCTTGCAGTACAATTTTTTTAAAAATGTATTAAAAACACATTTTAAAATTAATACATAATTCAATCATTTCTCCACATTAAAACACAAAATAGAGTTTAATTTAAAAAAAAACACTGGCTGGGTCTAGTCATGGGCAACTAGTAGAACACAGCAGATGAAAGATCAGAGGAAGATACATGCAGCCGCCCACATAAGAGGTCACACCCAGACATTTCAACAGATGATGATAAGCATTATAAACTAGAGAGTCAGAATATAACAAAATGTTGCCATTGGTCTCTTGTTTCCTTATCATAGCAGGCTCTCTCAATGCAGGGAGACAACCTCCCACCCTCACAAGAGTTCACACCTCCAGGGGGAGGTGTGAACTCTTGTGATATATAACCAATATATAACCAAGAGGTTATATATTTTTTAAATTGTGGAAAATATCTGTACTTTCTCTTTGTGAAACCAAGCATACGCATGTGCAAGCATAAAATGACAGGCCAAATGCTAACAACTCATCCAGCTTTCCCACTTTTCAGTACTCTGTGCAACAAGTCTGCCATTCAGTTTTGTGCCAGTTTTTTCAGTTACAGTTGCTGAAAAACCAATCTTATAAACACACAAATTCTCTCTGAGACTGGTGTTTTGTTTTGTTTTTTAATCGTTGCTCTCTGGCAGGTGATGAGAAAATGTTTTATGCCATCTCATTGGCGGCCCAAGAATGAAACCAGTGAGGATTTGATATACATCTGGATCGTCTATGAACATCTGGATATGTCTCACAGTCCTGATGACTGTCATTAGGGACATTATATCCTTATTTATTTATTGGTTTCATATATATTATGCCTTTCCTCCAGTGGTCTCAGGGGACCATACACAGCTATCCCTCCCCCGCCTCCACTTTCACTTCATCCTCACAAGCACTCTGTAAAATAGATTAGGCTGAGAGACAAGAACGAGCAGCCCGGCTCAACCCAGTAAGGTTCATTCATAGCTCAGCACGGACAAGATCCTGGATTTCCTATTCCACTGTAACCTCTGCATCACACTGGCTCTTCATAGAGTAGTACGACACACACACACACACACACACAGAGAGAGAGAGAGAGACCCATAGAACTCATTCGCCAATTGCCAGTTGAAAGGGCCAAATTCTTTCTGTGTGTTCCTGACATTAAGCAGGCCTGGTCGTCTTGAGGGAAAGCTACTGTGCTGCCTTCCGTTCACAAGGAAAGCAGGCATATATTTGTGTGAGGCAGGAGAGGAGGGGGGAGAGTGAGGGGGGAAAAGAAAATTGAAAGAAAATTAGAAACAGGACTTGAATAGACTTCTGAAGAATTAAACCCTGCCAACAAATTCTGATGTCAAAAATTGATACTGGATTTGTATTTCCTTTATTCCTTTGACTGCTTTATCTCTATTTTTCTCTGTCAACTATCAGGCTTATAGTTGGCATAATAGAACTTCTGTACCATGCAGCCCTCGAAATTATAAAGGAGCTACAAGGGGAGGGGGGCCAGTTATTCTTTTTATGATTCAGCAGGCTGATTTCCCCCTAGAATACCTTCCTCCCACACAATGCTGCCTGGACCCAGCAAGCACATATTTTAATAAATACATCATTTTATTTGAGAGATCACTTTTCTAATTTAAGAATACTTTATAAAATGTTTTATTTGTGAACCTTTTTTACATCGACATGCCTACGAGCCACAGCCAGTTTTCCTCAGACCTGGAGTCCTCCAGCCTTGTTGAAGTCAGAGTGCAGAAAAGGAATATATATATATAGTGTATATATACGAGTATACTATATGCACTGCAACTTCAGAATTCTTTGGCTGTAATAGCTGGGGGCTACTCTGGCTAGGGTATTCTGGAAGCTATAGTCTGAAAAAAGGGGAACTCTCCCCAGCTCCAGTTCCCGATTATCACAGCCAGCATGGGCAATGGCAATACTGGCTATGCATGATAGGATTTGTAGTCCAAAATCTCTGGAGGATGCCAAATCTGAGAAGGCTTTATGAACCTAATGAAGCAGCAGGAAGGCAGTCTTTTTTATTATTATTATAGCAATAGCAATAACAATGTACTTTTAAGTTAATTTTGATTTATGGTAACCCTTTTCAGGGGTTTTCTGGTAGAGAATACTCCTTCTTCTGAGGGCACCCTGGGACTGTTCAGCTTGCCCAGGGCCACACAAGCTGGCTCTACATGCAGGAGGTACAGTGGTGAATCAAACTCATAACCTCTGGCTCCACAGCCACATGCCTAACTCCTTGAGCTATCCAGCCATCTGGGATCTACTTGGCAGCTTTCGAGGTAGGAGATTATCTGCAGTGTCCTATTATGATCCATACTCTGGGTGACCCCTGCCTCTATTAATATACAATATATTCCATAGTAACTGTAGAGCCTCTGTGTGTTCTACTAGTGAGTTACACTGCTTCGTACTTTTACTTCTAAGTAAAAAACACTGACTATTCAGGTGTAAATGGTATTCCTAACCCTCTTTCCTCTCCATACTTCTAAATTTTCATTGTAAAACAGCCTTTACTTTAGGAAGTTCTATGGAAACTAGTAGTGCTTACTTCCACTGGATCAGAACAAGGTATTAAGTATTAATATAAGAGCCTTTTCAGTAGCTGTGCCATTCAAGGAGCTGACTTGTGACACTAAGAATCCTTTCTGCTACATCATCTAGATAGCAGTCAAGAGATTTCTTGAAGAAATGCATGGATTTAAAAACAAAACAAAACAAAACAAAGGGCTTCCTTGACTTTTTTTTTTTTTTTTACAGTGACAGGAATTATACAAAGCCTGAGTCAAATCGCATGACTACAGTAATAACACACTATGGAGAATATTCCTGCATTGGAAAAGTGCCTGAAAGACGTTCACCACATGGACAGCTCCAGTAGTCAAAGTGGAATTCCCATTTCTGATGACTGCATGTACTTCCATGGAGGTCATCTATGCCATCAGGGCAATATTTGAGGCAAGCAACTTTCAAATATGTCATTATTGGGAGTCCCAGCCAGAAGCAGTGTTTCCACTGTAGTACAGAGACAGCAAAATATTGCATCAAAAATCCTAAGGCAAGGCCTTTCTCTGTGTCCTACCACCTTCACAGGCACCTTTCATGAGGGGAAATGAGAACATCTTTTCAATGGCTGTTCCTGAACTATGGAACTCCCTTCTTGATACCCTTTCGGCAGCGGTTGAAAACATTTTTATTTCAGCAGACCTTTGGGTACTGATCAGGACCTTTTAACTGTGGGTGTGGTTGTTTTTGCAGTTATGATGTTTCCAAATAATTTACATTGGTGTTAAATTGTTTCAGACTGTATAAATTGTGTGTTTGTTTTGACCCAATAATTTTTTTAGTACAGCTTCAATAATGTAATTTTTTGTGTGTTTTTTTTAGCTGACATTGGCCAAAATTCTATTGGGCAGGATCCAACTGCACAGCAGAAATAATGTCTTTGGCCATTAATCAGATTGCTGCTGATTAAAAGCTTCCATTCGCAATTTCTGGGTGCAAGTGACTTAGTTGCACTGTGTGGAAGCTGTGCATACCCCAACATTGGAAAAGGAAGTCTTTAACAAGTGGCAACATGCCACTGCTGCTGATGTCATTCCCACTACTCAGGTGGAGCTATGCATCAGGATTTCAGCCCTTCCTTTTCAAACATATACTGTAAGCCACCTTGAAGGGGGGGAAAGTGGGATGTCAATCAACCAAGATTCTTGTGCTTAGGGATGGGCACGAACCACTGGTTTGGCAGTTCGTGCCAATTTGTTTCTCAGCCAACAGGTGTTTGGCACTTCCCAGCCCCAGCTCTTCTGGCAGGCACCCACTCAGAGGCAGAGCCCCAGTTCCTCCAGGTGCTGTCTCTGAGTGGGCACTTCTCAGAGGAGGCAGGGCTGGGAAGTACCAAACACCTGTTCGGCCGAGAAATGAACCGTGCCCATCTCTACAGTTGTGCTTCAATGCAGAAAGGGAAGCATGGCTCTCTAGGAAGTGTCACAGAATCAGAACTTGGAAATTTTCCTTTTTGATATTATTATTCATTGCACCCCAACAAATTCTGGGAGATTCTGGGAATTGTTGTCCAGAATTACAACTTCTCCATGGTTTGTATGATGCCTCCTCTCCTTGACCATGTTTCCTTCCTGTTGGTGGTGACAGCACCCAGAGCTATTGCTAGATAATTGCCTGGCAGATATGCTTTGATTGTATTCCTGCATTGAGTAGGGGGTTGGACATGATGGCCTTGTAGGCCCCTTCCAACTTCACTTTTCTATGATTCTGTGATTCTATGATTGTTTGGCACCATTTCTTCCTGTTCTCAATATCAGAAAGAAGGCAAGAAGCCTTGTCCTTAGTCCAGCTTTGATGATGTCACCGCACAGCCATTCTGACTGGCTGCATGATAGGAATACTGCTGAAAAGACCAGACACCAAAACACAATAGGAGCAATATAGTATATGTGGTCCAACGCAAAGAGGACTGTTCGGAGCTCTACATTGGAGAAACCAAACAGCCACTAAACAGGAGAATGCCCCAGCACAGAAGGGGCAATGGATTAGGACCACAATCAGCAGTGTTCCTTCATTTGAAGGACAAAGGACACTCATTTGATGACCAAGATGTACTCATTTTGGATCAAGAAGATAGGTGGTTTGAGAGAGGGGTCAGGGCGGCCATACATGTGCATATAGAAAATCCTTCACTCAACAGGGGTGGAGGCCTTAGATACAATTTGTCTCCTATTTACCATGCTGCCCTTTCATCTGTCCCCAGAAGGATTAGGACCACACATGCCAGAAACACCACTGTTAACAACCATTAACGACCCATGACAATGGGTGGAGAAGGGCTGCAGAAGTGGGATTTTCACTCACCTCCAGTCCTTTGTCCTTCTAATGAGTTTATTCAGACCAGGGGGAAATGAAACCAATGTGGACGATATATCAGAGATCTCCTACCAGCTCTTCTCAGACTGAAGCTACTTGGATGAGTAGCAAAACATTTCAGCCTAACAAGAAAGAAGTCCAGTTGCCATGACTCAGCTTCCAGATAACCTCACCTGGATGACTGAGCATAGCATTTTTGTTGAAATATCAAGCTAAGCAGCAATCAAAAGAATGGTCTAGATAATACTTTCAGAAGGTTGATGCCTGTGACCAGCCTCACATCTGAAATTCATACAGGATAGATATGTTATGCCATATCCTTCTTTTCATTCATCAGTAGTTATATTGGTGTGTGTGGTAAGTGGTTAGCATCTTTTCTTAAAAATGAGACACACACACAAACCTCAACTGTACATTAAAAATGAGAGAGGGCTGATTAGATATGTTTACTAGTCAAAGCCTCTAATTTTCATGCTTGGATAAGGAAACTCACTGGGAGGGAGTAGAATGACCACTTACATGTCACCGAAAAGGAAGACAGCTCTTCAAATGGATTATCCTCCCTAAAGGAGGACATATGGCCATCCTACAAGTTGGGGCAACTTTTAGGCCTGTAAGGGCAGCAGAGAGTAGAGGGGTTGTCTTAATCCTCATCATAAGCCTTTGCAGTTCTTGGATATGGAATCAGAACTGAGGAAAAAACTTATTAGGACTGTGGTTCCCAGAATTCTCTAGCCAAGATGGCCATGGAAGAGTCTGAGAGCAATTGTTAAAACAAAAGTAACTTTCTAAAAAGTAAGTTCTGCTTAAAACACAGTATTAAAGGGCCACAGTCCAGCTCATATTATATGCTTTTAAATCTTTGAATGTCCAAGTCAACGGCACCCAACTCTGTGTTTTGTTGAGTCGTAGCTGAAATGTTGACTTTGCTGATCTCTCTACTTGATGAAACATATTATGTCTTCTGAAGGAAAGCAAGACTTATTGTTCTTTGCAGGAGACTGACTGGCCGTCTACCTGAGGTAGGTGGGATAGTATGGAAGATTCAAGGACTCAGAGCAAAGAGCCAGCTTCAGCACTACTGCAGCTAAAATAAAAATAAAAACAGCTCGGGGTGGGGGAAAGGGAAAGAAGGTTTTCACTTCAGGGACTAGCATCTCTTCCTCTTCATACTACTGGACTGCAACACCCATCATAGCCAACTACCATGGTGAGGGGCCATGACAGCTGAGGAATTCTGGGAGCTACTCTGAATGTTACAAAAATGGAGGGGGGGAATATAAGGGTAGAAGAGACAGAATTGAAGAAGGAGTAGAATAATTGCTTTTTTAAAAAAACTGAAAATATCAGCAGCCATGCTGGCTGGGGGTTTCTCAGAGCTATAGTCCCGAAAGGAAACTTTTTTGGACCAAAAGCAATTTTGTCATCCTGTGGTAAAAAAAAATACTTGTCAGAGGGAAAAAAGCATGACCGAAAGTGAGAAGGATGTTTGTAATGCCATCACAATCTCTGTACCTCCTCCCCATGTGCTGAGATGAATGTCCCCATTCCCAACAGCTTAATTTATCAAAATAGAATGTAGTTTAGTTGCAAAGACTACCAGTTTCAATGTGTCCTCCATATTAAATTTTCTCTAATGGTTTGTAATGAAAAACAGCTAGAGGGAATGTCAAGGGGGCGGGGTGGAAAGTAAGGCTAGAGGAGAAGTTTGGAGGCTTCCGAATTGCTTCCAATACCGTGAGCAATATATTATTACAAATGATTTTGGAACTTTGCAGTATAGCCTAAAGGAAATTTACATTCTAGGTGTCTTTGAATACATTCAAACTAATTCCTCACATTAGGATCTTTAAGATCACCTCTGGACCGCAATTATTTAAGATGTTAGACTTTTTCCAAAGTTTTTTGTTTAATGTACACCCTTGACTTCCAGTGAAGTAAGTAGCTTAATAGTTAAGCCAGTTGCAGATTGCATTTAAGTAAATCAATTGAGGGGAGGCACTTCTCCTGGCTTTAAATTTAGAATTTAATCCACATTTTAATGAATCCCACGTTTAATTCATTAACCATAAACAGGACCCCCTAGAGATCTGCTAAGCTGTTAATGTAGTATTTTTTATAAAGAACAGATATCAGCTTTTAAAACACAATCTCTAAAAGCATTCTAAATTATTTCTTATCTTTGATTCACACACACACACACACACACACACACACACAATGCCTAAGGACATTAGAACCCTCTGCTTTTAGTCTCATAGCCTCTTGTGAGATAGTTCAGACCAGCCTAACTCAAGATGGTGCGTTCCAGATGTTTCAGATGACAACTGCCCTCATTCCTCAACTGTAATTCAGTTTAAATGGTAAAAACAATGTTTGCATTTGTGCACAAAAAATAACATATGCAATTTTATGCAAACCTGTGTCCTCCTTCTTCCCCATTTTTCATGCTGCATTCCCTGTTTTGGTGATGTATGGTTGTAATCCCAAAAAGTCATATTTCTCAGCTCTATTCCAAACCGAAAATTACAACCAGCCTAGAGTGGTATGTTTTCCCCACTCTGACTCCTATTGTGGGAAGCAGGAGTTTGAAAGTGTTTTTGTTGAACCTCTTTCTTCCACATTCCCATTGGTTTAGCCCCACAGCCCTCAGCATTGGGCCTGAACATTGGGAGCAGAGGGCTGCTGTACTTGAGTAAGCACACTGCATCATTTGGAACATTTCATTTTCTTGTGTATATCGATTGCCAGGACTCATCTGTGCATATCCATCACTTCTGATTGAGCCCTCATAGATCAGACACCTATACTTCATCTTACATCTCACCCCAAACTTAGCTTCCAGGTATCAGTTTATATACTCAGACATAATTTATGAATTGCTCTGTGATCAAGTACAGAGCAATGAAGTGACAGAGAAGCATGTGTAAACTACTCCTAAGAATCATTGCAGGGGAGCACACACGAACAAAAAGCAGAAGTGCAATACAACCCAAAATAATTTATACTGAAAGTCAGTGGTTCTTCAGGAAAAACTAGATATGACATGGGACAGCCACAATCAAGATATCCTGTGGGTTAAAAAGTCTACCAGAAGTCAAGGCCAGTTTTTATATTCTAATCCTGTACATTAGGGATAACAAATATCACAAACACACACACATTCCCCACATGTGCCATACTAGTAAGTAAGTAAGTAGGGAAAGCTAGTCATTGAAGTAACTGAACTCTTGGGGGGTGGGCAGCAAATTGGATTCAGGCATGTCTAATTAAGGTAAAGGTTCCCCTTGACATTTAGTCCAGTCGTGTCCAACTCTAGGGCGCGGTGCTCATCCCCGTCTCCAAGCCGTAGAGCCAGCGTTTGTCCGTAGACAGTTTCCATGGTCACGTGGCTAGCGCGACTAGACACGGAACGCCGTTACCTTCCCACTGAGGTGGTACCTATTTATCTACTTGCATTTACATGCTTTCGAGCTGCTAGGTTGGCAGGAGCTGGGACAAGCGACGGGAGCTCACTCCGTCGCATGGATTCGATCTAACGATGGCTGGTCTTCTGACCTTGCAGCACAGCTGCTTCTGCGGTTTAACCCGCAGCGCCACCACATCCCACATGTCTAATTGGGCTTGCAGAAATAGGCTTCTATGCCCCCTACTCTTCACAACAACTTGTGCAGACTCCTGAACATGCTATGCAGGAGTATACTGTATAGTGGTCCGTTGGTGGTGGGAGGAAGAATTTTGATGAAGGTAACTTCCACTGACTAGAGCCCTTCTACCCGCAGAACATGGATCCAGGATCCGACCCAAAGTAAGGTTCACTTGAATGTCTCTACAAGTGAGGGTGAATGATGGCACTCCAGGACTCTGGAGGAGAACAGACTCTGGAGGAATAGTTGTAATCAACTGCCCCTCACGTAGTATTTTCATTTCTGTCCATTTCAAAACATCTTATTCCCTGTTCAGTTTTATTGGAGGAAGCAAACTAGTGCCTTTCAAGGACTATAGTATTTTATTTTGTAATTAGGGCCAATAAACTGCCCTGCAGAATTTAATATTAGGCTAAATATTTTCCACATATACAGCAAGCACACAAATGTGATTTTAGTGTCACTAAAGCAGAGACAGAGCTTTGCAGAAGGAATCCTTAAAGAGGGGAAGAGGAGTTGAAAATGAATCGGTTGAGAATCCAATTGCCATCAAATAAGAATTCCCATTCCTAATCAGAAAACTGATTTTAAAAAAAAGTTTATTTAAAGTATTTATTCCAGCCCATCCCCTCAAGAGGGCCCAAGACCACCTACCATATGAAAACAATATTAAAAGCTTTAAGTAGCCATGCATTATTACAATATTTTAAAAGAATTAAACAGATATCAGATTAAAACCTAGTGGATAAAAAGAGTTTCAAATAATTCTAAAAATGCATTTAAATAAATAAATAAATACACAGTAGTCCTGTTTTTATGAACCCCCTCTTAGGCAGGCAGTTACCAAAAAATGGATAGCAGAAATGGATAGCTGAGCCTATCTGTCTTCAAATCATTACCCATATGTGTATGAAATAATAAAAGTGACCAGAAAAGTGAGTGGGACTACACTGCTCCCTCTGCACTCTTTTTCCCCATGTTTTCTTCACCGAAATAAGGCCTTCAATTCCACCACTGAAATTTGTGTGCATTTTCTTTGAGCACTTTACTTAATGCACACATTTCCCTCCACTGCCTCAACTCTGCTTGTGCATATTTGTTTCACCTGCTTGTCCTTTTAGCCATTCACGCTTCAGCATGTGTGCCTTGCTTTGCACACATTTTACTTTTCCAAAATGCTTTACAAATTCTTGAAATGGAGTGCATGTTTGTTCTCATAAGGAGGCTTGCTAAGTGCAAAAAGGCTCCTGGAGAGTGCTGAGTCCAGCAACATTTGTTTCCCACCCCAGCACATTAAATTCTCCAGTGTTTGTTATTTTCCTCTCTGTGCCTCAGCGCAGGAACTTTTCTGGGCCTGCAAGAGACAGCAACGCAGCCGGAGAGGCCCCTGACCTTGCCAAGTGCCGGGCTCCCGTTTACCACTTGTCATCTGATCTGAAGTGGTACGCAGGCAGATGACTCCTCTAGCCAAAGGCACCCTCTCAGTAACAAGGGCAGCTGTTGCTATGATATCTGATGAAGGTACAAAAGTGATGAGGATGACAGTGATGATGTGCTTTCATAAGTCTTCTCAAATTAAGCTTCAAAAGCAATAAAATATGACCGATGCGTTTCCTGCTCAGGTCCCCTTCCCCCGCCAAGCTGGCTTGGGAATTTTCGTTGAATGCTTTTAACAAAATATAATTTCCCTTATCAACTATAATTATACTATATGATGCTATTTTTTTCCCTCCTGTGACATGCCTTTTAGGTATCTAAACTCATACAGCGCCCTCCCCCTCAAAAAAGCTGGAGCATATATATGTGCTATCGATCAGGGAAATGGCATGGCATGAAGGAAAGGGAAAGCTAAACACTCATGCAGCTCCGCAACCCTCTCTGTGATTTAAAAAAATAGGAGTTCCTGTCATGGATTTCCAATGGTAGAAAAAAATAAACTGAAGCAATAATAAAACCACCCAGAGTATCAACAAGGTCGGCACTTCCACTGTCTCTTTAATAATCAGGGCTGGCCAGACAAATCATATCTGTAGAAGCTCTGAGGGAATAAGCATTTACTTTATACCACTGTTTGTGTTGCTTTTATTGCCTCTTTACATCCAGCATAATTTTAATGTATTTTTAGTTCATCATTCTCATCATTCCCTTTAATCAAAGAAAGTGTGTGGGATGGGAATGGTGTGGTCCTTATTCAAAATTTTAAAAAAGTAATATCTTTATTGGATCATTAACAGCTGAGAAACAGGCAAGCTTTCAACTTTAGTTACAAGACTAAAGTTGAAAGCTTTAGTTACATCAGCCTGGGCATTGCAGAGCTTGGGAGAATGGGGAGAAAAAGAAAAATCCCAGCATCATTCTGGGTAGGTGTTAAAGCCAGGGTCTAGTGGTTTAAAGTCCCAGCATGGAGGCTGTAAACTTGTAAACTGAGTTTGAAGTGTCAGGTTTCACCTCAAGGGGTGTGCATTTCATTGTCTTTGTTCACCTAATTAGACAAAGCGCTGCCCATTATTCAGCATCTTTCCCATGGCTTTATATTGACATATATGGCTTCAAAGACACACAGAAACATGGCAATCCCACATAAGAAAAGTTCAAATACAAGCTATACAAATAAGTTTCCTTGTTTGTCTACAGCAAGAAGTTTGTATACTCTGCACCATTAAGATGATTACAGCAGAATTGGGTGCTTACAGTGGACCCTCGACTTACAGACGGCTCGACCTGCAGACTTTTCGAGTTACAGACTTCTCTGGCCGCAAAATTTAGGTTCGACTTGCGGCCGGAGAATCGACCTACAGACCGGAAATTCAAACAAAATGGACCAAAAATGGCCGGTTACGGATTAATCGGTTTTCAATGCATTGTAGGTCAATGGAGCCTCGACCTACAGACTTTTCGACCTGCAGCCACCGTTCCAATACGGATTAATTCCGTAAGTTGAGGGTCCACTGTATTTCTTATTCAATAAGAAGATAATTTAAAGTGATTGGGGGGGGAAAATCCAAAGTTCTCCTTTATGCCTTTGAAGCACTCGCTATTCTCACAATAACAGTGATTTTTTTTTCTTATTTAAAATTTTATATGGGTGTGCTCTCCAAAAAAAGCTAAACATATTGGTAGAAATCAGTGAGCATTCCAGAAAATACAAATTATCAGTCTATAGAAATACGGAATGAAATCATATTGTTTGAGAGAACATAGGAAAAAGGATAAGTAATTAAGACGTCCCATAGTGTACTCTTCTTGAAGATTCTAGCAAAGACAAAACAATTGCAAAAACATTCTTTAGAAATCTAACTTGTCAAACATTGCAAAGATTGTGGGTCTCTGTTATACATAACAGCAACTACCACTTTTTATACTGTATACACTTTTTATATCCTTTTATACACAGAACCTGTCCAGCATAATTTTCAACAACATAGATGGACCCAAACTCACCTGGGTCCCGTGTTGTGGCCAGAGCAGCGGCCCAGCATCCCATGCTCCCCTGCGGGTCTGTAATGGCGGCTGTCGCATGGCAGGCCACAAGAGAGCCTGGGAGCATGATGTTGGAGTGAAGGGTCATACTGGCAGCCAGGGATTAGCTGGCATGACCAAGGGCGAGGCATGCCGCACTCCTCCCCAGATAAAAGGATGCTCCCAGACCAAGGTTTATGGAGGCCTCGGCAGCATTCACCCTCCCCACCCATCCCATGTTTGGTAGATGTGTGATTTGTTATTGCAACTCATTTTATATCCATGTCACAGCTTTGCTGGCAGTTTGAGAGCATTGGGGATGGATCCGGTGGATGATAGAGGGTGGGGTCCTATCTGCCACTATCACTGAACCCCCTCCCTTTGGGGAAGTAGGGGCAAGGGCCAGGGCTGCCGCAGCTTGGGGGGCCAGGGCCTTGCCCTTGCTCTTGGGTGACAGGGAGCCACGGAGTGGCATATGCCCTCGTGGTCTCCAAGGATCTGCTACCCCAGGTCTGGGAAACAGATGCTACATCGATGATACACTCGGGCCTCCCGATGGAAACGGATCTGACTCCAATGCTTAGGCAGGGGAACTGCGGCTGTAATTCAATTAATAAAGTTGTGGCCATTTACTTCCAGTTTAAAGTGTACAGTGTGTTTATTGTCTAGGGGAGGTACTGGGCAGGCTTAGCCATAGGCCCACAAACAGTTTCGTACTATCTTTTTAAGCATGACAATGTTAAACATTCGCATGAAGGTCAAGACCTGTCTCACCTTTTGGAATATCAGCGGTAAGGCATCTGAAAGTTAGCAGAGTTGTTTATGACCACTGATATTTTTAAAAAGTGAAAACTGGAAATGCTAATGGAGATTATGTTGTCCAAATGGAAGGACACTGCTGTCACGAAAAAATTTGAATTTCGTTTCTGTTTAGTGTTGTGAAGAAAATTCTTGAGATTCTAGAGTCTAAAGATAAGGTCCTGTGAGCTGAAGAAATAGGGCTGAAGAATTCTTTAGCCATTATCAAATTCAGCATTGCGAACAAACTTTGGAAATGACAATAATTTTCCGTCAAGTCCTTCAAGAAGCTAAAACATGGCAGTAAAATTCAGTGAAGAAAACATAAGAAAACAAGGGTAACCCTGAAAGAGTACACTTTAAAGCAGAAGAAAGCGGGGCAGAAAGAGAGCAAGTGGAAGTCACTGATATTGTCCTTCTTGAAATGAACACATGATTTTCTGACCAAGATGAGACAGTATTTCGTATTCAAACTCTGGGTACATCCTGAAGGTAGGCATCCTTCAGTCTCAAGAGACTGTGGTAATGTGCTCTGAATAGAGGTCTTGGAACAGCATCTAGTGCGGCTGAGAAGGCCAATTCAGAGCATGAGGCCTGGGTAAAACAATATGGAGGACAGACTGTTACCCAAGCAGCAAATCCCCCCTCTCCACATCACTGAAATAGTCCAATGGAAAGGCAGAAGCCAATACAACTGGTTCCAGCGATGTCGCAGGAGTTGCCAGAGCGTCACAAACTGCCTCCAGGACTCCGGCTTCGGATTTTGCCTCGAGGTTAACTCCTGAAGCCTTTTCCATTGATGGATATAGCCACAAGGCACTGGAGGTTTGAAATCAGCGTTTTCCTTCTCCTAGATGGGCTGCCTTCCAAGGCTAACGAGCCCCATCTACCCGGAGGGTAGTGTGGGCACATCCACACTGGCAGAATAACACTACTGTATTTGGATCAGTTTTGGTGTTGTTTGGTTTATGGTGTCCACCCATGTTTTGACTTAGACTGATCCATCCCTCCTCTTTTTTAGAGTTGTCCAATTTCTTTTTGGCACTGCAGTAGGGCTACAAAGTTTGGAAAGGGAGGTTGCTTGAGGATCAGAGAACTCCTAATTAACTTATTCTATAGCCTGTGCAGATGGTTAACCCACACCAAAATAGAGCTGTGGGCAGTATTAGCTGAGGCGACAACACTGTGATATATTTAGTGGGTTGTAGCATTGAAAGGAATAGCAGAAAAAAAAACCCTCCTCTGTTTTAATCTATTCTGCCATTTGAATTTTTTACATATACTGTATTTTCCTATTGATGCAGTGTTATTCTAGATAAATGAGATACATTGGTGGTATTGTAAATTAGAATATATCGGCTTCCTCTTTTTTTGGGCACAGGATGGAAGTCCAATTGCCATAGCCAATTCTTCACACACATACACGAACAGACACACAAACACATGCACACAGCCAGCTAACAATAATTTTCCCCTTCTCTGCCTTGCCTCTTTTTTCTGTTGATTCTCTTACTCACTAAACCCAAGTATTCTCTTAGACAGTTGCAATTCTACTTGTAAAAATAACCTTACAGTCATCATGTGTTTTCTGTTTCATAAATTTAAAAATTCAGTGTGAAGAACAACAGTATTCTAGCATAAACACCAAATCAATTGAGTCAAATATTTTGTCTCCAGCTCCCAGAATCCCTACCCAACATAGCCAGTAGTAGAGAATTACAGGTATTATAACTCCAATACACATGGAGAGTCAAAAGCCTCCCACTCCTGAACAAACTAATAAAAATAAAATTAATCTTTGTGCCAATGACGTGGCCATGAAAGATCGCATAACTTCTAAACACACAGTACTTCTAAGGATGTTTCAAACCACATTATCATTGGGAAGAAGTCATTGATAGATAAGTCAAAGAAAGATGAATGGTATCTGCTTATGGGTATTCATGAGAAACACAAAATATCTGATTCTTTGAATTTGTTTTACAGTGGTGCCTCGACTTATGAACTTAATTGGTTCCGGAACTCCGGTCGTAACTCGAAATGGTCGTACATCGAAGCACCATTTCCCATAGGAATGCATTGAAATGCAATTAATCCGTTCCAGCCGAAGAAAAAAATCACCAAAAAAACCCACAAAACACTGCAAGACCCATCGGAAACGCAATTAATCCGTTCCGGCCGAAGGGGGGAAAAAGCAAACAAACCGTGCAAGACCCATCGGAAATGCGATTAACCCGTTCCGGCCGAAGGAAGAAAAAGAAAAGCAAACAAACCGTACAAGACCCTTCAGGAATGCAAAAAAAAAGGCAAAGCAGAAAGCAAACAAACTGTGCAAGACCCTTCGGAAATGCAAAAAAAGCAAAGCAAAAAGCAAACAAACCGTGCAAGACCCATCAGAAATGCAAAAGAAGCAAAGCAGAAAGCAAACAAACTGTGCAAGACCCTTCGGAAATGCAAAAAAAGCAAAAAGCAAAGAAACCCTGCAAGACCCATTGGAAATGGGGGAAAAAAACCCAAAAAACAAACAAACCCTGCAAGACCCATCGGAAATGGGGGAAAAAAAAACCAAAAAACAAACAAACCCTGCAAGACCCATCGGAAATGGGGGGGAAAAACCCAAAAAGCAAACAAACCCTGCAAGACCCATCGGAAATGGGGGAAAAAAACCCAAAAAACAAACAAACCCTGCAAGACCCATCGGAAATGGGGAGAAAAAAAAACCAAAAAACAAACAAACCCTGCAAGACCCATCGGAAATGGGGGGAAAAAAACCAAAAAACAAACAAACCCTGCAAGACCCATCGGAAATGGGAAAAAAAAAATCCAAAAAAACAAACAAACCCTGCAAGACCCATCGGAAATGGGGAAAAAAACAACCAAAAAACAAACAAACCCTGCAAGACCCATCACAGCATAGAAACATAATCCCACCACCCAGCCCAAAACCACACTGCAAAACCACCCAGAACAGTTTTTAAAAAGCAGAAAGCAGCACCTTACCTTACCAGGCAGTCCAAAGTCTCCTCCGATCGCACACTCTCTAACCTCTGGGGCGAAAGAGCTATAAAGAAGCAGCCTCTTCGCCACCAACGGTTAGCAATTTGAATTCCCTGCCCTTTTCCCCTGCCTTTTTCTGGTTGTAACTCGAAGCTCCGGTCGCAAGTAGAAGCAAAATTTTGCGGCCGGAGCTGGTCGTAACTCAAAATGGTCACATGTCGCGACGTTTGTAAGTTGAGGCACCACTGTATAACAGGCCAGGCAATCTCTGATTGTGGCCAGGAAGGAGTTAAATGCTTTCTTTCACACTGAAGGTCCTAGCAGGGTTAAAAGTGACTGCCTTGTGGGCTGACTCCAGACACATTCTGATTGGTCAGAATGCTGTGCTAGGCAAATAGCTCCCTCTTTTAGAATTTTAACAAGTTGTAGAAAAAGCAGCTGTTTCAGAGGCATTCTAGCATTATAAGGACTTATTTAAAAGTTTAATTTAGAGCTATGAGTGTCTCAATCATTGTAAATGAAAAAAGCAGCAAAAAGAGTTATCTTCTTTTCAGGTATGCACATTTTGTCTTGTCGTCTTTTCCCTGTTTTTTTCAAAGGGCAGTATCCGAATGTTAAAAAATCACAGCTTGGAAACCCTTTGCCCCGAAGTACCCAAATCTGGCACAGAGCAAGAGCAGACTTTCCGAGGTCCAGTTTTTATGTTAGACCTTTTTTTTTTTTTTTGAATGCCACCCTTGTTAGCAATACCATGGTTCTCACACAGATGTGAACCCACTCAAGACAATGTCTGCTTTTTGTTATATAAGTGCCCTGGGATGAAGCTCCTGACGAAGCTCTGCTGTGTTACTGGCCTTCCCTCATCTTTGCATAAAGCAAACAGCATGTGGCTATATACGGCAGGGGATTTCTAATCCTATGGTGCTAGTTTTCTGTTTGCAGTGAATTATGGTTTTGTTATCACAGTGGAGCTTTAAAAAAAATCCTTCCATCTCAAGACCCAGTTGCTCCTTCATTTCATGCCACATGTTCAACCATCTGAAAGACAGGAGATGGAAAATTGACAATCACACTGCTGCATGCTGGGATTCACACCGTGTATACATAGAGTGGAGAAGTGTTGAAAAACAATGCCACATATGTCATATCCCCCCCCACACACACAATGTACTAAATCACCTGCTTGCCTATCTTTCTTCCCCTCACCCCTAAATTATATAATTAAAGAAGCCACTTTGTTAGGGTGAGCAGGAGTCATTTCCCCAACATGAGGAAGTATCCAAGAAAAATAAAGATCATTATATTCTTGTCATAAACAAACAAACAAAAGAAAATTTGTGTTATAATGAACTTTATGGATTATTGAGATGTGAAAAGGCACAATAATTTTATCCAGTCATTCTGTGTTATATCTAACCAGTAAGGGTGTAATCTTATTAGACTCAAATTTACTCTGTGCTACATTTGTAAAACATAGCTGCCTGGTGATTAAGGGAACGGCAGAAGGGCACTAAAAAGCTTGCATTTAGCGGCAAGGAGGCAGCTCATTATTATATGAGCAGCATGAGTACTTTTTAAAAAGGTATCCGAGGAATTATATGATGCTGTCTCTGCAGGAAATACAAGCCGGAGTGCTCTGCATTGATTTCACGTCTGTTGCAATTATACAAAACTGACTTTGAATCACATTTGTCCTGTTTTTGGGTGAAATAGATACTCAATGACCCTGAATGTAAGAGGCATAGAGAAAATTATGAACACCATAGAGAAGGCTTAATGGGAACAACATAAAAAAAACCAGATTAAATAAAAATGAACGAGGTTGCTTCATCTCATTTCTTAATATTGGAACATAATGATGCTACTACAGAAAGAAAAGTCGGGTGTGGTGGGGAGGGGGGAAATCCATAGCAGATGGCAAGTCTTCCTAAGCAAATTAATGGATCATACATTTTTCAAAAATAAAGTAGTGGGTTGTTTGACATGCACTGTAATTACATTGGACATATTGCTTTCAATGAATGTTAAAGGACAAATTAACATTACAGGGGTTTTTTCCAACTATGTTGCAAATGTGTTCTTCAAGCTTGTAATTAAAATCCTAAATTGTTACTGCAGCAAATTAGAAAATTTAATGGGATTCAAATATTGTGATCATTAGGATTTGGATTTTAACAGATCTTTTAAGCTAAAAAAAACACAAACGCTTCCCCATAAATTTTGGAGAAGCAGGATGCAGCATGGCACGGTATAATTTGGATTTGAAAATGTAGTCCCAGTATAACTTCAATTTTGTACTATAAAGACATTGCTATATTGAAAATAGGAGAACAATAAGGAAAACAATTGAAAACACCAGATTGATTTAAACTGAGTAAAGAAGAAGAAACATTCAAGCTGTAATTATCTTCTCTTGAAAGGTCAGGGGGTGGAAACTTATAGTGGGCAAAATCCAGTTGATGTAACTATACGGGGGCATAACCCAGATGGGGTGCTGGAAACATTTAATTTAAACTAATGGAAAGTTTCCTATTTCCCATTTCAGGTTCTGAGGCATCCTAAGGCTCCCTTTTGCCTTGGGGAAGCCTTTTGAAGCCCAATAATACAAAGGGAAGAGAGATGGGCCCAGATGACACAAAATCTGGTATCTATTCCTAAAACTTTCCAATGGTTGCAATTATTCTTGCTCCTTTGAAGAATGTAACACTGTTTGATGCAGTGTGGACCATCATTCTGAAAAACACTCAGAATTGTAAACCCTGGGACCTTGGTGCCCCTGTTCTTAAGTCTTTTCTCAATATGTCTCTATGAGGATATTGCCACCAGACATGTCCTACCATCATTATGTTTCAATATTAAGAGTATAACTCTCCTCATGTCTTAAGACCTTCTGGGGAGGCTCTTTTCTCAGTCTCATAAGCTCTACAGGTACATTAGACAGAGACCCAAGAGTGGGCTTTCTCAGTGGTGGTCCAGGTTATTGAATGACCTTCTCCAAGAAGCTAGGCTGGCCATGGACTAGGATTCTGGAGAACAGGTTTCAAATCCCTGCTTGGCCATGGAAACTCACTGGGGGAGTGGAACTGGTAAAAGCACTCCTTAAATATCTCTCTTAAAACCTTGAAACCCCTATTAGGGTCACTATAAGTCGGTTTCGACTTGATGACACAGAACACACAATGTGTTTTTAAATGCTTTTAGGTTACTTAATTGCATTATGTAGGTGCTGTGTTGACTGAATTTCTCAGTGCAGCACTTATGTGCATGCAATTTCTGACCCGCCACGAGTACAAAAGATCTAGCAAATGGCCAAGATAACACCAGTTTTGCGTGATGATTTTAATAATATTTAATTGTTATATTGATATTATATTTTAATTGTTGTTTATGTTGTTTTAAAATTCTTATCTTGTTTAATAATTTGTGAGCTGCCTCTGCCAGGAGAAAGGTGACATAGAAACACAATAAACAAGTAAAATGGACAATTATGGTTGCACCTATGCCTTAACACTCCTTCCCACATCTAGCTGAAAATTGTCCAATACTGAGAAACAGAAGGTACAGTTTGTTACAGCTGATCCTTCAAGGTAAAATAAAAGTAAAAGATGAGTAGGGAGGACAAGAACATATCAGCAGAAGACCTTCATGGACTGGTTTGGATACAACACAGAACTCTTGTTTAGAGCTGCTGTACCCAAAGTCAGTATGGTCTTAATGACATCAAGGAGATGAACAACAAGACGTTTTGAAGTTTTCAGCAAGGTTGTTCTATAGAACAAGGCTACAGAACTATAGATGTTTTATAGAACAATACTATAAAACTATAGATGTTTTATAGAATAATAAAAGAAAAAGCTTATAGAGGAAAGCAACAACCTAAAACTGAATCCAGTTTAATAATACCTGTTGACTGTTTCTGGGTTTTTTCAGTACTCTTTCTTTTATACTTGATGTTCTATTCCAAGTTATAGTATATAATTTGAAAAATAAAGGGGAAAAATAGAAAATCAATCAATCATTTATCCCAAAGGGAATTGTCTACAGGCATGTCTAAGAGCACTTCCCAGCATGCCTTTAATAAGATAATTAAGAGATCTTCCAGAAATGCTACATATCATACTTTGGTTCACTTCTTTTTCTTCATCCAACATCATACTTATTCACACCTCTTGTTGCTTCAGCATCCAGATGTGACTCCTGGCCTTTGATTCCTCGGGCTTTCTTCCCTTCCTCACCCTCTTCCTTTGCTTCCTGGCACCTCTTTCCAGACTTGGGACACCGTCACTTCACTACCCCCCATTCCTACAGTGAAATACTGCAGCTTCATCCCGTCCCCCACCCCATGCAGGGTGGCGGTGTAGAGCTCTCTACAAAGTTTCAGACCACACATCACTGGCACAGGACTGTAGTGCTCCTTTAGTACAAAGGAGTACTAAAAATAAGAATTGGTTGGAGGACAGGGAAAAGGTGCGGGAGCTCATGGAGGCAAAAAAGAATAGAATGCAAGATAAGAGGAACATTGTCTGGATCTTTGCAGAAAATTCCTGATAAGATCAGTGCACAATTCAGTCCTTGAAGCACAACATATCCTGCTTCTAGAAGATCCTTGTTAACAATCGATATAGACTGTGAATACTGCGCCCTTTTTAAGTTCAGAATTTAAAAGATCATCCACATTAGTCAGCAGGAATGTTACCTCTGGCAACCTGTGAAGAAAGAGAAGCAGGTGGAATATTTGCATATACTGAAACTAATGAAAACATGTCCCTTCCATAACACCCACCAAATATCTCTGTTGGTCAGGAACAGGGTAACAAAAAGAACCCAGTGAGCCCATAGTGTTGTCTTAGATAGAAACACTGCAAAATGCTTATCTTGGCTTTGCATAGGGAGTATTTCATTTGATGGTGTAAAGCTCTAGCTTCCAGCGGCTTTTATGGATCACATCTGTGTCTGCTCTCAAAACATTTCTTCAGAGAAAAAAGTAACAAGTAAAAGTAACAAGACTGGGAAAAAAACCAAGAAGTTATTGTGATGTACACTTTCAACCTCAAAGTGTCAACTTTACAAATTTTAGTGCGACACTGAAATAAAAACAGGCATCAGTACCATTTCTTAGGAAGTATTTTCCCATTTCTCTAAAGCAACTCAAATGGTTACTTTTAAATACTCATTTTAAAGGCTTAGCATATTCTGCATGCCTGTAATGCAAAACACATGTTCCTGCCATTCACCTCATGATAGCCTCAAAACCCGTAGAAGAACATAAAGTGGCAGCATAAGGTGCAAAATAAGCCAACTGTTTGAACCATGTCAATGTTCCTCCACCACCACTTAATTAAGCCCCATCACTGTAACTATTATTGTAACTAAAAAGTTACAGACACTTTAAGAAAAGGAGTCAAGTTATTCCTTCATGGTGTTGCAATCCTAATGTACTACAGTTAGACCTTAGCTATTGGGTAAAGAAATGAACTAGGATTAGTTATTTGTAACTAGTTACCTCTAAGCTCTGGATATATGGCAGTGTCTTGTCTTCCCCCAGTTTTTGCTCTCCTCTCTTTTTGGCCCTTTTCACGCCACTATATGTCAAATATTTGGAATTTTACAATACAACTTTGTAAGTCACCACCCAAATCTTTCCTCATCTCATTCCTTTCCCACTAGACCTAACATTAAAAGTCTACTGGTTTAAAAGAGAGAGAGAAATGAAATACAGCCATATGGTTCATGAGTTGTTTTTTTTTAAAAAAAAAATCCACATTAGAGAAATTAACACTTTTATCGCACCACAAAAATATCATTCAAAAGATGAGCTTGCAATTGTTCAGAATTCTTCAACAAGCTAGGCTGATGAACAGGAGAGTGGAGAAGAAGCAACAGAAATGTGGAGAGGGAGACAGAAACAGCAGAAAATTTTAAATCTTATCCTGGCTAGACATTACAGCCATAGGATCTGTGGTTGCATAGGATCTGTAGCATTGAGAGTCTTGAGGTGTGGCATTATCAGGTTACACCTTGAGGTAAGTGTGTAGTGTTTGTACTTTTACAGCTTAATGTGTGAATTCTACCAAAGGAAAGGAAAGATGCCATACCGGAGAAGATTGGCATAATGGAAAGGGCATATAGATACACCAATAAGAAATGATTCCATACAGCATGCAACATGCTAAGTGAATCACTGTGCCTCTGCTATCTCATTGTTTCATGTCTATCTGTAAATGCAGGATCAGAAAAACATGCAATCACAACGTAATTAAACAGTTTTGCAGAATCCAGGCAATGATCAAAAGAAGAAGCATTTTCTGAGTAGAAATTTTGCTAGTTTTTTCTCTCTCTCCTCTCTGTGTGTTTGTGTGTTATTTTAAAGTAACCATGCCTGGCTTTCTAAACCAACATTTATAGGCCTTTGAAAAGTTCAGGGTTGAATATAAATTAAAGCTGTTTAATACTTCTTTTCAGTTGTTTGTCAATCCTAGTGGGTCATTTCATTTCAAGTGGAAAATATCAACCCATTCTTTTCCCCCCCTTATTTCATTTATCCTATATCTTTTCAATCCCGCTATGATCCCTATGAAATTCAAACTCAAAATTAGGGGATTATGTACAATAATATGTATATGGAAGCATCTTTTCCAGGAGCTATCTGGCCAATATCTTATCCTTCCTACAGCTACTGTCTTTTTCTCTCTTTGACAGAGTATTTCATTGTTGCTATGTTACTTTGTACTGAAACTGAACTAGTCTCAAAAGGAAAGGCTGTGGCTGTTCCTCTATTAAGAAAAAGAGGATTATTGTAAATGAAAACTCAAGTGTGATGCAAAAAACATTTTCAAAGCTGGAGTAGATTGGTTGGTAGCATTTATTTTCGTGCTATAAAGATCCCTTTTCTTAAAAATCATTTCCTTACAATATCTTTTTTATTTAGCGCCTAAACTCTGCCCAGTGTAGCTGAGCTTTTCTGAGTTTTTCTTACCTCAAAGATGGAACTTTTACTCTC
The DNA here is from genome assembly GCA_037013535.1 of Intellagama lesueurii. NCBI lineage: Eukaryota > Metazoa > Chordata > Lepidosauria > Squamata > Agamidae > Intellagama > Intellagama lesueurii. The sequence goes on from JBAJHW010000003.1 coordinate 104,892,088, forward strand.
CATTCTCATTGATTTAGCTTGTCTTGACTCAATGAGACAGCTCCATGAAGAATCATCAGTCTCAAGCTACATACAAGGGAAAGAATACAGAGAGAGAGAGAGAGAGGGAGAGAGAGAGAGAGAGAGAGAACAAGCACAGATTAACTGGATTATTGTTTTTAAAAGATGCAAAGCACCCATCCAATCTAATCTGAATACAATGGAACTTACTATTTGGACTGTTCACCAAGGTAAGCTTTTCCTACCGTTCTAGATCACCTTAGATAAGAGGATTTTGAAAGGATACATGGGTCAAGTTCCTTTGTGGACAACATGTGGCCCTCCACAACCTAACTATGCTCTTAACTCATCAACATAGGTTGTGGTAGCAGGGAGGAGGCGTATTGGAGTTCCACAACTACTTAAGTGCTACTGTCCGCCAACTCCTGCTACCACAGATTGATACACTACTTCTGTGGGACTCCTAAGATGTCAAGTGCGGAGAACCAATGAGAGTTGAACTGCACTGTATAGCAGTTAAGAGTGCTGGACTGGAACTTGAAAGATCCAGATCTCAGTCTTCACTGATCCATTAAACTTCCTCAGTGGCCTTTGGCTACTCCCTCTCAGCCTGACTACCTCATACACCTCTTGTGGAGACAAAGTGTGGGGAGAGGATCCATGTGCACTCCCTTGAGTTCATTGGAGAACAGCTGGGATTCAAATGTAACACAGAGAGATTGTTGTGAATTGAATGCACTCTAAGTAAACAACTGTGTGATTAAATTGTTGAGTTACATTGCAGTAAATGTGATATATAAATGTAATGAACTAATATATAAATAATGATGGTGCCATACGAAGTTCATGAATTCTCTTCTTAATATTTTGGAATGTATCATTGCCACAAACAGAATTCTTTACAGATGCTGCATATGGTTGTTGTTGTTTTAAAGCAGCAGTTTTCAGCAGGCACGTGGCAGCGCAATAATTTTAAAACTGTATGTTATGAGAGTAATCCACATCACTCTAGTTCCTATAGGAACTGAGAGTTCAAAATGTAACACGATAAACTGTAAAACCTAATACTCATGTCATACTTAAATAGTCATTATCTTCTGCTTCAATTCTATTCCAAAGTAGATACTGTACAGTTATTACTATGTATAACCTGTATCATCTCAGCACTATTAAAGAGGCTTCTATGTCATTCTTAATGATATGGTGTAACTGATTATCATACTTAATTCACAATAATGGTTTATTTCATGAATATTAATGTGACCCCATTTAATTTTCTGTAGCTGACCTCTGAATTTAATGCATTCAATCTCCAGTATTAGTCATTGGTACTGTGACACTGTTATTTCTAGTTCTAATTGTCTAATATTTAAAATGCTCAACAATGTGTTATCCAGTTTTATAAAGCCACTGATGGAAGTTTCATCTTTTCTTAAAGTGTCTCACAGCAACCAATTATTTTGGAATAAATTGCTACAGTTAAGCCAAAATTACAGAGACACTTAAAATAGCTTTGAAATGATGGAACACTTCCATGGATCATAGGTTCCTAATTTCTTCTTTCTTCTATGTGTTAGCTCACTACATTATCTTTATCTTTATTAATTATTTGTACTCTGATGGCTCTCAGAATGAAAGACACATTAACTAAGTCAACACTTACTGCCTCTAATACAGTCTTCTGTGTTTTCATATTTTAACTTCATCGTGATCTTGCACACAGACCCTTGGATTTTACTTGAACAGAACAAAAGAGGAACAAAGATTCTACTCTCCTCCTGCTATGTAGAAATTAATGATGCTCCTAATAAAATCTTCTTTGTGGATATCTTTAAAATGTTCGGTCACTTCTCACATGAGTTCAGAGGCAGATTGTTTGAAGAATATCCTCCAGCATAAGGTTGCTTACTCATTCATACTATCTGAAGTGTAGGGGACTAGGATACAGGGCCTTTGGTTTTTTAGAGCCCAAGATAGTGACATTTCTTCATCTTGGAAGCCAACCAGCCTCACTAATACCTTTTAATTGTTGTTGTTGTTTTAAATAAACTAACTATAAACTTTTTTTTACTTCATCACGTTTGTTTATTTGGATTTATTCCTCCCGTGCTGCTATGTAATGTCCATTTGGATCCAGCTTATGGCAACACTGATAGAGCTTTGAAGGTAAGTGAGATATTTAAGGAGTATTTTTTCCAGTTCCACCCTGCCCCCAGTAGGTTTGCACAGCAGAACCAAAATTTCAGATCCCCTGAGTCCTAGTCTATCATTCTATTCACTACAATGTAGTGAGTACTCACTCCTTCCCTACAGATATTAATATTTTCTAACCAGCTCGGGTTCCTAAAAGCGTTTCTTTGTAATCATACTGTTAGTTTCGTGTCTTGAAAACCCATGATTTCATTGGTGTGTGCCATCCATCCAGTGATGGAGGTCACCTTGTTGGTGGATCAATATTTGGTGTCACCAGTTCATCACCAGGAGTCTAACATTCTGGCCATCCATTGTTTTTACACTGATCTCTGAAAGGCAGGATAAAAATATAGGAATAAGATAAAATAAAATGAATGTGTGCCTGACAAATGAAATATGCCATCTTGGCTTTTTTTCTTGAGAGCTGAAGATGTCCAAAACTACTGCAAAATATAAACACCATTGTAAGTTAACTCCATCTGCACAGCATTCTCTACCAAATTTTCTCACTCAATGATAAGAATGCATGAGGACATGTCGTTTCTCATTCCTTGTTTCACCCTTTTTTTATCTCCTCAAGATGAATCAGTTTCCCTTTCAACAACATTTGCAATTTTAAAGCACATGTTTGCTCTATTCTGTTTTTTCATCAATATATGACTTTTTAAAATAAGCTTTGCAAAAATATGTACTGTGTACTCAATTTTTCCTAATACATGCATTTTGCAAGCACTTTCCTCTATTATCTTCCTTTTTCTATGTAATTTTCTTCTAATGTGCACATTTTTGTACAGAAACATACTTTTTAATCAGAGAACTACATTACAAAATCCAGAGCACTGTGGAAAGCAATAGATAGTTGTGTTCTGATATGCATATCAATTTAAAAATATGAATTATGTATTCTATTTATTTATTTAATAAACATGAAGAGAGTAACATTTACATTCATCCAAATATCTGTCCTCTACTCTTCTTCAGATTCTTTCTTAGTCACATTAGGGGGGAAAATACCCTCCGAATTAGCATAATTTAACCAAACATTTTTGGTTCCTATACAATACTTTACTAAAACAAGATCAATGATAGAATTTAACCACAGTATGTTCAAAGGTCATTTATTATAGCTGCATGGAAATGCAGCTATGGTATTGTGTAGCAGATCAAATCAACATTCTACAAGGCAATTCTAAAAATGATGGCAGCCCAAACAAAAAAATTGTAACTCTGAAACTAGACTTCAGATCTGCACCAATTCTGGGACAGGTGTAGAAGACAGTCTGCTCTTGCTTTGTGCCTAATTTGGGGGAGTTTGGACAAAAGATTGTAAAGTTATGATTTTATTAAAACCATAACTCTGAGCTGCCCTGCGGTCGGCAAAAGTGAGGCTGGTTGTTATCCCACGGTTGTTAAGAAGGGGATAACGGAGGCCAGTTTGGATGGCCATTTGAGAACCCAAGATGGAAGCCTGAATCCGCACTACAGCAGGACCCCCCTTTGCCAAAGGATTGGCAATATTGATGAGAACTGAATAGAGTTTAATAAAGTGTGGCCCATGTTTAACCCATATGCTTGGTCTTGCGTGGTTATTCCGGGGTAAGGGGGCAAAGCAATAGAGGAACAGTCTTCCAAAAAGGAGGACATTTTGCCATGTATCTCCATGGAATTAGCAAACAATTTTGTAAGGCATATTCAAAGTACTTTTGCATTACAAAAGCACAGAACTATTGACTGTGTTTGTCCCAGCCCTGAGTGCTTTCACTAAACATTCTCCCAGCATTTCTGAAACCAGCCTTCTGACACAAGTCTTCAAAGGTGAAATCAGCTCCAGGTCTGGGGCAATCTGAACCTTTGACCCTGACAGTCAGGACCCAATTAGCTGAATTTCAGGAGGAGAACTCTTTAACTCCTTTCTGACCAAACAGGGATTCATGCTAGCAAAGGGATTCTATGTCTAGTTGTTAAAATATGTTTAAAACTACCTTTAAAAGAATAGAGAACAAATATTGTGAAATTACTGGTTTTTTAACTGACATGTAGGGATGCAAATTCCTAAACAGTGCAATTAAAAAAAAACAGCAGAAGGTGATGTTGATTTGCATAATTTATAGAGAGAGTTTGGGAACAGTTACTGTAATTTAAATACACCATATTTCAACTTAGTGGGAAAGATTATGAACAGGTAGCTAGTGCGTCTGTTCCAGGTGCTGATAGGAAGGCTCAAGGCTTTGCCTTCTCTTCTTCTAGTTCCTCATTATTAAACCAGACTTTTTGGCAGAATAATCCTTTCAGCAAAGACCACCTTTAAATAGAGGACTGTCTGGTGTAAAGTAGGACGCATAGCACCCATGGGTAGAATTCCCAGTCTAGAAGCAATTAGACTTGGCAATACAATAAGCCTTCCATAATCAGGAAACAGGCTATATCACCCAAGAGATCTTGCTATAATACCTGTGTTGATCTTTAAGCAGCTGCAGGATGAGCTGTTGCATTTGCTGCAATGGGCTGACTCCTTTGGAAGTTCTCCCATTCATGCTTTTTAGGGAAGATTTTTGAAATACAGAGAGCCTGAAGAGGGTACACCAAATGGAAGGAACCACTTGCCTGCGGAAAAGTTTCTAAGACCAAGGTTCCACCCCGGCACTCGTGTCACTTCCCTTGTATCCATCGGGACTCAGGAGCCATCCAGATGAAAAACAAAGGCAAACATGAAAACCAGGCTTGCTTGTTGAGAAGCTCTGCAATGTAACCAAGTAGAATGGAGCTACATTTACGAGGAACACTGATCTGAATGTAGCGCAGCATGGGGCCGTTCCTAAACTAGCACTGAGAAACCTGGCAAACAGAGAGGACAGTCGGGTCTTCTGTCCATGCACTTTGACCTGCTGAACTAAAGCTGACAGTCAGTCGGTTACAAGCGTTTCATTGTGTTTGTGCCCCAAATATAGAAGCACTGAGCCTTAAGGGTAGTGACAGGCTGCTTTAACTTGGGTGGTGATTTGGCCCATTTTCCCATTGGGAGCGATCAACATGAATCACCCCAGAGGCGTTTGTAGAGAGTGCCTGATGCCTTCTTTTTCTTCCATCTCTTTTTTTGATTGTTTTCTTCCCCCGCCCTACTACTGTGCAGAAGTCAGGACAGATTATTTTAACTGGATAATCTGAACAGTGATCTAATAGGGGACAGCTGTGGTATCTGAGTCCCACGGCTATTTACTGTCAATTAGAATGAAATCGCAAACATATTCACTCATGTCTGCTCTTGACTTGCTTACAGTACACAGTATTTCATATCCTGCTTCCCCCCCTCTAAAATGAAATTGTCCTGTCCCCTGTCACTCAATAGAATCCAAACATTAAGAAGACTGAAAAGCCTCTGAACAAATTAGCAAATGACTAAAGATAATGGCAATTCTTTCTCACATGAAAAGGGTTCATTTGGGCATTTATAACAAAAGGCAACAAGAAGGAGCCAGCAACAGGAAAATACACTGTCACTCCTGAGCCATGTGTTGTATATATGAGGAAAACAAAGCCTTGTTCTCAATAAGTATCCCTCAGAAGTGTCTGTTTTCTAAACAAACCACCAGCCTCCCAGAATGTAAAATGTCGTCAAAATGTCTTACGCTGAAAAGGTTACAGCCTCAATTCTATGTGGGCTGTAGCAGGAGGGAGCCTGAGCAAAATACCTTCTGCCGACTTCTGAGACTAAAGAGACGGCACATGCCAGCATGACGGCAAATGTATCAGCAGGCCACTGACAAGATTTTCAGAGCTCAGGGTTGGTTTTTTTGTTTTAGTTTTAGTACACTCAGCATTTACATGCACACATCTCACAAACACCTAGGGAGCCCTCATGCATACTCCTCAGAGTGCTCGGCTGAGCCAGAATTTTAAAAATATAACAAGGGGAGAGCATCCATGAACAGTGGGAAGCCAACATCAGATTACTCAGCCTGTGCTTGCTGGGCTACCATAACTTTTAGTCACTGGACATATCCGGTTGCCAAGTTTCAGGGAATTGCTTTGCTTCTTCAGATCTACAAGCAGGGAGGAAAAAGACAGAATGACTGATGCGGGAGAAGCAGAAATTATAAGCAGAGGTTGTATGTAAGATATTTTTAAATCTTGGCCATTTAATTCTACCCATTTTCTGCTGCTGCCAGGGTTCACAACTAAGCACAAAGTGGTTTACATGTCTGTTGTGTTTCCTTCCTTCTCAACTAGTGACCATAACATAGAAGACACAATTGTTTCATTCCTTCCTCTCTCTGTGGGCCAAGATGGTATGTCTATAGTCCCACTGGGGCAGCTCATATTACACAACCAATGGATGTTATGCAGTTTTATAATACTACAGCATGGAAATAAGTTTGTAATCCTAAATTTACTTGGACGTAGTTTCATGGAAATCTGAGCAGACATAGTTAAACTCCAACTATAAACACACTTAAATCAGCTTTTGGATTATTCAGACCCCTGAAGTATCACAAGTCTGAAAAACCACTTCAAGTTAAAAACTAAAGAAATAATGCCCAAAATCCATTTCCGGAGATTCTGCCTGTGGAAAGGGAATGACAGCATCATCAGTGTTGGTTAAAGACTTCCTTCTTCAATTTCAGGATGCATGCGATAATCAAAAAAGGAAGCATTTAATTAGCAGCAATTTGCCACTGACAATGACATCATTCCTGTCATGGAGGCAGAGCTGTACAACGGCATTTTGGCCAGTAAGAAATCAAAGGCAACAAAACTTAGGTTCGGAGTACAGCATGTAACCCACTAGGAGTTTTTGAATAAAATACAACATTTAAAGTAATCTTAAAACCAAACCAACTTTCTGCCTGTACTTCTCCAGTTTTCTGTCTTTTTGTAAGTTAATTAGTGTGGAGTCACACAATTGTGCTACAATTTACCACTAAACATGCATTCTGAGGATTAAATCTTGGTCTCTAAAATTTAATACTTTTGAGGTTTTCTAACTATGTCCACACTTCAGACTCACAAGTACATAAAAAATTTAAGAGATATTTTGTACAGAAATCACACAATCATATACATGCACAATAGCATACAAATACACCCCACTGATTTCTCAAGGACTGCAGCTGAATGTCTTCATAAACATTTATTAACCAAAATGACAAACACTTCCAAAAAGTTGAAACAATATGGAAAAGGCCACCTTATGTGTGACCTGCACAACTGCTTAATTTATCTCACTATTACTTCTGGTCAAAAAGTGTTTTGTTTTGTTTTTAACTTTATTAAGTGGTTTTGCCTGATGTGGTTTTGCCAAAAGTTTTAAAATGTTTACCAGAGGTGACAGAATGAAGACATGTTAACCAATGATGCCTCTGTCATTGTTGGCTTTGGGCTTCAAGAGCAACTCCCTCAATGGTTCTCCCTGCTTGCCGGCATTTCGCTTCCTCCCGCCTCCTCTTCATTATCAGGCAGTGTGAACTGATGGGCAAACGGACAGTAGTATCTACTTCTCTTCTCAACTATCCTTATTGTCTGGGCCAATTCATGAGAATTTTCAGTTCTGAATAAGGGAAACAGCACTGTACAGATACTTCTTCCTAACAGCTATTAATTAAAATATCCTTGTCCTCCTATAATCCTACACACAGTCTCTCAAAAATTTAATTCTTGGGTGAAATATCTTCCTCACAGATCAATGTAAATTGTCTATAGTAGAATTAGAAGTAACATGAGCCCTACCTTTCGAGCATAAGCTCTTTAAGACACTTAAAATGGATCAGAATCTTTTCCCCAAATCCCACCTGTCTTCTTCCTGATATATTAGGAAAGATAATGGATTTTCATACAGCATGTCCCTGGTTGGTATTTCTGCTCTTTTCTGAGGAATTTGGTGAGGGTGGCCTGGTTAATACTGTTCTTTCATGAAATCCTTCAAGTTCTCAAGATAAATCGGTAGCAGGTAGAGCCTGCTTAATGTACATTCTCTGCTCTGAGTGCTAGAAGATTATGTGTTGCATGCTTTATGCTAAGGTAGTGGCATCATCCTCATAATTGCCAAATGCCATCTGTAAATTCTGTGTGCAGGTCAACATATTTATTTGGAAGCAGACAATGCTACCATAAATCAGATCGGAGTCAGTTGAAAAGGAGTTTAGTGCTGGCATACAAACCGTACAAGGCTTTAGCAAACCTCTGATTTCTCTCAAAAGTAGTACATGCAGCACCGCCAATGAAATGACCATCAATATCCTAAGCTTGCTAGAACCATTGTATTGTGCCTGTGTGATCTGGCACCCTTTCACTCTGATTTGCCTCACTTTCCTTTTTTCTTTCCCCTGGCCCATTCCATTTATCTAACTTGTGAGGTTTTCAGTGGTAAATTGGAATTCAGCAGGGTAATTGAAGCAGAGCCGATGTTTCATCCAATAATTTTTTAAGCCCAAGGCGTTCTGCTGACGTCGAGCAAAAAGTACATTAGGATTTAGTTATCTTATGTGGAAGAAAATACATTTGAGTTACAGCAGTCATTGAGGAAGGATTACAGAGCCTGTATACACAGATGCAAAGTGATATTTATATTTGGTGTTGAAGCTGTAAATTTGGGAAAGTGCTCCTATGACTATAAAGGTGGCTATTTGTGATCAGCAGCATGAAGGTTGAACACTAGCGTTTGTCCTCTAGCTCCTAGTATAAGCTTTTGGTATATCATTGCGACAATGAAACAAGTTGAAGCTTGTTTGAAGTTGAAGCCCATTGAAAATGAATAAAAAATAAACAAGTTGAAGCTGAGTTTTATTTTGGTGGCTGAAAGTTGTACCAGAACAGAAGATTCTTCATGGATGTGAACTACCACTGCTGTTTCAATTCACACAAAGGTCTTAACATTTAAGGTCTTCTTTCTGTTAAAGCTATGGAGAAGAGAAGGAAGGAAGGTGTTAACTCTCTCACACTCTCCCTCACTTTCTCTTCACATGCACAGTAAGATCCTTTGAATGTTCCAGCTTAATGGCCACCCTTACCTTCTTCCCAGAAAGCACTAGGGCAGTGTCATAAAGATTAGCACTTTCAGGGAAGACAGTAATGGTGGACAACCAGCCATCTCTCTTTCTATGAAGAGAAATAGTATTTAATAAGAAGGAGGCACAACAATCAACCCCTGAAACCCTCATTGGGCAAAATAGTCACCACATTCCTTCATTCCCAAATAGAGTAGTTAAACATTGTGGTCACCTGGATTCTCTTGGCAGTGGTGTACTGGTAACCTGTGAGACGTATGTGCTCATCATGACAGTTCCTATAGTCACAACACTCCCAAAGAGAGTCCAATCTGTGTCTACTGATTTATAAAAGCCAAACTAGTTCTAGAAGTTTCCATCTCTACCAAAAGTAGGTCTTTATAAAACTGATTGGTCTTAGTTGTCCATTCAGAAACAAGCTGCCCTCAAATATTTCACCTTATAACATAGCTGAGAGCAAACATTGTTGCTGGGAATATCAGTGCTATCCTCCTCTGCCATTAGGTGCAAGAATTTCAGCTAAGCTCAAAGGGAAGACAAAAGTTTGAGAGGTGTGGCAGATGACACTGTCATCCCTGCTGATCAAAATGTCTTGGCATGTCAACCTCACATGCTGTGGCTCCACTGTCCCTCTCAACACAACTCAGTGGTTGTAAGTAATCCCTACATGTGATGCATCCCCAGCCTGGGCAGCATGGAAGGAGCCTCCCTGAAGAATGTGAGGACTGTGAACACATTGACCTGTCGGCTGATCCTTACACTCTGGAAGTACCATTGGCTTGCTTCTGACACAAATGAAGAAGAAAATCCCAGCCTACTTAGTTAGAACTAAGACCTGAGAATTTTTCAGCCACCTTCACCTCTTTGATTTCGTGACCCTTAAAATCTTAGCCCCAGGTTATGTTAACATTTAATCTACTTTACCTGGGGAAAGGAAATATCAGAATGCACATTTCTGGGTATAGCATAGTACTAATTTTTGCACTTAACATTGCATATATTCCTCTCCAGAGAGAGAGAAACAGTTCACTTCTGTGCTAGCGAAGGAGGCAGACAAGCAAGCCTGGAGGGGTCAATACATTCCATTAACTCAGCAATACGTTTATCACACACCATATTGCAATTACAGATGAGCGAGCTCTAAACTTTTTCACTTCATTTGAAAGAAAAGTTTGTCCATTTTCAAGTACTGCCATTTTGTTTGGCTTTTAAAAAGACAAGCTTCAATAAAGAACTTTGTAAAACAGTTCAGCTGCCAGAATGCAACATGTAGTTACTATGATAAATTGCTTCTCTTGTAGATAAGGGGTTCATGTTGCTTTTATAGTAAACAAAGAAACTTTGAGACAGATGATAGAAGGCAATGGTATCCAGAGTTTCCATCTTCACACTACTCTTTGCATATCAACTCTAACAAAACCCCACTGGCTGAAATCCTGTTCAGTAAGTCATGTTGCCTAAGGCCGATGATGTCATCAACCATAGCAGGTTTTTTTTTTCAAAATGAAGCCTTTCTGATCCCTCCCTCCCTTTCCAAAGGTTCCAAGACTTTTGTGGATTCCCCTTCATCACCAGGAAACCATTGGAGGCTGCAGGATAGAGGGGAAGTCTTTAATGATCAAAAATTGCTGCCACTGGGATGACTTTACCTTGGGCATAGGGTGGGGAAAGACTCGAAATGTTTTGTTTTTGAAAAATCATCAAACTGATGATGTTATTAGCCTTACATGGCATAGCATATGGGATAGGACTTCAGCCAATATGTGGTATAAGAGAATTCTGGGGCACATCCTACTGTGGTGGAAAATGTGTAGCTCCCAGATATTGTTGAACTGCATTTCCCGTCAGCCCTAGCCAGAATAATTAATGGTAAGAGATAATGGACATTTATTGTAGTTCCATGTCCCTCCTCTAGGTGCATAGTCAGATCAGACAGAGAGCTATACTGCTGATTTGACTTGTCTCATTCTCCTTTTGGTAGGCCACAAGCAAATGGACTGTTGTCAGGAAAGCAAGGAGACAGAGAATTGTCCTATCTCAAGAGGCATAAAATAGCCCCTTGTTATTATAGGATGCCTATGAAGGCTTTCATTGCCTCCACCAAATTTGCCTGAGTTGCTCTGCCGTTTGGAAAATACTGCAAGTGAAAAGGAAAGGAAAAGAGCTGGGGAACCTATCTGTTAACAACTGTTTCTGTGAAAAATGAAGAGAAAGTGCTAAGATCTCTTACTTCCTAAGTGCCACTTCAAGGTCAATGTGGTGTTGACTTCTCATTATAATGATGAATCTGGATATAAGATTTTCTATCCTTTCAAGGTTCAATGGTTTTTTCTGAACATTGTGCTGTTGTATTTGTGATATCTTTAAATAGCTTCAAGAGACTATCCTTTCTTTTTTTGGTCCTGTGGAAACCAGATTGACTACTGAGCTGTGGTGACACTTTCACACAAAAAATGTTTCATGCCCTAGTAAAGATAGCTAAAAATGTCATACTCACTAGCCATGGAACTTTTGGAATTTGTGGACTACAATTCCCATAATTCTCCCTTCTCCATTCTGGGAGGTCCACCTGACAGACCCATACCTAGACACCTAAATGTGGGTCACCTGGCCTAGCTGGGAAGGTTTCATGGCCTAGCATAGGCTTAACTCTGCCCTAATTCCCTGTTTGTGGAATTCACAGAATGAAGAATTATATGATTTGTCACCCAAAACCTCCCAAAACCTATGCATAATACTCACTATTTTCTGGTATCAACCCTCTTACCACAGCATCAGTAATATCACATGACTTGTCAAGAAAGGGGCTAGAACAGGCATGGGCAACCAGCATCCCAAGCATCTCATAAGGCCTGTGTCAACCTAATTTCATGTAATACTTGGCATAACAGCTAAAGGCCTCTTCAAGCAATTTAAACTTCTGATGAAAGTTATTTGTCCTTCACTTGGCAGCTGTTAGAAAGCCACAGAGACAAAAAAATAAAAATAAAAAATGGTGGCAGAGAGAGAGAGAGAAAGAGAGAGAGAGACTGAGACGGAAGAAAAAGAAAAGGGGTGACAGGAGCCCTTCTCACCACTGGCTTCAAGTCTTGGCCACCACAACCACCACATGACCCTCATGGATTATCTGTGAGGAAATATAGTCCTCAGGTTGTAGTACCCAGTTCTAGAATATATTCTTTTGTCTTTATAATACTGGTATGGAGAGAGACTAGCATATGGAGAATGTTTTGACAGGAAGAGGAAAAGCGAAGCTTCTTAGTGAAGATCTAGGGTTCTAAAGGAGCCTAGATGACTCACTTTGCTTGTCATCTTATTACCAGTTATTTTTTACATCAGCTAACAAAATACAACTTCTGGATGACCTACAATTTTAACCACACAAATTTTCTTTTGTAACTGCCCATTTCCCCCTGAAACTGCACATTTTCTGTCTCGTTGCACATTTTAAAAAGCCTTCCTGTCATGAGTATTTATTCATTCATTTATTAGAATGTTTATAAACCATACCACATCATAAAGATTTCAGAGTGGCATACCGTAAGTCAAAACACAAAAACAAAAGATTACAGTAAAAACATGTACATCAGCAAAGCTTGAGCTAAAAACTTGGTTTCCAGTCAGGAAATGCTTCTCTGGAAAGAAACGCCTCCAGCAAAGACCCAAAAATGAAGATGAGGGTTGGAAGCATACTTTAAAGGGTGGGGGCTGATACACTAAAAATGCTACTCTTGGTAAGTGCACAGGAGATCTTCGACAAATGGAACCATCAAGTGCAAGGTTCAGAAAACCTTGCAGGATGGTAAGGGGAGGAGATACATTCTCATGTGTCAGGGGATCACCTTGTTTGAGCTTTGTGAACTAGTTCCAAAACCTGAGGTTTGGCCTGGTAGCAAGCAATCAGCCAGCACAGAGTCTTCTGCTGTTGTGTTATATGCTGATAACAGAGTGGCACCTGAGAGCTGCTGGACAGCAGCAGAGAGCACTGTCTGAGGTATTTTAACTAGATGGGAATTGTAAAAGCAGTTTGTTCTGTGCCTCCTCAAAACCTATAATTCTGTGATACCTTTATTTCTGTAAAATGCAGTAGAGTGGAAGGTCTCATTCTCATGCCCTGTGAGTAGGGTTGCCAGACGTCCAGCAAAAGGAGGACATGTCCTCCTTTTTAGCCTAATGTCCTCCGTCCGGCAGGCAAAGCTAAAAACCTTTAAAATATCCGGCTTTTTTAATATTACCATGGAGACGGATCTCCGCCCCCTCCTGCACGCACGGCCGGCATAGCCGAGTAGGCAAGGATGAGAGTGCCTTACGGGCTGGGAGTTCAAATCCCCGCCCCCGCTCGTGGCCTCCCGGGACTACCCAAACCATGTGTTGGGGGGAGGCAGGGAGGCTGATGGGGCTGCTACCTGCCCCACCACCTGTGCGTGGCCGTGGACAGCCTGCACAGGGGTCCCCAGGTACCCTAGAACAAGGGGCTGGGACCCACCCCCTTTCTGACTCGCACGTCGGAATCGACCAGATGCGTTCCCAACCTAGGAAAGCGCTGGCTTGCAAGTCTACGGAGGAGTCCCTTGCTTCCCTTCGACTGCCAGGGGCTGCTGTGAAACAGCCCTCCCATCCGCCTAGGGTCTCTACGACTCCACCCCATGACTCTATGGTTCCCCGTTCTCACGTTAGCCTCTGTATGGGATGAATCCTACCTCTCTAGTCTACTCCTTTCTGTGGTCCCCCATGCTCTCCCTAGGGCTCTCGGCGCGCTGTTCTAGCCTCTGAAAACTCGCTGGCGCAGGCTGGGCCGACCGCTGGCTCCCAAGGAAGACCCCAGGCAGGGTAGGGAGCAGAGGCTCGGCGGAGCCGGGAAGGGATGCAGGTGCTGCCCCCTCCCCAAACTACCCCCGTGCACCCACCATGGGCAGCCTTCATGGGGGGTCTCCTTCCCTCTTGCCCCAGTGTGACCTCTGGGCTGCCCCTCTCCTCTGAACACGGCCCTGACAAGGTAGGACCTCCTCCCTTCGGACTTGCCCTTGTTTGCTGAGTGTGGACTACAACGCCCAGAATCCCCTAGCTAGCCTAAAGGAGGAACGATAAATGGGATCCCCGGGGCTTCTTCCCTCCCTCCTTTGGGGTTGCAATGCCGCCGGCGGTGAGTTTGCAGAGAGGCCACCTCAAGGGCATTTTTGGGGGGTGGGGGAGCGGTCCTCTGCCCCATAGCAATGCGGGAGAGGGATGAGCCCGGGCGCCGAGAATACCCTTCTCCGCCTGCAGACGTTTTTGAACCTCCGGGCTTCGGGTCCTCTCAGCGGTCGCGGTGCCTGGGAGGGGTGCTTGGACTGTCTGTGGGCAAAGACCATGTTGCACAAGAGGGGTGTGGGGGGGTTACTAGCCCTCCCCGGGGAGCTTGGGTGCACGTGGGGTCAGCCCAGTTTAGACTCCCCAGCAGCACCTTCGCTACTTAGGCCTGCTCTCTGGGGATGCAGCCAGAAGGGTGCTTGAATGAGGAAGGGTGCGGAAAGGTGTCTGGGTGGGTTTGGGGGGCGTGGATGACATCTGTTGTGAAAACAGGACCGAAGAAAGCTGGCTGGGGCAAAATCCATTCATTCCAGATGGAAGGAGAGCTTTACAGATCCCGTGGGCCGCAGAAAAGACCCCACCAGCGGGTCCTAGATGAAAGCAAGCCTGAACTTTCTCTAGAAACTAAAATGAGCGATCTGAGGCTAGCACAATCTGGGCACCTCATGAAGACCCATTGAGAAGATCCATTGGGAAAGATAGAAGTGGCAGAAGGCAGTAGGAGAAGAGGAAGGTGGTGGCTTAGTGCGACACGCCCATTGTGAGCGTGACATGCCCACCGCGAGCGCGACACACCCACCGCGCATGGAGCCCCCCCCCCAACCAGTCCCTAAACATTCAATACATCCTCCTCTGTCCTCTTTTTTGTCTATGTCCTCCTTTTGGTACCCATGTATCTGGCAACCCTACCTGTGAGTGAAAATCCAAACCAAAGCATACCTATTCCTGTCACAAGAAATTGAAGTTTCCCATGCATTGTGTTTTAGGGGAATTACAATCTGATTGTCAAGGGTACTCTACCAGGGTGATCCATAGATATTTACTGACAGCTGGGGCCCTGGTATTTGTCTAGTCTTCCTGAGTGGTGATACAGGCCCTGCTGAAGCCTTCCTCCTAGTTCTGAAAGGCTACTTTTACATAATAAAAAATGTAATTGAAATACAAATGAAAAAGTAGCCTTTCAGAACTAGGAGGAAATCATTAAATATATTGAAGCTGAAATATTTTGTCTAGACTGCTTGGGTTGAATTTTCCCTCAAAGAAAATGAACTAACAGAAACAAAGGGACAATGGGCAGAGACACAGCAAAGTCACAGAGGATTTTCCTGGCTAGGACAAAATCAATAGCATTTTTGTAACTCACCATACTGTGACTAAAAGACAGTTAAAAATCAGCAGCATGTGGAAGAGACTATGTCATCTTCAGCAAGATTTAAAAGCAAGAGGGATATCAAAAGAAGCATGCATCTGTATTACCAGCGATATCAGATCTTTATTTTCTATTGTGAGCAGAAAAAGGAGGGGGGAACACTAGAAACAAAAGCACAGTAAATCCACCTTCGAAATAATTATATGCTCAGAAGCAACAACAATAGTAATCATTGCAATAGCAAAGGCATTCTCATGTTTTATTGACATAACTGGGAAAACAAACTTCAGTGATGATAACCTGTGTGCGGTTAATAAATTGCAAAAAGTAGAGATAAATCCTTGAAGTTACATGCTGCACACATGTTGGAATCTAAAATCCACCATGGCCAAAGTTGCTTTCCCAGTGCAAATGTGATTCTTCTTAATGTTCCCAATGAACCCTTCTAAAAAGTGTTGGGTGGGGCACTTCCTCCTGTATCAGTCACCTTGAGTCTTAGGATGAGCAGGGAAGACTCTTCTTCCAAGTCACTCAGAAACAGGCACAGCTAACCCTTAATAAAGGCTGAAAGCACAGAAGTGCTGGAGAGAAGTCATTCAGGCTGACATCCATGAGTCAGTCCAGCCTGGTTGTTTGGGGTGTAGGATGGATCAGGCTACAAAGGGTCTGTTAAGATTAGGGGGAGGAACAGTGTGCCATGTGGCTACCTCCTCTCATCTGAACAGCAAGCAACTCATTGTTGCCCAATCAGCTGTCAATTAAGCATTTCCCTGATGGTCTGAGGAGGATCAGGAGAAGTGATTTTTTTTTTTTACATCACCCCTCACTGTTGGTGGCTTTCCATTTTCTCCCTTCTCTCATTATCCCCACCACCACCAAACACACTTTCTCTCTCAAACTCTCCTTTGCAGCTTCTGGAGGCTGCTATCTCCTAGGTAAACAAACTAAACAATAAGCATGCCAAAAGAATGCATGCCCTACCGCTGGGCCAGAAAGGTGTGTGACAACTCTTAAAGAGGAAGGATGGCTCAATATAAGTAGAAACATGTGCGGATGAGGTCTTCCCCCCCCCCCTGCCAACCCAAATCATGCCCTCAGTGATCCATATACCATATCTACAGTAGATGCCAGTGTGGACTGGCTCCATGTGTGAGAAATCAGACGTACAAGAAATCTTGATAACAAAACAAAGCAAGCTAATTTACATATTCCAGGACGTGAATGAATCTCCTGTTCACTCACACACTCAGCTCTGAAGAATTGTCCTGTTCTTATTCCAGGTTATCTGTAGCAATCGTTTGTACCCTATCTCCTGCAAGCAACCCCTTGTAGCCCAATCAGCTGTCAATTAAGCATTTAATTGTACCACATTATGTGTAACAACAAGGGAAACAGTTCTGCTGGAAGGGAAGCAACTGGGTGTCATCCTCCCCAAGAAAGATGCAACTAGTGCCAACATTGCAGCTTTTCAATGCCCACACATTTTGATTTGTTGATCTAGGCTGCTTGTTTGTGTGTGCTCTCTGCCATCAAGTCAGGACCAACTTGTAGTAACCCTAATCGGGTTTTATGAGTTCTACTCCCCCAGTGAGTTTCCATGGCGAAGTGGGGATTTGAACCCTGTCCCCCAGAGTCCTAGTCCATCACTGTATCCACTACTTGTTTTTATGATGTTATAGTTTCATCAGTTTTATTTTATTTTGTATGATGATCCTGTTCATAGTTTTGTACAGAATTCTTGCATTTGCACAGAGGAAGAGACAGTTTTTAAACCTATTTATTACACACAAACAGGCCAAAACAAAACAAAAAATTATTTGGCCAGATGTCTGCTTTACATGGCTGTTGGAAAGATAAAAAGGTAAATGTAAACTGCTCAAAAATGACATATAAGTCATAAACAGACTTTGGGATAAAACAGCAGTGTTTTAAAAAATCATTTTTTAATTTGAAAAGCTATATATAATTAGTGATCACAAATCAGAGCTGAACTGACGCAGTGTATTTTATCATGCTCTCTAGTATTTCTCAAGCAACGTAAATGGCATTTTATTTCTACAGCTTGTTCCCTCAAAAAAAAATCTGTCACAGATAACACATTTCCATCTCTATATTAAATCTCTTTGTTTTATAAATTGCTCCGTACAGGAGTAAATCACAACCTGGAAATGTTTTAGTCACAACTTGCACTTATCTTTTTCTATCTGAGATAGTACATCAATTCACAATTTCCTCTTTAGACTTTAAATTTACAGCCATCTTCTCCTTTCTTATTCAGACTTTTAAACTGTTTGGCCCTGTCAGTCTGCATACAAATTAGGTTGACTACAGACACTTTAAATATTATATGCTCCAGATGAACCTTGTAAATATGCAGATCTATTTACTTATCACATTTCTCTTTATTTCTAGTTTTGTTATGGCCTGTGGCTGGAAAAAATAAATTTTCCTCAAACGGATTTATCACATTACAGAGTATGATCTTTATGCACAACTCCCAGAAATTATTCTGCAAGCGTTCCAGGCATTCTTGATCTTAAGATGTGTCACTGGGATAGTCAAGATTTCCTGCATTTGGCACAGTGGCAGAAGGTCACACACATTTGAGTTATGTGATACAGCCTGCACAGCATTGACCTCCCCTGTACAGACATTAAACAGAAGAGGCAGGACACTTCTAGATTGGCTGCTCCATAAAATCAAAATATTCACCCTAAAGCAACAGCTCATTTAAAAAGCCAAAAGGGACTCCTAGGGAAAAGAGGACACTGAACAAAGAGACATGTACACCCAGGACCTCAACCTGTTTCTCAATTGGTTTAGGAGGCAGAGGAACGATTGCTCTCTTCTAATTGGACTAAATTTGTCTGAGGTATTTTTGAGGTAGAAATGGATGGATCATTTTCTATATAGCCCAGGGATGGGGACTTGAGTTGTGGGACTTGCTGTCACGTTGGACTTAAGTCGCACCAGTGACTCAAATCGGACTCGATTAGGGGTTTTCTTTTCATTGACTTGGACTCGACTCATGACTCAGAAACCCCCTCTCTTTTTTCTGGGGGGAAAGCTTGTTTTTAACAGGAACTCGGACTTGGGACTTGGGACTTAGGACCTGGTACCAAAGACTTGGACTCAAAGACTTGCCAACATCCCTGATATAGCTCACACCATTTCCCCATGTATTCAACTATTATTTCATGTGATACTTACATAATTGATCAAAAGTTTTCTTTAAAAAATCATATGAAAATTGATATTTACATTTATTTTGATAGGCATTTCCCCTAGCACATGCATTTGTTATAATACACATATTTTTAGGTAACAGGCATCCCCTAACATGCACATAATTGTACATCACTTTAATACTTACCTTTTTTCTACACAATACTTGTTTCTACACACACTTCTGTATTCCATTTTTGCACCTAGAATTGCATTACAACATTCAAAGAACTACACAATATGAAGGATACCTGTGTTTCAGTCCATTTGTTGGTACAGGAAGTACAGACTGGGTCATGTCAAGGAATAGGAATTCAACCTGTGCTGGATGGGGTTACACTCCCTCTAAAAACACAGGCACACAACTTGGGGGTGCTCCTGGATTCTTATCTGAGCCTGGATGACCAGGTTTCAGCAGTGGCCAGGAGCACCTTTGCACACTTAAAACTAGTGTGCCAGCTGCACCCATTTCTTGAGAGGTCTGATTTGGCCACAGTAACACTTGCCCTAGTTACATTTTGGCTGGATTACTGTAATGTGCTCTATGTGGGGCAGCCTTTGCAAAGTGTTTGGAAACTCCAGCAGGTCCAAAAAATCGCAAGTGTTGTCTGAGGCCTTGGTGAGACACCTACAGTAAGCATATTAGATTGTGGTCGTTTTTCAGGATTGGAAAAGTGTTTTGTTTTGGGTTTTGCTTTTTTGTTTTGTGTGTGTGTGGGTTTTTTTTGACAATAACCCCTAGACCACCCGAAGTCCACATGGCAATACCAGCCGTTCTGACTGGAAGATTTAGGAGGTGTCACCCCCAAAAAATTATTTTCCCAGGCTCAGACTATTACTCAGGAGACCTCGATTCCTACCTCCAGTCAGCCATGGAAGTCACTGAGTGGCCCTGAGCCAGTCAGAATCTCTCAGCTTGACCCATCTCACAGGATTGTTGTAAGGATAAAGTGAAGAGTTTCATTTCAACTCCAAGTGGAGTGCCAATAAATAGTGCTGCTAACTTGTCTACGTATCATCATTATATGCCATCAGGTTACTTCTGATGGAGACTGACCTTAATAGGTTTTTTGAGACACATATTGTGTTCAAGAGTAATTTACCATTGCTATCCAATGGTGAATTCCCATGGCTGAGTGAAAACAGGAACCCAGGTCTCCTGAGTCCTACTCCAACACTCCATGTACTTCATCACACTGAGTCTCCAAAATGTTGCTCCGAATACCGATCACTTTTCAAAGCCACCCCATGCCCATTACATTAAAATCAGATTAATTAAGGTGTGCACTTAAGGCTAAGAATATACTTACTGCACCAAGTAGCTCCTTTATAAGGGAAATGATGTGTGTTGCCTTATTCACCTGATGTCCTAACTCTATCACTCTATAGTGTTGGAGTCTATAAAGGCTAAATTAGGTTAAACAGAAGTCAGCAGTGAACCAGCCGTCTAACTAAAATTACCAGTGAGCTGAGAATCAAAGAAGCAATGGGAGATCAGAAAACATTCAGGATTAGACAGAAAGACTTTTCGATAACCATACAGCTGTCTATTATGAGGTTGACACTCTTCTTTCTATCCCTCCACAGGGTAATTATCGTAATCATCTTAACCTCACAGAATGTCATAAGGATCTAACTCGGGGTTGCTAAAAGGCTTTTATGTGCTCTTGAGATGCTGGCCACTACTTAGGTGCAAGTGCCATTATTAAGCATTCACACATCATTCTCTACCTTTGAGGCCATTAAGATTATGGAAGAGGGAAGGGATATTTCATGGTGCAACCAAAAGGAACGAGAGATAATGGAATAGATTTACTTGCTACTCTGAATATCTGAGTAGAGTATTCTTCATAGCCCTGTGTCTTGCCATCATTAAAACCCTAAAATAAAACTCAAGGAGACAAAGGAACTGCTGTTGACAGAGATCATGGAAAGCCAGGACAGCTCACTGTCCAAAGGGAAATTTAAATTTTAGGTCTAAAATAAGGATATTAATTCTATATCTGCAGTAATATTAGGCAGAAAGTCAACACAATTAGGATAGGCAAAAGCATGCGTTTAGACTTAATGCTAAATATTTATTGTTTTATGCTGTCGCCTCAAATAGGGTTTTCAAAGTATGTCAGATATTTAAGGTTTTACTATTACTAGTCCCCCTAGTGAGTTTCTATGGTCAAGCAGGGATTCGAATTCTGGTCTCCTGAGTCCTAATACATCAGTCTATCTACTATATCACACTTACGCTCGAGAATCATACTAGTGTTTGCATAAGGTATGCATAACTTGTCACAGCTAACTGACAAGGTGTGTTAGAGACATGTATATTTTGAATCTATACTGAAAGGAAGATGCACTTCTTTTTTTCCCACTAATCAAATTTATTTATTCATACGAACAAAACATACAAAACATAAAACTAAGACCTGACAAAAATAACATCAATAACAACAAAGCAACAAAACTAAACATCCATACTACATATATAGATCAGAGATTTCACCCTTGTCTAGTCATCTAATATCATCAAAGGATTCTAGTGAGCACTGATTCGCCATAAACTATTTCATCCCCTAAGTTCCTGTCTTTTTCTAGACCCAATTATATATCCGCTTCCAGCTTTCCTTCACAAAGGAAGATGCACTTCTGACTGAAGCATGACTAAAGAAAGAAAGAAAGAAAGAAAGAAAGAAAGAAAGAAAGAAAGAAAGAAAGAAAGAAAGAAAGAAAGAAAGAAAGAAAGAAAGAAAGAAAGAAAGATTGCAGCTACAAGCGCCGAGTACTGCCAAAAGCAAGGCACTAACATTTCTAAGTCTTAGCCAGATCAATTGCTGGTTGGATCAGATGAGTGTGTCAGTAATGCATGATCATAGCTACCTGAGCTCTCTTCATCCTGATTTCCTGTGCTGTAGACCCGAAGCCCTTACCTGAAATCAATGAGCTCCCTCTTCTGACAGGTTGGCATTGATCATCCTAAAGGATCTCCTTAATGTCATAGGCTAACAGGAAGGAAACTGGTAATAATCTGAAGTAATTTTAATTGAATGGGTTTTAAAGGAGTCTGTTTTTATTGAAAACTGATTTAATAATGTTTTAATATTTAATCATATATTTTTGAAATAGTTTTTTTTTAAAAAAGTACTGTAACCTTCCCAGTTTGTGGAAAAAAAGACAGGATATAATAATAAATATATAATAAATAAATAAGCCAAAGATGAAGGATTATGAAAGTTGTAATCCAAAACATTTGGATAGTACTGGATCGCCTTTCTTGGCAGAGCCAATATAATGTTCAGAGAGAGAGAGAGAGAGAGAGAGAGAGAGAGAGAGAGAGAGAGTGAGTTTATATATGTATACTCTCACAAAGATATAATACTACTTGGCTGTCTTTAATGAAAATATCAGTGCAAGAGCAGTGGCATATAATGCTGTTTGTTTCAGAAATTGCAAAGTTTAATGCATCAGCCTATGAATATTGCCTAAAGAATGATTGATCTCAAGGTCTATAGAAATTCTTCATTCTGAAAGTGACAAATGGTTCGGTAGTGTGGTTGACTCCCTAAGTAAAATGAAGTTGAAACATGCCTATATACACAGTCAGGGGAAAAATGAGCATGGATTAGCAGTAGCTTCTCAGACAAGTAATCAAAGAAATGAAAGCCAACAGGAATAACACAAAGAGACAACATCACAAAGGGAATCATATTTGAGGGGCAACAGGTAGTAAGTACATCCATTATGATGGGGAAAATGACAAACATTTTAGAAGCAATAAAAGAAGACACAAACTATTGTAAAGGCAATTACACTCTCGTTCCGAGAGCAAAAAAGGGTGGGACAAATTCTGCCTACAGTTAGATGTTGGCAACAGTAAATCAATACTAGTATATTAAGCCTATACTGCCCTGTTTTCGTACTGAAATGATGTACCTTTCTTCATGAACCTGTTGTCAATATGAAAACTTTACCTGCCATGCCCTTAGTTTCTATTTCTTCTGATCCTCTCCAAGAAGTCCTTCAAAATGAGAATGAAATAATGCTCACCAAAAGTCTACTTTTAATTGGCATTGTCAAGATGTGGAATTTTGAATATATGGAGTCATAAAATAATAAGAAGAAGAAGAGGAGGAAGAAGAGGAAGAAGAAGAAGAAGAAACCTTGAAAAGGTACACTGTATTTTAAAAATGAGGCTTGAACAGCAGTTTACTAAAAGTCACTGCAAAACAATCAGCTAGCTCCAGCCAAGTCTCGAAGCAAAGTTACTGTACAATAACATTGCCTTGCAAAATAATCTTTTTCGTGCCCAACAGTTGAACGTATTTACAAATGATTAAAAAAACCCAACCAAAGGAGAGAAATTAAAAGGGTAATGAAAAAAATGGTTTGCATTATGTAAAACATTGAAATGTGTTAGCATCACCAGCAGCTGGCGTTTGCAGATCCAGTGGTTTGCTCTCCTTATATTTTACTCATTTAATGATTTACATCCTGTGCAATGCACTGTCTTAGCAAATGTTCGTCAGAATAATAATGCTTATTGTCCTTGTGGCAGTTTGATAGACTCTGATTTGCCAGAATTATATTTTACAAGAGTTGTAAAAGCAAAAGAAATTTCCATTATACATTTTGTGACTATGTAATCAAGTCCCTATAAGTTAGTACACTGGAAAAAAATCACTTGTTTACAGTTGAAAGGAAATATAAACATCTGAGAGAAATTTAAATATAGGAGGAAAGGAGACACACATAACAACGCAACACAATACATGATGCCACACACACCAGATTCCAACAACACTGATACCAAAGAGCCTCAGACATGTAGCAGCAGCAGTATCTCGGAACAGATGAAGACAACATGGATTTTCCTCCATAGAGTCAAACTCGTTTGGTTGGGTGAGCAAGTAATTTTCTGTGCGTGGTTTTATAATATGTTTAAAGGATAAGATAGGTATTTTCTTTATATATTCTTACTTTTAACAACTTTTGCCATTTTAGAGATGTATTCTTTGCTTTTTGATTGTGCTTTTTAGGCTGTAAGCTTTTGCATTTTTAGAATGTAATTAAAATGTTCTTTTTGGTATTTTTATTGTACCTTTTATGCTCCCATATTTTGGATTGAAATTTGATTTAAGTATTTGGCTGCAACGGAAGTTTAGTTTTCATTTATTTTTAAGCATTTGTGCCTACAGTTATTCATTGCTGTAAGACTTGCTGATGTTTTCAACAACTTTGAAGTATTTCTCTGCATATGGAAAATAGAAACAATATGACTAGAGATGGGCACAAAATCAAAAACAAACCAGGAAATTCATCAAAAATACTAATTTGTTGATTCAGATTGGTTCAGGTTTGTCCAAACTGGAGAACCTGAACTTTCCTGAACCAATATGAGTATTTGGGCAATTTCTGAACCTTCTGGTTCATTGCCCTCCACAGCCTGCCCCTGACTCCTTCCCACTTCCCACTTCCCTCATCACCTCCTTACCTTTTCCTGCCACTGCCTCCTCTTCCTTCACTACCACCATCTTCAGAAGCCTGCTGCAGTCCAGTAGCCTCCGCACCTGAACCCACCATGTCCCCACCGCTCTTAATTATTTTTCAGTTTTTAGTTAGCTGGCCTATCAGACAGCCAGGGGGGCTCTGCACATGTCGCTGTCTCTCAGCTGAGAGGTGGGGACATGCACAATGGCCCCCCACCAGCTGGCAGACCACCTAACTAAAAAAAAAATCAATTTATTTTCAATATATATATATATTATTAGCCAGCAGGGCAGCCTCTGTGCACACACAGAGACCAGCCAGCTTGCGGGACCCAGCGGCTTCTCAAGATGGCAGCAGTGGTGGTGGTAGAGGAGGAGCCAGTGGCAGGAAAAGGTAAGGAGGCAACGGGGGCCATGGGAAGGGGGTGGGACAGGCTGTGTGGACAGGGAGGCAGCCAGGTTTTGGGGTTGTTTTTTTGCAACCACTAGACTATCTAAAAAAAAAAATCCCAAGCAAACCAACAACTCAATTTATGGTTTGTTCAGGAAAATTTGTAAATTTGTATTTTGTGGTCTTCCACGAACCATGAACTAAGATAGACTGTGACTTTGGCAGTTTGTGCCCATCTGTAATGTAGACATATAAAAGTTGTAGAATTAGACAACAATTAAAAGACTTATACTTTGATAACCAGATCAATTTTGATATGATTTGGAATGATTGTCTGATTTCATTCTGGAATTAACCCTTTTTCTGGGATAAATGCCAGAATCCAGGGTTCTGATCCCCCCCCCCCCCGGGTTTATAAAGTTCTATAGGGTTCTTTGGAGGAAGTTCAGGCATCAGACTCTCTGGCCTGACAACATGTTTCATACAATAGAATGACTGCCATTCTTCCATGGTTTTAGCAGACAACAGTGGCCTTGTTTAAGTATCCAATTGGCTCTCATAAGTGTGGGCGGTGGGCAGCTCAGAAGTTAGGAGCTTACATCCTACCCCTGAACCACTCAATCCCAGGTAGAGCCAAAGGTCTGAAAATGGGGGAGGGGATCTACTTCTGTTTGTTTGAATACAAAAACTGTTTGATATGTATAGCATCTGGTATCTAGAATAAGTGGTTAAAAATATCATTTTAACCAGTTTGACAGGCATAGTTGTGTGGTCATTTGTGCAGTCAGTTGCACATAATGTCATTTGTGCAGTTGGTTGTGCAGTCCATTACACAATCATTTGCACCATCAGGCACAACTACCTGGAGGTAACTTCCCATAAACTCCTGCAAGCATAACTACGCTACACCAAGTGTAATAGGATTCAGCCCCAGCCACTGAGAATTAAAATATTTTTTTAAAAACCCAATAAAACACTGCATAACACAAAGCAATTAGATTCTTCAGTTTCCCGCAATGCTTCATTTTGAAGAGTAGAGCGCACCTGGTACTCTTTGAAGAAATACATGGCTTACACATTTAATTCTTGGTCTTGACATGTTTAAAGACGTTGGATTAATATCTTTCTTGTTAGGATTAAACCACTGATGTGAGTTATTACCTGATTTGCAGGGAAATAAAGCTACACACTACCTCACAGTCCTTTGACTGGTGCTGCAAGAGAAGAGCGAGTCTGCCTGAAGACATCTACTCTCTTCAGCTTTTGGTCTCCAAAGACAAAGCAACATTTGCCTTTCCATAGTGGGAAAGAGCAGAAGTGGAGTTCCGTATCAGTTCTGGAGAAATCCAGACCACATTTCATCTTGGAAGCTTCCAAGATCGTTGGAAATGGTTAGGTTCTTCCAAATGAATTGATTGAATTCAGCTATATCCTTTGCCTCTTTGGCGCTCTGGATACCTTTCAGATTTCAAGAAGCAGCCCCTTGGAGGGACTGTTTACCTCTCATGGTTGCAAAGAAAGATTTCTGTCGAAAGTAGGTCTGTGTTTTGCTTTCCTTCATGTTTGAAATGGCTCACTTGGTTGAACCATGTAAGTTTCTGTGTGACTTATACAAGAACATCTGTAATACAGCTAGAGGATCTGGTGGTTAACGTGTCAGACTAGGACAAGGGAAACCCAGATTCAAATCCACCTTCAGCCATGAAACCTGCCAGCTAATGAATATACCAGATGGGCGGGATATAAATCAAATGAATAAATAAATAAATAAATAAATGATGGGTCAGTCTTTAGTTTAACTTACCTCACAGAGTCGCTGTGAGGATAAAATGACTGGAAGGAAGACCATGTACACTTAGGGATGCAATTTTTCTCTTGGGGATGCAATTCCTATCTTATGTGCACACATATGGACAAGGATTTTCAACCTTCTCCTCCCCCTTTCTGATGCATTGGCAAGAACAGCATATTGTACAAAACTGTCTTTTCTTGTGCAAATTGCCCATTTTCCTGCAAATCCCACAATTCACGTGTTTTAATTAACCAAAATTAAGATGACAGCTGCCTTATTGTGCAGGCAATGTGTAGCCTGCATAATTAACTTGTAACTGCCCAGAGAGTGCTTTAAGCACTATGGGGTGGTATATAAGCAGCACACTTTGGTTTTCTTTTATTTAAGAATTTGAAGCCCACCACCTACAAGCACTAGATGTATTTTTTGCATCTCTCTTAACCATAAGCCAGTCCACTGTGCTTGTTGTATGTGTGCTTGGGATATAATGAATATTGAATTATTATTATTTTTAAGTTGATTCATGAACTTGGGATGTTGCGCTTCTTTATCCATGATTCAAAACACCAGGAAATGGTCCGATATTCCTGTACAATATCGTGCCCGCATTGCCAGCAGGGAAAAAAAAAGGATGTCAGGCTTTACATAGCAAAGGGCATGGTGATGATACCAATGTCAGCAGTCAAGATGGTTTACAGGATCTCCTCCTGTGCTCATTATCATTCACAAAGAGAGGATCATTAGAGATGAGCACAAACTGCCAAAGCAGTGGTTTGTACCCTTCTCTAAAGATCGTGCACCAAGGTGACCAAAGTTGTTTTCATCCCATACCCAGACTGAAGGTACACTGAAATTGATATATAGATAATCAATGAGTCTCTGGAGCTGGAAGGCCACCATACAATCAAGCACCTTGCCCAAGAATGGAATATGGGAGACTGGATGGTAGTTTTCTAGCACTGTAGGGTTCAAGGAGGGCTTTTTCAACACTGTCTTATGAGAGAGAGGATGATATAAAAATAAAGAATCTGTACAGTGTATCTTGCATTTTCTGCTGAAGACTCCTTTTTCTGTGCAAAATGCAATATTTTTGCAAAAAAAATACAAATTTTCACACAAAAACAACTCATGTGGCTTTAAAACACACACACACACAAAATGTGAAAAAGGCACAAAGACATCCCCTAGTACAGAAAACTTTTCCTATTTTTGTTCTCATCTGCAAGAATGAAATATTTGATGATTCACATCTCTGGTGTGTTGTTGTTGTTTAGTCATTAAGTCGTGCCCTTCCTCAATTCCACTCCTGGCGCGTGAGTTTGTTCTCACTTCTTTTGCCACTCATAATCTTAGCCAACCTCTTTATATGCTCAGCAGCCTCCAACTTTTCCCCTTTTCCTCCCAGTGGCACAGATCCACTCCCTGCCTTTAGTGTCTGCAAGATTTTTTTCATACCTAGCCCCCTTCTTCATCCTCTGCATCAGAGTTTGGAAACTCCCCTTGCCTCTGCCAATTTCCCAGAATCTCCAGCCAATATGCCTAGTAGGGGGAATTCTGGGAGTTGCAGTCTAAAAGACTAAAATTTCCAGGCTTACCTCTGCTTTTATTCATTACATGTCTTTCTGTCATCAATCCATTTTTCTGGGCGGAATTGCAGGAAGTGCCTCCAGGCAAATACAATGGATAGGATTTTTGTATATGAGCTAGATCAGATGGATTCACAGGTGGCCTTTCCCCTTCTTTGCAGAGTTCGGCAAGACTGTTAGAAGCAGTAAAGTTGCCAGCTCTGTACATATGCTAGTCCTGCAAGCTGTCCTGTCATACTTGCCATCTGCAGCCTCTACAGAAGGGACATGAATTAACAGTCTTGGGTCTGTGTGTGTGTGTGTGTGTGTGTGTGTGTGCACGCGCGCTCATGCACGCACACACACACTTCCTCCTTTGCCAAACAACCAATTTCAATTCTGGAATTCTGCACACCATTCCAAGTGTGTAAGGCTTCATGGAAGAGCTGTTGAAAAATTCAAGTATTATGCCTGCTACTAAAAGTTCCCAAGTGAGACTGTGGCCAAAAGTGCTTTTGAAGAGGTGGTTGAATTTATGTGATGGAGGGATGAGAAGAAAGAAGCAAAACAATCCTGAACTCCCCCACTCCCCTAAAATACTTCTGAAATGAGACCAGAGTGCTAGTAACATTTTCCAGATGCTGTACTCTTAGACTACTAAGACTGTGGAGAGAATCTCAAGCTGAACACAGCACCCATGCAAGCAGTGCTGCGCACTCCTCCAGCTGCATCTTGAGTGCAATATCTTTCAGAGGCTAGTTCAACTGACTCTTGGCCACCTAGCTTTCCCCAAACTAGCGATTCTCCAGATATGCTGGATTGCAAATCCATCAGCCCCATCCAGGACAGTCCATGGTCAGGTTGAAGGAGACTGCAGTTGATAGTAAAGAAACACACAACTTTGGAACAAAGCTTCTGTTCACCAAAAGTCTACAAAAGCAGGAGGGCTCTTATGACCTTTTCTCTCCTTTATAGCACAGCTATTCACAGAATGTAGGTTATTACCAGGAAGATAAAGATTGTGAATCAGGAAGTCTGGATTCCAGGAGTTGAAACACCAATATTCAACTAAAATAGCAAAGATTTGAAAGGTCTGGTTTTATTAGTTTGTGGTATGATTGTCTGGGGCTGGATCCAGGCTAACTTCAAGTTGATAGCAGTGAGACGTAACTACAGTCATGACTAACTTTTCAATGTTGATTCCAATGGAACGCAAGTACATCTAATGGGCAAAGCAACCCTAAATACGTAGTGAGTCATCAAGTATCCACCATTTCCCTGTCATAATTTCCCTGCTGAATTTATCTGGCCATTGCAGGAGGAAGAGGAGGCAATTTTTCTTGTGTCTTTCACTGATCTCGTTTGTTTCCTCCTCCTTGATCTCTTTTTATTATATCACCACCACCATCCTGAAACTTACAGGCTCTACCTATAGAAGTGCTGTGTATCAGTGGAAGCTGTTTAAATTAAACAGATGCAGGAAAAATTCATACTATGAAAAACAGTATCCAGGCTTAGTATGGATACCATGTGTGCGTGAATAATAATACAAAAACTTTCTACTTTCCCAAGCAGGCACAGATTTCCACCCACCATTTGGCTTCAGCTTGGTCCTCCTCTTTTTCCCTCCCTTTTCTCACCAACTCTGAAGTACAAGAGTTGACACGTTGGGAGGTGAGGGGTGGGAGAATATAAAATGTTCCTGCTTCAATGTCGAAGGGGATGACAGTTTGTCACCCTTTCTGCCGCATCTACGGTTCATATCCATCTAATCGTGACTCACCCTCTCTCCAGCTAGCTGCAGAGAAGGCACCCTTCAGATTGTGCTGGGTGGACGTGCTTCAGTAGCTTTAAAGGGGTTACTTTCATCTGTTTGCCACTTCACATGGCCAGTCCTCAATGGGAGATTATTTTACCCTCCATTACCTTCACAATGACCTTTGACAGAAGCACGGCTATTATGAAGCCCCTAGTCAAAGCCAGAAATTTTCCTATCATTTTTAAAGTACTGAACAATCTTCCCTACTCTCGGCTCTATCCTCTGGTCCTGCTAGTTTATGTGACCTGTAGATTCTCTCCATCCATAATGACACTGCCGTCAAAATGAAAAAGTGCCTTTTTTCTCTTGCGCTCAGAAAAGCCCCCAGAATCCAATTGAAATCGCTTTGGCAAAAGATAAGACTCTGACCCAGCCATTTTAGCCTGATTTTAGAGTTATTTTCCGAAGTAAATTCTGCTGATTAAAATTGTTCTGAACCATCGCAATTGAGGCTGATAACCTGTCAGTTTAACAAATCATAAAATGTCTCATGTTCTTCAGGGGACATTCAGAAGGGTGAAACCAGCTCTTTTCAAAAACACGCCTTCTGTTACGTGAGCTAAAAAAGCAAAAAGAAACAGGGAAAAGTACAAGAAAGCTCAGTATTCAGAATTTAATATGAGAGTCAATCCTTGCTTAGAATAACCATTTATGTGGGGGGGGGGGGGAGGATTGAACGTCCAATAGCCTCTAAGGGTACAAATACATTATTAAATGTTTAATAGCTACAACTAGAGCTGTGCCCAAATCTGTCTTCCATTTTCCTGAAAGAATTCTTCTCCTGTTAAAAGGCCTTCTATTTTTCTGCCTCATTCTCATGGCACTTTAGAATTTCCTTAGAATTTCTTCCAGCAGTGCTTTGAAGCATGTCTTCTGGAGGTGAGGTGGGAGAAAGGGCAGTGTCTGTATACCCCATCTTTGATTACACACCTCTCCAGCGTTTAGCAGTCTTCC
Organism: Intellagama lesueurii; assembly: GCA_037013535.1. Classification (NCBI taxonomy): domain Eukaryota; kingdom Metazoa; phylum Chordata; class Lepidosauria; order Squamata; family Agamidae; genus Intellagama; species Intellagama lesueurii. The sequence goes on from JBAJHW010000003.1 coordinate 104,922,947, forward strand.
TGGCTGCCCACACTCCCTAGTCTACTAAGTATGGGAAGCCCAGGAGACTGAAGACCATCAGAGAAATTACTGTACAATGAAAGGCAGGGGTTGGAAACACATACACATCTCAGCCACCTAATGAAGATACTAGAACCCTGCATGGCACTCAGAAGAATTTCACCAAGTTTTGTCCTTCTTTGTATTTCTCCCCCCCCCCCCCCCAAAAAAAAAAACCAACAATTTTTTTTCCTTTTAATGAGAGTGGTCGGAAGACAGGAAGAATTCTTCTACCATCAAATTAGGACTAAATAACAACACCTTGCATTGTCCAGAAAGAATTAGGAAAAGGCCCTGTGATTCAGGATTACACAAATGCAAGAGTTAGATGATACCTTTATTGAACCACTAAAAAAAAATATTACACAAATTGTAAACTTTTGTGGGTAAATCCCACTTCCTCAGGCTGTGCACCACCCTTTTAGAGAAAGTGCAGAAAAAATTGTCCCAAAAATTCATGGCAGATGTCCATGCCGAGTCTACTTGTATGAGATGAATCCAGACTCAGGTTGCAAAGTCAGCTAGGAGGCATGGTCTCAAACATCCTCCCTTGTAAGCATGGTTGAAATTTTCCATCCCAAGCTCCAAACAAAGGATTTGCTATATACTCTGTATCTGCCCCCAGACACCATTCCATTGCTTGCTCATGAAATGTGAAGTTTCCTCTGGGCTGGGGGTTTGGGGAAAAAACAATTCAGAGACATGGCAATGTCTTTTAGAAGGCTGGGGTTATAATTTAGTTTAATCACTAGGTAGAAAAGGAGCCAATTATAGCCAAATTAGTCATAGTTGTACCTGGTGAATAGGTGTTTCTTCAGTTTGTTGTCACCTCAAAAGTCCTCATGGCTGATGCTGAGAGAGTCCAAGGTGTTGTTGTTGTGTGTCCAAGGGAGGATGCTTGAGACCACACCTGTCAGCTGACTTTGCAACCTGAGTCTGAATTCACCTCATACCAGCAGATTCAGCACAGACATCTGCCATGAATTTTTGGGACAATTTTTTCTCCACTATCCATAAAAGGGTGGTGCACAGCCCCAGGAAGTGAGATTGATCAACAAAAACTTGCAATTTGTGTGATTTATTTTAGTGGTTCAATAAAAATATCACCTAACTCTTGCACTGTGTATTGTGTGGCTTGTAGTTGCATGCCTGTGGAATCCAGCATGTAAAAGACCTACTAGAAGTGTCAGTGCATTAGAAGCCTGTGTGTCCCACCAGCCTCTTGCCCTAAGGAGCTTTGGGCACTTGGGCCCTCTGGCAAAAAATCCATGGGCTCCATTTCAGATATCAGGCATAGAGGAGTTTTATTCAAAGTTACAACCAGCTGATGCAGAGTCCCTTTCCCCATAGGAGCAGACGGTTGAGGGGTAACCACTGGCCCCTGGGCACCCTCCCCTTACATAGGGGCCTCAGTTACCCTCACTAAGTTCCCCCAAAGTCCAGGTCCAGCAGGGTGGGATTTGACACATGTCAAAGAAGGTTTGTACAGTTCCCACCAAGAGCTCTGGCTAAACAGCCCATCTCTTCCCCCTTCTCCTTGCTTGCCCAGGATGATAGTGGATGGAAGGCCAAGATGACAGTAGTGGAAAGCCACTATCAATTAGCAGCTCCCCATATGGCTTGGGAGAAACGCCACAGGCATGGGATGTACAACCTTGCAACTCTCCAAGCTCTCTTCTGGGATTTGTGACTAGCTTCCATGTGAAGGGGAGAAATGTGTTAGCTTGACTCTCATTGTCACATTTCCATGGTCTTCGATTTATGGAGGGCAACCTCCTGGAGGGACCAGTCTCCTCTTTCCATGGATGTTGCCCATACAGTTTATGATTTACTGTACCTGGTTTCCAAATTCTGTGGAGAGCCTGCAAGTGTTGAGGGTGATGAGAATGATGCCAAAGGCAGGTTGAGCTATGCTTTCCCATTCTCACATGTTTACTGTAGATAGAATCAGGATCCTGAAAAGAGCTCCAGGAATATCATCAGCATGTGCTTGTAATCCATATCCCAATGGGAAAAAACCCTGCTCCCTTCCTTGTAGTCTAGGTATCATTACAGAATGGAAATCATTACAGAATGATTACACTCCACTGTCTGTCAAAACTCCAGGAAGCAGAGCATACTGTTCCCACCCATACCTATTTATATCCAATGTTTCCTTAGAAAGCTCAGTGTGGCTCCCAGTGGTCACACATTTAGACACTTATGTTCATATCATGCTATCTTCCATCAGGGTTACATGGTAAGTGGTTCCTAGACCATTCTTTGTTCCTAGACATGCTTTTTCATAAGCATTGCAGCACTGACAGAACTCTACAGGCTGACTCATAAAGGCACATGTATGGAAACTGGAAATTCACAGCCAAACATTTGGGGGGGAAAGAGGTTTGTTTACTATGGGAGACAATGTGATTTAGTGATTAAAGTGATGGACTGAAGTTTGACAAAGCTAGGTTCAAGTCCCTGGCTGTTGGTGTTATGTGTTGTCAAGTGCTTTTCAATTTATGGTGATGCCAGTACGGTTTTCAAAGTTTGTGAGATTTCAGAGCATGGCTTATCATTGCTGCCACTACTCCGTGAGTTTTCATGGTCAAATGGGGATCTGAATCCAGGTCTCTTGTAGCCTAGTCTGACACTTTATCAACTATACCACACTGGTTTTCACTAAGCCCCTGCTACCTATGAAGTTTATGATCATTATGAAGAGGCTAGCCATCCTCTCCCAACATTACCTACTTTGCACAGTTGTTGTCAGGGTAAACTGGGGAGAAGGAAAGCCATCATCATCACCATCATCATCATTACTGCACTCTACCCGAGAGTGCATTCCAATAAAGTCAATAGGGTACATTACTTTGAGCTCATTGGAAGAAAGATGGGATATAGATGTAACTATAATAAAAAGAAACATGAAGAGTCTCCTTTGCCTATGCTTATTCTCTTCTGAATTAAATCATACCTCTGGAGGAGGCTACAGTAGCCCAGAGGCCAGGAGAAGTGGGGATGAAATTGAGGGAGGGGGGCAGGTAAGTATCATTAAGGCAAGATGAAGAATTCAGCCAGAGAGAAGACATGAAAGCCCCTTAAATTGGCATGTTAGAAAATTAGCTTGGGGAGAAATGGTAAGCTTTACATGCTGCCATGCTAGGAAGCTAATTGAGTGGTTGATATGAAACGTTATTTGATCTCATCTTTAAAATTCAACCATTCTTTGCTTTTACATTGTGTGTCCCTGCAAACAGAGATTACAAGCATCCTTTAAACACTCATAAAGGAGGGGGACATGAACAACTAACTTATTAAGCAAACCCAGGTATGAATATTCAATGCATTTTGAATGCAGGAGAATCTTAGAAGAATTCCTTTCCACCACTGGGCAATTGTTTAACAGAGGAACAGTGGGGGGAGACAGAGAGAAAGAAAAGGAGAGGGAAAGAGAGATGTGATAAATCAATTTACATTAAATGGAATATAGTGCATTATTGTTAAGTATAATCCTGCCACACTGGTCCTTCACTCAAGGGTGGGGTTGTAACTCACCGGTAGACCTCGCCTTTGCATGCAAGAAAGTCCCTGGTTCCATTCTTTTCTTCCCTGGGCAGCACTGAAATAGACCTTGGTTGATCCTGGAGCTTTCTTCACATGAAAGGGGATGTGTCTGAAGAGGAGACATGTAAGTCCTAGGCATGAGCAACAACTCTGGAAAATAAATCCTAATAGGAATTCTCCTCTTCAGACACACTGTCTTCCATGTGGAAAAAAATGATGAGAGGGAGCAGAGGGGCTAACCATTCCTCATAAAGAGCATTGATTATCATTGAGCAGGTCATGGCTGAATAGGACTTCATCATATGGCAGTTTCTTATGTTCCTAAAATTGTAACCTCTTCAGCTCGTTTTTCATTGGGGGTGGGGGAGATGACTCTGTTATTAGCATGCAATACATATTTTGACCATGAGTGTCACAAAGAATAACTCCATACAACTCTCCTTCTGTGTTCATCTGCTAGTGTTCAACAGCTCCTGTTTGGTTCTGCATCATCTTTCACACAAAATGTACTATATGTCTACTGTGCCAAAATACGTTGTCCAAGAATCTCTCAAATATAGTGCACAAAATCTACCCTAACCCAAAAGGGCTGTCCTATTCATTCCAGCAGAGATAGAAAAACTGCAGGCTCATTCATTTCTATATTGTTTACCCATTCAGATAAATGGGGCAGCCAGTGCACAGCCCCTTCCAGCTCTGTAATTCTAAGATTACTGGAACTGTTGGATAGCTCAATGGTTTAAGTATCTGGCTGCAGAGCCAGAAGTTGGGAGTTTGATTCCCCACTGTGCCTCCTTCACAGGGGCTGGACTCAATAATCCATAGGGTCCTTCCAGCTCTGTCATTATAACATTAGAATTTCTTGTGTATCTTGAAGCAGGACATTGGAATGGAGTGCCTGGTCTTAAATAGGAGTGCAATCTGATTGCTCATTCCCAGCCACAGAAATTCATGGCAGTCATAAAGCCATCCTGTTTAACAGTTAAACAAAAGCACAGGGAGAAAGATAAAGCCATGGACATTTCTCATTTAAAATTAATCAAGTGATAAACAAATGACTGGTATTTTTTTTAAGAAAAAGGCAAATAAGTAATATAGAAATTTTTCTTCTTACGCCACCTACGCTTTGCTGCTGTCAATCTAAAAAAAAACCTTATTATCCATCTCACTACTTGGCAAGAGGGATGTAAAAAGTAACATGGAAATTAGAGTTTACGGAAGACTCATTTGTAAGAACATATGATAGCAGGGCCAGGTTTTTAGTAGACACTCAATTTATTTAGTAGATTTGCTGTTCAGGAAGACTGAATAATTTACAAGATTAGCAGGTCATTTGTAACCATGGAAATTGAGTTTCCTCCATGCCTAATAAACTAATTTCCACATGAAGCAAAGCAACAGTTGTTTGTTTACTTGCTTGTTAAATGTTATTTTTGATTGCCTTAATTTCCTCAGCTAAATTGGCACACAATTGCTGGAACACAAAGACAAGGGGAGAGACTGTGTGTGAGAGAAGGAGAGCATGCCTTGCCACCATATTACCTAACCATCCAATATAATTAAATCTTTTGTTATGTGCTTATCTTCTGCAAAAAATCTGCAAGCCTTCTTCAGTTCTGCTCTTTTGTATGGAAGGACAGGTTGTGATCTCCTGTGCAGCCTTCACAAGAAGCTCTGTATCAGGCAAAACAAATATTCTACATGTAAAAACACAAAAGGCTGTGTGTCCCCAAGATTACATAAATGTGAGAGAGGGTGATACTGTTTATTGGACCACTAGAAACTAAACAAAATGCAAGCTTTTGCAGATAAAATTGCACTTTTTCAGGCTTAACACAACACCTCCATGTTTTTAAGTCAAAAATCAAAATACTGAGATATTCATTTACATGTATGTAACATGTTAACAAGGTAACATATGCCATCAATTTCTGGGCACCTGTTACAACCATATCTATCCACCAGGTTCAAAAAGAACAACACCTTTTCTTTTCCTACCTTTTTACTGATTTTCTCTTTTATCTTCAGATACAAAACAGATATATGTCCCTTGTTTGTTACCTTAGTAATCAAGTATGAAACAAGAACTACAACTTCAGTGACTTGGATCCTTTGGGGTTTTTTATTCCAGAGTACATGAAATTGTGTAAATCACGGCAACATATTAACAATATGCAACAAGACATGCAACCGGGCACACAAAAGTCACCTCATTAATTAACTGAAATTTGCCACTGTGGCTTCTGCTATCTCACTTACTCTGCAATGAAACCCAATAGGACCAGTCAGTTTTTCAACCCCTTCTTACATTTCAAAGAGACCTTCGTTTCATAGTAGATCTGCCCCTCAGCTAATGTACCCTGTTCAAAATATTGTTAATTAAGAACATGCACACTATCCCTGCAATACTGGATATGCACAAAAAGATGAGCTCAACTGGAAGAAAATGTTGCTTCTTTTTTTCTGCCAATCTCACTGTTGTCTCCCCACCATTTGCTTTTGGTCCAACTGCTCGGATGCCTCCCTTCCCCTCACAGATCCACTGTGCAGCAAATGCCCACCAGCTGGTTCCTGTGCACAGGTCTTTAAGTACTTACAAAAAAAATAAGTACCACCAAAACTGTTAATTGATTATTAGGGCATCCCAGAGTCCTTTCCACTTGCTTTTCTTATCAGTGAACAGGAAGAGGGGAAGGAGGTATCATTAGAGACTGAAATAAAAGATTTAGCTTGTGGAGGGATGTCGCCAGAGAATTTAGAAAAACGCCTTTTCCTTTTGCCCTTCCATGAAGTTCACTACTCACTACTGGGCATGTGTAAAAGTAGTGATGGCCGTTTTGGATTCAGACAACACCAAACTAAATGCCTGACATTGTGTTCTTCCCTCAGCTCCCACCTTCATCACTGGGCTTGGCCGAATACCCATTGTGGAGCATGCTCAGAAGCAAAAGTGAAGTTAATATTCCCTTGGGAGTTGGATTGTTTTCCTAAGCTTTATATTATAATAGTCTTTGTTCACATTCCATTCACATATATTCTAAACAGTCTACACCTTTTTACATATGCAGAAAAACTTTATAGTGTTTTGCATTTTTCTTGTATACTTAAGGCTGTTGTCAACACTGAGCCAGCACCATCTGACAGCGCTTTTGTCTTATTGGAAATAGCTGGCAGCCTGAGTCTTGTGAAGAAATTATACCATCAAAATACTTCTCAAAATGTGGCATTTGAATATGAAAGAAAATGAGCAGAATGGTTGGATTTCATTCAGCTGGGCACATAAACAACCATAGCCTGGTTCAAAGAGGAAACTACAATTAACGTAATCCTCATAATGTTACTAAGAATGGTATGAAAGACAGTTTAAGAATGCTGTCCTACACGTACTTATACACTGGCAAGATCCACCGTGGAAATCACTGCCAGGTAAATGAGCAGAAGGTTCAGTGCTGGAGATTTGCCCACGGTGGCTGGGGGATTCTGGGGCTTTCCATCCAAAATACTGTAATACTGTGAGGGACTACTGTAAAATGCCATCCAAGATCGTTATCTATAGGAATATCATTATGAGGGTATGTGGAGCTTCTGTTCAAAGGGAAAAGATAGAGAGAATGACATTGCATGAAGTCTGGGTCATGTTGGTTTGACTGCAATGCAGCCCATGTGAAACCTTCACAGAACAAGATATTAGAACCTTGTGGAGTGGGAGGGAAAGGCATTCACTGTGAGCCACTCTATGACTGCCGCCACAGATTGGCAAAAAAGAAAAAGAAAAAAAGAGTATATGGTATTAAAAAAATCTGTTGCCTCTGACACCCCTACCGCCAATGCTATTCTTCCCTGCAGCTACTGCCTGCAAGGGTAATGATGAGGGATTTCATTGCAGCCCGAGAGCTATCTTTGAATCTCTTTTACTAGCTGCCTCCTGTGAACAATCCATGTTCAGTGGTGCTCCACAGAGATAGGAGCATTTTCCTTACATCCCCATATCAAGCAACTGCACACAAGTGGCTCACCACATGTCATCAGTCATCAGAAACTGTTTCATGAAACAAAAACTAAACAAAATGCAAGCTTTTGCAAATAAAATTCCACTTTTTCAGGCTTAACACAACTCCTCCATGTGTTTAAGTCAAAAATCAAAATACTGAGATATTCACAGCCACAGGACTTGTTTAATCCAGCCCCTGCACTGATGTTAGAAAGCAGAAACCCAAATCGGTCAATTAAATTAAGTCCCTGTCTGGCAATCAGCCCGTTAAGTATGAGCCAAAGCCGAAAGCAAACCATAAGGGGGGCGCCAATGCAAACCCTCCCCATCCAAAATGGTGACCGCAATAAAATGGTGACCGCAATAGCGTGGCGCAGCAAGAATTGCCTGATCACAGCGCTCCATCCTTCCTCTCTGGATGCCAAGAAGAAAGTCTCTATCCCTCCTGTGTCCTTGAACACTTGATTGAATGTGAGTAGCTGAAGGACTCTTGATCATGCAGAGGATTTTACTCATGAGCAAGTGCTTGCAGGTAGAAAAATCCTTTGATCTTCCATGTTCACCACAGAAGGAGCAAGGAGAAGCTACAAGGATGTGGGTGGAACTGGCATTTACAATTGTGCAGCTGCAGACACTTTCATATTCCCCATTAAGACACAAAGCCTGATCAGGACTTGAATATCTGACATTTTTAACAGTAGGGTTGGAGACTGTGCTTGCCAGAGATGGGCAATTTGGTATCAAATCCAACCCCCTGGCAAAACCAGAAATCCACAATGCATATCTAAGAAGAGGTGGGCATTTCTTTATGTGTCCCTCCTCTTGGGGGTTTGTAATGTGGGTTTTCTTTTCCTTTTCCTCACCTTTTTAAGGCTCTCCCGAAGTGGTGTCATAGTTAAAATCCCTCTCTTGTTGAGGTGGCAGCAATTATATCCTTACACTGACTTTTTCTTTTTCCTAAAAAATACTCCTGGTCATCCCCTCTCAGAAAAAAGAGGCTTCTTTCTCCCGCAAAGGGTCTGTTTCTCATACATCCTCATACACATTAATTTTAATATCATCCTCCAAAAGGTCAAGGAAGAAATTATTTGACAAGGGCTACAACAAATAAAAGTCACCCCTTGAACCCCCAGAATGCACTTTGCAACCACCTTGGGTGTCACGACCCCCAGGTTGGGAAACACTGCTTTATTTTATTTATTTATTTATTTAACTTATATGCCGCCCACTCTACCCAAAGGTCTCTGGGCGGCTTACAACAATTAAAATACAATTAAAATACAATAAAAAGATAAAACAATTAAAATACAATTAAATAGATACTCTAAAAATTGCCATCAGGACCCACAGTTGATATTATTTCAATTAAAAGCCTTCTGGAACAGGAAGGTTTTGACCTGGCGCCGAAATGTCATCAGCGTCGGCGCCAGACGAATCTCAGTCGGGAGGGCATTCCATAGTCTGGGGGCAGCTGCCGAAAAGGCCCTTTGTCTACAAGCCGTCCCTCTTACCTCCTTGAGGGACAGCTCTTTCAAAAGGGCCCCCTGGCTAGATCTTAACTGCTGGGTAGGCTCATATGGAAGGAGGCAGTCCTTCAGGTATCCAGGGCCCAAGCCGTTTAGGGCTTTATATGTCGAAACAAGCACTTTGAATTGGGCCCGGGCAGCAACTGGTAACCAATGTAATTTAATCAGAATCGGCTTGATGTGTTCCCTAGTGGCCCCACCACTCACCAGCCGCGCAGCTCGATTCTGGACCAGTTGCAGTCGCCGGACCGTCTTCAAAGGCAGCCCCACGTAGAGCGCATTGCAATAATCTATACGAGATGTTACCAGTGCGTGTGTAACTGTCATGAGACTCCGCTCGTCCAGGTAGGGCCGTAGCTGGTACAATTTCCGCAGCTGATGGAAGGCACCCCTGGCCACCGAGTCCACCTGGGCTTCCAGAGTTAGACTGGGGTCCAGGAGCACTTCCGTCTTGTCTGGACTAAGCTTCAATTTATTAACCCTCATCCAGTCCATTATCAGGTCCAGACACGAGTTCAGCACAGAAACCGCCTCACCTGGACTGGTGGAAAACAAGAGGTAGAGCTGAGTGTCGTCTGCATATTGCTGACTCCTCAGCCCAAACCTCCTGATGACCTCTCCCAGCGGTTTCATGTAGATGTTAAACAGCATGGGGGACAGTATTGAGCCCTGAGGAATCCCATGACATAAATGCCATGGGGCAGAGCAACTGTCCCCCAGCACCACCCTCTGGACACGGTCAGCCAGGAAGGAGCGGAACCACCGTAAAACAGTGCCCCCAACTCCCAACCCAGCCAGCCTATCCAGAAGGACACCATGGTCGATGGTGTCGAAAGCCGCTGAGAGGTCCAGGAGTATCAACAGGGTCACACTCCCCCTGTCTCTCTCCCGGCAAAGGTCATCGTACAGGGCGACCAAGGCAGTCTCCGTACCAAAACCCGGCCTGAAACCCGATTGAAATGGATCCAGAAAATCCGTTTCATCCAGCAGCGCCTGGAGTTGCCTGGCCACAACCCGCTCCAACACTTTGTCCAAATAAGGGAGGTTCGCCACTGGTCAGTAGTTAACCACCAGCCTTGGGTCCAGGTTAGGCTTTTTAAGGAGTGGTCGAATTACCGCCTCTTTCAAGGTGGTAGGGACCACTCCCTCTCTCAAAGAGGCGTTCACAGCCTCCTGGACCCAAGTGCGAACCCCCCTGGCAGATCTTCCAATTAGCCAAGATGGGCAAGGGTCGAGCGGAGTGGTGGTAGAACGGACAGATCCAAGCACCCTGTCCACATCCTCAGGTCTCAACAATTGAAACTCATCCATTAATATTTGACCTAAGCACAGCACACTGGACACATCCTCTGATTTTGCAGTAACGGTGGAGTCCAACCCACTGCGAATCTGAGCGATTTTCCCCTCAAAATGAATGGCAAACTCATCACAGCGAGCTGATGAGCACTCCGGGACCTCCACCGGATTTCCCGGTTGAAGAAGATCCCGGACCACCCGAAACAGCTCTGCTGGATGACATTCTGAGGAAGCAATACGGCTGGAGAAATATTGCCGTTTCGCCAGCCGTATTGCCACGAAATAGGCCCGATAATGGGCTCTAAGTCGTGTTCGATCAGACTCCCAGCGGGATTTCCTCCACCTGCGCTCCAGCCGTCTCCCCTCTCACTTCATCGCCCGCAGTTCAGAAGTATACCAAGGAGCTGTCTGGGCTCTGCGTGCAGGGAGAGGGTGCTTAGGCGCAATCGTGTCAACCGCCCGGGTCATCTCCCTATTCCTTTATAATATTTGAGTCATAGTGTTTAATTGTAATTGCTGGTATCTGTTAAAGAGTAAGTCAGATCACTTGTGCCTTTGTATCATCTTGCTCACTGTGTAATACTATAGCTGGCTTCACCACAAACTGAAGTGACCTCTAGAGCAGACATTCCCAACCTGGGAGGGGGGGGGGACATGGGCATAAACACAATATGAAAGAAACATAGGCTGAATCAGGTTTGCATGAAGAATTGTTTCCAATCTGTAGCCTTCTTCAAATGTACCAGGGCCACCCAGGGGGCTATATGGCCCTTATTGAGAATGGCCGCTCTGGAGCACAGGGGAATGTAGTTGGGGGACATACACATATTGGGGGTGTTAAGAGAAGATGGGTACTCAAATGCTGACATTGGAGCTCCAGCCAAAACTGAATAATAGTATACCTCTAGACATTGAACCTGGCCCTCAGTACAGACCCAAGGGTTACATAATGTTTGGAAGCTATCTCCTTTATTGTAACTTGAATCTATTATTTAGGTTGCTCTATCTGGAGCTACATTAAGCAAAATGTTCCATCTTCCATGTGACAGCCTTTCAAATATTTGAAGGTAGCTAGCTACCCAGCTCCCTCAACTACTCCCCACAGGTTTGGTTTCCATAACTTTCACCAATCCGGTTGCCTTCCTCTGGACACATGGCAATCTCCAGCAGTTCTCTTTTATGTACTATCACTGAAAATATTTTTGTGTTTTTATTGTTACATCAGTTGCTGGCTGACTGCAATTTGATCTCTTGTTGCTGCAAACTGACCAAAGAAGACTGTTACTGGACAGCATACAAATATTGCAATTAAATAAATCAGTCAGACATTCTTTCTGAACAGCCAAAGTATGATCCACTGTTTTCCTGCAAACCACGAAATGTTAAAACAGGGTCTGGTCCTGGTTAGCAGACAACTATAAGCCGTTCTTTGACTTTTGGAATATAGTGCCAAACTGTGATTTGCCACAAATCAGGAAGTAAAGTATTATAGCTTCACAGTAGTGCAGCTGTGTTATTGTGCAGCGGAGCAAATCAACATGCTACAAAAACATTCTAAAAATGGGGACAGCGCAAACAAAAAAAGTATAACTTTGAAACTGGGCTTCCAATCAGCATCACGTTTGGCACAGGTGTAGCAGACAGTCTGTTCTTGCTCTGAGCCTAACTTGGGGATGTTTCAATAATGGGTTGCCAAGTTACAATTTTTTAAAAGTAAAAGTGTTGTAACATTCCATGCAGAAATAGGCAATCCCCAGATTTAAAATAGATTATATAAATTGAAAAGATCAATCTTGCTTATCTTGAAAGAGAATAGTTGGCCCCACCCACTATTTTTTTTTAATTTGGAAAGAATCCAGACTGCAAATTACTGTGAAATTCTTTTTTCTTTTTCTTTGTGGCTCGGGATGAATGTTAGCAGAGCTTTGGTGTCTATATCCTGTCATAGTCTCAGCCATTCCACTTGTCTTGTCATAATACAATTGTTTGGTAATTAAAAAACAAACTCTAGAGATGTTATGTGCCATCAAGTAACTTCTGATATGTGGTGACCATATTTCTTTTATTGTTTTTATTTATTATTTCAACTTGTTTACCGTCCGATACTGCAAGCACATTTTGGACCATTCACAACATAGTCATACTAAATCACATTAAAATAATAATACAATATAATATATAAATAAATATCATAAAATTGATAGAACCACTGTGTATGAGTTAATGACATCCAAAATGTCCTATCATTAACAGCTCTGCTCAGATCTTGCAGACCAACAACATCTCATATTAGGTTGTTCTTTTTTCTACTGTTCCCCCTTCCTAACAAAATTGTTTGTTTCCAATAAGTTCTGCTCTGGTCTTGCAAAATAACAAGAGGGGTCTCCTTTATTGAGACAATCTGTCTCATATTACACCTCCTTCTCTTCCTACTGCCCCCCCATTATTCCAGCAATATTGTATTTTCTAGTCAGTTCTGTATTTTCATTATACGTGTATCGTAGGATAGCCTCAGCTTACTCATTTTTGCTCTAATGAGAGTTCAGACTTGACTTGATCGAGCACCCACTCTTCTGCCTTTTTGGCTGTCTGTAAGGCTCTCATTTAACACCACATTTCAACTGAGTTGATTTTCGTTCCTGTCTTTCTTCACTGCTTCCGTATCAACGATTCAAAATGCCAGGAAATGACCTGATATTGCTGCAACATTGAAACATGTAAAAAAAACAACAACAACAAAACAGCCCTGACAGTTGCCTTTGTGTTTGGGTGAGGTTAACTGATGAAAAAAAAGGAGTCAGTTTCTGGGATTTCCCCTTCCTTGGGTATCCTGTAGACCATCTTGACTGCTGCCATTGGTGCTGTCAACATTCAGGCTGCCCTTTGCTATGTAAAGCTTGGCATCCTTTTCCTGGTAGCAACACAGGCATGATCTTCTGCAGCAATATCATGCCATTTTCTGGCATTTTGAATCATGGGTACAGAAGCATAATCTCCCAAATTCATCAACTGGAGTTTTTTTTTTTAAATGGATTGAATCATTTTAGAAAAGACAGAGATGAATAAACAAGGACAGAAAGTGTCTATACCAAGTCCCCTTATTGGGAGAAAGGCAGCATAGAAATAAAACAAATAAATAAAACAAATAAAATACAAGGCTTGTTCCTATTGCATCAAACTATGGTTTGTCATTGCTTGTGAATCACCCCATTGCCTTTCCCTATAAGAAATATTTTCTGTAAACTTTAAAACTTGAGTAACATATAATTAGGAAGAGCAAATGTGGCACATAAGGACTTACCAAAATATACAGCGGACACACATGCTGTTTGTTTTAATTTTTTAAAAGTAAAAGCTGATTCTGCTGGTTCTGTTGCTAACCATAATAGAAAGGGATGGCTACTCACTGCAAAATTGAAAGCTAATTTTTTCCCCAGTGTCTCCAGCTTTATTACAAGATAATTTACTAGTAATAAATAAGAGACTCAAATTGTGGGTAAGAATTTTAAGAAACAAGAATTACAACCATTTTTCTCCACCAGCCCTGAGTTAAAGCAAAACTGGAATATAACCCAGGAAAATACAACAGTGATAAAGGACCAGAGACATGAGTGGAGGATCAGTTATGTCCCTGAATGACCTAAGAGCCAAACCAGCCTGGCTTCCTCCATAACATCATAAGAAAAACAAACCACATAGCCTGGAATTGGTAAGGAATGCATTTGAAACATTCAAGGAAGATTCAAGTATTTGTCCACGATCAAGTTCCTCCTTAGTTTGGTACACCATTTTCTTTCTCCAAGGACCAAGGCCAGTTCTCATAGATCAGCTCCTCTTCCCAGAGATTACCTCAGGCCATATTTCTGATCCGTCACATCACAATTGCTTTTCCAGCATCTTAAGTCATCATTTTCCTAACAACTGTGATTTGTTTTTCATACCCTGACCTCATTTGCAGATTTCAGCAAAGCCTTAAAACTAGAGAAAAGATATTTTGAAAAAAATCATCTGATTAAATTAGCTGGAATCCATAGTAACAAGAGCAGTTAATAGCTACGGCCATTGGCATTTTGTATTTCCACTTGTTTGCATTTTATTTGTATTGAGTAACCCATTGAGGAATTTATAACCTAACTGGGTGGGCCATGAGTCTGTTGTGGCTGCCTCAGGTTAAGGTGCTGTGGAAAGAAGATGGCCAAGTTTGAACATTGCTAAAGAGAGAGAGATGTTAACTTTGCTTAAAATAGCCAAGGGGCTCAGCAATAGTATTGGCAGTTAGAAGTGCCATAAGGATAATGATTGGCCTGGTGCTATCTCAGCGAACGTGCCATACCGGACCTAACAGTGAATCAAAGTCTGCTAGAGACTGTGTGGCAATCAGTGGTTGTTGGCAGAAAAAAGAAAGTACAGAGCTAAAGAAGAAGAAAGTTTGAGGCAGTGTGAGGACTGAAATGGACAAGACAGGCAGTCTTGCAACTCACAGAATTAAGAGGTGATGAAATGGTGTCACTTCAGAGACACATTCTTCAAAGCGGTGGTGTTGTGTACACAATCAACATGCAGATGGTTCTGCTGTTTCTTTTTGAGTACCAATCACCAGACAAAATCAAGTAATTAGCAACTTGCAAAGCTGTGGAAAATATTGGAAGATAATCACACCTCCCTTACAGCTAAGCCAGTTCCCCTTCTACATGTGAAGCTCCCTATCTCATTTGTTTTGGCCATAAGATAACCCTACAAGGAAATCAGGGCTGGTTACTCAGTGGACAGGAAGTTATGCTATGAGATTGTAATGAAGCTTCAAGAAAGCACCAGAGGCCAGCATCCAAAAACCATAGTGGCAGATGTGTGACCAGAGAAGGCTCCAGTAAGTAGTCCCCACAATAGAATGTTGCTAGAAGCCAGAAGCAAAAGCTGGAGGCAGAGATAGGCTTTTGAGGAACATCTGTTCTTGATTGTGAGGGGCTGGAGGCAGGGAAATATGGTCCAGTGCCAATGCTGTTGAGAGCCTATTTGGTTGGGGAAGATTCTTCTTCCTCCATCTCCCAGACTTTGTCTGTCATCCTAGCTATCTCCTTGCTGCAATTGTTTTCCCACTTATTTTACCTTGAACAAACAGCTGCAATAGTCTGTATTTTTTTTTATTTCTCATCATGTGACCAAGTATTTTCGCTTTCTGCATTTAATTTTTTTTTGTTATTGTTTTGGTATTTCTTCATCTGTCTTGGTATTTCACTGCTGGTCATCCCCTCAATCCAGAAAATCTTAGCATCCTGTGATACACCCACATTTCAGATTTTTCTTTTTATATATATACTAGCCATGTTAAAATTCCATGCCCTACAAGAGAACCAAGAATATAGCAAGGTACAATGCATATTCTTAAAGCCAAATATAAATTTTTGTTACATATTACATTCTTTATCTCAAGGAAGCTGTCCTGGACCTTAAGATCTGTTCTGACTTTTATTGTACACCCAGGAGTCCATAATACATTCAATCCAACCTGTTTTACCACCTGAAAGTCTGAGTCTTGCTTATTAGGTACAGTAGCTAAAGATATTTAATATTCTAAACACATTTATCTTATCTTAGTCAGTGATTTAAAGTGGGCTGGACAGCAAACTGAGAATGCAGACTGTGTCTTATGTTATGAAGCCGAGTCAGTGGCTGAAATCCTGTTGCTTAGCACAGTAAGTTGCAACTAGAGTAGATCCATTGAATCAACAGAATTTATGGAGGAATTTACTCACCAAATCCCCATTGATTCGGTGAGCTCTCTCTAGTGCAAGGTACTAGGCTAAGCAGCAGGATTTCAGCCAAAAAAATCTCAGTTTAAAATACTGGGGGAAATGACCAAAGTGCTCTGAAGTTCTCTCTTCTCCCCAGTGTGATTTTGTTCATCAGTGCATATTTTGTGACTGGTTCCCCCCCAGTAATTACCTCTTTCCATCTCTGTCTCCCTCCTGCTCCCCAGTTGGCTGCAGTGTGATGATCCTATTTAATTGTAGGGGACAAATTGGGGAATGGCATCTGCTGAAGAAATACCGGTACGTCGGAACAGCTTCTGCAATCACTGCAATTACCTCCTATCACCTTTGATACCTGCAAATGGGGAGCCCAACTGGGGAGTCATTTCAACTCTGCAATCAAAACTAACCACCCTTCAGTTCTAAGCCTGGCCACCTGCTTTCACTGGAACCACTTAATCAGTGCAGGTGAGAGAAGGACATTTGAAAGCTGTGAGAAAAGGAGCTTGATATCTTCCATTGTGGAGAATCCTATTCCACCCCTCCAAATATGCAAGAGGGACATCATGACTATTCCCTGTTCAAGGAGGTCACCATCCTTTTGTAGCAACTTAGGCTGCCACATCTCAGGCCACCAATTGGTGGCCTGAACAGGGAACTGGTGTGTTCTCCAGGTCTGCAAGCAGGGAGAAAAATCTTACAGTGAACAGCACTAGAGGAGATGAAAGTCTGAGTTTGTTGTGTGAGAATGCTCTAAATCAGTGGTTCCCAGTCTTGGGTAACTCAGGTGTTCTTGGACTGCAACTCTCAGAAACACTAACCAGCACAGCTAATGGCACCAAAACAATCCATAATTTCCGTGTGATCGCCCTAACCTGAATAGTTGTAGCCTTGGTGGGGGAAGGTTCATAGATCTAAAGTTCTCAGACCATAACAAAGACAAAACAAGCTTTTCCCACAAGACTTGCCACCACACAATTCTTTTTCCAGCAGGATCACCAGCGTGGGCCTTAACCACAGTACACAACCATGTCCTTCCTTCCTTCCTTCCTTGCCTGGAAAAGCTTTACCTCCTCAGGTTCTGCTTCTGCTAAAAACACAGGAGGAAGAATGAGGGAGAGCGGGAAGGGAAGCTGGGAAGCTCATCTCTGCCAAATGTTCAACTGACCATTGCATCTGAACAGCAGGGCTGGGGTGCAGATAACAGCAGATGGCCACATTTTTATCCTTGCTGTGGAAAGTTCATCTGCTTCATTTCTGTCCATTAAGATGCTGTTAAAGGCAAGGAAGTCAGGCCAGGTAATCCGTCCCCCCCTTCTCAGCTAGCAATTTAACAACATGTATTTCCTTCTCATTTTCACATTGACATAAATTGCCCTTTTCCCTTCAAACTTGAGGAGGAGTCAAAAATATTAAATTAGGATCAATATCTCAAACAATGTGCACACACACAAAAAAGCAGAAGAAAGAAAGGAAACAGAAGGACTGAGCATATATTTATTTTCTGTACCATGGGAAAATAAAGCAGCTGTGAGAACTATACAATAGTAACAGTGCTAAGTCTCTAAAATGGGATGTTTTGAGATAAGCAAGGTCTTTCTCCTTCCCCCCACTTTTTTTGGCAGCCTTTGAATTGCTTCCCACCAACGTATAACATGAAGAAATAAAAAGATCTATTGCTTGTAGCAGCCTAGGTAGACAACAGCGGTTATTGTCCTCAAGCACTCAAAACAACATAATTTGAGCAGTTTATATTCACAATAGCACCATTATTTACACTCCTTGAATGTTAAGGATTTTTTACCTTATTTTCTCTGGCACAGAGAGAATAACAGAGAGGGGAGAGTTCTGATATAGATTTTCATTGTGAATCCTAGGATTATTTTAGAGAGATACATGATGGCATTGTGTTAATACATTTGTCAGCTCGGTGGCATTGTGAAAGGGGGCATGTAAAAGTGGGGATGGGTGGGAATGGATTCCAGAATCCAGCTTTGCTGCATCTAAAATCAGTTCTACGGAGAAAGCAGAATGAGACTGTAGAATTCGAATTAAGATGATGGATCATATTTTTAAGTGCTCCTCCCTTGTAAATATTTCCCTGCATGTAGAAAACTAGCAGTAACTATATTTATTTCTTCAATGTATATCCTCCTTTTCCCAAAAAACATGGAACTCAAATTAACTTACAACAATATTTACTTGTGGGGGTGGGGAGTGATACAGATAAATACACCAAGATAAAGATTTTAAAAGTTAAACCAAAGTGATTGATATTTGATGGCATTAAAGCACAGTTAAAGGTGAGACAAAAAAGTGTGTGGCACTCAAGTATGCAAGTTCAAGTATTTTTCTCTGATGTATTTTTATTTTCCAACTGCAGAAAATTTCCTGTTTGTGTCTGTGTGTGTTCATGTACGATCACAAACTGCATGATATTGTTGTTGTGGACAGTTAAGTCATTCCTGATTTATTGGCTGAAATCCAG
The DNA here is from genome assembly GCA_037013535.1 of Intellagama lesueurii. Classification (NCBI taxonomy): domain Eukaryota; kingdom Metazoa; phylum Chordata; class Lepidosauria; order Squamata; family Agamidae; genus Intellagama; species Intellagama lesueurii. The sequence continues at coordinate 104,941,583 of JBAJHW010000003.1, forward strand.
TTGCCATAAATTATGCCACATAGGGCTGCTGATGTCAGCAGCTGCAGCAGCAACAACTTTTTGGAAATCAAACATTTTGGACTTCTCTCCCAAAGGTCCCAAATCCGATACTTCTGAGTAATCACTTTTACAGGCGGAAAGCCATTGGGGGCTACAGGACAGGAGGAAGAAAACTGTAATTATCAAAATCGCCACCACCAGGATGTGATAACACCTTATTTCAAATGAATCAACTTTTTTCCTGTCAGCTTTCATCACCGTCTAGCAGAGATCTTTACACAGTAGTCAGAAATATCACAGTATGGATGATCCTGGCCTTGGTCTCCAGTGACATATCTTTACTCTTGAGTGTGTTTTCTCGTTCCTTCTTTGCCATATTTCCAAGTCTCAGTCTTCTTCGGATATCTTGAATATAGTCTTCAATATGACTATTGAACCAAGGTATAGAAAATCTTTTAGCAGTTTGGATTTCTTCACTGTCAGGAGTGAAGTGATTTAATATTTCTATATTCAGTATTTTTGTTTTCTTAATTTGCATATACTGTGACCCTTCAGATACAATTGCATTTGCAGTTTCCATCATCCTTGCTGGCTGGTGGGAGTCAGAGCCCAACAAAGCCAGAGGGTGCCCAGGACAGGAATACTGACTGTGTCAGCAAGCCATGACTGACTGCAATCCACCACACATACTTAGTATTCAAATAATTCCATACCCTGTTCAATACATCCTAGTGTGTTGTGGTATTTTTTTCATGAGGCTGGTCAGTATGTTTACTTCCTATATTGTGCAATGGGGGAATAAGACTATTATCAGATGCAGGAGTAAGGGAGAAGTGGCCTAGCCTAAAGCCACATAGTAAGAAAAACTGAGGGAAATAGAAAAATAAAACAAAGGTTTGATCGCTGAGGAAATAATAACTGGAAAATGAAACTAACTGGATTGCCAGGAACAAATGACAAAAAAAAAATATTTTCCTCAAAATGCAAATCCCTGCTCTACTATTTCCCACTGGCCACGTGTAATGGACTGTGATTACTACAACTCTAAATAACAGTTGTCAACATGTAAATTAGTCCACTAACATTTTGTATAAAGGCTTTTATGGGATAAAATAAAATTTGACACTAGCTATCTTGTCACAAGTACAAACCAGAAGTGAATAATTTTGGGAAACAGCATTGAAAAATCTGGAGTAAAGCATTATTATAGCTCAGAGTGTGAAACGGTTACTGAATCCCTGTAGGAAATTATATTGAAACCTATCTATATCATACTGACAGAAGGAGTAATTCAGTTTGAAAGTTGTAAATAGTAAGATATATGTGAAAAGAGATTTGCTTTGGAACTATATTCTTATTACTGTGCTACCCCTGTTATTTTTTGAAATGAGGAACAGAGACACAAGGCATTGGAATTCTAATGAAAATCTGCAAACTTGTCAAACAGAATCAATGGGCCATATTCCTCCACCCCAGCTATTAGAACTAATGAAGTTTAAAAAAAGGGAGATAACATGGGTTTAATTCAGTGAAAGACTCCGGCCAAGTGTCATGTTTTGCTGGAAGTCAAACAAAGTGAAATCCATTCCCTTCCTGACTCACAAGTGCATATAGCAAAAAAGTCACAAAAGGTTATTCCTCCGGTTAGACTGGTTAACTCGTGGATCATAGAAAACAAGCAGAAATAGGTCACCTAAAAGTGGACAACTGAGGGTGCCCACCTACATTATGTTTGCACATGTGAATTTTTATGCATAGATGAATGTTTAGAAATAAGTACTACAAGGTAAATAGAAATACAACACATCTCATGACAGCGGGGAAGGCTATGACTAGGTAAGCTGTCTGCCTGTCCAATCTGCTCTCCAGATGCTGTTGATCAGTAAGTTCAGGATCCTTTTTGTGGTTCTGTATCTTTAAACCTGAACTAGGCAGTCCTTTAAATAAAGGATCTTCAAACAGAGCACCAGTGAAGGAAATGTGGCCCTCCAGTTCTCATGAACCCCAGCCATCCTGGTCATTGAATAGGGCTGAGGGCAGCCATTGTTCTTCAACATCTTGTGAGCCTTCAGTTCCTGAAATTGAGGATGGACTTCTCACAGCTGATCAAACAGAGGAAAGCCCTCTGTAAAATAAGGCACATGGCCCTTTTTGCTTCAATCCAGAAAAAGACTAGTTGCACTTAAATAGCATGAATTATTCCATTACAAATCATGATGAATTGTGTTTCATTTACTTCAGTAGGTATTATTCACCACTGTCTTTTTCTGGGAGCAATCTATGGAGGCTGTGCACTTTAGTGAGCACAAAAGGCTTAGCAGGAGACTGGGAACACTAATTCATGTGATCTCCATAAGGTGGAAGTGGCATATAAGAACAAGAGACTGGGATATCCTTCTTCTTTCTTCCTCCCTCTTGCTCTTTGACTACTTAGCAATGTCTGTCTTATGGTGAAAGGCACACATGCTTTCAAAGGCAAAGCTGGGTTGTCACTATGTGTTGTGTAGCAAAGCTCTAATGGTAATTATAGGGGAAATAGCTGAAACATAGTGTGGAGCTCAGCTGGAAGACAATGGAGAGATGCCAAAGTTTCATGCGAAGTTTCAGATTGCCACAGTGTAGAAATGTTGAGTCAAACCATGATGAAATTAAACATGTGAATGAAGTTGAGATCAAACACAACATGAACAAATCCAAATGTTCTATATTAGCAATCCTCATTTTCTTTAAAAAACATGATGTGGAAGGGAGCCAATTTTGAATACGAGAATAGCAATGTTCTGCTTGTCTTTGCTGGGACAGTTGTCATTTAAATGAACCCCCTCAAGAAGCTAATACCCACTAAGTTTTTTTAAAAAATGAATGAATAAGAGAGAAAGGCCTGTACCACAACATCCTCATAAGCTCCGCATCCAGACCTTTGTCCACCAAGCAAAAGACCTTTGGGTGAATGTGCATAGTTTCTTGTGTACAGTTGGGAACCTTGCATGTTTGGGGTTATGAATCACATGGTTAGAGCTGGATGAAACTTGGATTATATGGGCTGAGCCCACACACACACACACACACACACACACACACACACACACACACACACACACAATTCTTGGGAGATGCAAAGGGCAAGGTCAGGTCTGCCAGGCTGTTCTGCATCCCAATTCAGAGTTGTTTTTCAAGTTAAACTTGCATTACATGTTAAAGTACTTGATTATGACATGATAGTTTCATTGCTCAAACTCAACAAGCAAGGAGAAAAAGTCATTTCCATTACGTCCCTAACTGATTGGAGATGTCAAAAACACCAAGAAAGAAAGAAAGAAAGGCGGGGAGGCCTATTCTCAATCTGACATGAAAAGACTGAAGCAGAGGCATCAGATAATGAAAAACAGGCAGTGTAAGAATGTCAGGTGAAAAAGACACTGTGCAGATAAAGGAAGTCTTCAGGATGGAGAAGGTTATTTTTCAATCCTGTTAAAGGGTTATAAGATTCACATGCTTCATGCCAGACTATAAATAGTCCATTTTCCAGTGGTGTGCTGGTAAATCTTTAAGTACAAGGGCTCATCATGACAGCCCACATAGCTGTGGCCACACAGACAGTTCCTAGTCACACCTTCACCCCCCCCCAAAAAATAAACAAACAGAGAGAGAGAGAGAGAGAGATGGAATTTAATATGTTGTGCTTTCTGCCTAAAAGGTGTTCAGGTGAGTACAATTAAAATACCATTTCAAACCTCAGTTCGTAAGAAACACAGGAATGCAACCATAGTATGAATTTTCAGGATGCTCATAATATAAGCCCTACCCCCAAAATAAGCCCTAGTTAAGTGAAAGCCCGCCCCCTCACCATCATGCAGCAACCAGAAGAAGATGACATGGCTGCATTTGAATAAATGTAGATTGTTGTACATGAAAAAAATAAAACATCCCCTGAAAATAAGCCCTAATGCATTTTTTGGAGCAAAAATTAATATAAGACCCTGTCTTATTTTCGGGGAAACACGGTAAATGTGTGAGGAAGGATGACCACATAAGCTCCACCTACTCCATTATTGCTGTGAAAATGACAAGTCTGAAGCAGAGACTTTCTTGTGTGTGTCTGGGCTCTTCCAATATGCCAGCCTCATGGAAGATATGGGTTCAGAATCATATAGAGAACCTCCACACATACAGGAGACATTGCATGTCAGATTGACAGCTTTTCATGTGAAATGGTGATGGAGGGGATACCACCTTCTTGTGTGTCCCCCTTATTTGGAATGCCTGAATATGGCTCCACTTTGGGCAAAATGTTCTTCCAGCCCCTGAGCCAAATGGCCACCGTACATTACTCCTTGCCTCCTCTAGACTGAAATATGAGTAAAGTTTACCTGAGCATTTTATTTTATTTTCAAATAAAATTAAAACTGTAGGAAACATCTGTATCAATCACAACAATGAAATAAGGGAACTCGATAATAATTATCCTTTGGATATCATGTTTTTTACATATGGACAACTAGAGTAAAACAGCCTGTAGAAAAATTATTTAGCTTCCATGCCAAATAAGTACAAGATGTGAGTTGCACTATTTAATTTTCTAAAGAAAGAGGGACAAAAGACTTCAGTTACTTAAGACCAAGTCATCAAACACAACAAGACTTCCTTCTCCCAAATAAGATCAGCTGAAGTGGACTAAATAAAGGTTGTGCAACTGTGGATAGGCCCGTGCTACAAATCTGCTGTTTGTAAATGTTGACAGTATCAAAGCTTGTGATTAGGTGGTTCATGTTCCATCAAAGTTGACATATCTCGAACCTCCTCCCCATGAACCGACAAACTACGAATCGGTTCATCAGTTCATTGGGTTTTCTTTTTAAAGCTGACCCACCCCACCCCACAGACTGCCCCCCTTCCGCCTTCCCACTACCCCTGTCGCCTCCCTACCTTGGCTGCTGCAGTCCATGCCACTGGCACATTCGCGGTGGCCTGTGCCACGGCAGCCTCTGCAGCCACCACTCACTGCGATGGCCTTTGCTGCTATGGCCTGCCTTAAGGAAATCCAGGCTGCCCTTTGCAAAGATGATGGCTGCAGCTTCCCTGCCCTAAAAGAAGCTGCAACCACCATCTTTGCAAAGGGCAGCCAGTGTCCCTTACAGCAGGCTGTGACTCGGGAGGCCACCGCAGCAGGTGGCGATGGATGGCGGTAGCAGTGGGCAGCTATGGATGGCAGCAGTGCCGGATAATGGCAGTGACTAAGGTAGGGAGGGGAAAGGGGTAGGGGACAAGCTGTGGGGGTGTCTGGCTGTGGGACTGGCTGCCTGCCTATGGGCCCCATAGGCAGATTGGGAAAGCCATAGGCTTTCCCTATGGGGGACGAACGAATGAAAATGGTGTAATATTCATCCCTTCATATTCATTGGGGTCTCTGGAACTCACAAATATGAAGGGACAAATATTTAATGAATCAGCGATTTTTAACGAACATCGTGATATTTTTTTTTATTCGTCCCCATGTCTACTTGTGATCCATTTCTGTTCCATACTATTACGGATGTGCTACATAGACAATTGGTTAGATAACAGGAAAATGCCACAGTGTTTATATGGAGTGGAACTTAAGTTGTAATGCGGAAACATTGACATGCTCATGTTTTCAGTGAGAAGAGGTGGTTGGTCGGTAGTCTGAATTTCTTTGCTTCAGCCACAACTTTTTGCTTTAAACTGAATGTTCCTTTGTTTTTTAAAGAGACTATAGTCCATACACAAATAGAGAATGTGTGGTTCCTCAGAGCTTGATGGACTATGATTCCCATAATTCCTCATAATTGGCTATGGCTCATGGAGTTAGAGTCCAACATCATCTGAAGCAGCACAATTTCCCTACATCTGACTTATGTGTATAAATGAGCATACAGTATGTTGTGTGTGTCAGAAAAAAGAAAGACCTATGGTTAAATGTTTTAATGTAATATGCTTCATTACATTAATAATAATAATCATGTGCTGTCAAGTCAGTTCTGAGTTATGGTGACCCTTTTCAGGGTTTTCCAGGTAGAGAATGCTCAGAAGTGGCTTACCATTCCTTTCTTCTGGGGGTGCCCTGGGACTGTGCAGCTTGCCCAAAGCCACACAGGCTAGTTCTACTCACAGGAGGCACAGTGGGGAATCAAACTCCAGCTGGTTCCACCAGGCATCTAGACCACTAAGTTATCCAGCCAGCATATATTTCATTCTGCCTTCATATATATTGGAGTGAAACACATTTTGCCACATTAGTACATACTAAGTTTACTACTAAGAACACTCTCTTCAATGTTAAGAAAACTTACCAAAAAGAACATTCTCATCTGTTACAGTGTTTACATTCCTACAGTTTTGTACACAGGAGCTGACAGAGAAAGGTGGAAACCCTAATCTTGTCCCAGTTCCCTGTGTGCATTGTACTTTATTACAGTTGCTCAGTTAGATGATTTGCCATGCGTGGCAATGCCCTCTGCAGTAACTGGAACTACGCAAGGAGTCTTTTCGCTGTCACTGTGTCACCTTTTTCCTCCAGTTCTCCCTGACCTATTGCTGAATATAGTGCTGGCCTTTAAAAGAATTGGCAATAACTCCTCTTTTTTTTTTCTTCCCTGGGATAATCACCTCCAAGACTTTTGCTCCAAGTTCAACGTTAAGATTCCGCCTGGTGTTATGGGCTTTATTGGTTTAATACAGTGGTTTTGTTTTATCACTTTCTCCAAAATCTTCTCATTTCTCCCCTGCAACCTAGTTTGGCCTCCACTTGGGTAATACTTCAGAGTTGTTCTACAACTCCTTCTCACTGACTTAGGGCAATTTGTCTTTCATTTATGTTGCATCGGTTGGCCGAGCAGTGAATGGTGGATTGATAACCGCACACCTTTCTTATGGGCTATTATCAGCCTGCACATTTTTACAGCAATCTCAGCTACAATATTATTGGCAGATTGGATAATGTAATAACAAATTCCTCTATTAAGCACTTTAGCCTTTTAAAAATCTCACATTAAACATTTTTTAGAAAGTTATAAATGCTATCTTCTTCAAGTTTGATATGCAATACATATGGATTGGCTCAGAGCTTGGAAATATAATGTAGTAGTAGTAATAGTAGTAGCAGTAATAGTAGTAGTAGTATCATCATCATCATCATCTGAAGGATTCTGGGAGTTGTAGTTCAGCTTAGACTGATCTCTATTTCCAGGCGCTGACCCAGGTCTAAGAGTTTACATTACTGATGAACAGCTCCAAAGTGGTGGAACAAGTGAACAGTTTGCAGCAGAGAACAGGGCTGGTTCTGCTATGGTAAAGAGTGAAGCAGCCCTCAAGCAGGCAATACAGAGAGGCAGCAGAACACACACCATCCAAGCAATTCCTGAGCTCTCTGAGCTTCCTGCTGTCTTGGAGGACAGAACTATGTGCCTTGTAGCCTATCCTTCACCCACCTAATTAGGTTGTTGCCCTTGAATGTGGTGGAAGACATCAACCCATAGTCAAGAGTTTGCTGGCTGGTAGATTCTGAAAACTGCAACCCACAAAACAGTAACTACCCTAGAAGTTAACCATGGTTTCTCTGGCTGTGAGATAGCATCATCCATCAAGCTCTGCTTGTAACCAGTGGTAGAGGGAGAGTAACTGAAGCCTTGTGTTCATGGGCTCAACTGGAGCAGGCTAGCTTTGGCTAGATAGGGTCACTTAAGGTCAAGTAGCAATCTGGTGTGCCGTTTGAGGCAATGCTTGCATCCAAATGGCATACACACCTCAAGCAACCCTATTTAGTCTCCTTTCCTGTTCAAAACACAACAAAATCCCCCTCCTTGCACCCTCCTTCCACTGCCAGGAGGCATTTTTCAGGTTTAAAAAATGTTTTTCTAAATGGGATAGCATATGAGTACTGACACAGTAGGCTTCACATACAGGCACAGAGACACTCACATTCTCTCTCTCTCACACACACACACACAGAGAGAGAGAGAGAGAGAGAGAGAGAGATGTTTCCTTCTTCTGCCCCTCAACAGTGGAGCAGAAGTGTTTAATTTCACAATATTGTGATGTGGCTAGTCTATCTTCTTAAGGCATTTAAAAATATTAGAAAATTGAAAGCAGAAGAGCAATTTGAAGTTGCAAGCTCTGCTTTGGTTTACTTCCAGCAATTGCACATGCTGGAAATGAACCAAAAGAGAGCAATCCTACCAGCACCAAAAAAGTAGTGCAGGTAGGGACACTCTGGTGACGCTCTGGTTCACTCCAGCACTTACTGTACGTTGTCTGATTGCCAAAAAAAGAGAGCAAACCAGCCTGTCCTTGTAGTGGACCAAACAAATGCCTGTCTCAAATTCTCAAATTCTGATTGGCTTGTGTGTGCAGACATGATGGAGCTGCCAGTTTATCCTTTGCCTAAGGCAATGCGATATCTTGAGCCAGTTCTGGCTGAGAATAAACAGGTACTTTAGCCTTCTCCTAACAATGTTTTTGTGTGGTTAGGTCCTCCCTTCAACAATTTTGCCCCAAGTAATGGGCACGATGCAGCATTTCTTAGAGACAAGGAAATAAAAGAAAATTGCCAAAATGGAATGACCATGATTAAAAAAAGAATACACTAAGAAGTGCAGTACTTCACCTCAAAGAAGTCACACTCTTTCCATTAAAAAAAAATGGGTTTCCTATGATAGCAGTGGGTGATCAGCCTCTTCTCCGTTCTATGGAGTTGTTTTGGTTTGGAGTTGTATTGCTTAGCACAATGTGATAGAAACCAAATAACCACATGGATGGATTTTTTTTAAAAAAGTTGAAAATTATTTTTAAAGCTTCTGCTGCACTTTATACATCACTGTAAACAGAGGACATAAAATTATTCAGTAGAGTGAAGATTGCAATTGGAATTTCTAATAATAATGTAGCAGCTGAAAGCCTGATGGAGGATCTGCCTCTACAACGGGAATGACTTCATTGGGTAGATTGCCACTGGTTAAAGCTTCCTTTTGAAATCCCAGGGTGCGTGCTACTTTGTTGCATTGTATGCAAGCTACATGCACTCTGGAATCACAAAAGGAAGTCTTTAATCAGCAACGGTCTGCTGCTGCCGCCGCCAATATCATTCCTGTTGTGCAGGTGTAACTGTGCAACAGGATTTCAACCACTCTTGGTATGAAAACATTTGCAGCAAGGTGGGGTGGCCCTTTGGGAAGAAGTAATCTGGCCAGCCCCGTCTCCCTTTACTAAAGGTTCCCAGTGCTAACAGGTTTATTGGAGCGACCCCCATCAGATGAATACTGTGTTCTTATTAAGATGTCACGTAACTAGTCAGTTTCTGAAAACCAATTATGCCTGGCTCAGGAGGTGGCAAAGAGGCCTAAGTTGCAGAGCAGGATTTCTGAGTTTGGCCTGATAAAGATCCAAGGCAGGAGCTGTCAATCACAGACATGCAGAACTCTGCCTCTGATCTACTGTGATCTTCCCAGGGAGCCTCTCCTCTCAAGAACATCAACATATTGTATCCCCATCCCCATTCTGATATTGTTACTTTAGAGCAGTATTTCCCAACCTGGGAGTTGTGACCCCCAAGAGGTTACCCAGTGTTTTCTGAGGGCTTGTGGATTGTAGCCCTTGTCACATAATTTCTTTCTTGTCCTTTCAAAACAGGATATTAAAGTACATGTTTATGTGTATGTATGGGGAGAAAGATGCCTCTGTTTTCTGAGAAGGGATGACTGGGCCTATTTTTCCCAAGAAAAGAGAAGAAAAGAAATGCTAGCAAAAAGATATTACTGGTGGCAGTGGAGTTGGTGGCAGGAGCAATAGGAGGGTGAGCAACAGCATTGATGGTGCCACCATGTCGGGGGATGAGGAGGACAGCCTATTCATGCTGGTAGGGGATCACAGTTTACTTGGCTATTATAAAAGGAGGTCGCAACTCCCCCCCCAAAAAAAAGTGGGGAACCAGTGCTTTAGAGTATCTAAGTAATGAATGCCCTGTTCACTTATATTTTTGGATCCTACCAGATTCCAGGTTCTTTAACATCTCTTTGAAGCTGCTGGGTGAGCTCTGTACAGGCACCATAGAATCTGAGTTACTTTTAACTGGTTTAAGCTTTATGCGCCATTTTCTTTGTTGTGTTTTAAAAGACAAAAGAAATGATCCAGTCCTATCTGGGCATTCCAAGTGCTGTTAGTTTCAATAGGAAGAAAAAATGTTTATCTAGGGATGGCTTCATGCCTAGAGTAGAAGAGCTGGCACCCTCCCCTGTATAAAGGTGCAACCTTCCCCAAAGCCCATGTACAGTGATGCCTCGCAAGACAAAAATAATTCGTTCCACGAGTTGTTTCGTATTGCGAAAATTTCATCTTGCGAAGCGCGGTTTCCCATAGGAATGCATTGAAATTTAAGTTTTAAAAAATGCAAAAAAAATTCATCTTGCGAAGCATGGCCATAGAAAAATTTGTCTTGCGAGTCACCAAAAAAATCGCAAAACGCTTTCGTCTTCCGAGTTTTTCATTGCGCGAGGCATTCGTCTTGCGAGGCATCACTGTACAAGGAAAATCCAGAGAGTTAATGAGAACAACTGAAAAACTATCTCTCAGCTTCTGCTACCTGAGGTGACCTAGTGAGAAAACTGGTCTTCAGACAAAGGAAGACACATCATGCAGGTCCTTGGAATTCCTCCCCTAAGGAAAGATTTTAGATTATTGGGAATCAATTAACAGGGCAAGAGAATGTGGTTGAGAATGTTGCCATTGAGGGTGATGAAGCCAAAATATCTAGAACAGGCAATGAGGAGAAAATATTAATATCTGACAATTTTCTTTTGTTGGAGAAGGATGGAGTATGCTATGCGTTCAATAAACAAAATGTTAGGATCAGTCTTCCCATAGCATTTGTTCCTCGAACCCGATAGTCACAGATATACTGGGGTTCATTTAACCATCATGTTCAGAACTGAATTGATGTAGTGCCAGCTGAATGAGCAGTGACTTCTGCAGTCCGTTGATGACACTTCTTGATAAAATATAGACGCTTGTACACTGTAGATTGAACCTGTATGTGTTTCCTTGCAAACGGCCTTCTTTGAATGTTATAAAAATCTTCACCAAACTTGAAAGTGACTTCTGAGCTTACAAATGACCCAAAAAAAAAAAAAAAAGAAGGAAAAAGAGCAAGTATATGCTGCATTTGTGGCATCTGAAGGTGATTTTAATAAACACACCATTTCAAGCATATTCTAGGATATCTAGATTAAAAACAACGACAGGAAAAAAAAGAGCCTGACATCTTTTCATCTCTTATGTTGTTCTAATGGAAAACAGATGGTTGAACATTAAAAGACATTTGCACCCTTATGATGTTTCAGCTAATGGATGAACTGAGCCTGTTCTAGTATCATAGACAGGTATCAGCTGGAAAAGAAAACAGATATACTTGATTAGTTCCAACAGTATTTCTTTTTCTTTTTGTCCTTTTTTCTTTTTTTTTCTTTCTTTTTTTTGCACTTGCAAGATACTCATAAATGAAACTCAGGAGGTGACATTGTTTCTGTCCTTCACAAACCAGGATTTGTTTGTTTTTTGAAACCCCAAGACAACTTCTCTCCCCCTTTAAATTTTGCATCATTTTACTGTGCTTTTTTTAAAATTATTATTATTTTGGTGTGTGGTTGAAACTTATTTCAGATGGCAAGTTGTGTGTTAAAAATAACTGTGCAATTGTAGTCCATTGATATTAGAACACAGTGCTGTAAATAGTCTATTGTTGGGAGAATAATAACAATAATAATGGCAGCAACAAAATATGCTGCTGCAGCTGTCCTTGACATCATAAGCAAGGGTCTACCTATCTGTGCATGTTACCCCTCCAGTACCCTTCAAGCTGCTATAAAGCTTCACTACCAGTTGGCTTCAGCTTTTTACATCATTTTCTTTGTTTTGGTTTAAAGAACAAAGGATCCACACACACACACCCAAAAAACAACAACCCCGTAGCATTTTAAGCCTTATTGGTTACAACAGGAGACCGATTAGTCTGCTTAACTTCAATCCACCCCAACCCTTGGAATCAATAGGACTTAACATCCATTACTCTGGCTGGATTGAGCCCATAGGTGTTTAATTTCCTTTTGAGAAACAAAAACTATTATCTCCATGCTCTTCACTATGTCAGAGCTTTTCTCCAGTTACTCACAACATCCATAGCTGGAAACTTGATTTCATTATGAATTTCTGAATCAACACCCTTTTTTATTTTATTGCTCTCTGCCTCAGATTTTATTAAATACGTTTTGCTTAGAGTAGTGTGCTAATCATTCTGGTACAGTAAACCTACAATAATCTAAAAATTAGATTACTGTAATGATCTCTACATAGGGCTGTCCCTGAAAACAATATGAAAACTTCAGCAGGTCCAACATGTGATGGCCAGACTGATTTCTGGGACTAGTAAATTCAGTCATATATCCCCAGTCTTGGCACACCTTCATTGGCTTCCTATCAGTTTCCATGCTCAATTTAAGGTGTTGTTATGACCTATACAGCCCTTAACAGTTTAGGAGCTTGGTACAAGTCAGAAAGTCTTTTCCAGAAATCAGCTACCCATTGCACCTTCTCCTCTCAATCCATGCTGTTAAAAGTGGCCACCCTGAGAGAGACCACAAAGGCAGCAATAAGAAATTGGGTCTTTTCGGTGATGGCACCCATTCTTTGTAAGGCTCCTTCCCTCCTGATGTTCAAGAAATTACTGGAAATAGAATAATACAATGCTGACTTTCAATCATTTGTCCCCAGGATGCTGTGAATGATGTTTTCTTTTAAATTCCTTTCTTGTTTTTCTTTTTCATTTATATGAATTTTAGACACATATCTGGGAATTGCCATACTGAGTATATTGTTTTATGGGGTCTTGTGGGATTTTAGTTTTTATCTGTAAACTACCCAGAACCTGGCTATTTAGGCAGGCCTTCCCTCCGAGCACCACTTGATCTATCTTTTCTTTTTTCCTTCCATCTTGAATGATTGTTTATTGCTGTAAACTGTTGTTAATTTTTAACTGTTTTATTCTACTTGTTGTAAGCCGCCCAGAGTAGTCAACGACTAGATGGGCGGGATATAAGTATAATAAATAAATAAAATAAAATAAGAATAATGCTAGAACTAAAGGGGCAGGAAATGAATGAATGAATGAATGAATGAATGAATGAATGAATGAATTGATAAATTAATTGTTGTTGTTGTTGTTTAGTCATTAAGTCGTGTCTGACTCTTCGTGACCCCATGGACCAGAGCACGCCAGGCCCTCCTGTCTTCCACTGCCTCCTGGAGTTTGGTCAAATTCATCTTGGTAGCTTCGATGACACTGTCCAACCATCTCGTCCTCTGTCGTCCCCTTCTCCTCTTGCCTTCACACTTTCCCAACATCAGGGTCTTTTTCAGGGAGATTTCTCTTCTCATGAGATGACCAAAGTATTGGAGCCTCAGCTTCAGGATCTGTCCTTCCAGTGAGCACTCAGGGTTGATTTCCTTCAGAATGGATAAGTTTGATTTCCTTGCAGTCCAGGGGACTCTCAAGAGTCTCCTCCAGCACCACAATTCAAAAGCATCAATTCTTCGGCGGTCAGCCTTCTTTATGGTCCAGCTCTCACTTCCATACATCGCTACTGGAAAAACCATAGCTTTGACTATGCTGACTTTTGTCGGCAAGGTGATGTCTCTGCTTTTTAAGATGCTGTCTAGGTTTGTCATCGCTTTCCACCCAAGAAGCAGGCATCTTTTAATTTCATGGCTGCTGTCACCATCTGCAAGTGATCATGGAGCCCAAGAAGGTAAAATCTGTCACTGCCTCCATATCTTCCCCTTCTATTTGCCAGGAGGTGATGGGACCAGTGACCGTGATCTTAGTTTTTTTGATGTTGAGCTTCAGATCATTTTTTGCGCTCTCCTCTTCACCCTCATTAAGAGATTCTTTAATTCCTCCTCACTTTCTGCCATCAGAGTGGTATCATCTGCATATCTGAGGTTGTTGATATTTTTTCCGGCAATCTTAATTCCGGCTTGGGATTCATCCAGTCCAGCCTTTTGCATGATGTGTTCTGCATATAAGTTAAATAAGCAGGGAGACAATATACAGCCTTGTCGTACTCCTTTCCCAATTTTGATAAATAAATAAAGGGTGGGGAGTGTTCATGGCAGACTAAGTGATGATCTTTAAATTGTGCCAGTCTTCCTAGTCCACCTGAGACTAGTTCAGGAAACAGTGAATGACTTCCACAATTTTGGTTCCTACTCATTTTTCTTTGCCCCCTTACCCCGAAATAAAGACGCAAGACCAGAAATTATGGATTAAACACGGGCCACACTTTATTGAATATAATCATTGTTGCCAATCCTTTGGCAAAAGGGGGTCCTGCCGTAGTGCAGACTCAAGTTTCAAAACATAGGTCTAAACGGACCCTTTTAACCAACCAATGTGCGAGTCCCCTGGCCCAAGTTCTCCCAGCCATGAAGACAGCGAGAAACTCGGCCGGCCCAAATTTGACCACCCCGGACCTCCAGCCACTCTCTCCTTGTTGACTGTTGGTCCGGGTGTGTTCCCAGCGCATCTTTCCCCCCAAGCACTGTAATCGCACGATCCGCAGTGCTGGGAGTTCAGATGAGCTATAATTACCTGCTATTGTTCTGGGACTCACCAAAATACCTGTTTAGTATTGCGCTGGGAACTAACTGCCAGTGTGACCAAATCTCCACCACAAAAAATGCCAGCGCACCTTTTCCAGTGTGGGATAGGCGAAAAATCCCCGCCTCCATAAGCCAATCAGGAAACAGGTCAAAAATTCCTATCAGGCCCCAAAGGCGACCAGATAAACTCACACTAGAATATAGGGAGGGCAGGTGGGATGCCAGCAAGAAAGAGGAAGAGAAGAGGGGGGAACAGTCCTTAAATAACCTATCGTTTCCCCCCTCTTATTGAATTTGCTCGCGCGAGATTGAGAGATCTCACGTCCTCTGGGGAAGATGGTAAAGGTAAGCCACGCTGCTGAAGCCCAGCTCAGCAGCGGCTTAGTCATTGCCCCCTTACTCCGAAATAAAGACGCGAGACCAGAAATTATGGATTAAACATGGGCCACACTTTATTGAATATAATCATTGTTGCCAATCCTTTGGCAAAGGGGGGGTCCTGCCGTAGTGCGGACTCAGGTTTAAAAACGTAGGTCTAAACGTTCAATTAATTGCCCTGACACCTGCTTATTTTTAATTAACAAGAATCATATTATTATTTATGGCCCAAAATGCTGCTCGCATAGCCGCACGGCTCACGCGAGCATTGCTGTCGCACCCCCCCTTTCGCACCGTGTAATCAACCCAATCAAAAAGAATAATTGATTATAAAGCAAAGAACAATTAGGTCAAACATAAAAAAACAAAAGGTGTTAACGAGGCAACAAAATTTAAATCAAAATTGATCGCTGTAAACGCCAAACCGAGGGGGGGAGCCGATGCTACCCCCCGATCCACTCGATAAGCTGCGAGGACCTTGCGACCAACTAGGCAGTTGGTTAAGCTCCGAACAGCCAGTCTCCTTCTTTAGCAAATGCCAGCAAGAAAGAGGAAGAGAAGAGGGGGGGAATAGTCCTTAAATAACTTATCGTTCCCCCCTCTTCTTGAATCTGCTCTTGCGAGATTGAGAGATCTCGCGTCCTCCGGGGAAGACGGCAAAGGTAAGCCACACTGCTGAAGCCCAGCTCAGCAGCAGCTTAGTCATTTTTGTATGTGTGTGTGTGTGTGTTCCCAATCAGAGAGAATACCTCTCTGATGTATAGTTCTAGCTGCATTTTTATGGAACAATGGTATTTATGATCTAGCAAAGCCAGAGCCTCTCCCAATCTGATCCAGTGCTTCCCCAAACTGATCAGAGCACAATACCAACAGGGCAAGCATAGCAACAGAACTTTCTGTTACTGATGAAGGGACAACTTCTGAACTAAAACCTGTGGATAACTATCCCAACTCCTGCATCAGAGGAATTAAGCTGTAATCTATGAAAGCTCATATTGAAACATATCTATTAGTCTATAAGTTGACACAATACTTTTGTTTTTATTTTCAAATTGTTTTTATTATACAGTCTCTTTTGTTATGCGTTATCTCAGCAATCTCACTTGCAAAGGAATGTGGGGCTTACACTTAATAATTGATCACATTTCTGCTTTTAACATGCTGGAACAATCAGATGTCTTTCACCACTTGAAGGAACACTCCTTATAGATATGGGATCAGTCTCTTTTCTAGTTTTGCTCTTGAGGTAGTACTTCATGCATCTGTTGAAATGTATTGTGACACTATCCATTTAAAAGGACTTGTCCTCCCCCCAGGTGTGTCCAAGCACTATAATAGCAGTTATGTTCACAGGAGGAGTAGTGTATCCTGCAATCAATTGCCCTAGAAGACATCTACACTCTTTAAGAATCATTTCACTGAGCTAAATGAGGGCCTGTGTACTGGAGCTGCAAGAAGGATTAGCTATTTTTATTTTGTGTGCTGGAGCTCTGCAGAGAAAAAGAGAAAAAACTTTTAACATTGCGGTTTAATCACCCTTGAGTGAGTAGCATTTACAAGTTAGGTATATACTTTGCATACGCTCCAGAGCTGGTTTCTCTCAGTATTTTAAACAGATTCAGATATATTTGGTTTTGTATAAGATGAAGGCTGAAGAAGACTATGTTTTTATACTAAGATTTAAAATCTAACATTTAAAAAAAACTGTAGTCATAGTGAAAGCTTTTATTTGAGTGCTACAGAATTTTAAGCTTTGGTTTTTCTCAGTGTTTGTTGTGGTTGGCTTTGGTAAAGGTTGTGAGTTCCTCAGCGGAGAACCTACTGTATCTCCCTTCCTTCTGAGAACTCCTCCTGTGAAGAACTCCTTTGCCTTTGTTGCATTAAAACTCAAATTTGTATGTTTGTGGTGTGCGTGTAAAAGAAATTTTAACACTAAACACAGTAAAGCAGATAATTTATTTCACCTAATCCCAAAGCAAAGCAATTTGGTCCATTTGATAAAAATTGATGGGTAATGGATGGTTTTTAACAAGGAAAAGAATATGTGAAGGCCCATTGATCCCATCTCCCACAAAGACCGATCTGAGAGTCCCTGAGTCATGTCATTCATCCTGGCCTGTAGCCTAGATTGGATTCTGTGATTCCTCAGAAATTGCCTGTGTTTGCCTCTACATTGGAATATCAAAAAAATTGCCATCTCTTGGCATGTGGGAAAAAATTATTTTACCTTTCTCCAATACAAAAGAAAAGGAACTCATTTAATGAGCAAAAGAGGAAAGGAAGTGGGCAGATGATATGCTGAGGGGAACCCTAACAAACATCCATGAATTCTGAGAAATAAAACATTTCCCTCACTTCATTTGGCCCATCCCTAGTGACAACATAATTAGCACAAACCAATGTTTAATTGTGATAAATGCCTTAAAAAAGAGTAGCAGAAAACCAGTGGGACTGAAGGAAGCATTATAGGGGTACAGTAGGACCCCCTTATCCATGGCATCAGTATCCACTGATTCACTTATCCACAGTCTGAATATATTAAAAATATTAAAAGGAAAAAAAATCCTGAAAAAACTATTTTCATATGGATTACTAGACCTGGCCACTAGAGGGAGCCAAAGATCGTGCTGGGAATACTTGTTACTAAAGAATACATAGCATGGTCTCTGGCACCTTCTAGTGGCCAGTTCTGGTAATGTATGTGAAAATAATTATTTGTTTTTTTTCCTTTTACCATGCTACATATCACATTCACTATTATCCACGGTTTTCAGTATCCATGGGAGGGTTTGGAACCAATCCCCAGAGGATATGGGGGTCCTACTGTATTATAAATGATATTAAGCAGGGGCCCAAATATATTTCTTTTTTCCTTTTATTTACCTGCATGCAGATTTATTTTGGTTTTAAGGCGTGCTTTGATGTTCCTGCAAAGGGAAACAGAAAAAACATATTTTGCTTCTCTTTGCCTAAACATCTTCAGTCTTCCGAAGTTGTGCTTCTTAATAAACTACATTTTTCTATGCTGATCGTTCTCAATTTCTGTTTTCTCTTGAGTATTCTTTTAGAAACTCATATAAATTCTCCTGTTTCTCCAACCTTTGGCCTGACTTAAGAAAACAAGAGTAGCCATACTGGGTCAAACCGTGTAGTCTAGCATTCTGTTCACATAGCGGTCAACCAATGGCTTCCGGGAAGCCCACCAGCAGGACATACACACAACTGTACCTTCCCACTTGTGTTTCCCAGGAAGTAATATGGAAAAGCAACACTGGCAGTGATAAACAGCCATCCTGACTACTAGCTGTTGATATCCCTCACTTCTCTGAGTTTTGTTTAATCCCCTTTACAAGCCATTCATGTTGTCACCCATCACTACAATATATGGCAGTGATTTCCCAGTTTAATTGTGTGCTGTGTGTGAAGTACTTTTAAAATCCAGTTTCATTTTGCTTCATTGGATGACCACTGTGGGCTCAATTACGAAAAAGAGAGATATACTTGCCCTTTAATATTGCTCTGTTCTGTGCCTAATTTTCTACCTCATAACATCTACCTTTACTTGCTTTTCTCCTTAAGCTAAGCAGCTCCAAACACTGCAGCTTTTTCTTGTAGGGAAGTTACTCCACTCTCCTTGATCCATGGTTGCCCATTTTCAACCATACAACATAAAGCTCTTAGGTGGGGTGACCAAAACTGTATGTAAGATTTCAAATGTAGTCGATGAAGGATTAGTATGAGGGCAAGATCACAGCGGCAGTTTTATTTCTGATCCTTTACACAACCATTCTAGAATTTTTACTTTGATGATATTTTTTTAACATTTCAGTTTTTCTTTTCTTCCCCCCCCCCCCAAAGGTACAGATGAGACCCAGTTTCACAACATTGTACAGAACGTGCCAGATTTATTATTTATGTAGTCCATTAAATAAGCCAGTAGAAACACACATCTGCAAGTCAACAAAATCAAGAGTAACCTCCCTGCAGTTTTGAGCCCGTGGCACCTGAAAAACAGTTTGGGGGTCCGTATCAAGTCCTGTTCGTTGCTTGTGTTCTAAGGAGCATTTTATGTGGGAACACAAAGAAGGAAAGAAAATCTCTGTCCCAAGGAACCAGTCTTTAGATCTGTAAAGATAAGCTTTGGAGGAGTGTGAAATCACAGGTCTAGAGATCACATTACATTTGTTGTAGGAATGAGCTTGACAGTGACGAATATATACAAATACACTTGATTTTCATAATGTCTACAGGCAACAGTGTACAGCTCCTACTATCAGTTAAGTTCACGCCATCTTTTTTTTAAAAGCCAGCTGCCATATGTGAAGCTCTTCACAGAGGGTTGCAGATGTGTGCTCGGTTATATATGCTCTCTCTTTCTCTCCTTACATCTCTTGAAGGATACGGCAGACAACTTTTTTAAAAGGCACCTTATGAATTTATCTGATCCATCCCCACATATTAAACGCTCTGATTGCCAAAAAGCTCTCAGTGCCCTTTGCACTTAGAGCATCTAACCAATTCTGGGATGCTGGTTTCCATGGTTCCCAAATGTTATTCATTTTGTTTAATAAATATCATTACTGACACTCATCTTTCCAGCAGCTCAAGCAATTTTGCCCAAGTGAAGAGCACAATAGTTCCTGCAGCCTTCCTTAATGTGACCCTGAAAATTAATTTCCCATGCAACTTTTGTCATTAAGGAGGGAAGCAGCTGCATGCTGAACCGATTTCCCTCAGAGTCTTGAACTCCAGTCCTGGCCTTCGAGATTCAGAATAATTGTAGCCATGCAGCAATAAAATACACTTGAAGTGAAGAGCCTTAGAATGTTAGAGGATCAATTATATTGGTTGGTCTTTCTTAGGAGCCAAGTCTCTGGTACAATGAGGTATATTAGCTTCCAGTATTTGCTCCTAAGAAGTGCTTCATTTCGTGCCTGAAAGAAAAACGTCCCTGTTATGCCTGTAACTATAGAGCAACTGAAGGGACCTGACAGTCATAGAAAGTTTACTCTTGCAAAGTGAGAATTGTGCTGTTGTCAGGGGGCATCTCCTGGACAAGAGGTCTCGGAGACCCAGCAATGACTGTGGTAATACTGTTGTTATTGTTTCTTCTTCTTCTTCTCCTTCTTCTTCTTCTTCAGTAATGCATTAAATGTGCACATGTGCTAATTGAAACTAATATATGGAAATATAACAATTAGATATTATTGCTATAAATTTCATAGAAATACACTTTGGTTCACCATATTGGACAAGATTGTGACTAGGTAACTATCACTTAGAGAAAATGAAATATAAATCCAATAAATAGGGCATGCAGTTTAATATAGCTCTTGAAAATATCCTGTACCTCGTATTTTCTGCAGCTTACTGAAAATGAATATATATCAAAAGAAAATAAACAGAGGGCACTGTAGTTTTGTTGAAATATCTAGCTAGGGAACAATCAGTTTATTCCAGAGGAATGGTGTGAACAATCCATTCAGAATGACCACTCCTGGGCCTGAAGTTCACACAGAACAGACATGCTGTTTCATATCCTTCCTGCCATCTGTCAGTAGTTATATCAATGAATGGTTTGCACCTTTTCTTTAAAAATGACCTTTCCCAGACCATTTTACATAAGAAATGAAAGAAAGCTGATTAGATACATTTGACAATCAAATCCTCTACTCTCCTGCACAGCCAAGGAAACTTGCCGGTGGGTATGATGGCCACGTACATATCACCAGTTCTTCAAGTAGAGGACCATCATCCCTGAAGGCAGACATCTGGCCACCCTAATGTACGGGTGTGTATGGTAGCACAGCTAAGGCTCTTCGAACTTGGAAATAATGTTTGACAAGGAAAATTGCTACTTGCTGTAATGATACTTTGAGGAGTAATGTATGTTGCTTTTACATTTGAAAGTAATGAAACAATGGCTAATATTGTTCCTTTTCCCCATGTAATGGGTGTCGTATAGTATTACTTTCACTCATTACTTTTGGTGCAACAAGAAAGGCCTCGGTGAGCATTTTGAGGGGTTCCCCACCCACCCCAAAATCAGAGCATTTAAAATTTCGGTTTAGATTATTTTTTTACTCAAAAAATGAACTAAAACACATCAAAAGGATTCATGCATGAGAAACCTAAGGAATTGCCTTGTAATTGGTAAGGCATTATGTTTGAAGAACTGCAGTACATAACTAATGATTCCTTTTTAACAGTAACTTTCCACCTCTTAGTCGTTAAGGTGCCACAATGCTCATTTTCATTTTTGTCTCACGTTCCAAGTTCTAACCCTGGACACAGCCCACTCTCACCCTCCCAAACATAAAGCAGCAGAGGACAAGTGCAGTAGCAAAGATGCACAGCATAAGCACTCTGGCCACCAACAGCCTGTTGGGGCTTACTTGAGTTGACCTTCATCACAACACCAACTTTTTTCCCTCTTCGGTTTCGAAAAACTACAATTTATAGTTCAGGAGGTGGAAGGCAGGCACGTATATCCCTACATATTCCACCCCTCCCTTGAAAATATATTACTGTTTTCTCCATTAAAATGGTGCTTGTTCCCAGGTAAATGTATTTTGCATCAGAGCAGCAGAAGCAAACTCTGTTTTACTATTCAAGTAATAATATTAATTTAAAATAAGAAATGGGGCTTTTAAAAAAAAGTCAGGGCTGGCAAAAAGTTTGCTTTTTGCTTTAATGTATCGGGAATATTGAAACAGATGTACAGCACGAAATGACTATGAGGGAGAAACAAAATGCCTGTTGTGTGCTTCACAACTGAAGTAAAACATTTCACCATCTATATAGATACACACACACGAGGCAACAATATTATGTTCACAGTCCAAAATCACTTAGCTCCAGGACTGGGTGTAAAAGGCTTGCAAACTGGATCATCTGTTTGATGAGGGAGGCTTTAAGAAGCTGTCCCTATAAATCATTAAATGCTTGGGCTTTAAGAAAAAGCAGGAAGGGCTCTAACTCACAGTTCCACCACTTTCAGAAGGTCATTTGTGGGGGACAACCTTTGCTACGGTTGCTCCCAGGGTCTGGACATTTCTGCCCAGGGAAGCCAGGACGGCCTCGTCCCAGCTGTCTTTCTGCTGGCAGACAAAGAGCTTTATATATTTAAAGACCTTTGTATTCAGGCAGCCCTTTGACAACTAATGGCCTGCTGAGGACAAGGGGTATTGACTGGATGTGCTGATTTTCTTTCATTTGTAATATATGGTATTATTAGTACTTTAGCTATGATGTTTTTAGTATTTTAATGTCAACTGCCTTTCACTATTATAATGGTTTTAATTATATTTTGTCATCTGTAATTCTTCAGGCAAAATCAGTTGCCTTAGCATACTATGTTGCCCTAGAGTTAGGCCCATGGAATCAATGGGGTGAGTTTATTCTCTATAAATTCTATGGATTCAAATGGGTCTACTCTAACTGTGACTTACTTTAGTGTAGTAAGTCCCAGTTAGAGCAGGCTCATTTGAATCCATGGAACGTATGGAGGGGTTGACTCACCAAGTCCTCATTGATTTGATTGCATGGGCTTTCTCTAGCGTAATTTACTACACTAAGCGGCAGGATTTTAACCATCATATTTTAGCGATATATTGTAAACCCCTTACAGTCCCAATCCTGGGAGACAGGCAGCATACTAAATAAATATATGCATGCATACATAAACAAAGAAATAAATTGGAGACACACCTCTCTAATATCTCTGTTTTAGAGTGGAAACAAACACTACCAGTTTACTTTTTATATTTAAGTCAAAATCTTATTGCCAGTTTCCATTTCATAGAATCATAGAAAAGTGAAGTTGGAAGGGGCCTACAAGACCATCAAGTCCAACCCCCTGCTCAGTGCAGGAATACAATCAAAGCATATCTTCCATGTGATTATCTAAGTTTTTCTTGAATGCCTCCAGTGTTGGAGCACTCACCAACTCCCAAGGTAACTAGTTCCACTGTCGTACTGCTCTAACAGTTAGGAAGTTTTTCCTGATATTCAACTGAAATCTGGCTTCCTTTAACTTGAGCGCATTGTTGCGTGTCCTGCACTCTGAGATGATCAAGAACAGATCTTGCCCCTCCTCTGTATGACAGCCTTTCAAATATTTGAAAAGTGCTATCATATCACCCCTCAGTCTTCTTTTCTCAAGGCGAAACATGCCCAGTTCTTTCAGCCTTTCCTCATAAGGCTTGGTTTCCAGCCCCCTGATCATCCTTGTCGCCCTCGTCTGAACTTGTTCCAATTTGTTAGCATCCTTCTTGAAGTGCGGTGTCCAGAACTGGACACGATGCTCAAGGTGAGGCCTAACCAGTGCTGAACAGAGGGGGACTAGCACCTCGCGGGATTTGGAAACTATACTTCTATTAATGCAGCCTAAAATAGCATTTGCCTTTTTTGTAGCCACATCACACTGTTGGCTCATATTTAGCTTGTGATCTATGACAATTCCAAGATCCTTCTCGCTCGTAGTTTTGCTGAGCCAGGTATCCCCCGTCTTGTAACTGTGCAATTGGTTTCTTTTTCTGAGGTGCAGTACTTTGCACTTATCCCTGTTGAATTTCATTCTGTTGCTTTTGGCCCAGTGCTCCATCCTATCAAGGTCATTTTGTATTTTGTTTCTGTCTTCTAGGGTATTAGCTATTCCGCCCATTTTGGTATCATCTGCAAATTTGACAAGCATTCCTTGCACTCCCTCATCCAAGTCATTAATAAAAATATTGAAGAGCACCAGGCCCAGAACTGAGCTTTGGGGTACCCCACTAGTTACCTCCTCCCAGTTAGAGAAGGACCCATTAATCATCACCCTCTATGATTCTATGGCCAATTGTGTATCCACCTGACACTTGATCTATCCAGCCCACACCTAGTTAGCTTGTTAATCAGGATATCATGGGGCACTTTGTCAAAAGCTTTGCTGACGTCAAGATATACTACATCTACAGCATTCCCTCTGTCTATCAGGGAGGTTACCTGATCAAAAAATGAGATCAAATTAGTTTGGCAGGATTGGTTCTTGACAAATCCGTGTTGGCTTCTAGTTATTACTGCATTGTTTTCTAGGTGCTTGCACAATGACTGCTTTAGTATCTCTTCCAGAATTTTGCCTGGGATTGATGTCAGGCTGACTGGCCTGTAGTTCCCAGGTTCCTCTTTTTTGCCCTTTTTGAAGATAGGGACAACATTGGCCCTCCTCCAATCCTTTGGCACCTCATTCGCTTCCCATGATTTCAAGAAATTAATGGATAGTGGTTCTGAGAGTTCTTCAGCCAGCTTCTTCAGTACTCTTGGATGCAGTTCATCCAGCCCTGGAGATCTGAACTTGTTCAAGGTGGTAAGGTATTCCTTGACTTTTTGTTTATCTATCTCCAGCTGCAATCCTGTCCCGTCCCCCCTCCCACACTTGCACTTCCAATTTGTTTGGAAGTTCATAGTCTGTCTTATGAGAAAAGACTGAACTAAAATAGGAATTGAGCACCTCTGCCTTTTCTTTGTCCTCTGTTATCATTTTTCCATCTCCATTGCGGAGCTGTGTCACTGTCTTTTGTTTATCTTTTGCTACTCACATACCTGAAGAATGATTTTTTTTTATTGCTTTTAGTGTCTCTAGTTAACCTCAGCTCATTCTTAGCTTTTGCCCTCCTAATGCCATCCCTGCATTTCCTTGCTACTTGTCTGTACTCATCCTTGGTGGCCTGGCCTTCTTTCCATTTCCTGTACATGTCTTTTTTTGGTTTTTAGGTCCTCCCTGAGCTTTTTGTGAAGCCACACAGGCCTTTTTTGCTGCCTCCCCCCTTTTTTTCTTGTTGGAATTGTTTGTAGTTGTGCCTTTAGAATTTCTTCTTTTAGAAGCTCCCACCCTTCTTGGACTCCTTTTCTTGTTAGGATCTCCTGCCATGGGACCTTACTTATCCTTGTTCTGAGATTATTAAAATTGGCTTTTTAAAAATCCAGCAGACGTGTGTGGCTACACTCTGCTTTCATTTCCTTTGAAATCAAGAATTCTAGAAGGACATGGTCACTCTCACCTAGAGTTGTGTAAATCAAATGGCATATTTCTGGGCAGTAAATTTACACTCAGTAATAAGGTGCTGATTGTGTTCCTGAATGTGTGCCCAGTCACATGATCAGGTGCATGCCCAGGAACCCAACTAACACTTCATTAATGAGCAGCAATTTGCCACCAAGACTTATATGATTTCCCACGCACAGGCATAAAAATGGCAATAGCATTCAGCCTGCTAAATTTTTATTTTATATTTAACTAATTTGGATTTAAATGTGATGAATGGGCATTCTGGTTTTTTTTTAAACCACTCAACCAGTAGGTATCCCTAGCAATGCTAGCAATGAGCAACAGTTCACATGTGCATAGAAATCTGACGCAAAGTCCCCTTTTAAGATTTCTCTCACAAAAAGGCAAGAGCTATTATAAAATATTGACTTTCTGGTAGTGATACATTTACTTTTGGGGTACTTGGGTGCCACTAGAATACCAAGATAATGCAAATTGAGGAGCGATACTCCATGATTGGCATTTCTCTTACTGCAGCCAGCCTTTGGGGCGGGGGGGGGGGGCAGGGTAGCCTTACAGAGAATGCTCCTGATTTGTATGCAGGGCTAACTTCTGTTATCTGCCATCTAACAAAACAGCAGATGCATTTGACCACAGTGTCTGATTGCATTCTGTAAGTAAATTTTATCTTAGACAGTTTACTTAGGTGCTTGACTCTTCGTCTCTTTTGTTTGCTACCAAGTTCCACAGAAATGAACCCTCTTGCGACTGCTATGGACTTTTTCCTTTCCAGCTTCAATCTTCTTCACTCCAGCCAGCCCACTTGGCCAATAAAGCCCCAAAAAGAAATGCATTACTCCTCTGAAGGGGCACATTGGATTAATGTTCAGTTTCATTACTTCAACTGCAGACAGTCAAACAAAAATAGATTCTGCTGTGCTCTTTCAAATTGCCACAGCGTGTGAACTTACAATGGATTCTGCATGTTGGGGGATGGAAGACAGCTAAGCTCTGAACAGAGAGGATTTGAGAGGAAGATTCCAGTTCAGTTGGTCAGGGATGAGAGGAGGCAGCCTTCCCAAAGAAGAATATGAGCAGGAACAGGGAGAGGACACAAAATCGCACTGTATTGCAATGACATCGAGGCTCAAACATGAGGGTGGCCACTGTTTTCTGGAGGGTCACAAGGCATGTACAGGTGGCGGCATAAGTCAAAAGCTTCTAGGACTTCCTCTGTAGGTACCCCAAGAAGGAACTGAGAACCACTCCCTCTTGAAAGCGTATGCTGTCTCATCCCTCTCCTCAGCCCCACAACTCATAATCACAGACAAAGTAGCAAATAAGCAAGCATCAGCAGGAAGAAGAATCTGCTCAGTTCATACAAGAGACTGTAGGCAGCCGGACAAGCACCGTTACATCAAGGCAGCCACTGTGCCATTTTTATTTGTAACGGCATCAGCAGGTGAAAGCAGGCCCTCTGAACCACACTTTTGTACAGCTTCCAGGGTATTTTTCACTCAAGCTCTTATCGGATTCCCCTCCTGAAGATGGAATTCTGTGAATAGTTTACATTTGGTGACATATCTCCTTGTTTTCATGTTGGTGCATAGTATGCCCAAATTTGTTCCCAAAAGAATCCCAGGCCATGCCAAGAAGTGACAGGGTGGCCTTTTTAAAATGACAATTCAAGACCAGATTTGAGAGAGGCATCCACGTTTTCTTTGCCAACAAATGGTACAATTGTTCTTACATGACCTCTTGCCTTTAATATGTTAACATTTGTATCTTGCTTTCTAAAGCTGTATCTGAAGGTTGATTGGTCTCTTTTTACCTCTGCCTTCTGATCGATCTGCCTGCCTGGAGAGGATGGCTCCTTCACACTCAGATTTATGTGCTGCTCCAATACACATATCCTGCCCTGTACACATTGTCAGATGAAGCCAGCTTTATGTTTTCTCTCCTTCCTGAGGCAGACTTTGTAGTTGAATATGTAAGTGAAAGGTGAAGAACTTGTGGCTCTCTGCATATAGTTGGAGTACAACTCCCAACATAGTCAATGCTGAAAGAGGATGTAGTCCAACGCCATCTAGTAGGCCACATTTCCCCTAAATCTGGTGCATGGGAATGGGCAGATCAAGGCAATGGAAGTAGGAATAAGTGGGAATCACCCTTTGCTTAAAAGAATATCTAGGTGTAACACTGAGGATTTCACTCATACAGGTGTGTTAAGGATCTCCGCACTCTCTCTCCACTTCTTCAATTACATCAGTAGTTCCCAATCTTGAGTAACCCAGGTGTTCTTAGACTGCAACTACCAGAAATCCCAGCCAACATGGCTGGTGGTGAAGGATTCTGGGAGCTGCAGTCCAAGACCAACCTTCGGAACCACTGAGTCAGTTGAATAGGGTAGAGATACACATGTTGAAAAGGAGGCAATTCTTTTTTTTTATGGGTATTATTAAAAACACAGGGCCAGAAAGTATAATGGAGGGCCACAAAGAATTGGACAAATTCAAAAGCTATGTACACAGATACGGAGTAGAAAAACTGAATTCCCTGTGGAAATAAATTTATTTATTTATTTACAAGATTTTTTATTTACAAGATTTTTAGCCGCACCATTACCAATGGTCTCTGAGCGGTGTACAACAATATTAAAACTTTAAAAACATTAAAAACATTAAAATAGGCAATATTATAATAATGCCCTATATTAAAACAGTCATTAAAACATTAATATTAGTAAATCTTGCTGCTCATATGGCCGGCTAAGGATACTATTTAATTAAAATGCTGGCTAAACAGAAAGCCAGCATTTTATTGCTTTCGGCCTGGCGCCGAAAAGCCAGAAGTGTTGGAGCCAGGCGGATCTCTATAGGGAGGGTGTTCCAAAATTGGGGGGCAACAGCCAAGAAGGCCCTATTTCGACATGCCATCCCCCTTTAGGGATTTAGGGATATAGCTCTTTTCTTTTTCCATTCTTTCAAGAGAGAACCAAAAATTTCAAGTTTTCTGCTTGCTGGGCAAGATTGCAAGAGGTTTTGTGCCTTTTTCACATTTAAGTACTGCTTTCCAAAAGAAATTGGGAACTCATTGTACAAAAAGTCCCACATATTTTACATGAGGACATCGTATTTTATGCAAAAATCTTGTATTTTGTGCAGAAAACTGAGATGAAGGATTTTTGCAGAAAATTCAAGGTTTTAATGCAAAATGCCAATTTTGTTCAAAAACCACAAGCTCTTTACTAATACTAGATTTAAAAACATGCTGATCTTTCTGCTCTTCTTCAGAAGAGAAAAATCTTGCCTCAGTGGACCAGTTTTTCAACAGCTTGCTATGTGACATATGTCCTTTTTCTGTTGAGTTTGAAGATATTTATGAGAACTTTTGGAGTTATGCAGGGTTAGAAATAACTTATGTCATGTTGTTAGCACCAGGGGTGTACAGAAGCCCCCTGGCTGATCCTGTAAAGGGCATACAGATTGAGGCCAATATGCACCCTTTCGGAGATACCCTCACCATTTTGTCTATTACATTATCCATGAATTTCTGGATTGCTATTTTAAAAAAAAAATCCTATGAATGGGTGGACATGCAAAAGGCTATGACCTCTGAAAAGCTGTGCACTGCCATAGTTGCTTGTATAGGCCAACCCCAAGCCTATACAACAATAATCTATCCACAACTATACACACAGACAGACACACACACACAATCTTAACAGCGTTAATAATATTTCAGTATAGTTTAGTAATTCCAGAATGCAAAAAGCCTCTCTAGACAGTGAAACTATTTCTTCATTACCTGATCTGCAAAATGGCTAGTGGAGCAGCTCCAAGGGATTTATATGCCAACCTCCATCTGAGCCCTTTCTAGCCCTTCAGTGTTTAGAGTGTCCAAGGAAGAATGGGGTTCAGCTGCCATTTCCTTTCTTCAGTGGCACTAGCAGCCCAGTCCTCTGTATAATTTTTTACTTCCCCTTTTCTCAGTTTAAATCACTGACCATTTCTTAACCTATGACTGCCAAATGGGATACAGATGATGTTTTACGGTGTTGCTCTGCCCTAGGGTTAAACAGCGGTTCCTCACTTTGCCCTGTAGTCACCCTGGAATCACACAAAAAATCCTGATTCAGCTCATTTTTGCAGATTTATTTAATGACTGCGCACATGCCTAGTCATCATGTACTGCTGTAGTGTACACTTTTGTTTTACAGGAATGACCAGCCACAATCACATTTTCCCTTAGCCCTCTTGCTGGCATAATTATGCTATATAATGAAAAACAAGTTTCTGACGGATAATGAATTTCATTCCTATAGGAATATTAGAATTGACAGCCAATTTCTAAAAGAAAGTTGGTGTCAAAACTGCAATACATTCTCCATTTAAAATGCATATAATTATTAGGCCATTACTCACTCCCTGATGTTCATGCATTTGATGATTGAGTATTAATGAAAGCTCCAGTGGGAAACAGAAAAGAGGGGGAAAGGCACCATGATATTTTTCTGGGCAGTTCCATCCCTTCTCTGTACATACATTTGTTGATAGCCTGAGTGGGTTTTAGAACTCATTCGGTAAATTTGGCATCACAAAGATTTAATCTACAATGAATGATCCATTTGGAGAGCTTTTTCCCCCAAAGGGTACTGTGTCATCCTAACACTGTTCATAAGGTCAAAGAATGGTAACAACATCTCAGGCAGCCTATCCTGAATAGAGAACAGAGGTCAGGCTTTAAGATTCGCATGAATGTTCCCAAAGATAAATGCATCTGAGTATGAAGTTGGACAGATAGTATTTCTAGCACACCATCTGAAGCTCCAATTCGGAGGTCAAACAGTTTAGCAGGCAACTCACTGCAGATCGGAAACAAGCCGATTCTAAAATTGCCTTGTCAGATTCAAAGGGTCTAAGTTTATCACTCTTAGACTACCATAGCGTACCTCCAATTACATTTTATTAGCATCGTTTGTTCAAACACCCAGGCAACCAAAAAAAAAAAAAAAAAAAGAGGCCAAATATCTTAGGGCGAATACCATCTATCTGCTTCCAGAAGGATGTAACTAAAGCTGAATCAAACCAAGCACAGGGAGAGCTTCACAGACATTGTCGCATCTCTTTAAAAAGCACCCTTCCCCAAATTTGTCACATACCCTGAAAAAGTCAAAAGGATGTAAAAATGTTCATGGCAGAGATGGAATGCACCTCTTTGGTAACTGAGCAGATGCTTACCGTCCGAGTTTGAAAGCATTGTTAGGTTCCCCCCTGCTTGGACTACAAATTCCAGAAACACAGAGCCAACAGGATGCCTGCCATGGTGACTGCTGGATCCTGGCAGCTATAGCCCCAGAAAAAAAAAGTTTCCTGTCTCTACAACTGTTTGTTATGCTAGATGAGTGGTTCCTAACCTTGGGTCATCCAGATGTTCTTGAACTGCAATTCAAGAAACCCTACCATCACAGCTAATGGTGAAGGCTTCTGGGAACTGCAGTCCAAGAACACCTGGGTGACCCAAGGCTGAGAACCACTGTGCTAGATAGTAGCAATAAAATCACTGCACCGAAGCAAAACAAAGAATGTAGACCGGGATGCATATTTGGATGTGCAATGGTGCACGTATGAGCATAGATTTTATCTGTCTGTGTCCAAATATGTGTATCTGAGCTCACTGGGATGCGGTTTTGAATGTGTATTCCAATTATTATCCAGATGCACAGTTTTGTTATGCATTCTGTCCTGATTAAAACTGAATCAAGGATTCAGAATAAGGGCAAACTTTCAGCCTCAGTAACATCACTATGTAGCCAAATCTGATTGGCTTTCTGGCTCTTTGACATCATTATAGTGGCTACATGATCCCTGATCAACTAGGATCACATAATTAAGAAAACTGACACACATCCACACAGTGCTGAAATTTAAAGCATAGCCATGATGATACAGCAGATAAGAATAACAATGAATACAAACAGGATTGGAGGAGACAGGATAAATGCTAGAAAGTAGAATTTTGAGGAGAGCTTCTCACAAGCTTCAATAACACACTTTTCTTTGACAGTGGTCTAGGGCAAAAATTCAGGAGAGCAATATAGGTGTTAGAATTCCTTTCTTATAGCTCCATCCTATCTATGCTCACAAAAAACAAATGAAGTCCCTTTGAATTCACTGTTTGGAACTATACTTTTAACCTTGTAGGAAGTAAAACCTTGCTAGTTAAGGAGCTAAAGAGATAGAGAAGACCTATTAAGAACCCTTCTCCTTACTATTCCTCATTCTCTCATTATCATCTTTCTCTTTAGATGTTTTCCTCATACTCTTCAGCCTGGATTTTGGAGACGCTAATGATATGGGCTTGCTTCTGAACTGACATTTTACTGCACTGACATTTGCTCTGTAAAATCCTGTAACTGGATTTCTTCAGGACTTTCTCCACAGATAACAAAGTATTCTTTGCTACTGAGCTATGCCCACTCCTGTATTTACATACTTACTTTACTAATCTGTTACTCTGAACTCGAGTAAAAACAATAGCAGAAATAAGTGTCCCTATTCTATTAATTTGCTGTCTGACATGCCCACACAAACAGGTGCATTTAAACAAGTTAAATTTTGGGAAAACATATTTTATAGAGCTTTCGTATTACAGATAGGTTGGCTGACTTGATGTAATGGAATTCCATTTCAGCTGTGAAGAGGTGTGATGCAATGCTTCAAGTCGTCAGACATATTTTACTTTTGACAGTAACAGTCTTTCATGAATATGCTTTTCCAGAAATTAGATTTTTTTAAAAAAAACTGGTCTTATTTAAACCAATGTATAGAGGTCTTCAGTGCTAAAAGAATGAGAAAATTTCATCATGATTTCAAATTAATCCTTCAGATATTTAGGAGCTGTTAAAGGACTTCGTAAGTAATATTAAAAACAGCATTCTAATATTATCAAAAGTTTAGTTTAAAGCTGAGTCTGTATAGTTCAAAAATACTGAAGAGCTGTTCACACAAACCCCCAATACTGTATACGTTATGCTGGAAACTTTTACCAAACTTCATTCTTTAAAAATGAATTAATTAACTTTCAACATCTGTAGCACAATCTCTTCAAGGCAACAAGGACCGTTTGCAGGTCATGTTATGCCAGTTGCAAAGGAATAATACAAATCTGTATTTCAAAATTTTGGCTAAGTAACTTTTGACTTTCTCCAGAATGGAAACTACTATACATTGGAAACATTGATGAAACAGAAAAGGCAGAGGGAGAAAGAATGGATGGAAAGTGTAGACGAGCAGGTTCCCTTCATTGCCCTTTTAAGAACGATGCTCCTTTTTCTTTTAAAGTCCTTCACTCACTGCCTTCTCAGTGGCTGCCTTAAAAAGCTGATGGAGACTTTCTCCCACTAGCTGGGAAAAATGGAAAAATAAAACAGAACACCCAACTGCAGACTGCTGCTACTACCCTTCAGTCCTGCCTGCATCCTTCATAGAATCAGAGAACTGAGGAACTGGAAGGGACCCTGGGGGCCATCGAACCCAGCTTCCTACAGAAGCAGAAAATCCACCACTAATGCAATCTACTTAAAAACATCCGGTAGAGGAGAGACCACCATGTCCTGAGGCAGTCTCTTCCACTGTTAAATGGCCTTACTGTCCGCAAGTTCTTCCCATTGTTTGGTTGAAATCCACCTTTCTTGTAATTTGGACCCACTACTTTAAGTGCTATGCTCTGGTGGTGGACAAAACAGTTCTTCCATTTTCCAGGTGAAGGCTGACTGAACCAGAATAGAGCGGTAGTATCACTTCCTTTGCTCTGGATGCTATTTTGAGGCAGCCTAGTTCAGCATTTTTTGTTTTGTTTTATTTTTGCTCCTGCATCACACTGTTGACTCATGTTTAGCTTGTCATCTACTAAAACACCGAGATCCTTTTCACAGTGCTGCTACCAAGCCTACTCTCTCTGATCCTATATTTGTTCTCCAATCCATCAAAGTCCTCTTAAATTCTGATTATGTCTTCTGAAGTATTAACTAACTCTCAAAATTTAATATCATCTGTAAATTTGAACAACATCCCATCCACACTCTCATCCAAGTTATTTATAAAACTATTTAACAATGCAGAACCCTGCGGTAACCCACTTGTCACTTCTCTAAAGGATGACAAGGAACCGCTGATGAACACTTTTGGGGTATGGTATGTCAACCACCTACAAATCCATCTAATTTTAGCATTGCTCAGTCCACATTTGACTGGCTTGGCTACAGGAATATCATGGGGGACCTTCTCAAAGGTCTTTCTGAGATCAAATTACATTGTATCCATAACATTATCTATCAAGCTGTGACCTCACTTTTGCCATTTGCAGTTCCTTATTTGCAAGAATGAAGTATTCATGGACAACTAGAAATGCACAAATACTGCCACATTCCTTGACCAGGATCATGCCAGAGTGTCAGAAAAATGACACCACAACCCCATCATCTGTGTAGCCTTTATTCGGGCATTGAGCAGATCAGGAGACTTGTTCCACCTCTGTTCAGCGTTCAAGGCCCTAACAGCTCAAGGCATGGCCTGACTGTCTAAAGAGCCACCTGTCTCATTATAAACCAGTCTCAATGTTACAGTTTTCAGGAAAGGCCTTTTTGAAAATGCCAGCAATTGCAGAAGTCCTCTTGATAGCAAAGCCAAGGAGGACTTCATCCCATATAGCTCAAGAGCTCCCTCAGTGTTGCGACCAATTTGCACGGTTTCTGCTTTTCAGAAGGATGTGAAGACATGTCTTTTTAAATTGGCTTATGATAGTGTTTAACTTCTTGCAATTACTTCAAAAGCTTATAGATTTACTGATTTTAATTGTTTTTATAGCTTTGTTTTAATGGTTTTATGGTCAACCCTGTTTTTACCATTGTTTTTATTACATTTTGTTATTGTATGTCAGCTTGACTGCTGCCTAGTAGTGGAAAGGTGGGGTACAAATGTAAATAGTAACATTGGCAATAGTAATAGTAGTTTTGTTATTATCAAAATGTTGTCTTAAAATAAAAAATCAAGAGTTTTGACTAATGTGATGATGACCTATCTTATGGCTGGGTCTATGGACATTTGTGTACTTTATACAAGTTTCCATTCCTCACAAGCTGTGACAACCTTAGCCATACAAGAACCCAAAGATGCTAGAACCTAAAGATTTGCACCTATTTTATTTATTTATTTATTTATGGAACAAATTTACTTCAATTAGTCAAGTGTCCTCCTACTCCAAGAAGCGAGATAGGGAGAGTACAGAAGCTGGTAGGCCAAACCTTTCTGCAGCCCTCAAGGCCATCTGAGAGCTTGGAAGGAAGGAAGGAAGGAAGGAAGGAAGGAAGGAAGGAAGGAAGGAAGGAAGGAAGGAAGGAAGGAAGGAAGGAAGGAAGGAAGGAAGGAAGGAAGGAAGGAAGGAAGGAAGGAAGGAAGGCAATGATTTAAAAAAAGCCCTATTTCCACTCCTGAAGCCCTTCAGAAACAGTCATTTTTGCTTTTGGGATCTTCAAGAGGGGGGCTCAAAGGGCCTTGTTAGTCTTCCCAAAACACAAGATTGCCCAGACACTTCCTGTTTCTAATATTTCAGTGGCTGAAAAAATGGTTCAAATTTGGTCCTGAAGTCTTCCAAGACTGCCCCTCTCTACCAAAGATATTGACTATAGGAAAGTAGCAAAACTAAGGTAACAGTGGAGATTCAGAATGTTCGTAAAGAATTTGAACCTCTCTTCTTGGCCATCTCAATGTTGCCTGCTGTTGTTTTGCCACAGGCAAGCCACATATGCCCACACCTTTTTTTAAAAAAAAAAAAACCGATTCTTTGCCATTTATATGTACCTTTTCACGTCTTCTGTGCTGTTGTCTTTCTTGGCTGCTCTTTCTTCCTTTTCCCTAAACTAGCCATATGAGTGATTCTGCCCAAATAGGGACATGCAATGAAGAGACTGGTGTCATAATGCTGCACAGCCAACCAGCCAATAAGTTCAAACACTGCTGGAAAGTAGAGAAGTATTCTGGGGTTATTGAAAATGTTCAGATAAGTCATTTGGTCCAGTTCTAGTCTTGATACCTACATAACCTCACCTATAAATTACAGATGGCATTTCTTGTAAAGAAAATGTATCGCTGTATCATATATCTCTTACTGATATATTTTTATGCTGAAATGGAAATTAATCAATGGTGTACATAATATAGCATCACAATCTAGCAAATCTAAAGCAGTGATTTGGCATCAAGAAAACTAACTCCTTCTATCAAAATATTCTTTGGGGACTATATTTGACAGGCAATCAATGAGGGTACCACCATTCAGTAATGGTAAATGTATAGTCTACATTAGAGGAGCACTTTGTTGACCTCACAAATTAACCTTTGAAATAGTGTTTCTAAAACCAAGCTTTGATCAAGTACATTTTAGATCAAAAGCTGAATATCTGTACATGTCAGCAGAACACATTTCTCAGGTAGCTAATAGTATGCATTTGAAGAATGGACGTGCCTTCAGAAATATTTCCAGAGGTGAATCACATGGGAAATCAAGAGGTGTCTAACATTTGTAAACTGTCATTGGGAGGTCACTGAAGCAAGTGCAGCCATAAATGAATGCTGGCACCTTGAAATGTTTTGTATGATAGAGAAAAATTATTCTTACTCTAAGTATAAGTTTGAAAATCATATGAACAACAAAGAAATTTCTCAACTCGTTCTATAAAACCAGCAACTGTGAGGATTGCAAAGTGGCATAATGCACTGAAAATGCTTTGCATACTCTCTAAAGTGGTCTGTGAATGCTATTGTGATTAGCAGTGCTTGAAAAGCAGGTCTTTGGACTTGCAAATTAGAAATCTGATAGGAACGGCGTTTTCAAAAATGGAAAATACCACTTTGAAAAAATAGGATAACCCAGTATGTGCACTTCTTTTCTTTGACAAATTTTGGTATTCAAATATACACTGTAGAAAAGTTGATCATCTACATGAGAGCAGGACTAGCCCTTCCATTAGGTAGTTATATGAAAAAGAAAGTGCACCCTCTTTGAATTCTATGATTTTATGTATCAGGACATAATAAAAATCATCTGGGCCTTGGCAGGTCTGAAAATTAGGTAAATACAACCTCAGATTAACAACCACACATGACAATTACACTGTGTCATGATTTATTTTTCAAAAATAAAGTCAAAATAGAGAAGCCAACTTAAGTACACCTTATGATTCAATAGCTTGTAGAATCACCTTTAGCAGCAATAATTTGAAGTAATCGTTTTCTATATGACTTTATTCCCCACATCGTTGTGGAGGAATTTTGGTCCACTCTTCTTTACAAATCATTGCTTCAGTTCATTGAGGTTTGTGGGCATTTGTTTATGCACAGCTCTTTTAAGGTCCCGCCACAGCATTTCAATCAGGTTGAGGCCTGGATTTTAACTGGCCCATTGCAACACCTTGATACTTTTCTTTTTCAGCCATTCTGTTGTAGATTTGCTGGTTTGCTTGGGATCATTGTCCTGCTGCATGACCCAATTTTGGCCAAGCTTTAGCTGTCAGACAGATGGTCTCACATCCAGAATACTTTGGTATACAGAGGAGTTCATGGTCAACTCAATGACTACAAGGTGCCCAGGTCCTGTAGCTGCAAAACAAGCCCAAATCATCATCACCACCGTGCTTGACAGTTGTTATGAGGTGTTTGTGCTGATACGTTATGCTTGGTTTTCACCAAAGGTGGAGCTGTGCATTATGATCAGATATCTCCACTTTGGTCTTGTCTGTCCAAAGTACATTGTTCCAGAAGTCTTGTGGTTTGTCCAGATGCAACTTTGCAAATGTAAGCCGTGTTGCCACGTTCTTTTTAGAGAGAAGAGGCTTTTTCCTTGCAGCCCTTCCAAACAAACCATACTTTTTCAGCCTTTTTCTCATTGTACTGTCATGAACTTTAGTGTTTAACATCCTAAGTGTGGCCTGTAGAGTGTGAGATGTAACTCTTCAGTTTTTTGTAATCTCTCTGAGAATTGCACAGTCTGACCTCGGGGTGAATTTGCTTGGATATCCACTCCTGGGAAGATTCTCAACTGTCTTGAATGTTTTCCACTTGTGAATCATCTTCCTTCCTGTAGAATGATGGACTTTAGATTGTTTGGAAATGGCCTTATAACCCTTCCCAGATTGATGGGCAGCAACAATTGCTTCTCTAAAATCATTGCTGATGTGTTTCCTCTTTGGCATTGTGTTAACCCACACTTGCCGATGATCAATTACTCAATCGCACTTGGTTAGCAGCACCTGGATGCTACTTAGTCTCTTAATTTCTATGGAAGCAGTAAGGGTGTACTTAGTTCTTCACACATGGCTTCTCCATTTTGGCTTTATTTTTGTAAAATAAATCACGAGACGGTGTAATATGTTATGTGTTGTTGTTCATCTAAGTTTGTATTTACCTAATTTTCAGACCTGCTAAGGACCAGATTATTTTTATTATTTCTGGATACATGAAACTATAGAATTCAAAGAGGGTGTACTTTCCTTTTCACATGACTGTAAAGTAAAGCAGATGCTAGGTGTAGGGTGTCATAAGAGGGCAGCATGTTCTGGGTTTGCTTTAGTTATTCTTGTGGGAATCTGTTTGCTAGCCCCATGTGCCTTCCTTCTTGTATTCTGCTTGCCTGCCTCATTCTGAAGAGAAGGCATCAGGTGGTGTGGGAAGAACAATCCCCAAATTCTAGTAAGCTTTGGTCTGAGGGATGTGTATCTCTCCACATCCTCCATGGCCAAGGATGTATCATTAGCCTACTGAGGCTGACATAAAGATGTGTGTCGACTAAGGTCAGATACAGACTGTGTTTCTTACATTGATACAGCAGATGTCAGATAAGCTTCCCTCAGCCCCCTCTTGAGCCCTTTCCCTCCCATTTGCCCCCTCCCTGAATAGTTCCTGGCACCTTTTGGGGAGGTGTCAGTCCACAAGTCCTTGGCACTGGTTCTCTCAGTCTCAAGGCAGTTCAGTTTACCCCTTGAAGTCCTCCTTCAGCCTGTCTGCTCAGCACCATCATGTCATCAGGGTTACCAGGGAGCCTAACACCCCCTCTTGTTCCCACAAGCACTGATCCAGTTGGTAAAACTGGTGGGTAAAACTGGTGGAACTGTTGTTTATGCCTCTATCTCCACAATTGGGTCAGAGTGGGGTAGTCACTGGCAGGCTCCAGTTAGAGTGCCTCCTCCAGAATTCCTCCAGAATTAATAGGCAGCCTCCTGCTTGGGCAGCTCCCCCCTGACAGACCTCTGGTTTGGGGGTGAGGAATTGGCTCACATAAGTCCATTGAGCTGCAAATGTTGGGGGAAAAAACCCAGGATGCCAAAGGGGCCAATTTTTCTTTCCCATATACTGTTGCTTGCTTTTCGAACAGATTGAGAATCTCGGCTTTCTTGATTCTCGGCTTTTTTGGCTAGTTTTTAAGGGTTCATTAGGGCTTTTGAACTACTCATGCCAGGAAACACAAATGGAAAAAAATGAAATGAAAATCCCCATAAGAGGTGGTCTCTTTTGTGCTAAATGAAAGATCTGTTGCATGAAAGACATGCAAATGAAAGAGGAAGCCCTGAAAGAACCCAAAATGAAACAAAAACAAAAGCTTTTGCAGTGCACGTCTCCCACCTATCAATAAAGGAAACAGCTGTGAGAAAAGCAGTCTCTTCAGCCATTGCCTTGAGCCTCCAAAATATACTATAGATGTACAGAAGTGCTTCAGTAGTCCATATATTTACTTATTTCTAAAAGATACTCAAAGGATATCTACTTCAATGAGCTTTTGAAAGGGATGGGAAAGCTTTTGTTTTATTGCTCAGCATGTTTACTGTGCTCCTGGTGATGATGTTTTTAAGGCTGGTTTTATTGCTACTAATCTATTGTTACTGGTTTTATTGTTTCAAAAGCAAGGTCTTTCTTCCTTTTACCTTTTATTGTATTATTGTGAAGATAGATGGTGGGATGAAAATTAGGAAGGAAGGAAGGAAGGAAGGAAAAGGAGGATTATTTTTAAGAGGTTAGTGGATCCATAGTTTGTATGTTACCATTGTTGACCCACACACACACATTTGGAAAACGTTTATGCACTTGAACAACATTTTCAAAAGGAACCTCACAGATCTCAGAAGTCACTGCAGTCAAAGTAATCAACTCACTCATTATGCTTCTCTCAGTAACAGGCAATCTCTATAAATGAAAAAGGTGAGCCCCAATAAAGCATGTGCAGTAAGCACCAGACTACTCAATATAGTTGCCAGCACAGGGATCCACAATTTGTTGCCCCCTACCAGCTGTCATATAATATGGATGTGCTTAACATAGTTATGATTAGAGATGGGGACAAAGTGCCAAAATGGGACTTCATCTTGGTTCATGGGTCATCAAATATGACGGCCCACAAAACACGAATTGCCCCCCAGTGGCCCGACGAACCACGAATCAATTTGTCAGTTCGTCAGGTTTTTGTTTTTTTTTAAGACAGTCTGTGGGGCTATCTTAAAAAAAAAAGAGCCCCGGCCAACAGTTTGCCCCCACCCCCTTCTCACTGCCACTTACCTTCCCAGCTGCCTCCTCCTGCTCCACGGCAGCTTCAGCAGAAACAGAAACTAGACTGCTGGAACCACAGTTTCAGTTCCAGCAGCCTAACTTTTGCAAGGAGGAGCTGGGAGGGCTTCCCTTTCAGCAAGCCTGAGTGAGGCGATTCCCCTGCTGTCTTTGCACAGACAGCAGGGGTGGGGGATCACTTCAGTCAGGTTCCCCACATCTTTCTGAGCCCCAGTGGGCATAGAAAGACAAGGGAAGTGGGACCCAAGCGATCCCGCACCCCCGCTGTCTTTGCAAATCCCCCTTCCCCCCTTTTTCTATGCCTGAGCAGGCATAGAAATATAGGGGAAACAGGATCAAAGTGGGATCAAAGTGATCCCCCATCCCCGCTGTCTTTTGCAAAGACAGCGGGGAGAATTCCTTTGGTCAGGCTTCCCCTGTGTATGCCACAGGGGTATAGAAAGATAGGGGAAGCCTGAGCAAAGCGATTCCCCCCATTTTTTTCAACAGGGAGGTGCGATTCCCTTCAGGCAGGCTTTAGCAAACCACCCAAAGGGAAAACCCCTCTCTGCTTATGCCCCCGAGGAACAGCTGATCCGCGGGGGCATAAGCAGATAGGGATATAACCCTTTTATATTCATAAAAGGGTTATATTTGTTGTTTCGTATTCATCGGGGTCTCTGGACCCCAGAATATGAAGCAATGAATATCTGATGAATCAGGGATATTTGTTGAATATCCCGATTCGTTTTTATATTAGTCCCCATGTCTAGTTATGATATATGGTTCCCTGATAGCACTGTTTGGCACGGAAAAAAAGACCTTGTCCACTTGTTTTTCTACTTAAAACAATCCATCTTTTCCCTTTAAGAGTTGGCCCATATCTTTCTGGTACAGGGCTAGGGCATGCAATCTTTTTGAGACAATCCATTGAGATGCAAAGTAGCTCTTCTGCCGTCACAGACTGATGTATGAATGTTCTGTGCTGTCAAGTCAGAACCAACGTAAAGTGACCCTAATAGGGCTTTCAAGGTAAGTGACATATTTAAGGAGTGGTTTTACCAGTTCCACTTCCCCAGTGAGTTTCTGTGACCAATTGGGGATTTGAACCGTGTTCTCCAGAGTCCTAGTCCATCACTCTATCCACTACAGCACAGTGGGAATACAGTGGACAAATACCAGAGTTCAACTAGAGTGCACTGAAAATAAGGACCTTTCGAGCACCAGTCGGATTGCACCACAGGGCAAAACTGCATTGCAGACACAGGAATGTTCTTCCAGCACCCTGAAGTTGCTTCCTGCCTCCCAACATCTGCTGCCTGCAGCCTCTGTCCAAGGGCAGAGCCAGCACTGATTATGGGCATCTTGGGTCTGCTCCATATTGCTGATGATGAACATCAATGAGATTGAAGATATTACAAATTACATTATGTTCTTTCTCTGCTTATCTTTTCTTGAGATACATGGACGAAAGTATTCATCTCCATTCCTTGTTTCCCTGACTCTGAGACTAGTCTTATCATGTGAGAACTTTAGAATATATGAGAGGTTGACAGGTAGCAACCATTTCCCTGCTTATCATCTCCTGTTGCATCAGAA
This sequence comes from Intellagama lesueurii, assembly GCA_037013535.1. Lineage (NCBI taxonomy): Eukaryota > Metazoa > Chordata > Lepidosauria > Squamata > Agamidae > Intellagama > Intellagama lesueurii. The sequence continues at coordinate 104,982,842 of JBAJHW010000003.1, forward strand.
TGATTGTGTTCCACTGTCTGGCTAGATGTAAGCTTCTACACCTTAGATTTTATTTCCTTCCATTTTATTCACTGAATATTTCTTGAAAATATGTGTACAACTGCACAGATACGTGCCCTGTGGAAGCATGAAGACGTATAGAGATTTATCACTATAGAAAACTAATCACCCTGTAAATATATATGAAATACCAATTTCTTTCTTAAAGAAGTGAAATAGTGCAATGATTTTTCTTCAGACCACATTTCAGCAGGCTGGGATGTCACATTACAATGTGTTATAGCTTCATAGTCCTCTAGGTGGTATCATAGCCAGGAGACTATAATCTAATCTGATGCACTGTAGTTGTGAAATGCTATCAAACTAGGACACTCTGGAGAATCAATGAAATACACTGCTTTGTCTATTACTGTTTCAGAAACTTTCCAGGAGAGTATCTTATTTCAGCCTTACATAAACCTTGTTGTTTCAAGAATTTCCACAAGGTTAGATTTGCTATCAGACCTTTCCTTCTACAGGAGCAGTTGTTTGGGAGCAAAAACAGCTTCCAATAAAAACTAGCTGTTTTTCCTCTGATATTTTTGCTTGTGGCTCCCCTTAGAAATCTATATGATTTTAAACAGATGCCCTCCCAGGCTACACTGTGCCCAAATTCAGGCCATACAGATGGAGGCCAACCTAACCTGTACCCTTTAGGAGACATTCCAACCCACTCTATCTTTCGGTTATTTCTCCATTTCTAGATCTCTGGTAAAAGAAAAAAAATCTACAAATGAAGGAGAAATACTAATAGCTATGACCCAGGGGTCGCTACTCAGCACCTTACTTATATGATTTATCCACTCAAAGCCCTGAACAACAATAATCCTTGCACAGTCATATACAAACACACTCCTAATAGTGTGATGATAATATTACACTATATTTTAGTAAACTAAGCTGAGTGAGAATGTTAGGAAATTTAAAACTCATAAACAAATCAACTCTCTCAATGCAGATAGATTTATTTAAAGTAAAAGACACTAATTGCAATGAGGGCACATATAGCAACAGGAGCCAGTGTCTCTTGTGCCATAAGGTGATTTGATCATATACTGTTAAGCATTTTATGGCTTTGATATGAAGTTTTCTGCACCCTTCTGTAGTTTTCAGTGTTCTAGGAGTATGATGGAACACTGAATTTGTGGTCAACTCTTGCCGAATATCATGCAGCAGTTTCTCTATTTCAGCACATATCTCATCACAAAGCATCTCTCCCTGGCTGTCCTCTTTGACCTCTGTGAGGCTTATTGTCTTGAACCACAGTTTACACTCTGTATCAGGCGTCCATGCTATTCCCAATCTTTATATGCTATATTTTATTTTCCTCACAAGAGAACAAAGGAAAAGAAGAATAAACAACAATAGAAAAGTTGGACAAAATAGTGACACAAGGTTTTCTCTTTGCCCAACAGCTCAACAAAATGGAAGGCAGGGTGGCTGCAGGGGGATGTCTGTACCATATAAAACATCAGTTTGAGCTCTCCCTAACACCTTAGTAGTTGGGGAATCCAGGGGAAATCTTGGGCTTTACTGGTCATTGACTTCTCTTTTAGCACAATCAGCTCAGACTACTGTATTACTTTCAATTTTCCCTTTCTTCAGTTCTAACCCTAACCTTAGCCCTTTTTAAACCCCCAGAACTGCATAAATACCTCTAATTTGAACCATATCGGCACATTAGTCAAGAGATGGGGCACGTGCTTAGGGAAAAATAGATTATCTGTAGCAACATGGAACGTTTCAATGGTAATTTGGATAACCAGAAAAATTGAATATTGAGATTTTGGAGAAGAGGTATTCAATATTTTTATTATTATTATTATGGAGATAGATCCACTTCAAATGAGGGAAGTGCCCATACATGCCTGGAACCCTAGTAAGAATCTTTTCAGCAGCCCAGATCATGTGTTCTGGAGATGTATGAAAGAGAGCACTCGAGTCTCTCTTTCATGGGTGCTTCCCTGATTTCTGCAGCTGTGAAGAAGAAACCCATTCGAAGAAGTCAAAGGGAACCAATAGCCTACCAGTGGTGACTGGCACAGTTACGGGAGGTACAAAATGTGCTAGAAGTAATTTCCAGCAAGAAACTAGGTAGGTAGGTCTTTGAGCTCCTGTTCCTCTATTAGTGCAGGAAGAAATTTTAGCAGATATTAATTAGGTTTTCATCTAAGTTTCATGCTTCCTTAATGTTGGAAAGTTCTTCATAGATATTCCATGTTTTTTGGTTATGTTTCACTTTAAAAAATTAACTGCATTGAAGCTGTGATGAAAAGGTGGGATATAGAGAGCTAAGGACAGTAATTTGTCACCTTATTCTCTAAAAGAGAGAAAAAAGTAATTCATTATATCAGAATCACCATTTCTCATGTATGCATTGGGGCAAGAGGGAATACCTTGCCTTTCTCAGACAAATTTGCCAAACCACACTCATACCAATATCAATGGTAATATAAATAGACTGACCGACCGACCGACCGACCGACCGACCAACCAACCAACCAATAAATAAATAAATAAATAAATAAATAAATAAAAACAATCTATATACATGCACAGCAGAGATGACAAATGTTTCTTTTTGGAGTACGTACAACTTCCAAAACCCCTACCAAGTACTCTGGGATTGTAGTCCAAAAAAACCCTGTAATGTCTTCTAGTTCCCATCTACAGCTCCACACTAGTATAGGCCACTGTTATGATCATCATCAGAAACTAACAGGATATCGTCATGGTGGTTAATTGGTGATGCTAAAGGCCATGCTGGTTAGGGCTAATGGGAATTGTTATCCAACATACCTGTGCAGCACTAGGTTGGGGAAGACTATCCTGTCTTATATTATTACATGTAAGATATTTGAGAAAACCTGCAAATAGGGGCTAATTTTTATATAGCTTTTCAGTTTGTCTTCCAGCTACCATTTTTGTTGTGTGTCCTTTCAAATCTGCAATATGGACAATCAATGAAAACAATTTTTTCCTCTAAACTGTCATGCTCTCCAGAGGTTTACCTGGATCTCTGCAGGTCAAAGATCTCTGTGGCCTTCAACTATTTGTAAAGTACAAGTACTGACTTCTCACAATGTGTCACATCAAAATTGGTTTTACATCTCCAAGGAAGGCTTAGAATGTAATGTCAGTAAAAGTAAAGGTGAAGGCAACAAATTTTGTGTCAGATCTACTTTATTTTCATCTGACAACCCAGGTTATTCTCTTTTTTTTAAGTGCATACAGAAGTGGTGGTTTCCATCTGTTTTTCAAAATACAGTGGAAATTACAATGATCTCCAGTAGTAATAATAATGCAAATGGAAACATGTTATCACAAATTAACTTACCCACATATGATTAGTATATTCAATATATCTAAGATATTTAAAATTCCAATTTAAATTCATAATGGGTTTAGACAAAACAATTTTTAGAATCTTCTTGCTTTCTGGCATTTTATTTAAGTACATAACTAAGAAAAATGGAGAGAACTTTCAAAATAAACATTTAAAATATATTGTTCTCCAAGAGCTACATCACATTATTGGGACACCTAACTCAATATTGTCTACCATAGGGATAGGTGACACATGGTCTACAACAAATGTAATCCCCCCACTCATTTTTGTGACCTGGGCTGTTCTCACTGATCAATGCACTGCTGCATTGACCACTACATCACTGACCCCACTACATCACTGACCCAAAAAACCCCTCTTCCTGTCACTTTACAACAAGGTGCCCAAGAAACACATACCTTATTTCTAAGCCAAAACATGCTTCCAGAGGCCATCAAGAAGCAAAACAGGGTGCATGCTTTTCATGTGTTACATTGTAAAGGGAAAGCAAGGAAGGTTTTTGGCCACTGAAAATCCATGGCCCAGGCTCTGGGTGTGATTCCCAGTGGCTACAAGATGGGCTAGCACCCGGTTATCACAAGGTATTGCCCACCCATGGTCTACATGTCTGGCAAAGGGTCTACAAGTTTTCAGACAGGAGTCTTTCTCTGTTTGGGCATACTAAAGACCAGTCCTGGAATAATTTGCATGTGAAGCATGTGTTTAAGTTTAAGACTGGGTTAAGTTCTTTTCCTAGAAGGGTTCCTAGAGGGTAAGATTAGATCATTTTAGTTTCAGCCTTCAGCCTTCAGAATCAAAACATTTTCTTCAAAATGTGTAAACAAAGTAGCATGGGGCAGAAGGGGGTAAACAAGGGAGAAAAACATTTCCTTCACACTGCTGCACTTGATTTACATATTCATTTCTATTCCACCCTGCTGGCACCTATGGACTACTCAGAAAGGTGATGACTTGAGAACCGTTTCACAGTAAAATGTATTCCATGTTTGTGCTCCTGGCAGAAGGTACAGTAGTTACTTCAGTGGTTCAGAGGCAATTAAAGATAAGGAGAGCCTATGACAGGTTTCCATTCTAGCAACTAAGAATTTTCCTAACCTGTGGTGTGATCACCTGGGCACTAACATTTACATAATAAGCACACAATAATCCATTCCCAGAAAGAAGGGAAAGCTGAAGAAGGCAAGTAATTCAATTAAGGTCAGGCTAGAAACAGAAGATTCTGTTTACAGCCCTCTGAAGAAAAATAATACTTTGACATTATATTGTTTAGTATTATTGCCTTTACTAAGATTCATCTGATCCAAAAGGTTTTCACCAACTCACGGTCCACAAGCTAGAGTCTTGAGGGACTTTAAGCCTTAAAAGTGCCCTCTATTGATGTAAATGCAAGTACTTTGGCAAAATTATCACATAGACCTCATTTAGATTGGACATATCTGGCGGTAATGTCATCTCAAAGAGGATGCCACCACCTTTCACACAAATGTCACCCTTTAAAACTGTGGCAGGGATCAGGATATTGGGGACCACTTATGGACACTGCTCTAATCTTATGTAGCTGTGGAGACATGAGGACCAAAGCTTGTTTTCCAGGCATGCAGGCAGTGCAGTCCAATACATCTAGAGGCACCAGGCTGGGGAAGGCTGGTCCAAAGGGCAAATTAATTTTGTGGAAAATCTTTTAAAGGTTTATGCATTTGGGAGGGTCTCAGTAATATTAATTGAGGGGGTCAATTGAATAGACATTTATCGAGAGTGATTACTGTAATCTGCTGACAACAGTATTTATTTAAAATATTTTTACCCCACCTTTCTCCTTAAGAGGATCCAAGGCGGCAGTTTGAAGTTTATTGGCTCAAACCCCACTTGTACACAGATTTTGTTAAATCCAGATGGTCTGGTTTGTTGGCACAGCATGAATAAGCACATACAATAGCTATGAAATGAATTGGCGGTTTTCTACAGGGTCCTCCTGCTAACCACCTCTTGACCTCTCAGGCTCTGCCTGTTGGGCTGGGCGAGGCTTGTGGCAACCACTGCCTTCAGAGGCAACAGACCCACAGCAAATACTAGGAGAGAGGATCAATTCTGTGTGGGGTCTTTTTGCTCCGAAAAGTTACTAAAACAACATAGATTCTGGGCATGCTCTGTCATTAGACAACCAGTTCAAGGAGCAGGGAGGGATGGATGGATGGATGGATGGATGGATGGATGGATGGATGGATGGATGGATGGATGGATGGATGGATGGATGGATGGATGGATAGATAGATAGATAGATAGATAGATAGATAGATAGATAGATAGATAGATAGATAGATAGATAGATAGATAGTGCAGAGTGCTTGATTTTTACGACCCCTATCCAATACAATAGTGAGAAAGCATGTAGATGAATTGCAAATTGTCCCTTTCCCCCACTGCAGAAATAGTATTTTCTGTGAACTGCTTCCAAGTATATTCCCAGGCTTTTAGCAGAATATGTAGTTCATCTAATTTTAAGTTTATTTTAGAAAGACAGTTGTTCCACTTTTACAGAGCGGATATGAATATCTGGCAACAATCCATAGTACATATCCATGCTCTGAATTAATCATTATTAAATAACTACTAGAAATGCAAGGGAAAAAATTAAAATCTTAAGAAAACCAATTTCCTTTTGTTTTATGCCATATGAATGCTAGTGGTGGAGACCCAGCTGTGTAAATGTCTATTCTTCAATAGGGTCTTTGACATTCCATTAGGGCACACTCTAATGGTTTCCAAACATCAGCATTCAAGTGACATTTGTGAGAAAGTGGAAAAGAGACGTCATACATTTGGACATCTACACTAATGATGGAGATCTTTCATCCACATTTTCAACACATGCATTCTAATTTATTACATTTGTTTCTGACTGGTTTCTGCATTTCTGAGAGGAGAGACACAGTTGGCTTGATGTTCTGTTTATATACAAAAACCTATTTAAAAACTTTGGATTCCTATCTACGAATCAAAACTTCAGAGGTATCTGGAATCTGAGGCTGAAAACACCATTAATTCATGACATAAGGAGAGTGGGTTGAGCATTTTTGGCATTGTGGCTTCTTAACACTAACCACGAAATATGTGGGATGTTGTTGGAATGAAAAAGTTAACGCAGCAGCTTCAAACTGTATGGTGCTGTCAAAATACACACACACAAACACACACAGACACACACACATTAAATGTATAATTCTAGTTACTTTGGCTATCTATGTGTCTTAGCCCCACAGGATTTATAAAGGTTCTCTAAAAAGGACACAGACATTAAATTTTTAATATATATAGGCTCTTACTAATACCAGGTTGAGTGACTCCTAGGCTGAAAGGAGAGGTATAGATTCCCTTTTTTTAAAAAATCGGTCAAAAAGTTCAGCTAAGTAGGGATGTGCATTCGGATTCAGAAATATTCAGATTGTTCTGAATATATCCAAATTTGATTGTCCAAGTATCTGTAATAATAATTCCTAATATTTGGAGTCCCATTTACTCCTATAGATTACAAAGCAAAAGGCTACATTTCTGTTTCCTAGAGGAAGAAGTGAAAGTGAAACCTATTTCTCAGGAATAATTTAATGAGAAATGAAACTTAAAGACACTCTGGCACCAACAGTAGTGGGGACAGAGAACTCACTGTCTCCTGACTGGGGTTGCCATCAGTTTCCCAAGGGAGGGTCTTTATCCATTTTGGCTTTATTTTTGTAAAATAAATCATGATGCTGTGTAATATGTCATATACACATACATACATACATACATACATACATACATACATACATACATACATACATACATACATACGTGTGTGTGTGTATTTTATATATATAAAAAAATTAATACAAAGTGGTAAAGAAGAAACTTTAGGCACATAAAGCTGACAATCCTACATCTAGCTACTATAAGCCCCTCTAAACTCAATGGGATTTACTTCTGAATGGGCAGATATAGAAGTGTGCTGGAAGATTACACACTTATTGAGTGAAATAAATGTTAGTGGAAACAGCAGTGTTGATCTGGCATGACTTATACTGACATAATGGCCTTGCTTGGATGGTTCTTGTTCACATATAGAATGTCCTGTCCTGTCCTGAAACCTTTAATGGCATTTACAAACTGCAGCAACACAAGCAAAATAGGAGAAGTAAAATTGGACAAATTTCACAAATTAGGAGCGAGAAGCAGGGGACAATTTCAGAATTGCAGAATGTATACATGAACAGAAGCATCTAGTAACACATTGTTTTTCACAAGGAGAAAACAATGATGAAGATTGGAAATGGCGGACATTCTCTTCTAATCATGGCCATTCTATCCATGTAACGGCTGAACAGGATGTGTATTAAGATAAAGGGTATCCTTTGGTGATTTGTCTCATCAGCCATGATGATGGAGAACACTTCGTTATCTTGATCCAAAAACAGCCAGGTAGCATATGGAAGAATCTAGCAAGTACAAAAATTGACAAACCAGCTTTAAGTCTAAGGCAGCAGATAAAGGGTACCATCATGTGGTGCTCAGATCTAGATCTGGTGGATGGATTATTGCAAAACAAGTTAATTTGGGGAGTTATCACTGATTGGTTCAAAATTATTATGACTGATTGGTTCAAAATTGGGAAAGGAGTACGACAAGGCTGTATATTGTCTCCCTGCTTATTTAACTTATATGCAGAATACATCATGCGAAAGGCTGGACTGGATGAATCCCAAACTGGAATTAAGATTGCCGGAAGAAATATCAACAACCTCAGATATGCAGACGATACCACTCTGATGGCAGAAAGTGAGGAGGAATTAAAGAACCTCTTAATGAGGGTGAAAGAGGAGAGCGCAAAAAATGGTCTGAAGCTCAACATCAAAAATACTAAGATCATGGCCACTGGCCCCATCACCTCCTGGCAAATAGAAGGGGAAGATATGGAGGCAGTGACAGATTTTACCTTCCTGGGCTCCATGATCACTGCAGATGGTGACAGCAGCCACGAAATTAAAAGACACCTGCTTCTTGGGAGAAAAGCGATGACAAACCTAGACAGCATCTTAAAAAGCAGAGACATCACCTTGCCGACAAAGGTCCACATAGTCAAAGCTATGGTTTTTCCAGTAGCGATGTATGGAAGTGAGATCTGGACCATAAAGAAGGCTGACCGCCAAAGAATTGATGCTTTTGAATTGTGGTGCTGGAGGAGACTCTTGAGAGTCCCCTGGACTGCAAGGAAAATAAACCTATCCATTTTGAAGGAAATCAACCCTGAGTGCTCACTGGAAGGACAGATCCTGAAGCTGAGGCTCCAATACTTCGGCCATCTCATGAGAAGAGAAGACTCCCTGGAAAATACCCTGAGGTTGGGAAAGTGTGAAGGCAAGAGGAGAAGGGGACGACAGAGGACGAGATGGATGGACAGTGTCATCGAAGCTACCAACATGAATTTGACCCAACTCCAGAAGGCAGTGGAAGACAGGAGGGCCTGGCTTGCTCTGGTCCATGGGGTCACGAAGAGTTGGACACGACTTAACGACTAAACAACAACAATGTCAAATAAGTCTAACAACAGTCTTCTTCAAACTCAACTTCAACTTAAGTACTGTCCTCCTCTCTCTTTTTTCTTTTAAAAATTTACACTTTAAAATTGCCAATTTGTCACATTCTTCTAATTTTTCTCATTAGTTTACAGTAGATTAAATGGACTGCCTTTAGCATCAGTGAAATGATAACTGCCAATTGACAAATACCAATAAAAAGGAGGTACAGAAAAGTTCCAGAATACTTTAGTTTCTACGGGATCTGACATGGCCTGATGCGTCCAGATTCACTGTCCTTTAGTAAATACACATTACTGCAGTGTCTCAGAATGTTTTTCCTTGTGTCAATAAAACTTTTGAAAATGTACACACAGAGATACAGCATATGGCAAACTCTTCAAAAGCTTGAAGTTTTCTGGCATCTGACCTTTTTCCACGTAAGAAAAAAAAAGATTTTATAAGAAAGGTTTTTAAGATAAGTGGGCTTTCAGTTCTATTTGAATGGATTCACTTCTTGATTCAGGCTCCAGGCTTTTTCAGCACTGTGCTGTCATGGTTTGATTGACGATTCTGTCTCCCTTTCTCTCTTCTCAGTTTTCCTATGAACACTTTGTCTTTAATCTCTGCTTACAAGCAGAGCTTTGTGATCCTTTTGATTTGATCAACTACAGTGAGGTTTTAACAACTCTGTTTCCTGCAAACCAGAGACATGCCTCAGATGAAGGTCATTTGCTTTTTCACACATATGCATGCACAGACACACAGAGACACATGCAGCTCTTTCCTCCGAGTGCTCCTGGATTCTTCACTTATGTCCAAAACATCTGAGTAAACAGAAATAGCCTAGTCATTAATGTCTGAGATAGGGGACTGAGTGTGTGTATTTTAAGGGCAGGTAGATGGATAAATAGAATCATTGTCCACAGCTGATGGTTGCCATGGAAACCCTGAAGGCCTGCTACACAGCTCAACAATGTGTCCTCATCAAGGGCATATAATTCCACCTCAGCAGGTGTGGCTCAGGACTCCAAAATTCTCCACAGCAACCACCAACTCGATGTAGATGGCGGAAAATATGCAAGCCTTGTGCTTTTCAGGTGCAGAGAAATCTGAGCCCCAAGGTATTTTTGCTGCCTACAGCAGAACAACAAATTCACACACACACACATACACACTCCTCAAGGTGCTTCACTTTAAAGGCCAGGTACATGGTTTGCCCAAGACATGTTGCTGCCTGAGGCATAGCAGCAAATGGGATCTTCCTCTCAAGTAAAAGGGAATAGTACCCAAAGCTACTCAAGTTATTCTGGCACCTCAGGAAGAAGCTCCCACAAGCATCTCTCTCATCCGCCTCAGGAGGAAAGAAATCCTTAAAAAATAGGTAACTTTTTGCTGCCCTTTATGATGCCCATTTGAACTGGCCACCTCACTCTGTTCAGTGGTAAAATTCTGGTGCCAGGCCAAGCCTTCTCTATTTAATTTTAAGAGTGGTATTTTCTCAGTCTGCTGGTGGTTTGTATAGACATGTGTGGCTTTTTAGTTTCAGAATGATTGTGAAATATATTGGTTTATGTATTCACTTTTTGTTAGAACAACTTTATGTTGTTTGCATGAGGCCCTTGAATCCACTGGATGAAGGACAGTTTAGAAATATTTTAAACAAACTGATGAATGAACAAATTAGATACATGTTCTAGTTTACCCTTGCTAAGGACAGATCACTAAGAATAATTACAGCTCATAAAAAGAGTATATATTAAAGACCTTTCATGTAATAGTAATATTGAAAGGGGATGTTCTTTACCACAGCAAGCTTGTCCAAGTGCAATGTAACAACTGTTCAGAATTTAATTAGCGAGGAAGATCTTCTAAATAGCCAAAGTCAGGCACAGATCATCAGTTTTCCATGGAGAACTCCAGGACCGGTAGCTCCATTCCCAGTTATCGGAAAGGAAGCAAGCTCTTCAAATGTCAAATTAAATAGAACAAGGATGACCCTTCCCACACATCCTTGTTACTCCTCTGCCCACAGATAATTTTCCTGGCCCTTGGAACAGGAGAGGATGGAGGTGATCATCAGAGCCAGCCGAAGACTTTAGTTCCTGAGCAGATAAATGGCGTACAACTTATTCCATAAACATAAGACAGCCATCTAGCAGTGGAATCTAACTTCAGTACTGACAATCAAACAGTGTCTTCCACTACATCTGAAGGCAGGGAGCTACCTTAAGGGACACTGAGAAAGCTGTGTGACACATACAACCGTGTTCTCCCACAGCTTGCGCCTTCTTCTGGCCTGCCAACATCTGTCACTGAGACAGTTGCCTAATTTAGAGCTCGGAAGCATTACAATTTTTGGAAGTTAGTGACCATGCTGACTGGGAGATTATCAAAGTTGTTGTCTGAAAAGTAACTTTTCCAGGCTCTGACTGTAATCTCAGATGTATTTAAAGGCATTCGCTGTGTTAGCTGATTCTCACATTTTCACCCATCAAGCTCTTTTCAAGCACTGCCATTACGTACGTGGAAAGGTCAGAGAGGCTTGTCATCTTTCCAGGGAAGGGCAGGGTCTTATCTATCCTTACTCTGCACTGTACGTTGTCTCAGCTTCCAAAAGTGCATCAGACGGTGCTTCTCGGCTATAACTCCAGCACCAATAACTAGTACTGCTCCTATTTCTGTTGCAGCAGCTGTAAATATACAGAACAGGCTGGCAAGTGACTATCAAGCACAATCCTATTTAAGAGGGCATAGCATCACTAATGTGTAATCTAGAGCATCTTATTTATCCTAATTACATCTAATGTATTCATTAATGTGTGTATCCCTCAAGACATAGCAATTATTTAAATGTGCACTCTCTCACTCCAAGATTTTAGCCAAAACTAAGAGGCACCGCAGCAGTCTGAACAGAAGGCGACACCTGTTATTCCAATGGTACACTGCATTTCAAAGCAAATGGAATTTCACCCTTCCATTATGTAAGCGACATACTTGCACATGTGTTCCCTGACCCAAAAGACTAATGGAAGATAATTTATGTGACAGCCCTGGTTAATTTAAAGTAGGCTTCTTACTGACATCACTAGACAAAAGGAAGGAATTTTTCCACAACTTTCTTCCCATATCAAGGAATTAAAAGGGACAATATGTTCCTTCATCTTCCCAACATTATATGAAAAGAAGAGCACACTCTAATCAAATTAGACCCCAGCCCCTTCTAGCAAATTGTATATCGGAACCTATACCAACTGAAGTATAGACACAGGTCTGATACTGTTCCTGATGATAAAAATATAGAAATTGTAATTACTTCTTGAAATGCTTTTTTCATGAAATAAAGGAAACCTAGTAATTTTTAAAAGGCAAGATTCGTCCACCTTGCAGTGCCCACCTGGTGTGTCATTATGATGTGGATGGCAGAAGCTATATATCTAATATAGAGTTTAGGGTGGCTTCTCTCTGACAGTGCACAAATATTCTCTAATAAGGAAATCAACACAGTTTCAGCCCCACCCACCTAGGCATGTTCATTATACACTGCCTGCAGCATCCAAAGGGACCATTGCAGGTGGAAGTAATCAAGGAGGCAGATCAGATAGGACATTTCAGTGTAACAGAACTGCATAAGGGTTGTACACAGTCTTCAGAGATGCAAGAGTCTTATCCTAGGTTCCCATTCTTGGCTCATTAAACACTCTTGGGCTGTAGTTCCCATCCTTCCCAGGTGGACAGACTGTAATCAAAGCTGATCAAAAGTACAGTCCTAGATAGGAACCACTATACTCAACCTGCAGGAATGAAACAGGCATTATTGGAGTGGAACATGTGAGCCAAATTGCACATTTGTGTGTTCACTGAAGATATAGTGACCACCACTGCCCCCTCGTAGGGTAGAGGTGGTGGGGAAGCCTTCCTCAGCCATGGGTTGACCATAAAGTCAAGTTTCTTAGAGCTGTTGGAACTGGATTTTTATTAAAGAAGGAGAATGAGGCACAAGGAAAGGTTGGGTACCTGATGCTCTCCACCCTGACAGTTCACTGGGGGGGGGGGGCAGGCTGAGTTAACTTCACTAACACCCCCCCCCCACACACACACACACACACAGAAATCCAATCTTCATCTGGGCCTGAATTTCATTCACTGAGCTTATACAGCCGAAGGGTGGGGTCTAATTCTCAGCACTGACCTCAGCCAGCTAATGCACTTTAGGGACGGCTTGTGCTGCCAGATAATCACAGCTTCCCATGTCCCTCCAGTCCTTCCCACCTTCCGTGCAGGTGCTCCTACTGTTGCTTCCTCCTTGTGTGCCTTCATTGGGTCAGGGTGGGGCCTGGGTGCCCAGTTAGTCTCTGAAGCTTCCAGGAGGGTCAGTGAGAGTGTCAGCATTGTCAGAGGGCTGAAAATGAGCATGCCTCCCCTTGGCAACCTCAACCTGAACCCATATTCCAATCCAGGGGTTCTCCACAGTCAGCATGATGTCCTCCCCCAAGGCACAAGACATGGGGTTTAGCTCCACTGCCATCCCACCCAACTCCTCCACCTCAGACGAAGAACGAGTCCTCCCCCTCTTCCTCCCTTAAATCGGGCTCCCACCAGCCAGGCTCAACCTCCACCCCTCGCCCAGGTATGGTTCATCTGCCACAGCCTTTTTTTTTTAACTTCACCTGGTTCCTGTACCTCCCTCTCTGCACCCTCCTGGTAACTGCCAGGGTCTCTGTCAGGCCGACCAGGGACCATGGGGTGAGGGCAGATTGCCTTCTAGGGACAACCATGGCATCTCCCTCACATATGTCTTTCTTTTCTCTTTTCTACTCTTAGGGGAGAGCTCAATTCTTCTTAGGACCACCCTATCTTGTATACACAGTTTAGTATTGTGGAGCTGTCCTATGTCATAAGAACATAAAAAAATAAGAAGAGCCCTGCTGGATCAGGCCAAGGGCCCATCTAGTCCAGCCCCACCAGATGCCTCTGGGAGCACATGAGACAACTAAATACCTGTCTCCTGATACCCCTCCCCTGCATCTGGCATTTTGAGGTACCTTTCTTCTAAGCCTGGAAATTATAGATCCTCATCATGGCTTGTAACCTGCGATGAACTTTTCCTCCAGAAATCAGTCCAATCCCCTTTTAAAGGCATCTAGGCCAGATGCCATCACCACATCCCGTGGCAAGGAGTTCCACAGATTAACAACAAGCTGGGTAAACAAATATTTTCTTTTGTCTCTTCTCATTCTCTCAACACTCCATTGGAGTGGATGTCCCCTGGTTCTGCTATTGTGTGAGAGGGAAAAGAGCTTCCCTCTATCCACTTTATCCATCCCCTGCATAATTTTATATGTCTCAATCATGTCCCCCCTCAGGTGCCTTTTCTCTAGACTGAAGAGTCCCAAACACTGTAGCCTTTCTTCATAAGGGAGGTGCCCCAGCCCAGTCATCATTTTAGTCGCTCTCTTCTGCACCTTTTCCAGTTCCACAATGTCTTTTTTGAGGTGCAGCAATCAGAACCGTACGCAATACTCCAGGTGCAGCCTTATCAGCATTATAATGTTGGCTGTTTTATTTTCAATCCCCTTTTTAATGATACCTAGCATGAAATTGGCCTTCTTCACTGCTGCTGCACACTGGGTTGATGCTTTCATCAAGCTGTCCACCAGCACACCAAGATCTCTCCCAATTCCACTTTTATCACGCCAAAATTGATTGTTCTAAAGAAGTTGGTTTAGAATTGCGTCTCTTTGAAGGCAGCTTTCGAAGAACATATACAATTCTTGAGACATGGCTTTTAAGGATCATATGCCTCAAGAACCACAGTTTTGCCACCACTTCTCTTCCTCCACCTGGCCATTGATTTGAAGGCAATGTATTCTGAAGCCAAGGCAGGGATTCTAGAGGTTTCTGGAAGCTAAGACTAGGGATAATGAGACAACAGACTAGCTACCTCTTCTGAAAATGCTTTCCTTGTGAGTAGTATTTTAATGCCTTTTATTAGCTTGCCTATTTCTCCTCCAATCTGGGGGTGCTTTGAAATATGTTACTATCTCTAGAACTTGGTAACCTGCAGTGTAAATGTGTGGAATGGGTTAATTTCTTGCCAACAATTGCATTTTCATCAATAAAAATAAAAACAGATATTACTAGGAAAGTAACAAAAGGCTGCATATGACAATTAGCCAGTTTCAAGGCTTTTATGCAACTATAAGACCCATCAACTACCGTTTAGTGTTTAGCAGGGAAAAAAATCCAGTCATTATTTGACTAGCAGAATTTTATTTTTCGTCTGAAAAGCCTGTTGATCTTACTGTACATGTGAAGAAAACAGGGAAATCAATATTTCAGCACAGAGGTGTACATCCATTCTTCTACATTTCACTTAAGTGTGGGCCTGGCAGAGCTTCAGAGTCACTAGTTTAAAAATTACTACTTAATTGTAAATAATTCTTTTCACCAATAATTAAATTATATTTACATTACATTGCAGTTGTAATATAATGATAAATAATTTCAATCCTTTTGTGCTATAACTGCAAATTTTAGTTACTATTATACTTCCAGGGCAAAACCTCTCAAAATAGTGGAGATGAAATATCAGATGGTTCATGTACTGTCTCACGTTGTGAGCAACATTTTTAAAGTTGCATCTAAGGACCTTTGTGTTGAAGTTTTATTTACAATCTTGCATGCTGTACCTAGATTGAGAGACTGGGAGGGACTTTTCTGGGCTGGAGTGATTATCTATGCAGCACAAATGAATTGTGTCTTCCAGCTTTTGGAATTGAAAGGGAGCCCTGCACATCTGCTGAGTGTTCTATCCCTCTCTCATCTGTGGGGGTCAGTTGTTGTTTGCTGTTGATCTGTTTGGTTGGTTGCACAGTATGTGTGTAGTAAAATAAGCAGCACAAACACAAGCCTGTAATTTCAAGCAATTGTATTCTTTTTCGTACAAATGTCTCGGAATGAGTTACTGATAAGTGCCAGATAATGAGAAATGGGGGAACTTGTAGCTATTTCCGTCTGTGGATCTCTGTACATCTACTGTGTAACAAAGGGAATTTTACCAGAAATTCAGAACTCTGAACATTTTGGACAACTTTGGACATGGCTCCAAGGTGGTAGAGAGTATTGTCAAGTGTGATGGAGGATTCTGGGAATTCTAGTCCAAAAAGTAACATTTCAAAGCTCTGGAAAATTAACACAAACAATGAGAACCTAATAAGCATAAAATGAACAAACAATACATCAAAATAGTTCAAACACACAAAACTGCAGTTTTCTGTAGTTTAAAAAAGAAAGCATTGCTTCTTTCTTTAAAATGTTTTTAAATGAACAATTCCGAGAATCCTAGCTGTCTTCCTAACCAGCCTGATGTGTGTAGTCTACTTAGAGATACCACAGGAGAAATCCAGATTTCATATAATGATGCAGTGCTGTACATACTTGTCTGGGACTAAGTCCCACTGGACTTAGTGGTGCTTACTCTTGAGTAAATACAAAAAATATTGAATTCTAAGAACACCAAGTATCCCATCAACCCGGTAGCTCTGATGGGACAGAACTTAGTAATTAATAAGAACTAAGTCTCAAGCAGCAAACAAATGTCTTTCAAAAACCCAGCAGAAACAGCATTTGATTACATATGAACATTTTTTTAAAATGAGTGGCAAAAATATGAATATATTTTTGTTCCTATTGATTTTTATAGTGCATCATTAGACACATGTTTAATGCTCCATGAAAATCAATTTGGCCTCCTAAAATTGCTTGGCTTTGGTTAAGTTGTGCCATAGGTCTTTGTGCTAGATCAAAAGGACCACAGAGAGGTTTAGCTCAGAGTAAAAGTCTTCTATATTTTGCTCAGCAGAGCCCCTGCTTAGAGTTCTCATGGGACCAAGGCAAGAGGAAGATTCCATGCCATGCCAAAATTCATGTTATAACGTCATTACTGTATATTGCCAAGAGGCAATTGTGCATAGCCTCCTGCGTCTCATGTTTGCTTTTCAGATTGTTTATCTAATGGGTACCCTACTGCTGTTTCTTGTGCTTCTATGCAGTTAATACTGTTCCTGTTACATTTTGTTTTGAATCACTATTTATTCCTCTGTTACTTCACAAAATAAGAATATGCAGTATCCATTAGTTTTGCACGCATTTTGTGCTCGAGAAAACAAACTTTCAAAACATTACAATGCAAATTGCTTTAAATTGAGGGTAATTGAGTTGTCTTAGCACCAGATGATAATAAAAAGCTGGAGGAACCATGACTGCAAGGGACAAAAACAAGTAGGGGTGGGGAGAGAAGCTGTGTCCTTTGCATATTGAAATTTAGTTGATAGATTATTATACTTGGAATAGATTCTGGGAAACTCAGAGGGGTGTTAAAAAAATGCTAGCAGGGGTATGCTATTAAATTTGACTCCAAGGGGGATATGTCATTTTATTTTATTTTTAAATGTTTCTCAAAAGCCTGTGGTAAATCCAATTGTCCTATACTGAATGAACGTGTTGAAACATATGGAAAATAGTGTGACACTTCACTGAGAAACAGCTTGGAGCAAATAAAAAATCAGAACATGGCTGGACAACTACAACTGTCATCTCCATCATTTCCACTCAGATGTTTTATATAACTGTAACTTTTTCAACCAGAACACTCATGACAGAAAATGAAAGCATCAGTTCCAACACTGAGAATAAAGCATATAATCACACAATGTACTTCAGTACACATTGATGCTGTTCAGTCAGCTTCAGTGTGGTCTGAGTAAAGACAAAGAATCCATGGAAGGATAATTCTCAGTGTGAAGAAAAAGTAAATGGTTATAAAGAGACCAAATTCTTACTGCCTGTTGAATGGAGTGGACATGGTCTGAGCATTTAAATAGTGTATGCACTAAAAGAGAAGATGACAATCTCATCATGCTACTAACGATAACCACATACTACTAACGATAACTTATTTCAAAAGGCATGTGAACCTTCATGTCCCAGAAAAAAGAAATATTAATATGAAAAAAGGAGGATTCATTCATACCAAGGCCATTAGGGAAGTGGAAAAGTCACATTAACATCTTAGAAGTGAATAAAATTAACAGAAGTACAGGCAACTGATCACTTTTACACTTCTGATCTACCAACCATTGATTTCTCTATATGTCATTACTAATCCACACAGAAGACAGCATTATTTAAGATTCTTTCAGTCGCTTATTATACAACAAATGGCCTCGGTTAAGTTATTGGATGCTGCCATAATTATCTTCTCTCCAGTGCCATATGCTGTGTGGCCGATATACAAGGATTCAATAAATCTCAACCAGTGTCCTCTGGAAGATTTCATTATCAATATTGTCTGGAGGACTGAATGAAGGACATTTCACAAATCCTGGGCTCAAGATGCAAAATACATAAGAGGTAGCATTATTTTTTACATGTTGTGAATGCAGATTTGAAGGGGTTGGCATTCAAATTTCTGCTCAGTTGTTAAGCTCACAGGAGGACCTTGCACGTGGCATTCCCTCTTGGCCTAGTTTACCTCACAGAGCTGTTTTCATGAGTCACTGGGGATAAGACAAGAAATGCCAGCGTAAATTCCAACTTTGAGAGAAGGTGCCATGCAAATCTGTGCTGAGAGGAAAATAAGGAGAAATGTATATACTGTACATATATGTTGGAAGTTGAGCACCTTCTTTTAACAAAATATTAAAGGGCTTCCCCATGGGGTTATTATTACCAGAAACTGGAAATACTACATCTTTGAACTACATATTCCAGAATTCCCTAGCCATGATAGCTCTGGCTATCCTGGCTGGGAAATTTTAGGAACTGTAGTCCAAAAAGCAACATTTCCAGGTTCTGATTATTACTGTGTGTCTATTATCATATCAATTCTCTGGGACTGGATATACAGCAGTGGTTGCCAAAGACATTATGGATGAGATAGAACACCTACTTTACACCCCACCTTTCTTCCAATGAGTTCAAGGCATTATATGTGGCATTCCTCCCCACTTTATCCTCACAACAACCCTGTGAGGTATGTCAGTCTGAGTGATTGTGATTGACCCAAGGTCACCCATTGAATTTCACTGCCAAGCGGGGATTTGAACCCAGGTTTTCCAAGTCCTCGTTCAATACTGTTATCACTATTTCACACTGGCTACAGGTTGCCCTGCCCCTTCACGGATTGCTGCCTTGTCGTGGCAAAGGGGCTTGAGTAATTCAGAGAAGCTATGGGCTATGCCGTGCAGAGACACCCAAAACGGACAGGTCATAGTGGAGAGTTCTGACTAAACGCGATCCACCTGGAGCAGGAACTGGCAAGCCACTCCAGTATCTTTGCCAAGAAAACTCCATGAACAGAAACAAAAGGCTAAAAGATATAACGCTGGAACATGAGCCCCTCAGGTCGGAAGGCGTCCAACATGCTACTGAGGAAGAGTGGAGGACAAGTACAAGTAGCTCCAGAGCTAATGAAGTGGTTGGGCCAAAGCCGAAAGGACGCTCAGCTGCGGACACGCCTGGAAGTGAAAGGGAAGTCCGATGCTGCAAAGAAAAATACTGCATAGGAACCTGGAATGTAAGATCTATGAACCTTGGTAAGCTGGATGTGGTCAAACAGGAGATGGCAAGAATAAACATTGACATCCTGGGCGTCAATGGACTAAAATGGACGGGAATGGGCGAATTCAATTCAGACAATTATCATATCTACTATTGTGGGCAAGAATCCCGTAGAAGAAATGGAGTAGCTCTCAAAGTCAACAAAAGAGTGGGAAAAGCTGTACTGGGATACAACCTCAAAAATGATAGAATGATTTCAATACGAATCCAAGGCAGACCTTTCAACATCACAGTAATCCAAGTTTATGCACCAACCACCGATGCTGAAGAGGCTGAAATTGACCACTCTATGAAGACTTACAACACCTTCTAGGACTGACACCAAAGAAAGATGCTCTTCTCGTTATAGGGGACTGGAATGCTAAAGTAGGGAGTCAAGAGATAAAAGGAACAACAGGGAAGTTTGGCCTTGGAGTTCAAAACGAAGCAGGGCAAAGGCTAATAGAGTTTTGTCAAGAGAACAAGCTGGTCATCACAAACACTCTTTTCCAACAACACAAGAGACGACTCTACACATGGGCATCACCAGATGGGCAACACAACGAAATCAGATTGATTATGTTCTCTGCAGCCAAAGATGGAGAAGCTCTATACAGTCAGCAAAAACAAGACCTGGAGCTGATTGTGGCTCTGATCATCAGCTTCTTACAGCAAAATTCAAGCTTAAACTGAAGAAAGTAGGAAAAACCACTGGGCTAGTCAGGTATAATCTAAACCAAATCCCTTATGAATACACAGTGGAAGTGAAGAACAGATTTAAGGAACTAGATTTGGTGGACAGAGTGCCAGAAGAACTATGGATGGAGGCTCGTAACATTGTACAGGAGGCAGCAACAAAAACCATCCCAAAGAAAAGGAAATGCAAGAAAGTAAAGTGGCTGTCCAACGAGGCCTTACAAATAGCAGAGAAGAGAAGGGAAACAAAATGCAAGGGAGATAGGGAAAGTTACAGAAAATTGAATGCAGACTTCCAAAGAATAGCAAGGAGAGACAAGAGGGCCTTCTTAAATGAACAGTGCAAAGAAATAGAGGAAAATAATAGAAAGGGAAAAACCAGAGATCTGTTCAAGAAAACTGGAGATATTAAAGGAACATTTTGTGCAAAGATGGACATGATAAAGGACAAAAATGGGAGGGACCTCACAGAAGCAGAAGACATCAAGAAGAGGAGGCAAGAATACACATAGGAATTATACCAGAAAGATCTGGATGTCCCGGACAACCCAGATAGTGTGGTTGCTGACCTTGAGCCAGACATCCTGGAGAGTGAAGTCAAGTGGGCCTTAGAAAGCACGGCTAACAACAAGGCCAGTGGAGGTGATGGCATTCCAGTTGAAGTATTTAAAATCTTAAAAGATGACGCTGTTAAGGTGCTACACTCAATATGCCAGCAAGTTTGGAAAACTCAGCAGTGGCCAGAGGATTGGAGAAGATCAGTCTACATCCCAATCCCAAAGAAGGGCAGTGCCAAAGAATGCTCCAACTACCGTACAATTGCACTCATTTCACACGCTAGCAAGGTTATGCTCAAAATCCTTCAAGGTAGGCTTCAGCAGTATGTGGACCGAGAACTCCCAGAAGTATAAGCTGGATTTCGAAGGGGCAGAGGAACTAGAGACCAAATTGCTAACATGCGCTGGATTATGGAGAAAGCCAGAGAGTTCCAGAAAAACATCTACTTCTGCTTCATTGACTATGCAAAAGCCTTTGACTGTGTGGACCACAACAAACTATGGCAAGTTCTTAAAGAAATGGGAGTGCCTGACCACCTTATCTATCTCCTGAGAAATCTATATGTGAGACAGGAAGCAACAGTTAGAACTGGATATGGAACAACTGATTGGTTCAAAATTGGGAAAGGAGTACAACAAGGCTGTATATTGTCTCCCTGCTTATTTAACTTATATGCAGAATACATCATGCGAAAGGCTAGACTGGATGAATCCCAAAACGGAATTAAGATTGCCGGAAGAAATATCAACAACCTCAGATATGCAGATGATACCACTCTGATGGCAGAAAGTGAGGAGGAATTAAAGAACCTCTTAATGAGGGTGAAAGAGGAGAGTGCCAAAAATGGTCTGAAGCTCAACATCAAAAAAACGAAGATCATGGCGACTGGTCCCATCACCTCCTGGCAAATAGAAGGGGAAGATATGGAGGCAGTGACAGATTTTACCTTCCTGGGCTCCATGATCACTGCAGATGGTGACAGCAGCCACGAAATTAAAAGACACCTGCTTCTTGGGAGGACAGTGATGACAAACCTAGACAGCATCTTAAAAAGCAGAGACATCACCTTGCCGACAAAGGTCCACATAGTCAAAGCTATGGTATTTCCAGTAGCGATGTATGGAAGTGAGAGCTGGACCATAAAGAAGGCTGACCGCCAAAGAATTGATGCTTTTGAATTGTGGTGCTGGAGGAGACTCTTGAGAGTCCCCTGGACTGCAAAGAGAACAAACCTATCCATTTTGAAGGAAATCAACCCTGAGTGCTCACTGGAAGGACAGATCCTGAAGCTGAGGCTCCAATACTTTGGCCATCTCATGAGAAGAGAAGACTCCCTGGAAAAGACCCTGATGTTGGGAAAGTGTGAAGGCAAGAGGAGAAGGGGACGAAAGAGGACGAGATGGTTGGACAGTGTCATCGAAGCTACCAACATGAATTTGACTCAACTCCAGGAGGCAGTGGAAGACAGGAGGGCCTGGCGTGCTCTGGTCCATGGGGTCACGAAGAGTCGGACACGACTTAACGACTAAACAACAACAGGTTGCCCTGAAGCTGAATACCCTGTATGCCACAGTGTGTTCTCAACAAACTTTCAAATGGATTTATGAAATAGATTGTATCTTTCAGAGAAGATAAATTGGAAGGAGGGAAAAAATATTTTCTCTTCCTTTCAGCACAGCAGTGTGTGTTGTCTTTTCCTTTGTCTTTTATGCCAAGTAAGTAATAGTTTTGCTTTGTCTCCACAAACATTCACTAGGACCTGAACCACAAACTGGGCAAACTAATACTTCAGTAAATTGTTGCTGCCTCCTGTTACATCTCTTCTGCTCTGTTCACTAATTGCCTGTCACAGCCATTGAGCCGTCATGCCAGCCTCACTGCCACTTCCTGTTTGGTCAGCTTGTCGTCTCCTATTAATCTGATCCCCGCAGCTTTTCCCCTAAAGCAACCATTTTTGCTGACGGACATAATGAACATCTATTACTATGGAACAATAAGCAATTTCCCAAATTAAATGCATAAAAAGAAAAGGGGGGAAATATTTTATTCTTAGTATGAACCTCAGTCAAGCACCAATAGAATCTTTGACCTGACCAGACTGATAAAGAAAGAACTGAATGCCCATTAGCTTTTTCATATCATCCTTTAAAAATTTTTAATTCTTCACAGTACCATTTTATATTACAATTATTTATTTAGCTCAAGTAATTCCAATTCATATCCCACTTTCCTGTAAATAATAGCCAAAGCAGCTAACAAAAGTAATCACATTTAAAATGTGGCAAAAATGTTAAACTCTATAACATTTCAAAGGTTAATGATCAATGAAATAAAAAGAACAATTAGGAGAGAAAAATGACATGGCTGGCTTGAGGCAGGAAACACCTGGACATAGTTAAGTAAGTGTACCATCTGCAGTTTTGTTTCAGGCAGCAAAATGTCTTGGACTGTCTCTGAATGTAGACCACTGGCCATCTCCATATAAGACATTTCGGCATGCGGTGGGTGAGCAGAAATGTTTTCCCCTTTCAGAATAATAATACCATGCCAATTTGTGCTCTTGTTTTGGCAGCGGGGGGAAGCATATCTTTGAGAGAATTCCATGAAATAATTAAAACATAACTTAAACCAAGCAAAAAGTAATGACATGAGGAGGGATTGCTGCAGTGTGTGGGCTGTACCTGTGGTGGGTTATTAATGCTCTATTCCAGTGCTTCCCAACCTTGGGTCCCCAGATGATCTTAGACTAAAAGTCCCAGAAGCCTTCACCACTAGCTGTGCTGGCCAGGATTTCTGGGAGTTGTAGTCCAAGAACATCCGGAGACCTAAGTAGTTGAGAACCACTGCTCTATTCTGTTTCTATTCTATTCTATTCTATTCTATTCTATTCTTTCTTTCATGTTCTTATTAAAAGTGAGAAAAGCCAAACTGGAATGATACACCACTCTGTTGATTCAGCAATGGAACTTTGAAGCCTAAACTACTAACATGTTTGTTGCAATACTTTACATTTAGTCATACATAAAGGGAGTGTGGAAGCCTCCTCACCTGCTCTATACCTGCATAAAGGTTGTGAAGATGAGGGCCAATCCAATCTGTACCCTTCAGGGGACATTTTGACCACCCCATGCCTAGTTTGTCACATTATATCGGTGTTTATGGATCTCTGTTTTTTTTGGGGGGGGGAACCTACAAATGGGATGGGGGGGGAATTAGCTATGTCCCAGGGGGATGGGAATGCCTTAATTGTATGGCCTAGCCATTCAAAGGACATACAACTATCCTCCCACAACTGCACATATGAATGCAAATATATAATGTATAACATTTCACTAAAATTTAGGAAACTAATTAAACTAAAAGTGGAAAAAAAAAAACCAAGGACACCCAAAGAAAGAAAAAAGAATTAAAAAAAAAAAACCAGAACTTTCTCTTCACCCTCCAGCTCTGTGAAATGATTGTTGAAGTGGCCACAAGACAGATACATGCATCACATGGTGACCTCAATTTATCTTGGACTTTATTGAGGAATTCAGCTGTCACTCACCTTCTACTTTGGCTCAACCAGCTCAGTGTACTCTTACTGTATTACTTTCAATTCCCCCTTTTCTCAATTCAAATTACTATCTTTTTTATTCTTAATTCCTATTCACTTCATTAGGAAAAAAACAGCCTAAAAATGACACGAAGGAAGGAAGGAAGGAAGGAAGGAAGGAAGGAAGGAAGGAAGGAAGGAAGGAAGGAAGGAAGGAAGGAAGAGCTGAATGGGATACAAAGAAACAATTCTGATGTTGCTCCATCCTGGGTGTGAAGACTGTGTCTCGTTCCATTCCACCGTCACTCCAGAATCACACAAATATCCCTGATTTACTCCATTTTTGCACATCTACAGTAAAGTAGTCGAGAGAGTGGTGGCCGATCAGCTTCAGGTGCATTTGGATGAAACAAATGCCCTGGATCCGTTTCAGTCGGGCTTCAGGCCGCGCCACGGTATAGAAACGGCATTGGTCGCCCTGGTAGATGACCTATTGAGGGAGGCCGACGGGGGGGAAAACGTCTCTGTTGGTCCTCCTCGACATCTCAGCCACCTTTGATACCGTCGACCACGGTATCCTCCTGAGGAGGCTCTCCGAGCTGGGAATTGGTGGCCTGGCGTTGGCCTGGCTCCGATCCTTCTTGGAGGACCGCCCTCAGAGAGTTCAGCTTGGGGAGAGGGATTTGGCCCTGTGGAACCTCAATTGTGGAGTTCCGCAGGGCTCGACCCTCTCCCCAATGCTGTTTAATATCTATATGAGGCCGCTGGGTGAGGTTATCAGGGGGTGTGGAGCATCGTGCCATCAGTATGCTGATGACACTCAGCTCTACATCTCCTTTTTTCCAACTACAGTGGATGCTGTTCTGTCCCTTCAGCGCTGTCTGGAGCCTGTACTGCAATGGATGCAGGAAAATGGGCTGAGGCTGAACCCGGACAAGACGGAGGTCCTGAGGGTGGGTGGACCCACCATCAGCGGTTTGGGAAACTTCCTCTCTTTTGGGGGGGGTGACTCTCACTGCGAAGAATGAGGTTCGCAGCTTGGGGATACATTTGGACCCGGAGCTCACCATGGAAACTCAGGTGGCGTCAGTGGTCCGCACCGCCTATTTCCATCTTTGGCGGATTGCCCGGCTGTGTCCCTTTCTTGACATGGGGGCACTCACCACCTTGGTCCATGCGCTCGTAATCTCGAGATTAGACCACTGTAATGCGCTCTACGTGGGGCTACCTTTGAGATTGATGCGGAAACTCCAAATGGTGCAGAATGCAGCGGCCAGTCTTCTTAGTGGGGTTAGGAAACATCAACATATTACTCCCACTCTGGCCGCATTGCACTGGCTGCCCATTCGATTCCGCGTTGATTTCAAAGTTTTAATGATCACATACAAAGCCCTAAACGGTTTAGGACCTTGATACTTGGCGGAACGCCTCCTCCCACCTAGATCTACTCGTATCACCCAATCTAGCCAGGAGGGGTGACTGAGGAGCCTAACGCCGAGGGAGGCCCGGAAAGAAAAAACAAGACACCGGGCTTTCTCGGCAGTGGCTCCCAGTTTCTGGAACAAACTCCCCCCCGAGATCCGTTTGGCTCCCTCGCTGGGCATTTTTAAAAACCAACTCAAGACCTGGTTATATAGACAGGCCTTCCCTCCGGGCGTTACTTAACTTACCTCTTCTTTTCCTCTATTTTTAACTATCGTCTATTGTATAAAGGTTGCAAATTGTTAATATATATTAACTGTTTTTACTCTGTGTTTTGTGAGCCGCCCAGAGTAGACTATGTCTAAATGGGCGGCATATAAGCTTAATAAATAAATAAATAAAATAAATAAACATCTGTCTGAAGACAGTGCCCATTCCTATCATAAACGAATCTCATTTCTTTTAAGCAAATGATGGCAGACTTTCAAAATCACAGGCTTTCTATTCAGGCTTATTAACACTAATACCAGAAAATCCTCTCAATAGGAAACACAGTGAGCTAACAGAGAAGCTGTCAGTTATTATAGCTATTTTAATTTTGAATGTTACTGCTAGATAAAAATACAAACATTTTAGCCAATTAGAACTCTCTAAAGATGACTCTCAGCATCTTTGAAATCCTTTCCTAGAGACTTTAAAGAAGTGTGATAGGAATACAGGCCAATATCAGCTACTAAAATAAAATAATTATTCTCCGGAGAGTGTATATTGCAGAAATGCTTATTGGATGTTGGCAGGCAACTATTTTAGGAAAGTAAGACATTATGACTGGATCCATACATTATATCTGAAGGCTGCACAACTGCAGATAATCAGTAATCCTGCCCAGTACTATCACTGCACCCCTTCATTCAGTTAGGCCACAAAAAGAGGTTGTGCGTGTGGCTTTGTCATCCAAAGCCAAGCCATTCTCAATACCCAATTACCTTTTTGTTTGTTGCATATCCTCATCTATTGCTTGTGTTCCCTCTTATCAGAATATTGTTAAAGGCAAATCTTTCCTTGTAAAAAGAATGAGAATGTTGATGATTATCTTTCAGTTTGATAGAAGGATAATTGTTCCACACTCAAAAATTGAAAGCAGGAGAAATGTTGCCCTACCTTACTTATGAAGTTGGTTAAGATGTAAGTAAATGTCCTGTCTTTCATTCCACAACTATTGTTGGCTGCAACCACACTAACAGGAAAAATTGGATTGGACCTGCAGTGACTCCTGTTCTGTCACATGACGTCAAGCCCTGCTGTGGTTTAGAATGGTGCCCAACCCATTTTTTTTTCCTGGATTTTACAGATACTCCTCAGTTTCGGACAATACAGGATCACACCTTTTTTCCTGCCAGCTGTCTGCCCACCCCTTCCCCACTGTCCTTGTTCACCACCTCCTCACTCATGTCTGCTTCCATGGTTATTTTCAACTTTTAACTTAATTGAATAAAAGTGAAACAGGAGTTCCTTGCTGTTCAGGGGGCACTCTGCAGAGCTTCCAGGGAATTCAGGATCCAGGGCTGTAGATTCACCTCTGCCCTCTCCTTCCCTGTTCACCACACTCTCACTCTCCTTTTTTTCTCCTCTGCACCTCTATTTGCATGTGTGGATTGGGATTATTTTTAAAAAATCTGTAATGAACTGCACATCTGCCTATGTGCATAAACACAATTTTTTAAAATGAAAAAGGGGAAATGGAAACGTTGCCACACACCCAGAGCCTGTCTGTAACCAGCTTTAAACTTCCCTTAAGAGGATATACCTTGCAACCTTTGCCATGAATTTTTGGGACATTCGTGTATAATTTTTCTGCACTACTAACAAGTTACTGGTGAGTGCCTGATGATGGGATTTTCAATCCATGAAAGATTGAATTGATTCTTTGATTTTTAGTGGTCACATTCTTCTACACTTGTAGTTCTACAGTGCTACATATGAATGGTTTTATGGGTAGGATCCACACCTGGCAATGTTTAGAAACTACACACTGAAACCTTTGGAACTTAAATTATTCATGACAAATTTGTCCAAGGGTTTTCATGATTCTAGTTTAAACATCCTGAATCTGTGTCCAGCCCATAGTTTTGGATATTTTCATCACTTCATAACGTTGTCATTAATTAACATGCCATAAAATGTTTCTAAAACCATACAAGTTTGTAATATATATATAAATTTTACATATCCTGTGGTCTGTTTGGTAGCCTACTGTGAGAGAAATGGACTACACAAGTTCAGACATAGTGTCATAAAACCCACATATGTAATGGGATATTGCAGTTCCATTAACTTTACCAGCCAGACCAGATGTAGGCAAATCAGCCAATATGTTAGAAAAGAATGCCATTTACAATAACTCATTATTTGTTAAAGTATGAGTTCTGAGAATGACTGGAAATGAAAAGCATGGTGGCAGGAAAAATTACTCTCTTTGCCGACCAGCTGTAACACTGGCAAGCAACAAGTGGAAAGGGTTATTTGCTGTTCAATTTATCACTTATTGGGTTGCATATTACATCTATGAAGCAAAGATATCAAGCTAACCCAGGTCTATAATTAAAGGAGTGTCCAGACTAGGGAGAAAAAGCACAGTGAATCAGGATTTTCAGCTTAATTTTAGTATGAATTTCCTTCCAGATACAGTGGTGACTCGACTTACGAACTTAATTGGTTCCGGAACTCCAGTCGTAACTCGAAATGGTCATAAGTCGAAGCACCATTTCCCATAGGAATGCATTGAAATGCAATTAATCCGTTCTGGTCGAAGAAAAAAATCCCCTCCCCCCCCAAAAAAAAACACCACTGCAAGACCCATCAGAAACGCGATTAATCCGTTCCGGCCGAAGGGGAGGGGGAAAAAAAGAAAAGCAAACAAACCATGCAAGACCCTTCAGAAATGCAAAAAAAAAAAGCGAAGCAAAAACAAACAAACCCTGCAAGACCCATTGGAAATGGGAAAAACGAAAACAAAAAACAAACAAACCCTGCAAGACCCATCACAGCATGGAAACATAATCCCACCACCCAGCCCAAAACCATGCTGCAAAACCCACCCAGAACAGTTTTTTAAAAGTAGAAAGCAGCACCTTACCAGGCAGTCTGAAGCCTCCTCCGATCGCACACTCTCTAACTGCTGGGGCGAAAGAGCTACAAAGAAGCAGCCTCTTCGCCACCAATGGTTAGCAATTTCAATTCCTCGCCTTTTCCCCCTGCCTTTTTCTGGTTGTAACTCGAAGCTCCAGTCGCAAGTAGAAGCAAAATTTTGCGGCCGGAGCTGGTCGTAACTCGAAATGGTCGTATGTCAGGACGTTCGTAAGTCGAGGCACCACTGTACTGGAAACCTTTCTGCATACATTTGCAGAAGGAAAAGCATGTCAAGTAGATACTGTTAACTTTAACAAGACATTTGGAAGTAAACATAGAAGGAGAGAATCCTGTGGCATAAACATATTGTGATGGGCTAGTAATTAGCCTGCCTGCCTGCCTGCCTGCCTGTCTGTTTGTTTGTTTGTTTGAAATATTTATATGCCACCTTTCTCCTAAAGGATCCAAGGTGGCTTACAGTATTAAAAGAAACAAATTAAAACGTAAAATAATAAATTACTGCCGTATTAAAAAGAATGAAACAAATACCACATTAAAACTTATTTAAAAGAGCAATATTAAAAAACACAAGTAAAACAACAGAATACAACAATGCCTTTTTTTAAAAAAAAATCTTCTTGGTCAACCAGTCTAAAAGCCTAAATGGCCTTTCCGAGTTCCCTGACAGACCAGTGCCTCTGAGTACAAGGAGACTTCGGCTTTCTTGTAATCCTTGACTCTAAGACTTTAAAAGAAAAGCTACCAGTATGCATTTCAGACACTGTTGCAATTCTACAAGATTCAGCTATCGGGGCCACTGTTATCCAGTTATCATCATCTAGAATGGAAATGGAGATATATATTTTTGTTTCAGCAGGAATCTCTTTAAAGAAATGTTGCTTTCATTCAGATGCCCACGGTGCCACCTTACCTAATTGTTGATGGCAAGGAATGAAATTCGGCTGGACATGGAACAAATTGCTTCATTACTGACACAGCTGAAATACCTGAGAAGTTATAACCTGCACAGCAAGCAAATATAATTCAATCATTCACTCTCCATAACTAGCTTGGACCTACACAACATTGCAGCTGGATTGCAATGTTTATAAGACCAAGGAGCTAACTTTATGACTCCTCCCATCAAGCTGACTACCTGGGCACTCCAGGATCGAAACACAGAAGAACTTAACACATACACTAAAATGTCACGTATTGCAAGTTGGTGAAGTAGCACGTGGTAGCTTTCCAAACCTGATGTCCCTTGGATGTGTTGGACTACAAATTCCATCATTCCATACTGGAGGACACCAGGTTATGAATGTCTGACATCTAGGAAGAAAACAGAGTGGGCCTGATGTCATTTGTTCAGTTAAAACGAATTGCTTACTGGTCCTTGGCCAGTTGAAATGAAAGCAACGAACAGCACTGTCCCTTTGGACTCAAAGCTGAACAGCGTACATATAATCTGCAAAAAACTGAGACAGAAAGCTAATGGGAGAGGGAAAGTTCATAATATATTGCTGGGGGATTGCTCATAACTGGCCCTATCACAAACAGTGTCAAACAAAGGTCAGTTGCACAGCAACTACTGCTACAGTAATAAATGCATTGTGTGGGAGAAAGAAAGAGTGCATTTCCAAGGAACAAAAGGAGAGCCGCTTGAGAATGTGGCATGGTTCTTTGAAAAATAACGACAGCACCGCTTTCAAAGAAAATGTGTGTCAGGAACTCAAGGTATGAAAATGGGGTTTAGTCTAGAGACAGGGTCCTAGTGCCGCATGTCTTCGGACTTCAGAGTCCTTTTGGTACAGAGGAGAAAGTTGGTCCTTCCAAGATCAGACTCTGCAAGGGGGGTGGTCAGTTTGAAACCTCTGGAGCTTCGCTTTTTGCCTCCTTGCACAACACTAGGGGATGTGCGCAGGGAAACATTTTGTCTTTCTTTGGTTTTGGCTTTTTGGAGAGGAGTGCCTCTTCTGCTTTTGTCTTCTTTTTTGTATTCATTTTACCCAGTCCAGGGGCACACTCGCACAATCAAAGTCCATTCACTGACCCGCACACCCTACAGAAACAAACAAAAGACTACTGTAATGCGCTCTACGTGGGGCTTCCTTTGAGACTGATGCGGAAGCTTCAAATGGTCCAGAGTACGGCAGCCAGGCTATTAACTGGGGTGAAAAAATTCCATCATATTTCCCCCACCCTGGCCGCCTTGCACTGGCTACCTATTCGCTTCCGCATCAATTTCAAGGTGTTGACTATTACATATAAAGCCCTAAACGGTTTAGGCCCTCGATACTTGGCAGAGCGCCTTCTTCTGCCTAGTTCTGCCTGTTTAACTCATTCTAGTCAGGCCGGGCGGCTGAGGGGCCTAACACCGAGAGAGGTCCGAAGGGAAAAAACTAAAAATCGGGCCTTCTCGGCAGTGGCCCCTCATCTCTGGAACAATTTACCTGTAGAGATCTGCCTGGCCCCCTCGCTGAGGGCCTTTAAGACCAATTTGAAGACATGGCTATATAGGCAGGCCTTCCCTACAGCCATCACCTAGCCTATTTTTCTTCCTTTTCTCTTTTCCATTTTAGATTCTGTTGTTAATTTGGGTCGTATTTTTAGTACATTCATATTTTCATAGTTTATTTTTGTGTAAACCACCCAGAATAGACATGTTCTAGATGGGCGGTATATAAGTCTAATAAAATAAATAAATGAATAAAAGAGTGCCTCCCCCAAACTTACCAAATATACACCTTTGAAGAATAAACACACAGTAAATTAACCAAATAATATTTTAAAATATATCAATAAAACAATGAAAACATCTTCCCCACAGAAACAGGGGGGAAATAACAAAATATAAAAATTAAAAACACACACACAAAGCCCCCTCTCTCAAAAAAAAGAAAAGAAAAATAAGGAAGCAAATAAAGGCAAAAAACAACAACAATTAAAGCCCTCCCCGACTACTAGAATTTCTCTTCCCTCATTACTTGCTATCTTCTCTTTCCTGAATCCAGCAGGCAGCAGCAGGCAGACAATGCAGGCAGCAGTAAAAACAAGCCAAGAAAGAGAGAGAGAGAGAGAGAAAGAGAGAGAGAAAGAAAGAAAGAAAGAAAGAAAGAAAGAAAGAAAGAAAGGAAGGAAGGAAGGAAGGAAGGAAGGAAGGAAGGAAGGAAGGAAGGAAGGAAGGAAGGAAGGAAGGATGGATGGGAAAGAGAGAAAGAAAGAAAGAAAGAAAGAAAGAAAGAAAGAAAGAAAGAAAGAAAGAAAGAAGGATGGATGGATGGATGGATGGATGGATGGATGGATGGATGGATGGAAGGATGGAAGGAATTATTTTTTTTTAAATGGCTGGGAAAAGAAGGGGTTAAATCCCCAAGGAAATCAGAGGTAGGGAGTCCAAAAAGCAATCCCAAGGAGGCACATCAGCACAGGCAGGGTGACAGGCAGCAGGCAGCACAATCCATGATGGAGGAGACAAAAGATAGCACACAAGTTCCCACAAGAATGACAAAAGGAAAGAACACTCCTCCTCATTGTGTTCCAACCAATCTAGGCCTTTTTACAGATTCAGAATTCCCACTCTCTATCAAATGTTCTGATTGGTTACTGTCAGCAGTCTTTGCAATGCTATCAAATGAAAATATTCCTGGGCAATTTGACAGACAAAGAGTGAAAGAAAGATTAAACAAAACAGGAAAACACAAAAAAACAAACAACCATGAAACTTTTGTGTACTCCTTGAAAGCCGAAAAGAAAAGAAAGCCTATTTCATGTGTGGGTTTTTTCTGTGTGAACACAAATGGCTCAACCCTACACAACACAATTGTTTCTGCCTCCTTCAGGCTCAAGACATCAGCAAATGATTGCAGCAAAACCCATAATACTCCTTCTGGAATTAGTTTTTACAGAGTTAGCCATATTAGTCTCTTTCAGCAGGAACAAACAGAAAAACAAAGATATTGGTGTGCGCTTAAAACTACAAAAGTATTTTAGTGTGAGCTTTTGTGATTGCAGAATCTTATCTGCAGTTTAACCATTGCACCACTTCTTCAATGAAGAAGGGACATGAATTTTAAAAGTAAAATAACTGCGAGGGAGGAAGCTTAAAACATCCCTATTCATACATTGTGGTTCCACCCTACATG
Source organism: Intellagama lesueurii (assembly GCA_037013535.1). NCBI lineage: Eukaryota > Metazoa > Chordata > Lepidosauria > Squamata > Agamidae > Intellagama > Intellagama lesueurii. Next base: position 105,015,863 of record JBAJHW010000003.1, read on the forward strand.
AGGGTACAATATGTTTATCTGATAGGGAGAAAGGTGCTCTTACACTGCACACTTCATTCCTTATGTTGCAGTAGGAATGAAGAGAGGTGGAACAAACTACATAATGTGTAGTGTGGCCCAGAATCATGAGATACTCATGCTGAGGAGCACAAAAGGCACGTCTTTACTTTACTGAACAACTACAATTTCTGACAACTTCCATACCTACAGCCAAATTCTCAGCCATATTTAGAGACTGAGACTATGACAGTAGCCTACCTAGTGGAGTGTGGTGGTTCTGATATCAGTGGGGACATGAGTCCATTCTAGTTTTTAGTGTCACCGTTATGAGAGCTCTCCAAGTCGTTGAACCTTGTCCCCAAAATAGGTCCATCACCTTGAGAAGATCCTTTAAAGGTCAAACTAGAACTGGAACAGATTTAAACCCCACTGATATCACATCCACCGGCTTCCATTGAGGTTACCCCTGGTGGCTTGGACTTTTTCATCCTTATTCCCTTGATATCAAGTTAACATAGGAAATGATAAGCATTTCACAGCTGTATTATGTTAGAATGGACATGCTTCCCATTGCTCAGCAAAGGATAGAAAGTATTAAACTCTCTTCATTCCTACTGCAACATAAGAATTTTGTACTGGCCATATTTTGCCAGCACTGACTGAACAGCTCTCTTGGTTGTGTCAGAAATGCCAGCATACTTGCCATGGAGCCACTGTTTTTTCTGGTATGCACACCTACCATGCCAGTATTGTTGGTGGAACCATGCCAGACTCTGGGCAGATGTCTACCACCTTTGTTCACCCAGTGATTTATGTTGACCAGGAAAAAAGTGACATTTTGTTCCATCTCAAGAGAATGAATAGCTTTTGGTTAACCAAGGTAAAGATGCATGGAAACTTTAACTGTTCATAAACCCTCTGCTTTCCACAAAATAAGCACTGTGCGTGCAACATGGAGCAGAGCAAGGCACAGGACCAGACCTGCACATAAGATGGAGCAAGTTAGAAAGTACCACCACTTTGTCCATTAGAGCTAAAAGAGTTTGACACTGCATACAAACTATGGACTGTTGATCAACACCATCCCAGGTCCAGTGTTGGGAGAAAATGAAATTTTACCATTCCTGAGATCTTAGGCAAGAATGAGGATTGTTTATTATTACCTGGGTCATCCTTAAATAGTAAATGAGAAAGTCTATTAAAAAGCCCACAGTCTCATGGTGCCTCATTTCAAGGAAAAAATATTTGATGATTTCTCATTTGCCATGCAATATAGACTGGAATGGCATTGGCTAGCATATACTGACAATATTAAGAGGTTTATTTGTTTGTTTGTTTATTTATTTATTTACTTATTTATTTATATTTATACCCCGCCTATTTAGTGAGCAGGCCACACTCTGGGTGGCTTACAAAATATAAAACATACAGCTAAAAATATTAAAACCATATAAAACATATCAAAAGAAAACAAACAAAACCCTACCACTACCACCCCAATAAAATTGCCAGTCTGGGATATAGGATGGCAGACAACAGGCTTTAAAAAGGTTTTAAAAGGTACCTTTTTCTATTTTTGTTCTTTGCTGAAATTTGGGTTTGTGGATATGCCTGTCCTAGTTGGGTTGAAGGATCGGACTGAATCCCCAAGATCTGTTATAGTGATCTCATACAGGGAGCACAACACTGGAGGTAAGTTAACCCACAGGCAAAAGAAAATGTGATGAAAGCATCTGACCATATAAATCAATGAAAAACTAATCTGCCACAAGGAAGTCAGAACACCCATATTGTCAAAACTAATAAAGAATGAGGATTTCTTCCTTTACTTTGAGGTTATTAATAGAGGCAGATGAGCAAGGCAACTAGTGGAGGCAACATGGCACCTTTGTTCCAACCTCTCTCAAAAGCCTTGGTTTTCCCCCAGGCTGACCCCAAAGCTCTGCCCCCTCAGAAACCCCCTGGCTAAACCAGGGTGGCTCCTAGAGTGGGCAAACCAAATGAGAAAATTGGAAGCTCCCATTTCTCCTTCCACACCCTATGCAGTGGGCACCATGAAACCTCATCTGATAAGTAGGGGCCCTGGGGTGAAGTTAGAAAAATGTAAGAGGAACATGGCTGAGCCTCACAAGGCAAGTCCAGTGCATGGGTGTAAATGTTAGAATGTTGGTCTGGGGACTGAAAGATCAAGGTTCAAGTCCCCATGAGCTGTGAAGCTCATTGAGGGACCACATGTGAGTTATTTTCTTTCTGCTTGATCTTTACTTTCTTACTTACTTACTTACTTACTTACTTACTTACTTACTTACTTACTTACTTACTTACTTACTTACTTACTTACTTACTTAGTATCCCACCATTCCCTCCAAACTTGGACTGGTGGAAGCTCATAACCAGCTTAGCTCTGCTAGGTGAGGATAAAAGCACAAAAGGTATAATATTAAAACACAGTGGCCAGTACGCTGTTTAGTATTTACCTGTGCGGAATGTCAATGGTAGAAGCAGCTGTGGGAATCTGATGAGGTGCTGGTCATATGCAACTGTTACTTCATCAGATCACAACAGTAACTTTTGCAACTGGAGCTCCATTCACATGTAAATACGAAATAGGATACTTATGAAGGGAATTTTAAAAAGTTCAAAGCAAAGGGACAAAGCACAGCTGTCAGCTATTGTTGCGTCACCTATGCTGTATTGAGCATATAGGAGAAAATGGGGGATAGAAATATAGCTAATAAATAAATAATACATGTCAATACCCCTTCAATTCTGAGGCAAAACTTCAACACAGGACCTGATCAGATATTCACTTTTGTTTGGTGCCATTGCCATGCTTCAGCTTTGGTATAAAAACTTGGGGAAAGGGGAAATGAAAGAAAAAATGTTTTCCATGGGGGAGGGGAGCAGCAGTCAAGGCATATAGCTGTGTATGTAATAAAGTTTAACACCATTTGTCAAAAAAAAAAAAAAAAAAGGGAGGGAGAAGCAATAACACCAAAACATATATATCCCCATGAAATTTCAATCAAACACCTTCCTGACAGGTTCTTGTGACAGAATGCCAGTCATGATGAGGAAACATGAAGATTAAAAGAGAGTGTGGATTGGGTTGTTTAGCCTTATTACATATTTTAATCTGACACCCATGGAATTAATACCGTATAAATTATTTAATGATATAACCTATCATTTTGATAACCCACAAATGCCCATAGGCTGCTGAATGACTTGTTTGTTAAATTTCAGAACTGGCTTCAATCTCTTCACAGCTCACCGTTTCAAGATCCTCTGCAGGTCACCGTGAAAGCTTGAACCAACAAAAATGAATTTTTGATTGATTTGGACTATAGCCAGTTTTGGTATTCCATTATATCAAACACACATATTCTTTTGAGGTTATTAAACATTTTTAAAGTGTAATTTTTACCCACCAGACTGATCAATCTTACAGGCATGACTTAAAGGAAGCCTTCTGTTACTCATGCAAATATGTTGCAGTACGAACCGTATGTTGTTATATTATGAAGGTCAGAGAAAAAGGGAGAAAAGTGTAAGTTTAAAAGTTTACTTTCCTGTATAGCTCCAAGGTAGCAATACATTGCAAGGTCATGGTAGTATTGCACTTCAACATTAAACAACATGCCAAACAAATAAATATTTCACAAAACAAACAAGGCAGCACTAAACACATCATAATTTTTTTTACCAGCAGCAGAACTGGCAGCTCATGTTAAAAGTTACAACTGAAAGACTTAAACAGTTGCCACCTTGCTGGAATAAAATTATCTTTACTGATTTTCTAAAGTTATATACAAAAGAGCTTAAGAAGCTTCTATAAGGCAAGAGGTCCACAATAAGGGGCCACCACTAAAACAGTCTTGTACTTGTTCACTTATCTAAAGTCTACAGCACTAGGAGTAGAGCCTCATCTGATGAGCTGAGCCCCCAGGAGAGCTCATTTAGAAGATAAAGTCTTTGAGTGGACGTGTTTTAAGACCTAGCAATACTTTCAATCTTTCATGGCCCCATTCCTATATTTGCAGGGAGCAGTCAGCACTAAAGCATAATATCCCCTGAAATACAGATTTCAGAAGGGCCACCACAAACGAAAGAAAGAAAGAAAGAAAGAAAGACAACTACATTCAGAAAAAAGCTGTTAGTTTTTGAGTGAGATAATCAGAAAAGGAATAGAAACTGGAACTGAGTAAGCTTAAAAGATACCATAGGAATGAAAAATCTACTAGGCCTTTTACATGTCTGAGTCCTGCCTTTCACAACAAACCCAGAAAACATGACAGAAAATCCAGCTGTGATTTCAGCAGCACTATCCTTGCTACAAAAGGGTTAATTTCTGCTCACATTAAGGGATTCATATTTCCATTTTAAATGCAGACAGCTGCATTAGGTTTTTCTCCTCCATTTCTCAAGTAATGAAGAATGGAACTAGCTATAGTTAATCTGTAGTTTCCCCAAACCTGTAGGAGCCAAGTTCAGTATGAAAACATCTTCACAATTAGCAACTGTGATATGCTTTTTACAATTTAAAACCAGATGTGCAAGATTGCAGACCTGATGCATAAAAAATGTCCTTGCAATTTACCTTCAAAACAAGACACATGGGAGCCCACATCTTATTTTCAGAATGAATGGTCCTGCCAGAAACATCTCAAAAGCATGAATCAGTACCAAAAGCAGGGGCATATTTCCTCCTCATACTTTGTTTTGAAGGTAAACTGCAGCAAATATGTGGTGACATTTCATGGGAAGAATAGGTTTCAGCCAGTGGTGGGTTCAGGGGGACCAGTGAATGTCTCTCACTCACTCCAAAAATGCCTGCACCAAAAGGTCTCCACAGGATCCATAGACATGAATGGGAGCTTTCCTTGCACTGCAACTCAATGGCAAAGAAGGTTGTGGGACTTGTCATATTAAAAAGCAACCCTCTGAAGCTCTGCATGGGCCCCTAATTTGGATGGAAGAGTTAAAGTCTCCCCACCCACCCCTACATGGTCACAATCCCAGTCAGCCTGAGATATATCTGCATGTCTCTGCTGTCCAGTGAGGTTCTCCACATCAGTTGGGACCCAGATTTTCTGGGGTTTCAACTTACATGGAAGGCCCTCACAGACAGTAGAAATGGTCCCTATTCTAATATGTTGCCCTCCCCATGAACAAGGGCAAAGGAAGGTGAAAGCCAAAAGTTTCCCTCTGTACATGAGTACTCTACGTACTTTATTAACACCTAAATATAGCTTTAGTGGACCCAATGGTGGACAGAAATAGAATGCTTCAGTACAAACTAAGTTAAGAATAAGGATAAGAATATATATATTCTGAAGCCTAGTTTAGAATTGCCTTATAGAATATTCACTTGTTCTGCCAGCACAAGTTCATTGCTGCATTCTCATGCAGCAATAATAATGACTAACGTAAACCCTATTGATTTAAGTGGGCTGTGGCAAATTCTGGATAGAAATCAATGGCTCACATTCCTTCTCCCACTCCCCGAAGTTTACTGTCAGCTAAGATTAAAAACTAGTCAGGCAACTGCTAATTGTGAGATCATTGTCACATCTAGTTTGAGCCTGAGTTTGTCCTACTTGCAATTTCAATACTTTGGAAAATAAATAAAAATAGTCCAGATTAGAATGTTAATAATGTAACTAGGATGATGGCTGAGCAGCAATAATGGAAGCATGAAAAAGGACATTTTGTTAACTATGAAAACCATGATCAAAATGTTCGTGTATAATTATGTCAGTGTAGTTACACCAGTATAATGAAAACAGCATAACTTCTGCATGTGAGTTGCTTCTAGAAATCACTATAGATATGGTCTATTGTATACCTAGTTGTGTGACTCAGAATACAACAGTGATTTCTAGGGATGTTCTCCTTCATGATGTGCTGAAACTTCCCCAGGTACCAAGTCCAAGAATGGACTGAAACTCCAAGAAGGCTCCAAGAATGCCCCAGGCCAGATTCTGGGAGTTCTAGTTCAAAAACATAAATATGTATACCTCTAGTTGTCAAGCCTCAGGGACATGTGTGCATCCACATTTTCTCCTGATAAGCGACTTCCACCTTGGAGTGCTTCAGCATCCCAGACTGCCTAGGCTTGTCTTGACTGAGCTGCTTGCAGTGGGGCAGCCATGGCTCCCTTGCTTATCTGCTCGCTGCAGCCAAATCAAGGTGGGCTTAGCGAGCAATGCACTATGCCTCTGGCAGGGTAGGTACACAGCACTGAAGAAGCTGAACAGACTCTGGTTATGCTGGGCTGGGTGTGGCGGCAGCACACACAGGACATAGGGCAGTGCTATGGATGGGCCCAGAAAGCTGGCTTGGCAGCTTGCGCATGCAGTGTCTCATGGCAAGCAGGTCCCTGATCATACAACCATCTCCACACTCTAACTCATGAAGACTGGACAATGAAGAATGGCAGCAGAGTGAAAAAAATCAATTTGTTTAAAATCTGGTGATGGAGGAGAGCTTTCTGGATACCCCGAGCCATGAGGAAAATGAACAAGGGGGCCCTAGAACAAAGAATGTCTGAACTCTGTCTAGAAGCAAAAATGCCAAAACTGAGGGTATCATACTTTGGGCCAACCCAGATAAGAAAAGATTGACTGGAAAAGAAAATAATGCTGGGAGGGGTTGAGGGGAAGTCAGAAAAGAGAATATGAGATGGATTGATTCAATAAAGAAAGCCATTGCCTTATGTTTGCCAGGGTTGAGCAGGGTTGTTAATGACAGGGCATTTTGGAGGTCACTCATTCATAGGACACCATAAGTCATAGGCAACTTGAGGGCACATTACAAAAACACTGTGCCGCAACATTTTGTCCTTTGAGTTTTGCAGCTCTCTCTTTTCATTTTTGCCCTTTAGTTTTGTCAACATACTAAGACAGACTAACATGGCTACAATATTTTGTAACCCTCCATCTCCATCCTTTTAGACATGTTTTTGAGGCAGCAGGCAAAAAGCCAGATGTAAGCAGTAGCTTTGTGAGGACTGGTTTATTCAGCATGTCATCATTTGTAACTGGCCCTGTGGCTGCAGCCTACCACAGTAAAGCACTCCCAGCACTGAGGATAGATGCAGGGTGAAACCAAGAGACATCTCTCTTTCCCCCCATTTTGCCAGAAACTGGTCAGCCAAGGCATATTTCCTGCTTATACTATTCCAACTTTTTGCAGGGAAAATCTAGAACTGGGATTATGCCCTGACCATTAACTGTGACTGGTTTGTTACAGCACTAACTGCAGCACTGCAAGTGAGTAGCATTTCAGTCTGTTACTGTATTATAAGTTCTTGTCCAAAATGTTCAGGATTTTGAACATTTCTCTTGCATCTAAGGAAAACTGACTACTAAAAGAAGATTTTGCACCAAAAGAATTTTGGCATTTTACATGGTACAAATTTACATTCAGCTTGGGAAAATGAATGCTTCGTCTAAAGAAACTCATGTAGAAGCAGGGAGGAGAAGAAATTGGAATGGCCCAAGAGGATAGCTAGGAAAAGTAACTCTTTAATTGTAAAGAGGAGATGAACATTTTCTTATGCCCCTCTGTAAATGGAAACAATGTTAAAAATAAGCATTATCCACCATTGACAGTTCATCTCCTCCTGAGGCACAGCTTCTCCTACACCAAATGTTGGGTTGTCTGATGTTCTTATAGGGATGTCAGAAGTAAACGGACGGATTGTCTTTTATAAAAAATGGGGGAGGGCCTTTGGGGATTTGCTGAAGCAACAAATCTGTTTCTCAAGCAGCTGTGGGATTTTGAATCCAAGGCCTAAAACTGCTAGAAATGAAGTTTTTTAATTCTCCGCTGAAATTGCATGCATATCATTTTTAATATTATTTCCAAAAATAAGAGTTAGCACACGGAAATCTATCACAGTTTATCTTCCCTCGAGGCAGAATTATGCAGGGGTGTGTCAGAAGAGAAGCTATCAAATGCTGGGAAGGGAGGACAAATTCTGTGGGTACTGGGGATCAGTGAAAAACAGGTTTGGCTTTTCCCTTTACATGACGGGAAGTGCTTTTTGCTAGGGCAAAGCTCCTGTGGATACAACTCAATACACTTGCAAAACCTCAGACATGAAAACGAACCCTACGTTTCTTGCCTGGCTGAAGTAGGCCCTCTAGGGTAAATCATGCAGGTGGTGGCCTGACAATGTGAAAAAAATTGTTCCCCTTAATTTTTTTTTTTACATAACATTATACTGAATATGAATATGCAAACTACTAATCTAATAAAGTTTCATACATCAACAAAAAATTGCCATATATGCTTTGTGTTGTTGCTGATATATTGTGATGGCCTGTGGTTTTAAGCAAGAAAGCTGCTCAGTTCCAATTTCAACAGTAAATAAAAGTCAAAGTGGGGACTTAAAGGTGTTTAACTTTGGCTGAATTGTGCTTATTATAAATCATAGCACAGAAATGTGTGCAGTCTTAATATTTTAATCCTTCTGCACTTCTAGGGTTTTTGTTGTTGTTGTGGCTTCTCCATTTAAAAAAATGCTGAAATGCTCGTTGCCTCATTTATCTGCATCTTGTTCAAGAATTGGCATTATGTGCATGGGTGGGTCTTTTCCCTTGATCGCCACGTGGCCCTTCAATTGCTTTGGCTTCAACTCTCAGAATCCCATAAGCAAGTGGTTCCCAACCTTGGGTCCCCAGATGTTGTTGGACTAAAACTCCCAGAAGCCTTCACCACTAGCTGTGCTGGCCAGGATTTCTGGGAGTTGTAGTCCAAGAACATCTGGGGACCCAAGGTTCTGGGGAACCACTGCCATTAGGGACCAGAAACGTTTCAGTCCCAAACATTTACATGGGCCAAAACTTCCCCACTCCTGATCTAGCATATATCTGTGTGTTCATCCCCAGCTGGATTGGGAACTGAGCCTGCAAAGTGTCCAGCATGCATGTATCTTTTAAAGAAGCTGTATCTCAAGCCACTTGCAACCGGATTGTTCGACTGATATTTTCAAGGAAGCCGCTGAAATGCAAGTTCTATGGCTTAACTTCTGTTTGGGGGAGCTGCTTTGCTAAAGTAAGTGCCATTATTTTACTCTGTACATAGAAATGGGTTGATAAATACATAGGCTGACTCTGCTCCCTGGTGCTTAAAAAAAAACAAAAAAACTCCTGCAGAACCATCATCGTAACTCTCCGTTTCCCAAGGAGCTCTCCCATGCAGCCTCAAAAATTCAATATGCTGATGGAGCCAAAGTAAATCGAAACACTGAAATGCATTAAACAGCCAAATTCCCTAGCAGAACCTGTAAGGATTTCTAATAGCTGAGATCTCATTAAAAGATAATGTTTGCATGTAAAGCCAGACAATAGGAAGGAAAGCCTCCTATGCCAAGCAACTGACAGAGCTACTGCATTCCTCATCCACCAGAGACGTCTATGTTTATGGTTCAGTAAGCAAAGGTATGAGTGATGCTCCTTAATTTATACTGCGGGAAATGCTGCGTGTCGATACCAGCTTTCCTCAAGTGTGTTTATTTCTGCACATCAGTTGACCAAGCCACAGAGGCAGACAAATACAGTTCATTTCAGAGCATGAGACATTTCCACTGCAGTGAGTCTCTGCACCTTTGACCTGATCTGAGGTGGGAACGTTGGCCAGAGTTTTAATTTCATTAAAGAAGGCAAAACTCTAGGTCCCTAGAAGGTCAGGTCCGTGGACATGATGAACGCTTATCCTTTAATTCTCATCTATGGAGCCAACCTGCTCTTGCTGGAAGTCTGTTTGCATCTCTGCTGGGAAAGCTGAGCTGCCAGCAACCAAAGATACTGAAGAACACTGAAGGTTCATTTGGCTTGGATTTGGGCTGTTTTGTTGTTGTTTAGTCGTTAAGTCGTGTCTGACTCTTCGTGGCCCCATGGACCAGAGGACGCCAGGCCCTCCTGTCTTCCACTGCCTCCCGTAGTTTGGTCAAATTAATGTTGGTAGCTTCAGTGACACTGTCCAACCATCTCGTCCTCTGTCGTCCCCTTCTCCTCTTGCCTTCACACTTTCCCAACATCAGGGTCTTTTCCAGGGAGTCTTGGGCTGTTTAGTCTGCAAGATTGAGAGTAAGCCCCACTGAACACAATGGGAGGTACTCTTGAATAAATGTATTTGTTGCTTATTTGCTATTATTACTTACATGTAAAGCCTGTCTTTCTTCCAGTGAGCTCAAACAGTGCAAAGGGCTCTTCTCCCCATTCCCATTTCATCTTCTCAACAGTCATGTGAAGTAGATTAAGATGTGAGAGAGTGACAGGTCTAAAGTGAGCTGCTGAATTTCCTCACTCATTGGGAAATAGAACCTAGATTTGCCAAGTCCCGGCCCAACCACCCTAACGACTATATCAGCTTTCAAGGTTATGTTCTTTGTTCCTTCTTAATATGCAGTACCAAATCTTTTTTTTTCTCATGCTTCTTCTTCTACCAAAGGTTGGAGATCATTGTGGCTCTTCTGATGTTAGATCTGGCAGTCCTAAACAATGGTGGTGCTTGTATTGCAATCAAACCCGTCTCCAAGATACTTTTTTTTTGGGGGGGGGGGGGGACCCAGAATTCTGCTTTCTGTACTGCTATTCCCAGTTACTTTACCTTGAATCATCTGCTGCAACAGGTAAACTTTCTGTTGCCCTCACATATGAGAACACAGAAAGACCACACTGTAGCTGAAATCCTGTTGCCACAGGAGTCAGACCAGAGCAGGCTCCTTGAATCAGTGGGGATTTGGCAAGTCAACTCCTCTGTAAGTTTCATTGATTCAATGGGCCTACTCTAGTTGCAATTTACTTTAGCCTAGTAAGTTACAACTAGAGTCGCAATTAGTAGGCCCACTTAACTCAAAGGAACTTATGGAGGAGTTGGGTTAGTAAATCCCACTCATACAGTGGACCTACTCTAGTGCAACATTCTATACAACACAACAGGATTTCAGCCAATGTGATGATAATGAATATCTTCTACATGCCTAGAATCCTTGTGATTGTTAAAAATACAGACAAGAGGCCTAGGAAAGATGTCTGCTGAGTATTTAGGGCTAGTCAACATGGATTAGTAGTCTGAAAGTATGAGGCAGCTTCATAAATTCATAACACACCTTTGAGAATTAAATACACCAGCACAAAAAGAGTATTTTTAGATAATCCAGCAAAGTCCCAAGCAGTAAAAATATGAGAGCAGCTTATCATTACTGCAATTATTTAAATTCTTATCTACAAAACTGCAAGAGATTTTGCTACGGCAAACACCTGCAGAGTCACACTTTCAGAAGTGTTCTAGATTATAGATAGAAATCAGTGAGTCTTATGAATAGAGAGAACTAGAAATTGTTCCTGTCACCATATTGCACTTGATATACCTTGAGCTTATAGAGAGGTGGCTATGCGTATCCACCATGTATAGCCATAGAGAGGGGTGGGGATGGGGACATTTACCAATGTACATTCAAACAAAGCTTTTGAATACAACTGACTACAACAGACTAGAGTTTTCACATCCTTGTTTTTCAAATAACCTTCATGTGCCAGGATTGTTGTGTGAACAAACCCTTGGGGCTACTTTTTCTGTCTCCTTTGGTCACCTATCACCACTCATTTAAATAAATGTCAACATATCAACATTCCATCTGTTAATTAGGAACTGTTTTGTCATGATGTGAATGTAATAGAATTTCACTAGATGATCTCTATATTTTTTCAAGTACATCTCCTGATTTCCTATGTCCATGAGATCCCTGAGTTCAGGAATACTTTATCAATGTAGGTCCATTTCCAGAGAAGGAGTTGGTCCAGACCTATGGCTAATTCCAGTACTAGCCCCAACCAGAGTAGGCACCCAAAACAGCATATACCTTGTGAGTAACAAGTCTCATTCTTTTCAGTGTGTCTGTTCTAGTGGAGACTAACATTGGATTTAATTCTTAATTACATTTCAAACAGAACCACTGAAATCAACTAGACCTAAGTGAATCATGTCTAATTTAAGTCCCATTGATTTCAGTGGGTCTGCTCTAAATAAAATTAAATCTGGATCCAACCCAATGTGGCTAGTGCCTTGACAATTTTTGCTTTGTTCTGTTCTTATGTGCATCAAGTTGCATCCAACTTATGGTGACTGTAAGAGGGTTTCCTGGGTATGTGAGATATTTAAGGTGTGGTTTGACCATTGCCTCCCCTCACTGAGGTTTCCATGGCAGAGCAGAGATTTGAACTCAGATCTCCTGAGACCTAGTCCAACTTTCAACCCACTACACCACACTGGCTCTCAACTTTTTAATTAGCTAAGTATAATTTAAGAAATAGATTCTATTTTGCTTCTTTCAAGATAGAGATGAAGTCATTGGGCAGAGGAAGAAAAGCCCCGGCCAAGAAATTTGTACTATTTGCTCCTGAAGAGACCACCAACAGCCAGAGATAGGTCTGATAGTTAAAACTCAAAGATATAGAACTTCAAAAAGAAAAAAAAGAGCAAGGACCATGACATTTCTCATCAACCATTGGTAGTTCAACAGTAGATTAGACAGGCTGGTTTCCATGTCATATTCTCACCCAATATGGTGATATATATGTGAAAAACAGTACGGTGTTACTGACAGAGCATCATTTTAGGACTTAGGAGATTGGGGTTTATACGAGATGGCAATGTGGGCTTTCCACCTCTGTACCTTTAAAATAGCAGCAGGGTGGGAGGAGTCTGGGATCTTTCCTGCATTCATAGCACTGAAAAGGTTATGTGGCCAATGGATCTTCTTTGAATAAAATCTCTTGGTTTCCCCTGAACTGAATGGAGAAGTATTTCGCCTTTCCTCACTCACTCCCCCACCCCACATCCCCGCCAGTCAGTCAATTAGCTAATGCCACAGTTTATCCAAGGTTGAATTTCTTAGGGGAAATGCCTGCTGAGTGCAATGAATTACTAATAGCTACTTGCTCGTTCTCTTAAAATGGTTTCCTGGTGCATTCCTCAGAACAAGCAAGATAGGTATTATTTATGCATCGTTACTTGAATTAGCCCTGCAGTGGTTTGCCACAACACTAGCTGAGCAAAGTATCCGAGGAGAGGCAAGGACAATGGAACATAGCCTTCCCGCTAGCCAATCCTGACATTATTGCTACCTTGAAGCAGAAATGGGAAGAGTTTTTGTTTTCTGGACTACAGCTCCCAGAGTCCCACAGCTGGCACAGCCCACGACCATCCTGGGAAGTACAATCCCCCAAACCCAAACATTTTCCCTCTCCTGTGTGCATGTGTGGCTAGCAGCTCTTCCCCAAAATGTTGGGAATCATGGCCAAGGATGGAAAAAAAAAAACACTATGGAAATCCACAGACATGAGGAGGAGTGATGGTTCAGCAGTGGAGCCACTGTTGTGAATGCAGGAAGTTGCCAGTGTGATCCCAGCCATGTCCATTTGAAAGATCAAATTGCAGATGATGAGAAGGTTTTCTGCCTAAAACCCTGGGAAGCTGCTGCCAGTCAGATACCGTAATACAGTAACAGTCCAGAGGTGGGCTGGCCCAAAACGTGTTATCTGAGGTAAAGGACATGATGGCACCTCCCCTGCCTCAATTCCATGTAAAAAAACAACAACCTCCAACCAGACTAACAATTGATTTTTTCTTTAATGCTAACGATGGGACGCTTCCACCACAGCTGAGTGCAGCAGGCTAACTTAGGGAGCACAGAGCAGGGTGCCTCATACAAATAGCTCTGTGTTTCAACACCTCAGTGCCCCTAGAGCATCAGCTGACTAAAACAGACATCTTACTTTGCCTCATGATTGGGCTAGCCCTGGATTAGGTTCAGACAAATCATTTGACCAGCTGAAAGGCATTTAAAAGAAGAAGAAGAAAATTTTTAAAAAAGGGAGCCTGTGTTTCGGGCATTTATAAACCACAAAAGTATGCAGTTAGTACAAATAAGGTTACCCAGGAAACAAAAGGGAAAAAAATAGATCTGAGTCTATTCAGTTACAATCTCTGCTGTGCAGGTTGAGAGGTGCCCTCTGCAAGGTGAGCTTCCCTCCATGGCCCCCTGGTGCTTCTGCTCTTTCGCAGTATCTCACATTCAATCAGGCTGGTAGCTATCATCCATCTTATGATCTGTCAATGCTTAGAGCAACTGCTGGTGATCTAGTACTTTTCCACTGTCCATGGACAATTTATGCCTTTAGCACAGATAAGGAGGGGGGAGGTTTTCTTTCTCAAGGAAGTCAGCCTTAAAGTAGAATGTTCATTTGTTTCTTCCATTAAAAAAAAGGTCACATGCACAATTAGTGACTGTAGGAAGTCATACAGGCCCCATCCAATTATCTTTTCCAGAAGTGACATTTCATTATAATGACGGATTAGGTCTAAATCTGACAGTCCGATGTCTTTCCCACCAATTTTGCACTTTTATTACTACTTATTATTTTGGAAGTGCCTAAATTCTGTTTTTAAGATTTACAAATATGCTATATATCTTTAATGCTATGGAGAGAGAGACACACACACAAAAAGGAGAGCTATTTTGGTGACCAGGGAAACTTCAGGAAGAAACTTCTTTATCATATGAACTAAATGAAGGTTGTTGAATCAAATATCCTGATTCTCTGATGTTCCCCAGGCTCTACAGCTATAGCTATGGCCAGTATCCTACTAGTACGTACATCCGATAATACAAGTGGCAGGACTTTCATCAGCAAATTAAAATGTCAGCACAGGTATTTCCTGTCACACACTTGATCACATACATAACTCTGTATGTCAGAGGAAATGCCTATTCTGACGTTTTATGTGTGTGTTATACATTATCAAGTCACATTTGACTTATAGCAACCCATTTCTTGACACATGGTGACACATGCCCTAGTTACATCTCAGCTGGATTACTGTAGCACACTCTATATGGGGCAGCCTTTAGAAAGTGTTTGGAAACTCCAGCAGGTCCAAAATGCTGCAGTCAGATTATTAACTGGGGCTGGTTACAGGGAACATGTAACTTCCCTGTTACAGCAGTTGTCAATCCATTTCTGAGAACAATTCAAAGTGCTGGTTTTAATCTATAAAGCCCCAAATGGTTCAAGTTACCTTTAGCCTGTCTAGCCACTGTGTGGCTCATTTTAAGCATCAGGAGCTAGGGTTTCAGGGCCTCCAAGACTCATGTATATGCCTCTGGCATCACTTTTGAACTTCTGTTTCTTTTCCCAAGTGAATATAATACCAACTAAAATACTGCTGTTTTGATTACATGAGAAATACTAATTTAGGAAACTTTTTCTATTCATTATTCACATTCTACCAATCAAAATCTCTCCATAAACTAGTTCACAAGTATATGTGTTCATTTGATCAGACTGAATTGCATTCCTGGCACTCACCCAAAGTATAATGATATTGCAGATTAACTATTGATTTCCCCATATTCCTTCAAATTATTTAGGCAAAAATGCATTATTTTGCAAGCATAGTATTTGTAATATCCTTTGCTATCTTCTCCGTATTTTATTGCTTTAATATGCGGAAAACATGGTGGGCAACTAGTAATTAGGCTGCTTGAAATCCCAGTCCTTGTATCATGGCACACAATACGCTTTCATTGTCTCTGTTTCAGAATAGGAGAAAGTGAATATATGGGAGGAGGTGGCCATTCAAATTTTGTTGAAAATGAAGAACAAACAGCTTTTTCATTCCACCTGAATACCCCGAATGCTCAAATTTAGAGATTACACACTGGGGTCTAGAACGCTGATGGTGCTAAACAGAGAAATAGCAGCAGTTAAAGGCCTAGGTCCAGCGGTGTCACTGTGCTATCCGTTATGTAGCCCCTTGCATAATTGCTTTCATAACCCCTTGCACAGCAGTATAATCTCACGCAACTGAGCAAACAGAAATGCCTCCCTCACCAGCACTACATGGGATACAGGCCAATACTTACAATGCGTTTGCCAGTTTTCTCCCTGGCTACCTGAATGTGTGAATATGATCTGTCAAATGAGGGGAATGCTTGTAGGTCAAGGATGGGCCCCCACGGCCCCCCACTCTCAGAACTCCGTGGGCCATTTCACCACCCCACCCTTTTTAAAAAAACACAAAGAGTCTGGAAGGTCACTTTTGATTTTGAAGAAAGGTTATTTCAAGACTCCCAAAAGATATGGTGGTAGGGGAGGAGGGTTGCCCATCTTAACAAATGACGTTAAAATGAGCAAACATGCCTCCAAGAGGCCTCTGGGGCATGGCTATTTTTAGAGTGTGTTTTTTACAGGCAGGGGAAAGTTTGTGGGCTCAAGAAGGGCCCCTGATAGACATACCTCTATTTTTAGGTTCCTCAATCACTATTCAACTTCTATTTTGGAAGTGCCTAAAATCTATTTTTAAGATTTACAGATATGCAATATGTCTTTAATACTACGGAAAAACACACAAAAAAATGAGAGCTATTTTGGTGAACAAAGAAACCTAGGAATAGGATTTCTTTATAATATGAACTAAATGAAGGTTGTTGAATCAAATTTCCAGATTCTCTGATGTTCCTCAGACTCTTCAGCTGCAGCTATGGCCAGTATCCTACTAGTACAACCAGTGGCGTAACACAATTGGTGGGACTTTCAGCAGCAAACTAACAAATCTAAGTGAACGTGAGTAGAATGCCCTATGAGACCTTGCCACTCCGTACAGCAAAAGTGGAGATAGGAAGCTGGGAAAGAATGGCATTTTGGAGCTTCCATGCACTGTTGTTCTATTTTTACAGAATAAAGTTACATATTGTTACAATCTGCTGTTACAGAATAAAATAATCTGTATGAACCGTGTTTTCCCCAAAATAGGACAGGGTCTTATATCAATTTTTGTTCCAAAAAAACGCATTAGGGCTTATTTTCAGGGGATGTTTTATTTTTTTCATGTACAACAATCTACATTTATTCAAATACAGTTGTGTCATCTTCTACAGGGTATTTCTCTCTATCAATAGGATGTTTTGCTTCCTCCTAAACTTAATATATGTCATTTTCAAAGGTTTCAAAGGTTCTGGGACAATTGAGGATAATTTTAGAAGAATAGTTTGTTTAGCAATTAGAAGTGTAAATACTGGCTGGCCAGTCAGAACATTCACATGAATTTAAGGCTTCTCTAAATGACATTTCTTCCCTTTGGATTATAGCCAGGATCAGACATATCCAGTACCCAGTGCTTTTTCACCAAATGTCTTCTTTGGTATGACAAAGTGGACTTGATCCATGAAAGCTCACATTAAAATACAATACTGTGTAAGGTGCCACATGATTTTTGTCTTTTTGTTTTTGTTTTTCCTTTGAATTTTGCCTGACATTCTTCGGTATCATTTACCTACAAAATATGTAACACTGCATGAAGACCTAAAACATTCAGATGATGAAATATTACTCACCATGCAGGTATTTCAGAAATCTGGGTGAAATTGGCCAGCATGCTATTGGTGGTCATATAAAGGTTGTGTAACTTACTGTAGATAATTGTAGCTAATTGACAAGGTGCTACTGGGCATGTAAGCAGGCACACAACTGAGTTGCATGGCAACACCACTTCAGTTAGCTGTAATTAGCAACAGAAAATTATGGAAACTTTGGGCAAACACCAATATTATTCTGGCAAAAGAATGTTTAAGCATCGTTCTAGCTCCTCTGTGAGAAGCTATGAAAACTAGGGGGGAAATTGTTTCAGGAATTAGAGTAGCATTATATAATAGATTCAAGTCGCATTAGGCTCTGAGATTTCAGTTCATGATAATTATCTTTAAAATCATGTTTCCCTATGTTCTTGTCAAGATGAAGACAAAAATAACTTACTTTAAATGTCCCAAAGTCCTGAGCTGACACTTAGAAATACCATCCAACTTCATCTGCCATTTCAAAGATCATCTGTTTAGCCTGCTGATAATAAATGCCATGTAGTCTTCATATGCATGTCAAATACCAGAAAAATAATACCTCTTCAGTGACATATGCCTATCATTTCTAAGTAATGAAAATGTTGTGTACTAGAGGATATGGCAATACCAATGACCGAGTTGTGAACCCTCCACATTTCTTTATTTGAGGCAATTCACCCTCAAAAGCTAATCCGTTTACTTGGAAGCATAGGTAGTGAGATTTCGGCTATTATTAGCAACCTGTTTCATTTTAGTAATTTTAGTAAAATTATTATTATTATTATTATTATTATTATTATTATTATTATTATTATTATTATTATTATTATTATTATTATTAACACTTATATCCTACCCGACTTAGTGGGACCACTACTCTGGGAGGTCATTACAATATGATATTATATATATATTAACATATTTTTATGGGATCCACTAAGCATATGATCACAATTAGAATTCAACAGTATGCATTAATAAAATAACACAAAACTGCTTGCTTGGCATGCATATTATCCTACTCCATCCCCTCCAAATATATTCAACATAATGTATGAAAAGTGATTTAAAATTTTGGGTGGTGTTGGGGTGTGTGGTTAGGGTTCTGTTTAAAGTGTTGTTATATGCTGTCAACTTACATCCGGTTTACAGTGACTCTAATGCATTTGTCTCATAAGTACTTTACCTTAGCAGCTGGGATCTTCAAAAACATCTGACTGCGCTAAAAACGTTTGAGGGAGTCTTATCTAAAATGGTCTGGATGAGTGCATTTTTTTAGTAGCCACTCTGAAGAACTGTTGTCCCAGAGAAGGCACGCTAGGCCTCTTCATTATTTTAGTGACTATAAAAGAGAAAGGGAGGGAGGGATGCCCTGTTCTGGTGGTATGTCATCTGATTTAACATGTGAACCGGGGGGGGGGCACTAGCCCAGCTTCCCCTCCCCCTACACATGCACATTTTCTCTCTCCTTACATGGACAACGGCAGCCTGAATAATAGGATCTAATATAAGAGTTTGAAGAGAGACTCCTCCATGCATAGCTGTTCTCCACACATTCAAGAACCCTGAAAATTCCTGAAAAATCAGGATTCTCAAGAGTAGGCTTTCATATTCAGATGGTCACTTTTCCTATGTGGAGAGTAACGATAGGGACAGGTTACAGCACTCCTTTCCTTGCTGATTTACTTTAACTATACTTGATCATCTCAGAAAAGAGAAATGTCAACCTGAATCCAACTGGAAGTCTCAAGTATAATACACCCACCAAACTCATGAAATTTACAGAAGTGTTGAGTCATCACTCAACAATTGATTCAATGGGCTTAGTTTAACAGATATAACTAACTAGATTTAAGACATGATGTACTGATTTGATTTTGTGTATGTGTGTGTGTGCGCACACACACATATACAATAGTAAGGGTGACTGATGTTGGCTAGCTCAGAATTGTGACTGAAGAGTCATTTCACATTCAGACCAGAACCTACAAATGTGGATCTGCCTTAAAGAACATTTTTTCCTGTCAGTGGCCAATGTTCTCCTCTTCTGCAAGGTTAATTCTCCCCTGGAAATTATTGTTCTTGTGGTGCAGTGGTTAAATTGCAGTAGTGCAGTGAGGACTCTGCTCATGACCTGAGTTCAATCCTGGGTTCAGGTAGCTGGCTAGAGGTTGACACAACCTTCCATCCTTCTGATGTTGATGGGAGTGCCCAACCCACTGGGGGTGGGGGGAATGCGTAGCCTGCACCATTTAAATTGTACACTGTCCAGAGAGTGCTTTAAGCACTATGAGGAGGTATGTAAGGAACACACTTTGCTTTGCTTTGTTCTAAGCATGATTTTCTACTTGTGATTGTTTCCTCCTAGTGAATAAGCAGCTCTCTGCATCTCATCTCATATGCCCCTGAAATAGAGTGCTCTATCAGTCTCCGAGTTTGCTATTTCCACCCCCAATATCCTTTGGTAATTTTCTATATCTACAAAGAAAATATTGCTTCCCTTTCCCCATTTTCTTCTATTAGCAAATGCAATTCTGTAGCTGATATGTTTATCTTCTTAAAAGGCCCTGCCCCATTATTGGAGCCTTGGAATATTTCCTGATTATATTTCTTAGTTAAGCAGTCAAGAAAGGAAATGTCTTCCTTGAACAATGGGCTTTGCATATGGAAAAAGAAAAAAAAAGTGTAGTCTCTTCCCACACCATTATCATATTAGGATCACACTCTATGCTGTATAAGATGTGTAGAAAAACTGTGGTCTTCCAGACTACAACAGCTGTTGGACTGCAGCTTCCCTAGTCCCTCAACATTGCTTTCACTGCTTAGAGCTGAATGGGAGTTGAAGTCCAACACATCTGCGCAGTCACATGTTCTCTAACTCTCCTATAAGAAAGGAGTAAAGCCAAAGCAGAAATGAGCCATGTTAATAATACGCAGAGTGATGTCAGAAACCTTGTGAATGGGCTCAGGAGTGATGTCAATTTCTGAAGGAGTAGAAGGCAATCTTCTTCAGAAGAAATTTCCCTTCCTTTCCTTCTCCTTGGTAGCCCTATATGCCCCCCCCCCCCCCAAATGCTGTGCAAACAGTTCAGAATTCCTCTGCCTGATTATGGGCCACTTTCCCCTCTTACAGCAGCTCCATAACACACAAAAATTAAGTAGGTAACACTGAGCCAACACTGAGCCTACAAAGACATTCCATGAAGATGCATACCAAAAAAAAAGTGGAGGAGGGGGAGAGAAATAACCCATCACATAAGCTTATCTTTTGAACACAGATATACCATGCTGGGTATATTCAGAACTCTGAACTGTTTTCAAATACATGGGATGTACAATACCAATCATTAGCAGCTATTATGAACCTTTGGATTAGCCACAGGGCCTCCTGCTCTGGCCTGGACAACTTAAGCTGTACCTTCAATAGACAATAATATAGCTCATTGCTTGGAAGAGCTATGTTTTCAAGACTACAGCTCCAAGAATCTCCCTGCCAACACTCCTAACTTTTCAAGGTCTACTGTAGTTATAGATCCCAGGCTTTTCCAGGCTTAACAACGCTTGCAAATGGAGTAACAGGAAGTAATCACAAGGAAGCAGTTTTAAATATTTTATGCCAGCATATAGAATTGGTGTACAAAGGTTATGACAGACATCCTGAATTGGAGAATTTATCTAACAGATTTCACTGAGGGCACAACCCCCCACAGTCCCACCCTGAACCTGCAAAAATTAAGAGGCGAAGGACCTGATCCATGATCAGATCCACTGAAATCACAGAACAATCTAATCCAAGACAGAGATTTGCTTTTCCTCTTTCTCTCCTGTTCAGGTACCTGGAGAGAAACAGAGCAAAAGTAGAAAAGAGAGAGGAATAGAAAGAGTAAAATACAGAGGTTGGGAGATCCATAGTTACAACAGCCCAAGTTGGAGGAGGGTTAGTTTGATTAGGATTTGCAAGGAAAGGTGGGAGAGAAAGAACTGACAAGCTTTGTGGATACTTGTTTGGAGAAACGTAGGGTGCTTCTAATTAAAAAGGTACCATGTTTCTGTTAACACTATACCAGCCTTAGGGCAACTGATGGCAAATTATGCAATTTTTAGTCCTCTTACAATGTCAAGCTTTCTTGTGCTGATGTTTCCCCGAAAATAAGACAGGGTCTTATATTAATTTTTGCTCCAAAAAATGCATTAGGGCTTATTTTCAGGGGATGTTTTATTTTTTTTATCTACAACAATCTACATTTATTCAAATAGTCATGCCATCTTCTGGTTGCTGCACAATGGTGGAGGGCGGGGTTTCACTTAACTGGGGCTTATTTTTGGGGTAGGGCTTATATTACGAGCATCCTGAAAAATCATACTAGGACTTATTTTCAGGTTAGGTCTTATTTTCGGGGAAACAGGGTAGGATTCATCAAGCCAATCTCCTGCTATTGGCTTAACAAGAAAGGGAAATCTTCTTCCTCTTCCTCCTCCTTCGTTATTCTTCCTCCTCCTTCCCCTCTGTCTTCCCTTCTTCTTCTTGCTTATCTTCCACCACCTTGCTTCTCCCAGTTCTTTGACATATACTTCAACCATCAGAAAAACTGTAGCTGCTTACTAAACAGGACCCCTCAGCTCATTTCCACATAGATGTTCATTGACCTTTTTTGTTCCCTTGTAGAGAATTTCCTTTCCCCACCCTCAAAAGGGAAGTATTGTGTACCAGCTCTGAATCAAGGCTACACATGGTCCAGAAGAAGAAACTAGCAAAAGATGGTCTAGGGGGTGGTTTGGAAATGGCTGGAAAAATGGGCACTTCTCTAACAAATGTTGTGTGCAGGCCATTTTAACACAGTAACCTCAATGCCTTATTTAGGACT
Organism: Intellagama lesueurii; assembly: GCA_037013535.1. NCBI lineage: Eukaryota > Metazoa > Chordata > Lepidosauria > Squamata > Agamidae > Intellagama > Intellagama lesueurii. Next base: position 105,038,138 of record JBAJHW010000003.1, read on the forward strand.
GCACTGTTCAATACAAATATTTTAGCCTCCCTCACTGTAAGAAGAAAAATATTGGAAATGCTTTTGTGTCACAACAACTGACAGAGGCATGGAACTCAGACAGCATCTTCTGCACCAGACCTTCTGAAGTTAAGATTTACGTTAAGGGAATAATCTTTCCTAAATCCGCTCTATCTTTCTTTAAAGATGAAAAAAAACAGTGCTATCTCTCTCAAATACTTTCCCTGTATAGCCTGCATAGTTGGGTGAAAACGTTAAACAGCATCTACACCACAGAAAGCTAAGCTTCCTGTGCACTCAACTTGTGTGGGGATTAATTGCATCTAGTATGGGAAGCAAAGCAGATTGGGCTCTAATGTGTCCAGGATGCGATAGTCTTAGAAAAGATCCTTTTATGTGCCTTCACTAAAGTATGCCATTAAAAAGTGTTCTCCTGTTATTTATGAACCGATTCTGTCCAGCCAGGCTGTATCTCATATACACAAAGGAGAAAATCTTCAGTAACTAACAATGACTAAAATATGTATTACGTTACACACAGTACATCATTTAAAAGAGGGAAGTGAGGTACATACATTTATATTCTTTCATGTTACATTCCTCTCTGAGTTTTAAAGTGTGTGTTGCTTTCAAGCGACATCCAGGGGAAGGGCTGGAAGGTTTTGTTTCCTTTGAAAGTAGGAGAAACAGCACAGACATATAGTATCCCTTTCTGTAATATTTAGTTTATTCATAATGTACAAGCAGAGCATTTGTGGAGTAAGCAGACAGTTTGGGTAGAGAAAACACAATCAATGACTCAGGGTTTCCGGGTTCTGCAAACCACAGTAGCTTGAGCCTCTTTAAGGTGTTACAAACATGTTAAACAGAAAAATGGGGTGCCACACCCCGATCCTCCACATGCATTTCTTTCACTCTCCTCACATTAAGGGTGACTTTCCAAAGAACAGAGTCTCCACTAAATGTACAGGCTGGCCACATGATTCGAAATGCTGGGGATGGCTGGAGGGGAGCCGTATTGTGAATGTATGTAGAACCATACGGAGGATTCAAACCCCACACAGAAAAAGAGCTTATTCTCTTCAGATGCAGAGGAGGCAGTAGGAACACATAAGGAATAGTGTGGGGCCCAGGAACCTCCCTTCCTGGTGTGTTTGGTCTACTCAGTTTGATGATGCTTGAGCAAGGGTAGTGTAGAACCTTATAGGCCTATTAGTTTCTTCTCCTCCACTTAAACGCCACATGTCCACTTGTCTGTCTCTGAATTCAAGGCATAAACAACAAAAGATTTCTCTACTCCTTCCTTCTGGTCTGAGTACAATCCCCTTTCCAAATTCTTGTACTTGTTATCCCCAAGGCTAAGCACATTCTAAGTAATCAAGAACTTGACCCTTCACCTTCCTTTGATAGGACCTCCTTGGCTGTCTAGCTACATCCACAAGGCGCTGGGGGGGTTGGATTGCACAACAAAGTAAAGCAAGGGAAAGAGTGCTGCTTATATACTGCCCCATGGTGCCTGAAGATCTGTCTGGGCAGTTTACAACTTAATTATGCAGGCTATACATTCCCTACCACCACCCTGAGCTGGGTACTCAGTTTACCAAACTTGGAAAGATAGAAGGTTGAGTCAACCTTGAGCCAGCTACCTGAGCCTGTCAGGATTGAATTTCGGTTGTGAGCAAAGTCTTCACTGCAGTACTGCAGTTCAACTACTGGGCCATGAGGGACACCATCTAGAGTAGTTTCCAAGCTACTAGCTATCCCTGCCTTGGGGTATGATTGTTGTCCTTTGTCTAGTTGCTTGAAGCTGAGAATCATTGAGTAGTTTCAGCCAATAGGCATATTAGCAGCAACCATAGCAAACCATAGTATTAGGCACTGATAAGATCACCTAAAGCAAGATGTACCAGGGGAGAGGAGAGGCAAAATAGAGGAGAGGAGAGGCGAGTGTGCCACATCCTGCCCTATATTCCTGTAAACTAAATTGTGCAGAAGAGGTTGAAGATCTTCTATGCGAAGGCTCCTCAATTAGGGAGGGCATTTTGGCCTTGGCTGGCAGAGGCCAGATTGTCCATCACATGCATTCACAGTCAAGAACTCTTATTCTTTTATTGTACTTTTGACACAGGCTGAGAGTGCACAATTGGAAACCTCTGTCTCAGGAGCAGGCTATGTTTATTTTTGGATATTTTACTATATATTTACTGTAAAGACAGTAAATGTTTTTTTTAAATGAACCGTAATACTGTATTATGGATTTCCTGTTTGGTATCTATGTAACTTAATAAAATTTTATAGAGGAAAAAAAGCTCCTCTAACCAAGTTTTTTTGCCCTGAGGAAACATGGAGGTTGTTCTCCCATTCTAGTGTGGAAACTACCCTTCAGTCCATCAGCTTCTGTGAGTGAAATGGAAATTGGATTTCCTCACAGTCAGGAAAAGGAATTTGGCTAGTTCTGGCAAGAACTATATCCTAAGAAACAGGTGGCCGAGCTCTGTACTCTCAGGAGAGCACCTTTATTCATGCCACCCCGCAAGACCTCCAGTAACACCAAAGAACAGGAACTATATGGGGCAAGAAGTCTGACATAATTCCTTCCTATGCCAGCTTTCCTTTAGTCTGCTTCATAGATTATCCAAATGGCACAGTTGCGTCTTTCTTATGTCTGTGGTGTTCCAGTGACAACTGAAAAATGAATCTGCATGGAATAGATAGATGACTTGGACAATGCCCAGTGAAACTGATGATCCAACTCTGATAAAGCATGAATCAAACCACAGAGACCATTCCTCTTCCCCAGCCAGTCATGTTTTATGTCATCCACAGCCAGATTTTAGAAATACAGTCCTCAACTCCTCATCACCCCAGCTTTAGAAAACAGCTGCCAGAGGATCTATCCAAATCTATAATTCATCCCTTTCTACCTTTCCTCGAGATGAAATATGGAGAAACCCTCACCACCACCTCCTAAACAACATCAGGCTTTTCCTAACTAACTGTGCTCTCCATGTTAAGGATGGTTATTGTGAGCCCTTGCTTTTAACAGTTTTTAATTGATCTGATTTTTTATTACCAAATATTTTAATTGGTGTTTCCTTACTGCTTTGTAATTTAATGATGGTCTTGGTTCTTTCCATTGTCTTTAATTTCTGTACATCCATCTGAGATATTGTTTTAGATTTGGTAAATGGCATGTAAACTGGTTAAATAAACATACAAGTAAATAACACAACTGGCTGTGTTCTGTAGGTTTTTCTTCCTAACGTTTTGCCAGTCTCTGTGGCTGGCATCTTCAGAGGACAGGAGTTAGAACTCTGTCTGTGTTCTGGTGTAGTGTGTGGGATAGTTGAGTATTTGTAGCTGTGGGATCAGCTTTTTGTCCTTTTCAGGAGATTGGGTGACTATGGTGATCAGGGTGTTTTTTGTTATGGGTGTATTGTTGTGATAAGGGGGGGAAGATGGTCTGTCACTGTGATTGACAGACCGTTGTCGCCACCGCTGCCACCGCCGCTGCAGTGGTCTCCAGCTGGCCTCCGCCGCTATCGTCTGCAGTAAGGGACACTGGCTGCCCTTTGCAAAGATGGCGGCTGTGGCTTCATTTAGGGTAGGAAAGCTGCAGCTTCCATCTTTGCAAAGAGCAGCCTGGATTCCCTTAGCCTGCCTTAAGGGAATCCAGGCTGCCCTTTGCAAAGGTGGCAGCTGCAGCTTCCCTACCCTAAATGAAGCCACAGCCACCATCTTTGCAAAGGGCAGTCAGTGTCCCTTACAGCAGGCCGTGGCTGCATAGGCCACCGCAGCGGGCGGTGATGGATGGCGGCTGCGCCAGATGATGGCAGCAACTAAGGTAGGGAGAGGAAGGGGGCGGGGGATAGGCTGTGGAGGTGGATGGCTGTGGGGCTGGCTGGCTGCTTATCAGCCCGCTGATCAGCTGATCAGCAGGCCCATAGGCAGAATGGGAAGGCCATAGGAAGAGAGGGAAGGCTAGCCTTCCCTGTCTTCCTATGGGGGAATGAATAAAAATGGGGCAATATTCATCCCTTCGTATTCGTCGGGGTCTCTGGAAGTGACAAATATGAAGGGATGAATATTTAACGAGTCAGCGATTTTTTTACAAATATCGCGATATTTTTTATTCATCCCCATGTCTGCTGTGAATACATGATGCTTATTAGCATTATAGTTTATGATATGTTTTATCATATTACTTGTTTTGAAGAAAACAAGGAATTATGACAGGCAGGACAAAATTATCCCAGTTGGAGGCCTCTCTGATGATCTAAAATACATTAATATATGTAGTAAATGTTGGAGATTGATAGGATGTAAGTGGAGGCAGGGAAACAGAAGGCAGCACACACTTAGTTGTACTAATTTGTTCCCTCAGGCAGTCCTACAAAACCTGTGTGCTAAATAAAACTGGGATTCTGCCAGACCAAGACATTTTGGCAGCAGAAGCAGCAAATCTAAATGGGAACTTCTCATGGAGGGAGGGAGGGAGGGGGAATAGATACTTATAGACTTGGTGACTGTCTACTTGGCACCTTTTGATTTTTGTAACAGAGCACCAATTAATGCATCATGTGACCTGAACTGGGGTGTGTGAGTAAATAGGCAGGTGAACATAACAGTGTTGTCCACCAGCTTCAGAAAAAGTCTCCATATGGGTCAGAGCAGGAATATTTGTGCATTTCCAGATCAGTTACATAAGCCTTTGGTCACTTCATCCAGCCCTACAATTCAGTAAAGTCTGCTCCAGCATTTTGAGGGTTTTAAACATTGAAATGGGGGGAGGGAAGCTGCTTTGATCCAGTTGCATGTCATGGAAAATGAGCCAATAAGGACTCAGACCAACCTCTCCAGATTCTATATATTCCCATCCACTACTACTGTAGTAGTATGTAGTAGTCGTCGTCGTCGTTGTAGTCGTCGTCCACTGAACAGAGCAGCCATTTCACTTGCACACATGGGAGAGGGTGCTACATAAGGATGTGACTTAGGGTTAACCCAAATGGAACCACTTTCTTTCGTTCTCAGAATCTTTTGTAGATTTGTGACGGACAGCCTATGAAATACATAGATCTGGGATTCCTAAAAAAAAAAAAAAAAGAGTAACACATTTCTTTTGTATTTTCTCTTTTGGAGAACATCCATCTGACTTTTGATATTCTTCCAGCAAATAATGTTCCACTCAGGAGGAGGGCTGTCAGTAGCCAATAAGGATTAAGAAAATACCTGGAAGGTTGTCTTTAAAAGACCTGGAAAACTGGAATGGCTGCTGGTTAGCTGTTTGCTGCTGTTGCTGAGATAGCTCCTCTGACCTCTGTTTTGGGTCGGATTTATTCCTTGCTGGCCCACTTCTACTGCTACTGCTGTTCCACCATTTTGAATTCATTTAAAAAAAATCTTGCTGCTGTTCCTCTACTTCCAGGGTCCCCATCCCCCGGTCCGCAGCACGGTACCGGGCCGAGGCCTTGGCAGGACCGGGCCACAGAGACAGATCTCCTGGGCCCCATCGCACATACGCCACACACAGAGACACACACATGCCCCCCACATGCATGCACAGGTACCCCGCCCACCCACGTGCATGTGCACTGGTGCCCCACCCATCGACGTACACGCGCACGGGTGCTGGACCCACCGACACACGCACGCATGGGTCCCCCACTCATGTGCGCACGTACGGGTGCCCCACCCACCTGTGCATGGATGCTGCCCCCCCCGTCCGCTGTTTGGAAAAGGTTGGGGACCACTGCTCTACTTGATTACTTTATGGATTATTTGGACTCCCTGTTTTTTGTTTTCTTTTGTTTTGTATTTTTAATTATCAATGGGAGGGTTCCCTCCCCCACTTCTTATGTAAAGCTGTCTAGCTAGATCCACAAGGCACTTGGAGGGTTGGATTGTGAAGCAAAGCAAAGTGTGCTACTTATATACCGCCCCATAGTGCTTAAAGCTCTTTCTGGGTAGTTTACAACTAATTTATGCAGGTTACACATTAGTGAGCTGGGTAGTCAATTTACCAACCGTGGAAGGATGGAAGGCTGAGTTAACCTTGAGCCAGCTACCTGAGCCCATTAGAATCGAACTCAGACTGTGAGCAGATTTGATTGTTACTGTTTACACAGTAGTTTACTCTTTGCCCTCCCAACCCTGGAATAAAGACGCGAGACAGATAATATGGGTTAAAACACGGGCCACACTTTATTGGTTGAAAATTCTAATTTGCCATCCTTTGGCAAAGGGGGGCCTGCCGTAGTGCAGAAACAGGTAAATCGCAGAGGTATCCAAATACCCCTTAGTCAACAGATGGGCAAGTCCCCAGCCCCAGGTTCTTGCGGTCTTAAAGATAGCAGGAACCCAGCCGGCCGTAATTAAACACCCCCAGACCTCAAGCCATCTTTAGTTGATGACGGTCCGGTGGTGGCCCAGCGCATGTTTCCCCCCCCAATCACTGTAATCGCATGATCCGCAGTGCTGGGAGGTCCGATGCGCTGTTAGCTTACCTGATCTTACAGTGGGACTTACCGGAAAATACCTGTTTTTTCTGCACTACCCGCCACAGCATAGGGACTAGCATAGCTAAGTCCCATGCCCGCCATCGAGCCACTCGAGCTCAACAAGCAGGCCCCCCTTGATGTCTTCCAAGAAGACATCCAAACCTGAATCGGACAGATGGACTCCATCTTTCCGAAAAAATTCAGGCCTATCCAAACAGATCCTCTGGTGACCAATCACCGATCCAAGGCCACTGCAGACTGCTCTGCAGACCTATCGGTTAACATCCCTGCGTGCCGTGTTAACGTTGAGAAAAAACCTGGCGTCTCTCCACGCCAATTGAGGAATTATCATGGACCACACGATCCGCATAGCAGGATACCTGGCCTTCAACCATTTCAGGTCGCGTATAATGTCCAAGACCAATGCCTTACCGGGATGCCTGGCCAAATCATTGCCACCAAGGTGTACCACCAACACATCCAGTGGATATTGGCCAAAGGTCGCCAACCTGCATAACTGGTTCCACACCATGCCTCGCAGCCCTTTCCATGTGACATGCGCTCTGGCTCCGAGACCCAGGTCTCTCTCCCATGGGGATGCAGCAGCATAATGCTCTGCCCAGTGTACATAACTGTGGCCGATAATCACAATATGCCTTCGTCTCACTGACCCTAAAGGACCTGTAAAGACACAACAAGACCAGGCCCCTGCCTATACGTTAGGTAGCGTTCTTATATACCTGCGGTAATTGGATGATGACCACCGGCCTAGACGCTTGATCTCCTCAGAGCTATAACTCAGGGCTGTTGCAGTGGAGGCTGTGCCAATTCTACACGAATGGGTGCCAAATCTCATACCAATAACACCTACTCTGTCTAATGCTAGGTTGGTTAATTTCCAAAACTGATATTTCGTCAGAGGCGACTTATCAGTATGTTGAAAGAAATAACCGGGGTCCATTCCTCTAACCTTTAAATATGCCTGAGTGGCTTTAACATGGCATATGCTGCTTATGCTACACTGTCCTAAGGTGATTTGTGTACCCTTGCCTAGTTGATCGGCCTTGGATCACCGAATGAGTATTTGTACCTTCGTTTCCTCAACCTTAACATCCTGCCATTGCAGGGCTAGCCTGGACTTATCATTTTTTCCTCCTGCAACCACTTCGCTAATTCTAAGGGCACCAAAGAACGCCATTAATGACACTGCTTCAAATAGGACCCTTTCGTATCCATCCCTACATAAGAGCGCCCACTGCTTACAAATATGCTCCAATAACAGAGGTGTTATAGGGGCTCTAGTATCTTGAACTCTACCCCTCTCTTTGGACCATCCTTCTATCATTTTCCTTATGTGGAAATCCCCTGAGTGGTCACTATAGCCGTTAATTTTTGCATAAAAGGCCAGTGCCGACAGCCTTCCTAGAATAGTGCCTGGTGCCAGTCCTTTTCTATTTAGATGCACAATAAATTGCTGCAAATGTTCAACCGGCGCCGGCTGTGATACTGGAGGGGACTCTTGAGAGTCCCCTGGACTGCAAGGAGAACAAACCTATCCATTCTGAAGGAAATCAACCCTGAGTGCTCACTGGAAGGACAGATCCTGAAGCTGAGGCTCCAATACTTTGGCCATCTCATGAGAAGAGAAGACTCCCTGGAAAAGACCCTGATGTTGGGAAAGTGTGAGGGCAAGAGGAGAAGGGGACGACAGAGGACGAGATGGATGGACAGTGTCATCGAAGCTACCAACATGTATTTGACCCAACTCCGGGAGGCAGTGGAAGACAGGAGGGCCTGGCGTGCTCTGGTCCATGGGGTCACGAAGAGTCGGACACGACCTAACGACTAAACAACAACAAGCCAAGACTTGTGAAATGCTATCCCTACCCCTCCATGATTGCTATCCCCTGAACTGTAGTTTTCATGCAAAAATTTATTTCCAAGAACTACTGGTATCGATAAACTAGTTTATTAACAAATAAGGCATATTTGATTAGAACTGCTGGATAGCTCAGTGGCTGAGGTCGAGCCAGAGGCTGGGAGTTCGATTCCCCACTATGCCTCCTTGACAGGGACGGGGCTCGATGATCCATAGGGTCCCTTCCAGCTCTGCAGTTGTAAAATTAGTGTTGTTGTTGTTGTTGTTGTTGTTGATTTTAAATATTTCTTTTTCTTTAATTAATTTCTGCACAGTAAATTCTGTTGACTTTTTGTTCTTGTTTTGAGGGGTGAGAGGTTTCTCTCTTGTCCTCACGGAGATAATCTATGACTGGAAAAGGGAAGCTCATAATTAATGTGAGGGTTTCAGTGTCATAGCAGAATCTTCTTTCATCTCTTAAAACATACAAATGAGCTTGCATTATCTGGTGATTGGTCTTTGGGATTTAAGCATGGGATTACTTTGAAGTCTGATTTCACAAACACAGAAAGACTGCCTAAATTACTTCTTTGCAACATCAACATGCTTTCTGCTCAGAACTACAAGGTAAGTATCTCTAATGCATGTTTCTGCCCTCTGAGACTTCTGATTTACAACTGGCAGGGCTGACTTAGTTGGTAAGCCTCTCCTCTGATCATCTGTATGCGAGAGTAAGAGTGTTCTGCTTCAGCTATCTGCCTAGAAAAATGCCTCATTTACCTTTACAAATGAGATTGGCTGGTGCATCAACTAAAGTGAAATTTTTATCCTGTTCATGATAAATATGCACCTAGAAAACTGTTCCAGAACCTGCTAATGACACTTATCAAGACACATGTTATAAAACAAAGAACATTTTTCTTATAGCTAAAGCAAACTATTGAAGTTCTTGGTCTCCTCAGATGATGTATAGCTCTGGATAATGGCCATTTGGCAGGCCCTACATTTTGTAACATCATGTAGACTCTTGATTTAGCTGAACAGCTAGAGAAAGAAGATGGACTTCCTCACTAAACAGCTAAAAGCAAACGAACAAAACCCATTTAAAAAAAAAACCTCACTGAGTCTTTAGATCTTGCCTGCCTCTACCTAATGTCTAGCCATTTATTCTTAAAGTTGGTCTGATCAGAAAGTTAAAAAGAAAGGTCAATGCATTTTAGTTTTTGTTAAAGTATTCTACTAGAAATCAGAATAACCTCATTTAGATCTGCTCAGCTTTTTATATCTAATAAAAAAAAGTTAATGCATTATAGTTTTGTGCAACAATTTGATTTAGATATGCTCCGGATAAGGTGGAGGGCATAGGGCAATTTCAATTAATCTTGGCCTCAAAAGCCTTCAGAGAACTTAATGTAAAACCAAGTACTTTTGCTTCAGTGTGAATTGGAATATTTGTCTTCCACAAAGCCCTTTTTCCCCCCAGAAAAAAAGTATTATGAGGATATGAAGTAATGCATTATATAAATCAGGGAAGGGATGCATTTTCCAGTCAGTTTTAGTTTTACATGTATTCACCCACAAGTCCATTCCATCCTATTTCTATAGTAATCTGTAGACATTTTAAAAAATTACACACAATTTCACATTCAAATACCTATTTTAGATATTTACTTATCACTGAATTCTCTTTCAAAATAGTCATTTTAAATGTAGCTTGATTTTTTTTTAAACTGAGAGCTGCCTCAGAATCAAGGCCAGCCCTAACATGAGACAGACTCAAGCAGATGTCTCTGTCTAGACTGTACTAAACAGGATCACTTTGAGGAGCAGTATATCATTTGGGGTGATCCTTGCACCCACATTCAAGGATAGACCACACTGCACCTCAAGTGACCCTGTTTAGCACAGTCTAGACCATTTCTTTCAAGGGAAAAGAAGCTTCCCATTTCTCAAGAGAGTTCAGCTAGCTGGTTGGCTTTTCCCTTCGTTGAAGTCGCTTAACAATCTTGAAAAACAGAAAGCTTCCTTTCTGCTCACCTGCAGAGGGAAAGGGAAACAACGCTTTGCTAACTGACATGGGGGATCGGCAAAGCTTTGGAAGACCTCTTTTAAAAGCACTTTCAAAACATCACAAATATGTTAGCACACTTAAAAAAGAAATGCTAAACTTCCTTTCCCTTCTCCTCTGCAGACAAGTGGAAAGAGAGCTTTCCATTTCTCAAGATCGTAAAGTAGCTCTAGCAAAGGGACAGCCAGCCAGCCAGCCAGCCACTTTGACTCAATCCCAGCAATCATTCACAATGGAACCAAACCAAAAGGAAGTGATCCGACCTGTACCAAAAGAAAAACAAAACAAAACAAAAACCAGTAGCTCCTGACACAGACCCAAAAAGGTGTGGGAAGGCATCAATCAGAACTAGGATAGATCACAACGGCACATCTGTCATGTGATTGCCAGAAGAAGGAGTGAACCAGCCCATGCCCAATCCAGACCAAACCACAGGACAAATGCCCATCCAATCACATCCTCAGACAGCATATTTTCAATATTATGAAAAAGCAGCAAAGTGTTATTTAACTGATTGTTGTTGTACATCTGCTGTTAGGAAACAGGAAAGCTTATTATTGTGATATTTTCTGCCTTAAGAGTTTAAAAAAACCTGACTGAGCTATGAAACTGCATGCCTTCTCTTGGGGGAAGCCTTCTCTGGCTGCTTGACTTCAGGCACCAAAATGTCTCAGGATAGCTCTGATCCAAACACTCAGGAAGTGCAAAAGCTAATGGGTGACTTCTGTTCCAATCCACACATTAGTCAAGGAGGCATATGTCAGATTCACAAAGATTGCAACCATCCCTAATTGTATTTTCTTATATTGCTGCTACACAAGCGTGCAGCAATATATTGTGCTGCCAGCAGTATACAGCATTCCATCAACCAAATCACAAAATAGGGATGCCCCAAACAAGAACTTATAACTATGAACCTGGATCTCAGATCAGCACCAAATTTGGCATGGATGTAGATGAAAGGCTGCTTGTGCCAAATATGGAGATGTTTGGGCAAAGGGTTTTTGAGGTATGAATTTTTAAAACGTAACACTGTTTTACTCTTCCACAGAACGAAACGACCTGAAGGTCTGCCTGATGTAAAACAGATGAAACACATTGATAAGACTTGTTTTAGAATACCTGGCTTCCTTTTATTCAGTATTGTAATAATCATACTGATTCTCTTAGCAACCCCCCAGCCATTCATGCTGATTTATGGAAATATGTGTTAACTAGTAATGCCCTTTGATATGTTTACTATGTGGGGTTTGATGGTTTATAACTATCTTATGGTTTTGTATATTGTATCCTATTAAATTTTAAATAAAAATGATAAATAAAAAACAGATGAAATACATTGATAAGATAAATTTGCATACCTGGAAATAAAACATTTGTTTTAGTCTCTCTTTTTTTCTTTCACAGTAATTGAGCCATTCATGACTCTAAATCACAGTTTACAATTAGTGCTTTTGAAGCCTGAAAAGCTCTGAAATTTGCTGTCTTCCTTATAACTTTGAACATTCTAAAGGACTGAAGTATTTGTGTAATATAGCATTCTGACCAATCAGAATGTGTCTGGAGTCAGCCAGGCAGCTATGCTGGGCAGGTGTCACAAGTCTGTCACTCTTAACCCTGCCAGGGCATTCAATGGGAGAGAAAGCATTTAACTCCTTCCTGGAGCCAAAACTTTTTAAATCCAACCTAGGAGAATATTTAAAAAGGTATTTTTTTTAAAAAAAAAAAAGATAATAATATTCAGCAGCTAACTCATTTAAGCTGTGAAATTACTGTTGTTGTTTTTTCCTGGTTTATTCATTAGTAAGGTTATCTGGTTTACCCATAAAGAAGTTTACCCAGTTTAGTCACAAGTATGTTTACCTAGTTTACTAGGGAGTGAGCTTACTTGTAAATATTTAAAAAGAAATGTTTAAAAAATAGAATAATATTCAGAAGTTCACTCACAATATTAGAAGCTGTGAAAACATTGGTTTTGTGTTTTGTTTTATTTTGTGGTTTTTTATTTTTTGTTTTTGTTTTTTGCTTTGTGACTGGTGATTATCTCAAAGCAAGTTTTACCCAGTTTACTCATTAGTAAATTAGTAACAGCAGCCAATGACAGCTGCATGAGGGGAGAACCTTTGGGTGAAGGTTAGGGAGACAGAAGGAATGTAGAAACATCTTCAGCCCTACCTTTCTTGTTCTTATATGAGTTACTGCCTTCCAAAATGTCTTATCATTAAGAGCTCTGCTCAGATCTTGCAATCTAAGAACATCTCACGTTAGGTTGTTCTTAGTTCCTACTGCACCCCCCCAGTAATCTTGCCTTTCCCATTAAGTTCTGCTCTGAGCTTGGAAACGAACACTTGTGGCTTCCTTTACTGAGTCAACCCATCTCATGTTAGATCTTCCTCTTTTCCTTCTGTTCCATCACACTTTTCCAAGCAATGTAATGTATTTTGGTCACTTCTATATTTCCATTATATGTGTGTAGCAGGATAGGTTCAGGTTATTCGTTTTTGCTTGAGTGAGAGTTCAGGCTTGACTTGATTGAGCACTCACGCTTTTCACATAGTATGGATGATTTTGACCTTGGTTTCCAGTGACATTCTTTGCTAACTCCATCCTCTTCCCTTTTTTTTTTAATTTCAAAAAGCAAAGGAACATCTTTTGGAAAACATGTACCCAACATATCTGTAGAGCTTTTGGTCCAATATAGTTTTTCTTCCTCAGCTTTCCTCACTAAAAGAAAGGGATTGGAAATTGAAACATAGCTTTCCAGTCTGCATTTGGTGAGCGGGCATGGCAGCATTAGTTTAACAGAGAGGTTAAAGGGTGTGTATGTTTCACCATTGTATGCGCTTGTACCTACTCACACCTTTGCTTCATCATTTCATTAAGTCCCAAACAGCCCTTCAAAATGTTTTGGCAGAGAGGGACTACAGCCACATTCAAGCTGTTCTTGCTTCTGACTTCTCCCATTATGCATAGTACAGATCATATGCTCATCTTCTGGAATCCTCTACCACTGGACAATTCTATATGAGGGAAATTTCTGATTGAATTTGTGTATAGCATATTTATATTTAAATTCCCATTTTAAAAAGCCAGGAAATTCAATTCTTAAAAAACCCTCTGGTTTATGAATGTGGGATATTGTGCTTCCTTACCCACAATTCAAAAAGCCAGGAAATGGCCCAGTATTGCTGCACAATATCGTGCCCTCGTTGTCAGCAGGAAAAGGGATGCCAAGCTTTACATAGGAAAAGGTAGCCTGATTGTTGACAACGTTGCTGGGGCAGTCCTGTTCAACACCTTGACCATTAGCCTGTGGAGTGTCTCAGGGTTCCGTGATTCCCTATACTATTCCACATATACATGAAAAACCTGAAAGAGACTGTCCAGAATTTTGTGGTCTGGTACCACCAGTGTGCTGATGGCACCCAACTCCATCTGGTTTTTAAGATCTTCCAGGAGGTTCTTCTCTTCATTTCCCAGGCCCCAGAATATGTCTGTCTTTAAAAATATGTATGGCTGACTACCCTGTGCCAGTTTGCTTTTCAGATTTTGATATTGTTTTATTTTGAATACCCTTTCCTTGGGATCATGGAACGTGTCTTTCTGACTATCAATGGTTTCTTTAAGATTAGTTGCATTTTCATTTTTGACAGCTTTTTAATTTGCTGTCTACTTATAATCACTAATTGTTTATTTATATTATTTGAATCTTCTTTATTTGAGAAAGCAAGAAGGAGAAATATTTGTTTGAAATGTAAGTAAGAATTTTTCATGGCCTTTCCAGTGGGGGAAGGAGAGGACAAGGCTGGTCCATTACACTAGTAACAGTTCTCTTAGTCTACACATCAACTAGTGTATACTTGTTTATTTGTTCAAACATTGGCTGAAATCTAGTAGTAAGTTGCAGAAGTACAAGATAAAATAGATTAAACCAAAGATGATAACCTTTTAAACACAATCCAGATTGCTTCGAATTCTCCCCATGTGGGGAAACCCGTCCTCCCACCCTCTACCTGGAGTGGCCAGCCAAGCAGGAAGAGAGTGGAGCTCCAGGCACCATTGGAAGGACAAGCAGGACCGGCGCCGCAACAAGATGCGTGAATGGACGGATCAGTCTGAGGGGCCAGACCCTCATTAGGTCCAGCTGCTCGGGTATATTCATATTCGTATACGAATACACATATCCCTATCTCTAGTTACAACCATTTAAACAACCATATGTACAGTGAGAACAGTGTCATGTGTAACATATGAATTCACTGTCATGGTCATATCATCATTGGCCCCTCATTTGGGTTCTTAGTAGATCTTTGAGACTGCTGACAAGCTGGTATGTGATGTACCTACTTATGGACAGAAGAGTGTTCCCCATAGCCAGGGCCATACAAAATACAACATCCAAGCATAAATCTCTGTACCCGTTGGCACTTTCTCTTTGGGGATGTTGGGGAGTGGGTTGTCCTCTTCTTCAAGGAAGTTGGGAAGTGGGTTGTCTTATTCAGGGATGTTGGGCTATGGGTTGTCTTTTTCTTCTTCAGGGGTTGTGGGGAATGGGTTGTCTTCTTCTTCAGAAATGTTGGGAAGTGGGTTGCCATCTTCTCTTCTTTGTTCATTCTCAGATTCTTTTTTGAAAAAACAGGAGCAACTCTTGCTGTCATTTTTCGGAAGAAGAAGATCGATCACTCATAGCTTAGGAGAGAAGGTGAGAAACAGGGTTTACCACTTCCTCCAGTACTAATGTTATAATTTAGGCTGCTGGATTATACAAGCCATATAAAAGCCATACTTACTTTTTTACCCATGTTTCTCTCTTTTACAGAAATAAACAGGAAATAAAAATATCAAAATTAACCAATAGTTCTAAACAACTAAAAAATAAATTATTAGCACCTATAAGTAGCATTCAAACTACAGTAATAAAAGTGATCCAAAGGCAGCAAACTGTTTCTGAAAACAAGAAACAAACTGCTCTCACGGGGTATCAGCACTAATACTGATGCACGGGGTTGTGAGGATACCTCTGGTCATCTGACATGTAAGCAGGCAGGGCTGTGATGTCACAATGGAAGATGTGTCATAATGGCCGAGCTGATTCAGATCTGGGCATGGTTACTCTTGTTGATCAGGGCTTTTCATCCACATTTAATCTTTTATCTGGAAGTTGAGTCATGGCAACTGGACTTCTAGAAAGTATGGATAAGATTAAAAATCATTTAGAAAAATTCGGGGAAATAACAGGATTAACTATTAATTGGCAAAAACACAAATAATGATGTTTAATCATAATAAACATGAACAAGAAATGTTTGTAAACAAATATAGTTTTAAATTGTGTAATTATATTAAATATTTAGGTATAAATATAGTTAAAGTGACTCAAAAACTAAAAGAGCAAAATTTTAATAAATTAAAAAGTGATATTAAAGATAAATTGCAGGAGTATTCTAAATTGAAACTATCGTGGTTTGGGAGAATCGCCATGATCAAAATGAAAATATTACCAAAAATTACTTTTTTATTCAGGATGCTCCCAATACAATTAGAAGAAGAAGATTTTAAGTATTGGCAGGGAATAATTAATGGATTTTGTAATCAAGGTAAAAAATCTAGAATAAATAAAAGATATTGGTGTAAGGTTCAAAAAAATGGAGGTTTAGGTATTCCTAATATAAAAAATTATTATATAGCGAATCAGTTAAGATTTATTGGAGATATTATATATAACAAAGGAAAGTTAATTTGGTGGGATACGGAATCCTCAGAAATAAATGGGAATGTGGAAAAATATTTATTTAATGTAGTAAAAAGAAATACAATAAACCAGCTGAACAACCCTTTTTTAAGAAACATGTTAAATTTATGGGTAAGATCCAAGATGGCGACCCGGTAGTAGGACGTGTTTGTTGCTCTCCCCTGCCGGGTTGGCTTTTTCTTTTTTCCTTCTTTTGTTTTCATTCGTTATTTTTTAATTTTTATCTTATTCTTTTGCTTTCACTTTAACTTTATTGTACTTTAGTTTAGCTATACTGAGTTTTAGGTTTGTTAGTCTTGTCTGAGTTTCTCTTGTGCTCCTTTCTTGGGTTTCTTTTTTCTTCTTTGTGTTTCTTGTTTGCCTTTGGGTTTTTACTCCCTCCCTGATTCCCAGTCCCCCCCCCCGCTTGCCTGGGCTTTGCTTACCGAAGATAGAAGTCTTGAACAGACTTAACACTTTGCAGCCGGCTGTTGTGGTTGTGGTCTCGAGGAATGGCTTATGGTCTTCCTGCTCCTGACTATGGGCGTTTTTCCTGCGGTAGTGAGATACAACTTGCGTCGCGGAGGCTTGGATTACAGCTTGGGAATGTGTTGATTCTGATAGTAATTCAAACATTGACCATCGTGAAACTTCCTGGTAACGCGCTGGAACTGTGGGGAGCTGTGGTTGCTAAGGACGCCAAGACAATGCTGCTGGTGGCTGGCCCCGTTGTGAGGGTATTGTGTTTGCCCTGGGTGGCTTTTTTCCTGTTGCAGCCGTCATCCCCTGGAGGTGCGATTGCCAACGTTCTCCCTCAGATGACCCTGGTTTCAGCCGCTGTTATTCCTGCTTCCGTTCCCTGGCTTACCTGGCTGATACTCAAACAAACCTGGCCAGTTGTCTTTTGGAGAGACCTTGTCCTGTGGTTCCAAACAACGACAGTTGGGCCCTTGGTGAGGACAGGACTTTCCATCTTTGCCGTCCATTAATAATACCAAGAGGAGGAGCGACATTACACCCAGCTTTTTTGCTTAATTACACCCTTCGTTCTGGCTGGCTGGAGGAGGCAAAGTCCCTGTTATCAAACGCAACGAGGAGGGAGGGGTGATGGGGGGATTTTTTTGTTTATGTTTTTATTTATTTTTTTATTTTATTTTATTTTTATTAGTTTTCCTTAATCTGCTTTTCCTTAATTTGTTCCCTTAATCTGTTTTTTGCATAATTCTATATAATTAAATAGTGTTAATTGCTAATTTGATTATGTATACTGTTTTGAAGTTTGATTAGTTTTGATCTTTTGCGATTATTATGTTACGGTCTGTTTGTTTATTTTATTTTCTTTGATTAATTTTTGATTTGATTGTTAACTTTGTTACTAATTATCTGTTATTCTTTAGTCGTTAACTCTTTTGCTTTTCTCTTTTTCCTTGGTTGGCATGGAGTGGAAGGCCTGCCCCCCCCCCCAGAGGGGGACTTTGTAACATCAGAGTGATCTCTGGTAGAGGGAGATATGGTGTAGGTGCTGTTCCCATGTGTTACAGAAGAACGGTGAACAGATGCTTGAAATCTGTTCACTGTTCTGGCACTGTGACCTCCTGCCAGACTCGAGGTAGTCAACTCAGCCGGCCCTCCACTCTAAATCTGGTGTTGTTGAATGCCAGATCTGTATCAAATAAGTCCCAGATCATACAAGATCTGATTCTGGAGGAGGATGCAGATCTGGCATGCATAACCGAAACATGGATGGGCAGGGATGGGGGTGTTCCCCTGACTCTTGCCTGCCCTCCCGGTTATGCAGTCCAACACCAGGGTAGACTGGCGGGGCGGGGTGGGGGAGTAGCCATTGTTTATAAAAACACCCTTCAGGTTGTTAGGCGCTGTGCTCTGGTGACGGCCCTCCACATGTCGGTTGGGGCCAAGGATGGTATTGGGATCTTGCTGGGTTACCACGCTCCCCACGACCCAGCCATTTCCTTACCGGAGCTGGCGGACGTCATCTCCGCGGCACTGTTGGTGTCCCCAAGGCTTTTGGTCTTGGGTGACTTCAACGTGCATGAGGAGGTGGAGGTTTCCAGTCCAGCTCTTGAGTTCTTGGAGACCATGGCCTCCTTGGACATGTCCCAACATGTCAATGGCCCCACCCATGTGGGTGGCCACACACTGGACCTGGTGTTCTCCACTGAGCAGAGTGAGTGTGCTCCGATGGTGACTGACCTTGCATCTGTCCCCTTGTCATGGACGGATCACTGCCTAATCAAATTCAACCTCAACCTCGCAATGGCTTCCCCCCCCCCACGGGGAGCAAGGACCTGTTGTTATGGTCCGCCCTCGAAGGTTACTGGATACTATAGGATTCCAGGATACCATGAGAGGGATTCCGGTTGATCTGACTGGCGCTCCTGTCGAGGCTCTGGTGGATAGCTGGCTGGCTGCCGCCACCAGGGCTGTAGACATGATCGCACCTAAACGCCCTCTCCGGCGCAGAGATCGCCCTTCACCCTGGTTTAACCCAGAGCTGCAATTAATGAAGCGAAATAGGAGAAGGCTAGAGCGCATATGGAGGCAGAACCCGACAGAAAATAATCAAATAGCTGTCAGGATCGCGACTAACCTTTACCAATCTAAGGTGAAGGCTGCTAGTCGATCTTACTTTGCTGTCCGGATAAGCAAAGCTTCCAATCAGCAGGCGGAACTTTTCCGTATAGTTCGCGATCTTTCCAGAATTGGTCATGGTGATTGGCCTCCCTCTAGCATCTCACCTGATCAATTTGCAGCCTTTTTAAAATCAAAAGTGGAGGCCATCCGCCAGGATCTTACCCCCTATTTGGAAACAGTAGATCGAGCTGAGACGTCCAGCGCTTCGTCTTGCCCGATGAGACTTAACCACTTTCAGCCTGTGACATCAGATATGGTGGACAGAGTGCTTGACCGCTGTCTTGCCACCACCTCCTCCCTTGACCCTTGCCCGGCCTGGCTAATCAAAGCAGCCAGGCCTATAACATCTGAATGGGCTACAGCAATAATTAATGGGTCTCTCCAGGAGGGCAAGGTTCCCCTTGCCCTCAAGGAGACACTCATTAGGCCCATAAGGAGGAAACCGAGCTTGGCGGTGGACGATATTTGTAATTATAGGCCCGTCGCCAATGTTTCTTTCCTTAGCAAGGTAGTTGAGAGGGTGGTGGCCGATCAGCTACAGGCTCTTCTGGATGAAACCAATGCCCTGGATCGATTCCAGTCGGGCTTCAGGCCGCGCCATCACATGGAAACAGCATTGGTCACCCTGTTCGATGACCTGCTGAGGGAGGCCGACAGGGGCAAAATGTCTCTGCTGGTCCTTCTCGATATCTCAGCCGCCTTTGATACCGTCGACCACGGTATTCTCCTGGGGAGGCTCTCTGAGTTGGGAATCGGTGGCCTGCCTTTGGCCTGGCTCCGTTCCTTCTTGGAGGACTGTCCCCAGAGAGTGCAGATTGGAGAGAGTTTCTCAGCCTAGTGGAGCCTCAACTGTGTGGTCCCGCAGGGCTCGATTATCTCTCCAATGCTGTTTAACATCTATATGAGGCCGCTGGGAGGGGTCATCAGGGGATGTGGGGCTTCATGCCATCAGTATGCTGATGATACTCAGCTCTACATCTCCTTTTTTCCAACAACAGTGGATGCTGTCTCATCCCTTGAGTGCTGCCTGGGGGCTGTTCAGCAATGGATGCAGGAGAATGGACTGAGGCTGAATCCGGGCAAGACAGAGGTCCTTCGGGTGGGTGCCCCAGACATCAGCGGTCTGGGAAACTCCCTTTCTTTTGGGGGGGTGACTCTTACCACCAAGAGTGAGGTTCGCAGCTTGGGTGTACATCTGGACCCGGCGCTCACCATGGAGACCCAGGTGTCATCAGTGGTCCGTTCCACACACTTCCACCTTCGGCGGATTGCCTAGCTGCGTCCCTATCTTGATGTGGGGGCGCTCACCACTCTGGTCCATGCACTCGTAGTCTCAAGATTGGACTACTATGATGCGCTCTACGTGGGGCTGCCTTTGAGATTGACGCGGAAACTTAAGATGGTACAAAATGCAGCAGCCAGACTTTTAACTGGGGTGAAGAGGTACCAACATATCTCCCCCACGCTGGCCGCTTTGCATTGGTTGCCCATTCGTTTCCGCGTTGATTTCAAAGTTCTTACGATGACATATAAAGCCCTAAATGGTTTAGGACCTCGATATCTGGCAGACCGCCTTCTCCCACCCAGTTCTGCCAGAGACACTTGTTCTAGCCAGGCCGGGCGACTGAGGGGCCTAATGCCAAGGGAGGCCTGGAAGGAAAGAACGAGGAACTGGGCCTTCTCGGCAGTGGCCCCTCGCCTCTGGAACAACTTGCCCATAGAGATCTGCCTGGCTCCCTCTCTGGGTGTCTTTAGAAATAAACTTTCTAAAGTTTATTTATGGCTATTTATAGACATGGCTATTTAGGCAGGCTTTCCCTCCTGCTGTATCTTAATATTTACATTTTAATATCTTGGATTTTTGCATGTTTATTAGTTCTATTGTTTTTAAATTTTGTAATGCCACCCAGAGTAGACCATTGGTCTAGATGGGCCGGGTATAAATCTAATAAAATAAAATAAATAATAAATAAATAAATAATAGATATAAAAAGAAGTTATGTCCCTTTACTTCACCATTAAAATTAGTGACTGAAATAGAAAACTCCCAGCAAACTCGAGGGTTTTAGTTGATTTGTTTAAGGACAAAAAAGTTGCTAGATTGAAGGATTGGATGATTAAAATGAGATCGAAAGATCAGATTATAGTTAAACTTCAAACTAATAGATTGTCATGGTATAACTATATCCAATTAGATAGTTGGACAAATGAATGGCTGAAAATTAATGGCAAATGTAGAGAATACGCTAAGTACGAACAATTTCTATCATCACATGAAGATATGCAGAAAGATGCTTTGATGACGGGAGTAGTAAGTAGAATATATAACCTAATTTTGGAAAAAGAGGAAAAAGAGACAGAAACAGAAGGTTTGAAATCAATTTGGGAAAATGATTTAAAGATAGAAATCAAAATAGAGGATTGGATAAAAATGTGGAGGATGAGAGTTTTAAGATTAATGTCGGTAAGAATAAAGGGAAAAAAATTTCAAATCAGTTTAAGGTGGTATATTACTCCGGTGAAAATGAATATAATAAATTCAGATTATTTTAAAGCTTGTTGGAAATGTGATGAAGAAATTGGCACGTATTATCATATGTGGTGGGAGTGTAAATGGATTCAGAAATTTTGGAAACTGATTTTTAAGGAAATATGTGATATATTTGGAAAATATATTGAATTCAATTCTAAAATTGCTTTGTTGTCAATTTTTGATAAGATAGAACTTGATTATTGTTCGAAGGAACTGATCTCCAATTTTATGACAAGTGCTAGAATATTAATAGCTAGATTTTGGAAAGACAAAAATGACATTAAATTAGAAGATTGGTATAATGAAGTATGGGACATTGCATTAAATGATAAATTAACTACTGAACTTAAGATGAAAAGAGGGGAAATATGTTCAAATATTTTTATGCTATTTGGGGTAGATTTGTTGAATTTGTACTAGTGAAAGGAAAGGGGAAAGCCTCTAAACAACAATCAATACAATTTTGGAAAGGAAGATCGTATTAAAAGTATTGTTCTAAGGGGTCCCGTGGGTATGGGGTGCACGGTAGTTTAGATTGTGTAGTAAGTTTTTTGCACTTTTGTATTTGTTCTGAAAAAAATAAATAAAACATTTTTTTTTAAAAAGGAGAGAAGGTGAGAAACAGGGTTTACCACTTCCTCCAGTACTAATATTATAATTTAGGCTGCTGGATTATACAAGCCATATAAAAGACATACTTACTTTTTTACCCATGTTTCTCTCTTTTACAGAAATAAACAGGAAATAAAAATATCAAAATTAACCAATAGTTCTAAACAACTAAAAAACAAATTATTAGCACCTATAAGTAGCATTCAAACTACAGTAATAAAAGTGATCCAAAGGCAGCAAACTGTTTCTGAAAACAAGAAACAAACTGCTCTCACGGAGTATCAGCACTAATACTGATGTATGGGGTTGTGAGGATACCTCTGGTCATCTGACATGTAAGCAGGCAGGGCTGTGATGTCACAATGGAAGATGTGTCATAATGGCCGAGCTGATTCAGATCTGGGCATGGTTACTCTTGTTGATCAGGGCTTTTCATCCACATTTAATCTTTTATCTGGAAGTTGAGTCATGGCAACTGGACTTCTTATTAGATTGAAATGTTTCGCTACTCATCCAAGTAGCTTCTTCAGTCTGAGGCAAGTTGGTAGGAGATCCCTGATATATCGTCCACATCGGTTTCACTTCCTTCTAGTCTGAATAGGCTCCTTAGAAGGACAAAGGACTGGGGGTGAGGGATAATTCCACTTCTGAAGTCCTTCTCCACCCATTGTCATGGGTCGCTAACGGTCGTTAACAGTGGTCTTTCTGATGTGTGTGGTCCTAAGGGATGGATGAAAGGGCAGCATGATAAATAGGAGACAGATTGTATCTGAGGCCTCCACCCCTGTTGAGTGAGGAATTTTCTATGCATATGTAATGGCCTCCCTGACCCCTCTCTCAAACCACCTATCTTCTCGATCCAATATTATATCTTGGTCATCAAATCAATGTCCTTTCTTCTTCAGACGAAGGAGCACTGCTGATTGTGGTCCTGAGCCTTTGCCCCTCCTGTGCTGGGCCATTCTCCTGTTTAGTGGCTGTTTGGTTTCTCCTATGTAGAGCTCCAAACACTCCTCTTTGCATTGGACCTCATATACTGTATTGCTCTTGTTGTGCTTTGGTGTCCGGTCTTTTGGGTGGACGAGTCTCTGCCTTAGTGTGTTTGTGGGTTTGAAGTGCACGGGTATGTGGTGTTTACTAAAAATCATTTTGAGCTTTTTAGACACACCCACCATGTAAGGAATTACCCAGTTCTTCCATTGGCTCTGGGTCTCAGACTGTTCCTTGTTAAAGGCCCATTTTGGATATCCACAGGCCTTAAGGGCTGTCCTCAGATGTCCATCTTCCTTCTTCTTGGTTTCTGTGGAGGTGGGGATGTTTCTTGCTCTGTGGTTTAGCATTCTGATGACCCTTAGTTTGTGTTGTAATGTGTGATGAGAGTCAAATCACAGGTATTGATCAGTGTGTGTAGGTTTTCTGTAGATTTCTATTCCTAAACTGTCATTGGATCCTATGATGACTGCACAATCCAGGAAAGCCAGCCGGTTCTCTTTGGTGTCTTCCCTGGTCCACTGTGGGTCCACTGTGTTTATGTGGTCTGTGAAGGCCTATACTTCCTGAATCTTGATTTTCACCCAGCTGTCATCCACATACCTGAACCAATGGGTCGGAGTCGTCCCCTGGAAGATGTTTAATGCCTTCTTTTTCATTTCTTCCATGTTAAAGACCTAACAAGAAAGAAGTCCAGTTGCCATGACTCAACTTCCAGATAAACTCATCTGGATGACTGAGAATCTTCACAGATTAAATATTTTAGTTTTAAGGTTGTTGTTTTTAAATTAATCAGTGGCCAAAATCCTGTTGGGATTTCATATGTGTACAAGAGGAATCACATATATTGTCATAGCTAACTGGCGGGGTGCTGGTCGTGTACTGGTCATACTCCCAACTGTGTGGTCCACATATCAATTAGCCACAGTTCCTCTTGCTCATATCTAAAACCCCAACAGGATTTTGGCCAATGTTTGTGTTTAACTCAGAATAGCTCTAGCATTCTTCAGGGCTGTGGATGAATGAATGTTTGTAAGGAACAGTTATCTAATTAGTGCTTTTAATTCACACACTCTCCCTGAAACCTTCTCAATCTCTTTCACTACTCAGATTTTCCATTCTTCCTCAGAGTTGCTTCACAAATATATCCACCTCAGAATCTCCTCAGACACAAAAAGGACTGTGATTCCAGCATTTAGCAGAGGGCTGCACATTACATGGTTAGGAGGAGCACATCCTAATGTGGTTGCTACGTAATCCTGTTCTCTCCAACAGAATTAAAGAGGACCACCTAGCTTCTTCTCTCCCCTCTCCAGCTTTCCTTTCTCCACATGGAAAGTGTGGTGTCTGCAACAGAGAGGTTCCTGGTGCATATAAGCTTTCCACATGAGCAAGAATCCTGACTTCCTAGGGTTCTACCTTGTGTAGAAGCAGCCTTTTGACTATCAGTTATTCTAACCTTCTGTGGCCTTCATTAGTGCTGTACTAGCATGAAGCAATACAGTGTGTTCGCACACAATATAATGTGTTCATGAAGCAATATAGTGTGCTCAATATTGAGTGGTCCATAAGACAACTCAAAAAATAGGGATGCCCCAAACAAAAAATTATAACTATGAAACCTGCTCTTGGTCTGTGCCAAATTTGGGGTAGGGTTTGCCAGATGTAGTTGGGTGTCATCAGCACACTAGTGGTACCAGACTACAAAATTCTGGATAGTCTCTTTCAGGTTTTTCAGGTTTATGTGAAATAGAATGGGGAATCAAGGGACCCTGAGGCACTCCACAGGCTAATGGTCAAGGTGTTGAACAGGACTGCCCCAGCACCCCTACCATTCATAATGTGATATAATGCAAGGGAAAATCCCAGAAGCTGACTCCTTTTTTTCCTTAGTTAACCACTTCTCGCTCAAACACAAAGCAATTGTGGGGGCTGTTTTTCAACAAATGTGAATGGTAGCAAGCAGAAGAGGGTATCCTGCAGACCATCTTGAGTGCTGCCATTAGTGTTGTCAACAATCAGGCTACCTTTTCCTATGTAAAGCTTGGCATCCCTTTTTCCTGCTGACAACGAGGATACGATATTGTGCAGCAATACTGGGCCATATCCTGGCTTTTTGAATTGTGGGGACGGAAGCACAATATCCCACATTCATAAACCGGAGGTTTTTTTGAAGAATTGAATATGATTACACACATTCAGTACTGTGTTGTGAACATCATTTAAATAGCGTACAATATTAATTATCAACACGTAAATGATATTAAAACAAACATTTCATTAAAATGTAAGAATTCCCACGCCACTGCAGAGACAAAAACAAGATTCCTAAAAGGTCTGAGGAAATTAAAGTCATCATTTGAGGTCTAAAATTAAACTAAAAAGTCATCCTGGTGAGCAATCCTGCAGAGAATGTTGTAGACCTCTGGAATCATAGCTGAAAAGGTCCTACCTCAGAGACCAGTAAATGGAATTAATTAAAGGGGCAGCATCCAGCCAAAGGTCTCACTGTAAATTATTTTATTGTTAAGCTAATGGGGCGTTCCTATTCAATGTTTTTACATATGGCCACTAAAACATTGGGTGAACGTACACATACATACATTACATACATATACTCAATTATTCCTATCTTTGAATAGGAATGTCCTAGCTTGCTTACCCCCTTCACGGATTGCTGCCTTGTTGTGGTGAAGGGGCTTGAGTAATTCAGATAAGCTATGGGCTATTCCGTGCAGGGACGGCCAAGACAGACAGGTCATAGTGGAGAGTTCTGACTAAACGCGATCCACCTGGAGCAGGAGCTGGCAAGCCACTCCAGTATCTTTGCCAAGAAAACTCCATGAACAGAAACAAAAGGCTAAAAGATATGACGCTGGAAGATGAGCCCCTCAGGTCGGAAGGCATCCAACATGCTACTGAGGAAGAGCGGAGGACAAGGACAAGTAGCTCCAGAGCTAATGAAGTGGTTGGGCCAAAGCCGAAAGGACGCTCAGCTGCGGACGTGCATGGAAGTGAAAGGAAAGTCCAATGCTGCAAAGAAAAATACTGCATAGGAACCTGGAATGTAAGATCTATGAACCTTGGTAAGCTGGATGTGGTCAAACAGGAGATGGCAAGAATAAACATTGACATCCTGGGCGTCAGTGAACTAAAATGGACAGGAATGGGCGAATTCAATTCAGACGATTATCATATCTACTATTGTGGGCAAGAATCCCATAGAAGAAATGGAGTAGCCCTCATAGTCAACAAAAGAGTGGGAAAAGCTGTACTGGGATACAATCTCAAAAATGATAGAATGATTTCTGGAGGAGGATGCAGACCTGGCGTGCATAACCGAAACTTGGATGGGCGGGGAAGGTGGTGTTCCTCTGACCCTTGCCTGTCCTCCTGGTTATGCAGTCCAGCACCAGGGTAGACTGGAGGGGCGGGGGGGCGAGTAGCCATTGTTTATAGAAATACCTTGGAGGTTATTGGGCGCTCTTCGGTGGTGAAGCCGGGTCTGGAGGCCCTCCACATGTTGATTTGGGTCCAGGGATGGTATTGGGATCTTGCTGGGTTACCGCGCTCCCCGCGACCCAGCCACCTCCCTACCGGAGCTGGCGGACTTTGTCTCCGCGGCACTGTTGGAGTCCCCGCGGCTTCTGGTCCTGGGTGACTTCAACATCCATACGGAGGCAGAGATTGCCAGTCCAGCTCTTGAGTTCTTGGAAACCATGGCTTCCTTGGACATGTCCCAACATGTTAACGGCCCCACCCACGTGGGTGGTCATATGCTAGACTTGGTGTTCTCCACTGAGTGGAGCGAGTGTGGTCTGATGGTGACTGATCTTGTTTCAGTTCCCTTGTCATGGTCAGATCACCACCTAATAAAGTGTAACCTCTCAGTGGCTCTCCCTCCCCGCAGGGAGCATGGACCTATTTTAATGGTCCGCCCTCGAAGGCTACTGGATCCATTACGATTCCAGGATGCCATGAGAGGGATTCCAGCTGATCTGTCTGGCGCTCCTGTCGAGGCTCTGGTTGATCGCTGGCTTGCTGCCACTAGGGCTGTAGACATGATCGCTCCTAAACGCCCTCTCCGGCGCAGAGCTTGGCCAGGGCCCTGGTTTAATCAGGAACTGCGAGCTATGAAGCGAACCAGGAGACGGCTAGAGTGCAATTGGAGACATAAACTGACGGATCATAATAAGAAAGCTGTCAGGATCGCGACTAACCGCTGCCTTGCTAAGGTGCGGGCTGCTAGACGATCACACTTCGCTGACCGGATAAGCGAAGCTTCAAATCAGCAGGCGGAACTCTTCCGTATAGTTCGCGATCTATCCGGAGTTGGTCTAGGTGATTGGCCTCCTGCTAATATCCCACCTGACCAATTTGCAGCATTTTTAAAATCTAAAGTGGAGGCCATCCGCCGGGATCTCTCTCCTTTTTTAAATACAGTGGATCGAGCAGAGATGTCCAGCGCTCTGTCCTGCCCGGTGAGATTTGAATTCTTTCAGCCTGTGACGCCAGACATGGTGGACAAAGTGCTTGATCGCTGCCGGGCCACCTCCTCCTCCCTTGACCCTTGCCCGGCCTGGCTAATCAAAGCAGCCAGGCCTATAACAACGGAATGGGCCACAGTGATAATTAATGGGTCTCTCCAGGAGGGCAAGGTTCCCCTTGCCCTCAAGGAGACACTCATTAGGCCCATCAGGAAGAAACCAAATTTGGCGGCGGACGATATTGGCAATTATAGGCCCGTCGCCAATGTTTCTTTCCTTAGCAAAGTGGTGGAGAGGGTGGTGGCTGATCAGCTTCAGGCTCTTTTGGATGAAACAAATGCCCTGGATCCGTTCCAGTCGGGCTTCAGGCTGCACCACGGCACAGAAACGGCACTGGTTGCACTGTTGGATGACCTGTTGAGGGAGTCTGACCGGGGCAAAATGTCCTTGTTGGTCCTCCTCGATATCTCAGCCGCCTTCGATACCATCGACCACGGTATCCTCCTGGGGAGGCTCTCCAAGCTGGGAATCGGTGGCCTGGCGCTTGCCTGGTTCCGATCCTTCTTGGAGGACTGTCCCCAGAGAGTACAGCTTGGGGAGAGTGTTTCGGCCCCGTGGAGTCTCAATTGTGGGGTTCCGCAGGGGTCGATCATCTCCCCAATGCTGTTTAACATCTATATGAGGCCGCTGGGTGGGGTCATCAGGGGATGTGGGGCTTCGTGCCATCAGTATGCTGACGACATCCAGCTCTACATCTCCTTTTCACCTACCTCAGTGGATGCCGTTCTGTCCCTTCAGCGCTGTCTGGAGGCCGTGCTGCAATGGATGCAGCTGAATGGGTTGAGGTTGAACCCGGACAAGACAGAGGTCTTGAGGGTGGGTGGTCCCTCCATGGGCAGTTTGGGAAACTCCCTCTCTTTTGGGGGGGTGACTCTCACTGCTAAGAGTGTGGTGCGCAGCTTGGGGATACATCTGGACCCGGCACTTACCATGGAAACCCAGGTGGCGTCCGTGGCCCGCTCCGCCTATTTCCATCTGTGGCGGATTGCCCAGCTGCATCCCTATCTTGATGGCGGGGCCCTCACCACTCTCGTCCATGCACTTGTAATCTCGAGATTAGACCACTGTAATGTGCTCTACATGGGGCTACCTTTGAGATTGATGCGGAAGCTTCAAATGGTGCAGAATGCGGCGGCCAGACTCCTTAGTGGGGTGAGAAAATACCAGCATATCTCTCCCACTCTGGCTGCCTTGCATTAGCTGCCCATTCGCTTCTGCATTGACTTCAAAGTGTTGATGATGACGTATAAAGCCCTAAACAGTTTAGGACCTCGATACTTGTCAGATCGCCTTCTCCCACATAGATCTACCTGGATCACTCGCCATAGCCAGGAGGGACGGTTGAGGGGCCTAACGCCGAGAGAAGCCCGGAAAGAAAGAACAAGAAACCGGGCCTTCTCGGCAGTGGCCCCTCGGCTCTGGAATAGCCTTCCATCAGTGATCCACCTGGTCCCCTCGCTGGGTGTTTTTAACAGCCAATTAAAAACTTGGCTCTTCAGGCAGGCCTTCCCTCCTGTCAATACTTGATTTTATTTTTATTATAATTTTTGTTTTTCCATCTTGAGCATTACTAACATGATTGTTTTGAACTGTTTTAACTGTTTTAGTTTATAATGTTTAATGGAACCCGCCCTGAGTAGACTTTGTCTAAAAGGGCGGGATAGAAATCGAATAAATAAATAATAAATTAATTAATTAATTTCCATTACTAATCCAAGGCAGACCTTTCAACATCACAGTAAGCCAAGTTTATGCACCGACCACCGATGCTGAAGAGGCTGAAATTGACCAATTCTATGAAGACTTACAACACCTTCTAGAACTGATACCAAAGAAAGATGTTCTTGTCATTATAGGGGACTGGAATGCTAAAGTAGGGAGTCAAGACATAAAAGGAACAACAAGTAAGTTTGGCCTTGGAGTTCAAAACAAAGCAGGGCAAAGGCTAATAGAGTTTTGTCAAGAGAACAAGCTGGTCATCACAAACACTCTTTTCCAACAACACAAGAGGCGACTCTACACATGGACATCACCAGATGGGCAACACCAAAATCAGATTGATTATGTTCTCTGCAGCCAAAGCTGGAGAAGCTCTATACAGTCAGCAAAAACAAGACCTGGAGCTGATTGTGGCTCTGATCATCAGCTTCTGATAGCAAAACTCAAGCTTAAACTGAAGAAAGTAGGAAAAACCACTGGGCTAGTCAGGTATAATCTAAACCAAATCCCTTATGAATACACAGTGGAAGTGAAGAACAGATTTAAGGAACTCGATTTGGTGGACAGAGTGCCTGAAGAACTATGGATGGAGGCTCGTAACATTGTACAGGAGGCAGCAACAAAAACCATCCCAAAGAAAAGGAAATGCAAGAAAGCAAAGTGGCTGTCCAACGAGGCCTTACAAATAGCAGAGAAGAGAAGGGAAACAAAATGCAAGGGAGATAGGGAAAGTTACAGAAAATGGAATGCAGACTTCCAAAGAATAGCAAGGAGAGACAAGAGGGCCTTCTTAAATGAACAGTTCAAAGAAATAGAGGAAAAGAATAGAAAGGGGAAAACCAGAGATCTGTTCAAGAAAATTGGAGATATCAAAGGAACATTTTGTGCAAAGATGGACATGATAAAGGACAAAAATGGGAGGGACCTCACAGAAGCAGAAGACATCAAGAAGAGATGGCAAGAATACACAGAGGAATTATACCAGAAAGATCTGGATGTCCCGGACATCCTGGAGAGTGAAGTTAAGTGGGCCTTAGAAAGCACAGCTAACAACAAGGCCGGTGGAGGTGATGGCATTCCAGTTGAACTATTTAAAATCTTAAAAGATGATGCTGTTAAGGTGCTACACTCAATATGCCAGCAAGTTTGGAAAACTCAGCAGTGGCCAGAGGATTGGAAAAGATCAGTCTACATCCCAATCCCAAAGAAGGGCAGTGCCAAAGAATGCTCCAACTGCCATACAATTGCACTCATTTCACACGCCAGCAAGGTGATGCTCAAAATCCTACAAGGTAGGCTTCAGCAGTATGTGGACCGAGAACTCCCAGAAGTACAAGCTGGATTTCGAAGGGGCAGAGGAACTAGAGACCAAATTGCTAACATGCGCTGGATTATGGAGAAAGCCAGAGAGTTCCAGAAAAACATCTACAGTGGTGCCTCGCAAGACAAAAGTAATTCGTTCCGCGAGTAGCGCCGTCTTGCGAAATTTTCGTCTTGCGAAAAGCGGTTTCCCATAGGAATGCATTGAAATTTAATTAATGCGTTCCTATGGGGAAAAAAAGTCAGAAACCCAAAAAAAGTCAGAAAAAAGTCACTTACCAGGTACAGTAGACCCAGCCCCGCTCCTCACAGTCCCTTGGTAGCCCTGGAACAGCCGGACTCTGTGTGAGCAGAGCGCCGAACAGCTGAGAGTCGGCAACCAGCAGAGAGGCGGCAGCCATTTTGGAGAGGCGGCAGCCATTTTGAGAGGCAGCAGCCATGTGGTTGCCTCTCAAAATGGCTGCCGCCTCTCCAAAATGGCTGCCGACTCTCTGCTGGTTGCCGACTCTCAGCTGTTTGGCACTCCGCTCACACAGAGTCCGGCTGTTCCGGGGCTACCAAGGGACTGTGAGGAGCGGGGCTGGGTCTACTGTACCTGGTAAGTGACTTTTTTCTGATTTTTTTGGGTTTCTGACTTTTTTTCCCCATAGGAACACATTAATTAAATTTCAATGCATTCCTATGGGAAACCCGCCTCGCAAGACGAAAAATATCGCAAGACAGCCCATCTTGCGAGGCACCAAAAAACTCACAAGACCCGTTCGTCTTGCGAGTTTTTCGTCCCGCGAGGCATTCGTCTTGCGAGGCACCACTGTACTTCTGCTTCATTGACTATGCAAAAGCCTTTGACTGTGTGGACCACAGCAAACTATGGCAAGTCCTTAAAGAAATGGGAGTGCTTGACCACCTTATCTATCTCCTGAGAAATCTATATGTGGGACAGGAAGCAACAGTTAGAACTCGATATGGAACAACTGATTGGTTCAAAATTGGGAAAGGAGTACGACAAGGCTGTATATTGTCCCCCTGCTTATTTCACTTATATGCAGAATACATCATGCGAAAGGTTGGACTGGAGGAATCCCAAACCGGAATTAAGATTTTCGGAAGAAATATCAACAACCTCAGATATGCAGATGATACCACTCTGGTGGCAGAAAGTGAGGAGGGATTAAGGAACCTCTTAATGAGGGTGAAAGAGGAGAGTGCAAAAAATGGTCTGTAGCTCAACATCAAAAGAACTAAGATCATGGCCACTGGTCCCATCACCTCCTGGCAAATAGAAGGGGAAGATATGGAGGCAGTGACAGATTTTACCTTCTTGGGCTCCATGATCACTGCAGATGGTGACAGCAGCCACGAAATTAATAGATGCCTGCTTCTTGGGAGGAAAGCGATGACAAACCTAGACAGCATCTTAAAAAGCAGAGACATCAGCTTGCCGACAAAAGTCCGCATAGTCAAAGCTATGGTTTTTCCAGTAGTGATGTATGGAAGTGAGAGCTGGATCATAAAGAAGGCTGACCGCCGAAGAATTGATGCTTTTGAATTGTGATGCTGGAGGAGACTCTTGAGAGTCCCCTGGACTGCAAGGAGAACAAACCTATCCATTCTGAAGGAAATCAACCCTGAGTGCTCACTGGAAGGACAGATCCTGAAGCTGAGGCTCCAATACTTTGGCCATCTCATGAGAAGAGAAGAATCCTTGGAAAAGACTCTGATGTTGGGAAAGTGTGAAGGCAAGAGGTGAAGGGGACGACAGAGGACGAGATGGTTGGACAGTGTCATCAAAGCTACCAACATGAATTTGACCAAACTCCGGGAGACAGTGAAAGACAGGAGGGCCTGGCGTGCTCTGGTCCATGGGGTCTCGAAGAGTCGGACACGACTTAATGACTAAACGACAACAACAACAGCTTGCTTACAATAAGTTGTATGACTTATGTGCCATCAAGTCAGATCCACTTGTGTTCCAGTGTACTGCGAGGGGTGAAGAATTGGCTTTCTGGAATTGTTCGGAGAATCATTGGACTGGTTAGAGGAATACTCACCTGGCCCCAATGGAGTTACATTCCCCCTGAAGGATCGGGTTCATTGGGGGTAGTCTTGGACCCAGCTCTCTCGATGGAGGTGCAAATATCTGCTGTGGCCAAGAGTGCCTTTTATCAACTTCCCTTGATTGCTCTGATGTGCCTCTACCTGGATAAGAAATGACTAAAAACAATGTTCATGCATTGGTAATCTCTAAAACAGACTACTGTCACACTCTCTACATAGCAGTGCCCTTGAAGTCAGTATAGAAACTTCAGCAGGTCTAAAAGGTGGCAGCCAGACTGATTACAGGTATCAGCAGACATGAACACATATCCCCAGTCTTGGTGCACCTTCATTGGTTCCCTGTTAATTTCCCTGCTCAATTTAAGGTGCTGGTCATAACCTAAAAAGCCCTTAATGTTTTAGGAGCTTGATGTTTGGCAGAATATCTCTCCCACAAAATAGCTACCCATCCCACCCACTGTAACACCCAAAGTGGCCAGAAAAGTCAACACCAAGAGCTGAGCTTTCTTGGTTGTGGCCTCTTCCCTCTGGAATAAGCTTCCTATAGAGGTTCACCAGGTGCCTTCCCTCTCAGTTTTTAGGAAGCTAATTAAGACAGACTGGCTGAATAGATCAGTGCATCTATGGTATCTGGCTACAGAGCAAGGGGTTGGAAGTTCAATTCCCCACTGGGCCTCCTGTGAGTAGAGCCAGTCTATGTGGCTTTGGGCAAGCTGCACAGTCCCAGGGCGCCCCCAGAAGAATGGAATGGTAAGTCACTTCTGAGTATTCTCCTCCTGGAAAACCCTGAAAAGGGTTGCCGGATGTCAGAACTGACACATGATTATGAAGGTGATGATTAACTAATACAGAATTGTACAGGTATAAAACTGCTTTCTACTAATGCTGAATATTGGCCTGAGATGTTCAAACCAGTTTTAATTTCTATATTTCTTTTTAAAGGTAGGTTCATTGTTTTAGCTAGCAATAGAGTTTATTGTATTTTATTATATTTTGTTATATTTATTACACAGTGGTTTTATTGTATGATTTAATTGTACGTTGTGAATTACCCAGAAAATAACAACTCTAGTGGGGCAGTATAGAAGTGAAATAAATAAATAAATAAATCTGTTTCCTGGCTGCTTGAAAGATCCGAGTTTGATTGGAGACCAGCCATAATAGCTACCACATCTATTATTGACAGAGGTATTATAAATCATAAAATGTAAAAGTACACAATCCAGCCATCCTTAAAATATGAGAAAGGCTTGAAAGCCTCTTAGAGGATCTTAAGTTACACAAAAGACTGTCAGCGGAACGCCAGTTCTTCATGCCACAAATGTTTTTTTGTTTAATGTCAGCTCCCTATTGCTAGAACATCTTCGATAAAAACCTGTTTCATGACTCATCTCTAATTAAAAATGTCCTAGTGCACAAAGAGAAAGAGAACGAGTCCTACTCTAATTACTTTATAAAACCTATTTCAAACTTGTTTTTTACAAAAACAGCAGCAAGAAAAATATCACAAACCATGCCAAGATATTTCTATGAAAGAACAATTTGATGAAGTCCCCTGTTGGAATATCACACTGTTGAATGTTCTCTTATCATCTAAATGAAGTGGCCAAAATCTTGTTGAAGGTGGGTCTGCCTGCGGAATAGGATGGATGCAGCGGCAGATTACTGCTGATTTTGGAATGCAAGTGACTTTGTCGCATTGTGTACGGGCACCCTGAAATTGCAAAAGGAAGCTTTTAATCAGCAGCAAACTGCTCCTGGTGATGACACCATTCCCATTGCACAGGCAGAACTGCAGAAGAGTATCTCAGAGCATGGTGAGGGGTTTTCTGCCTACTTTCTAACAAAGGCTGATGGCAAGAATTGAAAAATGCTCTCTCTTGCTGTGGTGCTCCAGAAATGTTCAGATTCTATAATGGGTTTTGGAGTTCTTCTTGCCAGTTTGTGAAGGTCTTGCCAACATATTAATTATGGGCCAGAAAACAGCCACATTTCCCATGTATTGAACGTTTCTAGGCAAGAGCAGAGATGGGCAAAAGTTCCTTTTTTTTTCATACAATGCCCAGACAGTCCCAGCCAACATGATTATTGGCCATGCTGTCCAGACAGCCTGGCCACTAACCATGTTGGCTGGAGTATTCTAGGAGTTCAAAATACAAACATTTCGAACACTTGGGAGTGAATAGGGCCTCCATGTTGACACAAATCTATGACCTTGCTATTAGCATCAGCGTGCCCACACTTGCTCACTTTGATGCTGGCATTTGCCATTATTTTGCAACTGTTTTTATTAAAAGCCGGAGAAAAGAAATTCTTTGTCCAAAAAAAAAAAGCAGTAGCAGGGATTATGGCTGGGCATCAGTAGAGGCTGTGACTTAATCTTGTTCAAACAAGGTCAAACCTTATCAGACAATAAGTTTAAGGTCAATTTTCTGACAATCATCTTTTCCATGCTTCCCTTGAATTACTGGAGAACTCCCTCCTTTTCTTACATGCATACACATACATACACACTCTATAACTGGCAAAAGTGGCAACAAATAATGAATTTCACATGTGTGGATCCATCTTTAACCTTGATTAATATGCTTATAATAGTGTTGAAGGAAACAAGGAGCTTCCTCCCACACTTCTTCTTGGTCATGCTCTCAAGGCCCACAATATTTTTTTTCACTAAGAATGACCAACATTGTTGGTCTATGAAGATTCTCAGTCTATGAAGAATTCTCAGTCATCCAGGTGAGGTTTTCTGGAAGCTGAGTCATGGCAACTGGACTTTTTTCTTATTAGGTTGAAATGTTTCACTACTTCATCTGTCCCCAGAAAGATCAGGACCACACACACCAGAAAGACCACTGTTAATGACTGTTAACGACTCATGACAATGGGTGGAGAAGGACTGCAGAAGTGGAATTATCCCTCACCCCCAGTACTTTCTCCATCTAATGAGCCTATTCAGACCAGAGGGAAGTGAAACCAACATGGAGGATATATCAGGGATCTCCTACCAACCCTCCTCAGACTGAAGAAGCTACTTGGATGAGTAGTGAAACGTTTCAACCTAATAAGAAAGAAGTCCAATTGCCATGACTCAGCTTCCAGATTGTGTCACTTTGTATGCCCAAAATCATTCTCAAAAGAATTTTCAATGTCCCATGCTTTATTCCCCAATTGTGTGAAAAGTTACTCTTTTTAACCAAGAGCCCCAGTTTCACATATTTCTGAAGCTTCCTTCTGCAAGTTCTCTGTAAAATTCTTGGTAGTCTGGCATCTCAGATTTTATGATCAGAGCTTGGAAGGAACTTGTTTTACTCATTACTTTTTTACAGACAGGTTATTGCTATCTTCATCATTGCTTCAACTGTGCAAGTAATTTGTTCTGCTATGAATTTGTAATGTCCATTGTTGACCTTAGATAGGAATGCTTTCTAGTTTCCTCTAGTGAGCAATTCTGATATTTATACCTTGTAGTTATTTCCAAAAATACAAAGTACTGTACAGAGATAACTTTTTGGCATTGAGAAAATAATGGTATAAAACCTGATAAAGGCCTATCAAAATGCCTTTTAAAACTTTTGAAAGTAATTAGAACACATTATTCATTATACCTAAAAGTAAGTTTGTAACTACTTTTGCTCCCATTTTGTAACTATTTGTTACATTACTCATTGCAAAAGTAAATAGCTATTTCCAAGCTATGTTTATGATTTCTACTACACGTTTAATGTGTCAAGCTGCTTACTATATTTTATTCAGAATAACAGGAAATGGCTATCTAGTCTTATCCTCTGTTTATATTATTAATGTTAAATGTTAAATAACTTGCCCAAGCCAATCAAAACAAAACAAAATCCCACTGTGAACCACAGACCTGTTGTGCTAATTCCTCTGTACTGTGTATTCCATGGAACATACTTTATCATCATTAAACAGAGAGAATGAGTTCAAATGAGTTCAGAATATGAGAAGCATGGAATGAGTTCCATGCTTCTCTGTGACATTTGAAATAGTCAATGAAGTGTACACATAATGGGTGTATTCGTGAAAAACGTAATATATAAATTGTGTACAACATTGCATTGTGAGATGTATATATTAGGGAAATAGGCATGGAAATTCAAATGAATTTCTTACTTGTCAGTGCAGAAAGATGCAGAAATGATACAGAATGAACTTAACACACAAACCCAATGTGGCATTTACCCGGTGGCCCTGCTTGTTTCACCAAACATAGAGCTCACACGAGTATCCCAACACGCCCTTTAACACGCTGCCACCAGTTGATCTCTTTATCAACCTATAATTCCTATGAAAGACTGAGGTCCATTCAGTACTGAACTTTTGAACAGAAACAGGTTTATTGATTACAAGTTGTTTTAGGAATAGTTCTTAAGCACATTCTTAAAGTTACACAAAGCTTCAGTATTTTCCTTTAACCTCTTCTATCTTAATTAATACAGGTCACACTCTGACTAATCACTCCCTAAACACTCTCTCTGCCTCCAACCCCTAAACTCTTTCTCTGTTCTCTGTCTCTGACTGAACTAACTAGACTCTGACTCACCCCTCCCTTCTGGTTTCTCTGGCTCCACCTCCTGACAGCTCCCATTGGTGCAGGCCAATACCATTATATATATAGGAAGACAGGGTGTTCACTACACCCAAAAAGGACAAAACTAAAGAAACTGAAGTGTGTTGTTGTCATTGTTGGAGAAGTTATTGAATATTTTAGTAGAGGTCTCAAATATTTGAAGCCCAGGCCCACATATTACTACCTTTAACATATTTGTCAAGATGGCTCACCTTCATTTTGCTTCCGCCTTTTTCTTTTTCTTTGTATGCATGATATTATGTGAGTTTTCTGTGGAAAAAGATTTTTAAAAGACCCATAATGATTCCCATCCCAGGTGTAATGGGTCATTATAGAGAGGAATCAAATGAAAATCTCTTTGAGCAAAGCCTATCCCAATTATTTAGACCCAAAATTAAAACCAATTTTGGAATTTACATATATTAACCTAGAGAAAATTATTCCCAAGCCATAGGGCACAATTCAAATTGGTACTTTTTTAATGAGACCAGAGAAGTTGTTTCTCTGTTATACATAGTTAAATGCTTCTTCCGGGTGTGGATAAAGGACCAGATCTACCAGATTTTTTTTTCATTGCATTGTAGATGCAAAATAATATGAATATATAGTCTCAAGGGTTGCCTTTTGGGTGAACTCTCTGACATGCAAGGTCACATGCAAATCTATAATTCATTTTCTTTTCACAAACTGCAATTATGCAGCATGTAAAATTTAAAAAGCTTTCTGGGGGGAAAAAAGAGTTTTGAAAGGTCAGTAGCAATACTAATAACTGTTCTGTTAGTCAGTAATATACCAGAAGGATTATACTTCACATCAAATGAGACATCTGGTATCATTTCATAGTTCTATGAGAGAAAGCTGAAGGCGTCCCTAGGGTTACCTTTGCATAGATTCACATGGGATAAAACCTCACTGCTTTCATCCTGAGATATTTAAAAGAAATAACTGTCGGAAACATTAATTTGTCTCAGATGGCAATGCCTTTAAAGCTCATTTATCGACAATTTCGTAAACTCACAGTGATGGAGCCAACTGAACAGACCTGTGAATGTCCATAACCACCTTATGAGAAGGAAAATGAAAAGCTATAAAACTCTAGAGAAAACAGGTGTTAAAGTCTCTCTGGCATGCCTTTGGTGAATATGCAGAGGGGAAGCGGTACTGGGTAGAAAAGACACAAACATTTCGGCATCACACAGAAACAGGTTCATGTATATTTGATGGCTCGATGGGTGGGTTATCACACAAAATACAGAAGCAAGGAGAGCAACACTTGTGTTCACACACGCATTGCATAGCTGAAGCTTTCAAATATAGGGATGGATGAGTGGAAAGATGGCATGGTACATATTCTACTCTTATAAAGAAAAACATGAGCGTGCCCAGTGAGAGAGTGTTCTCCCAGGCAGGGGAGGACATTGTCAGTTCATGCTGCTCATGCACTGGAACCTGGATTTGTAAAAAACTTATTTTCTTTAAGGCCATCCTAATAATCCTGGTCTTCCCTGGAGTCCCCTTTAAGTAAAAGAGAATGGTACACTCTGCTCACAGTTCTAGGTATGCCATGCTTCAGTCTGCGGCCCCCTCCTTCTGCCTCTTTCATTCTTCCAACTGCTATTCCTCACTCAAATGGAAATCTTAATTCAGAAGGGTAAATATGACTTGATAGGGATAACTGAAACTTGGTGGGATGACTCCCATGACTGGAATATATCAATTGAAGGATATAACTTGTTCAGTAAGAAAAGAAAGAAAACAAATGATATCATATGTCAAAAATATATGTTTCTACACAGAAATACAGGAGGATGAGCTTGATTGTCCCGTTGAGAGCATCTGGATTCATATAATTGGGGTGAAAAATAAAAGGAATAGAGATGGGGGTATTCGTATACGAATATTCCCCACAGGTGGAAATAATGAGGGTCCGGGCCCCATGGGTCCGGACTGTCCACTCACCATTCCGCCACTGACGAAACCTTGATGGAACCTTCCTATCACACCATTGTCCACAATGGATTAGCCACTCTGCGACCTGGCAGAGAGGCTTGTCATCCCGCCTCCTGCCAGGAGTGGCTAATCCATTGCAGACAACGGTGCGATACAAAGGCTCCATCAAGCTCACGTCAGGGATGGAATGGTGAGTGGACAGTGGGGTTGGACCCTTGTTATTTCCACCTGTGGGGGGATATTCGTATTTGTATACAAATACGAATACCCTCATCTCTAAAAAGGAACTTGGGAGTTGGAGTCTCCTACTGACCACTGTGGCATTCACCCTTGTGGCACTTGCGTGTTGTGCCCTCACAAAGGCTCCCGTCGTGTTTCCCCTCACTGCCACCAGTGGATTACCTCAATCCACAATATAAATGACATCTGTCAAAACACTTGTCTTGTGAATGCAAACCAAACTTATTTATTGAAGTGAAGCAAATTTAATAATCACAGAAGTTCTTCAGATGAACCTTGTACACAAGCAAATCATTAACAGGTCTCTCAGTACATACTTTTCTCTTGCAATATCATTACCACCTTCTCTACCTATTTTCTTAACCAGCTTTATCTCTCTCAGTATCTGTTCCTTCTCTCTCTCTGACTAACCAGTCCCTTATCCCTCTCTGGATCTCATCCCAATCTCTATCTCTTTCTATCTCTATTTCTATCTGACACCTCCTTCTCCCGCCAAACCTTCATATATCCGCTGACTCCGCCCCTCCAATCCTCTCATAGGCTCATGCAAATTAGATCATGACTATGAGTGGCATGAGTGACATGGGGTGATCGTCACAACCACCTAATCAAGGAGAAGATGAGGATGAAACCTTTGAAAAACAAATTGCAAGAATTTCAAAGAGACACAATGTAGTAGTAATGTGAGATTTCATTATCCTGATATCTGTTGGGAGAAAAATTCTGCCAAGCATGGCCCTCCCAAGAAATTCCTGGCTTGTGTGGCTGATAATTTTCTCCTACAAAAAGTAGACAAAGAAACCAGATGAGTAGCTATCCTGGACTTGATCCTAACTAATAGAGATGACTTGGTGGAAGAAGTGGCAGCAAAAAGAACTCTGGGGGATATAGACCATGTTCTACTTGAGTTCATGATTTTAAAAGAAACAAAAGTGCAGTTTAGCCACATGTATACATTTAAGGAAGCCAATTTTAAGAAACTTGGAACAATTATAGATAAGATGCCATGGCAGGAAATCGTAACAGGAAAAGGAGTCCAAGATGGGTGGGAGTTTCTTAAAAAGGACATCCTAAAGGTACCATTACAAACAATTCCAACAAGAAAAAAAAAGATAGAAGACATCAAAAAAAAGACCAATGTGGCTTCACAAAAAGTTCAGAGAGGACCTGAAAACAAAAAGGGACGTATATAGGCAGTGGAAGGAAGGCCAGGCCACAAAGGAAGAACACAGGCAGATAGCAAAGAATTGCAGGGATGGCATTAGCAAGGCAAAACCTGAGAATGAGCTGACCTTAGCAAGAGAAACAAAAAGCAACAACAAAAAAGCATTTTTCATGTAGCTGCGCAGCAAAAAACAGAGATGAAATAGTGTCTCGGTTACTCAATGGAGATGGAAAAAGAATGATAACAAAGAAAAGGCGGAAGTACTTAATTTCTACTTCAGCTCGGTCTTTTCCCAATAAACAGTCTATGACCCTCCAGGCAAATGTAAAGTACAAGCAGAAAGGACAGGATTTCAGCTTCAAATTGATAAACAAATAGTCAAGGAATACCTTACTACTTTGAATGAGATCAAAGCTGCAGGGCCAAATTAATTTCATCCAAAACTATTGAAGGAGAATGGGTAAGTGCCAGATGATTGGAGGAGGGCTGACATTGTCTTTATCTTTGAAAACAACAAAAAGGAGGAACCTGGGAACTACAAACCAGTCAGCCTGACATCAATCCCAAGGAAAATTTTGGAGCAGATTATAAAGCAGTCACTCTGAAAGTACCTTGAAAACAATGCAGTAATAACAAGAAGCAAAAATGGATTTGTCAAGAAAAAAATCCTGCCAGGCTAATCTTATCTCATTTTTTGATTGGGTAACCTCCCTGGTAGACAATGGAAATGCTGTAGATGTGATATATCTTGACTTCAGCAAAGTGTTTGAAAAAGCACCCATGATACTCTGATTAGCAAGGTAACTATGTGTGGGGTGGACAGAACAATTATCAGGTGAATACACAGTTGGTTACAAACCCATACTCAGAGAGTGCTTATCAATGGCTCCTTCTAGGTAACAAGTGGGGTACCACAAGGCTCAGTCCTGGGCTCAGTGTTCTTCAACATTTTTATTAATGACTTGGATGATTGGGTGCAGGGAATACTTACCAAATTTGCAAATGACACAAAATTGGGTGGAATAGCTGGAAGACAGAAACAAATTTCAAAAAAATTAACCTTAACATGTGTGGGTGCCTCACACAAATACATATTAAGGTGCATAGAAACCAATGCCAGGCAACAGGGTCTGGACTTGATGATCCCAAAGGTCCCTTCCAGCTCTGCAGTTCTAAGATTCGAATATATGATATTTTACAATGCAATATTATTCTCGTCTGTCCAAAGTTTACTATAATCACATCTTTGTTTACAAATTGAAAAGCAAAACAGACAGTTGCCAAGAAATGTTATGAATTTAGTAGCCTCACTCTGCCAGAGCCAGCAAATGTTTGTGAAAAAGTTAAGTACACAATATTTTTTTTGGCACTACAGATTTAAAAGTACTGTAATTTTAGGGAACTTTTCTGCACTCCGCATAATTTTTCAAATATTCTTAAATCAACACAGTATCAAACCTTGACAAGCTGAATATTAGCCAACACTGAAGAGGCTGCAAAAAAGGCAAACACTATTTTAGGCTGCACTACAGAAATATGCCATAAAGTACTAGTTTTCCTCTGTTTGGCATTGGTTAGGCCTCATCTTGAATATTGTGTCAGGTTTTCAACAGCACACTGTAAGAAGGATGCTGACAAACTGGAACAAGTTCAGAGGTTGGGCAACAAGGATGATCAGCGGACTGGAAACCAAGCCCTATGAAGAAAGACTGAAAGAACTGGGCATGTTTAACCTTGAGAAAAGAATACTGAAGGGAGATAGGATAGCATTCTTCAAATACTTGAAAGATTGTCATACAGAGGAGGGGCAGGATCCGTTCTCAATTATACCAGAGTGCAGGACACATAATAATAGGCTCAAGTTACAGGACACCAGATTTTGGTTGAATATCAGTGGAAAACATCCTAACTGTTAGAGCAGTACAACAATGGAACCAACTACCTCAGGAGGTGGTGAGTGCTTCAATGCTCAAAGCATTCAAGAGAAAATTAGACTCCAATCTGTCTATGAAGTATGCTGTGCCCCCAGGCTGGTAGCACATTTCCCACCCACTACAAGCTATGTGCTGCTCCCAGTCTTCCTGTCAGTGCTGCCCAAGGTATTTGCCCACTTCCAGTGCAACGTGTCCTCTGCTTCCCAGTGCTGCTGGTATTTCCTGCTGGCATTCCTACTGATCGGGGTTCAATCAGTATGTCCA
The DNA here is from genome assembly GCA_037013535.1 of Intellagama lesueurii. Lineage (NCBI taxonomy): Eukaryota > Metazoa > Chordata > Lepidosauria > Squamata > Agamidae > Intellagama > Intellagama lesueurii. The sequence goes on from JBAJHW010000003.1 coordinate 105,080,873, forward strand.
TTGCAGTCATTTCCTATTACCTAGGCACTGCTCGCTGTTGGTGTGCTCTCTTTTTGTTTGCCACAATCATGGGAAGGTGTAAGAGGATAGAGGGAAATCCTTTTAAAATGTTTGTGGTTTTGTTAAGTTGGAAAATAATATAGCATCCATATTACTGTAATGGAGTTCTAGGTATCTGGAAATTCCGGATTTTTAAAATTTCAAATTCTGAATCCAAAGGCCTGTAATTCCAAATCTGAATTCTGAATCTGTATTTTGGTGCTAGTGCACGTCCCTAGTTTTAATGCTGTTCTTCCCCATAAAATCCTGTCCTTCATCCTGTGCAACATCAGACAAAGGGGGACCACTGTGGGTGCATGTGTTCCATGTTTTTAAAGATACTTGTGGTTGGGCTTTAATTGCCTGCTGAAGACCAAACCACCCCAAAGGACTTCATAGTATAACAGGAGCAGCTCCCTGTAATGTATTGTTGTTAGGAAAAATCAATCCCATGCTTCACCCAGCTACTTATAGGACTGTAGCTAAGCTCAGAGTCACTATACCACTACATCACAGATGATTGTACCATGGGGGTCAGAAAAGAAAGGATGAGGGACAGAAGCAAATTTGAGTCCAAGGAGACTCAGATTCTTGTATTTTTAGCATAATCTTTGTTTTTCGTATTCTTTTACCATCTTGAAGACATTCACTCAGAAATATGCTTCACATTACAGCTTCTGTAACGAGTGGGAAGCAAACCATTGAGGAACATTCTTCCACACTGCCTTTCTAATACTACACATGTAGCTCTTCCCTAAACTGGGGTTTCAGTCTGGTTATCTCATTGGTATAGCTTATTAAACCTGCATCAAGGAAATAGGGGAGACAAAAATACCTCTGGACACATGGCAGGAAAAGGGGACATCTAATTGCAAACATCTCTGTTTTGGATCAACCTAGTTTAGGAAACTGCTGCCATTAGGCATTACTCAGGAGAAGAATGTGACCCAATCTACTCTGTCATCAGAGCACCAGGAGATAAAACTACCATAAAGCTGAACTATACAGTCTGTCAAATGAAAGCAGAATTGTTTTCCCTCACCCCTATGATGCCTAAAATTTTTCTCAGTCTGCTGTTCTCTAAATTTTCTTTCTCAAATGCCTCAGGAAATCAAGAGTGGATTTGTTGTGTGATGAGAAGCACGTGGGCTCAGACCTTATGCTGAAAAAACCATGACCAAGGATGCGCTCAGAGGCAGCCTGCTCCTGAATTATTACCTGTGAGAGCAGGAGACCACAGTGGTGAAGGGAAGGTTGAACAGCATTTCTCACATGCCCAGATGTACACCACTCCTTAAATTCTGAACATGTGGGGGAAAGGAAGCTATAAGTATACATGAGGGGAAAATACATTGCATATACTGTTGTCAGAGGCACTCTGATTTTTCTTAACTGGTATTTCAGTAGAAAGATTCTATGAAATGAATTCATCATCATTCTGGTTGAGACACTTATTCCTATAGCTAGTGCTCCTCCACTTTAAACAGAACCAAAATCCTCTCAATAGCATTAAGTGCAATATTCTGCACAAACGTGTCTTTTTAGTACAGTATTTACTTTGCCCTGCCATCTGCAGGCTATATCCAATGTTACTCCCAACTAGGGCAAACCCAATGAAATGCTATTGAGGGCCTGTCCAGACGGGTATACACCTCACTATTTGGATCACTTTTGGTGTGTTTTCGTTCAAATCAAAGTACGGCATCCACATGTATTTTGACTTAAAGTGCTCTTTCCCACCCCTTTTTAGAGCTGTCCTACTCCTTTCTGACACCACACTAGAGCTTCTGGTTTTTTTGGCCCAATTTGGCATGTTCCTCATTATCCTGTTGTGTAGCCTGCGGACAGTGTTATCTGAGGTGACAAGAAGTAGGATAAGGATGTTATGACTGAAGAACTGTTTTTGGGACATGCTTTCTGAAGAGCAAGTAGGCCAAATAAAAATACACCACTGTCCTGTTTAGCAATGAGTTAAACAAAAATAGAATGAGTTTTCCAGGTCACGGCAACAACAACAACAACACTATGACGTCATCAATTTATAATAAAAATAGTCTGCTAATGAAAGAACTGCTGAAGCAGCATCTTATCAAGGCTTTGAGACAAATGAATGCCCCACTTAGTGGGACAGATGCTAAAATTATCTGCCCATTACGGCATATATTGCAGAAGCCTCTTGGGGACTCCAGTTTCATTGAGCCCTATCCATTTATTTGTAGTCAAGTACAATCAAATCTCCCTTGTAATATTAAAGGCATACTGAGGGGTGTAACATCCCCTTTGGAAGTCTTGAAGCAAAGTATTTATTGTAAGTCGGTTTGAATGCTCTCTTTGAAAATTTATTTGCACCTTGCTGCATTTGTTAGCTAATCATGACAGATAACAGCAGGTAGCTTATGGCCAACCTCAGCCTTGGCAATTTGGTTTTAAAAGCCCAACATGATACTTGCGTGGCTAGCAGCACTTGCCTTGAGTTTATTTGCTCAGGTTCCTCTACAAATCTTTGATTAATTTGTCGACTAAGGCCCCATAACAAGTGCATTCTGGGTAAGTATGCCATAAAGAACTATTAGGAATGTAAAGTAACAGTGATTTAAGGGATAAGGCACTAATAGAAGTCGTTAACTAAGGCAAGAGGATCGAGCCTCAGACCATGAAGATGTAACTTTAAACAGAAAAAAAAAATGTTTACTGCACTAGACCAGCAAAATAAATCAGAAACACACTTCATGGAAAGAAGACACAAAGCTACTTCATATACTATATAAACTGCCCCTTAAACTGCTTACAAAGAGAGCGGGCACTCAGTTGGGCAGAGAATGTCATCTGGAGGTGAATTCAATTTGTTCAAGCATTAGCAGAGTAACTAACAATTTCCTGTCTCGCAATTTCCCGAAGTATTTGTGATTCTTCTTTAAGTTTCACAGCAGGATTAAAAACAAACCAAAACCCAAGAGAAATATTAGAATCCGGATTCCGACAAAGCCACCTTGACCTGTCAGCTGAGTGCTTACTGAGCCCACTTAAATAGGCCTTGCTTTAAACTGGCCTGAATACTGAACAGATGTTGACTTGGTCTCTGAAAGCAAAACAAAGAGTGGAGAAGGGTGGGGGTTCTGCCATAGGACATCAGGCTGGACCTAGAAACTGTGCTGCCCATGTCTAAGGGCAAGATGGCATCTCTCTCCCACTCTGTTTACAAAGCTCAGCCAGACTGATTGTTGATGCTCACCCCAGTGGACTGGTGAGGTGAAAGCATTCTCTGTTGCATCAGATGGCATCAGACAAGCTTAGGGGACTTAGGGGAGGCCAGCCAGCACATGGAGGTCTGTCGCCTTCAACGCCTCACTCTTGCTTTCTGCCCCATAGCATCTACCACCTGAGGTAGGTATTCATTTCTGTCTAATCCTAGGACTGTCCACAAAGACGTGTTTATAGAATACAGATGAGGAAATGAACACTGGCCATTTAATCACATGTGCTTAAGGCAGCTTTGAAGCTGTGTTTCGCAAACAGCAACCTCCCAGCTTGGACCACACGACCAACCTTTTTTAAGGTTCTTGAGACATTCAAAAGCAGATTGTGGTGCATTTGCTTCTGGCTGGGGAAAGAGTTTGCTGTAAATAAACTACTACTTTGTTCCTGGCCACAATGCTCACCTCAAAGAATCTTGGACTATACAGTATAAGAGCCTTGTAAAAGTATTTAAGTTCCTTCTGGTTGCTACAGAACAGGGAAAAGCAACATCCAGAGGTCCAGGGGCCACCTGTGGCTGTACCTGTTCCCACACCTTACAACTATTTTTCTTTCAAGAAATTTATTTTATTGAAAAAGACCCTACATACCCAGTAGCGGCCGATCAATGAATAAATAAATGAGAACAGAGATGTCGCAGGCTCCTGGAATGTGGTGAACTATTTCCCCACAGCCCCTAGAGACTTCCTGAGGGAAGAAGGGAATTTCTGAGCAATATTTAAAAAGAAAAGAAATTATTTTAAAGAAATGTAAAACATTGGAATGTGGGAGACTAAGGGTTCAGGATAACAAGAGGGGGATGAATGTGGGCCCCTGGGGTCCCACACAGGACCCCCAGGCCATGCATTTCCCACCCCGGCTTTAGAGAATTGCTGAACAGTATTTTAGAATAAATGTGATTGTCTTGGGAAACATACTATATGATGGGGTAGGCAAACCTTTATTCCCTCATAAAAAATCTGTCATGGACCACATAATCTCAGCATCATCTTAGAACTGCAGAGCTGGAAGGGACCCTATGGATCATAAAGTCCAGCCCTTGTCAAGAAGACACAGTGGGCAATCAAACTCCTGACCTTTGGCTCTGCAGCCAGATGCCTAAACTACTAAGCTATCCAGCAGACAGGGCCAGAGATAGCAGTGGACAAGGTCAAGGATGATGGGAAGGCACCTGCTCATCAGGTATGGGGCTGACTAATCACATTCAGTCACTACTTATACCATCTGTCAGCTGTTCATCACTCTTCACCTCACATCCATAAATCTGCTATCCATCACTGTCTTAAAGGGTTTCTTTTTCTTTCCCCTCCATCCATCACCCTGAAAACCCTCCACACACTCATATGCACACCAAACACATCATCTGTCATTCTGGTACTCATGCAAAATGCCTCCATGTCTTGGTGTGTTGGGTTCCATTCACAGCTCTCTCACATACCACAATGAGACAAGATAATGACAGGGAGGAAGCCCAGAATAGCAAGCTCAGACAAAAAGTGCAGATCATCATTCCAAGGGACATCTCTAGCTGCTGTATTTTGTGGCTGGGTCATTGAGGGCACATATGCATATTACTTTCTGCCTGCTTGTGTTACTTTTACTCATGGGGTGACTATGTGCTTATCAAAATACATAGCAGAATCCTATGGGAACAGCAGTGACTGTGTGAAATAACACTGACAGTTTTGGGTTGTCCACTTCTGTGTTTAAAATATCCTGCTTTCTGTTCCAGATTTAGGGAAAGAATAAATTTTGAGGTAATTTAGATTGCCCATATCCAATGCTATAAAGCTGGTATGGGAAAGTGTTAGAATTCACCTGCATATTATGCCTATAGGAGGTTTGTATGGGATACTTTGGGATTCTATGTCAATCACATAGCAGCAGCAAATTGTTCCCTTTCTGTCTCAGATACCTATTCCTGCCTTTTTACTCAGTCAGGGTTCAGTGTCAGCTAAAGTCAGTTGGCAATGTCAATGTTCTATTGGTGTTAGAGTTTGACAGTTATGGAATCAGCACTTAGAGTCTGTGTGAAATGTTAAATGCAACCAGTCAGTTAGTCAAAATAATGAAGTTAACCAGTTAAGATCTCATACTATATAAGAAGTAAATATGTTTGTTTTTCTTTCTGGTATATATGAAGATTTGTGAGTAAAATAGAAATATTGTTTATTCTTTCTCAACACCAAAGGCTCTGACTGAATCTATTGAGACTATATTGCCAGTTGAGGTAAACCTAACTAAAACTAACTATACAATAAGGGGTGGCATATTTGAGGGAGACTTGTAATTATAATAATCTGCTCTGTAGGTCCCTGTCTGGATTTTTTTTATGCTGCGTTGCTGGGAGTTTTAAGCCAGCAGTTTTCACACTTTAACAATTAACTTTGGGTTGTCCACTTCCATGTTTAAAAAATCCTGCATTCTGTTTCCAGATTTAGAGAAAGGATACATTTTACGGTAAGTTAGATTGTCCATATTCAGTGGTGTAAAGCTGGGATGGGTAAAGTGTGGTTCTCCAGATGTTGAATTAAAGTTCCCAGTATTCCTGTCCACTGAATATGAAGAATAAGGATGTACCATTCTTTCTCTCTCTCTCTCTCGGATCTCAAATTCCAGAGTTCTCCAACTTGGAAGTCCCACCTTCCAAACCCACCCCTACATTGTGCCCACTTCAAGAAAGGCTGGGCTAGAAGATTTCAAGGCTTAGTTGCCTGTTAGAAAATGAAGTCATCCTTGTGGTTCCCGGGAGTTCTGGGACAACTTCCTCTTTTAATCGAAAGCTAAGATAGAGCTTGACCTATCCTAGGCCATGAAGCCTTCCAGCCTGGCCATTCTCCAAGTGAGTACAAATTAGGTGTGGGTCTGGCAGGCAGAATTTCCAGAAATGAGAATTCTAGGATTTGCGGTATAAAAAAATAGAATGGCACATGCCAAATGAACAACCGAGTCAGAATTGTAATCCAGCAACATCCTGAGCGTTACCGCATTTTAAAAGGAAGAAGGGAGAAGAATGGTGGTATCGAAAATAAGTTGCTGCAATGTTGGCTGAAATCAAGCCTGCTATTTACACCAGGAGTGCGAAACCTGAGGCACTCCAGATTTTGTAGGAACTGAGCTTCCCATCATCCCTCACCACCAGATATGCTGGCTAAGACCAATGGGAGTAGCAGTCTATTAACATAAGGAAGACTAATATTCTTCACCTCAGTAAGATGCTAATGGAGGGGAAAGAGCTACTAGCCAGGGGGACAGTGTGTCTTGTCCTCCCTGTGCACCTGAGGGGAAGCAACAAGGGTGTTGCATCTAGACCAACAAAAGCCAGAATCTGCACTGTTTTTCAAACAAGTCATCCATTACAACAGTTGAATATAAAACACTGTCTCAGTTTGGAAATCGGTTTGACAAATTCCTAGCAAACAGAGTGGGTTTTGGAGGGAAAATAGGTCAGTTGTCTAGTTGAAAGACAATGTTTATCTATTAGAGATGCTGATACGACCCTAGCTGATGCCACATAAAAACCAGCACCAAATTTGTTGTTAGTGGAAGAAATCACCTCAAAAGGGACAAAAGAATGCACTGGCTAATTTCCTGTGCCTAATGCTCAGCATCGGAGGACCAAAAGCCATGTCAACCTAACCTATAAATGTTTAGTGTTGTGAGGTGGAATATCATGAGGGAACAGTAATGGGGGGGGGGGGTGTTCTGCAGTAGCTCTGTGACCTTCAACCAGCAAATTAAAAAAGGAGTATGAACCATTTAGATGACATTTCTTTAGAGACATCTTTATTATTACACTGAGCGTTTGAATAAAATGAGAGCCATACAGCTGCTGAGAGATGACAGATTTTGCAATATGGGTTTATTACATGAATTACTCTAAGAGGATGCTTTACATATGATAGCCAATTTGTCAGCCATTGCCTTTTTGTAAAGATCAGTGCAAAACATAAAAGTAACTGGAAAGAATGCATTCTTAGCTCTTAACAGCATCAGTCAATTAACAGGACCAATGCAGTTTTCAGTCTGTTTTCAGAAACCAATTTTTTCTGAATGTCAGAAATACTGGACTCACAATTGCTTGGTGCAGTCTCTGCACAGGCATTCTGAACTAGTGCACTTGACATTCAAGGAAAATTTCTGTTTGGCTGCTATGTTAAATGGGATCTCATCTTTCTTAGTTAGTAGAGTTCAGTGGGGAGATGGGGAAACCCACTATACAATGGGTAGAGAAGGAAAAATTGCTCTTTTGGAATGTAACTCCCACACTGCCAAGCTGGCTGGAGTATTCTGGGAATTGCAGTCCAAAAATTGACTTTCCCAATCTCTTAGAATGGCCCATGAGTCACATGACAGAGAGGGGAATCAAAGCTTTCACCACAAAGTTCCCGATAACTCACGAGAGGTCCCACCTAGGGATGAAACAATGAGTCTGTTTCCGTGTCAATTTTGCATCTACAGTAATACACTGGCCACCATGAGACCCAGTATGGTGTAACAAAGATGAACTTTAGTCTAGGATTCAGAACACTTGGATTCAAATCCCCACTTGACCATGGCGGGGGGGGGGGGCAAGGGGGGCAATGGTACAGCCACTTCTTAAATATATGAGATATATTGAATACTCTGGTAGGCTCACCATAAATCAGACGCAACTTGATGTCACATAACAACATCAGTGGTAGATTAATCTGAACTCCACAAAAACAAGATGTATATAAAAAATTACAATTAAATACCTCTTTTAAATTCATTTTCTGTCAGTATACACATTTCTAAGTTTTCTTCCTCTCAAAATATGCATTTTCAAGCATACATTGCTCCTTATTTGGAGTAAGCACTATGTTCAAGCATTGCCACTGGATAACTCTGAGCCCATGTGTTAGTCCCCTCAGTACAGATCTGCTCCATTTGTACTGAAACACACTAAGATTAATTCCTCAGGCATCCCAAATCCAAGTCAGCTCACTGTCTTCTACTTGCTGGTGCCTATCATGATTGTCATCAGCATGCAATCATATATACCCCACCTTACCTAGGAGTAAGCACTGTTCAACACAACACTTGTTTATGGGTAAACATGCACATAAGATCATACTGTCAAGCATTCTTATCAGGTGTGCAGACCAAAGGACCACAACTATTTTAAATGTGTGTCTTTATTCATAGGTTTCTTGTAGAAGTGTTCATGGCTGTTGCTATAAAAGAGAAGAAGGGACAGATTTAATGTAAAATGTAGCTTGTTGTTATGTGTGGTCGTCGCCTCCAACCCAAGCAGCCCTATGAATGAACGCTCTCCAAAATGTCCTGTCCTCAGCCACTCTGCTTAGCTCTTGCAGACTCAAGCCCATGCCCTCTTTTAGGGAGTCAGTCCATCTTATAATTGAGCTTCCTCTTTTCCTGCTGCCTTCCACCTTTCCCAGCATTATTGTCTTTTCTAGGGAATACTGTCTTCTCCTGATGTAACCAAAGTAGGACAGCCTCAGTTTCAACATTTTTGCCTCCAGAGATAGTTCAGTCTTGATTTGATGTAGGACCCACTTGTTTGTCTATCTGGCAGTCCAGGGTATCCACAAAGCTCTCCTCCAGCAACCCGTTTCAAAGGAAGCAATTGTTTTCCTGTCACCTTTCTTTACTGTCCGGTTTTCATACCTATACATGGTGACTGAAAACACAAGAGTGTGATTGACACATCCTTACACTTGATGATATTTTCTAGTGCAGAACATACAGAACCACAGAACATGTAGTTTAGTTCTTAAGTATTTTACTTCCATCATCTCAGCAATCCACTTTAAAATGCATGATTTTTTTGTTCAGAAAAATACTCTGGTCTCCACTCCCCATGTACTTGGAGTGGATTTTAATAAAACAGAACAGAAGAAAGGATCAGGTCCCCTCTCACATGTATTTGGAGTAGGCAAATAATAATTATTATTATTAGTTTTATTTGTATGCCGCATTTCTCCCAACAAGGGACCCAAAGCGGCTCACAATATTAAAATAATGTGGTGGAATGCATTTTTAGCTTGTAACAGACAGCAGCTTGTGACTAAAAGCAACTCTAAAATGTTGGTGTCTGCACTATAGCCAAACTGGATATGCCCCCATCTTGTGCTAGTCCATTTGAAGTTTCTGAATGGATTTCCCTCCCCTAAGAACAAATGCTTGCTTTCAGTTGGTTGAATTTCATCTTGTTGAATCCGGCCATGTTTTCCATTTTGTCAAGATAGTTTTGAATTTTATTCCCTATCTTGAGAGGCTATAGTTATCTCTCCCACTTAGGAGTCATTTGCATAGTTGATAAAGATTCCTTTCACTCCTTCAGCCAAAGTCATTTGTCAAGTCCAATCAAGTTAAAAGATGTAGGTAGCCTAACAGCCTGGGGAGCACAGGGCAGACCAAATGGCATGCAGAGCTCACTCATCCAGTCCCATTCAGCATCTGCTGCCTGAGGCAGCTTCCTTGCCCCACTCCCACCTCCATGAAAACCAGAAGGACTTATTTATATTGGCACAGGAGGCTGGAGCATTCTAACAAAGGAGTTAATTATTGCATGGTACCTGCAATCTCTACAAGATGAAGACCAAATGAGAAATGGACAAAATATCTTCCATTCTCTCAAACACCTGTATTGAAACTCAGCAAATCGGGTTATGAGAGGGAAAGAGGATGTCAGGACTTGCCCATCATCTTAATAGCATGTGCCCTGCAAAGCCAATAGAGGGCAAGATCATTCTGATTATATCTATTTGCTCTATAAAGAAGCACCAACATGTATCACATAATTCACTGAGTATCTTATGAACAGAAAAAGATAGTGACACACAGAACCAGGAGAGTTTTTTGGTGGCTTTTAAAAAAACCTAGTTCAGAAGAATTTAGAGGAGCAATTTGACCATACAGCAATATTATAAAAATCCTGAAATTGAGTACCAAAGATCAGTAACAAAATGAAGGCTAATGCCAGAGAAAAATGGAAAGCTTTATTTCTGGAAATTCAACATCATTACGAAATGGAAAATGATGTTTTAAGCCATAATTTCCTCTTTTTTCACTTAGAAAAATAATTTAGCTGAAAGATTTTTTTCTCAGTTCTCCCAGTATCTCAGAAGCAGGAACAGCAATTAAAATGGGCATTTCTCCATCAAAAGATCATGGAGCAATGAAAGTAAATGTGGACTAAAGAATACCATCATAATCACCAACACCATCAGCAGCATCTAGAAGAAATGTTCAGTTCTTACCAGGAACTCCAGTTTATGCAGAAATATTGTAGAAAGCTGGCTACTTCCAAGCCTGTTACCCTTCACTGAGTGTTCACCTCCATTTGCAAAAAGAAGGAAATCTTTCTAAAACCTGAAGAGTCCTTTCTTGGCAAGTCATGTGAAGCTATGAATGTTGTGATCAAAGCAGTAAAGTCACAGAATAGCTTATATGATTCTTCTAAGACCACTGTTCTCTATATGTGTGCATCTTGGTTTTTGGTTTTTCAAGTTTGTAGTATCCTTTGATCTTCTTGTTATTCCTCTCACCGTAACATTCTGTTCAATGCCTCTTATACGTATGTAGCTTGAACTGAGCACTTTTCTGCATTACTGGTATCACAGTTCCAGAATTTCCACCACTCCATAAGGGCTTCTAAATGTTGGATAATATGACTCTGTGGAACAAAGCGCAAAGTCAAGGAAGATGCACAAACTTATTGTAGCAGTGTGAATTATCTGGACAAGTTGCACAAAGCAGCTCTACAGCTGTGGTGCCACCCTGGACATCCTTTAGATGCCTATGATTCTGCTGTTCAATATAAACAATCTTTGGGTAACTAATGCATATCAACAATAGCTTTAGAAAACGTGGTTCATATTTTCACCATATCCACGTGTGGATTGAGCAGAAATGTAACCCTGCCATTATAATCTAGATGGGAGCATGGCCCTCCAGATATCACTGCAATACAACTCTTCTTAGCCCAATGCCAGCATAGCCAATGGTGAGGAACGCTGGGAGTAGCCATCAAGAGGGCAACCCTTTGCTCAACCCTATGCCAGGGCTATATATGCACACATACACATAATCTGTAGTCAAATGGAGGATAAATATGGCATTTGGATCATACATAGCAGAGTTACTTGTGCCTAGTTAATGAATGTTTAGACTGTAATTTTTATCCGATAGCTGAAGGCAACATTTATCACCATGCTGTAAACATTTAAAGAAAGATGCTGACACCACTTCAGTTTTACTGTCATAAATTTGATGCCACAATAATCCCGTATAATTATGATTTCCCCACCCCACCCCCCAAAAAAACCCTCAGAACATTTAGGAGTTGCAGTTTTCCTTTCTGTGTCAGCAGAGTTTTCTTTTTATAGAGCCATGTACCCTAGTGTGCCATAGTATATTAATCAGGGGACCTTACAAAGCTACACCTGGTACCCATGAAGCAGCCATTACAGAAGTGGGGTGTGTGTGGAATTAGATAGAAGCCAGAATGAAATAATGCAGTGCAGTGGGTTCATGGTGAATGTGTATGATACAATAAAAGCTATTACTTTGCAATGTATTTTTTTAATTCAGTTGCATGAATATTCATGAGACAGTATTCTCTTCACCTGTGACCAAAACTGCTCCCTGGGAAGAGAATGACAGCTAATTATAATTCATAAGACTGATAATTTCCCTATATCTAATTTCCAGATGTTAGTCTGACAACCCAGACAGCCATAACAAAAAGGGTAAAAAAAAATTCATATGCACCTGCTCATAGCAAAGCCTTATAGAGGTCAGGGGAGAAAAAGAAGAGAGTTAATTTCAGGATTCTGACTTTTTCAGAATGACATTTGAACTCCGAGGAATGTCAAGGGCAAATCCAGAGAATCTATTCTGCATTTCTTCTTTCTTTCTTTCTTTCTCTCCACCCCCTCCCGTTCTCTCCCTGTCTCTCTCACACATATATACGCAGACCTGCTCATCTAATTTGCTCTCTCTCTCTCTCTCTCTCTCTCTCTCTCTCTCTCTCTCTCTCTCTCTCTCTCTCTCACACACACACACACCAAAAGAAAACAAAGATAATTAATGCTATTTTACACAGCATGTCAACCGTGTTAAAGCCTAATGCACAATAAATAGCTGAGGCAACTTAATCAGATGCTAAAACGATTGGGTAATTTATTATTGCCAAAGCTGGACATTGCTACCAAAATGGGAAGAGTGTGCCTGTGTGTGTAGAAGCATGTGTACATACACACAAACAAACACACACACACTGGGTAACTCTTTTCAATCAGATCTGTTTTCAAGGTCAGACATTTCATACCAGGCATTATTTTATTCCCAGCTCCTTTTGGCAAGCTTTTCACTGGCTCATCCATAAATAATTAAGGAGAGGCACAACTGCCGTGTCAGCCTAACCTTTAGAGGAAACCAAAGGTGTTCAAGTCTCTCACTTGCAAATAGTGACTTTCTTCATATCACAGCCATAAGCACCTTTGCATATATCCTTGAGGGACCAAGCCTCTTTCTTACCACATGTAGGCAGGGTGACCATATGTCCTCCTCTAGGGAGAACAATCATCCACATGAAGGGCTGCCAGACGATAATTCTCCTTTGGAAGATGTTCCCTATTTGAAGGCATGACCAATGCATTTTTAATTTAAAGATCAAGAAGCAACAGGAAGCAGAACAAGAAGAACAAAACTGTCAACTCACAAGGAACCCCTCGATAGTGGTTTCCATAGCAAGCACATAAAACACTTGGTCCTAGTTTGCTTCACTTGAGTGAAATATATCGTAATTCTATTTCAAAGTCATTTCTAATATCTCATCTGCACAAATAAATTAGCATGTGTACGTGTCCTCTTGTCTTTTGGGGGGGGGCAGGGGGAGATGCATGTTCTTTTGGATCAGTGGTTCCTGACCTTGGATAACCCAGATATTCTTGGACTGCAACTCCCAGAAACCCTGGCCAGCAAAGCTAGTGCTGAAGGCTTCTAGGAGTTGCAGTCCAAGAACACCTACATACGTTACACAACGTTGGGAACTACTGCTTTAGGTGATGTGTTATGTGATAACTCTCCCTGTACGGCTCAACATCCTCTATATCTTGACCACCCTTACTTACTGCAACCTGAACTTCATTTCCTCACAGTGTGAAGACTAACTTCTCCATTGCCGAGCCAGTCATTTGGAACAATCTCTTCATCAAAGTCAGGTAGGCTTCCAAAGTCATGCGTTCCTGCAGCCCATTGTTCCTTGATCACTAACCCAGTTAGTTACTGATTTTAGTGGTTTACAGGAAATATTTTATTGATGTTTCCTGCTTTCATTGCTATTACTGTAATAAAGAAGATAGAATATTAGTCTAGACACATATGAGCGCACACTTCTGCTCAGTCCTAAAGTACAGGAGCTCCTCTGTCCATGAGGCAAATATGTGATGCAACTAAGCAATCTTTCATTAGAAATATGTCTTCTTTCTGTCTTTCTTAAAATACAAGAAATTTTGCTTTATGGACTAATATTTTGTTATTGATTAGCCATCACTAACATTTATTACTGTACAGCCAGAAAATAAATAATCAATCAAAATTGTTTTATTGTATTAAAATAACTTTTTTAAATGAACTGGAGCTATTGAATGTGTACATAGAATGGAGGATATGAGAAATACATTAGACTATGCACTGCCTGTTTTTATAAAGTTAGGTTTGGTCAACAAGAATTCATGCTTCCTCTTATTTCTTCACTAGAACACAACAACTCATAAAAATCTTGCTTTTCTCCAGGAAACAAAATTGCATACACATAAGTCTCCATATGTTACCATTTATATATATGTATGTGTGTGTATATATGTGTGTGTATATATGTATATATGCATATATGTATGTATGTATATATATGTATATATATATATGTGTGTGTATGTATGTATGTATGTATGTATGTATATACACATACATACATACATACATACACACATACATACATACATACATATATATATACATACATATATATACACACACATACATACATATATATACATATATATATACATACACACACACACACACATATATATATACATACATACACATATATACATATATACATATATACATAAAATACACATGCAGGCACACACATATATACATACTTACATACATATATACATATATAATTATATTCATAACCAGATTGGAAATGGTAATATTTGTATAATAAATAATCATTGAAAGAACTGTGCCATTTGCTGATGAGATTGCTCCCACTGCAGAAATGTTAAATATGTCACTCCTCTTAATGGTTTTCTATCTCAAAAAAAAATAAAAAATCAGCACACTATAAATGCTATGATGGACACCCTGATACGTTCTTTCCCTTCTTAAACTCTTGGGCATCTCACTCTTCTTCCTGCCATCCCACTGTCTATCAAAATATCCAGATTATAGACAAAGAAGATCACCTCCTACTTTTGCAATGCAAATTACAGAAAATACATGAATTAACTTACCAAATCGGCTGTATAAATTTGGCACAATGTACTGCATTAACAGAACGTTGATTTTATGTTTCTTTCCGAGCTCACAAGAGTTGTGAGCCAAAAATATATATAATGATCCACAAATATGAGTAGCATTTCAAAAGGCTTGGTTGGTTCAAGACTAGGTTAGTTAAATTTAAGGCTCTCTGAAATCAAGAGGAGAAGCAAAGAGCTGTTGTTTTCAATGGGAACTTAGGTTGAAGAATGTAGTTTGAACCCAGCGCCCACTGAAAGGCATTTTAATCACAGCAACATGATGTAAGTGCCACATCTAAAAAAATATCCAACTATGCACACAATGGACCATTGTGCAAGTGAAAGGAAAAGGATGCTGCTAAATAAAAAGAATTAATTGCTTGAGCTGACTCCATGTAGAATTTGTACTGCATTTGCACTGATATCTTAGAACTGCAGAGCTGGAAGGGACCCCATGGATCACTGAGTCCAATCCCTGTCAAGGAGGCATCGTCAGGAATTGAACTCCCAACCTCCATAGTCAGAGACCTAAACTACTGAGCTATCCAGAATTAGATGAGAATTATATTTGATGAAAACTCGATCTGGGTTGTGGGTTCTGCAATAGCTCATTCATATGTGCAAGTTACTACTGCATCCTGCAAGCACTAATTGGCTAAAAGGGATGTGTGCACCAGCCCAAGGTGATTGCTTGCATGTACAGAACAGCAAATGATCAAACATTGCGGCATGTTCTCCTCCTCCTCCCCTGCCCCCTGCAGCTTTTTCACATTTTCACATTCAGGTCATTGAAAGCTGAGACCTGAAATGTTGTGTTATCAGCTGATGTACATCTACCTGTAAATGAGTGCTCATTGTAAGTCAGATCATTGCCTCTTAACATCTTCAGCATAACTACTTCATAGTGCTAGGCAGACTGGGAAATGCAAACACACATTGATTCACAGAATCTTAGTACACAACAACCAACCAACCAAGTATGTGATTAACTCAGCCGACCTGTGAGTGTCAGTGGCTTCCCAAAGAACATCAATGATGCTCAGCAGGAGAGAGTTAATATATAGCTTCATAGGTAAGTCAAGACAATGGACACTACAGGTTTCTTTGTCTGTTTCAGCAAGGAACTTTTTTTAAAAAATGAAGTTAAAAAGAATAATTATTAGAGACTGTTTCTCCAATATGATTTTTTTAAAACTTCCTGGCCCTTTACTATTACTATACTTGTGCCCAGATTGTTGTTATTGCTGTCGTCATCATCATTTGCATATTATTATTTTTCCCATACAAATTTCAAGCATTTATCTTCGGTAAGCTTTCTATTTTATTATGGTTACTTTTATGAATATCAATTAAAAAAATTCAATCAGCAGAGGAAAATTATATAGTGGCAATCATTAACAGATTAAAAGATTTCAGTTAATCTTATTTCATTCTTTGGGTACATCTTTCTTTAAAACATAAATCTTGATTAACTTCTTGGTAAGGTTGGCTCATAGGCACACCTGGTGGAGGCAATTGTCTTCTCTTGCCAGGCAATTAAAATGCTAAGGATTCACCTAAGCCTCATGGTGGGAAAATTCTCCACTGTTTTCAGCATCAACCTCTAACAGCTCTTTGGCAGTCCCAAAGCAAGAAAACCAGTTTACAGAATTCCATATTTTAAACCCATATGAAGGAATCCCACTGTTTCCAGATCAAAACATAAATAAAATTCAAATGCTGAATGTTTTTATATCATCTGGTTTATAACAGATGGATTCAGTGCCAGTGAGGCACATCTTTGCCAGATGGCTGACCCTTATTTACTGATTGAACAAGAAGTAACAAAACTACTTCATTAAAGCACATGGATTAAACACAGAGAAACCTGTTTCCCGAGGGGAACTGAACACAACTGGAATATATTTTGGCACTGTGTTAGTTTTAAAAATCATTGCTAGTCAGAGTTGAAGTTCCAGGTAGTTAGTTAACAGTTGATGGACTCATGAGATTTTGGCCTGCATGCCAACAATCATACAATGGGATCTGATACAGAAGTTAGAGTTCTGATACAGGGCTAGAGTTAGGGTAAGGATTAGAATTAGATTAACCCTAATCCAGCATTTAGGAAATAGGACAAATTCATAACATTTAATGCCTGGTTCAAACATTTCAAACTGGAATTTAGATGACCATAGGTTATGGTGCAATTTATGCATAGCTATTCAGAAGTAAGTCTCAATTACTTAAAATAAGACTCTCTCACAAACAAGTCCCACAGCCTGTTCCGAGCCCCTTGAGCCTATTTAATATTGTAACAACAGTGAGTCTAAGAATAACAACAGATACTTTCATGTGCGGTTTCTTTCTTTGTGTGTTTGTTTTGGTCTCTAATAGAAGTAAGATGTTGGATTCCTTCCCCGTCCCCCACAATTTTGTAAAAATGGGCACGATATAGTCATATGTAGATGGCTTTAGAAGTGGATGAGTCAAATTCATGGGAGAAAAGATGACCAATGCTGTAGTGGAGCCAGAACCTACAGAGCTGAAATACGAAAGTGTTTTGGATTGCAGGGATTAGAAAACTCAGGCCCTGGTCACACAAAGGAAATGTTTTCTAGTTCTTCCGATACTTCCCATACCTCTGTTGTACTGAATCATGGTCACGTGGTTTATATCCCGGGATGAATGTCCCAAGAACTTTTAGCAGTACCGATTTATTTCCTCCTATTTGAAACGTTATGGCCGGCTACACTATGGTACCGGTTTATTTTCTCTCCTGCTTTAAGGGGCAATTTAGCCCCTTCCTCCTCCCCCGTTCACCCACAACTATTGTTTCCAGCCTCTTGAGTGCTGGTTGCAATGGAACCCCACGCGGGGTGCGGGGTGGGGGGTGGACTTGCACACAGAGGGATTGGAAATTAGAGGGAACATTGATCAGTACGGGTTTTCTGTTTAGGAAAGTGTCCTTCTGTTGCACTGGCTGCTCCTGCAGAAATGCATTGCTCACAATGGACTTGGGATAGATGTGCAGCAGTACTGGTGATCATCCCACCAGTGACATTGGCATACCAACATTTCAGTGTGTCTTCCACAGGGGGAAAAAATTACTACTCACCGGTAATGTAATGGTGGTGGTTCCCTGGTGACATACTTTCATCAACATATTGATGTATCAGGCACACACAAAAAATTAAAAAATAATGCGCACACTGCAGTAATGGTGACTAGCTTCCTGGCTCCAATTCTGAAAAGAAGCAAGGCAGGTCATGCACACAGGCAATCCCAGTAAGGAACACACCAGTAAAACAATGGTACAAAATAACACAACCCTCATGGTGAAAGGGAAATGTTCTGCAGTTACATGGCTAGCCAGGAAAATGTCTCAGTCTTGACTCTGCATTGTGTGACTAGGGGGAAAAAATACTGACATAACTGGTGGATAACCACACAACATTTCCTTTGTGTGGCCAGGGCCTCAATCAATTGTGTTTGTGTGTTTCTGGTACAACCATGAGGTGGAGCAAAGAGTCAAAAGGCATTGACAGAGCAAGCCAGCTCCCTCCTCAACCCAGCAGTGGTCTCTCATATTAAATCTGGCATTCATGAGTCACGATTAGAAATTGAGAGATGGAAAGAAAAACTAAGGAAGTTACTGAATTGGCAACAATAGAGATGGAAAGTATGCTCTTTATCTTAGAATAGAAGCTTCTTTGTCTTTCCCACTGCTAAGTCATTGATTAGGGCATCAAAGTCTGTACTGTGGTCTTAGCATCACTAATTTCAAATCCAGGGAAGAGAAATAACAGGAGAAGAGAGAAAAGATGGAAAACGCAGAGGAGAGCAAACTCCTTCATTGCCCTTTTAAGAATAAATGAAAGAAGACCATGCCCCTAATCATCCTTGTTGCCCTCCTCTGAATTTATTCCAGTTCATCTGCCTGGTTCAAACACAGTACTCAAGATGAGGTCTAACCAGTGCCAAATAGAGGGGAACTAGTACTTTATGGGATTTGGCAACTATATTTCTGTAAATGCTGTCTAAAATAGCAGTTGGCTCATATTAAGCTTGTAGTCAACAACAATTCCAAGATCCTTCTTGCTTGGAATATTACTGAGCAAAGTATTGCCCTCATCTTGTAACTGTGTATTTTGGAGTTTTTTCCCCCCTAGCAGTTATCTCTGTGAAATTTCGTTCTGTTGTTTTCAGCTCAGTGCTCAAGTCTATCAAGATCTTTTTGAATTTTGTTTCTATTTTCCAGAATATTAACTATTCCACCCAATTGTGTTGGTTTTGTATGTGTGAGAGAAAGAAGGGCAAGGGAGGGAGGGAGACTGAGAGAGAGTGTTTGGCTAATCCTCCCTTTCTGCATCTGTTCAAGTAATCACAAGCCTGAACAGATCTGAAAGGATGTGTATGTTAAAAAGTAGAAGCCTTCCTGATGGGGAGGAAAAACTACAGATTGGGATTGTGGGGGGAGGCTGATTCACATTTCCCATTGCATCATGTGATCAATGGAAAAATGCAAATCAGCCTTCCCCAAAGCTGGTTTTTTGGCTTATGTGGCCACCCCCTTTATACTTCAATTTTATTTAGTAGTATTGCTTTCATTTCAGTACACAGAATACTGTGGTGAATACTCTATACCCTGTTTTGTCAGGCCTTACCCTATCATCAGGCAGAGTGAGCTGAGCCCTTCATTAAGAAGATGTGGGGTCTCTTGTAATGACAGCAAGTGATAAGGTGTTTAATTTGTTGTTGCATTTCTACTGCTGGAAGTGGAGAAGGACCTCTATTAGACTTGTTGGCTCATGTGCCAAAATAACTTGCCTGACTCTGGTTTCCGTGTGCCTTAACGTGACATAACATTTGCTGCTGTCCCTCAGGCAGCAACATTTCTTGGACTGGCCCTTCATTTTGTGACTGATACAGCTGCTCCATTTTGAACTTTTGCTAACCATTCCAGTTCAGGTTGGCATGTTTCATATTGCTGCCATTTACAGCACTACGAGAGTGCCTGTAGCAATAATATTCTTGCTGCAGGGCCTCTACAGAGTGTACTGTCCTCTCCTCCTCCCTTCTGCTAGTTTCTGTCATTACAGAGAAAGGGGTAAGAATAAAACCCTAGCTTCATCATTTCCAACCTAATCGTATTGTTGTTCCACTTAGCCAGGAGTAGGCCAACAGCGCTACAGGGAAACAGCTGTGAACCCAGAAAGAGGGCTCGAGGTTGAAGAAGAGAGGCAGTGTCTTGGTCATGGGTTAAGTTCCTGTGATGCTGTAATTCTCATTCTCAAACTGATATGCTCGAGTGCTTTCTTAGACCTTTCCAGACTGCATTGCTATATATATCATACAAGGGTTCAGTTTGGCAATTTTGTAGAAACTGGAAGACAGATTTGATAAGGTGTGAAGGCTTTCTCTGTTCCTTATATTTCTTTTACCAACTGCCTAAATCCTATCTTTTGAGCCAATGACATATAATATATATATTCAATCTTCAAAAGCAAATAAAATGTAATACCTAGAAGATCGTGCATTAAGCAGTAGCACCAGCAAACAAGACCAGCACAGGACTGGTAGTGGAGAGAACCCAGAGACTCAGCATAGCAGTGGAAGAAGTGGAGAGCAGATGGGAGGAACATCCCTACAACTCTACCCAGGATCTCAGATACCCTTGGAAACAATAACTGATGTAGGAAAATAAAAGGCACACCATATGTCTCCCACCCTGAGCACTTTGCACCCTGGTTATTTTAAACCTTATGCACCAGGGTAGGACATTTTAGAGCTCCAGAGTCCTTTTTGTAACAAAATCTCCACAGAACTAGACTCAAGAGGTAGACATTCTGCATCATTTTCACCTGAACAGCTGCAAACAACATCCCCTGAGTTTCAGCCATTAGCCCTGTATGGCGTTGTTGCTTAACAAACAAAAAACAGCCAGGACACACACACACACACACACACACACACAAATCAGGACAAAGCTATTGTTTGTGGTCATTTGGACACCTTTTCCAGTCACTTTCCAATGTACCATGATACAGAAAAACAGAAGTGACATATTCCTGGTAGTCAAGGTGTTGTTAACCCTATTCTGAAGGGAGAGGAATTCCACTGGAATTTGCCTTGGGTCAGGAAATACAACAGATATACATTAAACCCAAATCACAATCCTAACCCTAATGTTCATCCTAGTACTTGGGATGAAGGAATTCTCCCTTGGGCTCAAAAATGCTCCACAACTCATTCTAGCTTTTTTGTTTGTTTCTGTTTCTGTTTTGGTGCATGAAGGCTAAACATCAATGCTGCCCCCATCCAGATTTTAATTCAGAGCATGGTGAAGCTGACTTATATTGTTTAAAATGGAGGATTTGATGTTTCTAAATTTCCAATCCCCAGTGAGTCTATAGGCTACCTTGTGAGAAATGTAATACTCCTGCATCACCTGAGAAGGTGGTGTTTCTTCCATTATATCCTAGAACAACAGGTGGACTCCAGGAACCTAAAACCAGCCTCCCATCATCCATTTCATCCCCTCTCCCCACTTATTTTTAACATCTGGTCTAATAAAGATATGATGTTCAAGCTTTCAGGTGTGCCTCTGCATACTTTTGTCCCCTTTTGGTTGGCCTATAAGTATATCAATATGGAGTTAGGTTGGATTTTTTTTTAAATTATTTGTTGGTTGGTTGTTGTTTTTTGCCAGCACAGCTATCACTGCTTTTTGTTGGCAAAGCAAAACACACACCAGATTGAAGCCTAAAGGAAAGCTCCAGGTGAGCAATTTGTTCTTTCTAGTCCTGGGTAATTTTTACATGAAAAGTGGCATAGAAAACCATAGGCAGATACACAGACAGGGTAATTGTTCGGGGTATAGTTGCTTTTTAAGGCAATGAACATTCAAGAAGATAGAAAGAAATACATTGTGGCTATTATATAGCTGCTGGATGTACCTGGGGGCTACTGGTAGCTGATCATCTTGGTGGCAATATGTATCACAACCAGACGTTGATTTTGACCACCAGGGATGAAAATAGTAGAGTTCTTTTACTAGAAACTATTGCCAAGCAAACAAGAAAGAAGAACAAAATTATCATTTTCCCATGACACATAAAAGCAAACCTACCATGCATCTTGTTCACATAAGAACCAGTTATTTTTTCATGTTACTGAGATCAGCTCCTTTTAAGCCCAGAAATTTGACTTCCACGTCAGCTTAAAATTTTATCACAGATGTTAACAAACCCACTTATTGTGAGATGCTCTACTGTCAGAAAAGCTGTAAGCACATTGACTGTTCACATTCTTGATAGATAGTCTAGTGATGCTCAATTTGCGAAAAGAGACAATTAACCAATTACACAACCACTGTCTGCTTTCAGGTTTTGCGGAAGTTGTCAAATCCTGTTCCTTGTGTTTACCATAACCTGGAGACTATGTAACAAATTGATGTTTATCTGCAACTGAAAGTGAAATGTTACTTTTTCTTACATCAGATGAACTAGTAGCCACCTGGGCACTTCACTTTTAGTTCTCAGTCTTCGAGTTTCCAGTGCATGACCCATATTTCGGATAAGATCAATTCATAGGTGCTAGACCAGTGTGCATAATTATCTTAATTCTTGAAAGAAAAAGAAAAACCTTGCTTGACTGGCATACAGTCCACAAAATTACTACACAGCATTCTGTCCTGGTGAATATTTTGTACAAGGGTTTTGGTCAAATATTCATTTTGCAGACAACAATCATAACAGAGTTTAAATGGGAAGTATTTATGATTGTTTTTGTTGTTTAGTCATTAAGTCGTGTCCAACTCTTCGTGACCCCATGGACCAGAGCATGCCAGGCCCTCCTGTCTTCCACTGCCTCCTGGAGTTTGGTCAAATTCATGTTGGTAGCTTCGATGACACTGTCCAACCACCTCGTCCTCTGTCGTCCCCTTCTCCTCTTGCCTTCACATTTTCCCAACATCAGGGTCTTTTCCAGGGAGTCTTCTCTTCTCATGAGATGGCCAAAGTATTGGAGCCTCAGCTTCAGGATCTGTCCTTCCAGTGAGCACTCAGGGTTGATTTCCTTCAGAACGGATAGGTTTGATCTCCTTGCAGTCCAGGGGACTCTCAAAAGTCTCCTCCAACACCACAATTCAAAAGCATCAATTCTTCGGCGGTCAGCCTTCTTTATGGTCAAGCTCTCACTTCCATACATTACTACTGGAAAAACCATAGCTTTGACTATGCGGACCTTTGTCGGCAAGGTGATGTCTCTGCTTTTTAAGATGCTGTCTAGATTTGTCATCGCTTTCCTCCCAAGAAGCAGGCGTCTTTTAATTTCGGGGCTGCTGTCACCATCTGCAGTGATCATGGAGCCCAAGAAAGTAAAATCTGTCACTGCCTCCATATCTTCTCCTTCTATTTGCCAGGAGGTGATGGGACCAGTGGCCATGATCTTAGTTTTTTTGATGTTGAGCTTCAGACCATTTTTGGCGCTCTCCTCTTTCACCCTCATTAAGAGGTTCTTTAATTCCTCCTCACTTTCTGCCATCAGAGTGGTATCGTCTGCATATCTGAGGTTGTTGATATTTCTTCCGGCAGTCTTGATTCCGGCTTGGGATTCATCCAGTCCAGCCTTTCGCATGATGTATTCTGCATATAAGTTAAATAAGCAGGGGGACAATATACAGCCTTGTCGTACTCCTTTCCCAATTTTGAACCAATCAGTTGTTCCATATCCAGTTCTAACTGTTGCTTCCTGTCCCACATATAGATTTCTCAGGAGATAGATAAGGTGGTCAGGCACTCCCATTTCTTTAATGACTTGCCATAGTTTGTTGTGGTCCACACAGTCAAAGGCTTTTGCGTAGTCAATGAAGCAGAAGTAGATGTTTTTCTGGAACTCTCTGGCTTTCTCCATAATCCAGCGCATGTTAGCAATTTGGTCTCTAGTTCCTCTGCCCCTTTGAAATCCAGCTTGTACTTCTGGGAGTTCTCGGTCCACATACTGCTGAAGTCTACCTTGTTGGATTTTGAGCATAACCTTGCTAGCGTGTGAAATGAGTGCAATTGTACGGTAGTTGGAGCATTCTTTGGCACTGCCCTTCTTTGGGATTGGGATGTAGACTGATCTTTTCCAATCCTCTGGCCACTGCTGAGTTTTCCAAACTTGCTGGCATATTGAGTGTAGCACCTTAACAGCGTCATCTTTTAAGATTTTAAATAGTTCAACTGGAATGCCATCACCTCCACTGGCCTTGTTGTTAGCCATACTTTCTAAGGCCCACTTGACTTCACTCTCCAGGATATCTGGTTCAACGTCAGCAACCACACTATCTGGGTTGTCTGGGACATCCAGATCTTTCTGGTATAATTCCTATGTGTATTCTTGCCATCTCTTCTTGATGTCTTCTGCTTCTGTGAGGTCCCTACCATTTTTGTCCTTTATCATGTCCATCTTTGCACAAAAGGTTCCCTTGATATCTCCAATTTTCTTGAACAGATCTCTGGTTTTCCCCTTTCTATTATTTTCCTCTATTTCTTTGAATTGTTCATTTAAGAAGGCCCTCTTGTCTCTCCTTGCTATTCTTTGGAAGTCTGCATTCAATTTTCTGTAACTTTCCCTTTCTCCCTTGCATTTTTCCCCCTTCTCTTCTCTGCTATTTGTAAGGCCTCGTTGGACAGCCACTTTGCTTTCTTGCACTTCCTTTTCTTTTCGATGGTTTTTGTTGCTGCCTCCTATACAATGTTACGAGCCTTCATCCATAGTTCTTCAGGCACTCTGTCCACCAAATCGAGTTCCTTAAATCTGTTCTTCACTTCCACTGTGTATTCATAAGGGATTTGGTTTCGATTATACCTGACTAGCCCAGTGGTGTTTCCTACTTTCTTCAGTTTAAGCTTGAGTTTTGCTATAAGAAGCTGATGATCAGAGCCACAATCAGCTCCAGGTCTTGTTTTTGCTGACTGTATAGAGCTTCTCCAGCTTTGGCTGCCGAGAACATAATCAATCTGATTTCGGTATTGCCCATCTGGTGATGTCCATGTGTAGAGTCACCTCTTGTGTTGTTGGAAAAGAGTGTTTGTGATGACCAGCTTGTTCTCTTGACAGAACTCTATTAGCCTTTGCCCTGCTTCATTCTGAACTCCAAGGCCAAACTTACCTGTTGTTCCTTTTATCTCTTGACTCCCTACTTTAGCATTCCAGTCCCCTATAATGACAAGAACATCTTTCTTTGGTGTCAGTTCTAGAAGGTGTTGTAAGTCTTCATAGAAACTGGTCAATTTCAGCCTCTTCAGCATTGGTGGTTGGTGCATAAGCTTGGATGACTGTGATGTTGAAAGGTCTGCCTTGGATTCGTATTGAAATCATTCTATCATTTTTGAGATTGTATCCCAGTACAGCTTTTCCCACTCTTTTGTTGACTATGAGGGCTACTCCATTTCTTCTATGGGATTCTTGCCCACAATAGTAGAGATGATAATCGTCTGAATTGAATTCGCCCATTCCCGTCCATTTTAGTTCACTGACGCCCAGGATGTCAATGTTGATTCTTGCCATCTCCTGTTTGACCACATCCAGCTTACCAAGGTTCATAGATCTTACATTCCAGGTTCCTGTGCAGTATTCTTCTTTGTAGCATCGGACTTTCCTTTCACTTCCAGGCGCGTCCGCAGCTGAGCGTCCTTTCGGCTTTGGCCCAACCATTTCATTAGCTCTGGAGCTACTTGTACTTGTCCTCCGCTCTTCCTCAGTAGCATGTTGGAAGCCTTCCGACCTGAGGGGCTCATCTTCCAGCATCATATCTTTTAGCCTTTTGTTTCTGTTCATGGAGTTTTCTTGGCAAAGATACTGGAGTGGCTTGCCAGTTCCTGCTCCAGGTGGATCGCGTTTAGTCAGAACTCTCCACTATGACCTGTCCGTCTTGGGTGTCCCTGCACGGCATAGCCCATAGCTTCTCTGAATTACTCAAGCCCCTTCGCCACGACAAGGCAGCAATCTGTGAAGGGGGTATTTATGATATTGCTCCCTAATTTCACTGCATGTGCCACCTTCATGATAGAGAAATTCAGCTACTTAAATTTTAAAAGACACTTAAAAATTAAATTTTAAAAGCAAAATTTGACATTTTCAAAATGAAAAAAAAAACAGTTATAACATTTTGCCAGATTTCTAAACCTCTATAATTCATTCTTCATCTTCAGGATGAAGGAACCTGGTGTTGTCTCATGGGTCATAATGCTTTAAAACACATTCTCACTCTGAATTCAGCTCTTAAATATAAAGCAAAGGGAATTATTTTAAAATCCTTTCTGAACCAAGCTTCAACATATAAAGAGACCCAATCTAAAAGACTGCCCAAACCATTCCAAAACATTTTGTTGCCTCAGGCAAAGCATCAAATGGTGTCCTCCCCAACTAAAGCTGTCAGAAATAGCTTACAACTTACAATAGTTTCTCCCCCTTCCTCCTAGTAGGAAGATATTGAACATTTTTTGAAATATAATAAAGTAAATAACTAATAATTTGCTGTCTAGTCATGGTAGCCAAAATCTGCTGCCTGAGGTGGCTTCCTTCTTATTCTCCCTAAATTCCTAATGAGGACTGTGTTGTCTAGATTGCCAGGACTGTTTTTGCCATGCCTAAACTAAATAGCTTGGTGAGTTAAGTTCCTGGCCCTGGAGCCAGAGGTGGGAAGTCCATTTCTCTGCTCTATGTCCCAGGAGAAAAGCCAGGCCATATAGCCTTGGGCAAACTGCACAGTCCCAAGGTGCCCCTGGAAGAAGGGAATGGTAAACCACTTCTGAGTATTCTTTATCTAGAAAACCCTGGAAAGGGTAACTGTAAGTCAGAACTGACTTGATAAGATATAATTATTATTAAGTGAAACTTTTTGGGAGGACGTCCCCCTGCCCTTTTAAACAGCAGGCTTCCGTGTCATACTACTGTCTCTCACACACTCCTCAGCCTCAAAAGAGGTTTGCCACCCAGTATGCAGGATGGTTTTTTAAGAGCAAAAATCTCTTGGGCTTGCAAAACCAGTTCCAAAATTCATTGGATCCAAGCCAATGTTAATTTCACTGCTCCCTTAGTGCTCTAAGAGCATTCCATTGTTGTATTTTGGGCAAATTCTACTGAATTTATTAGCATGAGTCAACTTCTTATTTGGGATTTTACAATAAACTTTTAAAAGCATATAAATATTCGGGGGGGGGGGGGAGGGTTTTGCAATTATTTTGTGGCTATTGAGGAAAAATTGCCCAAACAGAGAAGAAATGCTGACAGAGGCAAGGTAGAAGAAATTGCACAGTCCAAAGTATACAGACCTCTAATAAAAAGTATCTTTAGAGATGAAAATATGGAACTGATACAGTGCTGGCAAAGTACTGAAAGACTGTTAAAAAGGCCTTGGAGGTGGTGTACATTTTGTGGTTGAAATAAGCATTAGTACAGTTCCAAAGCTAGTATATTGGAGTGTAAGTTGATCTTTAGCTAATCAAAGAGAACTGCCAACGGTAGCCTTACTTTGCAAGCTGGGGGAGTCTCCCATCTAACATTAGGCGAGCAATTTCTCATTTAATGGATCACTCTAAAAACACGGGTGAGGTTTAAAAGCCAACACACATTGTATATGAAGCAGATACCGCATGGGAGGCAAAAGGAAATTAACTCAAGCCACACATGTTCATGCAGATGGATTTATGCACATTGGGTGACTTGCCTCATGTCTAGCAGATACCAGAGTTTTCCAGGTTAGTGAGGTTTGTTGTTGTTGTTCAGTCGTTAAGTCGTGTCCCACTCTTCGTGACCCCATAGACCAGAGCACGCCAGGCCCTCCTGTCTTTCACTGCCTCCTGGAGTTTGGTCAAATAGTGAGGTTTACCTGAGTGCTAATGAATTGTTCACTCTCTGGGGCTGCTGCAGGTGGTGACTAATCTTGACAGTCACTAGCAAGACAGCACATCTAGGGCAACATGGTGTAGGGAGTAGTTCCTGTGGAGCCAATATAGTCTCCCGACCTTGAGCTTCAAGAAATCAACAATTTCAGGTAATCCTGAGTAGGGGAAATGGGACAAGGGGGGAATAGGAAGTGAGCTGTAACAACAAGGAATCTCTGCAATATCAAATAGCTTTCAAGAATTACCTGTATGGAAAGAGCTTAACTTGTCTGAACAGGGGCTCATTTTCAAAAGGGGTAAAATTAATTAGGGGAGCAAAAGTCTCATGACAGGTTGCTTGCCAGGCTATGAAATCTTTTATTTCACTTTATAAATATTTGTCCTATTTTCTGTGCTATTGTACAACATCAGCTCTGATCCATCTGTGAAGATGTGGGACATGTGCATGTTTCTCATGAAAGTCTTACCTGCCAAATAATTCCCAGCATATTCCAAACCTTTCCACATTTGGGGAAATTAATATAGTACTATTTATTAACTCCAGATATTTTCTCTTTTTTTATGCACATATATTCCTATACCTTTCAGCTTTTCTTGAGGTTCAGAACCCATTTCCATTACAAGTCCCACAAGAGAGTGTGGGGGTTGGAATGGGTTTGTAAAAGCCAAGTCAAGAAGGAAAATATTCCAAATGAAATTAGAGTTGAGAAATCCCTATACATTATTGAGCCATGATCACTATTTTAGCAGAACAGACGAGTTCAGATTTTTACTTCTCTTCCACGTTATGTACTTATCAAGAGACGTATTTCTCCCTTTATGAACTTCAGTGGTTAAGCTTCACTACAAAAATCAGAACCCATACCATGACCTCCCATGACGGATTCCGATGATATTAGTCTGTGACAGACCATTTTACTATGTTCAGTGAGTACCATGGCCCAAATCCAATTGCTAGCTCCAATTAGAGTAAAAGCCATTGTGACATTCACCCAGTGTCCCCTGTTTGTTTCCCTCAAACCTAGGGTTCACTCTGGTGACGTTCTCTCTTCTCTTCGCTGCCACCAGTGGATTTCCCTTATCCACTCTGTAAATGACTTTAATCAGACACTTGCTGCCAACAGAACTGATTTATTAAAAGATATTAGGTTGAATCAGAATCACAGAGGTTCTTTAATCATTGTATAGAATTAAACTCATTGAAACCTTGTATATTATGTTACGCACTCAATCACCATTTGCTTTATTTATTCACCTTAAACAGTCTATCTGTATTAATATCAGTTCTCTCTATTTCTCTGACTATCTCTCTCTCTCAACTCTTCAATCTCTCTCCTTCACACTTCGCACTCTCCTCTTCTCTCTCTCCAACTGACCAACTGCCTCACTGACTGAATGATCCCGCCCCCGCCCCCCCAGTCCTCTCATAGGCTCCTGCACCTGAGCTCCAGCTATGAGTGACAGGAGTGACTTGGGCATTCATCACAGCCATCGAATCAGTTGCTGAAGGATGCGTAAATCTGTATGTAAACACCACTGATTCAATAGGTCTCCTTTTTCTTGGCACTGCTCATTGGATTTACACCTCTGGCACTATGTTTCAGGTCGTGACTCTTACAGAGGATTGTGTAGTTTAATCTGGACACGGCAAGACTAATGTGAATCATCATTTCTTCTTCAGTCACAGTTCTCCAGGGCAGGTGTCCTCACTAATGTCATTAGTCCTCCATGCCACAGAGAGGATAAGCTAGAGAAGAAGTAATATGTATACATTCTCCTTTCTCTACTGTAGGAAGGACCAACACATATCACATGGGCGATGTGGAACACATAAAATTGATAAAAGATGTTTATTTGTTTCTTCAACTCTTCTATTGCCCAATTCGTGTGAGGACTACTCTGGGCGGTTAAGACAAATACAATGTATAACAATAGAAATAAACAGTAAACAATAAAGTAAGAAAGTAATAAAAGCAAAACAAATCAATAAACGACATGAAACAAACACACCAAGAGCACCATGCAAGTCAGATGGGCAGCACAGATCTGGCAAATTCATTGGAGGATGCCATTGAAAGCCTCTTTGAAAAGCATCATTTTAAGCAACCTCTTAAAGACTGAGAGGGAGGATGCCAGGCACAGCTCAACCAGAAGCCCATTCCAAAGGGCTAATGCCACAACTGAGAAGGCTCAACTTCTGGTGGAATTCTTTCTAGCCTCCCTAGATGTGACAACCTGTAGGAGCATGGCCTGCAAGTATCTGGTGGCATGGGTCAATGTTCTTGGGGAAAGACGTTCCAACAAGTAAAGAGGGCTCAAACCATGGAGGGCTTTATAGGTAAGAACCAAGACCTTGAACCTCACCCGGAATGTCAAAGGTAACCTGTACAAGTGAACCAGGAATGGGGAGGTGTGGTCAAATTGGTTCACACTCAACACCAGCCTGGTGGCCACATTCTAAACTTACTGTAGTTTCCACGTCAGTCTCAAGGGAAGCCCATGTTACAGTAGTTGACCTTGTAGATCACCAACACATGCACCAATGACTTCAGGGCCCCTTTGGATATGGCAACAATCTGGGAATCCCATGAGAGAGCTGGATCCAGGAACACGCTCTGATTCCAAACTCAGTCCCTAAGTAGAAGGGTAATCCCATCCAATTTAGGGAGACAATCCCCCACTTTGTCAGAAGGGCACCCCAGAAGAAAGATCTCTGGCTTATTCAGGTCTAGTTTTAGTCTGTTAGCTTTGGTCCATTCCAGAACCGAGGCCAGACACTGCTCAAGCACCTGGACCACATCCACTGCAGAGGATGTAAAGGAGTGATAGAGTTGAGTGCCATCAGTATTGATTGTCCTAGCATAAGCTTTCCCACCTCTGAATTTTGCAAATTAGCTTGCTTTGTTTGGTGATTAGTCATTGAGATAAATATAGGATTCTCTTGCTGAGGCATGACATATCAGAAGGAACCACATTCCTTGAAGAAAATCATGCTACCACCTTCTGATTACGAGCTTAGTGTCTTGTGTAGTTGGCCCTAAGAATGGAAGATGTAATTAAGCACAAATGATAAAGGTAAAGGTAATGGTAAAGGTTCCCCTTGACAATTTGTCCAGTCGTGTCCCACTCTAGGGGGTGGTGCTCATCCCCGTTTCCAAGCCATAGAGCCAGCGTTTGTCCATAGACAGTTTCCATGGTCACATGGCCAGCGCGACTAGACACAGAATGCCGTTACCTTCCCACCGTAGTGGTACCTATTTATCTACTCGCATTTTACATGCTTTCGAACTGCTAGGTTGGCAGGAGCTGGGACAAGCGACGGGAGCTCACTCCATCGTGTGGATTCGAACTGCTGATCTTTCGACCTTGCAGCCCAAAGGCTTTGCGGTTTAACCCGCAGCGCCACCACATCCCGCACAAAGGATGAGGATAAGGAAAAGTTTCTTTTTCCTACTATAGCTTCCAGAATGCTCTAGCCAACATGACCAGTGGCCATTGTTTTTCATATTATATGTATCAAGGGGTAGGCAAGGGATTCAATTTTATCAAAAGCTAATAAAATCCTCATCCACATAAACTGCAGTTCATCTAGCATATCCATAAACCTGCCACTGTGTGGTTATTCTCGTCATGTCCACCCTGGCTCTGAGATGGGTTGTGAACATTTCAATTGCAACATATTTCTTTGAAAGGCACCATTCTTAAACATATAAGGCCATTTCCACCTGGAAACTGGAGCAAACCCCACTGAAATGAATGCACTTCTTCTACCTTGTTCTTGTACTCTTTCAGTTCATTTCAAAATTATTTCCATATGGATTGTTTTTACCCAGAGTCCTTTTACATAACATTTATATGAACTTTAAAACCTGCTCAAAATGTAAAATTAGCTTTTCCCATTAATATAGTTTGATAATGCTCAGTTCTACCACAGTTTATTCGCATGTAATAAGAATAAGATATGTTTTTAAAATCTGGAAAGTGGAAGGCGCACCCATATGCAGACACATGGAGAATTTCTAGCACAAGTCATGAAAAATATTTTTGAGATTTAAAAAAATCACAGGGAACCAGTGTCAAGAGCAGATAAGAGATGCTGTAAAAAGCAGGTGGAGACCAGAAACACTAGGGTTAAAAACCCATTTGGCACAGTGAGGAAGCAGGTAATATGACTTTATGGCACTTCTGCTAGTAATTATATGGGTGTGTGGAGGGAAAATCACTGTAATTTTTACAACTATTATTCTGTATTGGCAAGCACTTAAGTTCCCTAGTATTTCTTTTAATCAGTTGGCGCACTTACAAGACTGATTTTCCAGCTACTCCATGATGAGGCTTTAAAATGTGCACCAATCAGTTCCAAAGTAACAAGTTTTCTTCTCTGTCTTTCAGTTATAGGCATTGGAAGCTAGAGAGATGTATTGGAGATGCCCAGTTTAAGTTCATAAAAGAACTTAGAGGGGCCTCAGAATGGTCACTTCAGCTCATCAAAAAGCTGCAGATTTCTTCTCTGGCTCAGACTAAAGACTAAACCAGAGACACGATCTCAGCTTAACCCACTGCAACCCACCCATCTTCCTAACCCCCAAATGAGAATTTTCTACAGCTAAGGGATCCATTTGCAGTTGGGGGTTGTAGGATTCTCAAAAATTCCATAGCCATTGTGACGATCGCCCATGTCACTCATGCCATTCATAGTCATGAGCTGATTTGCATGAGCCTATGAGAGGACTGGAGAGGAGGAGTCAGCGGCTACATGAGGTTTGGCGGGAGAAGGAGGAGTCAGAGATAGAGCTGGTTAGTCAGAGAGAGGGGAAACAGATACTGAAAGATAGAGCTGGTTAAGAAAATAGGTAGAGAAGGTGGTAATGATATAGCAAGAGAAAAGAAGTATGTACTGAGAGAACTGTTGATGATTTGCTTGTGTATAATGTTTATCTGAGAAACCTCTGTTATTATTCAATCTGCTTCACTTCAATAAATAAGTTCTGTTTCTGTTCACAAGTCAAGTGTTCAGACAAACGTCATTTATATTGTGGATTGAGGTAATCCACTGGTGGCAGAGAGACGAAAACGTGACGTGAGCCTTTGTGACAGAAGGACAAGCAGGGGCCACAAGGGCGAACGCCACAGCCATCTTCAGGCATTACTCACCTTGTCCTAACCTTGGGTACCTCAGATGTTCTTGGACTGCAATACTCAGAAGCCTTCACCACTAGCTGTGCTGTTCAGGGTTTCTGGAAGCTGCAGTCAAAGAACATGTGGGCTGCCCAAGGGTGGGAACCACTGCTCTACAACTGCAAGGTATCTGAATACTGTTTGTAGGTTGTGTTTTTTTTTTCAAAATGACCCCCTCACCACTGCAGAAGTATACCGGATACCTTGCAGGTCATTTTGAAAAAACACAACCTACAAACAGTATTCAGGCCCTCCACAAAAATACAACAAATGTTACTGTCAGCAAAGGACAAAAGGGACCCCCTCACTACTACAGAAGTATACCAGATACCTTGCAGTTGTGGCCAGGTATATATTGGGACCACAAAACGCAGCATCCACACCAGAATCAAAGAACATGAAAGACACTGCAGACTGAAACAACCGGAAAAATCGGCAGTAGCTGAACATGCCCTGAAACAAGCTGGACATGAAATCCTATTTCAAAATACAGAAGTACTGGACAACACCAGCAATCATTATGTTAGACTACTCAGGGAAGCCATTGAAATCCACAAACATCAGCAAAGCTTCAACAAAAAAGAAGAAAGTCTGAAACTCAACAAAGCCTGGCTCCCAGCACTGATAAATACAGCCTGCAAAAAAGGTCAACGAACTCTACCCAGCCACAAGGACTGGTATCACTGCACACAAAAGACTAGCTAACAACACCCATCAATCACAGTGACAGATCATCTCCCCCCTTATCACAACAATACACCCATAACAAAAACACCCTGATCACCATAATCACCCAATCTCCTGAAAAGGACAAAAAGCTGATCCTACAGCTACAAATACTCAAC
Organism: Intellagama lesueurii; assembly: GCA_037013535.1. Taxonomy (NCBI): domain Eukaryota; kingdom Metazoa; phylum Chordata; class Lepidosauria; order Squamata; family Agamidae; genus Intellagama; species Intellagama lesueurii. The sequence continues at coordinate 105,114,590 of JBAJHW010000003.1, forward strand.
TATCCCACACACTGCACCAGAACACAGAGTTCTAACTCCTGTCCTCTGAAGATGCCGGCCACAGAGACTGGCGAAACGTTAGGAAGAAAAATCTCCAAAACATGGCCAAACAGCCCGAAAAACCTACAACAACCATCACATCCCGGCCGTAAATGTCTTTGAGAATCACTTTCGTTTATTTCCAACAATCGTGCATGCTGGAAACAAATGAAAATGGAGTGATCCTACCCACACCAAAATAGTAGAAGTCTCTGACAGGGACCAGAACGGCACAGGTAGGAGCACTCTGGGGATGGGCTAGTATGATCCAGCAATTATGTAGTGTGATCACTAGAAAATGGAGTCAATCAGTGTGCCCCTGCAATGGACCAAAGAGCAAGAGAAATGCCAATCGGATCACATCCTAAGTACCAGAGCTTGGAAAACTTATTTTTGACAGCAATTTCCAGAATCCTTCAGCAAGTATTTTTTTTAATTATTTAAAATATTTTTACTCCACCTTTCTCCTTGAAAGGACCCAAAGTGGCTTTCCAGTGTATACTGGAATGGTAGTCCAACAGTTACTTTCCCAAGCTCTGTTGAGATCTGAAACATGGCTATATTAAGTCTTCAGTCTGAGCCTACCCTTGGTTTTGTATCAATAAAATATAGACCAGTGCTCAACATTTCAATGATGAATGACTATCAAGAACTCCAAAATTGACAACATTCAGCCCTCCAGGTGCTGCTGGATGGCAATTCCCATTTGCACCTGTATCAAAAAGAAAAAAAGAGAATGTGTATGTTACTTTATTCCCTACCTCAAAAGGAACACAAGCTTTAACTTAAAACACTCCACATTAAAACAGCAGTATTAACCCTACAGGTAATTTAGGAATGTCCTCTGTGTGAGCTTTTTCACGGATGCAGTGAACAGGTAGAAATCACTTGTAAATTTGCATTAGATAGGTTTAGAAAACTGGTAACAATTTTTGGCCATAGTTGAAAAAGTACCGAGACTACAAAAAGTATTCATCAAACCATTTCAATATCATTTGTAAATAGTCTTTCATTGGAAGGGTTATCAGAAAGTTTTTTTTAAGACAACAACAACAAAAAAACCCTTAGATTAGGCTAGAAATCTATATTTTAGTTAGGACAAAATCTCTCAATTTTGAAGAGTATGTACAAAAACTGGTGTATTGGGGAAATGTGCACAAGAGTGCATACAAATGATCACTTGCACCTTTAACTCTTATATACAAGTTTGTTTTTAAAAAAATACCTTGACTAGGTATTTTCCAAAGCCATGAAAATTCAAATACATTGAGCACTAACAGTAGCACCACAGTTCTTGTTAGAATTCAATTTTAAAGTACACACCATCCTACTGACAACCAAAGCATGTCATTTCTGCTTCTTGGCATGGTCATTTGCTGGAAAATGGCATGGGACATTTTGGGTCCTCATAACACACAGCACCGGCTGAGAAAGAAAAGAGTACTTCAATGGCAAAAAGCAGCACTTTTTGTCTTCGACATTTTCGTGGCTTGCTGAAATGTTTTACTGTGAGGATGTGCAGGCATGCACCCCTAGTAAGCCATCCGGCCCCAGCACGCAAGTGTCAGCCAGTCAGGAGGAGGGTAAGTTTTCTCAGGATCAGGCGACACAGCTGAAGAAGAAACTGCTGGAAGAGGCAGGGTCAAGGAGAATGAAAGAGCAGGACTGGGAAGGCATGGGTTCATCACCTGTCTCCAAAGAAAAGGGTGTGTGGGAGGATGCTACAGAGGACAACGCTGGAAACTGTCTACCCTCGCCTGGTTTGCTTGCTTGCTTGCTTGCCTGCTTGCCTGCTTGCCTGCCTGCCACAGGAGTCAGACATCAGAGACTCCAGGCACATGCTTGGACAAGGTTACATTAGCCTGGACACCACTGCAGCCCTGGAGAGGCAAGTGGCAGGCACGCCAAGGGAGGGGATGGGTAGAGATGGACTGCAGAGTCTGCCTTCTTCTGCCCATTTTTGCAAGCCTTCCCTGAAAGAGGTGCTTCCTGGACCTAAGCTCTCCTCTCCGTCCTGCTTTCCAGAACCCGGATCTGAGGAACTCCATTTAACTGGGTCCCCAAGTTGGCAAGCAGAGACCAAGGGTTTAGAGACTATAATTTTAGTCCTATGAGACTATGTGGGAAGAGACAGGGGGAAGTGATACTACATCACTAATAAAAGCTCTTCTGAGCCAAGAAGCTGAGCTGCAGCCCATCAAGTCATTGCTGGGGGATCCTGGTCTTGTCAGCACAGCAGGAGGAGGTGCCACATTCACAAATTTTTGGTCCGTTTATTTTAACTGCACATGGCACATGGATGAAGCTCAGTAACCTTGTGTAAAACTCTTATGGTGACAACTCTGCAGGATGCCTACAATGTAGTTCTACTTCTGTGCAAATTCTGCAACAAAGCCTGATCCCGGGGGATTAAAATGTTCCACTCTGGTGGTTACGGATTTAAAAAATAGCAAACTGGTGTAGAAAAGGGACAAAGGCACGGAACAGGCCAAAGATTTGCAAAAACGAGGAACTAAGCAAAACCAAGATGGAGATATTTGCCTATTTCCACTGGAAAAACCTTCTGAAAAAATCCCTACCAACAGTGGGAAGAGAATTTATTGGCATAAACATGCACATTTTAACTGGGCAGCGGGGGGAGCACACAAGAGAAAGGAGGGAAATGAAAACTGCTTGACATTTGGTAACCAACCTCAGGGCTTTCAATACTCATTCTATTTCAAATAGGAGACCAAATTATTTGCAATTCAAAAATCTGTTAGAGAAGTTTGGATGTGGAGAATTTTAGAAGCCTCTCTATGATGTGCCTTGGGCATTGTTGTGTTACCTCTCCCTTATCTGTCAGCTGGTCTGTCCATCATTTCTTTCATCATAGGGAGCAATGCAAAAGGACTCACTGAAACAGGAACAACCTTGGTTGCGCTCAGAGTGTTCTTGTTCACGTGTGCTGTCCACATAAGTCAGAGCACAGGAGAAATGAGGTTTGACAGTCACCTTCCCTTGATGAAAGTGATGGTAGAGGGGGAAGAGCCACTGTGCTTCTCCATCACAAATGGAGGGGACACACTTTAAAGAACAGCTGAGTAGTGCAGAGGTGGCAAACCTTTGGTACGCCAGATGTTTTGGATTTCAACTCCCAGAATCCCCAGCCTGTATTGCCAAAGATAAAGGACTGTGGGAGTTGTAGTCAAAAACATCAGCAATGGCAAAGGTTCTCCACCTCGGAACACAGAATATGTGATTTGGCATCCTAGAAAATCAGGGTTCTAAAAAGCACAAAGACCTTCATACATCCAGGAGCCTCTGCTTTTCAGAATGACCACTCTCCACCAACAGGAAGGCAACAGCAGCAACAACTCACTCCCCTTCCTCCACACAGTTCATTAATGCCTGATTGGGACTTTACATCACTAGGTGAATCCAAGTGAAGGCAACTACCTCAAATTGGCATTAAAAGGTGATTAAACCCATTCAGGAAAGAAGATATGTCAATCAGTGGCTGTATTTGCTATGTTTGGAAGCAATATACTGTACATCTGAGTGCCAGATGTTGGGAGCAAACAACCGGACTTTTGCTTTCATGTCTTGCTTGTGAACCTCCTAGAGGCATCTCTCTGGACGCCACTGAAAACAGAAGGCTGGATTAGATCCCTGTTTGGCTTCTGATCCAGCTGGGCTTTTCTTATATGCTTACAGTATGCACAAATATTTTGGAGGAAGTCCCACTGTGTTCATTAGGCTTTGTCCCAAACAAGTATGTGCATAGGCTTGTAGCCTACACAACTGTCTCTTCTGTCGTGCTGGGCCTGTGTACTCTCTTTGGGTCAAGGCAGATGGGTCTGAGAGCAATTACAGCCCCATAAGGTGTGTGTGTGTTTTTTTTTAAAGCAAAGATTGGCTGGTGAGCTCCTGGCTTTTGCCTTGTCAATTACCACCTGAGAAAAGGACAGACCTGAAATTCATATGCGTCAGCAGAATCTCTTGAGAAAGGCAGAGAGCATACTGTAGCTAATGATGCTCAGAACTGGTTATAGAAGAGGAAACTATTTCTAAACTAATTGCCAGGTGTTTCTACAACCTCCAGGAACTGCCTGTCTTATCAGTAGCCATTCTTATTACTCTAATGAGACAAACGTTTTTTGAAAAGCAGGTTACCTGTTAAGGTTTTCTTTCTTTAGTTCTGCTTACACATCCTATTTCATGGGCAGATATGTTTTTAAGTGAGAGAAGGCCAGCACTACAAACATTTGTCTTTATCTAAACAACTGCTATGACAAAATGCGACCTTCCCTTTAGGCTTGTAAGCACTGGCAGCAAATCGATAGATCCTGGTGCATAGAAAAATCTCAGAAAAACACCATTGCTGGAAGGCAGTGCTTCCAGAGTGACCAAATTTTGCAGATAAAAGAAAACACGTTTTTTCTGTACTACACTATTTGCTAACATTTACTCCCCTCCCCTAGCTGGGGCTGCCTAAGGTGCTATAAAAATTTGCAGTTTAAAAGATTCTTCTCATTTTTCAATATGCAGAAGACTTTTTAAAATCCTACATAGCAGACCACACACAAACAGTTAGGAGGACAGAAGCACAGGAAAAGGAGGATTCACAGTGGACTTCTGGCACCGTGGTTGAACTGCAGTACTGCAGTCAAGATTCTGCTCACAACCTGAGTTCAATTCCAATGGATTCAGGTAGCTGGCTTAAGGTTAGTCCTTCCGAGGCCTGGTGGTTGTAAACCACCAAGAGAGAGCTTTAGTAGTGTGGAGCAGTATATAAGCAGTACACTTTGCTTTGCTTTACTCCTGCATGATCCCAGGACATGGACTATTTGTTACTTGTTTCACTTTATATAATGCTCATAGTTTAAAAGCACATGTTCTTTCCATTCCAGATCTTCACCACTTTGCAGCTTCTTTTTAAAAGACCATGAGGAGAAACTGCCCACAAGCTCATTTGCACACATTTTCATGCATATTTTTGTACCTGTGAATGACACAAAAATGCACGTATCTGGGCAGCATTATTCCATGTATTTTTGTATGCATGTCTTGTTTGGTAAACTTTCAAAATTTGGAGGAGGAAAACCCAAAAGTAATTGTACTCTTATCTGGTTATCGGCTAAGCAAGTGAAAATTTTTTAAACTGTTTTAAAATGTAATCCAAACTTCACAACTAAAAAAGACATGCACATGACCATACCAAAGCTTGTGTTTGTTTGTCTGTTTACACGATTTTTACCAAGCTCAGGTCTAGAAAAGAACTATTTTTAACACCCATTGACAAAGTTATCTGGCTGTTGTACAAAGAAAATAAAATGTACAGAATGTAAAGAATAGAAAACATGCTGAGAATCCTCTTGAGGACATGCAGAGCAAAAGGGCAACTCCGTAAGAAGACCCTCATTCATTACATATTGGTTGTAAAATAGCGAGCACAACAGTGACATAACTGATTGCGAGGATAGCTCATGGTGGGTAACCTCTTGTGAAGCTGTCCTTGCACAAACAGAAATGTGCAGTCGGATGCCAGCCCATATGTTATGGTTTTAATGCATTTATTTGATTTGTATTTATATATTCTGCATTCCTTTTTATTATGTGCATGTGTCCCTATACTACTACTATAATACTTATATTATTATAAGTATTATATATATATATAATACAGATTACAAGCTCTGAGGACATTCCCAAGCGTCCTAAAAATGGCAGGTCTCCCTCACTGACCAATAGAAGGAAAAATAAGAGAAGACAGTAGTACCACAGCGCTAGCTAGCATCTCGAAGCAAATATTCACCAATAGGCAACAGCCAAGCTTAGAAAAGTTTTTGGTTTTGTTTTAGACTACAACTCCTCGAACCTCCCACCTAGTCATCCTGGCTGGGGGATTCTGGGAATAGTTCTCTAAAAATAGGTTTTCAAAGCACTGGCCAAAAAACAAAGCAGCATGGAAACCGTGGCCCTTCAGATGTTGCTGGAGTATGATTCCCAACACACCTTACTATTGGCTGCCTGACCAGAGCTGATGGAAATCGGAGTCCAACATCTGGAGAGCCAAAAAGTTTCTCCCCCCTGGGTTCAAGTTACATATAACATTTGGAAAAGAATTCAAAGCACATAAACTGCACCGTGAGCCTCTCTTCAACATCTGTCTGACTTCTCCCTGTTCTAAAACAAAAATGTTATGTCTTATTTTGATTTGGACACTATCCATGTGTTTAGTTTTATTCCAAGTGAGAACTGAATGAAAGCAAAGCTTGGGTATTAAGGGGTGGGAGGAGAAGCAGACCAGAGAGTGCTCCAGTTTATACAGTGAACAGGTGAGAAAAATCAAAACCATATCTTCCTCCTCCTCCTCCTCAGTTATGTTGAACAGTGCACAGAGCCACATGGGCTTTGTTGGTAGTGACAGGATATCATTTGGGCAGGCTTTCCCTGTGCCTCCAGGGGAAGCTTCCAGTCATAGCCAAGCAGCTGAGAACAGAAGGAAACAGCATGTGTGGTCTTTCTATGCTCCAGCCCCCCAAAGGCTAAATGATTGATTGTTTGCAATCTTTGAAATTTCCAAGGTAGTTCAGTGTGAGTGATGCAGCACAGCCTGTGAGGGTCATTGATTTCTTCTGGAAAGCATCGGAGAGATGTTCAGAGAGAGAGAGGAGCACCCCACCCCTTTGCCCCAACAGGACTGACAAAAAGAACGAAAATTTTCCAGGAGGAGCAATATATTAACAAATAATCTTTTTTTTAAAAAAAGTACAATGCATTCATGTGCAGGTGAACCAGTTTCTTAATCAGATTAGGCATCCTTCAGTCTCGAGAGACTATGGTAACATGCTCTGTATGGAGGACTTGGAACAGCGTCTAGTGTGGCTGAGAAGTCCAATTTGAGAGTGACAATCCCTTCCACACTGAAGACAAATACAATCTGTCCCCTGGCCAGCTCCCTGATTTTGCTGGTTTCGGGACTGCCTCTTTGCCTCAGCCTGCTGGATGAGTGTCTCTTCAAAATGGGAGAGGCCATGCTGCACCGCCTGCCTCCAGGCTGAACACTCAGATGTCAAGGTTTCCCATCTGTTGAGGTCCATTCCTAAGGCCTTCAGATCCTGCTTGCAGATATCCTTGTATCGCAGCTGTGGTCTCCCTCTGGGGCGATTTCCCTGCACTAATTCTCCATACAGGAGATCTTTTGGAATCCGACCATCAGCCATTCTCACGACATGCCCAAGCCAACGTAGACGTCGCTGTTTCAGTAATGTATACATGCTAAAAATTCCAGCTCGTTCTAGGACTACTCTATTTGGAACTTTGTCCTGCCAGGTGATACCAAGAATGCGTCGGAGACAACGCATATGGAATGTGTTCAGCTTCCTCTCCTGCCGTGTACAAAGGGTCCAGGACTCACTACAGTACAGGAGTGTACTCAGGACACAGGCTCTATAGACCTGGATCTTGGTATATGCCGTCAGCTTCTTATTAAGCCATACTCTCTTTGTGAGTCTAGAGAACATGGTAGCTGCTTTGCCAATGTGTTTATCCAGCTCGACATCTAGGGAGAGAGTGTCAGAGATCGTTGAGCCAAAGTACACAAAGTCATGAACAACCTCCAATTCTTGTGTGGAGATGGTAATAGAGGGAGGTGAGTCCACGCCCTGGCCCATGACTTGTGTTTTCTTCAGGCTGATTGTTAATCCAAAGTCTTGGCAGGCCTTGCTAAAACGATTCATGAGTTGTCGGAGGTCTTCAGCAGAGTGGGCAACAACAGCTGCATCATCGGCGAAGAGGAAGTCCCGCATGCATTTCAGCTGGACTTTGGTCTTCGCTCTCAATATAGAGAGATTAAAGAGCCTTCCATCTGCCAGTTTCTTAATACGTGGCCAACATAAGCATCAGCTTTAAATTTTGTTCACTTATTTTATAGGGGCACAATAGTTGGATGTTTCCCAGAAATGGTGCGGGTCAGAAAGCAAGATGTAAGTATGCAATGTTTGGGTCCATCACTAGGCAAAACAGTGGCCAAAACTCTAGTGCACATTTATGCTGCTGCAACTCTGTCAGGGTAACATTCAGCAGTGAACTGCCACACGTTAAGAAGTCAGTGTAGGCATTTCCTGTTATACATCAAGTCATCCAATGGGTGTGTGACAGCAAAGCTGTGGCAATTTGCCATTGAACGTTAGGCTAGTGGAGTTTTGCCAACCATAAATAACAAGATTCTGGCCAGACTGTATATATAATAAAACATGTATCCAATCGTAGCTCAAAAGGCAAAGCCAAGCAGAAGACACATCCACCTTAATAGCAGTCCTAGAGTAGAGCCAGGGAAAACAGGGTCAAAGCCCCGTGATATTTTAAAAAGCAAGGATGCTGATGACATCTGCCACCACCAGTTCCCGTAGACTGGCCTCTTTATGCCCCAGTCCAACTGCTAGTGCCAATGGAGCTGACTCGTCGTGAAGGACAGCCTTTTTCTCCTTCCCCCTCCCTCACTGCCACAGGCTAAGCAACAAGGGAAGGAGAAAGCAGGTGGTAGTACACCTAGTGGGTTGCTGGGTCTTTCCTATCCCTATCAGAAGGTTACAGAATCTTCTTCATGTGAGGTATACACTCTGCCCTGGAGCTGGAGTTCTTTCTATCTTCTCACTGCAGGAAGAAAGTTGGAACTAGGTGAACTGAGAAGCCAGCATGGACAAGATCCCAGGAAAGGAACGTAAATATCCTGCTCAAGAAGAGAGTGTGCAAGGAGCCCAGGTCAAACATAAACATAGGACATCAATTGCTGAGCAAGTTGAACTGTGGGAATGGTCAGGAAAGGCCATTCTCATTACTCAAAGTAAGGCAGGCAGCATACAAGTACAGCACTGGTGGTAGCTCCCGCTCCACTTCCTCCTGAGCTCCTTTGACATCCCCCTCTGTTGCAGGACAGGCCTATGTTTGACCCAGAGTTCATCCTGAACATCTTAAACTAGGCTGCTGCCCACAGGTCACCAGAGAAAACCATCGCAGTGCCAGTTTGAAAGTGAGATTCCATTGCCAGGCAGCCTTCTCAGCTTCTGCACATGAGATGGTTGGGCTGCTGAATTGCAGTTTGCTTCCATCTTGCAGCAACAGGGCTCAGGGCAGCCGCTGAAGTCTCAGGGAACTGCTATACTTCTCCTGCTCTCCAGGTGGACAGACAAATCTCAGAGCAAATTTTGATGGTAGAGGAGAAAATCTGGATTTAGGGGGTAGGTTTAGAACACTCCTTCTTCGTCCATTCCCATGTCTGAGTCCCCCTTCTTCAACTATTCACAAATTTTGGCATGAGTCCACTGACTCAGCACAAAGTTGCTTGCAAGCATGGTTGTGTTTGCTTCCTTCCCAACCCTTGCCTGCCCTGCCTCTGTGACATCATAAGGGCATTCCCTGTGACACCAAGGGCTGGTTCCTGCCATCAGGTTTTAGCCCTGAAATCTGTGGGCTATGTGGCAAAAGAAGTCTCTCTTGCGAGTGAGGCCAGAAAGAGACATTCATGATAGCCTCTGATCAGAACTGAAAGCATATTAGTGTTGCAGAGCAGTGACTGAAACAATCTTTCTGTGTTTGTAAAATTAGATAGCAAAGAAATCCCATGCTTACATCTAGAGCAGAGGTCCCCAACCCCTGGTCCGCGGCCCAGTGCCTGTCCGTGGCCTTAGCTGGACCGGGCCATGGAGACAGACCTCCCACCCCCACCCCCACACGCACTCCCCCCGTGCACAGCCCCTTTGTGCCTGTGCACGCGCCTGCACCCACACGAGCACTCCCCCACCCCTTCGTGCATGCGCACAAGTGCCCCCCGAGTGCCGCGCCACCCTTCACGCATGCACATGAGCACGCGCACCTGCACGAGCACCGTCCTGCTCCTTCGCGCATGTGCACGAGCGTGGGGGGTGCCTCGCCTTCCCCAGCCGGTCCACGGGGTTAAAAAGGTTGGGGACCGCTGATCTAGAGGATTGTGATGGACTTGGCAAATAGAGGGAAAATTCATTCCCCATAGTCCATGAAAATGTGTGCCTGGTAGTTGAATTGGCCAGATGGGAGGAGGAAGAAGTATCTTCTAATTAGGAGAACTGCCTATAGCTGTTTGAAATATTATCTAAAAGTTTCTGGGCAGAGAAAGCTGTGAGGAGCCTCTTCCCATGGTCCCTTAATTGCTAGCACCTGCCTTGTCTGAGGGTGGGGGGACGGGAGAGATGCATGAAATAAGTTACTTCTGCAACATGATTGGTGGAAAAAATCAAAACATCTAAAGAGGGGGATGATGGTATATAAGTAGGAGCTGAACAATAGAGCACTCCAGCTTTTGTCAAGCAGGCCTTTGCCAAGATGCCCTTGCTTAGCTTCATATATCAGGAGAATGTAATCTGTGCCTGCTCCTCTCCTGAACTCTGTACATGTACTGGAACTATGCTACAGTTTTATTGCTTTGTAAGTATAGATGTTGTTATGCACACACACACACACACACACACACACACACACACACACACACGAATATGATATATTCAGAGGGGGAGAAAACTAGCCACAGCAGTCTCCTAGCTATTTGGACGAAATGCACCCTAAAAACACTTTATTGGACGGAGGAGTCATTCAAGCAATATTGTTACCAGAAACACTCACATCTATTGAGACACTATTATAGAAGTCAGTCATGTGTAGAATCTGCTGCTACAGGAAGCACAGAAGTACTTGGGGACTTGCTGTGCTTCGTATGTCGCTCAGCATGCTCAGCCTGAAATTGCAACACTTGTTTGTTTTTTCTGTCTAGTAAATAAGAAGAGGTTTGTTTTTCCTTCCCCTAGCACCATAAATGTATATATAGGGTAGTTTCCAGAGTGGGAAGAAAACGTATAGAAATAAAACAATGGATCTTGCCACAAGGGCAATGAGAGAAGCAATGGAAGCAAAGGGTAGTAGCAATGAATGAAGGAGAAAATAAGCTAATCTGCCCTGGCTAGACAGATCACATATGCATTCCATACAGAGCCTGGAAGTTGCCTTTTATGTTTGGATTGTACCTTCCAGGTCCCCCCAGTCAGCATGACTAGTGAGACATAAGCACAGAGCAGGGCTCTCTGGACTAATTCTGCCCCTGATGGCATGCACTTGGAGAGGACCTGCTCCTTGCAGTCTGTGTGTATGACAAGAACTTCCATAAAAACAGAGCCCACAAACACATACAGCTGAACTGGGCAAGGGTTCCTCCCTGTAGGCTTGCAGAACAGAGAGGAGGATTACACAATGTCACCTTACTCACATATCAACAGAATGCCCACGTCGTTCATTTAGGTCCAGTATAGCAGAGGAATCTGACTTAGCGTCAGGATTGGCCCTACGGCTGGACGAAGTGAAGCAGACACCTCAGAACACAAATAACGAAGGGTAAGGGGGAAGCAATACATGGTTGTGGATAGAGCTGTGGGTTATGTGGAGCCAGCCCTGTGTCCCCTACGTAGCCTGCTGTTGTTGGATACATGGGTTCCTCAACATGCCAGCGTTAGAGGAAGAGTCAAGTCACCCACACAGTCCAACTGTTTTCTGTATATGGGACTGGGACATCTGATGGCTTGATCTTAATGACAATAAGAACTGCTGTTGTATCATGTTCTGCTTTTTGTTTCTTTGTTTCTTTGTTTGTTTGTTTGTTTGTTTAAAACAAGATGTTTCCATAACGTAAACAGAAGAACAGACTGTTTTGCCAGGGAAGTGTGTTTTCTGATTGGAGATGATGCAACATACTCTTCCACCAGAGGGTCGTATATTTTAGCACGCACATGAAACCCAATTTGTTTCAGTCATTTCCACATATGCTCAGGCCCATATATGCCTCTTTCTCTAAAAGCTGCTTCTCTCTGCCTCCCAGGGAAAAACAGGAGCATTCCTAAAGGGACAGAAGCAGCCAAGCTCTCTAAATGGACAAGCAGCTTTGCCAGCAGACCCTCCCCGTCCTCTCTCCCCACAGCAGCAGGGGCAAATGGACAGTGTGAGGGCAGGGCAGGTGGGCACAGGACAATGCCTCAAATGCAATGATTCTAAAAGCCAGTGTAGCCCCCTCAACCAAGATACAGCACAGCTTAAAAGGGATTAAAAGTTTTCCCAAGAAGACACACACATCAACCCAAATGCTGTAGCCGCTGACGAACCAAGGCTTCAGGCAGCGCGGCTGGCTCTTTGCCTCCCACCCCCGGATAACGTGAGACCTGGAGAGTTTCTCAAGAGCTCTAAAGAGCGAGGGGGAAACACCAGGTTATTTAAGGGGCATTCCCCCCTCAAGCCGCCCTCTTCTTTTTCGGGCACCTGCCCGCCCATCCTAATTCTAGTGTGAGTTTTCTGGTCGCCTTCGGGGCCGGATAGGAATTTTTGACTTTCATCCTGATTGGCCTTTGGATGGGGGAGATTTTTTTGCCTATCCCACACTGGAACAGGGTGTTGGTGGAATTTTTGGTGGAAATTCTGGTCACACTGGCGGGTAGTGCAGAAAAAACAGGTATTTTCCGGTGAGTCCCACTGTAAGATCAGGTAAACTAACAGCGCATCGGACCTCCCAGCACTGCGGATCGTGCGATTACAGTGATTGGGGGGAAAGATGCACTGGGCCACTTCCGGACCAACAGTCATCAACTAAAGATGGCTTGAGGTCTGGGGGTGTTTATTAGCGGCTGGCCGGGTTCCTGCTGTCTTTAAGACCACGAGAACCTGGGGCCAGGGACTTGCCCATCTGTTGATTAAGGGGTATTGGGATACCTCTGAGATTTACCAGTTTCCGCACTACAGCAGGCCCCCCTTTGCCAAAGGATGGCTAATTTGAATTTTCAATCAATAAAGTGTGACCCCTGTTTTAACCCATATTATCTGTCTCGCATCTTTATTCCGGGGTTTGGGGGGGCAATGCCATGCGACTATCACATGATTTCTAAATTGATTCCATTTAGAACAGAACTTATTGCAAGGCAAATATAAACACAAACCAGTCCTAGTTCTTTACCTCAAGCAGGAGCTTTACTTGGAATGGCCATGCCTACTCTTTATTTGTAAGTCCATATTCTAAAGAAGGCAGTATCTGGAAGAACTCTTGATACACTAGAAAGGGTCACAAGTCTCAGGAATTGAATAAAGGAACTGATCTTACACCCTATTTGAAAACAGTGGATTGAGCTGAGACATCCAGTGCAGCGCCTTGTCCATTGAGAATTACTCAGTTTCAACCTGTGACTCCGCAGAGGTGGACAAGGTCCTTGATCGCTGCCGAGCCACCACCTCCTCCCTTGACCCTTGCCCGGCCTGGCTAATCAAAGCTGCCAGGCCGGTGATAACTGAATGGGCCACTGAAATAATAAATGGGTCTCTTCTTGAGACAACATTGGTAATTATAGGCCCGTCACCAATGTTTCTTTTCTTAGCAAGGTAGTTGAGAGGGTGGTGGCCAACCAACTTCAGGCTCTCTTGGATGAAACCGATGCCCTGGATCCATTTCAGTCGGGCTTCAGGCCGCGCCACGGCACGGAAATGGCATTGGTCGCCCTGCTGGATGACCTACTTAGGGAGGCCAACAGGGGCAAAATGTCCTTGCTTGTCCTCTTTGATATCTCAGCCGCCTTTGATACCGTCGACCACGGTATCCTCCTGGGGAGGCTCTCCAAGTTGGGGATTGGTGGCCTTGCTCTCACTTGGCTCCAGTCCTTCTTGGAGGGCCGTCCCCAGAGAGTTCAGCTTGGGGAAAATTTATAGGCCCCGTGGTCCCTCAGTTGTGGGGTCCCGGAGGGTTCGATCATCTTTCCAATGCTGTTTAACATCTATATGAGGCTGTTGGGGGGGTCATCCGGGGATGAGGGGCCTAACGCCAAGAGAGGCCCATTGGGAAAAAACTAGAAATCGGGCCTTCTCGGCAGTGGCCCCTCGCCTCTGGAACAACTTACCTGTAGAGATTCGCCTGGCTCCTTCGCTGAGGGCCTTCAAGACTAACTTGAAGACATGGCTATACAGGCAGGTCTTCCCTACAGCCATTACCTAGCCTATGTCCCCTTTTCTTTTTTTCTCTCTCTTTCTTCTTTTTCTTCTTTTCTTTCTTTCCCATCTTGGACTCTGTGATCAATCTGGATTTTATTTTTATGTTATATGTAAACCGCCCAGAGTAGACACATTCTAGACGGGCGGTATATAAATCTAATAAATAAATAAAAAAATACCCAAGCCAGTATTTTACTGCTAGCCTCAGCTAGAGAGCAGACCTACTGAGTCAACTGCTAAATGGTAAGTCAATAGTTTTATGTAAGTCCCATTGAATCTAGTTGGGGATAGCAATAGGATACTGACTTAAAAGTATGGGAATCTTCAGATTGACAAGAATATAAAATAAAGCTTTTGGAGCTGCTGTGGATTTTCATATAGAAGAAAAATGAGATCTCATTGTATCCTGGCTTCTCAATAATGTAGAAAAATGTAAACAATTTTTAAAAAAAATTCTGAAGCATGAAGTATTAAAATCCAAACATAACATTTTACACTAGGTAAAAATGATTTTCCATTCATCTCAACCTGAATCCTGCAGCAGAAATATTGAGGAAAAAATTATGTGTTTTCTGTTCACTTTCTACTATGACGACATTGGCCTAAATCCAATTGTTAGTTCCAGCTACAGTTCACCCACTGAATCCAAGGGACCTATGTAAATACTGACTTATTAAAGTCCCATTGGTCCACTGGGTGTGTTCTGCACGCCCATCTGTTTGGCCCAACAACGGATTTAAGTCATAGTTTAAAAGGTTTTTAATCTTTCAGGAGTGTTTTCCCACATTTATCTGAAAACAGTGCATGTGAAAATATGGGGTGGGGGAATTCCAACAGAACTGAAGTTCCTACCCTGTTTCCCCGAAAATAAGACCTAACCTGAAAATAAGCCCTAGTATGATTTTTCAGGGTGCTCATAATATAAGCCCTACCCCAAAAATAAGCCGCAGTTAAGTGAAACCCCGCCCTCCACCATTGTGCAGCATTGTGCAGCAACCAGAAGATGACATGACTATAAAATAAAGCATCCCCTGAAAATAAGCCCTAATGCGTTTTTTGGGGCAAAAATTAATATAAGACCCTGTCTTATTTTTGGGGAAACACGGTATTAATTTGTTTAATTTATATATTGAATTTAAATAAGTATAAAGACAAGAGCTAATGTATCATTAATGAATAAAAAGTAAGTGGCCGAAATCCGGTTGCTTAGTGCAGTAAATGACACTACAGTAGTCACATTAAACCAATGGGGATTTGGTAAGTTAATTCCTCTGTAAGTTCCATTGATTCAATGGGACTACTCTAGTACAATTTACTATGCTAAGCAACAGGATTTTGGACATTAAACCAGTAATGACCTTTCAGATTTTGATTCCAGGCACCACTGTCTCATGTGTGTTCAGAAAATACCTAGAGAAGATTGCATTTTGAGAATTACAGCATGTAATAAACCTATGAAAAATGGTACAGAATAAACAGCAAACCATGTCCTTACATTTGACCTTTGTCTATTATGTAATGTAGTCTCAACAGTGATCTCTGGCAGATTAAAATTCTGAAGGAGAAGATGAACAGTCTTTAAAAGATCCTTTAGACAAAAATATAAAGATCAGCTTAATAGAGATGGAAGAAAATCTGGGGTTCAGGTAAGGACTGCTGCATGTTTGCAGAGTTTTTTGGACAGATAAAAAGTATTAAGGCCAAAATACACACAAATCTGACATATGTTGACATTTTTCTCACCTTTATCTTATATACAACAGGCTGATCAATCAGAATTCCATCTTGACAATTACCTCCCAACTTAAACCTGAAAAAAACAAAAGTTCTACATGGAGACCTTTTCTAAAAATGTAAACGATTAGGCACCAGATGTGTTTTAGACAAAGCACCATGTTGTGTAGTTGCATTTTTCCTTTGGAGATGAGAAATGGATTATACTATGGATCATAGATTCTCAGGAATATTATTGTTCATAACAAGATGACACCTGCACAACGCCTTATGCTTGTAATGAAGTGCCAGCCTATACAGGATTTCACTTTTAATTTGGGAAGATCAAAACATACTCTAAATATTAAGGAATTAAATCCCTTAACGACAGGAAATGTCAATCAGGAAACATTAAAACAGAAGACTGAGATTTTTAAATCAGGTAGATCAGCCGAAGGCAATCAAGGGACAGAGTCCAACAGCAGCCCAAAGTCTGAACCAAGTCAGTCTCAAGCAACAACTAGGGAGTGGTAGTAGAAAACAGTCCAAGGTCAGATGCTGAAAGATCAGTCGCAATAAGAGCCAAACGCTGCAGGACCATTTGATGAACTCTAGACACTGTTTCCAGCAGCTTTGCTCATGTAGGACTGAGAGTTATACTACTGAGCTACCTAATCCACAGCTCAATTGTGGACGTACCAGCAGCTGGTCTCGATGGGATGACAATCTTTCCTTCTATAAGGCCTCTGTTTCTACCAAAACCCCTGCTTCTCTGGATTCCCCATTTATAGATAAGACTTCACCCATACCTTCATGTGGTATTGTTCTCAGTCTGGAGGCAGGGTAGGGAGTTTCAGCCTCGATTTCTGACTGGCCATGCTATCACTAAAGGTAGCCCCAATGTTTCTTGTTCTGCACAATCAGCCAGCTCAAATGTGTCATCACTGGACGAGTCCTATGAAAGGGACATGATATCCTGTTGTACTTGTATGAATCAATGGAAATTGCAACTCTTTTGCCCAAGTTTATGGACTGCAGTAAATCTGAAGAAAAAACACTTTGAGACTGCATGGTGGCTTAAGGTCCAAGTTGAAGGAGCACCTCGTTTCTGCCTTTTGGGAAGGCATGCCTCTCCTGCTCGGGTTATAAGCTGCCTGTGAGATTGTTACTTTGTTCCCTGAGTTACCTATTTACATATGTGTGTATTTCTTTGTAGAAATAAATAAATAGCTCATGACATGTTTTGGAACAGGTCAGCAAGTTACTTCTCCTGTGCCTTAGACCAGTGGTCCCCAACCTTGGGCCTCCAGATGTTCTTGGACTTCAACTCCCAGAAATCCTGGCCAGCAGAGGTGGTGGTGAAGGCTTCTGGGAGTTGTAGTCCAATAACATCTGGAGGCCCAAGGTTGGGGACCACTGCCTTAGACCACATCAGCTCAGTACTCTCTATACTGAATGGCACTGGTTTCTTCAAGGTTTTGGGGGGGAGTCTTGCCTGATCCTGCCCAAAGAAGCCAGAGAACAGACTTGGGACTTCCGTGTGCAAAACACTGGCCACAATTCGGTTGGGATTTTACTCCAGAATTAAATGAAAGCATGTATGTTGTGGTTGCAAACTGCAGCTAATTAAGTAAGTGCTGGTTGCATGTCTGGTTATGTGCCAGTTACATGACCAGACACATGTATGATCCATTATTAATTACAGCATTTCACCACCACAACTTGCACTAGTTCATTGTTTCAGAGTAAAATCCCATTAGGAATCTGGCTATTGAGAACAGGGCCCCTCCCCTGTAGCGAGTTCATATATCCCATACATCTAAAGAAAGTGTCATGGTCTGGAGTACACAGCAGTTACTACTTGTTTTCCTGGTCAGAAGTTGCTGTGTACCCTGTGAAACACACCTGTACTCCCAGGCACAGTACCTGTTTCAACAGATGGTAGCAGAGAAGAGAGGTGGAACAGTAATTCATTCCTGCCTGAACTGACACCCCTGATGCAGTAGAAATGTAAACAGCTGCATTATGACAAGATAAAATGCTAATTCACACAAGTCCCATTTCAGCAACTAGAGAGAGATAGCATGCCATAAGAATCATGCTAGTATTTTTAAAAAAGAATTTAAAGATAGCTCACCTTACCCTGTCCTTTTTCAGAAAACCTGAATTTAAAAAAAAACAACACCACAAACAACTTGATCCTACAGGTTGGTGTTGCGTGCAGCTTTTCCAGCTGTTTTCTGTGCTTGTTATCGCCATGGTTGCTTCAAAATAACAACGCAGCCAAGGCTTGGAAACAAAACATATCCCCTATAATAACAGTATTTTGCTTTCATTGCCTACCAATAAAAATAATCACCTGCTCCTCTTGGTATCCAGTTGCCGACAGAGCTGGGACAGCCTCTGTGGAGTCGTACACCGCAGAGTCTAATTGACTCCTCTCCAAACAGGGGATGTAAAGTGACATCCCACAAACCTGTCTCTTGTCAGCTTGCTTGCCATTTGCAAGGAGACCTGTTTTGATTTATTGACGAAGGCAGCTTTGTTTTCCTTCCTCCGGTTTCCTTTGCAGACATTCAGCAGAAGGCAAGGCTGACACAGGGATGCATCTGCTTTTACCCTCATAGGTTAGTCAGCCACAGTCTGCTTTGTTATAAAACTATCCTGTTGTAAAGACATTCCTCATGTATAACAGAGATATAACTTTGTATTTACAGAGGGGGGGGGGTGTAGGCTGCTAAAGGGGAAGGGAGAGAAGAGAGGACGCAAGTTCGTTTCAAGTTCTAGAATTAAATCTTTATATATCCCTGCCTTCTGAGGCTCCCACTGGGCCTAGAAGTGCTGAGAATGCTGACTCGCAGCAGGGAATTAGACAAACTATTTTTAAAATTACCAACTGGGTCAGCTCTGAAACACAGCACCCGTATAAAACATGAAGAAAGGCGATGCAGTCGAAAGGCAGTGGCTTTTAAAGTGCTGTTTTTCAGGGACTTCTTTTCTTTTCTTTCTCTGCTTCCCCGTTCCTTTTTTGCTCAAAATTACAGAAGTAGTCCTGAAACAGCACAAAGTCAATGTTAAGAGATTATTGACTGATGTGAGGACAATGCACTGAGCCACGCAGCTGAGCATCCTGGACATTTTAAGCATAAAACCTAACATCCTGTTTGGGGATCCTGAAGGACATGGACAAGAAAGCAAAATAAATCAGAGATTTGTGTATGTATCTACTTGCTCTTTTTGCAGGTTTATCAGGTGACTGGTGTCTTAAGGGGCTGATTATATTGTTGAACATTACAGAAAAAGATTCCAGGCCTTTCTGTCAGGTGTCCAGTTATTTAATTTAGGAAAGGTGATAATATGTGTCTTTTGTTCTGCCCTGGAGCCCATCTTCACCTCTGTTTTTGGTCTGTCATGAGGAAAAAGGGGATTGAAAATAAAACAGACAACATTATAATGCCATTGTACAAAACGCTGATAAGGCCACACCTGGAGTATTGTGTACAGTTCTGGTCGCTTCACCTCAAAAAAGACATTGTGGAACTGGAAAAGGTGCAGAAGAGAGCGACTAAAATGATGACTCGGCCGGGGCATCTCCCTTATGAACAAAGGCTATAGCATTTGGGGCTCTTTAGTCAAGAGAAAAGGTGCCTGAGGGGGTACATGATTGAGACGTATAAAATTATGAAGGGGATGGATAAAGTGGATAGAGAGAAGCTCTTTTCCCTCTCACACAATACCAGAACCAGGGGACATCCACTCCAATTGAGTGTTGGGAGAGTAAGAACAGACAAAAGAAAATATTTCTTTACTCAGCTTGTTGTCAGTCTGTGGAACTCCTTGCCACAGGATGTGGTGATGGCATCTGGCCTAGATGCCTTTAAAAGGGGATAAAACAGAACCCTGAGGGACCCTGCAGGACAACAAGCCACAGCAGCAAACAGGAGTCTCCAACACCACCTTCTGAGTGCTCTCCTCCAGGAAGGACCAGAGTCACTGTAAAAGAGTGCATCCCATTCCAGAGAGATGGGACAGAAGGATACCATGGTCAATGGTATCTTCTTCTCCAGCTTATTCTTCTTAAATCTTACTACTTTACCTATAAATATAGAAAGAAATCTATATAATGGTTGTTGTAGGTTTTCCGGGCTGTTTGGCTGTGTTCTGGAGGTTTTTCTTTCTAACGTTTCGCCAGTCTCTGTGGCCGGCACCTTCAGAGGACAGGAGTTAGAACTCTGTCTGTGTTCTGGTGTAGTGTGTTGGATCAGCTTTTTGTCCTTTTCAGGAGATTGGGTGATTATGGTGATCAGGGTGTTTTTTGTTATGGGTGTATTGTTGTGATAAGGGGAGGAGATAATGTCTCACTGTGATTGATTGGGTGTCATTAGCTAGTCTTTTGTGTGCAGTGATCACCGGTCCTTGTGGCTGGGTAGAGTTTGTTGACCTTTTTGCAGGCTGTATTTTTCAGTGCTGGGAGCCAGGCTTTGTTGAGTTTTAGACTTTCTTCTTTTTTGTTGAAGCTGTGCTGGTGTTTGTGGATTTCAATGGCTTCCCTGTGTAGTCTAACATAATGATTGCTGGTGTTGTCCAGTACTTCTGTATTTTGAAACAGGATTTCATGTCCAGCTTGTTTCAGGGCACACACTACACCAGAACACAGACAGAGTTCTAACTCTTGTCTTCTGAAGATGCCAGCCAAAGACTGGCGAAACGTTAGGAAGAAAAACCTCCAGAACACAACCAAACAGCCCAGAAAGCCTACAACAACCAAGGGATTCCAGTCGTGAAAGCCTTCGAGAAAATCTATATAAAGTCATTTTTTAAATGTGCAGGGGTTTTTTTAAATCACTGTAACAAATGCGTTTGTCTCCTCAGACTAAATGCAAAATAGCTCAGTTGAATTTCCAAAGCATTATTATAGTTTATAACTCTCTCTCTCTCTCTCCTCTCTCTCTCTCTCTCTCTCTCTCTCTCAGTACTTGTAGAACAAAAAACCCTGTACATCCCTGCCTGTAAGTAACAGGTGTAATCCCCACCTATGGGTCTACTGCACCTGAAAATATCATCCTCTACTGACAGACATTCTTTTAAAAATTATAACTATGTTAAAATTTACTGTGATAGTCAGTAAACCACTTCTTGACAGCACATAATCATTATTATTATTACTGGAGCATATCAAAGAATTTCAGGAGAGAATCACAAGCAGCCAAACAATCAGAAGAAGACTGAGACTTTAATTGGCAGCTATGAAGGAAATTCAAAAAGTCCTTAAATGGACAGGTTGTGTTATGGAAAACCAAGTTGAAAATCATTCATACTTTTCATATTTCATGTGCAGGCATGAAAAGTTGGATAATGAAGAAAGGTGACAGGGAAAAAATTGGTTCATTTGAAATATGGTATTGGAATATATCTTTATGGATACCACAGATTGCCAAAGACAGATGTAAGTTTGTTTGTAGAGCAAATCGAGTCTGATTTTTAAATCGAGTCTGAACTCTCACTAGAAGCTGAAATGACTACATTGAGGCTATTTGATATATAGCGAGAAGGTAAAACATTGCTAGGGGGGCGGGGAGAGGCAGGCAGGCAGAAAAGAGGAAGCACTAACATGGGATGGATTGATTTAATAAAGGAAACCAAAGCCTTGAGTTTGCAAGACCTGAGGAGGCTGTTAATGACGGGACCATTTGCAGGTCTTAGCTCCTTTGCCATAAGTCAGAAGCAACTTGATAGCACATAAGAACAACAAAGGCATATTTGAGAATAAAACTTGAAGTTTAAATCACAGTGAAAGGTCTCAGATTAAATCTTCCAAATCTGAGGTGATAAAGACCTTTTCCATTAAACCTGGTACAAAGCCAGCATCTGTACATGTGGTTCTGCTGAAAATGTTCCTAATTACTCATTTGACATTGGTATATAAGAGTCGATTCGCAAGGAGCACCAGATCTCAGATTTGGACTACACAGCAGAAAATGTGTGTTCTGTTGGAAAGAGGTGACAAATTAATCACTAAAAAAAGTAGCTGTCTTTGCAACAATTGCAGCAGTTTTACAAGGATTTTTTTAAAAAACAAATGGCCTTTCTCATACTCCTGATCCAGTCTTGTTACTGCTGACTCCTTTTTTAACGTTTTACTTGCTTTTTTAAAAAAAAGTTCAGTGATGCATGTTCTCTTTCCTTGAGAGAATGTTGTATCCCCTGCTTGGGAGTCAGGCAGTTTTGCTCCATCCTGTATGGCCAGGATAAAGCAGCAGAGCTCCATCACACCTGTGTCATGCTGTGTAAGATGGCTGGCCAATCAAGAGAGAGGGGTGGCAACATTCAAAAGGCCTCCTCAAGTGTGGCAGGGGACAATCCCCATGACTGTTACCTGGACTTGCCTTTATTTATTTATTTATTTATTTATTTATTTATTTATTTATTTATTTATTTATTTATTTATTTATTTATTTGCCTAGTACCCATTATTAGTACAAGAGGACAGCTATTTTGATAAATTCAGTCTAACGGAAATAGATCCCGTTAATCCCAGAGGACTTGGCCATGCATGCAATGTGACATGGCAAGGTGGGCACGTTGGGTGAGTATGCTGAAAACTTTGATGGTGAAGGGGCTGCTCAACTATCTTCCCTTTTATTCAGAGTTTAGAAAACGTAGGTTTTCGGGCCACAACTCTTAGAAACTCCCAGTCACCAAAGGCCACATTTTGCTGAATTTTGCATTCTGTAAAATGCTTTAGTAGGGACATGATGGCGCTGCAGGTTAAACCGCAGAAGCCTCTGTGCTGCAAGGTCAGAAGACCTGCAGTCGTAAGATTGAATCCATGCGACGGAGTGAGCCCCCGTCGCTTGTCCCAGCTCCCGCCAACCTAGCAGTTCGAAAGCATGCAAAATGCAAAATGCGAGTAGATAAATAGGTACCACCACGGTGGGAAGGTAACGGCGTTCCGTGTCTAGTCACGCTGGCCACGTGACCACGGAAGATTGTCTTCGGACAAACGCTAGCTCTATGGGTTGGAAACGGAGATGAGCACCGCCCCCTAGAGTCGGACACGACTGGACAAATTGTCAAGGGGAACCTTTACCTTTACCTAAAATGCTTTATGTATTTTACATAAGTGCACCAAAACGAAAAACCAAAATCTAAAACTGCTGCCTTAAAAATGCGCATAATCTCTCTGAGATGAAAGAAAGAAAGAAAGAAAGAAAGAAAGAAAGAAAGAAAGAAAGAAAGAAAGAAAGAAAGAAAGAAAGAAAGAAAGAAAGTTCTCCTTTGTTGGTTGGTCCTGTCCTGTTTACCATGTGAGGACAAATCAAGTCAGGATGTACGGTACATCTATGGTCTACACAAAACTGACCTCTGAGGAGGAAAGGGACAGGGGATACTGGAGGAATATCGGGGGCTGCCGCCACTGTGCTCATCCACAATTGGGTTGCCTCATTCTGCCTAATGATATGGCAGGTCCTCTGAAAATGCCAGCATTTCTCTTAAAAATCCTTCCTGTAGGTATTTTACTGCTTCCTTCTAATGGAAGGTTTAAGCACCTTTTTGCCTAATGCACCTCCTCTATTGTTTTTAATCCCAGGTGAACATAGGTCATTACACTTTATTGTGCTATTCAATCACTAGCTATTAAGAGTTTCCCTTTTAACAAGATGGCCTTACCTACTAAATGAAAAATTCTTTTTTTAAAAAAAAAGCCAAAGTTTCATGAATAAAGCAATGAGCCTGGATGAATTATCTCAAAGTTCAGTTCACATTGGTAACAAAAGTTTTCACCTGGAATGACAGAAAGAACCTACCGGTTAGCTTGGTAGCTTGGATGGGTAATCTAGACCTAAGATCTGTTTCACTTACTGGCATTTTATATGGTAAGTCTACATAGTGGGGGACTGGAGACTGAAACAGGGATTTGTCTGTTACTCAGGCCTGTCAACCTAACTGTCTGTTGTGTGATGGTACAGTGAGAACTGGCAATTACCCTCAGGCCATCATTGACAAAAACTGTGCAGCTGCAAAGCCATATAAGAAAAAAAAAGTGGTGGCCATTATACAAGACTTGGGCAGGTTTTACTCCAGTGTAGCTACAACTCTTTCAAAGTCATAGTTTAGCATACAGCTTGGAAAAGTCACTTTTAAAAAATAGTAAAATTCCCATGATCCCCCAGCCAGTGTGGCCACATATAATCCCAAACATGTAACTGTTCCGAGTTCTGGTTTCATTTTATGTATGCACGCATAAGTTTCAGGCCATCTCTTCTTTTTCTGGATGGCTAATTTTATTCTAATCACAATTCCAGTTAAATTGGCAAACTGTGGTTACGTTACGCTATGATTTGTCCAAACAAACCAAGACGACACCCTGTTTTCTGATTGTGCATAGTTAAACCCGCTTTCCAGTTTTGATGAAAAGACAAATTGTAATTAGTTCCAAGGGGAAGCCAATGGATTATTTCTCCTTCTAGTGATCACACCAGCAGAGGGGAACAGACACAAGCAAGCAAGAATAGTCTATGGTGTAACGTTATGGTTTTGGTGTCAAGCTGCTAAGCAGAATAAATTGTATGACTTTGAATGTGAATCTTACCCGAATTGCATTTAACTCAGAGTGTGGATCTCATTATATAAAGTGAGTCATAAGAGTCATACAATGTGGAGCTTCCCCCTGCCTCTTCAGCGGTCACAAAATTTGAGAATGCAGTCTTTGATCGCATCAAGGCCCTCCATGTGCAGTATGCAATAATGACAATGTCTCAATTAGGACAGATAAGAACAGCACCCTGAAGGTGGTGAGGCAACAGTGACAGCTCACAGAACAAGTGTTCTCCACTCAATAATATCTCCAGACCCAGATGCTGGGGAAACATTTGTGATCATCTTTAGAAGAGATAACTGTTAGACAGTTATGTCAAAATCCAAGGCCCATCTAGGGTGATGTTCCCAAGTATCTTCTTCAAGGAAATAGTCATCATTTAAGGTAGCAAAGAAGGTGTGTTCCTACACCTCCTAAATCAGGCTTTTTGTTTGGAAAACTAAAAGTTTTGAAAACAAGATTTTGAACAGTGGTTGATCTTTATTCAGCAAGCCTGTAATGCCAAGCAGCGCTCTAACCTGGAATATAGGAACAACCTGTTATAAAACCAAGAATCCGACAGTCTTACAAAATGGCATTCAAATGCTAACTATCTTTATGAGTCCATCTTTAAAAAGCAGTAGTGAAAAAAAACTTCTTTCACTTTTTTGCAAGTGACAAAAGTATTCATGAATTCATGCACTGAAGCTACATAAAATCCAGCTTCAAATCACTTCATACTAACTGCAATTAAAGATACATTTAGGAACATATGTTGAGCAAGATGGGTGTCTGGTAGCTATTTGAAGGAACAATTAGATGCATTTTTGTTCTTAACAAATGAGTTACAGGTGCAAGCTTGAGCAGCTGCATATTCAGCTTCTCGACTGGCACCCACAGGCAGATAAGTACGGATACTACACATTGCTACCAGATCGTAATTGTAAAACAAGGTCTGTAGCACTGGAAGGCTCCACTTCTGAAAATATATCTCTGTTAATCTCTGGAAGAGGATGGTGTTGTGTCTCTAAGGGCTGCTTTAAAAGCAGATGTAACATCAGTGGGCAGATTTCACAGCCTATCGATCTGCGCTTTGTGCAAAAGACCTACAATTAAAACAATCTATGCCCAAGAATTTGTTCTGTGGAGCAGAACTGAGTGGAGCACACAGTCCTTCAGCGCAAAAGCCTGCTGCTGGTTACAGCAGAGCTTTCTTCATCTCAGCAATATAATTGGAGGAGAAATCATTTTGGTATTGCTACTGCTAAACAATTTTTTTTGGGGGGGGGGAGTTTGGAAAAATCCTTGCTGGTCTACTGTAGATCACAGAGCTTGGAATGTTGGGTTTCAACATTAATTTGTTAATGTTAAGTATTAGAAACTGGAAAATTAACTTGCAGCTAGTACAGATGAAAATTGAAAGCGGTTCTCTCATTAAACTAATCCATTAATTAAAATGTTAATTGGTATGCTCTCTGCAGCAGACATATGTATAAGAAGGGAGACAAGGAAGCCAGCATCCTTGTTGGTGTGCCGTCCCCTCTTCTGGCTGAGGTCAATGAATACATGACCACGAGCTCCCCCACAGAAGTCAACATGGGAGATATGGGAATAGAATCCCTGCCAGAGGTGACGGTCTTGAGGTGATAGAAAACCGAGGAATTGAGTCATCAACCACACGTGACGATCCAGAGCAGGAAAAGAGCCTGGGAAAAGAACAACAGGTAGATGGAGAGGAGTCTAAGGGGATCAAGGAGAGAAAAGGAAGGGATAGGAAGGAGGAGGGAGGAAGAGAGAGAGAAGAAAGATAAGGAGTCTCGTGGGGAAGATAGAGAAGTCTCTGCTAAGAAAAAAAAAAACAGCTAGAGGTAGAAGGGAAGCCCTTCTCAACTAAGTTACCTGAAGGGTGGGTGAGGGTAGAAAAGGTGGATCCCTGGACTGGAGAGTAGGTGAAATTAAAAATGTCCAGGATAGAAGCAGAGAGGCAGCAGAGATGCCAGGCTCCCCATAAACCTTCATACTGGGGAGAGAGAGAAAGGCGTGACTATCCATGAGCCTGGAATTGGAGGAAGCATGCCAGGTAAAGAAGGAACGCCATCACAATATGTCAACCCATTTTCCCCTTTCCAAAGGGGAAGAGACTTAAAATTATATTTGTACTAGTCAATCCAACATTGGCCTTAGGAATGCACGGGAAGCTTTAGCTAACAAAGCTGAGTATCTAGAGCAGACGAAACCAGACCGGTGAGGTGGGTTATGCTTTAGACTTGTGAAGTATTTTAAGGAAGTTGGAAAGCACACAGTGTACATATATTTTTTGCAATGAACCACCATGACCTGCAGCTTTTGTCTCCTATCCCCTTTTATTTAAGGCCATGGTCACACCAGCAAAAAGTTTCCCAGTTCTTCCTCATTGATTTTGAGTAGTAGTAGTAGTAGTAGTAGTAGTAGTAGTAGTAGTAGTAGTAGTAGTAGTAGTAGTAGTAGTAGTAGTAGTAGTAGTCAGACAATGCAAGGCCATTATCAAATATTTTGGTCTACCTCCATGCTATCTTGGCATCAAATCCCACCTACTTTTTTTGTTGCAGGATTTATTGCACAGGTGGCATCTTGTGTGCACAGTTGTACCAATACTTTTTCTGGCCATCCTCCTTGTGTTGCCTCCACCAGTGATGTCATTTGCCTGTATGTCCCCATAATTGTTGTCCTCTGTTGCAACAGGCACAAAGGCAGCAGAGAAACTCGTACCCATCAAGGAAATGTTGCTGAAACATCGATGTAACCAATATTTAAGGAAATATGGTAATTCAAAAACATGTCAGAATGCACACCCTGGGATATATGTCATGTGACCACAATGTGCAACTGCTCAGGGAGTAAAATATGTGAGAAAACGGGGACATTTCGCTGGTGTGATGATGGCCTAAGAAGAAAAGGCATGCTTGACTATTTTGACACATTAGGAAATGTTTGATTTCTTGCTCCCAAAAGAAGAGAGAAGAAACCCAATTATAAGTCCTGTGAAATTGGAAAACTTTGAAAGTATTATGATAAATCAAAATTGACTTGATGATACATTGTTGTTGCTATGGGTGTATTAATATGTATATTATACTTTTGTTTGTATGTGCGTCTGTGCTTGAGTTACTTTTTCTGGTCCTGGTTTTCTTACTCTTCTTGTTCAGTTCTTTCTAGTTTGGGGCTGACACTACTGCTGTTGAATCAAATTCTTTCTTTAAATTCATAATGTCCTTCAGTTTTGCTGCTGTTATTTTTTTATTTTTTATTTTTTCTGTTAAGGCATATATTTCCTTGATGTGGTCAAACTCTCACTGTTTCCAGCAAGAATTCAGATTTGATGCGATCTAGCATTTTTTGTTTTTCTGGTAGATCATAACATCTGAAAAGGTTTCCTCCAACATCTTATTTCAAGTGAGGTTTTGTTGTTGTCAGCTTTCAACACTTATCACCTTCCATATCCATATATCGAAATAAGGAATATCATAGTATATATGACCTTGGCCTTAATCTCCAATGCCACTTCCTTATGGTTCATGAATTTTTCTTGTTCCTTCTTAGTTGCTATTCCAAGTCACAGTTGTCTTCAGATTTTTTTTTCTGCATTCTCCATTTGGATTGAAGATTGAACCAAGATATACAAAATCTTCAACCATTTCAATTTCTTCATTTTCAACATTCAAGTTATGTAAGTCTTTGTAGATATATTGGTTTTCATCATCATCATCTTAGAACTGCGGAGCTGGAAGGGGCCCTGTGGATCATCGAGTCCAGCCCTTGTCAACTCAGAGACCTAAACCACTCAGCTATCCAGCAGTTCAATATTCAACTGCAGTCCTGCTTCTGCATGTTCTTCTTTCAGTTTCAACAGAAATTGTTCCGTCATTACTGCTTTCTACCAGTAAGATGCTGTCATATCTTAAATATTTTCCAATAGTCCTTCCAATAGTTCTCACTCCTCCTTCATCTGACAGTGATCCAGCTTTCTCTGTGATATATCTTGCATACAGATTGAATTCACAGGGAGATAAAACACACTCTTGTCCAACACCTTTGCCCACTCTATCTCTCTGTTTTCTTGTCTACAATACAGGTTACGTATCAGGACAATCAAGTGCTGAGGCATACTCGTGTCTTTCAGAAAAAAAACGTAGCTTCTCATGATCCACAAAGTCAAAAACTGTAATCTGTAAATACCCATTAAGATGGATTGTCTTTTGCAACTCTTTGGTACTGTAAATACTACCCTTTTGACATTTGAGATTGATGGGTTTTGTAACAGAATGGCATTTGAAAGGGTAGTGCTGGTCTGTCTGTCTGATGTGCAAAGGAAAACTATAGGCCCTTTTCATCCGTGAGGGGTGAGAGTGTAAACTTACATTTACTCTGAGAAGACATAATGTGCAAGTAACCCTTTTAACAACTGACTCCCATGAGGATTACTTTTCAGGTTATTTTCTGAATGTTAGACTTTTACATTTGCTTGTTGTTGGTTTTAAAAAGTAATAAATCTACAAATAGTTTTAATATTCATTTCAAATCTCTGGTAAATTGCCCAGGAAACTAATAGGGATCTGGGTCTATCCTGGGCCCACAACAGATGTAACACACCTCTCACCAAACTGTATGAGTTGAAAATTCAGGATAATGTGGCAGAAAGAGCAATTTTGTTGAGCCATGGCTTGCAGGGCCAAAGCCTCTGGATTTTCTGAATAACAGAAATTATCCATTTCTGATCATCCCTAACACACCCACACCCTTTTTTAAAGGTTTCCCTGCTCCCAGATTGATTTTAAAAATAGTGTACCTTGACAAGCTATCCCAATTTGTAATACAAATTATTTGAGAGTGCTTTGGTCTTGAACAGGCAGTTAAGAACCATTGACGTTGCAAAAGACATGTTCCTTATTTGTTGATGCAGATTGCTCCAGCTGTCTGCATTTTTGAAGTCTTCTTCCAGAAAGGCTGGCTACGGGGACTGGTATGGTGAGCACCTGGATTTCCCAATTTGCCAATGTGCCAAAGGGGGGGTTGCATAATTGACTTTTATCCAGAGCAAAAACTTGCATGAAAAGCCAACATTTGAACCCGAATGTTTCCTTGCTATCTTAATTTATATTTTCAGAGAATTATGGATGTCTTCAGGTACATACTTCTCCTCATTTACTGTACAGTCTACAGTCTGTCCTAGAAAAAAAACATACTAGTTTCAGATCATTTATAACTCAATTCTATGTATAACTCATACATGATGCCGCATTAAAAGCAAACTAGCAGGCCTGTGGGATGTGCTCTCCCGTTTCTCCTCTTCTCTTCTCTGAATAAGCTGTTGGAACATGCGCGGTAGATAACCTCAGGTGGCTTACTATTTCTGGAAAACATTTGCAGGTAGGGTTTAAAATAAAATAAAAATCTCAAAGAAAAGGGAAGTGTTAGTTTTAAGAATCCATTATATTTCAGTAGTTTAGACTTTTAATTCCGTATATTGAACCTATGTTATTATAAAAGTGTATTTCTGGAATTAATGCTGTTTGTTGTTAACTCTGTGTGTGTGTATAAACACCAATATCAATAACTCTAAAAATATGAATATTTACATGCATATAACATATAACATTACCTTAGATAATTGTTAAATATGGAAACTCCAAGAAATGATGTTTGGAAGCTTCCGCTGCTGTTCACAATTGGCCTAGGAGCAGAGAACATGTTCCCAAGGGGATTCCGGAAACTCTGCAGCATTTATTAGTCTGCAGTCCTGCATTTAAACACTTGCAGATTCCAGGAACACAGGGACAAAATCCAACTTCCTGAGAGACAACCTTAAGATCCAGACTGTTGTGCTGTGACCTATCCAAGCTACTTGGACATTTATTTTGTATTTTCTTGTTCTGATTGTGAACACAACATAAAGAGTTTGTTGTTGTTGTTGTTGTTGTTCAAAAACGCCAGGCACAGTCAATCAAAATTATAAAAATATTGAGTGGTATTATATAATAGATACAAGTTTTAACCAAAAACCTAAATATCTGTTAAATATTGGTGCAGTATGTATGCTATTTCTAATATTGCTATTTTTGTAGCTCTAACGGTGTTATTTCTGAGATCTGCAACTGCTTATAATACTGTGTGAAATTTCTGGATATTGTTCCCAAAGCCCCAATGACTATGGGGACCACTGAAGTGTACTTCTTCATCATTATTATTATAAATGTTGACTTTATTTTTATTAAATCAAAACTCCAGCCGTTCATTCTTCTCTTCCCCCCCCCCCCCCTTCTCTTTCACTGCCTTTACAATTAGGGCTAGTTTGGTGTAACCATAGGTGGCAGTTCCATTATCAACATACTCTGAATTGGCCTGTTCCTCATTTTGGCTAGCAAATGCAGAGCATCAGGGCTCTATGGACAGAGCTCTCTGCATTTCCTCTGGCAGTTGCAAAGGCAGGGATCTCCAATTGTGCAGGGGATTACTGGATTCCCCTTGCCCAAATGGCAGGGAAGGGGGACCTATGTGTGGAACAGACTGTTTGAGCCACAATTCCTTAGTAATGACATACTAGCCTTTAGAATAAACATGGGGATACTAGTGGGTTACAGTGGAGTTCATCCCTCCTGCTGAAGATCCTTTCTACCTCATTCTTACCCATCTCAGGCTCTCCAAGAAATTAAATTTGGGGGTTAAGATGGTTTTGCTTGATATTAAGCACCTATCTACTGACCGACCAACTGGATGCAGTATTTCTGAATACAGAGTTTTAAAATTCAGTAGCATTCCTGTAAGTAACATCAGCTGTTTTCCCCCCCAGCATTTTAATTAAGTAGGTTAACTAAAGCAGTAAAGTAAACAAGCATTACAAGCTTTGTCGATGGCACGAATCCAAATGTGAGTATTCGTTCAAATGCATAGATAATAACCCAGTGGGCTTAGCAATCATGTAATCATCAAGTCTAATTCAGTTCTGTCAAGGCGATATCATTTTGGGTGAAAAGAAGAAGAGGCTGGAAACAAAAACATAAATTGACAAATGTAAAGCTGTGGATTTGAACATAATTACAGTGGGGAGGGGGCTACAGTGGATTGACGGAGGTCTCAGTAGAACCAGTCCTACTATTAGGCAGAGAGAGACACTTACTTCAGACACCAGATGCTGTACTGTGCCAGTCTCCAGCTGTTCATCTGAACATTTGGTTATTCCCCTTTTTTGAAGGATTTTTTAGAATGGATTGTTGTGCTCTGTTGCTTTGAAATGTGTTTTTAGTGTTGATTTTATTGACTGTTTTTAATATAATACATGTTTTTTATATTTGTATACTGACTGTTTTTAGTTTTTGAATATTGTCTTTTACATGTAAAAAACCAACCAAACAAACAAACTTAGTTTGTCACAGTTAACTAGCTTTGACATTCCACTGTTGCTCTTAAGGGCTGTTGGCACTCTTAAGTTGTTGTGGCCTCCACCTCTGCTAGTTTCCAAATCCTGCACTTTGAGGGGTCCTTCCTGTGATTCAGGCATGGCAGGTGGAGTGCCCTGCGAGATCACCTGTGTTACATCACCTTGGGCAGTTTCCCAAGGCCCTCCTCATGGAATTCTTGGCTCTGGGAAAGCACCCTTCAGTGCCCACCATTTGGAGATGCAGCCCTGCCTGGCATTGCTCTCCATCAGCCTTTAACCTTTCTTTCAGAGGTGAGACAGAGGACAGACAGCAGTGATCTCGGAGATGTTAAAGGGTGGTATCAGCACCACTTCCCACCAGAGAGAGCAAAAGAGCTTTGGCTCCTACAGTTTCCCATCATGCACATTTTTTTTTAAATTTAAACTAGATTTTCAGAAGAAATTTTATCCACCATCTACAGCCTGCAGTAATATAGTTCATTCTACAAAATGAAAATTTTATAAATGTCATTAGGTACTTCCAACTTAACAATGATCCTAATAGGATTTTCAAAGCATGTCAGATATTCAAGGAGTTGTTTACTGTTGCTGCTACCTCTCCCCTCAGCACGTGTCCATGGTCAAGTGCAGATTTGAACCCAGGCCTTCTGAGTCCTGGTCCAACACTCTATCCACTATACCACACTGGTTCTTGATCTCATTTTGCTGCATGTGTAGCCCCTTAGGAAGACACACAGCACAGAAACTGAGATGTGGGGATGAAAGGAGACCCAAATACATTTAACTGTTTCCAGGCTGTGCAAAGTTTCCACTTTTAGGGATTTTTTTCATGCATATATTGCTAATAACTTATCTGCATGACGCAATCTTAAAAGCTCAACAGACCATTACTAATAGCTGATATAGACAGCGTATTTTTCAGAAAAGTAGCAGTGTGTTTGATCTCCTTGTGTTGTCTTCTATAGTACATGAATTTTAAAAAAATAGTACTTTTGTCAGTGGCAAAATATTTTCACAGCAGATCAGAAAAGTTCCTGCTAAAAAGCTCAGACCTCTAATGCCCAGAAGAGCCACGAGGTCAGTGCTCCTGGGATTAAAAGGACCACATTTCTCTGCGATGCCATGAGCTGTCAAACTCTTCTTGGACACATATCAGTGTCTGTGCAGTTCTAGAGCTTGCTAGCATGCTTTGCAGTAGATGCTAGACTTGAGATCATCTTGCCTTTTTTAACAAGCCCAGGATCCATCTCCATTCGGCAAATGACAGATTTGCAGGTGTCAATGGGCAATGTTCACAATGGAGAGAGCTGAAGAGCGGTGTGCCCCAGGGATCTGTCCTGGGACCGGTGCTTTTCAACCCATTCATAAATAAATGAATCATAAATGACCTGGAGACAGGGATAAGCAGTGAGGTGGCCAGGTTTGCAGACGACACGAAACTTCTCCGGTGAAGACCAGAAGGGATCTTTCCAAACTGGGAGAATAGGCAGCAAAATGGCAAATGCATTTCAATATAAGAAAATATAAAGTAATGCACATTGGAGCAAAAAATCAAAACTTTAGTTATCAGCTGATGGATTCTGAGCTGTCCGTGATGGATCAGGAAAGAGATCTAGTTGTGGCTTACTACGCTAAGCAACAGGATTTCACCCAGTGCATAAGGAAATTGTAGAACTCCCGGTCATAAGATGCAGTGATGGGTGTCCACCTGGATGACTTTGGAAGAGGGTTTGATACATTCGTATTGGTTAGGGTCATCAATAGCTGCTAGTCAGGTGTATCAAAGGCAGTGCACTTCTGTATATCCATTGCTGTAGAATGTGAGGTTGAGGTTGCAGTTGCACTGAGGTCTTACTAGCAGGATCCTGATGGGAAATGGGTTCATCGCTGTCAAGGATAATTTCCTTGCTGAAACAGAACCAGGGCTCTGGTAATCAGCGACCATGTTAAACAGGTGGGCAAAGTGTTGATTCACACAAGATGTGTATTGGAACATAAAGTAATGTCTGGGTGATGTAATGTCTTTACCAATTGGCCATATGTAAATGTACAGTGGTGCCTCGCT
Source organism: Intellagama lesueurii (assembly GCA_037013535.1). Taxonomy (NCBI): domain Eukaryota; kingdom Metazoa; phylum Chordata; class Lepidosauria; order Squamata; family Agamidae; genus Intellagama; species Intellagama lesueurii. The sequence goes on from JBAJHW010000003.1 coordinate 105,148,427, forward strand.
AGACGATTGCCTCGCAGGACGAGGAAATCGCTAGACGATGCCTTTTTGCGAGCGCTACTGCGCTTCGCAAAACGATGTTTCCCTATGGCGATTTTCGCTAGACGATGAGGTTTCCCCATAGGAGTGCGCCGACTAGTGGTGAAAAGCTGTCAGTGCAGCTGTCAGTGCATTCCTATGGGGACCCTCACTCGCTAGACGATGTTTCCCTATGGGAAATTTCGCAAGACGACTGCGTTTTCCCTTGGAACGCATTGAAGCGATTTCAATGCATTCCAATGGGAAAACGTGCTTCGCTAGACGATGTTTTCGCTAGACAGCGATCCTCGTGGAACGGATTAACATTGTCTAGCGAGGCACCACTGTACATAGATATAAATATGTGGGACATGGGGAGAAGATGTGGATCTCTTTCTGATGAGTGCTATGGTGTTATGCTGTCGGATTGGACTGTGAGAACTTCTGTACATACTTGTAAATATATGTGGTGTTGGGAAGTAGCTGTCTGTGCAAGTGTTGTTCTACTGGACCGCTTGGACTGATTTAAACTCTGCTAAAATACTGCAGTTCCACCAACAATTGCTGTATGAAAAGAATGCTGGCCTTTGGTATGACTCAACATGGCTCTTATGTTCATATTGAAATACCCCCCCACCCCAAAATGTATTGTATATAGAATACTGAAACACGAGGGAGAAAATTAACTTGAAACCCTTTCTGGAACATGTAGCTTTCTGTGTGCAGGCACAGTTCCTCAAGGATGGAAAACCATTTTGTCACATGAACTCCCACCTGTATCTGAAGTGGTATAAACAAGACAAAAGTTTACAACTTCTGATTGGCTGTTTGTGGAAACCAGGCCATAGATTTGCAGGGAAGAAGCCACAAGACCCAATGTATTTCACTCAGCCTCAGGCCCTGGTCACATGAGGGGAATGTTCTCTAGTTATTGTTACCCCAAATGGGTTACTGTTCTTTATATCCAGGGGAGAGGGACCATGAGAGGAGAGAGAGAGAACCCAGCCAGACTACTGACTAGAAGACCATACACCAATAATTTTGGGTTAAGCACTATTCATGTAACATTAATTGATGAGACATAAGACATAGGATATAAGACAAAAGGTACCAAGAGGCCTCTCTTTCATACTTCCCATTCACACAAGATACTCGCTCATCCAGATGGCCCTTCTCTGGGGGGGTGATCAGTCCTCAGAAAGGGTGATGGGGGTTGTTCCAGCGCTGTTCCGAAGCCCACCTGTCTCTTCCTGGGTCATCCTTCTTATAGGCCTTTTCCTTGTGGGCTGTGTTAATGGGCTAAACCTGGGCTGGCACAAGCACACGGGGGCAGACTCTGGCTTCCTGGGCAGATACAATCTGTTGTCATGCAGGAATGCTTCCTTTCACGTGTACAGTCTGTTCCATCTGCCACAGACTTGGCTTCAGCTAGCCTGCTTCCTCTTTCTTAAGCTTGCTTTCTCCAGTTTTAGTTATATTTGGACTTCTTGCTCCAGTTCACTTCCCTCTTGTCTGGGCACAAGTGCAGAAGTCCAAACCTTTGCCCACACAGCAGTCTCTTATTAATAACAAAACTGTCTCTGTCTGCAACTTGCATCTTCTTTTGCAGCTCTGTATTAGGCACACTATCCCATCTTCCCTTGCAATTTCTCCATCTTCTTCTCAGGTCTGAGGTGCTGGTCTTTCTGGAACCCACACACACACACTGTCACACTCTGTCACTCATACATTATCCCCCCAATCAGTTCATTGCTTTTTTTTCCTGGTCACACGATACAGAGACAAGATCGAGACATTTTCCTGGCCAAGGGTATAACTGTGGAACATTTCCCCATCGCCAGGAGGGTTGTGCTATTTTGTACCTTTGTTGTACTGGTGCATTCCTTACCAGGATTGCCTGGGTGCCCGGCTGCCTCAGTTCTTTTTAGAATCAAAGCCAGGAAGGTGGCTGCCATTGCTGTGGCACTCACATTATTTTTTAAAAAAATTCATGCCCGATACATCAATACCTTGGTAAAAGTATGTCATTGGGAGACCTCCACCATTACATTACTGGCAACTAATTTTTTATTTTATTTTATTCTATGGGAAGATACATTGAAATGTTGGTATCCCAATGTCACCGGGGGGGGGGGGGGGGTTATCACCAGTACTGCTATGCAGATATCCCAAGTCCATTGTGTGCAATGCATTTCTGCAGGGACAGCCAGTGCAACAGAGGGCACTTTCCTAAACAGAGCCCCCTTCCTGATCAACATTCTCTCTTAATTTCCACCCCCCCCCCATGTGTGCAAGTCTCCCCCCACACATGGGGTTCTGTTGCAACCGGAATGAAAGGGACTCGAAACAATTGCTGTGGGTGCACAGGGAAGGAAGAAAGCTGTCCAGAGGGGTGGGACATATATATATAAATCAAGGGGCGAAATTGACCCTTGAAGCAAGAGAGAAAATAAACCAATACCATGGTGTAGCCAGGCATAACAATTCAAATAGGAGGAAATAAATCGGTACTGCTAAAAGTTCTTCGGACATTTGTCCCAGGATATAAACCACATGACTATGATTCCCTGCAACAGAGGTATGGAAAGTATCGGAAGAGCTAGAAAACATTTCCCTTGTGTGACCAGGGCCTCAGTCATTACTACTATAAACCTCTTCTTCATTAGCTATTACTATTTTTGTACCTTTTATACCTTCATAACAAGGTATAAAAATTGGCACATTATAAACTGAAATTCTGAAACCATTGGGGGAAGGAAGGAGGCACGTTGTATTCACATGAGTTCTTACATGATCGTGAATTACCAAATACATTAAAATTTTGATATTTTTCTTGCAAACATGCTAATTTCTACTCAAGCTGTGATCGTGCTCCACATGCAATCTGCCTAACACTGAGTTAATGAGCTGCTGATAGAACAGAGTTACTATTATATTTAGTATAGCTAATGTATATGCCCAAAGGCCATACATGTATCAGTTTTTTTATAACAGCACTCAAATTCTATTGAACATGTTTTAATCCCTAGGAGCATGCACATGTCTAATGACAAAAACTAAGTTTTTGAACACATAGTCATTTCTTGGTTATTTCCATTGGCTGTGTTTTCATAGCAATATTCAGAGGAACACACCAGAAGCAGAGCTGGCCCTGTTGTTACACAGAATAAGGCAACTGCCTCAGGTGTCAGATGCTAGAGGACGGCAATGGCAGTTCTACAGCTATTCCTCTTGAATCTCTCAGGCGTTCCATTTTGTTAAAGGACAGGCCTATGTGTGCTAATCGATTGATCCTTGAATCCCTAACCCAGCTAGCTATCCTTGCATATAGTGGAAAATGTGGTCTCCTTGCCAATATAGAAGTAATGTACACCTGGGAAACAATGGGAAGCAAAAACTTCAGAATGAGGAAGAGGAGTTATCTTGTCTTCTTCACAGGTAGCCAGATGTCTTGAGCCAGTCGAGACTGAAAGCATGCCTCAGAAGGCTAATTCAAGCCTATATGACTTGTGATCCATCTAGTTCAGTGCAGGCCAATCAACAATATATAGTTCAAGCCCCTCCGAGGCTCATTGAAACTGCAAGGAGGTCAAAGGTCAAGGAGTCAATAATATTTGGCTGACAGGTAGAAAAAAACCCTGTCAAAAAATCTGTTTTGGAAGTTTCCCAGCCTCCTGGAGCAAATAATGAGCGTGTGGAGAAGCTGTGGAAGCACTGACAGGTCTTCTTTGACCAGTAGATGTACACAATTGGATCCTGGCGAATAAAGCACACACATGCATACACAGACTATAAAAGAGTGTTCAAATGACAGGACATAGCAGATTGGCTGTATTTTTTTTAACAAAAAAATTCAATAACAAATTTATTTTACAACATTTTGTGTATTTTTGGCTTAGAATGACAAGGTGATTTGGCAACAGGTTTTGTGTATTTTACATGAGAATCCTATACTGGCTTACCAGGAGTGAACCCCATTGAACTCCAAGGGATTTATGTCTGAGTGGACACACAGAGGTGCTTTGCACTATGAACTGCATAACTGCTATGGTCTCCTGTTCTCATATGTTTCCTAGTATATTAAATCTTCACTAGACTCAGTTTAATATTGTACAGCCACAGTTCCCCGTCCCGCTCTGCCCTGCGTCCTTTATTTTTTTACAAATCACCTGTTCCCTTTCTATTTGCATCTTCTTAGACTCGAGGTAGATGCCTTGTGCCTCTAGCATTCCGTTTTGGTTTCCTTTCAGCCAATACCAGCAATAACTAGTGTTTTGGCAACTTACTATTCATTAAATACCAATTGAAGAACACCTTCTCTACTGTATGTTTTGTTTGGACTACGCAAACAGTATGTGATAAATCCAGCTTTTTTACAATTTATGTATATATTTTTAAAGCTCAGTCATGCCTTAATTTCATTCATTAGAAGCAAATGTTTTGCTTCCTTTGCTTTATTTGTCTCACTCATTAGTTTACATTGCTGAATAGAAAATAAAAATCAAGGGAACATGTTATCCTGCAAAACATCACATTCTAGTTCACCTGATACCTCTGTGGAGGCATGGGAAGGCTAATTTGGAACTGTAGCTCATAATCTTGGAAGAAATATAGAGGCATTCTGCACATCATGATTATTTGTCAAATAAATATTTACTCAATGTTATGCATTTTCCTTTAGAATAATGTCCTTGAAGGAGATATTTTAACATGGTTTTAAAGTACGTTCAGTCTCTGAGTGTTATTGCTGTTGTTTTGTGTAAGGATGTGTGCAACATCCTACCCCAGTGTGTGTATGGATTTAGATATATGTGGAGAGTTATGAGACTGAAAGAATCATCCCCTGCCATTAAGAATGCAGGACTGACCATTAAGATACCAGTTCCCCATTACATTACTCATTACTTCATAGCAGCAAATGTTATGATTCCTTCCACAAAAGTAATTTGTTGCACTGCACAGTATTGATGCATTTCACTTTATTGACTTCTTGCATTGTCATTAACGGTGTGCCAGAAAAATGCAGATTACTTCTAGCGATTCATTTTCTTTGGTTCTCTCTAGTGGCCAATTCTGATTTTGCAGCTAGAAAATAACAAGAAAATAATTAAAAATGAAGATTTCCTTCACCACTCTGGCTTGATAAAACCCTGTCTGAATGAATCCAGAATACTTCATGATGTCCTTTAAAAGTAACTTTTGAAAGTAACTGGGAAACATTGCTAACTGTGCCAAAAAGTAAGTTTTAAAGTACTTTTTGGAGGAGCAGCTGTTAGTCTGTGCAAACATATCAGACAAAACAAAAAGCAAAAAAAGAGAGACAAAACTGTGGCACCTCAAATACCAGCTGCTGTATTTTAATGTGAGCCTAATAGCCTATTCTTTTACTAACAAACCATTGCCACTTTCTCCATTATCTGTATCTCCACCTGATCATGGAACCGTGTATAAATATGACCATCATATAGTCTCACTCTTATAAGGACATTGACCTGATCCACGAAAGTTCACATTAAAATGCAGCAGTTAAGTCTTTATGGTGTCACAACCTTTTTGTCTTTTGTTTTTGTCTGATTTGTAAGTTCTTGTTACATTACTTTTTGACATGTAAATTAGGTGCATCCTTATGACTTCCTGTGAGAGGGTCGTCATGGGGGGGGGAGGTCCTGCTGGGCCACTGGGCTCCCCCCCAACCCCAGACACCCAGACAAAACCTCGGAACCAGCTGCTGCTGGATCCAGGATGGACATGGGTGAGAAACAGCCAACTCAGGAATGGGAGGAGGCTGCTGCAGAGGAGACTCGCCTGGAGGAGGGTGTGGGACAAGGAACCTCTCTACAGCTGAGCGTTATGAGGTGGGGGGGTGAGAGGGAGGGCAAAGGACACTTGCATTTTATTTGTTTATTTAAAACATTTTTACCCTACCTTTCTCCTTAAAAGTCCCAAGGCAGCCTGCAACATTAAAAAGGCAATATTTAAGAGCTAAAAACAGTAAATATACAAATATTTTAAAATAATTTATTTATTTTTTTAAATTTTTTTTATTTTTAATTATTATATAACTATAACATAAACAAAAACATATAACATACGAACTAAAATACAATTTAACTGTGTTCCCCACCACCATATGCGGGACCTCTTGCCATAATCTTCCTCTTCCTTATTGTTCTTCTTCTTCCTCTTCTTCTATTGTCCTCTTCTCCAAAACTGCATTGATTCTTGATTTGGAGCTTTCCCTTTTCCTCTTATTAATACATATTCCAAAAATCTACCCCATATATCATAAAAGTTATTTTTTTTCAACTCTCCTTTCTTAACCTTTAAGTTACAAGTTAATTTATCATTTATTGCTATATTCCATATTTCTTTATACCATTCTTCAATTTGCAATTCGACTTTTGATTTCCATTGCCTAGCTATAATCAATCTAGCTGCTGTTAATAAATTGGTTATCAATTCTTTAGTCATTTTGTCATATTCCACATTCTCATATATTGATAACAAAGCAATCTCAGCATTAAATTCTATATCTTTTTCACATATGTAGCTTAATTCTTTAAAAATTTGTTTCCAAAATCTTTGCACTTTTTCACATTCCCACCACATATGAAAGTATGTACCAATTTCCTTCCCACATTTCCAACAGACATTCGGATGATTGGCATTAATTTTATTTAATTTTGACGGTGTTAAATACCATCTTAAACTAAGTTTAAAAATTTTTTCCCTTATTCTTACTGACATAAATCTTAACACCCTCATTTTCCATATCATCCTCCATTCTTCTTCATTTATTCTTTTTCCAATATCTTGCTCCCACACTATTTTTAATCCTTCTTTCTCACTTTCCTCTTCCTCTAAATTAAGAAGAAGTAAGTAAATTTTACTCACAGTACCTTTTACTGAGTCAGTCATCCGAATGTCCTCATATGACAATAAAAATTGTTCATACTTTGTATATTCTCTACCTTTATTATATTTATTTATCCATTCATTAGTCCATCTTTCTAATTGTATATAATTCAACCATGAAATGCTCCTATTCTGAAGAGTTTGTTTCATTTGATCTGTCGATCTCATTTTATACAACCAATCTTTCAATCTAATCACTTTCTTTTCTTTAAATAGATCCACATACACTTTCATATTGGTAGGAAAATTTTCTATTTCTGTCACTAATCCAAGTGGGGAGTATGATGAACATAAATTCTTTTTGCACTTATACCATATATTTAACAATGTCTTTAAAAATGGGTTATTAATTTCACTTATTTTATCTTTCTTAACTATACCGAATAAATATTTTTCTATATCTGCCTGTAATTCTGATGATTCCATTTCCCACCAAATTAGCCTTTCTGGATTATATATAATTTCCCCAATAAACCTCAATTGGTTAGCCAAATAATAATTTTTTATATTTGGTAAACCTATACCACCTTTTTGTTTTGTTTTATACCAATACTTTTTATTTATTCTAGATCTCTTCCCTTCATTACAGTACTTATTAATTATTCCTTGCCAAAATTTCAAATCATCCTCTGTTAACTGTATTGGTAACATTCTAAATAAAAAATTAATTTTTGGTAAGATTTTCATTTTTATCAATGCAATCCTTCCAAACCAAGATAGCTTAAAATTACTGTATTCCTGTAATTTGTTTTTAATCACTTCCTTTAGTTTATTATAATTATATTCCTTTATTTTTTGAATATTTTTTGCTAGATCTATTCCTAAATATTTAATTGATTTACATAATTTGAAATCATATTTTTCAACACACCTTTCTTGTTCTACTCTATTATGATTAAATAACATTAATTCAGATTTTTGCCAATTTACACATAATCCAGTTATTCTTCCAAATTTTTCTAAATGAGTTCTAATTTTATCTACACATTCTAACGGATTTTTCACTGTCAACAAGGAATCATCAGCAAATAGATTAATCTTTATTTTATTCTTTTTCCCCATACCTTCGATTAAATCATCATTCCTTATTACATTTGCCAACATTTCAATAATCAAACAAAACAGAACTGGAGAAAGAGGGCAACCTTGTCTAGTGCCTCGGCCTAAAGCTATTTGTTCTGTAATCCCATCATTAACTATTACTACAGAGGTATTCTCCAGATATAGTTGATCTATTATCCCCCTAAATTTCTTTCCAAAACCCCAACCTTTTAACAAAATCTTTAATGTTGGCCATTCCACGCAATCAAATGCCTTAAATATATCTAATGATAAAATACCTGCCTTCAATTTGTCTTTTTCTATATTGTATAAAATATTCAATACCCTCCTAGTTAAATTCTCCATTTGCCTACCCTTTAAAAAACCATTCTGATCCTCTTTAATATATTTTATAATAAATTTATTAATTCTATTCGCAAGTATTGCAGTAAAAATCTTTGCATCTTGATTTAATAGTGAAATAGGTCTATATGAACTTGGGTCTGTTAAATCTTTGTTAGGCTTTGGGATAAGAGTTATCAATGAATGTTTCCAAGAATCTGGTATTCTCTCTCCTTCCAATATTTCATTATAGAGCACTTTTAACTTAGGGATCAATATTGGTTTAAAAGTTTTATAATATTCTGATCCTAATCCGTCAAAACCTGGAGTTTTACCATTTTTTAATTTATTAATAGTCTCTATAATCTCTTCCTCTTTTATCTCTTTATCTAAATCCTTTTTATCATTCTCTGATAATTTACTCTTAACATTTTCTTTAATATAATTTTCTATATCTTCTTTCGATACACTATTACCTTTATATAAATTTTGATAAAATTCCTGTATTATCTTTAGTTTTTCTTTCATTAAGCTACAATTCTTTCCCGTTTTATCTTTAATCACTCCAATTATATTTTTTGCTCTTTTAGTTTGAACTATTCTAGCTAAAAGTTTTGAATTTTTATTACTGTATTCAAAGAAATTCCTCCTAGCTTATATCAAGTCCCTCTGGACCTTTTCTAACTCTAAACCTTCTAATTCCTTTCTTTTAGCTTGGATCTCAATTAATTTTTTGTTATCTCTATCCATAAAATATTTGCTTTCTAAATCTTTTAATGATTCTTCAATTCTTTTTATATTTTCTTCTCTCAATTTTTTTAATCTACAGGATTCTCTTATGGCAATTCCTCTTATGACTGCTTTCATAGTGTCCCATAACACTCCTATTTTATTCCCACCTGCTTCATTAAATGACCATATTTCCAGCCATTCTTTCTTAACTTTATCTACAACCTCTGTATGTTGAAAAATATTGGAGTCTATTCTCCATCTTCTAGCTTCTCTATAGTCCTTCTTAACTTTCATCTCCAACACCATCAACGCGTGATCTGTTATTTTTATCACATTAATATTCGTATCTACTACTTTTGAAATTAAGTTTTGTGAAATAAACATAAAATCTATTCTAGAATAACTATTATGTACAGAAGAATAATATGTAAACCTTCTTTCATCTCCCTTTAATTCTCTCCATATATCTTTCAAATCCGTAGTGTTTAGTATCTTACTCAGGAGGGTACCTCTTTTATTCAACTCATCTTTTTTACATGTGGATTTATCTTTCACCTTATCCAGAACCATATTGAAATCTCCTGCCATGATCACATATCCTTTCCTAACCTTTTCCATTTCTTTAATCACAGTTCTATAAAATTCTCCTTGATTCATGTTTGGTGCATACACATTTACTAATGTATAATCTTCCTCCCCCATTTGACCTTGAATTATCAAATATCTACCATTACTATCTTTTATTACTTCTTTTATCACAAATTCACAATGTTTAGATATTAATATTGCTACTCCTCTAGATTTAGAGGTCCCAAATGCTTTTTCATATATATGAATGTTTTGTAATTTCAATTCATTGACTCCATCCTTTAGTTGATGTGTCTCTTGTAAATAGATAATGTCAACTTTACTTTTCTTTAATAATAATTCTATCCTCCTTCTCTTTAATACAGACCCTAGGCCTTTCACATTTAAAGTCGCTACCCTTATGTTTTTCCCCATATCCGTTCCATCCTCTGCCTCTTATTCGGTCCCTTTGTGCATCTCACATAACAAAACCAAAAACAAAAACAACTGTAAAAAATAAATTCACCTACCTCTAATTTCCTATCCCTGTCCTTCTTACCTACATATAAATTATTTTCCTCCCTCCCGTTTCCCCACGTCCCACTAATGTTTGGCGCGAGCTCTGGGAGGGGGGGAGACGTCACCCCCACCAGTCCGGACCCCAGCCAAACCTTCATCCCTATTTCACCCCACCTCATATTTTTATCTATATATATACTCAAATGCCTTCCCTCCTAACTTTTAACATCTCTTCTTCTTTCTACAACCCCAGCCTAATCAGGTAATCCAAAACAATAATAAAGAAAACAAAAACAAAACAAAACAAAAAAAAATCCTGAATCAAAAACCCACATACAAAAGAACAACAATGAAAAAAAGAAAAAAAGGAAAAGAAGAAAAAAAAATGAAAGAGAAAAAAAAATATTTTAAAAAAAAGAATTTAATAAAAAGAATTTATTAATAATATTAAAAAAGAATTTTAATATAAAAAAGTGGGCAGGAAAGAAAGAGAAAAAAAATTCCAACCCTTATTACAAAATGGAGGGGGGAAAAAGAAAAAGAAAAAAATCAAAAAGAAAAAAGAAAAAAAGGGGAGGGTAAAGGAGAAAGGACAAAAAAAAATTCTTCCGACATCCAGTAACGTCCAGTAATCTCTTCCAATCAAAGTATCTTCTCTCAAAATATCTTCTCTTTCGGACTACCAGTCTTTACAGAGCTACTTGCTTGCTTGTCCCTTCGCTCTCATCTTCTTGCCAAAGTCCCCAGGCTACCATCAAATCCTTCCCATCTTCAAAGGAGTAGATTTTATGTAGGGTTCCATCCTTCCATATTTTCAAAAAGACAGGATGGCCCCAGTTGTATCTCTTGCCATTCTTAATTAAAATTGAAGTGATGGGCTTCATTGTTCATCTCCACTGAATGGTTTCGGGGCTTACATCCTGATAGATCTGAACTGAATTCGATCTATAAACTAGCAATTCAGGCTTTTTTTTAGTGACCCTAAGAAACTGTTCTTTCTTCATATAGTTGAAAAATTTTAGTATTATGGGTCTTCTGGTTTTTCTTGGGTTCCCAACAAAATGTACTCTCTCAATATCTTCCTCAGCCACATGTTGGGATTTCATAACAGAATTAATCCAGTCTACCACTTCCCCCTTCAAATCCTTTTCTTTCTCATGTTCAAAATTCATTATTTTGATATTATTACGTCTTGAATTATCTTCTAAATAGATAACCTTTTTTCGAAGCTCATCAACCATCTGGTGCTGTTTTTTCGCCTCGCTCTGGAAATCTTCCAGTTGCAACCTGCCCTCTGTTTTGCCTAAACTTGTCTTAATGTCTGTCAATTCTCCCTGCAGTTTTTGTATATCTTGTCCCATCTGTTGATTCCCTCTTATTAAAATGTCCATTTTAGAGAGAACCTGTCCAAGTTGTCCTTCCATTCCTTTCACGGAAGAGGCAAGCTCTGAAACTTTTTTTTCCATGTTGATTTCAGAAAGGAGGGGCTCCCCCTCTTCCACCCTTTTTAAACGGGCGATACGCTCGACGCTATTATCTGATGGTTTATGGGGTTGTCCACGAACCCAGCTCCTGATCTTATCTCTGCTTTTTCGCATGTATACACCAAGCTAAGCAAAGATTTATAGCTCAAGGAGTCAAGCCGTGTTTAACAGGCCGTTTATTTTCTGCCTCTCTAGCAGCCTCCGTCTTCCCGGGCAAAAGTGAAAGTACATTCTTTAGATAGATAACAGCATGTTTACACTTCAAAGAGTGTTTCTATCTTTGCCTGAAGCTTTCATCAGAAGTTTAATCACTATTTACTCACATTTCAGACAGGGAGAAGGGCATTTATCATCCTTTTTAGATTCCAGGGTGAAGAGACGAAAATTCAGCTGTACATTGCCATTCTAGCGGAAGTGACGTCTCCATTTTAAAATAATTTAAAAAGTATCATATTAAATTGGTAAATAAAATCAATACCAGCAATACATTTAAAACCAACAGAGTGCAACAATCCAATTTGAAAAACCCCTCTCAGACTGCCAGTCAGGAAGGAAAAGCCTATCAGAAGAGAAAGGACTTTGCTGGTTTGCAGAATGGCAGCAAAGGTGTCTGCATGTGGCAGACGAGCCATTGGACCCAGGGGAGGAAGGGGCTTCAGCAGGTGCCCAGGAAGAGGTAGAGGAGCTCTCGGTACTGAGGAGAAACCAGAGCTTGTGGGGGGCTGGGACTGTCTCTACCATGAAGATCTCTCAAGAGGGGTCCTCACTGAGCTCCACGCACACCAGGAGCAAGACAGCTTACCAGAGAGGTCCAGTTTGAGCGGTCACATCCAACCTCGACACCAAGACCACTGCAGTCTGTGCCTTGGCACGCGGGCCCTATATCTACCCAGAAGTGACACTGAAGACAAACAGGCAGAGAGAGTGCCAGCTGTGCCTCCTGTTGCAGCAGTCTCCGCCACAGCAGCCACCTTCAGTCCCCCATGGAGACCTCTGTTAATGGATATTAAGGATTCCTGGGCCCCAACGGTGCTAATTTGGGGCCCAGATGAATTGTGACTGTGGAGGGGCGAGTGCTGTCAGCTTTGTCCCTGAGTCAAGTAACAGGGGTGGTGCAAACTCCTGAAGTTTCCCCTCCCTCTCTCCCAATAAACTCTGTCAAGCTTGAGGTGAACCATGTGGAATGGATGGATACAGCACGGAGGGGGGCTCACATCTCCAAAAGTAGTTTATTTGAGGTACCTATGTTATTCGTAAATAGTTACTTTTAAGCTCTGGGTCAGAGCCCGGGGGGGGGGGGGAACAATGGAGCAAGCGGCAGCTTTGCAACATCTTCACAGGAACCTGTCACATGCCCATGGACCTTAAGTGGCCAATGAATGGGCTTTAGCATGTTCCTGAAGCAAATCATTTTCCAGTGCAATAAATTAATTGCATGCAAAATTTTGAGTGAAGGTGAGTGAAGGTTTATTTTCCCTATCTTTGTGAAATCTGCTTCATGGAATTGTACATAATTCATCTAGTTGTTTGTTCTGTTTATTTCAAATATATATAGCCATTTATCATCTATATCCTCTGAATCGCTAATGTAATATTTTAAAAAAACACCAGTGCAATTATTGTTTATAGTTTGATTTTCCGATGTTGAACTTCAGGGAGGGGAAAGACCTCAAGAAATAATTTTGGGTGAGTTACTGATGTCAGTCGGCTAGAATGCACTTCTAACAAAGTGCAAAGATCCCTTTGCATGAGCAGTGATGGGAATTATGGAAATTAATAGTCTGGAATACCTGGATATATTGTCTTCCCCACCCCACCTGTACTGTACAGCACTAATTTGAGATATAGTAAAGATGTTTTCAGTGTTTGTGTGTGTCCATGAACACTACCTTGTGCTCTCTGTGAGTCACCTTTTTATACTGTTGTATAAAGGGCAGTTGTATAAAGGGCAGTGGTGGTGGTTTTTGTTATGTTTATGTTTATTTTATTTATTTATTTATTTATTTATTTATTTATTTATTTATTTATTTATTTATTTATTTAACTTATATGCCGCCCACACTACCCAAAGGTCTCTGGGCGGCTTACAACATTTTATCCTTTTGTTGGCATGCTACTAAATGGTGCCGGTATAGAAATTAAATTAAATTAAATTAAATTAAATTAAATTAAATTTTCAAGATGCTATTCTTAGCCTGCAAAACTTGAGACCCACAAAGCTGAATGTGTCCCGTCAGAAGGGTGGGCTTGTAATTTTAATTGGACGATACCCCACCCCAGCATTTCAGGCTGAACCTCACCAACTTCAAAGTACTGGCTGTGCCTGCCAATCATACATGATAAAACATCAGTGGCTTGCTTTGTTGCTATTACTGTATATGTCATCAAGCCACTGATGGTGACCCTATGAATTAGTGACACACCCACCCACCCAAAGGTCTCATTAACAGCACCACTCAATATTTGCAAATTAAAAGCCATGGCTTCCTTTATTGAGTCAATCCATCTCACATTTAGTCTTCTTTTTTAGCAACTGTCTTCCACTTTTCCTAGCATTATTGTCTTCTCCAGTGAGTCCTGTCTTCTCATGACATGTCTGAACTTTGATAGCCTTAGTAAAACTCTCCTCAAACACCACATTTCAAATGAGTTGCCTTTTCCCCCCATTGACATATAACAAGACATAGACTGAATTCATATTGGTGTAATTTTGCACCATGCAACTAGGATGATATAATCAGTCCATAATTATAATATTGAATTGAACTGAATTGAAAGCTTCCTTCCCCTCTTCAGGTTCCGAGGCTCCCTCGAGCTCACTTTTGCCCTAGGAAAACCTTGGAAGCCTTGGGATGGTTGGGGAAGCCTTTAAAAGCCAAAAATTGCCACTGGGTTGTCCGTGGCAATCCCGATCCAGGTGGCAGGACCAGCATTGGCTATTTTTGGCTATTAAAGGCTCCCTCTATCCTGGAGGTAGGAGCTTCATGGCACAGTGGTTAAGCTGCTGTACTGCAGCCAAAACTGTGCTCATAACCAAGGGTTCAGTCTGAGGTAGCCAGCTCAAGGTTCACTCAGCCTTCCATCCTTCCAGGGTCAGTAAAATGAGTACCCAGCTCACTAAGGAGGGGAGGGGGGAATGTGTAGCCTGCATAATTAACTTTTAAACTGCCCAGAGAGTGCTTTAAGCGCTATGGGGCAGTACATAAGCAGCATGCTTTTTATTGGAACACTGGAACCTTTCTGATAGTACACTAGTAGAACTCTGTTCATCCGTGCAAGCACAGTTGCTGTTAGCATAAGCCAGTAGCTTCCCCTATGATCAGCATCAACTACGGGAGTCTTAGATCTGTTCTAGAAGGTGGTGGTAAGGTTTTGAGGCAAAAGACTGGACCACCTCATTTTAGATTGCAACATGTGTTTGTGTGTGCGCGCACCACTTTCACATCCTCCCTTATAACAGTAAACAGTCCCCACAGCTAATTCCTGCCAGAAGAAAAGTGACATTGTAGGGTCAGTCATTCTAACCTAGTGTTTTGTTTGCTGTCCTGCTTTGCTACTTGAAGGTCCTTACAAAAGGGAGTATTCTCTTATGAGCTTGGGGTTTGTTTTAGGATGAACAGGGGATTTGGTAATGTGGGGGGAGAGGAGAGAAAGAGAGGTATATATTGTGATATATATGCCTTTTGAAACCATTGCCCGGAAACAAAGCAGAAAAAGTGAAGTAAATATATTTGACATAATCAGTGGCGCCTTGAATCTGAAATGGCACGGTACGTTCTACTGGCTCAGGTATCTGTCACCATAGATCCATCTCCTTCTGTTTCATGAGCTGATCCAGTCTTAAAGTGACAGTGGGAAGGGAGAGAGGCTGAATCCTGACTCCTTCTAATCAATGTCTGACAGCTCTGGGCAGTCAATTGTATCTCATCTATTACAACAAAAAGTGCTTCTAAGAGGCTACTGGATACTGGGGCAAATGGCCAAAATTTAAGTGAACATGCAGACAAAGTACCCCTGAAGCGAAACATATGTTCTGGCGTTGGCCCCCTGACATCCTCATTATTTATCTATTCGTTTATTTATTGGATTTATATCCTGCCTTTCTCCCCAAACCAGGATTCAAGACATCAAGGGGGTTGGCAGGAAGTGGAAGAAACACTTTAGTCTGAGAGCCTACAAAGCCATGAGTTCAGAAGCATTAGATGAGCAGCCAGAACTTCTCCCACCCAATCCTACACCCTGTTTTAAAATTCCTTTCTCTTCTTAGGTTGACCCCGTTCAACACTCCCCTTCCCTTCTCTCATCCCGGTTTCTCTGTCACACTGAAAAATATATTGCAATTTTTGCAGAACTAAATATGCTTTCAGAGGCAATACGGGATCAGCCGAGATACATTGTAAAGGAAAGCTGGAAGCTGATGTACAATTGGGCCCAGAAACAGACAGAAACTTAGGGGAAGAAATTATTGTGGCGAACCAGTGCCTACAAGAACCCTTTGATGGTATTAGATGACCTAGACGATGGCGAAATCTCTGATCTATATATGTAGTATGGATGTTTAGTTTTTGTTGTCTTTTGTTGTTTTTGTTATGTCTTACTTTGTTGTTTTGTATGTATGAGTAATAATAAAAGAGTTTTTAAAAAATATTGCAATTTGGACTGCTTGTGCGATCGCCCAGTGCGATCTGTTTCCCTGCAGTCACATGACATTCGGGGAGATGTGCTCCTGCCTAAACCCCGTCTGTGCCTGAGCTGGTCCTTTTTGGCCCAGCTGTAGGGCTAATACTGTACTTTTGAGGGTTGGGCTGGAGAGACTCCCCAACAGACAGAAAGGGGATGGCTGCCTGCAAAGACACCCTTTCTGACGCTATCAAATATGGACATTTCCTACCATCTGATCACACCCTCAGCATCCAGGGGGGTCTTTTGTTTTCCGCATTGACTCACTTGGAAGTTGGGACAGGACAGCCAACATGCCGGAAAAATAACACACAGTTTCCTCCCCCCCCCCCCCCAATTTACTTAAAAGTTAATGTTTTTTTTTAATAAAGAAGAAAAAAGATGATGATGGTGCTGACAATGACAATGAAAGAGGCAAACCAAGTTCAAGAAGTTTGAGAGCTACTTGTGTTTTCTGCCACCGGCTCTCTCGTCTAATGTCTGCCGGCCAGCGCAGGAGCAATGCATTCTACCGTGTCATGGCACACACCATTTTCAGAGTAAAGCTGAGCTCTTAGTCTATTTTCCAGGGCGCTGACATGGTCGTCTGGGCCAGGTGGCAGCCTTGGTGGTCTTTCATGCTCTTTTACTACTTTGTCTTTCCGAGGGAAATCCTTGAAGACTTAAAAGGCTATGTTTAAAAGCCATTACGATCTAAAGAGGGAATGTTTTCTAGCTTTCATGTTCCTTCCTTAGGCTATTCTGTTTAACATTTCCGATCTGATTGTCTTGGGAAAAAGTGCAGGAGGGGAGGGAGGTAGTAGCTGGCTCACCAGTTTATCCCTTATACTTTCTTGCCCCCTGCTGGAAAAAGCTTTGAATGGACACTTTGTGCTGATTCTGTGAGTGGAAGGGACGGTTCTGAGTACTGTAGCCATCGTTGATGAGAAACTAGTTCTGACCTGTGTTTCTGTTTGTTCAGAGCTGGATTTTTATTTCAGTTTTATTTGCAGCTTACAATAATTTTAAAATACAGAGTAAATCAATAAAGAACAAGCAGTAAAGAAAACAAGGACATTGACTGAAAAATCAACTTTTTCCTCTTATGGTTTATGCTGTTTGCCCATCCATATCCAAAATATTTAGGTAAAACTTGTTCTCATCATCCATACTTATAAGTTCTGTACCATTATTGTTCTTAATTATCCATGTAACTTGTGGAAGAAAGCAAGTGTACTCTTTCGGGGAGATTTCACCTAACCTATACATTTATTGAGAAACATAACATCTAATTTTCATTTCACAGCACAGTTCAATACATTTTATATTCAAGAGTGAACTCCAACAGTCCACCCCAGGCTACAATCACAAGCATATGAGTGAGAGAATAAATTTTACTAATTCAGTAGTTTGCCTATAAGTAAACATGCTAAAGATAAGTCTACATAGCCTGAAAGAATGTATAAAATCTGTAGACTAGTGGTTCCCAAACATTTTGTCAGCCCACACTCAGCCCTTGTGATTTTTAAGAAACCCTTACACCTCCTCATCTCTACTTTTCCTGCATCTAACCAACTTTAAACAACAACAAAAAATCAATTCATAAAATTTCTAGTACCTTGTACATTCTTCTTCTGCTTCCCCACTGTCTGAAGCACTACCACTTACTCCTACATGTGAAAGGACAAATTTTGTGGTATGAAGTTTGAAGATTTTTTTAAAGTTTAAGCTGATAAAATGTATTTCATTCTGAAAAATCTTACAATTTCACCCCTCCACCCAGTCTCTTTTAACACTCTCCAGGGGGAAACACACACAGTTTGGGAACAATGCTATAGATAATTTGATCCTGTTTATATCCCATTCTTTCTTTAAGGAGCTTAAGACACAACATAGACGTGCCTCTTTATCTTCAAAATAGCACTGTGAATTATTAGGCTGAGCAGTAGTAAATAATAATTGAGTTGCTGTTGCCGAGGTTTTATCCAGCTGGGTACTTCTGTTTCTATTTTTATTTCTATGTTTTAAAGATGTGTTTATGTTTCAGTTGCAACTGTTTTGATTTGAATTTTATTATTGCGAGCCATTGTGAGTACAACTTTCTGGAAGAAAGGTAGGATCTAAATTCCACAAGCTAATTATATTAATAAACAGTGGCTGAAATCCTATCACCCAACTGTACACCATTTAAAACTGATGATGCTGTCAGTCACAGCTCCTTTTTGGGAACTGAACGTTTCTGAATATCTTGCCAGCAGCAATTTTTCGACATTATAAAATCCCCCCTCTCCAACAACCCTCCAAAACTTCCCCAGGACTAAAGGGATCCCAAAGGACCCTCACAACCCTTAGGAAGGACTGGAAACTTTTAATTCCCAAAATTCAACAATGGTGATGACACCATCAGCCATACGCAGCGTAAAGTTTTGCAACAGGATTTTAGCCACTGTGGTGCTTCATGATGGAGATTTAAACTCAACTCTTCCCAGGCTAAGTTGAACATCCTGACCACTATGCCATACTGGCTATATTTTTTAAAAGTATCAAATATGATCCACTTTAATATGCATTACTGAAAGCTTCAAAGGTAGAACAATTCTGGCAAGTCCTTGGTGGTGTAATATCATCTGTCTGCCTTGCCATTCAGCTGCTGTTAGGATTACCCAAGCATGCTGCTAACTGAATTAGTCGGCTGTAGAATCACCTAAACTGCCTGAACATGTCTGAGGTAGTTTACTGGCAGCTTGATTTATAGATCTTAGAGTACTTAACAAGTGATGCATTACTTTGGGGCTGCCCCACTTCTCTTACCAGCAGGAATCTTCTGGGAATTGTATGTGAAGTGTGGATTTCCTCCGGAGATTCCACGATGACAGGTGGTTAATGCAAAGGAAGAAGAAGAAGCAGTAAAGTCATACAGGCAAAGCGAACTTGTCCCAAATTTTCGGAAACTAATTTGTCAATACAGACATTCCATTTTTCTCCTTGCAAAGTTTGGTGTTACAAAGATGAAAAAGAGTAAATGTGAAATGATGTATGGTACAGACACGCAGCGCAGCTGTCTTGCATTA
This sequence comes from Intellagama lesueurii, assembly GCA_037013535.1. Classification (NCBI taxonomy): domain Eukaryota; kingdom Metazoa; phylum Chordata; class Lepidosauria; order Squamata; family Agamidae; genus Intellagama; species Intellagama lesueurii. The sequence goes on from JBAJHW010000003.1 coordinate 105,167,772, forward strand.
ACAAGCTTAACCGTTTTTATTACGTGACATTTGTTCCTTCTCTTAAAGCAAAATACATATACTCAACTTGGTCTAAATACGGTGTGTATACTCTGTATAACTAACTCCCTATCTCTTAACGCTATTTAAGTCTGCTACTTCCTGAAGGGCACTTTCCTTTCGGAAATGCGGTTGGGTTCATTAGCTCTCTCACTCTCTCTCCTCAGCATTTTCTTTTCTATCAAAGTCCCTTTATGGTGGATTAAGCAAGTATGACTATGTTACAAAGAAAGATGGGTTACGCTTTGTTAGGTTCCTGCTGGGAAGGGGCTTGCTGACCTTTTTTATTTTTATTTTTATGCCTCTTAGACCTTTCAGGCAAAGAGCTGCTCCCTCCTGTGAGTCATGAACCTCTGCACGAAGCTCTTTTTAAAATCCAAACTGACCTTCCTCTTCACTGTGACAGGATGCGCCCCTAGCGTGGAGAATTTGCCTTTGCCCTCCCCCCAATCCAGCATGGAATAATTCAGATGAAGAAGCGTGTAATATTTAGGAGAATAGGGCTTTTTAAAAAAAATCTCATTCAGCCACCAAGTGAGTGCTGAAGGTGGTTCTCTCCCTCCCCCTGCCCCCTTCTTCTTCTTTCCCTTTTCTTCTGCTTTCTAAAACTAAATGAATGGTTTTAGAAAGCAACGGCTGCCCCTGGCGCGCTCTAGCAGATGGAATGTAGATGGGAACGAGAGGCAACTGGTTTCCTTTGCCATTGGGAGTGCTTCCATTTCTTCCACAGACTGCTGACTTGAAGGCTTGAGCCATAATTTATGACCCCGAGTTAAAATGAGAGATTTGTCAATGGCTGAGGGCACCCACTCAGCAGGGCTACCTCATGTTTTATTGTCATCCCTGGAAAGGTAAATAAAATAGGACTTGACCACTACTCCTTAAATGACTGCTTGATGACACTGAAAGCAACCATTTATCATGGCATCAAACTTCACATGGCCTGCACCACTTCGTAATGAGAGAGAGGACTGAGCCATTTCTTTGGGCTGCATCTGGTTGTTATGTCCAATGGATGGAAAGTTGTTAAGTCAACACTTGTATAAATCCTACCGGTTTTATGGATCTCCCTGGGATTAACCATTGGTTTCAGCCCTTTATTTTCACTTATTTCTCACATTCGACTATTCGCTTTTCTCAAGAGCTCAGAGTGCACATATGATTTTACCCCATTCACCAATATTATCCTTAGACAATCCTGAAACATAGGTGAGGATGAGAGTTAGAAACTGCCCCAATGATAACCAATGAGGGTTGAGTAGCAATTTGCCCCTGGGTTTCCCTAAGCTTACGAATTGCATAAAAGAGAACACAAAAAGCCCATCACTGGTCCTGTATGCGTTCAGGAAAGTAGATATCAAAAAGAAAAGTGTTAATATATCCTTCTAGAATGTTAATTTTGAATGTCGATGAGTGTTTCTGGGAGCATCCAATCCCTTATCTAATACCTAAAGAATTGTGATCAAGCTTTTATCAAGTAAGACACTCTCTGTCTAATCCAGGCTATTCTTAGGTTGGTTTCAAGTGGAACCTGGTTAGCATATAAGGATTTACAGAGGAAGTTTACACGACAAAACTGGATTCATATTTCTTTTTTTAAAAAAATTTTATTTTAACTATAACATAAACATAAACATAAAATACATAAACCAAAATACAAATTGACTGTGTTCCCAATCTTCTTTTTCCTCCATCTATTCTTCTTCTTCTTTTATTGTCCTCTTCTCCAGAACTGCATTGATTCTTGATTTGGAGCTTTCACTTTTCCTCTTGTTAACACATATTCCACAAAACTGGATTCATAAAAAGAAGTGTGCCAGTGCTGATACATGCCTGTGTTTCCCTTATTCCCAGCAAGGTAAGAAATTGTTCAAAACGGTTGGGACACCCGATCTTGTGATCTATGCTTCTTATGAGATAAGATCCCTATAAAGGTATGTTTATTCTTTTACCCTATTGAGATGAATGATTTGGGCTGCTGCCCCATTCCGCTCTTAGCCTGCAGGTTATTTGTATGAACTGCTGGATAGCTCAGTGGCTGAGGTCTCTGGCTGTGGAGCCAGAGGCTGGATGTTTGATTCCCCACTGTGCCTCCTTGACAGGGGCAGGACTCGATGATCCATAGGGTCCCTTGCAGTTCTAAGATTATGATTATTATTATGATTATCATCATCATCTTGGAACTGCAAAGCTGGAAGGGACCCTATGGATCATTGAGTCCAGCTGCTATCAAGGAGGCACAGTGGGGAATCAAACTCCCAGCCTATCAAATATGCTCATTCAATAATGGTGCAAAAAAAAAACAACAACAACAACCCAAAAACAAAAAACTCTGCAGATCAAAGTTGTTGCTCCAAATTGCTATAATAACCTGGGACATTTGAAGTATTTGATCTAAATGCTCCAGGTTTCGTCCACAACTTGTGGAGTGGATGAAACACTTCCTTGCTGTTGAAAAATATGACATAGGGTGACGTCAGTACCCTAAACCAGCCAAATTATTTTGGCACCTTGGACAGAAAATCCAGTATATCTCTCTCCCTCCTCGGCAGTAAAAAGGTAATATTAAGAAATTAAACTACTAACAACTTGCTGCACTTTCACAACACCACATTTTGCTACCTGAGGTTGCTGCCTCACTCTGCCTAATTGTAGGGCTGGTCCTGGTGTTTCTGAAATTAAGTCCTATTACTAAGAAATGAGCACAGCAGCCATTTATAGTTAAATGGAGACATAATGGGGAAATAATGTTATGATGGCAGGGTCATTATAATGTGTATAGAGAGAACACCAATACTTCCGTGTATAGATTGGGAGAGGGACTGAATGCTATGGCATGTCTTTCCACATCCCCAATGTGCATGTTCATTGAATCCTGGAAAGTGTGAAAGAATTAGAGTTGTGAAACTTGTGGAATCTGCTGTCTCACAACTCTGAGATATTTTGTCCTTTTTTGTGCAGATTTGGGGGGAGCCCAGGGTGGCTTAGCTGGTTTAGGTATCTGGCTGCAGAGCCAGAGGTTGGGAGTTTGATTCCCCTCTGTGGCTCCAATGAGTAGAGCCAGCCTGTGTGGCCTTGGGCAAGCTGCACAATCCCAGGATGCCCCCAGAAGAAAGGAATAGTAAACCACTTCTGAATATACTCTCTACCTAGAAAAACTTGGAAAGGGTTGCCGTAAGTCAGAATTGACTTGACAGCACATGATGATGGTGATTAGGGTGGCTTAGAGCAGAACTAATTTTTAAGGACTGCAGGAAACTGCCGTTTCTACCGTGTTTTCCCGAAAATAAGACAGGGTCTTATATTGATTTTTGCTCCAAAAAAACGCAGTAGGGCTTATTTTCAGGGGATGTTTTATTTTTTTAATGTACAACAATCTACATTTATTCAAATACAGTCATGTCAGCTTCTTCTCGCTGCTGCACAATGCTGCACAATGGTGGAGGGTGGGGTTTCACTTAACTGGGGCTTATTTTGGGGGTAGGGCTTATATTACCAGCATTCTGAAAACTCATTGTTGTTGTTGTTTAGTCGTTAAGTCGTGTCCGACTCTTCGTGACCCCATGGACCAGAGCACGCCAGGCCCTCCTGTCTTCCACTGCCTCCTGGAGTTTGGTCAAATGAAAAATCATACTAGGGCTTATTTTCAGGTTAGGTCTTATTTTCGGGGAAACAGAGTAGTGGCTGATCACTCTCATATTGTGTGAGGGGGAAATGCACTGGTGACTGAAGGAAGGGAGAGCTTCACCTGCCCTCTTGCACAACCCAACCAAACTGATTTGCTGTGTCTCCCACACCCTACTCCCTCCACAGAACTCTTCTTTTCAGCAAGTGATGCAGAGTTTGGCTAACAAAGATTTCCTGGCCTCTGAATTTGCAGCTGCTCCCCCTCATTCAGCACTGCTGGGAAAATGAAGTAGGGGAGGCTTGTACTGTTGCCGGGAATTTGGGGGGGGGGGAGCAACAAATCAAAGAAAGGGAAATCCTGAACTTCTTTAAAAAAATAGATCAGGTGTTAAGGACAATGAACATACCTGGAATCATTGCAACCTAAAGACAAATTACTGGGGAACAGGGCAGCTGTGTTTCTTCAAGGCACCTTCATGAAGTAAAATGGCATATAGTGTTTCTGTGGCGGAACGAGCTGGCACTAAAGGAGCAGGCAGTGAAGTAGGAACTTCTCCCTCTATCCTCCCTGGACAAAACTGTGTAAAGCCAAGAATGTTGAAGCTCTGATTGACTCCTGCTTTTAAGGCTCTTTCGGGCAATGTGCTTATTGCTACTTGCCCTCCTCTGCTGGGCCCAAACCACACCACTTCCCAGAGGAAGAGGGCAAGACAAATGAAAGATGTTACTGCTATCATCCAGGGTGGACCTTACCATCAGGTGGCCTTTCCAGGAATCGAGTGCTAGGATGTGTGATGGGGGAAGCTGCAGTAGTCCTCCGCCCATCCCTTTGTTGTGTGTCCTAAGCAGATTGCTTTACACTCTTGAAGCAAGTCTGTTGCCCTCAGGGGTGGTGGCAGAAGCTGTCCATCAGCAGTGACACTGAACGGTTATTCACATCTCTTTGATGGGAAGAGGGAGTATCTTGTATCTCCCTGTAGGCAGCATCATGTCTTACATATGTGAAGAAACATGGGCAACTAGCAATGGAAGGAAGAAAGGGAATAGGACTAGAAAGTTTGTGGGACTCAGTAGAAATCAACCCGACTGGGATGTGGGCCTTAAACCAATACTGCCACCCTCTAATACCATCTCTGGATACATGATTTCCAATGTGATGCTCTGGCAATGCAGGAGAGGTGGGAAAATTGAGGGACCACTACAGCTGAAACTGTCCATGTACAGAACAACATTGGGCATTTTATTGTAGCATAAAGGTGTTCCCTGCAGTGGCTGGTGGAGGCTGATAAAAGTTTACTAGAGCAATTATATGTCAGCACCCAGGCAGTGATGGGGCACAAAATGCAGTTATTACGATTTCAGCATGATCAGAAAATGCACCCAGCTTATGTAGCTGTTCATAAAACAAGATACTGTATATGAATTCTGCTGAATTTCTTGCCAGTAAAAACTCTTAATAGAAACCAAAAATATTGCAATGATCCTATTCCCTTTCCCGGAGGTATCCGTCGTTTGTTCTAATCATCTACGCATACATTGCTAGGGCCAAAGGCTGATCTTCACATTTACTTACATATCCTTGACATGAGACAATTTAACTAGGCATTTTGCCAAATGCCAGGAGAACAAAGGAATAAATCACATACACACAAACAAACAAGCATGGGGTGGGGGGGAAGATTCATTGTTCAGACTAGGAGAAAGCTGAAAGAGTTACATTTCTTCTTCTTGCAGTGAAGAAACCCTATGATTCACAGTTATCCCCTGGGCATGTTTTTATTCCCAGGATTTATCTGTTCATCTTTCGGCATTCAACTTGCCCACATGAGAGTTGTAAGGGAAGCGGGTGAGGGTACAAACCCCTCTAACCCCTCAACATCACAGTATGTGCTGGCCCTCCTCTGCCATTTTCAACTTGGCCATGAGGAACATCCCTATCTGAAGGAGGCTTCAGCTCGTGGTTCATTTTGTAAAACAATCTCATCCTTGGGACCAGTCAAACACCCAAAGACCTCCGTATTTACCCAGGCCTTTCTCAGGCTATTTCCTTAATTGTTGATGCTATCAGTTCCAATATTTTTAAGGAATTGTTTTTAATGGATTTTATCAGGGGTTTTTTATTACTGTTAGTGCTTGGTTTTATTGACCTAAATCCTGGCAGTAGTCCAAACTAGAGTAGGCCTATTGAATCAATTGTGCTTACCTAAGTGTTGACTTGCCAACATTCCCGTTGATTCCATGGTTCTGCTCTTGTGGGGGGCTAACAATTAGATTTAGATCGCCAGATTTATTGAGTGTAAACCACTTCCACCTTTTTAAAATAAAAAGCAGTATATAAAAATGCTCCAAAAGAAATAAATAAGCAGGGTTCCCAGCTGCATGGAGGAGGAAAGGAAGCTGCCTTCAGACCCTATTTCTCAGAGTGCAGCAAAGCTGGCAGGAGAGGCTAAGGTTGTTGCAGCAAGTCTTTCCTCTCAATGTCCCTTGCTATTTTCATTGTTGCATGGGGCTACTTAAGCCCCTGCATAAGGCATACGTGTGGATCAGTAGCTTATCTGTCTTCAGCCCTACCAAATGGAGATGGGATACTGGTCTGCCTATAACTCTGCAAGTATCTGTGGATGCAGCTGGAGATGACAACCTCCAGAAGGAAGCATCAACTGGCTGCAGTCGCTTCACACCATCTGCCCCTCTTCCTGCCTTATCCATTTAATGTCCCCTGTTGCTGCAACTGCAAGGTCATAATTTCTGCACACAAACAAGCAACTGTAGCACTGCATGGGCTAGAGGGAGAGGGAGGGAAGGTATGGCCCTCCAAATGCTGCTCGATTCCAATGCACATCATTCCTCACCGTTGTCTGTGTTGGCTTGAGCTGATGCAAACTGCGGTACAAAAACATTTTGGGGGTCACATAATTTCCTAGCCGGGAAAGCAACACTCTACAAACAGGGGACTTACGCAGCCACCTCCCTTGGTAAGCTTGTCTTCATCTTCACTTCTCAAAATGACATGCATGCATGTCAAATGCAGCTCTGAGTTCCGATCACAGATGGCTCATGACCAGAGAAGGAGACATCATTTTGGTCCAAGAACTGTGAGCTGGGCACAGTTCCAGTGTGCCCCCTTCCTCCATGCTTTGGGAGGAAGTTTCAGCTTTCCCAGAAATGGCAAATGCCTCACAAATTTGTCTAATTCACTGTTTGTGTGACAGTATTTTGAAGTGAACGGAATAGAATAGATATTTCCAAATCTAGAAATCCATCTGCAGAGATTGCTCTGAGATTGTCGCAGTGACCTGTATCTTCAGGTGCGGACAAGACAGCCTCAACCCTCTGCTTCTGGGAAATACACACTTCTGATCAAATTGGGGGGCTGGTACCCCTAGCAGGCTCCCTGCTCAAATTAGATGCCTATGAACCTTGCACAAGGTGTTCTTTTAAAAAGAATTTTAAAGGGTAAAAAAGCTATCTCTATCTGAAAAGCAATCCATTGAATTTTAATTTCCCTCTTCTGCAAAGTTTTCAGCGGATTACCGTGTTTCGCGTGTTTTTGGAAGGATTTATTCATCTGAGCCAAAAACAAATTTCACACCCCACAATCACTTTTAATCAGCCTGAAGTGAACATGCCTGGAATCCAATGCCTTCTTCCAAATGTCACAACAACATTAACATTTATATATTTACCATTAAACTAGTGCTCTTACAAAATCGAGACTCAGTAATTTTAACGAAAGGGTTTTTTTTTTAAGGTTTTTTGTTTTTTATATGTAACATTGCCATTTACATTCATTTTCTAAAATTGCTGTTTGCTTCAGGGGCTTCCGGGACTTTAAAAACAAAAACAGTGTCGTTCCTTCTTTAGCAGTACGAACAACAGAAGCTGGATTGTGCAAGCCTTTGAATGGTTTTCTCTTATGCAGTTTAAGGCTATTAGAGGCCACTCCTGCAGCATCACCCTCCCCCCCACACACACACACATAGCTGCAATGCACTAATGCAGCACTTTGGCATTCACACACACACACACACGTGCATGTACCACACACAAAATGAGTAGCACTTGGGATTTGGCCTTAATGGCTAAACTATGTCTGTTCAGGACACGTTTGCTAAGGGTGGCAGCAATACGACAGAAAAAATATGAAGCGATCCACTACAACATCACCCAGGTAAATTCACTTCAGCAGATCACAACAGGAGTCAACAGAGAGAGTGAAGAAAATTGCCAGTCTGCACTTCTTAACATCTTGTTAAGGTGGTTTTTACTGCCTCCATCCAAATTTGCAAGAGGGCAGTGATGACAGAGCAACCTTAACAAGCTGCAAATAAGGGTGTGGGTGCCAATCTCTCTGCTGATTCCCTCCTCCTTTACTCTCTCCCCACCCCCAGCTGTTTTAGTGCACCAGTGTTGCTACCAGGCCTTTAAAACAGAATAAACAATTTGGAGACAAAGAAGTGCTTGGCTGAGAGGAGCTGACACCCCACCCCCAGCGGCCCCTTCGCTTCCTCTTTTCACACCTTAAACTAGGAAACTGGGTGTGCCAAATCAGCTTGTCTATACAATGTTTTCCTCCTAAGAACAACCCACTCATAGATCTGCCTTCTTAGGATTCAGTCAAAGTTTAACAGTACTTATCTAACAATTACTGCCCTCTAAGCACCCATCCAGCACCTTCCTGTCTCACCCGACTCAGTTGACAAGGAGAAAGAGAGCTGGGGCTTAACAATAGACTGTTGACATCTCAGGGCACATACCCAACTGATCTCTCCCAACAGCTTCATAAAGACTTTAAAGAGTAGAGGTGGACCAAATGGAATCTTTCAGAGCTTCCATGGTGTTGAGCATGAGCCCCCCCCCCCCCATGGTACTCTCTGTAAATGGTTCTATATGTGTGGCACTCGCCATTCATCTTGCCTCCAGTTCCTAACCCACAGAGTTAGTCTAGGAAGCTGTTGTGATCAATGGTATCAAAAGACACTGAGAGAGTTGGCAGGGATGGACTTTCCCTGTCTCTCTGGCAGCAAAAGTCCTCCTTCAGGGCAGCCATGACTACTTCAGTACCAGCCTAAGCTTGAAGCCAGCTTTAAATGGGTTAAGATAAAATCTTCCATCCAAGTGTTCCTGGAGCTGCTTAAGTCACCATCTTCTTGAGAACTTTGCTTCAAAATGGGATTTTGAGATCGTACATTGTACTTCTAGGGAGGATTTTTAAAGGAGTAGATGCATGACAGCTTCTTTCCAAACTATGAACACAACCTTTCCTTTACAACAGATTTTAACTGTTCTCTGGACCCACCCAGCCAATTTCCACTAGAAGTTACTAGCTGTGAAGGACAAGGACTGAAGATATGTGTTGTTGGCTAGAACCTTCCAAATAGCAATTTTAAAAAATGAATGTAAATCATCATGTCATGATAGCTGCAGCTACTCTCACACAACCTGACTCAGTGGTGCTCTGAATACCTTTGTCGGTTGTGTACTTGATATAAAATTAATTTTACATTTTTTTCCTTTCAAATGGCCTTATCGAGTACCTTACGTTACTTTCATTGCAAATGGGCTAGCGTAAAGTAGCCCATTCATTGGAAATTCCCACTAACACACATTCCTTTCCTACAAGATAAGTGCCCCAACTCTTTCTCACAAACCTGCTGAAAAACACCAAAGGGACGTTACTCCCTCTCTCCCAGCTGGGAGCCAAGGAGACAGGGAGGAAGAGATAAGCCAAAAGTCCCCAAAGACGGGAAATATAGGTTGCAATGAACAAACTGGCATTTTAACATGAAGAGATAAAGACTGGAAGCACTTATAGAAAACTTAACAGTCTTTTTTTCCAATAATATTAGACATCTATTCTACCCTACTTTGTATCCATGTAATCATATAATCATCATGTTTCTGATGTTTGTATAAATGGGTCACAGCTCATCACAAGACTGTAAACATACCATCAATACAAAGTTATGACAGAACAGTTTGTGTGCCAACTGTTCAAGACAATTGGGACACCCGATCTGTGCTTGACCTGTGCTTGTTATGGGATAAGATCCCTATAAAGGTATGTTTATTCTTTTATTCTGTTGAGATGAATGATTTGGGCGGCTGCCCCATTCCTTTCCTAGTCTGCAGTTTATTTCCAATAAACTAAACTATATATTATAAAGACTGGTGATAGTATTTTCTCTCCCTCTCAAGTTACTCAAAAAAGTTGGACCTGCCAGAAGAACCAGACCAGAATTTTTGCAACATACTGACAGCAGCATCAAAAGCTGCCGAATGCAGCCAACTTTGCCTGCAAACTGCCTTGCTGACTTATCACACCAGGCTTCTGAGGGTTTCTCTGTTCCAGACACTGGCCTGATTTCAATAGCAATAGCACTTCCAGCATCCGTCCAGTCATCAGTTGTCTAGCTAACTTGAGGATGCAACAAAGGCAATGAAGTAATACCATCTTATGAGCCCCTTCCTCCATCCTCTCCACTCCTGCCACTATCTTAGGTAAGGCAGCAGGTGACCTGAGACAGGCTGTATTCCATGGTGGTGTCCCATTTTTAGAATTTCCTACCCATGGCGAAGATCTTTATTTTCAGCTTGCCCAGGCTTCTTAGAAGTTCGGAAGAGTTTTATTGAGTTTAAATCTTGCTCTTTTCCCCCCTAATGGTCTGTAATTTTGTGTTGTTCTGTGGCTTTATTGAGATAATTGCTGTTTCAAATTGTTGGTATGAACTGTTCACTTTTAGAAACTGTTTTTGTCTTGAGGTAGGGGGTAGAAATACCTGAAAAAAATCGTTACACTTCAGAGTCAGTAAGGATTACTGTGGAGTGAGATAGGTTATGCATTCTGCACTTCCAGATTGCCTGCTGTTGTGATGGGGATGTCACTGGAAACCAGATCTAGCCCTACCTCTCAGGGGCACTTTTCATAGCAGGTTCCAGGGCAGCTGTTGAGCCTTAAAGACTTAAGAACCAGCAATAAAGCACTTTGGAACTAGAGCTGCAGGGCCATTTCTCATTGTACATTTTCTTCTTCTGTACCGTTTGCCAGGGACAAATTAGTCACATCTCCTATTAAATAATTAAATGGAAGACTGTCATTTAAGTCACTGGTTTCCGCAGCAATGCTCGCAAAAGTACCATTATGCCATTGCTGTCAATCACTTTTATAAATAGTGTGATGTGATATTATACAGTGAATAAAGTCCCATGCTGGAAACATGAAGGTTCTCTAAATTAACTTAAATTAAAGTAAATAATAACATCATGGGCTGATGACATCATCAGCATTACCACCCCTGTAGTTAAACCAACACAATTTCAGTCAGAGCTTAACTGCCTCTGACATGTGAGCAGCGTGGCTCCATTCCTGTTTTACAAGAGACAGCCAACTATCTGAAGGTCTTCTCTGTTTGAAGGGCTGTCTCATTTAAAACCTGTTCAAAGAAGCATAATCCAGGGGTTAGCAACTGCCGAGGGTCTGAGGACTCCACTTTCCACATTTTGGGGAAACTGACCCCATGAACCATACCTGCTCATTTCCTCAAAATCATTCTTAGCTTTGTTATTGTTTTTCAATTTGCTTTTTGGGGTATGTGAGTCCTCCCCGCCCTCAGGTGTGGTGATAGTGGCTCAACAGAGAATCATACCTTATAGAAACCTCAGTAAGTGCAATTCTCTGTTTTTAACCCCAACCCGTCCAATTCATTCATGGGTGCCAGGGACCCTTCCTAAAAAGCCAAAAGCAGCACCAGAAAACCAATGCAACTAAAGAATACATTTTTTAAAAAAAAGGAAAGTGTGCTGCTCATATACCACCCCATAGCGATTAAAACACTCTCTGGGTGGTTTACAATTTAATTATGCAGGCTACACATTGCCCCCACCAGGAAGCTGGATTCTCAATTTATCAACCTCAGAAAGATGGAAGGCTGAGTGAACCTCAAACCAGCTACCTGGGATTGAATCCAATTCATGAGCAGAGTTTCAGATGCAATACTGCAGTTTAACCACTGCACCATGAGGCTCCCAGTTGGTTATCGCTGCCTCTACTTTTAATGTAGGAGGAAAGCTTAAACTGGCAGCAAATTAAGACTGGGTTGTCAACAGCATTTAGCAACTGAGAGATATCAGGGGCACTTTCCTCTTCCTTCCAGGAAACAAGTAAATAAATTATTTTAGCATTCATACGGAAAATCAACACACTGTGCTCCTATCAGCAAGGGCAGCAAACCATTTATTTATTTTTAAATGAGGAGAGAGGCTGACAATTTCTAACAGAACAATATTCGCAGGGATCAATTCCAGGAGATGAAGAGGGGCAAGAACAAGTTTCTCTGTCTTTGCCATCCAGGCCCTTCCATCTGACCTTAACATCAATCACGATATTCTTCCTAGTAGCTGATTGCTGGCACATAAGCCACATAGTACACATTGACCTTGGGTGGGCTGATACAGAAAACAAAGACAGGTGGCAACCTGCCTAAGTAAAAGAGCTGGAGGGGGAAAGCAGCATGGTCCAGAATGAAACAAGGTGACAGATAAGAGAGCATCAATAAAGGCTGAGCAGGAATTCGGGTCAAAGATTTCCTGATACTAGATACCCATTTGTTTGTTTGTTCGTTCGTTCGTTCGTTTTCTAAAGGCTAAAATGCTGCTGCAAGGGAAACAGCACATCAAGAAAGTAAAAAAAAAATGAAGGAGTAGGAGCTGATGCTACAGAGGAAGCATGCTCGTATAAAATACGAACATGTATATTATAGAATATTTATAAGGTGAAAAGCCGGAAATAAGGGCCTGGCAGCTCCTCAGCATTTCCCATCCTGTTCCTTTTATTTATGATCTACTTGTCTGATGTACAACACTTTTAATGTGCTCTAATGAGTCCCACATTTGGGGGGGGGGGGGCACCAGTCCGAAAGGAAGTGGATCTTTATGCAGATAACAATCTTTATGCAGATAACAGAGTAGCAACCTGTATCAGAACCATAATAATAATAATCTTTATGCAGATAACAGAGTAGCAACCTGTATCAGAACCATAATAATAATAATAAAAAAGAAATGGACTGACTGTTTGCTTTGCTGCCCTGCCGAAAGTTATCTCCTCTCCAACACTTGGTATTTACCTCAGCAGGAACCCTGTACAACAGTATGGTTTTCCAGTTGAGGCAAACAGCAATTCAGGTAAGGCTGGGAGTTGGTCTCTGGTGGGAAAGCATCTTAAGAGGAAAGAAATAAAGGCCACCTGTCTCTGTGCTGGTGCTCCAGTTTAAATAACACACACATCCATTTGTGTGAGACTGCTGGTTTCAGAGCTGGTGTAGTGTAGTGATCGGACTAGGCCCTCCGTTTAGATGGGTGGGTCACCTTGAGCTAGTCCTTCTTTCTTAAGCTTACTACTTCACAGCTTTGTTGGGATACTAAAATAAGGAAAGAAACAATGAGCCCTCTGAAGCTCATTAGACAAAAGGTAGGCTATGTGCACTAATTTAACAACAGGTTATAAAAATGTTTAAAGGTAAGAGAAGCACATACTTATGCATCCCTCATGCCATATAAATACAATAAATAAATGTCTAGTCTGGTCTTTACTCTGGCTCCAACATAAGAAATCCATTGGTCTTGTTTTACTGTAATGAGGGCTCTCGATCAAGGGCTGCTGTGAATAGCAGCAGAAGCACCATACTGTTCCTAGGAATGTGTGAAATGGCCAGTTCATGTGGAGTGAGGTTTCCAGCATGGTTCCTTCCCATGGCAATGCCACCAGACCCCAGGGGACCATGACGCTGGCATGGGAGAGCACCAACCATATTACTAGGTCTACCTTGCATGAACTGCTTGCTTCTAGCTTCGAAGAAACATGGAACTGCCAGTGTGGTCTGGTCTGGTCTGGTCTGGTATGGCAATTAAAGTGTTGAATTAAGACCAGGGGACTATGTTCAAATCCCCACTCAGCAAAGAAGCTCTTTTGGGCAAGTTACCATCTGTCAACCTAACTTGCCTCAAACGGTTGTTCTTTGATTATTCAAAGTTAATGTGTGAGGATATTTATTGTTCTTATACTTGATTTTATTAAAATCTTAATGTATGTTTAATTGTTTTTTAAATGTGATATTTATATAGTGTTTTTAAATTTCTTATTTTGTCTGCTGTGAGCTGTCTTGGGTCCCCTATGGGGAGAAAGGCGGCATATAAATAATTTAAATAAATGCATGAATGAATACAGTAGCCCCCCATATCTGCTGCAGATTGGTTTCAACCCCACCCCCCGTGGATACTGAAAACCACGGAAAATAGCAAACGCTATATATATAGTATGGTAAAAGGAAAAAATCCAGAAAAAAATTATTTTCACATGCATTAACAGAACTGGCCACTAGAAGGTGTCAGAGACCATGCTATGTATTCTTCACTAACAAGTATTCATAGCAGGTCTCTGGTAATATGTGTGAAAAGAGTTTTTCTGGATTTTTTTTCTTTTAATATTTTTAATATTTTCAGACTGTGGATAGATGAATCAGTGGAAACTGATCCTGTGGATAAAGGGGTCCTACTGTATTTTAAAAATAAAGAAACAAAGAGTCACACTGGAAATTTAAAACAATGATAAGGAAACGAAAATGTCCTTTTGGAAGATCTTGGTAGCACTCTTTGAAATGTTTACTAAGATATTGTCCTACTAAGTTAAATAGGCCTTGCATCTCAATAAATGTACATAGGAAATTGATGTGCTTGTATTTATTTGGGAGCAGAGACTGGCAAAGTTACTTTCTTGGACTTCAGCTTCTGAAATACCCCAGCCAACATGGTCAGTGATCACTCTGACTGAGGGATTCTGGAGGTTGTATCATAAAAAGTAAAATTTTCAAGCTAGGCTAAGAATCTCATTTGATAGCGTTGAAACAGAACAGCAAGTGGCAAGTGTAGGCATTTGGAAAGGATGTATACTGAAAAGAAGTAGAAGCAAAGTGTGGGAGGTGGCACATTGGATTAACACTTGCAGAGAGAGAGGGGGGTGAAAAGTTGAATATGGCAAAGGAAGTTATGCTAAGGTTATTTTCTAGTTATAAAAAAAATACTCAATCCCTGTCTCTGAACAAGATCGTGCTGTGATTTCTGCACTTTGCCCTCATTTCCCCCTAAATGCTCCCCTGCAGATCAAATTATGGGACATCACTAGTGGGGGATTCCTGTGATATTCTGATGGGTCTCTGGAGGGGTATTTGCAAGCAGTAAGACAGAATGACAGAAAATGCCTGGCACCTCTTGCAACTTTCATCAGAAGACCCTGAGCATCACAAAATGTTTGTTTGTTTGTTTGTTTGTTTGTTCGGTCGGTCGGTCGGTCGCTCGGTCCGTCCGTCAATTTAATTTAAATATTTTTTTACCCTGCCTTTCTCCTTAAAAAGGACCCAAGGTGGCTTACATCAGTAAAAAACAATATTTAAAAGCTAAAAACAGTAAGCATACAAATATTTTTAAAAGAAAAAAATACCACACTAAAACAGTAAACAAAATCAACACCAAAACCCCATTCAAAGTAATATGGAATTTATTCCGTATTTTGTTGCATTATGTGTTTTTAGATTTCCCATGTTTGTTTCCTAACATTTTTTAAAAATCTTCCCCCACCCCGTCTTCCTCCCCACACCTTCAGACATGATGTATTTTGACAAGTAATGTCTAGATCACAAGCTAAATATGAGCCAACAGTGTGATGTGGCTACAAAAAAGGCTAATGCTATTTTAGGCTGCATTAATAGAAGTATATCCCACGAGGTGCTAGTCCCCCTCTATTCAGCACTGGTTAGACCACACCTTGAGTATTGTGTCCAGTTCTGGACACTGCACTTCAAGAAGGATGCTAACAAATTGGAACAAGTTCAGAGGAGGGCGACAAGGATGATCAGGGGGCTGGAAACCAAGCCTTATGAGGAAAGGCTGAAAGAATTGGGCATGTTTAGCCTTGAGAAAAGAAGACTGAGGGGGTGATATGATAGCACTTTTCAAATATTTGAAAGGCTGTCATGCAGAGGAGGGGCAAGATCTGTTCTCGATCATCCCAGAGTGCAGGACATGCAACAATGGGCTCAAGTTAAAGGAAGCCACATTTCTATTGAATATCAGGAAAAACTTGGTAACTGTTAGAGCAGTATGACAATGGAACCAGTTACCTCAGGAGTTGGTGAGTGCTCCAACACTGGAGGCATTCAAGAAAAACGTAGATAATCACCTGGAAGATATGCTTTGATTGTATTCCTGCACTGAGCAGGGGGTTGGACTTGATGGCCTTGTAGGCACCTTCCAACTTCACTATTCTATGATTCTATTGTTAGCCCATGTGATCGCCACTTCCTAAGGAATACCAGCATTGGAAGGAAAAAAACCCTAAGTAACTAAGGGCTCTCGATGGTTCTCTTTCAGATGGTCTCTCGGAACTTGCAAGCTGTATATGAAGGAGACGCCTCCCCCTAATTGCTTGGCCCCAGAAAACCCTTTTAAAAAGCTTAGACAGCTTCAGAAAAGGGCATTATATTTAGTGCATAGTGGAGCACCTTTGACTGCCTAATAATAATTGCATGCCGTCAAGTCAATTCTGACTTCCTACCACACAATAAAATTAAAAGAAGACCTCCAAGGTTAGAGGCAGGATGTCACAGGCTGCCAGTAGGGAAGCTTTTGCCTGCAAGTCCTGCCTGAGGCACATGGCTGTCCCCTACTGGAAACTGGATCCTAGGGATTAATGTTTTTTGGTCTAGCCCAGCATGGTTCTTTCAAGGAAATATTGGTCAGAGCTCAGAGAGGGACCCCTAGTGTGCCAAGCTGGGGGATCAGGTGCTTTGGTACATGCCAGTGTCCACCAATATCATCCCCTCTTTGCAGCACCATTGTAACTTTATATGCACATCAATGTACACAGCGGCTCTTTCCCAATTCCCATTTTAACTCTCAAACAATCCTATGAG
Source organism: Intellagama lesueurii (assembly GCA_037013535.1). Classification (NCBI taxonomy): domain Eukaryota; kingdom Metazoa; phylum Chordata; class Lepidosauria; order Squamata; family Agamidae; genus Intellagama; species Intellagama lesueurii. Next base: position 105,184,403 of record JBAJHW010000003.1, read on the forward strand.
GTAGGTTTGGCTGATAGGTCCTGACTGGCTGAAGGACACCACTTAAGTTTTTTGACTAATTTTGATTTGAAGCCGTGTCTCCCTGTTCCAAGTCCATCCTGCTAACCACTATGCCAAGCTGACTTTCTCCAATCAGGGGTCACTGTATGACACCAAGGCTGAAACATGTTGGCAAAAAAAACATCAGTGCAACTATTATTGTATTTAATTTCCATAATATAATATGCAAATGGCAGTGTCTTTCTTGAATAATATAGGCAACCTAGACTTGGAGAACTGGAATATGGCCACCCTACATATTAACTGGATCTTTGCCTTTCAGACTTAAGTCCAGAAATTTCACAACATTTTGCTATTGATATCTTGGACATGATTGTTTAGTGGAGTGTGGGAGAATCCAGGGAAGAAACCCAGTGATTTTAGACACAGACTTCTAATTTTGATAGTTTACAGAACATTGTGTTTCCAAGTATCCTCATCATGAATATTTACAAACATATAATTAGTAGTGTTCAGTGGGCATCATAAATACTATTGTTTTAACCATATACTCTGCAGTCAACTCAGCCGGTTTGCTCATGCATCATTTGAACCACATAAGTGGGTGACATTAGCATGTATCCTCACTGGCAGTAACAATCAGTGATGTATCCTATTTAGTTTTCCAGGAAAGGCCTTTTTAAAATGACAACAGGTGTTCATTGTAATGCAAATTGCTGATTGTACTGTTGGTCAACATGTAAATTAATTTTGTTCTTCACAGAGCCAGATGGTCAATTGTGGAGCACCAGCATGGGTAAATTTAATAAGCATTCTCACAGTAGAACACAATGTTTCATCTTTAAATTCTCTAGTTTCTCGTTCCAGCTCCTCAGTGGCTTTTCCTCCCAGCTGCTAAAGTTCTCCTCCTACAAAAAAGATTAGCTGGCCTTTCTTTTGCCCAAGAAAACTGCCCAACAGATCAGGTAAGAGCAATTAAAAGGGCAAACCAATTACCTTACAGTGGCTGAGAGAGGCTGTGACCATGGTGATTGACCCTCTATTCCCTCCAACCAAGAAAAATATATCAACATGCATCTCCCTTTTTGCTTCTCTTGCAGGCTGCTGTCCCAAACGCACTTACCAGAGTCCCCACCGAACACAATGGACCGCACCTCTTGTGCTGTCATTGTTTTAACTACTTCAGGCTGCAATCGTACACCACTAATGAGGTAATACGCTTCACTGAGCCTTTCTAACTGACATATATAGGACTGCTCTCTGTGAGGATCATGGCAGGAGAATATAGAGACATACTTAAGTGTAACACTAAGAGCTTGTCCACACAGAACACTTACCCAACATTCTTGGCACAACGGCACCAATACTTTTCCCACTGCCCACATAACACAAGATTGAAAATAGTATCAAATGAGTCAAAGCAAAACAAGAAGCTTTGCTTACTGGGCTTTTTTTTCCCCCCACTAGTGATGTGTTCTTGTTCCCCGTTGCTCATTTGTCCTGGTATATGATATTTCCATGTGGGACATAATACCAGCTTGATCCATGATGTTCCGTGCAGTTTGTGGGTGTGTCTCAGGCGCTGCTGTTTTTGCGAGGATGTGTTTGCCGTGGTTGCCTCTCCACTGCCCTGTGCCACTCCTACCTGTTTTTTGCTTGTTTGTTTGTTTCCTGACAAGCCTGGCTCCCCCATTTCCTTCATACATCATCCCACCATGAATCCCCCCATAGAGTAAGGACTGGAAACATTCAACAGTCCATTCAAAGAGATGGACTGTGTATTGTGAAATGTTTTTGTTGCCTTTTCTTCCTTTAAAAAAAAAAGCTGAATAACCTTTGCATTATGACATGTAAGCGTTTCACTAAAAACAGCTGTTACGAAACTGCTAAATGTCACTTTAATTACTCATTTCTCTATGTGAGTACTTTTTATGAGGGTTTCTGCCATAATAAGACAATGTGTTTGTTTGTCTCACAGTACAAGAATCGGATGCTTCAATATAGATATATTCAATATTTTTTCCCCTTTTGCTCTTGAACCTCCCCCCAGCCCCGCCTCCCAGCCCCACCCCACTAGCAAAGCAGTAGTTATGTGCTACAGCACAAAAGCAGAAAGGAAAGGTGGAGATGTGAACATTTAAAACATTAGGAATGTTGTGAAGCAGGAAAACAAGTTGACCAGTAGGAATAGAAAAGAATAAGATGGGTTTGGCAGTGTGATGACATTGTGATAAAAGCGCTATGGGCAGATGGTGGGATGGGTGGAATAAGAGGAGGAGGGAGAAAACTGGGTGGAGGTAAGATAGAAAGAATAGACAGAAGGAGAGGGCTTTGAGACCTGAGAGCAAGATGTTGGGAGAGAATTTGAGGCACATTTGGAGATTGATTGATTGATTGATTGAAAACATTTAAAACTCAGCCTCTTTCACAAGCTCTCAGGGCAGGTTACAAAGCCATATAAAGCAATATAAAAACATAAGGTCTTTAAAACAGTTTAAAACACATAAAATAAAAACATTGAAATGTTATTTATTTAAAATATAGATCTAAGGATATCCAGCAAGAAATACCCATTGATGCAGATACTGGAAATATCTACTCAAAACAACAAGAATCATCAACTGAAGAAAAGTGGAACAAACCAGAATGACAGGGGTAATGTGGCCATGTGAACGACCCCTAAGTTATAGGAATACATCACTTAAAAAATAAAAAGTATTAACAATGAAAGGTACCCTTAGTGCAAACCAAAGAAAAACAGAAGTCAATCATAGTCAGATGTCTTCAGCTATCATTTGAAGGTAGACAGTACCTACTGGTGGACTAAAGAGAAGACTAAGCTTGTAGGCCTCATCAAAGCCAGGACATTCCTGAGCATGTCCTGGAAGTCCTTTCTTAACTGTACACAGACTTTGTAGTTTCTTCTGATGCCTAATAATTTCATTGCTTGGAAGCCTAAATTGTCTCCCATAGTGTAGGGCAGTAAGTATAGTCTATAAGTGTTTTTTATTTTTATTTATTTATTTATTTATTAGATTTGTATCCCACCCATCTAGACTACGTCTACTCTGGGCGGCTTACAGTAAAAAACAACATGTAAACAATTAAAACAACAATTTAAAACAATAATATTAGTGGCATTCACGATGGAAAAGCAAAATGGGAATTAAGATAGAAAAGAAAATCAGGTAGTGACTGGAGGGAAGGCCTGCCTAAAGAGCCAGGTCTTAAGTTGGCTCTTAAAAACACCCAGCGAGGGTGCCAGGCGAATTTCCGACGGGAGTTTTTTCCAGAGTCGAGGGGCCACTGCCGAGAAGGCCCGATTTCTTGTTCTTTCTTTCCGGGCCTCCCTCGGCGTTAGGCCCCTCAGCCGCCTTTCCTGGCTATATCGAGTGATTCGAGTAGATCTAGGTGGGAGAAGGCGTTCCGCTAGGTATCGAGGTCCTAAACCGTTTAGGGCTTTATACGTCAACATTAACACTTTGAAGTCAATGCGGAAACGAATGGGCAGCCAATGCAAGGCAGCCAGAGTGGGAGAAATATGCTGATCTCTTCTCATCCCACTAAGAAGTCTGGCCGCCGCATTCTGCACCATTTGAGCTTCCGCATCAATCTCAAAGGTAGGCCCACGTAGAGTGCATTACAGTGGTCTAATCTCGAGATTACAAGTGCATGGATGAGAGTGGTGAGGGCCCCGCCATCAAGATAGGGACACAGCTGGGCAATCCGCCACAGACGGAAATAGGCGGAGCGGACCACTGACGCCACCTGGGTTTCCATGGTGAGCGCCGGATCCAGATGGACCCTCAAGCTGCGAACCTCACTCTTCGCAGTGAAAGTCACCCCCCCCAAAAGAGAGGGAGTTTCCCAAACCATCGACGGAGGGGCCGCCCACCCTCAGGAACTCCGTCTTATCCGGGTTCAGCCTCAACCCATTCTCCTGCATCCATCACAGTACAGCCTCCAGACAGCGCTGAAGGGACAGAACGGCATCCACTGAGGTAGGTGAAAAGGAGATGTACAGCTGAGTGTCATCAGCGTACTGATGGCACGAGGCCCCACACCCCCTGATGACCCCACCCAGCGGCCTCATATAGATATTAAACAGCATTGGGGAGATAATCGAGCCCTGCGGAACCCCACAGTTGAGACTCCATGGGGCCGAAACACTCTCCCCAAGCTATACTCTCTGAGGGCGGTCCTCCAAGAAGGATCGGAGCCAGGCTAACGCCAGCCCACCGATTCCCAGCTCGGAGAGACTCCCCAGGAGGATACCGTGGTCGACGGTATCAAAGGCGGCTGAGATATCGAGGAGGACCAACAAGGACATTTTGCCCCCGTCAGCCTCCCTCAGCAGGTCATCCAACAGTGCGACCAGTGCCGTTTCTGTGCCATGGCGCGGCCTGAAGCCCGACTGGAACGGATCCAGGGCATTGGTTTCATCCAAAAGAGCCTGAAGGTGATCAGCCACCACCCTCTCCACCACTTTACTAAGGAAGGAAACATTGGCGACGGGCCTATAATTGCCAATATCATCCGCCGCCAAATTTGGTTTCTTCCTAATGGGCCTAATGAGTGTCTCCTTGAGGGCAAGAGGGACCTTGCCCTCCTGGAGAGACCCATTAATTATTGCTGTGGCCCATTCAGTTGTTATAGGCCTGGCTGCTTTGATTAGCCAGGCCGGGCAAGGGTCAAGAGAGGAAGTGGTGGCCCGGCAGCGATCAAGTGCTTTGTCCACCATATCTGGCGTCACAGCCTGAAAGAATTCAAGTCTCACCGGGCAAGGTGGAGCGCTGGACATCTCTGCTTGATCCACTGTATTTAAAAAAGGAGAGAGGTCCCGGCGGATGGCCTCCACTTTAGATTTTAAAAATGCTGCAAATTGGTCAGGTGAGATATTAGTAGGAGGCCCATCGCCTAGACCAATTCCGGATAGATCATGAACTATACGGAAAAGTTCCGCCTGCTGGTTTGAAGCTTCGCTTATCCGGTTAGCGAAGTGCGCTCGACTAGCAGCCCTCACCTTAGCAAGGTAGAGGTTAGTCGCGATCCTGACAGCTTTCCTATTATAGTCCGTCGGATCCTGTCTCCAATTGCACTCTAGCCATCTCCTATTTCGCTTCATAGCTCGCAGCTCCTGGTTAAACCAGGACCCTGGCCGAGCTCTGTGCCGGAGAGGGCGTTTAGGAGCAATCGTGTCTACAGCCCTAGTGGCGGCAGCAAGCCAGCCATCAACCAGAGCCTCGACAGGAGCGCCAGACAGATCAGCTGGAATCCCTCTCATGGTATCCTGGAATTGTGATGGATCCAGTAACCTTCGAGGGCGGACCATTATAATAGGTCCCTGCTCCCTGCGGGGAGGGAGAGCCACTGAGAGGTTACATTTTATTAGGTGGTGATCTGACCATGACAAGGGAACTGACACAAGGTCAGTCACCATCAGACCACACTCGCTCCGCTCAGTGGAGAACACCAGGTCTAGCGTGTGACCGCCCACATGTGTGGGGCCATTGACATGTTGGGACATGTCCAAGGAAGCCATGGTTTCCAAGAACTCAAGAGCTGGACCGGAGGTCTCTGCCTCCGCATGGATGTTGAAGTCACCCAGGACCAAAAGCCTCGGGGACTCCAACAGTGCCGCGGAGACAAAGTCCGCCAGCTCCGGTAAGGAAGTGGCTGGGTCGCGGGGAGCGCGGTAACCCAGCAAGATCCCAATACCATCCCTGGCCCCAATCGACACGTGGAGGGCCTCCAGACCCGCCTTCACCACCGTAGAGCGCCTAATAACCTCCAGAGTATTTCTATAAACAATGGCTACTCCCCCCCCCCCCGCCCCTCCAGTCTACCCTGGTGCTGGACTGTATCCATTTTTTATCCTTATGCAAGATGAGGTGGGCTTCTATTTTGTGGCATTACTTCTGTAGCTGCCATTTTCCAGACAGCTGATTAAAACCCAGCCAACCACCTACTATGCCAACCTTGAATAAAGGGGAAAAGGCTTTCCTATGTCACTGGGCAAGGGGTTGCTTCCATTCATAATGGGGCCCACAGTCCTTGCAGACTTACTACAATACACATGAACAGTTTTTGCAGACCTGGCACTGATGCTAAGGCTTCTGGAAATTTCCCCATCAGCCTATGGGGAGTTGTTTTCCAATGCCCTGTGCTACTGCTGTCAGGGCTTAGGCAACAGGAATGCTCACAAACCATAATGCTTGGGCATCACTCCCTGCCTTACTCCCAATGTTATGATGTGTCCAAGCACATGCAACCCTTCAGCTCTCTACCCAGCCATGCCCTTTCACTCCTTTTTTTCTTTCTTTCTTTCTTTCTTTCTTTCTTTCTTTTTTTTTTTTTTTTTTTTTTTTTTTTTGAGGATATTTATTGACCTTAGGTCACATTTTTGTGGATTTTCCCATTAAATGTGTAAATTATGAATTTTTAAACAACAAAGCTACCAAGCAAGTACAGCCTTATATTACATCAGCAAAGAAGTTTGTAGAAATGCTCTTGCTAGATAGAAGAATTTCAGAGATGTTTGTGATTTTATTTAATTACTGTGTTTTTACTACTGCCACTAGACAAAGCAGGCAGCTCCAGCCTACATCCTTCGAACATATGGGATTTTTTCCTTCCACGACTTGTTTCCATCTGCCTATGAAATAGCAGTTCAGATTCCAAACACAAGTGACATATGGAATGGATGTTCTTTCTTGGCAATCCCAAGAGCAAATGAAGAAATGAACATGGAAACATTCATTTTATGAAACAAGCCCTCTTTTGTGCACTCTACAAAACTGAACGTAGCAAAAGCAACACACATGGTGTTCATGACCATAGATAAACCAATCTGCATTATAATCTGTATCACCTGGTGGTGTGTATTACGTCTTGGTTCATAGATAACTAACCTTTGGGTGTATCTGGATGCAATTCACTAAGCAAGATCATTCCAAGACTGGGCTAAGGATCTGGTTATAGATCCTTGGTACCCAAACAGGGAAACCCAGAGGTTTTTGGACTGCAGCTTCCTGATCATGGCTTGCAAAATTTTGAGACCTAAGGGTTTGGACAGGGAGTTGAGGAAAATGAGCATCAGAAAGTGTCCATTTGGAATGGAAGAAGTAGTGGAAGGAGGGCATGTTTAACCACATATTCTTTCATTTTCTTTCTAAACATCACAACTCTGGTCCAAATAAGGATCAGATTATACAAGGCAGTTAGCTCTGCACTTGGAAGCAAGAAAAGACATCTAATTGTCCTGTTATGAGTTTTCTCCACTTCCACATTACACAAATTTGTTTGTTTGTTTTTTAAATTATTTTGTGATCAGTCATTGGGCAATAAACATGGGTTTCATTGGCAAGTCTGATTGCACAGGTACAAGTCATGTCGGAGGGAAAACCGGACCATGCGTTTGTAATTACAAATTCATTGCCTTGTCTAATTTGATCTCAAACTTCAGCCACTTGCATACCTACCCAAGAAGTCCAAAATCCTCTCTCACAGCAACTGCTAATGGCAGTTCATCATATATTCGTCGATCCACATTCGTCAAATTTTAAGTCCCAATGAATACGGATTGACGAATATTTCCTTTTTATTCATCCTCATAAGATTTTTTTTAAAATAAAAAAAAGCCATCCTACGGCTTTTCCATTCTGCCTACCAGCCCGCTGATCAGCTGATCGGCAGGCCGATAGGCAGCCACCCACCCCCACAGCTACCTACCTCCACAGTCTACCCACCCACCCTTTCCTCTCCCTACCTTAGCCCCCCCCCCGCCCCCACCCCCGCCAACACCCCCTTACCATAATCGTCGACGCCACTGCCGAGGTCTCCATCAGGCCTCCGCAGCTGTAGAAAGGGAAACTGGCTGCCCTTTGCAAAGGTAGGGAGAGGAAGGGGTGGGGTAGACTGTGGGGGGGGCGGCTGTGGAGGTGGGTGGCTGCCTATTGGCCCGCCAATCAGCTGATTGGCGGGCCGCTATGCAGAATGGAAAAGCCATAGAATGGCTTTTTTTTTCTTCGTATGGGGGTGTTGGCGGGGGGTGGCAGCGGGGAAGTGGCAGGGGGCGGGGTGGGGGGTGTTTGGTTTTTTAGTAACCCCCCATGAATCGACAAATAAATTCGTTATTCATCGGTTCATGGGGGCAACTTCGTGCTTCATGAATCGTCAACTTTTGACGACTCACGAAGCAGGACGACTCACCAAAATGGTGAGTCGTCCCCATCGCTAATCATTACTATCAAAAATGGGCAGGATTGTATGCAGACCTGCTCTCCCATGAATACAAGGCCTCCAATAGAGGCTTCTGCTTAAGAAAGTGGGGAAGCGCCACCCCCTCCTTCCTTATTAAGGTCCTCCAACCCTCCACAGCAGATTTTCAGGAGATAAAAGCAGAAGGGGGAAATGGCAATATTGCCTGCTCTCCACTTCCTCTGGTGGAAACATCCTATGAGTGGAATTCCCCTCATGTGCCTCGGAAATCCTACCTGTTCTATTTCTCTGTATTTGAGGGGTTACGTTATCTGTAGTTCCACCTAGAATCCTTTACAAACTAAAAATTATGTAATTCACCCTACTGCATTGATACCCATAATTTCTGGTGACTGTGTCAATTTGACATGTAATTTCAAAGAGATGAGTACCTTTCCTGAGCCATCTATTACTCCAGCACCAGTTTTACATGCATACATTAAACAACAGTCACATGGATTAGGATTCAGAAATCTTATATTTTGGGTGTAATGAAGACAGATGAAAAACTTCATAGACTTGGAATTCTTTTGTCATTTCTCTCTAAACAATACGGCTGCTGTTGCTTATTACAGGCAATCTAGTTATCTTTGAACCAAGGTCTAATAAATACCACCAGTTCTTACAGATTATAATACAGATAGGTTTATCTATGAGAATTAGTTAACTGTGTATCTTGGTACTTTAGCTTAATTCAGAGAGTTGCCATGATAATATACTTCATAATTATTTTGGTGTAGCCAGCTAATGAATCCTTCTCAGTCAAGGGGTAATTATTTGCAATTGCCTATTACACAAACAATGAAAATTGCTCATATATATCGACTTCATCCAGTGTTCAATGTTGTGTTTTCCCCTGTTATTTCATTACCCAGGTCAGAACAGTAATTTTAATGTGTCTAAGTTCATTCAAGAATGAAATCACATTTTCATACTATTTACTTGGTGGTTCAGTTTCAAATCAATGTATGGAAGAACATTTGAACCACAATGCAATCAAAGTGAAGCATATTTAGGCTGGAACTATTTAAAGTTTACACACTTACTTGAAAGTAAATCTCATTTGACTCAATAAGGCTTAGATTCAAGAACAAACATAGGACCGTCAAACAACTTCTTCTGTTGATGCCAACAGATGATTCAAGTACAGGGACTTTAATGCTGTACAGTATGTCAGGGGTTCCTAAATTATGTGCCGTAGCAAGGGAGGAGATGAGATTGCTGGGAAGGGGTGTCAAGATCCTTCCCCTGGTGGCAGTGAGACCCCTGATGGCCCCTCAGAGCAAGGGGAGCCACGGCCAGTGGTCAGTAAATCAAGGGAGCCACAAGTCCAAAATGTTTGGGAGCCACTGCTATATGTGCTTGACTGGATTGTATCCTTGCAGTTTTTAAAGCAGTTACAAGACAGCCAAGCATTGAGAATGATCAAATCATGTCTAGAGTTAGTAGTAGTAGTAGTAGTAGTAGTAGTAGTAGTAGTAGTAGTAGTAGTAGTAGTAGTAGTGTGCCATCAAGTCAATTCTGACTTATGGTGTTTTCAGGGTTTTCTAGGTATAGAGCCCTCAGAAGCAGAGACGGGCACGAACCGCTGAACCAGTGGTTTGTGCGGATTCATTTTTTTGGCCAAACAGGTGTTTAGTGCTTCCCAGCTCCACCTACTCCAGCAGGCTCCCACTCAGAGGCAGCGCCTGGAGGTGGCGGGATAGGGAAGATGGGTCACTGCCTCTGCATGGGCACCTACTGGTGGAGGTGGGGCTAAGAAGCCCTGTATACCTTTTTGGCCAAAAAACAGCCATCTCTACTCAGAAATGGTTTCCCATTCCCTTCTTCTGGGGTTTCCCTGGGACTGTGCAACTTGCCCAAAGCCACACAGCCTGGCTCTCCTCACCAGAGACACAATGAGGAATTTAATTCCCAATCTCTGGCTCCACAGCCAGATACCTAACTCAATTATTTCCATTTACATCAAAAGCAGAGTAAAAATACCTATGAATGCACACAAAGTGCCTTCTCTTTTGTGAATGACATTCAGAAACAAGCCTAAATATTAGTCCCAAGTAGAAAGGACTTGGTGTATTTGGTCACTCAGCATTATTTAAGTTTTACTGATTGAGTGTGTATGCCCCAGCTGACAGTAACAACTGGATTTATGCCACAGTCTGTCCCACACAAGAAATCCACTCTAGATTTTTCTTCATTCCCTGCAGCTGCTTCCCTTCACAACACAGTCTTTTTACTTCTTCATCACTCACCCAAGGTGGTGCAAAACCTCTCCATTGATTCTGGAAAGAAAGGGTTGATTTCTTGTTTTTCTTTCTGGTGTGAAAAACCAGGACAGAAGTGGAAGGAGAAGCCAGCTGCAAGCAGGACTGAGGAATGGAGAAAGATAGCAAAGGTAAAGATGCAGGAAAAAGAGCAAACACTAAATGATTAAGGTAAGAAAATACCCAGTGTGATACGTATAATATATAGAGTGACAGACAGGACTCAGGAGGCCTGGGTTCAAAATCCCGCTCAGCTATGGAAACTCACTGGGGGGTGTGAAACTGATCAAGCCACTCCTTAAATATCTCACTTACCTTGGACGTCTATTAGGGTTGCTATAAGTTGGTACCAACATGACAGCACAGAACAACAGCAAGGAAAGCAAAGGGAGTTCTGAAATTTTTTTCTGCCTTCTTCCATTCAGTCAGTCAATCAATTTACAAAGAAGACCCCTCTCTCTTCTTCTTTTTTAAAATTCAGTTCAAAAGAAATGGCAGGGCCTTGATAACTGGGAGACCCAAGGCAGGGGTGAAGAGGGAAAAAAGTGAGGGGTGGGAATCAGCTGCCTTCAACTATGCATGTGGAAAGGAATAAAAGAAAACAACAGCAAATATGAGAAGAGACCCTTAAGAAAGTAGTCATGTCTTATATCTCTATCGACCCACGATCAGATCTGCAGTATTCTCAGAAACAGAAGAAAAAGGAAGGGAAAGAACTCATGGTGGAGACCATTCAGAATGTTGAAATGTTTTGTGGGAATATATTTAATTCCTCTAGGTTGTACAGCAGAAAGACAGTGAATAAGAGTTAGAATTTAGCAGCACGTTTCCCAAAAGATTTACCACTCTGCAATAACCAGCACAATAATCAGATGCTATTTCAACATTACAAAAAGAAAGAAAGAAAGAATGATATATGTTTACTCACTACTCTCTGCAATCTTCACCAAGACTCAGTGGATTATTGTGCCCTCGTTGCCTTTAAGAGGTTGTGGCTCGGCGGGACCTCTCTGGACTGGGTCAGTCAATTTGGTAGCATCCTATTTTTCCCTGTCTGCCTCAGAATTTTGAAGGGAGCCATGCCTCTCTACAATTTTTTCCTGCTCTTTTTAGCCAGTCTATAGACAGTTACAGCTATGTAAGAAGTCAGCAAGTCATGTAGTGAGTGAGTTAGTCATGAAGCTAGTTAGCCAGTTAAGCTCTGTTCCTGTAACCGGTTATATTTTTCTACAGAATGCTGTTTGTTTTGTTCTGTGAAGAATTGTGAGTAAAGTAGAACCTTTTATTATTTTCTCATACTAGTGTATCTGAGTGAGTTATTGAGACAGTTAGTGCCAGTTGAGGCATAACAAACAATAAGGGATGGTCTACTGAGGGAAAACTGACTGTGCTCTGTAGGTCCCTGAACTTTTTATGCTGCATGGTTAGATATTTTTAAACCATTAGTTTCCACACTCTGCCAATAAAAGGAAGAAAAGAGAAATAGTAGAAAATACGGATATCTCAGCCCACATGGCTGAATATAGCGGTCAATTTCTTCATGGAGGATTTTACTCAGTCATCTGTCCACTTGGTCATGCTGGAAGCATCAGGCCCAAGACAAAAGGTAGTAAAACATGTTAATTACAGTGAGGAGATAAGGGGTATTTTTGAGCCCAGGAAGAAAAGACTTTATTAATTGGTTAGTGTCAAGAGATTGACATATTAGGCTGCGCCTCTCACACAAAAACCCCATGTTAGAATGGGCTTTGCATGCAAGGTTGCTTAAACTTCCCAACGCAAAACTGCAGAACAGATTATCTTCCAATAATTTCCAGTCTTTTCTTTCTCAGCAGAACTGACTTTCTATAATTCATCCTTGTTCACCAAGATTAAAGAGTCTCCCAATTGGCCCGTTGCTGAGTGGGTTTACGGAAACCTGGATAAGATTAAACTCACACATTTTATATAGCCTATCAAGCAATTAATAAAGCCTGAACTGTTCAACATTAAAATAAGTGCAAGATTTGGTTAAAATATTGGAGCTAAATCCAATTGTTAGTCCCAGCTAGAGTAGATCCAACAAACTGGGACTTGCATAAGGGTAGATTTATATTCATTTAATTAAATAGGCCTAGTTTACTTAGAAGGGGAAGAGATGGAGGCAGTGACAGATTTTACCTTCTTGGGCTCCATGATCACTGCAGATGGTGACAGCAGCCACGAAATTAAAAGACGCCTGCTTCTTGGGACGAAAGCGATGGCAAACCTAGACAGTGTCTTAAAAAGCAGAGACATCACCTTGCCGACAAAGGTCCACATAGTCAAAGCTATGGTTTTTCCAGTAGCGATGTATGGAAGTGAGAGCTGGACCATAAAGAAGGCTGACCGCCGAAGAATTGATGCTTTTGAATTGTGGTGCTGGAGGAGACTCTTGAGAGTCCCCTGGACTGCAAGGAGAACAAACCTATCCATTCTGAAGGAAATCAACCCTGAGTGCTCACTGGAAGGACAGATCCTGAAGCTGAGGCTCCAATACTTTGGCCATCTCACGAGAAGAGAAGACTCCCTGGAAAAGACACTGATGTTGGGAAAGTGGGAGGGCAAGAGGAGAAGGGGATGACAGAGGACGAGATGGTTAGACAGTGTCATCGAACCTACCAACATGACTTTGACCAAACTCCGGGAGGCAGTGGAGGACAGGAGGGCCTGGCGTGCTCTGGTCCATGGGGTCACGAAGAGTCGGACACGACTTAACGACTAAACAACAACAACAAAGTTTACTTGGAATTATCAGCCCAATTTAGCTCTTTGTATTTAAGCACTTTTAACATTGTTAGCACATCAGCTCAGGCTTTTTGCAACTCAGACATAGTTGCTATTTTAGAATCTACTCCAAGATAATCAATGTTGCATCTTTTGAGGGTTCTGTAGTGTTCAGATACAGTCATTAACATGCAAAAACAACAATGCAATCAGAAATGATATTCTAGTCCTTAAGAAAAATCCTAAATTTGAAAATAAAGACATCTCCGGCAAGAATAAACTTTCTTTCTTTCTCTGAGGGTGCTTCAAGATGGAGGACTCCTCCAATGCAAGGATTAGAAGGCATTATGCAGTTATTCTGTATGTTTTTCCTTAAAACATTTTCTGTGATTAGGAACAAGACATGAAAAGCAGACAAAAACCCAAAGAGCATTACATGCAAAACTCCCATAGATGTCAGTTTAATATATGTGAAATAAATGCTTCATCTGAAACTACTGTTAGGGTCAAACTTGATAATAAGATGAACGCATATGTCCTACAGTTAACCAGATTTCCGTTCTCCAATGCGGTTTTCTCAGAGATTTTTGCTTCAGCAATCTGACTTACAAATTAAACCCTTGTTTAACTTCCAATGACCAATCAGATTAAAGGACTGCGTTCAAACTATATGATATACTTAGCAAAATGTCAGAAGTACTCAAGTTGTGAAATTGTCTATTCATCATAGCCTGTGCAGCTTCTCTCCGTTGCTCAAATCTTGCTCTAAGTCAGCTTTGTTTGAGCCTGTAATTCAATTAATCATGAAAAGGCAAGCACAGCTTTAAATTGCAACTGTTAATTTGCTGAGGTATGCACCTCTGAGGCTATCTCATTTCTGGAGAGAATGTGCATTCCCCTTCATGTCTAGTTTGACCCTGAAACCATGATGAGACAGCTGCCAATTGAATGGACCTTTATTCCCTTTTATAGCAAGTATCTAATACCTTGTAATTTCTGTAAGGTAGAAAAAGGGCACAATTCTGATTATGCCTGGGCTGATCTACTAAGATGACCTATAAACAGAAATCCAATTCCATGTGCACATAACCCTTTCTCAGCTGATGCTGTTTCTGTTAATAGAATATTCTATGACTGAATGTGAGGTATTCTTTCTTGCTCAGATTCTTGTTTTCATTTTCTCATAGTAAAAATTGTATTTACGAATAACAAACACATGGTTGAATTACCACCACTCCCCAAGAAATATCCTGTTCATTTGAAATCTGCTGCTAAATTGGGCTCTACGTGCAGTAATTTGTTTTTTCTTTTCTGAAAAAAAGTATATATCTACACAGATCCACAAGCCTCGTCATAGATATGCAGGGGATTCTTTGAGAAAATGTTAATTGCTTAATTAAAAATTGTTTCGCTAGCTTATTTGCATCACTGGAGGATGTGTGCAATTTTCTTCGTTCATTTAGTACATGCTGGGCACTCAGAATGAGTGCTACCAGGTACCTGAAACAAGCAGACAAGCCAGTTAGTGTTTCTAGTCTCTCACGTCTTGTCTCAATGACAGTGAGCCTGACAGATCTGGGAGCTTCATAGCAAACTGCACCTATACCTTACTCAGCAGAATCAGCTGATTCCCTCAGATAATCAGACTCTGCTCTCCAGTATCACTGTCCTGACTAGGAACACATGGGCTACCTTGCAACATGTTCAATTCTACATGTATGAAGTTGTCGGATGTTACCAAACTGGCCAGGTTTGTGCAACAGTCCAGCAGGGTCTCATTTTTGTCAAGATGTCTATGCGCATCCCACAGACTGTTTTAACTGGAAAACTTGTCTGGCCAAGGACAAGTATAGATTTTAAAACAGTGGCTGTGAAGAAATCGCCTCTGGTCTCAAAGTGAGCCAAACCCCCAAGAGGATATGACAGGAATATAAAAGACCTCTATCAAAATTACATAGAAGACACGAACATCCCAGCCAAAGCGTCATCTCCCAGCATAGCCTCTTTTTTCCCCCACATCATTTTAGTCAGCCTGGCCAAAAAGCAGATAAAAAAGACACACGGTGGCCATATTTGTTGTTCTAGGGGAAGGTTATGGGGCAAATCTTCTAGCTATGTTTATCTCCGTGCCTGCTGATCCCTGCTAAGCCTTTTTGGGCTGACTTCATTATTTCTGAGCAGAAATCAGTCTTAGCCACACAGAATCCAGGATTTAGCCAGAGAATCCTGTTAGCATATGTTGCTCTCCTGAATTCCTGGTTTCTGGCCTAGGACCTATGCTATCCTGTCCTTTCTTGGTACATTTGTCGAAGAACTGCCTTACATTGTTCCACCTTGTGACTGAGTACACTTCCCTCTTCTCCCTTTTCCACTTGTTGCTGCGTAGAAGACTCCCGGACGCCATCCATTAACATCAGAGGTTCCCTTATTTTTAATAAACAGCTATTGACAACATTAGTAACGGATTTGTCCTCTTGTTTCAGAGGCTTTCTCTCCATGGGTTTTTCTTCAAATAACAACAAATCCCTCTCAACATGCAGAGGTGTAGAACTAAACTCCTTGTATTGCCATTTACAGGATATGCCCGTTTCTTCTATCACAACATTGCTTAATCTTGCTGACGAGGGTGAAAAATCCATCCCTCTTCAGGCTCCCAAACCTTCTTGCCTGGGATTGGTCATAATCTGGGTCGAAAAGGACTCTCCCCACAGGATCTCCCAGGGTTTGTGATACATGCTCTATTTTCACGCCTCCGGGCCTTTCTCTTTTGCCAGTCTGAATTTGCCTTTCTCTGAATTTTTTTTCTCTGTTCCCTCTCCTCAGTTTCACCCCAATAAGGTGGCTCATGATATGTCTGTCTTTTCCACACCTTCTCAACATAATCCCTAGGTACCTTGAACTCTGTCCATTCTCCCGTCCAGGGATCTTTTTCTACTATTTCAACCCAATCCTTTTCTTTCTTGTCTTTCCCCTCAGTCACCCAACAACACGCCTCCTCCTCTCTCTCTTCTGATAACTCCCCCTTCTTCCCTCCTTCTTCTCCTTTTATATCTTTTCCCTTTCCGACCAAAATACTGCCCCTTGTCAGATCCCCCTTTTCCAGTCTTTTCTGTTGGTTTTCTTTTATACACAGTTCTCTCATAGTCTCTTCCACCGCTGAGATCTGTCTCATCACATCTTCATTCAAGGAGGTAGACAGCACACTCTGAGGAGTCCCTGCCAGGGTACTCTTGGCCTCACACACCTGGAGCTCCAACACTTCCCAGCTCCAAGACAGTCTAACGAGACTAAGGAAAGGTAATCTTTGTCACCCCTGATCTATCTCCTGGGAGATTTTCCACACACATTGGTGGATTCCTGATCTACTCCCTCCTTTCCTTTGTGTTTATGGTTTAGGGAAAGATCCTTCTTTTCTTATCCTTGTAGCACATCTGGAAATAGTCTACTTAGGCATTCCAGAACTTTGCAGTGCAGCATGAATCTCAGAACCCTCTCAGTCATTTGAGTTTGCTTCTTTTGAGTTTATATTTCCCCATATTAGTTACATACTTTATTGCTGAATCCTTGCTGTTTCCGAATATAATCACTGTGCATATTTTAATTCTTGTCGGTTTAATAAAATCCCCGTTGTGAATAGTTTTGTCTGAGTGTGATATACTCAGCCCAGTCTGTGCCAAGACAAACTATTGAGGGTCTCCAAATATGTGTGAGTTCATACATGTACTCTGAGAGCACACCTGGTAACAGGGAGCACACAAAACATGCTTGGCCTTGATCAAAGGCTCATCATTGACTCTGAAGGTACAAGGAGCAGAAGGTAGTGCTGACTACAGAAGTGCTAGTTTTGAGCAGAATTAGGAAAAGCTATTTGTTTGGCCATGCTGGCCGGGGGTTCTGGAGATATAGTCCAAAGGGGTAACTTTTCCAAGCTCTCATATAGAGTTGTGCAATGTTCTAAGTGAAGTTTATCTCCATCCATCACTGTAGGTTTCAAAACTGGGCAATGAACAGCAACCTATAGTTAACCAAGGGTTAGAAGCCAAGAGCAAGTGAGGGCCAAACAAGAAGTAAGAACCAAACGGCAAGTCCAAAATCAGGTCCAACAAACATGCCATAGTTCACAAACACTATACAGTCTAACCAAGGCACAGCTGGAATAGGAAATTCTTCATATGCTTTTCAGTCCAGAAGGTTCTTCACTGAGAAGATTACCACCCACAGTTGAGTATTTTACCACATGAGGCAGCCACAATAAACCCCCAGCAGCTCCTGACAATATAATTCGGAATCAATTTGAATCAAAAATTAAATTGTACATCTCTAGTACTGCCACCTCTAGGCTAGAGAATGTGCAGACCCAAGAAAATCTACAGATCACCCATAGAGGATTTCTTTACACAGCATAGTCTAGGATGGATTTTAGACTGCCACCTTCCACATCTTAAAAGTAATTATCTTAACATTTGCATTTTTCATAACAACATGACAACAGGAGGCCATCTTAAGGCACTCATTTTGCACTGTTTTTAAAGCTCTGACAGCTTTTTTAAATGGAAAAATAATTTGGTACATATTCTGATTTTAAAAATAGGTGAAAACTAATAACATCAGTACAATGATAGCCTATGAAACAGGAGTAGGATAGAAAGTAAAAGATCACATTTCAGTCAAGTATCATCCTGAGATTTGTGGTACGAATGTATCTGCACAAACAAAAGTGCACAGTAGTTATAATACTGTAACCCTTTCAACTGAACAGCATCATTGCATGAAGGATGAACCCCACCTATTGTATTTTCACTTATCTTCACTGTTTTTCAGAAAACACCAGTTGACAGTGCTTCTGAAGAGCTTTGTCATTCATAACCATGAAGGATATATTTTTAGAGTTTTAACAACCATTTAACATATACTTACAGTAACTCCCCATCTTCCCTCCTCAGACAGTAATTCCCCATGCCTAAATGAATGAAACATTAACAGATTAGTAAAGATAGGCTTTTAGTCTTTCGATGGCAGTTTACATTATAGCATGAGGGTATTTTAGTATGGGAGAATTATAGCTACAGTCCATATCAATATCCACAAACTTCTAAAAAGAGAAAATACTGTATCCCAAGTCAGACAAAAATTCAGGTGGATCTGGGGATGAGGTTTAGGGTTCAAAAATTCTTCACATGTTTGGCCAAAGTTGCTGTTTATTTGTTCATTTATATACCGTAAGTAAGTCTTGTAGGATAAATAAAATCAGTATTTTTAAAAAGCAATGGCAAACATAAACCATGCCTGGACAATTTTGACCCACTAAGCTGAGCCTGTCAGCCATGTATAACAACTCAACAGACAAGAACCTGATAAGATACAATATATGGCTGAGAAGCTGTTTTCAGCTCATGGATCATAAATTGTACAGTCCTGTGGTGAAGATACAGTAAGCAATTAAGTCTTAAACTTTGGTTCTGTTTGGCTTGATGCATAGCCCAGTTTTAGAACTATTTAATTGCTTAATAGCCATTTGGTTCAAGAGATCAATATGATGAGATGCAAAGCTATGTACAGTATAAGAATGTTGTTACCACAATGTATCTGACTAATGGCATGAACAATGACATATTAGAACTTTCTTTCCTTGAAGCTTAAACAATACTGAGTATTGCTACTCATGTCCACAATATGATAAATATATCAAATCAGTAGTGCTAGCAATCTCATTAATTTCTTTTTAAACTTCATAACCTTAGGAAGTATATTAAACACTAATAACATATTCTTCTCTTACCTTCATTCTACCCTTATTTAGGCTTATTCTGTATTGTGACTACTACCAACACTAACACCATCAAAGACTCTTCTACATCATTTACAGAACATTGACTTTATTAAGAAGACCTCCTAGATCTAAGAGTGCAATGGGAAAATGTAGTGGCAGTAAGTCCTAACCCCCTGTAATAGAGTTCCTACTGTGCTGTGTTTCCAAATGATGTGAAATCTAAACCAACAGCTTGCTAGCCTGTCCCTTATTGGCTCAAGATTTTATGCACAGCAGAGTGTTCATGGTAGTGCCAGCCAGAGGAAACCACAACAGGACTACTCAGAGAGAGGGGTCAGATGGGCAGCCAATCCAGAAAGCTGTGCCAACCACTCTGCTGATGCCACAGAAGACGACTTGCTGCCTGCCTGATGCCTCCCCCTCTCGTACGTTCTGAGAAAAGACATAGGTTTGTGTTTGCAAGGGAGCCACATGGATCAAGATTAGACTACTATAATTCACTCTACCCTTGAAGACAACCCAGAAGGTACAACATAGGGCAGCTAGACTATTAATAGATGCCATCCTTTTTTATTATTATTAATTTTTATTCATTTTCAATAGGGATAGGATTTGGGGGGTGGGGGTCCGAGGGAGTGGACATGGGTAGGGGAAGGGTAAAATTCCAGAAAGCGCGAGGGTACTTTTACAGCCACTTATACAATTCTACTAGAATTTTTAAAAATAACCAAAAAAAGAACAATTTAACAGATTTTACCAGGATTACTATAGTTACTAATCTCTTCATTTCCTAATTGAACCTTTGCATTCTTCTTTTATCTATGCTTTACAGCCCATATTTCAAGTCCAACTATGAAATCATTTCAAGTTTTGCATCCTTTTAAAGATAACCATGTTTCTGCCATCCATCTTGATACACAAGACCTATTTTGCACCAGCTGCATTAGCCGCCAGTAGAATTCGAGATTCAATTCAAAATGTTGGATATTACCATTAAAGTACTACAGAGCTTCACACCCACATACCTGGTCTACCCATATGAGCCCACCACCAAATAAGGTCATCTGGAACTGCTCTCCAAAAGGTGCAAACCATCAAAGCAGTCCGGCTTGAAAAGAATCTTTCCGTGTTGTTGCCCTCATGCTCTAGAATTCTCTTCCGGAGTCCCTGCAAAGTATGACATTCTTCCATTGATTCAGGAGGGGGCAGAAGGCAGAATTGTTTTGGCAGGCCTTTGATTGCTAGGGATGGTTATTCTACCACTTATGTGGCAAGTGTTTCTATATGGTAATGTACATAAGGCAAAATGTCTAGGTTTTTGCTATTTTTGTTGCATTTTATCATTTTATTGTTGTGTGTGCTGCATGTGTATTGCTTTGCTGTTGTGTGCCATTCTGGGTGTCTTTGGAGAGAGGAATAGCATATAAATGGAAGTAATAAATAACTGGAGCCTTCGGTGCACTGCCCTAGATGGTGTTCCACTTAAAGGGAAGGGTTCATCCTATATCATAAATGGGTCAGCTGTGTCCAGTAGGTCCAGCAAGGGGCAGTGCAGAGGCAGAGCCCCACAGGGGCCAGCAAAAGCCTGGGGCAAGAGGGTGTCCCTTTTCCTGGAAGTGTCCTCCAATGAAAAAGGAGCATAACAATTTCTGGATCAAGCCCAAGGGCTAGTAAGTCCAGCATTGTGTTCCTCACAGTGGCTTACCCAGGTACTTCGCTCTGATGCTCTCTCCCTTGAAATGGAGTTCAAATGGTAGGCAAGGAGTTAGCAACAAAGTAAAGGATGTATTTTCAGAAGGTCGACATGAAGGTATCAAAAATGGGAGCTTAACAAAAAAACACCATGGAGTGGCACCAACAGCCACTCATCAGAGCAAACACAGCACAGAACATACAGTTCTATCCATGAGTATCAAATTCATCCTCCAAATGTGAATCTAAAAGTGAATCATGGACACACACAAAAGGGAGGTACCAGCAATCTAAGAGGAGTCCCAAGGTTTGCAGAAGTCCAGAACACCCTTAGCGAGGGGAACCCCTAAGGGGAGACAACACACTGAGAACTATGCCTGCTTCAGGGTCAACTATGACTGAGTGTTGTCAGTGGGGGTGTAGAGACCGATACTTATGTTGAAGTGCAATGGAAACCCAGAAAAAGAGCCTAAGTGGCTTGCTTGCTTGCTTGGTTGGCTGAATAGAAACTGGAACAGGAGCATTCCATATTGTAATATAACTTATACAAATTGCAACACTGACTATGCAAAATTAATACAGAGCAACTCGGTGATGTCCATAGGTGTGCAGGAGATCCTCCAAGACAGCCACAGGTAGCTCTCCCTTGCAAGGCACATCTGCAAACTCCAAAAAAAAGGCCCTTTTCCAGTTACCACCCACCGGAGAATTGAAGGAGAAGAATGCTCTAAACAAGAGTCCCAACTGCTCAGTCTCTTCCTAAGGGAGAAGACGTCTTGCTCCTTTCAGGCTGGCTGGCCATGGGTGGTTTTAATATTTAAAGATCAAATCCGTCACTTCGAATTGTGCTGGGAAACGAAGTGGGACCAGGACTCTTAAAACTTATCAAAAATATGTCCTCCTTTTGATAAAAAGATTATACTTGGCATTTCTGTACTCAAGGCAAAGCATTAAAATCTACACATCCATTCTTACCCTACATTAACCACACAGCTGGTGAACAAACTCACAGCTCCCACCACATTACACATACTCATTTTTCCACAGTGGAAATCCTGTTCTTCTTTAATCTCACGGAGTGCCATACAGCTAGGGGACATGCAGATCTTTCCCTGCAAAATCCTATGCCACAGTACTTCCAGACAGTTACTGTAATGCTGCTTATCAAAAGGATTTGTACAGCCATTGTGTCTTTTTAAGAGATTAGAGGAAGTATGAAAAAAGAGAGAAGTGGTGGGAGGGGAATGGGAGGGTTAGAGGACCATGGCCTCTTCTCCTTGCCTCCCCCAGCATAAAATCTGTTAAACAAAAGAAGTGCAATTTTAAGACAAACCATCTGGAAGCATCCCTAGGCAGTTGCAGTGGTACGTTCAATTACAGCATTGCTGCTATTTGCTGCCAACTACATATGCCAAGTTCCATTTCCAAAGCATGCAAGAAAGTAAATTTCAATTAACTACTCGTCATCCCCAATACATGAGACTGATCTGACACTGGAAGCTACAGAAATGACGTCACACAAAAAAGAAGTTGTCCATCAGCCATGACATCCTGTCCATTATATGCATACAAATTACTGTTAATATCACATCAGAAGAGCCTGGAACCAAACGTTCAGCTCATGATAGATTTCCATGATTGCCTTTGGAGCTGATAACATGTACCCCTGCCATGTGCCATTAGTATCTCGAGAACCAGATAGTTGGACTTTATATGAACAGTATTTTTAATAAGCAATGAAAATAATGTAACATGACATGGGGAAGAACTGCAACTAAATTAATTTGTACACAAGGAAAGATGAAGACAGTGTATTCATTTTCAGAGGCGATGCACCCATCACCACAGTGAAGTTATCTTGTAAGTATATCAGCTTTCCATTCTGTAGCTGACTGCCTAACAGATTAAATGTGATGGAGCGCTGAAATATTGTAAATGTTTGGGGGGGGGGGGGGTGTTAATTTTTTTTTTAAACGAGCCGTGCTTGAATCTTGCATATTTTTCATTTCTGTGAAACAGATAATTAGCTGTCACGCAATAAGCCGTTGAAGTCAAGCAACAAGTTGCTGGATAAAATAAACAGCTTGCAACCAGAGATCATTACCTTTTCCATCACCCAACTATATTCTAGTTATTCTCTTTATTTGTCTCCACACCATGCTTTTGCTTCTTAAATGTACCTCTTGGCTTTTGTTGTACATTATGTTACATTTAACTATCAGTACATATTGAGGATTTCTTCCTTGACATGCCATCTATCCAACATTAAAAAAACAAATGAAACTCTTTTCTTCCTTCTGTGAGTTTGCTTTCTTCCCTCCTCCTCCCGGCACCTTTCCCTTGCTCCCTTCTTCTGGCACCTACTTATTTTCATAATGTATTAAATGTCTATCCCATCTTTTGGAAAAGGAAAATAAAACATTCAAGGAGGCCAACAATAATAAAATGAAAATGAAAATGAATAGAGCTAAAACATGCAATCTGAATACACTTCAGTTACAAATAAACCAGTTAAAAGAAAAGAAAGAACAATATGCAGCTGATTAAAAACCAGTTAAAGCTTCTGTCATTAGTTCCTGCCTACTTTTTATTTCAGTCTCCAACTTCATTTCAGAACTGAATTGTCTTCACTGGAAGTTGTTTCACTTTCTGTTCTGTATCATACAGTATTTGGTAGCACTAAATCCTGCCCCTCAAAGGTGGAATAGTTGGAGACTTTAACAGAGCTGAAATTATGCCAGTCTGTAGCAAAGAAAGACGGCCAAGTCAAATAACTGCAAATGAGCACCTGTATATCCGTATCCTCCCAAAAGTGCATCCGTTTCCATTTCAATGTATGTGTGTGTGTTTTAAGTGTGGGCAAGAGGAGTTAAATGCCAAACTTTATTTTACCTTTTAAAAAAAATCCACCCCTTTTCTCCCAATATGTAAATCATTTTATCAGGATAAGAGTTGACACGAAGTGTTGGGAAATAGAGGAGAGGGGGAAACAAATTCACCTTGTTTCATTCCATGAAACCTATGCCAGTTTTCTTCTCTAGCAGAGAGCCTTTAATCCATTTTTAATTCTTTCAAGATGGATTCCTCCCTTACTCCCAACACCTCTTATCCATGAATAAACAAATACAGTTAGCCCAACACATTTAGTTTGGACTTCAAAAATCCGTAGCAGTCAACTTCAAAAGCACTAAAAGGAAGCACGATACGCAAATCGGTATTGTATTGACCTATTCTAAGAAATACAAGCTGTCTCTGATTTAGGGGTTGTTATTTTTATTCCCTATATGATGGGATTAAGAAAGCTCATATCCACACTACCATATACATCATCTCCACTTGACATCAAAGTCTTAATCAAGAAAAGCAGGTAGATTGCCAGGGCATGTGAAATCGTAACTGAGGTTGTCTACTCATTAAGCATGTCTCCCAGACTGCTTCATATACTTCCAAAATGTCCTGTCACAGACTGCTCAATAAGTGGAAAGGCAAATAAAAGTCTGGCATCCTAACCAAGATGTTTTGATGTTTGTTTGCTTTTTTAAAATACTTGAAAGACTGGAGCAATTGCGCTTGGTAGGCAGAAAACGTTCTATTCTCATTATGCCAAAGTGATATTTGCTCTGCAATCAAAATTAAAACTACCAAGTATAATTAAAGTTGGCTTTTTTCCTCCACATTGCTAAGCAAATATGTTAACTGTGAATAATTAGCTATAATTTACCATAGCATAATGATACCTGTAAAAGGGGCCAGCAAATAATAATAATAAAAAAGGCTCATCTCTATTTGGCACAGGTACTCCTCAATTCCAAAGTAAATGTGATCCAGTAAAAAGCAATGGTGAGCTGTGAAATGGAAGGCTGCATTACCCATGCAGTTATGATCTTAAGTGCCCAGATAGATGTACACTAAAGGTAAAGGTTCCCTTTGACAATTAAGTCCAGTCGTGTCCGACTCTAGGGGCCGGTGCTCATCCCAATTTGTAAGCCAAAGAGCCAGTGTTTGTAGACACTTTCCGTGGTCACGTGGCCAGCATGACTAGACACGGAACGCTGTTACCTTCCCACCTAGGTGGTACCTATTCATCTACTAACATTTGCATGCTTTCAGACTGCTAGGTTAGCAGGAGCTGGGACAAGCAATGGGAGCTCACCCCATCGTGCGGATTCGAACTGCCGACCTTTCTATCAACAACCCAGTAGCTCAGTGGTTTAACCCGCAGCACCACCCACGTCCCTTAAATTTGTACACTAGGATTGTGCAATGGTCATCTGCTTCAATTCAGTTTAAATCATTTGTCTTACAGAGGCTGAACTCCCGTTGCTTAAGTTAATGAGTCATAACTAGAGTAGGACCATTGAATCAATGAAATTTATACAGCAGTTGAATCAACAGATCCCCACTGATTCAGTGGACCTACTCTAGCTGTAGACTAAGCAACAGGCTCTTGTTGCGGAGTTTTGAATTTTGGTTTAAAAAATGTAGTTAAAAAAATAGCTGAACAGCAGAAATCTGGGATTCACAGAGCAGAATAGCTTCAAGTTCCCCAGAGTAGTCCACCTCTTTTTTTCTCGTTAACTGGCACTTACAGTCTCAATAACTCACTCTGAGACATAAGTAGGAGGAAAAAAAATAAAAGGTTTCATTTACTTACAGTTGGATATATCTACAGCAAACTGAAGAAATATGGCTGAGTGACTTCCAACAACAGGCCTCAACAGACTAACTGCTTTCAACAGACAAAAAAGATAAAAAGAAGCAGAGCAGAGAGGCTGGGCTTTCTTTGAATTAAGAGGCAGGGAAGGGATGATTGTGTTAGTGCTAGATAAATTGACAGTCACCCCAGCCCAGAAAGATCCCTCCCAGGCAAACCAACTAAAGGCAGCATGTGAGCTTGCAATAACCCCAACAGATTTCAGCCAAACACTAACTGATTCACTTCAAGTCAATTTGTAGCACAACCACTTCTATTTGTATCCGAATATTCAAAAGTATTTGCACATATTTGTATGAGTCCAAAAAGTGAAAAACACCCACTCCTGCTGGGAACTATGCAATTGACTCAAATTTACTCAACAAAAACATTTGTGGAATTGTAGAAAGGAGAAGGAATACTCCAGTTAGTAGCTTTGTTCCCCGGTGGGTAGAGTACTTAATTACTGTTTTATATCTCACATGTGCCACCCACCTTGCTAAAGTGCTACGAAAATAAAAGCCAGATACCTAAACCACTGAGCTATCCAGCAGTCATTTTCAAAGTATTACATTGATCTTCTGAGTGAGATTCACTGTCACAAACTTTTTGGTGTGGTGGCGATTGTTACTATTTTTCAGCTTTTCAAACTGGAGCATCAAAGCAATGTTCAGAGTCCCAATTCAATTCAAGTGAAACTGGGGCTTCCTTTCTTTGCTTCAGATCAGTTTAGAAATGGACAAATACCTCTGCTTTGCTTTGTGGGGTAATGATTTTATTTATTTAACTTATATGCCGCCCACACTACCCAGAGGTCTCTGGGCGGCTTAACCTGAAGCAGATCCCTAATGTATACCATAAATGTATGGGACTAAATTCAATTTTTAGTTCCCACCTAGAGTAGACCCATTGAATCAGTCTCTGCATCACTTCCATAAATCTCATTCACTGGGTTTACTCCAGCAATTGCATTTGGGCCATGATGTTTTTATAGCATTTCTTATATTCACAGTTTCCATTTTGTCTGCAGACAAGGTAATAAAATGCTTCATTTCTTTCATTTTGACAATACAATGAAATGTAGCCAGACATTGCTGTATTCGGCCCGCCCGCTTGCATTCCTGCCACCTGCAGGATCTTCAGGGTCTGCCCTGTTGTTAGACACAGTGAAGCAACCACCTCAGTCAGCAGATGCTGGGGGTGCGGCTAGCAGAAGGCAATCAGCAATTCTTCCTGAGCTCTCTGGTCATTGCTCTCTGTTGAAAAATAAAGATGTGAGTTGCGTAGCCTGTAGTGTCAACCCACCTTGCACAGAGAGGGAAATAACACTGTGCCTGAAATCAAGTAGTAATAAAGTAAACCCACTGAATCAGTGCAGGTTTGGTGAATCAACTCCTCTGTAAACCTCACTGATTCAATGGGCCTGCTTCAATTGTGACTTACTACTGGATTTCTGTCAATGTGTTCCTGTCGTCTCACAATACTGCAGGGGTCTAACAAGCTTCTTCCCTCATCTGTGCAGTTGCTAAAGCTCTGGGAGCTTTAGCAGTAAAAGGTGGCATGTCACTGCTCTTCTACTCAATTCAATGCAGACTGTTTTTTTTTTTAAAAAAAAAGACACCAATGAACAGTGTGTGGAGTCAGCATACATGGTAGACATCAAGACGAACTTCCTAATGCCCGTGGCGCTTTCTCCTTGCTGTCTTCGCTGCCATCTTCCCTGGGTATTCTCTACCTGGAAAATTCTGGAAAGGGTTGCCATAAGTGGCCGGACTGCTCATCAGCTCGCTGTGATGAGTTTGCTATTCATTTTGAGGGAAAAATCGCTCAGATTCGCAGTGGGTTGGACTCCACCGTTACTGCAGAATCAGAGGATGTGTCCAGTGTGCCGTGCTTAGGTCAAGTATTAATGGATGAGTTTCAATTGTTGAGACCTGAGGATGTGGACAGGGTGCTTGGATCTGTCTGTTCTACCACCACTCCGCTCGACCCTTGCCCATCTTGGCTAATCGGAAGATCTGCCAGGGGGGTTCGCACCTGGGTCCAGGAGGCCGTGAACGCCTCTTTGAGAGAGGGAGTGGTCCCTACCACCTTGAAAGAGGCGGTAATTCGGCCACTCCTTAAAAAGCCTAACCTGGACCCAAGGCTGGTGGTTAACTACCGACCAGTGGCGAACCTCCCTTATTTGGGCAAAGTGTTGGAGCGGGTTGTGGCCGGGCAACTCCAGGCGCTGCTGGATGAAACGGATTTTCTGGATCCATTTCAATCGGGTTTCAGGCCAGGTTTTGGTACGGAGACTGCCTTGGTCGCCCTGTATGATGACCTTTGCCGGGAGAGAGACAGGGGGAGTGTGACCCTGTTGATACTCCTGGACCTCTCAGCGGCTTTCGACACCATCGACCATGGTGTCCTTCTGGATAGGCTGGCTGGGTTGGGAGTTGGGGGCACCGCTTTACGGTGGTTCCGCTCCTTCCTGGCTGACCGTGTCCAGAGGGTGGTGCTGGGGGACAGTTGCTCTGCCCCATGGCATTTATGTCATGGGGTTCCTCAGGGCTCAATACTGTCCCCCATGCTGTTTAACATCTACATGAAACCGCTGGGAGAGGTCATCAGGAGGTTTGGGCTGAGGAGTCAGCAATATGCTGACGATACTCAGCTCTACCTCTCGTTTTCCACCAACCCAGGTGAGGCGGTTTCTGTGCTGAACTCGTGTCTGGACCTGATAATGGACTGGATGAGGGTTAATAAATTGAAACTCAATCCAGACAAGACGGAAGTGCTGTTAGTGGGTGCTTCGCTGGACAGGCTGGAGGTCCATTTCCCTGCCCTGAATGGGGTTACACTCCCCCTAAGGGACAGGGTCCGCAGCTTGGGGGTGCTCCTGGACCCCAGTCTAACACTGGAAGCCCAGGTGGACTCGGTGGCCAGAGGCGCCTTCCTTCAGCTGCGGAAATTATACCAGCTACGGCCCTACCTGGACGAGCGGAGTCTCATGACAGTTACACACGCACTGGTAACATCTCGCATAGATTACTGCAATGCGCTCTATGTGGGGCTGCCTTTGAAGATGGTCCGGCGACTGCAACTGGTCCAGAATCGAGCTGCGCAGCTGGTGAGTGGTGGGGCCGCTAGGGACCATATCAAGCCGATTCTATTTAAGTTACATTGGCTACCAGTTGCTGCCCGGGCCCAATTCAAAGTGCTTGTTTTGACATATAAAGCCCTAAACGGCTTGGGCCCTGGATACCTGAAGGACCGCCTCCTTCCATATGAACCTACCCGGCAGTTAAGATCTAGCCAGGGGGCCCTTTTGAAAGAGCCGTCCCTCAAGGAGGTAAGAGGGACGGCTTGTAGACAAAGGGCCTTTTCGGCAGCTGCCCCCAGACTATGGAATGCCCTCCCGACTGAGATTCGTCTGGCGCCGACGCTGATGACATTTCGGCGCCAGGTCAAAACCTTCCTGTTCCAGAAGGCTTTTAATTGAAATGATATCAGCTGTGGGTCCGATGGCAATTTTTAGAGTATATATTTTAATTGCATTTTAATTGTTTTGTCTTTTTATTGTATTTTAAATGTTGTAAGCCGCCCAGAGACCTCTGGGTAGTGTGGGCGGCATATAAGTTAAATGAATAAATAAAATAAATAAATAAATAAGTGATTATTATTAAGGAAAGCAAGGAGCTGAAGAAACCATGAGAATGAGAGATTCGTTCTGATACTAAAACAGGATCTTCCACTCGTTTTGCATTTTTCATCTGGAATGTGACATGGATAGATCCTAGAAAGCAAAGGCCAACACTCACACACTGATGAAAGCAGACATTGCAGAGTCAAAAAAGAAGTCAAAAAGATATTGATTGCATGGGGGAACTCATACTAATAGAAATAATAGTTACTATTGTTTACATAGTTAGTTACTTTTTAGGAACACCTAACTATGCCAGCCCATTTTGCTGGGGTACAAAACATACCCTCCTTCATACACTGGAGCATCCCCTGACAGCCCTTCACACAGAGGGCTGCTTTATAGAAACATTTGATCACTAAATGGGCAGGACATGATTTTATCCAGAGAAGAGACCTACGGAGGGCATCACAACCAAACCCTTCTCTCTCCCTGGAATAATTACAAAAACAAAAAACAAAACTGCCAGAGCTGGCTGTCCAAATAGAACTTTCTGCTTTTTCCTCTGGCCAGGTTTTACAAGGACATATCTATGTTCTTACAGCTGCCTCCTGGGGTTTTGCTGTGTGAAAACAGATCATTCTGAAAGTCTCATCGCAACAATCAGAGAGCGTATCCATTTCATCATTAGGATGAGATAAATGATGGGGGTAAAACCATTGGCAGGGAATTCCATATCCATTGCAAACTCAAAAAAACATCTGCATACCAATGTCTTGTTTCATAAATGAAGCACTGAGAGATTACCGTGGCATACCTGCACTTAGCAAATGAGAAATGCCAGAACAAATCAAGCAGGAAATCCATATTGGACTATGACAAATTGATTCTGAAATCACACTTTCTACAATCAGTTATTGCTACAGTGATTGATAGTTCCACATTTTCACATGGATTTAAGGTCTAAGAGCCACGTTGATAAGAACAGAAAAGTAACTAAGCAATCCAAACACAGATGTTTGACATAAACTCAGCATAGATTTGTTGCATTCTATCACACTTGCCACTTGACTTTAATTTTCCAGAAGAAAATGCACCTTCTATAGTTTGTATATCTTCTGAGGCCTCAAACACATTTTTGGTATGAGTTTATAGCGGTGTACTTCTTACAAATCACTATTTTAGACATTCCCAGAGTCATCAGCATCTGTGAATTCCTGCCACACTCATATATTATTTTGAATTGATAATTCTCAAGAAAAGCTGGTTTTTAATGTTCAATTATTTGTACATCTTAATATGTGTGCTAAAAACAGCTATTAATTGCCAGTGTTGTTGTTTTTTAAAAAGATTCCTCTGAGTAATGAGCAATCTGTCTTCAGAAGAAAAGAAAATGAGCAGGAGAAGAATTAAACCATGGAATTCATGTGGATTTATAGAATATTGTGAGAACAGACAATTTTTTAAATAATAGAGACTGAGGGTGTGATCACACAAGAAAATAAATCACAATTTGAACTGCTTGTGGGAGTGGTGCAATGCAATCTATTTCCCAACAATCACACAACATATGGGGAAACATGTGCCAGCCCAACCCTGATCCATGCCCAAGTTGGACGTTTTTAGTCCAACTGTACGGCTTCTACTTTTGGGGTCTGGGCTGGAGTGATTCCCCAGCAGATGGAAGGGTCACTTTAAGGGAGATCACTCCTGTAAAAGCAACCCTTTCTGGTAGGATCAGGCACATGCCTTTGCAGCTGTGTGATCACACACTGAAACAAGAACAAGGAAATCAATTTCCAACAGAATGTCCTTTCTTTCCAGCAAATACTATTTCAAACCTATCCGACTACCAATATAAATAAACAAACAAAGCTATGCAAAATGGGTTCCCAGACTGTCAAAGTGACATGAGCTACTCACCAGCGGGGCTCCCTAACCAGCCCGTTGGCCAGATATAACTACATTAATCTTGTGATTAATCAACTAGGTTTTCTTAATCAGATGACAATATTAAATGAGTTCTAAGATTTTGCAGACAAATGACTCAATTTTTACAGAACTGATGGTAGCAGTGCTGCAGGGGGTTGGGATTTTCATCAGACCCACAGTGGGAGAGGAAAGGCTTAAATTTTCCTAACTGCCTACACATGCACAACAAAAACACACAAGTTTGAACCATACACACACCACACCACTTTTTATAATACCCTGGCAATGTGGATCTTTCCCACATTACATAGATAATATGAGTACATTCAGTACATAGGAGACACTCAAGAGCACTCTTTCATTTTGAACCAGAATGTCCCAGCTCTGACAGAAATGCCACTAGTATGGTTACTTGAAGGGATGCCAGTATAAAAATAAATTTAGCCCTTAGATCAGCATCATGGGCCCTTCTTGTAGGTCTGTCATCAGTTTCACAGGAACGAGAACGAGACCTTTTTTGGCTTTTTAAGTATTTGTATACTTATTGTTTTTAGTTTTAAGTATTGTCTTTTAAAGCAGCGGTCCCCAACCTTTTCCGGACCGCAGACCGGCTGAGCCTCTTAAGAAGGCGGGGCACACACCCCTGCACGCTCACACGTCCACGCTGTCTCTCAGGTGCATGCGTGAAGCGGTGGGGGAATGCCCGCCCACCCACCAGCACTGGCGTGAGCACTACCCCACCCCTTCGCGTATGCGCAGGAGCACCTGCACGCCCGCCCGTGTGCCTGCCCACCCCTTTGCACAGGTGCATGTGTGAAGGGGTGGGGGAGCGCTCACACCAGCGCTGACACGCACGTGTGTGTGCAAAGCAGCTTTGGGGAGTGTGTGCGGGGGGCGGGATGTCTGTCTTCGTGGCCCAGTCCGGCTCAGGCCACGGACCAGCACCGGGCCGCGGACCGAGGGTTGACGACCTCTGTTTTAAAGGATGTAAGCTGCCTTGGCTCCTTTTCACAGGGAAAGGTTGGGGGAAATATTTTAAACAAACAGGCAAACATTTGCTGTAGAGGAAATTGCAAGTGAATATACTTGTGGGATGAAGAAACTGGCTACCTGGCAGAACTGCTTATCCATATACAAAATCTTACTAAGAAGTAAGTCTTCTGAATACAAGAATAAAGTATCTTCTATTTCTAAATTTGTACCTCTTAGAACAGCGTTCCCCAACCTTTTCCGGTCTGCGGACCGGCTGGGGAAGGCGGGGGCACCCCCCGCGCTCACACGCATGCGCGAACAAGCATGTGTGCGCTCTTGCATGGGCGTGCGCGCGCCCACACGGGCGCCACACCACAATTTGCGCATGCACATGGGCACGCACAGCCCCGCATGGGCGTGCCCCGCCATTTGCGCATGAGCACCCGTGCGCATGCGCAAACGGCAGCGTGCGCTCGTGCGGGCATGCCGGAGTGCTGCGCAGGTGCAAACGGGGAGTGCGGGGGTGAGTGCGCACGGGGGCGGCGGGAGGTCTCTCTCGGCGGCCCGGTCTGGCCCACGCCACGGACCGGCACTGGGCCACAGACCGGCACTGGGCCGCGGACCGGGGGTTGGGGAACGCTGTCTTAGAAGACACGATTATACCCACACCACATTCCATACCATGATAATCCGCTGTGTGACAACAAGGCTTTTCTATTAAACTATGAAGGCAATTACATTACTAAAAGAACCGGGATTTGATTCATTTGATTTTTTTAAAGAGGGCTATACGATGTACAAAGGAGCCCGATTTTTTTTGCCAAAGACTTACGTTACTCTGTTCAGTATCGAGTTATTTTAACTCTTCCGCCATGGGCCTGATGCAATGCCACCATAATTTTATTTTAAGCCTGATGTAATGTCACTATAATTTCGATCAATTTCCCCAATGTGAACTCCTCTGCCAAAGTACATTGCTCCTGTAAGGCATTCATATGGCTGAATTATCAGGCTCTTGTGTTGGGCATTGCATCACCTACTCAGCCACTGCAACCCAGCTTCACTGTGATAGAATGCAGCAGCTGGTTTCAGAGCCTGGAAGCTGTGGCGCAGCCCCAGAAGCCAGCCAAGAGGAGCAGGGGCATTGAAGCTGGGCTGCTACTGCTGAGCAGGCAATGCACCGTGCAGCTGATGGGTGGTGAAGCTGGGCCATTACATCCTGGAGCATGATGCCGTTCCTCTAGGTTGGTGCCTGGGGCCGCACCACAGCTTCCAGGGAACTGCTGTGTCTTAGATTGCAGCAAGCGATTTTCAGGGATCACCAGCTCCTTGCAACTTCTTTGTCACTTCAGGAAGGCTGAGAGGGGTATTATCATTGAGCTGGGTAGTCCCAGTGTTGCAGGAATGAAGGAGGTGGAGAATGAAGAAAGGCAAAGCAGGTTGGAAGTACAGAAGAACAGGGAAGTGGCTTCCCAACTGCCCTGGCCTGGCAGGAAAGGAAGCTGGGATTCTTGGCATTGAGAGTCCTGGTGGATGAGGAGCATTAACACCTTCCTCTATTTAAACTGACAAATTACCAAGTCTCAATTGCTGACAATCAACCTGTGGGTCACTGCAGCAGGCGAGCTTTACCACCCTTCAGCTGAGCAGCAAAGGAAACACTAACAGCAATTTATAATCACGTAACTGTTGCATGATTATAAATCAAATTAAATAACACTGATGCATATTGAGAGGTATATCACTAATGTAACCGGGCCCTATGTTTATTTTTTAATAGGATTAAAATACGGAGACGCATCTAAATCAAAGTTTGAACCATAACAATCTCCTGTTCATGAATCTGATAGTCTTTCAAAATCTTTATGTCAGAAAAGAGGGAAAGGTTTTCTAGGATTCAGTGTGTCAGGTTTCGACTTAACTAGCCGTAGGCACCATGCTTCTGTACTTGGAAAGACAGGGGAGCCACTTGCTGTTTTGCTTCTAGGGGCTTGCTCTTCAAGGCAGTATGGTCAAACTCTAGGCCATATTTGCAATATCTCTTACATTTTTTCAGAGAAGTTAATGGGAGTCACAATACTCATACAACCTATGACTATGGGGATGTACTTTGCACTGACGCCACTTTTGTCTGATGGGATTGTCTAACTCACCTAGCTAAGATCTCAGGCAAAGTTTTTTCTTGCCCTACTTTAGGAATTATTTGGAAGATTACGGGGAAGATTACGTTTTCAGTTTTGACTACAGTGCAAGACTTATTTTCGTTTGCCATATGATCAGATTACATTTTATATTAAAGAACTCAGCCCTCAAGAATTTACTCTGAACTAAAGCCAGAGGTTTCTAGTCCTGTTTGCTGAAATGATCATAAGATGCCAAAAATTTCTGTCAGGAACACAAGATCTATTGTCTGCTAAAACCCAAATTTGTTTCAAGTTGGAGGCTACATCAAGTAAACAAGATTTTACTCTCTGCTAAAGGGCTAATATTCTAGCCATTATTAAAAAAAGCTATTAGCCTACATGCTGCTGGCACAGTCATGGTTAGAAAATTAATGTTTTCTGGGAAGCTAATTTAGTAGTTATCGTTGACAGGATAAATTAGATAACTTGTTTCTCAATGTTTTAACTCTTGTGTGTTTAAGTTAGGTTAATATAGGGCATGTAGGCTTTTTGCTGAAGGGCAGCCCTTCCCAACTTAGTGCCTTGCAGATGTTTTGGATTTAATTTCCCATCAGCATCTCCAACATTGTCAATAAGAAAGAATACCTGAAGTTATACTTCAAGAATGTGGGCACTGCATTGGGTAAGGCTGCTCAAGAATATACTCAACCTTTTTTTTTAAAGTGCTGAGCTCTTTCTCATTAGATGCTAGATGCACAGTTAGAAAAAACATTTTAAGTGAAATCACCATGCGCACAGAGAAATCATCTCAGACATAACTGCCTTACTGGGAGAGTTCTCATTGCTCCTAAACTGACTGTTAATGAAGGTTCACAGATGTAAATTTAACATGTAATCTGATAATTAAATCTAATCCAAAATATAAATTGGTGCCTGACAAGCCAATGGCTGAAGTTCTGTTGCTTAGTGTAGTAAGTTGCACTCAAGGAGGCCCATTGAATCAGTGGGGATTTGTGAGGCAGCTCCTCTGTAAGTTCCATTAATTCCAATGGGTCTACTTACTATCCTAAGCAACATGATTTCAGCCAATACGTGTGGATTGACTTCTTCCAGAGAGAACCCTCTCAATAAAGATGATCAGGTTTAATCCATAGAATAGTCTCTCCCCTGTTTGTGTGCCTAATTTTAATATAAAGGAACCCTACACTGTCAGTCAAGCCATCTAAGATTTTACTATAAAAGTCAAGAAAATTGCTTCTTCATCAGATGAAGCAAACTAAAGTCCATGAAGCCTTATGCATAATAAAACTTTGTGGTCTTTAAGGTACTGTAAGGCTCTTTGTAGGTTTTGCTGCATCTATGGCTCTCTCCTGTCCTAAGAAATTGCTACCATAAAAGAGTGTACTCTTGTCATTTCTGACAAATTTGAGGTACTGAGAACCAGGATTGAAAGCACAGTTTTATCAAACCTAAAGCCACAGGCACACAATATCTTTATTAGGACCAACTGAAATTCCACAAAAGTGTGGAAAATTTGTAACTGGGCCCTTCTCACCTTCTGGAAGACAGAGTCCCAGCAGATGATTAAACGTGTATCAGTTGAGGAACTTTTCCAAGTTTCTGCTTGGTGCTTTATTGTTAAATTCAAAATGCATAAGAAGTAATCTGGGGGGAAAGGAAATATAATAAGATTGAAAAGTCCAGTTCTAACATCACACTTAAAAGGCCATCCTCACTTATATATCTGTCTGGCATGTATATAAAATAGAGCCTTTGATGAACTTAGACCTAAATCCAGTGTAAGGCTAAAAAAAGCCAAAAAACATACTTGTGGCTTTGTGTTGGGCATTCTATTGGAATATATAATTATGTAGTCCAGCATGTATGTGTATATAAGAATGAATGAATGATTTTTCATAAGCTAATATGTTTAACCAATCAGATTCTGTCTAGTGTCAGCCAATAGGTGCTTAGAGAGTAAACTACCATATATAAGAAAAAGTGACAGGATGAGGCTTGTTCTGTTAGTATCTGATAAACTTATCTGTTAGCTTTTCTGTTAATAACACTGTTGACATGTAGGGGTTCAATTAGGACTGTCTGCTGCTAAGTGTCTTAGTATGCTACTAAAAGAGGATGTTATGAAA
Source organism: Intellagama lesueurii (assembly GCA_037013535.1). NCBI lineage: Eukaryota > Metazoa > Chordata > Lepidosauria > Squamata > Agamidae > Intellagama > Intellagama lesueurii. The sequence continues at coordinate 105,220,625 of JBAJHW010000003.1, forward strand.
ACTGTTGTACGTCTGCCAAGCATAAACCAAATCTATACCAAGCCAAATGTTCATGTATTGGTAGTTTATTCTTCTACGTGCTATACAATAAACATTCTTAAAATTTACTATGACTAAATAATTATTCTTTCAACTGTTGGCGCTCACATATATCAAGGGAGAAAATTAATCATAATTTGTGTGGGGGTGTTTTTATAGTCATGCTTGATCCATTGTGTGTGTAAACTCTCAAAAATTTCAACACATTCCACCTTGTAACTAGTAGCACATTTTCCTGCAGTCCTAGGCATGCTATAGGTATTTATAACCAGCTGTTCCACCAGTTGTGGGACCAGTTATACTACTGGCTTTTCAACTGGTTTAGCAACTAGAAATGGCTTTGTACTTGCATCATCTAGAATGGATGCAGGTACGAAGCAGCAGCAGATGCAGAATGACATTGCTGGATATTGACCAGAATCTCAGAATCACCTGAAGACAAGGCATGCTGATTTCCCTAAAGCAGGAGAGAGGCGACTTTGGGGCATCCGAGGGCATGTTTTCTGCTCCGGGACTTTTAGGGTAACACAAACCACACGAAATGCAAAAAAAAATAAAAAATAAAAAAAATGAAACTAGAAAATGGCTAGAAGTTAACTTTCGGTGTTTGGGGTTTCTAAGGAGTGTGGGGATAGGGAACACTATTTAAAAAGTGAATCACCATTCCTGACAGCTTTGGGGAGCTGCACATCACTTTTGTGCTAGAACAAAGAGAAGACCCAGGACAGCTGGGAGCTGCAGAAACCGAACAAAAACAGGGCCTCATTTTGCCCATCGCTGCCCTGAAGAAACCCTCTTGAAGATTCCAGACTTCCTGGCGAGTGGTTAGAAGGGGCACTTGAAGTTGGCCTTTCATTTTGCCTTTAGCTCTCTCTCTCTCACACACACACACACACACACACACACTCACACACACACACACACACACACACACACACACGCACACACTTTACCTTATCAGTGGTTGGGCTGCTTCTCTATTCCTCTCATGTTCCTTTCCATCACTCCCAGTTGTCCAGAATTAATTATTGTCTTTGTGGTTAAAGATCTGAATGAAGGAGAGTTTGCTCTAATTGAATTGTGGAGAGATTACATACAATTAGTTTCAGGCTACTTTGTGAAATAACAAAATCAAGGTCTTAGCATCAAATGACTGTGTGTTTGGAGTACACAAAAAGCCACTATACAAGCCAATTTGGCTGGTGAAATAAAGTGCATCAATAAGATCTAATTGGAGCGCGTGACTCAAATTAATTGGCAGGGGTATCTGGGAGCTAGTGTAATGGATTTATTTTAATGAATGATAGCAACTTAAGCTGTTACACGTGCTTGTGTGTGTTTGTGGCTTTTTCTCAAATTATATGCATCATTACCCTGTATCCCCGAAAATAAGACCTAACCTGAAAATAAGCCCTAGTATGATTTTTCAGGATGCTCGTAATATAAGCCCTACCCCAAAAATAAGCCCCAGTTAAGTGAAACCCCACCTTCCACCACTGTGCAGCAACCAGAAGAAGATGACATGACTATTTGAATAACATAGATTGTTGTACATGAAAAAAAAATAAAACATCCCCTGAAAATAAGCCCTAATGCATTTTTTTGGAGCAAAAATTAATATAAGACCCTGTCTTATTTTCGGGAAAACAGGGTATTATTTTGGTTTCTCGCTTCTTCTGTCTCTGTGCACCAGCACAACAGACCGGGAAAGTAAAATACTAGGAACATACAGTGGTGCCTCGCTAGACGATTGCCTCGCAGGACGAGGAAATCGCTAGACGATGCCTTTTTACGATCGCTACTGCGCTTCGCAAAACGATGTTTCCCTATGGGGAATTTCGCTAGACGATGAGGTTTCCCCATAGGAGTGCGCCGACTAGTGGTCAAAAGCTGTCAGTGCAGCTGTCAGTGCATTCCTATGGGGACCCTCACTCGCTAGACGAGGTTTCCCTATGGGAAATTTCGCAAGACGACTGCGTTTTCCCTTGGAACGCATTGAAGCGATTTCAATGCATTCCAATGGGAAAACGTGCTTCGCTAGACGATGTTTTCGCTAGACAGCGATCCTTGTGGAACGGATTAACATCGTCTAGCGAGGCACCACTGTATAAGAGTTCCTTTTGTGAGATGGCAGTTAGAATATTGGTCTGGGACTTGGGAGATCCAGGGTTAAGTCATCACTGATCCACGAAACTCACTGGGTGACATTGGACCACTTTCAACCTGATGCATTTTATTTTATTTATTATTAAAATATTTATTTCCCCCGTATATCTGGAGATCTTAGGCTAGAATCAGTAGCACGGATTCAAACACTATAAAATAATTGGAAGCAATATAAATCAGTTCAACACAAACACAATCATAATAGAACCTGCACTCTAAGTAAGCCATGAACACCAGTTCTCAAATGGTGGGTTGAACTGCAGTGTTTTAATGTTGTGACAAAAGGAAGCTGATGCCAGTGAGTTCCCAAAGGGAGGGCATTCTACTGCCAGGGAGCCACATAGTGTATTGCTTCTGAAACAGGAAAGCCTTCTCCTCTGGAGATCTTAATACTTATGAAGACTATAAGCATATACATACATATATATTATATATGTATAATATATAATACATATATATAATATAAATATATTGCCTTGATCAAATGACCCCACAGGCCATTATATAGAAATACGATTTCTATATATAATGGCCTGTGGGGTCCCTCAGGGTTCTGTTTTGTCTCCTATGTTATTTAACATCTACGTGAAAGTGCTGGGAAAGATTGCCCGGAGATTTGGAGTTTGGTGGAACCAGTATGCAAATGACACCCAACACTATCTCTTCTTGTCGTCTAAATCTGAGGAAGTTATTTCAGCTCTAGACCAGTGTCTGATGTCAGTAATGGACTGGATGAGGGTGAATAAACTGAAACTTGATCCAGACAAGACAGAGGTGCTCCTGGTCAGTCAAAGACAGATCAAGGAACAGGGATGCAACTTGTGCTGGATGGGGTTGCACTCCCTCTGAAAACACAGGTGCACAACTCGAGGGTGCTCCAGGATTCTTCTCTGAACCTGGATTGCCCAGGTTTTGGTGGTGGCCAGGAGTGCCTTTGCACAATTAAAACTAGTGCACCACCTGTGCTCGTTTCTTAGGATCTGATCTGGATAAGGTGACACATGTCCTAGTTACATCACAGCTAGATTACTGTAACATACTCTATGTAGGGCTGCCTCTGGAAGGTGTTCAGAAACTTCAGAGGTCCAAAATGTGACTGCCAGGTTGCTAAATGGGGCTGGTCACAGAGATAATATAACCCTTGTTAGAACAGCTTCACTGGCTACTGATCCATTTCCAGGCACAATTCAAAGTGCTGGTTCTAACCTGTAAAGCCCTAAATGGCCTGGGTCCAAGCTATCTCAAAGACCATATCTCTCTATGAGCCAGCTCAGGTGTTAAGATAATCAGGAGAGGCTTTTCTCTTGGCCTCATCATCCTCACAGGTGCATTTGGTGGGGACACGGGAGACGGCCTTCTCTGTTGCTGCTCCCAGACTTCAGAACTCTCTCCCACAGGAAGCCAGGGTGGCCCCATCTTTGCTGTCCTTCCACAAGCAGGTGAAGACCTTTCTCTTCATGCAAGCTTTCCTTTAGTGACTGGCTGCCTGAGTGGGGTTGTGTCTTACAGCTTTGAGTGTATCTTTGGTGTTCCTTTTGTTTACTGTCTTTTAGTATGGTGTTTGTTTGACCCATTTCAGCATTTGTATACTTACTGTTTTTAGCTTTAAATATTGTCTTGTAATGAGCCACCTTGGGCTCTTCTTAAGGAGGAAATGGGGTAAAAATATTTTAAATAAATAAATGTTTTTGACAGCAGTCCAGCTGTCACAATTTGCAATAGTTCCAGCTTCCACGGTGTCCTCAAAGGCAGCCCCATGTAGAAAGTGCACAGAGCTCAATCATACATTCCTGACTCCATCTCCATGGTTAACAGGCATAATACTGGAAGAGGGCTAGAGTACTGAGTTATCATGTGGCAGCACATGCTCATGTGAAGCAGGTGATCAACTTTGCCAATTACGATAGAGCGTCCTACCTGGTAGGTTATTTACCAAGAACAAGAGTTATACAAGACATATTCTAGAGAGCTATGCACTCTAACTCACTCATATCTTACTCTGCTAAAAACCAGCTTCAAAATTTAAGATGTTGGGATGTTCTTCTGGAAAAAAAAAACATCAAAAAGCAAAAAGAAATACAAGAAGATTGCACACATTTCCTGGACATCACATGAAAAGTTCTGAACGAGGGCTCAGCAGGCTGAGAGGAATCTTCTCTAGAAGTAAAACTGTAACCTTTCATGCAAAGACTGGGTTAATTTGCATAGTCTATTACTAGTCAAAGTCCAAGGTTGATACTTGTTGGGGAAAAGGAAAACGCATACTTTTATTTAAATATTCTGCTCTAATAAAATGCCATCAAAAGTTTACACTTATGAGTCATCTTTTGTTCACTTCATTAATATGGAACTATGTACCTTAACAGCTTAATTTGACCAACAAGATTTGAGGTCACTTCAGCAGCCAAAGGAACAAAACTAAATTTCTTGGTATCAGTTTAATAACAAGTAAATTATCCCTTCCCTTTATTCATTTGAAAGGATAAACTCTGCTCAAAGGATGTGCAGGCACACATCCCAAATTATGTGTCTTCATCTGGCCCTACCATGCATGTCCCCCCATGGCAGTCTGAGGCAGGCTATGCTTTGTCTGCAGACTTCTTTCTACATGGAAGCTTCCAAGGATTCTTAGCTCTTCAAAACCAGCATTCCGGATGGAATGGAGGAAAGCCCTCATATATAGGAGTTTACATATAAAGCTCTCCCACTTCAGGTGATCACACAATTCTGAGATCAGATATGGAGTCTCCCCTCTGTGCACTTGTGCAACTCCCTCCGAAGAATCATGTTGCGGCCACCGTCACTGTCAATTTGGCCACCAAAATTCGTGAATGTAGTGGCAAAAAGCACCCTCTGTAATTTTCTTTTCTCTTCTAAGAAACACACATGCTAAGTTTTGCTCTCCCACACCCCTCCTGCAGATGCTAACCTAGTTGTCAAAAATACACATACCTCTTTTAAAGGGAAAACAGAATCCTAGTTAACATTCACATAACAAAGGATACAAGCAGAGAAATATAAAATGTGCTCATCTGGAAAGATGACCCAGACCTTGGTTACACCTAACTTCTCATTTGGAAAGGAAGCTGCCCGGCTGGTTGTTGGGAAGGATCTTTTTCCAACAGGAAGATGGATCTATCCAGGGCATGAAACTTGCCAGTTGAGTCTTCTCTCCAAGTAAGGACAATTTAGGTGCCTGTAAGGTCTGGGTCAGGGACGTGGTGGCGCTGCGGGTTAAACCGCAGAAGCCTCTGTGCTGCAAGGTCAGAAGACCAGCAGTCGTAAGATTGAATCCACGCGACAGAGTGAGATCCCGTCGCTTGTCCCAGCTCCTACCAACCTAGCAGTTCGAAAGCATGTAAAAATGCAAGTAGATAAATAGGTACCACCACGGTGGGAAGGTAATGGCGTTCCGTGTCTAGTCGCGTTGGCCACGTGACCATGGAAACTGTCTACGGACAAACACTGGCTCTACGGCTTGGAAATGGGGATGAGCACTGCCCCCTAGAGTCAGACATGACTGGACATTTGTCAAGGGGAACCTTTACCTTCACCTAAGGTCTAGGTCCTGCAGGTAGAACTCGCAGAAAGGAGGATTAGGATTTATGGGATTTGTAGCTCAAACAATCCAAAATGCACATCCTTAGCAACTACCACCTGGCAAAATGTGGTCACATTACCATCATGTGCTCAATCACGTCACCAATTGTACAGTTACAATTTCATTTGGGTCTTACATTGTGGACTTCTAGATGTTTGTGAAAGATGGGTAAAGGGATATTTGCTGAGATATATCAGTGCATGAAATTCTGCAGAAAATTGTCCACTTCAACAATAGGCAACTCTCTGTTGTAGAAAAATTCTTTTTTCCTTACATTCTGAAGAGTGGCTGGGGGAAAAATTGTTACCTCCTAAACATTAGTTGACTGTGATTGCTTTTTTATCTCCATATTTCTGGGTTTAATAGTTAAGTGTTCATGCAGTAAGAAAAGGTCTACTGGTCCAGACAGGTGCTAGGAGCTTCCATATTTTCTCTTCAGAACCTGTCTAGACAAGAAAAAACATTGCCCATGCCAAATCTCTATCAAAAGCTCTTCTTATTGATTCATAGAGTTTATAAAGTGTTGCTCCCAAATGTGATCCTCTGCGCTAAGTGGGGGAGCTGTTGGAATTTCTGTCGAGAGATGGTTCTCCTCTGAGTGGTCCACAGGACTCTTGGGGATCTGAAGTCTCTTCCTATTGGTCCTCAACTCTATCATAAGTTTGTGGAGAGCTTATATGATACTCTTTAGCCAATCACAAGAGTCCTGGTTTTGGATTTCCCTACATGATTGCTGGGGGTAGATATTAATCACTTTCAGTTGAGATGGTTGGGGGACAAGACAACATTTCTTGAAATAACTGTATTAGGGGACAATTTCTGATCCCAAGGTACATAGGTGGGTGGGAATTTCTGATTCAGGGTACACCATGCCACTTCCAGGCACATGGCACAATTTGCACCACTTCTGGTCACAAAGGCGACAAAACATGTCATTTCTGGCCCTGTGCTTGATCACATGACCTTTTTCCCACTCAACCAATAAAGGTATTTCCAGTCAGATGCTGTTTTTTGGGGGCCTTGTGAATTAACGCATGGCATTTGTTTAACAAATTATGATGTCCCTTCCTGGTCATATGCTGTTTGGTTTTGGTCATGTGACCAAGCACATGTTGTTCACATGACAACATTTTGACAGGCCTTGATCATGTGACATCGAAAGAATGGCTAAAGGCTCAAATCTACTGACACTGATACTTAGCCACTTATGAGAGGAATGCATGAAAGAGCTCCTTATTAATTTATTTAATTTATTTGTTACATTTTTATATTACTTTTCATCTAAAGAGCTTAAGGTGCTATACATGGTCCTGTTTTTCCTTTTCAGTTGCACAACAGCCTGAGGAAGTAGCTTACGTTAAGAGACATTTACTGGCCTAAGGTCACCAAAAGGACCTCCTGGCTGAGTGAGAATTTGAACTCAGATCTGCTCAGTAATAGTCTGGAACTCTAACCACTACACCATACCAGCTTCAAGCTCTCACACTGGTTCAGTAATACTGTCCTTGTTCCACCAAGATGATGCAGTCAGATCCATTTCATTGACAGAGCATGATATTTTATTGTGGCTTGAATACCTCTAACTATGCAGCAGAAAAAGTTCAGGTACCTATAGAGTAGAATTAGCTTCAAATATCCCCTCAGTACACCACCCTTTATTTCTTAGTTCTCCTTAACTGGCACTTACTGTCACAATAATTCACACAGAGACTCTGGTAAGAGAAAAACTTAAAAGTTCCATTTAGTCACAGTTCTGGTTGCCAAAAAACAGCATATTGTGGGGAAAATAATGACTGGTTACATAATCAGAGCTTAACTGATTCATAGTTGCACACCGACACTGCTGAATTTAACGGACTGACTGCATAACTGACTCTAAAAGAACCCTCACTCTAACAGTCCACTGACACCTGACTGAAAAGAGTAGGGAAAGAAGTCTTATGTAGAGAGATGTGGCTCTCTTCAAACGCTGCAACAGAGAGGGAACAGTTGATTGCTGCTGGATTGATTGACATTCACCTCAGTCCAGAAAGGTCCCTCCTAGCCAAAACCTCTGAAAGGCAATATACAAAGGTTGCTAAATTCCAACACATTTCACAAAAGTCAATGCACGTGAAGATAAATAGCTGGACACAGGGCAAATTAGCTTATCACAATTTGCAATAGATAGTGTGGTGTATTTAAAATCTTGCTGCCTTTCTTCTAGAAGACAAAGCAAAAGGGTACACAGACCACAGAGGAAAACAAAAGGGGTGAAAGCAATAAAGACGAGGCAGTCTTAATATGCATGCTTCCGGGGTGTGTGTGTGTGTGTGTGTGTGTGTGAGGGGAGCTGTATTGAATTTTGGTGGGAGTGAACTTCAATGTTACACAGACTTGCCTTGGTTAATGAACAATGCCAAGCTGAATCTCAGTAGGCTTTTCTTTGGAGGAAATTGCTCGACAGTCAAACAGATACAGTAACACTGTTATCATGTTCTATTTATGAAGGTAGTGTTATACCCAGGCCTGACTCTTTGTCTGACCCAGCTGTTGAGCAATTTTACTGCCGAAGAGCCTTCAGTTGCTTGATACACATTGGGGGCCATCCTGCATTGCTTCTGAACTGCTTCATTTCGCCTTCTTTGCTTGACTACTGCTGGGAGACCTTTAAAATGTTGTTCTTCTCCTCTTAATATTAACATCTCCTCAACAGAGCACTCCAGCAAAATCATTTCTGGCTGTGGAAAAGGGACAGAGAGATGAGGAGAACATTGCAGGAGGATGCACTCCTGCTCTTGTAGAAGCCTGGTTGAAAAGACACTGCTGAGATCAACAGTGGCCCTGTATAAGGACAGGAAGCTGGAAGCAAAAACAGAGCTCAAGTGGCGAAGAGAGAAAACCCTACAGAGTGTGTCTCTGGGTTACCATGCCTCTCAAGTATGTGGAACTAGCTCACTGCTCGTACCTTGTTAAAATTTGTAGAAAAAGATTGACACAGTCTGAAGAGACACCAAAGTGCTTCAAACCAGAGAAACCGGAAGTCTTGGAGCACCTTTAAGACTCATTAGTTTTTATTTTTCATAAGAAGTGTACCGAGACACACAAAAACTTACCAAAAATAAAAGCTAGTGAGTCTTAAAGATGTTACAAGACTTCTGGATTCTCTTGTGCTACTAGACTAACATAGCTACTGGCTAGGTTTATTGAAAATTAATATCCTTCCCTTCTGTCCCACATCTCAGTTTTTCACTATAGAAAGAAATGTTGGAAAGGATCGCTGTACTTATATAAACCCCTCCATCCCTTGTTTTACACTGGATTGTTAAAAAAAATCGACAGAAAATTCTTCCAGAAAGAATAGAAGTGTGTTTTGCAGAGAGTGTTGGAAAGAAAGAACAGGTAAACCCAGATTTCACCTCCTTTCCCTCACCCAGCCACCCACACATTTTTGGGCAGATTACTCCATTATAATGTAAAGCACTCTCGGATAGCCGTAAAGAGGAATACAGACAGAGACACCAAAAAGAATTGACTCACAGGAATTGGGACATTACCAGCACACAAATAATTGATCAATGAAATGTAAACACAGGCTTCCTTTGTGCATCTAATTCCATATTCACACATCACAACAAGGGTAACGCTGCTGGAGATAAAAAAGCTGTAAGAGCAGACAATATTCTTGTATTTGAATGTCTGTCTCTCATCTGTCAGGCTCCATTCTCATTGGGCTGCTTGGTGGTGGCAGGGTCTTTACGCTTTTTTAAAGGGCGTTTCAGTAAATTTCAGGGTCCCCCCCCCCCCCGAAGCATTCAATCTTATGTGTCATGTGCTGTCAAGTTAAAACCGACTTCTAGTGACCCTACTAGTGTTTTCAGGAGATATTTAAGGACTGGTTTTACCAGTTCCATACTCCCAGTGAGCTACCATGGCTGAATAGGGATTCAAACCCAGGCCTCCTAAGTCCTAGTCCATCACTCTATACACTACACTACACTGGGTAACACACATGTCAATTGTTGTTGTTTAGTCGTTAAGCCATGTCCAACTCTTCGTGACCCGATGGACCAGAGCACGCCAGGCCCTCCTGTCTTCCACTGCCTCCCGGAGTTGGGTCAAATTCATCTTGGTACCTTCGATGACACTGTCCAACCATCTCGTCCTCTGTCGTCCCCTTCTCCTCTTGCCCTCACTCTTCCCCAACATCAGGGTCTTTTCCAGGGGGTCTTCTCTTCTCATGAGATGGCCAAAGTATTGGAGCCTCAGCTTCAGGATCTGTCCTTCCAGTGAGCACTCAGGGTTGATTTCCTTCAAAATGGATAGGTTTGATCTCCTTGCAGTCCAGGGGACTCTCAAGAGTCTCCAGCACCACAGTTCAAAAGCATCAATTCTTCAGCAGTCAGCCTTCTTTATGGTCCAGCTCTCACTTCCATACATCGCTACTGGAAAAACCATAGCTTTGACTATGCGGATCTTTGTCAGCAAGGTGATGTCTCTGCTTTTGACTATCCTGTCTAGGTTTGTCATCGCTTTCCTCCAAGAAGCAGGCGTCTTTTAATTTCGTGGCTGCTGTCACCATCTGCAGTGATCATGGAGCCCAAGAAAGTAAAATCTGTCACTGCCTCCATATCTTCCCCTTCTATTTTCCAGGAGGTGATGGGACCAGTGGCCATGATCTTAGTTTTTTTGATGTTGAGCTTCAGACCATTTTTGCACTCTCCTCTTTCACCCTCATTAAGAGGTTCTTTAATTCCTCCTCACTTTCTGCCATCAGAGTGGTATCATCTGCATATCTGAGGTTGTTGATATTTCTTTCGGCAATCATAATTCCGGCTTGGGATTCATCCAGTCCTGCCTTTCGCATGATGTATTCTGCATATAAGTTAAATAAGCAGGGGGACAATATACAGCCTTGTCATACTTCTTTCCCAATTTTGAACCAATCAGTTGTTCCATATCCAGTTCTAACTGTTGCTTCCTGTCCCACATATAGATTTCTCAGGAGATAGATAAGGTGGTCAGGCACTCCCATTTCTTTAAGAACTTGCCATAGTTTGTTGTGGTCCACACAGTCAAAGGCTTTTGCGTAGTCAATGAAGCAGAAGTAGATGTTTTTCTGGAACTCTCTGGCTTTCTCCATAATCCAGCGCATGTTACCAATTTGGTCTCTAGTTCCTCTGCCCCTTTGAAATCCAGCTTGTACTTCTGGGAGTTCTCAGTCCACATACTGCTGAAGCTTACCTTGTAGGATTTTGAGCATAACCTTGCTAGCGTGTGAAATGAGGGCAATTGTACGGTAGTTGGAACATTCTTTGACACTGCCCTTCTTTGGGATTGGGATGTAGACTGATCTTTTCCAATCCTCTGGCCACTGCTGAGTTTTCCATACTTGCTGGCATATTGAGTGTAGCACCTTAACAGCGTCATCTTTTAAGATTTTAAATAGTTCCACTGGAATGCCATCACCTCCACTGGCCTTGTTGTTAGCCATGCTTTCTAAGGCCCACGACTTCACTCTCCAGGATGTCTGGCTCAAGGTCAGCAACCATACTATCTGGGTTGTCCGGGACATCCAGATCTTTCTGGTATCATTCCTCTATGTATTCTTGCCACCTCTTCTTGATGTCTTCTGCTTCTGTGAGGTCCCTACCATTTTTGTCCTTTATCATGTCCATCTTTGCACAAAAGGTTCCTTTAATATCTCCAATTTTCTTGAACAGATCTCTGGTTTTTCCCTTTCTATTATTTTCCCCTATATCTTTGCACTGTTCATTTAAGAAGGCCCTCTTGTCTCTCCTTGCTATTCTTTGGAAGTCTGCATTCAATTTTCTGTAACTTTCCCTATTTCCCTTGCATTTTGTTTCCCTTCTCTTCTCTGCTATTTGTAAGGCCTCGTTGGACAGCCACTTTGCTTTCTTGCATTTCCTTTTCTTTGGGATGGTTTTTGTTGCTGCTTCCTGTACAATGTTATGAGCCTCCATCCATAGTTCTTCAGGCACTCTGTCCAACAAATCTAGTTCCTTAAATCTGTTCTTCACTTCCACTGTGTCTTCATAAGGGATTTGGTTTAGATTATACCTGACTAGCCCAGTGGTTTTTCCTACTTTCTTCAGTTTAAGCTTGAATTTTGCTATAAGAAGCTGATGATCAGAGCCACAATCAGCTCCAGGTCTTGTTTTTGCTGACTGTATAGAGCTTCTCCAGCTTTGGCTGCAGAGAACATAATCAATCTTATTTTGGTATTGCTCATCTGGTGATGTCCATGTGTAGAGTCGCCTCTTGTGTTGTTGGAAAAGAGTGTTTGTGATGACCAGCTTGTTCTCTTGACAAAACTCTATTAGCCTTTGCCCTGCTTCGTTTTGAACTCCAAGGCCAAACTTACTTGTTGTTCCTTTTATCTCTTGACTCCCTACTTTAGCATTCCAGTTCCCTATAATGACAAGAACATCTTTCTTTGGTGTCAGTTCTAGAAGGTGTTGTAAGTCTTCATAGAATTGGTCAATTTCAGCCTCTTCAGCATTGGTGGTTGGTGCATAAACCTGGATTACTGTGATGTTGAAAGGTCTGCCTTGGATTCGTATCGAAATCATTCTATCATTTTTGAGATTGTATCCCAGTACAGCTTTTCCCACTCTTTTGTTGACTATGAGGACTACTCCATTTCTTCTACGGGATTCTTGCCCACAATAGTAGATATGATAATCGTCTGAATTGAATTCGCCCATTCCCATCCATTTTAGTTCACTGACACCCAGGATGTCAATGTTTATTCTTGCCATCTCCTGTTTGACCACATCCAGCTTCCCAAGGTTCATAGATCTTACATTCCAGGTTCCTATGCAGTATTTGTCTTTGCAGCATCGGACTTTCCTTTCACTTCCAGGCGCGTCCACAGCTGAGCGTCCTTTCGGCTTTGACCCAACCACTTCATTAGCTCTGGAGCTACTTGTACTTGTCCTCCTCAGTAGCATGTTGGACGCCTTCCGACCTGATGGGCTCATCTTTCAGCGTCATATCTTTTAGCCTTTTGTTTCTGTTCACGGAGTTTTCTTGGCAAAGATACTGGAGTGGCTTGCCAGTTCCTGCTCCAGGTGGATCGCGTTTAGTCAGAACTCTCCACTATTGACACATGTTAATACACCTCCTTTATATCCCAGTGACAGTTTTTATTGTGGTCTTGAAAGCATTTGTCACATGTTTGATATCTGAAGGCCAGCCCTGCCCAAGACGCTTTATTGCCCGTGACAGAACAGCAAAAGGCACCTGCCATCCATCCACTCACCGAAGAAAGGTTACAAGTAGGCAAAGTTAGCCAAGTTATTTTATTCTATAAGGCAGAAAATCCAACAAATATCTGTTCCCCTCCTTGGCAGTCAAAATGGAAGAATAACATATTGCCATCCATTTGCGGCCCTTTCATGACCCCTAAAATCTGCCACCCAAGGCCACTGTTTCACTCTGTGTAACAGTAGAGCCAGCTGTATTTGAAGTAGTAATACTGTGAGGAAAGCTTGTTCATCAGTGTATTTAGAGCCAACAGGTTCAGGGACCTTGGTGTCGCTCTGTGCTGGCTTTATCTAAAAATACATATAACCACAAATTGGAGGGATGAACTGAGCAGCTCAGACCCAATTTGCCTTAGACAGAAAGGAGTGGTTGATACTCCTTGATAGACATGGTTTGCAATACTTTGCAGCAACACATTAGTGAGCCAGGACCCTGATGTTTATTTAAGCCTACAGTACATCAGCCTATTGTACCTTTCCAACCAAACATTTCATTTCCATGTTTGCAGACAAAGTTATCTGAAGAGTACAGTATATACATTATGGTATGTTAATTAATTTTCCAGTTTGTTTGTTTTTAAAAAAACTTCTACTACATCTCTTATTTGATAAACACCTATTCTATCTTTGGTCCTCCAAAAAAAAAGAAAGAAAGAAAGAAGGTTGTTTCAATACATTGCATCTCTGCTGCCATCATTTTGTCAGATAGTTTCCAAGTCAGAATAGTTTCCACTTGCCTTATTTTCCTTGGCACCCTTCCATTTGCTTATCTTGCATAGTATTCACATTCTCAGTTCTCTACAAATGTGCTGCTATCGCCTTCACATTTGGTTCACCGTTATGAAATTATTCCACTTTACAACTGCCATTTGAGAAAAACAAACATGTCCCTCTCCAAAGTCCACACCAGTGCTTCCCCTTAAAAGCATTTGTGTGGGGGGGGGGGTTACCCCCTCATAACATGATGCATACAGCATGCTAACTTTTTCACATGGTTGATTTGAGGACAGGTAAAGTGGTTTTCATCAATCAACATTGAATCTATTGTTGAATGTGATGCTTGGCCTTTCCGTACAATCTGCAATCTATTTTAATCCCCTCACGCACAAGGATAAAAAAGATTTTTCATTTGTTTTTAATGTCATGTTTGAATTGAAGAGTATTTTCACACATGCGCGCGCACACACATGGACACATGCACACACATTCAGTGTGCTGTAGGTATAAAAGCACCCCATGTTCAATGAATGTTTGCAGACTGAAGTATTTTCTCCCCAACACCAGAAAATGCAGGTTGGATCCAAAATAAAATAAAATACAATGCACACATCTTGTACTATTGGATGTTTCCAAATCCAAATAAATTCCAGTGTCTCCCCCTCAAAAGATTTTCTATTCTTTCAAAATGGTACCAACTTACTAACAACCAAAGAACATAACTTTTGCTTTGCTACATTAGAGTTCACACATGCCTGAAAAATGGCCTGGACCTTTTTTGTCCCAATCTGCTACTTTGTTGGGGACCAAAATGGAAATTTTAAAAATATTTTGCTTTCTGCTTATTAAAACAGCATACATCTATGTATTTAAAAAACTTCTGGAGGAACAAAATGGCCCATTGCAGTGCAAGAATGTGAACTGAAAACATAAGAAACTCTTTATTCTTTAAAAAGAAAGGGCAACAGAGAACAAATTTTTTTTACAAAGGTTAAAGGAGGCTTTTTTGAGGAAGCAGTGATCTATTAAAAACTAGTCATTCTCTTTTTTTAATAACAATACAATAATATATCCTTGTATGTACAGTGGATGAAACTGTGTTGCTTAACATAGTAAGCTGTACTAATGTCAGTCCATTTGAACCTATGGAACTTATGGAAGAGTTGGCCCTGGACCCTTATTCTTTAATTTTTAAATTCTTTTCAGCTCTAGTGGCCATATTGTCTGGGGGATTCTGGGAGTCGTAGATTTTTTTAAAAAAAAATTTCTAAGCTCTGCTTTTGCCAATGCAATGAGAGCTGAGATAACGTCAGGGGCCCTGAATGAAAAAAAAATGCAGTAATCTTCATATAAACATGGTGGTTGCCATGGTTTTGTGGTGACAGCCATCTTCTTTTTCCACATAGTACTCCAAATGTTGATTCAAGTCCATGGCACTGTGGAAAAATAACATGGATGTTATCAGGAGCTGCTAATACCAGTACAATTAAGGCAAGCCCTAACACCCCCCCCCCCCATTAATATAATAATATGCAAACCCAACTAATAGGAGAAAGGACAATGTGTTAGCCTCCAGCTAAAGGCCTATTGAACCTGTTGGAAGTGACCCTGCCACCAATGCTTCTTCTAACTTGGAAATGAATGGTGAAATAGTACTGGATCTAGATATGTGCAGATTTATGTTCTTGGACATCAGCTCCTAGAATTCCCCTGGAAGCACATTCCAGAATTGGTCTGCCACTCTCAGAATTCTCCAAGAATTCCCCATGTGGAATTCTGGGATTTGTGGTCTGAAACCACAAATCTGCACACCTCTACTTAGTGTCTACCTCAGTGTTTCACACTGCTAGAACTGCTGCTGCCATCTTTACTGTTTACACCTGCAAGTGTGCACGCATGCGTGTGCACACACACACACATACCATTTCCACACAAAGGCAGACAAGGTGGGGCAGGAAGAGGCTCCTGCGCAAAAAGGCCCACTCACATCTTGTGCCAGCAAGCTCTCCCCTTCTTTTGCTTTATCTCTCCCATAAGCATGCCAGTGTGTGAGCTTGTGTGAAGGAGAGGTGTGCTGATTTGTGTTTTTGGACTGCAGCCCCCAGAATTCTGCATTGGGAATTATTGGGGAATGCTAGGAGTTGACATCCAAATGCACCAGTCTGTACTGGCCTACCAGTTCTCTTTGGTTTACACATTAACAGACACACCTTTTTGAAACTCTTACCCATTCCTCTCATCCCCATTGCTCATCTGGGGGCTGTTTGCTTGCCTAGTAACCAGGTCTCAGACACAGAGGCGAAGAGGGACTAATGTGCATTTTCCTAACCCAGTTGCAACTGTAGATTGCAGCTGAATAAGACCTAGGAGAAGAACAGAAGGCAGAAGTAAGGAAATAGATGAGACAGCAGATGGAGCTGAGGTCTCAAGGGGCAGAAGTGGGGAGGTGGTAGAACCAAGGGAAAGAACTCTAGAACAAAGCCATCCAGGAAAGGAAACTGATTCCAGCAACCTCCTCTTTGCTGTACAGAAGCCGGTGCTTAGAATTATCAGTTTTAGTAAAAAGGTCTCTGCGTGTGAACTATATATTTGCGAGCCAGTGGAGAGAGAGATGAGGTAGCCCTCAGGAGGCCTGGATTCAAATACTTAACTTGACTATGGAGACTCACTTGGGTGGGGCAGCAATGATAAAACCACTGCTTAAGTCTCTCACATACCTTGAAAACACTGTAAGTCAGATGTGACTTGATGGCACTTCTTCCCCCACCCTCTTTTCTCTCTCTCTCTCTCTCTCTCTCTCTCTCTCTCTCTCTCTCTCTCACACACACACACACACACACACACACACACACACACACACACACACACACACATTTTGGAGAGAGAAAAGATGGAGTCTGCTATCCCATGCTATGCAGCTAACAGAGAGAGAGAGAGAAGAGATGCATGGAAGGAAGTGAAGCCAAGCCTCAAAGTGCCAAGCTGTAGGTGAGGGGGCAACACAGCAGACAATGCAAAGAGCAGAATGCACTACAAACTACCTGTCTCAACCTCTATTGCCCCCTGAAGGTATACTCCCAGCATCCCCAGTACAGAAGTGATCAAGAAAGATGTTGGACTACTAAGACAGTGGTTCCCAATCTTGGGTCCCCAGATGTTCTTGGACTGCTGCTCCCAGAAGCATTTATCACTAGTTGTGCTGGCCAAGATTTCTGGAAGTTGTAGTCCAAGAAAATCTGGAGACCCAAGGATGGGAACCATTGGTCTAAGAAGTACGTCTGGGCTTTCTTTGAAAGTGAAATGACATCATCCATTTTCTCTAGTAGCCAAGAAAAGGTAAAGGTAAAGGTTCCCCTTGACATTTAGTCCTGTCGTGTCTGACTCAAGGGCGCGGTGCTCATCCCCGTCTCCAAGCCGTAGAGCCAGCGTTTGTCCGTAGACAGTTTCCGTGGTCACGTGGCCAGCGCGACTAGACATGGAACGCCATTACCTTCCCACCGTGGTGGTACTTATTTATCTACTCGCATTTACATGCTTTCGAACTGCTAGGTTGGCAGTAGCCAAGAAGACTATCATTAATTCCAATATCTTATCCTAGCCTTTATGCACCATAGCAAAATGGTATGGTTTTTCAGATAAGATAATTGCACTAATAAACATTATGTACAAAAGACTCACAAACTGCTTTTAAAAATAAGGAAGAATAAAGTAACCCTTACAGTTTAACATTTGAGTATAAATCTGTAGCTACCAGTCAAAGTGTATGTGTATACACACACACACACATTTTTAAAAAAACGAAATATTTGGCCTGGGCTTTGAGGCTATTGTTGGCTCTGCAGGATGCTTAAGCATTGGTAGGTACCATTAAATTATCTGGCGGAGAACTGAAGAGAGGCAAATGGATAAATATAAAAGAGTAAGCCCTGACTAAAAAGATAACTCTTGTGATTCTCATTTTAATATATTAGTTGTTCTTTGCTTGTGCTTAAATATTTATCTTCTTGGGTTTAAATATTAATTTGGTGTGAAACTTCGCCTTTTCTGGAGAATAAATGATTGATTCAAAGTGTGTGCATGCATTTATATCAGTGAAATGTTGTGACTCAGCAAGTGTCCTTAACTCTAAACCTTGGCAGTTGCCAAGTTCAAACCTTATCTTGCTCTTTATTGCCCCTTGTCATTTAAAACGTGATACCTAGACAGACTAGATCCTTATAGAGCTCAAGTGCTCAGTCGAGTGTCTCTTCAACTTAAACATGCAAGAGCACCATTCAGAAGCACTGGGTATTTCAACCTCTGAGTTTTTGACAGCACAGCAAGGTTTCAATTTGTCATACTGTCCTGAAAATGCCACTGTCTGCAATGGCACATCATGTTTGCTTCCTACTGATGAAGAGTTTAACCAAATTTTGAACACAATTTTGAGTACTGTCCTAACAATCATGTTGGCACTGGTGATGTTCTCCATGGGCTGCAACGTGGAGCTTAAGAAATTTTTAGGACACATCAGAAGGCCATGGGGCATATTTGTGGGTTTTCTCTGCCAGTTTGGAATTATGCCTCTCACTGGTTTTGTGCTGTCGTATGCTTTTGGTATCCTTCCAATACAAGCTATTGTTGTGATCATCATGGGATGCTGTCCCGGAGGAACGGCTTCCAATATTTTAGCCTACTGGGTGGATGGCGACATGGACCTAAGGTAAGAAATATCCTGTTTGTGCCAGAGTTCGCATTGTAACTTTCTAGATATTAAGCTAATTGGAATAGAAATGGCAATTAAAGCTGCAATCCTGATCAGGAGGTGAGCCCCAGTGAAGAGGCTTTCCTCTTGATAAGGACTGAAGAGAAATGCATCAACTTGCATGGTAAGACAGGTGAGCCACTTCTTACTACTCTCTACTTAGAAAACCCTGGAAAGGGTTGTCATAAGTCAGAACTGACTTGACAGCACATAATAATAGTAATGTTGATATTTTCTATGGAAGAGCACACCACAATGTTGCGTTAGAAACTACTTTTTTGGAACCTCTAGTAGTCAATTACTTTTTTAAAAATGCATATGGAAACTCTGTTGGGTGCATAGAGCCACTAATGAGATTCTGAGGATGGCTGTGGGTGGTATCAAATGACTGATCACTTTCTCATCACTAAGCACACTTTGATGGGTGACATCTATTCAGTTTGCTGTTCCCTGCAGAACTACAGATGTCACCCATAATGCAGTCAGTATTCTATGCAAGACCACAGGTGCAGGTGAACATACCCAGAGCAAAAGGTTATAGAGACCAATCACAGGGCATATCATCCCCTGTATTTATCACCTGCTTGTTTGCTGCCAGGGGAGCTCTCCTGATCTGATCCAGCACAGCTTTTGTTCTGTTCTGCTCTGGATAGCTGATGGACCCATCCTGATGCACAGAAGATTTAGTTGACTTCATTCCTGATTTTTCCCTCATTCACTCATGTGAAAATCTCCTCTGCTGAGAAGGGATGTTTCCAAAAACTCTCTTGTACACATATGCATCCTACTTCTGAAAGCTGTTCTGCAGCTTCACCAGCACTGTGAAGATTAACAGATAGCCTGGGTGTGGATTTCCAAATGGAGATGTATATGGAGTAACGTATAGAGCCTACAATAACAGATTGCTGAAGCTCCACATGCCAACTGTCTTTTCTATACTAGGGCACAGGAATTTTCCTCAATTGTGGACACTGCTGTTAATAACAGGAATATCTAGTTCCAAAATGAATTTTTAAAAGGAACACTTTTTTTAAAAGTTTGAGAAAATATGTAATCGACCCATTTCAAAAGGATGACATTAAAGCCCTTGTTTATACATTACATGATCCTACTGTGTCTTTAGCTGAGTGTGACAGTATGGAATTTTATAGTGCTACTCTCTGAAAAGGGGGGAAAACATATATTACACATGCTTTCTAAGAAGTCTGATCGAATTCAGTTAGATTTATTCACGAGCAGGATTTTTTTTCAGAAGTAAGCCCCATTAAATTCTATGAGACTCACTTCCAAGGAAGTAAATATAGGATTGCTCTGTGAATGTATATTCCATGAGACAGACAGACAGACAGACAAATAGGTGCTCCAACTCTGTATAAAAGCAGATTTCTGGCTTTAAAGCAGGGGTGATGAATACATGGGCATGTGTGGTCATATCCACACACACACAGGCTGTTTTTACAGGCCCCACTGCCCCCTTTGCATCTAATGCCAAATGCTGCCAACTGTTCTCCTAAAAATAGGTGGTGGCCACACTACATTAAGCCAGCGTTCAGTGTCTTTCTTTCAAAAAGAGAAGGGAATGCTTTGCCATGCAGATTGGCAACATTCTGTAGTGCAGGAGAGCAATCTTGAACTCTTCTGCACCATTATCAGCCCAATCCCTACATTTACTTGGAGATGGCTAATCCGAGTGCACATAGTTTTGTCACAAATACATGTGGCTGTGATTGCAACATGACAATATAATCCTCTACATATATACTCAGTAAGTTCCATTATTTAAAGCTGATCTTACTTCCAGGCAAGTGCATATAAGAATACATCTACAATCCAGCTTCAGCTATGGATTTCGCAGTGCTGACTTCTCTGCATCCAGTTTTCAGCTCCCTTGGCTTACTGTTCCTAGCACTGTCATGTAACTGACAGGTTTCTGTGGGTCAGCATTCTGTTCTCTGTTATCCTAAAATTGAACATTAAAAATCCACTGGGCAAAAGTAATGCCAAGAGTTCTGGAGTTCTCAAGGTTCCTGTACTAGTCAGATGCCACTGGCTGCAGTTGTGCAACAATGCTTCCCAACAGTCTTATGGTAACATAGGGGAAGAGGAGAGGGCAAGACCTTATCCAACCAGTTTATGTGACATCCTATAGTCCCTTCAGTCATATTTCAAAGAGCCATGGGATGCGGGGCAGCGTGTATCTGTGCTGATCCTCTGCTCATTTGACTTATTGATGAAAATGGCTTTATAGCTAGTTTGTTGTTAACAGTAACCATGAATGATTCTCTTGCAGCATCAGTATGACAACATGTTCAACCTTGTTGGCCTTGGGAATGATGCCACTTTGTCTCTTGATTTATACCAAAGTCTGGACAGACTACAATTCCATTTTAATCCCCTATGATAGCATTGGTAAGTTATATCCTTGGGCCCCTTTATTGGGAGAAAGATGGAATGTGAATAAAACGCAAACATGCATGTTCTTTCCTTCTGCTCAACAATCACTCTCTGCTAGTGATAGTCATCTGGGTAACATACGTCTACAATGCTCAGTGCGCTATTGAATGACTACATAACAGCACCTTTGTTTCTAAGGTGGGGACTGGTAGGTATGCTGCTTCAGCAGTTCTTGCTCCTCTAGTCTTAATGTATGACCATTAGTCTTTCTAGCCCTGTGGCAGAATCCTCAAGTGTTCATTGGTTACAAGTCCTAGAATTTCTGATCAATGGTTATGCAGGCTGAGAATCTTGGGAAACCCAGAATCTGTGAAGCCAAGGGTTGGAAACACTGTGCCAGGCTATGGAAGTAAGAGAAACTAGTGTGGCACAGGCTTTCCATGGGGAGCACCAGGGTTTCACAGGGATTTGTCATGTCTTTCCAGCAGTGCTCTGTAAGTCACGTTTGCAGCATAGTAAGGCAATATTAATACATGCATCAGATTTTCACTGAAGGCAGAATATATGGGTACATAAATGGGTGTCAATATATCCATGTGTGTGTGTGTGTGTGTGTGTGTGTGTGTGTGTGTGTGTGTGTGTGTGTGTGTGTGTGTGTGTGTGTGTGTGTGTGTGTGTGTGTGATGCTCAATTTAGGCTCTGGCCAAGTCTACTGCTAGGAAGAGGTCTCTAAAAAGTATCCCAGATGCCAATCAAGTCAAAATGTATTTTCTATCCCTGAACTAGACCAATTAACCTTCATGATAAGAACTGGCCATGAGAAAAATGCAGACCAGATCATAGTTCTGGTCACAGAAGGCAGTCTACTTTTCATAAATTCTCTCTATTGTAAAGAAAAAACTACACTGACATCCATTAGCAAAGAAAGCTCTATTCTTCATTCCCCCTTAACAGATCAGAAGCACAGGGTAGTTGCCAATAGAATAGTTTGCACAGTTTGTGGACAATGAGAATTTCATGTGCTTAAAACGTATCATGACACCAATCTCAAAGCCTTTATGCCATATACAGAAGACTTCTCTAAGGTCCATTTCTGTGCTCATAGTTGCCCCAGTAGCAGGTCCAAACAGGATGGTAGCATGTTCAGCAATAGAGATGGAAAGGTTTGGTTTGTCTATTAATCTTCTTACATAAAGAAACTAAAATGGGAACATGTTCCTGAAGAATACAGAAGTCTACACCAACTTTGGCATGGCAGCCCATCCATCTTGTAAGTCAGTATGGATCCTTGAAAAATCAGAGATCCATTGACCTACTCTGTGTGTGATAGAAAACCTCTGACATTTTTCATCATCAGAACTGGTGGGTTGTTGTGGAATGTTCAGTTGTTTCTATGAGGAAAGAGAAAATGTGTTAATGTGATGGAATTAAAAGCTTCCCTAAGATCAAGCAGAAGATTGATTTTAGTATGTAAGGATGTAAAGAGCAGCGTAGCCAGAGGCAAGGAAGTTGAAGAAAGACTGCAAAGGAGGCAGTGGAGTATTCATGCTGAACATGAAGGAAAGGTAAAGAGTGGAGAAAACCTTTTGGCTCTATGGTAGTGGTTTCCAACCTTGAGTCCCAGATGTTCTTGGACAACAACTCCCAGAAATCCTGAACAGCACAGCTAGTGGGGTTTTACCGTATTTTTCTATGTATAAAACGACACTTTTTCCTAAAATAATTGGAGGAAAAATTGAGGGTCGTTTTATATGGAAGGCAGCAGCAGGAGGCGGAGACTGAGGCAAAGAAGCAGCCGCGCTAGGCCGCCTCTCGCCTGCTGCCGCCACTGCCCAATCGCCCCCTCCAGCAATCGTCTCCTTGTGATCGGGTAGCAGCAGCAGCAGTCAATAGGCAGCCACGAGAGGCGGCCGAGCGCGCTGCTTCTTTGCCTCAGTCTCTGCCTCCTCCTGCTGCTGCCTCCACCGCTGGTTCCTGGCTCAGTGATCGTGCAGCCCTTTGACCGCTGCTTTCCCCTTCCTTTTGCTAAGCCCCAGGTTTAGGAAGTGGAGGGGGAAAGCAGCAATCAAATTTTCTAATTTGGGGTTAGAAAAGTGGGGGTCGTCTTATACATTGGGTCATCGTATAAACAGAAAAATACGGTAATTCAAGAACATCCGGGGTGACTGGGCACCACTGCTGTATGGTATGACACTATGGGAGACAAGAGCACTAGGGTTGCTATTCAAAAAATGCAGTTGTTAAACAAGGACGACAAAATAGGTAGGGGATTCCAAAATTGGAAGCCGAGGAAACAATGGGTGGTGGAGAAATAAAGAAGGGAAGAGCTGAGGAGAATTTAGGTCTGAAGGAAACTTCAGTGTGTCAGAGGAGAAAGCAGAGAAGCAGGAGAATTCTAGAGGGCTCGATATCTTGTGGCCAAGGGGCCATAGGATATTCAACCAGCTTTCTCCAATGTATGTACCTCTCTATTCTGGGGGCTACAACTCTAATCGTCCCTGCCCATTCGCCATGCTGGCTAAAACTCATGGGAGCTGCAGCCCAAAACGTCTGGAGAGACTCCCATGGAGGACGGCTGATCTGGACTGTGACAAAAGGTCTGCACAAGTTGTGGCTTTTCCTGTCTACAGCCTTGTAATTGGGTAACTCTAAAGAGGCAATGAAATCCAAGTAATTTCATATATTGATTTAAACAGAGCTGCCGGTTCTTTGCCAACCAGTTTCTTGTCAACTTGCCTTGCCTTAGGATCCAAAATTGCCTTCAAATCAATACCATTCTATTTGTAAGACATGTCACCGTGCCCATGCAGTGTTCGCCACAGTGGTATTACTTTCTGTCTTCACTTCCAAAGAGCAAGAAACTCTCCGTTTCCCCACCCCCCCACTTTTTTCTCTTTTTTTCTTTTTCTTTTTCTTTTTTGAAAAACCAAGAACTATACAACACCACACAGTAAAAGGCACTATAAGCTGGTACCCATTACAAAAGCACCCAAAGGCAAAAATCAATGTTTAGTAGGATCATAAAAAGAAAAAGTAGACTACAGAACGACAATAAAAAGAATGGGTAGGCTACAGAATGACA
Source organism: Intellagama lesueurii (assembly GCA_037013535.1). NCBI lineage: Eukaryota > Metazoa > Chordata > Lepidosauria > Squamata > Agamidae > Intellagama > Intellagama lesueurii. The sequence goes on from JBAJHW010000003.1 coordinate 105,244,636, forward strand.
ATGATTATCATTGCAGGGAAATTGTTATCCAGCTGGATGGATGCGTGTAGCGCTATGATTAGGCAACCAGGCTATCAAACATGTAGCAGTGGAGAGTCAGCAAGACAGTGATCAGGGAGGCCTTCCTCAGGGAGGAAGCTCGGTGGGTGACCTTGTTGAACCAGTCGCTCTCCTTGTTGTCAGAGTCTCCAAAGAGGCAGCCCCAGGCTTCTTCAATAAAAATATGGTAAATAAATAGCCTATTGTATAACAGATAAAGCACAATTCAGTAGGAGAGAGAAATGGGTAAAGGAATTGATCTCCTCAAGTCTGTGTTTGTAAAGGATCTCATTGTTCAGAGTACATTCTTCTCAGCCTTGGGGCTGTCTGCTCAATTTATCCTGCTTTTGTATTTCCAGGCATTTCGCTGGTTGCACTTGTTGTTCCTGTTTCATTTGGGATATTTTTCAAGCACCGATGGCCCACAAAAGCTAAAATCGTATTGAAGGTAAGACCTGAACATTCAATAACATACCTTCCCCCTCCCCTCCGCCTCACAAAGGATGGAGCCTGCTTGTTACCAGAGCCCAAAACGCACATTTTCTCCCCAGCAGTGTCATCTGCTTACTTATGCATGACTCCAGAATTAAACATACAATAGCAGACATTGCTTATGCTCCACAGATGACTCCAATAGATTGTGTGCTTCTTCTTGTAATGTGTTTTTACAATTGCACCTTTTTACCAACTCAAGGGAGTACTCCTTCTAAAATAGACTTCTGTGAGGGTGTGCTTTGGTTCTTAGACAGTTCCTTGGATGTCTCATCTGTCCAAACATGAGGGCTCTGGGTGAATAACAAAGTAGTTGTTAGAGAACACTATAAATCCAAAGATCGCAGTAGAAAGAGCACCCTATTCGCACAGAGGGAGCACAGGACATTTTGCAAAAATATAATAAACTATTGCTGGTCAGTTACCTTTAAATGGTACCTCCAAAAGATCCACAGGTTGGGCTGTATCAGTACACCAAACATTAGGGCTCACTTGGACTCCACCATGTACAAGGTGCAATGGGAAATTTGAAGGTTACCATTTCTGCTGGTGGAACCCTTTATATGAAGAACTTTTTACAATATTTGTACAATGAGGTCATTGTCCCTTCTCTTCCATATCTCAGGTTGGTTCCATTAGTGGTGCAGTTCTCATAGTGATCATCGCTGTGGTCGGTGGAATATTGTACAAAGGTTCCTGGACTATCACACCTAACCTCTGGATTATTGGCACCATCTTTCCAGCTGCTGGTTATTCACTAGGCTTTCTTCTGGCTCGTATAGCAGGCCAGCCCTGGCACAGGTAACACTCGTTTTCACAAATCAGGTCTACAATTCATTTTGCTTTAATTTAGAAATGAACCAATTGCAATAAACATGCCAGAACTCAATTAACTATCCAAAGGTCATGTGCTGTTTTCCTGTATAGAGAGAACATTTTCATGTAAAGTCCCTGCTCACCCTCCCATCTTCTTTGAAAACAACTGATATTTCTCCTTCTTACAAACCTCCATTCCTAACCCCCCATATCACCCCAAATGGCTTATATGAAGTTCATTTTAAAAAAACACACACACACAACCCTGAGTCAGAAGGCTTAACTAGAGATGGGCATGACTCGCTTCGTGCCACGTTGTCGCAAATCATCCCTTCCCCCACCCCACCCCAGGCTGGTTCCCCCACTCACCAGCTGGTGCATGTTGCTCACTTAGACGAGGAGGCAAGGAGGGGATTCCTGTAGCACTGCCTTTGAGTGGGCAGCTGCTGGAGGAGGCAGAGAAGGGAAGTCCATGCTCCTGCTACAACTGGACAGTCACACAAATAGCAGGAGATGAGCAGCGCATGCCAGCTGGTGAGGGAGGGAGCCAGCTGGAAGGTGGGGGAAGGGAACGTGCGGCACCTCTTGCAACGATGCAGCACAAAGTGAGTTGTGACCATTTAATCAGCCTTTCCCAACCTTGGACACCCAGACCTTACTGGATTACAGCTCCCACCATGTCTAACCAGAGGTGGCAGCAGCTGTAGTCCAAGAACATCTGGCGAGCCTATGTGAGGAAAGGCTGATTTAGATGAAAACATGCTGAAATCTTTTATGCAAGATCAGTCCAGGATTATCTCTGAGGATAAATGGATAGGAGCTGCCAAGTCTTGCCACTATATCTACATCCATTATGATTTACTCAACATGTGATTTCACATTGTTTGCACAATTTCTTTAAAGGAGCCACAGCTCAATGGTAGAGTACTTGCCCTACATACAGAAGTTCCAGGTTTGATCCCTGGGATATCCAGCTGAAAGGCTCTAGGAAAATGATTGGGGAAGAGCTTGGCTTGAGATCTTGAAATGTTACTGCTACCCACATGGAATAGATTGTGGCTCAGCAATGATTCCTTCCACCTGCAAGCACAGTACTAAAGCACACCCACCCATCCATGGGCTGCTCTGCAGTGGAACTTGGCCTTGCTCCCATTTCCTCATTTCTGATCAGCTGATCAGAGTTTACAGCTGAGCAATGTGGGAAAGATGTCCTAGGGAGAGGTTGTTGAGTCAGAAAGTGAGGCCGTATAGGTTGTAGCAGACCCACAAGCCAGACATTCCCTAGCTCTGGATTGGACAGCAAAAACTAGGCCAAGAATGTGTCTCAATGTAGGGCAACTGTCTATGTTGCCTGACCATTTGTAAACACTGCTAGGCAGTGTCTCAATTATGGAATATACACTATAACCTAAGAAACACAAGACAGTCTATATTTCTATCCCTGGCCACTATGTTTGAATGCATGTGCTGACTATAACATACCTCTTATAGTAAAAGTTTCAGAATTAGTTCTTTTTAATAATTTCAGTGGGGCACAATACATAAAAAATGTGAAACATGCATTCAGACAAGGTGAACAGGGGCAGAGAAGACAGAATAATGAGGCATAAAATGGCTTCAGTTGTTCTAGATCTGGTATGTGTACATGCATGTGTGCATGCCATGTGCGGATTGTGCAATAAGGTGTACACCACATCTTTAAAACACTCAAAATAAGGCATGTTATATAATGAATTTTATGAATTTCTAACACAAATCTTCTGTAACTATCCAGCTATGAAAATACCTTTTAATTAGGACAACAAGTGCCCCTTACCGCAAAACCCCCATGCAGCTACATTTTGCAAGTCATACCTATCCACCTGTCTGTTGTCATGCACAAACAAACCTTTCCTACCTGTGGATGCTAATTAATGACTGCTGCACACCAATGTCACTGGAAAGCCACTCTGTGATTACCCAAGGACATTTTGTTGGTTTGTATGATAAAAGGGACATTTGCAAAAGCTGGTCAAGCAGAGCAGGTACATCAGGGATTGAATTCCAGGCAACATGGATTCACCCAGATTAGCAGCTTCAATATGTATGCAGGCGAGAGCACCCATGAGGGACATGTACAGAATAGAAACATAAGGTGCACTTGGAAGCAAAGCCAAGAAGGTCACTTAACTGCCCTATTTGCAGTTTAATGTGTCTGTCTTCCTCTTATTTTGCCATGTATGCCAGCACAAAATACATTGATGCAATCAAATATTGTAGAATGGGCTCCAGATTGGCTCTTGACAGAGTTGCCCATGGCCAACGTCAAGGCGTGCATTCACTATGCAGGCGAGCACCTGGGGGCTAGGTGGCCCAGCAGGGAAGCTTACTTTGGATTTGTAAAGAGTATGCTGTCTACCACCTGCCTTCCAAACAATTGCCGCCTTGTTCTTGGTTTGGTGAGTAGAGAGGTATTGTGAAATCAACCCAGTGCCTTTTCCACTCTCTTCCCTGCCCTTCCTATTGTATCCGTCCACCCTAAATTAGGAGTTCGTGGGCAGGGAATTTCATGTTGAACTTGGAGAAGTCACTTTTGGCAGGCAACCCCCAGGATCTCGGGGGTCAACATCCAAACAATAACCATCTGCAAAGCACTACTAGACCATTTATACATGAAACAGTAACAAGGATGAGGTCTCTAGTTACATGGTATGTCCAGCAATGTGTAAATATTTCTTTAAGCAAAATGTTGTGACTTTCAGATGCCGCACAGTGGCTTTGGAAACAGGGATGCAGAACAGTCAGCTTTGTACAACCATTGTGCAGCTCTCCTTCAGCTCTGAGCAGCTGGAGCTGATGTTTACATTCCCACTCATCTACAGTATTTTCCAGCTGGGGTTTGCAGGAATCATTTTGGGAGGTAAGACACTTTCTTGTCCCTTTCTAATATTTTTCTTCAGAAAACATTCAACAGAACATATATCTGCAGAGAGGGCACGGAGGGGAACTTGCTCCCCCCTAGAATCCTAACTTTATTTACTATAAAGGCACAATGCTATAGTGGTGCTACAGATTATGTGTATGGATTGTGCTAACATACAGATATGCAGCTTTGCATTGCCCTCCCCTGGAATAAAGCCTGTGGACACACTTGCTCAATAGGTTCGTATTGGCCACCCTGTTCAAGACCCATATCCTCACTATTACCAAGGAATGGGTTTTTTAGAAAGAAATATAGCAGAGTTATCCTGTCCACATCTAATCTGAAATAACTCCCATTAGTGAGGCTTATTCCTAGAGAAGCAGACCTAGTTTTGAGATACCCAATGTGGTGTTATGGACTAGGACTCTGGAGGTCAGAGTTCAAATCCCTACTCAGCCATGGAAACTCACTGAGGGAGTGAAACAGATAAAACCACTCCTTGGATATCTCACTTCCCTTAAAACGTCTATTTGGGTTGCTGTAAATCAGTTCCACCTTGACGGCACATAACAACAACAACAAATAACATAAGATTGCAGCCCAACCCTTCCTTGAAATGTCAGGATAGCTTTTGTTCTTTCCTTCCTTCCTTCTTTCTTTCTTTATGCATGCTATGCTAAGGCCAGGAAGAAAAGTATTTTTTTCCCTGTGTGTTGCTTCTTCAATTTTGCCTACCACCACTGACCTATGCCAATGTTATTAGTCTATCAGGTGCACAAAAAGTATTTTGCTGATCGAAATAAAGACTTCGCACAGACAGAAAATGAACCTGAATCCATGTCGGCCTCAAAATACTCAACAATGAACGGAGGATTTGTGTCAGAAGAAGGGGCACCATCCTCTGTGTCAGTGTGTCCTAATGGAAGATTATAAATATTGCAGATTTTACTGAACTTTTAATATTTGAAAAAAAAATCTTGCTCAGAGGGAAACTTTTTCCATATCAGACTGTGCTTTTCTACAGAAACTGTGTTTTAAATTATTAAGTTACAGTAGGAGTCTTCAGCATTTTCTCTTATTTCTGAACAACGCCTGGGCAGTGCGCAGGCAGTTCTTTTGATTTTAATTTTCTAAAGATCCTAGTATGATACCCAGTAAAGAAATGCAAAATACAATAAACCAGTTAACTCAAACATCAGAAGTTTTTCCTTTTTTATGTTTGTGTGGATTTGGTTTTGTGATGGCCCCATAAAGTGGAGTGTGTTTGTCTGAGAGAATGTGGGTGTGACCAGCCCCAAACCAAGCCTGTCACCTTTTAAAACCTTTCCAGTTGCATGCCTGACACCAGCCATTAACCACACCAGACCTGGTTTTTAAAGAGTGAAAATGATAACTTTTTATTACATAGGAACATTAGACTGGGAACAAATTTGAGCTCATGTTTTTTCCTCAGCTACAACACCCAATTAAGATAATTCATATCCCCAAGTTCCTTATCTTTCTCCCTAACTTTAACATTTGCTCCATTCTATATTCCCCCTTTTCATCATAAACCTTATTCCCCCCCCCAAAAAAAAAAAACCTCCGGGCTCCTCTCTCTTTCATTACTCCACCCCTCTAGCCTCCTCCTCCTTCAAGCTCCAGGATAGGCTGACTACATACACCACCCAGCCAATCACATTGCTACCCTGTTAACAAGCAGATTGGCCAGGTTTTTCCTTCACAGTGGATATGAGTGCATGTGTGAGAGGGAAACTATATGTACCTGTGGACATGGTCTATGTAAACATATGTCTATGTCTGAAATAGATAGTATTGTTGCACCTGCCCACTTTAATCTTAGTCACTTTAATCATGTGTTGGGGACATATCCCCCTCTGGCTTGTGGTTCCCAAAAGGAACTATGATCCTCAGGCAGAAAACGTTTCCTCACTCTCAAATTAAAGGGCAGGCAGAGTACTGTAAATACCACAACTCTCTCTTTATGCCTAAACATGAAGAAAACATTGCTTTCTTATCTCTCATTGTTACCAAATGGGCTAGATGTGCACAAAGCTGCCCCTCCTTGCAAAGCCCTGTGCCAGTTAAGATTTATATGCATGGGCATATGTAACGTACAGAATTGCTGCAATTTAGAAGAAGTGAGGCTGCTGTGGATGCCATAGATGGGATAATAATAATTATGGGCCATCAGGTCAATTCTTGCTTGCCAGGATGTTCTAGGTATACAGCACTCAAGCATGACTTAATAAGTCCCTTCTTCTGGGGGTGCTCCGGGACTATGTTCACTCTCTTGTGTTCACTACCATTCACAAAGTGATACCACGCAAGTGAAAATCCCAGAAGCTGAATCCTTTTTTTCATCAGCTAACCACTTCTCACCCAAACACAAAGCAATTGTCAGGGCTATCGTTCAACAAGTGTGAATGATAGTGAGCAGAAGAGAGTATCCTGTTGCCCATCTTGACTGGTGTTGTCAATACTCAGGCTGCCCTTTGTGATGTAAACCTTGGCATCCTTTTTCCTGCTGGCAATTCAAGCATGATATTGTGCAGCAATCTTGGGCCATTTCCTGGCATTTTGAATTGTGGATACAGAAGCACAATATACCACGTGCATAAACTGGAAGTTTTTATAAGAATTGAATGTCCTGGCTTTTTAAAACAGAAGTTTATGTCTACATACATTACACACAAATTCCAACAGAAACCTCTCTCATGTAGAATTACCCAGTGCTAAAGCATCCTAGAAGATGATCACATTATCTATACTATAGTTGCTGGGAGGGGACAGAAGCAAGAACAGCTGGGGTGTGGCTACAGTCCCTCTGTGCCAAAATACTAGGTAAGGACATGGGAAAGGGTCTTCTCTGCTGCTGCTCCCAGACTCTGGAACTCCCTCCCACGGGAGGCCAGGGTGGCCCCATCTTTGCCGTCCTTCTGCAAGCAGATGAAGACCTTTCTCTTCAAACAGGCTTTTCTTTAGTACTGGCTGTCTGAGAGGGGTTTAAATGAATTATTGTGCCTTGTTGCTTTGTATGTGCTTTTGGTGTAGATTTTGTGTTCCGTTTCTGTTTGGTATTTGTTTGATTTCTTTTGTAATATTTGTATATTTACTGTTTGTAGCTTTAAAATATTATCTTCTACTAATGTAAGCCATGTTAGATTCCTTTAAAGGCGAAAGGCAGGGTAAAAATATTTTAAATAAAAATAAATAAATAAAAATATTTTGAAGTGCTATTTTTGGATTTAATGAAATGGTGATGCAAAGATGTGAATATCTGCAACACATACAGTGGAAACACAAACACACCCTTTTACCTCTCTGGTGAACTAATGTTGCTATGCCTGCTCCACAGAATGCAGACTAGAAAGTTATGTACCAATTTCTAAACCCTTTCCTTGGGATAAGCATCCTGAGGAAGAAAAGTTATATTGGACCAAAAGCTATATATGGACATGTTGTGTGCAAGTTTTCCGAAAGATGACCCCTCGCCTTTTGAAATAAAAAAGAAAGAGGTAGCTCAGAGTGAGCAAAGATTGTCACTTTGTTAACTCCAGGATCAAAATCATCCATACTATATGAAAGAAAGTCAGCAAAGAAAGATAGGGACAAAAATCAACTCATCTGAAATGTGGTGTTGGAGGATTGCCTTACACATACCTCAGACAACCAGAAAGGCAGAAAAAGGGTGCTCAATCAAGTCAAGCCTGAACTCTCACTAGAGCAAAAAAGAATAAATTGAGGCTACCCCATGTTGGACATATAATGAGAATACACAACTAACCAGGAAAAAAAAAAACAATATTGCTGAGAAAAGTGGTGTGGAGGGACAGTAGGAAAAGAGGAGGACCTACCGTGAGATGGGCTGAATGAACAAAGGAATCCAACAGATGTTATTTTACAAAACCTGAACAAAATTTACTGGAAAAGACAATATTCGGGGGAGGGGGGGCAATAGGAAAAGAGAACAACCTAATATGAGATTATATTGGTTTGCAAGATCTGAGCAGAGCTGTTAATGATAGGACATTTGGGAGATCGTTAACTCATATACTCACCACATATCAGAAGTATCTTGATAGCACAGAGCATCTTCAGAATTTTTTTCTTAATTACCAAGCAATTGTACAGTGTCAAGACAGGTGGAGTAGTGTCTATGATAAGATATAGAAACCAAATTCTATTTATTTATTTATTTATTTATTTATTTATTTATTTATTTTATTTTATTTTATTTTATTTTATTTTATTTTATTTTATTTTATTTTATTTATACCCCACCCATCTAGACCAAAGTCTACTCTGGGCAGCTAACAACACTCAAGAATAATAAAAAATAAAACAACAACATTAATACAATTGAAAATAGCAAATAAATTAGGTATTGACAGGAGGGAAGGCATGCCTAAAGAGCCAGGTCTTGAGTTGGCTCTTAAAAACACCCAGCGAGGGAGCCAGACAAATTTCTGGGGGGAGATTGTTCCAGAGATGAGGGGCCACTGCCGAGAAGGCCCGCTTTCTTGTTCTTTCTCTTTGGTCCTCCCTCGGCGTTAGGCCCCTCAGCCGCCCATCTTGACTAAAGCGAGTGATTTGGGTACATCTAGGTGGGAGGAGGCGTTCCACCAGATATTGAGGTCCTAAACTGTTTAGGGCTTTATATGTCATCATATCAAGGCGGAAATGAACGGGCAGCCAATGCAGGGCACCCAGAGTAGGGGAGATATGTTGATGTTTTCTCACCCCAGTAAGAAGTCTGGCCGTTCTGCACCATTTCAAGCTTCCGCATCAATCTCAAAGGTAGCCCCACATAGAGAGCATTACAGTAGTCTAATCTCGAGACTACAAGCGCATGGACCAGAGTGGTGAGGGCCCCCACATCAAGATAGGAACGCAGCTGGGCAATCCACCGAAGATGGAAATAGGCGGTACGGACCACTGACTCTACCTGGGTCTCCATGGTAAGTGCAGGGTCAAGATGGACCCCCAGACTGCGAACCAAATTCTTTGTGGTGAGAGTCAAACCCTCCCCCCAAAAAAGAGAGGGAGTTCCCCAAACCACTGACATCGGGGCCACCCACCCTCAGGACCTCCGTCTTGTCTGGTTTCAGCCTCAGACCATTCACCTGCATCCATTTCAATACAGCCTCCAGACAGCGCTGAAGGGACAAAACGGCATCCACTGTTGTTGAAGAAAATGAGATGTAGAGCTGGGTGTCATCCGTGTACTGATGACACAAAGCCCCACACCCCCTGATGACCTGACCCAGCGGCCTCATGTAGATATTAAACAGCATTGGGGAGATAATCAAGCCCTGCGGAACCCCACAATTAAGATTCCACAGAGCCGATACACTCTCCCCAAGCTGTACTCTCTGGAGACGGTCCTCCAAGAAGGATCGGAGCCAGGCTAGCACCAGACCACCAATTCCCAGCTCGGAGAGCCTCCCCAGGAGGATACTGTGGTTGACGGTATCAAAGGCAGCTGAGATATCGAGAAGGACCAACAGAGACATTTTGCCCCTGTCAGCCTCCCTCAGCAGGTCATCAAACAGGGTGACCAATGCCGTTTCCGTACTGTGGCGCAGCCTGAAGCCCGACTGAAATGGATCCAGGGTGTTGGTTTCATCCAAAAGGGCCTGGAACTGATCAGCCACCACCCTCTCTACCACTTTGCTGAGGAAAGAAACATTGGCGACGGGCCTATAATTGCCAATGTCATCCGCCGCCAAACTTGGTTTCTTCCTAATGGGCCTAATGAGGGTCTCCTCCCGGAGAGACCGATTAATTATTGCAGTGGCCCATTCAGTTGTTATAGGCCTGGCTGCTTTGATTAGCCAGACCAGGCAAGGGTCAAGAGAGGAGGTGGTGGCACAACAGCGGTCAAGCGCTTTGTCCACCATATCTGGCGTCACAGGCTGAAAGAGATCGAGTCTCATCGGGCAAGGCGGAGCTCTACCAACATCAAGTAAGACCATTCTCAACCACAAAGCAAAACACAGTAATTTCACAGCTTAAACAAATGAGCTTCTGAATATTTCTTCTCTATTACTTTTTAAACATCTTTTCAAATATTTTTACAACAAGGCACAGAATGCCTTTGTAATGCCTGGTTGGCCAGGAAGGAGTTTAAAAATTCTCCTCCTGAGAGTCAGCTAACTGGGTCCTGATCGACTGGGTCAAAAGTTGAAATTGCCATAGACCTGGAGTTAATTTCCTCTTTGAAAACTGGTGTCGGGAGCATGTCTCAGAAATCCTGAGATAATATTTACTGAAAGCACACAGGGCTGGAGCAAACACAACTGCTCTGTCCTTTTCTAATGCAAGAAATACTGTGTATGTGCCTTACAAAACTATACGCTAATTCCCTGGAGATATATGACAAGATGTCCCCCTTTCTGGAGGAGTGTCCTTCCATTACTCCTTCTAAAGCAAACCTGTTTGTTGTTGTTGAGGTTTTTTTTCTCTTTAAAAAAAACCTCTGCCTTCCCTGAACTTCCATTGCCCTGCAGTCTTCCCAGCATGAAGCAGCAACAATGTATTTAGGATCTTTGTGACACTCTTCTTAAGTGTGCTATTCCATGCACACTTAGTTTAAAACAAAGTGATCGTTTTCCCTTTTGAAAGGCCTTTTTATGAACATCAATATTTCGGCCCTTGCAGCCTGGATTCCTTCCAATGTAATGCAGAAATACTTTGAATATACCTTACAAAACTATATGCTAATTCCCTGGAGACACATGGCAAAATGTCCTTTCTGAAACACTACCTAGGCAAACTCTTAAAATGCTCTTCCAGTTATAGTCCTAGTCAGTCTCCTGTTCTGGCCTCTCTCTGTCTCTGTCTCTGTCTCTCTTACTCTTGAGTCCAGTAATTTGGATGGCCAAATGTGAAAGACTGCACAACTCCTGCACCTTTAACAATTTTACCGAAGAAGGAACTTCAGGAAGATTTGCCATGCAAATCACACTTGCTGAAATTCTGTCTTCTACACAGCTCTTGAAGGTGCAGGGGCCCTGGCCTCTTCGTCACCTAGCCACTTTTATCTGTAGTCCGTATTTCAGTTCTCAGGTATAGTTCTGGGCATGGACCATAGATTTCAGGACTCTTGAAAGGAATATTTCAAAGCTACTGCTGCCTATGGTGCCCTCACAGTATAATATCAATTTTAATTCTTTGGAAATGGGTAGCAGGTTAACTTTCATTTGTGTGCCCAAACTAAATTCACCAAATTCCTGTGCTATGTACAACTAAATGACAATCAGAAACTGAGAGGCAATCCATAAAGTTATATTAGGGTCTGGGGTTGCTTGTGCACAGATCTTCATGTGTTTATTAGAGCCATCCAAGTGATGTACACTCTTTCCTTCCCATTTGTCATGAATACTGTGTCCATATTTTTGTTTTGGATTTTTTTGGGGGTATCTTTTTCCCTAGTGAGTGTTTTTACAGCTGTGTTTCTCTTTAGAACATGTCTTGATTGTTTGTGTGATGACTACATGACAGGAGCTCTCCAGATGTTGCTGAACTGCAACTCCCATCATTCTGAGTGAACATGGGCAATGATAAGGGACGATGGGAACTGTACTCCAACAATATCTGGGGGGGGGGGCACACATGCCCTAGTCTGTCCCCTTGTTATATATTATCAGTGACATTTTTATTTCTGTATTAGAGCTCCTGCACTACTTAATGCACCAAGCTCCAGATTGATCTTATCTGTACTTTTTCCACCAGCCATCCAATATTCCTCCTGCATCACCTGTTACTGAGGCCAAAATCCTGTTGCTTTGCATAGTAAATTACACTAGAGTAGGTCCATTAATCACTGGGGATTTTGAGAGTCAGTTCCTCCATATTGATTCAAATGGGTCTGCTCTAACCTTAGCATAAGTCACAGATAGAGTAGGCCCCACTTAAATCAAAGGAGGAGTTGACTCATGAAATCCTCAATGATTCAATGGGCCTACTCTATGATGATTTACTACTACACCAAGCAACAGAATTTTGGCCAGTGACTTTTTCAGTGACTTTCCAGGAAAACCAAGTTTATTTGTAGTCTTGCTTCATGGGGGGGGGGGGGGGGGAGAAAGGTGGACTTTAGTGCTATGATTCTGTTCATCAAAGTTCATATCCACAGCAGGACCTTCCTGGTCAGAACATGGTCAGAATTAGCAAGTAAATGTCTGAACCAGAAGCAGGAGGAGGAGGAGGAGGAGGAGAAACAGCTCCTATGGAGGAGCATGGAAAGGGGAATTCTTTTCTTTCATTTTTCTTAAAACAAATCTGAAAAAGAAGTATCATATTAGCATCTTTGTTAAAGAGAAGAGAATTGGATTTGTTTGGATGTGAATCCCAGTAAACGGCACGCTCCTCCAGCACCAAGTAGTAAAAAAAGGAGCAGGGAATGCTGTATCTGGAAGAACCCTTCATTAATTAATAGGGGACCCTTCTCCTAGCAAATTCAAGGAAGTACATATGGTTTTCCTTGTTCCACTTTATCATTGCTGCAACTTTGTCTAAGTAAGTCAGCTGAGTCAGAATAACTCTCCCAAGGTCATCCCATGACTTGTGAGGGGATCAGAACCTGGATCTCCCAAGTCCCATTGCAAACAACTGCTGCACTAACCTGTCTCTTCTTTCAAGGAGAATACTTAGTCCATTCACTCCTTTAGAAACATCAAATTAATGCAGCCCGAAAACTGTGTACTGGGGAAGGGAAATGTTGCAAATCTATGGCATTTATGAAGGGAATGTTAGAATTGTGTCATAGGACTGAAGTCAGAAGAGGGCCTCTGGACTAGAAAAATAACACTGACTTTCTTTTACATATTGTGGAACTCTAGCAGGAATCACAGAAATCTATATACAAAGCTTTCAGAAGCAATAAGATAAACCTTATCACCCACTAATGTCTGCTCTGTTTATCAGCTTGCTGTTGGAAGGCTGAAAAGCAGCTGAAAACCAACAGCTAAACTGACTGCTTTAACAGTTGGAGTCCTTAGCTGAACAATTTACCTCAAAGTAGCCATTACATTTGCAGCCATTTTTAACATCAGTGGAAGTAACTTACTTGTCCCAACTGTGTTTTTTACATGCCACTATTTGCCCAAAGAAACAAACAGGCACATTTTAAAGCATTTGTGCTCAGGAGCCTAACCAGCAAAATCAATTGTATTTCTTCAATATTAGCATCTTGAGCTAAGCCATCTCTTTCCCTAATTTTTGTTCTGTCACACGTACAGCCATTTATTGTTCTGCCAGTGCAATTGCTTTTCAGATGCTTTTCAGCTTCATAGATCTGAATGAACGATAGCCTAGTCAACTCTGTCTGAACAAACTGTAATTGAACCAATATCTCAGAATTTTGGGACCATATCTTGTGTTCAAAGGGAGACATGTAAGGATTTTAAATTTAACTACCTGTCCAGAAATGCCATGTGAGGTCCCCTTTCCCAGACTGTATCACTTCTGCCTCTAGAGGTGAGCTTGAAAATATGTTTACTAGAAAACCTTGGGTCCTTTTGGGGAGAAAGGTGGGGTAGAAATATTTTAAATGAATTAATTAAATAATAAAACAAAACAAAACCTTCTTCTCAAACCAGCCTGTGAGAGAGGTGGAGAAAACATGTGGATGTGTGTAGGTAAGAGAGGAGCGTATGGGTGGACAGATGTTTGTGAAAGGGGGAGTTAGTTTGGCCTGTCCCTTTTGGCTTTGCTCCAACCCTCACTGACTTGCAGGTACTGAAGGATTAGCTACCAAAGAATGAAACTCTTAGCTGAAAGACATTCCTCTTCCCTGATGTAAGTACTACAGAAGGGGCCAGATTCTGGAGTCTACATTTAGTGGCAATGAAAGCTTATAGGTTAATATATATTCCCTGAAAAAAGCTTGGACCCTGCATTACCTGAGCGTAACCCTGACTAGTGGTGTTCTCCAAGAGTCCTCCAGGCCCTTCATCTACTCCAAGAAGGGGAGGTTAATCAGGCAAAAAATAATTAAAGTTTACTGTACTTTGTTTGTGGAGATTTTAAATATGCATGGATTTATGACATGTATGTGTTACCTTTTCCATACAGAAATCACTCAAAGCAGCTAATAATGAATAATTAAAAGAAGTTCCCAGGTAAGAGCACCACACTGCACTGCAAAACTAAACAAAGAAAGATGTTGATACAATACAGATGGCAGACAAAATAAGTCACAGTTTAACACTGTTGCACTATGTTAACCAAATCAAAATAGACCCCTGGTGAGAGACCAGTCCAAACAAAGGTTAAGGAAGCACCAGCTTTGCCTGGACTACCTTTGCCTACTGTTGAAAAGAAAATAAGGTGCCAGGTGGATCTATAATGGGAGATGGTTACAGAGATAGACACAAATCACCAGTTTGGCGGTTTGTGCCAGTTCATTCTTCAGACAAATAGGTGTTCCATGGTTCCCAGCCCTGCCTCCTCTGGGAGGTGCCCACTCAGAGGCAGCACCCAGAGAAAGTGGGGCAGGGAAGCCAGGGCACTGCCTCTGAGTGGGCACCTGCCAGAGGAGGCAGGGCTGGGAACCGTGGAACACCAGTTTGTCCAAAAGATGAACCACCGAAACAGTGGTTCGTGGCCATCTCTATAAATTAACCTCTGCAACCAGCAGGGGCTGACTGTGGAACAGACCCACATACAAAATGTAATGCTTAGTAAGTAGTTCAGAATGAAGCCTTTTTCAGTCATTCATTTGAATGTTTGAACCGAGGATACATTCATGCATACTGGTCTTACAAAATGTCCCTTTGGGCACTGACCATACTCCCTTAGAGTTGAATCCAATTACTCGTCCCAACTACACGAGATTCACTGAATCAATAGGATCTATATAAGTATTGACTTACCATTTAGATGTTAATTTCAATAAATCTACTCTAGTTAGGAAAAGCACATGGATGTTGGCCTCTGTTGCCCAGGTTTGCTGTGTTGAAAGGCAACTTCTGCAGAGAAGTCCTACTTCTATTTCACTGAATGTTAACAAAATGTGGGTGTGATCAGGAGCCCTGGACACAAGGAGACCTCACTGTAGAACTTGCCCTTCAACACAGCAACCTTGGAGGGGACTGAGGAGTTAGACTTGGTGCACATGGGAAAGCTGGACACAGGAGAAGTGTGCTGTGAACCGTCCATGACTACCACCTCTGCCACTCTCCAGTTTAATTTCTCATACCTCTCAGGAAAATATGTATAGCGAACTAGCAGGACTGTGGGATTCATTCCTTGCAACTTTGCTTTGCAAGACATATGCCAAGTGACAATAAACCAGTAAGACGTGAACACTTATTCTAAGAACAATTGCATTTTATGAGACTACAAATGCTTCCAACAGAAGGAATTTAAAAAGCGGATGGAATCTCATACTAAATGAAAGTTTTCTAGTATCAATTAATGATTCAGCAGATCAGGTATAATTGAATTACCATTATAAACTGGAAAATAACTGTGTGCGTGGGATGGTTATATAAGGTGTGAAGCAGATGCCACACCTCTGAGTCAGGGACATCTGAAATACTTCCTTATAGAGGCTTTTGAGAGGCCTTGGGAAATGATGGAATTTTACTTCACATGACAAAAATCTAAGGCAACATCAAGAGTAGCCTCCATGGTCTCATGCACAGAACTTCTACCAGCTTAATTTATTTAAGGCTGGCTGGATAGCTCAATCATTTAGGTACCCGTCTGTGGAGCCAGAAGTTAAAAGTTGGATTCTTCACTGTGCCTCTTGTGAGTAGAGCCAGCCTGTGTGGCCTTGGGCAAGCTGTACAGTCCCAGGGCGCTCCAGAAGCAGGCAATGATAAACCACTTCCGAGTATTCTCTACCTGGAAAACCCTGAAAAAGATTACTATATGTCAAAACTGACTTGACAGCACACGATTATTATATTATTTAATTTATTTGAAGAGTTGATATACTGTGGCATAGGAGCCCGGGCATTGCCTCTGCACAGGCACCAGACACCCAGATCACTCTAATCAGCTGGGACGAGGGCGCATGCACAGAAGGCAGCAACGGCTTCCCTTCCAGCAGCCTGGCCACTGCTTCTGCGTAGGCGGCCAATCCCGTGCTGATCGCCATGATCAGCTGGGGGTCAGGCACATGCACACAGGCAGCACCCAAGCTCCTGGAAGGGAAGCAGGTTGCTGCTTTCTGTGCATTCGCCTACTTCTACACATGCACCCTGATCAGCTGAGATGCAGGCAGATGCACAGATCAGCTGAGCTGAAGGGAAACCGGCTCACTGTCTCCAATGATGGTGGCAACGGTGGCAACGGTAGAGGTGGGAGCAGCGGCAGAAGTGTCAGGACCCAGATAGGGAGGCAAGGACGACAGTGGGAAGGGGGTGGGCAGGCATCCATTTTGCTGAAGCGAAACAAAGCACCATGGGGAAAAAATCGGCACTTTGTTTCATTTTGGCAAAACAGGATCCTTGAACTGAGTTGTGAACCGAAACACGAACACGCCCGATTCATCAATTTTTCTAGCTCATAGTTTGGTTCGTGCCCAACTCTAGTTGTGGCTGGCACAGGGTCATCCGGTGGGCTTCATGGCAGAGAATGGATTAGAAACTCAGTTGGCTCAATCTCAACCCAACCCTTGAGCCAATATCATTTAAATAAATCTTGCTGACTTCAAAAAAGTACAACTACTGTGTCTGTATAGGACAATTGTGTGAATAAAACCTTTGGCTATAGTAACAGTCAATTCAATGCACTGAGAATAGTGTTGAGAAATGTCTCCTACTCAATGAATTAAGGTTAAAACAAAACAAAACTCAGCAGAGCCTGTGCAAGCTCTTAAGACACTCTGGAAGACTGCTGCGGATTATGGCCTCAAATTCAGATACAGCACTAACATATGAGTTTAAGTACTTTTTAAAAGCAAGGTCCACAGCTGTAAAAGATTCAGGAAGATTTGAAAAGTTTAGTCTAGGAAAATGAACTCAACCAAAGTATGCTAAAACCTTATACCTTCTTGTTAATTGCCTGACATATGCAATACTGTATATTTTTCCTGCGTTAAAATCTTTTCTTTCTTTATTCCATTAAAATCTAAGATACACCGATGAATGTGCACTTAAACCAAATGTTAGCCTTCTTGCCCAAGGTAAGTGCAATACTCACCTCACCTCAGGTTTTCTTTTACTAAGAACTACCTTCAGAGTTTTTGCTGTCTGAGTCAGTCTGTCTTCAGAAGCCAGCTGGACTTGTGGTTTGATTACACTCCAGTCCTGCTGTTGGGAGAGTGTCCTACAATATAATGGAAACCTCAAGCTCATGAAGGAGACTACAGGGACATTGTGTGGTGCAGGGGAACACCTGTGAGTTTTGGAAGGAGCAGCCAGGAGGCTGTCAATGTTTCCTGGCATTATTGTCTGCATAATGGCAGGACTGGCCTTACTTTTAGTGTGCCTCGGTTTGTAGTATAAGAAGCTGCTTTGTACAAGGCCAGACTATTCATCCAATGTCCTTTCAGTTGAGTCCTGCTACCTCTGGCTACAGGTGGCTCCCCAAGTGGTCTCAGACCCACTGTGGCTCATGGCTTGCCCCTTTTAAATGCAGTTGCCAAGGACTGAACTTGGGACCTTCTGAACTGTGTGCTCACTGTAAGAGTGTAATCTCTGTAAAAACTATTTATGGCCAAAATCTTGTTGCATAAGTTATGCCTGTAAGGGAGAATTTACAGTAAACGCATAATAATAGGCAACAAATTGAACATAATTTACTATTCCATGTAAAGATAGACTAAGTTGGTGGCTTTCTTGAAAAGGATGTTTTCATGATCCCCAGAAACCTATAAGTATTCTAGTCTTTTGATTCCCAGCGTGTGGGTGAGGCACTTGTGAGACTTCCTGCCTTACATGCCAAACTAACGAGATCAAAGGACAGGGCCAGGTTGCCTGGGATGATGGCCTGCCTGGCAGACAGGATAAGTAGCCTCTCTGTGCTTCCTTATTGTTCTCCAATTGTAAGGCAATGCATATTCCTAGTAATTATTCCCCCAGAGTTACTCAACAACCAAAATAACTTTAAAAAGAAATGCAGAGACATCTCTTGCTTCAAGCAGATTTATTGACAGAGACTTCTTTGTATACAGAACACTATTGGGGCAACACTGTTTTCTTCCACTGTGCAAAGTATGTGTCTCTTGTTTGTCAACCCGTCTGTCTTTGGCAGATACCCACCATTTTCTGTCTTATGCAAACCTTGTTGGGTCCACTTTGTTCCCCACTCTGTTTTGTTCCATCAGGGGCTTCTTCCTTCCCATTCCCCTTCACATATTTTAATGCACCCTTTCCATTTTTTTATTGATTTATTTATTTATATATAAATATATATTTTTATTTATCGGCTGCCTTTCTCCCTATAAGGGGACTCAAGGCGGCTCACAGTATTGAAAAGAACAGAATTAAAACCACAAAAAAGTTACACATTAAAAATCCATTAAACTATCAAAATGATTCAAATACATTGAATGATTAAAAATATCTGAACTAAAAAAACGGCATTCAGGGGCTCACTCATGATTGTTAGAAGCTTGCCTGAAAAAGTAGGTCATCAGCTGTCAGCGGAAGAATAAAAGAGAGGGGGCCAACCTGATGTCTTCAGGGAGAGCATTCCATAAACTGGGAGAAGGCCTTCTCCGGTGTCTCCATCAACTGTGCCTGAGCTGGTAACAGGACCAAGAGGAGATACGGTCCTTAAGGTAGCCTAGACCCAAGTCATACAGGGCTTTATAGTTAATGGCCAGCACTTCCAATGTTATGTGATACAAAATCTTTACCAACCTTTAGTCCATAGGTGGGGAATGTATGGCCCTCCAGATGTGGCTGGACCACAATGCCCTTCAGCCCAAGTTTGCATACCCAATAGTGAGGAGTCACAGGCAAGGACATGTCTGGATAGTGTATCAAACAAACTCATACAATGAACACAAGCCACTCACCAAAACATGGTCCCAGTAATCTCAACCGAAACATACTGCAGGTCTCAAAGGAAGGAAGGAAGGAAGGAAGGGAGAGAGAGAGAGAGAGAGAGAGAGAGAGAGAAAGAAAGAAAGAAAGAAAACAAACTCTGAGTTTGGCTATAGAAAGGTGTGATGTCTAGCACAGAAGCCAAGGGAGAAAATAGCTGGCTATTAAAACAACGAAATCAAAAACAGTAATGGCTGAGAACAGCTTGCCCCTCAAGGCACACTTAAGTCGACATTTGGGTCCGTCTAGAAGCAAGTTAGCACCAATTGGGATCTTATTTACCTTGGCCATGCAAAGGTTTTGCCCTTTAGCAACTTGGCTCTTATTGCAAAGTTCACACCTCCAGAGGGCCAAATTTCTCCATTTCCTCCATTCTCTAGCATGGGCATCTGTTCTCAGGTATTGATTTATGTACGTTGGGTCAATTAGTTTGAAGAAGTGCCAAAGGGGCAGAATATGTAGACATAAAAAATAACTGACCGAAATGGAAAGCATTCAGTTCTTTTTGACTGAAGTCAACATTCGTGCATGAAGGGGTTGCGGGAGTGGCACCAGATGGGCAAAGTTTATAGCGAGCAATTTTAAAAAGTAAGCATGCTTCGAAGGATTTGTCTGATGGGCATGCAAACAGGAGAAACATGTGAAACTTACAGTTATCTCTCAGACTGTAGCTGGGATAGTGACACAATTGTTATACTTCACAATAACCTTAGAATTTAAATTTAAATTTCCAAGTAGAGGAGGCATAAACTTTTCTCCTCAAAGACTCCATTATGCTGCGACATGAGCCCTCTTATCAAAAAAAAACCCCGACACTTTCTCCACAAAGCTCTCAGTGGAACTGCTGATAGCTCAGTGGTTTAGGTATCTGTTTGCGGAGTCAGAGTCTAGGAGTTCAATCCCCCACTGTGCATCCTTGGCAGGGGCTGGACTCGATGATCCATAGGGTCCCTTCCAGCTCTGCAGTCCAAACATTATTATCTGTAATTAAGCTTTCTGTTGGCAATTGTTAAGCAGTCCTTCCTGTCACTCCTTCGTAATGTACTCCTGTTCCAGGCAAGAATTCGATAATCTGAGAAAGCATCTAACTTATTTTATGATATCAGACAATGTACACATTTATTGCCAAGAAATGTATTTATTTAGTAAAAAGAAAAGAAATTAATCTGACTGAATGAGCTATCTTAACCCAATGCAAGCTGGTATTCTCATTAAACCAGGGTTGGACGACACAAAGTGGGAGGCAGATAAAGGGCTGCAACCTATTTTGATCACTTCAAATAAACACTCACACTTGCTGAAAAATTTGCTGTTGAACTTTGACAGCATGATGATTTCAAAAAGCCACAGCTTCCTCTAAAATGCTGTAAAGAGGGAGCACAGTATCTTTTTAAAATGGTAATGTTGGCTTTTGTGCTGCCATTGCATTGCTGTAACGCCATTCAAGACAATCTTGACAACCAACAGATCAGCCATCAAGAAGCCATATTGCTTGACCCTGCAAAGCCACGTGAGAAAGTGTTACTTTTTCTATGTTTCAGCTATGAAGAGACTCAAAAAGGTGATGCCTTCAATACAATCCAGTAATATGGACAAGTCAAAAGAAAAATAAACAAGAAGCACAATATATTATGGAGGGCCATCAGACCAAGAAGCAGACCTCTGGGTTCCTCTTCCTTCCAAACACAGTCACTTCCTGTGATGAACCTCATACATGTACATGATATTAAATTGGAAAAGAGATATATAGTTACTAACTCCTTTGTCATGAAAATTAAAAATAAGTAAGGCTGTGCTCACATCAGGAAAATGTCCCCATTTTCTCATGTCTTTTACTCCCTGAGCAGTCACGCATTAAGGCCACGTAACATATATTTATATGTTTATTTATTTATTTAACTTATATGCCACCCACTCTACCCAAAGGTCTCTGGGCGGCTTACAACAATTAAAATACAATTAAAATACAATAAAAAGATAAAACAATTAAAATACAATTAAATAGATACTTTAAAATTTGCCATCAGGACCCACAGTTGATATTATTTCAATTAAAAGCCTTCTGGAACAGGAAGGTTTTGACCTGGCGCCGAAATGTCATCAGCGCCGGCGCCAGACGAATCTCAGTCGGGAGGGCATTCCATAGTCTGGGGGCAGCTGCCGAAAAGGCCCTTTGTCTACAAGCCGTCCCTCTTACCTCCTTGAGGGACGGCTCTTTCAAAAGGGCCCCCTGGCTAGATCTTAACTGCCGGGTAGGCTCATATGGAAGGAGGCGGTCCTTCAGGTATCCAGGGCCCAAGCCGTTTAGGGCTTTATATGTCAAAACAAGCACTTTGAATTGGGCCCGGGCAGCAACTGGTAACCAATGTAATTTAATCAGAATCGGCTTGATGTGTTCCCTAGCGGCCCCACCACTCACCAGCTGCGCAGCTCGATTCTGGACCAGTTGCAGTTGCCGGACCGTCTTCAAAGGCAGCCCCACGTAGAGCGCATTGCAATAATCTATACGAGATGTTACCAGTGCGTGTGTAACTGTCATGAGGTAGGGCCGTAGCTGGTACAATTTCCACAGCTGAAGGAAGGCGCCCCTGGCCACTGAGTCCACCTGGGCTTCCAGAGTTAGACTGGGGTCCAGGAGCACCCCCAGGCTGCGGACCCTGTCCCTTAGGGGGAGTGTAACCCCATTCAGGGCAGGGAAATGGCCCTCCAACCTGTCCGGCGAAGCACCCACTAACAGCACTTCCGTCTTGTCTGGATTGAGTTTCAATTTATTAACCCTCATCCAGTCCATTATCAGGTCCAGACACGAGTTCAGCACAGAAACCGCCTCACCTGGATTGGTGGAAAACGAGAGGTAGAGCTGAGTGTCATCAGCATATTGCTGACTCCTCAGCCCAAACCTCCTGATGACCTCTCCCAGCGGTTTCATGTAGATGTTAAACAGCATGGGGGACAGTATCGAGCCCTGAGGAACCCCATGACATAAATGCCATGGGGCAGAGCAACTGTCCCCCAGCACCACCCTCTGGACACGGTCAGCCAGGAAGGAGCGGAACCACCGTAAAACAGTGCCCCCAACTCCCAACCCAGCCAGCCTATCCAGAAGGACACCATGGTAGATGGTGTCGAAATATATCCCAGGGTGTGTGTTTCGACATGCTTTTGAATTACTGCAACATTTCCCTAAATTTGATGTAATATGACCAGCTACACTTTGGTACTGGAATATTTCCCTCTGGGTTGTTTATGTCTCTGGGGGCCCTTTTTTCCTCTTTAAAAAAAATAAATTTCATTATATTGATGTTTCAGCATTTCCTTGATGGGTACGAGTTTCTCTGCTGTGTTTCTGTCTCTTGCAGCAGAGAAACTCGTAGTCAGGCTTTGTTTTCATTGCTGCTCTACCACGACGTCCCCAAGAGGAAAACATGAAAGGGCTCAGGGGAAGGAGCACCACCTGGTGGAAGGATCCACAAATAAGTGAAGCACAGAGGCTGATGACATAAGTTTTTGAATGTACCGACACTCAGCTCATTAAAAATTTTATTGACCCTCTTTTCTGCAAGGAGCTCTTCATGAAGAGCTCCTTGCAGTTACCAGGCAGGTAAGATGTAATTAGCAAAGTTAGATTATTTATTTACTATTAATAAAACTGTTATTAGTGTTCTACGAATACTTTTCAAGCATCGGGAGAATTTTGTGTCCTCCAGATGTCAGGAAAATAGGTGTATCCATATT
Source organism: Intellagama lesueurii (assembly GCA_037013535.1). Classification (NCBI taxonomy): domain Eukaryota; kingdom Metazoa; phylum Chordata; class Lepidosauria; order Squamata; family Agamidae; genus Intellagama; species Intellagama lesueurii. The sequence goes on from JBAJHW010000003.1 coordinate 105,267,628, forward strand.
GCACACTTATACCACTTTAACTGCCATGCTTCCACCTTAGAAAATCCTAGAATTTGTGGTTTTGTGCAGTACTCTCTGCTGGAATGTAGGAGATGCAGTAGAGCTTTCTAGTAGAGAGGTCTGAGTACCCAAACCAAATGAAAAGTCCCAGAGTTCTATAGGGCTGAGCCCTGAAAAACTGTCATTATTGTGCAGTGTAGATACACTCCTCATCTATACCTTCTCTTTAAAAGTCTTTCTAGAACTGGGCTTCACAGAAGGGGCCTTAGCTGCAAGGCCTAGAAAACTCCCCATTCTGCTGGAGACTAGTGGTTTTCAGGCTAGGTTCAGACTGGAAGGTGGCAGATTGTTCCAGTTTTTCTTCCAGAAAGTTCCACCAGTATGGGAGGACTTCACAAAATGAGAGAGAGAGAGTGCAACATTATCTTCTTTCAAAGTCTCCCTCAGTCATTTCCCAGCTGGTCATCTTTTACACTGTGTTGTTTTTCAAAAACAGCCATTGCTATCACTGATTTTGTCATAATCTCACTCCATCCATCTTTAGCATTATGGTAATATCAGCTTCTGATGCTATATGATTATAGTTCCTTTGATTTGTGCACATCCATTAGCAAGTCAATTTCTCCCAAAATAAATATTCTTGAATCTTTTTTCCATAAACTGATTTGAGAGGCACAAACACACTCACTGACTACATCTTCCCGGAAATAATAATCTTGTTTACAAATCTAAGCATTTTTCTTCAAGTAAAACTCTTCACAAGGAACATTTTTCTTCTACAGATAAGTACAAGTTCCATCACTTTGTTCTTTACTTACTCGCTTACTGAGTGCCTGATCATATTAAGATGAGCTTTACAGAGTTGAAATTCCTTCCTTTTGTTATGGAGAGGAACACAGCAAATGTTTAAAATAGTTGTGTGATAGGTGTATGCTGGATGGATGCAGCTTTCGTTCTCACTGCACCTTCACAGCAGGCCAAGCACTCATACTGTTTTCTGTATGGTATACAGCTTTAGAAAGGCCTGATTCACCTATGGCTTGTCTTATTTAAGGGGAGGTCCCATCCCACCACTGCTGGGTGACCCACCCATTTGGAGTACAGAACACCTATGGTCAGATTAGTTTCCTCCATTGTTGAATGTTTTGCACAAATAAGCACTTAAAATGCTGATAAAGGCTGGCTGATGTTGGCCATCTACATTAGCCTCAACAGATTGCTTTCCCTCATTCTTTTGTACTTCCTCTTCTCTCCGCTCTCTGTTAATGAAAAGTAGGTTTCCCTTGCTGTTCCGACTTCAAGTTACAGTTCTTTTAGATTCCTTCATTCCTGATGTTAGCCTCCAATTCAAGAGCATTCCATCTGGTAGACTGCAGCTGCCATATGTAAGCTTCTTTTTTTAGGAACAATCTGACAGCCTGGGATCAGCAGGTGATTTCTACATCTGCAAAAAAAATGAGGGGCAGGATCCAATATAACACTGTAGCCATTTCTGCTCAGGAGATCATCTTAACTGGTACCAAAACTAGGTTTCTTTCACAAGGACAGAGAATAGAGATGGGCACTTCGTATTTGTATCTTGGGGATATGAATATGACCTGTGGCACCACAGGTGCTGGACGGGCCCAATTCCCTCTCCCAGAACCAGCTGGACCAGTCACCGGGCTCCATGAGGGGCTGGGGTCCGTCGTCATCAGCACACCAATCCTGGTAGGAGCCCAACTGGCCCTTCCCTTCCCCTCCACACAGCTGACCACTTCGGCAAGGAGGCAGGATGGGGAGTCTCCATGCTCAGCTCAGAAAAAAATACGAAGTGCCCGTATTTAATAGAGAACCACTTGTGCTGTTGGAATTGTGGGGCATTTCCTGACCCCAGTGAGAAATGTTGTGAGATATAAAAATGTTCCCTTGCCCAGATGCATTTGTGTGTCCCAAACCAAGAGTGTTCTAGATAAAACCGGAGGAGGAGAATTTTCTCCGTATGGGTCAAATGGTTAAACTTTGAAACTACTTCCACTAGAGCATGGTTCCACTTCATCAGATGATAGAAGAAAACAATAAAGAACTAACTATGTTGCAACTTGCAAATGAGAACCATTCTACATTGATGAACGTTTCACAGTGCAGAGATGCAAGGCTTGAGAAACCATTACATGGAGAACACTCCAGTTATCTCCTGCATGATTATGTTAATAAGCAACAATTGAATCTAAGGCTTAAATTAGGCAATCTTGAAATGCCCTTTTGTAGATCAATGAGTTCAGAGTCTCTATCTTGTGAGTCCAAGCCGATGTGATTATATCTAAGAGCCTAGCTGCACACGATAGATTTTGTGCTGTGCTCAGGATGGAAGCTGGAGGCATGCAAGTGTGTGCATTTGTCAATGGGTTTTTCACACAGCATGGTTGTATGATGCCCATGTTGTGGGTTCACAGTGGTGTCCAGAAGTGCACCTGTTGTGTAGATTGGTACAGACTGAGATTGATGCTAGGATGAAAGCTACTGAAGTCCCAGTGAATTTTTCAGTGCTTCTTTACCATAGGTCCATCAGTGTGCTTCAGACAAAGGAGTAGTTTTCAGGTACTCGCATTAAAATATAGGAGCTAGTTTTTAAAGTGCCACAGCATTTTTTTTCTCCTGATTCTTATTATTTCTTTTTTTTCTCTGATATTCAGGCTGAAAATTAGGGATTCGTATCAGAGCCTCAATTGTGGGGTTCCGCAGGGCTCAATTATCTCTCCAATGCTGTTTAACATCTATATGAGGCCGCTGGGAGGGGTCATCAGGGGATGTGGGGCTTCGTGTCATCAGTACGCTGATGATACTCAGCTCTACATCTCCTTTTTTCCAACAAAAGTGGATGCAGTTTCGTCCCTTGAGCGCTGCCTGGGGGCTGTTCAGAAATGGATGCAGGTGAATGGACTGAGGCTGAACCCGGGCAAGACGGAGGTCCTTCGGGTGGGCCTCCCAGACATCAGTGGTCTGGGAAACTCCCTCTCCTTTGGGGGGGTGACTCTTACCACCAAGAGTGAGGTTCGCAGTTTGGGTGTACATCTGGACCCGGCGCTCACCATGGAGACCCAGGTGTCGTCAGTGGTCCGTTCCGCACATTTCCACCTTCAGCGGATTGCCCAGCTGCGTCCCTATCTTGATGTGGGGGCGCTCACCACTTTGGTCCATGCGCTCGTAGTCTCAAGATTAGACTACTGTAATGCGCTCTACGTGGGACTGCCTTTGAGACTGACGCGGAAACTTCAGATGGTACAAAATGTGGCGGCCAGACTTCTTACAGGGGTGAAAAGGTACCATCATATTTTCCCCACTCTGGCCACCTTGCATTGGCTGACCATTCATTTCCACGCTGATTTCAAAGTTCTTACGATGACATATAAAGCCCTAAACGGTTTAGGACCTCGATATCTGGCAGAGCGCCTTCTCCCACCCAGTTCTGCCGGAGTCACTCGTTCCAGCCAGGCCGGGCGGCTGAGGGGCCTAACGCCGAGGGAGGTCCGGAAGGAAAGAACGAGGAACCGGGCCTTCTCGGCAGTGGCCCCTCGCCTTTGGAATAATTTGCCCATGGAGATCTGCCTGGCTCCCTCTCTGGGTGTTTTCAGGAATAAACTTAAAACCTGGCTATTTGGGCAGGCTTTCCCTCCTGCCGTATCTTAATTTCTTATACTTTTGCCACCTTGGATTTATAATATATGTTTATTGGTTTTATTGTTTTTAAATTTGTAAACCGCCCAGAGTAGACCTTTGGTCTAGATGGGCAGGATAGAAATCCAATAAATAAATAAATAAATAAATAAATACAATCTAAGACCACATTATTTCCTCTGGATACTACAGAAAACAATAGTGAAACAAGGTGTAAGTGGTATGGGTAGGATCTGTCACGAATCTAAAGAAACAGTTCATTACATTTTCGGTGGATTGCACGTGAAGGCATGACCAAGTTGTAAACAAGTAAATATCACTTTTCAAATCTGATGAATTACTCAGATCTCTTCGTCCATATTGTAAATTCCACCCACCTCCAGTTTTAGAAAATGGAACTGCAGTACTATAGTCAGATAAGTTTTATCACGGATGAAACTGTTGATTTTAATAATTCAACTTCTGGATAAACAAGAAAGAAAAATATACCTTATAGAAGCTGAAGTTCCATCAACAAATAACCTCAAAAATATGGAAATAATAAATGCTGAGAAGTACCAAACATTAACGAAAGAAATTAAAAGAGTATGGAAACAAGATCAGGCCATTCTCCTTCCCATACTAATTTCAGCAATCAAAGTCACCCCAAAATCTTTGCTTACCAGTGTAAAACAATTGTTAATAGCTGCCATTTTGAAATTTAAAAAATCAGTGGTTTTGCAAACATGTCATCTCACTTGCTAATTGTTCAGGACATACCTTCTAGTTTCTAGGCTTGAGCTAGGTCTGCCCCCTGCAACAGCAATGCTGAGAAATGAGAAGTGCATTTATAGTAGTAGCAGCAGTAGTATTAGTAATAATAGACTTCTTTTATAGTGGGCTTTCTTCACCCCAGTGAATTCTAATAATCACTCAATGGAAGCATTTTGGTTTCCACCAAATGAGATACTGACAGAATACTTTACATGAGTTTTGCAGTACCACAATTTGCCCCAAAACAGCATAGGACTTTTTATTTAAATCCCATTTTGCCATGTAGTGGCTGAAGAAAAATGTAGCCTGACATCAAAACTCTATAGATTTATTTGGATACTTCTTGCTGCAAATGTTTGTTCATATGGAAAAACTGTACATGAAAGTGGTTAAAATCTGAGGACTTCTTTTGAAAATGTGGAGATAAATATGTTGTGGATCTCTCTGTGTGTGGATTCTGCATCAAAATGTGGCTTTGGGTGAGTGTAAGAGCCCATTACTTAAAAGAAGAGGCTTAAAAGCAGCAGCTGCTTCTATAAGCTTACTAGTTGCTTCATGGTGCAGATACCGTATTTTTCCATGTATAAGATGATACTTTTCTCTAAAATATTTAGATTAAAAAATTAGGGTCATCTTATACACAGAAGTAAGAAGGCGGGAGGGATCAAAGCACTTTGATCCCTGCTTTCCCCCTCCACTTTCTTCACAAAAAGTGGAGGGGGAAAGCAGGAATCATCAAAGCACTTTGATTCCTGCTTTCCCCCTCCACTTTTTGCAAAGAAAGTGGAGGGGGAAAGCACTTTCCTCACAAGAAAGTGCTTTCTTGCAAGGAAAGTTCTTTCCCCCTCCACTTTCTTGCGAAGAAAGTGGAGGGGGAAAGCAGGAATCATCAAAGTGATTCATCAAAGCGATTCCTGCTTTCCCCCTCCACTTTCTTCTGAAGAAAGTGGAGGGGGAAAGCACTTTCCTTGCTAGAAAGTGGAGGAGGAAAGCAAGAATCAAAGAGCTTTAATGATTCCTGCTTTCCCCCTCCACTTTCTTAGCAAGAAAGTGCTTTCCCCCTCCACTTTCCTTGCAAGAAAGCACTTTCTTGTGAGGAAAGTGCTTTTCCGCTCCACTTTCTTCCAAAGAAAGTGCTTTCCCTCTCCACTTTCCTCGCAATAAAGTGATTCCTCCTTTCCCCCTCCACTTTCTCCGCAAGAAAGTGCTTTCCCCCTCCACTTTCCTTACAAGAAAGCACTTTCTTGTGAGGAAAGTGCTTTTCCCATCCACTTTCCTCGCAATAAAGTGATTCCTGCTTTCCCCCTCCACTTTCTTCGCAAGAAAGTGCTTTCCTCCTCCACTTTCCTTGCAAGAAAGCACTTTCTTGTGAGGAAAGTGCTTTTCCCCTCCACTTTCTTCCGAAGAAAGTGCTTTCCCCCTCCACTTTCCTCGCAATAAAGTGATTCCTGCTTTCCCCCTCCACTTTCTTCCAAAGAAAGAAATTCTGGGTTAGAAAAGTGGGGGGGGGGGAGTCTTATACGTGGGGGCGTATTATACACAGAAAATTACGGTATATGTAGGCCTTTACAAGGGTTTGTGTGTGTGTAACTGCAGATATAGACAGATATATGCAGATTTACACAGACCATTGTAACTTCAGAGGTGGTGGCATCCCATGCCTCTTGAAGCTTCAGAGGGCCACCTGTGCCTCTCTTCTTCTTTTTTCTACTTGCACGTGCTATGTAGTGTGGGGTGCATTTTGCCATGTTTTGGCCCAGGGAGTTTTCCCCCCTCCATAAAAGCACAAGCACCTATAATTCGCTTCTAGTTTTCATCTCCTTGTTCCTAAAACATACAGCAGGCTCCCAAAAATATAGCAAAAATGCCCCAGTGCTATTTAGAGGGGTCTTCTGAAGTTACAAAATAGGGGTGTGAGGGCATTAGGTTTTGAGTAACTATGTGGAGTCGTGTAATTTGGGTACTTCTAAGGCCCAATGACATATGTATATTAAGGGTTGTTAATTTACAAAAATATACAATATACAAAAATGTTAGGAGTCCAAAAAAGCACCTGTGCTCCCTTGACTCACTTTTAAATACTAGTATGGAATCCAAGTCTCAAGTGTTTTCTTTGTTGTTCTTCCATGAGTGTTTTTGAGGAAAAAATGGAAGTGTGGGGTACTTGCTGTAAATGTAGATGGCTTTGGCACTTCATTTCAACATCTGTCTTATTTAAGAGGTGTGGTTTTGAGGTGGGCAATGTTATTTTGGGAAATTGAACCATTTCCTGGAGGACGGGGGACTTTAATCTTTGTCACTACATTCTCTTTCCTCAGCACATTCTAACAACCTTTTTTTAAAAACTACGACACACTTCAGAGGTTATGTCAGGAGAAGAGGCAGGAACAAGGTATTACTGAGTCAGTTCAAGATATTTCTTTTAAAAGCAGAGAAATTGACAATCAGCTGGTTTTTCAAATTCCGTTTTGCAGTTTGGTGAAAAGGCAGTTGAGGGAGAAGAGAGGTCTGCCCATTATGAGAAAGTCCAGCCCTGCCAGACTCTTAAATCTTGTTTTAACTTCTTCCCCTACATTTTGGATTTTTTAAAAAAAGCAAATACAGCCATCGTAAAAACAAATAGGCCATACTTGCTGTGCCTCTGGCTTGCGTGACTGGCTTGAGTTGGGCTGAAGAAAAGACTGTGGAGGAGCCTTTATTTGCTTCCTTGGTGAGAAAGCAGCAGCGCAAAGGAGTACAGCTTCCATAACAAGACTCTCGGCCTGTGACTCTTCTCCTCTCCCCAACCCCGAACATTTTCGAAACAGCTCCAACACTGGAATAAAAATATTTAATCCCCGCCAGAACCACCATTTAAATTCCAGTCTCATTGTCATAGAAGAGAAGCAAATCTGCTTCTAGGAGGGAAGTAGGGAACGGAATTGTCGGCACACCCCAGTTAGTTCCGAAATGCAACTAAACCAATGGTTAGGAAAGTTACTTTTTTGGCAACTCCCAGAATCCCTCAAGTAGCATGGCCAGCGAAGAATTCTAGGAGCTGTAATCCAAAACAGAATTCTTCCAAACTCTGAAATAAACACACACACACATAGTGCCGACCCAGGCAGAGAAAGTGAGGAGACAGAAGAAGAGAAAAAGGGAAGCTGGCTGGCATTTTTCTCAGCTTGGAAGACGGGGAAGGAGAACTAGGTAGGTCAGATGAGTCTAGCAGTCTTTAAAAACATTAGATGTAAAGAAATGAAACATACCCCAAAATTTACAGGGGGGCTGTACATTTATTAGGATCAACTGTCTGAATGCACAAACTGTGTAAGATTTCACATTCTCTAGAATGTCCCATAAGGCTAGATGGTTAAAAAAAAACAGCAACACTAAAAAAGACATGGAAGCAGTGGAGCCTTGTCTATTAGGGTATTAGGGGAAAGTGGTACAGATAGCCTAACTTCTCAGGTTAGTGTCTCTCTGTACCAGTTCACTTCCGCTTGCCTGCTGACCAAGAGTCAGGGCCCTGTCTCTGTTCCCCTTCTGCTCAACTCCCTGCTTCGTGACCTAGGCCTGTTCAGGTGTTAAGCCTGTCCTACACCTCCTCACCCCACTCAGGTCACGCCAGCTGCTGTGAAGGTATACAGAGGCACTTATAAATATTGAACGTGCTTACAGAGTTTCTGGTATCAGGAGCCCTGCTTTATCACCCCACCCAGCCCCACCCCAGTAACACAAATGCTGGCAGTGTGGTCAGCTGAATGTGCTTACCAGCACCTCTGGCATATGTTAAAGGGGAGACGTTGCTCATTCACTTTCCAACATGTGTGTCCTCCTGGGCAGAGTGAGACTTAGCTTCTCAATAAGCACACTGAAATTCTAGCTTTAAGGTAGAATGCCCATCCTCTTTTGTCTTCACCATGGGGCAGAGCACTGCGATAAAGGAGATAAAATACTATGTGAAGTGCAACTGGAACTCCGGTTTCAATTCTGTTTCCACTATGGATTCAACGTTTTAGAAGAATTATAGCCTGGGAGCACTTTCAGAATCCCTGCACTCAGTTCTATCATGGTCTCTATTACTTATCAAAGTTTTTACTGGATAGCTACAATTTTTATTCTTAACCTTTTCTATAGGTTTAAGGTAAAGGTAAAGGTTCCCCTTGACATTTAGTCCAGTCGTGTCCGACTCTAGGGTGCGGTGCTCATCCCCGTCTCCAAGCCATAGAGCCAGCGTTTGTCCGTAGACAGTTTCCGTGGTCACGTGGCCAGCGCGACTAGACATGGAACACCGTTACCTTCCCACCGGGGTGGTACCTATTTATCTACTTGCATTTGCAGGCTTTCGAACTGCTAGGTTGGCAGGAGTTTACATATAGGTTTACATACCAATAAAAACAATAACAATAGCTGGCTGGGTGGCTATGGAGCCAGGGGTTGAGAGTTCAATTCCCCACTGTGCCTCCTGTGAGTAGAGCCAGCCTATGTGGCTTTGGGCAAGCTGCAGAGTCCCAGGGTGCCCCCAGAAGAAAGGAATGGTAAACCACTTCTGAATATTCTCTACCTAGAAAACCCTGAAAAGTGCCACCATAAGTCAGAATTGACTTGACAGAATGCAATTATTATTAAAAACAATAAAAGCTGCAATGTCTAAACTTGCCACATGTGCTATCATTAATGTCTGCCACATTGCTAAGTAAATTATTGTCACTTGGAACAAAAGTAGTACTCAAAGCATCCAAGAACATTCTCAAACAAGCCAGGTTAATATTTTTGGTTTATTCATAGTAAATATAGCAATGCATATCTGGTGTGGTGTAATGGGTAGAATCAGGGCCGGTGCCAGGCTTTTTTGCACCCTAGGCAAGACTAAATACTTACGCGCACCCCCAACCAATTTTAAAAAACAGACAAATTGTAGGAAAAACAGAAAGTACAAAAGTTGAAATTGTGAAAATTTTATTTTAAAAAACTGAGAGAACAAGCAATAGAACAGTCTTCAATTTTCTTTCTCAAATACAAAACAGTTTTAGCACACAAATCATTTTGAATAATCCTATGAACTGTAATGTATCTTAAATGTTTCTATTTTTGCCACATCAAAATCTCATTCTGCGTGCCTTTTCTTTTGCAAATTTTGTCACTGATTCCTTCAGGTCAATGGCTGATGCTTCGGCACGTTCAATTGATATACGTAGTTGACAAACCAGCCAGTCTTCTTTGCTGCATTGTTGAGCATAAATATGTTTTTATAAGCTTGAGCTTTGAGAAACTGCGTTCACCACTAGCCACTGACACTGGAAGTGTGAGAAGGATCCTTAGAGCAACAGAAACATTAGGCACAGTATCCAGGAGTTTTTGTTGCACTATGAACAGAAGTACTCCTTGTGGTGGCATAGACTTTGGAAGTCTTCGAGCTATTGCTATAAGTTCACAGCACAGATCTTCAGCATCAATATCTTTATTTCCTTTGTGCATCAATTATTTTTTCCAAATTCTTGCAGGTTTTAAGTACATCTTCAGTACATTTTTTGTTGATCTTGTATATATCATACAGGAAGCCAAACAAGGAATTATATTGTTGTAGCTGTTGGAATCTCTCTTCAACAGATTGTATGGCCATGTCTAAGACAGCATAATAGAAACTTATTTTGAATTTCTCCTTTGGATCTTGTGGTGCCTCCTCTTGTGCTTCATACTCAAACTGCTTTTTTGTTCTCCTTTTTCTAACTTGTTCTGTCTCAAAGTTTGGTAGTATTTCTAGCTCCTTTGAAATCGCAGTAGCATCCATCAAAACTTGTTGAAAACCCACATCGCACCTACAGCCCACAAGGTAATTCTTAGTCACTTGCAAATGGCTTGTAGCTGAATTTAAATCATTTTCCTTATTTTGTAACAGCTTGCTTGTAAGAATAATTTCAAAAGGAATGTTGTACCATGTAACAAGGGATACCACAAATTTGAACTTACAAATAGCATCAGCAAGGGCCTTAGCTTCAATTTGAGAAGTATTTCCAGATAAATATCTCAGGGGTTTTAAAGCATCAATCCGACTCTCCCATCTCGTTTGACTCAGTGGCTTAACAGTTATGCCTGATACATCGCTAGTTAGAATTTGCCAACGCCAAGTCAATGCAGAGAAATAATTATAGATCTGTTAATCAAACTGAAGAAACTTGTTGCTTCCAGATAACATTTAGCGGCATCATTGATGCCGAAATTTAAAGAGTGTGCATTGCAGGGCACAAAAAATGCACGTGGATTTATGTCTAGGACTCTCTTTTGTACGCCATTTTCTTTGCCTTTCATGTTACTCCCATTATCATAACCTTGACCACACAGATCCTCAATTGGTAATCCCATTTGCTCAAGCTGTCCAAGAAGAGTTTCTGTCATAAAGGCACCTGTAGTGTCCTTTAGTGGAACAAATCCCAAGAAATGTTTTTTTTTTATCATAACCTCAGGTTTGAACATCTCAGTATCTGATGGTTTGATCACATTGACAAAATGTACATTGTCATTTGTTCAGTATGACTAACATCAGGTGTGCAATCCAGAATAACTGAATAGTATTTGGCTGACTTTATATCTGCTAAACTTTTCTGCTTTATAGCACCTGCTAGAAGTTGTATAAGTTCGTTTTGGATATCTTTTCCTAAGTAGTGAACCATTGTTTCTTCATTTTTAACTCTGAAAGAACCCCTCTTGCTTTGCTTGCTCCTTGCTCTTTTTGCCTTTTGTTTGCGGAACTGAGCTCCAGATGGTCATTTTTTATCAGCCATAGCTCGCCCAAGGATGAAGGCAATATTTTATATGTTTAAGATCAGTCCAGGGATAAGCCAGAATTGTAGTTAGAATACCGACTTAGTCCAAGCCAAGCAAGACCAGGAGAAAGCTGGGTTTAGGGTGGAGCACTCGATTTCTGAGCAATGTACAGATTTCAGAGTAGCAGCCCACCTGGATGATATTCTATAAGTGAGTACAAGCACATTTTCAGGCAATTCAGAACAGTGCCCATAGCCATGACTCCAAAGAAGACTGCTTAAAAACTCTAACTTAAAAACACATTCAGAACAAATTATTATTAAAAATCACATAATTAAATTTATAGGAAATGACTACCAGGTTGCCATTGTAGGAACTGTCCTCATAAGAAAATAAAAGAAGCCATGTTAGATCAGGCCAATGACCCATCTAGTCCAACACTCTCTGTCACACAGTGGCCACACAGTGGTGTAGAACATGACTGTACCCTTTTATATAGATATATGGACACATCCTATACCCAGCAAAATGCAACAACTTCTGCAAGCAAGCAAACAAAGCTATTTCAATAAGGAAGGCCTTACTCTCCCCCAGTATTCCATTTCCCAAATACAATGTAATGATGATGTAAGTAACTGAAAAGTAAAAATTGAGTAAAAGAAGATAGAAACTCACTTTTCCCCAAATGTCATTGGGAACACCATCCAAGCGAGTACATTCAGCTCAATAGAGGCCTTGCAGTTGCAGTGTAAGAGTTGCCACATTGAAAGTGAAACCATAGTTCCCTCTAACTTGCACTAGGGGGTGTTGGTCTGGCACACAGAATTTGGGATTGTTCTAAGAAGAGGCATGAGCAAGAGATTAGTAGATCTTCCAGGTCAGACGTCACAAGATAGAATTTCTGCTCACAAGCTGACTTGGCTTAGAGGGAACACTGGTGGAGCCCCTCTCAAACTAGAAGTCTGTCTCCAGTTATAACTGGGGGAATGTAGCTTAAAAGAAACCAAAAGCTAAGTGAGAGAGGGAAGCTGCAGGATCTTCACCAAAATTTTCTCCCCCACTGCTGCCTGTCCATTAGCCCTGTTTGATGATTTATAACTCCAGGAAGTAGATCACAGTGGCTGGTGTCACTTGTAAGAAATAGGGGTTGCAGCAAGGGTCACCTCAGGGGTGGGGGAGTCAAGGGTATGCAGTACTGGCAACTCTGAAAGTGCTTATTTATTTATTTTTACTTACCCAGTGGTTTTTTGCTTACTTCCATTGATGCCAGGGGTGATATATGCAAATGAGTTATGCTAATGAGAGTACCAGTAGCCCTGTTTCTATGAAATGACCCCTGGGTTGCAGTTTATAGAAACATCTTATAAGACTTTATAAATAATTATATTCCATAGCGCTGTTGTGGTATTTATCTTAAAGTTTTCAAATATAAATTTTCAGTTGCATTTTTTTCAAGAAACTAGTGTGTATAAAACTGTGCCCCTCTCAGGTCAGTTCTGCGACCCTCTGAGGTCAGTTTTGCACCCCTCTCAAGTCTGCGCTCTAGGCAGTCGCCTAGTTCGCCTAGTGGTAGCTCCAGCCCTGGGTAGAATGACTGACTAGGACTCAGGAGGCCTGAGTTTGAATCCCTGCTGAGCCATGGAAACTCACCCATGGGGGTGTGGGAGTGGTAAAACCACTCCTTAATTACCTCACTTACCTTGAAAGCCTTATTAGTGTCACTAGAAGTCAGTTCCAACTTGACAGCACATGACAACAAATATGGCAATATATATTCAAATGCATTCATCTGTTTTCTGATTCTGTAACAAGAAAACCACTGGTCACTATTTAATCAGAAAATCTGTGGCCTAGTTAACAAAAACTTTCACCTGCATTACTTCTGATATTCATTCATTTATTTATCTTCAATATTTTTTTCTGAACTTCTGTAAAGTTACGTGGGGCTTATTCTGTTGAATGGTATAAGGAAGTGAGCTTTGGTTTAGTCTGGCTACTTTCTTTTGATCCCTGGAATTTCTTTCAAATGGTGGTGTGGAAATGAAATTTACCTTTCTGAGCTGACCTTCTGAAAATAAATACGGCCAAAGCGTGGGGGGAATGACAAGGTTCAAGTCTGCGCACAGGTTTTTCTTGCTTTTTACAAAGAGGTATCCTGCAACTGGTCTTTTGGCATGGAATTGCACTGGAATTCAGGCTTTTCTCTCTGTGTGTCTCTTGTTAATTAAACTAAATCATGTATAAAGCCCCCTGCTGAATGGCAAAGATGGAAGGTAAAGCAATACACATGTGGAAGATACAACATTGGAGGAAGACTGATCTAAATCATAGTGATATTCTAGCTTTATTCAAGTCTTTGATCATTTACATTGAGTAAATATGTGAGCAGGGGAAGCACACTAGTTTCACCTGTCCATCGTCACTTCCAATGCTCTCCTCACATAAAGACATTCTGAAGAAGAGTACCTCAACTCATGTGGAAATCCTCATGGAGATATGGAGAAGATTCTCTTCTTTAGCCCATCACTCTGCATGTGTAGAAACAAAAACAGAAGGGATGGGTCCTACATGCTCGTGTCCTTTACTTAAAAGCAGATTAACAAATACCTGGACAGGCATTCTATCTCACATCAATACTATTTACCACTAGCTCTGTAGGACAGAGGTTTACAGTTTACCCCACTGTGGCACTAGAAAATTATTGGACATTTTTCTCTGAAAAAAGGCAGTAATAGTAACTGAGATTCCCTAAAAAATTGGTTGCCTACCAAAATTGATCTTCCTATACAATGTGAAGCCGCAGGATGCTCTTGGTATGTTGGGTGTGTTCTAAGATACCTTGAGTTGAAGCAAGGCTAAGATAAGACCTAGGGCAGAAACCTCCGCTTTAATACATCATAAAGGTCCACCTACGGAGCGTCCATGTGATCTTGAAGAATCCAGTGGAGATTGCAGAAATCACACATGTATGCCAGTAGCTTTGCCACTTGTGTAAGGAGATAATGGATAACCCTCTACACAGTCTCTGTCATTGACAAACCACTTACACCATGCTAAACACATCCACAATATTCAGTTAGATTTGTTTGGCAGAGTTACTGTGGGGAAATTGAGTGCTTGCTTTAATTAAAGAAAAATAATAAACTTCCTGTGATTATAGCTGGATAAAAATGTTTCGGTCAGGAACCTACAGAGCAGATTGAACTACAGTTTCCCGTAGTAGACCACCCCTTATTTGTTAGTTTACCTCAACTGGTACTTATTTGTTTCAATAGAGACTCTGGTAAATTAAAAAGAATAAAATATTTCCGTTTACTTACAGTTCTTGACTGCTACTGAGTTGATTAACATTCATTGCAACTCCCAGTGAAAAGTTCTCAAAGGCATCATATAAAGGTGCAATATATCCGGCAGATTCTGGCCAAATACATTTGTAGTTTGTGAATGGATTGTGTCCTCTATATTATACCCCACAGTCCTCTGTGGTGTGCTGAGTTCTGTGGTAAAGAATTCAGCATCAAGAATTTATCTCACATGTAGACTGTTTGAAAACAATTGTTAAGAGTCTTATGAAAAGGTGTTTTACTTTAAGATGAAATGTAGAAGAAGAAACTGTCTTGACCCCAGATTCTGGGGCCTTGCATTTCTGGGGCTCTGAAAAAGATTCAGAGGATGATAAGACACAGACTGCTCCACTTGGGAGAGAACCCTTAGTAGCTTATCCTGCACCCTCCTGGAGTCCTTTCATTCAGAAGACAGGTTCTCAGCCATATCTCCATATCCACAATCTACCAGAGCCAAAACAATGTTGGTACATGGGCCAAACCACACAAAATACACCCGCAAATCAACATGGCAATTCCAGAGGTGAGAACAATACAAAAAGTAATTACTGCACTGAATACTTTGCTAGCATCTCCCCTCCTCCACAGGAGACAGCAGGACCATCAGAAACAAAACCATGAAAAATATGTAAATGTACACACACACACTCTCACACAAACACAAATATATATATTTACAGCTATAGATATATAGATGCTTATATATATATATATAGTTAGCATACCACATATATTAAAAAGATATCTTTCTGTGCAGTCTACAGAGTCTTGGGTAGATCAGCCCTTCACTTGGTGCAATTACAATCCAAGTAGACCAATACTCCTTCAGAACAACAATGCCTGATCTTCCATCTACTTTACAAGCCTTGCTTACCAAGCCCCAGCTAGGCTACTGCTTGACAAGAGAGGCCTGGTCTATTGTGCCCCAGGTAGACCAGCCATTCCCCTGGGTTCTCCACATCTGGAGCAAAGCATGGTGTACTGATATCTTTTCCTGTGGCAATAGACCATGCCATAGGTCCAGTTAGGAATGTTTTCACCATGGATAGCTGAGGAAGGGACCCCATGAAAAAAAAAATCATGCCTTGGGGCACATTTGTAGTTTCCCCACCCTATTTACAGTCCTAACAGGAGCGAAGAAACACACACAAAAACAGTAGTCCTTAAAAAACCACAGCTGGCCTTGCAGAGAGGTTGAACCAATTGCACTACAGCCTTGGTCAGCTTACAAAAGGCTCTAGCTACCTGCTGACACAACACTGCTTCACATGTCAGCCGGAAGAACTCACAAAGAGTTAGCCATTGCCCTGGCTTGTCCTCAGACCTCTATGGCTTGCCTTGGCTTGCTTTGAGCTGATCATCTTGATTTGGCCTGCCCTGCCCAGCATGGCTCCCTCGATTTCACTATTAGGCTTCCTGCTACAACAAAACAGGGTAACACTATTAAATGATAATAAGTGTACTTGTGCCCTAGGAGGAATGACCAGGTGTACAGATAACAGGCCTTGGGGGAAAGGACACTTCTAGGTCTGCTGAAGGATGCTCAGAATAATAGCCACAACTTTATTGATTACAGCAGGAGAGCCTTCGCAGATCACGAAGAACCAGATCCAAACATTGGATCACCTGTTTGCCAGCCAATAACACTTCAAGCCACTTGCTAGGTAGTCCATGGAATGACAGGAAATGGGTGACCTCCAGAGCAAGATCACTGAGAAGAACCCCTCCCCAGGTGTGATTTGTTATGAAGGCATGGACAGCTGTCCCAAATTCCTATATGACTCCTGCTCAGTGGTCATTCCAGATTTGATTATATTCAGTCGCAAATGACCACTAAAATGCAGAATACCTGGGAAAGGTCATTAGTATGTATCTCCTCCAAATGTCATTTATTTTCAAATCTATCATGCTTTCTTGTGAATACACACTGGGACATAGACAGTTTTTCTGCTTCCTTTCATCTAAAACAAATATAAATAAAAAGACATTTTCACAGTAGAGCTTCTAAATAACATGCAAGCTGTGGGTGAATCAATTGTCTCATAGATTGGTTGGAAGAAAGCTTCTGTGTCCCTAAAGGAAAGCAATAATAGTAAGAAACCTACTTCTACAATATATCAAGAACAGATTACTTATGATATGTCATAGTGGATGCCAGAATAGACATTAGTCTGGAAAGCAGATCTGGGCAAACATAATAACACCAGAGTCTCAGAAGCCAGTTTCCAAAGTACGTATGCAATGATTTCAATGTGTATAAACTTTAGGGAAGCATTTTTAAACCTTTAAGAAGGCCATGCGTTTGACCCACCCAAGATCAAATATGAACAGCAGTTACAGGTGCTCATGTCTGGTGAAGCTTCTTTCCCTGAGCTGGTCCAGAGTGGACAAGAACCACTTCTGCCTAAGTTGAGGGATGGCTTACTTTTTCTTACATAGAAGAGCAACTAAACGTCAGCAGTTTCTCATCCTTATTTTGTCTGTCACTGGCCACTTAACATTGTTCTGAGAAAAGATTATGATAAATGTACACAAAACCTAATGCCTTTTCCCCTTGCAAATTCACTTTTGAATAAATTGTTTTACTGAGTTTTGGTTAAAATTTGGTTCCTGGGGCCACTGAAAGCAGACTGTGTTCCTTAAGGAGCCAGATCCAGCCACTGGACACCAATGATCTACCCCAAATTTACATGATGACCATACAAAGGTAAGGTAGAGCTTTCAGATGTATTTCTTAAAACACCCTACTCAGAGTCTGTTATAAACAGGACTTGCAAAAATAATTTTACTTATCTCACTTGGTAGAACAATTGTGAAACATCCAAAACAGAGGTTCTGGGGAGATATTTATTTTTCACTGTTGATATCCAGGAAATTGTGTGAAGGTAATGACTTCACGACCATGTTACTGCAATGTTCCTGAGAGAGTCTTACCTTCTGAGTTCATCAACTTCAATTATCTACTAAAAACACGAAAGGGACCAAAGTTCAAAAGAATCAATGAGGACTGTGAGCACCAAAGCATGCAATAAACCACTCCCGAGTGCTACCGTTTATTGGAATTTAGAAGGTCACCCCAAGAAGTGCTCAAGGCCTCAGCACTTAAATAGAGGCAATCCCTTTGATGGCACACCCTGTAACTTTCAAGAACTAGGTCAGCCAGTGTCATTTGCATGGTATTAAAGTTATTTTTTAAAAAAATACAATAAAAATAAAACCAAACCTGAAACCTCTCAGTTCTATTTGGCCTCACTTCTGAATAATGCATGAAACAACATTTTTCCAGATGCCCCTGCCCCTTGATCAGTGCCAGAATGTGACAGTATTACCTCGCTAGCTCTTAAAAGTGGCAGCGGGCAATCGCTGAGGAGAGGGGGCAGAATTTATTTCCTGGCCTCTGGGTCAAGACAGACCTATAATTCATGAGCCAAGCTTTGGCCAGGGCGCTTTTCTGTAGACATTAGCTTTATGAGGTTCCCATGAGAGAAAATATTTGAGCTCAGAACCAATGTTCACAGACAGTGAGAGGACTGACAGTTTTCCCATTCCCAAATGCACACATTTTCCTCTGCCACATGGCTTATCGCCCTGAAGTTTTGTACAACCTTTTGAATACTTGGGCGAGGGGAATACTATGAGAGGCTGAAAGTTTGTAGAAGTCAATAAGAACCATCATCTTCTATGTATGGAACGAACCTTGTCTTCTCTCATTAAGTGCACATCCCACTCTTATACCTCCCCTGGTTTCCATTCATTCAGCCTTTGGATCATGCCTGCCTCTCTACAAGGAAAAGGGAATCTGTGGCTTGTCTATGTAGCCAGACTACAACTACAACATCCTCACCGTTGATGCTGCTAGCTGGAACTGATGAGGGCCTTGGTCCAGCAGCCTCCATCCTAGTCTATATGATGTCTATATGACAGCAGGACAAATCCAAAAGGACTATGAAGATAGTTTACATTTTACTATTACTGTGCAAGTGACTGAGCACAAATCATTTCTCATAGGTAACCAAAAAAACAACGATTCCTTTCTAACCGTGCAAGTAATTAATTTCAGGTAGTGAACTTTGCAAAATATCCAGATATTACTTACCTGTTCGTAGATTTCTAAGCTACTTTTCAGAATGTCTAGCCCTCAAGAGATAATGTACATACAATAAATAGAACATAATAAATAGTCTGCAACATAAAGCAGTACCTTCCGCAAGCAGGCAAAGACTTTTCTCTTCAGGCAAGCCTTCCCTCAGTAACCAGCTACCTGTGTGTGATTTTTAGATAGATTGCTATGCATTACTGCTTTGACTGGATTTTAAGTACTATTTGTGTTTTTCATTTTTGTGTTTTCCATTTCTGAGAGCGGCATTTTTTTTTAAAAAAAAATGTATACTTATTGTTCTTAGCTTTAATATTACCTTTTAATATTTAGGATGCTTCTTTATACTCATTGTTCTTAGCTTCAAATATTGTCTTTTAATGACGTTAACAACCATTGTATACTCATTGTTTTCAACTTTAAATATTGTCTTTCAGTGTTGTAAGCCGCCTTAGGTCCTTTTCAAGGAGAAAGGCGGGGTAAAAATATTTTAAATAAATAAAATAACTCTAACAATATAATACAAATATAAGATCACACTAATAAAAGAAATACAAATTACCGCCCTTAGAATATTTCAGTTAACATCCCTAAAATTAATAGTATTAGAAATTAATAAAATGCAGACTGAAGTAAAATAAAATGTCTTAGAAAGTAATAGGAATAAAGCCACATGATCCAGAAGTAGTTTCTCTGAGGCCACCACTAGCATTGCCCTGTTCTTTGTACCTACCCATTTAACTTTTCATAATGACGGACCTGAAAATAAGTTCCCGGAAGTTGACCTCAATGCACAGAGAGTGATGTATGGGCTGTGAAAAGCCCGTATAATCGACTGGGCTCAACCATGACTTAATCACCCGATGTACACTATTTGCATTTGATTTGCTTTTTTACCACTCTGAAGAGGTGCTTTGCTTTCTTGCTTGCCTGAGATGGATGGAAAGCAAATGCTCCAGGAGATAAGCACCTGGATAATTCAACTTCCCCTGCTCATATAAGGATAACAGAATAGCCCTTTCTGTTCTGTTCCCTGCGGCAGAAATGGGCACTGCCAGACAAGAACAGCCAATGGTTTTTGCTGTGCGTCAGCAAGGACAACTCTAGACCAAGGAGCTGTCACCTTCAGGTTTTAAAAACACAAGGAAGGGAACACAAATGATGTGATTAATAGTGACTTTTTCTTCGTGCATGAGAAACATTTCAGCTTTGTGAAAGCGAGGCTATGGCAGACAGCTGGAATGTTTCAGAATTATATAAGCTTTCCTGTCTGGCGAAATGAATGGTTTTGAATTTGCAACTGAAAGGGGGGAAATTGTAACTGTTTGACCTTCCAGTTACTACCAAATCTAGTCATGAGATAGAAAAGTTACTCTCTCTTTTTTTCAGGAAGCCAGCTCCAAGAACCCTTGGGGATTTCTGGGAATAGCAGTCTGAAAGAGTAACTTTCCCAAACTGCATTTTACTGAGAAAACAAAAACCACTTTGCACCTTTCTTGCATGCGAGACCATGACTCAGAAGGAACATATGCACTTTGAGAGGTCAGGGGATGGGAGCCACAGTCCAATGCCGTCTGAAGGGCTACAGGTTTCCCACCCCTGAGCAAAAGGTTCTGAATTGGAGGGTTGGAGGGGGGGAACCCCTTTTGCAGAGACCTCAAAGAGCCGCTAGCTACCAGCTCAGGTACACTATTTTGCACTGGAAGGACCAATGGCTTGACTGATACGATATGGCAGTTCCCATCTGTTCACAGGCTTTCCAGCAAGAAATTTAGTGAAGCTTCAGTTGAGTGAGCTCAGTGGCATAAATAAGTCTAAACCTCTCAAATCCAGAAGCCGAAATATAGATGTATTTTTAAAATCCATATTTAAGCTGCAGCTGTACTCTCAATTGCCTGGCAGTAAGCCCCATTGAATTCAATGAGATATTGTTGAGTAGACATATGTAGGACTACACTGTCAAGTAATTTGCAGTACAAGTCTACTAAACTAGAGATGGGCACGAACCGCAGTTTGGCAGTTCAGCCCAGTTCAGTGTGGTGTCTGCACATGTGTTCTGCAAGCACTGCACATTCCCCTCTCTCACCTCCTCTGTGCACTCACCCATTCCTCGGGTGAAGTGCACCTCCCTCCCCGCCTCCTCAGTGTGACTGCCCACTCACTGATCGCAGCATGAACTTCCCTCCTCCATCTTTTCCAATGGCCACCCACTCAGATGAGGAGGTGGGGCAGGGAAGCCTGCAACACTTCCTTTGAGTGGGCAACCATCAGAGGAGGCAGGGAGGGAAGCACGCTTCACCCGCAGAACACCTGTGCGGGCACCGCACCAAACTGGGCCAAACTGCCAAACTGTGGTTCATGCCCATCTCTAATACTATGTCTGTAAGAAGTAATAGTCCCTCCGAAGTTCAGTATGAGTTACTCTTTAGTAACAGGCTTCTAGCTTGTGAGACCGACTTAATTTTTTACCAGAACCCCAAGGTCCGCTAATGGAAAACAAGTGCAAAATGGCAACTGGAGCAGGGGTTGAAGCCAGATGCAACCAGCTGTCTTAGGGTAATTAGCTACACCCCATGAGACAAACATTGGCACGACCTGCACATACAAGGACAGATGTACTTTGGGTAAGTGTTAAAAGAAATGTGTCTTCCTTCCAGTTAACCCATTTCCCTTTCTACAACAGGCTTTCATCACTGAGGTGTGCATCCATAATCAGCGTCACAAAGTAAGACCATGTGTATCTTCCAGCACTAGAAGGCAAAATAAGGGACTGAGGATAAGCGTGCGTCAGGACAGACAGATGTCTTTCATGATCCAAGGGACCACCTCTGCTAAATATAAGCAAGCAGAGCATCTAGTTTGATTTTGAGTTATTGCATATCAAGGACTCTAACAGCCTGAGTTAGGAGGAGAGAATCTGTTTTGTGATTGCAGAAAGAACCCTGACACTCTATTGCAAATGATCCAGACATGAGCTAGAAGATCCCAAATTACCTTCTGGCCATTCCTCCTCTAGTAAGTGCATTTGAACAGCAGCTGTAATTTAGCAATGCTAATGAGGAAAGAAACAATATACAGGTAATACTTCTTTCCAGTTTGGCACAACCAGCTTGGGTGTTTTGCTCTGTTTTTTAAATTCAGATATATTCTAATGGCATATGCAAGAAAGGTCGAAATCCTGTCCATTAATTATGCAAAGGTTGAGTGCAACAGGTAGTGTCTACTGAGATTTCTTAACTAAAGGCAATTCCCCTCCAAAAGTTACACCTTTCACATAATTAATGAACAGGATTTTGGCCAAAGTTAAGTAAGAATGAAAGGCACACAAGAAATACAAATTTAATGAGATGGAACACTTGTTTCAAAACATTAATTTTCCAAAAGGAAAAAAAATAGGTTTGGAGTCTATTTAAAAGAACAATGAAATATTGCCTTTAAATGTATGGAAGAGTCATTTGTTTTTGAAGATGTCTGCAGCTGATGAACTGAGAAGTAGCCAGTGGATCTAAATGAAGCATACCCAGGAGTGAAAGCAGACTAGGCAAAGCAGGTTGGCCCGCAAAGGACTGCATTCAAGAAGACAGCTGAAATGAAGGCAAAATCCCTCCTGAGTCCCTAACAAAGAAGTCAACGTTTGGGCAGCCTGGATTGGGGGAGATTGGGTTTGTACCAACTCTGTCCTGTTCCTCATTGTACTCCTTTATTTCCTTTCAAAAAAAGTAATGGTTTCCAATTACTTGTATGAGTAAGAGGAAACAAAGCCCATCATAGGGGAACTTTACTAGTCTGTGTATAATGATGACATGGAGGTACTTTAAAGTAAGAAAATGTCAGTAAGTTTTGTGATTTACAACTTAGAATGTGTCCATTAAAGATGGAAAGCACAATATCGGTGTGTCAACCTGGGTAAGGAAATCACTTATGTATTGTATAAACAGATGTTTTCCTTAACGTCATCAGCTATTAAACCAGGAATTATGAAATTTCTAAAATTAAAATGCTATAGCTGGATCAGTTGGATAATGAGACACTGATTGCCTCAATTATCACCTAGGGAATGACTACTGTACAGAAAGGTATAATTGAGCTGATAGTTCCCAGATAGAATATTTTATCATTTTTTTAGGTTGTACTTGGCAAGAGCTGTTGTTCGGTGATGAATACGTAATGATCTAGCGCAAGAAACTGGTGAGATATGCAGTGGCACTGGTGTGATCTCTAGCAGAATGCATTAAGAAGGCATATCATTCAGAGAGAGAACTTCTGCCCTATCTCATTAATTAATTGTGTTTCACAAACTCTTGTCAGTTACTTTGGAAAGGTCAGGTTGATTTCCTGCCTGGCTGATTCACTGAAGGCAATACATGTAAAATATCTAATTTAATACTGCAAGCAAACAGATTAAGCATCGTGTCTGGAACCATTTCTGGCCATGCCAACTGGACCTTCAGCAGGCTGCCTCACAGCAAGTCTCAGAAAAATTTAATGTTTAAGAGTGAAGGCTGATATTTCACCCAGTACCCACAGTACTGTTGCTGTGCCTGGTCATACCAAAGCATGCTTGTTTGTTTTATAAATTATTCTATGTTTTCCAAAAGCATGGGTTTCTCAAAGGGGCATTGGAAAAAGGAGAGAAAGAAACAACTCTAGACACAGTGAATAGCCATGAAAACACAAAACTAAGCTAAAAGCAGGGGGGGGGGACAACCTTCCCCCCCCCTCACAGCCCTAAGAGTCAATAAATGCAATGAGCTAACAACAGAGGCATGTGCTTGTTTTGAGGGAAATGTCTTCACTTAGCCAGGACAAAAAAGAGTTGATCTAATTCTTGGGACATGTTGTTGCACATTCAAGGTACTACTTCTCCCACCTAGATCTACTCAAGTCACTCGCCAGAGCCAGGAAAGACGGCTGAGGGACCTGACGCCGAGAGAGGCCCGAAAAGAAAGAACAAGAAACCGGGCCTTCTCGGCGGTGGCCCCTCGACTTTGGAACAGCTTGCCGCCAGAGATCTGCCTGGCATCCTCGCTGGGTGTTTTTAAGAGTCAATTAAAAACTTGGCTCTTTAGGCAGGCCTTCCCTCCTGCCAATTCTTGATTGTACTTTCTTGGCTTTTCTTGTTTCCTCCCATCTTGATCATATTATTATTGTAGATTTTAATTGTTGTTTTTATTTGTTTGTATACAATATATTGTGAGCCGCCCTGAGTAGACTCCTGTCTAGAAGGGCAGGATATAAATCCAATAATAAATAAATAAATAAATAAATAAATAAATAAATAAATACTATCAAGCAGCATTGTTGCCAACTGTAAGGGAAACTACATGGTCAAATATTGTGGGATTTCCTCCTCTTACAAAGCATGTGAATTCAAAGTATTTTGTTTTTAACTTTCTGCATGACATACAAGGCTGATTTCAATCAGTCCAGCACCAGCCTTTTTGCTGCCAAACTGGCTTTTTTTCCCCTCTGCCTCTAGAAGGCTTCAACATTTTCATGCTGGGAGGATTCAGCCGCCACCACCCCACCCTGCAGATGTTATTGTAAAGACAGATAGCTCAGTGAGTTAAGAATCTCCCCATTGTGCCTCTTATGAGCACAGCCAGCCCATGCAGCCCTGGGCAAGCTGCACAGCCCCAGGATGGCCCCAGAAGAAGGGAATGGTAGATCACTTCTGAGTACTCTTTACCTAGAAAAGCTTGGAAATGGACACCATAAGTCACAATTGACTTGACAGCACATGATTATAATTTTAATGATCTTTTAGATAACTTCCTGCTTAATCTTTCTCCCTGGCCCAATTCCCTGCTGCCAACATCCATTCAGAGAGTGTTCCAGTCTTGGGATCTCTGAATCAACAGCAAGCTCCACTCTTCCTGTTGCACTGATGGAGCATCTCTGCATTGATATCATGCCAACCTGTGACCAAGGAGAAGTGCCCAGCTCAGAATTTTGTTACTCACTCCCTCAAAACGGAACCTTTCGTGGAAGCAGAGAACGTCTCCCTGCCCGTTGTTTAGCAAAGAGAGAAATGACCAGAACAAGGGACATGATGAAAACTCAGTTGTCTTGATCTACGATAGTAGACCAGTAAATCTATGGATCAGAGCCATGATATTTTCACAATCATGTCTGATTATATTCTCATGTTCCTACCACATGGGTCCAACAGTTCATATTCTCTGTAGCTCTGTGCTACTATTGATCTGTCTTGCATACCATAGAGAAAAGAAGATCTGAGCCATGGAGTAATAAGTTACAATTAAATTGCTTCTTGTCACAAGGGCATCACAATGTTACATGAACCAGTTCATTCAAGGATATACCAAGTAACATTTTCTAGTTAATTTTGGTGCTTCTTTTTAAGGTCATTTTTGGGCATTTTAGTGGCGTTTTGAGATTTCTTCTTTCAATCCTAAGTTTTTGCTGCTTTTAAAGAACAAAGAAGGGGAAAAGCAATATAGCAAGTTAACATTCAAATTCTAGTAACTTTAGGAGTAGTTAATTCCTCCAGGGGTGTTAACATGAGTTATACAATGCATTATTTTAAACAGTAACTGCTAAAGTCTGTAGGAGACAGCTGCATCATGGGACATAACTTTGTACTCTTGACCTCCACATTTAAAGTAGTCATTCTCCTTCTTCTTTTTTTTAACTCTGTCAGTAGACACTTGCCTCCTGCTTCACTAGCCTTTGAAGAACATCACTTTGATCCGGGGGCTTTTTAAGCATGAGAGAGCTCCAGTTTCACAGGTGGAACTCCGGCATAGGCAAAGGCTATCAGGAGCCATGCCGGCTATTTAAGTGGGTGGGAAAAACTGGAAGGAGGTTAGGCAGGGCTGCTGGCAAGCAACTTAGCTTGGCTTTCCTGCTATTTTAACATTAGAGACTAAGTAGTTAAAAGGCTTGAAGGCCGTCTAGTTTAAACCTCTACCATGTG
The DNA here is from genome assembly GCA_037013535.1 of Intellagama lesueurii. Taxonomy (NCBI): domain Eukaryota; kingdom Metazoa; phylum Chordata; class Lepidosauria; order Squamata; family Agamidae; genus Intellagama; species Intellagama lesueurii. The sequence continues at coordinate 105,293,165 of JBAJHW010000003.1, forward strand.
GGTGGGACAGATTTATGCTGGGCCAACACAGCCCTTATGTGGAAAGAGGTTGCCTTCAAGTATGGTGCAGGATTCTACCTTGCTGCCAGTGTTGAACTAGGATTCAACTGCCAGTCTAGTTAGTGGGAAGGAAAGGCAAGGTGTCTTGTCTTTTGCCTCAAATAGCAAAATGTCTAGAGGCAGCTTTGGAGTCATCCTCCACCATTCTGATCATGTTTCCCAATCCACCAGCCTACATGGTGTGGACCGTCCTGCACCACAAGCAGGAAGGTCATTGCTGAGTAAGATGGTGTTTAAAGGGCAAATAGGTCACAACCATGACTCATGCAGGCAAACATTTAAAGAGAATGATCCCCACATTATATTCAGCAACTAAAAGGCTAAATATAATCTATGGGTCACAAAATAGTTCATGTTCTCTGAACTATTGGTTCAATCAGATGGGTATTTGTCCCACTGTTTGGTCCACTGTGGGGATGGGTTGGTTCACTATTTTTACCACTGATCACATGATGTAATTGCTGGAACAAACTGTTCCCATAATGGTCTGATCCATACTTTTCTTTAGTGCAAGTAGGATCGCTCTGTTTTGGTCCATTTCCAGCATGTGTGATCACTGGGAACAAACCAAAAGTGAGCCTTCCCAGCTGTCAAGGCACTTTCTGATTGGAATTTCCAGTATAGTGAAGTGGCTTAATCAGCAAGCTACTTCAGGATATCAACAAATTGAACACTTCCTCTTCTCCTTAGTAGAGGGGCAGAGGAAGTGAATTTTTTTAAGACAGTAGACCATTGCTGAGGCACTGCATCACTTAAAAAAAGAAAAAAGAAAATAATAATATTTTCTTTGGTTTGTCTGAAGTGCCAGTCATGAAAATGCCTGCAGTAATTCCTTGGCTGGTCCTTTAAGAGAAACCAAAGAAAATATTGTTTTTTTATTAGAGGTTTTTTAAAATTCATTTCCCTTGCTTCTCTGCCAAGTAGAGGAAGTGTTCAATTTGCTAGTATCCTGAAGTGGCTCACTTATTAAACCACTTCACAATATCAGAAAGAAACAGACCAAATAGGGTTGCCTGAACTCCAATATGCCATTGCACGAAATAGCATGTTGCACCTCCACCCAACTCCAAGTGACCCTATTTAACCTGTACCAGCCCATTCCAGAAGAGCCAGTGTTGGCAAGACCTATGTTGCTTTGATTGCTGCTCCCTGGACATCAATCACTGAATGTTATTAATTGTCCCAGTAATATATATGTGATACAATCTGGGCTGTTAACCACACACAATCCATTACTTTAGTAGAATTTTCTCAGTCATTGAGATCACCATTAGGAGGGGGGTTCAGAAGAGAAAGGGGGGGAGAGATATGTTTGTCCCACAAAATGGTAGCTTTGTCAGTAGCTTTGTCTGATGACATATCCTATAATATTTCACAATGACCACAGGCATACTCTCGCTTATTTCTAGTAATCATGTATGCTAACATCACAAGCTTCTCTGTCGCTCTCACTATCATTACACATTGCTGAAAGCTTTCCTGTACCAGCTGCTAGCCATATTCATTTAGTCCACCACATCCTGTCCCATACTGATGGGATCAGGTTTTGTTGTTTAAAGGTGCAGAAGTAAGACTAAAATTTCCTTAGCTGAGTTATTAAAAGTTCAGGCTAAGCATCCCCAGCCACCTCCTGCTTGTAAAATTTGGTGCACTCTGTGTAGTGCCTTTGGGTTCATGTCCATGATTTTATATGTATATGTGCTGGACTCGTGCTATATCTCCCTTTCAAGATAGGGTGATAAGTTATGCAGCACCCCAAAGAGAAGAAATATATCACTCAACACAGACTTGTGCAGACACAGATTTATGGGATGGAAGTGGAGTGGGAATCCATGTGTTCATTGTTATATGAATAGATGTGATTTTAGAAAATACTTTTATGTGTTTTGCGCTATCAGTGACTTACAGCACTGGATGGTTCAGTGGTTTAGGTATCTGGCTGTGGAGCCAGAGGTTGAGAGTTCAATTCCCCACTGTGTCTCCTGCAAGTAGAGCCAGCCAGTGTGGTCTTGGACAAGCTGCACAATCCCAGGATGCTCCCAGAACAAAAGAAATGGTAAACCACTTCTGAGTATTGTCCACCTGGAAAACCCTGAAAAGGATTGTCAGAATTCACAGCATGGTGTTGTTGTTGTTGTTGTTAACCCTGATAGAGTTTTCAAGATGAGTAAGATATTTAATGAGAGGTTTTACCAATACCACCCCTCAGTCTTGTGAGTTTGTATGGCCAAGTGGGGATACAAATCCAGGTCTCCTGAATCCTAGTCTTCACTCTACCCACTACACCAAATTGGATATCACAGAAATACTTACTAGAATTTAAATAGAAGTAGAGTTCAGTTCACCATAGTGGGGGAAGACTGCGACAAGATAACCTGTAGTCCTGTTTTGTCTGCCGCACGGGTCCTGTGATAAGTACTCTGATGGCCCCTTGGGACAGGGAGCAGTGCCTAAATGCTACTTATCGTCTGTCGATTACACACATACCATATTTCTATGCCTTCTGTCAGGATCAGTCAGGAGGACACGGGTGTGAAGAAGGTTAAACTGAATTGAAGGAAGCTCTAAGGTGACAATTGTTTCTTTTTTAATTATTATTTTTCCAAAACAGAAAAGCCTTTCTTGACAAATTTTCAAACTAGACAAGGAATCAATGGGCACGGATGTGGGGAACCATTCACAAGGTTGAGCTGTTCAGCCGTAAATTGTGCTTGATCACTGTCTGTTGTATTGGATCCTGGAATTCAGCCACAGCAGTAGGGCAGAAGAGAATTCAAACTAATTTACTTCTGCTTGTTATACATCAGAGTGAGGAAAGTGTTGCTTAACTCCAACTCCCAATATAGCCAAAGAAGAGGGATGATGGAAGTTGGAGTCCAATATCATCTGGAGAGTCATACCTTCCTTGTTTCTTTTATACATCGTATATGCACAATAGAGGGAAACGCTGTTCAGGAAATAGTCCATTATGACAAGGTGGCCACCACAGTCACCATTAATTGTTTCCTGGATTTGCTTCTTTTTGTCTTGTTGGATTCCAGTTGTCATTCAGTTTGTACTTATTGAGGTCCTCCCCGAGATTCAAAATTGTTAGCAATTTTTTTAAATAAAGAACTTTACTGACACCCAAAGGCTACTCCTTGTAAGAACAGCTTCTTGAATGTTTATAAAAGCTCTTTTTAGAGTGGTAGGTAACCAAACCCTGATCATTATCTACGTGTGACATACTGGATGGGAACCAGAGACCCAAGATGCATCCACGGTATCTTGGATTTACATCAAAGCTGAAATGCTAGCTGTATTATCTCCCAACAAGGGAGAGCTGACTTTAAAGCACTCATTATTGAATTGCTCCTTTAGCAGTTGTAGCTTAATTAAAGTATGGCTGACAATGCACCTGCCTCTAAGTCTTCTTAATAAAACCCATTCATTGAGGGACATAAGGAAGGGTCATCATTTTTAATCCCATCCAATATGACTGGAAACTGCATTGGTTTTATTTTACATATGCCCTTAATAATTTGGAAAAAAATGTTAAACTTTAAGGGCCTGAGAAAGTTTATTTAGTACCAGTATGGAAAAGCTGAAAAATGTCAATTACAGGAAGATAATACTGGGACGGACATTGCTGAGGTTAAGATTCCAGCTGCTAACTGTTCCATGTCCAGACAATGCTGATCCTCCTGAGAAAATACCTTTTTTTTCCCCTTCAAAAACCTGTCCCACTTCTAAGGCTTGGCATTTCACTATTTTTTCCCTTTTTCTCAAGGAGTGGGAAACCTTTCCCTCTCCAGATATCTTGGGAGTACAGTTTCCACAGCCCCTTACTATTAACTATGCTTGATGTGGATGATGGAAGTTGTAGGCAAAAATGTCAGCGGAGCCATACGTTCCTCCTATCTTTTAAAATCCTTACCTGTCTGTCCTCTGTCCTCCATTTTCTACTTCTCTCTCCCTACCACCACCACCTCTTTTATTCTGTTTTGGCTGCTAGCAAATAAGAATTACCAAAGTAAGATGAATAGATTTTGCCATGGCAAGATGCTGTTGCTGCACAACCACAGAAATATGGCCCTGTCACAGAAGATGCTGAGTAGGCCAGAGAAGTGCCTTCAGTCTTTGCTGCAGCATTGCAATTAGAGTTACCTGTCAGCCCTTGAATCATAAAATAGTACAGCTGGAAGGGACCCTGAGGGTCATGGAGTCCATCCCCCTGCTGAGGTAGGAAATCTACGGCTAAAGCCTCCTTGACAGATGGCCATCCAAACTCTTAAAAAAAAACTTCCAATGAAGGAGAGCTCACTGCCTTCTGAAGTAGTTTATTCCGCTGTTGAACAGTTTTTACTGTCCGGAAGTTCTTCCTAAAGTTTAACAGAAACCTCCTACCCAAAGTAAACTACCCAAAGACAACCAGCCATTTTAGTACACAAGGCAGAAAATCCTTTAAGCAACTGGTAGCAAGAATCCAATAAGAAGAAATTCAGTAATTAACAATTGACTGTTCTTTCCTGGCCCCCAAAACCTACTGCCTGAGGTGGCTGCCTCACTCTGCTCTGAGAAAGGTCAGAAGGCCCACTGATTACTACTACTTCACTGCTTTGCTCACTCCAGGCTGCCACTAGCCTTCCTACAGCAACCCTGTACAGAGACACGGGGGCTCGATTAGTGCAGCCCTTCTACTCCCGGGTATTGTCACCCTCTGCAGATGCCATCTGGGCTCACCATCACTCCATATTAGGAAAGAATTCAACTGCTGGCTGTTGCAGCACAAGAAATGCCATTCCCTCCCCCCCCCCCCCCCGCACACTGCAGTTAGCAGTCTTCACTGCAATAAATCCACAGCTACCCTGCTTGGCTTCCATACAGCTAAACCTACAATATCGCTGCTCCAAATAATAATAATCATCTTAGAACTGTAGAGCTGTAGATCGAATCCAGCCCCTATCAAGGAGGCGCAGTGGGAAATTGAACTCCCAACCAGATGCTTAGACCACTGAGCTATCCAGCAACTACCTGGGATGCTTCTGCAGTGGAGCAACGTCTGCAAATTGACAAACAGGCTATTTCGTTGGGGTTGTGACTTCTCCCATTTCTAGACTTTTCGTTTAGGGCAATAAAAGTGATCCAGGTCTGAGGAACTGGGAGAGGTGAAAAGCTGGCTTTGCTTTTTTTCTCTCTCTCTCCCTTCTGTGAAAAAGACTCATTAACTATTCCTTTTTTAGGTCAGCTTGATTCTCTTGGTCATCAAGGAAAGAGGTGTACATTTTCCACTTTCTAGGCTTTGAGCCATCTCTTACAGAACAGGAAAGGATGCTAGATGTGTCGTGGGATTGGCCCCCATGACACCTTCACTCTGTTTTCACTTTCATGGTTTCCATCAGTCAAGCTAAAGAGAAGTGACTCTGAGGAATTCAAATATAGACGAAGCACTGCATTTCCCATCCCCGAGCCCTGAGGCAAAACAGAGATAGAAGCAGTTCCCAAATTATGCCCTAAGGATCTATGGGCTGATCACAATGTTTGTAAGCTCCCCTATAAAGACCAACAAAAATGCTGTCTGGCCATGAAGGCTGGGATAGATTTGCTTCATGTCCATTAAGAAGCAGTGGTCCTCGTGAATGCCTTCACTGCTTTGACATTTGCAGAGGCAATATGCCATTTGTAGGCCACCAGCATCCACCACAAAACCAATTACATGGCCCCTTAAGCCCACCGAAACACCGTACACACAATATCATTTTTACCAACAGAATTTCACTCCTAGAAGCCTCCGGGAACTGCAGTTCTCAGGGAGGGGAGGGGAAGGCTGAGTTTTTTCTTGCTTTGCTTCTGGGGGGATGGTATGGTTCAAGGGAAAATTGCCTAGCTCGGCTTTAAAGTTTGGTCTCAGAAATTTTCACACTATTTCACCCCTAGTATCCATCAAAGTATTCAGAAGTTATCCTGTTTTTCCCCCTCCTGCTGCTTTAACTTTACTCTCCAAGAAATATGCCAAATAAAGTCTCCTTAAAACATCTAGTACAATCTAGAATCTAGAGGATTCTAACCAATCCTCATACTAGAGCTGGGAAATGTGCTTCCATTCATTCATTCATTCATTCATTCATTCATTCAATTTTTAACAAAATATTATTACGGAGTTGAAGAAGCTCATTCAGAACTGTTCAGTTCTCCTCTTGTTAAAGGTGAAGAACTTGTCCACCTGCCTAGTCCGTGTGCTTGTACTTAATCTCTCTGACAAAACTGACATAGTACCAGAATATATAAAATCTATTTTCCTTTATCAGATCTGGCAGAAATTCTATTTGCAAAATGTTTTAAGACACTGCCTTGTAATTAGATGTATTTTCAAAAAATCCACTAATAGCCTGCTTTATCATGAAAGCAGTTGCAGGCTGCCAGGGGGTGAGGGACTAACAAATGAAATGCAACAACACCAGAACATATGTTTGCAGTGAAAACATACTTTTATATGGAGATGATGAAAATCCCTCCCTGTCTCTTCCACTTTGTCATACAAATACAAACCCAAACCTAAATGAAATACACTCTAAAAGACTAATCCAGAATTCAATACATGCTCTTATAGATAGTTAGGCATCCTTCAGTCTCGAGAGACTATGGTAACGTGCTCTGTATGGAGGACTTGGAACAGCGTCTAGTGTGGCTGAGAAGGCCAATTTGAGAGTGACAGTCCCTTCCACACTGAACTGCTACTTCCCGTGTTGTTTCGACGCTGTATGCGAAGCTGGAGTGTCCTCTCCAGAGCACGAAGCCTGGGTATAGATAGATATGATAGATGTCTTATAGATATGACAAAGGATATATGTGCAATACATTGGTGTTATCTCCCAAGCCAACGTGCTGGTTGGAGGGAGAAGTTTCCAAAGTAACATTATTTACTTATGAGGAACTTAGTTTTTATAATACCCCAGCATGTCTAGACTGCCCACATGGTGTAGCCTTACCTGTTTCCAATGCATGTTGCAATGCAATACCTCTACCTTTATTGAGAGAAGGATGAATGGACAAAGTGACAGGGAGCCCTGAATTCACTCATTCTCAGATTCTCATTCTCTATCTGTGAAGCAGGTTCCTCATCTGCTCTCTCTCTCTCTATATATATAGGCATCCTTCAGTCTCAAGAGACTGTGGTAATGTGCTCTGAATAGAGGTCTTGGAACAGCATCTAGTGTGGCTGAGAAGGCCAATTCGAGAGTGACAATCGCTTCCACACTGAAGACAAATGCAATCTGTCCCCTGTCCAGCTCCCTGATTTTGCTGGTCATGGGACTGCCTCTTTGTCTCGGCCTGCTGAACAAGTGTCTCTTCAAATTCGGAGAGGCCATGCTGCACCGCCTGCCTCCAGGCTGAATGCTCAGATGTCAAAGTTTCCAATCTGTTGAGGTCCATTCCTAAGGCCTTCAGATCCTGCTTGCAGATATCCTTGTATCACAGCTGTGGTCTCCCTCTGGGGCGCTTTCCCTGCACTAGTTCTCCATACAGGAGATCCTTTGGAATCCGATCATCAGCCATTCTCACGACATGCCCGAGCCAGCGTAGACGTCGCTGTTTCAGTAATGTATACATGCTAAAAATTCCAGTTTGTTCTAGGACTACTCTATTTGGAACTTTGTCTTGCCAGGTGATACCAAGATTGCGTCGGAGACAATGTATATGGAACGTGCACAACTTCCTCTCCTGCTATACACAAAGGGTCCAGGACTCACTGCAGTACAGGAGTGTACTCAGGACACAGGCTCTATAGACATGGATCTTGGTATATGCCGTCAGCTTCTTATTAAGCCATACTCTCTTTGTGAGTCTAGAGAACATGGTAGCTGCTTTGCTGATGCGTTTATCCAGCTCGACATCTAGAGAAAGTCAGAGATGGTTGAGCCAAGGTACACGAAATCATGAACAACCTCCAATTCTTGTGTAGAGATGGTAATAGAGGGAGGTGAGTCCACGACCTGGACCATGACTTGTGTTTTCTTCAGGCTGATTGTTAATCCAAAATCCTGGCAGGCCTTACTAAAATGATTCGTAAGTTGTTGGAGCTCTTCAGCAGAGTGGGCAACAACAGCTGCATCATCGGTGAAGAGGAAGTCCCGCATGCATTTCAGCTGGACTTTGGTCTTCGCTCTCAATCTAGAGAGATTAAAGAGCTTTCCATCTGATCTAGTCCGGAGACACCTTCTGTTGCAGTTCCAAAAGCGTGCTTCAGCATGACAGCAAAAAAGATCCCAAACAGAGTCAGCGCGAGGACACAGCCCTGTTTCACTCCGCTTCGGAGTCAAAGGGATCTGATGTTGAGCCATCAAAAACTACAGTGCCCTTCATTTCCTCATGAAAGGACCTGATGATGTTAAGGAGTCGAGGTGGACATCCAATCTTGGGAAGGATTTTAAAAAGGCCGTCCCTGCTGACCAAATCAAAGGCCTTTGTGAGATCTATGAAGGCCACAAAGAGTGGCTGTTGTTGTTCCCTACATTTCTCCTGCAACTGTCTGAGGGAGAATACCATGTCAGTGGTGGATCTATTAGCTCAAAATCCACACTGTGATTCTGGATAGACTCTGTCTGCAAGCACCTGGAGTCTCTTCAGCACAACACAGGCAAGCAGCTTCCCTACAATGCTGAGAAGAGAGATGCCATGGTAGTTATTGCAGTCGCCCCTGTTGCCTTTGTTCTTATACAATGTGACGATGTTTGCATCCTTCATGTTCTGTGGTACTCCACCTTCCCTCCAGCAAATACAAAAGATTTCATACAGCTCAGTGGTGATGATCTCTTTACAGCACTTCAGCACTTCAACAGGGATGTTATCCTTCTCAGGTGCCTTGCAGGAGGCAAGGGAATCCAAGGCCGCTTTTATTTCTGCTAAAGTTGGTTCGCTGTCCAACTCTTCCAAGACAGGCAGGCACTCGATGTTATTTAATGCATCTTCATTTACTACATTCTCTCTAGAATATAGCTCAGAGTAGTGCTGCACCCAGCGTTCCATCTGCTGTGCTCAGTCCTGAATTATCATGCCTGTAGCAGACTTCAAAGGAGCAGATTTTTTTGTGTGTTGGACCTAAAGCCTGCTTGATACCGTCATACATTCCCTTGATGTTACCTGTGTCCGCTGCTATCTGTATCTGAGAGCGGAGCTGAAGCCAATAATCGTTAGAACATCTCCTGGCAGCCTGTTGGACTTTGCTACGAGCAACTCGAAAAACCTGCAAGCTGTACTCACTAGGACAGGCTTTGTATGTTGCTAGAGCTCTCCTCTTTTCCTCGATGGCTGGCATCAACTCCTCCAAATGGGCTTCAAACCAGTCTGCCGTCTTTTTGGTCTTCTTGCCAAATGTGGACAAGGCATCGTTATAAACAGCATTCTTGAAATGTTCCCATCGTTCAGGTGCATTTGCATCAGCCAGGCCTAGAAGTTTCCTCAAGCGCTTGGGCAAATCCCTCCACTTTTCTCTGATTGTGAGTCTTGCTGATGTCAATACGTGGTCTTCCTTCCTTTTTATTTATTTATTTATTTATTTATTTATTTATTTATTTAACTTATATGCCGCCCACTCTACCCAAAGGTCTCTGGGTGATACAATCCTTCCTTTTTCGTGTGATACACACCAGGGGGTGATCAGTATCGCAATCAGCACCCTGATAACTGTGTGTGATAGTAATACTAGGAAGGCTAGAGCGTCTAGTGAGGATCAAATCGAGCTGATGCCAATGCTTCGATCTTGGATGTTTCCAAGAGACTCTGTGTTGAAGCTTCATATTAAAGAACATGTTGCTGATACAAAGGCCATAATAACAGCAAAACGCCAGCAAGCGTTGGCCATTTTCTTTCATCTTCCCAATGCCAAAACAGCCTAGACAAGTGGGCCAAGAATTGTGATCAGCACCAACTCTAGCGTTAAAGTTCTATAGATACGTTCCTCGCAAATGATACCTTTCATCTCAGCAGGAAGGCTAGGCTTGGCTGAGCCTAACATTCCGCTGCAGGGTTTTTAAAAATAGTAAAAAGAGGAAGGAACACTCATATATTTTACATTCAAAACATGAAGTATTTTACTTGTAGGGCACTGTGACAAGGCTTGCATACAAGATGCACATTTTCCCTTTTATTTCCATGTTTCCATTAATGCAGAAAATTATGTGTCTTAAATCAAGTAGCAAGAGAGCCCAGGTGGTGCAGCGATTAGAGTATGGTACTAGGACTTGTGGACCCAGATTCTAGTCTTCACTGAGCCATAAAACTCACTGGGTCAACCTTAGGCCAATCATTCATTCTCAGACTGACCTACCTCACCAGGTTGTTGTGAGGATAAAGTAGCCATGGACAACACTTTGTGGTCATTGGTGAGTCACAGACTTGCAAGAGAAGGCAGCACCCAATTCAGCATTCATTCATTCATTCATTCATTCATTTATTCATTCATCCAACATGTAACAATGGCAGTGCCCTTGGGGTTGTCTACAAATATTTTTTAAAAGGACCATCAAAGTATTGTTGTTCAATTTTCCACTAACTGAAGCTTCCAGACTGTCTCCAGAGGCAGCGCTACATACAATACTGTGAAATAATCCAGATAGGAAGTTACCAGATCGTGGATAACTGCAGCTCAGGTATCTCTGCCCATATAGGGGTACAATTAGTATATCAGCCAAAATTGCCTTAAGTGACAGGGTTAGATATATGAACACCCCAGAATTACAAATCAGATGTTTCTGGGAAGTGTAGCCCCACCCAGAGCAGAATGAATTATTTTGATGTGAATTTATGTCTGGGAAACCCAAAAGCTTTATACAAAAAAATGGTACAAAAACCTTGCTTTGATCCCAAGTTTCCACAGGGTGGCAGCACAGTTACACAATTTGTGCTCACAAAGGCACAAAGGGAAACAGGCACAGGTATTAGCAAACCATGTGCTTGTTACATTGCTTATTTCCATATGGGTTTGATAAAGTAACTCAGTTGCAGCCTGGCTTTCATAGGCACCATCTGTACTAGAACTGCTCAAGGAGAGAACAAGAATAGAAATACTGTCCAGAGGCACCTCCCAAGATAAATTATATCACATTATTAATCCATGGACAGGGAGGAAGTGGACCTACAGATGTTGTTGGACTAGTTTCCATAACCTCTTGCAAATGCCCATGTTAGCTAGAGCTGATGGGAGCTGCAGTCCAAAATCACCCAGAAGAACAGGTAGTCTTCACCCCTCTCCCAAAGGGTTGAAATGCTGCCCTCCAGCCCATTCATAGGGGGAGGAAGTGTGTTTGAAAAAAACAATTGAAATTAAGTGACTAGTGTTAACCACTACTATTGACTTTATTTACCGTTTTTAATATAATACTTGTTTAATTATTTCAAAATATTTGTATACTTACTGTTTTTAGCTTTTAAATATTGTATTTTAATTGTTGTAAGCCACCTTGGGTCCTTTTAAGGAAAAAAGTGGGGTAAAAATATTTTAAATAAATAAATACACCAGTAACAGAAAAGACAGGAGACGTACCTAAGGAGAATGGCACACAACCAGCAACTGAGAGGTTTCCCCCCCCCCCCCCCAACATAATGTGTGCAAGTATAAATACACACGTGTGATCCTTTATCCCACCCTGCTTAACTTGGAAGAATCTCTGAAAAGATGTATGACGCAAGTATGAATGGGATAAAATCTCTGCACAGAAAGCTATAAATGTGAGGCTGAAATAAATCAGGAGCTGGTTCAGGTTTTCTGAAGTGTTTTGCTTTTATGCGAGTACAAAAGGGCTCAGGAGGTAGATCCAAAGGGCTGCTCTTTCTGTTCACCTGGATCTGCCTTCTGGGTCAATTGCCTCACTCTGCTTAACCGTAAGGCAGGCCAGGAATCCTCATTTGAGAAAGTGTGGCTTCTGCCATGAAAGCCTGAAGCCTGTGCTTTCTCTTTTTTTCTCCTGTAAAGTAAATGAAAATATGTCATCATGCTCCAAGTCTTCCTGCCCCCAAGTCTGCTTTGGGTCTGAAATTGGGTGTGTTGAGGATCATACGGTGCAGGATTGTACTGCTTTCAACTGCAATTAGAGGATCAGATGTTTGAGTGTTCTAGTAATTTTTTCAGACTTAAAATCCACATATCAGCAAGAGCAATAAGCTGAGCTACACGTTGCTAAGCATCAGATATTTTTATTAGCAACAAACTAATTAACCATCAAGATGGAGTAATCGGACACTATCTCATCCTGCGTCTTCTCATTGCTTTAAACAGGGTTATACTTAAGCTGGGAAAATCAGCCATTATTTCCAGGTCAAACAGCTTTTTAAATTTGTCCACAAACTGGTTCTCTTTCTCCAGCCTGAATTTCATAGCCCAAATGATGATGGTGTTGTCCTTACACAAGTGGTCAAAGGTCTGAAGCAGCTCCTCCAGGTAAGGGTGGTGGTAGACAACGTCAGCAGCCAAGATGTAGTCAAAGCAGCATAAAGACTTGGGGAAATTCTTCTCCAAGTCAACCCCCCAAATGAGTTCTTTCACCTGGGGTTCATGTTTGCATCTTGTCTTTGTGTTTTTGAGAATGTTGTACCGAAGGTTTCCTATCAGTTCTGGTAGGTCTGTAGCAAGCACACGAGCACCTGCAATGGGGGCGGGGGGAGGGGGGAGAGAGAATGAATAGTTTGTCTTGAAGATGCTTGGGAGAAAGTCACTCCACCATAATTAAACGCAGTGATCCCTCACTGCCTATCATGACAAGTATGATCATACTTTTGTGTGCTCAACTGCTCCCCAAGTGATGAAGCTATGGGGAAATATTGGGTTTCTTTGCGTGGGGGCAGGGGAAATGAGAGAGAGAGAGAAGTGGGAGACTGTGCATCGCAGAATTTCAAGCATTTTGGATTATTTGTTTGGTTGACAAATAGTCAGAACAGAATCAAGATGGAGAGAAATGACAGATCCTCTCCAGATTTTCTGAGACAAGCCATGCATCATTAAACAAGGATTCTGATTTCACAAGTCCACCACATATGTAAATACATCCTATTTTCTCTTTTTAAAACATCTCCAACATAAAGATTATACAGTTTTATTTAATAAATTCAGTTCCACTGGTGTTAAGAACCATCACCATACAAATTTATAACAAATTTCTTTAACCCTTACAAAAAATATTTTTTGTTATTCTTTTATGGAAAATAAGCCTTCCAATGGCTGAGAGTCATGATGGCTGTGTCTTAACTCCAGGATCAAAAACCATATAGTTCCAAATGCTAATTGCCATGGAGCATAAGCAGGAAGGTGCTATAGCACTCATGCTCTGCTTTTAGACTTCACATAGATATCCAGTTGGCCACATGATTATGGCACTGGAGTAGATGGGCCTTTGGTGTGATCCAGCATGGCTCTTCCTATGTTCTTATTCACATGCTTAGAGGAAGGGAACAATTTGGTGATGAAATTTCTATCTGAATGCTGCAAAATCCCAGGCAAAGTTTCTGAATGTGTGCAACTTGAAAGATTACCTTGCAAGCACTCATATAAAGTTATCAGCACTTATTACTGATGTATTTTAAGGTGGGAGCATAATTCAGTCAAATCGTATTGGTAGTCCCAAGTCAAATAGACTCATTGAATGAAGAGGATTTGTTAAGTCAGTTTTTCCGATTGATTCAGTCCTATTGATTCAGTAGGTATACTCTAGTTGTAACTAGCAATTCGATTTAGCTGTAAATATCAATATCAATTCAATTCCAAGTACTTATGCATAACATTCCAATTAGTGGAGGTATTCAGAAGACATATGATTAAATGTAAACTGCAGGCAGAGGATGCAGTCTGGACCAGGAATCTGAAAATGGGAGAGAGAAAAGCCCTACCTACTCATACATTGTGGTCCCAATCTAGACCAGGTCTGCTATGACTGCAGTTTGGATTGCATAACTCCCATTTGCTCCAAGGAGAGTTCCCAACTTCCATGCAAATTGCAGATTCAGAGGCATTTGATCCAAGTTAAGGACCTCTCGTGCACAGAGGCAACTGATCCATACCAGCCAACCACAGATACATGCACAAAAGCAATTTCCTTTTTATAAAGCCAACCATGCAAGCCCTAATTAATGGTTTGATTTTTTAAAAAAATATCTAAGGCTATCCTGTAGCTATACTAGCAGTACTCACCGAGGATGCTGGCTACTACGGAGACCAGACCTGTTCCCGCTCCAATTTCAATAACATTTTTGTCAACCATGTTATATGATTTCACATTTGTTTCCAAAAAGTGGCACAGAACAAGAGCCTGTGGGTGGAAAAAAAAAATACAGATTGACAGGGTTGCTGTAGCAACAGAAAAATGAAAATAAATGCCTTCTTTTTATACAGCAACAGCAGCAGTAGCCACTGTAACTCAGCAAAAACCCCTTTAAACACCATGACTGACATAATAAAAGGAAGTTTTACTGCAGTTTATATGAACATACCTTTTTTACAGGACGGGTATATAAAAATGTTGTTCTCAGAAAACTAGAGGAAAACTCACATGTTCCTTATAGAACCCCCCCCCCCCCCCCGATGTTTTGGACTAGAATTCTCATAACCCTTTATGATTAGGCCCTGGCTGGCTGCAATTTCTGGGAGACGAAGGCCGATATATCTAGAGAGCCAAAGGTTTCCTTCACTGTTCCACAGCATTTTCTGTGAGAGAAGCTGTGAATCTTTGTGTCCACGTAGCCTTAATTTTGGCTTTCCCAATGAATTGCAGCTGATACCTTGTCTTTTTCTCTGTTTTTAAAGCGAAGAGCCCTCTACCATTCTGGGTACTCAACACCTCGTGCCTTCTAAACTGTTCACATCAATTATTTTGAAATGGTGTATAGGACAGGTCTGTCAGTTTTGCTACAGGAGCCTTATCTGCATAACTGCCACAATGCCACTGAAAACGGGAGCTGGGGACAGTGTGGCAGTGGGAATCAATGACTACTGTACCTGTCATGTGGAAGACCTGTCCATTTTCTTTTGCAGTAAAACAAAGAGGGAGCTGTGGGAGGGGCTGTTCATTTGAACAGAAGAACAGAACCATGTCATTTTCCTGATCAAATTTCCCTGTCACTACCGTACAGGTTGACATAGTCAAATTGGCATACTTTATGGCTAAAGACCAACTGGCACTCCAGTTACAATTCATGTTAGATCATCTAATCAATTCTTCCCTTATCTAGATAATAGTGAACGTTACAGCTTGTGAATGCATGACACACATCATGCTTTTCTGATTTGGGTCTCAGCATATAGATTAATGATGCAGCAAGCCAAGGGGATAGGAGTTCTTCTCCATCCAATGATGCATCCGGAATAGAAAGATCAGCCAACAAGATGTTGTTGTTGCCCTGGGGATGCTTGATTATGTTCACAGTCCTTACATTCTTCAGGGAGGCTCCTTCAATGTCCTGAGTTTGCTCAGTGTCTACACAGAGACTGCTTGAAAACACTATGACATCTATGAAGGGAGACAGGCTAGATATACAAATAGTACTAGTAATACTGTATGATCCTTTTTTCAGTGGAGCACATCAGAACAGGCCCCTTTTCAAATATGAACGTGACCTTCCATCCAGCCTAGGAATAGGGACAGCTCTGATCCCCCATTGTGTAGACTTCTCACATTTGGAGCCACATTATCACAGGGCTTTTGTTGTAGTAGGATGTAAACAGCTGCCGTGTTTCACACAGAACACCCTTGTATTTAACAACTTACTTGGCATCCATAGGCAACCAGGAATTCCAGGCAGGCAAACAACCTGTGCTGGCAGATATGGGATTTCTTACTTCATCCCTCCTCTGCCAATATACTTCATATCTTTGCCCACAACTAGAATAAAATGGTTTTACATTCCCTTCTTCTGAGGGTGTACTGGGACTGTGGAGCTTGCCCAAGGCCAGACAGCCTGGCTCTTCTCCCTGGTGGCCCAGTGGGGAACCGAACTCCCAACCTCTGGCTCCACAGCCAAATACCTAGACCACTGAGCTATCCAGCCAGCTGAATAGGGCTTTATCTACACTGATCATGAAACCCAGGCTTATAGCCTTTTGGAAGAACAATAATAATCATATTTTTAAAGTGGGCAGTAACTTTTGTCAGCTTGTCCTTTTGGTGAGGTTATTAACAAGGCTGACATAGAGCCATGCATTCTGTTTTGTTTCATAGAATGGAGGCAAGCACCCTGCTTGACTGCATTACCGAAGACCAGACCACAGCTCCATAACTTTCAGTGCCTTCTCTAATCTTTATCTTGTGGCCAGCAAAATTAAATCCTTCCCAGACTTGGATGGTTATCACTGAAGGAGAGAAACATCGTCCCATGATTTCCGCAACTATCTCTTCATCTCCGTTTTGTCCTAGTAAAAAACAATTGTACATTTCAGTGACAGTAAGAGGCCGTCAAGATCAGCTCAAGAGAAGTGCAGCGACCTAACCCCTACGCCTACTCACCTGTATATGGCCATGCTACACCAAGTCATCTGAGTTATGTTCCCTGCCCACAGACACTGCCAGCAGTGAATCATTTAGTATGATACCTCCAGCCAAGAGGAATTGTTATCCATCATACTGTTTATAGAGCTCTAATAATAGAATGTCATTTCTTTTTCCTTTGGCACTAGTAAATCAAAGAAACCAATTAGAAAAGTCATCATATTCTTGTAATGGATTTAAATTTCAGGAGAAGAAATATGGTGGAATATATTTTAAAACTGTCAAGAGCTATCCTTGGTTACTTCCAACTCATCTTCTAATCACAAGCTTGCATATTCGCCTCTAGCAAAAGCAATGGCTCCTTTGTTCCTCTTTGGTCTCACAGTGATCGACTGCTCATGATAGTATTAACCTGATGATGGTGGCTCCCAACTGGCTTATAAAGCAAGTTTTATCTGTAGAGCCCTAGGATCAAGCTCAATGTCAGGCATTCCCTAGTATTTCCTATAATTAGCCCATTTTCCATCCCACACTGGGATATCTTCAAAGACAGTGCCCCCACAAACAGATTTGCAAATTAAGCCTTTGTTTACTTTCCAATGACCAATCACAAAACAAAGAAAACTAAATGTAAGATACATAGGTGAGGAAAATCAGTTCTGTGGCACATATAGTTAATATAGTTAGACCCATATATTTTAGGAAGTAGGTTTCTTTCTTTATTATCAATTACATTTTTATATCTCACCTTTCCCTAATGTGCTCAAGGCAGTATATATGGGTCCCCTCTACCCTGCCTCCTCAAAACAGCACTGTAAGGCAGGTCCGACTGTGTGAGAGTGACTGCTCAAGATCAGCCATTGAGTTTCATGGCATCTTTACCCCACCTTTGCACAAAATAGAGTCCAAGTTCCCTAGCAAATATTAACAACAATTTAAATCAGAATAACCATTACAAATATAAGAAATAAAACAGTTTATGAGGCCAAATTGAAAGCAGACATCTTCAGACCCTCCCTAAAAACAGCAAGACAATGAAACTGAAATGGGGTATCTTGGTCCTTATTCACATTCACCACACTATGCATGATTTTATGTATTTCTTTCATAACTTTGCAAACTCAGCACAGTGGAGTTTCTTTACCCCCCCTTCTTGTATAGCTGCCCTTTCCTGCTCCCTTTCCAGCTTAACTATATCTTTTTTAAGGTGCAGTGACACCTTAAAATTGTACACAATATTCCATGTGTGGTCACACCACAGATTTGTACAGGGGCACTGTGGTATTGGTTATTTTACTTTCACTTCTTTTTTTCTATCATGGAACTTCTTCATGCGACCTAAAATCAGGCCACTTCCCAGGTTGATTTTGTTTACTGATCTATTATTTATTAAAAATATTTTTACCTCGCCTTTCTGCTTAAAAACAACCCAAGGCAGCTTCCATCATTAAAAGGCAACATTTAAAGCTAAAAAACCAGTAAGTATACAAATACTAAAAAGGATCAAACAAATACATCACTAAAAGATAGTAAACAAAAGCAGCACCAAAAACACATTAAGATACAACTATCCATTTAAAATCCCCACTCAGCCAGACAGTCACTGACGGAAAGCTTGCCTAAAGAGGAAGGTCTTCACCTACTTGCGGAAGGATTGCAAAGTGGCCTCCTCATGTTCCCAAGGCAAGGGGGAAGCTCAGAACTCTTGTTCTAGCAGCAAAACCAATTACAGGGAAATGTCATAACTTCAATTATTTATTTATTTATTTATTTATTTATTTAAAATATTTTGATCCTGCCTTTCTCCTTAAAAAGGACCCGAGGCAACCATATTTAAAGATATATGGTGTGGGTGGGTGAAGGATTTCCGTATATCTGCTTGCATGACTTACATTTGCTCCTCATTCTGAAGCCTCCAGATCTGTGTGCCCTGCAGGTTATCAGCAAAGCTTGGGAGAAACAAGTTACAAGTAACATAGTTACCTGTAACAAGTTAGCTGGGGGGAGGAGGGTAGAACAAAGTTCAATGCAAAAAGTAATGTAACAAACAGAATGTTACTGAACTGGTGTAGGAAATAACTTGTATAATTACTTTTAATGGTCAAAATCCTGTTGCATGTGTTATGCTTGTAGAAGGGTGTTGACATCACTGGCAGGGGGATATTTTCAGTAATTAAATACTTCATCTTTCCATTCTTGTCACCCATGGAGCAGTTATTTTCTGGCAGCATTACCTTTATTTTCCACACCCACCATAGTCAAAGAAAGTCCCCTTTGCTTTATATGGCACATCCCTCCCTAACACTTTTATGTCCAGGGATCAAGGAAGCCTGGAAATAAATATTTCACATCTCACCTCAACTGCCATCAGAATTATTTCTGGTAACCTTGGTGAGAGCACTTGTCACACCAGGGCCCAATCAATTCATGTAAGTGATTACACCTTGCAATCCAGGTAACTAATTGCACACTGCAAGGATTAACACTAGATTTATCTGTCTCAGACTGCAATCAAAGGAATGTGCGAAGGAAAACTCTCCCAGCCAAGGAAGAAGAATATAAGGCCAGTAGTTCCCCGATAGACATTGGCTTAGGAGACTTGGGTACAGAAAGCCCTGTTTGAGCTGTCAGCCCTGAGGTGGTAGAACAACAAGGGGGAGATGACAAGACCAGGGAGTATGAAAAAGAGCAGAGGGGAAAAGTCCAGGAGAAGAA
Source organism: Intellagama lesueurii (assembly GCA_037013535.1). Lineage (NCBI taxonomy): Eukaryota > Metazoa > Chordata > Lepidosauria > Squamata > Agamidae > Intellagama > Intellagama lesueurii. The sequence continues at coordinate 105,312,388 of JBAJHW010000003.1, forward strand.
AGGGGGAAAAGGGAGGAGGAGTCAAGAAGGGAGGAAGGGATAAAAGGGGAGAAAGAAAGGAAGGGGAATCAGAAAGAAAAGAAGGGGCACAGAGGAGAGGGGGAGAGGCCACCACTCAAGAATTATCTGAAGGCTGGAAATAGATACGTAAACAAAATCCCTGGGTGAAGGAATGGGAAAGGCAACAGAATTACCAACCGCCCCCTAAGTCATCATATTGGGGAGAGAGGAAAGAATGGGCTAGAAAGCACCTAGAAAGAGAGAGAAACATCGACAACAAAAGGAGAGGAAAGATGGGAACTCCACTTAGGGAGAGGATGTGGAAAGAAAGGAGTGAAAATTATGAAAAAAAGGGATACAGAATTGGGGGCTCTACCCATGTTGCCAGTACCAATGCTTGGGACTGCACCAGTCTCAACATTTTTACCCTATAAGATACCAACCTGGCAAAGTCGAACACCATTGAAACCAAGCTGGACTTCGAATTCAGTTGATGTTCTGGACAAAGTGCCCAGTGAATTTGAACCTGGGCCTTCAGAAGTTGTTATTGATGGTTTTAAAGTTGAGTTTAATAAATCTGTTGATGTTAAAAAGGAAGCGGCTCCATCTGTGAGTTTGGAACTTGGGGTCACCTCAGGAGAGTTTGTAGAACCCAATCACAGAGAGTAATCCCATCAAACAGGTCAATAGGACCTGCCCTATTGGTTTACAGTCAAGCAAGTTCAAGTGGAATACCTTCGAAGAGGTTAGTTGAGGACTTCACTGACACAGATAGAGCTTACAGTGAGCACTTAACAGAATACGGTGTTGATATCTTTTTCATATTATATTCCATCCTATGAGATTCTTGCTAAAGCTCCATATGTTGAGTTGCCAAACATAGTCTCTAAAACTGCTGAAGGTTCACCTTCTACTCTTTCCTGTTTCTATTTTAAGGAAACTGAAGTCTTTAAAAAGCTGAGTTCACATTTGCTCCATCATTTTAATATGTTGCTTTGTCCTTTCTTAGGTAAGATTCTTTCGAATAAAAAATATCCCTGTTGACAATGTAACTGGGAGGCTGCTTCTCTGCACGTGTTTGTATTAAAGATGAGAAATGTTGGGGATTTCAATATATGAGAATGTCTCTTTTTAAAAAAGAGGGCAAGCGGTCCTTCTTAAAATACTGAGAAAAGGATGACAGATTAGTAGGTCACACTTCTTTGGCAAGGAAATGATATCCTGCCAAGTTCCTGAAGAGCTGGGAACGTGAACCACCTCTTTCAGACTCCCTTTCACCATCACATAAAAATACTTTTCACTGCTTCTCTTTGAATGTGTTGTATAACTCCTCTCTTAATATGTCAGTTCTTATGCAACCAAAGGCAAGCACTACTCTTTCAGACTTGCCTAACTCAAAGAGTTGTCATGAACAGAAGGTGGTCCCAAGACATTTTAATGCCTAAGGTAAAGAACAAGATGTCCTTGCTTCAACATGGGTGAGAAAACACACACACCCAATGCATCAAAGAGCAACAGACTACCTTAGGAGAATACAGAACAGACTACATGGTACACACAGGTCTGTCCTCGTTACCTGTCACTGCTTCTTGCCCCACAACATCTGCTACTCAAGGGAGGGAGCCATCTTGGAGACATGCAATCTATATCTTCTGAGAAAGCTATCTGAGATGACACAAATGTGAATAATAAGCTGTTAGTGGGTCAACATAAGCCTGTGTCAATGAAGTCTCACTAAGTTATGTGCCATCAAGTCAACTGAGACTTATGATGACCCTTGGCAGGCTTTTCTAGGTATGAATGTATCAGAAGCGCTTTATGAGTGCTTCTCAGAAACAGAAATCCTTTAAGTGCTGAAAGGTACCTGGTTATCACTGCAGGAGTTATTCTCATCTCCCACAACTTTCATATCAGCTAACTTTGTTTTATGATTGATTGGTCATCAGGAGGTAAACATGGGCTTCATTTGCAAGTCTGATTGATCAGGCATAAAGTTTGGAAGTAATCTTGTGGGAACACTGGCATGCTTTTCAGATTCTAACGACACTCTTGTACTGACTAATCTTTACTCTGCTTATAAATATGGTCCTGTATAAGGACAAAAATAAGATAAAGAGATTATTAGTCTGTACCCTCAGAACAAGGTAGGAAATCAATTCAAAATAAATATAATGCTTTAATGAAAATAAATAATAAAATATGGCCTTTAAAAAACAATAACATAATGCAAAGATTCAGTCTGCATCTTATAAAAATTGCTATTCCTCTTAAAGAGTGTGATTGCTTTATATGCTCCACTAAGTTCACAAGTCAGGGCCAATGCTACAATAAACAGAATAAAGCAGATGTCTCAAGCTGCAGACTTTGAATGCAATGAAAGGGGGGGGGGGAGTCATTTAATTCATAATTATTGTAGATTTATGCCTGATAGGCAAATGATGTTTTTGGAATTTTCTGCCTCATGTGCCAAAACAACATGCCTGCCTTTAATCTGGTGTCCATAAGAGAGTGTAGAGCACAATTTGCTGCTGTGCCTCAGGCAAATGACTTGAGCTAGGCTTCTCTTAGACATAAAGTTATCACACTAAGAATTGTGTATAGGTTGTCCCTGCACAACTATGTCATAATGTTAGAACCAGCCCTTACAGTCACATATTGGAATACTCTAGCACATCAATGACTCTGTCTGTGGACAGTTAAACCATAAGACAGGCCAAAATTCTAGCTTATTTCCCTAGATACTGTAATGTTCTACCTGCAATGAATTAAAAGAAGAAGAAGAATTGGAAGAACATTCAAATATGTGATCCCTACATCTATATGATGAAGTATGCCAAACAGGGTGGGCAACTATGGCTGCCCACAGGTTGTGGGACCACAGCTCCCTACCCTCCCAACCCCAGCCACCATATATCTAGCAGCTTTGCTCAACAAATATGAGACATGTTTTCAAGCACATCTGATGGCAAGAAAAAATATTTACCTTCTTTGTGATCTGGGTTGCTGGAGAACTTATTTGATACAAGATGTTTGTGCTGCAATGATTTTGAATCCATGTCATAAAATGTACTGGGAGATAAGGGTGCTAGGTACTAAAAATGAGAATGAGAAAAAGAAAAAAGAAAGTGTCCAGATAGGAAGTCAAAGAGGGATTATAAATACAACCAAATGCAAATATATTTAGGCATTAGAATTCATATTTTTTTCCCCATCAGTTCTCAATTTGCTTTCATACACTATTGGTAAACTATAGAAGCAACATCAAGTCTAAAATACTAGGAATACCAGGCTAAAGCATGTCAGCGTCACAAGCAAAGATATTTGGTGCTTACAGCAGAATGAATGAAATGCCTCCACAGACACTGAGAATATGGTGTGACTTTTCCCAGTGATGTCAGGAAAAGGTACTATACAAACATCTGTCGTCACAAAAGAATGCTGCCGCTGCTTAGAGAAATGTACATTATACACTTGAATACTGATATTCCCAAATAAACTGATTTTCTTTCAAAAGAAACGTGTATTCCCCTATTTTTTAATAATATGAATGCTAACATGCATGTTTAGTGAATGTCACACTCCTGTGTGTAGATCTCTTTCTGGGATTACCAGTAATAGTACAAGAATGTCAAAATACACCGCATTTTTAGACATTCACCATTAACATTTAGTAGTTTCACAAAATTTACAGAAGGTGTAGTATAAACCCAAAGTTATTAACCTTGGTGACACCCCCTTTCACAACCAGACAACAGAGGGCTTAGTGACAGATACAATGTATATTGCAGAACATAGGTGGGTGTTTTCCGTTGTCACACAAACAACTGCACACAAATAACTGCATGCCAACAGTTGTCATGAAACAGCAATAGTAGCAAACACTCCAAGAACAGTGCCCCAGCTTTTCCACATGCTTGAAATATTGCCTGCCATTCCAATGGAAATAGGACATCATGGTATTGAGGGTGCTCACAGAATCAATTAAAAAAGCAAAAGCAATTGTCTGTATATATAGAGTATAAACATGCAGACTTTGTGATAAGGGCAGCACGAGTTTATGCAAGCTTATTCAGAACAGTTCATTGTCCTCAGTACAGCTTACTCCTAGTCCAATATCAGTTTGCGAATGATCGTGCAACTTTAGTTTTGTAGACAGGCAGAGCAAGAGGCTCTTGCTGTACCCTGAGTGGCATCATTGTTTAACATTACTTACTCACCAACTGGGAAGCTATTCCTCTCCCTGATATTTTTAACAAGTTACTCTAAAGGTCAGTTCCATAGGACCTTATTATCTGTAGTCTTGAACAGTCTACAGAGCCCAAAAATGTTAGCTTGCTACCCTGCTGATTAGATTTGTATGCTTCAGCTGTGACTGAAGTATTTTTGGAACAAACCCTTCATATCTAAACATAAACTCCACCCTAAGAAAGGCTGAAAGGCATTAAGAGTAATCCAAATTCTGTTCCTTTTTTCAAGAAGGTCCAGATTCTTTAAAAAATAAACACATCAGTGCAGTACATTCAGGAACATACCTAATTTTATTTTGTCCCAGGTCTCCACAAAGGTTGAAGGTGAGAAACTACCTCTTGTTGATTTTCTTCACAACTCTGACCAGCTTGTGACGAGCTCCTGAGGAAAAGCTATAAAGTTTGAAATTCAACCTCTCACCAGCACACAGACCCCTGTGTTAGGAATTAATAAACCTTGACAGCTGCAGTGTGAAAAAAGTGAGCACACCCCCTGAATTTCATTGGGAAATGAAAACCTAAGCATGCTTACATAAGAGAGAGATGTTCAAGAAGAGAGACAGATCTGGCATTATACAAGTTGCATCTTTCTCTGCCCAGCTCCAATTCAGAAAATTGGGGCTGCAATACCTTGCCTATGCACCTCAGAATAAGCACTGCCAGATGCAACTGAAACACTTCAGAGTATTGTTGTTGTTGTTTAGTCATTAAGTTCTGTCCAACTATTCGTGACCCCATGGACTAGAGCAGTGGTCCCCAACCATGGGCCTCCAGATGTTCTTGGACTTCAACTCCCAGAAACCCTGGCCAGCAGAAGTGGTGGTGAAGGCTTCTGGGAGTTGTAGTCCAAGATCATCTGGAGGCCCAAGGTTGGGGACCACTGGACTAGAGTACGCCAGGCCCTAATGTCTTCCACTGCCTCCTGGAGTTTGGTGAAATTCATCTTGGTACCTTCGATGACACTGTCCAACCATCTCGTCCTCTGTCGTCCCCTTCTCCTCTTGCCTTCACTCTTTCCCAACATCAGGGTCTTTTCGAGGGAGATTTCTCATCTCATGAGATGGCCAAAGTATTGAAGCTTCAGCTTCAGGATCTGTCCTTCCAGTGAGCACTCAGGGTTGATTTCCTTCAAAATGGATAGGTTTGATCTCTTTGCAGTCCAGGGGACTCTCGAGTCTCCTCCAGCACCACAATTCAAAAGCATCAATTCTTCAGCGGTCAGCCTTCTTAATGGTCCAGCTCTCACTTCCATACATCGCTACTGGAAAAACCATAGCTTTGACTATGCGGACCTTTGTCGGCAAGGTGATGTCTCTGCTTTTTAAGATGCTGTCTAGGTTTGTCATCGCTTTCCTCCCAAGAAGCAGGCGTCTTTTAATTTCGTGGCTGCTGTCACCATCTGCAGTGATCATGGAGCCCAAGAAAGTAAAATCTGTCACTGCTTCCATATCTTCCCCTTCTATTTGCCAGGAGGTGATGGGACCAGTGGCCATGATCTTAGTTTTTTTGATCTTGAGCTTCAGACCATTTTTTGCACTCTCCTCTTTCACCCTCATTAAGAGGTTCTTTAATTCCTCTTCACTTTCTGCCATCAGAGTGGTATCATCTGCATATCTGAGGTTGTTGATATTTCTTCTGGCAATCTTAATTCCGGCTTGGGATTCATCCAGTCCAGCCTTTCGCATGATGTATTCTGCATATAAGTTAAATGAGCAGGGAGATAATATACAGCCTTGTCGTACTCCTTTCCCAATTTTGAACCAATCAGTTGTTCCATATCCAGTTCTAACTGTTGCTTCCTGTCCCACATAGAGATTTCTCAGGAGATAGATAAGGTGGTCTGGCACTCCCATTTCTTTAAGAACTTGCCATAGTTTGCTGTGGTCCACACAGTCAAAGGCTTTTGTGTAGTCAATGAAGATGAAGTAGATGTTTTTCTGGAACTCTCTGGCTTTCTCCATAATCCAGCATATGTTAGCAATTTGGTCTCTAGTTCCTCTGCCCCTTCGAAATCCAGCTTGTACTTCTGGGAGTTCTCGGTCCACATACTGCTGAAGCCTGCCTTGGAGGATTTTGAGCATAACCTTGCTAGCGTGTGAAATGAGTGCAATTGTACGGTAGTTGGAGCATTCTTTGGCACTGCCCTTCTTTGGGATTGGGATGTAGACTGATATTTTCCAATCCTCTGGCCACTGCTGAGTTTTCCAAACTTGCTGGCATATTGAGTGCAGCACCTTAACAACAACATCTTTTAAGATTTTAAATAATTCAACTAGTGTGCCATCACCTCCACTGGCCTTGTTGTTAGCCGTGCTTTCTAAGGCCCACTTGACTTTACTCTCCAGATCTTTCTGGTATAATTCCTCTGTGTATTCTTGCCACCTCTTCTTGATGTCTTCTGCTTCTTTTAAGTCCCTGCCATTTTTGTCCTTTATCATGTCCATCTTTGCACAACAGGTTCCTTTAATATCTCCAATTTTATTGAACAGATCTCTGGTTTTTCCCTTTCTATTATTTTCCTCTATTTCTTTGCACTGTTCACTTAAGAAGACCCTCTTGTCTCTCCTTGCTATTCTTTGGAAGTCTGCATTCAATTTTCTGTAACTTTCCCCATCTCCCTTGCATTTTGTTTCCCTTCTCTTCTCTGCTATTTGTAAGGCCTCGTTGGACAGCCACTTGGCTTTCTTGCATTTCTTTTTCTTTGGGATGGCTTTTGTTACTGCCTCCTGTACAATGTTACAGGCCTCCATCCATAGTTCTTCAGGCACTCTGTCCACCAAATCTAGTTCCATAAATCTGTTCTTCACTTCCACTGTGTATTCATAAGGGATTTGGTTTAGATTATACCTGACTAGCCCAGTGGTTTTTCCTACTTTCTTCAGTATAAGCTTGAATTTTGCTATAAGAAGCTGATGATCAAGAGCCACAATCAGCTCCAGGTCTTGTTTTTGCTGACTGTATAGAGCTTCTCCATCTTTGGCTGCAGAGAACATAATCAATCTGATTTCGGTATTGCCTGTCTGGTGATGTGCATGTGTAGAGTCACTTGTGCTGCTGGAAAAGTGTTTGTGATGACCAGCTTGTTCTCTTGACAAAACTCTATTAGCCTTTGCCCTGCTTCGTTTTGAACTCCAAGGCCAAACTTACCTGTTGTTCCTTTTATCTCTTGACTCCCTAATTTAGCATTCCAGTCCCCTATAATGACAAGAACATCTTTCTTTGGTGTCAATTCTAGGTGTTGTAAGTCTTCATAGAATTGGTCAATTTCAGCCTCTTCAGCATTGGTGGTTGGTGCATAAACTTGGATTACTGTGATGTTGAAAGGTCTGCCTTGGATTCGTATTGAAATCATTCTGTCGTTTTTGAGATTGTATCCCAGTACAGCTTTTCCCACTCTTTTGTTGACTATGAGAGCTACTCCATTTCTTCTATGGGATTCTTGCCCACAGTAGTAGATATGATAATCGTCTGAATTGAATTCGCCCATTCCCGTCCATTTTAGTTCACTGATGCCCAGGATGTCAATGTTTATTCTTGCCATCTCATGTCTGACCACATCCAGTTTACCAAAGTTCATAGAGCTGACATTCAGAATATACATGTATACAAATGCATTTTAAAGTGGTTGCACACACTACTGTCCAAAGCCTATTGCTTGACTGTTATATTGCACAGTGATGTGTTTCAGAGCTCAATACAGTTGTATATATAAACGCGAAGACTGATAGAGAATTAGGCAGGAACTGGAAACATCTCGCCTGCATTTGGCAGAAATGCTTCTTCAGGAGAGTGATGAAAACACAATCTTGAAAGTCCTCAACATGATTTGGTTTAAACTGAGAAAAAGGCCAACTGTGCAAGCATCAATTGGCTAGCATCTGTGCTGTCACTCACAAGCACAGATACAAAGCCCCATCAACACACAAAGATTGAAGTGTTTATATAAACACCTATTTTGGCTTAATAGAATGTGTATCACTTAAGATACAAACACTTTGATTATGCTAAATGATAAACCGCAGGTGCAGACTGGAAAAAAAGTGAAACTTAGCCACATTGGCCGCTTCTATCAGAGAGGAACACTGGGATCAATCATTCAACAAATTTTAACTGGAAACAGTTAAGTTGAGGATCGGGCCAAAGGCTATCTGGTTCTGCACTCCATTCACGCAGTAGCCACCCAGTTGCCTATAGAAAGCAGGACATCAGGGCAGTCACACACTCCCCTATAATTAATATTTACAGGCACCCCACCTCTGATAATGGAATAAATACTGACAAGTAGCTGAATTTTCTGTGAATCTATCAAATCCTTTTCTAACGCCACCTGCATTAGTAGACATCAGCATATCCTGAGGTATGGAATTCCACCGTTTTCCCTATGTGTATTGTGAAGAAGTGATCTCCTTTGGTCTGTCCGAAACCTCCCATCCTTCCACTTGCTGTGCTTCCTCTCCATGGCACTGCAAGCAATTCATATGTCACCCTTCACCCATACATTACTTTGAATTGATGGCTGAACAACTAAAAACATTTGGAACCTCTTGTAATGCGAGCAGCAAGGAAGACAAAAATTACATATTTTGCATTTTTCTGCCTGTTAATATTACATACAATAAATATGTTATTTTTGACAAAAATAGTGGAAAACACACCAGTCTGACACAGCACACTTTGTAACGCAACCAGAGGGGCAATAACATGCCATCTGTGAACTCAGAAACGTTGGCTATATCTGCTCTTTGTTATGCTTAGAGTAATTTCTGTTTGTTTTCATGATATCGTTTCAGCTCTACTTACTGTCGTTTTTTGTTTGGTAGTTTGTGTTGAAGAATAATCAGTAGCCACACACACACCCATCCCATCCCATATAATTTGAGACGAAATGCTATACTCAAATTGACTTTGGGTACAAGCAAACAGCAAGGCTTGAGAGAGCTGAAGCAGGCCAAGTATTTCCTTCCAGCAGAATGCAGAAACCCTGGATGGTGTGCTGCTTATCACATTTCATGAAGTGTGAAGCTGAGTGACAAACTGGCAACGTTACACAATCATTTCATTTTCCCTTATGAAAAGCATATACATTACAAATCACCTTCAAAAGCTTCTCAGAGGAGACAAACACATATTTTAGAAGTCTTCTTGAGAAGGGGAAAAAAACAGTATCTTCCTCTTAAATAATTTTTAAAAAATTTTAGTACGTGCTTGCAAATGTTTCCCTAGTGTCATTGAGTGCTGCCAGTATATACAAAAGCAAGGTAATAGGGATGGGGATCCTTTCCTTGTGAAGTGATCACTGTTCTTTTATTTATTTATTTTTTAAAAATTAAAATCCCATTTAGCTAGTGCCTTTTCCTCGTTCTCCTTGACGATTTGTTCCTTGCTTTTTTGCCTTCGAAGACAGGTCTGGCTGTCACCATAGGCATTTCCTCCTCTGCACTGGAGCTACTGCTTCCTGCCCCATCCTGAGTTGGTTCAAGGTCCAGGGTGGTTTTGGGACTTGCTGAGTCAATTTTAATCACTGTTCCAGTTTTTCCTCTTTTGCAACTGGATTCATCCTCAGCCGATGACCCGCTGGATGCCTCTGAGAGCTGAATCTCTCCAACAAAGCCTCCCCCACCAAAACTCTGCTCTTGAGGTGGCTGGTGCTTCCTCCTCTTCCTCTGGTGCTTCTCTGTTCCAGGAACATCTTGCTTGGCCTTTTGCTCAGGCTCCTTCTCTCTCTGCCTCTTAAATTCTTCTTCTATGGCCACTGCAGCCCCCAGAACTTCTCTTTCCTCTTCTTCTTTCTCTTTCCTTCTCATACAAGTCACAGCCCTGCGAAGCCTTTGACTCTTGATAGCTTGCTTCTCTTGCTGTGCAAGCCTGAAGAATGAGTCGATACGGAGCTGAGTCTACAAGAAAACAGCAGCCCACAAGTGATGTTAGAAGAATTACAGAGTATGCAAACTGGAAGAGGAAAATGCAAAACAAAATATGGCAAAGCATCCTTGCTCCCTGGGCTGCTATCAGCCACACCCGCCTCCAATGTACTGTAAATTATAAGGGAATTCAAGCAGGCCAATGCCCTTAAGTGGCCCCTTAAGCCTTCCACTTCTCTTTCTCAACTGACATGCACTGGGCTGTGTCTACCAACAGTCAAAGATACTGTGTGCTGGAACTCCCCAGACAACCCCATCCCTATATATTGCATCTCCAAGTTTTTAGCCCTTTGTTTCATTTGTAGGACTCACCTGTGGTTTTTTTCCCCCCGTTGTGTCTCATGATATATTCCTTTAAAAACAATGTCTTTCATTTTGGACCTGAATTTTGATGGTGAATTTCTGACAAACCCACCCGCTTTTGTGCCAACCTGCCCAGCTGCTTAGATTCATCTGCCTGTACCCAACATCCATCGGCATTATTGGCATTGAATGTTTATATTGCACTCCACTTGTCCTTTTTCTTATGAGGACTGCTAGTGTTAATTTAGAAATGTTTATCTATGATGTTGAGAAAAATTACCTGGGGCACTAACAATAGTGCTAGGAGACATCAATGCATGTATAGGCAATGGCCACTTTAGGTCCCTTTACACTGAACACAGTGGTGATTTCTATAATCAGTTGACAAAACACGAAGGATCCCCTTATGAAAACATCTGGGATTTTTGTTGTTGTTGTTGTTGTAGCTGATTGATAAGTTTAACCTAATATTAGTAAATGGCAATTCTAAAGGCGATAAGCAAAGGAATTTGCACATTTCATCCAAAAGAGAGCTATTTCAATTGATTTTGTAGCAATTACTTCTACTTTATTACACAATATTTCAAATTTTACAGTGGGGTCACAACTAGAAAGCTACCATCAACCCCTTATATTTTATGTCCACATTCCCAAAGTTTCATTAAATAATGTGGCATGTGGTTCCCTTCCAACAGTTGGAAGAGACAGGGGAAATTAGACTGAAATGGTTTTCTACACTTTAGGTTGAAATACAACAAATTCTGAATGCTGGAATTGAAGGGGGTAAATTGGCAGCCCAACACATTAGCACTGACTTGACAAACTCTAAGACTCTTCTTGGTCAAGAATGTAAGATCAGTACCCAGGAGACAAACTAATAACTGAATTAATAAAGAATATGACATAATGAAACATCAACTAAGAGAAGTTCTTAAGATGCATAAGCAAAATCAATCTAAAAGCCTACCAAGAGCTCTCTCTTTTTAAATTTCAGAATAATTATAATTTTCTCAAAAAGAAAAAATCAGCCTCAATAAAAGAACCATACTAGGAATTTGGTTTGGCTTTGTCCCAGAAAGATACGTGATCCTACGTATGATGTATTTCAGATCTTAGAATTTTTAAACCTGAACAGAAATTCAAATTCTTTTACATTGTTTTGCATGATGTTGTTTTTTATTATGTAATCTGCAAACGCCTGTGCGCTCAAGCAATACATTGAATTCGTTCACTCATTTTAGTATTACCTGCTGAGCATTCAGCTGTTTGAGAACAGGCAACAGGACGTCATCGGTTTTTAACTTAGTCCAGCCAAAATGACTCTGGCAAAATGTGTTAAGCAGTTAAGGCTTATCAACAGAGCGAAAAGTAGGGGGGAATGGGGGGGGGGGGGGAGAGAAGGGGTCAAAAATATTCAAAACATTATACATAAACAAAAACACAGGATCTATGGATTCCCTTCTACAAATCTTTTAAGATACAGTTGTAACCACACAAGTGCAGGAATTCTGTACATGAAACAGGCACTGAAACCCTTGCTGGGGGAAGGGACATGTAACCTTCCCTATTCAGTGGCTAGGTCTCTCTTGATACCTCTGCAATGAGACATATTTCCCTGGTTGGCTACAATCCACTACCAACCTACTGGGGAAAACTGCCGCAGTTTCCTGTCCCTCAAAAGCACTGGCCCAGCGCACCAGAGACTGTTTGAGACTGTTATTGATGGTGATCTCATATGTGCTGTTTTTACATTTAAAAAGTGTCATGCATTGCATCAGCCGCCGTGATGGAAGGGGTGACAACGAAACTGGCTCCTGGACCCAACAGTGCTAACCCTTGATCTATACAAACATTTCTAATGCAGCAGCTTTCATTTTATAATTACATCTTGTCAAAACAAAAGACAAACGGGACAAAACCCAAAAAAAGGATATTCTCTGATCTGTTCCAAATCAGGTCTTCCCCAAATGAACGACCCCTTCGACTCATCCACCACAGGATGCAAATAAGCTTCTGCCACGGCAGGATTTGGGAAGCCAGGGACAAACTCCAGCTGCCGCAGTTTCTTCTTCACCTTTGTATCATACGGATTGGGCTGTGTCTTCTTACACTTCTGAGCCTCAGTCCACCACTCCCTGAAAAGAGTAATCCATAGATAGAAAACCTCCTGTCTTGTTTTCTCTTCCACTGACACACACAAAGAGAACCAAAACAAAGCAGATGTATTTTCATTCATCTTCCTCCTTATCTATACATTCTGGCAGGCACAAATTGCCAAGAAGTCATTACTAAATTTACTGCAATAACTGAATGGACCAGCAAATGGAAATCTGTCTGAGCCTTCAATTAGAGGATTAGTTTTAGACTCTCAAGGTCAAAAAAATACTTTCAATTCTGCAGCAAAGAAAACCATATTTGAACACCAAGATACATTTTGCAGGCTACAAATCGCTGCAATCAATCTGTATTGTTTCTGCTGCCATAAAAAGCCATACCTTGCTATGGAGCTCTTTATTTGTTTGCAACGACTAACATACTGGGCCATAATCCAAACAGGAAACCTTCAGACAACATAAAAAGTGATATATACAACTAAAGTATTATTAAATATGTTTTGCTTAACTGTTTCCTGCCAAAGACTCACAACAGAGTTCGGCATGAAAAATAGCCTACTACTGTGCATGGGAATGGCAGCAACAGAAATGGACTAAGCTTCTAACTACACATCCCTGTACTATTTTGACATTAGCAATAGTGGCATCCATAAAGGCTACTTGCAGGAAGGGAAGAAAACATATCTTTCTGATTATAATTCTGAAGCTAATGTCAAGAATCTACATTAATTACCAGAAAAACACCCAACTCTGTGATTTCTTTAGAGTTGCAGTAATATTTTTGTTTTTCTGAAGGCCAGATATTTAGCTGATAATGCTTCAGACTGAAAGACCAACACTAAAAGGCATACTTCACAATAAGGAAAAAAGACAATGGCCTACATCAGTTTTAACAGAGGCTCCATTCCTCGTCCAGGGAATTCATTCAAAATCTCCATCGCTGTTATGCAGCCAACACTAGGAATGCCTTCTGTATAATCACTTCCAAGTAGATAGGCCAAATTAATCAGCTTACTTCGATCCAAGCCTGAAGAGGGGGAAAAATAAGTTAACCATAGAATCTATGAAGTTTGCAATAAGAGAAATCAATTTTGTCAATTAAAAGAAAGAGGCTACAACTACAACTGAAGTATAATGCATGCTTTGACTATCTGACATACAAAGTTAGCACTATTCACAGTTCAACACATAAGTGATGGAAAGATCTTGGACAAGGAACATTTGCTACCTATCAGGGAACTCAGGGAAGAGTCTGAAGAGCCTCTAGATAGAATTACTATGAAGAAATTTCATGTATTCACACATATTCACTAAAAAGTAAATATGAAAGCTACCTGCATTCCATGGACCACTGCTAACAATTCATTTAGCTGTCAATACAACCAATATGCAGTGGGGAGTGCTGAACAAGGAGGCAGAGGATCTGGGTTCAAACCCCCACTTCTATGGAAACTTACTGGGAGGTAGCACTGGTAAAACACTCCTTAAACATCTCACATACCTCAAAAACCCTATCAGGGTTGCTCTACGTTCAACATAATTTGATGACATATAACAACAATTTACAAAGAGCAAAACTTTTTGAACTGTTCAACCAAAGCACAGAATGCAAACTGATAGATGAAGTAGCTGCTATTCCCAGGAGCCTGTTTTCAAGGTCTTCTGACAAAAATGCTGTCATCTCATTATCTCTAGCTCCCACTGCAGTTCTAAAAAGAAATGATAACCAACCTTAGATGTGTAACATTAGCCCTTGAACATGATTTCAGAAAGCCCCAGAGCAATCTTCTTCAACTAAGTTCTTTCTAGATGCGTCTGACAACTCTAGATGTGGACTACAACTCTCACAAACCCTAGGCAGCATGGCCAGGCATATCCAATTAGTCTGCTGAATTAAGTGGCACTCAGATTTCCAGGATGAGGTGCACAGAGTCGCAGCATAAGTAATCAATTCAATGGCTGCAGTGATCAAATCTTACTGTATAAATGGCATTATATACCTGGAAAAAAGTATAAAGGACCTATGAAACAAAAATTTCACATAAAAAGATTTTTTGCCTTACCTAACTGATTTTGAAAATCCACATACTGGTAATATTCCACAAACTTGTTTTGACTGAAGAAGTTTTTATATACATGCCGTGCTCCAAACAACCAGATATCACTGTCATCTGTGATTGTCCCAGACGTTTGATCAGTGAGGTCCAACACAGCGCACTGAGCCTCTGCTTCCATGGGGGCTTGAATGTATGGAATGCCAAAGAGACGCAGAAGTTCCTATGGAGAACCAACATTACAATTCCACATTTCTCTCTGTCTATAAAGTATCAACAAAGACTTTTAGTAAATATGGAGTGAGAAAGGCCAGATGTTCTGGCTGGAATCATAAACAGCAGAGGCACCAGAGATCATACTGCAAACATATATTGGCTACGGGAACATACCGAAGAATTTCAGTTGAAGAAAAAATTAAACATATGCTTTATAGATTACAGTGACATCTTTGACTATGTGGATAAAGAAAAGTTAAGGATTGTTCTAAAAGAAATGGGTGTGCCACAACATTTGATAGCCCTGATGGGTAATCTGTAATCCAGACAAGAGGCTACTATAGAATAGAACATGGAAAAACAGAATGATTTCCAACAGGCAAAAGTGTCGGACAAGGGTGCATTTTATCTCCCTATCTGTTCAATTTATATGAGGACATTAGATTCAGACACAGGAGGAATAAAAATTGGTGGAAGAAACATTAATAATTGAAGATATGCAAATGATACAATGTTACTGGCAGAAAATAGCAACAACTTTAAATGACTACTGATGAAGGTGAATGTCTAAAATTGCAGTTGAACATTAAAAAATATGACTACAGAAAAATTATATGACTTGACAATAAAGAAATTGAAACTATTAAATATTTTCTGTTTCTCAATTGAATCATCAATATAATTAGATACTGTAGCCAAGAAATAATTAGAAAACTGATTGGAAAGGCAACTATGAAGGAACTAGAAAATATCTTCTGTACTACGGATGTGTTACTGGAGACGAAGGTCAAGCTCATCCATACTTTGGCATTCCTGATTACTATATACAGATGTGAAAGCTGGAAAATGAAGAAAGCTGACAGGAAAAAGACTGTAGTGTTGGAGGAGATATTTACAGATACCATTAACTGCCAGCCAGATAACTAAATGAGTTATAAATCAAATCATGTCTGAGACTAAAATAACTAAAATGAGTAAACTGAGACTATCATGCTTTGGACATAGGACATGACTCCCTGGAGAAGACAACAATGCTAGGAATACTGAAGACAATAGGAAAAGAAGAAGACCGAACATGAGATGGATTAACTTAATAATAGAAGCTATGGCTATTAAAGGAAACCACTATCAAAAAAGATAAGTAAAGCAGAATTGTAATAACAGAATTCATATTTAGACAAAAAATACTGTGCCCCACCCCCATCTTTCTCAATAACAATAAAAAAAACAGTATAGTCCAGCATAAAATGATCTGTATTTAGGACTGAAATCTTACATGCACATGGACTTGACTGGATATTCTTGCCCAAGTCTATATTTAAGTTTCTTTTTCTGCAAAACAGAAATCTCAGCAAACAAACAACAGAAATCTCGACAGATAAATATATACCTGGCATTCTAAAAACATCTGTCCTGTCACAGTGGCAGCAACGCGTTCCTGCTGTTGTTTCTGAGCCTGAAGTGTGTTTTGTTCAACAGAAAGGTTTGTTTCTAAGACTTCCAGTTCTTCCTGTAAACATTAAGATCAAGGATCTGTTAAACCTAAAATATATAACAGAAAACTTAAAATTCTGCACCCAGCAAGTCCAAATTTTGTATTCAGTAACATAAAGTAGAATAACTCTATTGTAAACTTTAGTAGCAAAATTTAGTGGAACATTTATGCATGCATGCATCAATAGAATCTGGAACTCCAGTTTAAAAGAACAGAACAACCCTCTAGTTTTCATGAGCACAGATAGAATATGAAAGCATGCAGGCAGGATCACTGGAAGGACAGATCCTGAAGCTGAGGCTCCAATACTTTGGCCATCTCATGAGAAGAGAAGACTCCCTGGAAAAGACCCTGATGTTGGGAAAGTGTGAAGGCAAGAGGAGAAGGGGACGACAGAGGACAAGATGGTTGGACAGTGTTATCGAAGCGACCAACATGAATTTGACCCAACTCCGGGAGGCAGTGGAAGACAGGAGGGCCTGGCGTGCTCTGGTCCATGGGGTCACGAAGAGTCGGACACGACTTAACGACTAAACAACATGCAGGCAGTAAAAAAACGCTTCAGAAGGTAACACCTGTCCTGCATCTAGAGCTGTTGGGTATTACAGTCTCTATCCATTCAGTTTTCAAACTTTCTGTCCATTTCTTCCAAGCAAAACATTTTGTAATCAAAACAGTAAACATTAACAGAAATATAAACAGAATGTTTTCAGCATCCAATTCACAGAACACAGCCCTTCCCTTGTTATTTATCTCACAGATTTGCCAATAAAACAATTACCATGCTAATATCCTGCCATTCGTGAACAGCATCTTCCTCCTTGTCTTTGATTTCACTGTCCTCTTGTGCAACCGGCTCTATATCTTTGGCAGCATTTTCTGGTGGCCAGCTCTCCACGGCATCCTCACTCTCCTCTCTTTTGTCCACTGCCGCTTCAGACACTCTTCCATCCTCCTGATCAGCTGAGGCAACTGGCAACTCAAATGGTTCATCTTGACGTTCACCACTTGGTTCAGCATCCACTTCAATGAAGCTACCTGGTCAATGTTTTTTTTTTTAAAAAAGGAAACCATGGTTTCTCCTTCTTTAAAACAGAGTAATTTATCATGCATTAGTAATATGTTGTTGTTTTTTACTGACACCATTAACAGAGTACAGTTTTATTCACAATGTGCCATACTACCACTGTTTGTCACAGGTAAAATCTACTTTTTGGAAAGCACTATTAAGAGAGCATTACTTGTGTTTCCACTTGCAGGCAAAGACCTTCTTCTTCAGTCAGGCTTTTGGCAAATGAGTGGTTGCCAATGAACAGGGGGATACTGGGGTTTTTTAAACTTTCTTTTAATATGCTTTTAGAAAAAAAATTAATATGTTTTTAATTGAGTGGTTGTTTTAATGTCACAACACTACAACTGTATTTTAGCTGTATTTGTTTTGAAAAGTTATTGTAAGCTGCCTTGAATCACTTAATTGTGCAAAAGCTGGGATACAAATAAAATAAATGAATGTATTTGTAAATGTTTTTTCTCATGAAGGAGTGAGGAATCTCTAGTATGGAGTCCAGTCCTCTGTGTCTGTAGCCCATTTTACACTCACTCTAAACTAATTATCTATCTGGAAACCCCCGAAAAGGGTTGCCATAAGTCAGAATTGACTTGAAGGCATTATTATTATTGTTATTATCATCATCGTCATCATAATCAATAACAACAACAAAAACAACAACTGGAGCATGAAGAACAGGCAAGAGGGAGCTACATGGTCTAAGCTGCAAACATTAAGAGTGTTGTTCACAGCAGAGGAAAGCAGGCTTCAGCCTGTATCTGGACTCAAGGCCAGGAGAAGGACAAAGCAAATGGAGGGCACGAAGCAAAAGACAGGATGAGGCAAAAAGAGGAAGCAGAATGTACATGCAACTGCGGACTTATTGTGGTATTGAAATAGGAGCAAACCAAGTACTGGCTGAAATCTTGTTGCACAACTTTATGTCACCAGCCACTGCATTTTTTCTGAAGTTTAAAATTTTCGCCACCACCTCAAAGGTTCTGATGCCCCCATGAGACCTCTTTCATCGTACAGAAGCCATTGGGGGCCACTGGGGAGTGGAGGGGTATCTTTACATTTCTGAAAATCACAGCTGCCTGTAGAACCATCCCACTGGCAACAGAAGTCTTCAGTTTTCAGACATTAAAGATTATCCTCACCTACCGCATGACTTTCAATGGCTTCTCCACAATGAAAGGGATGCCAAGGGGACCTTGGAATCTTTGGGAGGGGATCAGAAAGTTTTAAATTCCAAAATTAAAAAAATGTCATTAGCCTTATGCAGTGTAAAGTTGCATAACAGGATTTCAGAAATTTTATGTTACAGCATAATCATGTTATGGACAATTCCCACCCCCTCATATACACATCCACACAGGTTTTAAAGGAAACTACTCAGTGTTGCCTTTTGAAAGAGGAAATATTAATCATTTAGGTGTAAAGTTTTGTCCTGGGAGGTATCCTTCTTGTATATAGCGCCTCATACACTGTGTGGTGCTAGAATCCTGCTACAGGTTTCAGCTGATGCCCTGCTATGCAAATCTAAACATATTTAAAATACCATTCTTCACTTCTCTTTCAGTAAAACCAAACCACAGCCTTAACTGCTAAAACCAATTAAAATCCACACTGCTAAAATAATTCAAGAAGGAAAACAGACAGCTTCCTGCACGGAGCATCTCAAAATCAGCCTCTAAAAGAACTCTAAAAATGCACCCTCCAGAGCACCAAGACCACAGAATTCCCTAGAACCATTCTTCCACCTGCCATTATAGACTCCTGGTGGCTGTGCAGATATTCTCCCGTTATCATTTTTATTTACAGCCTACATACCATCAGAATCACTCTCTTCAGACTGTGGTTGTCGTGCCATTCTTTCTTCATAAAATCTTGCCATTTCTGAAGTGAGCTCACGTGGCACAAGAGGTACACTTTTTTCAGGCCCAAGAACGGATTCCTTTAAATGTTCAACCTTTTCATTTGGGGCTAACTCTGCAAAAGCTGAACGAGTGAGGTCAGCTGGCAAGGGCTGTGTCAAAGACCTTACTGACTGATGCATGTAACTATTTGTACTGTCATCTGGCACAGATGTTAGACCTATGTCGGATATCTGTGTTTCCACATCTCTTTCGTCCTTATCTGACTCAGAAGAAGGGTGTTTTCCCACAAAACGAATGCACGGGCTTTCAGGAACACTTTGATCCTTTTCCAACACAGGTTTTCTTTGATCCAATTCATTCTCTTGGTTAATGGCTGTATTTTTGGATTGTCCTGTAGGTAAAAATGGAAGTTGTTTTCCACTCTGGGCATCAGGTACCTGGTCCTCCTCATCAGAGCTGCTGGCAAGAAAGTCCTTCACAGAAGGTCTTTCTTCTTGACTAGTTCCTGTGTTGTGTATAAAAGCTGGCCTAACATCCTCTTCCTCCTCACATAAAGCTTCCTGAATAGCCCTTAATGTTCTTGGAGACATGTTGCCTGCATCTGTATTAGGACCAGACCTGCATTTATCAAACTTCTTTTCATTTTCATCTTCCATCTCCTCTTCCGAACTACTTCCTAGCATAGCTGTCTGAATAGCAAGTACTGTTCTAGGAGAAGGAGGTGTTGTATAGGTACTGCTGGTTGGTGTGGTCTTCAGATCACATGCGGGTGGCTTTAAATTAGCTGGAGTCTTGATAACACCAGGCTTTGAATCTTCAGACACTGAAGAAGAATGGCCTGCAGACACTGTTTCCAGATCTTTGGAAGTCTCTGTTTTGGACTGGATCCCTGAAAGAGAAATGTGATCACCACTGCTTTATTTGTGGATCGGTACAGGCCTGGCATAATCAAAGAATGCAAGATTAAAAACCACATACCAGTCATGCTATGACATTTGTTATAATTCATTTGTTTTCATTTTGGCACCATGCTGTGCATTAAGTAACGATCAACATTCTTCTAAAACTGTAGAATTATTGCAGCATTACCTTTGATCAGAATGTAGTGGGAAGTATCTTCAGACACAACCCTCCTAGTTTCCACTTCTTTCAGGAAGCCCCCTTCATTTTCATACTGGCTCTGAATTTGACCTGAGTGCTGTTCATTCATCTCCTTCTCCACATTTTCTATGTGTCGATTTAAGCTGCTTTTCTTAAGCAATCCTTTGAGCTGGTACTGAGAGAAGTCACCAGATTTCTTTAATCAAAAGACAGTAATTAATGAGCTAAGCTTTAGCATTTGCCAAGCAAATGTATTCACTTTGTAAGAACAGAAGGAAATACATCAAAAGTCAACAGGAAATGTAATTATCATCACTTTCTTCAAACAATTGCATCTTCCTTGTTTGGATACCAACAACCATGTCCATTATTTAAAATGTAGAATCATGAAAATTACCAGCTGGCTTTGGAATAGTTACTGTGGAGTAGAACATTTTCTCCTTACATGGAGGTTCTTGCAAATAGTGTCATGTCATGTCCCTATACAAAAAGACTGACCCAGACGGTGAGGAGGAAAAGAAGACAAAGGGACGCAGGCAGGAGAACACTTTTTCTTTGGGCCCTGGAATCTGAAGTGAAGGCTTGCTGCAGGAATCAAAACTGCATTAAAACGGTGGGACTTCAGTACATCTAGTGATAAGGATGTAGAATTCTGACCACTGTCCCCACCACAGCTCCAAGACTGTGAAACCTGGCCATCTGAAACTTGGCATGCATTGCAAGGGAGCCTAGAAGTGTGGACAGAATTCTAGAAACTTATCACTAGATTTACAGGATTGTTTTGCATTTTATTAATATTAGTTACCGTATTTTTCTGTGTATAAAACGACACTTTTTCCTAAAATAATTAGAGGAAAACTTGAAGGTCATTTTATACACGGAAGGCAGCAGGAGGAGGCAGAGACTGAGGCAAAGGAGCAGCCGCACTCGGCCGCCTCTCACGGCTGCCCATTGACTGCTCCTCTGCCTCTGGCAAGGGTAAAAATTAGGGGGTCATCCTATACATTGGGGGGTTGTATACATGAAAAAATACGGTAATTAAAATGTTTTTGTAGCATATAGTACCAGCATCAGTCACTAGCTACCAGTCATTCCCTAACCAACAAGGACTAAGTTGGAGGCAAGTCTGGAAGATTCATTTCTCTGCAGGGCTTCCAAACAACTCCATATGGTGCTTCTCTCTGTAGGGCCCCTGAACTCTGCAAACAGCGGAGAGGGAGAGGGAAGTCAGACAGATATGAGAGGAGAACTCTGGAATGCTTGTGAAAACAAGCAAGCACTGGGATAGAAGGAAGAGCAGACAAATGACAGAAAGAGAAATTGTGGGAGGTGGGAGGCAAAGGGGCTTCTAACCCAGATGAAAATGGTACTTCTATAAATTCGTAAGTTATTAAAGACTGTACTTATACTGCAGAGACCTAGACTCTAACAAAATCCATGATGCAGAAACTCACAAAAACACAAAGAGCAAGAAAAACAGAGATGCTAAATATCCGCCTAACAGATAAAGAATTGAGATTATTCAACAACAACAACAAAAATAACAGATGTAAAACAATAAATGCCGTCGTTGTTATGTGCCATCAAGTCACTTCCAACTACCATGACCATATGAATGAGTGATGTCCAACATGTCCTGTCATCAACAGCCCTGCTCAACTCCTGCAAACTCAAGCCTGTGGCTTCCTTTAGGGAATCAGTTAATCTCGTATTTGGTCTTCCTCGTTTCCTGCTGCCTTAAACCTTTCTCTGCATTATTGTCTTTTCCAGAAAAAAGACTAGCTGACTGGGCATTTTTTGACCCCGCAGGGAAAAACAACAAATAGCATTCATTAAAATTAAGCTGGGTGGGTCACACCATGAAACATGTAGATGGCTGATGGAATAAAGAACTACATTGATGGGAACCCTGGATTAGAAGTAGAGGAAGGTCATAAACTAGATCAACAAGACTGGCATGGATTAGAATAGAGCAAAATAGAAATTTGTAGAAGCAAAAAGGAAAGGTCTATATCCAATATGGATATCAGTGGGCAAAGAAAGAAGAAAAAACTGTAGAACACTTTCTACACTATGTGCTATGGATATATGTAATAACATACATGATGGTGAGAAGTTTACAAATTCTTTAGAGCAGAGGTAAGTCTGAAAATTTGATCATCACATTATTACTAATGTATGGTAACATATAAGAACAAGTAGCCTGGTGAAGGCAGGGCTATAGATTGTCATGGACAGTTATAATATAGGATTGTTATGGAAGCAGTAAGAGATGGATTTAAAACACCTGCTTAAAGGCAACAGGGTGCCTATGACTAGTCTATGTTTGTAAAAGATTTCTCAACATGTTAATCTGTGAGTCAGCTGTTCATACATAGCTCTGCTTTCTATTTTTTGACTGTGAGCAGGCATCAAGAGTCTGCCCTCTACAAAAAAAATATGGTATAAACTTAGTTCCTCTAATTTGCATTGTGTTCCTGTAAGTGTATACTCAAAAATATAGTCTACTGAGATCTTAGGGATCATTCTAAAGGAAAGCAGACACAGAACTATAGCATAAACACCTTATCATGTGGAAAAAAATTACAAGTGGGTCTCCGTGAAGGTCATTATGTCTCTTTCCATAACTGACTGACAGGTAAGTCTTAATGAAGGTCATTATGTCTCTTTTCATAACTGACTGTTAGCAATTTCTGAGGTTTAAGCATTCAGTCTACTCACTCACTACAAATCTACTTAACAGGAATAAAATGTTACAGAAAAAAACACAGTTGTGTAGGTTTGACCCTCAAAATGAACCGGCAGAATTGTATAGTGTCCTTAGCCCATAAGAATGTTTGCCAAGAAATTAGCTCTAAAGACAATGCAAGGAACAGCCAGGAAAGCCAAGATTTGCATTTTTATTTGTAATTAGAAAAGGGCATGAACCGCTGGTTTGGCAGTTCAGCTCGGTTCATCCACCAGTGCAACAGGTGTTTGGCGGTTCAGCACCCCGCCCACTCCGGCAGGCGTCCCACTCAGAAGCAATACGCGGAGGAGGTGGGACAGAGAAGCTGGGATGCTGCTTCCAAGTGGGCGCCTGCCAGAGGGGAGGGCTGGGCACTGAACCACCAAACACCTGTTGCGGTGGTAAACAAACCGGGACAAACTGCCAAACCGGTGGTTCGCGTATACTTTACTACTCTATTTGTAGTAAATGTAGGTGACGGTAACAGGATGACAACTGAATCGGTATAAAACTTTGTCCTTTCTCACAAGTTGCCTTGGCTCTAAAACTCAAACACAGTGGCTGAAATCCAATAGTAAGTTACAACTAGAGTAGGCCCACTGAATTTGTTGAGTCAACTCCTCTGTAAGTTCCACTGACTGGAACTACTCTAACTGTGACTTATTACTGGATTTCAGCCAGTTTCAGTTTTCTGACACTGAAATCCCACTGGGTGCAGAACCATTGCCCTTTTATTTTCATGCAAACTCCCAGCCTGACAATAGAGAGTTTCCAAATAGCTCTGTCAGTGGCAAGGCTCTCTCTTCTGATTGTTCAAGGACCAAATTAAAGCCTGTGCATTACCTCAGGCATTATCTCATAAAGTGTCCGTCTTCGTTTTGTGAATTCCTTCATGTCAGAGAGAATTTCATGCTTAACTTCAGGGGGCAAGCTCTGGAAATCTTCTGATTCAACATCCACAGAATGAGGGTTTTCACATAATTCTTCCTATACAAATCAAGACAGGACAGTAAACAAAATGTATGTGTTTGTAAGACAAGTGCCTTAAAACAAGTGCATTAAAGAACACATACATATACATGAATATATCCAGTTTCACAAATACTGAAATTGTCAGATTCTTTCCCTTCCTCTGAAGAAACACATAAGGAAACAGCACTTTTTGGAATTTTACAAAAATTCACATTTTTGTAAAATTTTACACGTTATGTGTATGTGTGTGTCTTTTCCTGGTGCCTTCCTAAAACTGCAAGCTTAGCATTCTGCCTTATTGCATACTGGCTGGACAGAATCAGCAAAATCTGTTTTGTTAGCATAGTAAGTCACAAGTAGAGTAAGTGTACTAAATCAATAGAACTTGGAGGAGATGATTCACTAAAACCCCACCAGTTCAATGGACCTACTCTAGTTGCAATGCATTGCTGCTCTTCAATGGCAGATTTTTTCCCATTGTACTCTCCTTATAAGATGTCCCAAATCCATAGTGTGGTTATCACTGAAAAGAAAATACTAAATTGATCTTTGATTGGATCCAACGAGTCTATCATTGCAAAATAAGAATAATACATGACTGCAGTGGAGATCTTTTATATCACTGTAGTTCTTACAACCATGTTATGATATGTGCTATCAACTCAGAACCAACTTGTAGTGGCCCTAATAGGGCTTTCAAGGTAACTACGGTATTTAAGGATTGGCTTTACCAGTTCCACACCCCCAGTGAGTTTCCATGCTTGAATGGGGATTCATACCCAGGTTTCCTGAGTCCTAGTCTGCCAGTCTATCCACTACGCCAGTGGTCCCCAACCTTTACCAAACCGCAGACCGGTTGGGGTGGGCGGGGTCCATGCACAGGGCGGGGCACCCCTGCGCTGACAAGTGGGCAGGGCGCGCTCGCGGGTGGGTGGGGGCGCGCTCGCGTGGGTGGGTGGGCATGGGGGGAGTGTGTGCGGGGGGGCGGGAGATCTGTCTCTGTGGCCCGGTCCTGCCAAGGCCATGGCCTGGTACTGGGCCGCGGACCGGGGGTTGGGGACCCCTGCACTACACCACATGGGTTCTTACAATGATAGGCTACCATTAATATTATACTGTGGAGGAGAGGATTAACATAGAGATAATAGCTTCCTACCTCTAGGTGATGCGCCTCTAATTATCAATTAGTCGAGATCTAAATGGGCGGGTGCCTGTAGGCTTTGCAGGGCCAGTGGGCTGATCAGTACAGGAAAAAGGTTGACCGAGTAGGAACACACCAAATGCCTTCCTGCCTAGTTCCTCTTATGTCCACTTAGTGAGCTCAGGACACAGGCAAATCTAGACTTCCTGACTCACAGATCCATCTGTTCTTGTCATACTACCCTGGTTCACTTGTCCTATCAGATATTTTGCAGGCATTTCATGTAAACAAACAATATTCAGAGCATCCAATTTTTCAGTAAGCCCAATATCTGTGTAGACGTTTTTCATCCCATAAAATCTGTGCACTGCTTCTTCCTACAGGGCTCTTCCAAGTCTCTGCATGCATGCATGCTGCCTGAACCATAAGTGCAGCAAGGTGAGCTTCTGACAAGCCCCAAGTCTTCAAAATCATGTTTTCAGTATGTTCACCATAGGTCCTTCTAAAAAACCTAGGGCAAAAGCTTTTACCCAATAGTGTATTTCTACTAGCAGAAAGCTTCAACTCAGGTTTCATCCTTGCACAAGCTTCAGATCCAATGTTGTGACTCCACCTACCCAAGCCATTCCACAACTCACTTGGATTTCACTAGGGTAGTACTGTTTGTGCTACTTGTGCCAATTCTGAAGATAAGATTGGGGCTACAGAATGCACGTAGCCCAAAAGCAGAGAAGTGCTTGTGACAGTTCTGCTTGTGCTCGCACACAAGGTAGCACAGCACAGCCATCATTTTTACTTTTGCTGCTACCACAACATTGGTTATAAGCCCAAAATATAATCATATGTAGCTGCCACATATGTTTTCCATTTGGTGGTCCAACTAGCCTTGTTTGGTCCAGTCTGAGTAAAGGTGACTCCAAAGAGTCTCCAGCCAAGGTCTTTTACAGCCCTATATTGTTGCTGTTGTGGGGGGGGGGGGGGGACACTACTAGTTCTTTTTATTATTATTATTATTATTTTCTCCATATAAAGGTAGGGTAAGGTAAGGGGCAGCTGGGATAAGAGTACCCTCGGAGGGGGTGGATTTGAACGGACACATTACAAATCAATATTTTTCATAGTAATTCTATACATTCTCTTCTAGAAATAGTTCCACATATCATAAAGAAATATAGACAATGCGCGAGAGAGAGAAATCAAATTCAGACAAATATATTGTTATTCTAATTATTTATTATGTAGCTGATAGTATTTATCCATCATTAATTCTGTCTCTTCTGCAGCCATACAGATAACTATGTATCAGTCCACTATTCTATCTACCTTGTAACCATGTATATAATTGCGACCAAATTTTCAGATGGTCTTTTTTCTTTTTTGCATCTAGCCAATCTGACAGTATGCCCATTTCTGCGGTTTCAAGTATTTTATCTATCACTTCATCTATTTGTGGGGAACACTACTAGTTCTGAAACACGTTTTTTAGCACTAGAGTTTCATTCCAGCCTTATTAATGGCCTTCATTCTAATATTCCTCATCTATTCAAAAACAATGGCAAAATGGATACTGAAACGTAAGAAATATGAAGAGCATTACTTGCAGTATCTTTTTCTGGGTCATTCTCTCCTCCCACTCCTTCTCATCTTCCTCTTCTGAGCTATATTACAAAAATAAAAGTGGTAATTTGCTAAGTATCAAAACTTTCTCCATTTTAAAAGAGTATTTTGCTCGGTTGTGTTTTAATGTTTGTGTGTCAATGTAAACTTTGATCCTGTATCACCGACCTGTTTCTTTTGTCTTCCTGCAAAGACGGCAGGACATAAATGTCATCCACCTCTTCTCTTCTTATTTCTGAAAGGCTAGGGAACTTTGCATTGCTGAAAAAGTAAGAGATGTCCCATATTATTGAAAAATTAACAGCAAGAGTTGAAAATACAGACATGTATATAGAAGCTCTTCTCTTGCCTCTTGCCTGCTAGAGCAGTTTTGATAGCTTGTCGTTTTAGGAAAGTTTTCAAAAGCTTTTCTGTCGTTTTCTTGGAGTCAGTGACAGCAATTTCTTTTCGTTGTCTTCGCTTAGCCTGCAAAAATATTCACAAAAGAACATTTTGTGTAACACAATTATGCTACTTTCCCAAATGTTTGCCCCATACCACCTAAGATAGCAGTATTTCCAAAAGCGCCTCTTTTTATATAAGTTCTTACATTACCCTGTACTCCATCAAGAAGGGATTATATGGTAACTGAGTATCTGTTTCCCTAAATAAGACCTACGGAGATACACTGCATGGCAGTCTCTCATTTCTGTTCTTCCATTTAGATGTAACTACCAAGGTGCTACTCATTTGCTACGTGGCAATTCTACGAGATGGTTGGACAGTGTCATCGAAGCTACCAACATGAATTTGACCCAACTCCAGGAGGAAGTGGAAGACAGGAGGGCCTGGCGTGCTCTGGTCCATGGGGTCACGAAGAGTCGGACACAACTAAACGACTAAACAACAACAATTCTACTCCTCTAACAGTGCAATCCACAGCCAAAGATACGCTGGCTGTAAGGGTTAGGTGGACTAAGCACAAGCTTGTTCTGTCAGTAGAAACCCTTCTTTGTCTTATTTCACAAATCTGATGGCACACTGCCTTTCAGAAAAGTTCTGCTGGCAAAAATCTCCTAATCGAAGAGTCAAAGGGGAGGAGAAGAATTGGAGCAAGGGAGGAATTGAGTCATGCCCGATCTAAACCTTCTCCAGCACAGGGACCCACCACAGGGACAACACCAGGTCAACATCTGGCCAGGATGAAGATAATTCTAACTTCTACCATCCCTAGGTTAGGAGCACTTCGCATTCAAAACAATGTCAGCTGGCCTAGTACAAGGCTCAGCTGGCCCTTGGCCTTCCAGTTAGGAAGGCACTGTAAGACTGAAGTCAGGCCCACTGAATTATGATTACCAATTTCATAAGGGGGCAGGATTGCACTGCAAGTTGCAAAACTCTGCGGAGTTCAGTGTGTAGCAAGATCATACAAAGAACATACCAAAGTCTGTCTCTTCAAAAGTGGTGCTTCTCCATCAAAAACAAAGACAGGGCGGATCCGAAAGAAGAGCAGCTTGCAAAGTCGGTGGAACAAAGTAAGGAGGTGAGCACTGTGGATGGAATTTCCATGGCGGTCCCTTGCACCTTTAATAGCTTGATTCAACCAAATACTGATATCTTAGCAAGGCACTCATAGGAAGACAAGTGGAGAAGTTGATAACTCGTAAACAAGCAACACATGAATGTCCATTGCATGGACCTGATAAAACAAAGTCTGGCCCAAGAAAATATGCATCCACGATTTTTTATTTATTTATTAATGCTTAAGACCAGGCTGCGAAACCTGTGGCATTCCAGACATTGTTGGACTCCAGTTTCCATCAACTCCAGCGAGCCTAATGAGGAATTATGGGAGCAGTAAATGGAGAGCCATAGGTTTCTACTACAACCTTAAAAGGAATCACAGGGAACAGACTAACATAGCTTCTATACACATTTCACAAGCAATTTAAAATAAATAAAGAGAAAATTGTATTCTTTTATCTTTAAAGAAAGGCAGTTCAGCTACTAAACTAACAATGGACAGGATCCTAAGGTGCCCTTGCACTGACAAAACCAGCTCCTGACAGCAGAACTGGGGGGAAGGAGTGGAATCTGCCACCGCTGAGCTCCCATTCCCCTTTTGTTTAAAAAACTGCTTAGAAAACCCTTTACAACTGGAGTACCAACACCAAGGATGAATGTAGTAGGAAGGAGGAAGGAAGGCATCTTTAGGGCAATGGAAATGATTCATCATCCTTCATTAATTACAGATAACCAGACTAATCGAGAGAAAAAGAATGTGTAAACAGTTTCTCTTTCTACTTTGCTTAATTTAGCAAGAGAAATGTAATTTGATCTTTTCAAATCAGTATTTAAAAAAAAACACTGGACAGGCAAGAGTCCTCAATAGTAATAAAATTCATTTAATAAATAGATTCTATAAGTTTTCCCTTGCATAATTTTTTTTTTACAGCCATGCTGGATCAGATTGTGAGGTCCAGGCACCTGCTTCCTGCTGCCTACAGGAATGCCTGGACCTCAAAAGGCCTACTTAGGCATTATGCAACCTGACACAGGGACCACACAGATGGGAGTCAGTAGCCCCGCCCCCTTCCATTGTGACATTCATAACAGTTTCAGCAATGGGTCTGAAGAGTCTACACATGAGTAAAAAACTCTGGAAAAAATGAAATTCCTTTGTCAGATCCTGGTACCAAATCTGTGAAGAATGTGATGACAGGGATAGAGGGTGGGACTTGGCACTGCCTTCTAAGCACGCAGACAGTATTGGGTTTTATAATACCTGAAGAGAGCCATGGATCATTCCCAGGAGAGATCTGGACCAATCACAGATACAAATGTGAGTATGCGCTTTGCCGCTGTGCTTATAGATCAAACCCACTGTGGTTCTACTTCTGACAGGAAGTTCTTGAGAAAATTTTGTTCTGGTGTTTAAAATAACCAAGCATTGAGAGACTTATCTTTTACTCTTAAGGATACCGACAGCAAGGATTTTTCCTTCCAGTGTTTCTGGACTGATAGGTCTTCCAGAGCTCTCCAAGAGCTTCCAAAGTCCTTGAACTCCCATCTTTAACTTAAGAGAAGTTAATGCTAATCTGTTGGGGAGAAAAAATTAAAACAATGCGTGAAGCATAAATGCACCTTGCTAAGAGAAAACAAAGAAAACAGTTATAGTTATGTATTTTTTTAAAAAATCTTGTCTACAAATATGCTGAGGACACTAGTAGAAAGAGCTTACTGTCAAAATATGGAACACAGATACACACAGCAAGCATCTAGAACAATCAAAATTAAGATAATTAGTTAACATTCAGCTCTGCAGACATATTGGCCACGCAGAACACCTAGCCTATGAGGACATGGGGATTGGTGGGTAGGAGAACAAAAAATAATATCCGGTCTCAACTAGAGATGGGGGGTATTCATATTCGTATACAAATACGAATATCCCCGCGCAGCTGGGCTTAACGAGAGTTCAGCCTCTCGGTCCGGGCCATCCACTCATGCGTCTGGTGGCGGTGGCGCCCATCCTTCCAATCACTTCCGGAGCGCCTCTCTCTTCCCGTTCAGCTGGCCACTCCAGGCAGGGGGAGGGAGGACAAGTCTCCCTGCACGGCTGCCGAGTGGCCAGCCAAGTGGGAAGAGAGCGGCGCTCCGGAAGTGATTGGAAGGATGAGCAAAGCCGCTGCCACTGGACGTGTGAGTGGACGGTCCAGCCCCAGGGGCCGGACCCCCATTAAGTCCAGCTGCATGGGGATATTTGTATTCATATACAAATACAAATACCCCCATCTCTAGTCTCAACCATACTGCACAATACAGGGGCTATGGTGACAAAATATCTTGCCAGACCTATTTTCTCCTCTCACCATAACTGAAAAAAGTATTTCATAAAAGCCAAGCTTGTTTCAAATAGTTAAGATGCATAATGATTAGTTTGAAACATTCAGAGTCATGATTAATAGAGCTATTCAAAGGGACTGAGGTGAGAGGATTCAAATTGCAACTTGTTCAAAAAGTCTTACTCTGGCCAGATCAGGAGGTACAGGAGATAATTTTCACCTTTAACCTTCTAAGTGGCTCTTGGTCTTTTCAGTTACCAAAAAATACAGCAGCTCATCGCCATTTTTCCAACCCACTTCCAGAAAGATCTAATATAGCTCCTACTACTGGTGGAAAAACTGCTGGTGCTATACTATTAGCAGAACTTTTCCACCCCATCCATCCAATCCTTAGCTGAGGAATTAGGATTGATCAGGGAGCTTCTAAAAAACATTTTAAAAGGTAACACTACATTTATAAAGTGAAATATTAAAAGGAGATAATGTTTTACTTATCTGCCTTACAATTACTGAGCCTTTCAGCCACTGTGCTTGCATAATTTACAAAATTCTCACAGAATTTCTGTGGCTGTTTCTTCTTTACTACGGTATGGAATCACAACATTATAACTATAACATAAAATAAAACAGTCAAAATCCTACTGCCAGCACAGCATAAATGGCATAATTCTTGGTAGTGAATGGCTGCAAGTTATGCAGTAAATGTAGATACTAGTTGTTCTGCACGGAGTTGCATGATTCAGTAGATGCCAGAGCATGACAACATAGATTTTGTAAACTGAAGCAAGACTCACACCAAATATTATGCCATTTAAGCCACACCAGCAGTAAGATTTTGGCCAATGAAGTTATAACACTGTGGTGAGTTAAGGACTCTCGTCTTTCCCCATCAAGCCTGTTTAGAAGAAAAACAAAAGTCATGTCAGCGCCAGTTCAGCAATATTCAAATTGTGTTTTGTCTTGAATACCTTCACTCAAACAATCAGTACAGGAGACTAACTTCTCTGAAAGACAGCTGTGCAGATGGCATCAGGATTATTTTCACTGTACTCTTGGGCAAGTTATCAAATTTTGGCTCTCCTGATGTTTTCAGCTTTCAGTAGCCTAAGGCAGCATGGATCAGGGTCAGGGATTCTAGGAGTTGAAGATTAAAAGATATGGACAGCTAAACCATGAACGTATCCATATTTATTTAATCAGCGGACAATTCTCACAATTTCAAAATATATCAATTGCAATAAAAGAGCATTCCCAACTCTTGTATCTCCAGCTCAAACATAACCAACTGCAGGGCTCTCCTGCAAAGGAAACATTTCAAAGAAAAGGCTGCCCCTTTGCACTGACCCTGTGTATTAGCAAGAAGTGCACCATCATGTGCTTTATGCAAATTGGGTTTCTGTTGCACAACTCACACTGACTTAAAGAGTGTCACAAAGAACAAGATGGACTTCTCTCCCATCCCACATCCAAACGCTGATTGGAAAGACAGTTGCATCTTTCTTCACGACTATACCATAAGGTGGGTCAGGTCTGATCAAGGCTGCCCAACATTGGCCACAGAAATTAGGATGCTTCTTTTAAAAAACAAGTCAAACTCCCTCCAGTAATGGGTATCCCCTAATGCATGGTATGCTATGTGGGACAGATCCAGATCTGGGATGCAGAAGGTGGATGGAAGTCTCCACCCTTCACACAGAGACAAGAGACCTATGGGTTCCTGAAGGCTGGCTACCCAGGAGACCATTTCTGGCCCTTGGCAGAAGAGCAGCCCCCATCAGCCCAGCCCAGATATCAGCATCAACTCCTGCTGTCTCAGGAACCTTCATTCTGGGAGATGCTGGGAATGAACTTTCCTGATGGGCTAGCAGCGGGAGTGGAAAAGAAGAGCAAAGTAGCCCATGATGCTGAAAAGGGAAGCAAAGAGGAACTGGTGCTTTGTGTTTGCAAGAAGTGAACGTGATTCCTTAGGGAACTTTGTAGGTGTTCTCAAAAGAAGGCATGCTACGCATCAGGCTGCTGCTTCTAGGCCAGGA
Organism: Intellagama lesueurii; assembly: GCA_037013535.1. Lineage (NCBI taxonomy): Eukaryota > Metazoa > Chordata > Lepidosauria > Squamata > Agamidae > Intellagama > Intellagama lesueurii. Next base: position 105,345,082 of record JBAJHW010000003.1, read on the forward strand.
AAGCAATTGGAAGCCCAGACTATGCAACCACCACTGAGCCCTGTGAAAGCTTAGACTAGTTTTCATTCAAAAATTGGCGGTTGCTCTGCTGGATTCCAGAGCCTGTCTGTTTACATGGTTGCCGCAGCAACAGAGTTGTGAGCCAGCCCAGAGCTCCTGGTCATTCCTGCTCTGGGCTGGGTCGCTGACAGAGGCAGCTTCAGGGCTCTCCTGCTGGTGGCTCTTGGTTGGGCCAGGCTTTTGCTTCAGCCAAGCTCTCCAGCGTCAGCACATCAGGACGGTGAGGAGAACGCCCAGAGCCTTCAGAGTGAGCGACCAGGAGGGTTTGTGGGGTAAACTGGAGGGCAAGAATGGGCCTCTGTTTGCTCCTAGCACCCAGCCAGCACAGGGCACACTTAAAATAGGGGAAATTTCAGCCACTTCTGGCATCGACTTTTAGCTTTTTTGGAAGTTTGGCAATCTGATCCCCAACCTACGTAATACAAAAATAATTGCTACTGGAATCCTTTTAAAATGGGGAGGGGGGTTCCTTTTTCAACTCACCACCACCACCACCCCAAAAAAAAAGTCCATCAATGTCCTGGAGGTGCAGTTTGCCCATCCTGGTTTAAGGCCACTTTTTCTAGTAAAAAGGTCACCAGAATCGAGAAAACACACTTCCTTTGGTACATGTCAAAGCCACAACCTGACGACTTAACCACGTTACTCATCAACGTCCAAATGCATCTCTCATAAATGACCATCCCAGTGGTGGGCCTTCAATTAATTAATTAAGCTGACGATGCAAGTTTAAAACGAATTCTTCTTATTTTTAAATTGATTTTTAATTGAAAAATAAACCTAGGAAACAAACATCATAATCCACACACAAAAAAGAAAGATGGAGTTAAGGAAAGGAAAACTATTATCATTAGTACAAATTAAAAATCCTAAACGTAAAGCAGAGCCCACGGCCGAGCTCTCTGGCAAGGCTTTTGACTAAAGACGAGGGGCGCCCCTGGAGCCTGCGATGGAGGAGGAGGAAGAGGCGGCGGCAGGGAGAGGAAGGCCCTTTCGGGAAGGGCAGAGGAGGAGGAGAAGCAGCCTCAGGGTGGGAGGGGCAGGGGGCCCAAGCCCCCCTCGCAGTTTTTAAATTGATGAAGAAAAAGGAACGGGCGAAGCAAGGCCGGACAGACAGAATATTCCCTTACCACACCGCCATGATATGACGTCATCTCTCAGCGACAAAGGACGCACGACCCTAGAGGGCCTATGAGCATTTTTTTTCCCCGCGGCGCACAGCCTGCTGGGAGGTGTAGTTCTCCTCAAGTGGCTCTGCTGTAATCCCTGAACTCTGAAAGCCTCCTTGCCTTGGTTATTGTAATGGCGGGAACGCCTCTCCTCTGCTCGCGGGAGAGGCTTTCTAAGCTCCTGCTGTGTCGCCTTTTAAAAAAAAAAAAGTTTGAACTGCTTGAATCTGGGATCCTTCTGGATAAAATATTCACTTTTGGGAAAAAGATGCCCCAAATCCTTGTGTAGTACTTCTTGTTGTTGTTGTTTAGTCGTTAAGTCGTGTACGCACGCACAAAAGCAGACATTGTGAGTTGTTGGAGGGGAGGTGGGATAGATTTTGCCTCATAACAGCAAAACTGCCCCTGTGAGCAATTTTTTCCCACAGGTGCTGCGGGGACAGCAGAGAGACGTCCCTTAGTATTGTGTTTCGGGTTTTATGGAAAACAAAAGTAGCCTCCTTTTTCTTTTTTTAAGCTGCGTTTTCTAGCTGCTTCGGCCTGTGCATCACCAGAAACAACACTATCCTTAGGTAGCAGCAGCAGCTCTGCTGGATTCCAGAGCCTGTCGGTTTACATGGTTGCTGCGGCAACAGAGTTCTGAGCCAGCCCAGAGCTCCTGGTCATTCCTGCTCTGGGCTGGGTCGCTGACAGAGGCAGCTGCTTCAGGGCTCTCCTGCTGGTGGCTCTTGGTTGGGCCAGGCTTTTGCTTCAGCCAAGCTCTCCAGCGTCAGCACATCAGGACACATCAGGGCGCTGAGGAGAACGCCCAGAGCCTTCGGAGTGAGCGACCAGGAGGGTTTGTGGGGTACAGTGGAGGGCAAGAATGGGCCTCTGTTTGCTCCTAGCACCCAGCCAGCACAGGGCACACTTAAAATAGGAGGAGAGGGGAAATGCCAGCTACTTTTTGGAGCTTTGCAGGATCTGGTGCCAAACTCACATACTCGTATAAAAATCATTACTACTGTTGTCCTTTAGAAGTGGAAGAAACACTTTTTAAACTCACCACCACCACCAAAAAAAAAAAGTCCATCAATGTCCTCGAGGTGCATTTTGCCCATCCTGATTTAAGGCCACTTTTTCCTGATCTAGGAAAGGGGTCACCAGAATAATTTTAAAAAGCAGACTTCCTTTAGTACGTAGCAAAGTAACAATCTGGCTACTTGACCCCAGCAAGTTTTCCCTGAGTGACCGGCAGCCTGAGTGGGGTTTTCAAATGGATGGTTGTGCCTTATTGCTTTGAATGTTTTTTTGGTGTTGCTCTAGTTTACCTCTTTTTATTCTGGTATTTGTTTAAGCCTTTTAAAATGTTTGTATATTTACTATTGTTAGTTTTAAATATTGTCTTTTTTAAGATGACAGGTGGGGTAAAAATATTTAAAATAAAATAAATTCTTATGCTTATTGTACTTGCTGCTGCTGTTGTTCCCTCTTTCTCATTACGAAGCCCCTTGTCCTTGCCAAAATTGTTATTTTTCTTGTGCTGCTGCTGGACTTTTCCCATTCACTAGAACAAATGTTTTAAAATCTCCCCATGTATTGCGAGATTCATTCATTCTTAACAATCCCTTTTTATTTTAATCCCCCATGTAAACTTATCAACAATGGCTGAATTCCATACTTCTTTATATCATTCACTTAATTGAAAGTTATATTTAACTTTTGGGGAGTTTGTTATTACTAGTCTTGCTGTGACTACTAAATTTATAATGAATTTTTTTCCCACCTACCCAACAGACTTAAGCAGATTTCTTTAAAAATAGAAATAAAGAGGTAAACATACCACTACAAGCCCAACTGATTACATTAAGTTTTTTATTATTATTACTGAGAGGCGAAAAACCATTTTACAAACATGTGACTATCAATGTCAATCCAAGGGTCCTCAAAGGCAGATGTTTAATTTTATTTTCATTTTTTTTAACAGAGGGATAGAGAACAAGAGTCCATCATAGTCCAAAAGACCTGGCTAACACCAGTTTTTAAGGAGGGGATCATTATGAAAGCAAATGGAATCGCAGAATTATTTTTTAAAAAACTTAAAAAGACAAACAAGCATTTTTTAAAAAAAATTAAAAAACATGGCTAGGTCAAGCAGGCACCAACCTTTTTCTTTTTTTCAAGTGGGGAGAGGAAATTTCTGCTACCGATGAAATAAATGTAGCCACATATATTTTTTTTAACTAAAAAGACCCAAGCACTTTCAAAAATAAAAACAAAATTAAAAAAAACTAGGCTAAGCAGGAACCTACCCCCCTTTTTTTAAAGGGTGGAAGGAAGATTGTTCCCACCCATAACACAGGGTGTCTGCCCCCCCAACACAGCTTTTAAGTGAAAAAGGCAGAGCAAGCCCCTATAAAAATAAAGCAAAATAAAAACATTAAATGGAATAAAGCAACAAAAAATTCCTAGGCCAAGCAGGCACCTACCACCCCCACCCCCTTTTTTTAAGAGTGGAGGAAGCATTGTTCCCACCCATACAGATTCTTCAGGGTTTCTTCCCCCGCTGCCGCCTTAAAGGGAAAAAAGACAGAGCAAGCCCCTACAGGTTTCAGATAAAAATAAAGCAAAATAAAAGACATTTTAAAAATGGAATAAAAATAAAAGAACAAAAAAGGAAGGAATCCCCCTCCATAGAAAGCTCCAAAAACTCAAATACATTGATGCATTTTTAATGTGCATGTTTCTCTCTCACTCACTCTCTGTGTGGAAATAGACACAAACACACATATATGTATACACTGTAAATATATATCTGTATGCACTTTAAAGGGGGAAAAGACAGACCAAGCCCCTAGAGATTTTAGATAAAACTAAAGCAACGTACTCCGAACAATCAAACGACACTCCCCCAAGAAACGCACCTCCCCTCCCCCTAAAAGCCCCTCAGAATAAAAACAGCAACAGGGTCCAACTGGTCCAAGCGTCTGTGCCAGGATGTGCCTTACTGGACACCAGCTATTTTTGCCAGTGATCCCAATGCCAAAGATAACTCCATACTCACATTGAGAGGCTGGGCTTTTAAAACGATCCACTCACAGTTTAGCAGGGAAAATAATTATTCCACTGCTCGTTAGGGCGGGACAGGGGAGGGTGCCAACTCTTGGGTGCTGCTTCTGCTGTTATTTCTGGCAGAAACAAATTGACCTTCTCGCTCAGAAGGGACAAAATGGCCACCACTTTCCCACACCTGTCAATGGGCAGGGATGCCCTAATTAAAAAAAAAAATCACAACCAGTGGGGATTGGCTGGACTCATCCACTTCCTTAAAAAGAGTCTGGGTCCTGGACAGGTGCAGGAGACCCAAAGAGTGCCAGTAATATGGGGAGGGGGAAAGTTGACCTTCTTCTCTCACTGTTTCTGCCTGAACTAGTGGGGAATGATTTAAGATATCCTAGTGCAACACAGTGGCGCTTTAGAGCAGCCAAACAGGATTGGGGGGGGAAGGGAATGCCAGGTTCCCCCCTCCCCATACAAGCATCCAAAGGGATGGATAAAGTTCAACTTCAGGGGGCCCCGAACCTACCCCCCAGGACCAAACCACTACTTCTACACCCTGTCATGAACAGATATGGGAGTTTGGAAAGAGACTGCCTGGGCCAGTTCAGAGTCATGATCTCTCGGCAATAGTCCAGGTGGGCGCTAACTCCACCCAAACATCTTTGCCTCTCACAATGTTAATTTTTTGCTCTTCATTCTCTCTTCCAGCATGTCAGGAGGTGATCCTTGTGCTCCCGCTGTGCAGGCACCCCAACAGAGGAAGACTCCTTTACCTGCCAGCCATGACCCCAATAGCTGATGCACTGCCATCACCAATGTTTCCTACAGCCAAACAAAACTTAAGTCTCTGCCCTCAAGGAGCCTCCAATCTAAATACACATAGTTTCTAATCCGCAAAGAAAAGGGAAGGAGAGGACACAAGGTTAAGAAGTGATGAATGGAAAGAAAAAACGGGATTGCTCATACATCCTTAGCCTTGCAGGAGATGCGGAGGGCTTGGAGGGGAGGAAGGAGGGGAGGGTCAACCACAGGTACACAAAGAACTCTGTGGTTGACATCTAAGCGGATCTTAGGTGGCCCTGCTATGTTTGGGATGCTGTGAGTATCTTCCCCGAAAGTAATTTCTCCCAGCTCTGCAGCTGAATACGGTTGGGCTGTGGGGGACTCCTCTCATCAACTCTTCAGAAACATAGACCAATGCTTCTTTGGCACCTGGCTTCCACATATGCCCTGCAACTGCCCCAGAATGTGGTTGGTGTGTGACTGGTCAGCTGTGGCTCATTCCAGCAAAGCCTCTCACAGGGCAGTTGGAGGTTTTAGGACAGAAAACATATCCAGGATCACCAGTGCTTTCTTGGAATGCTCTCAGGTTGTCTGCCAGGTGACATGAGGAACTTTGGGGGGGGGGGGCTGTGAACATTCACCTTTCACAGAGTCATGGCGGGTGTGTGTGTGTTAGTCTTGGATTGCCTACTTCAGATTGGCAGCAGTTGTCCAAAATGTTCCCTCCAAAGTCTTCCAGAAATGGAGATCCCAGGAACTGGACCCCTATCCTTTCTTATCTGGAGATTCCAGGAGGACTGGACTTCTGACCTACCATTGGATTTGGAAAGACTCTCTTATCAGCTGAGGGATAGACAGCGATGCCCTGGTTTGGCCCACATATCTGCCAAATAACCTCCAGACTTCCCCTCAACATCAGAGCTAGGGCAGTGGCAGGGATTGTGGGGCAAAGATTGGTGGATAGTAATGATTCCAATAGGCTGATTCCTGGTGGGCTACCGGCTGCCAGAAAGCAAAGGATGGGAGGTGATGGTTGATTCTGTGATCTGCTTGCAGCTTTCTGGGACAAGAGCTGCAGACAGGATTCAGGACTAGTTACTGAAGCCCTGGCTTCGTCCAGTGGGACCCTTTATTACTTCAGTTTCTGACCTGTTGTGTCATCTTCCCACAGCACTGCCAGGGAGCAGTGAAGATGAGAACCAAGGGAGGAGGAGGGACCATGTGGGACCCGTCTGGTGGGGTCTTCAGCATCCTGGGTAAGGAATAAAAGGATGTCTTTTGTCTCAGTGGGACATCCCCTTTCCCTCCCATTAAACAGTGTGCTGAAGGAAGATCAACATTGTGGTTAGCGAGGTGGGCTTAAATTCAGGGCTCAGATATACATTATATGTGCAAGCAGACAAGCTCCCAGACTGGAAGAAAGCATTGGGAGCCAGGATGTTGCTGCAGAGAGATGTCAGCTACCCACTGCTTCTCCGTCTAAACATTGCTTCCCTCCAACACTGCAGGATTCTCAAGCCTTTTTCAAGCACAAAACATGCATATGGACAGAGAGAAACTGGATGATGGGTGGCCTTCCACTGGGAAACAAGGCTCCTGGAGAAAGATGAAAGCACATTTCCCTTGTTCTTGTGGCTTCTTCACTCCATTTGCCCAATCACCTTTACACTCACTCCAAGCAGTAACGTACACAATGTACAGGAAGGATCTTCCCAATGAATTCTCTGGGTGTCTCTTGTCTGAAGAGGCATCCCATGTTTTAAAGGGAGAACCAACTTTATCCAGAAAGAATTAATAACAGAGGACATCTTTTGGACTAAAGAAACAGGATTCTATTCAATTTACAGGATCAGATGGATTTGGAAGCCCCAGACAGATATGGAGCAGCCTTGATGACTTGATTCTGAACCTCCATCTGCTTCAGAAAGGTGAATTAGATGAGGGATAGGAAAGGGTGCCCTGGTTTCACCCATATACATCCTCAGACTTCCCCTCAACATCAGAGCTAGGGCAATGGCTGGGGTTGTCTGGTAATACCACACAGAGTGATCTAAAAAAACAAAGAAAAGAACCTATACACCATGTTAACTCTGTTTTAACATATGATCATGTCAACAACAAAATTACAGAATTTCATAAAGAGGCATTGGCACATTTTGGAAAGCATGGAAGGTTTTCAGGAAAGATTATAGATTTCCTTTTAAAAAAAACTGGAAGCCCAGGGGATATTTTAGTAAAGAGTGAGTTTAAAGACAGATTGTTGCCACTAATTCATCAATATATTAACAAGAGTAGTAAAATGGAGACTGACTGGATAGCTCAGTGAGTCAGATTTCTTGGCTGCAGAGATTGGAAGCTTGGTTCCCATTGTGCATCGTAGAAGAGCCAGCCTGTGTGGCCTTGGACAAGCTGCACAGTCCCAGGATGCCCCCAGAAGGGAATGGTAAACCACTTCTCGGTACTTTACTGAGAAAATTCTGAAAAGGGTTGCCATAAGTCAGAACTGACTTGACGGTGCACAACTACAATGGAGCCATTCTGTCCAGCTTGAATTCCTACATATCTCCAAGCTAAAACCAAGATTTCTTTTTCCAAGTGTCAAAGTGGTGGCAAACCTTTCAATCATAGGGACTGAGTGTCAGGAGCAACATGGCAAGGAGACTGCTTTTAAAATAGAAAGCACCACAGCAAAGATTTGCCGATGAGCCCTGGAGAGGAAAGGGAGTAAAAAATAAGGTACCAAGTACTAGCTTTTATAACTGTAAGGGCTGAGTGGGGGAATTCAAGAAAGGTCTACCTCTACATCCCACTGGCTCTCCAAAGGTCTTTGCCAAAGCTATATGGCAAGCATGGGGTGGATCCCTTCTCCCAGATATTAGCTCTACATCCCACAAGTCTGAGTGCTCTAGTGGGACCAAAAGGCTGGAGACCTAGAAGGGCAGAAAGAGGAGAAAAGCGGGGAGAAGCCCACCAGGGAAAGTTCCTACCAAGCAGGTAATATAAGGAAGCTGCAGAGTTGGCAGGAAGGTGAGAAAGTGAGGTAGAAGATTGGGCTGATGCCTGCAAATGGACAGCAGAAAAGTCAGACTCTGTGACAAATGCTGTCTATGTGATTTCTGAACTCAACCCTCTTTTGGCCAATTAGGAGGCTGGCAATGCCAACACAACGCTACACACTGGCTAAGTGGCTCAGAAGAGTCAAATTGTCTGGGTTTGACCCCAACTCAAGAGACATTGAAGATGGGAGACTAAAGTATGACTGTAACTATGTAACTGTGGTCTGGATGCCATTGTTGGGGGGGGGGGGGTTGTTTGAAGTTACCTCCCTCTAACCACTTGGGAAAGGACATTTGGAATTAACATTGATTCCCCTACAAATGCCTTAAGTGGAAAGTTAATGGTGGATATAGTTTATAACAAACACTGTGTTTGCTGGCTGAACATTAACTCCTTTATTTTTTCCAGACGACATCACAGGAGTATTATGTGTTATCTTTATTCTCCCAGAGGGGAACTCCTTCACATATGGCATCAACAACTATCTTGTTCACGACCAAAATTTTAATCTACAGCTTTGTTTATCTAAGGACTATGTTGTTTCTTTATATTTCTGCTTATGTTGCTTCAGGAACCTGTGTTTTGCCTAAAGAAATGGTGAATCTCCCAAGCTAACCTGTGTTTTGCCTATGGAAAAGGTACATCACCATTTTCTTTCCATGCCAGCTTACACTGTTAGTTGTAATTTGATCCCTACACACTAAAGAGAGGTTACTTACCTGTAACTCTGGTTCTTCGAGTGGTCCTCTGTGAATTCACACTAATGGGTTAAATTTGCGCATGCGCAGAGATCTCTGGAATATTCTAGAGCTTTATGCTAATTTCACAAAGGACCGCCCCCCCCACCCCATAAGGTCCGCCCGCCCTCCAAATTACCTCAGTTCTAGAGATAGCCCGCTGCTGCATCAATGGATACAGGAGTGACGGACAGAGGGGAGGACGGGCGGGAAGTGTGAATTCACAGAGGACCACTCGAAGAAACAGGGTTACAGGTAAGTAACCTCTCTTTCTTCTTCGTGGTCTCTGTGAATGCACACTAATGGGTGACTAACCAACTTACCTCTTAGGTGGAGGGACGACACGGAAAAATTGAAGAAAGTACTGCTCTCCTGAAGGATGCGTCAGCCTTGGCCCTCAGGTCCAGTCTGTAGTGGGCAGCAAATGTAGATGGTGTGGACCATGTAGCAGCTTTACAAATGTCCGGGAGAGGAACTCCATGGAGAAACGCTGCAGAGGTAGCTGTAGCTCTGGTTGAATGAGCTTTGACGCCCACAGGCAGAGGTTGTTTGGCAAGTTGGTAGGCCAACTTTATGGTTGACACCAACCATCTAGAAATTGTTTGTGATGATACATGGGAACCCCTGTGAGGGGGATGCGGTGAGACAAAAAGTCTTTTGGATTTCCTGAAGGAAGATGTCCTTGATAAATAGAAGGCTAAAGCTCTTCTAGTGTCAAGCGTGTGTAGCGATCGTTCTAGGTCGGTCGTTGGAGATGGAAAAAACGTAGGTAAAATTATAGGTTGTGAGAGATGGAAAGTGGAGACAACCTTAGGTAGGAAGGATACATACGGAAATAAGGTAACTTTGTCCGGATGGAATTGGAGAAATGGAGGATCAATTCTCAATGCTGCAAGCTCAGAGGCTCTGCGAGCGGAGGTGATGGCAACTAGAAATAGTGTTTTGAGCGAAAGAAGATATTCTGACGTATTAGCAAGTGATTCGAAGGGAGGACGGGAGAGGCAGTGCAGAACCAGGGATAGGGACCACTGCGGAGGGGGTGATGGAGCTGAAGGTCGCATATTGGAAACACCCCTCAAAAATTGTTTGAGTTTGGGATGTCGAAAAATCATGGCAGCTTCTGAATCTTGTGGCTGATGGGCTATAATCGCCGACAGGTAGACTTTGAGGTTAGAAAGGGATAGTTGCTTTTGAAACAAATAGGAGAGAAATTGTAAGACAGTTTGTAGATTGGTTGGATTAATTGGTAAATTATTTTGAGTAGCAAATTTAATGAAAGCAGACCATTTGTATGAATATAACTTGGTCGTGGAAGGTTTGCGAGCATGTGCCAGGATTGCATTTACGGAGGAAGGATTCTCCATGCTGTAAGGTGAAGAGTTTGTATGTCTGGGTGATGAGTTTGGCCATGATGCTGTGAGAGCAGGTGTGGAATTAGAGGAAGGCGAATATAGTTGTTGCTGATAGACCGTAGCATTGTGAACCATGGTTGTCTTGGCCACCATGGGGCGATAAGGATCGCATTGGCGTGATTCAGTCTGATCTTGGATATAGTTTGGAGGAGCAGTGGAATGGGAGGAAACATGTATATGAGGCTTGAGGACCAGTTAGCCATCAGTGCATCTCCTTGAGACCCGTGTCCCATGCCGGCTCTGAAGTAGAATAGATCGCATTTGGTGTTGCGGTGGGTCGCAAACATATCGATCTCGGGGTGTCCCCACCGCTTGCATAGATGGCGATAAATTGTGTGATCTAACGACCATTCATGCATTTGAGTCTGTAGACGGCTGAGTTCGTCTGCCACTGTATTGTCGTGTGTGGCGATGTATACTGCCATGGGAAAGATGTGGCGTTCGAGACCCCACTCCCAGAACTGTACCATGAGGTAAAGCAGTGGGAGAGAATGAGTGCCTCCCTGCTTGTTCAGGTAAAACAGTGCGGTTGTGTTGTCTGTTGTGACCTGTACAATGTTGCCGGTTACGAGCGGCTCGAACACTCTGAACGCTTTGAAGATGGCCAAGAGTTCTAGGTTGTTTATGTGTAGAATTATTTCTTTGCGTGACCATGTGTCGTGGATTCGAAGATTGTTGCAGTGTGCACCCCATCCGGAGATGCTTGCATCTGTCGTGATTTGTATTGTAGGTTGTAGAGGAGAGAATGGATGACCTATGAATAGGTTGGATGGATTGTCCCACCAACAAAGTTGGGAGGATAGTTCCCGTGTTACCCTGAGGAGCTTTGATTGAGGGTCTACCATGGGATCGAAAAGGGTGAGAAACCAGGACTGGAGTGATCGTAGTTTCAGTCTGGCGTGAAGAATGGTTGATGTCGAGGCCATGTGACCTAACAGACGTTGAGCGGAGTGTGCGGTGACATATGAATATGGGCGAAACTGATTATGAGAGAATGGAGCTTGGCAGCTCTTTCTTGAGGAAGAAAAACTCTCGCCTTGGTGGAATCTAGTAGAGCGCCGATGTATGTGATGCGCTGAGTAGGAGTGAGTACTGACCTGTTTGTTGACTTTTAGGCCCAGATCCGCGAGAAGGGACAACGTTATTTGAATATCTTTCAAAGCTTGGGTGTGGGAAGGAGCAACCACGAGCCAGTCGTCTATGTACGGGAAGACTGTAACTCCCCAGGTGCGTAGATGGGCTGCCACAGGTGCCATACATTTTGTAAATACCCTCGGTGCTGTGGAGAGGCCGAAGGGGAGGGCCTTGAATTTGTAGGCCTGTTCTCCTACAGCGAACCTGAGGAACTTGCGATGTTCTTGACGGATTGTGATATGGAAGTATGCATCGCCTAGATCTATTACAGCGAACCAATCGCCTTGTTGAAGGATGGGTAAAATTCGTTCTAGTGTCACCATCCGGAATCGTCTTGAGATGATGTAGTAATTGAGATCCCGGAGGTCGAGAATAGGTCTTAGTCCTCCATCTCTTTTCGGGATGGTGAAATAGCGGGAGAAAAAACCTGATTGGTTTTCTGTAACAGTGATGGGTGATATGGCATCTTTTGAGAGGAGAGATTGAACCTCTTGTTGGAGGATATCGGATGGTGGCATTATAATGAATTTTGGAGGCGGTAGGTATACAAACTCTATGGTGTAGCCAGTGGCGATGATGGTAAGTACCCAATTGTCTGTTGTGATGGAATTCCAAGCTGAGAGATGGAGCGACAGACGGGTGGTGGCTGTGGAAGGAAGGTGAGTATTGTGGATCTGAGGGATAACAAAGTCAAAGGTCCTGTTTTTGTTTTCTCTCAGGACGGCGGAATGATTGTTTTGGCCATTGTCATTGAATTGCGTGTTTAGGTTGGTAAGGGGTGGTAGATTGTGATGAGTATTTGTACTTGTCATAATATGGTCTTGATTGTTGGTATTGATAAGGACGACACCACTGAGAGCGTTGTGGTCTATAAAATTGTTGTATGACCGCGCTGTTTTCTTCAACTTTTGCAGGTTCTCCAGAATGTCATCAGTCTTATCGTTGAAAAGACCAGAACCACTAAAAGGTAGGTCTTCGATTCTCATCCTGACATCGTCTGGTATTTGTGCGGATATCAACCATGCGTACCTCCGGAGGGCTACTGCAGCGACCATCTGCCGAGATGAGGCATCAATGATGTGCCTAGGTGTTATTCTCTCTTGGCGTGCAAGGGCCATGGCCTCCTGATGGAAGGCTAGTCCTCGTGTCTTGTATTCGCCTGTAGCAGACTGGAGGGATGGGAGAGCTTTATTCCACAAGTACTGATGGTACGCTCCCATTGCTGCAATATAATTGGCAGCGCGAAGATTAAACGATGCCAGAGAGTACACTCTACGTCCTGCAATATCCAGTTTTCTTCCTTCCTTATAGTTAGGTGTCGTAGAAGAGCGGTTGTGCACTCTATTCTGGGTAGCATCAACAATTAGTGAATTAGGTGGTGGATGCTTGAAAAGAAAGGTAGTATCGTTCCCATGGGTTCTGTAGAAGTTTTCTACCTTACGTGACATCTGTGGTATGGACGAAGGTTTTGACCAAGCTTGTTTAGTTAACTCGAGGAGAGATGGTATGAAACTCATACTCAGAGGAAGAGTTTGCTGATTGTTAATGTCCTCCTATACTTTGTCAGATTGTACTTGTGAAGGTTGTTGGACATCTAATTCCATTGCCTTTGCAATACGTAAAATCAATTGTGAATACGATGAAAAATCGTCTGATGGCGATGGTGGATTATTGCGATTGCTGTCAGAGTCAGGTGTCGGTAAGTTAGGTGGAGAGTCTTGTTCGGGAATGGAGGAAGAAGAATGCGAGGAGGCAGAATGTGAAGAAGGAGAAGGTGGGTCATACAGTGATGGTGTTGATACCGGAGCTGTATGATGAGATTTAGACAGTGATGGAGTTGGTATCGGAGGTTTACTATGAGGTTTAGATGAAGGATGTTGGCTCGGTACCGAGGCTTGTCTGGGATGGTCCTTGCCAGATTGCTTGGTACCAGGAGGCAATGGTTGGGGACCAGCATAAGTTGTGGTCGACTGTACCGATTGTAGTGATGGTACCGAGTCACGTGGCTTCTTCGATACGGTAGGCTGGGATTTAGAGACGTTAGCATGTTGTCTCTTTCGGGAAGCATGCTTTGGTACCGGGGAAGCTGGTACCGAATCAATGTCTGACGAAGATCGGGATTGGAAGCTGTCGCGGTATTGGTGTCTGTACCGAGGATAAGGCGACGAAGACGACGTGTCAGATCCATAGTAATAATGACGTCGACGACGGCGATCCCAGTAATAATCAAGTTCGGATGGATGGTACCGATGTGCTCGATATCGAGAGCGTGTATAGGCAGGGTCATAATATTGTGATGGTCCGTAGAGTTTGACCCTATTCGAATGCCTATGTCTTCTAGATGGCTCTCGAGATATTAAGGACCCAGTAGGTGTAGTGGGTCTATCGGGATCGGTACCGTGATGAGTGGCGTGTCGCTCTTTCCTCGACCTTTTATGTGGTGGAGAACGTTGCGGTACCGGGGACACCGAGTCCGATTCGCCCAATGATATGGAGTGATTGGTAGAGAGAGGACTCAAGTGTGGAGACATCGGTATCATGGTTATATCTGGCTCGACCGGTGAAACCCGGAGTTGAGCCAAGATGGGAGACTCTGGCTGGGCGGAAGGAATCATAAGCGCATCTTCTGAGGAGTCGATACGGATCGTCGGTTGTTCTTCTACCGGCAGGTCTGATACCATGGCCGGTGGATGGGCCTCAGAGGATGATTTTTTCTTTTTCTTTGATTTGGACTGGTCAGAAGCTGGAAGCTGAGTGGCGGAAGCCAGTTTAGCTGATGATGATGCCTTAGATTTATGTTTGGATCTCTGAGAGGTTTTTGATGGAGTAGGTGAAGTAATAAGCAGAGCTGGGGTTTGGGAGGGCTCTGTACTGGGAGGTGCATCCATGGCTGGAGGCTGAAGTGATTTTTTCCAGAGGAAAGACCTCAAGCGTTGTTCTCTTAATTTCACAGCCTGCTTAGTAAAGTTTTTACAGAACTGGCAAGAGAAGGTTTGGTGGGATTCCCCCAGACAGAACAGGCAGATATTATGGCCGTCTGTAAATGGTATCTTGTTTGAGCACGCTGTGCACTTTTTGAAGGGTGTGCGTGCCATAAATGGCGGGAAGGGAAAAACGGGGGAAAGGGGATAAAAACGGGGGGGGGGGGCGGAAGCGTAACAGTCTCTTACGATTTAGAAATAAAGACGGACTTGATTCTGATGATTGATAGAAGAACAACTTTTTCTAGGAGTCGCAACGGACAAAAGAGCAGCAGCTCGAAAGAGACCTCATGTGGCGGCGGCAAAAAAGAACTGAGGTAATTTGGAGGGCGGGCAGACCTCATGGGGTGGGGGGCGGTCCTTTGCGAAATTAGCATAAAGCTCTAGAATATTCCGGAGATCTCTGCGCAGGCGCAGATTTCACCCATTAGTGTGCATTCACAGAGACCACGAAGAAGAACCACCGACTCTGTGTCTCCAGTCTGGAAGTCAGTTTAACTGCAGTCCTTATGACTGAGGATATCTGGCTCAAAGTTTGGAAGTTCATACTCCACTCCATAATGCCACTTAGCCTGGAAACGTTACAGAGAATCTAAAAGCTTGTATTTTGTGGAATTTTGATTGAACCTAATAAACATATTACCTTCCTGTGAATTTATTTTACTCTTACGGATCAACATGGCTATCTGAGTTTTCAAGTTTGCATTTTTGGGACCACGTTTATCTGCAGATCCCAAAGTTATAACATACTCTATAGCCAATTACAAGCACCACTGTGACCAAAACAACCCTCGGCTAAGTACAATTTATGGTTCAGGGTTTCTGACTTAAGTTTTATACCCACTGGTTTCCTCATTAAGGCAAGAGCATTAAAGCATCTATATGTCATTTCTCTGTAAAGTAAACGCATTAGTAGCAAATTTGTGAAAACTCTAGTTTTTGCTCTAAATCTTCCTAGAATATATGCAAGTGACAAGACTACAAAAGTATTTTTATTGAAAAGAAATAAGTTTTCTAGATCTCAAATTTTTGATAAACAGGATTGCAAAAATATGAAATTACAGAACAAAATGATCCTTGATCCCACTGATATTTTTATTAAAATGTGTTTTTTTTCATGAGAACAAAATATTATACTTCCAAATAAAGCTACTTCACATGATCATTTGGAAAAATACAAACAGTGTTCTGGCCAAAGAGGTATATTACTGTGGTTGCCTATGTGTTTTCGGCATTTAAAGCATCTCTCTTATTATCAATGGGATAATTAAAGAAGTGAAATTAAAAGGATCCAGAGAGCACAAGTTTTTTTAAAAAAAAGGTAGGTGGAGCCCAGCATTGGAAATTTGGGAGCTCTCTGGACTGCCAAACAAAATATGAATGGTGCTTTCTTTAAAGCAGCCTGTCAAATGTGAAATAAATTCAAGTTACACAAATAGGTGCTGAAGGCATGTACACCTGGCAGTGAAATTTTCTTCTGCTTCTCCTCAAAAAGGAGCAAGTAGGTGCTCCTCGGCTTTCTAGGACACATTACAGGCTCATTTCTCACAACCACCAACACAGGGCCCCAATTAATTTAAACCACTTAAGTTATAAAGAACAATGTTCCAACAGACAAACTGAAACCACCCAATAACTCTATATAGTTTAACTTTTGGTGTTTTGTGAGTTCAGAACTTGACTATGATGTCCTTATTGCATTTTTGAAAAGGTTTAAAAACAAATATGCTCTACATTTAACACCATTATACAATGCATGTTTAATAAAACATATTGGAAATTAACAATCTCATGCTTTGATTATTTATCTGTCTCTTCTAATAATAGGCCCCCTCCCCAAATGGCTTTGCTCTAAATTCACCCTGGCTCCACATTTTGAAACACAGGCCAATTGCAAATTAGGCTGAACTGTAAGTGTACAATATTCTGTGCTTATCACTGAACTAACCCTATCTCATCATCCCCAATGCAACTATTCATGTATTTAATGCAAGAAACATTCCAAAGACTGCATTCCATAATCACATTTCTATCCATTCCCTATTCTGTGCACAATAAACACTGCCAAACCTTAGGAATATTTTACAGTAGAGCAATTGCAGAAGTTGATCTTTTTAATCATTCCCATCATAGTCTGTATAACTCTGAAAGCCACTATTCCGCCTTTCATGAAGATGAGACAACTTCTTCCAGACAGACTCGTGGTGAAAACTAGCACTAAAAGATCTACCCAGACGACCTTGCTGCTTCTTAGACATATTGTCTTCACTCTCAGATTTAGCCAATCCCTGCATCTGTGACTGGGATTGCATGTCCTGCCTAGAGCTTCCAAACGGAAAGTTCCATGGACCAAATCTTTGCCAGTTAAGCCTCTGGAGAGCAATGACACAATGCAAATTTCCTCCCACCTAAGAAAAAACACAAAAGATTTGTCACATGTTAAAAAAAAACCTGCTCAATTATTAATATTTCATGGGGTTTTCTGGGAGGGTCATTCTAAGTCCCTTGACTGTGATTTTATTTCCTTTCCCTCCACTTTGCAATTAAGTTTTCCTTGTCTAACTATTATAGACCTGCACAGGGGAGCTTCTACGTATTCACACCCTTTCTTTATACGTGCCCTCCTTAATGGATCGTGTGCACTTCATGCTGCTTGAGAACCACTCTGTGGTTGCAATGTTCTCCAGAATTCTTGAGCTTCTTCCAAACAGATGCTGCTTTGTCTCACTGACTGCATAAGCCACTGCTTCTGTCAAACAGAAACTCTTCAAACATTTCAAGTAACTTTTTAGTAGTTTCAAAGATATGTGCTGATGCTTTTGACAGTTTTAAAAATGTGGCTTCTGGAGAAATGTTCCATGTGTTCCACACAGTGAGTTTTTTTCCTCTCTCAGCAAAAAATGAGATTGTATGGTTGTGGACCTGCATGCTTGGCAGTGTGGTGTACTCAAAAAAAAAGAAATGACATAAAGGTAATGGTATGCTACTCAGAAAAAAAAAACTCTATTAAAGACCTGGGTTGGCCTAAACATGATTGTGGGCTCACCTCCAGCTTCATAGGTAATACACTGTACTGTATATTATCTGTATGCTTGAAGGAGTCTTAACGACCCAACTGAATACTGAGATGGATGCAAATACAATGTGTCTCAAAGAGGCCACTCTTCTAGACGTATGCCTATACGATTTGGTGCGTCCCATGGTTTTGTTGCAATTGATGGGATGTACACATCCATTTCCTTATTCATGTATACGTGTCTATTGTCGAAATGGTGATTGTATCCTAAACAGTGTCTGGTTCCCAATCCAAGTGAAGGGCTAGATGTGAAGCTGTGGCAACTCACAATTGATGTGGTACCACAAAACACTCTGGATTTCATATTCACCTGGTACTATCTTATGCAGCTCACTTCACTTTGCAACGTGGCAGGACCAGCGGAGTGTTTACTTAACCTCTGATTATATACAAAACCACATGGTTGCTGCTAATTTACGAGCTGTTTTAATTCTGTAATGCAAATCTTACTGAAACTCACACTCAGCATTATAAACAGTAATACAGTAGCTTCACCGGTCTGTTGTAGCAAAATCAACAAAGCCTTGTGGAATCTTGAGGACAAATAAAGGTATTATGTCTTTTGCTTTTGTAGACTACTGCCCATTTTGTCAGACACATAAAGAAGTGGTTTACCATTCCCTTCTTCTGGGGACATCCTGGAGCTGTGCAGAACCAACAGTGATAAAAGTACATTATTGACTGCCTTTAGTGACTGGCAGTCTGAGAGGAGTTTTTTTAAATGGATTGTTGTGCTCTGTTGCTTTTAAATGTGCTTTTAGTATTGATTTTATTTACCATTTTTAATATAATACTTGTTTAATTCTTTTTTAATATTTTTATGCTTACTGTTTTTAGTTTTTAAATGTATTTTTAATTATGCAAGCTGCTTTGGGTCTTTTTGAGGAGCAAGGCAGGATATTTTTTTTAAATAAATAAATAAAATAAATTATTAGCTGCCCATTTACAAAACAATTCAGAAGGTAAGAATTTTTGTTATTGACCATACAGAATCTAAAATACAGAACAGAGCATTTGTTTTTCTTCTGGTCTCCCAGGTACTGCTGAGCTAGATACATGTTATAAAAATACTTAATATGGGTCAATACACAGGTGCACTGTTGGGAATTGAAATCCCAGCTTCAGGCTTTGCAGCCAGTCCCCATGTGGCCTTGGGCGAGGTACCCCCAGAAGGCGGTGCTGGGAAACCAGGGCATCACAGAAGGTCTGGTAAATCACATCTGATTACTTTATTCCTAGAAAACCCCAAACATAGTTGCCATAAGTCGGAATCAACTTGACAGTACACAATTTTTACTATTATCTTAGTAAAATTTAGTAAAATGTGCACAAACTTCCATACTTTTAATGCAAAGCACATGACCTGGGTTAAGCTGATCTAATGCATAGCTTAGGACACATAATGAGCATACAGTTAATATTCTGATCCCAAGCTAGGGACAAATAACTAATTATTTGCGTTTTATTAAAAACATGGGTATACAACAAAAGTTACTTGTTGCAAGAAAGCTTTAATCGATTTACATCAGCTTTTTCATTTAATTCAGATATAAAATATGGTAGTCACATTAGAGAGAAATGCACTACTATCAGACCTTCCTCAGCTTTTGTACTTACGTGTTTTTTTTTTCCCTTGCCAAGTACACATTGGCTAAAATACTGTTGTGCTGCTACACAAAAGGTGTAACTTTTGGAGGCAAAGTGCCTCAAATTAAGAAATCCCTATAGACATTATCTATTGCATATTGAGTCATGTGACTCAGCAGGAGACATAACGTCTATGGTGATTTCTTAAGTAGAGGCAATTTGCCGCTAAAAGTTATACCTTTTGCACAGCAGTACAATAGGATTTCAGTCAGTGATTAGTTTTTCCATCTTCTAGATGAGCCAGATAGCAGATCTTCCAAAAGCTGGGCAAACAAAATTAATGGATTTCACAGATACTACCTCAAGTCACCCATGCAACACTGTGTTGACATGAAGCAATCTTACCTTCTTTGTCTTCCGATACTGAAGGCCTCTTTCTAAGTGTCTAATATCCAAGTATTCAGGATTCTGAGTATTTAAGTCTGTTACAATGTCTACCCACCTACACGAAAAGAAAAAGATCACAAATATAGGGCAGGGGTCTTATAGCAGATCTATAGTAAAACAATTGCAAAAAAAACACATTTTTACAGTCAAACTATTTGTTATTCAGAGAACAAAGACACACTTAAGCAGAAGCTTGAAATCAAGGGCAAACCGACATTGATCAAAATGGCAGGGTCTCAAGGCTGAGATCCTGTTTTTTATGAAACGTGAACACATTATTAAAAAACACATGCTTATCTTGCATTCCCTTACTATTCTCTCTCTTCTAATGCTTCCAGTCATCAACTTCTTATTTGTCCATTAAACATTTTGCCATCCCTCCGCCAGTCATGTCCTGTCTTAACGTGGCTCCATTAGTCTCTGCATCATTCAACCAAATGATTTCATTAACAGGAAGGTCAATGTGTCTTTACCCTATCCTCATTGCAAGGTAGTTTGAAAATGTGTTTTTCAAATAAATATAGCATTTTGTAGACATCATCATATTCTGCCTCCAAAGTCTGACTCTATTCTTAGTGAAAAGTTATGAATACATACATATGAAATAATGCTATAGTTTATATTGGATGTGTCCCTGGATAAAACAATACCTTTATATAAATAAACAAAAGCTCTTAGCTGAAAATTCAATTTTCAAGTTGTCCTTTAAGGGTGAGGCCTCTTCAGTAAAGAAATGCTTTTCTTCTACAATGAAGAATTCTAATAATATTTCTATTTTTTTTTCTGGGATCAGATGAAGGTTAGATACAAGGTGTCCATCCAACAGTGCTCTACCTCAGGCACAGAAGTCATCAATACAAATTAAAAATAATCTCGCAACCCAGAAACATACTGTTTTAGATTCTTAATCTGCTGTTAATATGTCATTAGATCACTTCCAACCCACAGTGATCCTAATAGGTTTTCAAGGTATTTGAGAAGTTGAAAGAGTGATTTATATTTCTGAAGTTCTTAGCACTTAGATATAACCAATAAGATCACTACGAAAGCATTAACTTACTTTTTGCAGTGAATAGTTGGGTGTTTTCTGCTCGGCTCCCCAATAAGTATCCAGTGTTCCACTTCCTGGTGTAAGAGTCGCCCTCTGGTGCACAAAAGATATACACACATTTACAATGATGTGATAAAGCTTTCTCGAGTTATTGAAAAGGTGATACATGCACCTCGCAAGCTGATATACGTTTATATAACAAGCCTTATTCCTATTAAGCATGACTAAAATTGTTTACATATTTTTTACTAGCTATACCTCACAAACTTGGCTCATACATGTAAAAAGATGTGGGGGGAAATATTCAGTGATCCTGATATTCAACAAATGCGTGCGATCTTTGCAGGTTTAATCCAAGATATTCTATATGCAAAGGGCACTGCAATTAACTTTTGATTTACATTAACGTGAAGTGCATTCAGACCTCAACTAGGTGGCTGTTCCAACCCTTTCATCTCCATGGATCTGTGTAAACAATTAAAGTTATGTTTGGTATTTCAGAAAGCAAACACAAAATGTGCAAGAAATGCAACACTTGGTAGTCCTCTGTATGTGGAAAACATTGTTTTGTTCCCTTTAAATAAACATTAATGACAAAGATAAGATTACATCTTCATGAGTTATATTTTGAAAGAAGAGCACTAATTCCTATGTACTTAAGCTCTTCAAATGTGATACATCTATTTTCTACTAAAGTACTTGACACCCCTTACAAAATCGGGCAGGAGTAATATTTTGAATGTTTCCAATATAATATTCAGTTTCTGACAAATTAAGATAGATACTTCAGTAACATGTCTGCTAAAATATTTTGATACAGAAGCAAAACATAAGCTGTGCCACTATTTTTAATATATCAGAGATGTATCGTGTCAAGAGAACATTCTAGGAGAAGTTTACAAAGGCAGTATGACTTTAGATGCACTCAAATGCAAGACATTTAACCTTTAGTATAGAGTTCTGATTTAGGCAAAGGTAAGCAATCAGCAGACTGACTGATTGATTTAGTGTCATTTTTAGGCCTGATATATGACGGAGGCCTGTTAATTCCTGTTCCACGGTCCATACATTTTAAATTTATCTATCTTCAATTCAAACACAATGTTCTTTCAAAAGTGTTTTAAGACAGGATCATTGACTGAGAATGTTTATCCAAGTCCTGTCTTTGGACTGGCACTTCCAATCTACTCAATGATGCAAAAATCACTGCACAGCATCCAACTAACGATTCCTTGAATGAAGGACCCTCATGCAAGAATGCTTTTAATGAACAGAACTCACCTTTACTAAATAGAAGCTCCTTCTGGTAGCAGAACAAGAATGATTGTTCCTGCCCATTCCACTCTTTGTGGTATTTATTGCTATCACTTGCTGGGAGCTCAGTTCTGTAAGCCCAGCATACAGAACTTAAAAAGTAGCCTGAAATTAACGTTTTATTGAAGGATTCACATCAACAGATAGTCATGAAAGTCTTACTTGTATGCCTTGCTAGGTTTTACAGGGGTTGCTTCAAATCCAATTGGGCAAAAATAATGATTTTGGCAATGATAAATGTAGGCCATAGATTCATCTTGCAGTCCTTGTGTCAGTTTTGTCAAAGCTCCTGAAGCTACAGGTTAAAATGAAATGAAACCATTACAAAATTGATTAGTCTGTATTGAGAAGCAGCATCCTATCAGATTAAATCACATTAAGCAGCAGTTCACATGATGTTTCATAACCTGAAGAGAAAAACTGCATAAATACGTCTATCAGGTAGAAAAAGGAGTAACTGGGTTTCAATTTGGCTCAATGGTCACCACTGCCATCTCTTGGAAAGCTAGCCAGAAATAAGTTACGAGTTTTGGGGAGGACTGTAACAATAATTATTTTGAATTGTTATGTATTTGGACAAAGAAACAATCTGATTATGCATTTTGTACTCTGAGGAGTAGAGAATACAGGAATTAGAAAGGGTGAGATGAAGGTAATACAGCTGTGATATTAATAGCAGATCACTTCCAACCCCTTCCTTTTAGAGGGATATAGGTTTCCCAGTAGAAGAACTCATGGATGGTTTGGGATCAATAACTCACACAAGCCAGCACGCATATAAAAGGGTTTTATTTTTGTTGTTTTTTGTTTTGTATTCTTAAATGTTTGTATTTGTAGACTCAATGAAGAAATGAAGAAGAATGTACCTACTATGTTCATCAACTACTCTGTTTTGTTCACACTTTCCCTTAGAGCAGCCAACCTTTTTGGGACCGCGGACCGGCTGGGGGGAGCAAGCTCCATGCGCGGGGGGCGAGGGGCACGCCCCCGGCATGAGCACAACCCGCCCCCTGTGCGAGCGTGACACACCCATCGCGCGGGCGGGCGGGGGACGGAGATCCGTATCCGCAGCCCAGTTCCGGCAAACCCATGGACCAGCACCGGGACTTGACAACCCCTGCCTTAGAGTACTAGTTTCATGCAAACCTTTTATGATGTATAAACTGAAGCTTTTGTATCATTCTGGGAATAATCAATGTACCTTACCATGTATGTATGAACTGAAATTGTGTTTTAAGTGTTTTTTATAGATATCTTTATGTCTTGTAGTACGCATATATAACATCTGTGTTTTCCTTGCACTGTAAATATTTGGTACTTTCTATTCAACACTATGTGCTTCTCATCGTTTTGATATTGGGACATATGACTCCTGTCCCTTTCAGGGTTTTCTCAATCACAAATTAGCCCATAAATTTCTACCAGTGATCAAACTCATATTTCCAATTTTTTTCATCTGATACTTCAGCTTCAACGCTTCACTGTCATTTAAAACTTAATCTAGTTAAGACTGACTTTGGCTTATTTTAGTGCCCAAAATATCTTCTTTATATACTTTTTGTAACTGTTGACAATGTTACAGTTCATCTTGTGCAGCATTCATGCAGCCTTTGTTTTACCTCTTTCTTTCATGGCTCATATTCAGGCTGTTGTTAGGACTTGTGGTTTTTAAAATTTATTTAAATGTTTGCCTTGACCATCTAATGGCCAGGCCACTATTCTGGGCAGCTTACAGTCAGGACATCAACATAAACAACATTAACTTGGGAGTTATTTTCTTTATTACTTCCCTATAATTCATCATTTCCTTGTTTCTTCTGCTAAAACTTTAGTTCATGCCTTGGGTATTTCTCATTTAGCCTACCATAATGATTTTTGGTTGGTTTCTCACAAAATGATGTTAATCCTCCTGTTCTCTCTAAAACTCAACAATAAGGAGGTGGGAGGACGAGCCTCGCTGCAAGGTCGAAGAGTGGCTCGCAGACCTTCGGAGCGATAGGAAGGGAGCGCGGAGCTCACAGCAACAGCAGGTGGTGAGTGAACGGTCTGGCCCCAGGGGGCTGGACCCTCGTTATGTCCACCTGTGCGGGGGTATTCGTATACAAATACGAATACCTCCATCTATGCCACCTTTTTCCCATAAGAGACCCAAGGTGGCGCACTACAACTAAAATTTTAAAACAACAGTTAAAAAAAAAAACCTATATAAACACCATATTAAAAACAATTAAACATATTAATATTGAAAATCAAGATAAAAATAATTTTAAAACATTTAATTTAGATTTATTCTTTTTTTAAAATTTAAACTATTTAATGTAGATCTTATTACTTCTCTTTTGAAGTCTTGGCTTCCTATCAATTCTTGTACTCAATATAAACACCTTTTTCTTATATGTAAAATCCTTCACATGCTCAGTCTCCTAGCTTTCCATCCTGGTTTCCCTCTACAGACCCAGTTATTCCCTCTGTTCTTCCAATTATATGCTTATTTGTTCAAGGATCTTCTGCTCTTTCATCACGCTCATACTTTTTTCTGTCGCCAGCCCACATCCTTGAAATCATCTCCCTGAACACATATGGGGCGCTTCTCATTTAGTATGTTGTATTCTCTTTTTAAAATTTGCCTATTTTCTGAGATTTTAAAATTCTATTCAGCTTTTTAATTGTTTTTATTTGAATTATACCTTTTGAACTACTTGTTCATGATTATCATGATCTGAATAATACGATTACTCACCTTCTCCAATTTGCTGTTTTGTGTTTTACATAGTATGCTCTTTGGGGCAGAGTTTTCTTATTCTATGTTAACTTTCTGTACAGAGTCACAAACACTGATGGTACTATATATATATATAAATAAATGAAAATGACAATGGTCATCATCATTTATTATTCGTCCTATGCCATTTCTTCCCTGTTCTTTTAATATTTTTTATTGTTTTGGCTGCTTTTGTTACTGTTACAATAGGCTAGTCATATTCACATTAGCAACTTACCACTCTCTCCTGCTGTCTTATACTTCCCATGAGGCTTATAGAGAAAATATGAACATCCTTTTACATGAAAGTGATCATTAATTTGTCTGAACCACCTGAAAAACACAATTGTGCAGTATTCTGAATGGAAAAAGGGCATTTGCACCACAAGCAGAACACTTTCCATCCTTATTTCTTTTTAAAATATGGCACATAAATGAAGTTGTATGTTTACAACATGCCCTACTAAACTGTATAGTATAATGGTAGGGATGTTTATTCAGCAGTCTCACTGGAGTTCAACAAAACCTAACTCCCAAATAAATATGTGTAAGATTGCAGCTGTGTATGGTTCAGCAGAAAGAGTCCTTATGGCTAACAGTCAAAAGGCACTATGAAGCTATTTTATCTTTTTTTATACCTAATTGTTGTCGATTTTCCTGCCCCCCCCCAAAAAAAAGACACAGCAGGAAAACAAAGTTAGGCTCAAAACTGAACATGACTATATCTAAACCACCCACAGAATTCTGTGAAAAACAGCACTGCAATAAAAGCTTTTGTAACACACTTTGTGGAATGCAGCAACATATTACGTATTAACCAAGAATCCTGTGGGGTTTTTTGACATAAGTTTTTAGTGCACTATAGCCCATGTTTTCAGATGCAGTTTTTTTTTAAAAAAATTCCATGCATTTGACAAAGAGCAACACCAGTCAACAAAAACAATGCCAAATAAAAACCTGTTAATCTTTTAATGTGCCATTGAACCCAGTGTGGTGCAGTGGATACAGTGATGGATTAGAGAATTCTGGAGAACAAGGTTCGTTTCCCCCGCTCAGCCATGGAAACTCTCTTGGGCACAGGAACTGGTAAAACCACTCCTTAAATATCTCACTTCCCTTGAAAACCCTATTAGGGTCGCCATAAGTCAGTTTCAACTTGACAGCACATAAAAACAAGACTCTTTGTTGGCTGTGCTGTAAAAAGTTTGTTACTAGAGGCTTGCACCAGCTGTTTATTTCAAAGCAACATATGGACTTCCGACTTTTTTTTGCCTCTGATCACATCCACTTCTCTGTTCATTCTCCATCTCCCCTCTCCACTCAGACGTCCTTTGTAACACGAGTCTTTTCTCCTGGTTCCAGGAGATGAACTGCAATCACAGCCACTGTTTCCTAGAGCCCTGGTCCACTCACTTCTCTTAGCTGGCTGGCCTTTCAGTCCTCCACCCCTCCGTCCCTGGTCTCTTTTGCTTGCCTCTCCTCCCTTTTTCATCAGTGAGAGCCAAAAGAGCGTTCTTACCTGACTTTCTTTTCAGTGACTTCAAAAACAGTTGAACCAAATGTCAGAATCACTAGCATAAGCTGCTTTCAGAGTATGTTGTCTGCAAGTCTGTACTACTTAGAAAGTCAATCCTACAACTTTTCCTCTTACAGGATAAGTACGTGCTATTGAAAAGAAAGTCACACTGAATTCAGTAGGGCCAACTCTGAGGTAAATTAGTCAAGTTTTGCAGTTTTAACATAGTTCCACATAGTA
Source organism: Intellagama lesueurii (assembly GCA_037013535.1). Lineage (NCBI taxonomy): Eukaryota > Metazoa > Chordata > Lepidosauria > Squamata > Agamidae > Intellagama > Intellagama lesueurii. The sequence continues at coordinate 105,371,446 of JBAJHW010000003.1, forward strand.
ATAACAACATGAAGGTTATCTAAAATACTGTCTAAAGATGAGTGTGTTCATGTAACTGTGGGGAACAGCGTAAGATATTTCAAGAGAACTATTTTACCTCATTAATGTCGTATTTCCCGTAAATGGACCAAATCTAATTTCTTCAAAAGGAGGCTGAAAGCCCAATATATGTAAAGCTTCTTCTTGAGTAATAGGTGGTAAGCTGGTTTTAAAAAAAGAAATGAAAGTGTAAAATATTAATTTTTTAAAAAAAATAAAGGATTAAGCTCAAATATTTAAAGCATGTTTCCTGGGGTATAAGCTCCGCAGAATCACAACAGGACTTAGTCCTAAGGGAAGATATTTAAATGTATATTACAGATTGAACTTACTTTCCAACTCCCATTGTGCTATATAGGAAATTCCAGCAAGAGACTAATGAGGAGATCCCACAAGAAGTCTTATATTGTGGCCGACTCATACAGTACCTTGAAGAGAACACAATGTTCACTATGTAAGCTTTCAAATGTCATGATTTAGACATCAAAGCAAAGAACAAATAATGAGACCAAAGGCCAGAATCCTTTTGGTGTTCACTGACAGTTTGTGTCACTTTCCACCACTAACTACAAGAAAAAGCATGGCACATCTTGGTTGCACAATCAGACACATGACCATGGATGTTCCCAAGACATCCCTTTGCACCTTGTTAATTAGCTGCAATTAGCCATGGCAAGTAATGTAAACCTTATAAGAATACCAACAGGATCTTGACAAATGTATTTCATTTACAGTGTTTGTAAACTATAAATAAGTATTCAGTTGTGAATTTACTTCTCAATTCAACCCTTCGAAGAATATAAAAACAGTAACTGTGTGTGCTGTATCACTGGTGTATAATACACACAAGTCAGCTTCAGACATTCAAAATTGTAAAAATATTAACAACGGCTACCATCGCCGGACGTCTAACACTTTTCGTTGCTTTATTTCTTCAAGAGAGTAATGTTGTGGGCATTCTCTGTGCTGTTTACTTTTCTTATCTGCAGACATTTTCTTGGTCCCTTGCTTCTTTACGTTGCCTGTAAAATATGTTCAGTAAATACTTCTAGATATATAATAAATTTCTGAGACAGAGTTACATTTCTAAATTGCTCTAAAAACAGCAATTATGCAAGATGAAAATTAAGCTCTAGAAACATCTAGACACAAGCACTCCATGTTAGTCAGACTGGATCAAAAACAATCCAGCTGTGGTATTTACTCATGCTGTTGTTCTATGCCATAAAAATCAATGATTTTTTTAAAATCAGATTGATTTAAATAACAATTTAAATTTTAAAAGTTGATTTTTCAAAATTTAAATCATCAAATAAATCAGTTTTTTTATTTAAACTAATTTAATTTAAATCAAACCTACCTGCATGCCATCAAGTCAGAACTGATTTAAAGCGACCCTAATAGGGCTTTCAAGGTAAGCAAGATATTTAACGAGTGGTTTTGCCAGTTTCATACTCCCAATGAGTTTCCATGACTGAGCGGGGATTTGAACCCAGGCCTCCTGAGTCCTAGTCCATCATTCTGTCCACTACACCACACTGGGTATCCCATTTACTTATACCATGTAAATATACCGTTTCCCCAAAAATAAGACCTAACCTGAAAATAAGCCCTAGTATGATTTTTCAGGATGCTCGTAATATAAGCCCTACCCCAAAAATAAGCCCTAGTTAAGTGAAACCCCGCCCTCCACCATTGTGCAGCATTGTGCAGCAACCAGAAGATGATGACATGACTATAAAATAAAACATCCCCTGAAAATAAGCCCTAATGCGTTATTTGGAGCAAAAATTAATATAAGACCCTGTCTTATTTTCGGGGAAACATGGTATATAGTTTACATTTATTTACCTAGTTTATCCTGGATGTAGTAGTAATCAGATATGTCCAGTATTATGCTGTTTTGCAAAGAAATAAAGTAAAAAAACAAAAACAAAAAACCTCTCCAAGGCTCCCAAAGGCTCCCTCCAGGGCAAAACAGAATCTTAAGGACCCTTGGAAACTGAAATAGGGTGATAGGAAGCTTTAAATTAATTTAAATGTATTGTTTCTGGCACCCCTGTCAAAATTTATGCCAGTGCAAAGTTACACAATAGGATTTTGCCCAGTGTTTTTGTTTCCTCAGAAGAACAAAGTATGTAAAATCAAGAATATGTCCTGCATTACTATATATTGAAACATTGTGCTTGAAGTCCAAATTTCACAAGGTTCAATGCATAAATCTGGCAAAGCAAATAGTAGTTAAAACACAATGGCCAAAATCCTGTTGTGCAGTTACACAAAAAGGCATAATTTTTAGTGGCGAATTGCTGCAAGTTAAGAAATCTCTGTAGTTGTACTACAGATAATGCCTACAGAATTTCTTAACTATAGTAATTCACCACTGAAAGTTATACCTTTTAAGTAACAGCACAAATGGATTTCAGCCAGTATGTTGAACAGCTGCATAGCTCTTAATGTAACATGAAAAAAAAGGGGAAATTTGGGGTGAACTTTGCTATAAGAGAAATCTGTTTTGTATAGAAGCTCCAAATTAGGAAGTGCAAATGAAGTCAGTGATATCTATCAACCTTCAAAAACATTTTTCATCTGAAACAAAACAGGATAAATAGTTGAGCTATAACAGCTGGTCACCCTACGTGACCCAGAATAACCTCACAGAATGCTTATACTGTGCCATCTCCGTCTTTCTCCAAATCCCTCCCCTCCTCAAAAGCCACTGCTTCTGTGAATACTGTAGCTTAACATCTTAATCTTCATTGCTCAGATAAAATGAAGCCAAAATATGTGTAAATGCATTTCTACATGTTCTTCTGTTACATTTCATTGTCCCTCCACCAAAACTCTTACTGTCAAAGATCTTTGGGATATGGCCTTAACACATACAGCACCATATACACCTGGGGTGGGCAATTTCAGTGGGTCTAGGGACCAGTTTTACCCAGTAAGTAGGACCTGCTGAGAGCAGCCCTGCCATCTTGTTGCAACATGGTAAAACTGCACCCAAATTTTGGTGGTAAATTGCTAAAACACAGTAAGACTAGTTGAAAATCAGTTTTAAGGGGGCTTATAAGGTAAAGGTAAAGGTTCCCCTTGACAATTTGTCCAGTCGTGTCCGACTCTAGGGCGTGGTGCTCATCCCCGTTTCCAAGCCATAGAGCCAGCGTTTGTCCGAAGACAGTTTCTGTGGTCACATGGCCAGCGCGACTAGACACGGAACGCCGTTACCTTCCCACCGTGGTGGTACCTATTTATCTACTCACATTTTACATGCTTTTGAACTGCTAGGTTGGCAGGAAGGGGGCTTATAGCAGAATGCAAAAAACATTTAAAACAAAAAGTTCTACTTTTTAAATTGGTATTTAGCAATGTGCCAACAAAATTCAGCAGTACAGTTTGCTGCCAAATTTGGCAACACATTTGGGGAGGGTCTGGTGCGCGAAACAACATAGGGGTATATGTGGCTCACCCCTTAAATACAGATACAGAGCAACAAACAGTTTACTATTCTGTTCTATACATGTCAAAACTTATCATTTCCAATTTCATTGGACAGCGAGTCTGGGAAGAATCTGACTTATTGTTTAATTTTCATTCAGCAGCTAAATTAGAGATGTATCATTATTATTATTATTATTACTGTCACAACTGGCACTGCAAGAGGCAATTTTCTCCAATGTGGTGTGAAATTATCATATTTTAAATCAAATTCAAAAATTCTGCTACAAAACTGGAAGTAATTCCAGTAACAGAAATATTTTCAGGGGTTGTTTTTGATTTATCATTTAAAACAGATATTGTTCATCAGAAAGTTTAAAGAAAATGTTTAATGTACCTGCACGATTCTTCAGATCTGGGGAGGAATCACTAAATTCAGATTTATCAATTTCCCATGCCAATGGGAGTTTTCCCAGGTTACTGGCCAAACTTTCAAGGTTAGTATCTTCATTGTAAACCAAGTCTGATGTATCAGCTCGAATACTAATAAAACCAGGAGAATTCTTTCCAGCATTTAAGGCAACATTGTCTTGTACGCAGGCACTCACTGTAGCACTTGGGCTTTTGCGAATAGATGTAACCTGGTTTAAAAAAGCATAGTCTGAGCAGATAGTGTAAAACTTTTCTCGAGTATGAGTCACAGGACATCCCCATGGGTAATGCCTGTCTCCACTAGATCCCAGAGAGGAAACTGAGGCACCTGCAGCACAAAACGTTTTTATAGTAGTATCAAGATTAACTTCTGAAGTCTTTTTTTCAGATCCATGTTTGTTTGCTCCAGAATCACTTTCTAGTTGAGAGTCTGAAACGTTAGGCATTGAATGAATGTACAAAATGTTGTTTTTTTCAAGCTAATAACAGGATCATGGGCCAAATGCTTCTTTTAAACTCAGATGCTCTCTACATCACTTCCTCCAGAGTTACAAGATGACTTTGACATTTCTGAAATAAAAATGAAAACACGTTAAGTTTTCAGTGGATAAATCAACAGAACAATATTCTTTGCAGCAAGACTCCACACTTTTTCTAATCATCAGATTTATCCCCATATAATCTAATGAGTATTCCTAGCATACACATTCATGGGAAGAATCTTTTGTATGCACCAAGCTTCTTCCCAATACAACCAGCATATTGCCACAGAAATACAAGGCATTGTGGTGAATGAACAAACTGATGTGGTGCCAAAACATGACAGCTTTATCCATAAGGAGAGCACAGCATCTAAAACATTCCCTATACCAACATATCTTGCAGACAGATGGAAGCCTCACACAAGATATAAAACAGACCATGTAAACAGTGATCCAAGTTTCAAAATCTCTAGCAAGGTTACGCTTTATTGTACAACATTTTTAACACTATCAGTACCTCAACACATCCTATTATTGAAGAGCAGCAAGTTTTCTAGATGCTCTGTGGATAAAAGGGAGGGATAAAAAGAGGAATCACTAAAAGAAGGATCTCAGGCAGAATCAGACAATGGTAGTTTAGTGCACAATTCCATCATACAGTAGCAGGAGGACTGTTTTCAAAAGGAACAATACTGCAACCCGAACCTCTCATAATCCAGTAAAGGGCTTGAAAGAAAACATCACTACATAGTATGGATGGGACTACGTCAGAAAGAAGGCATTGCTAAGTATATCATGTGATGCAAACTTCACGGCTAATGCCACATCTTAGAGAATGGTGAAATCATGCAGAGCCAACAATGACGTTTGCATTTTTCACTAAATTCCCAGAAAGGTCAAAACAGAATGGGAGACAGGGCAGCCTGTTGTGATGCAAGCCTCCCGGCAAATGTGGGGAACACAGTAGAAGAGATAGAGTTGGATAAAATGCAGAGGTAGAGAAGATTACGAAAAGGTATTCCATTGGTTTTCACAGCACTCCTCATTTTCTCTTATCCATCACTGCCAACGGAGATTGACTGGCAGATGTTGCCTGGGGGCTTCTAAAATCCTGGAGCCTCTAGCAAAAAGTTAAATCTTCCAGACATTTTGCAATTTCTTCTTGAAATATTTATGCAAGAAGCTCTCATGCCTGCTTTTTGAATTGCAGCTGAACTTTTCACAGCAGAATCAATATTCATAGCAATACTATACAATTTTGTTAATAGTCATCAGACCTCCATTTCAGCACTACATTAATGAAATCACAGCAAGATTGGGACTTCAAGATTCTGGACTAACCTCCTTATCCACAATAAGTTTTAACACCGCTTTTTCATAACCGTTTCTTCATGATACATAAGGGGAGGGGCTATTATCTGACTCTAGGCTGAGGATGGATAAAGTACAGCCCATGGATTATATGCAACCCCATCAAGTCCCTGTATCTAAAAAATATATATATCTATATAAGAATGGCCAGCCACTCCACCACAATCTTCTATTGATGGTGTGACTGGTTATTCAAAGGCCATCTTGCTTAGGTCCAAAAACTGGAACTGACCTCGAGTCACTTACAAGTATGAAAAAAGGGCAGATGTAGCCCACCAGGAAAAAGTTGAAAATGACCCTTAGCCCTTCCAAAGTTGCTTATCTCTGCTCGAGGCCATGAGTGACCAATCTTTTTGGGCTCACACCGCTTGCTTTTTTCTTTTGTTTTTGGCCATCTGCCATTTTTGATGTCTATAATGCCATTGTCGTCTCTCATTCACTAAAGTTTACTGAGGACTATGCAATCTCCTTCCATCTTTTTTCTTACCACAGCAGATCCTGTGCAGAAGCAAAGATGGAATGACTGCACAATGCCTTCTAATTACCAGCATTAGGACATCTCCATCTAGGACTGTAGTTGTTAACCATGGGTCCACAGATGTTCTTGGACTAAAAACCCCACAAGCCTACACTGCTATCTGTGCTGGCCAGGATTTCTGGGAGTTGTAGTCCAGGAACATTTGGGGACCCAAGGTTGCGAACCACTGATCTAGGAGTATCCATTTCTGTCCAAGAACTGTCTATCTAGCCATTAGTTGATTCCCTCTAGGCCCCACATGTGAATGTTCCCTCTATTATTGTTTGTTCATTATTACAGATACAGTCAACCCTCGATTTACGAATTTAATCCATTCCGGATTAACGTTAATACGTCGAAACGTTCGTATGTCGAACTATGCATTCCCAAAGGAATGCATTGAAAACCCATTAATCCGTTCCGGCCGAAGAAAAAAATACCCCAAAAGAAAAAAGAAATGAAAAATAAAACACTTGCAGTCCCACGCTGGGACTGCAAAACACACACACACAAAAAACAAAAACATCCAAAAATAAACATTTGAGCAAGTCCCGCGCTGGGATTGCAAAAAAAAAAACAAAACAAAACAAAAAAAAAACACACACACACAGAAACATACCCCCCCCCAGCCCAAAACCCACCCAGAGCAATTTATAAAAGCAGCAACTTACTGGTCTGAAGCCTCCGAAGCCTCCCGGGGGTCCCCCGCCGCCGCCATTGCCGCCTTCCGAGGCCTCCCAGGGCTTGCCCAGCACCATCGGAGGCAAGCCTCGGAACAGAAAAAGGCAGGGGAAATGGGTGGGAAATTCAAAAATGGTGCTGGGCAAGCCTCTGAAAGCGGTGATTGCCGCGTGGGGGGACCCCCACCAGTCCTCCGAAGGCTTGCCCAGCACCATCGGAGGACTGGCGGGGGTCCCCCCACGCGGCAATCGCCGCTTTCAGAGGTCCCCCGCCAGTCCTCCGATGGTGCAGGGGAAGCCTTGGGAAGCTTGCCCAGCACCGTCGGAGGACTGGCGGGGGTCCCCCGCAACCGCGATCGGCGCTTTCAGAGGCTTCCGAAGGCTTGCCCAGCACCATCGGAGGACTGTCGGGGGTCCCCCCCCCCCGCGGCAATCGCCGCTTTCAGAGGTCCCCCGCCAGTCCTCCAATGGTGCTGGGCAAGCCTCCGAACGGAAAAAGGCAGGGAGAAAGGGCGGGAAATTCAAAAATGGTGCTGGGCAAGCCCTGGGAGGCTGAGTTTTGAATTTCCCGCCCTTTCCCCCTGCCTTTTTCCGTTCGTAAGTCGAGGCTCCGTTCGCAAGTCGATATAAATTTTTGCGATCGGAGCCATTCGTAAGTCGAAATGTTCGTAGGTAGGGACGTTCGTAGGTCGAGGTTTGACTGTACCATTTTGTAGTGCTTCCACCTGCTTTATAGGATTGGGCCAAAATGTAAAGGAGAGCCACATATGCCACCTTCTAGTTCACTGGAAGAAAAGTGAGATATAAATTAACACAAATAAGTAGTTTCAATAATTAATTCAACTGAAGTGTGAAGAAATACTTTTTATTTAACAGGACCCTATCTCAACCAGTTTCATTAGTCGACCTACAGTTCGAGTACTATGAAGATACACTTTTTATGATAGGCAGGTCCTCCACACTATCTACCTTCTTGTAAGCCTTCATCATGCCCTTCCCCCCTTACATAGTATTTACTTCCACACTTAAAAGACCCCAAATATATTTATCTTAGCTTTTATCTTTCTGGTTGCCCACAAGGTCCCTCTACCATTTCTGTTAGATAACCTTGTTTTAAACAACCATAATTTGAAGGCTAAGCCATTCATACATTTAGGAAATTAAAAGTCAGTTTAATGCTCCAAAACTGAACCACAGGCATAGACAGGTACTGTGTATGTATACATGAAATGATACTAATGAGAGAAAGGCACTCTGATTGTGTGATCAATATAACTAGACCATAAGAAGGGTCAAAGATCCACCATGTCCAGCAATTCATTTCCAGCACAGGCCACCAAGGTGCTACTATGAACAACCTACATGTTATTGGCCTCCTTCTTCCCCTGTACCTTGGAAAGACTATGGAAAAACAGAAACTCCTCCTCTGCAACCAGCAGGGAAATAGAGGAAAGAAAGAATATTCTTTTACTAAGATGACCGGCAGGGAAAAAGCATAACAATTTACCCCTCTTCTAGTCTGTTCACTTGCTTCTATGGTATGCATGTTTCCTATGTCTATCCAATCAGTGTTTAAAATACAAAATGCTTGGTAAGAAGGCCCGTTGTTAGGGAATAAACTCCATGGTTTTCTCCTACAGTGTTGTCCTCAGCACTTAGTTTCCAAAAGTACTGAAGCTCAAACATGGAAACTCCATAGTTTGATGTAGTGATTGAAGTACTGTATTGTGACTCAAGGTTTTGCTCCTTACTGAGCTGTGAAGCTCACTGGGGATCATGGGGGGGTGTCCGACCATGACCTACCTTACAAGGGTGTTGTGAGAATATAGTGGAAAAGAAGAAAGCCACGTTCCCTGCCTTGAACGTAGCAGGATGTAAATACATATATACGTGCGTGTGTGAGAGAGAGAGATTAATAAGCCTTGTAAAGAGATGTTTGCAACCACACAGGGCCCACATCAGTCAAAACAGACACAATCTTCGGCTATCATCCTCTTCTTAGAGTACCCAACCTTGCTACAGCTGACTTCCTGGGCTCCTGGTGCCCAAGGAGGGGCTAAAGCAAGCACAAGGAGGAGCTGGAGGAGCTGCTGCTGCTGCTTGCTCGCTCGCTCCATGATCATCAGCCTTCCACCCATCCACTCTTTCTCTTGCACAAAAGGGGCGGCAAGAGCCTTACACACCAGCAACTCCCTCCATTTACCGCGAAAGGAGCCTCGGAGTTCCACCGCGGGCCGAGAACCATGAGGCCTACGAGAGCCCTTTCCTCCTCCCCTCCGTCGTTACCTGCTCGGCGGCGGGGCCGCGAGGGAAACAGCGCTCCCGACGCCGGGCCCTCCGAAGCTCACCTGGGCGAATGGCCGCGCGTGCGCAGACGCACGCCCCTCACCCGAAGAGCCTTCTAGTCCAATCCTGGCCGTGGTCCTGCTGTTTAACCCCCGCACAGCCGGTAGGGAGTGACATTTATTCAGGCCGCTTTGCCCGGCGATCCCCTCGCTGCCAGGAAGACGCAGCGCGATTGGTTGGTTAGGCTAAATACATATACAAATAAATACATCTTTCAGTCGTCACCATCCTCTCAGAGCTGCAAAGAGGCCCAGTGGGGAATCGAACTACCCACCTCTGCCTAAACCACAGCTATCTAGCAGTAATGATGCTGCCCCTTTTCTTTCTTTCTACTGGAACCATTTGTGGGAGATGGAAGGTTGCTGAGTTAGTCTGTTTTGCACCAAGAAAACATCAGGGACTAATACATTTTGAGCTGCATGAAAAAGAGACTTTTTTCTTCTCTTGGAATAATTTCTTCAGCTGTTTTACCAGCCCGTCATTGTAAAGGGCTGCAGCGTTATGGCTTGGTATATCTGAGCATTTGGGGATGGCATTGTCTTAGGCAGAGAGTAAGACCCATTCAGCTCAGGGCAGACTTGAAAATAAATCTGGTTTTCAATGCAACAGCCCTGCTGTCTATGGTGACTCTCAAGTAAGTCCACTAAGGAAAAACTCTCCTGGAAAAGTGGGTATAGGATTTGGGGGGGGGGGTTGGGTTGCAGTACCTGAGGGTGCTTCCAGATAGTGAATTCCTAGTGGGGGGGGGGGGACACCACTCAGATGCTATCCTTCCCTTCTGAATGTTTTCTAGTTTTTGGCAGAAATTTTAGGTTGTGGGGAAACACAGGAGAATTGTAATCCATGCTGACTGGGATATTTTGGGTGTTGTAAGAAAATAATAGCATCTACAACTCCATTTTCCAGGATGATTAACCAAAAGGTAGGGTCACCCAGTGAGGGGGGAAAATACACGTTTCTCAAAGCTTTCTGCTAGATAGTAATACAAATATTTGTGTTCAAAGAGCCCTCAAGTAGGGAGATCTCATTCTTGACATTCTGAACAAACAAAAGCATTAGATTATAAACGTCCTTCTATTACATTTATAAACGGGTCAGCATTCTCAAATTAAGCAAGTTGGATGGCTGTTCTGGCTGCCCATAGGAAGAGCTGAACTGCTTTCTCTTAGAATAGGTTCAGACGTTAAGATGAGAAATCATATCAGAAGGTATGAAAGTTGCTAGAGAGATGCTTCGAAGTAAATAGTTGCTTTTTGGCTTGCTTCCTGTTTCATGTGCCTCAGTATCCATGTTTTTCTCATGGCTGGCCCATGAAGTTTAAAAACAACAACTGGACATACATAATCCTAACAGTTTACAAACCCAAGTTTTCCAAGAGATTTAATCAATCTTACTTTAAGTTTGTATATGTATTATAATGCTTGTTTTAAAAAGTCCTGGTAGAACCACTTGTTTTTTTTTAATATGCACATGTATTAAGTTTAATTGATTAAGGCTGCAATCATATGCATTCTCACCTGAGAGGAATTCCCATCAAGCTGTCCAAGACCTATTTTTTACGTATATGTACACAGGATTGTACAATGAAGTTTCTACTAAGATTCATCTGGTCATGTACCAGCCTTATTTTCATCTCACCCTCCCTGTTTGCTGCATTGTAGCCATTAATCCCTGGAAAAGACCCTGATGTTGGGAAAGTGTGAAGGCAAGAGGAGAAGGGGACGACAGAGGATGAGATGGATGGACAGTGTCATCGAAGCTACCAACATGAATTTGACCCAACCCCGGGAGGCAGTGGAAGACAGGAGGGCCTGGCGTGCTCTGGTCCATGGGGTCACGAAGAGTCGGACACGACTAAACAACAACAACAAGCCATGAATCCATCTTTGGTCATAATGTTTTGTTTTGGGGTTTGTTTGTTTTTAAGAAATGCCGACATAGGCACATTGGGAAGTAAGAGCAATAGAAACTCATTTTTTCTTGTACCCATCGTTTTTTTCCTAGTGGGGGAAAAAAAGGGAAACCTGGGATAGGGGAAAATAGGAGACTTGGAATAGAATCTTATAAAGCATTTTCACTTTTAGAATAGGGAAGTGAACTACTTTAAGGTAAGGTTTTAAAATATATCTTTTACTTTTCTCATGATTTGGGGGGAGGTTGTTTTTTAATGGCCAAGTATTAAGTAGGACAGACTATGGCATTAACAGCATAGTGTCCGCTCTCCCAATGTTCCTCCAACGTTTCGTTTTTCCTACTGAGAAAAATGAAAATAAATAATATCAACTGGAAAATAGAGTGGGAGTCTCTGTGTCCCTACACCCGAACTTTCCCATTTTCTTTCCAACCTTCCACGTGGATAAGAAACGTTGTGATCAAAGAGGGATTAAATAATGGTATGAAAAGCAGCAAAATATGGCAGGGGGAGTGAGATTAAAAATCAGGTTGACACATGTTCAAAAAAGTATTCAAGTCCAGTCCTGAGGGTGTCTGTTAGGGCAGGCCCAACCATTAGACAAAATGAGGTGGCTGCCTCAAGTGACAGAAGCTGGTGAGTAGGGAGTAGAACAGATATTTTGCCAGTCCTATGCCCTCTAAGGTAGCTTGCCATCCCACGAGAAAGTAGGGAACACTGTTCTACCACAGGGGTTGGTACAACTGCCCATCTTTCCAGCTTCAGAACATGGAACAAAAGCGGAGGAGAGTGCTCTTACGACTCGCCCTCCTGCAACAACATTTTTGAGCCAGTCCTGATGTCTACTCACCAAAGCTAATCCATACAGAGCTAGAGAGAGATTACTTTGTGATAAATAAATTCAGGTCAAGAGCTTGGGTTGCAGTCTATTCTATACACATCTACAATTTAAACAGTGTTTTCTTAATTTATACAAAAAATGCATCATTTAGGATTGTTGCAAACAATTTGAATGAAAGATCCTTGCTTATCTTGTTGAGTCATTCATAATCACCTCATGGAGTTCAAGTCTTTCATACTGTCTCTTCATAATATTGACTCTGGAAGTTGTTTCTAAGCACAAACAATAGGCTCTTTTTATTTGTTTCCTACTTTTTTTCTTCTCCTCCTTATCTGCCCAACTGGCAAAATCCGCCTATGCTTGGTATTCTAAAATACACCTCTGACCATACTTTGGTTTAAAAAAAATACAAACATCCTCTAAATTAAATGAATATCGCAAGCAATGAAATTTTCTATGCACAGGGAGTAGTGTAATTCTTCAAGCCGTAAAGTTAAGTTCAGAACTGATTAGGAAATAAAACTGCATTCCCGGACAGGGGAACAACAACAACAACAACAACAAAAACCTCCTGACGGCCATGCCTATGTATGCACAAAACTTTCCAGACGCCCCTGTTCTCTCTCGTGCGCCTTCCCCTTCGGTTCTCCCCGGCCCCATAGCTTCCAAATGCCTGCAAACTCGACAATGTTCTCCCTCCCACTCGCTCGTCCCCCACCCCTTCCATCGGACATACTGTGTGGCAGAGACGCCGGTGCTTTCCAGGCTCCTGCAGGGTTGCCGCTTAGGGGTTCCTCGGGAGAAGGATTCTTCCCTCAGACCCCACGGCGTAAAAGAGCGTGCTCCGCGTCTGGGTTTTCAGGCGCCCGATCGACTTGGCCGGCACTGATTCGGATTCGCGATCCCGATCTTCCAGCAGATCGTGGGACTACATTTCCCAGCATGACTGGTGGGGCTGGGAAGTGGCTCTCGTGTGATTTCCACACACACACACACACACACACACACACCAAATTCGGAAGAAGTTTTGTTGGACCAATGATCCCATTCCCTTTTTTTTTTTTCCTCCTCCTCCTCCACTCCCCTGCGCTTGGAAAGGGTGGAAGCCCGGGGAGGAAGGCTTAGGCACGCGAGACAAAGGGAGCTGGCCTTTCTTTGCTCGGCGGTTCTTCCCTCATGACCGCTCGGCGGCCAAGCAGCGTCTCCCTCGCGGCTCTCGGAGGAAGCGCCAGGCGAGGCCGAAAGGATGCCTGACTGTTAGCGCAGACGCCGCCCCGTCCTTAGTTTTTCTGGGCATCCCCCTCTCCCCGAGCGGTGCTTCCACCCCCTCCGCGCCGCTCTCCGTTGCTCTTCCGCCCGTCCTCCGGCGTTTGTTTGTTCTGTTCTGCTGCTTCGAAGAGGAAGTCCCTGTAAATGTTTAGCATTTGGCTGCCTTCCCTCTCGCCGTTGGGGACCTTTCTTCTGGCGCTCTGCGCATCAGCTGGAGGCAGCCAGCTCAGTCCCGAGCACAGCTTAATATGGGGACCTGGCCTAAGAGCAGATGTTGTCCTTCCAGCGCGGTATTTTTACGTCCAGGCTGTGGACAGTGAAGGGAAGAGGTAAGGAGAATGGATACCTTTCTTCAGGTAACAGCTTGAAACACCTGGAAGGGCGAGGAATTGACAAAAGAACCCGGTAGTCTGGCTTTTGGAGAGCAGAAAAATCTCCAGTGCATAGGAAAGAGCCCATACAATGAAAACAAGGGCGACGACAGCTCTGTAGCCTTAGACAGCTGTGTTAGTTCGTGAACAGAACAGAGGAGGGGGCATGTCCAACATTAGGAAACATCAGAGAGAGATTTGCTTCCGAGTAGAGAGACTAATGCTGGGAAAGGTGGAAGGTAGCAGGAAAAGAAGAAGACCAAATATGAGATGGACTGACTCCTTAAAGGAAGCAACAGGCTCCAGCTTGCAAGAGCTGAGCAGGGCATTTTTCAAGATTGCTCATTCGTAGGGTCACCATAAGTCGGAGACCACTTGACAACACATGGCAACAACAAGAGAGACTTATTGGAGAACAGTAGCCCGTCATACCTATCTGACTGGATGTAAAGGTGAATTGATCAGATCTGTGATCTTCATGTTGATATTTAACATAGATCAGTAATACGCCTAAACATGCAAGGACTGGTGGGGTCCTGAAAGTTGCCCTCGTTGCCATGAATGCAGCAGAAGCACTTTTGCTCTTGCGTTGTTTGCCTGTAAAGTATTCTGCATGGGAGCAAAAACGAGGCAATACGCCCTTTTTGACATGTCAGCCTTTTCCTCAATGAATTAAGGTGTCCCTCTCCTGAACATTCAATTACCTGTGTGCGTTGTTGCCACTTTCTCAGGCTGACTGCATGTAATTTTGCACTTATTTGTTGTTTAGTCGTTAAGTCGTGTCCGACTCTTCGTGACCCCATGGACCAGAGCACGCCAGGCCCTCCTGTCTTCCACTGCCTCCCGGAGTTTAATTCATGTTGGTAGCTTATATGTGTGTTCAAATTGTGTGTTCTATGTTGTCAAGTCGATTCCAATTTGTGATGACCCTAGTAGGGTTTCCAGGGTATGTGAGATCAAATTACACTTTCAGAATTCTATTGTTTAGCTTTAAATTTTGTTCTATAACTTTTGCTAATGCTCTCTGTTTGTGTTGGATTTTGTGATGCCTTGGACAGCCTTGGTCCTTCTTTGGAAAAAAATATTTGCAACTCTCTTTTGGCTGCAGTCCTAACTAGGCTGCATACATTAGCTTCAGCTATTTAATTGTTTCCAGCATGGTAGCTTTATATTGCTAAATAAGAGTGTAGTGTAACTGATGTTGGGGGCTTGGACTTTATGAAGTCTTCCATTTTTCAATTTTATCTCAGATTTATCTGAGTTGAATACTGATACACTTGCTTTCAAAAAAATAACCAGGTGTAGAAAGAGAGTCAGTCATGCATTTGCATGAAACGGTAAATAAAAGGACTTGATCAATAAAGAAAGGTGAACAAATGCAGTAATATTAGCAAAAGAAAAGTAGAAAAAGAAAAGACAAAGAGATGAAGCACTGTAAAGACTAACAGGTTTATTTCAATGAGTTTTTGTGGATACAAATCCACTTGGCATTTAATTCCGTTAGTCTTATTTGAGCTGCACTTCTCTGAGATCCAGAAATACTTTAACTGCAAATAAGACTCACTTGTCTATACGTTTATAAATCTCAGATACAACATATTGTCTTTTCTTTTCCCATTTTCCTTTTTTCAACATTACTGCTTTTGTTCACCTTTCTTTATAGATCAAGTCCTTCTATTACATTTATCTACAGGTTTCAGATTCTTAAGCTGGCTGGATAGCTCAGTAAGTTAAGTGTGGGAGTTTGATTCCCCACTGGGCCTCCTATGGGTAGAGCCAGCCTGTGTGGCCTTGGGCAAGCTGCACAGTCCCAGAATGCCCCCAGAAGAAGGGAATGGCAAACCACTTCTCAGTACTCTCTACCTGAAAGCCTTTGAAAAGGATCACCATAAGTCTGAATTGGCTTGATGGCGCTTTATATTTTTACTATTATTATAAATAATTTTATTTCATAATTCGTATTGTTTTTCGTATTGCCCATTTTATTTCATCATTCGCATTTTCTTCCTTCCTTGTTCAGGTTTACTGTTTCTCCAGGTGAAAATGCATTTCAGGTGAAGATCACAGCCCCTGAGGAGCAGTTTACGCGAGTAGGAATGCAAATCTTAGACAGGAAAGATGGCTCCTTCATCGTGAGGTATAGAATGTACGCAAGCTACCAAAATCTGAAGATCGAGGTTCAAGCCCAAGGCAAACACGTTGCCAGATCGCCATATATTTTAAAAGGTACAAAGAGGGCATGGTGTGATCACATGGTAATCTGAAAGCAAATGGTTTGTAAAACAGTAATGGGCAATGCTGGAGTTCTGCCCCCTGGGTTCAGGCTTCAGAACAAAACTGGAGAGCTCTACTGGGATTGACGTTTGCTGTCAAAACACAAGCCTATATCTTGGATGTTCCTTCTGATCTTTGAAGTGGGAGAGTCCTGTGTATACCATGAATTCCTCCCACCCCATCTTAAGCGAGCCCTTTGGAGCAGTGGTTAAACTGCAATACTGCATTCATGCCTCTGCTCCCGACCTGAGTTCAGTCCTGACAGGTTCAGGTAGCCGGCTCAAGGCTGACTCAACCTTCCATTTTTCCAATGTCAGTAAAATAAGTACTCCAGCTCACTGGGAGGCAAAGCGTCCCCAGCTTAATTACGTTGTAAACAGCCCAGAGAGCTCTCTAGCACTATGGGGCAGTAATAACAACAGTAATAACTCTTATTATCTGCCAGTGTAGGGGCACTGATATAATTCCAAGGCAGAAATAAGGATGCATCCAGATTATTTTATATATCCTGTGCTGGAATTCCAGGATCACCTTTGTTCATAATGGATGGGCTCATTCCTGGGCCTTCACTGACTGTACAAACAAAAGGGCGAAACTCTGGGAGACAGTGTTAACTGGACTGTGCCTACTTGCAAGGAGACTGCTTGCCTGCTGATAGAGAAAATACATACGTATCATTCTGCAGTGCAACAATGAAAACTTTTTGAAGTTGCTTTGCTTTCCAGTGGCTCCAGGAAAAAAAAAACTGTCCTGCCAGGCAAGTGTTTGGAAAACACAGTGATACACCTATATGAGAAGCCAAGACTCTTGTAAAAAAACAAGTCAACGGGTTTTTTGGTTTTTTTTGCATGCTTCCAGAATAGGTAGCCTGTTTTCTCTTATTCTGCAGCATCAGGGCTTTTATTGCGTTTAGATAGATGATGGGGTATTTAAGACACTTTCTGTGAAACACGTGATGTAAATTCTATGTTTGTAAATATAAAATAAGACTATATAAAAAATATAACAAAGGCATCAAATGAATGTTACAGACAAACTTAAGTTCATTTCAGGGTTAAGTTAGGTAATAAAGTCACCACATCACCCATAGAGGTCCTGTATGGAAAGGTTATCTGTGTATCCTAGCATAAGCTTTCCATGCTTCTACATTTTGCGAATTAGCTTGCTTTTGTTTTGTGACTGGTTGTTGGAAGGTAAATGTGGGCTTAATTTGTAAGTCTGATTGTTTAGCCACACAGCTTTGAAGAAATTACCTTTCTGGAGGGAAAACATTTTATCAGCTTCTGCTAGGTTGACTTTAAATCTCACTGGTTTCAGGGCTAGACATGGTTGATGTTGGCAGGATGGCATCTCATATTAGTTAATACATCTCAGGGGCCACATTCCTCAAGACAGGTGTTTGAATGGAGGAGCAACCCTGAGCAGCCTTGGAGATCAGTTTGAACAAAAGCAATCGATAGATAATCCAGAAAAAAAGTATTGAACAACACCTGACTGTGGTCAGCCGTTCAAACTGTTCAAATAAGAAACAGCTTCATTACCATTGCAGTTTTTCCTTATGAGGAAAATAGCAGCAGGGCAGTGGGCATTCTAACTGGGCAAACAACACAAGAGCAAAAGGTGAACCCACAGAGCACTTCATTCGAAGTCAGTTCAGGGACACTTGTATGCTAGTAATTTTGAAAAGTGCAAAAGAGATGGATCTCCAGCAGCACACCTAGCTGAATTTCCCAGTTCCTGTCAGAGCAACTGGCATTGCTTTTGGTAGACTATGCTGGGGAGCCATGCTGTCCTGAGTCAGGCCCAGCCTTAGCTGGGGGGGGGGGGGGGGAACAGTTTTGAATGCATAACTTTTTTTACTACAACTCCTGGGAACCCCAGCTAGCATGGCTTCTGGGGATTCTGGGAGCTGTCCAAAAAATCCCAAAACTTTCCCACGTTCTCCTGAGAACTTGGTTATATGCCAGCTACTGCTAGACTCTTAGCTCAGATCAGTCTCCTCCAGGCCTTGTTCAGCACCTCCGAGCTCACATCATTTGCTAGCACTGGACAATTTTGTCTTTTTCAGTTTATATATATATTTATAGCCCTTGTTAACCATATCTGGCTCCAAAAGGCCACCAACAGGCCCAGTGGCTCTAGATATTTCTCAGGCTCAGACTTTATAAAAGCTTGAAGGGAAAGGAACGTGTGGGGAACCAACCGAAAATCTTCAGTATGTTTTTGCTACTCGTATGTATAGAAGATAATGGTAATGAGAATTTTCTTTCTTTATCACCATGTAGTTCTAAGGAAACCCAGGTGAGAATAGTGTGGTTTCATGTCATCCTAGAAGAGGGGGGAAGAAAGGGATCTATTCAGGGTAACTTGATCTAATTCTTGTATTTGATCCAGGTAATCTATAACTTCTAATGCACATTTTAAAACATGTATGTTGTGTGCAGGGCCTGTCTACCATGAGAACTGTGATTGCCCTCAGGAAGATGTGAATGCTTGGCTGAAAGAGATGAGCTGCCCTGACACCATAGCTCAGATTCAGAGAGATTTGGCCCAGTTCCCCACTGTCGATCTGGATAAAATCACCAAAGAAATTCCACAGCGGTTTGGACAGAGGCAGAGCTTGTGCCATTATGCCATAAAAGACAACAAGGTATACTCTGGGTAGGGTCATTCTTGATAGACGTGTCTGCATGTGATAAGAAGACCGCTGGTAAATAATGGAGAATTAATGTTTTTCTAGGGCCTGCATGCAATTCCTTCAGGGTTTAGATAAGCCAGGAGAGGTATCTAGACATCTACATTTATGTATTCAAAGTATTTGTTCATTGCTTTCTTTGGCTTCCAAAGTGATATACAATGAAATATGTTAAAACGTTCTTGAGAAGCCATTCTAAAAACCAAAGGCCATATGGAATAACACAGTTCTGCATCTCCCCCTCTCGTATCTGGCAACCAGTACTTAGGAGAACAATGAAACAGGTAGAGTGCAATGGAAGAGGTAGAGAGCTAGGAGAAATACTCTCAAATCTCAGTGGAATTGATTTCACTTCTGGCCATGTGACTAGTAAGCAACCTGAAGCTACAGAACTCTCTGTTCAAAGAGGCTAAGTTGGCTCCCTCCCTGTTGTCCTTCCACCAGCCAGCAAAGATTTCATTATTCAGACAGGCCTTTAGGTTGCTCTGAAAGGCACTGTTATTTAGATAGGTACTCTTCTTTTATCAATGTGTTTTTAATCTGTTTTGTGTGTTTTGACTGCACATGTTGCATTTTATTTTATTATTTTATTTTTATTTTATTATTTTATTTTTATTTTATTTTATTATTGTTACTACCCTTGAGTGATATCCTTTCAGAGGAAAGTCAAATATACATACAATAAATCATGGACCATCAACTGTGGCCCTCCTAATGTTGTTTGACTGCAACTCCTAGGAGCCCCAGGCAGCATAGCCAGCAGCGAGAGACCATGGATATTGTAGTGCAGTAAATTTCTGTAGGCTGTGCTGTGGTACACAGAGGCAAACTTAATAGGATGCTGATAGACCCCCATGAATTTCTCTAACCCTATTTTCAAAGGCTGTCTATCACAATGTTGATCACTGTGCCCTGTGGCAGTAAATACTGCATTAATTATACACAGGCTGAACTCAATTAATAAGCCACATCTAGGGTAGGCTCATTGGATCAGTGGAGATTAGGTGAGTCAGCTCCTCTATAAACTCCTTGGATTCAATAGGCATGCTCTAGTAATGAGTTACTACTGGATTTTGGTCATTGTGTGTAAAATACTCATGTTCGCCATGAAAGTAATATGCTTTCTTTCTGGAAGAGGGTGATAATAGTAATAACCAGAAAGAGGCCTTAAAAAGAGGACCCTTCAGTTCTCCAGATGTTTTGCATCATAGCTCCCTCAATCCCGGACCATTGGTCACACTGGCTGGTGCTTATGAAGCCCAAAACATCTGGAGAGCCGTAGGTTTCCCACTCCTTTGTTAATCATTGTTTAGAAAAGTAGCCATGCTAGCTGGAAGTTTCTGCGGGTTGTAGTCCAAATGCATAACTTTTCAAAGCTCTGGCATTAACAGCTTTCCAGCACATCTGGGAGTTGGCCTCATCCTCTGAGGACTAAATCCTGATACTTCCTGCTCCAGTCACAGAAATAGCAACATCAGTGGGGGGGGGGGGGGGGGCGGGACAGAACAACCTTCTGCTTTCTCCACCAATGTTGCTATTTCTCTATATACCACCCATAAGCAGCTTGCGAATGGAGCAGGAGGTATCGTCCCTGAGATTGCTGGATAGCTCAGTAGTTTAGGTTTCTGGCTGTGGAGCCAGAGGTTGGGAGTTCAATTCCCCACTTTCCCTCCTTGACAGGGGGCAGACTTGATGATCCGTGGGGTCTCTTCCAGCTCTGCAGTTCTAGGATTAATATTATACATTTTGGGGAAAGGACTCCTTTCTCACATGAGCTACCCTGATTCCGCTTAATGCCATGGAACATACCAGTTCTGTATGACAAATCCTTACTTGAATGCTCCCGGTTAGAACTCACTGAAGTAACAATGTAGGAGGAGGAGCAGTTATGGGCAGCCATAAATTTTTAGTCATTCTAAGATTTCGTTTTGAATGAAAAAAGCAAATAAGTAATTCAGCTATGTTTGCATTGTTTTAGGTTTATATAAAGACCTATGGGGAACATGTAGGCTTTAGGATTTTCATGGATGCTATCCTGCTTTCTCTGACGAGAAAAGTGAGTATATGTCTTAAATATATTTCGTCCAAATCTTATTTATTTCTGTTTTACCTTATGTTACATTTATTTTCCTCATCCGCTCCTATATATGGTATCCAAAGCACTGTAAAAACAAATGGTGATTAAAAAAACATATGTTAAAACCTAGAAAAGCCAGTAAGAGTTTTCAGAGAGAGCCAGAGAAGCAGCATCAACTGCAGGAGGAAAAGCTTGCCAGAAAGGCTACATATTGTCTTCTGAGTAGCTAATCAAGATGAGGCCACCAGCGGGATGGAAGTGAAAATTAATGGGGAAGAAAATGAACCCTGCAGAGCTTTAGAGATTAAGTCCTGCAAAGCATTGCAGCAGCCACCATTCATCACTGCAATATCTAGCAGGAATAGAACTGTTAGAAAATGCTAACCCTGTCGAAGAAGTGCCAAGGCACTCCAAAACATGAGCAGAGTTTTGTGGCACCCTAAAGACTAGCAAGTCTGTTAGAGCATGACCTTTCATGGACCACACTCCACTCCAGTACCCACAGTTGCAGATGAAAATGTAGACCATGAGGTCAGAAGGACATTAAATGCAGGAACTCTAGTCGAGGACAATTACATTGTTCAGAAGTGGTCATTTACAAAGAATGCGGAGGATTGTATTGTTAAGCATTTTTCCATATTTTGTCACAGGAGTGGCTTAGCATATTCCACATTGTCCCAAAGGAGCGCACGTGTTTTTTGATTTATTTTGTATTGGGGCATATTTTTGCTCACTCTTTTCTTTTCCTTCATGTCCCTGGAATGCACTTAGGGAAAATGGCTCGCATTATGTCAAGCACTGTAGGCTAGAGGCAAACAGTTCCTTGCGCACATCGGTCCCAAAGATCAGCACAACAACCCCTAACAGTGTCCTTCAAACTGCTATTTCTTTGGTCACACGGATCGCTATGCTGGTCAGTCATTCAAGTACAGAGCTTTGGAAAATTACTTTTCCAAATTACTTTTTAATGTTTCTGACTCCCAGAATCTCTCAGACAGTATAGAAGATCCTCTGCGGTGCAAATGCCACCACCCCCCCAACACACAAAAGCCCTGCTACGTGCAGAGAACACTTGGAACAGCCCTTGGAAATCTGCCCCTATATACTGTATAAATTGTATAAATCGTAGACTCCTTCAGGGTGTGTCATAAGAATTGCACAAAACAAATCCAGCTGACTTGAGCGAGCTAACTAGGGTCATGCTATGAGATAAAGCGGCAAAAAACTATCCAGGGACAGTAATATGAGTCATGGCTTCAGACCAAAATATATATATATATTTTTTAAGGACAGCTCTCAAAAGCTGTGTGGAAATGGTGCATGTAAGCAGCCACAGTGCTCCACTTGTGAGGGAGTTTCCAATCCATGAGGTGAAGGACGCTGATGACAGGATTTGCAATCCATTACACACATGACACAGGAATTCTGTGACTGGAGACTAGACGGTGTAGTGGCTAGAATGTTGAACTACTAGTGGGGAGATCCAGGTTTAGATCTCCATTCAGCCATGACACTCGCTAAGTGACCGTGGGCCACCCACTGCCTTTCAGGTCAATCTACATCACATACTTATTGTGAAGATAAAGTGATGTCAGAAAGAACCCCATACTTTATCTTGTTTATCTTCAACTTCTTAAAGGAAAGGGAAGATATAAATCTAACACACACACACCTTTTTTATTTTATAAAGTAATCTGTGGTGAGTCCAAGATGAAGAGGACTGAAAGTCTCACATGCACGCCTAGCTGCTCACGCCTGGCTCCCCAGTGGTAAAATGTGCAAGGATACAAAATTATGCTTACAGGTTTTACCACGAGAGGTAAATACACTGTCATTTTATCCCCTCTGCTGGTCTGAGTCAGACCTTGCCCCAAAACGTACTCACACAAGGTGACTTATGGATAAGGTAAGGCCCTGCTTATCCTATCCTTCCCTCATACAACTCAAAATTAGCCATTTGCTGCAGTTTTCTCTTAAAGATTAAAAAAATAATAATAAAGTGAATCTGTTCTGTTCTGTATCCCATGTGTTAAGGAATAAGGAAGTTCTTTTAGGCCAAGAGCTGACTCTAAATCCAGAGAAGTTCTCAGGGGATGCATTCCAGGGGTGGATGGAGCAAAGGGTGGGATCCCAGATACTAGCATATGTTAGCTTAAAGCTTTTGGCACCAGTGACTAAGCCTCAGCAGAGGCATTTTGACCTTTTAAAACGGGCATAGCAGAAAAGCAGGGAAGCGACTGAAGAACGGTGTCATAGGGAAGAAGGTGTCCCAAGGCAATGTTTTCCTATCCCATATATAACTTAACATCTGTCCTTCTAGATCTGTGTTTTTTCCTTGTCTGCTTTGAAGGAACAGTGCCTGTGATCTCCTGCATGTCTGCCACAGAACTCCAGAATGTTCCAGAATATCCATTGTTGGCTTGGTCCCTTTTGTTGTTTTGAATATGAGTTGATCACAACTTGAAACTTATTGGCTGGACTACAGAATAGGTAGCCCTGTACACCATTATCAGCTTCTTCTTAAGGGCGTCATGAGAAAGTAAAAAACATGGCTTCCACCATACATTTTGAGGAAACCATTCCTTATGATTCCCTTAAGGAAAAGATTGTGGTGTGCAGGGGTACTTGTTCCGTAATGCAGCCAATAATTTCCAAGGTGTAATCGACACATACTCAAAATAGCAAAGAAGACCAAACCAGTGGGTCTCTTGTCTTGTACAGTATGTAATAGGAAGATCCCAGCTTTCTTTAAAGAATAGAGTAGCATTTGATCGACTATGTCAGGGAAGTGCCCCCTTGGGCTAAGAGAGTTCACTGGCTGAGGGTCAAACAACAGACACAGAGTGAATCTCAGTTTAAAAAAATGCTTTCAAAGGCATGGAGAATCCCACTGCATTATGGCAGCATGGAGGGAAAGTCTCTCCAAACAAAGGCACTTATACTCATTTATAGAGACCTTAGTAGAAACTTCCAGAATAAGCAATTGTGCATGTGCATGCATTTTTACATACATTTTACACTGATACAAGCAACTCGTGAAGAGACAGTGTGTCTCTCCCTGATAGGCTACCAACTTGCATGAATTGTGTGTAATTAGAGAGTGCTTATCTTGCGGTTACATCATCTAGATATGTGACTTACTTGCAGGAAGACAATGCCTTCTTCTGCTTCTCCCCCAACTTCCATAACAGTTTGAAAAAATGTAATACTTCACTCATACCATTGATTAACTATAGGGATTTGTGTCAGTCACCATACTTTGACACTTTGATAGCACATGTGCAGTAATCAACATATATGATGCCACTGTTCTACAAATTTGTGTATCTGATTTCAAATACTGCCTAGAGTTGATTCAGTTGTAAATCCAGCCTGTAATTTGCTTGATGGCAGTATTGTTCTGTTAGATAAAGAACAGTAACATGAAGTACGTACACGTCCATCTTTTTTATACCAATAGAGTTTAGAGACAACTGGAATCATTTTTCATATCTTGATCGGAATGTAATACCATTATTAGAAAATCCTGTAGGAGTTCTGTCATTGATTACTATCTGAGGTACTTTCTGTTGTCTCAGTACAAACATGTTTCCAATAATGCTAAAATATCTCTTTTATCTAAATCTCTCTATTTAACTGCGAGAGAGTGAAGATTATTAACATCCTCGACTATACAATGCATTTTTAAAAGTAATTCCTTTGGCGTACTACAAATTAACTGTTTTTTTCAATGAAATATAATCTCTAGACACAGCCATCTACTGTATCTTGAATGACAGCCCTGATTTCTAGGTACTTGGGAAATGGGAAGTACAAAGTTCTATAGCTTTGGGTCAATTGAGCATATGATGTAATTACACCCTGAACAAACGATCCTTCAGTTTTGTCAAATTGCCTCTTAACAAATAGCAGCTTTCCTTTCAAGCTCTTTGCAATCCTATACTACTGTTAAACATGACAGGAGGGGATAGATCTAAAAATCCTGTTACTGTAAATTACACCACATAAGGCTGATGATGTTATCAACCACAGTAATTTTTCAGAAATAAAACATTTCTGATTTCTCCCCCTAAAGTCCCAAGGCTCCTCTCGAATCCCAGTCATTGTCAGGAAGCTGCTGGAAGCTACTTGACTGGGGGTGGGGTGAGGTGGTATGTCTTGAATTACCAAAAGTCACCACTGCTGGAATGACATAACTGGTGGCAGAGATGTTTCATAATTAAAGACTTCCTACTCACTCCATTCTGCAGCCCCCACAGACTTCCTGTTGATAAAAGTGATTCCTCTGGAGACTCAGAATCTTCAAGGAAGAAATTGGAAATGTTTTATTTTTAAAAAGTCACTGCAGACATCATCAGACATATGCAGTGTAACTTATGCAGCCATTGTTCTATATGTCCCCCATACCTTAAGAACAGTATTCCTAATTGTATTTTGATGCAGGCATTTTTACATCATGATGGCTCAACCTTACCAAAATGTTAACTGGTATTCCACCTCCACTTATTTTCCACTCCATAAGGAAGGGCCTTTAAATGACTGAAAGCATTGCAGCCAGCATAGCTGCATGGTATTCATAAAAATGAAAAAAAATATATAATAATAATAAAAAGACTAGACCACATTTTCTGTTCTTATCTTGCACAATAGTGACCCAAATCCCATTCTGTAGTTACGCTAGCAGAAGGGAAATGGAGTAAATTGCAGCAGCAGCGTGCTTGGATTTCTCAGTACATGCCAGTCAGGTGGTTTGATACACAACCAGGAATTCAAGCAGAGAGACATTCATTACGGGCAGTTTGCTTCTGCAAGTAACACCATCTCCCTTGGTGTAACTACTCAACAGGATTTGGCTATTATTTAACATTTTCCAGTTTGTAATTCCACTGATTGCTGATTCAAATGTATTTAATACCATTGATGCAACCAGAACTAGTCATGTAAAGAAGAAAGCTACGATTTTAGGCAGTATTTTTTTATTTTAACAACTACAGCTCTTCTGTGCCAAGAAGTAGGTAACTTATTCTCGTTGTTGCTTTTTGATACTCATGGGATCAAGTGTTCGCTGGGTAAATATTGAGAAAGCTATACCTGTTTGTTCCTTCTGTGCCCTGTATAAATATTTTTTGACACTTGCTTTGATTTTTAACTTCCCACTTAAGGATCGATTAGTAGTGTAGCTGGCTAGTCTGGGTACTTTTTTCTTGAAACTGAATCGACTTTCCTCGAGTTTTCAAGTTTGAGGGCTATGCCACCAAGTTTTCTTTCAGAGGAACTGATTAAAGTAGGGCTGAGAGGGATAACGGCACTCTTCAGCTAGTCATCAGAGGGGATTACCCCCCCCCCAAAAAAACTTCCATGTGTGGGCCTAGTCTTAGGGCTCTGCCTCACAAATGCTATAGGAAAACTTGTAATTACAGTAACTGTAACCTGAAGCTAATTGCTGAGAAGTATTATTTGCAATTTCCACTGAAAATAGAGACCAACAGATGGCAGTGTGCTCTTAAATATTTGGGATTTGAGGCACACGTCTGAAGGAGACAGACAAAAATACAGTCTGTTAAACTCAGTGTCCATGCTGGTTGGATAGCTATGAGTTAAGTATCTGGCTGCAGAGCCTGAGGTTGGGATTTCGATTCTCCCCTGTGCCTCCTATGAACAGAGCCAGCCCCTACGGTGTATTTGCTCCATACAAATTATGGCAATTGTTTTATAAATGAAAAAACAGATGTCACTTTGGAAATGATAAAAGTGTAGTCCAGCATACTAGAACACTGTCTATTCTTTCTTTTGATGTATCACAGGTCAAAATGCCTGATGTAGAATTTTTTGTCAATTTGGGAGATTGGCCTTTGGAGAAAAAGAAATCTTCTCAGAACATCCATCCCATATTCTCATGGTGCGGATCCAATGATTCAAAAGACATTGTAATGCCAACTTATGATCTAACTGACTCTGTACTAGAAACAATGGGGCGGTAAGGATTTCTATAACATTTTAAGGCATTTTTTTACTGATTAATTTCTGATGGGGTTAATAATGACTACAAGCTGTTACATCTCTACATAGAAAATGGGAAGCTGGAAGCAGGAAGAGTTGGATGGGAGAGGAGGGTAGGTGGGAAGAAAGGAGATGAGCTGAGAAGATTATATCCTTTGTAGGGAAAAGAAATAATGAACTGAATAAATCAGTGTACATTAGTGTGCTAGAAATTACTCAATTTCTAAACTACTTTTTCCAAAACCAAATATTTAATTAACTCAAAATAATTTCACAGTTATGTCTCCTGTTGAAGTTAAGGAACATTAACAGGCTCATTTTCTGGCAAGCATTTCAAATGTCTCTTACTCCTGCATCCTATGTTTATGACATTTTATAACATCTTACTTCTTCTTCTGTGATGCCCCAACACTACTTAATATGGCTGTTTCACAGACCATACAGAAGTGAATCTGCCTAATCTACAGCAAAATTTATAGGATTGGATGCTTCTATTATTGGCTTATTAATTTAATGCAGCCAGGGCACTGTAGCACAGGGTCTTCACACAGACCTGGGGGAAGAGCCAAGGGTATGGACCAGAGTAGCTTAACCTTGGAGTTGCATGTGGTGGGGGACTCTTTATTAGTCTGGTAGATGTTATCAATCTTTATTCCATCCTGCAGGTGAGGTGACACCTCTGTAAATGGGAGCCCTTTTTTTGGCAACATTCATTTGCAGAAACTGAAAAAACAAAGGACCTACACTTTGCAGTGTTCTCAAAGGCTTTCATGGCCAGGATCCGATGGTTGTTGTGGGGTTTTTGGGCTGTTTGGCCGTGTTCTGGAACACGGCCAAACAGCCCAAAAAAACCACAACAACAATCTACACTTTCTCTGTGTTCTCTAAGAGCAGACCCCTGTGGTGACTTCTTCCTCTCAGAGGTAAAATGGCAAAAGGCAGACTCAGCCCTACCATTAAACAGAATGAGACACTTGCCCCAGGTGACATTGGTGAGCAGTGTGGAAGGAGCAGCAGAGGTATCCCCCTGCCTGTTCTTTTCTGTGGGAAAGTTGCAATGTGTGTTCTTCAGAGCCCTCCCCTCCCTAAGTTGTCTTTATAACTTCAGGAGAGATAAAGGATATCATCCCATAACCGTTGTCAGAGTAAGATTCCACTGCCTTGTTGGGTCATCTTTTTTATGTGAAAAGGGGGCTGCATTTTGTCCTTTGTCTCAGGCAATAATCTCTTGGCGCAGTTCTAACAAAGGAGTGAGCCCCACAGGTCTTAAGGAAGAGAAGTATGTCACAGTAAACTAGGTTGCATACCGTTTGCTGCTATTCTTCCTAGGGTCTGTTTCTGTAAAAAATGTAGCAAAGGATTCCCACTGCCTGCCTTCCTGATAGTCCCTTCTGCCTTTCTGGCACAGGGATCACTTTCCTACACACCTTTGTCCAATTTCTCCCAATAGAGTCAGTCTGGACATGATGTCTGTTCAAGCAAACACTGGTCCACCCTGGGAAGAGAAGAACAGCACAGCCATATGGAGGGGTCGGGACAGTCGTAAAGAGAGGCTCGAGCTTGTGAAAATGAGCAGAAAATATCCTGAGATCATTGATGCAGCATTTACAAACTTCTTCTTTTTCAAGCATGATGAAAGTCTCTATGGCCCCATTGTGAAGCATATTTCCTTTTTTGATTTCTTCAAGGTAGGATGTATAAAAGTGACTACATTTTGATGAAATTTATAGAACACATTCGATCCACATGTTGGCAGCTGTCCCAA
The DNA here is from genome assembly GCA_037013535.1 of Intellagama lesueurii. NCBI lineage: Eukaryota > Metazoa > Chordata > Lepidosauria > Squamata > Agamidae > Intellagama > Intellagama lesueurii. The sequence continues at coordinate 105,399,955 of JBAJHW010000003.1, forward strand.
GTCACAGGGCTAACTCTAATATCAAAGATAAAAGCATTTCTATTTTTTTTCACTTAGGTAATTACCTAGTTTGTACCCTAAGAGTGTATGTGGACCACAAGTGAAGGTAGCATAATAAAGCTGTTCTTATTTGTGGTACTGCAGTATCTGACCTACTGTGGTATTTCATCATCTTAAGAAAATCTCAAGAGATGTTTTTTATTCCAGTTCCTTATGTTAATTGATGAAAAAAAAAGGATAATATAAAAATTGTTGCCTACATATATTCTAATGTCAGTCAGGTAATGGAAAGAGTTTTTATGTTTATATGACCTCCACCTCAAAGGGATATTACAACCAGCTATGAGACTTTGTTAATTGAATCTCTTAAAGCGGGGTGAACATGTTCTTAGGGCAGACAAGGACCAACATTCATTTTGGTTGACAGGTTGGGGACCCCCACTACTTCAAAAACAAAAAACACAACAACCCTGCAATCTGATGCTAAAAATCAGTGGTGCAGCTTCAGGAGTTGAATTCCTAGAACATGATGTCCATGTTGAGTGGATGGTTTGTTTTTTTCTTTCACACATTTCAGTGGTTACGAGCTAAGATATCAGCATCACAAAATTACAGCTTTGTGATTCTTGGGTGCCTGAACAGTCCCTAACCATCAAGAGCTGTAAAAGGGAAGAAGAACACAGAAGTCATATTCCAAGAAGTAAATACATAATGTAATTATTTCTCTATCTAATTAAGGCTCAGTGAAGGCAAGGAGCAAGAAATTTAAGCAAAAGCAAAATCTGTGAATAGTCACTAATATATAACACCATGAAACATAGAATTGTGTCACTGATTTTCGTGCCTTTTTTTTAAATTAGGGAGCCACAAAAATTCTTTGGCAAACCACATACAGCCTGAAAAATAACATTACATATATCCTCCTCTTAAGGCTCATGGTTGGTTCTAATATAATTAATACCATTCCATTGGTGGAGAGTCACATAAAAATATAATCAGTTGGCAATCTAAGCTGAGGCATAACATTTGTATTGGTGTTATAGTTTGTTAGCCCAATCACAGGTGGTTTCTATACCACTTCTACCAGTACCTAGTGGAATCTGGTGCGGAAATATTCCAGATCATTAGCTTGGCTAATGCTGTAATTCTAATACTTATGTTATAACATGAAGCACCGTAACATGAAAGTGATTGGCCTTTGTGTGAAAAAGGTTAGTGTCTCTTCTCCAGCTAAACTCTTTACAAACCATAATTATGAACAGAAGTATGGTTTCTAAAACTAAAGATTTACAGTTACATATAACAATTTTCTTTCTTTTCTGAAAGTTTAATGTGTAATTCATGAGGTTGGTGTTGTAAGAATTAAGTCTAGAGATGGGGGTATTCGTATTCGAATACGAATATCCCTGTGCAGTTGGACTTAAAGGACCGTCCACTCACGCTTCCTGCAGTGGCGGCGGCCCTGCTAGTCCTTCCAATTGCACCCAGAGTGCTGCCCTCTTCCCGCTCAGGTGGCCACTCAGCAGCCATATAGGGAGACTCGTCCTCCCTTCCCCTGCCTGGACTGAAGGATCATATAACCTCAAAGATACAGACATCTACAGCTTATCTATATAATGTTCTCTCTTTTTTTGAGCTTTCCGTTGGCATTTGGTTGGCTATTGTGAGATTAAAACAGTGGGCAAGATGGGAATTTGGCCTGATAGTTAGAGCACAGTTCTTGTGTTGGCTAGATTGGCTAAGACCTCCTATTGAGTGTACATCTTGTAACAAATGCAGATTAGTTGTCAAGTACTGTGTGCAATGGCCCAAAGATAGCCTGAAATCTTGGCTCCACATATTTTGTAGGTACTAGGGGTAGGGAGAACCCCATAACAGTGTTTAGGAAGACTAGCAACTGCCAAAACGGGAAGGAAAGAAGAGAACCAAAACTGAAGGTGGTTAGAAGTTCACTCCCAGTATTGAGAAATTGGTATTTTGGATGTGTTAAAATGGTGCATGGGGTCATGTGACCTGTTTGAAAGGTGGGTTGCCAGTCCCACAACCTTCTAAAAGTAGCAGTTCACCTTTTTTTTGACAGAAAAAGAAGGGAGCAGGGGAAAGCTGGAAGCTGTACAAACAGTCAGGGGAGCACATTTTGCCCCTGCCTGAACTATGAATTATATGTGCATTAATTATGTGTTGTGTGTTTTTCAGTATAAGTATCAAATTAATATTGATGGCACCGTGGCTGCATACAGGCTGCCCTATCTGCTAGCAGGAAACAGCGTAGTGCTAAAGCAGGATTCCATCTACTATGAGCATTTTTATAATGAACTACAACCTTGGAAACACTACATTCCATTTAAAAGCGACCTAAGTGACCTCTTAGAAAAACTCCAGTGGGCAAAAGACCATAACGAAGAGGTAAATATGTGCAGTTTTTATTCAGTTTTGATTCTTGTTGGAAGCACATAATTGGAATTTGCTGTTTGGTTTGAGACAAGTGCAAGTAGATGGGTGGATGGAAAGTTCCATTTCTTAATCCTCCCCATTTTTTTCCTCTGTGGCAGGCAAAAAATATTGCAAAAACAGGACAGGAATTTGCAAGGAATAACCTGATGGGGGACCATATATTCTGTTATTACTTCAGACTTTTCCAGGTCAGTCTCTTTTTGCTAACTTGAATGAAATCTAATCTGTTTGTGCTAATAGGGTCACTGAGGATCGTAGCAGCTGTATGAAAACCTTTTTTTAGCATTTTCTGTTGCACAGGGTCCATAGTTCTGTGGTGTTTTATCTCCCAGCATGCAGTTTGCCACTTTCTAAAAAAATCCCTTACATTCACCTGTTGGAATGAATGGAAAAGTGAAAACTGTTGATATCCATTCTGTTCTTCCAGCAGCTTCTCAAAATAAGGCAGGGGGGAAAAACTGTGCAGGGGAGCTTCCACAGAGATAAGGTAATTCATGATTTGTGTCTTTTCTCTAGGCACATGTCCAGGACCAACCCTTCCATGAGGCAGGGTCAAGTCCTCACCTCAGGCAAGAGTAGCAGGGTAGCAAACACTGCATGCCTTGCCGGTGCTGGGCTTTCCACTGCTTACCAACTACTACCTATAACTGGGGCTCATGATCTGGAGAGTCTTGTTGGTGTGGCACTCTTTGTGGCACACCTCATCCTGAGGCATCTGGAAAGCATACCAAGCACAAAGGTTCTCCTCAGAGCAAGGCATTGTGTGTAAGACAGGCAGCTTGTGCGTAATATCTTACTCTAAGGAGAGGCCCTCCTGTCTCAGGTGAATGGACATATTTTACCACTCGCACATATTTCACATCCCTATTAGCCCTGACACGGCAAGTAAGATAGCTTCATAGTGCTACAGGTGTTCTTTGTGCATACCTTTTTTGGCTTGAGTTATAGCAACAAACCAGCTCCCTTCAGAGAAACTAAGAAAAGCTTTGCTGGGACAAAAGTCAGAAACTGAAATGAATTTAGTGGCACATACACAAAAAAACAACATCAAAATAACTAAAACTAATTTAAAAAGACTAAGGCAAAATAAAGCAGTAGAGTTTACTATGACAGTGAGGGCAAAGTATGCCCTTTGCTGCTTTATGCTGATCATGTCACATTCACTGGTAGAGAGAAACATGCCTATACAGGTGACAACAATTTATTCACTTCCAAGAATTTATTAATTGGTCAGCATCTTCTTGCAAAACTTTCCCAGTGCAGGAGGGATGACTTTACTAGGAGCAGCCAGCTGCTAATTAAATAGATCTTTTTCCAGTTTGGGGCTGCGTGTGACTTCCATGCAATACAGTGAAGTCACATGCACCCCAAAACGTAAAAAAAGGAAAACTTTAATTAGTGACAGTATACCACTACACTACAAGAGGATACTGGCCATTCATTCAATTTATGTCCTTTGTTTCTTCCAAGAGGCTTATGGTAACGGACATGGTTGATTCCTTTTTTTATATATGCAGTCACAACAACTCTGTATGACAGTCCAGGCAAAGAGGTGGAGACTGTAGGCTCTTCTGCAAATATCTGCCATACTGATGCTTATTGTGCTACTCTGTAAATAAGGGTCAGAATAGCAGCTGTATTAATTGGGTTTTTTTTCCTTCATAGTATAAAGATGGCTTCACATTAGCCAATTCTAGTTTTGTTACATATATGACTGCTCTTGTGATGATACAGCACAATATTCTTTGCTAGTGACATCGCAAAGCAGTTAGTTCACATTAAAAGGCAGGCTTTACAACCATATCCCTTGTGGTGATTTAGTAATCAAGATGAGCAAAGAAAGACAGTGGGAAGAGTCATCTAAAAGTCAAGTTGGTGTTTTGCTAGAGATGCCTTCCCCGGCTCGTATTCTAAGGTAGAAGGGCATGTTCCTCCAAACAGCAATCAGCTAACATCAAAGAAAGTAGCTTCAGAAAGCCCCTCCCAAAACACAGCTGAAAATGTGTGTGCATTAACGCGGAGATATTGATATTTCAGCAAGTCACCAGATGGGTCCCGTGTCAGCTTACAGTTCTTATGATACCAAATCTCATGTTCTCCAGGAGGGTTCTTGGAGCGAGGGGCAATGTGCTGGCTACAGATTTATCACGAGACTGTTGAAGCTGAGTGAGCAGGATAAAAGCACCTTTTAATTTTTTTTAATTAGGAATATGCCAGACTGCAAGTGAGTGACCCCGAAGTTAGAGATGGCATGGAGAAAGTGGAACAGCCTGAGGATGACCTCTTTCCCTGTAGTTGCCACCGAAGAAAGGTACAGTATGTGCAAGTTAACATGTTTAGGAACTGGTGAGAGTCCTATTATATAGTGAGAACAATGTATGCTTCACGCAGATAGATTCTAACTTGTAGAATACTAATTTTGTTATTTGTGCCAAACTGAAATTTCTTGCTTCCTTCCCATTTATTAAGAAGGGAAAGGGAGAGATTCTCTGATAATAAAAAAACTAGCGTCTTGAAGTGGGCTCCATCCTGTCAAGTCATTAAGCTAGCTGGAAAATTCATGAATTGCAGGTTGAAACACAGTGAAACCATAGCAATGTGTATCAAACTGTATAATGGGGCAAATGGGAAATAATGTGTAAAATTCTGTGCAAAGGAATTTTGGAATCTTTTGCCTCAAAAATGCAGTTTCAGTAAACCTTTTGTGTAATTCTGCAAGGCCCTCTGTTTTGCATGGTTTATTTATTCTAATCTTGGCAGCCATGGGACACTGAAGCTTTGTGCTGTTCCCTCTCCCCACTGGTTATCTTATTCTGGCTTCTGAGATTTCAGCACATATTGGCCACACATACTTTAGACTTAGCTCCATTTTCACATGTTAACTGGGCTGACACCTCCCAGCATTGAGCTATCGGTGGTTGGAATCACATGTCATGCCTTCATGCGAGGAATTGCATTAAAACAGGACATATGATTCAAGTAGCTTTGCTCCTCTTTGCAGATAACCCACAATTAAAAAACAACTTAGTGCAGGTTATATGCAAATATGTGGTTCCTGCCTTGGTCATGCTGGGATGGAATGATGGGGATGACTACTCAATTTTGAGTTTCTTTTTTTAAATTGCTATTTCCAAAAGTTCTTTCATACATTCAGAAGTAATGTAACCCCCTCCTAGTTTGCTTTGACCCTTATTGATTTACAGGATTCAATTTTTAATCTGCAGTACTTGCTGGCTCAAATGCCACTTAATCAGCGGAGCAGCCAAGGTGATCCATTGAAACGAACAAATGTTTACTGTCGCCGCATTCTTGGCAGTTGAGCATTTTGAAAAGTTCTTCCAGTAAGCTCACGTTGGATAATACAGATATCCAACCAAGTAGTAAGCAAGGACCACATTACCAAGCAAACCATTTTACTAATAACATTACTCCAAGGGGCAGGAAATACTTTATCTTGAGTTGTATGTGTGACAGAATGATGCAGAAGCATAGAAAAAAGCACACTATAGTACAAGTTGTTGCCACATGTCAAGCCAATGAGGACTCTGCTGTCCTTTCTCTTCCTCAAAGATTGCTTCTCCGGCAGGTGGCAGTAGTGGTGGACAAGGAGCACACTGGAGGCAGCAAGGGTCTCCCCAGCCAATGAAGATGCTGTCGCCATGCTCCTCAGCTGCTGTTGTCCAGATGGAGGAAGGGCTCTCTTGCCCAGCCGGCCATAGAGGAAGCTCTGCTGAAATTTAAAATAGTGAGCATTGCCCACCATTTTAAAGCACAGTAGGGTTTACATCATGTGAAGCGATAAAAGTTGCTTAGTGTTCCACCCAGTCTATACCAGGCATGTTGTTGCAGCCCAAGAAAACAAGGTTCAATTCTCTGTTTGTCAACTATTAAGAGTCACCAGGAGCATGGAGCACATGTAGTCTCCAGCCAGAAATCATATGGGAGAATCTCTCCCCTTTGTTGCTCCTTTCATCAGCTAATATGAGCAAATGGCTACCAGTGAGATAGCTGAAAGAAGATGCTATGCTGACGGACAATGTTACTGTGAGTGCAAAACCTCTCCACTGTCTGAGACTGGACATTCAGGCACTCCATAGGGATACATCATACAGAGATAATGCCTTTTTCATTCTCTCTTGGAAGACATTGCCAGATTTGCTAACGAGGGGCAACATTTCTCCAGACCTTTCTTTCCACTAAATCAGGAATTACCTTTGAGACAAAAGAAGATAATATATATACCTTTGCATGTACGTGCACCAGAAAGCACCTTCTGGATTATGAAACCCAAATCTAATCTGATCACCTAGTGGCCAAGATGAGCCTCTCTTTACTGTCAGACAATAGACATACTGAGGGCAACTTCTGGGAGGCATTTTTCACCTCCCTGCACCTTGCCTGCAGCAACCTCCTGAAAGAAAACACCTGCCCACAAAATGGCAGTTCGCAATCCCAGAAGTGATTTGCCATGGTTATGTAATTTCATCCCTGCTAGGTCTATTTTAGACCAAAAAGTTCTTTTTGGAACAGGAAGTGGCTGGCCATCAGGGCCCCATTCATCAAGACCTTACTGCTCACCAATGTGCCAATCTTATGAGAACATAATTGCAAGGGGTTTTGCATCACAGAATAGCCTGTTTAGAATATTATTAATGGTTTACTGACGCTCATCTCAGTAATGAAAGCAGCCAACAGCTATATTTTCTTCTTACTTACAGGTCAAAGAGGAACTTTAACAGGAAGAAAGATATCTGTGGTTGGAAATATTTGCTTGTCTTGAATTCATTTGACATCAGAGAATAATAAAAAGTTGTGTGTGTAGTAGACTGAATGCTTTCTCTTGTGCAGTATTATTATAACATTGTTTTTATAATTTTTTTAAAAAAATAAATATTCTTTCCATAAAATGGTGTGTACTTTTATTTAATTATAAGGTTTTATTTTTAATCTCTGAACAACAAAGAATCCTAGCTTGCCAACTCTACTGATCTGTATCTGTAGTCATGTTTTCACTGATATCTGTGCCACTGCTATAAGTATAAACAACGAAGGCTTTTTCAGTCATTATATTTGGGAGCTCACAACACTTGGGCTCTTGCATAACCCATGCCCTTACTAACATCAGACATTTTAAAAAAATGACACAAAGGCTGTCATGCTTAAAACTGTATCCCCAGGAGGAAAAAACTGGATCATGAGGGTGATCCTACATTCAGATATACATAGCACAGCTCAATTTATTATATATTTTCTCTTTATGTTAAAAGGAATATAGACACATGTGCAAGTCTCAAACCACCCTGAATTCTTTAAGTTAATGAACAGCCTCTAGTTAATTTGTTCCTGTTATTTGATCAAAATTACTACATCTTGGGCCTGGCTAGGTCATTTCCCCTAGTACTTGGTCAATTCAGAAACTATGCAAAAATAGGTGCTGATGAAATGAATGATAGTTTCTGTGTAAGCTTTGAAGACTTGCTGTTCGCACCTTTTCCCTGACTCAGGCAACCAAGAGTGTAATACAGTCTGATCTGTTGAAAGAAACCTCCTCCAATACTTCAGATCACTATTTAGGCATGCAGAAAGACAAGAAGACCTCTAAAGTGGTTTTCACTTTAGATGGTTAAATGCTGGTGAACCTTATTTCCTAGAAGTCTTAATCAATATGCCCAATGGCCAGGAATCCTGAAACCTGTAGTCCGACAACATCTGGTGTCCTAAGGAATGGAACTGTGGGACCGATGTTTTTGAACTGATGGTACTTATTGCAGATAGTATGATCAGCAGAAGCTGGAAAACACTAGAAAGGAAAACGTCATCCTCCCATTGTACTCTCTCCAGCCAAACTAAGAGAGGAAGGGAGTGTCTGAAAGCAAACTGCTCAGCTGGAGAGGTAGAAGGCAAGCATATCACCCACTTAAAACAGCAGACTTTACAGGTAGATCACAGCAGGTTGCTATTGATGGGATAGTCCCATAAACTAGTCCACTAACCTGTAACTGAGAGGAAGAAGCATGGGATGCAACACTTTAGTTTCTAATAACCTAGTATAACATTTACAGTAGATAGCAGGGGAAAAGAAATCTAGTTGGAAGCCTTTTAGATAAAGAACTGTTAAAGTAGCTGGCCACAGTGTGATTAAATTGTGCCAGCTCTTTTCAAGCAGGCTGGTTAACAGGGTTTATTATAAACCTGCTTAATTCAGCATTTTCCCTATAGGTTCTTTTGTTTGTAACAGCTGTTCAAAGAGAGCCTTTGTAAAAAATGGATTGTGGCCAAGCAGATTATCAAGTACCACTGAAATACTGAGAGGGCTATAGTAACATCCTCCTTTTTTGTACTTTTGCTAAACATTTACATTAAACTCTTATCTCGCCTTTCCCCTCACTTTAAATTCTTCTTTGTGCTTCTGGTCTTCCCTTGTATGTACAGTACAATATGTACTGTTGCAGGTTATGTTTTGCTGAGAAAAGAACAAGAGTCTTGCACCCTGCCTGAGGAAAAAACAATTCTCCTGATAATCTACCTTTTGCTTAATATACTTTGGCTATAATCCTGTTGCACGCATCTGCAGATGTAAAGGCTGGTAACACCATCAGCCGCGGATGTTAATTTTTAATATAATTTTTTTTCCTGACTCTCACCCTGAGGTTCCAAAGCTCCTTGAGATCCCCTTTGACCTGGGGAAGCCTTCAGGAGCCTGCAAATGGCAGGAGAAGCCTTTCTTATCCGAAAACTGCTGCTGCTGGTAGGAGTTTGGATACTGAAGGAGCCCCTCCCCCCCCCAAGACTCCCAAAGGCTTAAAGATTCACATCAGTGGCTGATCATGTCATTAGCCTGACAATTGCATAGCTCTGCCAACAGGAGTCCAGCCAATAAATGCTTTTAAACATTTCAACCTTTCTCTGGATGACATCGACGTATATGGGAAATGTATGATACTAAGGTGTCTCAGCTGAACACCCAAATATGTTTCATTCCAGTAGCTATGATGATGAAGTTATTATTTGTACTTGTTAATTTTTCAAAGAAAATTATGATGGAAGAAGAGTGACATAGGGTGCAATCATATGGTGATTTAGCTCACTTGGTGGATTGCCTATAACACGGTCTGGTTCACTCTACAGTGATGCCTCGCAAGACGAAATTAATTCGTTCCGCGAGTCGTGTCGTATTGCGAAAATTTCATCTTGCGAAGCGCGGTTTCCCATAGGAATGCATTGAAATTTAATTTTTTAAAAATGCAAAAAAAAAATTCGTCTTGCGAAGCACGGCTGTTGAAAAATTTGTCTTGCGAGTCACCAAAAAAATCGCAAAACGCTTTCGTCTTGCGAGTTTTTCGTTGCGCAAGGCATTCGTCTTGCGAGGCATCACTGTATTTTCCAGTGACCAGATGACATTGGTGAAATCACAACACCATGCCCAGTTCGGGCCTTTTTGGTTCAGCAGCAGGGCTACTCTTTTTTTGGACCTCTGCTGGAGGGATCCAGACGGCATCACCTGTGCTCAGGAGAATTGCTTTAAAGGGTTCACTTCAAAGATCCCACTCAGCAAAGTGACCCTTTCCAGCCTGATCCAATACTGCTGTCTGATCACCCACATACAAACAAATGAAGACCAGAGTCTGTAATGAAGAGTAACTTAGTCATGAAAAGCAGAGAAGCTGACTAATAACAAAAGCTTTTTCCATTGCTATTTCCTACATGCTAATATACTTATTTCAAGTCATAAAAATTTTACACATAGGATGTGCTATTTTAATCAAAACAGTTAGCAGGAACACAATTCATCTCTCATAAGTACTATCACTTTATTGTGTGGCCAACATCCTGTTCAGCAGTAGCAGAGCTGAAACTCCCCCAGCATTGCAACAGAGGATCTCCCTGCTTGCCACTGAGCAAGTGTAGACTGTCCGTCTTGAGTAATGCCCAGTGAGGTACTGAATGCCTCTTGTCTGAGCAGCAAATATTTGAACCACTTGACTCACAGCATGTTGCACAAGTGGTGTAAGTGAAAAGCATCCTGGCCCCTAAATTTAGATAAATTGATGTACATTTAATTCTGAACACCTCTGACGTATACAGCAGTTACTGTAAAGACCGGGACTCTCTGATTATCATGTTCATACATGGACACATTATACCCTAATGATTGCGATGGCTTGCATAGCCACTTAAGAAACTAAAATGCTATGCCATAGCATGGCACCATTTGTCCATCCTTTTCACACACAGCAGATGTTGTAAGAAAGGCAACACAGTGGAAGTTTACTTTAATTCACTTTAACTGGTTTTTTAAAAGGGATGTTACTATACACAAAGAAAATATGAGGTAGTCTTGAAGTAGCTCTACTGAAAACACACAAAAAATTGTTTCTTCCAGCAGTCCCTGACAAGATTTAAAAAAAAGTATCCAGGACAAAACATATATTCTGCTACAGTGAAGTGATCAAAGGATATCCCACTTTCTACTTGTAAGTGTACTACTCTTTGGTTAATGAGGCACTTTGCTCCTGTGAAAAGTGGTTACTAACAGACAAAGCACAGGTGTTTTTCAGTAGTTGGCAAGTACTATTATCCTTAGCCAATGACTTCTTTGATCCAAGACAAAACCTGCATGTTTATTTCCAATAGGATGTCATCTGTAGCCCGTCCTTTCACCGCCATGCTGTGGTTTGCCTTTTCTATCCAGTGAATTTTCTTAGGTCCTTCCATTTTGCCTGCAACATCTTCCAAGAGTTGCTATTATAACAAAAGGGGGGAAACAGAGACACCTTTTCATCTATCAAGAATTCAGTTCCAATGGGAACATTACTTTGACAACGAACTGCGGGACAGCTCAGTGGTTTAAGTCTCTGGCTCTGGAACCAGAGGTTGGGAGTCTGATTCCCTACTGTGCCTCCTTGACAGGAGCTGGACTCGATGATCCATAGGCTCCTTTCCATCTCTGCAGTTCTCAGATTATGATGACAGAGTTGCTAATTTTGAACATAACATGTTCCTAATCCTAATCCACAGACTCCTGGAGGCTTCAGGGGATCTGTGAACTGAACACACAAAAATGACTTTTTCTTTAATTTCCCTCCTATTACATTCAAAATTGTCCTAATGAAAAAATCCAGATGCACAACTCATATCAGGTCCTAGAAACTTTAACTTACAGTCTTCTTGATTGCATTTGGTGAGGAAGAACAGACATTTAACTTACACTAATTAAAAGCTTCCTAACCACCAGTTTTAAGTTATGATGCTCTCCCTCGGGCTCCCTTTTGCCTAGGGGGATAGGACATGTTTAATTAGTGTTAAGTTAAATGTTTCTGATCTGAGTTGCACTAGGGCAAAGTTATGCAAAAGGATTTTGCCCATTACTTGGTATTGACTCATCTTTGTGCATTTTCATCAACTTGATTCACATTTTCCTCTTTGAAACTGGTGAATTTGCATCCAAAAAAACAATATACAGTACTTTTTTAGAATTCGGGTTAGGAAATATATTTTCTCTACTATAAGATATATAGATAGATATAGATATATACCCAATAAGTAAGTATAGGAAGGGGAGGTGGGGAGGAAAACTCATAAGTAATTAAAGCCTTATGTTGTTAATTTGAAGGTGGCAATCTGTAAGGCAAAACCCCTTGCCTGAAACTCCTGTCAACATACATTTGACAGGAGAAAGCATACATTTCTATTAGAGTTTCTTCACATTTAAGTAAGGCTGGTATTTTGTCTGCATTTCAGCACCTCTAGGAACTCACTTGATCACACATCTCATCTGCAGTTCCAGACACAAAGAGCACAGGGGACTTAATAAACAACAAATCTTCATCTCGTAGTTTAGTCTGAAGCTTTGGTCGATGCAGTGGGTAAGACAAACATATCAGACCTTGAATGAAGCTGTCACTATCTTGGTCAGCTTGACGTGTCACAGAGGCAGCAGCACGTGAGCCCATTGAACGACCTATCCCATTAGAAATCAAGGATGAAGAAGCCAGGCCTTTACATATTCTGCTTGAACAACAGCACTCTTATAGACATGCAGTACAATATTATACTGAGCAGAACAACAAACGTTACCATTGTACAAATACAGGTTTGAATTGATGATTGACTGTGGTCTTTAGGTTCTTAAAGTGAGGACAAATGTGTACTTTTTTTTGGAATTTAGCAGCAGTGGCCTAAATTTGTATTTAGAAGTCTTAATACAGATTTCTTTCTTTTAATATCCCACCTTCCCTCACAAAATAGATCAAGGAAGCATATATGGATTTCTTTCATCCCGTTTCTACCTGATGGCAATGAGGAAAGTCAGGTTGAGAGACAGGACAAATGCACAGTATAGTCTCTGGAATTCAGGATTTCCTGTTCAAATCTGAAATGTTTCTCACTTCCCTGAGTTCTAGGGGTAGTTCAGGGAACTGTATAATTTTTGTTTTACTTGTTCATAAAGCAGCATAAATTTTTACTTACCTCCAAGAAAAATACCAGAAAGTCTGTAGTCACTAGATGATCTTAAATATTCCTTTAAAAAGAATTTTGCAACTTTTTAATAATTTACTTTAAGAATAAAGATTGAAATAGTATCTTGTAAATGATCAGTAACCAAAACGAATAACTCCTATCATTTTTAGGTATAAGTTAAATGTGTAAGAGAAGAGAAGACTCCCTGGAAAAGACTCTGATGTTGGGAAAGTGTGAAGGCAAGAGGAGAAGGGGACGACAGAGGACGAAATGGTTGGACAGTGTCACCGAAGCTACCAACATGAATTTGACCCAACTCCGGGAGGCAGTGGAAGACAGGAGGGCCTGGCGTGCTCTGGTCCATGGGGTCATGAAGAGCTGGACACGACTTAACGACTAAACAACAACAAATGTGTAAACTGTTAAAAGTTTGCACTGCATTAGAGGGTTTTGTTACACTTAACAGAAAATGCTTCCAGTTTAGCTACTTTGTAGAAAAGTCAATCTATTTGCCAGGGCAAATATATAGTCATGTGGGGAAAAAAGTACACCTCTTTGAATTCTATGGTTTTACGTACCAGGAGATAACAAAAATTATCTGGTCCTTAGCAGGTCTGAAAATTAGGTAAATACATCCTCGGTGAACAACAACATGATACATTACACCGTGCCATGATTTATTTAATAAAAATAAAGCCAAAATGGCAAAGCCGTGTGTGAAAAACTAAGTACACCTTATGATTCAGTAGCTTGTAGAACCAACTTTAGCATCTTGATTCTTTTCTTTTCTTTTTCAGCCATTCTGTTGTAGATTTGCATTATGGCCAAACATCTTCACTTTGGTCTCATCTGTCCAAAGGACATTGTTCTAGAAGTTTTGTGGTTTGTCCAGATGATACCTAAGCCATGCTGCCATGTTCTTTTTAGAGAGAAGAGGCTTTCTCGTGGCAACCCTTTCAAACAAACCATAATTGTTCAGTCTTTTTCTAATTGTACTGTCATGAACGTTAACATTTAACATGCTAGCTGAGGCCTGTAGAGCATGAGATGCAACTCTTTGGTTTTCTGCAAATTCTCTGAGCACTGCACGGTCTGACCTTGGGGTGAATTTGTTTCGAATTTGTTCCTGGGAAGATTGGCACCTATCTTGAATGTTTTCCACTTGTGAATAATCTTCCTCATTGTAGAATGATGAACTTTAAATTGCTTGGAAATGGCCTTCTAATCCTTCCCAGATTGATGGGCAGCAACAGTTGCTTCTTTACGATCGTTGCTTATGTGTTTCCTCCTTGGCATTGTGTTAACACACACCTGAATGCTCCAGACCAACAAATTGCTAAAACATCAGCTTTTATAGAGGTGGTCACACTTGCTGAAGGGCATTTGGTTAGCAGCACCTGGCTACTACTTAGCCTCTTAATTCCTATGGAAGCAATAAGGGTGTACGTAGTTTTTCACACATGGATTCTCCATGTTGGCTTTATTTTTGTTAAATAAATCATGGCACGGTGTAATATGTCATGTGTTGTTGTTCATCCGAGTTTGTATTTACCTAATTTTCAAACATGCTAAGAACCAGAGGATTTTTATTATGCCCTGATACATAAAACCACATAATTCAAAGAGGGTGTACTTTCTTTTTCACAGGACTGTATAATATCTAGATATCAATTGGCTGGAAGACATAGGATACATGTTGTTCTAAACCACTTCAGATGGTCTATCATAACCAAGTGATATTTCTTTATCCTTCCTGAACTTAAATGCAAAATTTGTCTTACATACCACAACTGCCTTATACGCTTTAGCCCTATGGATGATGTTAAGGCTTTTGCAGGTAAAGCGCAGGCACAGTAGTCCATGAGATACCAAACAGTTTGCTAAAGACACAAGGTGAGAGAAATTCATATCACCAGATGCTCCATGAGTAAGAATCACAGCGTATGGTAGTATCTTGTCAGGGAGAGAGAAAATAGCATCTAGATATTTGCTTCCAAAGGGTATTTTCACATTTGTCTAGAAATAAAAATACTGAAATTAGCAGATATACTTAAAGCCTACATACAAAATATACATGACCATTGTTTGGTGCTTTGATGCAGGAAAAATACCCGCATTCTAAAAGGCAACAAAACTTTTAGTTGCTATTAAGAACATGCCTATTCAGATCATGAATTCTCTCTCCTTTTCAGTCATATAAAGCAGCATCTTTAGAGACAACATGACATTCATTGATCCATAACGTTAATTTTCTGAAGTGTATGCAATGAAACACAAGTTTTAAGGAATCTTGCCAACTTTGCAATTATCCACATCATGAACACTATATAAGCAGGTCCTTTTTTTCTTTTTCAGCTGCAGGTTACCAACTTGAGCCAGTGCAAATATACATGCAAGTGAGATGTGTGTGTGTGTACTATTAACTTTCATGACCTTATTCTCAGGTTTGTTTTTATTGCCTTATAGTGTAATCATTTGCATATCCACTCAAAAGCAAACCTTAAAACCTAACAAAATTATCATGGGATAAGTTTTTATAAACTGAAGTCCACTTCATCAGACATAGCAACTCCTCACTAGAATATACTCAAAACAAAGCCCTATCAACATAAGTGGTAGTTTTAAGTGTGACACAGGGCAGCTTTACCCTCATAATTGCTTACAGAACTATAATCCTGCATTTATAACATACCTCTGTGTAGTCACCCATCATCTTTTCATAATCTTGCAAGTTTGCGTCTAAGAAACTTTGAGAGGTCACTGTAAGGAAATCAAACCAAATATTAATAACTGAAATCCAGCCCTGCATGTACAAACACTGATTGCTAGGGAAGGATAAAGAGGTCCCACTGTTTGACCCCAACACTCAGTGCTGAGACATCTACTACCACCCAAGGTTATCAGGCTCTCATAGTCCTTCTCCCAGCTTTGTATTCAGAGTCCAAACTACACACATTTTCTGGAGATTAAACTAGTATGTGTCTATTGACAGTTTTTATAGAATCCACAAAAACTTCTCATACTTTGTGGGACGAAAAAATATATATCACCATGTTCTCATTAAAGATACCAGAACTGTTAACGTATTAAAAATTCAAAACAAGCACATAAAAATGACTAGCTCTAATTATATCTAAGCAATTTGCT
Source organism: Intellagama lesueurii (assembly GCA_037013535.1). NCBI lineage: Eukaryota > Metazoa > Chordata > Lepidosauria > Squamata > Agamidae > Intellagama > Intellagama lesueurii. The sequence goes on from JBAJHW010000003.1 coordinate 105,416,017, forward strand.
CACAGTGTTAGTAATATATCTCATTCTGAGGAGCACCACATCTTCCTTTTCCATATTCCCAACTTCAGGCATTGCTGACGTACTATTAACTATCTTAGGTTACAAAATTAATGGTATGGGAAGTAGCCTTAAATGGCCACAAAATTGTATTTATTTCATTTGTTATCATAGCTTTACTATAGGAATGGAAAGCACCACTTGAATTTTCTGCTTCTACCAATCAAGTCTGGATGGCAGACAATAAGAATGAAAGAAGTTGCCTTCAGACAACATTTTGCTTTCACTATGTCTATGATTTGCTCTTCAGGACCATTTACACTTGACTTTGTACCCTCTGTACCCCTGATGAGAACAGCAATATATCCGACTAAGTTTGCTCTATAGAGGATGATCCTCTGAAAATCAGAGGACAGCTTTTAAGTTGTTTCCTATTTCAACCATTGTTCAGTCCAAATCTGGCTGAAAGATACAGAATTCTAAGCAAGAAAATGAATGAATAAAGACCATAAAATCATAAAACACAGTCAGTATCCTGCTGGAGATCTCCACATGGGCAATTATGATGTACAAGCCGAATGTGCCTGTTGCACTCCTAAATGTGCAACAGATACCTTGCCAAACAGTTCAACAACCTGTGTGTCCGTTCCACATGCAAAAGCCCCCAAAGAGATACTGGCCAGAAAACAAAGAAAGCTAGAATCGGTCAGACTTGCAATGAGCAATGACAAGTACAGGTGATCCCTTAAGGTAAAAGAAATGGTATGAGAAATGCAGGAAGTAAAGCTTTATGGCTGAGTAGGACCATTGAATCATTGGGGATTTGATTAAAAGCTAAAGATTTATATGATCTGAAGAAAAGCCAGACTCCCCCAGTTACTACTCCAGAAGGGGGTATGTCAAATATTTCTAATTATTTAGAAACAGGTAGCATAACATTAAATTATATTACCTATTTCCACGTACGTTTCTGTACATATAAATTAAACACGTAAGTGTTATTGAAATACGTGTCTCCACCCTTTCCTTTTCGGTGATGAGATCCTCCCTGGAGAAGCCTATCTATTTACAAGTATGTGCCTGTGCATGGGATGGCTTTCCTCAGAAGTGCTTAGCAGTGAATATTCCCGTTTTCGAGACAGGCTCTCCCTGATTTCTTGACGGCACCCTTACTAGACACCACAGATCGCTAGATCTTAAGGATAACGTTTAAGGGTCACTTGGAGGCTTATCCTATCCCCCAAATAAACCAGTATGCGCTCGGCTTCCACTCGCCTGTGGTATCTTCTGGAGTAACCATCCCTTTCCTTTCCGGACCTACTGAGGCGCCAACTCAAGGCGCCTTTTTGTTAGGAGTAACTAGCCTTCTCCCCAGCACAGAAAGTTTACTGCCGAAAAAGCAAGCGCCGGATCGTACCTTCCTCCTCCCCTTTTTTTCCCCGGATGCCGGTGCAAGCGATACCCTCTGCCTTTACAGGCATGCCGGGAACTGTAGTACAAGCTTCGAGCGAAAGGCAGGAAAAAAGCAGAGTAGGTGGAGTATGTGCTGCGCCCCGGCGAGTCGCTTCAATGTTAGGCGGGAGGTGGATGAGGACGGGATAGATCGCGGATCCTTCGCCTTCTTACTTCCATTAGCATCCCCATCCCCGGGTGGTTTTCCCGTATTGCCCCTTGTTTTATTATTTGCTGGGAGTTTTCCTCTAATAGCTGGAAGCAAGTTAGAGAGGAGGGAGGGCTTGGGAAAGGTAGTGCTAGTCGTGCAACCATTGTAACGGCAGCTTTGAAGCATTGTTCCCTGAGCGGTTACAGAAGGACCCGCCACGTTTACGCACCTGCAAAGTACTTACTTCCCCCTCGGAGTAGGAAAGGAGGAGCTGGAGGAGAGTCGCACACCCCCATCCCAAGAGTTTTTAAAATGGGGCGAGGAAACACGTGATGGATGCTGCCTACTTTTCAGCCATCTTTGTACAATAATGCATCTTTTAATTAGAGAAATACTAATGGAGTGCATGCATTTAGGCACTTCGATAATTGGGGGGGGGGGGGGAGTCTAAGAGCTAGTACTTGATTCAGCCAAATGTCCGTTCTGGAAAATTTGTAGCAGAAACTTGGAGCGGCCTTGACTGCAACAACAGTCTTTCCAAACTAGAATGGGATTGGGGGTGGAGCAGGGTTGAGAGGCTGGCAGTCCTCCTCCTCCTCCTCCTCTCCATCCCCTGAACGATTTTAGAGGGAACTCTGACCTTTCTAGGCTCCATAAGGGAGAAGCTCCCATTAGGACTGCTGGAGCAGTCTGATAGGTAGTATGGTGTCCTGGTTAGAGGATTAAACTGGGAGAGTCAGGTTGAAGTTCCTACTGTGTAGAAATGTAGGTTATGTTGAGCCAGTCTCTCAGGTTCTGAGGAGAATAATAAGGAGAAGGAGAGGGCCTTGTAAGCCTAAAGGAAATGTAGGGTCTAAATGTAATAAATAATGAAACAGTACTATCAGGATGGTAGGCATCAGTGCCCTTTGAGTAAATAAACATAGGATCAAACTACTGGATTACAAACCAGAACCATTCAACAATCATTGTGAAATTATCATTTACATTACAGGTACAACATCTGTAACTTTAAGCTCACCTCTCAGCATCTCCCACACTCCTATTCGTATATTTGTTGCTATGACTTTTTGAACCAGCAATTACAGTCACATCTCAGAACTACTTTCTGAGGGGTTGCCAACAAATATCTAGTGTGTCGACACCTCCCTTGATAGGCTTAAGAGATCAACAATAACAATGTATAGAAATAGCAAAGATTTGTGTATTTAATATTTACTTGTCAAGAACTCTGCATACAAAGAGTCATATGCATATACTATTAAAGGTGCAACATCTTACTAGAAGTATCCGGAGGTTTTCTTTGTCAACATTTAAAAGGCAGTAGGTCAGGTGATTGCTCAGCTATTTTGGGCTGTGATCATGAGTTGGAAATCTGGTTGCATCATGGTTTAATGCCTGCTGGGAAATAAAGGTGTCCAGAGATCTTAATGTCAACTGACTTCATACTAGTGGAATTTGTTAACACCAAGAGTCAAATCTACAGGCTCTGTAAATGGCTTATCCAAGAAAGGAACTTGGCTGCTGTGTATCTTCAAGATGACACTTGTTAGCTGTGGCTAAAGTACTGAAGAGACAAGAAAAAATAATCGTTAGAGAAAATTATAAGAAAATAAAAACACTGGTACATTGAAAACTAACAGGTTTATTTCTTCATAGCTTTTGTGAATTACAAGCCACTGTCTGAAACACATGGAAGTTAATTGTTAAACTCTAGGTTTATTTACATACACAGTCCATAGTAAAGGAGTGGGGGCCAAGTGAAATTATAAGTATTCAATTCTTTTAAAAAACCTCTGGTTTTTTAATGTGGCCAGGATTCAAAATGCTGGGAAATGGGCCAGGATTGCACAATATTGTGCCTGCATTGCCAGCAAGAAAATAGATGCCAAGCTTTACATAGCAAAGGGCAGCCTGAATGTTGATAACACCAATGGCAGCAGTCAATATGGTCTACAGGATACCCTCTTGTGCTCACTACCATTCACAAAACAAGGGTAAAATCCCAGAAATTGACTCCTTTTTTCATTAGTTAACCACTGCTCACCCAAACACAAAGCTATTGTCAGGGCTGTTTTTCAAAAAGTACCTGTCAGCCTAACATCAATGCCAGGGAAAATTCTAAAGCAATATATAAAGTTGTTACTCTGCAAGCACTTTGAAAACAGTGCAGTAATCCAGAAGTCAACATGGATTTGTCAAGAACAAATCCTGCCAGATTAATCTCATCTCATTTTTTTTGATTCAGTAACCTTCCTGTTAGATGATGAGGATACTATAGACATAATATAGCTTGACTCCAGCAAAGCTTTTGGTGAAGTACCCCATGATGTTCTGATTAGCAAGCTAACTAACTTGATGAGGGATGGATAGAACAACTATCAGGTGGATACAGAGTTGGTTACAAAATCATACTCAGAGAGTGATCATCAATGGTTCCTTCTCAAACTGGGAGAATGTAACAAGTGGGATATCACAAGGTTCAGTGCTCTTCAACATTTTTATTAATGATTTTGACAAGGGAGTGCAGGGAATGTTTATCAAATTGGGTGGAATAGCTAATAGTCTGGAAGACAGAAACAAAATTCAAAAAGTTCTTAATAGGCTCAAGCAATGGGCTGAAAACAACATAATGAAATTTAACAGGGATAAGTGCAAAGTTCTACACCTAGGAAAAAAGAAACCAAATGCACAGTTACAAGATGGGAGATACATGGCTCAATACTACATGGGAGAGGGATCTTGGAATTGTTGTAGACCATAAGCTGAATATGAGCCAATAGTGTGATGTAGTTTCTCTTTATTTGGCATTGGTTATGCTTCATCTGTAGGACTGTGTGCAGTTCTGAACACTGCAGTTTTAGAAGGATGGCGGCAAACCAGAACAAGTTCAGAGGAGGGGAACAAGGATGATCGGGACTGGAAACCAATCCCCATGAATTGGGCATGTTAAGCCCTGAGAAAAGAAGACTGAGGAGAGATATGATAGCACTCTTCAAATACTTGAAAGATCGGCATACAGAAGAGGGGCAACATCTGTTCTTAGTCATCCCAGAGTGCAAAATACATACTAATGTGCTTAAGCTACAGGAAGCCAGATTTTGGTTGAATATCAGGAAAAACTTCCTAACTATTAGAACAAAATGACACTGGAACAAATTACCTGAGGTGTGGCAAGTACTCCAATGCTGGAGCCATCCAAGAGAAAAACAGACAACCATTTGTCAATTATACTTTGATTTGGATTCCTGTACTGAGCAGGGAGTTGGACTTGATGGCCTGACAGCCCCCTTTCAACTCCATTATTCAATGATTCTCAGACCATAAAAACCATTAAAATCTATTAAGTATGCATACAATTAAAATCATCACAATAAATGAAGGAGTTCTATAAGACAAGTTTTAAAAATACATCTTCCTAATCTTCCTAAAACCAGCAAGAGTGGGAAATGAATGAAATTCTGAAGGGAGTGTATTCTACAGTGAGGATAAAGCTCTGAAGGGAACAAAGGAACAATAATTCTGCATCTGTCAAAGCTTCCGTTGTTATTGTTCAGCATGAGCCCTCAGTGATCTGACAGTCCTCCATTTATAAGATGCTAGACAGCCTTCAGAATGATGGAAGGGCAGAGTTGGCAAAGCTCCTTCTACACCATGTCTTGCATCACTGCAGCAAAGTTCCCCTCAAGAAAATTCAACACTATGCACACCGTCTATTTTGATCATAGTTATATTTAGTTTTGATCGTTTATAAAATCCTGAAAGAGGTCTCAGGCTCTAGTTATACAGTATGCACTATTTCCTTGAAACAATTATACTCCAAACTACTAGCACAGAAAAAGAGGCAGAGATCAAATAATCATTTGTTCCTCTTTTTATTTTTGTTCCTCTCCCTGCTCTCCCCCCCTCCCCTTACATAGCTAAGGACTGAATGAAAAGACTGACCATGCTTCGTGGTGTGACAGAATGAATTGTATATGCAGAAATTAGAGATAAGAAATTAGGGAGTTGCATCAGGTTCTTTGTGTGGGGTAGGTCTGTGCAAAAGCGGTTAAATATCTAGTATGATTTTATGAATGATATGTTCACACCACACCAGAGGAAAGATCCATCATTTGCCAAGTGTATTGTCTGCAGTTGTTATGTGCAATTAAGTCACTTCCAACTTATACGAACCCTATGAATTAATGACCTCCAAAAGTATCAACAGCCCTCCTCAGCTCTTGCAAAGTCAAGGTGGTGGCTTCCTTTACTGATTCAAATCCATCTCATATTCAGGCTTCCTCTTTCCCAGTTGCCTTCAACTTTTCCAAGCTTTGTTTTTTTTCCAGTGAGTCTTGCCTTCTCATGAAATCTTATCCTATTTTCAAAGTACTGGAAAGAAGATATGGCTGCAGCCAAGATGGTCTACAGCAGTGGTTCTTAACCTTGGGTTACCCAGGTGTTTTTGGGCTGCAACTCCCAGAAGCCTTCACCACCAGCTGTGCTGGCTGGGGTTTCTGGGAGTTGCAGTTCAAAAACACCTGGGTAACCCAAGGTTAAGAACCACTGGTCTACAGGATATCCTTTTATGCTCACTACCATTCAACACAGCTCTGAAAATTACTTTATGTTTGGGTGAGAAGTGGTTAACTGATGAAAAAGGAGTCAGCTTCTGGGATTTTCTTTTGTGTAGTATCACTTCGCACTCCTCCATTGCTCCCCAGTTTCATACTTCTATAGGTCTCTGGTGCAGGCAATGTGGCACATTCTAGTAGCAACAATACCATAATGCCACACTGCAGGGCCTCTCTGAGGCTCTCAAGCTCTTCTGCCAAGAGGTCAATAGTTGGGATCCACCAGCAGGAAAACCATTGCAAATCAGCAGGATGTAGCACCAGCCCCAGTTTAATAATAGCAGCAACCAAACAAGACTGGCACGAGGTGGAAGTCACTGTCATCCAGCTGTCATACAGCAAGCCAAACAGAAAGGGAAAGCAGGCTCAGAAGAAGGCTTCCAGGGGACAATGGGAATCAAACAACAGTGGAAGTATAGGTGATTCTTTGACCACGAGGAAGGCACAGGCTGACTCTAGGAACTACCAGCAGCTACATATATGCTGGGCCTATTATTAAAAGAAAGGAGAGGGACAGGATGCACGAAGCTGAATTCATGATGGTAGGGGATTCTGGCCATGGAAGGGGAAGCAATGGCTATCTTTCATGGATAATGGAGACATTCTGGCCCTTTGCCTTCCTCACAAAGTGGTAGCAAGGAAACTAGACTGTTGGAATATCAGTGGCTTCTCTCATGTAATGCATGAGGCTGATGACGAAAGGAAAGACCCATCCACCAAAAAAGAAAAAAGAACTGACAAGAAGGACAACATCCACTGCTGCCTCTGTAATTGTCTGGCAGATTTTGCTATCTACTTGGGCATTGTCCCCTGAGCATGATAATCATAATCATCTTTGAACTACAGAACTGGAAGGGACCCTTTGGATCATCAAGACCAGCCCGTCAATGAGGCACAGTGGGGAATCGAACTTCTAACCTCTGGCTGTGCAGCCATATACCCAAACTACTGGATAAGGAAAAGCTGTTCCTGAAGTACACTTTGTGCAATATGCAAAATGTTTTGTTTTATTTTATTTCTTGTAGTTTCAATGGGCGGAACAAAGGTTTTAAAATGTTAAGAAGGTGGATAAGGCTGGAATTTACATTCTCACACCCGGAAGTAATATGTATAACATTGCATTTGAGAAAGGCTAAACCAAGTATCAGTTCTACCTAGAGAAGATGCACTGAGATTAAAATAACATTTTAGTCATAACTGTCCTAAATCTCATTTTACGTTTCCCTAATATTACTTTACTTATTTTTAAAAATTATTTATAACTTTGTAAATCACACAGTCATAATTTTCAAAATAATATAAAAGAAAATGTGGCTTTCCATGCATGGATGACAGGAAATAGCTGCAATAGTGATGCCCTGGTACTCTATATATTTGTCCTTGTTTGAGATTTTGGGATTTTACTTCTACAAATGCTCTTTAGAAGTAGTGTTTCAAACTAACAAGAAATGTTACTTGTTACACCAATGAAGGTGCTTCATTCTCACCCAGTATATTATTTTTGAAACAAAATTTCTTTATGTCCCCATTTACCCCAGAAGTAATTCACTGCAATACTTGTTACTTCTAAGCTATGAAAAGCCCTGGATCTGCAATGTGGCAACAAGCTAGCCAAATTCTAGCTTCTGAAATCCAAATCCATTCACAGCCCTATCAATTTCGCCAGTTTTCATTTTATCTGGGCAAAGTCTGATCCCTCCTATGGGGAAACATTAATATTGGGCTTGATCTAACATTAGTCCTACTATGCAGAAGACCACAGTCCTCAGGTTTCACTTCAGGGGATGTAGAGCCAAATGTCTTTCTCCTTTTTTGTACACAAAGGGGTGCCAGTTACTGAACAAATCCTCCATTGTCTTTTGTGAAAGCCGTACAGCTTCTGCTTTGGCTGGGAGCCAGGAGTAGTCAGGAGTATAGTAACCCCATATTAGAAAGCCTGGAGTATAAATTTAATGGCACACCAGGAAAAACAAAGAGTGAACTGCTGGATAGCTCAGTGGTTTATGTATCTGGCTGCAGGTTGGGAGTTTGATTCCCCTGGACTCAATGATTCATAGAGTCCCTTCCAACTCTGCAGTTCTAAGATGGTGATGATGATTTCAAACAAAATTTAGGATATGTGGTGGGCAGAGACAATGGTAGGAGGCCTACCATCTCTCAAGAGGGACTGCACCATGCTGAGGACAAAATAACTTTCCCCCCTTTTTAATTTTTTTTTTTAAGAGATGGCTTGACAAAATTTATAAAAGTTTTTTGCCATTTTGCAGTGGTGGCTTGTGCTTGTCCCCAAAGTTTTGGAGTGAGGAGTACTCTTTGGATCATAGGGTGACTGCGCCATTCTCTTATCTATCTTATGCTTTTGAAAAAGTGAGGGATAGTAACAGGAAAGTTCCAAGTACTGCAATCAGTTATTTTTCAAAAACACTGTAGCAAAAATGAATTACTGTACCTATATTGTTGTGCATTTTGCTGCCTTGTGGTGTGAAACCAACTATTAATTTGAACAAAGGCTAAAGGGATTTCTATCCCTGTGAGTGACACACTCTTACATTCTTAGATTAATACCTCTTAGGTTATATTTATTTTCCATTACAAATAGTATTTATCTCTTGCATATAACTAGTATGAGTAATCACTCAGCTATGGATGTTATCGGACTTTTGAGTCCAATGGTTAAATGTTAAAGGTTTCATGCTTTAGGCTCTTGTGGTGTTAAATTCCAGTATAAACTAGGATCATGGTAGCATCTCTGTTTTGGACCAACTTTAATACTTTGAAACATAGGTCTCAACTTTATTTCTACTGCACTTTAGAAAAGAAAGTTTCCACACTAAATCACATATGGATGGGGTAGAGGGAGGCTTCTGAGGTACTGCCAGTGGTTTTATTACATTTCTCGCATGGAAACTCAAAGGTTTGTTTACTGGCATTTATTCTAATTTACACTGATTAGCCCAATGAGAATTGAGAGAGAGAACAGCTATGAAATGTTTACGCTTGCCAGCAACTCCTGCCTGCTTCAATGCAAGGTATCAGTGAATTGAAACAGCTGCTGTTACACACCAATGGGTGCACCGTGTGTCACATAATACCATTGCAGGAATGCAGTACCCTTAAATAGGGGACTGACAAATTTATAGCAGCACAGAAGAATCTCTCCCACAGCACACACATGCTGTAAAGGCACACCCTGCACCCAACCTAATTAAACAAATAAAAATACTCTTCAAGTTGACTTGCACCATGAACACAAGGAATAAGGTTAAGTCTTCATTGCATGTTGCTGTGCTTGGTGAATCTGCTTACAACATGTTTACAAAGGTGTTTCATCAGCTGTTCTGTTCTTAGCTATACAGCGGTATCACAAGTGCATCCTGCATCCATGGGAATTGTGTTGCTTCTCGGACTGGCCTGTATGTGGGAACAGAAGCATGAAGAAAATACCAAACCAAACAGAACAAAAACCCCTGGCTTGTATAAATATATTCATTACTAGCACGTGCAAAAGGCCCCAACCTGCTTTGAACCCAAATATCTGTGTTCTTTTAAGAGTCATCCTGACATACTCTGTCTGGAGTGATGACATTGTCTATCTGTCTCTATAAATTAAATAAATAAATAAATCCAAAATTACTGTGATGGGGAGTGGAGTGCACACAGCTCCATCCATCTCAGGGATGTTCATATTTGCAGCACTGCACCAAAAAGTGAAAAGAGAGGGGGAGGATAGGGAGAGGAAAGACAGACTCAAAAGCCTTAATTCTGTTGCCCATCCAATCAAAGTCCATACAGGAATCCTCTTTCCACCACAACACACTCAGTCTTAATAGTATGGCAACATTTTGGTAAAGTTTGGTAAATCAAGCTGACTGAGACAAGGAAGAAAAGAAGACTGTTCTAGACCAGAGAAAGGATATCAAAGCAGGAACAAAAATCTGTCACTTTGCCCTATAGCTCTCCAAAATGATTGGTGTAGTAACTGCAAGAGTATGCAAAATGCATGGGGGTGATCTCATCTGAACCTTTCCCAGCACCTCTCGGGTAGGAGCATCCAAGGAAGCTCTTTACCCCGGGGGGGGGGGGGGGGCTCTGCTTTCACCCACTTTCTTCTTTGGTATCAACAGTTCACTGTATACTGTGCATCAGTTGCAATTTCTTTCTTCATCAATTTAAACTGCAGGCCATCTTTTAAACCCAAGTGGAATAATAGGGGTCTGTTGGAGTGTTGTTCCAATTTAGGTATGAACAGCAGCTGTTTGCTCTGCCCCATAATTCCCCCCAAATCAAGCAAATGGCCCAGCTCAGTCTGGGTTTGCACATTTGCTTGAAAACCGTGCACATGCCTATTTCTTTGTCTTGACAATTAATGCCAAAGTTTTACAGATACATAATTTTGCACTAAGGTTCAAATCAGCACTAGGAAGGCAACAGATATAATTTGACTCCAAGTCCCATCAGCTCCACCCAGGGATGATGGGCATTACAGTCCGACAACATCTAGAAAGCTAAAGGGTCAAAGCAATGTTTAGCCCAGGATATATAAAGAAGTGTTTTGAGTCCAGTCAATTTTGCATGAGTTTGTTCATGATCCAGTATGTCCTGTTTCCATATTAATCTACATAGTTGGCATAGGCAATGGTGAGAGATGATGGAGGCTGTAACTCACCAATATTTAAAGAACCACATCTTGCCTTCCCCTAATTTGAATGTGACCCTGCTTGTTCCTACTTACCCCACTTGATTTTTCACGAGGTAGTACATACACTGCCTGACTATTACTGTTAATACTGTCATGAGAAGCAAAGGTGAAGTAATAACAGACGATGCAGGAAGTGTCTGATCAAATTGAAATTTGTTGGTCATTTACATGGTACATATTCTAGATGGTTTACTGGATTTTCTTCTATTCCAGCATGTGATATAACGAAATGTAGGTCTCATACGTCCTTCTAAAACTGTGGTAAAACTGTTCTAGATGGAACACTGGTTCTCCATAGTATATCTGACTGTGTACTGATGATATTGGTATTATTTCTGCCACTCACACAACATTAACCTTGTTTCAGTGAGAACAATGCTCATGGTAAAAGCCAAGGTCTTCTGGGTTCTTTTGTACCTTTTGCAAGGCCTAGTTTATTTATTAATCTTATTCCCACCCCCCAGGAGGTGGTGAATGTAGTGCTATTGCACATCTCATAGTTCATCTACATGATCAGAACTTCCCAACTGGAAATTTTCAATTAGGTTCCTCAGTTAGTTGCAAAAAGCAAACAACAGCTCAAGAGCTGGAATCACATCAGGGAAATTTTAGTTTATATTTTTACCAAAGCATTCAAAATGTTTTTAGGAAAGAAATGGTTTTCAGAGAAGAGGGTAGAAACTTTTAATTAGGTTAAGAAAAATGCTCCAGTAAAGAAACTCCAAGAAGGAATGTGGTGGGTTTTTCGGTACATTTCTTGCTCTTTGTACTTGTTCTGTAGGCTACATGTGCTGTCTCATATAGATTTATTTTCTGTCCTGTGTCTGGGTCCCTGCTACCCTAAAATTTTCTTTTAAAAACAAAATTCTTTAGTGATATATCACTACAGCGATATATACATGCCATTTTCCAGTCACTTCCAATTGTTTGTTGATGTGCCACCTGGTGGGATAAGTCACTAGATAAATATAGGGCAGCATTAAAAGGGACTTGAATTGTTGAAAACCTAGGGGGGGAAATAAACTATAAGCCACACAAAAGCAGGGACAAGATTACAGTAGGGAAGACAACAGCTAAATGATAGATAGATAAACTGTTGTGGGAAAAGATTTTTTTTCAATAAGTGATGAAATGCTTAGTCAATAAGTGACTAAGCATTTTAAAAAAAAAAAACTTCTAAAAGGGAGCAAGCACAGTGGCCATGCAATGGCCACAGCACTCCAAAACATGACCCATTCACAAAGTAAATAAATTGACAGGAACATTCACACATGCCAAAACAATAACAATTGAAGCAATACAGGGACTGGATTATTTTCAAAAGGTGGAAGTGAGGTGAAAGAAGACCAATTGGCTGGCCAAATGAATCGATGTGACCGGTGCATCTTGTGAACCAAAATTTATGAAATGATTTAAATTACAGCAGAATTAATATAACGTTCTTTTGGCATATGTAGCTTCACTCTGAGTCATACCTGAATGTCTTTCTTTATGCCTTTTGGGATGCACAGGTGGTGGTGGTGGTAGTAATTTTAACCCTTTGATGGCCCTAGTGAGTCAAGCATAGAAGGAGTTCCTTTTTTGACTGCCTTATAATACGTAAACTGCTACTGAGGAAGGGATTTCAAGAGGAGACTTGTTCATTTTTTTAAAACATACACATTTTAACTAGTTTTAGCAAGATTTTTTATGTTGAGCTTTTTAATAGTTTTAACTCTGTAAATAGCACAACAATAGCACAACAGTTTTCAAAAGAGTATATAGAAAAGTGTTGCTTTGTGTATATATATAGATTTCAGCATTGCACTATTTTTCAATATAGCTTTAGTTTCTGTATGATTGTTGTAAGATTTTGGATTTTGTGAAGATCTGATTTAAATTGATACCAGTATTCATATTTTTAGAGATCTCAGGCTTTCAGGAATAATTCTTATTTTTGTTTTGATTGGTATCTTGTTCTTTTGGTCTACTTTGGTTTATTACATATTTACATCAACCATATTATTTATTTTCACGGGAAAAATTAGCAAAAAATCATAAATGGGGGGCGGAATTATACTCAAGACTCAGTTGTTCAGTAAAGACGCAATATTGAGGATGTTTTTTTTACTGAAAAACAATCTCTCAGAGCTTCCAGATGTATCTTGCTTTAAAAGACTTACAGTTTCTTGAAAGGACTCCCTTGTTTCCTTGATGTCTGATACATCTCAAATAATGGACATTGCATATCCAAGAACCACTTATATACTAGAGTTTGTTTCTCCTCTCCTGTAAACACATCATTTACAAACCAGCTTGCCTTCTGCCATTTTTTAAATTCAACTCTAGAATTTTTCCCTCCCAGAATACACTATGACCTGCATTTACATCAGTTCAGCTTTTGGGTTACATTTGGCTATGCATTGCCTCTGTTTTTTGGGACCTGGACATCTTCTAAACGACATCTACCTAGTTTCTTTGCTGAGCAACATTGTGAAGTGAGGTAAATTGTATCAGGTGGTAAGGCCTCCATCTGAAACCAGGTCTTGCATGTCACAAAACCTCTCCTTATTTACAAGAGTTTATTTTGTGCCAAGTTCAAAAACCAAGGACAAGATGCTGCATAGACAGATTTTTGGAATCCACATGACAGGCGGGAGCACCAGACGTGTTTGGCACGCTTTTTCCAGTCAATATAAATCAGAAGTTTATGACAAGCACAAGTTCATAAGAAAGTTGAAACAGGCCTCTCCACAGAGTGGTATGCAACTCCAAACGGCGCCCTATCAAACCACTTCTTATTTATAGGGTATAAAACATGCCCATTTTTAACCTCTGACTTTTCTTGAATAACCACTGTGTTTCCTAAGATCACCTGGCTGGTCTTATGTGCAAATCATTGAGACATACTTAGGATTTCAGAGATTAGCTCACATGTCTTTCATTGACCTCCGAAGTCATTCAGCTTCAAGAACTACCCTTTGCTTTTCTGAGTGGCTGTCATCAAAGCTCTCGCCAAGAGGACATGAAATGGCTCCTTTCATAGGTGCAGTTCAGATCAAGCAACTTGTGTAAGGCAGGCCCTTCACACACACACACACACACACACACACATGGATCTGAGCTTGATGCTAAAATCAGATGGAGACTGGCTTTCTCATTTACATTCCACGACTTGCTTAAGCTGTTAGGCCTGATTTTTTTAGGTATGATGGACAGGAAAAACACCAGGAAGTGGGCTGCCATCCTTGAAAGTGTGAGCATAATAAAACATGCTTTTCAGATGCCTCCAGATGCTCTGTTATTCTTTTTAGCCTCAGGGATAGTTTTTCCCCCCCCTGAATTGATTATTTTGCCATGATGGCACACTAGGTTTTAATTTTTAGTAAATCTCAAATGATATTATCTTACATATTGATGTTTCATATTATAATTTTTTTTAACTAGAGATGTCAAATTTCCAGAAACATAGAAGCATTATTGAGGTGCAATGTTTCTCTCAAGTTTTTTTTTTGTGGGGTGAGGAGAAATGGAAATGCTGGGGTGGGGACTGAAATACATAGAATCCTTGCTTTTTACATGAAACTTAAGCCTAATTTAGTAACATAATAAATAACATAAAATTCTTCATAACTACTGTGTTGTGAAAGTATATTATTTATATCTTAAAAGTAATTTCACTTATCTCAAAAAAGAAAATAGTTCATTCCAATATTTTTCAAGCTTTAGTTTCAAGTCTTTCCACTGGGGAAAAAACTGGAAATGTTTCATTCTTTAGCATTGCCAGCACTTCTTTTACTTCTTGTGATAATGGAGCTTTATCTCTCTCCAGGCCTAACATTTATTTCTTTAGTAAAAATTTTACACCAGACTTTAGCAATGCTCTCAGGATAAATATTTTGCCTACACAATACTGTCTGATGTAGACTCGGTGCTGATTTAGGGCCTGCATGTTTTATGGCAATTTCCACCTGCACATTTTGAAAGAATTGAACTTCTGCAATGAAAAAATAACTAGTTTTTTCCCTCTTACACCTAGAGACTAGTGGCTACCCTACAAACATCCTGGACTGAGGAAACCTCTTTGATTTTGGCAGGACGCAGCAAACTTTCCAAAGACTAGATCAGCTTACTGGCACAGCAGGAGGGTTGTACAGGATGAATGATACCAGGATACCATTCAATTTATGGCCACCCCCGCACCCCACCTTCTCCTGCTGAGGAGCTTATGCAGATCTTTCAAGGATTTGCTGCTAGTCTAACCTGGTTTCAAAACTGCAAGACCAATTACGTCCCAGGTCTTGGCCTTTTCTTTCTCTTGGATAGGCCTCTCCTTTTTAATTTTATTGCTCTCTGTTGGATTTAGAGAGTGCAAAGCGGTAGAGCCTTGTGCACCTGTTTAGCTGTGGGTTCAGCTCTGATTTTATTCAGCATTTGCCTTGCATATTTCTTCATTCCTTAGCATTGCCAGCAGTTCAAATAAAATAACTTGGACAGAGGTAAATTAAATACAAAGCTTCCCTGTATGATGACAGGACATAATTGCCACATATAGCATTTATGACCTCACTCTTCAGCCAAAAAGACTCTTTGAGTGGCTTGCAACTCAATCCAAAACAAGGCAATCTCTGGCTGCAAATTTACTGTCTAACAAATATAACCAAAAACAAAGGGGAGAGGGGAGGGAAAAGCAAAGAAAGAGGAACAGATAAGAATTGGGAAGGGGGCTTCTGCTTCTCAGTTGACTGTGGAAGTGAACCCAATATATGAGCAAAGTTAACTGGTTATATGGGAACCTCAAACTAAGGAAAAATCCCTCATCTCTTTTCATCTGTATAGGTGACAAAATACACCCAGCAGCTGTATTTTGGCTAAGGCCTGTATATTTTACCTATAGCTCATATGGCATGTGGGGAGTTATTCCAGGCCTTGTGCTGCTGCTGTGGAAGGCCCACCTTGAGTCGCCACTGCCAAGGCATGTGTAACAAGAAGCCTCAAAAGTCATGATGTTGGCACTCCACCTCTGCCTTGCCCCAGATGGCATGATTTGAAGGACAAAGTGCACACGCCCCAGCTTTCTCCCTGATCTCTTCGAAGAACAGTATTTATTTTGCATTATGTATTTTATATTATGTATCTTAGTATTGCCTTTCTCATAACCATCATCATCATCCTGTGCCATCAAGTCAATTCTGACTTAAGGTGACCATTTTCGGGGTTTTCCAGGTAGCGAGTAAGAAGTAATTTACCATTTCCTTTGTTCTGGGGACATTCTGGGACTGTGCAGCTTGCCCAAGGACACACAGATTGGCTCTTCCGGGATGCACAGTGGGGAATCAAACTCCCAACATCTGACTCTGCAGCCAGACACCTAAACCACTGAGCTATCCAGCCATACTGGAGTACAAATAGTGTGGAATGTGGGGAGAACACCACAGGGAAACCCAAAGTACAGAGAGTGCAGGGAGAAAGGACTCAACACACTCTAGTATTTCAGCTCTAACCTAATCCTCCCTAAGAATTGCTTTTAAAAGGAAAATAAATCCAGTAGTGGATCTCTTTCCTAAAAAGTTTGGCCCACAGACAAACTAAATTTAAAAAAAATCAGAGAAACGCTTTTTTGTTGTTTAGTCGTTAAGTCGTGTCCGACTCTTCGTGACCCCATGGACCAGAGCATGCCAGGCCCTCCTGTCTTCCACTGCCTCCCAGAGTTTGGTCAAATTCATGTTGGTAGCTTCATTGACACTGTCCATCCATCTCGTCCTCTGTCGTCCCCTTCTCCTCTTGCCTTCACTCTTTCCCAACATCAGGGTCTTTTCCTGAGAGATTTCTCTTCTCATGAGATGGCCAAAGTATTGGAGCCTCAGCTTCAGGATCTGTCCTTCCAGTGAGCACTCAGGGTTGATTTCCTTTAGAATGGATAGGTTTGTTCTCCTTGCAGTCCAGGGGACTCTCAAGAGTCTCCTCCAGCACCACAATTCAAAAGCATCAATTCTTCGGCGGTCAGCCTTCTTTATGGTCCAGCTCTCACTTCCATACATCACTACTGGAAAAACCATAGCTTTGACTATTCGGACTTTTGTCGGCAAGGTGATGTCTCTGCTTTTTAAGATGCTGTCTAGGTTTGTCATCACTTTCCTCCCAAGAAGCAGGTGTCTTTTAATTTCGTGGCTGCTGTCACCATCTGCAGTGATCATGGAGCCCAAGTAAAATCTGTCACTGCCTCCATATCTTCCCCTTCTATTTGCCAGGAGGTGATGGGGCCAGTGGCCATGATCTTAGTTTTTTTGATGTTGAGCTTCAGACCATTTTTTGCGCTCTCCTCTTTCAGCCTCATTAAGAGGTTCTTTAATTCCTCCTCACTTTCTGCCACCAGAGTGGTGTCATCTGCATATCTGAGGTTGTTGATATTTATTCCGGCAATCTTAATTCTGGTTTGGGATTCATCCAGTCCTGCCTTTCGCATGATGTATTCTGCATATAAGTTAAATAAGCAGGGAGACAATATACAGCCTTGTCGTACTCCTTTCCCAATTTTGAACCAATCAGTTGTTCCATATCCAGTTCTAACTGTTGCTTCCTGTCCCACATATAGATTTCTCATGAGGTAGATAAGTTGGCCAGACACTCCCATTTCTTTAAGAACTTGCCATAGTTTGCTGTGGTCCACACAGTCCAAGGCTTTTGCGTAGTCAATGAAGCAGAAGTAGATGTTCTTCTGGAACTCTCTCCATAATCCAGCGCATGTTAGCAATTTGGTCTCTAGTTCTTCTGCCCCTTCGAAATCCAGCTTGTACTTCTGGGAGTTCTCAGTCCACATACTGCTGAAGCCTACCTTGGAGGATTTTGAGCATAACCTTGCTAGCGTGTGAAATGAGTGCAATTGTATGGTAGTTGGAGCATTCTTTGGCACTGCCCTTCTTTGGGATTGGAATGTAGACTGATCTTTTCCAATCCTCTGGCCACTGCTGAGTTTTCCAAACTTGCTGGCATATTGAGTGTAGCACCTTAACAGCGTCATCTTTTAAGATTTTAAATAGTTCAACTGGAATGCCATCACCTCCACTGGCCTTGTTGTTAGCCATGCTTTCTAAGGCCCACGACTTCACTCTCCAGGATGTCTGGCTCAAGGTCAGCAACCACACTATCTGGGTTGTCCGGGACATCCAGATCTTTCTGGTATAATTCCTCTGTGTATTCTTGCCACCTCTTCTTGATGTCTTCTGCTTCTGTAAGGTCCCTACCATTCTGTAAGGTCCCTACCATACAGAGAAACGCTGTAGTAGGCCAAAAATGAATAGTGGAAGTTTTCCTTGCCTGTTACATATTTTAAAAAGTTATCTGTGAAAAGAACTGTAATGTCACAGTCTATGATCAAAATACAGAGTTTACTGGAGATGTGAGATGTTCACCTCTAACTATCTGTCCTGGCCCCTGCCCTTAGCTGCTTGCTTGTGGAGCCTAAGTATTTATTTTAACTACTCGGAGGCTTGAATTAAATACCATGATTACAAAACCCTGACTTCAAACTCACAGAGTGGCCTACAGAAGCATTGTAATTTGACTTCTTGACTGCCAGTTTCACTTCACAAGCAGCCAGCCCAGGCGTTTTCCTGTTTCTAACAGCGTGGAGAATCAGAAATGTGTTGATCAGGTCTTGGATCCGCAGCCAGACAGTCTAACAGTGCTGAACTTGAATCACTTTCTGAAGCTAAGAGCAAGTAGTTCCAGATATAGACATTGAACAATGGCAGGACATTTCTGAGTCAGCTCACACACAATTACTTATGCCTGTGACCTACCTCCATGAGATCCTAAATGCTGGCAAGCTTCCCGAGCTGCTGTGGAGGAAGAGATAGCAGGGTCTGTGTACTTCAAATTTCAGAAGCTCTAGCCCACAGGAGGAAGAGTTCAGGAATTCCATGAGATATTCAGTAACCTCTGGGGGGCCTGTGCTGAGAACCAGTACGATATTACTAGAGATGGCCATGAACCTTGGTTCGGAGGTTTATGGCAGTTTGTATGCATGGCACCACAGGTGCAGCAAGTTCCCTTCCCCATCCTCCCCGGCTGGACCCCCCACTCACCAGCTGGCATGCACTCCCCTCCTCCAACTCTTTGGCTGTTCGATCAGTCTCAGGCAGAAGCATGGGCTTCCCTGCCCCGCTTCCTTGGGTGATCACCCACTCAGGCACGGAGGCAGGACAGGCAAACCCGTGCTCCTGCTGGGGATTGGTTCAACAGCTGAAGAGGAGGAGAAGAGGATTGCGCTCTGACTGGTGAGTGGAGCATTTGCTGGGGGGGGGGGCAGGGGAAGGGAACGCACGGCACTTACGAAACAGCATGAACCTCCGAACTGACATTTGTGCCCATCTCTAACTATTACTGCAACAGTTGAAGAAACTTAAGAAAAATACTTCCAAAATTACTACAGTTATGCATACCGGTATTCATATGTAATTCCAGTAGGTATGTATTAATTTCAGAGACTGCAGTAAATTAGCCATAACTTTTCCATTGCCTGTTAACTTGAGAGCAATCCTAACAAACTCACTAAAGTCTCTTTCTTGTGCCTAAGGATCAAACCATATGCTACCAATAACGCATCATTAGAGTAGACTCATATTATAGTTCAAGAAAGTTTATTTATCTCTTTCATTTATAGTCCACCCAAGAAATCAGAATTCCAAGATTTGGAAAGACAGCTATGAAGCAACTCGAAAAAATCCTTAAGAGTAAGGATGTGTCACTGGAGATATTTCTTATTATTATATGTAGATGATAAAGCTGGAAAGGGGGGTGGAATGACATATTTGAAATATAGTATTGGAGGAGAACTTCATGGATATCATGGGCCATCAGAAAGACAAATAAGTCAGTGTTAGATCAATTTAAGCCTGAATACTCTCTAGAAGCAATTGACTAAACTGGGGCTATCATATTTGGGGACAGCATAAGAAGAGACAACTCACCAAGAAGACAATAATGCCATGAAAAATGGAAGTCAGCATGAAAAGAGGAAGACCAAGCATGAGACTGATTAACTCAATACAGGAAGGCACAGCCTTTCATTTGCAAGACCTAAGCAGAGCTGTCAGTGGTGTGACCTTTTGGAGGTCTGTGATTGAGAAGGGTCCCCATGAGTCAGAAGCATGTTAATGGCACATGATAAGAAGAACGACATTTCCTCCACTATACAGATTTAAGGCTGAAGTCTTTCATGTCTGAGAATTTAGACTTACAAAGAGAAAACAGTTAATGGCCTGAATATCTGTCCCAGAACAAAGCAAGCTTGCTTGCAAATTAAGGGAGTCGAGAAAAGCTCCTGTTGTGACAGTAACACACAAACACTTAAGGAATTTCCTCTTGTACAAACAGATGGGTCATCTGTAATATACAGTTGGGCCTTTACTCTTTTTGGCTTTTATTTCGCTTTTCTGTATAAGAGATGCTCTCTCAACTTCTGTCAGGGATGCTATTTTTATTATCCATAAATGTCTGCAGTCACTGCCGTCTGTTAAGAGTGAGTTCAGGCTTTATGGCCAGGCATTGTTGTGGGAAGGTAGGTGGTATGGCCTATATTGGAAAGCAGCTGATAAATGTTTTGGGTTGACATCTGATTTTTTTTTACCTGGTGCATCTTATTGCAACACAGTACAGGAGTACCTCGGTTTGTGTACACCTCGGCTTAGGTAATTTTCGGTTTACGAACCGAAATCTGTAAGAAATAATGCCTCGGTTTACATTTTTTATGGGGAGGGGTTCGTTGTACGAAAAGGACGCATCGCGCCTGGAGGTTTCTAGTGCCGCCACCATTGCTACGGCAATCCGCGTTCCGGTTTACGTAATTTCTGCATTACGTAACGTCCCGGATGACGGATTAATTTCGTAAACCGAGGTACTACTGTATTGTAGCTGTGGGCGAGAGTGATCCTTTGCATAGTAGCCTTCTCCGGGTTTGAAATCAAGTGAGCCAATCTGTGATGCACTTTTATTGGTGGGCCAATAAAAGTGATAATGTGACTATTTCTGATGCTGGCTACCTTCCTGCCTTTCAATGAATTGCTTTCCTTGAAAGCAACATTTCATTGCGAGGGTAGCAAGTTCACATATTCCACTGTAAATGGGATCGACTGTGCTTCCCTAGATTTAAATAGATGGCCAGTGCCATGATTGATGGAGGAGAAGTCACCCTTCTGATGTTGGGGGGTGCAGGGCGGGGATAGCACTCCTTGGTGCAGCTGCTGCCATAGAAAGATTACAGAGCTGCCAGGTTGCTTTGCAGAAGCCGCGTAGTCGGAGGAGCAGGGATCTCACTTTCCAGACAGAAATGCTCAGCTGCCAGTTTTCCCTACGACTCTGAGACGTGTGCGAAGGCCTTGCCAAAGAAAAGCAGGGATATATCTGCAGGTAGGCTTGGCTTTTCCTCTGGGGGAGACTTTTCCCTTCTACAGTATAGATGTGTTTTGTGTCAAATGCATTGCACTTCAGGGTCAAACTAGATGTGAAGCCAACTGCATATTCCTTGCAGTTGGCAATGTTTTCCCTCCAGGGAGAGGTTTTTCTCAGAGAAGCTTGTCTCTGGAATCAGACTTGCAAAATAAGTCCAGGTTCACCTGAATCTCAAAAACAAAGCATGGTGGAATAAAAGATACAGAGATAAAGAAAAGCACATGCTATGACAAATGCATTTTGCCCTTTAGGTAGCACCGCTTGCTAGCACTTGGGGGTGGTGCCACTTTTTATTGGCTGAATTTGCTTGACCCTCAGACACATGCCTTAAAGGTCTGCTAAGAAACATAGGAGTTAAACATGAGAGAATATTGTCATGAGTGAAATTTCTGTTACTATTCTGTTCTTGCTAAGCTTTCTGACTCATGTGCCCCATAAGCCTCCATAACACCATTCAAACCAATAATTATTGACTGTAAGCACAGAATCAAACTTAGAAACCACAAGCAGGCCTGCTTTTGGAATAAGGCCAGAGCTGGACCAACGATTAAGCACAGTGAGGGACCTGCCAGAGTGATCAGATTCCGATCATCGTGAAAGGCAGCAAATTGTTTGCTACTGCCATGTTACTTTATATTGTCTACTATCAGAAGGAGGTGCATATTTCTCAGGGTACAGCTACATTGCAATATAATCTGCTTTTTGCATCAGAGTGTGCACACTTGAAATTGATGTACAATTTTCCAATTACATGATGTAAAGCTAAGAGTGAGAAAACCAGCACTTTTTTCTGGGGTCATTTGTTCCTTTTTGTACGGCAGGCAAGGGAGTTATTTATTTGAACCAATTCAGTTACAGATTTTTTCCTTCCCTTTTCTGGTGTGTATAATCAGTTGTTTCAGTCTAAATATGCAGTTGGGGGCACGCCCCACAGTGATGTTTTTGGTGACATCAACAGTGGGGCACAGTATGGCATTACAGCAGAATAGTGCCATACACTAATGGGAATGGTTTGTTTGTTTGTTTGTTTGTTTGTTTGTTTAATAAATAAATAAATAAATAAATAAATAAATAAATAAATATTCCCCCTCCATTGAAAGCCTCTAGTTTCTCCATCAAACATTTCTTCTTCTTCTTTTAATCTGCTTGTCTAGCACTGTGGCAGATTAGTGCCAGGCTGCAGTGCCAAGTCTACCTTGGTCGCCTGGTTAGTTTGCTATCTTTCCGTACTTGAATCTTCCACTGGGACAATTACAACATTTACCTTTCCTTCTACCGTGTTTCCCCGAAAATAAGACAGGGTCTTATATTAATTTTTGCTCCAAAAAACGCAGTAGGGCTTATTTTCAGGGGATTTTTTTTTCCATGTACAACAATCTACGTTTATTCAAATACAGTCATGTCATCTTCTTCTGGTTGCTGCACAATGGTGGAAGGCGGGCTTTCACTTAACTGGGGCTTATTTTTGAGGTAGCGTTTATATTACGAGCATCCTGAAAAATCATACTAGGGCTTATTTTCAGGTTAGGTCTTATTTTCGGGGAAACAGGGTACAAATGTTTGTCCTTCTAGCTTTAATTGAACAGCTCCGAGCTCTGCAGGAGACTGTTATATCTTTCAAAGTAGCCCTAGGTCACCATGACAAGAAATAAAAAGAGTCCAAACTGCTGGGAACAGAATGTTATGCTCCTGCCCAAAGCAGAAGGATGAAGGGGAGCGGTGTGGAAGAAGCTGAGATATTCCCCTTTCAAGTACACATCTGTTGTTTCTCCTCCCAAGAAAGTGCCAAAGGTTGCTCACCACATCCCCACTTCTTAAGCCACCACCATCCATGCACAAATACACATTTTATGACCTCTTTTTCAATATGATATGGGGGGGAATAAACTCCTCCCCTCCCTGCTCTTCCCAAATCAACCCTTTCTCCAAGAAGAGGAGTGGTGTAGGAAGAAGACACATCTTCCATGGTGCACATCCTCAGTGGGGGCAGAGTGGAGTTGGTGAACTAGGGAATTGAGGAAGCCCTACCCTTCCACTCCGGGAGGCAGTGGAAGACAGGAGGGCCTGGCGTGCTCTGATCCATGAGGTCACGAAGAGTCGGACACGACTAAACGACTAAACAACAACAACCCTGCAGTGGCTTCTTTTGTTAGGCTCATGCTACTCACAACCCCTGCCTGTGCTCAACTCCGCCCGCCCCCATCAAGTGCAGAGTCAACTTTCTTGCTTACTTCCCTCTCTCTCTCTCTTAATTCTCCATGCATCTCCAATTGCTGCACTGAGTACCTGCTGCTGATCATTCTTGCCCCACGCTTTTGTTTTCTGTCTCCCACCCTGAGGATTTTGCTCTTTGAGGCATATTTCTTTCCCTTCCATGCTTCTTTCGAGATGGCCACATTTCCAAAATCTCTTTCCATCTCTCTGATTTCCCCCTCATTCTTCCATGCTCTCAGTGCTCATGGAAGATTTTTGCCTTGAAACATGAGGATATTCCCCCTTCAAGTATGCGTCTGCTGTCTCTCCCTTTAAAAAGAATTTTTTAAAAGTTCTGCTTGCCAATTTTGTTTTGTTTTGTGCCTTAGTGCAGCATTTGCACAAAGAAATAACACGAAGTAATTGGAGGGATCAAGGAAGCAAAATCATCATCATCGCATACATACTGCGCCGATATTTAGGTTTTGGGTTAAAACTTGTATCTGTTATATAATACCAGTCAATGTTTTTATAATTTTGACTGTGTCTTTTTTTTTAAAATAATAATAGAACCTTTAAACTGCAGAGCTGGAAGGGACCTTCTGGATCACCAAGTCCAGCCCCTCTCAACAAGGCACACTGGGGAATTGAATTCTTTTTTTCCCCTGCTCACATGACGCAAAGGCCACTTTGAATTGGCGCACCCCTTTTTGCTCCCTTTTCGTCTCTGCCACTGGGGCTTCTACTTCTTTCAAGCCTGAATGATTCCCGTGTGATCAGTTATTTCATTCTTGTAAAGCTGGGGGAGCTGTGTTTGTGACTGGTGTTTCAGTAACATAGGGAGTTGGGGCATAAAATTCAAGACCATGGGAACACCCACCCCCACATTCTTTCTCACGGATTGTCCTTTGATTTTTTTTAAATTACATATATGAAATTAGCCCTAGATCACCTTATCACTAGCATTGACATACTAGCTTAGTGCTAGATCTCCTCAGATGAAGAAAAAATATTAACACTTACAAACAAAACAGAAACAATCCAGATGAAATAAAATATATTCCTGTGGTGTGTGGTATTTCTGTACACATTAAGAAGACCTTTAGAACACTGCCACCTTTTCTAGAACATTATACAACCCTTTCATAATGAAGCAACTTGACAACAAACCATAAAAGGATCAACAGAGGCAGGACCAGAGGGGGGGGGGGAAAGGAAAGAAAGGAGCATTGGGTGAAATGTGAATCACATTGCACTGAATGCAAACACTGAAATCCTGAATCAATCTGCAGCTCCTGTGTGATCACTGGCCGCAAATTCAAATTCAAATATGGAGCTAAGCCAGACTGGAAAGATTTGGCTTGCCAGTGTAGTTGCAGTCTAAGTCACTTTTCTCTCTCTAACGTCTCTTATCAGTTGCACTGACTTTTACCAGCACTTGCCTTACCCATTCCATGTTGTCTTTGGATTTTATAGCTCTATTGCTACTGCTTTAGTTTTACATTTGATTGTGTACATTACATAGAAAATAGTATCTTCTAATATGACAATTGGAGTTACTGCCTGCTCTCCCTTTTTTCTAGCAGCTTCCCACTCCCTTACACATGGTTGCCATTCTTTCAGATCAGGATGTAGGACCTCAGGGTCTTTTGTAAGGGAGCATATTTTTTTCTGGCTTTCAGAAAAAAAGATAACAGGCACAGAATCAAACCCCGTTGTTCCATATAAGAATTTTCCCACGCAGACTATGATTCTATTTTCACTAAAACTGTTTGAATGATACAATCCTGAACAACCTAAATTAACTCTTTAAATGACGAAATCCATGCCTATGAAATTGGCAACCCCTTGAACTATGTTCTAGCACCACCTAAAACTCCCTCCAGACCTGGCTTTTAGAAGCAGGCCTAAAAATTCCAATTACCTAGCAGCAAAGCTGTCAAATCAAAACATGATTAGAAAATAAATTGAAGTATTATATATACCTAATCCAACATAGAGGTGTGAATAGCTTGATCCTGTAGGTCCAGACAGGTGAGGTCTGCAGAGCCTCCTCGTAGATCCTAGATGGGGGACCCTGGAGATACTTAGAAGGGAGGTTAGTTAGGAGAAGGAAAAGTTAGCAAGAGGAAACGTCATCCTCTCTTTTTCAGGGAAGAGGCCCAGGAACCAAGATTTAGAGTAAAGACTGAGGGGGGGGGGGGGAAAGAGCCCCTTCTCTCAGGGTTTAGTGACTTTTTGTCCCATAGACACCCCTAATGTTTCCTGCATTCTGATTGGTTTCTTGACCTTCTTCCCCAGTTGCTAACCACAAGATGGTTCCTCATTAATGAATAACATGATGGAGCCAAAACCTGTTGAAACAGTTCTCAATTGTTTTCAGGGGGTGACATAACCCTAGGCACCATATCTCTATATAAGGAACATCCCAGGCTCGTGGGGTAACAACTTTTCCAGGGGGCTACACATCATGTATCTATCTCCATTGTTTTGGGCTCAAAGAAGCTGTGTCAGCACCATGAAGTTGTTCCCAACATCCCCTTTTCCAGGCAGCTAGCATTTCCTGCCCTAAATGGGAGCCAGGCCTGTATCTGAGCCATCTTCTTGCCCCTTCTTCTGGCTTGTTCCCCTTTTTTGAACCCCCTGTTCCTGACATATAGGTGTCTTCAGGATAGGACCTGAGTAAGAACAATATTTCATAAAATGATTTAAGGAGCAAATAAATAATTTGCTGAGATAAGACACGTGGAGTGCTTTGAAAACTTGAACAACGCTGTATAAATACTGAAGAACCGTCTCCTCTTTTACTACATTTACCTGAAAAAGGAAGAGCACCTTGGTTAGAGCTAGGCTTGGCAGCCTTGGACTAAGATACAGTTAGGTTCTGGTCATTAGTGTCAAGGGGAATTAGGGTTTCTTCAGGTACCCTAGTTAACCAAATAACTTCCACACAAGGGCAAGTCCACTTTTCAGCACTCTTTAGACATACTATTGCCGGGAGTAAAGCACAACCGCATTGTAGCTTGAACTCTATTCCTCTGTCATCCTGCCCTGATGGAGACCCTGAAATAAATACATTTATGACATAAATAATCTGATTACTTTTTTGCCTAGCAACAAAGGTCCTGGAGAAGATATGCTCCCAGGAGAACTGCTTGGATCAGTTTTCATACTGAGAATCTGAGCTTACTCTGCGTCGGTAAAGTCAGACCCATTTTACAGAGCTATGGGATTGAGGCAGAGTCCTTGCCCACCTTTGTCTCTAACAGAGTTAAGCAGCTAGTTAAAGAAGAAAAAAATCTGTCTTTATTCTAAGTGGCTGGATCTGCGCACCATCTCACAAATGACCTATTCTTGTTTGTATCCACGACAGAAAACATCATTTGGTTATTTCGTCAATCCAGCTGCATCCCTTTTAAGAAAATCATTCATAGCTCAATGCTTTCAGTGCATGCCATCAGCCATTTTGGAAGGGAGATATGATAACGTCCGGTTTCATTTCATTTGTGGATCAGGAGAGGTCGAAGATGTTTTCCATTATTTATTAAGCTGTCCTTTATATAAGCACCCCAGAAGTCAAATTATTGCTGGTACTCTTAGACCTTTGCATGATAGACCCCCCCCCACTCCGTGTTTGGCTCAGGTCTGTGTGCTGCTTGTGGGCAGGGATGTAACCACTGCCTATCAAATCACAAAATTTGCTTTGGCAGCAAAGGAGATAGATACATGCCAAGCATCAAAAGCTTTAAGGGAGGATATATTTATAGATACATATGTATAAATATGTGATGGCAGTGCCATATATGTTTTTTTATTGTTAATATATTGTGATGGCCTATGGTTTTAAGCAATAAAGCTTGTTCAAGTGTACTACATCTTTCTGTCTGTGCTGGGATATATC
This sequence comes from Intellagama lesueurii, assembly GCA_037013535.1. Lineage (NCBI taxonomy): Eukaryota > Metazoa > Chordata > Lepidosauria > Squamata > Agamidae > Intellagama > Intellagama lesueurii. Next base: position 105,443,457 of record JBAJHW010000003.1, read on the forward strand.
ATATACTTCTATTCCCTGTTGACAGCTTTCCCTCACCAACAGGGAAACACTAACAGGTGTTTCTTCATTGAGCAGGCTGGTAAAGATATTGAGACACACTTACATTCTGCCCTACCACCCAGACAAGCTAGGAAGGCAAAATGTGACACCATTGTGGTTTACGCACAGATAGTAAGTTGGGATGGGGGGTGAGAAATGAACACTCTATTAGTTTTAACATTAATATTAGTGATTTAACATTAATATTAGTGAAAGTATTATTGTTGTTATTGTTTATTGCACTTCTGTCCCATGTTTCTATTGCTAGATGGCGGTCAAGGCAGCTCTCAATTCTCATAAAACACAATAAAAGAAGTCAACCAAAATTGAGCACAGAATCACCAACGTCAAATAAAATGTGACTATAAAACCCATGAAAAACAAGTTAGTCTATAAATAGTTTTAAATCATCATAATACATTATATTCTCATGCCTCCCATATAGAACACTATTGTTCTTTAATTGATTGTTAATTGAATTTTCAAAATGGCAGAACATAAGAGTGTGCGTGGACTCTGGGCATTCAGAAACATAACAACCCACTTACATACATGTGCATAATGCACAGACACTGTTGTAGATGCCAACAGCTGTTTTTCAGTGATTTTTGTCAAATTCACATTGGTAACAGATGTGCTTTAGAGCAGTCAATAGAAATCTGAGAGAGTTTTTTGGAACTTCCAAAATTACAGGTATGTATGTCTTTTTGTGGCCATTTGCCAAAACTGACTTTAGACACCTATGCACCACCACCACTCCAATACTGCTGCATTTGAATTTCCAAAAGGATTTTCTTTTTCTTTTTTCCAGAAACAAAAATTAAAATGTAAGACACTTCATTTTCAAAAATCCTGAACATATTCTCAAAGGATGGCAGAAATGTTTGTCTCCAGAAAACCAACCAGTAAATAGAAATGAAACTGCATGGCATATTAAGCCTCTACTGAAAAAGTGCTCTTTGAACCACACCATATTAGATAATTACTAGCCAGTCTCCAATATTCCATTTTTGGAATGGAACCAGAGCAGGTGATGGCTTCTGAGCTCCAGAGATTCCTGGATGAAACGGAACCAATTCAATCCAGCCTCAGGCCTGTTTATGGGATGGAGACAGCTTTGATCATCATGGTGGATGACCTATATCAGGAACTAGACAGGAGGAGTGTGTCCCTGTTGGTTCTGCTGGACCTCTCAGTGGTTTATGATACCATCAACTATGGTATCTTTCTGCATCATCTCTCTGGGATGGGACACGGAGGCATTGTTTCACAGTGGCTCTGGTCCCTCCTGGAAGACCAAACTCAGAAAGTGATGCTGGGGAACTCTTGCTCAATGCCTTGGCCTTTGGTGTTCTATAGGGTTCTGTTCCCTGTGCTATTTAATATTTACATGAAACTGTTGGGAGAGGTTATTCGGAGTTTTGAAGTTTGGTGTCACCAGTATGCAGATGACACCCAACTCTATGTTGCCTTCCACCTAACTCCAAGGAAGCTGCTCCTGTTCTGAATCACTGTCTGGCATCAGTAATGGACTGAATAAGAGCAAACAGATGGAAACTAAATGCGGACAAGACAGAGGTGCTCCTGGTCAGTTGAAAGGCAGGTCAGGGAATAGGGATTTAACCTTGCTGGATGGGATTATACTCCCCCTGAAAAGCCAGAGTTGTTGTTTGGGAGTATGCCTTGACTCATCTCTGAGCCTGGAAGTCCAGGTCTCAGCAGTAGCCAGGAATGTATTTGCACAGCTAGTGCGCCACCTGTGCCCATTCCTTGAAACATCCAATTTGGCTGTAGTGACACATGCCTTAGTTCCATCCTGTTTGGATTACTGCAACATGTTCTATGTGGGGCTGTCTTTGAAGACCATTCAGAAGCTTTTTTTGTTGTTTAGTCGTTAAGTCGTGTCCGACTCTTCATGACCCCATGGACCAGAGCACGCCAGGCCCTCCTGTCTTCCACTGCCTCCCGGAGTTTGGTCAAATTCATCTTGGTAGCTTCGATGACACTGTCCAACCATCTCGTCCTCTGTCGTCCCCTTCTCCTCTTGCCCTCACACTTTCCCAACATCAGGGTCTTTTCCAGGGAGTCTTCTCTTCTCATGAGATGGCCAAAGTATTGGAGCCTCAGCTTCAGGATCTGTCCTTCCAGTGAGCACTCAGGGTTGATTTCCTTCAGAATGGATAGGTTTGTTCTCCTTGCAGTCCAGGGGACTCTCAAGAGTCTCCTCCTGCACCACAATTCAACAGCATCAATTCTTCGGCGGTTAGCCTTCTATATGGTCCAGCTCTCACTTCCATACATCACTACTGGAAAAACCATAGCTTTGACTATGCGGACCTTTGTCGGCAAGGTGATATCTCTGCTTTTTAAGATGCTGTCTAGGTTTGTCATCGCTTTCCTCCCAAGAAGCAGGCATCTTTTAATTTCGTGGCTGCTGTCACCATCTGCAGTCAGAAGCTTTAGCTGGTACAAAATGCTTCAGCCAGACTATCGACAGGGGCTGGTTACAGAGAGCATAAAACTCTTCTGTTACGGCAGCTTCACGGGCTACCGGCCTGCTTCTGAGTTCATTTCAAAGTGCTGGCTATGACCTACAAAGCCATAGATGACTTGAGTCTAGACTCTCTCACAGACCACATTTCCCCACATACAGGTCTTAAGATAATCTGAGAGCCCTTATCTCAATCCCATTGCCTTTCTAGGTATGTTAGAGAAGGGGCCTTGGTTATAGAATGCCCTCTCCCATGAATGTAAGCTGCCCTCGCTTCTCTTTTTTTGGCAGGAAAAAGAGTGAAAACATATTTATTCCAGTGGACTTTGGGTGTTTAATATCTGATTTTAACATACCTAGTAGACTTGCATTCACTGCTAAAATATCCTTTTAATTTTTAAAAATACATTTCAAAATTTGTTTTATATGATAAATTTACTGATATTTTAAAAATATTTTTAACAGATGTTTATGTTATTTTTAATTCTTATCCCTTTAATGATCTGTGAGCCACTTTGAGTTGCACTGTTGGGAGAAAAGTGGCATATAAATATAATAAATAAATAATAACTACATAAATAGACTTAATATTCTTCCAGCTGGAGTATTCGTTCTCTGTATTGTACCTAGTTTGTTGCTGAATGTATTTATATTTTTCCCACTATCCACACGATATAAGCTAATGTCAGTTCAAACAGTGGCAAAATCTATGACTTTCAAAGGTTTTTCTAGGATGTTCCCTTTTTTAAAAAAATTGCTTTTCGGGGCAATAAATGATGGAGAAAGTATTCTGCTTTAGTATGTTAGGCAGCTCTTCCAAGCACAAAAGGAGGGGCTATTGGGAATTTGTTTGTTATTGCTTTTTAGTTAGCAAAATATGAGGTAAAACAACAACACAGAAAGGGTTCCTTTGTTCAGTGCATTCCTGTCTAAGCCAGTTTGGAGCACCTTCCAATATTAATTCCCATTTACTGGCCAGAACAGACACAACACTGGAGGCATTCAAGAGAAAATTGGACAGTCCTCTGTCAGATCTGCTTTGATTTGGATTCCTGCATTGAACAGGTGGTTGGACTCAGTGGCCTTATAGGCCTCTTCCAACTCAAGTATTCTATGATTCTATAAAAACATCAAATTTTTCTCCCAGTGTTCCTATAAGGAAGTCTACCTTTTGCTTATCATCTAAGCTAAATCTAGTCAGATTTAAGTTATCAAATATAGTTTACTGGTAAAATAATAAGATTTCTCTAGGGCACTTAAGATGTCTTTGAGAGATTCACACACCTTTACAGTATGTATACAGTTTGCTGGTCTGATAAGCTTTCATAGATCACTCCTTTGCTATGGAATCATTCTTTTTTCCAGCTTATCCAAGCTCTTGCTTCTGTCTCTCCTGGTTCATCATTCATCATGGACATGCAGGGCCCTTAAGTTAATTTGCAGTTTACTCGTCCCCCATTGAGGAAAAATAGCAGAACTAACCATTGGATGTTCTCCAGAAAAACAAATATTCTGATCAAAATCCATCCTTGTATTTTTGAGTGATTATCAGTTTGGTTACTGATCTCAGAAAAAAAAGGAGTTCAAATGAAAAAGAACAAACAACCCTTTCTCTTCAGTTAGTGTGTGATTTAGTTGGGTCAGGTGGGAGAGAGATAAAAATCACAATACTTAGAAAAACAATAAAATCCAAAAAATAATAGTTAGTATTTCTCTGAGCCAAGCTACTTGGTCTGGGCCCATAACCTATTAGGGAATGTTTGTTTTTTCATTTCTAGTTAGAAGTGTATGAGATTAAAAAAAGCAACAGCACTAAAACATGGAGAGATCAGCTCAGTCTTAACAGCCAACCCTCTCCTTGGTTTCTTTGCACACAAACTAGCACTTTGTATGGAAAAATCACTCCAGAAACATTTAAAGTAGAAAAAGTATATTTACTTACAGTTGCCATGTGTAGTTACAGTCAGAAGATTAAAAAATAAAATGGTGTCTCCAACACATGGAGAGACCCTCCATACTTGTTGCTTGGTTATAAGTCAGAGAGAGAAGAAGGGCTATCGAAACAAAAACAATGGTATCAAGCAAACAAACAGGAAGGAGGGAGGCTTGTCTCAAATGCCAGAGGCAGGATAAAGAACTTTACCAATCAAGTTAGTGGCAAAGGATAATCACATTAGGCTGTAAAAACCCCTCCCTCTGATACCCAGTGTTAGTTCTGGCCAGATTGCTATTATTCCAACAGGGACAACGTTCTTAAAAAGTTGGCAGCTAGAGCCAGAACCAGCCCTATCAACAGACAAACTGAGGCAATTAGTTCAGAACTATGTGTGCCACGTAGCCTCATTTTCACCCCCAAAGCTAGCCTGCCAGTTTCAGATTTAGTTTGAAACCTGTCCCATCAACACTATTAGACTGCCAGAACAGTTCTTTTCTAGGGTGTGCTTTGCCTCGGGCACCAAACCTGACATTTGCTTGAACTGTTCTTACAAAATAATCCCAATGGAGATTTATGTAGCACAAACAGATTAGATCATTATTTTCCATTTAGGTCAGATAGAAGAAGATGGGAAGTTATTAACCTTACTGGGTAAGGCAGACCTCAGTCTACTCTTCCCCATTTGATGCCACCAAGGTATCTTTGCAATTTCTAATTTGGCTTCTCCAATGAAACAAAAAACCAGTCCTCACTTTGTAAATATGCTATCACACTGTTTATATGAAATGGCGTAGTGCTGGAGTGAGTTCCCAAGACTGTAATTTGAGTGGCTGATCATAAACTGTCTAAGCCATTTTTCTTTCCTGGTATTCACTTGCCCTGAGCTTGAAGATTGACTTACACCGTCTGATATGCGCTCAAGGATATTTAGGACAGATAGGAAGGATGATTGGTAAACTTTGGCAAATCGACTTGTTTCCAAGAAAACGATACCTCTTGTAAGTGCACTGGGGAAACTGTATCTATTGTTGTTGTTTAGTCGTTAAGTCGTGTCCGACTCTTCGTGACCCCATGGACCAGAGCACGCCAGGCCCTCCTGTCTTCCACTGCCTGCCGGAGTTAGGTCAAATTCATGTTGGTAGCTTTGATGACACTGTCCAACCATCTCGTCCTCTGTCGTCCCCTTCTCCTCTTGCCTTCACATTTTCCCAACATCAGGGTCTTTTCCAGGGAGTCTTCTCTTCTCATGAGATGGCCAAAGTATTGGAGCCTCAGCTTCAGGATCTGTCCTTCCAGTGAGCACTCAGGGTTGATTTCCTTCAAAATGGATAGGTTTGATCTCCTTGCAGTCCAGGGGACTCTCAAGAGTCTCCTCCAGCACCACAATTCAAAAGCATCAATTCTTTGGCGGTCAGCCTTCTTTATGGTCCAGCTCTCACTTCCATACATCGCTACTGGAAAAACCATAGCTTTGACTATGCAGACCTTTGTCGGCAAGGTGATGTCTCTGCTTTTTAAGATGCCGTCTAGGTTTGTCATCGCTTTCCTCCCAAGAAGCAGGCGTCTTTTAATTTCATGGCTGCTGTCACCATCTGCAGTGATCATGGAGCCCAGGAAAGTAACATCTGTCACTACCTCCATATCTTCCCCTTCTATTTGCCAGGAGGTGATGGCGCCAGTGGCCATGATCTTAGTTTTTTTGATGTTGAGCTTCAGACCATTTTTTGCGCTCTCCTCTTTCACCCTCATTACGAGGTTCTTTAATTCCTCCTCACTTTCTGCCATCAGAGTGGTATCGTCTGCATATCTGAGGTTATTGATATTTCTTCCGGCAATCTTAATTCCGGTTTGGGATTCATCCAGTCCAGCCTTTCGCATGATGTGTTCTGCATATAAGTTAAATAAGCAGGGAGACAATATACAGCCTTGTCGTACTCCTTTCCCAATTTTGAACCAATCAGTTGTTCCATATCCAGTTCTAACTGTTGCTTCCTGTCCCACATATAGATTTCTCAGGAGATAGATAAGGTGGTCAGGCACTCCCATTTCTTTAAGGACTTGCCATAGTTTGCTGTGGTCCACACAGTCAAAGGCTTTTGCGTAGTCAATGAAGCAGAAGTAGATGTTTTTCTGTATCTATACTTGTTTCAATCTGGGGCTGCCAAAATATCACACTGTTTATATCCATTTTATTTTTGATTTAGAAATGCCTCCTGTATTTGATGCTCCCCTCCCTTATGAAGTTAGATTAATTTAACATGCAGGTTTGCTATTGTGAGTATATGAACTGAAGCCCTGATTGTAACATGTGGCATTCAGGATATGGGCAAGCGGTGCCGTGAATTTTCAGAGGTGGAGCCCAAGGCACAGCCCCACATTCCTGTTCTCCACATGACACACACACCTCTTTATTTGAAACATGTATGTTATAGAAAGTCAAGGGATGTTTTAAAGTGGTTGACACTCCTTGTTTTGAATTTATTACATGATTTTGCACAGTTAGGCTTAAACTGTGAAGCTTAATCAGACTGATCAGTCTTTGAACAAACAAGTACAAAGACTGATTTAACCATGGAATGCGGAGGAGGCCTTGGGCAATCTTGGTTTTGAAGTCAAGTGCCTTCCATCTGCTGATGACACACAGCTCTGTCTCCCTGTAACATCTGAATCAGGCTTGGCCATGTGAGTCCTTGGACTTAGTAACAGGTTGGAGGAGGGCCAATAAACAGAGGCTGAATATTGGTAAGATAGAATGCTTGTGCATGAGTGGCTGCCATGTCTCAGAGTCAGATGCATGAGAAGTAATTGAGGGGAGTTGCAGTCCCCTTGAAAGAGCTGGTTTGTAGCAGGGGAGTACTCCAAAATCCTCCTTTTTTTCTTTCTTTCTTGGTTGCAGGACAGCTAAGTGACCTTGGTGGTTTGAAGTATCTTTTTCCACCTTCATATGCTACCAGACTCTACAGAAGCAGGGAGGCCAAAAGGGTCATTTGGCTTCGGCCTTAACCTCACAAGGGTGCCTCACCTTATCCAAGGGTGCAAGACTGTCATGCATTCTGTGAATTTTTTAAAAATCCCTTAAAATGTTTTTTACTCTTCATCCCAGACCTTGAGGGGGCTTTACAAAATGAAATGGCCTAGGTCTCATCTGAGCCCTTGGAGGGCCTATCTGTTATAGCAGAGGTCATCAACCCCCGGTCCGCGGCCCATTGCCGGTCCGTGGCTTAAGGACGACCGGGCCGCCAAGACAGACCTCCCGCCCCACCCCACCCTGCACGCACTCACCCCCCGCAAAGGTTGTTTGCGCCTGCGCGCGCGCTCGTGCGCCTGCGCAAACGGCGGCGTGGCCTCCCGGACCCTGGCTGGAAAGCTAGCAGGGCAGAGGGACCCAGCGGCTGAAGGCAGGAGCCCGGGAAATTCAAATGGCCTCCCCACCGGGCTCTGTCTTCAGCCGTGCGGTCCCTCCATGCTGCTGGCTTTCCAGCCTGGCTGGAAAGCCAGCAGCACGGAGAGACCCTGCGGCAGAAGGCAGGAGCCCAGTGGGGAGGTCCTTTTAATTTCCCGGACTCTGTCTTCAGCCGCGGGGTCCCTCTGCCCTGCTAGCTTTCCAGCCAGGCTCCGGGAGGCCACGCCGCCATTTGCGCAGGCGCACGAGCGCGCGCGCAGGCGCAAACAACCTTTGCGGGGGTGAGTGCGTGCAGGGTGGGGTGGGGCGGGAGGTCTGTCTTGGCGGCCCAGTCGTCCTTAAGCCACGGACCGGCAATTTTAAGGGAAACATTTTAAGGGAAAGCCAGCAGCACGGAGAGACCCTGAGGCAGGAGGCAGGAGCCTGGTGGGGAGGTCTTTTGAATTTCCCGGGCTCTGTCTCCAGCCGTGGGGTTCCTCCGTGCTGCTGGCTTTCCAGCCAGGCTGGAAAGCCAGCAGCACAGAGGGACCCCCAGGCAGAAGGCAGGAGCCCGGTGGGGAGGTCTTTTGAATTTCCCAGGCTCTGTCTCCAGCCGCGGGGCCTTCCTGAGGGAGGGAGGGGGAGTGCATGCGGGGAGACAAGCCCGTTCTCGCTTGAAACCTGCTCCCTGCCTGCTCAAGCAGAGGGTTGTGGCTGGACGCCCCTTCTCCACGCGTGTGTTGCTGAACCCGAGGAACGCAGAGAAGGCAGAAGGCGGAAGAAAGCCGCCGTCTCTTTAAATCCGGGCTTGTTTGGGCCTCCCAGCCCTCAGCCCCCACCCCCTCCCCGCTTTGGTGGCCGCTTTTCAATCCCTGCGTGAGCAAAAGGGCTTCCTCTGCAGCGAAGGAAGGGGAATGCCTGCCCACTGGAGGCGGAGGGGGAGGAGGAGAAGGCAAGCAGCCGCTGCCGCAGCAGCAGCAGGAGCGGCACCAGCGGCGGCAGTAGCCCCGAGCAGTGCCGGGCGATGGGCCACTAGCGACCTCCCCGTTGCAACCGGCCAGGAGCGCAGGGCGATGGGGCAAGGCGAGGAGGGCTCCGCACAGCCCTGACAGCCCGCCCACTCTCCCTTGCCTGCCTCCCCCCTGGCTCGCCCAAGAGGTGGGTGTGTCACGCATGAGCGTGAGGGGCGTGTCACTCATGAGCACAAGCTTGACACACCCACCTGCAAGCGTGACACGCCCACCCATGAGCGCGGGGGTGCCCCCGCCCCCCAACTGGTCCGCGCATGGAGTCTGTACCCCTCAACCGGTCCGCGGTCTGAAAAAAGGTTGGGGAACGCTGTGTTATAGCACCTACCTAAGACTGGTCTCAAGGGACATGGTGGCGCTGTGGGATAAACCCAGAAGCCTCTGTGCTGCAGGGTCGGAAGACCAGCAGTCGTAAGATCGAATCCACGCAACGGAGTGAGCTCCCGTCGCTTGTCCCAGCTCCTGCCCACCTAGCAGTTCGAAAGCATGCAAATGTGAGTAGATAAATAGGTACCACCTCAGTGGGAAGGTGTTCCGTGTCTAGTCGCGCTGGCCACGTGACCACGGAAACTGTCTTCGGACAAACACTGGCTCTACAGCTTGGAAACGGGGATGAGCACCGCCCCCTAGAGTCGGACACGACTGGACTAAATGTCAAGGGGAACCTTTACCTTTAAGACTGGTCTCAGAACTAGCCTGACCCCAGTAGTATAGACAGAGGTGATCTCCAGACTGGATTATTGAAATGTGTTTTATGGGGGACTTTCTTTGAAGCTGCAGCCAGATACATCCTTGCTGAAGTTCTGCACTGGCTCCCTTTCTACTACTGGGCCACACCAAGACAGGCCAGGCCAGTTTCAGGCATGTCATAGATAAATGCAAAGCACTGAACAATGGCCAAAAAGTGTTGCTTAGTGTAGTAAATTCCACTAGAGTTGGTGCATGAATCAACAGGGGTTTTCAGAGTCAAATCCTTCATAAGTTCCATATGGGCCTACTCTAACTGGGACTTATGCTTAAGGAAGTTGCAGTTATAGTATGCCCATTTGAATCAATGGAAACTACAAAGGAGTTGACTCACCAAATCACCGTTGATTCAGTGAGCCTACTTTTAGACTGATTTACTAGAGTAAAAAACAAAACAAAAAACAAGACATTGGCCAATGTAAGAGCAAGACATTTGAGGACACTGTTCTTTACCTAGAATCCTACCCAGTCACAAGTCTTCTGAATAGTTGCTTCTAGTGGCTTCCCATGAGTCTGAGATCTGCTTAGTGACAATGAGAACTAAGACATTTATAAGGTATTAGTGCCCATTCCATGGAATTCTCTTCCAAGTGAGGTTAGGGATGCACCTATACTTCTTAAGGTTTGGTCTTTGCTGACTATTCCAACAAATAATTTGTTAATGTATTTGTTTTTATTGTACTTTATGTATTTGGTTATTTTACTGTCTTGTGTTGTACTCCAAAATCTTTCACATGGAGTGGTTTTTGAATTCAACCAGTAACAGTCAATCAGTCAATCAATCAATAAATTGATCAGTCAATTAACTCAGTGTGCCACCTGTGCAGTGGAAATAATAATGACCAAAATTATGTCATTGTGGATTGAGGTAATAGTTCAGTTCAACTTTTATCATTTTTGCCATTGCTGTACAAATATGCAATACAGGAGAATGTGTTTGTTCCAACTAGTGACTAATTTTAGTGCAAGAACATATTAATCCTCCAGAACAATTTCTATTACAAAATTATGGGCAAAATGCAGCACAAGAGTTTGCTACAAGTAGCCAGACCAGTAAAGTTACTTTATAGGTTAAGTTGATACTACTCACAAACACTGTAGCTTTTAAAACTAATTTTAGATCTGTAGAAGGGGGTGTGAGGTGGGGTGTGCTTTTACTAATTCACTCTGTGATATGAACTTACCGAATTCAACAGATAAATTGGGATCCAATTATCCTTCAGCATTCCCACTTCTCAGAACTATAATGCAATTCCTCAAACAAAGATGCACACAAAAATGCATACATTAACTGGTGAAAGGTGCGACATAAGGGACACTGGTGGCCAAGACACATGTGATGAGGAAAATGAATGTAACATGAGAAATGCATTGGAAAATGCATATGAATTTCAGTGCGGACTTTAAAAAGAAGTCTCAAATTAATGGAGAAAAAGAATGGAACACATTATGGGGGAAATGATACAAATACAGGAGCAGGTGATACCTTTAATCGACCATTATGAATATAAAACAAAAAACAAATATCACTTTCAGAGGAGGCTTTTCCTGTGCCATCGCCCTGCTTCATTCACTGAATTTTGCTCTGGCTTAAGACAGCAATATCCTCCATACTTAATCTCCCTTTGTCCTCTTTTTCCCTTTTTCTCCTGACCACAGACAATCGGTTAAGGAGAAAAAAGACAGGATAGCCTTATAGTGCCTGATAATTGCTACCATGAGGAACCCTTTATCTGGAAAAGGCTCAGAGAGAAAACAACACTGAAGCGTTCCATCCATCTCTACTCTAGAATGCTGTTCTCTTAGCAATGTGTAGCCTGTGAATGCTTTCAGTGTGAGGCCAGAAAAGGAGGAGGTTATTTTTAAAGGAAATGTACACCACATTCTTCATCAGCTTAGATACGAAAAATGCAAAAAACAAACGTAAGAATTTCTGTTTTGCTCATTTTCTGTGGGAATCTATTTGGTTTATATGAATATTTCCCACACTCTTGCCTGCTTTTGTTGTCTCCCTTGTTTATACATGTAGGTGGTCTATTAAATGCTATATAGGGATTTTTATGTGTGCATGATACAACATTAGATATTTTTTTTAAAAAATGGATGGATTGCCTCATTCTATGATTTACAGCTTTGAAGGAACCTCTACTCTAGCCTTATTATATATAGTGAGACAAATCTGGTTCACTGCCATAGCGGATAATAACTTGCATATGGCTACATGGGGCGTAGTAGCTTCTATGTGCTAACCTTCTTGCATTCTGGGAGCATGAGTCACAAAGACACTGATCTAACCTGAGAAGTCTTTACGGCTGTCTTGAGAAGGGCTTTGCACGTTGGCTTTACAGAATTTTGCTGCATATGTAACATGCCAGATCGTAGTATCTTATTTTTAAAAGTGGTTCCCTGGTAAAACAAGGCTGTGGGTGGGTGGGTGCCAAAATGATAGAGATGGAGATGGGGAGCTGACATGCAAGAAGGAGTGAGGCAACCTAACACCTTATTAGCATGAATTTTATACTGCATTACAAGAATGTCCCATCTCATATTCCTTATTCATACTCTGAAAATAATTGCAGCCCCAGGAAACTTGGTGGCTCAACTGTATCGGTATGATAGCCTAAATATGAGGAGAAATTGTAATTCTGATCTGGCTTTCATTACGTTTGTTAACAATGACTCACAAAACAGACGAGGGACTCAAGGGCTGCCTGTGCAAGAATATGTGATATTCTCTAAAGTTCCTTGGGCTGTGACTATATGGGCAAATAGTACAGCATTTGCTGCAGAAGTAAAATAGACATATTTGAGGGTTTTTTTTAAAAATGATTATATGGCACAAAGACCTATTTGAATCAGTCCAGGCCTTTTTGCTTCCAAAATAGAGTTTTTTCTTTCTGCTGCTGGGGGGCTTCTACTTTTTTTCAAGCCAGAGTGATTCCAACACAGTATTTTCCCTGTGTGATCAACTGTTTCATCCAAAAGGATGGGGTGGGTGATATTTTGGTGATGTAGTAAGCTGCATGTGATGTTTTGGACAGCAGGGGCACCCACCCCCGAAATCTTTCTCATTAGTTACCCCAACTTTTAAATTTTATTTAAATCAAACTGCCAAGTTTAGCACTAGATCACTTTATCACTGCATTGACGTATTAGTTTTGCACAAGATCACCTCTGCACAAACAAACAAAATTGATATGAAATAGAAACAACTCCATCAAACTATAGCGTGTGATTATGTTTCTGCAGTATATGTGTATGTGTTCATACATTACAGAGAGCTTTGGTAAACTGTCCCTTTTCCCTGATGCCATGCAACCCACTGGCTTTACAAAGAACCATAAAAGGAAAGCTGAGGATTGGCAGAAACAGAATCAAAGAAAGGAGGGCTGTGGCATGGATCAAATTGCATCGTATTGTGGGGCCAATGTGGACACTTGCAATGAAACAATACACATTTCTTCTGTGATCACCTTATCCAAAAAGAAGTGTGAAACAGGCTGCGAATCAAGCCACAGCAAAACTGAATTGCTCCAATTCAGCTTGTCAGTGTAGTCACAGCCTTACTCTGGATATGATATAAGGAAATATTCTTCCTTTCTGGTTTAGAAACAGAGTGTCCTGGTAGCATATGTGTTAGGCCAAAAAGAAAAGGAGGGAGAATTACACATACATACATGGTTTACGTTAAGACTTTAACAATGTGGAAAGTATAGATGGGATGAAGTCATTGCTCAGGTGTGTTGTACATCTTTGCATGGAAGACCTCCCTACGTACACATCCAGGTAGCACTTGGAAAGAGAGACTCATTTGAACCTGCTGCTGTCAGCAATATGTAGGAAATGCCGACCAGGATGAACTAGTTTTAAGTCAGTGCAGGTCAGTCTCCTACATCAGCTTTTTAAGCTCAGTCCCATATTCAGCATGCTACAGAAATCTGTATGTATGTACACTTGTTATTATACACTCTCATTTGACATTTGGAGAGCAACTGTTATAATTCTCGTAATACCTAATAGCCAGTTATATTATAATACAACTAGTACTGTCAGTCTTTGACAGCTAGTACAATAAATAATTGTTTTCTTGGAAGGAGATAGCTTCTCTCCCAAAGAGCTAAATAGGATATCATAGGCCTGGCAATGTTCCTATTTATAGCTGTTTATTGATTGGATTTATATCCTACTTTTCCTTCAAGAAGCTCATAATAATGACTCTTGCTTTTCCTGTTTTATGTTCACAACATCCCTGTTGTGAACATAAGCCAGGCTGAAAGATCCTGATTGACCCAAAATAACCCTGTGGGTTTTGTGGCTAAGTGGGGGAACTGAAGGTGAGACTCCCCAGGTCTTGGCCTGATACAACAAGTTCTAGTTTTACAATGCGGGGATTCTATGACAAACACATTGTATTGTATGTGTTTCATTATTACCTTCAGTCTCTGCAGTGCTGCAAAACCTTTATGACTGCAGTTGATTGTAGGACAAGCAAATGAATGGTGTGAAGGCATCTAATGTAGTTTGGTTTCTCTTCCAGCTTCATAAGCAGATGTGTTCCCTTGAAATTTTATGTAAGCTTCTATGAGAGTGGAGTTTGCAATTTAAAATAAGAAATATCCATGACCGATATGTAGTTTTGGAACAGATACTAAGCAGAACCAGGAGAAGTTAATTTTTAGACAGTCTGTGCTGGGGGGGGGGGGGGGTTCGGATTGTGGGAGCTGTAGTAGAAAAAGTTAATTTCTCCAAGCTCAGGAGCTAAACAAGAGAACAGGGGCTCAAGAAGCAGCAGTTGACCTCGCAAGGGTCCAGAGCACAGGTGGCTCATGACCAGAGGAGGGGGTGACATTTTAAGGTAAACTGGCACTGATCCATAGGAAAGGTATAGGTTTATATGCTCATAGCCAGCTCCTGCTCCTTCAGGTCGTCTTCTGGGTCAGATGGATCTCCTTCTTCTGGGTCAAAGTCTGCAGATGGATCTCTTTTGACATCACTCATTTTATGTAAAAATTTGTTCCTGATGAGAGCGTTGCAGTCCCAGAGATGTGTGAAAGGGGATGAAGGCAGGGCAGAGGGTGTGGTTCAATGGCTTTTAGGAGAAAAATAGGATGTCCTTGAGACAAAAGACTTCAAGTTGTCCTGGGACTTTAGTAGAGTTCTCTGTGGGGTCCTATGTCTCTTCCTCAGAGTTGGCAGGATCCCTTGACATTAAAATAGTTGGGAAACAATGGTTTTATCATACCATTTTCAGTTTTTAAAAGAACAGTTATGTGTTTCCATCAAGCAATAAGAGAAGTTTATATTTTTGCTCTCCATAAAGGTGGAATCTTTAGCATAGAAGCTATGAATTCAAGATGGATATCTATCAAGAGGTCACATCTGCAGCTCTGGGTGTAGCCCTGTCTAGAGATGAGCGTGAAGCTCGGTTCAGAGACTTGTGCCACACATTTCCTTCCCCCACCTCCTCAGCTGGATCTCCCACTCACCAACGGGTGTGCTCCTCTTCAGCTGTTCAACAAGTCTCTGGCAGGATCACGAGCTTCCCTGCCCCGCCTCCTTGGCCGATCACCCACTCAGACAAAGAGGCAGGTCAGGCAAACCCATGCTTCTGCCAGAGACTGGTTGAACAGCTGCAGGGGAGGAGGAGAAGAGTGCACTCCAACTGGTGAGTGGGTCATTGGCCGAGAAGGTAGGGGAAGGGAACACGTGGCATTTATGGTATGAACCGGTGGCATAAATCTCCAAACCAAGGATTGTGCCCATCTCTAGTCCTGTCTAGTCCAGTCAGTGTACCCTGGGTAGAATCAGTTTTCATCTTACTGAAATCAGCAGTATTTAATCGGTACTAACCTGTCCAATCAGTTGTGACTCTGGTGTAAGGTTCAAGATCTCACTTTCAGATTGTGGTCTTTAATAGGTGAGTGAAAGAGCCTCGTGCAGTGGTTAAACTGCAGTACTGCAGTGAAGACTCTGCTCATGACCTGAATTCAACCCTGATGGGCTCAAGTAGCCAGTTCAGGGTTGACTAAGCCTTCCATCCTTCCAAGGTTAGTAAACTGAGTACCCAGTTTACTGGGTGGTGGGGAATGTGTAGCCAGCATAATTAAATTGTAGACCACCTAAAGAGTGCTTTAAGCACTATGGGGCAGTATATAAGCAGCTCACTTTGTTTAGAACAATCCTTGTTTACTCTTTCCAGTGTCTTGGTATTCAGGTAGGCAGTGTAGAGTATATTTTGAATTTCTGGCCTCTGGTTACTTTGTATTATCACATTTTTATCATGATTTCAGTGCAATCACTCTTTGTCTCTCATTCTCCCTATCTATATGAAAAACATTAAGCAGCAGATAATTTATATCTACACAAATTCCAGAAAAAAAAATGTTTTAGAGGAAACTATTATCTTTCACTTCACTAGTATGACAGATATTAATTGGAATGCCAGAAGAAAAGGAAAGTAAATTGAGAAATAAATGTACTGATTTACTCTGCATGCACAAATCTCTTATCTGATTTCAGACAGTCAGCTGAGTCAGGCCTGGTTAGTACTTGAATGGGAGACTTCTAGGTATTGTTTGTTTGTTTGTTTGTTTGTTTGTTTGTTCATTCAGTTCATTCGTTCGTTCGTTCCACACCACCTTTCTTCCACAGCTGGGATCCAATTTATAGTATAATGTTTATATAATGCAGTTTATAATATAATGTCTGCCTTCCTGGGGGTGGGGTGGGGAGATGCCATTAATGACAAAAGTCTAGTGAAGAGGCCTCTCCCATTTTGAAGAGACCCTTGTCCAGCAGGCTGAGGCAAAGAGGCAGTCCCGAAAGCAGCAAAATCAGGGAGCTGTACAGGGGACAGATTGTATTTGTCTTCAGTGTGGAAGGGATTGTCACTCTCGAATTGGCCTTCTCAGCCACACTAGACGCTGTTCCAAGACCTCCATTCAGAGCACGTTACCATAGTCTCTCGAGAGTGAAGGATGCCTATTCTAAGTGAAGAGAAGCAGGGAAGAACTCACCACCTCTCGCTCATGCTGCTACTTTGTCATGTCCCATTTCTATGAGAACAATAGAAATGCAGGGGTAACAAATGTGGATGCCGCTGCCACCACATGACATCATCACTCCCAAAGAGCCCTACAAAAGGTCTTCCAGATCTCTCTGTGCAGTTCTCATGTGAGAATCCCCAAACCTGTAGATCCCTAGTATTCCCATTCTTTGCTCTCAGGGCCATTTTCCTATCTCAGTTAGACATACAGTGGTGCCTCGCTAGACGATTGCCTCGCAGGACGAGGAATTCGCTAGACGATGGCTTTTTGCGATCGCTAATGTGCTTCGCAAAACGATGGTGTCCTATGGGCGATTTTCGCTAGACGAGTTTTCCCCATTGGAATGCATTGACTAGCGGTCAATAGCTGTCAGTGCATTCCAACGGGGACCCGTGCTTGCTAGACGAGGTTTCCCTATGGACGATCTCCGCAAGACGACGACTTTTCCGTTGGAACGCATTGAAGAGATTTCAATGCATTCCAATGGGGAAACGCGCTTCGCTAGACGATGTTTTCGCAAGACAGCAATCTTCGCGGAACGGATTAACATCGTCTAGCGAGGCACCACTGTACTGCCTGCCACATGAGGCACAGAAGCAAACATGCCCTCCATCCATCTGATTCAAGGTGGAAAAGAGTCCATACTAGTCAAGTTATTCAGCAAATGAAACAGAAAATTTCACTGACACCTTCCCCTAGTAATGTATGTGTGTATAAAGTAACAATTGAGTAACAATTAGCTACCTGTCCTTCCATGCCACCTTAAATCTGCTGCTTTAGGTGACTGCCTCATTTTGTCTCCTAGCAGGGCCGGTCTTATTTGCCCAGGTGAAATCCCCCCTAACTTGCAGTTTCTGATTCATCTCTATAACTTGTCATTTAGTCTACATTTTATGTTTCAATCTCAGTTACATCTTAAGTGTTATTTCTGGTTCAAAGTCTGTGGGACTGTCAAACCTAAGAATGTAAATTTATAAAGGCAATGGCCAATTTTTATTTTTATTTTTTGCAAAATATAACTGCAAACAGTCATATTTTAGGTAACTTCTTGGGCTAGAAACTTTGGAGGGAAAACCTTTTCACAAGGTGTAAGTAATAAATTGGATATATGGATAAAATATTTGGTGTATATATCTGGCAAATTGACTGTAAAATGAATTCCCATGTGAGTTCAGATTAGTTGCCACTCTCCCTGGTTTTGGGAAGGGTGTAAAGATAAATCTTTTTAAAACTGGCTTACAAAACTGTTTAATATTTATTGTTACTGTTTTAGTTATTTGTTCTTAGTCTAAACTGAGTTTAATGGTTGGCTTTGTTTTTATCTCTTATTTTTACTCTGTGTAATGATGTTTCCAAGACACCTTGAGAACTACTCTTTGATGGAAAAGTGGAGTAGAAATGTAAATAATAAGCATAAGAACGATAGTGTTGGATTGGTCCTTAAATGATTTAGGTCTGTGTCTTCACTGAACCTGGACTAACACTCATTAACCTTGAACCAATCACTCTCTGTCAGTGTGGCCTACCTCACACGGTTGCTTTTGTCAAAATGTAACTACAGTATATGCTGAACTGAGCTCCTTGGAAGAAAGGGAGGATATAAATGCAAACGAGGAAAGAAATAATTAAAATGTTTAATGGTGTTCTTGCTCTTTTCCTGCTTTTGGTCCACAGTTTACTGCCAGAAATTTTCCCCATAGTGCTCTCTGGCAAATGGGGGATCAAGGTGTGGTGGGGACAGGTGCTGCATGACTTTTGTGGATCTGGTCAGTTGACTGAGCATTGCCAAGATGGTGCGGAGCGGGGGGGGGGGAGGTTCCTCAAGCAGCTGGAAATTGGCATATATTTTCTGCCGCTAGATGGCATTTTTGCAAGTATTCGGGAAATGCCAGGCATTCCATGCCAGTGTCCTTCACCTTGAAAGAGGCTTGGTGGAATCTTCATTTCTGTTCTGTACTTCCCTGCTAATGTTGTAATTTAATTATTCAGCTTTCCCCTTGTTATCTACCTAAACAGCTGTCAGGATAACAGGCTCACTTCCCATAAGCTTTAAATACCCTATTGCTGTTCTCTGCCAGATTAGAAATAATAGGATCAAAGGAGCAATCTATCTGGCCCTGGAATGCATGCTTATTTTCATTGTTAGTAATATATCACTGACTGGCCAACCACAGCTTGAGGATCAGAGGGAGGGAGCAGAGGTGGGAAGGGAGGACACAAAGCCAGTGGCTTTTTGAGCTGCCATTGAGTTATTTTTGTAGCAGATAGTTTAGATCAACAACTCTCAAGTTCTAGCAAACAGAGATATTTTGAATGTTGTCCTGTGCCTGTTCAACAAAACTCATTGACTTTGTCATATGCCTTATTGCGTGACTCCCAATTAGGATTAGGATTTCCCTCTTTCGACATCCCACCACCACCAGGCTTATGTGCTTTGCATATACTGTAGTACAAAAGACAAGATTTCAGCAGACTGATCTTATCTCATCCCTGTGTCTCATTCTGGGGGGACTCCAGTGTTAGTGTCAGCTATAGCAGGACGTCAATATATAAAAAGGCTGTCTTGACGATGCCCTTACAGGAGTCTTCCTAGAAGCCATCGGAAGTGCCAACTAATGAATTTTTCAAGGTCATGGATCAGTTTAAGGCACAGGAGCTCTTCTAGCAAGAAAATAATAATAATAATTAGGCAACATTATAAACCATACATAATCATTGTTATATAAACAGCGATTGTCACCTGTTTTCCTACCTTATCACCCTCTGAGAATATATTTTATGTAACTTATAAATGCTTCTACAGTCTGGGAGCCAATTTTTGTTTCTATTATAATTTAGGTATCAAGAAAGGAAAGGATCTACACATTTGGAAAACAGTAACTGGAAATTGTTTGTCAGCTCTCAGGTGGTTCTGTCAATCCTCCCAAGTAACTGCCACAATAAGTCTTAAGATGGACTTAAAAGTCACCCTCTAATAACCCATTAGCTGCCATCTGTTCAGCTGCTGAACTCACAAAGATCCTTGCATTCAGCTACATGTGGTGATACATGGGTCCTTTGATATCAGAGCATCAGTCCAACACTGGCAATACAGAAGGAATCCAGCTTTTTCTAGGTTTCCTTCTTTCCCAGTGAGGATGAACGGACAGGAAAGCAAAGGTACAGACATTCCCACAACATCAGCATTAAACAATAAGGGTCTACTGCCCAGGAGAATGTAATTCTTTACTTTTTAACCATGATGTCCTCTACTACAACTTCTGTCATCCGCCAGCATAGACATGGGTGATGGTAACTGTAATCTACCACATCTGGATGGTGCAAGGTTCACAAAGTGGTCTCTAAACAGTAGCACTGTTTTATTTCTGAACCTCCATAATAGTTTTAGAGGTTGCCGTGGCAAAGTTTCTGCTGAGGCAAGAAAAGCATTCTCCTGTTTTTGAACACAGACCTCATCTATACCATACATCTTATGGCCAATCTTTTGAGTTTGGGAATGCCAGTCCTGAAAAGACAAGCGTTAGATTCTATAGATTTTTCATATCTCACTGCTGTTTCCTCTATGGAAGCTTCAGTGAGCAATTTATTTCACAAAGCTCATAGATCCGTAGAGCAATTACAAGTGAGCCTCATCAAAGACACACTTTTTCTAACAACCTCTAATGCAGTGGTCTCAACCTCTGGCCTGCTAAATGTTTTGGACTTTAATTTTCAGAACTACTATTTTATGTATGATGTGGTATCTGCAGGTTTGCCACAAGGAAGTTAATCTCCATATGAAAAGTTACCTTTATATAGATTGGCTTCCTCTTTGCCACAAGGAAAGATGTCTTCAAGGAACGAATTCTGCAGCCAGGTTGGATTCCGAAACAGATGCCTAAATAAGGAATTGTGTTTGATAGGCAAGAGAAGTCTCTTCCCAGCCTGCAATCCACAACACTGGCAGTTTTTCAGGAAACTTTTAGGCTTCGGTCACAGGAGTTTGACTTAAGCTCTGGTAGGATGACTTGCTTATTGAGCTATCCCTGGTGTAAATTTGACATTGTACCATCTGGCTGACTAAGGGTCTAAAAATTAATACACGTGATTTTTTAGGAATTAAGGTATGCAATGTAACTTCTATCAAAAGAAATTATTTCCAACGGGAAGATATTCTTGGCCAAAATCTTTGCTCCACGCTTTTAAGGAATGGTTACAGTTAATTTGTTCAGATTAGTTATAGCCTGCCTGAATTCCTGTTCAAATACTAGTGACCCACTTCTTCACAAGCTGGTCTCTTATCAACCATCTCTGCAGTTCATAGCATTATAATTTAAAGTAATATGTAACTTATTCTGAAGGTGCAACAATCTTATGCCACAGTATCCCCGAATCATTTTACTTTCTAAAACTTTCTTCCTTGTAGAATTCTTTCCACCACTTGGTTCTAGATCAAACAGTCAATGGACATGGAGCATTGACCAGGGAGCTCTATGTCAACCCATTGGAACTGAGATTGTAGTCCCATTGCATATCAAGATCAATAGTAGTATGGAAGCTATATTGTCCTCTATTACTGATCTTATTGATAAACCCTTCCTTTGTTTCTGAAGAACTCTGAGGAAAAGAGCTTTCCAGAAGACAACCTGAAAACTAGTCACTCATTGCTTAGTCATTAACTTTTTGAGATTCATTAAATTGATGAGAGTTCTGCTTTATAGAGAAAACAGCATAAAAACAGAACTGAAAATAGGCCCACAACAGTGAGAATTGCAGTATCAGTGATGGCAGAGTTAAAAATGGGATTAAAAAGTAGGAACAGTTTGAAGCAATTTAAGCAGCAGTCGTATGATGTCTGAAGAGAACTGGGGCTCTGAGGCTGACAGAGGTGAAAAGAGCATGCCAGGAGGAGTGTCAAAGGAGACGGGGGAGGCTTTAGTTTGGTAGGATCCTAAATCCCTCCAGACCCTATAGGTGGTTGTGACATACTTGGTGATATCCAGCCTGACCTGGCATGTATAGGTCCCCTCCAATTTTTGCCAACAGGAGGGAATACATCCAAGGGAGAAAGAGCAGAAAATGAGAAGAAAAATGGGGTGGGGGGGAGAGCTACTTCTGCTTCTCATCTGCCATCTGCCATCTTGGATACGGTGGCTCTTCCACAGGACTGATCCAGCCAAACTGTCAAAATCCTGGAAGAATGGGGCCACTTTCATTGTATGTAACAAACAGAAATAATTGCAGACACATCCAGAATTAGAGTTGCAAGCAGCTGCACCTCAGGGTACCAGCTCGTATTTTTTAGACAAACAAGGAGGAAATAGAACAAAGCACATGTTGAAAATAAAAATATTAATGTGACAAACATAGAAGTTTGTGCTACTTGTCCTTAGGAACATTATGTAGCTGTTACGCAGAGATGAAATGTATTTTAATGGGAAATGTTGAAATCTATGTTTCTATAATTCAATTAATATAATGTCATTGATTACACTTTAAAAGGTACATATTTGTGCAGTTAACAAGTACAAACAAGCAAGACCTCAACTTCAAAGACCTTCTATTCCCAAGAACCCTAACACTCCTATTTCCTATTCATTTAAAGACTGCTCTCTAAAGGTCCTAACTCTTTGTGGAAACCACTAAGTAATCCTTAGTCCAACTTCCCTTAAAATCTTATAATGCTTTTGATCAGATAAATTAATTCGGGAGTCCGTACACTAGCCAGGCTGAGTTATACCAACTTCCACCATCATGAACATTACCCTAGCACATGTAACGCCTGCCACTGCCTCTTTGTACTGATCATACATGACAGAAGCTGAAAAAAGGAAAAAGGAAGAAGAAAAGAAATCTAACTGTGCCAAACTTCAACACAAATCTCAGGCCAAATTGTGGTGTTTTTGCACCCACAGAAAAGTTTGCAGAAAATAACTTTAGGTAACAGGTAGTGAGCTCAAAAATCCAAATGAGTTAAGGTTAAGTGGGAGGAGACACATTCTTAACAGTTTTGATGTGAAATTGCCATTGAAATAGAAATTGGATTACTACAGTTTTACCAGAAAGAAGTAGGGGAAAAAAATCCAATGCTTGATTTTGCTTGTATAATTCTTCCCCCACTCCCACAACAACAAGGAGAATACATGGCTCTCCTCCTTTCTAGCCTCCCCTTGTCACAACCACCCTGTAAAGTAGGTCAGGCTATAAGAATGAATGACTGGGCACTCAATGACTGTCATAGTTCAGTAAGGATGTGAATCTCAATCTCTTAAGTCCCAGTCCAATGTGTTCATTAAAAACAGGAGGGCTAAGAATAAACCCACAAAAGAATTCACATGTGTGTGAGTTAATGCATTGTGTGGCTAATAAAACAACTTTCTTCCTCTCCAACAAATGGTGAAAATGTGAGTTTCTTGAGGGTTTTTTCCCCCCTTGAAATATTTTCTGTGGAGGAGTTGCAATCTGAAGAACACATTGGCTGCAATCTTGCTCTTACACAACTAAGCAGTAAACACAGCCCTGGTGTGCATATGGGGACCACTCACATTGAGCACAATGTGCTAGTCCCAATGCCCCCCTCCACCATTACTTACAGCATGTGAAAGCGACTACCGGGAAGAGGGCGGCATTGTATCCATGTAAGCCTCTTCCCATTATACACAAAAACAGGAAAGAAAGATTGTCACTCAATCAGCAAGCATACACAGATACAAAAGGCTGTTGTTTCTGCATGTTGAACACCACAATGGAGAGGGCAGGGCTAGCACATCTGTGGTCTCTACGTGCTTGTTGTAGAACTGAAAAGGACACTCACTTCATTAGACAAAACGAGACTTAATTATGAATGGACATGTATAGGACTGTGAACAGGAATGCAGCTGAGCAATATATGCTTCCAATTTTTGAAAAAGCCTTCATTTCTACAACATGCAGAAATGGCAGTTTTTGGCTGCTGAGGGCACAAACCTTTCAGTAGCCCTGAGACAGTCTAGCATTTCAGCCTGCTTCTGTCTGAGCCTCTCCAGGTGGGGGGGGGGGGGGGGAAACCCACCCAATTTCTTTCCTACATTCTCACCCTACACCTGATTTATTTATCTGATTTGCACAAATGAGTTTCTCTCACACACTGTTGTGTGACTTGACTAGTTGTAAAGAAAAACTTTAAGAAGCTCAGAGTTTTCTGAGTCCACATTTTTTTAACCTAGACAATTACATTTCTAGATATATGAGCACTGTCTGCTTTTTGTTGCTGTTACTGCATTCTGTATATACATATGGGCTATTTATTCTCAAATGAAGTCAGAGAGAAACTAAAATTCAGTCTCAGAGCTGAAGCTAAATCTGAGGCAAAATCCTCAAGTAGGTCCTCTCACCATATAATCAATTGTTTATAATATTTAATGCAATTCCCAAAGTGTTATGAGAGGAGCACAATGGAAATCAAGTGAGTTCTATATTAAAATGAAGTTTCCAGCTCAGTTAACACTTACTACCAATGCCATGACATCTAACAGGTTACTGACATTTCCTGCCCCTGAGTATCTACATTTATGCTTAAATTGGGCTGCCTGACAAGATGATCCTGCTAAATTCTTACCTAGACCCTTTGAAACTCTTCCCTGGATGGGCATCAACTGGAGCTCCTTTGTTTGGGGAGGGGGGAGTGTTAATCTTAAAACTTACAGCCAGATTTTAGGAGATTTTAAACTGATACCTTGTCACTTTCCTTCACTGCAGTCTTTATTTTGTAAGCTAGTCTACCTACAGAGGCTTCAGACAGTAAAATATCTTGGGACAGCCCCGATACAGTCATATTCACCAGCCTACATTCAACCTGGTGCCCTCCAGATGTTTTGAACGAAAATGCCCAAGAAGTCTTATGCAGGGTGGATCACATGAAGTTCTCCAGACATTTGGATTCCACCAGATTGGGGAAGGCTGTTGCACACGCATGCCGGAGAGTAAGCCTCATTAAACACAGAAGGTCGTCTTTGTCTGAAGGCGTACATAGGAAATGTTGCATGATAAGAATTAAACTGTTTGGGTTTTTTAATCTGCCTTACAAGAGATACTGGGTGGACATTAAATCCCCATAAAGAAGGCTAGTATTTTCCAGAGCACGTAATTGTTGCCTAGTTCATTCCTAGCATATTATGTTCATGCTGTGTTACTTCATGTACAAATAACATGACAGTGTGAGGTTTGCCAAGCTATGAGCTAAACCCCTGGCGCATCTTTCCTGGGTCCTATCACCACCTCTGATAAAATATGCTTCACAGAAAGCAAGTAAATGCTTTTACAAGTGGCAGTGCAATTAAACAGAGTGAATGCTTAGTTTTTAACACTCTCTGATTTAAAACAACATCAACAGTATACCTTGTTTATTGGTTTCCTTAGGAAGACTCAGTGGATGGAATTACTGCATTCTAGCATTCAAGTGACTCTCATGTACTGTATAATGGGGGGCAGGCTGGGGTAGGGTTATCTAGCTACTTGCTTCTTCTCTAGTCTTACCTGGGTTCTCCTCTTCAGCGATATGCCTTTTACTTTTGTGCTACTTTTGTTCTGTGCTACTGAGATCATCTGGGTATACGCTGGTCTTGGTAAATCAGTCTTTAATCCAATATCTTGTATAATGTTAAATTATGCTCACTCTGAGTTTCATGCATTCTTCCAGACTTGATCATGGAGGTTTGTTGCATGAAGGTTAAAACAAAATTGTTCTCTGCAAGGTGGAAACCTCAGTACTAGATTTATGCACAAGCTACATAAGATGCAGTTTATCGTCTAGACTCTGAGGGAGGCTCTATATTATGATTATGATTTATTTATTTAGGATATTTTTATGCTTGGTGAAGTTGCTTCCGAATTATGGCAACCCTAGGGAATCAGTGGCCTTTACAAAGTCCTAGCATCTTATATCATGAGATCTCAGGGTGAGGGACAATGAGAACAAGGTGAAATAATTTCAATTATTTTAAAAATAACATTATTTTGAAATTTTGAACAGTTTAAAACAGGTGATACAAGTTAAGCAATTTAAAACCATACAAGAACTCCACAACCTACGCAGGCCAATATCTTTCAACCCCGAAAGCTCTGATGAACAGTGAAGTTTTTACTTGCTGCCAAAATGCCATCAAGCTCAACATGCGTCAAGCCTCCAAGGGAAGAACATTCCACAGCCAAGTTGCTACAGCAAGTATTAAAGTCCAAGTGTTACCTAATTGTCAAAATTTATTTTTATTTTTATTTATTGTATGGCTATGCCACCTTTCTTCCAGGTTTGGAGCTCAAGGCAATTTACAAAACTGTTAAAAAGCAACAGAAAATTAAAAGGCCACAGACTTACAAACATTAAAATAGGAATAAAAGTCAAGATAATATTAAAATATATTTAAAATATTTGTTATCCCCCCCCTCCCTTTCTCCTTAAAGAGGGCCCAGGGCACTTAATAAAATTAATTAAAACAGTTAAATTTTTTCAATGGAAAATACTAACAATAGCTTATGTTTTTTAAAAAAGTGAGCCAGCATCTTGGGTAAAATCTTACTGACTGGGGCACTTCATTACCAAAGGCCGGCCTGAATAAAAAAGGTCTGTGCCTGATGATGGAAGGATAGCACAGAGGGGACAAATGGAAAAGGCCAACCTGCCAAGGAGTTCCAGAGCCTGGGCACAGACAGACCTTGACAAGGCCTTCTCACCTGTCCCCACTGACCGGCCTCCATAGGTGGTGAGCTGGTGAGAATGGATCCATTAGCAGATCTGAAAGCACTGGCGGCCAGGTTATGAGAGGACACGGTCTTTCAGGTAACCTGGGCAATAATCCTAGAGGGCCTTATATGTCATAAACCAGCACTTTGCATTGTGAAATAACTGAAATAATCCATTTTGGAGGCAATGCTGTGGGACCTCTTAAGCTGGAATTGCAATAGGCCTGCAGCAGATAATCACACATTCCTCAGAGCAGCGGAAGGAAGTCACAGTAAGACTGCAGCTTTCAGATGCATTGGAAAGTTATCTCCTTCATATTTTAAAAAGGAGATGAGTAGATGGGGTAACGGACCGGTTGGAATGGAGATAGAAAAAGAGAGGTGGGAGAATAGAAGGGGATGATACACATCCTCACCAGTGAAATCAAATTCAACCTCAGGAAGTTTAAAAAAAAAAATAATAACCTGGGGGGTTCAGTGAGATTTTGTCATCTTATGCAGATGCTCAGGGTCAAATGTAAGGAAAGGCATTAAAATGTAAAGGTACAAATAGGATTCAGCTGAGAGAGATTCACAGCAGCACTGGCGGTATGTGTGTGCCCCTGATGAGGATTATGGTGCTGGGGATGGAAGTTAATTTATCTTCCTCTTAATTTTATTTTCCATACCAAAGCTTTAAAGTCCCTCTGCCTCATCTGGGGTTGAACATGCATGTTACAGTACAGGTTCTTATACAGTCAACCCTCGACTTACGAACGGCCCTATTTATGAACATTTCGACTTACGAACC
Organism: Intellagama lesueurii; assembly: GCA_037013535.1. Taxonomy (NCBI): domain Eukaryota; kingdom Metazoa; phylum Chordata; class Lepidosauria; order Squamata; family Agamidae; genus Intellagama; species Intellagama lesueurii. Next base: position 105,470,612 of record JBAJHW010000003.1, read on the forward strand.
GCTCTGATAGAAAAATATAGCCTCGACTTGCGAACTTTGCTTCGAGTTATGAACCGGGAAAAAAACGCGCGGGAGGCGGGGAAAGCGCGAAATTTGAACTTTCAAGGTGTTCTGTTGAAAAGGTGTCTGTTCCCTCCTTCCCTCCCTCTTTTCTTTCCTTTTTTTTAACCTAAGTCATCTTAGGTTAAAAGGGGAAAAAAAGAAAAAATTCTGCCCCTAGTGGTAGGAACGGATTAACCGGCTTTGCATTAGTTCCTATGGGAACTAATGCTTCGACTTACAAACCGCCCCTCGACCTAAGAACCAAAAACAGCCGGAACGGATTAATTGGTTTTCAATGCATTCCTATGGGAAATGCTGATTCGACTTACGAACTTTTCGACTTAAGAACGTCCTTCCGGAACGGATTAAGTTCGTAAGTCGAGGGTTGACTTATATGCCCAACAAATAACATTTGAGGAAAAGGAGCCGTTTTCCTTGTGAAAATGGCACAGAGCCAACACCAGGGCTCAACCTGAACCAGGGCTGTACAGCTGCCACTGAGGCTCTGAAACCCCAATTAACAGAGTCCCCCCATCTTGGTTCGTTTAACTCTCAATCACCCTTTAACAATGTGCTGGTTAGTTTGATTTTTCTTTCCAAGGGGGAGGAGGGAGTGCTGTCCCCTCAATTTCTTCAAGCCTTTTGGTTTATGTCTAGTATTTAAAGTTCAGTTTTTACACCAACAATAGATAAGTACTTTTTGCTGTTTCCAGTTTAGAGTTGGTTGCCTGGAATCCTACTGATGTTTGAATAAGATACAAGTAATTTGCCATGGCTAATTAAGGCTAATTGATGATGTGCTAGGGCATGTTTTATCATGTACCTGGTCATGTGTTCAGTTGCAAACTGAGATGTACTCTGGTACTGTAGCTAACTACTCCCAATTAGCTGCAGGAAGTTATGCAACCACCAATAGGATTCTGGCCACTGTGTTTTTAGGTCTTTGTATTTCATGATTGTTTTGCTTTTTAAATTGTCGTGACACTTAGAGAAACTGTTTTAAAGGTATCTTATATATGCAAATAGTAAACAAACAACAGAAAAATCAATGAAATTAATTTGAACTAACCAAAAAGACATCCTAAATGTAAAAATAAGGTGAAATGACAGGGAAATATCCATATGTGGATATATGAATTCACACATAGGATACAGTGAGTGATAACTAAGGATTTGAGAAGGGTTTCCCAAGCAGCTGACATTGTTGAGAAGGTGTGGGATGTTTTACTCAAAAGCTTAAGACACTCTTGTATGCAGGAATGGAAATATTGGTATAGCATATAGGGAGACACAGTGGTGGAAGATCAGAAATGTCCAGTGGACAGACAAGCCACTGTTTCTAACTTGGCCAGACAAGTTCATAGTAGCAAAGACCATTTCTGAATATACCTGGCTCCAGCTGAAGCCCTCGGGAGTAGCACTCGGCTGAAGATCAGGGCCCAAATATATACGATTCGTGAAACACCCTGTGGTCAAGCTGTTCAAGAATGTAACTCAATGTACTCTAAAACACGGCACACTCCCTGCTTGTATCCTGTTCTTACTACACATGATCTCAGGGATGACCTGAAAGCAGATGATACAGCAAAGCAAATGTACTGAATCTATCACGTTCGGATCTGGTAAGTGCCTGGATGGGAGACCGCTGGGGAGTCCCAAGCACGCTGCCTTGAGTTCCATGGTAGAAGAATGGCTGGCTGTGATGGGCACATTATTTATGACATCTATGGGGCACATTCTTTGCTCACAGTACTTGAGACAAATACGCAAAGTATTTTAAAAAAAGCAGAACTTCTCAACAGAAACTAAATAGGTTTTGGCTGATTATAACCAGAATCAAACAGTTAAACCAGGAAACAATACATTTTAAAACAAATATTTTCAACGGGAACAACTATTTGGTTGAAAATCAGCTTGAGGTAGCCAGACAGGAAGATTGCTGGAACTCCCCTCTTGGCTAACTTAGCAAAAGGTCCTGATGAAAATAAATATAGTGTTGCTCCCACAGGGGTTCTTGAAGTTATGTCTGAATTGGACAGAGCAGCCCCTCTTCAGCACACCAAACTAGTAAGTGAGCCTGTGAAAAATATTTTCCTGACACAGCTGGTGCCTGCATTATATGACCCCCTGCTTCCCAATAACATCCATGCAAATGTTCTTTTACCTGAGATCTTCACTGCCATTTAAGGTGACACTTGAATGGCATCCACGTGGTGTCCCTCACATGTAACACTGAAGCTCCAGCTAGTTCATTGAAATTGACCAGCAGTAGATTCAGGGCAGACAAAAGAATATATACGTAGCTAGTGGGACTACAGGCTGCCAAGAGTACCACTGAAAATAAAGAGGAAACCCACATTGTCTCCACCCTCAGTGATTTCATGCTCACACAGAACTATTTCACCTTTGAAAATAAAACCTACCTCCTGATCAACAGAACTCCAATGGGCACTTGCGTGACCCCACAATATGTGCATATATTCATGACTGACCTAGAACTCTTGTACCCAAAAACCACTCTTCTATTTGGGGTACATTAATTACATTTTTTTAAAAAAAAAAATAAATCTGAACCAACAGAAAGGAAACTGGAGAAATTTCACTGGGATTTCAGTAACTTTCATCCAAATATGAACCTCAGTCTGGACCAATCTACACAACAGGTGCATTTTCTAAACACCACTGTGAAACTACAACATGGACACCTTAGCACCACACTGTACTGAAAACCTACTGATTGTTGTACCTGCTTGCATGCCTCCAGCTTCCATCCTGAACACATGACAAAATCTATAGTTTACAGCCAAATTCTCAGGTACAATTTAATCTGCTCAGGCCCACAAGACAGAGACTCTAAACTCAGGGACCTACAAAACACATCTTTTAGACTACAGTACTCATCCAATATGGTTAAGGAACAACATAACTGGGCAAGATGAATTCCCTAAAGCAAGACAGACCCAGAAGAGAAAATGACAGAACACTGCTAGTTTTCACTTTAAGCCCACAACTGATACCACTCACACACGCCATAAATGATCTCCAACTCATCCTTGACAAGAATACTTCACTCTGCCAATACCTTGGTGATGGGCCTATACTTGCTTACAGACAACCCCCAATCTCAAGCAACTATCGACACGCAACAGCCTATACAATACTGATACAGTGAGGGGAACTATACTTTGCTACAAACCCAGATGCCATCTCTACTCTCACATTGACTCCAGCAACATAATTACAAGACCCAACAATGTCACACACATCAAGGGCTCTTTTACTTGTTCATCTGTTAATGAGGTCTATGCCACCTTTTGCCAACAGTGTCCTTGTGCACTCTACATAGGGCAAACCGGACAATCACTGCCCAAAATAATTAATATAATTAATATAAGCTGGGCATAATGAATGGACAAACACCTGTTTCAAATAATTTCAGTCTACCCAGACACTCTTCACAGGATTTGAAAGTTGTTTTCCTGGAGAAGAAACATCACAGAGCAAGGACCCAGAGATAGAGAGCTAGGATAAAAATATATGCATATTCTTGATTCCCATCTCAATGGATTAAATATTAGTCAAGGATTCTTAAGCCATTACCAAATGTAAAATACTACAATAATTATGTCATTATCTGCTGTTATTTTCCATAGCTCAAGTTCCTTCTCGACTAACCACTGCCACTTTTACAAAACAAGCTTCAAAGGTAAAGTCATGGATTCTTAACTCATTACTGTATGTGTAATGGCACAATGATTATGTTGTTTCTGCTTTTGTTATTTATAGCCTAGGGTTCCTTTATCCACTAATCATTGTTGCTGTTTACAGAACAAAGCTTCAAAGGAAAATAACTGAATATCAAACAGGGGTCTTAAGTCATCACTAGGTGTAAAATGCCACACTGCTACACACAATTTGCAGTTGGTGTCTACTAACCAACCACTGTCTCTTTACCTTTGAGCTATGTATAAATGTTTGCCATGTAGACTCTTATGTCTGAGGAAGTGGACTCAATCCACAAAAGCTCACATTAAAATATAGCAATTAGTCTTTAAGGTGCTTTTTTGTTTGTTTGTTGTCTAATGTACAGCTAGTGTATGGGACTCACTTTGGAAGATGTGGAGATAGCCCAAATAGAGTCACTGAGGATAGGTCCATCAATTGCATTTTGACATTTTAGCCATTATGACTAAAAAGAATCTCTACGTTCACAGGTAGTATTTAGTGTTATTTATTATTTATATTTATATCTTGTCTTTCCTCCATTATGCTCCTCCACACCTTATCCTTACAACAACCTTGGGAGGCTGATCAGGCTGAGAATATAACTGGTGAGAATTCATCAAGTGAGTTTCATGAGTGAATGGGGAAAAATGGGGAAAAATGGCAGGCTCCGATCCAGCAAATCGGATCCTCCTCACAATATGTTGTCTCCCAGTGTGGGGCCCCTGACTGGCAGGTTCTTTTTTCATGAAATCCACCATGCCAAAAATATTGATTCTCTATCTAGACCTTATTTCAAATCAAACAATCTACTATGAAAGAATTAGCAATCTCATATAATAAAAAGAAGCAAGTAACCCCCACAACATGATTTCAGCAGGTTACCCATATCACCATCCCTGAGCAGAAGTTTTAAAAGTGATTTTAGTATGTTTTAGAATAATTTTAAAATACGTTTTTGCATTTGTGGTCCCTGATGGGCATAAAATAAACACTTTTAATAAGTAAAAATAAATAAATTTGGGTATTAAGGAATGAATGGTAATAAACACACTTGAGCTCATGGCTTTGTCACTGGTGATTTGTCTTGGTTTCTGATCTCATAAGTCTATAAACAGCAGAAAGAACATCAGACGATATATATGCTCCATTTACTATAAAGGTGATGTTTTCCCTGACATGGCTGGTGATTGTGCCATAAGTTTTAGTATACCTGTGATATATATATAACAAGTACTGAAACATAAGTTTACAAGGTTTAGATAATCATAATGATTGTTCACTTTTTCAGCTGAAAACAGCAGCATTAAAACACCCGGGGTTGTTCCCAGTAGTTCAGATACAGAGGGTGGCAATCATAACTATGACCCTCACTGCTTAAAGGTTTTTTTAAAAATAAAATCCCTAAATGGCCTGGAGCCCGCCTCCCTTCCCTACTTCCCATCCCACAGTCAAGATCTGCTAGCACACCTTCGCTATAAAAAGGCACCAGACTGACTGCTTGGAAATCCCTCAGCTTAGAATGTGGATCCTTGAGAGGCTGGATTAAGGCACGTTTCAGGTAAAGGGAAATGGTAGCCTTTTCACAGGAACGTCGGTAAAGAGACATGTGCCAAGACTTGAGAGAGATTATGGGGATTTTAAACTTTGTGTTTATTTTTAATATGTATCGTGGATAAGGGGCGTAACAGGTGGCTGTTAGGTCAAGCAAGATGAGTAACAGACCAGGAGCATATCAGTCACTGTGGGTCAGCTTCAGTTCAAAGGGAGACTTCGGGGTCTACACAAGAATCCTGAGCTGTCTTTAGACACATTTCTGGAAAACACAGGATTCTCAGCAGCCGACCGGATGAAAATACAAATCTTGCCTAAGGCAAAGCAAAGCAAGCAAGTGGCATGTGTGTACGTTGTACACACATACACATGCCCACATAGATAGTGCGTATGAGGAATGCAAAGAGAGATAAAAGGTAAAAGGAGACACTGCACTGACAAGCTGTGGGCCCGATGCCCTGGGCAATTTGCCTGCGTCAATCCCCTTGAAGGTATTCTTAAGGAGCTTCTATTCATTTCTGTGGGGGATTTGTGCAGTGTCTTACGCGTTCTTTAGTATTTTAACCTGCCGTTAGCATGGCACACTGGTTCGTTCTTGGTGTAAATGGCGATATTTTTCAGTTACTTCCTTGGTGGGTATAGTTGATTTTGTTGTCTTTTTTGGCCTTCGGTTTTTCTGCAGGTTCCCCAAGGGGGTTACCCTTGAGTGGGTTGCCACCAACTCTACGGAACCAGAAACGGCATTTTGTAAAATCCAGTATGAAAGAAAAAAGTACTTTAAAAAGGAAAGGAAAGAAAAACCAAAACGATGTTTCAGTTTGCCTAACGATTATATCCCTAAGAACTATAAGACATTATGGAAGCAGCTTTGAGTGCTTCTGCTATAGAAACAGTATATTTCTACCATTATTTTATATTAAATAATACTGCTGGACAGTCTTTGTAGCAGGAACCAGATTCTTTGGCACCTTATGACCAGCTGTTTTATTTCTGGCATAAGCTTTTAAGGACATCTAGTGGTCATTATACAAAAGAGATTGAAGGTGATATCAAAATATGGGGCAAGGGAAACTGAGTCGGAAACACTCTGGTTTCCATCTCCCCAAACTCATGCAGTTTAGAAGTAGTTCAAGTGCTGGATGGTGCTTGGGAGATCTGGATTCAAGTCCCCTCATAAAACCCCTTGGGTGACCTTGAGCCTGACCTGTCTTGCAATGCTGTGGTGACAATACAGAGGGGAGGAAAGCCTCTAGGAGCTCACAGGAGGAAAAGCAGAATATATGTACTTATTTAATTAATTAGTGAATTGGCCATTTGGATTTTTCTACTGATATTATATTTAAAATAAAAGGACCTGGATAAACCAACTCACCATGTGAACCAGCCTGCTCAAATGTTCCATTCAAGAACACTGTTTGCTGAGCAAAAATATAAATGAGCTCTCCCTCAAACGGCCATCTGTTTGTTGTGCAGCAATATTACAGAGAGTTATCTGTGTTAATAATTTTTTAAAACAGGCAAAGATCAAGCAAATGGAGTGGGCCTCCTGACCAGTCATGCCATTTATTAAGAACGAGGGCTGATGTTGCAAATACTCTAATACATTAAAAAAGAAAAGAAAATATTAATGTACCGCATGCCATGCAGTTCAGTACTGCTGACTTACTTTTACATGTGAAGCTGAACCGTTTGTACTATGTTTGCTTTGGTTTGGGGATGGGTAGTTCACAGAGAACCCACAAGTGACCCCTACAACTTGGCAGCCCAGGCAGCTACCTGATTGATCTAGAGCCTTCCATTTGGCTCTCATTAGAACTTCTCACCTGATGTTCTTTCATTGCTGCTGCTAAAACCACAGGGGGAAATGGGGGAACCTCCAGAACTGTGTCAGGGACACAGATTTAATCCCTATTCTGGAAAATCTCAACTGTAACTGAAAGCAGATGAAGTAAACGTGGCGGGGTAGGGAGATACGTAGCCGAAAGGCAACACTGCCTAATAAAACGATGCCCACAGCGTCTAGCCCATGGAAAGGTTAATGTGCTAGTGTTAAACTAGCACATTAAGGTTAATTTGATATTTGAGCCTGAATCTTGTTCAGCAAAACTGGTTACACAAAAGTCCATGGAGCAAGTAAGTTGACATTTTATACACTTGTGCAAAGATGTATCTGCTACCTCCCAACAGGCAAGCTAGATATTGCATGGGGGACACTGGCACAGCATGATTCCCCTCCCAAGTTAACTATCAAGTGGTCAAGTGCTAGTGGTGTATTATGTTCAGACTTTAAAAATCAGTTAAAATTAACAATGGCCATCCTTCTCAAATTACCCCATACAAACTGAGGAACAGAAGAAACGTGAGAAGTTCAGAGTTGCTTGGATGGTTAAAGTTATGATCGTAACATTTTAAATGGTTGTGGGAAATTAAAGTTAATTGTGGGTAGGAGGTTTAATTCTTCACAAATAATGTCCAAGCTCTGACAGTGTCACCAACAAGATAATTTACAGGAGTGTGAACTCTTCTCTGACACGATCAGTAGCTGCCACATTCCTTTTCCAGCCCTAGATGAATCAAGCAGTCGTGCATGTTATCTCCGTGCTTTGCCAGGTGTTTGTTTACATCCCATTCGCAGAGCTGCCTTGTTGGCCTCCATGGCAGCAGTTCCCAGTTTTCAGGGCCAAACTAGGCGAGAAGGCAGATGGGACTTTGCATGTAATGATCAATTTTACAGAATGCAAACTGCATCTATTGCATGAATGTCTTTCCTGGGGTCACAGCAGCTGTGAAAGGGGAAGTGTAACCATTTATTTCCCTGCTGTGATCTGCCCCCCCCCCCTACAAAGGCCTTCTCTGAAGGTAGCGATGTTGGGTGGGGATGGGGTGCACATGCCTTATAAGTATTAGGATTAATGTTTGCATTCCTCTAAATGCAAATGCCAGCTTCTTCAGAAAGAGAATAGGGGAACACGTTAAATCTCCCTACATCTTCTGTGAGAGCCAGTGTGGTACAGAGGCTCAAGTGGATCACTAGGATTCAGGAATTGTTGCTGTTATGTGCAATCAAGTTGTTTCTGACTTAACCCGATTGAGTGAGTGATCTCAAAACTGGCGTGCCTCAACAACCCTGCTGTTGTAAACTCAAGAGCTTCCTTTATGGCGTCAATCCATCTCATAATTCATATTCTTCTTTTCCTGCTGCCTTCCACCTTTCCCTGCATCATTGCCTTTTCCAGGGAATCCTGCCTTTTCATGATGTGCCCCAAGTAGGCCAGCCTGTTTGATAATTTTTATCTCCATAGATAGTTCAGGCTAGAGATGGGGGTATTCGTATATGAATACCCCCGCACAGGTGGATATAATGAGGGTTATGTCCACCTGGCAGGAGGTGGGAGGACGAGCCTCGCTGCCAGGTCGAAGAGTGGCTCGTAGACTGCAAGCTCCAGAGTGATAGGAAGGGAGTGCGGAGCTCACAGCAACAGCAGAAGGTGAGTGAACGGTCTGGCCCCAGGGGGCTGGACCCTCGTTATATCCACCTGTGTGGGGGTATTCATATACGAATACCCCCATCTCTAGTTTAGGCTTGATTTGATGTAGGACCCACTTGTTTGTCTTTCTGGCAGTCCAGGGTATCCACAAAGCTCTCCTCCAGCACCCCATTTCAAATGAGTTAATGTTTTCCCCATCAGTTTTCTTGACTGAACAGCTTTTACACCCGTACGTGGTGACTGGAAATGCAAGTTTGTGTAATATTTTGGTCTCCAGTGACACATCCTTAACACTTGTCTTTTCTAGTTCCTTCATTGCTGCCCTTCAGTCTTTTTCTGATTTCTTAGCTAAAGTCTCCATTAGGATTGATGGTTGAACCAAGGTATACAAAATTTCTATTTTCAATTTCTCTTTGTCAGTGTTAAAGTTGTGTAGTTCTTCTATGGTCATGATTTTTGTCTTTAGGACACCTGGGTACAAGTCCTTGTTTCACCATGAAAACTCCCTAGGGGAGTTGGCAATACTATACTATTCCTTGAACATCTTGCACAAGTAGAAAACCCAATAAGGGTTGCTGTAAACTTGATGGCTTGTAATAACAAATACTCTCTGTGATCCCAATTGTTACTTACCTCCACTGATGCAATATGATTTTTAAAAAAAAAAAAACTTCCATATTAAATGGAAATACTTTAATATTACATGTAATTTGGCCATCATACTAGTATATCTTTAGAAAGTGCACAAAACATAGGCCTCTTAGTTGTCCTTTGGGACATGAATCAAGAAGGTAGGACAGAGAGAATTAATTCCCCCTTCCCTCATTACAGCTCAGATCCAAAATGTGTCCATGTGTCTACTTTTTACCCTCTAGCGATGTAATAAGAGCTCTGCTGCTGTTTCATTTATTTCCAACATTTATAATCTCTGCCCTTCAATTAATAGTACTCACGTTAATCAAATTCAGCAACAGAAACAGGAAGCAGCTGTGTTTCCTATGGTATAATCACGTCTATAAAGTGGTTCAGAAGGCTCTTCAAAACATACATACAGGAAGGTGCTTTAAATTTCTGTACACATCAACCAGCAGAAAATGCCTAACGTGTAAAACTTGAGTAACAAATCTACAAGTACACTGGTGATATGACAGACAAGAGAGGACTTGAACAAGAATACAGGAGAGAAAGCTTTTTTAAAAAACCAAGAGAACCACCAGCCAACATCATTTCTGTAAACACCTTTCTTTGTTAGAAGAGCATATCCTTGGCCTCAGGATCTGTCAAAGCAACTAATGTGCATTAAAACTCCCACATCATCTTTAAGATAAAATGAATCTATACATAAATCTGTGAAGATTCTCAGTTATCTAGGTGAGGTTATCTGGAAGTTGAGTCATGGCAACTGGACTTCTTTCTTGTTAGGTTGAAACGTTTCGCTACTCATCCAAGTAGCTTCTTCAGTCTCTATAAATAGCTATAAATAAAATGGTTCTATAGAGGAAGAGGAAAATACTGATGGCTTAAATAAAAATGTGTCTGAAGATTTTCCATGGTTGAAAGATTTTAGTACTGTTTTCTGGTCTGGCTTACAATATTTATGTTCTAAAGGTAGTTCTGTGTCTTGTTGGTACCCAGCATCTATATTTCTTACAAGTCTAAATAAAGAGAGGTGCCAGGTGAAGGATACAACATATAAGCTGACTTAATAGCAACCTTATAGGGTTTTCAAGGCGACATATTTAAGGAGTCCTTTCATTAGTTTCACCACCCCCATGAGTTGCCATAGCTGAGCCAGGATTCAAAACCAGGTCTCCTAGTTTGTCACTATATATCCATTATACCACACTGGCGTATTCCATAAGTAATCATAAAGTATCCTTAAAATACATACACTGAATGCTTCATTATTTGGTTCTTCTTTTCACAGTATTTCTGTTATGATTTCTGCACAGTACCAATTGCTCCCCAAATCAGACCAAAGAATAATGGAAGAGGAAGAATTACTAGAAGAGAACTGCAAACTTGAGGAGAGCAATAAATATTCTTTAGCATCGGACTCAGGTTAGAACAATCACACACCCACAACATACACAGAAATTAATTCTTAAACTAATTGGCTCCCTTTCTCCTGTCCTGCTGGTGACAGGTAAATATTTTTCTTTCTAAACAGATTTTTAATAGCTGCATTGGGCATTAAAGCTAGATTCTCCTTGGTTATTGTATTTAAAGTGTATTTTAAGGTACTTTCTATGTTGTTAGATAACTAATTTTTATACTGTTATATGTTTGTTTTTTTAATTGAATAATTTATTGAGCTCTTAATTTTTCTTGTATTTAAATTGTGAGCCTGAGTCCCTTTATGTGAGAAAGATGGCATGAGAATGATATAAATTTATAAGTTTCCCTAACCTCATAACCTCCTAACAATTAAAAAAACAGGATTGTAATTGCATTTATCCCACTGTAAAATAACTGTGTCCTTTCACTTTTAGAATTATATTTGTACTTGATATTTTTTATGAAAGTTTGCAAATGTATTATATTATTCACAGCCCTAGCTAGTGCATGCTTACTAAGATATATGTGTGGCCAGATTCCACTGAAAATCTTTGATTAATATTTGTGGAAGCAAGTTTTACTGAAGTAAATTAAAGTAAGTTAATTTCCAAGTTATATTAATTTAAGCAAGAGAGTTGGGCTGCAGTCTTATAGTATACTCACTTACCATCCAAATGAACAGGCATCTTTTTGAATAAACCTTAATAATATTTCACTGTTGAGCACTTCCACTCAAAGCCTTTCATAGTCTCAAACAAGAGATGAACTTAACATAAACCCACAGGAAGAAATTGTGGATCTATGCACCGAAGCAAATTATACAAGGGATTTTACCAAGAGCTTGCTTTTTTGAAGGCAGAAAAGCTAATTGTTCCTACTTCTCAGTCTATGCTATTAGAAGTACTCTTCCATTAACAGATGTTTGTTAACCATCTTTTCTCCTACAGGGCCATGCGTGTTCAAAATCATGCCAAAATGGGTTCCAAAAGCCTCTTACTATTTTGACAAAGAACATTATTGCTATGCTAGCCATGAGATCATCATTCAAGAGTCCATTGAAAGCCTCGGAGCCATAGTATGGCCTGGTGTAAGTTTTACACAGAGGAAATAACACGCACCAAGCCTGCACCGTAGGAGGATTTCACAATCATCAGTGCCTTCTTTTCCCTTTTCCCTGCTGGTACCACTGGGTCAACAATACATTTACAACTACAAAATTATAATTAATATTATAACGAGTACCCAATTCACTTCCCACAGATCTTATATATTAACTGCCTTTTTAATTAACTGAGATAGTCTATGTATTCATTCTATAGTGAGCAGGAATATCAGCTAGAAAAAATTTTTAGTCACAGCTGTGCCATAGTTTATAACAGCTGCAGTCTGGCAGCCTCTGGAGGGCCTCACCTTTGCACTGTAAGATCCTTTGGTCTTTTAAAATGCTGAAATGTCAACCTCTATTTTGACATTTCTAGCCTTGTGCAAGCTGTTCGCTTCTGATAGCACAGAAACCAATAAAGAAACTAGCGATTGCTGGCTGTAAAAACCAGCTGCCCTTTATACATCGTTTTGTCCTCATGGAGAATTCCATCTGTATTTTCTACTCTATATACCAGAAAATAATGTGGACCATGCCACTATTAAAGCCAAAAATGAGTTCTTTCCTTTTACTTATGTTCCACACATCCTTCTGCCATCTGACCTTTCAGAATAATAATGGATTTGAGAGGGATCTGTTGGGTGTGGGGGGAGTACTCTTCTTCTTTTTTAAGTGTGCAATCCTGTGTGTCAGATGCTATGCAAGGACTTATTCAAGCTGTCTGTCCAGTGAGTCGTTACTCCAGAATGGCCTGTTTTCACCCAAAGTTTATCCTAAACTCAAATGCAGAGCATTCAAGAGAAAAATATAAAACCATCTGTCAGATAACATCCATTATTCTATGATTCTAGAGTGACAGCATCACTAATTTGTAATCAACCCATATTTTCTCCAGGCTTTTTTTTCTTAGCACATAATGGCTGAAAATCCAGTAGTAAGCTACAACTAGAGTAGGGCCATTGAATCAGTGGGAATCTGATGAACCAACTCCTCTGTAAATTCTATTGATTCGAATGGGCCTACTCTAGGTGTGACACTGTTAATTTCAGCCACTGTCTGACTTCCTGAGAAAGATGGACAAGTCATGCCATCTCCACAGCTATGGATGTCCTTTTGTCCTACTGTTCCATCTAAGATACATGGCTTCGATGCGAGCAACTGAAATTAGAAATGGGATTTTTGAGAAAAATGAACTCCCAGTTCCATCATTCGGAAGGATCCCACAGGCCAAATTATGGCACAGGGAGCAGCAAAGAGCAGGAAGTAGAGCAGCCCTCTTAGCTTCATGCGTTTCCTGCATTGCTTTCTTGTGTCCTCCACAGAGTACCCTGGTATACCTTTGTGAGTTGAGAGGATTCCCTGCCACAAGGTGGGGCTCATTCCCCGATGCACCTTTGCGAGTTGCAGAAAATCTTATTACAGCCAACACGATTCATTATAAGGCACCATTTTATAACTGCAGTAATTTTAAAAGGTCTTTACTTAGGAATAAAACATATTTCTGATGAAAATGTTTTTAAAAGAATGTCAGTGAAATACAAGTTAGATTAGTGCAACAACCGTAATACTAATTTCTATATTATTTTTAACCAGTTTACCATCATTTTGGCAATGTTATTTTTCCAATTTAAACTCAAGTTGTTGCACCTGATTGAAAACAAGTTTAAAAATCTTTTAAAAATCGTATTGTTAGGCAATTACACTTAAACCAGAGGGTACTTAATAATTGTACATATAACAAAAGTGTAATATCCCTGATTACATTGCAATTTAAAACTCTTACTTGGCTTCTTCTGTAAGTAGGAGTAACTAAACACAAATGTGGCTTGCTTATCCTTATGTACAAACCGGGAGTTTTAGCTTCCCATCTCTTCAGATAATCTATAGAGTCGTAAACCAAAAAGAAAACATAGCATATTTTAGCTTGTCTGGAAAGAAAAATCATGGTTCCCAGTTTGCACTTAATAATAAACAAACCATGAACAGACAGGTTTGTTTCCCTGCTCTGGCTTGGACAAGCCAAGGAGGAGCATGTATGAAGGGGCAGCCAAACAGAAGGAATTAGACAGTGTGCACAAAAGTTCCATGGAAACCTAGCTATCATCACATCCAAATTAAGCCAGTCAGTCTGATCTGTTTAGACATATGCTAAAGTGACATGGTCAACACAAGTTTCCTGGCCTCTCCTTTTCAACAGCTGGATAAGATGAAACATGGTAATTCTAACCTTTCTGTAGTCTAGGACAGCTTCAATCAAGGCTTTTTCAGTCCCTAGTGCACTGCTACTACTTATGAGCCAAAGTGATCAATCCATCATAAGCAAGCCTGCCCTTTCCATTAATAATTTTTTCTTGGGCTGAACTTCCATTCAATCAATATACAAAGCCAAAGGGGTTATATCTAGCAATTTTACCTGTTAAAATCAATGAGACACACACTGAAAACACACTGCTGCTGCCACGTATAATTGAAAATTAGGAACTTTATTATTATTATTTTTAGGCTCTTGCTCTGTGTCAGTACCTGGAATCAAATCAACAAGAAATCAACATCAAAGACAAGAAAGTACTTGAAATTGGAGCGGGAACTGGTTTGGTGTCCATTGTGGCAAGTATATTAGGTTGGTTAACTCTTAAATTTCTCTTTTAGGATATGTGCCTTCTGTGCCCTGTCCTCTTTCGCTCTCACAGACTAGATGTATGTAAACACTGTGTGCTTAAATCTCAATACAAATATTCTGCCCCATATATATTCATAAATACAGAGTTTCAAAATGTGGTAACTTTTATCAGTGCTGTATACTCCCAGCTCTGTGAAGAAATCTGCCCCACAAGCAAATAGCCCATTAACATTTTGCTTACCTTAAATTTGAGAAGATGAAATTTCAAATTTAGAGTAGCTGAAACAACGGCTAAGAAATGCTGATTTATAATTGACTCAAGCTGATAGCTCCACATGCTTCAGAATAGAGGTATACAGATCTGGTGCTGTAGTCTAAAAAGCACTGACTTGTACAACGCTATTTCAAATCCTACAGCTGACTTTAAGTTCAGTTTTCCCCGTAAAAAATGAACATGTTTTACTCAACCTAAGCCAGGGGGCCAATGTTTCAACCCCTGCATTTTTAAGGGTAATCTGAAGATGCAAAGCGTTTTTAAATTTCTGATCAAGGCAGAAAACTGTTACAAGTAAAAAGGGGTTTGTTCTTTTTCAGGTGCTTTTGTTACTGCAACTGACCTCCCCGAGATACTTGAGAATATGGAGTTCAATATCTCAAGAAACACACGCAACCTGAATGTTCACAAGCCTGAAGTGAGAAAGCTGGTTTGGGGAGAGAATCTCAGTGAAGATTTCCCTAAAGCAACTCATCGTTATGATTTCATTGTGGCAACAGATGTCGTGTATAACCACACTGCTCTGGATCCTTTGCTAAGGACAATAAGCTACTTGTGTCAGCCTGGGACCATCTTGCTATGGGCAAACAAATTCAGATTCAGCACCGATTATGAATTTTTGGACGGTCTCAGCAAAATGCTCAATATCACACAATTAGCAGAATTTCCAGAGTCAAATGTCAAGTTGTTCAAAGGTACAATAAGAGAAAATTAAAATCTTGGGGAGTGCCTGATTCAATGGTAGTCTAAGTGTTGATGAGCAAATAATTTTTAGACATTAATGATCTATATTTCAATAAGGTCTGGCACATTCAAGAAGAGGACATCTTAGATATTCACCCTCCTGACCATGTGGAAGGAGTGAAATAACATTCACACTTGTAATTATTCCCCATTTTCCCAAAGGCAGTATGACAGTTGATCAAGGGGTAGATTCTAGCAGCAAATGCTATAAGCCTTGCTCTTGTAACCTTTTTGCCTTATTTGATTAATAAGGCACGTACCATCTAATGGCATCCTTCTACAAGAAACTACATCTTCTCCACCTTAGTATTCTCATAAAATTGCTTAGATTGTGAATTATAGATTGGGCTAGAAACTTTAAGGTCAGCTCCACTTATACTGGTGCAGCCACACCTTATTGCTAGCAAACGACAGTGAGAGCTGTTTTCATTCAACACCAACTCCCAAGTGAGTTCAGAAGTCAAGCCTGTGAATGTGAATGGCTTGTAACATAACTCAGGAGATGCCAAGAAAGCCACAAAGTATCTGATTTAACTGAGAGGCATAAATGTGTTCAAGTCCTTTTACAAGTCTTCCAGATTGTGGAAAATTAATACGGGGGGGGGGGGGGGGGGGAATCTTGTTTTTTTTTCTGAATAAAATAATCAACATATAACTACACTTGGTAAGTTAAAAAACCAATATTTGTCTGCACATATAAAACCATAATGTTCCAGATCTGTCACTACCTGTATAACAGATACTTGCTAAATGTTTTTTTTTCTAAAGCCTTCATGTTTTAACCTAGTAATAAATGATTGTTAAGTTAACTACTCAATAACTGGCCTATGAACCATATATTCTACCAATATTTGCTGCAGCACTAAAATATTTAACTTTTCACTTGGCCTCCATGAAGTCATATATGTTATTAGTGCCTCTTCTCCAAAAATTAACATTAAATTCCTAATGCCTGCTTTATGCACTCTTGAAAAATTAGCACAGATCTCAGCTTCATTAATTGTTTATTATGTTAACAAAATTAAACCGCAAGTGCTCAAATTTTTTGATATTGAAATTTGCACATTTATTCTGCAGTTTTACATTTTCCAAACATTATTAACATGTATGTATAACTTTTACAATACCTGATTAAGTGTTAAGTGTCTGACACTTTATACATGTATCAGTTTATCCTGATACTCTTGTATCACATGGATATTGGTGAAAATATCTCCAAGAAGAAGATATTCAAAAGCACCTTTGCACCAGCAATTCAGAATACGCTTGCAGTGAGAGTGAAGGTTTTATTTTTTTTAAAAAAATCAAAATGTAAACTGTTGCAAGTGATACTGGTAATTAAGTTCCATCACTGTTAAATCTAATAAATAAGGTTGTAGCTACTCTTGATGTAGCTTCATTTTTAAGGCCTTCATACAGTTGAGAACTTATGTTTAAACACATTAAAACCCTGCTTGTTGTAAAAAAAACAGCTTGTACAGGCTTGTGGTTAAAATTACAAACAGTTAAGAACCACATACACATGCAAGAAGCTTCCCACCTCCATTTCCTTATCCTGGTTGATGGCCATTCCAAAGCACCCATTGCCAGCAATGCGATGTATGCCAACATTTGCTCGTTATGTTCTCATTTCAGGGTAATGCTGGGCTACCCAAGAAAATTAAATGCCGAAGTAGAAGACTCCCTGATGTCAGGAGCCAAGCTAGCACACATGTATTGCAACCCCTCCTCCACTGATTATTAATACACAAAATTTAAGCATTCAATAATGGATTGAAAACATGCATTCCAGTAAAACCACATTTTTATATCCAGTCAATATAACAACAGATCAAATGTACAGTGGCAGGTATTTCAAAAAACACAATAATCAGGTGGATACATAACAGGAAGCCAGTTTTCGGTGAAAGATGCACAGTGAGTCCAGCCAAGGAACTTCATTAGCTAAAAAAAGTGAATGGGGAAAAAAAATAACTTTTTAAAACTTTTACCACTTGTGCCATTAATCCAAGTCTCCCTAAAAAGTGATGTTTAATGTTATAGCTGAAGGAAAAAAATAACACATCCATGTATGTCACTATAGATTCTGCAGGTCTAACGTATTAAGGCAATATGGCTTTATAATTCCTAAAATGCCAGTCAAACTTACATCAGGACTGTTAACTGAAGGTGTAATGGCAACTACTTACCTGTATAGAATTCTTCAAGTTTTCTTTGGTGGGTTTCTCCTCTGCAAGTTTTGTTGCAAATTTGAGGCCTCTACCATACATTTTATTTACTAGTGCATGCTTATAGGCAAAGGGTAAAACCTACAAGGGACATAAAAATTGTGATATTTGTAAGCTGAACATCCATCTCAGTTCTGCAAAATTCCCCTAGCCAAACTCTTTCTTGAACTTGACAGGAGCAGTGCAAGAACTAAAAGTGCAAAATATTTTGACACTGACATGGTTGGGAGTGTAGAGAAGTTACTTTAAGGCTGACCATTCATTAATAATATTAAAACAAATGGTAGCAAGTACCAGCTCTTTCCATGCAATGTGATCCTTAATTTTTATAGAACTTTTAAAACCCCTCTGCACAAGCAAATGTTTTAAATATTTACACAAATAATTAAAAACACACAAATTAAAAATTAAAAATTGTGATATAAAATATTTTAAAGCACCATACAAGAAGTATAAAACAGATTTTTAAAACCCACTAAACGGCTCCATCTCAACTGCCTGCTGATGTTCCCAAAAGCCTCTCTAAAAAAACAGCATGCTCTCCCTGGAAACGTCATGGAGCATTCAGCAGGCCGTTTTGCTTGGAATGGAATACTAAACTGGTCAGTCCGTGGTATGGTGAGTCTAGTGTTCATGCAAATATTTTGGATTTTAAAACTCAATTGCTGATACTGTGTATTGAACTGTATGCTTTCACATAAATCTATATCAGAAATATGAATTTTAAAAACAAAACTAGAACTTTGGAGATTGCAAAGCAATATAAAATGCATTTCAACACAGGAAATACAATGGATTGTTTCATTATATGTCAATTCACTTTTGTCACATGCTGCAACAATGGATCCCATTATTCCTTCTTTGCCTATTCCCCTAATCTATTGCTGAATTGGCATAACTACACCCATGCTCCCCCAACTCGTTCTCAATGCCTATAAGCAATGTTCCAAAGAGTGGGTTGGGAAAGTAAGATTAGTAAGTAAACAGGTTCGGGTACTGCCAACAAATTAATAAACTGACTACAGGAAGTGGGCACAATGGTAGACATTCAGAATTTAAAAAGTGAAGAGGGCTTTAGTAATTCATAAGTAACGGGTACAGGGAATATCACAATGTTTTCATCAAAAATAATGGCAAGACGTCTTAACGTATTATGGAAGATTTCATAAATATTTTCAGTGCCTCCTCTACTGGCAAATATATTTACCTATGCTAAAATCAGGTAACATTTTCACTGAATGAACAACAAATTCCTCCATCCAGTTTTCAGACATTGCTTTTGCTTCCCCATACCCAAATACCTTGGTATCAGTCACGTCCATCCATTTTGTTGTCTCCCAGAATGTTTCAGTCAGTGCCTCAAAGGCACTTTCCTGACCTTCGTCCTTACTTTCTGTCTCACCAGATACAGCCCCTTCTTGGGCCTGCAACTGCAGGAGCTGGTCTGCCAAGGCACTTCCTTTCCGACAGAGAGCATCGACTAATGTCGATTTCTGCTTTTCCATTTCACTGAGTGGGAAACAAGCAATACGATCACTCCATTTACAGAAAAGCACAGCCATTTTTATAACGACTGTTCTGCATTTCACAAAATGAACACTAAGATGAAGATAATAAAGTTAAAACAAATGTCCTTGCAAAAGTTTTATAGCACAATGAGCTTTCTCCATTACATCCACCTTCAGCCTTCCCAAAACACCTAGACTTCCTGAATAGATTTTCATGCTTCCCAATACTCTGGAATAGACTTTAGGGGATGCCAGGAAAGGGCTTTCTTCTGGTTCTGCTGATGGAAGCAGTTTCCTCATCAGAACTTCTGCCAGTACAATGCAACTTTTTCCCCCTTCCCACATCTCAGCAGTCTGCTGCGCTGCCCAAAAATCTATTCCAGAGGTTCTTAATCATTAGGGCTCATTCTGAGGGCACAGAGAATGAGGAAGCCCTCTACTGGTTTTGCTGACCACAAGATCCTAGAACACAAACCTATCTGGGGCCACATAACAATTGAGAAGAAATGTATGGCTTCCAAGTACCACTACCATAGGATTAGCCGCAATGCTGGCAACAGTCACCTAGCTTTCCTGGGGACTTACCCCCATGCAGATGACTCCAAGAGGGCACAAGCCAGCAAGAACCAGCAGTGAGGACAAAGAATAGAGCTCAGCTGTTCCTGTTGCAACCCCTATACATGCAAGATACTGAATTCTATCAGCTCATAAAAGACAGAGGTATGGAGTAAGAACAGGTTTTCCAGCTCACATTTTGAAATGGAAAAAGATTAATAACTGTGGTCTGTAACATGTAGCTCTGCACCCACCCTACATACAACAGCTAATCCTTTATTTTTGCATTGTAAAATCTTATTCCCACTGGAAGACTTGTGTCTTTAATCTCACCACCCAGTACCGTATTTTTCCGTTTATAAGACGACCCCCCTTTTCTAACCCCAAATTAGAAAATTTGATCCCTGATTTTCCCTTCCTTTTGCTAAGGCACGGAGCTTAGCAAAAGGAAGGAAAAGCAGGGATCAAAGGGCTCCCTTTGACCGCCGCTTTTCCTTGCCTTTTGCAAAGCCACGGGGCTTAGCAAAAAGGAAGGGAAGGCTCCCTTCGGGTAAAGGCTGCACAATCGCTGCCCTTTGATCCTGAAGCCCTTTCATGGCTCCTTTACCCGAAGGGAGCCTTCCCTTCCTTTTTGCTAAGCCCCGTAGCTTCGCAAAAGGCAGGGAAAGCGGCTGCCTTCCATGTATAAAATGACCCTCAATTTTTTGTCTAATTATTTAAGGAAAAAGTGTCGTTTTATACACGGAAAAATACGGTAATTAGTCTGATGTTTCAGTATTTTGTGCCAAATAGTTCAAGCTTCTTGCAGAACTCAAGACCTGCAAACTAAGTTTACCTGATTGCTGAAGTGAAGAATGGTTTTGGTGCCACAGAAAAGGAGACAAACTTGTCACTCTTTCATAAAACATCAAATTTACATGATTTGTGGATAAGAAACAGTGATCATTTGAAGAATTAATTCTCATTTAGAAATATTATTTCAACTGGCTGCAAATGTGTGGGAATGTGCAAAGCTTCTATGTGCTCTTATATCTGAAGAAGACCACTATGTATTAATCCAAAAGTAGTGTAAATGTAAAGTTTTTATAAAAGAGAACATGGCTGCTATAAACTTAAGCTATCCTATGCTACCATTTTCAGACTTTCATAAACTTTTACTAAAGATTCCAGCCTTACACACATAAACACATTAGAAGCTCTGAATCAATGCATTAATTGTCACAGGCCAAATCCAACACAGAGCTGAATGTTTTTACGCTTACTACAATGAATGTACTTAATACCACTCACAAGTCAACACACAGCTTAGTGCGTTACCCTGTCATTAATATAAAAGTTACTTGGTTTTTTAAACTACAGGGAACAACTTTAGGATGAGCTGCAGAAGTAAGATGCAAGAAAAAAGTATTTACTGGTTAGGTACTTTTTAATAGTAGCAGCGTCAGGCCTAGGATCAGTCTTCATGCCAAGATAAATGGCAAGGGCTGTTTGATCGATATGCGAGATAACTGTATTGGCAGCCTCAACAACTTCGTTCAGTCTTTTCATTCGTTCCTGCTTGAAATAAACACAGCACAACATTATCTTAGTAGACACACACGAAGGGATGTTAAAGTAACTGACTGATAGAGACACTCATTTGATAGCTTTGCTAACCTACTGTTCGTGCAGCACAAAGATGTCCCAAGGCAGAAATCATGGTGAGTAAATAAACATCAGAGCCAACCCTGGTACTCTAAACAAGGGTCAGATGGCTCTGGCAGCTTGTTTTAGGTGTCATGAAAAGGCAGAAATTTTTTGACACCTCCTCCTTAAGTTCTATTGATTCAATGGATCTACTCTAGTTATGATTTACTATGGTATTTCAGCCAGTATGTCTGAATTTCACCATGTTAAAGTGGCAATAAAGTCATTACACAGCAGACAAAGCATGAAATCCAAGATAGGTAAAAAAGATTTTAAGGAGGAAAATAAGAATGTGTCCACAAATCATCAACCCCACCAAATATTTATCTCTACAAGTAATTACATTTTACTGTGTTATCTTACATTCTATATAAAACACAGTGCTTTCTAGTTCGTAATTCTGGACTCTTTGAGCACTATATTCAATGGAAAAATGAGTAGACTAAAGCCTTTTTTTAAAAAATACGTCATACCTTTTCAGAATCCAACTGATGAAGTCTTGCAACATACAAGGGGAGATGATTAGGAAATGTCTCTTTCAGTTCATTGTAGATGTCATTAGTATCAAGCCTAATGAGAAAGAGTATCAGTTAATGAGTACAGGGATACTAATTGCACTCACATATCATGTATCAATTCTCTGAAAGAGACAATTTAGCATTAGAAGAAATATAGAAGCATACTTAGTCATCCATTGTATTTTCAGGTCTCTTAAAGCCTCAATAAACTCTTCTTTTGCATCTTTTTCTTTCTCTGGATCCTTCTCTTTTTCTTTGCTGCCATTCTTATTTTTTGTTGGTGATGGAATTAGATGATAGTGAACTGAAATTACATCCTGGTGGAGAAGAAAAAAGGATAGTAGCTTGGTCAAAGGCACCAATACAAAACATGTGACTGTAACAAAAGGAAGGAATGTTTAATGTAACACTAGGGAATGTGCATTTCTCCAAATCTAATTCAATAGCCTCTCCCATTACCTCTGACTATGCTTGTCAGGATTCATGGGAATTGTCATCCAAGATCAACTAGAGACCACATGATCCCCACTGCTGACGTAAAGGCTTGCAGTATCTTTTGAAGTCTCAGAAGAAAATGTGAGTTTAGTTCACTTATACAATAATAGTTCAGATGGTCAGATATAGTAATCAAAAATGGTGATTCCAAGCCAACAAGCTTACTTATGGAGTTTATATTTCAATACACCAGTTTGAGACCCATTTTGCCTTATTTGACATCTGGGTCTGAAACACCTTTCTACATAACCTTTTTCTTCACAGAAAAAGGCAACGTACACAATTACCCCAATGTGAAACAAATTCAGCAAATCTGTATTAACAATGACATTTTGTTCAGATAAAGAACCTGATGAAAACCGGCAATGTAAAATATGTTTTTATAGTTTATATGCATTAACCACCATACGTTGCCATAAGAGACACTATTATTTTTTACTCATTGATAAAAGTTGGACTGCATCACCTACTGCCCTAATAAAAGAATGGATTCTTTAAGACAGCAATCACGGAACTGTCAACCCATTGAACATTTCAATACAGTAGAACTATCACCAACTGGACCTCAACGGGACCCATAAAACTTTAAACATTGAAGCCACAGTTCAGATTAGATATTTATTTCTTTTCTTTGTCTAAAAAAGACAAATAACACCTCCACTGTTATTTGAAGGACAAACATATGAGCAAAGTATAAGTAGTCCAAACCCAGAAACTGTTTCTGTGTAGCTGTAATTTATAAATATTTATTTTATTACTTGTTTGCTAACATTTCTATTGTGTTCTTCCTCCTTTGAGCTCAAACTGCCATAATAGGTTCACTCCTCACTTTACATTTTACATTCACAAGAAACCTGAGATGTAAGTGAGATTGAAAGAGACAGGGTCAAGATCATCTGGTCAGTTGGTTTCACAGCTTACTACAGACTTGAACCTGGCCCTCCCTATCCCAATTCAACACTGACATGACATTTCCTGATTTTTTTTAATTATAGTAAATTGGAGCCAATCCCATCTTTTTAAAAAAATCAAAATTTAGAGAGCATTTCATTCCTATATACACCTAGCAACAATATACAAGATGTTAATGCATCTTTGTGTTTCCCCAAAACCTCTGAATAGTTAGTGGATTTCTTTCCAAAAGACTACTGAAAGGATCACCAATGCCATTTACTACCTATTTAGCCCATATACAGTCCTATACACAAAAAACCACACACAGACCTCAAAATGTGACCATCTACTGATTGCTAGTCTGATGTGTGAACTACCTGAGACCAGGGTTAATTACTAAGCCTTCCCTCACCAACATACAGTAATGCGGTACTGCAAATCAGTACCACATGCAAAACAGACCCTAGGAAGAGATATTGCCCCCTTTCTTAAATATATAAGCATGTGCCCCATAAGAGAAGGGCCAGGGGCCAAACCACTGCCTTCCTACTCAGTTCTTCCTGAAACAGAAGCATCACTTAAAGAGAACATCTATCAGCAGGGCTTGAAAATTTTTAGAATGTCTCACCAGTTAGTCAAAAATTTCACCAGTCAGCATGACCAGACTATAGCCTTGCAATTTATGTTAACAAATTTAAACTAGGTACTTGTTCACTTTTATTTCTACATAACAATGCGTACAAACCCAAAATAAATATACCCTCAGATGGGTTGCTTTATTACCTGCGTGCCTATGGGGTCATGAAGCTTGTATTTGGAATGCCTTTCTTTTGAATGTCTCCAGCAAAAATAAAACTGAAAGTGAAACCGCCCGGCCTCTTAAGGAGCCACGGTTCCCTCCCATCCCAGGATGTGTCCTCACTAGGTTGAAATTGGGAGCAGGGAATCTCCATATTCTCCAGCATGGAACTACTCTACATTCTCCTCCATAGCCATATATCTATGTGCCGCTCGAACTCTCTTCTCGCGAGAAGAGGGCTGTTTTCCTTTTGCAATGGGAAGGGGGAGGGGAGGACTGCAGGATCATTGAGAGAGACGGGAGGAGGCTAAGAAGGCAGGGAGGGAGGGAGCTGTGGCTCGTCAAGCAGCATTTTTTCACTTGTCACAGACGAGTGGACGAGTGCACTTTTCAAGCCCTGTCTATCAGTTAAAACAACAGTATTTGACAAGAAACACAAAGCTATGTTGTGTATACAACTGCATGGGGTCACGAAGAGTCGGACACGACTTAACGACTAAACAACAACATATACAACTGCAGTAATTCCTCATATTCAGCCTCAAGCAGTTCCTAACATTATTTCACTCTCCAGCTCCCAGTCCAAGGAACTGTGACTCATTTCAGAACCACTGAAAGTTAAACCAAATGTAGGTGACACACAGGTAATCATTTTACTTCAACTATGACCCAAGTGTTGATAATTCTCAGGGCAGAACCAGAGTGCATCTAGGTTGTGTAGAATTACCTGAAAGCAAAGGGAGATTTACCAGAAATTTATCGACATAAGGGAGTGGCTCAAAACTCACCTCTAGCCTTTTTTCTTCTAGTAGACATATTTTCTGATTGAAATGCTTCAATGGAGAAACAGAGCCACAGAGAAGAATAGGGAGGGGAATGGTTCAGCTGTCTGTCCTACTCATGCTATGCCTCAACATTCCCCTGTCCTGTTGGCATTTGGTGGGAAGTGAATTTGGGAATGCAGGTCTGCCACCTTCATGTCTGGGTTAAGCCCTCAGACTCCAGCTGAAGCACTCTGCAAAGATCACACTACCACTACTTGATACAGAAGGAAAACTATGTCTTATTTGGGTACACACAGTGTGACACAAACATTACCATTCTACACATAGCTCTAACAAACTGTAAGCTCATGTCTGGCCATGCAACTATTTATTTAAATATTTAACCCAGTCAAAATGCCAAGTGTCCTCTACTCTGGTCAGAAGATATCTTCATGTCCAAGCATCCAGAGTTATGCGCTGCCAAAAGAACCTCCTCCTGTTCATTCATTTGGCATAGGAAATGCCTTCTTTTTCCTCCTGTGTGAAGATCTGCTATAAAGTGGTGAAAGGAAGATCTTGTATTATACAATACAGGCTGAAATCCTGTTGATTAGCATATTAAATCACAACTAGTATAGGCTCATTGAATCAGTGAGGATCTGGTGAGTCAACTCTATGTTCCATTGATTCAATGGGCCTATTTTAGTTGCAATTTACTTTACTAAGGAACAGGATTTCAGCCATTGTCCTTCCATCTGCCAATATGGAATCTGTTTCCTCACTTTGTGTATAGTGATAAATGTAGAGCTAATTAATTATATGAAAGGTTCATTTTGAAAACAGAATGACAACTGGAAAAACCATGCTATTAGCTGAGCAAGACTTTAACTGGTAAATACCTAGAGGTTTTACTGCCCTCTTAACCATACACATGGTTCCTACTACTAAATCCTACTACACGGTGGATAGCAATTATCTTCTCCTTTTCTTTCCAATTATGTGCTTTCTAAAATAAGCAAAAACATCTATCTACTTAACTTCCATTAATTCTAAAAAAAAGACAACAGATGTAAATTTTAAGACAATGGCTACATATAACTTCTAAGGCATTTTATGAAGTTGTCTTCTCGTTGGTTAAGATGCCCATGAGAAAGTTAGCATTACAGTCAAATACAAAACATTTCTTCAAGCTACCAAGGCAAAGTCATGCTATGCCTGGCACTGGATTATTTTCCCTGGGTTGTTGACAGAACATTCCCTTGCCACATGTAGAGTGAACCTGTGAATGCAAACTTTCAAACAAGCCAGGATATTTAACTATAGTTTGGATTTGCTTTAGGATTCTGGTTTGTTCTGGAGCTGTTGTTATATATAGATTATTGGTTTGGATGAAATAAGAATTTAACTTTGAGGATATTCCATATTAAGGCATGCTTGGAAAGGAGGAACGAAGACTCTGTGTGTTGGCAAAAATATTTTGGCTTATTAAGATCTGATTGTCTGAACCAGGTCCTTGGCTTGTCTAAACTCCCCATGGTGAGCTCATGGCTAAGGTGAACATTCAAACCAGTAATTGTGAGGTTTATGACTCCGATTGTGCTCCACTATTCTTTCCCTGCATGTAATCCATATCAGTTATGCTCACATTTTCTAATAAGAACATGCTTTCTTTGAAAAAAAAATACAGCTAAAATTATTCTTAGAATTCAGTACCTCCATAAATTCCCCTGTTACAAAGAGCAGCAACTCTGGAAAGTAAGTCAAAACACCTGTAATTGCTTGTCAAGATTTTGTTCCCATGAGACAGACTTGAAAGGAAAATGTGTGAATGCTGTTAAGTACATATGATTCTTAAATTAAGATTTAGTTCCTGCAGTGGATAGAGTGACAGACTAGAACTCAGAAGGCCTGGGTTCGAATCCCTGATCAACCATGGAAACTCACTGGGAATGTGGAACTGGTCAACCCATTCCTTAAATATCTCACTTACCTTGGAAGCCCTATTAGGATCACTATCAGTCAATTCTGACTTGATAGCACATAAGAAGATTTTAAAAATGCAGGAACCTGAACCTTCAAGCCCTCACTAACATTGCATAGCCATGTATCTGATAATCACTTTTAACAGTGATTACATTATGCTATCAAAGTGACATATCTGAACAATGTCTCAGAAACACAATAGTTGATCATGTCATCTGTGGTAGCCTATGCTACTGATATTGTCAAAATGCAAGAAAGAATGTGTAAGCTCCATTTCAGGAAAATGTTAATGACACTACAACCTTCACTGGTGGAGCTACCGTATTTGCCGGCGTATAAGACGACTTTTTTGCCTCCAAGTGGGGGGGGTCGTCTTATACGCCGGGTGCACTTCAGTTGGGATAGCCTCTGCAAGCACCCCTCGCCGGCTTTGGAGGTCCCCCGCCAGTCCTCTGATGGTGCAGGAAAAGCGTCCGAAGTGCTCTGAAGCCGGTGCGCGCGGTTGCGGGGCACCCCCGCCAGTGTTCCGATGGTGCAGAGAAAGCCATCAGAACACTGGCGGGGGTGCCCCGCAACCGCGCGCGCCGGCTTCAGAGCACTTCGGAGGCTTTTCCTGCACCATCCGAGGACTCGCGGGGGTGCTGGGCTAGCCTCTGCAAGCGCCCCTCGCCGGCTTTGGGGGTCCCCCGGGGCTTACCTTGCACCATCCCAGGACTCGCGGGGGTCCCTCCGCGTGGTGATGGGCGTTTGCAGAGGTTTGCCCGGCACCATTTTTGAAGTTCCCGCCCTTTCCCCCTGCCTTCGGCAAGCCTCGGAAGGTAAAAAGGCTTTCTTTTTTTTTCTTTTTAACCTTCCGAGGCTTGCCGAAGGCAGGGGGAAAGGGCGGGAACTTCAAAAATGGTGCCGGGCAAACCTCTGCAAATGCCCATCGCCGCGCGGAGGGACCCCCGCGAGTCCTGGGATGGTGCAAGGTAAGCCCCGGGGGACCCCCAAAGCCGGCGAGCGGCGCTTGCAGAGGCTAGCCCAGCACCATTTTTGAAGATCGGGCCCTTTCCCCTTGCCTTCGGTAAGGCTCAGAACGGAAAAAGGCTTTCTTCCCCCCCCCCCCCTTTTTCCGTTTGGAGCCTTACCGAAGGCAAGGGGAAAGGGTATATAACAAACTCTATATTTTGAGTGGAAATGTTGGGGGGTCGTCTTATACGCCCAGTCGTCTTATACGCCGGCAAATACGGTACTTTATAAGCTATCTGATTACTCTGAGATGGCAGAGAGGAACTGCTGTTCCAAGGATACGAAGGTTGCTCTCTCAAAGAGGAAGTTGGTTTAAATACCACCATGCGCAAGTATGTGTGCAGGTATCTTATAAAACTTGGACTGTGACAAAGAGTCTTCCTCTGAAGCCTCCCTGACTCTAGATCTTCCCCAATCAGAACTGAAAAGATTAGCAGTCCGTCAGTTCAACCATTTTAGAATGAACGTTATGTCCACTTTACAATCAAGCACAAGAGTAGCTACCATCCTACATCCAAGATGAATAAGGAGAAGGTTGTCAACTTGTCCAAACGTAAAATATAACACTAGAAACATCTCTTTTTCTCTTTCTCTCTCTCTTTCTCGGTGTGTGTGCTGGTGTACAGGATGGGACACACAGCTGTACACTGTGAATACATGGCCATGGCTCCCTTAAGCCTGCCATTTCCTATCTTGTAATGGTGGCTTAACTAAGAGTAGACAGAGAGCTGGATAAAGGTCATACCCTTTCCAGCACATAATTAAAAGATAGAAGTAAAGAGGCTTACTGAGCCAGAGTAACAGACCATTCTTCCATCCAGTTAGCTGCTAAAGTGTTGATGAGTTCTACTGCAGTGTTATTTCAAGGGAGGAAGAAGGGGACAAAACTAGAATCAGTTGGTTCTGCTTACTGTTGACCTTGGCTTCCATTGGCTATTTCATCCTACCAGTTCTAAGAGGCAATAGTCATCAGTGATCACAACCAAGTAAGCTTAATCTATGCTTTCCATCTACTAGTAAATGGCTCTCACAAATGTTGCAGATCACTCATTACAAAAGTGTAATACACCTCCAACATTGCTCTCAGAGAAAACTGAAGGTACTTTCTAGAAATAATACTTCTAGTATTTATTTATTTATTACATTTATACCCCGCCCATCTAGTCAATCAACTACTCTGGGTGGCTAATTCCTCAGTAACATCTGCAGAGGTAACACATAATCCATTCAGCTAGACAGTGCATTTCTTTTGCTAAGAATAGAGGCAGACACCAGAAGCTGCTGAATATTAGAGCACAAGGTAACTTTTCTGTGATTGTTTTGCATTACATTCTAGTTTGAAGTCTGTACAACAAAACCCTGTGTGGGCATTCAGGAATCCAGTAATTGTAACTCTCAAGCAAAGAATGCTGCTTCACTACCCTGTCCTCACTTCTGTGACTGAATGCCCCCCCAGCATGTGTGCAAACAGCACAGGCATGCAGATAAAGGTCTACACATGTGTTGCATGTTCATTACCTTCCTTGTAAGCAACACTCCCTCTACTTTACAACTTGGCCGACCCCGCGGGGTTCCATCAGAACCAGAACCAAAGGGGCTGGAAACTCTCACTGTGGGTGCATGGAGGAGCACTGTGTGGAGGGGGGGGGAGCAGCACTGTGCACTTGTGAAGCTGTGCACCTTAGAGGGAACCTTGCCTGCAAGTCAGAAGCCCAACAGTATTTGGCCCTGGCTTATGTAGAAACCAAAGTGAATTGGCCCTCTCTTCTCAAGTTGTCTGTTCTGTACATGTATGAAGAGGCTACATTGCAGGTATGACACTGAAGGAAGGGACTACACATTGGGCCATGATCATTTGTTAGCATTACTTGATTTTTGAGTGCCTGAGGAGGACCACAGTGTTGCTGCAATTTATGAAAGATGCCTAATCCTTAAAGTGTAGGCTAGAGAATGGAAAAGAGGAATATGTTATCTCCTCAGAGAAGTACTAGATCATATGACCTGCACGCCTTGTGTCTGCAGTTGATGTAACGACAGAAGTGACAAAAACCAACAAACCACCCTCATGCACATACAGTTTCTCATCACTTTTTGGTGGGAAATTATGCCCAGCTTTTAACAATTTGCAAATGTTTCTTTTTCCATTTTAGAGATAATATACTATAAATTAGGCATCGGAGCTTCATATTCGTATCCCTGGGGATAGGAATATGTTCATTCCCTCCCTCCTCCAAAACCTGCCATGTCCACTCACCAGGCTTTGAGTGGCACGCTCATCTATCATCAGTAACATTTCACCAATCACGAAAGCAGCCCAGCCTATGTTTCCCCATCTCGTTGCGCTGCTAACCACTCTGGCAAGGAGGTGGAATAACGAGTCTCCTCCCCGCTCAGCTGCTGAGTGGTCAGCATCGTAGGAAAGCTCCAGCCAGGCTACTTCTGCGATTGGCACAATGTTACCGATCATGGATGCGCACACCACACAAAGCCCAGTGAGTGGACAGGGCTGGTTCTGGGGGGAGGGTCCAAAAGGCCTTGCCACCTGTGGTGGTGATACTCATATTAGTCTCCCCTGGGAAATGAATAAGAATATCCCATCTCTAGTATAAATTATCTTGCTCTGAACTTCCTGTTTAATACAATGCCCAATGTTAGGTAAGGGCCAGTTATTTTATACTGAGCAGGCATTTACAATAACTTGTGAAAATACACTACTATGTAGAAATCTGTTTAGCTGTGCCACATAACTGGCTACTAACATTACCTTTCCCCACTTCTATTCTTTTGAAAACTATATCTACAAAGCTTATTGGTATTTGAATGTTCAAAACACTTCACATACAAATTCAGTCACTGTGCTCTTTTACAATTTATATATGATTACCAATGCTCCCTCTAAGCCATGTGGGTGTGCGCAGCCGAGCCAGCATTGCTACCCATTTGCTTCTGGTCATAGCCAGAATCCTACACATATGGGGCAGCGCCCATGTCCAGCACTCCAGAAAATTAGAGGGAAAGTTGATGATTACCCTCTTCTTGGTCACAACAGTAAAGGTTCCAGTTGCCTTAGCAATTACATTAGTCCTATGGAAAGAGACCACAGTTCAATACTGGAGTATATTTTTCATGTTAAACCTCCCAGATTTATTAGTAGAATTGCAACTCAAAAACATCTGATGGGAAAGAACTCTACCCAAGACCTTAGACAGCTGCTGCCACTCAGCAGACAAAGGCTGTGGAATACCTGGCCCTCCAAATGTCATTGAAGTTGAGTTCCTGTCAGCACTAGTGAGCTTGGCCTGATGGGAACAACAGTTTGTCAACATCTGGAGAGCTACATGTTCACAATTCTCTGCAGTAAGTAACACTGGACAAGCTGGGTAACTAGCCTAGCCTAGTACAACATTAAACCAGGGCATCCTATCCATCCCTGACTTCTTAATCCTTGGAACAGAAGGCACATCCACACTTACAAATGTATTTAAAAAACAGAAGAAACCCTGTCTATACCAATGCCTCTTGGTGCCAATACTGTTTGGGCAGCACACTCTGATTCAAATGGAGCGCAGCCACTGGGCTGGGAATGAGTGTCAGGCAAACAGGCTTCTCCCATCAACAGAGATATTTTTCATAGCCCTGCCCTTCAAAAAATGATGTGTGTAGTATATATTTTATCAGGGCTCAGTGCTTTCTGTAGTAGAACAAAAAAAATTCTTCAAAATTAAGAGGGGTGAGTAAAGATATAACAATCTTCAAATGCTTCACAGGATTATGCATACATCCAAACCACTGCTATGATATGTTACTATTCTAGTGAAGAAGTGTCACTGATGTTTATGATTCATTTAGCTGTAGAAAGGCAACTGAAGACACAAAGATATAGCTAAGTATTATACTTTAAGTCATATGCACAAAGTCTTAAGTACATCTTTCAAAAACTGACATTCAGTACCTTTTTAAACTTTCCTTGTCGCTTTGCTGCAGACTGCCCCTGGGAGTTAGAACAACATACTGTAAGAAAACATCCATGAACTATATAGAATGGAGACACCTCCTTCTATTACAGTTTTCTCCCTACTAAGAGATCTGAAATGTAACATCTTGTTTCCATTAAATCATACTTACAAAGTAGAATATTTTAAGCTTTCAAAAATACAATTAAAATATCCCTGCGTACATAGGATGCTGTTTTGTAAACCAAGCAAGCAAATATTAAATCCTTTACAAAACTAGTTAAACTAAGCTTATAACTTAACAGACCACAGGAATAAAAGAAGACTGTGTACTCTTCAATGTGCTGTGCACAAACACACTACTGCATGACCATGCAAAATCTCTAATCAAATAAAGCCAACGTGAACTCTCTTAATGTATCCAGCCTCTTGACAATGTACACAGACCTACTCACAGCTAAGCTAAAATTTATTCTCCTTTCATTGTTGCATTAATGTAACTACTCAGATTCTTTCACATCAAACTCATACACATAAAATGAGACATAAGACAACCTGCTCAGCTATTTTAAACAAAATAATGTTCATCAAGTTTAATTCCTTCAAATATACGTGTGTAGGTGTAAAAGCAATTTTTGACCTGACTTGCCTCTCTAGTTTGCTGTTTGGCAAATGACTTCCCAGTCTTCTGGAGCACCTTTTGGGGAGCAAATGGGAGCTATCCTGGGGACAGGGGATTGCATCCTTCCTAATTCCAGTGGAACCTCTTCAAAGTCTCTTTTTCCCGACTTGATATCATATGTCACTTTTTTGACACTGCATGACTCAATGGACAGCAGATTCAACTAGTTCCCTAATTCCCTTTCCACAAACACATAGAGGACCTGGTCTTTTGCACAGCAAAATTTCAACTCCAATATAAAATTGCCGAGTGGTTTTTAAAACACTTGGCTTGACAAACTTTTCTAGGTCCCCACTGGAAAGACTTTCCAGATCTCCTGAAGAGCCAGTGAAATGTCTAAAATAAACTAAAACACCTGCTGAAAGTTTCTGAACTCCCTTACATATATTTAGCCAGAACTGGGGAACATATGGTTCATCACATGCTGTCAGAATGCAAGTCCCAACAGCTACTGCCAGCATGGCTAATGGGATGAAGGATGATTAGAAGAGATATTCAATAATATATGGAGGTAAAAAAAGTTCCATTCTGTTAAATTAAGTTTACTTCTTATGAAAACTTCTTATTCAACTATGTTACCTACAATCCTATTGTAGAAGAATCATTTGGATGACTATATAACATTTTGGCATGAAAGGATTTATAACAATGTTTATTAATCACCAATCTCTAGCCTGCTCAGCATTTAACAATTACTTTTAAAATATGAATGAAGGAAATCTTTTAAAATGAATTAAATACTAAACAAGTTAGTCTAAAAATTACTTAGTGTTTTGCAATCACAGGTTTGGGTATAACCCAGCAAGTTCTACTATAGTACAGCCGTCTTTAATTCAATGTTAACTGGCTTGAATCCTTCACATTAAAAATTAATCTAAGGTCCAATGTAATCCTCCTAGTTCTCTACATAGTGAGAAGGGACATCATTTTAATAGCTTCACATTATATGTAAGGCAAGGTAGATCTAATGAAATGCGGCATATAAATAAAACTAATAAATAAATAAAATAAATATATTGGAAGCTGACAATCTCTAAGGCTGACAGAAAGAGACATTACTTTGTGTTCTTCAGTGGGTGCTAAATAGCATATAATGTTTTGCAGGAAGTGACATGCAGGAATATGGCTTGGGATAAAGTAGACAAAATATTTCAAAGCCTGTAAAAAGACATGTCTTCAGAGCATCTGATAAAGTAGAAACTACACTGGTTATTGCAACAATAGTAAAAAGTACAGGTAACAAAACTGAAGATCAAATAACTTCAAATATTTTCATCAAAGGGTTAGGCAATCAGAGTGACTCCTGGGTTTTTTCCCCTCCCAAATACAGAAGCTTTTGAGAGATGTAATTTTTTTTTACTCACCGCTTTCTTTCCAAGTTCTGTCTTTGAAAGGGTCAGTGATCCTCCAAGGTAACAACCTGGACCTGCTCCTTTAGGCACTCTAGCAAAGGAAATAATATAGACTGCAATGAAGATTAAGTGCTATACAGCTTCCTCCACACATAAAAATGTTACAAAATCCTGGTACATCATATAAAGAGTAGGGAGACTGGAAAATATGACAGGCTGTTACCCAACTGGGCATGCAAGTATGTTTGGTTGTACTGCAGCAAAATTTATAAACCTGAACCTTAAACACCAACACATATTCTACACTACAGTGGTCCAGAGGAGAAGTAACCAAGGGATGTGTCACCATAGCCAGATCAGACATATCAAGAAAGGGGAGCAGGTGGCGCACCAGTTTAAACTGTGTATCGAAGCTCAGAGTTCAATCCATGACTATATTCAAGTTGCAGACCTGATTTTTCAAGGACAGTGTAATCAGTGCAGGCTGAATCCCTATGTCCTGAGCTGCCTTCTGGCTGACCAGGAGCACCCTCTGTTTTGTCTGTTTGTTTGCCCTCATCCAGCATTAGTGAAAATGGACTGGTCTAGGCAAAGAACACCTTTCTTGGAATCAAACAGAAAGGAGGACTGACCTGTTTGTCATCCGCATACTGATGACATCAAAACCCAAAATCCCACACAACCTCTCCCAGCAGTTTCATGTACATGTCAAACAGCATGGGGACCAGAACTCAACCCTGGGAGACGTCTCAAGTCAATGGCTAGGATGTCAAACAGGATTCCCTCAGCACCACTTTCTGAGTTTGGCCCTCCACAAAGAACTGGAACCACTATAAAACAGTACTTCTAATACCCTTCCCTGATAGGTCCAGCAGAACTAACAGGGACACATTGTCCTGCCCAGTTCATGGTGCAGGTCATCCACCAAGGTGACCAATTATGCAGAAACAGAGCAGATCTGAGATCTAAGATGCTCCAGGAGAATGACTGGCTCTAGAATGGAAGTGGATGGCAACACTTAGCCAATTCTATTTGAAAGAGTTGTCTCCTAAAAAGACAGAATTGGATAACAGGTTGGCACCAAGCAGAGAAAAGAAGGGAACCTACTTTCATACCCAGTATTGAACATTCAGAACAGTTTAAAATGCTGGAAGTGCACATGCTAGAAAAAAGGCATAACTTACTTGTCATCTGGTAAAGATGTAACAAAAAAGGGCTGGCTGTGTTTCGGTGGCAAGGACATACTGTTTGCCTTCTTTTTCCCTAGAAGAGCTTGGCTATGGTTTTCATAAATATCTAAACTCAGTGCACTAGACAGTCTATGAGAGATGATAAATGGAAGATCTTTGACACGATCGAGTTCACTGCTCTGCTCATGACGGATCTGTAGCCGAACTGTATAATCTCCTTTCTCCAGTTTCACTGAATACTAGAGAAAACAGAACTTCTTTAGGCCATGAAATATACACACTTTGCAAAATAGAGCTTTTTTAAAGCACTTCTGAGAGGATGGTAAGATTGAGAGAAAGGTTTCCCCAATGATTTTAACACCTATGCAGGTTCATAAAGGGAGAGGTGGTCCTTGAGACAGCTTGGACCCAAGCCACTTCGGACTTTATATATTAAAAACAGCATCTTGAATTGTTCTTGGAAATGGATTGGCAACCAAAAACTAATGATGCACTGGAACAATTCATGAACTCAGCGAGCACAACGTTCAGATGTGTCTGTGCCAGTTCAAGCAAAGCAAGATACATTCATTACATGACAGTATAGAGAAAATTCAAGTTACAACATTAAAGCCTCTATGAAATTTTACTGTAACATATTCCACTGCTGCTCAGTTTTTTAAAGGCCTTAAAACAAAACAAAATAAAAAGGAGAAATATTCCTTATTTAGCAAATTATTTCACAAAGCACATCAACCATGAGTACAAAGCTGTACTGAAAGACAAATCCTGGTTCCCCCTCCTGATTCATTTAGATTAAAACCATTTGGAGCCACACAGCCTGTCCATGGACACCGTTTTATTTACCTAAACCACTGCTCAGAATATTTAATAAACTACTGTCCATAATATCTCAACATACAGGTGTGCAAAAAAAAAAAGATCATCAAGTGAATGAAGGTCTCAGCTAAGCAGTTGAATTCTGCTGAAGCTGACTTAGAAATAAGTAATGCTGAATGCAGAGACACTTGCTAATATGTGGCAAAGACTGCAGACTGAGCCTAGACAGACAACAGAAGAGATGAAGGAAATATTGTCATCAACATCTTTGCATACCTGGTGAGGATAGGCATCTCCTGACCCCATCTGTTTTTTATTCTGGTCAAAGATAATCCACAATTGGCTGTCATATTCAGATTCATACAACAGTTCACAGAACAGAGGACAACTTGGTGTAACTTCCCCACTCTTCGGCTGAAGAAAACAGTCAGTGCATTAAGATTACTGAGTAAGAAAAATAATTTTTGTACAGACACCTTAAGACAGATCTATATTTTATCACAATGGCACTTTTATTTTTTCACTACAATCTCCTCTGTCAGAAGATTAAATTCATAATTTTTACTATTAGTTGATGAAAGTTAATGGCAGCCATTATGGAACATTATCTCTTTGAGCACCTCAGTTTCAGATTTCACTTACCTGATGGAAGCTGTATGTCAAAATCAGCTCATACAATTGTCGATTATTTGGCAAAACATCTCGTGATCCTAGTGGCTTTATTTTAGCACTCAGCGGTCTATAATTCAGCAATACAATGGCAAGCATTAGGAGATAATTCAGAATGCAACGTCAAGATACAATTTAGATATATTATTTATACACCACCTTTATGGGAAGAAACATAAAAGAGGCTGTGAACAGATTTAGGAATCTAAACCCTTCCATTCTGGGTTTGAGACCCAACTGTGGTTGGGGTGCTGGTGTGCCAGCTTGTGAAAGGCCTCTGCCCTAAGAACAACACCAAAATAAGGTTATTCTGACTGGTGCCTAATACTAAATAGCTACCTTTCTCCAGGAGTTAAAGTATGTAAATGGGCAAGTGAAGAACTTCCCTGGGCTTTGGGCCTGTAGATGGTCAGTCCACTCCTTCTGCCTGTTTCTGCATGACTCTACATGAGCTCAGAAACCCTGACTATATTTGCAGTCTCACAGTGTATAAGCAGTACAACAAACTTAGGCTAGTTAAGACTTTATAATTTTTTTCTCTGCTGTAGTTATTCCAAGATGTTTCCTTAATTTGTTTTTGTTTTTTTCTTTTCAAAAAACATTACTCTTTTTAATCCTGCATTTTTCTATCCCTAAACATAAAATCTTCTCCATAACATGTCTGTTTATTCAAAGTGTGGACTGGAGAGTTGGCACTTACGTTTACCCTACCACCTTGTCGCAATATGGAGTTATTTAGAGGGGTAGCGGTTCTACCCAACAGGGCTGGTTTTAACTCTGGGGTTCAATTCCTTGAGATTGTTGACGCCATTTGCGCTCTCACGTGGCTTTAAATTTTGAGTGCAACTGGAAGGCAATAGCAAGGGAACTTTGGGACCTATCCCAGACAAGATCCAGCTTGAGCGGCTCAGGTAGACCATTCCCAGGAAGAAATCATAAGCCAAGGGAGTTTAGCCTTTCACAGATATCTCTCTTCAATGTCTTCACAGTGGCACACAAAAATAACAGAAAAATGTTCACCAAACTTCAAGTAATATAAAGTAAAGGAAACATAGAAAATACAAGATTTCAAAGTAGCTGATAGAAAACTTTACAAGTTCAAGTCACACTCTGAAAATCTTTAGAAACCAGAGAAGTTGTCAAAAGATGTTTGAAAATAATAAGGTAGCCAGCATGGCAGAACTCTAAACAGAAACATTCCTTAATATTTCTTAAAGGTATCATCTCATATATTGACCTTTTCCCAGAGATTGACAGGATAATGGGTAGGACCTCTGAATATGATCCTTAATGGTCAGACATGCTGATTAAGAGTCTCTAAACAACCTGCACCTAAAACGTATGGCTTTAAAAGCTAACACCAGCCATTTAAACTGATCTCAGAAACAAAACAAAAAAGCCAATCAAAATAGTATTAATGAAGTATTTTCCCCATTTAATTTCTGGACATCAGAGTTGTCTCTAAAAGACAGCCTCATGTCGAAATAGTAAATAAAAAAGTGATAATAGTTACTGCACTAATTAGACTAAGGCCAAAATTCTTTTGCTTAGTGTAGTAAATTGGACTAGAGTAGGCCCACTGAATCAGTGGGGATTTTGTGAACTCCTCCGTAAGTTCCACTGATTTAAATGGGCCTACTCCAACTGCAATTTACTATGCTAAAGTAAATCACAGTTAGATTAGGACCATGTAAATCAATGGTACTTATGGAGGAGTTGACTCAACAAATCCCCACTGATTCAATGAGCCTACTCTAATTCTAACTTACTACTAGATTTCAGCCAAACTTTTGAATATTGTTTGCAACAGTAAACAAATGGCTAACCTCTGCCTCAATGGAGAGTCAATGTCCAAAGTAAACATTTTAGTCTACTTCTATAAAACAATGGCATATACAAAGTATTTTTCAAATAGGTGGAAAGAGAAAATGCAATGCAAGAAATGTCTAACTGAAATATCTCTCTGATACACACCCTTGCAGTTTTGCAGAAAGCTCTAAAGAAGAATTTACACACGTAATTATGGTAACACTAACAACCCATGAGCAAAGCTCAAATCTATGATTTCTGTTTAGTTATAGATTCTGCTATAGATCATTTAGTTTAAATGTTGTGATTCTACTTTGTGTTTAATTACAGATTTTCATTTTGTTTTTCCGAATCCCATTACTTTAGCCTAATAACTGATTTAACTACTCTGCTCCGATATAACTCATTCTTTTTCACAAGATGTTTGCAAAGCTTTGAAGACAAGCATAAAAAAGGGTCAGTACCATTCTCACATATCTCTCTCTTAACTTTTTTAAAAAATCCAGCCTGCAATGTAGTCAATATAGGGCAAACAGATAGTCCTAAATAATATTATTTTCATTGTTCCTGTGAATTTTATACTAAAGCACAGAAATACCCAGTTTTTAAAATCTAAATTGGGTACTGTACCTTAGTGTTTGAACCCAACTTTTGAGATTTATGCAAGGAGCAATATCTTCATATCTCAGTGTTGACTGAACATCAAAGCGCACAATGCCTTCAGAAGCATGCTAAGAAAAAAAAAGATCTGTCAAGACTTGGTTTCTGCTAAAGACGGATAATTTTTGCTGACACAGGATAAATGTTTACACCAGAACAGACAAGATATGACTCTACAAATCCTATCAGCCCATTCAGCATAGCCAAAAGGTGACTGTAGGAGTTGTCCAGAACATCAGGATCCCTGATTTACATAAAAAGGAATTTTAGCCAAGACATTAGCTGGTTAGAAGCCATAACAACTGCATAATGCTGCTTCTTAGCATCACAAGAACTTGTGTGAGCAAACAATCAAGTACAATACATTGCACATTTATGGTTACTATATTTATTCTGAAGTTAAATGGCTGAATTCAGGGGTTTTCTATTTTGAATTATTAAAAGTAACAAAATAGGAAAGGGTCAGAAACTTTCTTCTTCAGACTTGTTCTCTACATGAGGGAGAATGTCAAAACTGGAGAGAAGGGGGGGGGCTATAGCACTCTCTTCCACCTATGGTAAATATACTACAAGACTTCTTAACGACTCAGTAGGGCTAAGGTTAAATAAGCCATCATGCTACCCTACTAAAGGCAATGGCAGAAGTAGGGTCCCTAAAGCCCTGCGACTAAATCTGGTTCTCTTTGGTTCCATCAGATGGCCATGGGCCCTACATCATAATGCTGCCATTTGGTCCCAGCTCCTGTACTTTTTTCCCTCTCAAATTGAATTTTTTTTTTTGAAAACTCTCTCCTAAGACTTCATTACTGGCAGCAAGAACACCAAATCAAAATATCCTACTATGTTTGGTCTTACCTATTGCCCTCAGCCCCACACATCACTGCAATGAACTCTTCTTCTGCAAGAACTTATTTGAAATTTGTCTCTCAGGCATAAAAGAGGCTTCTGGCCCTTAAAATAATGGGCACTTTCATAACTCCTCATTGTTCTCTCAATGGTTCATAGTAAATGAAATATATACATGGACTACAGAACTGCTTATGATCACCCCATCGCTCTCTGATGTTCTTGTTCTTTTAATTATCCACAATATGTACCGAAGCAAACTAAAGATAATGGGGAATGATACTTACAATATTTAACTGAGAAGCAGTGCAAACTATGCCATGGAAGGAAATTGTGTAATCAATGCTGACATCATTGAGGCTTGCCCACCAACGGGCAATACAGAATTCAATTGTCTTTCCACCCTTTGTGAAAAAAGAAATGTGGATACATATGTTGATTCTTATTCTTCATGAAATCTCTGCAATTTTGACTAATGCTGTGATTCAAATTAATTATTAAAAAGACAGATATATATACCGTGTTTCCCCGAAAATAAGACAAGGTCTTATATTAATTTTTGCTCCAAAAAACGCATTAGGGCTTATTTTCAGGGGATGTTTTATTTTTTCATGTACAACAATCTACATTTATTCAAATACAGTCATGTCATCTTCTTCTGGTTGCTGCACAATGGTGGAGGGCGGGGTTTCACTTAACTGGGGCTTATTTTTGGGGTAGGGCTTATATTACGAGCATCCTGAAAAATCATACGAGGGCTTATTTTCAGGTTAGGTCTTATTTTCAGTGAAACAGGGAAACTAGCAGTATTGAATAACATTTCCAAATGACTGACACAGGTCCATGTATTTGATAACACTTGTGTGCATACGATCTTTCTGATAAATTATGAGACCTCTTAAAAATAGACTGCATAAAATGCTAGGAAGGTAATCACATATGTCTCTTATAACGGGGGACCAATGAAATAACAGTATACTGAAACGGGTATGCAAAATTTTGATTCATGTATTCAGCTTGTTGGAAGACTAATTACCATGTTGATACATTATACAATCTCAACGGAATCAACAATGTAAACAAAATAAGCACTTGAGATATGCAAGGCTAAACAAGCCACCTATGGAACTCATAAGTTTATTCTACAGTACATTAATTTTCACCATATAGTTTGTAAATTCAAAGCCTTCATCTAAACATTGCAAATCACAGTGGTTAGAAAAAAAAACTTTTATAAATTAGGGAAAAAGCTAACTTCACAGGTTGAACATCAGACATATCTAAGCGTTTTTCATTAACCCTACAGAAATACCTAGGTATAATCCAATACCATCAGCACCTAGCAGAGACTAATTCATTCAGCCTGCAATCTCCCATTACATTTGGATCCAAAACAAAACCACAGCATCTGGTCCTCTTTCCAAACTTGTAAAACTTTTGTCCTATCTCCTCCCAGCCTGATGAAAAATTTTGGAAAACATGTCAGCTTGGTGACAACAAACATTTAGACATTTGGGCTGGTCCTTAAAAACTAAGTACAGATGAACACGGCTATCTTTGCTTTCTATGCATGTCAAGGAAATACAATTTTATATCCCCTGGGTCTACTTCATTCATTGAAGAAAACACTAGGCGACACAAATGGCTTCAGATTAAGCCCAAGGTTTCTACAAGTTTCAATGAAGTCATTCATTGCAGTC
Source organism: Intellagama lesueurii (assembly GCA_037013535.1). Taxonomy (NCBI): domain Eukaryota; kingdom Metazoa; phylum Chordata; class Lepidosauria; order Squamata; family Agamidae; genus Intellagama; species Intellagama lesueurii. The sequence continues at coordinate 105,512,338 of JBAJHW010000003.1, forward strand.
CCTTTTACCCCTCATTTTAGTCTTGAGGATGGTGAGCAATGTGCAGTCTGGAGGAGCACACACTACCCTAACCCAGTCTACAGTATATGGTTCCTGGCATGGGAATTCCCCTCACTGAATAATCCAATTTCATAATCTGCACAAACACTGACCAACTCCAGTTCTACCCTAGGAAACACAACACACTAGCAGAGAAACATTACATTAACCTAAAGCTGTTGTTGTTGTTTAGTCGTTAAGTCGTGTCCGACTCTTCGTGATCCCATGGACCAGAGCACGCCAGGCCCTCCTGTCTTCCACTGCCTCCTGGAGTTTGGTCAAATAACCTTCATGGATTGCTGCCTTGTCGTGGCGAAGGGGCTTGAGTAATTCAGAGAAGCTATGGGCTATGCCGTGCAGGGACACCCAAGACGGACAGGTCATAGTGGAGAGTTCTGACTAAACGTGATCCAACTGGAGTAGGAACTGGCAAGCCACTCCAGTATCTTTGCCAAGAAAACTCCATGAACAGAAACAAAAGGCTAACCTAAAGTACTGAATGTTTAATGTACTGAACAAACCCTTTGGGGCTATTAGTACTGTTAAATGAATGTGAGTATCAGAAGTAATGTACAATATTTTTAAGAACCTATTATCTAAGTCTTTACTTCACTGGATATTTGTAATCAAACTTTGTGGCAGACGATTTTATTTAAGCAGGGAACAATAGCCTGGATCTCATTACCTCCTTGCAGCAGTGGAAGAAGGACATCAGAAGATCTCTGTGGTAGATCTCCCCTCCCCATGCAGTTCCTACCCACTCACATATCTGCTCCAAAGGACTAGAGAGAAGGAGAGTATCTAGTTGTGGGTGTGGAGAGAGAAAATTATCTCCTCCAAGACCCTCTGACATTTCTTCTATCAAAATAAGGATCTATGTTGATACCTCTGCCCAGCTCATTACTCCAGAGATCATACTTGCTTTCATCACTGTCTCATTTTTGGAGAATGGCATATGGCAGCATTTATCTCCTGTTTTTTTAATTCAAGGCAACTTACTAAAACAGGAAATGCTTCCGTAATTGATCCTTTTTCTGGTATTGAAGAAAACTTGTAGAACTCATGGCTTCGGTATGCCTTTTGCTTTACTAGCTGAACAGCATGGAGGACAAACTTGGCAGTCACATCTGATGATGATGAGCATACTGTTACTTCTAGGTAAGAGGAAAAGGGACAGTTTAGGATTATTTCTATACCAGCCTTTGATTCACTCTGAAAGTAGCTACTGTAAGCCAGAAGAACTAAAATACCAGCAAGGCAACTTTAGGAAATGACATATATTTAACCTACTTGTTAATATATACAATGGTATCTACAGAGGTCTGAAGTAGGCACTGAATCAAAGAATGACACCTATAATCTGGACCAAAAGTGGGCAATTGTGGCTCCAGAGATGTTATTGGACTCAACTTCCAGCACCCATATGCTGCCCGGGGCTGATGGGAGGTGCAGTCCAATGCCTGGAAAATCACAGTTGGTCACCCAGATTTAAACACAATGACAAAGAAAAAACCATAGAAGGTTCTAAACTGTACAAGCATTTCCCACTAACAAATGTCAATTTGTTCTACTAGTAAGCTTCTCAAAGGGTTCAACAGAATTTACTAAGTTTTATTCATCTTACCAGCCCATGTTGCTCCAGAAGGAACTTCAATAAAATGCCTTTGGATTTCACCAGGTTTAAAATGAACATCAGTAAATTTGAGATCATGGTATGAAGCATCATCTGTCCTGTGAATAGAAAAATATATTTTAGAAAGTGCAGAAAACTCTTACAGAAATAGACTGTGTTTTAAAACCACCCTGCTTCCAAGCTGGAATAGATGTATTGCTAAAGATGTCCTGGGCCAGCAACCCGTGTTATTATAAACGCATAAGGGGAAAAAACTCTTTTGAAAACAGGCTCTGATTTTGCATGACATAATGAGTTTAAGACACTTGTTAAAATTACATGTGTACTCACGAACCAAGATGTAGCTTGAATGGAAAATAGCTAACAATGCTGGCTTTTGACACTTGTTTTTTAAAAAAACAAAAAAACAAGCAGTGGTCTTTATTTCTTCATGTCTCACCTTATAAAATATAAATGTCAAAAGTATTATATAAACACCATAAAGAGGCTTTCCTTTCTACTATTACTGAATATCAGATGTTGGGGACGTATAATGGGGAGGTTACTCATCCCCTCAGCCACTGTTGGATAAACAAAATTCTGAGCTAACAGAGATATTTGGTATGATTCACCAACAGTCTTCCTTCTGTACTGTTACTACTAACTCACAAAGCACTTGAGAGGAGTTTTTCTCATTTTATGGAACTTAGCATGAGGCTGAGATATGAGACTACTTCACACCACAGCCATGAATCCAGTTTTCCTGTATACAAGCCCAGTTCTTTAATCTGCAGACTACACTCGATATCACTCTTGTAGTTTAATTACTGCAGCACAGGAAGGTAAGACACCCGGTTTCTGTTTATTATAAACACTGGAAACTTACATAGAGAAACACAAGCCAGATCTCTTTCAAAACATTGTTTAAAACATTTTCATAATGATTTTCAAACAGTAAAAACTCACTTACTTTGCCGTTTTAACAACAGTTACTGGAACTCTAAACAAAGGACCTGCATTAGGCATTGATATTTCATAACCACACACCTGAAAATGTTAAATGCAATAAAATTAAATCATTATGCTTAAAAATAAGCTTTGGTGTTCAAACATATAGGTAAGCAATATTTATTGTTTAAAGTTATTATTTTTGTACTTCTATGAGGCCTAATATATTAAGTACAGTACTCAAATTACTCAACATTTTTTAAAAACACACTATTTATTTCTGAACAAACAAGCTGGGATGTTCAACAAAATATAGAAACAGCACAAAGTATTGATACAGCATACACCAGGAATAAAAATCTCCCCAGAAAAATTCATGTTAAATTTACGAGAAAGATTGTTCAAGATAAAGTTTTAAGAAATATACAAGGCAAGGAACCCAACAGAAAAGATAAAGAAATTAAGATCTTGAAACATATTCCGTGGCAAATAAGACAGAAAAGGAGGCAATATGCGGAGTTGACATCCCTCTTGAGAACAAACTCAATTATGTATAAGTGGTTGGTGCCTGAAGGTGTCCGCTTTGAATTCCAGGAGCAGAGTTATTATATTAACTCAAAAATGAAGGCAGAAGGTTTTATGAAAGCAAAGGGGAAGTGGCTGAGCAGAAAAGAAGAGAAAAAAGCAGATGAGAAACAAGAAGAGGAGAAATGAAGTGGATCATCGGGATCAGAGGTAGAAGGAAGCTCAGCTAGAGTAGAAGAGAAAGCAAGAAGCTCTAAAGGAAAGCGCACTATACAAACAAGAGGATCCAGGAGGAGGAAAAAAAACCTCAACAATAAAGAGAGACTAAATGAATAAAGTATGAATGTGAAAGATGAAGTGGTTAAAGACGGTAGGATAAAATGGGTATAAAATGGTAGAAGAATTTAAATGTTTAAAAATCAGTAACTATTAAAGAAAATGTAGATAAAATGTTTTATAGATGGTACATGATTTACTGATGGCATATAATACCAACAAAGTTTTTTTTAAAATGGTACAAAAATGTTTTTAAATAGTATGGGAAACATAAAACACAGGAGAGCACTTTTATCATGTTTGGTGGATATATAGGGAATTGTTGTAGGTGCACAAAAGTTTGAAAAATATTCTATTTCATGAGACAACATTTAGACTGGATTTGTTTTTGTTTGTTTTTTTCTTTATTGAATATTATGCCTGAGATGTTAGATAGAGAAATGAAATATTTGATAATGCATGTAATTTCTACAGCTAAGTTATTAGATGGAAAATATTAGAAGAAAACAGGTATCCCGGACCTAGAAGAGCTAACAGAAAAGACACGGGAAGTTGCGGAGATGGAGGAAACAGAAGTAATAAACAAAGATTACCTTAAAAAGGACTCAAAAACAGGGAATGATTTCATAAATAGACTCAAAAGATAGTTTGGAAAGCACAGATTAAAGAAGAATGTGAAGGTCCAATTAGGGAATAGATAGATTAGTAACTATAGTAATACTGGGAAAATCTGCTGGTTTCTTTTTATCTCACTTTGTAGTATTATGCTTAAAAATAAGCTTTGGTGTTAAAAAAAATATAGGTAAGCAATATTTATTGTTTAAAGTTATTATTTTTGTACTTCTATGAGGCCTAACATTAAGTTCAGTACTCAAATTACTCAACATTTTTAAAAAAATAAGTATTTCTTTCTGAACATATAAACTGCGATGTTTGACGGATGGTCCAGGGGCTTGACAGTTCAGACTGATTATTCTTTCTCAAATCCTTTCCCTCAATCTCATCTGCTGAAAGCTCAAAAAACCAGCAGTTCCCAACCCACCCTGTGTAACTAACTCCTTGAAGCAGTTCCAGTCAAAGTCAGATAGCAGGCACCACTGGAACAGTCTCTCTCTAGATCTTTAAGAGGAGATGATTAGAGGAGTACACTTATCCATCAGTGACAGGACCTGACACACCTGACTCATAGAGCCTGGAAATGAAGCTTTCATTGGTAAAACTGTGACATCAGAAGAACAAACCAAACAAACAAAACCTATGGGAGACAATACCTCTGTATAGTGAACTCCTTCTCGTAGGCCACGTGGGTCCACACGAATGTTAATATGCCTACACTGATTCATGAGCTCCAGATGAGTAGGGCACTGAACCCAGGATGCACTTGAAGTTAAAGCCAGATGCAACTGGAGGGATATTCTGTCAGTATTTTCTGAAACAAGAATGTGCAAAACTCAGTTTGAATCCTTGACCATTAAACAGCTTTGAAAATATTTTTCAAAAAACATTTTGTATTATAGTTTTTTTGGTATGGCAAATTTTTAAAACTTTGCCCATACCTTCCTATTACATACCTCTGGAAAAAATCAGACAAGTTTTCTTACCTGTATTCTCAGGAAAGAATGGTTCTATGCCAACACCATGGTCAGAAGGTGCAGCTACCTGAACTGGATCTCTGAGGTAGATACCACGGTTGTTGCCAACACTAACAGTGAAACCTATACTGTTAGCAAATGATGTATTCTGAATGAGGTAGTCATAGGCTTTATCAACCTATTGAGAAAAAACACAATCAAAAAGAATTTGTTTAAAGCTTTGGAAAGCAGGTTGATTAAGATTTTCCTTGATTCCTCTCAGCAGATTATGAAGCCCATGTCCGCATAAAAATCATTATTTTTGCAGTAGACCCAGAGAGCAATGTTTTCTCCAATGTTTTAAGTACAAAACATTGTTCAGAAATATTTCAAAACATCCTACTTGACCTCATCTTGCACATAAAGACCCAAGGTGGCAGGAGAGCATTAAATGTGGGGTTTTGTGATATTTCTGGAAGTGTTTAAAGTGCATTCTCTTTCACAGCCTAATTTGAGCAAGAAGAAAAACAAACCCAATGAACTATTCAAGTAAACATTTTCCATAGATCAAATTCTTTGGAAGAACCCTTCCCATTACAGGTCTGGCAGGTAGATACCAAGCCAAGCCATTCACCCTATAGGATGCATTCTGCTAATACCATTTGGCCACGGCACTGCAACCTTTGAAAAGAAGGATGCAAATATTCTCTTTTAGAATGGCTTTGTTGACTTGGACTAGCACAGCAGATGTTATTTTACGACTGGACTGATGTTATCATTTGACCCTTTTGTGCTGCTGCTTTCAGATAAATGTTAAATTGCTGTACTTCAATTCTGTAATACTGTGACAGCTATCAAACTGCATCCGGTTTTAAAAACCTGCTATTGAATAGTTTCAAAAAACATGGCACTGAAAAAAGGGTTTTCATGTTTTCTGTGAGGCATAGTGTGAGAAATGCAATAGAATTACACATTTTAACAACAAGAATCTTTTAGTAATCCTGGCACCTTTGCAATCTTATAAAAATATGCCCTACTATATTCAACTGGATTTTCATTTAAGCATTTGTAGGACAACACTTCACTGGGTGTTATGAGTATTAAAAGAGCATTGAGAAGTACTACAAAGAAAACAAGACCACAGGAAACAACCTACATGCAACAAAATAAAAAGAAGCTAATAGGCAAATCACTACAACAAATGCATCCAAGCAACATGTGTATTAGGCACATTTTCCTGACTTCAGTACACTTCAAATCAGCTAATTGTTTTAGGACATTTTTTGGGACTCCAGTACTTGCTGGCAAGTCACTTTATTTCTGATTAAAGCTAGTGAAAAAGGAAGCAAAACAGGAAACAGTCCAAGTATAAGTTGGCAGATGCAGTGATAGAAGCACATAGAAGCACAAATACTAGAATGGGCCATTAAGCATACCAGCCATCAATAAAAATAATTTATTTTTCAGCTGACCTAGCAGACTGGTGAAGAAGCACTCATGACAATAATTCAAATTGTTTCAAGTGTCAGCTTCTATTACCTGAATAATACCATGCCCCTGGGCAAATACGTGTATGTTTTCCACTTTTGTTGCAGTATTTTCTAGAGCTCTCCTGACTGAATGAACAGTGTAATGCACATTATTAGCCTTGAGACCTGCAATATTTATTAAAAAAAAAAAAAAGAATTCAGAGAAATGTTTCGTATTAGTGGATTCAATGAATTATGGAATACTGTTTCAAAAATACATACAATTTATTTAAAGAAAGAGTGGTGTTCCATATTACCTGACAGTACCAACGCAATGCCACCACATGCATTAGGTGAAGACATTGAGGTACCGTTCATAAGCTGCGTCCCTCGTAAGGTCCAGTTTGGGACAGATGCAATAGCACCTCCAGGGGCACTGATACTCACTCCCAGGGCTCCATCAGTACTGAAATGGAGACAAATAGATATATGCAGTAAGAATGTATTTGTTTATTTATTTTATTTTAAATATTTAAATTTACCTGTTACCTCCTACACTATTCAGTTCCTTCTCTTTTGTTCATTCTGCAGTCTCTCCCTCACTCCATGTATCTCATTCCCCAGCCTCAGTTAGTAGGAAGACAAGGTTTTCCATGTCTGAGGATATGTACATGGATGAACAGCTTCTAACTCACAACCTAGCACTGCATGAAGCCATTTAGGCCTGAAGCATAACACAAATAGTGCAAGGTGAATCATCACTTACCTAGGCCCTCGAGATGACCAAGTGTACTGATTTGCAGGTAGCTTCTCTCTCAGCGAGTACTCAGCAACCATCATGTCAGGTGATACGTAAGCACCAACACCTATAAAATTATTTGGCGCATGTCTGAGCTATCATATACAACTACAATAGTTCTCAAAGTTCTCCTTACCAATCTTAATTAGCTATGGTTATGATGTGAGGATGCAAAACATTAGATAAACTGTTTCAATTTCCTTATGCCAGAACACTGGAAGTCAAAGTAACTGAAACATCCCAATACTAACCCTCCTTATTTCTCCCTCCCTATTCGACATAACCAGTTCCCAGACTTCTCTTCAATTTGATCCATTTCCATTAGACTGCCTCAGTAACAAATGAAATAAGATTTGCTAGCAAATGCTGAACTTCTTGAACATGTGTTCAGATGTTTTACTTATACAAGAGTTACATCTAATATTTTGTTAACACCCTTTGCCATCAAGAAGGACCTTGTTGAAATCACTGCACTATAACCAGTATCATGCACTACTTTTGCAGATGAAATCTGCATTGAGACTGAACAAAGAAAACACATCACATCAACTATTGTTCAGCCACAACTACCAGCTTATTTTGAGTATGATTAAATGCTACCCTCTCCCCCAAATGCATGCCTAGACATGTAACAGAGTCTAGCCTATTAAAGATATTGCTCTCCACTTCCTTGACACACTCAAATCCCATCGCTACAATAAGATGTGCTTTTTCACATACCACAGTTTCAATAATCTGCCATCACAAGATGTAGCAACGATTGCCCGTTTCAGGATTAGAGAAGTTCATGGAGGATGAGGATAGGAAAATAGTTCTAGTCGGGATGGCTACATTACTACAACATCAGAGCTAGTAAACCACTGAATATCAGTTCCTGTGGAACATGAGCAGAAGGGTCCTACTGCACTCATGTTCAGTTTATGGGGTTCCCATCTGTCTCTACTGATTACTATGGGAACAAGGTGCTAGACTAGTCAGATCTCTACTGAGATCCAGCACAGCTCTGTTTATATTTCAATATTCAAGTTTACTTCTAGCCTCAGTAAAAATTGTAACTTGATTCTTCTGAAGCTTATTACATAAATCAAAATACTTGCCAATCACACTACATGTAGTTCCACCTGGACATCCAACTGTAGACAAACAAGGACCATTGTTCCCAGCACTTGAAACATAGATTACATTATGTTTCCATACTGCTTCATTAATTACTTCACATATTCTCCTAGAAGAGATGCAAGAGAACAAAAACTGATTGAAGAATTCCTTCTATTTCTATTCCACCTACAACCTGCAAAAATATTCCTAAAAGATTTCATTAGAGATCTCCACATGCATGAGTCTTCTTGAACAACACACCATGAGGCAACTGGCCAGCTTTGTTATTTACCACATATTGTCCACTTTTTGACAATAAATGCCATTTACACAGCAGCATATCACCCTAGGCTGCAGAATGGGCAGGGGTTCCCACAGAAAAATGGACAGAGTTTCAAAAAAGTCATAACTGATGAACAACCTGGCCCAATGAATTCAGAAGTCTTAAGGAATACAGCCAAAACCTCTACTCAATAAGTTGTTCAAGTAAGTGAAGTATTCTGAAGCCTGGACATCACAGACTAGTTTGGGAGATGAACCAAAATAAAGACTACAAATCAGTTGGCAAGAAAAAGGGGCACTGCTTAAAATGAAACACAAAGGTGTCATTCCTTCAGAGAGAATTTCCAGACAATGGACAACTGTGTGCTTCAACAGCACTGTCAACCACAGTCTTCAAGATATCCTATCAAATGAACACTCTTGCAGTTTTCTTCCAACGTTTCTGTGGTTAGCTAATGTGTCTAATGCATTGGGAAATCTACTGTATTGTCAATGCCTGCTCATTTACTATAGATCTTTCCTTAATTTCTTAGCTCACAATTATCCCCACATATTGCTGCACTATAGTCCACACTATCTTAAGCCAGAATGGCCATTAGTCAGAGTTCATTTGAATTACAATCCAGCAACATTTGGACCATAGTGATAGCCACCAACTTGAATAGTTTTAAAAGGATATTAAGTCAAATTCATGCATAAGAATAAGGGCTATCAAATATACTAGTCTGGATAGGACATATATTATCTTCAGGATCAGAGGCAGCAGGTCTCTAAGTATTTGTTACTAGTAAGTAGAAGGAAGATGCTATTAAGTTTACATCCTACTTGAGGACCTCCAGCAGACATCTGGCTGGCCACTGTGGAAACAAGAACATTGGACAAGAGGGACCTAATCTAGTAAATCTTTGAGGTTCTTATGAGCAAAAGTTGTGAAACACTCCCCCAGGTCTCCCAGTTTCCTTGCTATTATAGTATTGCGTACAACTTTTTCACCAAGACTCACACGTACTCTAATCATTCTAATCCAAGCACAATAGTCCTGTGCTTGGATCAGAATGCAACATCCAAAGAACTAGGCACTGAAACCGCTATTTTCGACTGAACAGGTTGGCCATCCCTGGGGGAAAAAAAAGGACATAAAAAAGTAGTCTACTCACCCAGCATTTGGCCAGTGAGTTGCTTCTCCATAACTATAGTTGACAAGGTCACACTTGTATTTTATTGTTTCTATCATCTGTTGAAGAGTCAAACAGTAAGCAATGCATATGACAAAAATGATTGGTTAAACTGAGCTACTAGATAGTACTAGCAAATCTACAGTGGGTATGAGATTGTTTTTTTAGAAACAGGTATGACTGTTTCATTTACTATTAATGGAACAAAAAGTGTCATGGTACTCTGAAGACAGAATTTCTAGAACAGCATGGATTCAAAACCACAAAAGCTTCCTCAAGCACACAGCAATCTTTTAGAAGAGGGCCTAGAATGTGGTGAGCATTCCTCTTCAAGCCTAGAGCAGTGCAGCCTTTTGCTTGGCCTCTGTCATTTTTTCGTTCTCAGTGCCCTGTAGCTGCTGCATTGCTAAACCTTCCACCCCATGATTACTTCCCTTCCCATACTGTACACTGCAATGAAAAGACAACCTGGAGGGTTTAGCAAATATAGCAGATACCACTAGATGAGAAGCAGTGACTGAAGCACCACTCAGGCTGCTTCTCAACATCTTGCAAATGTAGAATATCTTAGCACTTCATAGCACTTGCTGGATAAGAAGCTGAAACTGAACAGTGCAGGCAATGGGAAAGAGAAGCAATAAACAGCCTCTCAAGGATGAGCTGGAAGGGGAAGCCTGAAAGTGTACTGGCCAGGCAGGAAAAAGTTCAGTTCTTAAACTTTTCCTGACAGCTCTTACAACATTAAGAGGACATCTCATATGCTTCAGTGCGGACAGACAACCTGTATAGTAGCAATATCATGGCCATGCTTGCTTATGGATTCACATTAACCAATCTGGAAAACTCGTCATTTTAAGAGCAAAGTAAAATGCTAACAATATTAACCAAAAGTGTTCCCCTCCTCCCTGCAATTTGGCTGGGGAGATTGCAGTATTCTGGGCTGAAAAAGCTTGTTTTTAAATCAAGATGGATGTAGCCTATCTCCCTTTGCCATTGCAGCTACTGCTTGGATCTAATTTGAGTCCACCTTTGTGTACATTCACATGCTTAATGACCTAGCTGTAAATTTCTGAAAGGAGCGTACTAGCTCACATTTGAAAAGTTTATTAAACTAATATTGTTTTCACAGAAAATGGCAGTTTGATGAACAAGCAGTATGGAATCATTCTGTGTACTCCTCCTGGAATTATACACGTGGCTATGTCTTTCTATGGATAGCTCTTCTAGGCAAAAACAACAAATAATCTTGCAGCGCTTCAAGGACGAAGTGTCAAACTAGATGGTACGTTTGCGTTTTTTTTTCCAGAAAGTCTTTCCCAAGTGACAAAAGACTGTATAGTTATTATGTTCCCTTACCCACCTTGTATTTATCATACTACTTTTTCGGACTGGTCATAACTAGAGATGGGTTAACGAGGGTGGCGTTAACGAGGGTCCAACCCCATGGGGCCGGACAGTCCACTCACCGATCCGCTGCGAACGCAGACAGTGCGATTCTACCAGTGGCTCCGCGGCACGCGATCCACTCGCCACTCTTCGACCTTGCAGCGAGGCTTATCCTCCTGCCTCCTGCCAGGAGTGGTGAGCGGATCGCGCGGTCCACGGATGCATTGGTAGGATCGTGCGGTCCGCGTCTGATCGGTGAGTGGACTGTCCAGCCCCATGGGGCTGGACCCTCGTTAACACCACCTGTGCGGGGGTATTCGTATACGAATACCCCCATCTCTACTCATAACATACGTCAGTTTTCTGGTATAACTGCTGAAGCAAGTAGTAGAAGAATGAATGGATTGTTTTATTTATTTATTCATAGGGACTAGGCATTAACATTTTACCCTACAGCTATACTATAGGTTAGGGCTTGTGAGCTTCAGTCCACAAGTTCTAACATATTGAATAAAGTCGTCTATACTCCATGAAAATGTATGTTATTATACAGTAGGAAGGCCTTCAAGGTACCACAAGTCTTTTTGTTGGTTTTTCCAGCAACAAAGCAGTGTGATTACCCTCTGAAGAACTTCACGCAGTAGTTCCATCAATACTTACAGCTCTTATAAGGCCAGTGCCTGTTTCCATGGTGCTCAATCTTGTATCACCAATCTTGATTGCAAGAATTTGTGCACCTGGGGCCACACCATTCCGATCAGGTTCATTTGGGAAATATCCAGCAGCTATGCAAGCAACATGTGTTCCATGTGCTCCTGCAAGGATACGTACAATCCACGTGACAAGAGCAGAACATACCATTCTGGTCGAAAGTAGTTGGCAAATATTTCCCTTCATGCATGCTTTGGGCAACTGAGGTGACTACTGAGGAAAGGGCTTTTTAAAATGGAGAATGCTGCAATTTTTACTTTTTTTCTGATGTATTTTTCAATTGTTTTAATTAAGTACGGGTAGCTGCTAATACATTTACTAAGTTTCAATAGTGCAAGTTCTATATCTGTTTTTAACCACTTCATCTATTGCCTTGGGTCCCCATGTAGGACGTAAATACTTATATAATATAGAAGTTCCCTTATCAATGAAATTACCAAGTTAATTCTTTTGTCACATTTTATACCTGTCTATATAGGTCTCCACAAGCAAACTGTCACTTACAAACCAGGCGTGCTAATGATGATACTGTTTTAATACCACCTGAATATCACTGAATGCTAAAAGGCGTTATTTACAGATATTCCGAGATTGTATTGTCTATATAGCGCATGCTTTTCTCCCTTGGGTTGTCTTTTCTGAATGGTGTTGGACAACTGCTCACAGTGAATCACAGGCATAGAACTCTGTGAACCCATAGAACAGGTTTCTTTGTTGTACTTTCTGATTCTCAAAATTCTATTCTTCAGCAAAGGGAAGACAGAAAATCTGTTCTTAGGAACTACATTAATAAGATTAATATTACCTCCACTGGTCACAATTGAGAGAAGGTTCCCATCATCATAAATATTGACAGAATAATTCAACATCTCTGATGTGCCAAAAGATCCATATTCTTGACCTTCTTTGTAGTTCCGCAGAACAGTGCAGTTAGAAAAATCACCTGTTTCACTTGAATCTATGCAAGCTCTATGAATTGAGGGGGGAAAGCATGTATACATTATATTATCCACTTCTTTTCCAGAAAGAATACAAATATTTTTTTCAAGTGTTACCCAAAATGTTTGGGTTATAATTATCATCAGACAGGGCTATAAGCTGGTTCTTCATTTTTTGAATAATGTAGCAGTCCTGGCACAAAATTCCTATTACCTCCTATTCAAAAGTCATACAGTAAGGCAACAATCACTTCCCTGTATTGATCTGTCCTGTTTACAACACAGTGCTCTGACAGACTGGTATACTGTCAAATCTATTATGATTTTGATAAGCTCCTTGCACTCCATACAACTAGAAAACTCAGAAAGAAAGTCAGTAGTATTTCTTATCACTCGAGGTGACTTTAGAATTGCAGATACTCAGAGAAACTGGATATACACCATATGGGTTAGGACCCTTCGACTAAGGGTTTTGTTGGTTATAATTAATATGTGAACTTAAACCACTACCAGTCTATCTATACAAGCTCCACAAAGGAGAAGATGGGAGATGCTGATTCTGATATAAGCAACTCACTCAAACAGAAATACACACACAGTTCATTGTCTTCTCCTCCTTGTTGGCAGCACTTGCCATCTGTTTCCATAAACAGCAGGAGAATAAAAAATTCCATGACGCTGTAGTGGGAGATATCAGTGCAATTTCACAAGCACCATTTACCTGTGTGTCTACCTCCCACCTCCTCCTCTAGGTTAGGGCAGAGTTAAACAAGTACTACGAGATAACTCATTAAAGATAATAGGTATCTTAAGAGATACAAAGGTTACCTCCAGGTTTCACCATCATGCCAAACCAAGCAGTCATATACTGGGCCAGGATCACTGTATTTTTTCTCAAAAGAATTAAGTAATTCCACTTGACTTTGAAACTCTTCCTTCATTAGTTTGCTTTCCTGAAAGATGAAATAGTTCTTGAATCTGTATTCAAAGCCAAAGCCTGATATTTGAAGCAAGCCATATTCCTAACGCATCTTTCTAGCCTTTCTCTAGGCCCCACGACAGGTGTGTTTGGTGGGGACATGAGAGACGGCCTTTTGTCACTGCTCTTTGGAACTCCCTCCCGCAGGAGGCCAGACTGGCCCCATTTTGCTGTTCTCTCTCAAGCAGAAAAGACTTTACTCTTTAGGCAAGCTTATCCTCAGTAACTAGCTGCCTGAGTGAGGGTTCTGAATGGATTGTTGTGCGTTACTGCTTTGAATGTGTTTTTGGTATTGCTTTTCTTTACCATTTGTAGTGTGGTATTTGTTTGATCCTTTATAGTATTTGTATACTTATTGTTTTTAGCTTTAAATATTGTCTTTTAATGATGTAAGTTGCCTTCTTTTTTTAAATAGAAAGGCGGAGTAAAAATATTATAAATAACTAAATAAATATCCAATAGGCATTTAAGGCACTTTACACTGAGGAGTTGAACATATTATTCAGACAATACTAAGCAAATGAAATACAATAATACAACAGTGTACTAATATACTATTTTGAAAGTAAATATGCAAATAAAATAATAGACAAAGCCAGACTTCTTAAAGCGAAGATTTTATAGACATGGAAAGAAAATGACATGTAACATTGATTCACATGCCTACAAGTACTGGTCAATCACAATCACAAGACATAGAAAGGAGTTACTCTGGAATCTAAAAAATTAGATGGGAAATAATAAGACGAATGATCACATAAGACAATTCACACAGTAAAATTAAACTACACCACCAAGAGCTTTAAAAGTCAACACTAGCCCCTTGAGTATTTGAAATCTTATTAGTACCAAGTATAGGTGAACAAACAAAAATAAGATATACTTCCATCATTAACACTACCTAAGAACAAGGCAAAGTTTTTATACTGTTTCAATAGGCAGTTCCATACAGACTACACTACAGTGATCTCAGATGTTATAAAAACTGATATTCATCATCTTCCAGTAGCAGCTGGTGTGACAAATGCAACTGGTAAAAGATGCTTTTACTGGTAACTCTGACCTGGCAGAACAAAGCTGGATCAAAGAGCAAGTCAAGAAAAAATAAAATTGAAGTTGCTAAAGCTATTTAGTTCTCATTCTTACCTTCTCTCTGATTTAGACTTTACTTTTAATCCCCGCAAACATAATTTAGCACCTATTTAGTACTTAGCTGTCACTTAGAATGATCTATGTATTTACTTCTAAACTCTAAGCAGGCATTTATTATGTGAAAGCAGCCTACAGCTTAAGAACGCAATACATGTTTAAAGCCAATTACATTCTGACAAAGTAACATTTAACAAATAAGATTTAATTTTCTTTGCTTCTGAAATAAATTGTCATTAAAATGTAGATTTTTTTAACAGGAAAAAAAAAAGTTAATTAGCCCAAACCTGTGATGGAGTGCTGTGAGCAGCTTCAAATTCCTCTTGTTTCCTACAAGCTTCTGCTAGTGCCAATCTGTGAGCAGGATCCCAAAGCTTCTCCTTGCGTTCTTTCTGCAGTTATGTGTGAATTGATTAGATACCAACATACTGATACTCTCTAGTACACACAAACATTACCCCATAGCAAATCAAACCATATCCTATCTGATGTCAAAATGGGTGCAATTATGCCACTCTGCCATTTTCTTGGCTGAAACAGCCAAGTGATAAAAACAGCCTTCAGTGGTGCAACATTTAAAAAGCATCAAGCCGAGCTGAAAAGGCGAGAAAAGGAAGCCATGGCCCACTTTCTAGCTTTAACTACTCTGGCACAAGGAATAAAACAAAGTTCTAAGGAAACAGAAGCAGAGGTTAATAACCTTTAAAAAAGAATATGAAGTACAGGTGCAGAGGTTTTGTTTCTATTTAACAAACCATGTGTTAATGAATGTATACCGTACTCCAAGTCTCCCTGCTTCTCTTCCTTCTTCTTTCACAGAAGCCATGGCTTGTTTTTACATCTGAACCAGCAAACTATGATTTGGCAAAGCCCAGCAAATAAGATTTTTTAAAAAAAAAATACTTGATTTAAGATGAACACAAAACATAATTTGCCAGTCAAATGTAATGCTGAACAAAAAGAGGTACACAAGGATAGGAGAGAATGCAAGAATCTATGCCAGTCTATAGTTTGTCACTGGCATTACAAACAACAACAAAAATTACAGGATGCAAAATGAAGATGCAAAGAGGTAATACCTGGATTCTTTCTTTAAGCGCTTTAGGATAGAAGTCATAACCATTTTTTAAGCCAATGTGATACTTTCCAGAAGGATTTATCCAGTCTGTTGGGACCTGGAGAGAGAAAAAGGAAAGGTTTAGAGATTTCCATACGTTTGCTGTTCTGTTCACTTCAACTGATGATGCACATAAGTTCCCTAAATTCAACGTGGCTCATTCTCTGGTACCTATGCACAGAACTGCAGCAGTAAGCAGATCTATAGCAGATTTTCATAAGTGAAAACAATACCCAAGCTGTCCTTAACTCTTTTTAAGAACAGAATTTAGATTCTCAGCTTGTACTTGCATGCTACACTGTTTCCCAGCTCCTTCTGTGGAAGATAGCTATCATACTATTCTCCTCTATAAAAGCAGATGAAGAAAACAGGACAGATATACAAGTGAGGCTGGAGATCTATATACCTAACTGAAGGTAAACTCCCTTGGACCATTTACAAGTTTATATAGATATAAGTAGGTGGGAAAATTTGGAATGACAGAAGATTTTAAATATTACTATAGAGCATAGGTTCAAAATTATTTGAATAACTGTATATTTAGCATGAAAAGAGACCATCACATTTATGACAAAGTAACCATTACCTTCAGAGTTCTTCCTGAAAGACCGATGATTTCTCCATCTTTTGGTTCTATAACAGTTGAGGTGTTTACATCACCACTGCCTGTTGTATCTATTATGTCAATTATCTTGGGTTTTCCATCAGTTGTAATCTGAAGAAAAAGAATGAAATAAAGATGCAACTACCAAAGCTACAAATGTCCTGTGGACAACACAACACTTTAAAAAATACAAACCATTAATGTGCATTACCACCTATCTGCGGCACACCTTCCTCAGTTTGATTTGGTAAAAGGTGTCTGCTGCTTAGAACAAACTATCATTTGTTTTATTAAAAGACCAATAAGTGGATAGGGTCAGGAAACAAGTTCCACACATGGAAGGTAGTATGGAGAAAACCCTGTCCCTTGTGACTGCTCACCTCATTGCTCTTACAGACAGGCGTGCACACACGGAGCATCCAATGCTGATTTTAGAGTGCAAGCAGACTGTTATACATAGATGTCTTCCCTAAATCTAAAGCAACTTATATAACAAGAACAAAACAAAAAGAAAATAACAAAATAAAAGTACAAACTAATCTCAAGACGGCAAGAAAACTAAATCCACAAAACAGCAGGAAAAAATATACCGTTTCCCTGAAAATAAGACCTAACCTGAAAATAAGCCCTAGTATGATTTTTCAGGATGCTCGTAATATAAGCCCTACCCCAAAAATAAGTCCCAGTTAAGTGAAACCCTGCCCTCCACCATATTGCAGCAACCAGAAGAAGATGACGTGACTGTATTTGAATAAATGTAGATTGTTTTAAATGAAAAAAATAAAACATTCCCTGAAAATAAGCCCTAATGCGTTTTTGGAGCAAAAATTAATATAAGACCCTGTCTTATTTTCGTGGAAACACGGTAGCAGTACCAGAATAATTAGAGGTCAGATGAAACCAAGCTGAGTAATGTGAGTTTTCCAAAAGCCTTTCTAATAATAAGGCTTTTCATTAAATGGCAGAATGTCATGGGTGGGAGGAAAGGAAGAAGAGCCTCTCTCATGAAGGACTTTCAGAAACTAGGCACAACTACTGAGAAGGCCCTGTCCCTGGTCCTGACAGAGCATACAACTGCATTGGATAGAACATTTAAGAAGACCCTCACTGATGACAAAGACCTTAGCAAGCAAGCAGGTTTATAGAGCAGCAGTTTGAAAATAAACTGAATGTGAGAAAACTGTAATGCAAACCATATCCAAGGATAATATTCTTGAACCAATTATGGCTGAAGTACCAATTAGGGCTATTAAAATCCTTCACCCACAGAAACATTTCTTAAAGAAATTATGGCAAGAAATATGTGAACTTGCATTCCACTGGATTGCGGGCTGGAATAGGAAGAAATTAGTATAAAGTTGTTTAGCAAACAGGATATCACTGCAACATTAATAACCTTAAAGGACAGGTGGGAGGCTATGGCAAACAGGGACACATGTTCTTGACAGGAAACAATAAGTAATTTTTTAAAATTGCCACAAAAAGCAATTTTGAAGAAAAAGAAATTAATTTAGATTTCACATCAGACTTCACACAGCAGGAAACTCAACAATCCAACACACACTATTTAAAAATATGTAAAAACAAAAAAGGAGCAAAACTGATTGATAGGATGCGGGATCTCAAAATTTACTTTGGTAACTTGGAAGCAGTATGAGCAAAATACCAACCAGCAGTCCTAGTCTTGTAGTTCTGTTACCTTATTCATCAGTTACACATAGAAGAGACAAACTACCTAAGCGTTGACCATACCCACTCTGGCTAGAATGGTAAAACGTTGACACCTACAGCGATAAAACGAAACATTTGAAACCCTACGCATTTTACTTTTAAGGATGACAACAATGGATTTTTACTCTCCCTTCAAATTGCTGGGAACCTGACTTGTTAAAATTTGCACTGAGGTTTTCAAAGTTAAAGAATGCCAATCTGCATTCAGAGTACATTTTCTAAAAATGATAGTAACTGTAAACATACACCAAATCAGCAACCACACTCTGTATAACTAATTAAGTCTAATGGTACAAAGGTTTTCCCAAAGGTAAATGTTAATAATATAATCACAATATGCCTAATTTGAACAGAACCTCTCTAATCTTTCAAGACACTTGTCCGATATCCATCATTTGCATACATTCAGATGCACAGCTTCTACAAAAATTTACCAGAACCTATTTGATGTTTTCATCTCTCCCAGTTTATGAGATCAACCCACTCAGTTTAAATAAGAAAAGTTTTACTTTGGCTGATTTTATGACAGGTTAGATTTCTACACACCTTTCAAAAAAGTTTTCTTTATTTCACATATTTGCAAAGCACTGCAAGGCCTAAATTCAATTTCTAGTCCCAAGTAAAGTAGATCCACTGAATCATCAATGTAAGTCTCATTGATTTAATAAGTCTACTCTGGTTGGGACTAGCAACTGGATTTAGTCCCAAACATTTAAGGAACCTTCATCCCTGAAAGAGACAAAATGACTGTTGCTGTAAGACAGGAAGAAGAAACCATGAAGCAACCCTTTATGAACTCAAAGCCTTATAGAATATATGCTACAGTGCTAAGTATTTGACTTTCAACAAATAATGGTCAAGAGACTCCCCTCTCTCTTTGCCCATCAATGTTCTTTGTTTTAAAACAAAAAGATAAAATTTTGGTGCAAGATCAGCAAAAGAACCTGTCATTTCCTGTCCAAGCAAGAAGATCCACATCTACTGATTCCACTCACACTCGTACTACAAGAAGCAACAACAACAATTGCATGTAGTTAGTCTATCTTAGGCCCCAGAGAAGGCAACAGTGTTTCAGTATGTCTATGAATGCTATTTTGTGGTCACTAGCTTTAATCTGATTTAACAAGGGCAAGGAATATTTACCACTTAGCAAGTGGTGTGCCCACACATCAGGCAAAATAAATACTACCTCCTTCCTTCTCTTACCCATTATTATTCAAGGCGTTCTCTTAAGATTTAATTCTGATTAGAAATCACACTGTTGAAAAAAATTTATCCAAACACAATAAACACAACCATAGTTACAGGAAGTTACTCAACCTCTTGTGTGCAGAACTGGTTTGGCTTTTTAATGTTGCATTATATGTTCCTTTGTAAGTTGCTTAGAGTAGTGGCTCACCACTAGATGCACAGGATACAGGTCAAACAAATAAATAAATAAACCTAGCATTAAAATACTAAGACAGTTAATATGTTTGACATTTATTCTTTTTCACTTGCTATTGTTTTCAACGCAGTAGATAAGATGAATGGTTTTGAACTACAACACATAACTCTGTTCTACACTGCACCTAACTATATGCTGCATGCCTTGTCCATGGCTTTGAGTTTATATGAGCTAAGCAGGGCCACTGACAATAGGACTTCTTGGGAGGTCACTAATTCATAGGGTTGCTATAAGTCAGAAGTGACTTGATGGCATGTTAACACCTTTGTCTAATTACTAGCTCTCTCCCAAATGTCATTCACACAGTTTCTTGATCTTTAACTTCTGTCTCTGAAAGAACTATTTGGCCTGTACTATACCAAGAACTTTTGTGGACAAGAGTGTCCAGCAGACACTGGCCAGGTCTGAACATCACACCAATCATGTTGTGTGCAAACCAGTACGCTGACTCCAGCTGCCCGACAGCTTCCACTTGTAGCAGATAGCTAAACCATGGACCCTCAGCCAATGGTTTCAAGCAACATTCAGCCTAAAAGAAGGCAGCTTTCTAGATTTTCTCTTCCACAAAAAGCCAGAGATGCAAATTTACCATAATCACAGATTATTATTCTGCTTTGTTTGAGACAATCCAGACAGACTACTCCTGCAGGCTACAGATGCCGTGCTAAACAGAGCACAAACTTTTGGTCCATGGTTTGTTTAGCTGCTCCAATCCAAGTGGGACCAACTGACAAAGAGGGCCAATATAGTGGCTCATCAGCCATAAGCCAGAGTTTCAATTAAATCCTGGTTTACCGTGACACTCAAAGATGCCTGCTCACTTGGTAATACATCTGCTTACATTTAAGATAAGAAAGTTAAGAACACCAATGGCCACATGTTACAACGGTTACAAGCTAGTTCCATATTCTGGCAACAGCAGAACCGTGTAGTTTATGCCTGTTGTTTATGTTGTGTTTGCGCCATTTTGGTGGTCCCTGAAAGAAATAAGATACTGAACTAGACGTGCATCCAACATCTTACATTTTTTGTTTTCAAGTTTAATACAGCTACACTTGTCCAGCATCGTTTTTTTAATCCCCAAGTTAAAATCCCCACGAACTACAAAGGCCTTAAACCCCTTACACAAGCAGACACCCCCCCCCCCTTGCCAGCCTCTGTGCCCGCTCAGAAAATTGCTACAGGAATCCTCACCACCATTAACTGACTCGTCCCTTCACGTAACTGCTTTACCTCCCGCTCTTGTTACCAACAGTAACAATAACTGGCTATTAAACTTCCTAATTCGTCCAAATCGATGGTGAGGGGGGGGGGCGAAGGCAGAGGAGGAGGAAGAGCATTCTCCCACCAACAGGTATCCCACGGCCTCTCTGACCTGCATGCCCGGCGCTCCGGGGTCCACACCCGTGTCCAAAATGGCCATTAAGACTCCCCGTCCGTCATACTCCGGGTACCGGGAGAGGAAGGAAGCAGCGCCGGTCTCCTTCTTGGGCAGGAGCCCTTGGAACGGGAACTGCTCTTCCCCAGCCCCCGCCGCCATGTTGGGTGAGAGAGAGAGAGAGACCGAGAGGTGAGGGAGAAAAGGAACCAACCACGCACGCGACACGGAAAGAAAATTGGAGAGGCAGCGCGCGCAGACCGCGGTGACGTAACGACAAGCCGAGAACTGTTGGAAAGAACGGCAGCCGGGCTTCTTTCCCCGGCAGGCGCATGCGCTCAGACCCCCCCCCCCCCTAACCAATGGCAACCAAGAAGGTGCAAATCCGCGCCGCGAAGAGTGGCGGCAGAAGTTTATACCGATTCCAAAGGACGGGGGGGGGGGGGGGCGGACAAGGGGAGGTGGAGAGTTCGAGGAGGCTGGCACCCGATGGATTCCGGCGTGTACCAAGGGAGAAGGGAGCGAAGCTGTTTATTGGCTCGCCATCCGTTCGAGCCGGTTCTTCGCGCCTGCTTCCTCGATCACGCGAGATCGATTTGTTGGTGGGCCTTCTATGGAGGAGGGCGATCCATGTCCGGCAAAGAGAAGGGCGCTCTCCGATGGGGGGGGGGGGGGGAGAGAGGCACCAGGGCGAGCGTCCCTAAGGCCGGTGGGCACACGACAGTTACTGGATCGGGGCAAGTTCATCTGGCTCTGTGCTGGAGAGACTGACTATAAGCTGCAGGAGGATGTCGTTATTATAGGGAGGGGTGGGCGATTTCGAACTCCCCTGGACTGCATCTCCCATGAGCCCAGGAGGTTGAGGGATGATGGGAGTTGCAGTCCAGCCTGTGAGGCGCCTCGGGTTGCCCTCCCTTAATCTACAGATAGACGTTCGGTTTGGGAGCGGAGTTGAATTTTGTTTTAAGCTGAGCTCGGTCAAGGAAACGTCTCGAGGACTCGATTTAAGAAAGCGGGAGAAACCTGATGGTCAGTGTAGTTTGTGGACGGAGAATGCAGGCGACCTGTCTTCACTGTGTTACTGAGGGAAACGAGAAAGACTTAAAGGCATTTATTTTGGCCCCTGCCAAATACTGTGTGATATATGGCGGCGGGTTGAACTTGAATGGCCGAAATGGCAGTTCACACTCTTGAAATCCCTGTTTAACCCTGAAAAGCAGCGGATGATCTGTTACTCTCAGTGAGCTTAATCTACCTCGCGGGGCTGACGTAGGGGTAAAGACTGAGAAGAAGTATATGTTTTGCTGCCCTAATATCCTTGGAGTAACTACAGTTAAATATTAAAGAATTCAGTGAGTTTCTGCTCTTTTTCATGATGCTGAAGCACAAAATAACTATGCATTTTACATCAACTGTTGCTATTGGTTTGGTTTTTTTAATGACCTTCCTTTTGAACTCAGTTTTAAAATAAGTCTCTCGAATCATTGTGAATGCATAATTGTACATTCACAAAGAAGAAATGGGCAAATTCAATAACACAGTTTCTCTTTCTCCGGAAGCTATGTAGAGGCTATGAACATCCAGCCACAAACAACTTGTGCAATTATTTACAGGCCATCAGTCCTAGTTAAGAATAACAATGTAAACTGAAAGACAAGAATGTTCACTGGAAACAGTCAGAGCTATCCAAAGCTCCATAGGACATACATGTCACAAGGAATGTCAGCTGATCTCCAAGCCTCCTCCATAATACAGGGATTATAATCATCAACTTCTTTCTGGCACATTGACAGCATATAAGATTTGAAAATAAGACCAGTAGCAGCAGCTACCAAAGTCATGTTTGACTCCTAGCAATGGTCAGCTGAAAGTGTTCTTCATGGAAATGGGAAGAAGTACAAAAGACCTCAATTCTCTGAATCCACAAAGACCAGACACTGGAATCTGAACTCAAAGCCACCCCTCTCCAAACACACAGTCAGGTAAAGGGCCAGTTCACACATAAAATGATTGATCACCTAGGTGAATGAGTCACTGTTGTTGTTACAAACAGAAGTTTCATCCTAGCACTAATTATAATCCAGGTGTCCACACTTACACAGACATTTCTTTGAGATTGTTGTGCCTCACAAATTAATACCTGGAGAACTTGTTGAAAAACAGCCATAATTTGTATCTGTGAAGATTCTCAGTTATCTAGGTGAGGTTATCTGGAAGTTGAGTCATGGCAACTGGACTTCTTTCTTATTAGGTTGAAACGTGTCATTACTCATCCAAGTAGCTTCTTCAGTCTGAGGACAGTTGGTAGGAGATCCCTGATATATCCTCCACATTGGTTTCACTTCCCCCTGGTCTGAATAGGCTTGTTAGATGGACAAAGGACTGGGGGTGAGGGATAATCACACTTCTGCAGTCCTTCTCCACCCATTGTCATGAGTTGTTTACTGTCGTTAACAGTGGTCTTTCTGGTGTTTGTAGTCCTAATCTTTCTGGGGAAGGATGAAAGGGTAGCATGATAAATAGGAGACAGGTTGTATCTAAGGCCTCCACCCCTGTTGAGTGAGGGATTTTCTATATACACATGTATGGCCTCCCTAACCCCTCTCAAACCACCTATCTTCTCGGTCCAAAATTAGTACATCTTGGTCATCGAATGAGTGTCCTTTGTCCTTCAAATGAAGGAACACTGCTGATTATGGTCCTGAGCCATTGCCCCTCCTGTGCTGGGCCATTCTCCTATTTAGTGGCTGTTTGGTTTCTCCAATGTAGAGATAAGGTTTGTTATGCAACTTATACAATCCTGATTCAGCCTATATTCATATTGTGCTTATTCCAGCCATGCAACATCTTGAACATTTATTCGAGCCATGCAACATCTTGAAAACAATTTTTGCTAGCACTTAAGCATACTACCCCTTCACGGATTGCTGCCTTGTCGTGGTGAAGGGACTTGAGTAATTCAGAGAAGCTATGGGCTATGCCGTGCAGGGACACCCAAGACGGACAGGTCGTAGTGGAGAGTTCTGACTAAACATGATCCACCTGGAGCAGGAACTGGCAAGCCACTCCAGTATCTTTGCCAAGAAAACTCCATGGACAAAAACAAAAGGCTAAAAGATATGACGCTGGAAGATGAGCCCCTCAGGTCGGAAAGCGTCCAACATGCTACTGAGGAAGAGCGGAGGACAAGTACGAGTAGCTCCAGAGCTAATGAAGTGGTTGGGCCAAAGCCGAAAGGACGCTCATCTGCGGACGTGCGTGGAAGTGAAAGGAAAGTCCGATGCTGCAAAGAAAAATACTGCATAGGAACCTGGAATGTAAGATCTATGAATCTTGGTAAGCTGAATGTGGTCAAACAGGAGATGGCAAGAATAAACACTGACATCCTGGGCGTCAGTGAACTAAAATGGACGGGAATGGGCGAGTTCAATTCAGATGATTATCATATCTATTATTGTGGGCAAGAATCCCGTAGAAGAAATGGAGTATAACTTATATGCAGACTACATCATGCTGGCCTGGAGGAATCCCAAGCCGGAATTAAGATTGCCGGAAGAAATATCAACAACCTCAGATATGCAGATGATACCACTCTGATGGCAGAAAGTGAGGAGGAATTAAAGAACCTCTTAATGAGGGTGAAAGAGGAGAGCGCAAAAAATGGTCTGAAGCTCAACATCAAAAAAACTAAGATCATGGCCACTGGTCCCATCACCTCCTGGCAAATAGAAGGGGAAGATATGGAGGCAGTGACAGACTTTACTTTCTTGGTCTCCATGATCACTGCAGATGGTGACAGCAGCCACGAAATTAAAAGACGCCGGCTTCTTGGGAGGAAAGCGATGACAACCCTAGACAGCATCTTAAAAAGCAGAGACATCACCTTGCCGACAAAGGTCCACATAGTCAAAGCTATGGTTTTTCCAGTAGCGATGTATGGAAGTGAGAGCTGGACCATAAAGAAGGCTGACCGCCAAAGAATTGATGCTTTTGAATTGCGGTGCTGGAGGAGACTCTTGAGAGTCCCCTGGACTGCAAGGAGATCAAACCTATCCATTCTGAAGGAAATCAACCCTGAGTGCTCACTGGAAGGACAGATCCTGAAGCTGAGGCTCCAATACTTTGGCCATCTCATGAGAAGAGAAGACTCCCTGGAAAAGACCCTGATGTTGGGAAAGTGTGAAGGCAAGAGGAGAAGGGGACGACAGAGGACGAGATGGTTGGACAGTGTCATCGAAGCTACTGTGAGGGTTCGATGCTTGGCTCTACCTCCGCTCCAAATAAACCACCAGATTTTTTCAGTTTAGAAATAGGGGTAACATTTATTGGGTTGTTCAACAAAAGTCCTGTATCAACAAACATACTCCAAGCTTTCTCCCCATTAGACAACAGGTCTGCCGGGGGTTTCCATTCTTCTAACTTGAAAGGATTCCCGCTTTGAACATTCCAGGGACCTGGCCATTCGGGTGGGGTATCCGGGTTTAATAATAATCCCTTCTCTCCTTCCAATAAGGGGATGGTGTCCTCCTCTCGAAAGTCCACCCAGTCACACACCCTGGAGGGTTCCCCCGTCTGCCATGGGGTTCCCTGAATCCCCTCCAATGCATCTCCCACATCCTCCATTCTAATCTTTCTCTTTGTTCTCTTTCCACCCTTTCTCTCTCTTCTCTTAACTTCTTCCTCCACTCCTCGGTCTCTTTCTCACCCCAGTATGATGGTTTGGGGTTGAGTTCTCTCCTTCTCCGGGCATCCGCCTCTTCCTTCGGGACTCTTAATTTCTCCACCTTCCCAGTCCAGGGGTCTTCAACCCATATCCATTCCCAACCTGCTGGTAACTCCCCTTCCCTCCCTTTTATATCCACCAACCCCGCCTCCACCACTTCCCGCCTTTTTTCTCCCGCTCCCACCAAGATAGTCCCGGTTTCTGTGACCGTTAGTTCATTTAAATCTTTCTCTATGCTCCCCAGGTCTGGTCCAGGTGGTCTTGTCTTCCTAAGTGGGGGAACTGGCGGGGTCTGACTTTCTTTCTCAGCGGTTGGCAGGAGGGACGGCACTCCTGTGAAAGGGGTCTCTCTCTCACTCCTGGTCTTACAGCTACCAACATGAATTTGACCAAACTCTGGGAGGCAGTGGAAGACAGGAGGGCCTGGCGTGCTCTGGTCCATGAGGTCATGAAGAGTCGGACACGACTTAACGACTAAACAACAACAAGCATACTACACATTCAGTCAACTAGCAAATAGTTGTGTTATGCACAAGCCAGCTGACAAATGCAAAGAAATATCTGCTGGCTACTATCCATCCCATCAGCCACCCTATTTACGTACACAGGATTGTTCCACTCCAGAAATATCCACCAAGGTTCTTCAGCTGCACCAGCTTCCATCATGTGACATTATTGGCTTCCAAATGCAAACTTTAACAGCTTCCATTTACCAAAATCCAGTGGCTTTCAGCAAATACATCAGCTGACATGAGCCATCTTCCAGATGTGGAGATCCACTGGTCACAAAATTGCTTCCAGCTTCATAAATCCACCAGCTTTTGCTAGTGATTTTTTTTTTTAATCCCACTTCTTTCATGATCTGCTTTGCACTGCTGGATTACCTCCTCCCTCTGATACCCTGGCTGGTCTGACTGTTAGAATCAATCTAGACTTGACAGTGTTGGGTTTTGGTTATAATAAATTGATTATAACTTGTAAAGTAGCACAATTAGCATACTGCAGCTGGAAGCATTTGCATAAAAAACACCACTATTTGTAAAGTATAAAATAAAATGTTATTCTCCTGTTTTGTGTGTTTGTGCCAGCAATGGTAATTTGAATAAATACTAGTAACTTGGTTTATAAATAATAAATAACTTTTATACACACCCACACACACTATATTACATAAGCACAGTGCTTGGTGATTTGGTATGACAGACATTCACTGGTAAATAGTTATCACTTCGTGATACTGTTATATTTGTAATATTATTTAGCCCTAGTACATATTATACAGTTATATCTTTATATTTCAGTCTGAGTGTCTGAGGTACACCTCATAAGAGACCCTGTCAGCCCTATCAGTCCCTATCTGGGTCTCATCTCTATTGTGTCATACAGGCTCCCGGCTGATAGTGCCTTTTATACCAGCCTAGCTGACAATAGATATCTGATTGGTTAAAGACATTCTATGCAAATATCACATTCTGCTCTTAGCTAGCACATCATAAATAATCACATACACATAAATATACATTGCTCAAATATCAATTGATGGCACATGATGATGATCTTGAAGAGAACGACTTTAAGGAACATATAAATATAGCTAAAGATGGAAGGATCAAAGAATGGGGCAGTTTTATCTTAATTCAACAAGTGAGGGATAACACACTCAAGTTGAATAGGTTCCCATTACATACAAATTCTTAGAAATCCATGACTTGAAAGAAGACATAGGTGTAATCTACAGAACATAGTGAGTCAGTTCCTCGTGATCATGGTTGGTATCTCCACAAAGGATTTTGAGTTTCCACACAGAGTATCCTGGTAAGGAAAATGATAATCATTATCCTACAATGCTTTTACTGCAATACCATATATTACTGGTTGTCCTGAAAATGATTCCAAAAATCAGTAATGCATGAGCTGGGTAACAAACACCCACCCATAATGTCCAGTGATATAAGTGAGCAAGACATAGTGATAAACAGCTTGGATTCTCCAGAACAGTAATGTGTAAAAACACAGTGTGATATCTACAGTCATGGCCAAAAATATTGGCACCCTTGCAATTGTGTCAGAAAAATGCAACCCTTCTATCAGAAACTTGTTGTAGTTGCAAATGTTTTGGTACTCACATGTTCATTTCTTTGGTTTGCGTTGGAACAACACAAAAACATAGAGAAGAAAAGACAAATCTGATACAATCCCACACAGAAACCCAAAAATGCACTGGCCAAAATTATTGGCACCCTGTCTAAATTGTAAGAAATAATTGCTTTTCAAGCATGTGATGCTCCTTTAATTTGTATTTACCTGTCACAAGTAAGAGGTGTGGTCAATATAATAATCACACTTGCAACCAGTTAAGATGGAGAAAAGTTGACTCAGCCTTTGTGTTGTGTGTGACACTGAGCATGGAGAAAAGAATGAAGTGTAAAGAGTTGTCGGTGGATTTGAGATAAAAAAAATTGTGGAAAAACATCAACAATCTCAAGGCTACAAGTCCATCTCCAGAGATCTTAATGTTCCTGTGTCCACTGTGCGCAATATCATCAAGAGGTTTACAGCCCATGGCACTGTAGCTAACCTCCCTGGACATGGACAGAAGAGCAAAATTACTGAAAAATTACAACGAAGTGTTGTTTGAATGGTGGATACAGAACCCAGATTAACTTCCAAACAAATTCAAGCTGATCTGCAGACACAGGGTACAACAGTGTCCACTCGCACTATCCGTCGCCATCTGAATGAAAAGGGACGCTATGGTAGGAGACCCAGGAGGACACCACTGCTGACACAAAGGCATAAAAAAGTAAGACTGGAGTATGCCAAAACTTATGTGACACAATCCTTCTGGGAGAATGTACTGTGAACAGATGAGACAAAAGTAGAGCTTTTGGGTAAAGGACATCATGGCACTGTTTACAGAAAAAGAAATGAGGCATTCAAAGAAAAGAACACAGTCCCTACAGTCAAACATGGTGGAGGTTCAAAGATGTTTTGGGGTTGCTTTGCTGCTTCTGGCACTGGATGCCTTGACTGTGTAAACGGTATCATGAAATCTGATGATTACCAAAGAATTTTGGGGCGCAACGTAGTGGCCAGTGTCAGAAAGCTGCGCCTCCACTAGAGGTCATGGGTCTTCCAGCAGGACAATGACCCGAAACACACTTCAAAAACACTCAGAAATGGTTACAAACAAAGCGCGGGAGAGTTCTGAAATGGCCAGCACCCCTGGGCCTGATATGAGGTCTTGTCCTGGTGAAGGTTACCCTCCCCTAGTAATTACGGTAGCCACGTTAAATTGATTCCAGAGCTTCTGCACTTTTCCTAGTTGTGTGGAAGAGAAAACTTCAGCATGATTACTTTGCATGACAATCTACAAACGGTGAAATGTCTTCTTCCTCACAACAATGAAGTGTGCAGGAGCCCTGGCCTATTTTTCATGGGGCCACTATGCCTTTAGTCCTCCACAAGAGGGCTCTGGCACAGAAATGCTCTCCTGCAATTCTGCATCTTTCTAAAATGGGTCCCTGATGCCTCTAGATTTAATTAATAATACCAAACTGATTGCTTCCCCTGCCTTCCTCCAGGGAGAACTTCTCTTCTGTTATGAGCGGGGAACGCAATGCATTCCTCATCAATTATTCAGATGCATTTGGAAACCTTTTAAGTATCTCCTGTCGAATGAAGGACACACCATGTGGAGCATGATCCATCCTGGATCTCCAGAACGATGCCTCACCTTGATGCAGCAGTGCCCAAAGTCATTAGATGGGCTGGGCTCAAAAAGAAAACTCTCCCTGCTTTATGCCTGCCCCTTTAATAGCTGGCCTAGTTTAAGGGACGTGGTGGCGCTGCGGGTTAAACCGCAGAAGCCTCTGTGCTGTAAGGTCTATAGATCTGCAGCTGTAAGATCGAATCCACGCGACGGAGTGAGCGCCCGTTGCTTGTCCCAGCTCCCGCCAACCTAGCGGTTCGAAAGCATGCAAATGCAAGTAGATAAATAGGGACCACCTCGGTGGGAAGGTAACAGCGTTCCGTGTCTAAGTCGCATTGGCCATGTGACCACGGAAGATTGTCTTCGGACAAAACGCTGGCTCTATGGCTTGGAAACGGGGATGAGCACCGCCCCCTAGAGTCGAACACGACTGGACAAATTGTCAAGGGGAACCTTTACCTTTACCTTTACCTAGTTTAAGGACCCTAAATGGTTATACGTTATGCTGAAGAGGGAGTGTCAGCAGATGTTGCTTATATGGAAAGCCGCTGAAATTTCTCAGTACTCGGGACCATGACCTCCTCCACCTTACATGAGCATTACCGCTTCACCTTCCCAATTCCCATTCTCCATTATGAGGGAAGTGCTGAGAAAGTAGTCTGTTGTTACTTCTTAGTAATGCAATAGTGTGGGAAAGGGTCTCAATTACTTTATGAGGTGGCCAGAAAAGACACAGTTGTAACTAATTAGAGTGAAGCCACTGCGGTTTTGCCCCAGGGCACCAACATTCCGAGGGCACTGAAACCTACAGTTAAGTCTGCTGTTGATTTTAGGAAAACAACACCTCCCAACCCTATTCATTTGGCCCTTCACTGCAGAGTAACATAGGATCCTGTTGCCCACTCATCCAAAAATCCTGCCCTAGAATCCTGTGCTTGCTTTCCCTGCCATGATAATCCTGAGCACTATCTATGCTGGGCTGTGCCAAAGGAAGCAACAGGACCTTCTGGCATGACCTTGTAGATCAGTGGTTCCCAGCCTTGGGTAACCCAGGTGGTCTTGGGCTGCAACTCCCAGAAACCCTGGCCAGATGGGAATCACTGCTGTAGGGAATGTGCTCAGTTGCAGCATATAGGAAAATGCAAGTGTCTATTCATGTGGTGAGAAGGAGGTAACAAGGTTTTTTTAATTGCACTGAGTGAATTTTAGAGCATTTTCTGACACCATCACAATGCCAATGTACTGAGTGTTGTGTTTAGGCTATAACTTATTTTATTTTCATTTATTTTTATTTTTATTTTATTGGACTTCTACCCCACCCATCTAGACCAAAGGTCTACTCTGGGCGGCATTACAAATTTAAAAAGAGTAAAAAACCAATAAATATATACTATAAATCCAAGATGGCAATATGTGAATTTAAGATACGGCAGGAGGGAAAGCCTGCCCAAATAGCCAGGTCTTGACTTTTCTTCTGAATACACCCAGAGAGGAAGCCAGGCGAATCTCCACGGGCAGGTTGTTCCAGAGGTGAGGGGCCACTGCCGAGAAGGCCCGGTTCCTCGTTCTTTCCTTCCGGACCTCCCTCGGTGTTAGGCCCCTCAGCCGCCCGGCCTGGCTGGAACGAGCGACTCTGGCAGAACTGGGTGGGAGGAGGCGCTCTGCCAGATATCGAGGTCCTAAACAGTTTAGGGCTTTATATATCATTGTTAACTATTACCACTTGAGTTGAATGTGGACATTTTGCATCTCCTGAACCTATCCAACTAGGACAACCAAAGTTTGTAATTTATGCTTCTCGGCGTCATTATCTATTGAAAAATAGCATAGGCTATTTTTTAAAAATCCCAAAATATTACATCAACTGGCATAAAAAAGTTCCCCATCAGCAAAAGAAGACAGACGTGTTGGGAAATTTTTTGTCCCAGCCATTTTTGGTCTGTTAAAAAAAAAATGCACTCCAATATGCGGCAGATGTCTGAAACTTATTTTGTTTGCGCCTCTTCAGTGCTGGAAGGACTCTAAGCCAAGGCCCATTCTCTGATCCTGGTGTCCTACGGCATCCAGCACCTGCACCATGTGGTTGCTTGCCTCTTGAGCTCCTCCACCACCACAGCTGACTGTTTGCCTTTCCACACTATCTTGCAGAGCAAGATGTGGACAACTTTGGTGGATCTGGAGATCAAACATTGGCTTCCAGCACCTGCCACAGGCTGCACCAGGCTCCGAATGGCAAAAAAATATTGAAAAATTGGAACGGGGAATCAAAACAATAAGTAGCAGGACAGCTAGTTCTGTTTTTTGATTGGTGGAGTTTGGCTGACACTGCTTGGAAGATTGTGTCCCACCTACCTTAGACAAAAGCTTGAACTTTCTGGAGGCATTTAGGAGCAGAAAACAAAAAAAATGCTTTTTCATTCATTCATTCATTCATTTATTCACAAACATCAGACTTTCCCCCTCAGTTTTGCTTGCCCCAAGATTTGTCTCCTTGCCTGGAGGCCTGGAGAAGCTTAGTAATTCCCAGAGATTTTGGCTAGCACCTGAGGCTTGGGCAACAACATTGTTGAGTGTGAACAGCTACTGCAAGGAGAGAAAAGTAGAACAAGCTACATCTGAGACAATTAGGACCGGCCAGTGCTATGCCTCCCTCCCTCCCTCCCCATCCAGACCTTGTGGGGAGGAACACAGCCATAGCTTGTGATCTGAACTACATAAACAGAAGGCAAAGCATCTAGAATTCTGTTGGAGAAATAGAAATGACACCGCCACATGCACTTCACAATCCCATTCCCAACTTTCTGTGTCACACGTACATACTCAGCAAAATGGGACCATTTGGATACAGGACAAGTTTTCTATGACTGTGGAGAAATTCAATCAACGCAGCACTTATGCGCATGCTATTTATGCCCCACCACGTGTATGAAAGAAGATCTAGCAAATGGCTGAGATAACACTAATGAAGTAGCCCACTCCTGGTAAAAAATGTTGGATATATTACACCCTCATACAGTATGATACTTTTTAGAGGTTTTTGCTGGGAGGGAGCTGCAGGGAATGTCAACCAACTCCATAACAGCCAATAGCTCCCTCTCTACCTCAGATTCTTTTTCTTGCCTTTTTCCCCAGTCAGAGTTCAATTAGTGTCCTATCAACATGTTACAGTTATGGAGTCAGAAGTGAAAGAACAGAGTGAAGACTTCTGTCAGCAGTGTAGTCAGTCAGTCTGTAATGAAGCAGCCAGTTAAGCTCAGTGATGCAACAAGTTAAAACTTTTATACTATATAATGTTCATTTTTATATAAGACCGTAAGCAAATGGAAACATTTTATTATTCTAATTTACCAGTCTCTGAGTGAATGTATTGAAATAAACAAGTGCCAGTTGAGGTAAACTAACAAATAAGAGGTGGTATACTAAGAGAGATTGTAGTTCTGTCTGCCCTGTAGATTCCTGCCAGAACCATTTTTATCTGCTGTTTAATAAGAGGAAGTTTATTATTATTAAGGGTATACTCAGATTTTCTTCATACCAAACTCTGCTAAAAATGCCAACAAAAATTAGTCTAATTATCATAATATTTAAATTTCTTTTTAATTTTACCTATATTTCATACACATCCACAATTTTAAATTGTGCAACGCTCTCATATGAAGAAAGAAAGAAAGAAAGAAAAAGAAAGAAAGAAAGAATCTCCAAGTAAACAGGAATGTGCTTTTGCCAACTTTTAGAACATTTTCTTCTAAGCTGAACAGCAAGAATTGTATCTCTGCTATCCACGATCCTTTGTGGAACTCCCATTTCTTTATTACTTTAATTACTACTGAGTAACTGGCACAGGTGCAGCAACTTTCCTCTTGGAAGGGCTTTACAAATATCCTTTGATAGACCAAAGGGTCCTGGCAGCTTTCCAGAAACATAAAAGGTTTTATGGGGAGATGCCCATTGCATTTGATTCAAAAGCAGAAAAGAATCCACCTTTTGCTTCAGGAGCTACTTTTTACTTAAAACCACGTGGATGTTTATGGCCTGAATTTCAACCGCTGATGTCAAGAAGCAGCCAGTTCCTTGAGAAGCCAACGAACCTCTATCTTTGGCACTGAGTTCAGCACATCACTGACTGTACATAGGAATGCTTCATCTGAGATGAAATATTCATTGTTTCACTAAGGTTATGCAACCCCAATCTAGATTTTCTGGACTGAAAAATTCATAACAATTTCAGGCACTTGGTTAAACCTTTGCTAATATGGTGTACTTGGTCCCTAGGAAGAATGTAATTCTGTGTAAAAGCCATACCCTTCTTTTCCTTCAGAATAATTGAAATGATGGGAAAATGCCACATTAGACTATAAATGTCTATCCTTTAAACAGATACACAAATCTGCCTCTTACTAAACTTTTATTACTGGACTTACAACACAGACACACAGAGAGAGAGAGAGAGAGAGAGAGAGAGAGAGAGAGAGAGCACCAGGACAAATCTGGCAAGGTAAGTTGCCTGGGCTTCCATCCTGAAGTCATGAGGCACAAGCCATTCATTTGGGAATGAGTCCATTTATTTGAAGTGGGAACATCCTGGGGAAAGCATTTGAGGATTGCATCCTTATGCATCAGTGCTTTAATCAAATCTCCAGAAGGCAGAATTTATGTCTATGCAGCTATGGGTTTAAGCCTCAGCAAATTTTTTATATGGGAAAAGAAAAGTAAGTGCAAAGATTTGTTAATATACTAGCAGCACATACTGCTGTCTCAGGTGCTTTTATTTTCCATGTACTTCATCCCCCTCTTTGCTGATCACTGGCACAAGGAGAGATGCAGAGAGGCAGAACATAGCCTCTTTCAGATCTTAAAATACTGAGTGGTCTTTGTTCTGAAGCTCCTGATGCTCAGCTTCAATGGCTAGCCCTGGGTTCTAATATAATGAGAGATGAAAAGAAACTTCTCCCATCCAGTTTCTCCATGCCTTGCATAATTTTATACCTCTGTTATGCCCTCCCCACCTTTTACATGCATTGACTGAATGGTTATGAAACACTCCAAACATAGTGACCTTCCTTCACAGGGGAGTTGCTTCAGCTCCTTAAATCTTTTTGGTTCACAGACATGATCACAGGTCAAGGTGGTCATGGTCACCTGGACTCATGCATTATGAAGGGATATATCAAGCATCAGGAGACTTGACCAGTGGTGCTCAGACATCTTACTTCCTACGCAGGTGAAGTACCGGCCAGGTTGAGGGCATTACCAGGCCACTGATGCTGCAGTGCCACCACTACTATGGAGGACAGAGCTGGAGCTGCAGTCTTCAGATCTACCAGGGCCACATGACCTCCACAATCAGTAAATCCATGCTGTTCTGACTATAATTCCTTATTCAATCTACAGTTTCCTTGTCCCAGGGACATGCCTCAGTTTAAACCAAGATATTCTCTCCATACCTAACATCTCTTCAATTTGTTCTTTATTTCCCATCTTTTGTAACCAATCTTTTATCCTAACAACTTGTTTCATCCTCAATACTTCCAATAAATTCAAGTTTTCTGGAAATTCTTTCAGTTCCAGATTGCAATTCATAGGGTTGCTGATGTCACTTCCTTCTCTCACATATCTTTCTGTTGTCTTGCCTTTTCTCTGTAGAAATTAAAGGGACAGCCATAGTTCTTTAGCTGTACATCAATGCAGTCAACTGCAAAATATATCAAATGTAACCATCCCAACAGTAGGGGATAAATAATAGTGGAGGCACACCCTTAGCTAGACCTAGGACTTCTATCATCCTTCCTATCCCAAGTGTATTTGTCTACTAAACATGAACTTTCTTATCATTTTATAAAACAGTGTGGATGTGATTCCTTTACAAAAAGTGTACACAAGTAATCATTCTGAGTTTCAAAGGACTGAATCCACAAGTTAATGTTGCTCCTGAACTGTTATGTGTTTAGTCCCCAATAGTGCCCTCAGACCTTCCCTTCCATTTCAGCTCTTATATCAGCATGATATGTGTAGGATTAAAACAGCAACACAGGAGAATGACATCAAACAGCCAGTGTGGGCAGCCTGTGGTCTCCAGACATTGCTGGTTTACAACTATCATCATCCATTCATCACCACTGGCCACAATAGCGAGAAGAAAAAGGAGTTGCAGTCCAACCACCTCAGGAAGGCCACAAGTTGTTCCCCTCTGCTGTACAGCAACTTAATAAGGTGGTCTGAATTTTCTGTAAAAGGTGTGGGAGAAAGGATGTTCCCTTCAAAGAAAAAAGCAATCAATGCCACATGGCATTATCCTGCTTTGGGAGAGATAAGACACTGTTCTGCACAGATAATGAACATATGATAGTGCAGGATGTTTTAAAGGGATGGCATCTCCCAAATGTGTTCACAGAAGCATGCCAACAGATTCACAGATGTAACAAACTATTGTCATTCAGCCTTTGTCTATAACTGATGCTGACATGTGCCCTGTATTGCTAAAATATGATTGACAGCTGAAACATATCACAATATTAATGGGAAAACCCTCATATAACCATGATGGTTTTTCAGATATTGTGTTAGAGCTTTTTGAAAGCATCTCAAAGTGCTGGAAGGAGTCTCAGGGAATTGTTGTGCTTTCCCTGTCATGGCAAGTGGCAGTGAGAGAGGAGAAAGTGTGATTACTGTATGTGAAGTGGCATTAAGTCCTGGACACATTGCCACTCATTTCCACACTGGTGCCAGGCTCTGCATGAAGCTGTTTGTGTATGTGTTGCACTTGTGCAATGTGCCGTAATAAAAAGCCAGACCTGAGAGGAGTGGACTAAGCATAAGCTCATGATGGAGAAGGAAGGAGCACTGCCCCCCCCAAATCTTCACAGAAAAAAAAATCTACTCCAGATTTTTAGCTATAGCATTCTTATTAAATACATCTTTTCTGCACACATCACAAGAATTCTCTGCCATCCAAGCTTTAGCCATCCTGCTAGCCTCTGGCATTTGGTAAAGCTTCTCAGCCTGCTGGTCAATCATGCTTAGAACAGCCTCCACCCTCAGCAAGAGCTGAGGAGTGTGCACACACTCAGAATCATTTTCTGGAGTCTGTGCAGCATTTAGAGCAACCCAATTTGCCACTTTCACATCCATAATTAGAGATGGGCATGAATTAAAATGAATCACCAAATTCACTCAAAAATTGCTAATTCATCGAACCATATTTGTACAAATCAATGCCCTCAACGAATACAAATAAATGAATTTTTAGTGATTTTTTTAATTCATTGATTTGTTTGGCTTTAAAATGCCCCCCAGGCATGTAGAGACACTAACATTGCAGAGAAGCATCCTCTGATTCTTTTCTACAATCCCTCCAAGTTTGGTGAAGATTGGATTTCAGATGTCAGAGTTATACATCCACAAAGTCCCCCCCCCCAGGAAAGTTCTCTCCAGGTGCCAAGAGAAACCAAAATCACAGAAAAGCTTATACTGATTCTCCTCTACAAGTCCTCCAAGTTTGGTGAAGACTGGTTTTCCCCAAGCCAGCTGCTAAAGGGCACTTTCCTGGGAGGGACCCACTTTGTGGTGTATAACTTGGATATCTGAAACCCAATCTTCACCAAACATTTAGGGCTGGTAGAGGAGAGTCAGTAGAAGCTTCACTGTGATTTTGGTGTCTCTAGATGCTGGGGGGGAACTTTCCTGGGGAGGCCCTACTTCTGTGTAACACAGATGTCCGAAACCCAAACGTCACCAAACTTGCATGGCTTGCAGAGGTGAGTCAGGGGAAAGCTTCCCTGTGAATTTGATGTCTCTTGGTGCTTGGAGGGGCTGTTTTATACAGTTCTAAAGAGAAACACATAGGAATGGACCTCAATAGATGGGAAACTTTGACATCTGAGCATTCAGCCTGGAGGCAGGCGGTGCAGCATGGCCTCTCCCAATTTGCAGAGCAGGCCAAGGCAAAGAGGCAGTCCCGAAACCAGCAAAATCAGGGAGCTGGACAGGGGACAGATTGTATTTGTCGTCAGTGTGGAAGGGATTGTCACTCTCGAATTGGCCTTCTCAGCCACACTAGATGCTGTTCCAAGACCTCTATTCAGAGCATGTTACCATAGTCTCTCGAGACTGAAGGATGCCTACAAAGACAAACACAAATTGACAAATAAATTTGTCGATTCGTCAGAAAAAATAATAAATTCATAATTTGTGATTTGTCAACCTTGATGAATCATGAATCAAAATGGATCACCATCTTTCCGATGCATACCCATTTCTATCCATAATCCGAATAGGCTAATATTACTGAACAGCCAAGAGTGGGGCTTTCTGGGGCCTTGGAGGTCAAAGCCAAAGGGCTCTTTAAGTTCCCCTTTTTAAAAAATCCTTGTACATATACAAAAAAAAATTCAATGGCTGTTTTTGTTACTAATCTTAAACTTCTGCACTTTTCCCTCTATCTGCCAAAACTGGGCAAAAGGAGAAACTTTCACCTTGGCTGAAGAAAAATACATAAATGACTGCATAGGCTTGTGAAAGATGGAGAGAGAGAGCATTTCAAGTTTTACATTTTGGAAAAATGGCTATGTTTTATCTTCAGTGAAGAGTATGGTGATCAGGAGTTGTGGGTGACTGTAGTGGCAAAAACCTGTCCCGCTGGCAATGGTTATAGTCAAGCCGCTCTTTCATTCCGTGATCAACCCTAAGACCGCAATAACTTGGGTTAGAAGGGAGGCTTTAACCTTTTTTCCAAGGCACTGAGTTTGTTCAAGATGGATAAAGCCCTCTTGTGCCCCGTTCTCTACAGAAGAATCCCTGGGGGTGGAGGAGGGGAAGGTTTAATTCTGGATGTTGCCACATAATGTAAAGTTATGCAAGCATAACATTGCCAGGCATTACGACCAAGCAAGAAAGTGAAGCACTTTCACAATGCACCTGTGAAATTGCTTCATGAATAGCTCTGCCACCTTGGTGCTGTTGGTAACTATCATGGGTGTCATCTCAAGTATGTCATCTCAAGGTAAACCATGGAACAGGATTTTGGCCAGTGATCCTCCTCATGACTTTGACCTTCCTGACACCTCAGTAAGACCAGGATATTTAACCACTCTGATCAAGTGCAGTAGTGATCTCCCTTTTTGAGAAGCTGTACAATGTGAGTGTGATTACTTGCAAACTTCTGGCTTCTGTGCTGTTTCATAACTGATCTACTAGCTCCTCATATTAGCCCTGGAGTAGTCAAGATCTAGAACCAACCGGTCAAGTGTGATATTCTCATGGCATCTTGTAGTTGTTCCATGTAGGTGAACTCATTTCAAAACCTCTGATTCATATAATTGTATGTCCTCATTGTGTTTGCAGTTCAATTTGAACTTGTGGATCCAGCCTCTTCAGGTCAAGTAAACATTGCTGTTATCTCTCCAGTTTGTCCCATGCTGTGCATTTCACTTGTAAGCCTTTAGTTTTGTGTGGTTTTTATGCTCTCATCCTGTTCCAAGTTCAACTTGGTACTGGTAAAGGATCAAGGGAGCTGTTGCTGTTGTTTCTGCAATCTGTTCCATGTTGTGCATTTCATTTGCAATTTTAGGCAATTTTATGCCCTGATCATATTACCCTTTCAATTTAGTGTTGGGACCCCAAGATGAAATTGGTGAAGTACTGTCTAGCTGATTCATCTTGAATTTGTGTCATGGTGTGTAACTCACTTGCAGATCTCTGATGATATGTGATTTTATGCCCTTGTCACGTTCAATTCAATTTATCATTGGCTTCTTAAAGATCCAACCCACTTAGCTTAAGTGTGCTGTTGTTCTTTCAATGTTGTGCATCTAACTTGCCATGCCCTGATCTAGATTCCAGTTTGCTTTGGCATAGAGATACTAAGGATCCAGAGGAAGTTGATAAAGCACTGTCTGGCAGCTGCATCCTATTAACCCTGTAATGAGAGATCTCCAAAGCAGGACCCGGATTGGCATCTAAAATGTCTTTTAGCTCAGTGGTCCCCAACCTTGGACTTCAACTCCCAGAAATCCTGGCCAGCAGAGGTGGTGGTGAAGGCTTCTGGGAGTTGTAGTCCAAGAACATCTGGAGGCCCAAGGTTGGGGACCACTGTTTTAGCTGATACAAGTAAGTCAAATACAGAACTAGTGGCCAAGTTTTTTGCTTTTGCAAAAAGAACACATAAGACCACTTTTGCCTTTGTCTTATAATACTTACTGTTTTTCAGCTATATCCATCCAATTTCAAACTGTTTTAATTAATTTTGAAATTTTTTTATTGGGTCTGTGACCATACAACAAAGATTTAATTGCATCTGTTTCATGGTGTGCATTTCATGTGCAAAGCTCTGGAGTTGTGTGATGTTATGCCCTGATCACATTCCCAATTTAGGTTGCCACTAAGTTCTTAGGGACTCAGCCCACTTGGGTCAAGTCTGCTGCTGCCACTCTTTGGCATACTTTAACAACTTGTAACAACTTTTAACAACTTGGCATACTTTAACAACATTGCCTAAGTGTCCTTGCTTTATCTTCACCAGCTTGTCCGAAGATACGGCAGCAGTACAAGCTTCTCTTCGTAAAGTTCAGAGACCCACTTGCTGGTTCTTTCAGTGGCATTTGTAAATAGAGGTAGGGTAGTTGTAAGGGGAAGATGAGACCACACATCTTTTATCCCAACACAATACAGAACCAAGCCCAGGAGCATGCAGCCACTCCAGTTTAATACATTATTTCAGGTATTCATGAGAAAAGCTTGGATGGAAAAGCAGATATAATTGGCTCTACTTCCAATGACTTCTGGTCCCACTTCCCACACCCCTGCCTTTGCCCCATGAGCTTTCCTTGGTGCCAACAGTGACTGTTAAGAAGCAGATGATGTGTACATGCACTTAGGCCCAGCGTGCCATGCGGAGCAAGGCAGAGTGGAGTGTGTGCACTGCAGCCCACAAGTGTTGCACAAGCCCTGACAGGATTTATTTATTTATTTGTTTGTTTCATTTATACCCCGCCCATCTAGTCAACTGACTACTCTGGGCGGCTTCCAACACATATAATAACAATATAAAATATAACAACATTTAAACATCAGTAATAGTGTTATTCAAGATGGAAAGAAATAGGAAAAGAAAAATAAATAAATAAATAAATCAAATAATAGCTGAGCAGAAGGCCTGCCTAAACAGCCAAGTTTTCAATTGGTTTTTAAAGATGCCCAGCGAAGGGGCCGCTGTAAGACTTGGTGTAAGACTTAGAAAAAATGCTTGTGTGAGCTGGCAGTGAGCCTTCCATAAGCCCTGGAAAAATCCCCAATCATCATGCATGTTGTAGGTAAAGTCCTACAGGACAAGATTCTTAATAGGAATAGTGAAAACTGTTGCAGGTGCAAAGAATTGTTGCCCCTTCTAACCCCCCAACCTCAGGGTTGCGATATAACCTGGTTAGCTGGGTTTTACCCAGCTTCTGGGCTCATTTACCCTAGTTCCCCTTGTGTCCATTTCTGCAATCAGCTAACCTCAAAACAGTTTTACCTCCCAACTCTTGCCAGAGGTTGGGAGTTCAATTCCCCTCCACAACATCACTAGGCCTCCACTATGGCCAGTCCTGTCACATCAAGACTCTGCACATGTCCAGGCATGCAGAAATCCTAGAGGAAGCAGGAAGGGGCTCAAAAATGTCTTTCTCAGAATGTGAGCCATCTTTCCATTTAGAAAGGGGTGGGGGGACGAGACAGCATCTAGCCTTTATGGCAACGTAACATAAAGGCTGTGTTGAATGTGTCCTCAGTCACCTAAAGCCATGGAGATGACAGGACAGATAGAAAAGAAAACATGGGGCTTCAGTGTGTTCTATTTCCTTGTCATTCACCACTACCACACAGCCAGAATTAATTATTTAGACAAACACAGTAGAAATTATGCAAATCTGTTTGATGTGCATAATTTACACACACTGCAGAATGTAACTTTTCTTAGGGCTCATTTTAATATCCCCAGGCTCAAGTATGCAATCAAAGTCCTTTGTCTGAATTTTTCTGGTCTTCTCATCAACTACTGTATCTTATCTACAAGGCTGGTTTGCTTGAACAACCAGGTTGATTTTTTTAGCAAGATAAATTTGAATCTGGGCCTGCACATGGCATGGATCTGAGCACAGCTGCCTGCAAACATTCATCTTGATGTCAACATCCATATCAGAGTGACATGAGATTAGAGATTTTCTTTGAAAAATGCCTGCCTTTAAGGAATCTATCTCTGCAGACAAGATAAAGTACAGAAGATTTCTACCATGGAAATTAGGATGGTCTGATAGAGGCAACAGAACAGATGTTAGCAGTCTCGAATTTTTGCAATTGTATGACCATCAAAAAATAATGAAAGGGCCACAGTCTCCATGTTATGGGAAGGAGTGGAGTAAGGTTAGAAACAAATGAAAATAAAATAAAACCTAGAATTGTAGGAAGCACATATATCCTTGCCTATAAATATGATAGAAGAGCAGCTAGAGCAATGAATGCCTTATCTTATTTTGTTTTGTTTATTAATGGATTAAATGGATTAGTGAATTCACAAGCTCTTCAAGTAAATTTCACAACTTGCTATTTATTTAAGAATGCTTATTTTATGATCTTATTATCATTATTTTATTATTTTGTGTTTTTCTGATTGTTTATATGTACTTCCATTAGATGCCAAATATTATTTTTGTAAGACAGGTTGAATCTCTGCTCATGCATACAGCCTGATTGGCTATGAAGCAATAAGGTATTAATATGTGAATTTAAGGGCTACTATTAGTCTTAAGGCTGTGTTGGAAAATTATGAACACAATAAATGCAGTATTAATATATTAAATATATTAAACACAATAACTTTTTGACCTGGCTGTTTTGGTACTCTGAACTAAGTTGGTAGTAGGAATAGTTACCATCCACCCACCCCCATACGTTGTCCCTGCTTGCCTTTCCAGGCCATTATATTTTGCTGTCATTTGACAAGGCAGAAAAAAGTCGGTATACCAGGACCAAGAAGTCATAAATAAGAGTAGTCGTGTGCCATGGAATCAAGTATGACTTCAGGCGACCCTTTTCAGGGTTTTCTGGGTAGAGAGAACTCAGAAGTGGCTTCCCATTCCCTTTTTCTTTGGGTGCTCTGGGATTGTGGAGCTGGCTAAGGGTTACACAGGGTGGTGTTTCTGGAATGCGTAGTGAGGAATAGAACTGCCAACCTCTACGTAACCCACTGAGCTATCCAGAAGTCATACACAGTTTCATCTTTTTCTTGGCAAAGTTGACATTTGTTGTTAGCACTAATTCCTTGGATCTTAGCTTTCATGACATTGATTTGGAGTGCTTGTTCTTATGTAGCAAAAATCAAGCCTTCGATTTCTTTCTTAATGGTCCCCAGTTTTAGCCATGCCCATGTTAAATTATTATCATGCATTCCATCAATATTTCTCAGTTGTTGTCCATGTAGTGTTTTATTTTTCCAGCTGTTTAATTAATTTTCAAATGGTTGTTTCTTATATTGAGCATTTGTTTCTGTTGTTTTCAAAATATTCTCAATTTTCAGTGCCTTAAGTAATATTTCTTTTTTTCCTCTTCTACTACCTGCTGTTTTTGCAGTAATCCATTGTTTCCAATTTTTCATGGTAAACATAATCTGTCCACATCACTTTTTGGATATAGCTGATGATGCGTGTTCATTAGTTTCCATGTTTTTCAATCAAATTCTTCTAATTCATTTTGGGCCCAGTTTTTCCAGCTGGGTACTTAATTAGTGGAACTGTTGTGTGTTTACAGATTTGATTGTATTCCCACCATTTAATTTTGATTTTAAGATTTTCTGCAGTCTTTTGATATATTCCCTTTCTGTCAGTTCTTTAACTTTTGTGTGCAGGATGTTATCTGTTTCTCGTATTCCAAGGTATTTATAATTTTCATCACCTGATAGTGATTTTATAAGATCACGATTTTAAACTCTAGTCCATCTAGCTTTTGGATCTTGCCATGGTGTATACACAGAGCTGCACACTTGTCAATTCCAAATTTCATTTGAATATCTTTACTAAATATTTGCACTGTGTTTAGCAGTGATTCTATCTCCGTGGAACTTTTTGCATATAGTTTTATGTCATCCATGTATAAGACATGATTGATTTTTCCTACTTGTTCTGAAATATGGTAGCCCAATCTAGTTTTATTTAAGATTATTGACATGGGGATTAGTGAGATGTTAAACAGCAGTGGTAACAAAGAATCTCTTTGAAATATTCCGCTTCTGATGCTAACTTTGCTGATTTCTTCACTATAGGCCATTAAGATAGTTTTCCATTTTTCCATATTTTTCTTGAGGAACTTCTGAATATTTTTACTAATCCCAAAAAATGTAGGCAGGTGTTAATCCAGCTGTGTGGCAGCTAGATACACTATAAAAATGCCTTTTAATAGTCTAGCTAGGCCATGTTAAGATTTGATTTTCATCTTTTCATATTCTTTAGTATCATTTTATCAATAAGCAGCTGATCTTTCATGCCTCTTTTTAAGATCTTTCATGACTTTTTAAAGTTTTTCACATCCTTTACTTTCTCTTAATCATTTCAGTTGTTATTACAATATCATCCATATGATTTCCTCCATGGACACATAACTTGTTGAGGCGGAGGGGCTTGCATGCTTCAGTGAGGTTGGCAGTATTGCTATCTGAAGTACAGTGGACCCTCGACTTATGGAATTAATCCGTATTGGAATGGTGGCTGCAGGTCGAAAAGTCTGTAGGTCGAGTCTCCATTGACCTACAATGCATTGAAAACCGATTAATCCGTAACCGGCCGTTTTTGGTCCATTTTGTTTGATTTTCCAGTCTGTAGGTTGATTCTCCGGCCGCAAGTCGAACCTAAATTTTGCGGCCAGAGAAGTCTGTAACTCGAAAAGTCTGCAGGTCGAGCCGTCTGTAAGTCGAGGGTCCACTGTATTAGTATTGCCTAATCCAAACAGGTCTCAGCTGAGAAGCCAGACCAACTGTGTCCATCAACCATCAATTATGATGAGAAGAAATAAACAGAGATCCATACC
Organism: Intellagama lesueurii; assembly: GCA_037013535.1. Lineage (NCBI taxonomy): Eukaryota > Metazoa > Chordata > Lepidosauria > Squamata > Agamidae > Intellagama > Intellagama lesueurii. Next base: position 105,557,055 of record JBAJHW010000003.1, read on the forward strand.
GGATCTGTCGTCACCCAGGTCAACAAGGATCTGCTGAGGAACCCGGACAGGCTGCTGCAAAGCTACTGGAACAATGTAAGCACAAAACTTGGACTCCTAATGAAAATCAATGAATTATTAATGTTATTATGAGGCAAACCGAACAGCCTGTGGGTTTCAAAAAAGAATGATATAAATTTGGAAAAGGAAACACTCGAATAGTGACATAACTGAACAACAATTAATGGACCAGAGAAAGTTTATCATCCAGAGTGAAGTGTTTTCAGAAATTGAATTGCAAGAACTAGAAAAGGTGGCAAAAGAAAAATCAACACAGAACAATGACCATAGTATGGAAGAGAAATGGAGGGTACAGGTAGAAGCAATAGTGGAAGGAAACGTATCAATAGAGGAACAACTTATTGAACAACTCAGAAATTATGACTTGACAGAACAGCAGACATCACTGAGGGAAAAACTAGTAACCCATATTAGCCAAAACACAGAAACACAAAGGACATTTTGCACCAATTACAAAGTAAATCAATAAAAGATCTACTGACAGATGCAAATGTGGTAATCAGAACAATCCCAACCAACATGCTAAAGGAAATAAACCAGCTCATGTCTAGCACAGCTACCATAATAACCATGGAACCCAGTTACAAGCTTAAAAAACAAACAGACAAACAAACAAAAACAGAAAACTCCTGGCACTCCAAAATGGAACATTCAGCTGGAAAGAAAAATAAACAAATTATGTGCAGACGTTAGCAACTTAAAACACGAAGGATACAAAACTTAAAAATGAAAAAGTAAAAGCCAGACTATGAAAAAAAAAATGACTCAGAAAGGGAAACAATTGTTGAATATATATATATATGATGGATGTTTGAAATATTATAAAGAAAACACATAATTTCAAAATAACCAACAATTATTCTAAAAATCTCTAGGAGAAAATGCAGAGCAAAGGAAATTAGGCTCATGTAAAGATGATGCTCTAAAATTTTAGAAATTTTTTTGGGAAAGCCCAAATGGACATAACAAAAACACCTCATGGATTAAAGACATTTGTAAAGAAACTCAAGGAAAACATATGGATATTATTGTTGTTATTATTGTTTTGCTTTGTGCTGCATTCTTAAGTGGCTAGTTCATGAGGCCCCGATAGCCTTAAAAGAGGAAAAGAAGGGAAAGGTTTTAATTTGAGTCGGAAACAAGTGGGAGCATTTGGGGCTTGTCTTGCTTTCTTGGAGGCTAGAACAATCATCCAGTTATACAGTGGTGCCTCGACTTATGAACTTAATTGGTTCCGGAACTCCGGTTGTAACTCGAAATGGTCGTAAGTCAAAGCACCATTTCCCACAGGAATGCATTGAAATGCAATTAATCCCTTCCGGCCGAAGAAAAAAATCACCAAAAACAAAACAAAACACTGCAAGATCCATGGGAAACACGATTAATCCGTTCCGGCTGAAGGGAAAAAAAGAAAGAAAAGCAAACAAACCATTCAAGACCCTTCGGAAATGCAAAAAAAGCAAAGCAGAAAGCAAACAAACCGTGCAAGACCCTTCAGAAATGCAAAAAAAAGCAAAGAAGAAAGCAAACAAACCATGCAAGACCCTTCAGAAATGCAAAAAAAGCAAAGCAGAAAGCAAACAAACCGTGCAAGACTCATCGGAGATGCAAAAAAATCAAAGCAGAAAGCAAACAAACCATGCAAGACCCATCGGAAATGCAAAAAAAGCAAAGCAGAAAGCAAACAAACCGTGCAAGTTCCTTCGGAAATGCAAAAAAAAAGCAAAGCAGAAAGCAAACAAACTGTGCAAGACCCATCGGAAATGGGGGGGGGGGGAAAACCAAAAAGCAAACAAACCCCGCAAGACCCATCGGAAATGGGGGGGAAAAAAACCAAAAAGCAAACAAACCCCGCAAGACCCATCGGAAATGGGGGGAAAAACTCCAAAAAACAAACAACAGTTTTTAAAAAGCAGAAAGCAGCATCTTACCTAACCAGGCAGTCCGAAGCCTCCTTCGATCGCACTCACTCTAACCGTTGGGGCGAAAGAGCTACAAAGAAGCAGCGTCTTCGCCTATCAACGGTTAGCAATTTGAATTCCCCGCCTTTTCCCCCTGCCTTTTTCTGTTCGTAAGTGGAAGCTCCGGCCGCAAGTCGAAGCAAAATTCTGAGGCTGGAGCTGGTCGTAACTCAAAATGGTCGTATGTCGGGACGTTAGTAAGTCGAGGCACCACTGTATTTTATGGATTTGTTTGTTTATAAAGAAATATATTTTACAAGGAGATTTAATAAATAGTATTAGTTGAAGTCAATCGGTGCGTAGTGCTGTCCCTCACATTCAGAATATTTGTTTGTTCTATTTAGCTCCTGTCTCTGAAATGTAACATAACTGACAGAAGGCTTAAAACTATACCAAAACATAAACAATGAAGATGAAAACCAGTAAGGCCACAAAACAGTAGATGACATAATTTACAACATCTGGAATAAAAATATAACCAAAAATATAATGCAAAAATATAACTGTGGGACTGATACAAATCTGGTAAAATCAACTGGTACAGTCATGTTTTTAAAGGCCTAAAGTTTTCCCCATTTCACTTTTCTCATCTCCCTCCTTACCAGGGTCACCCACCCACCCCAGGCCTCGTGCAATAGGAGGCGTGGGCGGACACTTTGGGCAGTGGTGCTCCATGAAGGACTGGAAGCTTGAAAAGAAGGCAGAGCATTCAGATGTGAACACTGGACTGTTAAGTAAGCCAGGAGGACAAAAATTCTGTTTGTTGAAATACATATTGCTGGAGGAGAGCTTTGCTGGAACCTCTAGAAAGACAAACAAGTGGATCCTAGATCAAATCAAGCTTGAACTGTCTGTAGAAGCAAAAAGGACAAAACAGAGGCTCTCCTACTTTGGGGACATTTTGAGAATACGAGACTGACTGGAAAAGACAGCACTCCTGGGAAAGGTTGAAGGCAGCAGGAAAAGAGGAAGAACAAATATATGATGGATTAACTTAATGACAGAAGCTACGGCTTTGCATTTACAAGAGCTACGCAGGTAGGGCACTTTGGAAGTCACTCATTCATAGGGTCACTATAAGCCAGATGCAACTTAACAACAATATTTTTTTCCTGAACGCAGTTGTTTTGACTCAGATACAAAGCCGCTGGAGCAAGGGAGGGATCTGTCTAATAGGGTTGCCAAGTCAGCAGCGTCCCTTTCTGGTCCTGAACAGTTAGATGTGGGAGACAACATCATTTGGGTCTCCCCCCCCCCCCAATTCCCTGATCGAGGGAGGCAGGAAGGACAATTGACTAGTAAAATCCTGATGTGGAAAAAAAAAACCTCAGCTTCCATTGTGAAGTAAACCAGATTTTATCTCTCCTCTGCTAAAGCACCCAGTTTATCAGTAAAGCTGTGGTTAAGTAAAATACATCAGAAAGGAAGAGTAAATCCTTTTCAACCTGTCCTTAAAAATAAAATGTCACTTAGGAATTGTATTGTGGACAGAGAGAAAGAGAAAGAAAGAAATGCATAGTATTAACTGTGTGCATTTTTCTGAGGCTTGGTGAGTGCTATTTGATTTCTATGTATATGACAAATCAGTTCTTAAGTACAAAAAAGCAAAATGTTTTTGTTGTAAGAGCAGCTACGAGCTAAATTCTGCTGTTCCTGCTTTCTGAATTCCTAACAGAAAATAGTTAATAATAATAACTTGTGATACAGCCTGTGCTTGCATGGTGATTATCACAGAGTGTCTCAGGGAAAATTATACCCACAGAACACAAAAACACAAATTTATTTCACTCTGCAAAACCCAAGATTGACAAATAAGATCTTGATCCAGGTTTCTGAAACATAAATTGAATGAATTCTACACATCACAGAGATGGCCAGCTTTAGAGGTAACAATTTTACTAGCAAAGCAAAATTTATTAGTCCCATCAAAATTCAGCTCATCATTTGAGAGAGGGGGGAGGAAGGGGGGGCTGCCTTTGCAAATTGTATTGACTAGGTTCTTTAAAATGCAAATGTGATCAAGATTAGTCCCACTGCAAGAGCATTGGTTTAAAGGCCCTAATCCCTACATTAGGGTCTAGATCCAGATGGATTTCACACAGGATTTGGTCAAAAGGGTGCAAAATGTAAGGACAGAGTTACAAGATTAATGTTGTAGGCACTTCAGTACCTAGTTTCCTGGTTCAGGAGAAACAAGAAATGATAGTTAATTGGAGATTTATTTCATTCAGGTACACAGTAAAAGGAAGAGAGAAAGTTACATGCGTAGGCACAAGGCATGTTCATGTCTTGATTTATTAAGCTGAAATATGAGCATCCAAACCTACCCAGTGAGAAACTGTTTAAAAGTACAGGTGTTCTGCCCCAAATGATGCCAGTGTTCACATATATAGCAAAGATATATGCATTTTTGATTCATACATTTATAATTTTTCCCAAGAGGTTAATAAAATGGCTCTTTTGTAAGATCTTTCTATTAGGCACTTGAAATCATACTGTGCATCTGACTCATTCTTATATCACCATATCAGCCTCTTCAGTACTTACCAGGGAATGATGTAATTTTTCCCACCATATTACATCTATAATGATAAAAGTGTATGCATGTGTGAGCCCCGCCAGCCCCAGTAGTTTCAGCAGGGTTTCTGCTTTCCCTCCCTTGCCCCATACAATCAGTAGAGAATGGGAAAAACTCAGTGGGATTTATTAGAATCAGTAGTCATAGTTTCCCACACTAATCCCACTTCTTCTTCTTCTTCACTGAGCTATCCAGCAGTTCTCTCCATCAGTCCTCCACTTTCTGGTTCTGTTCACCAAGAGGGCCAAAGTCTCTCGTAGTAACTCAATTCCCTTCAATTAGCCTCCAGTTTGACCAGCTTATCTAGTCCAACATCCAGTTTTTCTCTCTTAGAAGTGCTTCTTTGAGCAAGGGACAGTATGTCTACATTGAGGATAGGTATACTGGGGCATTCCCTCTGATGTCACTTGTCTCCTTGGTTCTTGACAGCCATGAGGTCTCTTCTCTGCCAGTGTCTACTTGGGGAGGGGGTCAAGTCACTGTTCTTTCTTAGCTCACTCTCTTCTTTCCTCTCCCTCTCTTCCCAGTAGGACGGTTGCAGGGAATATTTCTCAATATTCGTATTTAGAGGCCTCTCTTTGGGCAACCAGAATTGGACCCAGACCCCTTCCCAGGGATCCTCTTTATATATGTAGCCCCATTCATCCCAGACTTCTTCCTCAGGGGACTTCTCTGTCCAATAGTTTATTCAACCCCTCTTCCTGGGTGTCTCCCCAGTCTTAATCTCCTGAGGGTTTTCCTCCCTCCTAGTCCTTTTATTCTACTGGCTTCCTGTGATTGGGTTTCCCCCTCCCAGGCAGTGGGCAGGAATGACTATTTCCCTCCTTTTTGGCTTCCTTCATTGTCTGGGTGAGGTTTCCCTCTCTCTCTGGTACAGAGTATCTATCCTTCCCTCTGGCACAGTGGTATCTATCACTTCTAAGGTGAGTGGCTCTCTTTCTTTGGGCGTTTGCTCTTCCTCAGCCTGCCAGCTGTCTCCTTCTCTCTTGTTGTTATTTAGTCGTTTAGTCGTGTCCGACTCTTCGTGACCCCATGGACCAGAGCACGCCAGGCCCTCCTGTCTTCCACTGCCTCCCGGAGGTGGGTCAAATTCATGTTGGTAGCTTTGATGACACTGTCCAACCATCTCGTCCTCTGTCGTCCCCTTCTCCTCTTGCCTTCACACTTTCCCAACATCAGGGTCTTTTCCAGGGAGTCTTCTCTTCTCATGAGATGGCCAAAGTATTGAAGCCTCAGCTTCAGGATCTGTCCTTCCAGTGAGCACTCAGGGTTGATTTCCTGCAAAATGGATAGGTTTGTTCTCCTTGCAGTCCAGGGGACTCTCAAGAGTCTCCTCCAGCACCACAATTCAAAAGCATCAATTCTTCGGCGGTCAGCCTTCTTTATGGTCCAGCTCTCACTTCCATACATCACTACTGGAAAAACCATAGCTTTGACTATGCGGACCTTTGTCGGCAAGGTGATGTCTCTGCTTTTTAAGATGCTGTCTAGGTTTGTTGTCGCTTTCCTCCCAAGAAGCAGGCATCTTTTAATTTCGTGGCTGCTGTCACCATCTGCAGTGATCATGGAGCCCAAGAAGGTAAAATCTGTCACTGCCTCCATATCTTCCCCTTCTATTTGCCAGGAGGTGATGGGACCAGTGGCCATGATCTTCGTTTTTTTGATGTTGAGCTTCAGACCCTTTTTGGCGCTCTCCTCTTTCACCCTCATTACGAGGTTCTTTAATTCCTCCTCATTTTCTGCCATCAGAGTGGTATCGTCTGCATATCTGAGGTTGTTGATATTTCTTCTGGCAATCTTAATTCCGGCTTGGGATTCATCCAGTCCAGCCTTTCACATGATGTATTCTGCATATAAGTTGAATAAGCAGGGAGACAATATACAGCCTTGTCGTACTCCTTTCCCAATTTTGAACGAATCAGTTGTTCCATATCCAGTTCTAACTGTTGCTTCCTGTCCCACATATAGATTTCTCAGGAGGTAGATAAGGTGGTCAGGCACTCCCATTTCTTTAAGAACGTGCCATAGTTTGCTGTGGTCCACACAGTCAAAGGCTTTTGCGTAGTCAATGAAGCAGAAGTAGATGTTTTTCTGGAACTCTCTGGCTTTCTCCATAATACAGCGCATGTTAGCAATTTGGTCTCTAGTTCCTCTGCCCCTTCGAAATCCAGCTTGTACTTCTGGGAGTTCTCGGTCCACATACTGCTGAAGCCTGCCTTGTAGGATTTTGAGCATAACCTTGCTAGCGTGTGAAATGAGTGCAATTGTACGGTAGTTGGAGCATTCTTTGGCACTGCCCTTCTTTGGGATTGGGATGTAGACTGATCTTTTCCAATCCTCTGGCCACTGCTGAGTTTTCCAAAGTTGCTGGCATATTGAGTGTAGCACCTTAACAGCATCATCTTTTAAGATTTTAAATAGTTCAACTGGAATGCCATCACCTCCACTGGCCTCCAGCTAAACCTCTGCCTGCCCTGGTAGCAAAGCCACTTTTATATCCCTTATCTGCCAGAGGTAGACTACTTAGCACCATTCCCCCAGGGATCATCCCACAACTCCCAGGACTGACTTCAGTTTGCTTTCTGGCTTCTCAGGAAGGGCAAGGCACTGAGGCCATGGCACCCTGTAAACTCTTTGCAACCACCAGGATAGGTGAAGGACTCTGAGCAGCAATCTTGGTGGAGGCCTCAGGTCCCTGGTTGGAGCACAATGGCACGCTAAGAGTGCTATCCGTGATCTTGTCCTTCTCACAATATGTTTCCATCATAGTTTAAGGACTATAAAATCTAGACATCTGGACGGAGGCATATATATAATCCTGTTTTCCAGGATTATTTTAAATTTAAAAGATATTAATTCTTAATGAATTCAAATTTGTCTGTAGCCTGCAATGCTGGCTTGAGTCATTAGATGGCCAAAATGTGGATTCTGAATAGTAAGAGGGTATCGCAGAATAACTAGACTTCTCAAGAGGAGGGTTTATTCAAGAGCAGAAAGCCCATAGGTTTGATCCAAATCGTTGCAGCTAGTTTTGGGTAGTCTCTAGAGGAAAAGGGCACTAAAACCATGAGTTCTGGCTTTTCCTCTGATGGAGCCAGAGCTAAGAAGAACTGGATTTTAAGTAATGCAATTATGTGAGCACATGGGACTTTTGCCTTTTTTTCCCCCACTACAGTTTATAGAATTCATTAGCAATTTCTCCAGCCACAGAATTCTGGTAGATGTAGCCAAAAATCTCATGTCCTCAGGGGGTTGCCTGGCAAATCTGTGCAATGATGGCCATTGGGCTGAAGAAGCCCAAAGAAGCAGGAAATGGCTGAGATGGCTAAGATCCATGGGAGCTGCAAAGGATTATGTGACTGGCAGGCTCTTTGCTCATTAAGCGCTCATTAAGCACCTCATTAAGGGTGCCTCTCAAAAAAACTTGCACATAGAGTAACATGTGAAATAGAATTATTCAGCTTTATCTTTCCTCTTGCATGCTAGTGAAATATTAAAATATGTGACCTGTCTATCCCACCTGCAGCCCAGAAAGATAACTTTCCTCATCCTTACTCAATACAGTAGTATTCCTTCCTTGATTCTGTTGATTGTTTATCAACTGATGATGGAAACATTCATTATTGCTGTTGTGATTTACAATAATTGAGGTTTCCTTCTACCACATCACCCTCCTGTGAAGTAATTAATTTTAAAGTTAGAATGCTGCATGGGACTTCTCAGACTTCAGCAAATAAATACAGTTACCTATAAAAACAAATACCAATGAGCCTTCACATTTGTGTTCCATTTTCTCCATGCTCTACTAAATGAAGGTGGACTTGTATATCCGTATTAGCAGACAAAAAAAAAAACATGGCAAAAATGTATTCACCTCCACTGTTCCTTCTTTCCCAAAACAGCTCTTCATCCATATTCTTTAAACTGGTGTTAAAGAGTGGGCAAACCCATTACAACATGCCCCATTTTATATGAAAGGCTTCAATAATTCATGTAATGCCTTTAAAATATAGTAAAGTGTTATAAAATTTACTTCCATGTTAAGCTTCAGTGGAACTCTTAATTTCCATTGAAGCAGAAAGCAATAGTATTTAGGCTGTGGCATGCAGTGTTGCTGCAAATCTCAAGATCTGGTATTTGTGATGCCATGTTTGAGCACTACAAATATAGGATCTTCACATTGCAGTGGAAAGACCATTGGGTTGGTTTCTCTATTGTTTGCAAGCGATCAATGTGTAAAAAAAATATACTGTCTCATCTTCATAGTTGAACAAAAACCCCTGGGTGTTGTATGCACAACTGTGTTACTCTGTTGCAGCAAAACCAATAAAAGAGCTTTATGGCACCTTAAGAATGAAAATGTTCCACACAGCATAAGCTTTTGTGGACTACAGCAACTATACAGCAATCTACTTCATCATATACATTAGATACATCTGAGGAAGTGGACTGCAATCCATAAATTCATATGCCAAATTTATTCGGTCTCTAAAGTGCCACAAGATCCTTTACAATTTAAGGAGGGAATTGTTCAAATGCTTCCTTAGATGGGTGGTGTGTGGGGAAAGCCCAAGAGTTGGTGTTACTTGCTGAGTTTGCTGGTAGCTCTGAGAAATCTCCTCTGACAAAAATGCATAAAAATGTAAATTAGTTTATTACTTCTTGCAATCTTTGTTATTCTTTGTTATTCCTACCAGCTCAATTTATATGAAGTTGGACACATGAGTTCTAGTCATTGTCCAGTACAGCAGGTATGATCAAAGTGCAGACCGTGTGCCTCATACAGCCTCCCAAAGTCATGCTGGATAGTTTACTGGTTTAGGTATCTGGCTGCAGTGCCTGAGGTTGGGAGTTTGATTCCCTACTGTGCCTCCCTGACAGGGCTGGACTCAATGATCCATAGGATCCCTTCCAGTTCTACAGTTTTAAGATGATGATGATGATGATGACTTTGACACCCCAACCCAAAAATCAAAACCAAAAGTAGACATTTCTTTTTCTACTGTCCCTCCTCCTTTTTTTTTTTTAATTAAAAAGGCATTTCTAGGAGTTCAGGAGGCCTTGAAGGGGTTTGGAGATTAAAGAGTTTCCTGTTCCCGCACTATGGTTTGGCAGGTAGGGGATTGAAAAACCTTTGACTTCTAGCAGCAGAGCTTTTCTGATGGAAAGAAATCAGCTGTTTAATGCTATTTGTTGTTTTGTGAATATTATCCTGCATGGTCTGTTTGGTAAAAATGTGGCTTATTTGCTCCATCCAACTTATTCGTATAGAAAAATTCCTTTCATATAGGAATTAATTACTATATAGTTTCCATTGTGCAAAAGTATTACCGCATTTTTCCTTGTGTAAAATGACACTTTTTCCTAAAATAATTAGAGGACAAATTAATGGTTGTTTTATACACGGAAGTAAGGAGGGGGGAGGGATCAAAGCGCTTTGATCCCTGCTTTCCCCCTCCACGTTTTGCAAAGAAACTGTAGGAGGAAAGTGATTCCTGCTTTGCCCCTACACTTTCATTGCAAAAAGCTGCTTTCCCCCTACACTTTTTGCAACGAAAGTGTAGGGGAAAAGCAGGAATCGCTTTCCCCCCTACACTTTTGTTGCAAAAAGTGTAGGGGGGAAGCGATTCCTCCTTTGCCCCTAAACTTTCATTGCAAAAAGCTGCTTTCCCCCTACACTTTTTGCAAAGAAAGTGGAGGGGGAAAGCAGTTTTTTGCAAAGAAAGTGGAGGGGAAAAGCACTTTCCTCACAAGAAAGTGGAGGGGGAAAGCAGGAATCAAAGTGCTTTGATCCCTGCTGTCCCCCTCCACTTTCTTGCAAGGAAAGAAATTTTGGGTTAGAAAAACGGGGGGGGGGCGTCTTTTACATGGGGGTGTCTTATACACGGAAAATACGGTAATTCTGAAAATTCTAACATGAGAGAATTAATGTCTCTAAAATGGAAGCTATATATTTAAAAGTATTTCTTAGATGATGGAGTAATGGTTGATTGTATGTTCTTCATGTCTGCATGCAATTTTGCCCTTGTCAACTCACATCTCAAAAATTCAAGGTGAATTGAGGTAGTCATGTTTCCTTCATATGCAAGGAGATCTGTAGCCACCACACTGTCAAATACTTGTTGAAATCAGCTATTTGAAGAGATGCCACATATGATGGCTTAGCTTTCAGCACTGTGACAGCAAGCTATGTAAATCCTGGGGCATACAGTAGATGTGATCCTCACAGTTTCTGTGTGACAGGATTTCTGGAGCCTTGAGTATAGGCAGAGAGATCATTTAATACATGGGGAGTGCTTTGATGCTTCTCTATTACAATACTTATCATGGACCTGTTAAGAAGTAAAACCCACTTTGCACTTTCTTGTGTTTGCCATCATCTCACTCAAGTCTTGTTATAAGTGCTGGAATGGATTGTGTAGCTGAGCATTTTGTCCCTGAAAATGGCTTCTAAAAGGGAACTGGGGGGTGGTGGCGGCTCTATTCCTGTTTGTTGCCTATCGTTGCCAGTTCTGTGCATACATTCTCTTCTTTTGCTCCACTTTTTAACTGACAGAATGATTTATTAACTGTCACTTGAGAATGTTCCATTTCACTACCCAAATGATAAAATATCAGACTGTAGGCTACCTAACATCAATATCAGATCAGCTAACCTAGGCGTTCCACAGACGTAATTTGCTTACAAAGAAAACAAAATAGAAACAGATGTGGACAAATGATCAGTCCATCCCAGAAGGTCTAAATGTATGGAAAATTCATATAGTTGTAAGAATTTGTGGGGAAAGGCTTCTTCTTCTTCTTTGGGGCATATATCTGTGTTCCCATTGCTATTTTCTACCTCCCCTCCTCCTTTCTCTCATCAATTATTCTTCACCTTTGTGTTCAGCAGGACAGGGGGTGGGGAAGCTGGGTGGATACTAGAAGGAGGGTTGGCCCAAAACATGTCAAAGGGCACACGGGAAACAAAATATATATGGGGGGAAATGGTAATGGAACGTAGTGTGAATGAGAGATAGCAGTAGTAGTGTGTGGAGATGCAGATGGTCAGGGAGGTGCATTTGGATGGAGCTACCAAAGCGAACAAGATGAATTCAGCCTGAAAAGAAGCACTACAAAAGCTCTGTCTGTCTGAACAATGAACTGAGACATGAACTCAACAGGTTGGGTCCAGTCTAAGCTATCTGGTGGTAGTAAACCTCTAAACTGCAGTTCCTCTTTCCCTATGATTTCTTATACTGTATATGTTATACAGCACGAGGAACAAGATGGAACACAAAGGGACATCATAGGCTAATGACCATGGTAATAAATTGGAGAGACATGATTAAGTGCCACTGGTATGAGGATGACCTCTCCTAGTGGTTTCTTCTGGTGTTATATAGCTAGGGTGTTAATCAGTAATGTTCCAGCACCACCTTCTGACATGGAATCCCAAGATGGGCCAGTGCCCCTGTAAACTCAAATAAGTCAGTACTATGGTTTCTGTTTCATTTATATTAAAGTTGTTGGGAGGACCAGCAGAATCAACAGGGATACACCCCTCCTTTCTAGTTGCGGGTGCATATTGTTCACTAAGATAGTGAAAACTCTGTCCCATAACCAGACCTGAAACAAGATTGAAATGGATCCAGATAATCCATCTCATCTAGAAGCACATGGAGGTGAGAAGCAAACACAATGTTCTCAAACATGTTACCTACATTTGTCATGCTTGGAACTCACTGTTATTTATCCAAAATGATGCAATTCTTTTATGCAACTCCTCACTATTACCTCTTTTACACATGATAGAATTTCACCCACTCAGCCTGCCTGCTGATTTTAGCAAGTCAGTTGGAGGAAGGATCAAGTACATGATCTCATACATCTAAGGAGTCCACCCACATCCTAAAGTTGTTCACATGGGAAATATTTATTATAAACTGACAAGCAGAAGCTACCTTCACTGGACCTTACCCACTGGACCCAGAATTGTATCCATGTGTAAAGCTTTATCTGTAAAGTGTCATGCAAACTGATGCCAATAGGCTTGTGAGTGGTCTGTGTTTTCTTCATGTAAATCAGAATAGACCAAGCAGTGAGTTGTCAAGTTTGTCCATCTTCTCGTGGCAATAGATTGACTAGGGAAAAATCTAGGTTCAAATCCTTGTTATCCAACTATTACACTTCAGTTAAGCAAAACAAAACAAAACACTTAAATACTGTGGACTTAGTAATATTTTTGTAATTTATAAAAGTGCCTAAATGCCTACTGTGCAGAAATAATAACAATGATTCCCTGCCCACCAGTTTACAGTCCAGCAGCAACCATAACAACAGGAGCTAAGAGGAGAGGGGACAAGAAGGAAAAAGGAGAAAACTGCAGTAGCTGAGTGGGACTGAAAGAAACTGAGCAAAAGAGTTCAAGTAAAACCTATACAGTAATTAACTACTGTGCAGGAGGAGAATCAAAGAAGTCAGACAAGCTGTCAAGGAAGAAATAAGAGCAAGAACAAATGAATTTTAATAATATAAATATAAATCAGTTTGAGCATAGCTGATCATGCAAACTGTTGATCAATTAAACATTATTTAATTGGTTCGTAGACCTACTTCAGATTAATTGGCAAGAAAATACCCTGTGAAACACAGCCAGTCTCAGCTCCAGCCCCAGTCCCAATATCTTTGTTTTACCCAAATACCATACAAAAGACCACAGCCTTAATATTTAGTCTTTCTTCTTGCAAAAATAAATATGATTAATTAGTAAGCCTACATCTAGGCTCTTTTTACACCTCAGATTGCAGGTAGGGAATGACGTGAGTTAATGCCCCTTCATGAGGAAATGCGAAAATGAACTAGACAACTGACATAATTGGTTCCACTGAACAAATATCCAGATTTTTGAGAAAGTTAAGAATGAGGGAACAAGTGGAACATCAATCATAGTTTCGTTGCCATAAAACTGAAAGGTTCTGCTCAAAAGCCTGAGATGCAGCTATTGGAAGAGCAGTAGTGGTGGTGAAGAAGTTTTGCATTTGCACAGAGCCATTTAACTCACTTTTTCTCCCCTCTATTACCTTATCCATGAATTAAAAAGCAAACAGGAACCTACTATTTTATTTTTAAAGGATGTTCACTAAGCTAGACTGTCTTATTAGTACACATTAAAGAAGATTCTTTGCCATGGTGACTGGCATTTATTGGATAATATAGTACTATATTATATGAAGTGTGAAGTCATCATTTTAATTCTGCTTCTGGCTGATTATAGAAAAGCAATGGTTTGGCAGCATTTAAAACAAACAGCATAGAAACAACTCTTTGTGAGCTAGTAATAAACACAAGCATGTCTTGTTTCCTCCTACAGCAGTAGCCCACCACTTTGTGGTATTTTTTTTCTCTTTCATGATGTACATGCTGCATATTCAATTCTTTTTTTAAAAAAAAAAAGCACCCCTCAATTTATGAATGTGGGATATTGTGATTCTGTATCCACAATTCAAAACTCCAGAAAATGACTCAATATTGTTGCACAATATTTTTTCCATGTTGCCAGCAGGAAAAAGGATACCAAAGCTGTACCAAAGGGCAGCCTGAATGTTGACAACACCAATGGCAGCAGTCTACAAGACACCCTCTTGTGCTCACTACCATTCACAAAGTGATACCAAGCCAGGGAAAATTTCAGAAGAAGACTTCTTTTTTCATCAGTTAACCACTTCTCACCAAACACAAAGCTATTGTCAGGGCTGTTTTTCAACAACTGTGAATTATCATACAATTATATAGTGACAAGATGGGTGGAATGGTTGAAACTGTGATGGAATATAGGCACCACAGCTCTGCTAACATCAAATAAGACCATCCCCAGCCACAAAGTAATTTCACAGCTTAAACGAGTGACGTTCTGAATATTTGTTCTCTATTCTTTTTAAAATATCTTTTAAAATGTTTTTACAACCAGACACAGAATCCCTTTCCCAGAGCCATTGTCTGTTTGGCCAGGAAGGAGTTAGAAAATTCTCCTCGTGAGTGTCAGCTAATTGTGTTGTCACAGGGAAATTGCTATGTACTCAAGAAACAGCACTATAACCCTATCTAGTATATGTGGAATGAATATTGTATCATTGCCACCAAATGAGCGCTTGCAAGATTTATCTGTGAGAGCTCAAAATTTGATGTGGCTAATACACTTTTGACTGATGCATCTGGAGAAGCTCTAAAAATGGACACTGGCCTAATGGCCTTATATGTACCAAAAAAACCCACAAAAAACTCAAAACTAATTCCTTTGCCATTGAGCTAGGGCCCTTCCCAGAGCTATAGTTTTCTTTCAGAACCTAGCAGAGCATGAATAATCTCTTTGGACTTTGCCAAACTTTCTGATTTGATGACAGATGGTGCTCCTTCCGTGGCTGGAGCAAAAGCTGGCATGGCAACATTTTTTCTCATTGCTCATCTGTGTGGTCATAAAGTGGTAGTGGGGGAAAACAGAGCTTAATCAAAACAGTAGTTTCTAATTAATTTTTAATTTTTTTGTCCTTCTTGTGCTTTCTTTTTTATTCTACTGATTTTAGATCTGGATCCATGAACCCCACACTGATTGTATTGTTTTAGGGGGGGTTCACAAACTTAATTGTTTTGAAGGCAAGTTACCTGTAGCTTAAGCAGTATCTTTTCACGTTGAAATATATCAACATATTAATAATGTGCCTGCAATTATTATGGCGTTCTTGTACCCTACAGTCTGTTTATAATATGATGAATGCATAGTTACTGATTTTAGGGTTTTAGGAGGTACTTATTGCGATGTTATCCAGACTCTAAGGAAAAATTCTATTGCGCACACAGAAAGAGACATTTTTCTCCATTCTTCCAGGATGACAGAATGTGGCTTTGGAATGTGTGGGATACATTCAATATCATTATGTTATTTTTAGCAACTGATCTATGTCTAATCAGTTCCACTAGCAGGGGATGCTTCATTCTCAGTATCTGATCTTAAGTCAAGCTAACTGTATGCTCTTTCTCAAATGAATATTTTTAAGGGAAAGACATTCCATAAACATTTCATGGGCAACTGAGGGCTCCTCCAGATGGGGCATTTGTTCCATGAAATTTACCTGATTAGGCTCTGAAGTTCTGAGTTGTTTCCCCACTATCTAGACCAGTGATTCCCAACCTTGGGTACCCAGATGTACTTGGATTACAACTCCCAGAAAGCCTGGCCAGCCCAGCTAGTGGTGAAGGCATTGGGGAGTTTTAGTCCAAGAACATCTGGGGACCCAAGGTTGGGAACCCCTCGTCTAGACCATGTAAGGCTAATCTCAGTATAATGTATGGCCAATGGTACATCGTGAAAGAAACTGTAGCAAAGTATCCCTCCTGTAAGTCAAGATTTATTTCTTTTCCCAGGTCATCCTGAATGCAGAGTATAACACTACAATGTTTTTCAGGTTGTATGTGAGTTCCTGGGCAGTTGGAATCATTCAGGTTATTTATTTATTTATTTACCATCTTTTCTCTAAAGGATCCAATGTGGCTTACAATATTAAAAGAAACAAAGTTAAAACCTAAAAGAATAAATAATTACAATATTAAAAAAAGAATTAAACAAATATAATAAAACTTATACATGAGAGCAATATTAAAAGCACATGTAAAACAAGAGAATACAATGATCTTTTTAAAAATCCCTTTGGTCAACTAGTAATTTAAAGCAAAGCCTGCACGAAGAGAGAGGTCAGGCCAGCTTGGCTTCCCACTGGAGGGAGTTCCAAGGCCTGGGAGCAGCAACAGAGAAGACCCTCTCCCATGTACCCACCAAGTGCACTTGTGAGGATGGTGGGACTGAGAGAAAGGCCTCTTCTGATGATCTTAACACCTGGGCAGGTTCATAAAGAGGGCCACAGTCTTTTAGATAGCTCGGGTCCAAGCGGTTTAGGGCTTTATAGGATAAAATGAGCAGACCAGAAATTATTAAATTTTTAAAACCAGCCACTAGAAATTATTTCAATAATCATTGGAGGAAGGAGTGCTATGCCTGGTAAACTGCTAAGTGGCAAACTACCCAGGAAAGATAAAACAAAACAGAAGAGATGAACAGCACTGGTGTCTAAGAATTCTCCTTCTCCCCTATTCCTGTTGCTTAAACCCTGAGGACACTATTGTTTGTGTAAAAATTCCAGGGGTATCACCCTAAAGGAGGGGGGGTAACACTATGGCAAGACACTAGGCAGTTCCCACTTCATCCTTCCTTTTTGAATCTTTGTGACTGAGGATTTTGTAAAACCCCACACATCAAAATATGCAGAACCTAAGAGGACACAACAGTCCAGTACAAAGTGGTATTAATGGCCCATTTGGAAATGCTGTGAAATGCAGCAGACCTACTAAAGCATCATCTGACCTAGAAGCGCTCATGATTCATCCAGGTGGTCAAACCCTAGAAGCATGTTGGGGGTGGACTTTCCCTCTGGATAGTGGAGACAAAAAGGGTATAAAAAGAAAAACATTAAGAAAATGGAAGTTAAACGGCATGGTATTCCCAATATGGTAATTTTAAAAAAAATAATTAAAAAAAAATTATTCCTGTTTTCACAGTGAAAAACCAAAGTTACAAGAATGGAAAGAAGAAACAGAAAAGAGCAATAACAAGCAACAATAGACCATGTAAGCATGGAATTATCGTGAGATAAGAAGCAAGGAAGAGGGTGGGGGAACATTGACAAGACAATAGCATTTCAAAGTGAAGGATATGAAGCTATTCTAAGCAGTATCATCGTACAAAAGATTCCTCTAGGATTTAAGCTCTCCAAGGGGACTGACCAGCTCCTCTCAGAATGAAGTTATAAACCAAATAAATGATGCTAAAAGTATCTAGAAGCCGGTCTTCTTTTGCAACTCCTCTCAGCACACAGAGTTTACAGATCAACTTTCCAGACAGTGCAAAGTCCCAGATACAGTCTATCCAGGACCTAACCAACACATTATCCATTTCATATCCTTGAGTTTTCCATTCTGGCAAGTTCAATTATCAGGGAAATTAAGTTGCCATGTAATGAGTCACTGTTCTTTCCCATTAACATAGGAAATACAAGTAACTCACTACTAAGTACCATGAGCTGGTTGGCCTTGTTGCACAGTTTGTCAATGAATTGTCTCCAGTAGGGGAGCACCCTAAGGTGCTCCAGCCAGAGTTTATGAGTAAACCTCTAACACCACACCTCCAACAGCAAGATGACAATATGTAAGTTTAGAAGAGCTTCATGGCACAGTGGTTAAACTGCTGTACTGCAGCCAAACTGTGTTCACAACCTGGTGTTCAATCCCAGGTAGCCGGCTCAAGGTTCACTCAGCCTTCCATCCTTCTGAGGTTGGTAAAATGAGTACCCAGCTCACTGGGGGGTGGGGTGCAATATGTAGCCTGCATAATTAAATTGTAAACCACCCAGAGAATGCTTTTAAGCACTGTGGGGCAGTATATAAGTAGTACACTTTGCTTTTGCTTTTTTGTTTTTTAGTGGCATAATAATGCCACCAGTAAATCATCTCATCTGCACTCTTGTTCATAGAGGCAAAAATAGTTTTGATGTGGGGAAGCCCAGATTCTGTTCCAATTACTCTCAGGTACAATAATCCTTTAGATCAGCTTCCCAACTCACCTTATGGTCAACCATCATGCCAAATTTATTTTCAAGAAGGGAATAGTGTATTTCTGAGGTGTGTCCCCTCAGCTAGGTTTATCAAAGCCACACAGTGCTCTTTGAAGGGTAGGAGTCTGGGCTGTGGTTCCCTGAGTTTACATTAAATCCAGGGTGAAATACTTGGCTTGTGCTGCTTGAAGCCAAGACTTTGGCAAGGAGTAAGTATTGACCTCTGCCAATTTTTCCAGGTGGGACAGATTTAAATTAGACCAACTTTTAAGTTTCTTTCTGATCCACTTCAGTGTAGGTATATAATTCCTGAATCTTATTTGGTTGAGATCTTTTGTTATGTTGATACCTAAGTACCAGAGGCTGGGAAAAGTGTAAGAGTTGTGAGATCTTACACAATTTATATTGGATCTTCAGCAGATTGTTAACAAAAAATTTCACCTTAGAGAAATTAGTGCTGAGATCCATGTAGAAGAGATATAAAGTCTTCCTCAGAACCAATGTGCCCACCTTAGAATTTTGAAAGAACAGAAGGATATAATCCACTTATTGGTTAATTTTATGTGTCCTGTTAATCATAGTGCCCCCCCTCCCCACTGTATCAGAGTGGAGGGAATCAAGTCAGCAAGGGGTTCAATAGCAACAGCAAAAAAAACCCTGGATAAATGACACAATTGTCTGGTCTCTCGCCGTAAAGTGACAGATTGGGACTCACATCATTGAAAGGATCGGGTTAAGCTTCCATGTATAGGTTTTAGCATTGTGGAGGCAGAGGATAAGCCCTATATCAGTATGAGCATGTTGTCAATTATAGCATGATTGATCTGACTGAACAGATTTCGGGAGATCAGTAAATGGTCAGTGTGAGTGTAGGAGTCATGGCTGGACAAGTAAAACATAAAGTCCTCAGTATCTGGATTTCTGTTCCACAAGGCATCCTCTCAGTTATGCTGTCTTAGTTTTCAGTGAGGAGCAGTACAGCCTGTGGTTACTGGACGATCAAATTCTTGTTACAATCAAGGACTGGATTAATGTCTCCCCTGGTATAACATCATTCTGAGTGAACTCAGTCAAGTTTCCATAACTTAGGGGACATGGGAGTAGCTTTGGCACTGTTTGGAGCATAACAGGACCCAAAACATAAACTCTTCGTTGTCAGTGGACTCCTGGCAAAGATAAAGCAACCTTGGGGATATTTGGGTCTCTTGTCTAGCTGAGAGGGGCAAGATTTCACAAACAGGACAGCCACCCCACACACACCCTAGCCTGGAGGTGATAGCAATTTGGCGGGTGTGTGTGGTGGAGGAGTGGATAGCACCTGGTTGACATTCCTGCACTTGTGAGTTTCTGAAAGAATGTCAGGTGCCAGGAGCTGCAGTGTCCTCAGAACTTTGTATGTATTATGAGAGTCCCAGGCCTATTTATTTTAAGTGGTCATTTCGAGGTTACATATGAGGAATAAAATGAGACAATGCAAGAGCAAAGAAATCCTGCAGGGGTTTGTTGAGGAATAGGGGGAGCAAAAGGAGGAAGAAGCAAACAATACCCTTTATCTCCTGAACCCCAAAAATTATTTAGCACAGTCTTGCACAGCATAAAAGAATGAAGAAACAGGGAAAACCGAGAACCTCATAAATAGATTAGAGACCCTGCCTTGGGATAAAGGCCTAGAGAAGTAGGGTGAAGGAAAGAAGGGGGGCAGGCAAACAGTCTCACTGTCTTCCCTGCTTGAGCTACAAATAATGATAGTGAGTCATCATAATATTGAAAAGCCCACCGTAACCCTTTAACCCATACACAAACAGTCAAAATGGCTGGTCCAGGAATGGAGAGAAAAGAGCAATGGAGCAGCTTTTCTAAAGCCCAGTGGACAAGGAGCTGATTTCTAAAAACAGGAGAAGGTTGGCAACCCTTCCTTTCAGACATGCACTTCCAGCTAGAGTTTGTCTTGAGGTAAATTTTGACTTGCTGTCATTGAGTAGGTACTGCAATTTCAGCTTTTCTGGGAAAAGGAAGAGCTAAAGCTTCAAAGGGTTTTAGCTGCTTATTCCAGGTTGACAGCAGGCATTATTTTCTCTCTGTGTCATATGAACAGCCTCAAAGGGAAGCTTCATTGATCTAGAATGCCACCTCTCTCAACTTAAGAGTGAATGGACACAGCATTTTTCTTAAGAGAGTCTCTGGAGCAGAATCACGATATAGAAGTATTGTGTGGTCCTCACATTTGACAGAACTGAGGTTTTTTTAATGAATGCAAACCAAGCAGCATTGTTGAATACCTCGAGAATTCTGATTAACACATCTCTACTAATATTATTGTCCCCCTGCTTATTTAACTTATATGCAGAATACATCATGCGAAAGGCTGGACTGGATGAATCCCAAGCCGGAGATTAAGATTGCCGGAAGAAATATCAACAACCTCAGATATGCAGATGATACCACTCTGATGGCAGAAAGTGAGGAGGAATTAAAGAGCCTCTTAATGAGAGTGAAAGAGGAGAGCGCCAAAAATGGTCTGAAGCTCAACATCAAAAAAACTAAGATCATGGCCACTGGTCCCATCACCTCCTGGCAAATAGAAGGGGAAGATATGGAGGCAGTGACAGAGTTTACCTTCCTGGGCTCCATGATCACTGCAGATGGTGACAGCAGCCACGAAATTAAAAGACGCTTGCTTCTTGGGAGGAAAGCGATGACAAACCTAGACAGCATCTTAAAAAGCAGAGACATCACCTTGCCGACAAAAGTCCGCATAGTCAAAGCTATGGTTTTTCCAGTAGTGATGTATGGAAGTGAGAGCTGGACCATAAAGAAGGCTGACCGCCAAAGAATTGATGCTTTTGAATTGTGGTGCTGGAGGAGACTCTTGAGAGTCCCCTGGACTGCAAGGGAGAACAAACATATCCATTTTGAAGGAAATCAACCCTGAGTGTTCACTGGAAGGACAGATCCTGAAGCTGAGGCTCCAATACTTTGGCCATCTCATGAGAAGAGAAGACTCCCTGGAAAAGACCCTGATGTTGGGAAAGTGTGAAGGCAAGAGGAGAAGGGGACGACAGAGGATGAGATGGTTGGACAGTGTCATCGAAGCAACCAACATGAATTTGACCCAACTTCGGGAGGCAGTGGAAGACAGGAGGGCCTGGCGTGCTCTGGTCCATGGGGTCACGAAGAGTCGGACACGACTAAACGACTAAACAACAACAACTAATATTAGTAGAAGTTATGGAAGTGAGAGCTGGACCATAAAGAGGGCTGACCGCCGAAGAATTGATGCTTTTGAATTGTGGTGCTGGAGGAGACTCTTGAGAGTCCCCTGGACTGCAAGGAGAACAAACCTATCCATTCTGAAGAAAATCAACCCTGAGTGCTCACTGGAAGGACAGATCCTGAAGCAGAGGCTCCAATACTTTGGCCATCTCATGAGAAGAGAAGACTCCCTGGAAAAGACCCTGATGTTGGGAAAGTGTGAAGGCAAGACGAGAAGGGGACGACAGAGGATGAGATGGCTGGACAGTGTCATCGAAGCTACCAACATGAATTTGACCCAACTCCGGGAGGCAGTGGAAGACAGGAGGGCCTGGCGTGCTCTGGTCCATGGGGTCACGAACTTAATGACTAAACAGCAACAAGAACAAATATTAGGCCTCAGTGACTTGGATCAGTAGACTTTATGCAATTGTTCAGTGTCTTGTTCAGAAAGGTTTTGGTTGGGACAAATTTCTTTTAACCAGGAAAACTAACTGTGCCATCTGGTTTCTTCTCTCCCCTATCTCTGGACCCAAATATGTATAAATCTAAACATCTGTGTTTTCTAGACTTTCCAGTGAGTTCTGAAAGGTGATTATAAGAATTTGATGATTTATTGCTACTAATGCTCATCTCTAGAGCAACATTGGCAATGTCCTTAAGTTTGTCATTTTCAATACCAATGATTTTAATTTTGTGTCAGGTGGGGTTAGGTCCTCCTGTAGCTCACACCACAGCTGCTGAAGGAGGTCACATATTGATTTATCAGGCAGGCCTTCCCTCTTATTTTTTGTGATCTTGACACCTCTGATAGCTGCCCTTTGCCATACTGTGAAACTTGTTTGATAGACTGTGATCTTGGTTGTCTAGAAGTTCTCTGAGTTTGGGACAAGTTGTGAGGTCACATTCAGCCACCTAATCAGAGGTTTTAATCCCTTGCCACTGGATAAGGCTTTCACAAGAAATGGAAGTTAATTGTCAGGCTTTAAATGCTTTAAATATCAGGTGGCTGGCAGTGGAAAAATCATGATGCTATATTCCTTGGATAGAAAGCAAGGCCTCAACTGGGCCCTTGTTTTAAATAACTTTCAGTGTCATAGCCAACATGTAAAAGACAATACTCAATTAATCGATTTCTTTCCCACTTTTCTCCAGTGAGCCAAGGGCAGAATACATGACTCTTCTCTTTCCTACATGCATGCAACCTAGTACTGGGTTTCAGTGTGAAAGGGACTTTACAGCTTAACATAATTATGTCTTGCCACCAACCTATTAGCAATGTCCTTTTTTCCAGGCTTGAGTTAAGCTCCCATTCTCTCTTCCTGTTTGTTTACTTCTGTTGTTTTGTTTGCTCCTTTCTCGTCTTCTCTGACTTTAGAGCAGAGCAAACATGTAAGTCTCTGCTCCTGACCTCTAATTATGTGGCCAACATGGTGGATTTCAGTCTCCTAGCATGGCTGGGACTGCAATTTCTTTCTTATCCTATTTTTATTCTTCTGATTGTAACTGAAGTTCTATAATTGTAAGCAGAGATGTTTTTCTTTTTCTATTTAAGCTACGTATAGAGTGATCTTTATATATAAAGGGCTAGTCACTGTGAGAACAAAAGGGCTGGGTGGGAGCTGGGACTTCTAGCTATTTTCCTTCATGTTTTCTTTGTGTTGCAGCTGTTTTTGTTTTTTGTTGTTGTTGTTGTTGTTGTTGTTTGGTACTTTATAGTCTGCTATCTAAAAGGAATTAATCAAAAATTCCTCAAATAGAACAAGCATAGCAAAGGCAAGTTTGATTCCTACCCAAACTATATAACACCCTTCATGTATTCAAAGTCTTCTAGATGTGAGAGATGGGCATAAATTATGAGGTAACCATAATTATTCTTTGAAATATAAACAAAAGATTATTGTGATACCTTAAAGACTGACAAATTTACCACAGAACTACTCATATGTTAATATTCACTATACCAGTCACCATAATAGATTTGTTACTCATTCGGGTGCCGCAAGAGATTATTTTGTTGTTGTTGTTGTTTGTTTTGTTTTTGTTGCAAAAAGGGACATATATATCAGTTTACTCCTAACGGGAAAACCATATATTTGGGGTGTCACATGGGCACAGATCAATACTAATCCACAACACATCCTTCCAGGTGTCTTTGGACTAATGCGTCTTACCATTCATCACCCCTGGCTATGTGGGTTAGGGTTGGTATGAGTTCCTATCCAACAATATCAAAAGGCTGAAGATTGCCACTCCTATAATATGGAGTTGAGAACTATTCTGGAGACTACAAAGAAAAAGCAAGACATAGAAAAGGTGTTTTTTTGAATGCCATATCTCAGCTGTCCCAACTAGTGATCATGTTGGTTGACGGATTATAGGAGATGTAATCCAAAGAAAGAAAGAAAGAAAGAAAGAAAGAAAGAAAGAAAGAAAGAAAGAAAGAAAGTTTTCGGAGTTATAAGGAAAGTGATCAAAATTAGCTAGCATGCACAAACATATTAAGCCAGAACTAGAAGACTGGAGCCCTCAGATATTGTTAGCCTACAGCCAACAATTAGGGCTGATAGGTGTGATTCATCATTTGAAGAAACAACAGTTTGCTCACCTTTACAATAAATCATTTCCCACCATGAAAATAAGCAGATTTATGTCTTTAGGAGTTAACAAAAGAGTATCTGACTCCAGTTAATCAAAGGGTATCAAGCTGGCTGGATAGCTCAGTGGTTTAGATATCTGGCTGCAGAGCCAGAGGCTTGCAGTTCAATTCCTTACTTTGTTTCCTGGGACTACAGTAGTACCTCAGTTTACGAAATTAATACGTTCTCCGGAACGTTACGTAATGCGGAAATTTCGTAAACTGAAATGCGGATTGCTATAGCAATGGCGGCAGCACTGCAAACCTCCAGGCACGGGGAAACTTCCTTTGCAAACTGAAAACAACAACAACAACCCATAAACCGAGGCATTATTTTCAACAGATTTCTGTTCGTAAAGCGGAAATTACGTAAACCGAGGCGTACATAAACCGAGGTACTACTGTATATAGCCAGCCCGTACAGTCATGGGCAAGCTGCACAGTCCCAGGGCAGCCCCAGAAGATAGGAATGATAAACCACTTCTGAGCATTCTCTACCTGGAAAACCCTGAAAAAGGTCACCATAAGTCAGAATTGGCTTGGCACACGATTACAGTGGTGCCTTGACTTACAAACGTCCCTACTTACGACCATTTCGAGTTACGACCAGCTCCGGCCGCAAAATTTTGCTTCTACTTGCGACTGGAGCTTCCACTTACGAACAGAAAAAGGCAGGGGGAAAAGGCGGGAAATTCAAATTTCTAACTGTAGGTGGCGACGAGGCTGCTACTTTGTAGCTCTGTCGCCCCAGCAGTTAGAGAGTGTGCGTCGGAGGAGGCTTCGGACTGCCTCCTTCTGCTTCTGAGTGAGCGTGTGTGTGTGTTTGCAGGGAGGCTTCGGGCTGCCTGGTAAGGTAAGGTGCTGTTTTCTGCTTTTTAAAAACTGTTTCTGGGTGTTTTTGCAGCATGGTTTTGGGCTGGGGGGGGGGTTATGTTTCTGTGCTGTGATGGGTCTTGGGGGGTTTGTTTGTTTTTTGGGTTTCCCCCCCAATTTCCGAAGGGTCTTGGGGGGTTTGGTTGCTTTTTGGAGTGTTTTTTCCCAGTTCCGATGGGTCTTGGGGGGTTTGTTTGTTTTTTGGCTCCCCCCCCCATTTCTGATGGGTCTTGGGCGGTTTGGTTGCTTTTTTGGGGGGGTTTCCCCATTTCTGATGGGTCTTGGGGGGTTTGTTTGTTTTTTGGCTTCCCCCCCCATTTCCGATGGGTCTTGGGGGGTTTGGTTGCTTTTGGGGTTTTTTCCCCCATTTCCGATGGTTTTGCATGCTTCCCTTGCTTTTCCCTTTGTTTTCTTTGCATTTCCGACCTGGTCCCTTTGTTCTCTGTGCATTTCTGATCTGCTCCATTTGTTTTCTGTGCATTTCCGATGGGTCTTGCACGCTTGATTGCTTTTCTCCCCCCCCCCCCTTCGGCCGGAAGGGATTAATCGCGTTTCCAATGAGTCTTGCAGTGATTTTTTTTTCCTTTGGTGATTTTTTTTCTTCGACCGGAATGGATTAATTGTATTTCAATGCATTCCTATGGGAAATGGTGCTTCGACTTACGGCCATTTCGAGTTATGTCCATCTTCTGGAACGGATTATGGTCGTAAGTCGAGGCATCACTGTATTGGCTGAGAGATGTTACTGCCAACTACTGGCCAAAGGTTGAAAATGCAGGGAGTTCAATTATGTTAGCAAGGATGCCTATTTGCCCTGATAGGATGGAGAGGCTTTGTGGTCCTTGTCAACCCTTTTACAAGCTTCTAGGTCAGATTCCTAAGGGCTTGGAAAAGTTACTCTTTTGGACTACATCTCCCAGGGTCCCCAGGGTCCCCTTGGCAGCATAGATAATGACCATGCTGATCGGGGATTTGTGGGAATTGTAATCTGAAAAAGTAATTCTTCTGAAATTCTGAAGTTTCCTTACTGATCTGGGAATTTAAGAAAAGACTATGACATTCACTCAACAGGTCAACAGTTGTGTCAGATTTGTTTCCATATAATGCTTTTTTAGCCTCTGAAACATCAGTGGATGTGTTGATTAATCCTGCTGAATAAGACAGATCGACATGTACTTAGTTAAAGCACTCTTAGGTAGAACATAAGAAGTCATCAAAACATTTTTCACTGTATGTTGTAAGAGTTCCTACAAGCCATGACTCTCAGACTTTTTTTCTCCTCTTGGTTAACATATTTTTTGAATTCTACAATGGGACATGTAAGCATTTTAATAACACAGAACATGTCCTGTGTATGTTGATTTTCAAATTTTTCAAAAGTCATATTGGATTGTGAAGTATGGGGCTAAATCCTATTTATAGTTTATTTTAGTCATGTGATGATGATATAGAAAGTTATAGCTGTATAGATGACCAGAATGGGTGAGGGCTCTCCTGTCTCAAAATGTGAGGGGGAAGTGTCTCCTCTGCTCAGTCCATCAGCCACCCCTGTCTAATTAGGTTAGAACATGACGTATTACACCGTGTCATGATTTATTTAACAAAAATAAAGCCAAAATTGAGAAGCCATGAGTGAAAAACCAAGTACACCTTATGATTCAATAGCTTGTAGAATCACCTTTAGCAGCAATAATTTGAAGTAATTGTTTTCCGTATGACTTTATCAGTCTCTCACATCATTGTGGAGGAATTTTGGCCCACTCTTCTTTACAAATCGTTGCTTCACTTCATTGAGTTTGTGGACATTTGATTATGCACACCTCTCTTAAGGTCCCACCACAGCATTTCAATCGGGTTGGGTCTGGACTTTGACTGGGCCATTGCAACACCTTGATTCTTTTATTTTTCATCTATTCTATTGTAGATTTGCTGGTGCACTTGGGATCATTGTCCTGTTGCATGACCCCAATTTCAGTGAAGCTTTAATTGTTGGACAGATGGCCTCAGATTTCACTCTAGAATACTTTGGTATACAATGGAGTTCATGGTCGACTCATGACTGCAAGGTGCCTGTGGCTACAAAACAAGCCCAATCATCACCCTTCCACCACCTGGCTTGACAGTTGGTATGAGGTGTTTGTGCTAATATGCTGTGTTAGTGAGACCACTTTGGTCTCATCTGTCCAAAGGACATCATTCCAGAAATCTTGTGGTTTGTCCAGATGCAACTTTGCAAACCTAAGCCGTGCTGCCATGTTCTTTTAAGAGAGAAGAGTCTTTTTCCTGGCAACCCTTCCAAACAAACCAGACTTGTTCAGCCTTTTTCTAATTGCACTGTCCTGAACTTTAACATTTAACATGCTAACTGAGGCCTGTAGAGCATTAAATTTAAGTCTTGGGTTTTTTGCAGTTTCTCTGAGCATTCGTCTGATCTTAGGGTGAATTTGCTTTGATGTCCACTCCTGGGAAGGTTGGCAACTGTCTTGAATGTTTTACACTTGTGAATAATCTTCCTCACTGTAGAATGATGAACTTTACATTATTTGGAAATAACTTTCTAACCCTTCCCAGATTGATGGGAAGCAACAATTGCTTCTCTACAATAATTGCTGATGTGTTTCCTCCTTGGCATTGTATTAACACACACCTTAATGCTCCAGACCAGCAAACTGCTAAGACTTCAGTTTTTATAGAGGTGGTCACACTTGCTGATGATCAATTACTCAAGGGCATTTAATTAGCAGCAGCTGGATATTACTTAACCTCTTAATTCCTATGGAAGCGAAAAGGGTGTACTTCTTTTTTCACACATGGCTTCTCCATTTTGGCTTCATTTTTGTTAAATAAATAATGACACAGTGTAATATGTCATGTGTTGTTGTTCATCTGAGGTTGTATTTACCTAATTTTCAGACCTACTAAGGACCAGATGATTTTGATTATGTCCTGATATGTAAAACCATAGAATTCAAAGAGGGTATACTTTCTTTTTCACATGACTGTATATTTCTGATATTATTTTGAAAAGGTAACCTGTAATATATTTTTTGAAAACAAATAAAATTATGTATGTTACCTATGATCTAATGGGCTCTTCCAGGTAGAACATTTGCTTTTTTTTTAATGTACTGTGTTCTGCACTGATGTTACTGGTATTCCTTGCAGGTCCTTACAACATTCCTGACTTAGTACACTCTCTGCCCACACTCCCATATAGATATGGTATACGGCTTGCTGATAGCATGACTTAGATCAGGAAAAAGACCTTGTCTGAAAGTATTTCTACTTAGAATGATTTATCCATCCCCTTTAAGAGCTGTTGCGCACCTTTCTGGCAGTAGGGCATGCTGCTTCTTCTTCTTCTTCTT
The DNA here is from genome assembly GCA_037013535.1 of Intellagama lesueurii. NCBI lineage: Eukaryota > Metazoa > Chordata > Lepidosauria > Squamata > Agamidae > Intellagama > Intellagama lesueurii. The sequence goes on from JBAJHW010000003.1 coordinate 105,585,425, forward strand.
CTTCTTCTTCTTCTTCTTCTTCTTCTTCTTCTTCTTCTTCTTCTTCTGCATGCTTGTTGTTTAGCCAAGATATAGCAGCCTCCAGCAGCCTCTGCCATTGTGGCTGCAGATTCTGAGGGAGGAAAGAGAAAGTGAGGGGAGAACGAGAGAAGAGAAGCAGGGAGGGGGGAAAGGAGAAAATAGAACAGTGCTGAAAGATGGAGAGAGGAGCAATGTAAAAAATAATAAATTCACTTCCTCTAACTCTCCATGGACGATCGGGGAAGTGCTTAATTGACAGCTGATCGGGGTCGTTTGCTGTTTGGAAAAGAGAAGCCTGCCAAATGGCACATCACTCCTCTCCCCTGACCTCAACAGAGCCTTTGTAGCCCAATCCACCCCACACCCAAAATGGTCAGTCTGGACAGACCGTATGTTTCATTTAGTATAGTGGCTTTTTCTGTGACTCTCATTACCTTTATTCTCTTTTGAAAGCATGTTTTATTTTTAGCAATGCTTTGTTGCAGGAATGAATTTAGTACTATGGTGCTTCTCATTTGGAGCCAGTGTCCATGGAGAGGCTCTTGATTGGGAGGATTCAATTAGCACTTAAGTAAGCAAGCAACAAACAAACAACTCCTGAAGAGAACCTCAAGCAGAGAGGAATATTTCTTTAAAAAGTTCCTAAAGTTAAGCAGATTTCTTAAAGAGAAGTGGCCTTTTAAAGGGAACTTTGGACACATATGCTGGTGAACCACCTTTGTGACCAAATGGGAGAAAGAATAAAAAAGTATTTTCTTTACTTACAGTTGTAAACAGATCAAAGAGCAAACTGACGAACATGACTGCTTTCAACAACAGACTTCAACGGACTTTAGAGAGGGGAAAAGCTCTCAGCAGAGAGGCAGCGCTTTCTTTGAATTCAGAGGCAGGGAAGGAATGATTGGTTATTTATTTGATTATTCAATTTATATATTGCCCATCTAGCAAATCACTACTCTGGGTGGTGTACACAACAACAACAGCAACAACAAATAAATTATGTAGTTAATAGGTTATCCCATACATAAACAGCAACCCAAAATAGTCAGCAAAACAATTTCAAAAACATACAACAATACTACAATGTTTCTCTCCTCCTTCATCCACTGTCCCAGCTGATTTGTAGAAATTCTCCCGGAGCCAAAACAGTCAACTTTCTGAACAATGTTTTGCTGTCTGTTGCTGGCACAGATCAGAGCTAGAGAAGTTTCTTTCAAGGAGAATGAATGTAATGACATGCTGAAGCCATTCATAACTAACCAGTGCGAGGGTAATTCTCTGGATCCTCAAACTTTCCAAGCTCTGCTTCAGAGCAATTCCATGTATTTGAAATTAAAGCACTTTGCTGCTGCTATCAAATTTCTTTGGATTGCCTATATCACATTGCCAAAGATTTAATAGATGAACAACTGGAGGTGAAATACTTGCTGAATTAGATCTAAGAACAAAGATTCCTATTCTTAAATCTCAGAAGTGTTTCTGACAGAAGTTCCAATCCAAAGAAAGTTAGAGATCCTTAATTTCTATGGAAATCCACTGTATCAGTTAGTCGTTACTAATGCAGCTGCTATTAATCAATTAGATTAACTCATCTATTAGAGTCTAACTTCTTTCTTAATTGGGGGCAGCATGTTTGTATTATCTGAAGTGGAATCTGTTAGTCTTTCAAAACTGAGTTTTCATCCAATCAGCCAAGACTTTTGTTGCCTCCTAAGAATGTAGAAAAAGCCACTTTTTAAAAGTGAGACCATTGGTCCATCTGTCATGTTTTTATTTCTTACAGATAAATCCCACATCCCAGCTGGCAAGCAAACTATGAATTACTTGTATCAATGCCAAAGTCTGACCTATAAGGAAAGTTCCCCTGCTCTTTTAGTCTGACAGGAATCTGCATTGACGATAAATATCAGTTTTTAAAAAATTCGAGACCCTTTATAAAAACGTTGTTCTTCAAAATTAAACAATATTTACAGAATAGCAAGCTGTCATGTGAGAACATAACAGGTATACTAACAGTTTTAGAGGCAACAAGCAAAAACATTTTAAAATGTTAATAATAAAAATAAAAATCTCTTGCAGTCACGTTTACCTTTTAGAGCTGTCTGAAAGTTGAAGTCAGAGAGTAAAGTGAGGCATTAAGCCAGAGTTGCAAAGATTTCTGGAATCACAATCAATCTTTTTTCTCTAATATCCCTGACACATCTAGCCCATTAATGTCTACAGTGACTGTCAGAGACTCTCTGAGGTTTCAGACTGGAGTTTTTCCCAGCCATGCCGGAGACACCAAGGGCTAAACCTGGAATCTTTTGCACACAAAGCATATGCTCACACATGGAACTATGTTCCCTTCCTATCTCAGATTTACTGGAAACGACCATTATGCATACTCTCCAAGCTGTACCATCAGCATAAAAAGAATTTTAACATGTATCAACTAGAAATATGTAGTGAAATGGTAATTTGTATGGGATCACTGCTGCTCCCATGCTGGTCTGTCAGAAAGTGACCAGATATAACCACATATATCACTTTTCAGGGTTTTCCAGGTAGAGAATACTTCGAAGTGGTTTACCAGTCCCTTCTTTTGGCGGCGCCCTGGGGCTGTGCAGCTTGTTCAAGGCCACACAGGTTGGCACTTCTGGGATGCACAGTGGGAAATTGAACTTCCAACCTCTGGCTCTGCAGACAGAGATACTAAACCATTGAGCTATCCAGCCAGCTAAGTAGGTGATAGCTACCATGCATTATCTCCAAATTGTGTGTGTGTCCAGAATGAAAGCAATAAAACCTTAGTTAGTTATTATTTGGAACTGCTTGTTTTAAAACAAAACACTTTCTGTTGCCACATTTCAAAGATGTTCAGCAGATTATTGAGAAGGCCCACTGAGCTCAATGGGGCATTATTACTAAGTAACCATGTTTTTACTTTATGTGGAGCAAGAAATGCCTGATGTTTAAGCTGGATTCCAAAAAGGAAGAGACACTCAAGATTGTATCACAAATATCCACTGGCTACTGGAGACCACCAAAGAATCTCAGAAGATCATTCTTTTATAGACTACAGAAAAGCCTTTGACTTTGTAGATCATGAGAAACTCTAGGTTGATCTGAAAGAAATGGGTGTGCCTCAGCACTTGATTGGGTCCTGATGCGTAACCTGAATTGTGGACCAGAAGCTGCCATTAGGACAGAATATGGAGAGACAGAATGGTTTCCTATCAGCAAAGGAGTCAGACAAGGGACATTTCATCCCTTTATCTCCCTATCTGTACACAGGACATATCATACGGAAAGTAAGGCTAGATTCAGACGAAGCAGGAGTGAATATCTGTGGAAGAAACATCAGAAAGTGAAAGAAGAAAAGGCCAAAGCACAATTGCAGTTGAACATTAAGAACACAACTACACAATATATATATTTTTGGCTGCAGATGAGCAAGTGGGTCCTAAACCAAATCAAGCCTGAACTATCTCTGGAGGCAAAAATGTTGAAACTGAGGCTGTTCTACTTTGGGCTTGAAGTTAATAGGAAAAGAGGAAGCCCAAATACAAGATGAATTGATTCCCTAAAGGAAGTCCCAGATGGAAAAAACTTATATATATCAGTTTTCTTATATATATATATATCAGAAAACTGAGACTCAGAAGTGCAGCAATGAAGGAATTAGAAAAAAATCAAGTATATGTGTCACTGGAGACCAAGGTCAAGATCATATACACTCTTGTATTCCCAGTCACTTTGTATGGGTGTGAAAGCTGGACAGTAAAGAAAGCTGACAGGAAAAAAAATTATTTTGTTTGAAATATTGTGTTGGAGGAGAACTTTGTGGATACACTGGACTGCCAGAAAGATGAGCAAGTGGGTCCTAAACCAAAACAAGCCTGAACTATCTCTGGAGGCAAAAATGTTGAAACTGAGGCTGTTCTACTTTGGGCTTGAAGTTAACAGGAAAAGAGGAAGCCCAAATACAAGATGGATTGATTCCCTAAAGGAAGCCCCAGAACTGAGTCTGAGCAGGGTTGTTGAGGACAGAACATTTTGGAGATTGCTCATTCATAGGATCACCATAGGTTGGAGGTGACTTGATGGCATGTAACAACAACAATCATGCTAAGTAAACATGCAACAATGAAGTTGTGTTTTTTTCCTGGCAGTGTTTGGAAGTTCTGACATTTATGGGCTTATGCTAATCTCATTCAGATCTTATCTGTTTTTATCTTATATTTGCTTCAATCATTTAATGCCCAAATGGCATTATTTGTGAGACACATATGGACATTTCAAATTGCAGATCCATAAAATCAGACGGAATCATTCAATGCATAATCTAGTCCAGTTAATTGGAATTTGGCTTTCCAATCATCTCTGCCTAAACTTCTTTAGATGCTAGGGACTGCGTGCAAACCACATGACCTACCTGTGAACGATGTGATGTTCTTCTTTAGAGAGTGAGCTAGTGATTTGCTCGTGTAGTTGCTAGGTTTCAGCATGTGAAGGTGATCTACCATATATATGTCTGGGAATACAAGGAACTGAGTCTGGAACAAGACTCTGAATGCAGAGAAGAGAAAAGCTGCTTTCTGAACTACAAAGTAATATTTCCATTGTAATCTAAATACCACATTTTGATATGTTTTAGCATCTGTTTCCAGGAACCTGTGTATTTTAAACAACTGGAAACCAATTATATGTCCTGCTGAGAGACTGTCAAAATGTTTCCCTCTTTTATCTATCTTGTACATAGACCTAATCCTAGCTAGTAACCTGAGTAATGATTCCAGAAAAACAGTGGGTCACCAGGAGTGGGACAGTGACATTGTGGGGTAAATGCTGTTGGAATGGAGTAGATGTTTTCCAGGTGCCGTTGGAATGCAATTCCCCTCAGCCTCAACCAGTACAGCAACACCAGGAGGGCCACAAGTTGCCTACCAACAGTTTCTAGCATTTATTAAAATGCGCTTTGTAGCGTTAGCATTGGTGATTGCCACAACACTGATTGAAAGAGGAGATTTTTTTAAAAATAAATCATTTTATTGATAAAGAACTAAGGCCAGGATTTGTTTCATCCTGCAAGCTCATGACCGGGCAAAGCCTTCACCTCAGACCCAATTCTGAGTCCAGACCCCACAGTTCGATTCAGTGGTCTGCCACTGTGTCACCTTCCAAAAATGTAGCAGGGCATGTGGCCTATTAGCGACAGCCGTTTTAGGCTGGATAGTGACCGTTGTCCACAGCCTCATCCTTTCCATGCATTTTCCTTTTGGGATCCTTCTGCCTCCCTTTGTGTAAGGACGACATTTGGACAGGATAGACATATTATCCTCTCTGGCTCCTTTCGGAAGGCGTGTGAGGAAGAGGAATGGTTCCTGTTCTTGTTTATGCTCCTAAGTTTAGTCCCTGAATGAAAGAAACGAGCTCTCCCTTTTCCTCTTGACTTTAATAAAGAAGGTCTTCTTCACGGAGGTCTCTCAGACACATAGCCCTGGAGTCGTGCTGTCGGTTCCCCCTCTGCTTCCCTTTGTAGTTAGCATGCAGGGACGCGCCTCTCCCTGGAGTGCACAAGTGGCAGGCTCCGTCCAATATTTTAAGCTGCAGCACGCTAGGTGAGAGAAATGGAGCGGTGGGGTGGGGGAAGAGGAAGGGGGAAGTGGGGGGGGGGGGTAGGCAGAGACTGCAGTGACACTGCCTTCCCCGGGCTGGCTGAAGCATCTCACTGGTGACAGGCCTGGGAGCACGTGGCTACGTCATGGAAAGCCAGTCCTCTCCATGCAAATCTCAACTCCTCCTACTCCCGCTGAACGCCTGTAACTCCCATCCAAGGCTCAGGAGCAAAATCCAGTGTGTGTATGTGTGCGTGTGTGCCTCTCTCCCCCCTCTGCGTGTGTGTCTGTATGTATGCCTGCGTGTATGTGAGGTGGCGGGGAAGGTATTTTTTTTCCTTCCCCCTAATGCACGCCCCTGTCGGACGAAGCCGGGAGAGGGAGAGGGAGGAAAAGAGAAAAGATCTGTCTCGGTGGCGTGTCTGTTTGCCTGCATGCTAAGGGCTAAGATTTGCATCTGTTGTGCAGGCTGACTGGGAACTGCAGGTGCCACACAATTACATGCATAACTGACATGATTTGATGGTAAAAATCAGCACTTTTGGAGTGGAGCCTCTGCCTTCATCGATCAGACTGGTGCTGGATGGTGTTGGTGGCGGTACGGGCGGTGTGTTCTCTCTTCCAGGGGCTGCACTATGGCAGTGTTATAGTAGGATGCATCCCGTCTTGGCTTTGTTCTGCAGATCCACCCATCCTCCCAGCAATCAAGTAACAGGCTATGGTTTCCTCTTTGGGGATCTTTCGTGCTCTACTGTTGTCTCGGGCTAGTTTTTGGCCTTGGCTGGAATTTCATCGCCTCATGTCTTGGTTGTTTTTAGTCTGAAGTGGAGGAGAAAAGGACAGAAGGAAAAGGATCTATGTATTTTTAATTCTTCCACAGTTTTGGGTAATCATCCACCGTCCTTCTGGAGGGGGGGATTCACCGTTCACCCTGGCTGAAAAACGCATCCATTGAAAAGAAGTCGGAAAGAAATAAACCACGTGAGGGAAAAGGGGGCAAACCCTGGGTTTTCTTTCTTCTTCTGCTTTTTCTTTTTGGTCTATGATAAAACTGGTGCCCCTCTTGAGGAGAACCGATCTCAATTTATTATTATGCAACAACCACAAGGATCTCATCTTTCTCAGGGTGTATAAGCGCTGGATTGCTTTTCGCCCAAATCAATGTGGTTTCTTTGGAACATTTTCAGCAAAGGATCGCATATGCTGCAGTGTCTTTGTGGCAAGAGTCTTAAGAAAAACAAGAACCCAACTGGTAAGCAATAGATCGCACCCCGTTGTGTTTTCCTTTGTGTTATTCTGTCTGTTGCACATTGGAGGTAGGTCTGCAGTCCTGTTGAGGGGAGAAAGGGGGGGGGAAATGTTAACCAGGTCGGTATACAGATGCATGCATGCAGCGTCGTATGCGTAAGGTCCGTTTGGGTGAGATTAGGCAGCTCTGCTTTCGACGTGTTGTCTCCAACGAGAGCGAGGCGAAACTTGGAGAACTGTTGACATTTTTTCATCGCAAGATGAGATTGTAGCCCGGTGGCTAACCGGTCTCTCCGCACCATCGCTTTGTCTCCCCTTCCCCCCCCCCTCCTCCTCCTAGTTCAGCGGGTGCAGTTAGTTTCCAGAAGAGGTCTCAGGGCCTTGTTGTCGCTCGTGTGTGGTGAGCCTGCGGCTGGCGGGTGCACCGAAGGGCTTGCCGCTGTCCTGCAAGAGACTTTTCGGTTCAACTTGTGAACCTGGGTTCTTGTTTCCAAAGTGTCCAGAAAGAAAAGAGAAGAAAAGCCCTAGCAAAGCCAGGCGTATGTTCTTATTCAGGGGAGATTGGGCAACTGCTCTTCCCCATCCCTCAGGGACGAGGGAGACACTTCCAGGGAGCTCGTGCCTGGGCGAGAACTAAGTCTACCTGTCCAACAGCAGGAGAGCCGTGTGTGTGTGCGTGCATCTATACGGGGGTGCGTTCTTTGCCTTGTTGCCGGGATGATCACCCGCTCTTGGGTGAGAGTGTGTGTCTGTCTCTTCCCGTTTCCGTGTGGTGATCATGCGCTTCCATCCAAGCAAGCTCCGACGGGGGAAAACTTGCAGTGCATTACATAAGGAAATGCAAATTGCAGGTGCTTTGGGGCAGCTCCAACCCTTAGGGTTCACTTCCTCCTCAAGCTCTCTTGCCCCTCCACCCTCTCGTGCCAGCCGGGCAGGGGAGGCTGAGGAAGTGTGAAGGCCAAAGGACTGAGTTGGGGGCAGGGAGAAGAAGTCTTTGAAAGAACTACTGCCAGTCAGCCAGACCGCCTTCCCCTGCCAGAGCCCCCTCCTCCTTCGAGGCCCAAGATGGGGTCGAGTTTGATAGTTGGGAAAGACACCTGTCTCGTTTTTCGGGGGGGGGGGGGCGGCGGCGGCGGGTGTCTGCAGACACTTGCATAGTTTGGAGGGCAAGACGCCGGTGAGGTGCCCGGGGCTGCCGGGCAGAAGGAGGAAGAGGCCGGTGGGAAGAGACCGCGCTGAGTGTGTGTGTGTGTGCGCGCGTGTGTGAGTGTATGTGCGTGGTGTTGTCTACCCTGCAGTGGCTGCTTCTAAGCGAGAGGCTTCCTGACGCTGGCACTGCAGTGTAGTAGATCATTGGCATCCGCTGACACCCCAACATCAACAAGCTGCAGTGGGGTTGGCACAGCTGGCGTTTGCCACTGCTTGGGGCAGCCCTGCCCTCCTTGCTTCAGAGCAAAGCGAAAGGACAAACTCTGCATCCCAAGAGAGCCTGTCCTCTCTTGGTTTTTTTCCCCGTCTCCTCCTCCTCCTCTTCCCCGGCTTCCCCGGTTTTATTGCTACGGCTGCTGCAATACACAAACTCCCTCCCTCCCACCACCGGCAGCAAGCCGAAGCACCTTCCCAGAATAGCAAAAAGGCCGTAATGTCCCGGCCCCTCCGGCTCCTCTAGAGGAGAGAAGCAGGCAGGTGGGCGCTGCCGGCGCCTCAGAAAGCTTCCACGCAGGACGGGTGCCGGGGGGGGGGGGAGCGAGGGCGCGCGAGGGCTCGTGCGTCCCCGAGAGGTTGGTTTGGCGCCGATCCTTCCGGAAGGCGCCCTTTCCTTCACTCCCCACTTCAGTGCACTGCGGTGCGGAGGCGCGCGCTTGCGGTGGGCAACTTTGCAAAGGCGCCGCAGCTTCTTCGCCCACCTTCTGCCCCCCCTCCCCCAACTCGTCCTTAGCTCTCCCACGGGTGGGAAGCAAGAACTCTTTTAAAAAGCTGGGCTCCTTTCTTCATCCGCTTGGCGCTTGTCAAGTGCTCTTGATGTCGGGAGACCGCGGGTGGATTCCAGACGGTCATTAAACAAGACTGAATAAAACTTCTTTTGCCTACTGATTATTTGGAAGAAAAAAAAAATCCTCCACAGTTGAGGGACCAAAAATAAATAAATAAAAAATCCGGCACAGAAAGGAAGTTTTCTCCATCGTTTCCCTTTGAAAGCTAGAAAAATTAACAGTTTGAACTAAATCAAGTGTGTGAATGCATGACTGTTTTGGACTCCTTAGGTCGCCTCCAGGCACAATCTCCTAGTCTTGTCTGACAAACAATTGTTTAGGTTATGTTAGAACTCCTCCTGAGGAAGGTGGCCCTAGGGAGCTAGTTTCTACATGTTCCAGTGATGAGGGACCATGTTCAGACATCTAGATAAGCCTCAAAGGGTGCAGCAGATTCCCTTTCATGAGGTGCTGCCGAAATATATAAGAAGAAATCAAATGTTGGGGGCCTATCTGATTCCATAGTATAAGTGATGTGCTCTTAAGCCATTTCTGTGATTTAGGAGCCTTGTATTCTTAGTTCTGCAGCCCAGTATTCATTGTTGTTTTAAAGCAATCTCTTAACACTGTTGCTGTGTCTTCCTGCTCTGGGGAGAAAGTAGATCTGAGCTTGAAGAGATGACGCATAATTCAGTGCAAAATGTAAACATTTCATTACAAGGCAGATAAGATAAAATATCATGTTGATGGGTCAGTAGGGGTGCTGAATTAAGTGTGACCAAGAATCCTATGTATTCTGTATAACTTTCAGCACTACAGCTTTAGCAGTGTTGTTGTTGTTTAGTCGTTAAGTCGTGTCCGACTCTTCGTGACCCCATGGACCAGAGCACGCCAGGCTCTCCTGTCTTCCACTGCCTCCCTTTAGCAGTGTAGCAGTCCAAATTGGTGGATCTTGAGGAATACTTCCAAGCCATTTGCTTTCCAAAAGTTGCTGATCTCTCTTGCAAAGCACAGCTTTTCCTTCCCTAACACACTTTTTCAGCATCTTGTTGTGGTTTTCCTCTCCATTTTTCTTTCGGTGGAAGCTTGGGCTTTTAATCTATGCCACAAATAGTCTGTGGTCCTGAGATAGATGTCTCCTATGGAATTAATTGATCAATTAATGTGAAATATAGGCAGGCCCTTCTAAACTGTTAAACAGCCCCAGGAGGAATTGTGTGAATATGATCTATAATGTCTTGTTTGTTGTGACTCAGAGGAGAATAAAATAAGTTCTAATTTTAAGGTGGAGAAGACTTGGCATTGCATGCAAAAGCTACATGACTAATTTCTTTGACAGTGGTTGATGCACTGTAGCAAGTCAAAATCACTAGTCCATGTTCTGAAGTTTATCTGTGGCAGCATTTGTATATGATGTTATAATTCTTGAGAAGATTGTGTGATATAGGACTATACTGAAGTTTTTTTCGAGGTGTTTCCATAGTCTGGTTAAAATCTATGGTGATGGCTAAATCATGCTTAGAAAGAAGCACTGGGCATTATATTCCCCTCAGACTATTTTTGTTGTGTTGTGGTTTACTGATTATAATGCTGAGGACTGAAGAAGTTCCGTGTTTTTGCAGAAGCAAAGTTCCATAAATCCTAAGCCCATTCATGAAGCAGCAGGTGTGTTAAGATCACTGCACATGCTCTGACACAGGAGCGATGCCTCTACAAAAGTATATGCATCTGAAACATCTTAAATATGAAAAGTAATTTATAGTTTTGAAGTGCTAAAAAGTTTAAAACGTGGTCACTTGGATTGAATTGGTTAATCGACGAGCTGAGATAAAACTTTGCTTTGCTTTGCTTTGCTTTTTCTTGAAAATGAATTGAAACCATATTTTGCCTCTCTTTGTCTTTCTTCTCTTCAGCATACTTGACTCAGATATTATCAAGTGGACATTTGTTATCTTAAGTACTTATTTGATGGTAATGGCTAAATAGCTTTAGGTTCCTGTGCTTTTTGGCAGGTCAGGCAAAATGTATAGTCCTACATTTCACTACCTAGAAAAGCAAACTGTCCAGAGCGGTAGTTGGAATATTAATCTTTTCTGGGTGATGGGCAGCTTTTAAGGAAGACTTAAAAATGTGTTCCAAAAACAGTATTGAATGTCTGTGCTTGGTGTTTCTCAAACATGGATGTGTCTGAGCTTTTGAAACAATTTGTGCACATTTTACCAATGTTTTTTCTTCTTCCAAATAACAGTGTCTTCTCTATTTTCTGTTTTCCTTCTTCTGCGTTGCTTACTTCTCAGGACTTTTTAATTGCTTGCAGAATCTCTTTGTAACTTTCCAGAACGAATGACAGGAGACACAAATTTAATTTTAGAAGCTGATGTGATAGCCAATCCAATGAGAACGATACGTTTTGCACCAAAATAACAACAGCGTGTTCAGTTTGTTTCTTTCAAATGCAAATGGTTAAATGTATTTTTTACTTTTGTGATTTTTAATATTTTATTTATATTTATATTGACAGGAAAGGGTTGTTGATTTGTGCTTTAATATTTTAACAAAAGAATGGCATTTCAAAGTTTCTGTATTATCATTAAAGTTGTTTTACCTCAGCACCTTAATTTTCCCCATTATACAGGTTTTGAATTTTATATCCCAGAACTTGCCCTAAAACTAGGGAGAGTAAGGTGACCTCCTCAGACAATAGATTAGGGGTACAGTATCTTGGTATTTATTGTGTTTTTCTGGTATACTCTTCTTATTATCAGGGAGGAGGAGAGATGCATGAAGGGTTTTCTGCCTCATGTGCCAAAATAACTTGGCTAATATTAAATACAATGTACCTACCCTTGGATAGTGAGATTGCTATTTGTTGTTGTGCCTCAAGTAGCCAAATATATTGGCCAGTATCCTGTTTGTCTTTTCTGCTCTCTCAGGGCTGTGTTGCACAAGCAGCTGGACATTTCTGAGCTCGCTCAAGGAGGCATCTTTGCACAAGCAAATAGCCTTTCTCATTTCAGTGGAAGTGATTTCTGGTTTGTATAATGTGAAGTTGGATGTTGTGTGGAGAATTTTCCTCAATCTCAAACAGGACTTGCAGTAATCATGTGTGACTGCTGGAACACCTGGCTTAGCTTGACCACTGCTGCCTTGGCACTTTAAAAAAAAACGTTTCCAGCCCCCAAAGACTGGGTCAGTTTGATCTTGCTGTTGTGCTAGGCTGCCTTGATTATATACAGGCATCTGAACTGCATAAAAGTTCTCGGTGAATGAAAAACAGGCCTAGTATTTTTGCCCCAGATTTGGGAACATTCAGCTTCTGACCTGCTGACATCACTGAGCCTGCAGCATGGTTTTGTTCGGCGAACATTGGCATATGGGTCAGTAGAGCTGGAATGGATTGGAAGACATTTTGAGGGCTGAACAGGATGCTGAAGGTAACCTTTGGCAAGCTTAAGTGACAGTGGAATCACCTCAGTCCCCTCTTCATATTACATATTCTTCTCTGCTGTGCTTGATACCTGTTGGTGTCAGGACAGTCTCTTTTTTTGTTTTACTCACTGCATAGAGAGGTCCACATATGAACCATCACGTTTGTTGGGGCGGGGGGGGGGGAATTGTGTCAGAGTCCAAGATCTAGCTAACATGCTACATATTACCCCTTTAAAAGCAAAACCAGCAGAGATAAGTGTATTAGGCCATGAGGAGGAATGCTTTCAGTTTTGGATGGAAGGCAATAGGAGCAATTAGGGCCTACATCGCCCCCTCATAGATGAGGACAATCTTGGGCCTACATGGCTGTGCTGGAGATGTTATTTAGTTACTTTGTTTATGTTCCTTTTAAGAGTCAGTGATTATCTCCCTGTGTTTCAGTAAGTTATAATAAATAACTGTTGAGTTTGAAAATTTCTGTTTTGAGGAGCTGTTCTGTATTCAAATGTATGGCCAAAGGGCTCTGTATTTGTGTTCAAATTTGTGTTCATTTAGCTCTCAAATAACACTTGAAAAGTGTTAGTGACTTGCCTCCTGCCAAAGGCCAAGTCACAGTTAAGTGTATAATTCAGAACTGATTACTTATTTGAGTCAGTACACAAACCTAAACATTGTTGCTACACATTTCTTGTCATACTTGGCCTTCGTTAGTGTAAATAGTTAATTATTCTCCATATTGATTAAGATGTGCATCTATTGTCCTAGAAACTCAAGGCCAAGCTACACAATATAGGAAATGCTGTTTTGTATTTGTGTTGCTTGACTTCAAAATAATAGCAGTGAGGGCTCCTTACCTGGCACCATGGCATAGATGAAAGGTGGTCTTTGCAATGTCACGGTTGTCATTTTTTTTAAAAAAATACCTGTCAAACATTGCTGTTTGCCTCAGAAGGGAAGCTGTTGTAGGTGCCAATACCAGCTCCTTCTCCTGGGGAAAATATAATCTGAGGGGGTGGGGGATGATTTTCTTTTGGACCCAGATGTGCATTCGGAGAGCATGATGTGGTGCGGATTAGGTTACACACAATTGTTTTTAAGAAACATCAGATACAGAAGCAAATAAGATGCATACCTGTATTACCATGTAATGGGTCTTGCTTATGTCTTCTGCTCTCTGGGTTCTAGCCAACTGGTTGGAAATTACTGTTAACATAGCATTTTATGCTAGTTTAAGCAGTAATACAGGCATTGGATAAATAATGGAAAAGTTATGAGTTTGGCCAGCTGACAGTGGGGCAGTATTCTACTCTCTGATTCTTAGCTCAGATCTAGTTCAAGACTTTTGGTACTGGCAACCATCATTGGCTATTGCAACCAGTAAGAGAGTCACAGCTTTCTCTCTCTGTCTCTCTCTCTCTCTCTCTCTCTCTCTCTCTCTCTGTGTGTGTGTGTGTGTAAGAGAGAGAGAGAGAGAGAGAGATTATTTATAAAATAGGATGCTGGCAGGAAGAGAACGTTACCTTGATCACAGAATATGGTACTACTACCCTGTTTCCCTGAAAATAAGACCTAACCTGAAAATAAGGCCTAGTATGATTTTTCAGGATGCTCGTAATATAAGCCCTATCCCCAAAATAAGCCCCAGTTAAGTGAAACCCCACCCTCCACCATTGTGCAGCATTGTGCAGCAACCAGAGGATGACATGACTGTAAAATAAAGCATCCCTTGAAAATAAGCCCTAATGTGTTTTTGGGGCAAAAATTAATATAAGACCCTGTCTTATTTTCGGGGAAACACGGTATTTTGCATGTTGATAAACTGCTTGTCCTACTACAAGTATAAAGGGTAAACTTGAAAAACAAGTGCTCTCATATTTGACATTGGCTGAGAGAAGAGTAGGCCTTGATCTATTTTCTCTTGTAATTATAATTCATCTCTAGGAATTGTTGTTTGTTCCAACTGGACTTCTTTTTGTTTAGGATGACTATGAGCTACTGTTTGAGAATAGTTGGAACCTAAACTGCTATGCTGCCAAAAGCCAGCTTTATCAGAAGTGCAAAATCTTTAATAGGCTAATGCAGGCTTAGACTGCATTACTATTTCATCTTCCCTCCCTATTGGGTGTGCTGAACAGGTATGATGGGAGATGCAGTCCAGTAACTACTGGAGGATCATAAATTGCCCATGCTTGGATTAATGGATTGAAAATGGAGATGATAGGAGCAAGATTGGGGATGACTGTTATTCACTCTCATAAGGAATATGGGGCCAGCCACATTGACAGAAGGCAGCAAGGTTTTAGAACACAGTTAAGACTGACAGGAATCCTAGCAAGATAAAGGACTGAATCTTCCACTTACATCATAAATGCTACTTTTTTGAGTACTCCGTCACTAGAAGTGACTCATTGTGAGGGTTTGACTTTTGGCTCCAGGTTCGGTTCAAAGAAATCAGTAGATTTTTGTTGCTTCAAAACAGGTGAAAGATTTATTGGTGCATTTAACAATAAACAAGTGTCTGGAACATGATTGTGAGTCTTTTCTCCTTCTGCCAACGGTTCCGGAAGGGGTTTCCAATCTTCAAACAGGAACGGGTTTCCATAACTATTGTTCCATGGTCCCGGTAGATCCATGGGGACCCAGTCTCTTACGGTCTGCCCCGTCGGGCCTTCCAACAGGGGCACGGTCTCGTCATCCCGGTTATCATCCCGCAGGATCTGTCTCTCGGGGTCTCGGCTCTCCCAGGATCCTCCCTGTAACTCTTTCTCTTCATCTCCCTTACTCTCCATTCCAATCTTTCTCTCCTTTCTCTCTCAACTCTCTCTTTTTCCTCTCTCAGTCTCCTCCTCTACTCTCTCGCCTCGGCTTCTCCCCAATAAGAGGGTCTGGGTGGAATCTCCGTTCTCCTTCTATAATCTGCCTCTTCCTTAGGCACTCTTAGCCTCTCCCATAATCCCGTCCAGGGATCCTCCATCCACACCCATTCCCAACCAGGCGGCAACTGCTTTTCCCTCCTTTTTACCTCCCCCGTTCCTGCCTCAAACTCCACCCTCTTTTTCCTCTCTTTTCCCACCTTTTCCTCCTGAACCTCCCCCATAGTCACTTTCTGCACCTCTTCTGTCAGTTCCTCTATTTCTGGCTCTTGCTGTGGTCTCTCTGTAGGCTCTGGTGCGGGCTTGGGTCTCGCTTCCTTATCCTTGCTGTTGAGGAGGGACGGCTCTCTGGTGAGTGGGGTATCCCTCTCGCCTTCTGTCTCACACTCATATATACTCGTATAGGTTTGCCTCTATGTTGTATGCAATTAATTTTTTATGGGTATGTTTACCCTACCTCTGACAATAGCATCAAGGTGATTTATAAAACCACAACAATATAAAACACATACGATTAAGCAGCAGGGGTAAGTAGCAACAGGCTGGAAGCTTGAGAAATCCAGGACTAAACAGGGAACCCTTCAAACTGAAGGATGCCAGATAACATAAGGCACTGTTAAAAAGTCTAGCGATCACAAGAGATTTTGACTACAATCCCGTCATACAGTTAATGCAAAAGGTGTAATATTTAGAGGCTAATTGCAACTTGGTTTGCAATAGATAATGCCTATGGAGATTTCTTAACATCTGACAATTTGTTGCTAAAGGTTACAGCTTTTGTATAGCTGTGCAACAGGAATTTAGCCATTGTATACTGCCTTTAAGGTAGCAAGAAGACAGATATTTCTAGAGAAGTTCCAAAATCTAGTGCTTGCACAGAAGAGCCCCCCCCCCCTTTAATCCCTGCTCAACTGGGGCATTCAAGGAAGAGTTTAAAACCAAGGTCATAATTCATTGACAGTTTCATGTAGGAGAACACAATATTTTTCTGTTGCTAAATTAGCTTAAGATATTTCAGTCTGTGGCAGGATTTAAAAGTTCACCTTTGACAGCAACTGAAGGGGAAGACAGAGCACAGCATACACTTTACGTGCAGATCCTATGTTCAATCCCAGATGTCTCCAGTTAAGAAGACTGGTTGGTAAATAATGGAGAGTTTGCTGGAGAGCTATTGCCAGTCAAAATAGACAATACTAGGCTTGATGGATACACTAGTATTCAGTCATTATAGGCTTGGTCCCCTCTGCTGTTGTTTTCTCCACATAACTTAACTTTTTTATTATGACCATAAGTCACCCATGTTAGATATGCAAGACTGAAATGCAGTAACAAAGTATCTAATATTCACAATCAAAACAAGTTACAACTACAGGCCTATTCAGCAAGCAGACTGAAATTCAGATTACAATTAAGTGTGAGTTTCTAATCTAGATGCTGCAGTGATGTAGTCATTGGTTTTCTTATTGTACAAACTACTGCACAGAAGTTTGCAACCTTGGCTGTGGTTTCATTTGAGGAATCAGAGGAGAAAAAAGAAGTAGAATTTGTCAAATCTACATGGATAATGTTTTAAAATTTAGGAAATAAGTAGATTGCATGAATCCTTATAGAATACTCTGTATAAAAGGTCATGTTCCACGGTTTCCACCATGCCAGATTGGCAGGGACAAAAAGTGTTGGTCATAGGAATAGTTGAGTATTTTCCCTCTAAAAAGGATGAAGGTAGAGCGCTGAAAAGCCTGGGGTAAAAGCTCTCTGGTTTCTTGGAAGTTCTAAGTTGTAATCTGATGGGGTAAATATCTTGCTCTTATTTGTTTGACTTAAGTTTTAGGTATCTTTACAAATATGTGTGCTTAAAAGCCAATTGACTATTAGACAGTGGATTTCAAATTTTGTCAAGGTCATTTAAAGCTGATGCACAAAAAAAAAAAAAAAAGGCATCCAGCGCTTCACTGCAAGCTTGTTAGTAGTTAGCACCATTAAATTCAGTGTTTACTCAGAGGTTGGTCTTACTCTATTCAGTGGGGCTTATTCACAGGTAGGTGTGCAGCATACATTTATTGGAAATTAAACTACATTCATTTTCTTTTTACTTCTAGGAGGTCATGCATAGAACTGGGCTGCCCCCCCCCAAAAAAGAACTAGAAAAAAGTCATTCACAACAAAAAGAGGAACATAGGCCAGAATGGATTCCACTAGTGGAACTGGGAGTGCTGGTCACTCTCCCCTCCTGCAATTTCTTCCCGCAATGCACTTGCTCTAGTGGGGATTAGAAAAACATACTGCCTCAGCTTTCAACAATATAAATCAGGGGTGGGGGTGGGGAGAGAAAGTTGCCAATCCACTGACAGAAGCTATGGAACTGAGTGGTATACCCCTGGATTCTGGCCATAAGAATCTGCTTATATCAAGTCGGAACATTCACTGTCTAGCAGGATGGATTTGATTTAAATTAAATTGATTTAAGTTATGATTTAAATTAAAAAAATAATTTTTGACAATTTAAATTAAAAAATGATTTTTAATATAAATTGTGATTGAATTGTGATTTAAATCAATTTAATTTTTAAAAAATCATTGATTTTTATCCACCCTGCTATCTAGCTGTGTCTTGTCCATGCTAAATGGCAGCTTCTCCAGGGTTTCAGAAAACAGTGTTTACAGGTTCTCTCTGGAGATGCCAGGAATGCTCTGGGACTTTTCAGCTTGCAAAGCACATGCAGTACTGCTAAGCTATGCTTCTTTTCTGGAGGTTACTTTCAGAGAGGAGTTGGGAAAACAGAAAGGACTAACAACTCTTGCAAACCCAAGTTGATAACATTTGACTGCAGCAGCGTTGTGGCCCTGTTTGTGCCTGACAACAGCCTGATTCACAGCCGATTTCTATACACTTCACTACTGTGCAGTTGATGACTACTGGCTGAATGTGGGAAGTGATTCTGTTGAAAAGCATTGTGTGCAAAGTGATGTGAGAAGATATGAAAGTTTAATCTGTGTTGTTATTGTATCTGTGATGGCTCATCCACCCATACAAATCATGTGTGTATGAGCCAATTTAGATTGCCTTTCAAAGACAAGGAAAAGGATGTGGCATACAGCAATCCTATGACGCAAGCTCATGCCTGATTGCTGTCTAGTGTATCAAACACATGAGATAGCTCTTGGGCATACAATTATAGGGTATCTCTTAAAGCAGAGCCAGGGAGCGTGTGGCCTTCTACATGCCTTTGGACTCAGATTCCCGTCAGTCTCTTCTAGCATGGCAAATGGTGAAGGATGATCAGAACAGTGAATTCATCGACATCTAAAGTAATACAAGACCCACCCTCCTGCCTTAAAAGAGTGGCAGTGCAATCTTATCTATCCCTACTGAAAATAAGTCACTTTGAGTTTTATGTGTTTATTCCAAAGTGTGTTTGTAGAGGATTGCAGCTTGAATGTGCAGTAGGGGTATACTGGCAGCACATTAGTCTGTGAACAGTAGTAAACTGTGATAACTTCCTCACTCAAATGTGGACATAATTTACCACTTATAGGATGCAATCATTGTGCTGCATAATGTGCAGTGTTGCCACAGTATGGAATTTAATGGGGTGCCATGCTTAGGTGGGTACAGATTGGATGCAAATACAGATGGAATATTTTATGTGTAGCCTGTTATTTCTTGCTCACTCTCATTCTCCCCCCCCCTTCTCTCACTCTTTTCCCCTCATATATGTATAGCCATACATACATTCATGGATTTCCTAGACTGTGTTCATGGGCTTCTTTCCACTCTACTCTGTTTTGGATAGCTTTAAATTCTTTTTAAAATACTTAATTTCAAGTTTCAATGATAGGGAATAGGATAGCCGTGTAGGAGGGCTTTTTGCTTGCTGAAATTATGAGATTTTTGTATAAACCTGCAACCTTCTTTAACAGCTGGGGTGGGGAATATGTGTTCTTCCAAGTACTTTATTACAACTCCCATTCATCTCTCCCTATTGGCCATACTGGATGGGGCTGATAGGATTTGTCGTCTAGCTACCTGTGGAGGGCCCTGTGTTTTCCACACTGCTTTATATAAAGGAAACTTTTTGTTCCGTGTATTAAAAGCAGGTAAGAAGGTAACTGGAGTGCCTATGGCTTCAGTGGGCATTTTAGCAGTGAAATTATGAAGGTGGACTAAGTTTCTGGTCTTGGTTTGTATGTGTGGTATGATGCCTCTGTTTAGGAAGAAGAGTCGAATAGTGATTTTTTTTTTGCCACTATCACAGGAATCCCTTGTGGAATCCAAGCTGCCATGGGAAATTTTAGCCAACTTCACTTTGCCTGAGCCTCCTTCATAGAGTAGGCTTCCAGGCAGATCTCATTGCCATTCAGGCCGTAATATGATAAACTGATCACTGCAATCCAGAGTAAGAGCTGACAGTTAAAATGGAAAGGACTCTACAATTTTATGGCCTACAGAAAGTTGGAAAGGTCTCTTTCCTTTATTGAGGCAATCCTTTGT
This sequence comes from Intellagama lesueurii, assembly GCA_037013535.1. Lineage (NCBI taxonomy): Eukaryota > Metazoa > Chordata > Lepidosauria > Squamata > Agamidae > Intellagama > Intellagama lesueurii. Next base: position 105,605,061 of record JBAJHW010000003.1, read on the forward strand.
AGACTGCGGTCCCTAAGGGATTGTACCAGGGAGTGAGGGCCACTGAAGGTTCTTGGCGGTATTTCTCAACAAGCTTGCATAGGTTTGCACTGTAAATGAATGAGACATATATTTAATTATATCAGTGAATACATCTTTTGCTTGTTATTGAGAACTGCTCCATCTGTATCCAGTTCATGACTATAATAATGCCTTTAGAACAGAGGCAACAGATTTTGTGATTTACCAGTTTACCCTTACTATAATTAGTGACACACTATACTAGCTTCGTTTTCCTATCTTTTCCTCCCCCACAAAAGAAGGACTCTATGATATACACACTCATGCCTATTGTTATGTATGTCATCCTATGCCAACTTTCTGCAACCTTCTGCCCATGACCATGTAGTCCAACAATTTCTGGAAGGTGCCAGCTTAGGAAAGGCCGTCCTGAACAAGTTGTGGTGGAACCACATAACTGCTTCTCCATCAAGCATATGATACATTTGTTTCTATCCTACAAATACAGTGGTGCCTCGACTTACGAACGTCCCTACTTACGACCATTTCGAGTTACGACCAGCTCCGGCCGCAAAATTTTGCTTCTACTTGTGACCGGAGCTTCCACTTATGAACAGAAAAAGGCAGGCGGGAAAAGGCGGGAAATTCAAATTGCTAACTGTAGGTGGCGGTGAGGCTGCTTCTTTGTAGCTCTTTCGCCCCAGCAGTTAGAGAGTGTGCGATCGGAGGAGGCTTGGGACTGCCTCCTTCTGCTTCTGAGTGAGCGTGTGTGTGTGTTTGCAGGGAGGCTTCGGGCTGCCTGATAAGGTAAGGTGCTGTTTTCTGCTTTTAAAAAACTGTTCTGGGTGTTTTTGCAGCGTAGTTTTGAGCTGGGCGGGTTATGTTTCTGTGCTGTGATGGATCTTGGGGGGTTTGTTTTGTTTTTGGGGCTTTTTTCCCCCATTTCCGAAGGGTCTTGGGGTTTTTTGTTGCTTTTTGGAGTGTTTTTTCCCATTTCCGATGGGTCTTGGGGGTTTGGTTGCTTTTGGGGTTTTCCCCCCCCCATTTCCGATGGGTCTTGGGGGGTTTGTTTGTTTTTTGGCTTCCCCCCCCATTTCTGATGGGTCTTGGGGGGTTTGGTTGCTTTTTGGGGGAGTTTTCCCTATTTCCGATGGGTCCTGCATGCTTCCCTTGCTTTTTCCTTTGTTTTTTTTGCATTTCCGACCTGCCCCCCTTGTTCTCTGTGCATTTCCGATCTGCTCCGTTTGTTTTCTGTGCATTTCCAATGGGTCTTGCACGCTTGATTGCTTTTCTTTCCCCCCCCCCCTTCGGCCGGAAGGGATTAATTGCGTTTCCAATGAGTCTTGCAGTGATTTTTTTTTTTGTTGGTGATTTTTTTTCTTCGGCCAGAACGGATTAATTGCATTTCAATGCATTCCTATGGGAAATGGTGCTTCGACTTACGACCATTTCGAGTTACGTCCATCTTCTGGAATGGATTATGGTCGTAAATCGAGGCACCACTGTAGTATCTTGTTGAATCTGGGCTGCCCCTAGAGTTTCCAAGTCAAAATTAATTGCCAATAAATCTTGACTCGAGAGAGAGTTCAAATGGTTGCTGTTTTATTAGGATAGATAAAAAGCGTGACAGAAGTCATGCCTCCAAGTGTAGGCAGGAACAACTGTGCCATGCACAGGAAGACCAGGACTATTATAACATTGGTTACACAAGGGAATGGGAGGAGAAATGGAGAAATGGGTGGTTCATGACCTATTGGCAGACGGGATGGGGTTACAAAGGAATCCAAAACTTTATCTGAGTGGGAATCACAGAAAGGATGGAATTTTACAACAGGGTTGGTCAACAGACAGCAATTATGGAAATACATGGTTACATTGTTGTATTGACAGGAAAACGATTTATTATCTTGCAAGGAGGTTACAAGGTTGGATGAATAAAGGAGACTTCCAAGGTGATAGGAAATAATGTTTGTATAGGAAAAGGTGTTGTGCAATGACTGTCCAGATGCTGGAGTTCAATTAACATAAGATTGGTCCTGGCATTTGCCTCGGGGAAGAGAGACAAACCCAGCTGTGTCTGTTTGCTTCTCCAATCTAGATTGGAAGGCGAGATAACCTGCCCTGGCAAAGGAAAACCTGGCCAGCCTTATTCCTTTACAGAAACTCTTTGAGGGAACAAAAATCATGTACATATATGTATAAATCTGGCTGTGTTTTATCTTTCCAAACTGTATTCTGTGTCATCTGATTAGAGGTGTGTTCTTCTTGCGTGTTTCATGTAGTGCCATGGTCCCTTCAATCTCATCCATGAGGATAAAACAGATTTGCACTATGCGGGTCATGGGGTATATTCTGCCCAATGAGGATTTGAAATGTTGAGGATTACCAGAATTTTTTAATGCCGTTGTTATGTTTAATCTACACCTGTGTTTTCTGAACTTGTTGAGAATTCCAGTTGTCTCTTCTCCCCTTGACTGGGGCCAACCTAATGACAATTACGGTATGTCGCTTCTGCTTCAGATTTTCTTCATTCATGTGTGGTAATGTCCCAGTACATTACTTTTGGTAGAACAGAAAAGTACCATCAGATTTGTTGAGACAGTTCTTCTCCTAGGCATATCTTGTCTGTAAAAAACATAGAACTGCACATGGACAGTGGCTGAAACTCTTCAGGTGATAGTCTTATAGAATGCCTATATTACAGGTCTAGTTCCATGTGGATTCTGCAACAATATGATTGTGGGAGTAAATTGCCCTGTTCTGTACATGGAAGTTAGATATGTATACATGGGATCTTGTGATTTCTAATTCCAAAGTGTGGAAGGAATAATTTGATTACTAGTATCAAGGTTTTCCAGGATATTATGAAAGAGTGATGAATGAATGAATGAAAAATTTATAAGATATATGTAAAGTATTGGTTCTGTTGTGGCTTGTTTTAATGAAGAAATTGAGCTTGTATAAAATATTGTCATATATATTGTCTTAGAAACAATCTTTTCATATAAACAAATGAACATTATATTTATATATCTTAATTAGGTAAGTGGCTGAATTAAGGCTGCTGATTATGACTTATAAAGCCCTAAACAAGGACTGCATCTCCCCATATGAGCATCCCTGACTTTTATTATTTTTAGGAGAGGACTTCTTTTGATCTTGTAGCCATTACAATTCACCGCTGATGAGGGCACAAGAGAGGATCTTTTTGATTGCTATTCTGAGGCTCCATGAGAGGCTGTGTTGGGCCCTTCCCTATTGTCTTTCCAAATCAGCAAGTAAAATCTTTCTCTTCAGGAAGGCTATTGGCAATTGAGTGGCTTGCTGAGAAAAAAAAGCCTTTAATGAGGGATGCTGTATTTTTATATTTTTCTGATGTGTTGCCAAGATGTTCTAAATTGTTTTCTGTCAATATTCTGCTACTATCACTGTGTATGTACTTATATTTTAATATTATAACTTATTATAATAAGTTACTCAGCCAGCTAACTCAGTGAGTTAGGTATCTGGCTGTGGAATCAGAGTTTGGGAGTTCAGTTCCCCACTGTGCATCTCAGAAGAACTAGCCTGTGTGGCCTTGGGCAAAGCTGCACAGTCCCAGGAATTCCCCAGAAGAAAGGAAAGGTAAACCACTTCTGAGTATTTTCTCTACCTAGAAAACTCTGAAAAGGTCATAGTAAGTCGGAATTTATTTGATGGCACATTCTTATTCTTACTCTTATTGTTGTTGTTGTTCAAAAATACCAGACACAGTCAATCAAAATTATATAAACATTGACTGGTATTATATAACAGATACAAATTAAATATCAGTAGAGTATGTATGCTGTTTCTAATATTGCCATTTTTTGTAACTCTGATGGTGTTTATTTCTGAGATCTGCAGCTGCTTATATTGTGTGGAATTTCTTGATATTGTTTCCAAGAGACCTAGGGGTTCCTGGAGACCATCTTTGGTCCTTGGCATTAATGGTGGAAAAAAATAAGAGCAGCCCCCATCAGCCCAGCCCAGATATCAGCACCAACTCCTGCTGTCTCAGGAACCTTCATTCTGGGAGATGCTGGGAATGAACTTTCCTGATCGGCTAGCAGCGGAAGTGGAAAAGAAGAGCAAAGTAGCCCATGATGCTGAAAAGGGAAGCAAAGAGGAACTGGTGTTTTGTGTTTGCAAGAAGTGAACGTGATCCTTAGGCAACTTTGCAGGTGTTCTCAAAAGAAGGCATGCTACGCATCAGGCTGCTGCTTCTAGGCCAGGAAAGCAATTGGAAGCCCAGACTATGTAACCACCACTAAGCCCTGTGAAAGCTTAGACTAGTTTTCATTCAAAAATTGGCGGTTGCTCTGCTGGATTCCAGAGCCTGTCTGTTTACATGGTTGCTGTGGCAACACAGGTCCAAACCAGCCCAGAGCTCCTGGTCATTCCTGCTCTGGGCTGGGTCCCTGACAGAGGCAGCTGCTTCAGGGCTCTCCTGCTGGTGGCTCTTGGTTGGGCCAGGCTTTTGCTTCAGCCAAGCTCTCCAGCGTCAGCACATCAGGACGCTGAGGAGAACGCCCAGAGCCTTCAGAGTGAGCGACCAGGAGGGTTTGTGGGGTACAGCGGAGGGCAAGAATGGGCCTCTGTTTGCTCCTAGCACCCAGCCAGCACAGGGCACACTTAAAATAGGAGGAGAGGGGAAATGCCAGCTACTTTTTGGAGCTTTGGGCGATCTGGTCCCAAACTCACATACTCGTATAAAAATCATTACTACTGTTGTCCTTTAGAAGTGGAAGAAACACTTTTTAAACTCACCACCACCACCAAAAAAAAAAGTCCATCAATGTCCTCGAGGTGCATTTTGCCCATCCTGATTTAAGGCCACTTTTTCCTGATCTAGGAAAGGGGTCACCAGAATAATTTTAAAAAGCAGACTTCCTTTGGTGTGTATCAAAGTAACAATCTGGCTACTTAACCCCAGCAAGTTTTCCCTGAGTGACCGGCAGCCTGAGTGTGGTTTTCAAATGGATGGTTGTGCCTTATTGCTTTGAACGTGTTTTTGGTGTTGCTCTTGTTTACCTTTTTTTATTCTGGTATTTGTTTAATCCTTTTAAAATGTTTGTATATGTACTGTTTCAACCCTGAGTGCTCACTGGAAGGACAGATCCTGAAGCTGAGGCTCCAATACTTTGGCCATCTCATGAGAAGAGAAGACTCCCTGGAAAAGACCCTGATGTTGGGAAAATGTGAAGGCAAGAGGAGAAGGGGACGACAGAGGATGAGATGGTTGGACAGTGTCATCGAAGCTACCAAGATGAATTTGACCCAACTCCGGGAGGCAGTGGAAACAGGAGGGCCTGGCGTGCTCTGGTCTATGGGGTCACGAAGAGTCGGACACGACTTAACGACTAAACAACAACAAAATATGTACTGTTGTTAGCTTTAAATACTGCCTTTTGATGATGTAAGCCATTTTGGATCCTTTTTAAGGAGACAGGTGGGGCAAAAATATTTAAAATTAATTAATTAATTAAATATTCAGTCTTGGGACTTACTTCTGAGTGAAATTCAGAGAGTTAAAACTAAACTAAACTAAAATAGAGATTTTCAGAACAGCTCAACAAAACTCTGAGGTTGTGCACAGATTGTAAGGAGAAACTCTGAAAGCAAAGGTTAAAAGAAAGAAAGAGGAAGAAGCATGTCTGGATTGGTGAGCATTGGATAGAATGTTGTCCATAGTTTAAAAATGGAAAGAAACCAAAGTCTCAAGATGAAGTGGGAATTTTGCAAAAAGTTACTTGTCAGTGTCCAAATACACCTCTCATAACATGACCATCCCAGTGGTGGGTCTTCAATTAATCAATTACTTCAGGTGATGATGCAAGCCCAAAACTATTTTTTAATTTTAATTTATTTTTAATTCAAAAATAAACCCAGGATACAAAAATCATAATCCACAGACACACACACACAGAGTTAAGAAAAGGGAAAAATAATCATTAATACAAAGTAATCTCTTCATCCTCATCTTTCCTTATTACTAACATTTAGTGCTCCCCACCACTGGGAACTTTTAAGATACCTGTATTATTATTCAAAAATACCAGACACAGTCAAATTTATGAAATCATTGACTGGTATTATATAACAGATACAAGTTTTAACCAGAAATCTAAGTATCTGTTAAATAGTGGCACAGTATGTATGCTGTTCCTAATATTGCTGGGTTTTGTACCTCTGATGGTGTTATTTCTGAGATCTGCAACTGTTTATAGTACTGTGTGAAATTTCTTGATATTGTTCCCAAAGTCCCAATGACTACGAGGACCACTGAAGTGTGTTTCTTCTAGATGCCAGATGTTTCAATTGCCAGGTCTCTGTACTTTGTTAGTTTTTCCAATTCTTTATCTTCAACTCTGGCATCCCCTGGAATTGCAGTGTCAATGATCTGGACATTTCTTCGTTCTATTACTACTATGTCTGGTGTGTTATGTTCAAGGTGTCTATCTGTACTACTACTACTACTACTACTACCTTCCTTCCTTCCTTCCTTCCTTCCTTTCCACTGTCTTATACACTGTGTTGTATGGTGGGATTTTGTATTGAATCTAATGTGGGACAAATTATTTAATTTTTTAAGGAGTTCCAAAGGCTTCATTCTTTGAGAACCCCAAAACTAATATGTGAAAAGCAATTTTACATCTGTTCATTCTTCTTGTGGAAGTGCTGTGATAGAATGAAATTTTATATGATAAAGCTTCAGCTGCTTCTTTGAATTGATGCACTCTTTAAAAGACAATTATATTGTATTCATTATTTAAGGTGCCAGATATCTGTTAACTTTAACTTTGGCTGGCTTATTATCACAGCACAAGAGTGCAGTGATATAATTGTGCAGTAGAGCAAATCAGCATTTTACAAGGCAATTTTAAAAATAAGGGCGGCCCAAACAGAAAGTTATAACCTTGAAGTTGGACTTTGGATCAGCACCAGATTTGGCACAGATGTAGCAGATAGTCTGCTCTTGCGCTGTGCCAGTTTTGGGGAACTATGGGCAAAGAGCTTTTGAGTCACATATTTTTAAAAGTAAAACTGTTCCCCCCAGGGGGAAGCAAGTGACCTTAAATGTCCCTAGACTTAAAACAGACCATATAAATTGAAAAGATCAGTCTTGCTTATCTTGAAAGAGAATGATTGTTCCCCACCTGTTTGTTTTTCATTTCGAAGGAGTCCTCAAAAAAAGGCCTTTCAAAAGGCTAAAATTGTGACTTTGTTATAAGCTGAGCATGTTTGGAACAGGCTTACCTGCAAGACTGTTCCAAAGTAGATACATTGTTGCAGCTTCATGGGCTGGGATGGGAGAGGTTTGGAGGTCAATGAAAGGTCATAGAAACTCAAAAGATTTACTTTGAAGAGGCAAAAAAAGAGAGATTTGCTTTAAAGAAAGTAATTGAGTGACAGTGCTTTAGAAAGGGACATTTTGCCATGTGTTTCCAGGGAATTGGCATACAGTTTTGCAAGGCATATACAAAATATTTCTTGCATTAGAAAAGGACAGAGCAGTTGTGTGTGTCCCAGCCCTGAGTACTTTCAGTAAACATTCTCTCTAGATTTCTGAGACCAGGCTCCTGGCCCACGTCTTTAAAGGGGAAATCAGCTCCAGTCTGGGCTAATTTGAACTTTTGACCCTTTCAGTCAGAACCCAATTAGCTCACACTCAGGAGGAGAACTTTTTAACTCCTTTCTGATCAGACAGACATTGGTTCTGGGAGAGGGATTCTGTGTCTGACTGCAAAAATATTTTAATATATATATTTAAAATAATAGAGAACAAATATTCAGAAACTCGCTCATTTAAACTGTGAAATTACTAGATTTGTTTGTTTTGTAGTTGGAGATGGTCTTATTCAATGCTAGCAGAGCTTTGGTGCCTATATCTTTTCATAATTTCAACCATTCCATCTGTCTTGTCACTATGCAATTGTCTGGTAATTAAGAAAAAAAATCCTCCAAAGATGTTATGTGCCATCATGTCACTTCTAATGTTTATTGACTATATGAGGTAGTGACCTCTCAAATGTCCTGTCATTAACAGCTCTGCTCAGATCTTGCAAACCAACAGCATCTCATGTTAGCTTGTTCTCTCTTCCTACTGCCCCCCCTCCTAACAATATTATCTATTCCAGTAAGTTCTGCTCAGGTCTTGCAAGCTAACAAGTGTGGTTTCCTTTATTGAGGCAATCTGTCTCATATTAGGTCTTCCTCTTTTCCTACTGTCTTCCTACTTTTCCTAGCAAAAATGTCTTTTCTAATCAGTTCTGTATTTTCAGTATATGTGCATGGTAGAATGCAGTCAGTTTGCTCATTTTTGCTCTAGTAAGAATTCAGGCTTGATTGAGCACTCACTTTTCTGATTTTCTGGCTGTCGGTACTATCAATAAGGCTCTCCCCCAACACCATATTTCAGATGAATTGACTTTTGTCCCTGTCTTTCTTCACTTTCTTTCACATAGTATGAATAATTTTGACCTTGGTTTCCAGTGACAATTTTTGCTAACTCCCAGCTCTCTCCTTTTATTTCAAAAGGTGAAGGGATATCTTTTGGAAATCATGCATACAAAATATTTTGGCACAGAGCTAGTGTAGCCACATCACAGCTGTTCTTGCTTCTGTCCTCTGTCCAGCAACCATAGTACAGATCATGTGCTTATCTCTTATGCTCACTACCATTCACACTTCTCAAAAAACAACCATGACAATTGCTTTATGTTTGGGAGAGAAGTGGTTAACTGATGAAAAAAAGGAGTCCACTTCTGGGATTTTCCCTTAGTTAGTGTCACTTTGTGAATGGTGGTGAGCACAAGAGGGTATCCTGCAGACCAATTATTCCCAACCTTGGGTAACCCAGAAGTTCTTGGACTGCAATGCCCAGAAACCACAGCTGGCACAGCTAACGGTGAAGGTTTCTGGGAGTTGCAATCCAAGAACACCTGGGTTGCCCAAGGTTGGGAACCATTGCTGTAGACCATCTTAATTGCTGCCATTGGTGTTGTCAATAGTCAGGCTGCCCTTTGCTATGTAAAGCTTGCCATTAGAGATGGGGGTATTCGTATACGTAGACAAATATGAATATCTCCCCGCAGGTGGAAATAACGAGGGTCCAGCCCCATGGAGCCGGACCGTCCACTCACCGTTCGGCCGCTGCAGCGGGCGCAGCGGCGTCTTCCTATCGCACTGTGCTCCGCAATGGATTAGCCACTCCTGGCTGGAGCGGGATGACAAGCCTCTCTGCCAGGTTGCACAGTGGCTAATCCATTGCGGAGCACAGCGCGATAGGAAGACGCCACTGTGCCCGCGGCAGTGGCCAAACGGTGAGTGAACAGTCCGGCTCCATGGGGTTGGACCCTCGTTATTTCCACCTGCGGGGAGATATTCATATTTGTGTACGAATATGAATACCCCCATCTCTACTTGCCATCCTTTTTCCTGCTGGCACTATATGTACATCGATGTTGGGCCATTTTCTGGCATTTTGAATCATGAATACATAAGCACGATATCCCACATTTATAAACTGGAGTTTTTTTTTAAAAGAATTGAATCCCTGTTAATCCAGACTCTTGATTTCAGGGGAAGTTATTTAAACAGTGGAACTCTGCAGATTAAATTAATAGGACCTAAAAGTGCTCACCAAAAATCATACCAAATGTTTGATATTACTGTTTCTGTTTTTTATATGTTTATCTAAATCTTAAGAGAATACCATTTGTAATAGCTGTTAAACATGTAGTATTGTGAGTCAGAAATTAAAGTCAGTCTTCTACCACACTACTACAAGAAGTCAAAAACAGATTGCTACATATACTGTCTTTCCTTTCTTTTCCTTAAGATGGAATGAAATCCGGGGACTCAAGAGACAAAAAATGTAAACAAATATAATCTAAAATTAAAAACTTTAAACAACCTATATTTATTTGAATTACTCCCACATCCAAATAAATTAATTTGGAGGAAAGTCATGATGGATTTTTACAGTGCACTCTTTTAGCATTTGAGCACAAGAAGTAGTCTCTTGGAAATTATTTTGCTTAATCAGTTTGTGAAGTTAAAATTAAATAGGTCCCTCTTGACATTAAAAGTAGTTCCAAGGTTAAACACTTCAACCTTGTTGGAATTTTCTTTGTTATTATTAGACAAAGACTGTACAGGTAAGATGCTTTGTTGTAAGAAAGGTTTGGTTTCTAAAAGATTTCAGGGAGATGGATTTTTGTTTCGTTTCATTATGAAGGTCTGTTTATTTGTTGTTTTTATGTTTTTTTCCCCCATAATGAAAGTCAAGACAGCAAACATGGAATTCCCAGGTGTTTTCCTATCCAGACTATGATCAGACCCAGACTTTACTTGCTACATAAAGGTGCCTGGCATTTTCTGCCATCAGGTCATTTCCAGCTTATGACAATCTAGTGAGTTACTAACTTCCAGTGATCCTGTTAGTAACAGGATGGGAAAAATCAAATACCAGTCTAATATTCTTTAATTTCCATACTTTTTCTGTCTTCCATCCTTTGTGCCTATTTTTGTTTTTGATTTTTGATTTAGAAAACAAAATTATAGAATTGTAGAGCTGGAAGAGAACCCAAGGGTCACTGATCCCAACTCCCTGCAGAAGCAGGAAATCCACCACTAAAACAACGCCTGACAGGTGGCCGTACAACCTCTGCTTAAAAACCTCCAGTGAAGGAGAACTCCCCGCCTCCAGAGGCAGTCTGTTCTACTTTAATGTTTTAATGTTGTAGTTTGTTAAATTGTTTGTAGTTTGCTTAAAGAAGTTTTTTGTATCCTTTTAGATGTACCTGTTACATTTTAAAAAATTTCTCTCAGTCACATCGGATCCCATTTCTGGCTGAAAAGGTGTGTATAAATCAAACATATAAAAACATGCAGTTATCTGGAAGCTCTCAAGTTACCCACCTGATTTAGGCCTCTGCATGTTATCAACTTCTGTAGATGATGTAATAGCATAACTATCATGGCTCCTTGATTCTCACAACCTAGAACTGTGAATTTTGGGCGGTTCTGAAAATTCTGTTAGGGATCCCTAGTGTGCCTGTTTCTTCAAAGAATGGTGGTTCCTAAATTTTGGTGGAACATCATGGGCTTGGATCAGGTGACTCTTTCTGTCTTGCAGTTAGAGATAAAAGGATATGGGAAATGGTGCAGGAGGTGTGATGAAAAATTGAGCTCCAAAAGCAACTGTGTCTCCAGTAGATGTAGTTCCATGTATTATTTATTTATTTATTTATTTCATTTATACCCCGCCTATCTGGTCAATTATGACCACTCTAGGCGGCTATTATGTCGTGTGTCTGTAATTCAGCATGGTAAGAAGTGCCATACGCAACACATTTTCAAATGATTCCTTGAGTCTTTTTAACACCCCTGCAGAAAAAGAGTTTTCAGTGCAATAATTTCTTGGGGATCTGTCCTTGGTGATTTCAGTGAGCCAATGGAAAATGATTTCAGGCTAGCTGAGCTGTAATGGTGGTTAGCAGGCTTTGGATCTAGATAGTAAAAGGAACTTCAGGGACAGTTTTAGACAGTTCTGCCTATTTTAATTAGACTGTTGGAATAATGTTAAAAAAAGCAATTGAGTTCAGAAGTCTTTCTTACATTTGCATTTACCTTTGTGGTTTGCTCTTTGTTGACTTATATCCTACAATTATAATGTCTCCTGTTTTCTACAAAGAAGATAAGCCAATCACAGACTGAGTAATCCTGGAAGTTCAGATGGTTTCTGCCATCATGGTCAAGGAGCATAAATACCACAGGGGAGTTTTTCTGATCCTGCTCTTGTGCTAGTGAAATTTAGCAAATTTGTTTCTCTTACTTGGAGTGAAATTGCACCACGCCTGGTAGTATAGCTAATGGTTGTGTTTGTTTATGATGCTGTGATCAATTTCTTCTTCCTTTTGATCAAAATCATATATATATAAATTCACTAGTGCTGATGACTTGAAGAATGCATTCTTCTACTTCACAACTTTAGTGGGGAAACTAATGTTATTATTGCAATCAGTGCAATAATCATTCTGCCTATGTGGGACATGTTCACAATCATTTGCTTATTTTCATTTCTTGTGAAATCAGAACCAAGAGTTGAAGTAGGAACCCAAAGCCTCAGCCAAATCAAGATGCTCAAGAAGATATTTGCTCAGGCTTTGTAAAATTCCTAATTTGAATTGAATTTATTTTGAATTGAATGTATTTTGGAATCCAGAAGAGACTGCTAGTTCTTTAACAACACAAAGGCAGAAAATAAATACAGTAAAGGGTACAGTGAGTAAAATTTATGGATTCCTGCTTGACTTAGAAGAAGAAGAAAGTGAGAAAGAAGGATTGAAGGATTGAAGTTAGTGTGGGAACAAGATTTTGGAAAAAGAATAAATGAAGAATGGAGGAAGATGTGGAAAATGAGAGTTTTAAGATTTATGTCAGTGAGAATAAGAATTTTTTTAAAATTGGGCTTAAGATGGTATTTAACACCGACAAAATTAAATAAAATTAATGCTAGTTATCTGAATGTCTGTTGGAAATGTGAGAAGGAAATTGGTACATACCTTCATATGTGGTGGGAATGTGAAAAAGTACAAAGATTTTGGAAACTAATCTTTAAAGAATTAAATGAAATATGTGAAAAAGATATAGAATTTAATCCCGAGATAGCTTTGTTATCAATATTTGAGAATGTGGAATATGATAAGATGACTAAAGAATTGAGTACCAATTTATTAACAACAGCTAGTTTAATAATAGCTAGGCAATGGAAATCAAAATCAATTTCGAATGGATGAATGGTATAATGAAATATGGAATATAGCTATAAATGATAAGGTAACTTGTAATTTAAAGGTTAAGAAAGGAGAGTTGAAAAAGAATAATTTTTATGATATATGGGGCAGATTTTTGGAATATGTGTTAGCAAGAGGAAAAGGGAAAGCTCCAAATCAAGAATCAATGCAGTTCTGGAGAAGAGGACAATAATAGAAGAAGAAGAATATAGATGGAGGAAGAAGAAGATTATTTCAAGAGGTCCCGACTATGGTGGTGGGGAACACAGTTAATTTGTATTTTGGTTTTTGTATTTTATGTTTATGTTATAATTAAATAAAATTTTAAAGCAAAAAAATAAACAATATTAAAAAAATAAAATAAATACAAAGCCACAAAATATCCTCTTGCTCTAAGGTTTTGGGTAAATGGTTGTGATTTGCAGGGATAGGGAACATGTTTGCATCCTTGCATCTCTGCAACCTAATCTAGCAGTTTAATATTAAGCGTTCTTCCATTTAAAATAATGGGGCAACCCAGGCATGTCAGTCTTGTTCCTGTTATGCTGAAAGCTGTACTAAAATTATGAGTTAGAGACTTATAGGGAATAGTGCAGAGTACAGCCTTATTTGAGTTAAAGATTATGGCCAATATCCTGTTGTGTAGGTCTTCCAGTGTAGCAGGAATGAGGTCACCAACAGCAGTGGATTGCTGCTGATTAAAAAGTTCCCACTTTGATTTCAGGTTGCATGTGATGTGCTCACAAAGAGATGAAGTTCTATGCAACCCTGAATGAAATTAGAAAATATTTAATTAGTGACCATCTGGTGCCGGTGCTGATGTCACTGCCACTACCCCAGCAGAGCTGCGTAGCAGAATTTTGGCCAGTATTGGGCACACATATTTAGCAAGATTTGAGATTGATTACATTGTAGCCTGAAACAGATTTAGAAATCTTGCTACTTAGTGATGTTTAAAAAAATCAGTAATGAATAAAAGTTATTCATTATCTGTATGTGTAGCTGTTTACCTATTTAAATAGCTGTAGGGAATGGTGTTCTTTTATTGGTATCTCCATCTGTATCAGGGATGTTTTATGTTTTGTTTTTCTTCTGTGATATTAAGAAATTATGTTAACATGTATGATGCTTCTGAAAGACAACAAAGAGAGTGAAATAGTGATTGCCTCTCCAGATGGTGCCTCCTTTTGAGAACAGATAATTTTACTTGGTTGGTGCCACATTCAAACATCCTTTTCAGGTTTGGTCCCGCTCCCACCTTCAGCAAAGTGCTGCCCTGCTGTGGCCCTACTTGGGGTCTTTTGCCCAAGACTATTGGGTGTTGATGTGAGTCTTAGAAGGCATAGATGCTCAAGTCATGCCCCAGGCTGTTTTTTGCCTGTCTTTATGTGGTAGAGCTTACTATGTATGTTTTTATGCTCTCATTTTGCCACAAAAAATTACCAGGGGGTTTCAAGAGGTTTTTGGTAGACCACAAGATAGCTCAAATTGCCATGCAGGAAATTGGACTTCAGTTGAATGGGTAAGATAGAAGACATTGGTGTCACAATCACTTAGATTAGGAGTGAACAATTGTGGTGCTCCAGAAGTCTTTTGGGTTGTTACTCAAATAATCCTTCGTTGTTGTTTATGCTATTTAATGTTGATGGAAGCTGTAGACCACAGTTATTTCATCCTGTCTTATGTGAAACCTTCTCTCACTCAGGACAGCTTAGTTATTTTGAAATCATGAATCTAGCACCTTTGGAATAAAATATGATTTTGGCTTAGATACTATTACACGTACCTCTTTTTTGTTATCTTTAAAGCAGTTTCTGTTGTTTGCATTTGTGTCTGAAAACTTAAGTGCAGAGAGAACCTAACGAAGTCACTACCAGCGTAATGCTTTTAAAATATCATGTAGAATCCTATTAGGGAGAAGGTTAGTAGTCTTGACATGATTACTGTGCAAGTATGACAACCATATTCAACCAAGTAAGATATCTTTGCCGAAGGCTGTGCTAAAATTATGAGTTTGAGAACTTAATGCAGCATCTCTGCATCCACTGGAAACAAATTCTATTAAATTTGTTCTTCATTGTATCTCAACACTGGAAGATTTAAAAACATTTCTTAGACATTTGTTAAGAAGTTTACTACTTGTTCAGAGCAATTTTTTTATTTTGTTTTCCTCATTACTGAAATTAATTCCAGAATTTTGTTCTTCAGGTTTTTTTTAAAGAAGCTTGTTCCTTATTATTTCCAGAGCTTAAAAGAATGTAAAGTTCAGTGGTTAGAACCAGGCAAAGCTTGTAACCTATAGTCACCATTAGAGATGTAAAATCTATGGAAATATGAAATCATGGAGGGGGGGGGGAATCACTATTATTTTCTGTCCCATCCTCTCCAAGGAATGGGAAAGGAAGAAATAAAGTACATGCAATACTAATTTTCATATAAAACCTAAACTTATTTTACTGCTTTGGCAACATAAAATGTTTCGTTTGTTAGCATATGAAATTCTACTATTTGGCATATTTATAAAACTTAAAAACATAAAAACCTAATTTGTGTGCAAGCAACTTTATGAATATACCTACTATTAGTGAGAGTTGTAAACTGCTGCATCCTGCAATCCACAAGCAGTGAAACCGCAGTGTATGCTTGTCTTACGAGAATGGCAAGGCCCACTAGATGTTGATATACATGCTGTATTTTAATGTTCTACATTTTTACAGTATGTGCAGGAACCATGAATGCCAACATGTACTGTGACCTACTAAAGCAGAGCATGAACCCCTCCCTTCGGAGACTGGGCCGCAGGGCAGTATTCCAACATGATAACGACCCCAAACACACCTCCAAAACGACCACTGCCTTGCTAAAGAAGCTGAGGGTAAAGGTGATGGACTGGCCAAGCGTGTCTCCAGACCTAAACCCTATTGAGCATCTGTGGGGCATCCTGAAATGGAAGGTGGAAGTGCGCAAGGTCTCTTACATCCACCAGCTCTGTGATGTTGTCATGGAGGAGTGGAAGAGGACTCCAGTGGCAACCTGTGAAGCTCTGGTGAACTCTATGCCCAAGAGAGTTAAGGCAGTGCTGGAAAATAACGGTGGCCACACAAAATAGTGACACTTTGTGCCCAATTTGGACATTGTCACTTAGGGGTGTACTCACTTTTGTTGCCAGCGGTTTAGACATTAATGGCTGTGTGTTGCGTTATTTTGAGGGGACATCACATTTACACTGTTATACAAGCTGTATATCACTGTTTTACATTGTAGCCAAGTGTCATTTCTTCAGTGTTGTCACATGAAAAGATATACTAAAATATTTATGAAATGTGAGGGGGTGTATTCACTTCTGTGATATAATCTATCTATCTATCTATCTATCTATCTATCTATCTATCTATCTATCTATCTATCTATCTATCTATCTATCTATCTATCTATCTATCTATCTATCTATCTATCTATCTATCATCTAATTTGTCTAAGATTATCTAACATCCTAGATATTAATTTCCATTGTGATGTAAATAGCCAGTTCCCTTTAAGTTTTAAAGCATGTGTAAATATAGAGATACAAATAATAGATACACAGGTGTGAAAAGACTCCTACTGCAACACAAGCAATAGAGCAGCAAACCCTTCCCCACACAGAAGGACAACAGGATGGATTAGCCTGTGAAGAGTAGGCTAAGCAATACAAGCCCAGCACCTCACTGGTGATCTCTCGACATCTGCCACCAGGGACAGCTGCTTTAGTTTGCCTAAAGGTGGGGTCAGCCAAGATGGGACCAGGAGAGACTCTCCAAAAAGACTGTTGAATACTTAAGATGCCATCCACAAATGTGGACAATTCACTGTACAATTCTAATTCCAGCTGTCATATACACAAATTAAACAGCACTCTTTCTGATACTTAGAACTTCCTTGGGGACCACTCTGCTTACTTCCCTCCATTCAGAGAGTTGTCTGTTTACTCCTAACCTCTGCTCTGTATTGTTCAGCTGTTTGCTAATCCATCCTCTTATCTCAGGATGGCTAAATGTATTCAGGAGCTGTTAGTCAAAGGCTTTGTGGAAATCCAAATAAATATTGTTAACTCACTCATATTGACTAACAGCTGTTGACATTTCTACATTTTATAAATTCCAAAAGAAACCACTTTAAGAGAAGACTCACATTGGCCTTACGATTAATTTTTATATGGGCACTTAATTGTTCTTGAATAGTTTGGAATATGGCTTTCAATGCCACTTTGGAATATGCCTTTCCCTTATTTGACAATCATGCCTTCAACCTGCTCTTCTCTAGACGCTTCACTTTTGGAAGCCCAACCAAATGTAATGGGGATATATGTATAAAAAATTGAAAAGGCAGATGTGTAGAAAGCCACACTTGGTGATGGCTGAAAAGACCAGTGAATGCTGGGAGAGAAACCAGATATATGTAGGAATGTTCTGAGCAATGAATCTGAAGGTCTGGGTGGGAAACAAAAAAATTCAGGGGAAAACAGTTTCACCCCATTTTTCCGAAGATGGTTGGAAAACCTAGAAAAATACTCCACTTTCAGAATGAGTGAAATGCTTTTTAAAATAAAGTTTCACTCACTCAAAATGCCAGTAACTGTTTAGTATGATTTGAACAGAACTGGAGAACAATGATTCCCTCAATGAACTGTAGCTCCCCAGTGCCAGCAGCACTCATGCGGCCCCAGACTATGACACTCCCACCACCATGCTTGACTGTAGGCACGACACACTTGTCTTTGTACTCCTCATCTGGTTGCCACCACACACGCTTGACACCATCTGAACCAAATAAGTTTATCTTGGTCTCATCGGACTACAGAACATGGTTCCAGAAATTCATGTCCTTAGTCTGCTTGTCTGCAGCAAACCATATGCGGGCTTTCTTGTACATCATCTTTGGAAGAGGCTTCCTTCTGGGATGACAGCCCTGGAGACCAATTTGATGCAGTGTGCAGCGTATGGGCTGAGCAATGACAGGCTGACCCCCCCCACCCCTTCAACCTCTGCAGCAATGCTGGCAACACTCATACGTCTATTTCCCAAAGCCAACTTCTGGATATGACGCTGAGCACGGGCACTCAACTTCTTTGGTTGACCATGGCGAGGCCTGTTCTGAGTGGAACCTGTCCTGTTAAACTGCTGTATGGTCTTGGCCACTGTGCTGCAGCTCAGTTTCGTGGTTTTGGCAATCTTCTTATAGCCTAGGCCATCTTTATGTAGAACAACAATTCATTTTTTCAGATCCTCAGATAGTTCATTACCATGAGGTGCCATGTGGAACTTCCAGTGACCAGTCTGAGAGTGAGAGCGATAACACCTGCTCCCCCTTCACACCTGAGACTTGTGACACTGACGGGTCTCATGACACCAGGGAGGGAAAACGGCTATTTGTGCCCAATTTGGACATTGTCACTTAGGGGTGTACTCACTTTTGTTGCCAGTGGTTTAGACATTAATGGCTGTGTGTTGCGTTATTTTGAGGGGACAGCACATTTACACTGTTATACAAGCTGTATACTCACTGCTTTACATTGCAGCCAAGTGTCTTTTCTTCAGTGTTGTCACATGAAAAGATATACTAAAATATTTATGAAATGTGAGGGGGTGTACTCACTTCTGTGATATACTGTAGATAGATAGATAGATAGATAGATAGATAGATAGATAGATAGATAGATAGATAGATAGATAGATAGATAGATAGATAGATAGATAGATAGATAGATAGATAGATAGATAGATAGATAGATAGCAGGGATGTTGGTAAGTCTTTGGTACCAAGCCCCAAGTCCAAGTCCATATTAAAAATGAGTGCTTTCCCCCCAGAAAAAAGGGATGGGTGGGTTCCAAGTGGCAAGTTAAATCTGAGTCACTGAAAACAAAAGTCGAGTCGAGTCACATGCAACTTAAGTCTGACTTGACAGCGAGTCCTACAATTTGAGTCCCCGTTCCTGCTATATAGTTTTTGTAGCGAACACCCTGTCTTCCTATATATATATATAATGATATTGGCCTGCACCAATGGGAGCTGTTGGGAGGCAGAGCCAGAGAAACTAGAAGGGAGGAGTGAGTCAGAGTCTAGTTAGTGGAGTCAGAGAAGGGAGAAGATAGTTTGGGTTTGAGGCAGGGTATATACTCTAAAAATTGCCATGAGGGCCCAGTCCTGCAAGGCCGAGGGAGTCCAGGCCAAACTCCCCCAGGAAGGCTGGCAACCGGCAGCAGCACAGCCACACTGTCTCTCACCCAGTGCCTGAGGGATGGCAGATGAAGAAGAAGACTCCCCCGAAGGCATATATATTATATATATAGGAAGACAGGGTGTTCGCTACAGTTTTAAAGGGAATAATAAAATACAATACTTCAATATGCATTAAATACATAGACAAATTATGTATACATATGCGAAAAAAAGATGCTTACTCTGCAGGGGTGGGGACAACAAATGACACCCCAGTGTCCTTCATCATGTCAAAGACTCAGAGTCAGTTACTCAACCAGCTAACAAACACTTACTGTGAACTATTTATACCATGCCTCCACCACTTACTTATCTTCGCTGAGTTATTCACAGGGGAATTCATGTTAGTCCATAGATTGTTTTTTTCAGGTAGTGGAAGAGGGCATCTTCACCACACCTCTCACCCAGACAGTTCAAACAGTCAAGGCTTGCAGACCTATAGCCTTCCTTCTCTAATGTCCTTTGCCAACTGGTGTAACCATTTGAACTGTTGCTTAAGGTGCAAATGACATTGCTTGTTTGGGATCAAGTCCTCCCACTCTTTCAGACCATTCTTTTTTGTTTCAGGAGTGAGGGTGCAACTACACAGCAAGGAAAATGTGAATTAATTCTCATTCTCTCACTGTGAAGTCACGCCAGGGCATTCAGTTCTCTTCGATACAAGTGGCCACACTGGCAGAGGAGAAAAAAATTATTCTATTTGTGGTTCCATTTGAAATGTCTGTAGGTGATTTGAAGGAATTGCTTTAAAAAGGCCTTACATCCTCTATGACTATTTCCTCACCTTGTCTTGGCTACGAACTCGAAAGCTTGTTAAACTGTCAAACAAACAAACAAACAAAAACAACCAGGATGTCTGCCTAGGAGAAGTTGTTTAAAAAGAAGTGTCTTGGGAGAGAGGCTTTGCAGACAGAGATGAGTACTGATGCTCTATGTGTGTGTTTCTGTGTGTTTGTGCGTATGCGTGTGCATGCGTGAGGCAGGACGAGAAGGGGAAGGTGCCTTGCCAAAGTGCTGTTGCTGCCTCTCTCTCTCTCTCTCTCTCTCTCTCTCTCTCTCTCTCTCTCTCTGTGTGTGTGTGTGTGTGTGTGTGTGTATGTATGTGTATGTGTGAGCAGTTGGTCTTTGCTTTCTGCATTGGAAAAAAGTGGAAGGACTTAACC
This sequence comes from Intellagama lesueurii, assembly GCA_037013535.1. NCBI lineage: Eukaryota > Metazoa > Chordata > Lepidosauria > Squamata > Agamidae > Intellagama > Intellagama lesueurii. The sequence goes on from JBAJHW010000003.1 coordinate 105,625,303, forward strand.
TTTAAAAAGTAGATGGATCTCTGGTGTGGAGAAAGAACTATGCATTGGGGACATGAGATTCTGGGCTGATTATTTTTGTTTCTGTGCCAATGTGATCGAGCGCTAAACTAGTATATCAGTGCAGTAACTAAGTGCTAAGCTCATTTTATTACGCACATAAAAAATATGGGATACTCAGGGACAGATCGCAGGGACAAGTGTTCCTGCAGTCCCTAAACAGGATCCTGCTCTCCTCCAATCCACTAGGGGGCATCTGCCCAGTCTTTCACCTCACTCTCTTCCTCCTCCTTCCCATTGACTACCCACAGTTTCTTCTCTTCTCCCTTATATCATCCACATGGTGGGAAATTCCCTTGGCAGGCTTTTTCCCACCTTTATTTTCTTCCTGCCTCTCTGGATCTCTTTAGTTTCAAGATTCCAATAGAGAGATCACTCCTGGGTAATGCCCAGGAGAAGGGATGCATCCCATGCCCACCAGGTGGCCTTGGCAGGTACTAGCGGAGAGCCAGTGAGATGTGCCAAAGCTCACCCATATACAACATAGCACATAGTGGTCAGAATCCTATTGGGACTTTACTCTGGACTGAGTGAAATTGAATTGCAGCTAATTAACAAGCTGCCAGTCATGTGGCTAGTCATGTGCCTAATAATATGACTGGCATGCAGCCAGGCATGCATCTGGCCTGTCTTTAATTTGCTGCAGTTTGCTGCCACAGTTTACACAGTTTCATTTACCCCAGAATAAAATTCCTGTAGGATTCTGGCCAGTAAAGTTTGCTAATCAGCTTTCTTAAAGTCCAGTGGTAGTCAACTTTCCCTTTCTTCTGTGTAATGAATCCAAAAGAATATGGGCACTTCTACCTTGTTGACCACTGGGTAGGATCAGAGAGTCCAAGGTAGTTGATAGGTGAACTTGAAAATATCCAATGTTGTTTGACTGCCTGATGCCAAAGAGGAAGAGCCTACAATCATGATCTGGAACTAAAAACCTTCTAGGTTCAATTGTGAAGACTACGTCCTGAAATCAGTTGGTCAGAACATCTAAGATAAAATGCCATTCCTATACAATGACTTCTTAGAATAATCCTGAGTCATTGTTGACTGTCAGCAGCCTTGGACCTGCATAATGACTATTTTCTGCTATGTTCCAGTAGTTATGCATTTGACATAATGTTCCAGAGAATCATAGGGATATCTTCTTTGTATTTGCTATGCACAGAATGTTTCTGTTCGTTAAATAAAGAGGTCATCGAGATGCAGAGAGCTACAGAAGTGGGAACACTAAATTTTTCATCAAACATGATTTCAGTTTTGTAACCAAGAGTGGAACAAGACTTCCCTGGAAAACTCTCTTCTTTAAAAAAAATCACAAAATAATCACTAGAAGAATGTTGTTACCCAACAGAAGAGTGAAGGTAGGATTTTAGTTGGCCATTGTTTTCTGTCCCCGTATCCTAGCAGCCATCTGCTTTCAACCCAATTGCAGTAGCACATAAGGCTTTAGCACAGAATAATGCTTCTCTTGCAGTTCTTTGGAACTGCTTGCATAATGTCATCATTTATATTAAAATGCAGCACTAAAAAGTGTATTGAATGCCTTGGAGGCTTTTCATTAAACATATCCCAATTATCTGGTGTGCATTAATTTTAAAACTAGCCCGCTGGATCGAAGGATAGCTAATGTCCTGTCTCTGTGTTATTTGAAGAACAAGAGCTTTTAAAATTTGCAACCTGGTGTGCTTATGAGTAGAGGTTTCCTAAAGTCAAGTGGATTAACACTAGCCCTCTGAATTGAGTTGATGATTTGAAGAATTCCCTGGCATCATGGCTGACTTAGCCATTTGGCTAAGAATGCCACAAGGCAGAGTAGCTGTGAAAAGAGAGTTCTTTTTCTGTGTCTGCCTTTTCTTTCCATAAGACAGCGTAATTGCTCATGGTTGCCCCAGGTCTTCCCATTCCACCCTCTTCCATGTTTTGATCCATGAGTGGAGGCAGAGAGTGCTTCGGAATGAATGGTCTTATTAGACCGGGATGTAGGAATACAACTGGAACTTCAACCACAAACTCTGAACTGTCCTCATCTACAGATAACCCAGCCTTCATGTTCACAACCTTTCTTGGTATTATTTCAGAAGGGACATCCCCTGCTTTCCCCCTTTTATCTTCTCTCCACCCACTGTTTTAGGGCTCCTCTTTCCCTTTCTAGATCTTTCTCTGTCTTTTTGGTTTCTCATTATCCTTCATCTTCCAGCTCTGACATTGCACCTTCTACGTTCACATGTAAGCTGGATGTGGGAAAACGCTTCACGGGTGCTTGGAGGTGCAATGGCCGCTGGCAGGGACCGGGATGTCCCTGTCTCCTTCCTCACAGACAGAAATTCTAGTAATTCTCAAAGAACACTGTGATAGTCATCTTCTGCTCAACCATATGCCAGTTCTCTTAGCCACACATCCATTCTTCCCCCTCTCTTGTATTTTCTCCCCCATCTCCTTCACATTCCTACTGAGTTTCTCTCAGGCCAAACATCTTCAAATGCAAACTTGTAATTATGATGATGTGACTCTTTGCTGTAAAGGAGAGTACCTCTAGGCTTATAGACAGTAAGGCCTCCTTTGCTCCAGGTTGTGCCTTAACAACTGAAACACAATAGAAGGTAGTTCAACATGGGATCAGTGTATAGCGCTGTGAGAGATAGCGTAGCACACAGGTCAGAAATCTCCTTTGTCATAAACTCATTAAGGCTCCAACACAGTTCACACTGTTACCTAAGTAAGAGCACAGTGCAATATTCATTACAATGTAATATTTACTACACATATATGATATTTTTCATGCTGTGATGTCTCTTCCTCCATTGTGTCCTAACAGTAACCTAGGATGGGAATTACAGTAACAACTGGCTCAAGTTTTAGAAGAGGTAGTTGTGTTAGTCTGTGCAAGCATATCAGGCAAACTCCAAATAAACAAACAAACAAAAAACAAAAGTATCTGGCATCTTAAAGACTAACTATTGTATTTTAATGTAAGTTTTTGTATGTTTCCATATGTCTGATGAACTGGATGTGTCCACGAAAGCTTACATTAAAATACAGTAGTTAGTCTGTGAGATGCCACATGTTTTTGTGTATTTTTTGTTTTGTTTCTTTGGATTTTGCCTGATAATCAGGCTCAAGGTTTTCCAGCAAGCTTCATGGCTGGCTAAAGACTTAAACTTGCATCTCTCCAGTCTTAGCCTAACAATCTAATTGTTAAAATCTAACCTCTTCACATAGCTTCTTGCTAATACTACTGATCTACTTTATAAGCTTGTTGTAAGGATTACTGGGATAAAGTATATGAAGTCCTTTGAACATTGAAAGTGCTATGTAAATACTAAGTTAAGAAGGGTCCAGAAAGTGTCTTGAGAAAAGGTGTTAGCTTCTGATTTATACCAGTTAATCTAAATGGTCATAATCAGTGTCTTTATAGTAATAATGAAAATATAATTTCTTACATTACTCCAATAATGTAAACATATTATATATAAGTTCTGTCTCTCCTTCTTCAGTGTAGTAGTTGTAATATTAGCCAGCAGAAAAGCTCTTTTGTGAATCATGGCATTGCATATTTTATGAGTTTAAATGGCCACATCACTTTGACCTATAAAGAGGGGGGAGTGCTTTAAAACACTCTTGCAAACCTGTTATTAGCAGAAACCAATGGCTGTGAATAAAGCAGCTATTAATACTTCAAGAGCTGATGCATTTTATTTGACACTTCTGTGGACAGGCTTTTATTAATTATAGAAATTATATACTGGGTAGAAAAGGCATTATGTTGGCTTTAATTGGCTTCAGGTTGCTCAGTGTGGATGAGTAGGTAAGGCTTGTGCGCAGAGGATCATAGCTGATTCTGTGATTGATTGAAATGACCTTAATAAACTCTTATTTATAATTATTTATTTATTCAATTTGTATCCCGCTCCCGTTAGTGTCACAGCACTACTCTGGGTGGGTTACAACTTGTAAAATAGAAAACAAAAATAAAAATAGAAATATTAAAATCAGTAGCAATAACCCTAAAAAAAAGAAAGATGGCACCCGACTAATCTCAGAGTGGATAGAGGAAAAGAGGGGAGGGAAGAAGAGGAGGGGAAAAAAAAAAAAAGGGGGGAAGGTGGTCAGCTGGGGTCGGTGTGGAAAGCCTCCCTGTAAAGCAACGTTTTTAATTGTTTCCTAAAAGTCCACAGGGAGGGGGCTAGGCAGAGCTCCTCCAGAAGCCAGTTCCATAAAGTTGGAGCCACTGCAACGAAGGCCCTACCTCTTGTAGAGGAATTTAGAGGCTTCCTTTGGGGTGGCCACCCAGAGGAGCCTCGACTAGGATGATCTTATGGGTCGAGCAGATGACATTAAGGAGAGACGCTCTTCCTTGGACTTGTGGGGTGGGGCAAAAAAACCAAAAATTAACAAAGAGGATTGTGCTTGTAAAAGGATGTACATAGTACCCTGCTCCTGTCACCATACCCACTTTTCTGGTTATGTGTCATCCATTAGAGTAGCACAAGAGCAGACCCAGTTGTTTAAAGAAAACTGTTTACACTCTACCATCAAAAGCACTGCCTGTTCCAGCAGATCCCATTAAACAAAGCCATAAAGCTATCCAGATACTCAGTTTGCCGATTAGGTTCATCATAAAGTCACATAATGGGCAGAAGTAATCAATGAAAGCCTTTCCCCAATGTGTTTTCATTATACCTGGACTGGATAACTAACAAGGTCTCATGTGCTACATGGATGTAAAGTGAGAAAAAGAAAAAAATACACTGCAAAACCTCCAAGGACCCCCCCTTTTCTTCTTCTTCTTCTTCTTTTTAAAAAAGGAGAGGTGGTATGCCCATCTAGGAGATATGACTTGCACCTTAATGAGTATCCAGTTTTGTTTTTGTTTTTTAAGTCATTGGAGATTTGTTACTTCAGTTTTTCCCCATTTCTGCCTGGGGAGCTTTTCCGTCAACTTCAGGTGAAATCTGTACAATGATTTCTACCTGCCTACCATGAGAGGTTTCTGTTGTTTTGCAAAGTAACAAAAAGTGTGAATGCTGTACTGGGCATAACAGAGTTCTGTTTATTTGCTCAGCTCCTCTTTCTTAGAACACAGCAAAGTCCAAAGCTACTGATCTTATATTACCCCCTTCCTTAGCTTGATTAACTTTGCTAGCAAATGGTGACCATGTGGTGGAAACAAAAAGATGGTGTTTGTTTCTTGGTGCATTAATTCTTTGGGTGTGAAAGCTTTTACATTCATACTAATTTTAGCAACAGCATCTCACTTCACACTTCTACAAATTAACAACAACAAAAACCTCTTATCAGTTATGTAATCATATGGTCTCATGAATATATACTATGCACAATTTTATGCTTATTTTGAGCAAAGGACCGTTCTTCCCCATGCAAAGAGGTGTAACTAACTAGCTATTCAAACCATTGCTGTTTTTTTTAAAAGGTTACAAATCACAGTTCTCTCAACAAAAATGCAGTATCCTAATTGTGGTATTTCTAGACCCTATATTGAATTTATCAGGAAAGAATATGGAAATGTGTATCCCTCCCCCCAGCCCCGCATGGGCAGGGAAGGGTTGAAGGCGCTCATAAGGGTGAGTCATTAATTCACTCTAAGTGGTTGGTCAATAAAACAGGAGAGATTTACTGGGGGAGATGGCAATTACAGAGTCCACAGGGGAACTGAACCCCAAACCCACTGCCCAGAAGTCCTTCTTTCATGCCCATCACATTTGAGTCCAGGAGCAGTTCCTGTCAACTTCCTGGGATAACGTCCATTAGCAGTCTTTATTGTCATGCCTTCTCAATGCCCTGAGGTGGTTCTGTTCACCTCAGTCTGGATTTTCTGCCTCTTGTCTGCATCAGTCCCTGTGTTGGCTCCCTGTGGGGTACCCTGAACCCGGCTTTGGTTTCTCCTGCGCCCTCAGGGCCTGTTCTAGCTGGCAGAGCCTTTGCAGCTGTTGTCTACATAACCAGTGATGGCACTGAGTGGGCATTGGGTGTTCAGGAGGCAGCCCAAGAGGATGTTCTTCTTTCATGGCTGTCCTCCATCCTTTGTGTTTCAAGCGTAGCTCTCAGGCATGGGCTCATATAATGGTAGGCTGTGCTCATCATGTACTAGGGGTTCAGGAACTACCCCCAGGGCCTCACTCCACTCCTCTTCCTCCTCCCATCCTGACAGGCTCACCTCCTCCCTTATATCCCTTTCCTTTAGGCTTCCAGAACTTTTGCCTTATTTCTCCCTGATGACTTCCTCCTCCTGCCCCCCCCCCCCCAGTTGTCTGTCCTTCCCCGTGCCCCTGGTTAGTGACTGCCGGAGGTAGCGATGGGGCACCAGTTGCATATGATCCTAGTCTTCTGACCTTCCAGAGGTAGCATCTGATGGGTCAGGCTGTGTTCCTCTTTTTGATGTCTCAAACAGGTTGCTATTTTCCCTGCCAAGACTAGACTTAGGGTGGGGAAGCTGCAGAGTTGTCAGAATTGACTTAATGGCATGTTGTTATATTAGGAGTTGGGTGTGTGTGTTACACAGCACCATCAGAATTATTTTTGGTAGAATTATTTGCCCCTCTCCAGCCCAGAGAGTACAAGAAAAGAGGAGAAGAGAAGACTGTTAGGAACTTTGGCAGCAATATCGCTGCGGGGGGGGGGGGGGGGGGGAGAGAGAGAGAGAGAGAGAGCAAAGGTTTCTGATATCCTAAAGTAAAGTTCTGACCTAACCACTCAAAACTCATACAAAAAAACCACAGATATTGTCCCACACACCTACACACTTAGTCCTAGTATAGCAAGTTATTAGAGTTTAATTTTATTTTTCCTTCTTTTACACTTAGTTATTATAACTAAGTGTAAAAGAAGGAAAATTTCAGAATGAAAGGCGCAGCTGTGTATTGCCACTACATGGGTGGTATCTGACTGACTGACTGAATAAACAAATGTTTTGAGGGTACAATTGGAAATAGCTGAGCATTGCAAAAGCAAACAAGTGAATCAGATAAACAGACCAAGTGACCCTGGTATAATGAGGTTGTGAAACTGATTTCCAGAGAAATACATACTTGAGGTTTTTTTTACTGTGGTATGGGTCTTGGTGAACCATGATCTGCCTGATAGATGGGCTCATTCTGGGCTTCTTCCAATCCTGTTTTGGAGAGCCATGTGGGTACCTATTTGTGGTTTCCATTTCTATTTTGGGGCAGTTCCTGTAGTTTTCATGGGACTTTTTGAGTCATTGGAAGAAGAGAAATTGTAAATGGATTCCCCCCCCCCCCCCCCGACTACAGTTCCCAGAATAACCCAGCCATCTGAGCCTGGGGGCTGTAGCTCAAAACAGTCAACATTTCACTTCTCCAGATATGAAGGTACACTCTACTGCAGAGGCAGGAAATATTTGCCTCTCTAGATGTTTTGGCTTAGAACTCCAAAACATCCCATTGAGTTTATAACCTAACCTGCCCAATTGTAATGGATTTTGGAAGTTGTAGTTCAAATTCTTCCAGACCTGGTCTACAACTTAGCTTTTTTGTGACTTCTCTATTAAACAGCTCAGCAAGGGAACTTACACTGTCTTCTGAGTTGTCTGTCCTTGGGTTTGTATGGTTTGTGCGTACGTGCCAATATTTTATTTGTGTTCACTTTTCATATGTGCTGTGATATGCTTTGAGAACTATTGATACAATTAGTTATACCTACACATTAATTTCTGTGTTATTCAAAAAGCTCAAGAGCTATTTTTAGTGTTGTGGCTGATGATAAGACAGATATCTTTGACTGTGCAACCCATTGGACTGTAAAGAATATTATCAAAGATCTTGTTAGACAATTTGCTGTGTAACAGGACAGTTGTTATTTCAGGATTCTTGATGTCATAGCATATACTGTATGTATCTTTTATGCTATCTTGTCCTGGTAAAGCCTCTGACTTGATCAGACTGCATGTTTCCATTATGCGGTTTAGGCTTCACTTATCTATGTGTCTAAATGGCAGTTAACTCCAAAGAACCCAGTGGTCAAAATCCTGTTGGATTTTACACTGAAGTAAGTAAAATCACTTAAACTGCTGCTAGTTAATGGGGTTCCTGTTGTGTACCTGGTCACATGCCAGTCATGTGGCTGGGCACACAACAGCATGCAGCCAGCACCAGAGTAAATCCCAATAAGACTCTGGCCATTAAGACTTCCTTTTGCTTGAGCATGATAGATTGTGCTTTCCTGGAATTGAATGGGCTAAAATCTATTTTCTCTAAAATATACAAGCATGTCCTGAAACAAGCCCCTTTGAGAGAGGGGACGAGGTTGTGCTTTCCAAGCTGTGAACCTTGGAAGAGGGATCACAGCTTAGTGGTGTAGCACTTCCTTTGGAAGCAGAAAGTTCCAAGGTTAGCTTGTAGAATCATCAGCTGAAAGGATCCAGCAGCAGGCAGTGTGAAAGATTGCTTTCTGAACTCATGCACAGCTGTTACAATGCTAGACTAATTGGACAATCAGTTTGAGGTGATAATAGACTGCTTTCTGTGTTATGGTCTGGATGAAGTATTTCGAGATTCTGTTGCAGAAACAGGAAGAAAAGGTTCTGGGTGGGCCACCTTCTGCTTACCTTCAGATTCCTAGAAAAAGCTAGGCAAATATTTTAGCTCCATGTATAGAGTGTGTGGGTGGGGTGAGCTTGATTACACTACAGTGTGAAGAGGGGATATGTTCAGAGAGTTTAGTTGCAATTGAAAAATAAGACACACATTCATGCACACTCATACACACATATTGCTGGCATTCTTTTTATGTTTGGAGTTTTAGGAGTTATTCCAGCTAGTCTATTTGCATCAGAAACTTGATGAGTTACATTGATTCAGCCAAGCAAGAGAAAAGCATGATTCACAGGTCTCATCAAATGAGCTGAAAATCATGACTTGAGAATATTGAATATGAAAAGCAGCAGTCTTGGTTGGCAGCAATTGTATCGTGAGTTATATCTGGGGTGAATAAGATGGCTGGTGAGAATCAGAATATTAACTTGCAGTACATTCTGGTGCCCATTTGACTTAGCATTAATTCCTACAGCATCCAGTGAGCCATATTTATAGTTAGGCATGCCCAAGATTGATGCCCAAGTGCCCTCTGTGCAGGTTTACTCCCAAACTAAGCCCACTTGCATTAAACAAATCTTACTCTCAAGTAAGCATATATAGTAGTGGTCATGGGATAGTAATCAAGCATTCTACAAACCACTAAGGATGGAAAAAGACTAGAATGGAGTTCCTCAGGCATGAGTTGATGGCGCTTTCTCCAGAGGTGGTGGACAGCAGAGTTGCACAATGCCATGGGTGCAGGGATGTGCATCAGATTTCAACAGAGCTTGAAGTCTGGGCAGAACCAGGCCTCTTTGAATTGGTTTGTTTGCATCCTCAGGAGATGTGGGCTTTGCTTTGAAAGTAACTGAACTGAAGTGCAAGCCCAGACAAATTTGCTTAAACTACAACTAAGTCTGAAATTTCTAGAAGGGCGGCTGTGTTAGTCCAAAGGCAACTTTTTGCATGTTTGGGATGCATGCTAGACCTTGTAAATTGTAAATGAAACAAATGTATGCCACACATGTAAACTCATCAGAGGATCAGGATGGTCCATAGCTTCCTGTATCTCTCTGTAGCAAACCCAGAATCACCACCAGTGGCAATGATCCTGAGAACTTGTACCAATAGACTCTTGGTTTCAGGCAGCTCAGGAGCCCTAAAGTGCTTTGCCCCCGTGCCAGTTAGCAGCAGGGACAGCTTTGTGGAGGAATTGAGGAAAACACTCTTTGAATAATGTGTTTGTAAATTGGGAGGAAAGCTTCTAATGGCTTAATGTATATTCTGCAGATTTAGAAGTCACATCCCACAATATATGTGACAGTATTTGGTATGTCAAGTGGTGCATTGAATAGACAGCTTTTGTTATCCATGGCTCCCGAAACTAAAAAAGCAGTATGTGAAATTTCTGTTAAAAATACACCTGCAGCTGTGTACAGCTCTGATTTTTATTTTATTTTCCAATAGAAGTGAATGTAATTATAATTTGGAGATATAATTGATTCCAAATACACTAATTAATCTAACTTAATCCCTTTGTATCTATTATGGTCCAGTTTTCTGTGTCCTTGTACTAGCAGTGAAACAGTGAAAACAAAATTATGACAGATATCCAGTTGTGGAGTAAATCCCAGGACTGGCTGTGATCCTGAACCACATATTTTTTGCTTAATTTTGTCTATGACCTGATTTTCCTCTGAACTTGTCCTGGCATTGCCTGTGGTTGTATGTCCCATTCTAGGCTTCTGGCCAGTTGAGGGAACTGTCCAGCACTGCCAGTGGCTGGAAGGCTCAGTGCTGAACAGCAGAGCACAGTTCCACAGCTCCGGTTGGGAATAGGGTCGTGGAAGCTTTTGCATCAGTAGATCCCAGGGAGAAGCTGAAGTTTACATCCTCAGCCTGATTTCTTCATATTCTTCCTGGAATATGAGTAGAGCCTTGGTGCAGGCTGTACTGAGAGCACTGGCTCTTCCTTGCCAACTAGATTCAAATGTGGGTCTTTGTGCTGCAGCATCATGATCAATCTTCAGTTTATGTTTACTCAAGCATTTGTTTTGCATATATCCCTCCAAGACAGCTTACAAAATGTTTTTTAAAAATATACAATATATTATAGCATTAAATCTCAGCTAAGCATATCATTCTTTTGTAACTGCTGTGAAAAAAGTTGTGAGTGGAAGCCATGTTTGTTGCCACAGAGGGAAGAACAATGCCACAGAGATTTCCAAGCCTTGCTTCTGCATCCTGCTTCTGTGAAATCTGCTTCTGCAAACATTGATAAGATCTATTTCTGTGACTTAATGTACAAGAGGAAACATGACAGTTGACAGTGATGATAGAGGAAGCCTGGCGCCGTTTACAGAATGAAGCGCCCTACATTGGCATCCACATACCAAATCAAGATAGTGAATTATGGCTTTCATTTTGAAATAAAACATGCCCTCATGACCCTTTTAGTGACCCTTATCTCACACTTTATGAGAGTAATTTGTAAATGTCTCAGTTCCAGAAATAATTAAATTGCTTTTTCTGTGCTTTGTTTACAGAGGAGAGAAGTTGCTATTGAAATATACATGTTATTACTTACTAATGTCAGATTTTGAACAATCCTAAGGCACACAGTCTTTATGAAATAACTTTAACAAACAGCAGAAAAGTGATGCTTCTACATTGATTTACATTTATTGGAAAATGTCCCAACTTTGCTTTACAAACAGCTTGCCTTTAAAATCACAGTGTAATTTGATTATGATTTCTAGGTCCTAAAGCAGAAAAACTTCCAAGGCTTAGCCAATATACTCTGCTATTTCTAGTCAGACCATAGATTCATCTGTTCTTCATCAATCAGCTGGCATAGTCTGGATCATTGTGGACCACATGCATTTTCAGAGAATACAAAATAACAACAACAGTGAAATATGCCTTCACAAGGCTCAGGTGAAGAATTCAAACTATATTCCAGACTTGGAAATCTGTTTCGTTTTTTTTTCCTTTCAAGGGATAGATGTTTCAATATACAGTACGAGTGATATTTACAGGAACGCTCACATGCTTCTGTCTGTCTGCCTGTCTGTCCGTTCACCTTATTATCATTATAATTACAAATAAAACACTAGACAGCACAATTCAGAAATAAGAGCATCAAAGCCAAGTAAGACTGTGTTAAGGATCAAAATATGTAGGTTTGGATCCTAGTTTAAATCAACTTGAGGAAGAATATAGCACAACACTCCTCTTCTCTTCCTCTTCCCTGCAGCCATCTGTGCATCTCCCCAGGTATTTTGGAGTGCTCATGGGGACTTCCAGAGCAATGTAGAATGGGATACAAAGCTTGCTGGAAAGAAAAGATGGAAAAATCTATCTTTAATGAACTACCTTAGGGCTCGGATCTTGGCCTGATTTAGGGCAACTCCCCTCTCCCCCTGTGGCTTCCCACACTCAATCCCAAGTTTGAACAAGAGGGCTCTTGTGACCCTCTTGAGAGGCTTTCTGGAGTGGTGATGCAGGTGGCTGTGAGGGAAAGAGCAGATGGAGACTTTCCTTTGGTTCCTCCCCCTCCCCAATTTATATGTCTTAGGATTCAAGCAGTAATCTGTTTCAAACTACACTGAAAGTATGAGGAAAGAGTAATAATATGTTTAGACATACGTCTATAGCCGAATAGGGAAGTTACCAAATGGCTACTCTGAAGCAAAGTGGGCACTATCTTCAGGAGGCCCATATGCAGTTAGGATCATACAGCTGAAGCAATATTTGAGATACCGAAGTCCCAAACTGTATGCAGTTGAAGATCAGCAGCAGCACTTGCAGTTGAGCTTGAAAAACTAGGAATCAAGGAAGGTGATATGCTACTTGTGAAATACGCTGAAAATACTGGACCTCCAACCGTACTCAGACAGCCTTATTCTGGGCTGACGGACAGCAGCCTCACAAGGAGCATAGTGATGTGCTTGAATCTGGATGTGAACAAGGCAGGTAGCTAGAACTGTCTTTTCAGTTACTTCTGTATTTCTCTTTTCCTTTATGGAGCTCAAGGCTGTACATACATAATTCTTTCTCCTCTTTTCATTTTATCTTCACAAGTGGGTGGGTAAGACTGAGGAATGGTGCTTGACACAAGGATAAAAAGATGCATTTGGGACAGTTGAGATGATGAGATCGAATTGTAAGATGCCTCTTACTTCCTTCATCTCAGTTGCTTCATTAAAGTCTGCTGTTCACTGTGCAATAGTAGTACTGCCTCCCGTATTTCTGAACTCCAGAAATTTATGACCAGTGCAGCTTAGTAATATGAAACAGGAACACTAGGATAAAAATGGTCATACTGTTGTTATGTGCTGTCATACTGAAACCGACTCATAGCAACCTTAATAGAGTTTTCAAGGTTAGTGAGGTATTTAAGGAGTAGTATTACCAGTCCCCTCCCCCCTGGTGACTTTCTGTGGTAAGTCAGGATTTGAACCCAGGCCTCCTCAGTCTGTCACTTTATCCACTATACCACATGGGAGATCCAGGATAAAAAATACATTGTATTAATGTTATCTTACTAGAGAAGATAAAATATAAAGAAGATGGAGAATATAATGTATACTTTAAGGCTTGCATTATTCTTATTCCCAATTCGTTGGATTCACCTAATGCTTCCTTTATTGGGAAAATATTAGGTACAGTATAAGTTCTAGGTTTGATGCTACGTCCATTAAATATACAGTATGTCTGATATATGAGATTTGCATTTAAACTATGTATATCTTATTTTCAGTTGTGAAAAGAAGCATTTTATTTAGTCTTACGAAAGAATAATGGACCCCAGTGGGATTTTCATAACCCTTTTTTTCTGTTCTTCAGACTTTAACATTTAGTATAGTTGTATTGTGGGACATGGTGGCGCTGCGGGTTAAACCGCATAAGTCTCTGTGCTGCAAGGTCAGAAGACCAGCAGTTGTAAGATCGAATCCACGCGACGGAGTGAGCTCCCGTCGCTTGTCCCAGCTCCTGCCAACCTAGCAGTTTGAAAGCATGTAAATGCGAGTAGATAAATAGGTACCACCTCGGTGGGAAGGTAACAGCGTTGCGTGTCTAGTCGCGCTGGCCACGTGACCACGGAAACTGTCTATGGACAAACGCTGGCTCTACAGCTTGGAGACGGGGATGAGCACCGCGCCCTAGAGTCGGACACGACTGGACTAAATGTCCAGGGGAACCTTTACCTTTACTATAGTTGTCTTAGGTCTCAACATAATCCCATTTATTCCCTTTTAACTCATGAGATACTGTGTGTTAGCTGGTTTCTGATGTGCTGGTGTTATTTGAACTGATGTGAACCTTGAACAGAACACAAAATTATTGGTGTGTTTTGGAAAGAAATTGCATTTGTTTTTACCTCTAAATTGAACTCAAGCTAGGATGCGGGTGGGAGAAAAAGTCTTTCAATTTCTATCCTGCTGCTGCTGATTGTATTTTTTTAAAAAATGAGTGTCATTTTTTTAAAATCTAAAGTTTGCCACTGGCTGTTCTGATTTCTGCTCACACCTGTACACCTATAAATAGCCTCTCTTGTCAATATTTAGTATTCATGCAAATTGCAACCTCATTTTTCAGATGTTTGTGCCGGTTTTTCATTGTCTTTTCCATGTGAGAGGGAATGGGCTGGTTAAAGATGATGGGAGTGGTTCATGTGCCAGACCAGAAGGTACAGGTCAACACTGTTGCTGGTGATGAGTCAGTGCTTGCTGCTGAGAAATTATGAACAATTAACAATTTGCACAAACACTGCCTTCAGGGAAACATCATGGGCCATCACTGAGACGACTAGTACTTGCACCGTAGAGGCTGCTAACAAACAGGCTTGGGCTTTATCTTACAGGTCTCTTATCTGTGGAAAAGATGCCAAGTGCCTACACACTCAGTATGCAGTGAAAGGCCAACTTGTGACATTTCTGCAATGATACCTCACTGCAGGCTGTCTAGCTGCATCTTTGGGGTGGTGCCAGCATTGCCAAGGCGTTGCCAACGTGTGGAAATGAGTGTGTGGAGAAGTAGGTGGGATAAAAGCCATGCAGATGATGTAACAACTTCCAGTCTGAATCACTGACATGTCTTTTGATGTTGCAGTCTTCATCTCAGTCTTTTGTCTTGCTTTACTTCAAAACAAGGGTACCCGCCATGAGGCTGGAATATACTTAGCAGGCCAGCAGCACTTCATATAATACAATTCCCCTGCTTTTATTACAATCCCACGGCAGGCAACAAAAGTAAGGCCACACTATTGGTTACCATACATGGCAGGTGCACACTGCCCATTTGGGTAAGGTGACTGAGATGTATAAAATCTTTAAACTGGGTGAAGCACTGGCTTCTCAAGTCCCTGATTTCCTGAGATGTCCACACACCCCAAGTCTAGATTCATGAAAAGGTGCCCATGACTCTGGCCTCCAGACTTCATATATTACGTGCCTTCTTTTCCCATATAAGATGGAATTTATTAGTTTGGAGTGGAAATTATTTAGTGTGAGAGAACTGAACAAAGACAAAATCCCATGAATGGATGGATGGATGTCTGCCCTCCCCCCATGTGGTCTTTGCCAATTAAGATGTTCTTTTTAAAAGAATTATAGACTTTTGTTTCCTTTTGTAGAGATTGACAAAGTTAATTAGGGAAGAACTAGAAGTCTTTGGACCCGGAAGAACGTTGATGGTTACTAAATCTTACTTATTTATCACTGTATAATTGACTTGGGATTTTGGACTTTAGGAAAATGAGAAGAAACTCTATATTTTTGAATACAGCAATACTATTGTTTTGTTTTGTAGGTTTGGTATCAATAATGGTTGTTTATTTAGGCATATTGTAGCATCTTTTTATAATTAGTATTCATTTTATGTGACTAACTGATGACACTTCGTTCTCTGCACATCAAAATTATTAGCCAGGTTTTACCTATTATTTTTTCTGGTAAACACTGTGTGTATTGCTTCTGTAAAGTAAAATAGACTTGCAACAAACTAGAATACCCTGTTCTATTTTCTCTTCTCCCCAAATAGCCAGCAGTCCATAGGCAATGAACACATTCAACCTTTATTAAACTTTTTCTTTGTTGTTTTCCTTCTCTTATTGGTTTTATCCCCCCCCCCCAAGGCTTTGGTAGGGGTATTTCTGCCAATTTTTGGTTTCCCCAAGTCTGCTGATGCCTCCTTCACATGTGTAGAAAGTTTGATTCTGGTTTCACAAAGATCAATATTTGGAAGATGAGTTTGCTTTTACTAGATAGGATGCTTTGCTTCCTTGCCTTTCACATTCTTGCTGCCTCTTTGGTCTAACTCAAGAGATTGTTGCAAAACCTGCTCTGTCTGATTGGCTCGGTAATGGCCTCATTTACTAGAGCCCAAAGGGCAATGGCTCCTGACGCTAGGCAACACCGATGGCACTCTACCAGGAAATTAACCGGGATGGAAATCATTCTTGTCACAGTTGCCAGATGTAATATTTTATTCATCTAAAATAAATATTTTAAAGTCCTTTTCCGCACCCCCTGATGGCTGAAAAGCCTTTCAAAATGTCATGCTTCGAGATACAAGACAAGCCTGCTCTGGAGGGAAAGAAACAGGCACATGAACTCACTGTGGTAGCTGTCTAAATTAAAAAATGTGGGATTGAGGTATCAGTAGTCAAAGGCCTAACATGGTCATGAGTGTTGTTCCATTCTAAGTTCTCCCTGTCTGTTTACTGCATGCTACCTCTTTCTGATGGTTATAATACATATACAGAGAAGCATAAAGGAGAGCACATGGTAGGGAATGGAAACAGCAACTTTAGTCACATATCCTGGAGAAGAAACAAGCAGGATATGTTGCTCTTAGATAGTAGAAGAAAAGTTACCAGCTGGGTACTCCTGGTACCCAGATATGGGTACTCCTGGTACAAATCCCCATACATTCAGTGGGCCTACCTTAGTGCAACTTGTTATCCGAAGCACTAGGATTTGAACCATTGTTTAAAATCTGCCTGTTGATCCATATTGACCTTTTCCCCACTCTATCCCTAAAACACCTGCAAGCCTATGATGGAAAGGTCAAGCTGCATGGCTAGATTGTGAGCTGAACAGAACGCATGCACATTTAACTATCAATCAGCAGTAGGAAATGTAGGCTTCTTTGTTTGTCTTAGAAGCAATCCATTGGTGCTTCTGGAGTGAAAGGATCAGCTGACAAAGTCCTGTTCTTACCCATGGGATGCCCAAGTGTGTTCACAGTCCTCACATTTGTGGGGGTGGGGCTCCTTCTGTGTTTCCCAAATGTAGGATGAACTGGGCTGGAGAAATCACTAAGCCATGCTATACATGGTTAACACTGCAGAGATGCACTAATAACTTCAGCACCCAATCTGGGTCAGGGTGATTGTACCAAAGGAAGTTTGGCTGTAGTGCCGCTTCCATGTAAGCCTCATAGAAGACACAAGGAAAGGCGGTGTTGTATGCAGCTCCAAGAAGATTAAGCTAGTGTTGTGTCATAATTTCACCTCCAATTTCACAAAGTTGTATTTTCCATGGAAGAAGCTTCCATTTTTTCCTGCTTATTCTCAGGGCTTTTTAGAATTTCTTTCAGATTTCTTTTGATTATATTTTGGTACAAAGGTAGCCAGGAGTGTGGCATTTGTTTCTTTCTTTGTGCTGCACAGCCCTTTATCACCCCGTGGCTTCCCCGGCTGACCATCCTTTTTGGTCTGAGGATGCCGCTTGCTATGGAGGAATTACCTTATGACATCTTCCTTTTGGCTTTAATTGAAGAGTGGGATGCTGAGGAGGCTGCCGCCTGCTGCAGGAATTATTGTACAGCATAGAATAACAGGCAAGATGCACATGTTTCTTTGCTGCTTCGGAAATGAGGTGAATATTCAACCTCATTTTTGACAATTTCTCTGACATTTCTCTTCTTTGAAGTTCTTTTCAAAGGCAATTTTTTTTTCTATCAGGTGGAATGATAGTGTTTGAAATTCTTATGACAGACATTTTCTACAAAGCTCTAGTTTACCTCTAGAAGTTAGCTGCCAAATCCCAAGTCCAGATTTTAAAGCTCTTCTTGGTCTTTAACTGGTTTGGTGATCCAACAACCCTCCAGATGTTTTGGATGCAGGCTGGATACAAGTACTGTTAGTTGTGTTTAACAGTTGGCCTCATAGAAATCAATGCAAAAACTCAGTCATGACTAGTCCAGTAATTTCAGAGGAGACTAAGTGTTGCTTGTCTAGTCTAGATCCAACTGGATATGCTGCATCTCTTGGCCAAAGGTAGAAGGTAGAGTAGGTAGGAAAGAGCAGCAAGCAAATAATGGAGACCTGCAACATCTGCATAATCTCATTCTGAAGTGTTAAAAGTACTAATCCAAAGGTATATTTTGGTGACCAGGATTGCTGCCTGGCAATACTTTTTCAAGGCTCCTCCTTTCAGAATAATCAGTTTACATATGCTAGCACAGATTAACAGGGCTACCTCTTCTAAAACTACAGTTTCCATAGCTTAATTTTGTAACAGTATAGCCAAGTTAGCTGTGTGTATATTTGCAGCTGATTAATAAATGACACAGTGTTAATGTGAGAAAACACAGAGGGTATCATTAGGTGTTCTGCATGTACTTAATAGACTGTGGAAAATTAAGAATGGAAAGATACTTCATTCTGTTTAGAAGACGCTGTACAGAAATATAGAGAGCTAAGAATAATGTGTTTGTTTTCTTTATGAGCAGAATAAGATTGATGACATTTTTAAACAGGCCAGAGCAACCTGTAATCCAACAAACAAGACACACTCCACCATCTATAGATGCTAGACCACTGGGGGTTTAATAAATCTCTCGGCTTTCTCTTAGTGATTGCAGAAACACAGAATTGTTTAAGGAAGTGGTCGGCCACAATAAGTAATGTGACTGATAAGGCTGCAGAGGTACCTTGAAACACTAATTTGAGCAATCAGTAGAATTGCTCAAGGATTGCTTGCTTTGTCCATATAAGGGAGAGGTGTTTTCATCTTCTAAATGACTGTGTACAGTATGTATCTTGAAGATGTTGGGGAAACACTTTCTCCTTCTCCAGGTAAAATCCATGCAGGATGTTCCTGAATAAATAGGAAAGCCTTTTTATAACAATATTTATGTACTATCAAAAGAAGGCAATGATAAACCATGACTGAGTATTTTGTATCTAGAAAATCCTGGAAATGGTCACCATGAGACAGAATTGTCTCATGGTGACTGTGTCTGAGTATTTTCTAGATATAAAATACAGTACTCAGACATGGTTTACCATTACCTTCTTTTGTGGGTGCCCTGGGGCTGCACAGCTTGCCCAAGGCTACACAGGGTGACTCTTCTGCTAGGAAGCAGAGTATGGCTTAGGGGAAAATACTAGCTTTCTGCAGCAAAGGTTTTATAAAAATATTGAAAAGATGGTAGGGGAAAATGTGTTTGGTGTCCAGGCCTTGCACTGGATGTGAAATCTGCCAGAACTTGGATTGTTAGGTTTTAAAAAGCCAAATTGCCGACGTGCCATTCAGTATTATTATTATTTTTTTCTAAATTCCAGCTGCCAGAATTCTCCAGTAATTCCCCAGGCAGAATTGTGGGAGTTCCTGCCCACTAACACAACATCTGCAGATACCTACATTTCACTCATCTGGAATGGGTCCTATCACCTAAGCTGTTTTGGGCCTGCTTCCTCTCCTGATAGGAAACGGCCCCAGTGTTTCCTAGGAGGCTTAGGTCTTTGTGTAGTCTTGCTGCCTGTTAGGCTGTAAATAGGACAACCACTGCCCTATACATATATTCTCTTCACTGCTCCATATGCAGAACACTAGAACTTCTAGTGGTTTAAGATTTCTTTAAACAATTTTGGCTGTGGCATACAACACCATGCGTGTAAACTGATTGCTCTTCCATATCACAATTAATAACAAGCTGGGTTTTCCCTTCCTCTGCTTAAAAAAAAAAAAAGAAACCTGTTGTGGAACTTAAGTGCAGAACAGTCAGCCTCTGCCAGTTTTTAATTGAGAATATTAAAATGTGATGTAATCTCTTTTCAAAGAAAAGCAAATCTGCACCTAAGGTAAACAAACAATAACGTTTGAATGGTGCCCATGGAAGCTCACCTTTATTTCTCAAGAGTCAAGTATTTACCGCTCCTCCACCATTTTCTTGTCTAACTTAAGTACCAGCTAGTAAAAGCACTTTTGAAGAAAGTTCTAAAAATATTCTCCAATAAATGCTGTGTAAGTTGAAAAGTAATTCATAGCAGCGAAAGGAAGGGACATTGTGCTAACTGAACTGGCAGCATGAAATAGTTTGGTGTGTCAACAGTAAAGGGTGTTCTTTGGTGTGGAACAGACCATTCTAGTGAGCCATTATCTTCCTGCCATTTTGGGATATTGCAGATGGTCTAAAATGAAATAGTAGCCTCAACACACAGAACAACTGAATATTGAGAAGATTTGATATTAATTAAAATAAAATTATTTGTTTTCATATTTTTAGCCTGCATGTGAGCTCCTAAGGAAATTTCAAGATCAAGAGCGTAAGAATAATGAAGTAAATAAATAATTAAAATGAACAATTATAACCCTAAGAAACAAATTAAAAGACAGAGAGGGAGAGAGAGAGAGAGAGAGATAGCTTTCTTCTGTATGCTTCTTAGGCACGTTCACTCTGAATTAATTGGGTCCGATTCTGCTACGTAACTCTGCATAGGATCACAGCCTTCACTATTGACCGGCACATCCCTACTCTGAATCAAATCCCACTGAATTCAGTGGGACATGCTCTCAAATAAGTGTGTTCAGGATTGCAGCCTTCATAAATCAGCCCCCTTAGATCCTCAAAAAACCTTTGTAGGAATGGCTGCAGGTTTGTGTACAGATGGAGGCCCAGTGGCCCATTTTATTTTATTTTATTTATTTTATTTATTTATTCTCCTGAAAAAGCTGGCTTACATCATTAAAACACAATATTTAAAAACTAAAAACATTAAGTATACAAATGTTAAAAAAGAGCATTAAAATATTAAAAAGAAATACCACACTAAAATGGTAAGCAAAATCATGATAGCACAATATCTTTCTCCTAGCCTTTAGCTGCAATTCCATTACCCAGCTCTTACCCTTACTATTAGATCTCTCTTGTATTCTTTCTTCTCAGTAATTGTTGTAAGAGGTTATGGGACAACTGTCATTTATTTAAATAAGTGCCTTAGAGTATCCAGCATTCTTATCTTATGCTCTGTTTGTTTGCTGCTGCCAGAAATTTATCCATCGGAGAAATGGCAAAGTCAACAGGAAGCTTTCTGGCAAACTGTGGATTACAGGGAAGTGCCTGGGCATGTAAACTCTAGATTCCATTTCTGGGTGGGTGGAATGAACATTCTTTGTGCAATTTCTTACTAAAAGATTGGGTATTCTACTAGGACAGAGAACTCCAGAGAGAAGGAGGTATATTAGATAGACATATGCTTTGTGTAGTTAAGAATCTGCAATGAGACCAGTGTTCTAACATACCAGAGCTGCTTGCAGATGGGAATCATAAAATACCCGAGTGGCACTAATGGAGGGTCTATGTATGCGTTTGGATCAATGTTCTGGTTCATTTGTTGCTGCTAGATACTTCATTTTAGCACACTAAACAACAAATGGACAACTGTAGCCCTCCAGGTGTTTCTGGCGTACAGCTCTTATCAGCCTTAGCCCAGATAGTTAATGGTGGTGAGTGGTTATTAGAACTGCAGTCCAAAAAACATCTTGAGGGGGGGTACTTGCCCACTCTGGTACTAAACCATTGTGCTAAACTGTGGTAGATAACCTGGTGTGTTCTAAATGCTTTGGACTATGTAGACAGCATGGCCAGTGGTTTGGGATAACACCAGCTGAAGTCCTACTTCTCTTGGCCCCAGGTTAATTGGTAGGCTTTTGTGAATCAATATTTAAGAATATAAGGGGAGCTCTTCCAGATCCGACCAAATCTGTTTGGTTATCCACATGCTTATGAAGTAGCTGGTCCTCCCTTGTTTCAGCTCTAGACTTATTTCTTTCTAGGCAAACATAGCTTTTTATTGTGATTTGTATAGATTCAAACACCTTTTGTCTGAAGACATTGTTAGGTCATTCTACTGACAAACGTACAAACCTGAATGATCTACAAATTCATTTTTAGGTTGGAAGATTATCATAGACAAGTTGTGTCAGTGATATATTAAGCTAAAATGCTTTCAGCACAGAAAGAAATACCCCACAGTGGTGGGGGGAGGTGGGAAAAATATACAAACATAATGACCATCACTTCTTCTGTAAATATTATTTTGTTGCTTAACCATAGAAGGGGAAAAATAAAAACATAAGAGGATGCTGGGTCAGACCTATTTAGTCTAGCTTCCTGTTTCTCACCTTGGCTAATCAGAAGCTCATAAGCAGATCAGTAGCCTTCTCCTTCCTGAGTTTTCCTAGAATGGATATTCAAAGGCATGTCTCTTCTGTTCCTGAAGGTAGCTTTTGTGACTAGTGGTCATTCATAGCCTTATCCTTGTCTAGTCTGTGTTTACAGTTGGTGGTTGTTCATTCCTCTAGGATCATGGATTTAGACAATATCAAGGTGAAATTATTCTCAAATACTGTCGCTTATTCATCTGTAGGTAGAAAAACATGAACAGAAAGATTTTAAAAACTGGAACAGTTTTTAATTACAGTGCATATGAAACTTTTAAGTGTGACTATCCATGCAAAGCTACCCAGAAACAGTAGACATGTTCAGGTGTGGGGAATATGTGGTACTGCTGGTGTTGTTGGGCTGCAACTTCCATCATCCTGGACCACTGTTTATGCTGACAAGGGCAAGTGTTCTGCAGAGTTGTTCACACTGATTGAAAGCTTTTTGCTACTGAACATTACCTAGACTAGAGTATAGTTTGTATATAGAGAGAGGACTGTAAGGATTTAAATTATAATTCACACTCCATATCATGTAAGTTATTTATGACATATTGTTCCAACCTTCTATCACTTGAGCTTCACAATGAAAAGCAAAGGTATAAGAGGAAAGGGAGCCATCTGCACTCATTTTTGCAGTCTAAGGGATACTATATCACAGGAAATCTGTGTGGTAGCATTTTATAGGAAAATGTTCTATAATTACTAAGTAGGCCATTGCATTAGCCCTCATTAACACATACACCTTTCTCAGGAGATCCTCTTCAAGGAATCGAGGCTGAATTGGTTCTAACTTTCCTGAATTGTTTCGACTGTATAGTGCCCCATGCAAATCTGACAGTCCAACAAGAAAGCTTTAATGATATGTTTGGAACATCCCTCCTCTCTATGTTATGCTAGCTGTAGGAAAGGTTCATGAGCTTCAGTCTGGTAGAATCAATCTTCATATTGTCAAGCACCACAAGAGAGGTAGTTTGGGTTTGTTTCCTTTCAAAGTTGATTGTCACTAGTCTCACCTTCTCCTCAGATGCCTCCTAATTACTTCATCTTTTCCCCAAGTCTGTTTTCCTGAGTCCTTGTAGCTAATCCTGCTGCATTTTGCATACATCACTCACTTTTCCAGAGCACTTCATCTGGCTGGTGGTTAAGGAAAGCCTGAAGTAGGAAGAACAATTTCATTTTTACAGTAGTGATGTGCATCTGATTCAGATACATTGGGAGCTACAGTGGCCCTCTCCCAACCAGTTCTGACACTTTCTGAGGCTTTCAGGGCTTCCTTCCAAAGTGAACTGAACCTAGACCCTGCACAGAGTCTCATTGGTATTACATGTTTCAGACTGGCAGCTGCTTTGTTCAAAACTAGACGTGACGCTAATCTTGTTATCTGGAAAACAGAGCTCCCTCAAGTTTCAGAATGTCTGGCTGTAAATGCAACATATTTCTCCCAGCTATACATGTTGTACTTCTCAGCTTTGTTTCAGCTGCATGAGTCTGTGATCCCCCATCTCTGTTCTTCACCATAGAAAGAAACCATGGGATGTTGGAAAACATCAAACATCAATGTGCTTATGTGAGCACCCCCTTCACATTTCATTGTTTTTGTTTTATTAAAAAAGAAAAATTATTCTGTTGATGCCCAGAGACAATAAAAAATGGGCGGTTTGGAGAGAGGGTTGGAACAAAAGGACAGGTACTTCCAGATTCCATTCCCACCCCAGCCTCCACATTATACTGCAGCCTACTACTGCATTATAATGAAAAGCATGTTCTTGCTAAAGGGCGTATTTTGTAATTGGGACAAGAGGTTTCTGTGATTGTAACGCAGGGGATACAATAGAGGGACAGGAGGGATTGAATCGTGGGGATACTGGAATTACGAGGAACTTTGGTCGAATTCAGTTTGATTATGTCTGTGGCAGTATCTTTCATCCCATGTTCAACAACATACTGCATACGGGTAGGAAAGCACACTAAATAGCAGGCCCAGGGGCTCTGTATTTGATAGGACTTTAATTGTTGCAGCCTCTCTAAAGCTCCATGTACATCAGGCGAGTAAGTTCTGACTCAGCGTAAGACAAAATGGCTTGACATTATTTGCAGTGGAAGAAAAACTTGCAGTTTCCAAGAGTATTTGCTATATCTTTTAATTTATAAAAAGCCCTTTGTGAGGTGGCGGAGGCCGGTTCTGCTGCACTTTAGAAACCTTGTATCATCAGGCAAGCGTCTCCTTAAAAATCCTACTTGATATTTTAAGACTCTTATTTACAGCCTTTCATCAGGATTTGGCAGCACTCTCGTCGTGCAGCTACAGTAAAAATCTGAGGAGCTGCTAGAAATTTGGAAAGAGAGCCCATCATCTAGACTGTGCATTCAGCATACTTATCAGAAGAAATCCACATTTTACCTAATAGCAAACCTGTGTTTTTCACTGAATGTGTGTGGCACAACAAAAGATGAATCTTTTGTATGACCCATTTGCCTAAAAATTTCTAGTGTGACTGCAATTGTTGAAAACCCATCAAAGGCATATTCAAAAAGACCTAAAACATACTCATATACACACAACCCTTTTGTGTGAAGCAGCCTTCAGACTAGTAAACAGACTTAAGGGAGAACCAAAAAAGGGGAGGAATTGTGGCAGGTAGCTGTCTTTAAAAAAAAGGGGGGGGGATTATCTTGCACTCCGCTATCAGTAGGAAAAGAGAAAGACCAAGCATGACATAGATTGACTCAATCAATGAAGCCACAACCTTTAGGTTGCATGAGCTGAACAGGACTGTTACTTACATCATCTTCTGGAGGTCATTAATTCATAAGGTCATCATGAGTCAGAAGTATTTGGAAGATGTATAAGAATAAAATCATACATTACCAGCATATCTATGGTCTGTGTACTTAAGGGACTGCTTAGCGTAGTATGCAGCAGGGAACCCCAGTCACCACCAGTTTTATAAAACATGCACTTCTGTAGTGCACTTTACTAGAAATATGCATTTGAGTATACTTATAAAAGATTGGTCATGCACATGCATGTTCATGTAAACAAAAGCCGGGGCTCTTTAGTTTGTACAGAAGTCATTCCAAAATCCATATTGTAATGATGCTTGTATTAGAACAACCAAAAGGGCGCAATAATTGTGACTGTTGAACATCACTGAACTCTTTTTGTCCTGCAAAAAGATTAGTGATCTTAAAAGCATGCACACTTTTTGTACCTTTTTGGTGTACCTAATAAAGGGACTAGCCCAGTATGATTTGCATGTATATAAAACAGCCCCGATGGGCATCAAGCTGGCTGGATAAGCTCAGTGGTATAGGTATTGGGCTATGGAGCTGGACATCAGGAGTTCCATTCCCCACTGTGCTTCCTGTGAGTAGAGCAAGCTGCGCAGTCCCAAGATGCCCCCAGAAGAAGAGAATGGTAAACCACTTCTGAGCATTCTCTACCTGGAAAACCCTGAAAAGTGTCTCCATAAGTCAGAATTGACTTGAGGAGACATGATTGATTGAATGAGTGTCATGTCTGTTGTTTCAGTGGTGGAGAAAAGCAGGTTGGGATTTTATTATGCTTTAGTCTTTTGAAGTATTTTGCATTTTAAAAAATGATGTACATTTGTGTTTCATAGTAAACTGATGTGAACTGTGTTTTTTCAAATTGCTTTTTTGACCAAGAGGTGGCACGATGGACTACTTCAGTATGTTTTGTGGCATTTAGTTTCCTATCTTATGCTGGATCTTGGTGTTTTGCTTGTTGTGTTCTGTTTTGGACTGGTGATGTGCTAGGGTTTGTTGCCATCTGTGTGAGGGTATACTTTCTTTCCAACCAGATCCTCATTCATATTTCTAGTCTGACCATTTGTGTCTCCCATTCTACCATCAGAGCCTTGCCTTCATCACATTGCAGCAAAATACTGTTATTTATTGTTTAATCTGAATATATTTTTAGACTTCCAGTACAAATCTACTCTTACTCTTTCACCTTCATATTGACTGCATGTGCCATCATGGTGGCATATTGGTAAAATGGCATGAAAATCACAACAAATCCTGAGTGCACAGTTGGAAACCTCAGTGCCATATGCTGAGTCATGATATGTTTGACTTACTGTCAGTGCCCTCTAACACTATGATGGTATGACAACATGGAAAGGGAGGATGATATTTTTGGGAATTGTCAATAACATCCTTCTCTTCCTTCTCCCCATCAGCATTGCCACAAAGTAACTGAGTGTGTCAAATGGCACATAATACAGTTAGGGTAGGAAGGCTCTTGTAACTGCAGATGTGAATTCACTACCAGATTCCCTTAACATGCTTAGAGGGGAATGGCAGGCATTGCTGTAAGGTGGAGCAACTCATAAGACCAAAAAAGTGGGATAGAAGAAAATAGGATGAGATAAGTTATGGTAGGAATCATAAGGGAAAGAAATTAGCATATAGTGAGAAGTAGCATGATGATAAACAGCATGTGTTTTCCTTCACCAAGCCTGTATATAACCTGGCACATTCAGAAACCAGATCCAGCTTTTATTTTTAATGGCAAATCCAGTTAGTAAGTTTTTACTTGAAATATTACAGCTTATTCATTCAATTGCTTCATGTTTTTAATTAAAACAAACAATGAAGAATGTGTTTTGCAGGCAAGTTTGATTTTTTTAAAAAAATATATAACCTGGAGCCTAGGAATTGGCTGCCCTGGTTCAACCTAAAACATATAAATGTTATCAAAATTCTTATGAAGAACAACCCTGGATTCATTGCACAGAGGCCATGCAGTCCTGCTGAATAATCAACTGCAATGTTAGCAGTTCTGGAAGGATCTTTAAATCTTTATCTTTTTTTCTTGCCACTACCTGACAGTTCAGATCGTTTTGCAGCCTACTGTCATCTTAATGACTTGATGCATTTGGTGTGAATAGAGAAAGGAACATTTTGTAAGTTACAACTACAGGATAATTTATTCATAGAGGGAAGACATTGTATTTGATAACTGATAAATCTCTTCCCTGCTTTCCACAGCTAAAGTAAAAGAGGAAGGAGCTAATATCGCTGCAGCTAGCCAACTTAGTAATATGCCTGATAACTAACTATAAATCAGCTTAAGATGTAGAAGTTCAGGCCCAAATAAACTTGGTTTGCACCGAAATATACTTAGATACACAGAGTGCAGAACTAACTTCAGTGCTGCGGAGATAAATTTTGAAATGGATGTGCTTTTCAAGACAGCCCCCATAGCTATGTTCTCTCCCTGAGAAGAGTCCAACAATGAAGGCCCCATACCAACACACCATCTCTATCTCAGTATTTATCCCCAACAGGGACAGGTCTTTTGTCAAGCTAATGAGAGTTGCGACCAAGACCAAATGCTTGGGTAGCTCACAACAATATATTATTGCTGGGAACATCCATTTTGCCCTAGCTACTGTGTTTAGCTACTGGAGCTAAACTTAAACAAAAACTCAGCCTTCCATCCTTCTGAGTTTTGTAAATTGAGTATCTAGCTGGTTTGTGTGTGTGTGTGTGTGTGCGCGCGCTTGCAATTACATTGCATAATTAAATCGTAAACTGCCCAGAGAGTGCTTTAAGTGTTCTGGGGTGATATATAAACAGCACACTTTTTTGGAGAGGGGCTCTACTTTGAGTTCTGCCTTTGTTGTGCACTGCTGAACTTTCCCTAAATGCAGAAGGTTTGATTCCAGGTTGTAGGTTGAGGAGATACACTTAGGTGACAGTTTATATGTAAAATATCCCTAAGCTCCTATCTGGGCTGGGTAAGGCAAAGCAGGCTGGAATGAAAGACAAGATGGAGGTGCAGGTTAGTAGAAACTCTGGCTTGTGAGAGTTTCTATTCAACCTGTTCTGGAATAGGCTGCACTTCCTGAAAAATCAGGTTTTCAGTGTGGAAGTGCTCATGGTCTCTGTGCTGCCACGAGACTCCCAAGTGGCAGCAGTGACAAATGATGTTGCAGAACCCCATTATAAGTGTACCACTTACAACCTTTCCTGAATTGCCAAACTTACCATCTATGCCTCAGCTGCATTGTGTTGCAGCTACTACTATGTGCTCTGTGTGGGGCTACCCTTGAAGTGTGTCCACAAGACTCAATTGATGCAAAATGCAGGTGCCAACCTGCTAACTGCTGCATGTTTATGGAGATCATGTTGCTCTCTAACACTGAAAGACTTACACTGGTTTCCAGTTGCCTTGCAGGCTGAATTCAAGATACTGGTTTTAAATGTTAAAGTCCAAATCAGCTTGGGGCCAGAGTAGGAAATCTTCAGGAGCTGCGGAACAGGGTATGGAATTATTTAAAGCTGGAAAATCGCTGCTGGTGGTCCTGGTCCCACCAGGCTTTAGTTAGTTAGTTCGTTCGTTAGTTCGTTCAACTCACATACTACCTCATAGTGCTTAAAGCACTCTCGGGGCGGGTTACAATGTCATTATGCAGGCTATACATGCACACACCCCCGAGTTAGATGCTCATTTTGCCAACCTCAAGAAGGATGGAAGGCTGAGTCAACTTTGAGTTGGCTACTGGAGCCCATCGAGATCGAACTCAGGTTGTGAGCAGAGACTTGGAAGTAGTACTGCAGTTTAACAATTGTACCGTGGGGCTTGCAAATACATTTGCTGTTTGACATCCTGGAGTCTACTGAATAAAGTGTTATATACAAGTTTTAAATCAATGACTGTGTGGATAATTATGGTGTGAGAGGGGTGTCTGTTTTAGTTGTAACAAGAGAATTTTGCTTTTAGTGACTGTTTTCTTTAAAGCTAGGAGCAAAACCAGATTTCGTCCTTGAAGAAAAGTAGTTCGTCACTAATCTAATCTTGTCTCTATATAATTTGATTTCTTTCAAACAGTGAAGAGAAATTTGGTAACAGCAGCCAGGCCACTCTTAGCACATGGAATCCCATTTTTGATATCTTTGAAAATAAAATCCAGCCAAGACAACTTTCTCAAAGAGTCATGATGGAGATCCTCAAGCTCATGCCCTCCAGATATTTTGCACTTCAACTTCCATTATTCCATACCACAGGCCATGTTAACTACTAGTTGGTGGGAGTTGTAGTGCTAAATATCTGGAGAATCACTATGGTAGGGAAGGGTGTGTAAAGGCAGCTAAAGAAAGCACTGTCAGTAAGCTTGACAGCAAGCCTTTTATTTTTAAATGAAAAAAGTGTTTACAAATTTAACTTCAAAACTCCAAAACCTCACCTCATCAGTGTTCTTACTTAAATTCTAATGTCAAGGTTCATTTCACAAATTGTAACCTTGCAAAATATCCAAGTATGTTTTGGATTGTTTCACCCTTGGGTTGGCACTTCTGTCTACAAACTGAATAAAAGCAATCGATGTATTTATAAAATTGTCGGTATTTGTTGGGTTCCTTCCTACCCTTACTTCATGTGTTAACTTTTCAGCAAAGGCTAACCTCCATACCTTTTCATACTAAACATTAATTGATAATGTTGCACTAACCTCCCATCTTTTGGCCATTTCCATTCTAGCAGCTCTTAATAAGAAAAAAAAAATCAAATTATTTGCATTTATAAAAATATTTAAAGGCACTAATTCAAAGGAACTAATTCTGGTGTCAAAACTAAATTAAATTTTATTATTTGACATATTTCTTGTCTACCTTCTTCCCCAAATTTGCTACTAAATGACAAAACCACTGTGCATGTATATATGTGCCTCTTTCCTCACATATCATCCAACGTTGCATATTAGTTATTTTTTTAATGTAAGCTAATTTTGTAGGTGTTAAATACCATTGATGCAGGAGTTTAATAGTACTCTCCCTAACATTTGCTGAAATATATCTCAGTGCCAGGCTTCTCCATATTGTTCCTCATTCATCATCTGTAATATTTCTCTTAATATCTTTCCCCCATACCATTCTTAAACCTACAAATGTCAACATGTATTAAAGTTAGAAATGATAATGTTAATAGACCAAGCTTAAAATATGCAACTTGTCCCTTAAAACGGCCACAGTGCCAGAGGACTGGAGGATAGCACATGTCACGCCAATTTTTAAAAAGGGAAGGAAGGGGGACCTGGGAAACTAGAGGCCGGTTAGCCTAACGTCTGTTCCAGGGAAGATGGTGGAAAGCCTCATCCAAGATAAAATCTTAAAACACATAGAAGAACAAGCCTTGCTGAGGGAAAATCAGCATGGCTTCTGCAAGGGTAAGTCTTGCCTCACAAACCTTTTAGAATTCTTTGAAAAGGTCAACAGGCATGTGGATGCGGGAGAACCAGTGGATATTGTCTATCTGGATTTTCAGAAGGCATTTGACGCAGTCCCTCACCAAAGACTGTTGAGAAAACTCCACAGTCAGGGGATAAGAGGGCAGGTCCTCTTATGGATTGAGAATTGGTTGAGAACCAGGAAGCAGAGAGTGGGTGTCAATGGCCAATGTTCACAATGGAGAGAGATGAAAGCGGTGTGCCCCAGGGATCTGTCCTGGGACCGGTGCTTTTTAACCTGTTCATAAATGACCTGGAGACAGGGATAAGCAGTGAGGTGGCCAAGTTTGCAGATGACAAGAAACTTTTCTGGGTGGTGAAGCCCAGAAGGGATTGTTAAGAGCTCCAGAAGGAGCTGGGAGAATGGGCGGCAAAATAGCAAATGTGTTTCAATCTAAGAAAATGTGAAGTAATGCACCTTGGGGCAAAAAAATCAAAACTTTATTTATCAGCTGATCGGTTCTGAGCTGTGCGTGATGGATCTGGAAAGAGATCTTGGTGTGCTGGTGGACAGCTCGATGAAAGTGTCGACCCAGTGAAGAAGGTCAATTCCATGCTAGGTATCATTAAAAAGGGGATTGAAAATAAAACAGGCAACATTATAATGGTATTGAACAAAACGCTGGTAAGCCCGCACCTGGAGTATTGCATACAGTTCTGGTCGCCACACCTCAAAAAAGATATAGTGGAACTGGAAAAGGTGCAGAAGAGAGCGACTAAAATGATGACTGTGCTGGGGAACCTCCCTTATGAGGAAAGGCTACAGTGTTTGAGGCTCTTTAGTCTAGAGAAAAGGCGGCCTGAGGGGGGACATGATTGAGACGTGTAAAATTATGCAGGGGATGGATAAAGTGGATAGAGGGAAGCTCTTTTCCCTTTCATGCAATACCAGAACCAGGGGACATCAGCTCAAATTGAGTGTTGGGAGAGTGAGAAGAGACAAAAAAAATATTATTTCTTTACCCAGCGTGTTGTTAGTCTGTGGAACTCCTTGCCACAGGATGTGGTGATGGCATCTGGCCTAGATGCTTTCAAAAGGGGATTGGACTGATTTCTGGAGGAAAAGTCCATCACAGGTTACAAGCCATAATGGGGATGTATAATCTCCAGGCTTAAAAGGAAGGTACCTCAAAATGCCAGATGCAGGGGAGTGGTATCAGGAGACAGGTACGTATCTAGTTGTCTCATGTGCTCCCAGAGGCATCTGGTGGGGCCACTGTGAGATACAGGAAGCTGATGGGCCCTTGGCCTGATCCAGCAGGGCTCTTATGTTGTTATGTTCTTATAAATGCGGGAGGAAATGTTTGAAACTTAAAAAATTAACAGGATAAAAAGGAAAATATCAATATGAAGGTGAAAGAAAGGAGATTCAACTTTCACGAACTCTTTGTACATCTGGATAAGAAAGGAGGAAAGATGATAGCTAGAAAGAAGATATAGAACAAGACCAAGCTTAAAAATAAGAAACAACACATTTTAAAAGAAGAGCCCAAGAAGGATAACAAAAGACAATATAAACTTCCATCACTTCCTCCTGTTTGTGAAGATCTGAATGCACGAGAAGGTATTGAGGATTTATTGTCACAGAAAGTTTTTTCAGCAGGTATATTAAATATTTGTTGTGGTCAACAAAATGATGGCAGTAGGAGGGTTAAACAATCCTTTGCTCTTATTTCGATGAAATGTCAGGTTGCTTTGTGTAACTGTCCCAAACCTAGGGAAGTGTTAAATCAGCTTCAAGGGATATTGCATTTATTACAGATATTAAAGCAGGCAAAGGTGGGCTTAGTTGTTTGAAATGTTGTAGAAAAAGTGAAATATACATTTTATTATTATAACAATGCCAGAGCAATAATAACATCTGCTGAGAAGCAGGTAGAAAATGTTATCTTTAGAGCTAGTGTGCTACTTAATAGAATTGGAATAAGAGATGTTATTTTAAATAATTGCACCCAATTCCTCTTAACGACCTCCCAAAACAATCAGTTGTTAAAGCGTGGAGGTGCTGTGAAAGTTGATAAATGTCCACTGGACTGCCTGATTAGTGTAGATGAAAAAGAGGCAAACAAAAGAGGCAGAATCCTCAGTATAGCAAACCATAGATTGTAATGAGGCAGTTCATTTACACTCTAAAACATTCTATTTGGTTTTATCCCTATTTGGGAATAGTGATTGTGATATAGAGAACCAACTGGATAATCAAGATACAGCTGAGGAAGCATTGATAAAGCATTTATTTTTACTTATTTTTATTTTCACTTTTTCTTATTTGTTTGATTTGTTTGTTTGATTTTAGCTTGTTAACTGCCCAGGATAGTGCATTGCACTAATGGGGCAGTATATGAAATTAACAAACAGACAGACAGACAATCAAACAAGGGGTGTATAACAGTAGACACTTTCCAGGATCTTCGTACTAAAATGGTATAGGTAATTGCAGGTACTCCCTTGGATAATTTATCTATTGAAGAAATGATGGTAGTTATCGATATGTTTAATACTAATGTCATAGACTTAGTTTATATCTGCTTCCAGCATGAATCAAACCTCTTAGAGGGACAACTTATTGATTTAGTAGAAGAGGAAGAGGAAGTAGCTTCAGAGAAAGGTTTTGACATATTGTCAGTAAAAGATCAATATAAAATTATTGGTAACCTACTGAATCTACAAGTGCCTGAAGAAATACTTCACAGTATACATGGAAAGATGAAGGTAAGTGAAGAAGACACAGCTTCTTTAGGTTTAGCAGGAGACTTAACAGAATCAAATAGTCAGAAAGTCCATGAGGATTTAATAGAAGAACAGTCAAAAACAATATCAGATGGAGACAGCTCGATAATAGCTTCACAGTGCCAGAGGAGCTGCTCTGCAAATTAGGTATGTTATACCCAGAGGTTTGTGTTATTACAAGGTCTCTTAGTCGCCAGCCAATGTCTACTTATAGTATTAAAGGACTTGGGCAACTGGTATATGGGGGATGTATAATAGAAAATAGTGAATAGGATATGATGGTCAAACCAAGGGATGGCCAAATGATTTTAAAAGAGTACATTATCTGTCTGAAGTGTTATTCTTTAAATGTTTAGGGGCTTGGGATCACTTATTAAGAGAAATGGAATAACTAATATGTTAAGGAGGGGATGGGAAACCACATACCACTTTTCTTCAGGAAACACATTAAGGTAAATTAAAGATTTCACATTGTTATTCTTGGTTTGACCAACATTATGTAGTTAGAGGTTCTTCAAAATCTTGAGGAGTGGCAGTAGTTTTGGCAATACCTTTGCCTCTCCAGATGGCAACTATTCTGACTGATCCAAGAGGCAGATTTGTTTTTGTTAAAGGTCTATTGTGAGGGGAACGTATCACAGTAGCATCTGTTTATGGTCCAAATAAAGACCAGTATGGTTTTTTAGGTGAAGTATTATACACCTTGAATCAGTTCAGTTCAAGAGAAGTTATAATTGGAGGAGATATTAGTTTAAATAGTGAAAAGCACCTAGATACCCGAAAAGCAAAAAAATAGTCAGTTGGTAAAATTAAAATGCCTCCTGAAACAATTATTGGAAAAACATGCTGGATGATGGTTGACATCTTTAACACCCTGGAGTTAAAGATTATACATTTTATTCTCCAAAACATAATCATATTAAAAATTGGATTATATTTTGTTTCACCTATCAGTGCTAAAAATATTGTAGGGGCCGAGATTGGGAAAATCTTAAATTCAGACCGTGCATCAGTGCAAATAACACTGCATTTTCATCCAGTAACTCCTGTGTGGAGCATGAATGAACAACTGCTACAATCGCAACAATGTGTAAGGAACATAAAATCGGGAATTGAACTTTTAAAAATCAAAATCAACAGGATCACCTCAGTAACTTTTGTGGGATACATTTAAAGCAATAACAAGAGAGGTATGCATCTGTACAACATCTGCTGCTAACAAGCAATGCAAATTAAAATGAGATGCCTTATTAAAGGATATTACTAAGTCAGAAAAAGAACACAAAAAAGCAGGTGAGGCTAAAATGTATAGAATCTTACTTCAGAAGAGAGCTGAGCTGGGTGCATTGGAAACATACAAAATTTCATCTAATTTACTTTAAGTACAGCAAAAATATTATGAGTTTGGAAATAAAGCCTCTAAATTATTAGCCTCTAGATTCAAGAGAGAAAAAAAGTTAACCCAGAAGATAATTACTTCAATTACAACCAAAGAGAATAAAGTACTTTGGGATAAAAAATCAATTGGGGCAGGATTTAGGATGTTTTCTACTAATCTTTATCAATCAATCAAGCTGTCTCAGGAAGAAATAGAATGTTAATTAATTCAGGTTCCAATTAAGCAACTCAGCCAGGAACACAGGGACTTGTTGAATGGGCAGATAAAAGTAGATGAGGTTAGAAAAGCTATAACCAAGCTTCAAAACAATAAATCTCCTGGTATTGATGTTTTTAATGGTAATTTTTGTAAAAAAAAATTAAAGATATGTTAGCCTTAGTGCTGACTGATTTGTTTAATAGCATTATGAAAAGAGAAGATATTCCAGAGTCTTAGAAGACTTCATGTATTGTGTTAATTCCCAAACCAAGAAACATTCCTCAGGAGGTGGAATCACACCATCCTATAACATTAGTCAATCAAGATGCAAATTTATTTGCAAGCAGTTCTAGTTGCAAGTCTTAAATATATTGTGCCTTGCTATGCTTTATTGGATCATGTGGGCTTAATGCCCAGAAGATAAATAGCTGATGCAGTTAGACATTCTAAATATTGTCCACTATTGTAAAACTAAGAAGCTTTCTTTAGATGCAGGTAAAGCTTTTGACAAGTTAGAATGGTCCTTCTTGGAACAGTTATTGATTTAAATAAATATGGGTGCTGCGCTTCACCAACTAATTAGCTGATTACATAGAGATTTATTTGCTTTCATTACAATAGATATGAAACAAAGAAAATAAAACTGGGGAGAAAAATGAGATAGAGGTGTTCATTGCCACCTCTTTTGTTCACCATTATGATATAACTTTTAGCAACTTATATATATATGTGTTTAAATCCAGTAATAAAATAGGACCAAGAGAACGTAGAGTTTATCTGCAGAAGGCATGGCTCTGTTTCTTTCAAACCCTAAAGAGGCAATTCTAGATCTATGGTCTGAACTTAAATTGATGGACAAATGGCAGGTGTAAAAATCAACAGTACAAAATCTGAAATGTTATGATTCAATCTCAATAAAAAGATACTACAAAGGTAGCAATGGATTTTGGATTTATTTACAGTCTAAAC
The DNA here is from genome assembly GCA_037013535.1 of Intellagama lesueurii. Taxonomy (NCBI): domain Eukaryota; kingdom Metazoa; phylum Chordata; class Lepidosauria; order Squamata; family Agamidae; genus Intellagama; species Intellagama lesueurii. Next base: position 105,660,920 of record JBAJHW010000003.1, read on the forward strand.
ATATTAAATATCTAGGTATTACTGTTTCCAAAAATGTAACAAAGCATAAAAAAACAAATTATAAACCATTATATACGAAAATAAAGCAAGATCTTTTGGCATAGTAAAAAAGTTCATCATCATGGTTTGGAAGAATTTTTAAAATGTTAATTATTCCAAAACTTTTTTTTTCTTATTTCAAAGAACAGATACAAAACTTCTTCAAAAAAGCCTTACAACATGGGAAAAAACTTTTTTGTAAATTCACTTTCAGAGGGAAAAAAGCTAGATTGTCTCATAAAGTGTTATTTAGTTTACTTAAGGAAGGGGGACTGGGAATCCCAAATCTTCAGCCTTTCAGTTAGGCAGATGCTTCCTCTTTTAAACTCAGAGTTGTAAAAAACATGTGTGGAAATTGAACTAAATGATATACATCTGGGAAGTGCATTCTTCGTGCCGCATCTAAATATGCCATCTAGAAAATAGCTAATCAATTTCTTGAGAAAATTCTCAAGGTATGGAATAAATGGATGCCTAAATTGGCACCCTCTCTATTGCTATTCATCCCATTTCTTTTGCATCTTCTTTTTTATTGCCCTAACAAATGTGAGTAACTTCAAGACTGGGAAGGTGCAGGTTTTGTTACTCTTAAGGACCTGTATTATGGTCATAAACTGATTACGGACAACGAATCAAGGAAATGTTTTTTTCAAAATAAAGTAACATCTGATAGTTTTCTATACATCAAGTGTTGTTTATAACTAACCCAAAAGTAGTACAACAAGGTAAACTTTGACTACATTAGAGGACATAATATTATCTTATAAAAGTATTACTTGATCTGTTTATAAAATATTGAATGAAAGCCTGCCCAGTTCTTCAAGACCTCTGATGTCTGCCTTGGTGGATTATAAAAATATTTATACTGGGGACTCTTTAAACAAAGCAAAATATAATCTTTAAGCACATTACCATAGGGTTTTTAAGTACTCGATGATTAGGTCATGATTATATTAGGTTCTAATAAGGACCAGTAGAACATGTATTTTTCCACTTCCTAAGTGCCTTCTATTACTTGTACATTTCTAAACCACTCAGTAGCCAAAACACATTGGGCAGTTATCAAAACAGAGGTTAAATTCAGAAAATACAAGAATATACAACAGAATATAACCTTGTATCTAATAAACAAAACAACCATAGAATAAATCTAATAGCAACGAAAAGCAGAATGGAAGGATCTAAAGAACAGTGAAGTTAAAAAAAATTAAAAGGGGAGGAAGAACAAAAAACACAAAGTGGCTTGAGAGGATAAAAAGATCAGAGCTGGCAAAAGTTACTGTCCACTCATTAGGGTTTTGTAGGAATGTAAATTTTGTAGGAAAGTAATCCTGGAGAGAATCTTGAGAGAGAGAAATATAGGGAGAAACCTAAGAAGATGGCATCTAATTAAGTGTCCACCTAGGTTAGTTTCCATTGTCCTGTTCAATGTTGCCAGAAAGCCTACTTCCCCAAGATTATTGAACGTGTTTCACAGCTGAACAGAGATTTGAACATCAGTTTCCACATCAAAGCCCGATATCTGCCATGCCACACTGGTTTCAGTTGTTAGATGATATTTTCAGTGCTGCCAAATCTACATTCTGAAATTATTCTATTTCCTGTAAAAGTCATATTAGACTAACAAGGTTGTTTTTGCAGTCATTCAGTCACTCCAAGGCTAAATTCTTTATATTGTTTCTCTTTTTTTAATTTTGAAGTTACATTAGTCCTTTGAAATATTGCTGCTTAGTCTGATATCAATGCAAGCCTTAATTTCAACGTCTGCTGAACAATGTTGCCATTTTGATTAGCACATAATATGTTAGTTAAAAGACCTCCAAGCAAATCAGGGTGCCCTTACTAATGAAAGAAGCATTAGGGAGTTCTGAAGCTATTATGAAATAGCAGGTTGTTGTAATGGATCGTTAGTGAAACCTTTCTTTGAAAAAACGCCTCTGGTTTTCAGGTAGTTGTTTGGGATTAGTGACTAATGTATCTTAAAAAGATGCCAGCTGACATGTGGTAACTTTTTTTGTGTCAAGTATTTCCCTGCCACCTGGAAATGTACTGTGTGCTGATGTCATATCAGCAACAATTTTTAAAATGATGGTTCAGTCCTTTTTCATTCCATATGAGAATGACCAAAGAAATGGGCATCAGTTCCTTCCCTCAATGCCAGTAAGATTTTTATTGTAAAATGAATCCTGGTAACTAGCCAGTTCTTTTTTCCTATATTAACATCACAGTAACCAATATCAGGAGTGCTGGGAAATGCTCCATTATTAGATAGAATTTTTTTAAGGTATTCCAAAGAAGTCCGTTTCTTCCCTTCGTAGCCTGCAGTTGGCTCAGATACAAAATCACAATTAGTAGAATAAACTGAACATTGTGAGTAGATGTTGCAAAATAAAGAGTTTGCCACACTCTTTCCATCTTCACCAAAGAAGGACTATAGACACAGCGATATTCTTTTGAGAAGGCTAGTTGCAGGGACAAAAAGCATGCTGTGGTGAGTAACTGCTAGGAAATGAATTAAAAAAAAACCTATCTCCTGAATATGAATACAGAGATGGTGCAATGTTACATTTTTGGACTATAGCCCCTAGAATCTTCTGAGCGTTACATTCCTACAAAACAACTTTCCCATCTCAGTCTAAATACAAAGCAGATTTGAAGAGAACAGTAATATCAGGCAGGAAACAGATCCAGGGGCCTTCTGCTGAAGATGATGAGTCAAGTAGGTCTTCCCGTTGAGGTACAAGGTTGCCAAAGCATCTGTGAGGAAGGGGTGCCCAAAATACAAAAAGCTCACTATGTAAGAGGCATGGGGCAGAATCAGAGGTCTGTCAGTGTCATAAGAGGACACTCCCTGCCTAGTATTTCACAGATATTTGCTAATTAGCACCTTTCAATAGGGATCTAATGTACAAGCATGCAGTGATGCTCTTGTGAGATGCTATAAGCCCAGTCCTAATTATATATTTTTTCCAACCCCCCTCCCCGATTAATCAAACATTCTTTCACATGTATATGGTGCCTAGTTGCTCCTGTATATTAATAAATCATACAACATGTAACACAGCATGACATGATGCATTGTCACATGGCTGTCTGCTTTGGAAGCTGTTTTCAATCAGAAGTAGTGAGGAGTCATCAGTTGGCTTCCCATAGTAGAACCTTTTTAGGTCTCCTAGGCAGAAGAGGTTTTTGTTCTGTTTTGTTTTGTTTTATCAGACTTTGGCTCTTTTTAAAGAACCGGATGCTACCCACTCTAGCATGGAACAAACACAACTGTTTCTCATACAGCTATAATTCAGGTAAATAACACAAGCGTATGAGTAACACAGAATAATATTGGAAAGAGTCAAAGTAAAAATAGTCACTCGCCTTTCCCTACTTGTGCTTTCTTTGTTTTGCTTTGTCTTTGAAGACAGTGTGATGATCCAAGTTCCATTTCTTTGCTCAAGGGACAAGTTCCTGCTTGGTTTCAGCAGTGCTAAATAAATGATCTTAGCAGCTAATGCAAAAGTTCAATCTTCATGGGGCTTTTGGCACAGGAGTTTCTGTTTGCTTGTGTTTAAATGGGAAACTAAGCTGGCTCAACGGTAAAGGATTATTTTTATTCTTTTGTTTCACCTCCAGAGACAGAGAAAAAGAGAAACAGTACAAGAAAGTCAAGCAAATATAAGAAAGAAATCCTGCTGTATTTTCTCTTTCCTATCTGTTTCTTTCTCCCTTGACCTACTTGCTATGTGGGAATGGCATGTAAATATTTAAGGACCTGTCTTAAATATTTCTTCTCTTGCATGAATTATGCGTATGAAACCTAAGCAGAATTGTAGCTGCCAATTAAAAGGCAGCAATGCTGTAGAGCTGCTGATGGGTGGATGTAATTATCCCAACTCACCCCTTCACCAGGTAAAGTCGTGCAGCTGCAGTTCTAAATTTCAGAATCAACAGTCTTGCAGTGGTGTGGCTATTGCTAGATTTGCTGCAATAAATTCTCAAATACTGTTGAATGCAAATGTTGCTGTGTTGCCAATTCATTAATTGTTTTACTAACTATCTGTTTCCATGGCTAATTTTTTGAAAGCAACTTCTAAAAAATCATCAATATGTCCATATAGTTCACTGCCAACCAGGATTGCCTTGTCCATTGGCTAGGCGAGACAGTTACCATGGGCCAAAAATCTTCATTGATTCATTTATTTATTGATATTTACTTATAACCCACATTTCTACCTGATAGGCCCATGGGGCAGCTTCTAATAATGCAACTATAAAATGCTTACAGATTGAATAAGAACATTGATAAAATCTCATAAATTGCTAAACCACAGAGACTAACAACGGTCTATGTAACAAGGAGGATTTAAATGTGAACCTAAGATCTGGTAAACAAAGTCTTACTTTGTTTCTTAAAAGCCAAAATCTCATTTTTCCTTTCTTTCCCCTTGATATAGCATGCTAAGCTGTTTTTATCTGTACAACAATGAAATTTTGAACGCAAAGTAACTCTGGATTCTTACAAGTTTTTAAAGCAAAGGTTAAGAGCACATAGTTAGCAGGAGAATTCTTGTATTATTTCCTACTTTTTAAGTGTATGGTAGTAGTAAGTGCCTCCTGAACTAAAACACATATTATATGTTATTTATTACTGCTACAAACATTTGTCCTTTAGGATGGGATGATAGTGCCATCTCTTCTGTTTCTAATGGCTTTTGCAAGCCTAAAGATAAAGCAAATGCAATTATTGTTCTTTACTTGCTCAGCACCCTGGAAGTTAAAGCCATGACCTTAAAGAGTACTTTATGGTACCAATTTAAAAACAGCGAGCATTTATACAGCACATTTCCAGGGTTTAAAATCCTTCACACATTATCTTATTTATTCTTTTAACAGTTGTGATACGTACCAGCAGCTCATGGTCCAAGCAGGTGTGGTGCTTCATCCCAAGGTGGCAGGATGAGGCACCACCTTCATTGGACCACAGCTACAAATACTGTTGAACTGTAGGTGAAGGTTTAAAGCTGAGAAATGTGAGTTGCCTTTGGCCACCTAGTGAATATGTGGCTGAGGTAAGATTTGAACTATAAAGGCAAATTTGTGTGGTGTGCACAAGGGACAATGCCTTTTCAGTGATGGGTGGTCTCACACAATTACACCCCCTATAGCAAATATAATAATTTTGCTTCTTGCTGCTTTTTAGGCAGGCCTAGAACTGAGAAGGACGGGCAACATTTCTATTTGTTCTCAGTGGCCCTGTGTAGATTTTGGCAAGTTGAAATAGAAGGCAACTGGATTTACTGGTCTTATTTTATTGTTTCCACGCTCTCTGCTGTGTTGTTGCTTTTTTAATATTGCTGTATGTGTTCATTGACTTGGCTATTTTTAAATGCTATTTTAGGAAAATGCAGAATTTTGAACGGCAGCTAATAAATTTTGTAAGCAGATGAAGTAAAAGATTTGCCAAATGTACAGGTTAAGGGCTGCAGATACTCCACGACACTCTTCTTACTCTCCTCCTTGCTCTTGTACTGTATTCAAGCTTTAGGGCTTAAGGATACTTCTGAATACATGTGTGTATTTTTTAATATGTTGACTGGAAAATTACCTTCTCAAGTAAGACATAGTTGGGCAGCACATAAAACTATAATTATCTGCAACTGTCCAATTAAAGCTTGTTACCTTCTAAGCAGGCTAATTAATTTCACTGACCTCAGCCATCTTTTTTCTAATCAGAAAGGTAGGAAAAGGCAAAACTTACTGTTAAAAAGTTTTATGTGATCCTATTGAATTTACAATGATGGTTTGCCATTAACAGTAGTTGGTAACCCGATGTACGGTATTTCTGTTCTTTTTAAGAAAACAGCAGAAGAAATACTTTTGGTTAATCTAAATAAAAGATTTTACCACATTGGAAAAGATTTCACAGTCCTGGATTTAGTCCCAACTACAGCAGAGTCACTGAATCAAGAGGATTCACACAACTGTTGAGTCACCGTTCAGTAATTGATGCACTGTGCCACTCTAGCTATAATTTCCAAATGTCTGAAGTCTAATTTTTTTAAAAATCACTTTCTTTTTGGATATTTAGTGCTGATTCAAAGCTTGCTTTTCTGAATTGGCACAGTACAGTCATAGGTTTATTTTTAATGTGAGGTGTTAGTTGAAATTTATATCCCTAAATGTGCCAATTCAGGGAGAAGACTAGCATTCAGTCTTTCTTATGAAGGTGGTAAATGTTGTTCTATTATGTTTTTCATGTAACTTTCCCTTCTTGGCTTTCTGTGTGTTAATACAGCAATGGAATCAATTACCTTGAGAGGTGGTGAGTAGAGATGGGGGTATTCGTATACGAATATCCCTGCACAGCTGGAGTTAACGAGGGTCCGGCCCCTGGGGCCAGACCATCCACTCACACATCCGGTGGTGGTGGTGGCCCCTCTCTTCCTTCCAATCTCTCCGGAGCGCCACTCGGCAGCCTTGCAGGGAGACTCGTCCTCCCTCCCTCTGCCAGGAGTGACTAGACAACCAGGAAGAGAATGGTGCTGGGGAGTGATTATAAGGATGAGCGGGGGCCAGTGGTGGTGGTGGACGGTCCAGCCCTAGGGGCCAGACCCTCGTTAACTCCAGCTGCGCAGGGATATTCGTATATGAATACGAATACCCCCATCTCTAGTGGTGAGTGATCCAACACTGGTGGCATTCGAGAGAAATTTAGACAACCAGCTAGCAGATATCCTTCTATTTGTATTCCTGCATTGAGCAGGGGGTTGGACCCCATGGCCTTATATGCCCCTTCCAACTTTATTATTCTATGATTCTATTCTATGAAAGCTAATACATTTGTACATCCAAACAACTTCTTAAACAGAAGCTGAGTGCTTCTGTGAGTGAGATACATACTAAATGAATGGCTGAAGTCTAGTAGTAAGTCATAACCAGATTAGGCCCATTGAATCAATGCAGATTTGGTGAGTCAGTTCCTCCATAAGGTCCATTGATTCAATGGGCCTTCTTCAGTTGTGACTTAGTACTGGATTTCAGCCACTGTAACTCATATATATGGGCTGGGGACTTGACTACCCCCTGTTCTGATCACTTATTGTCTAAATGGATTAGTCAGAGCAGCAATGGTGGCACTGTGATAAATGCCTAATTAAAATTAAAAGCAAAAATGTATACACTGAGGGTCTCCCACAGTTCAGATGATTTCAGTGAGGCCCTCCCGATGTTCTTAGACTTCAGCTTCCATCAAGAGCAGCCAGATGACCAGTTGTCAAGATCCATGGGGCTATAGTTCAACAACATCACAAACAGACAGCTTGATAAAATACACTGTAGTATGAAGTACATAAAGTACTTCCAGGAGTATTTATTGTATTAGTACTGTGGTCACTTGGGAATATAGTTCTCATAGTTCCCATACTGCTATGTTCTCCAAATCTGTAATGCCTAGACTGATAAAGAGTTCTGAGGGACTCAAAAGCTAGCACTAGTTTGTGAAATTTTAGTAGTTTAAGAAAGGTATTACCTACCCTTTTCTTTTTTTTAGGATACTGCTGTGGAAGACATACTAGCAAAGAAGCTAGACAAAAACTTTATGGTTGTTTTACAATTAAAACAAAACAGAACAAAACCAGGAACCAGACACTCCTTATTTCATGCTGGTAACAGCAAAATCCAGTGTCACCCATTTAATAATACTGTCCACAGATGCAACACATTCTCTACTGCAAACTTCCTGAACTTGTGGCCCTCCAGATGTATTGGGATACAACTCTCACTCCCCAGAGAACTGGCTGTTAACAGTTATGGGAGTTAGTCCAACACATTTGGAGTGACTGGGAAATGCTGTCCAAATGAACTAAACTCATATACATGTGATTTAAATAATAAATGAAATAGGGTAATACAGCACCAAATCTATCTACAACATGGACACCAACCCCCTAGATGATGACTTAAATCGAGGGAAAGTTTCCTGCATACCTCCTAAGCTTTAAATATTAAACCAGAAGGTAAAGGTAAAGGTTCCCCTTGACATTTAGTCCAGTTGTGTCCAACTCTAGGGCGCGGTGCTCATCCCCGTTTCCAAGCCGTAGAGCCAGCGTTTGTCCGAAGACAGTTTCCGTGGTCATGTGGCCAGCGCGACTAGACACAAAACGTCATTACCTTCCCACCAAGGTGGTACCTATTTACTCGCATTTTTACATGCTTTCGAACTGCTAGGTTGGCAGGAGCTGGGACAAGCGACGGGAGCTCACTCCGTCGCGTGGATTCGATCTTACGACTGATGGTCTTCTGACCTTGCAGCACAGAGACTTCTGCGGTTTAACCTACAACACCACCATGTCCCCAGAAGAGGCAAGGCTAAATGGAGAGCAAAAACAACACACCTTGCCGAATGGATGACTGCTGAAGAGTGTCTCCCACCAGGATGAGATGCTAACAAATAGGTTCCCAATCTGTAGGTTAACAGTAACCCAAGAGGGTTACAAAGTGTTTTCTGGTGGGTCACCATGGTTATTTTTACTTGAAATAGGAAATTTTACCATGAAGGTTTTCAACACTTATTTATTTCAATATGGCTACATTGCAATACTCAAAGGATTATTTCTGGGAATTTTCATAGAGGGAGGCGGGACCTATGACACAACCAAAGTCATTGTTGCAACCACTGATTGTATTAGTTGACAAAACATATGTGCCAATCTTGTCACAGAGTCGGCAGTCACTGCTGAGTACCATGGAAATGCGTGCCTTCTCTTCCTATTTTTAGTGCTTTTTCTTTACCTCATTAAAAATGCCTTTTTATCCAAACATGGTGGGGAATTGCAGGTTACCTTAGCTATTATAAAAGGGGGTTGTGACTCAAAAAAGGTTGGGAAGCCCCGCTCTAGCTGGCCCATCTGGAAGTCACTTAATAGATTTCGAAGCGAAGTAGGAAGATCAATGGATAATCAAGTAAAATGGGGTTACTTGAATGGAGAATAAAATTTTTGTGGATGTGGAGAAATTCAATCAATGCAGCATTTATGTACAGTGGTGCCTCGCAAGACGAAATTAATCCGTTCCACGGTTAATGCCGTCTAGCGAAAATTTCGTCTTGCGAAGCGCGTTTTCCCATAGGAATGCATTGAAATTTAATTAATGCGTTCCTATGGGGAAAAAAAAGTCAGAAACCAAAAAAAAAAGTCACCAAAAAGTCACTTACCAGGTAGAGTAGACTGAGTCCAGCTCCTCACAGTGCGTTTGTAGCCCCAGAACAGCCGGAAAAAGAGTGCCAAACAGCGGAGATTCAGCAACCAGCAGGGGGCCGGCAGCCATTTTGTGGTCCTCTCTGCTCCTGCCCCCCTCTCCCCGCCTCTCAGCTGATCGGCACTGGGTCTGAGAGGCTTTTTCCCTGCTAGGCAAGCCTCAGGAAGCCTGTTAGACCCAGCGCCGATCAGCTACCCCCCCCTCTCCCCGCCTCTCAGCTGATCGGCGCTGGGTCTAACAGGCTTCCTGAGGCTTGCCTAGCAGGGAAAAAGCCTCTCAGACCCAGCGCCGATCAGCTGAGAGGCGGGGAGAGGGGGGGCCAGGAGGGAGACGACCACAAAATGGCTGCCGGCTCCCTGCTGGTTGCTCGCTGTTTGGCACTCTTTTTCCGGCTGTTCTGGGGCTACAAACGCACTGTGAGGAGCTGGACTCAGTCTACTCTACCTGGTAAGTGACTTTTTGGTGACTTTTTTGGGGGGTTCTGACTTTTTTTCCCCCATAGGAACACATTAATTAAATTTCAATGCATTCCTATGGGAAACGCGCCTCGCAAGACGAAAAATATCGCAAGATGGCCCGTCTTGCGAGGCACCAAAAATCTCTCAAGACCCTTTCGTCTTGTGAGTTTTTTGTCTTGTGAGGCATTCGTCTTGCGAGGCACCACTGTATATGCAATTTATACCCTACCACATGTACAAAATAAGTTCTAGCAAATGGCTGAGATAACACTACTAAATTAGCCTGCTTCTGATCAAAAATAGTCTAATTATCATAACATCTTAATTTTTTCTTAATTTTACCTATATTTCACATACTTAAATTCTGCAGTGCTCTGATATGAACAAAAAAGAAAGAAGGAAGGAAGGAACTGAATTGATGCAGTTTCATTCTTCTCCAGTTACCCATGACCCAACTTCTCCCTTCTTCCTTCATTGCTTCCCTTGCGCAAATTGTACAGGGTAATTTTACATTTTTATATTTTGAAAAGTGGCATGTACGCTCATGGTGTTCTATGTAGATAAGCAAAGAAAAAGTTATGTGCCATCAAGTAGTAATTGACTTATAGCAACCATGACAGGGCTTTCAAGGTAAGTGAGTTATTTAATGAGTGGTTTTACTAGTTCCAATTTTCCAGTGAGTTTCCACTAGAGATGGGGGTATCCGTATATGAATACGAATATCCCCCCACAGGTGGAGATAACGAGGGTCTGGCCCCATGGGGCTGGACTGTCCACTCATGATTACGCAGCTGCCGCAAGCTGCATGGAGACTTCCTATCACTCCATTGCTTGCGATGGATTAGCCACTCTGCGACCTGGCAGAGAGGCTCGTTATCCTGCCTTCTGCCAGGACTGGCTAATCTATTGCAAGCAACGGAGCGATAGGAAGGCTCCGTGCAGCTTGCAGCAGCAGCGTAATCATGAGTGGACAGTGGGCCGGACCCTCATTATCTCCACCTGTGGGGGGATATTCGTATACAAATACGAATACCCCCATTTCGAGTTTCCACAGCTGAATGGGGATTTGAACTCTGGCCTCCACAGTCCTAGTCTGTCACTCTATGCACTACACCACACTGCGTTCCCCAACCAACCAAAGAAATAGTAGAAATTGTGAATAGGCCTCCTTCAGAATATTAATATACTATAGTGTTAGGAATTCAACAAAATGTTTGGCTCAGGTGAAATGTACAACAAAACATGTGAGAAGCAAACAAGAGTTTTGATGATGCTAGCAAATATATTCTAGTAGCAAAGATGGGGCCTGCCTATCCCCAATAGTGAATATAGTTGTCATCTGAAAAATTCACATTATTGTTTTTTCTATGCTTTAAGATATTCTTAAAGATTATTGTTCCAATCTCCCGGGCCACCTTTTGTTCTTTGTAACTTCAATATTCTCCCTTTCATTTTTTTTCTTTAAGTATTTATTTGCCATCATTACCTTCTTTTTATTTGACGGTAGTCTGTGTTGCAATCCATAATTTTCTTGCCATTTGCCAGCAGCTAATAGGGCTCTTAGCAGCACAAGATCATTACTATGGAAGGAAAATCCCTAAGAACTGCTATCAATTTCATGCTATATCAAAGCTGTATTTTATCCAAAAGAAGCCAGTTTTACTGGACTTGTAACTTCCTAGAGACCAATAAAAATACTAGTAAAATTAGACTGTTTCATGCCCCCCACATGCAGCCCTTTGGACTAATAACTGAGCAACAGGAAATGTAATGTGCTGCTTACCTTTAGGTCTGTCTCTTCACCTCTGCTTTTTGCTCCTTTCTTCCTTTTTTCACTCTGGTTTTCCTTCCTGCCTTCCTTCCTTTGCCCACTTTGTTCCTGTGCTTCTTTGTATGTCTACGGGACAGAGACAAAAATCAGTGTATGAATACTGTGAATTAGGGCCATTCCATCCTCTCTGGAAAAAAGCTGACTCTACCGGACCTGCCCGCTCCATGAACAGCTTCCATTCTAGCTGGTCATTATAAAAAGTATAATCTGACTTTCAAGAATTGATGCTTCAGTTACCTCTCCCATTCCCATCCTTTTTTTGCCATATCTTGAGGGGCATTCGTGGGGACTCTTTGGGCAAGGGCGCTTAAAATAAACATGATAAGGTACAAATAACTGTTGGTACAATTGGTATAAATCCCCCCTTCTCTCTCTCTCTCTCTCTCTTTTTGAGATGTGACATTTCAAGTGGCAAGCTGAGAAGGAGAAGCTTAAAAATGTACTGCTGCTCAGAGGGTGAGCTAGACAAGCCCTTTATGCAAAATTAGGGCCTATCCAGATGGGGGAATTTGGAGCAGTCTGGTTCGCACTTAAAAGGTTCATATCTTTATTACAATCTCCTGTATCTCTCACTTGACTTGGCCTTCCCTTAACACTGAGAGATGTTTATCCTCCTGTGAGAAGGGCCACACTAGTCTTTTGATGACCTGTTTACTTGCGTGGAAGGGTACCGGTTTACTTGGGGGGGGGGGGGGTTACCTGGTTTACTCATGAGTAAGGAGGTAGTGGTGGTGGGGGCAAGCTCATGGTGGCAGTTCTGGCACATGAGAAAATGTTGAGGTGAAGGTTGAGGAGAAGGAAGGGAAGCAACCTGCCCCCCCCCCTTTTTCCTGCCTTTCTCCTTGGCCAAGACTCTGCTGGGGCTGCACTGCCTTGTGGGGGTGGAGACTGTGAAGTCGACATAGCCCCCTTCCCCACCTTTTCTTGCAGCTGTCATTCAGCTGGCCGCAGTGGCTCTCTCTTTTTTAGCTTATCAGGCAAAACCCAAAGAAATAAAAGAAACAAAAACAAAAATTAAAAAGACAAAAACATGTGTCACCTTAAAGGCTAACTACTATATTTTAATGTAAGCTCTCGTGGGCATGTCCATGAAAATACAGTAGTTAGTCTTTATGGTACAACATGTTTTTGTCTTTTTTTAATTCTTTGTTTGTTTCTTTGGATTTTGCCTGATATGCTTGCACAGACTAACATGGTTACCTCTTCTAAAATTGCAACTTTTTGTTTGTTTGTTAAATAAAGTAAGTGACATATTAAAAAAGCATTGCATCCACCTAGTATGGCATTAGAATTGTGCTGTTTCAATTAGAGAAATATTTTTTTAAAAAAGAAGATGACAAAAATAGAGGAGGGGGTTTCTCCATCCTCCCTTTTAATGTCACAACCCACCTGTTACATCACAAGGTTGTCGCTTCTGATAATACTGCCCACAGCTCTATTTGGGTGTGAACTAACCATCCGCATAGGCTACACAACAAGATAATTAGGATCACTCTGAATGGTACCAAAAAAAACCACAAACATGCCCTAGTGCTGTGCCAGAAATGTGTGTGAGAGCTCTTAAAGGGGCAGGATGGGTCGATCTAAATAGGAACATATGTGGAGGCCGTCCTTTGGTTTGAACCAAACCATACTAACAGCAATCCATATACCAATCTATAGGCCAGTCTGGAGAGGCCCTTAGTATGTATTGAGATGGTAACGTGTTTCACATCAGGACTGTTTGAGAGGCATGGTGTCAGGCGTGAGCACAGTCACATTGCAAGGGTGGATTACAGGGCTGATTAGAAGAGGCATTGGGTGACTGTGGCCCTCTGTATGTTGTTGGATTAGAGCTTGAACCATTCCTGGGGTGCGGTTGTGCTAGCTGGGGGTGAAGAGAATCAATGTCCAGCGGCATCTGGAGGAGGACTGCAGGTTCCCTAATCCTCCATTCGAGCTGCTAATGAGTGCTAAACAATTTATTGTGGGTTTTAGGTGCCACAGGCTCTTTTAAGTTTTTGACCTCAACAGACTAACTCAGCTACTCTTCTGGTATATGAACACGGAACAGTGTTTCTGTGTGTGCTGAAGTCAGGACAGAAAAAGGACATATGGAACACAGCTAGGAATATCACCAGAGGTCCTTTTGGCACAAAAACATCTATGTGCTAAAATTAGGTCATACCCTTCATCTTATTTCCTGCATATAATTATCTGACCCTGGCACCATCTCCAGTGCTCCTAAGGGGAGACGATCTGGTCAGGCATCTGCTCTTTCATTGCAGCCTGAAAAACCAGGGCTTTCTTGCTTACAGAAGAAAAATGTAGCTTCTGGGGCAGGCTTGTGCGAGCCATGCTGCCTGTTTTAAGGTCTTTTACAGTTCCTGCCACATGTATAATAAAAGAGGAGATTTGTTTTGTTTTCGTTTGGTGTGGCTTGGCTTGGCTTGGTTTTAGTCATTGTTGTTGCTCTTTTGGGGATGTTTCTTCTAGGCTTGGGCAAAGCTGCACACTCCTAGAAGAAGGGAATGGCAAACCACTTCTGAGTACTCGCTACCTGGAAGACCCTGAAAAGGGTCACCCTAAGTCTCATTTGACTCCATGGCACATGATGATGATGATGACGATGTGAGAAGAAGGGGCATGATCATCATCATCATTTGCAAAGAAGGAGGTACGATAAACTCAGTGAGGGTTCCTGGTCTGTTACCTCCTTATAATGCACATAAAGAGGATTTGGACAGGTACAGTTTGTCATGTCAGTGTGAAAAACAGTGCACTGTAAAGTTACAGGAACTTATCTTTTTAAAATATCTGGGAGCCCTTTACAAATAAGCCAGAAGGGCTGTAGCTCAGAGGTAGACTACACGTTTAGCATACAAAAGCTCTGGATGTCACCTAACATCACTTGGAGAGGTGAACCCTGCTCCCATCTCCAGAAGTGGTAACTAGGAAGTGCCCCAGCCTGAAACTATGACAAGCTGATGTAATTTCGTGTTGACAGTACAGGGGAAAACAGAGTAATATGCTGAATGATTATGTTGTAGATTCCTATCATTTTGAGCCAGATTTTGGAAATGTTCCTTTTTTGGACTGCAACTGCTGGTGTCCACTAGTGGTTTACCTCTGAGCTACAGCCTTTGTGGGTCATGTCCACTTGAGCACTGGCTCACAGGGTAGCGATGAGATATGTGTCTGCTGGCTTGCCATGGTTAAGTTCCCAAGGAAGAGGCTTTTCAAACATAACAGTCAAACAGATGATCCTTGGCAGTTTCATTCAGAAGAGCCCCCTACATATTTCTGTAACTATATGCAGTTTTACCAGAAGGATCAACAAATGTTTGAGGCCCAGCTGGTTATAGTAATGTAAATTCGCCTTATTTAAGATTTCTCCATTAATTCTGTTATCCATGTTCCAGTCAAGAGAGGCCAATTACAATACTTTGTAATGTGTGTATGTTTGCATGTAATAATCCTTCTTATTGATCCACTTCATGGAACTTACACTGCTTATCTGGCTGAGTCTTCTGTCCTATAGATCTAGGTCAGCCTTTCCAAGGCTGGTATTCTTGAGATTCATTGGACTACAGCCCTCATCATCTGGGGATGATTGGAATTGCCATCCATTTCCTCCAGGGGCACCTTGCAGAGGAAAGCTTATCTTAATCATCTCTATTCAATTCTTTATTCACAGTTGAAAATTTGAAATATTTGAGGTGGTAGAGAAATGCTGGGAGTGCCTTTGCTTTCTGATAAGACATTTCCCTGTTCTTTAATTTGTATAGAAATATAAATATATTCCATATATATCTGGAAATTAAAAATAATTCTTCAGTCATATTTTTGAATCATGGAAGCACACTTCACATGTCAGTGATTCACTACTACAGTAATAGATTGCACCACTTTAAAAATAACTGAACAGTTGTATTTGTCCACAAATCAGCAGTTTAAAGCTTGAAATAATTTGCAAGGCTTAAAAAAAAGTTAGGCTGCTTGTAAAAGGAGCATAGCAGTATTTTAAGTAGTGCAACGTGTTCCATGAGTTTGCTGCAGTGCAGCAGGCTTGTATAATATTAGTGCTTCCTTCAAGCAAGGTTTGGATCTTAGCACCACTTAGAGAGATGGAAAACATCCAGAATTTTACTGAGCTGTTGAAAATTGCATTAACTCCAAGGTTTCTAAAACGTATTTATTATTGAAAAGCCTACTGTTTCCTTCACTGGGCCACAGTTCTAACTCACAGAATTATGCTTGCAGATAGCCTTGCGCTGATGGAAGAATTGTTAGGAAAGTGTTAAAAGTTAGCATTGTAGAAGGCCGTTATTCACATGAACATTAAGGATGAACATATTGATTCTAAACCTACTTATTGGCACAGAGCTACATCCCTGTTCATCAGCCACCGACTGTACCATCAAGTAAAGGCTTGCACATATAAACCAGCCATTGGGTTCATTCACCATTGATAGTATTTTCATCTTAACTCTGCACAACACTTTTTAGTGAAGATAGTTCACACTTAGCTGGCTGGATACCCCAGTGAGCTATAGAAAGATCAGGAGTTTGATTCTCTGCTGTCTCTCCCATGAGAGGAGCCAGCCAGTGTAGCATTGGGCAAGCTGCACAGTCCCAGGGTGTTCACAACCACTGGAAAATGCTTTAATTATAAGTCAGAATCTTCTTGATGACACATTATTACTAATATTATTATGAACAGTCCACACTTAACATCAGAGTCATCAGGCTTCTTCCATGTCTCTGATCAGGTAGTTATGATGTGATAAATACCATCTTGATCTGTTCTAAGTTACCCTGAATTAACTTTAATTCTTCAAAGTTGAGTTTTGCTGACTTGGATTGCAGCTAAGCCATGTGACTGGTAAGAATGGTTTGTAATTTTTTGGCTTTTTATGTTAATACCAATATTAATGAGTGCAATCTGGACACTTTGAACTATATATAAGTCAGTAGTCTATTTATTTTATTTATTTTATTGGATTTCTACCCTGCCCATCTAGACCAAAGGTCTACTCTAGTCTCCCCTACTACTTAAGTCAACAGTACTTGCCTTCAGATAAACACATATAATAATCGTAAATAGTAAATTAATAGTAAATCCCTCTTGATGCAAATACAGTTTATTTTCAAGTAGGTGTGTGATTACAGCCATAAATACTTCAGTGCTTAAGGCTCATGCATGTTTCTTGCAATTCATTTCTATGGAATTAGTGACTGAATACCAGGCAACAGAAAAAAGTCTGCAACAGAAAAAATCCTATTATTATCCAGAATTTGCATCCAAGGTTGCAAGCATGGATTAAAAAATAATTCATTTTGGAAATTGCCTTAAAATGTAAGGTTTCAGTAGTAAAGAAAATTGCTTTGCTATTCTGTTTACTTTTACCCTCATTGAAAGAGATAGTGTCTATGAATGGCTGGTCTGTTGCTACAACCCCAGAGATGTAGTTCTGTTCTTGTCGCTTTCCACTCCACCCCTTTCCCCCACTTTAGTTCAGTACTGGGCTAATTTGAAATTATTTATCATTTATTTTTAGTGGAGGTAAACAGACTCAGGTCAAGTTCAGGTCAACGGTCAAGTTTACTCAAAAGGAGAACAGAAAGTAGTTGGGTTCTTACACTGTAAAAGAGAGGAAAATTCAAAATTCTGCAAGCCAGTGTTTATTGGGAAAATCTGACAGATTTTGAGTCCTCATTCGTCTTTGGAGGCAGTAATTTTTGTAACTCTCTTCCGCCAAAGCAAGATGCCCAGTTTTCTAGGTATATAGCATCTGATCAGATGGTTCTTGCCCAAGCTTTCCTGGTGGGTAAACACCATTGCCATCATGGTAACTTTTCAGATGTCCGCTTTTGAATCTTAACTTGCTTCCAAATATCTTTACTGAAAAGTGTGAACAGAAGTCTATTTTCTGGCAGCTTTTTTGTCATTCACCAATTTTTAACTGTGTTTAAAGAAACGAACCATTTCTGCTTCCTCCCAGGTATAAACAATATCACTTGACATTCTTATCTCTATATTGACTTATGCCATCTTTTCCCTGAGCAATGTGATATTAAGAGGTGTCATTGATAAGTGCATTTCTTCTGGAGAAGCCAGCACTGGAGGGCAGAAACTGAATGATGACTTTATAGCAATCCTTTATTTACAACAGCAGATTTCCCCCAATCGTCTGCCACTGTGAATATGTCAGCTAGCTCTTCAGTGAATGCAAGGGAGATATAATTGTCATTACTCTCTTAATGTGGCTGATTTGTTGAGTTTGGGAGGGTGTGCTGTATGATGGAACAACACACACAGTCTTTCTAAAAGTGCTTTCCAGATGGCTGTGCTGATGGTGCTGGAGTCATGTGGAAGACCTCGCTTGTTGTGAAATGACAAGCTACAGTCCCTTGGATGTGTGTTCACAATTGCGAAGAATAAAACACAAAAGTTGTGTTTAATAATACATATTCTGAATACACATTTAAAGTAATCTGAGCATTTTCAGCCAGTGTCCATGGTATGATGCACGGGAATTGTGCACTGAACAAACTTCCTTAAGCAGTGAGCTTGGTTTATGTAATGAGATTTCACTACTATATTCCTCTGTTGCATGTGTTCACATAGAACACACTAGTAATTTCAAAGGCCATAGATGCTGGGCAAGAATTGAACAACTGACCAACAAGAGAACAACAAGAGACAGAGACAGGCTCATCGAGCAGCATTTTTCACTCGTCACAGATGAGTGGACGAGTGCATTTTTCAAGCCCTGTACATGAAGATGGTTGGTAGAGTCAGCACAGAGCACCTCTTTGGGATCTGGGGTGATTGAAGAGTGAGAAGTGCTTGTGGAGGAGGAGGGTGGGTTGAAGAGCTAACAGTTCATCAAGAGAGATTATGCTTGTTACTTGCTCAGCCTTCCCCAAATGTTTTATACCAGAGGTCCCCAACTTTCTGGGACATGGGGGCTGCGTTAGAGTGCCCAATCCCTAAAGAGGGGCACATCTTAAACCAGAATGTAACAAAATTATTGACCTATCAGTTTAGATCAAAAGTAAACATGCAGAAGTCAATGGAGAAATGTTAACTTGAATGCAGTCCATTTTGGAACAATATTTTACTGTGGAACCCTTTTATCTGGCTTCACATGTTTACTTAGTGAGTGTGATTTTTGTAGCTGTTTTCTGATAGCCAAGGTATTAATCAAGGTTTTTGATGGACACTGTGGCGGAATGCCCATGTCCCACCTGTCCATCTTGTGGAGCTCTAGAGCTGGAGCCTATGGGAGGACAGGAGGGCGGAGTCAGAGAGACAGTTGGAGACTGAGAGAGAATGAGAGAGGAGGTTTTGAAGGTTTATGAGAGAGATTGGAAAGTTGGTGTAGTTGGTTTATGTGTTAAAGAATAGTTAAAAGATATAAGTAAAAGAAAATAGATAGACAGTCATCAGATCTTATTCCAGTGATTAATGTGAAGTAATACAAATAAGGAAACATGTTTAATATCCAAGTTTAATGAGTGCAACATAATAAAACATCTATGAACATACTTGTGTGATTTAACAACTAAGTAATAAATAATCAGTTATATTTGACAACACGTGTCCAAGAAGCATCTTTGGTAAAGTGTGGATAAAGATCCACTGGTGGCAGTTGGTGAAAGGAGAAATAAGCAAGTCGTGTCCGAAGGTGGACCTGGGTTTGAGGGAAACAAACTAGGGACACTGGGGGTGCACGACTGACAGCCTTAAAATGTCATATAAATGACCATCTTTAAGTCTTCACCTACACTTGGATTTCACAATTTTCATCTTGGAAAAAGTTTTCTCACAGATGCATGTGGTGCCAAAGACTGTGAACATGCCTGCAGCAAATTTCTTTAGTATGCAAAACAGTTGGGTATCCTTTTTTTGCAGAAATACCAGGCCTTTTACTCTCCTTTTCATGCCGTTCTTGCAAAAGCAGACCAGACATCTCCTGTACCCGTCCATACAGCTGCTTTATCTTCCTTACACACATATACATCCTTCCAGTGTGTTAATACATGGAGAGAGGGAGTGAAAAAAGCTGAGTGGTACAGGTACCTGAGCTCTGCTGGCTAGCAAGGCACCCAGAATGGCCAAAATGCTAGTATGGAGGATAAGACCAAGAGGTGGCTAACAGAAGGAACCATGGAGACCACAAGAACCAATGTTGCTGTTGTTTTTTGTAAGAAAAGGACAGGAAAAACAGCAGTAGAAGGTGACACTTGAGTCAGGAAGACCAATGTGGGTCTGAGAGAAAGTGCGTTGAGTGTGATAGCAGTAAAGTAGAAGGTTGGAGGGTCGCACAGAAAGAGCTCATGGGCTGTATGTGAGTTGTGGGCTGCAGGTTGGGGACCCTGTTTGAGACTATTCAGAAGTTTTAGATTATGGCTCTAATTATGCCCAGCCTGGTTGTGCTATCTGGATATAATCAGATTTGTAGTACAACACATGTAGAGACTGGTGAAGGCTGGGCTAGCTCATACACATTCCACTTTTAGAATTTAATGTCAAACTTAAGTCTGATACAAGATTGATGTTGATTTAGGTAGCAAATTTTGCTGTGGACAACATGTGAGGCAGAGCTTACAACCTGAAGATGACATGCCATAAAATGTTAAAATTAAATACCACATGAACTTGGTGAAAGGAATTCTAAGTTTCCTGTTACTGACCACATTCATCCCTGCTTCCCAGTACAGAAAGGATGAACAAAGTCTTTCAAGGATTCTAATTCAATCATTGTAAATACATACTACTATATTTAACTGGCCTTAGTGCATTTTTACGTCACTAAACTGAACAACTTGTTGATGAATGAAATTTCAAGGAAATAGCTTTCCCCCCCAATTCTCTTGCATTGTATGTCCTTTTATGCTGTGCTGAGCAATATATTCCATAGAATATTCTTTTTTTTTCCTTTTCATGCACTTTCCCCACTTTGTTAAATACGGGAAGCTAAATGTACTTGCACTTGAAATTATCATAAAATTTGTCAGCGTTGTTATTCTGGAGATTTTTTTCCAACATCCTGTAATAATATAAAATGGTATAATTTTAATAATGGAACGAATGACTGCACAGACAACCCTATTGGTTATTATACACCAGACTTTAATTACAGACAATTTTCAATTCAGATTTCTTGAAAATGGAGAGTACCACAGAAAATGCTAACTATTCTTTTGCTCGAAGCAATCCCTCCTTTTAATAACTAGAGTATTAGTAGCAGACTTGTGGCAAATGCATATGCATTGAAATGCAGTGTTCAACATTGACTAAATGTTGATCATAGAAATAAATCCAGATTTATGAATTTAGTACAGAAAACATGCACAACAGAACATGTAAGTGAATTTATCCACAGATCATCCCCTACCATTGAATTTTGTGGTTGTATGTTTGTATGCATGTATCTATGTATGTGTCTGACTGTCTGTCCATCTCTCTACCTTTAATAAATGTTAGTTACTTGGACCAAGGCTTGGAAGATACAGTTTAACGCACATATCTGAAAAATATTTTCTGTATATGTATTATAATGTATGTTTATTCCATTTTATGATAGCTTTATGGGATAGAAATCTAATACGGTACTGTGGTGATTTTTGTGTTCTTAATTTGATCAATATGTGTACGTAGGGTACCCTTAAGAAATCCAGAAGCCTAGCGGCTGTTAGTTATTTCAGTGTTTCAACCCCCACCCACCAATCCTTTCCATCATATTGTGTAACTATGAGAGCATAACAGCATGGCATAGCCAGCCAGGCAGATGTATGCACCCAGAAACTGGGGGGGGGGGGGGAGGGTGGGGGGAGGGCTAGGCCATTAAATATGTGTCTGCACTGGGCAGATTACAAATCTACAGCTCTCCTTTGGCAGAAGTGGGTATTTAACAATGTCCAATCTGAATTCCACAAAGTAAGACCACCCTTTCTCTTGCAGATGAGTATGCTGTTGAGGAAGGGAAAAGAATAGGAGGAGGGTGTTAATTGGAGGAGATGTTGTTTCAGTTAGAAATCCAACTGTAAGGGTTCAGAAAGAATTGAAAAAAGAGGGGAGGTGCTAGAAATAAGGAGAATGTGTTATCACACCATACATCAGATGGGATGACATATCTACCCATGCAATGCCAGAGGTTCAAAGTTTCATTCCCCACTGTGCCTCCTTGACAGGGACTGGACTCAGTGATTCATAGGGTCCCTTTCAGCTCCACAGTTCTAAGATGATGATGATGCTTATTATTATTATTATTCAAAAACACTTGGCACCGTTAATCAAAATTACTGGTATTATATAACAGATACAAATTTTAAGTGGTTATAATTTTAAATTTTAAGCGGCTTTTCCATCAGTGGCTATATCCACTGATGGAAAAGGCTTCAGGAGTTAACCTCGAGGCAAAATCCGGAACCGGAGTCCCGGAGGCAGTTCGTGTCGTTCTGGCAACTCCTGCGAAGTCGCTGGAACCAGTTGTATTGGCTCTTGCCTTTCCATTAGACTATTTCAGCGACGTGGAGAGGGGGGATTTGCTGCTTGGGTAACAGCCTATCCTCCATATTATTTTACCCAGGCTTCGTGCTCTGGAGAGGACACTCCAGCTTCGCATACAGCATCGAAACAACACGGGAAGTAGCAGTTACTGGTTATAAGTCTTTGCTTGATTGGCGTAGAGCATGACGCCAGGGGCTACTTCCGACGGTGGAAGAGGTCATTGCACCTCACTAGGTAGCTACCGCCCGCCTTAAGCTGGGCAGTCCCCAGCCAGTAAGGTGCTACCTCGCCACGGTCTGTTAACCTCACGGGGTGTGTGGGGTTTAGGGTGAAAGCTGACAAGCAGATCGATAACCCTGCACCATGCAACAATCATAAGAAAACTTCTGCCCTAAAGTTGGGCACCTGGAATGTTTGGACAATGACCCCTGGCTTTTCTGATGACCTGCAGGAAATAGACGACGTGCGCAAGACAGCTGTCATCGACATGGAACTGAGTAGACTGCAGATGGACATTGTTGCCCTGCAAGAGACGAGATTGCCAGACATGGGATCTGTCAAAGAAAAAAACGATTGTTCCACCTACTGTGGGGAGTGAAAGAATCCTGTCTCTGCAGCTCCACTCATCAGCGGGACCAGTCACCCTCATTAGTGCATATGCACTAACACTGTCGTCCACAACAGAAGTCAAAGACAAATTCTACGACGATCTGGCAGCTACTATAAAAAAAATCCCCGAGAGAGAGCCACTGTTCATTCTCGGAGACTTTAACGCTAGAGTTGGTGCTGATCACAATTCTTGGCCCACTTGTCTAGGCCGTTTTGGCATTGGGAAGATGAACGAAAATGGCCAACGCTTGCTGGAGTTTTGCTGTTTTTATGGTCTTTGTGTCAGCAATACGTTCTTTAATACGAAGCTTCAACACAGTGTTTCCTGGAGACATCCAAGATCAAAGCATTGGCATCAGCTCGATTTGATCCTCACTAGACGCTTTAGCCTTCCTAGTATTACTATCACACACAGTTATCAGGGTGCTGATTGCGATACTGATCACTCCCTGGTGTGTAGTAGAGTAAAACTGCAAGCAAAGAGATTGTATCACACGAAAAAGGAAGGAAGACCACGTATTGACATCAACAAGACTCGCGATCAAAGAAAAGTGGAGGAATTTGCCCAAGCGCTTGAGGAAACCCTTCCAGGCCCGGCTGATACAAATGCACCTGAACAATGGGAACATTTCAAAAACGCTGTTTATAACACCACGTTGTCCACATTTGGCAAGAAGACCAAAAAGACAGCAGACTGGTTCGAAGCCCATTCGGAGGAGTTGATGCCAGCCATCGAGGATAAGAGGAGAGCTCTAGCAGCATACAAAGCCTGTCCTAGTGAGTACAACTTTCAGGCTCTTCAACTTGCTCGTAGCAAAGTCCAACAGGCTGCCAGGAGATGTTCCAACGATTATTGGCTTTAGCTCTGCTCTCAGATACAGATAGCAGCGGACACAGGTAACATCAAGGGAATGTATGACGGTATCAAGCAGGCTTTAGGTCCAATACAGAAGAAATCTGCTCCCTTGAAGTCTGCTACAGGTGTGATCATCCAGGACCGAGCACAGCAGATGGAATGCTGGGTGCAGCACTACTCTGAGCTATATTCCAGAGAGAATGTAGTAACCGAAGAGGCACTAAATAACATCAGGTGCCTGCCTGTCTTGGAAAAGTTGGACAGCGAACCAACTTTAGCAGAAATAAAAGTGGCCTTGGATTCCCTCGCCTCCGGCAAGGCACCTGGGAAGGATAACATTCCTGCTGAAGTGCTGTAAAGAGATCATCACCACCGAGCTGTATGAAATCTTTTGTCTTTGCTGGAGGGAAGGTGGAGTACCACAGGACATGAAGGATGCAAACATCGTCACATTGTATAAGAACAAAGGAGACAGGGGCAACTGCAATAACTACCGTGGCATCTCTCTTCTTAGCGTTGTAGGGAAGCTGCTTGTCCGTGTTGTGCTGAAGAGACTCCAGGTGCTTGCAGACAGAGTCTATCCAGAATCACAGTGTGGATTTCGAGCTAATAGATCCACCACTGACATGGTATTCTCCCTCAGACAGTTGCAGGAGGAATGTAGGGAACAACAACAGCCACTCTTTGTGGCCTTCATAGATCTCACAAAGGCCTTTGATTTGGTTAGCAGGGACAGCCTTTTTAAAATCCTTCCCAAGATTGGATGTCCACCTCGACTCCTTAACGTCATCAGGTCCTTTCATGAGGAAATGAAGGGCACTGTAGTTTTTGATGGCTCAACATCAGATCTCTTTGACATCCAAAGTGGAGTGAAATAGGGCTGTGTCCTCGCACCGACCCTGTTTGGGATCTTTTTTGTTGTCATGCTGAAGCACGCCTTTGGAACTGCAACAGAAGGTGTCTATCTCTGGACTAGATCAGATGGAAAGCTCTTTAATCTCTCTAGATTGAGAGCGAAGACCAAAGCCCAGCTGAAATGCATGCGGGACTTCCTATTCGCCGATGATGCAGCTGTTGTTGCCCACTCTGCTGAAGACCTCCAACAACTCATGAATCGCTTTAGCAAGGCCTGCCAAGACTTTGGATTAACAATCAGCCTGAAGAAAACACAAGTCATGGGCCAGGGTGTGGACTCACCTCCCTCTATTACCATCTCCACACAAGAATTGGAGGTTGTTCATGACTTTGTGTACCTTGGCTCAACAATCTCTGACACTCTCTCCCTAGATGTCGAGCTGGATAAACACATTGGCAAAGCAGCTACCACGTTCTCTAGACTCACAAAGAGAGTATGGCTTAATAAGAAGCTGACAGCATATACCAAGATCCAGGTCTATAGAGCCTGTGTCCTGAGCACACTCCTTTACTGCAGTGAGTCCTGGACCCTTTGTGCACGGCAGGAGAGGAAGCTGAACACGTTCCATATACATTGTCTCCAACGCATTTTTGGTATCACCTGGCAGGACAAAGTTCCAAAGAGAGTAGTCCTAGAACGAGCTGGAATTTTTAGCATGTATACATTACTGAAACTTTATTTGTTTAGTCTACGTTGGCTTGGGCATGTCGTGAGAATGGCTGATGGTCGGATTCCAAAAGATCTCCTGTATGGAGAATTAGTGCAGGGAAATCGCCCCAGAGGGAGACCACAGCTGCGATACAAGGATATCTGCTAGCGGGATCTGAAGGCCTTAGGAATGGACCTCAACAGATGGGAAACCTTGACATCTGAGCGTTCAGCCTGGAGGCAGGCGGTGCATCATGTCCTCTTTTAGTTTTTGCAACTCTTTACAGTGCTGCCTCAACTTACGAACGTCCCGATTTACGACCATTTCGAGTTACGACCAGCTCCGGCTGCAAAATTTTGCTTCAACTTGCGACGGAGCTTCAAGTTACGACTGGAAAAAAGGTGGGGAAAAAGGCGGGGAATTCAAATGTACTAACAGTTGGTCGGCGAAGAGGCTGCTTCTTTGTAGCTCTTTTGCCCCAACGGTTAGAGAGAGTGCGTCGGAGGAGGCTTCAGACTGCCTGGTACTGCTTTCTGCTTCTGAGTGAGTACAGGGTTTTGCAGGGTGGGTTTTGGGCTGGGGGGGTTATGTTTCTGTGTTGTCATTTTTTTGTGTGTTCTGGTGTGTTTGTTTTTTTCAGCCCCAGCGTGTTCCGATGGGGCTTGCTGTGTTGTTTATTTTTGGTGATTTTTTTTTCCGGCCCCGACGCATTCCGATGAGGCTTGCATTGTTTTTTTGGTTTTTGGTGATTTTTTCCCCCCAGCCCCGACGCGTTCCGATGGGACTTGCATTGTTTTTTTGGTGATTTTTTTTCCGGCCCCGATGCATTCCGATGGGGCTTGCAGTGTTTTTTTTTGTTTTGGGTGATTTTTTTTTCCGGCCCTGACGCGTTCCGATGAGGCTTGCATATTTTTTTTTGGGTTTTGGTGATTTTTTTTTCTGGCCCCGACGCATTCCGATGAGGCTTGCATTGTTTTTTTGGTTTTTGGTGATTTTTTCCCCCCAGCCCCGACGCGTTCCGATGGGACTTGCATTGTTTTTTTGGTGATTTGTTTTCCGGCCCCGATGCATTCCGATGGGGCTTGCAGTGTTTTGTTTTTGTTTTGTTTTGTTTTGGTAATTTTTTTTTCCGGCTGGAACGGACAAATCGCATTCCAATGCATTCCTATGGGAAATGGTGCTTCGACTTATGACCATTTCGAGTTATGACCATCATTCCGGAACGGATTAAGTTCGTAAGTCGAGGCACCACTGTATTTTCAACTCTGGCATCCCCTGGAATTGCAGTGTCAATGATCAGGACATTTCTCTGTTCTATTCCTACTATGTCTGGTGTGTTATGTTCAAGGTGTCTGTCAGTTTGGATCTGGAATCCCACAAGACCTTGACTTCCTCATTTTCTGACACCTTCTCTACCTGATGTCCCCACTGGGTTTTGGAGGCTGCCAAGTTATATTTTTTGCATAATGACCAGTGCACTAACTTTGCTACTCTATCATGTCTAACTTTGTAATATGTACAATCTTTGGACATTCACAGATGAGGTGTGACACAGTTTCATCTTTTTCTTGGCAGAGTCGACATTTGCTGTTAGCACTAATTCCTTGGATCTTAGCTTTCGTCACGTTGGTTTGGAGTGCTTGTTCTTTTGCAGCAAAAATCAAGCCTTCTGTTTCTTTCTTAAGGGTCTGCAGTTTTAGCCATGCCCATGTTGAATTAGGATCATGCTTTCCATCAATATTTCTCAGGCGTTGTCCATGTAGTGGTTTATTTTTTAAGCTTTTTAATTTGTTTTCATATTATTATTATTGTTATTGTTGTTTGTTCATACTCAAGGGAAGGCTGACTGAAAGAACACACAAGTTTGGTTTGCTGTTTCTTTTCTGATATGAGAAAACTGAGAAACGGAGGGAATGACAGGGGAAGACAACAGGACAAGCCACATACCATCTATATGGCTGAAAAAATAATCTGGAAATAGCCAGCTGATACAATGCAGTAGAGTGCTGTAGACAAGTGGTCCCCAACCTTTTTGACACCACGGACCGGTTGGGGGAGGACGGGGTCCGTGTGTGGGGAAGGTGGGGAACCCCCCTGCGCTCGTGCGCATGCGCAAAGGGGCAGGGTGGACCCGTGCGGGTGCGCACTCAGTTGTGCGGATACGCGGGGGCGCTCGCGGGGGGCATGCACTTGCGCGCATGTGCAAAGGGGCTGTGCGGGGGGAGTGCATACGGGGTGGGTGGGAGATCTGTCTCCGCGGCCCAGTCCGGCCCAGGCCATGAACCAGCACGGGCCGCGGACCGGGGGTTGGGGACCCCTTCTGTAGACCATCCATCTGGCTTCCCCTCTTGTCTCTTGCTCTGGAACTGTACTGCAGGGGTGAGAAACTTAATTTTTGGGGTGAGAAACTTAATTTTTGCCCCGCTACCTCTTCATATTTATCATCTTCTCCATGTAGGAGGATGAAAGTGAAAACAGAGGTGAGTGTGGTTATAGCCCTCCCCTCTTTACATGAGTATTATACAAAGGTATTCAAATGTCAGAATAGGGATGTTCTGTTGCATCTCAGTTTAATTTCATAATCATAGAGCATGTACATCTCCCCTCCACTTCCCTCATTCCCACTCTGAGGACTTGTTCCTCTCTCTGCGAGTGGTTTGGAGAAGCAGGAAATGTGAGGTAATTATTCTTCCTGTCTATATCTTCATCATATCCAGACCAGTCTGAGATGACATCCCAACCTAGAGAAGAAATTCTGTTTATAGGATGTGTTCTTTACTTCCTATTTACTATGTCAGTGGACTAATTACTTCTCTATGCAATTTTCATCTAGTGAGGATTGCTGCTTATTTTCTTCCTGTAGCAGAACTGTTTAATTAGGCAAGCATCCATGTGTCTACAGGCTGATAGGAAGAAACGCAAAAGAAATTACATAAAATGTTCAGTTAAAGCTTAGTAAAAAATATTCTTTAACTAACAAACTAAAGGGAGGGAAGGATTAAAAAATACAAATTATCAAAAACCAAGAAGTAACAGGGAAAGATCAAGTTAGCAGTCATCTATTTTTACTTTGCATCTTCCAAAAGTACACTGTTTAATTTCACACACCACACTTTCTTGTTATTACCAACACCTAATATACTATACTGTCTTATTCTTTCATTGATATAATTTGGTTTTGCATTTTTTGTCTCTTTTGAGGAGTCATTCTGTTTCTCACATGTCCAGTACATAAATTACTTTTCTGACATCATAAAGATGAAAAACTTTTATATTCAGAGCTGGCATACACTACTGTTTTGATCTACAACTCCCTGAGTTGTGGTTTAAAAAATAACATATCCAAGGTCTGTGTGTATGTGTGTTTTTTTAACTTCAAAATTTTTGTGAATTCTTGCGAATATGTTCCGTATGGTGACAGCTGGTATAAATCTGAGAATTACAAAGCTGCGATGTGTGATGAATTGTCTCCATGTAAGACAACAAATAGTTTTTCCTATGAATATTTCAGCAGACTGTTTCCTTTAAATGTGATGCTGCTAGATTAGACAGTGGGGGAAACAGTGCGAATAATCCCTGTTTACTGCAGTAAAAAATTAGCATCCTCACCCCACAATCCTGAGGTGTTTCAGGACTGGTCACCCAATCGTGCTGCCCAATCGTCCCACTCTGTTTGGTCTTGTGATCAGAGAGTATCCCCAAAATCAAAGCTCTTTTCTTGAATTAGGAGAGCCAATTTCAGATCTCCCCTGCTTGCCGCCATGAAAAGTTCAGCACTCTTGCCTCTTTGATAACAGAGCTCCCATGCTGGGATGGGGAGGGAAAGCCACAGAATCCCTCACTCTCCTAGCCCTCAACTGTGCTCCTGACACATCTAAACTGGTCCTGAAGGTGGCCTTGATCAGCCATTCTCAGTGGGGGCCATATGGCCCCCTGGAAGGCCCTGGCACATTTGAAGGGGGGCCACAGACTGGAAACAATTCTTCACACATCACCTTACAAGGTTCGTTATGTGATTTATATAATCCTGATTTAGCCTATATTTCTTTCCTATTGTTTCTGGCCATGGCCGAAAAAAAGGTTGAGAATGGCTGGTCGAGATTATTCCTTTCCCATTGTAAGCATCTGGACATTTGGAAATGTCAGATCACTTTAGCCCCAGAGCATGCTGGGGCAATTACAGAATTGCACTGCATCCTCCATTCACTTGCTGCTGTGTTATTGAGGCTGCTCAAGAACAGTGGTTTAACTGTAGATCTTGTTGCTAGTTTGACTTTGCATGCTTCCCTATTCCCTACTCTTTGAAAGATACCCTATCTTGATGCAGTGTTCTGGACAATTCAGGAAGTCTTTGTGGAAGATTAGTTAGCCCTAATAAAGTTCTTACCTGCCTTTGGTTTACGGGTAGCCCACAAAACATGTATGAAAATACAATTTAAAATGAACTTTTGGTTTTACTAAAGAGGGTGTTTCATAGGTAGGGTACCACGACTGAAGAAGCTATCTCTTCTGTCCTTGACACCAAAAGATTGCCTGGACTGAGGGTTGAACTAAATTACAGATAATCTGTCATTAGAGGAAGGAATTCTTCAAGTACTGAAAGATTTGTGACTGTCACAGTAGGAGCTTTTCTCATGTCACATAATTTGCAGATTAAGCTGCTTTGTTTTCTTACAGGTGTTTGGAAGCTAAACAAGGCTTTCTTTGCAAGTGATTCCTCAGGTGTGAAGGATTTCCTACCTCTGGAACAGTAACATGATTGTAGTACTGCTGATGGGTTATCTGTAACACTGTTTGGCCCTTGAGTAGTCAGTCACTCACCCACAAAATTACACTTTGTTGATAGCGAGGAATCTATGGTTCTGCAGATAATGTGGAATTCTAACAACCCACACCAATGTCACATTTAAAATAATCAGGTCTAGAAATAAAAATATTTTGAAGGTTCAGGTACCAGAAAATAATATTTGATAAAGTAAGGGTATTGCTACTGAGATGTTGTTGAAATGGCTTCACTTAAATGTTTGGAAGCTTACAAAATGCTATATAAATGCTAAACCTTAAAGCTCCAAATGTGGTGCTTGCATCTCCTAAATGATGAAGACTTTCCAGTACTTTCTGCCGCAGCTAAATATTGATGGCACTTATCTTTTTTTCTCTTTTAGTCATTGATTTTAGCTCCAAAAGTGCAGTTCAGCACGCATTTAAATCTGCTTAAATAAGTTGGCATTCTGGTCTCCTCCTGTGTGGTGATATTCCTAACAACTATTTGAAAACATTCCATCAGAAAATTCTTTAGTATTGAGCTACAGTATAAGCTATATAAGCTATATAAGGCATACATAATTAATTTCAAATATAATTACACTGAAATTTCAAATTTGCCTTTTTTCTGTTATTTTCTGTACAGATTACTAGTGACACTGGCCAACAGGAATACTTTTCCTTAACGGTCCTCCTGGAAATTACACTATGTCATAATGTAACTAGAATTCCCATTGGAATATTTTGTGGGAGATTGAGTAGACTTTGCATTCTGCTACCAATAGAAAAGATAGAAACCTTTTGGCTGTCTTGTCTTGCCGTAGTACCCCCAACACCCCCTTAAAAATTGACAAAGTTCAGACAGGCCTCTAAAAAGCATTCTTGTCTTTTTCTGGAGTGTGTGCGAGGATTTTAATTCAATACCAATTTTCTATCATAGCACAAATTCTAATTCTCTCTAAGCAAGTAAGGCCAGCAACCAGAAGTAGCATTGTTGGACATTTGTCAAAGCTCTCCATCCCAGTGAAGAGCTCATAAGAAAGCACTAAGCTTCCTTCTCCTCTTCCTCTTCTATCTCTTCCTCCTCCTTCTGTTGTTATCCAGTGTTCAGCTGCCTGTTCAAGTGGGTGAGCATGGTGGATAAAAATAATCGAAAAACAAACAAACTCAAATTGATTTGAAAGAAATCCACCCTGTGGGTGAGTAATGTAAGTGTTAACTTAACACTTACATGTGAGTACACATGTAAGTGTTAAGTTGTTGCAGGTTCTCTTTGATCTCAAGAGACCAATGGCCTGTGAAAGAAAACAAGAGCAAGGATGCTTCTTACTCCTGAGTAAGAAGCATCCTTGCTCATGTTTTCTTTCACAGGCCATTGGTCTCTTGAGATCAAAGAGAACCTGCAATAACTTAACACTTACATGTGTTTGGGAGAGAATTCTGGTGGTTGTGGGGTGTCTTAAGCCAACACTGAACAGCTCAGTGAGAAAGCTTAGTGAGAGCAGAGATGAATCCTCCACTCATTCCCCCCCCCCCCATTCTAAAACTCTCAAATCCCCATTTTTCTCCTTGAAGTCTATGGCAAAATCTCCATCAATTGTAAGGACTTGTATTTTCATTTTTTATACTCTGAACGTGCCAGTGAAATAAATTTCATTTGGATCGTAATTCCAATGTGCTTCTGTATCTGACAGCCTTGTTGTACAGCTTTATTTAGTAATTATCTCCAGAATAAGAGCTTACAGGATATATAGGTACATTCGTGACAGTTGTTTCACTCTGTTGCTGTACTGCACAAAGAAGCAAACTGCTGACTAGCCTGAACACTAATGAACTCCCATAGGAATAAGAGTGCCAGAGAATGCAGCAGGAATCTTAGGAATACATGTGGCAGGGAAGGGCGTTCAAAGCAGAGTGAGATGAGAAGCTCCAGCAAACAAGGCAGAATGTGACTGCTGGAGTCACACCATCCACTTCCAGGCAGAAGGTGTTCTCTCCATCATTGGAGGCACAATGTGAAGGCACAATCCATGAAGGGTTGTGCCTTCCATTTGCAGTGCCTCCTAATTATTATGTCTTCCGTTTGTGGGAGGGAGCTAGAGTTGGGGTGCCACCAGTGTGACCAAAAAAGAGGCGATGTGCACCATAGAAGCAGGGGGCAAAATTGCAAAGAATTTGCATGCCCTAGTTTATACTGTATGTATGAGATGCCCATTGTGGTGTAGTATGGATAGAGTGTCAGACTAGGAGGCCTGGGTTCGAATCCCTGCTCAGCCCTGGAAACTCACTGGGGGTGTGGGACTGGTAAAACCACACTATAAATATCTCACTTACTTTGAAAACTCTATAAGGGTCACTATAAGTTGGTTCTGACTTGATGGGACACAACAACAATACATCTGTATGTATAGTTTGCATCGTATCCAGTGTGGTGTA
Organism: Intellagama lesueurii; assembly: GCA_037013535.1. NCBI lineage: Eukaryota > Metazoa > Chordata > Lepidosauria > Squamata > Agamidae > Intellagama > Intellagama lesueurii. The sequence continues at coordinate 105,693,225 of JBAJHW010000003.1, forward strand.
GTGGATAGGGGACAACATCCTAGGTCAGCCATGGAAATTCACAGTCGTGCTGGGGTGGCACTTGTAAAACCACTCCTTAAATATCTCACTTACCTTGAAAACTCTCCTAGAGTTATTATAAGTCAGATGCAACTTCATGCCACCTCTCTCTCTCTCTCTCTCTCTCACACACACACACACACACACACATCGATCGATCGGTCTGTCTGTCTGTCTGTCTGTCTAAAAAGTTACAAACAAGGCACTCTTTTGAGTTCTACAGAACTTTTCATCAGGCAAAGATGGTATAAAACCTGGGGTTCAAACCCAGAACATCAAAAAAACGAACCAGATGTGATGGTCATGACTCAAGCAGTCAAATGGCCAGATGGTGTGCAGGTACATTCTTACTAAGAAATAATATCGCCATGAGGGTGGCAAATCTGCTTCTCTTTTCCTCAGTTTAAGCCAGACTGACCAGTTGTGCTCAGCTGCTTTCCTGTTTTATGCCTGCCTTCATGTCAGCGAAAAAAACAGAACTAAAGAAAGATGAAAGGTTGATGTTGCCCTCTTATCTTTCTCTTATGTCCAGTACCAGATGTGTGGAAATAAGATAATTTTCTGTGCTACTTCTGAGTACCCAGTGTTCATGTGAGAAGCAAGTCTCATCAGGGACCAATGTAGGGTTTCTAGTTAGATCCGTTGGTTGCACTTGTATAGACACCTATACTGTGTTTGGATTGGCTTGAATGGAAGGAATTGCTCAGAGAATTTCAGGTTGTTGATATCCTCTGTTGGTGTTGTTGGTTTGATTTGGTCCACATTTTTTGGCTAGGCCTTTCAAATATGAACTGCTAAATGGATTGCTGAAAACGAGTGTAATATGTATTCATTATTAACGAATTTCTTGGTATGTTATCTGCTTGTCTAAATTCCAGATATGTTTTAAATAAACTGTTAATTGTTGAGTTACCAATATTGTGCTGTAGTATATATTTTTACTGTATGTTATGGCTGTTGTATTTAAGTAAACCATTATAAGTATAAAGTGTAAGTGAGAAATGTTACTAAAGTGGTTATGAATATGACATCTTAAGAGATAAAATTTCATTTCATTGTAAATGCACATGAGCAGGATTTACCTGAAACTTGTCACTGGAGATTCAAGGGGTCAACTTTTCTTTTAATTATTTGTTGGCAATATATAATAGTAATAATAATCTTAGAATTGCAGAGCTAGAAGGGACCCTGTGGATCATCAAATCCAGCCCTTGTCAAGGAGGTACATTGAGGAATCAAACTCCCAACCTTTGGCTCCACAGCCAGATACTGAAACCACTGAGCTATCCAGCAGCTCTTTTATACTACATGATGCTTTGACATTTATGCTCCTCTCTCAAGGAACTTATAGTTTGACACTTGACAGTAGTGAAAGATGGGAGGACAGGGATGAATGGCTGGCCCTCATATTAGGCATAGTGAGGGGAGCTGGTTTTGAATATTACAAAAGGGTACCAAATCAGGAGATGTTTAGTTTATTGTATATTTAGTACAAAGGTGGAGCAGAGAAGCTTGTGAAGTTTTCTACCTTGGAGGATAAAAGGGCTTGAATGCATGTGACTTGGGAAGAGGAAAGTGAGGTACCATTTGCAACTCTGCAGCAAAGTGTCTTGAACCAGTTTGAAGGGATGAATGAGAAAAATATCATCATCATCATCATCATGTGCCACCAAGTCAATCCTGACCCTTTTTCAGGATTTTCCAGGTAGAGAATACTCAGAAATGGTTTCACTTCTTCTGGGGGCACCCTGGGACTGTGCAGCTTGCCCAAGGCCTCACAGGCTGGCTCTACCCATAGGAGACCCAGTGGGGAATTGAACTCCTAACCTCTGCCTCTGCAGCCAGATACCTAAAGCACTGAGCTATCCAGCCAGCTTGAGAAAAATAAAGCTTTCAAAAAGAAGCATGTGAGTAAATGCAGGTACATAGACTTCCTTGCATTTGGATATGGGAACAACTCAAAGTGGTTAAACTGAGGTTGATGGAAACTGTTTTGAGGATAGGCTCAGGAGAATCAGTTTGCTCTTCAGGGGCTTTCCCATCTAGTTATCAACAGAATCCTAGATTCCTCAGAATCCTCAGCTCTTATTCTTCACTTTAGCCACTTCTAAGAAATCATTTGCATCATAAGGCAGGGCTCTTCAAAGGCCTCTGATGCCATTCACACTGAGGAAGAAAAGGAAGGAACCATTTGTCCCTCATGTTGAGCTAGGAGTAATTGAGCAGAGTACAAGGCCGATCTCCTTGGCTTCTCAGCCACTGTTCAGCTGAGAGAATGAAACACACTTTCCAATTAAAAATTAGCCATTGACCAAGGATTTAATACTCCTACAAGTTTCTTTGGGAGTGATGTACTAAAATTACAAAACTGGGTCAAATGTTCATGTTGTTTGTATTATGCTTAAGGATTTGTTTCCTCTGTTCTTTTATTCGTCTAAAAACATAACAGTTCTGACAGCTTTCTTCCTTTTTCTTGTTCATTTTGGTTTCCTATCACATGGCATATTGAATCAAGGGCTGTGAGTATCAAGCTGCTAATAAGATGCAAAAAAAAAAATCTAATACCTCAAAGCATGCAAGCGGACACTTCAAAGCAGAAACATAAGCGTTTTAGCTATTGTTTTGTCTTTCTCAAACATAACACTGATGCTCTCTGGACCACCCCAGCTGCTGAAACAAAAGAAGCATGGATTTTTAAAGGATATTTTAGAAAATGTTTATTGTTGTGTTTTCTTGTTTGTCAAACACTTCTATTCATTTCATATGTGTATGACAAAGATAAAACCAATTACTGCATTGCAGCTAATAATGCGTAAAGGTTATCCTTTGAACTGTGGTTCTTCTGTTCCTTTTTAGTACCTTTTTGTCTGCTTAAAGAAAAGCTATAGATTCTGTTTTTACGTGGTGCAGTGTGCAGCTCAACCCTAGGGAAGCATACTGCGAAAACAAATAGTAGTAACCAGCTAATGCCGCATAGTTTTCCTGCTTCTGTATACACACACACACACACACAGAGACTCCTGTTTCTGTTTAAACAATGACTCTGCAACAGAACAGAGAGTTCCCTTGGCCTTTAAATGTGGAGAGCAGAGGAACTGAAGGCAATCTTTCAGAGAACCTCTGTATAAATGACACGTTGAGCCAAAGTTGGGCCCTAAATTATTCCAAAACATATTACAGACTTCCTTCTATCTCTTTTCACCTTTCATGAAGAGCATTTGTATGTGCTAAGCAGAGTTCTGTGGAGGCTTTAGCTGCATTCTGAGTCTATTGGTTTAATTGATTAGATATGCCCGCTTGTGATTGAAAAGTAAATGCTAAATGGGCAGAGGTGAGACCTGGTGTGGGCAGTGCTGTAACTTTTCCAGCCCAAATGGTGCCTCCCCTCTTCAAGTCAACACTTTCAAAAGGCTTGATGCATCCTTCAGCCATCTCCCTTCCACCTGTTTATCTCCTGAGCCGGGCTGCTTCAGATGGTTGGAATGGTGAGGCCATCTCTAAATTTACCATGTCAGAGAGGAGAACCTGTGACCTACTGGAAGTACGGTCTAATGCAGGGGTCCCCAACCCCCGGTCCACAGCCCAGTGCCGGTCTGTGGGCTTCCTGGAACTGGGCCACGGAGATGGATCTCTGCCCCCCGCACGCCCACATGGTGGGCGTGTCACGCTTGCAGAGTAACATGTCGTGCTCGTGGGTGGGCGTGTCACACTCGCAGGTGGGTGCGCGAGCGTGACACGCCCCTCCGCAAGTGTGACACGCCCACCCATAAGCGTGACACGCCCCTCCGTGAGCGTGACACGCCCACCCGCGAGCATGACACGCCCACCCGTGAGTGCGGGGGTGCCTCCGCCTCCCGCGTACGTAGCCCGCATCCCCCAACCGGTCCGCGGTCCCAAAAAGTTTGGGGACCACTGGTCTAGTGGATTTTGGTTCATCAAAGGTTGACACTAATGTCATTTTAAAAAGCCATTCCATATTTTCTACATTTCCTGTAACAGAATTTGGAACAGAGATTACTTAATGAGGACACACTGTCCATCTACACATAAGCTGGACCTGGTTAAGCAGCTGCTAAAATTCTAGGTAGGCCCCACTTGAAGTGCTTGCCAGTACTGAAGTTGTTTTATCAATGCGACCTTGTACAATATCCTGTGTTTTCTTGAGTTTTTAAAGTATTTAAAACCTGTAACAGGGGTCACTTCTCAGTTACCTTAAAACAGAGGTGGGAATTGTGTGGTGACATATAGCCTGCCAATTAAAGACTTGGCTCTTCAGGCAGGCCTTCCCTCCTGTCAATACTTGACTTTTACTTTTTATCTTAATTTTCTGTTATATTTTTCCATCTTGAATAATACTAATATCATCTATTTAAATTGTTTGTTTTAATTGTTTTTACGATATTTTACTGTAAGCCGCCCAGAGTAGACATTGTCTAAATGGGCGGGATAAAAATCTAATAAATAAATAAATAAATAAATAAATAAAGACCTTTTGTGTTACTCCCAGATCTCTATCACCAGCCCATCCTCTGTGATAAAGTAGTGGAGAGTCTTGTTTTCAGAAGCTTCTAAAGCCTGCCTGTGATTCTCCCACTACATGCTGCTCCCCCCTCTCTTTTTGTGCCGCCAGAGAGGACTTTTGGAAAATCTGGTCATTAATCATTTAATCAAAAGGGTTGGGCTCTGTCTGTGGGCTTTGGGATGGTGGTAATGAGGCAGAAGTAGCCACTTGACCCTCCACTATTGTCTACCTCTTCTTTATTAAAAAAAAAATACTACAACAACAACAACAACAAACCTGCCAGAATGTTACAAGGCATCAGTGTAAAACTTTTTTGTTTCATCAGCACATTCAGCAGAGCATGAGGCAGCAGCTCAAGGTACAGCAGAATTTGAACTATGTGAGATACTTCCTCCCGCATTTAGTGAGGTCACTACTCTGTAAATATAAAAGTAACTAAAATGTAACTGTGGCACTGCAAAAAGAGCAGGGTTAAGTTAACAGTGTAAACATTTGTTAAGTTATAACTATAAAGTAGCTTAATTACATTATAGTATTGGGACAAGAAATTAATTTCATGTAATCTCCAAATAGTTGAAAGTTATGTGGAATTAATTCCTTTCTTCAGTACTGCAAATATAATTAAATTAAATTAAATTATAGTTATAATTTAACAGGATTTTAACTTCTATATATTGGGAAGTTGTTTCTTACATATGTGGAAAATTCAAGGTTTGATTTAGCTACCAAGGTAGCTAGACATCGGTAAATCCATCCTTCCTGCATTTATCAAGCCTTTGTTAAACATGAGTTTAACTTTCTGAAAGCCATCGCTTGTCGGTTATCCTCCCATTCACAGAGATGTGAATTGTATACATGAAGTATGTGATCTTTTAATTTTGTGTCCAATGACTACTTTAATGTATACTATGGTGAACATACTGTCATTGAGCCTCGCTGCGTGACTTCGTGTTTTTAGTGAAAAACAGAGTGAGCGAGAGAGAGAGAGTCTTTATCCATTGCCTCACAAAATTCATAGCAGGATGCTATTTCAACAAATTATCACAGCTCAAGTGCAGGCTTCTGTCTCTGATCTATCTATTAGCTGTGCTCTGCTTAGCTGGACATGAAAGGCATATATATGCAGAGAATTTGTCTGCAGATAAATTAGCTAACCGAAAATAGAAATAGCATGAGGAGAAGAAAATCAACACTTGAGGAACCAGCTGGAAGCATGGGCAGGCAGAATAGACTAGAGATTACCACCCAATACAGCAGGGGTTGGGTGCTCTTGGACCACAGCTCCCATTATCCTCTATCATGTGTAATCCTTTCCTCTGGGAGTTGAAGTCCAAAACATTGCTAGGCCAAAAATGTCCTACTTTTGCCATAGAGCAGCACGTGCATCCCAAGTTAAGGCTGCCAATCTTGTGTATCTACAGCAGGCCTTGTATAACTGCTACACTTGCTACACCTGTATACATACTGTCCCTTTACGAATGGCAAACAGTTAAATACCAGCTTCTGAAATGAAATTTCACATCACGTAACATCAGCTGCACAGTTCAGTAGTTTAGGCATCTGGCCGCAGAGCCAGAGATTGGGAGTTCGATTCCCCACTGTGCCTCCTTGACAGAGGCTGGACTATGATCTGTAAGGTCCCTTCCAGCTCTGCAGTTCTGATCTAATCAAGCTGTTCTAGAAGATCTATTTGGTGCAAAATCAAGTACGCCAAATTTAGATCCTTTCTTTTCCATTATGCAGAGTCATGTTTCTTGCGTGTTGTTTGGAATGAGCCCTCTATTGTCATCAGGCACAGTGTGGCCTTTTGTGATTTACTGTCCCGCTGCCTTGTGTATTACTATTTTTAGCTCAGCTGCTGTAAGGTAAAGGTTCCCCTTGACATTTAGTCCAGTCATGTCCGACTCTAGGGTGCAGTGCTCATCCCCGTTTCCAAGCCATAGACCCAGCGTTTGTCCAAAGACAGTTTCCGTGGTCACGTGGCCAGCACGACTAGACACGGAACGCCGTTACCTTCCCACTGAGGTGGTACCTATTTATCTACTTGCATTTTTACATGCTTTCGAACTGCTAGGTTGGCAGGAGCTGGGACAAGCTACGGGAGCTCACTCTGTCGTGTGGATTCGATCTTACAACTGCTGGTCTTCTGACCTTGCAGCACAGAGGCTTCTGCGGTTTAACCCGCAGCGCCACCACGTCCCTATCTGTAGTCTGGGCTTAAATGGATTTCAGTTTTGTATATGTTATGTTTGCTTTGGTTGCACAAATGAATTAGAATGCAGTCTTCTCCACCCATTCATGGGAGCAAGCCCCATAGTTACCCAGTGTTCACTATTTAAAATAATGGTGTGCTGACCCTTCTCAAGGTTTTCTAGCAGGGTGGATTTGATATAAATCATAATTTAAATTTTAAAAATTGAAATTGGGTGTGTTGTGGGATGATGTAGCTTGCCCAGAGCTGCACAGACAGGCTTAGGTTGCAGTTAATTGGTAAATGTGTTTATTGTACTCCAAGTCAGGATTAGGATGGTGCAAAGCAGGATTTGAACCAGAAAAACATATATTTATAGACAGTATATAGTTTTATTATACCACAATTAACTGGTCTTTTAACAATGAGAGTGAGTTTTATTCTTATCATAGAAAGAAAACTGCATAAAGATTAGTTCAGGAATTTATGTGGAAATGTTACAACAGTTTACTGTTGTTAAATATAATTATACCTCTAACTTAAATATAGTACTTATAGTATTTATTACAATTTTATAAAGCAGGTCAGTATTATCTTTCTATAATCCATATATCCGTATTTGGGCAATTATACTCTACATTTAAAAATTGCATTTTCTCCAAACATTTCAAACAGTGAGAACAGTAAAGCAATTTAAAAACAAATTAAGAATTATTATTTAAAACAGAAGGAAACATAAAAGCACATTAGCATAATTTATGCAAAACCAATGGGAAATCTTTCATAAACAGATATTACTATATAAAATGCATTCACTACCCCAAACCAGAAAAACACAGAAGGCTGGCAGTGGGGGCGGAAGGAGGCTCCAACAGACAAGATTTCTGGAATTGTGGAACTACCATTGAGGAGGCCCTGATGCTTTCTCACAGCGGGATTCTGTGTGAGTATTCCCAGTATCCCAAGATAGGTAAAAATAAATTTATGTTAGTTTTCAGTAAGAACTATCAAAATTAGCAAATCTCTTCATTTTCAGAGTAGAAAGAACTTAAGAACTTTGACTGCTTAACAATTAGAAGTCTATGTTAGGAATCCTTATGTATTCAGGCATGTTTCTAAGGGAGTATCCATGTTAAGTCTGTTGCAGTAAAAACAAACAGAGGCTTGTGGCTCCTTAAATCCAATCAGTTTTGCTTGGCATAATGTTTCATGGATCCTATTTCACATCTTCAGATGCCTGGGGCAGACATTTATGTACATCAAGGGGATGGGAGAAGCATGTAAAATGTAGAAATCCAGAAAGTCTCATCAACATGGTTTTGGTCTCAAGAAGCAGTGGCTAACAAGGATCTTTTACAATAATTGGGAGGTAATACACATAGCTCTAAATTGCGGTAGTTAAGAGTAGTTGAAGGGCATTTGTGGGTGAAAAGTACATTGGCACTTATATGGTGAAGTTTTTGTCTAAGTCAAAAATAAGAATGAATTTGGCCTATCAACATATACAGTGGCTGAAATCCTGTTGTGCAGTTATACAAATAGTGTAACTTTTGGAAGTGAATTATTGTAAGTTAAGAAATCTCCACAGACCTAATCTGTTGCATGCTGAATCATATGACTCAGTATATAACAGATAGTGTCTATGGAGATTTCTTAATTTGCAGTAATTTGATTCCAAAAGTTGTGTCATTTGCCAAACCTGTGCAACAGGATTTTAGCCAATAGGTGCAGGATGAAATTTTAAGGCCTTGTAGAAGAGGAATGCCAAAATTAGTAGTATAGAAAGTTGCCCAACTAGTTGTCATAAAACAAGTGGTAGCAATTCAGACAAATTTGCATAGATGAACTAAATAATTACATACCGAGATAAGAAACTCCTTGTCCTTTTTTCTCTCCAAAGGAAATAGAATAGGAACTCTTGACTGATTCTTCAGCTCTTTCTATGCAGATTTGTCTGTTTTGTCACTAAAACTGTCCATTTGTCATAAAACATTTTATAGGTGATTAGAGTAATTAAGTTGTAAGAGGCTGCTCATGGGCCTGTACATATGAAGAATCCTGTGTATGCATTTTTTCAACTTACTTGCCAGAATCCTATTGGTGTTGGCATAAGATTCACATAATTTGCTGTGGCTGATTGCAGCTAATTGATGAGATTCTGGGGCATATCTCAGACGTGTGCCTTGTCTCATGCCCAATTACATAACTGAGATTCACCCCAGCGCCAGTCAGTCAGTTGCAGTTAGCCATGGCAAGTTACACAAACCTTGCATGAGCACCAAGGAATCCGGCCATCTCATTTACTGCTGTTTTGTTACAAATGCTAATCCCAACACCTCAAATACTCACATTTTTTGCATCATTTGCTGTCATCTCCTGTATGTCACATTAGAAATGAAACACATCAATCACTATGTGAGGTTGTTTGCGCAAGGGTTTGTTTAAGCCACTAGCTGTCTTATAAGAAACAAGCTGGCAAAATTGCGGTGTCCAAGACTGATTTTTCATATTGAATGTATGAACCGGTAGTGAATGTTACCTGCATTTCTCTCTTTAAACTCCCACTTGTGGCAGTGGTGGTTTGCAAAGAGATGAAACGTGACCATTAAAAAACATGTAATTAATTGAAATTAGTTGAGCACCTCTAAACTCTTGTTCATCTGGGGACATAACTCTAATAAGAATGAATGTTTGTTTTGACAGGAATTTGATCATTTTTTGCTTAGGCCATTCATTTTGTCATTAAATAGTTCACATTTTGTACAGGAGATTGAGAAATAGGTCCTACCATTTGGAAGATAATTGAATGAAGGAATTAAATACATTTCATATGAAAAAAGAAAGAAAGAAAGCCAGCCAGCCAGCCAGCCAGCCGCATGCTCCAGTCTGCTGTTCTGTTAATATACTGATATTGTACTCAGTAGAGTAAGAATTGGGTCATATCCACTAGGAAAATAATTGAAGTATGGAATGAAAATGTTTATCATTAATTTAAAAAGAAAATAAATAAATAAATAAAGCCGCATGATATTACTTGCTACTCTGTTAATGTACTGGGATAAATTCTTCAGCTTGGGATCAGTTTAAGCAATGTAGGATCCATTTCCACAATGCTCCTTTATACCAGGAGCCGAAGAGATTTCAGCTAAGCAGGAGAAGCGTTCTGTACCTTGCTTCTTGGTTTAACAGTAGATGTGAAGATAAAGGAGATACAAGAGAAGTCTAGGACACAGCTGCTGTTCCTTAGTGTGAGTGGGTGTATGCAATCTTAGCAATTCTTGCTAAGATCTTACATTTCTAGGTTAAAAGGTTGCAACTTAAAAAAATCTGTCATTTGCCATCAGCTCTCCATATGCAAGTATGTTTTTCTGAAATTTTAATTTTTTACAGGTCTTAACTTCTGCTTAGCCCTCTTTAGGATGATGATCTTAAACATTTTGAAAAGGTGGTCTCTCTCTCTCTCTCTCTCTCTCTCTCTCTCTCTCTCTCTCTCTGTGACTACAACTCCCAGTACCCAAACCAGCATGTCCACTGCCATACTGACTGGGGGATTTTGAGGAGCTGTTCTCCTAAAAAGGAATGTTCAATAACTCTGCATACAACCATGCAAAAATAAAGATGTGGAAGGGGGATAGGATTAGAATTGTGCCATCTGATCCTGTTCTTCCTGGCCTCCAACTATTCACAGGTCCCACATACAGAAAGTCTGGAAAATTTATAGTGAAAAAATTTAAGTATATAAAGTGCAGGTCTGTACATGTAGGATGCTTAGGGGTTGGGGCAGATCATCAGGTACAAACTCAGTCCCCCCTCCCCATGTATTAATTCGACCCAACTGGATGCCTGCAGACATCTTTAGGACCTGTCTAAAAAATTTACAGCTCATCAACATGCAATTTGAAGTGGCCATAACAGACTTAAATGAGACCTGGTACTATAATAACTTCTGAGATCTGACAAACGGGCTACTGTTAAAACATTTAACATAGTATTGAATCAGTTTTGAGAAATTCAGCAAGGTGTCATTAGACATCAAATAACCCATCGTTCATCAACAGTTTTGTGCCACTTTTAATCCCTGAACACATTTTCCCCAAGATAATAACCTATCATTTGTGTACAATTTATGCCTTTAAAATCCTAGCTGGAAGTAAAATTAATGTTTGATTGAAGTTGATTTTAGGTCATTTTTCTTAACAATTCAGTTTCTTCCAAAGACTACATCCAAACATAAAAGGTGTTGGTCTGCCAAGATGTTCTGAAGGGTAAAATAGAATTGATGCATAGGTCAAATACTGGTTCTTAGAAGAACACAAAACAAAACAAAACAAAACAAAACCCTCCTGCCTAATTGAATATTACATTCATATTACATATTAGAAGATGACCCATGTATTCCACTGAAGAATACATGAAGCTGCTCTTGCATCTAGTGGGACTTTCTTCTGAGAAAACGTAGGAACCCAAGAAACTGAGTCAAATCACTGGTCCAACCAGCATAGAACTGTCAGGATTAACTGGTAAGTGGCACTTCCTGTCTTTCAGCAAGAGAGTGCTTCTAGAGTTGCTGGGGATTGAATTTCTGCATGCAGTGCACAAAACCTGCAACTAAGATACAGTCCTACCCATATGGTATCCTAAAAAGGCCACTTCTTCAAAGTAACTTTACAAATAAGAGCTCAGTGTTGCAAATCTGCATCATGCAACTACATTATAGGATCTGTTCCCAGTCACCCCAGAGTATTTGATATGTAACAATAGTTTCAATTTATAAGAATCCCGATTTCAACTGGATATAAAAAAAAGTCCTAAGGGTTAGAACAGTGCAACAATTGAACCAGTTACTGTGGCAGGTGGTGAGGTCCCCAGCACTGGAGGTATTCAAGAGAAAGCTAGTCAGCTCTCTGTCTAGTAGGGCAAAGTTATCCTGCAGTGCTTTATATAGTGTGTGTGTGGTAATGCAGGCATGTACAAATTGGCACATACAGAACTTTTTAAAAACAAAATGAAAAGAATATAGTGCTCTTGAAGTGGAGTAAGCAGGGAGAGAGAATGAGAATGAGAAGAATTTATGATTCAGGCAAAATACTAAGTTACTTCCCTGTCCAAGCTTGAAAAGTTGTTGGTAACAGAATGGCTCTAGTTAGCTCAGGCTGTGTTTGATAGTTTTACTTTCTCAGTGTGGGCAAAACAAAACCCAGGAAGCTGTGTAAGGTAAATGGGATTTTTTAAAAAAATGATAAGCATGGGAAGATAAGACAGGATTACTGAGTCCATAATTATTGAGGAGTACTTGATTACTATTATTTTTTAAAAATTAAACAGCTTCTGGAATCCACAGCAATCTCATTAGTTTGAGGCATTAATGTATTTTTATGTAAAGATAAGCTGAGAGAAATCTACAGTTCACTAGTGCTGTCTGCAGTGTGTGTGGATATGACAAGCCGGTTTTTAATGCTACCTTTGACTCAGTATGGGAGTGTAATGAAACAACCTGCAAGTTTTTCAAACACAATTAGAACAGTATTTTACAAATATTTTCATTAGGACTGAGCTAGAGAGTGCTTGGTGATATAAAGAGCAGAGAACTGCATTTATAATGATGTTCAGTTACATTTTAATTTACCAAATGATGTTTGCATTTGTAATTGGATCAATTTATGGCAGGCATGGGCAAACAAACACATTCACTCACAGAGGGTGTCAAAGAATAAAGTACACAGAATTCTAGTACTTGGGAAGTTTCAGTGATATAATCTCCTTGTTGGTAGTGTTGATATTCTTCTTTTTCTGCTTCTGCATGTCATATGCTTACTGCTACAAGCAAGACTGAAAACAGAGAAGCAAGGGGAATCTTTTGTGTGTGTTTTGGTTTCATTACTGCGACCAAGACAGTGCGAAAAGACAATCAAGACATACTGAGAAATGGATAACTGATACTCCCCACAGACAGTTAGCATTAATAACATAAGCAGTTGTGGGTAAAGTGTTTGGCATATGGCCACTTAAATACTATCACATTGCTAAAATACTTAGTAGGCAATGTTTTGATACACTTGGCCTGCCTCAGTCAATTGAAACCTTGATACTTTTGATGCCTGCTGCCTGAATGATTAAAAGGGAAATTGGATTTATGTGGCAGGGATGCCTGCGTCTCTCAATCAGATAGGTGTCTGTCAGAAAATGCACTCTCACATGAAGAATAATCTAAGAACTGATTGTTTCCGATTTTCATTATTTTTGGCCCTAGGCAGTCTAGCGCCTCCACTGCTACAGTAGGTGCCTTTCCTTTTCCTGGAGTGCCCCTGCGTCTTAGGCAGAGGGCCTTCTTAATCCTGCTCATTCTGCTGCCTTCATGGATTCTTGTAGTGAAAGTAGTGACCTTCATTAGGGCTAGCCAAAGATGGGAATAAGTGCAGACATTGGTTTAAGGGCTGGCGGCACTGCCAGTCCCAGGAAGAGGAAAGAGGGGAAGAAGTATGGTACAGAGCCAGGCACTGACCAATAGCCCATGCTTTCAAGTAAATAAAGATGTCCCTGTCACAACAGGGTGGGCTCTACCATTAGACAGAGTGGGGCAGTCACCTGTGGGTATTTTAGAAGGTTAGCCAACTGTTACTTATACACACTGACTTGCAGTAAACCACTAATGTTTGTGAGGTCATGTAAATGTCTGTTGAAGAGCTAAGTCTGTTTCTCACTCTGCATTTTCTAGGCAAATGTGAATGCCCAGGGACAGAGGCCTGAAGAGTTTGGGGCACGCATATTTGTTTCATGCTGCTTTCAAACACTTAAATGCAGCAACTGTGAAAATTGCCATGTTTTTGTGTATTTGATTGGGAGACGTAATTTTATATACATAATCCTCCAGACTTGACTGTAGGAGTATGAGCAGAGAGTGTGTGCTCCTGCCATATGAGTAGGAAGGTTGTGGCAAAGCCAAGCCTTTGAGGTAGCTTAACTGTGATGCTCATGTTGTTATTGATACAGCTTCCTGATGAAATGATAGCACATAATAGAAAGATTGTATATGTAGCTTGGAAGATATATAGAGTCCAGTTCAGTCGAGGTCAGGTGAAAAGCCTCAAGGCAGTTTATGAAGCCCATTATTGCTGTATGAGTTTTGCAAGCCTGTTTGAGGGCTTGATAAAAATAAGAATCTTCTGCTAAGGCTGCTTTCTTGGGAAATTAACCTTGTGTCAGATAAATGCATTCAGTTCATGCCCACAAAAGATAGCTGCCAGTATGATGTCTGTGGAGTTACTGGGTGGATCAAAAAACCCAGAGGTTTTGTGGTATCTGTTTCATCATCTTTCGTCAGAAGTTTAAAGAGGCAGAAATGAAAGCATGTATGTTGGAGGGCTGGTGTTGCTGTTTGGGAGAATGAGGCAACAGAGACCTGGGACAGCAGCAGTAATACCTGACTGATTTTTCATTTGAAGGAGTATACCTGTGTATACCTGTCCCATCCTGGCCTCCCTAAACTCAGCTCAGGAGCAGCGGAGGATGCCAGCTTATCACCAGTGTTACTATACAGTAAGATTCAAGTGGCAGTCTAGTTAGGTTAGGCATGTGAGTGAGGAGGAAGTACCATGCCATTGTCTGGCTCTGACAGCACAATCTCTTTGGTTAGCCCTGAGGAGGGGCAGCCTTGCAGCAGTACCAACCTCTCTCCCGCATTATAATATTCAATATAATATGCTGAGAGATCCTATATGCCTACAGCTGCTGCATACCTTTTTTGTGTGCACTTTTAAAAAGAAAAAGAAAGTATCAGTAATATTATTGACAGACACATTAGTACATCTTGATACAGCTTGCTATGTAGATGAGATAAATATTTCTGTCTAATAATCCAAGATAAGATGACAAGCGTTCCAGTAGGTTAAACATCTTATAATCAGAGCTAGAGAAGCTAATCTATTTTTAAATAATGTGTAATATTGGGGAATAGTCTCTCTACTAAAACCTGCACTGCTGCCTATGCTGAGAAGGAGCTTTAAAAGACCTTTTGCCAGAGCCTCACCTTTTGATGGGCAGAGTTGTTCTGGCTGGCCTTTTATTCCTTGTTTAAAAATCAGGGTGGGATCAGATGGAGAAATAGCTCACATTTTGGACTGCTTGTTGCAGTGATTTATTTCCTGGTGACCATGTGATCGTGAACCAGCCTGACCCCGATCTGTGCTCCAGCAGGACGTTTTTTGGTCCAGCAGCAGGGCTACTCTTTGTTAGGGACAGGATGGAGCGATTCCTCCATGGTCACTTTAGGAGAGATCACTCCCAGCAAAACAACCTTTTCTGGGTGCAATCAAATATGATCCTTTCTGTTTGTTTGATGGCACCCTGTGTTGTTGATTTGGGATGTATGCGTGCTTATCTAGGAGTAAATCCTGCTGAACACTAGGGAATTTATTCTAAGTAGACATGCCTAGAATCAAATGGAATGCTCTAAGACTTCTAACACATCTGAAGGCAAAGAGCCAATGCCATTCATATTCTGGAGAGCACACAGTCATGTTGTTATATATCCCCTACAAACTATCTTGTAAGTGACACTTCCTGAGAGTGACAATGGTTGTCTCAAAGGAGAAGACAAATGGTCAGGTCAAGTCAGTTGCTGACCATCTGTCTATTTGCCTGAAGAAAACCAGGTGTCACTTAAAGAGACTGTTGTTGTTGTCTATGAAAATACAGTCACAGTCTTTGTAGAAGCCTGAGTGCTGTGAAATATCCTGGGCTATCAAATGTAAACCTGTATCAAGGTGTAAGCCTTTACAATGTCAAAGAAAGGTGAATAAATTAGCATGTACTAAGTAACCCTCTTATTTGGAAATTAGGAAATAGAAATAGAAAAATTGGAAATAGAAAATAATTCTGTTTGTATAGCTGTGGGGTTCATATAACAATGAGAGTATATATTGTACAGTTCCCTGGTAAAAGAATGATAGGAATGGCACCATTTTTAAAATTTCCATGCCGAGTTCAGTGCATTTGACAACACTGGCATTAGTTAAGGATGCAGCAGAGGGCCTGTCCTACCTTTGGGCAGAGTAAGGCAGTTGCCTTAGGTGTGGGAGGATGCTAACCCATCATCTGTGAAGAAGTGGAGTTCATCTGCCAGGGCAGTAAACTTTTCTGCATGGAACATAAAGAAGGTAGCAACCTATTTTTTGCCTCAGACAGCAAAATGTCTTTGGGTAACTCTGGTACAAATTATTTATATTTGTCTTTTTAAACATGTTTTAAACTAAGCATTCTTCTTGGCAAATGCCAGGATGGAAATATTAGTTAGACTCACCAAAATAACAACAATAATTAGTCTCAAAAGGGAGCTAATAAAACATACAAATGTAGGCAAATCAAAAGAGTTTTAGCTGTTACTGAATGGCCATGATTATGGTGGTCCTAAAATGATTGTACATCTGGCATCAGCTGAACCTTCACAGGGAAGGATATTCCATAATTTCAGCATCATTCTTTTCTTTGTTCACACTAAATGTACCCAAGGTACTCGAAGAAGAACGTCCCCTGATGATAACAGCAAAGAATGCAAATGCATCTGATGAAATGGGCTGCAGCCCCTGGACATTGGTACCAAATAAAACTGTTTTGCCTTTAAGGTGCCACAAGAGTATTTGTTGCTTTTGATGCAACAGCCCAAAAGGACTACCACTGCTTGGTAACTTTAAGTCACCGGCAAGGTGATACAAGGATACATGATACGAGTATTGTAGGTATTTGTGTACCAAACTCTGTTGGGCTTTATGAGCAAACACAAGATTCTCGAATTGGGCCCAGTGCTGCTCTTTCAATATTACATGATTGATGTAATATGATTGCATTTGATTATGCCAGCTGAAATATGATTCCACCTGATTGCACTGGCAGCTACATTCTGCATTAGCTGAAGCTTCCAAGCTATCTTCAAAGGCACTGCACGTACAATGCATGATGGCAATCCAATTAGGAGGTGCTTGACCCACCATGACTGCTTTATCTCTGTCTAGGAGTGGTGATAGCTGATGAATCAGCCAGAGATAGTGAAAGGCATTTGTAGCCAATGAGGCCACCTAAGATTTGAGTGACAAAGCTTGATCAAAGACCAAGCTACACACTTGTTCTTTCAAAAGGAGTGAAGCCTTAACAGGCTGCATACCTAGGAATGAGAACTACTTACTCACAGGATCTCCGATTTGCTGGCACACAATTTCAGTTTACTAACCTTTGTTCAGCTACAGTTTATTGATCTTCATACAAAATCCATACACTATTCAGAAAACAAGGAGAACTACAGCTAGCTGTTATTTGTAGAGGTGGGAACGATTGCAATTCCCTAACTCCCACAACCAGAATGGGAGTGGGATTCAGGGAGCATTCAACAGTAACTTTCCCATCTCTATCAGCATAGAACTGACACCTTATTCCAGATTGCCTCATGGCATTGCCCAGCATATTCGTATGGGATTAGATGGACTCTTGCAGGACTCTGCACTGAAATGCTGTGCAGCTAAGGAGAAATTCCCCAGTGCTGCTGTCTGAAACTACAGAGCCACTGTATCACCATAGCTCTGACACCAAGCCTGCAGAGCTGATCGTGTGACATACCATGCCTGAGGATATTGTTGAGACCTCTTGCCTTAGAAAAATAGCCTTGGAGGCAGGAGGTATAGGAAAAGCTGTTTATTGCGCTAGATCAAGGAGTGCCAGCAGGATCACACTTTGCTTGTTTGTTTCCTGACAGAGGCCACTTGTCAAAGCAAACAAGTCCATTTTCTTATCAAACCCAGATGTGAAGCCAGATTAAAGTAGATGATCTGTTCTCCAAAAGTGCATGGAATTGAGATACTGCCATTATTTCCAAGACTTTCTCCAAAAGGAGATAATAGTGACTGGGTGATAATTACTAAAACCAAATGCAAAGACAGTTTTATAGACTTATGGATAAGTGCATATTGGAAAAGGTGATCCTAAACCACGAAGGGCTTTAAAGATCAAAACCAGTGTTTTCAGCTGGGCTTAGAAACAGATTGGGAGCCAGTGAAGGTGGTGAAGGACTGATGTAACAGTAATGCCAGTTAGTGCTTTTTCAGCCCCATTCGGTGCTAGCTGAAATTTCTAGACCATCTTCACAGGCAGCCTTATGTAGAATGTGTTGCAGCAATCCAACAACTTCTTCAAAATTATTGAGCATGATCCAGGTAGAGTTAAAAACTGTTAAGTCCCATTGACTTCAGTGGAAGAGATTTATAAGCATATGCTTAATATTCTCCACTTGAAATTAAGGGCAGTCTACTTCGACTGGATGGTTCCTATTCTTATGAATATTTTAGGCATAACTCTAATAAGTGCATCTGAAAGAGGGCAGTAATTATTTAATTTTATGTTATCAGTGTTTTTTTTTTCATTGAGTGAGGACACAGCAGAGAAAGAGAAGCATCTATTCTTTTAGGTGTTTTACTTATTTGATTTCACATTTTGCTGCCTGTTTTTACATTTGTAGAAACATTTCCTGTGAAATAGATAACCACGAAGAATGTTGGGAGTTGCAATATAGCAACCTCTAGAAGGATACAGTTCTAACCACTTTTGCTTTCAAATGTTTTTTTTTTTTTAATCTGCCACCAAAGAGAGCAGGGAGACTTAAATGACCTCAGGTGAGACTGTAATTTAGGGCTGAGTGGGACTGATTTATAAAGGAAAAACTGGTGTAAATGCCAGGTAGGGATTCTTCTTCTTTTTTTTAAATTTGCGTTGGTCTTCTACTACACTGATGATCAGCTTCCCATACAGCTCTGAAAACAAGCAAGAAAAGTTGTTTGACTCTGAAAATTATTCAGTTAAACTGTATCAATACCGGAGTTCTTTCAGCTGGAGGAAAAGAAAAAATCTCAGGTGGGTGTAAGCCACCCACCAAATGCTCTAACCAATTGTGTGGCAGTGATCTGGTTTCATTTCATTCCTTCACATTGACAATCAGTTCTCATGTGAACTTGTCTCTTTTCACAAAGCACATTTCAGACACACATTCTGCAGATTATTTTTTTCCTAACTTGCATTACCCACACTGTCCTATGCAATACACATACACCGAAGAAAAAGTAATGAGATTAAAAACAACAACACTACTGAGGTCAACAAACAAATGTCATTAGTATGCAAAGGAAATCTTGACTCTGTCCCAAAACTAATGTTGTAGGAAGGCATCAGGAGAGCCATTAAGCTGTTCCCCCCTACCTCCCAAGAAGAATAGATTTCCATTAGAGAGTTGATGAGCGCCTTGGAAAAAAGCTACACTGCAGGGAGCCATTTTGCTTTCTGCAAAATGCTGTCACACGCAAACAGACATGGGAAAGTTGAGTGCCAATATTTTTAGCAGGACTTCAACTTTGCTCTTTCTTTCTTGTTTCACATTATCACAAACATTATGCTTAGGGCATCTGATTTAACCTTTTCAGGATCTGAAAAATGGCCATTGTAATGACTGTGTAACTTTCTAAATGAAATCATTAAGATGTACTTGGGTCTTTTCTTTTCACAAGGCTGGACAACTGTTCAGTTCAGAAGCATGAGCCAGAGCACTAATGCTCATTTCCATATCGTAATTTAGAGATAAAAATATTATGATTCAAAATTTGCATACAATTTGCATTTAGATGACAGGCAGCAGGATATGTTGCTGTTCTTTTAACACCGTTTGTGTAATTCTTTATTGGATATGAGAATGTTTTGGAACTGATCACAAGATAATTGAGATCCCCATTGATACATATTCTGCATAGAACAGTAAAAATGGAAGAGAGGGATCACAACAGACTGAGTTGGTTTGCATGGGGAAGACTCCAAAAAGTGGATCTGTGCCCAAAAAAGCAACTTCTGTCTAAGACCCAAAGGCACCTTTTGGTCAGAACACAGACCAAGAGATTAATTTGTTGGACTCAGTTCCCAGAATTATAGTGACTGGGGGATTCTGGGAACTGTAAATAACTTCCAAGTAAGTAACTTCCCCCCCAACCCTGAGTGACCATAAAGATACCCGGAGAGGGTCCTGTGCCCTCATTGGTAGGGCATATGCTTTCTGGTTTAAGGTCCAGATTTAATCCACTTAAGTACCTACAGTTTGAAAAAAAGAAAAAGAAAACAGGTAGTGAGACTAAGGGAGGCCTCTGTGTGCAGGGGTGGAGAGCAGATGCAATAGGATAGCTCTGACATTTCTATACTGTCTTTTTGCCTATGTACTCATGGTGGTTCCCTGTCTGGAATGTGCATAGATGCAGGTCAGACTGGGAAAAAAAAACTGACAATCCTATGTGCCATTCCAGTCCGGTTTTTAAAAAAAAAGAAAGGAAAAGGCAAATTTGAATATTTTGGCTAATAAATGAAATGAAGGGCCTAAATGAAGCTGTTCCTCTCCAGGGCTAGCCCTGCATTTAGGCAGAGTATGGTAGCTTCCTTGGGCAGGTGCTGCTGGGAAGTGGTCGCATGGTACCAGGGTGCAAAGTTGTATATGCCATGTCGTCTTTTCTATGCCCCTGTTGTGAGACTCATTCCATATTAGAATGACTGCTGCTTTCTTTATGAATTGGAAGTACCAGATGGGTTTCTTCCGTTTTTCTTAATTATCAGCCACTCTTTCTGTGCTTGCTGTTTCTACATATGTGTGTTTTGCTTCTCGAGTGGTAAGGATGCTAGAGACATTTTACATACAGTCTAGGGCAAAAATAGCTTTCTGTCTCCACTCTTGGCTAGAAACAAGAAATCTTGTAGGGTCTTGAAATCCCTCATTGAATTCTTTCCTGGCTTTAGATGGAGATATTACCTGATCTCAGCTGGTGGCCTTTCTCCAGATACTGACAAGGGCTGGCCCTGCTTTTCTTCTGGAATCAGATGAAATTGGGTTGTGTTCAGGGTGGAATGCAATGATACGGCAGCTGCAGTCCCATGCAAAATTATCTGTAAATAACACTTATGTACCTCCATGAAAATATGGAAAAAACTGCACAGTTATACATTAATAATCTTAATATTAGAAGTGAAGAGCTGGCAGGGACCCTATGGATCATTGAGTTCAGCCCCTGTCAAGGAGGCTCAGTGGGGAACTGAATTTCCAAACTCTGGCTCCACAGCCAGATTCCTAAACCACTGATCTTTGTTGTTGTTGCTAGATGTTGCCAAGTGTCTTCTGACAGGGTTTTGAATTATGTGAGATGTTCAGAATGGTTTGTCATTGCCACCTCCCGGTTTCTGTGGCCAGATAGGGATTTGAATCCAAGTCTCTGGGGTCCTAGTCTGACAAGCCATCTACTATGCCACATTGGCTCTCTGTGCACAGTCACAGCACTGATTACATCTGGATTAGACTGTTGTAATTTTCTGTACATGGGGATGCCTTTAAGGCCAGAGTGGGATATGCAATTTTTCTAGCATGTGGCTATTGGAAGAGGGAAATGGTGCTTGATTAAAAACCATGAGCAATTTTAGTAAGCCATGGCAACTTGCATGCAGTTTATTTTTTCCAGCAAGGATAGATGAATAGTGTTGATGTTCACTTTGCAGGTTTTAAAAATTACTCCAGTTCAAAACAGCCTGGATCATTGGAAAGGAGAGAGTATGTCACCATTAGATAGCCTGTTTGCTTTTATGGCAGCAGACAGGAGGATGAAAAGCTTGTCTGCAAGAGGCAGCTTGAAATTGTCGATCAGAAGGATCAGTTCACATAAAGCAGCCAGTATTTGTTTTTGAGCCATTCAATCAAATCTTTGAATGCATTATCATACAGAGCAACTTTATAAGAAAGTGGCCATTTAAACAGGATATTTCCATTCTTTCCATATGCTCTCACCAAGGAGGCTATGACAGTGGACTCAAATTGACACATCAGTATGAGAAAGGGGAAAAAACATGGTTTGATAAGTATTTTACATTACTTTCTAGATACTGGGATATGATACTAGGATAAAAAAAGTTTTACCAGTTTCTGAAAGCATTTTGCTCTAGTGCTAGGTTCAGTGCACCTCCAGGTCTGTTCTTGCTGGGCATCCACTTTTTTAAAAAAGGAATGTGAGTTCAAGAACAGGCTTACAATATATATTGATTATTTGCAGTGGTCGTATTGGTACAACATGGAAAGTTCCTTTTGAGAAGAATGAATTTAATTCTGTATTGAATTTATCCATAATTATGCAGTACAGTGGTGCCTCGACTTACGAACTTAATCCGTTCCGAAAGATGGTCGTAACTCGAAATGGTTGTAAGTCGAAGCACCATTTCCCATAGGAATGCATTGAAATGCAATTAATCCGTTCCGGCTGAAGAAAAAATAAATAAAAAAAAAACACAAAAAAACCACTGCAAGACCCATCGGAAACGCGATTAATCCGTTCCGGCCGAAGGGAAAAAAAGAAAAGAAAAGCAAACAAACCGCGCAAGACCCTTCAGAAATGCAAAAAAAGCAAAGCAAAAAGCAAGCAAACTGTGCAAGACCCATCGGAAATGCAAAAAAAGCAAAGCAGAAAGCAAGCAAACCATGCAAGACCCATCGGAAATGCAAAAAAAGCAAATCAGAAAGCAAACAAACCCCCAGGACCCATCAGAAATGGGGGAAAAAACCCCAAAAAGCAAACAAACCCCTGAAGACTCATCAGAAATGGGGGGGAACCCCCAAAAAGCAAACAAACCCCACAAGACCCATCGGAAATGGGGGGAAAAACCACCAAAAAGCAAACAAACCCCATAAGACCCATTGGAAACGGGGGGAAAAAACCCAAAAAGCAAACAAACCCTGCAAGACCCATCACAGCATAGAAACATAATCCCACCACCCAGCCCAAAACCACGCTGCAAAACCCACCCAGAACAGTTTCGAAAAAGCAGAAAGCAGCACCTTTCCTTACCAGGCAGTCCGAAGCCTCCTCCGATCGCACTCACTCTAACCGTTGGGGCGAAAGAGCTACAAAGAAGCAGCCTCTTCGCCTACCAATGGTTAGCAATTTGAATTCCCTGCCTTTTTTTGGTCGTAACTTGAAGTGGTCGTATGTTGGGACGTTCGTAAGTCGAGGCACCACTGTAATAGGATGTTGCTCTAGGTCCCAGTGTGTTATCCTACGACAAGTAATTTAGGTGTGGCTTTAGCATCTCATTACACTCATTTTCTTTAAAAGAAACACGTCAAGTTCTAGAATGTGGAAACGGCCAACCTAGATGTTCTGGTGAACATAGGATTGTTTTTGGAAAGTCTCTTTTGTTGAGAGAAAACAATACCACAGTGAATACTTTTCTGCTAGGCAGTTTTTCGCCAGAAGAGTCCCACTGTGGTTCATCCTGTATAAAAAGAAAGCTGACCTTACCCGGATCTGGTAAGGGCTTAATCAGTGTCCTCAAACACCTAAATTACCTTCTGGTAATTCGAAAGCATGTAAAAATTGCTAGTAGATAAATAGGTACCACCACTGTGGGAAGGTAACGGCGTTCCGTGTCTAGTCGCGCTGGCCACGTGACCACGGAAACTGTCTACGGACAAACGCTGGCTCTACAACTTGGAGACGGGGATGAGCACCGCGCTCTAGAGTCGGACACGACTGGACTAAGTGTCAAGGGGAACCTTTACCTTTATAGAACACATAAAAGAAATGTAAAAGAAATAAAATTAAACCTCCCCAAATATGTTGATCTAAATTTAACGTGATCCTTCCTGGTGTTATTAACTTCTATCACTTCTTAATATTTATGCTATTTGTGAAGGGCAATGTTCTATTTCCCCAGGTAGTTCCCTTCATTAAGTGTATACTGATATTTAAATTGCAAGGCAGGCTGGGCAAATCTAGAGTGCAAAATTGCTTGCTTAGCGGGACTGCTTTAGTGCTTTCCCCTACAAAATCACCAGCTTTGTCAATATTTCTTTCAAAGCCTTTAATAATTTAAGGAGAAGTGGCACTGCAACAATCTGCACAGAAAGCTGACAGCTTGCAATAATGTGAAAAATACTGTCTTTTTTTCTCCTAGCATGCACGGGGTCTTTGCAGTCTGTGAAAATGAGCAGCTGAATTCAAGATGCTTTGGACTTACCCTGTTTCCTCGAAAATAAGACCCAACCTGAAAATAAGCCCTAGTAGGATTTTTCAGGATGCTCGTAATATAAGCCCTACCCCAAAAATAAGCCCCAGTTGAGTGAAACCCCGCCCTCCACCCTTGTGCAGCAACCAGAAGAAGATGACGTGACTGTATTTGAATAAATGTAGATTGTTGTACATGAAAAAAAATAAAACATCCCCTGAAAATAAGCCCTAATGCATTTTTGGAGCAAAAATTAATATAAGACCTTGTCTTATTTTCGGGGAAACACAGTATAAGATGGCTGCTGCCTAGCTGGCCCCCTCTCCTGGCATGGTGGCTCCATATGGCATGCAGGGAGGCTGATGCAGGTCAGAGGAGGTGTGTGTGTGTGTGTGAATTGTTTATGCTTGGTAGTTACATTGGGGGGGGGGCATAAGAGTTATGCATGGATTTTGAACTACACACGGGTCCGGCACCTGTAACCCCCTAGCGTTGTTGAAGGGAGAAGTATAGTTAGAAACCTTCCTCCTTCATTTGCGACCAAATAGAAATGTAATTCTCTTATACGGATTTCATCTGAAAATCTTAGGGATATTTTTGTCCAGTGATTTTCTTTGTGTTAAAACTGGAGCTGAAAGGTTTAATAAATGGAAGCCTGCAGATTAATCAACAAAGTCTTTCATCCATTGATCAGCCACTGCTGATTTTAATCAGTGAGTTCAAATAATAATAGACAAGGCTGTAAATTAAGGGCTTGCTTGTTTGCTTTTTTCAGCTATTTAAGGTCTGGGTTATTATTGTAATAGGAGATGTAGGGAAATAAAGGATCATAAATGGCCTTTTCAACTCATTTAGAACCAAGTGGTACCTTTTATTTACAGTTTAAAACACTTTATCTGTCCTTTAGTATTTCAAAGACTATATTGCAGTTTCATAATAAATATGCACATTTATTTAAAGCCAATT
Organism: Intellagama lesueurii; assembly: GCA_037013535.1. Classification (NCBI taxonomy): domain Eukaryota; kingdom Metazoa; phylum Chordata; class Lepidosauria; order Squamata; family Agamidae; genus Intellagama; species Intellagama lesueurii. The sequence goes on from JBAJHW010000003.1 coordinate 105,717,992, forward strand.
GATTTATAGGCTTAAATATTATTAATTGACAACATATGCCTGAATTTATTGACAGCTGTCTTATATTTTAGCACAGGCAGCAATATTTCTCGGTCTTGTTGGGCTCCTCCCAGGTTTTTAATGGTCTACCTTTCCTTTCAAGAATTTCAAAGGCGAGGCAAGCTATAGCAAGTACCAATTCTCCCCCAGCACTGTGCTGTTTAAAAAAAACTGCTTGGAAAAGTTACTTTCTGGTTTACAATTCCCAAACCCACAGTCAGCATTGACACTGGGAAAACTGGTTGGAGACTCTGGGAGATGCTGGTGTAGCCATCAATACTGTTCCCAGTAAAACCACTCCTTAAATAACTTGCTTACTTTGAAAGCCCTGCTAGGGTTGCTGGATGTCAGTTCCAATTCGAAGACACATAACAGCAACAAAGGGGCTGTGGAAGCTGTCATCCAAAGTAGCCAGGCAGTCAAAGATTTCCAGGGCCTACGGAGGTGATCCCTGTAATGATTTTGCACTATGGGCTTCATTCTATGATGTGTGTTTACACAAATTATATGCTCAAGCCAGGACCCATTTCATTTCAAACATGGAGGGAGAAACCTAGTATAACAGGTATAATAACACCTACACTGAACCATTAAGAGAAAAACATTTTTAAAGAATTTCAAGAAGTCTCTTCCATTAGCAAACACAGAGATATTTAATGATGCTTGGGAAGCTTCAACCTATGATAACAAAATAATTGTGACATTAATACTGATCGACCACTTGTCTTGATGTGGAGCTTCATAGATTCATCACTGTGCTATTGTAATCTAATAATAGGTACTTATGCATTCCAATTCAAAGTTATAAATAGAATGGAGAGCGTAGGGAGAGAAAGATGGTTCAGAACAGTCACATTCTTAGAACACTTTTTCATAAAAGCTCGGGAAAAGGCCTGGCTTGGGAGATGGAAGGTGTTTCAGGGCTGCTGGAGTGGAAAATTTGTTATAGGCATGATAGATTAGATAGCAAAGAGTGCAGGTAAATGCCACTGTTCTATAGCATGTAATTCCAGTGTAATCTCAGACGAAAGGGGTTGTTTGGTGGGCAGGTTGTACTTTAGAGCACAAATTTGCCCAAGGCTTTGAAACTGGTAGAGTGTGTTTGCAAGAAAGTAAAATAAAAATGGGACAGGTAGCACTTAACTATAGTAGCTAGGCATTTCTTTTTAAAGTTTGAGCCTTGTTTGTAGTAGTGTATTACATTTCTAAAGAAGACAGAGCAGAGAATGGAAGTGTTGCTTTTTTGGGTTACTGCTCCCAGAATTCTGCAGCTCAGCAGGGCCGGTGTTCATGCTGGTGTTGAGATTCTGAGTTATAGTAAAAATAATAAATAGTTCCCCAACTCTGAGATGAAGCAACTCTGTTGTCCAAAGAGAAGCACTGGACTCAATTGGAGGTTGCAGGAAAAGAAATTTCATCTATCCCCATGGATAGCAATGAGTGACCATAAAGGAGTGCTGTATGTCAGCAAATGCCAATTCTAGCTTCTCTGCTCTGCTAGCTTTGTCCCACCTGTATTTACTGTAGATCTTGGTTCTTTCTTCTGAATTTTCCTGGGGTGCACACTTATGATCACTACTATATATGTATTCTTACTTCTGGTGGCTTCTTCCAATTTTCATTTTCAGTCAGTGGTGCTTCCTCCCTTGAGTAATACTCTAAAAATGTCTACCACTTCTTCATACCTTGAAGTATATGGCCCTGCTGCTTCCCACACATGTATTTCTGTTCTGTTTATAGACAGGAGGTGGTTGTTTGATTGTAGTTCACCACATATACTCATATCCTTCTTCCTCTTTTAGTTGTTGTTTCTTTTTATTATAAATCTATAATTTTTATACTGATACAGAAAGAAAGAAAGAAAGAAAGAAAGAAAGAAAGCCCACACTCATTCTTGACCTAGAGCTTAAATCTAGTTTGATAGTTCGTGCTGAAGTAAACTCATTGGACAAAATCTTGTTGCACTCACTGCAACTCAGTTTAGGCAATGGAAATGTTTTATTTACATTAATACAACATTTACTGTCCCCCAATTTTAGTTTCTGAGGCTCCCCCAAGCTCTCTTTTCCCTGCGCAAGCTTTTGGAAAACTTGGAATAGGCAGGGAGAGCCTTTAAAGTCAAAAGTTGCTGCTGGATCACCACTCCTGATCTGGCAGCATTTTTTGGACTTTTAAATGAGAGGAAAAGGGAGCCTAGGGAGCCTCAGAAGTGGGAGGATAGGAATTTTTAAAGTAGTGTAAATAAAACATTTACCTAAAACAGTGGAGGAGGGGGGATATGAGGCTTTAATTAATGCAAATTAAATGTTTCCAGCACCTGGCCTGGGTGCAAAGTTATGTAATGGGATTTTGCCCATTGAATCAGTGGGAATTCCTGTTGAATCAACAACTGATTCCATTAATCTGCCCATTAGGACTAGCAATTGGATTTAGTCTGGTTATCACAGGAGCCTCTGCCTTTCTTGCATTGTTTGTCATTCACCAGATCTAAAAGAGGATAGGATTCCTAAGGAGGGAATTTCCTCAGGCAGTTCTTATGCAGAAGGGTTACTAGGCTGCTCTCTCCAAGGTGAAAAGTGCCTAAAACACTCCTTTCTACTTTTGGAAGCCTTGTCCATTTTCCTCTCTTCTCAGCTTAGGTTCCCTACTAAGTTTGACACTGTAGCTGAGTGGCAGGTAGAGTCCTTGAGTCTCTCATACCCTAGCAATTACCTGCCTCATAACCTTTCAGGGTAATCCATCCTATACTTGGAGTGTAGCTAAACTTGAGGATTGGACACAGTAGTTCTGAAAAGAAAATTATAGAAAATTGCCAGCTCTGTCAGCAAACTAAACAAAGGAATGAAAAGGCAAGAGAAGAGGATTAAAAGGAGGCCAATAACATGTTTTAAATCACTGTAAATTGGCAGTGTAGATCTACATAAGTCTACATAGACTAGCTCTTCTCCTGGGAAACACTGTGGGGAATCCAATTCTCAACCTCTGGCTCTGGCGCCAGATGCCCAAATTACTGAGTTATCAGCCAGCAGTGTAGGTTGTTTTGCTTTTATTGTGTTGTTTTCAAATTTGTTTTAATACTGTTTTTAGCTAATGTTTTTAATATAATGTTTATTTAATTCTTTCAAAAATTTGTATAATGTACTGTTTTTAGCTTTTATTATTGTCTTTTTTTTAATGATAAAAGCTGCCTTTGGTCCTTTTTAAGGAGAAAGGCAGGGTAAGAATATTTCAATTAATTAATATTTCAAATAAATATTTCAAATAAATAAATGGGCATACCCTTGAATCTTTGATTCTTGGTGTTAATAGTGCTTTCAATTTCCAACATGGTACCAAAAAGTAAGGCTCAGGCACCTCCTAGACGGCTTTTTCCCTTTGCAAGTGAATGGTGTGAATGCGTAACTTGAATAGGGATGAGAAATGTGCCCTGTTAGGGTGCTAGAAAAGGGAGAGGGCTTTGAAGGAGCAGGTGGTGAGAGTTTACACTCACTTGAATGTTATTCACTCAAAGGGAAGGAGTTCATCACGAATGGCTAGAGTGGGGGGAAAGCATGTTCCTGCAAATATCTTTTTATGGATGGTGAACCCGTCTGTCCTCTCAGCCTTTATTTCACAGGTCAGGTTCAAGTGAACTGGGAGATTCCACACTCACATTAATAGGGAAGATGAAAAGGCAACGAAAGGAAGAGCTGATCTTCACCGAAGACTTTTGGGACAAAAGGAAGAGGAGTTTCCCCCTTGTCCAGTAGTTTTTCAGCAGGTCAAGTGAATGATGTGATGGAGGAATCCCTCCCCTAACTAGCAGAAACGGTGGTTGGGGAACCCTGAGAAACGATGACTCCTGTAATAATGACTTACTGAGAAATAAAGACTTCTGGTTCTGAAGTATTAACAGTTCTCAGAAGTAGAGATTAGGACCGCATCTGATTGTGCTGGAAAGGTTTGCTTCACTGGAATGTGTCTCTTCTGTGCATATAAGAATCTGTCTAACCCAGCTCCAAAACAAGGTAGTGCTGCTGCTGGACCAAAAAAAGTCCAGTTTGGGCATGGAGTAGGATCAGACTGGTTCACAGTCTCCTGTGTATTGTGTGATCACTGGGAATAGCTCATACCAGACTGTGCCAGAAGCCGTACAAACCACAAGCTATTTCTCTGTCTAATTGCACCCTTACTCATGCAGTACTATTTATTCTTCAGATAGGAATTTGCATATTCAGATCTTTACAGGGTTGCAGACAATATGTATTTTTAACTGGTGGAAGACTACTGTAGTGTTTCTAGATCAGTAACAGAGTGTTATGGAAATTCTAGATCACAGTAGAAATGCTTCTTGTATTTTACTTTACTATTTGTATAACTCCTCAAATGTGCTCTCAAAAAATAGAGTTCTCTAAGTTTCAGGCAGAAGTCAGCCATGTACAGCACAATTTGGTAGGTGTCCAAGAAGCCGCCAACCAAAAAACTCTCTTCCTTAAATTCCCACAGCCATTTGATATCTTTAATAAGAGTCAATTTTTTTCAAATTAACACACTGCTGAATGAATGATAAGTATATTAACATTTATGCAGTACTAACAATAGCAACAACAACAATGGTGATGACAATGATGATGGCAGGTTATTTGAAGCACCAGAGGGATATTGGGGGAGGTTGATGTCTCAGTCAGTGTTCAGTTCATTGCTGTGGGATGTCTATCAGTTCAGTGATAGAGCTGAGTGGAGAACCAAAACTTCACAACAGCTGGAGAACTCACTGTGGCTAAATTCATGATCCATCAAAGCCTTCTTCATCCATTGAGAGCTGTTTTTTAGTTTTTTGGTTGTTGATGATGATTTTTTTTTCCTGCACTGTTACCTTCTCTGTGTTTTTGAAGAACTTTAGTTGCTGCTTCTTCCCCACATTTTTTGTAAAGAAACCATAGTAGAGACAGCGACAGGTCCTAGAAAATTATCAGTGCTGGGTTAGCTTCTATCTGAGAAACTATGGGCACCATCCAGGAAAGAGATTGATGTAACAGAACTCAATCGAGCATATGGGAACCCTCTGCATGTGGGCACAATGCCCTTGATGGAGTAGATTGTGCCGAAGTATATAAGGAAAGATGTTAAACTGGGCAGGAAAGCAATGAGATGCCAATACCCTGAAACATCTTTTTCTGGTGAAGCAATCAACAATGTACTGGTTTGGCATTTGGACGGGTGGTTGAATGAAGTGAAGAGCCAGGCTGTGGGTGTGTGTTTCCCTTTGTTTGGAATCTCTATATGGGGGTTGACAGAGAAGTGTGATTCACCACTGATAATAATTCCAGGGCTGAAACAGAGAGGGGAGAGCTGGAGCAGGCATAAAAGCTATGACTCAGTAAATGTTCCCGGCAGTGGATGAGGCAAAGCATTTGAACAAAAGATTTGGTGAAGATAAGATGGTACATTAGGTGATAATAAAACTGGACACCTACCATAATACATTTGCTTTGGTTATGAATCTGTTTGTTGACCTAGTCATAAGCAACTACACTGTCGATAAAAGCAAGTCAGCAAATATAATAGGACATTTTAAATTATGAATTGAAGGGCACTCTGTCACAGCATAAGAAAGAACTTCTAGTACAGCAAATGCCACAAAGCACTTGACACTGCCTTGTATCTAGTTAAGCCTGCAGAAGCCACACTCAACAATATTTTATTCAGTAGAAACTAAGAAGCCAGTCCTAAGAAGCTTCAGAATGTGTCCCTTTAAATTCAGTGATATTTATTTCCTAATAGATGAAATCATATATTGGTGTACTAAATGTTAATCATACTTATTCACGGGTTGCTGCTACCTATCAGTGACCCTATTGGTAGGCCACAAAGAATTTTATTGACTAAACAACCTTAGAAGCAAAAACAAATAAAATAAATTGTAAAATTGGAGAGCTTAAGTAAAATTCTATAACTTGTAAAATTAATTAGAAGGGAAAAAGTTGCTAGTAAGAGACCATTTATTGTAAATAATATAATACAATATCCATGAGAAGTTTGTGGCATTTTAAAAGTATAAACATTCTATAGAACAGCAAATTATAATGATGTACATTGTTGTTTATTTTTTGTGCAACAGGTGGCTGCACAAAGGGAAGAAATTCTGTGTGCTCTTCAATGTGGACTGCTGAATATTCCAACAGGGCATACCTTGTTTCTGTTCCTGCAGTCACTAGTTTTGACTGGTATTGTATATGTTTGAAACATTACTGGATATCTTAAACCAGTGGTTCTCAACCGTGGGTAACCCAGGGGTTTTTGGACTGCAGTTCCTAAAAGTCAGAGTTTCTGGGAGTTGCAGTCCAAGAATACCTGGGTTAGCCAAGCTTGGGAGCCACTGTCCTAAACAATATGGCTGCTTAGAAGTTTTAGTTGTACTTTAATGTTTTCAGCCAAGGGCTTGGAGTACATTTTGAAATTAGGCTGCAGAAAAAACAAAACCTGGCTTTGCGCTTTTTTTCTTTTCTTTTTCTTTTTCTTTTGCCTTGGAAGAGATACATAAATGTAATTGCAGTTCGAGTAGTTCAGTGTATAAGTATCTATTGGCTACATCCAACTTTAATACTGTTCAGTAAAGTAATGACCCTGGCAGAAATGCATGACTTCATCAGGATCAAGAAAACATCCAACCAATTTAATAGATAAACACTGAATTACCTCTAGATGCATATTTGCCAGAGCTTGGACAAATATTTCTCCTGCTCCTCTCTTCTCTTTCTCTCTTTCCTCCTTTCTTTTTGGATAGCAGTACAGGCTGATATTTGGAGGGGTCTGAGAGCTGTTGTGAGATACATGGATATAGCTTATTTGTGAAACACTTGTAAAAGAATGGTACAGAACAGGACCAGCCTAATAAGTGTTGTTGCTTGAAGCAGAACAGGGAACGGTTGCCCCTTCCCCACTCACCCACATCAAAGTACAAAGTACCCCAGAACAGCCAATTGTTTTGGCTCAAGAGACAGAAAATCCCACAAGTGCCTATCCCAATCTCTGTCTGTAACAATTATGCCTTTTCTGATGCCCAAAACATGCTACTTAAGGTGACCTCCTCACTTTGCCTAATATTAGAGCTGGCTCAGGCTCAGAAAGAGAACAAGAACAAGAAAGGCAAAGACAGCTAGAATGGCTGCTTCAGCTAGACATTTTGTTTTGGTCCTCTCAGACCACCACTTAGTGTTCACTATCCTGTTGGAAGGACTCCAGGAGAGAGAGGAAGGGAGATGAGGATACTACACACAGGTCTGTTCCACCCATATAAATATGGACTGGGGCCGGTGGGAGTTTGAATCCGACGATATCAGGAGAATCAGTGGTTCCCCACAAATTCCATTTACAAATGGTTCTGAGGTTGCTTGCTTGCTTGCTTGAAGTATTTATTCATTGCTTTTCTGCCTGCGGAGCCTCCCAAAGCAAAGTACTATAGAATAGATTAAAACATTCCTTTAATATTAAGTTTAAAATAAATTTGAAAACTGAGTGTTATTGAAGAACAGATGAAAACCAATTGAGACTGCCAAGTTTAAAGCAGAGTTAACTGGCAGTCCCCCCCCCCCCCCCCTTTTCTCCTTTGTAAAGCTAAAGTTGAAGCTTGTATAAAAATCGAGACAGTCACTGTCTCCTGTGTGCCTTGTATTTACAATGCTAAAATTAATTGTTCAGTGAAGCTTAGAGATATTAGTATTTTAAACAGGTGAGGCAATTAAAAGTCCTCTACGCTGACTTGGAGACTGAGTTATGTACACAACATTTTTAAAAAACTTTTTTTTTTTGCTAGGGAGCAAAGAAAAGAGTCTAAAAATGTATATTGTCAGATGAAGAAGGCTCCTTTTATTTGACAGATGGGTGTAGGTTTACTCTCCGACGTTAATGGAGCAAATGACTCACAGCAACTGTTCGCCCATGTGGAGCTCCACCTGCACAAGAGTGTGTGAGCTCTCACATTCCCTTGCTCAACCTCCTTGCGCAAGTCCAGCCAAGAGATTCAGTAGTCTGTGTGGGTGCTTGTATGTTACTATATACTCTAGAGTTGATAGGCTTAGGGAAAAGAATGATGCAATGAAATGGTTGACCACTGCTAGCTAAAGAACAGTGTCATGTTCCGTATACATGACATTGTATGTTGACTATACAGTGATGCTGTAACTAGAATTATGTGGCTTATTTTTAGACCTTTGCAAGTTGTTATAATTAAATAACAACTGATATGTATATAGATAGGGGCCACACAAGATATCTCAGTCCCACTGGCCTTTTTACTGATTGCTTCTTGGCTGTAGAACTTATTTCCAAAGGAGAACAACCCCCCCCCCCCATCCTTCTTTTCTTTTTAGGCAGTTTTAAATAAGCAACTTGCTGCTAAGGGAGGGGTTTTAATGGGGCAGTTGTATCCTTTAAAAAGTATTTAAAAATAGTTTTAAAGTGCTTTTATTCAGTATTTTTAATGCTCAATACAGTATTAGACATGGACACAAATTTAAAAATGAATCATGATATTTGTCAGAAATCACTAATTCATGTAATATTCGTCACTTTGTCTTAGTCAATTCCGAAAGCCCTGATGAATACAAAATGACGAATATTTACCCTTTTTATTCGTCCCTTCATTGGGGCCTTAGGGCGAGCTAGGCTACTAGGGCAGCCATTCCAGCAGTCTAGTTTGCTCTCTCTGTTTGTGGGCCCGCCAAACAGCTGTTCAGTGGGCCTACTCTCTCTGCCCTCACAGCCTGCCCCTTCTCCTTTCCCACTGCCCTCATCACCTCCCTACCTTGTCCTGCTGCCGCCGCAACTGCTGTGCCACCTCCTCCACCAGAACGGAAGCGAGGCTGCCAGAATGGAAAGCGCTGTTCTGGCAGGCTAGCCTGCCGTCTCTGCCTGTGAAGCAGAGAAAACAAAATAATTATATATATTGACTCAATATATTGACTCAAAATGGTGGTTCATTGTGGTTCATAGGTCATCAAAGTTGATGACCCACGACCCATGAATTGCTCCTGGATTTTCTGATGAACCACAGATCAGTTCGTTGGTTCATCAGTTTTTTTAAAAGACAGCCTATGGCTATCTGCCCAACCCCCTTCCCACTGCCCCCTTTTGCCACCATACTTGTCCTGCTGCTGTCGCCACTGCTGTTGCTGCCGCTGTGCCGCCACCACTGCCAGAATGGAAGCTTGGCTGCTCGAACGGAAACCACTGTTCCAGCAGGCTAGCATGCTCTCTGACTCTGCGCACTCCGAACACCTGATTGGCATGCGCAGAGTCAGAGAGAGCCAGGGGCAATTCGTGGGTCATCAACCTTGGTCCTCATCTCTATTCAATATATTTAATTGTTTTGTTTTTTACATTGTAATTGTATTTTAAATACTTTTAAAACCCCGTGTAAGCTACCTTGCATCCTTCTTTGGGACAAAGTTGAAGTGATAAATAAAGAACAACACAATTTGAACATGTGTGGCTTCTGTGGAAATGAGCTGATTAACAAGGTTGAAGATTGGTTGGAGATGACTGGTAAGGCTGGCCTTAGGCTTCCTGAGGCAGATGCTTCAGAGAACTATGGAGGATGGCACATTGCTCTGCACTGTTACCCAGTGAGGTCCTATATTGCTGTGGAACGCTGGTACTGTGGGAGACTCTCCAGAGCTAGCTATTTCTCTGAGGGGGGAAAAAAAGAACTAGTGCTAGGCCTTTCACCAGCCACCAGAGTAGCCTCAAATGGTGGTGGCAGCACTGACCATACGTTTGCCACTTGTTTCCAGAAGCCTGTTCTGTATGGAACTGGTAATTTCAGTAATTATGTGTTTGGTTCCAAGATCCTCAAGCCATGGAAATTACCTCATTCCCATCTTGCTTTGGCTCCAAGAGCCAGGTGATATCGAAATAGCTGGCTGTACACAGAGCTGGCTTCCAGAGGCAGCGGGAGAGGGGTAGCTGCTGCCTCCTCAGGTGTTTGGGGTGTGTGGTGTCTGTCCATGCACTATGATCCCCACAATAATTATTTGCAGAGGGCTGTTGTATCTGCTTCACAGAAAGGAGAAACATATACCTGCTTCAGACAAAATGTTGTGGTGATATCAGTTATTTTTTTAACCCTGTCCTCAAGGGTTCCGTTTTATGTCTGGGTGAAGGCTTTATATTCTATAGATTTATCACTGATCCAGTAAACATTTGCAGGAAAAGAAATGCAGTTTGTTCAAAATTAGCTTGGGAGTGTAAACTGTAATATGTGATTGTCAAGGGAGCGAGGAATTTATTTTTCAAGGAAGAATGGGGTAAGACCCTTCACAGTTGACAAATACGTTCTCAGAATTTTGTGCCTTTAAAATCATGTCTGTTTTATTTCATTTCAGCTAACTTAGATTTTAATTAATACTGCATCCTTTTTTATAGCTTTAGTTTTTGCACAGTTCTGCTAATGCACTTTTGAAATGCAGGATATTCATTTTCAACTATTTCTTTTGCATCTGGCAGTTCTAATCCTTCATATTTGTTTTGACTTCACACATATATTAATTCATTCACACAACCAGGCAGAATTCAGGAAAGATTGTAAGAGGCTCTCAGCAGTGTCGACAGCTTTTCAAATCGGGTCTCTGTTGGTTTCTGCGGGTGCAATCACTGTAGCCATCCAGATGAGTATGAACAATTATCATGTTGTAGGAGTTAGTAGGGCTGAAAGCTGTGAAAACAGCCATCCTTGAAATTGGCAGTTTCCACTGGAACTGCCCCTTCCCTTTGCTTCTTTTTCATTTATTTATTTTCCTGAAGTCTCATAGCACTTATCTGAATCAGCAGTAACTTTGGAAAGCATTAGAAAAGACAGTGTTTGGAGACAACAGGTGCTCAACTGAGAGGAAGTGACACTCCCACAACTGCCCCTTTGCATCGGATCAGGCAATCACAGGGCAGAAATCAGAGAAAGCAATGCCAGCTGAATCAGAGTAAAATAGACCTCCCCTGCAGACTGAACAAAAGGGCAATTCCTCACTGAAAAAAAGATGATTCCCCACTGGGCTTCTCCATGGTGAACTTTGAGTCATGTGATCACTTTTTTTAAAATCTGTTTCATCTGTGCTAAATCCAATGCAAACTCCAGAGTAAATGGCCAGTTTAGTTGTCCCCTGAGAGACAAAATGATAGCCCTCTTCAAATATTTGAAGGACTATCACATGGAAAATGGAGGAAGCTTGTGTTTTGTAATTGAAGAAGGCAGCTTCTGAGGTAGCAGATTCAAATTATGAGAAATAAAATGTCACCTAAATACTAGGAAGAACTTATTGTCAGTGGGAGCTGTTTGGTGTGTGGTGGACTTTCCTTCATTTACTTGTGCCAGCAACACTAACAATAACCTGTCTACGAACAAGTAATAAATAAAGCAATTAGTTTTTTTGTAAAATTCTGAGCTTGCGTCTGGTCTCTAGCTGTTGCCATTCTCCCTCCTTTGGTCTTTTTGTTGAATGTATTTCCTCTGTATATTCATCCCTGAGTGTTCAGTAGTACTTTTGGCTGAAAGCCAGTAGTTCTTTAAAGTGTTCACTAATCAGCTTTGTTTAGCAATGACCAATTGCTGGAATCCCTGTTCAGAGCACTGTTGTCGCCAATGTTCCCTCTGAACTGTGCGGGTGCGCGGCCACACAGTGCTGCATCGGTGCCACGCACCCACAGCCAATGTTGCTGCCCATTTCGTTCCGGTCATGGCCGAAACCCTGCCCAGCGCTGGCAGAAAACTAAAGGGAACATTGGTTGTCACCTATTTGAGTGAGGATGTCTAGGGAAGTGGCTCACAGTGGGTAGCACCAGCAGTGTTAGGTAAGGATATAATGACAGTGGAGGTTGTGCAGGGATATTCATCAGTCTCAGCAACACTGGTGAGGTTCTTCCCTGCAGCTAACCTACTGGATGCTGATACCAGCTGGCAGAAGTAGTTTCATTCAGAACATCACATTGTGGAAGGAAGGCAGGCAGGCAGGCAGGCGGCAGGTGCACTGTAGTTCCTGGAGATTCCCAGAATTGCTTCTTAATTTATTCCAAGAGATATAGCACTAAAATCAAATGATAAGTGGACAGAAACAGAAGTGTGCAGGAGATACACTCCAGTTTGGAGCTGTGGTCCACTAAGCCATGTAGTGCTAATGAGTCAGTCACTGTGACCTAAAACGTTCTTGCAGAAGGCAGAAACAAGGAAAACATTTATTGAATCCTCACTGGATTCTTGTCTTGTCTTGAGGGTTATGTTTAGTTTAGGATTCACAAATTGTATGGGCCCAATATAAGTGGATAGGTTTCTCTGGGGATTAATGACTGAATCATGCTGATAGCGTTCATCTAGATGTAACATCTGCTTCTGTTAGGATTTTTTAAAATGACGTGATGCAGGTGGCCTTTTGCCACAAATTGTGTTGATGAAGTTGACATTAAGTTTTTCTGTCTGGTTGTCAATGTGTGGGAATCTGAAGAATAAGTAGGTATTTATCCAGGACATGCTGAAAGATAAAATGTTTGCCCAACAGTACAAAAACAAAAAACAAAACAAAACTACAATGGGAAACTTTAGTTAGTGAGATTTATGCATGCACATGAGATGACTGGACTGCATCTTTTGTGGTGAAGGTCAAATTGCTGATAGTGAAATTTTAAATTTGTTTCCTTTGCAAATAACACAGTTCAGTTTATTCATAACGCAGATACTTATGTACTATGTTGCAACAGCAAATATAAATGCTGCACTTCTAGTATTATGTGTATGTTAATAGCTTAACATTTATTTTAATTTTCAGATAAGTCAACTAAAATCTTCAGAAAGTTCAGTAGATTGCTTTATTACACTAAAAAGATATAGAAAATGAGCTAAAATGAAAAAATTCTTTTGTAAAATCTTGTGCATTCTTCCAGGTTGTAGGTCATGGGCGGGCAGACCTCTGGCTTCTGGGGTCCCTTTGCCTTTAATGAGAACCTGGAGACCCACCAATTGGAGGCATATTGTTCAAATTAAAGAATGCTGAAGAATTTGTTTTGAGTGCTGAAGCTGAGTAGAGCTGACAGTACAGTCTTTTGATGCACACATTAACATCTGAACTTCCTTCTGTTTCTCACCCCAAATTTCACAAGCTACTTATGACTTCATCAGTACAATTTAAAATGGAGCAGAAAGTCATTTTGTTGATACTGTTGTTAAACCACTAGGAGTCTAGAAATCCTTGCTAATCTGCTAGGACAGCTGGTGTGGAGAATATCTGTCCTTCCATGTACTAACCCCATTACATATGTTACTAGAGATGTGTGGGAAGTAGCCAGGAAGCTGCAACCACATCACCATGGTAGCCCTTGAATTATACATATGGCAGCTCCAAGTTAGGCTGGAAACAATCACTTTTTGAAAGGGTTGAAAGTAGTATAATAAATACTGTTTCTGCATCATTTGGCTCACAGTTTTCGCTGGTCAAACAGGTTTTTCAGATATGGGAGTACTACAAAAATCTGTGACCACAGATGATGATAGGATGAAATAAATCAGGTGGTGGGGAAGGGGACATAATTCAGTGCTCCTATACACATTTGGGATGCTGAAAGTCCAAGGTTCAAACCCTACCATCATTGTGGAAGCCTGGGTAGACTAGGAATGAAGGAGATGTGGCCCTCCAGATGTTGTTGAACTACAACTCCCATTATCTCTAAAGGTGTAACAAATGCTTGAAATTCTCCTTGTCTTTAGTGAAAAAGGATGATGTCTCAACACATTGAGAGATTTTTTGCCTCTGCAGAATAACGAGATCAGTGCTTCTTTCATCACCAGCAGCTTTACTTTAATATACTTTATTGCTTCATAACCAGTCAGTCTGTACACATAAACAGAAAATTAGCCACTCTTGAAAGATGATAGTTAACCTCTAACATACAGTAAATACATATCAACAATCAGAAAAGCATAGAATAATAAAATAAGCATTCCCAATCTGTAAAACTATAAGAAAATATCAAGTCGTAAAATTAGTTTGTAGAGATTGTGAAGCAGGCAATGAGTTCTATCTTTCCATGGCTTGTTTAATGAATTTTGTAGTGCTATAGGATAACAGATGGGAAACCCTGACATCTGAGCGTTCAGCCTGGAGGCAGGCATTGCATCATGGCCTCTCCCATTTTGAAGAGACCCTTGTCCAGCAGACCGAGGCAAAGAGGCAGTCACGGAAGCAGCAAAATCAGGGAGCTGGACAGGGGACAGATTGTATTTGTCTTCAGTGTGGAAGGGATTGTCACTCTCGAATTGGCCTTCTCAGCCACACTAGACGCTGTTCCAAGTCCTCCATACAGAGCACGTTACCATAGTCTTTCGAGACTGAAGGATGCCTAATACTAATATAGGATATTTAATAGTCTGCACCAGCTAGCAGAAATAAAACTGTACATAAAGGGGAGTTGTTCTTGACCCCACTTTTTAAGTTTAAGATAATTGATCCCTCAAATCCACATACAGTGGGTATTCTTACAGAAAATGTACCATGTCTTCCATTTTAGAGCATCCTGCTGGGCAATATCTATTTGTACCATGTTGGTCATATAGCGTCCCTGAATCTCTTTCAATTGCAATGAGTTTAGTCTTCATTTAGTTGGCAGTTGTCTCAGTTCATGTGAGCTAATGAGGAACGGATATGGGGCCACCTTTCCAAAAGGCAAGGAAAAGCCTTTGTATAGCCTACTGAAGGGGCAACTAGCTACAGATGCCATGGTAGTCCAGATGTCAATGTCATATAATCTTTGAATAATATGTTCTTGGACAACCTCATATCCCCTCCTATGGAGGTAGGGTGGGGAATAACCCAGCTTAGATATAATTGTAGATATCTTAGCTGCCCAAAACTCCTTTCCATTTCTTCATAGGCCAATGAAACTAGTGGTGAGGCCATATGGTAAACTATCTTGAGTCAGAACAACACATCTGCTTTCTTGGCGGGAGCACCCACGGAGTAGCATGATGTCTCAGAATGGACTAATGCCATAGAGGTAGATCTTGCTATCGCGAATGCTCGGGTTAAAAATTTATGTTGGACAGATTCTGATATTGTGATATTTGAAAGAGCCTATATGGGGGTTCCATAGAGTGTCTCTGGAAGCAACATACCTTTATAGAGTTGTATTAAAGGTGCCATCATTTTTCCAGCTGGTCCAAAAGATAAATAATAAATAGGATTGGCAGACACCTCAACAGACAGAGCTATAGATTCTAAGTGATCTGACCATGTTCCTGAACTTTTAAATGTTGCTCCAAAGTATTTATATGAGTTGGCTTTATTCAGCAACTTCCTGTTCATCTGCCATCTGTATTTCTTCCTCCTTTTCCCAAAAACTAAAATTCTGGTTTTGGTGTCATCAGCAACATTAGCAAACAAAATGAAATGAAACCAAACCTCATAGCCTTGACAAGATCAAATTAAGATTAGATCACTGTGTGTAAATGGGATTGATGCTAAATGGGATTGATGGGGGTTGGAATTCAATAAGATCTGAATGGTTACAGGTTCTTTGCCTCTGATGCATATGATATCGAATTAAACTAATGAACCTGGTTCATTATAAAATAACTTGCTGTGCTGGACACGAAGTACCAATTATGGAAGGTGGTGCTCCCTTGAAGAATCTGTACCCAAGTATTAGTTTGTTCATGTTATTTGTATGACACAAGGTGTTTACAGTATCGCTTACAATTAATAGAAATAAAAACAGTAGTTCAGATACAAAAGAGAATGTAAAGCCATAAAATTAAAAGCAATGTAAAATGTAGCAAGTAACAAAACCTCAAAGCAGTATCAACAACATTAAGAAAAAACATTTAAAACTGAAAGGCCCGGACTACAAAAGTCATTGCATAGACCTGGGACTTTAAAAAAAGACTATGTTGCATCAGGGAGAAAAAAAAAGACCAGAGAGGTAGTGCTAGGTAAACCTCTCTGGGAAGGATATTCCATTACCTTTCTCCAGGAAGAGTTATGAGGAACTAGATGTTCTTTCAAGCTGTACAACACTGTGGCATTTTGCACTGCAGTATACCCAAGTCTAAAAATGGTTGCTCTTGCCTCTTTTATAGAACAATTTTTGCTGTAATTTTAGAGAAACTGTCAGCCTGCTCTTATGGATTTGTTATTTTCCCAAAAGGACAAGCTGTGGGAAGACCAGTCAATGTTTACAGTGTTATAAAGTTTGTACATTTTTTTTCAGGAAAATATGGGAGGTATAGGAGAAAATAGTAAGGTGAGTTGGGAGCATGACCTTCTGTTAGTGCCTGAGAGGAATTAGCTGTGCCTCTGGTAATGTCTCTCAGACGTCATTGTTCTTGACTTTTCCCCTCTGGCAGAGAAGGCAGAGATAAACTTTTTTGCCACAACATACAGCCATGCCTGGTAAAGCATTCCAGGAAAATTCAGTTGAAGTGGTATGACCAACATTTAACAGGATCAGGAAGTGTAATCACCCACAAAGGGATGGAACGGGAAGTGAAATTTACTGTTCTGTTCTATATCTAAGTGAAGAACCAGATGATACAAATTAAAGAGACCTGGGTAAAATCTACACTTCTGGTTCTTTTGTGTTTGAGGGATCAATGGGTCAGTATTTTTTAATAATAGAATTGGCCACATATTAGTGAATACTGTGCAGCAGTGGTTCCCAGCCTTGGGTAACCCAGGTGTTCTTGGACTGCAACTCCCAGAAGCCTTCAGGACCAGCTGTGGTGACCAGGGTTTCTGGGAACTGTTGTTCCTTGACACCTGGGTTACTCAAAGTTGGGAACCACTGCTGCACAATATCCATTATGCTTATACAGTAATGGCATCTTCCTATACCACACACCAGTATGTAGTGCTGTAACTGCAAGAGAAATTGAGCCAAGAGATAGCCCTCTGTAATGTGAATTTGTGCCACATGTTGTTTCATGGTACTAGCCTTGTCTTAGAATTGGGAGGAATAGATTTTGCTGTTGACTTGTACTTTTCTGAGGTACAAAAAGGAGGAAAAGGAAAGAAGGGATAATTGGCAGCTAGAAAAGACATTCCAAACATAATTTGTTTTCCAAAGGAGTGTAGAGGTGCGGGGGAAAGAACCTCGATTTCACTGTCCAATTCGTGGAACAAGTCAGAAAGAGGAAGAGAAGGAGCGGGAAGCCTTTCAGAGGCAGGCAGAAAACTTGTTGAGGAACACTAATAGCTGTTTTTCTCCTCTTCAAAGACACTGATGTTTTGCCTATGGGGCCACAAATGATGCATTGGCAACTTTTCAATTTTTTTAACCAGTATTTCCAAATGCCATAGTTAAAGCTTGGCAACTAATAACCCTTGTTTTCTTATCTAATAAAAGGTTTACTCACAGCTGTAGACCTTTGTAGATGGGCATATGAAAATACTGGCTTTTAAATGGGTAATGGATATGATGCATCCTCGTCAATACTGGACAGCAAAGACATTTTTATGACTGAAATAGTGTAAGCAGGATTGTTTGGGGATTGTGGGCCTCACAAATGAGCCTTGTGTTACCTTCGCAGAGAGTGGGACTATAAAGTGTATTTGATCCGTAAGGTTGTGTTCTGTGCTTATGAAGGCTGTGAAGTTCTATGTAGGCTTATGAAGCCTACATAGAACTTGAAGCAATAACATTTTAGTTATACAGCTATACAATGTATCTCCTAGAATTGCTGTTTATGTCAAATATTATTTCTCCCTAGGAAAAAATCCACTTTTCTTTTTTCTTTTTCCCCTTTTCTTTCTTTTCCTTTTCTTTTTTTCCTGTTTGGTGACTTCAGTTTAAATGTAAATTCTTAAGAATAGCAAGGACTAGACTTGGAAATAGTGATGTTCCATTACATTTACATTTTCTCAACCAGTGGGGAAGTTCTAGTCAGTCTTTACAAAATCTTAAATAAAGGAAGAACATCAAAGTCCTAAGATATCTTTGCAAAAACTTGCTGGGCAGCTTTTATTGAGTGTTTGTATGTGTACAGAAGAAGCAAGTACAAAGCAAAGTCATTATAGTGCTTGAGCTTTTAAACCACCTTTGAGTACCAAAAGACAAGACTTCTACTCCTACCCGAAAACCCAAATAAGCTTTCAACTATCTTAACGCAAGTTGTTTTTACACATAACTTAGATCCAGTTTTGCATTTCCAAAATCTATATTTGACTTGTACGCCATTAATTATGGAGTTAGTTTTCAAACATACTACATTGAGGTATAGAAAAAGTGAGAAAAGAATACGATAAATAAATACAGACTAATACAATAGGATGAACAGTTTTGATAGCGAAATTGCAAGAATGTAAAACCCATTGTCCAAAGAGACTTTTGATAATCCCCTCTCCCAAGAAGGAAGAATGTCTGTAAGGTTTATGTATACAAAAGTCTGCATGGTTGTTTGACTATTTGAAAATTATGAACCAAACCTTTCTGACATCTTTTAAAAGGGAGGTGGGGACTGGATGTGAATTTTAACCCTGCTTATCCGTGGCTGTAGCTGTGCCTATATAATCTCTGAATTTTCCATTATTTCCATGCTAGTTGATATTGCCCAAATGAAAATGGGCTATGTTCTTTGGTTCATTGTATTGTTGTTGCTAATATTTTCCTAATATTTTAGCCAAGTAACTGTTTCTACAATTTGTTTTAGCTCTGAATATCAAAAGAGGTCATATTTGGATTAGTTTACTAGACTGAAGTGGTTCTTTTTGCTTTTACCCAAGGAGGATGCCTGCTCTGGGTTCTGTTCTGAATAATCTCATTTACCTTTTCTTTTATTACCTATTGCAAATTAAACATACCTGAAATAAACATATATCAGAAAATTGCAATTAATTATTTTAAAATTTGGCAAATAAAGAAAAATAAGAAAAGTAGTTGGAGTTTGACACAAGTACAATCAATGTTTCAAGATGAATTTGTAATAGTAAGATATACATAAGGTTTTGCAATGGAGATGTATAAAACACTCAATGTCTAAAACTGGCTGGGAACATGTATGAAACCCACCTACTGCAATTCCTAGATAGCAAGTGGGTTGTATACATGTTCTTTATCCAGTTTGGCTGGGAATAAGGGGAACCAAGGACTTGAATTCTGTGGTACTTAGTGCATAGCATTACTTCACAAAAGTGCAAACTGAAGTGCAAATCTCACACTTTGCCCAGATAATCAGACATAGCATTCTAGTTGTAATGCTGGAGTGGGAACAAGCATTAAACTCTAATGTCTGTTTTCCTCTGCATGCCAAACTTCATAGGAAATTTCCTGGTTTATTAAGCTTCAATTTCCATGAGATCTGAACTGGTAATATAATATAAATACTTCCAGCAAAACAGGATTGCTAATCAGGACCAAACTATGATTTGCCAACATTGATCTGAAAGGAACATTTAAATAACAGTTTGCCAGTTTATCAGAGGTAAATTAACCCTGTTCAGGCATTACATATACCAATAAAGTAACAGAACGTGAGCCGCACTCACTGATTTTGTCTCAACCTTGGCTGGTAGTCTTTTTGTCTGGCATCTGGCACATGGAGGGATACATGTGTGAAGGTTTCTGCTTGACTTACAATGGTAATCATGTAGAGTTATGGGTTATGTGGACATTTGGTCCATACTGCTGTATATGCAAAGACCTCATCCCTACAGAGAAACTGAGTGTTAGACATGCTTCTAGCATACAGGACACTGGAACCATGGTTGGTTAGTCTACTAACGGTGTCAGTCTGATGTGGAACATACATATTAGACTCTGTTCAATAGTTCTGGGCAGAAGAAACAGTCACTTCCCACTTCTTACTGATATCTCCTTTTCATGATGAGTTCTTTTCATTCATATTCCACTCCGCCTCCCACCCACCACACTAGTTTATAGAACTGTTATCACAATCTTCCCGACCAGCTCACATCACAGTGAGGATTATGCATCCATGTTTGCTTTAAGATTCTGCCTCAGATGCCGGAAAAAAATTAATTTTTTTGTCGTTTTTGTGGAAGGGGGGATTAGCTGAATCTCCCATTGCCAATATGCATGCTCTTCTTCAGGAGAAATTGCTTGTGCCTGACCACTGCGTGCATCCAGCTCTTAATATTTAATATGTCTTTGGTCTTTTATGTAGGTCAAGAGAAGAGAAATTAAATAAGAACGCTGCACCACTTACACTGGCACCCTCCGAGTGCCTGCCGATTGCCCTGAATCATTAATCAAAGGGTAACTGCTCTGTCCGTTCTGGAAAAGGTTGCACATAATGGTGTACCCAACACATTGCCTAATTGTCCTGCCAAGTCCTCTTTCTCTCTTTTTTCCTCCCCTCTTCCTTCCACAGCTTATTGAACTCGTGCTTGTGGCATCTAAATAAACTGTCAGGGGATGCAGCGCTTGGCTTCTCAACTCTCCTGTTTTTCCTTGTGGTGCTGCTATGAAAACAAATCCCCCTCTTCTTTTCCTTTTTATTCCCCGTCTCCTGTTTCAGCCCAGCTGCAGTAGGACAGTTCACCCTTGATTGTAAATGTTCATTCAGAGTTTTGGAGTTTCCTACTTTTGTATGCAGATAGATCTTGGAGGAAAAGAAAGCATTTTCCAGCTCTCTGTCTTTCCACAAATTCTTTCATTTCCCCGCTGCCACGTGGCTCTTTGAAGCCTAAATTCAAGAGCTCTCAATTGTACAAAGACAACATTGTGATCTTGGGCAGAGGGTATATAAAACATTTCCTAGGGGAGAGAAAGAAAGAGAGAGAATACGGATCACTTGTTTCACCATTCCTCGACTACTCCAGTTCTTTGTTAATATAAATGCGGCCTGTGGCTAGGATCATGGAGAATAGATAGCAGAATGCATATGGAAAGGAAAGAGATTGTCCTCGGTCACTTGGTGAAGAGATGGAAAGAAAGTGATTGGCAGTGCTTCGGCATTTGTGTCTGTAGGGCACAAGAAAAGCCCGGTCATGTCCTCCCCTTCACGGCACTGACAATAGCAGATACAGCTGGTTTGGGAGAATCAAGTGGTCCAGAATGTGTCTGCAGTGTGTTCTGATAGTAGTAGACTGTTCAGACTATATGATACCAACCCCCTATTGACCTCTCTGGTTACCATCCCCCTTTTAACATACTTCACTATGTTTGATAAGATCAGTTTGGGAGTGGAACCGTTCAGGAATTGCACATACACCCCTACTTGGGATATTTGTTTCACTGCAGAAGCTTCTCTTTGGTTACCACTTCCATTTGAAATAGGATACCTAGAATAAATAAATACTTATTTTTAATGGATGTTGTTGGGTTTTTCCTATTATTTTGATTTAGGCAAGTTACCTTGTATATAGGTAAAAAAAGTGGTATAAACAATTCAAATGATGATGACCATTGCAATGATGGTTATAATAATGGTGATGATAAAGAGTATGGTCAACGTAAAAAACATGTTTAAAATCTGGGTTCAGTATCTACATCTTTTCCTGCTATGGTGAAGGAAAGGCTAAGAAGATAAATTAGTTTTAAGTGGTATATTGTGCCTCAAATGAGTTACACTGTCACTTAAAGTGAATTACATAATTGGTACTGATTTTGTAAATCCATCACAAGCCTTCAAGTATCAGCATTTGCCCAACTCCACCAACTTCTGGTGTTGGCCATGCCTACATGAGCAAAGTGTACTCATCCATGGGGACACAAATGCTGCCAACTCTGAGTCCATGCTCGTGGTTGTTCATATGAGTGTTGAAGATACAGTAAAAAAAAAAATGTAACCATTAGTGATTGTGAGCATAGACATATACGCTGAAATAGATCTGTGTTGACTCGTACAGAGAACAAGAATGTGATCTTGCATTATGTGGCATGAAAGAGGACTCGTGCAGTCTGATTCTGTTGCCTCATGATTCTCGACATACTGAATACATGAAGAATTAACATTTCTACTGTTCTGTAAATAGGAGGATGTTGATTAAAAATGCAGCTTGTATATGTTGCCTTAAATTTCCTAAACAACAGAGGAAGGGTTGTACATAGTGAAAAAAAATTTCAAACCTGTAATTTTACTGAAAAGGCTATTATTACTTCATAAACTGCAAGAATAAAGCTCAAACAGAGTTGTGTATAGAATCCGAAAGGTTAAATTACAGACTCTGCAGTACTCGGCATGGGGCTTTATATATATTTTTTCATTGCTGACACAGGATAAAACCATCCTTGTATTGCTTCATTTTCTTTCTCTTTTTTCTTTTTCTTGTTTTCTCTTTTTATTTTATTCCTCCCCCCCCCCTTTTCTTTTCTTCTTCTTCTTCCTTTGGTCTGTTCTGAGCCTAAATCTTCCACAGTCTTATTTTCTATAGGAGGAGAAAAAAAGGAATTTTTATTACCAACGGCTTCATTTGTTAGCTGACTGATTTCTGCTTCCCTCCCACTCCTTCCTAGGAGAGCAGAAACAACAAGTGATTGAACAAACAAATCAAAAGAACATACCAGTAAATGTATACAGATTCATTGAGAATAGAATAGACAGTCCCGTAATTCCCCAGCAAAAACAGGGAGGCTTACAACATGACTTGGAAATGTGCAGAAGAAGACTTGTATCCATTTTTAGAGGAAGGCCATTGTGAAAGCTAAACCAATAAAAATACCTCTGGGAATATCCTTAATATCTACAGATGACATTCTCATGTATATGAAATCATGAACAATATTGAGGACAAGGCAATAAATAAAGTACTTATATTTGATAGATTAAAATGAACACCTTGGTCCAATGTAGTTATTTTTCTGTAGGTTGATGGGGATACTGCAAAGTTAAATTTGGAATAGTAGTATAACACACTCCTATTGATCTGCCATGGCCAGAAATTGAACAGGTGCAAGCTGAACACCAGACAGTATTCACATGCAATCCCACAGAGAGTAGATTACTTGATCTATATCTGTCTGTCAGTGTGTGAAGTTTCTTGAATGTTCAAATATCTATGCAGAAAAGACAGGTGCATCAAAGTCTCTGTGCCTACTTTTTATTATTTGTTTTTATTTATTCTTCAAAATACAAGCAATAGATATTGTAATCATATACAAAAATACATGTTGTAAAACTGTTGGTTCCACACAGTCAGCACAGTTATTCAGGCAAATGCATCTCATTTGAATTAAAAAGAGGCACAAAGATCTTTTGATATACCCTTGTATATTGGGTATATTTGACACCCCATATTAAATTGTGGACATACTCAGTCACACATGAATCATATCAAGAACAAAAACAAAAACCAGTGGGTCACTATTATCTCTCAAATACCTCTGGATGAACTGTGTTTGTTCATTGGTTCAGACAACATAATCTAGATGCCGTGTAGTTGTACATGCTGCTTAATGCCACTTGCAGTGCTAGCAGTACAACAAAATAGTGTGTTGTCTGGATGCAGGCTCAGTTTCTGGCTTGAGTTCCCATAGATCTCACAACTCTCAGACACAATATGTTTTGAAGGTGCCTCAATAATTATGTAGTTTGTTAAAGAAGGCATGGCTATGGTGGTGGTGATGGGAGTAATGAATTTCTTCTCACCTTTTCTTCATCATATAGTAATAGCAAATTATATCTGGCATTTGCTGTTCATTTGTCATCTCACTCATGAAACCCTGCTGTGCTCCTGAATTAATATCATTTTTTAAAATTCACAGAATAATTACTCCCTTTACTTGTTGATTCATGTACAAGTCACGAACTGAAAAGCATGTCATAACTTCTCTCTGATATCTTTGGTGTGCAAAGCAGAAATAGCTTTTCTTCTTTAATTTCTTTTCTAAAAAGATCCTTTATAGTAGCTGCAATTTTTATTGACCCTCTCCAGGTTGAATGATTTGCACATTTACTACAAAGCAGCCATGGGGGTGTGAAATATGGTTGAATTAATACTGGACAAGGGATTGCCTAATCTAGCTTTTCCCACTGTGGTAACTTCCAGGTGAGTTGGAGTGCTGTTAGTCTCCTTGGGGGTTGGGTTTCAGGCATGATACAGGCTAAATTGATTTCAGGGTGTGGGAGGATTTAGATTAGAGCTGGGAATTTAAAAACAAGCAAACAAAGATAAGAAGCACCACCTGCAGTCTTGGTCACAGCTGACAAATAATTTTGGGGCACTGACCAGTATGGCTGTTGGCTGATACACTTGGAAGTTCCAAACCAAGGCAACTGTCTAGTCTGCCTCTACAGCAGTGGTGAGCCTCTTGATTAGAGTCTTACCTTTCTTAAATCTGAATGACTGCTAGCAGACACTTTATTTTATTTTATTTTTAATTGTTCACACATGTTGCTCACAGAGGTCCACAGTGCCATCATATTTCTCTGGAGGCAATGTTAAATATCACATTGCTTCCTTTGTAGGCTGGTCCCTTTTGTCAGAAAAAGAAAAATAGCACGATAAGGGCTGTGGTTAAATAACTGGAGAACTAGAGGAAAGATTATGGTATTTTCCTCCAAATTGGATGCATGAAATGCTGCTGAACCAGATGAGCAAGTTTCAGTGAAAAGCAAATATTTGCCCTTGTCAAAGTTGCACTACCCCTAGTTAATAAAGTAGTGAGGTGCTAGAGTGTTGTTTTTCAAGCAGCATGTGGTGCTTGCTGCTACATACAGAGTTTCAGCAGGTATGGTGATTGATGTATCAATCTAGGACAGAGGAGACCCATATACGTCTTCCTACTCAGCCAGGAAACTCTTGATATAACCTTGGAATATTTAAGACTTCTCACTTCTTCATTGTATAGCTTAGCCCAGGGGTGGACAATTAATTTATATAGGGGGCCACATGAAAAGTCTGAACTGTGTTCGGGGGCCGAACCAACTTTACTTAAAAATAAAATGAAACAGTGATGTTATGATTGTTTTTATTTTAAACTTGTTAATCTTCACAAATACTAAAGAGGCTTTTTGCGGTATGTTAAAGATAAGCAACTGATCAACTTCAGACAAAAAGCTATAAATGGTTTTGATGTCCGGCGGGCCGGACAGGAGCGGCTCGCGGGCCGTATGTAGCCCTCGGGCCGCACTTTGCCCAGGTCTGGCTTAGCCGCTAGATGGCAGTTGATGTGGTGATATATGAGTGGAGTTAATTTCCTGTGAGGGTTTTTTTTTATTACTGTTTTTTAAAATTAACAATATTAATAATGACAATGTCAACAGTACATAAATTCATATAATATTTTGTACCATTCCTCCCCCCACCCTCCCTTCTCCTATCCTCCACTGCAGAGTCATATCCAAAATCTATATGATGAAACCTTCTGTCATATAGAAAATCACAGTCCTATTCCAAGTATTTTATAAAGACCAATAAATCTTGTATGCTTCAGGGACTGTGAAGGTTTCTTGTTCAAGAAAGATATAAAGTTCTCATCTGACAATGACATAGTATCTTTTTAAATTGGTCTTTCAAATTATTTTTAATGTGTATCAATGTTGATTGTTATGATTTCAGTAGTTTTATTGTTTCATTTGTTAATAACTATGTTTCAGCAATCTTGAGTGCATTTTTTCAGTGATTATCAATTATCAATCAGCCTAACCTATCCTAAGGAAAGGGACCAGGTACACTGTTTTGAATTCCTGGTAGCAACGGTAGGTTATGAAGATAATAAAGAAATTATATTAAAATATATTCAGAAATGTTCAGCACCGTATCTATAGGGAAAGATTATTACTTTGAGAGGCTAGTTGACCATACTGTCATTGTATAGTTTAGTCACTAGAGGATAATTTCCCCTTCATAGCAAATGCCTACTGCCTTGAATGATATGCGTTCTGAGTGTTACTACCCAGAAACTGCACATCAGTCAACATGTCTGTAAAAGAGTTGTGCTGCTAACTTTCTCTGTATCTCATTTCCCACCAACCAATGTTACCTTAAGAATATGTTATCAAAGCTACATGAGATACACTCCTCCAACTCCCCAAACTGAAGCAGATCTAATATTAGCTCACGTTATTGTTCGGGGATACAGATTAACATCTGACTCAGAAAGTGACACATTTAATGGGTGTTACAGAGCAAGGCTGTTGCTCTTAGCTATCTTTAAAGGCTGAGCACTGCTTGGACTTTTCCAGTTAAACATTGTGATTAAGTTCTCTGACTCCACACTGGACTTGCTTGTCTGCTGTGTTCTTGCTCTGAGGACAAGAAGCATCTCAAAAGTATTTTTGGCAATGTAGCAATAATAGAATACTACATTATAGGAAAAACAGAAATTTCAGGAAGTGGGATGGGGTAATGCCATAGAGCAGTGGTTCCCAACCTTGGGTCCCTAGATGTTCTTGGACTAAAACTTCCAGAAGTGTTCGCCACTAGCTGTGCTGGCCAGGATTTCTGGGAGTTGTAGTCCAAGAACATCTGGTGACCTGAGGTTGCAAAGCACTGCCATAGAGGTAGCAGTTCAGGAACCAGCAGTAAACAATGTTAGGTGTGATGTGGAACACTGGTGATTCAGGAATTTTCACCCCTCGTTGGAAGAAAAATGGCATGTGTTTCCATGATTAATAATAGTTTTGTGTCATCAAGTTAACTCCCACGTATGGCAACCCTTGCCAGAATTTCTAGATAGAGAGTACACAGAAGTGGTTTAACAGTCCTTTCTTCTGGGGCCACTCTTGAATCATGTAGCTTGCCCAAGGCCACACAGGTTCTATTCCAGGGAGTCACAGTGGCAAGGCAAACTCCTGACATCTGTCTCTACAGCCCAGTGCCCCAAACCATTGAGCTGTCCAGCCAGCAAATGTTATCATACCAAAAGTAACTTCTGAAAGCTCTAAGTGGGATAGAGGTGCGTATCATAGGCAGTGATGGCACCATAATAAAATAATAATCAAAACAAAATGCAAAGTGTGCTGCTTATATACTGTCCCATAGCACTTAAAGCACTTTCTGGGCGGTTTACAATTTTTAATTATGCAGGCTATACATTGGCCGGGTGAGAATTTGAACTCAGTTTTCCCCATTCTTATTCCTAATCTCTATCGATTCACTACATCTTCCTCTGCAAACTTTGTGCAATTCAGTAAGGCTTCCAGAAATGACACATCAGTTTGATGGAAAATGGTAGTGGAGCAGTTGGTTCACCATGAAAAATGATGCCACATACTGTAATGTCTTCAACTGTCTTTCAAATGTTAAACAAAAACAATCACTTTTAGTCATTATATCCCATTAAAAAACCTAGTTGTCTTTTGAGAAAGTGATGACATGCAAAGTATCTTTTGTGTAGTTTAGAATTAAGAGATATTTTGAAGCCTTTTCCATTAACACCACAAATACAGTTACTCTAATTGAATAGCATCAGTGTGATGCCTATTAAACATCAACCAGGAGGGTCCTCAAGATCTTTTTCTAAGAAATGTTTACAGACCTGCTGCCAGCCTGTAGTTCATTAAATGCTGGATGGATTCTGGGCTCTGAGGCTGGTTTTTTTTTCCTGAGGGAAATCCCTAGCCCCTGGAAAAATTTGTCTCTGACTGATCTTATTTCCCATTTCTGTGTTCTATGGTGAAGGGTCTTTTGAAGAGACCCTTGTCCAGCAGACCGAGGCAAAGAGGCAGTCACGGAAGCAGCAAAATCAGGGAGCTGGACAGGGGACAGATTGTATTTGTCTTCAGTGTGGAAGGGATTGTCACTCTCGAATTGGCCTTCTCAGCCACACTAGACGCTGTTCCAAGTCCTCCATACAGAGCACGTTACCATAGTCTTTCGAGACTGAAGGATGCCTAATAATACGGGTGAAGGGCAGCCAGTGAGAGCATCCTTCACTGCTAACCACCCAGTGGAAATAATCCCAGGGGGGGAAAAAGGCAGGCAGGCAAAAATCACTGTAGGCCCCTGCTTCTGCTGAACTGCCACTCCCTATTCATTTAGATGAAGCCAGGATTAGGGATCTGAGCCCTATATTTCAGGGGGCCCCACCAAAGACTAACAAGTGATAGGAACAGCAGCAAACAGGCTTTGGCCAACACAGGCACTGGGACTGACATTGGTTTCTGCATCAACCTCTTATTTTTGAATTTTTATTATATACTCATTATTGTTTATGAGTTATGTTTATATCCCACATTTGCTCCAGTGAGCTCAAGGTGGCATGTACAGTTCTCCTTATCCTCACAACCATCCTGTGAGGTAAGTCAGGCAGAGGGAGTCATGTCTTGTTTGTTTGTGCACGTGTATGTGTGTGAGAGAAAGACAAAAGAAAATTAGTTTTATGTAGAGCTGAAGTAAGGTACGTGGCTAGTCCCCAAGCTCCCTCCCCCAGTAAGTCCCTGTAAAAGTCTAAAATAATTGCCCTGTGGAAAGATCCCACAGGAGAGAAGGCAGCAAACAAACCAGAATCATGTGAGACTTGTGCCCCAGATTCCCTTTTACTCCTTTCCCCAGGACCTTTGGTCCTCAACTGTGGGATGGATTCTTGTCCATATGAGTTGTTCTTTAATTAATGCCAAAGAGTTAATATTGTTTTTCGTACTTATTTATTGTGATTTTTTTAGAACCCCTAAGCCATTTTAGAAGGATTGATGTCCTGAAAGGTGGGATATACATGATGATGGGGATGGCGGTGGAGGAGGAAGTGATAACAGTTTTAGAATATAATCCTGGCTTTTCAGTCTCTAGAGCATATAAAAAGTTAAGGCCAACACATTTTTTCCTCCTTCAGTGAATCTTTCCGATGAGACATTGGACAAGCAACAGAAGTGGTCCTAACTGACCAGTTACAAAACAAAAATGAGCTAATTTGCCAAATGCAGATCGAGGCAAGCTCATGTGAGAATAAACAGACAGTATTTTCTTTTTCCTTTAAGGGAGCTCTGCTCCGAATGCCATGTTAACAGTATTGGTCATCTCTAGGAGGTGTTTCAGTTCATCTGCTGCCGGGAACATTTTTCTCTGAAGTAACAAACTGTGGAGCTGGGTGGGAGCCTTCAGCCCTGTTTGGCTGAGTAGCAATGCAGAATCAAAGTCACCAGTTGCTCTGCAGTCCTGCTTGGCAGGAGAGGAAAGGCCATTGCTGGTGGAAGAATCTTCCAGAACAGGATCTCTTTTGCACCTCTCCTCATGGATGCCCAATGGGGAGCATTCTGGAAGTAAGAGTAGGGTGTAACTATTCCTTTCACTGGTAATCTCTCACTGTCCTGTTGCCCCTCCTAAAAAGTGAATGATTCATCACTTCCTGTCTCCTCAGTCCTTTCTAACCCTCAAGCTGTTAATAATTTTTGAGAGTGGGCTAAATCCTGCTTCACTGGGCTTTATGCTTGGGCCTTCAGACATCATCGTCTTCTGTCTACTTTAGGATGAATTTTTCTACATCAAATGTTATGAATTTAGTAACCTTTGTCTAAGGTTAATCTTCTTGCTGGTTTATTGCTCCAGAGAGCAATAAGATGAATTTAAAAGTTCACAGAAACACCCTTGCTGTTTAGTCTGCTAACTAAGATCTAACAAAACTTTGCACAGACTCAACAGTTTGAATCAAAATTTACAATATGGTGCTACATAAAGGAACCATATGAAAAAACACATGGCGTTCTGTATCTTTAATGCAGGGAAGTACAAGCACAGTGGGGGTGAAGGGTATTTTTCAGATTTTCTGTCTGCTTAAGGGTCATAAATGGCCAAAGAGGCTACCTTGCACATTTATGTTTAATTTAAAATAAATAAATAAATAAATGCATTGGTTATGTGCTGTTAAAGTTCCTACAATAGGTTTCCATTAACTGAAAAAAATGAGTTTGAATGTTTTTAATTTAATTTTTATTTTTTATTCTTTTTTAAAAAATCTGGCGATAAGAGGGCTTGTCAAAACATAGAAAATGTCCCCCTTGCCCTATGGAGGGTACAAGGGGATTTTTGAAATTTTTTTTTCAAAAAAATGTAAAAACAGTTTGAACATGTGGGGAGCTGGAAGCCCTCAGGGTGCTGTATAAAAAGTCCGGGAGGGTGTATATATTGCCCCTGCTTTAATAATTAATTGTACAGAAAGGGAGAATTCATCAGGTATAGATTGTATGATATTAAATCTGGATCATACCTATTTTCTATGCTTTCTCATATGTTACCCGGTGACATGGGAACAACAGTGATACATGGGCTTTCTCACACTGCTGCATTAAAAGGCATTCCTAAAAGGTCCACGTTGAAGACTAAAACTTATAGATAGGAAAATTGTCAGTCCAGCATAGTTCTATTGGGACTGTACAATACCAGAGAGGGAAATATATGATTGAATTGCCCAGGTATGGGGACTCACAACTCACTGTTGAGTGTGACTCAGATTTGACTTGTTATTTTTCCCCACTGACTCAGACCCATTTTTTTCAAGTCACGTTTTCGAGTCCCTATTTCTTTAATGGAAACCTGCAGGAGAGACAGGAAAATGGCAGAGGTGGAGGTAGTGATGGCAAGGCAGGCTCAGATTTTTTCCCCCTATTAGTCATGACTCTGAGCACGAGGGTGGGCTGGGCTAGGGGAGGGGGGCAGGGAGGAGGAATATATATAATTGCTCTGTGTTTCCCTGCACTTTCGTTTTGTCACTGGGGCTTCAACAGCAAGTTGTTCTCTGTGGTTTAGAAGCCTTAGACCTTCCCCACAGACCCCATCTCTTTTTTTCTGGGGGAAAAACGGTTTTTAATAGGGACTTGAGACTTGGACTCAAAGCTTGGGAGTCAGAACTTTGACCCAAAAACTCGGACTCAGACTTGGGACTTGGACCATCCCTGGATTGGTCTGAATGCCAACATCCCTGGAATTACAGTGTTGCCTCGACTTACAAACTTAATTGGTTCAGGAAGATGGTCGTAACTCGAAATGGTCGTAAGTCGAAGCACCATTTCCCATTGGAATGCATTGAAATGCAATTAATCCGTTCCGGCCGAAGAAAAAAAATCACCCCCCCCCCCCAAAAAAAAAATCACTGCAAGACCGGTTGGAAACGCGATTAATCCCTTCCAGCCGAAAAGGGGGGGGGGGGGAAGCAATCAACCGTGCAAGACCCATTGCAAATGCAAACAAGACAAAGCAAAAAGCAATCAAGCGTGCAAGACCTAATGCAAAGAAAACAAACCAAAAACCAATCAACCGTGCAAGACCCATTGCAAATGCAAACAAGACAAAGCAAAAAGCAATCAAGCAGATCGTGCAAGATCGCAAATGGGGGGGGGAACTAAAAAGCAAACAAACTCCCCAAGACCCATCGGAAATGGGGGGAAAAATCCAAAAAGCAAGGAAACCCC
Source organism: Intellagama lesueurii (assembly GCA_037013535.1). Lineage (NCBI taxonomy): Eukaryota > Metazoa > Chordata > Lepidosauria > Squamata > Agamidae > Intellagama > Intellagama lesueurii. The sequence goes on from JBAJHW010000003.1 coordinate 105,749,289, forward strand.
CAAGACCCATCGGAAATGGGGGAAAAAATCCAAAAAGCAAGGAAACCCCCCAAGACCCATCGGAAATGGGGGGAAAAATCCAAAAAGCAAGGAAACCCCCCAAGACCCATCGGAAATGGGGGGGGAATCCAAAAAGCAAGGAAACCCCCCAAGACCCATCGGAAATGGGGGGAAAATCCAAAAAGCAAGGAAACCCCCCAAGACCCATCGGAAATGGGGGGGGAATCCAAAAAGCAACCAAACCCCCCAAGACCCATCACAGCACAGAAACATAACCCCCCCCCCCAGCTGAAAACCACGCTGCAAAAACACCCAGAACAGTTTTTAAAAAGCAGAAAACAGCACCTTACCTTACCAGGCAGTTCAAAGCCTCCCTGCAAACACACACACACACTCTCAGAAGCAGAAGGAGGCAGTCCGAAGCTTCCAACGACAACGCACACTCTCTAACTGCTGGGGTGAAAGAGCTACAAAGAAGCAGCCTCGTCGCCACCTACAGTTAGAAATTTGAATTTCCTGCCTTTTCCCCCTGCCTTTTTCTGTTCGTAAGTGGAAGCTCCGGTCGCAAGTAGAAGCAAAAATTTGCAGCCGGAGCTGGTCGTAACTCGAAATGGTTGTAAGTAGGGGCGTTCGTAAGTCGAGGCATCACTGTACCTGCTAATGTTCAAACCAATTGCCATTTTAAATATTCATTGTGGTTTACAGTAACTTACCAAGAGCTACTGTAGTATACTGGATACTGTGTTGGAATAGGACTCAGAAGACTGACTTCATATTCCTGCTTAGCTGTGAAACCATGCTGGGAGGTGGAAAAATTAAACCAATCTTTAAATATCTCACATACCTCAAAAACTTTATTGTAGTGACCATAACGATGAAGTGACTTGAAGAGCACATACCAACAATAATATACCAGCACTAATATGCCATTAAGAAATAATCATTTACTATAACAAACTTTGCTTAACAGGACTAGTTATAATTGGGCTTCAGCAACTGAGAAACTTAACACTTCGTTGATTAATAGAGCAGAGCCTTCCAAAAAAGTATACACATCATTTTTGTACTTCTTCCATGTTGTTAGAATATTTTATGGGTTTAACTGTGTTACGTCTGAATTAAACATGGAAACATTGCAGTTTCTGTGGAAGCTCTTAGGAGTACAGTGGTGCCTTGACTTACGAACGTCCCGGCATACGACCATTTCGAGTTACGACCAGCTCTGGCCGCAAAATTTTGCTTCTACTTACGACCGGAGCTTCGAGTTACAACCAGAAAAAGGCAGGGGAAAAAGGCAGGGAATTCAAATTGCTAACCACTGGTGGCGACGAGGCTGCTTCTTTGTAGCTCTTTCGCCCCAGCAGTTAGAGAGTGTGCGATCGGAGGAGGCTTCGGGCTGCCTGGTAAGGTGCTGCTTTCTACTTTTTCAAAACTGTTCTGGGTGGGTTTTGCAGTGTGGTTTTGGGCTGGGTGGTGGGATTATGTTTCTATGCTGTGATGGGTCTTGCAGGGTTTGTTTTTTGGTTTTTTCCCCTCCCATTTCCAATGGGTCTTGCAGGGTTTGTTTGCTTTTTGGGTCCCCCCCCCCCATTTCTGATGGGTCTTGCAGGATTTGTTTGTTTTTTGGTCCCCCCCCCCCCATTTCCGATGGGTTTTGCAGGGTTTGTTTGCTTTTTGCTTTGCTTTTTTTGCATTTCCGAAGGGTCTTGCACGGTTTGTTTGCTTTCTGCTTTGCTTTTTTTGCATTTCCGAAGGGTCTTGCACGGTTTGTTTGCTTTTCTTTTTCCCTTCTTCCAGAACAGATTAATCGCGTTTCCGATGGGTCTTGCAGTGTTTTGCTTTGTTTTTTGGTGATTTATTTCTTTGGCCGGAATGGATTAATTGCATTTCAATGCATTTCTGTGGGAAATGGTGCTTCGACTTACGACCATTTCGAGTTACGACCGGAGTTCCGGAACCAATTAAGTTCGTTAGTTGAGGCACCACTGTACAAGGAGTGCTATTTTTAGAGCTGTAGGGTGATCAGTATTCCTATTGATGAAGAATAAATGATAATGTGTGCCATCTTCACTGAAAAACAGAATGAAATGCCCGTACTTATTAAATTGAAAGCCTCAGTACTAATGAGAACACTTAAAAGTGATGCCTCAAGATACATTTATTATCAATGACCCATGAGCCTGCTATTCTCACTCCTGCACTTTTTTCGCAGAAGGCATTAAGAATTATTGGATAGTTCTGTAAGTAAATACAGTGGTAGGTACTGTACATCAGTTAAACTGAACAGGTTCCTGCCTATAGGTTTGCAGTCTACTAACCAATGGGACACTCCCAAAATATTTAACTTTAAAGTGTTTTCCAGTGTTTTCAAGGAGAGCTAATCTATGGCAATACACAATTATAATCTGTAGTCTCTTTATTAAAATATAAAGTGATAGAATTATTTTCCTGGTCCTGAACTCCCATCCTATATCTATTTGCTTCCAGAAAAAGCTGCATACAATTTGAATCTGAAGATGGAATTCTAAACAGACTTTCCTGAAAGGAAGCCTGACTGAACACTCTGAATTTATATATAATTAAACATGTTTCAGGGATGTGGTGGCGCTGCAGGTTAAACCGCAGAAACCTCTGCAGCCCTATTCTGAACATTTAGAGGACCCTGGCCAAAAATCCTGTTTAAGCATCATTCAGGTATATTATTGAGAATGTATTACTTGTTTGCTTAAGTGTCCCAGCAAACACCAGGGCAGTTTTCTTTTTAAAGAGAAAGGTAGGACATAAAGACTTCCACGTAGGCCTTTCTTCAGGTGAGCCACATTTAGGTGTTTGTAGGTTTGGGTCTGTCAAGTGGAACTCCCAGAATAGAGAATACTGGGAGTTGAAGTCCAAAAAATCTGCATGGCACATCCCTAGTCATTATAAACAAAAACATATTAGATATGTTTCTCACAACACTTCTGTTTTTTTTCACAAAACCTGAAGCTAAAATGGATTATTACACAGCCAGAGATGGGGAAAAATTCAAATTTTTGAACTACAACCCCAAGTGGCCATGTCCAAGTAACTTTTCCCATCTCTGATTACATGAACAAACTTTACATAAATAGCACAAGATTCAATTGTTTTGAAATCATGATTATGACTGCATGATTAATTGTAATCCAAATTGTAGTCCATGGTTACCTTCCTTATAAGAGTGGCAATTAATGTTTCCCTATTCTTGAAAACCTTGATTTAAAATTTTGGCTTAAAAATATCCCTTACCAAGTTTTATCTTAAGCTTACAGTTAAACCATTTCCAACTAAAAAATTAAGTCTCCTAATCACCAAGAAGGAATTTGTAGAAAGTTTTGATTTGTTGACAGGTGTAATCATTTGTTCAAGTAGACCAGAAGCTTCTTTTGAAGTGTATTTTTTCCTTTTCTCTTTTTAATCAGGCTTTGGATTTCAAAAGAAATACCTCTTAAAAGTATTACATGTAATGAAAGAAGATTTATTTTGTTGCTAGGTTAGAAAAGAGAAGAAAGATGAATGCTGGGTGAGAAATAATAAGTTAAGGATTATCTCAAGAGGACAGTCGAAGACTCTCTGCAGAGGGAATGTTTAAGAGAAATTCTAGTCATACATGAACAGAGCAAAATGACCTCTAACAGCCCTCTCTGGGCCACTTAGCATCAAACTGAGCAAGAGGCCAAAGTGCAGCTCCACTCACCATAGTTCCTCATTAGGGATCTAGGTGAGTGAGAACTAGGATGGCCACAAAAACATCACTTACCCCATCATGGCATAATTTTTAAAAAGGGCAAAAGAGATATTAATTTGCATAAATTTGCAAATGCTAATTTATATGCATATATACAAAGAAAAATTACAATGATATAGAAATAATAATGGAGAACATACTGGCCTGGTAATCTGTGTTCCTGCTCAGTCTATTATCAACTGGGCAACTTGAGGACCTCTGCTTTCCTTTTTATGGTTCTTGGGTGAGACATCTTCTCAAACAGAGGAGGCCTTCCAACAGGACTTTGATAGCCCTTCAGACAAAAGACTGCCCTCTGCATAACAGAAGATGCCCTTTGTGAGAACCAGCCTAACAACTGAAGTAATTCATTTGGCTTTGCTGGAGGTCCTAGTTTCTGTTGCAGAAGTTCTAGGTAAATAAATTCAGCTACCAGGATTGTGAGGGACTTATATAGCTAGTCAGAGTTGACAGTGTTTGATTGGATGGAACCACTATTTGATTCCATATAAGGCAACACTAGACATGGACATGTATCTTATATGACAAGACCAACATAGCCACCCCCCCCCCCCTTGCAGACCATCCTGTGTCACAGCACCAGTGCGGGAATATTCCAAGTATATGCTCACACCCCTATTGTGTTTTTACATTGGTGTCATGCATTCAGCATAAAACTCAGTGGCAAATTGCTGCAAGTTAAGAAGTCAGTGTAGGCATTTGACAAGAGGGAGGGCTCCCTCCCTCTTGACTTTTGGGAAATGTGTGAAAGCTGAGCTTTTCAAGGAGGCCTTCAAGGACATCCTCCCCCAGGACCCTCTCACTGAGCCACAAGTTTGAATTTAAATTTTGTTTGCCGTTGCTTCAGGGTTTTGTTTTGTTTTTTGGTTGGTGGGTTTTATTATTTGTGTGTTTTGGGTTTGGTGCATGGGTATGCGTTTTCAATTACTGTTAGCTGCTGAGAGTAGTGGCTTGCCACTAGATGGGTGGAATAGACAGACAGACAGACAGACAGACAGACAGATAGATTGATTGATTGATTGATTGATTGATTTTGTGCACCAGTTGTGCAACAGTAAATCCCTACGTGCTAGCAGGATTTTGGCCTGTGTTTATTAGTCCTATGGAGGGTATAAAGTTATAAAGGAAACAGAAGAGACTATAGCTTCTGAGATATGTCAAAATATGTTACCATATTAATTAGGCCTAGCACATTTCAAGAAGACTCTTGCTGTAGGGACACTGCTCTATATTTGAAATATCAGAAAAACTGGGATTCATCTGTTATTTATCATACATAGCACAGTTCCTAAGAGAAGAGTTTTCCCAAAACAATATTTCTTGAAAATAACATGTTTTCAGCAGTAGTGTTATGTAGTCTAAGTGGATGGGAGGGTACCTTATCCCACAATGGTGAGATGTAGTACCCTGCTTCTCCACCATTTGGACCACATACTACTGGTATGCACTGTTCTGTGTTTTTTTAAAATCTCTTTTGTTTGTGTTCCTTACCCGAGAGTTAAAAAGCAGTGCATAAATTCCAGTATTTAAAGAAATGTTGATGAGGGGTGGTGGCTATGGGAGTAGCACTAACATGACTCTTTCCAGATTGTTTGCTGAGATAAAATTCTATCTATAATGAAATAAGGGCTTATATGAAATTATTATCACAAATATATATCTCTTTATATGAAATTTGAATTTTGTTTGCTGTTGCCTCTGGGTAACACTTCCCCAGCAATTGGGGAAATGTTTTAATAAAGACTGAACGTAGAATCCTATGTGGAAATTTCATGGGAGGGACAGTGCCATGTCGCTCTGACAACAAGAGCCTTGTGGTGATGCCTTAAAGACTAACATGATTTATTGGGCACAAGCTTTCATGGAATCCACTTCTTTATTTGCATGGAGTTCAGCTTCAGTAGGCATATAGATACAAAGGGGGCAAGGGTTCGTGTGAAATGGAACAGGGATGCAAATAAGTTGAGCAGATGAAAAAGAAGACAGGATTCTTATATGGACAATTGTTGCTTAGAAGCAGAACTTTCAGCAGGTGCTGCTTTTAATGCAAGCTGTACCTGCTAAAATTTCCTCTTCTACACAAAGGTAGAGAGTACAGGAACTCTGTCTTCTTTTTCATCTGGTCATCCTAGATGGAAAAGGTCTCCCTTGCACCTGATGAAGAGGGCTGCAGTAGAAGTGAGACTCGTTCGGTGTAGGTTTGTTCCCTCAAGGATCCTTTGCATCCTTGCTCAGGCTTGAACCCAGGTGAAATACGGAAGTGTGCAAACAGCTTTAATTGTTTGTGCTATTTAGACATAATTGTTTGGAAGTTCAACAGAGCATTCTGTCTTACTTTCTTTGATCTATTTTCCTTTCCCTGCTAAATCCACATTCAACTTGGCTCTCCACATCAATGGAAAGGACTGATTTCTATCTATCTATCTATCTATCTATCTATCTATCTATCTATCTATCTATCTATCTATCTATCTATCTATCTATCTATCTATCCATCCATCCATCCATCCACCCATCCACCCATCCCACCCATCTGGCCAAAGTATGGGAAGCTCCCAGGGAAAAGCTGACTTTTGCACAAGATATCCAGAGCAGCTTGACCTTTGTTTACACTTATCACTAGGTGTGCCATTATTTATCTTGTGTTAGGTGAGGCAGGGCCACAGGTGCGCTCATTACTGCGGGAACCAGCAAGAAAGGCATGAAAGGAGGTACAGCTGGGAGCAATTATGTCTGGGGAAAAACAGAGAGAAAGCACCTGGGAGAGAGCTGCACTTTGCTGAGAGGAGGGCGTAGTGGGGCTTCAAGCATAGCAAGCAGCTCTATTCAGGCAGGCAATGAAGATAGCATTCTCAGTGGTGTGATGCCAGCAAACCATTCCTGACTCTCACACCTCAAGAATCCCCCATGTTTGATGAGGATTCTGAGAATTTTGTTAATTAACACAGCAGCTTCTAGGGTTCTAAAAAGAACTGAGGTGTAAATAAGACCTGAAACCCTCTGAATTCTCCTCCTGTTTGCCTGCTTTCAGGCACCTTCAGTCAAGTAGTGATCTGCATTTAATTCATCAGTCTTAACTGGGAGGTGGGGTTATGATGACCAGCGACGGCGAGAGTGACTTTCTTTGGCCTGCTGTTCCCAAGATATTCTGGCCACCTTGGTGTTCTGGAAGTTGAAATGCAAAAAAACTAACATTTCACATTGTTGGCTATGATTCAGCAATAGAGCAGAACACTAGCAGCACTGAGAGGCTACCGACTGGGCAGTTTCAAGTCTCTTTGGTTCATTTTAGTTTGGAAATGAGCTTTTATTTTTGAAGATAACAGCTCTGTGTATTCAAGAATATCCTGCTTCTGCGACTGTTTGGGTATATGCCAGAAGTGCTCAGCTTTAAAGATGGGAGCAATTAGAAAGCACTAAAGGGAGAGTCAAATTTGCCTCTTACAAATGTACACTCCTGTCTTTTGAAATCCAATTCCCTCGCCTTCTTCATGGGTACCGTTTATACTCGTGCTATGCCAAAATTCCTCCCATGAGAAATTTCAGCCATTCTCTTGCAATTTGATAGAAAAGGGATTCTTTTCAGAAAGAATTTAAAACTAGAAATGTCTCAGAAAGTCTCAGAGGTGAGCTTCAGGATGAAGTTGCTGAAAAGTGTATCTGCATGTCTTCTCTTTCATTGTACAGTTATCTCTGTGGCAAATGAGCTTCCAGGCAACTCCTTTCACTCAGCTTTTGGAGATGTAACAGATCAAGAAGTGCAGACACTTAAGGAAGCTGCAGTGATAGAGGTGTGTAACACAGAGTGAAAATACGAGTAGCACCCCGGCCAACTTTGAAATAAATTCTAAAGGGCCTGGAGAACAAGGCAGAAAAATTTAAGCCTCTTTTATGGTAAAATAAAACATTCGGGAAACTGGGTTGCAAATGATGCTGCAAGAGTGGCTTCAACTATTTCCTGGAGCACAATATAAAACTGTCGTCCCTCACACATGCTATAGAGCTTACCAGAAAGATGTCCTAATACAGACAAAATTAATCTACAATGACTCACCCAAATGTACCCTGTTTCCCCAAAAATAAGACAGGGTCTTATATTAATTTTTGCCCCAAAAAACGCATTAGGGCTTATTTTCAGGGGATGTTTTATTTTTTTTCATGTACAACAATTTACATTTATTCAAATACAGTCATGTCATCTTATTCTGGTTGCTGCACAATGGTGGAGGGCAGGGTTTCACTTAACTGGGGCTTATTTTTGGGGTAGGGCTTATATTACGAGCATCCTGAAAAATCGTACTAGGGCTTATTTTCATATTAGGTCTTATTTTCGGGGAAACGGTAGCATTTGGAAGGTCTGGGGAAGGTGATGAATGCTGGAGAATGACAACTGTTGAGCCAAAATTGCTTAGAAGATATTTTTCTGATAAATGTACTCAGATTTTTCTTCTTTTACTCTCCTAATAGCGAAGACTGCTTTCAGTATTTTATTTATTTACTTTTACCTTTACGTTTACGTTTACTTTTACCTGTCTTCAAGGGAAGGGACTTTCAGTGGCATACAACAGCTAAAAATGCATATTTTAAAAAACATAATATATTGTAAATATTAAAATACAACTACACCTAAACAGTGTTTGAAGCATTATTAATTAAAACGAATTGGAAATAATTATTTACAAAATATTTACAGCACCAACATCACAGTGTCCTAAAACGATGGCAGATAGAGGGAAATATGGAGGAAGCTAAGTGATGGCTAGGCTGCCAACACGGTGGTTATTGTTGCCACTCTTATACATGAACAAAAATTGGTAGGAGAACAAGAACAAAACTTTGCTACAACCATTGCTAATAATGAGCCCACTTGTGACTAGATGTTGGGCAAGTCTCCTTCCCCTGGAGATATTTGGTGGAACTGTGCCACCAGTTTTTCTGCCCACCAACACAGTGCTGAATTTCAAAAGGCAATTTCTGCATAGCTATAATTTACACCCGTTCCCCATGTCATTAAGAGGGTTCTAGTAAGACTTAGGTTAAAGAAATGATGCCTTGCATTTGAGCTAAAAGCAAGAGGATCAATTTGGAAGAATGACCACATTTTAGATTGTATTGTAAAAAACATATACTTGTTTGGGACTGGAAGTGCTAACCTTTGAATGGATACTGAGTGACAGGACAATGTGTTATCACACACAAGCCCTGCCCTACTCAAACAGAATTTGTATTCCTGCATCAAGCAGGGGGTTGGACTTGATGGCCTTATAGGCCCCTTCCAACTTCACTATTCTATGATTCTATGAATGCTTGAGTCAACACATGAGTGGATTCTTGTTGCTTGTCAGCTGTCATCCAGTGTAGCCCACATACTTGCCCTGCCTCAACAATGTCTATGTTTAAAAAACAGGGACTCAGAATTACCTGGGCGCTCAATTGTGGCCGGAGTGTCAGCCCCGGGCTGGGGATGAGCTGTCAGAGGGCTGGAGGTGGCACGCTAGAGTGCTCAGAATGCTGGGAGGCCAGCTGCCAAGGACACTTCTTGCCGTCTTCTCATTGGCTGGCAGGGATTTCGAAATTAAGACTGCAGGCAGGCAGACCAAAAGGCAGCAGGCTTCAATCCAGTTTGCCTGCCTAGCATAAAATTGGGCCAGGGATTGGGGTTGGATCCAGGCAGTATGAGGGCGGCAGGCATGAGCCTGCTCACCTGAGCTGTTAAAGGCATCCCCATAAGGGGAGCTGAGGCATGGTCTGGCCTAGCTCGGAGGCCTATTGGCCTGGCTATGCTCTCAGGTGGCAGGAAACCATGGCGTGGTGTGTGCGTATGTCTCCAGGGGACTGCCTGGTGGAACCCTCAGTGGCTGCTAAAGGAGTCAGTAATGGGCATTGGGGACATTTGGTTCTCCCAATGCTGGGCCAGGGTCTGCTGCTGTAACCAATACAGTTGTGGACTTTTCTTCAAAAAAGAATTGTGTGTGGTGTCCTTGGTAGTATCCTGTTTGGGCAGCCCAGGCCTGCTCAGCTCTAGGCCAACAACATATTCATCTGCAGCAAAGAACATATACACAGATGTCTGCAGTCTTTGTGCAGCCATCAGGGGACTTGCGAAATGACATGTGAGAGAGATGGGGTCAGGACTAGTCAATGTGACTCTGCTCACACATTGATCCAATGTGTGTGGTTTTGTTTCCACAGGGCTACACTGACAGAAATAATTGGGTCTCTCTCCCTCTCCGATGTAATAGCAACACTGCACCAACTTTAATCCTTAAACAGAAAGCAAATGGGTACCACCAGTGCAAGTGTCATGTTATATCTTACCTTTACCCTCTGGATACATGCACATAATGCATATTTTAAGAAGGATCTTTTTTTTCCTTTTTCTTCTAAGGACAAGGTTTTGCTTTTACTCCGTTGAGCATCCTTAATTAAAGTTGAATGCAACCTTTCAATGTAATCTGCCTAACAACTCTTTTAAAAGTAGTTCAGAATTGTAACACTCTACTGGATTTGGAAGTAATCTTGCATTTCACAACAGTTTGCTCTTAGGCTATGTGTCTGGGGTTTTATAAGACTGTTTCTCAGTAAAATGTTCCTTCAGACAAGTCTTAAATGCATTTTGTAGTTGTCAAAAGGTTCGTTAGGAGTTTTAGGCGGTCCCAATTTTGGCGCGGAAACAGGCAGAGTCGAGTTGTTCAAACCATAACAATTTTTATTCAAATTCAACAACGGTGTATCAATAATAACTTCTGTAGGAATGAACGAGTCCCAATAATTCAACTGTCCATCTAATCTATCATAATTGTCATAACCAGAGTCTCTCCTCAGAACTGGGGTGCCGGTCCAAATCTCTCCTTGTCGTTGGGGCTCCTCAGGGGTGCGCTCCTTACCGCGCATATAGTGCCGCAGCACGGATGGCGAGCCCAATCCTCCTCTGGGGGTGGCTTGTTAAAGGTGGAATCTGGCCGCGCCACCTTCTTCCAGGGACCGCGTCCCCTCGGGTACACCACTACTATCAATTCTGTGGTTTCCTTAATGGTCACTCCTTCTCTCCCCATTACTGGGTCTGGCAACAGGCCACCAACCTTCAAATTGGGGAAGTCCTTAAGCAGGTTACTAACATCTTCCTGCTCCTTCCCCTCTCTCTTCTTCTTTTCCGTCTCTATCCGAAAATCCCGCGCTCCTGTTCCAGTTTTTATGTCCTCCTCCCATACATCTATCCATTGCTCCTCCCCTTTCTCCTTTCCCCCTTCTGACAGGCACACCTCTATTTTAACCCTTTCCTGATCTTCCTTCTCCCTTGTCATTTCCCTCTCATCTCTCTCCCCTTTAGCGTCCTTGTTTTCTGGAGGAGACGGCACACTCTTGTCCTCCTGTCCTTCACAGTAGTATTAAGCTGCTAGACTTTTTAAAAACAAAACACCTGTGTTTCTGTTTTTAACAGATATATCAGAGCCTTCATATTGTCTATTACCTATCATTTTCCAGTCTGAAGATTTTCCTATAGATCTTCCATGAAATATCTTTCCTAGGATTAAAACAGAAGACCTGTGGCATTTCAGATGTTGCTGAACTACAGTTCCTATCATCCAGCATCATTTGCCAAGCTCCTGGAAGTTGCAATCCAGAAAGTCCCAGTCTCCTTAATATTTCATTAGTGCTTGTTAAAGCAGAAATCATGCTGGATTTATTTGAGTAGTTATTGGTCAAGTATATGGTTACTAGAATACTGTCAATTCTACAATTATGGAACTGTGATAGTGTAGATTCATGAATACACCAAAGACAATCATGTACCAGCTTCAGCATTTAAACGGTATGTGTTGCAGATCAATGTATTATGCTGCCCTGTCCCTACCCACAATGCTGTAATTGTGCTATCACCATTTCATATTACATAACCTTTAAGTTGATTTTTAAAGGCTACTACAGTTTATAGGTACACACTCTGATCCAATTAAAATTAGGCTCCAATCGTAAACACATTTCTTGGGATTCACCCCCACTGAAGTCAACAAAAATACTTGATTTAGATATGCCCAAATTATGCTTGTATCCCACTGAAATCAATGCATTCAAGAAGACTTACGTTCCATTGCATTCTAATTATAGTTGTAGCAACATAATTCTGGGGAGGAACATCTGCTCTGAAAAAAAGTGTCATAAGATAGATGGCAATGAGTCCTGTGTCGCAGTGATTAAACTGCAATACTGCAGTCAAGCCTCTGCTCACAACCTGAGTTCAGTCCTGACAGATTCAGGTAACTGGCTGAAGATTGACTCAGCCTTCCATCCTTCTGAGGTTGGTAAAATAAGTACCCCAGCTTGCTGGAGGAGCAGAGTGTTATTTGTATAATTATGTTGCAAACTGTCCAGAGAGTATTTTAGAACTGTGGGCCGGTATATAAGTCAACACAACAGTTTTTTAGTTTTGGAAGAGGTAGCTGTGTTAGTCTGTGCAAGCATATCAGGCAAAATCCAAAGAAATTTTGTTTTTTATTTCTTTGGATTTTGTCTAACAATTTTCTAAGTTGTGTTGTTCCATAACTTTAGTGGAAACAATAATGGATAAGTAGATATATAAAAACATATAGGCAACAAACAATAGTTCTTTATGACTGCTGCGCTTGTCAACTTTAATGGTAACAGGCCTGGACCTAAAATTAGGCAGAGTGAGGCAACTACCTCAGTGGTAGATGCCTCTTCGCTCTTTTTTCTGAGGCCCCCAACCATTTTTCTTTCTACCTTGTCTCCTCTAAACGAATCTGGTACCCATAGTTCTGGAATGAAGGGATGTTATTTTTTTGTCTTGGGCAGTAAAATGTCTTCAAGCAGACCAGGATGTCTATTGCGTTTCAGTAAAGCTGACTGTGAAATTTACTTGATTAATAGTTTCTTTAAAAATACTGCACTTACTTAATACTCAGAGCAGCCTGTTTGTGGTTTCAGGAAGTTTCTCATTGTAGCAGCTTGAAAGAACCATACCTGCTTTGCCTTAGGAGGAGCACTGCATTTTCATTTGATATAGATAGGGGTATTGCTGGTTGCTAGCTTTCTTTGATTGCTTGCTCTAGCCTTAGGTGGTGTATCCATTAATTCAAAAAGTAATAAAGATATGAATTTATCAAACAATTGGCAGTCTTGTTAGAGAATACAGTTATGATGTGCTATGGTTTCCTAGTTGGACCGAATATAGTTTGGATATATTTCTAGAGTTCAGTTCATAGTTTGCTTAATGTGCTTCTGTTCGCATCTTTAACATATATTTAACTGCGTTCTGCAAATGGGCTGTCGTGGTGAGTCACACAGTGCCTCAGAATGCTTTTAATGGGGGGAAAAAGAGCATGAATTGATTCACACAAAGAAGTTAACAACAAAAAAAGCATAATGTATCTCCCTTGGAAGAGATCGGCTTTACAGAATATTAGAGCTACTATACTGCCCTCTGGAGTAGCACAGTGGTAATACACACAAATTCTTTTGAACCACCCCCCCTTGTTTGCAGGTCTTTTGGATTCCTCCCTCTTTCACATTCGCTGGCTCTACTGACATGCAGGCATTGTTGTGCGATGGCACAGGAGAAGAGATCCGGTAATAAAATAAAATGTTCTTTTTTGATGAAACTCGATAGCATTGCTAGCTTCAGAGCAGCCCTTTGTAGAGAGCAGAAATAAGAGGCCACTGATGTGCCTGCTACACCAGATACAAACAAAACAAACCCTTCAGAAAACAATTCCTTTGAGCCACAGGATAGGATTGTTCGAGGTTGCGGAGTGCTGCTAAGTCACAAAACGCCTGTTGATATTTTATGTATGCATAGTTTATAAAACAAGTGCTTTGAAATCTATTTAGCATTAACTTGATTATATTTCAGAGTTCAGGATTTTACAGAAGCAATTTATATCACACAGCCATGATGCCAGAATCTGTACCTGAAGGAACATTTTGTGTTTGGGAATTTGTACTAGAAAAACAAATACCGTCTTTATCAAAATAGCAGCACTCCGGCTTGGGTTCCTGTGGGCTGACTCGTGAGACCCACAAGCCCAAGCCACCCCCTTCTGAGTGCAACGCCCTCTGCTTCCCAGAATCCTAACTGTTGTTGGCTGTCAGAGTAGGTATGGCAACACGGGACCTGTTTCAGGGACAGAGTCTGTCCCCTTCTCTTTTCAAGCAGAAGGAAGAAATGGAACAAGCAGGAATGGGAAACATTGGGTGGTCTTCGGACTGCAGCTCCTGGAATCCCACAGCCATATGGCGAGTGGATACACAGACTGTGAATCATAGGAGTTGTAGTCTGGAAAACAGACATTTCCCAACTCTTGAGAAGGGCAGGTGTTGGAAGGAGAGTGACCAGTGGCACAGTTGCCAGAGTGTCTTTGGAAGTGGTGGGAAAGAGGATAGGGTTGGCATATACAGTAGTTAATGATCCTGTCTCCAAAGGGTATGTTATAGCGGTACCCACCTTGCTGTGATTAGTCAGAAGGCGTGGGAAAGGTGGCTTTTTTTGATTCTTTTCCCTTAGAGTCCTGTGAAGAGAAATATCGTGAAAGCAGCTGTAATGTACTAGTTCAGTCAGGGAGGCAGATTTGTGCATTATTTTTTCATACAAAAGTTGGCATCCAAAGTAAACAGAGTCGTCCAGAAAGCTATCTTATAGTGCTCAAAATGGCATCTCTCAAGTTCTGCTCTCCTGCACTGAATGTGTAGGGAATATTAACTTGTACTGTTTGTTGTTACGTGCCGCCTAGATGCCTTCAACATACGGTGACCCAAAATGCCCTGTCCTCAGCCGCCCTGCTCAGCTCTTGTAGACTCAAGGCTGTGAGTTCCTTTAAGGAGTCAGTCCATCTAATATTTGGTCTTCCTCTTTTCCTCTTGCCTTCCACCTTTTCCAGCATTATTGTCTTTTCCAGAGAATCCTTCCTTCTCATGGCATGCCAGTCCAGGGTATCTGCAAAACTCTGCTCCAGCACCACATTTCAGATGAATCAATGTTTTTTCCTGTCAGCTTTCTTGACTGTTCAGCTTCACACCCAAACATGGTGATTGGAAATAAAAGAGTGTGGTTGATCTTGGTCTTGATCTCCAGTGACATATCCTTATACGTGATGATCTTTTTTCATTCCTTCACTGCTGCCTTTCCTAGTCTCAGTACTGTAGGGATATGAAAATTATCAGTATCTTTTTGGTTCTTGAAATCCTGACTCTATTTCTATGTTGTTGTTTGTTCAAATCAAGTTGCAAGATATTGGCTGAAATCTTTTTGCTTAGCATCGTCAGTTAAACTAGAGTAGGCCACTGAATCAGTGGGGATTTGATGAGTTGACTCCTCCATAAGTTCAGTTGATTCAAATGGGCCTACCTAGTTTTAACTTACACTAAAGTACCGTATTTTTCCATCTATAAGACACTACTTTTTCCTAAAATCATTACCCTAAAAATTGAGGGGCGTCTTTTACACAGAAGTAAGCTGAGAAGAGAACAAAACGGCACATACCTTGCCTCTGTAAACAGGCCTCCTTCAGCCATGTGGCTGAGTTTCCTCCAGTCAGGAGCCTTATGGAACTGACGTCAGCTGATCCTGAACAAACCAATTGGAACATGCCTCCTTGGAGGTGGAGCCTGTAGGCTCAAGATTCAACAGAGACAAAACTTCTGAGTTCAGAGGCTGAATCCTCAAAGCTAAGTTTTCTTAATTTTAGGGTTAGAAAATTGGGGGGGGGTGTCTTATAAATGGGGGCGTGTTATAAATGGAAAAATACGGTAAGTCACAACTAGAGTAGGCCCATTTGAATCAATGGAACTTGCAGAGCAGTTGACTCACCAAATCCCCACTGATTCAGTGGGCCTATTCCTGTGCAGCTTCCTATGATAAGCAACAGCATTTCAGCCATTGTTTTAATTTCCTACATAGGAATTCAACATTTTCTGTGATGCACACATTTATTTTTTCTTGTAAACACATTTTAATACACATTTTCACATCTGAGGTAGAGTCTGTTGTGCATGTTTTCTAATTCTTTGCATGTTGGCTGTTTGCTTTTTTAACATGTATGCAAATATTGTGCATGTTTTATTTCTTTGAAACCTACCACAGGCCTCACAAATGCCCAGCTTTCTAAGGCAAGACGAGCTCTGTCACACAGAGAGGATCAGAAGACATGAATAATTTTGTCAGGAATCTTGGCTCTGTCAGAATTCTTTGCCATCACTGTTGTGTTGGGATACCATCAAATGTTGTGTTTGCCCATCTCCACCTCTGACAGCTAATAGCATGGAACAAGAATCTGGAAATGTGATGATATCAAGGCCCAGATGTATGTTTACATTACATTATTGTTTGTGTGTGTGTGTAGAAAACTTCTTTGAGGAATGTGTTACCATGTTGCTCAGTTTCATGCAGGTTGTTTCAAGGACTGTAGGGACCATTTGTTCAAGAAATGAACTTTAAACCACCCCTTGGACATGTGGAATTAATTACTTTGTTCTTGATCTCTGCCCTGGCTGATACTTTTATGTGTGATTTGTAAACACATTTTAATACACATTTTCACATCTGAGGTAGAGTCTGTTGTGCATGTTTTCTAATTCTTTGCATGTTGGCTGTTTGCTTTTTTAACATGTATGCAAATATTGTGCATGTTTTATTTCTTTGAAACCTACCACAGGCCTCACAAATGCCCAGCTTTCTAAGGCAAGATGAGCTCTGTCACACAGAGAGGATCAGAAGACATGAATAATTTTGTCAGGAATCTTGGCTCTGTCAGAATTCTTTGCCATCACTGTTGTGTTGGGATACCATCAAATGTTGTGTTTGCCCATCTCCACCTCTGACAGCTAATAGCATGGAACAAGAATCTGGAAATGTGATGATATCAAGGCCCAGATGTATGTTTACATTACATTATTGTTTGTGTGTGTGTGTAGAAAACTTCTTTGAGGAATGTGTTACCATGTTGCTCAGTTTCATGCAGGTTGTTTCAAGGACTGTAGGGACCATTTGTTCAAGAAATGAACTTTAAACCACCCCTTGGACATGTGGAATTAATTACTTTGTTCTTGATCTCTGCCCTGGCTGATACTTTTATGTGTGATTTGTGTGATTTATGGGGGGGGGAAATCTGCTTTGAGCAGCACCCCACATTAGCAGGGATGATAGAGAACATTTTATATGAACCTATTTCTTCAGTTTATAATGAAATTGGTGCTGCTTTAATCTGTTGTAAGAGATTTAGAATATAATCTTCCAGAACATTAATTTTGACTGATTTGATTATCATATAATAGTATAACTGAACAATTATGTAAACCTTGCTGCTGTAATGAAAATGTTTACCAAGAGACGAGTTGAATTTAGTTTTTCCTCCCAACTAGTTCTTTAATGTAGGTGTCCAGAATCATTAGAACAAATTTAGCTCAGCAGAGTGATGTTTTCGGAATACATTTTCTTTTCCATTTAAATTCCAGCACCATGTCTCATTGCATTAGCTATGGGATATCTTGTCATAGCATATTGTGTTAATATCAGTGTCACAGACCAGGGTTAGAAATTGAAGAATTGTTTATGCTTGGTCATGCTCCAGATTTCCTACTTGGTCCTGAGAAAATGGCACTGATGTCGTCATAACAAGATGGGCAATGAGTTTGATAACAGCATTTGATTTCAAGTCTCAGGTGCTGCAACACCCAAATATAAACGGCAGACGGTACTGTCATATTGCCATTTTACTTGTTCCTTCACCAAGCAGTGGTATCATATTTGTAGAGACCAGGAACAAAGCTGGAGTCATGCCCATTCCCAATATTTTGCAGGATAAATTGTGCCATACCTCTTATCTGATGCTGAGATATGGAGATTTCCTTGTACAGAAGATATGATTTACGTTCATGGTACGTTCTTCAGGATGTTATTAAATTACCCCATTCAGTATTGTAAATAGAAACAGAGGTCTTCTCAATATAGATCAGATTGTATAAACAGAGTTTAAATTACTGCCATAAATTAATTGTATGCCTGAGGTATGATGTGCAAAAGTATGCAATTTGAAGTGGTGTGATGCTGGTATCACCAATGTCAAAATACATGGTATTGGAATATGATTTGTTTTTAATAGAAATTGGAGTTCATTTTCTTGTATTTGTTTCTTCCACTGTAAGGTGGCTGCAAAGATGAAATCCAAATTTGGGTTCCAAGATCATTTTTCCTCAAAATAATATGGCATCCCTCAGAAAATCAAGGGACGTTCCCTGGTTTCCTATGTTTAAGTGAAAATATGGGTTAGAAGAATACAGTGGTGCCTTGACTTACGAACTTAATCCGTCCCAGAAGATGTTCGTAAGTCAAAACGTTCGTAAGTCAAATCAGCCTTTCCCATAGGAATGCATTGAAAACCGATTAATCCGTTCCGGCTGTTTGTTGTTCTTATGTCGAGGTGCCGTTTGTAAGTCAAAGCATTAGTTTCCATAGGAACTAATGCAAAACTGGTTAATCCGTCCTCTACCACTAGGGGGAGAAAATTTTTTTTAAACCTAAGATGACTTAGGTTAAAAAAAGGGGCAGGAAAGGAGGGAGGGAGAGAACGAACACCTTTTAAACAGAACACCTTTAAAACCAAGCAGCTTTAAACCAAACCAAGCACCTTTTAAACCAATTTTTACATTTTAAAATTACAGTACCAGGCAGTACCAGGCAGTCCAAAGTCCATTTCCCGCTTTCCCCGCGTTTTTTTTTGTTCGTAAGTCAAAGCTCCGTTCGCAAGTCAAAGCAAAATTTTGCGAACGGAGCTGTTCATAAGTCAAAATGTTCGTACGTCGGGGCGTTCATAAGTCAAGGCACCACTGTATCTACTCATGTTAAATAGGTTCTCTCTGATGTGACAATATTCATTCCTAGATCACTCCTGATGCAATTTTTATAACAGAGGCAGGCTTTCGTAAGGTGAAATATATTATCTCAACCACCCTCAGGATTCCTGTTCTCTCTCAGGTGACTCCTCATCCTTTTGGTCTGTCAAAGCATTTATGTGATAACAATTCTCTTCCACCCTTCTTTTAAAAACACAACATATTTACATAAATGTTTTGTATTGTCTCAGCATATCATCTGATCCTCTCTTTCTCTCCTTTGTTCATGAAGGAATTCTCATTGTTTTGTTTTGGAGAAAGATTTGCCATTGTAAGAAGAACATCACATCGCTACATGTCAAGAGATGGGAAATTCTATGGGATTTATAAGCACACACTCAAACAGTCTAGTTACGGGGAATCATAGAATTTGCTTTATCCTCTATAGGCAGGGCTTGAAAATTTTTAGAATGTCTCACCAGTCAGTCAAAAATTTCACCAGTCAGCATGACCGGACTATAGCCTTGCAATTTATGTTTAAATTTAAATTTAAACTAGGCACTTTCTACATAACAATGCGTACAAACCCAAAATAAATATACCCTCAGACTTGGGTTGCTTTATTACCTGCGTGCCTGTGGGGTGATGAAGCTTGTATTTTGAATGCCTTTCTTTTGAATGTCTCCAGCAAAAATAAAACTGAAAGCAAAAGCGCCCGGCCTCTTAAGGAGCCAGGTCGTTCGGTTGAAATTGGGAGCAGGGAATCTCCATATTCTCCAGCATGGGACTACTCTACATTCTCCTGCAGAGCTATATATCTATGTGCCGCTTTAACTCTCTTCTTGCGAAAAGAGGGCTGTTTTTCCTTTTGCAATGGGAAGGGGGAGGGGAGGACTGCAGGATCAGAGAGAGAGAGAGAGACGGACTAAGGGTAAGGAGGCAAGGAGGGAGGGACGGAGGGAGCTGTGGCTCGTCAAGCAGCATTTTTTCACTCATCACAGATGAGTAGACGAGTGGATTTTTCAAGCCCTGTCTATAGGCCAAGATAAATGATACGATTCAGGGAATCAGGAGGAAGAAGGACTTGTCTGGGGAGAGAGGTGTAATCAACCTGCCATCATATATTATTTTCCTTTCTACCACTTTAAAAACAGTTTGGCTCAAATTGTCTTGCATAATTATACCAGGTGTAACGCTAACAGCAAAACTTTTAGATAAGTCACTGGAGATATCTGCTGTATACTATAGTGATCCCCAGCGTTGGGCCTCCAGATGTTCTTGGACTTCAACTCCCAGAAATCCTGGCCAGCAGAGGTGGTGGTGAAGGCTTCTGGGAGTTGTAGTCCAAGAACATCTGAAGGCCCAAGGTTGGAGACCACTGGTATACTAAGTTGTGCTACTCATTGTGTAACAGATATTGTCTATAGTGATTTCTTCACTTGAGTAAATTTGCCTCCAAAAATTATGCTGTTAGCATTACAATAGCAGAGCTACACAAGATCCTTTTTGCCGTTACCTATTCATGTAGAGAGCATGTTACCAACCATATGAGGCTCAAATAGCTTTTACTTGGAATTAGATGCATTCAGTTATATACCTTGCAGTGTTTAATGCTGTGATAAATATCTCTTTCACATATGGCACGCCACAAATTTGATTTTAATATGGTGACAGCAGGGAGAGAACTTTGGGGGCAGAATTCTCAGAAGGGAGGGAGATCAGTTCTCAGCCAGTGTATTCACAATTTTTAGAAAGCAAGCACACCAAGAAACTCCATTACCCTTAAATAAGAATTTCCATCCTTCCTGAGCACTGCTCATAACAAAAAAAGACCAGTATTACAAATTGCTGTTTTATTTCTTAAGAAGTAGTGGTGTTGGTAACATATGCCACTGAATTCAATGTGATTCATTCTGAATTATTTGTATATAGGATTGCATCCTGAGTTTATAAAAATGGGGGGGGAAATGATCATATATTTTCTCCCAGTTTCATTCTGCCTTCACTGTTGTTTCTTATTTATTATTTATTTATTTATTGGATTTCTATCCCGCCCATCTAGACCAAAGGTCTACTCTGGGCGGTTTACAAATTTAAAAACAATAGAAGCTTTCTTCTGTGTTGAATGTTAGATTCTAAGTTCCAAAGGGCAAGGATCGGTAAGTGCCATGCAATCTGAAATATATTAAGCATAATGATATAAATCTTGCTTCTGTTACTGCAGTAATAATCCTGTTGATGAAACCTCCTCCATGGTTATTCAGTTGCCCTCTCTTCCGGTATGTGTGGAGAAGGTAGATTTCCCAGGCACACCGAGGAATGGAGAGCATGGGTCTACCTTTAGAAAGAGTTTTGAAATTGCAATGTCAATGGAACATGTAAAGTGGTTTTATTTGTTTGGGTTTTAGCAAAATTTCATTTTGAATCTGTTCAGTATAACAAAGGTTGTGCTGTAAACATTAGATTTTTAAAAAGCGGTTGGCTGGAGAATGTCCAGCATTTTGTGCTGTACAGTATGTTGACATGGCTAATGTCTTGCAATGTATGCCTGAAATCTGTTGTGAATCTAGGGCAGTGGTTCCCAATCTTTGATAATCCAGGCGTTCTTGGACTGCAGTTCCCATAAACCCCAGTCAGCACAGCTAATAGTGAAGGCTTCTAGGAATTGCAGTCCAAAAACACCTGGATTACCCAAGGTTGGGCTCTGCTGATCTATGGTAGAATAAATCTGCTCCGTTCATGAAGCTTACAGAAGTATTTACTTCCCAAGTTCCCAGTGATTCAGTAAGCCTGCTCATACAGTGGATTTAGGCTAAGGTGTTTTAAAGGTCCATCTTATTGACTTAGAGATCATGGATGTCTGATGGCTACCAGCATATGTACATTACAATCCAGAATTTGCTGACAGGAAGATTAACGATAATTACATGTTCAGGAATATTCCCAGGTAGCAATGGAGGTTATATGATTAGGTCAGGTAAAACTGATTCAGAAAGTTATTTTGTTCATGCAAGCTGTTGCTTTCCAGCTTTAAGCAAAGCTTGTTGTATGGAATTAAAGATTCAACCCCCTTCTCTGAAATAGGAGTGGTTTTATTTATTTTTTCTGCAGGTTATATTTTAAAATTCAGATTTTTACATTGGTTATTTAATATTATAAGTGCTTCTTCTTTGTCTTGTGCTAAGTCTTGTGATACATGAGGTTTGATTTTACTCTTGCGCATTCCTGAAAATCAGATGTTTACAAAAATACCAAAAGTTAATGCTTATAATTAATATATCCCTCCTGTCAGGTTATTTGGACATACACTTTACTTTTCTATTGGCTGAATCCCACATTATAAAGTATCTTTGAATGCTTATTGAGCTTCCTGATTCTGTACCCATTGCTTCCTAAACCTTCAAAAGCCCCAACTAAATATCTGGTACATATATTTTCCCCCCTTATTCTCAATGCTGTGACCAGCATAATTTAAAAAACCTATCTGACTCAACTGTTATTATCCCAATGTATCTTTTTCAAAACCATATCTTTGTCTCCAGACATGCAAACGGTTTGCTCATATATAAATGGATTTCTTTCCTTATACTAGGTGGAGATAATTTCCTAGAATAGCTTGGTATCTATTGATCATCTGTTATGCAGAGCTAGGAAGTACAGCCCCCACAGTTTCTTGCCATTTACTGTTGTGTCTGAAGATGATGAGACTTGTAATGCCCAAGGGCATAGTCACATGAGCAGTAAAATCTGGCTTTGAATCGGGATTTGCATGTTTAAAATCAGTTTTGAAAATCATGACACAGCCAACCCCGCATTTATTTGGCTGCCAACTGCGTTTTTTAAAACAGCCTTTCAGAGACTTTTTATTTTAATACTGTTTTAGAATTGATTTATTTTTCATTGCTTTGGCAAAATATTGCACCTCTGCTGCAATAAATACAGCCTTTAGTAGATCACTGATCTCAGATTGCATGGATCTGCAGTACAAAATCATTTTCTAAATTTTCTTTTTGTTTTTAAATTAACGCTATATCACTTATGAGATGGATTGCTAAAACCTTTGTGGCACTGAAGTTTTCTCTCTTGTGGGTTTGTGGGTTCCCCAAAGCCTTCCATCTCTGGGAGCCAAGGTGTAGAGCCCCTTGGAAATCTCCCCCAGATGGAATTCGCCCTCTAGACTTTGGTCGGTGACACCAGATTGCCCACCTTTCTATAGCTGCTGATCCTGGTGCCTTCTGTGGCTCAATTCCTTGTCATTTCCGGAAGCGTGGGGTTTTTTTCCAACAAAAAACAGAGTACAATTTCTCCAAAGTTCCAAAGCGAGCATGCACAGAGAAATAAAACTCGTGTGACTTAAGATTGCTTTCAGACATACTGGGGGAGAAACGGATACAAATGATCAGTGTAACTGTGCCCTCAAACATCTGGAAAAAATACTTGATGGCTTATTTTTGCTCTAGTAGAGGTAAACCTGGTGAAATATTTCATATTCAAAATATCCAAATGCTAAATGCAAGGCATGTTGAGGCTGTATATTTATTAAATATTTACATTGGTTTCTATATTATGAATCATGAATGTCTCCGAGATAAATACTTGAAATAAAAAGAGAAAAGGCTTGTTTTGTTTTGTTTTTTTAATTTTGGGAAAGAGAAAACTGCACCTTTGCTAGAGCAGGACTCTGCTTGAAGAGATTCTGCTATAGAAAGAATCTGCTCCTTGTCCCTGCAGCTTCAGGGCACACACTGGCAGATGAGCCTCCTTTCAAGTACCAGCTGACGTTGGTGACCTTTATAGGCAGTGTGCTTCCACACAGCTTGGTGGTGGTGAGAACCCTTATGATTTGTAGCTCTGAAAAGCCAAGGTTCTGTTACTGATAGAGTTGCACATTGTTTCTGCACCCAGTTTTCCAAGGAGCCCTGATGGGTGAGGCTGAAACAACGGATGGCACACTGAGAACAAACTGTGGGTGCTTAGCCTGTGGTATTATAAATAGTGCCTAAAACAGGTTGGACAAGCAGTCACAGCATGTAAAAGGAAAGCAAGAGACCTCATTTCATCCCTGTGGAGACACAGATGCAAGATGATGAGTTTCCATCCCGTCAGGAAACAGGGAGAAACTATTGGGTGGAGTGAGGGAGGTTTACACTTTGTACAATATGCCTGAGTTCCCCTTTCAGCATTAGCAGTGGGAACAGTATTGTTGTCACCAACAACTATATGTCAATGGACATAACAACCCGCCTTTTACCAAGGCAGAGTATTGGATAATTTTCATCAGACTCAGAAGACAAATGTTTGAATGTCAGCCTGTCATATCTACTGATTGCAGAAACCAGGCCTTGATTTGTACCTCAAATGTTGCTGAAACCTCTAGCAATTTTTTATCAGAAGGCAATTTTGGTAGAAAGACCTGGCTGAGGAAATGGATTGGTAGTTAATTCCAATTTCCCCTCTTCTGTTTACTGAAGAAACTGAGAGCAGGTCATAACAATTACAACTCAGTACTCTCACCTAGGTTAAGAGGCTGATCCTTCTTTGTCTTCCAGCTTTTGCAGATGTTGAAAAAGGAAGAGAGGATGAGCAGTGGCCAGTCTTATCTTTCAAATATTGCCAGTACAATTAGCTATAAATGTTAGGTGGATAAGCATGAAAGTTTGCTGGTGGTTTTTAGTTACATTTGCTAACAGAAGAAAGAAACTCTTAAGAATGTAAGTACTCTTTGTATTTTGCTTTCAGGCGTATGTCACAGGAACTTTCCTAACACGGTGGATAAAAATCAATGATTTTAAAAAAATCAAATTGATTTAAATCATTATTTAAATGAATTTGATTTAAACCAACTTTACCTTGTTTCCTAAACCTTATGGATGGAGTAAGAGTACACCCCAATCTTATGCATGGTTACTTAAAAGCATGCCCCACCAATTTCAGTGGGACTTCCATATAGGGAAGTGAGCATATGATTTCAGAACTGACATTGAGAAGCACAAGGGGTGGCCCTACCAATAGGCAAAGTGAGGAAGCTGCCTGTGAGACTGGAGGCGAGAGCACTACTCCTCTCGCTGGAGTGCCGTCCCTCCCTCTCACCGCAGAGAAGGAGATTCAGACTATGCCCGCCTCTCCTCCTAGGAAGACGGAGCCGCCGGAGACAGACCCGGGGAAAATAGAGAGGGGGATGCGGAAGTTGGCGGTTAGAAGAACCGGGGAAGAAATGGCGGGAATAGGACAGAAGCCGAGGGTGGAGATAGAGGCAGGGGTAGCTGATATAAGGAGGAGAGAAGAGCAGTTGCCGCCAGGCTGGGAGTGGGTCTGGATGCAGGACTCGTGGACAGGCGTATGGGAAAGACTGAGAGTTCTGAAAGAGGAGGCGGACTACCGGAGACGGAGGGAGATAGCGCCACGACCCTCTTATTGGGGAGAGGCTGAGGCCAGGGAGTGGAGGAGGAGGTTGAGAGAAGAGAAAGAGAAGGTGGGAAGAGAAAGACGGGAAAGACTCGAATGGAGGGTGAGGGAAATGCAGATGAAAGGGTACCAGGAGGACCCTGGCAAACCTTCACCCCCACCCGGGACCCCACGTGGTTGGACGACCGGGACGACGACAGGGTCCCCTTATTGGAAGGAGAGACTGGAGCGGTATTAAACCAGAACTTATTCCTAGACTGGCCGGGACCTTGGAATTCTGGAGAAGGTAACCCCTTCAAGAACGAAGACTGGAAGCCCCTTGCTGACCCGTTGTTGGAAGGAGATAAATGTTGGACTGGTTTTGCTGACACTGGTTATTTGTTAAAAACACCAATAAATGTTACACCTGTTTCTAAACCTCACAAATCTGCTGATTTATTTGACAGAAGACAGGAGCCTGAAACCGAACCCTCACACTGCCATAGCAACAGATTCTGGGGGCAGTGAGAAGAGGTCATGTGTTATAGGCCAGAGCTATATATGCTAAAGGACCTGCATGGCAGCCCTTTACTTAGCTTGCTACTCTCATGATACTGTACCCCAGCCATTGTAGTTTTAACTGCCAGTCTGGCTGGCTCAGAAAATGGACGGAGCAGGATTTTATTCCATTTTAAGCAGACAAATTACTTCAACCGTGCTTGACAAGTACATATGTATGTTCATGCAGAACAAGTAAGCCACCTGGGCTGGTCAAAGTGTTGTTGCTTCTTGTGGTTAAAATCATGCTCCAGAAGCTAGATAACAATATTCAATTATTTATCGATGCCACCATGCTTTTTATTTGGTCAGCTATAGCAAATGCTTTCATCAAACAAAATATTGTTTGGGCAGAGCCATTAACAATGTGCGAGCAGTAGATAATGATAACAAAGTATGTGTGTCAAGCAATATCGTGTGGCCATTTGGTAGCCTGCCAAAAGATGATTATTTTTATTGCAAAGCCGTTAATAGAATAGATGCTGGATAGCCATAACTCCTGACTTCTTTCTCTCTGGCACAGCACAGTGTGCAAAAAAGGAGTATGCAGCATTAACAAAGACTGCTAAACTTACAGGAGCCTTCCCCCCATAACTCTATTATTTCCCTTTTGTTTGGTTTCCATGTAAAGTTAACAATACTTTACACAAGGTATTGTTGTGAGTGCTCTGTTTTGGAAATTGAGTTTTAGTAGCAGTTCTAAACCATGGCATTTACTTAAAAGTTACGCTGCAAGACGGCTGATGGAGCTTGAGAATGAAACCATGACAAGCAGAAGAATTTTAATACAACGAAAGGGCAGCAAATACTTATATAATATTTTTTTAAAAAGTAATGTTGGATTTTCTGCCGTTTGGATTTTTTGCCTCGTGTTAAAATGTCCTGCATCAGCCCAGCTTTTAGGACAAGAAATATCTGAGTGCACTGTCATATACTTAACAGAGGTGCGCAAAGTGCAGATCTCCAGATCTCCCTAGTCTGCAGCTCCATCGTCCCTCACTTGGCTATCCTGTATAGGGTTGGTAGGAGCTACAATACATTGACTGCTGCAGGGCCATAATTTGCACACCTCTAAACAACAGCAGCAACAACAAAAATACCTAATATCTGTACCCCAAAAACTGAAAAAGAAGTTTCATCAGGGGCATCTCATAATTTACCTGTAATATATAAGGATCAGATTGCTGATGCTGTGTGCCTGGGTAAAAAATTCTTAATTGTTTTTTGTACCCTAAGATTGTGACACATGTTAGTTGCTGGAATGAAGAAGGTTTGGGACAACCAGGAATGGACCTTTGTGTAAAAGAGATTGCAAACTGCTAGATTGCTCAGTGTTTAGGTATCTGGTTGCAGAGCCAGAGGTTGGGAGTTCGATTTCCCACTGTGCCTCCTTGACAGGATCTGGACTCGATGATCCATAGGGTCCCTTCCAGCGCTGCACTTCTAAGATTATTAAAATCAGTTCCATTCTTGTACTCAAAACAAATGCCTAGGCTTAGAAACTGCTCACATGCCACCATATTCATTAATTCTATGTCTTTTGCACCTAAATTTAGGAGATAGATATCAGCATTCCGATGGATTAGATATGCCTGAAGTTTGCACACCCTGGTCTAATTCATCACTAGTAGATAAAGCAAGTAGAGACTGCTTGGGCATTTTTGTATGTAGGCCAAGTTCATACTGAAGGCTCTACATTCTGTTGGGGAGTGAACAGTATAAGATTCAGTCATGTAGTGCATTTAAAACCTACCTAAATGGTTGAAATATTAGCCAGATAAATGTTTGCACACTTTTGTTCCTTAATAGCTTAATCAGACAAATTGTGACAAGCAATGTATTTGTATAAATATTTGAATGGAAATGAGAGGAATGCATTAGTTCTTCTGCAAATGTATCCATGAATGTTGCTGTTTTTAGAAGTGACCTACTTAAATGCGGCATCTGTTGAAACAGGAGTTGAAACAGTATATACCTGTGTTGCATTCATATAATACATATCAAGATACCTTAAGTAATCTATTAAGTGATACCACTACTTACATATTGTTGTTGTTGTTTAGTCGTTAAGTCGTGTCCGACTCTTTGTGACCCCATGGACCAGAGCACGCCAGGCTCTCCTGTCTTCCACTGCCTCCCGGAGTTCGGTCAAATTCATGTTGGTAGCTTCGATGACACTGTCCATCCATCTTGTCCTCTGTCGTCCCCTTCTCCTCTTGCCTTCACTCTTTCCCAACATCAGGGTCTTTTCCAGGGAGTCTTCTCTTCTCATGAGATGGCCAAAGTATTGGAGCCTCAGCTTCAGGATCTGTCCTTCCAGTGAGCACTCAGGGTTGATTTCCTTCAGGATGGATACGTTTGTTCTCTTTGCAGTCCAGGGGATTCTCAAGAGTCTCCTCCAGCACCACAATTCAAAAGCATCAATTCTTCGGTGGTCAGCCTTCTTTATGGTCCAGCTCTCACTTCCATACAACACTACTGGAAATACCACAGCTTTGACTATGTGGACCTTAGCATTTTGTTTCTGTCCATGGAGTTTTCTTGGCAAAGATACTGGAGTGGCTTGCCAGTTCCTGCTCCAGGTGGATCGCGTTTAGTCAGAACTCTCCACTATGACCTGTCCGTCTTGGGTGTCCCTGCACGGCATAGCCCATAGCTTCTCTGGATTACTCAAGTCCCTTCACCACGACAAGGCAGCAATCTGTGAATCTATACTTACATATAGAAGTGGACAATTGTGGCCCACCAGATTTTTAGTGCAATCCAAACTCAAAGACACACTGGCTTTAGTAGGTTTGGAATGGGCAGAAGCCTCTTGGGCCAGTTTAACTACCTTTTTGGCAGTTGAGTGTGTGTGTGTGTGTGTGTGTGGAGTTGGGACAGGATCTGAGTTGCATTAGATCTAAACCCATGTCAGTCCAAGACTCAAAACCACCATGCCAGCACAGAATTAGGCCAGAGTCAGGGTAGCCCTAAAGAATTTCCAGTATCCCTACGTTAAGAAGATTTGGCACAGTCTCAGCTGGCTGAGCATCAGCTCATCCAGCCCACAGCTGTCTGGGCTAGTGAAGATTGTGCCTATTCATGGATTGTAACTCCTGTGATCCGTCATTTGGCTGCATGGATTAGGATTGGTGGGGTTAACATCAGGACTGCAACCTAGTTACCCCATCCGGCTTAAAAGCATGGATAAGCCAAAAGAGTACATTAACAAACAACAACATAAATTCGACAACAGGTTTTGCCTCAGGTTTAAGACATCATCTCATCTTAGAACTGCAGAGTTGAAAGACACCCTATGGATAATCAAGTCTAGCCCTTGTCAAGGAGGCACAGTGGGGAACTGAACTCCCAGCAGCCAGATACTTAAACCACTGAGCTGGTTTGAGGGAGAGAAATACGAAGCTTTCCACCACAGCTTGCCTCCTCCTGAACCGGGTCTCCACTTACTGCTTGTGGTACAGCGTGCGCAGCTGTCGCCCTTTGCCAATCACGGAAGTAGCCTGGCTGGGGCTTCCCCACCTCCCTGCGCTGCTGACCAATCAGCAGCTGACTGGGGAGGTTTGTCATCCTGCCCCCTCACTGGATTGGTCAGCAGCACAGAGCGGCGGGAAAGCCCCAGCTGGGCTACTTCCATGATTGTCATTGTGTGAAGGATGACAGCCGTATGCGTGGCACCGCAAGCACTAAATGGACACCCGGTTCGGAGGGGGGTCCAATTGGACTGGCCACCTGTGGTGGCAAGCTTCGTATTTGTCTCCCTCAAACCAGCTCAGTGGTTTAAGTATCTGGCTGCTAGGAGTTCAGTTGATGCTGTTCCTAATCTTTCCGTTTTTTGTAGCTCTGATGGTGTTATTTCTGAAATCTGCAACTGCTTATAATACAGTAATGTGTGAAATTCCGTGGTATTGTTCCCAATGATGGGGTGATGATGGGGACCACTGAAGTATGTTTCATCCACAAGCAAGATGTTTCAGTTGCTAGATCTTCTTCTTTCTTTCTTTCTTTCTTTTTCTTTTTCTTCTTCTTCTTCTACCAAATATGATATGAAGTGGAGGGATGATAAACGATTGAATAAAACATACTAAGTTTTATTTGGGAACCTTGGCCACAATTTAAAAATCCAATAAACCCAGTTTTATTTCTGCTGCTTTTATCCTAGCCACCTGCTGTATCTCTGATGAAAGGTTACCAAATGTTAAGGCATGATACATTTGGCTACATACAGGATTTATTGCTCTCATGGAGGAAACAAAGGTGATTCTAAACAGAAGTTGCACCAAAACCAGTATCACCGTTTCTGTAAATGAGTAATTGACCAGCCTCAGGCATCTGCCTTCCTGGAGAATATCTTGCTTGGTTGAACACAACTCAGGGTAACTTGATAGTGCACAGTGGCTTATTGCTTTAGAGTTTTTTCATTAAACTGTGAGTCGTTCTGGGGTTTTATACCTGAGCTTTGAAAAATTACTGTTTTGGAACTGCAGTTTCCAGAGCATTCCTGCTAGCATGGCCTTTGAGTGCAGAAATAGATGTTAGAGATAGCCCGTAATTAGAGGTGAGAAAGACACTAACATTTTAGACAGATGATTGAGGCAGTCTTTTTGTGTTTATGAAATCAGATTTTAAATCCTGAAGACCAGTCACCAAACAAAGCAAGCTCATTCACATAACCCTGGAGGTAAGAGAAACTCCTGCTGTGATGCTCAGATGCTCGTGTTGGTCTTCTAGCTGTCACTGCCTTCCACGTTGAGCATCGTTTTCAATGTAGTTCAAAGGACAAATGTAGAAGATGCTAGCAAAGAGTAATTCTGTCCACAAGAATAGGGAAGAGTAGGTACTGATCTTCAGGGTCTAAAAAAAAAAAAAAAGAGAGAGAGAGAGAGAGAGAGGAGTTATTGCGTTTTTTCCTTCGACAGTCATGACAATGAGTGGATTGTAGACACCTGCAACCCTGATATGGTATTGCCCTAGCTTTCTTGTAATTCTTTGTTCTTTCCTTCAAACCCCAAGGGGGTGTTTTAGTCCAACTGGGAACCAGCAAATACACCTTACATTTCTCCTTCATACAAACATATCAGGAATGTGGGAATACGCCAGTATGCAGAAATGTTCCCAGGGTTTTTTTTACGCTCTTTGTTTTCCTTCAACACTTCTTAAATGCCTCAGCTAAGCAAACATCCTAATTTGTAATAGTATCTCCTCATTAAAAGACTAATGTCTGAATGCGCTTGAAAGTTTGCGACTCTTGAAATTCTTGCTTAGGTTTGTGGGAACATATCCAGTTTATATCCAACTGCAGTGATGTGCATCCCATTGGAAGCTGTTCTAGTGTCACAAGGCTCTGTAATTTTGCCTGGATTGTAAGTATATGAATTGTTTTCATATGTCAGC
The DNA here is from genome assembly GCA_037013535.1 of Intellagama lesueurii. NCBI lineage: Eukaryota > Metazoa > Chordata > Lepidosauria > Squamata > Agamidae > Intellagama > Intellagama lesueurii. Next base: position 105,780,235 of record JBAJHW010000003.1, read on the forward strand.
TTGCCTTATGACATCTGTACTTCATTGGCACCATGTCTAGTGGTAATCATTACATTGCAGTGGTAACATGTGTACTGATTTGCATTTCATATCCCTATTTCCTGGGATCAATCAGCTAAATACCTTACGGTATTTAGTTGATTCTTGTATTTGTTGATACTTTCAACAGTCACCATGGCATACGTATACAAAGTCCTTATTATCTTGTCAGAGGTTCCCTAAGTTGATTTCAGAGTTGTGTGTGCCTCTGTGTTGTGCGTTCGTATTAAGTGACTGAACATCACTGAACACAGAAACTTCATTAAATGGGTTACCATAGTAACATACACTTCCCCCCACACCAGGGATTCTGGTAAATGCTTTGAGGAGCAAAAGAGCTCAAATGTGTTGTTACCAGATAACTTTCGTTTATTCCTTTCAGCTCCTTTTCAACTCTTCTCATATCCCCATCATTATTATTGACTCGCTGATTTCATTTGCACACTTCAATGTACCATGCTCGGGAAGGCTGGGCTGCTCTTTTAACTGCAAAAGATCCAAGATGAATATAAAACTAGTTTAAAAATGTCATTGCTTTTTTTCCCCCCAAGGGTCTTAATAGTTCTAAATTTCCGACTTGGACATTCAGCATTTGAAAGCTTTGAATCTTATTTTTACCAATGGAATAACTTTGTATGGCTCCTGGCAATGCTGAATCTGAATGTGGCGATAAGAAGTATTGGAGGGTTTGTTTACCTATTTGCTTGTTTTTGTTACTTTATGTGCTTTACTACCTGCCCATTTTTAGCTAATGTTCTGCCAGCATGATGTGATGTTTAATTTTTGTATGAAATAAACTTTAATAGTAACTGTTCAATTGATAGAGACCACAGCACAGAATATGACCATAGACAAAGAAACTTGCTGTTTTCTGTGAGATAGATACTGTGTGCAAGAATTCGCCATCCTTTACTATAGCACACGCAGAGTTCACAGTTCAATTAATGTGTTGTGTCTGGAATGTATTTTGTGGAATAGCAGTTATGTTTAATAGAGCTTTAGAGAGGAAAGGTAATTCCTGCAAATCTCCGAAGTTCTAACGGTTGCAAAAATTAAAAGTATTGCAAAGAGGCAAAATAACACCATATGTTTGATCGAAAATGGCACCAGCCACCAATATTGAAATGTCCAAATGCTGTAAAATGTTAATACTGTTCATCACCAGACAGCACAGTATAATGGGATTTAAAAAAAGACAGAGATTTCAGTGGCAATTTTGCTGAAAAATTAATTGAACAACTTGATTGCTCCTTTCTTCTGGGGCTGCCCTGGGACTGTGCAGCTTGCCCAAGGCTACACAGGCTTGCTCTTCTCTCTTGAGGTATAGTGGTGGAATTAAACCCCAACCTCTGGCTCCTCATCTAACTCATTGAACTATTCAGCCAGCAGAAAATTTGAGATATCAGCTTCACAATTAGAAGCTAAGCTTCCTTAAGAGGTTATCTGTTTATCCTACAGTGAGGTTTCCAGGAGCTTTATGTATTGCAAATTAGATTGCTTTTGTTTGGTGACTGGCAGACAGCAGGGTTCATTTACCAGTTTTGTGTACATATTAGCCTAGAAGGAGTGAATCTCTGCAGAAATAACATTTTATCATCTTCTAATTGCCCATTGCGCATCTCATATAAGTTAGCCCATTGGGAATATGAATGCAATGACCCTTAAAGCCTCTCCCTCCACACTGAGAGATTGAAGATGTAGCGGGTGAAGAAATGTTTATGGCCCAGTCTCTCTACTTTAAACATTCAGACAAGCATGGCTGGTTTCATTATCAGATAAGGCCCCATAAAAAGCACACAAAGACTGAAGAGTAGAACACACAGAGAACATGGTGTTACATGTATGAGGTTAAGGAAATTCATATAATTTTGCTCTAGACTTATTTGATCAAAGGAGTCGATATGGGCTTTGACCTGCCCTGAGAAATTTCCCAACAGGATTGTCAGCTCCAGTTTGGGGCAAGGACGTCTTAAGAGCCTAATGGTGGAGAGAAACACCTCTCCTGAGTGAAACCACTCCTGACAGCTGCTTCTTCTCCTGATTGCTGTAGGATGTGATAGTTAAGCCTCTCTGCCTTACTAGATAGGCAAGCATACAGCTCAAGTTCTTCACCATAGCATCCACCAGATGAATTACACTACAGAGCTCATCACCACCATCATCAATTGCATTGGTCACATAGTTGCTGACAGTGGGACTTATAGTTTAACATATCTGGGGGGCAGCAAGTTATGGGAGACTGAGCCAGCCCAAAGCAATATAATCTTTCAAGCAAGTGGGATCAGCTGGTCAGATCAGTGTTGTTTATATGCCATAAAAATGGCAATGGTGAGCGTGCTCTATTTACATGCTTTTCACAGACAATGTTGGCAAATCATTTGAAGGGCCCTTTTTGGAAGAGGTATCTGTGCTTCTTTCAGGCATTTCAATAAATTTGTACCTTCCTCCCTACCTCCCAGTAACGATACATTAACAAATCATGACAGATCTTTTGATAGCTTTGTTTATGGCGTTCTGCTCTTATCTCCATATCCAGTAGCGATAATCTCTTCCTTTTAATGGTATCGTGACCCAGACTGTTAGATTAGTAACAACAAGCATTTTGTAATCATAGGTATTTTTAGGTGCCTTTATTGAGCTGCCACTTCCAGCCTTCCTCACCTTTGCTGGTTTGCATGAGAGCTGAAGTCCAATAGCAAGTGGAGGGGCATACTTTGCCCACCCCTGCTTTAGAGTGTTTATAGCTGTTACGTTGTAGTCACAAGAATTCTATATTAATAGCCATAAGAGAACAGAGGTTGAGAATGTGTGTAGATTGCCTCTTCATAGCTTGAATAGGAAACTCCTCAATTATAGTTTCATCTCATAGCCACTCTGCTCTCTCATATATTTGTGTGCACTGTCATCTTTTAAAATGACACACTCTTTGATTATGGAAAACAAACACTAATTTGCACAGAGTGATGCCTTCATTCATTATGTATTTCTGTTATCTCCTGACATACTTGCAAAGCCCTATTCCCATTTACCTGCCACTTGATATAATAGTGCAATGAAGGATGGCAGCTGAAAGTATCAAGGAATGAAAGCTATGTGGTGTATGAATGAGATGCAGAGAAAATGATTGGGAGCAATAGGTCAGATTTTGCAGTGCAAAATCCTTCTGGTGTGCTGGATAAGAGGGTGTTGCACATCCAGTTTGCCCCAAGTATGGATACATAGAGAGATTGGGTTTCAACATCGGAAGTTCCATTTTACTAGCATCCTCTTCATGGTTTTCTTACAGGCATTTGCACACTATATTGTTACATGATAGCTGGCTTTCATAAGCTCTCTCTCTTTCGCTAAAATCCCTTTAGTTTCATGAAAACATATCAACAGAAGTAGTTTCTTTTATGTTTTCAGAAGAGCATCTACGTATCCTTATGGTATCTCTTAGAAGGGAAGGAACATCTCCAATGGGAGAGGCATCATAAGAACTATCACACCCTTTTAAAAAAAGTTGCATGCGTAGAGCATAGAAATGATGGGCAGAGGGCAAAGTCTCTGAATTAGAAGATGGAGTGGCTGTACTAATTGCAATTATATTGAAGAGGGAACCTTATATGTCATGTGTGTACCATTGTTGGCTGTGCCTTTAATCCCATCAGGCAGAAATCCAATAGGTCTAGTAAGAGAACTGTTCTGCCAGTGTCTGAAGGATTGTCTTCTATTTCTGTTTATAGAGGTAATTTGTTGAATTGTTCTGGAGGTTACCTAGATAGCTGGCAAGAATGGAGCATTTTCTGTTCTGGCATCCTGGCTGTGGAATGCTAAACATATACCGAGCACCTTCGGATGTGAAGTGAAAAAATATTGATTTCCAAAAGCCTTTTGCGTACTTTAATTATGGGTGTTGGCAGGATGTTCTCTGCTTTGTGGTTGGTGTTTATTTCAAATGTGTATTTGTTCCATTTTTTGTGTTGTTTTTTTGTTTGTTTACTTACTTCCTGATTCTGTACCCCATGTCTTCAGATGTAAAAATTTGATGGAACAAGTGCTATCCTGTGCATGTTTGTTGTTTAGTCGTTAAGTCGTGTCCGACTCTTCGTGACCCCATGGACCAGAGCACGCCAGGCCCTCCTGTCTTCCACTGCCTCCCGGAGTTCGGTCAAATTCATGTTGGTAGCTTCGATGACACTGTCCAACCATCTCGTCCTCTGTCGTCCCCTTCTCCTCTTGCCCTCACACTTTCCCAACATCAGGGTCTTTTCCAGGGAGTCTTCTCTTCTCATGAGATGGCCAAAGTATTAGAGCCTCAGTTTCAGGATCTGTCCTTCCAGTGAAGGAAGGACAGATGCATGTTTACTCAATCCATTAAGGCTTACTTCCAGAAAAGTGGGCATCGAGTTGCAGCCTCAGACAATCATGATGCATGCAGAAGAATGCTTAGTATTAAGATAGTTGCCAGAATCCTGTTCATAGCAGTGAAGCATAACTGTTCTGCAGAAAGAGTGTTCTGCTGTTCTCAAGCTATTTCCAGCTTGTAGTTATGCATGCTGGAGATCACCTTATTCAAAATAATAGGGACACACACACATACACCATCTCTCTTTCTCTTCCCAAAATTCCTTCATTTTCATCAAAACATATTTTTAGAACTAATTCCTTCCACATTTTCAGAAGAGCATCTATTGTGCACATGGGAAAGAGTAATAGGAATCTGGTTAGTATTAAATAATTTGGAGGAGGGGAGAACGAATGGACTAGATTTATAGGAGTGGGGATCCATTGGTTTTCAACATTAGAAGTTCCATTTTACTAGCATCCTCTTCCTGGTTTTCTTGGATGGTTTGGGAGCTAGATACACTTTGTTGTGGCTTAAGGGTCCAAAGTGAGGATCCTGGCCCAATAATCAAGTCCATTGCCATTAAAAGATTAGAGCAGGCATATCCCAAAACATTTTGCTACCTGAGACAGAGCAACAAAGCCATTTCCCAAACTGTCAACATGGATAGATGTCAATGTTGGTCGCTGGTCGCATCATTTGATACCTTAGTGGAAAATCCCACAAAGGGGCCTTCCCCTTATTAGTGGTGGATATACAGTCATAAGAAATGAAACGCCTGACAATTTGCTGCCTCTTCATGAAACCCCAGTTAGCTGCCGGGAGCAATTGCCTTACTTTTTCCAGCGGTAGGGTTTGAAGTCCTAAGTCGTGGTCCTGAGCCTAAAACAACAGTGTAAGCCAAGATGGAAGAGGATGTGTTTTCAGATTCATTTCATGGTATGGATACTGTTTATGAGCTCTTCTGAGATTTGCCCAGGGGGATCAAAAGCATTGTTGCCCAGGGTGTGTGTGCGGGGGAGCATTCTGAACCATTTGCTGCTAGGCCAGGGGTAGACACTAGGGGTAGAAGTAGAGCAAAAGAGGGAGTAAAACCATTTCTCTAGGAAACGTAGGGCTTGTTCTCATGAGTTCCAGGGACATGAGGGGAGATTTTCATTGTGGATTTGCATGTGAATGGGGATGGGCTGACAAAAGGAGAGGGAGAGGGAGAGGCGGTTGAGAGTGGAGAGGAGTGTTGTGAGATGGCTGAAGAGGAGAGAATTAGAGTGAAGAAAAGCGTGTGGAGTAGGGAAGGTTTTATGTTTGCTGGGAGTGGAATTACCTGATAGAATAGAGGTAGTTTATAATCTAGAACTGAATAATAATATATTGTGTAGTGAATGTAATATCTTATGCCATTAATACACTGCAATGTAAATATCTGGATACTGCCAGATTGAAGAAAATTAAATTTATATTCAATCAATCAATCAATCAGTCAATCAGTCAGTCAATCAATCAATCAATCAATCAATATACCACCCATCTAGCAAACTGCTACTCTGGGCAATGTACAACAAATTAAACATATATTATATAATAATATAAACAATAAACTATTCCAAATGTAAATCATAACCTAAAACAGGCAGCAAAACAATTTCCGGAACACACTACAATGCTACATTATTCCTCTCCCTCTTCCTCCAATGTCCCAGCTATTTGGGGAGAGTCTCCCTAAAGGCTTCTCTGAATAGTTCTGTTTTCAAGAGCTTTCTGAATATGTGAAGGGAGAAGGCCTGTCGTATTTCCTGTGGGAGAGCCTGCCATAGAGACGGCGGCACTGCAGAGAAAGTCCCGTTTCTAGTTACCATTTTCTGAGATTCTCTGGGAGTTAATATCTGCAGGCATGAGATCTGTGAGAACCAGGTTAGAGGGGCAGTCAAACTTGGCAGAAAAGGTTCAGATAAGTACTGAGGTCCCAAATCATAGGGTTTATACATATATGTATAAAAAATTGTATATGTGTATCTCTGTCTAGATGTAGCAATAATTTAAGTTCTCATTAGACTAAAATATTCTTTGATTTCTGCCAACTATGCCTGCTGCTCAGTCACAACTATGTAAATTAACCTGATTCAGTATTCAGTATCCTTGTATGAGGAACTTACAAAATGTCTTAGTGCCAGAGTACAGCTGAATGAAAGGTTTGAAGCTGTTGCATAGGCTAGTGAAAAAATCCTCACAGTATTTATTTCTTCTTGAAGTCAAAAGGGAAGAATGTGGCATGAGTAGCAGCCACAGGGAAAGGCAAGACTGCAACTCTTGCCCTTCTGGAGAAAGAGGAAGTGTGCCTCCCAAGTATGTAACACATTCTCTGAAGCCTTAAAGTTCCTTAATTCTTGCTGGAAATTTGCTGAAACAGACAACAATCAAGGGACACGGAATCATTAATTTTTCAATCCCAGGGATAGCAGGAGGGGTTGACTGGGTGCTGCTGAAAACCTTCACAGTGCCTTGGAATAAATGCCAGGAACTGCTGAACAACGCTCCATGTGGTGAGTTGTGTCACTACAACTTGGCTCTGATCAGCCGTCTAGCTTCATGCTACCCAGAGTGGCCATTGGTTCCTCTTGGTCAGGAAGAAGTTGAAATGGCCTTCCTGTGTCAGTGGAGTGTTGTTTGGGAAATCTGATCTGTCTTTATCTCTAGCAAGTTTTGTGGTTTTGTGATTTTTGCATTTGGCTTGCTGCCGGATCTGATGGCTCTTCACACCTAATTCCTGTTTCTTATCTCCTGGGTCATCCCATGCTGTCTTTTTAGCCGTCAAACAGTGACTGAGCTGGGTCTCTGATCTCCAGAGTGCAGAGAAAAGAAATTGATACTTGGTCTCAGGGACAGAGAGCAGTGTTTAAGAACTATATCAGTACTCATGCATAATTAATAGACAAACATGTCTTTCTCTGCTTTGGGCTATAAATATAATTCAGTCAGTGTAGAGCTTCAACAAAGAGAATGAAAATAATCTCTAAAGCCCCCCAGAATCCTCTAAATTTTCAGATTTTTTTTAAAAAAAGGAATCATTGGGAGTTGGAGGATTCTATGCCTCAACTTTGTTCCAAGTCCAGGGAAATTGTACTTAAGGTCTAAATAAAAATAGCAATGCTGGTGGGAAATCGCTTATTCATACGGTAGCTGTAAGTCGAAGGCAGCTTGATGGCCGATAACAACAACAACAATCACAAACTGGTACAACTGCCCACAAAAATAGTTCAAACAGAAGATGGCTCCTTTTTTGTTACTTGTTTAATTAGAGGAATGAATACTGATTGTTGGATGGTGATGGATGAGTGAATGAGCCACCACAGATCAAACACTAGAGATATAACTTACAGATCACCTTGTGTTGTCTTGATCATAATGTTTTCAAACAGTTGTTTGCACAGTCAGCTGAAAATAGTACAGTATGTATAATTAGATAATGCAAATGTGCACATGACCCATTGCTGCAACTGTGCTACTCTGTTAATGAGTCATAGAATGTGAGAACTAGTTATGCAGTTTAGGATCCAGGTAAAGCCCGTTGTAGTAGAATCATAATGCTTCATTATGTGCTCAAAGCACAGATGCCACAATAATACAATAGCATGGATGAGTTATCTATACTGAAATAAATCTAATTTGCATATAATAGCACTTGTGTTAATTCACAGTGTTATTTGCTTGGCAAGAGGCAGTGTTCCTTTGCTCCGACTTGAATCCTTCCTTCCTGCCTTCCTTTTTCTTTTTCTTTAGTTTGACTTATACTGAAGGGCTGCTTGGTAACCAGTGAATAAGGAGGAAACAAACCCACTGCACTAATGGTAAAAAACTAAGGCATATCTCTCCTTGATTTATTAACACTCTAGCAGACTCTTCCCCTGGGGTGCAAAATACTGTATTCTTTCTAATGTTCTGTGGCAGATGTTTAATAAGCTCACATGGTAGCATTCCAAATTACATTGTTTTAACACTGAGCACACATTTATCAAAATGTGTTGATATTACCAGGTTCTCCCCCCCCCCCCCCCGGAAAGGCGAGGATTCATCTCCAATAAATGTGCAGATGAATATTCATCATTGCAGGATGAATAAGCTTGCTCTTTACTATAGCAACCTCAGCAATTCTTAGCAGCCTTTGTCTTATACTTAATGGTTTTGTTTCATACAATATGTGTTGTGAAGAGGTGGCTGCCAACAGGTGCAACATTAGGAAGGGAAGTCAGCAAAAGGTGATGATTCTTGTTCACATCAGGATTTCAGCCACTAGGAGAAAGGCAAGGGTGGGAAGAAGGGCAGGGGCCAGCTCAATTATGTTTAAACATGCCTCACCCCCTTCAATTTTTCCACTTTTACTCACTTAGCCATAACCAACTATACAACTGAAACCATTCTGAATTCAGATGGAGCAAACCATGTATCACAGATATTACCTATTTTTGGTTGTTGAGAAAGGCTGAGGACATTTTTGCCTTATGTTTGTGAAACCCATGTAAGCTGTTCATAGGAAAACAATACAGAACATGTTTAGTAATTTTCAGTTTTTTAAAAAATCAGACTGACATATAAGAGCGCATACAAAGAATTCAGCATTTAATCCTCTTTTGAAGTCGATGCCGAATTAGCACTTCGTTTGCTGCTGGTAGCCAGTTACAAGAACTAATTGAACTATGTGCCAAAGAAATCCTAACCGAAGGTGTGATTTGATGCTAAGGTTGAAGTTGGCATAAGAAATAATACGCTTTTATTAAGCCCTTTACATAACAGCTATAAAATATATACTGCTACATTTATTAGAGCGTTCTGACCCATGTGCACATGCAGCCCAAGATAAGGATGTTTCTACATAGCATTTACATGGATATTGGCCAAGGGACAGCCTTCCCTCCGATTGCCTGTATTCCAAGTGATGTTCTCACATGAGGCTGCCAACACTTTAATCCTTGATGTGTGCTTCACACACTTGCTACTTCAGATATGAACCTTATGTAACACTTTTTAGTTCTGTGGGGCTATTTGCTTACTTAGATATCTATTAATGAACCTTGCAAACACTATTTCACAAACTGAGTTTTTTTCTTATTCACAGTTATGTAACACAGGGGTCCCCAACCTTTTTCACCCTGCGGACCGGCTGGGGAAGGCGGGGCACCCCCCGCGCTCGTGCGCATGTGCGAACGAGTGCTCTCTCGTGAACGAGTGCGCATGCGCAAACAGCAGTGCGGCACTTGTGTAGGCACTCTCTTGTGCACATGCGCAAATGGCAGCGTGGCGCTCACACGGGCATGCTGGAGTGCACGCGCATGCGCAAATCAGCTGTGCAGGGTGAGTGCGTGGGGGGGAGGTCTGTCTCCGCGGCCCGGTTCGGCTCAGGCCGCGGACCGGGGGTTGGGGACCTCTGATGTAACAGACAACGTAAGTAATTATAACAATAACAAAATGCTACAGTTTATTCACCCAAGGCCCAGGCAACAGCAGCAATAAACAAGTTGCTTGTAGAATTGCAGAGTTCAAGTGTCCCTGTGAATTCAAACTCAAGTGAAAAATCAAGACATCTTCCTCAACTGGTGTCCCAAACATAGAAGAATCAGCTCCACATGTGGAATCTTCAAAACCCTAAAATAAAATGCCAGTTCACTTCTATGCAATTCATGAATTCACTATGTGGATTCACCCCTCCAACACAAACATATAGGGATTATACTTAGACCAAGTTGGCAAGGGCCTTCACAGTTTAAGTGGCAACAGCAGCTCTGGTTTCTTCAGTTCTCTTTTGCTCTTTTTGATTCAAATCTCTTACTCACAGCCTCGTTCTTTCTTAATCTCATCCCTTTGGGCTAAAACAGTATTTCATAGGGTTTATACTTTATGTATGCTTTTGCTATATATCATTGTTGTTTAGAACTTCTAAAATAATGAAATTATGCTTGTTATTGCCATCCATATGAGGACGCCAGATACTAAGTTGCTTACTGGGTGATTTTGCCCTGAGGAAAAGATAGATAACCTAAATGAGACAAAGAGAACACAGGCAATCTGACAGATGCCTGAGAAGAGCCTGGTGTGACAGATCTAGTAAACAGGAATTGTTGAACTTGCATGAAACTATGTTTTTGCTATGTTATGTTTTGTCTTTGATTTGTTTGAGTACTGCTTTTTGTTCCAAGATAATTCTATCGTGACAGAATGAATTTCAACCTGGTCTCAGAGTGATCCTTTACTTTTCTATATTACTGTAGAAACTTACCATGGTAAGAGCATGAGTCGAGCCTGTGAGGTGGCACTTAGAAATGGAGATCTGAATATTCAACATAAAATCTCAGCCAAGAGCTGGCAAAATACAGATGGCATATTTTAAGTGAACCTTCAACCTAAGACATAAAAATTTGTCATTCATTCAATTTTCAGAATTACTACCAGATTTCACAGTTTTTCAAGTTCACCATAGTATTCTGGCCTTTCAAGAATTTAGTTTTATCTTTGCATTTAGCAAAGAAAACCACATAGTAGCAGCAAATACATAACATAGTGAATATCAGTGTGCATAGCATCCCAAAGTCATCGCAGGATAAGCCTCTCACACGTACCTCACATGGAATACTGATATATGCTAATTGCTGTGCCATTGCTGCTACCCTGTTTCCCCGAAAATAAGACCTAACCTGAAAATAAGCCTTAGTATGATTTTTCAGGATGCTCACAATATAAGCCCTATCCCAAAAATAAGCCCCAGTTAAGTGAAACCCTGCCCTCCACCATTGTGCAGCATCCAGAAGAAGATGACATGACTGTATTTAAATAAATGTAGATTGTTGTACATGAAAAAAAAATCCCCTGAAAATGAGCCCTGATGCGTTTTTTGGAGCAAAAATTAATATAAGACCCTGTCTTATTTTCATGGAAACACAGTATGCCCTTTCCATTGTTTCAAATCAAAGGAAATATAGAATCATTACTGATGTTTCATGGTGCCGCTATAATGATCTTCGATACCTTATTCTTGGAACTGTCTTTTGTATTCTGTATTTAATGCAACTCAATTGACAGGCAAAATGAATTTAAATCAAAGATAATGCAAGAATCTTGCTGATCTCCTCCTCCCCCTCCTCCTCCTCCCTGGTGGCATGCAGATGGCACCATCAGCACGTAGCACTTACTAAGAGTTTTATCATTTTCAACATGTCACTCTTTACCAGGCAAGCTGTTTGCAGTTTTATGAAAAATTTCACTGTTAATAAAAGACAAAAGCAGGTGTGAATATCAAATGAAAATTTATTTTCTGCATTTTAAAACAAATATAACCACTCGAAACATGTCTACTTTTCTTCACAAAATAATCTTAATTGTTTGAATTGCTGAATCTGGACAGAAATGATTACTTTCCCAGCAATCTTTACATAATGCTGTTTTTAGCCACTAGTATTTGTTGGCAGGTATTGTGGATTTGCATATGAATGGGGATGGGAATTTCTCCAGTGAAACCTGTTTTGTGTAACAGGAAACCAACTGAAACAATTAAATCTTAACAACTTTGTTATGTATAGTTGCATTAATTGTCATCTGTCTAGTAATGTCCAGTGTGCTTGTATCATATATTTTGTCATCTACATTGTAATGACTGATCCTATGAGTTAGCATTTGTGCTAATCATCCCTGTTTCAGATCTTTGGCCTTCTGTTTGCCCGCATTTGATGTATAACTACTTTAAATGGTACGGAATTATTCTGCATCTCCAAATGAGCCTAGATTTGTTAGGCAGTGTCCAGCTGTAGTCCATTTGGAGAGGAGATGGTTTGGAAAACAGAATGCTCAGAAGACTGAAATCATTTTCAAATACAGAATTATTTTTCTTTCATTTCCTTTTCTTGCAGTCATCCTAATCATTATATAAGGATATAGGATATTGTAGGAGTCACGAAATGAGACGGCTGATGGGCTAGGTGATCACCAGATAATTAGGATAGCAAATAGTCTTAGAGAGAGAAGTTAAAGAAGTCACCAGACACAGGGATGTCTGCCAGCAGTGCTCCCGATGGGCGACTAGTCTTAGAAGGAGAAGATCAAGACTGCCCTGCCCCCAGGAGGACTGTGTTTTATTAACCTTACAAGCTCACAGATAGTTGACAGTATACAGATAGTTGACAAAGTTCAGATAGGACAATGATTACATAATGCCATTAGGATTGGCCCAAAGAAAAGGCTTTGAAGCTAGCTCCCTATCACTATGAGAAAGAAGAAGGATGGGTAAAAGCTCCCCCTCTCAGAAGCAGCTATGACATCATCCAGGAGAGCGTCCTCTGCACTGAAGAATCAGCCAACAGTTTAGCAACTTTGGGGAGAAGCGTTCCCCCACAGGATATAATCCTAAAAATAATTTATTATTCATAAAAGTAATTATTATATACTAGACATTGTAGAAAAGTAGAACACAACCCCTTTCCTTTAGCCTATACTGTAAAATGATTTAAGACAAAAGAAGAGGGGAATTGGAGGGAAAGATGAAAACTTTATATTAGTTGTGGTATCATCATCATCTTGGAACTGCAGAGCTGGAAGGGATCCCATGGATCACTGAGTCCAGTCCCTGTCAAGAGGGCACAGATGGGGAATCAAACTTCCAGTCTCTGGCTCCACAGTCAGATACCTAAACCACTGAGCTAGTAAATGAAAGATTAAGTATAACAATTCATGTAGGGACAAGAAAGAACTTTTAAAAAAATAGAATAAGCTATAAAGGAAGAAGTACAAGAGAGAAAAGTTTTAAAAAACATTTTCTTAAAGTCAGACACAGAGGAGGCCATCCAGATATCTAAAGGGAAAGAGTTCTGTACATAAAGAACAGAAAGAGAGAAGACATGGAATTTAGAAAGAGCATAATGGAATGGAACTGTAATAAGGAGATTATTGTCTGATAAAAGGATGAACTGGAGAGAACAACAGAGAGGCAGCAATGTTGATAGATAAGAAGAGATGAGACCACAGAGAGACTTAAAGCTTAAAAGAAGCTGTTTCAATGACATACAAAATAGTAAGAGGAGGTCAGTGGAGGGGAATCTATTGAACTGTACCAGGGTTATAGCATGAAGAAAGAACAATTAAATGAATAGAAGAGTTGAGAGCAGGGATAATAAGTTTTAGTGTAAGACAGGAAGAATAAGTGACAAAGCATTATAATAATCAACATGAGCTAGAACAAAAGTCTGGATTAGAGTTTTAGTGACACAAGTAGACAAGGGCAACCTTTATATAGAATGATGGACAGCAGAAAAACTTTAGATGGAGCAGTAGTGTGAGCTTACAAAGAAGATCAAGGTCAAAAATAACACCACTGAATCTTAGTTTGCAAAGAAGCTCTTGTTCTTCCTGGTTTCTTTCCCATTTTTTTCTGATTCTGGGACCTTTATTGCCATATCACCCCATTCCCTTCCAACAGCTGCTGATGCTCTCTCTGATGCCCTTGACTTTGACTGGCATAGCACGGAGTGGTCACTGTGGTAGGAATTATTCCTGAAAAGCTTTGGAAAGAAAGAGAAGGCAAAAGGTAGCAGTCTGAGTACCAGTTGATGCTCAGATGGAGTGGAATAAGCTGTTTCAATGAAATACAAAATAGTAAGAGGAGGTCAGTGGAGGGGAATCTATTGAGCTGTGCCAAGGTTATAGCATGAAGAAAGAACAATTAAATGAATAGAAGAATTGAGGGCAGGAATCTGTGAAATTTTTGTGTGCTGCTTGACCCAGCCCTCACAATGGAATATCAGATCTTGACCATGGTCAAGTCTGCCATTTACCAGCTGAGGAGAATTACACACCTCCACCCGTATCTCGACAGGAAATCCCTTACGTTGGTCCATGCACTTGTAATTTCAAAAGTAGATTATTGCAATGCTCTCTACATGGGACTGCCCCTGAAAGCGGTTTGGAAGCTGCAGCTGGTGCAGAGTGCTGCTGCCAGGTTGGTCTCTGGAACATCTCATTATGACCATATAACTCCTGTCATAGCCCATCTCCACTGGCTGCCTGTATGCTTCTGGGCCAAATTCAAGGTACTTATGTTAGCTTTTAAAGCCCTTAATGGTTTAGGACCTTGTTACCTGTCTGAGCACCTCTCCCTCAAAACATCTATCCATCCCACCCACATCTCTTATGTGGAAATGCTCTGAGTGGCCACCCGAGGGGAGGCCTGGAAGTCATCCACCCGTAATCGGGCTTTTTCTGTGGGGTGTCCGCCTCACTCTGGAATTGCTTTCCGCTAGAGGTGCCGTGAGCCCTGTCCCTCCTGGGTTTCAGAAGGCTAACTTAAGACCTGGGTGTTCTCCCAAAACTTTCTTTAGTTTGCCCCAGAGTAATAGTTCGTCCTTCTCTTGGTCCACCTCCTGTGAATTTTTTTGCAGCCCATGGGCTTATTGGATCATTGCACCCATCAGTTCTCATCTATCATGGTCCTGGAATTTGGAATTTCTCTTACCAGTGTTTTTTATTGCTTTCTATTGTTGTTATGTTTGGTTGTGTTTACCGCCCAGACTAGTAGCTTTATACTAGTTGGGTGGGATAGATAGATAGATAGATAGATAGATAGATAGATAGATAGATAGATAGATAGATAGATAGATAGATAGATAGATAGATAAGATAGATAGATAGATAGATAGATAGATAGATAGATAGATAGATAGATAGATAGATAGATAGATAGATAGATAGATAGGTAAGTAAGTAAGTAAGTAAGTAAGTAAGTAAGTAAGTAAGTAAGTAAGTAAGAGCTTAACAGCTCAGAAGTGCCCAGAGCAGATTTCTCATTCCTAGGAGAGAAAGAATGTAAGAGATCCTTGTGAGTGAGATGGAACAGATTATCTCTCCTTGGGTTATAGTGAGTCTTTCTCTCTGGAGCCCTCTTTTACCATATGTAGGTTTACTGTAGGGTTTCAAAAAAGATTCCTATTGCCACCTGTAGTGTAAAACAGTGTGGAGTTGAATTATGTTACCTTTGTCAGGGTAATGTGCAGATCAAACAATTTCTTCCAAGAGTACTTGCTCAATATGCCACCTGGAAATTAATGGGCAGCACTTTAACTACTTGTCCAGTTTTTTAAATGCTTTGATTCTGTGTTTCCTAATTTTATACGTCTTAGTAAAGTGCTGTGTTAACATTGCAATCCTAACCATATGTTCTGGAAAATAAGGTTCAGCCCTAGTGATGATAGTGAGACTTACATGTAAATAAATATTAATAGGATAGTGCTATAAATATCTTTCTATAACCTTTTAAGAACTATGTCCTGTTCTTATTCTGTATTCACAAAGTATCATACTACATAGTACACCTTGTTACACTAATTGCAATGAAGAGAAGACACTGCTGTACTTCTTCTAATGTCTTCTAGAGAGAGGGAGGGAGGGAGAGGCTTCCAGTCTTTTCAGCCAGTATTTTCTGAATTTGTCTTCCTGCTTACCCACCTACCAGGCTAATTCAGGAGAAAAAACAACACCATTCTTAAAATAAGAATAATTTTATCTGGTACATAGATAGCACTAGCAATCCTTGATCTGAAGTGGGGGGAGTTTACTTTTGTAAATATTTTGTCTGAGGGAGACACCTAGTGTCCTTTTAACGAGAAAGGTGGGATAGAAATATTTTAAATAAATAAATAAATGCCATTCAGGACAATGACATTATTAAATTAGTCCCTCTTCTAGTTTTGAATATATCACAGTCCTTTCTGCTTTCTGTCCTTAACACTTAAATCCACATAAGCCAGTTCATCAGAAAGGTTTCACCTGAACTCCTGATCTTAGACATGAGGTCTCCATGGCTACACTGATAACTTCCTGGCTATAGCTTTTATACAGAAGTGTGTTAGTAAATTCTGAAGTACAGGCACACAACAGGACAGTCCCCGTAGCCATGATCTCTTCCCAAGGAAAGCCCAAAAATGAAGGCAGTTTCCTACTTATCACCAAACCATTTCTTACTTTAATGCAAGAATCTGACTGGTCTGAAGTTGGGAGTATTTTATAATACCCAGTTTGTGTCCACTAAAATCCTAACTACTGATGTTGTTCTTTATAATGTTGGTAGAGTGCAGGCAGATTACAGCAGAGATGGGCTATGTGCCAGGGAAATGAAGAATACTTTCGTTCCTCCCCCCCCCCCATCCTTGATCAGAAAAGCTCATCTCAAAATATCAAGACATTTTGTTGACAAATTAGTCAATCACTCAGATTTTTTACTCCTGCATGAGAGCAAAAAGACCTGCCCTTTTTGCTATTTTCAGCAGCAGCAGCATTAGTAAAACAAAACAAAACAAAAATAAAACAAGAATTCACACACAATTCTTGAAATCTCACCTAGCAGGGAGAAAACTTTTATGTCTGCAAGAATGAAATAAGAAAACTTTTACATCCCTAATGTGTGGAATGTACACAAAGGGTCTTTGACATGTTTCTTTCCCACCTTGTCTATTGAGTTCTTCTTCTCCTGCTGGGCAGGGTTTTGGGTATCTATTAATGTTAACAAATGTTTCATCTATGACCAAACACAGCTTAGAGCCCATTATCGGGCCTACTCTGTGGCAATACGGCTGGCAAAACGCCAGCATTTTTCCAGTCGTATTGCTTCCTCGTCGTGTCGTCCAGCAGAGCTATTTCATTTATTTATTTTATTTATTTATTGAATTTATACCCCGCCCATCTAGTCAACTGACTACTCTGGGCGGCTAACAACATATAATATAAACAATTTAAAATATAAGATCAAAATAACACATCAGACAATACTCAAGATGGGAGAAAAAAAGTAAATCAAGTAGTGGCTGGAGGGAAGGCTTGCCTAAACAGCCAGGTTTTCATTTGGCCTTTGAAAATGCCCAGCGAAGGGGCCAAACGGATCTCAGAAGGGAGGTTATTCCAAAGGCGAGGAGCCACCGCCGAGAAGGCCTGGTTTCTTGTTTTTTCCTTCCGGGCCTCCCTCGGCGTTAGGCTCCTCAACCTCACCTCCTGGCTAGATCGAGTGATACGAGTAGATTTAGGTGGGAGAAGGCGTTCCGCCAGATATCGAGGCCCTAAACCGTTTAGGGCTTTATACGTAAGCATTAGAACTTTGAAATCAATGCGGAACCGAACGGGCAGCCAGTGTAGGGCGGCCAGAGTGGGAGTGATGTGTTGATGTTTCCTCACCCCACTAAGAAGTCTGGCCGCCGCATTCTGCACCATTTGAAGTTTCCGCATCGATCTCAAAGGTAGCCCCACGTAGAGAGCATTACAGTGGTCTAATCTCGAGATTACGAGCGCATGGACCAGAGTGGTGAGCGACCCAGCATCTAGATAGGGACGCAGCTGGGCAATCCGCCAAAGATGGAAATAGGCGGTGCGGACCACAGACGCCACCTGGGATTCCATGGTAAGTGCCTGGTCCAGATGGATCCCCAAGCTGCGAACCTCACTCTTCGCGGTGAGAGTCACTCCCCCAAAAGAGAGGGAGTTTCCCAAACCGCTGATGGTAGGTCCGCCCACCCTCAGTACCTCCGTCTTGTCCGGGTTCAGCCTCAGCCCATTTTCCTGCATCCATTGCAGTACAGACCCCAAACAGCGCTGCAGGGACAGAACAGCATCCACTGTGGTTGGAAAAAAGGAGATGTAGAGCTGCGTGTCATCAGCATATTGATGGCACGAGGCCCCACACCCCCTGATGACCTCGCCCAGCAGCCTCATATAGATGTTAAAGAGCATTGGGGAGATAGTCGAGCCCTGCGGAACCCCACAATTGAGGCTCCACGGGGCCGACTCACTCTCCCCAAGCTGAACTCTCTGAGGACGATCCCCCAGGAAGGAACCGAGCCAGGCCAACGCCAGGCCACCAATTCCCAACTCGGAGATCCTCCTCAGGAGGATACCGTGGTCAACAGTATCAAAGGCGGCTGAGATGTCGAGGAGGACCAACAGCGACGTTTTACCCCTGTCGGCCTCCCTCAATAGGTCATCATACAGCGTGACCAATGCCGTTTCTGTACCATGGCGCAGCCTGAAGCCCGACTGGAACGGATCCAGGGCATTTGTTTCATCCAAGTGCGCCTGAAGCTGATCGGCCACCACCCTCTCAACCACTTTGCTAATGAAAGAAACATTGGCGACGGGCCTGTAATTGCCAATATCGTCCGCCGCCAGATTGAGTTTCTTTCGAATGGGCCTAATGAGCATCTCCTTGAGGTCGGGGGGAACCCTGCCCTCCCGGAAAGACCCATTAATTATCGCTGTGGCCCATTCAGTTGTTGTGGGCCTGGCTGCTTTGATTGGCCAGGCAAGGGTCAAGGGAGGAGGTGGTGGCCCGACAGCGAACTAGCACCTTGTCCACAATGTCTGGCGTCACAGGCTGAAAATGATCAAAACTCACCGGGCAAGGCGGAGCGCTGGACATCTCTGCTCGATCCACTGTCACCAAAAAAGGAGAAAGCTCCCGGCGGATGGCCTCCACTTTAGATTTAAAAAATGCTGCAAATTGGTCAGGTGAGATACTAGAAGGAGGCCCTTCACCCCGACCAATTCCGGATAGGTCGCGAACTATACGAAAAATTTCCGCCTGCTAATTTGAAGCCTCGCTTATCCGGTCAGTGAGGTGAGCTCGACTAGCAGCCCTTATCTTGGCCAGATAAAGGTTAGTCGCAACCCTGACAGCTTCTCTATTATAATCCGTCGGTTTCCTTCTCCACTTGCTCTCTAGCCTTCTCCTAATTTGCTTCATCGCTCGTAGTTCCTGGTTAAACCAGGCCACTGGCCGAGCTCTGCATTGGATAGGGCGTTTAGGAGCGATCATGTCGACAGCCCAAGTGGCGGCCGTGACCCAACCGTCCACCAGAGCCTCGACAGGAGCGCCAGCCAGATCTGCCGGAATCCCTCTCATGGTATCCTGGAATCCTATAGGATCCAGTAGCCTTCGAGGGCGGACCATTACAATAGATCCTTGCTCCCTGCGAGGTGGGAGGGCCACTGAGAGGTTACATTTTATTAGGTGGTGATCCGACCATGACAAGGGAACAGACACAAGGTCTGTCACCATCAGATCACACTCACTCCAATTGGTGGAAAAAACCAGG
This sequence comes from Intellagama lesueurii, assembly GCA_037013535.1. NCBI lineage: Eukaryota > Metazoa > Chordata > Lepidosauria > Squamata > Agamidae > Intellagama > Intellagama lesueurii. Next base: position 105,799,708 of record JBAJHW010000003.1, read on the forward strand.
TCTAGCATATGACCACCCACGTGGGTGGGGCCGTTAACATGTTGGGACATGTTCAAGGAGGCCATGGTTTCCAAGAACTCAAGAGCTGAAATCTCTGCCTCCACATGGATGTTTAAGTCACCCAGGACCAGAAGTCTCGGGGACTCCAACAGTGCCGCGGAGACAATGTCCTCCAGCTCTGGTAGGGAGATGGCTGGGTCGCGGGGAGCATGGTAACCCAGCAAAATCCCAATACCATCCCTGGCCCCTATCGACACATGAAGGGCCTCCAGACCCGGCTTCACCACCACAGAGCGCCTAGTAATCTCCAGAGTGTTTTTATATACAATGGCTACTGCCCCCCCCCCGTCCCTCCAGTCTACCCTGGTGCTGGACCGCATAACCGGGAGGGCAGACAAGGGCCAGGGGTGGACCCCCTTTCCCACTGATCCATGTCTCGGTTGTGCACGCCAGGTCTGCATCCTCTTCCAGAATAAGATCATAAATAATCTGGAATTTATTGGATACAGACCTGGCATTCAACAGCACCAATTTTAGAGTGGAGGGTCTGCTGATCTGGCTACCTCGATCCTGATGGTTGGTCAGAGTCCCAGAACAGTGTACAGCTTTCAGGCATCTGCTCACCGTTCTTCTGACACGAGTAGGGGCCCTGCCAGCGCCATATCTCCCTCTACCCGTAATCACCCGGATGTTCAATGGCCCCTCGCTGGGAGGGCAAGCCTTCCACTCCATCGAAATAACAAAAATAGTTAAAGTGCAGAAAGTTCAGATAATAATTCAAAAAAAAAAAAAAAAAAAGCTAAATAATTGTCTATAATCAGTAGTCAAATTAAATATACTGAACATAAATTAAATACTATAGAGTACATATAGAGTACATATATTGCAAAAAGCAACTTACAATAAAGTAAATGAAATAAAATAAATACATCAAAGTATAATAAATAAAATATACAATAAAAATAGAATAAAATAAAGTAAAATAAAAAATAAATAAACCAATAAATTAAACGGGAAATTCCCCCCCCCCCACTCACAGTCCTGTTTCGTTGTGTTATGTCTCGAGATCTTTATCTCTCCAGATGTTATTGGAACGACTGTGAGGACAGTTTTTAGAATTGAGGCAAGTTTTAACGTTGAGAAAGGAAGGCAACAGTAGCAAGAAAGTTCGTGGTGGAAATGGCGCTACTGTTGCCATTTTCCGTAGCAGGAGGATGTTTGTAAAGTCCTCACTGGTCGCACCAGGAGACAGGGCAGGAGGAACAATAAAGCTTGCGGCATGGCAGCCAGCAGGGGGGCGGCCCGCAGGACCCCACAACAGACCCCCACGGCAAGCTCCCCGACGCCAGACTCCCTGCCGAGGTTCCTCCAGACCTCCAGCCTCCTCTATGTCCTCCTGGGCTTCTGGGCTTGTCTCGACAAGCCCCTCCGGCGTCCCTCTGGTTCACCTCCAGCCAGTACCTCCGCTGAGACTCCCGGCTCTCGACTCCAGCGCGCTGACTCTCCGAGCTTCGCAGGACAGCCTCTGTCAAGTGATCCGGGACCTTCTTCAGCCTAATGGTTCGGTGGAGGTCCCGGACTGCTCAGTGGCTCACTGTAATGAATTTGTTACACACTTTGAGGGAAAAATTGCTCAGATTCGCAAAGAGTTGGACTCCACTGTTGATGCAGAGCCTATGGTTGTGTCCAGTACTCTGGACTTATGTCACAATTTATTGGATGAGTTTCAGTTGTTACGACCCGAGGATGTGGACAGGGTGCTTGGATCGGTTCGTGCCACCACTACGTAACTCGACCCCTGCCCATCATGGCTAATAAAGGAATCTGCCAGTTGGGTTCACACCTGGATCCTGGAGGTCATCAACTCCTCGTTAACAGAGAGAGTGGTCCCCGCCCCATTAAAGGAGGCAGTGATTTGCCCACTCCTAAAAAAGCCTAATCTGGACCCAGGCCTAGTGATCAACTTCTGACCAGTGGCGAACCTCCCTTTTCTGGGCAAGGTGTTGGAACGTGTGGTGGCTGAGCAGCTCCAGGCTCTCCTGGATGAAACGGATTATCTAGATCCATTTCAATCGGGTTTCAGGTTGGGTTATGGGACGGAGACTGCCTTGGTCGCCCTGTTTGACGACAGGGGGAATCCATCCGTGTTGATTCTCCTGGACCTCTCAGCGGCTTTCGACACCATCGACCATGGTGTCCTTCTGGACAGATTGGCTGGGATGGGAATGGGAGGCACCGTTTTACGATAGTTCCACTCCTACCTGGCTGATCGAGTCCAGAAGGTGGTGCTGGGGGACAGTAGCTCTGATCCATGGCGGTTGCATCATGGGGTTCCTCAGGGCTCTATACTGTCCCCCATGCTATTCAATATCTACATGAAACCGCTGGGGGAGGTCGTTAGGAGGTTTGGGCTGAGGAGTCAGCAATATGCTGGTGACACCCAGCTCTACCTCTCATTCTCTACCAATCCAGGTGTGGCAGTCGCCGTTCTGAACTCGTGCCTGGACTTGATAATGGACTGGATGAGGGTCAATAAACTGAGGCTCAATCCAGACAAGTCGGAAGTGCTGCTGGTAGGTGCTCCGCCAGATAGGTTAAAGGGCCATTTTCCTGCCTTAGATGGGGTTACACTCCCCCTAAAGAACAGGGTCCGCAGCTTGGGGGTGCTCCTTGACCTGGGTCTGACCTTGGAAGCCCAGGTGAACTCGGTGTCCAGGGGTGCCTTCTTACAGCTGCGGAGAATATATCAACTTCGCCCTTACCTGGATGAGCGGAGCCTGGCAACAGTCACACATGCACTGGTAACAACCAGATTGGACTACTGCAATGCGCTATACGTGGGGCAGCCTTTGAAGACGGTCTGGCGACTGCAACTGGCACAGAACCGGGCTGCGTGGCTGGTAAGTGGTGCTGCCGCATGGACTCATATCACGCCGGTTCTGAAAAATTTACATTGGCTGCCGGTTGCTGCTCAGGCCCAATACAAAGTGCTTACTTTGACATATAAAGCCCTAAACGGCTTAGGACCTGGTTACCTAAGGACCGCCTTCTTCCATACGAGCTTGCCCGTCCTCTAAGATCAGGCCAGGAGGCCCTTCTGAAGGTGCCATCTCTGAAAGAGGCGAGGGGGATGGCATGCCGAAATAGGGCCTTCTCGGATTTATTACAAAGGGTAAACGACATCAGTGGAAATGGTAGTGCTTGAGAAGCCCCACAGTGGAAAAGGGCACAGAAAAATAAAGCAAGGGTTTGGTGAGAACCAAAAAGAAAATTCATTAGAAAAATCCTGCAGAAACAGAAATATGAGGAACATCATCTGGATGGCAGGGGAATTGTCTTTGAAGCCAGTGTGTAATGAGGAACTTAAAGAAATACAAATGATCAGTCTGGAAGAGTCCTATAATAAGATGTGTTATGCATTTAAATTACAGTTTCTACATTATTTCTAAACTTTGCATCTACAAAGCTAATTCACAAATTTTATGTAGATTGTCATCTTCTTTTGTAATCTTTTTTGGCAATGCATCCATGGCTATTCTAGCATCATAGCATCATTCCTAATCTTCTCCAACTGTTTTCCTTACTCATATTACACAACCTTAATCTTTGATAACCTGTGCAAACTTTTTAATTTTGTTTTACCAACCATGTGTCAGCACCCAGCATACCTGGATACTTGATGACACTGGCCTTGCTCCTCACCTTAACATCCTTGAAATTGTTTGAAATTAACCTGGTAAACCAACCAGTGGCTGGAAACCTTCCGACACAGACTAGAGGGCTATTTGCTGAGAATTCTTTCAAATCTAGAGCCAGTCCTAATTTAGTATAAAAGCAAAGCTTGACAAAAGTTGGCAGGGTGGTGGTGGTTTGGACTACAGCTCTTCAAATTCTTCACATGATATGGCAATTAGCATTTCCGCAAACTCTGTAAAAATACATGTACAGTTTGCATTATTGTTTACCAGATATTACTGCTGCCTTCATTTTATACTGGAAGTCCTCTAGGACAATCAGTCTTCTTTTCTGCATTTGGCCCACCGTTGATGTGCTATATGATTTGTGAGAAGAAGTGAAGATAAAATACACAAGTAGAATATGAAAAGTCATAATTACTTGCTGTAGTTCTTTCTCTTCCTCCATCTTATTGGGAACTATCTCCTTTTCTTTATAATTATGACTTTTAAAGAAATAATTATAATTATTTATACATGTAATTATAATTATAAACTGATAATTGCTACTTCCAGAAATAATGTGCTCTGTTTTTCAATGACCAAGATTGGAAAAAAGGACGAAGAGTAGCTAAATATTCCTCCTATAAACTAGACTTTTTGCTGCTCACTTCCTAGTAAGTAGAGCTATAACGCTTGCTATATGGAATCTTGTTTTGTAGGATGGAAGAAGGAGAAGGACTACAACAAACACAAATAGTGGTATGTAATTATTCATTTTATTGATTTTTCTCTCCTTACATCCTTATTTTTTTTCTTTTGCCTCATGACAGTGTTTTAAATATACTCACTGTTTTATTTATTCATTTTTTAAATTTTCATTTAACAGAGACAAAGTGTTTGGAATAACCAACACCCAAAATTGACCTTAAATTCCAAAACAAAATGGAGAGAAAAAAAACTGTGGACAATTCCTGAAATTTAAAAAATAAAATCATCAGACCACTTATTTTTTATGATGTTCCAAGGCTTCTAACAGTTTTATAGTAATGATTGCTTGTTTCTCCTGGTTTGATATGATGGGAAATATTTGTATTATTAAGGTTTGCAGTTCACTTTTAACCAACCATGCACCATGTGTAACTCACTTTCCCCAAAAAACAGTGACACCAGAATGTACTGTAATTAATAGATTAATGACTGTAATTAATTATAAGTCATTGGTGTGTTTTGTTTTGTTTTTTAAACAATCAATCTACATATTCCTCTCAGGAATATGTTCTGTGGCAGTATTACCTCTGTAATTTCCTTCAGCATTTTTACAGTAAATTTTACATAATTCTTAGAGATTTATTTCTTTGGACTTCTGTTTTCTGTCATTGATTCCATCTACTGTTTCGTTACCCAAAACAATACATTTGGGAGATATGCATGGAATGAGATGAACTCTAGTCAAAAACATTCTGTTACTTGCCTTTTATTACAACTAGGTTCAGATTACTCTGAGCCAGCAACTCGGAGTAATGTACCCTGTTTCCCCGAAAATAGGACCTAATCTGAAAATAAACCCTAGTATGATTTTTCAGGGTGCTCGTAATATAAGCCCTACCCCCAAAATAAGCCCCAGTTAAGTGAAACCCCGCCCTCCACCATTGTGCAGCATTGTGCAGCAACCAGAAGAAGATGACATGACTGTATCTGAATAAATGTAGATTATTCTGAAAATAAGCCCTAATGCGTTTTTTGGAGCAAAAATTAATATAAGACCCTGTCTTATTTTCGTGGAAGCACGGTATCCTGTTACCTTTAACTTTCTTCTTCTTCTTCTTCTTCTTCTTCTTCTTCTTCTTCTTCTTCTTCTTCTTCTTCTTCTTCTTCTTATTATTATTACCATAGGTCAGCCATGTCAAATATGCAAGACTAAAATACAGTAACAAAGCATATAGGATTTACAATTAATATAAAGCAGATTGAAATTAAGATTACAATTAAATGTGATTTAAATAATCTGTTTTCTTATTGTAGAAGCTATTGCGCAAAATTTTGCTATCTTAGTTGTAATTTCACTTGAGGAGTCAGAGAGGAGAAAAGAGGTATAAAATTTATCTGGTCTCCCTAGAAAATGTCTTAAAATTGGGGAAATAAGTAGATCATGTGAATCTTTATAAAATGTGCAATACAACAGGACATATTCCACAGTTGCAATCATACCAGATTAGCAGGGGCAAAAACATTGGCTGTAAGGGATATGTACGTATCTTCCCTCTAAAAATCCTGTTACCAATGAGTTCAACCATCTAGTCCTTTTCTTTAAAAAATATGTAATTTATCATCCTTTAAAGAAATATTACTTAATTACATATATACAGATACATTACAGGTACATAAATATATTAAATCATTTCAGATTTCACTTCACCTATAGAGACATAACACTCAGTTTGTTATTTCATAGTAAAGGCTGCTCTCGCTTTTCCAAAAAAACAGTGATACCAGAATGTACTGAAATTAATAGATCATATACTGTATAAATCATTGTTTTAAAAATGCCATTGCATCAGCTAGAGTAGATGCAGTGGAATTTACAACAATGCTGACTTTACATGTCCCATCTATTCAGTGGGTCAACCTTACTGAAAACTAACAACTGGACTTAGCCAGGAGAACCTAGTGGTTCCTGTTCTGCCAAGTAATGTCAGAGACAAGTGATATGAACATGGAGAGTAAATAGGGAACCTATAAAAGCCATTCTAGGGGAGCAATAGTAGAAGAGGGCTACTGCCCTCGTACTCTTCTCATAGGCTGCCTAAGGGCATTGGGCTGGCTACTGTGAGAAACAGGATACTAGAGTAACTTTTGGCTATGCTCTTAGTTGCTGGGATGTATCTTTGGTTAATGGGATGTGTCCTCTGTTGAACTGTATCATTTTACACTGCAAGGGGCTATGTGTATGAATGTTTGAATGCTTTCTGATATATCTATTCATCTATCCATCCATTTGTCTGGCTGTCAGTCTGTCTGTCTGTTTATCTTAACTGCCACATAAAAAAGAAGTAATTCAGAGAGAGAAAAAATCTGCTCACGTCTTTTTGTCCTTGACATTGTCATTTTGTCTATATGGATTAAATATACTAAAATTAACACTATGCTAAAATAAAACAAGATAGCAATCCAACATATACATTCATTTTTCTTTATTTTTAATTTATAAGTATGATATTGAGACAGGTAGGTTTTTTGTTTTTTACTATTATGGATGTAAAGGGTTTCATACTATCATAAGATATTGCCTGATTCTTGATAAAACAATGAGATCTATTAATGTCTCGTGAATGCATTTTTAGAAATGCATCTGTTTTGAGTTTCATTCAGTGAGTACAGAAATTGTTCAGTGACAAGAGTTTGTGAGTTCTTCAGTAGATTTTTCCAAGCAGTTTTGTGGTTGATAGTGTCTTGAAAATACTGAGTACAAGAAAGCACAGAGAATTACGTACTTGCTTTAAAGCAGAACAAAAATAAAACAAACAGAAATAAAACATTCTGAATGTTATTGTTAGAGGAAATGAAGATGAGTTAATCTGCGATTCAGTCTGAACAATAAAGGGTTTTATAGCACATACACTAGTTCATACTGCAGATTTCCATTTCTTTCTGCATGTATTTCACCTTGAGTGATTAACAATCTGATCTTTTCTCTTTATGTGACTAAAGCGTTCTAGCTTTGTGGGTTTCATGTGTTTTAGTACCTTAGTACTTCTTTGTTGGTCACCCTGTTAATCCAAGAAATTGCTGGATTGAAAAATCAGTTTACTACTTGATTGTGAATTTACTTACTCAGCCTTAATCCCACAGGAAGTGGTTGTGTAGATAACGGGAAAGGGAGACCTGGAATATGCACCCTTGAGCTCTTTGGAGGCTGAAAACGTATTGCTGTCACTAATAAAAATGCCTGTGAACTCTAGTAGGACTGCTGCCACCATTTAATGCTTCACTGAGAATCTGATTTATAAATGTATGAAATCAATGGATAGTAACAACAAAATAATATTTCTTACCATGATTACTCACCTAGCATTTAAGAATAAAAAGGCAGTGATTTTATAACTAATGTTTTTGAACATTGCAGATGCACATGGGGTTAATGTCAGTGTTCTTTTTATTCATGGATTCCTCTATGCTGGTTGCTTGTTTATTTGTTTACTGTATTTTTTTAAAAACTGAGACGTATTTCAAAGCTCCTCTGCCGAAAATGGTGTCATAAAGTTACTGTGCGATGATCTGATTTACTGCCTTACGTTGAAGAGGCACAAAAGGAGACTAATTTTAACAAGTGGACAATGAAAACTGTTCTATAGGGCCACTTAGGCCAGTCTTTTACCAAAAAAGCAGATATTTTAAGAACATGAGGATTCCTTCTGGGGCTCCACCTTCATATTTTCATCTCCACAGCTTAGGAGAGAGGGTTCCATCCACAGCTTTCAGACAAGCTGTGGCATGTGTTCACCTATAGGTGCTAAGCAGCAGGGAGGTTGGGAAGTCTTTGGGTCCAAGTCCAAGTCTGAGTCTTTGGTATAAAGTCCCGAGTCCCAAACCCCAGGTCTGAGTCCCTATTAAAGACAAGCTTCCCCCCCCCCCAGAAAAAAAGGGAGGGGGTGGGTGGGTTCCGAGTTGTGAGTTGAGTCCGATTCATTGAAAATAAAACCCAAGTCAAGTCACTGGTGTGACTTAAGTCTGACTTGACAGGGAGTCCTGCAACTTGAGTCCCCATCCCTACTAAGTGGTACTTCCTGCAGGGAGAAATTTAAGGACTCTGGACCAAAACCAGTATTGAGCTCTGAAAATATAACAGCATGAACATAATCTGATGAACTCACTAATTTTAGTGTATCTTAATACAATCAGTCAGATACCACCAGTAACTGATTTATCTATCTTATAACTATTGTTTCAAAGGTATCTAAAGTACCGACTTAAAGGTACCTAGCATGCATGTGTATTTACTATGTCTCTCGCCCTAATTTTAGCTGTTTTTACTGTTACAGTATTTTATGTCAAGTCTGACTGATTGTAACTGTTTTATCTTGCTATGGTCTTTGATGGGTGCAAGAAATATTATATTAAACAGCTAAGTGGTACGTACTTTGAAAAATTGTCTTCCTGTGCTGCAGATCCCAGAATCCTCCAGCCAGCATGGCCAATGGGAATTCTGGACTTACAGTCCAAAAGAGTAATTTTTTTCAACCTCTGATAATTTATCAGCCGTGGTAAGGCAGTTGTGCGCATGACGTTTCTTCATACCAGTTTTTACAATGCTTGCCAACTTTCCCGGGAGCTCATCTGCCCAGAATTCAGCATGTGGCAGAGGTGTGGTGCATAATGACTGTCTTCCTGTAGGCTGATGTAGTTAGAAGTCAGCAGGACCTGAAGGAGAACTGCAGCAGCCCTTATTTAAAAAAATGCTAATGTGAGTTAGTCTGAGAATAATTTGTCAGGCTCTAAATTCCCTAACAAGTTTTTCATTACTGGAAAAAAAATCCACTTCATTACTTGCAGTCATCTTTCCACAGATCATTTTTGCAAACTTCCTTTGAGATATTCCTTGAGCTTTCCCAATGCATCACAATGCGCGTTAGTGGGGGTTTACAATTTATTTTAATAGCATAATTTTCTGCAGCAGAAGTAATACATCTGATTAAAGTGAGCTAATTAAGATCTAATTTTTTTACTACTATTAGTTCTTCCAGCCAGAGTTAGCAAGTTAATTACTTGTAATCTCCATTTATTCTGTCTCCATTCATCCAATACATATTATACCATATACTGGCACATTAAAAGTAGTACAGTCTTGAAAATGTGCATATTTTCACTTTTCAAAAATTCAGGGAGGCGGAGGGAGATACTAAACTGTTTGTTGTTTAAGTTATAGAGAAATTACATTCAGTCTGAAGTCTTCAGTGATAATGGTTACTTGAGCAGCTTTCCATGACATTTTAAAAACAAAAAATCCACATTATTTCTAGATTGGTACTATTTCTGAAGCAAGACTATAATTTTCTAACATTAGTACACAATCATCAATTGACTGTTTTCATAAATACAGTGAAGGGTATTCACGTTTGCATTCTATGTAGCTAAAGATCAGCAGTAGCCAACAGAGTATCTATCAGCCTACTCCAGATCTGGCTGCTTAAACCAATAAAGACTACCTTCTTGCTGGGTAAATACTGTAGTGGGGTATCACTGGTACATGTGATTTTTCCTGTCTTTTCTTTTTGCGTAAGACACATATGTACCTCATGTGTCTCACACTGTGAGAACTGCCATTTGTGATGCCCTATAGGTTAACTGAAAGCTTTTTTAGAAACAGGTTTTCTGAATGTGACAAATCTTGCTAACAAGTCAGCTTTTAAAAGAGATCTTTACCACATACTGTAAAAGTGACAGATGAAAACACATTGGGACCTGCCAAAACTGAAATCGTTTATAATTTCTCTCTGTGGCTGCTTTTATGCTACAAAGGAAAGGACAGATAGACACTGCACATCATGATTTTAAGTACGCACATTTCCATGATCAGTTTAAACTGTACAATGTATAGATTCTCATATGCCATTTTTGCCACCATTAATTCCCTAGGCATAGAATGCTTTTTTTAATTATTATTTTCAAAACTTTTGCTAGTCATCATCATTTTTCCACAGGAACTAATCAATTACCTATTGTTTTCCAAAGAGCAAACATTGTGAGTAAAAAAATGAAACCATATTAGTTATGCATGTCTGAATCTTGTTTCAGACAAACGGACTTGGCCCACGAAAGCTAACACCAAAATATGTTGTTCGTTTTAAAGGTATTGTGGGACATTTGTGTAAGTCCTTACTATGGTCTCTACTTCAGTTTTGTAATGCATGATTGTACCATAGTATCTTGACCTTCTCAAATTTTCACTCTTTTAATATTTTGCAGGAAAAATCGGTAGGCAAATAAACTCCTCATTAGAGTGAAATCATTAATTTAGGTCTGTGTAAAGGTAAAGGTTCCCCTTGACATTTAGTCCAGTCGTGTCCGACTCTAGGGGGCGGTGCTCATCCCCGTTTCCAAGCCATAGAGCCAGCGTTTGTCCGAAGACAGTTTCCGTGGTCACGTGGCCAGCGTAACTAGACACGGAACGCCGTTACCTTCCCACCGAGGTGGTACCTATTTATCTACTTGCATTTGCATGCTTTCGAACTGCTAGGTGGGCAGGAGCTGGGACAAGCGACGGGAGCTCACTCCGTCGCGTGGATTCGATCTTACGACTGCTGGTCTTCTGACCCTGCAGCACAGAGGCTTCTGCGGTTTAACCCGCAGCGCAGGTCTTATGACTGCTGGTCTTATGACCCGCAGCGCCACCACGTCCCTTAGGTCTGTGAGTCATGATTAAAGCGTAATGTTAAAGAAGTTAGTGTTGTTTTTATTACTTGTGTCCTATGTAGTGATGATGTCAAAACAGGAAGCTGGTTAGTTTGTAATTTTAATCTGGCATCTCTGTAATTTGTGAATATACCTATGGAGGTGATATGCTTCGCATACAAACCCTAGAAAAAAAGTTATATGGCTACATAATGAAAGGATGGAGTGCTTCCCGTGAGTCCCAGTATGACTGACCCCTGGGGTCTTCCAGACCACCTCACCTCCCAAAACTTGAAAAGTTTTTGGACATTTGGATTCATAATTTATGAATATTTTTATGGAGTTAATTCATTTATCTCTAGTTCCACCTCTCCACATTGCCTGTTTCAGTACTGTTAACAGCATGCTTCATTTGCTCAGAAAGAGGCATGTTACAGTCATATGGGATTGCAGTTTAGGGAATCATGGGGGACAGGTATCACCACGACGGGTCATATTCTGATGGTTTTGAAATGCCCCCCCCCCCATTTCTCATACTCTTGTATCTGCTTTGGGTATGATTAGCAAAATGTAGCACTGGGTTCTTCAAAAGTGGACAAAAATACTTTTGAAATGTAAATAATTACGTAAGCGAGGATTAAAAAAAACAAGTTAGCACATCAGTGTGATGGTCATTAGGAAAACAGCTTTATCTTTTGTCCTTTACATAGCAACTTTTGAGTTGCTATATAAATATAACAATAATTTCTCATCCCCCCCATTTGACTCCTACAACTTTGCTTCAGAGTATGTTCACTGCATTGCTCTAATCTGGGCCTGCATTTCATCTTTATTGTCTGTTGTAATGGGGTGGAAATGGAGGATCAAAGTAGTTTTGGTATCTTATTTCAGTGCACTTTAAAAAAATATTACATTGTATGTCCTTTTTCCTATTTCCTAAGAAACCCATCCAGCTGGTAGGAATTCATGAACATAAGATACTTAGGTCTTTAAAACCGATTTTGTTTCTGGTAGAAACAAACACAGCAACTCTAGAAGTTGCAGAAAGGGACAGGAAAATGCCATTTTAAAATGTCACATCCATGAGTCTTCACAAATAACTTGGTGATTAAAACCTAACACCTAATGAAAGTATTGGCAGCGAGATACTTTGAGGCGAGGAGTACATCCCTGCTGAAAAGGTGCTCAAAGTCTGGAGGGCTTCTCTTTCCTATAGAGAACCTAATCTTCTTTTGTGCTTACTAACTGTAAATGTAGTTGCAGATGTTTCCTGCACCCGCCCGCCCCAACCGAGGCTCTTGCCACTATATTTACTTCTCAGCAATATTTCTACCAAAGCAACAGAAGTTCCAGGGCCAGATGGTGGGGTTTGAAGCTTGCACACACTGAAATGTGTATTCAAGGATACAGTACAAACCGTGTTTCTATCATAATGAAAGGCTAAACATCTCAATGTGTATGATGTTCAAATAAACTATAAATATACATATGTGCTGCATTTATTAGAAATGAACTCTGTCACCTTGTAACATTCAAATCCCTACATTCATGTCTTCCTTCCTCTGTTGTGGTTACAAAAAACACAGTGCTATTTTTGCCCCCTCCTCTCCCCCTCCCCAAACATTTTGTTCTGCTGTGCATTTGTGTAGCCCAGGGATGTGAACTAGGCTGGATTCTGACATTTAAGAAATAGATTGCAATGTGATGGTCATTCTCAGGCTACAAGAGTCGTCCTTCAGCAATGAGAAGCAACAGCTCCCCCCACCACCACGCCTACCAGTCAAAACGTCTTTTTCGTAAGGGTGTTGTGGAGTGTTGCATATGCCCTTCCTTCTGTACTCCCCATGCAAATCACAAATACACTGTTGCAGATGTATTCTAGTCAGGCAGCAGATTCGGAAATATCATTTGACTCCAATAGAAAAGCAGTAGCTGGAGGCGTAAGGAAAGCAGCAGTGAAATCTGCATTATACTGCTCTCTTTGCCACTGAATGCAGAATATGGCATGAAGGAAATCTAGTAGAGGATAACATGTATGCAAAGCATGATGACCATTCAGTTCTGCATCGGAAAAACTGTGTGACTTTTTTGCACATGAGTGCCTGAGCACTCAGAAGGGCAGAAATTTTCAAAGAACATATTTTTTGGAAATAGGTGTAAGCTTTTCCTGATCTTTCCATTGCCTTAACAAAATGGAGAGAGAAAAAGCCTGTGCAAGACATAAATGCCTAGGTATGTATGTGCATGTCTGATAACATGCAAAAATGCTAAATGTATTAGCTTTGTAATCTCATACAACTGTCTCCTCTGTGGCTGGCAATGGCTCTTCCCCTATCTGGCCAAACATGGAAGGGAGCGACTGCACTCAGCTTCTGCCCAGCCACGGACAAGCCTCCCATGAGGCAAGTGAATTGTCTGTCTCAGGGAGTGGACTGGAAAGGCCAACAGATTGTGTGCTTGCTGCGACTGCCTTACTGCCCTGAAAGCAGCCAGCATGTTATAATCTTAAAATCTTAGACTTGCAGAGGTGGGAGGAACCCTGTGGATCACTGAGTCCAGCCCTTGTTAGGGAGGCACAGTGGGGGCTGGAGTCAATGATCCACAGGGTTCCTTCCACAGTGGCGCTCCACAGCCTGATGCCTAAACCACTGAACCATCCCGCAGTTCTCTTCTTACTCTGCACAAAGTTTAATCTGAGAGGAGGGGGTGAGAGGCAAGAATTTTAAAATGGAAGTGAGAGACTTGACATTTGAGGATCCCCCTTCCCCCCCCCTGCTCAACAAATTAGGTTTTCTTTATACAGTATCTCTAAGGGTTTTTTTTTGGGGGGGGGAGTTAGCATGTTTTTTAACAGTGTCTGAAGATCCAGCTTTGAAGACTTGGGGAAACTCAGACTGTAAATATAGATAAAGGTATTTATTTATTTATTTATTTATTTATTTATTTATTGGATTTATACCTCACACCATCTGGCAACCAGGCCACTCTAGGCGGCTGACAACAAGACAAACAACACAATAATGTATAAATGTGTAAATGTATAATTGGTGAAGAACTGGGCCATCTCCAAGTGTGCAGAGTTCTCAAGGGATGCTCTTGCTTGTGTAGATGTGTGCCTGAATCCCAACAGTAATATTGCTACCAGTTCAGTCTATGATGTGGATGACAGACAGACAGACACTTTCCTCAGCCATTCCAAAGGGAACAGGGATGGCCAGGGATGGGAATAAACATATGGGGCTTGCATGGGGACATTGCAGAGCCAGAATGTGCAGTTCCATCCCTTTCCCCACATATATGTTGGAAATGAAGACATGTGCAACCATGGTTTCTCATGGGTCACCAGAGAACAAGAGATGGAGATGGGCTGCTGAGGTTCCATGGCCTGTTCCCTCTTTGTATTGTGTGCTCTGTTGCTTCTTACCTAAAGATTGATACTGTCCCCTTTTCCCACACAGCTCCTCTTCACCTCTCTCATAGGCAACACAGCCAGTGGTAGCAAACCTTCTGTTTCCTCTCTCCCAGGTACCCAATTAATTCTAGTAAACTTTCTCTTCAGTGAAGGCAAGCTTTTCATGATTCCAAACACTAGCTTCTATATAGGCTAATGATTTACTTCTCGTGCATTCTTCAGGACACTGGAAGACAGCTAAACAGCTATAACCAAGTAGGATCTGCACAGATATGGTACATTAGCTCACCACCTAAGGAATGTTCTCCCCAGCAGGTCAGTTCACTCTTCCTTGAGCCGGTGTTCCTTTTGACTCTTCCACTTAATACTGAATGTTCTGTGGCTCCCAGAAGTCACGGAAAAATCAGTCAGATTCTTGCTAGGTTGTATTTTGGGCCTGTCGTGTGGTGTTGGAGGTGGGAAAGGGATATTCTTTCTTATTTTCAGTTTGCAAGTGTTTACTTTGCAAAGCGGTTTGCAAACATTTGCTTGTACATGTAGTTGCAGACACATAATTTGCACAGAATGAGGAATGCCACTCCTCAGTACTGGAGACAAAGCAAACCATGCTACAACACATGCGTTTCCTCTGCAAACCTTCTAACAGAGATTGTCATGGAGATTCAGTTTTTATGGCTGCCTTTGAAGTATTGATTCTGTCAGTTGCCATTTTAAAAATGGCAAAGGTTTTAAACAGTTATGGACTATTCAAGATGAACGTTGTTTCTTTTATCGACAACGCTTAACTGCTTATCACCCATGCACTGAGGGGAGGGCAGGAAGAATATGATTTTTCTTTTAGGAACAGAAGGTTCCGTTCTTAAGCTTTATATTTTTATTGGAATTGTGTGCTGAAAATATCGACATAATTCAAATAAATACAAGCATTTCGGGTGCCAGCATTTCAACATGTGCATATTTCATGAATATATACATAGTGAATCATATTTCATTATGATTTGAAGTTTGGGTTTTTTCCAACATGGTTTGCAAAAATCTCTGAAGGAAGCAGTATAAATTGTATGTGAGCCAATTATAGTTTGATTTCTAAGACTTGATTTGAATATTAAAACACTGAATATTCATGGGGGGGGGGAAACTAAGTATTCATAAATCAAATCAAGATAGGAAATCACCATGCACCTGCCTACCAGAAATAACAATGAAATGAAGAATCAAGGTACAGAACATTTGAAGATTATTTATCCATGTTTGGAAAAGCTTTTTTAAAAAACAAACCTAGCTTGTACTGTGATTATTCAATGAAGTCATATGCCATTTAAATACAACACTGGAAAACAAATATGTATGATCTGAGCTTAAAATGCTTTTATACTGTAATTAATGACAATATGAATTATTTTAGCAAGGTGAGGAAGATTCATATAGCAGATTCTATTATTTGTAAACTGGAAAACTGATCCTACTCTCTTATATCTCACCAGGAGGTGGTACACAAGCTTTTGATGTATGTGCAGTAACCTGTTGTAATATAGAGAATATGCAGAGTGTATTTTAGTCATTGTGGAGTAATTGCATCCAACTAATTTGTTGAAATCCTAACAACAATATGCCAACAAATACAGAAAACACAAGAAATGGCCCACAGACTGGCAATGTTAAATATGCATTCCAATCCCCAAGAAAGAAGATACCAAGGAGTGCAGAAATTATAGGATCATTGCTTTAATTTCCCATGCAAGCAAGATGATGCTCAAAGTGTTGCAACAAAATGTTTTATTTTATATGGAGCGAGAAATGCCTCATGTTCAAGCTGGATTCTGAAAAGGAAGAGGCACACGAGCTCATATTGAAAATATCTGCTGGTCACTGGAGTGCACCAGAGAATTTCAGAAGAAGATCAGTCTATGCTTTATATATTACAGCAAAGCCTTTGACTGTGTGGATCATGAGAAATTATAGGTTGTTCTAAAAGAAGAAGAAGAAATGGGTATACAAAAAATGGATTTTGTATACCTTGGTTCAATCATCAATCCAAATGGAGACTGCAGCCAAGAAATCAGAAGACTGAGATTCGGAAAAGCAGCAATAAAGAAATTAAAAAGGATAATCAAGTATAAAGATATGTCACAAGACCAAAACCAAAATCATTCACATTATTGTATTCCCAATTAGTATGTACCTATGTGAAAGCTGAACAGTAAACAAAGCAGAAAGGGAAAAAAATTATTTGTGTGAAATGTGGTGTTGGAGGAGAGCTTTGCAGATACCCTGGACTACCAGAAAGACAAACAAGTGGGTCCTAGATCAAATCAAGCCTGAACTATTTCTGGAGGCAAAATTGATGACACTGAAGTTGTCCTACCTTGGGCACATCGTGAAAAGGCAGGATTCTCTTGAAAAGACAATAGTATTGGAAAAGGTGGAAGCAGCAGGAAAAAAGGAAGATCAAATATGAGATGGAGCGATTCTTTAATATGTTTCCAAGCAGGAGGAGAAATATCAAAGTGGTCAGCAGCACTGAAGGAGAAGATTTGATTCTACTATGTGATTTAGCTTTAAATCCCAGCTCTGTAGTCTTAACATCAGTGAGATCTGTAGATATTAGTAATGTCACCAAAGCACAATGAGCCATTTCTGAACACATCTGATATGCTTTTCAAGTATGCAGGTATTCTGAACTAGGCCAACCTCCCAATAATTATTTCAATGTATTTTCGAAGGCTTTTACAGCTGGGATCCAATGGTTGTTGTAGGTTTTTCAGGCTGCAGGAATATACCGGATACCTTGCAGTTGTGGCCAAGTATATATTGGGACCACAAAATGCAGCATCCACACCAGAATCAAAGAACATGAGAGACACTGCAGACTAAAACAACCGAAAAAATCGGCAGTAGCTGAACATGCCCTGAAACAAGCTGGACATGAAATTCTATTTCAAAACACAGAAGTACTGGACAACACCAGCAATCATTATGTTAGACTACACAGGAAAGACATTGAAATCCACAAACACCAGCAGAGCTTCAACAAAAAAGAAGAAAGTCTAAAACTCAACTAAGCCTGGCTCCCAGCACTGAAAAATACAGCCTGCAAAAAGGTCAACGAACTCTACCCAGCCACAAGGACCGGTGATCACTGCACACAAAAGACTAGCTAACGACACCCATCAATCACAGTGACAGACCATCTCCCCCCCTTATCACAGCAATACAGCCATAACAAAAAACATCCTCACCATAATCACCCAGTCTCCTGAAAAGGACAAAAAGCTGATCCCACAGCTACAAATACTCAACTATCCTACACACTACACCAGAACACAGACAGAGTTCTAACTCCTGTCCTCTGAAGATGCTGGCCACGGAGACAGGCGAAACGTTAGGAAGAAAAACCTTCGGAACACGGCCAAACAGCCCAAAAACCTACAACAATTATTTCAGTGTTGGGTAGTATTTGGACCTGGAGAAGAAGCTTCCCACCCCTTCACTCATTTATCTGGCCATTGCAGTGATGTCAAAGGCATCAGGGAAGAAAGTTCTTTCTTTCTCTCCTCCTCCTCCTCCTCCTCTGCTGCTTGGAACAAAGAGGTGGCTGTAGTAGAGTTTCTTATGTTCACTTCCCAGTTACCACCAGCCTTATTTTAGATGATAAGTTACTCAAAATAAGTCCTATGCACATCCATGAATACACCAATTTTATGTCATTGTAGATTATACTAATGTTGACATGAGATTATTTTATGAATTTGATATTATGCATATATGCAGTCAGATTTGTCTCTGTGATTATGTTGTTGAGAGCAACTGAACCGGACCAGCATTCCTGCGCTCAGGGGAGCCGAAAACCATCTGCCTTCTACAGGTCACTGTGTGAGAGACAGTGGGACTGTGGTTGGGCTGTTGCCGGCTGCCAGCTTTTCCCAAGGGAGCCTGGCTCAGTCTCCCTCTGCTTTGCAGGACTGGGCCCTGCTACTCCTGGCTGCCCCATCCCCTCCTCAACATCAGCCACCTGGCTGGGGGGGAGAAGGGGCTCTAGAAGGGTTTGTTTTTTTTTTAAAAAAATTGTGATTATTAATTGACATCAATTAAGAAAGACCCACAGTGGATTTGAGGGAAGAGGAAGGGGGGAGGGCGTTGGAGGGGGCAGCCATTGAGGTGGTGCTGGGTAGGGGAAGGAATGGCGGTGGGGGTAGAACATGCCCACGTAGGAGAAGAGAGGTTAGATATCTTACATCTATCCCCTCTTCTAGTCCTACCCCCAACCAGATGGTATCAGGTGACCATATCAGAAAACCCTCAAGCCACACGGTGCTGTTGATGAACGGCAGGTCAGTACAAAATAAGACTGCCGTCATCCATGATGTAATTCTGGATGAGGGTGCTGACCTGGCGTGCATTACTGAGACCTGGGTGGGAGAGGAGGGTGGTGTTCCCCTCTCCCAGCTGTGTCCGCCTGGGTACTCGGTCCAGCACCAATGTCGCTCGGAGGGTCGGGTCGGGGGAGTTGCTATAGTCTATAGGAGTTCTATCTCCTTGACCAGGCTTCCTATCCCTTTGAGAGGAGGTCTTGAGGGCCTGTATTGTGTGTTGGGCTTACGAGACAGATTAGGGATTCTGTTGGTGTACCGCCTACCCTGCTACATTTACACATTTATATCTTCTTCCCTCTGCAAGGGTGGGGGATCTATTAAGATGATCCACCCTCGGAGACTAATGGATCCAGATGGTTTCCTGAATGCTCTGGGGGATTATCCGTCTGATATGGTCGGCGCTCCTGTCGAAGCTCAGGTCAACCTATGGAATAGGGAGATGACCCAGGCGGTTGACACGATTGCGCCTAAGCGCCCTCTCCCTGCACGCAGAGCCCAGACAGCTCCTTGGTATACTTCTGAACTGCGGGCGATGAAGCGAGAGGGGAGACGGCCGGAGCGCAGGTGGAGGAAATCCCGCTGGGAGTCCGATCGAACACGACTTAGAGCCCATTATCGGGCCTATTTCGTGGCAATACAGCTGGCGAAATGGCAATATTTCTCCAGCCGTATTGCTTCCTCAGAATGTCGTCCAGCAGAGCTGTTTCGGGTGGTCCGGGATCTTCTTCAACCGGGAAATCCGGTGGAGGTCCTGGACTGCTCATCAGCTCGCTGTGATGAGTTTGCCATTCATTTTGAGGGGAAAATCGCTCAGATTCGCAGTGGGTTGGACTCCACCATTAGTGCAGAATCAGAGGATGTGTCCAGTGTGCCGTGCTTAGGTCAAGTATCAATGGATGAGTTTCAATTGTTGAGACCTGAGGATGTGGACAGGGTGCTTGGATCTGTCCGTTCTACCACCACTCCACTCGACCCTTGCCCATCTTGGCTAATTGGAAGATCTGCCAGGGGGGTTCGCACCTGGGTCCAGGAGGCCGTGAACACCTTTGAGAGAGGGAGTGGTCCCTACCACCTTGAAAGAGGCGGTAATTCGGCCACTCCTAAAAAAGCCTAACCTGGACCCAAGGCTGGTGGTTAACTACCGACCAGTGGCGAACCTTCCTTACTTGGGAAAAGTGTTGGAGCGGGTTGTGGCCGGGCAACTCCAGGCGCTGCTGGATGAAACGGATTTTCTGGATCCATTTCAATCGGGTTTCAGGCCGGGTTTTGGTACGGAGACTGCCTTGGTCGCCCTGTATGATGACCTTTTCCGGGAGAGAGACAGGGGGAGTGTGACCCTGTTGATACTCCTGGACCTCTCAGCGGCTTTCGACACCATCAACCATGGTGTCCTTTTGGATAGGCTGGCTGGGTTGGGAGTTGGGGGCACCGCTTTACGGTGGTTCCGCTCCTTCCTAGCTGACCGTGTCCAGAGGGTGGTGCTGGGGGACAGTTGCTCTGTCCCATGGCGTTTATGTCATGGAGTTCCTCAGGGCTCGATACTGTCCCCCATGCTGTTTAACATCTACATGAAACCGCTGGGAGAGGTCATCAGGAGGTTTGGGCTGAGAAGTCAGCAATATGCTGACGATACTCAGCTCTACCTTTCATTTTCCACTAATCCAGGTGAGGCAGTTTCTGTGCTGAACTTGTGTCTGGACCTGATAATGGACTGGATGAGGGTTAATAAATTGAAGCTTAGGCCAGACAAGACGGAAGTGCTCCTGGACCCCAGTCTAACTCTGGAAGCCCAGGTGGACTCGGTGGCCAGGGGCGCCTTCCTTCACCTGCGGAAATTATACCAGGTACGGCCCTACCTGGACAAGCGGAGTCTCATGACAGTTGCACACGCACTGGTAACATCTCGCATAGATTACTGCAATGCGCTCTACGTGGGGCTGCCTTTGAAGACGGTCCGGCGACTGCAACTGGTCCAGAATCGAGCTGCGCGGCTGGTGTGTGGTGGGGCCTCTAGGGAACACATCAAGCCGATTCTGTTTAAATTACATTGGCTACCAGTTGCTGCCCGGGCCCAATTCAAAGTGCTTGTTTTGACCTATAAAGCCCTAAACAGCTTGGGCCCTGGATACCTGAAGGACCGCCTCCTTCCATATGAACCTACCCGGCAGTTAAGATCTAGCCAGGGGGCCCTTTTGAAAGAGCCACCCCTCAAGGAGGTAAGAGGGATGGCTTGTAGACAAAGGGCCTTTTCGGCAGCTGCCCCCAGACTATGGAATGCCCTCCCGAGGGAGATTCGTCTGGCGCCGACGCTGATGACATTTTGGCGCCAGGTCAAAACCTTCCTGTTCCAGAAGGCTTTTAATTTAAATAATATCAACTGTGGGTCCTGCTGGCAATTTTTAGAGTATATATTTTAATTGTATTTTAATTGTTTTATCTTTTTTATTGTATTTTAATTGTTGTAAGCCGCCCAGAGACCTTTGGGTAGTGTGGGCGGCATATAAGTTAAATAAATAAATAAATAAACCTGATCTAGAATGAGAGCAGTGATTTTGGAACAGGCAAATGCTTTTGCCCATTTCGCAACAATCCCTGATAAACTGGTGAAGGGAGAGCACTTTTTGATGCTAATTAATATAACCCCCATAGTTTTTGGCAAAGCCTTATGTAGCCAACATATGAACAGTGGAGACTGTGTAAGGATTTTGCCACTGGGAACAAACTCCTGGCGTTTTTGCATGCTGGCTAAGCTAGCTATCTTTTTTTCCAGTAGTGTCAGAAATAAGTTGTTTTGTTTTCTTTCTCTTATTTGGATCATAGCAGCCCAACGCAATGGATCCCCGTGGGTATCATGCTGGCAGTTGGGGAATAGTTAAACATGCTCCAAATGACATGTTGTTGTGTTGTTTTGTCAGATCTCATTGTTAGCTCAGGGTGTACTCTAGGCACAGCACATTTTAATGTCAAATCTCAATGCATGTCACCCTTGCAGGGAGTCTGCAAACAAAAACAATGTGAGCTGTTTGCCTTTCAAGTAGAATAGCCTTTCCTTATTAATTCTGGGAGAAAATGAATGAAAATCAAGTTAGGTTTGCAGCAGAGAAGATAATTAGATTAACTCTAAATCTGGTTGACAGTCCATTTCTTTTGTTCACCATTTTCCACATTCTGTCTCCTGCCTCTTTTCTCTTCCACTCATGTAAAAACAGAGGCACAGTTCCAGTCAAAAGCTCACTCCTTTGCTGATAGGATTAGGATGTCCAGTCAGCTGTTCATTCAACAAATTGATAAGGAACTGCCTAATCAAATTATATGAATGTTCAGAGCCCACGCATAAGAAAATACAGCTGCTGCTTTGTTGCCTGAAATATTCCTGAATGTTTCATTAAAAATGAATTGATACTGTGTCAGTTGCATCTGAGGAAGATGGCTCAAATTCACCAAGGTTCAAGCCATGATGGTACATTCATTATTTACTGTGCAACTTTTTTTACTATATATATATCATAAAAAGTTATTCATCCAGAATGGTATGGGATGTTAAGAATTTGAAGTGCTTTCATTAAGCTTGTTTATGTATGCTGTCTAATTCATATGTTCAGTTTATCCTAACAGTTTATATGAGGTTAGGCCCTTTGCTCTGTCCCATCCAGTACTCTCCCTCTGACCGGCAGTAACTTTTCAAAGTCATGGCTCTATATTTCCCAACTTTGTAAGCTGAGATCCTTTAACAAAACTTATCTTAAATTAGACACTAAGGTGTTTTCCATGCAAACTGTGTACTCTGTTGTTGGGAAAAAGACCCTCTCCAAACAACTCATAGAAGCTTATCAGACTCAAGCTGCAAGTAGTGGCATCATGCCAATGGCCAACCCTAAGTCTGCCACCATACCATTAGCAGAAGTAATTGCTACTAAGTGGACAGGAGCTGTGGATAGACCAGGCTGTGAGTAACATTCTCACAGTGGACATAGACCAGCATGTGGCTCTCTGCAAAGTCTTAGCTGCCAGAGCACAAACTGTTTTAGTGTGCTCCTGTATACTACCTAATGGGGAATTTGAATACTATCCGGTCTGATTTGTATCCAAATATTTGCTGTACAGGTTGAGAGAATCTACCCCAAGCTGACTTGGAGGTGACCTGAACTGATTCATCCTCAGGTTCCTGCAGATATTTATATGTATATACAGGCTTCCAAATCAAACTGAAAGTGTGGAAAATAAAGAGCTGCAACTTGGGACTGGGGGAGCTCTGTGCAATGCCATCAACTTTCAGAATGTGGTGGACCTTCACTTTGTAGGCAAACCTCCTCCTCACTTCCTTCTTTCCCATTCAGGGAAAACATGTGGGCTGTATGGATCAATAGCTTGACACAGTCCCAGGTCCCAAATCACAATAGAGTGGTAGAATTCCACATCTACAATTAGGTAGTATCTTTATGAGAGAAATCCAAAAAGCCACAAAAGTTTATGCAAGCTTTTGAGTTCTCTCGGGGGGAGGTGATATAAAAGGAAGGGGGTGGATGAAGAAAAGCTGAGTTCGAGAATTGGGCCAGAAGTTGGGGCTACAAACTCCACAGTTTAGAATTGTTTTTGAGATGGAGGTTGGATTAGTCAATGAGAGAAGTGTGGGACGTAACAGTTTATACCTAGCATTCTTGGGGCAAAGTGAGTGACCCTCATTTTAGAAACATAAAGGCCTCGGTGTCATTTGCCCTGGCCTGACATATTTATCTGTGTGGGACAAGAGAATAAATAAAAAGAACTGTGATAGTTTGTTTATTTGCAAAGCCAAACACTAATTTTAGGGAATGCACTGCTTAATATCAGGTGTATCATATGATTGTAATAGATGGAAAATCTGGATTGTATTCCTACATGAGCTATAAATCAGATTTAAAGTATAGAGCAATGTAATTCCTTGTTCTTGCATGTTCCTCCTTCCCTGATCTAGTGCCACATCCCCTTTCCAGTTTTGTGATACTGCAATCTATTTGCCTGGCTGAAATGGGGCCTGAAGATAGATGGAGGCTTGATAAGTATTGTCTATTTGAATTAACCTGTAGACCTCAATTATCTAATGCAGCAGATAATGGAATGCTGAAGTACAGAGTAAATCATCTTGTCAATGTTTCATTAATACTGTCATGTTTAAAATATGGATTTTATGAAGAGTTTTATCTGTCTAGAATGCACTGTCCACTCATGTATGTTGTTTACAAAACAGCTGGCTCTTGGAGTCTTGAGTTCCTTCATTTTTTACATGTTAGCATTGTGAGCCATAGGTGACAGGAAGAGAGATGAAATATATTAGAAGAGACATTTCAAGGTGCTTGCTGTTGCTCTTACAAGAGAAATGACTGCAGTTTCAACAAATGAAATCCAGTTATGTCCACTAAAACCTTAGCAGCATTTCTTCATCATTTATTCTTTGAATATTCATAGTGTTTTAAGATCAGTAGATGACAATAGCTCTGCACAATCTTTTAATTAGCACTCATTTTATCTACCGCCATGCATGTGGGAAAAATTAAACAGGCTTTCAGTTTCTCAGAGAAAATGGAGGATGTCTAATTCCATGCATGTTTAGTAGAACTGAGTTTAAAGGGTTTCTCATGGCTAGTGATGGTTTTTTCAGGACTTTCAGTGAGATTTTTCACAGGTCGGTGGGCTTCCCACCTCAACAAGCATAATTTCTGTCCTATCTTTCCATCTATTGTGTAATTATAGTCTTTTTTCATTGGAAGGTAGACACACAGTCCTTCCTACACATGGTAGAAGAGGAAGCAGTGATGATGGCATGGACAGGATAAAGGAGGATGAAAGGTAGAACCTCAGTATCTCCCTAACTTTGTCATCAGGCTTCCGGCATATTTCTATAAAGCTTCACATATTACAGTCAACCCTCGACTTACGAACGGCCCTAGTTACGAACATTTTGACTTACGAACCGCTCTGATAGAAAAATATAGCCTCGACTTGCGAACTTTGCTTCGAGTTACGAACCGGAAAAAAAATGCGCGGGAGGCGGGGAAAGCGCGAAATTTGAACTTTCAAGGTGTTCTGTTGAAAAGGTGTCTGTTCCCTCCTTCCCTCCCTCCCTCTTTTCTTTCCTTTTTTTTAACCTAAGTCATCTTAGGTTAAAAGGAAAAAAAGAAAAAAAATTCTGCCCCTAGTGGTAGGAACGGATTAACTGGCTTTGCATTAGTTCCTATAGGAACTAATGCTTCGACTTACAAACCGCCCCTCGACCTAAGAACCAAAAACAGCCAGAACGGATTAATTGGTTTTCAATGCATTCCTATGGGAAATGCTGATTCGACTTACGAACTTTTCGACTTAAGAACGTCCTTCCGGAACGGATTAAGTTCGTAAGTCGAGGGTTGACTGTATGTCTAAGTGGATAGCTTTTAGGCATGTATAAACTGGCCAATTAGTCTCCAAATATTTATGTTTATACAGAAGGAGCTGGGTGGATTTGATTTAAATCAAGTCGATTTAAATCAAAATTTAAATCACCAGTTAGTAAGACTCAATTTAAATCATGTTTTTTAAATGTAAAGACTCATTCTTGCTGGTAGTTATAATCTTTAATATTTGCAACCAGATGAATATTTCTTATTTAGAATAATAATCTGTCAGATTAGTAAAACAGCTATATCAGAACAGATTTTAGTTTAATAGGTTAATCACTCATATTTGGAGAACTACTTAAATTGTTTTATGTAAGTAAAACAATAACATTATATAGCATACATAATCTTGTATTTGCTTAAAGATCAATGTGAAGATATTAAGGATAATATATTAAGCACATTTATAGGAGATTTTATAGTCTTTCAACATAAATTTGGTTCAAGACAATCAGTGCACAATTTTTGTCAATTTCTGTAACACTTGTGGCATCCTCTTACATCTACCGGTGGGCTGATTCAGTTCTGAATACACAAATCTGTTGTTCAGTGTACAGCAACAAATATTTAAATATTGGCAACTAGTTTTTGCTGTCTTGTTTGAAATTACTTAATGTTGTTATCTTGGCCTAACCACTGCAGCATAAATTGCTTTTGTTGATGATTCCAATTACTTAGAAGCATCTCTTTAAAATAATGTTAAAATAAATCAAAATTATGGTCCTAAGCCTTTAAAACTTCATACTACTTAAAATTTATTTATCAAGATAAGAGATCTATTGAAATCGAATGATTTCACTTCTTCATGTAAACACAAACATAAGCCTTCAAAAAGCCCTTGGAATTTGGAATTAGAAAATAACTCCAGTAGCAGCAAAGTGAGAAAATAAAATGTTCAGGGAAGGCTTGACCCAGCTAAACTTTGTGCTTTCAAATTGCCTGTCTTTTTTCTTCTCCTTCCCCAAGGGTTTCAGTACTAGAAGGCGCATTCTTTATCTGATATCTTCCAAATCCCCCAAGGAGTGAATAACCAAGTCTTTGTACACAATAGTATTTTTTCAATAACAGTTATATAAAAAAATTTGTTCACTTCTGCCTTTTGTACTCTTTTGGGCCTTACTTGATTTGCCATAATTAGATTATTAAAAATAAATGAATTAAGGATAAGTTGCTCAGCCAGTTTGTCCTTTAAAAAAATATTAAAACAAGGAATTGATGTTCTCTTGGCTATTTTTATTATATGGTCTTTGTTTTAGATGATAAGTTACTCATTTTAAATGAATGTTAAGCAACTGTTACTAGTAATATAGAAGGAATTGACATTAAACAGGAAGGCTAATTCTTTGGAAACATGTTGCTGTGACTAGCCCCTCAGGAAACCAGATAAGCTCTTAGTCTGGTTGACAGGTTTGGAAAGGGCAGTAAAACTAAGATGCTAAGTCATGGAGAAAGAGTAAGTTTCAATGTCAGGTGTAAACACAAACTCTTTGTGGACCGAACTCTGAGAGGAGGGTAGGCCTGGCATTTACATGTCCCAGCTGTCTACATAAAAAAACACCAATCTTTCAACAAAAATTGAGCATGGGTTGGCAAAGTTGATAGAGTAGCCACTTATTCATTGCCCCTAAATAGGAAATAAGTCACTAAAAAGGGACACACATTTCCATTTTATTTGCATACAGTGTGAGGGAAAGCTTGACCCAGTTTGCTGGCTGGGGATCACAAAACAGAATGCAGGGTGAATCTTAGTAATAGAAGAATAAACTTTATTGTTTTTGAAAGCAAACATATAAATCATGACTTTAATTCGAAAGGATATAACACAGAGGGGAAAACTGTTACCATGGAATCTACGTATGTGCCAGCACACTCTGTCATGGTCCTCTTCTTTTTCTCTCTTTTAAAATTTAGCTTTTCTGATTTAAACACAAGTACATGTATGCAGTTATACATATTTTTCTCTGATTCCTTTTGACGTATATTTTCCCTACAAAAGCAATTTTATTGTTGTACTACTGGCGAAGTGGACTTGTCCAAGAAAGCTCACATTAAAAAATATAACAGTTCATTTTTAAGGTGCCACCACATTTTTGTTTTTCTTATTTGTTCTTTTGTTTTGTATTGTTTTTTACTTTTATTTTGTTTGTACCCGTAATGCTTGCACAGACTAACATGGCTACCTCTTCTACAACTCCATGTTTTACCATGGTTTCTGTATATTTGCATCTTCAAAGCAGCTACTGTAACACTCAATATACATATACGTTTATGAACAATTCAAACAAATTATAAACTTTATATGATACACCATTAGTTATGGTCTTATGTTTCAGTCTTCAGTCCAGGTAAATGGGGAGTTCAGCAGTTCTAGGATGCAAAGCGCATATCTTGCAGTGGTTCCTTTAAAAGTTATCTTTCCAAAATTCTAACTGCTTGTTTGGTGGTCCATATGATGTCTTATTTGAATTCGAAAATGTAATGAAACTATGCTATGTTGCAATGAACTTGTCAATTTTTTGTCTTTTTTTGTCTTTTCTTTTTGTCTTGTCTTTTTAATAATCCTTAATCTGTGTGTCAGCTTCTCAAACTATGCTGTTTCCCATACCATATTCAACCATATTTTCATATTAACTTTCTCAGCGTCTTTTGCTATTATAATAAGAGCTGCTGTCAACATAAATGAAATTGTCTATGAATAAATTTTTTCATTGGCAGCCATAAAACCTGACAGCAATGTCACCACAAAAGTTGACACCCCCATTATATTTTCATTATTGTTACCACATTTTCCTATAATCTATTAACATAGGGGCAGTAGCGCACCCTTTGACTAGGTACCCATTGTGATGTAGTGGGTAGAGTGTTGGACTAGGACTTGAGGGACTTTGATTTCAATCCTCGGTTGTCCATGGAAACTCACAGGGGTGTATGGGTGTGGAACTGTTAATGCCACTCCTTAAACATCTCACTTACTTTGAAAGCCTTATTGGGGTTGCTATAAGTCTGTTCTGACTTAATGGGACATAACACCCACACTCCTTAGACCTTTTGCCTTCCACGTTTTTATGCTGTGTTGTGAGTTCGTGTTTTTATGCTATCCATTCTTTTCTAGTTCTAGGAGAAAAAAAATATCAATTTCAGTCCAGAAGCAGATATGCTGGCATGAATCCAATTGTTAATCCCAATTAAGCAGACCTGTTGAATTAACGGAATTCACATCAGTGTTTATACCAGTTCCAACAGTGTTTATTTACCAGTTCCAATGGTACTGCTCTAGCTAGGACTAACAATTGGATGCAAGCCATAGTATTTTTATTTTTATTTGTGATAGAAAAGCTTTGTATATTTTAACATTGTAAGAAACCTTATACAGTGGTGCCTCGCTAGACGATGTTAATCCGTTCCACGAGGATCGCTGTCTAGCGAAAACATCGTCTAGCGAAGCACGTTTTCCCATTGGAATGCATTGAAATCGCTTCAATGCGTTCCAAGGGAAAACACAGTCATCTTGCGAAATTTCCCATAGGGAAACCTCGTCTAGCGAGTGAGGGTCCCCATAGGAATGCACTGACAGCTGCACTGACAGCTTTTGACCACTAGTCGGCGCACTCCTATGGGGAAACCTCATCGTCTAGCGAAATTCCCCATAGGGAAACATCATTTTGCGAAGCGCAGTAGCGCTCGCAAAAAGGCATCGTCTAGCGATTTCCTCGTCCTGCGAGGC
Source organism: Intellagama lesueurii (assembly GCA_037013535.1). Lineage (NCBI taxonomy): Eukaryota > Metazoa > Chordata > Lepidosauria > Squamata > Agamidae > Intellagama > Intellagama lesueurii. The sequence goes on from JBAJHW010000003.1 coordinate 105,828,696, forward strand.
AATCGTCTAGCGAGGCACCACTGTACTGTATGTTCTTTAGGAGAAGGTGTCCAATAAATTGAACATCAGTGTTACAAATAATGATACAGTGATGGCCGTGAGTGTCATAGTTCCAGGGAGCAAGTGTCTGTTGCAGGGTTGATACCCTTAAAGCAAGCTAGTTTGTATCCTAGTGACCTGGAGATAAACAAGCTGGAAAAGAGCATACAAAAAGAGTCTCTGAGCAATCAAGCCAAGACCAGCAGCATGTAGAGTGGGTAAACAGGGCAGATAAAGAATGTTAATACCCAAGTTCTAGGAACAGAGACATGATCATGGCAGACAAAGTCCCTGCCAATCCAGTGTCCAGGTAAAAATCCAGTGAAACCAGAGCACTGTTGCCCGAATTTAGAAAAGCTGCTGCTTTACTTAAGTATTTGATTAGATGGGCTGTTTGCATCTTTCTTATCAATTAGCTAGTCCTTCTCTGCTTCCTGTGTTTGTGCTGTGCTCCTTAAAGAGAAAGAACATTACAGATATTTTATGCAGATTACAGAGAATTTAAGGGGAGAACTTAATGTCTTGCTTATAATAGCAAGACATTGGAACTTGCCTCAGCTGCAGGCAAAAAATCTTGAGGGGCATTAAAATTCCTCATCAAGTTGTGTCATTATGTTGAAAATAAGGATGAGCATTATTTCTATCCCCAGTTAAGAGTCAGTGTGGAGACTTTTTTTCCTGACAGTTCAGGCTACTATTTGCAATGCTTTTACACAGATGCTGCCAGCTTCCCACCCAAGGAACAGTTGTTATGAGATCAGAGGCTGCTAGCACAGCTAAAGTTCCTTATTGTTGAGGGGGATCCTGCCTCAATCTTGAACATTCTGCACTGGGATGTGCCTTTTGCAGGAGGGGGGAATACTCCAAATCCCAGAATTCCCCAATAATTCCCCAGGCAGAATTCTGGGAATTCCAACCCACAGACACATTCTTTCCACCCAACTGGATAAGGGTGAGGCATCCTTGAAAGCCTTCTTCTAAACCATTATCTGCTGCAATGCTTTCTGAAGGAAGCTGTCACAGTACTACCTTATGGCACTTTATCCTATATAGAGGGCATCTCCTAAAGAACCCCCCCCTCTCCCCCCCCCCCCGGAAGCATTGCAGCAGGAAATGAAGAGTTGGAAGAAGGCCTCAGCCTTATCCAGGTAAGTGGAATGAATGTGTTTGCAAGTATGTAGGCTGGAATTGCCAGAATTCTGCCAGGGGAATGACTCTTAAACATCTATATTCTCAGGGACTTGGAGAGGCAGCTCAGCTTCAGAATCTGTCACTGAATCGCCTTTTTTCTGAATGAGGGGATCCTCATCTTGAGGGTCTTGGTTGATCCTGAGGGGGGCACTTTTGGGAGATTCTAGGTACTCAGCCAATGAGGAATCCTGTAATGGGGTCCTAGTGGCACTTGCTTGAGAGTAATAGATGTAAACTAGCACTGTGCATGATTTGTGCCAGTTTAATTTTCTGCAAATCTATGTAGATCCAGAGCTGGAGACAGATTATTAGGTGCGCGGGGGGGGGGGGGGCAGAATTCTACAGCATTAAATTTGTCATTCATATAGAGATTGCTCTAATTGTCGCCACATTTCTATCAAATGTAGAACATAGGCAGAGAGTGAAGATTGACAGAACGCTGGGATAAATCATTCTAGAAAAGAAATGTGCAATCCTTTATCGGAAGAGATATTTCACCCAACTGTGATTCTTTTAAAGTTAATTTTTTAAAATCCTGGAATTATTTCTTTGAAGACCTGTGGGCAACAGTGCAGAGACAAAAGTTTTGTATCAGTGTTCTGCTCTTCCATATCTCTCTGCTTGTTCTTCCTAACCCTTTCTAGCCCCAAATAATACTTTTCAAGCAGACAGATACATAAGGGAAATAAGTGCCAGGCAGCATTCTTTCTAGATTGCTGTTATAAAAGGGGGGGGGGGGGGAGGTGTTAACTTTCTTTGATTTTGTACTTTATTTTCTTAGTAGAAACATTATAATTAGACAATGGAGGAAGATTATATTTCAAGCAAGAATTCCAGTGTTGTCATGTGTGGAGAAGCATTTTGATGTAAAACCACAGGGCAAAGTTTGCGAGATCACTTTGGGGTGACTACTCTACAGCAAACGGTCATAGGTTTTTGCCTTGTACCAGGCATTTCCCTGCAACAAATATTGCAATGTTGCTTGATTTGCATCACACAGCCTCCTGAGTCTCTCAAGTCAATATTCTACCTCTTATGTTAGGGCTCAGACTGATAATACCGGATAAGTATTTCCATATGAACAAATGACTGTAGCGAACAGAATCTAGTTGAATGGCAAATTCTGTAACTGGAGAAAGAAAGAAAAATCATTAGAAATACTTCATTCAGGTCTTCAGCTGCCTCCAGAGACTTCGCCTAAAGAATTAATTTGCAGTTCTCTAAAAGCAAGGTAGCACTATAGATTTAGGCTTCTATTGACACAGCAACTAAAAAATGTTATCTAAAATTAGATAGTATAAAAGTTCTTTTCTCTTTACCTCTGTTCTCTGATTTACAAAGGAGTTTTTCTATTTCTCCTTTCCTTTTTTATTTCTAGTTCTCCATGCCTTCCATTTTTCAAGGTGCCATGTAAGGTGAGACCTTTGCAGTGGGCAAAACTCTAACCTAATTAGTTGTCACAAAGCTTTCTGCTTTATCAAGCAAAGAATGCAGTTAAGCCTACATCCAGCATTTTCTCTCCATCAGCAAAGGAAAACTGTACATGGGTATACTTCATTGTTTTTTTCAGTGATGCATCCATTATTGCAGTTGTTCTTTTGATCTCCAAGGATGATATTGCTTCAGCAATCAGTTCTGCACCCATTTGTGCAAACAGTCCTGCCCGTCACTTGTGCAATCTGTTGTGGAACTGCACACTGCAGTGGATTTGTCTTTTATACCTAATCTATAGCGAAGAGTCAGCAAGCGCAACTTACTCTCGACAAGACAGAGGTGTTCCTGGTCAGTTGAAAGGCAAATGAAAGAATAGGGATTCAGTCTGTACTAGATGGGTTTACACGGCTAGAATAGATAACTGGGCAACATATCATGTACATATGTATATATAAGAATGATTGAGATATGTTATTTACGTAATAGAACCTTGTAACCAATCAAATGCTGTCTAGTACTAGCTAATGGGTGATTGAACAGTTTAACTGCCAGATAGAAGAATTGACAAGTAGAATGAAGCTTATTCTTCTTGTTCTGATTGTCTGTTAGCATAAGGCTTTTCTGTTCTGTGTCTCTGGAAAGTGTATGGAAACTTCAGCAGGTCCAAAACACTGCAGTCAAATTGCTAACTGGGGCTGGTGACAGGGATCACATAACCCCCTGTTACAGCAGCTCCACTGGCTGCCAGTCCATTTCCAGGCACAATTCAAAGTGCTGGTCTTAACCTATAAAGCCTTAAACAGCTTGGGTCCAAGCTGTATCAAAAACCTTTCTCTTCAGGAAGGTTTTTCCTTAGTGACTATCTAGGAAGCAATAAATGAGATGGTTTATATATATTTTTTTCTTCAAAATCTGTTTTTAGTAATGATCTTAGGTAAAGGTAAAGGTTCCCCTTGACATTTAGTCCAGTCGTGTCCGACTCTAGGGCACGGTGCTCATCCCCGTTTCCAAGCCATAGAGCCAGCGTTTTGTCCGAGGACAGTTTCCGTGGTCACGTGGCCAGCGCGACTAGACACGGAACGCCGTTACCTTCCCACCGAGGTGGTACCTATTTATCTACTCGCATCTTTACATGCTTTCGAACTGCTAGGTTGGCAGGAGCTGGGACAAGCGACGGGAGCTCACTCCGTCGCGTGGATTCGATCTTACGACTGCTGGTCTTCTGACCCTGCAGCACAGAGGCTTTTGCGGTTTAACCCACAGCGCCACCACGTCCCTTCAGTAATGATCTTACCTACATTTTAATATAGTTATTAATTCTCCTTTATATTTGAATAATTTATTGTTTTTTTACCTTCTAATATTTGTTTGTTTAAATATTTTTAGCCCCACCTTTCTCCTGTGTTTGATGTAAGCCACCTTGGGTCCTTGTTTAGAAGAAAGGTGGGGGTAGAAATATTTTAAATAAATAAATATTTGGACAAGCAGAACAACACTCACATATTTACCTTTTGATGCAGACTTGGACCAATTCTATGCTGTACACCAGAGACAGCGTGTGTATGTGGATGTGTGTGTTTAATGCTGAACTGGAAGACTTCCTATGTAACTTGAAAGGTTATAAGACCACTTTGTGAATCCTCTTTGCAGTTTATTTTTTAAGTACTCAAAACCTATCTTTGTGAAAAAGAGACAACTTGGACATGGACAGCTGCATCTTGGGTTCATTTTATGGATAACAAGTGATTCTTCTAAGCACAGATTTCTGCACCACTGCAAGCAGCAAATGTCGGAAATTATGTGCACATTTGCAGACTTTCCTTCTTGTTTTTAAACTGATAACTAGTGTAACAGTGTCCACTGCTGGCAAGTCAAGCAATTGCAGTCCTGTATTATAAAACAAGTCTGTTTTGTGACTGTTTACAATTAGACACACTTACTTAATTAGGTTTCTTAATCTGTTGGATTATACTGTGCTTGTAGAAGGGATTAATTCTGCTAACACATTACAAGTACAACTGCTGCTAATGGTAATATATGTGGGGAACTGAATTAGTAGCCTGTGACAGTGCAGTAATTCCAGATTTGCGTTGTCTGGTTTAAAATCCGTAGACATTCTTTTAAAAACACAAAATAATTATGTATTGGCCAAGATTATTGGTTTGTCTTATATCCAAGTCTTAAAGTTCCCACATAGATTCTGTAATCTCACCTGTCAAAAGCACAGGGCAAGTATAATTTACTATTCAGGTTTGTAATGAGCTTTTCTGCTGTGTCATTTAAACTTTCCACATATTGCAAATGTCGAACATGTTTTGTATTAGAGTAAAAAATAATAACGTTTGTAATCGCAATAAAGTATGTGCACCTTGGGATTACACTGAGAAGATGTGCATAGAATTGTATTGAAATAATTCCTACCTATATCTAAGTGGCAATATTTTCTTTAATTAAAGACTTCCCCATCGAATCCACAGCTTCCACACAATGAAAGGGATTACACAGGAGTCATGGGAGCTAAGGCACAAAAGTAGAATTTAATTTCCAAGAATTGCCCTGTGATCATCATCAGCCTTCTGCAGGTGCATTTGCACAAACATGATTTCATCCAGTATGGCTTTATTCAACAGTTTTGATAACCTTTGTGGCTTTTTTAACCAAACATTTTGGCAAGAAGTCCTTGGAATTTTTATTCTTGGTTTTTTTGTGTGTGTCTTTAGGTTGAGTACTTTTCTGGTTGGTTGGTGACCTTATTCAGACTCTTTCCAAGTAGAATTCTTATTTATCAACCCATGCAATGTGCCCCACAGTCACTTTCAATTTGACTTTAATCCATACCTGATGGAAGTCAGAATAGACTGAGAATTACCATCCCAGAGATAATTAACACACAGCTGAAAGAGTTGACGTACTCTTCCAAATCTTTTCCAATGGAAAAGCTCCACTTCCCAACAGTGGTTCCAGAATGACCAGCTCATCCCTGAGATGCATTAGGGCAGCAGCTACTGATATGAGGCTTCGTGGTAGGCCAGACAGAGACTGTGGAAGTTACCTGTTTCAGTTATCAACTAAACAGATACTGGAAAATGTGGTCAGAAGCTGATTTGCTAGCCTGTCTTTCTTTCCATTGATGTGACTTGTGCTTGATATCTGACTTGCAAATGAAGCCCCTGTTTATGACTGTCTCATATAGTTTGACCCTCAATGCCATCCTCATATCATCCAATTAAGAAATAAATAAAGATGTGGCAAATATCAAGTCCATCTGTTTTGACCATAACTTCAGGAATTCTGGAAATGTAGAATGATTCAGTGCCAGTAGAGTTTTCTCATAAAGGTGTAATAAATCTACAGTCTTAATATATTGCCCATATTTACCCCCCCCCCCCCCCAAAAAAGGTTCATTTTCAAAGTCTGGCTTATCCCAAGAGCTTAGAATAGTCTTTCTGTTCCCACAGATACCTTCCTGTGAGCAAGACACAGCCATCAAGGCCACTTTTACATTAAAACATGTTGATTTGAACAGGCAAGATGTGAACCAGTTTACATACTGTATGTACTTGCTGAAAATGATCTTAAATGTGATTGACATTGGTTAGTTTCTTTTGAAATTTATTAATGGGACACACAATGAAGTTCATAGGAAGTGATACCTTACCCTGGCTTGATGTCCTTTCCATCTCTATAAATAAATACTGCAGTTGTGAGTGACAACAAAAAATGTGGCCCTGGAATGAAATTCTGAAACCATTCTATGTTTCTGGTACATGTTTGCTTGAATGGATGAAAGGAGGGGGGAAGCAAACTATACTCTCAGAAAAATTAATTTAAAATCAATTTCAGATACTCGCTTTTGATTTCTCAGAAGCGTATTGACTATATATTATAAATGGCTTTTTCTCTCAGTCTAGGAAGAAAATTGGCTATTTCTCACTGAGGTCAGGTTGAGGAATGAAAGTTATCAGTTAATACTTTTGCATACAGTTAATTCACATGCTTACTCTTCCTTGTCTGTCAGAAATGGCAACACTTTTAGTTCGGAATCTGACCTGGAATCCTGACACAGTTGGAGTGACCTGAGCTCTACTCTGATGTGGAGAAATGTGTGAAAGCACAGCACTCAGAATGTAGCTTATGGAAAATCCTACTTGTGCAGACAGGGTGCTGTTCTATATTTTGCTGTCAGAAATAATCTTCACATGGAATAATAATTTAATGGCAAAATTTATATCCATTATATGTAAATGATATAAAATTTGGCATGATTTATATAGGACTCGCCCCCCACCCCAGGTATCTATTCCTGCTCTGTATGACCAAGCAGTCTTATAACTGTAACTGCAACTTGTGTAGGGATGTCCAATTGTTTGTCTTGTCCTTATAGCTGAGGAAGAGGAACAGAAAAATTGCTTTCTCTGCTGGTGAGAATGTGAGGAATTTTTCTCAATGCTTGTGAGCACCAATGCTGCTGATGTGTAGAAATACAGTAGGACCTCTATATCTGCTGGAAATTGGTTCAAGCCCCCCCCCCCCGTGGATACTGAAAATTGTGGATAATAGTGAACGCTATGTATATATATTATGGTAAAAGAAAAAAAAGAAAAGAAAAAAATCATGTTCATTACCAGAACTGGCAACTGCAGGGTGCCAGAGACCATGCTTTGTATTCTTCACTAACAAGTATCATAGCACTGTCTCTGGCTCTTTCTAGTGGCTGGTTCTGGTAATACATGTGAAAAATATTTTTTTAAATTTTTTTTCATGTTTTCAGACCGTGGATAAGTGAATTAGTGGATACTGATCCCATTGATAAGGGGGGTCCCACTGTAGCCATTTTTGGGGCAAAATATCAAATTGTTGCACAGATGGACCATTTGCATAAAACTGGGCTATTCTTGCACCAAAATTGGCTTGTTAGGAATTATGCAAGAGTGAGAAATGCATCATTGTGTCTTATCTTCTTGGTGAGAAGTTCAAATTTGCTGAGCATAAGGATGGTTTACAAGTATTCAACAGATATCTCTGTTTTCAATTTCATAACTATATATTAACCAAATGCTACCAGGAATGTAATTAAGAATGAATACAGAGGTTTATCAACATATAATTATTTTTTAAACAGGAATTGTTCAGTTAATATTATTGAAGGCCCTGCCTGAAGAGCCAGATCTTCAGTTTACTCTTAAAAACTCCCAGCGAGGAGTCAGGTGGATCTCAGAGGGGAGGATGTTCCAAAGGCGAGGGGCCACCGGCGAGAAGGCCCAGTTTCTAGTTTTTTCCTTTCGGGCCTCTCTCAGAGTTAAGCCCCTCAGCTGCCCAGTCTGGTTTAGAACAAGAAACATGAGTAGAACTAGGTGGAAGAAGGCGCTCTGACAGGTATCAAGGTCCTAACCATTTAGGGCTTTATATGTGATCGTTAGAACCTTGAAATTGATGCGGAATCTAATGGGTAACCAGTGTAAGGCGGCCAGAGTGGGGGAAATATGATGATATTTTTTCACCCCAGTTAGTAATTTGGCCGCCGTGTCTGGACCATTTGAAGTTCCGCATCAATCTCAAGGGAAGCCCCACATAGAGTGCATTACAGTAGTCTAATCTCGAGACTACGAGCACGATGGACAAGTGTGGCAAGCGCCCAACATCAAGATAGGAACGCAGCTGGGCAATCCGCCGAAGATTTAAATGGGCGGTGCGGACCAAAGATGTTACCTGGGATTCCATGGCAAGTGCCAGGTCAAGATGGACCCCCAAGCTGAAGACCACACTCTTTGTGGTGAGAGTCGTTCCCCCAAAAGAGAGGGAGCTTCCCAAACCACTGATGACAGGGGCACCCACCCTCAAGACCTCCGTCTTGTCCGGGTTCAGCCTCAGTCCCTTTTCCTACATCCATTGCAGAACAGCCTCCAGGCAGCGCTCAAGGGACATAATGGCATTCACTGCTGATGAAAAAAAGGAGATGTAGAGCTGAGTGTCCATTAGCGTACTGATGACACGAGGCATCCCTCTCTTGCAAAAATAAATTAAAAGACTGGATATTTAATTTAAAAACACACAAACAGTGCAAAGTCATCCGCCCCCCAGCACACTAAACCAAAACCCTGAATCATACCTTAGAAGAAAATCACCACCTTGGAATCTTTCAGAAGACAAAAATAGAGGGACACATGTCCCTGATCAAAAGACTTAAACAGCTTTGCAATCCTGGTAGGAAGGGAAAGCAGACCAATGAAACTGCCCAAGCACTGCCGATAATAGATCCAGTAAACAGAGATACAGAAAACATGAGCGGTAGGCCATAGTAGAGGCATGTTTCTCCTGAGAATACTGATTTGGAATAACAGTAAAATCTTTAGCAGTAGATCAATATAGTATTTCATAGAATCCATAGTTTGAGTAATTGTTAGTTTACTTGCTCATCATAACACGTGTCAGTTAACAGCTAGTCTCCCAAATACATTTTACTTCATGATGACTGATCTCTTAATGTAGTAAATAATAATGATTATACGTCATCAAGTCAATTCCAACTTATGGAGACCCTTTCCAGGATCTTCTAGGTTTAAACTACTCATAAGTAGAGGTGGGCATGAACTGCCAGTTCAGCAGTTTGTGCCAGTTCATTTAGTGGTTGAACAGGTTTTGATGCTTCAAAGCTCCACCTTCTCTGGTGGGCACCCACTCGGAGGCAAAGGCCTGGCTTCTCTGCCCTGCCTCCTCTGGGCGCTGCCTCTAAGTGGGCACCTGCCAGAAGAGGCCAGGGCTTTGAAGCGCCGAACACCTGTTTAGCCACTAAATGAAGTGCCACAAAATGCTGAACTAGCAGTTCGTGCCCCAACTCTACTCAGAAGTGGTTTACCATTCACTTCTCTTGGAGTGCTCTGTATAAGTTAGTCTAATAGGTGCTACATGACTTCTGGCTTCTTTTTGGTGCAACAGACTAACACAGCGACCTGCTGTATTCTCTGGAAACATGTAGCTTTTCCAAGACCATGCAAGCTGGCTCTTCTCCCACAAGGCACAGTGGAGAATTAAACTCCAGACTGATGCTTTCTTTGACTTAGCTATTCAGCTTCCTTTTTTATATACAGTAGTTACATTTTTTTATTTAGACACTATGTGCTAAAGGAGTTACTTTTGAGGTCCCAGTAGGACTTTATAATGGCCTCTTCTCAAAATACAAGATGATGCCATCACTCTTACTTAAGATATAGGAAGCTTTTGAGGTCAAGCACGGAGAAAGTATTTTTATAAGTCATCTATAATGGTGTAGCCATTCTGTAAAACTACACAGTGCCATTTATCTGAAGATATATATATATTATCTCCAAAGCTGAAGAAAACTGGATATAGTTGGCAGATACTGATGACTAGGTGTTCTGTAATGCCACAAGGGTGATCTTCTTGATCATTGGAACCATCTTTATAAATGATGTTGATATAAGAGTTATTATTTGGGAGACTGTTGTACAGTGTGGTTTTGTTAATGTAAATGGATTTCATCTCACTTAGTGTTTTTCGTTACAAACAGATTACCTCTCTTAAAAAAAGTAGATAGTGTTTAATACAGTTTCTTCTCTTTGCTCAAAAACTATAATCGTAGCTGTTTATAGGTGGTGGTTGCATAGGCGATCAGTTTGCCTTGTGTTCTGGAAATCCATCTGCTATCAAGCCTTTGCTGTGGCTTGAACTGCATCTACTTTATCACAGGTTTAAGACAGCAGATGGCTCTCTGAGTTTCCCTTGGAACACCTAATGCTGTGGGGAAAAAAATTCTGCATATTCAAACACACACACACATTTTCTTCCCTCCACAATTCCAGTATTTCCTTTCACATTCTGTTTGACCACATGATGCTTCCTTTCAATACACCTTTGATTATTGACTGAAAGTTCAAACTTATTTGGGTAAGGTTTATAATACAATTTCAAATGGATGTAATGCATAGTGAATACGAAAGGTGCATATCATTAGTAATGTATAGAGTATATTGTAGCCTACTTTTAAAATATTTTATTTACAGTGTTTTGTTGAAAATCAAATATATGTCAGTCAAATACGGTGACTCCATATAAAGGCAACAATTAGAAATCCTTGAGGTTTGCTCTCATTTTTCTATGATTTCTTTTAAATTCTATGAAGGGCACAAAAGTGGTAGATAAAACATTTCATTGTTATCCAAAAGTTCAATCTATCTCTTCCTCCGCCCCCACCAATCCCTAGGAAACAAAGTGCCTGTGTGTAAAGAATTATGATGTCTTATAAACACAGGTAATTTATAACCAGAGCAGAGAGTGTGCCCTTGTATATTTTAAAGGCAAGCTGGTCATCATCCAACCAAAGGTAAACATTTCTCTCTCATTAAAATCAGTGAGCAGAATTCATCTCAGGCAGTCTTCTTTTGTGTGAGCAGTTAGATGGCTTTCAAGCTTGTGCAAAGAGATAGTACTGGACACCTTTTTGAGCAAACTCAGAAAGTGTCCAGCACGTGCACAATGGAAGGGCAAGCAGAAAGTATGAACTGTTCAGGGAGACTTTTATGTGCTTAACTTTGACTAGAATGTGCCAGGTACACTTAAGAGTCTTGTTCTTGGTTTTATTTTGCAAACCAGAGACTAATTCTCCTGTCCTAGCCCTTCGTTTTGCACTGTCCAAGGTGCTGATCCAAAGCAAGTAGAGTGAGAAGTAGAACAGGGTTATTTATGCTCCCTGTTTCTATTACATTATGTCCTGTAGTACTACATTATGTCCTGGATTGAAAAGTATATTCTGAAGTGAAATACAGATCAAACAAGTAACTGCTTGGTGCTACTGATATTTAATGTGAATATCTGATAAATTATTTAAACTATAGAGGGAAATTTGGGACTGAGCACCCAGTATAAATGCTTGCATTTAATTATTTGGAATCACTTCAAGGCTGATCAGAACAAAAGAAATGTATTTTACAAATAAATAAAAATGTGCTTTCCCATGTTGTTCTAACTTTTCAAAAGAAATTATTCCAGAGAAGAGAATTAAAACCGAAACATGTTCTATTCACTGTAAATGCTATACTTTGTGAATTAAAGAATATGGCTTGTTGTTTTCAAAAGAGCTCAATAAGGAATTGTTCACAGGCAGTGCAAAATCAACATAAGCACAGCCTTTTCACCAAAAATAAATAAAATTCCTCTCAAAGAAGATGTATTTATACTGGTCTCTAGCCCTGCTCTTCATCCAGTCTTCTGTCAAATGTTTGGGTGATTCCTTGCAATTTGGACATATGGCACTGTTGGTTCCTTAATGTCTTAATGAGGATTTTCACACATGAGGCTTATAGTGGGATTTGCTTTAGATAAACTTCGTAATACAAATGCAATCTGCATTATTAATACTTCATTGCTCTTCTTTTTGTTGAACATTAACAGTCATAATTAGTTCACATAAATACTGTTGTTGTTTAGTCGTTAAGTCGTGTCCGACTCTTCGTGACCCCATGGACCGGAGCACGCCAGGACCTCCTGTCTTCCACTGCCTCCTGGAGTTTGGTCAAATTCATGTTGGTAGCTTCGATGACACTGTCCAACCATCTCGTCCTCTGTCGTCCCCTTCTCCTCTTGCCTTCACACTTTCCCAACATCAGGGTCTTTTCCAGGGAGATTTCTCTTCTCATTGGAGCCTCAGCTTCAGGATCTGTCCTTCCAGTGAGCACTCAGGGTTGAGTTCTTTCAAAATGGATAGGTTTGTTCTCCTTGCAGTCCAGGGGACTCTCAAGAGTCTCCTCCAGCACCACAATTCAAAACCGTCAATTCTTCGGTGGTTAGCCTTCTTTATGATCCAGCTCTCACTTCCATACATCGCTACTGGAAAAACCATAGCTTTGACTATGCAGACCTTTGTTGGCAAGTTGATGTCTCTCCTTTTTAAGATGCTGTCTAGGTTTGTCATCACTTTCCTCCCAAGAAGCAGGCGTCTTTTAATTTCGTGGCTGCTGTCACCATCTGCAGTGATCATGGAGCCCAAGAAGGTAAAATCTGTCACTGTCTTCCCCTTCTATTTGCCAGGAGGTGATGGGACCAGTGGCCATGATTTTAGTTTTTTTGATGTTGAGCTTCAGACCATTTTTTGCGCTCTCCTCTTTCACCCTCATTAAGAGGTTCTTTAATTCCTCCTCACTTTCTGCCATCAGAGTGGTATCATCTGCATATCGGAGGTTGTTGATATTTCTTCCGGCAATCTTAATTCCGGCTTGGGATTCCTCCAGTCCAGCCTTTCGCATGATATATTCTGCATGTAAGTTAAATAAGCAGGGGGACAATATACAGCCTTGTCGTACTCCTTTCCCAATTTTGAACCAATCAGTTGTTCCATATTCAGTTCTAACTGTTGCTTCCTGTCCCACATACAGATTTCTCAGGAGATAGATAAGGTGGTCAGGCACTCCCATTTCTTTAAGGACTTGCCATAGTTTGCTGTGATCCACACAGTCAAAGGCTTTTGCGTAGTCAATGAAGCAGAAGTAGATGTTTTTCTGGAACTCTCTGGCTTTCTCCATAATCCAGCGCATGTTAGCAATTTGGTCTCTAGTTCCTCTCCCCCTTCGAAATCCAGCTTGTACTTCTGGGAGTTCTCGGTCCACATACTGCTGAAGCCTAGCTTGTAGGATTTTGAGCATAACCTTGCTAGCGTGTGAAATGAGTGCAATTGTACGGTAGTTGGAGCATTCTTTGGCACTGCCCTTCTTTGGGATTGGGATGTAAACTGATCTTTTCCAGTCCTCTGGCCACTGCTGAGTTTTCCAAACTTGCTGGCATATGGAGTGTAGCACCTTAACAGCGTCGTCTTTTAAGATTTTAAATAGTTCCACTGGAATGCCATCACCTCCACTGGCCTTGTTTTTAGCCATGCTTTCGAAGGCCCACTTGACTTCGCTCTCCAGGATGTCTGGCTCAAGGTCAGCAACCACACTATCTGGGTTATCCGGGACATCCAGATCTTTCTGGTATCATTCCTCTGTGTATTCTTGCCACCTCTTCTTGATGTCTTCTGCTTCTGTGAGGTCCCTCCCATTTTTGTCCTTTATCATGTCCATCTTTGCACAAAATGTTCCTTTAATATCTCCAATTTTCTTGAACAGATCTCTGGTTTTTCCGTTCCTATTATTTTCCTCTATTTCTTTGCACTGTTCATTTAAGAAGGCCCTCTTGTCTCTCCTTGTTATTCTTTGGAAGTCAGCATTCAATTTTCTGTAACTTTCCCTTTCTCCCTTGCATTTTGTTTCCCTTCTCTTCTCTGCTATTTGTAAGGCCTCGTTGGACAGCCACTTGGCTTTCTTACATTTCCTTTTCTTTGGGATGGTTTCTGTTGCTGCCTCCTGTACAATGTTACGGGCCTCCATCCATAGTTCTTCAGGCACTCTGTCCACCCAATCTGGTTCCTTAAATCTGTTCTTCACTTCCACTGTGTATTCATAAGGGATTTGGTTTAGATTATACCTGACTAGCCCAGTGGTTTTTCCTACTTTCTTCAGTTTAAGCTTGAGTTTTGCTATAAGAAGCTGATGATCAGAGCCACAATCAGCTCCAGGTCTTGTTTTTGCTGGCTGTATAGAGCTTCTCCCTCTTTGGCTGCAGAGAACATAATCAATCTGATTTCAGTATTGCCCATCTGGTGATGTCCATGTGTAGAGTTGCCTCTTGTGTTGTTGGAAAAGAGTGTTTGTGATGACCAGCTTGTTCTCTTGACAAAGCTCTATTAGCCTTTGCCCTACTTCATTTTGAACTCCAAGGCCAAACTTACCTGTTGTTCCTTTTATCTCTTGACTCCCTACTTTAGCATTCCAATCCCCTATAATGACAAGAGCATCTTTCTTTGGTGTCAGTTCTAGAAGGTGTTGTAAGTCTTCATAGAATTGGTCAATTTCAGCCTCTTCAGCATCGGTGGTTGGTGCATAAACTTGGATTACTGTGATGTTGAAAGGTCTGCCTTGGATTCGTATTGAAATCATTCTATCATTTTTGAGATTGTATCCCAGTACAGCTTTTCCAACTCTTTTGTTGACTATGAGGGCTACTCCATTTCTTCTACGGGATTCTTGCCCACAATAGTAGATATGATAATCGTCTGAATTGAATTCGCCCATTCCCATCCATTTTAGTTCACTGACGCCCAGGATGTCAATGTTTATTCTTGCCATCTCCTGTTTGACCACATCCAGCTTACCAAGGTTCATAGATCTTACATTCCAGGTTCCTATGCAGTATTTTTCTTTGCAGCATTGGACTTTCCTTTCACTTCCAGGCACATCCGCAGCTGAGCGTCCTTTCGGCTTTGGCCCAACCACTTCATTAGCTCTGGAGCTACTTGTACTTGTCCTCCGCTCTTCCTCAGTAGCATGTTGGATGCCTTCCGACCTGAGGGACTCATCTTCCAGCATCATATCTTTTAGCCTTTTGTTTCTGTTCATGGGGTTTTCTTGGCAAAGATACTGGAGTGGCTTGCCAGTTCCTCCTCCAGGTGGATCGCGTTTAGTCAGAACTCTCCACTATGACCTGTCCATCTTGGGTGTCCCTGCACGGCATAGCCCATAGCTCCTCTGAATTACTCAAGCCCCTTCGCCACGACAAGGCAGCAATCCGTGAAGGGGCACATAAATACAGGGACTGAAAATGATTTTAACATGCCAATATTCCCACAATTAATTCCTAAATGCTAACCTGTTTTGTTCCCTGTAACAAACTACATGAGCAACTAATTTAACCAGTTATATCTACAGGTCTGTTGATAAAGGCACTCTTGAGATCCTCATAAGCCACGTGTCATCCATGCTGATGCCACACTGATAGTAAGTATCTGGCATGGTAGACTGGAAAATCTTGCCATCAGTCCCAGCAGGAAATTGAAATGATGGCACTGCTTCCCATATCTATGGCTGAAGGATAAGATGCCAAAGAAGGGAAGCTCCTTGCACATGCATAATAATAAATCAATGCCAGGTCTTGTCCTGTAGCAAATCACCATCTGTAGCAATTAGAAAGAGTTCACTAGTGTGTGCTCTAGTAATAATTACATCCCTGAGCACTTGGCAAATATATAAATTATAGGAATAGGGGGGTGCAACATGCAGGCACCCCCCCATCCAAAGCCAATCCACTAATGAGATCCCAACTTCTGCCTTGCTGAAAGGGTGTTGTTAGCGCTCACAATAAAAATAAACCTAGTGCTTCCCATCCCTACAACTGAATGTAGAGATGTGTGCACCTCCACCTAATTTGTTGTTGTTGGGCTTTAAAAAGTATTGGACTCAGGTTTTTGGTTTTGTTCTTTTAAACCGGTATATTTCGTTTATGCTAGACAGGCTGTGGCTTTTATTGTGTTTGAAGGCCTTGCTTCTTAAACGGTTTTATTTTGTTTCAGGAGTTCAAACTCGTTTTCTCTGCTTTCTACCGAACAGTTGTTTTTTCCCTCCTCCCGCTTCTAGATCATGACACTGTTGTCTGGGATGCATGTGCTGGCTCCCTTCCCTGTTTCCGGTGTTCTGAACAAACAGAGAAGCGCGGCGCGATCAGGCGCCCAGGCTGTGTTTGTGACCACAGAAATAAAAGCCGTTCCGATTTCCCGTTCACCCTCTCAGGAGGAGAGTCGGGCACAACAAAGAACGGGGCGACGCCGGCGCTGCTGCTCAGGGCGAGCGCCCGCGTGAGGCGTAGAGAAGCTTTGCCACGTTCGCAATTCACCTGACTCAGGCTCGGCTCCTGGCCCTGGCGCGGGGCCAGCCGGTGTTTCCGGAAAGAACACGCGTGTACACACGCCGCCCGCCTCGCAGCTGCTCGCTGCTTGGCGTGGCGCGCCGCTCCCTGTTCTTCCCGAAGAGTCACCCTGTTCGCCTGCTTGTGAGCAAACACGACGAACGGTCCCGCGGAGAGCCGCCCTTGCAGTGACGACAGAGGTGCCTGGGCAAACCAGTGCCTCCTGGCACGTCGAGAAGAGGCTCCGGTCCGGGCACGACCACACACGTCTCTGGCGCGGTCTTTGTCGCCCATGCTTAAAGGGTCTCTCTCTTCCATGAGAGGCTTTCGCGCCCTCCCTTCCCGGAGCACACCGTGCAAGGTAAACTGGGCTGCTCTGGGCGTTAGAGATTAGCCCCACGTCCAGGCCCAGCTTTCTGGGAGGGTGTTGTGAGGATCGTAAGAGGAACTGGGGGCGAAAGAAGGAAACCTCGGTGAGATCCTGTGCGGTGTAGCGGACGGAAGGTTGGATTAGGTACTCAGGAGACCTGGATTCAAGTTCTTGCTCGGGCATGGAAATTGACGAAGGGGAAGGCTCTGGTGAAATCACTCCTTAAAACCGAAGATATACCTTGAAAAAGCCTATTCAGAGCGCCATAAACGACTTGAGGGCACATACACAACACACGGGGAAACAGGAGGCGAAAAAAAGCCGCCTCTAGCTCTGTTGCAACGGGGTGATTGGTCAGAAAGAGCCAGCCAGCCAGCCGGGTGGCTTGTCTCTTACTTTCACCAAGAGATGAGTGAGACTTGCTGAGGCAGGGAGGGGGGGAAAGACAGCCGATGACAACTTCTGCCTCTCCGACGGGCACGTCCGCGCGCGCGCGGTCGGTCGGTCGGTCGGGCGCGCGCTGTCTCTCACTTTCTCGCACATAATTCCTCTCCCTCAAAGAGCACAACCTCTTCCCAGCCCTCCCGTCACAGAAGTAAACAGCCACACGCTCGCTCGCTCTTCCCACCCTCACCTACATTTCTCTTCTGTCCCTCCGGCACGCATCCTTTCTCTCCCGCACGCGCGCGCACTGGGCGGCAATCACAAAAGCCCTGCTGGAAGGCGAGGGGCGGCAGCAGCTAGTGGCTGGCTCTGTCGGCGACTGCAGTTCCCTCCGCCCGGCTTTATTATTATTATTATTAATTATTATTATTATGGTTTTGCGTTGTGTGTGAGCGGGGCTTTGTGATTTGTCTGTATCCCTGCCCGGCTTTCCCGCCTTTCTCGCTCGCACTCCCGCCTATCCCACCCCACTCCACCCCAAGGACAAATCCCCTCCCTCATTTGTCTTGGGAAAGGAGAGGCAGTGCTTGCGCGCCTGTCTCTCTCTCTCTGTGTGTGTGTGTGTGTGTGTGGTGTGCGCGCGCGTGTGTGTGGCGGGGTGTCGGCTAGGGTGGGACTGAAGCGCGGTGATTAAGGCTCCCTCTCAGGAACCGAAGCGTGCGCTTTCCAGATGCAGCTTTCCAACGCGCTCGGCGGCAGCCCTGAAGAGGAGGACGCGGTGGCGACCGAGGCGATGGCAGCGGCAGCCGCCGCCATAGAGAAGGGGGCATGAGCCGAGCGGTTAGGAAAAGCGGGAGAAGCCGCCTCGGCCATCGTGGCTGCTGCTTGTTGCTGGTCCCGGGCTCCATGTGGTGACCGGCCGAGGTTATTTCTTTATATTTTAAAAAAACAAACTCTTGCGTGCCCTTGGCTAGTGAGCGATGGGTTCCCGCCAAGGGTGACCGGAGCCCCGCGCCCGTCTCCTCTGCGCTTGGGCACGGGGAGCGCAAGGCGGAGCGGCCATGGCTGCGGCCATCGCCAGCGGCTTGATCCGGCAGAAGCGCCAAGCGCGCGACTTGCAGCACTGGGATCGGCCCTCGGCCAGCAGGAGGCGCAACAGCCCCAGCAAGAACCGCGGGCTTTGCAACGGGAACCTGGTGGATATCTTCTCCAAGGTCCGCATCTTTGGCCTCAAGAAGAGGAGGTTGCGGCGTCAAGGTGTGTGCGCGTGTGCTCTCTGTATGTGTGTGTCTGTGTCACTGTGCGCCTGCGTGTGCCTTTGTGAGGAGGAAACGACCTGTGGCCACCATACCTGGCGGACCGCACCGCTACCGAAGTGCCTGTACTTGGGGGGGGGGGGGGGGGGAACCAGAAGCCGACTACTTGTGGGCGCTCTCTAGACAGAGCGCTTGCAGCGACCTAACTCCTCCGCCACCAACCCAGTACTGTCTCTGACCAGTAGCTCTCTCTTATGTCCTTTTTACAGGAAGGAAAGTTAAGTCAGGTTCTCAAAAAATGCCTCCCTTTGGCTCTCATAGGCACCAAGGTGAATTAGAACCTGGTTTCTCCCCCATGGATCAGAACAGGTGAAGAAAGTCTGTGTTTTAGCCTTATGTGCAAATCACGATACTTCAAGGGGTTTAGAGGGTAACTAAACGATCTAAATAGTCTTGAATAAGCAGGCTCAGTTTGCACAGTCTCACCACATGCCTGCGTGGATTTATGTTGATTTTACACATGAGGGAGAGCCCCCCCCAACCCACTGAGCAACTTTAAATTATAGGCATTTAAACAACTTGAGTCATAACTGAAGCGTTATATTTGAGATGATGGGGCAAAGCATTTCCTGTTATTCCTTTAATTGATCTTATCCCATGCACACACAGTCAAGAGTGGCAGAGGGTGGATTTCTGACCAGTCCTTGCCGTTCATGACTATGGCTAAAGTGGTAATTCTTTTCTACCTTAGTGACTCTTTATATGGGACTGGGAAAAGGTAGTTATTAGTTCATATTGCATGAGTGTGTTCCTCTGATATAGGACCACGTATGCTGCTTTATTTTCATTTGGAACAAGGTGTCTAAATCACTGTCCAGATATTCCAGCTGAATTAGGTGGGATGTGCATGCATATAACTCAATGCGTTGCTCTTCAAAATCTGCTAACTAGGTTCTGGGTTGTATTGATCCTATCTTTTGGAAGTGAGGGCAAAAAACCTGGCAGCTCTATAGACATTTAGGTGCTTTTAATACCCAACTTCCTCTAGTAGAGGGTTTCATGTACTAAACTGAGAGTAGCACTGGGAAGAACTGTAGGATATAACAGCAAAACAGCAGAACCTTTATCATCAGCCTGATCTTGCACTGTTTCCCTTTTGTTAAAATGTTGTAGGTAATACTTTTTAATGAATGCAAAGAAATGTCAGTTCAAGGCAGCTCATAGAGGCTAGTCACATTTTCGATCATTACTCAATTGAAAGCATAGTGTCATCAAAGATTTTTTTTGTTAAGTGACAATGTGTTTAGTGAGCATCAACTAAAGAAAATAATTCTTTCCAGCTTCAATAATTTAATTTTCATGAAAGGTGCGTTTACAAGGAGACAAGTTCAGGAAATTATTATGAAATCAAGACAACTCTGTGAAATGATAAATAAAAATGATTTCCTGTGAATAAATAGTATATTAGTATGTTCCGAGAGAGGAAATAACTGTAGCTTGCAGTCCTATCTGTCTTGGATAAATCAACTCATTGTTTCAAAATGTAAAAAATGGATAACAAGGTGCAAGAGGCATTTTGGAGTACTGTATCTTTAAGAATGCACAGATATTGAAATGGAGAATCCTCAGAGTGTAAATGTGGGGAACCCCAATTCCCACAACACACTCCTTTTGCATTATGGGAGCTGGCTTATTCCAGTCATGTTGATATTAATTGTTTTTCCTTTCACTTTGGGATATTCTACCACGCTTTGACACTCTCTTAACCTTAATACCACTTCTCCAGACTTAGTATTAAATGTGCTTCATTACTTCTCGTTTCTGTGGACAGTCCGGCAGGATATGTTCCATGCTTCTCCTTCATTTTATCTCATCAGTCTGCCTTTAACCTTTTGTGTGGCCCTCCTCAAGCCTTTACCAAGCTAACATATGACATGCTAACATATGACATGTGCTATGCATCTGTACATGTACATTTTTTTCTCTCTCTCTCCTTCTTCTCCTTCTCCCTCTTTCCCTGAGTAATGTAGTGGGGCTGGATGGGGTTGCTGGTTCATGCATACTCCAGTTCCAAACGGATTTGATCAAAACACTAACCCAGCGTACAATCAGTGCAACAGGAAAACCACTTCATTTTTCACTTTGTTACTACTTTGTTTTTGCATATGTAATGTGATAAAATTATCCTCATTCTTGCTATAAGTGAAACTAGAATCTCGTTTTTACAAAAAAAGCTTTTCTTCCCCTTTATACTTTTACGAAAAGCTTTTCTCCCCCTGCATGTTGTATTTTCCTTAAGCTTAGATTTGGTTAGGTAGTGCTTGCACTTTCTGTGTAAAGGAAAGCCTTTAAATTCACAAAATGTACCAGAGAGTAAAGGGAAATATTTATCCAGCTAAGAAAGCTGTGTATTGCTTTCTGAGATGTAAATTAGACTTAATGGGGAGTTTCACTGAAATGTAAATTAAAATAGCTGTAAGTTACCCACCAAGTGTAAAAAGATAGCTTTAAATTAGGCTGAATTGATTTTAAAAGATGCAGTGTGAAATGGCATAGCTAAATGAATTGCTGATGGGAGCAACTGGTTGACCATGTAATACTAATGTAACAACACTGATTTCAACAACCTATTAATCTTAGTTTCTTTGTTTGTTTTTTGTGGTAACTACAGAGTGTACAATGATGTTCATAACTGTTCAGTGCTGGGCCTCCCCAAATCAGTCTCAATGAAGCAATATGAATAGTTCCCTTTGCAATTTTATCTACTTCTTCTTGCACACATTGGGAACCACTCTATGCCTTAACAATTTCGTTTCATTCTTATAGTCAGTATTATTTTTTAAAAAAGGTAACTTCTTATTTTACATTTTAAAAGAGCTTTTAAAATTATTTCATACTATCAACTGTAGTACTTAAGTAACTACATATGGCTGACTCTTAAACTGCCTCTAAAAGACAAAGAACCGTGTAATATTTCCATTGGTAGCTCTATTGATTTCAATACATGCCAAGAACACCCAATCAGCAATAATGGTAATACTGCATTAGCAGTGGTTTGGCAGAAAGCTTATAAACAAGAGATTAAATAAATATGCTATCCATCCATGTTTGTTGGAGTTATTATGTGATGAGAAGTGAATTGTATTTAATAATTAAAATTTATATTAAAACCAATAACTCACTAATCTAGCAATTTTGAAGCATTAGGTTTGCTATGTGGTTTTAACTAAATGTTGTGGAGACTCCCTCTTAACAGAGGGTAAAATTCCAACAAGTGAAAGCAAATATTCAGATTAATTTTGTGTTAAGACACACACCTTTATAGTTTTAATATGTGAAAAATATGAAGATGCACATCCAATCTATATCACTATAGTATTAAAATATATTGATTTTATATTAATTCAGAACATTTACTTTTTTGCATCTCATGCCTCAAATACAGAATATTTGAAACACCTGCATACAGAATACATTTCTAGGTCTTTTTTGTTTCTTTTGTTAGAATAATTACTGATGTTCTTAAATCGTTTGTGGTAAGGAAAGTGAAGCTGTGATAACAAAGCCTACATCTTTTACTTGTGAATAAACTTAAGTCCTGTTGATTTCTGTAGTTACTTCTGTGATCAGATCTAGACCCTACTGACTGAGCTTTTCCATATTACATCTAGAAAAGTTAGTGAAACCAGCTCTGAGAGCATTAGGTTAAAATGTTGGGAAATTATCTGTTCAGTGCAACTGACTGATATCAACTGGAAAGATTTTTTGAGTGAGGTCTATTCAAGGGACAACATGATTCCATTGTGTTTTGTTTTGTTGTGATTGGATCTTCTATTACATTTAGGCACATCTCTGAGACATTATTGATACATAACACTTAATCACTTTGGAAGATCTGCCTCGGCCGTATTTTTTGTTTATTGATGTTTGGGCTTCAACCATAGGCACACGTACTTGGTGTTAGACTCACTGATGCCAGTTGGACTTACTTCCAAGTAAACATGCTTAAGCCTCAGGGGTAGAATTGTTTTAAAGTACTGTATGTTTATAACTGTTTCCCCATTCTTGGGTTGATTTTACATGCTTTCTACCTTTTATGTTTTCAAAGTTACACTACAATTTAGCATCTAGTGATGGTACATATAAGCTGAACAATGCAGTCCTGATGCATATCTTCAGTACCCCCACTGATGTCAATATGGTTTACTCCAAGATAAATGTGTACAATGTAAGTTAACAATTGTTGTCTTTTTAAGGCCGCCGGATTAATTATTGTAGTACAGTATATTGAACAAGTTAGCACATTGAACTAAGAAAGCTTCACTAGTTCTTTTTGCTAAAGAGAACAGTGGCTCTTGGACAGTCTTGTTAAAACTATTTTTAAAAGAAAGATCACTGTGGTTGTTTGTAATGTAATTTTTTACACTGATCCAGAAATCCTCACAGGAAACCTTAGTTTTCACACCTGCTGCTCTGTGTGAGGAAGAGATGCCACCACTCGGAGCTGCTAACTTGTTGCATGGAGGGAAGCCAGGAACCTGAACCACTCTGCAGCTGTTTCATACAATAAGAGTATATTCCTATACCCCAGCCATCTATTCAGCAACATGCATTTAAAGCAATAGCACATCCATTCTCTGTATGCACTTTTTAAAACTGCCCCACACATACCTATTTGAGTCAACTGTGGTCAACAGTCAAGGCAGTAAATGACTTTCACAACATTTTCCTGCCCAGCCTCATGGAGGCAGTTCTTACCAAAAACCATTTGACAAGTGGTTATTTCCAAGCCTGTAATTAACCATGTAAATGACACAGCTACCCTTTTGTGTCACTTTATCTTTGATAATGTTAATATACTTTCTTATATGCAATTTTCTATTTTGCATTCTAGCATAATTTTAGTAAAGGAAAAAGGGCTTGCTGTAAAAATGTATCTTAATAAAGCATGAGTTCTTCAATAATTGCTTTCTGTAAGATATGTTGCATATTCCATGCATTGTAATTTTATTTTCACAGCAACCTGCTGCTACCAGTGAGATTTATTTCTGCAGAAACTTTTACATATTTTAAACATCATTTCACTCATTTTTATTATTACAATCATTTTCCGTTTTTACCAAATTTATATAAAATACTTCTGACTCCATATGCTCACCGCTATTTGGTAAAATACTTGAGATTCAAAGTATTGCAGAGAATCCATTTCCAAAAATGTGTTCCAAAGGACTCAGGTTCCCTAGCTGTTCAAGGAAAGTTCTGTGAGAAGACCACCAAAAGAAGATCAGAACTTGGACAGAATGCTTTATAAGTAACAATGTCACCTGGAAGCCTTTTTTTTTTTTTTTTTTTTTTTTTGAAAGGTCACAAAGGTGTGGCAGTCCACTCAGGTGTAGTGTTGTTGGCATGTAATAACAACAAAATCTTAAAAATACTGCCTTTTTTTCAAAAAATTAACTAAAATGTAACAAGTAGCATAATGAGTTATTAATATATTCTCGAAGGCTTTCACGGCCAGGATCCGATGGTTGTTGTAGATTTTTCGGGCTGTTTGGCCGTGTTCTGAAGGTTTTTCTTCCTAACGTTTCGCCAGTCTCTGTGGCTGGCCAGCCACAGAGGCTGGCGAAACGTTAGGAAGAAAAACCTTCAGAACACGGCCAAACAGCCCGAAAAATCTACAACAATCATAATGAGTTATTGTTTGAAAAGATGAACAGTAAAAGCAACAAGTTGCTTCAAGTTACTTAACAAATTGCTTTTTAAAAGTAACTCTGCAGGCTCTCTGGTGGATAAATATTCCTAAGATTTTACCCATACTGTGAGTTCAGCAGACCAATGGGCATGTTTTGTAAGGTTCCATTCTGTAGATCAGTCCTAAGCAGACCAGTCACAAATTACAAACCCTAGAACAGTATTCTACAATATACTGGAATGTACTTGTCACATAAATCATTGTAGAAATGGTTCTGTCATTCTATAAAGTATAAAACCACCGAAATAATGTGTATACCCTTGGTGAAAACGTGTTACATATAATACATGTATATGTATATGCTGTATTTAGAAATGATGTTATATTAACAGTATTCAATCTATTTAATCCAAATTCAGTTTTAAACAGGGATTAGTTTTGTGACTTAAAAAAATATTCTTGAAAACTGCAACTCCAGGTCTGAACTCTTATTTGGGTCATGTTGACTATGAATTCATCCATGTGGGCATCTAGGGTCACAAGAGAATAAATAACAAAAGGAATTTGATTTTCAAAGCAGATCAGGGATTGTATTTGCAATACTTTTGAATAATAGCAGTGTCACCACTATAATGAAACAGCACTTCTAAAATTAGACCTTTAAAAGGGGGGGGGGGGGAAACGCTATATAATTTCCAGATATGCTTTAGCCTCTCAGAGCTGTTATTTCAACTATCGTTCTGCATAATTAGGGTCGCTTTGGCATAAAGAGGGCTTAAATACCCATGAATGCAAGGAACTAATATTCTGTTCTTTAGTACTATATATTCATGGTTGTGCATTTTGTATTTATTTAATAGTTACATTTATATTCTGCTTTTCCTCCTTTGAGCTCAAAAGATAATATTATGACTTTCTTCTTCCCTATTTTATCTTTACAATAATCATGTAAGGTGGGTCAGGCCAAAAAATAATAAGTAGATCAATGAGCTTTCCAGTTCAGTGGGGACTAGAATCTAGATATCCAGGGTTCTAGTCTGACAACCTAATTGCTACACCACAATGTCTCTCTCCCATATTTACACAAGCACTGATTCTGACCAGTATTGTGAGACTATGAGCAGGGACAGATGGCAAGGTCCATCATCAGCTGTATTTTCTAGTTTGGTAAACGCTGTTACATCAAATGTCTGTCATCCAGATGCCTATAATAAAGTATGCACATGTAATGTTAGTTTTGTATGGCTCTTGCTTTGCTAGACTGGAATTTGACTGTGTACCTATATACTGATCATTGGAGGTGTGTTTTGTCCAAGTGTAGACTTAGTTCAGAGATGACTTGGGGCAAGTGACATGAGACATCTGAGAGCCCCCAGCCATAAATCCTGTGCAGAATTCAGTTAATCAAAATCAAGGTTTGGATTGTTAGTACAAATAGGCCAGAAACCTATTGCAAAATACCTTGTGCATAAGGGAAATCACACAAATGGTTTGTGCAAATTCCTGGCTATCTGTCACGAACCAGAGTGTGTGGCCAAATGTGCAGCAGAGTATACGACCAAGCACGCAACAGATGGTTGGAACAATCACATGTACCAGTTTTACCATGCAAGGTTGGTGTTGTGCAAACCAATAGGATTCTGGACATTAAGATTTTAGTTAGAAGGTCCAAATTTAGTTTAGATTAACATTTAATTTTTTTTTAAATAAACAGTTTATTGTACTGTGGTTGACACTGTCCCTCATGGCTTTCATTGTTTACTCCTTCAAACTGTGTGTATGTGTGTTGTTATTTATTTTATGGCTTCCTCAACCTGGCATTTTCCAAATGCCTTGGACTACAAATCCTGAAATTCACTTTCTGGCTGGGAATAATCTGATTCAACACCTGTGGAAAGTGCCAGGCAGCAGCTTGATACCCCAAGAATCAGTTCAATTAAAGTTCGTTGCAGATCTGCATTTCACTTTTGTTCTTCCCTCACTCCAGAAACACTTATATTGTTAACTCCCCTTTCAATCAGTATGGACTGTTTGACTGTACTGAAAAAACATTAATAAAGATTTATGTGTTTAGAGCAGCCATTCTCAACCTTTTCTTGGCCACAGCCATAAAGAGCATATGAAAGAAATATAGGCCAAATCAGGATTGTATAACACGCATAATAAATCTTATAAGGTGGTGTGTGAAGAATTGTTTCCAAAGAATTGGCTCCCATCAAATGTCCCAGGGGGCTTTATGGCTCCTGTTGAGAATGGTTGGTTTAGAACAGAGGTCGTCAACCCCCGGTCCGTGGCCCAGTGCCAGTCCGTGGCCTGAGCCGGACCGGGCCGCGAAGACAGACCTCCTGCCCGCCTCCGCACGCACTCCCCTCCCCACAGCTGCTTTGCGCGCGTGCCAGCGCCGGTGTGAGCGCTCCCCCACCCCTTCACGCATGCGCAGGGGCTCCTGCACGCCCGCGCGGCGCTCCCCCACCCCTTCACGCATGTGCCCGAGCACCTGCGCGAAGGGGTGTGCGGGCGGGCGCTCCTGCGCATGCCCGAAGGGGTGGGGGAGCGCTCCCGCCAGCGCTGGCGGGCAGGCGCTCCCCCACTGCTTCGCGCATGTGCCCGAGTGTGCACGCGCACCTGCGCACGCCTGTGGGGGGTCCCCGCCTTCCTTAGAGGCTCAGCTGGTCCGTGGTCCCAAAAAGGTTGGGGACCGCTGGTTTAGAAGACACTGGTCCAGTGCAATACTGAAGTGCCACACTTGAGTATGGTGACAGTGATCAGGCAGTAAATAATGGGTGGGCATATTTTTAGCAAGTATCTAGTAACATATACAGATTATTTTTCTGGCATGTTCTGTAACTGCACCATGTGCCTCCCCACACACTTAAGAGTCAAGAAGCATAGATAAAAGTAGAAATCTGGTATCATGCAAAGCGGGGGGGGGGGGGAGGAGAGCGCTCTTACATGCTTTGCATTAACAGAGTTCTGTTAGTTAAAGCTGAATGATAAGTCTGATAATTCCTGCAAATCCTCTATTCTATTTTTTTCTGACTGAATGTCTTGTCTGTCCTCTGATGTCTTCTCTTCACATCCCTCATTTCGGTAATGAATTCTCTAGTATCCTTCATCTCTCTCCCATATTTATGCATACAAACAACACATGCACATGTACACCACACTCTGTGCTCCTCTTGCTCTGTTTCTGGCTGTCCCCATGTGGCAGTGGCAATTTCATACTGAACCAGGGTGTTTAAAACAAAATTGTTCCTTCCAGCTTTTGCTGCCATGATCAGCTGTGGCTCATACGCTTTCTGTGCTTCCCCTGCTAGTTACAACTCTGGCAAAACACATTTACTAAGGCTGCAGTCATACCAGCAAAATGTTCACGGCTCATGAATGTCGACCCTTTTTGCGGGGGGTTCAGATGACACAAGGCTATTGCTGATTATTTTGTTCCCCCTCTCCATATCCCCTTCCAGCCGACTGGGAGGCTACTACTATATTTGTTTCGCATTTCATCATGCAGTACAATTGACAGTGTGTACTCCAAAACCGATTCATTTCCTATGCATCTGGCGTGTGGTCCCACCTCCCTCGACTGCTGTCATTCAAATCCCTTAATTTTTTAAAATTAATTTTCAAATGGGAATGTTGTCGCGTTTGTATATTTCTGTCAAATACAGAGCATCAGTCGCTCTACTGTCTTTTGACCACCACTGCAGTGCACTGTGGGTTCACCTCCATAGAGAGTAACAAAGCACAGAAATAGGAAGAAATGGCCCAGATCAGTACGTGGCCAGCAAGGGTGTTTTGCCGAAACAGTGATGTACCCACACCATTTTTTAAAGGGAAGAGGGATAGAGAAATGCACAAGAAAAGGAAAAAACACACATATAAACCACTATAACAGGATATATGCCACGTGATCACAGTGTGCGACGACACAGGAAGTAGAAGACGTAAGAAAGAAGGGGGGCATTTCTCTAGTGTGGCCGCAGCCGAAAACTAGTAAAGCGATTAACATGATGGGTAAGTGTAAAACTAATTACAGTCTATTTAAGTCAAGCTAAGTGAATGGTATTTGGTCCTCTGCATTAAAAACCAGGGTGGATAAAAATCAATGATTTTTAAAAATCAAATAGATTTAAATCACAATGAAAATTTAATTTTTTTAATTGATTTTTAATTTAAATCTTCAAAAAATATGATTTTTAAAAATTTAAATAGTGATTTAAACTTCCTTGATTTAAATCAAATCCACCCTGTTTAGGAACTAATAGATTATCGATTAGTTAAAATAATGGTCAGAATCTTACTGAGGGAATGCAAGGCACAAGTACACTAGCGTAAGTATTCCCTTCCCTCTGGTAGGCTCCTCTTTGCATATCCTGTTTTATACAGACTGCAAGACTGGTCACATAGAGGTGAGCGCACCAAAGGAGTAAAACTGTTGCATGATTACCCTTATGTACAAGCTGTTAAAAAATAGGATTCTCACCTGTTTATTCCAAGATCTGAGTTTAATGTACAGTCATGTCTTTTATAAAATAAAATAGTTAACAGTAGTTAGAAAAACACTATTCCCCATATATGAATACAATGAAGAAGGTAGCACACATATGCCTGGAACTTAGCACATTTTGTTCTCACATTGAGAAACAGTGAATCTTTTTGGTTGTTTCAACATCATTTCATTTGAAGATTTACCTATACTATTGATAATGCTAATATGATCTACTCTACTCAAATCCCACACAAGAAACTAAAGACATCTATGGCACATTCACATGGACAATCAACACCCCTAAATGCTCAAAATTACGTACTGCTTTTGATGAGGTTGTAATTGGAAAAATTATATGGATATTCGCTGGTACTAATAGGATAACTTCAAAAAGACTAATTGTTAGAACTTCTAATCTAGTTTGTAAATGATTAAGAGTACTTTGACCTTAAGGTTGATCCCTGTTGCCTAAATCTTACAGTTCTTCTGAAGCTCACTGAATAAGTTGCATATGTCCCGTTTGATTTATCCTCAATTAATTGTGCAGCTGGGCAAGGAAGAAAGGCAGAAATATGAGGGAAAGAAGGAGCTGTTAGGATGAGTATGAACTGAAGAAGAACAGGAGAGGAGCAGGCAATCAGAAGCTGAGAAAGACTCAGGAGCTAGGCAAAAGTCCATAGACCAAATTTTGCTCCCACAGTGATTGGTAAAGAGTTTGTGAGCTGGCTGTTTTTGTGTTTACATATTCTGTCTTTTTCCACTTTCAGATATTCATGTCCTTTTCTCCTTCACTTCTCAGGCTTTCAGTACTACTCATGAAGGGAAAGGACTTGAATGAATTTTTATTTTTAAATGAATTTTGCCCCAGAACTTCTGGATAACTCAGTGATTTGGGTATCTGTGCCTCCCTGACAGGGGCCGGACTCGGTGATCCTTAGAGTTCCTTCCAGCTCTGCAGTTCTAAGATGGTAATGATTAAGGGTTTTGTCTGCTAGATGGAAAACAACATACATTATCAACTTCAATTAAAATTAATTTTGTTCTTGCGACTTAATGCAGATGAAAATATTAAATTCATGGGAAATGTCTTTTTTTTCTTTGAAGTAAATTCACTTACAGCACAATCCTATAATATCTACTCAGAAGTAAGTCCCACTGAATTCAATGGCACTTACTCCAGTGAAAGTGGCGATAGGATTGCAGACTTGATATACGGACCATTTTTTGGTCTCAGTGCCATGAGAATTACAAATGCAAGAAATGACTTCTCTAGCTAAAACTGGTGACTAACTTATTTTCGATCGGAATGAGGAGCTGTGAGATTTAACTACCGTGTTTCCCCGAAAATAAGACAGGGTCTTATATTAATTTTTGCTCAAAAAAATGCATTAGGGCTTATTTTCAGGGGATGTTTTATTTTTTTCATGTACAACGATCTACATTTATTCAAATACAGTCATGTTATCTTTCTCTGGTTGCTGCACAATGGTGGAGGGCGGGGTTTCACTTAACTGGGGCTTATTTTGGGGGTAGGGCTTATATTACAAGCATCCTGAAAAATCATACTAGGGCTTATTTTTAGGTTAGGTCTTATTTTCGGGGAAACAGGGTATGTGACAATATGGCAGATCTTTGAGAACAAGGGTAGCACTTAATACAAGGCTGCACAACAGCACCCCTTAGATTCATCATCTTTATTCTTTTTGCATTTTTGAGTCCCATTCATGGGGCAAAGCTGAGATACAAATTGAGTAAAATAAGTAAATTTAAAATATTGATTTCATCTGGCAGATATTTCACAATTATTTCTGAAGCTTTCATTACAGTTTTTTTTCTGGTAAATCGTTTAAAATCTTTATGAACATTTATTGGTATTTAAGTACACAGAAGCAGTTGTAAAAATACTATTTTAAAGTTGACAGAAAATTCAAACTGGGATCATACATGTTACATTTTCTATTACCACTTGATGACATTTGCTGTCACTGTTGGCTGTGAAGTTAAATAATACCACATGTTTGGGGAAGCTGAGAAAGGGAGGATAGAAGCAGACATTAAAGAAAAGCCATCATTAGAGCTGAAAACATGTTAATGTTACACAGAAATTATTGAGGCAGTTTTCCTGTGTTTGTGAAATCAGACTTCAGAGGAATCCTATGCTTACATCTTGAAGACCAGTCACCATACAAAGCAAGCTAATCCGCATAGTCCCAAATGTTGAGAAAAGCTCCTGCTATGATGCTCAGACGCTCATATCTGGAAAGAATTTCCCCCCTCCAGTCAGGGAAGGAACAACATCCCTGGTGAATTTAAAGTCCACACAAGGAACAGTTTTGGGTTATTGAATTAAAGTTCCTCCAATTTTTCAGTCTTTTCACACACAGAATGGCAGCAATGAAGGAGTTGGAAAAGATAATCAAGTGAAAGGATGTGTCACTGGAGACCAAGACCAAGGTCACCCATACACTTGTATTTCTGACCACCATGTATGGATGTGAAAGCTGGACAGTAAAGAAAGCTGACAGAAAAAATATATTCATTTGAAATATGATGCCAGAGGACAGCTTTGTGAATACCCTGGACTGCCAGAAAGATGAACAAGTGCGTCCTGGAGCAAATCAAGCTTGAACTATTAAAAAAAAAATTGGGTGGAATAGTTGATACCTTGGAAGACAGGAAAAATACCTTGTAAGACAGAAACAAAATTTAAAAATACCTTGATAGGCATGAGCACTGAGCTAAAAACAACAGAATGAAATTTGACAGGTATAGGTTCAGAATCCTACACCTAGGGGAAAAAATCAAATGCACAATTATTTTTATCTTCCAAGATATTAGCTATTCCACCCAATTTTGTGTCATCTGAAAATTTGATTAGCATTCCCAGATCCAGATCATTAGTAAAAATATTGAAGAGCACTGGGCCCAGGACTAAACCCTGGGGTACCCCACTTGTTACCCCCTACCAGTTTGAGAAGCAGCTATTAATCATCACCCTCTGAGTATTATTCTGTAGCCAACTGTATATTCAACCTGACAGGTGTTCTATCCAGCCCACACCTAGTTAGCTTGCTAATCAGAATAGCATGGGGCACTTTGTCAAAAGCTTTGCTGAAGTCAAGATATACTGTGTCTACAGCATTCCCTTTGTCTCTTGGGGAGGTTACCTGATCAAAAAATGAGGTTAGTCTGGCAGGATTTGTTTTTGACAAATCCGTGTTGGCTTCTAGTTATTACTGCATTGTTTTCTAGTTGCTTGCATTGAATAGAATTATCCATTCAGTTGTATTGAGCCCTTGGTGATTCCATGAGCCAGCTCTCTCCATGATTTCCAATCTTAAACAGCTTCTTTCAGTTGCTTTATATTTTGGCCAGGTGCTTGCATAGTGACCGCTTTATAATCTGTTCCAGAATTTTCTCTGGGATTGATGTCAGGCTGACTGGTCATACATTCATAGGCTCACCATAAGTCAGAGGCAACTTGACAACAAGCACTCATCTGTTCAACTTTGTCTACCTGTATTGTGTTTTCCACGCAACCAGCCAAATTGGGCAGTGATTCCCACTGAGTTGAACTGTAATGTTAATTCATCTTCCTATTACTGGATTATTTCTGTGAAAGAGAAGGGGTCTTTTTAATGGTTAAAGATTTAACCTTATATTAATAATAGATATGGAGTTTGGTTATGGGTAGTAAGTTTGGTCAATATGTGACTAAATCTAAATCCAATCCATCATGTACAAATAGACTCATGCACTCCATGGTTTGCTTTTGTTTTTGGATTAATTCAATACCCAGAACAAATGCAAGTCCTTCACATTCTGACCTCCTTCCATCTCTAGTCTGCTGTAACTGATTGATTATGTACCGGAAAATCGATTCAAATTATGGCAGTATTTGCCAGGGTTTCCTTGGTACAAAGTACTTAGAATTGGTTTACCAGTCCCTTCTCTGAGGGTATTCTGTTACTTTGTAGCTTGCCCACCAATACACAGGGAACTCTGAAGATTGCAGACAAGGAGTTAGGCGTTGTAAATTATCTATTTGTTACATTTTTATCTTGTCTTTCCTCCAGTGAGTTCTGCATAGGTCACTTCCTCCCCACTTTATTGCCAACTACCCTGTGAGATAGAGCTGGCTATGAGAGTTATCGCTTGCCCAAGGTCTATACTAAATTAAAATATCAGAAAGGATTTCCTTTCTTCCTTCTACCAGTGTAATGAAGCAGGTAATCTATATAAATAGTGAAATCTTTGATTGTCTGGTTACTGGGTTGTGGTTTTTTGCATGAATTTGTTCCTCATAGTAGACAAAAGAGATGAATAAGTCCTTAATGACTGTAAACCTCTGTACAGCTTTTGGAAAGGAAAAGGTAGGCTGTCTGAAGCCGCATGAATTTGGAGCAGATTGGATGCATACAAGGAGTGAAGTATCCTTGTTTTTTTCCTCAGGTTTCCTATTTGCATTATATGAGAGCCTTTATATCATGCATGCCATTTATTCACAGATCTATAATAACAAGAATGTTGCTGACATCTCTAGATTAAATTCTGTACAGTTACTCCTGAATTGTATGGAAAGCTTTTTTTAAAAAGGTGATTTGAATGCTGGAAAATGGCATAGGAGAGAGACTGTGATTTTGGACTTTATTTATTCAGCATTGTGATTCCAAGTGCATGTGGCAGTGTGCTACTGTACCAATTGTAGTGAAATACGTTTCATGTGGATTTCAAATTTGTACTTAGGAATTGCAGTTAACCAAACCTCTACAATTATTTTACTCATATAACTCTAAAGAGCAAGCTCAAGGAGCCAAGACAACCTTTTGGAACATCCAGGTATCATTAAGTCAGCATTCTGTAAATTAAAGAACTTCTGCACTGGAGTGCTGCTTTAGGCTTGTAAGGAATGACTAATAGTGCTCAGTGGTTAAAAAAACACACCCTACTGTTTAGTGGTTAAAGTGTTGGGCTGGGCTGGGAGACATCCCCAATGAACCAGGAAACTCACTGGGTGACCCTGGGAATCATTGTCACTTAGGCTCATCGACTTCATAGAGTTGTGTGAACAAAGCAGGAGTGAGATGAGCATATGTTCTACTTTGAATTTATTAGAAGAAAAGTAGAATATAGACCTAACTAAAATATAAATACATAGAGGTCACGATAGCTTTTCTGAATCTAATTATCCAAACTGTGTGGATGGCATACAAGTGATGTGATTCATAAGTAGTGAACAGAAGAATAAAATCAGAGTTATAAAACCGGTCGCACAGTTCAAATTGATGTATAACTACTAACCATTATGGGTTGGATCTGGACTAACAATGCAATTTTAACTCAGAGATACATCTGTTGTAAAGTTTTTGGAATAGAGAGAAACCACCTCTGCCAGCACAGATCTCCTTCTCCTAACAAAACTGCATTCTGCTGGCTGACCTCAGAGATCTGCCAGCAGAACTGCTCTGCTGGCTAAGCTCTACCAATGGAAGAGCCAAAAAAAGTGGTAGATAAGGGGCAGAATGAGGGAGGAGCTAGATGGTGATTATCATTGTCATCCTCTTCATCATCTTAGAACTGCAGAGCTGGAAGGGACCTTATGGATCATCAAGTCTAGCCCCTGTTGGGGAGGCATAGTGGGGAATTGAACTCCCAACCTCTGGCTCCGCAGCCAGAGACGTAAACCACTGAACTATCCAGTGGTGTCAGATCCAAACTTCCTTGAACCTATGGACACAGCAGAAATCTGTATCAAGGTGGTGGTGGTTGTTGTTTTGTCATTAAGTCGTATCCGACTCTCCATGACCCCATGAACCAGAGCACGCCAGGCCCTCCTGTCTTCCACTGCCTCCTGAAGTTTGGTCAAATTCATGTTGGTAGCTTCGATGACACTGTCCAACCATTTCATCCTCTGTTGTCCCCTTCTCCTCTTGCCTTCACTCTTTCCCAACATCAGGGTCTTTTCCAGGGAGTCTTCTCTTCTCATGAGATGGCCAAAGTATTGAAGCCTCAGCTTCAGGATCTGTACTTCCAGTGAGCACTCAGGGTTGATTTCCTTCAGAATGGATAGGTTTGATCTCCTTGCAGTCCGGTGGACTCTCAAGAGTCTCCTCCAGCACCACAATTCAAAAGCATCAGTTCTTCGGCGGTCAGCCTTCTTTATGGTCCAGCTCTCACTTCCATACATCACTACTGGAAAAACCATAACTTTGACTATGCGGACCTTTGTCAGCAAGGTGGTGGTAGTCACAATTAATTTCCAGCATGCCTAGTCTTGACATATTTGGATCTCACACAGCTTCAGGTTGCCTAATGTCAGCTCAGCTTGTTGTCAGCCATTTTAGCTAATTAGGATTATACTCTTAGTTGCATGAAGGTTACATTAACATAAAGAAGTTAGTTATGACATAATGTCTGTTGATTTCAATGGGAACTTTAGTGTAACTGACAGTATGAATCCAATCCCATGATTATATCATGTTCATGTTATAGATTTAACTTAATATTGCGGGCACAGTATGCAGAAACATTAGACAAATAAATTGTGAGGTGAAAATATTTAGGTGAGAGTTCGTTCACTTTTTGAAATCCAGTCTACTAGAACCTAGTAGTCAAAATAGATTACATTTTTTTTCAAGTATGGGCTTAATAGTGCAATTCTGCACATTTTTATTTTGAAGTAAGTCCTGCTTTATTCAGTGAGGCTTATGCCCAGATAAGTGTTCATAGGGCTGCTTTGGAAGGAAGCTTTTGTTTCAGCTGGGTTCATAATATGAATTTAAAATGAACATTAATGTTGCAAATGCATTTCCTCCACTTTCTCTTTTTCAAGAACAGTGACGTTAACACAAATAGTGTAGAAGTGGGGGTGGGGGAGATCAAGGCTCAATGGCAACTGAAGTGTCACATCTGAAAAATGCTATGAACCTGACAATGGAACTTCCACATGTTAGCGTAGATACCCTCAAGGAAAGCATGTGAGTCCTTGAAATAAGTGAATAAATAATACAGAAAGGAGAAGTAATCATGTCCGCAGTATAACATTTTCATAAAAAGGCCCCGATGGGCAAAGTTTTACAGTAGTTTATATGCCTGAATCCCAGCATAAAATAGCCCTAATTACCTTTTAATCCAGAAAACCATGCAGTAGAAATGAAAAATAATTGCCTTTGTCAACATGTAGTTTTACTGAAAAGGGTACTTTTCAGAGAGAGAGAGAGAGAGAGAGAGAGAGAGAGGAGGGTGGTTAGCCAAATCTCATCCACCATTGCTCACCACAGTGTGGTAGTGACACTTACACAGCTCTTGAATGCAAACCAAGAATCAGGTTTCTTTGTTCATTGTTTGAACTGGATGTCCCATGAAGTGGTTAAGAAGTGCTTAGCAGTAGCAGTCAGGTGGCCTTCTGCCCCTTCTATACCATTCATCATGTATTGGAAAATGACATGGGCAATTCCACCTGACAAAACTTAGTAGATCCCTATAGTGTGTTGAGTGGCATATATCTAGAAAGTATGTTACACACACCCAGCCAGATACTTGTGAATTTCTTGTGTCTCAAGTCAATATAGTTGAGATGCAGTGGCAACTATAATTATGTAGTAGCTACTTAGGCAGCCAGGTCAACTGTATTCATGTGCTTCTAACAACACATAATGATTTAAAGCTTGAATCACATTTCTCATCTCTACCATTGGTTCTTGCTAACGAATAAATCAGAATCCTTTCTTCCTTATTTCGCTGCCTCCTCCACTCTATTAGATGAAAATAATAACAACCCCCTCCCTCATCCAAAGGCTTCTTCAGCGGAAAACAGAGCTTTGGGGTGTTTCAGAATCTGAAATGAGGGGTGGGGGAGGGGACAGGAAGATTTCAATTAGCTTAAATTAATTATTTCCTGTACCCACATCTGGTTTACATATGGTGGGGCTTTGCCCACACTTCAAAATATGAGCATGGCCTTGCTTTTATTATTTTCAAAACATTATTTCAAATGTGACATGAACTTCATGTGTGATCCAAATGATGGTGGTGAGTTTCCTGGGCATTCTGCTAGGCATTACCACTTGCCAGATTCTCCAGACTTCAGTCTCTAGTGAAAATATGCCACATTCAGGTGATGTCAAGGGCCAGTGCACCCCCTCTTTAGGAATGCTCCCTGGGCTGCAACCCTTTGTTGCTGCCATATCTCCTAAAGTCATCAGCAAACTACATAATTCCTCTAAACAAGCATTTTCTTGTTGAATTAAAGGGGGGTTCCCTGCTTGCTGCATAAAAATGACCTTATGGCTGCATGTGCCTAGCACATTGCCCATCTCCGACTTTTCTGAATAGAGAATATGCTCTAGCACACATCCAGTGCTCATTGATGGACATGCAGTGTTGAGGATTAATAGTGTGAGCAAGATTTCCCCTGCCATTGATCTTCTTATTCAGAAACTCCTGCTTAACTTCTGCAGAAGGCTCCCTGGAACATAATTCAAAGTCCACTCATATAACAGCTACAAACCCTTTGTCCTCTTCACTTGCACGCATATGTTACATACATGGTGTGTCCACCATTCTTTTACACACATATTCCTTCTTTACAGTAGCCCAACACACACACACACACACGTTGAAAAACAGGCATGACAGTTGCCTTGTGTTTTGTTGAGTAGTAAACAGATGAAAAAAGGAGTCCGTTTCTGGGATTCTTCCCTTGCTTGATGTCACTTTGCGAATTGTAGTGAGCAGAAGAGGGTATCCTGTAGACCATCTTAACTGCTGCCATTGGTGTTGTCAACATTCAGGCTGCCCTTTGCTATGTAAAGCTTGGCATCCTTTTTCCTGCTTGTAATGCAAGCACAATATTGTAGAATATTTTGGGCCATTTCTTGGCATTTGGATCATGGATACAGAAGCACAATATCCCACAGTCAAAAACCAGAGGGTTTTTTTTAAATAATTGAATAATACATTAAGTCAGTATAGACTTGATATTCTCCTTTCATGCAGTTTTTTTCTTTTGAAAAGGTCAATCTGTTCTTATTTTATTGTGCATGCCTCTTCCCAAGAAAAGGACACAGACAGATTTCTAAAAGGACACAAACAGAAGGGTGCACAGTTATAAAATCAAAGAACTATAGGATTTGTAAGGAGCTGGCAGAGATTTAATTCATGTCTTTACATTAAAGCGGGATCTTCTGCACAGGATCTCCAAATCCTATATTACTGTTAAAAAGCAAAGATTCCAACTCATCCCTGACCGACTTCCCAGAAATAGGAGGAATACCCTTTTGACGGCTAATTTTTAGACCGTTCCCTAACTGCTTTTGAAATAATTTTGTATTCAGAAATAATTTGTACATCATATACTTAGGGTACAGCAATCTAATACCCTGCAATGTTCCTCTTGTCCTATCTTTTCTGGCAGTCATTTTAAACTGAGCCTTAGATGTTCAGTAATCTATCTCATACTGCGCTTTTTGAAATCTCCTGAGAGAAAATGACATTTTCCTCAAAATAAGCTTGACTCTTAAAATAACAACTGTTTGTTTATTTTGTTTTGTTTTGTTTGTTTATGGCCCATCTTATATAATAGGATCTCAGGGTGGATTGCAAAGCTGTATAAAACAATTTTAAAACATAAGAAAATTGAAACAATTTAAAATAAAACAGGCCAAGTTTCTCATACTCACTTTGAGACTTGCACCACCTGCACTCTAGCCATCGGCCAGCTTGTTTCATCACCCATAGATCTTCTGTAAACCACAGGGAATTACAGGCTCTGTCACACCAGAATGGGAACTTGGGAACAATTGTATTAACTGCCTTTTCCATCTCATTATTCCACAGTGAGACCAAGGCCTCAACTGAATTACCAGTTCTGTCAGCCGGAAATTTCCCCAGATCATTTAGGAATCCTTTGGACTCCATAAGTCTCCAAGGGCAGACTACAGTGGTGCCTCGACTTACGAACTTAATTGGTTCTGGCACTCCGGTCGTAACTCGAAATGGTCGTAAGTTGAAGCACCATTTCCCATAGGAATGCATTGAAATGCAATTAATCTGTTCTGGCCAAAGAAAAAAATCACACACAAAAAAACACACACTGCAAGACCCATCGCAAACGCGATTAATCCGTTCCGGCCGAGGGGGGGAAAAAAGAAAAGCAAACAAACCGTGCAAGACCCTTCGGAAATGCAAAAAAAGCAAAGTAGAAAGCAAACAAACTGTGCAAGACCCTTCGGAAATGCAAAAAAAAAAAAAGCAAAGCAGAAAGCAAACAAACCATGCAAGACCTTTCGGAAATGCAAAAAAAGCAAAGCAGAAAGCAAACAAACCGTGCAAGACCCTTCGGAAATGCAAAAAAAGCAAAGCAAAAAGCAAACAAACCTCAAGACCCATCGGAAATGGGGAAAAAAACCCAAAAAAACAAACAACTCCTGCAAAACCCATCACAGCATAGAAACATAATCCCACCACCCAGCCCAAAACCATGTTGCAAAAGCCACCCAGAACAGTTTTTAAAAAGTAGAAAGCAGCATCTTACCAGGCAGTCCGAAGCCTCCTCCGATCGCACACTCTCTAACTGCTGGGGCTAAAAAGCTACAAAGAAGCAGCCTCTTCGTCACCAACGGTTAGCAATTTGAATTCCCCGCCTTTTTTCCCTGCCTTTTTCTGGTTGTAACTCAAAGTAGAAGCAAAATTTTGCAGCCGGAGCTGGTCGTAACTTGAAATGGTCGTATGTCGGGACGTTCGTAAGTCGAGGCACCACTGTATTTTAATGGGTTCCCTACCCCTGCAGGGGACATTCTGGTGCTTTCAAACCAAACTTCACAAGGAAATGATCTGGCCATGACAATGGGGTTATGGAAAAAGTCCCCCACCCAAACAAACAGATTTTCCTTCATTCTTCTGGTAGCAAAAACTGGATCCAGAGAGTGACCTGCCACATGTGTTGGGCCCATGATCTGCTCAGACAGTTCCATGGTAGCCATAAAATCCCAAACAAGGCCTGTTAGGTCAGCCTCAGCATGGACATTGAAGTGCTCCAGCCTCTAAACACTCAAGGTGCTCTCCAAATATGTTGGAGATAATAAAATTTTAAAGGATTAACAGATCAGTCAACTGGGGGAAGGTAGTAAACCTTCCCTTCAACATTGTTCTGCAGGTGTAAATTCATCTTTTGCTCAGTAAAGGAAAAAAGATTTCTTGCCTGCTTAGTTCAGATAAAAAGCAATGAGCTCCTTAATGCCCAGTCTGGTGTACTAGAGTGTGTAATTCCCATTAGTTTACAGAATTCTAGATGGAGTCCCTAACTAAGCCATGCTGGATGACAAAAACACAATAATTTCTACTGTGATTATATGCAGAAGTGGAGCTGCTATTCATTATTAATCTTCTTGAGAAAAAGAGAAATGGGAAGTAGGCCTCAGTTTTCCACAGTTAAAATCACAGTAAGGCCTGAAGCATTTAGCTTGTGGCTTATCCAGAGATGCTTTGAGTTGTTGGAGCTCCATTTCTCATGCTCTGCAACATCTCTGAGTGTGTTGCAGATATACCCAACAGCAGCTCTTCAGGTGGCCTTCATTGCAGGGAGTGGTTGAGCCCCATTGGTCAAATGAATGTTGTGGTGAAAACAGGTTCTGATGTGAACAAAAGCAGTCACAGAACACTGGGGATTGGAAAGGTACTTTTTGGGTTGTAGCTCCTAAAATACCCCAACCAGCATGACTGTTGCCTGAGGGATTCTAGGAGCTGCAAGACAAGTAACTTTCCCAAGCTGTGCTGCACACCACATTATTATTATTATTATTTATTTGATTTATATCCCGCCCATCTGGTATATTCTACCACTCTGGGCGGCTTCCAACAAACATATATACATTAAAATGACATAAAAACATTATAACATAATCAATAACAAAATAGTGCAAAACTATAAATGAAAATGAATAGCAAGAAAGAAAAAAGAGTCAAGTGCTGACAGGAGGGAAGGCCTGGATGTACAGCCATGTTTTTAATTGGCTTTTAAATGTACCCAGCGTGGGGGCCTCGCGGATCTCCGGTGGGAGGCCATTCCAGAGGCGACATTCTGGTGCCTTCTAGTCAACTTGAGATATGTTCCACATTAAATCCCGGTACACTTAGGGTCCTGTCCAAATTGGATCCATTGGTAGGACACTTAAAAAGCCTCGCTCAAATTCCCCAATCTGGAATTAGTTGCCATTGAAAAAGTGAATCATCCTTCTTAATCACTCACAATTGAATCATGGAAGAGCTGTACCTGGAATGTGTGGAGGAGTATAAATGAGTGTAAATTCATTATATCAGCCTTTTTATTTTCTGTGGAAAGAATATCAATGTATGAGGTGTTCAGTGTATGATCTGCCCTTCCCAACTGCACAAAGTGAAGAAACTGAAGCATAATCTGGACAAGATGAAGATGCTGCTGGTCAGTCCAAAGGCAGATCAGGCATGAAGGATTAAACCTGTGTGTTGAAAACTCAAGTTTGCACCTTGGACTGGATTCATTCTTCAGTCTGAGTGGCAGTAGCCAAGAGTGCTTTTGTATAGTTAAACGACTGTGCTACCTGCACCTATTCATTGAGATGTCTGATCGGGGCACAGTGACACATATCTTAGTTATATCCCTTTTGGATTACTGTAATGTGCTGTGCTGTCTGTGGAGCTGTCTTTGGAAAATGTTTAGAAACTTCAGCAAGTCCAGGAAGCCCCAGCTAGATTTCTGGCAGGAGCTGATAGGGAGTGTAGAATTTCCTTGTTACAACAGTGTCACTGGTTACCAGTCCATTTCCAGACACATTTTAGAAATACGGTTTTGACTTATTAAGTCCTTGGGTCCTAGCTATATGAGCCCTTTATGAACCTCTCCAGGTTCAGGGGAAGCCTTCTCTCATTCCCACTCCCCTCACAGCCATGCTTGGTATGAACATAAATAAGGGCACACAGTTTGGGCAGCTGCTCGCAGGCTGTGAAACTCCTTCCCACTGGAGATCAGTCTGGCTCCCTCCCTTGTTGTCCTTCTATTGGTACATGAAGTGTTTCCTTTTAGACAGGCTTTTAGTAATTAATGCTAAGGATGACATTTTAATAGGGGAATTGACTCTCTTTTTTTGGTCTTTTAAATGTGGTTTTAAATTGTTTTAAAAGGAATTTTATGTAGTACTTTTAAAATTATTAATATATTTCTAATACTGTAATTTGTAATGATTAAGATTTAGGCAGAGGTAAACCAGCTCACAGAGCATAACAGAGTATAAATGGGGCCTCCTGCCTGGAAATATTCTGAATGGTTAGAAAGAAATGAGAATAATTTAATCCATACTAACCTTTGCTAAGAAATGTATCAAAATCAAAGCTAATCTTGCACATGCCCAGCTCCCATGATGTACTGAATCAGGGTGCACATAGTAAACATTTTCGATCAAGGATGTTTTAATCAGTGAATTAACTCATTGGGGGCAGGCACCAATTTTAATCATATATTTTATTCATGCTTCCTATCTTGGGATCCAAAGAATCACCCTAGTCTGCTCAGTTACAAATAGGTTCTGCATGTTATTACCTTCATTTTTCTTAAAAGGAGCTTTCCAAATTCTGTGAGTGTCCTTAGTTTCTAAGCCAGCTGCAGGGGGTGGGGAAGCCTCTTCTCCCAGAAACAGCACATAAATCACAGAAGAAGGGGGAATCACTGCCGTCCCTTTTTTAAGCAACAGCACCTGTACAGGTCAGTAGCTTTTGTGGCTTCAGATACCAGGAAAAATAGAGTTAATCTTTTCAAGCATGGATCTCTAGATAAGATCCTCATAATAGAGGACACCCCTGGATACTGGGTGATATTAAAGCACCCATATTTGAAGAGCAGGTCCCAAGGCTCTCAAAGTTACTTAATTTAATGTAAGTGTATGTGTGAACTTGTAACACGTTTGAAATTCTTTGTGATTACAAATGTTAGCAAGTGTTCAATAATCTTAGAGTCTGTTTCAAATCTGAAA
The DNA here is from genome assembly GCA_037013535.1 of Intellagama lesueurii. Lineage (NCBI taxonomy): Eukaryota > Metazoa > Chordata > Lepidosauria > Squamata > Agamidae > Intellagama > Intellagama lesueurii. Next base: position 105,871,285 of record JBAJHW010000003.1, read on the forward strand.
GGTAATCATATATCTCAGACAAGAAACAAAATAAAACCAAACCCAAAAAAAGAAGCAGCAAAAAATACTCTTTCTCTAATGTTTGAGGAAGTAGACTTGATCCACAAAAGACACTAGCACTGAGAAAAACTATTTGCCATGTAGTCTCTGTCTGAGGAAGCGAACTTGGTCCATGAAAGCTCATATTAAAACATAGCAGTTAGTCTTTAAGGTGCCACAATGTTTTTTTTTGTCTTTTTTTTTTAATTTTGTTTTATTTCTTGCCTGATATGTTTGCACAGACTAATACAGCTATCACTTCAAAATTATATAGCTGTTCCTTATATGGGTTCTTCTTGTAGTGAGGCTCTGAATTTCACCCGCCGCTGGCTAGCTGATTCGTATATTATCCACTGCACCACGTGGCAGGTTATAGCTGGAAGTGAGTCAGGTGAATCTTACTTAATATGGATGCAACTTGTGGGATTAATTTGTCAAAATAAACCCAGCATTCATTACTCTGTGGAAATGGACTAATTGGGAAAAGATAATATTTAAGTTAAAACCTTTCCCTTTGGTCATACAGTGGTCAGCCAAGAAAATATCTTCTGTTTGGTGTGTACATCAGCTGAGCCTAAACCGCTTGTTCCTGTTTCTGAGCAGGGAAAGCTACAGCTCACATCCCTTTGTCTATACTTGGCAGTGCTTTGTCGTTTACTTCTAATTTAATGCTTTACACATAGAGGTAACAGCAGGAGATGAAGAGAGATAGGTGTACATTGCCAAAAAGTGCTGTCGAACAGACTGGGAAAGCCTTGGAATTTGGCACAGACCTTACATTAAAAACCAGTGTTGACTCTAGTTGCCCTGTAATTCATTTGTGTGTGACATACATTGCAAATTCCTGGTTAATCTTTTGGAAATAAGTAGAATTATCCACACACGCCCCCTTTTTGCCATAGCATTGAATGTTCTCCCTCCATCTTGTGTTTGCAGGCGCTGTTTCTGCCTGCCTGTACAAGCAAATGTAAAATTGTCCACAAGTAATGTGAATGGCTCCTACCCATATTTTGTGCATTTCACACATTAACAAGGAATGGGACCATGTATAGTGTACTACATTCTGACAGTATGCCAGCAGCATTTTGGAGTGATGCTTTTGCATATCTAACCAGAAAGAATATACCTCTTCATTTCATGTACTTTTATGCATTCTGGCAAGGAGTAAATGAAGTTAATAACAAGTTAAGGAACCCTGCCATTCTGTATTATAGAAGAAGCTTCCTGTACGTAACAATACAGAATTGGCTGTGGTTTAGAATTTTGTACTTAGCATTGCAAATTAGGCTGCTGTCCTTTCCCTACTGAGTTGCTCACTGATGATCTGGAATATTTTATTTTCGATTGCATTTCCCCAGGGGGACTTTGCAAATTTAAATTCCAAAGAGACTTCTGAAAGGCTGTAGCCAAATGAATTGCATTAGTCCTTGATATAGGTAGAACTACCAGGTGCAAAACTGTGGCAGCATTCTCAAGCCAGCAGACATCCATTGTCACTTCAGCCCTTGCCTGAAACTCTGCTATAAAACCTTGATTTATGGGAAGCTTATTTGAGACTGGCAGAGAAGGGAATGACATGTATTTTTAAAAAATGACAATCAGTGCCTTATATAAAATAGTGAACTGTATGAATTACTTTTTTCTTAGGTATTAGTTCTCTTGCATAGGGAGATTTGTTTTATTACCCTGCTGCCCTTTTTGTCTTCAGTCCCCTGTTGCAGAAAATGTATATTTAATGATTTATAGATACTCCTGATTTGAATTTGTACTAACACAGATTGGATAAATTCTGTGCAGATTTTAACCACATGGAAAAATGGATCTGTCATTCAGGTACTTGTTTGGATGCAACTAAATTAAAATGGATTACATGAGTTGATTTTCATGGAAGGTTCATCCATGTGTATCTGTATTAGAATCACAGGCTTAGCTGATGGGGGTTTTTGTGTGTTTTTTTTTCCATTTCTTGTTGATTATGCCATTGGTAGAAAACTACAGACAGAATATTCTGTTTCCAGTGACTGGCAAGGAGAAAAATGTTCCTTTGGGGCTAGTAGGATAAAATTTTCAACTTGCATGCATAGTAACAACAAAATAATTTCAGCAGATTCGTTAACACTGACTCTAAACACATGATTTGGAAATACACAGTTTACCACATACAACATGCTTTAAAAATTAGGGGCAAGCAGTGTCATAATCTTGTATGTAATATATTTGTGAAAAAGCAATCATACTAATTAAAGTTCCTTGCTGACCTTATGTTCTTAAAAGATTGTTCTTAAGTTGTCTGCAGATAACAGAGTAGAAAAATGGTAAACATTTTAAAAAGACAATGGCTGAAATCCTGCTGCACAGTTACGAAAGTGATGTAACTTTTAGAGGCAAATTGCCAGAAGTTAAGAAATCTCTGTAGACCTTATTGCCAAAGTATATGACTCAGTTTGCAAAAGATCATGTCTATGATGCAGTAAATCAAAACTATCCCCCGGGGTGTGTGTGTTGATTTTTTAAATTTTTATTTCAGACAGGAAAAGATAGAAAGGGGAAGGGGGTTGTTAGTTTATATTTCAATATGTATTTCTAAAAATGGGAGAAGAGATTTCAGTTACACAGAGAAGGCTGCCTTTTATCAGTCCTTTCTTTGCAGTGGTGCATGAATCTCAATCTTAGCTTTCTTATGACAAGTCCTGTGGTTCCTGGGAAAGAAATATTTTCTTCCTGACCTTCAGCTGCATCTCACAAGATGTGGAAAAAGCTGTAGGCATGAGAAGGAGTTTAATATAATCAGAAAAACAGCAGAGAGGGAGATTTGCTCTAATGCTAGCCACTCAGTAATACCATTGCCCTTAGGAAGCTGTGTGCAGTGTGCTATGGAGGACTTGTTGGGAGTGCCAGCTGGACCAGGTGTATTTTGATAATATCTCACAGACAAAAAATGTGGGTAGTACTGTACTAGAAGTGCAAATACTTTATTTGTTAACGTATTTCTATACTGCTGTTCATCAAGGCTCTCTGGAGCAGTTTAAAAATGCAAAGTATGATATGTTGTTAAAATAATATATATCAGCAAAAACCCTGGATCACATGTTTTACAAATAATACCTTCTGCTTCCTTCCTTGTGCAATTAGCCAGTGAGTCCCAACACTTCTTGTAACATACGTAGTTTACAGTTGCTGACCAAACTGACAGGGGAGTGAGGAGAGGAGAGGATGGAGTTGCAGTGTATGCTCCTGGATGTAATGTATAGCAAAGTGTCCATGGGCTGCATGCAGTCCCCTCCCTGTTATTTTTGCCCCCTACGTTTCCAGTTTCCAACACATCTAAAATAATCAAAATGAGTTGGTAAGAAAAAACAAACAAACAAAAACAGAAGGGAGAGGGATGGAAAGGGGATACTCTTATTCTGCCATTCTGCAGATGTTTTGCATTTAGGCTACAAGGGTCTCAACCAGGCAAGGAACACACCAGACAGGAGTATATTCCCATGAGGGTGATGAAAAGAGGAATCCAAAAAGCCAAGCTGGGTGGGTAAGTCTAGGGGATACAATAATGGAGTGCAAATACTAGAGAGAATGGGTAGTCAGACTTCAACTGGAAATCCAGGCTATACCTTGCAGTCAGTCCAAGCAAAACAGCAGCCAGAAGTGACATCAATGATGACTGTGGATCAGGTTGCCAGACAGCCAACCAAGCAGGAGCCTGACATGCCAAGAGCACAAGAGGTAACAGAGGTCCATATCAAGTTAGTCATGGAGAAGGAAAGCCAGGAAAGGTTCGGGAAGCAAAGCAGGGCTTGCTGGTGTTCTACATACTCACCAATGATCCCATTAGTTTCATCAGCCTGCAGCAGAGCCTCCTGTAGCTAAGCTGCCATGTTGCCTCATCCAAGGACTCAGCTGCAGGTCTTCCAGCATTAGGTCTCCCTAGGAAGAAACCCAAGGATGCCCCTTATCGTGAGGAGGTGCTTAATCCCAAGAATACCTTTCTTGCAGCTGCCCTGTGTTGCTTTCAGCATGGCTTGTGCCTTTGTGTAGTGCAGGTCTCTTGGACTGAGGAATATCCCCATTTCCTCCTCGGACTCTGGCCATGGGGTGTTTGCATCAGCAGGAGGAAAGGTCCCACCAATTGTTTCTTCTGGTCCTGGAGGTTCTGGTTCCCTGACTGAAGATAATTCCTCCAATAGGAGCATGATAGCAGAGCTCTATGGTGTAGAAAGGTATTCTGGCATCCTCCTACACCATACACCAACCACCACCGTTTTTACCAAATTTCAGGGGCAACTGTAGCAGTGGCAGGCATCTTAGATAGCACCAGGTGCTGAACTGTAGCAGTGTCAGTGTGGCCCCCAGTGGATTTTAGGATCCAATACAGCACCCAGGCACTCGGGAGTTGCCCAGAATGGGGCTAATAATGGGACCATAATGGTTTAGTTTTCAAAAAATCTCATTCCCTGTAGATGACAACATTTTATATTTGCTTGTTTCATTCAGAGTCCACTCCAGTGGTAATACTAATGATTTTCCTCACAATACTGTTGTGGATTTGTGAGTGAATAAATGTTGTGTAGCAAATACAAAACTGATCAGGGATTTAAACCGAAATCTATGGAATCCAAGTTCTGCATTATAGTTACTGCACCCTTGTGAATGCTACAGTTGTTACCAGCGGTGAACCACACAAACAGCTTCCATTTCCAACACAAATAAGGAGCAGAATAGCATTGTTTACTACTCACTGCAAAGATACTAAAATTATGTATACAGATACCCGAGAGGTGTTCAAATCAGTATGTAAATAAGGTCATCTTTTAAGCTGGTAAAGTTAAAAATGAACTATATAGTGTGATATGAAAGAATTATATGGTTCTGAAAACAAGATTTACACAGTCTGATTTAAGATTAAATGATAGATTTGGAAGTACAGTAAGTTCCACTATATTCAGTGATGCCTACTTACACCTGCTTAAGTGTCAGCTTTAATTTTTGTAATGCAAGGTTTAAGGGGTTTGATCTGGAGATGCCATTCAGCTAGGTGCTATTTGGAAGTGGAAGGGTGTTTTCCCACCTTAACACAACACCTTTGCATAAGGAAAGAGAACTGAAATGTGACAGAGTGCTTCCATTAGCACATAAATGCTTTGAAACCTCTTTTGCAGAAGATCAGGTATAACATCTAAAGATTGGTATGTGAAGTAAGTCTGTTACAGGCAGTTTTCATCAGGTAGGCGCGAGAAATTTGCAGACCAGTGCTAGTGCCCGAATGTCCTCCACTCCCATATATTTCTCAATCCAAACCAAAATATTTAATGTCATATATTTAGATAAAAGCAATGTATCTATGTCTGTGTTATTTGCAAGCATGTCTTGAGAAATGGGAAGTAAGATCTGTCTTTATTGATAAAGTGAATGTGATAAGTAGTCTTTTCCATTTGTTTGAGTAATTGATTGACCTGTATACCTCAGGGTACATTAATGGTCATAATACATTAAGATGAAAATTTGCTGCTGAGTGTAAAATCTTTGAAGGTATTGAAATTGTATTTCTTTTGGGATGGCTTGTGGATTGCAGCAGGGATGGTGTTTTACCCCAACATTTTAGGAGGAATTCCTTTTTCCTGTCACAAGCCATGTCTGGTCCCTTTAGTTCTGACTTGAAAGAACATTTAAACACCTATAAAGACTAACTGATGTTCTGTTTTTCCATATGCGATGCAAAGTAAATAGGTTTGTAGTAGGAGGAACTTGAAGAAGAAGAAGGTGGATGCTATGCACATTTCCTAACAAGGTTCTGTGATCTGTTATAATGGAAAGGAAGGAAGGTTTTGCTTTTTATTCAGATATGGAGATGGTTTGTAAGAGTAAGAAGCTTTCATTTGGCATGAAGAAGTAACATTTCTATTTTGCTACTACTGGGATTTCTCCATTTTTTTCAATGCTTCTGTTTGTTAAGAGTCTTAATTTTTTTCATTGCTAAGTGGTTGATCATAGTGTATTCTCTAGTGTTAGTCCTCATTATGTCTCATGGGCCCCAAATCTAACCAACTAATTATTTATTCTCCCACAATCTCACCATTACAATATCTCTAATCAAGAATAGATCAGAATCTTATTCTTATTCTACAGGAGCCACCCAGACCATACCACAAATTACTGAAATGTTTGTCAGTGCAGGGTTGAACTAAATGTAAGAGAATAAGTATTTGGGATGATAATGAACATGCATAAAATTAACGGATCTTTTAAAACTACGTATCTGCAGCCCTTACCAGCTCACTGTGATACTAGTTTAGCTGATAAGAGAAAAAGATGCTGAAGGTTTATCTGTTAAAGAATATATGGGGCAGGCTCATTTGCAGTGGACAGACATTAAGGTCACTGCTGTGTTTGTTTACTGCAGGTGTAATGGCAAATGTAGAAGTAACTACGATGATGTAGAGCAGTCCATTTGTCTGCCTGCTTGTACAACTGCCTGTGTGAACAGCCATGCAAGCAGGGAGGCAACTAGACCTCTCTGCCAAAGCCACTTCTACATTTACAATTACATGTGTGTAAAATTGAAGAGGGTGGTGGCGTCAAGATTTGACCTTCAGTAACTCCTGCTGATAAAAACACTGGTGCTTTTTTAAAAATATCTGTTTCTAATTTTGTGGGAAGAACATGGTTACTATACTGTAAGTGTGACTGGCCTTTAGAAATTCATTTGTAGTCTTTTGAAGGCAGACCTTAAGAGTAGCTTTCTTGCTACAATGAATGTATCTCAGAATGAGAGAGACCTAAGAGGTAGCTGATGAAAGGCTGTGAGGCTAGTGACAAAATATGTTTGTCTTTCAGATCCCCAGCTCAAGGGTATAGTGACCAGGTTATATTGCAGGCAAGGCTACTACTTGCAAATGCACCCCGATGGAAGTCTCGATGGAACCAAGGATGACAGCAGCAATTCTAGTAAGTGCTTGCTTTAGGAAACTATTTGTACACACACCTCTCCCACATGTAGTGTGTTGAGTTACCCATTCTGAGATGTTATGTTCTGGTATCTTTTTATGGCTTTTGTTCCCCTCCCTTCTCCAAAATATCCTTTATCAAAAGTGCTTTTTTCAAAGCAGGATTCAAGACTTCTTCTTCTTCTTCTTTTGTAATCTCTCTTTCTTCATACTTATAAATAAGAAAACGCGTCTGGTTTCAAGCTGTTCACTAGAGACATATGTTCTGCTGTTTCTTATGTGTGTGTGGAAATGTTTACTAAATTTGGAAAGAAAAAAAAAACACTGCTCAAGTTGCTAATTTTGACCAGAAACTCATTGTTTTGAGTAGAACCTACTCATATTAGATGAGCTCTCATAAAATACTGCTACATCTAAAAGGCCTTTAATATTTATTGCAATAATAAAAAAAGAACTTCCAGGGGGGGAAATGTTATTTCTTGGATGATACAGCTGTTGCTGCTGAATTCAGCCCAGACCAGGATTTGATCGTGGATTTTCCAGTGTGTAAACACAATTCTCATGGCAGTTCACTGAAATCTGCTGCATTTTTAGAGCATTTTAGTCTGGACTAGAGTTTCAATCAGCTCCCCCAGCCTCAGAAGAACTGTCCAATCCAGCCGTCCGCTTCACAGATGCAGGCTAAAGAAAGCTGTTTGGCTTTGAGTACCAATGTCTGCTTATGGGACCAATCTTAATAAATGTAATTCTCAACTATTTCCTTGCAAAGAACCCTAGGAACTGTGGTTCAGAGGAGTGCCCTGGAGCTCTTTAGGAAATTCAGAGTATCTCACAAACTACAAAGCTTATGATCCCTGAGGATGGAGCCCTAGCAGATAGTGTTATCATGCTAATATAGTTGTATAATGCAAATGGGTTTGAAAACAACCTGTCAAATTCTATGCAAAGCCTGAACCAACTGAATGAGAATAGAGTCAACCTCTTTCCATACACCCAGTATATACCCAGGCCCTTTGACAGCCTTAGTGAGACCTGAGAAATGTTGAGGTCTCTCACCCTTGTTCCTCCCATCCTCAGATTCAACTAATATGGGAGGGTGTCTATAGATTTTGGTTAGCAAATCCCTTCTTAATGGGGATGGCCTGAACCCGACAGGGTAGTGCCCACTTGCACTAAATGACCAATTGCCACTTCCTGTGCTACCTTGCACATATTTGCCACCAAACAGCAGTTAAAATTGGAGGGGGGCCCCCCTTGCATTTTTGGTCCAGGTGTTAAGGGCCATGTTGCCCGTCTACATAAGGGATGTATATATTTTAGACGTAAGCCCACTTTTCCAGCCCATTGTTGTGTCTTGTCATTGAGACTTGTCATTTGTGTCTCACTGGTGATCCAGATGGACTACAATCTGCTACCATTCTTACGTGGTTTGGGGGCCTGAAAAGTTATACAGAGCTCAACGCCAGCAGGCACCTTTGAACCCAGCTCTGTGGATTTGACTTGGGGATGGCTCCAATCATGCATTAGGCTGAGAAATTCTCACAGCCGCACTTTCTGATGCCTGAGTTCCTGAGTTTCCAAATGACAGTTTTGTTTGACTCAGAAAGCTGCCTAAAGCAAGGGGAAAATCTCTGTGATACAGCCACAGATTGCGGGGAGAAGGCTCATCAGAGACTTCAGGAACGGGCCCTTGCCATTTTCTTTCCTTCCTAGTGTGCACTGCTGTGTGTAAGTTGATAATATGACCTGCATACCTGCCAGAAATTCATTCAGTTTCCATTCTCTAACTTGGCTCTGGTTCTAACTTAACCTCATGGCTAAAACGTGTCTAGTTTTTAAACTGCCGTCTGCCCATCAACTCCCTCTATTTTCTGATCCACTTAGCCTAGTGCTAGAATTGTGTTTTTGGACTACAACTCCCAAAATTACCCTGGCCACTCTGTGGCCTGAGGAATTCTGGCAGTTGTAGGCTAAAAACACATATTTACTTTCCTCTAATGTCCAGGGGTCCTGGGGCTGAACATGCCCATCCCTAGAGCTTGGCGGCTGTTCCTGTGCTCCTCCCAATTCCTTCCTGAAATTATTTTTTAAAAGCCCCCATGTACCTGCTAGTGGCTAGACTTTTAACTACTAGTGATTGCTCATATTCCATATGAACTCCTTCATCCCTGTGTATTCATTTTAGAAAATGGGTTTAGTTTTTCCCTCCTGAGTTCTTGAAGCCCTGAACATACTAATAACGTCAGGAGAGAGCTGTGATTGGAACCACTTTCAGAGACTTAAGGGAGAGATCCTTTTCATTTTTATTAAATAACAAAACTAAACATGAAAGTTACATTATTAAACTTAAATCAAAGGCCAAAGACCTGTTGCTCCATATCACGTGCACAGTGCTCTGTTTCATGCACAGTGGGGCTTTTTCAATGGTTGTGCAAGGTGGTATCCAGTACATACTTGCAAAAGCAAAATCCCATTGAAAACAATGGGGCAATTTCTGGTTTGTGTGAAGGTAATCTAGAGATCATAGGATCTCCATGGTCACAGCCTTACTTGTTCAACATTCTAAAAAAATAAACAAATTGGAATGAAATTACAGAAAGGAAAATAAAACAGGCTTTTGGTCAGAATCTGTTCAGTTAGTATTCACTTACGTCTTTCTGTGGAACAGAAAATGGTGGACAGAGTGCCTGAAGAGGCTCGTAACATTGTACAGGAGGCAGCAACAAAATCCATCCCAAAGAAAAGGAAATGCAAGAAAGCAAAGTGGCTGTCCAACGAGGCCTTACAAATAGCAGAGAAGAGAAGGGAAACCAAATGCAAGGGAGATAGGGAAAGTTACAGAAAATGGAATGCAGATTTCCAAAGAATAGCAAGGAGAAACAAGAGGGCCTTCTTAAATGAACAGTGCAAAGAAATAGAGGAAAATAATAGAAAGGGAAAAAGCAGAGATCTGTTCAAGAAAATTGGAGATATTAAAGGAACCTTTTGTGCAAAGATGGACATGATAAAGGACAAAAATGGTAGGGACCTCACAAAAGCAGAAGACATCAAGAAGAGGTGGCAAGAATACACAGAGGAATTATACCAGAAAGATCTGGATGTCCCGGACAACCCAGATAGTGTGGTTGCTGACCTTGAGCCAGACATCCTGGAGAGCGAAGTCAAGTGGGCCTTCGAAAGCATGGCTAACAACAAGGCCAGTGGAGGTGATGGCATTCCAGTTGAACTATTTAAAATCTTAAAAGATGACGCTGTTAAGGTGCTACACTCAATATGCCAGCAAGTTTGGAAAACTCAGCAGTGGCCAGAGAATTGGAAAAGATCAGTCTACATCCCAATCCCAAAGAAGGGCAGTGCCAAAGAATGCTCCAACTACCGTACAATTGCACTCATTTCACACGCTAGCAAGGTTATGCTCAAAATCCTCCAAGGCAGGCTTCAGCAGTATGTGGACCGAGAACTCCCAGAAGTACAAGCTGGATTTTGAAGGGGGAGAGGAACTAGAGACCAAATTGCTAACATGTGCTGGATATTGGAGAAAGCCAGAGAGTTCCAGAAAAACATCTACTTCTGCTTCATTGACTACGCAAAAGCCTTTGACTGTGTGGACCACAGCAAACTATGGCAAGTCCTTAAAGAAATGGGAGTGCCTGACCACCTTATCTATCTCCTGAGAAATCTCTATGTGGGACAGGAAGCAACAGTTAGAACTGGATATGGAACAACTGATTGGTTCAAAATTGGGAAAGGAGTACGACAAGGGTGTATATTGTCTCCCTGCTTATTTAACTTATATGCAGAATACATCATGCGAAAGGCTGGACTGGATGAATCCCAAGCCGGAATTAAGATTGCCGGAAGAAATATCAACAACCTCCGATATGCAGATGATACCACTCTGATGGCAGAAAGTGAGGAGGAATTAAAGAACCTCTTAATGAGGGTGAAAGAGGAGAGCGCCAAAAATGGTCTGAAGCTCAACATCAAAAAACTAAGATCATGGCCACTGGTCCCATCACCTCCTGGCAAATAGAAGGGGAAGATATGGAAGCAGTGACAGATTGCACTCATTTCACACGCTAGCAAGGTTATTGCACTTCTTGGGCTCCATGATCACTGCAGAAGGTGACAGCAGCCACGAAATTAAAAGACGCCTGCTTCTTGGGAGGAAAGCGATGACAAACCTAGACAACATCTTAAAAAGCAGAGACATCACCTTGCTGACAAAGGTCCGCAGAGTCAAAGCTATGGTTTTTCCAATAGCAATGTATAGAAGTGAGAGCTGGACCATAAAGGCTGACTGCCGAAGAATTGATGCTTTTGAATTGTGGTGCTGGAGGAGACTCTTGAGAGTCCCCTGGACTGCAAGGAGATCAAACCTATCCGTTCTGAAGGAAATCAACCCTGAGTGCTCACTGGAAGGACAGATGCTGAAGCTGAGGCTCCAGTACTTTGGCCATCTCATGAGAAGAGAAGACTCCCTGGAAAAGACCCTGATGTTGGGAAAATGTGAAGGCAAGAGGAGAAGAGGACGACAGAGGACAAGATGGTTGGACAGTGTCATCGAAGCTACCAACATGAATTTGACCCAACTCCGGGAGGCAGTGGAAGACAGGAGGGCCTGGCGTGCTCTGGTCCATGGGGTCACGAAGAGTCGGACACGACTTAATGACTAAACAACAACAACACGTCTTTCTAGTACTTCATAGATATGAGCAACTATCTTAACACAGAAACTGAACTGGGAATAAATTCAAAGTCATGAGCCTATATAGTTAGTTATAGTCTTATTTAAGCCTCTCTCATATAGCTACAGTCTGCCCATTTGTAACGTGGGGGGTAGTAGTACCAACCTACCAATATAGGAATATTGTATGGATTACTGAGATAATATTTGTGAAATGTGGTGGACCCTCTGAAACACTGTATAAATTACTGTAACATTTATTTCTATTCACAGGACATGGGCATAACTCTTTTTATTTCCGGTTTTCATCGTTAAGAATCGTTCCCCCCAGGCTTTACTTTAATTTCCTCTTCTTTAACACATATTGTAATAGCTTGGCACTGGGGCTTAGCTGTTCTGATTAGCCTGTACTTTCGATATTCACCTCACAATTAACTCAGCCAAGCAAATTACTGAAAAATTGTTCATCTTGCCAAAGGTTTTTATTTTATTATTTCAACATGTGGCTTGTTTGGTTTTTGGTGCCTTCCTTTTCACAGTTCTCATTTGTTCAGCCTCATTTGTTCACAGTATTTAAACCAATCAACTGACAAGTTGCCCAATTTTATTTGTGGATGCCATTGACACCAAATATAGCATGATGACATCATAGACAGAAATCAAATAGATTGTTATCTCTGCTCAGATTAAATGGCAGAGAGGCCAGGAACATAGAAGACAAGGAAGATGAAGTAGAGAAGCAGTGTTGGGATGATGCAAATATATTTGAAACAAAAGTTTTCAAAATCACAAAATGTAAGAGGCACTTGATGGCCTTAATGCAAGTAAACATACAGAGATATGAGCCTCTTGGGACCAGTTTGGAGTCTTTTAACATTTCTGAAAGCTTTTTTTTAACTCTAAAAGTACTGCTTTTGCATATATATCTTTCTCAGAATTGGGTGAGCCATCCAGTCCTACTCTCTACTGCAGCTGCTGGGGTGAATGCATGTAGAAATTTGTACTGAATCTGTTTTGGCATCATTCTGTCCCAAAGAAACACAGCAAAGCTCTTTAGTGCACACCATTTGTCACTCAGTATGAGAAATCTCCTTAGTCATATCTCCTTTCTAATTCAAGATTGCAATAACTTTTAAAAAGCAGAGGCTAGACTGCTCCCTTCTCTATGTTCCTCTGCTGTGAAGAGGATTTTCTAAAATACTTCACTTAATGGTGACTAATCCCAGCCTTCTCCCTGTGTCTGAGAAAACAGCTTCTTCCACATACCCCCATGGTCTATTCTACAATCTGGAATATGAATACACATGGAGGAGGGTGACCCATTCGGATGACAAGCAAGTCAATAAAATGTGCTTAGGGCAGGCCTGTCTAGAAGAGGGCATTCCCTCTTCTTTGTTGCCACAGCAAAGGTTCAACATGGCTGCACTGCCTGGCACTCTGGATGGAGCAATGGAGGGTGAGGCATTGCATCTGTTGATACAGGGAAGCAGGGAGATGGGTTTCTTGCCACACAGGTATCCCACCATGAGTGGTGAATGATGTCTGGATGGGGGGGGGAGGGGGGAATTTCTCCTGCAATGGTTTGGTGAGGTGTAGCCCCATCAACCTGGGCCGTTGGTGCCCAGTGTGCATACGTAAGCAATTCATGCATAATAGTTCATGAAGACACAGGAGTCAAAGACAGAGTCTCATCAGCTTAATATTTAACTATACTATTTAGAGACAGTGCTCCCTTGCATGATTCTGCCCTGAGCTTATTTTAGTGTTGTTTAACTGAAATGTGTCTATTAAAGCCTGGCTATGCCACATATAGAAGACTAATGATTAATATGTTATTTACTTCTAAGGATTAAGCAGTCTTCTACATTATATGTCAGGTTCAAAAATTGAACTCCTGTTAGAACTAAGGTGTAGCGAACCACAGTTAGACTAGTTGCCTCAAAGTGCCAGACAACACTCTTCCTTGGTGTCTGCTAATCCTGCAGAAGATTAATGAGGGAACCCCATTTTCTCTGTGTATATCCTGTGACTATTACTGCCATTGGTTTGTTCTCTTTTTCTCTTTGACGCAGCCATCTCATGACAAACAATAATGAGCAATTCCAAAATCTACGGCAGAGCCGTGCCTTTATTAGGACCAAACAAAATGTCCTAAAATAGTTACCAAGGCTTCCAAAATTCAACCATAAATTCTGCATGGGTCACAGTTTGAGATGGAGTCTAATGAGATCACGGGTGCAGTCTGGTTACCCTCTTCTAGATGCTGTGCAAGTTTCAAGTTAAAATAGGGAGGGTGGATAAATAGAAGAAACAGATATATGGCTGATACCCTATTTACAAAAAATCTAATTGTTTACTACTTATTTCCCCTTCCTCACACTAGGGGCAACCTCTGTGCATTAACTAACTAACATGGAAAACATGTCCAAGACAGATTTTGACTTTGCCAGAGTTTAGAAATTGACCTCTCCTTTTTTGCAGCTGGGGGTGGGAATGCAGCCCCCAGAATTCCCTAGGCAGCACAACCACTGGGAGTTGTTGCCCATAAATATTACTTTCCCCACTTCTGGATTCTACTGTTTGGCAATCACTTCAATGCCTGTTGCTTGTAGTCTACATGCAGCAAGCTGCTGAAGTACTACAAGCAGCCTGGTGGATTCAGGTTAGGGAAGTTGCTTAGCATCATGACCGAAACCGGGGGAAACAGAGTGAGAAGTACTGACCTGACATATGAAACAGTTGCTGGAGGGTACAGTTCAAAGCCTTCACACAGTGGGTCTAAATTCCTCTAAAACGTTTTCCAGCTATGGATCTCTAGGTGCTGTTACACTACAACCCCACCATTCCTGATCATGGGCCATAACATCTGTGGATAGTGAGAGTTGTAGTTCAACAATAATTGTAGACCCAAGGTTAGGAAGGACTGCTTTGGAAGTTTACTGATATAAGGTTCAAATAGGTTTTAGGAACAACATTAAGCAGTAGAGTGTTTTGGTTTCCTCTACTATGCTCATAACTTTGGATATTTAAACATCTGTCTGGTATTTATTTATTTATCTATTTACCTAAGCCAGTAAAATGTATGGAATGTTATTGCCTTTGTTCTTATATCAGCAAAATATATGTTATTTTGAAATGTTCTATGAACATATGTTCTATGATTCTATGATGTTTTTTACTTATGTGTGACAGATCTTCTTTATTTTTACAGCATTGTTCAACCTTATACCAGTGGGACTTCGAGTTGTTGCTATCCAGGGTGTAAAAACAGGCTTGTACATCGCCCTAAATGGAGAAGGGTTCCTTTATACATCAGTAAGTAATATGCCATGACCTGTGGTTTAAATTGAACTTCCACAACAAGACAAATTCAATTAATAGAAAATCTTATACATTTTAAAAAGATGGTGAATCAGAAGATGCTGCTTTTGGATTGATTTATGGGTTTATAACAGAGAGATGGGCCTTGATGGGGAATTTTTGTGACTACTGTCTTGAAACCATTGAAGGCTACGTATACCTGGGCCCTTTGCCATGTGGAAGCCACTGGAATAAGGTGCTTCCCAACACTACAAGACTAAATATTTATTTTTTATTGTGGTGTTTGTTTGATCTTTTGTTGTATTTGTATACTTAGTGTTTCTAGCTTTAAATATCGTCTTTTAGTGACGTAAGCCACCTTGGGTCTTTCTTAAGGAGAAAGGCAGGGTAAAAATATTTTAAATAAATGATAAATTGTAGTTTTGGGCCATATAGGAAGAACCTATGTTGATACTGGGAGAATAGGTAGCATGGAAGTGTGTCTTGTAGCCTTGGAGTTCGTTTATTACCTTTCTATTGTGAGAAGGGATTATGCTGTGGCTGATGCTATGACAGCAATGAAACAAGTGAAGGGGCCCATTAATGTCTTCCTGTGAAATTATTAACAATACTACTTATTTTCATTTAGCAGATATATTTCAAAAATGACTGGAGGACTTCGCTTAATATAACTATACATAGTACTGTGATTACAAGTCTGTATGTAGTCTGAGATCCAAAAGTTTCTGATATGCAGATTTTATTTACATATAATATTCCAGATTTTTTTTACAAAATGTATAGAGTTTGAATAATTAAAAAAGTAGATTCCTAGGAATGTTCTTCAGATGGCTCTGGTATAGAATTTCAAAACGGGATAGAGTAAATTAAGAAAATTACACATTTTGGTTAAACAAATCTTGTGTAATACAGTGTGTACATTACCCTACAGTCTTCTAATGATATAACATATAATGAAATAATAATAGGAGCTGATGGGTTTTCCCCAAGGATGTTATTGTCATGATTAGAGGCGAGACAGCCTTCATGTTAATAAACAATAGACAAAAGCTAACCAAGAGGAAGCACACTGGGGTCCTATTAGTTTCAGTGAGACAGAGTTAACAAGATGTTTGCCTCCACCACTAGAATAAGCAAGATTCTAATACACCTCACCTTAGCTAGATGGCTCCAATATTTTGCACAGAGCAACATGTCATTAACAAGGAGCTGTATACCATGGAAGTGAATATATGGTTCAGAAGTGAATTGAAATGGATCTGAGGGCCACATGAAGATAATCTAAAAATATAAATGGGAATTATTGCTCATGTTTTATTATATTTGTATGCTGGTCAAATTGCTATTTTATTTCATATTATATGTTTTATTCTTATTGAGACAGAACATGATGTTATTCTTTTGAAAAGGTTGAGAGCAGCATAGATGTAAGTTATCAGTCCCTTGAAGGATAACAGAAATCACAAAGTAGCAAAAAGTACATTGGCTGCTATTGTTTACAGGTTCAATATAGCCAAGACAGAGATCATTTCATGTCCTCTGACTTGGATGAAAGAGATTTAAATGTCTGCTTAAGGATTCCATGGCACAAAAAATGCAGTGTTTTGTTAGGACATTGCCCTCTGGCCCAAATCCAGCTGTATGGAAATAGCAATGCGATAGTCTCATTAGATTTCTTAAAGTTGTTTGGTGCTGAAGGAATGTGGACTCATGTGCTGGGCACATAGTACATGTATGTACCTGTTATGCTTTATGTAGTTCCTGACACATGCACAAAAGCCTGCTTTCAGGTGTGCATGCCCCCAGCTGAACCATGGAGTATGTTTTAAAGAATGTTATCTATTGGAGAAGGTGCTTGATATTTATTTCATGGTGTTTTCTATACATCTTGTCTGGAGAGCTGCTCTAATTATCAGTGTAATGATTTATTTCATTGGAAGGAATGCTAGATGTAGTATCAAGCTCTTGCTACCCTGAAGAAAAATATTCTGTTTGTTTTGCATAAAAGACAGTGCTCTGAAAGTTAATTAGGAGGAAATGTTCTAATAACTGAAATGTCATCAAAATGTAAAAAATGAGTATTGTACGGACCTTCACTGTCATACATTGAAGCATGGCATATGGACAATCCATGTCTTTTAGTACAACACTGGAAGTGTGTCATAAGAAACCTATAATATAAAAATGTACACTTATTGGAAACTTGATTGCTGTGACTGGTGCCTTTTTGAGTCTGTCATATGCCATGTGCATGAATATGGTTTTGTAGGCACGTACACATAAAACAATGCACTTCAGCACTGTAGCAGCAACATGTTCTACAGGGCAGTACTGCTAGCAGTGTGTGTGTGTATTCTTCCTCCATAATGTTGCAACATTTCCAATATTTGTAGAGGTAAGAAGGCAATTCCCAAATATGAATTATGTTTCTAAAAATAGATAGGAAAGCACTGTGTAAATTCAGAGAATGAGAAGTGGCTACGAGGTGATTCTAATATTCTCTTGCATGCTCTTTAGGAGATTCTGGTGTGACCAGTCTTCAGAAATCACATAATCACTGGTATAGTAAGGCTGCACTTAAATGTATATGGTGTGCCAGTATTTGTATGCCCAGAGGGAGTACCTGTGTTAAATTTTTGTTAATGGCCAAAATCCTACTATGAAATAGTGGCCCAAATCGTGTTCCTTAGCATAGTAAGTCATAGTAGAGTAGGCCTGCTGAATCAACGCAGATTTTGTAAGTCAACTCCTCTGTAAACTCAATTGATTTAAATGGGTCTACTCTAGTTGTGACTTACTTTAATGTATGTTGCAGTTACAGTAGGCACATTTAAATCAATGCAACTTATGGAGGAGTTGACTCACTATATCACCATTGATTCAGTGAGCCTACTCTAGTGTGACTTACTACACTAAGCAACAGAATTTTGGACAGCATGTATGTTAACCGTGCAGTTTTTGCTATTTGTGGATTGCCAATCACGCCTAACTGCACAGTTGGTCACACATCCCATTGCACAAGAGGGCTAAAGAGGATGTGACAGACAGATAATAAACTGACTTCTGGATCTTGTATGATTGCTGTTACACATTTTTTTTAACATTTCAGGATTCTGGCTAATGGCCTTCTGTTTCTTAGAGAGAATAACTCAATGACTCATAATGCTTCAGTACCTTAAAGTTAAATGTATGTTGTGAAAAAGAATAATTTACTTCTTTGCAAGAGTA
Source organism: Intellagama lesueurii (assembly GCA_037013535.1). Taxonomy (NCBI): domain Eukaryota; kingdom Metazoa; phylum Chordata; class Lepidosauria; order Squamata; family Agamidae; genus Intellagama; species Intellagama lesueurii. The sequence goes on from JBAJHW010000003.1 coordinate 105,889,504, forward strand.
CTTTAACATACTTGGAAATATCAAAGTCAAGATGCTGTAGGAAGAGCCTACAGGTGAAACGCTGGAATTGTAAAATGGGGAGCAGGGAGGGTTCTGTTCATTGAGGCTGCTCAGTCAACACAGGAATAGAATGAGGATTGCAGTCTCAGGTTAGTTTAAAAGATCCATGACAGTTGGTTGAAATGGCATTTTTGGAGGTTGGAATACTTGAGTGTGGTGTTTAATATTTAGAATTCAGTATGCAAAAAAAAGAAGAAGAGGGGGATGGGTCAACATAACTAGTTGCAGCTGGGGTGTGCCTCAGTGGTGGTGGTGGTGGTAGGAATGGCAGAAGAAGGCAGAAGAAGCCTTTGGTGAGTCGTAAGTCAGAGAACGGATAGCAGTCAATAAGGCTTGCTGCTAATATGATTGGATAATCTAGTATAAGCTGCAGAGACTCTCATAAACAACTCAGCTACTGTTTGGAAAAAGAGAAAAGATGCATGCATTAAAGAATCCTCATTCTTGACCTCTGATCTTTTTGATCACGTGGATTCTAGACTTCCATAATAAAAGGTTTTAGAAGTCCTTGATTTTCCTGTTAATGCTATATTAATTTTTATCTGCCCGCAATTCAGAACAGGAAATGAACTGGACCAGATCCACTATTTATTCTTTTTGTACAGTTCTCATTTATTTCTCAGTAGTGATGGTAGTGGTTTGAGGAAGCATGGAATACGTGATGAAATACTGCTTTAGAGCAAAAGTCATTTTTCATTATTATGGCTCAGGGAATGTAAGACTTCCATGTAGAGCTTCTGATGATAACAAGAACTCTGAATAGGATCTTTGTTCAAAACATCTTACAGAGTTTGAAGCCAAGTTTTAAGATGATCACTGCGTTTTTATTATTCAGATCGTTATATTGATTATTTTAACTTTATATATCACCTTAGAAGGTCAAACTAGACCATGTAGCTAGAGTGTTGCAAGAAGCTGAAAACAGTTGGACTTGAAAACAAAACCTATGTTCAATTCTCAGTGACCAATCACAAAAGGAAACAAGTTAATATGCAAGCTGTTGGAGGTGAGAAAAGGTTCTTCTTCATGGTCTCTGTGAAAGAACAGCATTTATAAACTAGAGTGTGTCCCAGTGGCCTGAGTAATGAGAGATCTGGAAACCAAGTCCCTTGAAGAACAGTTACAAAAATTGGATTTGGTTAGCATGGAGAAGAGATAATTAAAGGGAGATTAACACTGTCATCGGCAATCTGGAGGGTTGTCATGGAGAAGATGTAGCAACCTAGTTCTCTTCTGCTCCAGAGTGCAGTACTAGAATGAATGGGTGGAAGTTAGAAAAAAGCAGATTTTGCATATATAGCAGGAGAACTTTCCTAATAGTGAAAACTGTTCAACAGTGGGAGAGAGAGACTCAGTTGATGGTGGGATCCCCTTTGCTAGAGCTGTTTTAACTGGTTCCTACACTGAATAAGTGATTGGACTAGAAGTGAAGGTGGCATATGACAAAGGCAGAGGTGAGGCAGCCCAGTCCATGAGTCCACTTGCCTTCAAGGATCCTTATGAATCTAAAATGTTCATTACTCTATTGTTGCACTAAACAGGAATGGTGGAATGAGTAAAAAAAAAAAAGAATAAAAAAAGAAAAGCAGGATGGAAAAGAATGAAACAGGTCCAGTATTATTTTTAGACTTGCTTTTCTTTTTAAACTTTTTTCCAGCACCACATATACCACCTCAAACACCATTCCTCCATGCCACATGAAAAAAGTGCTGTTGAAACATAGAACATTTTGGCATTCCAAAAAAGCAGTTTCATGCAGGTCAGGTGCTCAAAGAAACAGGAGGGGAAATTCTCAAGAATCTGGCAAAGGCAACTTGCATGAAAGTATCCCCATCTGTGCATATTGCCTTCTCTCCATTTTTGGCAGTTCCTCTTGCGCTACTTCCCGAGCCTCTCCTGTGGATGTTTTGATCCATGTGAAAGGTTTTTTGGGGTGGGGGTAAGGGGACAGGGATCACGATAGCCACCTTGTGTAGTGGACTTCCTCCATGTATGTGGTGACAGACAGACAGACAGACAGACAGACAGACAGACAGACAGACAGACAGATAGATAGATAGATAGATAGATAGATAGATAGATAGATAGATAGATAGATAGATGGATGGATGGATGGATGGATGGATGGATGGATGGATGGATGGATGGATGGATGGATGGATGGATGGATGGATGGATGGATGCACATTCACATTTAAATCAACTGCTTTATCCATGATAGCTTGCTTGTCCCAGAATAGCATTTGGATTTGGATTTCTAAAACTGGAAGTGGCTAGAAGTCACATTAACATCCGGGGGTAACTGGGGTGCTGCCTGTGATGAGGAGGAGGATTTAATGTTTAACAGACTTCTGCTCTTGGTCAAATAAAAAATTTTCAACCTCCCTTTTTATGCATTCTCTTTCCAGTGGTATGCTTTTCCATAGGGTCTACAATGTTCTGTTCTGACAAAGTGTGTGGTTAGTGCACATCTGTGTAAGTTGTATTAAGTTTTTGCCTCCATCATGGTCCCTCTTAAGAGTCCTTAACATTATAGAGCAGACACACAATCTCCCCATTATCTCTTTTCATCCATTACTTGTGCCCTGTTGTTTTCTTTTGTATTCCTTTGTCCTTGTGCTGAATTGGCTTTCATTGGAACTGCTGGCTCTGAAGACAAGTTCTGGCTTGGATCTTGGTTCTGCACAAGGCCCTGCAGGATGGGTTTGCTCACATCCAAGTTTTCCTGATGGCACTGGCCTTCATCAATAGCATTACAGTGTTCCTGCTTGATGGCAGCAGATGATTCACAAGGAGAATGTAGCTGACTTTTCAGATGTGGCCCACTTCCTAAGCCACACACACAACCCTGGTTAACCTGGGTGATGGCAGAGCTGGTATAAAATTTCATTTGAGATACAATGCTCATAGTGAAATACACTGCATAAACAGGTTGCTATTTATTACCTACAGCCATGTATAGTACTGTAATTGGCTACCCCTAACCTACCAAAAATCATTGGTAGCTTCCCTCTTTGGATCAGACCTTGCCAGTGGTTTTCTGTCAGTGTTTTCCTTTCTTTAGCCTTTGGGGGCCCTTCCTCTACCCACAAAGCAATGGAGGCAGCACTTAGTTGTTGATGGTGCTCTTTTTTATGTCACAGTGCTGTGTTTGGGCCTCTGGTTTTTAGTGGGTACAGTCACACAACCGACTACACTCCTAGCACTGCCGTCTTGGTTCGGGACAGTTCAAGAGTTTTTATCTACCACTACTGTTAGCATACATATATATATAAGCCATTACACTTTCCACCACCCATGGACCCACCCGTCAGCTAAGGTTTGCCCGGGGTTGATAGTAACAACAACAATGTTATTCTAGTATTTTCTCCCCCAAAATATTGGCACATCTGCATTAAAGAGCTGTATTTGATGTAAATGATGCAGTCCTACAAACCTGATTTCAGAGGAGCCAGTTGATTGACGATGACAACGTCCATTCAGTGTCAAACCCATATGTGACAGAAATGCAACATGAATAGGCTGGTAGGAAGGAAAGGACTCTCCATCTATAGTGTGTGTAACATACTAGGAATTAATTCTGACTTCATTCAATTGTATAAACAGCAAGTGAGTAGTTCTGATATGTAGTCTTCAAGATGCAGACTTAATTTGGATTCAACACACTGCCCAGGACCCTTGGCTTGTTGCAGAGAAGTGACAGATATGAGACCAGAACTCGGAAAGTTGACATACTTGGAGGGAAGCAGTTTTCACATCATTTTCAACCAGGGCCCAAGGTGGAAAGGTTTGAAATCCTGTGGGAAATCCTGTCTGCCAAAACTATTTCAACACTTTGCAGGTTCTCATCCGTTCTGATGCGCACTGCCTGCGTTACATACACAGCTGACCTAGAAGTCACAAAGTTTGACTTCAGGCAAGCAAGTAGCAACTGTAGTGCTTGCTTGTTATATTTCAATAGTTTGTCAGGGGCCTGGAGATTTCTCTCCACCCATGCCAAAGAAACAAAAGCAAACGTTAAAAAAACCCCAAAGGCTCAGTTTCTGGTGCTATGCTTCTTTCCCTTTAACAAGTACTAGACAAAGAAAGGTTTTTGAAAATGTATGTACTGTAGCAGCTTGGAAACATTACTCTCTTTTTTAACTGCAACTCCCCCAAACCCCCAGCCGGCATAACCATGACTGTTCTAGAAGGTTTAGTAACTTTACTGAACTCTGTTTTGCATGTGGAAGATTCCAGCTTCAGTGCCTACCCTCAGTAGCTGAAAATATCAGGTAGGAGATGTCAGGAAAGAGCCTTCTCTGACTGAGCCCATGTAGAGTTGATGCTGCCCAGAGTAAGCAATACTGAGCTAAACAAGTCAGTGGTTTGGCTTGCTGTAAGAGAGCTTCTTGAGAGCCAGTATGTTAAAATGAATAGAGTAATGGATGTGGACTCAGGAAACATAGGTTCAAATCCTCACTCGGTGGACTTGATAGGGAAATCTGTGGTGGCATGAATGTCTGCTTAATAAGAATGACTTCCCTTGGAACCACCACTCTTTGTGTTTCTGCAAGAGTCACTGTTCTGCACAGCTACAGACTGGGCTGCAGGCAGCGTCATATATATATATTAGAACTGATGCAGCACATCTGTGATGAAAATTCTGAAATATTTTTTTCACTTCTCCAGCCCCTCCACTGAGGAGCAGAGGAAATATTCACTTTGTTGATATCCTGAAGTGGCTCACTTGTTGAACCACCTCACAGTATCTGAAATTCTAAACAGAAGGAGCCTTGAAAGTCAGAAGATTTGCTTTTGGTCCATTCACAGTGATCACACACACCAGAAACGGACCCAACCAGAGTAATCCTACCCACACCAAAAAAGTAGAAGCCCCTGATAGGGATTCAGAATGGCGTGGGTAGGAATGCTGTGTGGACGATTTGGTTTACTCCAGCGATTACATTGTGTGATTGCCAGAAAAAGGAGCAAACCAACATGTTTTCACAGTGGACCAAACAGTAGGATATATGCCCATCTGATCGCACCCAAACTTGCATTTCCTGTTTGCCAGATGTAGAGAGCCCACCACAAATCAGGTTGTGTTCAGGGGGATGTAGCCCTCCTTGCTGTTGTCTGTCTCTTCCACAGACAACTTGTTCGTTGGGCTTGACCACTGTCAACAAACTTTCTTGGTTCCTTCTGTATGGAGCACCTGGTAGTTTGTGGACTCCAAGGGTGGAAGAATGAAATTGTATTGTATCTCCATAATAACAGCCAAGATTAAGCAGTGGGCTGTGCACTTTGAGCAATAGGTGATGAATATTTATTGATCTTTTGTTTTGACCTCTTTTTCTCAGACATGGATAGAAGCTGAGTTTGAAATGTTTTCTCAGAGCATAAGCTTTGAGATGGCAAGAGAAGGTGATCTGTGTTGGGGCTGAGCCAGAGGAGTATGAGTAAAAGGGTTGGTTGTTTCCCAGCAGATGTTTACATTCTTCAAAATTGCAAAAATATTTAGAGGATGGAAATGTTAACCCCCCACACCCCAAATGAGAGTAAGGATCATCTAGCTAAAGCTGACCGGCTGTGTGGTACTGTGATGTAGTCACATCATCTATGTAACCACTGATAGGTTGAGTCACATAGCTGGCAAAAGAAATAACCCTCCATTTTAAACTACATTTTACTAAAGCAGCTACTGAAGCAAGGGAGTAATGAAATGATGTGCCTGATTAAGGACTGTGGAGGTGTGTGTCCTGAAACTCTCTCTTTTTAACTAAAAACATTAAAAACAGAAAATTCAGTTCCATCCTCATCAGTACTGACCTGCCAATACTGGTTAAATGTTAGTTGTTGCCTGTATACTCTTAAATGGGAGAGTTTTAAGACAGGAAGGCTTTTGACTCTTTGACATTTCCATATTATCAGCTGGCTAGCATTGTCTCTGATATTTTAGAGTTTTCCTTTAGACTCCTCTTGAGAAAAGTAGTTCTCTGCCTTAGGGAAATGTATAGTACTGGAGACAATACAGAAAGTGAATGAGACTAAAGGTAATATTTTACAGGTGACATTCTATTATATTTAAATCGAAGTCAAAGATGACTTGGCTCAGTGTGGACCTTTTATTTGGGTTTTAAAGTGCTCATCCTTTACTTAAAAACAAATTTTTAAAAAGTCAGGGCGGCAATCCAAAAAGCTTTGCAGCTGGCTCTGTAAACCTAAGCAGAGGCTTGGACTTGTTTTTCTCCAACAGCAGCCATGTACCACATTAACCACTGCTGCAAAACAAAACATTTTTTAAACCTGAAAGGATTAAAATGCAGCCTGTTAATACTGTGAGCAAGCAGGAAAGAGGGACTGACCCTGCCTTATGTCAATAAGTCCCACTGGCACACAAGCTCTGGATTCGCTCCTAGAAATCTTGGAATGGTGGCCTACATTTTCTCAGTATCGTGGACTGCATATTTATGGCTAAACCAAAGAGAAGGTAATATAATAGCTTTAATACAGCAGCACTATCTCCAGTTTAACTGAAGTCCAAAACATTATTCTATTGCACCTTTGTTATACATAAACTCCTTATGTCAATAAAGCTGTTTGTCATCTCAAAGTAATTACTTCTGGTTTCAACTTTTAATAGGATGACAGTACTGGTAATGCAAATTCTTACATGATTTCTGTTTGTTGATCAGTAATAAGAAATCAGTGGTAGGGAATGTGTTTTGCATACAGAAGCTCCCAAGACCCAAGGATGCTGTGTTAGATCATGAGTTCATCCAGCCACGTATTGTTGGCATTATCCAGAGAGGCAGGGATGATTTCGAGATTCCATGGATTGAAACTGGATTGACTGGCATCTCCAATTTTAAAAGATTTTGGGCAGCAAGACTTTAAAGAGCTGCTTTCATAGCCAAACTAGAGTGGGTATCAGAAAAACTTTGATCAGATCACGAGAGTTGTTGTTTTGAGTCCAAATGCAGCTGTAGTAAAGTGTGTGTCCATGTGTATGAATGTGTATGTGTGAGAGAGGTGAAAGTTCTGGGTTTTCTTTAACTTGTATGATACCTGTATATTTTCCATTGGAGAGCAAATAGCAGCTTTGTTGGGAGGTGTTTTAAATCTGCAAACTGCACAGGGATCCTTACAGCTGCATTCTCCACATGAACAAAACAAACACCCATGAGACCTTGGAGATCATGGATCTTCATGTGTAATTTCTGGCACTCAGAAAAAACTGCAGCCCAGAAAGGATGTACTGCATTTCAACAATATTTAAGTGATGATAAGTTCTGTCCCACAGCACTGAATTTCTTAAGATTTGCAGAGTTAAATCTGGCCCACCAACTACACCCTTTGCTTGAGAGGTCCAATCTGGCCACGGTGACACATGCCTTAGTTACATCCTGTTTGGATACCTGCAGTGTGCCCTACATGGGGCTGCCTTTGAAAAGTGTTTGGAAACTTCAGCTGGTTCAAAATGCTGCAGCCTGACTACTGGCTGGCACTGGTTACAGGGAGCATGTTATCTCCCTTAGTACAACAGTGCCACAGGCTATTGGCCTGTTTCTGGTCCCAATTCAAACTACTCATTATTATCAATAAAGTCCTGTACAGCTTGACTCCAGGCTGTTTGAAGGATCGTATTGTGAAGGATCTCAGGTCACCACAGAGAAGATCCACTGACCACTAAGCCACACTACCCTAGCTTAATCTGGTGTGGGTGCTTGTCAGGTGAGTTCAATGTGCTAGTGATTGGGAACGCTTCCTTTGAGCCCCTTCTCCCAACACCCTTGAGCTTAACTTGCTCTTTTGATGCTCCAGGGAGAAACAAAAACATTCAAGTTGATGCTTATGACTGCAAACCAACCTTGCAAGATAGAAAATACAAGAAGCCCACAAAGCACTCAAAATTTCCAAAAGCAAGGGACTGTACTTTAGTACCACCAACCCCTTGGTCTCTCTGGGTAAAAACACAGCTGTAAAATGTTATTAATTTTACTGAAGGACTTTTAAAAAAACGTACAGATTTAAAAGCTCAAAGATTCTAGAAGAACGATAATAATGTAAAGTAATTCCATGGTGAAAACAAAATAAAACTCATTCAGAGACTTATGCAGTAAAGAGTCAGACCCAAAGAACGTAAGAAAACTAACTATCTAGTTCTATACTGTACTTACGCACATGCAGAGTTCAGCATAATAACAGGCTTTAATTATATATTGAAGTCAGCAAGAAGCTGCTGCTTAGATGAACCATTCTTTTCGCTAACCTTAAATCTCATCATCCCCTCGCTGGATAACTCAGCGCTTCCAACCAATCAGATGAAATCCTTCCTTAGCTAGCTAATTGGTAACTTCTGCAAGAGTAATATATATCTGATAAGCCAGCTGTGGCCAATTTATGGAACTTGTGAATTCAAGTAAACCTAGCCTCTCACAACTGCGGTAAGCTTGCTCTATCTCTCCTTTCCACCTAATTCCAGGGAAGCTGTCTTGATCCTAAACCAGTGCTTGGCATCAGTAATGGGCTGAGTGCATTTGCACAGCTAAAGCTGCTGCACTAGCTGCGCCCGTTCCTTGAGATGTCGGATCTGGCTACAGTGACACATGCCTTAGTTACATCCTGTTTGGATTACTGTAATGTGCTCTATGTGGGGCTGCCTTTGAAGATGGTTCAGAAACTTCAGCTGGTGCAAAACTCTGCAGCCAGACTAGTGACTGGGGCCAGCTACAGGGAACATATAATGCACCTGTTACAAGAACTGCACCAGTCTGTTTCCAGGCCCAATTCAAAGTGCTGGTCATTACCTATAAAGCCCTATACAGCTTGGGTCCAGGCTACCTGAAGGACCGTATCTCACTATATGTGCGTTCCCGGTGATTAAGGTTAGCAGAGGAGGCCCTCCTCTCGGTCCCATTGCCAGCACAAGCACAGCTGATGGGGACACGGGAGAGGGCCTTCTCTGTGGCAGCTCCTAGGTTATGGGACGCTCTCCCTCGGGAGATCAGGATGGCCCCTTCCCTGTTATCCTTCCGAAAAAAAACCCATCACTTCAGGCACGCTTTTAACAATTACAACTGAATCCCTAAACCCCATTTCAGCAAATAATTTTAATCTTTCCATGTTTTAATGTTTTAATCTTTTAATTTAATTTTAAATCATATATTGTTTAATTTATCTTTTAATAACTTATTGTGTTTTTTGTGTGAATTTTAATGTTGTGAGCCACTTTGGGTCCCTTGTGGCATATAAATAAAACTAATAATAATAAACTAATAATTGAAAGGTGCATTCTTTCTCCCATCCAACTCATTTCAGCATTTTTACAGACTTGGGGGAATGATTAATCCCTTCATTGCTGGTTTCCTTGCACATGTCACCCCACTTGAGCCTTCTTAGTTTTTAACCTCTTCTGGCGAGGCCTCTCAGTTCTGTTGCCTTCCCAAGCTCATTTGGTGAGGACACGAGAGAGGGCTTTTTCAGTGGCTGCTCCCAGGTACTAGAATGCACTGCTCTGAGAAGCCAGGTTGGCCCCCTCCCTCTTGCCCTTCCGTTGTCGAGCGAAGACAGGCTTTTAAGCAGTAAGTTGTCTCAGGAATGCTGGTTTTTAACTTATAGATTTTTAAATATTTTTGAATTGCTTTTAAACTTGATTTTTAAAATCTCAATATGTGTTTAATTGTTTTTAAATATGATCTTTATATAGTGTTTTTAAATCTGTTGTTTCATCTGTTGTGAGCTGTGGCATATCTTGTTTTTGTCATATGGTGATCCTATGAATGAATGATCTCCAGAATGTCCTGTCTTCAACAGCCCTGCTCAGCTCTTCTAGACTCAGCCCTGTGGTTCCTTTAGGGGAATCAGCCCATCTCATATTTGGTCTTCTTCTTTTCCTGCTGCCTTCCACCTTTCCTAGTATTATTATCTTTTCCAGAGAATCCTTTCTTCTCATGATATGGCCCAAATAGGATAGCCTCAAAACTGATGAATTTATTTCAGTGTGAGCTTTCATGGATTACAGTCCATGTGTTTTAAGAACTGCTCTATAATGCACAAGAAATTTCAATGAAATCAACCAGTTCTGAGGGTGTCACAGGACTCACCTTTTTGTTTTTCTCATTATTCCGTTTTGCTCACATCATATAACGATACAGTTGGTTTCTGTAAGGCATTCAGTCTTGTATGACTATAGTCTTCTAGTTGGGTTTCTAAAAAGACAGACAATTTTTCTTAAAGAATTACAAGAAGAAACTTTATTTGCTATACATGCTAAAATAATGGTAATCGAATCTCATGCTTCAGAAGTAAGCCAGTTGCCAACGGGGTTGGGAAACGTTTGTCCACCGAAGCTGCATCTCATATATCAGAAAGTGCATTATAGATTTTCTTTTCTTTCACTGGAGGCCTGAGCGAGGGCTGTGAATGTACCTTGATGGATCAGTGGCTTGATCTGGTCTGGCAAATTTTTGATTCTTGACTCTTCTTCTTCAAGTCTTCCTTGTAACCTGTATTAAACTTTTAGCCCTTATTGGACCAGTTACATAAGCTCACCCACACACTTCATTATGTAATTTATTCTCTTCCATTTGGTTTGATTGTTGTTTCAGCTAAATAGACTCCCAATTTTGATACCTTGCTATGAGATATTCCTCCTTCCCAAACTCTGCCAAGTTTGGTGGGCATGCAGGAAAAGAGAATATGAATCCCTGTTTAATTTTCAACTTCATTTTGGCAGGGAATACTTATGACAGGATTTTCTTCGATGTCTGTAAACGTAATTAGAGGTGGTTTAGTATATAATCCAGAGGCAGGGAAAGAGGCTTCCTTTGGATGCACACCTTAGTGTGGTGAAGGGGGTTGAGTGTTTCAGAGAAGCTAAGAGCAGTACCATCAGGAGGCTAGACTCCATTACGGATCTGGACTCCTACCAGTGTAACCCAAGGTGGAATGGTCAAAAGTGGAACACCTTGCTAAGATGCATCCACTGTCTTCAGGATTATCAACAGAAGAGAATGAATAGTGCAAGTGGGGGTGGGGTGGAGAAATTCTTAATGTCAGCAGCAGTAGTGGAAGGGGACACTGGCAGAGAAATCCTTCACAGAAAATGGCAGCAACACTCAAGCTAATTTCTTTTAGTGCTGCAGAGAAAAAGGCAATAGTAAGCTACTGCTAAATATTTCTTATTCTATGGTGAGACAATTGAAAATAAAACAAGAGGTATTACAGGAAGTTCAGACTGCCTTGTCAGAAGGCATTCAGTCATCTACTTGGTAAAAGCAAAGGACAGGTAAGAATAGAGATTTTGCTAATGAGTCAACTAAATTAAAACCAAAATGATGTCTAGTGGCTGATGTGCACAGAGACAAAAGGAAAATCAGATGCTGCACAACACAACACTGAAACATGGAACATAAGAAATATGAGTCAAGGTAAGTGTAAAGTGTAAAGCAAGAAATGGAACATTTAAACATTGTAGAGCAAACAAAAAGGGGCAGAAATGGGATATTTTCAGTCAGAAAATTACGTGTTTTACTTTTGAAATTATAAAATCAGAAGAACCAGTATGGCTCTAATATTGAGTCAAGGTGTAGCACAAGCACTTAGAGGCTATAAGTAACATCTGACCAAATAATATCTATCAGACTTCTTGGAAAACCTGTCAATAGAACCCTCTGTGAAGGCTATGTTTCAGCTACAGATGCTGAAGAAAAAGAAACAGAAAGCTTTTATGCAAGTGTCCAGGAGGAAATTGATTACACACAAAAATAGGATGTGCTGATAAGCACAGCCGATTGAAATGCAAAAGTAGGAAACAAACTAAAATCAAACATTGTTGGAGAATTTGGCCTATAATAATACAACAATTGCTGCAAAGAAGTAGAAAGAGCAATGAAAGAGGAAAAACAAGATCTGTTCCATAAAATGCAAGAAATCAATGGGAAATTTTAACTTTGGTTAGGGATGCTAAAATATTAATGGGAATACATTATATTACCAGGATAACATAAAAAGAAGATGGAAACAATATACTGAAGAACTATTCAGAAACCCCTGTATCTATTAAAATCGTAACAGGAATATGCAAAAAAAAAAAATCCTAACAAGATTATGCCGATAAAATTATAGCAAGAATATGTCATCAATGGTAAAGGCTTTGCAAGAAAGACTTCTACCATATATAGAGCACGAAATGCCCAGTGTTCAAGCTGGAATCTGAAAAGGAAGAGGCACTAGAGATCATATTACAAATACACATTTGCTATTGGAGTGTACCACAAAAGTTCAGAAGAAAGTCAGGCTGTGCTTTATTAATCACAACAAAGACTTTGACTATGTGGTTCATGAAAAATTATGGATTATTTTAAAGAACCTGGAGAGCTTCAACATTTAATTGTCCTGATGCATAACCTATACTCTGGCCAAGAATGCATGGTTTCCCATTAGCAAAGGTGCTTGGCAAAGATGAATTTTATCTCTATATCTCTTCAATCTGTATGCAGAATAAATCATATGGAAAGCTGGAGTAGTTTAAGATGAAGGAGGCATGAAAATTGGTGGAAGATATGTCAATAATTGGAAATAAGCAGATGATTCCACATTACAGGCAGAAAGCAGCAAAGACTTGAAATAACTTCTGATGAAGGTGAAAAAAGAAAATACAAATTCAGGACTGTAACAAAGTAATAAAAAGACAAGAGTCATGTCTGCAGAAGAACTACAGAACTTTAATGCAGATAGCTAAGAAACAGAAATTGTTAAATATGTTGTATACCTTTATTATGTTATCAGTAGAGATGGGGTATTCATATTCGTATACGAATATCCCTGTGCAGCTGGAGTTAATAAGGGTTTGGCCCCTGGGGCCAGACCGTCCACTCACACGTCCGCCACCACCGCTGGCCCCGCTCATCCTTCCAATCACTCCCTGAGCACAGTTCTCTTCCCGGTCAGCTAGCCACTCCTGGCAGAGGGAGGGAGGATGAGTCTCCTTGCAAGGCTGCTGAGTGGCTAACTGTGTGGCGCTCCAGAGTGATTGGAAGGAAGAGAGGGGCCGCCGTTGCAGCCGGACACGTGAGTGGATGGTCCGGCCCCAGCGGCCAGACCCTCGTTAACTCCAGCTGCGTGTAGATATTCATATTCGTATACAAATACCCCCATCTCTAATAATGAGTCAACAGTAAGTGAGAAGTAAGGCATCAGTCATTAGTAGGAGATTTTGTTAGATCCACTTTCACCTGCCTTCAAATGTCAAAACTCAGTCAGGTTCTTCTCAATCTGAAGAACTAACTCTCTCTCTCTCTCTCTCTCTCTCTCTCTCTCTCAAACCAGCCAGTATCAATTTCAACATTTACACACATGGAACTCCAGCTGCAAAATCTGTTGTAGTGGTGCACCTGGGTCACCAAATCAGGCATGGGACTTTGCAGTACTTTGTCAGATCAACATGGCAGCTCCCACAGCTGCAGATCCACATGTATGAATATTGAGCAGAATACTGGCTGTATTGAAATAAAATTATCTGCCACTGACACCAGCCAAATTCAAAAAGTATAAATGTTCCCAGCAGGGAGAAGACTGTTTTGTGCCTGTATGAATGTTAAAAGATTTTGGCAGTCCTGATTCATTACTAGCCCAACTGAAAGACACAGAGATTCAAAATCGCTATTTTCAAGGGTTAAATATTTAAAGGCCTGGGCCTGAATGAAGAAATCTGTCAGTTTCAGTTCTTTCCATCCCAAATTATGAACATTTGCAAATGCAGTTTTATTATTACGAAAACCAAACTGAAACAATACTCCCAGCCATTTCTAGTTATGGCCTATCTGGCCTGTTTTTTTCTATCTCATCATGACTCCTTCTCTTCCCCCCCCCCCTTACTAATTAGGAAAAAATATTTCCCCTTTTTAAACTACAAAGTTTTCATGCTTGTTTTCCAATTCTCTGTGTTATTTAACAGGAACAATTTGAGAATACTAAACAAAGAGTTAAACAATATTCTTTTCTTCAGAATTAAGTATCTCAATTCTGGGCAGTGAAAAGACTTTTAAATAATCAGAAAGGATTAGTTTTCATGGTTGAAAGGGTCCCTATTATTAAAAATGTTCACCATCCCCCCTTCTCTCCCTCTCTTGATGAATTGGGATTAACAGTTCTATTTTGTCTTCCTTTGCCTGAGGCACACTATAATAATGTCACATTGTAGGCTGTATCTGAAAGGTTTTATATTAATGGGCCACGTCTTTTTATATTGAAATAATAAGGTATTTTCTTTTTGAAAGGTGAGGCATTGAATAATGATGATGCTTAAACACCGAGGACTATACCTCTTCAACCCTTGGACCTTGAAACCAGGGACAAAGGCTTTCAAAATCAGTGACTCTTCAATTTGAAATCAAGGAATGAATGAGGAACATTTAAACTTTTTATTTAATGCATTCTATTCTTCACAATCTGGTGGAAAATGAAAGCTGCTTATACCCCTTATGAATCAAGTACTGGTTCACTTGGCCCTCAGGACTGCTGGAAAGAGGGATTTATCTAGGAGAGGGACTTCAGGAATTCCATTCACAACAGCGGAAGTTGGAAGTAACTAGTTGTACGTTGTGTATTATCTGTAGTTGTCCACTTATTGAGGAATGAGAATAGAATTCAGTTACTTTTCAAAAAATAAGGTAAACTGAGTGGTTATAAAGTTGTTTTTTTTAGTATTCTGGTTACTTTCCAAATGTTATTTTTAAAAATATGTTATCACATTTTAAGGTGTTCTTAGAGAAATTGGTCAAGTTTTATTTCATTCTTTTTTTAATCCTAAAAAGCAAAATTAGTTTTTTTGTTTAGTCATTGATACTTTTATTTTCAAGATGCACTATCAGAATCAGCCACTAGAGACAACAATTATTTCCATGTAATTTTCTATCACATTGGTAATAACAGTGGAACAAGTCAACAGTGCATAGTGCAATGAGTTACATCTGCAATCAAAGCAACTTTTAAGTATAACAGCAGCCCCTTCTCCTCAATGTAATAAGTTCCTTTTGACTTCCTTTACAAAAATGATGTTCCAGACTCTTTGATAGGGTCACACAACAGCCCCTAAATCCTGTACTCTGGGAAGCTGTAATGTAATTGAGGGCTAATACTTGAAGGCTGGCTGGCTGGCTGACTTGCTCCATCTGTTGCTATGCAGAGCCAGCCTCATTCTGGCTGTGCACCAGACTACTGTGCACCAGACTTGTATCTGGGTTGTGTCTGGCTGTTCTTTAGCGTATCCTCATTCTCCTCTACAGCTGTTCCACAAGGAGAGAAACAATGGGAGATATGTTGTGGTGGGTCCTTTGAGTCATACTCCCAACAACAGAGTCCACTACCTCTGCCCTAGTTCCTGCAAACACAGGCAGAGAAAGATTAACAGGAGAAGCAATGTCCTCACACTTGAGTGCTTCAGTTATGTCTGAGGTAAATTCTGGGAATTTGTAACACAGGGAAATCCCAGGAACATCAACAAGTAAGGTGAGAATGCATATTCACTGCAACCTGCTCAGTGATGGGGCCTTGGCATTGCCCGCTGCCCTGCTGAAGAAGAAAACATTCATGTTTGTAAGCTAGGGTGCCTCTCTGACTGCCTTTTCCATGGCAGTGGCCTCCTCAGGCTTATCCTTTGGAAACTTCCCTTTATAAGTTCATTATATGATCCCAGCATGTCCTGGAATCAGTACAGACACCACTCTATGCTCCAGTTTAACGACAATGCCATCCACCAACCCATATCCCTTTGCCACAGGACTAACGTGAATAGATGGTCCTTGACAGAACTGCTCGGAGGCATTTTGCTACTTGAGGCAAAAGACAAGAAGGCACCTTATTCCCATTCCACCCACAAAAGCTAATCAGACATGCAACTGAATGGAGCTGAGACGGGATCTTCCTTACCTGAGAACAGCACACCATGTGGAATACCCACTGTTTCCTCCCTCAGAGAGGAATGTGCAGAGTGCTGCAGTTGGTTCTCACTCTACACCAGGGACAGGCAAAATGTGATTTGTGGGCTGCGTTCAGTTCCCAAGATAATTTTGTGGCCCCTGAGGCTTTCCAGACCACCAAAAAAATGAGCATGAAAATGGTTTGAAAATGTCATCATCTACTCACAGAAGCCTCCAAGTGCTATGAAATGGGATACATGCCTCCACAACTATTTTTTTTTAAAAGCCCTTAAAATAAGAGAGGCATCTGCCCCATTCTGCCTAATGGTAGAGCTGGCACAGCTGCATGGCCTTGTGTTCATCTGAGGAAAGAAAATCAGGAAAATGCATCCAGCTGGACCCACCTATGTTTGCAAACTAGAAGGAAAAGGATGCATAAAGAGGACTAATCTCAAAAGAGAGGGTTCTACAAAAGAGAAGTTGTTAGAATTTGTTGTATATGAGATGTTTGTACATTTCTTAAGTAGGGATGGTTTCATTTGGCTTGGTTTGACTTGGTTTGGTGGAGATAAAGGAGTGGTTGTGATTGTTATCTTGCTGATGTAGAAAATGGTAATGGAATGTGTTATGCATGCAGTGGAAATACTAGAAATGAATGATAATTTTGTAGATTTTAATATTAAGTATTCATGAGCAGGAATGTTTGGAGTTCTGGTCTTTTAAAAACAACATACTGCTGAAACATTATTAGTAGCCTTTCCAAATCCTCTCTGCCCTTGACCCACTTAAATTTCCTGTTCAACAGTGGGAGGAGGGATGTTAGTATTTCACACTTGCCCAGATTATAATTTCTATAGCTAAGAAACATAATGAACATTTCTTGTAGTGCTAAAAAATGCTCAAGGTGTCTTCTCTTTGGCTGTGTGAATAAAGCAGCGTTTCAATATGTCTTGTATAACCGGAAGGTTCAGATGACCTTCAAAGAAAACAGGGTAAGATGTGACGGGCATTCTTGATTCATCACATACAACAAGGGGACTCTCTTGTTGTCCCTTATGCACCAAAATTCTGCTCTTTCCTTGATTTTAGACTATTTTGTATCTGAATACCCTCAAGCCTTTCTCAGTGGCAGAAACAGCATGCTATTAATGCTAGAATGAAGCTCAGTTAATTTCCTGGTGTTAATTTATTTATTAAGTGTCATAGCTGTACGTACTGCCTTTGATTTTCATAGAACTATCCTGATATTTTCTCTGTACTTTTGACTCTAGGAGGCATTCACTTCCATAGGGTTCCTAGGAAAGTTGTTATCATTTTTGTCAGAGATATTTTAGATGATGAGATGGTTTGCCTGGTTTGCACAATGCCATACAATCGTTACTAGTTTTTTAAAATAGATTAAGTGATCAGGATATATAGAGAGATTTAAAATGGTTTTGTTTTCGATATAGCTTCACTGAGGCACTTTGCCGAAATGTACCAGAACTCTTTTAACATGCCTTTGGAAACAAGACATGCTCTCCGCCATTAAAAACAACAACTGAGTGTTGGTCCTTTCCACTTCTACCAAAATTATACTGGTTTTTATTAGCAAGGCTCTATAGTGATTTATGTTGCAGTTCTACAACAATGTCCCTACAAGCAAGCTTTTCTGACGTCCTTTGAACTTTCTTCAGAAGAGATACATAGGATTTCACCATCAGACACAGACACACACACTCATACTTATTTTCATATTTATGGGGTTATTTGGAGTCCTGGTCTCGCCCTTCAACCAAAGCTTAGGAAAAAAATTCTTCTTTCCACTACAACTCTTACGACTCAGTCAGAGAGCATTGTCTGTGCTGGCTGGAAGATTCTTGGAATGATAGTCAAAAAAGTAACTTTTGAAATTTATGCTGTCACTATACTAAATGATTTTGAATTATTAAACATTGAGTGGTAGGAAAAGCAAGGGATCTCTCTCTCTCTCTCTCTCTCTCTCTCTCTCTCTCTCTCTCTCTCTCTCTCTCTCTCACACACACACACACACACACACACACACACACACACACACTTTCCAGACACAATAAGGTGGCAGAGCTTTTCTCCTATAATGTATAGAACAGCGTGAAAGACTTACATGCTTAAAGCAGTTTGAGATGGTAATGATAGGTTGATAGATAGATACATGTCCCAACAAAGGTCATATTTTAAACTGACAGAAGGTAAAGCGTAGTATCAGGTATGCCCGCTGATAAAGGCATATATGAATATGAATAATACTCACCAAATTCCTTTTTCTTGCTAGCTTGATTTTTTTTCAACACAAGACAATTTAACATGGAATTACCAATTTTTTTAACCTCTGCTGTAAGAATGGGGAAAGGAGCATTTTCTTTCTGCCAAGGTTTCTGCAGCTTGTGCAAAATGCCTCTGTGGGCTGTCTGTACAAAATGAGTGTATTTTCTGTTTGCGAAGCAAAGCATACATACTGAGCGAACTGGCTCATTGTTCCAAAAAGGTATAAACAACCCATCCAATGCTTCTCATTTTTGAAAGTCCATACAACAGGGCAACAGTTATAATTTTGTTCACTATACCTAGATGCATCAGTAACTTAGTTGTGCAAATTGCATAAATTACGTACTGTCTGCCTTTTCTTGTTGCTCTTCCACCAGAGATTCCATGTTGTGACTCTGGATGTGGTAACTCAAAGCAGTTGTGTTGTGCTGTGTGCAAACTATTCTGCCAGGTGCTTTGGCCTATAAGGCCCTCACCCTCCCACGCTTACTTTTCACATTTTATTTTACCTTGAGTTATTAGCTGTAGCAAACTGTACTTTTCATTTTTCATTACATGACCAAAATATTCTAGTTTTCTGCATTTATTTTCATTTTTTTTTATTTCTTGGTCTTCATTCATTCTGCTTGGTCACCATGTTGTTCCAAGAAATTCTTGGCATCTGTGATTAATCCACATTTCAAATGCTTCTATCTTTCTTACTTATATTAGTCTCTATTAAAAGTTCACATTTCCATGCTGAGAATACAGCAATGTACAATGCCCATTCTCAAAGCCAATTTAACCTTTTTATTACATATTACATTCTTCATCTTAAGCGAACTGCTCTGGGTCATCTTATTTATTTATTATATTTCTATAACGCCCACCTGGTAGAAATCCACTATTCTTGGCAATTCACATCCCCCCCCCACAAAAAAAGACCCAGCCCACCAACCAAAAAGAGTGATTAAAATACACATTTTTTCCTGTGCATCAATTCAGTTCTGATATGGCAACCGTTTTCAGGGTTACCCAGGTAGAGGATGCACAGAAACCATTCCCTTCTTCTGGGGGCATCCGGTGACTGTGCAGCTTGCCCAAGGCCACACAGGCTGGCTCTTCTCCCAGGAGGCACAGTGGGGAATCGAACTCCCAACCCTCTGGCTCCACAGCCAGATTCCTAAACCACTGAGCCATCCACCCAGCAAAGAAAAGTGCATATACGCAAATGCAATAAAAGAAAGACCTATTGCAACAACTGGACAGATTTTCAAATTTAGACGCTATGGCCCAAAAAATATCTACCTCGGAGAAAGGATGTTCTTAAAGGCTTCTTTATGGAGCTCTGTTTGGATCAGCTTTCTAAACATTAAGAGGAAGGGGGCCTGGCACACCTCCATAGGCAGAATATTCCAAAGAGTTGCAGCAACAACCGAGAAGCCATAGTTCCTACTCAAAGTTCTCCGGACCTCCCTCGGGGTGGCCCCTAATAACAACGAAGCCTGAGAGGAATGGGTGGCATGGGTGGTAGATCTTTGAGAAAGACGCTCTGACTAGTATCAAGGTCTCAAACCTTTAAAGGCTTCATAAATCAATACTACCATCTTGAATCTGGCATAGAAGTTCACAGGAAGCCAGTGCAGGCAGGTCTGGGTTGGGGAAATATTTCAAAGCCCCAGAAATTAACCTGGCCACTGCATTTTGGACCTGCTTGAACTTCTGTACCACCTTCAGGGGCAGCCTCTCATAGAAAGCATTGCAGTAATCAATATTTGAGGTTATCAGCATGTAAACTAGTGTAGTCAGGAATTTCCTGTTCAGATAGGGACACAACTGTGCATGTGCCAAAGCTGGAAAAAGGCACACCTGAACATGGCAGAAATTTGCTTTTTCATAGAGAGAGCTGGGTCCAGTAGCACACCCAAGTTGTACACTTGGTCCTTTAGGGGGAATGTAACCCCATCCAGACAAGACAGAATGCTAGTCCAGATTAACATCTAGTATAATAATTTGGTATTTAAGATAACAAAAAATGAGTCTTCAAACAAGAAAATAGTCCCTACATCAATTTTCTGGTCACTTGGAACAGAGGTTTGCTTACATTTCCTTGGAAGTACTTCTGTGTTCAGTGAGGTTTATCTCCAAGTAATGTGTTCAACACTGCAGAAAAAACTACATGTTAAGCCCCTAGAAAACCACGGGCTTAAATTTGAGTAAATGTGCATGGGATCACAATGCTGCCATGCTATCATTGTGCTGCTTTGAGTATAATAAGCACTATACACCCAGGGCAGAAAAAAATATTGGCTAGCTCTGACACTGATCCTTGTTTACAAGATTCTTCTCATTAACCTTTCTGCTTCCGGCTTTCACTTTAGAGTAATTGCTCTAAAAGTAAGTGCTCTTAGAATTGTACATGGTGTATTTTTCATTCATTTTTGAGTCTCTAATGCTTTTGCAAGGCTTCCTAATTCTGGTTTGGGAAAAAGAGACATTCTGTGAGCATGAGCCAGTCACTGTTTTTGACACCCTCTGACAGGCTGATTGGCACTGAGGATCAACATAAGATTCATTGGCAAATGTTCAGTTGGGCAGGGCCAGGTAGAGCAACAGAAATACACAAGTAGAAGCTGGCAGCAAGCAAGTAGACAGGTGGGGGCTCAGAAGACTGACAGGCAGGTGAGCTAGTGAGCTTTCTGCCTGAACTGTTGTTCATCATGACAGATTTGCATTTGAAGACAAAGCAAGGAGGCAATTGTTCCTTCCTGACTGCCTGATTCATTTGGCTGAAAAGAATTCTGCCCAAGAGTACCTGCTTAGCAGCTATAATTCCCCTTGATTCTTCTTTTCTTGTGTTGATATTCCTTTGTTTGCTAAAACAGCAGCCAGTTAGTAAGAAGAGGGAAGGGGATACTTGCAAAGTGCAGGATTGGTACCCCAAACAAGGCCATGATGCACCCACTGCATTAACATTCAGGGTCATGGGTGCATGGCTATCATGAGACTCCCCAAAACAGAGCACTAGTCCAAAGGGGAGTCTGAACCAAAATGGATTGTCAGTTCCCCCTCAAAGAACCACTAGCCCCCCTCTCATGTGTTTCTCAAGGCCATGTCTAAGGCTTCTCATTTCACTTCTTTCTCCAAAGAAAATCCTTCCAGCCATGCCTGCCATAAAGAAAACTGATATGACATAAAAGAATAGGAACCCTTTAACTAGTAACTAGAAGGAATGGAGCTTTGGGGGATTATTAGCAGACCAATCTACCTACCTTCACTCTTTCTTGAAGATTTGCTGTAGCCCCTCCATTTCTGTAGAACTGTGTTCAGGGTGCTGACAACTTCCCCTTCCTAACCGGGGAAGGACTGGCTTCACCAGATAAGACCTAGCTCTATATCTACTGTGTGTGATCTCATTGAACCCAACCCATCATCTACCAACACATTACACAGCTTTTCCAGAACTATAACAATTGCGTAAGGAAACTTCTGCTTCCTTGTAGTCTTCCCAGAAGAAGGATAAGGGCTATATTATCCATATAAACATTATACTTAAGGCATCTTTTTCTGCTTTCTCCCCCCCCCCCCCCAATTTTTTATTTTTTTAATAGTAAATTTCTTATTCATAAACTCTTATAGTATACCTTCCTATACACACACTTACATTATCTCTTCATCTTTTCACATAGTCTCTTCCTTGGCTCATTGTTGCATTTTTATGTCTAGCTAATTCCACTTAGAACAACCAGCAGTCCAACCCATTATCCACTTGGTTTACTTTATTTTTTGACCCTATATTGGATTTCAACGAGGGGTGCCATATCTCCATAAAGTTATCTTTTTAAATCTCCCTTAAAGATATTCTCTAGGGGAATCTTTTTCTGCTTTCTTGACATCAGCAAATCTACCGGGCCTCGTCAAGCTTAGGTAAGATTTCATGTGATGGACGTGCATTAGCCAAAGGTGACTGACTACATTTGGTCTGTTGATCTCCTCTAGCAGAACACCATAATTCACAAACAATACTACATTGACACAAGTAACCTTTACACCAGATTTTGTCTTGCAGAGTAAGTAGACCATAATACCAAATTATTGCTCTTATCTGAAATTTTCATAAAAAAACAACCTTTATTCAAAGTCTGTTGCTGTTTTCAAAATTTTTGATCATGGTAATTAGGAAGTAGATGGCTAAACTTAAATGACATTTCTCATTGTTAATAGTCAAATAGGGGAAAAAACACTTCTGTGTGCTTTGCATGGCTCTTCTCCTTCTCTCCTCTCTCCTTTCCCCAGAATTGTTGTGGTTTTCTAGACTGTGCCCTCAGCATTTGTCTTAGAAGTCATTTCCAATTTGGGGGAAAGCTAACATGACTGCCATTGGGAAAGCTTTGAAGCCTAGGTGACACTTCAGAAGCAACACAACTAGTATTGCTCAGGATACATTTCAGAGCTTCGGGGTAAGAAGGAAATTATAAAATATACTATATTACAGTTAACTAAATGGTAGGAAACAATGGCAGATGTTCAAAGGCAAGGTCATGTGTGAATAAAAAGGTAAATATTTTTTTCTTTCTATGAATTGCAACAAAACAGTATATAAATGATTGCAACCACAATGAACATTCAGATGATACTTTCTTAAGATCACATAATCCTCTTCCCCACTTATATATCTGCATATGATGTTCTGGAACTGTAACACAGCCACCATTTTAGAGGGAACAGGGAAATGGGACTCCTTCCTCTGGATGGCACAAATCATCACTCAAGTTCTAATATTTGGACATGACACAAAGCATTTTGGGAAGTGTTGGCAAAGTCACAGAGAGAAGCAAGCTTGTCTCTCACATTAGTAGTTCACCACTGAAGTCATTCATCAAATCTGAGGCCTTGATTGATTCTTTTAAAGGAGGCCAGTGACACTGTACCTCTGACGTGTTGAAAGCAACCCTCGGCACATTTTGCAAAGATCTTTCAGCAGACAGAACAAAGTAGTCACCAAAAGCTCCTTGAGAGTTGTTGTTTATGTTTGGCAACCTAATGCACTGAGGGTCCAGGTTTCTTGCAGACATTTGGGAGTGCAGCTGAGGTTGCAGTGAGCCCAAAAGTCAAATCAGTAAGATTTGCACAGAACTGTAGTTGTGACAAAAAAAAGAGAGGGGGAGTTTTACTAGCTTGGCAGGAAGAATCTAATTGCAACAAGTATATACAATATGGGTTTGTAAAAAGACTTTATCAGGTAAATTCTGTTTCCAGTATTTATTAGAAATTGTTGAAACTACATTATGTGAGATATGTCTTCGTCCATTTACAATGCTTTATTTCATTAAAATACTTCTGATTAGTCTGTCAATCTTGAAGTTATATAGGCAGTATACAAAAATATGATTAAAATTTGTCATACAAATACAATTAGAACAATGAGCTTGATCTATACTAAGTCAGCAAGATCCAATGGGTTCTACATTAGTAATGCCTAGTTCATATTTTAACTGATGTTGAATTAATATCAGTGAGTCTACTCCTAAGTACAATTGACTCTGAATCCAACTTAGCAATATAATCGTATGCGAAAAATCACATCAGCATATTTGGTATAACCAAAGAAAAGCAGATATAATGGCCAGAATCCAGTTGAAAAACTGGTATGACTTCTTTGGTGTAAATTTCAGTTCTGGATTACCACAGATTAAGACGTCAGAAGAGGTACTTGCTATTGCTGTAAAATAGCAAACACCTATGCCAAATCCTTAATTTATAGCAATTCATGGCTGAGATTTACACCAAATGGAGTTATGCCAATGAGTGCAGCTAACAGGATTCTGGCCAATAAATAGATTAAATCAACCCATTAAAATGAAATCAGCCTCTTAAAATGAATTGTTTGGTTTCTCCTTTCTTTTGTAGTTTTTTCTGCATAATTCCAAGATTTGCACAGGCATAATTGCCACAGTAGTTTACGTATAGGCACGAGTTCCCATTTGGCAATTTTAACAGCATTGTTTGTATTTTATGTATTTTATTGTAGAATTCTATATTTTATAGAACACTATATGCTTACCCTTTTAGTTTTTGTGTACCTAAGTAGTACTTTGGGGTAGGCACAGAATACTTCCTGACATCCACAAATTATGCAAATATTCACCAAACTCATCACTATCTGTTTGCAATCCTTGTTTTTCCAAACTCCTGGCTTTTGGGCTCCATTGGTGTTGATGTTTTATTTTATTTTTTAGGTAAGATTTCCTTTCTGGAAATAATCATGTAGGCAATTCTGACTGAACGATACTGAGGAGGTGAATAGAATATTGGCTTAAAAAAATAGGGGTCCAATAAAAGAGCATTTAAGAAGCCTGGCCATCTCTCAGTGGGACTACATGTCAAAGTGAGGGTGTGTTTTGGTGTTGCCCCCCCAAATACTCTCCTTTTAGCTCAGCTCTATTTATATAGAAAATATGCTGTGACAAATTCTAAACATGTTACTCCGTACCAACAGGACTGCATTAAGCAACATGGGAAATATGCATTGGCTGTACCTATTGGAGATGTGTTTGGATGGTGACTTGCTGTGCTTGCAGCATGGCATAGCTGTACTATAAAACAATATAACACAAGAATAGGTTCTGGCAGAAATCAGTATTGTAAATAGAGCTGTTGCAGGAGTGACAAATTGTATAGAGGCTCAATCTGTCTGCAGGCAGTTCACATTACAGACTCAGCCATCCCAGTCTGTTCTCGTATCTGACAAACAATATGTGAAAACATTTCAAACTCAGTAGGAACATGTCCACAGCCATAACCATTTGCTCATCAGATGTAGTGGCGGCGGCAGGAGGGGAGCCCTGCTCTAAGACTGAGTATTCGAAGAGCTGTTCGTTTCCTTCAAGCAGGCTTATAGAAATAAATTCAGGATTTCTAATTCCGTGAATCAGAGCCTTGCTGCTTTCTGCTAGTCTATTGGTAGCTTATGGCCTGAGGTATTTACTGTTAGCATAGATATCTATTACACATACCATGCAAAAACTATGTCCAGGAAAACTGTACACAACCAGTCTTGTTATGCCATTAGGACTGGGATCTTACACAAGACAGCAGCTGTACGGGAAGGAAGAGGGAAAAGCAAGGCCATTGATGCTTTTGCAAACTATTATTGGATGTCACATTTAGTTCTTCTGTCACTTTGTACTGTCCTTGGGCTTGTTTTCTTAATGTGTGTGACTCTGTTTTAAAAACTCATTTGTTTCCTGTCAGTGCCATTCATGCTCCCTCTTGCACATTAATTGGAACAGGAGCATTTCATCTGAGCTTTGATAAACAGATAAATAGATAACATCAGTGGATGGATCAGTTGTAGAGTTGTACACAATTTGAACAAAAAATTGTGAAATCTTGAAGTGCAGAATTAAATAATAGCCAGTCCACCAAAGGCATCCCTCCCATTGCTTTAGGCCTGAATGGGCTGCCATCAACTCTCAGTAAGGATAGGCTTGTGTGGAGCTCCTTTGGGCAAACTGTTTGCCTGCTTGTACTATTTTTAACCATTTTTTCAGCGAGGAAGACTCTCAGAACAATTCTGACGCAGATTTTATAAAGTAGTCTGTGCCCACAGGTTTACAGACTAAAAAGACAGAATACATAAGAAGGAATAGAGAGGACGGTTGAGTGGAGTAAGTAGACTACTTAACGGGTGGTTGAGTGACCAGCTGCCATTGAACTGCTAACATCTTGACTTCTAGCAGGAAAGTGCTGTTGTGCCAAACTGTGTGGAGGACTTAACACTTCTTTACTTTGCCTTAGAAGGAGAGGGGGAGGAGGGAGGGGAGTACATAAATCTACGTTCACTTTCATGTGTTTTGTAGTGAGATTACCAGTTTCCCATTTTGTCTGAATTGGGCAGCTGGTTATGAGTTAAAGGCATATGGACAAATAATCTGAGTCAGAGCCTCCTTTCAGCATGTCTCCTAGTCTTCCCATGTCACTTGTTCTGTGGTGGTACGGAGACAGCATGTTTCTATTGTCCAAACAACCATACCAAGGGTCTCCATCTTAACACACTATGATGACCATTTCATTGCTTCAGAGTATGTAAGTCTTTTGCCCTGAGTTAGCTTTAGTTGCACATATTAGAGTAGTAGGAGTAGAGAGCTTATCATCTGCCTACTGTCAGATACAGATGTTTCCATTTGCACTGCATCACTTTAAAAGATAGGCATTCGAATGCATACCCATGCATTGTCCCAAGTTATCAACTGCATGCAACTGGATTGGAGCAAAGGAGCCTTGACCTGGGGTCCTCAGCAGCAAGGGTATGTGCCTTTTTCCACCTGACACTAACCTTCCTGTGGACAGTTACACACATTTTGGTAAAAGGGGATGAAAACAATATATCTACGTGGGATGAAAACATTCATAAAATATACTTACCTCTTTCAGCTCCAGCTGTACCAGTCCTAAATAATTAACACTTGAAATATGCAGAGGGATCTAAAATATTAATTTTATCAATATTAACGAAGAATCTTGCAGCATCTTAAAGAAATTAATACACACTTTCATACACACTCCGCTCCCATGCCAATACATATAGTATCTTGGTACCGTCACAGTACATATTTGATGTTTCTTTAACCCAAGAGACCTATCATTTAAAAAATCGGAACAAAAGTTATTTTTATGACCCTCATCCAAAGCCTGTTTTTTCAAGCACTACAAAGTTTCTGACCCATAACTAAACTGAATTTGATTTTGTTTATAGTCAGTAGTCCATATCATTCATTCTGACACAGTAAAGATTTTCTGCTAAATGTTTACAGGTGGACTATAAGAACTGAGGTGAAAGGCTGGTCAGCTTTACCTACTACTGCCCAATAAACAAAGAAGAAATACAGTAACAAGCTTAACATAAATCTTACCATGCCTCCAAATATATTACCCCATTGCTTGTAACATGCAGTGTTTTATCTCGATACTGCAGACGAATTAGACAAAAAATAAAATATGGAAGAAATTGACTTAAACCATCAATTCACAGAAGTAACTATAGAAGAGTCATTATAGCCCCTAATCTAAAAATCAATGTTAGTTCGCTATATGTGAGGAAGTCAATATGCTTAAAGAGCACTGTGTCAGGAAAAAACCCCTTTGATTCTCTATTTGGAATCTTCATGATAACATTCATTATCAAGCAAACTAAGCAAATATTGACTGTACTTAGGAATTTTCTTTCTCCTCTCCATCCCCGCTTTAGTGGTTATGTAATAAATCTTTCAAAATGGTTGATGAAATTGCTCAGCAGTTAATATGTGCAATGAAGTGTAGGGGAAGTAAAAACCCATTGTGACTGGTTGTGAACAGATTTGGATGGGGGAAGTGCTATGAAAAAGTGTGTGCCGGCCACTCCCTGGTCCTGGCTGTTCTATATAACCATGGATCAGCTTTCTGTAAAATGCTCAGGTCATGATATAGGCAAGACAAAGCAAACACATAAATTCATACACATGCACTTATATTACACATTAGCATTGATCTCTTCCTTTAAAAACAAGAATCCCTGATGCTGAAAATCAACTGTTACCAAATATAGCTTGCCATCATCCTGTGTAGTTGTTCATATAAATCAACCTTGAAGGCTCACAGCAAGGCTATTTTGATAACTGTTACCCATTATGACTGATGGTGAGGGGTGGTTGGACAGTTCTCTGCTGAAATCCAGCTCCAACTCTCTTCTACTTAGGCTGAGAATTTTTAGCCACCCCTTCTATATATGTAGTGCGAATAGGTGGAATTATTTAATTCTCCATCCTTTACCCCCATTGCTTTGCTGCTGCCATGAGCTAAAAAGTGACATTCCTAATATTTAGTTTTCTTGTATCATAAAAAATAGTTTTGTTTGTGCAGGCAGAAAAGTTAGAAAAAGGTTTTATTTATTTATTTTTCCTGTGGACATGTAACTCAATAACAAAGTTTATTTTTAAAATTTTGTGTTTTTTTTAAGCAAAATAAGATACCACCTAAAGAAGAAATTCAGCGTTTCCTGTTTCACATGGCATCTTATTTTTTAGCATTACCACCACCACTCCAACTTCAGTGAACTTCCCCCAACATAAAATTAGTGTCTTTATTCAATTAACTAGGAACTCTACATCTCTGTCTTTTATCTGTTGCTTCACTCCTGCTTTCATTGTGGAATTGTCTTTATAAATGTCACCTTTCAGGCCCTACTTCATGTGTAGAAAGAAGTACAAATTGTGAGGTATGATGACATCAAGGCTGGAGCAAAAACAGTACTGGTATCATTTTTATCTTCCTACGGTTTTTATAGCATTAATGATGAAAGGAAGTGTTTTGCGGTTTTTGAGGAGAACCATAACTGAGAACTGTGTTTACAGCTGAGAAAGTCATTATTTATAAAAAGTAACTAGTTAGAGTTATAGTTACTCTTATGTCTGTGATTTTAAACAAAATACTCCATTTTCTCGAAAGTAACTAAAATTAATCATGGGCCGTCAAGTCAGTTCTGACATATGGTGACCCTTTGCAGGTAGAGAGTACTCAGAAGTAGTCTTCTATTCCTTTCATCTCACGGTATCCAAGGCCACACAGGCTGGCTCTTCTCCCTAGAGGCACAGTGGGGAATTGAACCCTCTGGCTCTGCAGCCATACCTAACTCCCTGAGCTATCCAACAGTTCTCTTTTTAGTTATTCTTTTTTTTAAAGGACACATTTGAATGATATAAAATGTTGTCCTATGGTACCAAACACAGTTTCCTCCTGTCTTTACAGTATCACCTCAATTACCCACAGCTGTGCGCCAGATGCACTTTCCAGTGGGATATGTGTAAGTGCTGACTTTCTGAAAGTCCTATTGAATTAGTGGATCTATTCTAGCTGGAACCAGCAATTGGATTTAGCCCCACATGGTGTTCTCTCCCCCCCCCCCCCCCATTTAGTGAAACATCCCTGTGACTCTACAAGAAATTAAAAGGAGCTTAATCAAAATTACTTAACAGTCTGTAAAAGGTATGGGATTGCCTGCATGTTATTTTAATGTATTATGATTATATTTTTGTTATTGGGAAAAGAGATTGTCTGCAATTAACTCATTATTTCTGACTCATTGCTTCTAAGTTATGATTGTGTTTGTACCTCAAAGACTCTTTTGTAACCCTGGGAAAGCCACCGTCTCTCATATAATGAGTAACAGGGACCTATCTCACAAGTCATTTTTAATTACTAAATCGAGGTAACAAAGCATCATGACAGATATATGAATTTGCCAAGTTTATCTCTATTTAATCTCAGTTCATATTTACAGATATGAGAACTTAGGGAGGGGAAATCCTTTTTTTTTTCTTATGAGAGCTGGTGTGTTTGAAATGGATGCAAGGCAGGGAATCAATAAACCAATCACAAAAAAAATGCAGCTATTAGTCTTCATAATATCTGTATTATCCTGATTTTGTGATCCTTTTAGCTAAACTAATTATTTTTAAAATAAAAGTTACAGCCACAGATGATGAATGGCTGTAAACAAATACTATTGACTATAATATTAAAAGCAACAGACTCTTAACAGCTCCATTGTGTAAACATTTACTTGGAAGTCGTTTCACTAAATTGAATGGGATGTATTCTGAAGCAAATGTATATGCAGTTGCAACTTTAGAAACTAGCAGTCCGAATCCTTGCATGTTTACTCACAGAATTAAATTCTACTGATTTCAGTTAGGTTACTTATTCCCAAGTAAGTGTACATAGGACTGCAGGCTTACGTCTTTGGAAATAAGTTCTATTTCACTGAGTGGAACTCTTGTCTGATTTTTTTTAACAGGATCAAACTGCATTGTCCATCCTTCCTCTGCCTATCTCCATGCAACATTCTCTTACTATCTTGTATTGCCAATTAGTTGGCATAGATTAATGTTGCTAATGTGTGGGATGCCTTCATATATCTTTCCTATCAATGGCTGATCATCCATGTTCATTAAACCTCTCTTAACTAGTAGAGTTTCTCCTCCTTAACATTAAAATTTATAGCTGTACAAATGTGCAGATTATATGACCCCATTACATTAGTACTGAAAGGAACGATACATCATCCTAGCCTGTATTTCTAGCTCCAAAGTATCTTTCATATTCTGACTTACACAAAAGGCTTCTTATGTTCTGCCACAATGTACCTTAATTTATTCAAGACTGAATACATTAAATTAGAACTTCACCTGTCCAGATCTTCTTTTCCTTTTGCCAATATGTTAATAACAATGTGCTGCCATGTATTGTTTCCCCAGCGAATTACCTATATAGAGCATGCAAGTACAATAAGTCATAGTGAATAGAAAACACTGTGTCCTCAGCCAGTCTGCAGCTTATATACAAAATCAACAGAATGTGAGGTGAATGAAAGCAGGAACAGGATACAGTACTTCAAAATTAGTCTTTGAGACTTACGAATCTGGAAAACTGTTTACTAGCCAGCTTAAGACACTAGGAGCATGCAGTTCCAGCGTGGCCACAAAAGAGGAAAAGCCCCCTCTTGTGTAGCTAGTGCACAGATGTAAGCTAGTAGACCCTTTGCTGGTTTGGTTTTTAAAGAAATCCTTCAGCCAAGTAGATGAGACATTGAGGGTCAAATCATATATTAAGGGAAAGGTGTATTTCGTGGTGTTGCACTGTTGTCCCTCCAGTCACCCAGTTCCCTGAAAGCTCCATGTCTGAGCAGTCAGGTTTGTGGGTGAAGCCTCTGTTCATCTCCTGACAATTCATAAAAAAAAACAGAGCAAGCTAATTTGCAACACGCAAAGGTGATGAAGACTAGTTGTCACAATGTACCGTATAATCTAGTTTAACAAAAAGCTGCCCATTTTCCTTCTTCCATAGCTTAGAAACACTGTGGCAAAGGTTAAGCAGAGCTATCATTTCTTCCTCTGCTATCCTACTTGGTGGATTGCTTGGAATTCCTGCTTACCTGTGGTTACCAGGGAAATTAGTCGTAAGCCTACTTTAAGATTTATGTTACCTGTGATCGCACTCAAGTAGTCTGTGAAACACCCAAGAATGACTTGGCTTATTCTAACATGTGCAAGAGATGGGATGGGTGGAGCTATGTAAACAGGTACAGTAGGGCTGGAAAACCCTGGGAACTCTAGTTGTTTTGGATTACAATTTCCACATCATTACCCAGGCTGGATTGGGGTTCAGGGAGTGAAAGCCCAAAATTATATAAAGGGCTCAAGCTTTCCTAGCCCTGGGATAGGCGGGAGCAGATGCATCAGCTCCTCTGTTGCATTTGCAAATGCACAGCGTGAAATTTACTCTGTGTGTGTGTGCGTACACGCATGTGTATATTTAAAGGGGAAAAAGCCCAGGTCTTGGAAAAGTTATTTTTCTGGATTAAAGTTCCCAGGCTCCTATAGCTAGTATCACCACTGCACTGATTGGCTAGGAGATTTTGGGAGCTGTAGTCCAGAAAATTTACTTTTTCTAGCTTTGGGAAAGCTCACATACCCAGATCAGTTAATACAGTTGAAACTGTAGACCAGTTCCTGTATTCCTTCACTTGATTAATGCATTAGTTCCACACACACACAATGGCCATTCTCATTCACTCTCCATGAATTGAGGGTTGACTGTCTATACCAGAGAGCCTGCCCTACTCACGTAGGCTTCAGAAATGGTTCAGATTCATGGAAAATCAGTATGGTAAATCACATGGAGTGCTTTCATGAATATAGTAGATTCTCTGCCAGCTTATGGAGGGTGACAAAGGGTAGTGGGGGAGATGGTCTTGCAATGTTTCTTTTCATTTAAATTGAACAGAAGCACTATTTGTTTACTTGAAAAGTGGTGTGAAAACAATAATAAATAATAATAAACAAAATAGATACCAAGTTGTTTGAGCACCCACACTGTTTCGTGTAGTACATGTATAAAATGTATTTGTTTTGCCTCCACAATCTATGTATTTTATTTTATTTTACTGCATCTATCTGTCTGTCTGTCTGTCTCTCTCTGTCTCTCTGTCTGTCTGTTATTTAGCATCATGTCCTCAGATTGTGAGCCTCTCAACAAGTCTCAAAGAGAAAAATGATAATCACAATGATTAATAATATAAGAATGCTAGGTTTGAACCAGAGGTTGAAATGTTACATTTGGAAATTTATTCATTAATGTTGGCTATTGGAAATGAGGAGGCTAATTCCTTTTTGTTAATGTCAGTGGACAAGATTGCTTACTTTAATTCTTGTTAATTAAGATTTTATTAAACATTCATTTTAAAATAAATCATGGGATTGACGTGTGGGTTTTCTGTACTGATCCCTAATGGCATTTTCTTTTTTCTTCAAATACCTTCTTCAAAACTGCTCTCTGTCATTTTATGATTGGCTTCTCCAATCTGGCATCTTTTCCCAGATGAACTACAAATCCCATAATACAGTTATTAGCTATAGATAGTGGGGTCCAACATGCCTAGAAACTTTCAGTTTAAGGAAGGCTGCCTGAGAGCTTGGTCTCTCATCTCTCAACCTGTTGTATTAATTTCTGCCACTGATCTGTAACTCTTTTCTTTCCTTGCCATTCCCTCCTAGTGAAGGTTGATGACTGTTTTTGTAGAGGTGGTCCATCTGTTGCAGACTGTAGTCCAAACATGAAAGGAGCTATCCAAAGTGTTGAACTGTTTGAGGTCTCCTGTAAAGTTCTCCTGGAATCAGAGTCACCAGCCTCCACTGCTCCCACCAACATCCATGCTGTTTACCTGCCCTTCAAGCACTGTGGATTGTCACAGGTTAAGAGGGAATGGTGTGCTTGTTGTGCTTAAAAGACACCGATCCATTACAAGTGCAGTAATAAGTGGCAGGTTACAAAGATCAGTCAGGGAATCAAGGGTGGAGAATCCATAATCAGAAGTATTTTGACTGCCAAGGAGAATATGCAGAGAAATTCTTACACAACAGAATCATTGCATGCTCTCTACCTCCGTTGTCACTTAGAAAGAAGAACAGGCTGTTGGCAATGGTAATGTGGCTGCCTTGTTCTCACTGTTCCAAGGTGAGCAGTATAGTACTGATGAAGCAGAGGACGTTGCTTGATTTGACAGGGTTTAGACTAGATGACTCTTGGGGTTATACTCAAACTTTACACGTCATATGACTCTATGCTATGGATTTCTTTCATTGGCTGGACAACCCTTGGGCCCCCGGCTAGCTCTAGAATTGGATGATTTAGCTGCCTATCCTTCTGCACTGCTTAGCATAGAGGAACTTTATCAGTCAACTTATTTTTAATGCATTATTGACTCTCTGTTGGTGCTAAGAAGAAAAGATGGCAGTCAAAGCATTGTGCACATATATGTATACTTGTAGAGTCTGCAGACATTAGAAGTAAGAAGGGTAATCTATAATCTCTAGTAGATAAAGTATGCTCAAAAAAAGTGGGTGTGTATGTCCATGCGCACATGCACATACATACACACGTGTGGAAACATGGGCTTAGTGGAATACAAGTATACAATCCTATATCCACTTAACTAGGACTGCCCTTTTTGAATTCAGTAGGTGCATATCTGACATGTCTATTACTTTGCTTCACTTTCAAAGAGACCTTTAAAAAAAGTGAAAAGTAAAGAGCGGAAATTATATATGTCACCATATATACACTGGGTACTAGATTTAAAAGGATGAATTAAGGGGGCAGCATTTTATTCTGTAGTAAGCAGATGGACAGTTTTTTAATAACTTATATTTCTCTAAGCTGACCAAGGGTTATAAGTTAATTAAAGTAACAGCAACCCTTCTGGAAAATCACAGATTTTTGTTCACTTTCAGGGATATTGCAGATGATGGAGGACTGAAAAGACTGGACATAGAGAATTGGGTTACTTGGAAGTCATTTAATAGGCTACAAACTGTTAGAACCAAAGCGAACCTAAGAAAATGGGGTTTTCACACTGATACAGTCCTTTGCAAATGCAGAGAAGAGCAGCCAGTTTGCCACCTTTGTCAGTGTACTCTGTGTCACTCAACATTCAGCATGGAAGACTGAGTGTAACAATATTGGGAGATAGAAATTGCATTTGGTTTTTATACTATCTATAGCCGTAAGATGTACATATGCCTCTTACTCATTTCCTTATTAACTTCGTTTCTCGGGATAAAGAATCAGCTTCCACTTTCATAGGAGCTAATTAAAATCTGCTGGCATAGATTATTTGTGTCGTTGATTGATTGATTTAACTTTAAAACCTACTTGCTGTATAACTATTTTGTCCCCATTGTGTGGTTGCAGTCCTTAATGCAACATTGCATTGGTAAGATGTGCAATGCCAAGCGTCAGAAGTACTATTTCTCTGATATATTGCTTGTGCTGTTTTTCTGACATCTTATCCCATGGGGCAAATGAGTGACTCACAGAGACATGTCCCTTGGTAGGTTTGTATCAGTGCAATTCTCATTTTAGATCCTTTCATGTACTGCAGCGTAGCTATAGTGAGGGAAGGAGAAGAGACCAGGTATGCCAAAAGGTCTGAAAGATCCTGAAAAACATTTTTCCATCATCATTTTATCAACATAAAACAAGCGTGGTTGTTTTCTGAATGTAATAAATCCAAAGAATCACTCTTCAGACCAAAAGCAGCCATAATTCACATACAACTGTATCCCTTAAAAAAAAATTAAACACACACCAGTGTATCAAAGTTTCCTTCTTCCATTTTCTGAAGATCTGATGCATAAAACAACTACAAAAGAATCTGTGATGCTAGATTAGCATTCCCAAGAGGTTGTAATTTATTTGGCATAATTTTGTAATTTAACCTAGGCTCACACTTAGAATAAACCAACTGAAATTAAGAGCATTTGAGGTGCAATGCAGACTGCAGCCAAGGAACCAGAAGAAGACTGGGACTAGGAAGGACAGCCGTGAAGGAACTAGAAAAGATCATCAAATGTACGAATGTGTCGTTGAAGAGCAAGACCAAGACCACCCACACTCTTGTATTTCCAATCACCATATATGGGACTGAAAGCTGGACAGTTAAGAAAGCTGGCAGGAAAAAAATTGATTCATTTGAAATGTGGTGCCGGAGGAATGCTTTGCAGAAACGCTGGATTGCCAGAAAGATAAACAAATGGGTCCTAGATCAAATCAAGCCTGAGCTAACTCTGGAGATCAAAATGTTGAAAGTGAGGCTGTCCTACTTCGGGCACATCATGAGAAGACAGAATTCCCTTGAAGAGATTATAATGCTGGGAAAAGTGGAAGGCAGCAGGAAAAGAGGAAGACCAAATATGAGATGGACTGACTCCCTAAAAGAGACTATGTACTTGAGTCTGCAAGAGCTGAGCAGGGCCGCTGAGGACAGGACATTTTGGAGAGTGCTCATTCATAGGCTCACTATGAGTCGGATGTGACTTGACAGCACATAACAACAACTTATTCATGGCTCACTTCAGTGGGGCTTACACTCATAAAAATGGAGAAATAAGTGATTTTTGCTGAGCTCCTACTCCTATGCTTCCAGATCGTTTCAGAGAATCTTGTAACCTTCCAGCACAGTTTTTTGTTTAATTTTGTTTTTGTTGTTTTGATGGCACAAGGAAATTCAGGGGAAAGGGAGAATTGACCAAATAGTCTCCTCTTCCACAGCCATGAATATTCAAGATGTTTGTGTAAACAGAAGGACATCCCTAGATCCAACCCATTTATGGGCATGACTGTTCCATTAAGGTAGAGTTATCGTAAGTTAGGATTGCTGTCTTTCACTTCTCCAAAGCTGAGAAACGTGTTTTGCATATTAGGCAAATGGGATAGACTTTTTTGTGCATGACATGCAAAGTTGCATGTTATGTAAATTAAGCACAGGAATTGTTGCTTTCTTTTTCTGTCAGTATATTTCAGCTGTGGCATCATGTATGTACTAGCTACTAGTCTGAGATAGCCAGTATAATGTAATAGTAAAAATATTGGACTTAGGAGACCTAGGTGCAAACTGCTGCTTAGTCAACAAAGCTCGCTTGGCGTCCTTGGGACAATTATTACCTTTCAGAGTTACAGGGTTGTTCAGGGGGCCAAATATTGAGAGGGGCATCATGTAAAGCAGCCATGGTGCATATGAATAAAAAGTAATGGCCAAGGCACTTCTGGTGATATTCTCATAAGATGGCTGCTTTCCCCCCCCCCCTTCCCATTCATTTTTATTGATGGCTACTCCTCCAGAACTTTACAGGAATCCCATGAATGACTACTGTCATCTAATCTGCAGGGGAAATGGGGACAATCTGTAGAAATCGGGCGGGGAGGATGTAATTTCCTTCAGGGGTACATATTGTATATTTTAGTACAGTTCAAAAATATCCTAGCTTAACTTCTTCTTTTTTTAATGTTTTCGACTTTCTGTTGCTCCACACACAAAGTGCCAATGCATTGTGGTCCCTCCTTCTTCCTAACTGCACTTCCATTAGCTGCTCTTTTATTTCATTGCCGTGGACCATGGTAGCAGAAAACAACACTCACAGCATAGCTCTGACACTTTAATTTTTGGATTCCACCGTCCAGCCTGCCTCAGACAGATTAGTCACCGGTGATGTTGGCTAGGTGATTTTGAAAATTGTCATCCAAGAAAACTGTGCCAATTTCTGCTTTCTAATAAGCACAGACTGAACCCAGCCTAAACTCCCAGTAAATGTCTGAGAAGCCTGTGGAAGATAAAATGGAACTTGATTGATGAAACTTGATAAAATGGAAGTCACAGCCAAAAAGAAACTTAATGTTGTTTCATTGGCAGCCTTTTGTTCTTAAGAGCAGGGATGTAAAAAATTCCAGCCATGCTCCAAGGATGTTTGAGACAGCAGCCTCAAGAGGATCACCTCTCACAGACACGTACCATTAATTTTTGGACTACAATTTTTCTGCACTACCCACAAAGGGAAATGGATTCCTTCAACAAAAGCTTGCAGTTTGTATGATTTTTTTAGTGTTCTGATAAAAGGCATAATCGACTCTTATGTTTGATTTTCCTGGAAGACCAATAGATTCATAGAATTAAAGGGTTGAAAAGCTGTTGGGGTTATCAAGTCCAACCCCCTGTGAAATAAAGAAATGCAGTAAGATACATAATATCAGAGCTTGGAAAAAAAATCTTGTTTGGACTACAGCTCCCATAACCCCCCAGCCAGCATTCAGTCCTAAGGCTTCATTGCTTTCTTGCACTATTTCCAGGCATCTATACAAACAGATTTTAACTATTTGCAAACCACCCTCAGTTAGGTGTACTTGCATTATAATGTTTTCCCATTGGTCTTTAGTTTGTAACCATGGCTGAAATCCTGTTGATGTAACCTTGCACTTTACAGATTTGCAGTGGTGATTTTGGCTGTTAAAGGCATCCTACCTCTGTACCAAAGCAAAAGGAATCCATAAGGAGCCTTGGAACCTGACAGAAAGGGAGAACAGGAGGCTTTCAATTAAATATTTAAATTAAATTAAATATTACCATTGTGGGCCTATGATGTCATCCTAGTTATGCAGCATAAAGTTACACCAATAGGAAATCAGCCTGTGAGTTCCCATTAAACTATAGATAGCTTCACTCATTGGCTAATCACATAGACAGTTGTGTTTTTCACAGAACTTGTTTTACCCTATATTATCAATTCTATAAGGACTAGATACTTATTCTTTTGTGGAAAAATGAAAGCTTGGAGTCTGAGGCAGCTGATGGGCTAAAAGGGCACCAGGTGGCACATCTAAAGTCTGGTCAAAACCTGGCCAAAGAGGTGATATGGCAACCCTAAATTTAATTAATATTTCTTGGAAGGTGAATAACCTACTATGTATAATTCCTGAAAGACAAATAATGTAGTTGAGCTAAAGTTTTCTCGAAGAAGCAGCAATCATAAGTAGATCAGACCTTAACAACCCAATTTCCATTAAATTGGATTGTTGCATTCTACTATAATGTTTTGTTTTTTCACTTGTCTTTCCGGGATAAACTTGACCATTGTGATACCATTAAGAAAAGTGTAAGTCTTTGGGCCTAAGCAGTCATGTGACAAATTCAAGTTTCAATAAATGCAGCAGGACTAGGGATACAGGTAACAGAAGGATGTTGGGGTGTAATTTGCAGGTCACTAAAATGTCAGAAAAATGTCATGTCCAAAATTCTTCTGCCTATGAAAAGTCTGGAAAAATTGCAATAATCCCAACGTGAACACAGTTTCTCTAGTGCAAAGGAAAAAACATTTTGGAGCAAACTTTGAGGAGGGAGAATATTTTGTTTCTGGTGTTTTTGTCTCTTGTTTTTACTGGATTGCAAACAGTGTATTGGCCTGTGTTCTGTTGTTTTTAAGTAAAATGAGTAGAAACAAAGTGCAGTTTTGTAATGCTGTACACGATCAGTCAGAAAGGTGTTTTGAAAACATGGAACTCATGTTATGGAAAGTCATAACACTGACAAGTACTTGAGAGCTAAATCACAACAATTGTTTGTGTTCCAAATTCTGCCTTTCTTTTAAACTCCCATGTTCCATATTCTGTTGTACAATTGCATCCCTATCTGGACAGGAAATCCCTAACAACATTGGTACATGCATTGGTAATCTCAAGAACAGAGTATTGTAATGCTCTCTACATGGGATTGCCCTTGAAGACCGTACAGAAACTCCAACAGATCCAAAAAGTGGCAGCCAGGCTGATTTCAGCGGTAAGTAAATTTGACCACATTACCCCAATCCTGGCTTGCCTGCATTGGCTCCCTGTTAGTTTCCATGCCCAATTCAAGGTGCTGGTTTTGACCTACATTGCCCTGGATACACGATACTTGTCAGAACATCTCCTCCAAAATACAACTAACCATTTCACCCATTCCTCCCAGGCCTTGCTACTGAGGGTGACCACACCAAGAGAGGTGAGGAGGGTGTCATTGAAGGCATGCCACCCCCCCCCTTTGAGTATTTAGAAAATTAGCAAAGGTAGAACTCTCTGAAATGAATTTTAAGAGCATAATCATAGGTAGGAATTTTGTAACCTGTAACACTTTTGTTTTAATTCCTTTTCTTTTTTCTAGTTGTTGCCATATGGTTATTCTACTGTTATTTTTATGGAATGAAGGTGGAAAGGATGAGATTTTGTCATTTTTTCATGTACACCACCAGAGTCCTGTTCTTCACTAATTAGGCGGTATAGAAATTTAACAAATAAATAAACTAAATTAATGTCCAACAGTTTCATGTTACAGCTTTTTTTAAAATTACCTTTATACTTCAAGCTTGTTTCAAAATGCAAATGTTAAAAATAACATATGGGCACATGCCTTGTAATAATACTCCTGCAAATATAGTGTTAAGAGTGTAATAATACATGCATAGCTAACCACTTGATAAGTCATTGTACTAATGTATTGGGTTTGCTTGCGGAACAAATGGTTCATATTTCTTTTCAGCTGTGAAGAGTGTAGCTTTTAGTAGGATTGCCCTATTATCTAGTTGGAAGGGTTTTCCCTGGATTCTGTCCATGCCACCTGGTGCCTGCTGAGACAATCCCCTGACCTGCATTAACAGTTCATTGTTTTTAAAGTAAATCACTGCCTTTTGTAGAACCAAAGAAAGAAGGTAAATATCTAGTCATTGTGTTACCCAATTGTTCTGTAACAAAGGAGCCTCTCTCCCTGTTTAGCTAATGAGTGAAGCCCTTAACAGTTTGACTGACTTAGATACAATCTGTCTCCTATTTATTATGCTGCCCTTTCATCCCTCCCCAGAAGGATTGGGGACACACACAAGAAAGATCACTGTTAACGACCGTCAAAGACCCATGACAAAGAAGTCCAGTTGCTGTGACTCAGTGACTCGACTTCCAGATAACCACACCTGGAAGACTGAGAATCTTCACAGATAGTTTGACTGACAGTGTTTTAAAATCACTCTCTCTCAATTACTACTTAAATGTTGCAATTTGAAGAAGGTTTTGTTCTAGCTTGTTTGCAGACAAATGCAGACAAATGAGGCTTGTTTCACAGAGCTGTGTGCAAAAGCAGCAAAGTTGACAAAGCCGCATTGAAACTATCTTAATAAATTTTATTATTTAAGATATTATAGACTCCGCAATTTTTGCCACAAAAGGCTTGGTAAGGTTAAAGGTTCCCCTTGACATTTAGTCCAGTTGTGTCCGACTCTAGGGCGCGGTGCTCATCCCCGTTTCCAAGCCGCAGAGCCAGCGTTTGTCTGTAGACAGTTTCCATGGTCACGTGGCCAGCGCGAGTAGACACGGAACACCGTTACCTTCCCACCGAGGTAGTACCTATTTATCTACTTGCATTTGCATGCTTTCGAACTGCTAGGTTGGCAGGAGCTGGGACAAGCGACAGGAGCTCACTCCGTCGCATGGATTCGATCTTACTACTGCTGGTGTTCCGACTTTGCAACACAGAGGCTTCTGCGGTTTAACTGGCAGTGCCACCATGTCCCTTCAATATTATACAGAAGTGTTTTTTTGGGGGGGGAGGGAATTATTGCTTTATCCACAACTCTTATGTTAGCTAGGGAATTCTGGAAGCTATGGTCCAAACTGAACTCTGATGTTATGAATCCTACTGAGATTCCTGGAGAAAAGAAATCAGCTCCCATTTTATCTTTCACAAACACCTGCGATCTTAGGTGGGTGCTAGTGTCAGGAAAGGAGAGGCTGGAAAATGCAAAAGGAAAGAGCACACAGAACCTTACTGAGCTGATGTGTGCTGTGAATATTAAGAGTTCTGGGAAGACATTTCAGATAATGACAAGGAAATGATAATATTCTTTTGGAAGGACTAATTTTACATGTCTAGGGAGTATGTTATTACTCTTTGAACTGCTTACCCAAATACATGTCCATATGGGTCTCACACCT
The DNA here is from genome assembly GCA_037013535.1 of Intellagama lesueurii. Lineage (NCBI taxonomy): Eukaryota > Metazoa > Chordata > Lepidosauria > Squamata > Agamidae > Intellagama > Intellagama lesueurii. Next base: position 105,930,615 of record JBAJHW010000003.1, read on the forward strand.
AAGTAAATGAGTATAGCAGATGGATACAGTATATTTAATAGGAGTCAAAGATGGGGAAAATTACTGTTTTGTACTACAACTCTCAGAATTCTCCATGGCTATTCAGGCTAGGGGATTCTGACTGGTAAAGTCCCTCAGAAAGTAACCTTTCCAAGCACTCTTGCGCATCTCATTATGTATTACAATGCAGTCCATAGCAGTGAAACCTAAACCTCAGTCTGCTTGTGTTTGATGTACATGGCATTGACTCACTTATTATATACACATTGGTTAGGAAGACAAACATTGATCATTACCTTAAATGTAGTCTTTAACAATTGCTAATTGACATGAACTGATTAATATACTGTATGTATTGTGATGAAAAGTCAAATTTGACAAAGAAAATTTAACTAGCACATTTAGTAGTAGTAGTAGTGGTAGTGGTAGTAGCAGTTACAAGCTGCAAGAAACCCAGAAAATTCCTGGCACTCCAAATGGAATATTCGGCTGGGGAAAAAAAATTACTTGGAGACAATAGCAACTTAAAACACTTGAAAGATTTAAAACATAAAAATGAAAAAGTAAAAGCCAAACTATGAAAAAGATATGACCTAGAAAGGAAAATAATTGTTGAAATTACAGGAGAATTAAAACAATGGGTAACAGCCACAGCAAAAAAAATTGAAAGATATGATCCATGCTTGAAACAAACAATATCGGGAAAACACACAATTTTGAAATAACCAATGGTTATTCTGTAAATTATTAGGTAACACTGCGGACCAAAAGAAATTAGGCCCACGTAAAGATGATGCTCTAAAATTTTGGATAGAAATTTAGGAAAGCCCAACCGGACATAACGAAAACACCCCATGGATTAAAGACATTTATAAAGAAATGCAAGGAAAACATATGGATGATGTTGTAATAACTGAAATGATTAAGAGGCAAGTAAAGGCTGTGAAAAACTGGACCAGATGAGCTGCAAGGATTTTGGTTAAAGCATTTAACAAGTCTCCATCAACACATAGCAGTGCAATTTAATTACTTAGTTCAAAATTCTACAACTGATGACAACAGGCCACACATTTCTGATAATAAAAGATCATTGAAACGGCAATCAATCCAGTAATTATTGACGAATTACATGCCTTCCAACAATGTTCAAGCTCCTCACAGGAGTACTTGCAAGATCAATATGTAATTATTTAATTGAAAACTCTCTATACCCAACTGAACAGGAAGCGAACTTTAAAAAGTCAAGAGGCACAAAAGAGCAGCTGCTTATTGATAAAATGATTCTAAAGAATGCAAAAAGACAAAACACAAATCTTAACATGGCTTGGATAAGATATAAAAAGGCATTTGACTCATTGCCACACAGCTGGATTAACACCTGTCTAAAAAAAATTGGGATTAGTAAAAAAATATTCAGAATTTCCTCAAGAAAAACATGGGAAAATGGAAAACTGTCTTAATGGCCTCTGGTGAAAAAATTGGGGAAGTTAACATCAAAAGTGGAATATTTCAAGGGGATTCTTTGTCACCACTGCTGTTTAACATCTCACTAATCCCCATGTCAATAATTTTTAATAAAATTGGAGTGGGCTACCATATTTCAGAAGAAGCAGGAAAATCAGTCATCTGTTGTACATGGATGACCTAAAACTATATGCAAAAACTTCCACTGAGATAGAATCACTGCTAAACACAGTGTGAATATTTAGTGAAGATATTCAAATGAAATTTGGAATTGACAAATATGCAGCTCTGTCTATACAACATGGCACAATCCAAAAATTAGATGGAATAGAGTTTAAAAATGGCGATATTATAAAATATTATAAAATCACTATCAAGTGATGAAAATTATAAATATCTTGGAATTAGAGATGGGGGTATTCGTATTCGTATATGAATATCCCCGCACAGGTGGAAATAACGAGGGTCCACTCACGATTTCGCCGCTGCCGCCAGCTCCACAGAGCCTTCCTATCGTGCCGTTGTCCGCAATCGATTACCCAGTCCTGGCAGGAGGCGGGATGACAAGCCTCTCTGCTAGGTCGCAGAGTGGCTAATCCATTGCGGAGAATGTCGTGATAGGAAGGCTTTGCAGAGCTGGCGGCAGCGGTGAAATCGTGAGTGGACAGTCCGGCCCCATGGTGGCAGACCCTCGTTATTTCCACCTGTGCAGGGATATTCGTATACGAATACCCCCATCTCTACTTGGAATACTAGAAGCAGATAACATCCTGCACACAAAAGTTGAAGATCTGACAGAAAGGGAACACATCAAAAGACTGCAGAAAATCTTAAAATCAAAATTGAATGGTGGAAATACATTCAAAATCTTAAATACATGGGCAATTCCAGTAATTAGATACCCAGCTGGAATAAGAGATTGGACTCAAAACGAATTAGAAGAATTGGATCGAAAAACACAGAAACTAATGAACATGCATCATGCACTACATCCAAAAAGTGATGTGGGCAGATTATATTTACCACGAAAATCGGAGGCGGTGGATTACTGCAAATACAGTAGGTAGTAGAGGAGGAAAAAAGAAGCCTAAATGATTATATCAGTACAAGCAGAGAAAAATTACTTAATGTAGTGAAAATGGAGAATACTTTGAAAACAACAGAAACAAAGGCTCAATGTAAGAAACAACAATTTGAAAGAAATTAAACAGCTGGAAAAATAAACCACTACATGGACAACATCTGAGAAATATTGATGGAAGGCATGACAATAATTCAAAATGGGCACGGCTAAAACGGGTGCATTAAGAACAAAACCAAAGGCTTGATTTTCACTGCACAAGAACAAGCACTCCAAATCAATGTGATGCAACCTAAGATTCAAGGAATTAGTGCAAACAGCAAATGTTGACTCTGCCAAGAAAAAGGTGAAACTGTGTCACACCTCATCTGCAAATGTCCAAAGATTGCACAGATTATAAAATTAGACATGATAGAGTGGCAAAATTAGTGCACTGGCCATTATACAAAAAATATAACTTGCCGGCCTCCAAAAGCCCATGGGAACATCAGGTAGAGAAGGTGTCAGAAAATGACGACATCAAGATCTTATGGGATTTCTAGATCCAGACTGATGGGCACCTTGAACATAATACACCAGACATAGTAGTAATAAAATGAAGAAATGCCTGGATCATTGACATTGCAATTCCAGGAGATGCCACAACTGAAGATAAAGAATTGGAAAAAAATAGTACAGAGACCGAGCAATTGAAATATCTCACTTGTGGATGAAACATACCTCAGTAGACCCCATCGTCATCTGGGAACAATATCACAAAACTTCACACAATATTAAAAGCAGTTGCAGATCTCAGAAATAACACCATAAGAGCTACAAAAAACAGCAATATTAGGAATAGCATATATGCTATGTCGATATTCAACAGATACGCACGTTTTTGGTTAAAACCTGTATAGTAGGACCCCCATATCTGCTGGGGACTGGTTCCAAACCCCCCCATGGATACTGAAACCTATTGAAAAAAGTTTATATATTTTATTGTATATAAAATAGTTTTTATTTATATATTTATCTCAGTACACACACACAATATTTCCACACACACTGCCAGAATTGGCCACTAGGTATGTAATCTTCATTATCAAGTATTCATAGTACAGTCTCTGGCTCCCTGTACTGGCCAGTTCTGGTAATACATGTGAAAATAGTTTTTTCTGGATTTTTTCTTTTAATATTTTTAATATTCTCACACTGTGTATAAGTGAATCAGTGGAAACTTATCCAGTGGAAAAGGGGGTCCCACTGTATCTGTTATATAATACCAGTCAATGTTTTTTTTTATTGACTGTATCTGATATTTCCGAATAACAATAATATATTTAACCTGTGTCTCTGAAGGAAATCACACCTTATATATTTCTGCATGATTCCTCATTTCCCCCTACAAATCAGATGGCATTGTGGTAATGAGTCGGGTATTTCTCTGGCATTCTCACGAATCTATAGGGATCTTTTTTGCCATCAGTAGAAATTTATGGCAAAGTATAATAGCGATCCGATGAGAATATCACCTTTATGCACAACAAAATGTCATTATTTACCTAAATGCACCAGCAGTGTATATGACAACTTAACCTGAAAAGGAGCAGGCCCTAATACCACACTTATGTATTTGTTTCCCATCCCCACTTCCCCTTGCTATTGTTACTGTAAAGTATTCCCTCTCCATTGAGTGAGCTTCATGTGAACCCTGCAGGAGGAGACAGTAGTCCTTGGAAGCATTAAATCAATGTCATGTAGAGACGTTGATGTGAATAATCTGTCCTTTAGTCTTTCAAGCTCCATGTAAACTACATTTTTAGAGACATAAAGACAGATTAAAGCTGAAATCTCAGTGAGCATTTTGAAACAGAGACATCAAAAGGAAGAGTGAAATCCAGTTTTCCACAGATCCAGTTTCTTCCTTCTCCTTCCAAAGGCTGGATTTCTTCATAGCTATTTTGATTTTGGATGCGGTGACAGGCTTCTTCATTCCAAGTGGTTCTTTTCCTTCCTGCATTTACTGTACCTTGAATGATCACCTGTGATACTGTATATATTTCATTTCTAATTATACCACTGAATTACTCTAGCTTTCTACATTTTAGGCATTTTATGATTTCTTGGTCTTTGTTTACTCTTGTTAGCCCTCCTTTTTGGTCATCCTGTTGATCCACGAAATTCTTAGCACCCTGTAGTAAATCCACATTTCACATGCTTCTATTTTCTTCACTTATCCTGTTTTATAGTCCATGCTTTCATGCTATACAGGATAACTGAAAATACTTGACAAATGTTTAAAGCCAATGGCAGATTTATGGCCCTAAGTGGCATGAATTGCTTGAGTAATCTTCCTTAAAGATGCAGAGAATTTTCTTGTGAAGAAAGAGAAAGGAATTGTGGAAATGGAGTCTTCATTTCCTTTTGACTTTATTTGTGAATAACATCTGCCCTGTTAAGTACATGGATTGAATTTAAGCCATCATCCTTGATAATGTTTCTATTTTCCATTCTGTGAGGTTTCCTGTTAAAGTCTAAAGACAATGGGACCAGATAGTCAGGCTTTGCTTTATTACTGTTTATCATAGAAAACTACCCTTTCAGTACAATATTCCTGTGAGGGAAGCAACTCAGATTTTTCATTACAATTACTCATGCAAAAGAAAAAGTGTGAAGGACTATTAAAGGCCAATAATTTAACACTGGCTTTATGTCCAGTCTGGAGTAAACTTGGAAATGCTACTCTTTGCATTACAGTCTCATATGGTGTGGAGCAGTCTTATATAGCAATAATTTCCCCTGTTTTAGACCTCCGGCAGGGACTGCATTGCTATTGCTCTATCGAATATTCATCGTGCGTGTGAAGATGTCAGTTTATCATCAGCCACTGGTGACTATCATTTCTTCCATGGGGTAGTAATTTCCAAAAGGAAGATTTCTGCTGTTGAGCTTTAGGTGCTGCTCCATGCAGACTGGCTCTAGTATTTCGATCGGGATGTTCTTTGTATTATAAAATGTTGAGTCTTTTATTCCTGTTACCAGTTCCATTGAAGTTGCTCTACATCACATAACAGATTGATGTTCCTGATTGTGATGGATCATTGTTTATTCCTGCAAGCAGTCAGAGTGACATTTCCCTTTCTTTCATTTGAATATCTGTATCCACCAAGTTCTGTCCAACTCTGATGGATTTTACATGGTGAAAACTGGCAATAAATTATGGGAGCAGGCAGATGGATCTGCCCATTCCTAGGCCCTTTTGTACAGTGAGTGATGACTCAGCCTTAAGCAGAAAGATTAGATTAGATGATCTTTTGGTCAGTTCTGTCACCCAGATAGTTGTGTTTTAGTTATTTTAAAAATGACACAATTCTTCTGTGAACCATAAGATGTGTCAGAATGATGCTTCAGAAAACAAATACACTTGGTGATCGACATTTTTGGACAATATAATGAAAATCATTCAATATATCAGGCCCCTGCCTTTCTTTTTACGGCTGAGTCAAGAGATTAGCAGCTGGTTGGATAATTCAGTGAGCTAGGTATCTGGCTGCAGAGCCAGAGGTTGAGAGTTAAGTTCCCCACTGTGCATCCCAGAAGAGTCAACCCTGGGCAAGCTGCACAGTTCCAAGATGCCCCCATAAGAAGGGAACGGTAAATCACTTCTGAGTCCTCTCTACGTAGAAAATCCTGAAAAGAGTTGCTATAAATCATAATTATTATTACAAGTCATTCACATGGAAATAATGGGAGTTGTGTTCTTCCTTTACTGATAGTGCTTTTGTGTGTGATACAGATATAGTGCAATTATGCTTGATACTTTCCATTCATACCTAATGCACTGTGAACATATGAGTGATATGGCCCATAGATTATATAACTTTGAAGTGAGTTAGACTGATTCCCAGAAGGTTTATCAGTGGCCATTATGCAGAATAGCCAAGTGTAATCTCCAGAAACCCTTAAAAGACTGTGTATCGTGCATGTTGGTTGCTGCTGAAAGACACACACAGCCCTTTTTTTTTTTTTTTTTTTTTTTTTTAAGTTCCAGAAAGGCCTGTGCCATTTGGACCAGTCCCTTAGACGAAATGGTTTGATCTAGCTGGGCTCTCTTTATGTTATTATCTGAACTTCTGTTAACCTAGAGAATGTTTAAGCTGTTGGTTCCTCATATGTGCTAGAGTAGTTTCCTCACAGCACAGCAGTGGTTCCTGAATTGGTGTAGAGCAACAGTGACATCCACTGGCTACCTACTTTACACACTGCATGGTTATTTCACTGGAAATTTCAGTAAAGTATAGACCCCATGTTTCTTTTCCAATTACCCAATTTGTTCTGTTTCTAAAAAATGATCTTGGCTTCCCATTTTGTCTGAAGCAATTATTTCAAAGGAGAAAAACAGAAGTGATTTAATTTTTAATATGCCTTCTCTCGATTTATATTCTTACTCTTTTCAACCCCACAAGCCTAATTACTGTATCCTAGTAGAAACATTATTTTCTGTCATTCATCTCACTGAATTCCATTCCATAGCTATGGAAAGAAAACTCCATCAGAGAATAGCTTTCAAACCTATAATTCACAAAACATACATTCAAGGTAAACAATGTAATGCAACTTTAGCCATCCCCTCTGTGGTCTGATTTAATATTGAGAGCCAGCAATAAAAAAGAGCATCATTCATTCACTTCTGTCACTTCAAGGAGAGACATTGTCACGTACTGTGGAAGGAAACAATATACTTAGCTGTCAAACATCTTGATTGACCTGAGCTAAAAAACAAAAACAAACCTAGGGACCGTACTATATTTTTCAGAATGACTAGAAAATGTATATTACACATATATTCAGTCTTCTACAATCCAGACATACGATGCAGCTTATTGTCTTTGGCGGTTATTTCACCAAGTCTGGAATCCACTCTGAATTATCTCAGTACTGCTGATTTGCAGGCTAACAGGAGTTCAGGCTAACAGGAGTTTGACCAAACTCCGGGAGGCAGTGGAAGACAGGAGGGCCTGGTGTGCTCTGGTCCATGGGATCATGAAGAGTCAGACACGACTTAACAACTAAACAACAACAACAACAAGGAGTTCAGCAGAAAAGTCTGGTATTGTGCACTGTTCTGCCTGCTGCCCTTCTGATAGACTGCAAAGAATTCTGCAGCTCTTGATTTTCAGATTTCTCAGGCAAGCAAAGGTAGATATTAAAATGGTATGAGAAACATAAGACAAAGCTGGAAATGACCTTCAAAGTCTCTCCTAGTTATGTGATTCTGTAATTCTAAAATGTGCAGCATTGCTGCCCAAATTCTGCTTTTCAATCCTTAGTGGGTTTGAAGCATTGAGTTGAAACCTACCCCCATCACCCATTCTTCTAGTATAATTTCTTTATGCAGATATTATTGGTACAGTGTGAGTTTAAATTATGTTGAGACTTGAATACCCTTAACAAGTTTGTTTTATTTTTCCTTTAGTACAACTGTATTTTCTCCACTTTAACCATTTACTGATTTGATTTTTTTCTCTCAAGGGTTTCAGTCCTTCTAGCCTTAAGAGATTATTGTGCTATACTTAAGAACATTTAGAGATATTGGCCAGAATCCTGTTTTATAAATACATCAATGTAACTCCATTGGCATAACTTTCAGCACCAAATTGCCTCCACTTAAGTAGTCAATGCTGGTTTTTTCTGGTTGCATATCAAGTCATGTGGCTTTTCTGTGATGAGAAAAACTGGAGCTGACTTCTTAACTGGCAGCAGTTCACCACTGGAAGTCACACTGATGGAATTATGCCAGTGGGTATAACTAAAACTGTGACTACACAGTGGGGAAAACAGGGTTTGATCCATTGAGATCCACAGTTTTTCGAACTGGATTTCTACGAGTGAAATTGGTATAAAATTTTTTGCAGGAGTCAACAAGTGTAAAGGCAGACAGCTGTGTTTGCATGGAGCTTCAACAGCTGAAGCTGTTTTTACAAGGTGCCAACAAGGTGCTAATTAGCAATGTCCATCTCTCTTTTTTAAAATTTAGTTTTCTTAAGTGGTCTAGCAATAGTCTGTTTCAGCACTGATTTGAAAGGTTGTTTTAAAAAAGAAGCTGGCATTCCTATGTTATCTTTCACCAAAAGAATATTTGTAAGTGAAATAAAGCAATGCTTTCATGTTTTTCAAAGTACTCTTTGATGTGTGTCATCGCAGAGTGAGTCCCTTCCTGCATAAGGGTATGTTAATTTGGTTGTGGGAAGGAGCTCTATTGAGGAAACTACTCATTGTCCTGATAAGAGATGAAAAGAGATTACAAAGGATGAAAGGTAATTAAGTGTTAGTGGCTGCACACTACCAAAAATGGCCCATTATTAACCTCTATAAAGAAAAATCAGCAGTGCTAGTTTCTTTGAGTCTTAGCATCCTCTCAAGGGAGGAAACTCTGTGTCTCTGTGATGTGTCTTACTCTTGAGTAGCCTAGGTGCTCGGCAGACTACTCTGCTTAGATGTGAGTATGAAATATGGTAGATAAGGGTTTCTTATTTTGCAGTATGAACTTTCTTTGGAATTGTCCTGAATCTACATTGTGTTCTTGCTCCATGATACTGAGAAATCCGTTTTGCGTAACTAAGTGAAATTTTCACTTTTTTACCTTTTGTAACTGCTTTGTTTTGTTCTTTTCTTTCTTTTAATAAAATACATACAATTCCTTTCTAGCTGTGGGTAAGATTTTGGGCTTAGAAGAAGCCTGGGTACTGAATACAATGACTTGCCTCGCTATGCTGCTGGATTTTGATAAGTGAGGTAGTGGCAGCGTACCTTTTTGAGTTAAACTCCCTGGAGGCACTGCCAGACTAGAGAGAGCTGGAGTGCTTAGGAGTGGAAAGGGGGCTTCTGTTAAGCTTGATAGACTCTCAATTTTTACTGCTTCATTGAGTCTCCCCATCTCAAGACAAAGAAGGGTAGAGTGGCTAAGTAGCTATCAGAGGGGCAGATCTGGTACCATGACAGTCACAAACAGCAGAAAGCAGAGAAAAGTGTTGGAGGAAATTTAAATCACCCATGCTAGCTGGGACAACCTCAACAACAAAAAGATGGTTTGCCACTCAAAGAGACAATTCTACCACGTGCTTCCCTACATGGAGCTTTATGTCGTATAGTCACTGGGTTTTAACTTGAATTCGTCTGTGCCCAATTTAGTGGAAATTGCGGGGTCAGTGGCCAATGTAGTTGCCCCTAACACAATTCCGCCCCATCATGAATAATATTGAAAGCTCTGCTTATTGATAGCCTTTTTCTATCAACTCGCATGCTATTTCTATTCTAAAGACTCGCATGCTATTTCTATTCTAAAGACAATCTCCCTATCTCACAGACCCTCACTTCCTGAACAACTAGGTTGTTTTGTTGATTATTGTAAGCTTATGCTGCACTTCCCTCCCCTGAAGGTGCATTCAAACACAATCTCACTTTTAAAAGCAGGTCTGTCACAACCATCTGCCATGAATTTTTGGGATTCTTGTATTTTTTTCTGCATTATCCACAGAATCTTGGTGCACAGCCTGAGGAAGACGGGTTAACATCAAAAGCTACCTGTTTGATTTTTTTAGTGGTCTAATAAAGGTAGTACCTGCACTTGTATTTGTCTTATGTAAGGACCACACAGCTTTTTCTAGTTTTTGCTTCTCCTTTCTGTTTCTCTCAAACATTTACTCTGACTCCTGAGAGTTTCCTCAACAGAGAAAGGAGCAACTTTACCGCTCCTCGTCGAGTATGGAGGCAGATTTGAGTTTACAGCTGACATATTTTGAAAGGGGAAGGATGAAACCTTTTTACTTTGCTCCTCGAAATTATTCCAGGTGAAAGCGAAAAAGATCACATTACTAGAGGAGCAAAATACTCCTCTCTCTTTAGATTTCAGAATCTTCAATGGGCCTACTGTAATGCAAGTTATTATGCTAAGGTGACCCTATTTACATAAATTGTATGAATGCATACACCCTGAAATGTAGATCACATTGAAAGAGAATGGACAGGACTTGTTCACTTTTGTTTTTGTTTGGTTTGGGTCCATTAAGAAGCAAATCTCTGCATCTGCTTCTTGGTGACAAACTTGGAAAGAAAAATTGTGCTTAGTTGGTTAAAAAAACTTAGGTGGTTACACAGCCTGCTTTGAATGTGCTGGTATGAACATTAGTACACCAGCTGTGATTGTCTAGAATCCAAAAGACAGAGTCCCTTATTATGCCAGCTCCTTGATATGTGTCACATACAGGACAAAGCTAAAAACAGGCACCTCACGGGAGTTACATGTCAGACTCAGCATGATGTTAAAGCCTCCGAGCACCATGCAGTACCTTGAACAAAAGATCCACTAAAAGCAAAGGTAGCTCTACTGGCACAAACAAAAATAAAATAAAAATCCCAAATCCATATAAATCTAATACCTTTATCACGTCATCAAAACCCCACAAAAATGTGTTCAAGCTTTCCAGATATCCAGATCAGATCAGATGTCACAAAAAGGGTATGACAGAGGGGAGAAAGGAGAATCTGTAATGTGATAAGCCATAATGTTTTAAGATCCTGAAATGTAAAGATGTATTAATAGGGTCATCTTAGCATAATAAATTGCATCACAGTAGGCCCATCGAATCAGTGGGATTTAGTGAGGGAACTACTCTGTACTTTAGCATAGTAAGTCACCATTAGAGTAGGTCCATTTAAATCAATAGAACTTATAGAGAGATGACTCACTACATCGCAATTGATTCAGTGGGCCTACTCTAGCCTTGTGATTGAATGAGTCAGTCATGGAGGCCCAGTTGTATGACTCTTTCTCTTAGGATGGCCATATATCCTAAAATTCATCTTCTGTTTAAAGGATGACAAATGTGGCACTCTCCAGATACTCGATTTTATTCATGTTTTAATTCTTGTTTATTTACTATTTAGTAACTGTATGTTTTATATGTTGTTGTAAACCACCCAAAATAGTGCATTGTGCTAATGGGGCAGTAAATAAATAAATAAATAAATTGCAATTCCCGTCATTCTTCACATGCTTAACAATATCCGTAGAGTCATCCATATTGCATAGGATTTCTACATTCCAAAATGGCTTAGGACTTGGTTACCTAAAGGACCGCCTTCTTCCAAACAAGCCTGCCCGTACTGTAAGATCAGGCCAGGAGGCCCTTCTGAAGGTGCCGTCCCTGAAAGAGGTGAGGGGGATGGCATGCTGAAATAGGGCCTTCTCGGCTGTTGCCCCCCAACTTTGGAACACCCTCCCTATAGAGATCCGCCTGGCTCCAACACTTTTGGCTTTTCGGCGCCAGGCAAAGACCTTTCTGTTTAGCCAGCATTTTAATTAAATAGTATCTTTTAGCTGGCCATATGAGCAGCAGGATTTATTAATATTAATGTTTTAATGACTGTTTTTAATATAGGGTATTATTATAACAGTGCCTATTTTTAATGTTTTTAAAGTTTTAATATTGTTGTATGCCGCTCAGAGACCATTGGTAATGGCGCAGCTAAAAAAATCTTGTAAATAAATAAAATAAATAAATAAATATAGAAAATAGGCAGAGGCTGAGTTGCTTTGGTGTTTTGACCATAGGTGGAGGCACTTGTTTAATGAACTTGCTCGCTTCGATATTTCCAGGGCTTGAAAAATTTTAGAATGTCTCACCAGTCAGTCAAAAATTTCACCAGTCAGCATGACTGGACTATAGTCTTGCAATTTATTGGGATTGGGAATCACTGATTTATACCCTCAGACTTGGGTTGCTTTATTACCTACGTGCCTGTGGGGTCATGAAGCTTGTATTTTGAATGCCTTTCTTTTGAATGTCTCCAGCAAAAATAAAACTGAAAACAAAAAGTGCCCGGCCTATTAAGGAGCCACGGTTCCCTCCCACCCCAGGATGTGTCCTCATTCGGTTGAAATTGGGAGCAGGGAATCTCCATATTCTCCAGCATGGGACTACTCTACATTCTCCTGCAGAGATATATCTCTATGTACCGCTCGAACTCTCTTCTCGTGAGAAGAGGGCAGTTTTCCTTTTGCAGTGGGAGGGGGAAGGGGAGGACTGCAGGATTAGAGAGAGAGACACAGGCGGAGGGGAAGGAGGCAGGCAGGGAGGGAGCTGTGACTCGTCGAGCAGCATTTTTCACTCGTCACAGACGAGTGGAGGAGTGCATTTTTCAAGCCCTGGCTATTTCATTGAAAAGTCCTTCACAGCAAATGCAGCTTGGGAACTGCAGAGCTGCTCTGCTCACCAGCAGGTTTATCACTGAGGTTGGGTGTGAAGGGTTGGGACAGTTTTATATCACATTTGTTTGCAACATGTGCCTTCAAAAACCCCTTTTAAAAAATTAGATAATTACTTACTGCTCAGGTTTACCAATCAAGTTAGTGATTTGTTTGATTTTTCCACTTCCTCATACATTGTAACAAGCCTCAATATAGTTTGTTGAAATCTTGGCTCATTGTGATCCGTGAACCCATCTCTGCTTAAATGCCATAGTTTTGTTGTCCAGACACAAACCAGAAGCCACGGTCTGCACTCTTAGCAGTGAAGGTGGGTCAGAATATGAAGAGAAAGTTAACACCTTACTTGAGGGAAGTATAGCCATAACTTGGTTGGTAACAACTCACTTGGCAGAGCATAGGAATAGAGACAACACGTGCCAGGTGATGAACCACTTCCTGAAGCATGTTGGCTGGGGGATGGGAGGGAACCATAGAATGACAGGAAGCAGAAGCCCACCTGGGTGTGAACTAGTGGTTGAAATTCTTTTTTTATTATTATAGTAAGTCACAATGAAAGTTGGCCCATTGAATCAGTGGGGTTGTGGTGAGTCAACTCCTGACATTCCAGTGATTCAAAAAGTCTACTTAATAAGCTAAACAGCAGCATTAAGTCATGAAGTGGTTCCTGTGCTTCTAGGAAGTAAAGCTGAGCTCAAAGCTTTTGAGCTGCTGTTGTGCCTGAACCTTTTGTACCCAAGATCCCTTAAAGGCTAAGGCATTTGAATTAAGTGGTGCAGGAGTGTCCTGTGATCTACTTAAACAGTGAACTATGACTCCTGGAGTCTACAAGAAACTGGAATTCATCATCTTGTCCTCCTGGAAAGAAGAGGATCTGGGGCAGAACTGTGGGCCACAGGAACAGATTTGAGGTCCACATGCAGCCCCACCCTCACTTAATTTGATCCCCCATATTGGAGGGAACAGCCATGCAGGCTTTCTTGGTGTCCCCAAAAAAGGGCAGGTGAATGCCTTATCCAACTCTAGGTAAAAATATGACAGGAAATTGTGCAGTTGTGACAATAAAGCTGGCCAACAAAGCTATGGCAAAATAATATAAAAACAAAGAAATTCCAAAGTCTTGCATCCGCAAAGCAACACACAGTGTTATGTTGTTACAAGACTGTTAGTTTTTAAGAGGTCCCTCACTCTTTTCCTATACAGATTAGATGGTGTTCTCAAATTTAATGAGGTGCTCTTGTGCAAAATGACCATTAACATTAAAAATATGTAGGCAGTGTTTGGGTTTCCTTTCTTTTGTCATGGGAAAAACATCAAAGATCCATTTCTCTCTTGCTTTTAACCTTGAGATTTGATCTTCCATGGCAGTTCTGGTTCAGAATCACTATCTCCCATGCCAGATAATTGGAGTGAGTGAATGGGGATTGAAATTCAAGCTGTTTACTCACTTATCTATCAAAAAGTTTTCCTTTGAGGGAATCATTTCAATTAGCTTTAGTCAAACCAGAGAGACAGGGCAAACCAGCCTTGAGCCTTTTACATGAGTGTCAGTTTGATTCAAATGTCAAACATGTTGTTGTTACTTAATTGGAAACCAAACACCATAGATGAGTAGATCAATTTCTTGGTATCATTTCTTTAAAAGAATATTTACAATATGGTCTGGGGGTGCTGTCACTGCTTTTCCTTGAAATTATATTTGCCAAATGCCAAGTATATTTTGCTGAATGCCAAGTGTCACTGCACTTCTTTGGAATCGTATTTGCTAAATGCCAGGTGTAGAAACCATTGAGGAAATGCAAGTAAACAAAACACATAGGTAAACAAAGTAGGGTAATTAATACTTTCAAAATCTCTCATTCTCAGTGATTTTCCAAATCTCACCATGCTGAGACTCCTTGCCATGACTTTCTGCATCAGGAAGAGTGCCTGCTTTCCTCTGAAAATGAGACTCTGGTCTTGTCCCCTCCCTTTTCCACCTTGTTTCACACCCATTCTTCGCTGCACAAAACTGCCAAGTTCTGTGCAGCTTAAAAACTTTCCAGTAAGTCTTGTTTAGGGAGGATGCTATTCCTGAGGAGAAACTGTAATAATCCTGTGTTGTTTGGTGTTTCTTCCAGAGAATATGATCATAGAACTTCCAAGAAATCCTGTGACATTAAACGCATGCAGTACTGTACAGAGTTTTGCATATAATATAATTGACTCCTTCACAATGAGTATCCAGACCCTTAGTCTCCAGAATAATACATGAGAAAACCAGCTAAGAATGGAAAACAGGATTTCAGGAAAATTTTCAGAGGCAAATGATGATCATTTGCTAAGTAGTATCACCATTTATTTGCCTTGCTTGCCTACTGCTTTATGCTTCCTCACACTTAACTTGTATTTATTCTGAAATAGAATTGTTGCACAACTATATGAAATGTGGCTTGTAACTGTTATGTACCAGGAAACTGGGGAGTGCTGCAATCACATCACAGCAGGCAAATGTGAATTGTTATGGCAATTTGCTGCACTGTACAATACTGCCTGTACATCCTGTATGATGCTGTAGAATTTGGCCATGACACCCCAAAGAATCATTGGTACAAATGTTCTTAGTCATTCCTGAGTAAAGTGGGAGTATTATGCCCAGCATTGTAGACTCTGAAAATACAATCTAAAAGCTCACTTGAAGTTTTCTATTGTTGGTTTAAACTGTTGGCTCATCCTTAAATTAATGATCTATAAATACCAGATACTTATTTGCACTAAGGCTTTCTAGCTAGCCTATTATTATCAGTTCAGTACCTGCACAAAGTGAACAGAATCCAGCAGTAGATTTCCACTTGTGAAATGGTAGGATCCAAATCATAAAATGCATAAAATGTGGAAAGCCAGAATAGTCATATGAGAATAATGAGAAGCAAAAGGTACAGATAGTTACAAGTTCAAGGCAAAATAACTGGCAGGAATAAGTTGAATACTTTATTGCTGAAATACCTTGCAAGCTTGTTTGGATATAACACACCATCATTGTCAAAGTCAGACTAACCATGGTGATATCAACCTCCAAAGAGAGAAGAAGAAATCCTGCCTACTGGCATGTTGGCAGACTCTCCCAAATTAATGGCATGTGTAATTTTAGACATACATATTTTATTCTAAGTTTTTCCTGAAATAAGTATTTCCGAATATTTCTCTGATTCTAGACCTATTTTTTTACATTATATTTCCAAAGATTTTCCAACATTACTTACTGGAATGTACACCTAATATTTTTGTTTTGGCAGACAAAATGCATGTTAAATTGCAAAATTCGAGCATAACTGGCACTGTCAGAGAACTGGGAATTGCAGTGGTTTCCTCCCAAGTGGCAAATCTGAGGAAGTATGAAGAAAAATCTAATGCTTGTTGCCTTATTCATGGAGTAATTTAGTTTAATGGAGTGGAAGAACCAGAGGATAACATGAGAAACAATCCTTTTGTATTACTATTTTTTGGCTGTCATTTGTTTTTTAAAAGTTTCTAAGCTTTCTAGTAAGATCACTGCTTGCTTAAACTCACCGTTCCTCCAGGAGCAAAGGCACTGAAGTGTTTAAAAGTTAAGAAGTCCCCAGTTCAAATCTCAACCCATTTGTGACAGAAGGCTCCTCTGTCCCAATCACCATGACAACCACACCACCAATTTTACCTTTTAACTTTCCCACCAGAATAAAGGAGGGGAGATGTTGGAGAGAGGGGGCCAGAAATAGGCATATCTGCGTATGAGTTGAGAGAAAAGCTGTTCAAATGTATTTATTTTATTTAAAGCATTTTTGCCCCACTCGTCAGGCAAAAAACAAAACAAAAAAAACCCAGCTCTGAGAGTGGCTTACTAAGATCAGCAAGACAGTGACTTCCTTTGGTGTTCTATGCAGTGCTCTTGAACTGCTCAAGGCATCATGCTCCTGAATTCAAAGTGCATGGAGAAGAGACCACCGTTGTTTACTGGCAAGGGAAGGCATTTTGCACACCCTGAGAGGTATTTTCCTTTCCATATTTTAAAAAAAACTGTTATTGAAAATAGGGTGCTAGGATGTCCTGCTGAGCAATTGGCACAAGGAATTATTAGTGAGAGGGAAAATAGGCAGGGAGAATCCTGCCTTTCTGAATACTGTAAGATGGTAGAACGAATTGAAGGGAGTATATTGTTTTGTGGATATGTTCTATAGAAGTAGCAAGGTGCATCACGGTTCTGGATATTATTCAGCTTGGGAAGTGCTTAGTTACTGTTCAGCCCAACTAGTGGCAACTTTGAGATTAACTGTTCTCCAGGCCACAGGATCATTGGTTTACCCTCTTCTTTTCATCTCTGAAGTGCTATTTCAGAAAAATATTGGATACTGGTGCTGGCTTGCCATACACAGTGGTCAGAATCCTGTTGAATAGTTCTGCTGGCCTATGTGCAGAGGAGTAAATTGCAACAGCAGATTGCCACTAGTTAACAAGTTGTTTGCAATTGGTTTCCCTTGTTGTGTGTCACTCGCCTGAGTTGGTGCACAGTGATAGATACACATGGCGAATTTTGGCAATTTGCCACTACAGTTTGCACAACCACACGATAGGACTCTGGCCACTGTTATTTAATGAGGCAACCCATGTGAGATGTGAGTTTCCACATTTTAGATAGTTTAATTTAAGTACTCACTTGACATTTGTTCTTTCTCAGCCTATTATTTTTATTTTATTTATTATTAGATTTCTATCCCGCCCTTCTAGACAGGAGTCTACTCAGGGCGGCTCACAATATATTGTGCACAAAACGGATTTAAAAACAACAATTAAAATCTACAATAATAATATAATCAAGCCTACTAGTTATATCAATAGAATGTAATATTTTGTTTGTTGGTTTGATTGTTTGTTAACATTTATAACCCATCTTTTCTCCAATCAGCTCAAGGCAGCACATAACACTCCCCTTTTTTCCAGTTTATCCTTAAAATATGCCTGCAAGGTAGGCCAGATTGAGAGCCTGTGAGCAGCCCAGAGTCATCCAGGGCATTTTATTGCCAAATGTGGATTTTCACCAAGGTCAAACACTCCAACCATGATGCCACATTGGCTTCACAGAAAGGGAAACGCTATGTATGTGTTACATCTAGTCTGTGCTAAAGAAGAGAAAGTGTAATTAGGGATATAGAAACTTTGGACTTAGCTCATGCAAGGCTGGAAGGCTCCGAAAACAAACAAACAAAAAAACACCCCTAGGGAACTTAGAAGATGTTAATAGGAACTGGTGCTTCCTTATGAGGTTGACAGTTGACACCACCACAGAAACAACTCCCTGTAGCTGTAACAGCAAGCTTCCCATTATGTAGGTCACTCTGGAAAGAAACTGTTCCTCAGGGCATCTGAGAAGAAAAAAATGACACTGAGGGGAGAAGAACCCTCCCGGCAGCAGATAGCAGATGGGCTTTGAGGAAATCTGACATTTGCAATTAAATGTACCTGAATTAAATGGACGCCATTCAGAAATATCCAAGTGGTGTGCAACACTAATTTTGCATCAAGGTCTAAGAACTGAAAGAGATTAGATTCATGCTTGTGATCTTTCTTGTGTAAGCTCAGTACTCCTGCTTAAAATTGTTCAATAAATCTGAGCCCACTCCCTTGAGACACATAAAGCATTTTATTCATTTCATGAATTACGAAGTCTTCATCTGGTTGGGGCGAAAAAAGACTCATGAATGGCATGATTTAATCCCATGCATTAATGTCAAAGCAAACACAAATCATAAAACTTTACATATCATGTTAAAAACATGTAACTTTTAACCCACTGGTTAAGTGTATGCATTTTTTTCCCTTGAGTTAAAAAAAAAACCCCACAAAAACATATATTTACTTTTATTTTAAATTATTTGGCACAATCATCACAAAGTTAATTATGCTTAAGCTTAACTGAGTAAGCCTCTGCTTCAATGAAATCAACTTTTACTGTGTCTTTCTTTATGCCTGTATCTGTATCTGACTACAACTCTAATGGGACTTATTTTTAACACGACATGCATAGGAGTACTGTAGACTCAAAACTCACAATCCTTTGCTCAGTAATTTATGAGTGAATATCACTTAACCTTACATCTAAAAAAGATAAACGCATGTGGCTCCTTTACTTTCTAATACTTTCTTAGAAATTAGATTTAGCTTTCTTTTAAAATATGAAAATGGTTGGAAAACAGAATGCCATGGTTTTTCTGCTTCCCAAATGTTACAAAAATGGAGTGGCAGAGGGGCACATGGGACTTAGGAAACTTGCAATATGAACAGTGTACAAATATTGATCATTGTGAAATATTTGTGATGCCTCAGAAATCTATATTTGGTTTCTCTTCCACCTTAAAACCATCTCCCATCCACATGTGAAGGTTGTTGTTTTTCCTTAGGATCCTAGATGTGGCATGGATCCCAGTGAGGGACTGTGTGGATGTTACAAAATTATTTATTTCATATAGCAGTCCTTTACTTGTATGTTCTTGCATACCATGACACTAATGATCGCTCTCTTTTCATTAGGTATCAAATAACAATGCTTCAGCTAAGCTGAAATTCATTGAAACATTGACATCCCAACATTGGAATTTTAGTTTTTAAAACATGCATTATTGTTTTGCATCTAAAATAGCAGTCTTTCCATTTTAGATGTAATGTGGGTGTTCAAGCAAAAGGTGAGAAAGAAGGGGGTTCCCATCATCACAGAAAGGGAGAGGGTGGTTTGCTGAAAAAACACTTTTTCAAGAAGATTTCAACCTTTCTAACTTAATTAAAACTTAACAGCTGTGCTCATTTTACTTATCCATTTGTATTATCTTCCCAAAACTGGAATTGAAAGTGGCTCACAACCAGATTAACAAAACGAAACAAAACAAAAAGGCAGTTTTAGAAAAAGATGTATTTAAATGCAGTTCTGCACCTGATTTCACAACCAGTATGTAACTGGTAGCACAAAGGCGGGTATGCTGGATGGGAGAACATTTAAGTGATCACACTGCTGTGATTGTCGTGAACGGGTTCTGGCCTATATTGATAAAACACAATGGAATTAAAAGGAGTTTAAAAGCACATGAAGAATATTTGTTTTCTCTATGCTATGCGATCAATGTAGTGCCATTTCTGTGCCATTTCTGAAAATACACATTCTTTAGAAACAGAGGTTGGCACATAGACTAGCTGGCATTCTGGACAACCAAAGCCAAAGGACAACTGCGCTCAGACTCATGCCAGACCTTGCTAGCTCAAATAAATAGCAGGATCTCAATGAGAAAATAATTGGCTAAGTGAAACCATCTATCATTTTGTTCCATTTTAAGAACAGAATTTAGAAAATTTGTTGTTTAGACTACATCTCCCAAAATCCTCCAGCTAACAATGCTGCAGTTTTAAGTTATTTACTTCTACATTCAGTAGAAGGTTTCATCTATTACGTATTGCTGGAGCAGTTGGACACAGAGCTGTTCTAAAGGGACTTTGTACACTCCTAGAAAACACTAAAGGATATTTCATGTAGTGGAACTATTATGGTTCAAAGCCCATATGATTCCTTTCACCTGCATTTGGCTAGCTTTGACTCTTAGAAGGGATGAGGGAGAAATTCTGATGGTCCAATAGAGATCACAATACAAATTTACTAGGTCTGTGTGTCTTCCACATTTTTTGTTTGGCTAAATTCACCTCATCTGAATGGATGCTTGGGATTGAAATCCCTGCATGATGTGTACTTTCCAATAAGGAATTATTTCTTGTCAAGAACATGAAATCTGCCCAAAACATCTTTGGATTAAACATAAACATGAGTTACAATAATCTATATCTGGGATGCGAAGCACCAAACTAAAGGATATGCTTAGCATGTTTTTAGAAGAAATGTTCCCTCAAGTGGTGAAAGACATCTAATTTACAGTACATGTGTTTCCCAAATATGTATCTTGTATTTAGCATGTTTGGTTTTATGATCTGTCATTGGAAGGTAAATGTGGGCTTATATTGCAAACCAAATTTCTGAGGCTTGAATCACTGAGGAAATTCCATAGTGGGAGAGAAATTGAAAGAAAAGGACATTCCCAGTAATGTCTTGTTTGACCTCCAATGAGATTTGAGAGCATGAACAGTATTCTAACTTTAGTTTCTTTACTGAGTCAATGTGCGTTTGGTCCTAGTGAAGGGCTTGGCAGTCCTGTTTGGCAAACTGGCCATTTCTCTGAGCCTCCTACATATGCTCATCTCAAAAGGGTTGATGATCTGGAAGGAGATAATGGCAATAAAGTCAGCAGTACATGCAGCCTCCGTCCCTTTGTATCACCACCTCTGCCAAGGCAACGTCTCCAGCCCCACTTGTTTCTTATGTCAAAGAGTCAATTTGCATCAGCCACCCTCAGCCTAATGTCCCCTTGAGGCTACAACTTCCATCATTTCCAGCAACGTGTCTGTGTTAGTGGTGAACTATTTATTATTTATTTATTTATTTGATTTATATACTGCCCATCTGGCAGCCAGGGCCACTCTGGCATGTTGTTGTTGTTGTTGTTTTATTTAATAATAATAATAATAATAATAATAATAATAATAATAATAATAATAATAATAATAATAATAATAATAATAATAATAATATCTATGGCATAATATTCCAACACATATTGAGGGTTCTGGGTTCAGGAGGTTGGTATGTATCGGATATCTTGGAGAAATAGAGTGTTAAAACACTTGCGCATTTAGAACTACATTGGCTATGCTAAAATCCTTTACAAACAGCACAAGTAAGCCTAAAATGATGGGTCAGTGAAGTACATCTTGAAGGTGCGACATCATCATCATACCAAATAAAGACTCTTCGCTGAAATCACCATGGTTGCTTGTTAACCCAAAGCAGAAAAGTCTGATGTTCCTCTGCACCAGATTGCTTGCGTACAGATTTGGTTTTGAAATCCTCTCCCTCCTCCCCCTGCCCCCAGTTGATTAGCAGGTATCATTAGACACATGAATTGCTCTGTCTAATCAGATGATAAAAGATTATTCATGTGATGAGCTTATAATTTGAATGCATTCTGAGTGGCATCATCAAATGCTAATTAAATTCTAGACTTTCTTTTTTATATAATTGGTATCAGGGGATGTTCTATACATAATTTTGAGTGAAGGAAGGGGGGGAACCACCCTCCCAGGATTCTCTTTTAATACACATTTAATTGTGTGGTGCCAATTAAGGAAAACTCTACCAGTCCACAAATGGTGCTGGTACCAGGAGACCCTCATTTCATAAGCAGAACTCATGATAAGGATAAGTCTGATGAACTGTCTGCTGTGAAGCCACCTTTCTGCCACACCAGCAGCTGGTGTGTGGCTGATGTAGGTTTACTACTAGAGCTCTGTACAACTGTGAACTTGACTGGCTGCTCATATTTCACTGTAATTACAAAGGAAAAGGCTAGAGGAACAGTCCTATTTCTTTTGTTCTCCACTTCCAACCTGTCCAGAAGGAATACTGTGCTAGTGCTTTGAAAACAGCTGCTTCTGCTGGAAACTTTAGGAATCCATGCATATCCAAATCTATCTCCGTATGAGAAGTAGCATTAGAATTCCAAGATTCAGGTTCTAGTTTCAGTGACACCACAAATGGCTGCTTTGCCATTCTTCACTGCAGAGGTTATGAATGGTGTAGCCATTCTGCAGCTCCTTCCTGGAAGCTTGAGTAATGCTGGAAGCTTAGGTAATAGTATGCGAAGGAACTACAGTACTGGATATACAATACTTCTTGTATTTCCTGAGGGGCATGGGAGGTGGGGAACACACTGCAACTCTCTCCCACACCCTATCTTAAAGTGAGAAGCAGATCTAGAACACCTGGATGGATTGTAATAAACAGAAGAACCATACTAGTGAAGCCTATTGTAAAGCACCTTTTTATGACTTGGTCACTATCTCCTTTCAATCAGAACTTGGAAATAGTACATTACCACTCATGACATTACCAATAATTTGCTACTTTCTGAGATAACAATGGGATAATAATTAGAGTAACAAGTAGTGTCTACTTATTGCGTCTATGAAGTTGCTTTTTAAAGGGTCATGGGAGGTACTTTTAACTATTGTTTTTCTTACAGATTCTAAAAATCAATCAAAAAATGGTGTGTTTCCTGTAGTACAATAAAGTTAATACCAATGCATTACACATTTCTCAAAGCAATGATTGATGTGAAAGTGAAAGAGGATTAAGTAAGATGATAGTTCAGAAGTCAATAAAAACAGAAGTTTTTTAAAAAATTATTTGCTTAATACTGTTTAAGCGATAACAAGTCAAAACATTTCTCAGTGCCTTTGTGGGCTTCCTGCAACCTTTGTATTCAGAATGTTCTGGTGTCTGTACTTCCTTTGAGTTTGCCAAATCAATTCCAGGGAAGGCAATGCTAGACTGGCTCCGTGTATTCCTTTATCCCCTGACTCCCCGGGAAGCATTATTATCGCAGTTGGTGGCTTGTCTCTATGCCGTCCTCCTTGCTCCATTATCTTTTGAGTAAAGATCCTTTCAGATGTTGTGGACTGAAGAACTCTTCAAATGAGCTGAAACTCCCAGGTGATCAGATTGTCTTGGCTGCCAGTCTGCCATCAATAAAGCTTCCACTTTTCTATCTTAATAACATCTGTTCAGAAACAAATTCCTCAGACCTAGACTAGACATGGAAGAGCAAGCAGTATGAAGAAAAGCCTGATTCGTTCCAGATTGTGCAGAGCAAAGGAGATGTCATCTGGACGAATAAAGAGAGAGACACCACCACCCAGAATACTTTAGTGAAAGGCTGGCCCAGAGTAAAGAGACAACAGACCCTGCACATTCAGGGTCTAAAGAAGGCCTGGCCTAGGGGTGTAAATTCATACTTGTCTCTCACGTGTAAATATGAAGGATTGCAGCTTTCTTCTCTTTGCTAGTTCTGATCGCAGAGAATTTCCCGATGTTCTCACTAGAGTTTTTGCGTTGGCAAGTACTATGGTTTGCACCCAACTGCCTGTATTTTGTGAGAAAGATTGCCAATTCTTGCACGAAACCATGTAATTTGTGTAAATATGCAAATTGCATGAATTGTCCCAAAGTAGTGCAATTGTTATTTTGTTTAGGAATTTGTAATACTAGATAGGTTGTATGCGTGCTTTTTAACAATCAGACAGCCCTTCTGTGTGGTGTGCATGTGTATCCTTTACTTCTCAAAGGGAAAGGACACTAAATGCAATTCATGGTAAATTACAGAAACTCTGAGTGAGGAAAAAAAGTGTTCTTTGTTCTCAGATAGAATTGATTAATCATGAGGAGTTTTGAAATTCTTTCTTGAGTTGTCTTCTTGGGCCATGTCAGCTTATATGAATGAGGTACTGAGTGACTATTATGGTTAGGAGTGGACACTGTAATCCTTGTACCTCAGTGAAAGATTTTGGGAGACAGTAGCAATAGCAGATTGGATTATTTAACTCACCATTTGTCTACCAGAGTACTATTTGTTCCATCCCTACAATGGACACACACAAATAAAAGAAAGGTAGCATGAATTCATGAATAGAAAAAACAACAACCCCAAAATGTACAAAAATATTTATTCCAAGAACAGTAATGTAAAATTATCCTAGTGTGTTTCAAGTACAGTCGTTTTTCATCAAGAGAACAATGTACTCAGTTGAATGCCACTTGCCTCCATGTGAGTTTTGATCTATTAGCAAACACCTTGCGTTGTGGCTTCCTTTTTGGTAAATACATTGAATTTGTTCCTTGTCAAAGAATATCTTTGCTCAGAACAATGGTGTTGTTTTGTTGTTGTTGTTTGCATTAAGTCCTTTTGTATTCTTTTGGGGTTCATGTGCAATTATTGTGTGAACACAGAAAACACCTTACAGGGTCAAACTATCAAACTTTCTAGCCCAGTATTGTCTATTCAGCAGATTTCAAAGTGCCTTTCTTAGGTTCGTTACTTGAGGGCCCTAAAGTGCCTGGACACAATTAATGTACATGTTTTGAAAATCTAAATGGCAGCTCAGGGTTTGGGGGTACAGTAGAATTGAGCAAGCAGAGCACCATAGTCTTGATGGGGCTGGGTGGGAAGGAATCTTGCCTGAAGCTAGTACTTCCAGGAAAGAAAGCTCTGTTACTTCCAATAGATTAGAAATGTAAACTGCATGCTAATTATATTCATGCAATAAATGCCACAAGTAGGCTCTGAGGTCCTCAGACTGGACTTGTGACCTTCTTCATAGGAAAGCATGTGCTGTATCATTTGAGCCATGGACTTTCCTGTGTTTATTTTTCTTAATAATTGTGTGCTGTCAAGTCAATTCTGACGTGGCAACCCTTTTCAGGTTTTTCCAGGTAAAGAATATCTGAATTTACCATTCTCTTCTTATGGGGGCATCCTGGGACTGTGCAGCTTGCCCAAGGCCACACAGGCTGGTTCTCCTCGCATGAGGCACAGTGGGGAATCAAACTCCCAAACTCTGGCTCTACAGCCAGATATCTACCACTGAGCTATTCAGCCAACCATATTTACTTCATACTAAATGTTGCAAGCTGAGCCCTCAAGTATCTGATCCTAAATCCATCTGCTTGAAAGTGATGGTGTTTTCAGATATTAGTGTGTGTGAGGGAGTGAGGAAAGGCAGTACAAGGCAGTCATTCTTCAGATTGTGACACTTGTGTAGCAGACAAAATAGAAACTCCTAGCAGCATCTGGAACTGTTACCTCTCCTTGCAGGAGAACTGGACTCAGGACTGGGCCTCATATTAGGTGTAATACGGTGGTCATCTCAGGTGGCACAGTCTCGGTGTTATGAAGGGGCATTCAATTGTGAGTTATTTAATTTGTGAAAAATTAGAAGTGCATGTGAGTTTTTCTGGTGCATGTCAAAAATAACTTGACTGTCTGGTTGGGCCTGGAGTGGCTTTTGCTGCTCTGCCTCAGTCCACCCAATTTGTTGGGCCAACCTTGGCTGAGTGAACCCCCAATGTAGATGTTATACTTGGGCTACAAATCAGTTATATGCTTGCTCTTCCAACATGTTGCAATGCCCAGAGTAGTTCTCAAGTTTGTTGTTTTCAGAAGAGTTATCTCCCCAGACATCATTGTTTGGATTCCTGCCTAAGCCAATCTATAGGATATTAAGGTCAAGGGCAGACCACTTCATAAACCAATGGTTGGAATTAAACTCATTTTGTTCCATTTGACAGTAATGCCAGTAACAACTTTATCCTTGTCTAGTTAAGCTAAATTGCTAGGATTTAATCTGATTTCATCCTGTTGATTTGAATGAAACTAAATCAGCTTATATCAAAATATTTCAGTTTAACCAAAATGTGAACCAGCCTACAAATCGGATCAGATCCAAGCATTCTGATTTAACTAATCTGTAGCCAGCTTATTAAGATCAGGGCTCTTAATATATTTAAACCGTATTTGTATCAAGAGATTTGCCTTGTTCTTAAGAACCTATGGAGGTTCTGTTATTTTCCCCAATACCTTTATGGAACACCTGAACCTTATATAAGAGGCTGGGGAATAGGAACAATTTCCTACATGTGTAATTCTGTTTTCTTTTCTGGTATATAAAAAGAGAGATCTGTGCAGCAGAGACCAGTTGTACATCTCCATGGATATAGATTGCTTAACTGTTAATAAAATAAATTACAATGTGCAACTTGCTATGTTTTGTTAAATAATTTCATAAATAGGAATTAGTGTTTCGTTAATTGATGATAGTGTATATTAAATTACAATCCCTGTTTATCAAATTATTTTTCATGAAGCTAATAGGCTCAGAACAATCTGGAGGCCAAGATGACTCAGATCCAAATCCAAAGTTTAATTCAGAAATGCAAATCTTTGTACTCCCAATTGACTACAGTCAGAAATCAATGAACAATTATATATTTTTTCTATTTGTTGGAATTGAATAAAATGTTTAGACTCCTTCTGAGGTACTAAACTGTATCCAATCCAACCAGTTTAAACTTTTGTATTTGAAACATTGGCTTTTTAAAATTTAAACTTTTAGTTTTTTATTCAAAACAGAGAGAGAGAGAGAAAATAACCAACAACTACAATCTGTGACAGAAATTTGTTTTTAAATTATTTTGGTGGGAAACTTGCAGGGATAGTTGCCCCTCCCAATGAGAACAAGCCACATACCTGTGTATCCGTAGCATTTACAATTTTAGGCTTTCAAAAAACAACAACAAAGAAAGAGATGAACACTCACATCCTTTTGGATAAGTGTGGTGATAATTGCATGCAGCATAGAAGTGACACAAGTTACATGGAAGGTCCCAGAGAAAGAGTTAGAGAATTAATGTGTGTGATGGGAATTTGTATGCAAATTGAAAACATCATGTGAGTGTCCTAAGAAACTTGAAAGTTTCAGAAGGATAGGTCTGAGACAAGGGAGTTATAATGACTGGGAAATGGCTTAACACTTTTTTTGTGTGTTTTGCTCAATTGACATGAAAATTCCAGAGATTTCATAGGACAACAGTTGATGATGAACATGGAGCATGCAATGACAGATATAGATGGACTTGACCATCTGGGGTTTTTCAAGCAAGCACTCGTTAGGCAAAATCCTGTTGGTGTAACTGCGCTATCGCAAACCGCATCAGATGCTGGAAACATGTGAGTTAAACTCATGGAAAGTTTTTTATCTGCTCCTGCTTCAGGTTTGGAGACTCCGTAGGGTTTCCAAAGGGCAAAAGGGAGTCCCAGAACCTGAAAGGTCAGGGTAGGTGGGTGGGTAGGAAACTTCCCATGAGTTTAAATTAAAATTTCCTCATGCCTAGTCTGGATTATGCCAGCACAGTTACCCAGCAAGATTTTGCCTATTGTTAAACCCTCTCAGGTTCCACGGATTCAGCAAAAACTCATATTTTTTTTAGATCTTTACATCTCACACTATATTGAAAGATCTTGGGATGGAGTACAGATAGCATGCCAGTTCAAATAGAATAAAATAAATATTATTAGACAATTTAAAGCAATTTACGATAATAGAAAACATTTAGAACTATTTGCAATCATGTACATTATATCAGAACTTCACAATAACCCCTGGATCCCAATTCTTTGATGAAGAGGCAAGTTTTAACTTGGCACTGAAATGAGGCCAATGTTGGTGTCCGCTTGGCCTCCAGGGAGAGACCATTCCATGATTGGGGTCACCCCAGGAGAAAAGGCCTTCTCCTGCCTGTCCAAATGATGCATTGCTTCTCTTGGTGAGACACAGAAGGGAGCCTTCCCAGCTGATTTCAGTACTCCAGCAGGCATGTACTGTATCTGGACAAATGTTCCTCAAGCAGTTTAGAACTTTTAATGTCATTAGGATCACAGTAAATTTGGACCAGATTATTATTGTGATAAATAGATGTTTTGGGTTAAATTGAAATGATTTACAGAAACACAATGCAATGTCTGGAAATAGCTTTAATAATAGTTTGTGGTGTGTGGGTGTGGATAATCAACCTTAAAAGATAGCAGCCCAAAACCCACAAAGATCTAATACTGCATAGGAAGATCAGAGTGACAAGAAATCTGTAGTATATTGCTTCAACTTAATGTACGCTGATCATGAAAGAGAGAAGTGAATCACCTTGTATTCAGCAGAGGTCTAAACTGAGAACTTGGAGACCTTTCTATGAGTGTGTGAAGTAAGCAGACTGTGGGTGTTTTTCTGAAATGCTGTGAGTCTGCTAAGTGTTAGGCAAGAGACAGACAATGTGTGGGTAGATAGGATTTCCTTATCATTCACACTTCTCTGTTATTGTTGACAGGATGAGAATATGAAATCCCTGCTTTAGAGTTCATGCTGCTCAATTTATCATAAGGGCCTTTGCAAATGAATTGAGAAGAGAGAGGGGGAAAATAATAGCAGTAAGGAAACAGAATCAAAAGATTTTGACCTTGAAGGTCATCCAATCCCATCCATCCCTGCTCCAGGCTGAATTCTTTTAACAGTAGCATTCCTGATTGATAGCAGGTGAATCACTCTACTTAAAGGTCTTCAGTAGAAGACAACCCACTACCCTAGACTTTCTCTTCCACTATTGAAACTTCTCCTAATGTTTAGCCAAAATCTGCTTCTTTTCCATTTACATCCAGACTTATCCTCTGGAAGTAGGGAGAACACACATTCTGCGTGAAAACCAGAATTTGAGGACAGGTGTAATATCTCCCTTTAATTTTCTGTTTTCCTGGCTATAGAAACTGTTCCAACTATTCCTCTTAGGACTTGGTTTTTAGTACCCTCATTATCCTGGTCATGCTTCACTAGAAATATTTTTGCTTACCAGTATTCTTCTTTATAACCCAGGATCCTATGTTAGCTTACCAAGAAGCAAGCCTGAGTGTATCTCAATGTGAAGTTCTGTTCATACTTGCATGGGCTTTACTCTCACACAAATAATGAATAAGATGTATTCTCCTTGTATTTATTAAGCGGTCTCTCAGTCCAGAGAGATCTAGGATGACAATGTAAAAATGTAAACCAACTTTCTCTTTGTCTTCAGTGCTAGAACATATATCTTATATTTTGTTCTGATTTTACTTTTGAAGCTACAGGTGAGCTTCTTCCAATGCAGGGTTGTCCTCTTGCAGTAGTGAACCCACTGTTATTTATCAATGGGGGCAGGACAGTGTACATCCCCAGTCAAGTAACCATTCACTAGCTGAATGGTTGTTTGACAGTAGGACTAACTTGCAGGCTGAGGGACTAGAGAGGAGAGGAAGCAGTGAATCACTAGGTGATTCCAATTTCAAAAACAACAACACAATTCTTGGGCACAAAAACCTGTGCTTCTGCGTGCATCATGTAGCCGAGATTTTTTTAGACAATTTCATATAAGAAAACCTGATTCAACAGTGGTTCCTATTGCCGGGATGACCAAGCCCATAGTTAGCTAGTAATGTTCTTTAATTAATAATCAGTTAACCTACATAATGCTGCAGCCAGCCCTGATCCAGGCATGGTCTTCTCTGAGTCTGTATCTGCCTGCCTGCCTGCCTGCCTGCCTGTGTGTACCAAATAGGAAGCTGGAAGAGGGATCTCTTAAACCTACTTTGGAAGGATACTTCCCTTGTGGTGTTCTGAAAAGAACCCAAAGACTTGTTCTCATGGGAAAAATGACAGGGTGGGATGCTGTTCCACTTCTCTGCAGGGCCAAAGAATCTCTGCAGACTTCTAATAAAGAACTACAGCACCAATAAACATAATTTGTGTATGACTGGAAAGTTAAGCTGGTGCAAAGGCCAGTACTGTATTTTTAAAATATCAGCCTGCATGCACAAACAAAAGGCTACCAAATCGTTGGACAGCATAGTGTGGGGAGAGGTTGGGATTTCCCCTTCCCTTCATATTTTAAAGGGTTATAATTAGCATTATCACTGGAGGAGTATAGTGAGGAGCACTTAGCCAGTGAAATGGGATTAGCAACGGAAGCCTGTGAAAGAACACATTGAAGGTGTGGACAGAATCAGAGAAACAACAGGACTGTCCCTTGCTCTCCAGTTCCCTAGATAAGATGTGCTACGGCACTCACACAGTCATAGCACACTTTTTGAGTTTTGAGGGCGCTTGCAGGTCTTATTGACTAGACAAACAGGCACATTTTCCTACCAATAACATGTGGAACAAACTGTTTGTGGACAAATGTATTTCCTCTGCATTGGAAGTGATATTAATACCAATCTGTTTGTTTTTCCCTTAACAAAATGCTTGTCTAAAAATGGCAGCACAGCAGATGGTGACCTCCACCCACACAAATCAAGGGTCAGAGAGGAACTGCTGGACAGCTCAGTGGTTTAGGCATCTGGCTGCAGCTGGGAGTTCGATTCGCCACTGTGCCTCCTTGACAAGTGCTTGACTCAATGATCTATAGAGTCCCTTCCTTCTCTGCAGTTCTAAGATGATGATTAACCATAAGTTAGATAAGTTACAGTGTTACGTGACAGAAAATCCTATTAGCATTTCTCCCCATCCCTGATTTTATAAAAAAATTAGTAAGGAGCAAGTTGCTGCCTTGTTATGATACCCCCAAACCTACTGCCCAGAGAAGCAGCTACTTGAGTTCAACACCTGTTAATAGGGATGGCCATATTCCATATGAACTAAGGGCTGCACAACCTTTGCATCATTTTACATGGAAATACTCTGGGCTACTCAGGAGTAGTGTCACATTTTTTTAAAAATGTAGGTGCGGAATTGTTCATTTATTCTGATTTATGTCTCATAATGTCTCATGGGCTCAGGGCAGGCGTCTTCAGACTGTGTGTGCATACACCTATCTTTTTAAAGCATTCACATGTCCCTCAAAAGACAGGCACCCCCCCCCCAAAAAAAAAAACAGCCGGGGGTGGGGAGTCATAAAATGAACCAGAAAGAAAAGGACATAAAGAGAAACCCATAGGGAAAATTATAAAATTGCTAAGCCACCTACAGGGATATGAGTTCCTTTGAATCTGTTAAAATTGGGCGACTTTCAGCTAATTTAGGCTGCAGCTAGGAGAAATTAGTCTGAGTACCAGCAGCAGTTCCAGGAGGAAGTGAAATGTAGCATGCAGTATACCTCAGAGCATTCAATATTTTGTCAGTCCATCATTTTTTTTCAGCTGAGTTTTGCAAAAGTAAAGAATTCTCTGGATTTTCACCTGCCAACTAACTGGGCTTTGAAAATGTATCGCTTTAGTCAAAGTACACAAGTCAGCTAAAATGTCATGGATTCCCTATTCTGCTTCGCTGGGGGATTCCCAAGAACAGTAAAAGCAGGAGGAGGCTACATGATTGATACCCCGAGGAGAGCCGAGCCAGGTTCAGCAAGGACAAAGGCTGGAATGCAGAATGTATAAGTACTTGTGAAGAGCAAAAGTTGGTCCTAACATCCATCACCTCAGTAATTTTAAAATATCATTTACAAGCCATTAAAAATATTATGTACAAACACAGCTGACCATGAGCCAAATATCCTTTTGGCTTCCCCTTAAAGTTTGCTTGAAGGGGAAAGGCCTGATCCATCCCCTGCCACATATGTATACATGACACATGCACCGCATATGTTCAAGAACAAATCTCTATTGGTTACGGATTCTGTGAAGTACCATAAATGATCTTTATAGGACATAATTACTCATGCTTGGAGACTATCCCGCATGCCTGGTGAGAAAAAGGGCAGGTAGGGCCCACTGCCACCATCTTCTCCTGCCCTTCTTTTGTGTTCTCTTACTCAGTTGTCCAAGGGCAGAGTTGGTGCATTCTGACCTTCGGCATATCTAGCAGCCTATCCCTGCCAAGGACAAAGGTCAGATAGCCATCCTCTATTTTCAGAGCCTCTGTGCATACAGAGGAGCTGGATCATAGGAGTAGAAAATAAAGAACCGACTGTACAATCTGTTGTAGCTGCAGAAGTAATAAAAACAAGAGTTTCCCTGCCCCCTGGAACACCGGGATTAAAGGATAATTAGAAACTCTGTGATGGAATTCCGCAGGTCAGATCCAGACCTGCTGTCAGTCCATATCTGCTTCTCTCCTGCCATAGTCTAACCTAGTTCCCCCAAACCCAGTCATGATTTATTATCAGCAAAGCCAATGGGACAAGTTAGTTGTGACTAACTAAAGCACAACTAACTAGTTTGGATCCAAAACCTGTCTGTCTGTCTCTGCCTGTTTCTGTGTGTACATATGTGAGCGTGACAGTCTAGCCAAAGCTAGGACCCCTTTGACCTCAGTAGCAAAATTTTAGAAAATGCACAAACTGCACCCCCTGGAATCAAGATTAAACAGAATGTTTAATCATGACTGTATTGTATTCAAATTTGTGCAGGTTGCACATATTTTCTGGATATTTATTTATATACTGTAATGGTCATCTCAATAGCCTGGTAGAAATGACTAGTAAGGCATAACATATGTTGCTGTTTCTCAAGTATTATTCCTTAGTAATGGGCAGAGTAATCTTACCAATGTATGTGTGGTGGTAGTACTGGTAGTGGTAGGATTTGGCAGAAAGGAAGGGAGGATTTTCCAAAACCTTTTGAACGATTTTCCTTTCATTGGTTGCTCCTCAGTTAGTGCACCTCTCCCTTATTGCTAGGAATGTGAAAGTGAAATGGGAAGACTACAGATCCTGTTGATCCATCCTAATCTTCTTGTGACAGTCTAGAACAGTGGTTCCCAACCTTGGATGTCCAGATGTCCTTGGACTAAAACTCCAAGAAGCCTTCACCACTACTTGTACTGGCCAGGCTTTCTGGGAGTTGTAGTCCAAGAACACCTGGGGACCCAAGGTCGGGTACCACTGCTCTAGAAGAATGCCCATTCCCATCTTCCTCAATCGGTACTGAAGAGACAAAGGCTGCAGAGTTTCAATAGAGTCTGAGAGATGATTTATGAGATTAGATTTCCTCCTCTCTGGGGAGATCCAGGACATCCTATGGCCCAAGGAATACCTTGTCAAGAGCCACAGCATTGACGTATTAAAATCTGAAATGATAAGTTGTTTTGTTCATGTACAGTTTTAAAGAACTGTAGCTTAGGATTTAGAGTATACAGAGCTCTTCCATTTCTTTCAAAATACAACTGATCCATCCAGTCATTCAGGGAAAGCAAATTAGATTTTAAAATACTTTATTTCCATATAATGACCATTGAACAGTAATACTCTGGAGAATTTTAGTTTCTGATGCTAGTGCTGACAGGTTGACAAAGGTATTTGCTTTGCATCAGATACATTTCTTGTTAGCTGGTTGCTTAGCACCCAAATATTACTGAATGGCAATGAATCATAGCTAAGAGAAGGTCTTTTAAGCAACAGGAATTGTTTGCCTAAGTTTATTCTACCTTTTCAAAGGAGTTGTGTGAGTTGCTACATGTATGGATGGATAAATGTGTATGCACGTGTGCACATATGCACACGTGCACAGACTTGTCTATATTTGTTTGTGCATGCATAACCAGCATTATGCACCTTTGTTATGTAGCTTTTTCCAGAGAAGTGGCAGTTTTGGATTGTGGACTATAATTCCTACAGTTCCACAGGTAACATAGCCAATAGCCTCTCAACAGTGCCGTGTTGGCTGTGTGAAGTTGGGAATTGTAGTCCAAAAAAACAAATTTGTCCCATCTGTACCTCTTTCATCTGTCATCTCTGGTGACTATTTTCATAAATTAATTGTATGGAATGTAACAAACATTTTCCATGCAATTAATTTATTAAAATAGTCTTTGAGAGTTGAGATATGAAAACGGATATGAAGAAAAGGTGCAAAACACTGCCTATGCACACACAACCATACATACACACATTGGCTTTGTGTGCACTTGCGTGCATGCACCATCCATCCTTTGAGCAACGAGAGGGAATGTTTATTAAGCAAGAAAAATTGTTCTTTGCCAGATTTTTGTAGTTGATGTAGTTCAAATAATCTCCTCTCCTTCCATGTACCCTATTATGCCCAGTACTCTGGATAGTTCCTTAAGAGTATATATTGATTCCACCTTATCTTCTTCACTTTGTGCTCTTGTATTGCCTTTCATCACGTTTTACTGATGCAGCAGGTCCATGAACAGAATTGGCCGGTGCGTCCCAATGTCACACTGGAAACAGAACGGAACTCTTTAGAGGCTGTAACTCTTGGGTGCCAATGAGGTCTTTTGGGAACTGGAGGTTAACTCAGAAAAACAGAAGGGCAGAAGACCCCTTGTTGAGATACATTGTCTGACATTTTCTGTTTTCCTTGCAGGAACTTTTTACACCAGAATGCAAATTTAAGGAGTCTGTTTTTGAAAACTATTATGTAATCTACTCATCAATGCTCTACAGACAACAGGAGTCGGGTAGGGCCTGGTTCTTGGGGCTCAATAAAGAAGGGCAAGTCATGAAAGGGAACAGAGTGAAGAAAACAAAACCAGCAGCTCATTTTCTACCGAAGCCATTGGAAGGTAAGCTTTAGTTTGGTGGAGCCAAGTACGTTAAAACATCAGCAGCATTGACCACAATGGCTCATTTCTCCGCAATCCCAAGCAATGCTTAGAAAACTTTTTTTTATGAATTCCCTTGGTCAGTGGCTTTGAGCTAGGCCATGGAGGCTTTGAGCTAGGCCCTTTTAAAAGTGAACAAAACGTAGGTCTGAGTCTGTGGGCTGGAACTGCCACAATTCTGCCTGGGTAATTCTTGAAGAATTCTGGGAACTGGAGTCAAAAGAATTTGACAGTCGCTGCACATTCCTTTCCCCCACCCCACCCTTACTAGCACCTCCACTCACCAGCCAGCATGTGCTGCTCTGTCTCTCCCTGTTGTGCGATCTTCCAGTCTGGGCACGAGCCCGGGCTCCCCTTCTCTGCCTCCTCCAGCAGCTGGCCACTCAGACAAGGAGGTGGGGCAGGGATTCCTGCAGTGCTGCCTTTGAGTAGCCAGCTGCTGGAGGAGACAGAGAAAGGAACTTTTCTATACTCAGTTTCTCCACTAGTAATAGCAGTTGTAATATCCAATACAGTTCTATTTCTTCCTGTTCTCTTTTGAATCTATGTAGCAAAACTTGTTCTCCAAGTGTGTACTACCACTAGGAGAGCAGTATTTGATGAAATTAAACAAAATGCCACATGCCAAGAATTAGCGGCTACTGTGGCAATGGAGTTTCTCTCTCTCTCTCAATTTGGCAGACATTTGGACTCTGCACAGAAATTTCACAGATCTACTTCCACCTGTTGCAATTCATGCTCTTTTGGTCCTCTTGTTTAGAATTTATTCTTCTCTGCTATAGGTCTGTCATCCACAATAGCTTATGTGTGCACAATAAATGTGTTAGTCTATCCAATAGTTTCTTCTTGCTGCAGTGAAGCAAGAAACAGCTACTTTCCTGGATTTTTCACAAGCTGCAAAGCCGGTTTTGAAAACTTTCAAGCACAGGTTGTATTTTAATTAGGGTAGATAATATAAATGGAAGTACTAAGCATTAGGAAAGAGAAAGCTTTTGCTGTTAATGCTTCTGTGTAAGCCACTGTGAGGATGACCTTTAATATTTATCTCACACATAGTAACTACACAATGGATTCCAAGTCCTTCATCAGATCTTTGAAGCAGCAGTTTCCTTTTAAGATTAAAAAATAAAACTGGAAAAATGAAGCATTCTTTTGAGAGCCTCATTGCTTATGTGGGCACAGGCCTCACCTGTAGAGACACACAGCTCTGCTGTGCCCTGGTTTTCTTCTCCATGCATGAGACAGACATTTTGTAAGCACAGTAGGCAACTCAAGGGGAGATAGATCAGAGCATGCTGCCCCCATATACCCATTCAGTGCTCTGTTCTGCCATGTCGCTTGAAATCCAGTAGCTGGGGGTCGTGTACAGAGGAATGTGAGTAGCTTGCACAGATTCCCATTTCTCAGATTGCCTTAGGCACTGAGTGAAAAGCAGAGAAACACATGCCTTGTGAGCTCTCTGCAGGGCCCTCTGAGGGTGTCCCAGGTGACGAAGGTTCATGCCCAGTATGATGTATGTATGATATGATTTATAAGCTTTCCTCCTATAGGACAGTAGCTCTGTGGCTGATCACATGTGTTAAAGCACAGTAGATCTGTAGTAAAGTGCATGTGTTGCATGCAGAATGCTCCAGATTCAGTCCTGGGATCAGAGAGTAGGTGATGGGAAAGCCTGCGACTTCTTTTGCCAGAATCCAAAGAGCTAAGTGTGTCCAGGAGCTCCACTCTGTTCAAGGCCAAGTAGACTCCAGGGTTTATGTCTCAGCTGACAGGGTTTAAGCAAAGGTGACCGTCTAGAAAAGGGCACTCGCGAGACAGGGTCGCAGCCAATCCTATTTCCGGCCAGCAGTATCCTACCAGAGGACGGGTGAGGCAGGCAAGGATGATACAGAAGCAGAGTCCAGAGCAGTTTAGGTTTCAAACATGAAGTTATCAATAACAACAAGAAAAAGCAATCATGCCATGCAAGGGTGAATTGGAGTGAGGCTCAATTAAAGCAGAGTGTAAAGGAAAGGGCTGATAAGAGGTGGAACTGTAGTAGACATTGCTTCTAGTACCCTTCCCTGCTCAGGACTGACACTTATAAAGCTGAGCTCTGTGGGCTCCCCTGAGGTGTAGGTATTTTTCCAAGAGGTCTTTCTAGAAGAAGCCTGTGCTTCCAGTAAGGCCTCAATCCAGAAAGGCACTCTGCTTGTTAGTCAAAAGCCTTGGCCAGGCTTTTTATCCATTGATATTCCCTCAGCCTGGAGAGTGCCTTGGCCTTGATCTCTGACTCGACAACTTCTGCCTTCTTGGGATGCCCCGCATCTCTAATAGTCCATAGGAGTAGCCCATTCTTCAGCATCATCATCCCGACTGGAGGCCTTTTCCAGTATTGGTATGACAGATTTCTGGTGTATGCAATGGGATTTGTTTCTCTTTCCATGAACAACAGTTTCTCTCTACCCCGTGTCATATCATACACTTTTTTTTAAAAAAAACTCAGTTTCAAGTTTAGCTTACTGTGTGCTATAAGTGGCTGCTGTGTGATAAAGACAAACACTCCATACCTCTTTTCATTTGGAGAATCAGCTCATAAACATATCATGTACTCTTGCCAAGTTACAAAAGAGTGGCTCTATTGTTTATGGATGACAGTTGCACGCCCTCCGTGTTGTAGATCAGCAGGGGTATAAGATCTTCTCAAAGGCCACACGATGGGCATCGTAGCTCAGCCAAGGGTTAGTTCAAAAGAAACATTGTGTCCACTGCATCACACGGATTCACCCAGCTATGTTCTTTCTTCCTATTGTGCCTTTTATTTTCTTTTTAAAAATCATACTGCTTTTAAAAAAATGTTTTAATTGATTTTTCCAG
This sequence comes from Intellagama lesueurii, assembly GCA_037013535.1. NCBI lineage: Eukaryota > Metazoa > Chordata > Lepidosauria > Squamata > Agamidae > Intellagama > Intellagama lesueurii. The sequence goes on from JBAJHW010000003.1 coordinate 105,968,279, forward strand.
ATAGTTATTGCATGAACAACAGAATCAACACCTTTTAAGAAGCCCAAAACTTAATAGCAATATTAAAGTACTCATTTTACTGAGTTTCATTTAATTTAGGTTTTATTTTAATTTATTTAAATGTATATGAACACAACAAACAGTCCTAGCAACAGAGAAATAAACACAATTCTAGTAATAGAAAAGCAAATTTAAAGGGAAAAAATATCTAGTCTGGCATTGAAGTTAAACTTGTAGTTCCAAGATTTGGAATAAGTTCCTAAACTGAGAGCCATGTAATGAAAATATGACAGACAGCAGGATTCACAAGCCTGTAATCATCATAGTCTGTAATCGCTACTCATCAAGATGATGATGATCCTGGTGCTTGTCATTTAACTTGAACATTTAGTCAGGTTGTCATTTGGCAGGACATATATGGGAACCAGTAAGGTTATGACTGCTCCCTGGAGCACCGTGACTATTCCAAAACCTGAATAAAATAGGTCTTAATCCCAGAATCAGTGCCAAGGCTATGATATGTATTACCACTGTATTAATGAGCATCTCCAATCCCATAAGAGGATGTTTTAATAGAACTGGTTGATGTGGAAGAAAGTGGCCTTGAACAGCAATACAGAGAGAGGTCAGGCAAGGAATTCCACTGGCAATGGCAGAGCCATCTAGTCTGGCAAATGTAGGACCCAAATTAGCACTCGAAGTACAGGAGGACTCAACATGTCAGTGATCCCACACATTTCTATTAAAGGGCCTCTGGGAGCAAGGCTTGGAAAGGCCTCATCCAGAGATTTTGGAGTCATACTAATAAGACTCTAGGTTTTATGTACATTCATATATAGCAAAGAAACTAATTTACTCCTGCTGTCCTGTATCTGACACAGAAGTCTTGGGTGCAGCTGTACAGCTTTTACACACTGTTCATCTGTGTTTGAAATTTTCTTATCACACTCCACCTTTCCCTTACTTCTTTGGATGCTGCAAATTTTAACTTCATCCTGTCCCAAACATAACCAGTTTCTCCAATGCTCGGGACTGCAGGTGGACCTCAAAAAACATTGTTCTTTTTTCTGTGATGAGCTGATTCCATTTACAGAGAGACTTTTATTGATGACAGAAGATATATCTTTATGTTTGTTGCGATGAACCAAATAACTTTACAATACAATTGTTAATCATTTTTTTAAAAATAGACCTAAAACATTGGTTGTGATTAGATTTCTGAGTAAGTCGGTTTTGGATTTGCAGTCATTCAGAATCTACTGTATGTATCAGAAATTATGTAGGAAGGAAGAAATTTCTGGAATGTAACACAGGTATGATTGTTGTTGTTTTTAAAACTCCCTTGGACAGCAGCAGCAGCTCTGAGTTATTGAATACACAGGAATTCTGGAGGCCCAAATATTGAACCTTCAAGAATCTGCTTGAATGAACTTTGCTGCTATTTTTACTCACATATTCTTTTCTTTTCCCATGTAGTTGCCATGTATCGGGAACCCTCATTGCATGACATTGGAGAAACAGTGCCAAAGGCTGGGGTGACTCCAAGTAAAAGCACAAGTGCATCGGCAATAATGAATGGAGGCAAACCAGTTAACAAGAGTAAGACGACATAGCCAGATCCTCGCGGGTATTGTGACTTATGGAGCTCTCTTAAGTACAGCTGAGCACTTTATCCTTGCAAGACTGGCTCGGTCTGGTGTCTGCGGATCAGCTGGAGGCAAGCGAACGCTTGTCCTTTGCTCTTTCCAGGCAAGTTCATTGCAAGCGGATAGATCTCAACCTGTAACTCCTCCCACTGCAAAGAAGACACCCGGATAACCAGCTGAACTCAGACCATGGAATGCCCTACCAGATATGGAATGCCTTTTTAATATCTTTTCTGTGACTGTGACACCTCATGTGAATGACATACTTCACAAGTACACTTGATATCCTGCCTGCTGACAGTTACCCATAATTCCCCCCTCCTTTTGAGTCCAGGAAACCCATGTGTTTTAAGTTCAATTTTGTAGCACACAAAATAATAAGTAATTTCTAGGTAGATGCTATAAACCTGTGCTGTTATGGATTTTCTCTTCTTCCCCCTTTTTTACGAGGCTGCTCGCTCCGCTGTCTGTGTGACTCCTTTGCAGGGATTGTGTTTCTCTCAGATTTAAATGTTGCTGGTGGCTTAGTTCTGAAAAAGCAATCAGGGGAGCCTTCAGAAGCCCGAGTAGGGATTATACAGGTCACAGAGTAGGACTATCATCTGAAAAGTTACAAATGAAGATTCAGTGTGAGTGCACTGAGGTTGGCATTATTGAGGAGGGAAAAAGCATCAAACACAGTCGGTCAACCGTCCCTTGAGGCCTGTGTTTGAAAACCCCCTGATAAGTTTCTTTGTGTGTGTGTGTTTTATACATATCACAGGCTTACTGGTAATGGTAACATTTGCCTTGCCCAGCGAGCAAGACCCACACATTTTTGGGAAAGTGGGTCCAAAGAACTCTGTAGGCCTTGTAGGCCTGAATTAAGGCTCATTTTTCATCTATAAGTCCTCATTATTTGAAAGTTTAAAAAAACAAACAAATAAAATGAATGAGAATTGCGCTACCTAAGTCCATTTCAAAACTATAGACTCTTTTTCCTGTTTTTAATGAATGGAACGTAATCCCATCCTTATTTTTGGCTGTAGTCCACTCTCTTACTCAGCAAAGCATGGGCAAGGAAGTTGTGTTCTTTTTTGCAGCACCAATGCAAAGGGTAGTTACAAAATATACTTTAATATTTTCAACATTTAAAAACAAGAGGGAAGTTTTTAAAGAAGACATATTTAAAAAGTTCCTTTATGTTTCTTTTTTAAAAGCTCAGCATGCAGAGTTCAATACTCTTATGTAGTATTTCATCAGTACCCCAATACCACATTCAGCTTCTTAGGATATTATACCCTCCAAATTGCTAGGTTTATGGTGCCTTGCCTTGATCTCAGTATTGTTTCCATAGTACTAAAAAAAAAAAAAAACTTAAGAAAATTGTAACAGGATTACAAGGCCAAGAATTTCCTCATTGGATTGTTCAATAAAATAAACATTGTTGAGATTTCCTGGATAGTAGGGTAGAAGCCAGTCTAGAACCAAAAGGAGAAAGGCTTCAAGGAAGGGGGGGGGACGCAAAAGCTGTAAAAACCTTCAATAGATGAAAAGATCAAAAACTTGATAATTAGAAAATGTAATAAAAGCTGAAGGTGATATGGACCAAAATGTACCTCGGTTCTGGAAAACTATGTATAAGATTTACTGGATGTTCATGTTATGTTTATTTCTCATTTCATTTTTAAGAGCAGCTGTCAAAATGTGGTTTACATTAACATCCATGATGGTCTTTTCAGATTTCGATTCTGCTTAGTTGGTTATAGATTTATGATTAATTAGTTCTTCATGCTTACAAGGTCATCATATTAGCTTCTGTTTGAATAAGTAAATAATTCACATATGTCCAACTAGGTTATGTATTGCTGTTTGATTAGAAAAATACAAAATAGGAATTTTACCATTTAATTTTTTCTTTTTATATTTCCATTTAAACAAAAGACTGTTTAAAGTTAGTTTCTTTTGGCCAGATAAGTGAAGCATAGCAGAAGTTCTCAAACATTTAATAATGCCCCAAATTGGGGGATGAGGGTGGGGGAAGAGAGAGAATAACTAGAGAAGCATATTAAAGTAATGAAAACAGCATGTTCAGGAAATTAAACCACTTTGCCCAGCGGCTTCCAGAGAAGACATTTCTTAGAGGATCATTTTGTGAAGGCCCTTTTTATTTTTCCCTGGATGGAGGCAGAGGGAAGGAACTTCCCATCCCTTGGGATTTATTGGATGTTGAGGTATCACCTATTCACACAGGCACCATATGCAGTAATAAAACTGAGGTCTCTCTCTGCCCAGCTCTGTCAATGCTCCTTATTTTATTCTCTAAACTGTGAATGTTTTGTGTCAATATCTAGACCACCAGATCCTGGAGCCTGCTTACTTTAATTTTAAAATAGGCAATTACGTTTCTGTACTGTGGAACCTGAATCAAAAGAAAACTGGAATTCTCTGAAACAGAAAAGCAAAATAAAGAGATGTGAAACGTATCTTTTATTTCCCCAAATTTCATATTGTTTTATGAAGGGGAAGAGGGGCAGATTTGGGATTTGCAGCTGACTTCAAAGGCAGAAGACATCAAAATATCAGCTCATGCAACTAATTTTATAAGGCCAGCAAAGGCCCACATCTTAATCCAGACTGCATTCACTTGTAGAATAAAGTTTGGCACCCATCCTGCAGTGGCATTTCTTCATTTTTCCATGTATGGCAAAACTTTGCAGGCAGGGGAGGGGGCACAAAATCAGGTTCTGGAAACTGTAACTGATCTCCTTTGCCACACATGCACTTACATTTCTGATGTTTATACTCATATTTCCATCTCAGTAATTAGTTAATATACTATTAAGACTGATTTCATTTTTGTAAATGATGGATCTGTGCTGTACGTAGAACACATATACACATGCACACATTTTGTTTGTCCTTTACATAGGTTGCTGCCATGGGTGTTTGTTTCTCTGTCTAGAAGGACCTTACTTTGAAGATCTGCTTCAGCATAGAGAGGATTCTCTGTTCCCTGTCCTTTGGTTATGCTTTTAAGTTTGTCTCTTGTCTCATCTGTTGCATGGGAAGAGGATGGTAATGATGAACTGCATGTAGTAGGCTATATGTATCAGACCTGTTGGTATGTACTACTAAACTGACATACATATAAGCAACGAGTTTGTCTGCATTGTACAGTTTGTGTTTATTACCATTTTGTTGTATACACAGATGCAACATATTGAATAAAATATTTATACGAAGGCATATTGGGGGAAAAACTCAACATTTATAATTTTTTTAAGAGAAGACTGTGCAAAGTGACATGGCGTTGGCTGCAGTAGAACAATAGTTTGGCAATTCTTTCTCCCCCTGACCATGCCAAAGAAAGTTTTAGCTCCTTGATATATTACCTCTCGCTGTTTTCCAGGACAAGATGTCATCATTTTGTTCCCTCTAAAGTTTATTTTGCTGTCAAGTTAAACTCTCTTTTCAACTGTCTGTTACTAAAGAACTGTACAGTAAACCTGATGGAATCAATTTGTATTTACAGGTCGTGTGTGTTATATTTCCATTTACACAATGTGTTTGTGGTCTGACATGCTCCTTTAGTTTGCATGTTTGGTCCTTTTGTCGTATTATCAGCTTTTGTTTAATCTACAAGAGAGCTACAGATTGGGGTTCGAGGGGACACAAGATGAACAGCAGTGAACAAATAAGGTAAAGGCAGACAACAACCATCTCATGCAGTTCTAGACTCACTGGAGAATCAGATGTATACTCAACCTGATCTAGAGATCTCGCTGCACATTCACGGATTTCTGGTGCATGTCGGTGTTCCCCTTCACGTCAACACAGGGAGTTCTTTCAGCCGACAGGCATGATGACAGAGCATTTCTGGCTTCTTGTTCACCTACCCAAAACTCATAAGTGGATCTCTGTGATGGACCACAATGATGTAGGATTGCACTAGCACATTTATGCTAAGTTCAATGGAGTTACACCTTGGTAGGGGTGCTCCTGCTCACAGTCATAAACAGCCCATTCCATACACATTTTGTCTGTTTTGAGGCATTTGCATAAGGGGACTTCATGAATTCCTTGTGCAGCCACCTAGGTGATCTGTAACTGGAAAGCGGGAAATGGCACAGAGCTGTGCACCTGAGAACTGGTTGTACTCCACAATTACAAACAGGATTCCAGACATAGCCTTTTGTGTCTTTAGCTGTTAAAAGGAAAAATTCAATTTCTACCACTCAAAATCTCCTCTGAAAGTATGAAAAAAAATCTTTTTTTCACTTCCATTTACAAAACATTATTGTGCATTCATGTTCTACCTAGAAATCATCAGTGGCTCTGTGTGATGGACTGCATACAATAATTCTCATCAGTCCAGCAACACTGTGGCCAGAATAATTGTTGGGAAATGCAGAACACCATGGGTATCACACAACCCTTTTCCTCTCTGGCAGGTGGCACTTCATGTACTCCTTACAAAATCAGGCACACAACCATACACACAAAACATAGCCTGCTGGAGGAGAGGGGGTGCTGCATGTTATGATTGCCATTGCATGTTATTTCACAATTCAGGTTTGACATACATTTACATGTGGCAGCAGGCATAAGGTACCAGTAGCCCTCTAGATACTGAACTGCAACTCCCATCAGCCCTAGCCAGCCTACCCAAAGGCAAGGAATGATGGGAGTTTCAGTCCTGTAACATCTGAGATATCTTTCCCATCCCAGCTTTATAGAGGTCCAATCAGGTGTAACAGGTAAATGTTTGCAACTTACTTAGCATTTCTGCATTTCCTGTCCTTGATGTTACTTTCAAACTAACATATATTATTAACTTTCTTCCATAGCTGAGCTAACTTTCATAGAACAATATTGTCTTCCTGCAAAAATATTCAAGCATAAAAATGAATTACAACTTGTTATCAAGATTTCTTTTTCAGAGGAGACAGTTGCTGTCCTTTTTCCACATACAGGACAAAACTGTCACTAACATCATGCCATTGCAGAAATAATGTGGTTTATTTCATCTTCTAATTTATTACCTTAAAATGCAAAAAAATAAAAATAAAAAAAAAGCAAAAGAATTTATTTTCAAGGAAAAGATCTTGTGATTATTATTTTTTTAAATGAGGGTATTTTATTTAGCATCTCAAGTATTGAGAGGCAATTAAAGCATTCTGCAAAAGCATATGACTAAAAGCAAAGCTCTCTCTTTTTTTCTCTTCTTAATTTTATAAACAGTCATGGGGAGAGCTGCTAATTTGGTTGCTGAAGGAAGGATGCCGTGCTGGAGAGTGGATCTTTAATCTTTTCTCCTCCTGCCCTTTTCTGGGTATAATTTGGGCCCTGAACCTTTTAGTTCTAAAGGGATGGGTGGATGTTGGTGCTTGTATATCCTCCACACCACACACACACACACACACACTATTCCCTTCCCCGACACTTCTCAGTAGGGCTAAAAGCTTCTGTTCGATAATTTAGATCAGGAAAACAGCACACAGAGAAAGGTTAATACACGTGGACACCACTCATGAGCATTTGTTCGCTGAAATTCATCTGACTGATCACGGAACTTGCCAGCTTCTCCCCTGTGCAGATGACATTAGGCTTGTCTTGGTAAGAACAGGGACAAACAGGGACACAATCCCTGACTGTATGTTCCTGCCTCAAGACTTTCTGAATCTCTTGGTGAATCAGCAGTGAAGGGGGAACAAATGATTGATTAATTTATTTATTCATTCAATTTATACCCCGCCCATCTAGACTGAAGTGTACTCTGGGTGGCCAAACCAAGACAACTGTTCTTCCTCAGCTTGCTCCCTCCCTTCCTCCTTTGTGCTTGCTCCTCCTTTTGTTCACAGCTGAGCAGAAACTTCCCTTCTAATCTGAGGCTGGGGTACCTGCTTGTCAGGCTGCCTTCGAGAAGTGGGAAGGCATTTGTAATAGGGCACTTAAAAAGGTGGGGGAGGGTGAAGGAAGTGGAAGAGCCCCTGATGGACATTTGATTCCCTCCTACCCCCATTAGGGGAGCAACACCTAATGGCTCCAACTGGAGGGAGCAGAATGCAATCTGCTACATTCAGATAAATGCTGTGCTTTTCAAAAAAAAGGGGAGCGATAAAAATGCCCCCATCTGGAAGATTTCCCAGTCTTAGGTCTCTTGCCTTGTTTTTCAGTTCTTTGGCAGTCAGGTGAGAGTCTTCATGTAGGGGTGAATAAACACCATCACAATGTTGGCTGAGAATAATCTGGGCCTGTCAGATTAATTTTCAGAAGATCCATTTATGGCCAGCTTCTCAAGATTTGCAGACCTGCCAGCATTTCAAGGCCTTGTTTGTTGACTGCAGCCTCCTTTGTTACATTTCCTTCCCAAAAGTCAGTGAGGTGGCCCATGCCTGTCCAAAATGAATAATTTGTATCCTTTCTTGGTCAGGTTAAGGAGATCCTCCTTATTCGACATTATGAAATTCACCCCCTTGTAAAAGTGTACAGTGCAACACAGAGGTAAAGGAAAACCTTTCTAGAATAAAGAGAAAAGCATCAAGCCATATTAAATATTTGGCCAAGGACTAAGCTTATTCCTTACAGAACAAAATTTTGCATTGAAATCAACTGTGGTACAGGAGATTCTCAGAAGCACAGGAGGACACTCATTGGCTTCCCTCCCAACAAAAAATTTCACTATTTCCCTGCGCCCAAGCAATGCTAGCCGGTGAGGCATTCTGGACTAGCATGCTGTGCAATCTACAAGAGATCATTTTCCATTCTCATTCCTTCCTCTACATCATTACAGGCAAAACTGGATGGTTGCCTGACATCCCACATGCAGCTATAGGTAGTTTCCCCCCTTTATTTGATTGCATGCAGTTGGGCCCCTATGCAGAATGCAGGAAGGAGAACATTCTCTCTCTCTTTTCCTTCCTATGTGCAAGTGAACGGACTCTCCAACCTTATTAATTCTTAGGTTAAAAGTGCCCTCGGATGCCAGTGCTTCCCCTTAATCAGAACCGTGTGAAGGCCTGTGAACATTTCAACAGCTAAAGTGGAAAGCCTTGGAATACAGGTTTCAGTTGGCTTACTTCAAGTGTTTCAAGTCAAAGCTACACTTCTTGTTCCAGAAATACAATGGAGAGAGTAGTATACTGCAGATACAGCAATCTGCTAATAACTCAAATATTGTTTCTACAGGTTCTGAATCTTTATTGAAAGTTGACTTCTTCTTCTTCATCATCATCATCATCATCATCATCATCATCTGTTTCACCTATTGCACTGCTATATATCATGTTACTTCCTGGTCTGAGTGTTTTACTCCACACTGGTCCTTGGAGGTATTGGGAACACAGGGTGAAATAAGAGGAATGGGGTGACAATAACTGCTGCTGGTTAAGATAGCTCTGTGTGGGGAGGAAATCTGCTTGCCTTTCATAGGCACCTAAATGGCTGAAAGGCCTTTGTCACTATGTAGAAGTGCTCATCCACTCAGGATGTAATTGGCAGTCATTACTCACGTGCAGCTGAATTCTACAGAAAAATTGACCTCAGGCCATTGAAATCAATGGGTTTGGAGACATGCCTAACTACATAAGAGCCTTGGGACTACATTTTATGAATTATTATGGACAATTCCTGCCCAACATGTATCAAGCCTCACCAGCATTACTATTGCTAGTAGTGATTACTTTAGTACATGAGAACCCCTTAAATGGTTAAATGTAATTGCATGTAAGGAACATGTTACACTACAAAATCAGTAGTACCCAGCATCAACTTCTTCCTTGTCAGTTTTTTTGCCAGTGGAAGCAGACCTTTCATAATCTATGGAAGATTAACTATGATAAAGTATAGCATAAAGCAGTGGTCCCCAACCTTTTCCCAACCGCGGACCGGTTTGGGGGGGCGGGGGTCTGTGCGCGCGGGGGTGTGGCACACTTGCAGGTGGGCGTGGTGTGCTCACGGGTGGGCGTGGTGCGCTCACATGCATGTGTGTAGGGTGGGGCACACTTGTGCGGGGGCGTGGTGTGCTCGTGGGGGGCGTGGTGCGCTCACACACATGTGCACGGGGTGTGGTGCGCTCGTGGGGGTGTGGTGCGCTCACACGCATGTGTGTGGGGCATGGCACGCTCATGGGGGGCACTCACGGGGGGCAGGAGATCTGTGTCGATGGCCCGGTCCTGCCTGGGCCATGGACCGGTACCAGGTTGTGGACTGGGGGCTGGGGACCCCTGGCATAAAGGACATTTTAAAAACTTCCTCAAACTAAAAGACCATTTAGTACCTAATTCTGATTTATTTATTCCTGCAGGTACCCATGTGCAAAATGCATAAATTACACTGAACAAGCTATTTACATATGAAATGTCATAGTAAATTAGGGAACTAGTTAGTTTGGTGAATTGTGTTGTTATGTGCTGGCAAGTCAGAACTGATTTATAACAACCCTAATAGGGATTCAAGGTAAGTGAGATATTTAAGGATTTAAGGAGTGGTTTTACCAGTTCCACACTTTCCGTGAGTTTCCATAGCTGAATAGGGATTTGAATGTAGGCCGCCTAAGTCCTAGTCCCTCACACTATCCTCTACACCACACTGGTGAATTAGACTATCTCAATTGCCCAATATATCTCCTTGGAGAAAATCCAGCCTGTGTAGCCTTGAGCAAGTTTCATAGTCCCAGAATGCCACTAGAAGAAAAGAATGGGAAAACATTTCTGAGGAGTATATGCAGTCATGGCCAAAAATATTGGCACCCTTGCAATTCTGTCAGAAAATGCAACCCTTCTCTCAGAAAAATGTTACAGTTGCAAATGTTTCGGTACTCACATGTTCATTTCTTTGGTTTGCGTTGGAACAACACAAAAAAAACAGAGAAGAAAAGTCAAATCGGATACAATCCCACACAGAAATCCAAAAATGCACTGGCCAAAATTATTGGCACGCTTAACTTAATATTTGGTAGCACCCCCTTTGGAAAAAATAGGGATTTCAATTCAAAAATAGGGAAATCAATCACTTCCTGTAACCATGAATGAGTTTCTTACACCTCTCTACTGGAATTTTGGACCACTCTTCTTTTGCAGACTGCTCCAGGGCCTTCAGATTTGAAGGATGCCTTCTCCCAACTGCTGTTTTGAGATCTCTCCACAGGTGTTCTATGGCAGGGGCCCCCAACCCCCAGTCCGCGACCTAGCAGCAGTCCGCAGCCTAGGCAGGACCAGGCCACGGACACAGATCTCCTGCCCCCCATGAGCACCCCCCGCAAGCGCGCCGCGCGCATGCACGTGAGCGTGCCATGTCCCCCTGCGGGCGTGCCACGCCACCACGAGCATGCCATGCCTCCCCAACCGGTCCATGGTTGGGAAAAGGTTGGGGACCACTGTTCTATGGGATTCAGATCTGGACTCATTGCTGGCCATTTCAGAACTCCCCAGCGCTTTGTTTGTAACCATTTCTGAGTGCTTTTTGAAGTGTGTTTTGGGTCATTGTCCTGCTGGAAGACCCATGACCTCTGGTGGAGACGCAGCTTTCTGACACTGGCCACTATGTTGCGCCCCAAAATTATTTGGTAATCATCAGATTTCATGATACCGTTCACACAGTCAAGGCATCCAGTGCCAGAAGCAGCAAAGCAACCCCAAAACATCTTTGAACCTCCTCCATGTTTGACTGTAGGGACTGTGTTCTTTTCTTTCAATGTCTCATTTCTTTTTCTGTAAACAGTGCTATGCTGTCCTTGACCAAAAAGCTCTACTTTTGTCTCATCTGTCCACAGTACATTCTCCCAGAAGGATTATGGTTTTGTCACATAAGTTTTGGCATACTCGTCTTGCTTTTTTATGCCTTTGTGTCAGCAGTGGTGTCCTCCTGGGTCTTCTACCATAGCGTCCCTTTTCATTCAGATGGTGACGGATAGTGCGAGCTGACACTGTTGTACCCTGTATCTGCAGATCAGCTTGAATTTGTTTGGAAGTTAATCTGAGTTCTGCCTCCACCATTCAAAAAACCCTTCATTGCAATTTTTCAGTAATTTTGCTCTTCCATCCACGTCCAGGGCGGTTAGCTACAGTGCCATGGGCTGTAAACCTCTTGATGATATTGCGCACAGTGGACACAGGAACATTAAGATCTCTGGAGATGGACTTGTAACCTTGAGATTGTCAATGTTTTCCCACAATTTTTTATCCCAAATCGACCGACAACTCTTTACACTTCATTCTTTTCTCCATGCTGTGTCACACACAACACAAAGGTTGAGTCAACTTTTCTCCATCTTAACTGGTTGCAAGTGTGATTACTATATTGCCCACTCCTCTTACTTGCGACAGGTGTGTCTGAATACAAATTAAAGGAGCATCACATGCTTGAAAAGCAATTATTTCTTACAATTTAGACAGGGTGCCAATAATTTTGGCCAGTGCATTTTTGGGTTTCTGTGTGGGATTGTATCAGATTTGACTTTTCTTCTCTGTTTTTTTGTGTTGTTCCAATGCAAACCAAAGAAATGAACATGTGAGTACCAAAACATTTGCAACTGCAACAATTTTCTGAGAAGGGTTGCATTTTCTGACAGAATTGCAACGGTGCCAATATTTTTGGCCATGACTGTACCTCTGAAACCCTGGAAAGGGTCACTATAAATCATAAACCACTTAATGGCATGTGGTTCCTCATTATTACTAAGACAGGGCCTGAAATAGCACATCAAGCTCTGTATGTATCCATTTGTCTCTGAGATTATGAATTTACATTAGGTACCTGATGAAATCAACTGCCTTCAGGGTGACACAGCAGTTAAAGAAGAAAAATTTAACCATCATCACGTCTTCCACCCCATGGTATACAGCCATTTATGTGAGTCATGTGCAAGTGAAAGCTGAGCAGAGATAGAAAATTTGTATTAAATGAGCTTTGTGTTCACAAATGTATCACAGTCATGGACAGCAAGACTATTTTAAGAATAGACTGTTTTGATAGGGTTTTTTTTTCTTGGTTTCTCACTGAGAGTGAGAGGCTGCATGACTCACATCCTTCTTTTAGACCTTGGAGCTAGTACCATCCATGTTGAGGTGGGGAATAGATTATGCCACACAGGGGGAGGAACCGCGCAGTGCCGGCAAGAGCAACGACCGGGGGGAGTGGGGGCTGCACCGCCGCCTTCCCTTGTGTCTCCCACGACCGGCCTCGATGCGAACCGGGGAGCAGCCCTTTTGTGCGCCGCGAAAGAGCCCCGGGTGCCGCTCCCGGGGCGTTTTCACACGTGAGGCTGAAGAACAGCAGCGCCCTGCCTGAGCTCGCGGTCGTAGGTAGAGGAGAGGGACAGACAAGGATGGCTGTGGCGCTTGGCGTGAAAGAGGGAGAGAAAGGGAGAGGGGGGAAAGCGATGACTTCTTCCTGCGGCCGATCGCCTTTGCAGCAACAGCCCCCCCACGCCGAGGGGGCGGGCGTGTGTGTGTGTGTATATGTGTGTGTGTTTTGGCAAGGGAGAAGGCAGCAGTGGGCCCATGCTTGCGGGTGGGCGTGTCGCGCCCCTCCTCAAGCGCGTCACACCCCCCGGGCGGGCAGGGGGCCGGAGATCTGTGTTGGCGGCCCAGTTAAAGGAAGCCCATGGACCGGCGCCGGTCCGTGGACCGGGGATTGACGACCTCTGGTGTAGTGGATAGTATGACAGAGTAGAACTCAGGAGGCCTGGGTTCAGATCTCCCTTCAGCCAAGGACACTCACTGGGGGTGTTGAACCGGTAAAGCCACTCATTAAATATCTCACTTACCTTAAAAGCCTTGTTAGGGTCACTATAAGTTGACTCTGACTTGACAGCACTTAACAATATCTGAGAGGTGACAATTTAACTTGCATTCAAGACAATAAAAAACATTTCCTAACTCGGCATTTTACAGCCTCCAGTGTGGGTGCACTTGCTCTCATGCACACTTGATATAAATACAAAGGCTGCAGTGTATATAGATGTTCAAATACACCCATAATTTTAATTTGTGCAATGCACTAATATGAAGAAAGCAAGAAAGACTTCTGTGATGCCCTCATGGATCTCTGTGCAGACACATCGTGACTCAGCATTGCTGCAGGCAGAATTTCCTTTTCAGAGCTCAGAAAAATTACTTTTTTGGACCAGAGTTACCAAATTCCCTCAGTCAGGAAGATCATTTTTCTAAGTACAACAGATAACTTTTCTGTTCATATTAAAGACAAGAATCAGAAATCACTGTCCAATATTAAATTTTGTGCAATATACCTCTTGGTTATTAATCAGGAATGATCACTTTTATCTCTTTTAACTCACCTGTCCATGGAGAAAATATAGTGTTGATGTAGCAAGTTATCACACTTATTGATTTTCCCATGCAATCCTATCATTTGTGGCTTAGACCCAGACATGGGGAAGCAGCACTCTTACTCCACTAGTAACATATGCGTCAGGATACAAAAACCCCATCCTGTACCATGTGTATAAATAAAGCCAACAAATGCTTAGATGACTGTTTCACTGGTGGTCTTTGAACATCTACATATTGGAAATGTGTCTCTGTGTGTGTGTCTGTGAGTTTAAAGTCATTTATGTGTAATATACAAAACACCAGCAATCAGAATTTTGAATGACCGTCTCACTGCAAACCCTTTAATAATACTGTAATCAATAATTTTTTGGAAGTGCAAAACTTGGAGAAAGAGGACAGAGAGCAGCTTTGAGGAGTGGCTATGCTTGCATATAACTCCTGTTAATAATTGTGCACCAGTATGTAGAGATCACTGTTCCACTGTGTCCCTGTAAATATACGCTCTGAAAAGAGGTCTGTATTATGGTTTGACGGGACAAGAGATGTCACATAATAGTTCCACAATCTGCTGCAATGGAAGGGCTTTAAATATCCAAGGAATGAGGACTACCAATGGCAGTTTTGCACAACAGCGATTTCTTTACAGCAGCATTTTCCTGTTTAGATAGCAGATGATTTTTCTAAGGAGAAGAAAAAAGCTGGCTTCTAGAGGAATTAAGAATTTATCTTTTGCAACAGGTCTCTTCATACCTACATCCAAAAGCAGAATATGGGCCTCTGAGTTTTGCAAAATATATATCTACATATATATCATATATTAAATGTTACATTTGAATACAGTGCTTTCTCTAACATTTAAGTAATTAGCTTTCACCCTCCTTTCACACAAAATAGAAGCATTTTAAAAATAAAATAAATTAATTTTTTTTCTCCAAGGAAGTAAAGGGCTGCCAAATCTCCATGTATGCAAAGTAATCCTGTGCAAATAAAACAGGAAACTGCCAAAGAGATGTGCATTCTAATATATATAATTCAGTGTGAATACCACACTGAACAAGTGCTTCACCTTTGAAAATAATATAAGCATTGCTTATATTGTTCCTAAGACTGAACTACTTGCATTTACTGTTCTAAACCCATTATCTCAATTTCCGACGTCATCATTGGCTGCATACAAGTCTTCTACCATCCCACACCAGTTACATCCGCTTTCAGAAGATGGGAGACCAACAATAGCAGAATATCCGGGTAGGGTTAGAAGAACATCCTGCCTGAGTGCTGCTGATGGTCATGGATGACAATAAAGCAGGCCAAGGGTCTGACCCAATGGCCCAAATCTTGTTGCGTAGGGCTGTAAAATGTATTAGAATCAGTGTGGATTTAGTGAGTCAACTCTGCCCTAAGTTCCATTGATTCAAATGGGTCTACTCTAACTGCCACTTACTATGTACAGATGACTTCAGAGCTGTTGTGAACACCTGGCATCCTTAGTCAGCTTTTAGAGACCCAGATCCCCAATTGGGTCACCAGAGCTATCTGTTGTGAATCCCTTTTAAAGGCTTTATCCCTCCCTGGTGTAATGCTGGCTAACTGGATCTACCTATCATTTGAATCTTCCACAATGCCCCTGATATATCATCACTCTTGGCACCTGAGGGAAATTAAAATAGGTTGCCAAAGCATTTGAAGCAAGACTAACCCCACTTATCTGGACTTTGTGGGAAATTAGAATGGCTATTAGATTCAGTTGTTCATTACTACTGAGGGTACTTATCCTTACTTGGTTCAGTGAGTAACCATGAGGTAAACATAACAGAGGCTGCCACCAGAAGGCCTTGAAGAGGGTCCCCTCAAAAATGGAGCTGGCCCTGGATGAACAGATCTTCTGTCTGGTGACCCTTCAGTTTCATGCCTCCCCAGCCCATTGACAAAATGGCACGATTCAGTGAATACTATCTAGAACAATGTCATTATCTGTGCTAAAACATGATTTAGGTCAGATATATGTAATAGGCATCCTTAATATAATCCATATGCCTTTTCATGAAAGACAAAGGAGCAAGTGGTCTTAAGGTAAGATTATCAGTACATGCAAGCTAAAATGATAAACTGTTTATATTTATTCATTGTAAAACAAGGCTATGCCAGACATGCAGACATTATGACCCGTCAAGCCAAATAGAGCATACCAGACACTTTTGGCAAGACCACAGGAGCTGAATAAACTGATTTTCATTGCCAGCTGAGATTGTGAAAGCAATAGGGTGGTGAAGCACAGGACAGGCCAGATCTATATGAGATGACAGTTGCAAAGTAATAAAATTTCACATGAGAAGCATGCTGTATTCATGTATTCATGATGAATACTCATGTACATTTTTACATATTGAAGTGGATCCACACTAGACTCAGCTTATTTTGTTAAAAATACCATATTAACATAACAGATATGAAACTCCTTATTATAGGATATGGTCAAGTAAGACCCATAAACTCTTCAGAAACTTTAGCAGAATTTTGAACATCCTGGAAATACTTTATCATAGTTATTTCCAATTACTCGTACAGCAAAGGAAAGCTAGTTGAAAACAACTAGAAGCATGGATTATAATGGCACTGATTATCTTGTTATTTGAGCTGGAAAATAATCAGTTATATAAGGTAATTGGCAATGATTCATAATTGTATTGCTAGCCACGTATTCAGATAACATGGCGTTAAGATAGTTTCCAGCTCAGCTTTCCCCCTCCACAATTAGTTGTTCTTCCAAGCAGTTTCCCTCTCTGTAGAGCAGACATAGAAAACTCAATTATATGTCAGCTTTGCACAATATCTTGAAACTTTCCAATATGCTTTCCATTGGTTGTAGTATATGGCAAACAAAAATGACTAGGTTTAAAGCTGTATATGCCTTGTGGGAAGCTGGGCTGGGTGACCTTGTAGAGGTAGCTTTGAAATTGTTCCTGGCAGCATGGGTCTCCATGTAGAAATCCTTTTATGCAACAACTTGCTTACATGAGATCAATCAGTTTTCTCTGGGCAACACCATTATTTTCTTCTCCGATCTCTGATAGACTGGAGAAGAGAGAATTGGCCAGACCAATGTACATACCAATGAACTGTTGGATTACTATTGCTACTTGTTTGCCTGAAAAGAAATTCCGATAGCCCAGACGAGGAGCCCTTATAAATCATTCATCCAGGCATATTTCCTTCTAGGGTTGCAGTCAGTATCCTCTATTTTTTAAAACCTACTTGCAAGTAATGCACTTGATGGCACTAATACATTACTGAAAGATACTAATCTTACCAAATATTTCCATCATTTCACACCTATTAGATGCCACTTGTTGTCCTTGCTGTTGCTTGGTACCATTGGTGTTGCTGTTCCTTGGCAGCATCTTCCTCCTCCTCCATCTTCACTTCAACAGAACTTGAGTTCAAACAACTATATTGCCATTTAGTCCAGGTAATTGTGAGAACATGTGCAAGTTTTGTCTACAAGGGTTCCTCATTGTTATCATATCAGATGATCAATCAAAATCTTGACTGGCTAAATCACATCGCATCCTGTAGGACCGAATCAAAAAGGATGGCCAAGGAGAAAGAAAATGGCACTGAGCAGAACAGCACTGAAACAATGGAAATATGTATTGAAGACCACTGTGATGGGCACCATTTTTTAGACATATTTTTAAAAAACTAGGACACAAAAGAAGGTAAATAAGTTTCCCAGCTCAGTCACAATTCTAAAATATGAGGAAAAAGCAGGAGAGACTTTTGTGCACGGCGGGAGAGTCTTCCATACATACCTTTTCTTACAGTTAACTAGAAAGTGAAAGTGATGGGTTAACAAGGCAGAAGAGATGTCTGTAGAGCTAGCTATGTGTTGAGCAGAAAATGTAAATGAGTGAGTAGGATTACCAGGATCAAAGGGACCATTCATCTGTCCCTTCAGACTTTTCATTTACTCTTCAACCAGGAAGATATTTTTCATACTAATATGGTTATCACTGTACAATGAAGCTTAAATTCAATAATCCAGGCACCTTATACAAGTGTTTGTGCAATTTCCAGCAAATATTAATTGTGACACTCTTTCAGGTTATGCCATATTATTTGTGACAGTGGATGTTCTCATCCTGCTCCCAATGTTTACATGGATAGCAGAGCAACAGATAAGTGTTTTGCTTTTATTTTATTTGTTGAATAAATGTTCTGGTGTTCTGAATTATTTCCAGTGGTGGATGTGTGCGTTTATGTGTCTCTTTTAATGTTTGCCTTGCATGTAAATATTTTAGCAGCCCAGTTTTAAAAACAGCCTGCAAATCCAACCAGAACACCAAACCAGAAATCCTTCAATCTTCAGTGTTCCGTGGTGGTGTTAGGGGTATTCTATCCCAAGCCAGATTTCGCAAGCATTTCCAGTCCAACCTTCCCAGCACTCACAGTTTCCACAGCTACATATACCATTTCCTGGAACAAAACAACAATGAGTTGTAATTATCCATAATTGAAATGTTCTGTATGAAACATGTGTTGCACTCTGAAAGTCACAAACCATTATAAAACTGCTTTTATTCTTCATAGTATTTTCTTTGGGAGTGTATTTTCTCTTTTTGGTCACAACCCACCTTACAATTTTAATGAGAAATTACCAAAAAAAACCAAAAACCCACTAAACAGCTAGGGGAATTGGCCTTTTGAACAGGGTCATCAAGAATACAATCAATGTCTTCAAGAAGGATACTGACAAATTGGAACAAGTTCAGAGGCTGGGCAACAAGGATGATCAGGGGGCTGGAAACCAAGCCCTATGAGGAAAGGCTGAAAGAATTGGGCATGTTTAGCCTTGAGAAAAGAAGACTGAGGGGAGAGAGGATAATACTTTTCAAATATTTGAAAGGCTGTCATACAGAGGTGCAGGATCTCTTCTTGGTCCTCCCAGGGTGCAGGGCATGAAATAATAGGCTCAAGTTACAGGAAGCCGAATTTTGGCTGAATGTCAGGAAAAACCTCCTAACTGTTAGAGCAGTACAGCAAATGAAATCAATTACCTCAAGAGGTGGTGAGTGCTCCAACACTGGAGACATTCAAGAGAAGTCTAGACAACTACCTGGCAGGTATCCTTTGATTTGTATTCCTGCATTGAGCAGGGAGTTGGATGCAATGGCCTTATCGGCCCCTTCCAACTTCATGATTCTATAATTCTTCTAACAAGCCGTGGCAGAAAATGACAGTCTATGTGTCATTTATACCAGAGAAGACTCCCTTCAAGGGACATTTCTTGTGGAAGTGGATCTTCCTTCCTCTCTTCTCCTTTCCAAAGAACCATCCCACCCTTCTAAGGGAAATAATTTTTTGAACTGTTCTCATGGAACATTCAAAATGTCTAGTTCCTTTTCATGAATAGTGAAATGGGAGTTTGCACAGCTTCCTTAGATATCACAGTGGACAGTCAGAGATAGTGTGGAGTTGCTCCTTCTTGTCAGCAAAGTAAAACAGAGGTGATACTTAACCTTAAAAAACAACAACAGTGAAACTGATATTTTCTGATACCCCAAGCTCATTTTTAAGTCTGCAAGGATGAGCTTTGCTCACATTCTAGGTGAATCAAGGCCTTAATTGAAAACAAAGAAGGAACTTTCCTTCTGTCCACCCAGAACAGCGTCCAGACAGGTCAGCCTCCATCATGGGGTGCCTTAAACAGTCTTCTCCAACCTGGTGTTTTCCAGATGTGTTTAACCAAAACCAATGGCTTTGCTGGCTAGAAAAACAAGAAACCTAGGAACACTGGAAACCGCTTTTTATGAAATATGGGGTTGGTCCATCTACCCAGTATGATTAACCCCTAGCCCTACTCTGGGATTTCAGGAAAGATTCTCTTTCCTAACCCTACATGGGAGACCCTGGTATTCCTTCGTGGCCTTCCATCAAAGTACTGATATGGGATGAGGATATATCTGTTCGGATTGGTATGATGGTATGGGAAGCCTGAGCCAGATCTATTTCTCTGTAAGCCACCCATTTTAGGTGCCTCATCTCTTTGCTTGCAGCACAATGCAGTCTGCTTTATGTTTATTGGCAGGAGGCTGTTGGGTGAGTGGTTCTACCCTGCTTGAGGCAGGGAGTGCCAGACGTAGACAACCACATTTGGTAAGTGTGTGTACAGGGACTTTACTCCACCTGTGCAAATGAGGCCATCATGTTTGTCGCAGTCTCTATCATCGCATTCACATAATTCCCCTGTAATGTACCATTCCTGTGGTGAACAGATGCACTTTCCACAGTGGCAAGAACCTGAAAGCACAAAGATTGTTATTGGCACTTACAGAAGAGTGGAACTTTTCAGTCAGGCATTGAATATCTTGGGCACACACAATCAGTGCCTATTAATACACAATTGTCTAGAAGGAGATAATCAAGATAAAAGCCTATTGAACCTGAAAGGTGTTATGGAGGTGTGCTTTAACTTGAAGTGCTCTCTGTAAGGCCCTAGGGTGACGTCCTTCCATTTTGATTTAATCAGGATTTACTTTGAAAAGAGAGGCTCTCTCTTTGTTCCAGACCTCTAAAATCAAAGCTATTCTTGCCAGTAGGATTATGGGAAGTGATGGGAGTGGATGGCTCAGGTAAGAGGTCAAGGAAGGAGATAATTCCCATGGTCTCTGAAGGCACAAGAATTTAATCAGGGATAAAAGTGGTTTGAGGAAATAAGAGCAAGTCATGTGATGTCTTATTATCTGTTAACCCTGAAGAGACACTGTGCTGATGAAAAGAGTCTACTGACATTCCTTTTGTCTATAGGTTTTGTTCGGTTTTGTTTTGCTTGGTTTCTGGAAGCAGCTTGCTCCTTTAAGCATGTGTCATCTTGACAAGAAGAGTGGAGCACAAAGATGTCTGGTCGGCGTGGGGATACAAAAAAAATTGAGGCTCACTCCAGCCAAAGAAAAGCACTTTCCAGTGCCATTTATTCCAATGGAAACATGTTAGTTTCTCCCATTGAAATCAATGGGACTCAAAATAATTCAATTTTGCCTCAGCCATCCTCCAGTTTAAAATGCAGTCCCCCAAATCTCCAGGCATTATGACCAGCAGTCATGCTGATTTCAGGATTCTGTGAGGCAAAGCCTAAAAATATAATGTTTGTTAAAGCCCTGATGAATGGAGCATTGTTGTTAGGAGGTGTATGGGAAAACTTTCATTTGTTTCTGGTTTCTTTGGGTGTTTGTGCTTCATTTATTTTTGGGTCTTTGGGGTACCAGTCCTTTCATTATACATGGAAGGGTACAACTCTTCCGGGTTCTTTAATGCTTTTTAATTTATGTGTTTGCTTATTTGATTCATATTCCATCCCTTTAGTGCTAGCACTACTCTGGGGAGTTTACGGATTAAAACTAAAACCCCACAAGACTCCAGATAACAATACATTCAACATGGCAATTCACAGATACAGGTCTAAGATTCTTTTTTAAAAGTTTGGGGAGGTCCCCATTCATTTTCTGTTTGGCACAGATTCAAAAGCTCCAAAGGCCTTTAAAAACTGCTTCAGAAAAGCAGGGGCAAGGCAGGCAATCCACAGTAAATTAACCAAATAAGGGCCTGAGCACATCAGCCAAATGTTCCCTAGTTATACCCTAGTTAGATTGTTGCTTAAATTTCCGATCACACGACGCATGGCCATTATTGAATCATTTCCACAGCCAGCGATGTATCTGTGGTTTATTTTTTCCTTGCTGGGAGTGTTGTGTAATTTTTTCCTGATGACATATCGGAACATTCCTTACCAGTATTGCATGTGTGAACATTAATCCCACTGGGGAACACAGAGAAGGGAGAGTGGCCAGGACCAAGGCACATCCTCAAAGAAGCATGCCTGCCCCGGAGTAACATGAGAGGATGAGTGCTGTAAGCACCTTGCCCTGCAAGGTAAGACTGCCATAGCCCCAGCTCCCCACAAAGCCAATCCACATAATTCACATAATCCACATAATACACATAATCCAAACTACATGTTAACACAACAGGAGGCAACCAATGGAGCAAGGGGCTCAAGAAATCAAGCCAAGCCATAAGGTGCAAGGGTTAAGAGCTTTAGTCCTAAAAGAACCTCCGTGACAGATCTCTACACATATAAAGTAAGGGGATGCACTCCACCAGGAAACTAAAGAGGAAATACATTGATTCACCCAGTGTAGCTGGCCATAATATTTCAAATAGGAAGAAATTAATCGGTAATGTTAAAAGAAATGGGAATGTTCATCCCGGTGTATATACCACATGATCATGATTCAGTACAATAGAGGTATGGAATATATTGTTAGAACTGGGGAGCATTTGGCTGGTGTGATCAGGCCTTAACACAGATTTTAAAAATCCATTTAACAGGGAAAACACCTCCCAGGGAGAAAAGTAACAAAAAAAGTAATTAAAAAAAACAGCCCCCTCTATCAAACCCCAAGAAAAAGGAAAGCAAGGAAATAAAGGCAAAAAATACAGTGCCCCCCCCCCCCCCCAATCAAAGCAACTAGAACATGGGAAGATTTATCTCCTCTTATCATTGATTTCTTCTGTTCCCTTCTTTGAGTCCATCACTGGCTGGTAGCAAAAATAATCCAGGAAAGTAAAGTAAAAAAGAGTGGAGAAGTCCCAAAGAAATTGGGTGGAGGGGGAATCCAAAAATAATCCTAGGAAAGCACACTGGCACCCAATCAGTATGGCTGGCAGTAGCAGCAAACATAATCCTAAGAAATGGAGGTTGAGGGAAATCCCCCAAAAATCCACAGGCACAGATGGAGAGCACTATCAAAATGGAGAGCACCATAGAGCTCAGCACCACATGTATCCCAACCACAAGGAAGGACTGAAGCAAAAAAAGAATATTCTTTACCACTGAATGGGTGCCCACTGGAGGAGGTGGGGCACTGAACCATGGAACAGCTATTTGGCCAGGAAACAAACTGCGCCAAACCAGTGGGGTGTGGCCATCTCTAGTTCCAACCTATCCAGGTCCTTCTACAATTCAAAATTCCCTTTTATCCTCTGGACATTCTAGTTGGTTGTTGACAGCAGCCCTCCCAATGCTACTTCATGAAACACTTCCTAGGCGATTTGACAGATAAGAGGTGATGGAAAGGGCAAATGAAATCGTGAAACAAGAACACACAGAAAATTTACCCTCTCTTTCAGAATACTGAATCATTGAGATTTCATAGGTTTCATATTGGAAAGCAATGTAAGAATCCAAAAACAGAAGTAAGATTTCTTTTTTTCTTTTTTTCTTTTTTCTTTTGCATTTTTTTCCTTTTGGGTTAACCTGAAAGTCCCATCCCTAATGCATGTTTCAGTTTGGCTTCTTGTAACTGAGACAAAACATGTAACAGAGATCTTGATACACCCTTAACCTGGTGAACTCCCACTCTTCGGGGCATTGAAAACATTCTTAACATAAGTACCAGGTTTGTTAATTGCACTTGTGTTTCCCTCTCTTGTTTCATAATAGGGTGACTCTGAGTACAGAACTAATTGGTAAATGAGAAGTAATTGTGTTGCAACACAATTACAAAGACTATTAGTTGAGGAGCAAAGATTGTGCTGCTAATATTAAGTATGTATATACCTGAAATTGAACGCAGACTTCCAAAGAATAGCAAGGAGAGACAAGAGGGCCTTCTTAAATGAACAGTGCAAAGAAATAGAGGAAAATAATAGAATAGAGGAAAATAATAGAAAGGGAAAAACCAGAGATCTGTTCAAGAAAATTGGAGATATTAAAGGAACATTTTGTGAAAAGATGGACATGATAAAGGACAAAAATGGGAGGGACCTAACAGAAGCAGAAGACATCAAGAAGAGGTGGCAAGAATACACAGAGGAATTATACCAGAAAGATTTGGATATCCCGGACAACACAGATAGTGTGGTTGCTGACCTTGAGCCAGACATCCTGGAGAGTGAAGTCAAGTGGGCCTTCGAAAGCATGGCAAACAACAAGGCCAGTGGAGGTGATGGCATTCCAGTTGAACTATTAAAAATCTTAAAAGACGACGCTGTTAAGGTGCTACACTCAATATGCCAGCAAGTTTGTAAAACTCAACAGTGGCCAGAGGATTGGAAAAGATCAGTCTACATCCCAATCCCAAAGAAGGGCAGTGCCAAAGAATGCTCCAACTACCGTACAATTGCACTCATTTCACACGCTAGCAAGGTTATGCTCAAAATCCTCCGAGGCAGGCTTCAGCAGTATGTGGACCGAGAACTCCCAGAAGTACAAGCTAGATTTTGAAGCGCCAGAGGAACTGGAGACCAAATTGCTAACATGCGCTGGATTATGGAGAAAGCCAGAGAGTTCCAGAAAAACATCTACTTCTGCTTCATTGACTACGCAAAAGCCTTTGACTGTGTGGATCACAGCAAACTATGGCAAGTCCTTAAAGAAATGGGAGTGCCTGACCACCTTATCTATCTCCTGAGAAATCTATACGTGGGACAGGAAGCAACAGTTAGAACTGGATATGGAACAACTGATTGGTTCAAAATTGGGAAAGGAGTACGACAAGGCTGTATATTGTCCCCCTGCTTATTTAACTTATATGCAGAATACATCATGCGAAAGGCCGGACTGGAGGAATCCCAAGCTGGAATTAAGATTGCCGGAAGAAATATCAACAACCTCCGATATGCAGATGATCCCACTCTGATGGCAGAAAGTGAGGAGGAATTAAAGAACCTCTTAATGAGGGTGAAAGAGGAGAGCGCCAAAAATGGTCTGAAGCTCAACATCAAAAAAACTAAGATCATGGCCACTGGTCCCATCACCTCCTGGCAAATAGAAGGGGAAAATATGGACGCAGTGACAAATTTGACTTTCTTGGGCTCCATGATCATTGCAGATGGTGAAAGCAGCCACAAAATTAAAAGACGCCTGCTTCTTGGGAGGAAAGCGATGACAAACCTCGACAGCATCTTAAAAAGCAGAGACATCACCTTGCCGACAAAAGTCCGCATAGTCAAAGCAATGGTTTTTCCTGTAGTGATGTATGGAAGCGAGAGCTGGACCATAAATAAAGCTGGCCGCCGAAGAATTGATGCGTTTGAATTGTGGTGCTGGAGGAGGCTCTTGAAAGTCCCCTGGACTGCAAGGAGAACAAACCTATCCATTCTAAAGGAAATCAACCCTGAGTGCTCACTGGAAGGACAGATCCTGAAGCTGAGGCTCCAATACTTTGGCCATCTCATGAGAAGAGAAGACTCCCTGGAAAAGACCCTGATGTTGGGAAAGTGTGAAGGCAAGAGGAGAAGGGGACGACAGAGGACGAGATGGTTGGACAGTGTCATCGAAGCGACCAACATGAATTTGACCCAACTCCGGGAGACAGTTGAAGACAGGAGGGCCTGGCGTGCTCTGGTCCATGGGGTCACGAAGAGTCGGATATGACTAAATGACTAAACAACAACAATATACCTGAAATAAAAATATGATAAATAAATATCCTTCACTACCTCTGTTTCATTAGATCTCAGTTACAGGATTATTTTAGTTCATCTGTCAATTAATCCCTTCATTATGCAAAGCCTTTGGATCTCAGGATCTTCTAGTCCTATTGGCCTCTGGATGGCATACTCATTTGTTTGTTCACTACATTTCTTCCCCACCTTTCTTCTACAAAGCAGCACTCCAGGTGACTTACAATCTTCATTCATCAGCTAAATCCCTATTTTGCAACCAGTTGCACAGGCATGCATGACTGTGTCTCCTTGGCAGTTCCTTCTCTCGTGAATCAAAATGCTAATGTCAGGATTAGCAGGTACATGTGCCAGTCAAATTGATCTGAAAAATTTGTTGTTGCAAACAAATCCTTCAGAACTAAAGCTTGCAGCCAACAGTCAGAAAATAATATCAAGAAAGTGTGCCGTTGCAGTAGCCACCAGACATTTAAAGCTTTTATTAGAGACATTTTGCACAAGATCTGTCAAAAGCTCAGTCTTAAGCATAAAATTGGTCATCACGGCACAAAATAAAAAGCAAAACTGCTGGGCCCACAATGTGCCTTCTGTAGATGAAAGGGTTCTGCAAAAGGTGTCTTTCCCCAATTTTCAAAGATTCCCCTTCAGCCCAAAGATTCCCCTTCACCATTGGTCCTCCCATTCAGCATAGCCCCTGACACTCAGCATAATATTTTGAAGATATTTGAGAGAACACCATGTGTGAACATTAAAGAGGGGGCATTGTTTTGCATCCACTCACACAGAAACACACACACACACACACAGAGAGAGAGAGAGAGAGAGAGAGAGAGAGAGAGAGAGAGAGAGAGAGAGAGAGAGAGGACAAATTGGTTATATACCAAAACAACATTCCATTGCTGGCATGGAAAACTTATTTGGCTAACCTGCAGAGGGCCTGTGTGATTTTCCTCATTCTACATTGTGCTTAAGAGAACAATGTTCTTGCTTTCCATATTTAGTACTTCACCTGAATACACTGTAGCTAAGACTAAGAATTCAAGCCAACCTCAAGCTGGTTGAAGTTCCATTTATATCTGGTTTGAGACAGACTGAGAGCCTGGTTGCATGGATGATATAACTCACATATAGCTTCTGCATTGTTTGATGCAATTTATAGTCATGTGACAGTCATGTGATTATAAATCACTCTTAGCGTTTCTTTACCCAGTTGATGGGCAGTGAAGCCAGACTGCTGCAGGACTTGGCTTCACCATGCTCCAGGATGTAGCAGTCCAGCTTCACCACCCATCAACTGGGTGGCAGGGCGTTTGTTCAGTTGCAGCGACTCACCTTTGCTGCGAGGAGCCAGCCAAGAAGAGCAGGGGCAGCAAAGCTGGGTTGCTGTGGCTGAGGAGGTGACCTGCGGCCCAGCTGATGGAGCATGGCACTGCTCCTCTTGGCTGGCTCCTGGGCTGTGCCACAACCTCTGGGCTGCAAAGCCAGCTCCAGTGTAATCACAGTGAAGAAGCTGGGGCACTGCATCAGTCAACATCACACTGCCCATCCTGTGAGTAGAGAACCATTTTACATTGGCAGAGGCATTCACCCATGCCAAAATGCTTTAAAACACCACAATTTCACATCTGTGCTAAAATAAACAACCTTCTGAAGGCACAATAAAATGCCTTGCGTCCATCAAAAGTAACACAATTCCTGAGCAAAGCAACAACAACAACCCGTGCTTCTGTTTGTGTTGTGTAGCCAAGATTTTTAAAAGCATTTTTTTATTTCAGAAAAACCCAATTCAACAGCAGTTCTCATTGTCAGGGAAACCGAGTTCTGAATTATAATTGAAGTAGACCCATTGAGACCAATAGTCACTAGTGATTTCATGGAGTCTGCTCTAAATATGCCTTAATCCAGATCCAAACTAATAACTTCCAATTCCAACTAAAATATCCTGTGACATTTAAGAACATAAACAAGTCTTCAACACAGATAGCATTTTCTTAAACTGGTTTATTTTATCTGAAGATCTAAGTCATTTATGTCCCCAAATCAGAAAAAAGAAAAGGGAAAAGCAAAGCAATGCACAGAAAAAGCCCTGAGCCCCCTCCTCCGGGGTATGGCTGTAGTAGTTAGACCATTCCTTCTAAAGCCCAGATGAGTAGAGTTAGTATGAGCTGGTGTTATGTAACCAGTAAGGCTTAGGCATGTGTTCAGCATCACTGAGGACAAATAAAGCTAATTTAGAAAGAGGACAGTTCTTCCTGGGGAAGTCATTGGTGATTCTAGACTAGCATTAACCATGAACGAGAAAAAGGTCCCCATGTGCTAGAGATGGGGCCCCTCCCTTGATTTCTCCAGTGACTGTGCCTCATTTGAAATTCAACAGAGAATCTTTGGTTTTGAAGTAGAATGACAATCATTTCTGTTAATCCATGATCTTTAGCAAGGAGCTTGAGCTTTTTGAGCAGCAAATGAAGGTGGACAGTATCATATGCTGCTGTAGGGTTGACAAATGCTGTTCCAGTTATTTTATGTGCTTCAAAACCATCTTCTTTATGCTAGATTAGACTTAATATCTGAGCTGTAGAGGTCTTGCCAAGTCTAAAACATGCTACTTTAGAGCACTTGACAATGCCAAAATGTAGCTCCTGATATACAAAGGCCCCATATAGATTTATACACCCACAAATCCACCTCCAAATCAGATTGCATGCTGTTGAAAAACACTGTCTGAAAGCAAGGTTTCTGAATACACTACGGAGAACCTCACAACCATAAGTTCTATGTATTGTAAAGCCATCCATGAATAGCTGTTTAACAGCAAGAGGGCTGAGAAAGAAAGGAGTACAATTATAACCCATGGGTTGTGCTTTTTAATCTCTTGGAACATGCTCGTATGCAGCTTTACTCACGTCGCCTCACTTACCCTTTCCTGAGCACAATATGCCATCCGCTGACTCACAAAAACTTCTGCTCTCATTTTCAGTCATGTTGCACTTCCTTGGGTGCTGACACAACTTCCCGAACCACCCATTCTGACAAATGCATCGGCCGCAGGAGCAGATCCCATGCCCTGGAATAAGAGGCAACAAGGCAGGCAATCAGAACTATTTTGACACTGTTATTCTTTTCCTGTTTTTTCATGAGGAATCAAGATGACATGCCCATTTCCCATTCACAACAAAGATGTGAGGGAAGTTAGTCTGAGGTCGTCCCAACATTTTGGTTGTTATTTTTATTACAAACAATGCCCCTATACATTTTTACCAGTTGTCTAATCTGTGAAGCTTCCTGACCTGCTGATAAAATGAGAGTGAAAGCTTCATTTTCACTTTTCTGAGGCCAAGTAATGTTTGGCTGGTGCTATTGTCCCTATTGCTACAATCCTGGGATTTAAGATGGTGCACCTATTTAACAGTGGCCAGTCAATACCTGTTGACTTAGGTGTCTATCCTGTTATTCCAGGTGCAAGCACATGGAGACATTGGCTGTGGGTCCAAAACCGGCTCTGTACACTACACTGCAAACACTGGTGTGCATGAAGGATGAAGGCTTGCAGAGGGAGGTGTGAATCAGTCCGTTAGTCCCTCCTTTTAATACCCAAGGACTGGGATGGAAAGAGAAAAGTTTCCTCATTTCCATTTCTACCCCCCTGAATGTCTTTGAGTTGTTCTTACTTGTGTACACAACAGCCCCCAAACCACTTTGTGAAGTCAAGACATGTTACATTTTCTAGGCCATTTACTGATTATGCTTCATTTTGGACTGTAATTGATATATAAAGTTAAGCACTCAATAACAATGACATGCTGTGTATGTTATGATGGGCAAATGGGTTCTCCTTCAGCACTCACCTTCACAGATATGGATTTACATACAGAAACAGGATGTTGCCTTTAAAACTAAACATAATTTTGGTACATTTAAGCCTATCCCATTACATGTCTGATTTATGATAGTACAACCTCTAATAAAAACTGATCCTAGTGACCATTATAAGAATTACAAAATTCAGTGGTTTATATACAACATTTTTAAAATACAAGTATACCTATCCATATACTGCTACTGAACAGAGAAGAACAAGGATAGATGCATGCACAGTATGCAACCTTAGCCACCAAAGACTTTCCTTTCTAAATGTATTGTTCACAGTGCAGCCTGAGCCAGGAGTCAAAAAGGAGTTAATTGGTACCATATTGAGCAGTTAAACGAGGTAGCCCTTTAAAAAAATCCAATTCTTCAAAAAACCTCTGGTTTATGAATGTGGGATATTGTATTTCTGTATTCACTATCCACTAGTCCAGCCCCTGTCAAGGAGGCACAATGGGGAATTGAACTCTCAACCTGTGGCTCAACAGCCAGATACCTAAACCACTGATGCCAAACTTTATATAGCAAAGGGCAGCCTGAATGTTGACAACACCAATATCAGCCATCGAGATGGTCTACAGGAGACCCTCTTGTACTTGCCACTATTCACAGAGACACCAAGTGAGGGAAAATCCCAGAATCTGATTCCTTTTTTAAAATCAGTTGACTACTTCTCACCCAAACACAATGCAATTGTCAGGGCTGCTTTTCAAAAAAATCCTCTGTTGCTTAGTAGCACAAAGTAACCAAAATGCCTAGAAGAAGTGTGTCTTTCAGTTTAACTGTGTGCACTCAAGTACATGCCTGTGCAGCTGGAAGGTATTGGATTGTTGTTGAAATGGGGCATTGAAGATGAACCTTGCAGATACCACAGCCAAGCAGAAAGGCAAATAAGTGGCTTGTGAATCAAGTTGGATCTGAAGTCTCACTAGAGCAAAAGTGAGTAAATTGAAGCTATCCTACTTTGCACATATAGTGAAAATACAGAACTGACTGGAAAAGACAATATTGTTCTGGGAAATGGTGTGTTTGAGAAGGCAGTAGGAAAAGAGGAAGACCTAACATGAGATGGGTTGACTTAATAAAGGAATCACAGCTGTTATTTTGTAAGACCTGAGCAGAACTTACTGGAAAAGACAATATTGCTAGGAGGGGGAGAGGGCAGTAAGAAGAAAGGACAACCTAACATGAGATGTTGGTTTTCAAGATTTGAGCAGAGCTGTTAATGATAGGATATTTGGGAGGTCATTATCTCAAATAGTCACCATCATCAGAAGTGACTTGATGCCACATAATATTTTTGGAGTTGTTTTTTTTCAACACTTCTAAGCAATTTGTATATTGACAAAACGGGTGGAATGGAGAATATGACATGAGACTATGACAGGATATATGCACCAAAGCTCTGCTAAGATCAAGTAAGACCACACCCAGCCACAATGCAAAAAATAGTAATTTCACAGCTTAAACAAGTGAGCTTCTGAATATTTGTTCTGTATTGTTTTTAAAATATACTTTTAAAAAATATTTTCAAAATCTGTATTTAAAAAAATTATAATTTTTTTTGGTGTCTCCATTTTTATAACCAGATACATATCCACTTGCAAACCTGATTCTGATAAGCCTGTTTTCCAGAAAAGAGTTAAAACTTTAGTTAAGAGTCAGTTAATTGGGTATTGACTGACAGAGTCAAAAGTTCAGATTGCCTCAGACTTGGAGCAGATTCCCATTCTGAAAATTTATGTGAGGAGACTGGACTCAGAAATCATGAGAAAATGTTCACTGAAAGTGCTAAAACAAAACACAACTGCTATCAGTTTTTCTTATGTAAGGGGAACTAATTTGAACATGCCTTATAAATAAGTATGCTAATTCCCTGAGGATGAACAGCAAACTGTCTCGCTTTCTAGAGAATGGTCACTCCATTCCTTTTTTTAAAGCAAACCCTTTTTTAAAACTCTTTAAAGAAAATGTGTTTTTTAAAGTTTATTTTTGTGACCTTTAGTTACCCTGCTACTCTCCAAATTTTCTCCTCCCCCGCCTATAAATGTATATTGTCCAAACGTCCTCAAATTTGGCACAGAGCAAGAGCATACTGTCTGCTACACCTATGCTAAATTTGGTATTTATCTGAAGCCCAGTCTCAAAGTTATAATTTTTTGTTTATGCTACCCCCATTGGCTTGTAAAATGTTGATTTGCTCTGCTGCACAATATAATATAATCTACAAGATTATTAAAATTATTTGCCATGGCCTAAATCCAGTTGCTAGTCTCAAACATAGAAGATCTAATGAATAAGTCAACGCATATGTAAATTCCACAAATTTAATTGGCCTACTCTACCTGAAATTAGCAACTGGGTTACAGGCCCATGATGGCTAACAATAGTAAGAGGTTTCACCTCAATTTCTTTAAACAAAAGGAAAAACAGTATCAGATGGAAAGGATCCATAAAGTTCCTCGTTCCATTTGACAAGATAGTACTAACAGCCTTGTTTAAAGAGTGCTGTACTTGGAAAAGTTTAGAAAGAGAGTGGATATTGCTGTATAACAGGAATATTACCTTAACAGAGGTATAAGCACCATCAGACAGCACACTAAATGAGGAGAAATGTGTGGTAAATCATATGCAGAAGACAGACTAGATCCTGGCCTGTAAAAAACAAGACTCGTTCCATCTCTGACCTGCTGGTTTTCTTCTGCAGTTTTCCAGTGACGCTTTTCCAAATTATTTTACTGTATAGTGGCTGAAATCCTATTCATGTGAGGGTGTGACCACACAGAATTTCTTCCAGGTTGACACAAACTTCTCTATGCCACCATGATTCACTTGAAAGTGTTATTCATCCCAGGAAGGTGTGTTTCAAGTGTCCACATGTCACCCAGCCGCTTTCTCCCTCACCCTTCTCTGCTATTATCACCCCTTCTTATCCATCCCTGTCGCCAGCATTCAAATCCCAACTTTTTTATGTTTAGCAAGTGAAATTTATTTATTTGTTTATTTTATTTATAGGCTGCCTTTCTCCCGATAATCACTGAGCTGATAAGACGTTTGAATTCATCATTTTGGTGGCAGTGATTTTCAGTAATTAAAAATTTCCTTCTCCCATCCCACAGCCTCCATGGGATCCTGACAATTGAAGGGATTACTCAGGACCTGTGGGGGCCAGGGAAGGAAGGAGAAAAATTTAACTTCCCCAAAATTGCCTTGATTGATATGTCATCAGCCTTATATTAGGGAACTTAAATGAATACTATTTCAGCCAATGTGAGCCTCTTAGCTCCCACCCGATCAAGAAGTGTGATGCTTATAGCCCCAGACTTTGACACATTCGGTTATTACAGATCTTTGGCTATTTTTAAGTATAATCAGGATGGAACACCATAATAACTGACAAGGGTAATGGCTTATAATTTTCTTTTAGGCTATTTAAAAAGGGACAACCTCGTTTCATCACTCAAGATGATGCCAACCATTCTTCTTGGAAAGGATTCAGCATCAAAGAGATGAAATCACTAGAGCACTCACAGCCCACAGTAGCAGAAGGTACCATTTACCGAGTATCCGAGAAACACCGAATGCTGCCTTGGATTGCGTCACGGTCATGGACTTGGTCCGTCTACCTCAGAACTGTCAGCACTGGCCGGCAGCAGTTCTCTACAGTTTCAGGCTGGTACTTTTCTAACCCTACCAAGAGATGTTCTTCCCCAAAGATCTATGCTTTGGGTCATTACTCTTGCCCTTCCTCCTCTTTCCTCTACCATGTTCATTGTCATAGGGAGCAAGTCACACCCAAATTAAGTACTCGTTGTGATACCACCCTTAGTTGTGGAGAACAGAATTCAAATTCTAACTCTGTCAGAAATTTACTGGCTAACCAGTAAATTTCTGGCCCTCACTGTCTTTCTCTTTTTCTCTCATCCAGTTCAAGAATGACAATAGTAATGTCCCCATTCATAGGGGTGTTGTGAGGATGACAAAAGATTGTAAGATGCACTGAGAATACTGAAAGTGAGGTATAAATAATGAAGTTTAATATTTTCTCAGTCTGTATTACTCCCCCCTCATGGCAAACTTTATTCTCCCAGAACATTTTCATTCCGTTAGAGCAGGGCGTTGCATTCCTTTCTTTTTAAAATGATTCAGTTTTGAAGCAGGCAGAATATTCTAACCTCGATCAATATGCCAAAGAGAAGGAGGGCCTGAAGTCTGCAATCTGAAACACATTTACTTGGAAATAAGTCCCATCGCAATCAATGGCATTCTTTTACATGAATGCACTTAGTCTGTGATCAGAATGGAACAATTTATTTAGGGCTTCAACTCTTTCTACTTCTTAGAGCAGAAGGCTAAAAAGGTAGAGGCCAGGTTTTGCTGAGAAAGCTCATTCCTTTTTCCTTCAGACAGTGGAGAGCTGTATTTTGAAGTCACTATAATCATGCAAGATCACGACTTCTTACTCCCTCATCTATCACATTCTTCTCTCTACGTGGCTCCAGAGTTGGGAAAGCAAGCTATTAATCAATCTCTACTTGTAAGAGAAGGCAGGTGACAATTCTTATTCAGATCACTACCGTGACCACTCTCTTTTTCTCCCTCATTTCAGTAGGCATCTCATCTGGAAGCTTTGCCCCAAATTCTTCCAGTTTTCTAAAGGGGCTTAACCTTATGCAGGAGAAAGGAGGCTGAAGTTGGGTCCTGTTTCTCATACCTATTCAATACAGAGCAGCCTGATTAAACCAGCGTTCCTATGGCCTTGTGTCTCAAAATAAGCGGTGAGCTTCCCAACATCATACATCTGCAGGTGGATTCCCTTTGCAGCACCAGGGGCTTCCTTGTCGTTTCCTTACAGATGGGCTTTCTGAGAAAAGTGTAAGTCATACTCCAAGTGAAGAACAGATAGTTTAAAAAGTCGGGTCGGTGTCAAACTAGATGTGGTTTGCTAACATGAATCTGGCGTACAACATCTATACAATCTGCTCTTCATTTCCACCTGCAAAAATCTGACAATATGCAACGGAAAAGTTGGGATGATTCAGACATAAATGAGCCTTGCATACTCCTTACCCTCTTTATTCTCTGGGGCAGCTATGAGGAAGAGATCAAAAGTGGGCCACTGTGAGTCTGCATGTCTTTCCCATGTACACTCCAGCTGTAGGTCTGGTTGCACAGTTTGGGAAACAAGGCGGAAGTTTTCATAGAGTTTCCAGAATTCTACAGCTTACAGAACCATGAAGAGTTGGAAGCCTGTAGCACACATGAGCTTTCTGTTCCCCTGAAACGTCTCCTAGCTATTAACCAAAGAGTTCAAGGCAGTCCATTAATTCAGATTACAGATCTTTGGGTCATTCCTGTGTATCTTACCCACCATCATTTATAGCCTTTTTTAAAAAAAGCTAATTTGTTACTAACTGTTCATTTCAATTAAATTTGCTGGTCAATTTGACTTATGGCAACCTTTTTTTTTACGGTTTTCTAGGTGTACTCAGAAATGATATATCATTCTCTTCATCTGGGGGCACCCTGGGACTATGCAGCTTGCCCAAGGTTACACAGGCTGGCTTCCCTCCCAGTCAGCTCAAGTTGGGAATCAAATTCCCAAACTTTAGCTCTGCAACCAGCCACCCAACTCACTGTGCCATTCAGGCAGCCTGCATAATTGGGAGCTGCTGGAGGTCAGATGTATAGGTCATTTATAAGCAACCTTTCTTGATAAACTGAAACCAGGAATTATGTTGGGCATATTTTTTTGATTCCAGTGTGGGTAACACATGACCCGTGGCTCCTTGCAGCCTGTGTTGCTCCCTTTGCTGCTGTACGTGCCATCACACAGCTAAAACTGGTGGAGCAGCAAGCACATCCTCCCTCCATTCATACTTTAAACACAAGCAGCTCAAAACATGTTCCCAGAAGCCTCCTGGAATGGCAACTTGGCTTTTAAAAAGGATGCACACTCCCTGCACACCTTGTGAAAATGAGACCTCCCCCTCTCCACTAGCCCCCAAGCATGAAGCAATAATGGAACAGCAAATTCCGTAATCTGGCAGGTTGAGTAAAGCAAAGCTCCAGGTGGGTTCAGGGACCAATACTTGTCCACCTCTGGTTTAATTTAAGGATATCTTACCGCTACAAACGTTGCCATCTATGTCTTCACACTGTCGATCATCACACTCACAGATTTTGCCATATATTTTGGATTCTCCTGGAGGGAAACAGGTGCACTGGCCACATTCACATTTGCCTGTAAGAACAATTACCCGTTAAGTCCCATGCAATTAAATGGTTATTAACAATCAAAGGTTCAAACTTATAAAGGAATGTAAACATTGGCACAAATTCTAAATAGAGTATTTTTCAAATGAGAAATTCCAGAAAGGGAGCTGTATGAGGGCTCCCTCCTGTGTCAGAAATACAGCAAACAGCCTTACACAAGGTTAACACGACCACCAGGCACAGTGAGGTGGTGGCATCAGGCAGCAGATGTCGGGAAGAGGCAGCAAGCTGTTAGAAGAGACTTTTCTATACCTCCTAGCTTAGCCTATTAAGCTGTGATGGATGATGTTGTCCCACTTTCAGTGGTGAAGATGGATTCATTTACTGGTCCAGTCAGCTTTTGTGGATGGAATAAAAGCAGATAGCAAGTTGTTCTTTGTCTTAGATATCAAAGTTGTTGGTCAAGCCATGCATGGCAAGCATTTCCCGAAATATTTTTCCAAGATCAAAGAAGGAACATCCCACATACAAGCAACCCAGTCAACACTAAGTAGGCCTGCAAGATCAGCCACAGCCCATGGTTCCAGACTTCGAAGACAACACCTGAAACTTGGAGTGGGCGCTTGTGATGTCTCAGAGGCAAGGTAGGCAAGGTTTGGGAGGAGGAGTTTTCTTCCCCAGGCCTTGCACTTCTGCAGTGCAGCAAGTCACAAAGGACCAAACATCAGCAAGACAAAAAGCCAGGAGCAAGGGAAGAGGACTGGCAGAGAGCCAATCCGATGGGTACATGCACAGGGAGCAGCTGGGCCATTTGGTGCAAACGTCCCAAAACATTTTCAAGCTGTACCAGCAAGCCTTGGCACCATCTGGGAATGTATAGAAATGAATGTTCAGACTTGAGAACTACCTCAACCACAAAAACCAACCACTTCTTTCTCCAGTGCTAGTTGCCCTGATATTAGTCTCTCCAGCTGGAGACGTGAAGAACAGCAATTCTCTGAGACATCAGCCTTGGCAACCCTAAAACTAAGTATAGTTTCTCCATTTTATAAATCATACTACTTTTCAAAATCTAATAGTCCTAGTGTAGAATGCCCTGACATTGCACCAGATTTAAATTCTCTTGATGATTTCAAATATTTTGAAAGGCACAACAAAACGCTAATAAATAACAGACCTCTCTCTCTCTCTGCGCAGATGTACAGACAAACAAGTCATTCCTAGTTTCTTGTCACACACAGACAGATGGCATTATGCAATTGGTATTATTTAGGGGTGGCTTTGCATGTTACTTTTGACAAGTCCCAGAATCATATCTCGGGAACGCAAGCAGAGAGCTGGACTTTTAAGATCAGTGTAGTATATTCACTGAATAAAGTATACGCTAAGATTCTCTGTAGTATTCTTCACCATTTAAAAAAAAAATCCTCCCCTTCCCTCATCGGCCAGTAGCCGATTTGCTTCACAGACAAAAAGAACAGCTTAGTCCAACACAGTGCAGGACTAAATTTCAAGTCATAGCACAAAATAGACTTGCCCACTGGGTCAAAGAAACCCAAGCGCAACAACAGAACAGGAGAGCAGATTTTCAGGACCCAGAGTGAGATAATTTCAGCAGCTGTACGATTTTATCAAATGCGTGAGCTGCGGAAATAAGAGCTGGCCTGTTGGCGCTGGCTGCAGTCTCTTGTTTTGCATTGTGAGAGCCACACTTTCAAGGCAAATGTGATCATTTGAGTAATCAGAGACTCGTGTAAAGCTGAAAAGGGATCAACGCTTCACCCATGCACTCTTCCCCTTACTGGAATAACAGCTTTGCCATAGCAACCCTGTTACACTGTAGAAAAGACACATCCTCAATTCCCTTTAAAGGTGCAAGGCAGCCAGAGGAAACAATTAAATAGTTCAGAGCGACGATAATTTAGACTTTTGGCAAGCAGATGTAGTACAGATAAGTGACAGAGAAGATCTCTCTGTGGCTCAATTTGGTATGAACTCAACATTTACAAGCTTTCCTGGAATTTTTGTTAAAAACCAAATCTGTTTTTCTTGAGACTGTGTGTGCTTATGAGGTTGTGCACGTGGCATCCTCCTCTACTGCCCCTGGCAATAATCATGCCAGACAGACTCTTCGCAATTCAATTGCCACTATTTCCCTCAAGCAAAAACAATCTGTCTTGAATGTGGAACAGTAACTTCATGAAACATTCATATAACAATTCAATAGATATATTATTTCACAAACAAAAAGACTGATACATTTGGTGGTCTGGTTTCACATCAATCAATGAGAATTTCCTTTTTAAGTACAGCAGACACACAGCCCCTTTTCTCAAAAACCAAGGAAAGTAAGCAAGCAAAGAAAGTCCTTTTCCCAAACCAACCCCAAGAACCGGGGGAAGATTTATATCTCCCCACCACTTGATTCTTTCTTTCTTTCTTTCTTTTAGTCCAGCAGCAGCATGGAAGCCACCAGGAAGAGGCAGGCAGCAATGAAAATAAAGGGAAAGGGAGGCAGAGAATCTCCCCCAAAACCAATTATAATCGGCAAAAATGAGAGGATCTAAGGCAGAGGCTGGAGCAATCCAAAATGGAGAGAAGCGGCAGGAGTTCAGCAACAAAACAACCCCACAACAAGGAATGAGAGAGAATCATAGAATCACAGAGTTGGAAGAGACCACAGGGGCCATTGGGTCCAACCCCCTGCCATGCAGGAACTCCATCAAAGCACTCCCGACAGATGGCCATCTAGCCTCTGCTTAAAAACCTCCAAAGAAGGAGACTCCACCACACTCCGAGGCAGCCTATTCCACTGCCGACCAGCTCTGACTGTCAGGAAGTTCTTCCTGAGATTTAGGTGGAATCTCTTTTCCTGTAGTTTGAAACCATTGCTACTTGTCCTAGTGTCTGGAGCCGTGGAAAACAAACCTGTCCCTTCCTCGACATGACATCCCTTCAAATATTTAAACATGGCTATCATATCCCCTCTTAACCTTCTTTTTGTAAAGCTAAACATTCCCAGCTCCCTAAGCCGCTCCTCATAGGACATGGCTTCCAGACCTTTGACCATTTTGGTCGCCCTCCTCTGGACACGTTCCAGGTTGTCAGCATCCTTCTTGAATTGAGTATTGTGCCCAGAACTGGGCACAATACTCCAAGTGAGGTCTGACCAAAGCAGAATAGAGTGGTACTATCACTTCCCTTGATCTAGACACTATACTCCTATTGATGCAACCAAGAATTGCATTGGCTTTCTTGGCAGCCGCATCACTCTGCTGACTCATGTTCAGTTTGTGGTCTACCAAGACTCCTAGATCCCTTTCTCAGGTACTGTTCTCTAGCCAGGTGTCTTCCATCCTATATTTGTGCAGTTCATTTTTTCTGCCTAGCTGTAGGACCTTACATTTCTCCCTGTTGAAATTCATATTGTTAGTTTTGGCCCAGGACTCTAATCTGTCAAGGTCATTTTGAATTTTAATCCTGTCCTCTGGGGAATTAGCAACCCCTCCCAATTTGGTATCATCTGCAAATTTAATCAGCATACTCTCTATTCCTTCATCCAAGTCATTGATAAAGATGTTGAATAGCACAGGGCCCAGAACAGAACCCTGAGGCACCCCACTAGTTACCTCTCTCCAAGATGAAGAGAAGCTATTGGTGAGCACCCTTTGGGTTCGGTCAGTCAACCAATTACAAATCCACCGAACGGTAGCACTGTCTAGCCCACATTTTACTAGCTTCCTTGCAAGAATATCATGGGGAACTTTGTCAAAGGCCTTACTGAAATAAAGATATGCTACACCCACAGCATTCCCTTCATCTATCAAGCCTGTAACTCTATCAAAAAAAGAGATCAGATTAGTCTGGCATGACTTGTTTTTGAGAAACCCGTGTTGACTTTTAGTGATGACAGTATTGCTTTCTAAGTAATAACAAACTGTCTGTTTAATGATCTGCTCTAGAATTTTTCCGGGAATTGATGTAAGGCTGACTGGGTGATAATTATTTGGGCCTTCTTTTTTTCTCTTTTTGAAGATAGGGACAACATTTGCCCTCTTCGAGTCTGTGGGGACTTCTTCTGTTCTCCAAGAATTCTCAAATATTATTGCCAATGGTTCTGAAATTACTTCTGCCAGTTCTTTTAATATCCTTGGATGTAATTCGTCTGGCCCTGGAGACTTGAATTAATTTAGAGTAGCCAGGTATTCCTGTACTACTTCTCTACCTATTCTGTGCTGCATTTCCCCCACTACATCACCTGCTCTTTGCCCCTCAGGTTGAGCACTATTTTCCTTTTTGGAGACAACTGAGGCAAAGAAGGTGTTGAGAAGTTCAGCCTTTTCCCTGTCCTCTGTTAGTAGTTGGCCATCTTCTCCATGCAGCAACCCTATCATTTCCTTGTTTTTCCTTGTGCTGCGGGCATAACAAAAAAGCCCTTTTTATTGTTTTTAATATGTCTGGCAAGCCTGAGTTCATTCTGCACTTTTGCTTCTCTTACCTTCCCCCTACATATACTGGCTATTTGCTTGTATTCCTCTTTGGTGTTTTCTCCATTTTTCCATTTTTTGTACATTTTTTTTAATACATAGCTCAGTTGAAAGTTCTTTAGTCAACCATTCTGGTTTCTTTAGACATCTCCCGTTTTTCCTTCTTATTGGAACAGTTTTAGATTGTACCTTTAGTATCTCCCTTTTAAGGAATTCCCATCCAACCTGAACTCCCTTCTCTTTCAGTATCTTTGCCCATGAATTACAGCCAGTAATTCCCTAAGTTTACTGAAATTGGCCTTTTTAAAGTCTAGAATGTGTGTCTGGCTGCACTTGGCTTCCCCTTCCCACTGTATAACAAATTTCAAGAGAGCATGGTCACTCCCACCTAAGGATCCCACCACTTCGACCCCATTAACAAAGTCATCCCTGTTGGTTAAGATCAGATCTAAACTAGCTGATCTCCTTGTTGCCTCTTCCACCTTCTGGACCATGAAATTGTCTGCAAGGCAAGCAAGGAATTTGCTGGACCTTATGTTCTTGGCTCAACATCAAAAAAACTAAGATCATGGCCACTGGTCCCATCACCTCCTGGCAAAAAGAAGGGGAAGATATGGAGACAGTGACAGATTTTACTTTCTTGGGCTCCATGATCATTGCAGATGGTGACAGCAGCCACAAAATTAAAAGACGCCTGCTTCTTGGGAGGAAAGCGATGACAAACCTAGACAGCATCTTAAAAAGCAGAGATATCACCTTGCCGACAAAGGTCCGCATAGTCAAAGCTATGGTTTTTCCAGTAGTGATGTATGGAAGTGAGAGCTGGACCATAAAGAAGGCTGATCGCCGAAGAATGGATGCTTTTGAATTGTGGTGCTGGAGGAGACTCTTGAGAGTCCCCTGGACTGCAAGGAGAACAAACCTATGCATTCTGAAGAAAATCAACCCTGAGTGCTCACTGGAAGGACAGATCCTGAAGCTGAGACTCCAATACTTTGGCCATCTCATGAGAAGAGAAGACTCCCTGGAAAAGACCCTGATGTTGGGAAAGTGTGAAGGCAAGAGGAGAAGGGGACGACCGAGGACGAGATGGTTGGACAGTGTCATCGAAGCGACCAACATGAATTTGACCAAACTCCGAGAGCCAGTGGAAGACAGGAGGTCCTGGCGTGCTCTGGTCCATGGGGTCATGAAGAGTCGGACACAACTTAATGACTAAACAACATGTTCTTGGCAGAGTTTGACTGCCAACACATATCGGGATAGTTGAAATCTCCCATTACTACTGCATCTCTCCTTTTTGAATGTGTGGCCATCTGATCCAGGAAGACATCATCCAACTCCTCCGGCTGGCTTGGGGGTCTGTAGTATAACCCCACAATGACATCCCTCTTGTTTCTCTCCCCCTTAATTCTTACCCAGATGCTCTCAACCTGGCTTCCTGGATTTAAATCCTGGATCTCTTCACAAGTATAAACATCCTTGACATATAAAACTCCTCCTCCTCCTTTCTTGCTAGGTCTATTTCTCCGAAATAGTTTATACCCCCCAATAACTACATTCCAGTCATGAGTTTCATCCCACCAGGTTTCAGTGATACCTATTATATCATATTTATTTTGCTGTATTAAGAGTTCCAGTTCATCTTGTTTATTTCCCTTGCTCTGTGTATTAGTGTAGAGACATTTAGGATCATGTGTGTTTTTCTTCCCCCTATTGTTCTCTAGTACTACTTGCCCTGCTGGGTTTTTCTCACCAGCACTTGCTGAATTTCTGCCCTGAAAACTATTGTCTCTCTCCACCCCCCAGAACTCAGTTTAAAGCTCTCCTGATCAGATTTGTGAGCCTCTTAGCAAAAACTACTGCCAACAGCTGTGAGGTGCACCCCATCCCCTACCAAAAGACTATCTTCGTGAAATAGCAGACTGTGGTCCAAGAAGCCAAATCGTTCCTGGTGGCACCATCTGTGGAGCCAGTTGTTCAGAAAAAGGGCAGTTCTTACTGGATTCCAAGTCCTTTTAGGGTTTACGCAGAGACACAGTAAGAAGAACCTGATCCTAAACCTGAACTGAACTTAACTGGAACTAAACCTGAACTGAGCCTGAACAACTAATATAGCTGTTTTTGGCCAGGTTGATTTGTGTTCTGGCCCCTTGTTAGTCCTGTGTCCTGCCTGGTCTTGTCTTCCCACATGGCTAATCCAGAGACAATGAATATAACGAGCCATTTGCTAAGCAGGAAGAAGAAGACAGACAGGCCATTCTAGGATCCTTGCTTTCCCAGATCTCCAGACAATCCTTTTAGCATAAAAACAAAAGAAGATGATTATTTTCTCTGGACTTCCTAAAGGAAAGATATTCTGTGAGATACTCTTTGGCTGGGGTAATCAGGTTTTCTATGTAATTTTGAGGGGAGTCATTTAGATCTACAGTATATTGCTGTATTTCCTCTTGGGGGCATGTCTCACGTGTAGACCTCTGAGACATTTCTTTGCCACTGTTTAACCTTTGTATCTGTGAAGATTCTCAGTCATCCAGATGAGGTTATCTGGAAGCTGAGTCATGGCAACTGGACTTCTTTCTTATTAGGCTGAAACATTTAACCACTCATCCAAGTAGCTTCTTCACTCAGAGGAGAGTTGGTAGGAGATCCCTGATATATCCTCCACGTTGGTTTCACTTTCCCCCGTTTAACCTATACTTATCCATTACAGGTTTTCCAGTTAAAATCGTCTGTGGTGTGCAAATTGCAGGGGTGTTTTTCATACCTGGCCAGTTTGATAATACCTCATCATGAAATTTATGACTCAATTATTTGATGAATAATTAACTGGCAGTTCTATGCGCAGAAGAAGAAAGAAGTTAAACAAAAGAAAGACAAAAAAGCCACAAAATGTTTGTGCACTTCTATTTTGTTTAAACAAATGGTTGTGTTTCAGAGTCTCTCTTTTGCAAATCAACAAAAGAAGATAAAAACAAAAGTAAGAGCCTCTCTTTTTTTCATTTGTGGTAACATGAAAATCCCATCCCTAAAAAACACAGTGTTGACCATTGAAGAAATTTTGTCCCCGGGCCCTTAATGGTGGCTGCCTTAGTTGCCTTATCCAAATAAACACCAACCTTCTATTATACCATTTTAGGAAGAAAATGGGAACTGTGTCTATGGGTTGGCAATGAAATGCAGGTGATATTTCCTTGTGATACATGAAGGCGAATGTGCAGCTTTTTTTCTTTTTTTAAGTTGGGGGTATTATACTATGTTAGTTTTCCATTAGAAAAACTTTTGTATTTGTAGACACTTATGTCTACACCTTGAATCATATTCTTGTGACTGGGAACTTCATCAGTGGTCACTCTTGTGGGATCCTATATGTTCTTATTATTGCAAAAAGAGTTATATTTCAACTCTGGAAGGATAGATACCATCCATTGGTCAGTAGCTAAAGGATCTTAGTGTTTTACTCAGATATAGACATACACTTTATGTCTAGCACATAATTATATCCTATGTACTCCCCATTGCTCTACTTCTTTGTCTTTTCTTTTTTTCCATCCTCTCTCTTCTTCTTCTTTCAGTAACTGAACTTAAACACATGACTAAACACACACACACACACAAGAATGGGGGTGGGTGGAACACTGAGTCCACAAACAGAGATTCAGTGCCCAGTCACTTCCCTTTTGTAAGCCCGGATGAGAAGGTCAAGGCTTTGAAGTCATTTTACAAGGAAGGACTATGAGAATGAATCTTTTGCAGTAATTAAGTTGTCGATTGCAATCAAGCAATGGAATAATATTTTTTTTTCATAATGTGTCTGACCTTTCCATTACATTTCATATTAAAAGAAAAAAGAAAAGTCCTCAACTACCTCCTTGCCAACACACGCACATATCCGAACACACAGAAAGACAGAGGAAAACACTCTGTCCTCTTGGTTCTGCCTATGGACTGCAGGACAGCTGGTGAGAAGCCCCCACATTGCCAGTTTTAGGAGTCAGCTGCTTCCTGGGCCCAACTTGTCTCACTGAGGTATGTGTTTGTAAGGAATATGCTAGCAGGAATATCTCCCAAGGAAATCCAGATCCTGCCTTTACTTTTTATTTCCTCTTTTGCTGCTGCTGCTGTTGTTTGTGGCATGACAGTTGTTGCTGTTGGATGCACTTACTGGAAGATTAAACTCCTGAATACATTTGCCTGGGAGAAAACCCAACTGAACACAACCAAGAGTCTTACAGACGTTTTGTGGACTACAACCTACTTCATCAGACGCTGCCGTCCACAAAAGCTTATGCCGAAAAGAGGTTGTTAGTCTTTGAAGTCCCACAACTTGTTGAATTTACTGCAATAGATATGGCTATCCCCACCTCCACCCCAGTGAACACACTGTGGTTTACATCTAACTATCCATATAACTGCATTGTTAGAGAACAGTCCTATGGTACTTGTAACTGTGTGCCAAGGTCCATAGGATACCACTATTATTATTTGATACCACATGCCAGTCCAAAAGTATGTGTTTATACTCATTTCTTAAAATCAGTTGGAGGGAAAATAGAACACAAGTTGGAAGGCGGTGCATTCCATAGTCAAGCAACCACACAGGAGAAAATCATCTCCTGCATGCTTGTTAGGTGGGCTTCAAAAACTGCTGGTATTTTAAAGAGGGTCTTTCCATCTTTACAGCATCATAATGACACAGGTGGACCTTTAGACAGCCAAGCTCCAAGGGGTTTAGGGATTTAAAGGTTAAAGCCAACACCTTGATTTGAGCTCAATAAATCACTTGGTGACCTCTGCAGGTGGTTCCGTATTGGGGCCATATGGCCATGATATCATGCAACAGTTAGCAGTCTAGCTGCAACACATTGCACCAATTCCAAATTCTCTTTGAGAGCA
The DNA here is from genome assembly GCA_037013535.1 of Intellagama lesueurii. Classification (NCBI taxonomy): domain Eukaryota; kingdom Metazoa; phylum Chordata; class Lepidosauria; order Squamata; family Agamidae; genus Intellagama; species Intellagama lesueurii. The sequence goes on from JBAJHW010000003.1 coordinate 106,013,129, forward strand.
GCCCCACATAAAGTGAATTACAATAGTCAAGACATGATGTAGCTAAGGCATGGGTGACTGCTGCTAAGTCAAGCCAACTCAGGAAAAGTTGTAGCTGACATGATAGGGTTAGGGTGGCAATCATGATGCTAATTCAGTGCTGCAATTAAGTCAAAGACTGATTCTGTCCTTTGTAATAAAAAGCACTCCTCATTCCCTCTGCCACCTGGAAGTCCAGCAACAGTGCAGAGTCAAAGAGCACTCCCAAACTATTCACCTGACCTGTCAGGGGGAGAGCAACACTTCCTAAGTTGAGTCCCAATTCTCAGGTCAGACTTTCTACTGACCAGCAGCACCTCCGCCTTGTCAGGTTTTAGTTTCAGCTTGTTCACCCTCATCCAGCTTATTACTGAGCTCAGGCAATATTCAAGGGTCCTTGGCTGGCTGCTTCCTCAGTGTTGGGGGACAAGGAGCAATAGAGCTGGATGTAATCGTTCCAAAGCTCCAAGTGACCTCTCCAAGCAACTTCATATAGATGTTAAATAAGATCAGAGTAAGATGAACCATGAGGACCATCATGTTGAACAGTGCCTCCCCAGTGCCACCTCTTGTGTATGTCCTGACAGGAAGAATCAGAAACATTATAATATGGTTAATATGGAACCCAATACCTAACCTAGCTAGGAGATCCAACAGGATACCGTGGTCGATGATATCAAATGCTGTTGAAAGGTCCTGGAGAATAAGGTTATGTTCCCCTTATTCAGTCTCCAGTGTAGGTTATGTACCAAAGCAGCCAAAGCTGCCCCATAACCCAGCTAACAACCAGACTGAAATGGGCACAGATAATCATAATCATCCAACAGTGCCTGGCATTGCAGGGCCACCACCTTCTCAACCACCCTAGCCAAAAAGTGGTAAATCTGAGACAGGCCTATAATTAATTAAAACTTCCAGGTCAAGGGCAGATTTATTTATGAATGGTTTTATGACAACTTCCTTTAGGCAGAAAGGGACAGACTCTTCTTTAAGGAAGCCACAGCATCAGTTCCATCATGGGAGATTTAATTAGCCAGAAGGGGAAAAGCATTGAGGGAGCAGGTGGTAGCCCTCATCATTCCAAGCATTTTGTCCACGTTCTTGGGATCTACAAAGTGAAAAGAATCCCAATGTCAGAGCCCAAATCACGATGAATTTGATGAACCTTATCTACAAAAAGCATGCTGCTTATATACCACCCCACAGCACTTAAAGCACTCTCTGGGTGGTTTACAAGTTAATTATGCAGGCTACACATCCCCCCCCCCCGCCAGCAAGCTGGGTACTCATTTTACCAACCTCGGAAGGATAGAAGGCTGAGTGAACCTTGAGCCAGCTACCTGGGATTGAACCTCATGTTGTGACCACAGTTAGGCTGCAGGACACCTGTTTAGCCAATGTGCCACAAGGTTCCTTTGTTCACAGCAAATTGTTCACAGAGAGCAGCCAACTGTTCTGCACTTGCTACCCAGTACCCTGGTTAAGGGGACTTTGCACAATTGGGAAAACATGACTACTATGCAGATCTAATAGTAGCAGAGATACAGACTTTCTTAGCAACCTTTGCCTCTGCAGGGTATCTTTTCAAATGCATTACAGCAAAGATCAGAACTTGACTCATCTCGAGTTGTCCTCCAGTGGTGCTCTAGCTTCCACACTTTTTGTTTGATTGCTCTTGGCTCTCTGTTGAACCAGGAAGCTCAGCCAGTTCTGTAAGTGGGGAGGGAGTGCTTAAGAGTGATAATTAGGAGTCCATCATCCTAACTATTTCTATATTCCACTGATCAGTCAAGGCTTCAACATTATCACTGATAGGCAAGGTAGAAAGCTCCCCAAGTACATTCAGGAAACTATTGCTATCCATCAGTTGCTGCAGCAGGCCATCTTCATTGGTACACTAACCTTGTGGAGATTCATGCCAGTTGCCAGCACAAAATTATCCAGATGGTGGTCTGTCCATGATAATGAAGTCACAGTTAACCCTTCCACCTTCAGATCACCACTTCCACTAGGCAAAATAATCAGATCCAACGTATGCTCTCCCACATATGTGGTGCCAGATACCAATTAGGACAGGTCCATGGTTGTCATGGAGGACGTGAAATCCTGAGTCACTCCTGACCGAGCGACCTCAGCATGAATGTTGACGTGCCCTAGAACAATAAGCTTGGGGTAGTCCAACGCCACACCACAGATTGCCCCAGATAGCTCAAGGAGGGAGACTCTTGGGCAGTGTCTCAGCACTGTCCTAGTTACTCAGGTGCAGCAGCATTCATTCAAAACTGACAGACTGGCGGATGGAGCTTCTGGTTAGTGAGATTGTATTTTTATAGACTGCAACCACACCACCTCCTAACCCCGGGCTGTATCATAAAAGTAGTCTTGTGGGCAAGGCTGCGTGAAACAACACATCCCCTTTCTTTTTTCAACCAGATCTCTGTGATACAAGCCAACTCTGCACCTTCATCCAGAATTCCATCCTGGATGATTGAAGATTCTCCTGCAAGACTTGGCATTAAGGACTTTTAACCTGGAGGGTCCACCTTCATTGTAACCTTGGCTTCTTTTGATAGATTCCAATGCAAAAGAAAGGAAGCCAGTAAATGGCCTGCTCTCCTTTCCCTCTTACAGCCACCTTGGAATCGCCACAGGATCCCCCCCTGTTGATTATTACTTAAATAGTGGTTCTCACACCCCTTATGTTTTCACTCTTCTTCATGACCTATTACTGCAACAGTGAAGTTCAACCTTTTCTCCTCAGCTCTTTTAAGCCTTTATCATCATGATCCTCCTCTGGTGGCAACCCTGCTAGCAGCAGGTTGAGCATGCCCACCAGCAGCCCAGTTCATTTATCTCAGTCCCCAAACGGAAATTCCTGGTTGCAGAGCAGCTGACTTATGGCAGCAGAACTACGAGCCTGGGCCTGCAACACACTGAGGTGGAGGTACCACAGGCAGGAGTGCACCAGGGAAAAAGCAGGCAGCAGCAGATGACCAAACAGCAGACCCACACTCTCTTCCCCTGGGACAGTTGGTGATGCTTCTCCTCTTGGACATGCTGGCTGTTGCATTCCTCCTTCTATGTGGGCACTCTGGAGCCAGATGAGGATCCCTACTGTCACAACTCGCAAGCCTTCCCTTTGTAGCAATGGGGTTTTTTGACACCATCAGCCCTTCCCCATTTTCCAATGGCCGGAGGCAGAGAGGAAGGAAATAATGGGATGTAAAGGGGCTGATGTGAAAGAGGCCTTGGATTGGTAAATTCCCGAGCCCTCTTGTCTCCCTGGTACTCTCTCAAAATTTCAACACTCTGCCAACCCTGGAGCTGGTATACCAAAAAGGGGGTGGCGACGGAATCAACCACTGTCCATCGGGGCTTTGATATGATATTTCTCCCACCATGGATCCTCTCCACCCAAACTTCAAAATATTTCTTTCTCGTATCTTTCTAATAGGACGTTGATGACACCATTCAGCCACTTGGACCAGGTGCTACTCACTGCTGGTAGTTATTCCTCTGCCATTAAATATAGCGCATGTAGGATACCAGGACCATACATTTGTATTTCTGAAGTATGCAGGCTCTAAATTCAAAGCTCTAAACATTACGTTAAATGAGCCCAAGCATTCTGAAATGCTCAGGATGCTAATCATTCCAAGCAGAGTGCTACTGCTGTGAAAAAATGTTGTTCCGTACTTAGATAAGTGAAGTTGTTATTACTTCTGCACGCAGATGTTCAATTCGCTTCAAAACAAAGTAACACAGAGCTGCGAACTGTGGTGTTTTGGCCCATTTCTTGTATGCACCCCATGAGACTATTATGCTAACATTCGCTATTCTCTTTTTTAAAAAGAAAAACTATTGAAAACATCTCGTGCTACAAGTAACAGTGAATATAACCTTGACATACATTGCCAAGACCATTAATTACATATATCTGAACCAATTTCCAGATCCCTATAGAGGAGAACAGAAGCTTCTTTGTAAACAGTTTTGATTTAAAGGCAGTGTGCTTCATAGTATATAATTTATAGGAATTTCTTCCCCCTTTTACTGCCTGCAAAACAGCAAAGAAAAAAGTGAATAAGAAGTGTTCCAACAGAAACGCCATTATTTCCTTTTCATTTCTATCACACACAAATTTTCACGACCCTTTTCATTTGGAATTCATATCTTCCCAGCTGCAACAGGGAAATGTGGTTTTACATAAAGCACTTGGGGTCAAATTTCAACATTCATCTGTTGATCCAAACCTGTTTCCAGAGCAACAAAGCACTCTGCAGTTTTGAACGTATTCTTGTTATTTCTCCAGTTTTACAAACTGGGAACCAAGGCAAAAGGGTAACCATCATACTGGAGAATGTTGTATTCACAGTTAAGGTTTCAGTGCTTTTTAAGGAAGTCCTCCCCAACTTGGTGGCATCCAGAGATGTAGGGCTACCATTTTTATTAGCCCCAAGCTAACTAGGTGGTCCTGTGTAACTGGAAGATACCAGGTTGGGGATGACTGATTTAGCTGAACCACCTGTCCTTTTATCAAATATTCAGCCAACCAATTGATTATACTTAAACATATTTCTGTATCGGCAAAAAGACAGTAGGATGAGATACCTTTTGTTTATTAAAATACTAGTTCTCATTCACCGTTAGATGAAACAGCTATTTTAAATCTTTTCCTTACTATTCTCTATTAGACTCACATGAGCTTTTTCAGAAACCATGGACCCTTCATTCTTGGTTGATATGCATACTGAGAGCACCCTGGGGGGGTGAGCATTTTGGATTTATTTTATTTTTAAAATGCATTCATGGTTTTAAAAAAGCACTAATTCTATTCAGTCTACATGTGTCAAGAGCCTGAAATACTGCATTGAGTCATACAGTGGAGGACACAAGCTAACTGAGAGGACAAATACTTCTCAAGTGTAGCGGTTTCTTCAAAAGCAGGAAGCTTTTGTATTCCAAATGTTGGAAACTGTGACCCTTCAGATGTTGCTGGCTTGCAATTCCTGTCAAACCCTATAGCTTGGGGTCTACCATCAAGTAAAGGTTAGTGGCAGCAAAGTCTTACCTGTGGAGTTCTCTATGCTGGAGGGACTCAGAGGAACTGCAAACGTTTGCTAGAGCATATCAACTATTGTTGTTGTTGTTTAGTCGTTAAGTCGTGTCCGACTCTTCGTGACCCCATGGACCAGAGCACGCCAGGCCCTCCTGTCTTCCACTGCCTCCCGGAGTTGGGTCAAATTCATGTTGGTCGCTTCGATGACACTGTCCAACCATCTTGTCCTCTGCTGTCCCCTTCTCCTCTTGCCTTCACACTTTCCCAACATCAGGGTCTTTTCCAGGGAGTCTTCTCTTCTCATGAGATGGCCAAAGTATTGGAGCCTCAGCTTCAGGATCTGTCCTTCCAGTGAGCACTCAGGGTTGATTTCCTTTAGAATGGATAGGTTTGTTCACCTTGCAGTCCAGGGGACTCTCAAGAGTCTCCTCCAGCACCACAATTCAAAAGCATCAATTCTTCGGCGGTCAGCCTTCTTGATGGTCCAGCTCTCACTTCCATACATCGCTACTGGAAAAACCATAGCTTTGACTATGCGGACCTTTGTCGGCAAGGTGATGTCTCTGCTTTTTAAGATGCTGTCTAGGTTTGTCATCGCTTTCCTCCCAAGAAGCAGGCGTCTTTTAATTTTGTGGCTGCTTTCACCATCTGCAATGATCATGGAGCCCAAGAAAGTAAAATCTGTCACTGCCTCCATATCTTCCCTTTCATTTTTGAGATTGTATCCCAGTACAGCTTTTCCCACTCTTTTGGTGACTATGAGGGCTACTCCATTTCTTCTACGGGATTCGTGCCCACAATAGTAGATATGATAATCGTCTGAATTGAATTCGCCCATTCCCGTCCATTTTAGTTCACTGACACCCAGGATGTCAATGTTTATTCTTGCCATCTCCTGTTTGACCACATCCAGCTTACCAAGGTTCATAGATCTTACATTCCAGGTTCCTATGCAGTAGTTTTCTTTGCAGCATCAGACTTTCCTTTCACTTCCAGGCACATCCGCAGATGAGCGTCCTTTCGGCTTTGGCCCAACCACTTCATTAGCTCTGGAGCTACTTGTACTTGTCCTCCGCTCTTCCTCAGTAGCATGTTGGACACCTTCCGACCTGAGGGGCCCACCTTCCAGCGTCGTATCTTTTAGCCTTTTGTTTCTGTCCATGGAGTTTTCTTGGCAAAGATACTGGAGTGGCTTGCCAGTTCCTGCTCCAGGTGGATCGCGTTTAGTCAGAACTCTCCACTATGACCTGTCCGTCTTGGGTGTCCCTGCACGGCCTAGCCCATAGCTTATCTGAATTACTCAAGCCCCTTCGCCACGACAAGGCAGCAATCCGTGAAGGGGATGTCAACTATACAATTTAATAAAGTTTAAAATAAATGAAGCCTTATGACTATAACAGTCTAACTGTATTTTTATGCTATGACTTCTTGTGTTTTGTTGCTGTTGCTGCTGTGTGCCCTGAAGTCTCTTCCAACCTATAACAACCCTATGAGTTTGTGACCTCCAAATTTTTTGTCTTCTTCATGTTCAACTGTCACGTTGCTTTTGCAGTTTCTTTTTAAACCAGTTTTCTTGAAGAGAATGGATGCATCTTAGTCTGGTGTCTCAGCTTTGATGATTCTGTGTTGTGGGACCCTGCATGGAGTCTAGCCTCCTGATGCAAGTTACTGTTAGCTTTCCCAGCACTTTCAACTCAACTCACCATATTAAGGTGTGCATAATCAACCAATGAATCCTACTTTAGATGTTTTGAAAGAATGACTAAAATATACACTGGCAATATGTGTCCAGTGATATTATCCATAGACTGTCCATCATTTTTCCAATATTTTAATCCTTATACAGAATTATCATCTGTTGATGAAGCTGCTGTAATGAGAACTCCAATCTTTACCTCAACAGTTTACACAGCAGCTAGTATTTGCACATTTATCATAACTACCTGTATCCTAGAGGGTGAGCTAAATTCACAAGGCACTTACATAGTGCATCTACCTTTTAACTGGGCTCTGCTCATCCTTGACTTGCAATGACTTATCTATGGGGAACTGGTAAGCCAGGGTGACCCCCGGTTTTCACCAGGGACCCAATTTTGTAGCCCAGAGTGCGAAGTGCCAGGATGCAGGGTGTTTTCTTCTTGGGTGCCCTTGCACAGCTGCAAAGTTCCAGGGGGATCACTGTTTGCCATCCAATGGGGGGCTGGTACTGCTCGGAGGAGGAGCCTCTGGCCAGGTTTGGCAGATGATTTAACATACACACACAGTACCCTCTGGCAGTTGCCCACTCAAGCACTGGCCTTCATCCTCACTACTCACTACTATTTCTGCAATAAACTGTTCATGGTATTAAGGTGTGTATATCTATTTGTGGGATGGGGGAGAGGGAGGTGCCCTCATTACCTCACCTGGATTGCAGCTGGCTAGGCCCTGCCTTGTCTCAGAGTTTTTGGGCTGGATGTCTTTTCTTTTCCCCTCGTTTTTGCTCCTTTTCTAGTCTGCACCACATGGATGAAGTGACACAGCTTACAGTCTTAGCCTCATGCCAGTGGACGCAGCAGGAGCAAAAGTTGCTTCCATGGAGACCAAGGCCCCAGATCATTTATGAGCATTTATTCTGGCATACTCCCACTGGGTGAGAGTGGGAGTTCAGTCTGTGCCAAGCATGCAGAGGGAGGAATTCTGAAACAACAACAAGAACAAAACTGAATTCAAAAAAGTATAACACAGAATAAAAAGGCTGGGCAGCAGTAGAGTGCTAAAGAATTCACACTAGCTTTATGGAAATAGCATCTCACCATCTAGAAGACTCTGTCAGATTGGCAAGCAAAAATTGTACTTTTCAAATTGTGCTGGAAAATATACTCCCAAAGGCAGTGGTGAGGAATATATGGCCTTCCCATTATCCTTCATCACTCATCAGGCTCTCTGAGACTGATGGAAACTAGGCCCCCAAAATATTTAGAAAGCCCCATGTTCCACACATTGTCCCCAAGTTTTGATAAGCACAGAAGTGCAAGTATATCAAAATGATAGCTTACAAAAGGGCAAGATTTGGACCAACATCCATATATGGGGGCCCTCCTGACATTCCTGTTGTATCCCTAGCATGGGAACAGAAAAGGCCTGCTATACAGCATTCAGTTTCAAACTTGCGCAGAATATTTGACAGGCACATCAGACCACCATATACTGGATGTTTTTTCCCCGACTGAATCTCACATAGCCATGTAAAATCGATTCCAAAGGAACCCTGAGGATAGAAAGAATCTATGTTTCACTTTCTATAAAAAAAATTTCAAGGACAAGTTCCTTTCATCACATTTCCACACCAGTTTGCCTTTTTTCAAGTGTGTATAAAAACTTTGAAGCATATTTTCCTCTAATATAAAATACTGGCTGAAATCCTGTCGCTTAGCATAGTAAGTCACAACTAGAGTAGGCCCATTGAATCAAAAACATACAGAGGAGTTGACTCACCAAGTCCACACTAATTCAGTGGGCCTACTCTAGTTGCAACTCACTATGCTAAACAACAAGATTTCAGCCATTGTTTAGAGAAACATTTTCTCCAATTGTACACATTTTTATGAATGTTTCCCCAATGTACAAAATCTCTATTTTTTATCAGAATCCTGGTTGCTAAAATCTGGACAAGCTCAAAACCCAAAGGATAACTGTATTTAAATTAGTGTATTAACTTGAAACACCAAAGGAGATTGGTTCACATTAAACTGCAAAACAATTTTTGCCTATATCTATAGATGCTAATTTGAAAGGAATTTGGAGAATACTATTAATATAAGTAGGTTAGATTGCTACAATGCATGACACATGGGACCACTCTTGAAACAACTGGGTTCAAAACATGGCAAACAAAAGAAAAACTAACTGTTAACAAGTAATTTCAGTTACAATATTCCTCAGTTTCAACATAAATATATAATCATTGTACTGGAAGAACGTTACTGTTGTCCAGTCGTTTTGTTCAAGAATTTACAGGCTGATTTTGACATTTAAAGCCTTCAAGTACTTGAGACAGGAATAACGGAAGGGCCATATTCTTTCACACCATGGAAACTTCCAGAGAGATTCACCTGTCGCCAACATGATTATCATTAAGGTCACATACACACCACCAACAACAACAACATCACCACCACCACCAGCATATTTTGTTTTTAACTTTCAGTTTTATTTGGGGAAGATCAAAAGGGGCACCATACCTGAGGATGAACTGGGGGGAACAAAACTTTTATGAACCAGGGGCAGGGTTAGCATTGACAATGAAGCATTTTTAGGAATTTCTCATTTTTTCCTGCTACGTGGAGATCACCTTTATGCTCCCTTCCCATAGACCTAAATGCCTCTGGAACCACACTTGGACTGAAATATTGACACACTAGCTTGGGAACAAATCCATTGCAATCAGTTGGATTTCCTTCTCAGCAGACACTTATAGGGTTGCACTCTATATCATGATGTACAAGGCTGAAGGACAAAACAGACATTAAGAGGAATGCTTATTCACTAGTTAATTAATTTTTTTATCCCATAGTGGGTTTTCCTTAGAAATACATGCCCCTGTAATCAGACTAGAAAATTATCTCCACATTTACATTCCAATGACCAAAACAAAACAAAGGATATTAAATGGAAGATACAGAGGTGATGAAAATCACATGCTGTGTCCAACATATGCCTTTCAGCACTTAAGGAATCACCTTTTCAAAAAAAATGTGTTAGTTACATGGTCTGTTTTGACACTTATTTACCCAATAGGGGCTGCTATTCTCCTCCATTCCCAGTTCATTAAATATAATGCTGTAGCATGAAAGAGCATAATTTCAGTGACATGGGGGTGACAGAAGGAAACACACATCTGTCAAGAGGAGCTTCATTATGTCAGTGAAAGTAGTTATTTTCCCCCAAAAGTAAGAGAATCCATCACCATTTTTTATCAATGATTTTACAAGAGAATCCATCACTGCTGCTCTTCTCCCACAATAAGCACCCTCTCCTAAAAGTTTAGGAAAATATCATCCACCTGGGTTGGGGGGAGCCTCTCTTTTTGCCACCCACAAACAAGTGCATGTGTGGATTGGGGAGGGTGGATTTTATGTCAGCTCTTCACACTCTCCAAGGTGGTAAGTCAGTGATGGGTGGTTGCTGTTCTACAACCCTGCATTTTCCACACTTTACCAGATCAGACAAAAACTAAAGAAAATGTAAAAAGACAAAAAGACAAAACCGTTGTAGTACCTCAAAGATGAACTGTTATATTTTAATGTAAGCTTGTGTGGACCTTCTCTGCCCACTTTTCCAGACAGATCAGCTGCAGACCACTTTACCAGTGGCAGCCCTGTGCTGAGCCATTTTATGGTGAATTTTGTAAACGGCTTTCAGCATTCCTTTATTCAAGAAGTAGCACTAAATTGTTTTAAATAAAATAAAATAAACAAGCTCCTAAAAGGTTGCATGAAGCTAAAAGAATGTTGCTAGGATTTTTTTTGGGGGGGGGAATTGAAGGAGATGGGTCCCCCTCTCTTCACTTGAAACAAAAAAAAATCACACATTTCCTAGAGCACCGGAAACGTGTAATTACTTACATTACTACAAGTCTCCCTAAGAAATCTCTTGACAGGTAGTAAAAAGTTAGGATTTCCCTCCTTTGGCAGATGCTTCTTTACAAGCACCTTCCACTTCAATAGAGCTCAGTCTTCAGCGCCTTGGTGGCACTGAGCATTTATGTTTCTAAACAGCTTTTGCCTGGCATGCTTGAGATGAATAGTGCTGCTTTCCCCTCTTATGTCAGTAAGCCAAGATGGATCAGGTGGCCAGCACCAGCTGCTCACAGAAAGAAGTTTGCAGCTGCATGGAAAATGTGATTTCTCTCTTGGGCTTGGAAAAAACATTCCTTCTGCATTGAAGTATGGTCATTGCTCATCACTGAAAAACCTCAGGGAATAAAATGTGGCTTGCCACTGCTACAAAATGCTTGAATCTAGCCAGGCTTCAATGCTTCTGTGGGACCAGGAAACTGCATTCATAGTGTGTGATGAATGGTTGTTCCTAGAGTTATACAAATCCATTTGTGATGCACACTGCCAACAATGAAAAGGCCCATCAGTCACAGATAAGCATGCACAGAGTGGGGCAGTCGCTGAACTGGAGAGCAGGCCCTTGTAAATGAGAGCCTTGGAACTACATTACTTAAAGAGTTTCCCAGTCACCAGGATGTCACCTGGGCTCTTGCAAGTTTTGAGGTCAGAAGCAGGACCCACAGGATCACCCCTTCCATTTGGCAGAATGAGGTAAGCCTGCCTCCTGCTCTCCATAAAGTCACGTGCTGCCTGCAAATGAAGGAGGGGCAGCAGTGCTGAAGTAAAACAGGGGTCGGCAAAGTGATGCCTGTGGACCACAGGTGGCTCCTGCCTCCTCAAAAAAATTCTGGGAAAGTTTTCCTCCAAAATCACTAACTGTGCCCATCTCCAAGGGCTCTGGAGGGTCACAGTACATGACTGGCAGGTCACAAACAAAGCTTTTTACGAGTACAGCCCAAAACAGGCCTAGGGGTGAAACTATGGTTTAAATTCAGATTGTGTCCCCAGCATCTCTGAGGAGCGTGGGTTGTGATTTTGGAACAAAACTGGGGAGGCTGTGGCAGTAGCAGGATCAGGGAGGCAAGTCCAGGAAGGAAAGAAGGGCTCCATGCCCCTCAAAATCTGGTCATCCCTGAAGTACAAGTTTCAGCTGCCTGGCTGGCAGGCATTTGAAACCATGATGGAGGAAGTGCCATTTCATCTTGAGCCACAAAACATTTTAGTGCTTAGTGGCTGCTCCCAAGTTGTAGAACTCCCTGACCAGGGGCCTTGACTGGCCTGTACCCTCTTGGCCTTGGATAGACAATTTCATTGGCAAAGCTGTTTCATCTTTATCTCCCCCTACAAGGGAAACAATAAATAAATTTACTGATTAAACTGTTTCCCTTGTAGGGAGAGGTAAAGATGAAACAGCTTAATCAGTAAAGTATATTGCTCAAGATGCAGCTGAACTTGCCAGGGGCTATGTATCTCACCTAATTGTCTTTCCCAGTAGTCTCCCTTGGCATTTCAAAAGAAAGGAAAAGAATTAGCTTTCTACACCAGACTTACAAGACTACGGCCTGTTTTGAACCAATATGGTGGTATGTCTGTCTGTATTTCTTTTATCCTGCACTGTGGGCCTTTTACATTTGACTGTTAGAATGAGGCAAGAGACAAAGATTGTCTTTGTGAAGGTCACTGAGGTAGCCTTGTGCCCAGAGGCACTGCACCACCCCATCCACCACTGTGTCATCCCTTATACACTAGGACGAAAGGTAAAGACCAGTCCTTGGCCTTAAATTCTACCAGAGCATTTCCTATCTCAGTGCTTTATTTTTCCCACAAGAATGACTAGAGCAATTTACTTCTGGGAGAAAATACAGGCACATAATGGAGGAATTACTTTGGAGTGATGGCTGCACTTTTTGTTTTTTTTCATAGTAATGCCAATAAATATAGAAAAAGCATGGTTTGCCCTCTCCCAATTGTTTTGTGCAATAAAACCCTTTTATTTTGTCTGACAGAACTTGAAGGAAATTATTAAAAAAATAAGCTGCCATCTGTCTGCATACTCTGTTCTGTTCTAATTTCTATTTCCTAACGTGATACTAGAATATTTTGCCAACTTTGAGGTTTATATCTTTGCACGTGCACATGGGGATAAAGAGCGTGAATACCTTCTGTGTACATATTGTTCCACACACTGAGGTGAGAACTGTATGACTGACAGCCTGATCCTACTATTAAAAAAAACCCATATTTAAATTGAGTTTAACATGTTTTACATTGATTTAAATTTGGGCATTTAAATCAGCATTCCTGCATTCCTGCCCTCGGAGGAGTCTTCATCATCTGCCGTCCCTCAGGCACTGAGTGAGGGACAGTGTAGCTGTGCTGCCGCCGGTTGCCAGCCTTCCTGCGGGAGTTTGGCTTGGACTCCCTCGGCCTTGCAGGACTGGGCCCTCGTTGCCTCTGGCTGACCCACTCTGGCTGACCCACCCAACATCAGCCACCTGGCTCAGAGGGGAGAAGGGGCTTTATAAGCCAGAGCCTGTGCCAGAGCCCTGCCGGACCAGCATTCCTGCCTTCGGGGGAGTCTTCATCATCTGCCGTCCCTCAGGCACTGAGTGAGGGACAGTGTAGCTGTGCTGCTGCCGGTTGCCAGCCTTCCTGTGGGAGTTTGGCTTGGACTCCCTCGGCCTTGCAGGACTGGGCCCTCGTTGCCTCTGGCTGACCCACCCCCTCCTCAACATCAGCCACCTGGCTCGGGGGGGGGGGGAGAGAAGGGGCTTTAGAAGGGGTTTTAGAAGGGTTTTTTATTGTGATTATCAGTTGCCATCAGGTTACGTACGTAGAGACCCACAGTGGATCTGAGGGAACAGGAAGGGGGGAGGGCGTTGGAGGGGGCATCCATTGAGGTGGTGCTGGGTAGGGGAAGGAATGGTGGTGGGGGTAGAATATGCCCACGTAGGAGAAGAGATGTTAGATATCTTACATCTATCCCCTCTTCTAGTCCTACCCCCAACCAGATGGTATCAGGTGACCATATCAGCAAACCCTAGAGCCACACGGTGCTGTTGATGAATGCCAGGCCAGTACAAAATAAGACTGCCCTCATCCATGATGTAATTCTGGATGAGGGTGCTGACCTGGCGTGCATTACTGAGACCTGGGTGGGAGAGGAGGGTGGTGTTCCCTTCTCCCAGCTGTGTCCGCCTAGGTACTCGGTCCAGCACCAATGTCGCTCGGAGGGTCGGGGAGGGGGAGTTGCTATAGTCTATAGGAGTTCTATCTCTTTGACCAGGCTTCCTATCCCTTTGAGAGGAGGTCTTGAGGGCCTGTATTGTCTGTTGGGCTTTCGAGACAGATTGGGGATTCTGTTGGTGTACCGACCACCCTGCTGTGTACCAACAGTCTCCCTGCCTGAGCTGACAGAGAAAGTCTCCGACCTGGTGTTGAGGACTCCTAGGCTGTTGGTGCTGGGGGACCTCAACATCCATGCCAAGGCTGCCTTAACTGGGGCGGCTCAGGACTTCATGGCCGCCATGACAACCATGGGGCTGTCTCAATGTGTCATCGGCCCGACACATGAGAAGGGCCATACCTTGGACCTGGTTTTCTCAACAGGACTGGAAGATGGTGGTCTGGATGTGGAGGGGCTGGTTGTGACCCCATTGTCATGGTGAGACCACTTCCTGGTCAAGTTTAGTCTATTAGCTTCTTTTCCCCTCTGCAAGGGTGGGGGATCTATTAAGATGATCCGCCCTCGGAGACTAATGGATCCGGATGGTTTCCTGAATGCTCTGGGGGATTATCCGTCTGATATGCCCAGTGCTCCTGTCGAAGCTCAGGTCACCCTATGGAATAGGGAGATGACCCGGGCGGTTGACACGATTGCGCCTAAGCGCCCTCTCCCTGCATGCAGAGCCCAGACAGCTGCTTGGTATACATCTGAACTGCGGGCGATGAAGCGAGAGGGGAGACGGCTGGAGCGCAGGTGGAGAAAATCCCACTGGGAGTCTGATCGAACACGACTTAGAGCCCATTATCGGGCCTATTTCGTGGCAATACGGCTGGCGAAACGGCAATATTTCTCCAGCCGTATTGCTTCCTCAGAATGTCACCCAGCAGAGCTGTTTCGGGTGGTCCGGGATCTTCTTCAACCGGGAAATCCGGTGGAGATCCCGGACTGCTCATCAGCTCACTGTGATGAGTTTGCCATTCATTTTGAGGGGAAAATTGCTCAGATTCGCAGTGGGTTGGACTCCACCATTACTGCAGAATCAGAGGATGTGTCCAGTGTGCCGTGCTTAGGTCAAGTATTAATGGATGAGTTTCAATTGTTAAGACCTGAGGATGTGGACAGGGTGCTTGGATCTGTCCGTTCTACCACCACTCCGCTCGACCCTTGCTCATCTTGGCTAATTGGAAGATCTGCCAGGGGGGTTCGCACCTGGGTCCAGGAGGCCGTGAACACCTCTTTGAGAGAGGGAGTGGTCCCTACCACTTTGAAAGAGGCGGTAATTCGGCCACTCCTAAAAAAGCCTAACCTGGACCCAAGGCTGGTGGTTAACTACCGACCAGTGGCGAACCTCCCTTATTTGGGCAAAGTGTTGGAGTGGGTTGTGGCCAGGCAACTCCAGGCGCTGCTGGATGAAACGGATTTTCTGGATCCATTTCAATCGGGTTTCAGGCCGGGTTTTGGTACGGAGACTGCCTTGGTCGCCCTGTACGATGACCTTTGCTGGGAGAGAGACTGTAGTTAAATTGCTGTAAGCAGCCCAGAGACCTTTGGGTAATGTGGGCGCCATATAAGTTAAATAAATAAATAAAATAAATAAATATAATATATGTGCACGCGTGGAGTAATGTGACAGGGGAGCGAATTTTTCTACTCTTTCACCAGAGGTCTGTTTATTTTAAAGGAGATGTGGAATTGATTCACTGGAATTGATTCCACATATGTGAACATATATACATTATTTTTTAAAAAATCCTGCTGTCAGATGCAGTGCTATATCAGATAACAGGAATAGTTTTTTTTTTTTTTAAAAAAGCATTGTGGTCACTTGCTGAAAAAGCCAGTGCCACACCAAGCAGCTGATTCCTAGCAGCCAGTCAGCCAAACTCAACATTCCTTCCCTTCCCTTTCAACCCTCACCACTTTCCTCCCCTCCCCTCCCATCCCTCAACCAAACTCTTCTCTTTGCCCCCTCCCTCCAAATCCTTCCCGCCTTCTATTCCCCTCAATTGCCTACTCCGAGCCATTCCCATCCTCACCCCTTCCCCCTCTTTCCCTTTCCACCCCTTCACCCCTTTCCCTCCTTGCCTTTCCCCCTCTTTCCCTTTTTACCCCTTTCCTTCTCATCCTCCTCCCCCTCCTAGATAGTATTCTCCCCATCCACCTCATCCTGGCTGAGTGAAGCCACCTGCTCGGATGCTGCAGTGGTGGCGGCGGAGGCAAGAGACAGTGGTGAAGAGGTACACAGTGACCCACAAGTCACGTGATCGTACACCAAACTGAAAAGAAACAATCTCTCTCCTGATTTATTTCACCAGTGGGATCAGGCTCTGAGTCTCCCATTTAACCGGAAAAATCAATCAGTTGATTTTTCACCTATATACCTTAATGCAGACAGCATTCCGATGTGCTGTCTCTGTATGTGTGCGAAATGTGGAGGTGGGAGCAGTGCACTAGAGCCCTGTA
The DNA here is from genome assembly GCA_037013535.1 of Intellagama lesueurii. Lineage (NCBI taxonomy): Eukaryota > Metazoa > Chordata > Lepidosauria > Squamata > Agamidae > Intellagama > Intellagama lesueurii. The sequence goes on from JBAJHW010000003.1 coordinate 106,029,495, forward strand.
TATGGCCTCCCCTTGAGACATTGGGATGGATTTGGAACAGGGCCCATTGCCCTTGATGCTGAAATAGAAGAACTACTTACTGAGCAAGATCTCTTCTCAGGGAGGTGACCTAAGCACCTTAGGACTTACTTCCAAGTAAAGTGTAACATTTTTGTGTGGGCATTTGAAGGCAAATGTTAATGCCCAATGACTGTATTCACATGGTTGTGTTTAAGAAGCTATGAAAAAAAAATTAAAATAAAGAGTGTATGCATGTGATGCAGTTGTTAGATCATCTTAATTGTAGTGGGTTACGACCAACACCCTGCTATAGTTTACAGCCTAATTGCATCAATGGCATATGGCGCCTGCGAGACACTGGTGGGGAAGAGCAGCCTTCCATTCTAGAGAACGAACTCTGCCCTGGTCTGCAGACCCAACATCAGATTGGCCTTTTGGAGCTCTTACCAAACACGAGCACTCATCAGAATGATCCATTCCTTGTCTTTCCATCACCAGCACTTAAACCACTGGCAAAAAGCCACAGCTGCCGTTTGCTTTTCAGGCTGTTAACTTGTTGACATCTGCTATCACCACCATGAAACACCATGCCTGCTCCATCTGTGTACTCTCAGCAGCACTAGCTTGGAAGGTAACAATCCTTGTTAGATAAGATAAAACTTTATTACGGTCAAAAGACCAGCCACAAATAAAACATCTAAAATATATAAATATACAGAAATATACAAAAATATTGGGATTGAATGCAAAGCAATAGTTGGTTCTGAGGTAAACAACAACAGTGTCAATACCTCTCCCTTGAAGCAATTCCAAAATGTCTAGCAAACCATGCTCTGACTACGGAGGCCCATCCACTTTTAGGATCCTTTTTCTAATGCCCATAGCAGCAGTAAAGAATTTGGCAACACTATGTGTAAACATAGGATTGGAATCAGACAGCAGCACATGCATACATTGTTGCTCTGTACAGCCGGGAAATCGGCCAGTCAAAGGGGAAACAAGTTTTTCACGTACGTCCTTATAATATGTACACCACAACAGGACATGTTCAGTTGTTTCTATCTGCTCCATTCCACATGGGCAAAGGCACTCTGCCCAGGGGATCTTTTTATACCGTCCCTCCTTGGGGGGTATAAAAAACATCTAAAATAAATAAATATACAGAAATATACAATCTTTACTTTACTTTACTTTATTGGATTTTTACCCCGCCCCCATAGACAAAGTCTACTCGGGGCGGCTTACAAAATTATAAAACATCATATATAACAAATAATTTAAAATCATAAAAACATCACAATTTTTAAACAATTAGACCAGATCAATACCAAGATGGAAAATTATAAGACAAAAAATAGATATCAATTATTGACTGAAGGGAAGGCCTGCCTGAAGAGCCAAGTTTTTAAATGGCTTTTAAAAACACCCAGCGAGGGTGCCAGTCGGATCTCTGTTGGTAGACTATTCCATAGCCAAGGGGCCACTGCCGAGAAGGCCCGGTTTCTTGTTCTTTCTTTCCGGGCCTCTCTCGGCATTAGGCCCCTCAGCCGTCCCTCCTGGCTATGCCGAGTGATTCAGGTAGATCTAGGTGAGAGAAGACGATCTGCCAAGTATCGAGGTCCCAAACCGTTTAGGGCTTTGTACGTCATCATTAACACTTTGAAGTCAATGCGGAAACGAATGGGCAGCCAATGCAAGGCAGCCAGAGTGGGAGAGATATGTTGATATTTTCTTACCCCACTTAAAAGTCTGGCCGCTGCATTCTGCACCATTTGAAGTTTCCGCATCAATCTCAAAGGTAGCCCCACGTAGAGCGCATTACAGTGGTCTAATCTCAAGATTACGAGCGCATGGACAAGAGTAGTGAGGGCCCCACCATCAAGATAGGGTCGCAGCTGGGCAATCCGCCATAGATGGAAATAGGCGGAGCGGGCCACGGACGCCACCTGGGTTTCCATGGTAAGCGCCGGGTCCAGATGTATCCCAAAGCTGCGAACCTCACTCTTTGCGGTGAGAGTCGTCCCCCCAAAAGAAAGGGAGTCACCCAATCCGCTAATGGAGGGACCACCCACCCTCAGGACCTCCGTTTTGTCCGGGTTCAGCCTCAACCCATTCAGCTGCATCCATTGCAGTACAACCTCCAGGCAGTGCTGAAGGGACAGAACGGCATCCACTGAAGTAGATGAAAAGGAGATGTAGAGCTGCGTGTCATCAGCGTACTGGTGGCACGATGCCCCACACCCCCTGATTACCCCACCCAGCGGCCTCATATAGATATTAAACAGCATTGGGGAGATAATCGACCCCTGCGGAACCCCACAATTGAGACTCCACAGGGTCGAAACACTCTCCCCAAGCTGTACTCTCTGACGGCGGTCCTCCAAGAAGGATCGGAGCCAGGCAAGCGCCAGGCCACCGATTCCCAACTCGGAGAGCCTCCCCAGGAGGATACCGTGGTCGACGGTATCAAAGGCGGCTGAGATATCGAGGAGGACCAACAAAGACATATTGCCCCTGTCTGCCTCCCTCAACAGGTCATCCAACAGTGCGACCAGTGCCGTTTCTGTGCCATAGCGCGGCCTGAAGCCCGACTGAAATGGGTCCAGGGCGTTGGTTTTGTCCTTGTTGTTGTTGTTGTTTAGTCGTTAAGTCGTGTCCGATTCTTTGTGACCCCATGGACCAAAGCACGCCAGGCCCTGCTGTCTTCCACTGCCTCCTTGTAGGCTGCAATAATTGCGCTGATATGCCTCGGACAAGAGGATTTTTATTTTTATTGTGGAATTCTACAACAAGAAACTTGTCACACTAGGTAATATAAAGCTGAAATCCCATTGCTTAGTGTGTTTGTTTGTTTGTTTGTTTTACTTATAGGCTGCCTTTCTCCTGATAAGGAGACCCAATGTAGTAAGCTGCACTAGAGTAGACCCATTAAATCAGTAGAGATTTGGTGAATCAACTCCACCATAAGTTTCACTCATTCAAATGGACCTTTTTTAGTTGTGAATCACTATGCTAACGTAGGTTTCAAGTAGAGTAGGTCCATTTGAATCAATGGAATTTATGGAGGAGTTGACTCAGCATATCCCACTGATTCTCTACTATCCAGGAACCTGCTACATTAAGCAATAAGATTTCAGCCAAGGGTTGTTGTGAAAATATTTTAAACCTCTTCTCGTTAAATTATCCAAGAAAGTATACTTCATTTTGTAAGAGCTAAGCAGTGCTGTTGAAGATAGGGCATTCTGGAGATTGGTCATTCACAGGGTCGTCATAAGTCAAGGGTGATTTGACAGCATGTGACAGCATGTAACAACAACAACAATAACAACAAAATATATGTAACTCTTTCAGCCTTTTCTCTTGGAACTTAGATCTGCAGGGCCCACATGGTCTTTGGTACCGCTCTGGACATACACTATTCCAATCTGCAGAGATGCATCTTGAATTGGGGCAAACAGAATAGATACAGCACTCTAATACAGCACTAATAAAGCAGAGAAACCATTACTTCTTGTGATCAGGCCACTTTGAATCTCACATTTTTAAAGTCACTGCACTGCATTGCTGCCTTATGTTTAGTCTATGGTCTAATTGTTTTTAAGATGTATTGTTACCAGGCAGATGGCATCCATAGTGTGTTTGCTCAAATTTTCTTTCAACATAAGTAAATTGCATTAGCGTAGGCCCATTGAACCAATGGCAATTTTGATGAGTCAATTCTTCCGTAAGTTCCATCGATTTACTATACTAAAATAAATTACAATTAGATTAGGCCCATTTGAATCAATGGAACTTATGGAAGAGTTGACTCATCAAATTGCCATTGGTTAAATGGGCCTACACTACTGCAATTTACTATGCTAAGCAACAGGAATTTGGCCATTGTATCAATGGGACTTACCTAAGTGTCACTTTCATCTTTCAGTTTATTTGGAATTAATAATGATATCTAGTCCTTAGTTTTTTAATGTGCCACAGTCCCCCTTGTGGTTCCAACGTCATCACTGATAGAACCTGTCTGCTGTCACATAGTCTTTAAGTGCCAAGGATAGGGAGGGTTAAGGAAACTGGTAAGGAGAGGAAAAATCCCTGAAAAGATATAATAATGAAGATGCAGAAGCGGTACACAGTAGTAATACTTTTAAAGCTGATGACACCAATGGGGCTGAACAGTATATGATTCATGGACATTAAATGTACTGAATGAGCATCAATGTCCAGTGTAGGTGTATCCAGGGAAAGGAAAGAGAATGTGTGTAAGATAAGTGCAGCAAGCACCCAATAAACTTGCAAATGTCATCTTTATTTTTGTTGCACTCATGACATATAGGAGAGTGGACAGACTGGAGACTGAAGATAGAATATGAAGAGCAGGCTGAAAAAAGGCGGAAGCAAAAAGGATAGATGCAATGCACCCATTAAAGTCCTTCTTTCTGTGGACCTGGAGCAATAGGAAGGGAGTTAAAGAACATTTTTGGGAGCATACACCATAAACAATGGTTGCTTAACTTTCTGCACAACAGGGCAATTTACTACAAGCCTGCAAATGTTTGTTCAGAAATAAAGTCCTTTATGGTAGATTTTGTAGCCATGGCATTGTAAAACACAGTCCCAGGACAGACACTGGAGACTGACTGAATCATTGGTATCAAAATAGATGAAGCTATTGTCCAAGAATCTAATCTCTGTTTTTTACACTTTTCAGTTAGTCCTATACTTGAGCAGTTTTTGTCCACTTCCCATTGACTCTTTCTTTTATCTATATCAGTGGTTCCCAACCTTTTGTAACCCCAGTATTCTTGGACTGCAGTTCCCAGAAGCCTTCACCACAAGATGTGCTGGCCGGAGTTTCTGGGAGTAGCAGTCCCTGAACAAGGTTGGGAACCACTGATCTATATATACTGAAACACACAAACACATAAATACTGCAGAACACATTCTGAAGGATATTTTAAAATGCTTTTGCTATATCCTGATTCTAGTTGTGAACAAATGTCCTGCTATCTTCCCCCAAGCAAATTCAGGTGCCTCTAGTAAACCTTTGCTAAATAAACTGGTTTAGGGAAAAAATAAACCCACGCAACGTGTTATTGGAACAATGGTTAGATTTTAAAACAACAGGTAGTTGTACACATGGCAGACAAGGGCACTGTTGGAAAAGTCTTCTGTTGTTCCTGAGTCATCTGTAATTTAATTCACTTGACTGCCTTTCCATAGACAAGATTGACTGCTTCCTTGTTTTTTTACACAAGCTTCCATGTAATGAGTCATAGCATTAATTCTACAGAGAGATGTGTAATTTGCAGATTAATTTACTAGAAAATGTCAAATGCTTTGTGGAAGTTTAATCACCAAAATGTTAACCTTGTTCATTTCCTATTTTAACTTGTTGTTCATTAGCAGTAAATTTCCAAGAGATTTCTCTCCCACCTCCTTCCTTTCATGGGTTGCAACACAAGCATCCCCATCAAAAGCATCAGACCAAAAGGCACTCTGTTCTTTGAAGTAATGGCCAAAACTGTAAACCGTATAATTGTCAAGCAACAATATAGAATGACTTGCTTGCATGGCAACCATGAATATTATTTAGGCAATTACAGAATGGTGAGCACAGAATCCACGGCAACAGATGATGTCACCCTGTGTGTCTGACTTGTTGATGAATGATACCATCCATGTAATTCTTGCCCAGAATTAAATGTACCACCTTCTACTCAGGATGAAAGGTTTCTGTTAAAAATTCATTCCATCTTTCACAGCCCATAGAGTTGCAATCACATACCAGTAAATGAGAGGACGGGGTGGGGGAAAATAACACTTTATCAGGATAGTACTGGTAAACTACTTTTCATCAGTGAATTTAGCAAGTCAGAGAACTCAGAAGTTATGTGTTTAATGAAAAAGATGTTAGGATTTGATTTCTGCGGAACAAGTAAATGCCCATACTCTGGGCATGATGTGGGCCATTTTTAGTGACTGGTAACTATCTAAATAAAATTACTGGAATTTTATTACATTACTTATTATTCATAAATAGCAAGTACTGTGTTACTTTTGAAGGAGAAAAAAAAACCCTAATGAGTAACATGCTGCTTTTTTAAAATAACAGTTCATGTTCTACGTAGCAATAGCACCAGACAGTTCAATCTATATATGAAGTACCTCGTGGTTGGGGGAGACATTCACCCATCTCAGGAACCTCAAGTAAGCACTCATAACAACAAATAAGGATAAACAACCTAATGCCCAATATTTCAATTTAGATTAACAAACCTTTTCAAATTTGAAAATCTTCCCAGAAGGAAAACTATACAATCCTGGAACACAAGAACCAAGAGAGAAGTTCTGGAAGTTTTGCTTGAACTTTTAATACTTTACCTTGCAGGATATCAACACATTTCTTTTCCATTTAGTTCTCTGAACCCTCTCAAAAAAACTTTCTTTATACTTTGATGCCAAAAGGTTTAATCAAATAATGTTGATACAATATTTGTTTTGTTGGTCATATATTGATATCAGACTTCTGTGTTTGATTAAGTCCTGCTAAGGGCCCAAAGCTTAATTATAAGTAGTGCTGTTAAGGTTTTTCTCCTCTAATGACAAATATCTTTTCAGTTGAACCTAATTCTAACCAACAGTCCTATGCTGATACAGTGTTCTAGCTTTCAACATGAGCTGTGGTTGTGTTCTGTGATCCTCACCCCCACCCTACCATATCACTGAGGCATTACGTTACAACTTTAGAGCCCACGCTGTGTGTGCTGTTTTTGGCAGCACTAGCTGTGTGAACAACATTTAACTGTAATGTTGCCAGTAAACACTTTTCCCTCCCTCCCCAGGTCCAGATAATATGGCCCCACAAGCCAAATGATTTCAGGGAACAGGACAAAAGTTAGAGGGTTTTCGTTACCATCCTCATAATTCACAGCAGTAGCAACAGCAGCAGCAACAACACTGCTACCACTACCAACACCACCGCTGCAGCACATCCTGATATAAAGTGTTGCTATGAAGGGCTTGAGTGGGCTAATACTTGGTTGCATTATCAACTGCTCCCCTATCTTGGGACCTGGACGTCTACAATGTTCCAGCATTTTTAAGGCACTCAGAGAAAGGAAGCTGAGGATGATGCAGCCTAAAATCCAGCTCCAGTCATTGAGCAGGTTTGCCACAGAGCATATATGAACATTGGAAAAGCTTTGGCAGATCAGGTTGGAAAACTAAGCCCTACTGAGGTGATAGAGCTTGAAAGTGTGGAAGGCTTTAATTGTGATGTGGATGTGAGGATGCACATAAGCTTTCCTTTGGCTTCCCCAGAACCCAGAGGTTAGTCAGACTTTTGCACAACGAGCATGAAGGTCTCAGCATGCTTACAGAGCTCCCATCATCAGGAACTCTAGTAGGACAATGTTTTCTATCATGACAGCTCTGTAAGACACATCCAGTCAAATATATTTACAAGGTGCTCTTCAGATCTTCATGCTCATCACTCAAAACTGACTATCTTCTGGGTGGTGGCAGGGCTCATGTGCCCCCATCCCTGCCACAATTAAATCCCTCCATGTTTTCATGCTATAATGTCTGGATAGGACTCTATGTAATCTAGGATGCTGTTTCCAACAAAGATTTAGCCACAAGTACAATATAAGCATAAGACTGGGGGATCCAAGGGAAGGTGATGGTTAGGGAGAAAAAGAATAAGCCTTTCTCACATGCTATAATCTCTATCATAATTGCTCCTTCACCCAAGGTGTGGTTAATGTAAGTGAAAAAACAGAAATAGCTACATGTTATTAAGTATAATATTCACTCTGGTTTTTAGATACTGTGGCCTGTATCCAGCTGTTAGTCCCAATGTAAGTAGACCCTGTAAAACTATGAAAATATTTAGATGAAAATGCATCTTCACTGCAGCCTGTTCAGTGAGGGGGCCTTGGCATTGCCCACTGCTGAACTGGGACAGAACAAGACCATATTTGGAAGCTAGGGTGCCTGTATGACTGCCTTTTCCATGACTGTGGCGTCCTCAAGGTTCATCCTTTAGAAACTTTCCTTTATAAGATCATTATATGACTCCAGCATGCCCTGGAATCAGTACAGACACATGTGGCTGTCTTCAGATATGTGGCACTGGACACATCCCACAGTGAACATGTGCTACTGCACCAGTTCAGGTTATATTTTTGTCAGAAGTTAAAAGATGAACTAGAGCTCTAAAAATCTGCTGTAGCCTGGTGGGTGGATGGGTGGGTGGATGAATAGATAGATGGAGAGATAGATAGATGGAGAGGGAGGGAGGGAGGGAGGGACAGACAGACAGACAGACAGACAGACAGACAGACAGATACCGTGTTTCCCCAAAAATAAGACAGGGTCTTATATTAATTTTTGCTCCTAAAAGCATTAGGGCTTATTTTCAGGGGATGTTTTATTTTTTTTCATGTACAATGATCTACGTTTATTCAAATACAGTCCTGTCATCTTCTTCTGGTTGCTGCACAATGGTGGAGGGTGGGGTTTCACTTCACTGGGGCGTATTTTGGGGGTAGGGCTTATATTACGAGCATCCTGAAAAATCATACTAGGGCTTATTTTCAGGTTAGGTCTTATTTTCAGGGAAACAGGGTAGGTAGGTAGGTAGGTAGGTAGGTAGGTAGGTAGGTAGATGATAGATAGATAGATAGATAGATAGATAGATAGATAGATAGATAGATAGATAGATAGATAGATAGATAGATAGATAGATCATCAAGTGGTCTGCATCCCCTTCCCCTTCCCCACTATAGCCTTTCCTTCGAAGGTGTAGGCTTCTACATGGCTCTGGGTGGGGGATGGCAACATAGTTACATGGCAGGCCTCCATCAGAGAGCTGGGAATAAATTTTAGTTTAACCATCAGGGAAGGCCAATTTTAGTAAATTCACAGTCAGATTATCTAATAATGGATGTTTCCTTTAGTGTGCTGTACTGCTTAGCTGGTGTCAAAAGTTCCATGTTCTTTGTGTCCTGACCAGCCATTCAAGGGATATCTTCCATACTTGAGCAAAAAAATAAAAAATAGGCCATGTGGTCTCCAAATAAAACAATATAATCGATTATATAATCAAAACTGCCTGAAGAAAATGGGATATGTTAGCCACTGAAAGCTTGCAATCGACTTGATTTTTCTAGTGGCCTAATAAAGGTATGGTGTGCTTCTCCATTTATCTGGCTGTTACCATAGTTTGTTAATGCAGTTCTTTGTAATGGTGCCACCTCCAGGGCCATTATGAGAGCTGCAAGCTAGCCACAAGCAAGGCTTTTTTCCTATCTGTTTGGCCACTTAAATCTAACAGACCTGAATTCCCTTGTGTGACTCCATATTGAGTTAATATGAATGAATTCACTTGTCCCTCACTGTGTAGTCATGTTGTAGGTCTTTTAAAATTTTTAGTTTTTAAATAATGTTTTAAATACGTATATATTATAGTTTCAAATCTTAATTAATTTGTTTTAACTAACTGTTGATTTAAATTTTTTGTCCATGTTGCCTTGAGACTCCTACTAGGGGCGAAAGGTGGGATAATATCAAATCAAATCAAATCAATCAATAAACCATCTAATTTTTTTTTAAAAAATTCCTTAAATGTACAGAGTGCATGGTACACACGCGTGTGCAAGTTTATGCACTCAAATAACTCACAGTGGCAAAATTCTAATAATGCAAATTTGCTTTATTGAGAGAGAAAGACTTACAAGATGTTTGTCTTCTTCCCTCCTACGCTGGAAATGTTAAAGTTTAAAAAAAAAACTGAAGAAGGAAATCTTTGCTGTAGAAAACCCCTTTAAGCTACCATCAAGCATTCACATTGCTGTTTTCCGTGGGCTTCTTACATTTAAAAGCTTAGCCTGTCCTAAGAGTTTTGTCAAATGCTTTGGCCCTGGATTTGCTTTCAAAACAACAGCAACCTGTTTTTGGCAGTAGCATGAAGAGCCGCTGCATCACCAGGAACAGCAGTTGATTCATGCTGACAGCAACGCTGCCGGCAAGGAGGAGAGTGGCCTGTGAACTTTACAAAGGAAAAAAAATGTGCAATCATAACAGGCAATGTCCACCTTGAGTTCGACTTGCCCTAGATTTGACAAAGTAGGTGAGCTTTTCAGTCAGTCTACCCTGTTTCCCCGAAAATAAGACCTAACCTGAAAATAAGCCCTAGTATGATTTTTCAGGATGCTCATAATATAAGCCCTACCACAAAAATAAGCCCCAGTTAAGTGAAACCCCGCCCTCCACCCTTGTGCAGCAACCAGAAGAAGATGACAGGACTGTATTTGAATAAATGTAGATTGTTGTACATGAAAAAAATAAAGCATCCCCTGAAAATAAGCCCTAATGTGTTTTTTGGAGCAAAAATTAATATAAGACCCTGTCTTATTTTCGGGGAAACACGGTATACTTCAGTTAATGTAGTCTGCCACAATTAGCAAGTCACTTTCCCTCCTTCAAGTGTTTTTACACTCCTTTTATCTTGTGATGTAACAACACACTCCACTATGGCTTACCTTGGATGCTGCCCGTATTATTGCTGCATGAGACTGCAGCAATGGTATTATGCAGCAGAGCAAATCAACATCCTACAATGCACTTCTAAAAATGGGGACAGCCCACATAAAACATTATAACTTTCAAACTGGGTTTTGAATCACCACCAAATTTGGCACAGTTGTACTAGATAGTCTGCTCTTGCTCTGTGCTAGATTTGTCCGAGGAGTTCGGACAAAGAGTTTTTGAATTACGGCTTTTTAAAATGTAAAACCATTTATCCTGTATAGAAATAGGCAACCCTACATTACTCCAGATTTAAAATAGCCCACATGAATTGAAAAGACCAAACTTGCTTATCTTAGAGGACCACTCTTGGCCCCAGCTGATTTTCTTTATTTGGAAAGAATTTAGGCTATAGGGGCTGAAATACTGGTCCTCTAAAAGGCCTTTCAAAAGGGAGAAATAGTGATTTCTTACAACACTGAGCATGAGTACAGGCTTGCCAGCAAGTGCTTCGATACATTGTAGCTTCATCTGGGAGAACTGCAAGGCAACCAGAGGTCACAGCTATTATCAAAAGGAGTAAAAAATGTATTTGCTTTAAAGAAAGTAATGGAGTGGCATGGGGGACATTTTTCCATGTATCTTCAGGGAATTAGCATCTAATGTGGGAAGGCATATTCAATGTATTCCATCATACATTAAAACAGCAGATAGCAGTTGTGTTTTGTCCTAGCGCTTTCAGTAAACTTTCTCTCAGGATTTCTGAGACCACACAATCTCACACATAAGTTCTCAAAGGGGAAATCAGCTCCAGGTTTGGGAAAATCTGAAAATTTCTGTCAATCAAAATTCAATTAATTGACTTCCAGGAAAACTTTGTAACTCTTTTAAGATCAAACAGTGGGATTAATGCTTGCAAGGGATCCTGTGTCTGGTTGTAAAAATATTTTAGAAGATTTTTTTAAAAAAAATTAAGAATAAATATTAAGAAGCTTGTTTACTTGTTTAAGCTACGAAATTGCTGTTTTCTGCTTTATGACTATGGATGGTTTTACTTGATTTTAGCAGAGCTTTTTTGTATCAACATGTTATCATAATCTCCACTAGGTAGTCGGTTATCTCACCCATTCCAACCATCTTGTCATTATACAAATGCTTGGTAATAATAATAATAATAATAATAATAATAATAATAATAATAATAATAATAATAATAATAATAATAATAATAATAATAATAATAATAAAAATCTCCAAAGATGTTATGTGCCACCAAGTCACTTCTGATGTATGGTGACTATATGATTTAATGACTTTCAAAATGTCCTTACCATTAACAGCTCTGCACAGATCATGCAAATCAAAAGTAGTTGTCTTCTTTATTGAGTCAATCTGTCTCATGTTAGGTCTTCTTCTCTTCCTACTGCCATCACCACCACTTTTCCCAGCAACATTGTCTTTTCAGTGCTCTGGAGAGAATTCAGGCTTGATTTGACTGAGCACAAATTAGTGGCCTGTGATATGTCTCAGGCTCTCCTCCAACACCACATTTCAAATGAGATGATTGTTCCCTCCTGTCTTTCTTTACTGTCTGTCATTTACAGAGTATGAATGATTTTGACTAGACATGGAATATTCGTGTTTGTATCCCTGGGGATACGAATACGAATATTGGCACCACAGGTACCTGGGAAAACCAGACCTTCCCCCTGAACCAGCAGGTCCAGTTACTGCTCACCGTGCGGCACATACAATGGGCATCATTCTCGCCGCGCCAATCCAGGAAGCAGCCTGGCTGGTGCTTCCCCACCTCCCCGAGCAGCCAAGCACTCTGGTGAGGACGTGGGATAGTGAGTCTCCCTGCTCAGCTGTTGCTAGCTCATAGCTGTTTTTCAACAAGTTCTCTAGATATCTCTAGGAAAAAAAGAGTCCTGACAAGTGCTTTGTGTTTGGGTGAGAAGTGGTTAACTGATAAAAAAATGCAGTCAGGTTCTGAGATTTTCCCCTGCTCAGTGTCTTTTTGTGAGTGGTAGTAAGCATGCAAGCAAAGTGATGCTCAGCTATTGTGGGGATATTAGGATTTAAAAAGGAAAAGTATTTTAGTGCTAATTAAAAGGTTGATTAACAAAATGAACATGTTATAAAATAATGCCCCCCATAAGAGTTACAACAGAGGTATGCTCAGCTGTAATAAAGTCATTTTCTTTTTAGGTCATGCCACCCCTGAAAAGATGGAAGAGCAACTACTAAGGCTTATGGAACTGTGGAGATAATACCATTCCCTTTTTCTTCTTTTCTGTGGTCCAAGAAAAGACAGAAGAACCACAGGGAAAATACAAGATGATGGTATGGTATGTGTGGTGTGGTGTGGTATGCTATGGATGCCTCAGGGGAAAAGAAAGAGTGAATGAAGCATGGCAATTGCCTTGGCCAGTATATTTTGAGGATGAACTTCCACCAAGATAGTGACAGTGGACCACATAATTTGCACCAGTATTATCATTCCATAATTGCTCACCATGAAGAAAACCTACCCTTCATTTTCCCAAGAAAAGTGCTTGCACAAACAGTGTAAACTATGTATATGTAGAATTTGTGAGCCACCTTGAGTCACTTCACTGGGAGAAAGGTGGCCTGAAAATGAAAATAAGTAAATAAGCAAACAGGTAAATCACACATTACTACACTGGTGGGAATTCTGCTTAACAGAAACTCAGTAGGATACTGGACATAGTGTTTGTGGTATGCTGTGTTTCTTATTTTTAGTGTATGTTTGTAGTTATGACTGTACATTTCAGATTTGTGGTTTTAGGTATTTCTACTTTTAGTATTTACGATTTTAGATTTATGATTTTAGGTGTCTGCAACTTGTGATTTTAGTTGTGTTTTTTCAATGTGCCTGACTAGCTGCTCTAAGCTCTCATAAGAAGGGTATAGTATAATAATGCCAAGGACAACCACACTAATGATAGTGTCCCATGAAAAATGAGGACCAATTAGGCAAGGGGATTCACTGCCCCTGTTAATAGTTGTCAAAACCACACTCCTATAGAAGGAAGAGAAATGAAAATACATAAAAGCCATTCACAAACAATTCTACAGAAAGAACACTGTGTGGGAAAACTACAGAGCATTTCAGAAAAAAGCACTGTATTTCAAAGATGGTACAACAATCACAGAAAGCCTGGAATGTGTGTATATACTTAGCTTCTAGTATGATCAACATTCCTTTTCTGAAACTTGATACAAGTGTATTTAAAACAATTTTTTGCTCTTGCACACAACTATACCAACAAAAAGAGAGTTCAAAAGTACTTTAAGCAGCTCACACCATGTAAAAGCAGTCTTGTATATAAAACACATTTTAGAACAAGATACTCAAAATCTCTTCACTTAATTAACGTACAGTTGGATCCTGTACATTCAGAAATGGCCCATTGAGTTTAATGAGGTGTGCTCTCAGAAAGTTTGCCTGTGAAACTGCAGCCTAAATCTTGAAATGTCTGGGGAGATTAGAAAGGTTTCATGCTGCCTCCTAGTGGTTAACAAAGATGAGTTTTCAGGGAAGGAATACCACTTTGACAAGGATTTCAAGTAACAGGTAAATATATGAAGCTTCCTTAGATTGATTGGAGCTGCTGGTTTGTCCAGACAATCACTGTCTGCTGTGATTGTGACTGTGACTATGTCAGAAGTTGTGTGGGATCTTCCAACAGGGAGTATTTTACTGCAAAATACATTTGGCCAAAATCTCTTCATTGGGCATATGGGGGACTGAACTAACAGGTGCAAGATATGTACACACTTTTGCACAGAGAACTGTGACAATACATATGGACGGTGATGGGGACGCTACCAAAACTGCCTTTCTGCAAAGCATGCCTGTAAACAGAAACTAGAGCAGCACCTTCCATTACTTTCCCCAATAGTTTGTTTATATTTTAGTTATACCATGAATAGCATGGGAAAGATTCCCCCTAAAAATAGCTGAAACACAGTAGGTTCCCTGAACATTCTCTATAAAATAGCTAAGACAGTAAAGAAAAGTGTATCTCCCATTGGTGGTAAATGATGAATGTCAAATGTTCAGATAAAAACATAAAAATCAATTAGGCCCTTCCATATATTTAATGTACATCAAGTACTTCTCAAACCAAATGACAGGTTAAGAATTAGGCCTCAATACAAGCAATTAAAATGCATGCTGGTGCTGAGGGACATGTACAGCTATGCATGTATGGCTCAGTCTGTCTCACTGCGGATCCTACACAGCATCACAAATTAACTGGCTGTGGAGAGTCCTAAGACTTTAAATGTATTGTAGTACTACTGTAACACCCATCAGAGCCAATATTCCACTCATACTTTCTTTCATTAAACAAGAAAAGACAATTTGTCTTTCTTTTGTTCATTTAGGAATCACAAATTCCAGACAATCAGCTCCTTCTCATTTCTAAGCATCAAACTAGAAGTTAAAGGAAATGAAAATTCCTTGCAATTAACCATTTTTCTCTCCTAGGACAGGATTTCAGAGAAACATGCCTCAGCCATCAGACTGGCAAATTAAGGTTGTATTTGCTTTTCAATGGCCAAACACAAAACAAAGCAAGTGAAATGCAAGATATATAGGTAAAGCAAATCATGCTGTAGATGCCTTCCACACTTGAGATTATGCCTCTTCTAAAAACAAGCTAAACGTATTGTCTAGTTTAACAATGAAAGAGGCTGAGGGATGATGGGAGGGAGAGAACGAAGGAGAAAACAAGGCCATCAGGTAGAGCAAGTTAGCTGCTGCTCTGATCTCCACCCAATAAAGAGGCTTGTCATGGCCAAAGACAATCTGTTCCTTTCTTCTTCTTCTTCTTCTTCTTCTTCTTCTTCTTCTTCTTCTTCTTCTTCTTCTCCTTCTCCTCTTCCTCCTCCTCCTCCTCCTCCTCCTTCTGTATTTACCTTGATGCTAAGGATCCTTGTTTCCACTTCCCCTCCCACCCTGGATATTCAGACAGAGTTCAAGGGAAGAGAAAGACATTTCATTTTCCTACTTCCAACTTCTGCAACACCCCTTCTCTTTTCCTAAAGGGTAAGGTGTCACTGCCTAGCTTCATTATCACTTCTTTCCCCCCTCCCTCCCTTCCTTTTCTGAGGTAGTCTTTACAGTTAACATCTGCTTTTAGAGCTTACTTCTAAAAAACAAACACCCTCCCCCACCAAATTGTGATGTCATTTATGTTCCTTTACTTAGGAACGTCACCGGGGCACTCCCCTTCACAGATGTGGTCTCTATGCTTTGTATGTGGCACTTTGGAAAACCTTCCAGTTTCCAGAGCAGCTGTACTGAACAATCAGAAGCTTGTCTTTTGGCATAATGGAGGGTAAATGTCTAGTCATTCAGGTCCCTCAAAAATAGGAAAGTAGTTTGAGGACATGGTGTGATGGTAGTCTGGTGTTGCCTTTTTCCTACCTATTTCCCACTTAGAGTTTGTCAGGGTGGGTGGGTGGTGACAGGGGATCCAGAAGATGGACACCCTCCTCCTACAAACAAAATACCCTGGGAGTAGACTGCCAGCTCGGTGCTAGGAGAACAAAATGAAGCTGGAATGAATGTTATTTTAAAAAAAGGGGGTAAAAAAAGACCCATGACATATGTTATAGGGGAACCCTGATAACAGTTGCTCACTAATCCTGGATGTCTAAGGCCTGGTCCATTAAGGCAAGATCATTATGTTTGAATTGGAGATTGGAAATGTTGCTTTTCTGGACTACAATTCCCAGAATCCCCCAGGGTGTTGTAGTTCCCAAATATAATGCTTCCAAGTTCTGATCTGCACCAGTCTCTTAACACTGTGAAGGTTATCCTTTCTATGATCCTACTCATTAAATAGTATTAGGTAATGTTACAAAGCAAACCTCTTCCGTTCCCTTTAACTCTTGCAAACTGCTTTAGAAACTAATTTGACTGAAATATGGGACATTACTACTATAGTGGCTGCTACTGCTAACTTTTTCAAGCACATTATGCCCTGGAAAACTACTCTAGAAGCAGGAAGTGTTATCCTGGAACTGTCCAGAATAACAGGAGCTTAATTATTTGCTTACAAAGTCATTTGAAATGGTGAGTCTCAGAAAGTGATAAGTTAACCGGAAAAATAGTGAAGCAAACTGACTAATGTTGAAAATGTTTTGATTCACAATGTGGCCATTCTACCCAGCTGCATGCACACACGTGCACGCACGCACGCACACACACACACAATACCAGAATTCTGTGGTATGCCAAATCCTTAGACATTGGTCTTATATTGTTATATTTGTAGTTTTATTGCTTTTTGTTTATTTGATTTGGCTTTTTGCAGTATATGTCAGTACTTGAAGCTCTCCAGTCAATTTTGTTTTATGTATGGCTTGATGCTGTAACAATAAAGTATGTATGTGGTATGTACTTGTGGATGCATGATCGATATGCACTCATAGGCTGGGTGCTAGAACGACTGATGGAGGGGTGATGGAATGTTGGGTACAGGGCTGAATGCTGATTGTTTGGTGTGTTTGAAATAGGAAGGAATGTTATGTGGAGTGGCAGTCGGTCTGTTTCAGGGTGAGGATTCTGTTTAAGGAATCTGATGTGTGAAGTCTGTCTGAATAGGTGGTCTTGAGTTCGGATATAGGAAAGTAGTCTGTGGTGACGTGTGTTTGAATACTGTAGAGGAATATAAAATTACAGTGGTTTTTCCCTTCAGTCTACCTAGAAAATTATCTACACCTGTTCTCATTTACCTGTCCATCCTTAATAAACTATTTTAGTTTGTTCCCAAATAAAACTCTCCTTAATTTTTTATTTTAAGTATAGGTTTAATGTAGTGCTTTTAGCAGTCAAGTAACACACGATGTAACACATGTGGGTCTGTAGACTGTGCAGAAGCAGAAAATTAGAAAGCTAAAGTTTTCAATGAAGAGGAATTCTTCACTCAATGGCAAATCAAAATATAAATACCAGTGGGGACAAGGTGACACTGGCTGGGTGGCAGTGGGGCAGCTCCAGATCCTTAGAAAAGGTTTGAGGATTTTCATTCTTGGGCAAACACGTCAATCAGCAGCATGAATATAGAGGTGACTGGGTTTGGGGTGAATGTGCCAGGTGTCTATGACTTATAGCATGTGTGTATCCCACTAGTGTAGTAGTTGTGAGTAGGGATATCCACCTATATATGTTACACAAGGGGAGGGTAAAAAACAAAGGAAAAGAATGGGAATTAGAAATATATGCATGCCTTTACATATTTATGTGACTTGGTCTCTAAATGTTCATAAGATAGTTTTTGCTTCTGTTGGGGAAACAGTAAAACTCATATTTCGGGTAACAGGAAGAAGGAATAATAACCTCTTTCATCAATAAAATGCTTAGTCCTTTTGCTTGTGCATTTCACTACTGGGTCAGCTGTATTTGTTTCACTTTGCACATTTGATTGGCAGAAGAAACACTGGTAGAATGTGTTTTTAAAATAAAAACTTCTATAAATGGGAAGCACAGATGCGTAACATTGGGCTGTAATTAAGATATATGAGAACTACATTAAGGTATTAGACCTATGAAATAAAATTGGGCAAAATTATGCCAGACTGTGTTTCAGATTCAAATGGACCATGTTGTAGCACCAGAAATAATGATTCATGGTTTACCCATCTATATTTTATCAGGCTCTCAAAATTTCACTTTCAAGGAGCTGTTGGCTTGGTAAATAAGAAAAACCAGGAGTGCTCACCAAACGGAACATACTGAGCTTGGCAGTTTCTGTGCAAGCCTGCTTGCAACTGAATAGTCTGGAACATTCTGGGGATCGTAAACAGCTGACTTGGCAGGAAAGGGGGGGAAAGCATTTTTTTAAAAAAAACCCAGAGGTCTGGATTAAATTTGTAAGCAATATACAACACAAACATTGGCTTTATTTCCCACAGAATTATAATCCAGTTATTTCCATTAACCTGTCATAGTTTTAGGGAAATAGAATATACAGCAACATAGTAGCATTTTCTGTAAATCATTGCCAAGGGTTCTGTGTAAAGTACGTAACGTCTCAGTTGTTGGAATAAATCAGTATGTGGCCTATAACAAGGCAGGTGAAACAGATATTTGAACTTGTTTCCAGTATCTGAAAATTTAGTTTCCTAAAACACTTGAGCCCAGAATCGTCACACCCTACAGCACTGTTTCCAAACCTTGGTGTCAGACTTGCATGTCTTGTACAAGAAGACACTGCAAAAGGTGTATTTGAAGGAATAACGAGGCCATGGATAATGAAGCTCTTTAGAATCAGTTCTTATTCTTAAACAGTGTTCTAGATGTCAAACACCAGCCGGTATTCTCTCCAACCCTTATCTGTAATGGAGTCAAAGTAACAGTAAAATGTGAGTTGAGAAATCATTCTCCTCTCATGTTGCTCATTGTCCATTTCTGTTTGCCTACTCCAGGCGTACAACGCCAGCCCACAAACCAGCCAACCCATGGGCATCTGGAGGAATTTTTCTGAGAGGGGCAAACCAGCATTTTAATATATCAGCATACTTTATAGCCATAGTGCACACCTTTCCAACACATATCGCTTTCCTCTGATTTTTAGTGACGAGGAAGAAGAAATTAGGGGTGTCAGTGAAGTAAAAGCAATTGCTATTATCAGAGAAGGGCACACACTTTTTTCAGCTCACTTGTCTTTTCTACTTTTTACTTTTTGCAGACTTGGACTGCTCTGGGGCCTTGAGACCTTAGGGTGCAATCAGAGAGCTGCAAAAGTGCACATTTGATCGCACTGGAAGGGTCACTTTAATGGGAGTGATCTCCCTTAAAGAGACTATCCTGTCTGCTGGAGGATCACCCCAGTCCAGCCCCCAAAAGTAGAAGCCTCACAGCTGGACCCAAAAGGTCCAGCTTGGGTACTGATTAGGGTCAGGTTGGAGTGCATTTACCTGCACAGCATGTGATCATCAGGGAAAAGATTGCATTGGATCACTCCACAAGCAGTCCAAACAGTGACCTATTTCCCTGAGTGATCACACCCTTAGTTTATATTTTAAACTTAACTTTGAAGCTGCAGTTTTCACAATGGATCAGGTTTCTTCTTTTGGGAAATTCTGTACCTCCCTAATCAGAGTTTTCTATTGTGATTTTTACACATTGCTAGGTGTGTTGGAATTCCAGCCTGCATACTGCTGTAAATGAACGTTGAGTTCCTAAAATCATCTTATGTTATTCTTATTTTATATTTATTTCTACAACCTGCTCTCACACGTCAGTAGCTCAGACTTCACTACTTTATTTTACATTTTATTCTAATTTTCCTGGACCAATTTTTTTCCACATTCCCTTAAACCTTCATGAACCTCCTCCCTGAAGTAGGTAGCTACACGCTTTCTCAGTCTTCAGGTGAAATAATGCTAAATGGCTGGAAATGTAATAAGAGAAATGCAGTGTTTTGTAAAGAGCTACGGTAATCGTGGCTAATTTTGCATGATATAACTTCAGCAGATACATTAATCTGAGTTGTTCTACATTACACATTTTATTTAATCATTGCATTATATTTTGACTAAAGCTCATTGATTTTCTACTGTGTATTGTAACATTTCTTAGATCTTATTCCTTGTTTATTTACTGTGATTTGAATGGATTTTCAAATTAATTGCACCTGTTTATGTTCTCATGCCATGTCTGGTTACACTTCTCACCCACTGAGGCAAATATTGTACCTCATTTTCAATCTACAGAGCTTGGAAGTAACTAGTTATAATTCAATTATTTTTTGGTAATCAGTAATGTAATTAGTAGCCACAATGTTACCTTCTAGTTATAACAAATAACATGTCAGCTACTTAGGTCTAGTGAACCTGTGTACTTTCAAGACTTACTTTTTATGAGCATTACAATACATTTTTGGAGACATTTTGCTAAGAATTTTTCAGGTGTTATGCTATTCTCTTATCAATCCAAAGTACCAAATGAAATATTCTTTCAGTTTATCTTTTGCATTTTTATATTTTTAAGATGCAATATCTGAGCTAGCCACTGATTTCCAAAGTAAAAAAATGCACAGTGTGAACACAAATTCAAGATTACAGTGGTGCCTCGCTAGACGATGTTAATCCGTTCCACGAAGATCGCTGTCTAGCAAAAACATCATCTAGCGAAGCACGTTTTCCCATTGGAATGCATTGAAATCTCTTCAATGCGTTCCAAGGGAAAACTCAGTCGTCTAGCGAAAATCTCCCATAGGGAAACATCGTCTAGCGAGTGTGGGTCCCCGTCGGAATGCACTGACAGCTTTTGACCACTAGTCGGCGCATTCCTATGGGGAAACCTCATCGTCTAGCGAAAATTCCCCATAGGAGACCATCGTTTTGCGAAGCGCAGTAGCGATCGCAAAAAGGCATCGTCTAGCGATTTCCTCGTCCTGCGAGGCAATCGTCTAGCGAGGCACCACTGTATATGGATTCATTTTTAGCTTCATATAAAACATCCTCCTGGTATAATGGTGATATATCCCTCTTACTGGTTCAGTGTATATTTACAGGGGAAATAGGGTTCTATTTTGCACTATCTGTTCTGATTACAGAATTGGTCAACAGTAGTTCTCCTGGATTAATCAATAAATCAAATCCATAAATCAAATATAGGATCTTACATATTTGCAAAACAAGTGAAGCACACTCAGTGGTTCATCTTAAATCAAATTATGTGCACTGCTACCAATGGAGGTCACAGAACTTACATTTTTGCCAGCACCTAGGCCCTATGTCATGTGCCAGAAATAGGAAGATGTCATTTGCTGAAGTGTTGCTGCCAGATGCATTGCTGCCAGTGTGGTGTAGCTGATAGAGTGACAGACTAGGATCCAGAAGACCTGGGTTTGAATCCCTATTTAGCCATGGAAACTCACTGAGTGGTGGCAAGGATAAAACCGCTCCTTAAATATCTTACATGTCTCGAAAGTCCTATTAGGGTCCTTGTGAACCATTGACTAACTATCCTACATGATAGTGAGTTCTCTGCACCTATCTGTATGTATGTGTAAATAACTGAACCAGAATCCTGCACCATATCCTTATGAATCTAAGTTAGATGGTTACCTTTGATAGCATTTGGACTGACAGGACTAAATATATCAGATAACTTGCAAGTCATGAAATGTAATTTATATAATTGAATGCAGACTCCCAGTGTGTTGTATTCAGCCAAAAAAGCTTATGTACAAGCACATTTTTGGAACCACAAATCTTCAGTTTTGATGGGGGAGGGTAAAAGAACCACCAATTGTGAATCACTTCCTTCAGAATACCAGAGCCAATCTGCTCTGGAAATGAAATACGTACCACTTGATTCAAGAACATTGTAAACATAAGAGACCCTCTTAATGGGTAGACTTGTCAGTTTTACACTACATAGTCTCAACTCCCCCTGCCACTCAACTACTACAAATGCTGTAGTTAGGAATATTTCATTACCTGTGTTCTGTAACTGCCACCTTGGCTACAACGTACTTTAATTCATACTAGAGTGGCAGAAGAAACTGGGAGTCAAAGCATTGTGCCATGACACTTGGATATGTTTGTTTTGTTAGTCATCATAGGCATCCTTCAGTCTCGAGAGACTATGGTAACGTGCTCTGTATGGAGGACTTGGAACAGCGTCTAGTGTTTTGACGCTGTACGCGAAGCTGGAGTGTCCTCTCCAGGGCACGAAGCCTGGGTAAAATAATATGGAGGATAGGCTGTTACCCAAGCAGCAAATCCCCTCTCTCCACGTCACTGAAATAGTCCAATGGAAAGGCAAGAGCCAATACAACTGGTTTCAGCGACGTCGCAGGAGTTGACAGAATGACACGAACTGCCTCCAGGACTCCGGCTCCGGATTTTGCCTCAAGGTTAACTCCTGAAGCCTTTTCCATCGGTGGATATAGCCACAAGGCAGTGGAGGTTTGAAGTCAGAGTTTTCTTTCTCCTAGATGGGCTGCCTTCCAGGGCTGACGAGTCCCACCTACCCGGCCTGCTCCCTCATGGCATGGAGGATGATGGCGGCGCCTCAGTGGGGGTTTGAAATCAGAGTTTTCCTTCTCCTAGATGGGCTGCCTTCCAGGGCTGACAAGTCCCACCTACCCGGCCTGCTCCCTCATGGCATGGAGGCCAATGGCGGCGCCTCAGTGGGGGTTTGAAGTCGGAGTTTTCCTTCTCCTAGATGGGCTGCCTTCCAGGGCTGACGAGTCCCACCTACCCGGCCTGCTCCCTCATGGCATGGAGGATGATGGCGGCGCCTCAGTGGGGGTTTGAAGTCGGAGTTTTCCTTCTCCTAGATGGGCTGCCTTCCAGGGCTGAATGAGTCCCACCTACCCGGCCTGTTCCCTCATGGCATGGAGGACGATGGCGGTGCCTCAGTGGGGGTTTGAAGTTGGAGTTTTCCTTCTCCTAGATGGGCTGCCTTCCAGGGCTGAACGAGTCCCACCTACCCGGCCTGCTCCCTCATGGCATGGAGGACGATGGCGGCGCCTCAGTGGGGGTTTGAAATCATTGTCTATCTTTCCAAACTATTGATTAGGTCTTCCAGAGAGTTCTGGGGGCTGATCATTCCGCTTCCTGGGGCTTCAAGATCAACCGGAGCCCAAAGATGTTCAAATTCCTCTGAAGTCGAGGGCGCCTCCAGGAGTCTTTCCAAACTATTGATTAAGTCCTCCAGAGAGTCCCGGGGGCTGATCATTCCACTTCCCGGGGCTTCAAGATGAACCGGAGCCCTGGAAACCAAAGGCCGCGCAGGACTGCTCCGGCCTCCCATCTGCAGCTGGAACTCGCTGTAGATGATGGGGGCAGGTTCTCTGACGTCTCCCCCACCGTGGGTAGGCGAAGGCAAAGGGGACCTGGGCCAAAGATGTTCAAATTCCTCTGAAGTCGAGGGCGCCTCCAGAGGTCTGTCCAGGTCAGAGGGCAGGTCTTCTCGGGAGACATCTCGGCTGCTCCTGGTTCTGCTGGGGGGCTGCACTTCCAGCGAATCCCACAAAGCTGAAGCCTCCGCTGGAGCCGGCAGCTGCTCTTCCTCTTTTTGATGTTCCTCAGAGATTCTCTCAAGATCATCAGCAGGGCCTTCCGGGTCCCCAGTGTTCATTGAACCCAAGGAAGCTGAAGTCCTCAAGTCTGCCTCTACCTCCTGCTCCTTCTCCTCTTGAGGCTCTTTTTTTTCCTCCACAGAGGCACTTTCAGGTTCATCCTCGACCTCTGGGGTGCCTCCACAGAAAAACATGCACCACCTCCACAGATGCTGGCTGTTGCCGTCTATACCAGCTTGTGGGCACAGGCTACTGTGCCAGAAAGAACTGGTGGAAACCTAGGGTATCTATTAAGAAGCAAAAGCCGTTGCTGCCAGGACAGAACAGAATCCAGGGGAGGGCAGAACTAAGAAGGCCAGCCTGACTCACTAGCTAGAGGCTGACCTCTATCTCTGCTGCTTCCATGGAATTGGCATTTTCGACCAACCACTCCAGCCTGTGCTGAACGAACGTCTGGTCGTCACAACAGGCCAGCGACATTCCCAGTGCTTTATATAAGAAGCTCTGAAAGAGAAGGAGGGGTGGACAAGAGGGTAGGTTTCAGCGGGAAATTAGGAGACATCTCTTGATCGTTGGGTGGGCTGTCCTTCTCTGGAGGTCTTCAAGCAGAGGCTGGACAACTGTGGTCGACATCCTGCTGCTTCCTGTGGAAAGTCAAACTGGAGAAGGCCCACGGAATCCACAGAATGGATGGAGGCCAAATCTCCACCGATTCAATGGGCTTAGGCTAGTGCGACTTCCTGTGCTGAGGAACAGGATTTCAGCTGCTCTGTTGTGAAGCTGATGCTTCATCCAAGTTGGGCTAGAGAGACGGAGGTCTAACCCAGTTTGGAGCAGCTTTGCATGTTCGTGGGATGAGCTGTGATTTATATTGAAGAGACCTCAGCACAGCTTTCCTGCTCCCTTGGACACTGGGATACTGTCATTGTCCCAGCCGTCAAGCAACAGACGTTTCACTCCTGGATGTGTGGATCTGAACTTAACTATTCACAAGATTTCACACTTCTTGGAAGGTTTCAGCAGAGTGTTTACCAACTTAAACATTCCAAATATATATCACTTTTAGAGAAAATACCCATTAAAGTGTATCTATAGGGAGAAACTACAGATTTTACTCTTTACCCCGCCTGTGTTGATGTACTCTGAGAGGGGATTTTGAAACATTCATAGATCAGTTTGGGAGCAGAACAGAATGATAGGTAAACCGTTGGAGCTTGATTCTAAAACCTGTGGAACTTTGTACACCCAAGCAGTAATCTCCACAAAAAATAGCAGATGATGGAACCCAAAGACAAAGAATTGAGACCACCAACCCTTTCAGATCTGCACCAGATCTTATGGGCTGAGGATCACAATCAAAATACTGAAGGTTTAAAGAGAACCAAACTTCATTCCCCACCCTAACCCCTTCCATTCCCAGAGTCTCATGCAAAAGCATCAGAGAAGTTGCTGGACAACCATCATGTGGCCTGGAGAAGCTCCCACTGTTGCCCTGGTATATCCGACTGGCAGATGTTGGTCACTAATCTGCTGGACTGGCTTTCTAAGCACAAGCTGCTGACAAAGTGCTGGATGAAGCTGCCTTTCATCTTCCATTTCTGATGATGGTGTCATGCCTCCAATTTCATTTCTTCTTCAGAGTCGTTGTAACTTGTGGTCACTGGTGATCCTTCCCCGCCGCCTATTTCAGTCCCCAAACTGTTAGAATACTTCACCTGATGATGGTGTCATGCCTCCAATTTCATATCTTCTTCAGAGTCATTGTAACTTGTGGTCACTGGTGATCCTTCCCCGCCACCTATTTCAGTCCCCAAACTGTTAGAATACTTCACCTGATGTTGGTATCATGCCTTCATATCTTGTTCACAGGAGTTGTGACGTCTGGCAACGGGTGATTTCCTGGGGGGGGGGGGAGTATAAAGGCAACTGCAACAAAGGCAGTAAAATAGATTTGACTTCCTCACCCCAGTTGTTTTGTTGGAGGAAAGGTCTTGGGTCTTTTCCTCTTTTTTGTTTTTAGGAGTTGTTGCCAAGCTGCTTTCCTCTGTTGAGGACATGATGACTCTACCTAAAGTCTCTGCTGGAGACTTTATAAAGTTGAAGAAAAGTGACATCACAAAGTGTGGTCAAGGTATTGTTACCCGGTGTGGGGGTGCCATTCCCAAGGTTGCTAAGCCACATGGGTGTTGTAGTCTACCTGCGCAAACATCAGTCCCCGTTCATGGGAGGCAATAGGGCTGCAACTTTAATGAGAAACTGGGGAACAAACCTTTTCAAGGGACCCATCGGCATAACTGGGCATCTGATCTTCCAGTTCTATGATCAGATTTTGGCTCCACCTGTCATCCTCGATGGTTTTCAGTGACGTCCTCAGAAACTGCAGAAGTTTTGTTAGTAGCTCTAATAAATATACGATTTAAGGGAATCCCAGCATTCCTCTGAGACAACTTGTCTGAAATGTTGTTTAATGATTAAAAATCATAAGTGCATAGACATATGTCCACACACACATTAGCAAAGATGCTCCAGTTCTTTCCATATGGCTGGATATCCCTGCCATGCACAGCTTACACCAAGAATGTAGGAAAGGCTTTATTTGACTCGTTTCTAATCAGCAGAAGCCTTTATTTTGCTTGTAATTGAAAACTTATCAATAGCTAATCCCCCTCTATGCATATCTACTAATGGGTAATTCCATGGGTTTTATTTCAGAGTTTGTTTCTATGAGCACAATAAAATAAAACATTTGTTATGTGTGGAAGACAATGTGCCTACTTATACAGATGGAGGTTAGAGAGTGGCAATAAATTTTGTGATGATTGTTAAGGTAAGGCTCCTGCCCAACAGTCTGTAGCTTTAAGGCATGTGAGGGTGGGGGTTTAGGAGGCTCCCTTATGCCACAACAACCGCTCAAAAAAAAAAAAAAAAAAAAAAAAGAGGAGAAAGTCACTTGATGTAGCTGAAGCTTAGAATGATCACTGTGAACAAGATTGGTTTGGAACATCAATGGCATACAGCAAGGAAGTCCAAGACATCTTTCAAACAGAAAGGGTAGGAACACAGCTCTTTGCCCAGGGTGAAAAAGGCACTGCCATTTAACCAAATGCCATGCATCCATCTCATTGCTAGGGTTGCAGAAATCAATTCTCTTCAGCCTCTGCAGTACCAGTTTAAGCTTCAGCAGGTAGGAAGAAGAGAAAGGATCACCAGCCACATAAGCAGCAGGATGGCTGGCAGACGGGTGAAAACAGATATTGAGCATCCTCCCCACAGAGGTGAGTAATTTCAGCCCAGACAGTTCACACTGGCAGAACTCCCCCCCCCCCCTTGAAACTTTCATTACTGAAACAGCTACTGAAACAAATGGCCCTTCCATCTGCCTTGACTCCCAAGAGTGCAACAATATATCAATCACCAATTATAATGGTTATTTGCAATGTCTTGTTCATAGCTAAAAAGAAGCCAGTGCATTTCCCCTCCTGCGCTTTCTGCTACTAAACAAATGATACACCTGGATGTATCCAGATAATTCAACTCTCACAGCACCATTCACTTCTTACAAAGCACAGCTTAGACCAAACCATGGGTGTCAGAGCAGGGGGAAGAACAGATTCAATCAGTGATTGACTTTTGCAGCATGAAAATATTATTCAGCAATGCCAATGAGGAATGCAAATAAATCAAATAAAAATGCAAACACACTGTACTATATACTGATTTAAATGTTAGTGCTGCTGTCTTTGCAGATATATGGTGGAAGAGGAGGAGAAGGAAAAGGAGTTTTCATTGATATTGAAATAGGGAGCAGGATGCACATGCTTGCATAGACTTTGCAGCTAGAAGGTCCAGATACAACCACCACCATATCTAGTTAACAGGATCTGGTAGCAGGTGTAGAGAAAGGTCTCTGCTTGAGACTTAAAGAGCTATCCCAAGCCATGAAGCAAAAGTGAGTCTAGACCCACTGAATCAATGAAGCTTTCCTAAGTGTTGACTTACCAGTTTACCATTGATTTACATTGCATTTAGGACCAAGTAGACAATACCTAGCTGAACAGATTGCGCAAATGACCACACAACTCCCTTTTAGCCTGTTGTGAGGTGTGCATCGGGAAGTGCCTTGTGAATAGGACTTCTGCCCCGCATGATTTTTGGTACCATTGCCACAGCTTTGCACTGTGCACGCAGAGCTGTGCAACAGGATTTCAGTCAACATGACTTAAAATTAAGTTAAGTTCCATGACTTTTGAGGGCTCTTACAATTTTTCTGTGCTATTCAGGTGCCCAGCCTGCTGAAGTGGCATTTTCTCTACGAAAACATGCTGTTTGAATTTTTTAAGTGGTTCAATAACTGCATTACCCTACACTTGCATTAAAATAAGGTAGTTTTGCATATCTCTTCTGTTCACTCTAGAGTGTTCAAAGTACTCCTCATGCACTGTCTCAGTATTCCAAAGAAAGTATAGCTTAGTGTCCATATCTTCAAACTGCAGGTGAAAAGCTGAGTGTTAGCAGATTGTTTAAAGACACTGAATGAGTTTATTACTGAGTTGAGATTTGAATTAGGGATCTTGGGGCAGGAGGAAGGTCATTACTTTCATACTTATCCTTGATCAGTTTTCAAAATACAAACATGTGGCAAACATGTTAACATTTTGGTTAGTGTTAGGGGGTTGGTTCTCATGTACATATCTTGTGCTTTCTGAACACACTGTGCACCCAACCTACTAGCAAACAGAGTCTGCCAACATCTGCTTCTTGGCTTCTTTAGCATAATAAATCACACTTAGAATAGGTCACTTGAATCAATGGAAATTACAGAGGAGTTGACTCACTAAATCCCCATTGATTCAATGGGCTTACTCTAGTGCAACTTACTATGCCAAGTAGCAGGATTTTGGCCGCTGTTTACAATGCTTCAGGTGACAATATTATAGAATGTCTACCTTGTGGGTCTAGTTCTATGTGAATTCTACAACAAATCATGACTCAGGGGGGTGGTTCTAAAATGTCCCCATTCAGGTGCACAAGGGTGAAATATATTTCAACAAGTTTTTGACACAATATTTCATACCAATGTAGTGTTTACAAGAGAGCTGTCAGCTTTGCCTGTTACATACTGGTTTTCCCCCCATTATTTTTATTTTCTTAAACATGGTAATTTCCTGACATCTGGAGCTATTTAACCTTCTTGAAAGTTACCTCTTCTCCTTATTTTGGATAAGTCAACACTTGCAGCATATAAACCAGTGTTCCCTAAAAATGGTGCTTTCCATATGTTTTTGGCTATAACTCCCACCACCTGTGGCTAGGCTGCCTGGAATCATGAGAGCAGTATCCTAAAATATTTGGAGGCAGTGGCACAGTGTGGCTTGCCAGAACCCGGGGCAAATGTTGTGCCTCCTAACCCATGGACCTGCGCCCCTCCTCCTCACTCCGTTCCCAATAGGAGTGCCCCTGTGGCACCCTATTCTTCCTCCATCACCATCTCTCCTTCCCCCATCTTCCTCCAACTCCTTCTTGCTTACCTTGCCCTGGGCTCAGCCAGGGCCCAGAGGGGGTCTGCTGCGCCTCCAGCTCCCACTGCTCTGCTGCCGCCGCCACCTCCTGCAGTGCCCGCATGGCACTGCTCTGCTCCCACCACCGGTCCAGCAGGAAGACGCTGCCAGCCAGGCTCAGTGCCACCAACAGCCCAAAGACAGCGAGGAAGAGGCACAGGGGCACGCGGACCCCTGATGCCCCCAGCCTGTCCTGCATTACTCCAGCTGCCCAGCAGCAACAGCAGCAGCAGCAGTAGCAGCTACACCCCCTCCACCAGCCTGGGTCAGAGGGAGGCTACTGGCGTGCTCTCCTCAACAGGGCAGTCTAATCCCCTTCATTGCCCAGCACTGCGCTTGTGCTGGACTGCAGGTGGCTGTCTCACCCTCCTCTCCAGACAGCCTCAGTAGGCAGGGAGGCATGGGGGGTGGCAGCGGGTGGGCGGGAGGGAGAGAGAGAGGATGGATGGATGGATGGATGGAGCCACCCAGGCTAGGCCAGTGGCAATTTGGAGCATGGGACCCCCAAAGGGTGGTGGTTGTGCCCCTAACAAGGTTGCCTCCTGGGGCAACCACCCCTCTGCCCCCCATGTTACACCACTGTTTGGAGGGCACTTGATTTGGCAAGGCTAAAGTAGATAAGGGCCATAACTAAGACAGGACAACCAGGGCTTTGCCCCAGGGTGCCAAATTTACAGCAAGTGTCCCTCCTCCAGCTGCCAAAAGCAAAGGCACTTAGCTACATTTCTGGAACTGGCCTGGCCAATTAACACCAGGGGAAAAAGATGATGACAGACCATGCCTCTAGGACAGAGGTTGCTGGCTGCCCAGCCAATAGACTAGACTACTAGGGAGGAGCAGAAGAAAAGTGGTTGTTATCGTAGGCCTTGCCATGGCAGAAAGGGCTACCTGGGCTCAGTAGAGACTTGGATGAGGAAGCAGCAACCAGAAAGGAAGCTGGTCTTATCAGATCATGGGTAGACCAGGTCTTCTGCATTGGAGGGCAGGTCTTCCCAGGTCTTGAGTTTTCAATGCTGTAACTATTTCTTGTGTTATTTTCACATCACAAATTACAAAGATGATTTGGGGGTGCATTTTGAACTGTCTGCCCTGGGTGCCAAAACTGCCAGTTACAGTCTGAAGTAGAAATACGAATGGATGCTTTAGGAATAAGTAAAGTTTGCTCCATAATTTGTTTTTGCCCATGCTAGCCCAAATTAGTAGCTACTTTAAACATGAATCATTCAAAGTAAGTAAGTAAGGAACAAAGTCAGAAGTGTATTGAACAACAACAACAACAACAACAAAAAGGCACTGAAATCTTAATGTAAATACCAGAGGCAGGAAAAAGCAAGAATATAGATTTTCAGCTTCCTTGTCAGTGCTTTCTGCAATCACCTGATTCAACCCAACCTCACAAACAGTCATTAGAACTCAATTTTGAAAGAATTATGTGCTGCAGACTGCTGTCTCCAGCCACCACTGCCCATTTAGAGAACATTTTGGCAGGGGACAGATGTATTTCGAGCCATCTACATAAATTGCCCAGGAGGAGCCATTGATAGGGATGGGGTTTCTCATGGCTATTGTGATTCTCTGTAAAAACCACCAGACATTTCTGATAAAATTGGCAAAATTGGGACTCTACATCTCAGCAAGCAGCCCAGCTAAGGCAAATGATTCTGACAGCAGCATAGAAAGGGGAAATATTCTAAAAGGACACACAGGACATTAGCAAAAGGCTATTGTATGTATTTAAATATTCATATTATCAGAAATGCCTTGTAAAGATCATTAACTTAGTTTAAACCACTGCTTCGCCATGAGAAAAGTGGGATATAATTCTTCACAGTGGAGAACCTACGGCACTCCCAACTGTTGTTAGACAACAACTCTAATTATCCCACCCATTAGTCATGTTAACTACATGGTGGATTGGAATTTGAGTCCAGTAACATCCCCAATCGTACTCTAAACAAACTTCCAAACTCCTGGAAAAAAAGCAGTAGCTATATTTGGGGATGTACTACAGTTTATGGCCAGAATCCTTCTGGTTATTTTACATATGTGTAAGAGATAACAAGGAACTCACCACAGCTAAATGCAGTTTAATGACAAGGCACCATGCACAATCAACCATGTAGCCAATATGCTACCAGGATCTCACCTTTCAACTGTAGTGACTTCCACATTTCCTCTTATGTGTGTCTAACTGAGCAACAGAAAGTTGGCTTTTGTGTCAGAAACCATCAGCTGTGTCACTGTGTGACTCTTGGAAAGAATGAAGCAAGGACTTACTCTTTCTGAGGCACAGCACAGAGTAAAACCTGCATATAAAAGTAGAGAAACATAGCAAAGCTGGCAGTATTCCATTGTAACTGGCTGCCTAATTTGAGACTCCTTTTTCCTTTCTTCTTTGGTGGGCACACCTTTCCTTAGAAGGGTGTATGTTTGTCTGTTTGATTCAATAATTAATGTGTAGTTAGTTGCATGCATTTTCTTTCCCCCTCATCAGCCATGAAAATGGCAAGATTATAAGTTGTCAAGCATTTCTCAAGTTTTTACCCAAGACAGAATGATAGGACCCCCCATGATGTATTTTAAACAACTGATTTGCTAAAAAATAGTGTTTTTCAGTCATTATGAACAACAGTAATTTACTGAACCCTTCAATCAACCAAAAGAACAAAAGACCATGAATTGGCAGGTGATTCATTTGTGTGCCTGTGTCCTTTGTTGTTATATACTGACATCTCCAAGGATGAGATGATCAAAATTCTAAATAAACAGCGCAAACTTATAACAAAAGTCAGGTAATATAGAAACTAAGGAAAACTGCTTGAAATAATAAAAAGAATCCACTCCATAGTTGAACTGCAACTGGAAGTGTTTCAAGAGATATTTGAAGGGGAGTCCATGAGCCATTGGGAAACAGTGGCATAATATTTACACAAATGTCCATCCCGCTGTGCTGAGAGAGCTCAAAGGAACGTATCTGAAACAAACTTACAAAGTAATTTTAAAAACACAGCCACTCTCCACTCCATACACACACTATGAGGAGAACCCAAAGAATCTGTGAAGGAGTAGACACCTAATTTATTTGTTTAGTTGAATAGTTTTCATACTTCTCATTCTGTAAAGTCATCATTTTAATTATAATGGCCAGGATCCTCTTGGGGGGAAAAACACATGTGCAATGGTAATCATGCAAGCAATCCCTACCCCATTCCCTTTGGCCAGGCTGCACATCATGTGATCAGTTGTGCACTGGTCATAAAATGAGTTATACCACCTGTGTCAAGGGCAGCCCTCCAAATGGGGTGGGGTGGGGAATATATTTGCGCAGGACCATTGCATCCATAGTTCTCCCCTGCAGGATTCTGGACTTTATATTTGTTTCTTAAGAATATTGTATGCATCCCTGAGATCCCTTGTAAATCAAGAGTAGCATAAAGTAAAGTAAAGTAAAGCTTTCACTTTATTTTCTAGAATTGCAAGTTCTTCATAGGATCCTCTTCAAAGGATCATCCTTTTATCTCTTCTGTATAGGTCTTCAGTACACTGCTCCCATTTTCTTTTTATTTTCTCCCAGTCAGATATTGTGCTTCCCTATTGGTCATTCAGCATTCCTAATCTAGTCTTAAATTTCCTTTGATTATTTCCCCCCTTTGTTGTTCTTCGCTATTTCTTTGCACTTGTTATTCTAACAATTCTCTTTGCCTCTATGTGACAGTCACTGAAAACTTACATTTAGGGTTCTGACCCTATTGCTGTCACCTTTTCCTTTTGCTTCTTACCTGTCCTTTACAATTTTAAGTGTTTCTTCCATCATCCATCTTGGTCTTTCTTTCTTTCTTTCTTTCTTTCTTTCTTTCTTTCTTTCTTTCTTTCTTTCTTTCTTTCTTTCTTTCTTTCTTTCTTTCTTTCTTTCTTTCTTCCTTCCTTCCTTCCTTCCTTCCTTCCTTCCTTCCTTCCTTCCTTCCTTCCTTCCTTCCTTCCTACCTACCTACCTACCTACCTACCTACCTACTCCAAGAATTGTATCTTTGCATTCTTCCCTAATAATATCTCTGGTTCCAATCCACAGTTCTTCTGGTTCATGGTTAGTTGAGTTTAATAATGCAAATCTGTTCCTTATGTTGACTTCAAATTCATCAGAAATGCTGTTTAAATTACATTACAGCACTTCTTTTAGTATTTTTTCCCAGCTTTACTGAATTGTTGGATATTAACAGTTCATGATCAGTACCACAATCTGCTCCTGGTCTTATTTTGGCAGAGAGAATATAGCTTCTCCATCTTCTGCTTCCAATTATGCAATCTATTTGATTTCTATATTGACTGGAGATGTACACTAGTTCCAAAATTCAGATTTGGAATTAAAAATTCAGAATTACAGCTCTTCAGATTTGGAATCCAGAATTTTAAAATTCAGAATTTCTGGATATCCAGAACTCCATTACAGTCAATATGAATACTATATAATCATTATTTTCCACTTAAAAAAAACACGAACAGGCAAAACATTTTAAAAGGATTTTCCTGTGTCTTCTGACACCTTCCCAGTGATTATGCCAAACAGAAAGAGTGCACAGCAACAGCCCAAGTATTAGGATATGAATGTAATGGGCATACTGATTGAATTCTGAGGAGTGGGAATTAATCCTGGGCTGTAGTGGCTAATTTGCCATCATTAGGCATGCAGAAAAGTTCTTCTTTTAGAGACCAACCTTTTTCCAAAACTACATTGTCGCGCACCCCCAGTGTCCCTAGTTTGTTTCCCTCAAACCCAGGTCCCACCTTTGGGCACGACGTTCTTAATTCTCCATACACCAACTGCCACCAGTGGATCTTTATCCACACTTTACCAATAATGTTGTCTGGACACGTGTTGTCAAATATAACTGATTATTTATTGTTTAGTTGTAGAATCACATAAGTATATTAATAGATGTTGTATGATGTTTCACTCATTACTTGGACATTAGACACACGTCTTTATTGGTAGTACTTTCCATATAAATCACTGTGAATCACTGGAATACTATTATATGACTGTCTATTTATTTTACTTCTATCTTTTATCTATTCTTTAAACCATAAACCAACTGTACCACACCAACTTTCCAATCTCTCACATAAAACTTCTCCAAACCTTCACTCTCAGTTACCAACTGTCTCCCTGACCCCGCCCTCCTGTCCTCTCATAGGCTCCAGCTCTAGAGCTATACATGACGGACAGGTGGGACATGGGCATTCCGCCACATACATAAAGACAACTCATTCATCAAAGGGAAAAAGAGAAGCAGCTGATCAGTTGATACACTGAAAAGCCTTAGAACAAACAAATGTTGAAGATGGATAGTATTTTCATTTGGCCCCAGCCTCATTGCTGGACTGAAAGCCTATTCAAATTCACTTAAGTGCTACAATATCCCAAAATCTAGCTAAACCAAAAATATTAAATTGTATTCCCTTCTACAACAAGATAAGCAAGATCTTCTGCAATGGTCAAAGGTTCCTCTCTCATAGTTGTGTCAGGTGGTTCTGTTTGAGATGTCAACCTCCTAAAACAATTCTTCCTCTTCTAGACCCTACCCATACTTCTGCCCTCTTCATGTTTAAAATCATAATAGTTTTCCCAGTGAATTCTGGGAAAACTGGTACAATATGATTTGAGATGTGGCGCTTGCAGTAAAACTGTCATCAACTCAGGTTAGGAGTAAGTCAGTGAAGAACAAATGCATTTTATGTGGCTTGGGGTGATTTCACTTTGTATGACAGAAACACTTCAGTGTTGCAAAAAAAAAAAAAAAAAAGCTGATCCATTCAAAAGGTCCTTAAATATTTCTTGTTTAGTTTTGAATTCATTGTAAATAGAATCTTTCTATACACGTTTTTACATTTCTGTACATTTCATATTGCAGCCTACTCATTTTAATAAATTTGGGGAACAAACAAAGTATATATATTGTATTCCTGATACAAAACAAATGGTCTTGTTGAACATTCAAAATGGAGGATGCAAGTGGAATAGGTTTATCACCATCTGTTGCAAAACATTTATGTATTTTGATCTATTTTGAATAGGTGTTGGATTACATATAGGTATTTTAAAAATATGTGCATTTCAACATACTACATGACAGTCAGAAATTCCTGATTTCATTCATATTTAAACCTCAGTTTCTTTTCAATGCATAAAAGAATGAAGAGAATCTACAACATGCTGCTGTTATAAATTTTTCAACTCACAGCCCCTGTACCTGATGTTTTTGAAGACTGCAAATGAGAGCAATTAATTTCTTCAAGCATTCATTTATTACCAAAGGGACGTTGGAGTGGGGAATGACTGAAGTTTTCACTGGCAAAATTATCCAGCAACAGATTATAATCACAGCCAAATAAACTGCTATGCTTGAACACAACACATGTATAATTCTGCTGCTTCCCTTGAATTTATGAGCCATGTTTGTGCAACATTTTCCAGAACTAACAATGTATGGATAGGGGCAACAAGATTATGTCCCCAATCCCATCTGTCCATCTATTGATTCCAGGCTCTGAATACAGAAGGAAACCAGATTTATCATATTTCTGGCTGGAGTGTAGAAACAGAACATAGTGTTATATTTTCATCATCCATACAAATGGTACCCAGGAACACTACAAGTAAGGCTTAAAAGAGAAAGTAGCAGACTATAATTGGCTTTATATACAGTTCCCACCTGTATAAATATATATATAATCAGTTAAATACAACCCATACTTGTCAATAATACCTCCTCCTTCCAAGCTTCAAGTGGCAAATCTTGCTTGTGTACAGACAGCCCACCCACCAATTTAGACAGCTACTCTGTATCCATGTAACATGGATACAAAGACAGGAACAGAACTCTGCAACAGAACGAGATGTCAACGGTGTCCCTATGTCTGTCCTGGTAGCTCCATTGCAGGTTCCAGCAATAAGACCCACAATATCAGGGACTCATTTACTTGCTTATCTTCTAATGTGATATACACTATCTTCTGCCAGCAGTGGCCCTCTGCATTCTACAGAGGGAAGACAAATCTTTAGGCAAGAGACTAAACAGACACAAAGCTGACATCAGATATGGCAATGCACAAAACCCTGAAAACGTCAAGCTTAAAGGACACTCTGTCGCTGATCTCAAATTGGATATTACAACAAAAAGGAATTACAAAGGGATTTTTTTTTCTGAAAGCAAAAGTCTACAATTTAGCACTTCAAAGACAACAGCCTAGCCTTTGTGTATCAGCCAATGGACAATCTAAGTTACCTGACAACTTCACCTTTGTGAATAAGATGACAGCAGCACAAGTATCCCCATGGGGTGGGCTGTCTCACCTTCTCCCCAGTTTGGAAGAATTTCAATCGGCAAGCTCCCCTGTGGATGTGGGACATGGGAGACTCCCTGTTGACCAGAGGAACCCATGTCCAAGGACCCTGGGGTGCTAGAGCAGGGAACCTAGACGGAGGCCCAGGAGAGGGAGGTGCAAGCAGAGAACCGAGACCAGGAAGAACAACCCCTAGAGGAGAAGGGGGAAGAAGGCCCATGGCAGTTCATGGATATAAAGGAGGTGCTGGAGACAAAAGGTGAGAAGTCTTTGGAAGAAGAGAAAGGGGGAGTGGAACAGGGGGTCCAAACATTGGACCTGTTGCTAAATGTGATTGTGGTGGAGGAAGAGGGAGCCTCGGGGGGGGGGGATGCCTTGGAGGATCAAGATGAGGGCTTCCAGGCTGAGGAAGACACCCTTGAGGAACCTGAACCCCCAGGAGATTGGAGTAAATTTACCAGGAAGACCCCTGGACTGGGGCACTGGGGAAACTTTGAGAGCCAAGAGACAAGGCAGCGAAGCACCTCAACACCCCCCCCCAGTCACTTCCCCATTAGTGGGGGCGGAGGGAAGAACACTGTCCAGAGAGATGTTGTTCTTGTGAACCCAGGCTGCAAGAACCAACTACCAGCCAGCTCTAATGCTGGAGGAGACAGAGGCAGCAAGCGTGTCAGCGCCAGCTTTCAGAGGGGCCACAAGAGAGGAGGGACTGGAGCTGTCACTGTTGCCCTCAGTGTGGGCATATAAACCCTCCTCCTCATGGGTCTGGCCAGTACAGAGAACCCCACTAGGGGTAAAAAGACTCAAAACTCACCCAGAATGGAGTCTGCCTTTAGGACTGATCCAGAAAGATCACATGGTCCAAAACACTACTGCCAGATTGCTATTGGTTGCTAGGTGCATATACTGTAACTCTCATCTTATTCCATCCACAATGATTAGGGTACCCCTTTGTCCTAATTCACAGAAGAAAGCCCTCTGTTTAAATATTAAGCCTCCAGCTGGCCTAAAGATAAAGAACCAGAAGAAGAAAGAGCAAGGACATTGCAGTTGTCTCTTAACAGTGTGCACTTATACAGTAGATGAAGCAGGTAGCCAAGTTGACTAATCTCAGACTTCTCCAGTATGGTGACATGTGCAGTAATTAAAAAAAAAACATTCTGATAATAATATCCACATGTGCAGCTATCTATAAAAATTAGCTTATGCACATTTCTTGCCCACCTATATCCTAGCTTGTCCTTCATTCTGGGAATGTACAAATGGCTTCGCTTGCATTGACTGAACATCTAAATCTGGGCCTGGTTTAAACCGCTGATCCTAAGGGTTAACAAAATGCAGCCTGAGGGATACAACCAGGCCCCCTAACTCTGCTGTGCTGAGGGGGAAAAAAACCTAATGCAGTGTGAATATGGCCAATCACCCTCCCACGGCTTTGACTGGCCGTTGAAACAATATTTTGTCCCCTCACACTATTTTAAAAGCCTAATCCCACCACTTCCTGTGTCTCAAAAAAATAAATAAATGCTATTTCAGCCTTTGGGGTGGCACAATTGGCCATTTAGGGCCAAGACTCCCCCTCCCCCCCCATGGTCAATCATGCCACCCCAAAGGCTTCTGGGAGAACAGCTGGCTGTTTTCCTGCCAAACTAATTTCCAGCGTAGGAGGGTCAGAGCATTGAAGTGCATCTGTGGCCCTGCAGAGCTCCAGGACAGAGAGTGTGAAAAGAGCTCCAGGACCACCTTGGCTTTATAGCCCCAAATAAGCAAGGAACAGTTTCTTAAAAAACAAACAAACTGATGTCATGTGAACCAGCCCCGCCTGTGGAGACCCTGTTCTCTGTCCTGTCCACTCATAAGATTAAGAAGAAAAGTACAAGGAAGAGTTAACGGAACTTTCTTGGGGATGACACCAAGACTGTGGTCTTCCCTCCCATGTGAGATCTTCTGATCTTATTCCTTGCTAGGCAGATGAGAAATATTTGTTTTACAATTCTATAATGATACTAATGGTGATGATGATAATAACAACACACCTCATCTGCGAATGTCCAAAGAGTGCACAAACAGATTATAAAATTAGACATAGTAGAGTGGCAAAATTAGTGCACTGGTCATTATGCAAAAAAATATAGCTTGCCAGCCTCCAAAAACATCAGGTAGAGAAGGTGTCAGACCATAAGGAAGTCAAGATCTTGTGGGATTTCTGGATCCAAACAGATAGACGCCTTGAACATAACACACCAGACATAGTAGTAATAGAATGAAGACACGTTTGGATCATTGACACTGCAATTCCAGGGGATGCCAGAGTTGAAAATAAAGAATTCGAAAAACTAAGAAAATACAGAGATCTGGCAATCGAAATATCTCACTTGTGGATGAAACACACTTCAGTGTTTATCTGCTATATATAATGCCAGTCAAAGTTTTTACCATTTTGATTGACTGTGTCTGGTATTTTTGAACAATAATAATAACGTGCTCTACACATTTTCTCCCACCCTTTTGGCGAGTGCTAGATTGGGACTGTGCAGCTTGTTCAAGACCACGCAGGGTGGCTCTTCTCCTACAAGGCACAGCAGGAAACTGAATTCCTAACTCCAGGTTTCACAGCTGAATGCTCTAACTCACTGAGCTGTTCAGCCAGCTACTTCAGCTGGCCTTTGTTATAGCATCCTCTGTTTCAAATATGTCATGCTATTTGCTGAAGTGTTGTTGTTTTTGCCTAGCTAGTTTTCTTCCTTTTCTTCCTCCCACCCTTTTTTCCTTCTTTGTTATTTCATTTTTGATTCTGTGATGGCAGGGACTGTCTTTTAAAGTCATTTTGCAAGCCTCTTCTCCCCCCCCCCCGCTTTTTTTTTTTAAGCTAAAGATCAAGGTAAAACTGGTTTAAACAAATAAATGAATTCAACTTAAGACACAGGATGGTCAGAAACTAATCATGACACCACAAAGGCCTCCCTTACTGTTTGAGGTATCTTGAATCAACTCTTCATTTCCTTTGTGACTTTAATGTATGCCACATAAAATTGTGTCTACAGCATACATTCAATACCTGGCTAATAAATATGCCAGTTATAGATATTAGATTGCTTTCTGTGATGAAGAATAAGATTTACTGCCCTGAAAGATCAATATTAATTTTTGACAAAGAAATACATAATTCATTTTAAAAAACATATAAATGGTTAACATGAAAAATTGTCATGCTTTACAGAATACTTTTGTTTATATTGCACAAATAGTAAATGAGGTTCTTGAAAGATGCTTTCTGTTGATGAGAAAAACAGGAATGCACAATACATTCCAAATGACTCAACTGTATCAATCATAAGTGTCTTAAATAAAAATCAAAGTAGTATTTCAATTTCAGGATGCTTTAGGACCACTTGTCCCCCTCACCCTCTTTTAGCATGCTGTAATGGATTAATATGTGAAATCTGAAACTGTTCCCATATTATTTCTTTCTCTCAGAATTATGAATTATGATCCAAGGTTCCATTCTTAAAGCTCTCTTTTACAGTGTCCCAAAGCCCCAGTGGAAATTTTTGGGAGCCTAAAGGAACATGAACTAAACATTTGTTGCAGACATGAGCCTCTTGTCCTCTGAAGTTGGGCAATATCATAGGCAGCCCATGGACTGAGCAGAGGTAGACTGTTCACCCCAACCACAAGCTATATTTTTAAATCTTGTTCTAAAATGAAGCTCAGAGGACACATTCATTATTGGGAGCCATGCCAGGTATCACAAACAGAGAGGTTTGCTTTTCGTTTGGCCTGGTTTCA
Source organism: Intellagama lesueurii (assembly GCA_037013535.1). Taxonomy (NCBI): domain Eukaryota; kingdom Metazoa; phylum Chordata; class Lepidosauria; order Squamata; family Agamidae; genus Intellagama; species Intellagama lesueurii. The sequence continues at coordinate 106,069,789 of JBAJHW010000003.1, forward strand.
GACTTTGGCTCCAAGATTCAGTTTTGGCATTGACGTTCTGTACCTCATGCTTTGGCTTCGAAATCTTAGGGAATGGGATGCTGCTGATCCGACAATGCTGGTCTGGACTTGGAGTTCAATCTTGCATGCTGCAGAACACCCAGACATCTACCAAATCTACTCTTGTTCCATCCTTGATTACAAAACAGTATTCCTTGTCTTTCTAGTAATATGCTTGCTTCTCATTGTGCATTGTAGCCTCACCCCTGTAACTATCTCCCAAAGGACTCTGGGAAATAAATCTTTAGCAGACCCATGTTACTGACCTCAAAATTTCATGATTGTGTCTCCGTATTAGCTCCATTTAGTGCTCCTTATTTAGTTCTCTCCAAAATGTGGGCAAGAAATACCTACTTTTACCTCTCTCTTTTGCCACTTTCCCCATACGAAGAGTGATATAACAGCAGGATGAGGGTTCCTGCTCCCTGTGGGAGCAAAAACTCTGGAAAATTGGAGTTCCACTCACACAGAGAGCTTATACATTAGGATTCTCTGAGTTCTAGACATATTGCTCTTGGTGTGAGGAAAGGAATTGAGAAGGGAGAGGCTAGATACTCACCTTTTTCTGTTAGTGGGAACTAAGTAAGTGACACCAAAGTAGGGCTAATGTGTATTGGTAAGGACACACAGAAAAATACCATTTTGTAGTTGTTGCTGAAGAACCTGACCCTGTGACATCAAAAGAGCATGCCTCCAGGTTTCAAGTTTCAGGATGCTTCTGCCCTGGCAAACCTACTGACTACAGATCTTGGCCAATTTGATACCTGCTGTTTTTGTTTATGATTTAAAGCCAAGAGTGTATAAGACATTTTAGATGTTTTCTTCAAATACAGATGTGATCTGCAATTCTTGACTATTCAAAGAATTATTTCAGATGTAGCAATCCAGCATTCTCCAAAATATATTCTGTATCATGAATAAAAATCACAATTTCTTACTTACTTCTGTCAAGTTAGTAATCATTCTAATTCTTCAGAAGCTTTTTTAAAACCTGAAATGTGCTGATATGAGTACTGATGCATGTCTATATGATTCAAAGACTGAACTGTGCAAAACAAATAGCATCATTAGAAGCTGAAACAAAGGTACTGTTCCAGAAACATTACTCTGCCAGACTTTTGTCTCTGAGAAGTCAAATAAGAAAATGAAGTCCCTGTTTACCTCCTGATGACCAATCACAAAACAAAGAAGGCTAGATTGCAATCTATGTGAGGTCTGAAAAGCCTCGGCTTTCTCAAACAGTCCCTTTCAGCACTTAAGGAATTCCATTTCCCCTCAGTCAGCTTGTTAAATTTGACTGGGGCCAGGGGGGAATGGCTCTAAATATTGGACTGAGCCTCAATTTAGTAATCAGTCATTCTGTCTCTTCTAATGGCACTTTCTCTGTTTAGTAGTTATGTGCTGATGTAAATTTTCAAAGATAATATGTCTTTCCTTAATCTATGGAGACATACCATCTCCAGGAAATCTAGATTAAGAAACAACTGGATAATTATTAAGCTCTACATTTTAAACCTCGAAAGCAAATAAATCAAATTCAAATCAAATTATATTAATTGCATTTCTCTGCCAGTAATCTTTTGCTTTTAACTATTTGATTCAATCGTCCTTTTACTTCCTTGTAGTCTCCAATTATAATTCTTCAAAGAATAATTTGTGGGGGGGGGGGGGGGAATGTAGAAGAAGTGAAATTAATCAATGTAAAAAATAGATCTTTATTCATTTATAGGTCTTTTCCTCTTTTCCAGCCGAAATGCACAATATTGCACGAAATGTCATGAGTTCGTCAATAGCCAGTTCAATAAATATTCGGTTTAATCACCACCAGCAAAGAAGAGAGAAGCTTTATTTTTGGCTGCCGCATTACTGTTAAGATCGCTATTCCAAATTAGTCACCTGTCTCTCACTAAAGGAAACCAGTGAGGGGACATGAGCTGTCACAGCTAGGAGTACACAATGACCCATATTATTATTCACAGCTAATATCAAGCACATGATAATCAATGGCATTTCATGTTGGGATTGGTAATGAATCACACAGCAGAGGTCATAGAAAAAGACAGAAACAAATCTCTTGGCATCTGCAGTGTACAATAATAAAATCAAGCCAGTGCTAAGCCTTATAACAAATTTAAAGCATAAATGCGTGCTCAGAAATCTTGCTTTGTTCATCCCTCCCACAAGGCCAAAATCATGTGGCGAGTGCCTACAGCGATGGAGCCCAAAAAGAAAAGAGTCCAACCCTTTGCAGGAGTACAAAGAAAGCTTTCGAAACTCTAAGGGTGCAATAACCAGGGTCAGGAGAAATGAAGCCAAGGAGGATTGAGCATATTCAGCAGTCCTGAAATGACGGAGAAGTGTTAACTTGAAAAAAATAACATGGAAAACAAGGAACTGGAGAATGGAATGTCCTGTTTGAATGACCTGGCAGTTTATAGTAACCGGCAGAGGATATGGCCGGCTGGGACGAACCTTGACCAAGAGTGTTCCTTGTAGGAGGTAAGGATATACAGGAGGATTGTTTTGCAGGAGCCAGTTACACTGACGTATTGCCAACCTTCAAATGCAATGCATCCCTGATTCTCTTATTAACTCAGAACAGAGTTTCTTCAGTTCTCAAACAGGATAATTTAAATCTGTAAATGGAAAGAATTCCTATCATCTCCACACCCAAAACAAAAACAAAATGCGTAGATTTGCATGGAAGTATATCCAACTCTTCCAGCATTATTTTTAGAGAAATGCCTGCAAGTGCTCCTCCCATCAGCATGTAATTAAAAGATGCTAGTCACATCCTCTAACAAACATGTCTTAACAGTCTTGAGGTTCCACTTTAGAGAGTGATGCTGCTCTCAATCTGGGCCTCACACCAGAGGATTGCAGAAAATCATTTCCCTCCTGACTTCATTTCATCTCTGTGTTCTCAGCTGTGTTGACTACAACCAGCACCTTCAAAGGCAAAGAGTAACTACTTGGGGAGGGAGGGAGGAGGAGGATGTTTGGGAGAACACAAGTGTTGGACCTCAAAGTAGGGACATGTTCTAAATCATCCCCCCCTCCCCGAGAATGCTTTGTATCTGAAACAAAAGCAAACCAGATCAAATATACTCATTAAAAGAAATTATGAACAGCATCATAGGTAATATAGCCTGTCACCATAAATCAATCAATCAATCAATCAATCAATCAATCAATCTTCTGAATGTAAGAGAAAGTGTTTGCCTCTTTATTGAGGCCATGAATTTCCTACATTTTGTAAGTACCGTGTTTCCCCGAAAATAAGACAGGGTCTTATATTAATTTTTGCTCCAAAAAAAAGCAGTAGGGTTTATTTTCAGGGGATGTTTTATTTTTTTCATGTACAACAATCTACGTTTATTCAAATACAGTCATGTCATCTTCTGGTTGCTACACAGTGGTGGAGGGCGGGCTTTCACTTAACTAGGGCTTATTTTTGGGGTAGGGCTTATATTACGAGCATCCTGAAAAATCATACTAGGGCTTATTTTCAGGTTAGGTCTTATTTTAAGGGAAACAGGGTAGTTGTGTTGAAAAAAAACTGACTAAAAAAAAAGGAATATCTTCTGTGTCAAAATCACAAAATTGGACCATTGAACTCCAGAGAAAACTTACAAGCAAGTCATCCTCAGACTCACCTGATAGGGGGATGTCAAAATTTTCATATATTGTATAAATAAAGTATTGTACGGGTAGGGGTACAAAAGGTGTAACCCTGGAACCATGAAATGAAATTATAATGTGTACGTTTGAACAACAATGAACTGCCTGGTAAAGGTTACTTCAGGCAAAGATATAAATTTGAAAATGAAAAAAAGAATCCTGTTTGAGTAGCAGCATACTGAATGTCCATTAGAGGTCACTGCAGAGGAATTACAAACCTCTCATTCATTCCCACCTAATCCGTGTGAGTAGCAGAGTATATAGAAAAGTCTATTAGGTTTGCAACTGTAGCACCTTCCACAGAGAATGCATGGACTTTGCTACCGAAGCACACTCAGTGAGAAAATACATTGCTGGGTTAGGACAAAACAAAGATAAGGGAGAACATTTTTTTTGTTTCCTTTTATCAGCGAACAGTTGCTTGCATAGCAGAGTTTATGAGATTTTTCATTAGGATGCTAGTACTGGAATAGGAGGAAAATGTAAACAACTGATAAGAACACTTACTTACTTACTTACTACACTTCTATCCTGCCCATCTAGTAACAGAACACTACTCTGGATGGTTAACAGCAATAAAAAAAAATAAAAATAACAACCCACCCACCAACACAAACACACATATAATAAAAACTGACACAAAGAACGCCTAAGGCAACAGCAAACCAACTGAAACTCATGAATCAGCAAGAGTATCAAAGGGGGAGGATGTTATTAAAGGCCTCTTCAAAAAGTTCAGCTTTCACATGCTTCCTGAAAGTCAGAAGGGAAGGAGACTAGTGTACATTAACAGGTAACACATAGTGGTCTGGCTACCGCCAAGAAAAGAGATCAGAAACATGTAGATGCATACTAGGGCTAAGGCTTCTGGGTGTTTTAATCCAGATACATTTATGTGGCCAAAGTTGCACTACCCATTATAAATCTAGACTTGAAAAAGAAACAGCAGTTTTCCCTTTGGGAAGCCAATGGAGAGGAGAAACGTTTGACATGTTCTCTGGAAAGGGCATCTCAAATCTAAGTGGTTTTAACATTGGAACTGTTATTTTATAATCTTTTTTTGTTTTGAAAACCTTTTTCTGGTGTTGGTCCAAAACGTGAATGTGTTAATACTATAATATTTGCAGACTCTCACGGTAGGTGACACTGGACTGGAAGCTGCTGTAGGACATCAATCTGGCTGATTGATGTCCTTCAAATATTACCAACAGTGGCCCAGGGGCAGCCAGGTCACAGCGGCACCCCCATAGATGTATATTAGATCTGAAATCTCGAGATTGTAAGAAATTGTAATATTTTCATATGCACAGAAGGATTAAAGCAGCATTGTCTTCAATATTCTAGAGGTAACCGCTATCCAGCAAAGCAGCTGATGAGCTCTGTTCCACTCAATATTCTAATCAAATAGGAAAGAAAAACCTACACATAGGGTTGAAAAGGAGTCTTAACTTACAGCAGTGTCATTGTACTGTCTGATTAGGTAATGACTATTCTGATAATTATCACGATTTCACTACAGATACATCTTTCCAAACAGTGAAGTCTCTTGCCAAGCACAGGATTTGCAGTATCCAATTATTATTTACATAAGAATTGTTGCAATTCCTCCGATAACCAACTGGATGACTTCAAAGGAACATTAACTCTGTACAAAATCTTGTGCCATTACATGAAATTACTCTGTGTGCCATTCTTCTGGGACTGTGTAAAATTATAATGTTTTCTATATCATTATATGCATGCATCATATATTTCTTCCAAACACTCCCATTTCTCCAGTTTTCAGAAACACACAATTTCTTCCCTGTGATGATTTTTCCCTGCAGCTCTTTTAATAACAATGCCTATAGGTCACTGATTCCCAAACTATGTGCTGGGGACCAGGCCCATTAGTCTGTCTCACATAAGGAGCTGAAGGCTACCATTAAACATTAAAGCAATACTCTGGATGCATCCACAAATAAGCAGGTTAGAGCAAAAAGATCCGTGCAGCATTACACAGGAAATTAAGGAGCTGCTTTGTAGTGAGTCAGATCTAGAGGACTGAACCTCTCTCTGCATGCAAAGCTTCTGCTCTATCACATATCTGTTATTGTTGCATGCTGTTTGGAGTGTGACTACACAGAAAGGAACAGCCAGTTTGTCTTGAAGATTCTTACACTGGGTCCGTTGTAGTTTCAGCTGCTGAAGTCGCTGTAGTCCACACTAATATGATTAATTATCTTGTTGCAAGAGTCCACACTACATTTACCAATCAGTTCAGTTTCCACCAGGAACACAGTCCCACCCTATTAATACCTCTCTCTTACCCATCTCCTCCCTTTGTCGTCTCCCCCCCCCCCCAGAAGTGACATAGAGCTTATCTGACACAGTGTTATATTTAAGAAATATAATTTTTTAAAAAATAGAAAAAGATGTTTGGAAGAGTGGAAACAACAGGTACACAGTTTAGGGGAATCATCCTGCTGTGATATAGCACCCCACTGAACATGTCAGGATCGACCTCACTGTAGGACAGTCCCGTGACTGCCCTTTTGGACTGAAACAGGCAATCATGCATGCCAGAAAATTGAGAAAAGCAATGCCAGTTGAATCAGACACAAACTGCAGAGCAAATTGCAATGTAGTCACACCCTTAGACAGATGATAAATATTCGTAAGTATTATTATAGTTAAATAACAAAGTAGATACTGAGCATGTTAAATACAATATTAACTGGGCTACACAGTGGTTGTAAGAAGAATGCTGGCCCATTCTAGATGCTGATGGAGAAAATATGGGTTAGGTCTAGATTAAAGCCAGAAACAGATGTTATAGAAAACCCATGATTAGAACTGAAGGCATGTGAATGTTGTAGAGAGGTGTCTGTGGTAGTCTTTTGGCATCCATGAATTCAAACTTCAAAGGAATCCAGACCTCAACTACTTAAGTTCAGGCACTGAACAAAGCAAGCAAGTCTGCATATTGCCTCAGATGAGAGAAATTCCTGCTGTGACACTAGTTAAGTTCATTAGTTCAGGTTCTCCTCTTCACAGGCTGTCTGTAATGCCTGTCTCTGGCCTTAGTCATGCTTAGACTAGATCCTGAAATCAATGAGACATAAATCAAGTGGAACTAACTTGGCTCATTTATTTAAATGGGCTGGATCCATGTTTAGTACTGCTTACAGTAAATTATGTTGTTATTGAGTAAATCCATTGGAATCAATAGAATAAGTTAGTGATGATTAACTTAAATCCAACTGGTTTCAATAAGTTTGGTTCCAACTCTATATGTGTAAATGTAAACAACTTGTTTCATGCTTTCAAGGCACAAAAATAGTGCCAAATACCTGGGAGGTTCTGCTTTATATGGAAATGGAAATGAATACAATGTGTTCTTAAGATTTGTCCAAGCTTATTATTCCTTCGGCTGAAGCACACCAATTGACTGTTGCACTGTTGTTTAATAAATAAAGCAATACCTCAGACAGAGATGGGGGTACCGCTGTTCCAGAAATGCTGTGGAGGCATTTCACATAAAATCAAAAACCAAACCAAATTTTTGTAAAATGCTTTCATGACCCCCAACATGTGCCTATGGTGCTCACTTTACACCAGTTGATGGAAGGGCTGCCCATGTTCTTACTTTGAAAATGTAAAAACACCAATTACTCTGACCTGTCTCTTTAATGAGTATCAAGTGTAGGGAGAGGTGAGTGACTGGTGTATTTTTACTTGAACTTTTTCATTGGTTTGTTGGTAGTTAGTTTAACTCCTTTGGAGCACTACCCATTCCAATAAGTTTTACGTTGATGTGTGCATGTGGGGGGGCGGGGCGTGCACACACAAACACACAATATTAATGTTGTTAAATGACGTGTTTGCATGTTTGCTATTGATTTTACTAGAATACACTCCGGTGTGGGATGCAACAGCAACAACACTTAGGTTTTTGGTTAGAACTTGTATCTGTTATATAATACCAGTCAATGTTTTTATAATTTTGATTGACTGTGCCTGGTATTTTTGAATAATAATAGTTTTCCTTAGTGTTAACAGCAAATGTCGACCCTGTCAAGGAAAAGATGAAACTGTGTCACTGCTCATCTGTGCATGTCGAAAGACTGCACAAGCAGATTGCAAAATTAGACATGATAGAGTGGCAAAATTAGTACACTAGTCATTATGCAAAAAAATATAACTTGCTAGTCTCCAAAAAAACATGGGAATATCAGGTAGAGAAGGTGTCAGAAAATGAGGAAGTCAAAATCTTGTGGGATTTCCGGATCCAAACAAGGTGATAGACACCTTGAACATAACACGCCAGACATAGTAGGAATAGAATGAAGAAATGTCTGGATCATTGACATTGCAATTCTAGGAGATGCCAGAGTTGAAGATAGAGAATTGAAAAAACTAAGAAAAGAGATCTGTCAATTGAAACATCTCGCTTGTGGTACCTGTAGCCATTGGGGCTTTGGGAACAATATCAAGAAATTTCACACAGTATTACGAGCAGTTGCAGATCTCAGAAATAACACCATCAGAGCTTCAAAAAATGGCAATATTAGGAATAGCATGCATGCTGCACCGATATTTAATAGATATTTAGGTTTTTGGTTAAAACTTGTATCTGTTATATAATGCCAGTCAATATTTATATAATTTTGATTGACTGTGCCTGGTATTTTTTAATATTTTTGAATAATAACATAGTTAAGCAAATGATGTAAAAATTGCTGCAGATTAAGAAATCACAGTAGACATTATCAGTTGCACACTGAATCATAGAATTCAGAATGTAACTAATGTCTACATTCAATTTTTTAATTTTAAGGCAATTTGCATCCAATAATTACAGCATTTGTGCCATGCCATTGTAAACAGGTAAGAGGATTTCACCCAATGAAATCAAAACAGACTTCAATTTAATGTAGTTTATGAAGCATTCTTCCCTGCATCACACATCCAATATTTTTTACTATGGAACTGGTAAGATTGCTGTTCCTGTATGGATGTGTGCCATACCATTCATAGAACACATGAACATACCATTCATAGTACATGTAGAAACTATGAGAAGGGGAACGTCACAATGAAGAAGCCATTCTACTCTCTTACTCTGATCTGGGTTCCTTTATTAGCACAGTTCTTCCTACATACTCTTCCCACATGCTTTTTAGCATAGGACGATGTTGTAGTGGTGGCTCTGCAAATCTTATATAAATAAACCTACTGCAGTTTGTAAAGATATTCATAATGTGCTAAGACCAAAACTTTTCCTATGACATATATTCCTGTACAATATAAGCCTCTTTTATCTCCCAGTGATATACGTGAGGGAACACACTAGAATTGTTTTTATATACAGGGAAAGGTGGTGGCTTTAATACTATGTGTGTAATGTTCTTATTAAGGTGCGCTCTGGATTCAGATGAATTCCAAATCCAGTACCAAATGAGGCTGATTTTGGAGAGGTTTGCAAAGAGTCTGAACTGAAACGGGAGTGAATCTGAACATTCATTAGAAATCTGGATTTGGAAGGGCAGAGTCAGTGTGAGTCCAAAGTGTGATACTCTTCTCCCTAAGCATCCCATATTAGGAAAATGCCAGGATGGGAGAGAGGAAGAAGATCTGTAGTTTGGTGATTGGCAACTCTAGATTCCAATCACAGTGAATGGTTTTATCAAGGTTCTCAAATCCCCATGCATCGAAAGAGGGATGTAAATTTGTGGGACCAATTCTGTTTTCCAGTACCATTTGCCTGTTCTGTCTTCCCAAAGCAGGAATGTTAGAACTGTTCTTCTGGAGCTTGTCACACCTGGGGAAAGTGCAGCACTCAGCAAGTGTTTGGGAAATACATGTTGAAGTCATCCTGTCTCTACCACTGAATGTTTCATATAAATCACCCACCTTTCTCCTATTTCATTTTTTTCTGACTTTGGTGCCAACTGAGCAGGGGGGAAAAGCCTTCATCTGTTTTTCATTCATCATAATTTCCCTGCCTCTCTATCCATCCTTCTGCAAATTTGTAGGTGTCATAAAAATACCCATTTAAAAAACATAGGAAACATCTCATTCTACACAAAATTCTGCATCTATCCTTCTGAAATTTTACAAGTTACTGAAAAACGAACATATTTAGTGTTTATGACAATTATGCATATACAGTATATTAAAAAGCAGGAAGATACACAGGTCCATTTTTTGGAAACTCTCAAACTGTTCTTAGACAAAATTTCCTTCACTTTTCTTCTGAATGATGGCATGTTTATCTGCTCAGAAAGGGCATATATCCCTGCAAATTTCATTTACTTCAACCATAACATTAAAAAGTTACTGGCAATTCTTTTTTAAAAAATCGGAATCAAAATTTAAAGATGTGCATGGGCACGCACACGCACACGCGCACGCACACACACACACACACGCACGCACGCACACCCTGCATACTACATTTGCAAATTCCATTCAATCTAACAAACAGGATGGGAAATAGCCATCTATTGGTTCTCAGTGACAGTGCATGAGAAAAACAAAGATCTGATTTTATGAATCAAGATTCAAATTGAGACTTCAGTCAAAGTTGGCCAAATCAATCTGTTTTCCAAATTGGCATCCAGGTAAAATCTTCCAGCTATAGCACACTCCTAACTATGTTGCTAAGAAATATATTTTAGAGGCTAGCCAATTCTACAGAGGACAGGGTTCAATCAATGGAAATCTCATTGCAGGCATAGACAGACGGAATGAATGATAAACATAACAGCAGGGATTTTGACTGAGACCCAAATGATTTGTTCTGCAGAAAATGAATAATAACCTAATGAAAACCAGCTTCTAATTCATAGTTCCTGCAGGAGACAGGTAGCTGGAGGGAAAGAATATGTCAGCAAATGTCAAAAGTGGCAAAGCTAAATTTGGCAAATAGTCTATGACCTTCATTTGACTTTGGTGAATGTAGACAATATTAGACAAGGAGCCTGTCACAAATTAAATACACGAAAGTTCAGAGGCAATAGTTCAAGGGTGGTTTTAGCATTTCCTTGCACAACTGTCAGAGTTGGGAAACACTGATAAATTCAGATACAAAATCCTTCAAAGAACCGTGCTCATTCACCTCTCCATTCCAGTTGCAATTTTTTAAAACTGTTCTTACAATTTCATGAAACAAAATGTAAAGGCCATGTTTTTCTCAATTCTTTTAAACTCATCCTCCACTTACTTTATTTCTGTTCCTAACATATAGTGACATACAAAAAGGTAGGCTGCATCAAATTAATGACCATAATTCTACTGACAGAATTGAAACAATTTCAATTTCCATTAAGCAAATGTAGGTTGTCAATAGGATTCTGTGATAGATTGCCAGTCATTAACAAGGTGCTGGTTGTATTCGTGGGCACATGCCTAATTGAGTGTGTGCCGAGGAATGCAATCAGCATCTTGTTAAAAGTAGGAATTTGCTACTGATATGTATGCGATTTTCGTTACCAAGTATAAATCAGCAACAGGATTCGGGCCAATATGTTTTGATTTGAACAATGGGAAAAGTAAAAGCACTTACTAAGCAAAATTTCAGTAAGAACATGAGTTATGTGCAAAGTACATAGGAGGAATTCCATAACAGCCATTTTCCTTTTTTTAAAAAACCCAAATCCAGATTTCTACAGTAACTCCATCCATTACATTGGGGGCAGGGGGAGTAGGAATTTTGAAGCTGTAAAAGGGCCTAGTTTGGTTGGAAACCAGAGAAGAAGGCAGTCATTCCTTGCAAGTATATGAGCTACTGGTGGCCTTCTTCTTGGATCGTGTGCCTGCCACATTGGCTGTCTGCCTGGTTCGGTGCCTCTATTTCCAACCTTTTTGTTCCTCACCTTCCTCCCACCCTTGCCTTAAGTGGGACTTCCATTCCTTTCAATTATTTTTGCTACTGCCACTAGGCAGCCTGCCTGTGCCTCCTTGGAATTATTTTTTGGATTTCTTCCCCAATCCTGATTTCTTTGGGAACTTTTCCCTCTTCTTCAGTCCTTTCCATTCTTGAATTATTTTTGCTGCTGCTTGGGCCTGGCCCACTGGACCCCAGTAAAATAAGACAAGAGAAGGCATCATGTGGTGGGGGAGTAAGAATCCTCTCATATTCTAGGAATTTTGGTTGTGAAGGGAGACTGTATTTTTTGCCTTTATTTGTTTGTTTACTTTTCTTAGTTTTTGGGAAAGGGGGCTGTGTGTGTTTTTTTCTTACGTTGCTATTTTCTTCTCCTCTTTGTGTGCGTGGATGGGCTGGTGCGGTCTAAATAGGGTCAGATTAAGTCAGGGGGAGGAGCAATATGCCAAATGACCTCAAGCGATCCTATTTCTGGTATCCTGAAGTGGGAGGTTTGTGCAGAGCCACAGTTTGGGAGAAAGGAAAGGTGGACGGGTTCAAGTACAGCTGGGAAAGGCAGGCAGCAGAGGTAGAGAAAGAGCTACGTGTAGAGGTGCAAGGGGAGAAAAAGCAGGTGAATGCTGGCCAAAAGTGGACTAATACCCCTCTGGCCATTGGAGTCCCCTTTGGCTACAACAAGTTTGGAGAGGGGGATGGAAGGAAGGGGAGGCCGAGAGAAACAAGCAGGACACACAAAGAAGGGTTGGTGTGCAATCTCCCACTGCCCCCCCCAATCTTGCCAAAAGGAAGGGATGCCCCATTTTGCACCTTACATTATCCATACACATGTGCAGAGAGAGAGAGAGAGGAAGAGGAAGAGGAAGAGGAAGATTGCTTAGAGGGTGCAAAGCAGATTAAACAGGAAAGGGTGTTTGTGTGCATCTGAACAAGAGACCTCCCCAACAAGATCTCTGTATCCATGTAAAAATAAAAGAGACTCTTAGCACTCTGCTACAGATCTGTCACATGCATGCCTCTTTGTTCATACTTTGCCTTCCAGATACACATGCTTTTTCCGCCTCTCTTTTGCATGCAACAGAGAAACTCCCCATGAAAAAAGAGGGGGAAAAAGGGGGGGGGGAGAGTCTTTCATTGTTTTCTTAAGTGTTTAATATGTCAATATCCTGAAGTGACTTACTTATTAAGCAACTTCATGACACCAGAAATTCAAACCGGAAGGAGCCTTGGCCGCTTTGACAGCTGCAAGGCTCAACATTAGTCCATTTCCAATGACAGCACATGCTGTGAATGAACTAAAGTAGAGTGCACCAAATAAGTAAAAGCCCCTGACAGTGGCTCAAACTGGGGCAAATGGTCTGCTCATCATGTGAGCACCAGGGGAAAAAGCAGACCAATCTGAAATTAATTCTCACAGGATCAGTGTATTGTTTTAAGTTATCCTCATTGTATTGCAAAGTATTAGTTTTACAAAATATCTGCTTCTCCTTGGTTGAAATGCATTGTGTTTTTGGACTGCCTTGAGGCTGAAGGCATGAACTCATCAGTAAGAGTTCCCTCAACATCACATTGACCACTGCTTCAACAACTGTATATAGTTAGAGATTAGAGAATGTGACAGATCACACTTATAGGATCAAAGAAAGGAACCTAGCTATCACTCAGGTGGATCAAAAGAGCTACAACTCATAGAGCATTCTTTCCTTCTGATTAACAATGGAGCAAAAGTGTTTTGTGGAATATGAATCCTAAATAAACCACAAGACAAAATGTATTACTGAAAAATGTCATGTGATTATATGAGAAAATGGCTATAAAAATATCATACGAAGGTAGATGTTTGCCAAACATTCCCATTTTAAAGCACTTTGGCATCTTTGCTAAGAAAACCACCCTATAATGGTGTACTATGAAAATGTGACATGAAATTAAATCCTGGACCATGGTGAATGCGCTGTAGATTTTCTAGCATAGTGGGAGATTTCTGATTTTCAGAGAAAAATTCTTAACTCCAAGAACACCAATGTTCTTTCTCAATTTTCATAGCAAGTCTTGAAACATAGAGAAAAAACACAGTGAGTGAACACAGAATAGAGAAACCAGAAACGATATGAAGATCAATATTCCTTGTTTGTTAAATATCCCTTGTTTTCATTATCTTCTGCAGGCTCTCCGTTCTGTAGAAATTAATTACTTCCCTTCAGGGCTATAGCTTGCAAGAGTTCCATAGAATTAATACCAACAGCTCCATTCTGTCTGTTGTCTTGGAAAGGATGACCAAACTTTAGCCAATCATCCACTTACCGTAACAAATGGTGCTCACCTAGCAGTTGCTCTTTAAACAGGATTTATGTTAGTTTGCCAGATTTAGTTGTAGTCTCTTCATCTGTAAAACTGAGTGAGGGCGTGACTACATTGCCCAAATAATTTGAGAGTTGTGTCAGGGTATTATGGTATCAATTCACGTCATGTGCTCTCTGTCCGCAGCCTCATGGGGCAGCGTCAATTGAACTGTGTTGATTCAGTGCAGGGGACAACGGCCCTCTTTAAACAGCCTTAAATAGATCCAAAGTTGGCACTTTGATCCACCCATGGGTTTGTTTTGGTTCCACTTGCATTCTGTCCTTGTCCCTAACCATCTTGTTTGGAGTTTTTTTTTTTAAATTCTAAGTGGCTTAGCACTGCATCAGTGTTGCAGACAAAAAGACTTTAACATATATTTGATGCAGTGCTAAAGTCAAATGGTTTATTTAAAAATTTTTTAAAGGAAAATATTTTGGATAGCAAGCATAATTGCTGATTTCCAGATGGGAAATCATCCTGTACCACCTCAGACACATCACCAAGATGTCAGGGAACACCCCAGCACACAGAATACCATGATACGGCTGTTCACACAACCAAAAATGTTTCAAAAAACAGTGTGACGTAGAGCAATTTAAAATAAACGACCTCCTGACAGGTGTTCAAAAAGCAACAATTCCTTGAAGAAAGGTGCAAGTTTTCTCCATGCTTAAAATAACATTGTGTAGTCAGGAAATCGTGAATAGATTTTCTTCATGCTAAACCCAGAGTAATTGGAGGAGTATATTTCAATGTAGTTGCATTCTAAGTCAAAGGAGGTCTAAAAAGCAAAAACTACTGGGACATAATTTGCATACTTTAGAGTTTTGCAAAATAGAGCTGTCAATCATATATTGTAAAAAAAAAGTACAACAATGAAAAAACAAAATAAGGGTTTTCAAAACACCACTTTGGTGGATTTTTGTTCTGCTTTTCTTTAGTTTGCTCTAGTGCATGATCTGATTATGTGACCCCCAGTAACACACTGGTGCATGCCAACCATGTATTTTATGGGTGTGGGTGTCATTTGATGGCATTTCGTTTTCTACTGGTGAGTCTCTATCCTTGCATATTTTATTGCCGCTCTTGTTTTGTTTTCTTGGGATAGGAGCTGCTCATGCATTTTGCTTTTTAATTTTTTTTAATATCATCACTTTTGCACCATATTGCAACACTTTGCTGTCTTGCACCTATGATGGTATAAAAGTGAAAAACAAAAACAAAAACAAATTAAGTGAAAATATGCAGGTCTGAGAATGGAGAGCAGGTAAAAGCAAGGAGGGAAAGGAGGAGAGAGTGAAGTTGGTAGAGAGAGAGAGCGGAGAAGACAGTAGCTGTTCTTGTACTCTACTTTTTAATTTTCTTTAAGGTTATAACTTTTGCAACATAGCACAAAAGTGAAAAATAAAAATAAATAGAAAACAGGGCAGCAAATATGTGAAGTTTGAGAACAGTGGATGGATAAAAGAAGGAGGGAAGTAAAGAGGGAGTGAATTAGGTGAAGAAAGGATGGGAAATATAGGCAAAAGAATATAGCAATGTTGGGACTGAGAACTCTGGGAGCCATTCTGGATGCATGTGGACAGGCAGTACTAGGAGGATCCAGTGCACTCCAGTACACACAGCAAGAAATACCTGTGGATACCAACACTGGGATGAACAATTCACATCTGTGCCAAAATATATGTACAAGAACGATCCAGAACGAACCCAAAACAACCAGGGACAACAACAACAACACTCTTTGAACGAGCCCATGGTCAACAACATGTGATTTAGAGACAGTGCACTGCCAAATGCAAGTGGAAAAATTACCTATTTATAAATATCATATAAACATACTCTAATCTCAAAACCACTGAAATATCAGTTTTACTCAAAGACTGAAAAGTTACTTTTAAAGAGAGTGACTCTCATGACATGCTGAAACTACCCATAACTAAGCAGTGGGAGGATGATGTTCTAGGATAGTGGTTCCCAACCTTGAGTAACCCAGGTATTCTTGGACTGCAACACCCAGAAACCCTGGCAAGCACAGCTGGTGGTAAAGGCTTCTGGGAGCTGCAGTCTAAGAACACCTGGGTTACCCACGGTTGGGAACCACTGTTCTAGGGCACAGAATGTTACCCTACATCTGCTTAGTTATGGCTGGCTTTGTTATATCATTATAGTAATTCTCAAACAACTTTCTAAGCTCTGCTTTTACACGTAAACAGCAACATAAGAGCTGGCCTGACTTGTGAAAGCGTTGTGGGCATTTCCTAATGGGAAATCTTTGGGGCATCAGTTTGCTGCTTTAATACTTTTACTACTGCAAAAGTCAAAGAAGACCCAGTGTGACCCATCATACTTTACGTAGCAGTCCAGGAGAGTTTAATTAGTTGACCAAGCAGGAAAAACAGGTTGGTCAGGAGTGTTGTGTAAATTTATGTTTCCTGATTAGCGTTAAGCAAGCGACTAACAAAGTGCAAAGCTGCTTTTTGAAGTTAATATAAGAAAACACTTGAATGTAAGCCAGTTTACACGCTTGGCAACACTAAATATCTGCAAGCAGCAAAACAGTTCACTTGGATTGTGGTCATCTTGAGAAATGAAAGCAAGCCACTTACCTCTTCCAGAGCAAGGTAAAGATGAGCTTCCTTGGCATTTCCTAATACTCTCTTCAGCTAACATGGGACAAGAAAGTGGATGCTCGCACTTCTTCCCCGTCCAACCTGGTTTACAGTCACATCTTCCACAGTTACACTGTCCATGACCTTCAATGACAAAATGAACAAATATATTTCAGCTCCATCTTTATCCACATCACACTAAACCCCTGCAGTCTCTCCCAAGCCCTGTTCAAATGTTATAATGAGCAGTGATATTACTGGCATGTGCATGTCTTCTCCTGATATTACTTACATTTCTGTCTTTACGTTTACTTCTCATGTGGACACTGAACTGGTCCTTCTAATAGAAAGGGTGAATTGGCCATCTCAAAGTGCTGCAGTCTGGGATGAGGAAGAGGCAGTGGACAGAGACTTGCATATCACATGCCCTGTTCAATAACCCCTAAGCTACACTATCACCTTCACGTACAGTGGAAAACAGCATCCTGTCAGGCATGTAGGGGGGAAATTCCATTGTTGGTCTTGCCAGCTTCTGAATAGAGAAGAGGGTGCTATCTTGACATTGGAAATTGGCAAATAAACATTGCCAAATAAACATTTGAAAATGTTTAACTTGGTTGTGGCCAGCACCAACCTAGGCTTGTCACTTTAAAAAATAACTTTCCAGTAACATGTTTGACACCAGCCATTAACCACACCAGAACCTATGGCTAAAAAATGAAAATGAAATCTTTTTATTACATAGGAACATCAGCTTCAGAACAGATCTAAGTTTCAGTTCTTCTTCAGTTACAGCAACCCAACAACAACCCTTTTCTTCAATTACACTCTCCTTCTCATCACCCTCCACTCCCTCGTCCTTCAAGCTTCAGGATAGGCTGGATACATGCACCACCCAGCCAATCACCTTGCTTCCCTGTTGACAAGCAAATTGGTCAGGGTTCCCATCATATAGGTAAATTACTGTTATTAAAAAATAAGTTAAAATGTTAGTCTTATATGGTTTCTGCAGATGAAAAAAAACCAACAATCTTTTCTCATGAAGAAAAATAGCCACTCACAAATAAAGTATTTCTGCCATACATCAAAGGAGTCACGGACCACATGGGGAATCTTTTGAAAAAACACAACCTACAAACAGTATTCAGGCCCACCACAAAAATACAACAAATGTTACGGTCAGCAAAGAACAAAAGGGACCCCCTCACCACTGCAGGAGTATACCGGATACCTTGCAGTTGTGGCCAGGTATATATTGGGACCACAAAATGCAGCATCCACACCAGAATCAAAGAACATGAGAGACACTGCAGACTAAAACAACCGAAAAAATCAGCAGTAGCTGAACATGCCCTGAAACAAGCTGGACATGAAATTCTATTTCAAAACACAGAAGTACTGGACAACACCAGCAATCATTATGTTAGACTACACAGGGAAGCCATTGAAATCCACAAACACCCAAAAAAGAAGAAAGTCTAAAACTCAACAAAGCCTGACTCCCAGCACTGAAAAATACAGCCTGCAAAAGGTCAACAAACTCTACCCAGCCACAAGGACCGGTGATCACTGCACACAAAAGACTAGCTAACGACACCCATCAATCACAGTGACAGATCATCTCCCCCCCTTATCACAACAATACACCCATAACAAAAAAACACCCTGATCACCATAATCACCCAGTCTCCTGAAAAGAACAAAAAGCTGATCCCACAGCTACAAATACTCAACTACACTACACCAGAACACAGACAGAGTTCTAACTCCCGTCCTCTGAAAATGCCAGCCACAGAGACTGGCGAAGCGTTAGGAAGAAAAACCTTCAGAACACGGCTGAAACAGCCCAAAAAAACCTACAACAACCAATCATTTCTTTTATTAATGAAAAAGAATCCTACGCCTTCCTTCTAAGATTAAATGTATGCTTAACAGATCAACCTCTATTATGCAAAGGAGCTCAGACTATGAGACTAACCAGTGTGGTGCAGTGCATAAGAATAAGGGACTTAGACTCAGGAGACCTGGGTTTGATTCCCTGGCTCTGTCATGGAAGCTCACCCAGGGGAAGGGGAGATAGAACTGGTAAACCACTCTACCCCACTTATCTTGAGAACCCTATCACAGTTACTCTAAACCAGTTTTGACCTGAGAGCACTTAACAACAATAACAACAATTTAAACTATTATTCCTCAAACTCCTTAAAATCTATAGCATTCTCTGAGGTTATAAGAAAGTATTATCCTGCAAACAATCAAACAGAGTTTGCTTTTAAAAAATGGTACCATAGCACAATAAATGTCTTGCTAAAAATACAAACCTATTTCTTTAAAAAAGAAAGCTGAGAGCATTGCTGCCATCAGCCAAGGCAACTACTGATGTTATGGCAACCAATTCTCATTGCATCCACATCAGTTCGACACAGTTGTTCAACAACAGGGAGAAAAACCATGCACGGATACAGAGGCTTCAGAATCCCATGGATCATGTTTGTAAAATGTGTGTTTATTTGTTTTTTGGAGCAAACCACAAAACCCAGCAGTCTCTTTGCCAAGATGAACCTGGGTTGATTTGCATGGATCTCAGTAGACAAGCAATGTGCTTGATCCATGGTTTTTTGTTGTAATGCAGAGGGGGGGGGGGAGACAGAAAGGGTAGGGGTGGGAAGCTGGCTGAAATAAGCAGGAAACTCCTTCTTACCTGGAAGTAAACCTCACTAGCTTAGTGGGACTAATTTACTTCTGAGTAGACATTTCACAGATATACTGTGCTGTACTTTTGGGGTTTTTTTCTTTTTCTTTTTTAGGACAGACATAGGCCGGGGGAAACAAGGGTTGGGTGTGTTGTGTATGTTCTTTTGCTCCAAAATCCTGAGTGGAAGAGAAATGTAATTATGAGTTACCACTTACTTTCAGGTAAGTGGTTATTGATTGCTAGTAAGTCTACGTTTCCATATGATCCAGCAAACATACACTGATCAGCCACAACATTAAAAACACTGACAGGTGAAATGAATAGCTTTGACTATATTGTTACAATGGCACCTGTGAAGGGGTGGGATATAATAAGCAACAAATGAACAGTCAGTTCTAGAATTTCATGTGTTGGAAGCAGGAAATATGGACAAGCAAAAAGAACTGAGTGACTTTGACAAGGGCCAAATAGTGATAGCCAGATGACTGGGTCAGAGCTTCTCCAAAACAGCAAGTCTTGTGAAGTGTTCCCAGTATGCAGTGGTTAGTATGTACAAAAAGTGCTGCAAGGAAGGGCAACCAGTGAATTGGCATCAGGGTCATGGGTGCCCAAGACTCATTGATGCACATGGGGAGCAAAGGCTAGCCCGTCTAGTCCAATCACACAGAAGAGCCATTGTAGCTGAAATTGCTGAAAAACCTAATGCTAGCCATGATAGAAAGGTGTCAGAACACACAGTGCATTGCAGTTTGCTGCATATGGGACTGCATAGGTGCAGACCGGTCAAAGTGCCCATGATGATCCCTGTCTGCTGCTGAAAGTGCCTACAATGTGGACATGAGCATCAGAACTGGACCATGGAGAAATGGAAGAAGGTTTCCTGGTCTGATGAATCACATTTTCTTTTAGATCAGGTGGATGGCTGGGTGCATATGCATAATTTACCTGGGAAAGAGATAGCAGCAGGATGCACTATGAGAAGAAGGTAGGCAAGCAGAGGCAGTGTTAAGCTCTGGCCAATCTTCTGCTGGGAAACCTTGCGTCCTGGCATTCACATGGATATTACTTTGACACCTACCACCTACCCAGAGATTGTTGCACACCATGGGCACCCCTTCATGACAATGCTGTTCCCTGATGGCAGTGGCCTCTTTCAGCAGGATTATGCACCCTGCCACACTGCAAAAATTGTTCGGGAATGGTTTGAGGAACATGGCAAATTGTTCAAGGTGCTGCCTCGGTTTCCAAATTCCCCAGATCTCAATCCGGCTCAGCATCTATGGGATGTGCTGGAAAACCATGGATGGGATGTGCTGGAACTCCGTAGGATCCATGGAGGCCCCATCTTGCAACTTGCAGGACTTAAAGGCTCTGCTGCTAATGTCTTGGTGCCAGGTACCACCACAGGACATGTTCAGGGGTCTTGTGGAGTCCACATCTCAACTCATCAGAGCTGTCTTGGCAGCATGAGGGGGACCTACACGATATTAGGCAAATGGTTTTGAGGTTGTTGCTGATCAGTGTATATTGAAATGCATGATAAAACGTCTGAAGATTTACATGAAGTTAGCATACAATGGCCCAAATCCTCTTGGCTAGTTACACTCCTGTAACACAAACAATATAAACTGCTAGCACCAAACAGCCTTAAATTAAGAAAGCAGTGAAGGCATTATCTACTGCATACTGAGCTGTGCAACTCAACCTACAATTGATAATGCCTGTGATGATTTCTTCACCTGAGGCAATTTGCCTCCAAACATTACATCATTTGCATAGCTATGTAAGAGCATTTTCACTTTCACCATGCAAAGATTTAACTGGAAGTCAAAGCTGAGCACCCACCTAAACTAAATGAAAGCTTCCATTAAGGTCAGAAGCACAGTAAACCCCGCCCTTCAAAGCAACACATCTGTTATTTATTTGGTTACAGATTACAGAAGCTCTACAGGCTCTTCAGTACTGTCCAGAAAGACAGAACATTTTGCAGATTGCTCATTCCTAGGGTCACGGCATGTCAGAGGCAACTTGAAGGCACACATTACTTCAAAATGTAGCCGTTCTGCAGGTTGTGTCTGCCAGTTGAACAGTATTGATTGAAGGTGTGGAAGAGGAGGAAGGGTTATTCTTTGCTGTCTGAAACGTTTTTCCGCCTGTTTTTTATGGTTTTTTAAAAAAATCTTTGTATTTTAGAGTATTGTTTTTATGATTTTTCTTTTACTTTCTGTACAGCGCCCAGAGCAGCAATTTGCTAGATGGGTGGTATAAAAATTGAATAAATAAACAAACAGTAGACCAGATTGCCTTCCCAGCTTTGTCTTTCAAGGTTTTTTACACCCCCTACTTCATGTTCATTAATTGTTTTATATTGTCTTTGTTATATCCCAGTGTTTCCCAACCGGGGGAGTCATGACCCCCAAGAGGGTCATAAAATGTTTTCTGAGGGGCTGCGGTCGCCTTGCATGTGTGCTGTTGTTGTTGTTGTTTAGTCGTTAAGTCATGTCCGACTCTTCGTGACCCCATGGACCAGAGCACGCCAGGCCCTCCTGTCTTCCACTGCCTCCCGGAGTTGGGTCAAATTCATGTTGGTTGCTTCGATGACACTGTCCAACCATCTCATCCTCTGTCGTCCCCTTCTCCTTTTGCCTTCACACTTTCCCAACATCAGGGTCTTTTCCAGGGAGTCTTCTCTTCTCATGAGATGGCCAAAGTATTGGAGCCTCAGCTTCAGGATCTGTCCTTCCAGTGAGCACTCAGGGTTGATTTCCTTTAGAATGGATAGGTTTGTTCTCCTTGCAGTCCAGGGAACTCTCAAGAGTCTCCTCCAGCACCATAATTCAAAAGCATCAATTCTTCGGTGGTAAACCTTCTTGATGGTCCAGCTCTCACTTCCATACATTGCTACTGGAAAAACCATAGCTTGGACTATGCGGACCTTTGTTGGCAAGGTGATGTCTCTGCTTTTAAAGATGTTGTCTAGGTTTGTCATCGCTTTCATCCCAAGAAGCAGGTGTCTTTTAATTTCGTGGCTGCTGTCACCATCTGCAGTGATCATGGAGCCCAGGAAAGTAAAATCTGTCACTACCTCCATATCTTCCCCTTCTATTTGCCAGGAGGTGATGGGACCAGTGGCCATGATCTTAGTTTTTTTGATGGTGAGCTTCAGACCATTTTTGGCGCTCTCCTCTTTCACCCTCATTAAGAGGTTCTTTAATTCCTCCTCACTTTCTGCCATCAGAGTGGGATCATCTGCATATCGGAGGTTGTTGATATTTCTTCCAGCAATCTTAATTCCGGCTTGGGATTCATCCAGTCCAGCCTTTCGCATGATGTATTCTGCATATAAGTTAAATAAGCAGGGAGACAATATGCAGCCTTGTCGTACTCCTTTCCCAATTTTGAACCAATCAGTTGTTCCATATCCAGTTCTAACTGTTGCTTCCTGTCCCACATAGAGATTTCTCAGGAGATAGATAAGGTGGTCAGGCACTCCCATTTCTTTAAGAACTTGCCATAGTTTGCCGTGGTCCACACAGTCAAAGGCTTTTGCGTAGTCAATGAAGCAGAAGTAGATGTTTTTCTGGAACTCTCTGGCTTTCTCCATAATCGAGTGCATGTTAGCAATTTGGTCTCCAGTTCCTCTGCCCCTTCGAAATCCAGCTTGTACTTCTGGGAGTTCTCGGTCCACATACTGCTGAAGCCTGCCTTGGAGGATTTTGAGCATAACCTTGCTAGCGTGTGAAATGACTGCAATTGTATGGTAGTTGGAGCATTCTTTGGCACTGCCCTTCTTTGGGATTGGGATGTAGACTGATCTTTTCCAATCCTCTGGCCACTGCTGAGTTTTCCAAACTTGCTGGCATATTGAGTGTAGCACCTTAACACCGTCATCTTTTAAGATTTTAAATAGTTCAACTGGAATGCCATCACCTCCACTGGCCTTGTTGTTAGCCATGCTTTCGAAGGCCCACTTGACTTCACTCTCCAGGATGTCTGGCTCAAGGTCAGCAACCACACTATCTGGGTTGTCCAGGACATCCAGATCTTTCTGGTATAATTCCTCTCTGTATTCTTGCCACCTCTTCTTGATGTCTTCTGCTTCTGTGAGGTCCCTACCAGTTTTGTCCTTTATCATGTCCATCTTTGCACAAAATGTTCCTTTAACATCTCCAATTTTCTTGAACAGATCTCTGGTTTTTCCCTTTCTATTATTTTCCTCTATTTCTTTGCACTGTTCATTTAAGAAGGCCCTCTTGTCTCTCCTTGCTATTCTTTGGAAGTCTGCATTCCATTTTCTGTAACTTTCCTTATCTCCCTTGCATTTTGTTTCCCTTCTCTTCTCTGCTATTTGTAAGGCCTCGTTGGACACCCACTTTGCTTTCTTGCATTTCCCTTTTCTTTGTGTGTTGTAGCCCTTGTCAAATAATTTCTTCCTTGACCTTTTGGTGCAGGATATCAAAGTTAGTGTGTATGAGGATGTTTGAGAAACAGGCCCTTTTGGGGAGAAATAAGCCTCTATTTTCTGAGAAGGGATG
This sequence comes from Intellagama lesueurii, assembly GCA_037013535.1. Classification (NCBI taxonomy): domain Eukaryota; kingdom Metazoa; phylum Chordata; class Lepidosauria; order Squamata; family Agamidae; genus Intellagama; species Intellagama lesueurii. The sequence goes on from JBAJHW010000003.1 coordinate 106,093,561, forward strand.
ACTGGGACTATTTTTGAGAGGGAAAAAGAAGAAATGCCAGAGTAAAGATATAATTGCTGCCACTTCCACAAGAAACAGATTTTAACTATGATATATCACTTCCAGAGAGCCTAAAGAAGGGGAGGAAAGGGAAAAAGAAGAGACACCCCACACACACACACACACACAACAAACCCAAAGGAAGAAGACACAAAACCAAACACTCTTCTGCAGGAGGTGCAAGGAAAGTTTCATGCTGGTTTCTGAGGGGGATCCTCTCTGTTTGAATTTTTTGCCCCCTCCCTGGGTACCACGATGTCCTTCCACTCCCTGGCTCATCTTTGAAGTCCTTTGCCTTCTCTTCTCCCTACCCTAAACCTCCCCCAGCCTGCTTTCTCCCCAATTTTCATGTGGTGGTGCGGAGTCAATGGCAAGAGCAGCAGGAGGGCAAACAGCAACAGCATGAATGGTGCTACCATGTCAGGGTGATGATGACAACAGCCTATTTATACAAATACAGCAGTTGGGTCACTGGTTACTTGGCTATTATAAAAGGGTGTCGCAACTTGAAAAAGGTTGGGAACCACTGTTGTATTCAAACAGGCAGTCATAGAGACCTGTGGCTCAAGCAGGCCCTCAGCATTAGGTTTATCCTTCATCTCCACTCTAGTGAGCCTTTTAGGGGAGAGACCAAAGAAATAAACGAGCTTCATTTTGCTCACAGGCTGCTAGGTTTTGGTTCTGTTCCAAAAAGAACACACAAAAACCTTTATTTTGCAAACATGATCCAAGGAAGACTGAAACTAATAATTTTGCCAGTATTGGATAGCTGAGTTGAACTGATATAGGCAGAATGAGAATTGGTTGCCATGACTTGCAAATAGGAAGCCTTGGATTATGTTATAGGAGGGATACGGAATATTTTTCACACATTTTATGGCTTAACAGATATTTTCCTAAGGTGTTGCAATAAACAAAAGTAAAAGCAGTTACTCTAAAACCTTTGGAATTGGTTTTTAGTAGTTTTATGCCTTTGTTCAAAAAGTTTGACATGTTACATAGTGTGTCTGCTTAATGTTTTAAATTTGGCTAAACTCTCCAAATTTAATTATAATCCAGAATGTCTCTTTTTTCTCCTGATCTTTCAATATAATTGGAAATGTGAATTTGTATTTTTTTTTAATAACAGATACTCAAAGTAATCTATGTGTAGTGCATTTCCAACCTCTGGGCATAATCATGTATTTGCAATATTTCCCTTCTTAGAAATGGCATAGTAGTGTGAAAAGAAATCCCCCTTTTCAGGAGTGGCATGGGACCAATTTTAAAAGAAAAAGGCAAACATTATGAAACAAATAGCAGGCAGCAGTGAATGAACTAGAAAAAACAATAAAGTGTAACAACATGCCATTGGAGACAAAGGCCAAGAGCATGAACACTGAAATATGTTACTTCCAATTGCTATATACAGATGTGAAAACTGGACAATAAAGAAAGCTGACAGGAGCAAGATTGATTCGTTCAAAATATGGTGCTGGAAGGGAGCTTTGTGGATACTACAGACTGTGAGAAAGAGAAGCAAATGTGTCCTAGATCAAATCAAACCTCAACTCTCTCTAAAATCAAAAATGGCAGAACTGAGGCTGTCATACTTTGGGAACACCACAGGAAAACAAGGCTTGCTACAAAGGAGAAATTATGCTAGAAAGTAGCAGGAACAGAGGATGATCAAATATGAGATGGATTAACTTGAGGAAATGTGAAGGAGAGATAAAGGAAAGTGAGCCGTCCTTAGTAATAGAAGATATAATTGAAGAAAAAGAGGGTGATGACTTGAAAATACCTGAAGGGGAAAGCAGTATGTTGGGAGAGCTAGAAAAAGTGGAGGAGAAAAAGGGGAAGGTTGAAATATGTCTGGTGGAGGAGGGAGAGAAAAGGAAAGGGGAGGAGCAAAATATGTCAATCTGGGAGGAGGAGGGTATAAATGTGAGGGGAGAACAATGGTTCGGGAGTAAGCTGGAAGGAGAGAGAATGAGACAGAAGGAAGAAAGCAAGCAGGATAGTGGTTATGAGAAGGCGCGTGATTTACTAAAAGATTTCCCGAACTTGAAAGTGGGAGGACTGTTACCGGACCCAGAGCAGAAGAGAGAGGGAGAGACGGTGGTGGAAACTCAGGAGTGGACCGTTATCGTGTTCCCGCGCGGGCAAGGGAGAGGAAAGAGGGTGATCCGTCCAGATTCCACCTACAATCAACCACCAAAGGAGGGTGACTGGGCTAGACACCCATGCTGCGGGACGATCTGTGCGGTGAGGAGTGCACCACTTCGGAGACCCACCCACAAAGAACGGTTTGGCCCAGCACCCCAATAAGTTACCAGGACTTTGGACGTGAATATATATCACCAAGTTATGGCTTGTTGCTGGAGTTATCTTGTTTTGATCCAATTGAAATAATTACAGAAAAGTTAGAAACAAATAAAAACCAAATCATGAGTTCAGTAAATACGTCTCCTACTTTATTTCCTGCCAAAAATGAGGAACTGCCAAAGGATTCTAACAGACCCAATCACAGGAAAATAAGACATTGCCTTGAGTTTGCAAGCACTGAGCAGGGCTGTAGATGATAGTACATTTTGGAGATCACTCATTCATTGGGTCACCATGACTTGGTGGCATGCAACAGCAGCAACAAATGCCTGGGTCTTATTCTAATCCCTTAAGAAACACAGTATTTGACTTGAGTGCGTAAAAACAAACAATGGAAAGTTACTTTTGAGACAAAAGAACATGTATGGCTCACAGTCCAAGGAAACAGAATGCCCACCCTCGCCATTTTGAGATAAGACAGTTTGCTCTGCTCAGAATTCAGGCAGTCCCTTCAAATCAATATAATGGATTGATTATATAATAGATGATAATATAATAGATGGGGTTATCCATAACTATACTGTGGAAGGATGGTGATCATTATTTTGCGTCTTAAAAATAACTTGCCAAGCTTTGAGCAAAAGGATATATAAAGGGATTCAATGTTTGAGTGGTATACAGTACCGTACCCCCATGGCACACAGGCAAGTGCTGACTGTCATATGTACCAATTGCTCCCTGACAATATTAACACTAGTATTGTTTGATGTAGGCCTAGATTTGATCAGCATGGAGACCCTGCATCTGGTGTATATCACTTCAGATGAAGGTGCACGTAACTGAACAGCTGCTCATACAACCATCCCTGGTCATGAGAAGGCTAAGCTAGAACCTTCCCCATTGTTATCTAGTTTTTCTTTCTGTATGGAGCTCCATTCAGGCGTGTTGAATCCCCGTTCTGTTGTTTTACATGGTAAACACCAATCCTAGGTTTAGCAGGAAGAAGCAGGCATAAGCCTGCAATCTTATATCCACTGACATAGGAGTAAACTCCACTCAGTTTATTTAGATTTATTTGTAAGCAACTGCTCTGTTAAATCCCAAGCTCATATTAATAGATAATGAAAATAAAACAACAATCTGATTGTGACTTACTTATGCTAAAGTAAGTTGTAACTAGAAGAGGCCCATTTGAATCAATGGGACTTGTGGAGGAGTTGATTTATCAAATCCCCACCAATGGACCTAATCTAGTGCAATTTACTAGCTATGCAACAAGACTATCATGCTTAATTAGCAGGTCCTTGCCATGGCGATAAGCCAGGGAGACTTGGTTGTCACAGAAATGCTAAGGAGTGTTGATAGGATGGAAGTCAGAGTCTGTCAAGAGAGACAACCATTTTATATCAGCAAGAAATTACAGAAAGCTGGGTTATGAATTTATGTAGGCTGCTGTTTCTCTGAAGAGGAAAAAAAAAAGAAACTTCCGTTTATATTGGCAAACACTCTCTGCAATTTTATTTCTTGAGCTCCAGGTTCATCATTACAGAAAACACACACACACACATTCTCCCTGCATCTGCTTCCTCACCAATGCTGTTCTTCTGTCAGTTTCTGTGGAAAAGTGAATGTATCAAAATGTCACATGCTCCCTTGCACTTTTCCCCTGTTGTGATGAAGAGGTTTCCTCACTACTGCTGCCTCAGTAAAGCAAACCTTTTTCATTGTAAACTGCAGTGCAGAGGAGGGCAAAAGGTGTTGATAAGCAGTGAAGCACCTTAACGTTAAACTGTTAACAGTTAGGACACAGTAAATCCTGTGATTTTCCATCACCAGCAGACAAAAAAGGTAGATGAAACCAAGTAGCACAAATGCTGCATCTGGAGACCCTTTCCATGGCAAGCTTTTTCTTAGGGACTTTTCTTGAGGGCCTTCTATGGTTCTTTGCTTCTGAGTTGAGGTAGGGAGGGGAATACTTTAATGCCATTCTTCCTTCTGTTGGGTGGCAACATGAAAAGGAAGGCAAGACAGCCCTTTAATAGTTGCATGGAAGAGGGGATTTCAGCAGACCTACTTTGCCATGCAAGTGACACATGCTGAATTTCCCTCTTCCACACAAGTTATAGGTATAGGATCCTTGTCCTCCTTTTCATGTGGCCACCCTATTCTCTGAAGCTCCCCATACTCAAGTTCCTATCTCTAATTGGCCATTCGTGCCAACCTTGACTCCACCAGTAGTTTAGCTGATCTGGGGTTACCATTCATGTCCCGTCTCCCATTGCTCAGTTGACCCTGTAGTAAAGGAGGAAGCCTCCAGGGTGATGGCTAGCTGTAGGCCCATCGCCTCCTCACTGGATTCCTGCCCAGTGTGGCTCATCAGAGCCACGAAGGGGGCTATGATTGATTGGGTAATGAACATTATTAATTCATCACTGAGGGAGGGAATGTTTCCCTCCCGCTTAAATGAAACCATTGTCCAACCCATCATCAAACGCCCCCAGTTAGCGTCAGACAACCTTAACAATTTCCATCCGATCGCTAACATACCATTCCCAGGCAAGGTGATCGAGAGGGTGGTGGCCAATCAGCTGCAGTCATATCTGGAGGAGCAGGATTGCCTTGACCCATTCCAGTCTGGATTCAGGCCACGAAGGGGTACTGAGACAATATTGGTCGCGCTGCGGGATGACATTTTAAGGGAAGCTGACGGGCAAGGGCACCCTGTTGGTGCTCCTAGATCTCCCAGCGGCTTTTGTGTGTGTGTGTGTTTCTTTCTTTTTTTAAAAAATGTTGTTTTAGGGGTTAGGTGTAGGGATGGGGAAAAAAATCTCAGCGGCTTTTGATACTGTCAACCACGGTTTCCTCCTAGACAGGCTCTCTGAGGTTGGGATTGGGGGCTTAGCATTGAGCTGGCTCTGATCTTTCCTCGAGGACTGTGTCCAGAGAGTTCAGCTACAGGAGGAGGTATTGGCACCTTGGACCCTTCAGTGTAGGGTTCCTCAGGGATCGGCACTATCCCCAATGCTGTTTACTATGTATGTTAAGCCATTGCGGGAAGATATCAGGAGTTTTGGAGTAAGGTGTCATCAGTATGCTGATGACATGCAACTCTATCTCTCCATTACCACCTCTGCAGTGGATGCTATCTGGACGCTGGAGTGTTGCCTGGTTGCAGTACTGGAATGGACCAGGGCTAACAGGCTCAAATTGAACTCAGATAAAACAGATTTTGCTCCTGGGGGGGGGGAGATCCAATAGGTTAAGGGGGATGGTCCCTAGGCTGGATGGCACTCCCCTCCAGTTTAGGGACCAAGTGCATAATTTGTGCATTCTTCTGGACCCAGATCTTTCTTGGGAGTCCCAGATTGCAGTCGTGTCCAGATCAGCCTTCAAGCAGCTTTGGCTAATCACCCATCTTCGCCCCTACCTAGACAAGAACTCCCTCAGGACTTTGGTGCAGGCCCTGGTCATCTCCCTGATTGACTACTGCAATGCCCTCTATGTGGGGCTCCTCTTGAACCTGATCTGGAGACTTCAGCAGGTCCAGAATGCAGCAGCCAGACTGGTGGTGGGTGCCACCACATTTGACAACATTATTCCAATTCTGGCCCGCCTCCACTGATTGCCCATGGCGTCCCAGATCAGGTTCAAGGTTCTGACATTTAAATACAAAGCCCTCCATGGTTTAGGCCCATGTTACTTGTTGGAGTGTCTTTCCTTAATGTCATCTGCCAGACCCACAAGATCATCCCAGTCGAGGCTGCTCTGGGTGGCCACCCAGAGGGAGGCCCATAAATCCTCTACAAGAGGTAGGGCCTTCTTTGTGATGGCCCCAACTTTATGGAACCAGCTTCTGGAGGAGCTCCACCTAGCCCCCTCCCTGTTGACATTTAGGAACCCATTAAAGACACTGCTTTTCAGGGAAGTTTTCCACACCGACCCCAGCTGACCACCTTCCCCCTGCCTTTTTCTCTCTCCCATCCTCCTCTTCCCTCCCCTCTTTTCCTCCATCCACTCTGAGATTAGTCAGTGCCATTTGGGTTTTTTAGGGGGGTATTGTTATCGGTTTCAATATTTGTATTTTCATTTTTGTTTTGCTATTTTATGAGTTATAACCCGCGCAGAGTAGTGCTGTGACACTAATTGGAGCGGGATACAAATTGAATGAACAAACGAATGAACGAACTGTGATTCTCTCTATTATTCAGGGTTTTTAAAATCCTTCCTGGTAAGTTGAATCTCCACATTCAGCAACACAAGATGGTAACAACTTGGGCTGCACTAAGTCAAACTGCAAATGGGGGGGGGGGGTACCATTTTTAAATACAGTATTTCCTGTATAAATACCTCAGTGCATAAGAAAACTATTATACCAAGAAAAGAAAAGCATTGGCTTCTCTTTTTCTCTAGTGCTTTTTGTTTTACTCACAGAGCTTTCCAACAAAGATACAGGAGGACTGTCTTCTCTCACCTGCAGTTGAAGTGGAACAAACTATTCTATCTTCTCAGGGATAGTGATGTAGTCACTTTGCTAATGACAAGCAGGTCTGAGTCTAGACATTGCTTGGATAGAGTCAAACTCAGAAACCACCTTTATTTTGCCTTGACTTGCATAATGGAAGAAAAGCAAGATGCATATGTACCAAATAAAATAAATAGTCCAGACCGTCTTTTTCTCCATGTACACAACGTTTGTTTAATTTTCACACTATTTTGCTTCAGAGGGGAAGGAACACACATCTAATCACCATGGAGGAAATTGCATCATCACACAGCTTGTCTGTAAAAAGACGTGTTTCATTCATTTCCTTAACACCTGTGGTACTCACATTGGAAAAATAAAAGTAATCATTACATGGAGGAACACTCTTTCCTGATGAGAAATTTGTTGAGAGACAGCCATTCTGTTATGTGCTGCTAATAGATAAAACTGGTTTGAAGAAGATAATCATTTGACTAGATGAGTGGCTATACAATTTTTCAAGAAATGGGAATCTCTTAGAAAGCTGTCTCTCTATGAGGTAAAGTAGTAGCAGCAGGACTTCTTGCTTATGGAGAAAGGAATCTTTAAAATAACCACAGGTATTTCATTTTCTTACAGGTTGCTATTTACTGCAAAATGGCTTATTATGATTCCCCATTGGTTAATTTAAACATAATTTAGACTTTTTTTTCTTGCAGACTTTAAAAAAAAAATATCACAGGTACTTGCACCTGACAGGAACTGTTCCTTCCGGGAAATAATGGTTACCTCACCCAATTCCCTGCTACTCAGTCCCCACGTGCTCTGTTCATCTGTCATGATAGTGTTTTTAAGCCTGAAAGGGTGAAGGACTAAATGTATGGTGGTGCCATCCCCCCTGCCCCACCTTGAAGTAAGGCAGATCGTTGTGTGTTCACCACAGAGGCCTGCAGAGGCACTTGTAAGCACATTCAGCTGACCACGCTTCCAACGTTTCATTACTGAGAGCTCTGATAAAGCAAGTCCCCCAGTCATAAAAGTACAATAAGCACATTCTGCTGAACATGCTTACAGAGTTTATTCTCATGGTGAATACACAGAGGGGGAGGCAGAGCTTATGTCCCTCAAGATTAATACCTGAATTTAATTCTTAAAAAAACCCTCTGGTTTATGAATGTGGGATATTGTGCTCCTGTACCGATGATTCAAAAAGCCAGGAAAGGGCCCGATATTGCTGCACAATATCATGCCTGCATTGCTAGTAGGAAAAAGGATGCAAGCTTTACATAGCAAAGGGTAGCCTGAATGTTGACAACACCAATGGCATCAGTGAAGATGGTCTATAGCAGGGGTCCTCCACCCCCGGGCTGTGAACCAGTACCAGTCCGTGGCCTTGGAAGGCCCAGGCCACCGAGACAGATTTTGAAGGGCCGAAGGAACGTAAGCATACGCGCATAAGTGTGTGTGTGCACACACTCCTGTCCACATGCACCCCCGCACACACACATGCATGCACACACACATGCATGCACGCACGCACGCCCCCCGCATGCACACACAGACACACACATGCCTCCCACATGCCTGCCTGCCCCCCCACAGATGCCCGCTCACACGCCCGCCCCTGCAAGCACGCACGCCAACATCCAGCCACCCCGCACACACACATGCACACACAGACACACGGACACATGCCCCCCACATGCACGCATGGATGCCTGCCACCACCACCCCAGTCCTTGGGAGAATGGTCTTCAACTAAACCGGTCCCTGGTGTCAAAAAGGTTGGGACCCACTGGTCTATGGGATACCCTTTTCTGCTCATTGGAAAACAGCCCTGACAATTGCTTTGTGTTTGAGCAAAAAGTAGTGAACTGAGGGAAAAAGGAGTCAGTTTCTGGGATTTTCCATTGCGTGGTGTCACTTTGTGAATGGTAGTGGTGTTGGGGGACTCCTGTTCAACACCTTGACCATTAGCCTGTGGAGTGTCTCAAAGTTCCATGATTCCCCATACAAATTCACATATACATGAAAAACCTGAAAGAGGCTGTCTAGAATGTTGTGGTCTGGTACCACCAGTGTGCTGATGACACCTAACTGCATATGCTTTTTAAGATCTCCCAGGAGGCCCTTCTTTCAGTCTCTCAGGTCCCACTATGTGGTCACCCAGACTCCCATCACCTCCTCCCAATTCCACCCTCGAGTCTACCTTACTCTCTTAGATAATTGAAATTCTACTTGTAAAAATAACCTTACAGTCATTATATGTTTTCTGTTTCATCAGTTCAAATATTCAGTGTTACAAACAACAGTAATGAACATCAAATCAAGGAGTTAAACTTTTTCTTTGCCCTTGAACAAATGAGTTCTCAATTCAGAAGACTGAACAATCACCACTCCTTTTGACAAGGTTAGTGCAGAAGGTTGGCAAAATGTTGTTTTTCCACCTACAAGGCAATGTTATCCACCTTCTAGGCATGTCAGAAAGAGTCCCTTATTGTAAATATCAACATACTTGCAAGACAGCAAATGGTCACTTTTAATGAATAGTACATACCCACTACCACAGTTGTCAGATCACTAAACAGAATCTCATAAATTCGTGACACATGACACTTCTAAAGATGTTTCAAGTCATATGATCATATAGATGGATAAGCCAAAGAAAGATGAATAGTATCTGCTTATGAATATTCTCAAGAGAGTCAAAATTCTGATTCTTTGAATATGTTTTATAACAGGCAACCTCTGAGGGACTGTAAGAACTTGGTTCCCACCCCTGGATGTTTGGTGGGCTCCAGTACAGCATCTCAAATTTTCACCTCTCCCAGAAACCTTGGGAGAACCATTTGCCATTTAAATGCAACACATGCACCATGATGAGTCAGAAATACAAAGTGACAGGCTAGTCTCTTCCAATGTCTAAAAAAGGCTAAGTCTGGATTAAATGAGGCCTGAAGGCAAAATTACATTTAAATGGCATATTTCATCACTTTTTGATTCTACAGTAAAATGGGGGGGGGGGGAGGCGCCAGATGGGTGACCACATAGTGGGGACTGAGAGAAGGGCCTCCTGGAAGATCTTAAAAAGTAGATGGAGTTGAGTGTCATCAGCACACTGGTGATACTAGACCACAAAATTCTGGAAAGCCTCTTTCAGGTTTTTCATGTATATGTAAAATAATATGGGGTAACATGAAACCCTGAGACAGTCCACATGGCAGGGTTAAAAGTGACAGACACCTGCTCTGTGGGCTGACTGGAGACACATTCTGATTGGCCAGAATGCTATTCTCAGAAATTATGTTCCTGCACAGGAGTAAAACAGTGTTGTTGTTTTTTAAATCACAGCTTAAAAACCCTTTGTCCAAGCATCCCCAAATTTAGCACAGAGCAAGAGCAGACTTTCTGCTATATCTGTGCTGAATTTGGTGCTGATTTGAGGTCTGGTTTCATAAGTACAATTTTTTGCTTGAGGCACTCCTATTTTTTGATCTGCCTTACGGAATGTAGAATACTGCTAATGCACAATATATCGGTGTCCTGCCAGGCACCAATAATAGAGCTAATATGAATGTGATATCATGGTATGTGTGCTGCTAATATGAAGAAGGAATGGCTAATCAGGCCAGTACTATACCCAAAACAATTTTTTTCATGGCCCCAGCTGGCCCTACCAATTTAAATTAAGCTGTGTCAAAACTCTGCTCACAGTCTCAAGTCATAAGGGAAAGCTGAGACGGGGTTAATGATCCAAGCTGAAAGAGAAATAATAGACTCTGCTGTTTTGGGGTCTTGTCTGCAATGGTCCAGCTGTGTCTGAAAGTATGTACTTTATAATTTAGGAGCCACAATTGCTAGATGGTGCAAAATTATCAGAAAATCTGCTTGCTCATAAAGAAACCAATTCATGTGGTAAAATGTATGTCCAGCCACCAAATCATTGCCTGGAGAACAGAAAAGATCCAGCCATTCTTTGGTTATTCAGTCATATTAAACCATTAAATATTTCATTTACCTGAACAGAAATCATCTGAGTATCTGTCATAGAGTGCTTTGCAGTTTCTTTCATCACACTCACAGGTGTCTCCATGAATATCTCCCCAGTCTCCTGTTGGGTCTACATCATGACATGTACATTCACCGCACACACAGGTTCCTGTATAGGAAGGAAGAGTTGATGCTGATATTAACAACAGATCAATAGCTTCGAAAAGATACTATTAAGATCAGAGCTAGAAATTGTATGTCACAAGTAAGATACATGCTACTTTTTGGGAAAATAAAGATCTAATGGTATAATTTTTTGCAAAGCAATGTAATTATATTTGATTTTTTTTAAAAAAACTTCTGTAACAATTTGGAGGTAATCTGGGGGGATCTGAGGCCACTTTATTTTTCTAGTATGTTTTGGAGAAATGATAATAACAACTGAGCAACAAATCAGCAAGTAATGGCCAGAATCCAAATGTCAATTTATGGTTACGTGAGTGGCATGGGAGGAAATGGGGTACAGTGGATAGAGTGACATACTAGAACTCAGGACAGCTGGGTTCAAATCCCCACTGAGCTATGAAAATTCACTGGACGTAGAAATGGTAAAGCTACTACTGAAATATCTCACATACCTTGAGAATCCTACCACAGTCTCTATAAGCTGGATGTGACTTGACAGCACTTAACATACAGACAGAAGTGAATGACGTAAGTCATGGCAACAAATTGCTACTAATTACTGAAATACTTGTTGTTTTCCTGGGTGTGTGCCCAAGCATATGATGGGATGTATCCCCAGAAATCAACTAGCACTTCATTAATTAGTGACAATTTGCTGTCACAATTTAAGCCATTTCGTTTATGCAAGCATAAATTGAAAATTGGATTATGGTTATCGAGTTACTTTTTGAAAACATTACTTTTCAAAAACAATATTCCAAGTTTTTATTAAGAAACAGAGAGCTGAATCCTATTATTTTGACATTTCTCCCTATATAAAGTAGTGGAGTATATTGTTGTATTTTTTAAAAAAGCTATCTTGTAAAGATAACTCATTTTTCTTTTCCATCCTAAATTTGCTATGAATTTATTTTGACTTCTATGGATTGCTAAGTATTGAAGAATACACAGCTGCTAAGGGGAAAATAATTCTGTTGGTTTTGCTCAGCATAAAGCCATTCCAAAGTCACTGCAGTTCATTTTTCTATTTTCTGCCACGGATTTTTTTTTTCCTATCAAAAATATGGAAGTAAGTTAAGTCATTTCTTTCCTGCAATTTGAAACAATCTTCAAAATAAGGGGAATGGTCTCGTGTCATTCAAATAACATAAAGTGTATAGGGAATTCCTAGGACATTATCATAAACAATTGCAGCACCAACCTAGTTGTGACTTGCTACTGGGTTTTGACCAAGGAGACTTGCACAAGTGATGCCTTACCATTCAGCAAGTGATTAGGCAAGTCTACTTTAGCTGGGACTAGCGATCACTTAGGCCGATATTTCTGGCAGAGAACTACGTGCAGACACAGGGAATTCAAAGAAACTTTTTTCTCTCCCAGACAGGAGGCTATCTGAGCTAACTGTCTGACAAAGGGGAGCTGGCTAAGATGCTAAGCTTAGAAAAGTTACTTTTTAGACTACAAGTCTCAAAATCCCCCATGAGGGATGATAGTACAAAAATGTAATTTTTCAATTATCTGGACTATGTAATATTAAATGTGGGTGAGCTGAAGTTATTATAATGGAAATGTAATATGTGATATAATATGTGATTATAGGGGATACATGACATAAATGTAATGCATATGTGACCCTGTGTGTATATGTACATAGAGAGATACACCTTGGCTGAAATCTTGTTGCAAGATTTGCAGAAATCTTGTTGCAGAGAGATACACCTTGGCTGAATCTTGTTGTCGTTTACATAACTCTTGTTGCAGAGTTATGTAAACGATATAAACTGAAGAATAGGATCATACCTTTATTGAACCACTAAAAAAAACTAACAAATTTTAAACTTTTGTGGAGAAAATTCCACTTCATCAGGCTGGGAACCACCCCTTCATGCATAGCACAGAAAAACTATAGATAACTTTTGTTATGATGTAACTTTTAAATATGAATTGCTGCCAGTTATGAAATCCACACAGGCATTGACTGTTGCACACAGAGTCAGATGACTCAGCATGCAACAGATAAAGTCTATAGAGATTTCTTAACTTACAGCAATTTGCTTCTAGAAGTTATGCTATTTGCATAATTGCACAATAGGATTTCAGTCAATAAATGTATAATATTCATATGGTAGATGCTTTTTGGTTCTATTTTATGTATTTTATTGTTTTCATGTGTGAAATCATCCTGGAAACACTAATTACATGAAATAAGCTCATGATTTCAACAAATACTATTCTTCTCTATTTATAAATGAAACATGTTTCCACCATTCCATGTAGGGATGGATCATGGCAAACAATTAATTGAAAAAAATATACCCTAGCTCCAAGATATATATATATCAATATGGGGACAACACACCTCTGTTGCTGCAGATTTTGCCATCTGGGGAGGTGCACCTTTTCTTGATCTCCCATGGCATGATGTCACACTGGAGTTCACATTTATCGCCATGCCAACCAGCTTCACAGTAACAGTTTCCACAGTAACACTTGCCATGGCCTTAACCCAAAACAAAATATGGACAACAAGGAATGACTTTCCTTATATAAAATACATACAGTTTAGTTCATTTTAAATAAAATGTTGAGCAGGGACACATAAGACTAACAAGCTACTACAGATATTTCTGTAACAAGATTAAATTTGTTTCCATGACAGCCCTGCAAGAACCATTCAAAAGACAAACTTTAAAAGTCCTTTTAAACTTTAAAAGGACAAAATCAGAACCATTTCATTTAGTCTTTTGATGGCCTGCTTTATTTGTAATAAATGTACACATGCACAACAAAGCTATTTTATTTTTTAAAAAATCACCTCTTATTCTTTCTAAATTTGTAATAAATGCTGACGTTCATCCACTTGGCACTATTGATTTGTACTGGGGGGAAAAGTATTAAACTTGACATATATGCCTTTTATAGCATTTTGGCAGACAACTGTAAAATCCAAAATAACTGAGTGAATATAAAGACATTAGTATACTTAAAATAGATTTTCAGCCAGTAGAATGTAATATAGACAATAGTGTGTGAACAAGTGAGAAATTCAATGTTCTTTGTCAATTTTGCTGGGTAATAAGGACAGACTGACTTACTTTACTTACTATACTCAAGTACCAATGTATTCACAGATCTTAAAGAAATGTAGAAAACCTGACCCATCTGTTAGCTTTTGACTGCTGAACCTTTCCCAAGGCCATATAGAATATTTACAGAATTATTTTCATGGGAAAAGAATAGTTTATTGTTCTAGGTGTTGTTTTTTTAATCTGCACATTTTGTGCATCTTTTTTAAATTGCAAAAATAGTTTGAACAGATTCTTAACACATTTTAGCACTGTTTTGTGCAAATTTGAAATGCACACATTTTTTTTCTGTGCACTTTTTTCAAATGCACATGTTTGTTTCTGTGGTCATGTCCGCAGCTGTCCTTCAGGGTAAAGATTCCAAAGGGCAAAATGCATTCCTCCCATGGACAGTCCAGGAAATATGGACCAAGACAAATTCAGTTGAAACTCAGACTGAAATTGGATTCCGCATGCATCCTTAATTATTTAGTATAATTATTAGAGTAATTGAGAAGAATTCTGTATTCAAATATAATTGACCATGTAATTTGGCCTTAATCTTATTATCCTGGTAGAATACCAGATGAATGGCAGATACACCGATGGAACAGACAGAAAAAAGGAGGGAATGACAAAAAGGGTGTGTTTAGGCTGCAATCCTCTAAGTATTTACATGGAATAATTCTAATTTAACTTAAAGGGATTTACTACTGAATAGACACGCAGAGGATTGCAGAGCACATAAATACATGCCTATAAGTGTTGTATTTGCTACAAAGAAAGCCCCAATATTTATTTATTTATTTATTTGTACGTACGTACATACATACATACATACATACATACATACATACATACATAATATTTTTACCCTTTAAAAGGACCCAAGGTGGCTTACATCATTAAAAGACAATATTTAAAGCTAAAAACAGTAAGTACATAATTGTACACCATCAAGTCAATTCTGACTTATGGTGGTCCCTTCCAAGGTCTTCTAAGTAGGGAATACACAGAAGTGCCCTTCTTTTGGGGACACCTGGGACTGTGAAGCCTGCCCATGGCTACACAGGTTGGCTCTTCTCACAGGAGGCAGAATGGGGAATCACTCTCAACCACTGGCTGCACAGCCAGATACATAACCCACTGAGCTATCCCAAATACTACAAAGGATCAAACAAATACAACACTAAAAATGACAAACAAAAGCAACACCAAAACTATATTCAAAACCGAAAAGTTCAGGCATTCATTTAAAGACCCCACTCAGGCAACCTGTCACTGAGGGAAAGCTTGCCTGAAGAGGAAGGTCTTTGCCTGATTGTGGAAGGACAATAAACACGGGGCCAGCCTGGCCTCCTGTGGGAGAGAATTCAAAAGTCTAGGAGCAGCAATAGAAAAGGCCCTCTCCTCTGTCCTCACCAAACACACCTGTGAAGGTGGTGGAACCGAGAGAAAGGCCCCTCCTGATGATCTTAACATCCAAGCAGGCTCATAAGGGGAGATACAGTCTTTTAGATAGCTTGGACCCAAGCCATTTAGGGCTTTACAGGTTAGACCCAGTACTTTGAATTGTGAGACTAAATTCTCACTGAATTCTGAGACCAAATGACATTACAATAATGTAAACAAGAATAAAACCATGAACACTGTGGTTGCTGATGCTGCCAGTACTTGACAAGGTATGGGACACTAGTGTGCAGTTAAACACTAGAAATGAGAAGGAAGTGAAACACAATTCCAGGAGCAGAACTTGACAAAAACCTTCCCCATACCAGATACAAGATCCATAAATGATTGATTTTAACATCCTTCTGAAAGTTGCACATCTACCATGACCTGCAAAGGAGTCATACATATGTATGGTTTAAAACTGCAAAATCTCATTTATTATAAGAGGAATTACTCTTGTTAATGGAGGAATGGACTCATCTTCAGTTTTCTGCTGCGTCTAATGTGGCTATAAACGTCTTCAAAATAATGGTGACAGGAAAGCAAGTAAGTGTTTTCTTAATGTTATGATATGGACTAGAACATACTAGGACATTGATTTTCCCTACAGTAATCCTCAAATTGCTTTCGTGCCTGTAGGACAATAATGCCACAGTTCCTTTATTCTCTGTATTGTTAATTTTATTTCTGGCCAATTCAAGGTATCACACTAGGTTACAATACTTTCCCTAAAATATATCCCTTTTCACAGCCACAGCTGCAAGTATCAAGTTTCCTTATGTGGGAGAAATTTGGCAAATAAATAAATAAATAAAAATCAGATGCCCACTGCTTCTTCAGAAAGAAAATTGTGGCTCTGTGCTGCAGAATTCATAACCCTGCTTCCAGTCTGCTTAAAGCATCCATGGCTGAGCCCGGTTGAAATCACTGGCTTGGTTCCTTGGGGGTCAATTGTGAGTAATGCTAAATCAGGGCCCATTTATGTAAAAATCTTCTCAAATGCTTCTCTAGTTTCTTTCTATGATTCACTTTATAAATAAACTTTATGAATAAATGTTTACCTGTACACATCTCTCCTGTTTCTTCATCAATGCACTCTCTGTCATCGCACTCACAATATTTACCATGGATCAGCCCATTGCCTTCTACGTCATCACATTTACATCGGCCACAATGACAAGTTCCTGTAAAATTCAGTGGTGGGAAAGGACACTAGCATGAAATTAGGCAATAAAGTGTGGGAAAGAATTTCAAGGCCTGATTCTTGCATACAGAAGTTTCTTGTACTTTTCTGTATTCATTGGGCAGGCCAGTGGAAATCATATACAAGTATTTTCATTTGGTATCCATTTTTCAAAATATTCTCAGAATTTTGGTTCTTGACTGTTGCCTTGAATGCTTTCTTGGAATGCTTCTTTGCCCTAAACTGATGTCACCTACCTAGCAGATATCTTGAAAGACTGATAGGTATGATTTGATCAGCCTATCACAGTGATGGCGAACCTATGGCACGTGTGCCCCAGGTGGCACGAGAAGCCCTTTCTTATGGCACGCGAGGTATTGGCCTACCCACCCTCCCATGTGGAGGCAAACCTTATGAGCCGGCTGCAGCCGGGATTCCCCCCTCCGCTGCCACTTCCTGGTCCTCTGGGTCCGTCACTATGATTCCCCCTCAAACTTCCTGTTCCTGGTCCTCTGGGTCCGTCCCTATGATTCCCCCTGAAACCGCCACTTCCGGTTCCGGACTTCCAGGCGGCACGACAGCCACTGGTTTCTCCCCCCCCCCTCATTTTGGGCACGCGAGCCCAAAAAGGTTTGCCTCCACTGGCCTATCAGAATAGAAGTCTCACCTGAATTGGAACAGATGATATCTTGAGAATTTTTGCACATTTCATTACTTTTCTTCCGCGTAAGGTTGCAGGTCTTTGGATACTGGCAAGCATCACCATACCAGCCTTCATCACATCTGCACTTCCCACAGTCACACGTACCATGGCCTAGATTAGTAGGTGAAGAATGTCAGGTCTCATGCATGTTTTCCAATCTACTTTTCACAACCATAACAACAACAATTCATTCCCCACCATAAATCCAAATATTTTATAATGAAATTATAAATAACTGGCTGGAGTTTTTAAGCATATTCTTAAAGGTAACTTGGGGTGCTTTTTGATGAGGCTGTTATAAAATCACCGTCTAGTTTGTGAAACTTTATAGGAAGCCCAAATGATGCTGTTGTGCTTTTTGTAGCAGTGCTGTGTTTATCCAATCCGTCTTCTATATTATTTAACAGAACAAAAACAAATATAAGCTACAGTGCTAAACATGCAACCAAGGAAGTAAGACCCACTGAGTACAAGACATAATGTCCAAGTAAACATGCATAAGATTACACAGTAGCACTTAGCTCTACTCAATTTTACTAACAGTTGCTCATTTACAAGTACTTAACCTTCAGAAAACCACAATGTTCTTCCCTGAACATAAGCACATGCCTATGTATTTAGGTAACTAGACATACACATGTTTTCATGCTATGTGAATCCTCCTCAGCCCACCCCAGTAATATTCATAATGGCAACATAGTAGAAGTCACTTTTTTTGAATTCTATTAAAATATTTCTGCAGTTCATGCAAATATTACATTTAGCCTTTATCTTTAGGAAATGCTTCATTTTGCACACCAAACAGCATTCTTTTCATAATTAGCCTTACACCATTTTAAAAAGAATTATCCATTTACTACTTCTGTCTAGGACAAAATGAAAAGATAACTTGCTGCAGAAAGGTGGGGTGGTGATGCGGGGGCGGGGCTGGCTAAAGGATTCTTTTTAATAAAAAATCCAATCTATACCCTCCTCCTTCACACTTTAGGAAGTGGTTGGTCAACGGTGTGGTCTTTACTGGTATCAGAAGATAAGCATTAATTCCACTATTAATAAATTAAATGAATTCCCCCTTTTCTTTTTAATGCAATAAATATACTGCAATTTAGCCTTTTTCTATTCCAGTCTCCTTGGTGAATGAGTAGCTTGATCTCTCTTCAGAAAGAAAAGATGCTCCAAAAGAAAGTGAAAAATGCATTTTTCTCCCTTTCTTCCTTAAACACCAATTTAGCAGCCTAGCTATCCTAATCTCCTTTTGCTGGTGGTCAGGAAACCTTAATCCCCCCCCCCCATCGTCAATGGAGATAAGCATTAATTGAAATACATTATTACACAAAAGATAAATATGTGTATAAAATAGCCTATAAAAACCTGCTGCTGGCATAGCTTGGATTGGTCATTTGATTTCATGGGTTACCATAAATTGCGCAATTAACCCAGTGCTAAACTAGATGATACATTAAATGCACACAATTTGTTTAATAAGGCTGTTTTAAAAGTAACGTCTAAATAGTAATTGCGAGGAGGGGAGAACACAATGAGGAGCATAGCACACCAGGAGGACAGTTCTTCATCTCCTAACATGTTATCATCATCCATCACTAAAACCTCTAGCATTGTATGTGCATGTTATTTGCTGTCAAAATGGAACCAACTTATAATAATAAGAAGAATAGTGTGCCATTTGATTTGTGGCAACCTATTTGATTATGGCTACCCTTTCCAGCGTCTTCTTTTAAGGTACAGAGCACTCAGGAATGGTTTACCATTCCCTTCTTCTAGGGGCAACCTGGAATTGTGCAGCTTGCCCAAGACCACACAGGCTGGCTCTTCTGGGAGGCACAGTGGGGAACTGAACTCCCAGCCTCTGGTTCTGCAGCCAGATACCACTGAATGTGACCTCAATAAGGCTTTCAAAGTAAGTGTGATATTTAAGGAGTGGTTTTACCACTTGGGGTGCCCTCCCCCAAGTGATTTTGCACGGCTGAGTGTGAAGTGGAACTGAAATCTCCTGAGTCCTCATCCATCACTCTGTCCATTACATCACTTTGGGTATCTTAACATTTCCAGCATGCCTTCCAATCTCATTTCTCTGGAGGGAAACTTCCATTAATGTCAGAGGTACTATTTGTCCTGCGGGCTAACAGCAGATTGAGGGAAGGGGAGGATTTCCCCCCCTGAGATCCACACTCTTTCCATGGCTGCTTTTATGTTTTTTAACACATGCCAAATACATAAATGCATTTAAAGTAGATTTTCCAACCCAGAGTCCTCTAGATGTGTTTGACTTCACATTCTGTCATTCACAGCCAGCATGACTGGCCATGCTGTATGGGGAGGATGGGGGTTCTAATCCAGCGCTTCTAGAAGGAATGAGGCTGGGAAAGGCTGCTCTAACATGTAGATAAAACACTATGATTTCTCACATCTACAGTTCAGCTCCCTGCAGCTGTGGACAACAATAATAAAGGGGGTTACTTGGCAGGAACAAATAAATGGCACAATAGCCACATTTTATAAATTATACATATATTTAAATCTACTCTGTCTTGAGCAGGCAGGTGAAAGGACTTAAAATACAGGATTCCTTTATGCACATCAGAGGAATAAAAATAAAGAAATCTGCAGCTGCTATGGTAATTAAACTGGGCTCATTAGTATTTTATTTCTATGAACCACAGAATGACTCAAAAAGTGCTTATCAGAATCTGAAAAGCGCTTCATGGAATAGCTGAAGAAATCATTTATGATTGATCCTCGCTTGAGTGGCAGAGGATTTAGAAGTCAGGGGGGAAATAAGAAAATGGGAGAGTTGTGTAATCAGTGTCCGGCTTGAGAGAGGAATAAAGCACAGTCCCCCAGGTTGGTGAATTTCAAAATAATCTTCTGTTCCAGACTCTGCCAGGACAAAGGGAGTGCTTTTCAGCATTTGCACGTGCACGTACAGATACACACTCATGCTAGGATTTAGGGACCATTAAATAATTAAACCCCAGAATTCTGAGACATTCTCGTTCATCTGTACTAAGCAATATGCTTTGCTTTGCTTAAGAGATGCACATTTGTTTCAGGTGGTTTTTCTTTCTTCCTTTATGTCTTTGAATCAAAACTGAAGTACTGGGGCAGGGAGGTGTTTAAAAAGAAAACTGCTTGGCCTGTAAATAGATCCAACAGCTATTATTGGTCTCACATACTCTAAATGTGGAATCCTATATTTTCTACTCTTAGGACTAGAGATGGGCATGAAATGAACCATGAAGCAAAAAAACCTCATGAACTGGACTGCTTTGTGGTTCGTTTTAGGGGCACTTCAAGGAAATGCGCCTGCCCAGAATGAAACTAAACATCGAACTATTATCAGTGTTGGTGACTTCTATGCTTTGTGGTTCATGTGATTCAGGACTTCCAAGAGAAGTATAACAGTCCCTGCACATGTTAGAGATGCCAAACTCACAGTGCATCTTCACTTGACTGTCCTCCCCACCCCTGCCAAGTTTGGTGAAGATTAGATATGGGATGTCCAAGTTACAGCACCCCAGAGCTGGTCTCCCCAGGAAAGTGCTCTTTAGCAGCCATTCCTGGAAGTCCCAAATCACATGAACCATGAAATTGTTCGTTTTGTTGGAAAGTTCATGAAAGGTCATTATTTGTGAATAGTGACAAACCGCAAACCATCACAAACCACCATTTTCTCAGTTTGTGCTAATCTCTACTCAGGTAGAGAAGACCTGCAGTCATAAGATCGAATCCACGCGACGGAGTGAGCCCCCGTCGCTTGTCCCAGCTCCCGCCAACCTAGCGGTTCGAAAGTATGCAAAATGCAAAAATGCAAGTAGATAAATAGGTACCACCTCGGTGGGAAGGTAAACGGTGTTCCGTGTCTAGTCACGCTGGCCACATGACCACGGAGGATTGTCTGCGGACAAACGCTAGCTCTATGAGTTGGAAACGGAGATGAGCACTGCCGCCTAGAGTCGGACACGACTGGACAAATTGTCAAGGGGAACCTTTACCTTTACCTTTTTAAGGCTCACCAAGCACAAAATGGTAGTGCAGTTGTGAAGCAAAGACATAAAATGGAGGCAGATTGATCCAAAGCTTGATATGCAGTCACTGATACCATTTTATATTGAGGCTTAAGATCTCTGCTGAATAAAAAAATATGTAGACAACCTGGTAATAATAGCAGTATCATAAAAATGCATGCTTAGACATCAATACTGTAGCCCTATGCAAGCATCACACCCTGAATCTGGGTATGGCTTGAGAAGTGTAATAATGATGTGAGGATGCAGATAAGTCCTGTTCCCCATGTTGCCATCCCACCTAGAAGATAGGAAAACTTGAGTGTCTTCACAGTACAGTTCTACAGGAGGGTTTGTGGCTGTGTTTTGGTGAATTTGCTTACAGTGGTTCCATAAATGAAGTGGCTGATCCAAAATTGGAAATATGTTCAGCAGATAACACTTACAATCATTGCTGCAGACTTTCACTCCAAATATGGGAAGGTGCCTGCCTGTCTTCCACATATGCACAACAACATTCATCCCCATCCCTACCTCACTTCAATCCCAGTACACAACTATAAAAGACAGTGGAAGATCTCTTATTATACATATGGTACACAGAGGTGTTAAACTGCAAGAACAGAATTTCGTGTGTAAGATCTGCACAGAGATATGAGAGTAGATATCCGGCACTGTTCAGACTTTAAAAGCAGCTCTGACAGAAGGCAGTATTAAGTCCTCCCCCACCCCCCTTTCTCAATTTAAAATCCGTACTACAACCTTCAGGGAATATTTTTTCCTCCTTGCCATAGAGCAGCAAATGGGTGCTTATTAGCTAGAGGGCATTTTGTTTTGCAGAAATGATAGAAAATGACAGAGGGAAAGCATTAATTTCCTCCCCAGCCCAGCAGTTCTGATCAGATTCACCTATTCTAACCCCCTCCCCAGCACAAACACTAGATGTTTAATCAATTTAACAATTAAGCAAAACAATTACGCTCACTTATGTGGCTTAAATACTCTACTCAAAATGGAAATCATATAGATCAGTACAGGTTTCCTAGGTCACTTAGGAACACAGATTTCTCAGAAATGAATGTAGAAATCTTATATTATTATTATTATTAGTTTTATTTATATGCCGCATTTCTCCCAACAAGGGACCCAAAGTGGCTCACAACATTAAAATTCACACAATTTAAAAACACAATAAGTTAAATATTAAAAGATAAATTAAACAATATATGATTTAAAATACAATTAAAAGATTAAAACATGAAAACATAAAGAAGATTAAAATTATCTGCTACAATGGGGTTCAGGGATTCAGTGTAAGCTTCATTTAACACAACAGGAATCACAATTACAGCTCTCCTGATCTCAGAATTTTGGAACAAAACAAAAAACAGCTCACTAAACTCAGGCTCTATCCTGCCTATTTCTTCTTCTTCTTTTAAAATGAAAGCACAGCACAATATATCTGTAACACATCCATTCAGAAGTACATCCCATTAAGTTAAATGAGGCTTGCTCCTAGGTAAGAGAGAATTTCCCACTCACTTTAGTCAACTTTCCAAGAGGCTGGTGTTCTATAATTCTGACAAGAAAAATTAAGACAAAAGAACAAAAATGGCCTTGGCACTCCTAAAGATTAATTACTCTATAAACATGGAATTTTGTTTTATTTCATTTTGATGTTATGAAGTATGTTCTAGAGTTTATTACACAAGTCACTGCACTGAATATCATACCAATAAAGCAGCCACTGTCCGGGAACTGCTTATGGAATCATCCCTGAATAATGGGGCCTGGCAAGATTGAAGTAAGCATGTGGACCCTAATCCATTTATCTTTGCAGCTACAAAAAGAAAAAGAGCCGCTGCTTGTATCAAGAGAGGCTTCCCTGCCTCCTTTCACACCAATTTCTATTTCATCCACTCAGAGAAGATTGTAGGCATCACTAGAAAGAGCAGTTCAAATAGACCTCCATCAGAAGCGTGAGCTTTTGTATTTAGTGGAGGGGCCATGCAAATCACCCCAGCTTCATCTTGCACAGAAGCTGTAGGGCTGTGGCTTTCTTTCAAACAACGTTATTTTTCAATTACTATCCATGGGAGATTGAAGCCAACTTTTTTTTTTGCTTGTTGGACAATCATGTTGAGCTGATTTGGGTACAACAAGAATTAATCATGATTATTTCAGTAGCTGTCATGGATAGGATAAGAAGAGCCCGTGGGCAATATTTTAGAAAGTGTACAGTACTAGTTTTATATTGTGTTGTGCTAAATGGATAAAGGTACAAGGGGTTGTTTAGAAGTTAGTGATTTGCAATCTAAGAGTGCCTAATGGTCCTAAGCTGCAACTGTCAGGTGTTGGAGAAAGTATATCTACTTAGCTGAGAGTTTGGGTTGTTATTGTTGGTGTGTGTTATATAGCTAAGTTTGGGCTATTTCCTATAAGTTTTAAAAGAGAAAATGTCTTTCCCTGGGGATAGAGAGAAAAGGCTGACATGTGCCTACTGAACAGGATATGTCAAATGTAAATTCCTTTTTCAAGTGTTTCTTTTAAAATACTAGATTCTTTAAAGCTTTTTTGGATAAAGGCTCAAAATATATTCAGATAATGAATGTGTTAATATTCAATTCTAACACAATACTTTTAAGGTCTGCATAGAACCTTCTTCAAGATTTCTGGTTGCAAAAATGGCAAGTAACCCCTCCAACCTACCTTTACACAGGGGTTCAGTTATGGCCCTTATTGACATGATCACCATTCAAGTGTAGTGACTTTTGATTCAGATTGTCACAATATGCTTTCAACCCACACAAGTAGATCCTAAATATCCTTAGGTATGTCCACTGTGAATCATTATTATACACCCAACCAATTCCCATGCTCTCAGATGTAAGACCTAAAAGCTCCATATATATACATATCTGTATACATATACAGATATGTATACATATATACATATCTTTGTGCACATGTGTTAATTTATAGAATCAGCAGTTCCTCATGACTACTTTAAAGATTCAGGGAGAGGGATTTTACCCATTAGCTTCCAAATGTTTTCCTCAATGTAACTTTCCCTTGTCAGCTGATATTCGATCTGAAAGATGGAAAAGGACAGAAATTCATTTGTGACAATATTTTCCTCCCACAAAATAAACAGCAGCAATTCCCTGCTAGCTATAGCTGATGAGAGTTGCAGTCCAACAATATGTGAAGGGCAATACATTCCCCACCTGTGTGGTTGGGTTGCTGGGATCTTGCTGAATAAACCAAATCTAGTTAATCTACAGTGGCTGTCGGCAATTCTGTCAGGTCCAGGAGCGAATATTCTAAACCCAGGATCATCCAGAGGCTACACAGATGATCAAAACCCAAAAAGGATGAAGCTGGAAGTGCTTGGAATTCTGCTTCCAGTTTAAAAAGGTGAACTATACCTTCTGGAGTCTTCTAGGAACAGCAATATGATTTCTGGGGGTGGGGGTGGGGAAATGCTTTTGGTGAGGGGCCTGGGAAATCTGGGGGCTGCAAAAACAGCTTTGGAGGGGTACACCCTTTGCCTACCTATGATCTACAGGTATATTTCTGGCATCTATTCATAGTCTACTTAGAATTCATTGTGGTTCAGGTTAGAGACTGGCATGAACCACTGGTTTGGCAGTTGTTGCCAGTTCTTTTACTGGCTAAACAGTTCCCTGCCCTACCTCTGCTGGCTGGAGCCCACTCAGAGGCAGTGCCCTGGCTTCCCTGCCCCGCCTCCTCTGGGTGCTGCCTCTGAGTTGGTGTCTGCTAGACAGAGGATGTGGGGCAGAGAACCACCAGACACCTGTTTGAGCAGTAAACAAACTGGCACATACTGCAGAAACAAGGGTTCATGCCCATCTCTAGTTCAGATTGCAGAAACTGGGAGGGGAAAATCTTCAGGCTATAGAGGTGTCCACTGGCCCCTGAAACCACATGGGGCAGCTCCCACTGCTGCCAGTTTTGCTGCACCACCAGTGATTTTTTTTTTTTTTTTTGCAGCAGCAGCAGATTGGTAATACTGCAGGAGCCCCCTCCCCCACCTCCATATTTACTTTGAAACCAGGTGGCAGGGATACCTTGCTTTAATACTCCTCGGAGACTTATAGGAATGTGAACTGGCTTTCAAACAAAGTGTGGGATTTGTATCTTTTCATCTTTTGAAGGAGAACTGTGGGGAGTATTGTTCTTGCACCACGTATGTGCTAACAAAATATGACAGCATGGTGGCAACATCAGCAGCTTGTTTAGCAGAGCCTGGGAAAACTGGTGTGGGGCACATGAGGTCCGTAGGCTATATGGCATAGATCAGAGGTTCTTAATCTCTGGTCCATGAATGGGCTTCAGTGATCCATGAACCAGACACCAAAATGAATAAAATGAAAATAAAATGAAAATAAAAATTAATTCCTTCCATCAACTTTCCCTTACTTTGAATTTTCTTTGTGAAAAAAAGTATTTATTATGTCTAATTACTCGTACATTATTAAGGTATTGTTTCACTTCAGACAAGTGTAGAATGTGCACAGTTAGATAATACACAACGGTCACTGTCATATCATAATGACATTTAGAACAGTTTCCTATTGAAAGGAACTAAAGAAAATGTACTACCTTGCTATGATTACAAACATCTCTCTTCGTTTACATTGGGTCACACAAATTTTGATGTAATTTTTTTTATTCATTTAGGTGCCCACTGCAATGTTGTTTTATTCAAAACTAGTTACTATTATAGCATTACCAATATGTACAGCTGCTCAGTACAATATAGGGACATCAGAGTTGGTGCATGACCAGTAACTGATCTGGCAAACCCAGACATTTAATGAAAATGTGTCTCTGTTATGTTCTGTACACACAGTTGGCCTAAGCTCATTTCTGAAGAGGGGTCAGTAGCTTTCATTAATTTCTTGAGGGGGTCTGTGACCCAAGAAATGTTAACAAGTGCTGGCATAGATATAAGAATGGTAGTGTTTGTGAATGACCATTGATAGTGGAGGTGGTTTTATGTGAGCAGAGATCAAAGCTTGTTTACAGAAGGTATCAGATCCAACCATTATCTATTTCCAGTTTATGTGTTGTTGTTTTAATAGACAGAAGGGATGGGAAGGCCGCTTCTGGGGACATTAGGGAACCATGGCCACCTTGAATAGACTACATGGATAAAGCAACTTTATATATTCATATGTACCACCTCCCTGCTGGAGGCACTGGACTTCATAATCTCTTGGTCTTATTTAACCACCTTATATTCTTTCTACATGCTGCAAAAAACCCAAAAGACTCATTTATTATTTTACCCATGTTTCCTTCAATGAACTCTTATGATTCTTCTTATGCTGATTTCATCATGTGACAAAACTGTGAAGATGGTTAGGCTAGGAAAGAGTGACTGGCACAAAGATGCCCCACAGTTCATGTGGCCATGCCGGTTAGAAAGATGCCGAAAGTAGGGGGAGAAATACATAAATGTTTGTTTCTTTTCTTGAAAAGTAAATGCCTTTGATTTCAGTGAAGCTTACTTTCAAGCACATGATAGCTAGGTACAAAATGAACTGCATTCATTTGTAAGTTTGATTTGAGGGAGAGTTTTCTACCTTTTAAAAATCATCATGATCCTCACCAGCATCACCAGCATCAAAAAGGAAATCTTGTCATACGGTATTAAATGATATTAACACTCTATTTTTTTCCAAAAGAAAGAAAAAACAGAAGCTGTAGATTTAAAAAAGAAAAAAGGTTGCCCTCTGGAGGATAATTCTGACTTCAAACATTGGTGAGAGGAAATTATCATCACAGACTAAAATAATTCATAATTTGCTTCGATGGCTTTGAATAGTATTCCATGCAAACAAGGGACAAATTCTCTATATACTAGATAAATATAAGTACTTTGAGGTATGAAATGGCTTGCAGTATTTTGATCAAGTTTTCTGTATTTTTATTAGTTTTAGATATTATATTCTGATCCCTAACGTTAAATGGTGTTTTCTTTCCTTTATTCCTCCCTTTGTTCTTTTTTTCTGGGCTTTTTTCTATCCCATATTTTGGCACATATATTTCTTCTATGGTTTGTCACATGTTCATTGAATTTATTCAGGACATTAAAGCTGTAATTAAAACTCAAAAATAAAAGAGTCAATGGCTAACAAAGAAAATCATTGTTTTAAATATATATAAAGTTATTCAACAATGCACAATAATTAATAGTTACATAGGTGGTGACAGTGATACATCTCGAATGCAGACAAAGCTAGGCTCACCTATCGCAGAGGGTGGTAAGTGCAAATTCCTATTTATTGCAATGGCCAAAATCTTGTTGCTTAGCATAGTAAATTGCACTAGAGTAGGCCCATTGAATCAGCGGGGATTTAGTGAAACAACTCCTCCATAAATTCCATTGATACAAATGGGCTCACTCTACTTTAGCATAGTAAGTCAGAGTAGACCCATTTAAATCAATGGAACTTACAAAGCAGCTAAGCAACAGGATTTTGGCCAATATCACTCTGAGATGTGCTATGGATATTAAACGCTATGCACATGGTAATCATAGTAAATAATTATCCTTATCATGGTTTGAGATTTCTATAAAGAACCATGTGTAATTCACACTGAATAAAATGTACACTATGGAAATACACAGTATACAATAGACTTTGTTCATAGGAACTGGCAGTCCACCAGTACAATAAAGGTCTTAAAAAAGATATGCTGCCAATTCTCCAGGAATTCCTGGAGGATACTCGAATCACATTTGAAAAACCATTGCCCTTTCCACCCATCTTCTTATTTCTTGGCTGAACAATCTGTTCAAAGTGTCGAGAAACAGGATTACAAGCTGTAAAGGCTTAAAGGAGTGCTATGAAAGAGAAACTAAACTGTTTCCTCCAGTATGTTGATTAGACACACATCTGTTTCTAATTTAGAGGTATAACCTACATTTCTGAAAGTTCCCGTTCAGCAAATGGAGGTGGAGCTGTTTCTAAAACACGTGTGAAACAAGTTGGGATTAACCAACATTTTATCACTAAAAGTTGAGTTTCAACACAATAATAATGTAACAAAGGGTCACTGCTTGGAACATTAATAATTCTGACAGAGAGAGAGCCCATTGCAAACAGATAGATAGATACAAGAACTACCCTCTTTTTTCTCACTTATATGTGAGAAAGTCTGCAGGTTTATGCACCAACGTTGGTTGCAGCCACATGATAATCATTGCTGGTAGGACTGCAAGCTTCCATTTAAATTTTCTACAAAACTTTTGGCTGAGTATCACCCCAGAGCACTACGGGAAATAAATATAGTGCTTCCCGCTTGGCAGCTACAACATTATATGGTGACCATGGGCTTAAATTCCAGGCAGCCTGAGTACTGCTACGGGTAGAGACTGCAAAAAACATTTTGGACAATGACTCACAGAAACACCCTGCCAGTGTTGGTTGGAAGAGTATGGAAAGTCTTGTTGAAAAAGTAACTTTTCCAAGCTCTGGAAAATTAAATGGTATTATCTATCCTTTATTCCTTCCTTAAAACACAAAAAATCAGTGACATCTACCTATTCTATCTCCAAGCAAGCTCCTCATTTCATTCAGAGCTCAAGCTGTAGAGCTGGGCACAAATTTTACAAGCTAAGATTCAACATCTGGGAAAAGCCAATGTCTTTGAATTCTATGTCCATTAACATGTGCTACTTTGATGAAATACTCAGTTTGGCTCTTCGGGATCATAGGTAAACATATATACATTCTGTGTTGTTGGTGCCATAAATGAAACATGATAGGATCAGATAAAAAAGTTCTGGCAGGAGAAGACAGCATTGTCAAAATAGGTAATAGGTTTTAGAACTTTTGAAACATTTCTACTTCTGGATTAAAGATTTTAACAGCGATTTATTGCTGGTAACGCCGGGGACCTTTCATTTTTAGTAAAGCCTATCTGGCTTTACTAAAAATGGATTTGCTTACATAGAAAAAGAGCTGAAATGCAAAATGATTTGTGTTATTTACCCTTCTGCCAGAAAATGAGTGTTTTGAAGCAGAGAATCATGAGCAGGACAAGACTTTGTCACTTCAAAATTGGAGTGATTAATAGCAAATAATATATTTTATGTCCAAAGGTCAGTTCTGATGTAGCCCATTGCAGTTTAATTCCCGTGGAAAGTTAAATCTGCCCAAACACATTCCAGGTATAGGTATATTTGGCCTCCTTATTTGCTAACCCTACAGAGCAAGTGACTGCTTTTGTCTTTCACAAAACTACAACCTCAGGATCACATCATCATGCTACATTAGTCCTTTCTTGATTGATCTTGTCACCTGTCCTGAACTGCCTCCAGCCCCTGTTTAGAGACAGTCTTGCCACTTCCTCGAGATAAAGACCCAGGTTCCAATACTCAGGTTTACTAGCCATGCTTCTTCCTTTTTATTTATATTGGTGAGATTATTATATATAATAAAATATATAAAGCATGGCTAGTAAATAATTCTGACAGAGAGAGAGCCCATTGCAAACAGATAGATAGATACAAGAACTACCCTCTTTTTTCTCACTTATATGTGAGAAAGTCTGCAGGTTTATGCACCAACGTTGGTTGCAGCCACATGATAATCATTGCTGGTAGGACTGCAAGCTTCCATTTAAATTTTCTACAAAACTTTTGGCTGAGTATCACCCCAGAGCACTACGGGAAATAAATATAGTGCTTCCCACTTGGCAGCTACAACATTATATGGTGACCATGGGCTTAAATTCCAGGCATATATATATAAAATATATATATATATACAGTCTTGCCACTTATACAGTCTTGCCACTTCCTCGAGATAAAGACCCAGGTTCCAATACTCAGGTTTACTAGCCATGCTTCTTCCTTTTATATATATTTTGTCCATGATTGTAGAAAATGGAGGTTTCTGGAGTGATTGAGGGATAATGAATTCAGATTGCAGGCTAAAATAATTGGAGCATAGCTTCTTACTCAGAGCTGATTAAAGAACATTGAGAAACCTGAATCTGAGAAATTAACCTGCCCAACAAAATTCATGTTAGCTTTTCAGGAACAGGATAAAAATGTTAATGTGTCACCACACACCTCAAGTGTCACCTTCAGTGAGCAAGGAAGTCACAGATACTTAATTTCAAAAAAGTAGTGAGCACGCTAGCCTGATAGATGGGAGGTGGCCATATATGTAACTATTCCTGAAAAGAATAATTAC
The DNA here is from genome assembly GCA_037013535.1 of Intellagama lesueurii. Classification (NCBI taxonomy): domain Eukaryota; kingdom Metazoa; phylum Chordata; class Lepidosauria; order Squamata; family Agamidae; genus Intellagama; species Intellagama lesueurii. The sequence goes on from JBAJHW010000003.1 coordinate 106,124,209, forward strand.
ATTTCAAAATTTTGAACTCTGACATAAGAAGGATGGTGCAGTTCTACACTGCAGAAGCAGAAATACAGTGCCCAGCTTAGGGGAAGTTACTGTGGCTGCTCCAGTGTGGTTTGATCTGACCTCACCTAGAACACTGTGTACAGTTCTAAACTCTGTTGGCTAGTTTTGGGGGTTTATGCTGGCATATGTGCAAATGCATAAATTAAGGCAGCAAATTGCCACTAATTAACAAGCTGCTGCTCACAGCCTTGGTCACATGCCATGTCCTGTGACTGGCATGCGACCAGGAATGCAAGTGGCAAGTTGTTAGTTAATGGCAATATGAAGGAACACGAATCTCAGTTATGAGCACTGGAATCAGGAAGTACTTTCCATCCTCCTGTCCCCATGAACCTTAGACAGGAAAGGGAGGCTCAAACTTCCCCATCACTGCATGCTGGGAGGAATATGTATGTGGAGGAAGAGATTGCATGGATCTGCACGCACATACATGCACATGAGACCTCCATCCCCTCAGCCAATACTAGATACAGCTCTCAAGGCCAAAAAGGTTGTGCCTCTCTCCCTAATTCTTTTTTGAAAGTCTGCCCAGATCTGCGTTATGTTTTCAGCATTGGCAACCTTGCTGTCCCATTTCACTAACATCCATATGCTTGAGGCAATGTCTCAAAACAGCAGTCTGTATTCAAACAACTATTAGATGTAAACAACATCTGGTATCTTTTTCACTGCACCATCCTAATTTCTTCAGTTGTTTTCTTATTCTTCTCATTCTAACGTGTGGCCACCTCCCAGCCTATCAGGACCTAGAATGACCACAACTGAGAGTAGGGAACATTTTTCAACCTGAGGGCCACATTCAGCATCCAATAAATTCTTGAGGGCCACATTCTAGTGCTGGATGGGACCAAAAAATACCAGGATATTTTACTGCAAGCTCCTTCCTCCAGTAACAAAGTCTTAGGAGAGATGTTTCAATCTGCTAGAAAAGGAGGAAATAGTATGGATCCATAAAACTACCCACTGATGGGAAAGGGGTCATGGCCCTCTACTGAAGCTCAGAAAGCCAGGCTAGGACTGCAGCATGACCAGTTCATCCCTAAGGTCTGAGGCTCCTCACCTTTGACATACACAAGGCAAAAGATCAACAAGGACTTTACTTGGCCCTGATTCCAGAAACCTTTGTATAATTCAAATTATTTCCATTAGTATTAGATCTTTACTTCCTAGTTTGGCCACTATAATACTAATATCCTGTCTTGTGTGCATCACAAACTCTGCACTTTTCCCAACAAGAGTTTTTTAGAATTATTTTCAGAAATTAGATCACACAAGTATAAATACTAATCAATTATTGTATAAAGACTTGTACTTCACACAGCACTTAATGCTAATAGTCTTTGTACCTATCCATTTCCTTATTATTGTCCTCTTTTGTTTTCAAGAGACTAGAATATGTTAGTTTCCTGAAGCCAGATTCATAAGGGAAGGAACAGGAGATTGTTATTGGCAATCTCCTGAAGATGATGTTTTTTTTCCGCCAGAGGATATGAAGATGACCCTAGACATCTCTGTTTTCCAAACAAAGCATAACATTTCTCATAACAAGTTTTTTTGGAAAAAAGCAAAAAGCTAGTACAGGATAAAGGAGGAAGAATTTATATGGAAGTCATCTCCAGTCTCTCTGCCATCCCCTTTAAATGCTGTCTGCAGACATACTTGGCAGGAGATTCAGAGAGGAGCTGCCCTCTTCTCTTTGTTTAGTGTGGAAAAACAATTCTCAGGTCCACCTGTCCCAGATTTCCTCTTCTGGGATGACTGTATACAAAAGAGGGCAGGGCTCTTGTACCGTTAGTAACAGAGAAGAGGATAAAATCTTGGTAGGGAGCAACATGTGATGATGGGACAAGCTGCCCCCCTCCCAGCTGTCAAAAGTTCAAGAGCCCTGCCCAGGAAATAAAGACCTATTTTAACTTCTAGTCCTGTAAAACAAACAGCACCCAACTAATGAATGGGCAATTCATCGGCCATGTGATGACCGCAACAGCAGGAAGCAAAGAAAAAAAATTGTAATGAAAGTCTTGCAGTCTGAAAAACTTCAAGGATGCTTTGCCAGCCCACAGTGAATGGGCTGATGCTGCAGTTCTGCTTAACAAGGCATGGCGAGTGCAGCAGGAGGAAGAGGAAGAGATAACAACACAGTTGGCACTGATTTTATGAGGCATGAGTCAAGTGGGCCCAGGCAATTGGGTCTTGTCCGATAGATTTCTGTAACTCTGATCAGAGCAGCACAGCCCTGTAGAATATGCCTTGCCATCAAGCCAAACAGAGTTCAGCAGCCATATACTGGGGTTTGAAGAAAGACAACCTGCATTTCTAATTTAAGACAAGCAGGCAGGGCAGGAAAAAAAAAGTTTCTTGAGCTCAGAGCTAGCAACTCTGTATAGCTAGCAAGATGCATTCTGCTTGGGGTTTCATAAGGTAATTAAATGTGAAGCAGGGACACCTCCAGTTCTTATCCTGTGTGCCAGTTTCAGAAAATAGAAGATGGTGCTACCTCTTTATCCACCTCTGATCCTTAGATATTTATAGTGGACTGGCTGTGCTGGTTGGTGGATTTGGGGAGCTATAGTCCCTGTTCCCCAAAACTGTTCAAAACCTAATACATGTGAACCTCTGTTGAAGGAGCCTCATGGAGCAGTGGTTAAACAGCAGTACTGCAGTCAAGCCTCTGCTCATGACCTGAGTTTGATCCCAATGAGCTCAGGTAGCTGGCTCAAGGCTGACTCAGCCTTCCACCCTTTCAAGTTTGGTAAATTTAGTACCCAGCTTGCTGGACAGGTGTGTGTGTATGTAGCCTGCATAATTAAATTATAAACCACTAAGAGAGTGCTTTAAGCAGCTGTGACAGAACCCTAAAATATTCTACCTAGCGACAATAGGAAGAAAGAGATTTGCTGGAAGATGTCAGAAAGGAGAGCCAATCAAGAGTTGCCAGGGGGTGCTATAAGAAGGAGAGAAGAGGAGAGAGGAGGAGAAGGAGTTAGACTGTTTCTAACGATAGGAGTTTGCGTTTTCCAGGGAACTTAATAAACAAATAACTTAATTATAATAATAATAACTTAATAATAAATAAATAACTTAATTTTATGTTTCAAGTTAAAAACTACTTGGCTCTTATGATTTGGGCTTATGTCAAGCCCAGGGAAAGGGAAGGGCAGGTTAAAGGTGATTAGCCAGGCTGGTTTGGTCACAGCAACACACTTTGCTTTGAACCTCGTAGAGCTTCTACAAATATCATCTCTACACAGGATGCTTGTGCCACATTGCAAAGCTGAAAGAACAAAGATGCACCCATCCACTAAAGGTTTGGCTTCTACAAGTGTATTTCACATAATTTTTACACAGAACATATGATGGCAAGTAGAGTTGCATGTATGACAGGGTGCATTCTTTCCTGGCGGTGCAAAGACATTTGAAGCTTTCAAGCTGCACACAGTATTCCCTTTTAAAAACAGAATCATGGTTTGGGGGTGCTGTTGAAACATACATGAATTTAGAACAAGCCATATAGGAAGACAGACAGGATGTGGGTGGCGGGAAATTATCTCCATGGTAGAGCAGGTGCCGATACTCAGTCACAAAAACAAATACTGCCAGCTTAAAGGAAAAAGCAGGAGGGAAAACAGCTCTATACAAAAAAAAGAGGCAAAAATTGGTAGCAGGTGGGGGCAGGTCCTACACTGAGAGAAAGTGCAGACTGTCAGGCAATAAAACAAAGAGCAATCAGCACACGGATTAGACGCTTATGAAATATCAGAGGTTAGATTTCATTACAAACTGAAATTAAGCCTATTTTTTTATTTCTCCAGGGTTGGTTCTGGTGTGTGAGGGAGGGGTTGTAGGTTGTGTGTGTGTGTGGGAGAGACACAAAGAAGTCAAATAAGGAGAGCATATTAGATGAAAAGAACAGATTGTTTTCTTTTCTTCTCCAGAAAAACAGTGTGTTTCAGACTCAGAGTCTAAAGCATGATAGGTAGGTGTGGGTGGTATAATTGAGTTAATCAGATCCTTCATGTTCTTCTTCTTGATGCACATTTCAGCACTGAAATAATATATATTTATTGAATGGGAATTAATTAGAGGAAGCTGGGTAACTTCAAGTAAAATTCTGCTAAAGTTAACCACTTGTAGGCAGCTTTGAGGGTGCAGCTAGACAGTGAAGTTATCCTGGGCTGGATCAGGCTATATAGGGTTTCTTGAAAGTGCAGTCTGACATTTAGAATGCTCCTTGCATCGACACTAAAGGATCAGATGGTTTTGAGACAGAAAACCACACCAAATCTCAAAGTGACTCTACAATAAGATGCCATATCTGTATGATTGGTATCTGTGCTTTCATTTATCAGCAGTTTGCCACAGCCCTATATGCAACATAAAAGGGCACCACTTTGGGGTTTATGTCCCGCTCCCTTGCAGGGTTGATTCAAGGTTCTGGCGGGCCCTGGGCAAAAAATATAATGGGGGGGGGCTTCCTCCCCCCTCCCTCTCCCTTTGTTGTTGTTGTTGTTTAGTCGTTAAGTCGTATCCGACTCTTCGTGACCCCATGGACCAGAGCACGCCAGGCCCTCCTGTCTTCCACTGCCTCCCGGAGTTTGGTCAAATTCATGTTGGTCGCTTCGATGACACTGTCCAACCATCTCGTCCTCTGTCATCCCCTTCTCCTCTTGCCCTCACACTTTCCTAGCATCAGGGTCTTTTCCAGGGAGTCTTCTCTTCTCATGAGATGGCCAAAGTATTGGAGCCTCAGCTTCAGGATCTGTCCTTCCAGTGAGCACTCAGGGCTGATTTCCTTCAAAATGGATAGGTTTGTTCTCTTTGCAGTCCAGGGGACTCTCAAGAGTCTCCTCCAGCACCACAGTTCAAAAGCATCAATTCTTCGGCGGTCAGTCTTCTTGATGGTCCAGCTCTCACTTCCATACATCGCTACTGGAAAAACCATAGCTTTGACCATGCGGACCTTTGTCAGCAAGGTGATGTCTCTGCTTTTTAAGATGCTGTCTAGGTTTGTCAGCGCTTTCCTCCCAAGAAGCAGGCCCCTCTCCCTTACCTCCCACCTAAATAGGTCACACAACATGAACAATGTAATGTAACATAAATAAGACTGACTCGCTAAGGTAATCTCGGTAGCAGTAAATAACTGAACAATACTTAGGTGAACAAACAACATAAGAATGAAAAGAAAGTCTAGCATATGAAGGAAGGGTGAGGCAAGGGAAGCCTAAAGCTGAGCTTCGATGCACTCTGCACATGCCCAGATAAGTGGAAAGGTTATGCACATTGTGTGCAGAACATGCTGAGGCTGCAATCCAGAGCAGCTCCACATGGAAGGGAGCGAGGGAGGCTGCCTGTTATGTGGGGTTGCAGGATGCCGAGCTCAGGCATGGGAGGAGGCAGAGGGCTGTGGGTGCTTTGAAGGAACAGCAACCACCCCCCCAACTGAGGGTGCTGGTGGGAGGAGTTCCTCTAAGCCTAAGCAGAGTGTCCTGCACATCCCAGCTGGCCTTCCTCCCTCCCCCTCCTCCCCTGACCTCTGTTGGGAGAGGCAGGTCTAGCTAAGGTTCTTGAGCCCCAGGATGCCTCCAGGCAGCTGGGGTGAAGACGGCTGTATGCACCTCCAAGGGCGCGGTACCCTTGGGGCCCTGGAAGATGTCCTGGAGCAGATTCTAAGGCAGCAGTGCCCAGCAGAACCTCCCGCAGGCACACCTCTCACTTATGCAGCAATGCCGCCCAGCATAGGAAGAAGATCAGCTGCCCCACTGGTGCCCACAGTAGCCGCAGTCTGGCCTCCAGGGGAGTGGAGAGGAGGTGGCGGAGGGTGGCTTACCTGCTGAAGGGTCCCGTGGCTCCTCCCCAGGCACACTGGTGGCGGCAGTGGGCGCATGGTGGGCTGTCAGGGGCAGGACATGGCGTGCGAAGGAGCTGGGCACTGTCTGCCCACCATTCAGCCCCCATGGCTCACTGGCCAGGAGCACCACTGGCCAGGAGCACTGCACCACCGTCCTGGGTTGGCTTCATCCTCGCAGCCCCGTCGCCTCCTGGCTGGCTGCTGCTCCTGATCTGGTCACTCCATCCCTCTACAGACAGCGGGCCCTGGATAAATGCCCACTTTGCCCTCTGAATAAAATGGTCCTGCCCCCTTGTGTGTTGTATATACAGTTCCTTATATCTGCAGTTTCAGGCATCCACGATAGATAATGGAAATGATCCCCCATGGATATGAAGGTCCTGCTGTACTTAGCCCACTCCTCCCTCTCAGACTTCATGCCCCTGAATCCTTTCCTGTCTTCCTTTCTGTGGAGATTGGGGTAAAGTTGCATTTTTCCTAGTTATTGGTAAATGGCATACCACGTCATTGGCTTGCCAATCAAGTGACATAGCACCAGACTGTAAAATAATAATAATAATAATAATAATAATAATAATAATAATAATAATAATAATAATAATAATAATAATAATAATAATAATAATAATAATAATAATAATAATAATAATAAATAAAAAAGGAGGGGGAATTGCCCTCCATGTTTCCTCCTGTCATTCCCTTTGCAGGGAACACAGAACAGCTGGATCCTTCCCCCAGACACACTTCACGTCATTGGCCTGCCACTCAAGTGACATAGCACTGAAGTGTTGGGAGTGGCTACCAACACCACTTTGGTTCCATACCGGCAACCACACATGCTGGAAACCAAACTAAAACGGAGTGATCCTACGAACGCTAAAACAAAACAAAACACCAGTAGTCTCTGCCAGTGATCCCAGAAGGTATGGATAGTCTTGGAAAAGGGTCAGGCTGGTTCACAACTACCAGTACATTGTGTAGCCACCAGAAAATAGATAAAACCTGACCATGCCAAAAACAGTCTAAATCATGAGATGAAGTACCATCTGATTGCATCCTGAGTAATGGGGGAGGGGAGGGGGAAAGCTAGGCAGCATTGGGAAATAACTAAACATAATCTTAACTCTACCTTGACAAACAGTGGGCCTTAAAAAGGAATCAGTTAAGGCTAGATTGTGCCTAATCTAGTTCAGATGCAACACTAAGCCCAGAGCTTGAAAAATTAATTTTTTGGATACAACTCACAGATTCACCAAGTAGCATGGCTACTTTCCCAACCTCTAGCTATACTTCATCATTATGAGGATGACTAGATGTGAGTATACTCTCCCTCCCTCCCCTTCTCTCTTTCCTTCCTGTCTGAAGGGAGATGCTTTAAAACTTCTGTTTCCTTGCTTTGGACAAATTGCATTCTCCTGATGTCCAGCTGTGCCTTGTGACAACCATTCATACTTCAGTCAAGCCAAGGTTAAATGGATTTCAGAGACCAAACCACATTTCATTTACAAAAACGTTACACTTCCTCATCACAAATAAAGGAGAGGGAAGCAGAAATTAACAAATCAAAGTATTTCCAATCCACTGTTTGATATGTTTTTTTGACATAAGAGCAGTTCTGAAAGATTCAGAAGCCCCCCCCACTGCAAAAACATATATAGAACTGAATCAGCAAATTGCTGAAATCTGCCCAAATCAGACATATTCTTCTCTTTAGCATCAGCTCCTTGAGCCCCATCTCATGCTGTTCTTTTTCCCTGCAGAGACGATTTTGAGGAGGTACACAAAAGGCTCCAAAAAGAGAGAAAAGGAATGGAGACTTCCCTGAACTCTCATTTTAGGATTCAGTCTGATAGGTATTCAATGCTCTTTCTCAACAACAACAAAAATCCACACGCATTACAAAGATATATTTTTTTTAAAAAAATCTATATTTGGTGTGGGTGCATAATAGAACAGTTTACAAGTGGTCAGACATTTTTGTGCAGACAGAGCACTCAAGACATCACAATCATGGCATCCTAGTTACAATGAGCCACAATTCAGGATTATGCATATGCCTCCTACTCTTTCCACGAGCCGTACTTTCCTTCAATTCACTGGCAAATTATCGTAAAGATGGAAAGACCAGCTTTCTAGGGCAAATGTAGAAGATATATAGGTCAACTCTAAAAATAATTTAGACAAGATTATGCATCTCTGGCACCCTGAGAAGCCACATACATATGGATAATTTCAAAATCACCAGGCAGGCTTTAGTCCTGCAAGTACAGAGCTATCCCTCTACGATCATATCATCTGTTCAAAAGTCTATTTTAAAAATCTCAGAGAAACATAGACTTTGGCACAAAATGTTTTACTCTGGATTTCTATATACTGTATTAAAATGTCAGCATTTTCATTGCTGGCCATGAAATGAAACAAAAGAAAATGATACATTTCCCCCAGTCCTTAATGAGATGGAAAGATTCCAGAAGTAGGGCATCCCTGTGTATATGTATCTGAACATGGAACCCTGCAACTCATACAATATTCCTATCCTCTCCCTCCACAACAGAATTAAGATCACGGGTTAGGTGAGCATGGGAATGGACGTCGCTGTTCTGTATGTAACACAGAATAACATCAATTTCCCACTATATAGGGCACAGGTAATTATTAAAGCCATTGTCAATCAGAGTACATAATATCAGCCCAGAACAATATTTTCATACACATTTTAAGCCAGGTTTTACATATATGGAAATATGTCTGTGTCCACTGGTGAACAATAATGGCCAAAATTCTCTTGTGGAAATTACACTGGCATGAGAGAAACTACATCATCCGCAGGGCAGACTTCCACTAATTAAATAGTTCCTCACTTCGATTCCTTGCTTCTTAAATGTAATATAATTGAGTCAGCTGGCTTCACACACAACTCTTCTATTAGGGGCAGTTTAATTCATGAAAGATCCCAAAAGGGGTACTATCTTTTGGATTCCCACATGAATTAAATTTCTGCTAATTAATTAAAGTCCTTGCTGCAAAGTCACCTGTCTCACACACGATGAGATTAGGTTTAAGTAATGAGGAACTGAACCCTGGAACTCTTTAATTAGTGGCAATCTGCTGCTGCAGGTGATTTAATTCACCTTACACTGGTGTAAGTTACTATGCAAGAGGATTTTGGCCAATGTGCATATTTGTTTTAAAACTTAATTTTTGTGCTAGCTCCATGTCAGATACCACCAATGTTAGACTACTCCAAATGGCTGAAAGCTAGAGCACTAAAGTCGTGTTAAGGTATTCATCCACATCCAGAGAGAGAGAGAGAGAGAGGAGAGGGCTGGAGAAGTAGGGTTTCTAATTTTCCTTCATAGTTCTGTTTAATAATTTATCTTCAATGCAATAAATAGATGACAAACAATAAAGCTCTTTAAAAGCTCCCACTTTGAACTCCAATTAATATAATTACTTTCTTTTAATCATCTCCATGGGTGTCTGATGGAAAAGAACACATACTAAGCACTTAAAAAACAAGGTGTTGAATGTTCAGATCATTTTTGTGGCTTTGGCTATTGTGAGCAAAGCTATTCCAGCATTTTCTTTACATTAATAAATCCTGCCCTATAGGTTTTAAGATTAAAAAGTTTTACCGTTCAAATCAATCTAGTTCATGCAATATTCTTCACAGTTAAGGCTTTTATGATCACAAAAGGAGGTGCCATTTTAAACTAAAATTTATTTCACATTTTGAATGTCTTTAAAAAAATCTGTAGCAATGTAGTTCCTAAGCAACCAGATGACTGTTCCAGTATTTTCTCAATGTTTCATTAAAAAAAAAAAGTCAAACTCAAGTAGCTGCAGTTCATTGACCCCTGAGCCACAGATACAAGTCTTTGTTCTAACATTACTCCAGACCTTGGGGTTGTACTTAGCCACTCTATCCTCCTCACTTGGACATTTTGTGTTTAGCTAAACACATTGGACCAAGCAAATAATTAGATAAGGATTAGATGAGAAAGGGAGATGGGCCAGGAGTCATTTGTCTAATTATCTCTTGCCAACTTCCAAGTTTCCATTCTTCCTGCTGTCTCTTTCATCTGCCTTCTTTCTTTTCTGCCCCTCATGGCCTCCTATTGCCATCTGTACTCCCCTCAATGACCCCTTCACAGAAATTGGCTGAAGGACTGATTTTCATTGTTTCGGACAGTTTTGTTTTGTTGCCAGTAACACATAATAAATTATCTTTATGGATGCTGAATATTTGAAAAAAAAATTAATATTTGTGTGTTGATACGGTGAAAATCCATTATGTCAAATTACAGATTGTGTCAGTTGAGGAAGGTTCCCTTTCCCCTTGATGGCAAGAGAATGGTGAGGAATTTACGGAGGACTAGGGTTGCCAGGTCTCAGGGTAGCTGCTGAGATCTCAGGGAATTGTTAGGTTTCTCCAGGTTTGCAACAGGGCAGAAAAATTTAAGGGCAAAGAGCACTGAAGAAGAAGATAGTTTGATTGTTGCAAGATAACTAACATCTGGACACCCATCTGGCATCAAGGTTCACTCGCTCAATATGAAGATATTTCTCTGTTGCTCCAGGGGCACGATGGGCCCAAGTGCACACATTCATCAGGTGTGTTCCCAGTCCCCTCCTCTTTCCCCTGGCATTTTGGTACACTGATGTTTGGCCTATTGTACAATTTTATTATCCTTCATTACTTTTATACTCCACCTTTTCTCTGTTAAGTCGTGCTCAAGGCAGTGTATAATCCTCATAAATCCACAAAGACATGTACAAATATATTGAGCCAAGGAATTGCAAAAATCAAATTAAACCAAATACAACCAGAAAAGCTACTGGTGTGTTTTTGGCCATGCTGCTTCCAAAACCCAAACATGCATACTTCTCATAAAAACCATAACAGTCAATTAATCATTCAAACAGTTTATATCATCCCAGTCAATGAAACAATATTATTGGGAGCAAGGCAAAAAGTGGTGCACCCATGTTGCAATTCATGGCGATTATTGCCACAAGCCCTGGCCACAGCAACACAAGCCCTGCTCTGTCTCACAAAAGTCCACACAATCACCTGGACTCAGGGTTTGACCCTTTGATCTGGGTGGATGGAGACCTGGCAGTCTTAAACTTTTCATGGAGTGAAGCTTGAACAGGACAAAACAAGGGAAGCAAGCACTTGCAGTGTCTCAATAAAGATCCAAAAGTGAAACCTGACACTTAATTTGCCAGGTTAATCTGATTTAAATCATGATTTGAGTCACCACTCAGAAAGCTTCAATTTAACCATATTTATTTATTTGAAATATTTCTACTCCACCTTTCTCCTCAAAAGGAACCAAGGTAATTTTGTTCCCCCCAATAGTGCACTCTTGCTTGTTATAACCTTAATACCTATTTTTCACAATAGTTCTTTCTCACATTCTCCTTGTTCAGACAGTTCCACCTCCAAGAATCCTCTATTCACTAAAAGTGTGCATTTTCCAGGAAACAGATAAGGGCTTGACTATACACAGATGCAAAGGAACGTTAACTAAGGTTGTCTCTCAAAAGGAATCAGCATCACTCAGGTAAGTTATTGAAAGCAATTCTGGAGATTTTAATGTGGCTTCCAAGAATTTCCAACATTGTATCCTGTTACGAGAAGACAAAAATAGGAAGGCAAATGCTGTAATATTCACTTGTTTCTACCTGGCAATTAATGGGTTGCTGCTCGAATTCTCTGACACATGGGCACCCACTGACTTGACACATGCTTGAGAATCCCAGCAGGGATTGCTAGGTTAATTGCTAGGCAGAAGCAACTGAATGTCAGGCTTACTCCATTTACCTTTCATATGCATAACAAAGTAACAAGATTTCAGCCACTGACTTCTATCCACTCTGCTGCTTTCTAAAGTTTACATTTGGCCTTTTTAATATTCTGACTGATGTTTGTTTAAAGGATGTTTATTAGCTAGTGACACTATACATTTCAGATACCTACGACCATTTGACACTCTGCATCAGGTAGCAAAAATGTCTTGGGCCAACCATGTGAGTTATACACATAGCACTGTATACAAATGTGAATTTTCTCCCAAAATCCATGTTAAAGTCCACATTTTACTGTTTGGAGGGCTAGAAAGTGTCTCGGTGCCCAAATAAGGGCAAAATCTTTTTTATGGCTAAGTTGTGAGCTGCACATGATTCCAAGAAGCATCAGTGAAGGCATTTTGTGTAGGAATGCATAAGGAGCAAAATCCCAGAGTCATCCCCTAAGGAGCAGTCTGTTTAAAAATAGAAGCTAGCATTCTGAGGATGCATACTTTAAGACAAACATTAGATGCTACTCAGAAACTTGCTTTTGATTCCAGAAATAAGTTTGTCAGTGACATCACTAAGAATAAATGTGAATGAAAAGTGGTGTCCCACAAAAAACAAGCAAACTGTAGCAGCTTAAAAATAATAAAGGTATCTATTCCAAAGGATTCACCTACAAAGTCTAATGGGAGCAGCACTTTTTGAAATACCAAGTATCTTGTCATTGCTTGAAGGAACAATGCTTCTGAAGGAGGTGGTATTATGCTGTCCCAACAATACAAAAAAAATGAAGGATGGCAACACTGAAGATGTCTTCACAGACCTACAGTGTTTACTACTGTGTTGCGTTCAGAACTACCTTCTGACATATTAAGTAGAAATCTCAGTAGAGGGATACTAGATGCTGGCAGGCTGAGGACTTCTTTTTTATTGTGTAGCTTAGAGTCAGTATAAACATTTGTGAATGACAGAGTTCATATTCCTTCCAGAAAGTAATCATCTCAAAAACCTTACATTCACTATAACTCAGTGGTTGAGATGAGAGGTTGGGAGTTTGATTCCCCACTGTGCCTCCTTGACGGGGGCTGGACTTAATGATCCATCGAGTCCCTTCCAGTTCTGCAGTTCTGAGATGATGATGATGGTGATTAAATATCAAGCCAAGATAGATTCTGTTTCTATATGGAGTCATTGGCTGTGCAGGAGTATCTACATGTTCTTCATTAACACTTTTGGAAATTAGGGTATAGTGCAACAGATACTCCTAATGTCTGAAGTTTGGTTATTCAAAGCACCATATTTTAGACTTAATGTTCAAAAAGAACAAAAGCTGACTGTATTGCAAAATGAGTCAAACAAATATTAATAGCCTGATAAGTGGCTATTAGCACCACTGTTCTGTAAATATGTGATTGAAGTGCTGTTTACGGAACTAGGATATGAAACCAGGGAATGATCCTTCTTCCATATCCTGGTTTGGAGGGACCCCTGAACCAGGTGTGGGCAAGTGTGTCCCTCCAGATATTTCTGGACTATGACTTTTATAATCCATAAAAGGTCACTGTACTGGCTAGAGCTCATGGGAGATGTAAGTAAAAAACATCTAGGAAGCTATAGCTGGTCATCCCTGCTCTAAACTATAGCTTCTTAGTTGATAAATCACATGAAACTGGTTTCACAAACAAAGCTATCAACAGCAAAGCTGGGCATATGAGGAAAACGGTCGAAGCAAAAAAAGAGCAGGCAGCTACTAGCATTGTTCTTTTTTCTTTTTTAAAAAAATTAGATTTCTACCCCACCCATCTAGACCAAAGGTCTACTCTGGGTGGCATGGTTCTCAGTTTACTAAACTGTACTGTACTGCACACAGTTCTTAAATATTAACTGGGCCAGTGCCTCACTGTTATTGTTGTTTCCTAATTTTACCTCAAAAAAAGTTGGAAGCTTATGAACAGTGTTTGAAGAAAAATTCTGGAACTGGAACAGAGATTTACCTGAGTGGGAGAATGCCACTCAGGTAACTTTAAAAAAAAAATTTTTTTTGGAAAGTAAACACTTACAAATTAAACATGTATGTCTCTGTATTCAGATGCAGCTGTACTTAGTGTGCAGAATGATGGAAACAGCTAAGCATTACTAGCTGTTGGGCTGATACCTCTCATTTCATGAATTTATTCTAACACTTTTTCATCAGTTGAGATACTTTTTTTTCAGATGTGATCAGACCTCGCTTAAGAAAAAAAAGCAGGCAAACCAAGGCTGCATCCTTTGAGTAAGGAACTTTCGACTCTCTCACTGTTTCAGCCAACTACTGCCATCAACCAGCATGGTCAACCCTAAAGGCTTGTGGAAGCTGTAGTTGAAAACATCAGGAGAACCAGCTCTGTGCAATGTGATGCTTCTGTTGTTGGACTGCATTATTTCAGGGTGCAGCTTTTGGGATGAAATTTATGATGGACATCCATTAATGATGATGCAGCCAAGATTCTGTTCATGACCTGAGTTCAATGCCAATGGATTTAGGTAGCCAACACAAAGTTGACTCAGCCTTCCATCCTTCTGAGGTTGATAAATTGAGTGCCCAGCTTGCAGTGGGGGGGGGGGGATATGTAGCCTGTATAATTATGTGTAAACCACCCAGAGAGTGCTTTAGCATTATGTGGTGGTATATAAGTTAAAATATTTCATACACATAATTGTCAGGATATTATGACCCACAATATATGGAATTTACTCTGTAGTAGATGAACCAAAGTTTGCTAACAGACATCCATCTCAAAACAGGTGTGCAGCCACAGCTTCAGCACATGAAGCAGATGCAATCCATGGGGTAACACATGAAATGTGTATTGGACATGAGGTAATTTCTGGGAGAAGACATCAGGTGATTTACCCAGTGATTAGTTGTTCAAACTATATAGGTGCTGCACGCTATGGTGATGTGTAGAGTTGCTGCACGAAGTGCTGTCTGTTCATATGCTGAGAGTGTATTACTGAGTCTGTTGATTAATGTGCATAGTTCTAGTGTACATAGTCTGTAAATACACTGCTGGTGAAGACACCTACTGTCTCTGTGAGTCTCTTTGCTGTCCACCTGGAAGACTGACTTGTTTCGGAGCCATCTCCACATCCCAAATCTTGACAATAATTCATCAGTAAGAGCACTGTAGCCAATATTCTCCTTTAAATTACACCATAAGGCACTAGTTCAAATATTCAGTCTACCTGCCATCTGAAATAGTACACCCCAACAACTGGTGTTCCTACTCATTCCTTTCTTTATCTCTGAAAAATACAGAAATTCACAGTGAGAATATGGCTTAGGGCACTACAATGCGATAGCATTTTAATATCATTTTAAAAGATGCAGTCTTTTTTTTAGAGCATTAATTCCATTGTTTGTTGTGTTTTGAGAGCAAATCATTGTGTTTTGAGGGGGGATTGTTATAGTTACATTGGCAATATTGCTAAAAATGTAACCTTACTTGGAATCTCCATTATTATCATATTCATAGCAGTTTTTAAGTTGGTCCTTTAGATCCCCTAAAGTGATCTTTAGATCACATTAATAATAAATATCATAATACAATCTGTTCTCATCTCTGAGAAATATAGCACAGTTTATTACACTGTTATTAGGGCAGAAACTAGCATTTAAAATTTTAATTACCACTTTAATAATAATAGTGAATATGTCTCATGGGAACTGATCCAGAATTTACTTATGTTGTGCAAATTTATGCTAGTTTCCAAAGTTCCTTTGGAATCTACAGAGCTTATTATGATGAAAACTAAAGTATGCAATTCTTTAATTCTTTCTTTTTCTATAATAGATGGTAAGGACTCAGTATTTCCAAAATAGCCTCAAAATTATCTATCATATTTGAGAGTAGAGAAGTTGGGGGTACAATTTCAACACATTTCTCCAGGGGAAGGAAAAATTCTCCTATATTTTCTCACAGGTCACTTAAAGTTGTAGCAAAGTTTTTGTCATTTTCTCCTAAGAATTTTAGGTTTTGCCTTGCCATTGCAAGTGGCAACCACCACCTCTGTGTTGGTCACCATTTTGCTTCCTCCACATGTCCCTCAGTCTAGCATTATTCTAGGGCACTGTGTTGGTGGCAGCAGTGAGGATGTAGACACCTAAAAATGTCCTGGGGAATTTTTTTGGAAATATTTCTATTTTAGGGGAGCAGAAGAAAAAGGAATCTCAGTACACCTATCAGAAAAAAAAATGTATTCTAAGAAATTATGGCTAAACAGTTGTTATTCTTCAACATTCATCATTTCCCATAGATCTTCTAAAGTATTACTTTTCAATGGATCAATGTAGATCCATTTTGTCTGTAAATACAACTCTTTTCCTATAAGCCATGCAGGTATGAGGAATTATCTGTCTCTAGGGGAAATTTGAAGTTAGAGCTTTGGCTTATTTTGTCATGCAATTTCCCAAAAGTTTTATTTCTTTATGAAAGAGGCGAAAATAAGAAATTCCATGCTATCAATGTCTCTAGAGCATTTCCTGTTGCTCTTTAGTACCAGTACAGCCTGCTGACCTATAATGTCATCAAAACCTTGGCCTGATCCATGAATGTCTATTATGTTGTTATATTTTATTTTTGTCATCTGACTGCTGGAGTTTTTTGGAGGAAGGTATTTTCTTTTTTTAATGAGATGCTTGTTATGTGCAGGATTGGGTGTTTTTATGTTTGTTTTTTTAAATAAGTGTAAGCCACCCAGACTAGTGGCATGCCACTAGACGGGTGGGATAAAAGTCCAATCAATCAATCAATCAATCCAAGGAGGTTAATGCGGAAAGCTTCTTCCTAAGTGTACCAAATGATATTTGTTTGAAGTCTCCTGAACATACTGGATCCATGGCTAGTTAAGGAGCAGAAAAGGGAAGGTTCTGTGTTAGAATATGAATAATTATGCAAATTGCTTCATAACTGCATAACTGATGCTCTTGCAAAGCAAAGGCTGTTTTTAAAAAACACTTTCTAAAATTGTGCACATTAGACAGCAAAATTGTTAAAAGGCTAACATAAAGGTTTACAAAGACATTTTTGTACTAAGTTTAAAATAATCTGCACTGCACTTTTAAGTGTCAAGAATTTAATGGGGAGCCATACTGAACACCATAATCCCCTTACAGCTAGCCTCACATTATCATTTAATTTTAGCAATGGGGAAAAAAACACCTGTGTTTCTGAGCCATTCTGTTCTTTTCATTATACTTCATTTTGCAGTTGATTGTATGAATTTGTCAAGAATATTCATTCATACTGAGGCACAAAATGAGGAAGATGCATCAAGAAGAGAGAACAAATTAGTTTAAAGAAGCATCGTTTAGATGAGATTTAGAGGCAAAAGTGCAGGGGGAGGAATGAAACCTGTACTTGTTTGTTTGGCTAGAAATTGGGGATGAAGCTTTCCTATTGAATGACATGCTAAGAAGGACATATTTTCACATGGTTAAAATGTTCTTGAATGCTCACATACATTAGGAAGTAATAGGTTTGAATTCAACAACTGGTAGGCAGATTGCTTTGATCTTTCTCTACGTGTGAAAAATGTCAGCCTCTACTCTCACATGGTATTTATATTGACATTTCAATAATATTGCAGAGCTTAATTTGGAAATCCTCCGAAAAGAAGAAAATTATCAGCAACCTTTGAAGTCAGCATCTAACCAGATCACTGTACCAACCAAGAGTAGAAATCAGGAAGCTGTAGTCTACAAAAGGAGCATTGGTAAGAGTCTTAAATCTAGCAAAACATGAAGTCACCTCCTGATAGATTGTAAGAATAGGCTCCAATGCTATTTATTCTGTAAAAGAGGATGTACTTTTCCAGAGTATTTGATCTAGGATATTACACAGGCAGGGAATCCAGACTGCTGTTATGCTCTAACAGTGGTTTACAACCTTGGATAACTCAGGTATTATTGGACTGCAACTCCCAGAAACTCTATCCAGCAAAGTTAGTGGTGAAGGCTTCTTGGAGTTGCAGTTCAAGAACACTTGGGTTACCTGAGTTTGGGAACCACTGCTCTAGGAGGTTGCTTATAGACAGGTCTATATCATTTTATCAAAGGGATCCAAACAAAATGTATCTCATTCCAGTTTACATATCACTATCATGTGGAAGTTTAAGTGTCCTTTCATTCCTGAATAAAAAACAGCAAATGGTATTATTTCGAGATGTTCAAAATCCTTTCCCCTTGGTAGATTCCATTACCTCTGTGTTTCACCTTTTGAAGTTGGGCATGGATGCAGATGAAAAGGTTGTTGGCATCTTCTTTTGTTCCCAACCCCTCCTCCTTTCTTCAGCAGACAACATCAGGATTCCCGGTGGCCACTTAGGGAAGATCACAAGCACCATATAGTACCCACAACACCCAACTGACCAATCAGGCAAGATGGAAAGTGCACCCACACAGACTAAGACACTGAGAGCTCCAATGCTGGAGGCATTCAAGATAAAATTGGACAACCATCTGTCAGATCTGCTTTGACTTGGATTCCTGCATTAAGCAAGTGGTTGGACTCAATCGCCTTATAGGCCCCTCCCAAGTCAATTATTCTATGTTTAGCATTCTTAGAATGTTTATCTCAGTGACACCATGATCATATAACTCCTGGCATCTGTTATTCATGATCATACATTTAATAGTAAAAAAAAAAAAAAAAAAAAAAAAGGCTGGATGACAATGCTATCCATCTACACTTTTGTACTTGCTATACATTACTGAAGTGGCATGCTCCTGCAAAACTACCAGTAACTATTAAACTATTAAGGAACTATATAATGAAATATAATGCAACCAAACCAACTGCCCCCCCCCCCCCCGATTATGATGCAGAGAAAATGATTTTGTATAACATGGCATGGAAAGAAATGTGGGGAAGTAGCAAAGTGGATGGAGGGACATCACAGTAACATGAAGGAATAGCACTATTGCTAACAAGTTAATAAATAAAAGATTAAAATGTTGCTGTATTCAATTGTGTACATTCTTCTGATGTTGTAGGCTGCTTTGAGCATGGTTTATAATGGAAAATAGTATACAAATTGTGAATAAACCAGCAGAAAAGAGATTAATCATTCATGTAAGTTCTCTTAAAATCATAAAATTGTCCACGCAGAACTAATTGGGAGGGTAGGCTCATGTAGTTGTAAGGAGACATAACTAACGTTAACTGCTGTGGAATGTTATCTGGTACCTTGTAAGTGTCTTCTGAGAAGTGTAAAGTGCTTGGATTCTCATGATACACATATTGCTTGCACCTGGTAAAATCATGGGGGTGCTTCTGCAGCAGAAGCCAATTAATTGGTTTCATCTGATTGATGGAAAGACTAGAGCCAGCTCATGATGAAAAGATGGATATAAAGTCAGATGGTACCATGGGTCAGTAAAGCAGCTCTTGGCTTGTAGCTTTGAGTTTCTCTCATGCTTTCTTGCTTCAAAATGTAATCCAGGCTGTTATTCTGCTGAACTCTGCTTGTGCCCTGAAACCATGCTACTTTGTAAGTACAGACTAGGTTAGATAGTTTCCCTTGTTTTAGTGGGAAAGACTTCTAACTGCCTGAATCTCTGAAACTGCTTTTGTGTAACCTGACAATGTAACTGCTTCACGTTAGAATCATTTTGTTAGCATCATTAAGCCTTTTGCTGAACTTCTATGTCTTACTTAAATTTCTTCAATAAGAATAATAAAATCTTATAGCTGTATCTTCATTCAGACAGCTGGATGGGTTGTAGGTATCTACTCAGTGTGTTATACACTTGGAAGTCTTTTGACTATTTTGTGGGTTTTCAAGTTTTCTACCTTGCAGGGCTGGTTTGCAACCAGGAGCAACAACCTGCTTGTTTTATTCTCCCTAGAGCACCAAGAAGTAGCTCAAAGGATGGTGGGAGAAGGGGCTTGCAGGAAACTTTTCTAATCAGTAGTGCACTGGTCCACATGACAAGCACCCACATTAGGTAGCACAAGGAAAGTGTCAATGACTGGTAAGTAGATCCTCTCTGTGTTGACCTGGTAATCCATGATGCAAATAAACTGCTACTGCTGCTTCTACAACAGCTGTATCATCCAACAAGAAGCAGCAGGGTGGTTAGAGGTGATGAATGCCACAGCTGGGTGATGCAAGGGGCAGAAATGAAATTGCATCCTAAATAAATAATGGCAGGGGACTGGAAGCATTTGTTGACATACTTAAGAAAAGAAGTGAGGAGAAGCTTATTGCACTGCACCCGTCACTTCCTCAGAATGGCCTCCTGGATACTCTAAATGCACCCAAGAAATTATAGGAAGAGTTTTAGGAAACTCAGACATCGATTAGGTGTGAAAAATGACTTCCATGCTTTCACTAAAAATCTCATTGGTTGTGTGAGTGTGAAACAATGAGGTTGTTGGTGCACATGGAAAACTTCAGTGCTAAATGCTTGGTTTAGCTGAAGCTGACAGCGATGCTGGGAGTGTATCTGTGTGTATGTGTTTGTATTAAAAAGGAATACAAGGATGCAGGGAGAGCAAGATAGAACTTTGAGCCACTCTCTGTTTCTCCGCAACTTTGTTATTTGTGGTCATTGTTCACCATCCAGATCAAAAATCCTCCAGTTCCTAGGAGTAGTTTGGCTGATGGACGGATTTCCAAGTGGCTCTTTGAATTCATCTGAAGTACCTGTGAATAATCATATATATTAAAAGCCAAGTAAAAGTGGATGCTGACAGTACCTGGTTCAAAATAGATGCTGGATAGTGATTCATCCAGCCTGAAAAAAATAACAACACGGACAGAGAACAGCTGGGTGGGAGACTGGGGAGAAAAATTATTTGGCGGAGACATGAAGGCATAGAGAAAGAGACCATCTTGCCTTTTAAAAAAAAGTTAATTATATACATTTTCTATCAATCAACTCAACAAATTACTGGTTTTAAAAGGTAAAGGAAAGAACGGCCCATGTTGGGCATACAATTACAAATGACATTTCTGAGCCTATTGTGATGGCAGCCATTTTCTTGGGGGTGTGGAGGAAGAAAAGCATCTGTAGGGAAAGGGTTTGTGTTCCTTATCAATAGTCTTTAATTAGAACAGTTTCTCTGATGTCAACAGGTTTTCTCCACAGCAAGAGATTTCATGCAGTTGCTTGAAACATTTAAATGAAAATTAGATTATGATCCTAAGCCAATCCATGAGCTGTAGAGCTGAGATCAAATATACTGACTTCTAAGTAAATGTTCTTGCATTTGGTAGTTTGCCAGACCCTCACTTTGCTTGCACATAAGACGTACAATCTGATTCTTAAGATACGCATATCTACAATGGGGCACTGGTAGTGTGATGACATTATGCATTATTAAAGCAACATTTAAGAGAGAGGCATGAACCCAATAAAGATGGACAATATAGCCCATATCTTGGGGTAACCAATAAGTATCTTTTGTGCTTTCCCCTTTAGGTGGGAATAGCTGCTGAGCCAATAACAGGGAACACTAATTTGAGTGGAACATGGCACAAAAAGCCTTCAATACACTTAATAATCTTAGACTTGCAGAGCTGGAAGGGACCCTATGGATCACTGTGTCCAACCCCTGTCAAGGAGGCATAGTGGGGAACTGAATTCCCAACCTCTTTTTCCACAGGCAGATGCCTAAACTTTGGAGCTATTAAGATATCGACAAAAAACTTGTGTTCTTCCAGATAGTGTTGGACTATAATTTTCATCATCCTTGACCACTTACTGTGCCTGTTGAGGCTGAAAGTTGCAAGAGGCCAACAACATCTGGAGTATTACAGGCAAAAACATCTGCAGTGTGATAGCTTCCCCACCTCAACTTATGAGAGTTCATCTAACAAATTATGTTAGAGCTGAAGGGATGAGGGGGCACAGGGAAAGAAAAGAAAAATCAAGGAGACAATAATGAATTAGAAGTTTGATCTAGTTGTAGGAGATGACAGCTCTAAGGAGCAATATATTACAGATGTTGTTTTCTTGTTCCCAAGGTCAGCTGAACAATATAACAGAACATAATGAGGCCTAAATGAGGCCCTGGGAAAGCGCTCTTCTGAGCACAGTTCAAAATAGATAAATGCCTAATTCCCTGAAGTCAATGTGCATTAACTAGAAGATGGCATCAAGGAAGACAAAACTCCCTGCCAGCATTGCTGTGTTATGTGAGGGGACCAGGAGGGCAATCCATAGCTGGCAATATATTTGTCTGCAGCCTCTGCCAAAGAGCCAGATGCTCCAGTCATACAAAGGCACCCAGAACTTGGCATGCAAATTCTGCAGTTGCTATTTACAGTAGAAAATTAGGTGGCTAAATTCTAATTTAGGAAAGGCATCTCAGATCTGCATTGTCGCCAGGTTGGATGAGGGATTTAATAAAATGCCTTTATCTTCATATATAGATTATGCAGTTGAGAGAGAGAGAATATAAACAATATTATGGCCATTTTGACATTTTATAAAATGGTACTATCAAGGGCCTCTGAGTCCTTGTGAATAGTATCCAATGAACAGTATATCTACCTTGATTTTAGAAGCAGCCATGAGACAATCAACACTTTCTAGTTTTCAGGAAGTGATCAGGATTTTGCAAGCTTGTAGGAGCTTCTTTGGACAATTGTCTTCCATAGGCAGCTTAGTGGAGAAACTGATTTATTATATTTTGGTGTGGTTTTAATTTCTTTTTACTTTTAGTTTGATTGTATTTGTCTTAGCTGTTCTTGGATTATTTAATATATACATTGTGCTTTATATCACAGTGTAATGGATGGATAACTCAGTGAGTTATTGGAAGTTGGAATCTTCACTGTGTGTCCCAGGAGAAGAGCCAGGTCCTGGTTCAGACCCAGTGTGGAAGTGTCCTAGGTGTGCACATGTGTAGTGCTCCTTTACATATGTGCAATAAGTGTGGCTGCCAGGAGAAGGACATGGTCAGCACAAATATGTCTCAAAGCTTGGGGCGGGAGATTGGCTACACCTTCAGTAGTTTCCAGTCAGAACTGGCATTAGGTAGAGAACCAGAGATCTGTTCAAGAAAACTGGAGATACTAAAGGAACATTTTGTGCAAAGATGGACATGATAATGGACAAAAATGGTAGGGACCTAACAGAAGCAGAAGACATCAAGAAGAGGTGGCAAGAATACACAGAGGAATTATACCAGAAAGATCTGGATGTCCCGGACAACCCAGATAGTGTGGTTGCTGACCTTGAGCCAGACATCCTGGAGAGTGAAGTCAAGTGGGCCTTCGAAAGCATAGCTAACAACAAGGCCAGTGGAGGTGATGGCATTCCAGTGGAACTATTTAAAATCTTAAAAGATGACCCTGTTAAGGTGCTACACTCAATATGCCAGCAAGTTTGGAAAACTCAGCAGTGGCCAGAGGATTGGAAAAGATCAGTCTACATCCCAATCCCAAAGAAGGGCAGTGCCAAAGAATGCTCCAACTACCATACAACTGCACTCATTTCAAACGCTAGCAAGGTTATGCTCAATACAGTGGTGCCTCGACTTACAGACGTCCCTACTTACGAAAATTTCGACTTAAGAAAAGCTCCGGCCGCAAAATTTTGCTTTGACTTGCGGCCGGAGCTTCGACTTACAGACTAAAAAAAACCGCGGAAAAAGCGGGAAATGCACTTTGGACTGCCTGGTACTGCCTGGTACTGTAATTTTAAAATGCAAAAATTGGTTTAAAAGGTGCTTGGTTTGGTTTAAAGCTGCTTGGTTCTGTTTAAAAGGTGTTCCCTCCCTCCCTCCCTCCTTTCCTGCCCTTTTTTTAACCTTTGGTCATCTTAGGTTAAAAAAATATTTCTCCCCCTAGTGGTAGAGTACGGATTAACCGGCTTTGCATTAGTTCCTATGGGAACTAATGCTTCAACATAAGAACGGCGCCTCTACATAAGAACCAAAAACAGCCGGAACCGATTAATCGGTTTTCAATGCATTCCTATGGGAAATGGTGCTTCAACTTGCGAAAATTTCGAGTTGCGGCCACCGTTCCAATACGGATTAATTCCGTAAGTCGAGGCACCACTGTATCCTACAAGGTAGGCTTCAGCAGTATGTGGACCAAGAACTCCCAGAAGTACAAGATGGATTTCGAAGGGGCAGAGGAACTAGAGACCAAATTGCTAACATGCGCTGGATTATGGAGAAAGCCAGAGAGTTCCAGAAAAACATCTACTTCTGCTTCATTGACTATGCAAAAGCCTTTGACTGTGTGGACTACAGCAAACTATGGCAAGTCCTTAAAGAAATGGGAGTGCCTGACCACCTTATCTATCTCCTGAGAAATCTATATGTGGGACAGGAAGCAACAGTTAGAACTGGATATGGAACAACTGATTGGTTCAAAATTGGGAAAGGAGTACGACAAGGCTGTATATTGTCTCCCTGCTTATTTAACTTATATGCAGAATACATCATGTGAAAGGTAGGACTGGAGGAATCCCAAACCGGAATTAAGATTGCCGGAAGAAATATCAACAACCTCAGATATGCAGATGATACCACTCTGATGGCAGAAAGTGAGGAGGAATTAAAGAACCTCTTAATGAGGGTGAAAGAGGAGAGCGCCAAAAATGGTCTGAAGCTCAACATCAAAAAAACGAAGATCATGGCCACTGGTCCCATCACCTCCTGGCAAATAGAAGGGGAAGATATGGAGGCAGTGACAGATTTGACTTTCTTGGGCTCCATGATCACTACAGATGGGGACAGCAGCCACGAAATTAAAAGACGCCTGCTTCTTGGGAGGAAAGCGATGACAAACCTAGACAGCATCTTAAAAAGCAGAGACATCACCTTGCCGACAAAGGTCCGCATAGTCCAAGCTATGGTTTTTCCAGTAGCGATGTATGGAAGTGAGAGCTGGACCATAAAGAAGGCTGACCGCCGAAGAATTGATGCTTTTGAATTGTGGTGCTGGAGGAGACTCTTGAGAGTCCCCTGGACTGCAAGGAGAACAAACCTATCCATTTTGAAGGAAATCAACCCTGAGTGGTCACTGGAAGAACAGATCCTGAAGCTGAGGCTCCAATACTTTGGCCATCTCATGAGAAGAGAAGACTTCCTTAAACAGAGAATAATGGATATGGAGAGACAGGTAGATCTCAGTAGATGTCCCAATTTTAGAGCAATAGACATGCATAAATATCGTCCGCTCCCTATGGCCTATCTATCACAGCTTGAGACGTATAAGTTTAGGAAAGCCTTTACTCTGGCTAGATGTGAGGCTTTCCCTTCTGTGGTGTTGGAAGGCAGATTTAAGAAGATCCCGAGGGAACAGAGATTCTGCCCTTGTGGCTCTGATGAGATAGAATCTATCGAGCATATGATGCTCAGATGTAACAGGCATAATAAGATTCGAGGAAAATATATTACACCTCTCTTAAAAGATATGGCAGGTCAATCGGATTCGGACTACTGTAATCAATTGTTAATCGACCAAAATCGGAGTACTACGGAAAAGGTAGCGAAATTTTGGGCGGCATGCTATAGCAGCCAGAATAGACAGCTAAACCCTTAGACCTTGGTTTTACATTGCTATATTTGCTGTTTTAGATATTTTACTTTTTGTATGTCTGGTATGGCTCTTTGTAGTGCATGCCAGTCTTTGAAGTTTTGTATTCAATTTTGTATGGCTCGATGCCGTAACAATAAAGTATGTATGTATGTAAGAGGAGAAGGGGACGACAGAGGACGAGATGGTTGGACAGCGTCATCGAAGCTACCAACATGAATTTGTCCCAACTCCGGGAGGCAGTGGAAGACAGGAGGGCCTGGCGTGCTCTGGTCCATGGGGTCACAAAGAGTCAGACACGACTTAATGACTAAACAACAAGAGAATTCTGGGAGTGAGAAAACAAAAATACACACAAATATTCATGTTTCAGTAATGGTGTGCAGGGACTATGGCCAACAGGTTCATTCCTGCTCCCCGTCAGATATTCAGTGAATTCATGGAGGATACATTGTCCAGTTTATAGCTGATTTCTAGTGAGACAAAGCATCCAAGAGGTTCTGTATGGCAGTGAAGGTGTTTGAGGAGTTTAGACAGCTTCACACCCCTACAGACTCTCACTTAAGAAATCTGAAGTGAATTTAGATATTTCTTTGTTGTTACATGCCATCAAGCTGTTTCTGACTTATGGCAGCTCTTATAGGGTGCTCAAGGTATGTTAATCATCTAAGATGAGGTTTGCCATTGCCCTCCAGTGAGTTTCCATGCTTGAACAGGGATTTGAACCCTGGACTCCTAAACTGTAGTACAACACTCTACTGCACCACATGGGCTTTCTGTATTTCTCACACTGGATTATAATGTGAACAAATAGTTTAAGAGTTTGAGGGATCCTAAGAAATGTGAGTAAGAGTAGGGAAATTTCCAGTATCCCTACAAGAAATGCTGGAGAAATTCTCAACATTTCTGAAAGAAATCTAACCTTTCCTCCCTACCTTTCCTGAAAACTATCCCTAATTATAAATTGAAGCAGAAATGTTTTCCAGCCCTGCCGAAGTTTATCTTGTAGAACACATCAGGATAAAAACAGGCCTGTGATCCTTCACGTAGTCAAATTGCTAACATCTTAGTTGCTCTTGTATGCATTCTGGATTGCAACCTCAATAATGTGCATTACACAGACAATGCCCACGCAATCTGATCTGCAATCGACATATCTAATATTGATACACACTGAAGGTTATTTTTGCTCAGTACAGATGGCAATAGCAAATTAATTCCCATTAATATTTAGAATCTCTGAGGTTTTTCTTCCTCACTCAAATATGATATAGTAAAAATAACATCTGCAATGGTCACTGATGCATTGATTTACTCATGATCCTTTTATCATTCTTGGATGTAATCCATGATTAACAATTTATTTTGGACTGAGGCTGAATTAGACACAAATATTAAAAAGAGGAACTTTCACAAATGTTTGCTTGCTAGTATAATGTACATTAGCAGCAGTGTACTTCCAAGACATTCAATGGATGAAGTGTGAGCTTACAAATGTGAGTCAAGCTTTAGTCTTTAATAAGAAGTGGGAAAAATTCCTATTTTGGAATACAGCTCCCAGAACACCTAAGCCCAAATGGTCAGTAGCCTGGTTGGTTGGTTGGTTGGATGGGAGATGCTTACAATTCAGAGGAACCTGAAATGTTCAGGCTATTCAGAACACACGAGAAGGATATTTGAAAAAGAGAAGGGAAGAGAATACTAAAGCATTCTTTAATAAGAATATTAAAACATTCCACAGTTATTGAAAAAAATAAAAGCTATTACTTATGTTTTGGAGAGGGGCTCTTATTATACAAGACTTTGTCTTAAGCATGAGGAATGAGATATCCTCAGAAATTAGAGATCCATTGTACTCAGAAGAGGAAGAAGAAGCTGATAACTCCCTATACCCAACTGAACAGAAAGGTAATTTCAAAAAGACAAGAGGCACAAAAGATCAGCTGCTTATTGAAAAAAATGATACTGAAGAATGCAAAAAGATGAAAAACGAACCTTGACATGGTCTGGATAGACTATAAAAAGGCAGTTGACTCATTGCCACGCAGCTGGATTAACACCTGCCTAAATTTTTTTGGGATTAGTAAAAAATATTCAGAATTTCCTCAAGCAAAACATGGAAAAATGGAAAACTGTCTTAATGGCCCATGGTGAAGAAATCGGGGAAGTCAGCATCAAAAGAGGAATATTTCAAGGGGATTCTTTGCCACCACTGCTGTTTAACATCTCACGAATCCTCATGTCAATAATTTTATTAAAATTGAAGTGGGCTACCATATTTCAGAACAAGCAGGAAAAATCAATCGTCTCTTATACATGCATGACCAAAAACTATATGCAAAAATTTCCACAAAGATAGAATCACTGCTAAACACAGTGCAAATTTTTAGTGAAGATATCCAAATGAAATTTTGAATTGGCAAATGTGCAGCTCTGTCTATACACTGTGGCAAGATCCAAAAACTAGATGGAATAGAGTTAAAAAATGGCAATATTATAGGATATTATAAAATCACTATCAAGTGATGAAAATTATAAATATCTTGGAATACTAGAAGCAAATAACATCCTGCACACAAATGTTGAAGATCTGACAGAAAGGGAACACATCAAAAGACTGCAGAAAATCTTAAAATCAAAATTGAATAGTGGAAATACAATCAAAGCCTTAAACATATGGACAATTCCAGTAATTAGATACTCAGCTGGAATAATAGATTGGACACAAAATGAATTAGAAGAATTGGATCACAAAACATGGAAACTAATGAACATGCATCACACACTACATCAAAAAAGTTATGGTCAGATTATATTTACCACAAAAAATTGGAGGCCATGGATTACTGCAAACAGAGCAGGTAGTAGAGGAGGAAAAAAGAAGCCTAAATGATTATATATAAGTAGAGAAAAATTATTTAAGGTGGTGAAAATGGAGAATATTTTTAAAACAGCAGAAACAAAGGCTCAGTATAAGAAACAACAATTTGAAAATAAATTATACAGCTGGATAAATAAACCACTACATGGACAATACCTGAGAAATATTGATGGGAATCATGATCATAATTCAACATGGCATACCTAAAATTGGGGACCATTAAGAAAGAAACCGAAGCCTTGATTTTTGCTGCACAAGAACAAGCACTCCAAACCAATGTGATGAAAGCTAAGATTCAAGGAATTAGCACTAACAGCAAATATCAAGAAAAAGATGAAATTGTCACACCTCATCTGTGAATGTCCAAAGATTGCACAAACAGATTAGAAATTAGACAAGATAGTCAATATTAGTGCTCTGGTCATTATACAAAAATATAACTGGCCAGCCTCCAAAAATCCATGGGAACATCAGATAGAGAAGGTGTCAGAAAATGAGGAAGTCAAGATCTTGTGGGATTTCCGGATCCAAACTGATAGACACCCCGAACACAACACACCAGACATTGTAGTAATAGAACGAAGAAATGTCTGGATCATTGACACTGCAATTCCAGAGAATGCCAGAGTTGAAAATAAAGAATTGGGAAAACTAACGAAATACAGAGATCTGGCAATCAAAACATCTCCCTTGTGGATGAAACACAGTTCATTGGTTCCCGTAGTTATTGGGGCTTTGGGAACAATAGCAAGAAATTTTACACAGTATTATAAGCATTCATGGATGAGCATTTCTCCATGTCTCTGTAAATTGTTGTGTGTCATACAGCTCTAGGAAGGTCAAATACATGGACAACTTTTCTCCTTAAAAAGATGTATGATATCATTTTTCCTGCCTCCTCCAACAAGGAGAACTGCATGCACACAGATAGTGGTTACTGAGTGTACCACTGATAATTTGTTTTCATAATTTCATTTCTTCTTTGACCATTATTCTGAAGAATTATTAAAATTAATGTTTTCCCAAAACTGTTCCTTATCATACCTAAAGACAATTTCACATTAATCTGGCTTGCACGGTACTTGGCATCTATTAACCCATCTATTTAATTTATCTAAATCCTCCTGCAGGCTTCTCACACTATATTGTGTCTCTGTTTGCTGCTGAGCCCAGCCTAATCCAGCAAATGTTCCTTGGCAATTTTTTAAAAAGTGGTTGTTCATTTTCTTTGTCAATGTAATTAGAACAAAACTCAAGAAAGAAACAGTAGTTTCTACAGTGCTTTGCATGACAATGCACTAACTGTTTCAGAAAAAGAGCTTACTAGAGACTATTTCATCACTGAAACCTAAGGAATATTGAATGGACCTTTTCTTCTACAGTATAATTCATCCAGTTTATAGCTGATTTCTAGTGTAAAACCCACAGGAAACATGTTGTCACAATAACTTAATTTGATAAGAAACAGTATTTCTCAAGAATCTTAAAAATCAACATTACTAAACCCAGTTTGCTGTCCTCCTAATATTAAAGTGTGAGCCGTGCTTTTTAAAACTCATTTGGATAGGCCCAGCCCAGACATTCTGGTGTCTGAGGTAACATGGCAAGCGATGTCACCTTTCCTAGTGAAGATACAAGTAAGGTAAAGGTAAAGGTTCCCCTTGACATTTAGTCCACTCGTGTCCGACTCTAGGGCGCAGTGCTCATACCCATCTCCAAGCCATAGAGCCAGCGTTTGTCCATAGACAGTTTCCGTGGTCACGTGGCCAGCGCGACTAGACACGGAACGCTGTTACCTTCCCACCGAGGTGGTACCTATTTATCTACTCACATTTACATGCTTTCGAACTGCTAGGTTGGCAGGAGCTGGGACAAGCGACGGGAGCTCACTCCGTCGCGTGGATTCGATCTTACGACTGCTGGTCTTCTGACCTTGCAGCACAGAGGCTTCTGCGGTTTAACCCGCAGCGCCACCACGTCCCATGAAGATAAAAGTACACAAGGCTAATCAAGTGATTTTGCCATCTGAGGCAGAAAAATCTCACATGCACTTCTCCCTTCATTGGCAGTAGAAATACGATTTTTTTTAAAAAATTAAATATTCAACAACCTGTTGCCCTTTTGTGAAACCCCAAATCAACTGCATCAGGCAGTTGTCTTATTTTGCGCAATCACAGGGCTGGCCCTACATTACCTTCAATTGGATTTAAGCAACGGAGTGCTTTGCAGGATGGCTCAATGGAAGCATGCCGGAGTGGGTTCAATAAGGTTGTTTAAGGTCACATAGAGGTCCAGTATGCTTTTTGGCTGTTGTGATCCTTGCATCCATATGGCATACTCACCTCAAGCAACCTTATTTGGCCCACCTCCTTTATGAAAAGAAAACAAAGCAAAATCCTCATCCTTGCCCCCTCCTGTCTCCATTTCCTCCTGGGAAGTTTTAATAAAAGGCACAGTGCCTCAGTATTGCCCCAATAGGCTTTAAAACACACAGAGAGAGAGACAAAACTTTGCTTCCTCCATCTGCCTCTCCACAAAGAAGCAAAGGACATATTTAATTTCCCAATATCATTAAATACCTAGGCTAAACAAGATGGAGAAACTGAAGCCAGATGGGAAATTGAAAGCAGCAAGCTCCAGTTTAATTGAATCCCAGCCATCGCATGTGCTAGAAATGAACCAAACTGGAGTGACCCTTTTGTTCTTGTTTAGTCGTTAAGTCGTGTCTGACTCTTCGTGACCCCATGAACCAGAGCACGCCAGGACCTCCTGTCTTCCACTGCCTCCCGGAGTTGGGTCAAATTCATGTTGGTCGCTTCGATGACACTGTCCAACCATCTCGTCCTCTGTCGTCCCCTTCTCCTCTTGCCTTCACACTTTCCCAGCATCAGGGTCTTTTCCAGGGAGTCTCCTCTTCTCATGAGATGGCCAAAGTATTGGAGCCTCAGCTTCAGGATCGGTCCTTCCAGTGAGCACTCAGGGTTAATTTCCTTCAGAATGGATAGGTTTGTTCTCCTTGCAGTCCAGGGGACTCTCAAGAGTCTCCTCCAGCACCACAATTCAAAAGCATCAATTCTTCGGCGGTCAGCCTTCTTTATGGTCCAGCTCTCACTTCCATACATCGCTACTGGAAAAACCATAGCTTGGACTATGCGGACCTTTGTCGGCAAGGTGATGTCTCTGCTTTTTAAGATGCTGTCTAGGTTTGTCATCGCTTTCCTCCCAAGAAGCAGGTGTCTTTTAATTTCGTGGCTGCTGTCCCCATCTGTAGTGATCATGGAGCCCAAGAAAGTAAAATCTGTCACTGCCCCCATATCTTCCCCTTCTATTTGCCAGGAGGTGATGGGATCAGTGGCCATGATCTTCGTTTTTTTGATGTTGAGCTTCAGACCATTTTTTTGCGCTCTCCTCTTTCACCCTCATTAAGAGGTTCTTTAATTCCTCCTCACTTTCTGCCATCAGAGTGGTATCATCTGCATATCTGAGGTTGTTGATATTTCTTCCGGCAATCTTAATTCCGGTTTGGGATTCCTCCAGTCCTGCCTTTCGCATGATGTATTCTGCATATAAGTTAAATAAGCAGGGAGACAATATACAGCCTTGTCGTACTCCTTTCCCAATTTTGAACCAATCAGTTGTTCCATATCCAGTTCTAACTGTTGCTTCCTGTCCCACATAGAGATTTCTCAGGAGATAGATAAGGTGGTCAGGCACTCCCATTTCTTTAAGAACTTGCCATAGTTTGTTGTGGTCCACACAGTCAAAGGCTTTTGCGTAGTCAATGAAGCAGAAGTAGATGTTTTTCTGGAACTCTCTGGCTTTCTCCATAATCCAGCGCATGTTAGCAATTTGGTCTCTAGTTCCTCTGCCCCTTCGAAATCCAGCTTGTACTTCTGGGAGTTCTCGGTCCACATACTGCTGAAGCCTACCTTCTAGGATTTTGAGCATAACCTTGCTAGCGTGTGAAATGAGTGCAATTGTATGGTAGTTGGAGCATTCTTTGGCACTGCCCTTCTTTGGGATTGGGATGTAGACTGATCTTTTCCAATCCTCTGGTCACTGCTGAGTTTTCCAAACTTGCTGGCATATTGAGTGTAGCACCTTAACAGCGTCATCTTTTAAGATTTTAAATAGTCCGACTGGAATGCCATCACCTCCACTGGCCTTGTTGTTAGCCATGCTTTCTAAGGCCCACTTGACTTAACTCTCCAGGATGTCTGGCTCAAGGTCAGCAACCACACTATCTGGGTTGTCCGGGACATCCAGATCTTTCTGGTATAATTCCTCTGTGTATTCTTGCCACCTCTTCTTGATGTCTTCTGCTTCTGTTAGGTCCCTACCATTTTTGTCCTTTATGATGTCCATCTTTGCACAAAAGGTTCCTTTAATATCTCCAATTTTCTTGAACAGATCTCTGGTTTTTCCCTTTCTATTATTTTCCTCTATTTCTTTGCACTGTTCATTTAAGAAGGCCCTCTTGTCTCTCCTTGCTATTCTTTGGAAGTCTGCATTCCATTTTCTGTAACTTTCCCTATCTCCCTTGCATTTTGTTTCCCTTCTCTTCTCTGCTATTTGTAAGGCCTCATTGGACAGCCACTTTGCTTTCTTGCATTTCCTTTTCTTTGGCATGTTTTTTGTTGCTGCCTCCTGTACAATGTTACAAGCCTCCATCCATAGTTCTTCAGGCACTCTGTCCACCAAATCGAGTTCCTTAAATCTGTTCTTCACTTCCACTGGGTATTCATAAGGGATTTGGTTTAGATTATACCTGACTAGCCCAGTGGTTTTTCCTACTTTCTTCAGTTTAAGCTTGAGTTTTCCTATAAGAAGCTGATGATCAGAGCCACAATCAGCTCCAGGTCTTGTTTTTGCTGACTGTATAGAGCTTCTCCATCTTTGGCTGCAGAGAACATAATCAATCTGATTTCGGTATTGCCCATCTGGTGATGTCCATGTGTAGAGTCGCCTCTTGTGTTGTTGGAAAAGAGTGTTTGTGATGACCAGCTTGTTCTCTTGACAAAACTCTATTAGTCTTTGCCCTGCTTTGTTTTGAACTCCAAGGCCAAACTTACCTGTTGTTCCTTTTATCTCTTGATTCCCTACTTTAGCATTCCAATCCCCTATAATGAGAAGAACATCTTTCTTTGGTGTCAGTTCTAGAAGGCGTTGTAAGTCTTCATAGAATTGGTCAATTTCAGCCTCTTCCGCATCGGTGGTTGGTGCATAAACTTGGATGACTGTGATGTTGAAAGGTCTGCCTTTGATTCGTATTGAAATCATTCTATCATTTTTGAGATTGTATCCCAGTACAGCTTTTCCCACTCTTTTGTTGACTATGAGGGCTACTCCATTTCTTCTATGGGATTCTTGCCCACAATAGTAGATATGATAATCGTCTGAATTGAATTCTCCTATTCCCGTCCATTTTAGTTCACTGACACCCAGGATGTCAATGTTTATTCTTGCCATCTCCTGTTTGACCACATCCAGCTTACCAAGGTTCATAGAACTTACATTCCAGGTTCCTATGCAGTGTTTTTCTTTGCAGCATCTGACTTTCCTTTCACTTCCAGGCGCGTCCGCAGCTGAGCGTCCTTTCAGCTTTGGCCCAACCACTTCATTAGCTCTGGAGCTACTTGTACTTGTCCTCCGCTCTTCCTCAGTAGTATGTTGGACGCCTTCCGACCTGAGGGGCTCATCTTCCAGCGTCGTATCATTTAGCCTTTTGTTTCTGTCCATGGAGTTTTCTTGGCAAAGATACTGGAGTGGCTTGCCAGTTCCTGCTCCAGGTGGATCGCGTTTAGTCAGAACTCTACACTATGACCTGTCCATCTTGGGTGTCCCTGCATGGCATAGCCCATAGCTTCTCTGAATTACTCAAGCCCCTTCGCCATGACAAGGCAGCAATCTGTGAAGGAGGGAGTGAGCCTACCTGTACCTAAAAAAGAGTAGCCCCTGACAGGGAGCCAGAAAGGTGCAGGTAGGAATGCTCTGGGGGGTGGGCTGGTTCATTCTGGTGCATAAGTCATCTGGTCACTGTCAAAAGAAGCCTTGTAACAGGGCATCAAATGGTAAGCAAAGCTCATGATGGAGGGATTCTTTTTGCCACCCCAGTGACCAGTTGAACACTGCACTTAAAAGAGAGAAAAGAATACAGACTTGCATAAAATTTGTGTATGCTAATTTATAAACTGATGTACAACATCTTAATAGAATTTAACTAGAACTCTCACCATAGCGCAGATGACTGTTACCAGATAACTGGTGTGCTTCTCCTCCTTTGCTCCTCAGGTGCTAAGTACTGATGAATAGCTTGAAAACTGTTTCTTCCTTTTTCTGTTCTACATCTTTAAACTGGACATTTTTTGCAAAGGGAAGACTGTCCCCACAGACCTCTTACAGAGAAGTGCTCTTTAATATGTAGTAACCCATAAATGGCTCAAGATTGTGATGGGAGAAATGCTTCCTGAACATTGCAGAAGTTTGGTGTGCTTCCATACTGGTCCACTGCTGCAGTAACCTGACCATCCTTCCTTCTGAGATTTGTATGATTTTAAGCTTTGCCTGGATGGACATGCATTGGATAGATGGCCTGCTATACATTAAACATAAACTGTGGTACGGCTTTTATGATCTTTTGGGAAAACCACTTGCGCCTTTCATTTTATAAACAGGCAGGGGAAGGATGAAAGGAGCAGCAGAACTCTCTCTTGTCTCCAGGGGAATCCTGCCCTGTTCACTACCAGATTCAGGACCTCAAAATGTGTTCTTTGCTCCTTGTAGGATGGGGAAGCAGTAGCAGAAGGCAGTTGGGCTAAAACAAAATCAAGATGGACATATAGACCGTCCAAACCCAGCTGTGTCAATCTAAAGTCTTGGGCACGAGAATTTGACTAAGTGCTTGCAATTCAGATTTTGGCAATACCGTTTTCTGTACATTTCAACCTAATCTTTGATAAAATCTGTGGCAGGAACAGTTTCCAAAAACATCACTCTGGACACTGATGTCTCTCGCCAGATTTAGTCATGATGAAACTGTAGATTGCGCATACAAGGAAGACGGATGCGCTAGATGGATGCGTATGTGAAAAGGTGGGAAATCTGAACTATCAGCTACCAAAGCAGAGAGAGCCTGAATGTTCAGGCCAAGAAAATAATGTGTTAGGTCACAAACACAGGACAGGATCCAAAAGTGCTACTCTGCTTACACCAGGAATCCGTCTTCTATACCTCTAGATCCAACGTCTGTTATTGGGATCCTGCCCAATACAGAAGAATATCAAAAATATTTTCATCATTCTTCTGTATTCTTGTGTTTGATTTTCCACCTTGATCTTATATATAATGTAATATTAAACAAATATAAGCTCTGTTATTTTATGAAATCCATTAATTTATCTTATGACCAATGCATTAACAAAATGAATCTGAACCACAAAATAAGGTCTCCAGTGTCACCTATGAGATTTACGTCTTTTATTTTATGAAAACAGCTTTACTGTTGAAGGAGTCCACTAAAGAAATGAAAAGATAATATTTGTTTAGCCATCTCATGGCTGATGATCTGTTAACTTAATGTTGACCATCTACTTGATCAGTCAGTGTAATTTTTTTTTAAAAAGTCTGCAAACTGAAGTTGGGATCTACAAGTCATACCTAGTCCTTTTATGTTCTTTTAAACAGAGAAACAAGAACAGAGAGAATGTCAAGAGAGATCAGATGCAGCAGAATGAAGAGTTTTACTAGTAATAATGGGTAGAAGAATGAATGAAATGCC
The DNA here is from genome assembly GCA_037013535.1 of Intellagama lesueurii. Classification (NCBI taxonomy): domain Eukaryota; kingdom Metazoa; phylum Chordata; class Lepidosauria; order Squamata; family Agamidae; genus Intellagama; species Intellagama lesueurii. Next base: position 106,160,119 of record JBAJHW010000003.1, read on the forward strand.
ACAGCTCTTTCACAATAGCAGAGCTTGAAAATGGTAAATGGTAAACCTATGGGGGAATCTGGCAGTGATCTATGCTAACCTACATCTATGCTAACTACATCTTTCCCAGAAGTCATTGCAGTTTCATTCCCATTCCAGACATATCTGCGTTGCATATTTACAGGAATCTTCAGCACTGTGTTGCGTGGTGATGGCATACATGGGCCAGGGGTTCTCCCTACCTATTGCATCATGAAATCCCCAGAGCTGCTGGAGGCTTCTAAGTTACAGGAAGTTTAATTCCAGGAAGAATTAAAACCCATATACATTCAAGAACAAACCTTAAGTATATATTTCATGTGCAAACATGAAGCAAGATTTCCTTTTCACTGATTTTTCTAAGTACAAATCAAAACTGCTACTGAGATCTTTGGATTATTTATTACTGTGTATTTCATTAGTAAGCTTCATGAAGGAGCTTACTAATGAGGCAAACCACTGCTCCACCTAAACCCAGTGTTGTCAAACCTGAATGGTAACATCTCTCTGAGGTCCAAAGAAGTGGCCAATTTAGCCTACTATCTCAGTAGGTTAGTAAAATTAAAGGGGGGGGGGGGAGAGAAGAAAATATTGTGGAACTTTAAAGACTAACAGATTTATTTCATTAAAAAATAGGCTGTGTGGTTTTAAAAAACACACAACCCAATGTAAATGCAGAAGCAGGCAATTCCTTTACTAGATCACTGGAAAAATCAAGTTGATTGTGAGCTTTCAATGAGGCAGATGAGATTTATTTCGGTGTGAGCTTAGATTTTGATCCATCAAAGCTCACTCTGAAATAAATATGTTAGCCTTCCTAGTACAGTAGGACTGTGGGATCGGTACCCACAATTCCACTGATCTGCTGCCTGAAAATATTAAATTGAAAAAAAAACACCAGAAATATTTATTTCTTAGGTGAATTACAAGAACTGGCTACTAGAGGGAACGAGAAACTATGCTATATTTAGCATTTATTCATCCACACTTCCCAGCATTTGTGCAGGATGGCTTGGAACAGATTCCCCACGGATATCGGGATCCCACTGTACCATTTTGTACAGGAAAGCTGAGTGGCCTTACAAGAGCTCTCTCTCTTAATTTTGCCAATCTTTCCAATTATGCTTCAGGCATAATTCTTTCCTAGCCCTACCTGGAAAGATTTGGTATTTCAGTTTGGGTCTGGTTAGTACTGGTAATCTTCCACCCCAGTACTAAACAGGCCCAAACTGAAAATACATAAGATTTGGTGCATTCAGAGTGGTGTGGTGATAATAACACAGATTTTACAAATGGGACTTAAAATATGTCTGTTGGAAAGGCTATATATACATAGCAAGAGACTGTGATCCAAACAGTAGGAAGGGTAATTCTGAAATGACAGAGTGTCCTGCCTCTGCTTGAACCACCAGCTGCCGGTGCATGGACATGAACATGGTTATATGTCATATACAATCAGAAATTTGTAAAGCAGGAATACCCTGAAATTATTTAACTAAATAGCAATAGATGTTCCATTGCATTAGAATAGCAGAGGTTAGTGACAACTTTCAGAGTGACTGTTGCCAAAAAGATGATTTTATTTTTCCATGGATTCTGAAATTTTGCTTTCTATCTTATTTCTTCTCTGTTCATGACAGTCCTGTACAGAGCTGATGAAACTGGTCCTATATCATATCTCAGCGCCCCCCCCCCCAAAAGCCACAGTTTTATGTTTGATGAATTCATCCTGTTTTTGCTACTAACCTTTTGGTGTGTTATTTTTAGATGCTCCATGCATAATTCCCCAAAAGCATCCTGCCAATTTCAATACTTCTCTACAGGATCATTTCTTCAAAAATGCTTTTTCACTGTGTGCTGATGTATAAAGTGTGGTGGCAGTAGGCATAACGATAAAAATCTCATATATATGTGCAGTTATGTGTTTAGATGATGCTGTACCCTAAGGGCTCACACCAGATAACAGCAATACTACATTAGAAGGATAGTTATTTTGCTCTTTTCCTTCTCTTTTGATCACCTGAGCTCAAAATCCACTGCCACACTCTTAATCCGAGCTTTTCCAATGGAGTAAGTAGTGGCAACATCTGAAAATGTCAGCTCTAAATATGACAGGAAAGCTCTGTATCTCAAGGTGTTCATCTACTGATGACTGGGCAGACAGAGCTAAGAAAGATCTACATGTTCTGAAGAGTAAGGGACACTGAAAGAGCAAACCTAAGGTAACAGCATGAAGTCTTGTTGCTTTAGCAACTGAAATTTTACCTTCAAACATCGGCTGTTTCTAGCTTTCATTTTAAAAAAAGTGCAGACACTGAATGTTATGCTTCACAGAGGGCATCATATTTCTTTAACCTTTGATACTACTGACCTCCTTGTGCAAACAACATCTGGCTTCCTGTCCCTGATCCAAGCACTGGAGCCACACTTGCCAACGCTGCATGTTTTCTCAGTTCACAGAAAAGTGCTGACCATGAAGTAGCTGTCAGCTTTCGTCTTTGTGTTCTTTACACTGAGAATAAAGAGCACTTGCCATATTATATGTGAGGAAAGTTCTTTTTTTGTTTAAATAATAATAATAATAATAAAAAGAGCTCTTGCTTAAAACTATAAAAACAAAGTGCAATCCTGTACACCCCCACTCATACAAAGTCAGCTGGTTTCTATTAATTGCCACAGGATGGGTGCATGTGGTGCTGGCATTTTCCAGGTCTTCACTGAAGTCCTATTCAGGTGTTACTTGCCCAGTATCCTTGAACACACCAGCTTTCCATGAAGTGATGTATCTGAAGAGGTGAAATGCCTGTTCATGCAAGGGTTCTCTGTCCAGCATCAGTGCTGGAAAACCATGGTTCTTTCTCACATTGAAAGCCTCTCTTCTTCAGACACGCACTTTCCATGTGTGGAAGAGGTGACATAAGGGCAGGACACTCCAACCATTGAAGCTGTTCAGACTGAGACCACTGTGCACTACATGTCCCCTTGCAGCCACTCAGGGGTGACTGCATTGACAAATAATCTGGGCAATGGTTTGGGGTTGGGATGTTCAGATTTGTATTATTTTCCATTGACTACATAATGTACAAGTCAATGTGAATTAGCCCAAATTCCCCCCTCATCTATTCTTTGTTCTTCTGCCACCAAGGCTTCCACTCTTGCCCTGGTCAAGTGCATTTGCATCAGTTCAGGAAGTGGGATTGTTTGAGCTGATACAGCTTCATGGCTGAAAGGACGACCAGAAGCTGTCTCTCCCAGCTTCCTAATTCAAAAAAAGGAGAGGGGAAGCAAGGAGACACTAACAGGAGTGTCAGTTTCTCACTAGTTTCCTGTCAGGCACCCACTCAGAGGCAGTGCCTGGAAGAGACGGGGCATGAAAGCTGGGGTGCTGCCTCTGAGTGGGTACCTGCTGGAGGAGGTGAGGGCGGGTAAGCACCAAACACCTGTTCATCCAAAGGACAAACTGGCACAAACTGCCAAACCATCAGTTCATGCCCATTTCTACAGGAAACACAAAACAAAAGCAAAATGGCTGTCATCTGCTGTGCCTAGGGAACCACACAGCACCACTAATTTAGACAATGTGATAACAGTTTAAACCCTGGGCATAGTGTGCTCTGTTGTAGCATTGTCTCAGGCGCCAGGTCCAGCCACCTCCAAAGCAATGTTTGTGCTCAGAGCAAGAAATGAAGAATCTGTGAGCTTTGTTTGTGCCCAAGCAGCAGCAGTGCTTGACGGGTGATTCTCCCTTGTACTAGAGATCCCATCCCAGTAAAGGTAGAGTTCCAGCTTCTTAGCCAATCAACACCCATTACCCCAAAGAGCCAGGCAATGCTTCTCTGCTTCTTTCTCTTCCAAGGATCCCATGCAACAAAAATTTCTACTAAGGTCACATTTTTCCCACCCCTTCCCCACCCTTTCATGGACCCTCTTCCCTTGTGAGCACCCAGCTGACATTCATTATTGGGTCTTCATCAATAAAAGCTGCTATCACAATCAGTTCTCATCACGCACCACACTGGGAACTGAGCACTCTTGCCCAGCTTCCATCTTTTCACTTTCTACTTAGTGCCCAGCTGGCACTCATCGTTAGATCCTCTGCAGGGAATGCTGCTGCCAAGACCAGTCCCTGTTACCTCTTTGCTTGGATCTAGTCAGTGTTGCCACAATCTGTGCATGCTTTGCCCAGCTCCCACCCACTGCTATATCCATTATTCTCTGCAAGGAAAGTGGTTGCCAAAGCCAGTCTCTTTCCTTTTGCTGGAAGCTGTATGGCTCCCACCTACCTCACATTCTACATGGGTAACGTTTGTATTGGGAAGGCCGTGCAACTCACTTGCTCCCTGTGCAGCTGGCTTCTAGATTTGTATGGATAAATGGGGGTAAGGGGACTAGTGGTGTGAGCTTAGAAAGAGGCATCTTGTCTTCCTCTCCTGTGCCTGGCTGGGGCTCCTCACTGAATGCTCTGAAAGGAAAGGGCTGCTAAAGCTATTCTCCATCACACCTCAGCTAGAAGGTAGACACCATTACCCAGTTTCTGCCCTGAGAGCCATTTTCTGTCCAGCTCCCATCAATACCACCTCTCACGGGACTCTGTGAGGAAAGCTGTTGTCAAGGTCATTTCTTTTCCCATAGCTCCCTCCTGACCCCGGCCTAAGCAAATCTAGCTAGGCCATGCCAATTTTCCTTCCCCTCACACTTATATGGATCCTGGGCACAAGGAGAGTTGGGTAGTCTTACTTAGTAGTCACCTTCCCTTCTCTCCTCAAGCCACTTCACATCTATCACTGTATCCTGAGCAAGGAAAACTGCTGGTGGTACCCCTCTTCCCCTCCACCCCATACCATCATCTGAGCACTCCTTGTCTAACTGTCAAGTGTCACCAGATCCAATGGAAAACTACTGCTGAGGCCACTTCTCTTTCCATCCCTGCAGAAGCCACTCCCACACAACTTGGTGGCTGCCACCTCTCCTTGGAGTCCTGAGAGCTCTTGCAAGTAATGCCACTCAGCTTCCCTAAACCTACTCAGCAGTGCCATGAAAGAAAGGGCAATGCCAGGAAAGGCACCCACCTGCCTTGGCAAGAAAAATGGAAAACCTGTGTGGCCAGCAGGATAGGAAAGGGTGAATGATGCCATAGCAACTGGTCCTCTGTTCTTCTGTGCTACAAGGAAGGAGTTATAGCCACTTTAGCTGGGTTGAGGGAGGAAATGTGCTGCAATTTATTTATATTCATTCATTCATTCATTCATTCAACTTATATACCATTCATCTAGCCTGCAGCCACTCTGGGCGACTCACAACACAAAAGCAACACAAACAAAATCATATAATTACAATTCAATTATAAAATATAACAATTTCAAAAATTATCCCAATTTTCATGAAATCATACTCAGCATAGCCTCATAAAAACAGCTAAAGGAGCCATCACAAAATCAATATATATGAGTATATCATCTTGTCATTTATATACAATTTCTACATCTCACTGTAGTCTGGAATGCCATGGCCAAGGATGACTGACCAGGTGGCCTTTGTGTCTGATCAGAGTGTCTACTGGGAAATATACTTTATCACACTGGACCCTTTCACAAGTGATCCGAATTGTGATCTATTTCCCTATGTGACGTACCCTCAGTCTGCTGCAGTGGGTCACTTAAAGACCCCTAAGCTGGTTCTTCATCTTTAAACTTGACTGACCAATCCTTCAGACAGAAGATGCTGTCAAAGAGAGCCATGTTTCCTGACAACCCTTGAAACTGAGGACAATCCTTTGAAAAGCAGAACATACCTTTTAACTGATCCCAAATCTCCCCCATTTCAAATCCAAAATTCTGTTCCTGCTAGCTTCATTTCATATAGTCTTCTGGATAGCTCAGTGGTTTACATATCCGACTGCAGAGCCAGAGGCTGGGAGTTTGATTCCCCACTGTGCCTTCTTGACACAGGCTGAACTCAATGATTCATAGGGTCCCTTCTAGCTCTGCAGTTCTAAGATTATTGTTATTCAAAAATACCAGGCACATTGAATCAAAATTATAAAAACACTGACTGGTATTATATAACAGATATAAGTTTTAATAAAAAAACCTAAGTATCTCTTAAATATCGGCACAGTATGTATGCTGTTCCTAACATTGCCATTTTTTGTAGCTCTGCTGGTGTGATTTCTGAGATCTGCAACTGCTTATAATACTGTGTGAAATTTCTTGATATTGTTCCCAAAGCCCCGATGACTACAAGAACCAATGAAGTGTGTTTCATCCACAAGGGAGATGTTTCGATTGCCAGGTCTCTGTATTTTGTTAGTTTTTTTAATTCTTTATTTTCAACTCTGGCATCCCCTAGAATTGCAATGTCAATGATCCAGACATTTCTTCATTCTATTACTACTATGTCTGGTGTGTTATGTCCATGGTGTCTATCAGTTTAGATTCGGAAATCCCACAAGATCTTGACTTCCTCATTTTCTGACACCTTCTCTACCTGATGTTCCCATGGGTGGTTGTTTGTTGTTGTTGTTGTTGTTAAAAAACACCAGGCACTGTCAAAATTATAAAAACATTGACTGGTATTATATAACAGATACAAATTTTAACCAAAAACCTGAGTATCTGTTAAATATTGGAACAGTATGTATGCTGTTCCTATTATTATTATCATCATCATCATCATCATCATCATCATCATCTTCATCTTCATCATAATCATCAGATAGGTGCTTTCGCCTCCTTTCTTCCCATACAGTAACTTTCGTTCACCTGGGAGTAACTGCAACAAAAGCAATACTGTATTCAAGCAATTATTGTGAATGTGTTTATTGGAAACATCATATTACTGTTCCAGATGCCCCATGGAACATCTTTCATTATTCAAAAGGTTAAAAATGTTTCATAGTACTCCATAGCAACAATGATCATTTTCTTCCAAAACAGGCCCCCAAATACATTTTTAGAACTTGTTTATCAACTGCTTATTAAAACAACCAAATGTGACAAATATTCCTTGCTATTTATAGCAAAATGGCAAGTCCCACCACATTCCTCACGGGCACAAAAACAAGTGGCTAAATAAGGATAGAGCCAGTGCACATAGAGTGACTGACTAAGACTGCAGACTTGGGTTCAAATCCCTGCTTGTTCATAGAAACTCACTGGAGAGGGGGTATGTGTGGCCGTGGTAAATATCTCACACAACTTAGAAACTGGATTACAGTTGCCATTAAGTTAGAATTGACTTGCTACATAAAGAAGGATAAAGAAAGTACATGAGTAGCTCCATTTGTAATGTCTTTTTGTGTGCTTAAAAACTATGAATACAGTACCCATCTGACCTTAGGCTGATCAGACAGTTTTATAAGAGGTATTGTTTGGCAAGTATTCTTTTACTTTGTTTTTCCCCCTCTGGAATAATAATAGAACCTGGGGCTATTTGGTAAAGCTGAATGATGGGAGACTCAGGTGGACAAAGGAAAGTAATTCTTCATATGATATACTGTATAACCAAACCACTAGTTTAGTTCACTATCATAAAATGGAATGATGGCTACCAATTTGGATGACTTTAAAAGAGGATCAACAAAATTAATGAAGGAGGCAGATAACAGCGGCTACTAGTTAATGATGCATATATACAGCTTCCACTACTGCAGATAGTATACCTCTGTCAAAACCTGGAAATTTTTTTAAATACATAAGTTACAGTTAGAATTATAAGACCTGCAAGACCTAAATCAGAAGTAGAAACTAAATCAGCATCTTTTCAGCTACTTCTTTAACACCTTAAATGCATCAAGCTCCTAAATCTGTGGCCTATTGCACCTTATTTTGTTATCGGCCATGTTGTCATATGAATACTCATGGAGGACACTGATGCAGCAGTACAAGGCCTAGCACAAGTCAGCGTTTGAGCCCCGCAACACTCCTTGGCCATGTTCCCACTAAACGACTGACTAAGAAATTATACTTGTGTTGCAAAGTGGGTGAATTCACCTCTCATTGAGTCAGAATCCTAAAGTAAAGTAGTTACATCCTTCTTGCTGGAGAAAAGAATTAAATAAAGTAATTAGTGTCTGTAAACTCTGGCTTCTGCATATCAGTTGCTGTGGAAAATGAACCATTGCACTTATGTGACTGTTCACAGGCTTCTCATAACAACTGGTTGTGAGAACAGACTGTTGGCCTAGATAGGGCTTTGGTCTGATACATCAGGGCTCTTTTTATCCTCTGATGTTCTTGTTATTCATTTCCCCAATTGTGCTGTGCTGTAGCCACAGCTGTTGCAAAGCCAACATACACATTAAAATGGGAGAAAATATTTTATGAACAGAATATATTTATAATTAAAACAGAGCCAAGAGTCAAACATATTCATCACCCCATGACAGTACTTTAAAAATATGAATATTTCCCACAAAGTGAAATAAAATTACCAGATATATAGCCATAGAAGTTTAGGAAGAATGATCAGAAAAAAGTCTCTTGAGTGATACCACAGAGAGGCTGCAGATAAGCTGGGTTCAGCCACATCTCAAATCTGAACATTCTTTACATAATCATCCCTTTCATAAGGAAAAAAAAAGAATAGTCTTTGTCACAATACCAATAAACTTAGATCAATGGATGCTTTTGTTAATGGTTCTCCAGTTTTGAGTAACACCTGCTAAGGCTGTGAATATTTTGAACGAATGCATGGACAAAATGTGCGTGAACAATCTGAGATTCAAATCCATATCAGCCCTTTATTTGATATGGTTTGTCTTTGCACTTTATCTCTTTCTTGCAAATAAAGCACAGGAACAAAACGTTCTCAGAAGTTAACAAAGGAAGTGGGAAATCACATGGGAGAAATGCCTCTTGCAGATACATTGCATCAAGGTCATGCAGTGCTTTAGATGTAAGAAGGTATGACCAATATCTTAAATTGCACCTGGTAATGAATAGGCAGGCGCTCAAAAAAACAAGATTTTCACCAACATAAGCAGTATACTGTATCTAGTTCCTTAAAAGACTGGCAACAAGATTCTGCAAGGCCTGCAGCTTATGGAATTTAATAGATGTTTAATGGAATAATATTTAATCACCACCATCTGTATTCATCACTATTTAAAGACTGTAAAGTCTTTGAAATTAACACTAGGAAAAGAAATAATGGGTCTTAAAGGCCACTTTAATTATTCTTGCTTTTCTTTCCTCCCTCTTGTTAGACCTCAAAAGGACAAAGTCTTAAGTCATTCATTTAGTAATTAGACACGTATCTGTTTTTTTATGCTATGATCTGTTATAGTTTTCTTCTATACATATTCAACAGTAGGTCCCATTTCCATGTTGCAAACTCCAAGGAAATCAAACAAAATTAGAGCCTCAACCATTCTTTAAATTAGGCTTTCATCATTAATTCTTCAAATTAAAATGGGCTTTTAGAAAAGGAAAGAACTTTGTCTCACTTGGAAATGAAAAGATAGCAAGAAAAAGTCTCTCCTCACCTCAGCTTTTAAAGTGATATTTTAAAAATAAGTAGTGCTCTCTGTCTCTCTCTTTCTCATTAAACTGAGTTCAGTACTAATCTAAATTTATTACTATTCTATCCACACTGTTTGAAAGTTGCCAATCTCCTTATTTGTGGACTAAATCCTTTTTTGTTCAACTCATTCCTATGTCTGAATAATCATTTCTTTAAACAAATATTTTTAGGCAATGAAACAGCAACCAAAAACTGAACAACTGCCCCCCTCCAAATACACCTCTCTGACATCCATTAACAATGAGACTGTGATGCTGATTTGTCAAATGGAAATGAATTGGAAGTTGGATTGGGGTTTTTGAAATTAGCTTAAAGTCACATGGTATTTGGGTCAGTGTGTGTGTGTCCTCTTAGGAAAAATTTTAATCTGTTTTTAAAATGGAGATACGTGGACTTTAAAAACCATTGTAACTGAGGCTCTGTCCTGTGCCCGCCTGCCTTTGCACTAGCCACTCGCTGCTGTGGTGTTATTTTTTTAATATTTTCTTTTAAAAAAAATTCTTTCAAACTGGCATATCACTATGTCAGTATTATAAATGGAAAAAAAATTAAAACAAATTAGACTTCAAGGTGTCCTGCAGCCCATGGAAGTCAGACAGTAACAAAAGTAAATCTTACAACAATTTTTTTAATGAGTGAGGACACTCATGGACACACTCACACACACTCTCACACACAAACACACACACAGAGGGAAGCAAGGGAACCAGTAGTCAGTGCTGACAAGAGGGAAGGAAAGACAAATTTACCAGAGACATTGACAAAGTCTAGCAGCTTCTAGGCTTGTGAAGGTGCAAGCACTTTCCCTCTCAAGCTGGCTGCTGTTTTTTTTCCAACACAGCATATTACTATGTCAGTATTACAGATAGGGAAAAAAATTAAACCAGATTTACTGCAAGGTATCCTGCAGCCCAAAACCCATGATCCTGGCATCAATTACTTGACAAATTGCACAGACACAATTTACTCCAAGACAGATGTGCACATATACTGTACAAAAATGATTCCAAAGAATTTGAGTTCACATTTGAGTTAAAAGAAATAAGCCCCAGTGGCTGCTTATTTTGCTTCATGTCCAAACAAACAAAAAATACCCTTCCCAGCAAAAAAGAAAAAAATGTGCACTGATGTAGGTAATCACGGAACAAAAGGAAGGCAATTAGCCTTTAGAGAAAGTGCAAAGAAGTTGACAAGCAGATGTCCGAGCCAGCAAAGCCTCAAGGCAACGCCCTGAGAACTCTTTTTATTAACTTAGCACGATTACATAGAATGTTGTGAGAATTCAGATAGGATACTAGTTACCTAATCGCCACTAGGATTGGCCGGAGAAACCCTTTGATCTAACCCTCTAACTCTACGCAGAAGGGCAGAATGAGGAGTCACCCCACCCGCTGGGAGCCGCCGCTCCTGCCAGGAGTGTTTGCATGTCACTGAAACAGATGACAACCTTGGGCAGGATTTTCCCACACACTGAGCTGTATGTTGTGTAAACAGATATTTTAAAATCAATCCCAAACCTGCTTAACCTGATTCAAGTACAGTGGTGCCTCGACTTACGAACGTCCCTACTTACGACCATTTCGAGTTACGACCAGCTCCGGCGGCAAAATTTTGCTTCTACTTGTGACCGGAGCTTCCACTTACGAACAGAAAAAGGCAGGAGGAAAAGGCGGGAAATTCAAATTGCTAACTGTAGGTGGCGACGAGGCTGCTTCTTTGTAGCTCTTTCGCCCCAGCAGTTAGAGAGTGTGCGATCGGAGAAGGCTGCCTGGTAAGGTAAGGTGCTGTTTTCTGCTTTTTAAAAACGCTGTTTTTGCAGCGTGGTTTTGGGCTGGGGGGGGGGTTATGTTTCTGTGCTGTGATGGGTCTTGGGGGGTTTGGTTGCTTTTTGGGTTTTTTCCCCCCATTTCCGATGAGTCTTGCATGCTTCCCTTGCTTTTTTCCTTTGTTCTCTTTGCATTTCCGACCTGGTCCCTTTGTTTTCTGTGCATTTCCGAACTGCATCCTTTGTTCTCTGTGCATTTCCGACCTGGTCCCTTTGTTTTCTGTGCATTTCAGACCTGGTCCCTTTGTTCTCTGTGCATTTTGGACCTGGTCCCTTTGTTTTCTGTGCATTTTGGACCTGGTCCCTTTGTTTTCTGTGCATTTCGGACCTGGTCCCTTTGTTCTCTGTGCATTTCGGACCTGGTCCCTTTGTTTTCTGTGCATTTCCGAACTGCATCCTTTGTTCTCTGTGTGCATTTCCGACCTGGTCCCTTTGTTTTCTGTGCATTTCCGATGGGTCTTGTACGCTTGATTGCTTTTCTTTTCTTTTTCCCCCTTCGGCCGGAAGGGATTAATCACGTTTCCAATGAGTCTTGCAGTGATTTTTTTTTTTTTGGTGATTTTTTTCTTCGGCTGGAATGGATTAATTGCATTTCAATGCATTTCAATGGGAAATGGTGCTTCGACTTACGCCCATTTCGACTTACGCCCATCTTCCTGAACCAATTAAGTTTGTAAGTCGAGGCACCATTGTACTAGATTTTTTCTGGCATATACTGTAACTGTATTCTTAGTTAAGCAATAAAAGCTTGTCTTTGAGGCTTTCCAAAAGGTGTTATACTATGTAGAGTAAAGAGTACAGATATCAGAGGAGCAAATTTTGATTGTGTGAACATTCTCCATGTTTTTCTTATTCTTCTGGCTTTTCTCTTTTTTTTACCTTTGCTTTAAAAAAATTATTGATTGATTGATATTAGTTTTTGTGACTGATGGCTTTGGTCCTAAGTTTGGTTAATGCTACAGATTTCACAGAAGGAAAACTTTCCATGCTTCTCTGCAGTCTCTAAAGCCTTACTTGGGGCTTTCTGGATAACCACCCCATCTCTTTCCCTAAAGAGTGTCCAGAAGTCATCATTTAACATTTATTTGATTTATATCTTCCAATTTTCCCCAAGAATGGAAGTCAAAGTAGCTCACAATTAAATAGAATGAATACAATTGAAGCATAATCATATAAATTTCAAACAAAATTTAGAAACACAGCAATTGATCATCTCCAATTTATAACCAATCAATGTTTTCTCATTGCTTTGTGTTTTTTTCCCTTTATAGTTAAAAAAATTAAGAGGGAAGGATGAAATAACTGGACATTACCTTCTGATTTGCAGTGGTAGCAGCCCACATTATAGAAAAGGGAAATAAGTTGAGAATTTGTACAAATGAAGAGAGGAGAGGAGAAGCCTTGCGGCACCCTTATGTCTCAATCTTAATTAGAAAAGGTGGAATGTCAGCACTTGTCCTTAGAAAATGACAGAGCTTTAGATAAGGCCTGTTAAAGCATTACCCATTGTCCAGTAAGATGCTGCTTCAATTTAAAAAAAAATGTATTAGTTTAGCAGGTTTGTGAGTGGCCAATGCCAATAATATAATTATTGCAGTCAATATTTTCTGCATTTAATTTCATTTCAATCTCACTGTTTACAATTCTAGCCCCAACAGTGGGTCTCACATATACCTGAAATTCTGGATAACAGACTTACTCATCTGGAATGGGCAACAGTCCACAATGTATCTGATGGAGTGGGCTATAATCCATTAAAGCACTTATCATAATGCATTAGTCTTGTTAAGAATTACAGTGCTGCCCATTCCTGCTATAGCTACAGGGGATTTGGTTTGCATAAATATCTTTAAATATTACCTTCTTACAACACCAGCCCATCAATCCACCCAGCCCAGACATTCCACAAAGACTAAAATGAAGAGGTTATGGTTAATCCCAGCCCCACCACCCCCATAGTCTGGCAATAAGCAAGAAGGCAGACAGGAGCAGGTGGATGGGGAAGCAGCCTGAACCTGTTGGTGCTGTGACCCATTTGCCCTAATGGGGCAGCTTCTATGGACAACACTAGATGGCAAATGGCTACAAACACACGGTATAATTGTGACCTGTCCTAAAACATGCCCAGTCCAATTTGGTTCTGATAACCACTGGCCCAGCAACTTTTAAGAATGTGCAAACGCACCCAGAGGTGGTGTCTCTTCTGCAACTGCCTGTCTCACATTAGTGAGTTCAAACTTGACTCTTTTACATAAATGTCAAATAAACTCCCCAAAACTGTCCTCAAAACTTTGACCTAAAAAAAAGAAAACAAAAAACAAACACAACCTCTTTGGTAGATGGCCTGAAGACAATTCTTATACACTGATGGCAATCAGGCTAGCTGTCATTCTTCCACCCATTTTATGATATCATCACTAGCACCATGAAAGTTAATCATTCAAAATGTGCTCAGTCTGAATGCCATTGTGTATCCTGTTATTAAGGTAGAAGGAGGCAGCTTCCTCAAGTGGTCGATGTGCTGGTATGTTGAACAGCTAAATGTGCTTTAAACTGGGCTGCCTCTCTCGGGTGTGGTCCTTTTGTCAGAGTTGAGGAGTGAATCAGTAACCAGTCTCAACAGTTTCTGGATATGGGATGGAGAGGGTATTTTTCTTTGCCTCAGGCAACAAAGAATGGAATTGGGGCGTTGTCTGGGGCTGGCCATGAAGATACTCTTACAAATGAATATATGTGATCTTGTAGAACGGAAGAGCAAGAGTCAAATGAGTCTGTGACTTTGTTGACCAGACATCTCCAACCCAATGTGCTGCCGACTATCCAGAGTGAAATGCCTCAACCACACCAGCCTAATGAGATGCACAGCCTGGGGAAGACTTTGACTTTGACATCAAACTGCCAGCTTCCATTATAACGCTGTGACATAAACCAAAGCCACTACTGAAAGCTCTCCTTAATTATGTACCAGATGCTGCAACTGCTAATATCCAGGAGTCATCAAAATGGAGGGTTAGCGAGGAGAAGGTCCCTAGCCCCACCTGTCACAGCTGATCAGAGATGTCAGTGTGATGGAGCACAAAGTACGGGCGGAAGTACTCAATCAAAATACTCTCCATGGACAAACATGAAGTGACAACAGAATGGAAAACCACATCCCACTATATGACCCTCTTTCATTGTCAAATATTGAAGGCATCAGTCAGCGTTCATTCCCCCACTTGCCAATCTTCAGGGAACAGATGTCCTCAGTTAATCTGTTAGCCTACTGCAGCAAAAGGGAGAAAATATTGATATATAAGGGCACTATATGGCCAATGTCAGCCAAGCCCCAATGCCAGACTCACAAATGGTGGTTCAGGATGCTAAGCTATGGTACTGCTGATCTGAACTGGGCACCAAACTGTGCTGGGGGGGGGGGCACCAAACTGAGCTGGTTTATGTTGTTGTTGTTTCAGGCAAGCTGAGCTTAACAGGTTGTAGAGGGTTTTTTTTAGTGTACTGTCTGCAGTATACCAGAGTCTCAGTGGTTAGAGTATGCAGGGCAGAGCTTGGCTTTATGAAGAGGGGGTTCAACTGTTACTCACCTTCTCCTTTAGTACCTACAGTTCCATCTAATGCATTACTTCTGACTTCACCTTTCCTCAATTCAAGTCACTGACCATCTTTTTAACCTTATGAATGCTAACTGGGATATGACACATCTGTCATAGTGTTGCTCCACCCACCCCTCCCCAGTGTGAACAGTGGCTCCTTGACCTGTGGTCACCCCAGAATTACACAAACCCCCTGATTCAGTCCATTTTGAAAGTCTGTCTTCAGATAGTGCATGTGCCTAATGTGGACTTAATGTTAATGACCTCTGGCTGGCTTCCGCCACACGGTTGCACATCTTTAAACACTGTAGCAGTGCTGTGAAATTGATACCCTTCCATTATGCAAGGCGAGATGCTTGCCTCTGTCAGCCAGCCATGAGCAGTGGTGAACTGCCCCTTATTCAAAGAGAACTTGCCTGGTTTCAAGCAACCCATTTTCCTATAATGAAAACTAGCTTTTTAAAGAATCAAGTGCAGGTAACTGGATACTCTGGAATAGTTTGAGTGCAGTATTTCAGGATCACCATGTTTTTGACAAGCTGCACAGGCCCATGATTGCTGTGGGACAAATGGATTGTAAGTTACAACCATTATGTAAAAGACTGAGGTGGATCATGATGATGCTCAAGCTCTATGCAGACATTCATGAGTACTGGAGGACTAAAACTGGGTATGGGGCAGGGCTTCACTTCCAGTGTCATGTATTTGGGCTCTTCTTCATGTATCACTTATTGTCATTCCTGATCATACAAAAACTTCTAAACCTGTCCAACTAAAAGCGCAAAGTTCCGAGGAACAATCCCCGAGTGCATTAGAGAGGGAGGCTCACAAGCATGCCCTTGTCACCTACATTGATTGAACACAGCCATATACATGCAAGTGCTTGGCATTGCTTATCTTTATGAAATAATAATAACCATAGAGATTTCCTGACATTGAAATCTGTTTTCTTCTTCATTGACACCACTAATTATCTTAACATTTCGATTCATTTTTAATTTTACCTATATTTCATAAATGTTTAAATTGTGCAACGCTCTGATACAAATAAAGAAAGACCACCTTCCAATAAGATTGCCCTTTCTCCTCATGCTCTAAAATCATTCCAGGTCTCAGGTGGCCTATCTAATGTACTTCTAATATGCATTAAAATTTAGCATTTAATACAAAGAGAAGCACTGCTGCCTTGCTATCCTCAGGCAAATTACTGAAATCTGCTTTATTATCAATGCATCTTCAGTGTTTGTACTACAAGCAACCCTTTTGATATATGCTCGTTTAACCTCCTTGGGATCAGCACTAATCTCAAAGAAAAGATTAACCAAAAGGTCTTCATTAAACTAAACAGCAGAACAGAAGCAAAATGAGAATGTCCCCATATATTTTAATAACAATGAAAAATAAGACTGCAGTTTCTTCTCAGCTAACATTAATATCACGCCCAAAGCAATTCTATATATTGCAGATTGCAAAACATGATAGAAGGAAAGGCTGATATATATATATATAACATAATCAAAACTTGTGGTAACTACTTGTATATATCACTACAGTAATGCTATATACTTTTGTGTGTTGAAGATTGTTGCTTATGTCTAACAGTGAACCTGAACAATCTTGTCAACCATCACACTGAACAGAGAACACCGGCCATTATAGTCTACCAGGTGCATGACAACAAACCCATTTTCATATCCCTGGGTGGTCAGTGGAACAAAGCAGTTTCTGAAACCTCTGTTGGACCATAAGGCATATCTGACATTTTTTGCATGATGTTATGGACCTCACATTGTTCATACCTGGTTAGCAAGGAACTTGTTTTTACACAAGACAACCTCATGTATATACATTTAAAGCAGGAAATGCACACTAGCTTCAGAGGCACTGAGAGAAGATGACACATTTTCACTTGGTTTTTATATTGTTGCTGTTCTTTTGAAGACTTAAACAATAGTTATACGTACAGCAAAAGGCTGCACATTGTTAAAAGAGAGGATACAAGACTTGCACAAATGTTCTGCAGCAGCCATAGGCTTGAAACTTAATTTGTTCCTCCTCTGTACCTCCCAGGAACATCCTGCTCTTTGTCTCCTAAGTGACTATTGATCTGCTATCATTTCAAAGCATTTTTCAATGCTAGATCAAACTAGCAAACATCAGTAGAGATCTACAGAGTGCATTAAGTGTCTAAAGCTTTCTCTTTTAATTTTCCTCCATCATGCCCAAAGTGCATTTCCTGCAATAATTACATGTTCTATATACATAATAAATTGGAAAGTTACATGAAGATATTCTGACATTTAACTTTAAGCATTACAAAGATGTGTGATTACAAAAAGAATAGGATACTTCCGTATTAAGTATCTCACTCCCCCACACATACATCACTTCGAAAGTTATTCTTAACTTATCCTGATAAATAAGAGTATTGCATTTTTGGCACATGTACCTATTTATTTAAAATGTTTTATGTCACTTTTCCAAATCTCAAATTATCTTACAATTAATGCAAACATTTAGAAAGAAATTAGATTTCACATATCAACTAACGATGATGCTTTTGCGGTTTTAACAATATAGTTGCAGAGAGGACACTAATGTTAATAATACTTCATAATATAAACCACAAACACACAAAGTGGTATGTGCGGGGGTGGTGGTGTCTAACCAATATCCATTTTTAAAGTATAAACTATTATAGTATGCTGTAAGTTTCACAATTACTGCTGTGCAATAATCATGATCTAAGCTCATTAGTTCTATCTACATCCAAATCTGTACATTGTGGTAAATGTCTCATTGGAGATATAATGGCCAGAATCCTACTAGTGTTTATGTCAGTTTTGCATAACGTGCCATGTCTGATAGATGAGGTGTCATGGCACATCTCGATCACATGCTTGGTCACACATGCAGATGCACAACTCAGATGTGCTCCAGCACCTTGTCAATTAGCTGCAATTAGCTGTGGCAAGCTATATGAATCCTACACAAACATCTACAGGATTCCAATCAATGGCCTTCAACATAATCTCAATGGAATCTCACAGATATCTAATATTTTACTCATATCATCTTCTTGAAAGAAATAATAATCATCTTCTTGAAAGAAATTATTATTATTATTATTATTATTATTATTATTATTATTATTATTATTATTATTATTATTATTATTATTCCAAGTTTTACTCATCTTCAGTGTTGCATCAACACAGCAATTTTGTTAGAAGAGCATTTCCACTGTATTTGGATCATTTAGACATCCTAATATCTTGGAAACACAATGCTTTATTTCTCCCATGATCCAAATCTGTTTTAATAAAACCCGTCAAATTAACTGAAAAACACAAATAGATAAATATTTTTGAAGCACTACACCATATAGAATATATGGACTACAAGTTGGTTTTACATAGAGAAATATTCTTGAAACAATACAGATTACATTACAGGTGTGAAGTGCTGTAGTTTGGAAGGAATGGAGGCATGTAGTTTATGCCCTCATATCACAGAAAGGTTAAGTTATTTGGTCTTAATTCCCACCCAACACACATTACACTAAAAGGCCACTGACCTCATTGAGTATTAGAGTGGAAAAGTCAATACAACTTTAGGGCCATTAGGATTCAGATAAAATATTGATACTGGCCATTTTCAGTTTGTACAGAAAGCAGCGCAACAAGCAAAAGAGAGTATACCAGCTCTGTTGCCTTAGAAATAGTATTGATATTGCTAATATTTCCCCTTCTGCCTCAAGTCCTACCTATTGAAAGCAAAGACAAGGCCATGTCCCTCAGTGACCTTGCTCCTTAGCCCATAAATTTATTTTTATTTATTTTACTTTATTTTATTTCTATGTCACCTTTCTCCCAATTGCAGGGCACAAGATGGCTCACAAATTATTATAAAACAAATCAGTTAAAAGCACAGGAAATTATTACATATTCAAAAATTAAACAGATATTAGTATTAAAATAATCACTTAACAGTTAAAACAGATATAAACATATGTAATAATAATATGCATCACCCAAAATTAAAACTCTTCACTGTCCAATTAGATGTTACTAGCCTGTCTAGAAAGAACGAGCTGCTGGAAAGATGGGAGGAGGCACTCCACAAACTAGGAGGAGTCACAGAAAAAGGCCTTTCTCATGGCTGCACAAAAAATGCCTGAAAAGATGGTGGGACACAGGGAAGGCCATACCCTGAAGATCTTAAGAGCTGAGAAGGCTCATATGGGGAGATGCAGTCCTTCAAATAGCCTGTACCCAAGTAGGGCTTTATAGATCATAACCAGTACTTTGAATTGGGCCTGGAAACGGATTGGCAGGCAGTGAAGCTGTTGTACCAGAGGAGTTATAGACTCCCTGTAACTGGCCCCAATCAGCAGCCTGGCTGCAGCATTTTGCACTAGCTGAAGCTTCCAAACCATCTTCAAAGGCAGCCCCATCTGGAGCACATTACAGTAATCCAAGCAGGAGGTAACTAAGGTATGTGTCACCACAGCTAAACCAGATGCCTCCAGTAATGGGCACAGCTGGTGCAGCAACTTTAACTGTGCAAGTGGACTCCTGGCCACTGGTGAGACATTGGCATCCAGGCTCAGATATGGGTTCAGGAATACACCCAAGCTGCAAGCCTGAGTTGCCAGGGGAAGTGTAACCCCATCCAGCACAGGTTCAATCCCTGTTCCCTGATCTGCCTTTTGATTGATCAGGAACACCTCTGCCTGGATTAAGTCTCAATCTGTTTGCCCTCATCCAGTCCATTACCAATGACAGACACTGGTTGAGAACAGAAACAGTTTTCTTGGAGTTAGATGAAAAAGAGAGGTAGAGTTGGGTGCCATCCACATACCGGTGACACCAAACTCCAAAACTCTGCTCTCCCAGCAGTTTGATGTACATGTAAATAGCAAGGGGGGCAAAACAGAAACCTGAGGGACAACAGCCAGGGCACTGAATAGAAGTCCCCCAGCCATTACCTTTTGAGATAATCACTCCAAGAAACAGTGCCTCCAAGTCCCATCCCAGAGAGGTGGCTCAGAAGGTTACCATGTTCAATAGTATCAAAAACTGCTGAGAGGTCTAGCAGAATCATAAGGGACACAATCCATCTGTCCAGTTCCTGGCACAGGTCATCCACCAAGGTGACCAATATAGATAAAAGCAAAATAGGAATAAAAAGTAAAAAAAATTGACAAAAACGTGGTGGCACCTTAAAGATTAAAGGTGACCAAAGATCTCTCCATCCCATATCCAGGCCTAAAGCCAGACTGAAATGGATCAGATAATCTGTTTCATCCAGGAACCCTTGGAGTTGAGAAGCCACTACATGCTCTAATACCCCACCAAAAAATTGAATATTGGAGACTGGCTGATAATTATACAGTGGTACCCAAGGACAGCTTTTTCAAGAGAGGTTTTACAACCACCTTCTTTAAATGTGCTGGCAGCCTGAATTGCTGAATTCAGCACTCTTCTTACCCACTCAGCCAGAACTCCTCTGTTTATTTATTTATTTATTTATTTATTTATTTTTAAAGTCAGGAAAGGCAAGGATCCAGGACACACCTCTCCTAGGATCTCATCCACATCCTCAGGCCGCACAGACTGAAAAGTATCCCTCATAATGGGACAAGCAGGAGCCAAAGTTACAGTGACAAGACCTACATAAACAAACATCTAGCAGATAGCTGTGTTAGTCTGTTGTAGCAAAAGAGAAACCAGAAATAGTCATGTAGCACTTATAAGACTAACTAGTTTTTAATTTTTATAAGCTTTTGTGTGTCCAAGCATACTTCTTCATATGAATCGAGTGGTTGCATCTCCGGGGGCAGGATGAAACCAAAACACAGCCACTCATGTCATCTGAAGGAATGTCCTTTGACGCATGAAAGCTTCTGAAAAATAAAAAGTAATTACTCTTATGGGTGTCGCATGACTATTTCTGGTTTATGCTTTTGCATAAACTACAGCATCCAAGTCGGAATAAATCTGAGATATTTTGTCTGCAAAATGCCATGCAAGTTCTTCACAGCAGGCTGTCAAGTAGTCACCATCTTGTTCTTGTGGGCAAAAATATAATAGGCCCCTGACCACCCAAAACAGCTCTGTTGGGCAGCTATGTGTAGATGCCATGGCAGCAGAGAAGAAGCATTTTTGCTGCAGCTATTGCCACAGAGTACTGTAAGCCTTTAAATGAGCTCTAGTCTGTGTTCAGCTGGATTTGCTCCAAGCCTTCCAATGTTGTCTCATGCAGTTATGAGCATGAGATCCTCTGAACCAAGCTAGGATTGTCCAGATAGAATAGGTGGCAGAGTCCAAGGACAGTTAAAATACAGTTATGATTAGACAAGTTGCTTCTTTTGGCAACAGTTCCCAGAATCCCTCAGCCAGCATGGCAGGTACTTTTGCAGCACTTTTGCCTTTCATATGTTCTCACTTGTGGAAATTTAACATAGCCGGATGCAAAATATAGGTACAGCGATTATATTTTCATGCACAGTACATGGCGATGTTCTATGAAAGTGCATTCCCATGAAGCAGCAACGTCAAAAGTACGGTACATTTTTCTTGTGTTATGTTACAATCCCTTTCTTGTCCCATGTTATTGCTGGACTCATTATTCTTAACTAGATTTTTGCTAAAATAAGTTGCTATTTTTTTCTTTCAAATGTATCTGCCAAGCACATTGCTGGAATGCATTTGTTATTAATGGCACTCTGCAACATTCACATTGACCTAATTGTGGGGTTTGGCCTGAAAAACTGACACATTTCATGGAACTGGTACAAGTGTTTAGAGAAAAAGATGTGATGTGAAAAAGCACACCACCATCTTGTATTCTGAAAAATGAAAAATAGTGTTTTTCTCTGCTGTCACATTATTGAGATATCTATACTTTTTTTATCCTAACAACAGAATCTGAACAATTAAAACAGAAAGTTGAAAATACTGAAATGATTCTATTAATACAATACTGCAGAATCAAAAGAGAAAGGAAAAATAAGAAAATATGTCGTAGCACTTCACAAACTAACAGATTTATTTCAGTGTGAGCTTTCATGGAACACAATCCCCTTTTCAGATATAGGAAGGGCAAATATGTGTCCTCTATACTTATTCCCATGGTGGTGAAAGGCACCACGGGAATATATATCCATACAAGAGTTTCTATTGGTATCTGCCATGATCTCCACGTGGCCCCTGCTTGTTTCACCAAACTAGGAGCTCACGCTATGTGCCCCTCAGCTGCTACCAGTTGATTACATCAACATTACCTATTATTAATAATCGAGGTCCAGGCCATATGCCCATTTTAAAAGAACCAAATAGAAATTGTTTATTGTTGCAGGTGTTGACAGAACAAGCAATGTTGTTAACTCTTAAACAAACATTCTCCTTTATCCACTCTCAACCACCCCTCCCCCACCCAAACTCCAAAACTCTCTCTCAATCTCCTCAACTAATCTCAAACTCCCTATCTAAACTCCCCCTCCTCCTGCTGAGTCTCTTATATCTCGTGACTCTGCCCCTCCAGCACTCCCATTGGTCTATGCAGATATCATATGAATATTCATGACCTGGGCGGACGCCACAGTATCAAACCACACGAACTCCAGGGACATATTAATTTAATACTTTAAATCAGAATCCTGTGTTCGCGGGAATGGAGGCAGATGTGTCTCATGCAGCATGATCTTAATGCATGTTTCCTCAAAAGTCCAGCCACGCCACACTTAATCCCTATGAAGTGTGCTTTGAATTGTTATCCAAAGTGACACCATGCAGCAGAATCTGATATCAGAAGTGAAAGTTACTGTATAAATCACAGAAAACATTAAAAAGATTTGCACGGAGATGAAATAATACACTAGTGTAATAGAAGTTCTATGTTCATATGCCATACATCTCAGCACATCCAAAACAATGCATACCATTCTTCTGTGGTATGCAGAACAGACTGGAGGAATCACAGAGATCAGAATGAGCACAGAGCAAGTGTAACATACAATTCCATGGCACTCAGGGCCATTATTGGCTCAAGACATTCTGCTTCTCTTAGGTAAGACTGATTATCTGAATCTATTTGAATCATGGTTTAGGTCTGCACATGGTACCTAAACAGTCTCAGTCTCTGTGTGGGATAGCGTATGTTAAGAGAAGGAAGCAGAAATGAACTAAGAACAGATCAACATCTCATCCTGTTGCAACATACCAAAATCTAGGGCCATGCTAGATGTTAAGGGAAAGACATACTTGCTATAATTAACATGCTTTCCTTCCAGTGATGGGATTTCCACAGAAGTGCATGCCTCAGCAATAAGATACCTGAAGTTAGCCCATGCTTATCTTTCAATGGCCAATCTGGAAACAAACATTACTAAAAGGAGGCAAGAAAAAGCATTTCTATAACTAGAAATCTCTCACCACTTAAGGGAGCGCTTCTTCTAAGTACTTCTCATTCCCCCGCCCCCCAGATTAGCATATTGTCTAGTTTAGCCCTAGACTGCAACCTCACTACCTTCCAAGATTCTTAGAGCCAAAAGTAACGCTGAGTCAATGTACGGACTTATCAAAATCACAGGAGTAACTTACTGATAACATCTGCAGTGCACACCCCTTTACATATATGTGTAGTAAGCTTTTCACAATGACATTCTTCTTCTTCCATGAAGCTCCAGGTAGAAGGCATGTTTCTTTTCCTTCCCCCAGCTTTATTCTCCAAGCAATCCTGTGAGGTAAGTTAGGCTGCAGGATGGAGGCTGACCTACTAAGTGAGCTTCATAGCTGAGTGGAGATGTGAAGCTGACTTTTGCCAGGCTGGGTCTGACAGTTTTAACTACTATAGCACATTGATTCATCAGCTGGAGACAAACCCAGAGAGTTTTACATAATCTTCAATGGCGTGAGGACTCCAAACAGGAGAAATCTTTTCCGCCTTCTGTCATTCTGCTCCAAATAAATTTTCTAGCACCTTAACACCAATTCCTTCAGTGGATCAACCAAACTCCAATAACTGATTGTGCCACTTTAATTTTAACCCTGCTGATGCTTTAGCCAAGCTCCTTCTTCTCCAGTGGCTTCTGCCAGCTCAGTTCTGCTGCCTTCACCCACCCATGCAGAACTTCCCAGAGCCCCATGGGCTTGAAACTCGGGCAGGAGACTGTGATGTGCCCATCACCCAGCAGTGTCCACTACTAGCTCAGATGAGTATAGAGAAGCAAAAGCCATTCTTGAAGCATACCGAGGGATTCTTGTGGACCAGCATGCCACACTTACCTGCACACATCTCTCCATCGTATGCTTCACAGACCCACTCATGACATTCACACAGTGGGCCATAGTATTTGCCTGGCTCCGTCACTTGGCAGATGCAGATGCCACAGTTGCACTGGCCTCTGCCATTGCACAGTTTTCCACCCGAGATTCGACATCTGCGCTCTGACTCAGACTGGGACAGTCTGCAAGATGAGTTGTTTCCCAAACCATTGCTGCTGGAGATGAAAAGGACAAGTAGTTACAAACATATTCACAGACCTCGCCTCTCTTATTGGGTCTGTCTGACAAAATAATTTAAGATTATCTTGGCACTAAACTCAGGCATAGAAGGTTTTCAGAAAATGCATATATCCAGGATGCTAAATAAAAATGAGGCAAAGCACTTGGGAGTCAAAATCTATTGAATCAGACGTTAACTGTAAATTATGACTTCAAAATCCACAACAAGGTTTTAATTCCTGTTTCTTGAAGTAAAACCCAAAGTGACTTGAGGAACATGTGTCCTGAGAAACAACTTGTTTCAGCAGTAAGAAGGAGGAACACTTTGCTATATAATGGGTAGAATCCTATTGTGGATTTACAATACAATTGTGGACATTACAGTGGAGAATAGAGACCAATTAACAATTTGTGACTTGGATTTGTAGCTGCACATCGAGTTGCACAACTGGCAGAGGACAAGGAATATGAGCGGCAACTCATTTGCAAGCAACAATTTACTGTCACAGTTTATACCACTGCACGGTGTACATCTACAACAGAATTATGGCTGTTATTTATCGTACTAGAGCTGAGGTGCTTAGGAAGGAGATATTTTGAAGAGATTCCTTCTTTTACCCTGACAACAATTGTTTCAGGTAGTTAGCCCAGAATTGGTTATCTGTCCAGCTTCATGATAATTAGGATTTCAACGCAAATCTTCCCAGCCATTGCACTGCCTATTCTCTTCCCCGCTACTTTCTTCAGGCCCATCCTGCCACCATGCTCCCTCAGCATGAACGTCCACCTGAACACTTGGACTAACTGGATCACCCTCTGGGATTAGCACAGGACTGAGAGACACAGACAAAATAAGCCCCCCAAAAAATCCATGAGATGTCCAAGTATATTGCGGAATGCCAGTCAGAAGTGAGGAGAAGGCACGATTTCTTCCTACTCTATGGATTAGTGCCAGACTGTAACCTAGGCTGATTTTTTTTTTTTAAACCAAACATTCAGCTATGGTCCTGTTCGAGACATTAAGCTGGTTTCCACCTGGTTCACACATCCTTCCACCTGCAAGCTCTTGTGCTTATGTATGGATAAAAGCTAGTGTGATTCAAGCTGTGAATGGAGCAAGTTCACTTGCTGACACCTCTGTGACCCTGACTGCTGGGAAGAAAGAATAACAACATGGAAAAAAAGGTTCTGGTTCCCTGTGAGTGTGTCTTGATTCACACTATTTTGCCCACTGCATGAAAGGAGTTAGCAATGGATAAACTACTGTTCCTTATCTATACATGTACTACACTTGACTCATACTCATCTCCATAAGGGTGCCTTTCATAGTGGACATGCTTCAAAGATTCCAGAGGTAAGGAAGGACCTCCAGCTTGAACCAAGCCACTGAGTTATTATGTGAATTAATTATTAGTAAACCTTAAATCTCAGAGTGAAGCAGTGACCCAGCTGGCTGCCGATCTCATTGCAACTGTCTACAATGCTTAAAAGTTCTGGAAATGACAAAGCCTCCCAAAGAGGTTCCAGAAGATGATATCTTGGTATATACTCAAGATTAAAGGGGCTGTATTATTTACCTCATGAATTCTCCTTTCCCACATTGACACAAATACAATGCTTGTAATGTTTCCTGATAGCACAGGGATACACAGATGATATGATCCAGATATATGCTTAGCTATAAGTGCATTAGAACATCAAGATCAGGCTTCATCTTTTGAATTTTTTAAAGTACAGGGCTGAATATTTGCGGGGTTCCAAATGTGAGACCATGATGCTGCACCTTAACCAGAATGTATCCATTTCTTTTTTGTTATCAATTTTCTGATAGTAAGGCCAAAATTGGTCTAGATTAACATATTTTAATTTCTTCAAGGCTGCCTTCACCAGGATCATGAGTGTATATGAAGCTGACTAAAACTGGCATATGAAAAATTGACAGGGTTAACTGAATTACATTAGGAACCTAGGAAAACAAAATCAACAAATCTGATGAAGATCCAGCTTGCACTCATTAGGGCTAAGTTCTATATTAAAGGCATTTTTCTCCTTAACCTTGTAATCTGGAATAGCTGATGTATCACACATGTTGGTGGCTAACTTTCAGAATGCATTTGAAGCTTTGCTTCTGCATAAGGATTTTCACTTTACAGAGGGAAGCAGCATGTGGAAGGAGAGAGAGAGGGAGAAAGGGAGAAAGAAAATCACACGCACACACCTCTTAATGCCACTTTCTTTCCACAACCTGCTGCCCAGACCCAGAAGGTGAACTGCTAAATAAACCAACAAAGCTTACCGTAGGGACAGTGAGAAACTTTGTGGAATCTCAGGCAGTAGAATGAACAGTGGAGATGTCGACAGAAGCAGCACCATGCTGAGGACTCCCTGTGTGTACATGGTCAGATCCCAAGGCAGCAGCAAATGAGGAGTTCAGCTGGAAAGTCCGAAATACAGACAGACCCAGTAGGCTCGCAGAGTTTCCAGCTGGCCAAAACCGGCTCCTTCCCCCTGTGCTCCACCAAGTGCCTTTGATTAGCTGCCTGGAAGCTGGATTTGGGCAGCATCCTGGAAGGAAAAACTGGTGCCAAACCCCAAAGTTTACAGTCTAGGCAGGGAAGTAATTAGAAACAGTTGTACAGCCAGATGGTTTATTTTGACATAATAAAGTATCCTGAGCAAGCGAGTCTCATTCTTGAAAGACAGGCACTATAAGCATTTGAAGAAAGTACACTTGAGTAAACTTCGATTAACCGAGGTTTTGAGATAATCATGGCACAGTCACTGGGGAGAAAGGTCTATTTGGCAGAAAATGTTAACGCTTTTCAACTGTATCCAAGTGCAATGTTAAGAGTTCAGGTGAATGCCTCAAATTCTTCAGAGTAGCTAGAAAAAAGAAAGAAAGTTAGTTTTCTCCTCCCCTTCAGTCTTGGTTTGAAAAGGCAGCATACTATAAACAGTTCAGGCTGACTCCAGGGTCAAAACATTGTTCCTCGGCATGTGTAGGTTTTTACACATTAAGTGGCAGCAAACGTAGACTTGCCACACAGTGGATACTTTCCAGATATGATGTTGAGATTTGTAAACACTTATTCTATCCGTATTTTATATGTTTAGGCATTCAGAGAAAATATTTGCTGTATACCAGAAATATATATAATCTGTGACACAATATATATGTGTTTAGTACTGTAGGAGTGAATGTGAAATGTACAGTTCTCCAATCAGATAAGGCTCAAGAGGTTCAGGAGCAAATTAGAGAATATGTGAACTTCAAGTTCTTGGGATAGCTGAATTAGGGCTGTTTGCTTCACTTTGGATTTTCCAGCATCCAAACATTACCCAGATGCCAGCAATATGAAACTCAAAAGCTCTCAGTGCAACACTTAAGATCACTTAGACCTGAAGCTTTAAATAGCTTTTCAAAATGTTCAGATCTTTGAATTGCAGTTATTCAGTACAGATAACATATAATATGCAAGAAAACATTACATATCTTACTAGATTTACATACATGACTCAGCAAGATGTGACATCTTCATACAATTTAAAATAACTTGATGTACAGTCCACAATCACTCACTGACACAGACTTCTTATTTCCATGATTTCTGTGGTGTTGTTTTTAATTCCAGTGCCTGCGATTGGTCTTTCCAGAATTCTGTCAAACAGTAAACAGAACATCTTCACTTTTAGCTATATTAAAGGAAACTGTGTGCAAAATCTTGAACAAGATCCTAGAAGCTACTAGCTCATGCATCTAGCTCAACTGTCCATGCCCATGTTTGCTAGTATCCTTCAAACACATGAAGTGAAAGCTGAACAAAGAGGAGGAATTATTTCCAGTTGAAAAGACTCCTCTGACTAGGCATCTGATCACAGTACTTATTTAGGTTTCAGAAATATGGGCTACTACTTACCAAAACAACAAGGACAACAACACACAATGAATAGGTGATTTTCATTCATGCAATGACTTTTTTGTAAGAAGCTCATGATTAGTAAGTTCATTGCCGCTTACTTGTGAAAGATTTAGATGGCATTCAGATTGTGGATAAGTACAAGAATAGTAGTGGTGGGGAAGTCACTGGGTTCAAAACTTCATGATACATCTACAAGACATGCATTGAAAACAACTCCCTCAAAAGACTAACATCTGCACAGACTGAATCTAGACTTTAAAAAGTAGCAGAGAACTTTTTAGAACCTATTTTATTTTTTGTTTACTGTCTTTTTCTACACAGAACATACTACTGGATGGCAAGCTTTCAAGACTTCCATTTTTAACACACTTGAAATTTTGGTACTTTTGATAATTTGTTGATCATAAGAAGATTTTATGGATCTAAGACGTGAGCCAGGACATAACTTGGGAAACTTACTATTATGGATGATAATTCCTAGAGCCTCCACAAGCCAGCATGGCAAGTAGTCAAGATGGTTGGGAGATTCTGGGAGTTAGAGTCCACAACAGTGACTCTTCCTAGCTCTGATCCAAGCAAAACTAACAGTGCTTCAGTCCCATAATGTCAATGACAGATGTTTACATACTTTGATCTCTGAATAAGATTGGATGCAAATGGATGCACTTGAATACCACCTCCTTTTATATGTATTTTGCTTCAGGATCCTCATCAGGAGCAAAAGCAGGATATGAACAATAACAATAATTCAAACTGACCAGCACAGAGTATTCCTTGCGACTATTAACTGTATCATCTAATGAAATAAAGAGTTTGCATCTCCGTACACACTGTTACTCCAACCACACCCTACAAGCCAATGTCATACCAGACTTTACATGAACTTTCACTGACTGGTATAGAATTAAGATTTTGCTGTAGAGTTTCACTTTCCAGCTGTCAGTTCTCATAAGGAGATGGCATTGCCCACAGCATAATTCTGCCTAGTAGCAACATATTCCTAGGAATAAAACATAGTGGATAGAAGAGAAGTATGAAATGTACTGCCAGATATGTTTTTTATATGTAAGTGTACTTGTCAGTATGCATATTTTTTCCTGTTAATATTTTTGGAGGCATTAATGGGTTACTTAATGTCATGGTCCTTCTAAGACCTTCAAATTTCAGCCTAATGAGTAAACTAGCTTGGAGCATAATATCTAACAGCTAAAATATAATAGGCTTAATTCAGTTTAGACAAGAATCTGCATCTGTTTTGTGCCAATTTAAGTGACCTGTACTAAAAACATTTAGATCTGCACAACAATGGTTCTATTTCTATGAGTACTGTTGCTTGGATAATATCCTATGCAGTTCTATAAGGTTTCAGAAAGTCTATATAACTTCTGTTCGGTCATCCTGTTCATGACTGCAGGGACACTGGTGGAGTAAATAAAGCATTGTTATATGCTGTCGCATATCAGTCTCACAAATATCTGTTTTGCTTTGCAAACATGGATTCTTTGCCAACCATCAAGGCTTGCCAACAGATGTTCTTATAGCAAAAATGTAGGAAAACTTTCAGTGTTCATGTAAGATTTTGTACAGCTTCAGCAGTTAAGCCAGGGAGGTTGTCAAAAGGAGCCACCAAGGACTTCTGAGACACCCACTATGCTTTTGGCCTGCATGGGATATGGCTGTTCTATGGTTTCAGCAAAATTCAATTGGCTGAAGCCCAACTTGATTATCAATGAAACCCATCCTGACAAAATGGCTTGTATGAAATGACCTTTTTAAAAAGTGTCTCAAATTTTTCCCAGCAGAAAATTTAAAGAAAAAAAATGCTTCCCACCATCCTCATAGGTGCATTTGGTGGAGATATTCGATAGGGCCCTCTCTGTTGCTGCTCCCAAACTCTGGAACTCCTTCCTGTGGGAGACCAAGCTGGCCCCATCTTTGCTGCCCTTCTGCAAGCAGGCAAAAGCCTTTCTCTTTAGGCAGGTGCTTTCTTAGTGGCTGGCTGTCTAATAACATGTTACTTAAATGGGACTGCTGTGTTTTCATTGTTTTCAGTGTGTTTCTACTCCTGTTTTTATCTACTAATTTTAATTTTCTATTTCTCTAATTCTTTTTTCATATTGTAATAATTTATCGTTTTAGTATTTAATTTTGTTTCTTTTAATACTATAAGCTGCCTTGGATCCTTTTAAGGAGAAAGACAGCATATAAATATTTTAAATTAATTAATAAATACATAAATACATCAACAATGCTTGTTCTGATACTATCAATCTATCCTTTTATACTCCCATCAAAGACCACTGCTTGAATTCTCTCCCCACAAACATTAAGCACTGCAGATGGCTTTGTCCTACGGGCTGTCTGACACTACAAATGTTTTCCCTATTAAAACCTCTGATTTAATAGCCAAAAAAGGTGTTAAAGCTGGAGAGGAGAACCATGGCTCTTCAGAGCCCTGTTCAATTGTTACATGCCTTGTTGTTATAAAAATCAGGAAAATCTGGGTTTTTGTCTGTATATAGAGCGGATACACAATTTTCCATTGCTCTTCACTTGGAGAGTCACTCCTCTCTTAAGTTTTCTGAGAACAGCTGGGAAGGTAAGGACTGAATAGGGTTCAGATGTTCCGTTGATCCTAAGTTCCAGTTGTCTTCATGTTGTTTCCGGATGTAATGGAGGAGGGATACTGCAGAGAAAGAAGCTTGGAGCATAATATCTAACAGCTAAAATATAATAGGCTTAATTCAGTTTAGACAAGAATCTGCATCTGTTTTGTGCCAATTTAAGTGACCTGTACTAAAAACATTTAGATCTGCACAACAATGGTTCTATTTCTATGAGTACTGTTGCTTGGATAATATCCTATGCAGTTCTATAAGGTTTCAGAAAGTCTATATAACTTCTGTTCGGTCATCCTGTTCATGACTGCAGGGACACTGGTGGAGTAAATAAAGCATTGTTATATGCTGTCGCATATC
Organism: Intellagama lesueurii; assembly: GCA_037013535.1. Classification (NCBI taxonomy): domain Eukaryota; kingdom Metazoa; phylum Chordata; class Lepidosauria; order Squamata; family Agamidae; genus Intellagama; species Intellagama lesueurii. Next base: position 106,191,484 of record JBAJHW010000003.1, read on the forward strand.
AGTCTCACAAATATCTGTTTTGCTTTGCAAACATGGATTCTTTGCCAACCATCAAGGCTTGCCAACAGATGTTCTTATAGCAAAAATGTAGGAAAACTTTCAGTGTTCATGTAAGATTTTGTACAGCTTCAGCAGTTAAGCCAGGGAGGTTGTCAAAAGGAGCCACCAAGGACTTCTGAGACACCCACTATGCTTTTGGCCTGCATGGGATATGGCTGTTCTATGGTTTCAGCAAAATTCAATTGGCTGAAGCCCAACTTGATTATCAATGAAACCCATCCTGACAAAATGGCTTGTATGAAATGACCTTTTTAAAAAGTGTCTCAAATTTTTCCCAGCAGAAAATTTAAAGAAAAAAAATGCTTCCCACCATCCTCATAGGTGCATTTGGTGGAGATATTCGATAGGGCCCTCTCTGTTGCTGCTCCCAAACTCTGGAACTCCTTCCTGTGGGAGACCAAGCTGGCCCCATCTTTGCTGCCCTTCTGCAAGCAGGCAAAAGCCTTTCTCTTTAGGCAGGTGCTTTCTTAGTGGCTGGCTGTCTAATAACATGTTACTTAAATGGGACTGCTGTGTTTTCATTGTTTTCAGTGTGTTTCTACTCCTGTTTTTATCTACTAATTTTAATTTTCTATTTCTCTAATTCTTTTTTCATATTGTAATAATTTATCGTTTTAGTATTTAATTTTGTTTCTTTTAATACTATAAGCTGCCTTGGATCCTTTTAAGGAGAAAGACAGCATATAAATATTTTAAATTAATTAATAAATACATAAATACATCAACAATGCTTGTTCTGATACTATCAATCTATCCTTTTATACTCCCATCAAAGACCACTGCTTGAATTCTCTCCCCACAAACATTAAGCACTGCAGATGGCTTTGTCCTACGGGCTGTCTGACACTACAAATGTTTTCCCTATTAAAACCTCTGATTTAATAGCCAAAAAAGGTGTTAAAGCTGGAGAGGAGAACCATGGCTCTTCAGAGCCCTGTTCAATTGTTACATGCCTTGTTGTTATAAAAATCAGGAAAATCTGGGTTTTTGTCTGTATATAGAGCGGATACACAATTTTCCATTGCTCTTCACTTGGAGAGTCACTCCTCTCTTAAGTTTTCTGAGAACAGCTGGGAAGGTAAGGACTGAATAGGGTTCAGATGTTCCGTTGATCCTAAGTTCCAGTTGTCTTCATGTTGTTTCCGGATGTAATGGAGGAGGGATACTGCAGAGAAAGAAGTGGATCTAAACAGATGACACTGGCGCTGCAGATTTCACCTGAGAGATGGAACTCTCATTTTTCCAGCATTTCCTCAACCTACTTTTTACCTCCCCTCCCAAAAAATGGCAAACTCCATACTGAGATGATACCTTTACAGGTCAACCCAAAAGGCATAAAAAAGTGCGCAGAGACATTTAAAAAAATAAAAGTCCAGGGGAAGGCAGAAGGGGAGACTTTCCAGCTTTCTTGTCAGTTTATGGTCTACCTTGGATGAAACCCATTTTTTCTCTGCAGTATGCCTCCTCCATATTGAAGAAGAAGAAGAAGAAGAAGAAGAAGAAGAAGAAGAAGAAGAAGAAGACAACAACAATAACAACAAGCTGGCTGGATAGCTCATTGATAGTGGAGCCAGAGGCTGGGAGTTCAATTCCCCATTGTGCCTCCAGGGAGAAAAGCCAGTCTGTGTTGTCATGGGCAAGGTGCACAGTCTTAGGGTGCCCCCAGAAGAAGGGAACAGTAAAGCAATTCTAAGTACTCTCTACTTGGAAAACCCTGAAAAGAGTTGTCATAAGTCCGAACTGACTTGAGGGCACATGATGATGATGATAATATTCCTCCTCTGTTACATCCTGAAACAGACAAGCAACAAGGGCTGTTGGATAGCTCAGTGATTTAGGTCTCTGGAGCCAGAGAGGTTGGGAGTTCAATTCTCCACTGTGCCTCCTTGAGATGGGCTGGCCCTATGATCCATAGGTCCCCTCCAGCTCTGCAGTTCAAAGGTTATTATTATTAAGATAAGCTGTCTTCCTTTTCACACATTCTTTCTGCTATACTTTGAACATCATGCCTGATTAGATCATCTCAAAAACTACCACATTTTTGTGCCTCTCACAGTATTTTGTGACTCTTTGGTCAGCCTACAAAGGCATCACTTCAGTATGGATTTTGGAAATTTGTTATGTGCCCTTGTGAGTTTCCATGGCCAGGCAGGGATTTGAACCCAGACTTCCTGAGTCCTAGTCTGACACTCTGTCCACTCTACCACAGTAGTTCTTGTTTGTTTGAAAACAGATACAGCAATTTACTAGGAACTAGGGAGACAAAAAAAAAGCTGAGTCCATGAGGAAAAAAAACCCCTAATTTTGGAGTTCTCTCCACTACTTACATTTGGTACCACATAGGATAAAGTTCTGGAGAAACTCTTATTTAACAACCTGGCAAACCTTTATATTATGGAGTTGCATTCACACAAATACTTTTAAAGCATAAGCAAATATATTTACAAACAGGAAAGGACTTAAAATATCATAAACTGAACATCTGTATTAAACACTCATTATCTGTTACACAGATTGAAAGCAAAACCATATATTACATTTAAAAGAGATATATTCCCCAAATCCAGTTTCCAAATATAAAGGAGTAGAAGCAATTTTAGATTTTATCCAGAAACAAAGGAAATTCTTTTCATTGGACATCTACCACCTCTGACAGTCTTGACCAGCTGGTCTTAACCTTGTTATTGGAGGCCAAATAGTAGAGCTCATGGGTAAACATATACCCTTCATCTTCTATGTGTGATTTAGTGATTTTGAAATGTGTCCATTCGCTCATGGGCTGGGAGTCTTTGGGTTTTTGTATATTGTGTACAGTGTATTTGAAATGGTCTGAAGACCTCTTCAATAAAAGTTATTCATATACCCTTCACTTGGGGAGGGCCATGTTTAACCTCAGCAAGATCTGCTCCTCCTTCAAGTTCCTAGCTAGGAGTTGTTATGACCTGATGCCCGGCCTCAAATTTATTTTTCAGTATCCTCAATCTATTCCTGGACACATACAATACTTACAAATTAGCATACGCAATTTTTATACAGATTTGTGTCCTATGAGCTTTGGTGCTAAATATTTGTCGAACCTAGCAAAAGCCTCCATGCAATGGATTGCACCCTGGGAGTTCAATGCTTCAGAAGCCTATCAAGAGCCGTCATGGGATGGATCTGGTCCAGAAAGAGAGGGTAAAGTACACAAGGACGACAGGTGCCCCCCCACCTCTTTGGGATCTCTCTCTCTCTCTCTCGTTAGTACACGGAGGTGAATTTGGAATCTTGGCTCCAATCCTCCTGCTACGTTTTCCACAGGAAGACTTCAAGCACACCACAAGAGGTGGCTGCTCCTCCTTCCCACCTTTTCTAGTTCCCACCCTCTTTCCAGGTGGTGCTGGAAGCAGGGTTGGGCTCGCGGGTGGAAAGGGAGAGGAGGCTCGCCACCCATGCCAGCCTCACCTCAGAAGCGGCCCTCTTCCCGCCTGTAACGGGAGGCGCCCTCCGCGCGTATCATCTCGCGCGCTCGCCTCGCGCTCGCTCTCCCGGCGCCGGTGGATGCTCGCGGGGAGCAGCTGTTGCTGGGCGACTGCAAGGCTGCAGCGCGAGCGAGCGAGCAAGCAAGCAAGTAACCCGCCAGCGCCGCTCGCCCTCCTCTCCTCGCTGCCGGGTGCCGTTTCTTCCTCCATTCCCTGTCCTCTGGGTCACGCCCTCTCTGCTCACCGACGTCGCGGGGAGGACAACTTTTTATTTTTTTAAAAAATACATACACCCCCCCCTTACGCTCAAACACCCAGATAAGCTCAGGGCGGCCAGAGCATCCCGATCCAATCACGCCATGAAGGGAGAGGCAGGCGGTAGGTTGCTTAGCTGCGCACTCGCGGGGCTGTGGTCGTTTGTGTTTCTACAGTGATTATGCTCCTCGTCTTCCCTCCCCCGTTTCCTTTATCGATGCTCATTGCAATAATAAGAAGGATAATGCCGGGTTGCTGCTACTCAACGGGAGCCGCGGCGGGTGCTTTGATCCTGGCTCTCCTTGCAGTTTGGGGATGGCGGGGTGGGCAGAAGCGGGAGGCTCTGCGGGGAGAGGAGAGGTTGGCGCAGCTGCCCCTGCCTCGGAAGGAGGCCTGCAGGCTGGATTTGGTCCGGGGTGATGGGCCAGGCGGGCACTTTTAGCCTGGGGCCTAAATGACGGGGTGGGTGTCTCTCCATCTTCCAAGGATGTGGGGGGCGGGCGGGGGGAGAGAAAATCTTCAAAGCGAGATGGCACTAAAACCAGGCAACCACTCTTGACAACACTGGCAGGAGGCAAGAGGACAGGGAGAAGGTGCTTCTGTACCGGCGACCTAAAGGAAGAGGCCCCTGACCAATAAGCCGGGATGCAGACGTGCCTATTTTGCATTAGGGCTCCCTAAAATGTTATAGGCCTGTTCTAGTTTTGGATTTGGGTTTTTTTTTGGGGGGGGGGGGGGAGGCAGGCCTTCCTGATGCATTAGGCCTCCCTGCCTCTTCTTCAGATCCTAGGCCAGGTGTCCTTTAAGACAGACATTTCTTAAATCTCTCGCCTGTAATAAAATCTGAGACAAAATGATCGCTCAAACAGCAACAAGCTTTTAATGTTGTATAGCTTGTTACAATCGGCTTTTTAAACCCATTACTGTTGAAATAACAAGGTGTCGCGTGTTGTGCTTCAAATTGTAATTGTGTCTTGCCTGTACAGTGAAATTAAAAACATATATTTCAAAGAAGGAGAAAAAGACGGCGGGGGGGGGGGGGGGAGAGCTACTTCTTGGCACCACTAGTGATGTGACCAAAAGGTCCCATGGAAATAAGGTGAGGAGGATTGCATTCAAGGACACTTGTCTGCACTACAAGGACAAATCAAGTTTACCGACTCATTGTTGGCATTCTTCAGCGCCAGGTGATCCAGGAGCTCTTGAACAGAGAAGTCTCAGGGTCTTTCCCCCAACTCCCCTCTTCAGCTTCCTCTTCTGCCAAATGTTGGATGCCATCTTGGCCATACTGACTTCAGAGATGGCAGCTCTAAACAATTATGTTGTGCAGAATCCAAAACAGTTTCCAAGGTTCTTCAGCAAATACAGTCTTTTCCTTCTTGCATTTATTTCCCCATTTATTTTACTCTTTATTTATTTATTAAATTTATACCCCGCCCATCTAGACCGAAGTCTACTCTGGGTGGCTAACAATAAAAAATAAAATAAAAACAATATAATAAAATAAAAAACAACAATAGTAATATAGTTCAAGATGGGGGAAAAAATATTCAAGTGATGACAGGAGGGAAAGCCTGCCTAAAGAGCCAGGTCTTCAGTTTGCTCTTAAAAACACCCAGCGAGGGAGCCAGACAGATCTCTGGGGGCACACTATTCCAAAGGCGAGGGGCCACTGCCGAGAAGGCCCGGTTTCTTGTTCTTTCTCTCTGGGCCTCCCTCGGTGTTAGGCCCCTCAGCCGCCCTTCCTGGCTAGAACGAGTGATTCAGGTAGATCTAGGTGGGAGGAGGTGTTCTGCTAGATATCGAGGTCCTAAACCATTTAGGGCTTTATATGTCATCATTAACACTTTGAAATCAATGCGGAAATGAACGGGCAGCCAATGCAAGGCAGCCAGAATGGGGGAAATATGCTGATATTTTCTTGTCCCCCTGAGAAGTCTGGCCGCCGCATTCTGCACCATTTGAAGCTTCTGCATCAATTTCAAAGGTAGCCCCACGTAGAGTGCGTTACAGTAGTTTAATCTCGAGACTACAAGCGCATGGACCAGAGTGGTGAGTGCCCCAACATCAAGATAGGGACGCAGCTGGGCAATCCGCCAGAGATGGAAATAGGCGGAGCGGACCACTGACGCCACCTGGGTTTCCATGGTGAGCGCTGGATCCAGATGGACCCCCAAGCTGCGAACCTCACTCTTTGCAGTGAGAGTCACTCCCCCAAAAGAGAGGGAGTTTCCCAAACCACCAATGGAGGGGCCACCCACCCTCAGGACCTCCGTCTTGTCCGGGTTACCTCACAATTAAGTCTGTTTCAATACTGATTTAAATTGTGATTTAAATCAAATTCACTTTGTTCTTCATCTTCACTTTGTTCTTCATCAAGAAGCTGCTCCAGGCCATCTCTGTTAGTACTTCATAGCTATGTCCTTACTGCTCATTCTGACAATACTTACACTTGTCAACAGGCTTTACACTTTCAAGCTGGATCTTCAACTTTATTTCTTGGGTTGCTTGCTTTTTATTGATTGTCACAGTTTTCTTGACATTCATTTTCAGACCGTGTTCCTCATTGACCTTGTTGTCTTTTATTAAGTAACCTCTGCTCTTTCAGTTGTCAACACACTGCATATCAGATGATACTGAAAACTTCTCCATTGACAATGGGCCATCATTTGAATCAGTAGGTGCTATTCTAAAGATGCTCTTAGAATATACATCTTTGTCATACCCTTCTTCGTATTCCTGTCATCTGGTCCTCATCTTTCACAGCAGCATTTTAAGGCCAATAAAAGTTACCAGTTATACATATACCTTTTGAATCAAGATTTTTATTTACCAACAAGTTCATCATCTTGCCATGTTGGACTTCGTCAGTGTCTTTCTCATGGTCAGTAAAGCATCCATATTCATATTCATGTCATCTTATTTATTCCTTTGTCTAAGTATGCAGAAAAGTGCTATCCTGGTTCTAAATCTTAATCTAAGTGCAAATTGTGTATCTTCTGTCCCCTTTTTACTCTTGTAAAAATTAAGCTTAACATTTTGTAGTCATCATAAGCTTAGATAATGTAATAGATAATGTAATAAAGGTCTATATAAGTCAAATTTTAGGAATTATTTATATTCTGTATATTTGATTGGAAAAAAATAATTAAACATCTAAGTCCACCATCCTCTATTAGGTGTCATACTCCTGTGAAAAGACCATTGAGTCCAGGAGCTATTCCAGTTTTTGATAGCCATGTTGCGTTTGCAGATTTCTTTATTTCTGGTCCCATATTGACAGCTGGTGCGATAAATCTTGTTCGCAAACAGTTGTTCAATACAATCACTCAACATTATAATTTTATCCTTGACATCAATTGTCAGGGAATTATTGTTATGTATTATAGTGGTCATTTGTTGAATATGCTTGTTATTACCTTGGTTTTTTGAAATGCATATTAGAGCAGTCTTGGTTCTTCTCTAGATTTTCTGTTTCTGCAGACTGTTAAGACTACATTTTTGTGGGGGGTTCTCTAATTTTATTTTGGATTTTTGTGTGTGTAATTCTCTGTATTATCATTTTTATTTTTTCATTGTCATCTTACTTCATTTATTCCGATATTTCTTTTATCTAATTTTCTTTTTTAAAATTATTTCCTGCTTTTGAGGTTATTGTTAGTCACATCTACTAATATCTCTACCAGTTTTGAGCAAGTAGTATTTACATCTGTGCTACCTTAGTGTTCTATCTAATTGATGTCTTCATGCATCTCTTCCTTAACATAGTACTTCTGCCTGGTTGTTTAATTTCTATGCTCTTTTAAAAAATTTTTTTGGTATTTTCTTTAATTTGAGGTGAACTATTATTATTTTAATTATCTATATGCCGCCTTTCTCCCCATAGGGGGGACCCAGTGCTGCTTACAACAGATAAAACAACAGATTCAAAATCACTATATAAATATCATATTTTAAAAAAAACATATATTTAATTAAAAATCAAGTTTAAAAACAATTCAAAAACATTTAAAAACCAGCATTCCTGAGATAACTTACTGCATAAAAACCTGCCTGAAGAGGAAGATCTACATAGGATTATGATCTGAATTTGTATGGTATGTTTTAATTGACTTAATGTGTTTGACTCCCTATTGCTATCAGTCAAAAGACATTGTTACTCATCCCATCTTTTCCCCTTTAACAGCTTTTTTTTTTTTTTTTTTTTTTGGGTGGTAGAAAAGAAGAAGGTGGGAAAAGCAGTGGGAGAACAGAGGCTGCAAATGGAAAGTTATGACACCCAGACCAGCCCTCAGTTCTATAGAGGAATTTCTCTTCCTCATTTATTTCTACCACATCTTTTCTTCAGGGCAGCACCTAGTTGAGCTCCCTTAAGCCTTTGCAAGATAAAATGGAAGTAGATATTTCTGGAAGGCCACTGAATCCTTGATTCATAGAGGTGCAGAAATGGAACCCCAAGAGTTATCAAGCCAATCCCCTGCCCAAACAGGAAATGCAGTAAGATGCATAATACCAGACCATTGCAAAGTTCCTTTTTTAAAAAACTGTGGCTCCCATAATTCCCTATCCAGCATTTGTTGCCAAGTCTTTCTTTCTTTCTTTCTTTCTTTCTTTCTTTCTTTCTTTCTTTCTTTCTTTCTTTCTTTCTTTCTTTCTTTCTCTCTCTCTCTCTCTCTCTCTCTCTCTCTCTCTCTGCCTCCCTCCCTCCCTCCCTCCCTCCCTCCCTCGGCGGGTTACAATCTCATAAAATAGAAAACACAAATGAAAATGGAAATATTAAAACTGATAACAAAAACCCTAAAAAAAAGAAAAGAAAAGAAAAAACACCAGATGGCACTGACTAATCTCAGAGCGGAGGGAGGAAAAGAGGGGAGGGAAGAGGAGGAGGGTAGAGAAAAGAAAAGGGGGAGGAGGAAGGTGGTCAGCTGGGGTTGGTGTGGAAAGCCTCCCTGAAAAGCAGTGTCTTTAATTGCTTCTTAAAAGTCCACAGGGAGGGAGCTATATGGAGCTCATACGGAAGCTGGTTCCATAAAGTTGGAGCCACCGCAAAGAAGGCCCTACCTTTTCTGGAGGATTCATCAACCTCCCTCGGGATAGCCACCTGGAGGAGCCTCGACTGGGATGACCTTGTGGGTCAGGCAGATTACATTAAGGAGAGATGCTCTGACAAGTAACATGGGCCCAAACCATGAAGGGCTTTGTATGTGAGTGTCAAAACCTTGAACCTGATCTGGGACACTGTGGGCAACCAGTGGAGGCGAGCCAGAACTGGAGTAATGTGATCAAATTTACTTGCACCAACCACCAGTCTGGCTGCCGCATTCTGGACCCACTGAAGTCTCTGGATCAGGTTCAAGGGAAGCCCCACATAGAGGGCATTGCAGTAGTCGACCAGGGAGATAACCAGGGCCTGCACCAAAGTCCTGAGGGAGTCCTCATCTAGGTAGGGGCTAAATTGGGCAATTAGCCTAAGCTGATTGAAGGCTGATCTGGACACGGCTGCAGTCTGGGACTCCGAATAGAGAGCTGGGTCCAGAATAATGCCCAAATTACGCACTTGGTCTCTAAACTGGAGGGGAGTACCATACAACCTAGGGACCATCCCCCCTAACCTATTGGATGTCCCCACCAGGAGCAAAATCTCTGTCCAGGTTCAGTTTGGGGCTGTTAGCCCTGGTCCATTCACTGCAACCAGGCAACACTCCAGTGTCTGGATGGCATCTATTGCAGAGGTGGTAATGGAGAGATAGAGTTGCATGTCATCAGCAAACAGATTACACCTTATTCCCAAACTCCTGATGACCTCCTGCAATGGCTTACCATAGATATTAAACAGCATTGGGGATAGTGCCGATCCCTGAGGAACCCTACACTGAAGGGTCCAAAGTGCCAATACCTCCTCCTGTAGCTGAACTCTCTGGATATGGTCCTCAAGGAAGGATCAGAGCCAGCTCAATGCTAAGCCCCCAATCCCAACCTCAGAGAGCCTGTCTAGGAGGATACTGTGGTCAACAGTATCAAAAGCCACTGAGAGATCTAGGAGTCCAACAGGGTGCATCTGCCCCTATTAGCTTCCCTTAAAAGGTCATCCTGCAGCATGACCAATGTCGTCTCAGTACCCCGTTGCGGCCTGAATCCAGACTGGAATGGGTCAAGGCAATCCTGCTCCTCCAGATATGACTGCAGCTGATTGGCCACCACCCTCTCAATCACCTTGCCCGGGAATAGTATGTTAGTGATCGAATGGAAATTATTAAGATTGTCCAACGCTAACTAGGGGAGTTTGCTGATGGGTTAGACAATGGTTTCTTTTAAGCGGTGATGAATTAATAATGTTCATGACCCAATCAATCATAGCCTCCTTCGTGGCTCTGATCAGCCACACTGGGCAAAGATCCAGCGAGGAGGTGGTGGGCCTACAGCTAGCCATCACTCTGGAGGCTTCCTCCTTTACTACAGGGTCAAACTGAACCAACTGGGCAATAGGAGATGGGGCAGCAATGGTCACCCCTGGATCAGCTAAATCAGTGGTTCTTAACCTTTGTTACTCAGGTGTTTTTGGACTGCAACTCCCAGAAGCCTTCACCACCAGCTGTGCTGGCTGGGGTTTCTGGGAGTTGCAGTTCAAAAACACCTGAGTAACAAAGGTTAAGAACCACTGAGCTAAACTACTGGTGGAGTCAAGGTCAGCACGAATGGCCTCGATTTTTGTTCTAAAAAAGGCTGCAAACTGATCGCTGGTGAACTCAAAATGAGGTATCAAATGGCCAGAACTGGTAAGGTCACGGACCACCTGGAACGATTCCGCTTGTCGGTTCGCAGCCTCACCAATCCTCCAGATGTTAAAAGCCTTTCCTGCCCGTTTAAGGGCATTAGCATATTTATTGGTCATCGTCTTAACTGCAGCCCTATTTTGTGCCTGATCTCTTCTCCACCTGCTCACTAGCCATCTCCTTCATAACCTCATAGCCTGCAGCCCCTCAGTATACCAAGGAGCAGTGCGAGCTCTGGAGTAGCAAGGGTGTTTGGGGGCGATCATGTCAGCTGCCCGGGTTGTCTCCAGATACCATCTCTTGACCTGGGCTTTGACAGGGTTGTCTATCAGGTCGGCTGGAAGCTCTCCGAAAGCCTCTTGGAACCATTCCGGGTCAAGAAGCCTGCGAGGGCGGACCATTTTTACGGGTCTGTTCTCCCCGTGGAGGGGGGTCGTGATAGACAGATTGAATCTTAGTAGGAAGTCATCTGTCCAGGTCAGAGGGCGGGAGTTCACAGTGCCTCCCCTCAGATCACTATCCACCTTTGCAGTTGAGAATGCCAGGTCCAGAGTATGGCCAGCTGAATGTGTAGGGCAGATGATATGTTGGGATAGGTTCATGGCTGTCATGGCAGCCATGAACTCCAGGGCTGGATAGTTCTAGTTTGGAATGGATGTTGAAGTCCCCAACTATCAATAACCTGGGTAACCTCAACATCGCAGCCGAAATGAACTCGGCCAGCCCTGGCAGGGATACAGTTTGGTCACGGGGAGAACGGTACACCAGCACCATTCCAAATCTATCCCTATGTGCCACAGTCAGGTGCAAACACTTCTGGGCTTGAAAGCGAGGCAGCCCAACTGGCATGTATAGAGTCTCTGTAGACTATTGCAACCCCTCCGTCCTCCCCTCCAATCTGCCCTGATGCTACATGGTATAACCTGGGGGACACATCTGAAAGAGGGCCACCCCTCCCAGATCGCCCACCCAGGTCTCTGTGATACATGCCAGGCCTGCATTCTCTTCCTCAATGAGGTCCTGGATCAGATTGAACTTACTATTAACAGACCTGGCATTAATAAGCAAGGAGGGTCAGATTGGAGGCACAGCTGAGCTGGTACCCATCCACTTGTCGGGGAATGGCAAGGTCAGAGTATGTGACAGGCACCAATTGCCTGGCATGTGGTCTTCTGTAATGATAGGCCCTACCTCCCACAGCCTACTTTCCTTGGCCTGACACCACCTGGATGGCACAGTTGTCCATTGAGACAAGACTTTCTCCCACACTGACCCAAATTTACAGGGAAGGAAAAACAAAAACAAAATAAATATATATAAATCAAACCAACTGCCAGGTTGCACCAAGAACAAAAAACAAAATAAATAGATATGAACCAAACAACTGCCAGGTTGCACCAACACTCGAAAAAGGTCTCTAGCAAATAGTAATAACAACAACAGTAAGGGGGGGGGGAATACAAAAATTAAGGCTAAAACCCCTATCTGAGAAATCCTAATATGTAGACCCCAGGAAAAAAAGAATAGGATATAAACAAAGCAGCACAAAATACCCTCCCCACACTTCCACCACATCAAGAACAATCCCCATGAAGCATAAATCATAACTAAAATAGAAACCCAAATAGCAAGTAGAAATATCCCCACTCAAGAGAAGAGAACTGAATTATGGTTATTAACTAGGGCAGTGATGGTGAACCTATGGCACGCGTGCCCCAGGTGGCACGCGAAGCCCTTTCTTATGGCACGCGAGGTATTGGCCCACCTACCCTCCCTTGTGGAGGCAAACCTTATGAGCCGGCTGCAGCCAGGATTCCCCCTTCCGCTGCCACTTCCTGGTCCTCTGGGTTCATCGCTATGATTCCCCCTTCTGCTGCCACTTCCTGGTCCTCTGGGTCCGTCGCTATGATTCCCCCTTAAACTTCCTTATCCTTGTCCTCTGGGTCCGTCCCTATGATTCCCCCTGAAACCGCCACTTCCGGTTCCGGACTTCCGGGCGGCACGACAGCCACTGGTTTCTCCCCCCACCCCTCATTTTGGGCACGCGAGCACAAAAAGGTTTGCCTCCACTGAACTAGGGGGAAAAACAAAACAAAAACCACATACACACCAAAAAACAATTGACTGCACTATACCAAATAAATTAAAAAATAAAATTAGAAAATAAATTGAAAGATAAATTGCTGAGAGACAAAGCAATTCCAATGCCAGGTGAAAGGCCAGTCCAGGGAAGATCTTCATTTTGGTTTTAAGCAAATAGATGTCAGCTTATGAGGGGCCAAGTTGAACATTGGAGGTTCAAATGAAAGTCCAACTGTCCCTCCAGCCATGCCGGCCTAACAGTCTGTCGGGTTCGCCATAGTGATCTCCACTGTCCATGATTTCTACCTTTACACTGCACAAAGGAGGCTAGTCGCCATCTTAGATGTCTTCCTTCTAATGTCCTCTAGCAATCCATGGCTTCCCAGACCAGGACCAATACCAACATTTGCCCAGAATCTTTAGTTTATAACTTCTGTATGAAATCTTGTTAAACTGTGAATCACTTCATTCATTGGCTAGCCACACTGAAAGGCTTATTTCTAATTGTGCAGTTGGAAAAACAGTATATATCTCTAGTTCTGTAAGATCTAGAGGTTTATTTATTTTTTTAAATGAAAGTCTAGAATCCAGATTAAGCAATGGGCTAAGTGGGGCATATTTAAAATCTGAATAAAAACATTGTAACATAATTTTATATCTGGTATTATAGAGAGAAATGGCCCATTCACATAGGCAGGTTATCATATGATAACAATAGTTCTCAATTAGGGATGGGATTTTCAGATTTCCAGTACTCCCACTCCCAGAATTTGCCTAAAATTCTCTAGGCACAATTCTGCGAGTGGGAGAGCACAAACCAGAATGCAAAAGAGATGTTCTTTCATGTGTTTCTACTTTGAAGAAGAAGGAAACAAACACCCTTGTGCCCCTAATATTTGAGTGCTTCCTGGGAGTCATCCTGTGCTTCATGGGAAATGTAATTCTGTGAGAGGCTTTGTTTATAGAGTCTAATGGTTAGCAAGACCTCACCTTCCATGAAGCATTGGGGTGACTCCCAGGAAATATTGGGATTCTATGAAGCACAGTTCATTTTCTTCTTCTTTAAAAGAGAAACATGTGAAGCAAAACAGATAATGCAGGTAGAAATACACCTCTATTGCCTTCTGGTTTTTGCTCTCCCACTACCAGAATTCTGCCAGGGGGATTCTAGGCAATTTCTGAGAGTGGCAATCCTACAAACCTGAAAGTCTTATCCCAATTGTCAATTGACTACACCATAACTATAAATGTTTTATTACCTGATGTTCATTCTGACACAGTCGATTGAAGCACCTTAAAAACCTAACAGATTTATTTCAGTGTGAGCTTTGTGGATTACAGTCTGTTTTCTTAGACGCAAGTGGATTTTAATATGCAAAAGCACACAGTGAAATAAAATAGTTAATCTTTAAGGTATCACAATTCTTTCTTTTATTTTTGTTATACACACTGAAGCAGACTAACAAGGCTACCTTGAAAAATACTTGGAGAAACATCAGGTGTGGAATAACTGAGCTAGAAGGGACCAAGTGACAAAACGGATTCGGAGAAACATCTCAAAGGTTAACAGTTCAATTGTGGGAATGGGTAGCAGAAATGAAACTAAAAAAGGAGCCAAGTTAGAGGAAAATCTTTGGTGAAGTGCATCTTCAAAAGGATTCATTTCAAGGACTGATTTCAAAGCTTATTGAAATCTGTCTAGATTGTGTCCCACATTTTAAAAGCAGAATCAAAGTGTAAAAAAAATGTAAATCACCTGCTCAGAAATTTGTTGTCAGATTATGTGCCATATTGAAGCTATAGAGCTCAATCAGAAATCAACCCATGTATGTGTGTGTATATTTCAAATGTGCTGTAAATGGATTGAGCTGGGTTGCCATATGGCCTTTCACTTCTCTACCGGTGTCCCACTGGGTTAAAATGAGATTTGCACAAGAAGCAAAAGCTGATCATGCCCTTTTGGCATAATTATCTTTTATTTGCTCATTATCCTATTGCTACCTTCAGAACTACTCAGCCACAAAATACTGGCATTCAAAAATTTCTGGTTCCTGATTTACAGTTCTCCTACTGCGTATCTTCTGAGCAATTTTAGTTGTTGTCCCTTTATTCCTTGTTTACCCTTCTTCTCCTAGTTTGTTTTGGAGTGGTTGTGGAAGTAAGGAACAGGTAACATTAGAGCATTAGCACCTAAGTGTTAGATTGTGGTTTATTGTACCCAGACAAGCTCAAGTTCATAAATTAACAGTAAATCCTTATTTTACTTTAAGAGTTTGGGTTGCACACCAGTGTGCAAATTATCCACACTTGTTTAATAAACCAGGGTTCCTAGTTTATTCACAATGTGCCTCATGGTGCAGTGGTTAAACTGCTGTACTGCAGCCAAAACTGCTCGCAACCCAGGGTTCAATCCCAGGTAGCCGGCTCAAGGTTGACTCAGCCTTCTATCCTTCTGAGGTCGGTAAAATGAGTACCCAGCTTGCTGGGGGCGGCGGCAATGTGTAACCTGCTTAGTAGGCATACTTCAGTCTCGAGAGACTATGGTAATGTGCTCTGAATAGAGGTCTTGGACCAACGTCTTGTGTGGCTGAGAAGGCCAATTCGAGAGTGACAATCCCACTCTGAAGACAAATACAATATGTCCCCTGTCCAGCTCCCTGATTATGCTGGTTTTGGGACTGCCTCTTTGCCTCGGCCTGCTGGACAAGGGTCTCTTCAAATTGGGAGAGGCCATGCTCCACCGCCTGCCTCCAGGCTGAACGCTCAGATGTCAAAATTTCTCATCTGTTGAGGTCCATTCCTAAGGTCTTCAGATCCTGCTTGCAGATATCCTTGTATCGCAGCTGTGGTCTTCTTCTGGGGCGCTTTCCCTGCACTAATTCTCCATACAGGAGATCTTTCGGAATCCGACCGTCAGCCATTCTCATGACATGCTCGAGCCAACGTAGACGTCGCTGTTTCAGTAATGTATACATGCTAAAAATTCCAGCTCGTTCTAGGACTACTCTGTTTGGAACTTTGTCCTGCCAGATGATACCAAAAATGCGTCGGAGACAATGCATATGGAACGTGTTCAGCTTCCTCTCCTGCCCTGCACAAAGGGTCCAGGACTCACTGCAATACAGGAGTGTACTCAGGACACAGGCTCTATAGACCTGGATCTTGGTATATGCGGTCAGCTTCTTATTAAGCCATACTCTCTTTCTGAGTCTAGAGAACATGGTAGCTGCTTTGCCAATACATTTATCCAGCTCGACATCTAGGGAGAGAGTGTCAGAGATTGTTGAGCCAAGGTACATGAAGTCATGAACAACCTCCAATTCTTGCGTGGAGATGGTAATAGAGGGAGGTGAGTCCATGCCCTGGCCCATGACTTGTGTTTTTTTCAGGCTGATTGTTAATCCAAAGTCTTGGCAGGCCTTACTAAAATGATTCATAAGTTGTTGGAGCTCTTTAGCAGAATGGGCAACAACAGCTGCATCATTGGTGAAGAGGAAGTCCCGCATGCATTTCAGCTGGACTCTGTTCTTCGATCTCAATCTAGAGACATTAAAGAGCTTTCCATCTGATCTGGTCCGGAGATAGACACCTTTTGTTGCAGTTCCAAAGGCGTGCTTCAGGATGACAGCAAAAAAGATCCCAAAGAGGGTCGGCGCGAGGACACAGCCCTGTTTCACTCCACTTCGGATGTCAAAGGGATCTGATGTTGAGCCATCAAAAACTACAGTGCCCTTCATTTCCTCATGAAAGGACCTGATGATGTTAAGGAGTCGAGGTGGACATCCAATCTTAGGAAGTATTTTAAAAAGGCTGTCCCTGCTAACCAAATCAAAGGCCTTTGTAAGATCTATGAAGGCCACAAAGAATGGCTGTTGTTGTTCCCTACATTGCTCCTGCAACTGTCTGAGGGAAAATACCATGTCAGTGGTGGATCTGTTAGCTCGAAATCCACACTGTGATTCTGGATAGACTCTGTCTGCGAGCACCTGGAGCCTCTTCAGCACAACACGGGCAAGAAGCTTCCCTACAATGCTGAGAAGAGAGATGCCACAGTAATTATTGCAGTCGCCCCGTCGCCTTTGTTCTTGTACAATGTGACGATGTTTGCATCCTTCATGTCCTGTGGTACTCTAGCAAGGTACTTCCCTCCAGCAAAGAGAAAAGATTTCATACAGCTCAGTGGTGATGGTCTCTTTACAGCACTTCAGCACTTCAACAGGGATGTTATCCTTCCTAGGTGCCTTGCCGGAGGCGAGGGAATCCAAGGCCGCTTTTATTTCTGCTAAAGTTGGTTCGCTGTCCAACTCTTCCAAGACAGGCAGGCACTCGATGTTATTTAATGCCTCTTCGGTTACTGCATTCTGTCTGGAATATAGCTCAGAGTAGTGCTGCACCCAGTGTTCCATCTGCTGTGCTCGGTCTTGGATGATCACGCCTGTAGCAGACTTCAAAGGAGCAGATTTCTTCTATATTGGACCTAAAGCCTAGCCTGCATAATTAACTTGTAAACTGCCCAGAGTGCTTTAAGCGCTATGGGGTGGCATATAAATAGCACTCTTTTTTTTGCTTTGGTCAGTGTCTTCATCTTAAAATTCGGGCATAGCTGCCTATATAGCCCTGTTCAAATCTTCACATGAGGTATAATGATAAACAGAAAGTTACAGGGAACATTTTGGGGATGTGGGAGAGTGCAGGTTAGGACTTACATGAAACAAGAGGCATATTAAAGCATATCACATTGTTTTAAAAGTAAATAGTGACGTAATATTGTGATTTCTTTAACTGTGTTTTAACATTATAGCTTTTCATTTGTTTTATTTGTATTGCAGTGATTTTTTAAAAAACTGTGAGCTGTCCCGAGCCCCAGTTCTGGAAGAAAAGTGGCAAATGAGCCACTTTGGGCGTAAAACAGTAAAACCAAATCTATTCTGGATCCCAGAAGGATTGCGATAAATACTTAGAACATATATTTCATAAAGTGCCTAACAAAACAGAAATGCTATAGCAGGACACTTCTACCTTTGTCGGCTGCTGTGAATCTAAAAGATGGAGTCGTAGAATAGAGTGTTTCAAAGTAGGATGCTAGGTCTTCTAGATTGGGAGTATATGGTGCTAAGGCAAGGGTTGTAGCTGAGCAAAGGCAAAGTCCTTGTGATCATCACTTACTCTGCACTCATGCTGGAAACTATAAAGTGCTAAAGCAGCCTAATTTAGTTCTCCCACCACTGGTTTTCCAATATTATTTTTCTGCCAACTTTTGAGGATCCTCAAACAGACTTGAACCCTTTTTGGACTCCCTAAACAGTACCATTTGAGATTAAAAAAAAGTTTTGTGGTTTTGCATATCTTGAGGTTTGCCCAAGAATGCTCATATCTACCTCTGTTTCTCTGTGTCTTTGTTTTAGTTCTAATCCTATCAGTTTGCTGTAAGAGCAAAATGTTGCAATGTGGACCAGGTCTGTTTAGAGCACCAACCAGCAATGCCTTTTTATTTACATTAGGCTTCTCTTTTCTCACTTTTCCTTTCTTTCCCCATACAGACACACAGTACTTGTGGGCACTAAATGTGTGAAGTATTTTGAGCCCTCTCTCCCATTCATTAGCCTTTCCCCTCCTTGATGTTGTTTTCTGTTCGGGGCTAAATTTAAAATTCTCCCAGCCTGTTTGCATCTTCCTCTCATATATGGATTCTGCTGCTTTGGCCACATAAGGGATCAACATTTGAAGAATGAGGTTAATAGTATTAGCATATATTGATGATGACTGTGATGATGATGAGACCTGTAAAGTATGTCTTTCATAACTAGTGAAGAATTAAGTAACACAGGAACATTCCCTGAAAACGGAAGAGAATAGTATGGATAAATTAAGGAAGTGAGTGCATGAAGAAAAGGAATTACATTGCAACTTGGATGCATGAAACTAAATGACAAGGGAGGCCTGGTGACTTCAAGTTGTTCTTGTATTTTCTTTCTGTCCAGCTTTGCCCTGGCCTTCTTTCAGGTCATGCCCTTCCTCTTTATGGAATGATTTTGGTTAGGATGCTCTGATTTTAATCCCCATGGATTGAATGCATTTAATGGTTGTCTCAGAAAGGTTTATTTCTCTCTTTTTAACTGCCTCTAAAAGCTTTCCTTATGTTCCTGATAGGCATTTTTCTGTCTTCAGGAGAGGGGCTTTTTTTTCCATTCTAAAAGTAAGCTGAACGAAAAATATTTAGAATAATCCATTAAAACATGAGAGTACATTCCTACATATTAAGCAGTGGCAGTGTGCCCAAATGAATGTTTGTTACCAGTTTTTAGCAAATGAAATAGCTCAAATACTTGAGGAAATAAATTTATTTTGTACATTAAAACAAACAGTGATTGTGTCCTAATACATAAGCAGCTTTATGTTTTCCGAAGTCAGGAATATAGATGGTTGAAATAAAGAAGCTGCCTGTAAATTCTGAGGTCCAAAGGGACAACTTCATAACATCCATATCTGTTTTCCATTCACACTTCATTGCAGAGTTTAGGAAGAATTTATTTTCACTTATAATGAAAATAATGACAGGGCAGAGAAATTAACAATCTTGTCATTTTATTTATTTGACTTAAAAGTAACTTTGTGCTTCAAATATAATATGTTACAGTGAATGTTTGTAATTAATTATCCTTTTTAATATAAGAATCTTGACAATTCCAGACTAATGTGAATGTCAAAAAGATATACACAAACACACATATATATATACATACATACATATATATATATATACATATACATATACACATATATACATACACATACACACACACACACATATATACACACACATATACATACACACATACACACACTAGAAATGTTGGCATTTACAGTTCTTTTTAACATTCAATTATCTCTATGAAAAAGAGAGACAATTGTATGTCTGTATACTTTTAAAAAAATTCAGGGGGAAGAAGGCTTACAGTGACATATAAAACCCATTAATCTGTATGAACATATACATTCATGGCATTCACAGAAATAATTTGAGACTTCAAGCATTTGCATGCTCAGTGTTCACTTGCTTAATCTTTCTCTCTCTATTTTTGTAAGCAGGGAGGGTTTGGTCCCATTACTAATTTCCCATTGCTAAATAGTGTTTTAGCAGGCTAGAAATTTAGTGTTCTGGTGGCTTTTCTGACAGTGCTGGCAGGCTTGTTTATACATGCTTAGCTCTATCTTCAGGGAAACCTCTGTAAAATATAGCCTGTGTGGTATACTGGATAGTATTGGACTGGGGCCTGAGAGATCCAAGTTCCAGTTTCCAGTCATTAATGTATCTCAATGAATAGCCTTGAGTCAGTTGCACACTTTCAGCGTGACCTAACTCAAATGGCTATTGTGAAGATAAAAATGGGGATGAGGACCCTATAATGCATTTTGAGCTCACTGGAGGAAATATGGGACATAACGTAAGAAATTAGTAAAACAATTAGCTGTTCAAATCTGTCACAACAGTTTCTGTGTACTTGTTCATTGCAGTGGTAATGTTATAATTCATAATGGTCTTTACTGCCAAGCTGTGCAACCAGACAGAACACAAAGTTTTGGTTTGTTTCTGGTCATCACTGGTAGGAGCTGAGAGAGAAGATGGAGATGCATCTGGCTGCACTTGCACATGTCCTCGAGGAACATGCCTGGCTAGAAATATGGAATAAATGCATGGCTGTTTGTGTTGGCACATGCTGGTAGCAGACTTTACACAGAACAGCATGGCTCTGCCAGCATCACGTAAACCAGGCTTGTATTCCCTCACTCTGTTGATACAAGGCCCTGCCCTCTTACTTGGCAATGGGCCTTTACTGCTGATTTAAGAAACAGGAGAAACAACTGTAAAGTGAAGAGTTAAGGTATTAGATGGGACATTTAGATGCCACGTTTTCAGTTTCAGCAATTATTCAGTATGTAATTTCTTCTTCCAGTTTTTTTCTGTTCAGTGGAGGAATTGCACTGATTATACATGTCACAGACTAGAGACATAGTATGGTAATTAGCTTTGTTGCTGTACACTGAAAATGTATTTATTATTAACTATTTTAACTGTTTTGGAGACTAATTTCCTGGTCCCTCTTGTGCTCTATACTAGTGGTTCTCAAACTTGGCTTCCCAGATGTTCTTGGACTGTAACTCCCAGAAATCCTGGCCAGCACAGCAAGTGGTGAAGGTTTCTGGGAATTGTAATCCAAGAACATCTGGGGACCCGAGTTTGAGAACCACTGCTTTATACCATGAGGAGTACTTCTGCAGTTAGGAGATCTATTGGATTTTTGTCTGTTTAATTATTGTTATCTGGAAGTATCTGTTTGTTGGATAGGCTTATGTAGTCCTATGTGTGCATTCTCTTGTATGTATATAGCTTGGTTAACAATTCCACCTGTTTCTGCCAGTTTGATCTTTCTGGTGTTTCTATTTGGCTGAATGCATCAGTGTGGTTGTTCTGATAGCACCCACTAGCTAGGCAGTAGCTGGCACGCAGATGCTTTTTATTGAAATTGTTGGACAGGTTCTGCAAAACTTCTCCTTGCTTGCACCATGTACCTTTGGCTCATCATTATTTTATCTCCAATGTTTTTTTATTGGTAGGTGATTAAATATACCTTGGTTGTGTGCAGGATATAAAATGTAGCAAGAGAAATCTGTGAAAGAAACTGAAAAGTTTTGAATTGAATCGGTTCATGTTACACTACATTAGATTCATGTAAACCATCCAGGAGTTAGTTACTTGGTCTATCTGTCTATCTGTCCTGGTTTTCAGGATGGCTTTATTATGGTTAAACACATAATTATGAAGTGAACTTCACATCATTAAGGAAACTTTGCAATACAACAGTTAAGAGCCAGTGTGAAGTAGTAACTAGTATGTTGGACTGGAACCTCATAGATTCAGGTTCGAGAATATGCTGAGCGGTGAGAACTTGTTGGGTGATTTTGAGCCATTCACTTGCAACCTGACCTACCTCATAGGGTCATCAGGAGGATAGACTAGGGAGGAGGAGACCTATGCACAGGAATAAAATATAAATGTAACAAAACCAAATAATGAATGCAAGTAATAATATAGATAGGCTTTGTGGGGGAAAACACCTGTTGAAACTACCACTTCTTTTCTCAGGGCAACATGGCCCTTCAGGAGCCCTGGGGTGGAAACTGCAGGGTGGGGCACATAGGGAGATGAATGGTGAACAGATTCCCAGGCTCATCTGACATTTCTCTTATTATTTCTCAAGCATTTACAAAATAAAAGTCCAAGTTTGGAGAGAACTCTAAAGGAGTGTATTCTGAAATTAGCATCTTTGTATCAATGATTAAGAACTATTATATTTGTTGCACTTTGTTGAACTTCTGCTAGATTTTATGAAATGTGGAAGAATTGAGTTTTTCTTGATTGTAATCATGAACCGAAGACAGACATAATATCAGCATTAAAAGTACATAAAAAAGAGAGGGGAAAATGGGTTCAACTATGCCACTTCTTTCCTCAAGAAAATATAGAAACTTACTAAGTATGACTATGCATCTTCAGCAGAGATGTCAACTGATGAAAAATTGGTTTTGAGTTAGTTTCATGTAGTTGTATCTTTATGCAGTACAGTATTTGATGTTTGATATCCTGATCCACATCCTAGTGATAAGATTTTGTATTCTCTATCAGTTGCTGGGGCTGGCTGTATAGCTCAGTAGTTTAGGTATCTACCCATTGAGCCAGAGGTTGGGAGTTTGATACCCCACTGTGCCTCCAGGGAGAAGAACCAGCTTATGTGGCCTTGGGCAAGCTGTATGGTCCCAGGATGCTCCTAGAAGAAGGGGGTGGTGAATCACTGCTGTGTATTCTGTACTTCGAAAACCCTGGAAAGGGTTGCCGAACGTCAGAATTGATTTTACAGCATGCAGTTATTATTATTATTATTATTGTCAGTTGCTGGAGCTGAAAACCTAAGTGAAACCATGATTAACCAGTAGGAGGCGATTTTGATCTGTTGATAGGGAGATCAAATGCAAAGGAAGATAGGGCTTCTGCGCCTTTCACAGTTGTATAGAAAGAGAAATTTGGAGATTCTGTGGGCTTAAAGAGAAAGCTTTTATTCTACAATCACTTTGTTCCATTCATAGGATTTTACAGTAAGAACAGAGGATGTTATCCCTGAAATATAACTCTTCTGTATTGTCTCACTGATTTTTCCTTCTTTTTTCTTACAAAAAAAAAACCATTAAGGAGGAAGGTGTGAAGTATTTGTATATTTATATTTACTACGTTTCTACCCCACCTTTCCACTACAGAATAGCACTCAAAGCAGCTTACAGATATCAGAAATGAATAAAAACCAAGCAAAGAGAAAATAGATTCATACATAAAGTTAGAATCTGCTTAGTCTCATAAGGAAGATGGTGGATATCATCACAATAAATACTGAATAGTTTTATAAGGCAGATGAGAGAGACGGAACTGCCTGCAGTTCTTAGAGGAGTGTATTCCACTTCCCCTTTTCTTCACTCCTCCTCCTGAATCAGAGAACCTGTTTGCTACAATTTTTGAGAAACATGGCCTGCTACATCATCTCAGCCTGACAAACTGTGGTCACCTTTAATCAGGGACTGCTTAATACAAACCAGCTCCTTTATCTGTGGGCTAGGAAGCTGACCTAGCCCAAACAAACCTCAGTCAAGATTGAAGCTGGTTTGTTTCAAACAAATCATAATCACGGACCACATCCTGTCAGGCCTGAACAACAAGAAACTGTATTCAATTAAAAAATGAAAGTGTCTCTTTTTTTTCTTGGAAGTCACCCGAGAGCATGTAGACCAACCTGAGAGTTACCCTTGTAGTGGCTGCATTTTCTTTGATAGCATTAAGAGCCCTCCATCTGGAAGCATTTGCTGTCTTTAGATGTTTGTCTGAGCTATAGATGTGCAGATTGGCAAGACCATGTGTGCTGGTTCCATCCTGTGCATCCTACTGCATGGTCCACCCTCTGTCCGTGACCTTTCCTCATTGATGAGCAGGGTCTGGATAGGTGTTCTACTAGCATCCAAGGGAAATGGGGACTGTGATTACAAAGATGTGTACGAGTAGCATGTCTCTTTAGACAGTGAGATTTGAGGAGCCAGAGCATCAGTGCCAGCATGTTTCACCACATAAGCTTACACAATAGGCTTATTTAACATTTGTAAATCTGACATATTGAAGCAGTGAACCTCCTTTTTGAAGGCTAGACTGAGGGTCCAGAGTCAGAATGAAGTGAAGCGGATTATTACTAGGAATTTACTAAGAAAAGTGGAGAAGGCATAGGATAATGGGAAGGAGCAGTTCAGGGGAAACCTGGGAGAGGTGAAGGGGCCGTAAGAGGGAGAGGTCCAGTGGAAAAAGACTGTAGAAAGAAGCAGTTTGGCAGGGATGGGGAGAAGTGAGGGAAAATTAGCTGGGGAAAAAAAACATTTTGCTGGCATGTGGCTAGTTATTTCATTCTTAATACCATCGATTCTACTTTCATTACGTCACTGAGCTCCATCTTCATAGTGTAATGTAATCGAGGCAAATGTTTATATAATTTTTAACCTGGTCAGGTAGCTTTAAGTTTTGTTTAATATGATCCCTTTCTTTCTTTCTTTTTTCCAGGAGATTTCACAGATTTAGATAACCAACCTTAATTCCAGTATGCTTAAAAGGAAACAGAGTTCTAGGGTAGAGGCCCAGCCAGTAACAGATTTTGGTCCTGATGAATCTTTATCGGACAATGCGGATATCGTGTGGATTAATAAGCCAGTAAGTCTTAAATACCACTTCTGTCAGCCAATCTGAGCATGATCAAGCCAAGTTAAACATTTTTTGGTCCCATTAACTTTAGCTTGAGAAAACGTACTTTTCAAAAGTACATTCTCCCTTCAAATCCCTCAATTTCTGTGTTGATTGAGGAGTTCTGGGAAGTGACTCCTAAGCTCTAACTTCATTGCAAGAAACAGGCATGAAGTGGTAAAATCTCTGCCCTTGGATTCAGTGGGACAAATGCTTAGCTTTGGTTGGCTCATGCCATGTACAGTTTATCTCATAGATATGTGAAAATGTCTGATTTCTGATACATGTGTTTTTAGTATTGATTTTATTTACAATTTTATATAAACGCATACATACGTGTGTGTGTGTGTGGCTGAGAAGGTCAATTCGAGAGTGACAATCCCTTCCACACTGAAGACAAATACAATCTGTCCCCTGTCCAGCTCCCTGATTTTGCTGGTTTCGGGACCTCTTTGCCTCGGCCTGCTGAACAAGTGTCTCTTCAAATTGGTTTCATTATATATGAAAAAATAAATATTTCTTCATTTTTTTTCTTACTCTCGCTTTCTTTTTGAATGCAGAACTTTGTTCCAATCTGTAGGTTGTAGGGTCCCATTAAAGAAATAGTTAAATGTCAAATATCTCTTAATAATAATAATAATAATGTTGAAAGTGATCAATATCTTGTTACTGCTATTTATTTTTCAGTGGGTGCACTCTTTACTACGCATCTGTGCCATCATCAGTGTCATTTCTGTTTGCATGAACACCCCAAAGACCTTTGAGCATTATCCTCCTCTTCAGTATGTGACATTTGCTCTTGATACACTACTGATGTTCCTCTACACAGCAGAGATGATAGCAAAGATGCATATCCGTGGCATAGTCAAGGTGAGTTTTCCAAAAATCATTGTTTTTCGTGAAAACATGTAAAAGTATTTTGTGCTCTGATTCTAAACCAGATATAGGGAACAGTCTCCAGATAATGTTGGACCATACTTCCTGTTATCAGTCTCCATTATCTATGCTGGCCAGGGTTGATAGGAGTTACAGTTTAGCCATACCCAGTTCTCTACCCCAGTTCCAAGCAAATTAGCAAGTTCCACTGATCGGAATGCAATTTAGTTCACATCATGTTGCATTCCACTCTAGAACATGTTTATCTGACATAAACCACGTTGGTTTTAAAAGCAAAGTTCAGGACCAGGACTTGTTCTATTGTATTGCTTCATTTTCAAAATTCCATCCGTTATTGTGTGTGTGTGTGTGTGTTTTCTTTGTGCTTATGTGTGTGATGGAGAGAGGGGGGACGAAAGATTCTGCACATCTGCATTTTAATATAAATGATTGGATAATGTGCCAATTATGTGCTAACTTGTGATAGTGGTTGAAAAATTATACCACCATAATTCCATTGACATAAATTTCACCAATGGGAATATGCCAATGAGCATAACTAATAGAATTCTGGCCATTATATATTTATCTTTTGACACCTTTTATATTATGACAACAGTATTTAATATAGATCAAGGAGGAATTCTATAGTACTTTAGAGATTCTATGTTATACTAGAATAACAGAGGAGCCTCATGGCACAGTGGCTAAACTGCAGCCAAAACTCTGCTCACAACCCAGGTTCAATCCTAGGTAGCTGGCTCGAGGTTCATGTTAAGCAACATCACTGTGTGGTCCAGAGAGGGTCATGCCCTGAACCCTTCACAGCATCCTTCTGAATTGATCCTGGCTTGTGTTTGGATCATGCTGTGAGAGATTTGCATGAGAGAGATTGCAAATTTTTTGTTTTTGAGAGATTTTAAAAAAACAAACCCAAAAACCCCAAAACAACAACAATAAAAAACCCAACAGAAAGATCACCATTTGCTGTTGGTGGGATATGACCATGTCAAGAGTCCTGAAATATTCTTCTAAGTCAGGTCCTGTGGGTGATGTAGGTATGTCTAAACCAGTGGTTCCCAACGTTTTTCTAGTTGTGACTCCCTTTTATAATATCCAAGTAACCTGCAACCCCCCTGTCACATTTGCAAAAGAAAAAAAAAGAAAAAAAGAGGCATTTTTAATGGAGTAAAGTCATCCTTTCCCAGACAGTAGAAGCTTCTTTCTCCCCCAAAGGGCCTGTTTCTCATACACACTAACTTTAATATCCATCTCTGAAAGGTCAAGGAAGAAATTGTTTAACAAGGGCTACAACATATAGAAGGTGACCCATGACACTCCAGAAAACACTTTGCAACCACGTTGGGGGTCAGGACCCCCAGGCTGGAAAACACTGGTCTAAACCAACAACAATAGACCAGAAGCAGAAGCTATGTCTGATGTAGATACAAATATGTGTCTGGATGAGTCGCCAAGTTTTGGTGCTCATCTTGGATGCAGTTGTGTGAATCTAGATGCTGTGTGGGACTATTTGTACTTGGACTAAAGCTGGATTTTAGCTATGGAGTGTTTTAAGGGTCACGTTGCAAGAAACACAAAAAAAAGAGGATGAGAGGTTGAATTATATTTTCTGAAATGAAATAGCTGAGCCATTCTTAATAAAATCACTTATCCTATAGCAATTATTTGTTTCCATTTATCAGAGTTATTGTTTCTCATTTCTTCTTGAAAGATTTGGTATTAATTTCTGGTAATAAGGGATGAAATATTCCGGGGTTTATCTAAATATATGACATATTTTGATTATGGATGCATGCACCACATTTTTAGGGATAGAAATAGTGATTTGTTTTTGCAATCATATCCACTTCAACAGTGCATACATTGACGTTGCTTCTAGTTGTTTTCTATCTCAGTGTTTACTGTCTTTCTTATCAGACATTTCTTAGAACCCATTGACAGTTACATTTAACAATGTGCAAAATCATACTGTTTCATAAATGCAGCTAAGTCCCCATGCTTAGTATTTGATGTAATATTTTATTATTTGTCATAAGTAGTTTAGAATTGGAAACAAACTCATGCCTGATTATTCTTTAATTTCCTTTTGAAAACTAGTCAGTGACAATGCTGAAAAAAAAAAAGATCCTTGAAATTATCTTGCTTTTAACTGTGACTGTCCTATATTTTGCTTCCTGTAGAACATTTTAGTTTAGAGCTGAGAAAGGTAGAGAAAAGGGCAACCAGAAGGAATCAAGGACTGGAACAACTCTCCTGTGAAGAAAGAGTACAACATCTGGAGCTGTTTAGCTTAGAAGTAAGGTGAATAAAGGGAGACATATTAGAAATATATAAAATTATGCATGGTATGGACGAAGTATTGGGACAGAGTGTTTTTAGTCCCCACACCATAATACTAGAATCTGAAATCATCAATTGAAGTTAAATGGCAGAAGAATAAAGATAGGTAAAAAGAAGTAATTTTCACATAGTCCATATCTAAAATGTGGGGTTCAATGCCACTTGATGTGATGGCTGCCAACCTGCTTGGCTTCAAAAGGGAACTGAAATAAATTCATGGTGATTAGGTCCATCAGTGACTACTAGTCAGGATGGCTATGTATCAAAAGGCAGTATCGAAAGCAGTATGCTTCTGTACTTCAGTTGCTCGGGAACAGGATGAGATGGAGGGTGTGGTTGCACTTATATCCTGCTGGCAGGCTTCCTGTGTGCTGCTAGTTGGCTGCTGTGTGAACAGAATGTTGGACTAGATGGAACTCTACTCTGATACAACGTGGCTCTTCTTATGCAATTAATTAGCAGTGAATTTGGTACTTTCCTATGCAACAAACTGAAGTCTGAATCATCCTGACTTTTTTTTCTAGAAAGCATTTTAAAAACAACAACAGAAAGATGGGAATGCACTTATTTCTGTATTTTTATTCTACAATTATCCCCCATTCCACCCTGGCTTTTGCAGCAGCTTACAGCAATTTCAGACTATTCTTTCACTACCTGTGTTAGTTTGAGAGACTTTGAACAGCACCACCTCAAACATCAGTTGCGCTATTTGTGTAAAGGTTCAGAGACTTAATTGTGGATTCAACCAGGGATTGTTGAATTTGTTCTAGAAATCTGAAGAAGGAACACTTCCTTGTTTGCAAAGCAAAAGCGAACATTGCATCTAAATCAGTACTAGCCCAAGCACAAATTTGACTTAATAGGAATTGGGTTGTTGTCACATGATGTAAGTCACAAAAGAGCTCTTGACACAGTGCAAAACTACTCACTTTATTTAATGCTCTGTTTAGCAGTGTGTGCATCTTTTTTGAACTTGTAAGAGCAGTCATGGATAAGATGTATGGCACCAAATGAGGATAAGATGTATAGCATAAAACGAGGACAACATAATTATCTGAAGGACTGTATCCCCATCCCCCCCCCCCCCCCCCCAATATGGGCCTTCCATGTTTTTAAGATCTGGGGAAGCTTTTCTCAGTTTCAGCACCTTCCCAGGCTGGTTTGTCGAGGACGTGAGCGAGGGCCTTCTCAGTGGCTGCACCCAGACTTTGGAATGCTGGCTTCCTCCCTCTTGGCCTTCTGTCAGGCAAACACTTTCCCCTTCAGGCAGGTTTTCAAGCAATAAGTTAGGGGTTTGAAGAATGCTTTTTAAATTGACCTTAGAGATTGTTAAATGTTTCTAAAATGTTTTTAATTGTGGTTTTGGTATTGATAAATGTTTAATTGTTTTTAGTACAGTTCTTAGAGTGTTTTCAATTATGATCTTTGTATAATTTTAACTGTTTGTGAGATGTCTTGGGTCCCCCTTGAGGACAAAGGCAGAATATACATAACATAAATACATAGAATAAATAAAGTAAATCCATTTCCTTCATGCTACCATCCCCAAAAGGTTTCTTTCCAAAGTCTCCCCCCAAATAGCAAGTTCTAGAAAAGAGGATTTTTGTCAAGATGCTGACACACAGGAAGGTTTGCTTCTTCTCTGGCTGCTATTTTAATAATTTTTATGTGTATCTGCAAAGTATTAGCTTAAAACCAGAGTGAGAAAAATTCCATTTTTGGGCTTTAGCTCCCATGATAACTGGGAACTTCTAGGAGTTATACCCAAAACAGTGCATTTAACCTAATGTATATTTTGGCATTTGGTGTGCATATGAATGTGACAGACAAGATTCCATAGAGTCTTTATAATAATGTCATGTCTGTTAGCAGAACCCAGCTCCAAAGTCGCAGTGTTTATTCCATGTCTGCCTTTGGCTGCTGAGCAGGTGCAAGGTAGCCAAACACTGTGGAATTCAAATTGTATTGATATAATACAAGTTGGCAGGCCTGTGACCTGATCAGCATAGGGACATCTTTTGTTAATGTGTATCTACTTCTCTTGCCAATGTAGCCTTTTATTCCCTTGACCCATGCCTGTAAGTTACTGCAATGGTGTGAAATCCTTTTAGTCAACTTTAGTTGCCAAAAAATAAATACATCTTTTTTAAAAATAGACTTCAGCTGGTATAAAATGTCATGATCCAGCTTCTAAAGGAGTGAGAACAGGAGCATATTACAAAATGCTTCAGCACTTGTGCTGGCTTCACACTGTCTACCAGCACAATCCATGATGTTTCATTGCTTCAGTCTTACCTATACAGTTGCAGAAAATATTTTAATGACTTTTGCATATCCTCTGATCTCATTTCTTGTGAACCCAGGGTTTCAGGTGCATGGCTTCACCACAGCAGTATGCTCTTTACGGAATAGTTTGTGAAGAGTATTAACAGATGCCTGTTTGTCTCATCAGGTACACAGTATTAGAGAACTATTTCAGGCACTTCAGGAATGGAATAGTCAGGTTGGGATGCAGAAGCATTTCTTTGTTTTCCCTCAAGGGCCCTGATCCTTTGCATGTGTTTCAGATATGTGTGCTAAAAAGATCCATGTCTTTCCTGTACACCAGAACGCCCATGGGTTCCTAAAACTCCAGGCCATATTGGCTGGGGGATTCTGGGGTGTGTAAGGATGAGGTCCAAAAACCTAAGTCTCCCATGCTCCTGTGCCATTGTTTCCCATTTCCTGTGTGTCTCCCACCAGGGCCCATTACTTTTTGTGGGGTGTGTGTGTGTGGGGAGCATGGGAATAAGGAAACAGTTGAGACTAGACACCTGTGTTTGATTGCTTGTGACGTCTTCAAACAGGGTATTTTAAACTGATACTTAAATTTATTTATTTTTTTGCAATAGTTACTACTGCATAGGGACACTCTTGGGTTTGAGTAGATGGGGACACACCAGTGGTAGGCAGCCTGACAATGTTAGGCTAACACAGCTCATTCTCCAGTGTGCCACAGTAAAAAAGCAGGAACCTTAAGACTGTGAGCAAATGGCTTGAGATAAGAAAGTCAGCGAGGCAAGCCACACACTTTGTGACAAATTAGATGCATGAAACAGATACCTCTGTATTCCATAGTGTATTTGTACCATTTAGATGACATTAGTGCCAGTTTGGATCTGAAGAACAGTGAGGCGCAGCAGCAAGTGCATAGTCCAAGAGCAGTTAGTGCATTCAGAGTTCTTAGTTTGAAGTAACTCTTAAGTAATAATGATAAGAGTGGCTTTGAGCATGTCAAGGAGTCATTTTCACATTTATGTACTGTTACAGCCTTCCCCAGAGAACTAAGAAGCAGGGCAGACAGAATAATGGCATGTCTCCTACAAAGATAAAAGCCTGTCATTGAAAATGTAGAAAGCTATTAAGCTTGGCTCTGCCTCCATTGATGGCAAGGTAAAACCAAAGAAGGCATATATTTTATATCTTCCCCCAACTCACTGCTCATTTCCTTCTGGCATGAAACATTTCCCCCCATTCCTACACTGCTTTCACTTCCCCACCCCCAGGTGTCTTATTATATGAGTATACTTTTTTGCTCCACCTCTTCCCATCCCTTCTTGAAGAAATTGTGCCAAGATCTAGTCATGGAGACTTTTTTCCTCAGTAATCAAAAGGCAATGGGGGAGTACCTCTGAGGATGCACAGTGTTTCTTTCCTGACAACTCAGCAATTTCAGTCTTAAACTTCAGGCATGCTAAGAGTCTAGTTGTAGCCTGTTTCTGACTGCATGCTTAGCCAAGGATTTTGTGAAGAATTGTAGACTGAATCCACTGGTTTCATCACATACATAATTCCTCCTGCCATTTTTTTTTGTTTCTTCCTCTCCTCCTCCATTTTACCCCCGTTCTAACAGCCACAAAGCCTGTCTCTTCTTTTTAAAAAAACTTAACCAGCACAGTAAAGAAGAAGCTTTAAATATATGTATATATACAAGAAGCTTGATAGTCATCCTTTTCTGATACATTTGTATGTGTGTTCATGTGTGTGCTCATGTAAGAGAGAGAGAAGGGTTTTGGTTACAAGGACTCCTTTTGCCTTCCACCCCTCTTCAAATTTCCCCTGTACCACTTAGCAGTAGACTTGGGAGAAGCAGGAATAGCTGGTTTAGGAGAAACACAACTAATTTGCAGGTAGCCCTGATCCTCTTATGTGGAAATCTCAGAATCCCATTCAACAAATAGATTTTGAAAGAATACATTATACCAGTTTCTTTCTTTAATGTAGACCATGCAGTAGTGTGAAAGGTTTGGAGTGTGTGTGTAGCATCACTGCAGTGGTTGGGTATTAAAGATAGAGATATGTGTGTTTTGTTCAGTACCTGAGATGTGAATGCTGTGCTTCAGTTTTAGCTTCCATAGACACATGTAATGCGAGAAAGAGAAAAAGCAGCAGAAACAAAAGGTCAACCCTAGATTTGCATTTTTTCAAATCACCTTAAAAAAAATTTGCTCGATTTCTCTAGAGCTTGAAAACACAGAAGTGCTCTAAAACTATACACCGTTCCTTCCTGTTTCTTAGTAATCAGGGCAGATGTTACATAGTATTGTGTTGTGCTCCCAGTGTTAATATGGTGCCTGGCCTTGAGGCAGGGAAGAAGCAAACATATATCATAGAATCATAGAATTGTCGTAGGGTTGGAAGGGACCTTAGAGGTCTTCTAGTCCAACCTCCTGCCCAAGGCAGTAGACCTCATACCATCCTGGACCTCATACCATCCCGGACAGATGGCTGTCCAATCTTTTCTTGAAAACCTCCAGCAATGGGGCACCCACAACATTGGGAGGCATATGATCATTGCTGAGTGAAAACAGAGCCATAATTTAGACTGAAGTCCTGTGCATTACATAGATTATTCCTCCTACATCTTTAAACCAGTCAGCCCTATGCTGTAGAGGGCTACATTGTATATTAGTGAATAAACAACATGACGTCTATTGAGTTATTCGTTTTTGCTTGGGTAGGGGACATGGGGCCCTCCATGTGTTGATAGATTGCAACCCCAGTCAACAGTCAATGAGATATTTTCTGGTGCTAGGACCTTAATTCTTTTATGCAAATTATGTGTTTTGTGCATGTTTTCTTGCAGAACATGTATAAAACCACAATAGCTGTAGACTTCTACAAATCTGTAGCACTGTGTAGGTTCTGTGCATCTTTTAAAACAATCTTCTAGTTCTTCCATGCTTAATTACTTTGTGTGTGCACTTACCTTCCTTATTAAGGGTGTGGGACCAGTTTTGCAGAGAAACATTTCACATAAATTGCAAAAACCAAGATGATACAAAAGGCATTTTTGTCTCACTTGCAAAAACCTAGATGATACAAAAGGCATTTTTGTCTCACTTGCAAAAACCTAGATGATACAAAAGGCATTTTTGTCTCACTCTCATGCTAGAAGCAAGGAATCTTGTGCAGCTTGAAAATTCCTTTCTGTGTGTCCCATCATTTGGAGATAAGATGAATCCCCAGAAATTAGCAAATATTCTTTCAGTCCCTAAGTACTCTTTTTTATCCTGGAGCCACAAGTACATACTTATCTCAAGCTGTGCTCCAGTATCACAGTGGCTGTCCCCTTCATATAATATCCAGGGGGTGGAGGTGGAATAGACAAAGAAAAAGGGAGAAAGAATATCTCTTGAATTATTGACAAGGGATAAGGTATAATATTTAAAATATATAAGCTTTTTTTTACTCTAAATGCATGGTGTTTGGTTTGCATCCACTCTTTAGTCACAGCCTTACATTTTTACATGAAAATGGTTGTTTTGGTGAACTATAGCTCTTTTGTGTCTTTTTAACGTACTGTGTGTGTGTGTGTGTGTGTGTGTGTGTGTGTGTGTAATATGAATATATATATTCATATAAACAAGTCATCAGAATCAAGGGGTTACTAGACTGTAACCTGGAAGTAGAAAGATATTAATGCAGAACTCATCCATCTTGGATTGTATGGGTAAATCAGTATTTGGCTATAAGAGTGGTACACTGTCCTTTCCTTTCCTGCAGCAGCTTTGTGTAGTGTCAAGGGGATGGGCAGAGTTCTGTTATACTCTATAGAAATCCCTTCACACATGGGCAAGGATTCATCCTTTATAACTTTTAACATCTGCATTATATTTCCAAACTCCGTTAATCTGTGTGAGGTCAACTGAGGACAAAAATGGGAACATCTGGGGAAGAAAAAGATAGGTCTCTACGGTAGAAACCTTTACTTGTAGAAGAGTAGAATGCATATTTGCTGGAAACACACACACACAAAGCCCTCCATGGGTGCCCAGGTATCATTTGGTGAGTGCTGATCTGTGGTAAATTGGGTGGATTAAGCTTAACCTACTCAGCTAATTCCTTTTCCCAGAGCAATTATTGGGAGCTCTGTTTGGCTCAAATACTTGACAGCCCTCCCAGCTGAGTCTATTTTCTGAATTCATTATGACCCCCCTCCTCCCTGTTCTTTGTTTATTTGTTCCAGTTCCAAAAGTAGCCTCTTCACAAATCCCAGTTCCACAGCTGCTGCTTCATCTACAGGTCTTTCCCACCATTCTATTAGCAGAGATGGGAAACATTTACTTTTTGAAGTGTGACTCCCAGATGGGATTCTGGGAGTTGTAGTTAAAAACCAAACATTTTCATGTTAGTATCTTAATGAAAAGAGAGACGGTATTTCCCAGGAGGTTAAACTAAAACTGGACATATCAGTTACTGAATCTTGTAGCGGATTGTTGATAGACATTTCTACTGACCTTTTTTTTCCTTTTTTTAAAATGCATTTATACCTGTTAATCCTTTGATACTGATAGCCACAAAAATATATGATATGATGTGAATATCATAAGTGAATACTCAGAGGAATAATTGCAGACCTACCAAAAAATTAAGAGAACTTAAAATAGCATTGGCTTCTATGGTAAGTAATTATGCATTGGGGGAAAAATGTGTCCTAGACTCTTTTGCAACTGGAAATATTCTCTCTTCATTTGTGATTGCCCAAGGGGAGAGCATTCCGCTTAACCATCTGCTAAATATGAATTCTTGTAGAATAAGAACATACTTCCCCCGCCTACTGGCTTACTTGTTTAAAGCTGCCAGTAACTTGGTTCACCTGCAGTGCTCAGTTTCTTCCTCTACTTCCTCCTGATTTGTGAGGAGAAATGTTAATAAGTCAGGGAAGGCATTCACAAAAATAGTTCAACAGGAATGCAGATTAGTCAGCCTTGATTTCTAGTACAGGCAATGTTAAATATATAGTCCTTTAAAAATAATCATGGCAGCAAAACAAAATATGAGCTGTAATTTATCTTTGAAGCATTCTAGTGGAAAATATATGAGAAGAATGAACTTCTTTCTTTGGTCCCAAAGAAAGAAGGATTGGACCCCCAAAAAACTAGCCGTGTCTGAAGTAATTCAGCAGACAGCAGTTTTCCTAGCCAGAGAGCAGGAACAATCCTAAAATTAGGCAGAGTGAAGCTCTTGCTTCGGGCAGCAGATTGTGGGTATCATGAATCTGTTTTGGATTTACTTTATTACTGTATCTTTATTGCCAGGGATGATAGAGTGTCTTTTCATCCTCCCCCCAAATTCCCAAATAACTGGGCTGGCTTTCAGTATTGTCTCCCCCTTACTTGAACGGGTGTGGACGCACTTTCTGCTCCACCTCAACCAGCAAATTGTCTTAAGCCTGAGAGAAAGCAAAGATTTGAAGTTCCAGATGGAACATTCATTACAACTCAGGAACCAGGGCTGATACAGGATAGACTAATATAATGTAGTTAGAGCCATTTTAGATTTCACTTCCCTCTTTGATAACCACTCTCCTTTTCATAGTGTTTCCATCTGAGGCAATTAAATGAAACTGGCTAAACTACAGATGTGTTTAAAACAAACTGAAACTCTGTCATGTGCTCCCAATGCGCAACAGTGCATGCAATTTCTATTTTTTTCAAAAATTGTGACATCTAAGTTTGGTCGAGGGCTCTCATCCAAGGGCAGAGAATGTGCCTTGTATTCAAGGTATCCAGTTCAGTCTCAGCATCTCCGTGTAGATCAGGGAAATACCCTTTTCTGCAACCCTGGAGAGTTCCTACAGCAAGACTGGGCTAAATGGGCCATTGGCTTGTTTCAGTATAGGGTTGTTTCCTGTGTTAAGTTGAAATTGATCCACAACAGAAAGAAACAGATTTTGTTCCTTCTGAACATTAAAATTTGTGTTTTATTGATCTGTTTTGGAGTGCTTTTAAAATATCATGAGTAAAAACTGGCAGCAAAATCCAGTGTCCTGGTGGTAGTCACAGTGAAACTTTCCTCCCTTCCAGACTCCAGTGCTACCCAAAAACTGGCTCTCTGCCCTCCAGATCCACTTTTGAGGCTGTGTGGTGGCTGTAACTGGAGGTGCCTCTTCACAGTTCCATTGAGTCCCACTGTTCTGTCAGTAGAACACCATGGTTTGATACATGCCCTAGATGTATTACTGGGGAACAAAAATTTGTGAAGACAGATATAATATTTAACTATGGCCAATGCTAACCATGGTTAGCTAAATCTTAGTTAAGGTATAGTGAAGCCATTCAAAAATAATCATGTCCAAACCATCCAAACATTAAGTGAAACTGTGACTGAGCCCAGTGTCCAGGCATTGTTTTTCTAGGCCTGATAGAAATCCCTTCTCTTTTTTTTTTGTAACAAGGCCTGAGGCAGGAGCAAACTATTCAGGGTATTACTTGTTCTTCTTTACATTGCTTCTGATTTGTTCCAGAGAACCAAGAGATCTGGATACCTATATATGTTAGAGAAGATTTGTTGTTGTTGTTTAGTCGTTAAGTCGTGTCCGACTCTTCATGACCCCATGGACCAGAGCACGCCAGGCCCTCCTGTCTTCCACTGCCTCCCGGAGTTGGGTCAAATTCATGTTGGTTGCTTCGATGACACTGTCCAACCATCTCGTCCTCTGTCGTCCCCTTCTCCTCTTGCCTTCACACTTTCCCAACATCAGGGTCTTTTCCAGGGAGTCTTCTCTTCTCATGAGATGGCCAAAGTATTGGAGCCTCAGCTTCAGGATCTGTCCTTCCAGTGAGCACTCAGGGTTGATTTCCTTCAGAATGGATAGGTTTGTTCTCTTTGCAGTCCAGGGGACTCTCAAGAGTCTCCTCCAGCACCACAATTCAAAAGCATCAATTCTTTGGCGGTCAGCCTTCTTTATGGTCCAGCTCTCACTTCCATACATCGCTACTGGAAAAACATAGCTTTGACTATGCGGACTTTTGTCGGCAAGGTGATGTGTCTACTTTTTAAGATGCTGTCTAGGTTTGTCATCGCTTTCCTCCCAAGAAGCAGGCGTCTTTGAATTTCGTGGCTGCTGTCCCCATCTGCAGTGATCATGGAGCCCAAGAAAGTAAAATCTGTCACTGCCTCCATATCTTCCCCTTCTATTTGCTAGGAGGTGATGGGACCAGTGGCCATGATCTTAGTTTTTTTGATGTTGAGCTTCAGACCATTTTTTGCGCTCTCCTCTTTCACCCTCATTAAGAGGTTCTTTAATTCCTCCTCACTTTCTGCCATCAGAGTGGGATCATCTGCATATCGGAGGTTGTTGATATTTCTTCCGGCAATCTTAATTCCGGCTTGGGATTCCTCCAGTCCAACCTTTCGCATGATGTATTCTGCATATAAGTTAAATAAGCAGGGGGACAATATACAGCCTTGCCGTACTCCTTTCCCAATTTTGAACCAATCAGTTGTTCCATATCCAGTTCTAACTGTTGCTTCCTGTCCCACATATAGATTTCTCAGGAGACAGATAAGGTGGTCAGGCACTCCCATTTCTTTAAGGACTTGCCATAGTTTACTGTGGTCCACACAGTCAATGTCCTCATGAGTTATCTACTTTTGACTGTTTGTCTTCAATATAGTCTTCATGTTAATGGGCTTGCAACCCTGGCTGAGCCTCCTGGGCCACTAGTTCCAAGTAACATATCCTTTCTTTCCACCGGTTGCGTCATGGTTTAGGGTGCTAAGCCAGTATGTGTTCCCCAAATATGTTTATGGGAAGACATAGTGATATGGTCTTGCAGTCTTTAAGTTCAGATGCTAGAGAGAAGGGAAAGTACATTTAGCTGTGGTTTGCTTCATGCAAATGTAACACTAAACCATGGTCAATGTAAACAATTTATGGTGAGTCTGGAAGAGATAGCAGTGCCGTTTGATTCTTTGTCCATGCTAGATGACTAGAAGAGAGGAGTCTGTGCAAAACAGACAGTGCCTTATGAGAAAGCAATGAAAATCTTGGAGAATACCAAAACTTCAGGGCTGTTCGTTGATTTGTAGGAATGAAGGATAGGTATTCCTCCAACCTCCCCTGTGGCGAGCTGGTACGTCTAGGTAAAAGAACAGAGATAAGAAGCCACATCTGCAGTCTATTCTTTGATATAAGGGATGACTGAAGATCTCTTGAGCCATTGGGGTTTGATAACCACTGCAAACCATGTTTCACACTCTTTCAGGCTTCCTTTAACTGTGTGTTAATGCAGTCTTTAACCATAGTTTATATACATGCTAGAGGAAAAGGAACCATTTTAAAACATTCTGTATACAGAGGTTACATGACATTAATAAACTATGAACTTGTATAATAGAAGGCAAGTGTAGTTTAACTTGCAGCTTATGGGGGAGGCTTGGGGCATGGAATTATATGGACTGATGTGGTAACATATAACTCAGCTCTTCAGTCACTTACATCCTGCTAGCAATTTCCCAGATCTCAAGATACATCTCTGTGACAGGTTTACACAATGATACGTGATTTGGACAGGAAACATTTTTTTTCTTGGAGCAAAAAAATAGACATAAAGAGAATTTGGACTTCTTGCATTGGCATATTTACCTTGCACGTGCACTTGGCATGAGCAGGGGTGTTTCAGATATGACTCATTTTTCTCTACAGACTTAAAGTGATTGAATACTCTTGTCCTGCTGTCTGCCTAATGCAGAGTGATAGATCTTTACATCAACTCTTTGCTTCCTTTTTTCCTAAGCAAACCTTATAGCTCTCTAGCTCAAGGGTTCAAACCCCCAAGTAGAATCTTCTAGTTACTTTCCTGTGGAGGTTGCTCCCTTAATGTTCCAGCTTTGAATTTCTGGGTCTTTGTATTCAGCTGCAGGGGGATTTTGTGTTATTCCTATCAAATGCTTGAATAGTAATTTCAGAACCTCTTATGGCTTTCACCATTGAACTGATTGGCAACCACTTACTGTGATGTCTTTCATAGCAAATATGACGGATAATCATAGTCAAATAACAGGCTTAGCCCACAGATCTTAATTTCCTGCTTCCCCCTTCTCCCCTTCATAATCATTCCCCTTTCCCCTCTCCTCCCCCTCCTCCTGCCACCAACCTTTTGTCTCTCTTGTTTTGCTAATCCTACATCTCCCCAGTGTCTGAAACATTAGAACATTCTTGCTGATTACTGGGATTATATTGGCATGAGATGTTGTACATGTAGGTGTAAACGGCTGAATTTTACACAGTGGGGCCATTTGCAAGTTCTGGGTGTACTCCACAGAAAAATCAAAGGCAATTGAGTTATTCTGTATGTCTGTTATAAAGCTCTCTTTCTTTCTTTAATGAACTTTTGAAAATTAAAATATGTGTTAGCTTTTGTTATTGATTTGCTGCCTAGTTTTGTTGAGACATGAACGACTTTGTTTTCCAGTCTGAGCTAATAGCTCTTTAAAATCTTCTGTTTTTTCTTTGAAAGTAAAGAATATCAGTAGCCAAGCCTAGCAGTATGTGTGTGTGTTACTTTGTGTTGTATTGTGTTGTGTTGAATGATGTGGTTTGTATTGTGCTGGCATGACATATCTCAGGGTGATGATTATAACTTCTTATGTGTTCTTCACTTTCCTCTCCCATTTAATAAAATGCTTCTTGGGAGTTTGATTTGTTTTCTATTTTTACTAGTTTTCTAATCGATTATTTTATCAAGGAGCTTACCAAATTATGATCATCTGGGTGAGGATCTGGGATCATGGTGTAAAGCTGACTGAGAGAGACTACAGCAAACCAACAAGGAACCCATCTAAAAAAGAATTTCACACCAGTTACAGATTCAGGAAATAGACTTAAGGAAGAGTACAACCAGGGTAGGGGAAATAGAAAGAGTGAAGCAATGTAAATGTGCACTGGAGTACAGAGGAGAAGGTTGAGCTTGGTCTAGAATTTTCCATTGTGATGAGTAACTGACCAGCATGTCAACAGTTATTTTGTGCTTCCAATTGTAGTCACAGCTAATTGATCAGTTTATTTGTGAAAGGGGTTTCCCACAAATCACAGTGCTCAAAGTAGTTTGCAAAAGACAGTGAGTGCAAAAAAGCATTACAGTGGTGCCTCGATTTACGACCATAATCCGTTCCAGAAGATGGACGTAACTCGAAATGGTCATAAGTCGAAGCACCATTTCCCATTGAAATGCATTGGAATGTGATTAATCCATTCCAGAAGGGGAAAAAATACCCCCCAAAAATAAAATAAAAATAAAACACTGCAAGCCCCATAGGAACGCGCTGGGGCTGCAAAAAAACAAAACAAAACAAAAAACCAACCAAAAATAAACAACGGAGAAAGCCCCAAAGGCGCTGGGGCTTTTTAAAAAAACCAACCAAAAATAAACAACGGAGCAAGCCCCGAAGGCGCTGGGGCTTTAAAAAAAAAGCCAAAAATAAACAACGGAGCAAGCCCCATTGGAAGGCGCTGGGGCTGGAAAAAAAAACAACAACAACAACAACAGAGCAAACCCCAAAGGCTCTGGGGCTTAAAAACAAAACAAAACCAAAAATAAACAACGGAGCAAGCCCCATCGGAAGGCGCTGGGGCTGCAAAAAAAAAAATCACCAAAAAACAAAACAACAACACAGCACAGAAACATAACCCCGCCCCCCTGCCCAAACCCACTCTGCAAAACCCACCCAGAACAGGCAGTTTTTAAAAAAGCAGAAGGCAGCACCTTACCTTACCAGGCAGTCCCAAGCCTCCCTGCAAACAAACACACTCTCACTCAGAAGCAGAAGCCAGGCAGTTTGAAGCCTCCTCCGATCGCACACTCTCTAACTGCTGGGGCGAAAGAGCTACAAAGAAGCAGTCTCTTCGCCACCAACAGTTAGCAATTTGAATTTCCCGCTTTTCCCCCCTGCCTTTTTGTGTTCGTAACTGGAAGCTCCGGCCGCAAGTCGAAGCAAAATTTTGCGGCCAGAGCTGGTCGTAACTCGAAATGGTCGTAAGTCGGGACGTTCGTAAGTTGAGGCACCACTGTATTATAATAAGACATTGTAACAGTGCTGTTATATCATATCATTGCAACATTATGTAGCATACATATAATTCATTAACAACATTACAATGCATGTAAAACATTTCAAAAATATAAATAAGATAACACATACCAATGAATAAAAAGAGTACTAGAAACCAATATTGTTAAGATTATATCTAGCTTACACAATTTGTGAAGGAGTTACTATTAAGATATATAACAAGAAGATAATTTACTGTTATTACACTCACAGCAGAAGAGAGAAGAATAATCAAAATGACAGCAAGGTCTTTCAGATACCCCATAGTTGCATGTTCTGAACCAAGAAGGGACACTTTTTCCCCATAGCAACTCCCCTCCCAGCTGCCTCTAAGGAGTAAAATAGCAAGAGAAGCAGGGTGGCGGTGGGAAAACCCCTCTCCCTGGGCACACATCTTCAACAAATAACAGTGAAGACAACACCTCTCCATATACACTAGTAGCAGTAACTCCAGGTTGAAAGCTTTAGAAACTGAATCCATGGCAAGAGGTGAAAACAGCCGAGCCCTGGGAAGAAACATCCACTCTCTTATGCCTTGTTGTTTCTGGCAACAACAACATTCTATTGGAAGGACTCTAGGTCAGAGAACAGTACAAGGTAGATGGTGGAAGCCAAGCCCCTTTGCTGTGGGAAGAAAGGACCAAAATGGGAACAAGTTGTTCCTAGATTAAAGCAGGACTTCGGAGTCATTGAAAAGTACTATATTCAGTTTTTGAAGTGTCTAGGAGAATCTTCTTCACCTGTGCCAATAAAACTGCAGCATAGTCACCAGGGGAACATTTCTGGGGAGGGCATTCCATAGATAGGGCATCACCATTGTGAATGTCCTCTCTTGTACTCCCTTGTCTCATTTCATTTGGTGGAGGTACTGGGGAAGGGCCTTTGACAATGGCTGAAGGATCTGGTAGGCAGCGTCGCTCTACTACTAGGTAGAGATGCTTCTGTGTGGAGGAGTCTGCTGCTGCATGCTGGACTTTCCCTTCTTGGAAGAGAGAGCTATGTTTTTAAGACAATCTGTCCAGCATGCTTTAAACTTGCCTGTGGTGGAAGATGCTGGCTCATCAACAGTGCTGAAGTAAGATTCCACTGTTAGTTCAGTTGGCTTCTGTAAGTGGAATGGGGGTGTTATGCATTGTTTTTCTTTTGCTGCTCAGGCAAGAAAATGTTTTGGGCTGGCCTAGGAGATGGGTAGATGGAAGAGAAGATACTCTTATATGTAACTTGGCTCCAAGTCATTTAAGGATATTACATGTTTTTTAAAAACAGAACAGAAAACAGCATGTTGAATTGGCCTCAGAAATATTAGCTGCAGCGAACAATCCAGTCACCATGTTTTGAACTGATGGAAGTTGCTAGATTGTTTTTGTATGTAATTCCATCTAATACATTTCAATGCAAGAGGTTTCCAGAGTATGACTAATAATTGCAGAGCTTTCTCTGCCTAGGTAGGGTCATAGCTGGTATATCAATCTGAACTGCTGGGGCCACTTTTGCCTCTAGTGACCGTGATGCATTCATCATTATCTCAGAACTATGAACCTTATCCTTTATGGCTGGGGTAGGCTACTCTTGGCATTTAGGATGGACATGCGCATGGGTGCACACACACACACACGTGTGTGCACGCGCCACCACAACCATCTGGACCCTTGCACCATCCCTGCTGCTAAAGATGTTTTTGTTGAAGAACATTTTCAAAGGAGCACTGGCAAAGCTACCTCATCCATCCTGGTGCATTGTTTTGTCTCAAGCAACAGTTTTAAACATTGAAGTAGACTTCTGACCACTGAGCAGGCATGGCTTGCTGTTGTTATAGGGTGGGGTTGAAAAAAACAGCCACCCAAGGTTGCCAATTCATGCCTTAAAGGGAGTACCACCCGCTGTAGAACAGAGTGAACACCAAACTGGATAAAATGAACCATTGTCTAAGAGTATTTCTATCTACAGTGGTGCCTCGACTTACGAACTTAATTGGTTCCGGAACTCCAGTCGTAACTCGAAATGGTTGTAAGTCGAAGCACCATTTCCCATAGGAATGCATTGAAATGCAATTAATCCGTTCCGGCTGAAGAAAAAAATCACCAAAAAACCCACAAAAAACCCACTGCAAGACGCATTGGAAACGCGATTAATCCGTTCCGGCCGAAGGGGGGGAAAAAAAAGCAAACAAACTGTGCAAGACCCTTCGGAAATGCAAAAAAAAGCAAAGCAAAAAGCAAACAAACCGTGCAAGACCCTTCGGAAATGCAAAAAAAAGCAAAGCAAAAAGCAAACAAACCGTGCAAGACCCTTCAGAAATGCAAAAAAAGCAAAGCAAAAAGCAAACAAACTGTGCAAGACCCTTCGGAAATGCAAAAAAAGCAAAGCAAAAAGCAAACAAACCGTGCAAGACCCATCGGAAATGGGGGGGGGGGGACCAAAAAACAAACAAACCCTGCAAGACCCATCGGAAATGAGGGGGGAAAAAACCCAAAAAGCAAACAAACCCTGCAAGACCCATCGGAAATGGGTGGAAAAAACCCTAAAAAACAAACAAACCCTGCAAGACCCATCACAGCATAGAAACATAATCCCACTACTCAGCCCAAAACCACGCTGCAAAACGCACCCAGAACAGGTTTTTAAAAGTAGAAAGCAGCAGCTTACCAGGCAGTCCAAAGCCTCCTCTGATCGCACACTCTCTAACTGCTGGGGCGAAAGAGCTCCTAAGAAGCAGCCTCTTCGCCACCAACGGTTAGCAATTTGAATTCCCGGCCTTTCCCCCCTGTCTTTTCCTGGTTGTAACTGGAAGCTCCGGTCGCAAGTAGAAGCAAAATTTTGCAGCCGGAGCTGGTCGTAACTCGAAATGGTCGTATGTCAGGACGTTCGTAAGTTGAGGCACCATTGTAGCCTGAACTCAGTTTATTGTTTATAAGCCAGCCCATCATCCTGGCCAAAGCCTTATTTTGCAAATGAATGAGATCTACACCAGTAACTTTCCACCTTCTCCCTATTTCCCACCGTGAAACATCATGTAGGCATACTTCAGTCTCGAGAGACTATGGTAATGTGCTCTGAATGGAGGACATGGAACAGCGTCTAGTGTGGCTGAGAAGGCCAATTCAAGAGTGACAATCCCTTCCACACTGAAGACAAATACAGTCTGTCCCCTGTCCAGCTCCCTGATTTTGCTGGTTTCGGGACTGCTTCTTCACCTCGGCCTGCTGGACAAGGGTCTCTTCAAATTGGGAGAGGCCATGATGCACCGCCTCCCTCCAGGCTGAACGCTCAGATGTCAAGGTTTCCCATCTGTTGAGGTCCATTCCTAAGGCCTTCAGATCCCGATTGCAGAT
Organism: Intellagama lesueurii; assembly: GCA_037013535.1. Lineage (NCBI taxonomy): Eukaryota > Metazoa > Chordata > Lepidosauria > Squamata > Agamidae > Intellagama > Intellagama lesueurii. The sequence continues at coordinate 106,235,885 of JBAJHW010000003.1, forward strand.
ATCCTTGTATCGCAGCTGTGGTCTCCCTCTGGGGTGATTTCCCTGCACTAATTCTCCATACAGGAGATCTTTTGGAATCCGACCATCAGCCATTCTCACAACATGCCCAAGCTAACATAGACGTCGCTGTTTCAGTAATGTATACATGCTAAAAATTCCAGCTCGTTCTAGGACTACTCTGTTTGGAACTTTGTCTTGCCAGGTGATACCAAAAATGCATCGGAGACAACGCATATGGAATGTGTTCAGCTTCCTCTCCTGCCCTGCACAAAGGGTCCAGGACTCACTGCAGTATAGGAGTGTACTCAGGACACAGGCTCTATAGACCTGGATCTTGGTATATGCCGTCAGCTTCTTATTAAGCCATACTCTCTTTGTGAGTCTAGAGAACATGGTAGCTGCTTTGCCAATGCGTTTATCCAGCTCGACATCTAGGGAGAGAGTGTCAGAGATTGTTGAGCCATGGTACACAAAGTCATGAACAACCTCCAGTTCTTGCGTGGAGATGGTAATAGAGGGAGGTGAGTCCACGCCCTGGCCCATGACTTGTGTTTTCTTCAGGCTGATTGTTAGTCCAAAGTCTTGGCAGGCCTTGCTAAAACGATTCATGTGTTGTTGGAGCTCTTCAGCAGAGTGGACAACAATGGCTGCATCATCGGCGAAGAGGAAGTCCCGCATATATTTCACCTCCTGCCTCAGCTTCCTCTTCAGGAAAGGGGCTTGGAGCTACTGCTCACACTCATTTAAAGCTAAAACCCCGCCCCCTCAGACCATGCGGTCAGGGAGAACAAAGGTCAGCCTAAAAGAAAATACCTTACCAAATAAAATGTGCCCCCAAGCACAGCTCACCTGCCTCAGCTTCCTCTTCAGGAAAGGGGCTTAGAGCTACTGCTCGCACTCATTTAAAGCTAAAACCCCGCCCCCTCAGACCATGTGGTCAGGGAGAACAAAGGTCAGCCTAGAAGAAAATACCTCACCAAATATAATGTCCCCCCAATCACAGGTCACCTCCTGCCTCAGCTTCCTCTTCAGGAAAGGGCTGTGAAACATATTTGTGTCTGAATTACATGAATTTTAAAATGAAAGAGCATTGCTTTTTTCCCCAGTTACTTCCTCATGAGTCCACAGAAACATTATATTGAATTATTTCACTGGAAGGAGTGGCGTTGTAAGCCATTTCTTATGTTAGCAGGGCACTCACAGGATGATCCTAAGTATTTCATGGAGACCCTTTTGAATTCAGTTAGACTTGTATTAGGAAGACCTAAGTCCAAATGTATGTTATGTTATACATAAATGTAGGTCATAATTGCCCAGTTGTTTTTGAAATATGAAAAACATTGAGATGACTGATTGAGAAAGTGGCATGTGGAAGGGCACGCTTAACCCGACTGAGAAGTGACTTCAAGCAGGAAAATTGTTTGTTTAATTTTTATCCCACATGTCTCCCTCAGTGGGGACAAAAGGCATTGTACAAAAATATTTAAAATGCACAATGAATTAAAACAAACCAATTGAAATTTAAAACTATGTTATACCAACATTTTTTTTAAAAAAAAGATAAATAAGACCTCCAAGACCTGACAATGAGAGTACTTATCCACTGCTTTTGCCTTATATCTCTATTTTTTCACCATTCAGTCCTTCAGCATGTGCTGTAGTTTATCCCTCAGAGCAGGGGTAAATAGGGCCCAGGACATGTTGTCAAGTTGGCCAACTGATCGCCTGCTCATATCGGGGGGGGGGGGGGGAGCTTGCCTAAGATGGTGGAATTTAGTGTAATTTTGAATTATATTGACCAGTATCCTATTGGTTTTTTCATCTGCAGATAAACATGCAGAAGTCATGGTAGCTAACTGAAGCTAATTAATGAGGTGCTAGTTACATGGGTGATTCGATAAAAAGCATGTGATGTGGCAAGTGAATGGCACTGTTAATTAGCTTCAATTTGTCACTGTAGCTTCCATGCTTATGTGCATGTAAACAGGCTGACAGATTCTGGCGATCATACTCTATTATAATAAAATTTCTAAGAATTAAAAAATAAGATTTCACAAACCCATTCAGATGAAGTGTTATTGAAAAAGATTAATTTTAGCTCATTAAGGGTGATGTTATAATTTCTCTCCTAAACCCATTGAGATTTAATGAAAATTAATTAAAGATCACATTTAATTGTCTATAGAATTAATTTATGACTTAATAATTTAAAATGTATGAGAAAGGATTGTAATTAAAAGTTTCCTCTTTAAATAAACAATTGAAGCTTAATGAAGAAAAATGGGAAAGAGGATTAAAAGTTTGCTCCTTCAGTAAATACTGGTAAAAATACATGCAGTAAGGAGTGAACAGCTGATTTGATGGGCTTTTTAAAACAGAATTTCAGCAGCAAATTACAACTGCAATTTTTGAATTTTTTTTGAATTTTTTTTTTTGGAAGCAGAGGATGCTGCATAAAGGGTTTTGAGGGACCACATATGGCCCGTGGTCACCCTTTCTTCACCCTTAACATAAAGAAACTAGAAAGAGAAGATAATTTCTGCCAAAAGCTGAAAGGGGTATCACAGCATGATCATTCATAATGCAACCTGTACTCAGGATATGATTATGTATGTGTATTATGTGCAATCAAGTTGCTTCTGATGTACGGTGACCTTAATAGGGTTTTCAAGGTATATGAGATATTGAAGAAGTGATTTTACTATTGTCACTACTGCGACCACTTCATGTGCCTCCATGACCAGGCAGGGGTTTTTACCCAGGTTTCCTGAGGTCTAGTCTGACGTGCTGTCCACTACACCACACTGGCTTTTCTGAAGATATATTTATCTCTAATGAATGAATTATTGTATCCCTTTTAAAAGAAAAGCCTGGAGAACTGTTTGATGTAGCAATGACGGAAGTACAGAACAAATATCTTCAAGGTGGGCAATAAGACTAATTGCAAATGTATTGCCTATTTTTGCATTTGTATTTTACAAACTTTTAAGATCTCTTACAAATGGCCTCCAACTCAAAATTATTTCTGCTGTCAGTATAGACAGCCGTGATTCTGGAGATCTGGAAATGCTGCTTCTGGGAAAAGATGAACCTTACATTGAGAGAGGCATCTCTAGTGGTAATTCTAGCAGTGACTCATGTACACATTCATCCAGCTTGAATCACTTAATTGGATGATTCAAGTTTCCTCTGATTGATCAGTTTGCTCTGACTGAGTTTGCTCTAGATAAAACCATAATCACCTGGGAGCAATCCCGCGGGAATTTTGCATCTGCAGTGATATATGACAAATCTAAGCAGGGTGAGGGTAGAAATGGTGAACTTTCAAATATACACTAGCTCATTCCAGCAAGAACCAAAGGCGTGAGGTGCATTATTTTTTAATTCTTGTGGCAGATTCCTTTTAAAGTTCCCCCCTACCATTGTTTTCATTGGGAGGGAAAATGTCTGTGGGAGCTCCAGGGTGGCATAGGGGGAAGACCCAAACTTGAAAAGCAAGCAGGCTCCAGACTTTCAGCAGATCCAAAGTTGTCCCAGAATATCCAGGCTCACATCCTATCACTGTCAGTAGCACAGCCCACTGTTGCCCTATACCAGTGGACCTTTCTGTGTGTTGGTGTTGGGCCCCTCTTGAATGGAATGGCTGCCCTGCTAGTAGAATAGTTTGGTCACTCTATCCTAAACCCCTTCAGCCATACTTCGAGCAATGGGTTAAAGTCTTTCTATTATCTCCTTAGAGCAAGGATGGGAAAGTCATATGAAGCCCTCCAACCCTATCAGGCTTCCATATCTCTCATTAAAGTGTTTTTTCCAGCCAAAAAAAGAGGAGGGGGTCATGTTATCAGTCCTTGGGGTCTCCAGAAAGAGTAAAATCATATTTGTTTCAAGCTGTCAAGTCAGAACAGACTTACAGTGATTTTAACAGGGTTTTCAAGGTAAATGAAGTATTTAAGGAGTGGTTTTACCAGTTCCACTCCCCAGTGAGTTTCCATAGCATAGTTTCCAGAGCAGGGGAATCAAACTCAGGGTTTCCTGAGTCCTAGGCCATTACTCTGTCCACTACACCACACTGGTTTATTTATTTATTTTAAATATTTTACCCCACCTTTCTCCTTAAAAAAGGACTAAAGGTGGCTCACATAATTTAAAACACAATATTAAAAGCTAAAAACAGTAAATTATTTAAATATTAGAAAAGAATTAAACATATTAAAAATGTTAGGTAAAAGCATTACTAAAACAAGTTTAAAAGCAACAAAAATACAAACCATCTCATTTTAAAACCTCTTTTAGACATCCAGTCACTAAGGAAAAGCCTGTCTGAAGAGAAAGATCTTTGCCTGCTTGCAAGACAGCAAAGATGGAGCCAACCTGGCCTCCTGCGGGAGGGAGTTCCAGAGTCTGGGAGTAGTGGCAGAAAAGGCCCTGTGAGGTTGGTGGAGCCGAGAGAGATGCCTCCCCTGATTATCTTAACACTGGTGTAATGTAATTAAATGCCATCAAATCTGATTTCTGGCAGCCATTTCCAGGGTTTTCTAAGTATAGAGTACTCAGAAGTGGTTTACCATTCCCTAGGAAAAATCATTCACTTTTTAAATAGGTTACAGGATAGACTTGCTGCATTAACTAGTTTCTGAGACACATAGGTGGAATTCTGGCTACTTTAGGATTTTTGATTTGGGTTTTTTGAAATCAAGTGGCCACAGGGCCAGAAAATTGGCTTCTTGAGCCACTGATAGTGCTACTGCTGTCTTAGAGATATAGGGCCTGTTGTGAAATTAATTGATTATTGACATGTTTTGTATGCATATAAGGGTGTAGCCAAGATGACGTATTTGAAGGCAAAGTGTGTATAGTTTGCTTTGTAATGTTTGCCACTTCCAGAAATATTGTACTCAGAACTGTAGTAAATTCATAACCACCATCTATGGTTATGTAACGCCTGTCAGTAATAATTATACTAAACAAATTATCATTTCCCCTAACATTTTTATTATTTGTGTTGTTATTTTTTTTCCAGCTGCACTGGTGTAATATACTAGGAACTGCTTAACACAGTGAATTCAATTTTCAGACATGTAGCATTTAGTATAATTTTGCTTTTAAGTTTAGTGTCCATTTCAATTAAAAAAAGAGAATAAATCTGGTTAAAATTATTTATATACATTTTAAAAAACTTTGTTTAGTGATACTAAGGAAACTTCAACTTTTTTTTCCTTCACTGTCATGGAGATGTAGAATATTGAATGACAGGGTGATTTGCAACATTATGCAGTCAAAGCAGAGAGAGCAGATGCTCTTAGTACTAGAGCTATGGCTTAGACAAACTATGTAAATAAGTAGAAATGGAAGGCTGAGCTTTCTTGTCATCTCTCCTGATATGCAATGGAAGGGATGTAGCATCTGAGCCTAAGGACGGCTGATCCTTCAACCCACAGTTTGGAGGATATTCTGAAAGTGACCGTACATTTTCTCCATGACTCTTTAGCCACAGTTAGCCCCAAAAGCATTTAGCCACAGTTAGCCCCAAATGTGGAAATAGAAATGTGAGTCCTTTAGGAAGTAGCCCTAGCTGGCCAAGCTTGAGGTAGTTGTCACTATTTCTAGAACCATGAACCAATACCTGTAGGTTAACCCCCCTCAACTTCCTGCTTTCATATTGCAATATTATTATTCCACTGTATAAATTATATTTATATTAGAGTGAATAAATGTGGTTTGAGACATTTGATGAAAAAAAGAAGAGGATTGAGATTAGGGTTTTAAAAATTGTAGTTTAAAATGAACTCTGAAAGTTTTACAAACAAATATGTCCATGACCCAGTGGTGAAAGGGAAGGAGAAAGCCCTACATTGGAGACTAGATTCTGCTGATTACAACTGAAGTGTTCTGATGCGCCTAGGGCAACGGATCTAGAATTGGACAACCCGCCAATATCTAGATGTTAAGGATTACCTAGGATTTAAGATGAAAACATTTTGAAGCATATATGTCATTAGATAAATCAGACTATCTTTTAAACATATAATAGCTGAAATCCTGTTATATAATGTACACCTATGGAAGGGTTGACATCACAGACTGGAGGCAGTGTTCAGCAATTAAATCTTCCTGTTTCTGTCCCTCAGCTTTTCCAACTCCTGTGTAATCCCTTTCATCATAGGGAAGCTGTAGGAGCTGTGGGATGGAAGGAGAAAGTCTTTAGTTGCCCAAAATCACCACTGCTGAGTGACATTATTACCAGAGGGGCTTTTCAGTAATTAAAGCCTTCCTTCTGTTGTGCCACAGTTTCTACATGATGAAGAGATTACAAGGGAGCCAAAAAAAGGTGCAAAACAGAATTAGGAAGATTGTAGTTACTGGAAATCACCCATGCTGTGATATAATCAGCCTTTCATAGGTGTACGTTACACAACATGATTTCAACCATTAATTAAGACCAGTAAATTTCTTCTTACCAAAACATAACGTTTGTATGTTGGTATGGCAGCATACAATTATAATTATATATTTTCTCACACAGTCCTTTGCTGTAACCTATAGACTGCCCCTTCCAGTGTGGATAATGAATTTTCCACACCTATCCTTCCAATTGCTGTGAGCCTCCCAGAAGCAGAAGATGCCCCTGGAAAATTGGTCTTAGTCTCTGGGAAGCAGATTTGTCATATCTCCTTAAAGCACTTCTGAGTGCATAGTATTTCCAATCATGTTTTTTACTGCTTTATGAATATCCTAACTCCAAGAGTGCAGGTGGTTACAGTTTACTCTTACATCATCTGATACTCTTAGAGACAGAAATCCTCTTCAGATTTCTCTCTCTAAGAGTATTTCCCCTGTACACAATTGCAATAATATGGAGAGGGAGAACAGGACCATGGCCATTGGCCCCACTAGCCACTGATGGGAATGAACATCTGAAAAAGGGAGCTTGCTATCATTTGGAACCCTTCTGCATTTTGGTTATTGTTGGAAAATCAGAAGTTAGCCACTTCTCCGCCATTGTTGCTGGTACCATAATCCTATGTCATTGAGACAAAATTGGATTTAGTGAGCTCTATCAGCTGTACCCAAAGTTGCCTGAAGACTCTGGCTGGCAGCACAGGCTGGGGATTAAACATTGTGGGTTCAGATTCACCCAGGCTTTTATTTGATTGTATGAGGGTATTTTATTGTGATAGAGAGGACTCAATTTCAAGTGTGGTGGAACTTGACTTCCTAAATGCACAGTAACTAAATGAAAAAGAGTTTTTCCCCTGGGTGCCATCCAGTTTCACTTTATAGAATGAGTACATGACATTGTGTTTCTAAGAGTGTTACAGCATATGTAGACTGCATATATCAAAGTTTGAGCATCTCCCTCTTACATTGGTACATTGACAAATAACACTGCTAATGTGCAAGGCTCATGAATGGAGGTAATCTCCTTTTTTCTGTAGATGGAGTTGGGAAAAGGTTGGAGGTTAACAACACCACAGCCATTTCAGATGTTCAAGGTAAGATGGAACAAGTTCACCTTGCTTGGGCATGTTTCCCTAATCAGAGTTGAAACCAGAATATGACAAAGCCAAAGTGGAGTTATATACAAAGGTTTATATGGCTAAAATGTATGTTATTACATTATTTCTGTGCCATAAACACCTACCTTGCATAACTCATTTTGCTATTGCATACATATTATTAGGACTTCTTTCTGGTGGATGTCTAAAGCTGGCACTAGCTCTTCTGCAAACAATATATGCCTTGAATTTTCAAAGCATACCTGTTGTGAAAATAACCATCCAACAGATCTGAAATCTTGTTTAGGAATGAAACTGTATATGCATCTTGCTATAGAAGTAAGTATGAAATGTTGTATAGACAGCTGTTTCATCAGCAGTAGGCAACCTGGCTGTCTCTCAGATGTTGTGGACTACAACCCCTAACAGCTCCAACTATTAAATGGAAACAGAGAGTTGGAAGTCCAGACTGTCTGGTTGCTACCAGGTTACCAACTCCTGCCAGAGTGACTTTCACAGTTTATATGAAAAGTAACCATAGAATAGGTTGTGTCTATGTTGCATAGACAATATCCTCCTTTGACTGAGAAAAATTGCTAGATCCAGAATCCATTTTTTAAATACCATTTGCTTAGCTTGACATAATTCATTTTATTCCATGGCTTTGGGATTGGTTGGAGGGAGAAGGGGGGTATTGGTAGCTTTGATCATGCCAGTGGGTGTACCAGACAGTCAAATGTAGCATGAAAAGAGGCCCAGATTTTGCATTCTCAACAAACTGTGCATGAATTGTAGGATGGAGGCGGATTGAATGGAGAGCAGGAAGAGCATGGAAAATGAAGTTAAAAGGACAGTATATTTAAAAAACAGAACTTGGGGAAGTTACTTTTTTGCACTCCAGCTTCAAGAATCCCCAGCAAGCATCACCACTCTGGGATTCTGAGAGTGGTAGTCAAAATAAAAAATAAAATTAAAATTGGCCATTTCAAACTCTGCTGCAGACCATATATTAAGCTTCAAATGTCCCAGTGAAACTGTAGAGTTTATAGAGGAATTCCAGTAAATACCTTTTTTGGTGCTAGCAATCCCAACATTCTAACCACGTATACTCAGAGCTATTTGAGTAGGAGTTATCCATGATAGAAGGGTAGCCATGCTGGCCATATTGGTGATGGTGCTGTGAAGTCCAGGAACTGTAGTCCAAAAAAGTATCTCTTCCAAGGTCTCTTCAAGAGTTCATTAAATAAAAGGCACTGAATAAATCATGCAGAACTTTTCTAGATTTAGCCAACAGGTTTGGAAACTTCATGCACCAAAGACACAAACTAAATTTGGATTCCTGCATTGAGCAGGGGGTTGGACTTGATGGATATATAGGCCCCTTCCAACTCCACTATACTATGATTCTATGAAACTGTCTTCTATGTAGATTGCAGAATTGACAAGGGTGTGCATCAGATATCAGACCGCATGCCTTGCTTGCCTAATCAGCTGAACACAAGCAGTTGACATAGAGTTTGGTTCTTCCTTTCACAGCACGGCTATTGTTATTTCACTCAACTTTTGCTAACAGGCTTTCTGTGTTCCAGTTCCATGATACGAGAATGTCCAAGCAGAATAGGGATTTGAAAAATCCTTCAGTGAATGTTAAGTAGAGATTTCTTCCCACAGTCCCCTCACACTGCCTTAGTTGCTAAGACTGTTCCATTATTATTCATATGGGCTCCAATTCTGTGAAGGTCAGGGCTTCCATGAAGGCTGTGCCTGCATAAAATATTTGCAAATCAGGTGGGACACCATGGACCCAGATACACAAATACACACACTATTGTTCTTTTGCACAGATGCAGGCTTCTTAATATGCATATAGTTTGTTGTTTTAAGTCAGAAATCTAAAGATTTCAGGCAATTAAAAGAGAAGGAGAAATCAGTCTTAGTTAAAGTACTATTGGATGACTTAACTCACCTGCTGAGATTTTACTTCCCCAGTGGTCAGGCACATGGTAAGAAATACTGTAAGATGCTAATCACTGAGGATTATGAAGAATCCTCTGAAGGTGCTTATTATTTGTCAGATTACACTAAGACTGAGTTAAGAGTTTTCCCCCAGACTTAACTGTTGTCAAGGATTACAAAGCTTGCCACATATTTGGGTAATAAGAGAACAGTATACTTTATTCTGTGACTTTATGTGGATTGTCTTTCTCTTGAACACAGCTTAGTAGAAATTTAAACACAGGCTGAAATCCTGTTCTGCATGTGCAACAGTGACGATGATATCAGCAGCAGCAAATTGCCACCTATTAAAGGCTTTCTTTGGGGATTTCAGGGTAAACATGACTTCACTGCATTGTGTATGGGTTGTGTGCATCCCCAGACTGCGTTTAATCAGTGGCAATTTTCTGCTGATGATGACATCATCTCCATTGTACACATGAAGCTGTGCAACAGGATTTCAGCAACTATTTGTTACAGCAGTTAATTCATAACTGACAGTTGATGTAGAAACTCATGAGCCAGAAGGTCATTGCTAATTTAAATATATCTTTAAATGCATCATTAACATTTTTCACATACTGTAACATCAGGTTATGTCTAATGAACATTTCATACTTTTGGGTTGCCACTTATACAATTGCAGGGTGAACCTAAGAACCAATTTGAATACAACTCTTTGTAGGCATGAGAACTTTTCCTATGTTTGTGTATTAAGAAAAAACGCACTGCGTAACAGATGTCGCATGGTGAATTTGATGGTATCTCAGTTTGTACAAAATTGGAATAGAGTATATTACACAAATTAAATGAAGGTGAAAATTAGATATTGAATATGAAGCCCGAATCATGTATACTAAAGTATCTAGGTACAATCATAATATGACAAAACTGCAACATTGAGAATATATATAGGTCTTCTAGGTTATTTTAAATTGAGCGACAAAGTGATTAATATTTTCTTAATTTTGTTGGCAGTCATGATAGATAGAAACCCACTTTTTTAAAAAAGAGAAATCTCGGATGTTTTTATGCAATGGGAATGATTCACATTATAATATCTTAGCTTAATAAGCCAATATATTAATCTGCCTGGTGGCTGTGCATTCAACCTCTTTACTGTTTCCTCTGTGGTGGGGTGAACAAACCAGGAACTCTCTAGTTGACTTCCTTGTTTTATCAGTATCAAAAACTATGGTTAATAGTTTCAGAGCAAGCCAGGGTAATATACCCTCTTCAAATCATAGCTTTATATTTTGGCTTGCTTTAAAGCTGCTAACCTTAGTTTTCTCATTTGGATTACCTCTGAATGTATAGTACATGAAAGATTTCCACTTATCTGTGCAATGGGAGGAGTGATGGGACTATATGTGTGGCCCCAAAACTAGTATGATTTTACAGTCTTAGTCACTATAAAAGTATCTTGGTGTGTCTTTTATCACCCTTGTTACAGCAACATTTTGTTTTTGTTTTTTAAAAAAGTCAGAGAACTCCAAAAACAGATGTAAATCATGAATAAGAAATTAAAAGCTCACCATGGATTTATATATTTCCTCCAGTGCTTTCCTACCTCACTTCTGCAAATTTCTACCTCTCTTTCCTGGCTAACAATTATGTCATGTTGCAGTTGCAGTAATGCTAACCATCTTTTACTCTAATCATAATTAGCTTTTAATTCATAATTTGAAACCAGGTTTCTAAAGACACAGTTCTTGAAACCTGGTTAAAGGAACCTTGGTTTTCTTGGTACAGAGCTATTTATCCAGGAAAGTGATAGGAAACATAGATGTCTTGTTTTGTGGGTTTTGTTTTTGTTTTTTTGGGTTTTTTTGGACTGCAGCCCCAGAATTCTTCAAGAATTCCCCAGGCAGAATTCTGGGTGCTGAAGCCTCAAATAAATCTGCAGATCTCTAGATGGTTAGTGAGACTGTGACTCCGAGCATCCTCCCTGCCTAGGAGAGCTAGCCCTCACTGGTTAATCAACTACCCTTGCCATCACATGACTGGGGTTGGGCCCTCCTGGGCAGGTAGGATGCTGGGAGTCATAGTTTCACTGCCTATTAGAATCTATAGAGGGAGTCTCCTAAAGAGCTACAATTTGCAGGAAGCACTGTGGTGACTTTCTTTCTTTTTCAATTGTCAATAAGAAACAAAGAATGGAGAAGCTGATATAGTGTTGGAGTTAAGCTCTTTTCTAAGGGAGTGAAATCTAGCAGTCTGCTGCTGATCTATGTCTGTAGATAAAATTCCCAGAGTGTTGTCTGGGGAACTTGTGGAGAATTCAGGAGCTTGCAGTCCAAAAATGTGAAACAACACACCTGAATAGGAAATTTGTACTGTTGAAGCAGAATGGAGCCCACAAATCTGTAGTATGCTCCTGATCTCTTAATTACGGTTAGGACATTGTATGTATCATGGTACATAATTTACTTAGCAATGTTTAATATCTTTTTTTCCCAGGTTCTTTACTGTTTTTATTGAAAGGTCCTTATATTAGTGGAATATTGCCAATTTCATATACTGTCACTTTTCTCTCTGCCTTCTTTTGTCTTAAATGGTTCTGAACTTTGGCAGAGTTCATAAAATGAATCAATTGCTATATCTTATGTGACAGGGCATCATGTTTTGTCTTTGCATGTGCTGATTTCGCCCCCAATAATGGGTGATAGGAAAATAAAAATAAGAGATAACTTTTCAATAGATTATTTTCTTTTTTTCTCTTTCTCCTGATTGTACATACTGCAAAATATCTGTCATTTTAAGCGAACAATTATACATGGAAGTATCAGAAAAGCAAAAATTGAAGTACTGTGGCACCTTTAACAGATTTTTAGTTTAGTGTGAGCTCTTGTACGTTACACTTGACTTCCTGTGACACATGGTGTACAGTATTCAGCCACAGATTTATATATGTGATGTTTGTATTGTACGCATAAACTGAAAGTGTGTCCATCATGTATATAAACATGTGGCTAAATGTTGTCCTCTCTATAACTGAAGAAGTGGATTTTAATTCACAAAAGCTTACACAGAAATAAGTCTCTCAGTCTTTAAGGTGCCACAGTTCTTCTGTTTTTGTTTTGTATTTGTTTTGTGATAGATGCTGAAATAGAGTAGCATGGCTACTACGTAAAAAACTGATGTACTGGAAGAGTACTTAGAGGCACTGTGTACACACACACACGGGTTGAAATTCTGTTGCTAAGCATAGCAAATTGCACTAGAGTAAGCCCACTGAACCAGTGGGATTTTGGTGAGTCCCTTCCTCTGCAAGTTCCAGAGATTCAAATTAATTTGAATTAGTGAAATGTATGGAGGAGCTGACTCACCAAATCACCACTGATCCTGTGGGCCTACTTTAGTGCAACTTACTATGCTAAGCAACAGGATTTCAGCCATTGAATTTCTTACATGGATTCAGTGTGAGTAAAGAACGATTATCAAAGATAGTGAACAGGATGTGACCTACTGCATTATTGTCCTGCAGCTGCTGTGCTGTGCTTCTCTTGATAGGAACGAAATTGTAAATATTCACATATTGGACATAAATAAATGATACAGTTGGTGACTCCTGCCACATACAATATTGGATCCTGAGAAAAGAAACATATTCTCTCTCTCCTACACACACGTCCCATGTTAAAATCAACCCATGTCTCTGTATTCCCACTCTTCGTCATACTGCACTGTGTGAAAATGTTAAGAACTGGCTTTTATAGTTAAAAACCCATGTCCATGCTGGTCTAAACAGTGTTTTGTCAGAATCCCTTTTGGTTGTTCTGTCTCACTGTTGTTGTAAAAATGTGGATTTTGAAGAAGTGAATTTCCCTTTTAAAGAATAGTAATTTGTTCTCATTCACTATTGATTCTAAATGTCTTAGGTTGCAGTCTTACAACAGTATAAGGTTAAATAATGCCACAGACTTCAATGTATCTTATAAACATTTGAAGAAATCTCTTGGGACAACATTTGGCAACCCAGAGCTATGGAAGTTTTTCTGAGAAGAAAGAAGGTTGTGGCAAAAGGAATAAAATTCAGACCTTACAGTTTTATGCATCTTTATTCTAACAGGTCCATTTAATAGACTTATTGTAAGGAGTCAGATAGGGGCACTTGTGAGAAGGATTGGAACATGATCAGGAAAGGTGCTGATCAAACCAAGCAGCAAGGTCAAGTTTAGCTTGATCATTCATTGTGCATCCTCAGTTACCTTGCCCTACCCGCTCCAGGGCGCACAAGCCGTTCCTATGGACAAGATAAAGGGACCAGCAATGATGCAGGAAATCACATTTTTACTATCATTCTATCAACATGAATCTTATAGCACACTGCCAGAAGTTAAGAAGCCAATGTAGGCCTTTGCTGTTGCATGCCAAGTTGTGCAACTCAGTGTACACCACCAGGAGCCTACACTGAATTCTTAACTTGGCAATTTACTGCTGAGATTTATGACTTTCGAGTTAGCCAGGCAGTGTAACTAATAGGATTTTCACCGGTAATGAGTAAATTGTGATACATTTATAGCACAAAGTGTGTCAAAATATCATCTTGTAAGTTGGGCCATGAATGAAACATAAGTTTGAAAAAGCAAAATGGATGCCTTATTATTACTAATTTTTTTTAAAATCCACATCACACATTCTGTTGCTGATGCACTAAACTTGTCCCAATATTAATATTAATGGTTAATGGTTATAGGTTGTTATGAGCACCTGTTGGGCATGAGCATGAGCATTCATGGAAGAAGTGGCTCCTGGACTTGGGTAGTAAATACTAGCTAGTCCTGAGCTTTCTGTGATTCATGGTGGAAATGGAGTACAAGCAGTTTTTTGGGAGAAAATTATAGGTGATCATTTGAAGAACCTAAACTCTTGCTGCATTCTGTCTAGATTAGCTATTGTCTTGGATCAGCAGCAACTAATGGTTAAAATTTCAAGTGCTAGAATATTGCTTCCTCATTATATTAAAAGCACTATATTTTGGGAATGATTTCTGCTCCCTTTGTTTAATAATGATACATACAAGATAACAGAAATAACAATATAAATAATTTTGTTTACATTTCTTTCCATAGGGGGATACTTCTTATGTAAAGGACCGTTGGTGTGTATTTGATGGATTCATGGTTTTTTGTCTTTGGGTGTCATTGGTTTTACAGGTAATTATACTGTGTTATAAGGATTGCCAGTTCTCCTTTCTGGGGTAAAGCAATGCTATACATTTATTTGCCTTCTTCCATTATTCCATAGCAATTCAGTGATTGTACAGCTGAGTACTGTGTGTAACAAAAAAAAACCTGTTACCTAAAATTCTAAGATCTGCACCTCAGTTACATTTTGCACTCTTGCTTAGACAGTAGCTGGCTTAATTTCTCTTGCACAAACCACACTGTGCTCTTGACTAGAGGAACAAATATGAATAACTTTATAATCTTGGCTTTTAATTATTCAGTATAACATGAATCCTTCCAAAACAAGCCACAGAAATAATGAAATGCTTACATTTGGTTTGATGCACAAAATAGAATATAATGTACATTTGCATATATTAATTCAGCAGCCAATTTTGAGGCAGTCTGAGGATACAAAACTCAATGGATTCCTGTTCCTTCCCTTCCCAGCAAACTGGGTTGTAAGCAGTACAACATACTATTCACGATGAATGGCAAATCTTCCTGTTCACCCTCCTTAGATCTTAACCCTTTAGCTATCCTAACATGTGTCAATGGCTGTGCAAGGGCAAGCAGTAGTTGTTCCTTCTGCCTGGACAATGCCACCCTTCAAATTTGCATGTTTTTACATCACTGTGTGATTCCTTCTTCTTTCCTATTAAGTTTACTTTGTTGTTATCTGCTGTCAACTCGGAACTGACTTATAGCAACCCTAATAATGGCTTTCAAGGTAAGTGAGACATGTAAGGAGTGGTTTTACCAGTTCCACATACCCTGTGAGTTTCCGTCGCTGAGCAGGGATTTGAACTCAGGACTTCTGAGTCCTAGTCTGTCACTCTACTACTAAACCACACTGAGTATCTAAAGATTACTTTAATTCCCATTTTTTATTCTGTTGGTTTCTCTGCTGAGATAACTGATATTTTATGTTCCAAGATCATATTATTTGCATTATAACCTTAGTTGCTAGCATTGCTCTTGATAGGTTTAATAGCAATCGATTTTAGCAGAGAGAAACATGGAAATCTTTATTTCATTGAAAACGACTACTGAAAGAAGGTTGGTGTTGAAAACTGCACAAACAATAGCAGTTATGATTAGGTAAAATCAGAGGGGGAAAAGTCATTTCTTTTGTTCTTAGGTGTTTGAAATTGCTGAGATTGTTGACCAAATGTCACCATGGGGCATGCTGAGGATACCACGGCCACTTATTATGATTCGAGCATTCCGAATCTATTTCCGCTTCGAATTGCCAAGAACCAGGATAACTAACATTTTAAAGTAAGTGGTTTTTTTTTTCTTTCTTTACATTACATTTCTTTATAAAGAGTGTTTCTGCTAAATCTATGTATAATTGTGTAAGAACGTATTGGGGAAAGGATGCTTTGTGTTGTTTGATCCTAAATATTGTTCATTATTTCATTTATAATCTAAATTATGACATATTTGAGGTGGCATACTTCTTAAAATTCATATGCAGCTCCAGTCTCTCTGTTCCCTTTTTCCATTCTGAGAAGAAAAAGAAAATATCTTCAAGGATTTCAAAAAATTGACAAGACTGTCTCAGCTCAGTGCTTCTATAGACTTGGGGGATTCTGGAAATAATAGCCTTAAAAGTAACTTTTCCAAGTCAGGTTCTTACTGTCCATCAGTAGTGGTCCCAACAATAGGCAGATTGAAGTGGTTCCCTTGGGTAGCAGAAGCTGGCAGATAGCAGTAAGATATGTGTGTGAGAGAGGTGTCCCTGGCAACCTGCTCTGTGGTGCCTTCATCTAATTGCCAGTGCTGAGGGAAGATGCAACTGCGAGTCCTGTTGGCTTGCAAGTGAAATGGGAGGGTGCACCATCTTCTTCTTCTTCTTTTTTTTGCCTCTAGCAATAAAATATCTTGAGTCAGCTGTGTTGCCTGTTGATTTTTACATACATATGTTATCAAATAGGATTGTACGCCCTGCTTATTGAATGTATCTTTTCATGTTTCTAACAAATCCTAGTTTTTTAGGGAAGTGAATCAGGAATAGTATACCTTTCCAATATACGTTTTCATATTGCGTTTGCATCTAATGCGTGCTCCTTTCCTTCCCTTTCTTTTCTAGGCGTTCAGGTGAACAAATCTGGAGTGTGTCAATATTCCTCCTGTTCTTCCTGCTTCTGTATGGAATTCTGGGGGTTCAGATGTTTGGACCTTTCACGTACCATTGTGTAACCAATGATACAAAGCCAGGGTGAGTAAATCAAAATTTCTCTTTCTTCCAGTGGATCTTCCATCTGGAAAAGGGGAGGCCAACTTTTTTTTTCAATCAAAGGGAACTTTTCAATCAAATTCTCTCTTGGCTAAACTTCTGGAAGTTGCAGAGTGGGCTGATGCAGAGAGGGAAAGGCCACCAGCTACACCCTTTCTCTTATATACCTGTGTATTCATAAACATCAGTGCACTCATTAACACATTGTCCTCCCCAACCCACCCAGCCATCCACAAACTCAGAAAGAGAGCCTTGGTAGATAGATGTGTCCATGGCCCAGAGATTCTCCTTTGTTGATCCAGATCTAAATGGGAAGAACATACAGAAAGTGTTCTTCAAGCCAAGTATGGTTTGTGGAATCAAAGGAATTTTCATCTCCATGGTTGGGGGTAGGATTTTTGGGGGGTTGTTGGGGTAGTTTGTACATCTCTCACTGGTAAAGTCTTTTTAGTGGAGTATTGTGGTTGTTCAGCCTTTGTTTGCTGTATTATTGAACATCATTATTTTATACTATACACTACTACAGACAATAAAGGGAAGTAAATGAAGTCTGCTAAATAAATAAATGGAAAAAAAGAGACATTGTTTATTATTTTAAGTTCTTCCACACCTTTCTCTTATTAGATGCAGTGTGTGTGTGTGTGTGTAGGCATCTTTTAGAGATTTATTAGCTCAAATTGTCAAAGATTTGGGATTGTCTAACTCCCAAAGCAGCTATACTTTGATTTAAAGACCTCTTGGTTCCTAATTTTTGTGCCATCATTAATAACAGCAAAGTAGTACTTTTAAAACTGCAACTTGCTGAGAGGTGGGAACTAATATTCTCTGTTCACATACTGTTTGGGTCCCACTTGGCCTCTTTTAGAACATGATATTCTATTAAACAATAGGCATTCCTATGTATTGTGGGAATAGTATCATAACCACTTCATAGTGGCCCTGGAGAGATTTTGAGACTTAGTCCAATAGCTGTAGAGATTCTTTCTTATAAATGACTCCTGTTAGTCAGTCCCCAAGCATTGTTTCCATTACTTTATTCTATGTAAAATATGATGTCCAGACTGCGGTGATAGCTTGATTATATAGAAGAGGCCATACAACACTGCTCACCTCAACAAATGCAACTTCAAGCAAGCTTTCCTTGAGAGAATGGCTGCCGAGTGGGGTTTTTAAAATGGATTGTTGACCTTACTGATGGTATTTTGGTATTGTATTCATTGATCATTTTAGTATTGTGTACTCATTGTTACTAATCTTAAATACTATTTTTTAGTTGTTGTAAGCCACCTTGGATCCTTTTTAAGGAGGAAGGCGGGTGAAAAATATTTTAAATAAATAATAAATAAACAAAACCCTCTGGTCATGTTTCATGGCCTCCAGCTGCTTCAAAACTCCTGTGGTTGCCCCCCCCCACAACTGGGCAGGTGGGCAAAAGTTTTATTACATTTCTGGTGGGCTTAATTCAGTTTAGTATGTAACAAGTGATGGAGGCCTGCTCAAAAGGCAGAATGTTTCTCCTTCAGCATTCTCAAATATATAGCTTTCTCCCCTAGGTATCCTTTTTGATGCCTGCTCTTCCCACTGTGACCTAAAAGTGACTGAGGCCGTGGTCACACCAGGAAAATGTCCCCCTGTTTTCCCACGTCTTTTATGCCCTGAGCAGTTGCATGTTGCAGTCATGTGTCATATATCCTGGGGTATGCGTTCTGACATGTTTTTTAATTACTGCAGCATTTCCCTGAATTTGATGTGATATGACTGGCTACACTTTGGTTCTGGAATATTTCCTTCTGGGTTGTTTATATCTCTGGGGCCCCTTTTTTCTTTAAAAATAAATAAATTTTGTTACATCAGTGTTTCGGCAACATTTCCTTGATGGGTACGAGTTTCTCTGCTGCATTTATGCCTCTTGCAGAAGAGAAACTCATAGTCGGGCTTCGTTTTCATTGCAGCCCTACCACGAGGTCCCCAAGAGGAAAACATGAAAGGGCTCAGGGGAAGGAGCACAACCTGGTGGAAGGATCTGGAATATGTGAAGTGCAGAGGCTGATGACATAAATTTTGAAATTCACAAGGAGTAAAGATTTTGCTGGTGTGACCGCAGCCTAAGAGGAGATCAGTCCTTTCCAATAATGTCATGAGACAGAAAACTGTAATTCTCTCAGCCTAAGAACACAAGTGCGTTCATTTCCCAAGAGTAATAACCAGTTGGTGGTTCCACCTGTACCTCTACAATGATGGAATAAACAAAAATAGGCCATTTAAAAATCTAAAGGTGTCTCAGAAAAATCAGCATAAACAAACTGCTGATGAGACCTTTCTTTCTTTTTTTAAATTGTGTGCTATATTTTCTGTAATACTTGTCCCAATTTATTTATTTTTATCACATTCTTCCTCTTTCCCTTGAGAGACTGTTGAATCCCTTTCTAGCTAGGCACTCTTCACACTCATTATCCTGTTGTTATAATCACTTATCTAACTACATTTCTTCTGAGACAGCTTTCCTTTCAACCTATCTTACATTGGGCTGTTCCCTGTTCTTTGGTGGAATTCCTCAACATGACATACTTTTACTTATTTACTATTTTGTTCATGCTTTATTCTTCTGGTACAAATAATACAAAACAAGGAAAATGGATTATTTAATTGTTCTATGTATTCAAGCAATGCAGACAGTGTCAGCTGGAAGGTCACTTTGAAGTGTAGATTTGGATCCCGAATGATAGCACAATCCTGTTTATTTAGATATTAGCTTCACTGTGTTTTATGAAGCTCAGTTACATACTGGATAGTAAAGTGATTCCATTTTAAAAAAATATTTTATGTTTTTATCATATACCTTTTCCGAGGAGCTTAGAACAATATGTAACAGTTTCTTTCCTCTGTTCTCACAAAAGCACTAAGAGACACTGGGGGAAAACAAATGCTGGTTATTATGCTTCTTCCCGCCATATGTTATTTTCTTCTCCTTGTGGTTCTTGCCATAACTTATTGCACACCCATTCCATGCTAGTTTTACAGTTCACTCTTCTTCCCTCTCCCTCCTTCTTTGGTTTTACAACTTTAATCAGAATACACATACCAGAGACAGAGCATGATAGGGAACCAAATGCCAAGACAGAGTGTGATACCAAGATAGAGCACAGTAAGACACCAGCACCAAAAAGCACAGTAATTCATCAAGCCACTTCTTGTTGGTTTGAAAGTGGTAAGCTAAACTACAGTTCATTGCAAGACATGCTCATCCTAATTCATCTACATGCAAAACAGAACAGATTCCTGTTTTTTAAATGATTGTTTTCATTTGGTCTTCTAATCAAGTACAGTATTCCCCCGCCCACCGAATAACTACTTACATGGACCAAAATTCCCCTATCTGTGTAAGTATAAAAGATAAGAAAGTGCTGTTTTCTTGGGTACAAATAGTTACTGTGTTTTTCCGTGTATAAGACGATACTTTTGTCTAAAATATTTAGATTAAAATTTGAGGGTTGTCTTATACACGGAAGTAAGGAGGGGGAGGGATCAAAGTGCTTTGATCCCTGCTTTGCCCCTCCATTTTTTGTGAAGAAAGTGGAGGGGGAAAGCACTTTCGTTGCAAGAAAGTGGAGGGGAAAAGCAAGAGTCAAAGTGCTTTGATCCCTGCCTTCCCCCTCTACTTTCTTGTGAAGAAAGAAATTTTGGGTTAGAAAAATGGGGGGGGGTGTCTTATACATGGGGGCGTCTTATACACGGAAAAATACGGTACTCTGGTTATAGTGCAATTAGAGCACTCTGTCCAGTCTGGGGCACCACAATATAAAGACATTCAGACACTGAAGCAGGCCCAAAGTCCAGAGGAGGATAACTGGGATGTTGTGGGGTCTGGAAACTAAGTTGGTGAAGAACCATTTACTCATTCATTTGTTCATTCATTCATTCACTCACTAATTTATTCCACATGTATCTCTCCGTTCTGCTGATGTACATGACTCTCTTCTATCCAACTTTAGTCTTTTATCAACTCTGTGAGATAGGTCAAACTAAAATGGACTGGCCTGAAGTCATCCAGTGAGTTTCATGGCTCAGTGGGAATTTGAACCTGGATCTCCTGGATGATAGACCAGTAATCTAACATTTACATTGCACTGATTTTCAGCTGAATTGTGTACATTTAGTTTGGACAAGGTTAGGGTAGAGAGGGACAAGGTAACTATGTCCAGGTATTTCAACAGCTTGAAAAGGCTTCTTCATGGTTGCTCCAGAAGGCATGCTGCCTAGAACTAAAGGACAGAATGTACAAGTTAACAGGAAATTGGAGTTCTCTACCTCAAGAGCATGGAGGTATTTAAGTGGAGGCTGGATGTCCATTTCTCAGGGAAATGGTAGTTGTATGCCACACTGCAGATCCTGCATTAGGAGAATTGGACTAGATGATCTCTGAGGATGCTTCCAACCATAATTCTGTGACTGTCCTGTGCTGCTTTGGGTTAGTCGGCATCATCTCTTTGTTTCTCAGTTTAATGTTCCTCACAGGGTTATTGTAACACTCAAATGCTTGTTCTCTGTATGGAGAGGGCATACAATGATAACAAAAGAGATAAAAACAATTTCTTGAAAGTAAATGGTTTGAGGACATGCAGTACCCTTTTCAACTAAATCACTTGCCTCCATTTTGTTTTAGTATTAGCACTGCTTGTACAGTTAATTTGTGTTAATAGCTATATTTTCTTCCATTCTCCTTCAGTGTATTGCCCTACATTAAATCTCAGTTTGCTGGGGGATAATTCTTCCAATCATTCCAAAGCCTTTTCTCTTGTCTCTTGAGCCATTGCTCCTTTCAGAGTACAGCGATGTGTGAATTTGATAAAGAAGAGTTCGTATTGTCCCCAGGTTCTTAATGAAAATGGAAAGCCTGGTTCCTAAAACTAATTCCTCAGAGAAGAGGATCAGACTGCTCCTCACTTGGGAACTGTCCTGCTACCCATTATTCCTCATTTGTGACCTGTCAGCGAGTTTTTATGCTTGTTATATTTCTATGTGGGCCAACAATTTGAATATTCAAGAAAATGAAGGCCCAAAGTATACAGATGGTATTTAAGAGAGAGAGGTTTGTGAACTGACTGCAGTCTTCTGCACATTGACAAGGTTTATTGCAGTTTAACTACACAACAACAACAAAAATTAAGATCAGACAGAATTCTAGAAGAGTTTTGAGTATAAGAGTGGCCTACCTGTGACAACATTATCATTGCCCTTGAATTTGACAACCAAAAAATGGAGTGAACAGAATGAGAGCCTGGGTGGGATAATAGTTAGAGTGCTGGAGTAGGACCCAGGAGACTTGGGTCCAAATCTCCACTCAGCACTGAAGCTCACTGGATGACCTTGGGCCAGTCACATTGCCTCAGCCTGAGCTAGCTCACAGAGTTGTGCAGATTAAAGTAGAGAGGAAGAGAGACATTTATACTGCCTTGAGTTCATTGCAGACAAGGATATGTTGTGATGGTGGTTATGATTAACAACAATAATTGACATGACATTCAGGAACAAAGAGCTAGAGTACATTTTGGTAAATAGATTCTGATCTGTAGTCCTACATTTCAGTTTTTTAAAATGCAAATATTCACATTTTCAAATTACTAATTTTAGCAGCTTTGTTTATTTTCTCCATTTTGCAATTTTCTCTAAGCTTTTATTCACCCATTTAAGAGGTGTTTGAGTTAGGCCAGTATTTTCAATAGGGGATTCAGAAGTAAACACTTGACAAGCCACCACACAGATTTTCCTTCTTACTCTGCACTAAGGTATACATGGCCTTACCTCCAAATATGAACTGTCATTACACCAACAGGTATTTCATATTCTTTACAACAATGTCAAATTTCTTGCTAAGGAGTTCTTAGAAACAATTCTTAGTCCATGGCTGCTGTTCCTGTTATTCTCTCTCCTCAGCATGCTTTCTCATTTTACCTTTTAAACATCTTTAAAATAGGCAGAGAGCCTATTTAATATAACTTTTATTTGCAGGGTGGTTACCTAGTTGTTTAGCTTACATGTTGCTCACCTTGACTAACAGATTGAACTGTCTTTTTTCCCCCAACAGAAACATAACCTGGAATAATTTAGCGATCCCAGACACACATTGTTCAAAGGAGTCAGAAGAAGGTTACCAATGTCCACCAGGATTTGCATGTTTAGACCTTGAAGAACTGGGCCTGAGCAGGCAAGAACTGGGCTACAGTGGCTTTAACGAGATAGGTTTGTCCATCTGATTAAAATATATTTTCAAAGCCTATTTGAAAATGCTTATAAAATATGTAGGAGGTGCTCTTAACAGACAGTTCATAATATGCAGTGAAGGGATATTAATATGAATGTTATTATCTTTTACAGATTTTCTTTTCTTGCTGAGGACTCAGACTGTAGATTTTCTGAAGGAAAGCACAGGGTTTCTGCACCTCTAATATGTGGTTAGAAGCAGAAGTGTCAGCAGATGCAGTTTAAGGCAAGCTGCACCTGCTGATATTTCCTCCTCTACACGACTATTAAAGGTACAGGAACCCTGTCCTCTTTTTTCATCCCACTATCCTATTTAGGGTTATTGTATATGCAGTCCATCTGTGCTATTTGTTTCCCAATATACTAAAGGGCCAGATGTTTTATGGTCTTAACTGTAACTTCTCCTGATGTTTTCTTCTTTGATGAAGCACAGCTATAGAGATTGCAGTTGCTAACAGAGGTCTGGGATGAGCAAGACTTCCTAACTATTTTCTCTTCTAGCCTTTTTTAATGACCTAAAATCATGTCCCCACCCTCCCATACTGCTTCCCCATTTTGAGAATAAGATAGATACAGATTTTAAAATGTTATGTGCTCTTTGACCCTTTAAATATAGAAGATCATGACTGATCAAACCAAAAGCTCATTTAAGATGTAGCCACTTTATTCAGATCTATTAGTTCAATACCACTTTGACCATAATTCATCTATCCTGTGAAATCTGAAATTTAATATATCATGAGATGCCTGCAGTTCTCCATGAAAGAGTTCCAATGCATTCCCCTGAAATCTAGCTTTCTAGCAGAGAATTCTAAGAGCTTCTCTGCTACAAATCCCAAGAGCTTTGAAGGATGGAGACACAACAGTTATCACAGTGGTCAGCCAGATTCATGTGGGAAGCCCAGAAGGAGATGGGAGTGCAATAGCACCTTCTTGCTCACATTCCTAGTAGTTGGTATATACAAGCACCAAACTCATTGTGTTATTTTCATCCACACGTATGTTAGTGTTTTTGAAATAGTCATTAAGACTGCATAAGTAGATGTTTATGTGCATAATGAGGGACCCATGTAGTTAAAACATAGCTTCTCAGAACCATACTCTTGCCTTCTACAAATGAAAACTAAACAACTGAATGGTGTAATTAAGTATGTGATTTTATTTGCATAGGCTTCAGGGTTTTCAACAGTTGCCTGCAAAGACCAATAGATCAAAAAGTACCCAACTGACAACACAGAGAGGGAAATAAATGTTATAGGTCAGGTGGGCATGACCACGTAATTACATTTTTCACTGAAATTAAGTGTGTGATTGTGTGTTTAAATTTAGCTAATGCATTTACACATGAAAGTAACCATGACTCCGTGGACTACATTCAGTAATTCAGAGCTCTGCCTTTTTTTAAGGCAAGTCTCCTGATGTCTCTTAGTAAATAGTGAAAACAAGTTTAAATAGGTGTAGATCTGCTAGGTTTCTAATTTTGATTTCTCTCTCTAGAATCTCAGATACTGGCAGGTTATAACTCTTACCACCATACCATGAAAAAAAAATCACCTGCTGCTTTTTTTAGATCAAATTGCACTTAAAAGTAAAGGAACAAGACACAACTTTTTTTTTTTGCTTGTCATGTGACAGCTGTTTACAGTAGCTCTTTTTGATGCACTTCTGCTTATTGGGAAACTTATTTTTCTAATATCCATTTGAAGCATGGACTAGTAAAGAGAGTCTCCTAGGAAAGAAAGAAAACAGTCCCCCTCTGTTTATTTTATTTATTTATTTATTGGATTTATATCCTGCCCATCTAGACCAAAGGTCTACTCTGGGCGGTTGCTGGCAAATCTTGGAAATTGCCCTTCTGACTAGAATTCTTAGAATCAGTCAGCCAACAGGGCCAATGTACAGTAGTAACTCTTCCAAATTCTGGTTACATTAGAGAATAGGTGTCATTCTGTTATACAAATAAGCCATCTGGTAGTCTCCTGATGTTTTAGTCTCTCACTATCACCCAGCATGACCTGTATGTAGAGATTATGGAAGTGCATTTTTCTTCACCAAAACTCATCATAAACCTTGGGATTGTATAGACTTTTGAGGCAAGATGCATGCAAAAGTATATGGATTTCTGAGGCAAGTTGCCAGTCTTGAGTGGTACATAATGGATTGTTCTGTAGGAAAATATGTAACCAACCCATTCCTTTTCCATTTCTACCATTAAAGATAATCCAGATTCTGTTGATACATAATGCGCTCAATCCCAGACTCATGGGCTGTGTTTGTCAGTGGTAGTGGCAGATATTGTCTTGGGGAGGCCTAATTATTCCCACAGAGCTTGTCACTAAGTATGGCTTTTCTGCAGTAAATTCAAACCAGCCAGTCTGGTGGCTAGTGGGCAGGGCAACAGTTCCAGGCAGACTGGATAAGTGGAGTTTCTGGTCCATTTAACTTAAAGGGGGAAACTTAAAGGCATTGCAGGTCAGCAAAACAGCCAGTTTGTTTTTGCTGTTTCAGCCACCTAGGTTTGTCAAGTTAATTGGTTCAGTTTTGTCTAATGGGAGTTCAGATTAAGATGTTGGTTAATTGGTTCAATTTGGTTTAATTGGAATTATTGATTTTAAATTTGGTTATTGCATTCAATTTGGCTGAATTGATTTTGAAATACTTTAGTATTACAATTTGTCATAGCTTTGTCAGGTGCAGATTGAAACATGAGGACAGACCCAGGAGGTATAAGAGGAACCCTCCAGATGGGTGACCGTCTCCAACAGGTGCCCCTTCAAGGGACATGGGTGGGAAGATACACACTCTGCTCAGGAATGGTTACACGTTTTCCATTCATGGTTGGGATAGACAGGGCCACTCAGTGGCCTACGCCCATGTGGTTAACCCCAGATCTGTCACTATTGCTTATAATCATTCATCAGGCAGGATGTCTGCTCTAGGGATCTGTCCTTTATGCTAGTGCCAGGGACTATTGGCAGCAGTAACTGATAAAAGTTGTGGCCATTTTTATTTTAACTGTGGCGTATGTGTGGTCATTTAATTTTCCTGGCTCTAGGAGGCATCCATCAGGTTTGCTAACAATCAATCAAGACTTTTTGTGGCTAGGCGGTGTGATCACGCGTTTTCCAATTTCACTTCAGTTGCATTGGTTACTCATTCACTGATTATGGGGCCTTCAAACTACCGTATATACTCGTGTATAAGCCAACTCGAGTATAAGCCGAGGTACTGATATGGATGATGTTGATAGTATGCTTGCCTTCGGTATGATGTTTTTTGGTATTGGTATGGTTGTTGGGGTTTTCTGCGCCTGTGCAGGACGTATTGAGGGTAAAATAGAAGATAATAGAAGAGAATACTCGCTGTTAGCTCCGTGTGTTCCTATACGTCTTTCCAACGTGGCGGAAAAAAAGGAACTGAGGGGAAGATTGGAGGGCGGAGCTTGCGCTCCAAAGGGGGGATGTCTCATTGTCATTTGGACATAGACTGCTATTATCCTCCCAGCACGGTGTCTGCCTGCGGAGTCTGAAAAATACAGTGTACTTAACCCAGGCCATCGGACCACCCACAGAGGCTGCAGGCGCCCGTAGATGAGCGGGGGAATCCGGAGAACACCCTCACTGCAGGGGAGAACATGTAATTTTGACACTGACTCGAGTATAAGCCAAGGGGGTGCTTTTTCAGCAAAAAAATTGTGCTGAAAAACTCGGCTTATACTCAAGTATATACGGTACTTTGTACAGCCCCATAATGTTTAAAGACAGATTATTTGAAAGATCATCTACACTCACTTGAACCTGTCCAGATCCTAAGATGCTCCTCAACAGACCTGGTCTTTGACCCACTGTGAAAGGTGATGAGTCTTGGCAGTAACAGGCACCATTTTCAGTTATGGATCTGTATTTTAGATTTTATTTTTTGTTGCCTTAAACAGTTTCTAATTTTTTTTACTAAGGTTGTTACTGATCTTGCTGTTGATCTCAGTATATGTTGGTTTATGTTTATCTGATTGTGCATTTTAACATGTTTAGTGTGCACTGGCTTTAGTTTTGAAAACTTGCCCTACAAGGCAGAATAAAGCACCAGAAAAAGAGTGCGCTGTTGAGTTTTAATCACAGTACTTATTTTATTTATTTAAAGTATTTTTTTACCCCGGCTTTCTCCTTAAAAGGACCCAAGGTGGCTTACAACAATTAAAAGACATTTAAAAGCTCAAAAAATACTCAGATTTATAAACTGCAAATATACCTGAATGTGCCACAGTAAAACAGGGTTGGAACTCACAAATTCAAGTTTGTTCTATTGGTATTGTTTGGTGCTGTAGGATTTCAACCTCTTCATATCTATACGGCAGGTTTCCACAGCTAACAACATGCTGATATATTTGATCACTTGTTCGCAACCTAAGAAGTATGTCATTCAGGTTGATTAATCCATCGTGAGTTTGTTTACTTTGCTGGTACTGTTTTTGATTGGAAAAATCCCAAATGTTAGGGACTTTGATTTACACTGGGGATAAGATAAAGGAAAATGAATATAATCCTGACATGGCTTTAATATATCCTATTGGGCAAGTGAAAATTCCTTTTCTGTTTCAACTATCTGTCATTGATGTTACTTCCTTTCTATTCCAGTATGCTTTGTTACATTGACACAGTTGGTTATTTATATTTAATTTATTACAGGCCATTTCATTTTGCAAAGATCTAAAATCAAACCATTTTCTGGGGCACCAATAATCTTTTACTGGCTTTCTTTTCAATATCTACATTTTTCAAATTCTTCTGTGTGATTACTTGTACTTATTGATATACACTTTCCTTGTAGTTGAGTGGAGGGCTGGGCCAAGTTATCTTAACTTATGTATCAGTTGGGTTCCTTTACTCATATAGACATTTTTCAAACCAAGGATCTTGTAAATCTTAATGTAGTGTCAGAGATAACCAGAGAGTGGAAATCAGAGTGAAGTATTACCACTAGTGTATAGTTTGCTTTTTGTTATGTGCTGTCAAGTCACCCTCAATGTACGGCAACCCTGTGAATGAGCAATCTCCAGAATGTCCTATCAGCAGCAGCCCTGCTTGGCTTTTGTAAACCGAAGCATGCAGTTCCTGTACAGAGTCAATCCATCTTCCTCTTTTCCTGCTGCCTTCAATAGGTGTATGTTTACCTACTTTTAATATTACCTTTCTGCAAATTAGTAGTGCCTGCCTCTGTTTTATCTCTGTTTCACTCTGTAACAACAAACAATCATTATAGACTTAAGGAGAAGCCTCACTTCATTTTAAAATTACTTTTAAAAAAATGACATGCAAACACTCCTTCCCTCCCTCCCCCCATTGTTGACTCTTAAAGCATGGACTAGCTCCTTTTTTTTGTGCAGAGTCCTGGTTAAAGTACGAATGCTTGCAGTAACACCCAGACAACAGCTTATATGATTCTTGCAGCCCTAGTACCATAGGTAGAACTTAACGTATCATTTCATTTTGGATGCTTTCTCGTGGGGTCAGTTCATTCCTCCATTCAATTTTTTTGAGTTATCAAATACGAGTAGTGAGCAGATGTAGACAAATTAGGCTGACTGGATAGCTCAGTGATTTAGGTTTCTGGCTGCAGAGCCAGAGTTTGAAAGTTCATTACCCCATAGTGTCTCTTGCGAGCAGAGCCAGTTTGTGTTACCATGGGCAAGCTGCACAGTCTCAGGATGCCCCCAGAAGAAGGGAATGGTAAACTACTTCTGAGTACTCTTTACCTAGGAAACCCTGAAAAACAGTTGGCATAAGTCAGAATTGGCTTGACAGTAGATGATAAAGATTAAACTGTGGATCAGCTCTTAGATTTTTAAACATTACAAAAACATACCTGTATAAATCATTTGAAAACTGAAACTATTGGCTGGGCAGGTTAAATGGCAACCTTTCACTTCAGCAATGAATTACAAAAGTCTTTCCTATCACTGATTCCCAGGTCACTGAAATTTTTTTTTTGCTTATATGAATTAAGAAACACAGAAGTTTTAATGTCCATTGTATTTCCACTGCTGTTCATCCTTTCATTCCTTCCCTCTATGCATATTAATATGCTCATGTTTTGTACTGCAATTGTTTCTTCCCCAAATGTGACTTTTATAGCAGTCTTTGACATTGGGAAGGAAGAATAATAATTAGTCATTTAAAAACGAGTGTGCAGTACAGACCAGTAAAGTATAGTGGACAGCATCACTTGTGGTCTTTGAACACTTGGATTCAGTTCCTGCTCAGCAATCTTTGCCTTCAGAAATCTATTCTGTATTGACCGCATATAGAGGCTGATAATCATTTTCCTGCTAATGTGAATTATCCAAAGTATATTATCTGAGGTTAGAAACATGAATAAAAGTGTTGTCTTAGATTAGCTTGACTTTAAAAACTGAAGCACAAATTAAATTATGTGATGTGATGAGAACAAAATGAGAAGTGTCCTGTTATTCCAGTGACAAACTGGCATTAATTTAACTTTCAGTTTGGTCTCAAATTCATTACTTGGATTTAATTCCTTCTGATTTGTGTGGATGTTACTGTAGTTGTTGGGCAGATTCATGCTTCGAGAACAGATACTTGTCTTGCATAAGACCTGTAAGAAACAGAAGACTTGTGTGTATGCAGTGGCATGAGTCATTTTGAGGCACATTGTTGCATGTCTTCGCAAGAATCTACATTGTGCACTTTAGAAAAACTAACATGTGGTTTCTTGAAACTCGTATATGAAAAAAAATATTTGATACAAATCCACTTTGGAGAATAGCTGGAAGATTGGTGGACCTCAGACTTGTGGGTTCACTGCCTTTACAGCTAAGAAGCTTGTTGCGTGACTGGGCAACAATTTTGCAGGGTCCCTATGAGAATAAAATGGGACCCACTTCCGTTGTGGTAGTCAAAAATATGCATATGAGTGTTATCTACAAATGTACAGTTGGGATAATGTGCCACAGATAGTTTCTTCTGGGAATAGCAAATTGGCTCTGATTAACCAACGGTTGAGACTTATGCAGTATTCAAAAGTGTACTCTATATTTTTAGGAGTTCTCACATGAATCTTCTTGAAAGGATAGTGTCAGCAGCAACAATAGAGTGGCCACATAAAAAGGATGACAGGGGCCCTGAACCTTTAATAATTGTGGAGCAGAAGAAAGTTCAGCAGCGGTAGAGTGTATGAAAAGCTGTGTGTGTGTCCTGTCAACTGGGAACCAACTATAGTGATCCTAATAGGGCTTTCAAGGTACAGTACTGTATTTTTCCGTGTATAAAATGACACCTTTTCCTAAAATAATTAGAGGAAAAATTGAGGGTTGTTTTATACACGGAAGGAGGCACAGGCAAAGGAGCACTCGCATGCCCACTTGGGCGCCTCTTGCCGCCGCCACCACCGCTGCCCAATCACCTCCTCCAGTGGGACTGACGGGGCTCACCTCCAGCTCACGTCCGCCTTGTCCCCTCCGGTGGCAGAGATAGCAGGAGGCGGAGGCAAAGCATTCGCACTGGAGGAGGTGATCAGGCGAGTGGGGGAGGCAGCAGCAGCAGGAGAGACGGAGGTGGGGGAGCAGTTGCCCATTAACTGCTCCTCCACCTCCAGCAAGGGTCAAAATTAGGGGGTCGTTTTATAGATTGGGGGGTCGTATACATGGAAAAATATGGTAAGTTAGATAGTTAAGGAGTGTTTTTACCAGTTTCACCCACCACCCCCAATTGGTTTTCCATGGCCAGGTGTGGATTCGATCCTTGTTCTCCAGAAGTCTAGTCTATCACCCTCTCCATTACACCACACTGGGAATCTGCATGAAAAGTTACACCTGTTGACATTCCCTCTTCCTTATTTTTAAATACCTAGGTGGCCTGTCCTTCATTTTCTGTGGCCACCCTGAGCAGCAGCTGTCTGTTGAATAGGCAGTGGCATGTTCCAGTTCTTTCTGGCTCTTAGGCTATTCCTAGAAACCTTGAACACAACTGCAGCCATAAACACACAGTCACAAAATGCATGAAGAATACAGGAATAATCTTTGATCAGTTATTTCTACATGTGTCCCAAAAAGCACAATGTTCCCGAGTATAAAAAAAAGAATGCTAGTGAAATTATTCCCTGGTTGGACATTGTAGCTCCCAGTTCCAAAACTACAGCTCTGTTTTTTCACTATCCTGGCATTTTCTGCATACAGAAAGAAATGTATAAAATTCTGCAGCCATGCTGTCTGCCTGTGTCTCTTTGAATTGCTCCCAAATGGAAGCAGATACCAGTTTGGACACAGGTTTCACCTTGAAAATCCTGCATTTCAAAATCAACTCAGTTTGGTCTGTTTTTCAAGATTCACCTGAAGCAAATGTACACTGACTGAGAATATAATCAGATTCAGTGGTGGAGATGCCACCTTATGGACCCTCTTAGCTCTGACATAGTACCTTCAATTGCTACCCATGTTTGGAAAATATTGGGGCACTTAGAACCAAATCGAATGGTTTAGAATCAAGTAGAACAGACCCATTGAATGAATGGGACTCTTAGATATGCCCCATTGACTCAGTGGGCCTTCTGTAGTAGGGATTAACCATTGGATTTAGCCTCTAATCCCCTTACATGGGCAGCACAAATATTAATGCATTTTTAATTTCAAAAATGCATTTCTTAGTAAGCTTATTTTACCAGGAAAGGGGTTACTAAGTTTGGAAAATTGCAGAACAGGCCCACAGAATTTTAATTAATTGCCATGTTGATCCCAAAGCAACTGATGCCTACATTAAACAAGGCAGTCAGGTGAAACTAATGTGAATAGATTAGTACAGCTGCCTTGTAGTGACAGTCCAAAGGAAACTCTGCAGCTGTTAAAGTACTGTTTGTATTTAAAAAAACACACAAGCTGTTAATAAGCAACTTTGTAACCCCATCTCCAATCCTTGGTCTAATGCCCATTTAGTTTTTTTTTGTGATCATACCTTTATTACCAGGAACTGGTCACAAAAACCACATTGATTGCAGAGTTAGTGTTGCCAGGCTACAACCTAGATATTTTCTCTTTAGTTTTAAATTGATTTGTGGAGTGGATGAAGTAACCTAATCTACTGCCTGTCTTTCTCTGGCCCTTCTAAGATATCTAACAGTTCTACTCTGTTTCTTGCGTATCACAACTGGATGCCCACTCACTGTAGCAGATGAAAGAGGTGGGGGGATATTTTGTTTCCCATTTTCATTTTTGGGTGTAACAGTGAAGAGCTCTAGGTTGCAGTTTGACAGTCCTACCTAGAATTAAGTATTAATTCCCCCCCCCCCCCATAAAAACGATTTGAAAAGACTAGAATATGCAGGGAATAAATGCTGCCATTTAATGAAGTTTTGAAAAGACATCAAACTGGTTTGAGATCAGATCTGGAGACCATTGAAAATAACAAGAAGTTTTACATAATTTTTTTATTTAGAAACATCTGTTTCAACGTACACCAGTAAAATAGATTCTATACAAACTCTGTTAATAAGCCTGCTGTGTATATTAGATTTTTCTGTATGCTTGATTGAGTACTTTTAATCCAAAAAAAATGCTGACATGAGACATTTGTTTGCAGTACTGTAATGCATTGTGTGGCTCAGCCCCACTAGATAAGCATATATAAAAATGTTGATTGCATATCTTAACAACTTTTGTGATTTGCTACTGTTTTTCAAAACAGTATGAAATTGCTATACTTTGTCATTGTTCATAAAATAAATGACTCTTTGTCAAAATACCTTAGTGGTAAGATATTTACAGCTGTCTGTTTTATTACTCACTGATGTCATAGTTGTGATTAGACATAGCACCACAGCTTAGCCTGTTTAAAATATTTGGAGTACATTACTTTGATGAAATACAGTAGTCAAAGAAAACAAGAATTTTCAGCCCAGGTGTTGGTAAGATGGCCAGATAGAAATATGGTTTGGGCTTTTTTATATTATAGGGACCTAATCAGAGGTGGTGTTTTTATGTGCTGTCAAATGGTATCCAATTTATGGCGACCCTAATAGGGAGTTCAAGATATGTGAAGTGTTCAAGGAGTCATTTACCATTGTCATCTCCCAGTGAATTTCCATAGCCAAGGGGGGACCCTGTGGCAAATCTTTCCAACACTCTATTCACTGTTCCACACTGGCTTTCCAGTCAGATATAGGTGGAAAATATTTGGTTCAAACGATGAGGTTATTTCCACATCTGTAATTCCTCAGCTGGAAAGGGAAAGGAGGTTTGTGGGAGTACATCTTCCTTGTTCTTCTAAAAGAAGAACATAAAACAAGAGCCAAGAAAGAAAGAAAGAAAGAAAGAAAGAAAGAAAGAAAGAAAGAAAGAAAGAAAGAAAGAAAGAAAGAAAGAAAGAAAGAAAGAAGTTGTGGCACCTTAAAGACTAAGTGCTATATTTTAATATAAATTTTCATGGATCAAGCCCACTTCCTCAGACATGAGATTGAGAATACAGAGAGTACATGGCAAAATATTTATACATGGCTCTAAGATAAAGAGACAGTAGTGGCTGCAAATTGTTTGAGTCATTGTGGCATTTCACACCTTGTAATGACTTAAGACTCCTGTTTTGTGTTCAATTCTTTTCCTTTGAAGGTTTGTTCTGTAAATAGCAACAATGATTAATAGCTAAAGGAACCCCAGGTTATAGAAAACAACAGCAGAAATAACGTGGTATTAGGTTAAGAAGCACCCATTTTACCTTTGAAGCTATTTCAAATCATTTCAGTCTACCTGGGCACTCTTCATGAGACTTGAAAGTTTATATCCTGGAGAAAAAAAATTAGAAAACAAGAATCCAGATGGAGACAGCTGAGATAAAATATATACATATGCTTAATACCCATCTCAATGGATTAAATATTAGCCAAGGTTCTTATCTGCTGTTCTCTGTATCTCAGGCTCCTTTCCGTAGCAGAACCAGCTTCAAAAGTAAAGTCAGTGATTCTTAACTGAATACCATATGCCATTTGTGCCATTGTTTTCTATAGCCTAGGGTTCCTTTACCCACTAATCATTGTTGCTGTTTACAGAACAGCGCTTCAAAGGAAAAGAACTATAAACCATCCAGAAGTCTTAAATTATCACTGGATGTGAAATGCCATATCTTGAACCTGTCAACCACCACTGTCTCTTTATCTTAGAGCCATGTATTAATGTTTTGCCATGTGGTGTCTGGTATTCTCACTCTTCTGTCTGAAGAAATGGATTTGTTCCACAAAAGCTCAAATCAAAATGTAGCACTTAGTCTTTAAGGTGCCATAACGTCTTTGTCTTCTCATTTTATTTTACTTTACTTCATTTTTGCTTATGTTTTGTGTTGAAATGGGTGTTGTGTAATTTCTTTTGGACTAGGAGGTAAGCCTTTTCAGATTTATATTGGCAATGCCTGTTTGTGCTTCCTGATGTTGCACAAAGTTGTTCAAGTGAGTGGGTAACTTAAAAAGGAGCGGGGGAGGGGAACGGTAAGTGTGTCAAAGTATTAAAAAATTTACAGGCCTGAACAGAGCAGAGCAGAAGTACTAATGAACTGCCATGTCATGCAGGTGTGTAAGTATAAAAGTGCTGAGTCACAGTGACTATAGAAAGGATGATGCAACATCTGGGTGAAGACTGGATGATGCAACATCTGCCCTGATTGGGCAAGGGCAGATGCTTATGTGTATATAGTTGAGTTGTACAGAACACCACCACCACTTCTACAAATGTTGATTTCATGCTGTCACGCTGCCACTTTATATATTTGCTGTAAATACACGTGTCGGGCTGGAAGAGAACGTGTCTGTGTGAGTTATTTTTACCATCAGGACCAGAATCAACTCTCAGCTAGCGGCTTGCAGGATTCCGCGTTAACAAAGTGTAGCAGCCAAGGGGGGGGGGGGGGAACATACAGGCAAGCACACAAATAAGAAAAAATAGAAGCTCATTAAAGCCATCAGCCTTAATGAAGATGAAGTGGACAAACATCTGGAAAGTGCTGCTCTGGTTAAACCAAATCAAACAAACAAAATTGCTTCATAATCAGGAAAATAGGAAAGAGCACAGCATTCAGAGATGTCCCACACAATATGTTGACTGTAGAATCAGTGGGCTGGGGAAATCCTTTGATACCTTCAAAGGTCAAGAGTTTTATTTTATTTTCCCAAAATTCCTTTCTTCTCTTTTCCATATTTATTCGGATCAGGAATTATACAAAACAGATTATGTGATCATTAGAGAACATTGGTAACTTAAAAGAAAACATTTCAGAATTTCTGAGCTCTATTAAGTTCCTCTAATAAAATTTTAGGGAACTATGAACAATATATTGTCTAGATTTGAATGGTATCATTTTAAGAAGCTTTGCTTAAGGATAATAAAGAGTACATGAGCAAAAAATAGTATTTTCACTTACCAGTGGAAATTAGCCATACTTAACAACTGGAACTAGGGTACAATCAGGAGTGGTGATCTGAAAGGGCTTACTTTGCAATATCTTAGTTCTATAAGCTATTAATTTATAATGAGTGAAATCCAGTGCAATTGTTCTGCTGCTGGAATTGCTTTTGTCAGTTTAAACTCAGGTAAGACCAACTCCACCTCCTCTTTCAACCTGCCATGGATGCTGACATCCACTTGGGGGTGGCTGTGAGATCTTCTGGAGCAGGGAAAAATTGGTCGAGATAGGAAGCAGAGCAGTTCACAGTGAATATAAAATCACAGAAGTGGCAAAGGCAATCAGTGGAGAATGTAGTTCAGAAGCAGGGACCAGAATTTAACAGTGACAGCTCCAGAAAAGACTGCAGGGCAAATTGTAGTATAGTCAAATCCTGAAGTCATGAAGGAAGCTCATCTACTTGCCTAACATGTTAGTCCTGACATTTCCTTGTGTCCTTGTTCCTCACTCCATCCTAAGATGGTGTGCTCCTTCAAGGACTAAGTGAGGTGTTTCCCTAATAACTTTGGTTATTTTCGTTGCAATCCTACAGGACGTCTGCTTACCTAGTGCTTGAATTATGGAGAGGAGGAATCTCGTTTATTTACCTTTTGTACTAGCCTACCTAGCAACCTGTTTTACAAGGCTACGGGACATCCGTGATTTGTTTAAAATTGGAGTGAATGAAGAGATAGGGTTCACAGATTCTGCTTAAGTCCCTTAGCCCTCCTCTCTCCCCCCTCCCCCATAATTCAAGCACCTGGGAGTAAACCTCACTGAACACAGAGTGATTTGCTTCTGAATAAACATGCCTATAAGGATCACTCTGTGAGGGCATGATTTTCAATTACAAGTT
Organism: Intellagama lesueurii; assembly: GCA_037013535.1. Lineage (NCBI taxonomy): Eukaryota > Metazoa > Chordata > Lepidosauria > Squamata > Agamidae > Intellagama > Intellagama lesueurii. The sequence continues at coordinate 106,272,337 of JBAJHW010000003.1, forward strand.
CCTGGAAGTCCTGGTTCTGCTTTTTGCCTGCACATTCTGCATTCCAAAGTGAATCAGCTGTTCAATCATCAGCTGATTTCCATCTGTAAAAATGATCAAATTGTGAATCTATTATCATTTATTATGTAGAAAATTTGGAATGCAATATGTCTGGATCACCATCAGTAAATTATACCTCCCAAGCTGTTTCAACAGCTTAGACAAATTGGAGTGATTGATAGTTCACTTGGTGCCTGTGAGCATTTTGATTTTCAGAAAGTCCAGCTCTACCTCAAAATCCATTTAAATTCCTGTTTTCTTGGTTACAAGTTTGATCGCATGGGATTGTAGAAAAGTAATTTTTGAGCCAAAGTAACACTGATTCTTCTATCTCTCGTATGGGTGGGCATTTCCCCTGCATGATATACACTGTCTTGTAAATAAGAGAGGCATCAGTTCCTTCTAAATTTCAGTCTATGTCAGTAGGTTTTTCACTGTGTGCATTCTGATGAAGATAGAAATTAGAGATGGGCTATTTGTATTCGTATCCCTGGGGATATGGATATAAATAGCGGCACTCCCCCAGAACTGGCTGGTCCACTCACCATTCGGCATGCGGTGCCCGGCTCCATCGTTACACCAATCATGGAAAGAGCCTGGCCAGCTCTTCCCCGCCTCCCCATGCAGCCGACTACTCATTGGCTGAGTGGAGAGACTCCCTATCCCGCTTCCACACCAGAGTAGTTGGTTGTGCAGGAAGGCAGGGAAGCCTGGCTCCTTCTGAAATTACGCAACAATGATGGAGCTGAGCACAACACACTGAATGGTGAGTGACCCAGCCAGTTCTTGGGGGAAGGAATGGACCTCCGTGGCACCTGTGATGCATCTATTCATATTTGTATCCCCAGAGATACAAATACGAATAGCCCATCTCTAATAGAAATGAATGTTTTATTCTATAAACCATGGGTATGTAGCTATGGTTCTCTGGACATTTTTTTTATCACTGACTCTCATCAATACTAGCTAGCGTAGTTGATGTAGAAGGACTGTGGGAATTATAACCCAGAAATTTCTGGAGAACTGGTGTTCCCCTCTAGAGATGGGGGTATTCGTATTCATATACGAATACGAATACCCCCCCCCCCCCACAGGTGGAGATGACAAGGGTCTGGCCCCATGGGGCCGGATGGTTCACTCACAATTCCGCTGCTGCTGCGACTGCCGCGGAGCCTTCCAATGGCTCCGGAGATCACATTCGGCTTGCCTCTCCTGGCAGGAGGCGGGACGACAAGCCTCTCCGCTAGGTTGAAGAGTGGCTCACAGATCGCGATCTCCGGAGCCATTGGAAGGCTCTGTGGCAATCGTGGCAGCGGTGCAATCGTGAGTGGACCGTCCGGACCCATGGGGCCGGACCCTCGTTATCTCCACCTGTGGGGGGATATTTGTATACGAATACAAATACCCCCCATCTCTTTTCCCCACCTCTGTTGCAATACAAGTTCCCAGAACATGACAACAAGACTCTTCTGAAAGTAATCCCCTCAACATTCCTTGGAGGATTTTTTATGACACTGGTTCCCAGCCTTGGGTCCCAAGATGTTCTTGGACTACAACTCCCAGAAATCTTGACTAGCACAGCTAGTGGTGAAGACTTCTGAGAGTTTTAGTTCAAGAACGTATGGGGACCCAAGGTTGGGAGCTACTGTGTTATGAGAACTATTAGGAAACAGGAAGGCATTCTGATGGAGATCATGAAGGGCTGGGAAATGCTAATTTTAATGGAATGAGCTGGCTTTAAAAATGACTCAGCAGCTCCAGGGATGCTGTTGCTGACTTGCTGTCTAAACTGATGGTTTCTGCACTGCTCCTGGTGTCTTCCATAGGGATATATTGGTCTGTATGCCCTTGTCATAAGCTCCTGACAATATACAAATGTTGCTAAGGAAGAGATTAGTCAAGCACACTTAACAGAAATTGTGCTCCAACACATTGCTATATACAGTATATCACAGAAGTGAGTACACCCCCTCACATTTCATAAATATTTTAGTATATCTTTTCATGTGACAACACTGAAGAAATGACACTTGACTACAATGTAAAGCAGTGAGTATACAGCTTGTATAACTGTGTAAATGTGCTGTCCCCTCAAAATAACACAACACACAGCCATTAATGTCTAAACCTCTGGCAACAAAAGTGAGGTTGATTTTGAGAGAAGGGCAAGACTGTAGGTCAGTGACAGAAACTCATGCAGAAGGATGTAAATTCAATCCTGGGCATCACTAGTTAATAACATCAGGCAAGAAGTGATGAGAAAGGTTTTTGCTTAAGACTTTGGAAAGTTGATGGCAATCAAAATATACAATACTGAGCCATGTGGGCAAACAATCTGATGTGACATAAGGCAGTTTCTTATGTTAAGATAATATGTGAATGTATGAGACCCATATTTGAGATGTTCTCTACCCAGTTTCACTTAAAAGTGTTTACCTTAAATGAGTGTTGGTTGAGATAATGCATGCAAATAAAATTGATTGTTCAAAGCACCATAATAAATTCCATAATAAATAGCAATTTTCAATTTATTGAACAATTTATCTCCTCACCAAGAGTTAACAGACATGTCAGGACTAGTTGTCCACACACAACGGAGGTGGGCCGGCTGTTACCTGACCTCTGTCATCACTTTTGTTTGAAACAGTGCGGGCTACTATATAATTATAATAATAATCTTAAAACTGCAGAGCTGGAAGGGACCCTATGGATCATTGGGTCAAGGAGACACAGTGGAGAATCAAACTCCCAACCTCTGGCTCTGCAGCCAGATGCCTAAACAACTGAGTTACCAAGCATACCATTATGAACTCCCCACATGTGTGAGAACATGAAAAAAAAATCATGTTAGGTGCATGAAAAGTCTATAATATTCTTGAATAGGGCTATAATCTGTTCTAATTACACGAGATTATGCAGAAAAAATCTGTAGAGAAAGGTGGCATAAGCAAAGAAATTAAAGCTAATACATAAAAGGCAGCCTTTAAAAAGTTGTTTGTTTGTCTGATTAAGAAAAGTATACAGGGGCAATATCCTTGCTGTGAAAAGACTGTTAAGGAAACACATCTGGAATGTTTAGGAATGTCAGATTCGTTTCAGTGATTACAACAGATGCAGCTAAATTCTGAACTCAGAGCCAAAACTTGGAACACAATATAAATATAATAAATAAACATTAAGTAAAATAAGGAAACAGCAAGCATAAAGTCAATTCAAATAGACATAGTTATACACATAGGGTGGTAAACTCATACAATTCCTTTATAAGAGAAGAATTAATAAGAAAGTGCATATAAGAAATTAAATGCATGTTTGTCATAGGAAAGGAAATGAAATTATACTTTGTCGGCTTTTTTCTCTTTTGAGCAACTAGTTAGTGTGACGTTCACCCCTCGTGGCCCCTGTTTGTCTCACTAAACACAGAGCTCACAAAGGCAAACCAAAACCCTCTTGACACGCTGCCACCAGTTGATCTCCTTATCAATGTACTTTACTCAGAAAAGATGAAGGTCCATTCAGTACTGACTTTTTAATAGAACAGGTTTATTGATTACAGTTGGTTTCTGGAACAATTCATAAGCACAATCTTCAAGTTTCATCAAGCTTCAATATTAATCTTCTATATTAGTTACCACAGTTCTCACTCAGACTAATCACTCCTCAGACCCCAAACTATCCTTCTCTCTCAGATTCCTAACACAGACTCTAACTGACCCTCACTCCCTCAGGCTCCGCCTTTTTAACATCTCTCTTGGCCCCGCCTCTTAACGACATTAACATATACCATGAATAATTCATAACTTACAATGCATAACTTAGGGTGTTCGCCACAGTTAGGTTTTGACATCTCTGCTTTATCTATTTTCACTGGCTCTTGGATGCCTTTTGTGAGTCAGTGTGAGCTATTATGTGAGCTTTCAGTGTGAACTGTCATGGATCAAAGTCCACTTCCTCAGACTTTCTCTTGATTTGGATGCTATACATCTGTTGATGCAGTTCAATATCATATTGGTATTGACAATCCTTTGGGGATTCAGACTAATTTTTACTACTCTCTTGAGAGTCAGCAACTGTTTATAAAAAATCAGAACTGCAGTCCTCTTCACAAATGTTAGGACAGTTCCACTGATCCCTAGAGATGTCTCTCAAGTATGCTTTCCTTAGTTCTCTTGTGTCTTTAATACTTTGATAACAGGTTTAGTTTGAGGAGATTTAAGCTTAGACCAGTTTGGTGAGCTCTTGATGGGGAAAAGGCTGTACCTTGACCAGGGATGAAGAATATGTGGCCCTCCAGACATAGGTGGACTGTGACTTCCATCGCCCTTTGCCATTGGCTACGCTGACTGTAGCTGATGCGTATTGTGGTCCAACAATTTCTACAGAGCCACCTCTTTCCCACCCCTGGTTTAAAAGATACATAACATTTGAGAATATATCAGAAGTCTTTGCACCCTACTGTTACAGTATTGGAGTAATAAGTGCAGTGATTATGTTGAACAGTAGCATGATAATAATTCCACAAAATGTATTGTTCTGTATTATGGCAGTATCTTAGTATTTGTGTTTTGAAGAATAAATAATAGTAAGGTTGAAATAGTTTTTTGATATATCCTTGTACATCTAGATGAGCAAAGGTTCCAAAGAATAAAAATAATAACACAGAGGTCAAAAGCAGTCCAAAGCAGTATTGAATGTCAACTTTTAAAATGCAGAAACTCTGTCCAAGAACAGCCAGAGTTCAAATATTACAGGGGCAGATATGGGAAAATTCCTTTCTCGGGTGTGCTGAAATATTTTCTATGAAGATCAAAAATATTCCTACAGAATGTAAATGACCTTAAAGATGAGATTTAAGTAAGGAATGTTGGAAATTTGAATGCTCCTCCAATTTTGTCTGGCAGCTTTAAAGTAACCACTTGCCAAGGGTTTGACTTGACTTCTTTCTTTTAAGAAACAGCCAACTGGTAAATGCATTGGTTTTCCTCTTAAATATTTTTTTTGATAATTTGTAACTATGCATGAGAAACATTCTTGTAAGAGGTAGGAGAAACTGATGTCGGTTTTTAAAAACTATAGCATTTTTAAAATGAACTTAACAGGAAATGAATATTTTTGCTTTGACCATGGATAAGAGATTTCAGATTCCCACATTTATAATTTACATACTTGGAGAACGTTTCCCCAGGGTGTTGTTCTACAATAGCAGGAGAAGGAAAAATTTCCCTTAGCAAAATTTATGAGTTACTAAAAAGATGCACAGTTTGCATCAAGTGTTTGCTGTTTAAAAATAGCATGGATCACGCTTTCAAATTCATATACTAATATAGTGTTTTTGATTGCCATCAGCTTGACAGAGCAGATGAGATGCTGCTTGCATGTTTCTTCCTTTGCAAATAGGGGTTGTATTTTTTATATGTCTCAAGTAAAATGCTGCTACTGCTTTATATTGTGACACTTTAACTCCAAAACCTATTAAGTTTTATTCACTGTCAGTTTTTATGAATGCAGTCCACTTCTTGGATGTATACAATAGAATATCTTATTTGTCCTCCTAGTCATTCTCCTTGGAATGAAGGCTGATTCTTTTGTATCTGTATCCCTCTCTATCTTGTCTATCTGTTTGTCCATCCATCCATCTATCCCTCTTATTTACTGGATATATTGATTTATTTTCTGTTTTTTGCAAATTATCAAAATATCTAGCATAAAGTGCATTGCCTTTTTATTCATCGTGGATAACATTACCTCAGAAGACATTTTTAAAAGAGTACAATCGCAATCCAATCACTGAATAAGTTTGATTGACAGATAATGAATCACAACAGTGGATTATGTAATTTTTTTCCAGAGGTGTCTGCTCAAGTTTTGTTTGACAGTGACATCTATCTCTACACTAATTTATATACTTCAACACATTTCCCCATATTTTAGTATTCCTTTAATGTTAGAGTCAAAATGTGTAAAATCAACAGACTAAACATTCCCCCCCCCCCCCCCAATTTCTCTTTGGTTCTTGGAATATCAAGCTGTTGACTTTTGCTTCTATAGGAATGAATTCATGCTGACTTTTGGGTTTCTAAATTGCCAATTGTAGATAGAGATGGGTGAGGAATTCATTTCTGTTGTCGTTTGTCAATCAGAATTTGTCGAATTCTCATCTTGCAGAGCCAGGCACAGTTTCTGGCCCAAAGTCCATTCTTTCTAACCTTTCAGTGTAATATATTGAACAAAAAAATAAAAACATAAGGAAATGTTGACAACAGATTAATATGTTTCAAGAAATATACATGAAATACAAAGCAGTTGTCATAAAAAAAACCCAACAAGCAAACACTCTACAACATGGGTCAGAAGAGTTTCTACAAGGGAATTGGAGACCCTTAATGAGCTGTTTGCATTCCCTACTTATATTTGACAATTGCCATAATAGATTTTATTGTGCTAGTGCATCTCCATCCTCATAAGATGATGCAGTCAATTCAAGAGGTCCTATGTGAATATCATGAAGATACAGCAAATCTACACAGACATTTTTACCCATTTCCACAGGTGTTCCTGTGTTAGTTGCAGCATAATATTAAAAAAATTCAGAGTATCAAAAGTGTGGTGGCAAGGAGTGCATTTGTACAGTTAAAACTGATGTGCCAGCTGTGCCTGTTCCTGGAGATATCTGATCTCACCATGGTTACCTTTGCCTTAGTTACATCTGGTTGTATTTCTGTAACATGTTGTACATGGGGCTGCCTTTGGAAAATATTCAAAAACTTCAGCAGATCCAAAATGCTGCAGCCAGATTGTTAATTGATATACTGGAAATTTTCAAATATAAGATCTTAAACACACTGCTATATTAAAATAGGAACTGTTCTTCGAGAAGGAACCCTGGGAGTTAATGGAAGCAATGGCATAAATTATTATGGAGACAGAAAGTTTTTAAGTATGCATGCATTTATGTATGTATGTATGTATCTCTCTCTCTCTATCTATCTATCTATCACACTACCTAGTTGCATTGCCACTACTCTGGGAAGTTTCTAACAGTAAAATAAACATAAAGAACATAACCACACCACACCCAACCCACAGATATAAAAATATAACAATATAATATAAAAGGAGAACAACACACCTAAAAACTAAAGATAGCAGTAATGAACAAAATATAAAGTTCAAAATATAGTGGCCAAAAATAAGACTAAGTGACAAACAGTTATAAGGGGAGTGTATCCTGAAATGGTGGCGCTGCGGGTTAAACCGCAGAAGCCTCTGTGCTGCAAGGTCAGAAGACCAGCAGTCGTAAGATCGAATCCACGCGATGGAGTGAGCTCCCGTCGCTTGTCCCAGCTCCTGCCAACCTAGCAGTTCGAAAGCATGGAAATGCAAGTAGATAAATAGGTACCACCATGGTGGGAAGGTAACGGCGTTCCGTGTCTAGTCGCACTGGCCACGTGACCACAGAAACTGTCTTCGGACAAACGCTGGCTCTATGGCTTGGAAACGGGGATGTGCACCGTGCCCTAGAGTCGGACACGACTGGACTAAATGTCAAGGGGCACCTTTACCTTTATCCTGAAATACCTCCCTGAAAAACAATGTTTTTATGTGCTTTCTAAGCATTAGGAGGGAATGGGACTGGCACACTGCTACAGGTAGAGCACTCCACAAAGAAGTGGCCATTATTCACATCTTTTCACCCATACTATGAATTCCAGTCATTTCCAGTTTCAAAAAAAGGAAACCTCATTATTGAATTTCTGAGCCTTACTGAGCATGTTATCACAGATGAAACAATTAATTTTAATAAGCCAAATATTATAATTCTGGTTAAGAAGCAAAGAAAAACATTATGTTCAGGAACATTTAAAAATATAGCAACCACTGTTATACTCCTAAGGTAATCAGGGTCATGAGATCATAGTTATCACCAGTAGTAATTATGAGGAGTTGTTAAGCAAGAATACTTCCTGAGAGGAAAAAGAAAGTTTCTATAGTATACTTCTTTTCAAATGTGTGAAAAGGGCCAGTATTGTATTGTTCTAGACATATAATTAGTTCTGTTGGAGCAGGACCAGAAATCACGAGGATCCATAATATCAGTGATGCAATAGGGCAAAAGAAGTACATTTTTATATTCAAGGTCTTAATTCACTTTGCTTTACAAATGGTGAATATATTAGAATTTTAAATTACCCTGGCAGGACTCAAAAGAGAAAATAAAGAACTTGGTCTCACAGATATTAATAGAAAATTACACTCTGGATATAGATATAGTCTTTGGGGTTCTTTCAAGGCTACTTTAGGTCTGAATATTTTTAAAAATTAGCTTCATTAAGAAATATATGGATCTACTAAAAATCAACTGTTGACAAAAAAAATAGCGATTTGGAAGATAAAGAAGGAATACTCATTAGAAACTACTATACAAACTGAGCTTAAATGGAAAAGAACTTAAATTACTAGATTTGAACAAAAAGCGTAAAGGTTTACAATCAGTTAATCAAAGGTATTATGAGTTTTATAACATTCAAGAATTTTAGCTTATCATATTAGAAATAAAGACACAGACACACATTCTGTTTATTAAAAATTCAAGAAGGAAAAAAACTTTTTAATTCAAATGAAATTAGATATCCATTTACTTACTTTTTAAAATCCCACTGCTACTTTAAATTTCTCTTGAATGATAATATTTCCATTCTCCTGAATAAAAATAATTTTAATTTTGAAATCTGGCAAGGTTCACCTTTGTGGTCTCTGTGCATCACACATATGGGGCAGTGCATCTTGGAATCTTCTAGAAATAGAGATGTTTTTGTGGCAGCCTAGTTCAGCCACTCCTAGGGATGAATTAATTTCCCTCAGTTTCTGGTCACTGTATGCTAATTAATCAGAGGTACCAAAACTGTGGTAAGTCAGTGAAAACATACATCAGAAAGGACGTAAATTTGAATCATGATCAAATGATTCACTACAATTCACCTCAAATTAAAGAAAATACAAAGAAGTAAAAACAGAAGAAGCCTAGAAATTAAACAGCTAAGAGATCCACCTGTATACTTAGTTGCAAAGGAGTGGATTCATGAAGGCATCAGTAAGATTCTACACTCTGATTGCTCAAATGGAAATGTAACTTGCTGTAAACTGACAAAGATGTTAGTAGATGTGACCAACAGCAGTCTCAGAACAGCTATATATGTATAAAAAAAGAAGTGAATGATGGGGGGAAAGGGATCTAATGGAAGAGAAATCAAATAGGAAAATGAAGCCTATATCAAATACAAGGGACTGTACAAGAACATCAAAAACAGAATTAGGAAAACTGGGGGAAAATGGTATTCCAAACAATGTCCTGAAATAGAAAACATATGGAAGATCTATGATTCCCTTAATGTGCATGAAAAGATCAAAGAGGTAGCAGATGTATTTTTTTTTAAAGGACAACTAATTATGGATAGATAGCTCAGTGGTTCAGGTATCTGGCTGCAAAGCCAAAGGTTGGGAGTTCAATTCCCCACTGTGCCTTCTCTGAGTAGAGCCAGCCTGTGTGGCCATGGACAAGCTGCACAGTCCCAGGATAACCCCCAGAAGAAGGGAATGGTAAACCACTTCTGAGTATTCCGTACCTGAGAAACTCTGAAAAAGGGTCATCGTAAGTTGGAATTGACTTGACGGCATATGATGATTATTATTAATGAATGATGGTATTAATTCACTGATACTAAATATCAGGGGTGAAAATTATAGTGTGGAGTGAGGATATTAAAAAGCTGTTTAAAGATAGGAGACCAACAGAGGTTTTTGTACAATATGTCAGCTATAGACTGGAAATAAAAATGCTGTGTAATTAAAAGAAAAAGCATGCTGATTATATACCGCTCCATAGTGCTTAAAGCTCTCTCTGGGCAGTTTACAATTTAATTATGCAGGCTACACATCCCCCCCCCCCCCCGGTGAGCTAGGTACAGTACTCAGTTTACCAACCTGAGTCAACCTTGATCCAGCTACCTGAGCCTGAAATTTGATTCAAGTCATGAGCAGAGTCTTCACTACAGTACGGCAGTTTAACCCCTGCACCACAAGCCTCTTATTACTTACAGATATGCTATGACATGAACATAGAAATGTATTCTTGCTCTGTTGACTATAAGAAAACCTTTCATGTAGGCAACAAGGCAATCTGATGAAGTTGTTGGTAAACAAAGGTCTTTGCTTAAGTGTATTATTGGCAACTTGTACTGGTCTAACAAAATAAAACAAAGCAAAACAACCTCCAGTGAAAACTGCATATCAGATAATAGAGGACATTACAATAAGGAATATGAAAAGAATTTATGCTCGTGTCACTCCTCTTCCATTTGTATTCTAGGAGTATCTTTTGAGAAGCAGTAACTGATTCAGAAAGGACAGTATCATAGTCAATGGAGAACTTACTAACAACATCTGATATGTAGATGAAGGTGCTGATAAGTATTGAGCCTTTCCCAGAAAAAAATGAGATAGGAAGCTATAAATTGCAGGGTGTATTGGCCAATTTGTCTGTATTCAATGGTGCAAAAATCAACTACCTATGATTTTAACTTATCTTTCATTTTCAGCTCCAAAGTGAACATGGCAGCACCTCCAGAAAAGTTCAATGTGGAAGAGCATAGGACCATAATCAAGTTCCTGTTTCTCCAAGGGAAAGGTGCAAAGCAGATCCATGATGAAATGTCACAAACTATAGGTGACAGTGGCCCTTCATATGCAACAGTTAAACGTTGGGTTGTCAATTTTTAAACTGGCCATTTCGGTGTTGATAGTGAGAAACCCAGTGGAAGGCCTGTTTCTGTCTCTGTGCCTGCAAATGTGAAAGCCATCCATGACATGATCATGGAGGACCGCCAAATATCAGCCAAAAGTATTGCTATATATCTGAGAATATCACATGAGAGAGTTGGTGCCATTATCCACAACGACTTGGAAATGAGAAAGCTGGCAGCAAAGTGGATCCCCAAACTTTTGACAACCAAACAAAAGAGGAAACGTGTGGAGTCATCGGTGGCTGTTTTGGACCATTTTGCAAGAAATGAGTCAGATTTCCTGGGCAAACTGGTAACTGGTGATGAGACATGGATCTACTGTTATGATCCTGAGACAAATGAACAGTCTCAGTGGTTCCCCCAGGCCAAAGAAGTTCCGAGTGCAAAGGTCGGTGCAGAAGCAAATGGCAACAGTTTTTTGGGATAAGAAGGGAGTTCTGCTGGTGGACTACCTCCAACAGGGTTCAACCATCAATGCAAAATAGTACTGTGTTTTATTGACGAAGTTGAGGCAAAACATCAAGGGAAAACGTCGAGGAAAGCTCTCCAAAGGTGTCATCCTGTTGCATGACAACGCCTCGTCACACACTGCAGGTGAAACAATGGCAAAACTGACGTCCTTAGGCTTTCAAGTGATGTCCCATCCACCCTATTCTCCCGACCTGGCTCCTTCTGACTATTATCTGTTCCCCAAACTCAAAAAACACCTAAAGGGACAACGATTTGGGAGTGTTCCGGAGGCAACTAATGCTGCAAATGAGTGGTTACACCAGCAGTCGGAAGAATTTTATTTGCAGGGACTTAAGAAGCTGCAGGACAGATGTCGCAAGTGCATTGACTTCCTGGGGGAATATGTAGAATAGTGTGGCAGTTACAGCTTTCTAGCTCAATTTTTTCTGGGAAAGGCTCAGTACTTATCAGCACCCCCGGTAGGTGACAATTTAGACAGATTGCAAAGGTTACTCAGTAAAGTGAATGAAGTAAGTAAGTAACATGGTCTAAACATAAATGTCAGGAAAATCAAGGGCATGGTAAATTTAAAATGGGCAAGCAGCCCAGGTAAAGGTCCAAAGTTAAAATGTGGAATGTGTTTGCAATGGTAACTGTGTTTGAATTGGAGTGTACAGTGGGACACAACCATGTGTCATATCAGAGTAGAGATAGTGTAGAACACCCTGCTTAAGATGTTGTGTGCCATGTTGATCTTTAGCCTCTAAGAGGAAGAGGAGGTAAAACTTTTCATTCCAACTATAGTAATCAATGTTTCTCAGGGTTATCTTGTGGTGAAGAACACAAGGAATCTACCATATTTCTCGAGCCTTCCCAACCTAAAGCTTTCTAAATAGATTACTCCAGCCATCATGGGCAAAGGAGAAAGCGATGGGCAAACCAGCCAGAACAACCAGCACAATTTGTAGGTTAGAGGCAAGCTTGGGGTCCCTGGGTCTAGGGAAGTTTACAGGTCAAGTATATTCAGTAGTTCTACATAAACCTATCTGAACCTATTGACCTTCTTTGGAGATTCTCCTTTGAGTCTCTCTGTTATCAGAGATGGGGTGACAGATGACTGGAGGGACCCTGTTCTTGGAATTTGCTCAACAGAGAAGCTTGGCTGGTGCATGTTCTGTTATCTTTTTGGGTCATAGGTTATTTGGCAGATACAGTGGTGCCTCGCAAGACGAAATTAATCCGTTCCACGGTTAATGCCGTCTAGCGAAAATTTAGTCTTGCGAAGCGCGTTTTCCCATAGGAATGCATTGAAATTTAATTAATGCGTTCCTATGGGGAAAAAAAAGTCAGAAACCAAAAAAAAAGTCACCAAAAAGTCACTTACCAGGTAGCGTAGACTGAGCCCAGCTCCTCACAGTGCGTTTGTAGCCCCAGAACAGCTGGAAAAAGAGTGCCAAACAGCGGAGAGTCAGCAACCAGCAGGGAGCCGGTAGCCATTTTGTGGTCGTCTCTGCTCCTGCCCCCCCCCTCTCAGCTGATCGGCGCTGGGTCTAAGAGGCTTTTTCCCTGCTAGGCAAGCCTCGGGAAGCCTGTTCGAGTTAGACCCAGCGCAGATCAGCTGAGAGGCGGGGAGAGGGGGGCAGCTGATCGGGGCTGGGTCTAACAGGCTTCCTGAGGCTTGCCTAGCAGGGAAAAAGCCTCTCAGACCCAGCGCCGATCAGCTGAGAGGCGCGGAGAGGGAGGGGCAGGAGCGGAGACGACCACAAAATGGCTGCCGGCTCCCTGCTGGTTGCTGACTCTCCGCTGTTTGGCACTCTTTTTCCGGCTGTTCTGGGGCTACAAACGCACTGTGAGGAGCTGGGCTCAGTCTACGCTACCTGATAAGTGACTTTTTGGTGACTTTTTTTTGGTTTCTGACTTTTTTTTTCCCCATAGGAATGCATTAATTAAATTTCAGTGCATTCCTATGGGAAAATGCGCTTCGCAAGACGAAAAAAATATCGCAAGACGGCCCATCTTGCGAGGCACCAAAAATCTCTCAAGACCCTTTCGTCTTGTGAGTTTTTTGTCCTGCGAGGCATTCCTCTTGCGAGGCATCACTGTATTTTAGTTGCTGCTGTATTTTGATCTCTGGATTTCTCTGTGCCGTCTGGGGAAAAAGTCAGCCTGTGAAGCCTGGACCAAACTGCATGGTCTCAGAGCATCACCAGAAGGAGGGCTGATAAACCCCTTCTGAGTACTTTACAGTATATCTAGAAAATCCTAAAGAGGGTTACTGTGTCAAACCCAACTTGACAACGTCTTGCTTCCGTATTCTTTTAACTTCTTGCTTTAATGTATGGTACTTTGTGATTTTTGTACTATATATATTTCTAAGGTTGCCTGTTGATGGAACTCCAACTTCTGTAAGGTATGTTTTTCTTTGAGTCTTATCCAGAATTATAACATTTGGCTTATTAAAATTAATTGTTTCATCTGTGATAACTTGCTTGTCCCAGTACAGTAATGAGGTTTCCTTTTTTGAAACTGGAAACAAATGGAATTCATAGTATGGGTGAAAAGATGTGAATAATGGCCACTTCTTTGTGGAGTGCTCTACCTGTAGCAGTGTGCCAGTCCCATTCCCTCCTAATGCTTAGAAAGCACATAAAAACATTGTTTTTCAGGGAGGTATTTCAGGATACACTCCCCTTATAACTGTTTGTCACTTAGTCTTATTTTTGGCCACTATATTTTAAACTTTATATTTTGTTCATTGCTGTTATCTTTAGTTTTTAGGTGTGTTGTTCTCCTTTTATATTATATTGTTAATATTTTTATATCTGTGGGTTGGGTGTGGTGTGGTTATGTTCTTTATGTTTATTTTACTGTTAGAAACTTCCCAGAGTAGTGGCAATGCAACTAGGTGATGTGGTAAACAAACAAACAAACATAAATAAATAAATAAATAAATAATCTGTAATATATAACCAACTGCTGAAACATGATCTTTACGAATTGGTTAGATCTTCACATATAGTTCATTGATGGTATCTCAGGGCATTTATTGATTATATGAATTGTTCCTTTAGATTTATGAGAGGCCCTGTGTATATCACTTATACTTTGCTTCATAATTATTTTCTGCTAGTATGTAGTGCAAATAATTTAGTTTTAGACTGTGCACATGAATCCCACAGTTTCAGACCAAATTCAGCCTAAGTTGTTGTTACTTCTCTTCCTGATGCTTGGTCCATATGAAGTTAGGGAATTGCTTTTGTTCTTTAATGTTCTGCTTCTTTGTGTTTTAATAATATAAAATTGCTGGATGCCCTTTGAATCCTTGAGGAATTAAGAGCTTTATATAAATATATTAAATATATAAATAACAAAGGGGCTATTCCGTTATGCTTCCCATTGGTTTGCTTATTCTTCTGTGTTTCCTAGCCTTGCCTTTGTCTCCTCTCTTCTTCTGTGTGGCAGGAGCTGAGGATTCTTCCCTCTTTTATAAGCGTTTTTGTGTAGTCCTCTTTTCCCAGTTTTGTTTCTTCACCCTCAAAGTAGCAGGTGGCATAAAAAAAAAGCAATTTGTAGACTGAAGCCTTTTTTCCTCTTTATGTAGCATATGTGCTGTGCACAGTATTTAGAGAAAAATGCTCTTATATTTTGCATTCCTGCTATTCTGTGTGAAAGATCCAGATGGTGCAGTATAAAAGGTGTGAAAAATTCTTCAGTTCACTGAATCCGTTTCTTTTCTAAGCTGCCAGTGGATACATGAGGGGATATTAGTACTAGGAAAAGATTATTGCCTATTTACCCACACAAAAACATCCCAAATCAACTGTTATGATGTTTCTGATCCTCTTTCTCTTTCTCTCTCTTTTACCTTTGAGGCTTTTTGTTAGTTGCCTAAAATAATAATAATTTCTTTCTTTCTTTCTTAGTGGAATAGTCACCGACACAAAACAAATGGCTAAAATATTTTGTGGTTATTTTTTAAAAAATCAGAAATAATGTGCACTACATAAGATCTTGTGGCCATATTGCTGTGTTTTATAGGAATTGTAATGCCAGAAATGTTTGTAACTAACTCTGTTTATTAAAAAGAAAACACATCTTGTTTGTAGATATTAGCTAGGCATGATCCAGATTATAACTGTCAAAAGGGACCTTGCAAGCTGGAAGGAAGTGAAAAATGAGAAATGAACATGTCTGCTCAAATAAGGAAACAAAGTCTTATCTGTGCTGTGACTGACTTTAGTCCTCAATAAATCTCATAACATATAGATACAAACAGATATGTTCCTCCAGTAAAGGTAGAGAAAGTAGAGGCAGAGAAAGGAACTCATAGGGTGTTCCTTCTTTGACTTGTCTGATATATAGCTTCTTGTTCTGTAGACTAATATTCATAAGTCTGACTTTATTTCATTTTATCTACCTTCCTTGCCTTAGTCATTTAGCTATAGCAAGGAGATTCCATCCTTCTCTACCTATCAGACATATAATTCCCTAAATAAATACTCTCCCCCCCCCCCCCCATTTAAGATGGTACTTGATCCTGATTCCAGGCAAGCAGCTTCCACACAAAATGAACACTGATGTAGCATTGGGTTGGACTGGGTTGGGTTGGGTTGGGTTGGTGAAAAACAGCTGCTGGGGGAGATTTAGATGGGTCTGTGATGTGTGAATTCAAGGCTTCTGGTCTTAGAGATGGCAAAATGCTGCTTTATGGAGACGACAGATCCTAGAGTCTCTCAGTGGCCATGCTGACTGGAGTACTCTGGGAGTTGCTATCCTAAAAGGAAACTTCACCCAACTGTGTTAGTTCCTAAGCAAATTATAGCCCTTGAAGCATTTATTACAAATATATATATATTTCTGATATGAAGAGTCTCACCTGTTCCTCCCAGGATAGTTGAGTATTCCTTTTGAGTATCCCTGTTACTACTTTTAAAAAAAATCTTGTTCAGTTTTTAGTATTTAGAAGAAATGTCTGAAAATCTTTTTGTTTCAAATACAGCCCTCCACCTCATCCCATTTCTGACAGCCCCTTCTCCAAACAAAAATAACAATGCAATTCTATATATGTCTACTTAGAAGCAAGTCTGAGTGAACTCCATAAGGTTTAATAATAAAAATTGTGGGCCATCAAGTCTATTATGGTGACCTTTTTGAGGGTTTTCTAGGTAGAGAATACTCAGAAGTGATTTACTATTCCCTTCTTCTGGGGATGCCCTGGAATTGCACAGCTTGTGCATGGCTACACAGGCTGGCTCTTCTCTCAGGTAGCAGAGTGGGGATTCGGACACCCAACCACTGGTTACACAGCCAGATACCTAAACCACTGAGTTATCTCACCAGCTTCATGCATAGAGTTGCAACCATGAGACATATATGCTGAGGGGAGATATCCTTCCACTTAGGAGAGGCCATGCAAGGGGTTTCCATACCTTTGAATTATGTATCCTAAGGAATGTCCTCCTATGCTGCCTCCTGTGTGAAAACAAACTCAGATATTTTTTTGTCTCTTTCGTGAAATTTTTTTATGGAGGGAGAGCGCTAAGGAAGGAGAGGGGAAGGTGACAGTGGCAGCTGAATAGCAACAAGAGAGAGCTACAGGTCCCTTTGATCCTGACTGAAATAAAAGGGGAGCAGCAGGAAGTGTGCATTTTGGGCTCTCTCATGCCCACACAAAATCTTTCACCATCACTATTTTCTACTGGTTTTGGCCATAGACATAGGGGCCATGCAGAGAATTCAAGGCTTCACTTGATGATGCTGGTTCTGAATTTCGTAATTCACCTTCTGATCTACCCTGCATCATTATTCTGTGCACAGGATGGGCTGGACAACAAGTGAACTTGAGCTCACTGAAGGAAATATGGGAGATAATTGTTACAAATTCGATTCTTAAAAAAACTCATGAAGGCATGAATGTGGGATATTGTGCATCTGTATCCACGATTCAAAATACCACAGAAGTGGGTATTCAATCAAGTCAAGCCTGAACTCTCACTAGGAGAAAAATGAGTTAATTGAGGCTATCCTACCATGCACATGTAATGAAAATACAGAACTGAGCAGAATATTGCTGGGGAAAGTGGTGGTAGTGGGGCAGTAGGAAGCGAGGAAGACCTAACATGAGATACATTGTCTCAATGAAGGAAGCCATAGCTGTTAGTTTGCAAGATCTGAGCAGAACTTTCTAGAAAAGATAATATTGCTAGGAAGGGAGGAAGAAAGAACCTACCATGAGATGTTGGTTTTCAAGCTCTGAGCAGAGCTGTTAATGGTATGATACTTTGGAGATCATTACCTCATATAGTCAACACACATCAAAAGTGACTTGATAGCACATAATATTTTTAGAGTTTTTCCTTAATTATCAAACAATTATATAGTGACAGGGCAGGTGTAGTGGTTGGGACTATGACAGGATATAGGCACCAAAACCCTGCTAACATTGAATAAGACCATCCCCAGCCACAAAGCAAAAACCAGTAGTTTCACACTTTAAAATAGTGAGCTTTTGAATATTTGTTCTCTATTCCTTTTATTTTAAAAATATTTTTAAAAATATTTTTACAGTCAGACACAGAATATCTTTGGATGCATAAATCCTTGTTTGGCCAGCCAGAAAGGAATAAAAAATTCAACTGGGTCCTGATTGACAGGTTCAGAAGTTCACATTGCCCCAAACCTGGACAGGGTAGATTTGATTTAAATCAAAATGATTTAAATTGTTATTTAAATCGTGATTTAAATCATTTTGATTTAAAATTATCATTGATTTTTATTCACCATGAACCTGGAGCTGATTTCCCTTTGAAAACCTGTGTCAGGAGCCTGGTCTCTGAAATCCTGAGAGAATGTTTACTGAAATCACTCAGGGCTGGCTGGGACAAATATAACTGCTCTGTGCTTTTGTAATGCAGAAATACTTTGAATATGCCTTACAAAATTGGATGCTAATTTTCTCAAGATACATGGGAAAATGTACCATGTATTATTTTCTTTAAAGCAAACCCATTTTGACTCTTTCCATAACTGTGAACTTTTGTTGACCTGTAATTCTTTCTCACCCATATGATGCATTGTATCTTCTGCCAAGCAAGGCTGTACCACACGTGCTCCATTTATAACAAAGTCACTATTGTTCCCATTTGAAAGGCCTCTTTTGAGGATAAATATTTCAGCTGGTGCAGCCTGGATTCTTTCCAAGTTAAAAAAAAAAGGGCAGTGGGTCCAACTGTTATCTTTTAAGATAAGCAAGATTGGTCTTTTCACTTTATATGAGTGATTTTAAATCTGGGGACATTTAGGGTTGAGTATTTCTGAACGAAGGGATGTGGTGGCGCTGCGGGTTAAACCGCAGAAGCCTCTGTGCTGCAAGGTCGGAAGACCAGCAGTCGTAAGATCAAATCCACGTGACGAAGTGAGCTCCCGTTGCTTGTCCCAGCTCCTGCCAACCTAGCAGTTTGAAAACATGCAAATGCGAGTAGATAAATAGGTACCACCACAGTGGGAAGGTAACAGCGTTCCATGTCTAGTTGCGCTGGCCACGTGACCACAGAAACTGTCTTCGGACAAATGCTGTCTCTACGGCTTGGAAACGGGGATGAGCACCGCCCCCTAGAGTCAGACACGACTGGACTAAATGTCAAGGGGAATCTTTACCTTTACCTATTTCTGAACAGGAGGGCAGTTTTACTTTTAAAAAATCATGACTTGAAAACCTTTTGTCCAAATATCCCCAAATGTGGCACAGAGCAAAAGCAGACTGTCTGCTGCAGTTGTACCAAATTTGGTGCTGATCCAAAGTCCACTGTAAAAGTTATAATTTTTGATTTGGGTTGCCCCCATTTTTAGAATTGTCTTGTAGAATATTTATTTGCTGTGCTACACAGTAACATCACTGTGCAGTAATAAATAAACTAAGACCTCTATTGAAGATGGAGTTAGAACCAGCAAAAGTCCCAGTAACTGGCAGCAAAAATGGTCATTGCAGACATCTGTCATCATTGTTTTCTGAGACAGCAAGTTTCATTTCTTGTTCATCGTGAAGCTAGGTGGGCCTGATACAGTTTTTGCTTTCCTCTACGCTGGCAGTCACAAGACAAGAAATATCAGTCAGAATCTTGTAATGATATGCTCTGGCAATTCTTCCTTTTTAACCATGTTGGGGATTTTTAAAGGTCCTGCTACTCAAAAGGTAGAAATCGTTACCTCTGCTGTGAAAATGTTTTCTGATTTGCTTGAGATTTTATTCAGCAGCACCATTTCCCCATCTAATGTGAGTTGGACAAAATCTGCACGATTGACAGTATTTCAGCAACTGCTTGAAAAGGAAACTGTTACTTTACTAGCTTTGCTATATATTTTGTAAAAGCAAGAAAGATGTTCCCATCATTTCAAAATAGCAGAACAATCAAAAGTTATCACTAGCCCCATGTTTTTTTTCTAGAAACTGGCATCATATTTGTATCGATGATGCACAAAGAACATGATCACCACCTAGTGGTGGTCATGAAATTGAAAAATCCACTATCATATGTGTTGGAGTGAAAGTGGCAATTTATTTTATTTTATTTTATTTCCTTTTTTGATTTCTTGTTTCCCATATAGCTGTGCGCTTTGAAAACAAAGCTGTTTTATGTTGGCTGAGATTCCAGCTCTGCAGTTCTAAGATTATTATTATTATTAAGTAATTTACAGAGGGAGATATAAAGATTGTGATTTATATATTTTATTTATTTTCTAATTAAATATAACATTCTGCTTGGAAGAACATATTGGAAATCTACACATCGTAAGCTAGTTCATATATCTAAGTGCTCTAATTTTCCAAAAGTCAGTTGCCTTTTCCCGAAGAAATGCTCACGTTTTAAGGGGGGGGGGGGAAGCGTGACCAGGGAACATGGCCAAGCCAAAAAACCCTCTTTTTCAGGCTCATGGTGCAGATGCCTCCAATAAGGGAAACCACTATTAGTGAAAAGTCCAAATCCTAGTAAATAGAACTTTATGTCATGATAGTAAATTTTGAAATCTAGACACTTTTCATGTCAATCTTCTTTTATTTCTTTTTTTTTTTGGGGGGGGAGCCCCAAAATATGGGTAGCTGTGTCTATCCATATCAACAAAATAATTCTAGTTAATTTTAATCTCTTATAAGGAAGAGCAGGTCTTTTATGAAAAGGCCTTAATTGCCCAGTCAGAATCAAACCATCACAAAATACTTTGCAGTACAATAATGAGTAGCCTGCAGTGATGATAACATTGTTACTAGGAAGATTATTTATTTATTTATTTATTTATTTATTTATTTATTTATTTATCAAAGCAATGTTCTTGATTGTTCTCCTTCCTAATGAATCCTCACAATAAGCCAGTGATCAGGTGAGACTGAGAGATTGTGAGTGATGCCACTGGTTCAAACTGAGTGTAGGTTTGAACCCAGGGCTCCTGAGTCCTAGTCTAGCACTCTAGCATGTAGATTATATTAAAAAAACATCCTGCCCCTCAGCTTCTGTGAGGATTGCAGCTGAGCTCAAAGAGAACAGAGAGGCTAGTAGGAGTCGATGTGGTCTTCCCTGCAAATGCAAACATACTGGTGCTATCACCCTGTGAGCCCTGGGTGTGGTACACCAGCGCTGTAGGTAGCCTTATCCAAACCTTTTGCCTGCAAAACAGGCAGTCAGCACAGATGGTCAACCAAGCTGCATATCAAAATACACGGTGTGAATTTTAATAGTAATTGGATCTATTCACTGCTGTACAATTGTGTTTTTGAGCATTTGGTGATATTTTCTAGGCAATCTGGCTGTAAGTGAATAACATACAGATATTCTCTCAGCTGGTGCTCTTATCTGTTTGAAGGGGAACAAAACCCAAACATGAAATATTTCCTTGCCTTTCAAATAACTGCAGGACTTGGATCCAGCTTCTGATAGGAGAAAAGCTATTTGATTCTTGTTAAGCCATTGCTATAAAATTTGTCTAAAACTAGCATAAGGCTCTTATGGAGCTACGCAGCTGAAACTTCCATCCGCCCTAGACAACATAGCCCACTGGATTCATGGAAATTGCAGTCCAACAGTTTCCTGGCGGGTGATGCGCTCACCACCCGAGATGTAAAAGAAACACAAAAGAATCAATTGTGACTTAGAGGCTTTCCATAGAGGTCAAATTCCACTGTTGAAAAGATAGTAGGAGAGAAGCTATATGATGAGCAGGAGGCGAACGTGAGA
This sequence comes from Intellagama lesueurii, assembly GCA_037013535.1. Taxonomy (NCBI): domain Eukaryota; kingdom Metazoa; phylum Chordata; class Lepidosauria; order Squamata; family Agamidae; genus Intellagama; species Intellagama lesueurii. The sequence goes on from JBAJHW010000003.1 coordinate 106,293,851, forward strand.
AACGGATGTGGAATTCTTCCAACAGTGGCATGCTCGTACTCCCAAATCTGTATTTCTCAAACCTTGTTTCTCTTGTCTGGGCTCACTTCTGGGCAGAGACTGGAAAAGTTCCTAAAGAATGTATTCTTCTGATTAAACTCACTGGGCTTACCTGTGAGTAAATGTGCATAGGATTGTTATGTTGGACAAGCAGTTCAAAACAATTTAATGCATGTTTTTAGCTAAGGTTCTCTGTGTGTGTGTGTGTGCATGTGTGTTAGGATGATTTTTAGGGTTTTTAAAAGGTTTTTCTTTTTTGTAAATGGGAACACATTCAGAATTGTGTGCCTGGAAGGAAGAAACATTGTGATTGCAGGAAGTATGCATCTTTCTTAACGGGCTATTAAGCATGTTTATACCTACCATGTGGGCAGTAACCCATTGTACATAGGATTGCCCCTTTTCTGTTGCTTGTGCAAGGTATTCCACTGCCCCTTTTGCATAAGGAGCCCCATTGGTTTCAATGAGTGATAATGAGCTTATATAGTTCCAGGCCAGATTTTGCACAAAGAGCTCTGCCCATAGAGCCATTATACTCTGTTTCCCAAGAGGATGCTCCTCTTCATGCTTGATTCAACAAGTGTGAACACATACAGGAGTATTATAGAGTATCATTGTAGATAATTTCTGGTATTTTCTTGTTTTGCTTTAATTTGCTCTAATTTAAACATAGGCTGCTTTGACTTCCAGAATATTCCATAATCTCACTGTTCATATGCCTACACACACACACCACACACACACACACACACACACACACACAAAAGAATTATGCTCCAAAAAAGAGTGATTCTCTACTAAAATAAAGCATGGGGACCACTATGCCTTATATTCTCTTCTCTTGTCTTATCTTAAGCCCTACTGGTTTCATTGGGAGGGCCTGGTGTGCCCATAGCTCCTGAATCCTCCATAGAGTTGCCCAGCCCTGCATGTAAACATAGAAAACTCCCTCTTTTTTTTATGCTGATATATGTCTGTCTTAGACAGATATGCATATAGGTGCTCATAGAAGGACAGAGGTAGGTGGATATATATAGGCACATACGTGCCGTCTTCCCAATTTTGCATTTGTTTTTCTGTAACAGCTGTTGAACTTCATCGGGGAGGAGGAGGAGGGGAATTGCAGGGCTTCGTAAAACGTCCCTAGTGATTTCTTTGACACCCTAATTAAGAGTAATTAAAACCTTGAAGCTTCAAAGTCTGCCTACATATCCAGAAATAAAAACGTACTGTATTTAATTAGGCTCATACAATATGAATGGTTGTGTGGTAGGGGTGGAGGTGATCTTCATCCCTTCTTTAGGATTTAAAGACAGAACTGACGAAGGGATTGCAATAGATAAGGTATCATTACAGGCATGTCTCACCTTCGCAACAAACAGTTTGTTAGATCTTTTCTTCCATTCAGTCTAAGTAAGTAAGGCAGCTTCCTTAAGTAGACAGAAGGAGACAGAATGAAAAGAAGCAGGTCCCAAGTAGCAGTTTAAAACAGTATGGTGTTTGTTCCAGAATGACAGCTGCTGCTTTTCAAAAGTCAACATGAAAGAAAGAAAACATTCAGGAATGTCAGAATGTTCTTTTTACACTTGCAGAGGTTTTTTTCCTTCAATGTTCTGATATCCATTTACCCGTTTTTATGACCCAATATCCCAACAATCCTAAATTGCATATCCCGTTGTGACGTCTTCATTTCATATTCCAAATGTCAGAGGGATCCTTCCATTTAATTCTTTCTGACAGAATTTTGAAGAACCTGTTACAATAGGAGAGAAAAAGAAATAACTTTTATATTACCTATTTCTTTGTAGGAAAAAAATGTAATTGAAAGAAGTAGGAACCCCCTATCCACGGGATCACTATCTGCTAATTCACTGACTCACTGCCTGAAAATACCTATTTATACGTATTTCCAGGTTGTATTTTCCAGAAGTTTCCACTAGAGGGGGCCAGCGATCATGTAATGTTTAAAGTTCAATACTTCCATGTTTTTTGGCATGGGCGGGGGGCTTGGAACTGCTTCCCTGCAGATACGGCAGTCCTGCTGTATAATTAAATAGAGTGAAAAATGATTTCAACAGCCAATTGCCTTTTGAGTTGTAGACATTGTAGTTTTTAGTAGGTGTGTCCTTGCTCGATGTGCTGGAAAATTCCATTTTTTTCTCAAAGTATTGTTTGTTACTGAAATTGGTGGGGAAAAGATTCTGAGAAGTAACAACAGAAACAAAGCTATTTAGTGGTTAAATGTACTTGAGAAAGATGAAAGTTGATGTCCCCACAGACAACAGAATCATTGGCGGTGTTCCCAAAATATGGCTGTCTACTTGGCACAAGTACAGCACTTCAGTATCTCTGTAACTGCCATGGCTCCAGTGTACAGAATTCTGGGATTTGTAGTTTGATTAGTTTCTTAGAATACTCCTCTGGAAATGTCTAGTTCATTTGGCCAAACTAAAGTAGAGAATTCTAAGTACCTCATCAAGGTGCAATGCCTAGGATTTTATAAGATGGAGTCTTAGCAATTAAAGCAGCTTCAGACTGCTATATCTGTGTGCTGTAGAACCACTTTTAGTCCACTGAATAATGATTTTCTGCTACATAAATGATCATAGGTTTATATATCTCCCTTCTCTCTTTTAGCTTGGTCATGATGAGATCAGAAGCTTGAACCTCAGATTTCCACTAGCTGTGATCTGTCTTTGCAAACAAACAGGGACAAACTATGATTAGCTGTTTGTTTGTTTTTTAGAACAGTCACTCATCTGAACAGACCAGAACATAGATATAGTAAGCTGTGGATAATTGAACATGGAAATAAATTCCTCTTCTTATGACTGTGTTGGAGAAGACTTTATATGTGTATGTAGCCTTGTGCACCATAGCTTAGTGTTACATGTGAACCAGGCCTCTAGATATCACTTTTTCATCACGCTTATAACCCTCACAAATGTGAAAATAAGCATAGATGAAATGACAACCATCAAGGCAAGTGAAGGAGATCTATCCTGTTCTGCATCATAACTGTAGCTTTCCACTGAAGCTTATAATTATTATTAAAGCTTATAATTGGTATTATATAGTCACCAGTGGGGGGGGGGGGGGAGTGCTGGACTGCCTGACTTTGCCTGGCTGGACCAGGGATCAGGTCCATGTTGTTCAATGCATACAGATCCCTGGAATTATAATCTCATAATTTGCCCTTGGATGGAGGATTTTCCCCTTCCAACTTGGGAAGGTGAGCTACTACGACTTTGACATGTTTTCTGTGTGTCTATTTGTGTAGGTACACCCTTTGTTCTGCTGCAGTCCAGTGGAAGATCTAACGATATAAATTTCAGCTGGGTGCAATTGGGTGGTTTGGAGGCATGATGCCACATGGTACCTCAAGCAACTCTGTTTAACCCATTTTTCCCTTTAAAGGGAACTGGGGAGAAGCACAAAATAGTTCCCCTCTGTGTCCCTTCCTGATTCCCCCTCCATAAGGGAGTCGGTGGGGAAGCTCCAATTGTTAAAAACATTTTTTTAAAAGTGGTATGCCTCTGAATTGGTTTGCCACTGAAGTGTTTTATAGAGAGGGGGATTTATAATTAGTGGCATACTGCCACTATGGGGAATATCCTTTGGTTTAATACCAACAATCACTCATGCCAGAACCGAGCCAAAATGGAGTGATCCTACCTACACTTAAAAAAACAAAAACTAGCCCCTGCCAGAGACCCAGAAAAGTACAGGTAGACATGGATAAGTGTTGAGCTGGTTTGCAATTAGCAGAACATTATGGGATCACTAGACAATGGATTAATATCAGCCTGTTTCCAAATATAGGATGACCTACTGAGGGAGGCTGACAGGGGTAAAACGTCTCTGTTGGTCCTCCTTGATATCTCAGCCACCTTTGATACCGTCGACCACGGTATCCTCCTGAGGAGGCTCTGCGAGTTGGGAATTGGTGGCCTGGCGTTTGCCTGGCTCCGATCCTTCTTGGAGGAACGTCCTCAGAGAGTACAGCTTGGGGAGAGGGTTTCGGCCCCGTGGAGCCTCAATTGTGGGGTTCCGCAGGGATCGATTATCTCCCCAATGCTGTTTAATATCTATATGAGGCTGCTGGGTGGGGTCATCAGGGGGTGTGGGGCCTCGTGCCATCAGTATGCTGATGACACTCAGCTCTACATCTCCTTTTCTCCAACCGCAGTGGATGCCGTTCTGTCCCTTCAGCGCTGTTTGGAGACTGTACTGCAATGGATGCAGGAAAATGGGCTGAGGCTGAACCCGGACAAGACGGAGGTCCTGAGGGTGGGTGGCCCCACCATCAGCGGTTTGAGAAACTCCCTCTCATTTGGGGGGGTGACTCTCACCGCAAAGAGTGAGGTTCGCAGCTTGGGGATCCATCTGGACCCGGCGCTCAACATGGAAACTCAGGTGGCGTCAGTGGTCCGCTCCGCCCAATTCCATCTTTGGCGGATTGCCCAGCTGCGTCCCTATCTTGATGTTGGGGCGCTCACCACTTTGGTACATGCGCTTGTAATCTTGAGATTAGACCACTGTAATGCGCTCTACATGGGGCTACCTTTGAGATTGATGCAGAAGCTTCAAATGGTGCAGAATGCGGCGGCCAGACTTCTTAGTGGGGTGAGAAAACATCATCATATCTCTCCCACCCTGGCCGCATTGCATTGGCTGCCCCTTCGTTTCCGCGTTGATTTCAAAGTTTTAATGATTACATATAAAGCCCTAAATGGTTTAGGACCTCGATATCTGGCGGAACGCCTCCTCCCACCTAAATCTACTCGTATCACTCGTGCTAACCAGGAGGTGCGGCTGAGGAACCTAACGCCGAGGGAGGCCCGGAAGGAGAAAACAAGAAACCGGGCCTTCTCGGCAGTGGCTCCTCGTCTTTGGAATAACCTCCCTTTGGAGATCCGTATGGCCCCTTTGCTGGGTACTTTTAAAAGCCAACTGAAAACCTGGCTATTTAGGCAGGCCTTCCATCCGGGCACTACTTGATCTATCTTTTCTCTTTTCCTCCCATCTTGAATGATTGTTTATTGTTGTAAACTGTTGTTACATTTTAATTGTTTTATCCCACTTGTTGTAAGCCGCCCAGAGTAGTAAATGACTAGATGGGCGGGATATAAGTATAATAAATAAAATAAATAAAATAATAAAATAAAATAAATCCAAGCCATGGGCTAAAGTACCATCTGATCACACCCTGAGACTGTATTTGCCTTTTTGACTTTTCATGCCCATTCTTGCATTCATAGGTTGAAAGGTGTTATTTTTGGATTACTTCTCCCTAAATCCCCTAAGTAGCATGGCTTTGAAAAAGTTACTTTTTTCAACAACAGTGTGGTGCAAATTTGGCCATGCTGGCTAGGGGGTTATAGGAGTAACTATCTAAAAAAAATAATTTGTTTTCATACTCTGCCTGCATTTTAGTGATTGTAATCATTTTAATGATCTTTAATGATCTCATTGAGTTCATATTTTAAATTCTGTTTAGATCCAAAGGAGTTCTTTTTCCTTTATTTCTCATTCATTCTGAAAAGACTAGTAGCTTCTTTCATTTAAATGGAGAAGAATAGTTGTTTCCATTCTGGGATAGAATCAAGCAGGTGGGCATCTGCAGCACAAAGTATAGTGATTACTGTTATATTAGTTGCAGATTCTGTTCATGGAGTTTTCTTGGCAAAGATACTGGAGTGGCTTGCCAGTTCCTGCTCCAGGTGGATCACGTTTAGTCAGAACTCTCCACTATGACCTGTCCATCTTGGGTGTCCCTGCATGGCATAGCCCATAGCTTCTCTGAATTACTCAAGCCCCTTCGCCATGACAAGGCAGCAATCTGTGAAGGGAGGCAGTGGAAGACAGGAGGGCCTGGCGTGCTCTGGTCCATGGGGTCACGAAGAGTCGGACACGACTTAACGACTAAACAACAACAGTTGCAGATTATGCTTAAGTGCCTTTAAACAACAGGAATTAAACACATGCTTATAAATACCAATTGAGATATCACTGAATTAAAGAAAGAAAACCAAATCACAAGTACATATATTGAACCCCTTTGAAAACACATTCACATTTACAGACATATCTCTTTCTTGAGGATCAAGTGTTATGCATTGTAATATTGCAGTGACTAAAAGCCAGTCATAAGAATAATGAATGTGAAATGTATTTGCTGCTTCTTTGGAAGAAAGGAAAATAAAGAAAGCTGATGACTACTCAATTTGAAAATGTTTCTTTTAATCTTCATTCAATGTATGTTCAATTTTTGGCTTGTAGGTACCAGCATATTTACAGTTTATGAAGCTGCTTCCCAAGAAGGCTGGGTCTTCCTGATGTATCGAGCAATTGACAGCTTCCCTCGATGGCGCTCGTACTTCTATTTCATCACCTTAATTTTCTTTCTTGCTTGGCTTGTTAAGGTACAGTAGAGGAGATTCTGTCAAATCTGCTTAGAAAATAAATTGTGTCAGATTGAGCTTTTCCCCACCTTCTTTTGTTCTGCATGTTGTGTTTTACTGCAAGCCACTTGGTTTTTTACATATAGATGTATAATTACTTTGCAGAATGTATTTATTGCTGTCATCATTGAAACATTTGCTGAAATACGTGTGCAGTTCCAACAGATGTGGGGGTCCAGAAGCAGTACTACTTCAACAGCTACTACCCAGGTAGACATCACTAAACATTTTAAATTGCACTGATACATTTGTAGATATGAACTCGTTGTCCTATTGCACATTTACCAACGTGTGAAGAAGTTGTTATGAATGTATTACAGGAAGCAATGGAGTATCTGATCCACAATTAGATGATTTCAAAGCCTGCACAGTCCAAAGCTATTTTATTCTTAACATTATCGTTCAACAACCAGTGCATATACAGTTTGTCAGTCCTAATTATATCAAATGCATTCTCTCTTTACAATTCAGTTGTCTTGAGAGACTGCTGCTTGAGGAAGGAGGGGCTTTGAACCCCAGTAGGTATATGAAAACAGCTACTAAGACTCCTCCTTCATGCAAAAGAGAGAGAGAGAGAGACAGGCGAAGAAGGTAATGTGATGCTGTTAAGTAAAAATATCAAAAGCAAAGATTACCAGACACAAAAGGCATACCTTGTAGACATATTTCTGATTGTGTTCAGGGTATAGTCCGTTAACACTTCAGAGCTGTTGCCTTTATGTAAGTAATTCCTGGTGGAATTAAAACTGAGCTTCCATATAGCACTTGTAGTAGTACTATATTATCACAATACTTTAGTCAAGATCATTCTGTAGTGTTTACTCACTATGTAAATCCCATTCATTCCTTTGCAGTGTTAGTTAGACATTTCTGCCATTTTATTATTTTCTTTTTATGGAGGATATGTGATGAAAAGCTTTTTAATAGCCTTTAGAATTAGCTATCTTAATTGTCCTGGCATCAGTTTCTCTTCCTAAAATCAGCAGCCTTAAGCCAGACCCTTGGCTCCAGAGATACACTCACTTGCTTCCCTGGCTCGTTCTCCACACCTTCGCCTGCTCGAAGCAGCAATTGGCAGCAATGCTAGACAAGCCACATTAGCTAGCTTTATTTTTAGTTTCGTAGCGGCATATCAGTAAAATGATGTAGCACTAAAAATAAAAAATAAAAGCAAATTTAAAAAGAACTTCTGAGTGACACTGCCTGGGGAAGTGGGGGAGGGAATGAGGCAGCCAGAACTGGCAAGAGAAGAGGGCACACCAGTGAGTAGTGGGAGTGGTAATCTTCACAAACACAGTTTAGACCAACAAAGGTTTTTATATATGCCAAAATGATTCCAACTGAATTGATTTCACAAGTGAATTAAAATAAACAATTTTCTTGCTGCCCTTTAAAATACAACAAAAAAAACATGGTTCCCCAGGGGAAAAAATCCGCACCTTCATGTGCGTCGTGTAGTCACCTTTTAAAAAATAAATTTAGAACATGCTAAACCCTAATCAAACACAGGATTTTACCCTAGTGTAGCCACACTCTAATATTTATTTAACATTAGATCTTCAAAACCTGAAATCTTCGTCCCATTTCCATCAGATGCTGTGGCTAACTCTGGCAACGTGTGCTACATTTCAGAAGAGCTCTTGGTAACAAAATTCAAATGCCGTAAGATATTTACAGCAGAAAAACGACAGAGTCTGAGTCATGCTCTCTGTAATAGCAAGAGATATCTTCTAATAAATTACTCGTCAGAATGCTCTATAGACAGAATGGTGCTCAAGGGGGAGGAAAAACACATCACTGGTTTGGTCTGTCTATTTGCGCACATAAACCGCTTCTGACAGGTGGTTTTTTCTCACCTCCAGATGTTTCATGAAGATGCTGCAGGAGGATGGCAGCTTGTAGATGTTGATGTGAATAAGCCTCAGGGCAGAGCGCCTGCATGTCTGCAGGTAAGCATTGCTTTTTAAATAAAGCAACCAGTTGTAGTGAACCAAGAGGGACTCTCTGTTATCAAATGTTCGGAGCAAGTGAAAAATCCCAGTGATCACAATATGAATACCAAAAGTGCTGTAAATTTAAGATTTATTCTCCAAATCTGTTGTACATTTTGTTAAGTTCTATTAAATAATTTTTAATGGTCTATTAAATACGTATCTGCAGAAAGTGATACATAAAATTGTGACTGGATTTCAGAGGAAAAGATGCATTTCTTAACGTCACCAAGAAATTCTTTGGCATTCTCCTAGATACAAACAAAACGGTTCTAGAATGTTAGAACGGCCTATTCTCACTGATAAGATTGAATTATTCTGATGTAACTCTGTAGCTGATGCAACTAAACAGTATTTGAAGGGGCTGCTGTTGTTGGAAACTCTCCAGTATATCTCAATAGACAAAAGAATAAAGAAGACAAATTGAGAGAAAAGGTGTGGAAATTCTTGCTTGTCTTGTCCTGATAATTGCAAAATTATTCTTACCCTGTGAGAATTTTGTTTTATTTTTGGCAAGTGAGGAGAAACAGCACTAGAAGCTTCCCCGCCCAATCAAGCAAAATCACACAAAATAACATTTTGATACAAACAACACTTTAATGCAGACAATACAATTTACTGCAAGTGACAGTGATTCCTGCTTTGTTACATGGACACATAAGGGCAGAAGCATGGGAGAGGATGTTTATGTCTCTTTTAATAATAAGCCACTGTTCTGTGCTTACTCTCTGTGTGAATGCATGGGCGCACACACTTTGCTTCTCTCATTGAAATGTGAGAGGTTTTTTTTGTATATTTTTTATTTTATTTTTCAGAACAAAAACAAATACAAAAATACAAAATACTTACTATACAATCTAAACTACCCACGGGACCCTTTGGAGCAATACTTTTAATACGAACTTCCTTTCCAAAATTGTATTGATTGTTGTTGAGAGATTTTGCAGAGGCTAAAAATTCCTCCTTGAGATATCTTGTCAAGTCAGGAGATGGGGAGGCAGCAAAACAGATGTGAATATACTTGCACAAATTAGTCCATAAATGTGAATACATATAAACACATCGGGGTTGGAGGAAGCTCAAGATTGATGAAGTAGGGGAGGTTTTATCATTACCCCCATACCCATGATCTTGCTCAAGGTTGCTAAGGAAAAGGAAGGCTAACTTGTTTGCATGAATGGTGCAGGAGCAGTGACCATAGTTGCTTCAAGGTCCCTGTTTGAATACCTCTGTTAGCAACTTGGAAACAGCTGTCACGGATGCTCCTATGGGAAGGGGGGCTTTAGTGGAGGGCCAGGATAAATACATCAGGCCTTGAGGAGCTTTATGCAAGCCAGCCTTCTTGGCCACCTTCCCAACACCACTGAGTTTAAATTGGGAGATCTTCATTGGAATAGAGCTGTGTTGTGGGGGCATTGTGGGGAATTAAAATGGTGGCTCCCCTGTCTATCCACTTGACAATAATCAGTGGGAGGTCTTGCTGAAAAGGAGCCAAGGATAGGTTGTATTAGATCAGCCAGGAAGCCGCCTACCATTCTGCTTGAGTCCAATTAGCTGCTTTAAGATACCTCATGCCATTTCTGAGCATGTGCAATAGAATGCTCTGGGAGCAAAAGGGGAAGAGAAATGGCTTCTCTGGCAGCTGGTTTCATTTTTACCAGTGATTCTATGCTGAAACAATATCTAGTGGACTGTAGAATACCTACGAGTTTGATGCATGTAATTTCTGCCTCATATTTTTCTACAGACATGTAGTAGCAAACTAGTATGCACAGGTTCCATGTCTAACGAATGCTGAAAACATTTCTTTTATGTATTCCTTTGCAAGGGTTATTTACTCAACATAAAAAGTGAACATTATGTACATGAAGGGAACTTGGTTTGGAGAATGGACTGCAGTCATTGGCTCACAAAGTAGGCTCTTTGTTTGCATGGCAGAGAAAAATGCTCATTAATGAAGTCACAGCACTTCAAAGCACAAACCCAACAGAAGTACAGTAATCAAATTACCTTATACGTGTCTTCATGGAAACAGTCTTGATAATGTTTAGCTCAGCTTTTGTTCTGCAGGTGATGTGTGAGTTGAAATGGTGGAGGAGACAACAGCTCTGAATGTAAAGAAATAACCAAAAAATTTATCCAGGACCTCCTTAGTAGGAGATTAGGAAGGAGTGAAGAAGACTCCGTATCTGTCTACGTCTGTGCCTGTTCTCATCCTAAATCTCCAAATCTGGCTTCTTTGTTGATGCTTTTTAAAGAGGGTGTATTATCATCATCTTAGAACTGCAGAGCTGGAAGGGATCCCATGGATCATCAAGTCCAGCCCCTGTTAAGGAGGCACAGTGAGGGATCGAATTTCCGACCTCTGGTTCTGCAGCTAGAGACCTAATCCACTGACCTATCCAGCAGCTCAACCTCCAATTTAACTGAGGGCTCTGGAAAGTTAGCTGATGGAGAACATTTGATAGAAGTGATCTAGTGCACTGCTTTGTACTTCTCATCTGATTTACTCGCCCCTCATGCCAATTGATTGGTCCTGTAAAGAGCTGTGTGCCATCTGCTTGTTTGTTAGCTGTTTCCATTGCTCATGGTCTTAGCAGCAAGGAGAGAGACATGCAGTGGCATTGCTGCAGTCTCTGTATGCATACTCTCCAAGTGACTGGTGCTGGACACAGCTGAGGAACACACTGTTATATGGGTTCCACAACAGTTCCCATTAGACATGGGCTATTCATATTCATATCCCTGGGGATGAAAATATGAATAGCAGCACCAGAGGTGCCACAGAAGCCCATTCCCTCCCCCCGAGAACCTACTGGTCCACTCACCGGTCGCCGTGCAGCACTGGGATCCTTCGCTGTTGTTGCCCCAATCCAGGAAGGAGTCCAGACGGCACTTCCCCGCCTCCCTCTGCAGCCAACCGCTCATCAGCTGAGCAGGGAGACTCCTTGTCCTCCTTCCTTGCCAGAGTGGTCAGCCGCACAGGGAGGCAGGGAAGCGCCGGCCGGACTCCTTCCCAGATTGGCACAACTGTGTGGCAACCAGTGAGTGTATCAGCTGGTTCTGAAAGGAGGGAACTATTCATATTTGTATCCACAGGGATACAAATAGCCAATATCTAGTTCCCATTGCTAATCTGCTGGACAGGGTGGAGGTGGGGAAGTATAGGAAGGGAAGGAGAGAGGAGGAGAGAAGATTTATCCCAGCATTTGGAGTGCAGGGAAGAAAGGGGTTGCAATAGTTTTATCTGGAGAAAGTGGTGGGGAGAGTAAGAGTAGAGGGAAGGATGTTTGTGTATCTTTGTGATCTTGTGGCCATCAAAGGCAGGAAGCAGGCTTAGTCCTCATATCTTGTCTTTCATCCACATAAGGGAATGGCTGAGAGAGCTGCTTTGGGTGAGAAATAAAAATTTGCTGGGGGCCAAAAGGTGGCATACATACTGAGAATGGCTGACTCTGTCCACACTGGATAGGAATCTTGGTGCCAGGGGAAGTACACTTGGTGTTACCTTGCATCAGTTCTTACATTTTAACTACAAACACTAGCTAAAGGTCCATTATTATGATGGGTGGATATGTATTAAGAGGTAAGGTTTATAATATGTTGGTCCTCCTATACATATCTGCCATAATAATAATAATAATAATAATAATAATAATAATAATAATAATAATAATAAACAACTTTTAGTTAGCATCTTTAACTTTTAAAATAATTATTTGTATTAAGTATTTTTAAAAGAATTAAGAAAAGTTATTATTTGTGATCAAAGGAATCTTATCATTCATTTTGTGTTTCATTAGAACTCGCCAATAAGATTCTTTTTGTTAGAAACCATCGTGAAATATGTTTGTGCCTAATTAATATCTATTAAGGCAGTTGCTAGTAGTTGCTGAACTGCTTATTTTCCTGTGAGGGTCTGTTTTTCCTGCCTGTGGCGTCTAGAGTGTTTATATAAACAAAAGAATCTTTATTAATTATTTGCTTTCTTCCAGCGTAACAAATCATTTGGCACAACCACCTACTAGGGAACTCTCTTCGAAAAGTTATTTGTTTTTGCTCTTGTTGCTGGCATAGCATATTTTAGCTCCCGGTAACTTCCTGCCTACCATAAATTGCTCCTGCTGTCACACTGTGAGTTCTCTGTCTCATGGAAACAGTTAATCTAAACGCCAGGTTTCAAAGGCTGTCTTTCTCAAACGCTGTTGGAAACAACATATTCTTTTAATCTCACAGGAAAGACATGGTTTCATTTTTATTGTTCCTGCTCTTCTTGAAGAGTCTTCAGTATGAGAGGAGAATTTCATTACTATTTGTTTGTTTGTTTGTTTCTATAGCCAAGTGAACATTTTCTAATATGCATATTAACCTTCGCAATCCTGGTGCTTTCCAAATGGGTTGGGACTACCACCCTAATCAGGTCATAACATCTGCAAGGCACCAGCTTTGAGATGGGATGTGTATGAATTGTATGATGAAAATCACACAGAAAAGCATCTGTCCAGGCAGTTTTCTTTCTCTTGTAACAGCCAGCACCCTTACTTTATTTACCTTGGACTAATACCATAGTATGCATTTGTTTCAAATGCTTGTCTGGCCATTTATTTCTAGAAATATCTCATGAATTGTGAACTAATTGAATAATCCTGAGCTGGGTTTGTGGCATGGAGAATGAAAAGAAAAGTTAGACTCGTCTGTTGGGGTTCTTTGTGTGTTGATTTACAAAATATTATGACACCTGAGTGCTTAATTCATTCCAAAATGACTTGAATTGTTTATGACTTGTGTGTATGAAAGCGATGGAATTGAGACAGAGCCAAAGTTTGCAAGTTAAGATGAGTGCCTCAAACTCTGAAGACAGATTAATAATATAATAATTATGTGCCATCAAGTCAATTCTGACTTATGGTGACCCTTTCCCAGGTTTTCTAGGTAGAGAATACTCAGAAGTGGTTTACTTTTCCCTTGTTCTGGGGGTTCCCTGAGACTGTGCACTTTGCCCAAGGCCACACAGGCTAGCTCTACTCACAGGAGGCACCTGGAGACAGACCTTTTGTCAAATCCGGAAGCAAAAATAAAATCCTGAGATATTTTTTCTAGCATCAGCATTCTGTAGTCTTTGATTACGACTTAAGGATAGTTTCTGAAAGAAAAAACTTGGAGAATTCAATGGTCCCTTGAGCTTTGCAGGGCTACACCAAAAGATCTCATCAGATCCCATGGTTTACAATATCTCTTTTGCACAGGTGGTGAACATGTGGCCTTCTGAATATTGTTGGACTGCAGCTGCTATCACCCCTAGCCAATGTAGCTATTGACAAAGTATTGTGGGATTTTTATATCCAGCAAATATCTGGAAGGCCATACATTCTCTACCCTAACTTCTGTGCTGATGACATCCAGCTTTATGTCTTAACTGTGGATTTCTCCTCCATTGAGTTCAACATCTCTGCTTGCCTGTCTAAAATGACCACTTGAATGGTCACCACCTCAGACTCAGCATGTCCAAACCCAAATTACTTACCTTTCCTCCTAAACGTTCCTCTTGGGGGGGAAAAAGGAAAGGAAAAACATTGGTTAGCAACAATGAAAAATAATTAGAAAGGTTTATGTCCCTTCCCCTCCCCAGGCAAGCGGAAAGGAATCTTCCTGTTTCTCAAGATTGTTAATGCATGGAGGAGGAGACAAGAGAGGGGTTTTGTTTTGTGTTGGTTTTCCCCTTTAAGGGGAAAGAAAACAAACAAACAAAAATTATCTTGTCTCCTCCTCCAAGCTTTGAAGATCTTGAGAAACAGAAAGCTTTCTTTCCACCTGTATACAGAAGGGAAGGAAGGCGAAGATGTCAATTTCTCTTTAATTAAGAACATAAGAAGAGCCCTGCTGGATCAGGCCAAGGGCCCATCTAGTCCAGCTTCCTGTATCTCACAGTGGCCCCACCAGATGCCTCTGGGAGCACACGAGACAACTAGATACCTGTCTCCTGATACCCCTTCCGTGCATCTGGCATTTTGAGGTACCTTCATTTTAAGCCTGGAGATTATACATCCCCATCATAGCTTGTAACCTGTGATGTTTTCCTCCAGAAATCTGTCCAATCCCCTTTTAAAGGCATCTAGGCCAGATGCCATCACCACATCCTGTGGCAAGGAGTTCCACAAACTCTGGGTAAAGAAATATTTTCTTTTGTCTGTTCTCACTCTCCCAACACTTCATTTGAGTGGATGTCCCCTGGTTCTAGTATTGTGTGAGAGAGAAAAGAGCTTCCCTCTATCCACTTTATACATCCCCTGCATAATTTTATACCTCTCAATCATGTCCCTCCTCAGGTACCTTTTCTCTAGACTAAAGAGCCCCAAACGCTGAGCCTTTCCTCATAAGGGAGGAAACCAACACAGTGTATCAATGATGCTTTGAAAGAGCTTTTTAAAAAATGCCTTTTCAAAGCATTGCTGATGCATTCGCAACAATTAAAAAGAAATACAAAACTTCCTTTCCCTTCCCCTTGACAGGCAAGCAGAAAGGAATCTTCCTGTTTCTTAAGATCGCGAAGCAGCTTAGGCAAAGCATGGAGGAAGAGATAGGAGTAGTGTTTTCCCTCCTTTCTCTTAAAAGGGAAAGAAGATCAATTTAGCCAGTGCTAAACAGAGTTGCTTGAGATGTGGTGTTGTTGATCCTGGCATGTAGATGGAAGGATCACCCAGATTACATACTGCACTTCAAAGCACCCCTTTTAGCACAATAGATCTATACTGATCCGGATAATTCAGCCATCTGTTCAGCACTATTGTCTTCATAAAGAAGACCAAAACCTCAATGACAAGTGAGTTCTTGGTTAAGGCATGAAAGTAAGGACTAAATAGTAACTCTGTTTCCTTCTGGAATCCCATAATGACAAAAATAAAGGGAAGACTGCAATAAGTTCCTGTTTCACAAAAATCAACCCATTTTTGAAAATCATTGGACTCACTCTGATCCCATCTTTTTCTGAACCAGTGTAACGCCTGTACCATTACAGATGCATTAAGTGGTGCTCAGGGGTTAAGGGCTTTATAAGACAAACTCTGCCAACTTCTTTATTGATGCTTTTTAATGGAACTTCTTCAGAGAAGTAACTTGGGACCAACTTACTGCATTTTTATTGTGTTCCAGCAATTTCTAATATACCTCAATAGCTCCTCTGCAATCTCTGTACAGTAATATAAAATGCTTTTATTCAGGGGGCGTATACTTTAAAAAAAGTTGTTGGAAGTTCAGTGAAGTTCAAGAAACTCTGCGGTGTCCAGGATTGCAGAATATTGTATCAATCTGCACAAAATCAAATGCATGCAATATATTTACTTATTATTTATTTAAAGTATTTTACCTCACCTTTCTCTTTAAGAAGGACTCAAGGGTGCATACATCACTAAAAGACAATATTTACAGTAAAGCTAAAAACAAATACTGAAAAATATAAAACAAATTGTTGTTGTTGTTTAGTCGTTAAGTCGTGTCCAACTCTTCGTGACCCCATGGACCAGAGCACGCCAGGCCCTCCTTTCTTCCACTGCCTACCACACTGAAAAACAGTAAACAAAAGCAACACCAAAAACACATTCAAAGTAGTAAGGGACAGCCATCCATTAAAAAAACCCCACACAGACAGCCAGTCATGAAGGGAAGCTTGGCAGAAGAGAAAGGTCTTCATTTGTTTGGCGAAGATATGGGCACAAAATTAATAAATCATAGATGATTGCAATTAGGGTGAATGACTTGTTCAGTTTTGCTTTCTTCTACTTTTGTTTGTTTATTTATTTATTTATTTATTTATTTATTTATTTTAATCTTTGGTTCTTTCCATCACAAATGCTACTACTAGGGTTTGTAGTTGGCTGACAGGCCAATGGTTCCTCATTATTCTGAATAGAAGTTGCAAGTGGGGTACTTTAGGGTTTTCTTCTGATCCTGGTGTTAACATCTTTATAAATGGCTTGAATGAAGGAGTAGAGAATAGCAGAGTACTATACCCACTTCTGGGTGCAATGGTTTAAGAAGGGTATCAACAAGGAGAAGTATAACCAGAGGAGGGCAACAAAGATGGTACAGCATTTGAGAGATTGGTGTGTTTGTGAAGACTGAGATATGATGTGATATGATATGATATGATAGGCATCTGCCAATATTTGAAGGGCTATCATAGATGGAGTGAAGGCTTCTTTTCTGCTATTCAGAGAGAAGAATCTGAACCAAACCAACAGATTCAAGTTATGGGAAAGGATATATTTGACTGAATGTAAGAAAGAATTCCCGTAAGGAAGAATTCCAACAGTGGAATGGTCTACTTTGGAAGGTGATGGACTCACTGTGGGAGGATTCTAGCAGAGGCTGGATGACCATCTGCCAAGGATGCTTTAGTTGTTGAGCCCATTATTATGTGTGCTGACCTCTGGGATGATCAAGAACGGATCCTACTCCTCATCTGAAGTATGAAGTATTTGGTATCATATCTCTCCTCAGTCTTCTTTTCTCAAGGCTAAACATGCCAGTTCTTTCAGTCTTTCCTCAAAACCATATGGGAAGTAATGAGTTTATATTACACTCCAAAAGAACCAACATTATCAGCCATCAGTAATTCTGCAGAAATAACTGTTGAATGCCAATATTAAGTCCTCCTTAAGTAACATCTTAGAGGTAGCCTTCTTACTTGCACCAATGGGTCAGGATTCCCCCCTGCATAAAATGCAGATCACTGGTAGTAACTATTAACTCATTACTTCCAATCTCTGTATAAAACTGAGTTTGAGTCTGTGCTTGTACAATTGTGTTCTGTGTTATAAAGTTAAAACTGTTTCTGAAGATCATTATAATGCTATCTGCAGCATCTCCCCACTCCTACTACTTACTAACATACCTCCTTATTGCTTCATTTTTTCTCATTGAAGCAGATGGCTTAATTGCTTTGATTTCTTTGAAATAATATTCTTTTAAAAATATGCCTGTTTTATTTCAGTAGAATGCTAGTAATCAGGTTGACAAAAATCAATGATTTTTTAAAATCAAATGGACTTAAATCACGATTTAAATTTAAAAAATTGATTTTTTGATTTAAATTGTAAAAAAATCAGGTTTTTTTATTTAGGAAATGTTTATATAAAAGGAAAAAGGGTTTGAAATAATACCATATCAAGGAAGCATAAATTATATTTCAGAATTGCTATGTTAAATTAAAGTAATGAACTTAGTTTTCAAATTAGGAACAATGTGTAATTTTTCTAGCCAGTCCAAGGCAAGTTAAAATTGGACCTCTGTCCTTTCAATCCTCCATTTTCCCAAAATCTCTCTGTTTCCCAAAAGTATCCTTCACTGTTTCCTTTCTGTTCCTTATAAGCAACAGCAGTAGAAATAGATAGTTTATAAAATGGAGGAGGTTCTTTCCCTGTGTCTTTCATAACCTGGCAACTGAAGAGAGTTGTAGATTTCCCAAGGTCTACTGGACTTTCACTGGGTCAGTGCAAGTTATATCTTCAGAAGATATAACTAAGTCAGTTATATCTTCAGAAGATATAACTAAGTCAGTTATATCTTCAGAAGATATAACTAAGGTCTGATTCAACAGTGTCTAGGCAGCCAACCACACTAGACAGTATCACATCATTGGCACATAAATGTGTAAGCTAGGAAACCTGGAAATCTTGTGCGAGTGTCAGAACCAGAACCTACAAAAGTTGCTTCCTTAGAGTACAATTCTCAGAAATCCCGGCTAGTGTGGCTGCAGCCATGTTGACTGGGAGATTCTGGGAATGGTAGTCCAAATAAATTTCCAGGCTCTAGTCAAGACTTACTCAACATTGCACAGAACATGTTTGCACTGTTGTAATGAATACATGGCTGATCCCCCACTTCCCACTGAGTGAGGTACATAGAGGAAAAATCTGCGTACATCTTAAGTTATGAATCCTTAGATAGGAGTGATTATTTTCAAGATTAGGAATTATTAGCACACATAGTAACAAATCCTGGTTCCAACAGTACAACCTTTTGTTCTTGTTTTCTTTAACCAAGGAAGCATATCCTAAGGTCAGTATGTTATGGGTGAAGACACTTCCATAGCCTCTCTCATCTGGAGGTAATGCTTGCAGCCCACCATATTGTATTGAGAATTGGTTGAGGTGCATGGCAACTGAAAACATCCCATGCTGAAAGCAGCTGGTTCAATACAGAAACTCTAACTCATTGACTGAACTTCTGTTGCACATTTATGTGAACAGGATAACTTTTCGATGTGAATTGTCATATGCAGGCGTTTCCTGTTGCACGACAAGTCACATGACTCTGTATCTACAGAGATTCCTTAACTTATGGCAGTTCACTTCCAAATGTTCCGCTGTTTGCATAACAGTGCAACTTTTTTATTGTTACTTTTAGTAATGCTTTTATGTAATTTTTTTAATTTGATGTTTGTTTAATTCTTTTTTAAATATTCAGAAAACTTATTTTTTAAAGCTCTTAAAATATTTAATGATGTAACCTGCCCTGGGTGCTTTTTTTTAAGAGAAAGGCGGAGTAAAAATATTTTAAATGAATAAATAATAAAAGAATGATTCTTGCAGATCATGTGCTAGTTATTGATTTGTTTGTATAAAAGCTCACTTGATTTTCTCCAGCATTAGTTTAGTATTCAGTTTTTTACAGTCAACCTATTATTAGTCCTATATTAGTGCATGGATACCCAGTGTGACGTAGTGATGGACTACAACTCAGGAGGCCTGGGTTCAAATCCCTGCTCAGACATAGAAACTCACTGGGGGTGTGGAAGTAATAAAAATATTCCTTAAATATCTCACTTACTTTGAAAACCCTGTTAGGGGCACTATATATAAATTGGTTCCGACTTGATGGTACATAGCAAATTTAGTGCATAGTGCAAGGGGGCCCCACTGATTTCAGTGCAGTTTAATCAACATCATCACTGTGTACACAACACTGGGTGCTTTGTTATTTTGGAAGAAGAAACTTTAACAGCTGGTAGATTGGAAATCTCTTTGTCAATGTGTATTGAAGCAATATGATTGTAACAATATGAGCAACACATCAATAAAGCATCTAGTATAAATACAGCTTGTATTCTGCAGAAATAAATACATTACTGGCTGCCTCTAGAAATCTCCATCCATTCCCAATAGTCTTTAAAGTGCTTGAATTAAACCATTCTACAAATAGAATATCCTATGTTCTGAGAAAGGTTAAGAGCTACCCTACTGGTGGTCCATTAAGGTTACAGTTTTCCAGTGTCACATCTAGTTTGTCTTGCTGTTTCTTATCTTGTTCTGTTCCTGAGTCACAGGGTTGAATTAAATCTTACAGAGAATATGTGACTACCACAGAACTGCAGCTATGTCTCCCTCCTTATTAGTTATAGATGGTAATAGAAGGTATATGACGTAACACTGCACTGAGAGTTTCCTCAACCCTCCGACCTCCAGAAGCCATCAATAAAGTAAAACAGCAGCAGAAAAAAGTTTGTACATAATAATACAATATTGTGCAATTTTACTAGACATTACTGGTTAGAAAATGGATGAGATAGTGTTGCCATGCATTGTTTGCAATGTCTAGTTTGACCCTAAGCAATGAATCAGGGAAGAAATTGCTGGAGGGGGATGTATGTGGAGAAGGAGGCACCATCAAAACATTTGGTAGTGCTTATGGTCACATGATGAGATAGATGAGTGGTTTCCAGCCTTGGGTTCCTATATGTTCTTGGACTACAATTCCCAGAAATCTTGGCCAGCACAGCTAGTGGTGAATGTTTCTGGGAGTTTTAGTCCATGAACATCTGGGAACCTAAGGTTGAGAATCACTGAGATCAATAAACCTGTTTCTGAGCCAATTTGAAGTTGACTACATGGACATTTAGCCTGCTGTTTGGTCTGCTGCAGGGATGGGCTGGTTTGCTTCTAAAAATAGAAGCTTCTGTCACGGGCTTCTACTTTTTTTGGTTCAGGTAGGATCACTTTCTTTTGGTCCAATTCTAGTATGTGTAATTGTTGGAAATGAACCAAAGTAAGCCTTCCTCTTTTAATTTGGCAATATCATGAACAGAGCCATTTCACAATATTGACAAATGAAACACTTCCTTGACTCTGTGAAAGGACCAAGGGAGCGAAAAAAATTGTGTGTTTTAGAGCAGCAAATATTCACTGCATCACTTTAGAAACAACATTAGGTGTTACAAGTTAGATATCTGTATTATACCTAATACACATACCAAGCAAATTCAGTGCTGGGAGAGAGGCAAGTTCCAGCCTTTCTTCCTTTCTTGTTTTTTGATAAAAGATGAAGATCGCTGTCTGGCCACAGGACATTCAGTTAAGGCTGCTGAGAGGAGAGGGGTGAGTCCTGTGTGTGACATAGAGAGAGAAAGAGAGAGTTTGAAGTGAGTGGCTGCTGAGAGCTACTTCAAAAGATGGTTTGCTGAGGGGGAAAAGTGCCATCTGGTAGCAGGGATGGCGACTGTATCAGGGACCAAAGAAGTGTTTGTGTGTGGTGGGGTGTGGCAAGAGAGGCTGAAAACAGTTAATAGGCTTTTCCTCCCTTTTACACTCTCTGTTCTTGCACACACACCAGCCAGTGGGTGGGGGCAGCATTGGAAGAGTACAGTGGGAGGAAAAAAGGAAATCAGGGTCAAAAATTAGTACATTTTAGAGGGCTGCCAATAGTACTGTTATCCCAGAGAATGTGTGAATGGAAAGATCGAGTTAAATTCCAGAGTGCACTTGGAACCAGCCCTATTTAGCTTGATCCAATGTGATACAGTTTGCCTCTCTAGCCACACCCTATATCAATGGCATAAATAAGACACTCAGCTTAAAGTTGCATAGATCTGTATTATAATCAGAAGAGTAGAGGGAAAAGCAGGTTGGTGACTCCCATTTTGAGGATTCTGTGAATCCCCGATTTTAGTTTGCACTTTACAGGGGTTAACCAAAGTGCTGAACTTATTTGAACGATAAGATTCAGCACATTGGAAAGCAGACTAAAACACAAGAGTGGATTCACAGCACTCCCAAAATGGGAGTCACCAGCTGCTACTGGGTAGACACGTTAGGTCTGCTGCAGCAAAAACTACAAGAGGTTGTAGCTCTTTAACAATAAATGTGTTATCTTCTGCAGCAGGGATTGGCAACATGTAGCCATCCAGATGTTGTACTGAACTCTGAGCAGCCATACCCAGTATAGGCAATTGCCAAGGGGTGCTTAGAGTCACAGTCCCCGTGTTGCTCAACTGTGCTTCCTCACAACTTTTTATCTTTAATAAAGTTGCAAATCAATCCAGATTCAAAGATCTCAGAACTATATTTATTCAGCACATCTCATATCACTGTATCGTGCCATACATCTTAAAATCTTCCCAAGAGATTGTATTGATTCTACTGGGAATTTGCAATTAAGAATTTTCACATCCTTTTGCCATAGAGCTTTACTCTGTGGCCTGAAAAGTATGCTTAATGCTGATAATTTTTCAAAATAAAAATCCTTTGAAGTTAACTTCAATAGAAATATTTACCAGAAAGGAGAGGAAAAATGCAGGATGATCCCTATAGCCCAGTGATTTTAATTACGGTTATTTTGATGAAGTAGCTGATTTCAGTCTTATTTGCTTCAATGGAGCTAAAATGACTGAAATCAAAGAAGGTTGGCATAAATAGCCTGTGGATTAAGCTGTGCGTTTATTAATTAGCTACTTTAACAAAATAAGTACAATTAAATTCTAGGCATGACTATGCATGACTTTTCTATCTGATCATTCATATGTTTTGAATGTTAAATGTTGAGATTAAACTTTAAAATGTAACTTAGGGCAAATGAAACCGCAAATGAGGAGCAAAGCTTCAGAGTCATGTATCTGATTGTTATAAACATCATTATTATCATCATCTTAGAACTACAGAGCTGGAAGGGACCCTATGTATCATCAGATCTAGCCCCTTGTCAAAGAGGCACAGTGGAAAATCGAACTCCCAACATCTGGCTCTGCAGCCAGATACTTAAACTCCTGAGCTATCCAGCAGTTCTAATATATTGATATCCCACCTCTGAACACTCCGTTCCAAAAGCAGTTTGTGTACTGTCTGCCACATCCCACTTGAGACACTTGCCTCTTGTGAGCCTACATTGGCACCACCATTAGTTATTTTTCATCCTAACCAAGCTACACTTTTAGCCAATATTTAGCAACCAAGACTCTTGAGCAGACAAATAGGATGGGATTTGAGAATAACCTTGTAACATGCTCTCATGATTGAAGAACAGGAGTGTTAACAACTGTATCAGCCATATGTACTGATGGTGTAGTATTTCCTTGTTTTTATATATTTATTTTCCAATTCCCCACCCCCACCCCAGCCTGTAACTGACAGTAATCAATATGATACAAGTACAGTAAAAACATGAAATAGCTTTCTATCAAACAATAAATTATTCAGTTTATCTGGCATTTCTAGCTGGGCAGGTCAATGGTTTGTAAAGTAAGACTGGAATTCATTATTAACTTAAAACAAAACACAATAGACCTATTATTTCTAGTGGTTTTGCCCCAGTCCTGAAATTCCTGTACTCCAGTGTTTATACAGGATTTCTGAGGTGAGCAGTGCATTGCTAAATAGTTTATATCTGCAATCAGTGAAATGAATGGAGCACCCTTGCTTTCTTCCGTGTCAACTCTGGACCACTTACAGCAATGAAGAACTGAAATTTACTTTGAATTAGACCAAATAAAAGAAACTAAACAATTGTGTGTCTGGCAGAGCTGACAGGCCCCCTATAATAGAAATTAATATAGAGACTGTGATTAGCTTAGGCCCTGACAAGAATCCTTTTGTTATCAGTGTCCATTTGCAGGCAATTGTCAAAGTCATAAAAGTCTGTCATCCAATGGTGTTCACACAGCCTCACATTGGTACTTCCAGCTGGCTTTTGTTGTTGTTATTACCGTCAGGTCACCTCCAACTTATGGTGACCCTATAAATTAATTATCTCCAAAATGTCCTATGTTCAACTCTCCCACTCAGCTCTTGTGAACTTAAGCCTGTGGTTCCTTTAGGGAGTCAATTCATCTCGTATTTGGTCTGTCTTTTTTCCTGCTGCCTTCAACCTTTCTGAGCATTATTGTCTTTTTGAGAGAATCTTGCTTTCTCATGATGTGCCCAAATTAGGACAGTCACGGTTTCAACATTTTGCCTTCAGAGATAGTTCAGGCTCGATTTCCTCTAGGACCCACTTGTTTGTCTTTCTGGCAGTCCAGGTTATCTGAAAAGCTCTCCTTGAGCACCACATTTCAAACAATTCCTTTTTTTTTCCTATTAGCTTTCTTTGTTGTCTGGCTTTTACCAGCCATACATGGTGATCAGAAACACAAGAGGGTGGATGATCTTGTTCTTGTTCTCCAGGGACACATCCTTACACTTGATTATCTTTTCTAATATCTTCATTACTGCCCTTCCAAGTCTCAATCTTTGGATTTCTTAGCTGCAGTCTCCATTTGGATTGATGATTCAACCAAGGTATACAAAATCTTCCACTATTTCAATTTCTACATTGTCAACTTTAAAATTGTGTAGTTCTTCTGTAGTCATGATTTTTGTCTTCTTAATGTTCAACTGCAGTCCTGGTTTAAGCACTATCACTTTCACTAAGAGACATTTTAAGTCATTGCTGCATTCTGCTAGTAAGATGTTATCTGCATATCGTAAATTATTAGTGTTTCTTCCACCAATTTTTACTCCTCCTTCTTCTGAAGTTAGCTTGACTTTCCATATGATATGTTCCGCATACAGATTGAACAGGTAAGGGGATAAAGTGCACCCTTTGTCTGACACCTTTGCCTATAGGAAACCATTCTATCTCCCCATATTCTGTCCTAATGGTAGCTTGTCCACAATAAAAATTATGCATCAGGACAATCAAATGCTGCAGTGAAATTTTATTCTGTGATGATGATAATAATAGTAATAATAGTAATCATCATCAACAACAACATCTTAGAATTACAGAGATTGAAGGGACCTTATGATATTGAGTGCCTCTTTCTTTTTGGAATCCAACTTGAACATCAGGCATTTTTCACTCCATACAAAGTAAAAGTCTTTATTGCAACACCTTGAAGCATTATTTTGCTTGCATGGGAAATTAGAGCAATGGTCCTATAGCTACTGCATTCCTTAGCATCTCCTTTCTTTGGGACCAGAATGTTTATTGAACATTTCCAGTCTGTGGGCCATTGTTTTGTTTCCAGATTTGTTGGCATATTCTTGTTAAGGTTTTGAGATTCAGTCTCAGTGGCTTGAAATAGTTCTATGGGTATTCCATATACCTCGGTGATTTATTTCTTCCTTTCAGAGCACCTTTGACTCACCTTCTAGAACTGCAAGCTCTTTGTCATAGGACTCCTCTTCAAAGGAGTCAGTCATCCTTTTAACTGTTCTGTACAGGTCTTCAGTATACTGTTTCCACTTTTTATTTTCTTCTAGTCAGGTAGTGTGCTTCCCTGTTGGTCATGCATCTAGGTTTTTCTTTTCTTTTTCTACTTTTTTTTCTTTTTGCATTCTTCCCTAATAATATCTCCAAAGTTCGTCTGGTTCACAGTCAGTTGAGTTTAGTAATGCAAATAGACTTTAAATTCACCAGGTGTGTTGTTTAAATTATATTTTGGCACTATGATTCTTTTAGTGTTCATTTTAAGCTTTACTCTAATGGGAAAAATAGTGTAGCACAAATCCTACACCTAACACATTGAGGACAGCTTCAAAACCATGGTTACCAGAGTAGCCTCTGTTGACCTCTTGGCTACCTATGACACTGTTCGTCATCAAGTACTACTGCAAAAACTCTACAATCTAATTAAATATTATAAATCAACTAATGTAATAGCAGTCTTTTTGCAAAATTGCATGTTTTTCATCAAGTTTCAAGAACAATGCTGCCAAAAAATCCCCAACCCCCCCCCCCCAAGTTTACCCCAGGGCAGTGTATTGGATCTTATTTTGTCCAACATCTGCACCAACAACCAAGAACTTCCTTAAGGCAACAAAAGTTTAATTTGCACAGACAATCTCAGACTTGCTGCTCAGTCAGACAGCTTTCGGGTATTAGAATATCATTTAACAGATGCATTAGAAGAATGTGCTGCTAATTACGATAGAAACCAACTTAAACCCAACCCTACTAAGATTTTCATCTGAGAAAAAGAACAGGTATCTCAAAAACTTTGAGCTACCTGGAAGGGTGTCCAACTAGATTATTGTTTTGCCCTCAAATACATATGTGTTACTTTGGATTGTACACTGACCTATCAAAAACATTGCCAAATACAAAGCAAAAGGTCTAACAAGGAAGAATATCCTTCAGAAGCTATCAGGACCCAGTTGGGACAAATAATCACAAACACTAAGAGCTACAGCCTCAGTCCTATGCTATTCTGCAGGTGAACACATCAGCCTGGTGTAATGTAGTTCATCCCATGCAAAACAGGTAGGTGTAGCACTCAGTGAAAGCTGTAGAATCATTACTGGATGCCTGGAGCCAGTCTCTATTGATAAATCAATTACCTAGCATGCACTTCAGACAGTGATATATGTACAGAGATAGCAGCTAATGTTGAAAGGCTGAAAACATCTGCATCAAGTATGCATCAATTCTTCGACTACTATCACACCCTTTCCAGATTAAAATCAAGGAAAGGTTTTTGCAGAGCAGTTGTGAATCTTGAAGGAACAACAGAGAATGTCAGGAGTGTAATGTGGAAAGAAAAAGCTACCCACCTCGTAAAATGGATGGAGCCCCAGGGTAGTGTAGCCACTGGCCATGCAGACAACTAGGCTACTTGGAAGTCACCTGAAAGTCTAGGGAGTGGAACTCGCAGAACCAAAGTGAACCTAAGAAAATACAGGTTTTACACTGACACAGTCCTTTGCGAGTATGACAAAGAACAGGCAAATTCACACAAATGTTATGTGAATTTGCCTGTGAATTTGCCTCTTATGCCCCTTAACATGTATCATAGAAGATCTGATGTTTGATACCCCAAATGTTTCTGCTGTTGCCCGTTATGGGGGGGAAAGTATCTGATATATTACTACATACTAACTGTACTGTAGTGCTTCTGACATAAAAAAAGAACAAAGATGATGAATCAAGAATAAAGAATACAAGAGCATAAATGCAGAAGGGAGGAACAACTAATATCTACTCAGATACCAAATGATGAATAATTGATTCAAATTTTCAGTGGATTTGGGTTTATTTGCAAATACCAAATAGCAGAAAAATTAAAGCATCAATACTTCGTTTAGTTAGCTGATGGGATATGCAGGTCGTTTAATTCCTCTGTGTAACTAAGGAAAGTCTGGCCAATAATGTATATAAGAGTTCAGTCACAGTTGTCTCTTCTTCCTTGAACACCAGCCAATGCAAATGTGCCCCAGCACACATTGGGTGTGCGCGAGCCTCTGCCTCTCTGCGGGCAGCTCTCTTCCTCCTCCACACATTGATATTTTAGGTTCTGGTCACAATGGAACCCTGCGTGTGTGGCGGGGGGGGCAGAGTTGCGGATGCACTCAGGCAAAGTCATGAGAGAGGCGGAGCCCCACCCAGCAGGGCTGAAAATTAGAGGATACGTTGGTCCTAAACATAGGAAATTAGAAGCAGTAGTATTTTTAGGGCCTAAATCTAGCATCTTAGTGCTCATAATCAAATAACTCAGTTTGCTAGTTGTACAGCTGTAATAAGCGTTCAGGGGAAGGAAGGTTTTATGAAGTGATCGCACTGGGCTCATTTGGAAGTGTCACCACAGATCCTGGTAATAAACCAGGATTTACTTGTCTTATTCAGTGAAGAGATAAGAGATATCTTATTCATGAACCTTGCACTTGTACACCAGTGTGGGCAAATTGCAGCCTATAGGGTACGTACAGACCCCCAATACTCTCCACTGAAAACATTTTAAAACAAAGGCAACAGAGAATTGCAGTTGCAAACCATGGCTTCTTCGTTTTTTTCTGTAGCTCTACAGTAACATCTAGTCAATGTTGCAGCTTTTCTTCTTTTTGGTTGGATTCAGATAACGTTAGTTCATTTTAAAAGAGAGTTTACCATTTTTATTTTTGTGTGAAATGCCTGTTCTTTGCCTGGATAGTCTTTATTAAATAAGGAAATCTTCCATCTCTTATGTTTTCTTCCTGGAATGAGACTTACGGAAACAGCAATCAGTCCAATCTACATACGTAGGACTTTTGTGTTGTGGTAGTGATGAGTGTGCTTTTTGTTTATTGTTCATTTGGCTCCATTTGGACTATCCTTTCCCCTCTCTAATCTTGTTAGACATCCACAGATGGAATAAAAATTACACTGGGGGAGAGTTATGGAGAGATCTACGCCTTCTGTTTATCCCAAATTCTAGCAGTTGTATGGAGGTCTGAGTATTTGTCATCTTCCATCTATTTATTTGTGCAGCAGCTGTTCTGTTAGAGATTAGACTGTGAATCAAACGTCACAGAATCTTCATTAATACAAATTAATCATCCAATCATTTTCTTCCTAGTGGAGCATTTGATTATGTCAGAGCACCATCTACTTTTATATGCAGATTTTATCCTAAGCTTTACAAAAGGGTATAGAAATTAAACAAGTAAGAAAAGTTGAGGAATTTGTGTTCTTTGCAACTGACAAATAGAGGAGCTACAAGTAGCTAATTTTGGTAACTCTCTTGCCAGATCATGTTCTTTCTACAGCAATGTACAATTAATTTTCAAACAATCAGAATACTTTTACATAATTAAATAAAATTTGAGAGAACAGCATATTATATAACAGATCTTGTAGCTGACTGGGTAGTTTGGAAACATCTTAAATTCGGTTACATGCCATAAATAGTTGTATATATTAGGAAGCAGTGAGAAGTTCCTGGATAGAGCAGCAAAGGGGCATTTGAATATTGGAGAGCTACCACTGACCAGAGGGTTTCCCAAGTGATGACAGAGGTCCATTGTCTCCTTCTTGTGAGAGCAGAAAACTCCAGTGCTATTCCTCTTCTGCCCAGTGGCAGTGGGGGGGGGGGGCATGGGGCAGTTGCCCTGGGCACAAAATTCTTAAGTGCTCAAAATTTCAAAAGAAAAAAAGTAGTAATAATAAGAGAGTTGTAATCCCCCACACACCAGAAAAACCTCACTGGGCTCCTTTTTTCTTCCTCACGGGTGCATATGGCATTCTCTTGGCACCCCACTCTGAGACTGACGGGCAATGAAAGAGGGCAAAGAGGAAAGAAGCCCCATGTCAGGGTTCAGTAGAAAAGGCCCCAGGACCTAGTCTAGAGCAAGACCACAGGAACAAGTTAGAAACAACCCCACAGCCCAAGCAGAGGCCAACCAGCTAAGGTTTTGAGTCCAAACGGCAGCCAAATAGAAGGATGACGCGAATCGTGGTCAGACAGTCCAGGAGTCGAAGTCAGGAGGAACAGTATCCAAGGCAGCAGGGTCCAGGGACGCAAGGAGAGGCAAGGCAGGAACAACAGGGTAAGCAGACATGGCAGGAACCACCAGGCAAGGCAGGAACAAGGAGGCTGGCAGGCAAGGCAAGGCAAGGCAAGGCAGACAGGCGAGGCAGGAACAACACCACAGCACGGCCAGAGGCCTTCGTTGCTGAGGCAAAGGTCTGTAGGGAAAGCCTGTTCTCATACAGCCCAGTCCTCAGCTTCCACAGGTGGCACTCCTGAGGAGCTGGGCAACAGCTGCAGGGAAAGGACCCAGTCCTCCAATCTCTAGAGCAGTTTTCCCCAGAGGGATGGGGTCAGTCCTGCATGCACTAAGGTTGCATGGTTCCAGCATGGCCCCAGTCCTGACACCCCGCTCCCAGCTACTGGCTCCTTCCTTTTTTCTCAAACACTGGCCAGGATTCAAATTACAGCCATTCCTGGCATGGGCCTGGGCTGAGCCTGGGCTTGAGGAGAGACTCTTCTTCTCACGGGCTCTCTTGCATCCTATCACTTGCTGACAGGAATACCTCATGTGAGACACGATGGCCAGTTCTTTTTAACTGTCAAGTTGGCCAGCTGGCTCACAACAGGAGGGAGTGCGCCATGGGAGGGGCGATATTCACAAGAGGGATGAGATGGGGAGGATTAGCTGGGTGGGTCAGGGGAAGGGATTAATTTAGCCACACCCCTCTGGTCTGCCTGTCTGGGTTAGGGGTGCAATACTTGCCTTGCCTCAGGTGCTGGCAACCCACACTACACCACTGCTTCAGCCCAGGTCTTAGAAAAACTGCTTTCTTGAACTGGAATCCTCCAGACAACATAGACACTAACGAAGCTAGCTAGAGGATTCTGGAATTGTATAGTCCAAGAAAGGAACTTTTTCAAGCTCTGTTCTGCAATCGCTGCTGTGATGGAGGGAGGAGAAGGTGAAAAGGAACAGGATGGAACAAACATGTGTCCTGTTCCTCTGACATGCTTGCTAAGGGAGGAAATATCTGGGCCAATCTTGGAGCTGAAATCAGTGGAATGGAAAATTTGATTTTAAAACATGAACCTGGAGAGAAAGGAACAAAGCTCCACATCCACACATGCTCTTTCTCTCTGGGCCTGGTAAGGCCTCGGAAGCAGCAGCATCTCCACTTCAGACTCTTTCCCTTCTCCCCTGGCCTCCACAGGATCACCTTCTACCTGACAATAGGGATCTCCCTAAGATCCTCTACCCGGCCCACCCACTCTTCCCAGACTTTGCTGTTGTGGGTGGCCACCACAAGGGAGGCCTGGAAGACAACGTACCAGGTCTTCCTGGTGGTGACAGCAGCACTAGAGATGGGCACAAACCTTGGTTTGGAGGTTTGTGCTGGTTCATACATGTGGCACTACAGGTGCGACGTGTTCACTTCCCCCACCTCCCCGGCTGGATTCCCCACTCACCAGCCAGCACACACGCCACTGGCAGGAGCATGGGCTTCCCTGCCCCGCTTCCTTGGCTGATCACCCACTCAGGCAAGGAGGCAGGACAGGCAAATCTGTGTTCCTGCTGGGGACTGGTCAAACTGCCGAAAAGGAGGAGGAGAGGAGCAGGGACTGACTGGTGAGTGTGTCATTGGCTGGGAAGGTGGGGAAGGGAATGTGTGGCACCTGTGGTGCCACATGTATGAACTGGCACAAAGCTCCGACCCAAGGTTCATGCCCATCTCTAAGCAACACTTTGGAACTTCTTGCTTTTAGAGGTATGTCAAACTACCTCCCTCCTGACCTTCAGTAACCACGTTAAACTGGAGCTACTTAAAGAGGCTTTCAGGAACATCCTCCTGTGAGAGATTTTCTTTACCCACTATGTGCATTTTTTATTTGGCTTAGCTGTCGCCGCTAGGAGGCTTTCTTATTATTATTTGTGTTTTTTGGTTTGGTGGTGGGGTGTGCTTTTAACTGTTGTAAACCATCCAGAGTACTGGCTTGCCACTAGATGGGCAGTATATAAATGCAATAAATAAAATTAAAACTGTTCAGAAAGTAGTGCAAGAGCTAGAGTGTTTGTATACTTGATAACTCATTTTAGTGAATCACAGCAATCGTATCTGAGCTGTGCACATGCTAGTGAGTCAGCATTTTATCTCTTTCTGCTGCAGCCTACTGGGATAGCTGGTGGTGGTGGCAGCTGAGGGAGAGGACTTCACAGAGATGGTCTTTCAACAGGAGTGATAAAACACCCGTTGCTTCCCATTTAATCACCCTTTGCTGCATGCAGTCTGTGCAGCAGAATCTAATACTACCTTCAGACTGAAGTGATACAGCCTGAGTGAGTGTGGATCTAGAGGATGGAGTCAAAAGAACAGATGGAGGAATAATTCACTGACTAAAGCAGAATATACTGATTAATGGAATGGCGATAAGGAAGCAATTCAGTACAGCTGCATACAGGGAGATTGCTGGGATGGGGGCAGACGGTCTATGAGCGGGAACATGCTGGCATAATAAATGACTGTTTCATTTAACTCCTGCCATAATTGACTGCAGACACCAGTTGCCATATATCTAGTCTTTTTCAGTCATTTTCCTTGTATGGAAACTCTACATATAAGAAGAGTATTTGAATTGGGATATAGTTTATAATTCAGGATGAACAGAGCACCTGTCTGTCACTTTAGAAATGTAGTTTAGTCCAGAAGGTGTTGAAGGGAAGGGATATTTTTATGTTTCACTTAATAGAAATGGCTATCTCCCCACTTCATAGCCGGCTCCATAGGAGGAGAGTTGAAAAGTGCAGGCGTTTGCAAATCAGGAGTAGGCTTTTGTCTTTTGTAAGTGGTAGTTAATTACCTAATCTGGGTGGATAACTCATTGACTTAGGTATCTGGTTGTAGAGCCATTGGTTCGGAGCTCAGTTCTCCACTGCATCCCAGAAGAGCCAGCCTGTGTGGCCTTAGGCAACTGCACAGTCCCAGGATGCCTCTAGAAGGGATTTGTAAACCAGTTCTGAATACACTCTGCCTAGAAAACACTGAAAAGAGTCACCATAAGTCAGAATTGACTTGATGGCACCCAATGGATATGATTAGTTAATTGCCTGTTCAAGACCATATCAGCCTCAAGCATTTGGCATTATAATGAGGATAGCTTGCAAAATTCTTCCACTTCTTTACATATACTGTACTGTTTCTAGAAGATCCATTTCCCCCTCAGCTTTTGTGAGTATTAAGTACAGAGGGAGCATGGGAAGAGTGGATGATGCTAAGGAACAAAGAGTGGAGTATCTTCTGATACTGACAGTCAGGAAGTCCCAGGTCTTCAACCCTGTGAGCCATTGGTTCTGCTACACTATAAGAATTGCCACTACCTCTTTATCAACTACATTCTCATTCTCTTCAGTAAATAATGAGGGCGTTTAGGAGCGATCGTGTCTACAGCCCTAGTGGTGGCAGCAAGCCAGCCATCAACCAGAGCCTCGACAGGAGCGCCAGACAGATCAGCTGGAATCCCTCTCATGGCATCCTGGAATCGTAATGGATCCAGTAGCCTTCGAGGGCGGACCATTAAAATAGGTCCCTGCTCCCTGCGGGGAGGGAGAGCCACTGAGAGGTTACATTTTATTAGGTGGTGATCTGACCATGACAAGGGAACTGAAACAAGATCAGTCACCATCAGACCACTCTCGCTCCGCTCCGTGGAGAACACCAGGTCTAGCATATGACCACCCACGTGGGTGGGGCCGTTAACATGTTGGGACATGTCCAAGGAGGCCATGGTTTCCAAGAACTCAAGAGCTGGACCGGCAATCTCTGCCTCCGCATGGATGTTGAAGTCACCCAGGACCAAAAGCCGTGGGGACTCCAACAGTACTGCGGAGACAAAGTCCGCCAGCTCCAGTAGGGAAGTGGCTGGGTCACGGGGAGCACGGTAACCCAGCAAGATCCCAATACCATCCCTGGCCCCAATCAACACGTGGAGGGCCTCCAGACCCGGCTTCACCACCGAAGAGCGCCTAATAACCTCCAAGGTATTTCTATAAACAATGGCTACTCCCCCCCCCCGCCCCTCCAGTCTACCCTGGTGCTGGACTGCATAACCAGGAGGACAGGCAAGGGTCAGAGGAATTCCCCCTCCGGCGCAGAGCTCGGCCAGGGCCCTGGTTTAATCAGGAACTGTGAGCTATGAAGCGAAATAGGAGACGGCTAGAGTGCAAATGGAGACGGAAACCGACGGTCTATAATAAGAAAGCTGTCAGGATCACGACTAACCGCTTCCTTGCTAAGGTGAGGGCTGCTAGACGATCATACTTCGCTAACCGGATAAGCGAAGCTTCCAATCAGCAGGCGGAACTCTTCCGTATAGTTCGCGATCTATCCGGAATTGGTCTAGGTGATAGGCCTCCTACTAATATCTCACCTGACCAATTTGCAGCATTTTTTAAATCTAAAGTGGAGGCCATCCGCCGGGATCTCTCTCCTTTTTTAAATACAGTGGATCGAGCAGAGATGTCCAGCGCTCCGTCCTGCCCGGTGAGATTTGAAGTCTTTCAGCCTGTGACGCCAGACATGGTGGACAAAGCGCTTGATTGCTGTCGGGCCACCACCTCCTCCCTTGACCCTTGCCCGGCCTGGCTAATCAAAGCAGCCAGGCCTATAACAACGGAATGGGCCACAGTGATAATTAATGGGTCTCTCCAGGAGGGCAAGGTTCCCCTTGCCCTCAAGGAGACACTCATTAGACCCATCAGGAAGAAACCAAATTTGGCGGCGGACGATATTGGCAATTACAGGCCCATTGCCAATGTTTCTTTCCTTAGCAAAGTGGTGGAGAGGGTGGTGGCTGATCAGCTTCAGGCTCTTTTGGATGAAACCAATGCCCTGGATCCGTTCCAGTCGGGCTTCAGGCCGTGCCATGGCACAGAAACGGCACTGGTCGCACTGTTGGATGACCTGTTGAGGGAGGCTGACCGGGGCAAAATGTCCTTGTTGGTCCTCCTCGATATCTCAGCCACCTTCGATACCGTCGACCACGGTATCCTCCTGGGGAGGCTCTCTGAGCTGGGAATCGGTGGCCTGGCGCTCGCCTGGCTCCGATCCTTCTTGGAGGACTGTCCCTAGAGAGTACAGCTTGGGGAGAGCGTTTCGGCCCCGTGGAGTCTCAATTGTGGGGTTCCGCAGGGGTTGATCATCTCCCCAATGCTGTTTAACATCTATATGAGGCCGCTGGGTGGGGTCATCAGGGGGTGTGGGGCTTCGTGCCATCAGTACGTTGATGACACCCAGCTCTACATCTCCTTTTCACCTACCTCAGTGGATGCCGTTCTGTCCCTTCAGCGCTGTCTGGAGGCTGTGCTGCAATGGATGCAGCTGAATGGGTTGAGGTTGAACCCGGACAAGACGGAGGTCTTGAGGGTGGGCGGCCCCTCCATTGGCGGTTTGGGAAACTCCCTCTCTTTTGGGGGGGTGACTCTCACTGCAAAGAGTGTGGTGCGCAGCTTGGGGATACATCTGGACCCGGCGCTTACCATGGAAACCCAGGTGGCATCCATGGCCCGCTCCGCCTATTTCCATCTGTGGCGGATTGACCAGCTGCGACCCTATCTTGATGGTGGGGCCCTCACCACTCTCGTCCATGCGCTCGTAATCTCGAGATTAGACCACTGCAATGCACTCTACATGGGGCTACCTTTGAGATTGATGCGGAAGCTTCAAATGGTGCAGAATGCGGCGGCCAGACTCCTTAGTGGGGTGAGAAAATACCAGCATATCTCTCCCACTCTGGCTGCCTTGCATTGGCTGTCCATTCGCTTCCGCATTGACTTCAAAGTGTTGATGATGATGTATAAAGCCCTAAACGGTTTAGGACCTCGATACTTGGCAAATCGCCTTCTCCCACATAGATCTACCCGAATCACTCGCCATAGCCAGGAGGGACAGTTGAGGGGCCTAACGCCGAGAGAGGCCCGGAGAGAAAGAACAAGAAACCAGGCCTTCTCGGCAGTGGCCCCTCGACTATGGAATAGCCTCCCATCAGTGATCCGCCTGGCTCCCTCGCTGGGTGTTTTTAAGAGCCAATTAAAAACTTGGCTCTTCAGGCAGGCCTTCCCTCCTGTCAATACTTGACTTATTCTTATTTTTATCATAATTTTCTGTTTTCCCATCTTGAGCATTACTAATCATTATTGTTTTGAATTGTTTTTAACTGTTTTAGTTTATACTGTTTGGTGGAACCCGCCCAGAGTAGACTTTGTCTAAAAGGGCGGGATAGAAATCGAATAAATAAATAAATAAATAAAATAAACAATGCTAAAGTTTCATTAGGAACTATCTCTTGCTGCATTAACTTGCCCAACCACTCTGTTACACTGTGCCAGAATAATCTGACCTTTGGACAGGAGATCCACATATGTTCAATGATCCTTTGCAACCACAATTTCTCCAAAAGTTATGATGTCTGGTATCTTCTTATTAATTGTATGAAGTTTTATAGGGCACAAATGCCATCTATGAACTATTTTAAACACAATTTCCCTGGCCATGACCAATACTGATTTATAAGGTTGCATAGTCCATATTTTTGCCCATGTATGTGCACAAGAGATAGATCTATATTGTGTCTAGAGAAAGTAATTATGATGTGGAATTCCAGACTGAGACAGGCAAAACTCACACAGAGTTCCAAGAGTAGAAGAATGACAACAGATACTAAATCAAAATCCAATCAAAATAACTCAAAATGGATGCTTTATCCTTATTTGCCCTGTCTTACCTGCAGGCTGAGGTTAAAAAAAATAGGTAAAAGGGTAGGTTTCTGTACATTTTTAATGTATTGAAGAAATTTTAATGTATTGATTGTAATGAAGAAAAAACAAGGAATATAACTATCAGCATAGCTACTTCCAGCCTTCCAGTAGAATATTCAGGCCTTTTCTATTTACCTGACAACATTCAAATAAACAGACCATGTCCTGTTCCTTGACTCGCGGTTCATATAATTTAGCATGGGGTTCGTAGAACCAGCAAGTTGTGACATTAACACCAGGATTGGTGCAGTGGCTTGTCTTCCTTCTGAGACCTCACATGGCAAATGTATAATGTGGAAAGATGTCCTGAACAACTTTTACTGTGACAGGAAAATGGCATGTTCCATTATTGCACTTTTGTGTGGCATCTGATTTGTCCATGAGCTAGTTTGCCCATAACTGAGGGCAAAGGAAAAGAAAGAGGTTTTCTAGATAATGGAAGAGAAGTCATCATATCCTGCTGCAGGAAGTAGATTGTAGCAAAGAAATGAAACCTTAAGTTTATGCTTCTTGTAGAATCCATTTCCTTCCCCCCGCCCTATTTTTACTTACTTTTAACTTATTTTAAAATTTATTAACCACAACTAGTAAACACCTAGTAAACAAAACTAAAAGAAAAAAATTAACTACATACAAAATCCTTTTTCTAGCAGTCACATACTCAAATGTTTGATGGAAAAGTTGTTGGAAGTATCCTTGATAAAGCAGGTTAAAAGGAAATGGTTACTGCAAGTTGAATACAATCAGTCTTAATAGATACTGAATCTATCTGTTGTGCATGCACACCAAAAAAAGTATTTAATCTGATTTATTTGTATTATTTATGTAGGAAAACTTTCTGAAACATTTTTATTCTGGTGTTTTGAATCTGATGTTTTGAAGCAAATGAGGTAAACAATAAATCAACACAAATCTAGATTTACTTTGCAATTTAGGCAGAAAATAGGAAAATTTAGAAAATTGTTCTGAAGTTGGTAACACGCTAGCAATCTTAAGGTCTGAATGGAAGATAATCATTTTAATGTGTTACTGCTGTGAACTATTTGTGTAGTATTTTTAGTTATCCTACGCCTGTCAGTCTCTTGTGTTTCTCAGAACCAAATTATGTTTGCTGGAAGGCTGGGAACTTCTTTGTCATAGAGACAATGATGTGACGTCTTTACCCTTGCTAATTTATAAGTTGCCAAGGAGAAGCGCATTTGGCTTAAAATGCAATATTATTGTGTGGTTTCTGGAACAATTTTGAGTGCTTTCCTATAAATACTTACAGGAAATAGTACCTGTTGCTGCATTTATCTTCTGCAGCTGATCATTATCATTATCATACAGCATCAGTTCGTGAACCATAACTACTTCAGAGGAGATGCAATCAATGTTGACATTTCACGTAAGATATTTATCTTAAAAGGGTGGAGGAGAGCATTGTTCTTTCAGAGTGAATTAGCCAGATGGAAAATCTATATAAATTCATATTTTACAAAGAATTTTTTTTTCTGTGCAGATGACATGCTTGAAGGCATTTTTTTTATTTTTAGGAAAAGATCAAAATTGAGTTCATTGTTAATAAAAAATCTAAATAGGGTTTTATTAAATTTAATATTAGATACTTGCTAAAATTCTAGTAGTTAAGTGACTGTCATTTGCTGAAGTACCACCATGTGTGCATTGTGCATAGAGCTGCCGAGTCTTAGAACACTGGTTGAGGTCTCAGAATTGCTGTACTTCTCTGGGTCTCCAGGGGGGTGAGAAGGGTCTCTGGAGGAGGAGAATGTTTGCTATTGTGGGGTGTGGGGTGTCTTTAAGTCCCAGAAATCCGTTCCTACCCATTCCCAGGTGGCATCTGTGTTAACTGGTTGAGCACTAGTGTGAGACACGAGGCGAGAGGGTGGAAGCTCTCGCCGGAGTGTCGTCCTCCCTCAGAAAAGAACAAGAGGCACAGACAAACCCGCCTACACCACCCGTCGAGACTATACAACGGGAAGTTGATACCCGGGAACTAGAGCAGGAACTGTCAAAGATGACAGTAGCCACTCAGACTGGAGGAGAGTTGGCGGGAAGAGGAGAAAAGGTGAGGTCCGTCGTGGAGGCGGGAATGGGGGATATAAAAGGAGAGGTGGATGTAATACCGGGGGGTTGGGAAATGATCTGGGTAGAAGACCCATGGACTGGCAATTGGGAAAAGGTATGAGTCCCTAGGGAGGAAGCGGATTATCGGAGGAGAAGGGGTTTACCTCCGAGACCTTCCTATTGGGGAGAGTCAGAAGCCCGGGAGTGGCGTAGATGACTCCAGGAGGAAAAGGAGGCGGTGGAAAGGGAAGAAAGAGAACGTTGGTTATGGCGTCTGGAGGAGGCACAGAGGAGGGGATTCCTACCAGACCGTGGACCACCTTTCGAGAAGAGGAGATCCCCCATGAGCCGGAGGGGGGAGATGAGGAGACCACCCCATTACTAGACCAGGAGACGGAGCCAGTCGATCTGGAGAATAGCAACCCCTTTTTGAAAGGACCTTGGAATAACTTAGAATATAACCCTTTTGATAAGGATGTTTGGATGCCCTCGTGGGACCCGTTGGCTGCGAGAGACAATGCTGAAGTTGAATTTGATAGAGCGGATCTGTTGTCCCATGTTCCAATAAAACCTAGTTTTGATTTTCTAAGAAAGACGACTTCAGAGTCTCTGTTAAAACCAGAGGAGGCAATACTCGAACCCTCACAACTAGGTGCTTGCATGTGTGTTCTGTTTCCTTCCCTTTCTGTCATTTGCCTCAGAGATATTTTATTTTATTTATTTATTACATTTATAGCCCGCCCATCTAGTCATATTGACTACTCTGGGCGGGTAACAACATATCACAAGGACTCACCTCTTGGGTTCTGGTTTTGACCCTGAAATCTCAGAAAATCTCAGGCAGTTGCAGTTCAGATTTTGTGTGTGATTGAGCACAGCCGTTTGTTCAGATTTCAGCTGGACTGCTCTCCAGTTTCCTTAGTGCCCTCCTGTTCTGTCTGGACTGAACAGGAGCTTAGCATGAAGAAGACTGCAGGCAACAGCAGCGTACATTTCTTTTACCTGCTGTGTTCTCTGCTGTGGTTTCTGTCATGCTTGGGCTCCACCCCTGCTTCCAGAATTCCTCCATTCCTACCCTAGCCCTTTCAGCCTTTTCTCTTCTACCTCAGGCACATGAAGGCTTTTGTTTAAGTCAGTGCAGTCCTTGCCTTGTCCTCCTTTCTCAGCCTGCTACTTGGTTCTCTCTCCTCTCAGAGACAATCCATCAGTCCCAAATCAGTTACGTGGTAGATGCCATAATTACTGACTGGCTCAGTGTTAGTCCTGCTGGTGAGTCTGGGAACATCATCTCCCCCTTGTGGCTGCAGGGCGGAATGATTTCAGGAGTTAGAGCCTGGAGGAGGGCAGGTTGTGAAGAAGGCAAGGAATTGTGCACACAAACACCCCAATTATATGCAGCAGTTGCAAAGCCCAAAATCACACAAGAAGAAAGAAGGAGAAATGGGGAAAGAGGAGAAGAGGTTAGTTGCATGGGTGACTGGAAATGTCGGGAAAATAAAAATTTTAAAAACTGCAGCAGGAAGAAAAGGAAAAATTAATGAACAGAACCTTTTAGCAACACTTACCAATTCTGGTTATTCATTTGGAACTTGGAAGTTATTGTTGTTGGGTGTCCTCAGAAGCTTTGACTTATTCTGCTTTTCAAGTGGGGGGGGGGAGGAAGAGAAAGGCCAGCAGTGTCTTATCTTGGACGTACAAGCATAAATAACTATTCTCTGTTTTCATGAACATTTTCAGAGCCTGGAAGAGCCAGCGGCTATGCTGATTGCATATTTCCGATAGTTGTAGACAAAGCTCATTGGGTGACCTTGGTCCAATCTTTCTACTAGCCTGTCCTACTTCGCAAGACTGGTGCTATTATGAAGATAAATGTGGCGTGGGGGGGAAGGGAGAGATTTTATAGAAAAAAAATTACATACTTATATTCTGTAAACTGACTGTCTTGGGTTATTTCAATTTATTGCCTTTGTGCTAAAGAAAAACAGAATTTATCTTCAGGGGAACAAAATGGGGAGGAAGAATTATGTACTTTTTTTAAAGAAGGAAAACAATTGGAGGTGGTAAACTGGTTGTGTGTGACCTGGAAAACCAAATCAAGGCTACCATGTATATCACCCACATAAACATGGCAGGAGAGAGGCAGTTATGTACAGTAGCTAGAGTATTGGAATAGGACTTGGGAGACCTGGCTCAAAGTTCCATTCTGCTGTGAGGTTCACTGGGTGACCATAAGCAAATTACGCACCCTGAGTCTTGGAACAGACCGGAGGTACTAAGCCTCCATGCAGTTGAAAAAAGGACTGTTAAAGCTATCCAGCAACAAGGGGGCAAAAATGGAATCTGTTTGGGGTGAAGAAAAGCTGAAGGACCATTAGCAGGGGGCTAATCAACCACACTTAGATGGACAGTAGATGAAGAAATCACCTGGCCAGCTCACAGTCTTTCATACTTCAATGAGTTGTATTGTTTGCTGTTGTTACATACCATCAAGTAGCTCCTGGGTTGCATTAGATCTCTACTTCAATTAATTATATGTAATTATGACTATATTTTCACTTAATTAGTTTTAATTAGATTTTGTTTGTTTGTTTGTTTGTTATGCAGCAACGGCCACCCTAATATAGTTCACAGTGACAAACTGTAGGAAGGAACTCCTGGCCTTGATTCATGCAATATAATCATCCTCATGTGCATATGAAAATAGGCTGAGTGATTATTGCAAGCTTGAGCCGATGTTGCTCCATTTGCTCTTAGGATTCACACACACACACCCAATGTTGCTCCATTTGCTCTTAGGATTCACACACACACACCCCTCTTGCTGCTGAGTCTGCAATGCTCTTCTTTTTATTGAAAGCAGACATTTCTTTCTCCCTTGTCTCAACCGCACTAGTTCATATATTTCCTCTTAGGAAATCCAGTCTCACTGCTGACAGCACCATTTGTATTTCCCTTTTGAGAGGACATGGAGCAAAGTGTAGGAGATCAAGGAAAGGATGTAGTTTGAACTGCTCTGAGAATTCAGGATGATAAGTGTAGCTACAGATCATGGAATGCAAAGAGTGCTAACATGCCTGGGTTCATTCTAAATGGAAATTTTAAGCATTTTGATATAAAAGGTAGGTTTCTCAGATCTGTCTGTTAAAGATATGACTGTAAAATTATTATAATTGAAATGGTACAGACTTTGTTAAAATGGTACACTGATTCATGTTTGCAAAGTCATACAGTAATTTGAAATGAAACAAGGCTATAGAAAATCAGTTGCACAGTATGGAGTGCGCCTTACAGTAGCTTGTAAACAAAATTGAAGATTTTCTGTGATTTGTGTCAGTCGTTCTTACAGTGTTTGTGATTCCTAAAGTATTTAATGTAAAGAGGGATTTTCCCCTCTTGCCTCGGATGCCAAACCAGCTTGGGTGGCTTTGGGGAGTATGGGTCTTAACTTGGGATGTGCAGCACCATTTGCTGTTCTGCTTTAGGCTGCGAGATTCTTAAAATGGTATAACTTGTAACTTTTGCACCTAGGGCAAAAAACAAAATAAAAACAACCCTGCAGCATGTGGTGATTTATTTGCCCTGTCGGTTGATCATCCTTGGAAGCATTTTTAAAACCTAAAACCAGGCAGGGATGCCACCCGAGCTCCCTCATCTACAGCAGGAATTACAGTGCTGCATTTTTTCCCCTGTAGTGGTGTCTGTTGCTAGAGGTTTGTTTTCTGTCTCTCTTTTTTCTGGAATTCAGCATGGCTGGAGGGGGACATCACATGTTACTTTGCTTTCTGCTGTGGCTGCATGGCTGCCTACCTTTACTTCATTGCTTCCAAGGAGGGTTAGCAGAAGTTAGGACAATCACTATGACTGCATTCTCTAAATTTTGCATGTGGAGGTTTTGCCCTGGTTACCACCCACCTCTTGGTTAAAGTCTTGCAGTGGGGAGTGACATTAATCTTAGGACTTATCGGTAAGAAAGATTCAGGAGTAGTTGATGTTGCAGATACAACAAGAGATGAAGAAAAGACAACAATCTGAACATCCCCTTAGAATATTGACTTTCCAGAAGAAGAAGTGCTACCTGTCATTCTGCCACCTCCATCAGTCAAGGATGGAAAACAACTAGTGATCAGTCCTGTTCTGTGTGAACTGTGCTTTGATATATACTAATGTTATCCGGTTCATTTCAAAAAGGAAAGCTCCCAAACTGAGAGACTGAGACACGAAGGCTTCTTGTGAGGTTATTTTATTGCAAAGGAAAACGCCTGCTGCAGAAAGCGGGGAGAAAAACAATTTACCACGCAGGGCAAAGGCTTTCTCCAAAGAACAAAAGGAGTGGTACAATCTCTTATAGCCTGTCCCTTCCGGGCGATTTGGGGTGGGCGCACAATCTCCTTAAAAGGGTCAGAAAGTTAGTTGGCGAAAATTCATTGGATTAGTAAAAACACCTTTCAAACATGCGCAGAACAGATCTTCTCTCCCTGGGGCCCCTGCATTCCATTCTTATCTACTACAAGCATGTTGTTTTTCAGTGAACGGACCTTCTTGTTTTCAGGAAACATTAGTCCTTGAGTCAAGAGAAAAAGCAAAAAGAAAGGGAGGGGTTGGGCCCGCTTTTACGGGGCCAATTCTTTTCTCTGAATAAGTCAAACACAATTTTCCTAACAAATCCCCCCCTTTTCTTTTTCTACACACTTTGACTTATTCACAATTATAAGTTTCATCCTGGGCTGGGATAATTTTGTAACTTATTTCAGATTCTCTTACAGTCATTTGCGTTTTCGGCATTGCCGCCTGGACTGCTGAATTAATCATGCTTCTAAGGATAGGTATAACACAGGGTAACAGCATTAGCCCGAACATAATCATACCTAGGAAGAATAGTGCTTGTTTCCAGTTGTTGAAAATCCCTCCTAACTACCCAGTGTCATTCATAATTCCAGCCCAATTTTGAATAGGGGACATGAGCCAATTTCCGCATTTGACCGGTAATTTCTGCAATTGCGTCCTGTGTATCTCCAATCTCAAGGCAACAATTTGTCAAATTAAACTTTCCACACACACCTCCTTCCGAAGCTAATAAGTAATCTAGAGCTAATCTATTCTGATATATAGCATTCCTAATTTGCGTGTTCTGTTTAGCTAGCAATAATAAAGCTTGTTCATTTTCCCTAGTGAGCAACTCTACTACAGCTTGGAGTCTTATAATTCTATTGAGCATATAGATTGGGGTCCTGTATCCATATGAACCATCTTGGGCCCAACTTGCAGGATCGTAATATGGTAAAGTTAACAAAGTTACAGGTACCCCAAGTGCAGTCAGGTTTTGCAGGTATTGATTTCAAGGTTGCAGTTTTATCTGCAATGGACCAGGTAGCCCATACTATGCAAGTTGGATTAGTGTGGAATCCAAATCCATGATCCCCCCATGGGGCCGCATGATCTAGTGGATCCCATGTATTTGTGCTGTGCCTTATAGTATTTTACCCATTCCATCCCCCCCACACTTAGTGAACTGAAAGGCTCCATGACTAATTGCAACGCATGCATCAAAGATGAGGGATATAGGATGATTCTCTTTCCGCTCAGCTCTAGTTATTAATGTCTGATGAAAGGATGCCATGGTGTAGATCTCCACCCAGATCCTTTCAGGATCTTCCTTAGGATCGAAACAAA
This sequence comes from Intellagama lesueurii, assembly GCA_037013535.1. Lineage (NCBI taxonomy): Eukaryota > Metazoa > Chordata > Lepidosauria > Squamata > Agamidae > Intellagama > Intellagama lesueurii. Next base: position 106,337,360 of record JBAJHW010000003.1, read on the forward strand.
CTGGCTCTTGACTCCCTTTCCTGCAGACAGTATATTCTATATTGTTAAATCGACATACAGAGGTATTGCCCACACATTTATAGACGGACTTGTAGAGCAATGTTTGATGTTCCTGATTCCCTTTCCTGGTAGTTATCACACAAGGACAAGTAGACCCTGTCGCTTGCAGAATAAAGCTCAGAAAGATCCCTAATACTGTAATCACTTTGCCATCTACCCTTGGTCTACCAATAAACATCTGCCTGATATTCTTCCAAGACATCAGAGGGGTAGGCTTTACCGCCACTGGTAGTGGGAGTTCCATTCCTCGTCCTCTGAGTCTGGGCTGGGCACGGACCAAGGGCTTTCGCTCCTGCACTTCCAACACGTCTCGTGGTGTACCGAAGATGCGTAGCGGAGCCATCCCTTAGGAATGGCTTTTGCCTGCGTCGAGCTATCGGGTCGAACCCTCCACTGATAGCTTGCAACTGGTGTTTCCACAGCCCACAGACTTTCGGCCCACAACCTCTCGGAATATCCCACCTTCAGCACATACCACCTCAATGTCAGGCTTTCGTCAAATTTGGTTATTCTGGCACACCAATGGTGAGGGCAAAAGTGGCAATATAGTAGACAATGGGGCTCAAAGGGATCTATCCCTAGCAAGGGATCTTTTAAGTTCCGGATATCGCCTGGTGTTCCGAACAAGCTGCCGGGAGGTGAAAGTGTGAGAGCGGAAAGGTCACTCCCTTCGGGGAACGACCTAATCGGAGTCTGACTCTGATCCAGAGTCGATGTTGCTATCCCTAATTTTGATAAGGGGGCACCGCTTGCAGTCTCGATTATGCCAGAACTCTAAGCTTGAGGCCAGCTTAGTACTAGTATACAAGGTCCCACGGCCCTTGCCTTTTACTCTTTTGTATACCATCAACTGGTTGCCCCAGGCCAACCCCTCGTATTCAGTGTCCCAATAGGAAGTAGTTTGTATTCGCACTATCCACGCCTCTACCTCTCCCTTTGGTGTTCGACTGATTGAACAGGAAAACCAGGGGCAAACACTACCTGTTATATGGGGAACTATGGACATTACTCTACAATATCCGTCCAAACAATGAAATTCGACAATCCTCATCTAACTCTTCGTCATCAGATAATGAAATCACACACTCCTCCTCTGATTCTTCTTCAGAACTACTCTCAGTATCGGTAATTTCGCACAGTTCTTGATTCTTCGTAATAGGGCAGACCTTACAGTACTGATTGTGCCACCACTGAGAATCCCACAATTCTGTAAAAACCCCGTTAAAAATTCTTCTTTCCTCCTCCCTATCGATTGTCTCCTCGTCTTCCAATACTACCTGATCTCCAATTGAATACCCTTTAAAGAAATAGAACCCCCACCGACTCCTGCTAATTTTTAAGGATACCTTCCAAGTTTGAACCAGATTATTGACCTTCCTTGCTTCCAGGAACACACTAAAGAAGGGGCAACACTTATGCGCCAATTGCCTGCTGGACATTACTTTTGTCGCCTAAAAATAGTCTTTAGTCCGTCCTCAGACACATGCACGGCTTCCCACCGTCCTTCAGGATTAGTTGCGTGTTTGGCGCGAGTGTGGTGAGTCCAGCCTAGTTCTTTGGTCCTGACGGCAGTTTCTGTTGTCAACAAGATCTGGAACGGGCCAAGCCACCTTGGGGCGAGCGGTTCACTCTTCCATGCCTTGATGTAAGCCCAATCCCCGGGGTGGAAGGAATGTACTGCTACCTCCAATGGTGTTCGCTGCACCGCGATGCCTCGCTCCCTATTATCGGAGAGAATAGAGAACAGGGCCAGCAGATATTTTCTTATAAAGGCATCTTTGAAAAGTTCTAGGTTGGGGCTAATTCTCTGTGTGCTAACATCCCAAATTCCCATTCCATATAGACTCTCAAAGGGCGAGAGTCCTGTAGTGCTATGCGGCTTGGTCCTTATAGCATATAAGGATTCCTAATTTGGCCATTAAATCTCGACCTAGTAGGTTCACTCCTGAATTTGGGGTCCACACGAAATCATGCCACAGCTTTTCATGTGACCCAGGTTTTAGCACCTCTAGGGGTTTTAGAACAGGAACCCGTTGCGTTAGGTTTTCTATTCCTACTATGTTACAATGTCCCCCAGAAAGAGGAAGTTGTCCTTCCCAGGTAGGTTGGCTCAGGCTAGATCTCGTGGCTCCTGAGTCTACCAAAAATTCGATTTCCTTTCCCTCTTTGCCCACCTGCAAAGTTAACAAGGGCTCTGCGCAGGCAGGACTTTTTACCAGGCAGCCCCTCACCTGCCCTTGTCCCTCTTCATTCTTTCTACCTTCCACAAGCTTTCCTCTACCTCCCTATGTTACTATACACTCCTCTCTCACGGCCCCATCCACGAGTCCCGACCCATGGAGGGTTATTTCCGGGGATCCTTTTATCTACAACTTTTTCCACCATCTGTGCCATCAATTTCAACTTTCTCTTTTCCTTCTCCTCTTCCCTCCTTACCACTACCTTCTGAGCTTCCGTTAACAAATCTCCTATAGGTTTAGTTGTCAAGTCATCAATTTTCTGTAGTTTGAACTTTATGTCCGGGTAACACCCCGACACAAACTCCAGCCTCAGAATATTTGCGTTTGCTTGATCCTCTGGGTCTAATCCGGTATACCGTCGCATGTTTCGTTTTAGCCTTTCTAAATACTCGACTGGACTCTCATCTTTTCCTTGGGGCTGTCCAAAGGCTAATTTCATGCTAACGGTTTTAGGGACTGTTGCTTCTAGTCCCTTTAATAAGAAATCTTTCATTTCCCCACACTGCTCCCTAATATTATCAGCCTGAAAGTCCCAGTTCCCCGGGGTTATCTCAGGGAATCTCTCCCTGGCCATCTGTTCTGTTCGGGCGCCATCCTGCGCCTGCCAAAGCCTTCTAGCATGACCCAACGCTTGGTTGGTATACGTTACTCCTGCTAATTGTTTGCAAATATGTAACAATTCAGTGGGCTTATAAACCATAGTCCCTAGAGCGTCCCTGAGTCCTGTCACGAACCCAATGGGGTCTTCTGGAAGATTAGGCAGTTGTTTTTTTATTACCCGAATATCGGAATTAGTTAGAGGGACTTCTACATATCCAACCCTAGTTCCCATTGGGGACTTCCCTTAATGGGTACTGGGCTGATGCGCCGGGGCATTCATCTGTTACTTCAGCTGTCTCTGTTGCCCGTGTCCTGGACCTGGTGTTTGGTCGAGATGGGGTCTGCTCCATCTGTTCTATGACCGTCTTCAGTCTGTCAGCTTGTTTTCTGATTGGGTCTAAAGAAGGGGAATACTCTATGGTGGAGGCAGCGCTTAAGGGACTGGCCTGGGTTGGGCCTGAATTGCTACCCTCCCGCCCTGCCTCTTCGTAAGAAGGAGGCGCTGCTAATTGCTCAGCAGCCTCAGGTGGTGCTGTTGGCGGTGCTATGGGCTGCTGATAGTTAAAAAAAAACTCTAAGGGGTCAAATTTAGACATTTCCTCACCCTTCAGCTTGGTATCTAATAGGGTTCTGCTTACTGCCAATTTAACTCCTGGTCCAAATTTTATAATGTACCACATCCAGGAGTCGACATAGGCAGTACGGGGCGGATGAGCAACATAGAAGTTGTCCACCCTTTTAATATCATCGAAATTATCGGATCCGAGTTTTGGCCATCTTGGACTGATTTCAAAATTGGTCCAGACCTCTGTGCACATACGGACCATTTCCTGCTCTGACTGAAACTCCTGTACTTTCACCGATTCCCAATGTAGCAACAGCTTCCCCAACGGGCTATTGCTAGGAATTCCTAGCTCCTCTCCGCCTCTCGGAGTAGGTGCAGGGGCGTCCCCCTCGAAATTCCTCCTTTTCTTTTGGTCCCCGCTGGACCTCTTTTCCTTTCTAGACATCTGGTTTCCCATCCCGCGGGAGACAAATACAAAAGGGAAAGGGGTTTTGCGACAAGAGTAAGGGGTCTCTTGAACGCAGACACAATAGGATTGCAACAACCACTCTCTCGACCTGACCCAGGGTACCGGATCACACAACGGCTACCGTAGGGAACTGCAGGTCCACTCAATCCTTCACTCATTCAACAACAACCAACCCGTTCGGAGTTTCCCCACCTTAACTTACCAATGTCCGTTGGCCGGCCGGCTTGGAGGACCTCTTGCGTTCGTGCCTCTTTCCGAGTTCTTGATGCCGAGCAGCCGAAGCATTGGGAAGGAAGCGGCTGCCTAAAAGGAGACAGGGGTACCCTCCGGTTCGCTTCACCGCCGCCTTCGTTCTGCTCGGCCTCAACTGGGCTGTGGCCCAGCCCCAACCGGGGCTGTTAGGAGATCCCGGACGAGCCCCCAAAACTGTTATCCGGTTCATTTCAAAAAGGAAAGCTCCCAAACTGAGAGACTGAGACACGAAGGCTTCTTGTGAGGTTATTTTATTGCAAAGGAAAACGCCTGCTGCAGAAAGCGGGGAGAAAAACAATTTACCACGCAGGGCAAAGGCTTTCTCCAAAGAACAAAAGGAGTGGTACAATCTCTTATAGCCTGTCCCTTCCGGGCGATTTGGGGTGGGCGCACAATCTCCTTAAAAGGGTCAGAAAGTTAGTTGGCGAAAATTCATTGGATTAGTAAAAACACCTTTCAAACATGCGCAGAACAGATCTTCTCTCCCTGGGGCCCCTGCATTCCATTCTTATCTACTACAAGCATGTTGTTTTTCAGTGAACGGACCTTCTTGTTTTCAGGAAACATTAGTCCTTGAGTCAAGAGAAAAAGCAAAAAGAAAGGGAGGGGTTGGGCCCGCTTTTACGGGGCCAATTCTTTTCTCTGAATAAGTCAAACACAATTTTCCTAACACTAACTACTCAGAAGTGATCACAACAGGGTAGTAAGAGTGTAAACAGCCAGTGAATCCGTTTCATACTCCTTTCTGTCCTTCAGTTTGATTATTAAATGTAATTTGTGTATCTTTTGCAATGTGTTATTTATTTTGTGTGCTCTTGGTTTGCATATCAGGATGCAGTTTCTACTACCATCTTTTTCAGTCAGGAGCATTGCCCCAACTTTTTAGGCTGAGGTGGTTGCCTAAGATGGCAGGTGCTATGAATGAAGCAGGAGCAAACTGTTGGAGGAGAGAGCAGCTAGCAGACCTACTATGAATCTCTTTAGCTACCCTGCTGCCTTCAGGTGCAGCAGAAGACGCCCTGTTGCCTGTGTAGAAGAAAAATGCAGTTGTTATTATAGTTGGGCTTCACTGGGGATCATCTTGTCATTTGCCTCAGGCAGCAAGATGTTTTCAGCAAGCTCTGCTCTCAATACAACTTGGGCAAGGGGGAAAGGGGTGGAGCAACGGGCAGCGAGAACAGGGGAAATTCCAGGGCTCTGGATTCCTCTGGGTTTACTCCGAGTCAGCGGACCCCCCAGGAGAAGGGGGGGCAAGTTTTCCACAGGAGAGTGGACTTGCAGCAAGCGGGGGTTGGAAACGCCGAATTTCAGACGGCAATCTGTCTTTTGGAAGAGTTTCTTTTCCCGCACGCAACTGGCTCGTGTAGTCGCCATGATTGGTGAGTTAGCTGCCCGGAGAGGGGGAGGTCTGAAGATTTACTACCTGACTGCATGAACAGAGATTAATGATCTGCTGCTAAGCGACAGCAAGTAAAAGATCAGATGTGTTCTTTTGGAAGCTGATGAGGAGAAAGATCTCAAGCGGCATAACTTTGGTAATGCCTGTAACATTGGAGTCTTTCTTACTGCGTCACAGCTGAGAGAACTGGGAAAAACGAAACCAACTGTCTTTTCTCTCTTAACCCTTCCTCCCCGAGAACTGGCTTTTTCATAAATTCAGGACTTAAGAACTTTAAATAACTCTCCACAACTTAACCTATGTAACTCTATATCGAGCTACAAAGGTGGATTATAAATCAAATAACATCCTTAACATGGCTGGAGCTACGATTAGAGTATCCTTCGCAGGTCTTTAAGTGTGGACTGACTAATAAATCAAGAGGGAAATCTGAGTAATTAGCCTGCTGACTGTTATGGCCATGGATAGAGGGGGAGACTCATTATTGGAACCCACAATGGAGATTTATCTCAAGAGATCTCTTCAGGAATTCCAACTGGATATCATCAATCAAATTAAGGCTCAATTTTTAGAAGCTAAGGCAGAATTTAAGGCGACACTTCTTGGATTGCATGTTAAGATGGAGAGTGTCTTAAAGCAGGATGAAATGTCTGTGTCAGAGAGTGAGAGAGAGACTGTCTTAAAGCTATATGAAATGTCTGAACAAACCATTGAACCTACTCAACAACTGCTATTGCCAGAGAGAGAGACTGTTTTTCTCAAAAAGTTTGATGAATTGCTCAAAAAGGACAAAAGGGGAGGTTGGAAAGAGGGGGGAAAGCATATTGAGATTGTATCGATGGGAATGGATGTAAAGGGGGAGAAATGGGCGAATTTGAGGGCAGAAATTTATGATCAGAGATCGGACAGATCTATGTTGCTCCAAAATCAAGACATTGACTATATTGGGATGAAATTAGTAAATCGGACAGAAAATGCCTTAAAGAGATTTTATAGATGGCATTTTAAAACTGGCAAGGCATTTTAAAACTGGCAAAAAAGAGGCGAGAGGCCAAGCTTGGATTGATAATACTGGAGCTGATAAGCAAAAATGAAAGGGGGAAAGTTACTTGCTGAATAAATAATAGAAACCATTGGTGTGAGAGAGATATATTTACATATAAAGTAACATGAGAAATACACTATGAATTGTAACATGATTAAGTAAATAAGGTTAGATATATATATCTTTTTGTCTTCTGAAATGTTGATGTCTGATGATTGTTAAGCATGGATATTCTAATATGTAGTTGGATAGATAAGAATCCAAGAGAAAGAATCTAGTAAAATTAATCACTATAGATTTAGGATGCTATATATTGAATTAAACATCTGAAATGTTGATATGAAATATATGTATGCATAGACACATATTATGGTGAATACAATATTAATTGTAAGGCACTCACATAGAGATACTGTATCAAGTATATATGAATTATAACATGATTATGTAGTTAAGGATAGATAGATATATCTTTTTGTTTTTTGAAATGTTGATTAATCATGATTGTAAAGCATTGATATTCTGAGATATAATTGGATAGATAAGAATGCAAGAGAAAGAATCTATAAAAAATCAATCACCAGAATTATCATAACTTTAGGATGCTTTATATTGAACTAAATATTTGAGAGCAATAAGGTTGATGCAGTCAGATTCATATAATGGATAATATTGTAAGGAAAATGCCTCCCCACCTATGTGTTTTTGTTTGTTTTGTATGTTTTGTTGATCTTGTAGGTCTATATGTGTTAGAAAAATAAAAATTATTTAAAAGAAAAAAGAAAAAAAATACAACTTGGGCAAGGGGAAATCTCTTCAATGCAATTGCATTGACAAGGGACATGTAATGAAACTTCCATAAAGTACAGAGGAACTTTTAATATTCAAAGCTGAAATTCAGTATTTGGTTTTCTATTACTCTTAGGGTGTCTCAGGAGGATTTTGCAAGGGATGATATTTGCATTGTCAGTTAAAAAAATGAGGGAGTGTGTCATTTTCATGGGGTTAGGTAATCAGAAATGATATAGCATCCTTCAGGATTCAAGGGAGAACAAAAAGGGTTCCCAGACTTGGAACTGGCCCACCCCTGAGTTAGATGAACTAACACTACTCCCTATGTTGAAAACACCAGTTCTCAGTGGTTCTCATTAATTTTAGTAAGAAGATGAATGCTCCATTGTATTCAGAATTCCCTTTTGCTTCCAGTGTTGTTACTACTGGGCCAGAAAGAATCTCTTTTCCTCTTCAGTTTTAGCTGATTCAAGCCTTATTATTCCTTGAGCCAGTTCTCATTTTCTTCACAGAGGAAGAACTCAGGGACATTGTATATTTTCATCCCCTTCTAAGCTGTGCTTAATAGATAAAACCATTATAAAAGTTTGTACTTCTGCATCTGTAGTAAACAAATGGCAATCAAATGGTCATGAATTGTTCTAGCTACAGTTCAGCTTAATTTTTTTTTAAACGTTGGTACATCTTTTTTGTGATTTTATTTCTTCAAAAGTATTCAGATAATCACAAGCGGCTTATTACAAGTTAATGTTTGCTTTTAGAGACATTGCATATTTAAAGATATGACCAGTGTTTCAAGGGAAGGAACAAAGTCATCCTACATTTCACATCACTAAATTACTTAACAATAATATCAAGACACTTACAATTTTAATCTTTAGATGGGAATAAGTTCAATCACTGAATGCACTGGCAATTAATTTAAAATAAGTTTCTCTGTGATTATAGTCTTACTTCTGTGGACACTCTATGAGAGTTAAGAAGTTTCTTGCATTTCCCTTAGTACGGCTAACATTTGGTTTAATTTTGGTATAGTACAGAATTGTTTTATTGTACAGATTTCTGGTGGTTAACATTAGGGAGTAACCATTGTTTAAGAAGCTCTTTCAAGGACTAGAAAAAGAAGTTAGTATGGAGATGTCAGGATTGAATCTGTATTCTATCTTATTAATTAGTTTATTTTCTTTGTTTGTTAGTTTCTCTCGTCTCATGGGTATAGATTCTGTATGAATGAAAACCTAAAAATATTTATATTACAGAGCACAGGCCTCAGACAGAAATAAAAATAAATATGCCAAAGTTTTGTGCATATAGAAAATTTCACTGCAGAAAGGAGCAGCTGAGATAAGAGTCAAAAAGTATTCCCCGTCCCTTTGTTTCTTATTTGAAGGAGGGCCTGTTCACACCACTTTGTATTTCCCCCTTGCTCCTTGCAGCATTTTCATCTTATTTTCTGTGTGATTCTAGCCAGGTAGAAATCAGGTAGAGAGCAACTTGCTGTCACTCTATGTATCCAGGTCAGTTTGATTATAGCAACACATGAGACCGTTAGCAAAGTATGAGCTTGCGCTTCTGCATCTGTTTGACTGAAATTTGTGAGGGTTCCTGAGAAACATGTCCTTTGTAATCTAGAGGCAATATATCATGTCCTGGGAAGGCAGAGTCTAGGGGTCAGCCAGAAGGGTATAAATCGCACAAGCAGTCTGGAACAGAAAGAGAAGTCAGACAATAGACAAATGCATGTTGGTCAGAATCCTATTGGGGATTTTTGCCAATGTAAGTGTAGTTGCAGAGATCATGGTGACAAATTGCTGCTAACTCATTAGTTGTTTGCATTCCTCATCATGCAACTTGGCATGCAACAAAGAATGTGAGTGGCCGTTAGTGGCAATTCGTCACCACAATCTGTATGATCAAACTTATGCCAGTATAAATCCCTGGTGGGATTCTAGCCTGAGTTTCACTGAGTTAAGGGTGTCTGAAAATACCCAAGGCTTAGATATGTATTCTGATATAAGCTGCTTCTCAGCTGAGACCATTTGTGTTCCCTCGGTCTAACTTCAGATTTTAGGCTCTGTCCTTTTGCTCGGGTATATGTAGTCTTCAGAAAATTGCTCTGCCTTCCAGTACCCTCTGAAATAAAAAAATGTTGGATGTACAGGGGGGTATATTTTCACCCCGAAGGCTGTGCATGGCCTGTGGGCTATATTTTGCCAACCCCTGTCCTATAAATAATCTGACTTCCCTCTCCGAACAGGATTTCCTAATAGATAAGGAAGCCTACATGTATCTTCCAGTGATCTGTCACTGAGTAAATCCTCTATACAGATATGAGGACAAACAGATGTTTATGACAAATGGACATTTTTCACCACTTGAAGGATAACCCCTTCTAAAAACGTGCTAAAGATGTTGCCTGGTTTTATGTTTTTTATCATAGACATGGAAAGCTGCCTATACCTGGTCTGACTATTTGACCATCTAAACCAGTATGGCAACTATATTTTGCAGTGGCTTTTCAAATTCTCAGAACAGGTTGGTTATATCAATGTGATGTGGTCTTAAGTACTCCTACTTTAAGGTTAGCCCAGCTAACGTCTGAACCCTCCCAGGAGTCCTACAAAGTTTCATGGATCTCCCAGGGCAGTGGGAAAAATAAGAAGCCTGTGTTCATCACAGTTGACATTTATCCCAGTAAAGGGTTAATACCAGAATGAAATCAGTCACACACAATCATATCAAAATTCATCTGAATATCAAAGTATAAGTCTTTTCAGTGTTGCAATAATTTCAGGCAACTTCAGCTTGTCTAATTTTACTAGCTTTATTTATCTACATTGCTTCTGTGTTCCATATGCCCAAAATTATTTCAAGAGTTATTGTAAAATACCAAAGTCTTGGAGCTGTGAAGAAAACTGTGGGCACAGATACTAAAAAAAAATACATCCTTGCAATTTATAAAAGAATGCAAGTGTTAAAATTTAAGTGATAGGCAGAACTTAACTCATGTTTGAATATAAAATACAAGAGCAAAATATCTTTTAAGGATAAAAAAGAACAATGAGAATCTTTCAATTACATTCTAAAAATGCCAGAGCTTAATAGCCTATAAAGGCAGATAATACATCTGTAGAGTGCATCAGTGAAAAGTAAAAGCATTACAGCGTTAAAAGCCTTATTAGAAAAGCATGGAAAAATATCAAAATTGTTAAAATAAGAAGATATAAAGTGGAAAGCATTTCTTCAAAACATCAAAGTTCTTAAGAGTAAAAATATATTAAAGAAAATAACTTTCTTAGCTTCTAGGCATGTTAAGAACACAGAGAGAAAAATAATACATTTTCTACATTGCACATCCAGTCATACCAATTAAAGTCCATGTTAACTGTTGTTCTTTAATGTCTGTTGTCCAAAGTGGCATGGAGTTGTGATATATTGAATGTCATGTTCCTTTTGTGTCCTAGCAACACATGTGATTCTTAACAATTGTTTTCTTTTCCTTTTTACCATAAACAATTTCTTATCTGCTCACCCAGGTCTTCCGATATTAGGAAACTGCTTGATATGCTACTGTAATGTAATCTCTCATATACTCTGCATACGTCATAATTACTGGTCTAGGAATTAAATGTTTACTGACATTTTTGTTACGGCTATCTTTTTCCAGCTTTGAATTTTCTACCTGTCATTACTGTTGGCCCAGAAATATGTGGAATCTTAATACCTATGTTTGATGAATTTATATTTTCCAAAAGATGGCACTATAAGGTTATACAAATTTCCTTTTCCATTCATTCACCTGTTATTTATGATAATCTTATCTCTATGTTTACAAATTCTAACCAAAATATTCATTCAGTTGCCAAGATGGTTTATAATTTGTTGACCTTGCTCCACCAGACCTGGCTAATTTTTTGAAAAATGGTGGATTGTTTTGAAAACAACGAAGATCAAGTAACTCTTCTAAAAGTAGTTTAATTTTCAAAGCACTTTTTTCCTGCATCTCTCATAATTATTTTAACTCTCTTAAACACACAGGCTTTCAAAACTTGGCATTACTAACAATCTGTCTGCTATGTAGTTCTTTTAACCGGAGAGGCAGGCAGCCAAATCTGAGTGTGTCCAAAGTGTTTACTTTGCCACTGAGCTGTAATGTCACTCCTCCTTCATTAAAAAGCAAAACAAAACATAGAAGTTCCTTGTTGTTGTTGTTGTTGTTGTTTAGTCGTTTAGTCGTGTCCGACTCTTCGTGACCCCATAGACCAGAGCACGCCAGGCCCTCCTGTCTTCCACTGCCTCCCAGAGTTGGGTCAAATTCATGTTGGTAGCTTCAATGACACTGTCCAACCATCTCGTCCTCTGTCGTCCCCTTCTCCTCCTGCCTTCACATTTTCCTAACATCAGGGTCTTTTCCAGGGAGTCTTCTCTTCTCATGAGATGGCCAAAGTATTGGAGCCTCAGCTTCAGGATCTGTCCTTCCAGTGAACACTCAGGGTTGATTTACTTCAAAATGGATAGGTTTGTTCTCCTTGCAGTCCAGGGGACTCTCAAGAGCCTCCTCCAGCACCACAGTTCAAAAGCATGAATTCTTTGGCGGTCAGCCTTCTTTATGGTCCAGCTCTCACTTCCATACATCACTACAGGAAAAACCATAGCTTTGACTATGCGTACTTTTGTTGACAAGGTGATGTCTCTGCTTTTTAAGATGCTGTCAAGGTTTGTCATCGCTTTCCTCCCAAGAAGCAGGCGTCTTTTAATTTCGTGGCTGCTGTCACCATCTGCAGTGATCATGGAGCCCAAGAAAGTCAAATCTGTCACTGCCTCCATATCTTCCCCTTCTATTTGCCAGGAGGTGATGGGACCAGTGGCCATGATCTTCGTTTTTTTGATGTTGAGCTTCAGACCGTTTTTTTCACTCTCCTCTTTCACCCTCATTACGAGGTTCTTTAATTCCTCCTCACTTTCTGCCATCAGAGTGGTATCATCTGCATATCTGAGGTTGTTGATATTTCTTCCGGCAGTCTTAATTCCGGCTTGGGATTCCTCCAGTCCGGCCTTTCGCATGATGTAGTCTGCATATAAGTTAAATAAGCCGGGGGACAATATACAGCCTTGTCGTACTCCTTTCCCAATTTTGAACCACTCAGTTGTTCCATATCCAGTTGTAACTGTTGTTTCCTGTCCCACATATAGATTTCTCAGGAGATAGATAAGGTGGTCAGGCACTCCCATTTCTTTAAGAACTTGCCATAGTTTGCTGTGGTCCACACAGTCAAAGGGTTTTGCATAGTCAATGAAGCAGAAGTAGATGTTTTTCTGGAACTCTCTGGCTTTCTCCATAATCCAGCGCATGTTAGCAATTTGGTCTCTAGTTCCTCTGCCCCTTTGAAATCCAGCTTGTACTTCTCCGAGTTCTCGGTCCACATACTGCTGAAGCCTACCTTGTAGGATTTTGAGCATAACCTTGCTAGCGTGTGAAATGAGTGCAATTGTACGGTAGTTGGAGCATTCTTTGGCACTGCCCTTCTTTGGGATTGGGATGTAGACTGATCTTTTCCAGTTCTCTGGCCACTGTTGAGTTTTCCAAACTTGCTGGCATATTGAATGTAGCACCTTAACAGCGTCATCTTTTAAGATTTTAAATAGTTCCACTGGAATGCCATCACCTCCACTGGCCTTGTTGTTAGACAAGCTTTCTAAGGCCCACTTGACTTCACTCTCCAGGATGTCTGGCTCAAGGTCAGCAACCACACTATCTGGGTTGTCCGGGATATCCAAATCTTTCTGGTATAATTCCTCTGTGTATTCTTGCCACCTCTTCTTGATGTCTTCTGCTTCTTTTAAGTCCCTCCCATTTTTGTCCTTTATCATGTTCATCTTTGCACAAAAGGTTCCTTTAATATCTCTGATTTTCCTGAACAGATCTCTGGTTTTTCCTTTTCTATTATTTTCCTCTATTTCTTTGCATTGTTCATTTAAGAAGGCCCTCTTGTCTCTCCTTGCTATTCTTTGGAAGTCTGCATTCCATTTTCTGTAACTTTCCCTATCTCCCTTGCATTTTGTTTCCCTTCTCTTCTCTGCTATTTGTAAGGCCTCGTTGGACAGCCACTTTGCTTTCTTGCATTTCCTTTTCTTTGGGATGATTTTTGTTGCTTCCTCCTGTACATTGTTACGAGCCTCTATCCAAAGTTCTTCAGGCACTCTGTCCACCAAATCTAGTTCCTTAAATCTGTTCTTCACTTCCACTGTGTATTCATAAGGGATTTGGTTTCGATTATACCTGACTAGCCCAGTGGTTTTTCCTACTCTCTTCAGTTTAAGCTTGAATTTTGCTATGAGAAGCTGATGATCAGAGCCACAATCAGCTCCAGGTCTTGTTTTTGCAGACTGTATAGAGCTTCTCCATCTTTGGCTGCAGAGAATATAATCAATCTGATTACGGTATTGCCCATCTGGTGATTTCCATGTGTAGATTAGAGTCGCCTCTTGTGTTGTTGGAAAAGGGTGTTTGTGATGACCAGCGTGTTCTCTTGACAAAACTCTATTAGCCTTTGCCCTGCTTCGTTTTGAACTCCAAGGCCAAACTTCCCTGTTGTTCCTTTTATCTCTTGACTCCCTACTTAAGCATTCCAATCCCCTATAATGAAAAGAACATCTTTCTTTGGTGTCAGTTCTAGAAGGTGTTGTAAGTCTTCATAGAATTGGTCAATTTCAGTCTCCTCAGCATTGGTGGTTGGTGCATAAACTTGGATTATTGTGATGTTGAAAGGTCTGCCTTGGATTCGTATTGAAATCATTCTATCATTTTTGAGATTATATCCCATTACAGCTTTTCCCACTCTTTTGTTGACTATGAGGGCTACTCCATTCCTTCTACGGCCTTCTTGCCCACAATAGTAGATATGATAGTCATCTGAATTGAATTCGCCCATTCCTGTCCATTTTAGTTCACTGATGCCCAGGATGTCGATGTTTATTCTTGCCATCTCCTGTTTGACCACATCCAGCTTACCAAGGTTCATAGATCTTACATTCCAGGTTCCTATGCAGTATTTTTCTTTGCAGCATCGGACTTTCCTTTCACTTCCAGGCACGTCCACAGCTGAACGTCCTTTCGGCTTTGGCCCAACCACTTCATTAGCTCTGGAGCTACTTGTACTTGTCCTCCGCTCTTCCTCAGTAGCATGTTGGACGCCTTCCGACCTGAGGGTCCCATCTTCCAGCGTCATATCTTTTAGCCTTTTGTTTCTGTCCATGGAGCTTTCTTGGCAAAGATACTGGAGTGGCTTGCCAATTCCTACTCCAGGTGGATTGCATTTAGTCGGAACTCTCCGCTATGACCTGTCCGTCTTGGGTGTCCCTGCACGGCATAGCCCATAGCTTCTCTGAATTACTCAAGCCCCTTCACCACGACAAGGCAGCAATCCATGAAGAAGTTCCTAGGTGCTGTGATTCTGGCTGAAAGAGCTATCAGAATGATTGTGGTATTATTTTTTAAATATAATTAAAAATCACTATTTCCAATGAAGACTCTTTATATATGTCTCTTTTTTTCTTCTGCAGAGAATGATGAGGTCCTCGATTTTCCACATGTTTATCTTGAGCATGGTGGCCGTTGATGTCATTGTTGCTGCTAGCAATTATTACAAGGGAGAGACTTTTAAGAGCCAGTACGATGAGTTTTACCTTGCAGAGGTGAGTGCCCTAAAATTGCCAAAGATATTTTCAGTTGGAAAAATGATAAAGGAACCAGGCAAAGTCAAACAGTTATAAAAATCTATCATTTATTGTTGTTATCGTTATTATTATTATTATTCATACATTCACTGTAAGAATTCTTTATTGATCTGTTCAGATTTTTCTGCTAACTGCTGGCAAGCTTCATACACTTTTCTAAAAGACCATTTAATCAACCAAAATGTCAGCAATAATGAGCTGAAGGAGAAGGGTCCAGTCTACAGGCCTGACCCCCAACATTTTCATAACAGCGATGTAGCACAGGTAGTGATGGTGTGTGGACTGGAGATCTATCCATTCTTTTACGAAACTGAAAAGAAAAAAGCCTTAAAGGTTTCAGCACAGAGTCAATGTCCGTTTAGGCAATCATGTTTGTGCAGGAAAATATTCAAAATAATGTTTGTTAGCCCTGAACTGTGACCTGTCTCAGTACCACTTATATAACATTAGTATCACTGCAACCAGTAGTAATGCAAAATAGATGTTTTGGAAGTCTCACAGCCTAGATGCATAGTCTAGATATCTGTTACACATATGACATAGTCTCCTTTTCAGAGAATAAAACAGTTCACGTTAATTTATGTCATTGTGAGTCAAAAGTTTGTTGCTGCCCTGAATGGTTTTTAGGAAGGACAAGGTACAAGATGATGATAATGATTATGATGACTGGAAAGAATGTATGCACGGAGATTCTGGTGCTGAGTGGAAAGAAGGTTCTGCCTCCACTCTGTAGTGCTTCAAACTGTGTAACTAACTTTTTCAAAGGAAGGAGTGGAAGTCAGTAAACACAGAGAAGAAAACAACAGGATTAATTAGGAACTATTGGGAAGCTTAAGGCTATGCCCTGTTATCTGGATACTCCAAACATCAAGAATCAAGCGTAATCCCTGTTTGCACAGCTCTGTTCTATAACGTCTTTCTTGGTTGTGCATAAGTGGGATTGAATACTAGGAAGTGGCTTTTACAGTATGTACATATATACAAGGAATGATAAGAAGTAGCAATATTACTTGTAAATGTAGGGGAGAAGTGATGTCATCACTATTTAAAAGCAAAGTAACCTACTATTGAGTAGTAACATGGCATGTTACATTGGAGTAAAGAGCAACAAGTAATGTTACAAATCATCTTTTTCTCTTATTGCAACAAGTAACATAAACAATTACTTCTAAAAAGTAATATTGAAACCTATGTGTACACACTGTAATAAAATGTAGTGCAAGCGTGGGAAAAGTCTGACTTTCCAGATTGTGTACACAGCAACTCCACCATCTCTCCCTGTGTAGCTAGGTGAGCTAGAGTTTATGAGAATTGCATTCCCAAAATTTTGGAGGGCCAGATTTTGTCCACCTCGGCTATACTGATTATTTTCCTAGCTTATAAAAAAGCTGCAGGGCTTCAGTTTGCCCAAGTATATGTGATCTAATACACTTGGAAGTTTGTGAATGAATAAAGATGTCTTTATTTCTTTTCTGCCCTCCCTGAAATATTCTGTCATTAAGCTATATAGGCAAGATTCCTGTGGGTTATATATGTGTGTGGAAGAGAAAACAAGGATGTCACCCCAGCTGGTTGCCCTGTGTAAAGTGTGAGCATTCCATGTATGTGAGCAGACACACAATTGACATATGAGTTGTACTTCAGTGTTTCTCATACACATACATGAGTAACCAGTAGCATGCTAGCTGTAGTGCAAAAGAGACTCAGGTTCAGACCAACTTTCCGTCACATTAATATTTCTTGCTATACAATGGGGGAAAACATTTGTTGAAAGCATCATCAATATTTGCAAATATTTTTAGAAATTTGGGTTTGAAACCAAAGCAGCCTTTTGACGAAAAGAGTCTTTGAATGGTGGAAGATTAAAATACTGTAGTATGATTTCTATGGCTCTCCCCTAAGGAAAGCTCTCTTGGTATCTCCTGTCAGCATTACTCCTTATCCTAGTATTGTTTCTCTGTGTATTTCATGCATTGCAAATTCAATAATCTGTATTTTGACTTCATAGAGGGTTTAAATACAATAAACATTCATTTATTTTGTTGCAGGCAATAATTTTGCTGCAGAAACCAAATTTAGTGCTGTTCTAAAATGACAATTGTCTTTACAGGACAGGACAGGCAAATTATCCAAGCTTAATCTTTTACCTTCAAAAGTGATCTTCCTTAAGAAGCTGGTTTTGCTTCAAAACCTGATTTCTAAGAGCATTTCTCAAACTACATTGTCTGTGGCAGACCCCAATAGTTTTAAGTCCTGCTACTGTCCTATTGAGATACTGTGTGTGATAGGACATTGTTTGCCATGACTCAAAATAGCTGTACAGCAGAAAAAAATTAGTTTTTTCTCAGTAGTCATTCATTGGCCAACATGCTGTTGCTCAGTATAGTAAATTGCACTAGAGTAAGCCCATTGAATCAATGGGGATTTAGTGAGCCACCTCCTCTATAAGTTTTATTGATTCAAATGTGACTACACTAACTGCAACTTACTTTATCATAATATGTCACAGGTAAGACAGGCCTCTTTGTATCAATGGAACATATAGAGGAATTGATTCATTAAAGTCTCCATTGATTCAGTGGGCCTGCTCTAGTTCAATTTACTGTGCTGAGTAACAGAATTTTGGCCAATGCATACAGTAGCTTCTCTACTGTTGTGCTAAACAAACATATGTAAAAGCAGTCATAGATTTATTAGTTCTACAGAGTAGTTGTCCCTGCATTTGGTCAGATATTAGCTGAAAGTCACAACTGGAGTAGGCTCATTGAATCAATGGAACTTACATAGGAGTTACTTCACCAAATCCCCACTGATTCGATAAACCTACTGTAGTTACTACTGGATTTCAATCTTTGTTTTACTGTACCTCCAAGAATGCCAGCCATTGATTGTGTTGTCTGTGTCTTCTGGGGGTTCCTGTCCCAAATAACAAGCAGTCAAAATATGGAAGACACTGTTTATAGATCCAGCCTTTTGTTACAGGTACTTCCCCTTTCAGGTGAAGGAGTATGGATACATATATGTCCTCCTGAGAAGGCATGACAATAAATAACAATAATTCCTTTTAAAAAAATTTAATATTGCTTTTAAAACATGGTGGTCAGAATACTATTTGTGTTTGTGTAAGATTTGCTTTGCTTCCTGTGGCTAATTAAGGATAACCGATGAGATTATGCAACCAGTCCTGTGACCTGGTATGTGGCAAAGACATGCCCTGTTATCTCATCTATTAATCACAATTAGCTGCAGCAATGTACTTAAATCTCACATGAACATCCCCAGGATTGTGGCCGATATTTCTCAGTAATACTTTGTCCTATTTGACCAAAATGGTAACACATTACATGTTAGTGGATTAAAATTATTGTGTTGTTTTCAGACTCTGGTCAGAGCACAGTATTGTGCTGTAAACAAGGATCTATGGGTCCAGACTGTACTTCTGTACAGAACTGTTGCACTTGTCTGAGCAACCCTTGTTCCTCAGGCTGGTGATAGGGGCACATAGGTGGCCCATAATTCAAGTAGTATAGTCACCTTTCCCTACCCAAAATGCACACTGTCCATGTAAAGGCCTTGTAAAGTGTCCCTTTTCTCCTCTGAAGTCCCAGGGCAGCTGGTGGTTGGAGATGAGTCTTCTTTCTGGCAGGAATTAAGTGAGAAAATTACATACAGGTCCTCCTTCTCTGGCTAGGAAATGGGTCCTTGCTGGCAGACCAAAGGACACCTACTCATAAGCAAATGGCATAACATTCTCCCCTTCCTTTCTGTAGTCCTAGGGCTTGAATTAGACCAGTTTTCATAGCAGTTTTCATTCAGACGAGTTCATGCCATATACTGTACATAATAAATACAGAAGCCAAGTGATTGTGTGAAGCAGTTTTAGATCTTATTCCAGGACCTATTTTTCTTATGTTTCCCTTCAGGTGGCATTTACTGTCCTGTTTGATCTGGAAGCTCTCCTAAAGATCTGGTGCCTGGGGTTTACAGGATACATCAGTTCATCTCTTCACAAATTTGAATTGCTGCTTGTTATTGGAACTACTCTTCATATTTATCCAGACCTCTACCACTCACAATTTACGTATTTCCAGGTGAGAAATTTGCAAATTTCCACTTCAGGATACGGGGGGGAGAATATGTTTTGGAGTCACACAGAAGTTAGGCTCTAGAAGATAAATTTTAAAAGTCATCCTCCAAATAGATCTAGATATACTTCTATATTTAAAAGATTAAATAAAGCAGTAAAGCCTGCACAACTTATATGGCATGGTACAACTTAAAAGCATAAAACAAAATATGTCAGATGAATAAATTATGGGCTACAACTCTCCTTTATTTCAATGGTGCTTGAGTTGAAGGGAAGGAAGAGTTCATGTCTTAAGTATACTTTTACAAGCAATCATTAAACACACAAATGGATTTTTAAAAAGATAGGCATGTATTGGCTTATGAAATATTTTTTGTTGTTGCACGCCATAAAGTCGCGTGAGACTTATGTTGACCCTATGAATGAACAATCTCCAAAGTGCCCTGTCTTCAACAGTCCTGGTCCACTTGTATAATCTCAAGCGCTTCCTAGAGAGTCAATCCATCTCATATTTGATCTTCCTCTTTTCCTGCTGCCTTCAACTTTTCCCAGCATTATTGTCTTTTCCAGAGAATCTTGCCTTCTCATGATGTGCCCAAAGTAGGACAGCCTCTGTTTCATCACTCTTGGCTCCAGAGATAGTTCAGGCTTGATTTGCTCTAGGACACACTTGTTCATCTTTCTGTCAGTCCAGAGTATCATGGGAAATTAAAGCAACAGTCCTATAGCTAGTGCACTCCTTAGTATCTCCTTTCCTGGGGACTGGAACATTGAACATTTCCTGTCTGTAGGCCATTGTTTTGTTTTCTTGGCATATTATTGTTAGGATTTTGACAGATTCAGTCTCTGTGGTTTCAAATAGTTCTATTGGTATTCCATCTACTCCAGTGATTTCTTTCTTCATAGCTGGCTGGATAACTCAGTGGTTTAGGTATCTGACTGTAGAGCCAGAGATTGGAAGTGTGATTCCCTGCTCTGCCTTGGGCAAGTTGCACAGTCCCAGGATGCCCCCAGAAGGGAATGGTAAACCACTTCTGTGTTCTTTTCCGGGAAAACCCTGAAAAGTGTTGTCATTAGTCTGAATTGACTTGATGGCAGATGATGAGGATGATAGTGCTTTCAGAGCAGCTTTCAATTCATTTTCTAATTCTTTATCATAGGATTCTTCTTCAAAGGAAGAGGAATCCATTATCTCTTCTGTATAGGTCTTCAGTACACTGTTCCCACTTTTTCTTTATTGTTGGTCGGATAGTGTGCTTCCCTGTTGGTCAGTAGTTCCCAAACTGTGCTCCATGACTCTGTGGAGCACTGGGAAACCAACCCAGGGTCACCACGGAATCCTCTAATCCTTCTCCCCTCCCTTTTCCCCTCTTCATCTGAAGTATCCTACAACACTTACTTGCAATATATCTTTGAAGATTCTTTGGTGACCCCTGATATATCCTCCACGTTGGTTTCACTTCCCTTTCATCTGTCCCCAAAAAGATCAGGACCACTCACACCAGAAAGACCACTGTTAACGACAGTTAACAACCCATGACAATGGGTGGAGAAGGACTGCAGAAGTGAGACTATCCCTCACCCCCAGTCCTTTGTCCTTCTTACGAGCCTATTCAGACCAGGGGGAAGTGAAACCAACGTGGAGGATATATCAAGAATCTTCTGCCAACTCTCATCAAATTGAAGAAGCTCCTTGGATGAGTAGAGAAACGATTCAACCTAATAAGAAAGTTCAGTTGCCATGACTCAACTTCCAGAATACTTGCTTGCAGTTTCTCTGGTGTCCGTGCATGGTGCAGAGAAGGTTTCCTGTCCTCCTGTTCACAAGGAAGCCTTCCCTGCCCCCTCCCCACAAAAAAAGGGAACTTCTCCATTTTTCCAGAAGCTGCATCCCTCAAAAAGCCAAGCACAAGTGTGTTTCCATTAAGTCTCCTTTATATAGCAGTTCATGATCAGTAGCATAATCCATTCTTGGTCTTGTTTTGGCAGACAGAATACAGCTTCTTCATCTCCTGCTTCCATTTACGGTGTCTATTTGATTCCTATATTGACCATCTGGTGATGTCCGTGTGTACAGTCATCTGTTTGTTTGAAGCATGCATTTGCAATAAATAGATTGTTGGCTTTGCAGAACTCTGTGAGTTATTCTGCTTCATTTCAGCCCCCTAGACCAGAGGTCCCCAACTCCCGGTCCGCGGCCCGGTGCCGGTCCGTGGCTTGAGCTGGACCGGGCCGGGAAGACAGACCTCCCCCCACCCCCGCATGCACTCCCCCCGTACAGCCCGTTTGCGCCTGCGCACACGCGCGCCTGCGCCCACATAACCGCTCCCCCACCCCTTTGCGCATGCGCACGAGTGCCCCGAGCGCCGCCCTTTGTGCATGCGCACAAGCACACGCATGCCCGCACAAGCGCTGTGCCGCCCTTCACGCATGCACACAAGCGCAAGCGCGCCCGCATGAGCACCCCCCGCTCCTTTGTGCATTCATCCGCGCGCATGCGCATGAGCGCAGGGGGTGCCCTGCCTTCCCCAGCTGGTCCGTGGGGCTAAAAAGGTTGGGGACCGCTGCCCTAGACCAAATTTTCCAATAACATTTGGTCCTGCTTTGTTACCTCTTTGGAGGTCCAGTCACTTATGATTACAAGCATGTCTTCTTTTTGTATGTCATCAATTTCCTCTTGGATGCTCACATAAAAGCTTTGAATTTGACCTTCTTTAGCATTGGTAATCGGAGCATAGGTTATGTTGATAGGTTTTCCACAGAGTCTTATTAGTATTATTCAGGCAGACTTTACATTGTGGCCCCTAACTGCCTGTGCTGTACCTTGCCTCAGTATTAGAGCCATTCCACTTCTTACGAGTTTGTCATTTCCAGAGTAGAACACTTACTGAAAATATCCTGTTCTAGTCCACTTTAGTTCACTGATCCCAAGCACTGAATGTTTACAATACCAATGGCAGCAGATACCCTGTTCTGCTCACTACCATTCATACTTGTTGAAAAACAGCCCTGACACTTGATTTGTGTTTGGATAAGGTGAACTGATGAAAAAAGAGTTAGCTTCTGGGATTTTCCTTTGCATGGTGTCACTTTGTGAATTGTAGTGAGCTCAAGAAGGTATCCTGTACACCATCTTGACTGCTGCCATTGGTGTTGACAACATTCATTCTTTGCTGTGTAAAACTTGGCATCCTTTTTCCTGCTGACAACATGGGCACAATATTGTGCAGCAATATTGGGACATTTCCTGGCTTTTTGAATTTCGTGTACAGAAGCACAATATCCCACATTCATAAACCGGAGGATTTTTGAAGAACTGAATTATAAAGTATGCACTCCTGAATAATTTAGAATTCTCGGTGCTGAAATATATTTTAAGGCTCTACTCTCATTCTCTTATTTATTAAAATGCAAAGCTGCAGACTACCTGTTAATTGCAGATTAAAATCTGCTGTGCTCTGTAGTAAATTGATGCAGCTGGAAATCCATCAAGACAGAACTCCTAAAAGGCCCTACTGTCCTATGTACTGCAGAGACATGTGTGAATGGCCTTCTCCTTGTGCCGTTTTTAATGAAAAGAAGTAATAGAAGTGGCTCTTCCTTTCAGTTCGCATCCAATGTTTGGTGGCTTACCTTTCAAAGTAAAGAAGTAACTACGAGTTTCTCTTACACATAAAAATAACGGATGACAGAAGCTGGCTGAGTGTCACTAGAAATAATATCATCTTATATTCTTAAATGTGGATCTTCCACAATGCTCATGGATCTTCAGTGCTTTTATTTTATTCTGAAGTTAAGTTGACTTGTATGTTGTACTGTAATAAGAAATATTATATCGTTATATATTTGATTTAAAAGGAAGAATGTTATGATGCCTTTCCCAGCATACCTTTGAATTAGGATTGGTAGTGTTTTTTAATTAACTTATAAGTTAACTCATACATTAACATGCCTTGTCCTTTTTAGGGCCCTTAAAATGACATTTATTTTGTGGTTTTGTAATATAGATAATAAATCCATCAGAGAATTTCTGATTAATCTGTTGCTTTTCTGGATATTTAGGTGTCTAGATATACTGATGGCTAAGAAAACATCAGTGCAAAATCCAAAAAAGATGTGAACTATATACCTCTATTAGACCACTAAAATTGCACAAGCATGCTAGATTTTGAGTCCTGTGGAGCTCTTCAGCAGACTGTGCATTACACAAGGGCAGACAGAGAAAAATCCCCAAAATCTTCTTGGCCAGATATAGAGACCTAGCTCTCTTTTTTAACATTTGTTCCAAAATGGAGTCCTTGCTTGTTTTGGAATCAAATTGTGGTAGCAGGTTTCACCTCAGGGGATTCAGACATGTTGCCAGTTGTTCAGCGTATTTCCCATTGTTTCATACCTATGGCTAAAGAAAAGCCCCGTAAGCCTGGTGTTACTAAGTTCAACAGCACACATTCTTCAACTACCTCAGGACAACTGATTAAATCAATCAGTATAGCATAGCATAGGGTGTAGCACACAATATACACATATTTAAAATGCTTACATATGAAATTTGTTTTTATAGTCCCCATCTTCATTACATTTACCGTATGCATCTTTCACAAGCAAAAGCATCTTGCCATACTGAAAGATTTAGGTCATCTTCTACAGTCTAAGTCCCCTACTGACAAATGACAGGGGAGGCTGAAAAAATACATTACTATTTGTGTCAGCCTGCAAGTTGGAAATCCACCATCTCCACAAGCAATCAAATTCCTAGGGAGTAGTGTAACATAGCTTTAAATCAGCATGGTTCAAAAGATTATGTTCACCTCAATACTTCTGGTGGTTAGGTAAATCTTCTAACATTCTAATATTTATAATGACAGGTCTACTGTATCTCTAGCCAAGCAGCAAAGAGGTAGATGGGAAAGGAATTCCCATGTTAAACACACCCTAATTTATCCGCCAGACCTGTTTTTCATTTTTGTGGGCTTCCCCACTGTGTATTAGAGTCTGCAATATTTATTAGCCTTCCTTTTTCCCTCTTCAATATATCAATCACTCTTCCTAACCACTGTGGCTGCCTTCCAGCACTGGGAAGCATATATATTTCTCTAACACAATTTGTATGCTTTTCTGTAAAGAAAGAAAGCCAACATTCTAAATTGACATTGCTTTTTTTAAGAAAGTATTTGAAGGCAGCACAATGTTGTCGAACATAACCACAATCCTATGTAAAGCTACCTTGGAATAAGCATTGCTAAATAAAGTGAAATTTACTTCGGAGTCAACATGCCCTGGATTGCACTGAACAATACTTTTATACCTCATTGATTCAATAGAAGTGTTTCGTACATTCTTATTCCTCCCATTGAATTGTCCACAGCTGAGCATGGGTTTTCTCCTTAGTTTGAGATCTAGCGTTTCACTACTGCCACACGGGCCCTGCTGAGCCTCCTTCTCCTGGCCCACCCTACTGTTGGTAGGTTCAGGAAAATCACAGCTATGGGAAGGATGATGAATGAATGAATATGCTATAAGGCTGAAAACCAGGATTGCTATAACGAATCCATCTCAGCACTGAAGCAGCAAGGGTCACAACATGGATATTTGAAGGAGTGCTTCTCCCTATATAAACCTGCCTGATCATTAAGATCTGCTGAGGATGCCCTCCTCTGTTTCCCACCATTGAGAGCAGTTCAGTATGTGGACACAAGGAAGAGCACCCCAACTGTGGAATGCCCTCCTCTTGGAGGCACGATTGGTGATGACATTGGTGTCAATAAATATTTATTAGAGGGTTTTTTTTTGGGGGGGGGGATCATGGCCTGCACAGGTTTTAGTGCAATAGTTTTAATGTTGTGTTTTAAATTGTTTGTTTTTAAAAGCTGTTTTAAAGTGTTTTATACATCTTTGTAATTTGCCCTGAGACCCTGTGATATAGTGCAGGCTATCAATGTTTTAAATAAATAAATGGCACTAGAGTATGTTGCTTTTGGATCTAGCCATTTGAAGAGTTTGTGGACCATGTCTTTTTTGCCAGGTATAATCTGCATAGCTGTTCCTTGTGGTCAGGAATGAAAGAAAAGTTTTACTTTAGTAGATTTGCTATAAGATCCATAAGGTTATGGAAACATAACCTACATGTCACCCACACAATCACACATTCATTTCCAAGCAGATTCTTTCCTGGATTAGCCACTATTGGATAAACCATCATTCTTTTCAACTCATACATTTTAATTACCTACATTGAATTGAGGCCTTCCTCTTTCATGTATTGGTGGACGTACAATTTGAAGTATAAGAGGTTGTGTAATGCAATGAATGGCTTGTTGAACAGTCATGAAGCTCACTAGATGATTTCTAGTCTCTCTCTCTCTCTACCTCCCTCTGTTCCTCCCTCCCTCACCCATCCTACTTAACACAGTTGTTATGAGAATAAAATAGGGTCCCTATGTGCTGTCCTGAGATTCTTAGAGGACAGGCAGGATAAAAATATGATAAATAACAATACAAAAATAATTGTTGCTGCAAACATCACTGAATCATCTCCTATAATAAAGGAACCATTTATATACACATCAGTGCTTTGAACAATATATATTTTCCAAAAAGTTTAAATACTGGAGTCCTACTGGCAGTGCAACAAGAATAAGAAAGGAATTGCCCATGTAGGGCAGTCCTTAAAGAACTGAAAATGCTCAAGCTTCTTTAAATTCCATGCAATTCAGTGGACTTTTTCTGAACCTCAAACTACATAAGCCATGTTAATATGAATAAATGCAGGGATTGATGAAACACTGTGCTTTAAAGATTGCCCTGCCCTTTTCTCTCTTAATGGAAATAAATAGACTAGCAAAATAGGTCTTGGAAAGATTAATGTGCTATTTAAATGCCAATTAATGTAATTCAGGAGGGGTGCCCACAGTTTAAATGAAAACCCAGTCAAACTGTGAAACAGGAAATAAACTTTCTTTAAGAACATTTAAGGAAGAGTTGTTATTTTAAAAGCTGTTTCACTCTAAATTCCATGTATCCTATTTCAAATGTGTGTAAAATTACTGTGGTGTTTGTCCTAGAATCTAAATTCTGTATACTTATGAAACGATGATACCTGAAATAATCTCCCAGTGGTCTCGAGGTTTGTGAGATACTTGGGTTGTTTTTTTTTTTTTAGATGTGCAAGATATATTATGCTATATAGTACAGATCTACTGTGATTTTCATTCCTTGACCTAGAGCCACGGCACACACAAAAAGTGCCTGATAGTCAAACTATATGTATCCATATGCATATTGGAAGTTATGTTATTCACCCTTTGAAATTCTAGATTGTTGCCAAGTGTGGGGGGACATTCAGTTAGGATTGGACCATTGCACATGGAGAAGGGTTAGCACTGCTGTGCCATGGTATCATTTAATATTCTTCACTACTACCCTCGTAAAGCTTTTTGGCTTAGGAGGGAAGCTTCCATTGACAACAGTGGAATCTTGCTTCCTGAGACAAATAGGAATTGGGCATTTTCCTAGAGGCTGTTGTAGAGGATGAATGAATTAATGCTATGGGTGGGAACCCACCTGCAATCCATATTTATAAAGTACAAGAACTGAGAGATGCAACTTACAATGATTTAGTGTCACTGTGGTGTGTGCCATAATTAAACAAGTAATGACACTCTAAAACAGGGATGAGCAGTTGTGGCCCTGTAGGTGCTGGGCTACAATTCACATTGGCCCTAGCCAGCAAAGCCAATTATGAGGGATGCTGGAAATTGCAGTCTGATATCATCTGGAGGGCCAGAGTTGCCTATCCCTGATCCAGAGCTTGCACACTGAATATCTGAAATGTTGTCAAAATGTTTAACCTAAGACATCATTAGAGAGAGGCAGATTTTGGTGAAGTCATGCCAGCGTCACATTGTTAGCAACTAAAACCTGAATTTAAACAAGTATATTCAAAGTTGATATGCTGGCAATATATATATTATATATATATACCTGAACACACACTGGGTGTTGTTTTTGTTATATATATATAATTGTGTATATATATATATATATATATATATATATATATATAAAGAAAAGCTCTTAAGAACTGTATCAACTTAACTATATCAACTCTTAAGAACTATATCAACTTAATTTACAGCTCGAAGTAGCTTCATATTTACAGCTTATTTTCCTAACTCTCCCACCTCTGCAAAAACATTGATATGACTAAATTAATCTGTTGATATACCTGAACACACACTGGGTGGTGTGTGTGTGTGTGTGTGTGTGTGTGTGTGTGTGTGTGTGTATACAATACACACACACACACACAATTATATATATATAACAAATACACACACACACACACACACACACACACAATTATATATATATAACAAAAACAACACCCAGTGTGTGTTCAGGTATATCAACAGATTAATTTAGTCATATCAATGTTTTTGCAGAGGTGGGAGAGTTAGGAAAATAAGCTGTAAATATGAAGCTACTTCGAGCTGTAAATTAAGTTGATATAGTTCTTAAGAGTTGATATAGTTAAGTTGATACAGTTCTTAAGAGCTTTTCTTTTTCAACATCAAAGTCATAGCCTTTTTATCTTTATTTGACCATGTTGTCCCAATTTTAAGTATCATTCTTTTTTTTTTAGTTCCTCTGATGCTTTCTCTTACACATATAGTATAATTGTAATGTACTGAAAAGACTGATGGGAAACATCAAGAAGGTCAATGAACCAGAGTGTTTGTTACTTTCCTATTCAGCATGTACTGTTTAACACCAGGGGGTTACTTGAAATAAAACATTATGTGTTAGTCTCATATGACATCCTACAGCAAGATCAATAATAAATTTCCTTTCTCCTTGTAGGTCCTTAGGGTAGTTCGACTTATAAAGATTTCTCCTGCCCTGGAAGACTTTGTGTATAAGATTTTTGGACCTGGAAAAAAGCTTGGGAGTTTAGTTGTATTTACTGCCAGCTTATTAATTGTGATGTCAGCAATCAGTCTGCAGATGTTCTGCTTCGTGGAAGAACTAGACAGATTTACCACATTTCCAAGGGTAAGTTAAAAGGAAGGGGGAAAAAACCTTGTGTTTCCCAACCATTCAGATAAACTTTTCTCATTATTCATATAGAAGCTCTTTTTTATTCTAGCTTTGTTAACATCAACTGCTAGAAAGGTATAACTTCTCTTGTGTGCTGGTTGGAGGGTTCCCCCCCACCTCCACTTTCAGTTGATTTGTAAAATGTACTTGGTAAAGATCTTCAAAAATAACTTTCGGTATTTCATTTAGTTTCAAATTATGTGCTTCTTTCTGGACACCAAAATAACCCTCAAAGGTAGAATGACAAGTTCAAATATATGAGTCTGTTTCTTTGTGTGCTCATAATTTGTTACCATTTTTATCACATCTCTCTTCCGAACAATTCATGCAGTATAAGAAGTTGCCTGATGATTTAATTAGGTGCTTAGGCCGGCCTTAGCTTCAGAGGTACGAGTGGCAAGTACCAGTCTTGGATGATCTTCCAGTTTTAATTCATTTGTGGGTAAATGCATAAGAATAAATAATGGTAGTTACTGTTCAGGGTCACAAATTGTTTATCTTGTGTCATTGAACTCATAAGAAATAATAATAATAACAGCAGTGGAGATAATAAGTCTTTACAAAATTAGCTTCAAGGAACAAAATTGATTAGAGTTTAAAAAGAAGGCTTTATTTTTTAAAACCCAAAAATCAGCATCAGAACATAAGAAAAGGCTTTCTGAATTAGGTCAAAGGCTATCTAGTCCAGCATTCTGTTCACACAGTGATTACTTATCTATGGAAATCTGACAACAGAACATAAGAGCAACAGGTCCATCCCCCACTCCCAGTTTTATGTTTCCCTGCAACTAATGTATGCAGACAAACCATCTCCAGGATTCTCTCTCTGTGAGCATCTCTGCCATAACCAGGAGCCACCTATAATCCAACTTTCCATTAGTTCATATAATCCATTTTAAAATATATCCAAGTGAGTAGCCTTCACTACTTGAGGTAGCAAATTCCACTGCTTTTCCATGCACTATGTAAAGAAGTGCTTCCTTTAATTCTCTCATCTTTCAACTTTGGAGATGACCTCAAGGTCTAATACTGTGTGGGAAAAAGAAAAGCTTCTCTTTATCCACCTTCTTCAGACCATGCATAATTTAATACACCCCTGCCATCTGTAATATGACTCAACCTTTTGTTTTTATCATGTTGAACAGCCCCAGACATTAATATTTCTTCTTAAAGGAATTGCTCTATATTGTAGAGCGAAGGTTGTTCGACTTTGGTTGCCTTTTTCTGCACCTTAGCTAGTTCTACAATATCCATTTTAAATGCAGTGAACAAAACTGTATACTGTATCTTGAGTATGATTGCACCATATATATTTTTAAAGGGAAGTATGATATTGCTAGTTCAGTTCTTAATTGCTTTTTAAATTATGGCCCACATGGAATTTGCCTTTTCATACCAGCTGCTCATCAGGTCAACATTTTCATCAGACTATCTCCCCACAACCCTGAGATCATTTCTTGGGCAATTACTGTCATCTTAAGCCCTGCTTGTGTGAAGTCTTGATATATTTCACTTTGCACTTGGTTATCTGAATCTCATTGGCCATTTTCTGGCCTATTCTGTAGTTTGGAGAGATTATTTTGAAATGTTTCATAATTTTTATTTTATTTTAACGAGCCTTAAAAATTTGGTTGGCAAACTTGCTCACATCACTACTAACTCATAACTTGAACTTGAAACTGTTCACGAACAAGTTAAAAAAGCATTGGTCCCAGTGTAGGTCTCTGAGGGGCCCTACTGCTCACATCCTTCTGTTGCAAGAATTTAAAGAATTCAAACTTTAAAGAGTTTACAGGTAACAACCAAATGTGGAGTTTAATTAATGAGCAAGAAGCAGAGAATAGGAATAAACCGTAGATGTTGTTCAGGAGTCTTTGGGCCTGATCACACCTGGCAAAAGAATCCCAGTTATACCGATATAGCCGTTTTTTAGTTCATTTCATAAATTTATGAGCACACGACACACGGCTAAGACTCATTTTCCCAGCCAGCAGTTTATTTCTCCCTCACTGGGAGGGTTGTTTTATTTTGTATCGATGATGAATTGCTTCATTCCTTATTGTTTCAGCCTGTGTGAACATTGCTGTCAATGTATTTCCTTTGGAAAGGGATTGAGTTTCTGGGCACTGTAGCCACTTCATGGCTACTGCGCTTGTACCCCTTTTTTTGGTTATTTTTAAAAGGTATATCAACAAATTGATGTTGGAATCCACTGGTGCTGGTGCTGCTGCCACCACACACACACACACACACACACACACACACAAAAGATGAATACATTGCTCAGAAGGGCTTCAGATTTCCTGCTTTGAATTATAAAGAAAGGAGTGTTGCATTTATTTAACCTTGCTCTTGTCTTTTCTTTGCAAGTCTTTCAAAATCCACTTCCTCCTCTTGATGCAAAAGGGAAAAGATATGCAGGGAGGAGGGAAGGAGAAAGGGGAGGAGAAGAGAAGCCTTGCCAAGAACTGAGAGAGAGAGAGAGATGCAGGGAGGAGGGAAGGAAAACAGGGAGGAGGAAAGAAGCCACATACCATTGTGTTTCTGTATCAATATACCAGCTTTGGTAATTAAAAAAAAAAAGGACAAGGGGTGTGCCTGATTGTCCCAAGAAACACTAAATAAAATGAATCAATACAAAACTAAAGAGCAGCGTAGCCTGCTATAACAGTTCAAGTAGAAAGAAATGAGTTGACACAGTTAAAAACAATGTGAATGCTTTCTCCGGTACATATACCACGTGACCGCGAAAATAAATGTATTGGTACAGCAGAGATATGGAAAGAATTGGTATTACTGGGGTTCTTTTGGCAGGCATGATTAGACCCTTTGATGACGAACTTTGTAAAACACCTTTGGGAAGTCTAAATAAACTTGATCATACCTTTCCACATATTTATTAACAATTTAAAATAAAAAGTGCAATAGGACTTAACTTTGAAGAAATCATTTTTAAAGCAGGTCTTGTACTTCAGAGTGCTTGACAATAATAACACTATTGTCATTTAATGTTACAAGAATGATACTAATTTTTTTTTGATATTTTGTGCTTCTGTGCCCCCACTACACTGCAAGAAGTTCAGCAATTTCCCCTTTTTCTAGATTAATTGTGATGTGCTGTGTTATCCAAAGTCAATGCAGTACTGCTAATCTTAATTGCAGTTTGGAGAAGAAAGTTAAATTCAAACCATGATTACAAACTGGCTTGTTTCAACAAACCGCAGTTAAGATTTACCACATTTTAGGATATCAACATAACAATAAACTGTGGTTATTCTGAAATGTAGGCAAAAGTTTTGTATCTCTTTGTAGTTGCACCAGGAGGGAGGAGTAGGAGTCCAGTCTGTCCCCTTAAGACAGTATCATTTGCTAGGGTAATCTTAGGCTTCAGTTATCCTTCGAAATTGTGTTACCCAGAGGCAAGGGTTCAGGGAATTTGTATCTTCGATAATGTGGGATTCTAATCTCATAAATCATAAAATTCCTTGCCTTATTACGAAGACTAAATAATCGACATTAATTGCAACGTGCTGGTGTCATATTCACTGTTCAGTATAACAAATATATAAGTAATGTCACAGTGAATATATTATCTGTAGCCTTTAAGCCTCATTGTCTGTGTATCTAGTTTTCTCTATTTACATCTACTGATTTACAGGCAACCAGAATACAGTAGACACTTTTGTTTGTAACCCATGTTTTCATGGTTTGTTGCTTAACTCATAAATTGCTTAGCAAACAACCAAATTAACTGTGTCCCCCCCATTTCTATCTGACCACTTTCATTAGCTGTAGCTTCAGAGAGGGCAGCTGAAACAATCCAGGTACAGCTGTGCATTCAAACATCACAATAAGCCCTGGTTTAAACAAGCCAGAGTCCATATACGCCAACACCAAACTATGGGTTCAGATTTTGATTTGTGTCTGGTTAACTAAACACAGCCTGTTAGCAGAGGCAAGCTGATATATCACAACAATATTTCAAGAAACCACACATGGTTTATCCTGATACATGAATTCAATCAGTCTCTTATGCACCCAGTAATTATTATTTCTGCTAAGCCTGTAGTGCTTCTCTCTGAGAAGAGAGTATTGGCACCGAATATTTACAATTAATTTTATAGCTGTTATAAAACATTACAGTGTATAAGATGGCAGTGTGAAGGATACAGTATTGACAATTGATGTAATATCAGATTAAAGTACATTATTATATTTCAAAAAATGGTTGTTCTGACTGATATATGGCTTACATCTGTGCTGAAAGAATAGTTCTGCAGAGCAGAATGAGAAATGGAATCAGTGGGCAGTTAGTGTTAATGTAATTAGTAGAACATGCATCTTTGAATGAACATATTGCCATTTTCTTAGTAATTTGCTGGACTGAGTTTATGTGGATTGGAATCCAAGATAAATTCCTGGTTTGAGTGAGCAAAGTTAGGTTTCCCATTGTCACAGCTTTTAATAGAAGGAATGATGGTCAAAGCAATTTAATTGGAAAGAGTAAGAAAGTGCCACCGTTATTGTAAAAAAGTTAAGCACCTTTTGCTATTTAAGTCCCAATGTAGACAAAAAATGGGGTGGCAAGAAAGTAGGAAAATAAATTATTTTAACATTCCGGATAGCCTGACTAAAACAAAATGTACATCAAGGTATGTCTTTCAGACCTAAGAAAAAGAATTTTAACAACAAACTTAAAGGTTTGAAATATGTGTAGTTCAGTATATTGGTTCTAGGCTAAGAAACACAAATAATTAACCACATACTTCTGAACTGCTGTATTCCCCATTTATAATTATTACACCACTATTGAAGTGTTATACCTCCTAACAAAGCAACATAGTTAGAAAAGAGAGGTCCCTGCCCAAAGTTATTTACAATTTAATCCAATTAGATCCAGCAGGGACAACAACGTTCTGCGTTACTGAAGAACATATAAATAATCATTGTGATTACTATAGCATTGTGATGGGAGAGCCCTAGGGATTCTCGGGACCATTTGGACCCTCCAGGATCCACTGTGGAATGCACTGTCTCCCAAAACACAATTTCAGTTTTGTCCCCCCAAGAAAAATGGACTTGAAGTTCAGTGGTTTCTAAATATACTGTATGGGATCTGTGAATAGAGGTGTACCATTGTTGAGATACTCAGCCTTGATCAAGGAGTTAATTAATTCTTTATTTTATTGGTCTATGTTATGTACAGACGAAAATTTCAAAGTGGTGTAAATAAATTTAAATGATGAATAAAAACAAGGATCAAAATCCTGTCAATATTTTCTCAAGTGTAAGGGCAATCACATTGCAGATTTTGCTCTTTGGCAGCCCCCTCCCCCATTGCACAGTCAGTTATGAAACTGGGCACATGAAAGGGAGCCTGCCAATTGCCATTATATAGTCAAATAAGCGAATAGGATTCTGGTCTAAGTATGTTGTAAAAGAGTCACTAGAATGTATAAGTCCTGTGAGTCAAATGGTTTGAATCGCCATCTCTTAACCTTTTTGTCAGTTATGTACATAAACATTTGGTCCAGTATACTGAACTTGGCAAATCCAGCCTATCACTCAGTCTTTTTATTATGTACCATGACATCACCTCTGACCCATGTCAATTCTATGAATGAGTGACTTCGAAAATGGCCTATCACTTCAGGGATATCACCTCATTCTACTGCTTGTTACCAAGGCACATAGAATTGTGGCCTGTGATTTTTTTCTCTGTCTCTAGTGCTATGGATTCTGTTATGATTATGATATTTTTACTGTGTTGGTTCATTTTGTATGGTTTATTTTTACTCTCTTGTGTCACCTTCTTTGGATGGTCAAAAAATTGAAATGTCAGTGCTTCTGAATAAAAATAAATGTAAAGACCCAACCATAATTTGTTTATGAGCAAGCAGCATAGAGTTTTCCTGATTTTATTTATTATTTATTTATTTTATTGGACTTCTACCTCGCCCATCTAGACCAAAGGTCTACTCTGGGCGGCATTACAAATTTAAAAACAGTAAAAAAACAATAAATATATACTATAAATCCAAGATGGCAAAATGTGAATTTAAGATACGGCAGGAGGGAAAGCCTGCCCAAATAGCCAGGTCTTGACTTTTCTTCTGAATACACCCAGAGAGGGACCCAGGTGAATCTCCACGTGCAGGTTGTTCCAGAGGTGAGGGGCCACTGCCGAGAAGGCCCAGTTCCTTGTTCTTTCCTTCCGGACCTCCCTCGGTGTTAGGCCCCTCAGCCGCCCGGCCTGGCTGGAACGAATGACTCTGGCAGAACTGGGTGGGAGGAGGTGCTCTGCCAGATATCGAGGTCTTAAACCATTTAGGGCTTTATATATCATCGTTAAGACTTTGAAATCAATGCAGAAGTGAATGGGCAGCCAATGCAAGGCGGCCAGCATGGGGAAAATATGTTGGTACCTTTTCACCCCTGTAAGAAGTCTGGCCGCCATATTCTGCACCATCTGGAGTTTCCGCGTCAGTCTCAAAGGCAGCCCCACATAGATCGCATTACAGTAGTCTAATCTTGAGACTACGAGCGCATGGACCAAAGTGGTGAGCGCCACCACATCAAGATAAGGACGCAGCTGGGTAATCCGCTGAAGATGGAAGTGTGCGGAACGGACCACTGACGCCACCTGGATTTCCATGGTGAGCGCTGGGTCCAGATGTACACCCAAACTGCGAACCTCACTCTTGGTGGTAAGAGTTACCCCCCCTCCAAAAGAGAGGGAGTTTCCCAAACCGCTGATGCCTGGGGCACCCACCCGAAGGACCTCCGTCTTGCCCGGGTTCAGCCTCAGTCCATTATCCTGCATCCATTGCTGAACGGCCTCCAGGCAGCGCTCAAGGGACGAAACTGCATCCACTGTTGTTGGAAAAAAGGAGATGTAGAGCTGAGTATCATCAGCGTACTGATGGCACGAAGCCCCACATCCCCTGATGACCCCTCCCAGCGGCCTCATATAGATGTTAAACAGCATTGGAGAGATGATCGAGCCCTGCGGAACCGCACAATTGAGGCTCCACGGAGCTGAGAAACTCTCTCCAATCTGCACTCTCTGGGGACGGTCCTCCAAGAAGGAACAGAGCCAGGCAAGAGCCAGACCACCAATTCCCAACTCAGAGAGCCTCCCCAGGAGGATACCCTCATTGACGGTATCAAAGGCGGCTGAGATATCGAGGAGGACCAGCAGAGACATTTTGCCCCTGTTGGCCTCCCTCAATAGGTCATCAAACAGGGCGACCAATGCCGTTTCCGTGCCGTGCCGTGGCCTGAAGCCTGACTGGAACGGATCCAGGGCATTGGTTTCATCCAGAAGAGCCTGCAACTGATCGGCCACCACCCTCTCAACTACCTTGCTAAGGAAAGAAACATTGGCGACGGGCCTATAATTACCAATATCGTCTGCCACCAAACTCGGTTTCTTCCTAATGGGCCTAATGAGTGTCTTCTTGAGGGCAAGGGGAACCCATTAATTATTGCTGTAGCCCATTCAGATGTTATAGGCCTGGCTGCTTTGATTAGCCAGGCCGGGCAAGGGTCAAGGGAGGAGTTGGTGGCGCAACAGCGATCAAGCACTCCATGTCTGACGTCACAGGCTGAAAGTGGTTAAATCTCATCGGGCAAGACGGAGCGCTGGACGTCTCTGCTCGATCCACTGTTTTCAAATAGGGGGTAAGATCCCGGCGGATGGCCTCCACTTTTGATTTTAAAAAGGTTGCAAATTGGTCAGGTGAGATGCTAGTGGGAGGCCAGTCACTATGACCAACTCCGGATAGATCGCAAACTAAATGGAAGAGTTCCACCTGCTGATTGGAAGCTTCGCTTATCCAGGCAGCAAAGTAAGATTGACTAGCAGCCTTCACCTTAGATTGGTAGAGGTTAGTTGCGATCCTGACAGCTATCTGGTTATTTTCCGTTGGGTTCCGCCTCCATATGCGCTCTAGCCTTCTCCTATTTTGCTTCATTGATCGCAGCTCCTGGTTGAACCAGGGCGAAGGGAGATCTCTGCGCCGGAGAGGGCGTTTAGGTGCGATCGTGTCAACAGCCCTGGTGGCAGCAGCAAGCCAGCTGTCAACCAGAGCCTCAACAGGCGCCCCAGTCAAATCGGCCGGAATCCCTCTCATGGTATCCTGGAATCCTATAGGATCCAGTAACCTTCGAGGGTGAACCATTAAAACAGGTCCTTGCTCCCCGTGGGGAGGAAGAGCCACTGTAAGGTTGCATTTAATCAGGCAGTGATCCGACCATGACAAGGGGACAGACACTAGGTCAGTCACCATCATTAAACAGTGTGGAACTTAAGACTTGGAGACCTCCAGTTTCTTTTCTGGGGTTGGTTCTTTGAAGCACTTCATTTCATGGAACCTTCTGTCCATTTTCTGTTGTGGTGGTAGAGTGGCGCTCTGCAACATTTGAGGCATCAGGCTGCAAATCAGAGTTTTTTGCTAAAGTTATTTTGGTCTCCATAATCTCATTGTGAACATGCATAATTTCACCCTCTGTTAGACAATGTGAGTCAGCTACCAAGTGAGAACAAACACAAAACGGCAATAACATGTGGACATGGTGCATTTCTGCCATTTCCCGAGATACTGAAAAGCAAGTATATTTAGCCAAATGAGAACAATTGATTGCCATGTCCATTAATGTTGCTGAATTGAAAGCTACAGCACAAGTACTGTAGGAACATTATAGCTTTTTTGAAAAGAAGAAAAAGCAGGCAACCTTCATTCTCTAATGCCTCTAAATTGCATGGTTTCACATGGTTACTTGACAAGTAGTAAATAACTAGAAGCTTATGGTTGCTGTGGTGACCAAACATAGCATCCTTTCCCTGTTTTGTCTTTTTTTGGTTTGATTTGTTTTCAAGTCAGTATGGGCCTCTAAGCTAAGCTTTTGCAAAATGTTTTCTTCTTTTTTCATGGCTTTGTAATTTTTGTAGTTATGCCTGAGCTAAAAAAAATATGGAAAGCCGCTTGTGCTGTAACTATTTTGTACTGTGGACCTTTGGGTGCACAGCAGTATTGATTTCATAGGGCCTGACTGCTACAGACAAGAAAACCGTGTTCTGATTTATTACTGCATGAAAAAGGTATGCTTCTTGAGGGCAGTTACAAGCACATTGTAAGAAACTTGCGTATGCGTTCCCCAAACAGCAACCCTCTGCATAATTCTCCAGGTCTTCACTTCCTTATTTCCTCTATTTAAGATATTGTGCACCCCTCCCTGTAGTAGCTTGCAATGGTTTTGCAAATGCAAAGGAAGGGTATCCATGCTGGTGCAACACTGGAAATAGACTTGGCGTGGCCAGTGTTGTTCCAGGCTCAAAGGTCTTGGGAACCTCTGGCACTTTGGGTTTGGGGAGGCCTTGGTTCTATAGCAATACTCAGGCTTGGTGCTTCCTTTGTTGGCACCATTGTTTCCTCAGTCTGTGAGTCATGATACACATAGTGTTGAGAGAGGATCCCAACAAGTCACTGTGATCCAACCCACCTGACAGATTTGTCTGATGCGTAAGAGAAACATCTGAAGAGAACTAGAAACATCACAACACTACACGATTTATATGTTGTAGAGGGAAAAACCTCAAGATGGAACTGTTTTTGGCAGCTACACCTTTATTTCTTATAGTTTATTCTTCTCTGGATAGGTCAACCCTGAATTAACTTTTAATTTAGTAAAAACTGAAAATTTCCTTGCCTTTCCTGTGAGCATATGGGATATGATCTGTTTGATGGACCAAAATATTATATCACTTAGATGTATTTTAACATTTGGTGATTTACATTATATATTTGCAGATGAATAATTTCTATTTAAATACCAACATCAGAAGCACTAACTAATGTTCAGGAGAAAAACATATTTAGAGAAATGTGCAGAGCTTCCCCCACCCCCATCCACTGCAATAACAAATTAATTCAAAAGCCTTTCATTTGCATAAATCTCTAGGTCTCATTTTCACAGCTGTTGGTTCTGTCAGCAAGATAGCTGCATTTCAGATTCATTTTAGCATAAATGGTGGAAAGTATACCTTTCAACTAAAAATATCTTGTTCTGAAAGAAAGATTGCTACTTGCTGAACTTAAAATCGTTGTACACTGCCTTATTATTTTCTTTAAACTAGTGTTTTCCAATACAGAGAACTTTAACAATATGAAAGGTTTAAAATTCTCTTGAGATACCGTTACAATGAAGCATTTTTTAAATGGAAAGTTTCTTTTTCTTCAGAATTAAAAGGTTATCTGGCTTTTGTTTTAATATAACATTTGTTCTTTCTAAAATAAATGAGGTATCAGTGAACATCAGTGCTATTTATTTGCCATTCAGAAGGATCTTAAAAGACAGTTGCTTCCATTAAAATGGTCCTTAATTATAATGTCAAAGCAATTCAGATACCAAAAAAGGTTGAGATGATGAAATCAAATAAACTTTATCTGTTCATATGTGTATAGTGTCGCCTTATCCAACTGTCTAGGTTCATGTATGTTGATCATCACTCAAAACTGGAAACTGCAGGTATGCATTGGAAATAGATTCAGGTCATAACATGCATGTGCTGGTTACAATGAAATACACATTCAAACATGTATTCAACTACACACCCCTATTCTTCACATTCTTACAGAATTTTGAAAGTTACTTTTTGAAATGAATTGTTACCATTACTTATTGCACCTACTCATTTCGAGGGCCCTACATCATCATTGTTCTGTTTCTTTGTTCTGTCTGGCCTTAGAGGTTCAGGGTCCTCATCTGAAGATGATTCCTCTGGCATAGTCATGACATTACTCATTGTAATTTTTGTAAATAAGTAAACCCATCTAAAACGTTAAGAATATGGCCTAATTTTAAAAAAAATCCCCTCAAAATGCCTCCCCAAATGCCTCTCTGTAGGAATAATGTTAAATTAACAAACAAAAAGTACTCATTGCGCTCTGAAAGTA
This sequence comes from Intellagama lesueurii, assembly GCA_037013535.1. Classification (NCBI taxonomy): domain Eukaryota; kingdom Metazoa; phylum Chordata; class Lepidosauria; order Squamata; family Agamidae; genus Intellagama; species Intellagama lesueurii. Next base: position 106,376,660 of record JBAJHW010000003.1, read on the forward strand.
ACATTGTTATCCTCTTGTAATGTTACTTTCAAAAGGAGCATTTCAATACTGTGCAAAATAATGCTTTACAGGTAGCACTTTACCTCCAGGCTCTGTATTCTTACACAACTGATCACATGTTCGTAACCTGCAATAAGAGCTGAATTGAAGCCAATAAATAATAAAGCTTATCTGAAAGTAGCACCTGTTGCCTGATGGTTCTAAGAACATTGGAAAGGGCTGTAACTAAGAAAAACTGTAAGGGAATAGTTGACACCATGATGACACTTCAGCTTTTTAGATGGTACTAGAAAGACAAAAAGCACTGAAAAATGGCATTCAAAAGAACTCATGACTACTTCTGAAATGCAGTGTCATCCCTTAGATTTTGTAGAGCATTTCCTTCTTCTTTTTCCCCACAGGTTTGCTGCTGGTTGTGAGGAAAATCCTGGATGGAAATATATCCTGATATAAAACCACATATACAAAATGCAGGAAATACGCATATACAAAATGGAAGCAGTGCACATATAGGAATGCAAGGAAGTTGGCATCATAGCAAGCCAAGCCGTGACATCTGACAAACAGTCTAATCTAGAAGATGGACTACACAGGCATTTAGCTCATTTAGCTGCAGGGATGGGTTGGCTTGCTCCCAAAGATGGCAATCAGACAGTGTCTTTGCTGGAGCCCACCAGCCCACCCCCAGAGCAGCCCTACCTGCACCTTTCTGGTGCCCTGTCAAGGGCTTCTACTTTTTTGATGTGGGTAGGATTGCTCTGTTTGGGTCCATTTCCACCTCATGTAATAGCTGGAAATGAACCAAAAGTCTTCCTTTTGGCAATATTGTGAAGTGGCTTAATAGAGCCACTTCAGGATATTGGCTGATTAAACACTTCTTTTGCTCTTCAACAGGGAGGCAGAGGATGTGAAAAAAAAATTATCCTCCATCAGAACAATGAAAATGTGCTGCATCACTTATTAAAAATGTTAATAAATATTTTCTTTCCGTTGTCTTAATGGGCTGGTCGAGAACTGTTGACAGCCAAATCTGCCACCATGGCACTTTCTCAACTGGCAAGAGAAAGAATATATTTGTGTATTACCTATGTGTAATAGGCTGTGGGTGGCTTTCATCTGGACCTTTAAAAGAAAAGTATGAGGTACACATATCTTATATACTTCTCTTGAAGATTACATATAATACACATGCCTAATACACATACACTTTTAAAAAGACTACATAGGCTTCCTTAGGTCTGTATCCTATTTCAGTGTGAGGACCACACCAAATGGCATAATGGACCCCTTAGCAACCCTATTTAGCCTGCTCCAGCCAGCTGTATAGACAAGCCCAGAGAAGTTTGTACAGTATCCTCAACCATAAGCCAGTCATGCGTGGGCTAACAATTACCAGCATTTTCACTTAGGTCATTATTATTTTAATGAAACCTATTCCAATTCTTGATTATGTTTTCTTTTAGGCTTTTATGTCAATGTTCCAGATCCTAACACAGGAAGGATGGGTGGATGTGATGGATCAGACTCTTAATGCCGTGGGGCATATGTGGGCACCAGTTGTTGCTATTTACTTCATACTTTATCATCTTTTTGCTACCCTGGTAAGCCATATGCCTAATATGTTTGTTTTTATTTACCTTTTGAAATACTTCTCATGTTGCTCATATGTGGATGAAGGTAGGCATAATGATGACAGTGCTGATTTTCAGTCCCTGTCCTATACACCAGACAGGGATGTATTCTCAGTGGGGCAGTCCAAACAGCCAGGTCGGGTCAATATATGGTGGGGATAGAAACAAGAAGTTCATTAGTGCATACAGAAAGAGAGTCAAAGTGCAAGTTGGGGTGGGCCATAAACCACAGTCCTACTGGGGTGTCAGTTCTAACAAGGAGTTGCCAGGAGAATAGTCAAAGAAGTTTCAAGGTAATGTTGCCAGGAGATCAAGCAAGCAAGAAACTGACAAGGCTAAAAAAGCTACCTCAGAGAAAACAGAGGTATAAAATGACTCCTTGGGGCACTAGGTACTAGTGGCCAGTGTTCCCAGTAGTCTCCTCAGCCTTCAGCTGAGCTTCCTATAGCCAGTGGGGTAATGGAAAACTCAGAAGTGAAGGGTTCCTCCATGAGACTTACATCACACACACTTCACATCCTTGTAAGATTTACATGCTTCTAAGAATACACAATAACAATGAGTTTTCAGTTTCTTTCTTTCTTTGGATTCTGTTGAGTGATAAATACAGGGTGAGGTTAAGTTTTTTTGAAATTCATGAAGAAGAAACAATAACTTGCAAAAGTTAATCAACTTCAGTGCCAGAAATACATCTTGTCATATTTTCCCCATAGTTTCCTGATCACTGTTTTTCTCTCCAGCATTATATGGTCTCTGCCACCGCTGATTTTGTAAGGGGTGTGTGTGTCTTCATGAGTCCAGACTGGTCACCTAAACCAGGTCCAAGGAATAACATAAATAGATGTTGCAGGATGAAATTAGAGAAGTTGTTACCTGCTCTGTTTCATAGTTCTTTATAGAAATGGGCATGAACTTTAGTTTGGAGTTTCGTGCCGGTTCGGTGCTGCACCTGCACAGGTGTTGTGTGGGGCCCATGTACTTCCCTCTCCTGCCTCCTCTGCACACTCGCCCATTCCCTGGAATCTCTGTCCTGCCTCCTTTTCTGTGTGGGCGGCTGCTGGAGGAAGCAATGGAGGGAAGCACAGCTGCGCACGGTGAATGGGCAGTTGCATGGAGAAGGCAGGGAGGCAAGCGAGCATCACCCAGGGAATGGGCGAGCATGCAAAGGAGGCAGGAGGGGGAAGAACATGGCACCCACACAACACCTGTGTGGACACAGTGCCGAACCAGCACAAATCTCCAAACCAAGATTCGTGAGCATCTCTAGTACTTTGTGAAGTCTGCATGAATAGGATGTTTACTCTGTATAATGAGATAGTAAGCCCTTATCTTTATTTTAGCCAAGAGAAAGCAGAGGTGAACTTCTCTATGTATTGTTCTTCAGCTGTTCTCTTTGGAATCTGTCTCTGAAGTTCTTCCCCTGCAGCATGGCAACCCTTAAGTCAGAGACAAATGTGTCCAATGTTAATCTCTGTAGTTTTTGAATGTTGCTATTTCTGATGTCCATTCTGTATCTATTTATTCTTTTGTGTAGAGGTTGGCTAGTCTGTCCAGTGGACAATGTTGTGAGATGCTGCTGGCAAAACAACAACAACAACATATATTCCCATAATATCCAGCTTAATTCAGAAAGACTTTTGGCTTTTGGCTAGAGTGGCTCCCAGTCAGAGTTGGAGATACCCAACAGCATAACACAGTTTCCTAAACTTGATCTTAAAAGGAAGAAATTACACATTGTCATTTTATCAAGCATGACTTGTATATTAATACCTGGGGCTATTATATTTTGGACACATCGTAAGAAGACAATACTTACTGACAATGACAATAATAATGAGAAAAGCTGAAGGCAGTAAGAGGAGAGGAAGACTGAACATGAGAGGGATTGATTTAATAGAGAAACCATAACTCTCAGTTTGCAAGATCTTTAGCAGGGCTGTTCATGACAGGAACTTTTGGAGGTCACTAATTCATAGGGATGTGGTGGCGCTGCGGGCTAAACTGCAGAAGCCTCTGTGCTGCAAGGTCAGAAGACCAGCAGTCGTAAGATCGAATCCACGCGACGGAGTGAGCTCCCGTCGCTTGTCCCAGCTCCTGCCAACCTAGCAGTTTGAAAGCATGTAAAAATGCGAGTAGATAAATAGGTACCACCTCGGTGGGAAGGTAACAGCATTCCATGTCTAGTCACGCTGGCCATGTGACCACGGAAACTGTCTTTGGACAAACGCTTGCTCTATGGCTTGGAAACGGGGATGAGCACTGCGCCCTAGAGTCGGACACGACTGGACTAAATGTCAAGGGGAACCTTTACCTTTACCTAATTCTTAGAGCCACCATAAGTCAGAAGCAACATGAGGGCAAATAGCAATTACATTGCACAAAGGCTCAGGGCAAATAAGCCTTGTTAAGTCTTCAAGGTGCCATGGAACTCTTCAGTTGTTTTCTCTGCAACATACTGACCCAAATCATGTTGCTTAGCCTAGAAAATTGTACTAGAGTAGGACTATTGAATCAAGGAGATTTGGCAAGTTAACTTCTCTGTAAATTCCATTGATTCAAATGGGCTTTCTCTAACCATGATTTACTGTGCCAAAGTAAAACCCAAAGAAAGCTGTGTGGTCGTTAAAATTGTAGAAGAATGTGACATCTTTATTATTAAATCATGGTTAGAGGAGGCCCATTTGAATCAATGGAACATGTGGAAGATTTGACTTATCAAATCCTTATTGATTCAGTGGGCCTACTTTAGTGCAATTTATTTTGCTAAGCAACAGAATTTTGGCCACTAACATGGCTAGACCTCTGAAAATCTCTACAAACTGTAACTGCTGTTTTATTTCCTGATTACGATTATGTATGTTCCAGTGAAATAAAATAATATGCTTATGAGTTTTTAGTTCTTCTCTAGTACTAGGGACAGGGGCGGGGCAAGAGCAGGGACTGGCAGACATACAGAGGATATGTTTAACTCTTCCTCTATTCCCAGTTTTCTTTAGGGAGTTTTAAATAATTTGCTTTTAGCCCTGCTGGACTCCAAACCAAAAGTGACTGGACAAAAATAGAATATTTGCAAAGGAGAGTAGTCATGGGTCAGAAAAGTCAAACACCTCTTTGTAGTGACCTCTTCCCTTGCAAGTGACTTTATGCCTCCATTTATTCCCAAGATCTGAGAAAAGGAGAGGGGAATTAAACAGAAAAGTTCACCAGTAAAACACTCAGCTTTGCTTGAAGTTGTCTTCCTGCGGTATTATGGCTTTGAAACAAAGGTGGTTTGTGTACACAGTGGTGCAAGAAAAATCTCCTCACTCAGCAGGTTCTTTGACAAAATAATGATTTGGGAGAAGGTGAAGGCAGAGGGGCTTGGGTTCAGTCCCTCCCTGATAAATAAGTGGTCTGCAATGTGACCATACACTAGTAAAAGGGACAGGATCTTGTATTCTCATCCATTCTAATGTAGGTGGAAGCTCTTTGTGTTCCATCTTTTGCTCAGCTGAAGGACACAGAGCAGAGTCCAAAAGAAAATAGCCAGATCATGGCCATGTACTTTCTCGGTAATAAAACTTATTTTTGTTTTTTGTAAACATTTCCCCTGATGGTTGAATTAGCAACTTAAATTGATGTCATTTTCAGTTTTATGATTTGGACAATGGAATTATTTCCTTTTTTATTTGGTATTTTATAGAGACATATTGGCTCTCTTGAGTATTGTTGTTGTATTTTATTGTGAACATCCTGAGTACATGTTGAGCAAATAGCGCTACCACATGCAGCATTTGGACCAGATACAGGGAGGTCCTTTGAGGCATTTGGTATTAGTGTTATTTTGTGCTGGTAGAAGCTCACTTCTTTATGTTTGCATTTTCTCCAGAACAGAGCAACTATATTAATTCTTTGACGGAATTTGGAGTTCAACTTTACTGTGAAAAGGTGCTTTTAAACAAGATCATGCTCAGTCTTTATTATTGTAGTTATTAACTACCCAGGATCAAAGTAAATGAGGAGTCACAGTAACGCAGGAGTGTAAACTTACACTGTGATGATGCTTTACAGATCTCTAGCTGTAATTAAACCAAAAGCTCACGCATAAGGCAGACTTGGGGCTCCAATGCTAATTAGAAATTACTGTGATGCCTTCCTCTTCTGGTGTCCAAAAGAGTACACAGGAAATGTCATTCTGCTACAGCATAGCCACAAACAGAAAAAACAAACTAGTAATTAATTCAGCATGTATATAAACTTCTATGGTTCCTTTCTTCTCTTCACAGCCTTCTCACATAACTTGTTTATTTATTTATTTCATTTATAACCTGCCCTTCCCAATACAGAGACCCAAAGTAGGTTACAAAAATGTGTTGTTTTAAAAGATACACACATAGGTTATACGAATAAAATACAATTGCACTTGTGATTATAATAAAAGATACCAGATCAAAGCCAGAACATTTCGAAAAAGAAAAGTGTGGTATCCCCCATTAGAAGGTTCTCTGTACATAGACTGCTCAGTTGCCAAAAAGTCTGTTTGAAAAGAAAGATCTTTGCCTGGCACAGAACAACAGGAAGGAGTGGGACACCGAAGCCTTCCTTGGGTGGGAGCTCCACAAACTGAGAACAGTCCCTGAGAGGCCCTCGCTCATGTCCTCATCAGACATATACATGTGAAGGTGATAAGGCCAAGAGAAGGGAGGTTAATATAGGATGCTTGTGCAAGGAGATACAGTCCTTCAGGTAGTCTAAGCCAAGTCATATAGGGCTTTATAGGTCCCAAACAGCATTGTGAATTGGCCCCAGAAACAGACTGCCATAGGGTGGCTACATCATTTTGAACTACCTGCAGTTTTCAAGCATTCTTCAAAAGCAGTCCCATATAAGACATGTTATAGTAAATGAAACAGGATGTAGTTAAGGGATGTATCCCTGCAACCAGTTCAGACACCTGAAGGAAAGGATGTGGCTGGCAAAACAACTGTTAACTGGGAAATGCATTTCTGGCCACCCATAAAACCTGGTCAGGATTCAATCCAGGAGTGCTCCCAAGTTGTGAAACTGTTGTCTGCAAACAGTCCCCAAAGAGGAGTAGAACTTTAACCAGTACATGGCTGCATCACAAACCATCCTTTGTGGAATATAGAGTTAGTCCATTTCAGGGAATGGAAGGTTTCCAGTCCTCTTCAATTTGATCTGAGGTTTGTTGGGATGACGCAACTTGGAGGCAGCCTTTGCAGCTGTGCCACCCTCTTTCTTAGTGCCACATTAATCCAGCAAATGGGGGATTGTTCATTCCCCTATCTAGATTAGAAACAACATTGGGAAGTGGGCTGAGTCTTTCTAGAGGACTTTTTACCAGTTTCCATAGGCTTTTCTTTTAAAGGTGCATAGTCTTCCCAGTCCCTTCCCCAGTACCCATCCTGGAGTCATATACCAGCTGCAGTGAATTCTCCACTTTCCCATTACATTTTCATTGGAATTCTGCCACTCAGAAGCATTGTGCCAGAAGAAAAGCTTGGTGTGTAACATACTGCTAAAAAAGGAAGCAACCCTAAGAATTGTGGTGACTAAATGACAAGTCGTTAAAGAAACCAGAATTCTGAAGGAGAAGACAAGAGTATAAAAGGGAAGTGCTAATTGCTTTCACTAGGAAACAGGATCTGTAGAGAGTTGGATAGAAATGAATTGCTATCACAGCAAAAGCTAGAATGGAATTTAAACTTGAAAAACAAAAACTGTGTTAGACGTCTAGTCTATTAGTAAAATCTAGAAAGCAACGGAGAAAGTTAAATAATAACTTGAGATTTAAGTGTTCTTAATGTGATAATGCTCTAGATTTGTTTTTTGACATTTGCTAGAAATCTTTATTGTATGACTGTCATTCACAGCTATAGAGATCAGAAATAACTGCAGATTAAATTGTGATATATATATCATACATCCTGCAGAATTTCTTGATAAAATCAAGTGGATCTTTTTATTGTGATCCTACCTGTAGCCACAGTCTGAAATGGGGCTAGGACCAATTCTTCTATTTTCCAAATGTTTATAGTTAAAGAAATGCCTCTTTGTCAGAAGATATCTGTAAATATGATATTATCTGTTACACACCCACAAACACACCTTCAACTGGGAACAATGATTTTACATCTGAAATAATTTTCCCTTTTAATTTTTCATTTGACAATCTCACTCTGCCTAATGATGGGCTACCCTGACGTCTAGCACTGGTGAAGCCTACTAAATAGGAGGGATAGAGAAAATGAAGATATAGATGGTATGACCAAAACTCCCATTTCAGTAATAGCCCATCAAGACACTTGTGCAGAGTCCTTTTACAGTTACTAGAGAAGGAAGAGAAATAGGACTTTGCTAAGACCCATGACGTCATTTCCCTTACAGGAAACATGCCCATGTAGAAAGCTATACCTGCATTCCTTTCTGTTTTTCATAATTTCTACCAGTCATAATTTTTAGGCATAAATCTAAACCCTGCAAAATATAATGTTCATAGAACAGATCTTACATATGATATGTCACGATCCAAGAGAAAATGCGCTGTTTCTCTCTGATGTTACCAGTAAAGTCAGTTTAGCTATAGTGCAAAGCGAGATCTTCTGTGTTTAATACTGACATACGTTGTCTTTTAATCCTTGTGTAGATTCTGCTGAGCTTGTTTGTTGCTGTTATTTTGGATAACTTGGAACTGGATGAAGATCTAAAGAAACTTAAGCAAGTAAGCTTTTTCATGTTGAATTTTAATTGCAAGAAAGCAGTATTGTGTCCTAATTTTACAAGAGATATGCAGATGTTAAACAATCTTTAGAAAAGCAAATTAAATAAGGTGTATATAGACTTGAATAGGGCATGAAATACATAAATCAAGCTTTGATGATCAGCAAACGTGGTTTCTTTTAGATTTTCCTTTGATTATATGAAATGTTTCTTGAGCAGTAGACCTAAAATCATCACACTTACCTTCATCTTAACCAAAACCAAAAGAAAAGTAATAGCAATGAACATATTTCCTCTGTACCACCAACACAGAAAAAAACACAGCCCAGCAGTCTCTTGTTAGAGCAGGAGATTCCACTACATTCATTAAGCTATCTATTTGTGAAGAGATGCATGCAAAAAACCCTGCTTCCTCCATTGAAGAAGGAAGCCCTCATGTCCAGTGAGTAGTCCCTGGTGTATACCATGGCTTTTAACGCACTCAGGATCACAGAAAAAGACTTTAGAGTGACTGCAATGAGTTGAAAATCTAAGAAGATATTTAAACAAAACAAGAAGCCAAATCCAATATGGCCTGAAGCAAATTCAGTTTTTTTCTTGTCAGTGGGTGAGCAGGCAGGCAAGTCCTGTGTGTGGAAGAGAGAACAGAATGAGGCTTTTGAGCACAGTGATTCCTTGTGGGACACGGAGCCCCCTCTCTGAGGCTGTGGGCACATTTCTTAGCACTCCTCTCCTTAACCGTTTCTCATTCACAGGATTCCAGCATAAGTGACACCATAAGAAAATGTTTTCCCATGAGCTAACTGAGATGGAACTCCTGGTTTTGGAATGATTGCAATTGTGAATTATTCTTCTAAAATATTTGTTTCCTTATCATGAAAGTAAAGCAGAAAAGTGTATGTGTATCTCTGTACATATATATTAATCCAGTGACATTTTAACTTTTGCATTATAAGCTGATCATAAGAAGAAGGAGAAATGGTGTGTATAATTGTCGTTCTTTTTAATCAAGCTGTTTTTAAAAATGGAAACAGCTTTGTAACATTGTAGGGGAGAATGTTCTTCTCAGTCTGTAATTGAAAAACCTAAATGAAACACCAGGAGGTAGCTGGATAATTTGCTGTGAGCTGATTCTTCAGAAATCCTTTGTGCATACCAATTCAACCTGCCTCACCTTGCACAGAATTCATTTTTGCCAATGTTTCTTTTCATTTGCCATTTGCTGTTCACCATATAGGTTGTGGCAAAGGGACTTTCTTTGATTGTTAATGACTACCTGGGAGGAATGCCTTCTAATCAATTTCTTCCTCTTGTTCATAATTTTCATGAAAATGGCCTGCACTACAGTGTGATGGTTGTTCCCCTTAAGGCTGTATTAAGTTCTACAAGCTGTATTATTTTCTACAACCTGTTCATTAAAATACAAAAAAAAAAAAAAAAGATGGCTGTACTTGAAAGCACTTGGCATTTGAGAAATGTGGTGAGTGTTTGGCAGTTACTGAAAAATCTGAAGAATTAATCAAGCAGGTGCTCAGCATTTAGCAAAATGCAGACCTTAGTATATCAAGGTTAACACAGTTAAGTGTGTTCACCTCAGTGTTAACTGTATTTAGATTGTCAATAACTAACTGACTTTCCGCTACAATGCTCAAATCTTGCAAGCGTGCAATCTTGTAAAACAATAACAAAAGTCAAACAAATTTAACCATAAAACCATTAAAATCAAATAAAACTAAAAATCATAGAAGTCAGTTAACTCGACAGTTAAAAACAACACAGTAGAGTAAGCATATTGACAGAATAGTGCCCTCTGGAATATATTCCTAATTTCATGTCTCTTTAAGGGATTTATGTTACCAGTATCTTATTGTTTTTAAGTCACTTCTAGGACTTTGTTTTCTTTTTGAGAGAGGCATATAAATTGTGTCATTAAAATTGAAAGCATTATGTTGATAAAGTAATCTGACAAAAGCATATCTGTTGTTGATATTATTATTGGTCTTAATTTAACCTGAAAGACCCAGAAGGGCTGGGAAAGCAATAGGAATGGAGCAGAAATACACAGGATGATGAGTCGCAACACATGTGGTCATTCTGTATACTTGAAGAGTTGTTAAATCATGAACGTGTGACATTGCCTACCCAGTTTATATTCTGAAAGTAGCTCCTAGGGTTTCCTACCTTTTGGGATGGTGGTTATGTCTGAAAGTTTGAGAATGTGTCATGGGCACCATCACAGTTTGTGTGGTGAAGGGAGGTGTCATTCGATTATTTGCCTTGTCAAGTAAAAAATTCCAGTAGGTAAAAGATAAGAGAAAACAGAATGAACCTTGAAAGCTCAACATTAAAATATAACAGTTAATCTTTATGGTGCCATTCATTTTTGTCTCTTTTCCCCCTCATTTGTTTTTGGTTTTTTGTCAGATATTAAGATAAGTGAGAAGACTGGTAGGAAAGAGGGCACCATTTTGCTTCTGCCATCCTGTTTCTTCCAAAGAATGTGCTAGGACAAGTATCTGCATTTTTACCACACATTATTGTTCTTTAATGAGAAGTGTTCTTAGTGGCAAGATCATTGTGGTATCATTGACATAAATGGCAGAACGTGATCAAAAAGCTCAGACCCTGAAACCTAGCCTAATGGCTGTTAATATAAACTATGCATTATTTACCCTCAAAACCCTCATAATAATGTAATGTTGTACAATATTGTTGCCTGGAAATGAAAGGCAGGATCAGGGCTCTAGATCAGACTTTTTTAAATGTTAGGAACCAAACATTTTTTCATTTGCCTGGGTAGTGGCTTGCTCTGGTCACTAAGACTGCAGAATAATATCTACAGTGATTTTGGGTCCATGGACAGATATCACAGTAGAGATTGACACAAAACACAACCTTTATCTGCAGAATTAGGTTGTACAGCAATGTCAAGCTTTCCTCAGTTTCAATTGTATGTGACATTGGTCCACAAATTACTTTTTCTAGGATAGGATTGATGTGTGTCCCAAGGGGAATGCCTCTAAATTATAAAGAATCACTACTGTACCTCCAGGGCTCCACATTTACCAGGTACACAGCCTTATCTGCCCTGCCAATTAATTGTTCCAAGGGTGCTTTGTCTTTATTCAGTTGTCCTTGCTCCCAGTCCATGCTTGCATTGAAACTAAGAATGAATCTAAAGCCTACTGCTTTGTCACTATGAAATATCAGGCATTCTCATCTGATTTTAGAAGTTAAGCACCATGTCACTGTCAATTAGTGTCTGGGTGGTAGAAGAGAGTCAGATAATGAGAAATCAGCAATTTTTTTAAAAAAAAATTCCCTACATGAATTGGTTTATCACGCTGATTCACAATACTCTGTGGATTTCTTATGGGCCATTAAGTTGATTCCAGCTTTCAACTAGCATTTTCTTGGCACAAAGTACTCAGAAGTGGTTTACCAGTTCTTCAGGTAGAATTCTGGACGTACAACTTGCTCAAGGGTGCACAGACTGGCTGTTCTCTTGGGAAGCACACTGAGGAATTGCACTTCTGAACTTTGGTTCTGAAGCTAGGGTCTCCAACCCACCAGGTTATCGAGCTAGCTATTCTGTGAAAAGCCATTGTTCAGAAAATGATAAATGCTTTGTGAATTTTTCAGCATTTCATTTCCTTCTTATCTCACCATTTGCAGCCCATCGTTACTACCATATTTATAACTGAGGCTAATACTTCATCCATCTGACAAAGTATCTGCAAAAGCTTTTGCCACAATGAATTTGTTAATCTGTAAGTTTGTGCACCTCTTTATTTGAGTCCTTCCCAAGTCACGTGGAAAACTCTTAATAGAAATGGGGCAGGATTCCCACATCTCCTAACACATAGCCCAGCCCAGGCCATCTGACTCTTAATCATTTCAGCAGCTCACTTTCTGCTCAGTTTCCTCTTTCAAAGGAATATTCCCTTGGGAAGGATCAGTTCTCCCACACAGCTTCCCACATCTGTCAGTCTTTTTCTTCCTAATGCATATTTATGACCTAAGTACAGATGTTCATTACTGAAAACATTTTTGCAGCTGATGTGCTTTATTACTTGTGACTATACATTTTCTCAGCACGCTTGAATATTTCCAGGAAATGCATAGTTTGAAATGAATGAAAATTGCTCTCTGTCTCTCTGTCCATCACCAGCTAAATAATTGTCATTTTTCTCTGGGTTCATATTTTTCAAGTAAAAAACAGTTCAGCCAATTTAGCTAATAAAATCCTCCCCCCCCCCCCCCCGCCTTGCATCATGACAGTGCATAAAAAAACCAAGATGTTTTAAAACCTGACTTTTCATGCTACTGTCATCTTGGGTGATCTATTAATTGATTTTAGTGCTTTCCTTTTATAATTATCATTCAACCACATTGAAAATTGATTGTCATTTAATGTTATATCTGTGTGGAATTGGGCTGGAGCCTCCTTTTGCTTTTGTGCCGGCTGTCTCATGATATGTGTAACTTGGATATTATCGTCACCATCACACTTTCTAATAGTGAACTCAGATTATGAATGCTGACATTTTGGTTATGTAGCCAAAACTGGAGCCACTGAAAAACAAAAGGGAAATATCAGTGTGCTTGTGGGGATACCATAAGATCTGCAGAAGCACAAATTATCTTTAAAAATAAAACCTAAATGGGGATTGGAGGTGGGGTGATTCAGCCAGTGAAAATTCAAGATTCTTAATAGTTATGGACTGTTATGTGTCATTTGTTTGAGGAGGTGGGGAGAAGATGCAAAGGATGTTGTGGCACGCATTGAAGATGGACATGGCTGGCTAGTTGGCAGGAATCCTAAGCAGCATTCATGTGAGGAGGCGCCATTGCGCTAAAACTTGCTGTGTGAGATCTCTGTATCTAAGATTCCGGGACACAGTATTGATGACACTATAAAGGCCATTCACATGGAAATGTCAGCATGTTTGAGGAACCCTCTGTTTCATAAAAGTACAAAAGAATTAATTTGTTAATTATTTTAAATTATTATTTATTTTTAAAACCACAATAGTCTTAAAGTACTACGTACAAATGGCCAGTGATGGATTAAAGTAGTATGACATATAAAGTAGTATGACTCTCTCTCTCTCTCTCTCTCTCTCTCTCTCACACACACACACACACACACACACACACCACACACAAATTGCTAGCAAGTTTTGAAGTCATTGTTGAAAACTTTAATGAATTAGATTGTAGCAAACTAACTTTTAATGAATTGTTTCCAAGTTCTGAAGAGTCCTTGTCTCGCATCTTATATGGCAGAGAAAGTACAAATGGGACTAAGAATCTCCTTATCTACCTATCCCATTTCCTAAGGACCCCGTAGCCTCAGGAGATTGAAAACTAATACCACATTCAGTTACAGTAATGCAAAATAATGCCATCTGCTGCTGTTGAGATGATGAGATAGCATTTTTGCACAAAGTTGTCATATATTTTATCTAGAGGGCTTGCGGGCTCTTTCAGTGACATGAAAGCCAGGAATTAACAGGTAGTACCTTCCTGACAAGGAGAAGCAGCGATAGGAAAGCTGTATTTGTATGAGTTCTGCCTGTCATGTAGCTGTTAAAACTTATCTTTCTTCATTGGAAAGAAAAAAAACTTGGAAAAGTCTATCACAGGCAGGAGATTTCTTTTTCTTGATGAAAATGCGAAGTGTGGTGGTTATTAATGTTGGGGGAGAGAAACCAGCTTGTTTTCTGACAGAGATGAATGAAAGTGCAGGAAGGAAATTTTCCCGCAACTGTTTTTCAGGTTGCACTAGTGCATATGGCATGGATAGAGTGTTAGAGACTGTTTCCTGTGCTCTGATACCCCAGAAAGCTTTCTCCATCAAGAAGGAGTGAGTAGACTCATTCTGATACAAATTACTGTTGAGAAAAATATTTGACTTACATTCAGTCTTGAATAAGGTTGATAGGGTGAACAGAGTCAGACCTAAGTGGGTATGCCAGATGCAATTATTACACATTTGATCATCCTCCCAGCAAGTGTGCAAAGTGGTATTAAATTCTATACGTATCTACCTGAGAGTGCAACAGTTTATTTGGGCTGCAGACTAGAGCTCAGTTGTAAATAGAAGGTTTTTGAAAAAATGCTTTATGACCTTCATTCTCTGTTGAAATGAATACACCAACTATACTTCTGTACCTCTTTGGTGGTGGTAGTGGTGGTTCCACAATTAGAGATGGGGGTATTCGTATTCATATACAAATATCCCCACACAGGTGGCGATAACGAGGGTCCAGCCCCATGAGGCCGGACAGTCCACTCACCGATCTGCTGCTGCTGCAGATGCCGCAATTCTTCCAATGGCTCTGCAGATCACGATCAGCTAGCCACTCCTGGCAGGAGGCAGGAGGGCAACCCTTGCTGCAAGGTCGAAGAGTGGCTCGCAGATCGCGATCTGCAGAGCTATTGGAAGAATCGCGGCATCTGCAGCAGCGGCAGATCAGTGAGTGGATCATCCGGCCCCATGGGGCTGGAACCTCGTTATCGCCACCTCTGTGGGGATATTCGTATTTGTATACGAATACCCCCATCTCTATCCACAATGTGAGCAAACTACTATCATGTCTGGATGAAGAGGTTGGAACCCATTGACAGATGGTGGATAACCCAGGGTTTTATTCCTTGATCTAAGAGTGTGAGCAGCAATATATGACAGGATGTGCTCTGAAAGAATAAGCTGAGTCTATATCTTACTGTCAGGCATACCTGGAGAAATAGAACTGTTATGCTGAAATCAAAATCAAATGCATATTTGAAAAGACTGATTAGCCTCAACAGAAGATAACTACACTTCTATTAGAAACAAAAATCACTATATAAATGTCAATACAAGGATTTTTTCATAAGACACTTGAGAAATATCAGACAGGCTTTAGAGAATGTCATTTTATTAAATGCTATATCATTTATTATAATAATAATGTTCTTCCCCTCCCCTGTTTCAAACCTTAATACTTTGTCCTTTACTCAGAAAGCTCTCCAGGTGTTAAAATACAATACGTGCAGAGATCAATGTGAGAGATTGTAGTGTGTTCTTTTGTTGCTTTCTGAAATGTTGCCATTATTTTAAGTTGATTGGTTACTGTTTCTGATGGCACTGCAAAAAGCCATAATATCTTCAAGGTAATAATGTTCTTTTACAGCATACAATTTTCTTAGAAAAAAAAAAAGCTAGTGAAAGAACATGCTATTTTTATTAAATACTGCTAGACACTCCTGCTGCTGTTGGATTTTTTTTAATGTGATTGTCTCCAGCATAAATGAAGACACCCCATGAAATCACAGCATCCTATTTTTTCTCTTGTTTCCTTGTGAAACTCTATGTGCCAGGTTCTTCATTGTTTCTGAGTTGTTGCTTGTTTTTAAATTTTATTTACCAAGGTTTGTTTTACACAAAAGCAATTCTTGTAATTCTCTAGCAAAACAAAATTAATTATCCATAGAAACAGACAATGCAGGATATTCTTCTTAAGTTATATTTATGCCTGTGCAGTGTAGTGTCAAAGCAGGAATACCATAAGTGTTGTAGGGTGAAGCAAGAATATTTTTCATGGTTGACCATTTTGCACAGAAACTCTCCAGACACTATCATCTGCATTCTATTTTTTTCTCTAAAGATACACTCTTATCTTCAGTCATAAGGACAACCTTTCATGCATGAAGCAACCGTATGATATAATTATATTGCCATGTGACTGATAAGGAGCAGAATATAAGCAGACCTGCTCAATATTTTCAGTAGGTTTGTCACAGGTGCACCCCTATGATAAAAAGATCAAATAATTCCTGCTAACAGAAAACATATACCACATGAAGTCGACTGGCCTAGAAACATTCTCCCCAATGTGATCATTTTTGCTTTTGAGGAATTTTTTCCACCCCGTTTAGCCTAGAAGATAGCATTTCCCCTCGTACAGCCTGAAGTAATACAGTTTACCATGTTACTGGTTTACCAGGGAGCCATCTCACATTTCTGTTCTTCCAACTGCTCCTGGCTTTATTTGTTCGCAAAGCCGCAAGAAAATATACTGTTCTCTACAGAGTGCACAGAAATTAGATTGAATGCTCCTCTTGTGCTCATTTTGAACGTGATCTAACTGTTAGAGGAGGTGTTTAGTTATTGTCAGTAACATACAGGAAGCTTTTCACATCAAAATCACTTGCAGGCTCCTTTTCACAATCCACTTTGTGAGCAATATTAATAATATAATATTTAGAACTAATATTTCAGGTTCATTAGTTTTCATGCTGAATGCAACCATGGTGGCACACTTTGTAATCAACAGTCCAAGTGTTCTGTCACAAGAACATCACTGTCCTTGGGAGCTGATTTGACATTTGAAAACCCAACAGAGAGGATTTTCCATCTGTTCCCATGAATGATGTGTTTGCCCACCCTTGTCTTCAGCCTCTTTTGTAACCTTTGAGAATCCTTGGAGAACAGGTGAGGTCCTTGAAAACAGGAGGCAAGTAGATGCCATCCCCATCATCAAAAAAGGAGGGGGGGGGAATAAGAACCAGGCAACTACCGATCAGTCAGCTTGACGTAAGTACCAGTAAATGTTCTAGAACAGATCATTAAACTGTCTGTGAGCATACAGCAAAAAGACTATAATTTCTGTGTCCCAACAAATGTGTCTCAAAAACAAGTCATGCCAGTTTAATCTTCTCTCTCTCTCTTTTTGACAGAGTCACAAACTTGATAGATGAGGGGAATTATTTGGATGTAGTGTGTTTTGGTTTCAGCATGAGTTTTGACAAGGTTCTTTGTTATATTCATGTGGCCAAGCTGGTAATGTGTGAGCTGGACAATGCTACTGTTAGGTGGCTATGTAGCTGATAAATTGGCCATACCTGAAGACTGTTCATCAATGGTTCTCTCATCCTGGAAAGAAGGGACAAATGGGATGCCACAATGTTCTGTCCTGGGCCCAATGTTGTCCCATATCTTTATAAGCAACTTGAATAAGGGCATGGAGTAAGCACTCATTAAATTTGCTGATGACATCAAAATGGGAGGAGTACCTAATACTTCATATGACAGCATCCAGATTCAAGATAACCCTAACAGATTGGAGAGCTGGGCAAAAAAAAAAGCAAGATGAGTTTCAACAAGGAAAATGTAGGCAGGAAAAATCAGATGCCCAGATATAACAGCTGACTTAGTTGCAGTACATTTGAAAAGGATCTTGGGGTTTTAGTAGACTACAAGCTAAAGATGAATCAACAAGGTGATGTGGTGGCAAAAACAGTGAAAGCAATATGAGACTACATCAAGAGAAGAGTAGCAACCAGATCAAGGGAAGTATTCTACTGTACTTTGGTCAGAATACTGTGGGTACCACAGTTTAAAGAAGAGATCAACAAGCTAAATATATCCAGAAAAGGGCAACCAGAATGTTAAAGGGTCTGCAAATCAGGGCTTATGAGGAACAGATGAAAGATGGGTATGTTTATCCTGAAAAGACAAGACTAAGAAGTGGTGTGATAGCTGTCTTCAAATATCTTAACGGCTGACACATGCAAGCTTGTTTTCTGTGGCTCTGGGAGTCAGACCTGAAAAAATGTATTCATGTTATGAGAAAAGACATTTCACCTAATCTTAAGGAAGAACTTGGCAGTACAAGCTGTTCAACAGTGAAATGCAGTGACCCAGAGATTTTTAAACAGAGGATAGATGACCACTTGTCATGGATGCTTTAGCTGTGTATTTCCTGCTTTGGAAAGAATTTTTGTGGGTGCCCTCCTGGTCATGGGCCATCCTCAGCTTGAAGGTCCCCCAAGGGTTGTCAGTTCCAACTTCCTGCAAAGCATTGTCTTATATGATTAGAAGCACCAATTTGTAAAAATATATCTGATATAATACCAAGTATTTTAATCCAAAATTTGTGGATGTTTGGGTATTCCCACCATATATCTATCTCTGTATCTTCCTTATGACAGCTTTTCTAGTGGAAAGGAGAGGGAGAAAAATGCATGCAAAACAGTTTCACTGAAGTATAATACCATTTACCTGTGAAGATTCGCAGTCATCCAGGTGAGGTTATTTGGAAGTTGAGTCACGGCAACTGGACTTCTTTCTTATTAGGTTGAAATGTTTCGCTACTCATCCAAGTAGGTTCTTCAGTCTGAGGAGAGTTGGTAGGAGACCCCTGATGTATCCTTCATCTTGGTTTCACTTCCCCCTGGTCTGAATAGGCTTGTTAGATGGACAAAGGACAGGGTGGGGTGAGTGAAAATCCCTCTTCTGCAGTCCTTCTCTACCCATTGTCATGGGTTGTTAACAGTCATTAACAGTGGTCTTTCTGGTGTTTGTGGTCCTGATTTTTCTGGGGACGGATGAAAGGGCAGCATGATAAATAGGAGACAGATTGTGTCTAAGGCCTCCACCCCTGTTGAGTGAGGAATTTCCTATATGCACATGTATGGCCACTCTGACACCTCTCTCAAACCACCAGAAAGACCACTGTTAACAATTGTTAATGACCCATTACAATGAGTGGAGAAGGACTGCAGAAGTGGGATTTTCACTCACCCCCCCCCCCTCCATTATCCATCTAATAAGCTTATTCAGACCAGGGGAAAGTGAAACCAATCAGAGGTCTCCTACCAACTCTCCTCAGACTGAAGAAACTACTTTCAACCTAATAAGAGAGAAGTCCAGTTGCCATGACTCAACTTCCAGATGTAATACCATTTGTTCACTCTTTTAAGCATTGTTCTTCTTACTTCAGCAGACATTTTAAAAAGCTTCTGTTTCCACGTGTCATACAAACTTGCCTTTGTTATAATCTTGTCTGTGTTTATCTTTAGAACTCCAGAGTTTGCTGATTGCAATTTTTATTTACACAGAGAATAGAGGTGCAACAAAATCCAAAATTTGATATTACAATTAAGATTATTGCATAAATGTTACCAGTCATAATGAATTCAGCCTAATGCATTAGATTTAACACATTTCCAAGTTCTGAATGATCTAGATGCGGGCAGAACCAGATGGTAGATGATGTAAATGCCTTGTTCTGTGTGGTGATAGTGCTTCTCATCATCTGGTACAGATGAGAGAAGGGATTAGAAACCTAGGGTTATAAATTCATTGGCTCTGTGTTTTCCCCTTCTCTCATGTACACTTCTGTATTAAATGAAAAACTCTTACAAAACTATTTGTTGAATCATGCTACTCATTATATATTGTCCAGATCTGGGTGGCATTTTTGTTCTTGCCTCTCTCCTTTCCTTTTCTTTGCTCCAAGAAAAAGAAACATAAGCAAGCAGCAAATTTTAACATTTCACGTTTATTTTCAATATATGCTGGACATCTTAAAACAATGACAATTCTTTTAATAATCTCTGAAAGGAAATTGTTGAGCTAAAAGCTGTTTCTAATGACAATACGGAATACATACCTATCAGTAGTTCATAAGGAAACAATTTTATTGTTTGTTTCGCTTCTCTAATGCAAACAAGATGTCTGTGATAGTTCTACCAGTGCCTAGAAGGCAGCTTAAAATTCCTGAAATGTGCTACATTCTATGGTGCTATAAAAATAACTTGTGAATACTGGCGGAATGAGTTATCCTCCAGGCTGTAGCATGCAGAGTGTATTTCAGGGCAAAACACCACCAATCAAAATGTCACAAAACTGCTCTTCACTCTCCCCACCCCTTCACTCCTTACTGATTCTGATGTTGTTTTATAAGAAAGGAATGAACAACAGAGATACTTCACCAGCCAGAAAAGTCAATATTGATGTTTTGCTGTTTTTAAGCCTAAAATAGGTACTTTAAAAAAAAGGTAAACAGAAGGGAAATGTGTTTGTTTGTTTCTTTACTCCAGTTGTTGTTGTTGTTTAGACGTTAAGTCGTGTCCGACTCTTCTTGACCCCATGGACCAGAGCACGCCAGGCCCTCCTGTCTTCCACTGCCTCCCGGAGTTTGGTCAAATTCATGTTGGGAGCTTCGGTGACACTGTCCATCCATCTCGTCCTCTGTTGTCCCCTTCTCCACTTTCCCAACATCAGGGTCTTTTCCAAGGAGTCTTCTCTTCTCATGAGATGGCCAAAGTATTGAAGCCTCAGCTTCAGGATCTGTCCTTCCAGTGAGCACTCAGGGTTGATTTCCTTCAGAATGGATAGGTTTGATCTCCTTGCAGTCCAGGGGACTCTCAAGAGTCTCCTCCAGCACCACAATTCAAAAGCATCAATTCTTCGGCGGTCAGCCTTCTTTATGGTCCAGCTCTCACTTCCATACATCGCTACTGGAAAAACCATAGCTTTGACTATGCGGACCTTTGTCGGCAAGGTGATGTCTCTGCTTTTTAAGATGCTGTCTAGGTTTTTCATCGCTTTCCTCCCAAGAAGCAGGCGTCTTTTAATTTTGTGGCTTCTGTCACCATCTGCAGTGATCATGGAGCCCAAGAAAGTCAAATCTGTCACTGCCTCCATATCTTCCCCTTCTATTTGCCAGGAGGTGATGGGGCCAGTGGCCATGATCTTAGTTTTTTTGATGTTGAGCTTCAGACCATTTTTTGCGCTCTCCTCTTTCACCCTCATTAAGAGGTTCTTTAATTCCTCCTCACTTTCTGCCATCAGAGTGGTATCATCTGCATATCTGAGGTTGTTGATATTTCTTCCAGCAATCTTAATTCCGGCTTGGGATTCATCCAGTCCAGCCTTTCGCATGATGTATTCTGCATGTAAGTTAAATAAGCAGGGAGACAATATACAGCCTTGTCGTATTCCTTTCCCAATTTTGAACCAATCAGTTGTTCCATATCTAGTTCTAACTGTTGCTTCCTGTCCCACATATAGATTTCTCAGGAGGTAGATAAGGTGGTCAGACACTCCCATTTCTTTAAGAACTTGCCATAGTTTGCTGTGGTCCACACAGTCAAAGGCTTTTGCGTAGTCAATGAAGCAGAAGTAGATGTTTTTCTGGAACTCTCTGGATTTCTCCATAATCCAGCGCATGTTAGCAATTCGGTCTCTAGTTCCTCTGCCCCTTCGAAATCCAGCTTGTACTTCTGGGAATTCTCGGTCCACATACTGCTGAAGCCTACCTTGTAGGATTTTGAGCATAATCTTGCTAGCGTGTAAAATGAGTGCAATTGTACGGTAGTTGGAGCATTCTTTGGTACTGCCCTTCTTTGGGATTGGGATGTACACTGATCTTTTCCAATCCTCTGGCCACTGCTGAGTTTTCCAAACTTGCTGGCATATTGAGTGTAGCACCTTAACAGCGTCATCTTTTGTTAACGCGGAATCCTGCAAGCCGCTAGCTGAGAGTTGATTCTGGTCCTGATGGTAAAAATAACTCACACAGACACGTTCTCTTCCAGCCCGACACGTGTATTTACAACAAATATACAAAGTGGCAGCGTGACAGCATGAAATCAACATTTGTAGAAGTGGTGGTGGTGTTCTGTACAACTCAACTATATACACATAAGCATCTGCCCTTGCCCAATCAGGGCAGATGTTGCATCATCCAGTCTTCACCCAGATGTTGCATCATCCTTTCTATAGTCACTGTGACTCAGCACTTTTATACTTACACACCTGCATGACATGGCAGTTCATTAGTACTTCTGCTCTGCTCTGTTCAGGCCTGTAAATTTTTTAATACTTTGACACCCCTCCTAATTTACACCTGAACAAAATTCAAACCCAACTCTTTGATTATTTCACTGTGTCTTTGAACACTCAAAGGTTTTGTAAAAATATCAGCAACATTTTTATCCGTTTTGCAGTATTGTAACTCTATTAATTTTTCTTTTATGGCTTCTCTTACGTTATGATATTTGATGTCAACATGTTTACTCCTATTTCGCATTTTTTCTGTTACAGCCATTTGTAAGCAGGTTGTATTATCTTCTAAGACCTTTATTGGTTTATGTGTTTCTATCTTTAAATCCTTAATTAATTGTCTATACCAGATTAATTCTGAGCATACTTCCGACAAAGCTGCGAATTCAGCTTCTGCTGTCGAAGTAGCCACAGAACTCTGTTTTCTGGACTTCCACCCTACTAAAACATTTGCAAACATTACAACGAATCCAGACATTGACTTCCTGTCACTTTCATCATTTGCCCAATCACTGTCAACGTAGGCCTGTAAATTTAACTCTTTTGAAGGATTTATGATCAAACACTTGTCACTTGTTCCTTTTAAGTATCTAAAAACTCTTTTTACACCCTGCCAGTGTTTCACAGTGGGCTTCGACACATGTCTACTAAGAATGTTCACTGCTGCTGAAATGTCAGGCCTAGTCCAATTTGCTAAATACATCAAACTGCCAATTGCAGAATGATAAATTTCTTGACTCTCAAACTCTTTGTTTTCTTCATCACACTTTTGAAAATCTATTACCATGGGGGTTTGTACATCTTTACAATCTTGCATATTGTATCTCTCCAACATTTGTTCAATTTTTAACTTTTGGTTTAATACAAAACCTTCATTTTTTCTCTGTATTTGCACCCCTAAATAATTTTGTATTGGACCCAAATTTTTCAGTTTAAATTCCTTTTTCAGCTGTTTTTCAAATAAATTCATCTGGCTCTGATTTTTTGTCATAAAACAAATGTCATCCACATATGCCAACAAAATATTTAGCTCACTTCCACATTCTTGTATGTATAAGCATGGATCAGCCAGACTATTCTTAAAATTCATTTTTTCTAACACTGTATGTAAACATTGGTTCCAGTTTCGGGCTGATTGTCGCAGCCCGTAAATGGCCTTATTTAACCTGTAAACCATTCCTGGTCTTGACCCTTCAAAGCCGGGTGCTTTTGCCATGTATAATTCTTCCTTTAAGTCAGCATTTAAGTATGCAGTCGTTATATCATAATGATTTATCAAATACCCTCTAGTTGCCGCTAGAGTCAAAGCTACCCTCATAGTTTCTGCTTTCACTGTAGGGGAAAATACTTCATCATAGTGCAAATGTTTCTTTTGAGTAAATCCCTGAGCCACCAACCTCGCTTTATACCTAAAGTCCCCATTGTTTTGTAACTTTCTTTTGAAAACCCACTTACTGCCAATCACTTTATGCTCCTGTGGCAGCCTAGTCTCTGTGAAGACCTTGTGGTCGTCCATAGACTTCATTTCCTCAATCATGGCTTCCTGCCATCTTTTCTTTTCTACTTCAGGAAGTAACATGACCTCTTCATAACATTTTGGTTCCTGATACACATGGCACACCCTTATTTCTCCTACACCAAACCTTGCAGGCGGAACCCCTTTGTTAACTCTCTCTGACCTCCTGGGGATTTGTGGCTCGTCCTCAATTTTTGGTTCTTGCTTAATTCCTATCTCACTTTCTTGATCACTACACTGCCCATCGTCTTCTTCATCTTTTGTCTTGGACTGGCTCTCTTCTGTTTCTTCTTCTTTTGTCTCTAACTGCCTATTCTCACACTCTCTTGTGTTTGTGAATGGTATGAAAACTTGGGAATTAGCATGAACCCTATCCCAATTCTCATGTTCACAAAAATTGGCAGACCTCGAAATCACTACATTGCTGTTTCCATCAAGGAAGCGGTATGCCTTTGAACCTCTTTCATAACCTATGAATTTCATTTTCTTTGCCTTTGGTTGTCCCTTCCTTCTTGTCTCTTTTGGGATGTGCACCCACGCACTGCACCCAAACACCCTCATGTGTTTTAAAGATGGCTCTCTCCCATATAACATATAATAAGGAGTCTGCCCTATTGCAGAAGATAACAATCTGTTATTTATGTAGTTCGATGTAAGCAGGGCTTCTCCCCACAGGCCATGACTCATGTTAGCATCAGCTAACAATGCGTCTTTCATTGTCTGCAACACTCCGTTTCTTCTTTCTGCCACGCCATTTTGGAAGGGTAAATATGGACTAGTTTTTCTATGATATATCCCATTTTCCTTCAACCAGCTTTGAAATTTGTTAGATAGGAACTCAGACCCTCTATCCGTCTGGATTTGCGCCACCTTGTGGCCATAACGTCTCTCAATGAAGCTTAGCCAATTTCTGAAGTTGCTAAACACCTCTGCCTTTGTTTTCAATAAGTAGCAAAAAGAATACCTTGAATAATCATCTACAATTACCAGGACATATTTTGCTCCACCCAAAGATGATGCAAAAGGGCCAATCAAGTCTGCATGTACCAGTTGAAAGGGCCTTTGTGTTTGACTGGTTCGTTCCTTGTTTCTGGGGCTTACTTTAGATTTTGCCATTTTACACACGTTGCAATCTAAATAATTTTTACACTCTTTCAACTGTACATCTTTTGCCACTGCTTGCATTCTCTGAATTGTTCTAAAATTTGCATGACCCAACCTCCTGTGTAACAGGTGTGCACATTTATCATGCTGAGGTGCGTTTTTCACTGTTACATGTGTGTCACTTTGTATTTTACACCTCAAAATGTACAAATTATTTTCTTGTTTTGCCCTTGCGCAAACACATTTTCCTTTCTTAATTTTACATTCATCATTTTCAAATATGACTACAAAGCCCTGTTTTACTAAAGCAGACACACTTAAGATGCTACAGTCCAACTGTGGTACATGAAGAACACCTTTGAATTCTTGTTCCAAACCTGACACAAAAACTGTCCCTTCTGCAGCAACAGGCAACTTCTGTCCGTTCGCCAGGCTCACGCTGCTTTGTTCCGAAGCACCTAGAGAAAGAAACAAATCTCTTTCATTAGTTAAATGTGTAACGGCCCCACTGTCAATTATCCAGCAAGCTTGCTGAACGACCTTGCATTTATCTCTTGCTGCCTGGACAAGAGAAATCCTCCCTTTTCTCTTTTCGGTGCTTCTTTCACTTTTGCAGCCAGCTTTTCTGTCGTCTCTGCTACAGTCTCTCAGAAGATGATTTACAGATCCACAGCCAAAACAGCGTCTCACGGTCATAGCACGACCACTCTCTTCTCTCCTAGGAGTTGTTTCTCTGTGTAAACTGTAATCTGTCTTTTTCCTCCAGCCGTCTTGGTTCCTTCGACGCTGGATGTTTTGTTTCTCTCCGTCACCAGACATTTCACTCTTACGTCGTTCCTGTTCCAGCAATCTGCCCGTCAGGTATTCCAGGGTCAAATTCGCCTCAGGCATAGACTCTAAACTGGTGACCAGAGTGTCGTATTCATCAGATAAACTGCTTAGAATGAGGTACACTTTCTGGATTTCTGGAAACTGCACATTCCTTTGCTCCAGCTCATTAAAGAGACATTTTATCTCTTGCAAATGTTTAGACACGCTCTCACCGGGCTGTAATCTGCACCTGTAGAGCTTTCTGGTTAAGGATACTTTAGATCCTGCTGAATCTCTCACGTAAATTCTCTTGAGACATTGCCAAACTTCTTTCGCCGTAGCCAAGCCACGCACGTGGATTAATTGGTTGTCTTCCAAGCAAAGTATCAAAGTACTCAGAGCTTTTTCATTTTTACGTTCCTCCTCTTCATCAAGCTGTGCTGGGAGGTTGGTTACAATCTGCCACAGATCTTCCCTCCTTAATAGCATCTCAGCTTTGACGGACCACGTCTGGTAATTACAGTCATTTAACTTTGTTAAGGGAAAACCTCCCAGGCTTGTTCCCTCAAACGCCATGCTGCCTGCTCTTCTCTCAGTCCTCTGTTTTCCTTCCCCTCCTGGGCACACAACAGCAGAACTGCTTTCTTTCAGGACCTCTATTTCTTCCTCCTTCTATTATAGTGGCACCCACTGGTACTCACCAACGTTCTCAGCAGTAGACGGTCTGCGCAGGGCGCGTCGCTGGGCCCATAACCTTTGTTAACGCGGAATCCTGCAAGCCGCTAGCTGAGAGTTGATTCTGGTCCTGATGGTAAAAATAACTCACACAGACACGTTCTCTTCCAGCCCGACACGTGTATTTACAACAAATATACAAAGTGGCAGCGTGACAGCATGAAATCAACATTTGTAGAAGTGGTGGTGGTGTTCTGTACAACTCAACTATATACACATAAGCATCTGCCCTTGCCCAATCAGGGCAGATGTTGCATCATCCAGTCTTCACCCAGATGTTGCATCATCCTTTCTATAGTCACTGTGACTCAGCACTTTTATACTTACACACCTGCATGACATGGCAGTTCATTAGTACTTCTGCTCTGCTCTGTTCAGGCCTGTAAATTTTTTAATACTTTGACATCTTTTAAGATTTTAAATAGTTCCATTGGAATGCCATCACCTCCACTGGCCTTGTTGTTAGCCATGCTTTCTAAGGCCCACTTGACTTCGCTCTCCAGGATGTCTGGCTCAAGGTCAGCAACCACACTATCTGGTTTGTCTGGGACATCCAGATCTTTCTGGTATATTTCCTCTGTGTATTCTTGCCACCTCTTCTTGATGTCTTCTGCTTCTGTTAGGTCCCTACCATTTTTGTCCTTTATCATGTCCATCTTTGCACAAAATGTTCCTTTAATATCTCCAATTTTCTTGAACAGATCTCTGGCTTTTCCCTTTCTATTATTTTCCTCTATTTCTTTGCACTGTTCATTTAAGAAGGCCCTCTTGTCTCTCCTTGCTATTCTTTGGAAGTCTGCATTCAATTTTCTGTAACTTTCCCTATCTCCCTTGCATTTGGTTTCCCTTCTCTTCTCTGCTGTTTGTATGGCCTCTTTGCTTTGGACAGCCACTTTGCTTTCTTGCATTTCCTTTTCTTTGGGATGGTTTTTGTTGCTGCCTCCTGTATGTACAATGTTACAAGCCTCCAACCATAGTTCTTCAGGCACTCTGTCCACCAAATCTAGTTCCTTAAATCTGTTCTTCACTTCCACTGTGTATTCATAAGGGATTTGGTTTAGATTATACCTGACTAGCCCAGTGGTTTTTCCTACTTTCTTCAGTTTAAGCTTGAGTTTTGCTATAAGAAGCTGATGATCAGAGCCACAATCAGCTCCAGGTCTTGTTTTTGCTGACTGTATAGAGCTTCTCCATCTTTGGCTGCAGAGAATATAATCAATCTGATTTCGGTATTGCCCATCTGGTGATGTCCATGTGTAGAGTTGCCTCTTGTGTTGTTGGAAAAGAGTGTTTGTAATGACCAGCTTGTTCTCTTGACAAAGCTCTATTAGCCTTTGCCTTGCTTCATTTTGAACTCCAAGGCCAAACTTACCTGTTGTTCCTTTTATCTCTTGACTCCCTACTTTAGCATTCCAATCCCCTATAATGAGAAGAACATCTTTCTTTGGTGTCAGTTCTAGAAGGTGTTGTAAATCTTCATAGAACTGGTCAATTTCAGTCTCTTCAGCATCAGTTGTTGGTGCATAAACATGGATTACTGTGATGTTGAAAGGTCTGCCTTGGATTCCTATTGAAATCATTCTATCATTTTTGAGATTGTATCCCAGTACAGCTTTTCCCACTCTTTTATTGACTGTGAGGGCTACTCCATTTCTTCTACGGGATTCTTGCCCACAATAGTAGATATGATAATCGTCTGAATTGAATTTGCCCATTCCCGTCCATTTTAGTTCACTGACGCCCAGGATGTCAATGTTTATTCTTGCCATCTCCTGTTTGACCAGATCCAGCTTACTCCAGTACCAAATGGCTAAAAAGAAATATTGATAAAAACACAATGACTGAAATCTTATTGCTTAGCATTGTATATTGCACTAGAATAGGTCCCATTGAATCAGTGGGGATTTGATGAGTCAGCTCCTCCATAAGCTCCATTGATTCAAATGGGCCTATTATAGTGCCACTTACTACACTAAGCAACAGGATTTCAGCCAATACATTTAAACATAAAAAAGCATAGAATGCCATTAAAAGACTTCTTAAAACAATTTAAAACATTTAAAAGCACATCAGAAAAGACAAAGTGCAGTATCCTACATTAAAGTCACCTTTCTCTGTAGCCCAATAATTTATCAGACCTTCCTGAAAACAAAGCCCTTTGTTCGCAGGTGGAAAGACATCAGTGAAAAAGCTGATCTAGACTCCAATAAAAGGGAGTTCCACAGCTGCAGACTTCTTGAGGCAGATAATTTTTGTTTGCATAGGGCATTCTGTATCATGTTTTATATGCTGGTGGTACCTATAAATAACAATTAAAGAGAGCCAGGCTTCACAGATCTTCTTATGGGCCCTCTTGCGTTGTCACCAGCCAAAGAACCCAAGTGGCTTAGCAAACCTTTATGCATCTTCATATACTGTCAGTGTTTTAAACAGCCAAAGAAAAGTCTGAAGCAGGATGGTAATGAGGCTTTTTCAAATGTTCCCTGAGCAAAGATGGCTACCATTCTTTTCTTTATGCCACTCCTTTTATTTTGTCACACTTACAGTGTAACAAGCACAAAACATTATAGCAAGGTAAGTAATATGTGTGATGACTGCCTAGGATTGCTCTGGGCCACTTAGTCATATGATTTAAAAATTTCAAGACTCAAGAGGCTGCATCTGCCTGGGGTATAATATCTCATTTCCAATCTGATGTTTGTTGATCTCGTATCAACTTAGTGTGTTTCTTGCTGTAGTCTTAATATGTGCTATTACAGCAAAAAATCTGCATTGTTGCTCCACGTTAAGGGCTCTGTTCATTTGAGGGGAGCAGTTGGTAGCAGCAGGAGGGACTGAAAAGGTTTTCGTAGGAGATGGGTGAATACAAAATAGGCCTTGGCAGGAAATGTGCTTTGGTGGTGAAGAGGGAGAGATCCAAAGTAAAGTACACCCCAGTCTCATGCATGTTTATCATCCAAGTGGGTTGTGTGGGGCAGCCTCCCAATTAGGCACATGAACAGAACTGAAACTATTTCTGCAAGAATATATTTGACCTCTACCGGCTTGGATTTTTAACAGAGATAGCATATTGTACAGAGGGTGGGAACAGGGCTTTTCACTGGTATCCTGTAGATCCAGCCAGATGCTCTTCATATGTGTTGGGAATATATGACAAGATACGAAGACAAAAGACTTTATATCCAAGTAGGTAACTCAACATTCTAGCAGAAATGGGGACCATCTACCCCCACCGTTTTCACAGTCCATGCCTTGTAGCTTTCTCCTTACACAGCCATATGTACGGCGCTGATATCTACAGGAAAAACATTTGTGTATACACATGTATGTGTTGCAGCCTCCACACAATTCATGTATGGCTGACTTCTCCCTATGAACATCCATTTTGCATGTGTAGAAACATATTGGCAGAGCTATATGGCCAAAGAGTGAGACTACATGGTATGGGTCTTTTCCCTATTCATGTGCTGAGTTATCTGCCTAGAGCTAGACAGGGGTTCTAATGCGTGTTGGAGATGGTTCAAATCGTATTTCGTATCTGCCCTGCAAACAAATGCCTGAGAATCCAGTAAGTGAGCATCAAAGACATGTCCACCAAATACTAGAATATCTGTTAGTCTGTCTCTAATTTGGCCTTTGCTGTATCTTTGTACTTGTTCAGCCCTTGTAAAATAATTTCTTCTTTCTCTTCCATCTCACATACATTCACACACATCTCACATGCTCTGTGAGAGGGAATATAAAGCACTGCTTTGTGCTGATTATTCCTACTCTCACTTCTTTCTGCACATGTTAGGCTTTGCTTCTGGAAAGGCTACACATAAAGCATGAACAGAGTCATGTTCTTTGTTTTTTCTGTAAGCCCCCCTCTCACTTTACTGAGAGAGCATTTCGGTTAATTGCTATTTTGGTAAAAACAACTTGTTAATTTATTTACAAGTCAGCTGGGAACTGACAACTAATGCTGCCAGTTTTCATTGCCATCATCATCATCTTAGAACTGCAAAGCTGGAAGGGACCTTAAGGAGGCACAATGGGAATCAAACGCCCAACCTCTGGCTCTGCAGCCAGATGCCTAAGCCACTGAGCTATCCAGCAGTTCTTTGAAGAGAGGTATAACTGAACATTACATGCATCGTGGTTGCCACAGTATATCTGAATTCCTTT
The DNA here is from genome assembly GCA_037013535.1 of Intellagama lesueurii. Classification (NCBI taxonomy): domain Eukaryota; kingdom Metazoa; phylum Chordata; class Lepidosauria; order Squamata; family Agamidae; genus Intellagama; species Intellagama lesueurii. The sequence goes on from JBAJHW010000003.1 coordinate 106,406,964, forward strand.
CACAATGTCATTATGTGTGAATGGTTTCTGGTGTTAAAAACAAGTGCCCACAAAGAAGCCACAAATGACTCCTTTTCATGCAGTTTGAGAGTAAGGTGGGAAGGGAAGACTTATAGGTCATCTCTTCCATGGTGAGATACTGCTGTTGTTTACACAGAGTTGGACCATTCATCCAACTAGTTCAGTATTGCTCACATTGACTGGCAGCCACTCTTCAGGGTTTCACACAGGAGGGATTTGCAGCTCTAGTGTATATGCCAGAGATTGAAATGGCATTTCATTGCACTAAGTTTAACTTTCCCCTGCCAGAACTGTCGAAACAGCCTAACCTCCCTTTCCCATTGGCAACCCTCTGCACTTCTCAGAAACTGGCTCCAAAGGCTTTCCAAGCACTCCATTGGTTCATAACCAATGTCTGCTAAGGAAAAAATGGATTTATTTAACTTCCAAGAATTTATAGATGTTTATGGAAAAGAAGACCCAAAACACTGTCTGGCATAGACATTGTATTGTTCTTTGCCATTTGTGCTGTATTCTGAGATGAATGGGATTGGGAGAGGCCCACGTTTTCTGTACCATGTCTGTTGTTCAAATATTATCCTTTAATGGAATAGTTCATACTCACTGCCATGTATTGTTATTCAGAAACAATACTTCAAGCAATTTCAAATAGAAAAGAGCCCCAAAGGGGTATGTGAGGGAAGGCCCTTCCATTATATGTCTGATCCTTGCATATATATATTTTTACAGCAACTGAGAAGACAGATAAACGTCAAGCTTATTTTAGTTAACAAAAGGAAGCCATAGTGACACTTTCAAACAGAGCTACATGCAGAACAGGAATCTCATAAAATCCTCTCTCATGCAGGAAAGGCAGTACAAAGATTTCAAAATACACAATGCCATCATGGTTCTTAGACTAGCTAAACAGAAGGAAAGCTACGTGTAACAATTTCGTAGTTTAAAATGCTTTCTGAAACAATCTCTTGATCTCTAGTGGAAAAAATGTGCCTAGGATTTCATGCATGGCTGCTCGGGTGTGCAGGAGGCTCTGCTCAAATTGTAGCGAGAATCTCTTGAGACACACACAACCTGCCTTCAAAAGAGATGGGGGGGGGGGGAATGAGCTTGCATTCCAGATTTACCAAATCTACACCTATGATGGGCAAAAATCTCTCTCACATATACATCATGAAGCATACACACAGACACACACTTATACAAGCACACAGATTTCAGGAATGGACAACTTTGGCCCTCCAGATGTTGAACTACAAGTCCAGGGGTCCTAGTCATCATAGCCACTAGTAAGGGATGCTGGAAGCTGTAGCTGTACATCTGGAGGGCCACTGTTGCCCCCCCCCCCCCCCCAGTGTTAAGACATTAGGTGCAGTTTCCAGTTTTCCATCTTGGTGGAGTTTGTGCCTTAACAATAGTGTGAAGTTGTCAGTTTTTTGGTAACTATATAGAATGAATTTCTGTTAACTTATGGTGTCCAAAATGTTGTGGGTTTTTTTCCATATATTTGGGCGGTTAACAAAATTATAAATATGTCTTTGAGCATCCAGAATCCAAAACGATGAGTCATAAATCAAATTACACCGAAAAGAGAGGCCCATGATTTAATTATAATTAGATCTTGTTAAGCAGTTACTAGTATAAACTTATGATTGCCCACTTTGGGCACATAATATATTTTAACAATTGTAAAAAAACCCAAAAAAAATAGAAAAAAAAACCTTTTCAAATTTGACATTAGTTACAAATTGACTCAGTGGGTGTAAATGAAGGCAGACATGACTCAAATGTAAAAATATGAAGTAATGTAAAAACTAAGAATTTTTATTTTTAATATAGAGGTTCCTGATCAGTCTCACCATTCCTGTATTACTCATTGACTTTTTACATCAATTTAAACTGTCATGGATGGATGGATTTAAAATACCAAACAATTAGCAGTTCTTTATCTCATATTGGTGTGATAGTTTACCATGGCTGTATTATTATTAAGTCAGAGGAATCATTTCAACCTCCAAAGCACTGGACATGCAGGGTTAAATGATAACATGAATTAGCTTAAGAAAGTTCAAGAAGGAGGAAGGTTTCTTGTCTCTTCCTCCCTCTTGCAGTCATGTGTCCCCTCCCATATAATACTGGATTGGGCTCAGGGGCTACTAAGGAGAAAGGGAGTTGTCTGATATAACAAAATATGGAACTGTTGTCATTGTTAATGCACATTTATATGAGAAGTAGTTCCAGTGGCATGCACAGAGTGACAGCAACTTTTGGAATGATAGACAGAGAGTATACATCTGCACCTGGGTGGAGACTAGCAGAGAGAATAAGAGTGGAAGGTATGATTTGGGATGGTGTGATATGAGTGAGTGTGGAAGAGGTAAATAGGGAGTGGGGACTGGAGAGCACATTTGGGAAAATACAGTTTGTGTTATGTGTTGAGGGGCAAGCATACCCAAGAGTGATGAGAGTCAGAGTGAAGGCGTTGAAGAGTCTATGAAAAAAACCAGTTTTGTAGTGTATAGATCTGTAATATCTATACACTGCTTACTTTCTATACTTTGTGCACAGCACATCATATGTAACAGCCCAAATCCTGTTGCATAGTTATACTGTTAAAAGGGAAATGGCATAACTCACAGCAGCAGATTGTTGCTAATTAATGAGCCTCTTCCCCCTCTCTTGGATTTCTCATTGCATGCCAGTGGGTGGCTTGGCTTATGACCAGGAATCTAAGCCAGAACTCATTAATTAGCAGGAGTTTGGTTCTGCCAGTTAAGCCATTTCCCTTTCATCACAGTAAGCACGTAACTGGATTTTAACCATCCTATATCATATCATGTCTTTATAACATCTGATAAGCGTGTAACATCACTGTTTCTTTTTTTTTTTTACAAAGCACACATTTGATACCACCATTAGGAATATATGAGTTGAACCTAATGGCCAACACAGAATCTTTACGCTGGTCCAGATCTTGTTTATCTGAGGTAGTGCATTGAAACCAAGTAGCTAGTCCTGAAGGAAAGTTATTAACCATTGGAGGAGAGCAAGGGAATACACTAGCACCTCCTTATCCACGGGATCAGTATCCACTGATTCACTTATCCGCAGTCTGAAAATATATTTTTAAAAATCCTACAAAAATCCTATATCTAAAGATGAAGTGGCCAGAACTGGTCACTAGAAGGAGACGGAGACCATGCCACATGTAGTGTTCACTGTTAAAATAGTGTTCACTATAATCTGTGTTTTCCAGCATTCACAGTGGGGAACTTGGAACCAATCCTCCATGGATACAGGGGCCCTATTGTATAGTGAATAGGTTAATTCAAGGATGGTTATGGAATAAAAGTTTCCCATCCATCCTCTCACACAGACCATCTTACATTGTTCAGAACGGGCCCCAACCCTACAGAGAAGCTTTTCAGAAGATGCAGGTAAGTGCAGAAGGGTGGGAGGGGATCAGCATGTTTATCTTAGGATTCAAGCCACAGTATGTAATTTTAGTCCAACATGCAGCAACTGGGATCTAATTTATTTATTTAGGGTATTTTTATGCCATCTTTTCAGCAGCATTCTCAGGGTAGTTGATTGTTTTTCAGACATTCAGAGATAACTGGTTTGTTTTGTCTCCCTAACTGAAAACCTTCAATTGAACACGTATACAAGGATACTGAAACTCTGGAAAACAAGAACTCTTCCCATGTAAAAAGTGTATATGGTGTGTGAAACATACCAAACAAGAAAGGGTATGGGGAAAAGTTTTACATATTATATACCTGTTAGAGGTTCATTTGTGTTTCTAGATGTGGTGGAAAAGTTGAAAACAATGTAAGCATTTTCCATAAATTGAACGATATGGAGGTTGAACAAGATGTGTGTCATGCAGAGCAAATATTACCCCAAAATGTGTTCAGAGGCGCTAAGTGACATTAAATGGTTTGTGCAGTCCAGTGTGTAGCATTATCTCAGCACGGTGGAGTTGAGTTGTACTGTAGAATGGCTTGGAGCTTAGATTATTTTTAAAGCACGTTATTAATCATTGTGTGTTTTTCAACTAAATGCCTTTATGTAACCTTGTCTTTATTGCACTCTGGCTATACTGCTTCAGAATAAGCATTTCTTTCTCTGCTAATGTGAATATGTGCTGCATACATTTTTAAAATGTTGGTTTAGAATGTAATCTTCGTAGTCTCATGTCAACAGTAGTGCTTGCTACTAGAGTAGGTCAATGTCCTCATGAAGCTCACTCGCCTTATTATAGCACATTCTCATGAAGCATGTGATTGCCCTGTTTCCAGGGCCCAAGCTTAGTTCTTGAGGCCCAGCACAAACTTCCATAATGGTTTGTCTCTCTGATATGATACACAGTCTCATCTCAAACATATAGTTGTGTGAGTAATGAAAGTAAGTTTTCCATTATAATTCCAAATTTGTTTTCTAAATTTCTGAAATGACACCCCTGCCATGACCCACACTGGCCCATTCCAACCATGCTCAAATGTGATATGTTCATCTGTGGGGTAGGCAGCACCCTTCCACCAGCTTCACTTACTTCAACTAAAGTCTGCGGACGAGGTGGCTCCTACCACAGGTCTTCTTTCACTTCAGGGAAGCTGCAGAGTGATGATGAGATGCGTAAGAGAAAGTAAAAAACAAATGTAGTACCATTTGCCATTGTGCAATGTTACAGAAACCTCAAAAATATAGCCAAATGAAATTCTTAAAATACCCTGAAAATAAGGTGGAAAATTGGATACCTCTTTTATGCAAAGATAAAGATTTAGGGAAAAACTGAGAAAAAATTATGGCAGTAGCTTCATGTTTTTCCTGAAGCTGAACACAATACTCCCCTTCTATACACCCACTATACAGGGCTTACAGGAATTGAAGTTCTGTTATTAGCATCTGAAGAGCCCAAAAATCTCTACAAAGTGTAGCAAACAGTAGACCCTTTTAGAATTGGAATGGAGGCACATGGGAAGCTTCCCATATCCCAGCCAGCCTCTGTGTGTTTACAGTAGAATGCCTGAACAGATTGTCTAGATGTACAGTTAAATGCCTGGGAGGTAATATCTGAGGGCGGGAGGGGAGGAAGTGGGATGATGTTATTTCAAATTATAGCAGACTTAGTTTTCTCTGTGGTGTCTTTGCTATCATTATGATTATATGGGCTATTAATTATGTAGACTTTAGAGCCTGGTGTGAGCAAAGTGCAACCTTCTAGAAAGATGTTGTTTGGTTGCAACTTCCATCATTCTATCAAAAACTAATTTATTTATTTTTTGCTCAGCTTTTAGATTTCAAATAAAACAAACCTCAGCCTCCTTGGGTCATGAATGCCCAAGTATACAACAGATAATGCCCCCCTAAGTAGACAAGACTATTTCTTAAGGGCTGATAATGCCTGATTGTCACAGCAGATTTTCTCCTTTCCCTTAATTTGCAAATTAGCTTGCTTTGTTTTGCAGTTTTTCGGAAGGCCATAAGCATGTTCTCCCTTTTTTAATTGGTCTCTCAGACCCAAAAGATGGCCTCAGCCACGTGCCTTGAAAATTAGTGCAATTTTAGCTAGTGGCTCCCCCACTTCTTAAACCTACCAAAAGTTTCAGGGGACGGCTTTTTGCTGGGTCAGTTTTCTTCTGATTTAAGAATACTGTAGGCTTATTTATTTCCAAATATACATACTGGGAAACAAGTGAGCAAAGCAGCAGAGAGTGCATGATTTGAATCATCAGGCTTCAGCCCACCATAAGGAATCAGCATCCCCTGAGGCCAGCAGTTGAGACTCACCATTTCTTCCTTGATTTTGGCTTCTTCAGCTGGCTTCTTTTTCATTCCCATCCAGTGGGGTGTGAAAGCAGCTAGTAAACACCAGCCCTCAGTGCTCGTAATTTGTAAACATCTTGCCACCATTTGTGGAGCAAGATGAAGCAGCCTGTGGCCCTCCACTCCATATGTTGCTGGACTACAATGGCCATCCATTCTAATCAGCACAACTGATGGTCATGGATTATAGGTGTTGTGGTCCAGCTCATCTGGAGAGCCACAGATTGTCTACTGTTGCTATCAAAAATATCTTTATTTATGATATATTCAAAAATCTGGAGAGAATGCAAAAATAGTATTCTTGTTAAAATATGGACTTTGGATAGGTATGTTTAGGATACCTACTGAGTATTACCTGTGACAGTAAGGTACCTGTGTTTTTTTATCCTGCCCTCTTTTTCTATGACTTTTTGCTGTTACCATCTTTCAACCCTATTTTCTTCCATAGTGGAGTATTATCCAGGATTAGCTGGAACTCCCAGTTCTCTCATATTTGCACAGCTGGAGACAAACTACTGTGCCAGATATATCACCTTCGGGTTTAGTAGCAAGGGAGTATCTTCTCCCTAAGGATCAGCAAGAGATTCCTAAACTAGATTGCTTGGTCTGGTAAGAATTTAGTAACTTCTGAATAGATGGGGATTCGCTTTAAAAACTGACTTCAAAACCTAATTTAGTTTGGATTTATTGGGTTTTAAACATTTATATGATAGTGTCATACAAAATCTTTCTCATTGGCTAAGCATATGATTTACACCATCATTCCATTTATTTGCAAGAGAGGACTCTAGTAAGAGGCAGAAGTATTATTTATTTTTCTTGTAGAGTGTTAGAGAACTGTGAAAAAAAAACCCACAAAGGAAATATAAATATTTACTATAACATTCATTGCATTTTAAATCTTTCAAAAAATGGACTCTCTCAGCTCCAGTGTGGCAGTAGTTCTAAAACATTAAGTGTGCCAGAACAATGCAAGTACTCTTTATAGGTCTTTGCTGCCATCTTCTGTTTCTTCAGCCATCTGCATTTGCTGTTTTTTCACTTAAGTGCAAAGCTTGGTCTTCCCTGAATCATTCCCTTTTTCTCTTTCCTTTCCTTGTTTTAGCTGAAACAAAGCGAAGCAAATGCAGATACTAAGGAAAAGCTCCCATTACGTTTACGGATTTTTGAAAAATTCCCTAACAGACCTCAAATGGTAAAAATCTCCAAGCTCCCTTCGGATTTTACAGTCCCCAAAATAAGGTAGTGTTTTTGTCATATTGTACTATCCTTCCATATTAGACTAATGTGAAGAGTATTTTTCTGACAATTCCTCAGATGCTGTTTTCCAGTGTATTTTTTATTTTGTATTGAATCCTTCCCTCCTCTCACCCATAAGCAGACACAACATCTTCAGTGAGAAAATAGTTATTTTTTCATTATAATTCCAAATCAAAATTTCAAAGCAGAGCCCTATACAGTACATATCAGAAATAAGTCTTGTTGAGTTTAGCCAAACTACTCCCAGGTAAGTAAGTGTGCAGGTGTGACATCATTTGTGGAATTAATCCGATTTTAATCTTCCAGCTTTCTTCTCATCATTATCAACTAAATTAACAAAGCACAATGGCCATCAGTGGTGCAAGTCAAATCTCACATCTGTCTGCGTATGGGCAAGAGAGAACCGAGTAAAGGACAAAATGCTCTTTTATTTGCTCTAACCCTAACTGATCTTGAAGTCCAATGACAACAAAAGTGACACTTCTATAACTAAAAGGTTTGTTTCAGAGTGAGCTTTCATAGATTACATAGGTTGATTGTTGGTTACAAATTTATTGTTATCCAGGAAAGCTCACACTGAAAATAAATCTAAGTCTCACAACACTTGGGTTTTTGTCTTTACTTGGTTTTTATTATCTCTGCTGAATTACACTAACATGGCTACCTCTTTGAAACTTGAAATACAAATTACATTTTATGAGAAGTTTAAATGATTGCTAGCACACAGTCAGTACAGATCAATAGACTGCATGGGTGTTGCTTTAATGGGCAGTTAGATGCAGTAGTTGTTGTTTAGTCGTTAAGTCGTGTCTGACTCTTCGTGACCCCATGGACCACAGCACGCCAGGCCCTCCTGTCTTCCACTGCCTCCCAGAGTTGGGTCAAATTCATGTTGGTAGCTTCGATGACACTGTCCATCCATCTCGTCCTCTGTTGTCCCCTTCTCCACTTTCCCAACATCAGGGTCTTTTCCAGGGAGTCTTCTCTTCTCATGAGATGGCCAAAGTATTGGAGCCTCAGCTTCAGGATCTGTCCTTCCAGTGAGCACTCAGGGGTGATTTCCTTTAGAATGGATAGGTTTGATCTCCTTGCAGTCCAGGGGACTCTCAAGAGTCTCCTCCAGCACCACAATTCAAAAGCATCAATTCTCCGGTGGTCAGCCTTCTTTATGGTCCAGCTCTCACTTCCATACAACACTACTGGAAAAACCATAGCTTTGACTGTGCGGACCTTTGTCGGCAAGGTGATGTCTCTGCTTTTTAAGATGCTGTCTGGGTTTGTCATCGCTTTCCTCCCAAGAAGCAGGCGTCTTTTAATTTCATGGCTTCTGTCACCGTCCGCAGTGATCATGGAGCCCAAGAAAGTCAAATCTGTCACTGCCTCCATATCTTCCCCTTCTATTTGCCAGGAGGTGATGGGGCCAGTGGCCATGATCTTAGTTTTTTTGATGTTGAGCTTCAGATAATTTTTTGCGCTCTCCTCTTTCACCCTCATTAAGAGGTTCTTTAATTCCTCCTCACTTTCTGCCATCAGAGTTGTATCATCTGCATATCTGAGGTTGTTGATATTTCTTCCAGCAATCTTAATTCCAGCTTGGGATTCATCCAGTCCAGCCTTTCGCATGATGTATTCTGCATATAAGTTAAATAAGCAGGGAGACAATATACAGCCTTGTCGTATTCCTTTCCCAATTTTGAACCAATCAGTTGTTCCATATCCAGTTCTAACTGTTGCTTCCTGTCCCACATATAGATTTCTTAGGAGATAGATAAGGTGGTCAGGCACTCCCATTTCTTTAAGAACTTGCCATAGTTTGTTGTGGTCCACACAGTCAAAGGTTTTTGCGTAGTCAGTAGAGCCCCCTTATTTGATGCTTCTGTCATATATTCATTCACATCTGCACAAACACTTCACTTTATTCCTCTTCACTTTTGCCATGTCCCCTAATCTCCTACCTCTCTTCCACCAACTGCAGTAATGATTGTTCTTCATAAAATGGTAACCCTCAGGTTGAGACAAGAGCCCAGGGCAGGGCAAATGGCACATAATCAATGACACTGATCTATCACTGTCTGTTAGTGACTGAACACCTCTGAGTTTGACAGGATTTACTCCAAGGTAAGGCAGTAGAGGACGTGGTGGCGCTGCGGGTTAAACCGCAGAAGCCTCTGTGCTTCAAGCTCAGAAGACCAGCAGTCATAAGATCAAATCCACGCAAAGGAGTGAGCTCCCGTCGCTTGTCCCAGCTCCTGCCAACCTAGCAGTTCGAAAGCATGTAAATGCAAGTAGATAAATAGGTACCACCTCGGTGGGAAAGGTAACGGCGTTCCGTGTCTAGTCGTGCTGGCCACGTGACCACGGAAACTGTCTACGGACAAATGCTGGCTCTACAGTTTGGAAACGGGGATGAGCACCGCGCCCTAGAGTCGGACACGACTGGACTAAATGTCAAGGGGAACCTTTACCTTTACCTTAAGGCAGTAGAGGCACTCCCAGCCCACTGGCCCAGTCCAAACCAGCATTATAAGAGGTGCATATTCATAGAACATCAGAGAATAATGTACTAAAATGTATTCTTTTTATGTTGAACTTGAGGCTGTTCTGTGAAACATGAGATATATTATAGCAAAGTAAAAGTGCTTGTAATGAATAAAGACATTAAGCACCTAAATCTGGATTAGGCAAACATGACATAGGGTGGTCAGATAACCTAAAAATAAAATGTGAGCCTTTTTCTCAAAATCCCTGTGAAAAACCTGCTGAAATATTTTATTTTATTTTATACGGTGAGGATGCATTTGGATTATAGCAGCATTAAAAATATATATTTTGACCAAGAATTCATCACAGTCAAAAGTTTGAAAAAATACGAAGTGCAAAATAGTGATGGAAGTGGAAGCACTTGTTTTACTCTAGCGAGTGGCAACCCATTTTTTGCATCAAGGGCCACATTGTCTTGGGTGATGTGTTAGTGTTGCTTTAATGGCAGTGAGTGGGGCAAGAAACCACAATGTGTTCCATATCTCCTTTTTCTGCCCTCTCTTTCTACTAGTCCTTGCCTCTTTTTCTCTCATCTGACATGCTATGCTCCCCACCCACCCTCTTAGTGGAATGTAAGAGACAAGTAGATCACTCTCACCAAAGTTCTTAGCTTAACCATGTGAAGCCACAGATTGTCAGCTTTTTCTTCAGAGTGGCATTTAGTTGCTTATGAATTTAAAGTTACTCTGGTGATTAAATAAAAAACCTCCTCATTCTCATGTGCTTTTTAGTTTTCCCTAGCGAGAAACTATGAAAAAGGACTAATAGAATTGTTTTAGTTACTGATCAAGAAAGAACAGATAAGATAACATGATAGCAGTTTTCATTCATTTCTCTTTGTCTTCGTGTTTCTATTTCTTTTTTCTAATTTCAAGGGAAAGTTTTATGAAGCAGTTTATTGATCGACAGCAACAAGATACAGCTTGTTTACTGAGAAGGCTTCCCTCAGCTTCTTCTTCATCATGTGATCATTCAAAAAGACTTGCTATTGAAGACAATAAATATATTGATCAGAAGGTAAGCAAATTATATCAATATATGAGGGTTTCGTGTGTACATGTCATCCTGCAAGCAAGCACATGAGGCTTTTATTGTGTTCAGGTAGCAGACAGAAGGTGTGAGGTCCATTGCTCTTTTTCTGTCCAGCAGTAGGAAAAGCCTATTGTAGTTGAAGAAAAGTTGGGGGCTACCTGGCTCTTGATTGATGCTATAGATAAAAAGGGGGTGCAGATAAATTTGGATGCATTGATTTATCTAAAAGCTCCAGAATCATTCTGAACAGCTCATTATGGTTATATATAGTATAAGAAATATTGGCACCTTATGTTGTGTCCAGAGCTAAGAAAAATTACTTTTTTGGGGAGACTATGGGGGTCATGTTGTTTGGGGGATTCTTGTTGTGTGCATATACTCTACAGAAGTGGAAAAATGTTTCTATCAATGAATTTGTTGACTAAGAGGCATGTTTTGTACATTAAATACAAAACTTACAGGCCCAAATCCAGGTGAATATTTATGCATGCATAAATGGATTGATGTGACTTGGAACAATGAAAAGCTGCTGATTAACAATGAATTTCGAATCATGTGCCAAGTCATACAACTGGCACACTACTTGGGAATTCAGTTGTGGACTAATTAGCTGTACCTGATCACCACTCCCAAGTTTTGCCAATCCACTTACTCAGGAATAAATGTTTGCTTAGATTCTGGCTGTTGGATCTTGTAAATTGTTGCTGCCATCAAGTCACTTCTACCTTGTAGGAACCTTATGAATTAATGACTTCAAAAACATCCCATCATTAACAGCCTTGTCCAGTTTTCCCAGTTCAGTTATGGTCTTTACCACTTAGCATTGTCTTTTCATGATATCTCCAAAATACAACAGCCTCCGTTAAATCACTTTAGCTTCATGTAAGATCTGAGCCTTGATTTGATCTACAATATATTAACTTGCCTTCTGGAGGTCCCTGGTATCAGTATAGCTATATCCAACACTACATTTTGAATGAATTGATAGTTTTTTTAATGGTCAACTTTTTTTTAACTGCCCAACTTTGACAGTACTACATAGTAACTGGGAATCGCCGTAAGTCAGAATTGACTTGATGACACATAATTATTATTATTAACTGATAATACCATAGTATGGATTATCTTGGCCTTGATCCTTAGGGATCTTTTCTAGTTCTTTCATACACGAACTTCCAAGTCCTTTTCAGCTATTGTAGTTTAATTCTAGGATAGCAGATCTGGGAGGCTGCTCCAAAATAATATTGGCTTGCATGCACATGGACTGTCTTAGTGGAAAATCATTTCATATTGTCTGCCTGCATTTTATCCATTTGGGCGGAACATTAGTTCTGTTTTGTTACACTGATTCTGCTTTTCTACAATTACCATAGCAACCTTCTATTTAAATGTACAAATTTCCTCCAAATCTCTTCTCACTAACAGATATTTGAAATAATAACCTTCAAAAATACTTGTCTGTATGCACAGTAGAATAGAAGGAAGCATGAGCCATGGGGGATATTAATTAAATATGCAACACTGAAACAACCAACATCAACAAAACTGAGTTTCTGCTGATAGCCACAGTTTTCTCTGTGCATGCTATCTATATTTCATGCAGTGTGAAGCAGGGAACCTAAAATATTGCATAGAATATAGAATGATGAAAATTAGACCTCATCATGTAACAGAAGCAAGTTTGTAAATGTGATGTGCCCGGGGCCTTTTAACATTTCCTACCTCTACTCTGATAAGCCATGAGAAGGCCAGCTGGTGAACAGGATTAAATGGCTGTCTAGTCACCTCCACTTTTATCACTAGGATTAAATCTACCCTAACTCATACACTCATAAAAATCAATTGCTGTCTTCAACTAGTAGGTTGAAGTTTTGATAGGGGGATTTTTTAAAAAAGAAACTTTTCTGAGCTCTGAAGCAAATCCCGCTGTTTTAGTTGAAAATTTATCTCTTACACTATTGTTTTATTAGAAGATGTAAGCCGGAGAGCATAATTTGTACAAATTCCAGACCAAAGGCTCCTAACAAAAGCCTTGTCTCTATCTTTGTAAAATTGACTTAAGAAGTAAGAATGATTTCGGAATGGTTCTCTGTCTAGAAGGATCTAGACAGACTTGAACATGGGGCCCTATCCAATAAGATGCAGTTTAGTGGCGGGAAAAGTAAGGTCCTGCACTTAGGCAGGAGAAACCAGATGCACAGGTACAGGATAGGTGGTACCTGGCTCGACCGTAGTACCTGTGAGAGGGATTTAGGTGTCCTGGTGGACCACCACCTAAGGATGAGTCAGCAGTGTGCTGCAGCTGCCAAGAAAGCCAACACAGTCCTAGGCTGCATCAACAGGGGGATAGCATCAAGATCACAGGAAGTGATAGTACCACTCTATACCGCACTGGTGAGGCTGCACTTGGAGTGCTGTGTCCAGTTCTGGTCACCACAATACCAAAAAGACACTGAGGCCCTGGAAGGAGTGCAGAGAAGAGCAACAAAGATGATAAGGCTAAATCCTATGAAGAATGACTAAAATAACTAGGTATGTTTAGCTTAATGAAGAGAAGACAGAGGGGAGACATGATAGCAGTCTTCCAATATCTGAAGGGTTGCCACAGGGGAGAGGGCATCAGTTTATTCTCCATTACGCCTGAGGGTAGGATAAGAACCAATGGGTGGAAACCCATCAGAGGGAGATCCAACCTGGAAATAAGGAGGAATTTCCTGATGGTGAGAACCATTAAGCAGTGGAACAGCTTGACTCCAGATGTTGTCGGTGCCCCATCGCTGGAGGTTTTCAAGAAAAGATTGGACAGCCATCTGTCTGGGATGGTATGAGGTCCGGGATGGTATGAGGTCTCCTGCCTTGGGTAGGGGGTTGAACTAGAAGACCTCCAAGGTCCCTTCCAACCCTATGACGATTCTGTGATTCTATGATAGCAGGATTTCTTTTATAGAGGATTATATGAGATTTCTGTAACTGAACATGTTCTGTTCCTAACTCTCTCTGACACTATCGGCTTTGGGGGGAAGATACAGTTGGGGGGTGTCTTGGTCTAGAACAGGGTCTGGGTGCCTATGCACCCTCATAATCAGTGTCTACTCTAAGCTCTGAAATAAGAGTAGGACTGGCAGAGCATTAGAGAAGATGGGGTACAGTTTTTGTCAGAAGTTAGGATAACTAGTTGCAAATAACTTAGTTCCTTGGTTCTAATTTTTATTTTTCTATAGTCTCACATAACTAAACAGCTTTTTGATTAACATTTGATTATTTCATTCCTTTTGTGATATAACCAACATTTTACTTACTCCTAATAATCATAGAGGTATAGCTTCACTGAAAATTTGTTCAAATCCCGATTCATACTGTGCTTCAGGTTTTGTTACGGGTTTTGAGGTCAAAGGAAGGGCGGATATACCATAAGACGGAAGCTTGTAATAATAAAGGGTTTGTTTTTTAAGCAACTGTTTTAGTTACTTTTTTAAAATAGGAAAGTATAAAGTTCCCTTTAAAATTTGTAAATGTAAGAGTAAGTGGCTACTTTGGGGGATATTGGGACTATAACTGTTCTTCGTCATACACCAGCTTATAAGGTTCATTATGCAACGTATACAATCCTGATTTGGCCTATATTTCTTTTATATTGTATTTATGGTCATGGCCAAAAATCTATTGAAAATGCCTAGAACAGTGGTTCTCAACATTGGGTCCCCAGTTGTTCTTAGACTACAACTCCCAGAAAACCTGGCTATCACAGCTAGTGGTGAAGGCTTCTGGGAGTTTTAGTTCAGAACATCTGGGGACCCAAGGTTGGGAACCAGTAGTCTAGAGCCATTGCAGTGGTCCATACAGCAACATAGAAATATGTATGATTTGATGAAAAGCGATATTCAATATACTCCCAAAGTATGCTTACACATGAATGCACAGAGGCTGGTCACTGATACTGCATGTGAGCTGGTATTTCTCCTCCACTCTTCCCTTCTTCTTTTCTTCCTCTTTAACTTATTGTTGATACTTGCTTCTTTGATATGCAAAGTTCATCAGGTTATCTCTTTTGCCCTAAGGAGCAAGGGTTTTGTTCTGAGTTCATTTCCAAAGAGCAAAAATAGATACTCATTTAAATTAATTCAAGTATCTAATAAAAATGTGGATGATAATAGCTGAAATCCAGTAGTAAGTTATAATTAGAGTAGGCCCATTGAATCAGTGTGGATTTAGTAAGTCGACATCTATGTAAGTTCCATTGAGTCAATGGGACTACTCTAGTTGTGCCTTTCTACTAGATTTCAGCAAATGAATAACTCCATTTTCCACTTCATCCCCAAGATCACAGGAAATAAATGTTGAAATCTGGGCTTTGAATTTTAAAGTTATGAATTCTGTGTTTCTGTATTACTGAAGTTTTTCACATGAACAATGAATGCTAACTTAATCCAAAATTCTTGCTTGGTTGCCTTTTCATTTTAGAGCTTTTAACCCAACCTAGATGTATATTTTGTTCAAGTTATTCCATTAAACACAAATTATGGCACCAGTCTTACCTACTTATGCCATGGAAAATGTTGGGGGAAACTGAGTAATGATAACATTCTGAGAGCCAAAATCCACATTACATTAAGAGATCTGGGGTTTGTGGTGTTATTTTCACTGAAAGGCAGTTGTAGGAAGCTGTGTGTGATGCTGGTGGAGTGTTTAACTCTTTACCCTTGTGTTATTTTCTTGATCACCCCCGTCCTGTTTTCATGCACATATATGTGCCTAAACACGTTTGTCCTGCAAGGAGAAAGTATAGGCACAAAATAGAAAAGTTCCTTTTAAGAAGAATGAATGCTGAAGCTATGCATAACTGGGCAGCAGTAGGATGATTCTGTGGTTCTGAAGACACTACATTAATCTTATACTCATTTACACCTTTCTTTAAATTGCAAGACTTCATTTCGATGTGAGTGATTTTGTGGCACCAAATCATATACAATGGCATAATACTATCACATTTTAAGCATGAGTGAGATCAGTTATATTCACTGTTGTGAACTGCTGTGCTAATTGAGAAAGCCTGCATCAGGGCTGAGTGACAGTGCACCAATCTGTGAATTATTTTCTATACATCCCATCTAAATTAGCCCAATAAAATGATAAGGATGACTACTCATATATAGCACAAGCAGCCAACTGTATATGTGGATAGTATTAGAAAAGGAGGGCCTTTTTTTGCCCCAGTGGGCAAAATGTGTAACTAGAGATGATCTGAGGCTCTTCACAGGTGCAATTAATTTGAAGATTATTTTCAATCCCAGTAGATATAAAGGGAATAAGATCCTTGAAATGAAGGCACAGTAAGAAAGAAATCAAAGGAAAATCAGTGAATATCTAACATAGTACAATGCAGTGATGAAATGAAAAGTATAATACAGAACAATCTGGATTAAGGTATCAGGTGAAGTTATAGTTATACAAAAAGATCCACAGTAAGTTCTTTGTAAAACATTATATTTGCCCCTAACCTTCCTCCAGCCTCTGGCTCAAGTCACTGTGTTCCAGTTGTTCAACAGTCTTTGGACTACAGACTGAGAAAAAAAAGACATAGAGCTACCTACTCCAAAGAACAGGTTAGTGAAGACTCAGAGGAATGTGCAGGAGAATTGATCCATGACAATTCAGATGGGAAAAGCAGAAGGAAAAAAGAAGTCACGTGTGTGCGTTTGTGTGTGTGTGTGTGTGTGTGTGTGTGAATGAGTGAGTGAGTGAGAGAGAGAGAGAGTGTGTGTGTGTGAGAGAGAGAGTAGTCTAACCCTTTATAAAAACTGAAACTTCTCTCAAAATTAAAGCAAACTAAGGCCCCAAGGCCCCAGATCACTCACAATCTGCAGAAGTAAAAATTACATGGGAAAAAGTAAACTGAAAAGCATGAGCATATGCGTGTGAATAAGTGTGAGTCCCTTGTTCTCCTAAGCAGCAATTGCCTTTTGTTCCACTGATGCCCCTAATTTTCTTGCATTTTCTTTGGCTTCTTCACCTTCACTCTTAAAATTCAATTCTGTATTAGTAGATGGCAAGCTGGGAGAAAAAGTGCATTGCATCACTTTTGTTTATTCCCAGAAGATAAATCATCCTTTTGTCCTGCAGCACATGATATGACTGTAGGATACACTCTGGGCATAGATCCACTGAAAGTATCCAACTTTATAGCCTGTCCATATTGTTCCAATATCTTCCAGCTCAGCCAGAGTCTTGATTCCAAGCAATCATGTATCGTATCTTTTTAGCTCATTCCATTGCGCAAAGGTCCAGATTGGGAGAATTCCCGAGCCCCTTTTGCCAGAAGGAAATAGTTGTGCTGCTTATGAAACAAACCAAAGATTTCCTCAATGCCGTTCTATAGACAGTACATTCCACAGGCTGGTTATCCAGTTCATAGGCCATATATAGGTAGGCCAGGCCACAGGCCCATAGACCTTTTGTAGCCTGAAAGTAGGACTTCATTAACAGTGTCTACTAGTGACCAGCCACAACATCAGGCAGGCAAAAACTGCAGTCTGGTGGTAATTTTTATGTTTTTAATCATCATCTGAAATAATATATGTGATGCATCATGCTGATACAGATTTTGAATAGGTAGTATATATGCCATTTTCTCCAAAGTCATTTCCAGTTTTCATATAGTTTTTTTCTTCTGAAGTTAGTTTTATACTGCATGACCCACTGAGATTGTTGGGATAATTCCAGTAAATATGTATAGGACTACAACTTCAACTAATCTCCAGACTATTCCCCATTCTTCTATAGCAGCTATTCTATTGCAGCCAATGATGTTTCCAGATGGAAAACATCCATTAAACTTTTTGCTATCTACAACAGTTGAGGTTGTTGTTGCCAAATGTAGTGACTTGCCATCCAAAAGCAGATTCCCCCCCCCCCCCTTTGGTTTCTACTGAAACCATCTCCCTTTCCTTATTCCATTTTGGCAGCTATAGCAGGTATTCTTCAGAATAAAGCTTGTTCCTGTTGTTGTTTTAAGGACATTTGTAATCTGTTGTTATGAAATTTGGTTGAGTGCATCAACACAACAAAAATAGGAGATTCCTAACCTCACACTTGATAATTAGGTGTCCTAATTACTGAATGAAGATTACTTCAGTGTTATAAGAAGTGCAGATTCCCAATATGTAAAGATATATTTCTGGTGCACCAGAGCAGGTGAATGCCATAGTGCCATGGAACTGCCTATTCACAATTAATGTAGACACTTTTAAGATCACAAAGTAGTCAGTAGCTAGTTACTAGGTCAACAGTCAGTGAGAAGATATACACCAGGTAAACTGCTTTTTCTTTCATTTTACAGCTTCGCAAATCTGTTTTCAGCATTAGGGCAAGAAATCTTTTGGAAAAGGAGACTGCAATCAATAAAATTCTTAGGTAATAATTCTGATTAATGATTTCTTTCATTTGATTTACAAGTATGTCTCTGCTGAAAAGGAATCATTGTGTCCAGTTTATTTCTATCTTTCCTTCTCTCTGTCCTCTCCATATCAGTTTCAATTTCTTTCCCTTTACTTATAATAAAAAAGCCTGATATTTAATTACATCAAGCTTCTTGAAATCTTGATGTAATTAAAAAGCTTCTAGTGACACCCGTTGTCTAATTTGGAATAGGTTGATTTACGCGGAATGAAGTTCATGATGCTCATGGGATATCCAAAATTAGTCTATATTGAAAATAACTCCACTGCACCTTAAGTGAGATCACTCCAGCATCTTCACCCCTGCAACTCTCTTCAAAAAATTTACAGCTAAGGTTAATCACAGAAGGTATGAAAGAATCATGGGGCTCTGGTTGAGGCCCAATTCCAGCTGTGAAGATGGGCAGCTGTAACATACTGGAGGGATGGGAAACTACATTTCCCATGCTTCTTCAAATACTTGGACACTTTGGAATATGGAAAACAGTGCCATATAAAGATCTCTTCAATAAGAGTCATTTATTAAAATTTCCCATTAAGAAATATAAAATTGAACTGAAATAGACCCAGCATTCTCTTGGCCTCTGAGCAAGATGATGCAGGCCCCAACTGCTCCTGCTCACTTCCACCTAAAACTGAAAAGTATTAACTTTCTATATTTTTCATTCAGCCCTCCTGGGTTTGCCTCTTAATGTGCAAGAGAAGCAGCTGCATATACTTGTAGGAGCATCCAGGCAGGAATCAGGAGGTCCATGGCAAGTCCTTCTTAACATTTCTTACCTTTACATTTTGGGAAAGAGTAGACAGAGGGGGACGTGGTGGCACTGCGGGTTAAACTGCAGAAGCCTCTGTGCTGCAAGGTCGGAAGACCAGCAGTCGTAAGATCGAATCCACGCAACGAAGTGAGCTCCCGTCGCTTGTTCCAGCTCCTGCCAACCTAGCAGTTCGAAAGAATGCAAGTAGATAAATAGGTACCACCTCGGTGGGAAGGTAACGGCGTTCCATGTCTAGTCGCGCTGGTCACATGACCACGGAAACTGTCTTTGGACAAACGCTGGCTCTGCGGCTTGGAAACGGGGATGAGCACCGCCCCCTAGAGTCAGACATGACTGGACTAAATGTCAAGGGGAACCTTTACCTTTACCTTAGACAGAGAAAGGCATTGGGAACAAGATTAGTTTACATATGGTTCACATGCTAGGAAAGGTATGGGTTTGATTTGACCCCAAAGTGAACCCCGTGTTATCATATTCTGCTATGTCATTAAAAAGCATTCATTTTCCCTTTTGGGTTAATATGGCCTGTATGTAAACATATTTTAACTACAGCAGTAACGGACAGTAATGGACAGTGACAGCGATCCCTTCCATTTTCATTACTGCATTTTAGATGTAATAGTGGTACACATCCAAGAACAAAAACCAGGAGGGGCAGAGTCATGACTCAGACTTCTAGTGCTTTTCTTGTAAATTTCAAAGGCCACTGGAAAAAAATATAATGCACACAACAAAGCCAACTTCATTATTGCTTTGTAATGACTTCTGACTTCCTGAAAAGGAAGAGTTTTTTTTTTCATTTATTGGTTTAGATATAAAACAAAAATATGCCTTTCACTAAATAATTTTTTCACTGATGTTTTTACTGTATTTACTATTTACTGCACGCCTCATACACAAGTTCTGTTTTCAGGTGGTACAAGCCGCTAAAAGGTACAAGCAACTTGTACCAGCACCTTCATTCTGTTTGAAATAGTAGTGTTGGGGAAAATGCATTATCACCTTCATGGAATTATAAATTCAGTTTTGACCATCTGCTGACATTTTAGACAGATGCTCTTAAAACATTGTAACAAAACAGGCCTTTGAAAAAATTTAATGTAGTGGGTTATGGCCAAGTAGGTTAATTGTTTCAAACTGTCCAGGGATGGTATTTGGGCAGTCCATTGTATTATGTCTCTACTCAGATATAAGCCCTGTTAATTTTAGAAGGGGATCATATGGCCTGCATGTGGCCATCATGGTCAATTTTGCTGTCCGTCCTCCCTGGAAAAGAACTCTATTTTGACAGACCTTTTCAGCATGAAAATTCCTCTGCACACTTCTAACACTTAAAAAAAAAAGACTCTCATAAAAATGGATGTTTAGGTCTCTGGTTAGGAAATCAATCTCCACCCCACAGGGCTTGCTCACTCTTCTTGAGCAAATAAGATTGCAACTTTAAGTTATTACAGTTTTGTTTACCTTAATAATAATAACTACATTACTAATATTGAATAATAATGTTGCCTCCAACTTATAGCGATCCTTTTCATGGGTTTCTAAAGGAATAAACCACCTAGGAATGCTTCACGATTCCCTTTCTCTAGGAGCACTCTGATGCCATATAGATTGCTCAAGACCACACAGGCTCACTCAAATAGAAGAGAATTGAAGTCTCACTGATCTATTTAGCCAGCTTTTGCTGACAATACATATGTATTAAATAATGTTTTGCATACAGTGTTGCATAGGAATAAATACCTCAAAGCAAAAGTATATGTGACAGAAAATAATTATTGAGAAAATTTAAGAAGTTAACTATAGTTAACTATAACTGCTTTTCAAGTATTTTGTTCTCTGTGTGGAAACTGAATTAAAACAAATTACAGGCATGAGGCACATAGACATTTATTTATTTATTGAGCTTCTGGACCACCCGACTTAATGAGATACTACTTGGGGCAGTTTACATAATTAAGCAAAACAAACTAAAATAATAAAAGAATTCATAGATAATACCACAAACAAAAACAAAAACAGGAAGGCAATCGAGAATTGCCACCTGGTGGCTTAGGTGAATCAAATTATATAAACCATAACATAATAAAACAAAATATCCAATAATATAATAAAACAATCAAAAACTGCAATAGAAGATGGGTCGCAAAAATTAACCTAGGATGGTAGCTATCCAAGACAGTTTGCAAAAGAATATGTATTTGCTTCTTATATTTGCATCCATCTTCCCTCTAAAGATGGATGTGGATGTGAAAAGTAGTGTACATGGTTCTCCTGCTCCCATTTTTTCTTCATGGTGACTCTATGGGATAGGTTAAGCTAAGAAATAATGACTGATGTAAGGTTCCGCAGTATGCTTCATGTCTGAGTAGGAACCTGGGTTTCACCATTTCTAGTTAGATACTCCATGGTTAAGCTAAGGTCTCTTTACTGCCAGTACCTGGTTGGAGCAAGAGGGACCTACAGCTGCAAGTTACAGGCTTCAGCAGGAGAGAGTTGCGTGACTGACTATACATTGGTCGGTTGCTCTGAGTGCATTCACAGCCAAACAGATGCATGGAAGAGGGCTTAACCAACTCCTGTGCTGCTGACACAGGTGCATGGATTGTGACTAGTGTTGTTTTCTTTTTTTTTTCAAAAATAGTTTTGAATTCCTGAGTTAGCCATAGATTTTCTTACCACTTACCGTAATTTTACAACTTATTTTGGTAGAGCCTGCACTCGTCAACGAATGCTGAGTGGTTCCTTCGAGGGGCAGCCAGCAAAAGAAAGATCAATTCTGAGTGTCCAACATCATATACGCCAAGAACGCAGGTAAATACGGTTTCAACAAAAATATTGCTGTGCATATCAAATGCTGTGTATCACACATTTGTAAAATAGAATTAGCTTGCACAAAAGCCCAGTCTGTACATTTTTATGGCTGAAATGTTTAACACTGAAATTCACTGTGATACTCCAAAGAGGAGTACAGTAAAACCTCTTTTCCTTCCAAGTGTATGTAAAGGGTAACCATGTTAATCTGATGCAGCAAAATGAGTCCTGTCACACTTTAAGGACTAAGAACTTCAGTGTTTTCGGGACTGCACCATATATCATCACTATTTAAAATTTTAGATTTAATACCGTGTTTCCCCGAAAATAAGACAGGGTCTTATATTAATTTTTGCTCCAAAAAAGCATTAGGGCTTATTTTCAGGGGATGTTTTATTTTTTTCATGTACAACCATCTACATTTATTCAGGTACAGTCATGCCATCTTCTTCTGGTTGCTGCACAATGGTAGAGGGCGGGGTTTCACTTAACTGGGGCTTATTTTGGGGGTAGGGCTTATATTAAGAGCACCCTGAAAAATCATACTAGGGCTTATTTTCAGGTTAGGTCTTATTTTAGGGGAAACAGGGTATGTTTCCATAGTATTCAAGCTATCAGTTTAAAAAAATCAAGAAAAGTAGCTTGCTCCTTTATTTATTTATTTATTTATTTATTTATTTACTTATTCACTTATTCATTTACTTATTCATTTACTTACTTATTCATTCATTCAATTTTGATGCCACCTTTTTCCCAATGCAGGGACCGAAGGCAGTTCAAAAATTATTTTAAAAACCCTAAAACCACAATAAATTACTACAATTTAAAAACCTGAACATATATTATTACAAACAATTAATTAAAACAGTTTAAAACACCTTAAAATACATTAAAACACACATAACATAATTTCATTGCTCAGTTAGTAGTTGAAAGCCTAATTCAACAACTAATTGTAAAAAAGGATGGCCAAAGGGAGGGCATTCCACAACCTGGGAGCAGCCACAGAGAAGGCCCTCTCATACATTCCCACCAGATGCTCCTTGTGAAGGCAGTGGGACTTTGAAAAGAACTTCCCTTGAAGATCTTAAGAGCCAAGAAGGCTTATATGGGGAGATAACGGTTCTTCAGATAGCCTGGACTCAAGCTGTATAAAGTCGTAACCAGTACTCTGACATTGATTGGCAGCCAGTGGAAATTGATTGTCAGCCAGTGAAGATGTAATGAAGGATATATGCTCCTTGTAACTGGTTTGAGTCAGCAGTCTGCCTGCAACATTTTGAACTAGCTGAAGTTTCTGAACACTAAAGGCAACCCCACATAGGGTGTATTAGCAGTAATACAAGTGGGATGTAACAAAGGTGTGTTTCACCCTAGCCAAATCAGACATATCCAGGAATGGGCACAGCTGGTGCATCTGTTTTAACTGTGCAAAGGCACTCCTGAGTGTCCAGTCTCAGGGATGAGTACACCAGGAGTACACCCGAAGACAGAGTACAGGTTGAATCTCTGTTCCACAATACGCCTTTCAAATGGCCAGCGACACCTGTGTCTTCTCTGAATTATATTTCAGTTTGTTTGCCCTCATCCAGCCTATTGATGACAACCGGAATTGCTTTAGAACAGGATCAGCGTCCTCTGAGTTAGATGGAAAGGAGAGATAGAATTTAGACTGGGCTGAAGACTATACAGACTTTTGCTGTTACCTAAGAAAAAGTGATTGTGAAGCAATCATGTCAGCATAGTGAAATAACCATTATGTAACCATCAGTCATCCAAATGAGTGTGATTGTTTCAGGTCACTAAGACATGGATCCAACAGTCAACGAATCAGCAGAGGAAAATCATTGGAAACCTTGACTCAAGATGTAAGTTTCTATAGATATGACAATTTCATTACTCTGGAAAGAACATTAACAATGGAACAGAATTCAAACATATCCAAGGCAGAAGAATGAATGATATAACTGCTGCAAAAGCAATTGTATGAATTTAAAAATATCACCACCATGTTTCAGTACTTCAGTCTGTGAACTGATATTTTGAATTGCAGTCTCCAGTCAAGGTCCTAAGGAGCATTGGTATTATATTCTGAGTAAAGAAAACATGTGGAGAAATACAGCTGTGATCAGGGTTACTGAAAAGTCAGTAAAGTAGCAAGTGTTGTTTATACAACTACAAGAAAGTAAAACCTCTTTTCCTTTCAAGTGTCTTGTGGGGCGTAACCATGTTAATGTGATACAGTAAAATGAGTTCTATCACCCTTTAAGGACTAAGAACTTCAGTGCTTCTGTGGACAGCAGCTCATTTCATTAGATGCATGGATGAAAGTGATCTCCAGTCAATAAAAGCTTGTGTCAAATGAAAATTGTTAGTCTTTAAGGGACCACAAGATTTTTTGTTCTTTTCCGATGGAAGCCTATATGTTTCTACTCAGAAGGAACCTCTGTTCAGTTTAGTGGGACCTATTTTCAGTAATTATGGATAGGATTGAAACTTGCAAGTTATGTGTGAAAAGCAAGTCATTTTTTACACTTTGAATAGGAGCTTATCATCAACAGCTAAGTATCAATCTGTAATAAAAAGAGAGTATATATCTATCTTATCAGAGACACACTTCTAAGAACTTGAACACAAAACATCTGAAACTTATATACTAGTGGGACTCTAGAGATATGCATCGAGGAATTATGGATTTTAATGCATAATGTAATGTATGTAATTACACACATTGGCCCAAATCTTGTTGCACAGTTATGCAAAAGGGCATAACTTTTAGAAGCAAATTGCTGTAATTTAAGAAATTTCCATAGACATTATCTGTTGCATGCTAGGTTGCATACACTTTGTATAACAGCACAATAGGATTTCAGCAGTTGTCGTACTTTGAGCATGCAATAAAAAACAGAGAATTGACTTTCAGATGCTTGTTCTCCTTTCAGCATTCCAACACAGTGCGGTACAGAAATGCACAGAGAGAAGACAGTGAGATTAAAATGATACAAGAGAAAAAAGAGCAAGCAGAAATGAAAAGGTAATTAAAATTAAAATTTTCTGTGGCTTCTTGCATTTAATTTATTTGCTAGAATTGAACCTTGACAAAACACATTTTAATCAGCTAATCTGGTGAGTTTCACTAGACCTCACCATTCAATTACTACCTTGTATAATTTCTTTAAATTAAATATTTATGTAATTTCTGAAATATTTCTAAACTAAAAAGCATACTTTCTTTTTAGATGGTGCAGAATCAGCATCTTTGTAGAATAAATGTTTCTGTTCTATTCAAGAAAAGGATGAATGTGTCTGTGAGGAATTTGGGCAAAATCCTCTTGTTATGTTGCAGAAGCTGGGTAACATCCTCTTGCTAAGGGAATTTTTAATTTAAATGAATTGAAAGCTTCCTGTCCCCCTGCCATTGTAGGTTCTGAGGCTCCCCAAAGCTCCCCTTTGTCCTGGGGAAGGTTTTGGGAGCCTCAGAATAGGAAGGAGGAAGCCTTTAATTATCCAAAATCACCATCAGATCTCCACTCCACCATCAGATTATCCACTTTCCTGTATAATTACATCATCTAGCTTCCATGGTGTATCTGTATGTCAACAGGATTTTGGTCGTGTGTGTGTGTGTGTGTGTGTGTGTGTGTGTGTGTGTGTGTGTGTGTGTGTGTGTGTGTGTGTGTGTGTGTGTGTGTGTTGTATGTGCAGTTTGCCTTTTGGAGTTAACCCTCCTAAGGCATATCAAAATGTACTAGAAGAAAAAAGAACATTATAACAAATTGTAATCATCAAAGTACAACCTACTTGTATGGCAGCAGCATATACTGACATTAAACAATGTGACAGAAATAAAAAAGGAGTGATAAAAACATATTCTTAGAAACAGCATTAAAGCAGCTTGAAACATAAAAAGTCTTGAGGATCATTTAAGTCTTCAATCTTACAAGTCCTTATCTCATTTTAAAAGGAAAGTCCAGGAAGAAGAATTGCGGGAAAATCATCCTTATTTTGACAAGCCACTTTTCATAGTAGGGCGTGAACACAGATTCAGAAATTTCTGTCGAGTGGTTGTGCGAGCTCGCTTTAATGCGTAAGTATATGAGTACTTCCTCATAGTGTTTGTTGCTTTGCTTCATCATGTTCCTTCATCACCTTGTACGTTGAGATTTGATATCAACTTTGCCTGATCCTCACCAGCTTCATAACTGTGTCTGTCACTATCATATCATAAATTATCCCACTGACATTTAATTTCAATAATAGCTGCTAATGAAGTGGGCATAACTCACCACATGGTGACACCATGCCACATTGTAAGTGCAAAGTGATTTTCAGGGTTTTCTAGGTACTCAGAAATGGTTTACCATTCTCATCTTATGGGGTTGCTCTGGAGCTATGCAGCTTGTTCAAGGTTGATTGTTACCCCAAAAGGCATGGTAGGTAATTGAACTCTCAAAGGATGGCGCTGCAGCCAGATACCCTCTCAGCTCTCCAGCTGGCAATGAATAGATGAGAGCTGGTTAAAAGGATTAAAGCTGGTAGTTACTATTATTGTTTAATTTCTAAACTTCAGCTCACATAGACCCAGGAATTAATTGCTAATGTATATGTATCATAACAATGATAGAGGATTCTCAGTGTAGTGTAGTGGATAAAATGATGGACTAGGGTTATGGAAACAAGGGTTCAAATCGTGCTCAGCTGTGGAAACTCACTGAGGGAGTCAAACTGGTAAAACCACACCTTAAATATCTTACTTACCTTCAGAGCCCTAAAAGGGTTGCTGTGTTGGTTCCAATTCGATGGCACACACAAACCAAACAGCATCATAACAATGTGACAAAACAGAGTTTGAACTGCAGAATTCTGAAGATGTCTCTCTGTTGCAGATCAAAAACAGATCCTGTTACTGGAGCAGTGAAAAATACCAAATATCATCAACTTTAGTAAGTATCACTTTTAAAAAAGGTTACTTGAATAATTACATTTTATGTGAATGCTTTGCTTAGGAAATGTTTATTTTCTAATACGTTGCTATAATAATATTGTTAGGAGTTTCTGAAATGTTAAAGTTGTGGGTGATTTTCTGCTGTTGTCTTTCTAATCTTGCAGTGCATTCAATAAATGTTTGTTGTTATCATTGGACTCTTCCTCTAATTGAGTTTATTTCATTGTTCTGCAGTGATTTGCTGGGATTGGTCACTTATCTGGACTGGGTAATGATCATTGTTACTATATGCTCCTGCATTTCAATGATGTTTGAGTCCCCTTTTCGAAGAGTGATGCACGCACCTACACTTCAGGTAACTCTTTGAAACTCATGTGGTATACTAAATAGTTTTATTTTTACTTTGGTTATATAGGTTTATTACTAAATAGTCATTGGTTTTCCTTTTGCTTTTCAGATTGCTGAATATGTTTTTGTAATATTCATGAGTATTGAACTTAATTTGAAGATTATGGCTGATGGCTTGTTTTTTACACCAACGGCGGTCATACGAGACTTTGGTGGTGTCATGGATATATTTATATATCTAGTAAGTTGTTGTTTTTAATGGATTATTCTCCAGCATGTTTGAAATTCTATTGCACTCATTTAAGTTAATAAAATATATTTGGAACTTAGCTTGAGTTAAAAATCTACACTAAGTGTTAAAAATAATTTTATAAAAATAGCTTTTTTCATCTCTCATCGGTCAAAGCACTTTCAAAAGTGTATACTTGGCATACAGGCATCTAGCTACCTATATACACAGAAGCATTTGACAAATTAATATACTGTAAAGGAGTATGAAATAGTTGCACTGTTTCTGTATGTTCCTTATTAGTTTATTTGCATCTCAGTGGTCTCTAGCATTCATAGACATCACACAGTTCCTGTGGTGGATCTCTGTGCTCGTGTACCATCACAGCATTTCTGTCTTGGTCCTAGAATTAGAAAAATGGAAAAGAAAAGAAAAATCAAACCAGAGTGGCTAGAAATCCCCATTTTGCAAAATGGATATTTTGAGGTGTAAAGAAGTGCAGAGGACCCTTGGGCCTATTGCTAAAGAGAATCACTACTTCTGGAAGCTCCTGGGAGCTGGAGTTCATCCTTTTTTTTTTTCAGAAAAAGAAAAAGCTGTTCCAGGACTAAATGTCACAGCCTTAGAGATGTACTTTGTCCACCTCTGCTCTATAATTAAAACAAAAGTGTTAACTAAAACAAACTCATAAAACCCAGCAGAACTACATTACGATCAAGGCAGCTTACAGTATTTGCTAAAATACTGCACAGATCTTCCCCTACTATTAGTAGGACATTGAGGTTGATGTAAGTTGAGATCATCTGGCTAATGCATGTTTTTTGAGACTGACAATTGCCACTGCTGTGGTGAGCATTGCTTCTAGTTCTGTTCTTAGACTTTTTGCATTGCTCCTGGGTGTCCCTAGGGAGATGACATGGTGGCACAAGCAGAATGACACGATGCTATGGTGGTGGCACAAGCAGCAAGATAGTGGCCATCAGTACAGCAGGACTACAGGACTAGCCACGTTTAGAATGCCACTATGTCCTGGCATTCCATGTAAAAGATCTTGTTTTATTTTGTTTAAAAGATTTCTCAGTTACTTTTCAAGAGAATTTAGAAGGTATGTTACTTTGTGCAAGCAAATCAGGCAAAACTGGAAAAAAAATTAAAAAGACAAAAACATTGTGGCACATTAAAGACTAACTGTTATATTTCATAACATGTTATATTTTATAACATGTAATGGTCCGTGAAAGCTTACATTAATAAATAGCAGTTAACCTTTAAGGTGCTATAATTTTGTCTTTTGTCTTTTTTATTTTTATTTTTATTTCGCTTTTGCCTGATGTGCTTTCAAGTGAAGCTTCCAAAATAGCTAACCAAAGATTAATAAAACATCATTAAACTTCACACTCTATTCTGAGTTGTTTTTTCCCCTCTTTCGAAGGTAAGCTTGATATTTCTGTGCTGGATGCCACACAATGTTCCTGCTAAATCAGGAGCTCAGCTCTTAATGGTGCTTCGGTGTCTCCGACCCCTTCGAATCTTTAAACTTGTGCCTCAGATGAGAAAGGTTGTCCGAGAGCTATTCAGTGGCTTCAAAGAAATCTTTCTAGTAAGTATAGTTTATTCTGTTTCTGTTCCAAAATTGTTACAAAAGTAGAACTGTTAGAACAGACTATTCAACAAGGACTGGTCAAATAACTAATTGGTCAATTAACTAATCTGTGAAGATTCTCAGTCATCCAGGTGAGGTTATCTGGAAGTTGAGTCATGGCAACTGGACTTCTTTCTTGTTAGGTTGAAATGTTTCGCTACTCATCCAAGTAGCTTCTTCAGTCTGAGGAGAGTTGGTAAGAGATCCCTGATATATCCTCCACATTGGTTTCATTTCTCCTTGGTCTGAATAGGCTCCTTAGAAGAACAAAGGACTGGGGGTGAGGGATTATCCCACTTCTGCAGTCCTTCTCCACCCATTGTCATGGGTTGTTAATGGTCGTTAACAGTGGTCTTTCTGTGTGAGTGGTCCTGATCTTTTTGGGGACAGATGAAAGGGCAGCATGATAAATAGGAGATAGATTGTGTCTAAGGCCTCCACCTCTGTTGAGTGAGGGATCTTCTATATGCACATGTATGGCCTCCCTCACCCCTCTCTCAAACCACCTATCTTCTCAGTCCAAATTGAGTACACCTTGGTCATCAAATGAGTGTCCTTTGTCCTTTAAATGAAGGAACACTGCTGATTGTGGTCCTGAGCCATTGCCCCTCCTGTGCTGGGCCATTCCTGTTTAGTGGCTGTTTCTTGCAAAGGAAGTGGAGGGGGAAGGCAGGAATCAAAGCACTTTGATCCCTTCCCCCCTCCTTACTTCCGTGTATAAGACAACCCTCAGTTTTAAAAGATTTTAGACAAAAGTATCATCTTATACACGAAAAATACGATAAATGGAAGCAGGAGATGAAGAAGCTGTATTCTGTCTGCCAAAACAAGACCAAGAGTGGATTATGCTACTGATCAACTGCTGTATAAAGGAGACTTAATGGAAACACACTTGTGCTTGGCTTTTTAAGGGAAGCAGCTTCTGGAAAAATGGAGAAGCCTGCTTTTTTGTGGGGAGGGGGCAGGGAAGGCTTCCTTGTGAACAGGAGGACAGGAAACCCAGTCCTTTGGCAAGACTGAGCCAGGGTTCCTTCTCTGCACCATGCATGGACACCAGAGAAACTGCAAGCAAGTATCCTGGAAGTTGAGTCATGGCAACTGAACTTCTTTCTCATTAGGTTGAAACGTTTCTCTACTCATCCAAGGAGCTTCTTTAATCTGAGGAAAATGGGCAGAAGATCCCTGATATATCCTCCACGTTATCATGCTGCCCTTTCATTTGTCCCCAGAAAGATCAGGACCACTCACACCAGAAAGACCACTGTTAACGACCGTTGACAGACCATGACAATGGGTGGAAAAAGACTGCAGAAGTGGGATTTTCACTTACTCGCAGTCCTTTGTCCATCTAACAAGCCTATTCAGACCAGGGGGAAGTGAAACCAACCTGGAGAATATATATCAGGGATCTCCTACCAACCCTCCTCAGACTGAAGAAGCTACTTGGATGAGTAGTGAAACATTTCAACCTAATAAGAAACAAGTCCAGTTGCCATGACTCAACTTCCCGAAAATAACTTTAATATACAGCATTTCCATGGATCCCATAGGCTGCAAATTAAAATTAAAATTTTCCTTACACTTTATACCTACGTCCCAGTTAAACATTATTACTGGATCTGTAGAATCGGTAGTT
Organism: Intellagama lesueurii; assembly: GCA_037013535.1. Lineage (NCBI taxonomy): Eukaryota > Metazoa > Chordata > Lepidosauria > Squamata > Agamidae > Intellagama > Intellagama lesueurii. Next base: position 106,437,488 of record JBAJHW010000003.1, read on the forward strand.
TTAAAAAATTGGACATGGTGCTACTCAAATGACTTGATTACATATTGGTAGCAAGCATGCTATATACATCTTTGAGGTAGCAGGATCACTATTGTGGGAATATTTTCTAAGCCCATTGGCTGAAATCTAGTAGTAAGTCTTAACTAGAGTAGTCCCATTGAATCAATAGAGATTTGGTGAACCAACTTCCCCATAAGTTCAGTTGATTCAGTAGGCCTACTCTACTGGATTTACTGATTGATTCCAGCCATTGTGAGCAATATTGCAAGTGTTTTTATTCTGCTAGATCAGGAGTAGTCAAGATCATGAGTCCTGGCTGTTTGCGTATTTTTGCCACCAGAGTCAGCTGTAAGTCATACTACTTCCAAAAACTATCGCCAAATAAGGACAAATCAAAACTGCTAGTAGCCAAACATCACTTCTGTTTTTGAGTTTTGAGACTTTGGGGCCCTGCATTGTGTTAATACAAAATGGCTTCCCCCCCCCCCCCCAAAAAAAAATCAGAACTGGAAATTGCCAGAAATCCGCTTCTAGTTTTGCGTACGGGGAGCAAAATGAGATGCAAAATTGCCTCTCCTGAGGACCCTAAGAAGCAGATGATGACTTTTTTTTCCCCTAGGACAGCAGTTGGGAGTAGCCCATAGATCCCAGGGTAGCTTTAGACGACGCATGAAGCCCAACAGCTGCGCTCTCCCGTCCCCACCCTATGCTAGGCAGCACATACAGTATATTTCTGTCATGTTTGCAGCATGCAATGCTTTTGTGCTATCATTATGAGCACCCATATTTCCCCTCTCTCCAAAGTTCTGGATACGGAACTCATTAAGGTGTGAAGAGAAGTCATTAAATTGTAAATTAACCAATTGCATTCTATTATTACAGGATAGGATGAAGATAAAAGAAGTGTTAGGTTCTTCTGGTAGTATTCGGAGAGATACCTGTTTGGTCACTGGTGGTGCAGCAGGTTGCATTGATCCTACACACCACGTAGAGAAGATAGTCTCTCTACATTAGATAGAGACCATCTGCTGGATGGGATGAGGAGCACATTTAAGAATAATGAAGTGTCTCTGCATGTAGAGACTAGCAACCACTAAGTTGCCATCGTCCTCAGAACATACCAGCTCTGTAAGCAGATCTTGCCATCAGTAATGTAATGGAAAGCTGCTTGTGTTGCTCGTATTTATAGAAGAAATGTTATGTCATGTCCACGTGCAACTGTTAAAGGATGACAGCTGCTGATCATGCCCACTTTCCACAAGAAAGTGGGCATGATCTTCCCCCCCTCTCTCTAGTGGCCATGTTGCAGGAGGAGGATGAGAGTTATAAAAGGACACTAAGTTACATGTACAAGAAGTTACAAAGGCTGCTCTAAATTATGGGTAAGAAGAGACCCAGACCTGTGTTTAGCCAGTGCCAACCCTCAGAAGTCTCTTAAGAGGAGGCATCAACAAAGCATTGACTCCTTAAATGCAGGGCAGGTTTAAAGATTGTTTTACCAGTTTTGATTTACTTTTACAGGTTTCCATTCTTTTACTGACATTAATGCTTGTCTTTGCAAGCTTTGGAGTTCAGCTTTTTGCTGGGAAACTGGCTAAGTGCAATGATCCACATATCACTGCAAGGGTAAGAGCACATTTTGCTTTCTTCTGATCAGGACCAATTTCTGGAACTGGAGTGAAGAGCTTGAGACATTTGGGGACTGATACTAATCAGGGGAAGACAAAGGGAGTTTGAAGGAAAATCTTGATGCAGCTCCTTTTTACTACATTTTACTACAAGACAAATGTTTTGTGCACTTTTGTTTATCTGAAATATTAATAGACCACCTTTTAGGGACAAACTATCCTAATGCACCTTGCAGCAAATATATTCACAATATAAAATCAGGGCTAGTTCAAAAGAACAAAAACACAACAAAATAATAATAAAAACAATAAAAACAAGAGTAGGCAATAATAATAACCAAAAATAGCCTTCGAGAATAATAACCAAAAATAGCCTTTGAGAATAGTAACATCAGATAGATAGATGGATGGATGGATGGATGGATGGATGGATGGATGGATGGATGGATGGATGGATGGATGGATGGATAGATGGATGGATAGATGGATGGATAGATAGATAGATAGATAGATAGATAGATAGATAGATAGATAGATAGATAGATAGATAGATAGATAGATAGATAGATAGATAGATAGATAGATAGATAGATAGAGTACAACCATCTGTAGAACACACAAAGAAGATTCTCATGCAATAAAAGGTGGAAACAAACATATTGTCAGAGGGTGGATGAATATCTGCAATGATAAGTATTATGTATTTTTACAGGAATAGAGTTTCACAGTTGTAGGGCTTCAATGGAAAGGGCTCTGTCTGTCTCTGTCAGTCTGGTTGGTTGTTCCTCTGACAGTTGGGCACACAAGCTGTGCTTATGAAGCTGATCTTAAAGTACTAGGCTAGACTCCTCACTGCAGACAGAGTCTAGTCTAGTATTGTCTGGGAGGAGTTTCCCCATGGTCTTTCCAGCATCCTTGGAGTTGCCAGGGATTGAACTTGGGATCTTTGAGGTACAGAACATGTGGACCGAGATGGAGCTATCTGGGTCCTACAAATAGTTTACTAATGAGCATCTAAAGGGAGTTTTGTAAGACTTTATATGTGATACAAGACAGACTTGTATTACAATAGTGAACCAGAACTGCATCTACCAGTATTAAGGTCCTAGATTAGAGACTTTTATCCATAGCAACAGTGTATGCAATGTCCATGTATGTGATTATTGAACAGATGGGTGATGCTGAGGAAAAGTGGCATTACTTGCACGTCTTCAAGAGGGAATTGCTGCCCATGATGAGCATATGCAGTCAATGAAGCACTACTGGCTGTAACAAGGGAGGGATATGTGCACTTATTACAAGGTGTACTTATTATAAATACTACCCTTTTCCATGCACACATCATCTTCTGTGCAAGAGATGATAGTTAATTAAGGCATTGACTCCTTAAATTATGCATGATGCTTACATTCCTTTTATGATGTTTGTCGTTTTATGGTGTTTCTGCATGGAACTTTTTTTCATATGCAAAATACTATTTTACTAAAATTATTTTATCTTTCTGGTAGGAAGACTGCCATGGTATATTTCGAATAAATGTCAGTGTTTCCAAAAATCTAAATTTAAAACTAAGACCTGGTGAGAAAAAGCCTGGATTTTGGGTACCTCGAGTCTGGTGAGTTGTATATTCCTAGCCTGTACCTTTATTCAGTGAGCAATGTAGGATGTGTGGTGGACTTTATAACACTAGGCTATTAGATGGTTAATTTGCACAATGGAAAACAATGACAGCTCACTTTTGTATGTTTCTTGCTAAATGGAAATGGGCAACAGGAGTAATTATCACACAGAATATATTGTACAATTTGTGGATCACCGGACCAGTACACCAGTTAGATATGGTAATCTCCCAGGGGCCTATTACAATAGGAGCATCAGAAGCTACCTTACATTAAGTGAGCTCTGTGGTCCACCCAGTGCACTGTTGTAATACTGATTGAAAGCTCCTGTCCAACATGCCAGGCAGATGTTTTCCTCAACCCTACCTGAAGATACTGGGGACTGAAGGCGTCCATCATTCAGCACACATGCTCTGCTGTGAACCTGTCATCTCTCCTGCTTTTGCTGCCTGCTGTGTATAGGAAAGGAGATGGGGAAATACATGTGAACAATCTGTGGAATCACTGATACAACGTGTGTGAGGGTTACTGCAAATCACTTTAAATTACATATTTTCACTTTTGTCTCCCTCATCCTCTGAGGAGGTTTGGTAGCTTACATGGCTTCTTCCCCTATCCTCCTATTTTTAGCTTCACAATTAGCCTGTGAGGCTACATTAAGCTTATGCACAGTGATTGTGAGATAAAGAGATTGGGTGAGGATCACTCACTGTGATATGTATCTGAGACACAATTTGAGTCGGGATATGCTCAAAGCCCAACAATCGATCATTAAGCTATACTAAGATTTCGAGATGAACATGAGTCCTAAATATGTTTCTTTTTGAAAAAAGTAGTTACTGCTGAAGTCATACTGGTGTGCTCCCCAGTCATTTAAGGACAGGCAGGCAGGTAGGCACAGGCAGGCAGGCAGATTTATTTGCAGATGACATGCAGATTGGGTTAGATCCCAACTGAGTCATGCTTAGAGTAGATCCGCTGAAATTCATGAATCAATTTAATCATGATGAGTCTTACTGATTTTAGTGGGTATACTATATTTATGACTGAACGAGAATCCAATCTGCTGATTAACCTTAACTGGCATTTGCAAGCAACATGTTGACTGACTGAGACTAGTATATCAAATTGAGCACAGAGAAGTCAGCTATGAGAGTTTCGTTACACCAAAGATGAAGAACTTCTGGTCTTTTTGATATTTTGGACCAACTCCAGAAGCCCCAGCCAGCATGGCCAGTCATAACAGATTGTGAGAAGAATATTCTCCACACAGCTCTAGAGTATGTAGCACAATGCATGACCCATTTTAAGTCCAGTTCTGACATTTAGCTTGGCATAAGGTACTTTGCCTGCATGGGGAGGGAGAACTGCTGCTAAGTAAATGACCTCATGTGTTAGTTGAGTGTTTACACATGTGTGGTATGTATGATTCTTCTACCTCTTTGAGGAGGAGGAGGGCTAAGCAGTTTTATCCTTAGCTATTTTTCTTCTCTCTGATGGGAAAAGACACATGTGTGCTTTTGTTCACAGATTCACAAACCCTGAACTGGATACCTTGGTGGTTTTTTCGTTTTTGTTTTTAATCCTTGTATTCCACTCTAGTACATGAACATGCCTAACTCAGCCTTGATATAATTTGTCTCACAGCACTTCTTCAGGTACTTCTGGACTGGCTCTGTAATTCTTTTGCCAGGTATCCTTCTGAGGTGTTTATATTAGTCCTAAATCAAGTTGCCAGCAACACATCTGGACACACTGTTAATAATATTGCACCAAAAGCACCAGAAGCAGTGGTGCTGGCCTGTTAATTAGGAGCAACAGTGTTTTAAAATCCATGCCTAGAATAACTGAATACCTGTAGCTAAGGGATGACGAAGTGATGTGAAGCGGAGAAAGCAATTTTCAAGGCTTTAAAAACTGATAGAGAAGCCAGACATATTTCTTCTGCCTTGTCACTTAGGGTATGTTTTCTTGTATGTTGTGGCACATAAATTTTGAACAGTACTATTACACACACACATACACATACCTTTTTAAGAGAAATGTTCCAAGGAAAGTTATGGAACCTGCTCATTTGATTTTATAAGATTAATTGATTGATTGAATCTATATCTTGTTATTCTTCTAGAAAGTTCAAAGTAAGTGGGTGCAAAGTGGTCTAGTTGAAGACTCTCACTTGGTGTTCTTGGGACAGTCACTCTCTCTTAGCTTGAACTACCAGACAGAATAGTTGCATAGATAAAGTGAGGAGGAGAAGAGCCACATGAACTGCCTTGAGCTCATTTGAGGAAGGGCCTTATACACAGATCAGATGCCTACCCTAAGAAGTACTAGAGTGTCAGATGCTTCCACATCATTTGTGGGCCTAGTTATCTATCAGATACATCACTATAGGGCAAAAGAGTGTTAGAACACAAGATCTAGGGTACAATACATCTATTAATATATGAAGCAACTTTATAATGAGTAAACCATGACTCTGTTTAATCCAAGGCTGTTTCCTCTGAGTTCCTCAAAGTCTCAGGCAGATTTACAAACCTTTGCTTCCTGGGATCCTTTTAAATGAAAGGGAATGAATCTGAAATAGTCTGAATATAATATATATATATATATATATTACTACTAAGCTATGGCCCACCATACCTGATGTATCAGGCATAAGGACAGAAACTTTACGAAGGTGTCTGGAAAAGCAGTGGCAGTTTCAAAGCCAGGAGTAGGCTTCACTACGTCATGTTGACAGCACTAATTACTGTTTTCCAAATGCAAGAGTAGACAGCCATTTTGAAATTTTTTTCTTTTTTGAACATAATTGTAGACACTTCAGTTCTTCTGTATGAACGAGCTCTTTAATTCTAGTTCTCTTAATTTCTATGAATTTTAGAAAATAGGTTGTGTTCTTGCAAATCTGGCTGAACTGTCATATACTTTTACTGTGAGAAATTATATTGCAGCATGCTACTCTAATGAAATAGTGGACTATTATTTGAGCTTCAGTTTACTGTAAATAAAACCTACAATCCAAGCTGAAGGGAATAAGCAATTTAAGCACATTTCAGTGATGGTTAATTTGAAACAGAAATAATTAATTGTGGCTGCAACTTTGATTTGTGATTTGATTCTCAGAGTTTATTATGACTGAATTCACAGTCAGTGATCATATAGGGGCTGTGGATTGATTTGGGCGTTTAGTGTTCAAATGCAATGGATGCAATTTGCATTTCAGGCCACAGCCCCCCATTTTCTCCTTCCTTCCTGTAGTCTTGCTTGTGCTGATCCTTCTAAGGCTCACTGTCAAGCCACATGATTTGAAAACGTTGTACAGTGTTCTGGAAAAGGTGGCAGTATTCCAGAGTTCTTAATGTGTACAAAAATGTCTCATACCTTGGGAATGGCTTTTATTTCTTATGGCTTGTTTCTGTTTTGTTCATATTATTTTTTCTCTCTTCTGAAGGTGATCTAGCACTAAACTGGGATATTACTACTAGTGATAGGGTGATAGGATGATCTAGTACTAATCTCATATATATACAACATTTAAAAATTGGAAGAGGGTCAAGGGAAAAGAATGTGGGGCCAGGTGTTCCCATCCTCCTGAACTTCACTTCCCAACTACCTACATCACCAAAAAAAAAACCCCAGATACAGTATATGCTCCTTCCTTTTACAAGAACAAATCAACTGATCACATGGGGAAAGGTTCTCTTGAATTGTTACAGTTTGGGGGAAAAAATAGAAGCCCCCAGTGGTGGTGGGGGCACTGTATTGGGAGCAAAAAAGGGCCAGATCAATTTGAATTGGCCTTTGCATTATGTGATCAGAAAAAAAATATTTCGAATCTACCCATACTATAACCACAGAAAATCCCGCGATATTTGATCGTGTCATCTGTGCACATCTACTCTAAACTATAGGATTTGAGCCCCAGATCAGGAGCATTAACAATATTAGGAGCCTTGTTTAGTAAGTGTAGGGACGTGGTGGTGCTGCGGGTTAAACCGCAGAAGCCTCTGTGCTGCAAGGTCAGAAGACCAGCAGTCGTAAGATCGAATCCACGCGACGGAGTGAGCTCCCGTCGCTTGTCCCAGCTCCTGCCAACCTAGCCGTTCGAAAGCATGTAAAAATGCGAGTAGATAAATAGGTACCACCTCGGTGGGAAGGTAACGGCGTTCCGTGTCTAGTCGCGCTGGCCATGTGACCACGGAAACTGTCTTCGGACAAACGCTTGCTCTATGGCTTGGAAACGGGGATGAGCACCGCCCCCTAGAGTCGGACACGACTGGACTAAATGTCAAGGGGAACCTTTACCTTACCTTTAGTAAGTGTGAGAAAATATAGTTACCTTATGGAAAGAGGAATTGATGCAGGTTTCAGGGGAGAGGCAGGTTCAATGTCCATTACAATGAAACATTTGGAAAATCCACTCATTAATTTTGATTACACTTTATAACAGGGCTAAAAGCTGGTCTCCTGCAGTAAGCAGTTAATAAATGTCTTAACTATACCTTATTTTGGAAAGCTGATGTTCTCCAGCTTTGTCCTCAGGCCTCTGTGCAGTGAAGATTGTAACATGAACCACATATTGATGTATTAAGCATCACATTATGATATATAAAATGCAAGACTGGCAATCCATATCATTTAATCTTCTGGGGCCTTTGTAACCCAATCCTAAACATATATATTCAAAGGTAAGTCCCATTGAGCCTTGCTCCCAGGCAAGTGCGTGTAGGATAGAAGCCTTCTTTTCCAGATGTTCAGCAGTCTTATCCCTGTCTTCTGTCTTATAATTAGATAAATAAGAGAAAGAATCAGAGAGATGAATAATATCCTTTTTTATGTTTTCCTGTATTGCTGAGTAAGAGGAAGAGAACATTTGAAGATTAACTACTCACTGAAGTTATGCAAAGATCTGCCAATGTTTTTAGGACAAGTAAGGTCCTCCACAATATTTATTTTGTCCCTCTGCTATATCGCAGGGCCAATCCTCGAAATTTTAACTTCGACAATGTTGGAAATGCAATGTTGGCATTATTTGAAGTCCTTTCATTAAAGGGATGGGTGGAAGTCAGAGACGTTATCATTCACCGTGTGGGACCAGTAAGTATAACCCTCTATTATTGGTAGGCTTTCAGTCCCTCCTTTCATATCAAATTGGTCCTGATTTAAAAAAAAAAAACTTTATTTATACAGATCCATGGCATCTATATCCATGTTTTTGTATTCCTGGGCTGCATGATTGGACTGACCCTTTTTGTTGGAGTTGTCATTGCTAATTTCAATGAAAATAAGGTAACAGCAAAAGATTTCTATTTCTCATACAATTGTTTTTACATTATGTTGCCTGGTTTAAGTGTTGTACTCTAATATCAGATAATATACAAATGCAACGTAAGATTGTGGTTGTGTAGATGGCCAGGAATTTTTTTCCTCATCTTTAAGAAAATGCTTGGAATGTAGTGCAAATTTCAATATAGGGTATTCAGTGTGATCACTTTTTTCCAAATGCATCTGTTCCTGGCTACAATCTTTGATTGACCACTTTGAGGTGTGATCAGTTGTACCTGCTGCTACCAACTGGTACAACTGGTAGCAGCAGGGCCTTAAGAGAAGTCAGTCAATCTTGTTGACCATTTGCCCCCTTGCCTGAAACAGCCTGCCCAGACCACAGGCTGTCAGTGCTACTGTAATTCAACAGCTAAGGATCTGCTTTGCTTCTTAACGTTTTGAGTTAGGACGGGTGTAGCTTTCAAGATCTGGAATTTTGTCCTCTGATAATGTGCAAGCACATTTCCATTTCCTGTGGAAGCCTGTACGCATACAGGACAACATATATTGGCTTTTTCTTCTGACACACTTGCTATCAATGCACAGGTATTGGCAGGGGCAATGAACTACTCAATTTAAGATCAAGTTTGACCTCACAACCCTTTCCTTCTTTTGGGAAGTAGTGTAAGAACATCTAGGTCAAACCAAGTTTTGGTGGCTAGAGAGAAGATAGATAGTATATGTTTTCCCACACCAGTCTCTTTTATGTGAAGTGCTCTCTCTGTGTTCAGTTCAGTCAATCACTTCTTGTTGCTGTTGCTCATTTAGGGAACAGCTTTGTTGACTGTGGATCAAAGGCGATGGGAAGATCTAAAGAGCCGATTAAAGATAGCCCAACCCCTTCATCTCCCACCTCGCCCAGGTAATAAAGCCATTTCACATCAATTCACATTGAATGATAACATTAATAATTTTGCAAGAAGCTAGGATTCACATTCAAGGACCTGAATCATACTGAGATGTTCTGCACACATAAGGGCTTTCACAGAAGCATTTTCTTCTCCTTGAGGGGTTGCCTGTTGTGCAACCTGTCATCCAAGAAACCAGGGGAGAAGTCTTGGAGAGACTGAAAAAACAGCTCGAATCCCTTGTGCGATTGTCCTTACACAATTGCATTATCCAACAGTATTCTGGCCAGATTATTTCAATGTGGCCACTAGAAGGTTGTAAATGTTAATGCAAAGGTAGGCTACAGTGTAACTCATTCCCCAACAATTTTGATATCAACTCCAAGTATTTAAGATTTAACATTGTCATAGCATATTTTCTAAGGTGTGGCTGAAATCTAGAAAAGGTTTTGGAAAATAAAAGGAGAAAGAAATTATACGCTTGATTAAATCATTTGCATTTAACTGCTTTTCCCCCCCAGATAACGATGGATTCCGAGCCAGGATGTATGATATAACACAGCACCCATTTTTCAAGAGAACCATCGCTGTTCTTGTTCTGGCCCAGTCTGTGTTGTTATCTGTTAAGGTATTGTGACTGCTTTGGTGATTAGCAGATTATACAGACAGAATACAATGTGATACAGCTTTTGGTAGAGACCATTGTTTCTATAGAACTAGCAGCAATCAATATAAAACTTTAAACAAAACAAAAAGAAACACAACTTTCTTTATAAAACTGAAAGTTTTATAAAACCTGTTTCTTCTTTTACATAAGTGGGATGATCAAGACCCAGTGACTGGTCCTTTAGCTGCAATGTCTGTTGTCTTCACCTTCATTTTTGTTCTTGAGGTAAGAGTATAGATTTAATAATTTTTCTAAGACCAGATAATTTGTCTGTTTTGCATCTTTTACAGAGTTGTAAATGTCAGTGTGAGAAAATGCTGCTTTGTTATAAAGACGATCAAAAAGAAAGTGATAAATACTTATCCAAGACAGTGTAGGCTTTTTCTGCCTGGAATTGGGGATTATTATGATATTAATCAGAATAAACTAAAATAAAATGAGAAGTATTGTGGTACCATTAAGACCCAAGACATGTCTGAAGAAAAGGGTTGTAATCCCCAAAAAGCTCACACTGAAATAAATTTGCTAGTCTTAAGGTGCTGCAATACTTGTTTTTCCTTTTGCTGAAACAGAATGACATAGCTGTCTCTCTGAACATTTCTTGACAGAGTGCTTAAAACAGTTTACATACATCGGTCAGATCCTGTTGATGTTCACATAAGGTTTGCATGACTTTCTATAGCAAATTGCAACTAATAGACATAGTTCCAGGGTGCATTCTGCTCGCAAACATCAACAGAATTTCCAACCTCCAGTAGAATTCTGGCCATCTTCTCAGTGATACCTACAGTATCCTCTTCCAGAACTACAACTACAGTGTCCTTGTTGAGTTCCTAGCAAAGCCAAAATTTGAACTGGGAATTTACTGGTTTGCAACTCTTATCTCTGATGACCAAGCTCCAACAAGACACAATCCTTAAAACCCTAGAACCTTTGTCTCCATGTTGCATATTTATCTAAATCACATATGTGAAAAACTGCTATAAAGCATGTGAGGGAGATTGTTGTGGGGTTAAAATTAGCAGCTTTAGAGAAGATTATTTGGGTTGGGGCCAAGGGGACATGGGCAAGGGGATTTCAGGTGCTTTAAGTATGGAGGCAACTTGTTAGGACTGCTGTGTCACCCTGTGTCCTGTGCCACACCAAGTTTATGAAAGTGGAGAATAACTGTTTCCAGGACTGAAGTAATCAAAACAGCACAGTGAGCAGCATAGTGAGAAGTTCTCCCTGTTTCTTTGGTAGACTCTATTCTTCATGCTACTGTGAAGTCTTGTTGGTGAAAAAAACTCTAAATTAAAGGGATTCCTCTACTGCATTAATAATTTTAATTATTATTAAATAAACTAGTATGACTCTTATCAGATTAAAAATAAACATTGTTTGCTGCCCCAATCCAAAGGTGACATGAGGGAGGGGGAATGATACAATATCTGCCATTTAAGTATTCATCAATGATGAATACTGAAGTGGCAAATATTTTAACATTCTCCCTTACGTCAACTTTGCTTTTGGAAATCATTCAAAACTTATTTATGAATCTGATAAGATCCATATTGATGGTTGATTTCCCAATCATTCCCAGTCTGAATGCTACTGAAACTTGGATGGGGAGAAGGAGTATTATATTAATGTAGTAATGAACATAATTCACAGTGAAGTTACAACATAAATATTTATTTTCTCCAGGTCACCATGAAAATTATTGCCATGTCACCTGCAGGGTTCTGGCAAAGCAGAAGAAATCGTTATGATCTTTTGGTGACATCCTTGGGTGTCATATGGGTGATACTCCATTTTGCCATCACTGTAAGTTCATTTTTAAGCTTTCTTTCTTTGAAATCCTGTTGGCAGAGCTGCATTGCACAACTTGGATGACATGAGCCATAGCTGTTTCAGGCTTCCTAATTTCCTCATTCCAGGTTCCAAAGATCCCAAGGGATCCCCTTCATCTTGGAAAAAACTTCAGGAGACACAGAATAGGGTATGGAATGATTTAAAGCCCACCACCAATGGTGGAACCAGGACCAGCAGTGACAATTTGGGGGCCTTAAATCATACCCTACCCCATTACAGGGTTCCCAAAGGCTTCCCAGGACAAAGGGGATCCCTAGGAATGCCCAGAACCAAGGGAGACTAGAAAGTTGTTAACTGCCCCAAGATGTCCAGAGAACAGCCACAACCAATTACATTATCCTAGTTGCACTGTATAAGTTGTGTAACAAGATTTCAGCCTCTGTGTTATCAGAACAGGTGAAATATGAAGCCACAACATGGAGGCATCTCATTTGTATAAAATGGTTCCCCAATTATTCTGGGTGATTTGCATCATGGCAACAGAACTGCAAACAAAGTAGTGTTGCACTGATGTGATAAAAACTGCCGCTATCATTTTTCTGCACAATGGGCTGGACAAAATAACTGCACAAGAAAACAGAAGATTGTTAATGGCTATTAGCCATTTCATCTTGATGAAACCTGCAAGTTCAAAAGCAATGTGCCACTAAATAGACTATTGCAGCAAGTCTCTTGGAACAGTTACTTTTCTGAAACACAATTCCCCAGAATCCCCCAAGCTTTTGATTTTGTAGTTCAAACAAAATACAAGTTTTGTCTTATTTGCAAGGCAAAGCACCTGCCTCCAGATTTTATCATGTGATCATTCGCCATCCTTATGTTCTTAAACAACTGTAAACTTGTAAGAATGAAACTATAAAATGAAATAGTAATTCTTTTTACATCTAAAGGTACTGCTGAAGTGCAGTTAATGAGTTACTAGTTCAAAAGCAAGACTGAGCAAAAACAACTCTTGTGTTTTGGTTTTAGAATGCCTACACATATATGATGGGAGCGTGTGTAATCGTTTTCAGGTTCTTCTCAATCTGCGGAAAGCATGTGAGTGGATCTTCTGGTTTCCTCCACTTTTTATAGTGGTTTTCCATCTGGTGAACATGGTATGCATGTGTGTTCTGTTGCATTTAATTTTCTGTTACAGTAAACTCAAAGTCCTGAAAAAGAGGGAGATAAACTTCAACCTGAATAGAAAGCCAGTCTGAATAATTATTTTGCCAAAGTGAAAATCTAGAACATTGTTTTAAAGTTGCTCTAGAATTAACCTAAAGGAGGTTTTTGTAACATCAACAAAATAGAAAATCAATCCAGAATAAAGATACATCTTTAAATTAAAATTAGAGTTCATCAGAATTAATTGTTAATACTCAGAACCAACATGTGAAAAGGTTTTTAAAATTTTGGGTTGTCTAGCAGTCTGTCTTCTTCATGAGCTGGAGAAAAGGTGGTATATTAATGGCCTGCAGTTTTAAGGTTGCAGTCCAAGGTAGCAGACTATGAAAATAAATAATCTTAATCCAGGATGAGTGTGAGCACTAGGGGCTGCTGTGCAGCGATACTTGTCCCATTTTCCTATTCTAATTTGAGTCATGATGTCTTCTGTTTGTCCATGCAAACATGGGCCAAGAATCGTTAGGGCTGTTTCATATATATAAAGCAAATATTGTGTAACCTAGCCACAAGTGTATCAATTAGTAGAAAATTCTGCTACCCATCTGTTGATGTGCTTGAACAAATGTGCTACACATTTTAGAATGTCTGTATTAGTTACCAGTTACCTTCTATGTCTACTTCAAAGATTTGTTTAAAACTATATGTTGTCCAGGCACTGATGTCTTAGTCAAGAATGTAGTCTACTCAGACATCATCTTTGAGGATGATCAGAAAGAATCCAGGCCACTTGTGAGAAAGAAAATCACAATGTGTATTGGTTGCAAAGATAGAATATGGATGGAGAAAAATATGAATAAAGCAAAGAAAGCCTGAGAACATTCCTGAGTCACAGGGACTACTTCTCATGTTCTCCAAAGAAAGGTCTCCAAACACCTCTAAGTCCTGAAGCAAAAGTCTGGGAAGATTTGCTTAGCTAAAGATTTTAGCTACTTCTTCTTGAAGCTGCCAGAATAGGTAAACAAGGGAGGCAGCTGACTTCATATCTGAAAGAGGAGGAGGAGTGAGAAGGCCCTACCATCTTCTCAGTTCAGAGTCTTGGAATGGCCTTATTTTCTGAATATAGACAGATGAAAAATTCACTGCAGCTAGGAGGAGCCTGTTTATAGCTGTCTCTTACTTACATTTCTACTTCATGCTAAGAGTGTAATATGATTTCCCTATTGCTGTGAGGGCTTATGCCGTGACACCTGTGTCAACTGAATATACCTGGTCTCCTCATTTCATTGTCTTCCACATATAACCACTTCAACTGAGGATTTCAAACAATACCTTCTCCAGTATGAATCTTCCAGGACTTCAGCATCAGCTAATAGGTTCTCTTCCAGGGTTCCAGGTTTTCAAGATCTAAGTTTATTTACCACCCCTCTCTTCATTTTTCATTCTTTACTCTTTTCCTGAGATATATAAAATCTTTTTTTCTAATAACTCCTGGCTGTCAGCAATTATATATAATTATTTTTTTTAACATCATTCTTTTTCCTATAAGACCCAGGGGCCTTTAACATTTGGGATCAAACACTATCTAGGTAAATAGCATTGTAGCAGATCCCCTTAACTGTGGTATTAGGAGCACTCTCACCTGTAGCCAGTCATAGCACCTCTATCAAGGAATACCTGGTCCCTGAAGACATTTCTGAGTTGGCATTACTGATTATGTTTGGACAAGTTGTTACACTTATTACAGTGGCCCTGTCAGTGGTCATTTGTGTTTCCAACATATGACTTTTTCATGCTGGTAACAATTATATTTGCCACAGCTGCATGGATATGGGATTCCTTGATCCCAGATGTCTTGGTTCCAGTAGCCAGCACCTTGACTATGCAAGCCATCCTGTCTCTCTGCATTGTCCTCTGTTCCAACTGTGCTACTATCACCTTGTCGTGGTCTATCTGCCATCTTGAGGACCATCCTTGATTTTACTTAAGACCTCATATTTGCCCACAGATTCCAGGCATTCTTCCTTCTTTTTTAGCCCACTGACATCCAATGTTGGGTGTAGGCCTTCCCTTTTTGCTTCCTCAGATTTCTGTTTTGCACTATCCTAATCCATGCTGATTCTACTGATCAGCAATTTCAGGTGCATGTGGAAAAATGCTGAATGATGTAATGAGTAACTTTTCCTGGTTAACTTTTAAAGAGGTTCAAGTAGTACTTTGAGAGATTTCTTGTGGCATTTTCATGTGGCATTTTCATGTTTAATATCATTCACTTATCAATCCTAAGATATTGTTTAAGTAACAAAAAAGGAATGAAGAACAAGTAATGCAATAAATTGCTTTATACCAACGCAGCTAATAATGACTATGTGAACTCTGGTTCTGAGAGCATGATCAATTGAGTATAAATTATTGTCCTTCCAGCCCCACATGATGAGCCATGTCGCAGAGTACCAAGAATAGGCCCTCCAGCTGCAAAGATGAGTGACCTAGCTGTTGTAAGATAGCAGAAGTCCCATTACTCCAGGATTCTTACTTGAAAGCATCTTATTGTCCTCAAGAAAGGCAAGATCTTTATATAACTTCAGGAATATTAAGATCTTAATCAGGCCCAGGAATGTTCACATTGTGATCCTTGACAACATCCTGATGCTTCTTCACTACAGAGGCTGGTTTGGATCCAGTTGGATGCCTACATCCTTATCATCCTCTTGCCACAGCATGACTATCTTTCACTGCTTCATTCTGAAAGAATGGTGTTATCAGTTCAGGATTTCTGCCTTTCACCTTAACCAAGAGCTAGTTTATTGGACTCAAAATCTCACATATCAAACTCTCACATGGATGCATCCCTACATACCTTAGATGTCTGGTGGGGCACACTCTACTAGCTGTTCCTGACTGTGAAGAAAAGTCTCTATTTGTAAGGGGACAACTAAGTTGACAAATAATGCAGGAAATTATGCAGGGTTGGGATGGTTAGATTTGCATTATTTTCTGTTGACTGAATAATGTACAGTTCAATGTGAATCAGCCTGAACTTCTTTCCCACAATCTATACTTTTTTCCTTTACCACTGGGGCTTATACCTTTTTTAAAAAAAAATCAAATGTTTTCATGTCAGTCCAGGTGGTATAATTGCTTGAGCTGATGCAGTGATTGACTAGAAGCTGCCTCTCTCAGCTTCCAAGTTCAAGGTGGGGAGAGAGGAAGCAAACGGGCACTTGCAGGGTGTCAGTTCCCCTCAACCAAGCCCCCCTTGTTTCCAATTAGATTTTTTAAATAAGGTTTGGTGCCAGCATTGATGCACTAGAGCACCTAAGAGATGTGGGGGCGGGGGCGAGGAGAGAGAATAAACAAAGAGAGGGGAAATTGGCAGCAAGGCCTTGTTTGCAGCTTGTTAAAGTAGTTCTGCTGTAGCCATGCCTCCTGCAAATCTGGACAACTGCAGCAGAGGTGTCTTAACAAGTGCTAATAAGCACAGGTTGGCAATTTCCTCCTCTTTCTCTCTCTGCTGACCCCTGTATGGTCAGCTGAAGTGAATTAACCTTGGAAAATCTGACTTCTTAGGTGGTACCTCACGGTGGATCCATTCACATTTTCCCCACTATATAGTCTCACCCAGAGTCTGCTTTCAGAGTTTAAGGCAGATATGGTTTGCTGTCTTGAAATAATCTGTCATACATGTCTATGACAAACGGGCCAAATGTCAAGTAGCTAGAAGAGTTGGTACACACTCACACCATGACTTCCTCAAGGGAATGCTTGTGATGAAATTTTGTCACATTGCTCTCTGATTACAGCTTTCTGCAGTCATCCAGCACTACAGTTTCTGTGTTTAGGCCAAGGGGGACACTTCCTGAGAACTGTGCTGATGTACTTGGTTTCATAGGCTGTGCTCTGATAACTTAGCTTGCTACTCTCCCATGTATATGACTACACAGAACTTATAAAGAAAGAGAGCAGGTTACTTACTTATAACTGTGGCACTTTAAGTGATGCAGTCATGTAAGTCGCTCTCCTTCCCAGCTGTATGTGCTAGTACTCCTGCTGTCACTTGCACACAATACCTAAGGAACTAAGCAGGAAGAATGGACAGTATGCACAGGGAGTGAAGGTAGGAAGCTCACCAAAATAGTAGCCTGGCTCTGGAGATATTCGGCATAGGCACAGAACCCATAGGTGCAACTGCACAGATGATGATTTCAGGGCAAGGAAATGAATTTTGCAACTTTTCAATCCTGGAAAAAGACAGAAAAACAATTCTCCTTTTTCCTTCACAGAGACATTTCTCTGTATGAGTCCCCACACACACACACATACCTAAACATTTTGTGGGAAATCTCTTAGGACCTCTCCGATCTCTCATAGTCTTTTTTTTTCTCTTGAAAGAATGTCAAGCTGCACAGGATTATCACAATTCCTGCACAGAATGCCATATTTTCTGTTCAGGAATAACTAGAAAGTGCACAAGCTGTACAAGATTGGGCAGTTTCACATGCGAAGGAAGGAAGGAAGGAAGGAAGGAAGGAAGGAAGGAAGGAAGGAAGGAAGGAAGGAAGGAAGGAAGGAAGGAAGGAAGGAAGGAAGGAAGGAAGGAAGGAAGGAAGGTAGGTAGGTAGGTAGGTAGGTAGGTACGTTTGGGGTGAGATTGGTGTCTATTTTCTTGAAGAGTTGGAAAATCTCACTGATACAAGGAGAACTTATCAGGAAGTTTTGGCATGGCAAAACTCAGAAAATTGCTGAGAACAAGACCTTTTTTTAGTACCTGCTACATCCCTAATTCAGAGAACCTGAGTTTGCAACCCATTTTACACAGCAAGCAGACTCATCTTGTTTTTATAGTGTCATGACCTGGCAAAACTGAGGATACGATAAGAAACAAGAACCAGTAGAAGCTAGGTACTGAATGTCACATATTACTGGGACTTATTGGACAATCTGCTGGCTTCACATCCCTTCTCAGTTACATGGCTGTTTTGCCCACATCTGTTATATCAATCTCTGTTCTCCATTCCTTTTCTTTTATCTTTCCAGGTGACCCTGAAGATGCTGCTGCTGACGGTGGTTGTCAGCATGTATAAGAGCTTTTTCATCATAGTAGGAATGTTCCTGCTGTTGCTTTGCTATGCTTTTGCTGGAGTGGTTCTGTTTGGCACTGTGAAATATGGGGAGAACATTAATAGGTACAACTTTTTTTAAAAAAAAACGCCATCAGAAATTAATGAATCTGTGGTATTATTGTTTTAAAGATAGATTATCCCTTGCATTGTTGAGATCCTCAGGAAATTGGAGTGGCAAGAAATTCATGCTGTTGAAACCATGTCCCTGTGGCAAGCATCAGAATCTATATTAGTGCATTATAGTTGAGGACAGACAAAATACACATTTTACTACTGTTGGAATATGATCGCAATATATGTAGCAGTATATGTACCCCACGCTGTTTGATAGAAATGTCTTGCAGGCCAGGGAGAGAAACAGATAGATCACTTCACAAAAGGCATGATCTTTCCTCTCTCACAATAGTCAGCATACTATTAGTTAGAGTTGGTCAGGAGCTAGAACTGGTCAGAGTAGTTGGGGCTCATGGGGAGAAGGAAGAGTTTTCATTGCTTTGACTTTTTTGTCCTAATTTGTCCTTGTGGAACACTGAACTCAATTTTTTTTTATGTGTGTATTTATTTAAAAACAGGCATGCCAATTTTTCCTCAGCTGGTAAAGCCATTACTGTACTCTTCAGAATAGTCACTGGAGAAGACTGGAACAAGATCATGCATGACTGCATGGTAAATGGAACACAATTATAAAACAGAGATAAACACTGAGGTTACTCAACATCTGACATCTTACATATGCCTTAACCATCCTGTGCTTTTAACAAAACAACCGGGGGGGGGGGGGGGGGACCGCTGCCATCCTTCACGCAAAGCTTCCTTGTTCTTTCTATTATAGCAGGGATGGGCAACTTACGTCCCTCCAGGTTTTGCTGGCCTAAACCTCCAACCAATCCTAAGCAGCATAGCTAGTGGTGAAGGATCATGGGAGTTCCACTCTAGCAACATCCGGAAAGCCACAAGTTGCCCACCCTTGTGTTACAGGAATGAAGGCTTAAGCAGTTAAGCCCAGAGAAATATGTCAGCAAATGTGCCTGTATTTTGCCAATCTAAATAAGCTGCGATTTATAATAATTGCTTCACAGAGAGAGAGAGAGAGCATGAGATGGAGACAACATTATATCTTCTGGAATATATCCTTAGGTGAAAATCAGATACAAAAGTACTACATCATCCTTTCTCTGTTCTTATTTTTCTGATGCAGTCCCAGTGTGTGTGCACAAATGGTGTGTTGTTTTTCTCTCGGACCACTTTCTCTTAGAATTGAATTATAAACACACTATTCTGTACACATTAAGGATCAAGGGATTCTGCTGTTTAAGTGCAGTTTGTCCTTCTCCCCATAGGCCATGGTGGTGTCTTTGTGGGGGGAAAGCAGCAATGTTTAAATCTTTTTTGTTTGGAAGAGAAATGAAAGTGCTGTCATAGTTCTCTATCATTGAGCTGTAATTTACCTCTCGGTTATTAGAGTTCTAATCTCTAAGAATAATTGGACAGTGATATTAACTAACTGTAAGCTGAGGACAAAACAAAGAAACATCCTGATCACCCAGTGCTTAATTAAATCAGTTAATTAATTAAAAAGTTATTAATTAAATAACTTTTTTCTCTACAACTCCCAGAATCCTCTAGTCCACACGTACTCCAGAAGAGTAACGTTTGCAAATACATGCACAAATACATGAGCAGAGTATAGTATATAGCGGAGGTGCTGTGTGTGCGTGCAACTGTAGCCTTTGTTGGAAACAGGATACTAGTCTAGGCAGCAGGGCTCTTCTGTCTATCCATCCTTTGCCAGGTCACATAATCTCCATCTAGAGATAGAGACTCTCTCACACACAGAGGGAAAATGTGCATCTCATGGTGGAAATGGGAAATAAAAGCAAATTGCACTAGCAAACTCTTCCATGATGGATACCCCCTTCTCCCCCCCCCCCCCCAATGTGGTTTTCTCCTCAGCAGAGTTATGCTTCTTACTCAGAAGCATAATTACCTAGAGTAGGATGGAAGGTAAATAGTGGGCAGAGAGGAAAGGAAATCTGCACCTCTCATCAGTACCCCACTCTTTCTACACAATCACTTTTAGCCCTTAACTCTTTTCTTGGCATCGGAGTATTGTTAACTCTTGCTGCTCTTGCTGTCCCATTAATGCCATTGTGGCTTCCCCATTGTGATATATGTCTAAGTGGATGCATGTGCATATGTCGGTTTAGTTGAAAAAACTCGCCATCATATGCTTTTATAAAATTAATTAATTGTTTTCCTTTAAAGGTTCAGCCTCCTTTTTGTACACCAGATAACAGCACATACTGGAAGACAGATTGTGGGAACTACGCTGGCGCTCTTATGTATTTCTGTTCATTTTATGTCATCATTGCCTACATAATGCTAAATTTGCTTGTGGGTAAGTCTCAGTCATAAAGTGTGGTAGTAGAAATAAGTGTTACATATTTTTGCCACACACACACACACACACACACACACACACACACACACACACATATATATTTGCCACATATATATTTAATAATAATAATTGTGTGTCATCAAGTTGATTCTGACTTATGGCGATCATTTCCAGGGTTTTCTAAGTATAGAATATTCAGAGATGGTTTACTGTTCCCTTCTTCTGGGGGTGACCTGGGACTTTGCAGCTTCCCCAAGGTCACTCAGCCTGGCATTTTCCCAGGAAGCACAGTGAGGAATCGAACTCCTAACCTCTGGTTCTTCTTCATGGCCTCTGTGAATCACACCCTGGGTGATTCGCGTCTGCGCGGAGCCTCATCGGAAGATTCTAGAGCTTCTGCGCTAGCAATAAACACATTAGAATATGCCCCTCCCCACCCATATACCTTGGCGCCAAGCATCCCCTTTCAGTTTCTTTCAACCGCCGCGTTGAGAGCCTCATAATGATGATTCTGTGAGTAAAAGAGAAAGAGAGCTTATTCTTGATTCCTTCCTGTTATCAGTCTTTTTTCTTTTAAACTATTAGATCAAACTCTTTATCATCAGAGATTTTTCCTTTCCCCTTGCTCAGCCTCCGGCCACAGCACACACACACCCTCCAATCATCGGTTTTTCTCCTCAATTATTTTCTCCTATTCATGACCCCTTTGGGCCCGTTTAAGCACTGCATTGTCTGTGATAATATGATCCCACTTTCCGACGGACACACTAAGTGCCTTTTCTGTTTGGGAGAACAACATCAAACTTCCTCCTGTACCCATTGCAAAAAATTTAAGCGCGGAGTTCTTCGATCTCGCCTCTCGAGGCTAAAACTCCAACTTTGGGAACAATCCTTACAACCAGTTCAAATGGCCCAACCTCTCTGTAGGGCCTCTTCCCAAACCAAAGCAATGGAAAAAGCCGTTAGTGAATCATCGAAACAACGTCCATCGGCTACACCAGCTCATTCCGATTCTCCATCTGCATCGTCTAAGACCTCGAAGACACACAAATCAAAACCCTTGATACCAAAGTCCTTGACTTCGAAAACAACTTCTAAATGTTAGAGACCTACTGAAGCTGCTCCAGCTCCGGAGCCTGTTCCTCCTAAACGAGCTAAACAGTCTAAACCTACAGACATCCCACCACAACTCTCTGAATCAATTTCAGTCGGATCTCCCTCAGATGATGACAGACGTCCGTCCCATCAACCCTGTTCTCAGTCTCCAGAATGGGATGATAGAGTCGACCAACTAACGTCCTCTCCTCCCAGTCCACAACCTTCCATTCCTTCCAGCAATCCTTCGGTTATTCCATCGCCCAAGGATTCCCATCCCGAACGGCTCGACACCGTTCCATATTTGATGCCCTTGGATCGCCCACCGATCCCTAACCAGAACTGTCGACATCAACAATCTCGACAGCTCGCTTCATCGTTTGTGGTTCAAACCCACGCTCAGCATGCGCATCGGGTTACCATTTGCCCCGACCAGTGCTCTGCTCGACAAACTGCACCAACTAGTCGACCAGGTGTTTTACCCAGTTCGATAATACCATCTAGTAGTCGGCCTACCTCTCGACAACCATCGGTATCGAAGCAGCCACATCACTGAGAGGTGACTATACCTCAACCTGCTCCCCACTTGGTATCGAAAAAACCTCGGACAGTCGAGCAGATTTCATCCACACGTGAGGCTTTTACAGCCCCAGCCTCCTGATACTTTCCTACTACAATAGATGACGGAAATCACTCTTCACACTCGGCATCGCCAACGTCCATTTATTCTACTCCTATGCCATTGCATCAGCAACCTCCATTTCGACATCACAGAGACACAGGATCTGATATCGACGATCCTCGATATTCATCCTGGTCCCTGGACACTCGCTCCATTCCATTACATCAACACAGTTCTCGTTCTCCGGTAAATCCAAGTCATCGACCCCGGCACCGTTACGACACCAAACTCGACACCAAGGTCCATCCTTACCAATCGAGGTCCGTCAACGCTCAACCACCATCTTTTCATGTCGATGATCCTCGACATTGACAGATGTCCATGGACATGCCACCTACATCTTTTCCAACTCTTAACCGGCAATACTACGAAACTCAGCCTCTCGACACCAAAGTCGATCGACAGTCCGTCGACTCCAGACGCGACCTCGATGGCTCTGACCATGGATCTCAGCCGCAGACTCCATCGGTGTTACTTACCTCTCCAGAGTCAGACATTGTCGATACCGACCCGCCGTCACCAGCAGAGGATTTCCCAACCTATGCCCAACTTATGATTTGCATGGCTAAATCCCTTGATCTGCAAATCCACCGACCATCGACAGAACCAGCCGATCATCTATATACAACCGTATAGATATAAAAATGTATTTTTAGAGATCCGATCTCTAAAAATACAACCACTCCGGTACACATATCGATGTTGCCATCTCTCCTTAGTACTGCACAGAGATCCTTGACAAAACCAGCTTCCTCCCATACCATGTCTAAGCGGATTGATAACCTCTATAGAATCCATGACCCAGGAGCCATTTTCCTCCAAAAACAACCAGCTCCAAATTCTATATTTGTCGAAGCCTCTCGATCGAGATCTTGACACCGACAATCTCTCATACCACCAAATAAAGACAGCCGATGAAAAGACTCCGTGGGTAGATGGCTTTACTCTTCCGCAGCCTTCACCATGCGAGTCGCTAATTATCAAGGAGCCATGGGAGCTTACCAACGCTTCCTCTGGGACAACATGTCCACCTTTATTGAATCCCTGCCAGAGGATAAAAAGATACTAGCTCAAACCTTCCAACAAGAAGGTCTCTCCGTTGCTAAACAACAGATGCTTTCCGCCTGCCACACTGTAGACGCTACAGCCAAGTCCATGGCCACTTCAGTAGCCCTACGCCATTTTTCCTGGTTCAGAACGGCCGGCTTAGTCGAAGATGCTCGGGCACGTATCGAAGAACTCCCCTTCGATGGAGCAGGTCTTTTTCATGCTGAAACTGACGATATACTAGAGAACGTACAAAAGAAACGTTCAGCAGCCAGACGTTGGGGAGTTTACCCTTCCTACCAGCAACGTCCTCAGCAAAATCAATGGAAACGACCCTATAACTCGTACCAGAGGTTCCAACAAGACCCTCCACGACACACCTCTTACAATCCATACTTCAAAAACCAAAGAGCCAAAACCCGGCAACAGCCTGCCACTAGGCGGAATGACCGGAAACCCAAACACCATGTTGACGTTCCTCTGACCGAGATCGCCACCACCAACCCTGCCCTCTGGAAACACCTGCATGGGAATCCATTACCACAGATTCCTGGGTACTCTCCATCATCAAAAACGACTACCGCATCCACTTCTTCAAACTTCCTCCGACAACACACGTCTTTACTCCTCCGTCACAACCCCTGGAAGAAGAAATAACGAATTTACTTCTCAAAGATGCCATACAACCCGTCTATCAAAACAACACCGGGTTTTTCTCTCGCTATTTCACCGTCCCCAAGAAATACGGGGGTCTTCGCCCTATTCTAGATTTAAGATTATTAAACAGCTACATCGTCACCACAAAATTCCGCATGGTTACTCTAGAATCAGTTCTTCCCTTACTTCGAAAAAATGACTGGTTCACCGTCATAGACCTAAGAGATGCTTACTTTCATATTGCAATACATCCTGCACACAGAAAATTCCTTCGTTTCCAACTTGGATAACAAGCATGCCAATTCAAAAGATTCCCATTCGGCCTTGCAGCAGCTCCAAGAGTATTCACCAAGTGCATGGCGTCGGTAGCCGCCTACCTCAGACTTCAAAACATTCTCGTCTTTCCATATATCGATGACTGGCTCCTTGTAGCACACTCCCGTCGCAAAGCTCGATGAGACACCCATTTCACTCTCGCCTTTCTTTGCGATCTCAGTCTAACTATCAACGAACAAAAATCAACATTAAAAGCTACAAGGACTATACATTACATAGGCGCGTTCATAGACTCCACACGAGCTCGCGCGTTCCTCCCTGCAGAAAAAAGACAAAATCTCTTCACCTTACATCGCAGCTTCACTCCACATGCCTTGATACCTGCCTTAATGGTGCAACGAGTTCTAGGCACCATGGCCTCTATGACGTCAGTTGTACAACATGTGCGTCTCAAAATGAGATCTCTCCAATCCTGGTTTCTGGCCCTATTCAATCCACTAACAGACTCTCCCCACACTCTCCTAAGAGTCACTCCAGAATTGGCCTCTCAACTTCAATGGTGGCATTCCCGTACCAACCTTTCTATCGGGCAACCGTTCCAACAACCTCGCCCACGAATACAAGTCACTACCAACGCCAGTCGCACTGGCTGGGGGGCTCATTGCAAATCCCTCACAGTTCACTCCAAATGGTCTCACAGAGAAAAAGTGCTCCACATAAATGAGTTGGAGCTACTAGCCATCATAAAGGCCTGAAAGGCTTTCAGAAACCTTCTTGTAGGAAAAATGGTACAGATCGCCACCGACAACACCACGGCGATGTACTACATCCTAAAACAAGGCGGCACCCACTCCCCAGGTCTCCTCTACCTAGCGGTCGACCTCTGGGAGTGGTGTCTGCAACATCACATCTGTCTCACAGCCTTACACATCGCTGGTCAAGACAACGACCTAGCAGACTCGCTCAGCCGTACAGATGCCCAAGCTCACGAATGGGAACTAGATCAATCAGTATTCCGCCAACTATGCCGGAAATGGGGCACACCGACTCTCGATCTCTTTGCCTCCCGAGCGAATCAGAAACGCCAACTGTATTGCTCCCGAGCAGGAATAGGAAAACATTCCCAGGGAGACGCGTTTCTCGGCCATTGTCCCAAGACTCTTACCTACCTTTTTCCGCCGTTGCCTCTCCTCCACAAAGTTGTCGTCCGTCTACAACAAGACAAAACCAATGCCATCGTTATAGCCCCTTGGTGGCCGAGACAGACTTGGTTCCTAGTTCTCCTCAGTCTCTCATCAGACATCCACCATCTCCCCCGCCTGCCACACCTTCTCACACAGAACAACTCCCAAGTCCTACACCTGGAGTTACCTGTTCTGCACCCGGCAGCATGGAGGATTCTCCCTCGTTAATGAACGTTCTTCATCATGCCAAAAAACCATCCACAAGGAAAGCCTACCTGTACAAATGGAAGAAATTTCAATCCTTTACCAAATCTTCCTCATCATCCTCCATCAATCCATCACTTTCCACTGTTCTCTGCTTCCTCCTACATCTCAAATCCAGAGGCCTCTCCATCTCATCCTTGAGAGTCTACCTTTTGGCAATAATATCATACCAACTTCCAAATTATCCAGCAGCAAACTTCTTCAAACATCCAACAACGAAACGTTTTCTGAAAGGTCTCTCTCATATCTACCCCGATACTCGACCTCCCTCTGCACAATGGTCACTAACTCTTGTTTTGAAACAGCTTACCAAAGCTCCTTTTGAGCCATTAGCTACAACTGACTTAAGACTCCTCACCTTTAAAACAGCTTTTCTCGTAGCCATCACCTCAGCTCGACGAGCTAGTAAATTGGCAGCTTTACGCTATGACTACCCTTATCTACAATTTTTTTCCCGATAAGGTGAAGTTATTCATGGACATTTCCTTCCTCCCCAAAATTGTCTCTCAATTTCATCTTTCCCAGCCAATTGTCCTGCCTTCATTTTTTCCGTCACCTTCTTCAAACCAAGAAAAAATACTCCATACGTTGGATGTCAGAAGAGCTCTTGCTTTTTATCTCCAACGTACCCAAACTTTTAGACAGTCATCTCATCTCTTCATAAGCCATCAGCTACCTACAAAAGGCTGTCAGGTGACTTCCCAATCTATCTCCAGATGGGTCGCCTCTACCATTCATTTGGCTTATCAACTTGCTCGACAACCAGCCCCTAGAGTGGTTCGCCCTCACTCCACCAGGGCAGTGGCAGCCTCTACAGCCTTTCTCCGCGGCGTACCTCTTCCGGACGTCTGCGCCTCTGCCACTTGGGCACAGCCATCCACGTTTATCCGTCATTATAGACTCGACCTCCGGCAGAAGTCTGATGCGGCATTTGGACGTGCTGTTCTAGCCTCTACCTTGGCGTGACACCCTGCCTCCGGGTAAGACAGCTTATTAGTCACCCAGGGTGTGATTCACAGAGGCCACGAAGAAGAACGACAGGTTACCCACCTGTAATTGTAATTCTTCGAGTGGATCTCTGTGATTCACACATCCCGTCCGTTCTCCCCTCTGTCACACCATTGTTTGCTTACTATTAAGCGGCGGTTGACACAACTGAAAGGGGATGCTTGGCGCCAAGGTACTTATACGAGTGGGGAGGGGCATATTCTAATGTGTTTATTGCTAGCGCAGAAGCTCTAGAATCTTCCGATAAGACTCCACGCAGGCGCGAATCACCCAGGGTGTGAATCACAGAGGTCTACTTGAAGAACTACAATTACAGGTGAGCAACCTGTCGTTCCTAAACCACTGAGTATAGAGTAGACCTAGTGAAATCAGTGGGCCTTAAGTAAGTAATTGCTGACTTAAGGCCTATTGATTACAGTATGAGTATTCTAATTTTGTCTACATCTGGATCCAGTGCTGTATTTAGAATTCACTCCTCATTCTCTGAGGACACTTAAGTTGTTCGTAACTCCAAATTGTAAATATAGTAATAGAAATAACAATGAAATAACAACAGACATGAAACATTTCACTGAAAAAATAAATATAGAGTTTAGGTTTTTTTTTAAATAAAGTTTTGGAATCCAGAAGAAAGCAATAAAAGAACCCACAAAGACCCAGTAGGCGTTTTAAGGCATTTTAAGCATGAAGGAATGAATTCTAAGCAAATGCTCTGAGAAGCAGAATCCATAGGAAAGATGCCCCCAGAGAAAGCCCCAAGAGGGAGTGCACAGGGGAGAAAGCACTCACTAAAGAGTACTAAATGTAAGGAATGTCAGTTCACTCAACTTTTGAACTCTCTATATAAAATACACTGCAGGATAACTTTCCTCCCATTTTGTATGTGTAGGATTTCAGCTTTTATTTTTTTAAAGGAAAATTGAAATATTGCTCTTTGTTCAGCAGTAAAGAAATAAACATATTTCATTGAGAAAGCTAACTTGTAGTTCGATACCATTAAGAAGACAAATATTTCCCACTTGGTGGGTAAGCAGAGAGTGTACTTGTGGGCTTAGGAAAGCCCTTTATGCTTTTCTAGTTGTGTTCCTGGAATCTCATTCATGTCCCACTGAAGTCAGTGGAATATTGCCAGATTTTAGTTTGAAACATATTGAATTGTAATTATTACTAATAGATTAAATTACCTTATATAAATATATATATAGGATTACATATCAACATATTAGGTATAATAGTATGAATTACTAAATATAAGGTAAAGGTTCCCCTTGACAATTTGTCCAGTCGTGTCCAACTCTAGGGGCGGTGCTCATCCCCGTTTCCAAGCTGTAGAGCCAGTGTTTGTCCGTAGACAGTTTCCGTGGTCACGTGGCCAGCGCGACTAGACACAGAACGGCGTTACCTTCCCACCATGGTGGTACCTATTTATCTACTCGCATTTTTACATGCTTTCGAACTGCTAGGTTGGCAGGAGCTGGGACAAGCGACGGAAGCTCACTCCGTTGCGTGGATTCGAACTGCTGATCTTTCAACCTTGCAGCCCAGAGGCTTTGCGGTTTAACATGCAGCAGCACCACGTCCCACATTACTAAATATAGTTTGTATTATTATGAAATACAGTAATATGAAATAGGCATATTCATATTTGTTCATTTTGCCAGCTTTATGAATCCTAGTGAATGTTCACTCCTTAATTATTCTTTAGTTATTACCATTGAACATATAAATTCAACACTCTCAAAATGTGTTTACTGTTTTTGTTTCTTCAGCTATAATAGTGGAAAATTTCTCACTATTTTATTCCACGGAGGAAGACCAACTCTTGAGTTATAATGATCTTAGACATTTTCAAATTATATGGAACATGGTTGATGATAAAAGGGAGGTAAGAGATTTCACTGCAGTTCCACACGTTCTCTTCAGTACTTGCCTTGTGAATGAACTGTCTGAAAGAAAAAGCAAATAAAGGGCATTGTGTTTCTTAACAGAACTGGATGTCAACCTTCATTTCATGTTAAGAGGAGCAGGAAAATGAGTCTTCTAAGTTCAGTAACTTTCAGTCTGTATGCTCAGACACATGTGAGCTTTGAAAGTGTTACTGCATTTACATTGGCCTATAGTAAGACAGCAGCCATGAAATTAAAAGACGCCTGCTTCTGGGGAGGAAAGCGATGACAAACCTAGACAGCATCTTAAAAAGCAGAGACATCCCCTTGCCGACAAAGGTCCGCATAGTCAAAGCTATGGGTTTTCCAGTAGCGATGTATGGAAGTGAGAGCTGGACCATAAAGAAAGCTGACCGCCGAAGAATTGATGCTTTTGAATTGTGGTGCTGGAGGAGACTCTTGAGAGTCCCCTGGACTGCAAGGAGAACAAACCTATCCATTTTGAAGGAAATGAACCCTGAGTGCTCACTGGAAGGACAGATCCTGAAGCTGAGGCTTCAATACTTTGGCCATCTCATGAGAAGAGAAGACTCCCTGGAAAAGACCCTGATGTTGGGAAAGTGTGAGGGCAAGAGGAGAAGGGGATGTCAGAGGATGAGATGGGTGGACAGTGTCACCGAAGCTACCGACATGAATTTGACCAAACTCTGGGAGGCAGTGGAAGACAGGAGGGCCTGGCGTGCTCTGGTCCATGGGGTCACGAAGAGTCGGACATGACTTAACGACTAAACAACAACAACAATAGTAAGAAAAGGGTTGGACAAATGCTTCCATATTGCTAAATTCTGTCTTTTAGGAATAACAGTGACATTGGTGGAGTAGTAAATTTTGAAGCTCAAACATTCATCATAAGAGTGTCCATAGCAATGCCCCCAAAAGGAGTAAAAAAAAAATACAGGTGGCTACCAATAAGCCAGTTCTTATCCCAACCAATAGAAAATATTTTGTAAAGCTAATAGGTGTTAATGACCAATTCAAAACCAAGCCACCCTGAAATATTTTGTATTACAAGAGGACTAGTCTGAACAATATCGTATTGCCTGCAAAATGGGTTCCAGTCCCTAGTCACTGTGAAGACTGAAGCTTAGCTCAGAGGGAGTATATTAAGTTAGCAAAAACTGTGAATTTTCCCTTCATATCACTGCTTACTTTAGTCATGGAAGAGCTATATTTTTTGCTTTAAAGGTTTATACTGGTCATTCTCTCAGCCTGGCCTTGAGCTTGAGCTAATTATGTTTATGATTTTTGGTTGTTGTTTTTTTTTTTTTTGCGAACTAGGCATCTTTCCCAGACATTCTGATCCGAGTGTGCCATATAGCTCTCAATAAAACAGGTCTTGCCTCTTCTGTGTAGGAGATTAGCTACTCCTGCTCCCATGCCTTCCTAACTTAGCTTCTTTTAGTTTCTAGAATGAAGGGAGACTTATGACAACCACTGCTAAACCATTGGCCTTCAGCCTGTTTTATAGGCTCGGGAGTTGGCAAGTGCCCCAACCAGTGCTCCACAGGAATGATGTCTGCTGGGCTGGGGTGGGGGGAGTACTCAGGCTACTCAGGGAGTACATCATCATCCCTATAATCAAAATACTGCTGCTGTCAAAAAAAAGGTGTCACAAGGTCCTCCACAGGAGCTGGAGTTGTTTCTGCATCACATACTACCCTCATGTGGACAGCTACCAGCCGCTTCCTCTTGCTACCAGAAGAAGACCTGGTTTTAATCCCTCTATCCACACCACATCCTTTGGCTTCAATTATGCTGGCTGTTTTTATCAGTAAGACCTTGCTGCAAGGGATCCTTGCTCATGAGGAACAGTGGGAGACATGCCCCCCCAAAAAAGTACCTGTAGTGCTCCTTGCATCCAGATCTTGTTGAAGACAATCTTGTTGATTTGCCACTGGACTAGAACAGAGAGGCACAGAATAAGGTATTAAGGTCCAGGCTTCTTTTGGTGGCATTTTGGAGCCACACACTAGTGGTGGTTCATTGCATGGTGGGGAGAACACAGGATTGTTCACAGTATGTGGAGGAGCCAAAACATGGGAGGGGGGTTACCATCCCTACTATTGTGCTGTCTGAGGTACCTGCCGTAGTTTTGTTAACGGTAGGGCCAGCCCCAGCTGTGCTTTGAACCTGCAACCATTGACATCCATGTACTGTTGTTTAATAGCCTGAAACTCTTCATGGCAATAACAGCATGGTTGTTCCTTTTTTTCCTAGGGAGTGATTCCTACCTTCCGCGTCAAGTTTTTGCTGAGGTTGCTGCGTGGGAGGTTGGAAGTGGACCTCGATAAGGACAAGCTCCTGTTCAAACACATGTGCTACGAAATGGAGAGGCTGCACAATGGTGGAGATGTAACCTTCCATGATGTACTGAGGTATATGGGATGGCACACGGAAGCAACAAGTAAGGCTGTAACTAAGGCCCACTTTCTTGGGAGTAAGCCTTATATAAATTAGCAGTGCTTACTTCTTGAATAGACATGTGTAGGCCTAGACTCTAAATTAATTACAATTGCTTTGGAAGTATTGCATATAAACAGATTGGCAATATAGACATTTTATAGGGACTGCAGAAAATATTCAATTAGGGAAATACGTGTTACTAAAAACTACTTTTCTAAATACACCTAGCCAATTCCCACTACTGTAGTCATCACATAATAACCACAGTTATCAGGTGGCATTTTGGATGCATGAAATTGATTAGATTGGCTATCAAAAAGGACTAATTGAAGGCATTATAGTACCAGCCACTTCATGGGGAGAAATACTTTATTTTTAAAAAATACCCCACCCAGTGAAGGTTGCTGGCCCTGGGCAAGATCATGCTTGTTGATGCTCTCATCATAAGAGCTGTAAACCATAATGAAAGTAGCAGAGCAAATGAAGTAGCTGGATGTACTTCTTCTACCCAGCCTAAAAGCCAGCTGGCATTCTCCAGCTGATTACCACTGATAACTAAGCAATTGCTGGTGAACGACATCTGGAAAATGCTACTGTTCTGTTTGTGGGCTTTCCCTAGATAGTTAGCAGATCACTATAGGAAACAGGACGCTAGGCTAGGGTCCTATCCAGCCAGGATCCTGTAACCCTCAATGCAGAATGTGGTTTGTTCCACTTTGCATTTGACATTTGCCTCCGTTCTCTCTAATGGGGTGGCTGCATAGTTTCTCAATTTTCTTCATTTTATAAATTATCACTGGATCACAGAGCTATCAGATAAACCTTTAAGAGTAAAATAAACATATCTTCCAAAGGAAATGTATGTTACAGCCACTATTTGTTCCTGTAAACAACACTGAAATAACCTTCTTCTGTTTTTTCTTTTGCTTATTAGTGTCGTTATTTTTTTCCCTAGCATGCTCTCATATAGATCTGTTGACATTAGAAAGAGTCTTCAACTTGAGGAACTGCTTGCCAGGGAACAACTGGAATACACCATAGAAGAAGAAGTAGCCAAGCAGACCATACGCATGTGGCTGAAAAAGTGCTTGAAGCGCATTAGAGCAGTAAGTTGTCCTTGTGTTGGGCATACTCCACCTAATTTTCATACTTAAACAGGTGTCATTAATTTTGAGAGAGCTTTGGATCATTCACGCTTCTCCAAATATGCAGTACTTTAAAACATAAGAGTTATTATTATTATTATTCCTGTTTATTTGTTTTATTTAGCACTGTGGTTATACATGCTTTATGTAGCAGCGTCAACGAAAGAAGACAGGTCCCTGCTCCCAAGATGTTTACAGTTTACATTTTGAAAGTGGGAAAGACGACAGAGAGAAAATGAGGAAAGAGATTAGCAGTGGCAGCCCATTTGGCATTTGGGGGTAGGGGATATAAAATATAAACTGCCCGCTTGAAAATCTTCAAGGCATTTCAAAGCAAGCTGAACCCCACTGTAAAATTAAACTTCTTGCTTAAACCAAAGGGTTGTGTTCACTTATGAGAATTTGTTTTGTTTCTAATTATGTAACTATATTTGGGTAGGAAAAAAAAACTTCTGCGGCACCAGTGATTCAGAAACAGAAGCTAGCCATAAATTTCATGAGCAGAACGGGAATTAATTCAAAACATTAGCAGCATCACTGTAGTGTTTTCAAATGAAGAATGCAGCTTTGCATCAGAAACACATTTTAAAAATTGATGAACCAGCAAGGCAGTACTCTGCTTACTATTTAGAGGCCATCTTCTGAAGTTGATTGGTACCTCTGAATGTGTGACAATTATTGTTAACTACACCTATTTCTACATCTCACTACTTTACATTTCAACAATTGAAAATCAACTTATAGGTTGGTATATTTTTGCACTGATACATCTCATACAAACATTGGTGAAATGAGCACATCCTGTATGAGGTTTGGTGGTGATCCATTAGAAATAATGCTTTGTTCTATTCTGGAGAGAGACAAACTCTAGTTTAGGGAGGGAAAAAGAAGAGACAGGGAGCATCGTTTTCCCAATTTGTATTTGCTGAAGCTGAAAATGAGTGTGCTGATTAGAGTGTCAGAGTAGTACTGTGGAGACCTGGTTTCAAATCTCCATGTGCCCATAAAGCTTATTTGGTGATCTTGGGCTAGTCACTAGCTCTTCAGCTAAATGACTTCTTAGCATTGTTCTGAGGATAAAAATTGGAATTCATGGATCTGCTTTGAGCTTCTTGTTGTAAATGTAACATACAACATTACTTGTTCCTGTTACAGCAATAACAGTCATGCAGCACTATCTACAGTCTCTTTAAAAAGTCAACAAGAGCTTGCCCTTGTCAAAAACTCTTTGGCTTTGTTTTTTATACCAATACTATCTATAGATAGTAGGCACATTAGTAAATCTGGTATTTCCAGTTCATACAGCAGATCGTTTTAATTGTGTTACAACCATTATAGATCCCTTTTGAATGCAATTTCACTGATACATAAAAATAGCACAGCATGAAAGTCACACTTGATATTTTTTTGAGGGAGTTTCTGCTGTCATCTGGTTAATCTTGTCTAGTGTCGAATTAAAAAATCACTAAAACCAATTGACTTCAATAGCCTCTAGGTGAGCTTTATAAAAGCTATTTTCTTCTAACTGACCATTTCCTTTTAAATAGCTCTTTAAATAGTCTGATAAGGCAGACTGGAACAAAATAAAATGGTACCTCTAGCTGTGTGAATGTGACTGCGCAGGAAGAGTGTATTGTAACTGTTTTAAAAAATCAAGGGAATGTGGAAAAAAGCAAACAGAAGTAGTCCTCAGTTTTTCAAAATGACTTTTACATTAAAAAATACGTCGTGTTTCATATTGTATTTTTATAGAAACAACAGCAGTCTTGCAGCATTATCCACAGTCTCCGAGAAAGTCAACAGCAAGAGCTTAGCCGCTTCCTAAATCCACCAAGCATTGAGACAACACAACCAAGTGAGGACATGAATGCTAATAACCAAGATAATACACAGCCTGAGGTATAGTTTTGTTCAAATCCTTATTCTCAACATATTGGTCTAAACCAGTACCTGGTATAGATAAAATATTTTTTTCTTCTTCATGGTCTGTGCACAGTCTCACAAAGGAGAAAATCTGACCTTGTGCAGAGCATCTTCAGAATATTCTAGAGCTTGACCTAGATATTTTTGGTAGCAGTGTATGCCCTACTCCAGAAGGCAGGAACACATTCTTCTTTAAGCAACAAATCCTGCACCTCTCTGCTCAAATCTTCTTTAAGTGCCACAATCGTAGCATTGCAAAGAATTTGTCTAAGGGTGCAACTACACTGGCAAGCTAAATCGGAGCAATTTGGTTTTGCTCTGACTTGATTCACAGTCTCTTTTATGGAGTATTCAGTTTAGGTGATCACACAGAGATCCTGGATTTTTTTGGTGCCAGTGACTACATTGGTCCTCAATCTGATGTAGTACATGCCCACATGTTTGAGATTTTTTTTTCTCTTTCCTATGTTTTGGTGCTTCTTTTCTATTCATTTTCAATTTTTCTAGAGATTAGGATGATGGTGGTGGTGACAATGATTTGTGACGTTTCTACCCTGCCTTTCCAGTACTAATATAGTGCTCAGGATAGCTGCAGAAAACAATAAAAATTAGTAAAAATAAATGTAACCATATAATGGTTAAAACCAAATAAAGCCAAATGCAACCCTAAAATCTGTTAAAATCAATTAAGTATACAAATAGCTAAAATCATCACCGTAAATTATACAACATTATGTCAATTTTAAAATATCAGTAGAAGCTGATTGCAAGTCAGAGGGGAGTTCCAGTGCCCTGGAAGATGAACCCATTCTGTAGACAGTACTATCTGTGGCCAAGATATTTCCCTGGCAGCCCATGCTTCAGGCAGCAAGGGGTACCTCATCACATTACTGCAGGATGAACCTCACCCCCATCTCCCCATCCATTGGCACTATGGACTGCTGGCAATTGGTGTAACTAACATCAGGTCCAACCAACCTTTCTTTCATCAGCCTGATCTGACCAATGTGAAGATGACGGGGACTCACCCTATCATGTGCTGTCACAGATTATCCTAAAATCTTTGTACCAGTGATTAATACAAATGTACTAGTGAATCTAAAGAGTAGAGCCTTTAACCACTTGTGGCACAGTGGTTAAACTGCAGTACTGCAGCCAAAGCTCACAACCCAGGATCAATCCCAGATAGTCAGCCTGAGGCTGACTCAGCCTTCCATCCTTGTGAGGTTGGTAAATTGAGTGTCCAGCTTATAGGGGGGGGGGGGGGGAATGTGTAGCCTGCATAATTAAATTGTAAACCACCCAGAGATTGCTTTAAGTGCTATGGTGTGGTATATAAGCAGCACACTTTGCTTTTTTTGCTTTAAACCACAACCAAAAAAGGGTCAACAATGAAAAGATACTGTTTTCGTTAAGTTTATGTCATATGTCATTAAAAGTGTATTTGATATTTTCTCGTTTTCTTGTTCCTTGTTGTATTCAGACAAGTAGTCAGCAGCAACTTCTCAGTCCAACACTTTCTGACAGAGGAGGATATAGACAAGATTCTACTGAAGCTGGTAAACCTCAGCGCAAGTTTGGGCAGTGGCGTTTGCCATCAGGTAAGTGAAGAAGAGTGTCATAATAATAATCATGTGCTGTCAAGTCAATACCATCTTCTGTAGACCCTTTTCAGGGTTTTCCAGGTAGAAAACATTCAGAAGTGGTTCATTCTTCTTCTGGGGGCACCCTAGGACTGTGCAGCTTGCCCAAAGCCACACAGGCTGGCTGTACTCACAGGAGACATATTAGGGAATAGCACTCCCCATCTCTGGCTCCACAGCCAGATACCTAAGTTACTGAGCTATCCAGCCCACAAAGAGTATCATAAAGGATGCAAATGTCAACTGAACTTGGAAAATGTAACTCAGAGTTTTTATGTAATGACACAAGTCAGAAAAACACCAAAAAGGGTGTGAGAGCATGTTCCCCCATAGAGAATAGAGATTGATAGATAACCCTCTCTTATTCTGCTCCATCTCTACCAGAATGGCCTATAGCAGTAAGTTTCAAAGTTTCTGCCATCAGGGAACACTTCCCACAACACTTTGTGTGTTTTGAAATCTACATGCATCATTAGCAGATTTCCTATGTATTGAAAAGAACCTGGAGCACTCATGGTAAACAAACAGTCTTCCTAAGAAGCTAGTTCACCATTATATATGTTCTCACTGAGGAGCCTCTGGGAAACATCATCAGATTGGTAGGAACATAGTTTGAAAAGTGTTCGTCTATAAGAAACAGTCTCCCTAAGGGGTCTTTAGGATTAATGTTGAAATGAAGGTCGGGGGAGGGGGTAAGGGCTATCTTCCTTAATGAACACCAGCCTGCCTGCCATAAAACAAGGTTCAACTATTAATTCACCTGCTCCTTAAAACATACATGATGCTTGCCCTAAATGGGAAAAGAAAAGGGAAGTAAGAAAACAGAACAGATAGCAATGAAAACTGCCACCTTGCTACTTCCACACCAACTGAATAGAGCTAGTAGAGCTTAGCAAGAGTTTCTCCACCATGATGTCTCCCCTCCAACTCATAGGATTGCTTGGCCTACATGAAAGAAGTCTGCAGTAGTAAGTAGTCTTCTGTTTGCCATCCTAGCTCCAAAGCCAATAAGCCATTCAGTGTCTTCAGTCAATCTACGGTTTGGTGGCCGTACAACCATGAAGTCTGTCGTGTGCAAGATGAATCCCATGTCAGATGCAGCTTCCTGTGGATCAGAAGTCAAGAAATGGTGGACAAGGCAACTCACTGTTGAGAGTGATGAAAGTGGAGAGGATCTGCTTGATATCTGACTGAGGTGGGGAAGTGTCCGTTGAAGTCACCCTTATGCAATGCACCTTTGGAATAAAATCTTTTGTGTGTGTGTGGTTTAAAATTGCAGATCTGATATATGGACAATTGTTATCAAGACAAGCTTTTGAACCCGTTGTCTTTCAACTTGGCAAGCTATACCAGCTACTAATTGTTTTGAATCTAGTCTGTAGGTTTATTGTTAAGAACAATAACAAGAACTACAAATTATTGCGATGTTCATAAATGACAGATTGCATTTAGCTTCTATCCCAAGAATCATGAGACTCACTCCAAGTTCACAGCAGGAGATTCTGTCTTTCTGCAGTATCACTACATTGCATCCCAAGCTGCTTTTTAAAGTTGGGTGGGACAGGAACTTTGAAAGCAAGTTGATGTTGGATGTCAACAATTGGTAAAATCCAAATCTACCCATCTGGTATGAGAATCCAATCTCTGATGGTTACTATCAAAATGGTCAACAATTCTAAAAATATGTGCAAGCAATGAGGACGCAATAATTTTGTTGAGCATGCTTTGGGAGAAATATTACATTGAAATGGATCTATTCCAAAGAAAATATTTGTATGGAATTATGTCTTAGTGCTCTCAAACATTTGGGTTTAGATAAGCACATATAATTTACACAGGATTTATATTTTGTATTGTTTTATACATTTACTTGTTTATGAATGTTAGTTGGTTTAATTTTCTATAGTAATTTTGTTAACCACCTCCTCCTCCTGAATAATCTATATACATTTTAAAAAGAAAGATATATGAATTGCAATGAGGGACCCCTATGAAAGCATATTTAAGAAGTTTCATTTTGTTGATTTTGCATCCAAGTATTTGTTCAGAAGTATTGGTTCTGTCTCTGCCCCAGTCACATATTTTGCATGGAAACAATCACTATATCAATGCAAGAACAGTACAATTCCTCTTGTTCTTTTTCCAATCCTTTAACAGTATCGAGTATTAGTACTAATGAATGGTACGTAGGTTAGCACAAAATTCACTTTAAATTGCAGTATTTTTACAACATACAGATCCTGACTCACAAATATTTACCTTTTCAATTTGCAAAATATAGGGTGGTGTGTTTAATCAGAAAATAGTTCATTGGGTTTTTAATAATTCGTTTTGATTATTAATATAAAGCCCTTAAAGTGCAATGCACAAACTTCCTGACCATATACTTACTGAATATGTTTCTAATACTGTCATCTCTGCTGATATAAATAACTTGTGAGACCTAGAACAGGGGACATCGAATCCTGAGTTTGGTTCATTCCTGTAGCTTTTTAATAAATAAGTATTCAGAGCTATCCCTGGTGAGCAGGCTGTGTAATTTAAGGGATATATGTTGCTTAACCTGACAAGGTCCATCATGTGCACATGCCTGTGTATGACATGGGATACAGCACCTTTTAGGCATCTGAAGGACCCTCAGAAAGATAATCTGTGCACAGAAATTTGATTCTCTGCCTGATCTCCTTGCTGAAAACCGACAGCTATTCTTACAGAGATTAAAGAACTTTATTGTTTAAATATTCTACTACGTGAAACATCATCACTGTTAGCTATCTGTGTATTCCTCATGTGATGTTGATACTTAAATTAATGCAATTATCAGGTTCCCTGTCCTTGTCAAGATGTTTTTTTCTTTTTCTTTCAATGTTTGGGAAATGTTTAACACAAATTGTTATTGAGGGTGGT
Organism: Intellagama lesueurii; assembly: GCA_037013535.1. Taxonomy (NCBI): domain Eukaryota; kingdom Metazoa; phylum Chordata; class Lepidosauria; order Squamata; family Agamidae; genus Intellagama; species Intellagama lesueurii. Next base: position 106,476,240 of record JBAJHW010000003.1, read on the forward strand.
AAGGTTATTGACATGTTTGGGAAACAAGATATCTGTTTTAACATTCAGTTTTCCCTGACAAATGTGGCAACTCTTGAGTTCAAGTTCATTTGTGCAAAGAGTGGCACTGAAGGAACATCTCTAGAACACCCAGTCACCAGACAAACTTTGGTACATGCCTGAGTCCCATAGAGAGATGCCTGAGACACATTTGCTCCAGAGCAGATTTAAAGAGATCAAAGGCCATAAAGGAAAGCTAGAGGGGGACTTGTCTCTAACTGCTAGCCTATTACAACAGCTAAACTGGAAATATGCACTCCTAGTAACAAGGATACCACTGCTGGCAGAGACTAATCTCATGTATCAAAACACACAACATACTCCAAAATGGCCATCCAACTGCCTATAGTTTTGTGTTTGCCAAATTTATTTACAAACAGGATTTACTACCTCTGATATGTCCTACACATATGCACACACCCCTGCATTTGTGCAAACTAAATCTAATTTATGGTACAAAATAGAATTCACTTTTAGTTGCCACTGAGACAGATGTAATCTTTCTAAGAATAAGGTTTCCAGGATGATGTAACAGGATGTTACACCAGATCAGTGTATAGACCTCACCAAGAAGGGGGAAACTCACTTGCATATCTTTATAGGGTTTTATATTCTTCATTACTAATTATGCTGCTGTTGAAAAACGAACGGCAACATAGCACAAGGGAGCAGTTGTTAAGATAGAGTTACTGTCCCGATATCATGTTCTTGCTTTATATTTTGTTATGTCAAAAGGATTCAAGTTCTGGCAAGACTAAGGCTGTAATCCTGTGAGTAATTACTTAGAAACAACCCCCACCAAATATAGTGAAACGTGCCACTGAGTAAACATGCATAGGTTTGCACTGTAAGTGGAATCCTTGGACTTCTCTTTCCAGTATATCCAGATGTCATATAGGGTGTGACCAAACTGTGACGAATAACAGCCATCTTATTACTTCTACAGTTAAATGTAGTAGAGGAGAAGGAACAGAATTCTGACACCTTCACACAAACAACTGTGATTTTAGGGTTTTGTATCTGCTTCCCAACCTCAGCACCTTTGGGATGAGACCTTTGCCACTACCACTATTTCCTATGGAAATTACATTGTTCAACTATGACTTGGCCTGGATTTTCTGAGACTCACCGAAAACATCGGAATTCATTAATGACATACTGATTGAAACGAACAAAAACTAGAAAATGCCCATGTGCTCCAGTCGCCTTATGGACAAAAAAAAGCCCCAGCAACAAAGGTTGTTTTAATGGGGTTATTTGTGCATTTGCTTTGAACACAACTTTTGTTTGAAGCAAAAGATGTGTTTCCACAGACTCCAAAGACATTTGGTTCATAATCAACATTTTGGCCACATGTTATTTTAAATGCTGTTGCCTTCAAAATGTTATGAAACATTTGTCTATGCGTACCTTTTCCTGATTAAGTTTCACATACAGATGGAAAAGAAGTCTGAGTTCCTGCAGTATGTTTCCTATGTGCTTTCTGCTCTTCAAATTAGGTTGGGTCAAGGATCTATAGAAAACATAATTTCTATTATGGTCAGGGACTTTTGTTTCGTCTTTTATGTCTGTTCCTTTGAACTTCAGATTTTGTACAAACAAACAAAAAAAGAGACAACAAGAGTGTTACCTGGATTTATAAAGTATGTTTTCTTGAACTTTCAATAATGTTCTACATTACAGAAACTTTCCTAGTTGTTACTATGACAAATGTTCTTTTTAAACTTCTGGCAAACCTTATTTTGCCATAATGTGTCAATAAAAGTGAGTTGCCTTCAGCAGTGTCTTTCCTCAACATTTCAATTGCTGCCCACTTGCTGCATGTGATTCATGTGCTTGATGCAATGATTCAGCGATATATTTATTAATTTAAAACTTAATACTAACTTTCTACCAAGTACTGGCTTCTTAGCAGCTGAAACAATTACCATTAAGACAGATATACATTTTAAATTGAACAGGCGGCAGCAGACAAAAAACGAGAAAAACAGTTAATCAGATTGTGACTGTTGCCACTCCTGCCGACGCTGGGAATGACTGGGGGCACCTCCTCAGCCATACTGTAGGCTTCATGAACTCCAGACACTTATTGCTACTCAGGCTGGTCTTAATTAGGGTAGGAGAACAGGGTGCAAAGTTAAGCTGGGCACCTGGTTGTCCCCATCCCGACAGTCCACAGGAGAACTTAGTTAAACACACTAAACTTTTGTGCCTTCAGTTCCCAGCCGAGCCCAGGTTCCTGTCACTGGGCCTGCACAGTCTGTGGCTGTGGTCTAGATTTTCACACTAACCTTGGTAAGCTGATGCCCTTTAAGAAGGGCTGGTAATGCCAGGCCACTGCAAGCCCCTGAGTCCCACAGGTTTCTCTTGCCTCTGGAGTCTCTGCCATTGACGCTTGTTGTGGCGCTTCCTCCGCTAGCATTGCCTCTGGGTCAGGGTGGGTTCAGTGGCTTGAGGCTCACCTGGGTGTCAGTGCTGAGGTTGTGGAGGCCCAAATTGGGCTGCAACCAGAACACTCCCCCTACATGCTTTACCTGCAGGGAAGCAGAACCATTCGGCTGTCTGTGGGTCCTGCAGCAGCCAGTCCTCGCTAAGGGCACAGAAGATGAGAGGGGACTCCTTTGAGTCCTCCCCTTTCACATCTGTTGAGGGCAAATAGTCCCTTTTCTCCTCCTTGAAGCCCAGGTACTGCCAAACTATCTCCACCCCTCCCTCAAGGTGTGTCTCATTGTCTCTGCCTCCTGACTCCCACCTGGGGACCTGGTCTTGCCTTCTGTGCCCTCGGGCCACTTTGCCACTGGGTTCTCCAAAACAGTTTGCTGGGAGGCACAAGTCCAAAGTAGATGGTCTTGTGGGAAGAACTGGAGCATTCCTCCTCACACAGATGTCATCAAAACTTGTAGGCAAAGTCACTAATTTAAAACTTCCTGATCCTGGTGTTTCACAAATAAACTTGGGGTGGCATTTTCTGTGACCTTACAAGAAAGTCTATGTCCCAGGTAGCCACTCAACTCACTTTAGAATTTAGAGGCATCCAAAACAGTTGTTCACTGCCCATTGAAGGTATGAGAAAGTGCCACATACCTGGTCAGGTTGTCTCTCTAGTGCAGAGGTTGGTGATCTCCGCAAGGCCAAGGGCCATTTTTCCCATTTGCCAGCAAACTAAGGGCTACATTTCCAAGCAGCATAGCCAAAGAGGTTAATTTGTGTATTCAATGTTGTTATTCTTTTTAAAAATGCTGCTTGAAGGCATGGCATGTGACATACTGCCCATTTCTCTCAGTGGCTGTGCTTAGGCAGCTGCTCATAGATAACATTGGCCTGTTAGAGTTGCCTGTTTTTATTCCCCACCTTAGCAATGCTACAGGGCCTTAGTAGCAGTCCCACAACCAAAAATCAAGAAGTGAAGCTTTTGAAGCATGAAGATGACCTTAAGTTGCTTAATGCTGGTATGTCTGATTACTATTAAGTGTACCCAAGCAAGGCTGCTGCTTCTCCAACATGAGTGTCTAAAAACTGTGTAAAAAGATCTAAGGTAAGGTAAATTTGGCTTGTCGAACCCCAATTAGCTTCAGAATCCAAAAAGAATGCTTGAATTAAGATTTTGGTAGTATCTATTTTTAAAAAAAGAAAAAACTTGCATCAACCAGTAGAAAGGCAGATATTCATCAGCTACAGTATTTCAGTAAGTTGACTATCACAGAATTGTAATAATCAGAATTATTGTTGCTGCTGGACCTCCCCTCACTTTGACTGTGTTTGGATTCCCAGCTGACTGCTCTTTTGGTTTTGTATGAATCACTCTTGTCTTTACACAAAGAATCTGCGTAAACAGGTTTGCAGGCCCCATCCATTGTTCTACCAGGCATCAACCATCAGCCATAGCCTCACAGCAGCAGCAGCAGCAAATGGCAAACAAGGTCCTCATGGTAACCTAGCATAGCTCGTAATCGAAGGATTTGTGAATCCAGGAAACTCCTCTCAGGTTGCTCTTGCTGGTCAGCACTTCTGCAGCTAGGCCTGCCATCTGCCAATCCTACAGCCGAAGGGGAAGGATGGACTGTGATTTTAGTGGATGGATGTGAGGGAGAAAGTCAGTTGTTATGGCCTCTCCTCTGTATTCTCTGCTGCAACCATCTGGCCCCATCTGCTACAGTGCCGAGCTGGAGTATTTGAAGCTACAGTGGATGGGAGGAAAGAAGCAGGAGATTGCAGGAGCACCTTGGTGGGGAAAGCTGCACCAGCCATCTGCTGCACATCTATTCTGAACACGGGAGGCCCCCACCTGCCTAGTTCACAAGTTGGCAGCCCCAACATGCTGCACCTTTTAATTCCTCCCCAAACATCACTCAAGCTCTGAGGTCAGAAAATCATGCTGACCTGTCATTTCCATTCAGCCAGATGGCTCTATTTCCTGGATTTAGAAGTAAGAATAAGCCATTGTTTAATTCCTTTCTTTATATACTTCCATATCAACATAATGGAACCTAGCTGGGAATGATTGCGTTTTGTGCTGTCCGTTCTTGCCTTTCGCACAGCAAAAGGACGCTGACTGTAATTCAATTTACCCCTTTTTGCACCTGAAGTGAAATTTAATTTAAGTAAGCAGTACAAATTGACCCATTCTGTATTTGGAACTGAAACACTGGGAAGCTCCAGTGATCCACAACTTCAGAGTAGTCTTGCTGAGAATCAAGCTGCTACTGCACAGGTGAGTTCAGGCATGTATCTTTTCTTTCCTCCACGGAGTACTTGTCTCATGGCAAGCAATGACCTGAATGTGTGCCATTACACAGAGCAAAGGTCACAGCCAGAGCATTCATGTTGTGTCACATCACCAGGACCTATGGAGGGAGTTTACATATTCATTTGCGACCCAGAGGTTGGAGTACAACCCCCCACCATGTTGGCTGAATTTGAGAGGAGTTACAGGTCAGTATCCTATGAAGTATTCACTGAGCAAAATCATCATAACCCTTGCACAAGGGTTGCTGTCACAGACAGCAGGTTTTCTCTTCATGAAGGTTTTCTTGTGCAATGGGAGGACTTGGGGTGGGAATTTCTTACTGGAGTTTGGTAAGGTGCTGATCAGGGTCACACACATCAGGTTATGGGAAATTGATGTACAGATAGGCGTACAACAGGCCCAAATTATATTTGTGTTGTGCACTTTCAGATTTGTGTAAATAAAACCCTCTGCTGTGGGTAACTTCTGCCTTTTGAACACTAGAGGGCTGGCACTACCTTCTATTTTGTTTCTTCAGCCAGAGATATATTGCAATGTGAACTCTGATTTTTTTTTTTAAAAAAAGGGGAAAAAATTATTAGAACTTTGTTTGAAGATCAAAGCTTCATGCGTACTTACTGTAGTCTCTGCACAAGGTTCGGTGACTCTTCCATTTTACATGGAAATTTCTGCCAAGAGGATAGCCTCTAAAGTCCGGTCAGAATAGTTTCAATATATTTTGATTAGAACATTTTGGTTTTCCAAATATAACCAGATTGTGAGAAAGCTGTTTTTTGATCCAGAAATCCCAGAGTCCTCCAGCCAGCATGTTGGCTGGGGGATATCAAGGTTGCAGAACAAAAAAAGTGACTTACCAAAGCTCTGACATATAAAGTGAGAACAGTTCTCATGGGAGGTGTAAGCACTTAACCCAATGGTTCCCAAACTGGAGCCCCAGATATTCTTGGCCTATGGCTTCTGGAAGCCTTAGCCAGGACAAACAGTGATCAGGGCTTCTGGAAGTTATAGAACAAGAACTGTGGGACTTCAAATTTGGGAATCACTGCCCTATCTGGCAGTTTGGGGAGAATATTGAGACAGGGCCTTCTTAGTAGTTGAACCCAGGCTTTGCTCTTGCGTTCCCATACCCTTGGGGGAGCCATACACCTCCTTTCTATGGCTTTCTGCCAAATGGCAGAAATTATTACATTCCAGCAAGCCTTTCACCTCTCAGGCTGATCTCTCTTCTATCCAAGGATATGCTTTTATTGCTTCACAAGTCTTAGCTTTTTAGCCAAGCACTGTTTTCAGGTATGTCTCTTCAGTTAATTTGTAAAAGATTTATCTTGCTGTTTCTGTGATTTTCTTATTGTTAGAACTTTAGTTTCCTTTTTAGAGTAAAGAAGGGTTCCAATTTCTAGCAACAAATAAGCAAATAAAATTGGCTGCTGCCCACAACACATTTTGATTAGGCTAATTGGACAACACACTGTTTCTATCTCTTTAGCCTTGTAGGATTTTGAGAATAACCTTGCTAGCGTGTGAAATGAGTGCAATTGTACGGTAGTTGGAGCATTCTTTGGCACTGCCCTTCTTTGGGATTGGGATGTAGACTGATCTTTTCCAATCCTCTGGCCACTGCTGAGTTTTCCAAACTTGCTGGCATATTGAGTGTAGCACCTTAACAGCGTCATCTTTTAAGATTTTAAATAGTTCGACTGGAATGCCATCACCTCCACTGGCCTTGTTGTTAGCCATGCTTTCTAAGGCCCACTTGACTTCACTCTCCAGGATGTCCGGCTCAAGGTCAGCAACCACACTATCTTTACTTACTGGCAAGTAAAAACTCCACGAGAAACAGAATAAAACCAATGTTTGCTCAGAGAGAAAAGAAAAGAAAACAAAGTGCCCAACTGAGGGAAAACAGCCAAGGAGAATGTCCAGTTATGGAAGAAGGTCAATGAAAAATAACAAGTAAGGCAACATGAGGTAGGAGGAAGATGAGACCTGATTTAATGGGCTGGCTTTTCAGTGATGCCTAATGCCTATTGTTGGTGTACGGATTCTATTGTATTCATCAGAATAAATGTTGCTTCCTTTTTTCCTTATGCCTAACACATTTAGTGTTGTTTATTGTTCTTTGGTTGAGATGGTTTTTATTTATACTGAAGGGTGCTAAGCAGGGAGCCATATGATAGAAGTATTGTGTGTTCCTTACTTCAGAGAGGTAGCTAAAAATATGTTTCTTTTCATCTCTGTTTTGTCTCCTCATTCTTGTTTGCTTGTCATCACAGCAACATGAATGAACCTGTTTCTTCTTCTTCAGGACTGTATGCTAGACCTGGTCATTGATTCATCTCCAGTTTGTTCATAAAACTTAGACTAAATAGGAAGTTGTTTTGACACTTGACCTCCAGCATATCCATTAAAGATTTGCATCCTAGCAGAATCTCTTTCAGATTACCTTAACCTCTGCACAGTGGCATTTCCTTGCCTTCAGCATGAGTTTAAAGAGTAAGTGCACAGTTAATTGGATGGTTCAAAACACAGTATATTCAGCCAGAAACTTTGACACTTGACGAACCTCCTAATTTTTTTTCCTGTATCATCGCAGGAAACACAAATTGTACTTGAGATAATCTTTAAACTAAGTTTGTTGCATTTTCCTTACTGAAGACAAAGTTATGAGGGTAGGGAGAAGGAAATGGCAAATTAAATCTTATCTGCCTAATTAAATTGATGGTGACAAGTTTGGAATTTATCATATGATCAAAAAACATACAGTGAAGTGGATCATTTATCCACCTACTGCTATGTACATAATTCAATGTAAATAGTCTGGCTAGAAAATCTCAATCAGTTATTTCTCTATTAGCATGTGACTATATGGGAATTTGTCCCACAATTTTGTCTGTCCTGGGGATGGGCTGGTTGGCTCTTTTTCCTAGAGACTGCATGATGTAAATACCAGTGTGAACCAGCCTGTCTCCAGAGCATTCCTACCCATACCCTCTCAGTGGCTACCCTTTTTTAGATGCAGGTAGGATCAGCCTCTTTTGGTTTAGTTCCAGCGTTTGTGATTGTTGGATTGATCCAAAGCAGTTGGCTGTCCATCCCTTTGCTGAAGTCACTTAAAGATCTTTGAACTGGGAAGGTTTCTTCTTGTTGCCTTCGGAGGGCAAAGGAGAGGAAGATTTGCATTTCTTTTTAACTGTTGCTAACTCATCAGCAACACTTTGAAAGGGCTTTTTAAAAAGCCTTGCTAAATGCACTGTTAAACATTGCTAAATGCACTGTGTTGACTTGTAACAATTAAAAAGAAATGCAAAACTTCCCTTCCCTGCTCATCCCAAGGTGAGTGGCAAGGAAGATTTCTGTCCCTCAAAATCATTAAGTGGCTTCATCTCCTGTACTTTGCCTAAACCATTGAACAATCTTGGAAGCTTTTCCTTCAAAGGAGAAGAAGAATTATCTATCACACTAAACAGGGCCGCTTGAATTGCAGTGTGCTTGATCTTTGTAAGTGGATGCAAGGATTGTCCCAAATGACACAGTATGTCTCAAACTAACCCTATTTAGTGTTGGAGCTTTTACAACCTTGCATGCTGCCTGGAGAAGGTGTGGCTAAAAGGGACCTTTCTGGGCTGAAGTGACTGTCAGTGTATCCAGCACTAACCAATTGTTCCCTCCTGCCTGTGAATTTAAAGAGAGAGCTGCCTCTCTGCTCTGTATCTCTTTTCCCGTCTGTTGAAATCTGTGGCAGTCATGTTTTGTTAGTTTTGTTGTTTGATCTGTTCACAACTGCAAGTAAAGAAAAGGGGTATGTCTACTCTGGGAAACTTGAAGCTATTCTGTTCTGCGAATCCCTGAACTTCTACTGCGTAACTAGAGGAATTTAACAAAAAAAATTTTTTTACATTCTGCAACATTTAGCACAATTTAAACTGATCCAGGCCAGGATAATTCATCCATATAGTCACGCTGTTAGTCTCTCCTTTAGATCAGCAGTCCCCAACCTTTTTTGGACCGCGGACCGGCTGAGCCTCTAAGGAAGGTGGGGGCCCCCCCGCAGGGGTGCGTGGGTGCGCACGGGCGCTCGGGCACTCGGGCGCATGCGTGAAGGGGTGGGGGAGCACGAGGGCTAGCGTGCAGGCACCCCTGCGCATGCGCGAAGGGGTGGGGGAGCGCTCACGCCAGCGCTGGCACACACGCACGTGCGCAAAGCAGCTGTGGGGAGGGGAGGGGAGTGCGTGCGGGGGGGCGGGAAGTCTGTCTTCGCAGCCTGGTCCGGCTCAGGCCATGGAATGGCACCGGGCCGCGGACCGGGGGTTGACGACCTCTGCTTTAGATGACCAGAACAAAGCATTGAGGCAGAGATGGGTACCTTGAAGCCCTCTGGCTTCATATATTCCTAGTAAATTATATTACTAGGAATATATGAAGAGTCACAGTTTGGTTGTCCCTGCATTCAGGTGTCCTTGATATAGGCTAGACTACTGTGAATTTCCTGCAGATTTACTGGATGCAGAACTCTTCAGGCTATCAGGTTGAATGGTAGGCTTGAATTGACAGGGCTGGTATGGGGGAAGATGGAGAGGGGAGGGAACTGGGGGTGGGGAGAACAATCTTTCCTGCCTATATGAAAATCTTCCCAGCTCATGAAAGCAGAACGCCTTTCCTTGCTGATAAATCACTTCATTTTTCCTTCTGTTCTATTTTTTAAACTTCCCTTAAATACCAAAATAATACAAATAAAAATGCAAAAGATTGTGATTTCTTCTTTTAAAATTATTTATAAAATATATTATGTACAGGGCAAGTCCTTGACAGAACAAGGAAGAATAAACTCTGCCTTTGGACTTTCAGTCTATGGGTTCACCTAGATGGAGTATTTGCCCCCCTGCTTTTTGCTGCATGGTGGCACCTAGTTTTTAATGAGTGCAGAAGTTACCAAGGTTCTGTCCACACCTATTCCCAAAACCACATTTCTGTTTTAAAAATCAGTATATTTTAAATGAATGGTTCAAAAACAGTTCAAAAAGCTCAAAGAGATGCTGTAAAAATTATCCTTTGTGCGGGATTTTTGTTTTGCTTTGCTTTAAAAAGTAGATTAGCACTATCATCGAAAGCTTCTAGTCTGAGCCCTTTTCAATAGAGGCTCATCCAACTGCTAATCTACTTTGGAAATCAGCTCTCTTTCAAAATCATCCTTTCAAAAATGGTGAGGAAATGTTTTCAGTCCTTTAACGAAGGAGCCTCCATACTGCATTCCTGGATGGGGTGTGTGTGAGAGAGGAGGGGATTTTATTAGTGCTAACATTGAAAGCTACTGACTCATGAAGCTTATCTCACTGGCTTATTTTTGGCTCAATCCAAAGTAAAAGCAATCTCACCCCCAAACCATCTACAGGAGATGACTTTTTAAAAAATCTTGGCATGTCTGCATTGGCTTCCTGTTAGTTTCCGTGTCAAATTCAAGGTGCTGGTCATCACCTATAAAGCCCTTAACAGTTTAGGGCAGTGATGGTGAACCTTTTTGAGCCCGAGTGCCCGAACTGCAACACAAAATCAACTTATTTATTTCAAAGTGCCAATATTGCAATTAAAACCCGAATGCTGAGGTTTTAGTTTAGAAAAAACAACTGCTCCTGCACTGCAAGGGTTAAATGCTTGTGTGTTCCCCCCCCCCAATGGGCGGTATTAACAAATAAATACTTACTGGTCCTCCAATCCCCCATTGGGCTAGACCGGTAATGGTTGCCATTGCACCCCTACGCTGGACCACTGCACCAGCAGAGGGGAGTGCCGAAATCTGGGATCGGAGGACGGGTAAGTATTTCTCTATGGCAACTTATGGCTCGTGTGCCCACAGAGAGGGCTCTGTGTGCCAGCTGTGGCACGCGTGCCATAGGTTTGCCATCACTGGTTTAGGGCCTCGACACCTGTTAGAATGTCTCTCCTACAAAATAGCCACCCATCCCACCCACTCTTCACAATCTATGATGTTAAAAAAAGTAACATCTAAAGAGGCCAAAAGGAACCAGGCTTTTTTGGTTGTGGTCCCATACCTCTGGAACAAACTTCCAACAGAGGTTAGCCAGGTGCCTTTCCTCTCAGTTTTTAAGAAATTAGTCAAAACTGAATTCTGTCTCAATGCAGATAGCTTTATTTGAAGATAAAATATTCAATTGCAATTTAAAAGCAACAGGACACTACAGAGTCTCCTGTGGCATAAGGCGATTTGTTTACACAATGTTGAGCATTTTATAGCCTTGATACAGAACTTTTTCATGCTCTTTGCAGTTTCTCTCACCTCTGGTATATAAGGTGGGACTTTCTAGTTGTAGTCAACTTTTGCAGCTGTCTATCATGTTGCAGTTAGTTTTAGCACATGGTCAATCATATATTTCCTCTTTTTCAGCATATTTCCCATCACACTGTACCTTTTCCCGGCTTCTCCTCTTTGACTTATAAGAGGCCTACTGTCACCATAATCTAAAGTTGGCACCTAGTGAGGCCTCCATGCTACTTCCATCATATCACATCATTTTTATCCCATAATTTATTTTCCTTACATATTATTCTTTGAATGTGATTTAATGTGTCCAAGCTCACGGAGCTTGGGTTTTCACATTCAATTTGTTCTTGGATTATGGATTTTCTATCTGGCCGTTCCCAGAGGGTTAGATTGGGGAATTGCACCTCCTCAGCTCTCATTCTTAACACTGGAACACCACAAGGATGTGTGTTGAGCCCTTTACTTTACTCGTTGTATACATAAGATTGCACACCCATGCATCAAAATAATATTATTACCAAATTTGCAGATGATACAACAGTGGTAGGACTTATTTCTGAAGGGGATGAGTTAGCCTATCGGGATGAGGTGAATCGATTGCTCTCGTGGTATGAAGATAACAACTTGACCCTTAACATCAAGAAGACCAAGGAGCTTATAGTAGACTATAGAAGAAATAAATCAGATATTCAGACCTTGGTTATAAGTGGAGAACAAGTGGAACGGGTAACCAGTTCTAAGTTTCTGGGTGTTATCATCAAGGACGACTTGTCCTGGGGTGCTCATATTACAGCAGTGGTTAAGAGGGCCCAGCAGAGACTATATTACCTGAGATTTCTCAGGAGACAACAACTGAATGAAAAACTGCTGGTGACCTTCTACCGCTGTATCATAGAGAGTATTTTAACCTATTGCTCTGGTATATGGTTTGCTAACTGTACAATGGCAGATAGGAAAACTCTCCAGAGGAGTATTACAATGGCCCAGAGGATCATTGGCTGCCCTCTTACCTCTTTGGAAGATCTCTATAATTCCTGATGTTTTAAGAAAGCCCAAAATATTCTCAAAGATCTATCACACCTGGGGCATTCCCTCTTTCAATCGTTACCATCTGGTAGGCGGTATAGGATAATTAAAACAAAGACAAATAGGTTGAAAAACAGTTTCTATCCCAGAGCTGCAACTCTATTGAATTCCACTGTATAGTGCAATATTAATGTGTTGTGCAATGGGAAATTGAATGTGAAGGATGTGGATGTGAATGAGAGGGATGTGTAATGTGCTATGTTTTCATGTTGTGGATGCTATGTTCTTGTGTGTTATTATGTGTACTGGAGATGGCATTTAATTTCATTGTATGGAAGTACAATGACAATAAATTCAATTCTATTCTATTCTATTCAATTAATATGAGTTTGTTGTGAACTGCCCAAAACATGCTTGCACTGTGGGGCAGTATACAAGTTGAAATAATGAAGAAATAAATAAATTTTAAAAACTCAGGAAGTCGGGTGGGGGGTCAGTCTTTCTCATGTTGAGTTTTGCATTGTCTGGGCAGTGAGTAAAATACCAACATACTGACAACATCAGTCTGATATTTAAACATCCCTCAATCATCAGTGCATGATTGTGTACACAGAGAGGAACAAATGTTCCATCTAAAAAAGAAGGCCATCAGAAGAGGGAAAGGACAGAAGGGAAAAGGAAGAAAAGAATGAAGAATTTACAGGTCAAACACTCAGGAGAAAATATACTCTTTAGTTCTTCAAAATGTTTAATGGTTAAATAGTTGCAATGGTAGAGAGATGACAATATTGCGAGGCAGTGAATTTCACTGAAAATATAAGAGAAAGTCTTCTCTTTGCCTGTATCCTACACTAAACCAGCACTAGCATCTTGGCTTCCTTCCGCACTTCTGCGGCCTTCCCTCAACACTGGAATCATTCCCCTTGCTTTCTCCCATGGAGCCCTTCCCCAAGATAAAAAACCTGCTGTTCCAGACTGCTTCCCAGGCTCCCCAAACATGTTTTTAGGGCATGAGGGGGATTCTCTGCAAACAGTCACCTTTTCCATTCCTGCTGGCGGGAGCAGCTTGGTTGCAGGGATCCTTTGGGGCCATTTTTTCTATTTTTAAAGTGTATTTTAAATGTATTTTAAAATATTTTTAAAAAATTAATTATGGGTACCTAAAAACCAACATATTATAAATGTTACCAAAATACTACTCTTTAATTAGCAAGTACCAAGTAACAAGACATTACTTTTTAAAATTAATAAGCAGCAAAAAAGTTTTGAAACATTCCAAGCTCTTCATACATCTCCACTATTGTACATCTGCAGTTTTCCAGATGGTTCCAAGTTGAGTTGGTTTGTGATATGCCCTCTGTATTTACATTTTGTGGTGTTTTCTTTTTAGGTTAGAAAGAAACCTCTGAAACATTTGGGTCACTAACACCCTTTCTGGAGATACAAGAGGGTAATTATAACCTTTTTCGTAAGTCAGATATAGGACATCCGCTACAGTTAACTTCCTTGTTTTTTCTGCAAATCAAGATTTAATAAATTCTCCTGAAGATATTGTTTTTTGTGTAAAAGGATGTGGATGGAAACAAGTATAATCCTGCAGGTGTTTACAATAAGATATACAGTAAAATAACTGTATCTTGTTTCGGGGGGTGGGGGAATGAAAAGCAATATACCGGGAAGGAATCGTCTGTAAAACAGCACAATACAGCCATGTGAAATTGTTTTGTAAAAGCAATAACAGTAATACTTTCCCACATGTCAGGACTCAGTTCCAGTATTTGTCATCCATCTTTTCCTCATACTCACAACCGAGAAGCATGTTATCAGAAGGGAATTAACTCCTACTCTGTGTATGCGTTTCAGAACAAGGTAGACTTGCAAACAAAGCAATCATGAATTGCTAGGTTCAGAGCCAAGGTGGAAAATAACAATGTTAAAGCTGACTGTGAAGGATGAGATTGCTGGCCCCAGATAATTTGATTCAGAGCACTCCAAGATGTGAGCAGCATTTCTGGACCAAGACCTACCACTATTTGCTAGATAGAATAGTGAAAGAAAGGAAAAGGGGAAGTGTAACACATAATGCTAAGAAGACACTGTGGCAAAGACCCAGACAGACAAGTGCTAATGGTATCAAAGACACAACAAGGTGGAGTTGGGTGTCTCCTTTTTCACAAACCACAGTGGGCTTCCATGGTAAGTAACCCGCACACCATTCTTGATCTGTGGGATGGAGTCTTGTATCAGCATGGGACCTACCCAGAGTCAAAGCAACCAGAAGAAACAGTGGGAAACTGACTGCTAATAAAAGAATTTGAGCTTCACTTTGGCATCACCTGCTGTCAGAATCTCCTGCCAAAGGCAGCACTAACAGAAACAGAAATGTCCAGCTTGTACTGGTGAATAGACTAGACCAGGCCACTGCCTTACAATTTTTTGCTACTGGGGCGTCTGTGGAGAAGGCTGCAGAACTAGCTGTGTCTCTAGTGGAATAAGCAATTCATAGGATGTTTTGAGGTGGGAGATGAAAGATCTCAGAGGCCACAGAAATGCAGCCTCTGACTGCCGTGGCTTGGTATGAGACAGGTAGAAAAGAAGGAAAAAAGTCAGATTTATAAACAAGGTTTGCTTACAGCAAACGTGGAGTGTTGTGTACATCTAACCTCTGCCACACTGTCTCATCGGGGTGAGACGGACTGGGACAAAAGGAAGGCAAAGTCACATCTTTGGGAACATTTAAATTTAATTCAGAGTGAAGGAAGAACAGAGATGTGAGGTGATTATTTGAGGGCCAAATCTGCATAAGCAACCACGGGCAGAGAGGGCTCCCAGTCTGAAAATGTATCTGGTTGCTATGGTTGCCGCTAGAAATGCTGTCTTAAAGAAAGAGGAATGGTACTGAGGAGCTTGAGTAGGGACTTAGGATACAATCAGGTAGCAATTTATTCCTCCTTTTGGACTACTCTTGTTATGGTCAGTTTTGTTGTACTTTACAGTGACTAAACAGCGTAAGGCAATTGTGAAAGCGTCTAACTCCTCTCTTGCATGGCTATCCGTGCTGGTTTGGTTAATGGCTGTCACTCAACTAGTTCATATCCCCAGTTGGCCGCAATTGGCATGTCAGGCATATCAACTGCAGCCAAAAGAACAGCTTCTTTAGAAATTATAACTCTGAAAAATGTCTTTTGCTTTTTAATTTCTCAAATCAAATAGAAGTAAACAGGGCTCTCCCCCCCCCCCCCATACAGCTGAGGAAAAGAGAAGGCCTAAATTACTCTTACTAACCAAGGGACAGCACATTACTTCCAGTTCTGCTTTCCTAAGAAAAACTTTTAACCCCACAGAGGTTCAACAGGATGTAGGACCAAAACGTCAAAGATGGGAAAGAACATTGGCAAGATCCTAGCCCAGCTCTCACCTTGACCCATGATTCTCATCCAATAGGAACTCATAAAACTTTCACACACTCTTTCTCTTTGCCTCAGTCTTGCCAGCCATATGAAAAAAGAAGTCATTCAGCTAAAACTTAACTGTGCAGTAAACATTGTGAGCCACCTTGGGTCCCTCACCGTGGGGAAAAAGCAGGTCACAAATGTTAAAAATAAAGAAAGGATGAAAGATACAGCTTTCAGCTGCTGTTTTGCTTTTATATTCCAAAGTAAACACAAAGGTTTCATCCACAATAGGGACTCCAGCATGGGGTGGGTGGATGGGCTTAAATCTTTTATTCCCTCTTTGGTCCTAATCCACATGGATGGGCAACACACAAAATTTGCAGTTGTTTTAGTAGATCACCTTTTAGCAATATATATTGCAGGTGTGGGGTTGGCCTGATCCATTAGCTACAATGGGGGACAGGAAATCACCTCATGCTTTTGCTCCTTCAAATACTTTAGAGAGAGGAGAAGGCATAACTCCTGGCTATGTACACACACTAAAATAAATGTGGTTTGGTTCCCAATCCAGGATTCTTAGAGGATGGGAGAAGTTCTGGGTAGTTCCACAATTATCACTGGAAGAGAAGAGGCCTCTGTGAAAGAAACAGAGAAAATCCTCAGTCTAAATACATGCCATGGCTTATTATGCCTGCTGTGGCTCTGTATGTAACTGTAGAATCCTTGACTCCTCCCAATACACTATGCTGGCAATTTAATGTGCTTTATTACCTGAGGTCTGCATTGTGCTCTGGCATTGTTCAGGTGCCAGAGTCAGGTGATGTTCTGCGAGAGAAACTTCCTCTTCCCTTGCTTCTCCTAGTTGTACTATCACTTGCAGCTTGGCCTCTAGGCCAGTGGTTCCCAACCTCGAGTCCCAAGATCTTCTTGGACTATGACTCCCAAAAATCCTAGCCAGCACAACTAGTGGTGAAGGCTTCTGGGAGTTTTAGTTCAAGAACATCTGGAAACCAAAGGTTGGGAACCACTGCAGTGTAGGCAAGGCATTTTTGTTATTGTTATTAAGGCCACATACTAGTAATGATGTGAGCCCATGATAGACATGCCTATGCATTTATCTCTTTTTTTTTTTTTGCCTTCTTCTCCTGCCACCCATTGCTCCCTCTTTCTGCTTCTCCTTTATTTCCTTCTTCCACACACCTAGCAGGCTTCAGACCACAGTAGTATACCTCCTTTCTCTGATCATGGTGAACATCAGAATGATTCTGCATCCAAGGAAACCTAAAGAAACCTCATGTCAAGCTTTCTTCTCCAGCTAAGGCCAACATCATTGGTGTTTCAAACTGTTCTCTTGTGTAGACACTATGAGATTTAAAAGGGATTCAGGAGAACTTTTTAGTGGATCAGATTCAGATTCACCTCTTGCCTTTATTGCCTTACTTCCTCTCAAAATATGCCATTTTTGACATGGTAGTGTGCATGTTGTGTATATACTCACATTTAAAATCCCCTTTCTAATTTTTCAGTATTCTCTTTGTGCTTGAGATTATTAAGCAGCAAATCTGAATCGCTCATCAGCTCCAGTTGCCAAATCCTATTGTTTTACTGTGGCAGTCTGATATCACCATTTTAGTGTTCTGAAAAAAGTGTCAACATAAATTAATGTGCTGAAAAAATGTATTAACATAAATTAACATATATTATCTATTTTTATTTTTGCTGTATGCTTATGGATGCAGCCCAATGGTCTGTAACTCTTCTAACAAAGTTCTGGTATGAAAATTACACAGGAATTATTTTGCAGTTCTGTGCCTCCCTCTTGATAAATATGCATGTGAAAAGACCAGTACATGATCTGTATCTAAAAGGCTATATTTGTTGTACAGTTCTAAAAGATTGGGAATTGAAAGATAACACACTGTTGATTGAAGAATGGAAAGAAGTTAAAAGAGGTATGGGGAAAGGGCTGAATAATAGAATTCTATTATTAAGAGCTTTTGTTCTGTGTAATGTACTTGATTCATCACAGGCATTGGTAGTTTTCCCACCATCAGTACTATGTTCGCCTTGTCTCCTTTGAAGCAAAGATATTTAGAGGGGCTTACCATGCTTTTTTTATTCTTCCTGCAAGGCATGACTTCGATCGTGATTGCACAGGTAAAATAACTGGTTTTTGAAGTGCATTTACGTTCGAATGAATGGATGTTTAAAAAAAGTGTCTGCATTATGCAAGCACAAGATTTACTTTGCCAGGGAAGCATGTTTGATAGTTGGAACATGAGCTAAAATACTGTTCATATATATATTCAAGCCAGCAGAGGTAAGTGTTATGGCACTTCCCACAGATTTTGTTTGTGTTCAGAGCTTCTCAGCCAGAACTTTGGGTTTGCCTTCATTTAGTGCTCATGCATACTAATTGAAAGCAAATCCAAAGTTCTGACTGGGAAGCTTTGACCACAAACTCACAAACATGCTCTAGAAGAGACTCTCTAGCAGTTTTTCTAAGATTTCCTTCATTTTAAAAATGAAGTGTGAACATAGATCCTGGTAACCACCACAGTCTTTCACAGGAGAAAGTGGAAGAAAAGGGATGTAGAACTGAAAGAGTTTTTTTTTGTTGGAGTTTTATTTACAACTTCACATGCTGTCAGTAGTTTGAGTGACTTGGAAGGACTTTTCTGGGCTGGGGTTATTGTCTATCTATCCAGCATTAACCAATCATTCCTTACAGCTTTTGAAATTCAAAGAGAGCCCTGCCTCTCTGCTCTGTGTTCTTTCCCTCTCTTTCTTCAGTTGGTGGTGCTTGTTTGTTGCCGTCAATCTGTTTGGAAGGTTGCTAGTACATGTGCAGTAAAGAAAGCAGTAAACACAAGCCTGTAATTTCAAGCAACGGTAAGTAATGTTTTTTATTCTTTCTCCTATAAATAGCTAGAGCTATTGAGACTTTAAGTGTCAGTTAATGAGAAAGGGGTGGACTCTAGAGAACTTGTAGCTATTTCCCTCTGCCGATCTCTATACTCCTACTGTGCAGCAAAAGAGAGAAGATTTTACCAGAAACCCTACAACACCTTTATTGCTGAACTGAAAGGTAATGCCAGGCCACTAGTACTCATAGACGTCAGTCAGAAAAGACTGAATTTTTCAAGGCTTCTGTGTGCCCCAAAAATGTCATCCTGAATGGTCAGCTAATGTCATGGCACAGTTCCTAGATATGAAGTGCAGATACTCTTGATTTTAAAAGCTGGGGTATTAAAACACACACACACACTTCTTTAGTCTAGTAGCTTCCATAAATGAATAGTGGCAGAATGATGCTCAGAGTATCTAATGACTCAAAGCATCATCCCATCAGTGACAGTCATGAATAGCTTCAGCTTGTGGTTTTCTTATATGTGATCTTTTTAGAAGTGGTCTTCTTGCCTCTGCATGACATGTCAGTAATGACTTCTGTTTCAGAACGGGAAAGTGTTGCTTGCTTGCTTGTTCTATTGATGCCATTATTATGATAACTATCTTGGAGTCATTGGAACTAGAACTATGATTAGTAACTTTTAAATAGAAACTTCTACATTCTGATTAAGGTTTTTTTTTCCTGAAAGGAGAGGAGAGTGAAAGTTTTGTTACAATGGGTAATTTAAATGGCTGCCAGATCTACTTGTTTGGTATGACTAAGGGTGCTATGCCAGCCTTTTTTTTAAAAAAAGATGATAAAGGTGAGCATCCTTAGTGACTCTTGTCTCAACAGCTGTCTAACGATGGCAAGTGATGTTGTCATCCCTGAATAAAGACGTGTGTGAACAGAAGAGAATAAGATCTTGTGTTACACATACCACTTTGACGTTGCTAGAAATATATTTTTTGGTTGTTGTGGGTTTTTCAGGCTCTTTAGCCGTGTTCTGAAGGTTGTTCTTCCTAACGTTTCACCAGTCTCTGTGGCCGGCATCTTCAGAGGACAGGAGTCAGAGACTGGCGAAACGTTAGGAAGAACAACCTTCAGACCACGGCCAAAGAGCCTGAAAAACCCACAACAACCATCAGATCCCGGCCGTGAAAGCCTTCGAGAATACAATTTTTTTTTTCATTGAGAGGCATCACTCATCATGGCTGTTTGTTGTTGATGTTGTTGCTGCTCACAACATGGAATCAACTTCATTTATTGTTACCGACAGAGGCATGCCCCCCTCCTACTGAAGCTGACTCCCTGGTCGCCAATCAACCAGTTCTGGGAGGCTTCCTAGCTACTTTGGTACTGGCCAGCTAGCACTGTTCTTGCCCGGGAGTGGGGAGGGACATATGGCTCTGTTTTTGCCACATTTTCGCATTTGTGTGAAATAAGTGGTTTCACTCCAAATTGCAGATAACCCACAGTACAAAGTGTAGATGTGTAGTTCCAGCTCCTCATGCTTCTAGACTGAGGACTCTGGCACTGCCATTTAAAGGGCATGGTATAGCTCTTTTGTCTTTTCTTCCTTAATTGCCTCTTTGTGGGGGAAAAGATAGAAAAAGTCAGAAAACACAGGAAATTTGCGAGGTAAAACTAACACCCTTTCAACCGCCAGTAAATTTCTGTGAATGAGGGCACAGTGCATAATAAAGGGAGCTTCAGGGAGCACCCTTAAAAATGGAAATCCAAAATTCTGCTTTGTTAGAAGTGAAAATCACGTATTAGTAAGAACTTTTCTGGCTTCTTGATAAACAAAGGGACAAATCCTTGTCCACAACTAACAAAACATCAAATAACTGAAATGCAAATGAAGCTCCATAAAAATCCTGTGTCTCTCAAGGGGTGAAATGTATTAAATGAGATGGAAAGAATTCAAGAGTTAAAGGACACAAATGTGGAGGGAAGCCAGAACTGAGAGATTTGTCCCTTCCAACCCAGTACTTTGAGTGCTTAGTGCTCAAAAGTTTAGTTTTGAATCCTTGGGTATTCAACCACTTTAGTGCTGCGTTAGGGTTGTCATTCCTTTAATGACTACGTGGGAGTCAGTCCTGTCCATGTTGGAAAGAGATGAGCCAAGCCTATTCAATTTGGTAAGTACAGATGGGTAATAATTTTGTTTCTGTTCCTTTCGGAACATTTTAGCAAAAGCTGCAAATTATTGCAGATTCAGGATGGGAAGATCCTGTGTTTAACCATTTTTAATACTAGAGAAAGCAAAATTGCCAGATTTTCGCATCCCTAAAATGCGTTAATTTACAAAAGCTTAATGGTATTAAAATGAAGGAACATGCAGTTACTTTCAATTTTAAGCATTTAACAAACACTGAATATTTTGTTGATCCTGCAAAAAGGGGAAGAGAGGAGTGCTAATCTGAAAATGACATCTCTGGTCTTCCCTCCAGAAAGTGATAACTGTCTTGGAAAAAACACACTATTAAGCTTTTTGTTAATCCTGAAAAGGGATTATTTTATGTGTAAATGTTGCAATGTTTAAGTCTTAGAGCCTGTCATATAGAGTACATAAGCACAGAATGCTGTTCTTAGGAATATATAGAAGTACTAAGTTTGTGTGTATTTTCACATTCTCTGTAGAGGGACAGTGATGTTGTCCGTTAAGCCAAGGATAATATCTTTCAACATAAGAGGCTTAGGTATTGCTGTTAAAAGATCCTGGGTTGTAATAACATTTAAAATTGAGAATCCCAATATTAGCTTCTTCCAAGAGACTCATCAAAAATCACCTAGCAGTAATAACAACTTACTACAACGGAATCCTCAAAATGGGAGGCTGGGAGAGAGCTTGCAGTAATCATATTGAAACAAGGAGGGATGTGCACTAGCACCAAAAGTCAAATTCAGAATTCAGATTTGGAATTGGGAATTACAGCCCTTTGGATTAGGAATTTTAAAAATTCAGAATTTCCAAATCCCTGTTACAGTCAATATGAATACTATATAGCATTAATTATTTCCCCCTTCTAAAAAACACAAGCAGGCAAAAATTTGTAAAGGATTTTCCTGGATCATCTGACATTTCCCCAGAGATTGTAACAAACAAAAAGCGTGCACACCACCAGTCAGTAGTGCCTAGGTATTAGGAAAGGACTGAAATGGGCATACTTATTGAACCCTAATAGTGGGAATGCCAGCACGAAATGCCAGGAGTATTGGGGAAGCAGAGGGCAGGTTGCACTGGGGAGTGGCAGCACTGGCAGGAAGACTGGAGCAGAATACAGTCTGTGGTGGGTATGAATTGTACCAACTGAGCATGAGTGACTAAGCACAATCTTGGAGTAGCAGCTAGAAGAATGAAACAAGGGAGAAGGAGAGGGTAGCAGACGAAAGCATGACTGGCACGGCAAGCAGAGTGTGCTGTCCTTTCTTACTTAAAGCAGACCTCGGGGGACCCCAGCAATGGTAGGTTGACCTTAAGGAAAATAAGTGTCTCTACCGATCGAGATTCCATGCATGAATAGTATGGACAATGTCTCCTGCCTGAGAGAACAGTCTGTCACTGGTCACACTAGTTGGTGGACAAGATAGCAGTCCCTCTGCCACCCTGGTCAGACCTCTCCTTCTCAGCCCAGTAAGACAAGGGGGGGGGGTCCCTTTTGGTTTGCAGGGCTCCTGCATGTATGTTTCTGCCTCTGCCTTTGCCATATCATTCCTCTGATGTGGTGTCTCTTGAAGACAGGCCTCTGCCATGCTTTTCAAGACAGGGTCCTAGAAAGCTTGCCCTGATGTTTCAGGGGTGAGGGACTTGGACTCTAGAATACAACTGCTGGTACAGCTGTTAACAATTTTAGAATCTTAGAACTGCAGAGCTGGAAGGGACCCCATGGATCATTGAGCCCAGCCCCAGTCAAGGAGGCACAGTGGGAAATTGAACTCCCAACCTTTGGTTCCACAGCCAGATGCCTAAACTACTGAGCTATCCAGCAGTTCTTGAGGTGCTATGAACGTTATTAGTTTCTTCCTGCTCTGTGTGACCTCTGAGTGTGAGCTGGACCTTCTTCACTAGCTGCTGCTACATGTGATGGAAAATTGGTTGGCACCCCCACACACACACACACTGCTGCTACTTAATATTCATTGCTTGTTGTTCAATTCAGGGCTCCAATAGGATTGCTAGAATGCACTCCTCCTTCCTCCACAAGGAGGCAAACTGTAATGGAGCAGGTCCTTTAGCTTGCTGACCAGGGTCACCACTTCAGGCCAGAAAAATGCTGTTCTCCCTCTATGGAATCCCCCATTCACCTGGACTGTCCCCTCATTATGCCCTCCATCATGCCAACCAAGCCCTGGAACATTGGGATCACCCGGCTAGGGGTGGTTGTCCTCCCATTAAGGACCTGTGTTGCACTCTCAAAGCTTCAGAGGAGAAAGACCATTTGACCCATAATGTCCCATTTTCTCTGTGCCAAGGAGCAGCCACACCAATGGAAGTCTCAACGGCCAAAACATGGAGTGCCCTTTGCTGCTCTAGCATGCTTTCAAACTGGTAAAAATGGAGTTCCATCAAGTTGCCACATTCTAGATTAGGTGGTACAGTGACAATCCCAATTTTTCTTGCCTCTGCTGCAACAGCTCACTGCCCCAGACACTCTAGTGAAAATGTCCTGCCACCTTTCTGGCCCAGTCAGTTATATTAGGTAATAGGTATGTATGTGTCTTCCATACCCTGCAAAGTGCCTTGAACTACTAAGATGAGAGTGTGGGCCATACATTGCACTTCTTCCATCTTCCCCTTTCTACCAACAGGTTTGCCCTAATGTCTGTGACAAACAGACCTTGCCTTTCCATAGCTAGACTCCACTGCTGCAGCATGCCCCTCAGAGACTCCTGAATGTTGTGAGTGGTGTGGCTGCCCTTTATCACAGCCACATTCAACGAGGCCCACCTGTATCCTGCTCTTGTGTGTTGCTCTGTGCCTGAGGCCTCCACCTCCCACCAGTGTCCTGTCAGGACAAGATAGGCATGTTTTACAGCTTGGCTGCTTCAGATGTCACTTGTAAAATGTACCCCCTGTGCCCTGGTCAGCTACCTGTGTACCAGTTGTCTGACACCCTTATATACAAGGATTGCCGCAAATGACGTACCACACTTCAGTGACCCTGCTCAGGATGATCCAGCCATGCACCACATCTACACAGGAAACACTACTAAAGGACCTAATAATTCAATCCATAACATCAGAGGTTTGCATGCCTGCTCATGTTCCAATGTGATATATGCCCTCTTTTGCCAGCTTTGCCCACAACATTCTGTTGCTGCTGCTGCTGCTGCTGTTGTTGCTATGTGTCATCATGTCACCTCCTATCCAACATGTCTACTTATCAGCAGCCCAGCGCAGTTCTTGAAAACCTAAAGCTATTGCTTCCTTTATTGAGTCAATCCATCTCATATTTGGTCTTCCTTTTTTCTTGCTGCCTTCAACTTCTCCTCCCATGATGGTCTTTTCCGGCAAGGCGTGCCTGAAGTACAACAGCTTCAGTTTCATCATGTTTGCTTACAGAGAGATTTCAGGCAGTCTAGAACCCAATTGTTTCAGGTGGCCCGAGGTATCTATAATGGACTCCTTTAGCAATATATTTCAAATGCATTATTTTTTTTTCCTTGTCAGCATTCTGCACCATCCAACTTACATACCCATACATAAAAACTGGAAATACAGTCATGTTGAGGATCTTGGCCTTGGTCTCCAATGACACATCTTTATACTTAATTATCTTTTCTAGTTTCTTTATAGCTGCTCTCAATCTTATTCTGATTTCTTGGCTGCAATCTCCATTTGGATTGACGACTGAACCAATATATACAAAAAAAAATTAAAATTAATTTCTTTGTTGTGATTAAAGTTATGTAGCTCTTCTGTAGTCATGATTTTTTTTCTCAGTGTTTATTGTTTTTCTTAATGTTTAAGAAAATAAAGAATGCAATCTTCCTTTTGAGCTTTCTTCTTTTGTCTTCACCAGGAGATGTTTCAAGTCAATCATGTTTTCTGCTGGAGGTATAGTATCTGTTTATCTTAAATTATTGATGTTTCTTCTGCCAATGTTCACTTCTCCTCCATCTGTATCTAATCCATTTTTCTGTATGATAATCTGTATCTAATTCAGCTTTCCATAGGAGAAACAGAACAGTCTCTACAGAAAAGAATAAATGGATGCAAACAAACCTCAGAAACGATAACATTCAGAAAACATTGGAAGAACACTTTAATCTCCCTAGACATTATATCTTTGACCTCAGATAAGGCATTATTAAACAGAGGAACTTCAGAGATTCCAAAAGAAACAGCTGAATGAGGAAACCTCAACAAGTTCAATGCTATCTCTCTTGGCCTTAACAAAGATAGGAGCTTTTTATCTCATTACATATATATCTATGCAAGTTTCTTTGTATTACTACTCTGCTGTATATAGCATCAACTATTTCTCCCAACATGAGACAAACATCGGTCTTCATCTAAAACATAATCTCT
The DNA here is from genome assembly GCA_037013535.1 of Intellagama lesueurii. Classification (NCBI taxonomy): domain Eukaryota; kingdom Metazoa; phylum Chordata; class Lepidosauria; order Squamata; family Agamidae; genus Intellagama; species Intellagama lesueurii. Next base: position 106,501,152 of record JBAJHW010000003.1, read on the forward strand.
AGCAGGCAGAAACCATTGTTAATACCTCAGAGGGTAATTGACTTGTATAACTGACTTTACAGTTGTCACAATATCCTTCTTTTTGAAAGTTTATGTTCCGTATTAATAATACGATTGTCATTTTCTGTATCTTGTTTCATTCTGTACCATTCCCATAACTGAAATCGGTGTGTTTATACACCTGTGGCTTGACTATTGTAATCCATGCATCTGAGGAAGTGGGCTGTGCCCACAAACTCTCATGCCAAATAAAACATGTTAGCCTTAAAGATACCACAAAGCACTTGGCTTTTGCTGCAAGAGGCCAACATGGCTACCTCCCAGGAAATTTCTAAAGTGTGGCAATGAGCTAACATTTCAATGTATCAGTTGGCCCTGAGCAGCCCTGTTTGTTCTTCATGTAAATATTCTGGCATTTCAGCTCAAAGCTTTGCATACCAAAAAAGATAAACAAGTATGTGTTTACGGTCACATTGCAGATAAGTATTGTTTTTTAAAAATACTATTAAAAATGTCACAGATGTATTTTCTGTTAGCGCCTTTTTTCCTGTCGAAAGGGAAATGAGCTTACATTTTCTCAGGTTTCATTTCTGCTCTAAACTATAAATGGGATGGCATTTTGGAAATGCCACCTTCATCTTGGCACTTGAACCAATTACTGATGGTAAAGATTACCAACAGAATAGAGCAAGGAGGCAAAATAACCCAACCACTAACCATACGTTAACTTTAATGTCACACTGCTATTAGGCCTCTGTTTATTTTGTAATGACGTCAATCCAATTATTTTGGCAGTGCAGGATATAATTATCTTGGGGGGTTTTATGTGGTAACAAAGACAACCCTTCATTCCAATGATTATAGGAAGACAGGACCTTTTATGTACTATCTGAAAGGAGATGGACAGGAAATGTATCAACTAAATGTGCAACTAGTGACCTTTGAGCTTGGGCAATGCACACAGAACATGTTTCAGATTTTACTGGAAGTGGTGGCTGCAACTAGGTAAATTTTAAATAGGGTTCATTGATTTTTGTTTATGTGCATTTATTTGTTTATCACCTCCTCCCCACAACTTCAGAACAACTCCATGTGCTACAATATGTTTGGTGAGATATGTTTATCTGTCCAGCTTATCCAGTGAGGTCCATAACAAAGCAGAGATCTGAACATGGATTTCGCATGCTGCGCTGTGCTGTTTCTCATTGTTATCTCGACCGGAGCTTGAAAACATTGCTCTTCTGGATTACAATTCCAAGAATATCAGAAAATGCAGAAATCTAGAAATCAGCCAGCATCCTCTGAGATCTAGGCAACTCATGAAGGCTGGGCAGGGAAAGTCCGCCATCTAGATCACATGAACCATCTACAGTGGACCCTCGACTTACAGACGGCTCGACCTGCAGACTTTTCGAGTTACAGACTTCTCTGGCCGCAAAATTTAGGTTCGACTTGCGGCCAGAGAATCGACCTACAGACCGGAAAATCAAACAAAATGGACCAAAAACGGCCGGTTACGGATTAATCGGTTTTCAATGCATTGTAGGTCAATGGAGCCTCGACCTACAGACTTTTCGACCTGCAGCCACCGTTCCAATACGGATTAATTCCGTAAGTCGAGGGTCCACTGTATTGGAGTGGGATGGCAGCAGACAATGTGCTGAAATGGTACCTTATGTTGATATGTGGATTCTGTTCTTCATGCCACTGGAGGCTGAGTTGGATAACAACTAGGGCAGTCTGTGATCCAAGCAAAGTGGCACCCCCTGACTACCAGACTAACTATAATTCTGCCTACAAACAAATCTAAGCATTTGCATGACAAATCATGAGGACCTGTATGTGGACAATAAACAACACATCCTAAATGTGGCTGTCTGACTTCATTTCAACAAAGTAAGACACACATAAATTGGCTAGAACTAGCTACTTTGCAGTAAGACTCACTAAAATGGGCTTTGGAATATTTTTTAAGAATATTTTTTAAGATGGAAGATTGCAACATGAAGCTGCCCAATATTATCCTAATCACAAATAATATAATTATTTATAAAATCCACTATTTATACCCATTATTGAGATGCAAGGCTTCATAAACCTGAGTGCCCCTGACAGCGAAAGTTTCTTTCTAGCGAATAAAACCCAAATTACAGGTTTCTCCTCCCATATGTGCTGGTTTGTGTGGGATCTCACGAATTGCTCTTACTTCCTTCACCCCTTTTCTCCGACTTTCTTCTGGTTCATTGTGAAAGTGAGTACATAATTAGAGCAATATAAATAAACAAGATGCAAACTATGCAGAAGAGCTACAAGGGTGTTAGGTTCCTTTGAAGAAGAAACTTTTGATCTAAACCTACAGGTTTAGAAAGTAAACTGAAAGCTGCTCTCAAAGCCCATAGAAGAAATAAATAATCAGGAACAGATTGGGTAACCGATAGAACTATTTCAAGCTACAGAGACAGAATCTATTAAATTCTTGACAAAAACATGCCAAAAATATGGAAAATAAACCAATGGCTTCCACAATAGAAACATTCAATAAACATTCCAGTCCCCAAAAAATAAGATGCCAAGGATTGCAATAACTATGTGATATTGGATTGATTTCCCATGTGAGCAAAGTGATGCTCAAGGTTTTACAGTAAAGACTTTTATCATATATGTAGCAAAAAGGTCAAAAAGCTGTATTCAGAAAACAAAGAGGCACTAAAATCAATGTTGTATGCTATCAGAGAGTACAGAAGAATTTCAGAAGAAAATAACTCTTTGATTTATAGATTACAAGAAAATATTTCACTCTTTGGATCATGAAAAATCTATGGATCATTCCAAAAGAATGATAGAGAATTTGATTATCCTGTGCTTGGGACAAGAGGATACTGCTAGAAGAAAATATAGAGATGCAGAACGGTTTCCCCTAGGCAAGGGTATAAAACAAGGGTGTATTTTGTCTCCCTATCTGTTCAATCTGTATGCAGAATGTACCATGTGAAAAACTGAATTAGATTCAGATGAAAAAGGGGTGAACACTGGTGAAAGACGTATCAATAATTTAAGATACAAGGATAATATATTACTGATAGAAAATGGCAATGACTGAAACAACTACTGAGGAAGGTTAAAGAAGAAAGTGCAAAAGCATGATTACATCTAAACATTAAGAAGATAACACTAATATTAAATGACTTCAGTGCTGACAATGAAGAAATCAAAATTGCTAGATGGTTCAGTAATCAATCTGAGAAGAAGACTGAATTCAGAAGGGCAGCTGAGAAGGAACTAGAAAAGCTCTATAAATACAAGAATATGTACCAGCAGTCTAAGGCCAATATCATTTTTTTCTAGATTATTCCTGATTACTATGTACTGATGCAAAAGACGTAGTATTGGAGGAGAACTTTACAGGCACCAGGGGTTGCCAGAAAGAAGCAATAAGTGTGTGCTAGGTTAAATCAAGTCTGAGCTCTATCCTATGTTGTAGATATAAAAGGAAAACAAGACTGTCTAGAAAAGAGAAGATGTTAGAGAAGAGAAGAGAATTGACTCAATGAAGGAAGCCATGACCTTGCAAGAGCTGAAGAAAGTTGTTAATGATAAGACCTTTTAGAGGCTGATGTAAATTAGAAGCTACTTGATGGTATAGAACAGCATCAGACCACCCACTCCTTCTCTTAAACACACAGACCTATTATTTTGCAATTGTTATACGGGTGACCAACACTGCGGCATGTCAAATTTTGCCTGCCATGTCTGGGAATTAGAAGCTACTTGCCTGACAACTCTATGTAATGATGTGGCACAAAAGAGCTGTAGCTCATAGGTAGACAAAGAAAATGTAAAAGAAGCTATGCTGTGTGTGTCTAGAGCAGCTGGCCATAATATCTTAAATCATATTTACTAAATATTTGATACTTGTCTTGATACAAGCCCCCAGACTCTTCAGTCTGAATATCAGAGACGAAGATTGTTGTAGGATAACTAATACAGGCCTGGATGATGAACATGCTGGAACAATTCGTCCTATCAAACTACTCCAATTAGTGTGCTGTCCAGTTCCGTATGTGTCTTGTGACTAGAGATGGGGACTAATATAAAAACGAATTGCTATTTTTGACAAATATAGCTGATTTGTCATATATTCATCGATCTGTATTTGTCAAATTTTAAGTCCCGACGAATACGACTTGATTAATATTTTCCCGGTTTTATTCGTTGATTCATCAATATTCTTCTATATTTGTTACCCTTTTGGGGGCCTCTCTATGCCATCTCTGAGCCTGCTGGTGCCAATCAGAAGCTCTGGTTGATCAGGAGATCCTGGATTGGCATGTTAGGCAGCCAATAGTGCTGCTGAAAGGGCTGTGGGGGCTGTAACTTTTATAGAGGCTTTATAAGCTTTCCCCCTACAGCCATTTCCCACTTTTGTTCTGATTCTCTCCAGAGTGAGAACAGTTGCTGTGGGCTGGTGCTTGTGTGCTACTTGTTTGCTAGCTATGGCTTTTTTCACTTCTGTGGCAGCAAAGCAGACACTTCTTTTTCTTGTTCATTTTATTTCATTTATTTCATTAGTAGAACTTTACTGGGAATTTGGGGAGGGATTTCTTTAGAGGATTTCAGTTAGCTTAGGCTACTTCTTTTTTGGAGGCTTGGGTTCACAGTGGGTGGGTGGGGAATTTGTGTATGACTGTGGAATCCCTTTCCCAACATTTAATTCCTGTTGTTGTGTGTGCGTCTCACTCTGAGACTTAGTTGGCAGGGCTTTAAGTTTAAAAAACTTAGTTACTTTTGGTGGCTTGTGTTAACATGTGTCTCTTCAGGCACAGTGGGTGGGTGGGGGGAATTTGGTATGTGACTGTGTGGGCCAAATACCTCAGTGCCCGATGGCGCCACAGTCTATTTTGCTGCCAATTGCCTCAGTGCCCAATGGGGCCAAAAAGCCTACTTTGCTGCCAATTGCCTCAGTGCCTGATGGGGCCAAAGTCTACTTTGCTGTCATGTGCCTCAGTGCCCGATGGGGCCATAATCTACTTTGCTACCATGTGCCTCAGTGCCCGATGGGGCCAAACTTTACCTAAATGATAAATACCTCATTGCCTCCTGGGGACAAACTCTACGTCACTGCCAAATGTGATGCTGCTGAAGACAAACTCTACCTCAATGCCTCATGCCTCTGTGTGCCTGCCAGAGACAAATCAAACTCCCTCAATGCCATCTGCTTCTGTGCCACGTAGTAAACTATCCTGGGGGGACCCAATTTGTGGGTGAATAACTCAGATCTCCAATATCCAATCTTCACCAAACTTGGTAGACATGTTGGAGAAAGACATAGGAAGCTTCAGTGAGATTTAGGATTCTCTAAGTACCTAGGAAGAACTTTACTGGTGGTGTCCTCCTTGTGACTATATAACTCAGGGGTCCGTTACCCAATGTTCATCAAACTTGATGGACTTGTATAAAACCGTCTTAGGAAGCTTCCCTGCAAATTTGCTGTCTCTAGCTGCTGGGGGCCAGTTTTATAGCATTTTAAAGTGAAAACAAATTGACAAATCGATTCATCGATGAATATTTGTAAATTTGTATTCATTGATTCATTAACATTGATGAATCATGAATCACAAATTTGAATCACCATTTTTTTGTTTCATCCCCATCTCTACTTGTGACCACCAGGTTATTGCATTCCCCTGAAATCCCTAAAAGAAATAACAGGTAAGTTTGTCCTTGGAGTTCAAAACGAAGCAGGGCAAAGGCTAATAGAGTTTTGTCAAGAGAACAAGCTGGTCATCACAAACACTCTTTTCCAACAACACAAGAGGCGACTCTACACATGAACATCACCAGATGGGCAATACTGAAATCAGATTGATTATGTTCTCTGCAGCCAAAGATGGAGAAGCTCTATACAGTCAGCAAAACAAGACCTGGAGCTGATTGTGGCTCTGATCATCAGCTTCTTATAGCAAAACTCAAGCTTAAACTGAAGAAAGTAGGAAAAACCACTGGGCTAGTCAGGTATAATCTAAACCAAATCCCTTATGAATACACAGTGGAAGTGAAGAACAGTTTTAAGGAACTAGATTTGGTGGACAGAGTGCCTGAAGAACTATGGATGGAGGCTCGTAACATTGTACAGGAGGCAGCAACAAAAACCATCCCAAAGAAAAGGAAATGCAAGAAAGCAAAGTGGCTGTCCAACAAGGCCTTACAAATAGGAGAGAAGAGAAGGGAAACAAAATGCAAGGGAGATAGGGAAAGTTACAGAAAATGGAATGCAGACTTCCAAAGAATAGCAAGGAGAGACAAGAGGGCCTTCTTAAACGAACAATGCAAAGATATAGAGGAAAACAATAGAAAGGGAAAAACCAGAGATCTGTTCAAGAAAATTGGAGATATTAAAGGAACCTTTTGTGCAAAGATGGACATGATAAAGGACAAAAATGGTAGGGACCTAAGAGAAGCAGAAGACATCAAGAAGAGGTGGCAAGAATACACAGAGGAATTATACCAGAAAGATCTGGATGTCCCGGACAACCCAGCTAGTGTGGTTGCTGACCTTGAGCCAGATATCCTGGAGAGTGAAGTCAAGTGGGCCTTAGAAAGCATGGCTAACAACAAGGCCAGTGGAGGTGATGGCATTCCAGTTGAACTATTTAAAATCTTAAAAGATGACGCTGTTAAGGTGCTACACTGAATATGCCAGCAAGTTTGGAAAACTCAGCAGTGGCCAGAGGATTGGAAAAGATCAGTCTACATCCCAATCCCAAAGAAGGGCAGTGCCAAAGAATGCTCCAATTATCGTACAACTGCACTCATTTCACACGCTAGCAAGGTTATGCTCAAAATCCTCCAAGGTAGGCTTCAGCAGTATGTGGACCGAGAACTGCCAGAAGTACAAGCTGGATTTCGAAGGGGCAGAGGAACTAGAGACCAAATTGCTAACATGCGCTGGATTATGGAGAAAGCCAGAGAGTTCCAGAAAAACATCTACTTCTGCTTCATTGACTACGCAAAAGCCTTTGACTGTGTGGACCACAGCAAACTATGGCAAGTTCTTAAAGAAATGGGAGTGCCTGGCCATCTTATCTATGTCCTGAGAAATCTATATGTAGGACAGGAAGCAACAGTTAGAACTGGATATGGAACAACTGATTGGTTCAAAATTGGGAAAGGAGTACGACAAGGCTGTATATTGTCTCCCTGCTTATTTAACTTATATGCAAAATACATCACGCGAAAGGCAGGACTGGATGAATCCCAAACCGGAATTAAGATTGCCGGAAGAAATATCAACAACCTCCGATATGCAGATGATACCACTCTGATGGCAGAAAGTGAGGAGGAATTAAAGAACCTCATAATGAGGGTGAAAGAGGAGAGTGAAAAAAACGGTCTGAAGCTCAACATCAAAAAAACGAAGATCATGGCCACTGGTCCCATCACCTCCTGGCAAATAGAAGGGGAAGATATGGAGGCAGTGACCGATTTTACTTTCTTGGGCTCCATGATCACTGTAGATGGTGACAGCAGCCACGAAATTAAAAGACGCCTGCTTCTTGGGAGGAAAGCGATGACAAACCTTGACAGCATCTTAAAAAGCAGAGACATCACCTTGCCGACAAAGGTCTGCATAGTCAAAACTATGGTTTTTCCAGTAGCGATGTATGGAAGTGAGAGTTGGACCATAAAGAAGGCTGACCGCCGAAGAATTGATGCTTTTGAATTGTGGTGCTGGAGGAGACTCTTGAGAGTCCCCTGGACTGCAAGGAGAACAAACCTATCCATTCTGAAGGAAATCACCCCTGAGTGCTCACTGGAAGGACAGATCCTGAAGCTGAGGCTCCAGTACTTTGGCCATCTCATGAGAAGAGAAGCCTCCCTGGAAAAGACCCTGATGTTGGGAAAGTGTGAAGGCAAGAGGAGAAGGGGACGACAGAGGACGAGATGGCTGGACGGTGTCATTGAAGCTACCAACATGAATTTGACCCAACTCCGGGAGGCAGTGGAAGACAGGAGGGCCTGGCATGCTCTGGTCCATGGGGTCACGAAGAGTTGGACACGACTTAATGACTAAACAACAAATCCCTTCCCATAATGGGTATATTCTTGCCTCTTTATCTAGACAGCAATCTGATGGATTCCCCAATGTTACACCTGTCTAACCCCAAACTCACACCGTAACTTCCAACTCTCAGGGCCTTTGCATAGAGTCACCACCTCTCAAAGAAGTAGCTGCTGACATTCATCAGTGATAGTCTAGTGGTCCACTCATTAGTGAGCCTACAGTGAATAGCAACCAGTCATGTCAGCAACTGTATTCTCAGTGCTTCCTCCTGCACAGTGTACTTTCAGATACAGTTTCAGATAAGAGCCTTGTGGCGCAGTGGTTAAACTGTTGTACTGCAGCCAAAACTGTGCTCACGACCTGGGGTTCAATCCCAGGTAGCCGGCTCAAGGTTGACTCAGCCTTCTATCCTTCCGAGGTCGGTAAAATGAGTACCCAGCTCGCTGGGGGGGCAATGTGTAGCCTGCATAATTAACTTGTAAACCGCCCAGAGAGTGCTTGAAGCACTATGGGGCGGTATATAAGCAGCACGCTTTGCTTTTTTTTTGCTTTACAGTTGCCCCCCAAAAGCCCGCATTGCAGACCCTCTAGCCTTATGGTTTTCTCCATGTTGGCTAGATGGGTATTTCCCTCTCACCACAGAAGCAGCCTATAACCCAGAGGTAAAGACACTTATGGGATACTACTCTAAGCACAGTCCCTACAACACTGTTTTGCAGTGGGGCCTTGGCACATCCTGTCCCATTATTATGTTTGCTCAATACCTTCATTTTTGGCAGACCATGGCACTGATTTAAATGCCTCTTGCCTCCTTTGCTAAATAAACACCAGGACAAGTGTGCCGTGTTATGTGTCAGGATGACAGTTCCTTGGGAATCAAACTCTCCAAATGAACCCAGTGAGGAGGAACTATGGCACTGTGCCCTGCCTGTTTTGCACATTTTTAAATGCACCAGGTCTCCAGTGGCTTATTTCTTTGTTACTTTGCACTCAGCAAATTGGCAGCCTTCTAACCAAAAATATATAACTGATATTTAGGGGGGGAAAGAAAAAAGGAATGCCATCCCAACTCCTCCACATCCCTATTCAGCTTCTGTTAGGGATTCCTGAGCCAGAACTAAACACAAATGATCCATAGAGAAGCCTTTAGGTTCTCTTCTAATCTTATGTTGTCATTTGTTTCTTATGCTCGGTTTCTCTTGGATCTTTACCCAGATCCATCTCAGGACCAAACACTGTATTACAATAAGCTATGTAGCATCACACTCAAATACCTAGAGACACTTGAACAGATGTCAGCAGAAATCTATATCTCCAGACAGAGCATCCTTCCCTATCTGTGTGATGCTTGCCTTTATACTTTTCATTACCACTAGCAAATCTTTTCTCAGACCAGTGCCAAGAAACATGTTCTTAGATCAGGCTTTTATGAACCAGTGAACTATATAACTGCCAATAGAATCAGCTTCAGATCTTTGCTACCACAAAGCAAATATCCTATTGCTCTACTGGACAAGTACAAGTTTTCTTTAGGCATGTAATCAATAGCTTAAACAGTTTCAGTTGCATGAGAGCAATGGAAGAGGCTATTATCATGGAGGCACATATAAAGAAAAGCAATCTACAGAAGGCTATTAAGAGTAGCAGTTTTGTGCTTATGCCTAAGAGCTTGGGAGGTAAGCAGGGATCCACCCCCACCCCCGCATCCCAAATGTATTTATCATTTCAATGTACGTAGGCATGCTTATGTTGTAATGAGAAATGCTATGCAAGGAAATCATAGCATTTTATTATATTATAATATAATAAATTATAAAACTGCAGCCCCCTTTCCCGATTCCTGCAGGTGCTCCTGGAGAGAAAAGATAGAGCACTACAGGTTGTCATTGTGTAAAAGCTGTCTATGCAGGAGCGTTCTGGTATAAGTGCTCCCAGTCTTCAATCCTTAAAGACTATCCAGGAGGAGATTTTTGCATCTGTCACAGCATCTTTCATCCATGAGGGCTTCTGAGAGCTCAGGGCTTATCTGGGCTCAGCTTCCTTCAGAAGCATGCCAGGTGAAGCTTATGGAGTTCTGTAATTGTTTTGTTTATTAATAAATAGACTGGGCGTGTTATGCATAGAAGCAGATACAGCTTAACACTTCAAATGACAGTCAAATTCACTGTCACACGTGAGCTCTCTTGCAAAACATGTGCCTGCTTCTGTAGAGGCTGTTGGCTTACAGAGCTTTGAAACCACATACATCTCTGTCCCTCGACAAAACCTGCACTTGTGTATTCTTCGTTCTCTTTTGCAGGGACCCACAGCTCATCCAGACTGAAGCATCTGCTTGTGTAATCCTTATACCACTTCTTCACAGTTTAAATGCTGCAATTCGTTCCCAATGCCCAAGGTCTTTTACTCCAAGATGTTTTCACAGAGTGTGACAACAGCAACATTTGTCCATAACGCACCCACACCTTCCTTCTCCTCTTTCTCAAAGAATGCTGAGAGGGATGCAGAAGTGTGTAGGTTAAACCCACCAACCCACCATCTGGTGTTGATGTACCCCCTCCATCTGAGCAGATGGTGTCTGTTGGAAGGCACTCTGGCTGCGTGTCAAGAGTATGTCTGTAGAGTGTCTCCTTGCCAGACAAGGTCCTCCTTCAGCAAGGATCCTCTTTGTAGAGCCTTGCATACATACAATTCGACACAGAGAGAGACTTCTCATGGACATTGAATGTGAGACAGGTGTGAGCACTAGGCATGTTAGGAGCTAAGGCTGGCTGGCCCGCCTGTGTAGTCCTGTAGTCCCACACACCCATTCATTGGAAGCCTCCTCTTATACCCAGTTTCAAAAGTGGCTTTCTTAATGTTCCAGCATTCCTGTTGCAAAATACCAATTCTCATACTCTTGTTTGCTTCCTTATGAATTCCTGAAGACAGAGATGGAGGATAGTCTCCAGTCACAACACTTCAGCATCCTATTTTTTCTAGAAAATTGTGAAGCCGTCATTAGTTTTCTACATCTACTAAGAATAACATGTGGCATCTGAGAATAAAAGCCCTGCATACCAATAAACTGTCTGCATAGCACTTTTTAAAAACATATATATCAGTTTTGATTCACCCTAGATTGATATCTAAAGAAGAGTAGTATCTCTGCTATGTTTTGTCCATTGGCATTTCATTTGTAGCTCTCAAATAGTAGAATGACTGGTTCTGCAACCTGCTTATGACAAAACCAGTGAGAAAGCTGCAAACTAGAAAACTGGACTTCTTATGTTTACCTTGCAATTAAATATGGCATGTACTTCAGTTTTATACATGGACTGAAAATTACTTTGCCCATTGTGCTAAAAGATGGTATATGAAGTCCTGTAGCACCATAAGCTCCACTACATGTCTGATGAGAAGAGGTCTATTAGAATATGAATACCATGGATCTTATGCTTAGCCTGTATATATGTGAAAGAAATACTATATTTTATTTGGCATAAGCTCTCATGGACAACAGCCGTGAAATGTCATCAGATGTTACATTGTTAAGTGCAATCAGGGGATAAATGCAAATGTAATTACCTTAACAATGTTTGTGTATTCTTTGCTGTAAAGTCACATGCAGTTTTATGGCGGCCCCAGTAGAGGTTTCAAGATATGTAAGGAGTTATTATTGCCATCTCCCAATGAGATACCATGCCAGGTGAGGATTTGAACCTAGGTCTTCTGAGTCCCAGTCCACCGAGCTATCCACTACACCATAATGGCTCTCTTAACCTTAATAGTAACCATTAGCAAACTGTACTTGTGATTTTATCACACTATGGCTGAAATCCTGTTGACTGAACTGCACTGTGTAATGAGAATTATATAACCAGACACAGCCATACCATGGCTATTTGAGGCCAATAAAAAGCTTCCTAGAGACCCACCCAGCTCCAAGACTTTGGTGATTCAATGTATAGCCAGCATAATGTAAAGTCAGAAAATCATAGCTGTTGGCTTTCTGACTTTAAATCATTCTCCCTCCCATTCCGAGACTGCCAAAGGTTGTCCCAGAATGAAGGGGATCCCTAGTGATCCCTGAAACCTGGGAGTGCTGAAGGAAGCTTTCCACTGCTCTGAAACAACTATGGCTGAGGGTGCCATCTTCATTGCATGGTGTAAACAGGATTTTAGCCTTTACGTCTTAATCAGCAAATTGGTGTGTGAATGCTTGCACTGCCAGTCGAGGATTTTGCAGAACTTGAAAACTCTTTCGTGAACATTTGGTTGATCCTAATAAAAACTTCATCCAACTGTGGATTTGTGCGGGGAGGGGGCAGGGCTGTTGTTCTTATGGAACAACATCATTACCTCTGCTTTAAAAAACAGCAACAGAATCAAAACTATTTAGAATTATGTCCTTGATTGAAATGTGTCAAATGCTCTTATCAGTATAGCATCTTTTTAGGTTATATACTACTACTACTACTACTACTACTACTACTACTACTACTACTACTACTACTACTAATAATAATAATAATAATAATAATAATAATAATAATAATAATAATAATAATAATAATAATAATAATATTGTGAGCTGCCTTGGGTCCCCTCATTGGGAGAAAGGAGGCCTATAAATAAAACAAATAAAATAAACAAATAAACAAATAAACAAATAAACAAATAAACAAATAATAATAATAATAATAATAATAATAATAATAATAATAATAATAATAATAATAATAATAATAATAATAATAATAATAATAATAATAATAATAATTTCTACTTTGCTTTTTATGATGCGATTCACTTATTTCTTATACAGCTCCATAGATGCCTGGCTGCCTGCTGATGAGATAATAGCTAATATAGCCAAAAAGAAGCAACTTTTCTCAAATTAAGCCCAATTGCCAAATTATAAATCACTCATACCAACATTTGTTAATTCTTGTTGTAGCTGGAGGGGTGGCTTTCTACACATTAGTCTCTTAAGAAATTGCAAACAGCCTGTTACTGCATCTTAAAATATAAAGCACATGTCCTGCCGCTTGATGACATCATTACTGTTTGATGGGCTCAGATGAGTTGTTAAAACTCCCTGGAAAATTTATATTGCATCTTTAAGAACACTATTTTTTTTCTATTCAAAGAAGGAATTTGTTTCATATAAATAATGCCCTTCTGATTTTGCTTCATTTTTCTTCACAACCTGACTCCTCTACTTATGTTTAGCAATACAATGTTGTGGTCTTACTCCATGGAAGAGGAGCAATAGAGCTGGCTGGATAGCTCAGTGGTTTAGGTATAGGTTGGGAGTTCAGTTCCCCACTGTGCTTCCAGGGAGAAGAGCCTTGGACAAGATGCACAGTCCCAGGGTGCCCCCAGAAGAAGGGAATGGTAAAACATTTCTCTGTCTTCTCTATCTAGAAAACCCTGGAAAGGGTGACCATGAGTAGTAATCAACTTGACAGCACACAATTATTTATTTAATATTACACAGTTCATATGCTGGCTTCTGCGGCTACCTCATGCTCTGTTGCTGTACATGAGCTGAGGGTGAGACAGGAAGGTAGAGGGTATTTTTGTAGCACTTGTAACATTTCAGATATAATTTCAGTAACTAATTCTAGGTACGTTTGAAAAAATGGGCAGGTACTTTTGATAAAGTTGTAAGTATAACGCCAACAGATTACTGGAGGTGGCTTAGAACTAAAACTGTTATTTGCTACTTTTTTTAAAAAAATAACTCTTCAAGCTCTTTTCCACTTCTCAGTAGACATTTATAGGATTTCAGTCTGGGTTAGAGCAAAAGAGTGTATACACATTTACTGGGCTTCAAATCCTACTAATTTCAATTAGCCTTGAGCAGCAATCCCAAATACCCTTTGTAGCGTTTACACCCTTTTTGACGTCCCTCACCTCTGGCACCAATGTGGCATTGGACTCACTCGTGCCTTGGCCTGTCCACCTAGGCTCAGACCTCAGAGCACACCAGGGCAAAACTCCTCTTTTTTTTTTCTTCCACTGCTGCCACCAGGAGATCCCTAAATCCCCATCACTCTTTTAGAAAGAATCAGGTCCACTCTCCAAGGAAATAGAAAGATCTCTTGTTTATTTGCTTATTGGTTTCAGTATATTAATATTCAGTTCTATTCCTTCTCCCTTCCAATCACTGGTCAATCACTTCTCAGATCTCCTATTATTCCCATCAGTCTAATCACACTCCTATAAATCTCTGAACTCAGCTAATCAAACTCCTTCCAAAACTCTGATCTAACTTCTCCCCCTCAGGCTCTGCCTCTTATACTCTGCCTCTTGGCTCCGCCTCTCAGCAACATAAATATGCATGACTCACTCTAACTAAACCTGAGCCATGACCACATTTAAAGGAGAACGCTACACCCTTTATGCCCAATAAACATAATGGGACTTACTTCCAAGTAGACATCGATAGGATTGGATTGCTAGGGATGTCAGCCTGATTAGACTTGTTGACATTTAACAACAGGAAGATAGATAAAGAATTATGTTTTTCATATTCTTCTAAAAGAGCACAACAATGATGCAAAGAGACACATCATGCCTACTTTCGGTATTGTGTTCTGTGCTGTCAATCAGAACTGATTTATAGTGATCCTAATAGGGCTTTCAGGGTAAGTGAGATATTTAAGGAGTGGTTTTACCACTTCCACACCCCCAGCGAGTTTCCGTGACTGAGTTGGGATTCAAACACAGGCCTCCTCCTGAGCCTTAGTCCATCAATACACTACACCACACAGGGTTTCAGCATAGGTGTCTGCTTATTGCAGATGACCTACTCTCATTCACAGTGTATCATCCACACTTGCTTAAAATTATGGCTCCTTCTTGATGGGTGATAAATACAACAACAACAACAACAACAAAACAACTTATATTGTGCTTTACACTAGAGTGGATTCCAATAAAATCAATAATGTACAAACATCCAACACAACATTTAACAACAACCTTAATCTTGTGTGTGTGTGTGTGTGTGTGTGTGTACCTGTACATCAGCATGAAACTCCTCAGAATAGGCAATGATCAAGAAGAATTAACCAACTGGTAACAAATCCGTTGAGAAGTTCAAATAAAATACACTGGTTCCTTACCTCTCCCTGAACCCAACACCTATGGCTCCAATTTTGTCCACCTCTGATTCCATATGAAGATGCAAGGGGAGAGAATTCCACAGCTTTGGAGCCAAGTGGGAAAATGCCCAAAGCCTCGAATTTGCCACCTTAGTCTGAGGGATCAAGAAAAGTCCAGAATCTGAGGACCCAGTCCACTTAAGAGGAATATGTCATGCCACCAGGTCTGCTAAAAAATCTCAGCTCAAAGGGCTGTCCACACCAAGACCATTAGGAAGGTAGCCACCTTGAGTCCTAGTGCTGGGAGAAAGGTGGCATAGAAGTGCAGTAAACAAACAAATAAAAATGAATAAGGTAAGGAAGCAAAGAAAGTACAATAGGGCTTTGAAGTCCATCAAGATTTAGTATCCAAACAATGGATGGAGAAGGCACACACCTGACCTTTTCTGTTGATCTGTTCAGTTGGTTGCTAGTATGTGTGCAGTTAAAGAAAGTGCTACACACAACTCTGTAATTTCAAGCAACTGCAAGTAAATAAACTTTTTTTCTCCTACAAATGTCTCCCGCAAATTGAAAACTCTGCAAGAATAACTTGATACGGAACTGGGACACAACAAGAAATCCAGTTGCAATGTGAGGAACAGGAGTGACAGGTTTTCATGTCCTTGTACACACGTACACTTGGGAATCATCCCTGTTGAACATAGTGCGATGTTCTTCAGAGCAAACATGTACTGGAATGCACTAGAATGGGCTGGCTGAGGATGCCTCCCAAATCCTGGCACCAGCACAGTTTGAAAAAGGTAATGAATGGTACCCTCCAGGGAATGAAAAACCAGTGTTCTGCATTGGTGCTTATAATACGATCCCTGTTTCATTTTACCTTCCTCTTTCAATTATTTTTCTCTACCATCTGCTCCCAATTTCATCGAGGTTAGGGAGGCACACACTTTTCTGTAATGAAACAGTAATCATTCCACAGTTATCAGTAGGAAACCAACAGCACGTGTGCCAGAAGAAAATCACTCATGTTTTGCACTATGGATGATCTGCCGTGTGATAGTCAATCTGATATCATTTCTGGGGTCAGAGTACAGCAAATAGCAGCTTATTCCACTTTCCTGCCTAATACCCATGGCTAGTATTGACTCATTTCCTGCAAATGGGTTCATGAAAATGCCTTCAGAAAAATGTTCAGGCAGGGATACCATCGATGCTGGAAATGCTTTGCTGTTGCTAAGATGTTCTTTAAAGGAATATCCGGTCTCCTTGGCAATATAAGAATCTATCTCAGTAAACATCATTAGTAACCCATCAAAAGTTCTTCACCTTTGTAGACATCTAATGCCTGTGAAAGCAACAACAGCAAACAGGTCACAATCTAAAATAAGCAATCTTCAGAAAAGGGGTTTCAAGCTAACAAAACTTGTTTGTTTGATCTTTTTTTAAAATAAAATAAAACACAGTATTATTTTTTAAAATGTGCTTTTCTCCAAAACAGTTCCATAGGAGCAGATTTGCTACTGAAGTCTAATTTGTTGCCAAGAAAAGTATTGGACAGTATTTATTCTCTTGACTCATTTGGGATACTGAGTGCTGGTTCTAATCTATAAAGCCCTAAATGGCCTGGGTCCAAGCTATCTCAAGGACCGCATCTCGCTTTACAAGCCTGCTTGGGTGTTACGATCATCAGGAGAGGCCTTTTTCTCGGTCCCACCACCTTCACAGGTGTAGTTGGTGTGAACACCAGAGACGTCCTTCTCTGTTGCTGCTCCCGGACTTTGGAATTCCCTCCCACAGGAAGCCAGTCTGGACCGATCTTTGCTGTCCTTCTGCAAGCAGAAGAGGACCTTTCTCTTCAGGCAAGTTTTCCCTTAATAACTGGCTGCTTGATGGTATTTTTAAATGGATTGTTGTGCCTTACTGTTTTGAATAGGTTATTTTGGTGTTGCTTTTGTTTATCATTTTTTAGTGTGGTATTTGTTTGATACTTTTTAGTATTTGTATACTTACTGTTTTTTGCTTTCAATGTTGTCGTTTAATGATGTAAGCTGCCTTGGGTCCTTTTTAAGGAGAAAGGTGGAGTAAAAATATTTTAAACAAAATAAAATAATAAATATCTCCATGAACACTGAAACTTTCAGGAACTCAGGGTTTATGTCTCTTCTCACTGAATACAACAAAGGTAACTTCATTTCAAATTCTGTAATATTACCATTTTTTTCCTTGAAAACAAAAGTAATGAGTGCAAAATAATTAGGACTCATCCACACATCTTATTTGCTCCTGTTTAAGAGGTGGTTCTATTGCTCATTGATCTGGATCAGTTTAACAGATCTGCATGACGTTAATGGAGACTTGAATTGATCCCTTCAACTTCCCTTTCACTTCAGAGTTATTTTATTGATTTGATTTGATTTGATTTCTATACCGCCCATCTGGCAACCCAGGCCACTCTGGGCGGTTTACATAGTATAATAAAACAGAGTATAACAGAGTATATTTTCCCTTGCTTGGGCACTTTTCCCCCTCCAGCCCAGTTTGTTCTGGGTAGTGTTGGTCTTTAGAAGGCAAAAGAACCACCTGGGGGTAGAGTTTTGCAAAGGCTGTGAAACATCAAGGAAGGGAAAGTGAGATGGGGTGGAGTCAGGGCAGTGAATAGGGAGGGCCAAAGAGGAAAGGAGGGGGAGAGGTGGGAGGAAGATTGGGTAGAAACTAAAAATTGGAAGAATACAGATCACACTGGAGAAAAACGAACTAAGAGGGGTGGAGGCTTGGATAAAGTGACTCTTGAAGAGAAAGGGACCACAATTTCAATCCACATCAGTCTGAGCTATACACCTCATGGAGATGAGCCCTAAAACACCTTAGAATACCATTCAGAAGGCCCTCAGGTTTTCTGTCCCTGCTTGTAATTAGGGCTGTCTCATGTTGCTTTCGTTTTCGAAGTGTGACATATATCTCCTTTTGTCAACCGTTTTCGACATTTGTCACAAAACCATTCTTCAGTGATGTTGTTCTTTGCCATTTTCTTTGCCTGTATGGCCTTTTAATCCTAGCAGAGGCAGCGTTTTCTATAATCTTCCATCTAATGTTGTGCTGTCATGGAACACTCATAGTTAGTTAGTTAGTTAGCACGCCACTACTCTGTGTGCTTTACAAACATAGAGTGTAAACATAAACTCACACACCACCCATCCCAAAATGATCTTAAAAATAAGCAAACCAAAATAACCTCACAATGGCAATGACCCAAAACAGACTTGAAGATCGTAAATTTACAAAATCCTGAACAGCAACAATTTTTGAAGGCTGTTCACTGTTCTGGCACTGTGACCAACCGTCAGAATCGAGGTAGTCAGATCAGCCATCCCTCCACTCTAAATCTGGTGTTGTTGAACACCAGGTCTGTATCCAACAAGAGAAATCTGTGTAAGCCAGCTTGCGATCACCTATTTATATCTTATTAATTATAACTTGGATAAGAACTTTGGCAAAAGTTATGCACTTGCAAACCCTACTGATTTCAGCAAAATGCTAGTGATTTTAAACTCTGTTGATTTCAGAGAGTTATGTACATTTTTAGCTTTCATCCACTGAGATGAAAGGGACTTAAAAGTGAACAGCTTTGGTTGGATTATTCCTTTCATTTTTCAGCATGTGAGAATTACTCAAAGTAGATAGCTTTAGTGCATATTGTGCAGAATAAGGTAGATAGCTGTGATAGAAGATGCAGTCTTCTTTCCTGATGTGCTATTTGCTATGCATCTATGTTGGGTCATGTATGAGGTGGAGATATTCATAGTAATATAGTCAGATTTATGGTAGACCCATTGGAACTCATCTTGATTTCAGCGTGTTTTTCTCTACAACAGACTTCCTCTGGATCCAGTCCTTGGTATTTTTAGCATAATGGCCTATTAGAATATGAATAATCCCCTGCCTTGTACTCTACATACATCTGCAGCTGCCCTGATGTGGTACAAGCTAGAATGTAGCTGTGTAATTTGAGCCAGGGTTTATTCCTGAAACATAAGGTATAATAAAAGGACTAGTGCCTTTGAGCATAAGTGCACTGCCCTGGCCTCACTGATAAGCAATTATAACTATTTCCAATTCAGTGTGAGTGGAAGTAGGGAACTGTATGGAAATAAATGTCATTTCATAATCCCACTTGTTTTTGTTAATAAGCATCTGATTTGTTTTGCTGTTTATTTATTAAAACCACATTAGTTTCCTTATTCATTTGTTAAATTCACATGGGTTTTGCTGTTCTCATTTTCACTTTCTATTGTGTTCACAGACCGTCTGAGGGGGGAGTGGCGATCAATACAAAACTGTATCATTCCAATGAAATTGCTATTCCCCTGCCCTGCCCTCAGAATGCCCTAGACAACACTAGCATCAAGATAGGCTGGACAATTAAAATGTTGACTGGTCAGGAAATGATGGGAAGAGAAGATACCTCCTGATGTTTCCATGAGTAACAAATGAGTACAGCTGAGCGGTTTTCCACGTAGCATGTTATTTCGCCTTTTCTTTCTGTCTTTCTGTCTTTCTTTCTTTTTGGCTTTTTCTAATAACTCTTCCACTAAGAGCTCATTTGGAGAAGAAAAGAGCTGTAAAGTTGACAGTGAAGATGCAGAAATTGTTAAAGGTCTTCAGTATCGTGTTTCAATTATTAATCCAAATGGAGACTGCAGCCAAGAAGTGAGAAGAAGACGAAGACCCAGAAGGGTGCCGTGAAGAGACTGGAAACCTGCTCCTCCAGTGACATGCGTAAACCTCATACCACCATGAATATGTTAATTAATGCAAAGTAAATTGCTCCTTGATGCCACTGTCATAGCGGTGGCACATGAAGGAGCAAATCATGTTCTGAGGGAGTGGGTGGTCATTCCTTTAACTTTCCAATACACACATTAAGAAACATTAATGCTTTAGTTTTTTAAAAATTTATTTATTTATTTATTTATTTATTTATTTATTTATTTATTTGATTTTTATACCACCCATCTGGCTCCTAAGGCCACTCTGGGTGGTGTACAAGTAGGATAAAACAATAACATAACAACAAGGATAGTCGACAACAGCCAAACAAAATATAAAAAGTACTAAACAAATTACGTTAAAAAACTACATAATAAAGTAAAATGAAAAACATGGCAGTAGGTTGGATGTTAATTGTTAAAGGCACTATTGTATCGGGATGTATTCAAATCTGGGAAGGCCTGTCTAAAAAGCCATGTTTGTAATAGTTTTTTAAAGGTTCCTGTCACAATTCCACGTGGCCCCTGATTGTTTCACCAAACTAAGAGCTCACGCTACGTGTCTTTCAGCTGCCACCAGTTGATTACATCAACATTGTTTAATATTAATAATAGAGGTCCAGGCAATGTGTCATTTTTAAAAGAACCAAATAGAAATTGTTTATTGTTACAGATGATGATAGTTCAAGCAATGTTGTTAACTCTTAACAAACATCCTCCTTCATCCACTCTCAACCACCACTCTCCTGCCCCAAACTCTCTAAACTCTCCAACTAAACTCTCAATCTCCTCCACTCCTCAACTCTTATATCTCATGACTCCGCCCCTCCAGCACTCCCATTGGTCTATGCAGATATCAAATTAATATTCATGACCTGGGTGGACGCCACAGTTCCCAATAAAGGGGCCAGGTGAATTTTGGGCGGGAGACTGTTCCACAGTTGCGGGGTGACTGCTGAGAAGGCCCGATTTCTGGTTGTCGTTTTTCGGGCTTCTCTTGGGGTCAAAACTCTCAATCGCCTGGCCTGTGAAGATCTTACAGGGCGGGCAAATCTGATCAGAAGGAGGCATTCTGTCTGATATCGAGCTCCTAAACCATTTAGGGCCTTGTAGGATAACACCATCACCTTGAAGCTGGCACGGAAGCAAACAGGTAGCCAGTGCAAGGTGACCAAAGTGGGGAAAATGTGTTGGTGTCTTCTAACCCCACTCAACAATCTGGCCCCCAAGTTCTGGACTCGTTGGAGTCTCCGTAACAGCCCCAAGTAAAGAGCATTGCAGTAGTCTAATCTCAAGACTACCAGTGCATGAGCCAGCGTGGTGAGGGACCTGGTGTCAAGGAACTGGGCAATCCGCCTTAGATGGAAATAGCTAAAACGGACCACAGATGCTATCTGGGGTTCCATTGACAGTGCCAGGTCCAGGAATATGCCCAAAAGAAAGAGTAGCCCCCCCCAAAAGAGAGGGAAGCACCCAGACCCCAAACACTAGGGGCACCCACCCACAGGATTTCCGTCTTGCCTGGGTTCAGCCTCAGTCTATTATCCCTCATCCATCCCAGCATGGCGTCCAGGCAGCGCTCAAGGAATGGGATGACATCCACTGCAGAGGGATGGAAGGAGAGATAGAGCTGGGTGTTGTCCGCATATTGGTGACACGAAGCTCCAAAACTCCTGATGACCTCTCCCAATGGCCTCATATAGATGTTAAATAGCATTGGGGAGATGATTGATCCCTTCGGGACTCCACAATTGAGAGTCCACAGAGTGGACAGCATCTCCCCAAGCTGTACTCTCTTGGGACAGTCCTCCAGGAATAGGGTTGCCAGATACATGGGTACCAAAAGGAGGACATAGAAAGACAAAAAAGAGGACAGAGGAGGACATATTGAATGTTTCATTTGAATCGTTCCGGATTAAACCCACAATCAATACACTTTTATTACAATAGCTGCCAATAAATGTCTCTTAGTGAACCGACCAAGAAACAGTCATGTTAAAAAATAAAAATAAATTCAATGGAGGCTTTTTTTTCAAAATACCAAAAAACATTATTTAAACAGCCAATTGTACAATTATTACCTTATAATCTTTATTACTTACATGACATATTTCTCGGAGGAGCCAACTTTTCGCAGAAGATCTTCGTTAGCAATCACATATGCATAAAACTGTTCACTGGTAATATTCTTCAAATTGTACTTCCGATTGGGAGCAAAGCAAATAAACCTGAACCCACCCCGGCCCGGTTGTGGGATCCCCCAGCCGCTCGCACTCTGCATAGGCTCAGAGGCAACCTTGCTAATCTGGACGCCCAAACAAGGCTCCGGTGCAGGTGGGGGAAAAGTGGCGCTGGGCAAAGCCAAACGAGGCAGCCTCCCCTCCCCCGAGGGTCATAAGTTCAAGGCTGGGGAGTGTGGGAGTTGGAGTCCCCGAAAGGGACTTTGAACACACACAATCCAGGCGCTCACGTTCCCATTGATGCGCTCGGGCGCTGCATGTTCCTGCTTGGCTCGGCGGGCGGCGCTCTGCTCACGCTGCCTTTCTGGGCTCCACGTGGGCTGGGCGGGCACGACGGATCACTGAGCAGCCGCGGCAGTGGTGGGAGGGGGCGAGGGCTGTGCTCTGGTGCCGGCGGCAGGTAACGGGGGTGGGTGGGTGGGGGCGGGGAAAGACAGGGGGAGGAGGGGTCCTTCCACCTCTCCCCCTCCCATCCAAAATTAGAACATAAAATATACAAAAGCCGGACATTTTAAACATTTTTATCTTTGCCTGCTGGACGGAGGACATTAGGCTAAAAAGGAGGACATGTCCTCCTTTTGCTGGACATCTGGCAACCCTATCCAGGAAGGACTGGAGCCAGGGCCTGACCTCCGATCCCCAACCCAGAGAGCCTCCCCAGGAGGATACCATGGTCTACAGTATCAAAGGCCACTGACAGGTCAAGGAGGACCAACAAGGACGTTTTGCATTTATTGGCCTCCCTCAGAAGGTCATCTTGCAAAGCGACCAATGCTGTCTCCATGCCATGACGCACCCTGAACCTGGACTGGAATGGATTGAGGGCATTGTTTTCCTGCAGAAGTGCCTGAAGCTGGTTGGCCACCACTCTCTCCACTAGCTTGCTAATAAAAGGGACATTGGTGACAGGTCGATAGTTGTTAATATTGTCCGCTGCTAAATTGGGCTCTTTGTGAATTGGCTTAATGAGCATCTCCTTGAGGGCAAGGGGGGCCCTGCCCTCCAAGAGAGACGCATTGATAATAGCCACTGCCCATTCTGTTGTTAAAGGTCTGACCGTTTGCAAGAGCAAGGCAGGGCAAGGGTCTAGTGAGGAGGTGGCGGCCCTGCAACGATCAAGCTCTCTGTCAACCTCAACTGACATCACAGGCTGAAACTGTGTTAGAGTTACCAGGCAAGGCGGTGTAGAGGACGTCTTGGCTCAATCTACTGAAGAAGTCCTCCCCTTTGTGTTTTAAAAAGTCTGCAAATTGGTCACAGGAGATACTACTGGGAGGCCTATCACTGTGACCAACCCCGGATAAATCACGTACAATGCGAAAGAGTTCGGCTTGGTGGTCTCAGACTTCACTTATCCGGGAAGCGAAGTAAGATCTTCTGGTAGCCTTCGTTTTAGCTAGATCATGGGTCTCCAAACTTTTTCACATTTTTGAGGGCCAAAGGAACGTGCACGTGTCTTTGCATCGCTCTGCTGAGTGCTATAGATTTCCCGATTCATCCTAATTTAGCAACAGTCACCCAAGCTTTAGTTACATCTCACGTGGACTACTTAAATATGCTCTACAGGGATCTTCCCTTGAAGAGGGTCTAGGATCTCCAATTGGTGTAGTATGTGGCAGCTAGGCTGCTAAGTGGTGCATGGTATGATCACATGACCCTGATACTGAAAGACTTGCCAATTGCTTACAGATCCCGATTCAAAGTATTGGTCTTAAACTTTAAAGCTCTAAGTGGTTTGAGACCTGGCTATCTGAGGAATGAGTCCAGATGTTAAGATCTTCAGAAGAGACCTTCTTAAGGAGACCAACTGTTGCAGATACCACGTAACAAGCACACAAGAGAGGACTTTCCCCTGCATGGTTCCCAGTCTATAGAACGCACTCCCACTTCAGGGTTGTGACTAGAGATGGGCACGAACCACTGGTTCAGCAGTTTGTGCCAGTTTGTCTGTTGGTCCAACCAGTGTTCGGCAGTTCCAAGCCTCGTCTCCTTTGGCAGGTGCCCACTCAGGCAGTACCCAGAGGAGGTGGGGCAGGGAAGCCAGGGCACTGCCTCTGAGTATGTACTCACCAGAGGAGGCAAGACTCAGAAACGTGGAACACCTGTTGGACGGACAGACAAACCAGAACGAACCAACGAACTGGATAATTCATGCCCATCGCTAGTTGTAATATGTTTCCACTGTCTCCACTGTTAGAAAGAGTGCAAAAAACAAAACAAAACCCTTTTCAAAACTGTCATGTAACTTTCTGTATGTAACCTTCTACTTGTACATTCCATTGATTTTAATGACTTTTCTGGTAGGTTTGGTTTAGGTATCTGGCTGCAGAGCCAGACGTTGGGAGTTCAGTTCCCCACCATGGCTCCTGCAAGTAGACCCAGCCTGTGTGGCCTTGGGCAAGCTCAGGGTGCCCTTTCATTCTGCCTTAAAGAAAGGCAGCCCCTCGTTAACATCCCTATGACTGTTTCAGGATTGTTTTCCTCTATCTGGAAGCAGAGAAATACTGTACAACTAAGGGAGCAGGAATCTGGAGTTGAAACAGTTTACAAAATTACAAAACAGTTTGCATTAGATGGAGCATGCAAAAGGATGCTTGATCCAAAAGGAAATGTGACAGAATGAAGTCAAAGGCAATACAGAATTGAGAGTGGAATGGAAGAGAGGATAGAAATAGTGAACTATTTTCACAGAACTGCAGTGGTTTGACTATCTTGGAGGACTGCAGATAAAAGAATGTTGTAGATGTTTGTACTTGATATATTCTCTCAAAACATTCTGGATTCACTACAATACATATCAAGAATCTCTCTCCCTCATTCTCTTTTTTAACTGTTGATCATAACTAGGGATAATAGCAAAGACAGAAATTCTCTGTGTGTGTATGTATGTATGTATGTGTTTGTATATGTGTATATATGTGTGTATATATAATTTCCTTTCATCTTGAAAAAGGAGGGAGAATCATGAACTAGCTCAAGCCAGCCTCCTCTCAGAGGTCCAATATGATTCATTGTGTAGTTGGTCTTAGCACCATCTGTCTTCAGTCTTCCCTTCCGTTGTTTACCCTCCTCTTCCTGTTTCCCAAAATTATGTTTTGAATGTGAGGAAAACAGAAAGGAGCAGCATGAAAAACAGCAAACAGCTCGAATTTCAATTCCCTCTGCTTCTGCTAATAGAATGGGGATCTCACAGAGAATGTTCAGAAGCCTGCAGTCCTTTCGCAGTCGATCAAAAGAATTAAAACTATTGCACTTCTCGGGGTTTATAGAAGCATGTAGGGCTTCTGGGGATGCTTAGAAGTCTTCTTTGTGTCTCCACTGTGAGCATGGTGAGAAATACAAGTTTGTCTGGAAGTACTTTTGTCTTACCCACCTGCCACCACCCCCAGGTTAAGTTAGTACAAGGAAGAGGAGGGATGGGAAGGGAAGGTAGAACATTCCTTTTTCCCAGTAATTCTCTTAAACACTTCAGGAGTTCTGAACCTCTGCCACATAATTAAGACTTCTGTCACCTCTACTCCATACTAGTAATGTAGATCAATTAACAATAGTGCATTTTTCTGTTATATACCGGCTGCTGCAAGCTGGCCTGGTTCCTAAGAACATTTAGTACAGCATTGATCCAGGTTCTTCTGGGGTTCTGGCATGATTGTTTATTGAACTGTTTGTCTTGGTCTGATTTTTGTTTTGTTTTGTTTGTTTTTTTGAAGATCTGGCTATAAACTGAACTCCAAGTTGAGATTACTTGTGCCGAAATTCAGAAACGCCAAACACAAACAGCCTGACTGTTTTGTGAATGAACCCGTTTGTAGGGGAAATAGCAGATGCTGAGTATGTTCTGCCATGGCATGAGTCTTGCTCAATAAAGTGGAGGGTTGTGTTTTTGTTTTTTTTAATCCTGTGAATGAGCAGTCTAGGAAATCTGTATCCTACGGCTTCAGTGCCATTTGTAGTCTTTGTCTCCACGCATAATTTGCTGATTTGTAGGGGTTTGCAAAGATGTAGACATGTTAGTATATTTCAATGTGCAATATTTTTTTTAACTGTTGTACTATACCAATTACAAGCTACTTCCTCAGACACCTATATTTGCTAATTTGGCCGCTGTACCACATGTTGCCTTTATTGATGTAGATGCCAATTTCTTCAACAGGAAAAAAATATGTATTTCTAGGCTTTGGTTGGTGGCATTCATATGTTCCAACGCCCATTCCTCAAACCCAGTTTATACACACTGTGTGTAGAATTATGTATCAACTATCGAGAACACGTGCCACACTAGATTTAAAGGCATTTTCCCATGTACATATCAGCCCACATAACCATATCAGCAACCCAGATGTGCCAGTTCTGCTTCATGAGTGTATCTGTGCCAGTGCAATTTCTGTGTTCAGTCATGATGGAATGTGGAAACAATGTACATACAAATAAAGGTTAAAACAGAAGACAATGATCTCCGCAGTTAAAAGAGGAGTTGACTTGTTGTGTGAAAGGCACTCACTTATCTTCTAATGCCTTTCACAACTTGTTAGTTGTCAGTTAGTTTACTTTTGTATGGAGATCTCCAGAAGGAAACACCGGGCTCCATTTGCATGTTGAATTTGCAGACGTGGCAGCCTTGAAGATCCATCTGTGGGGGAATAACGATAATTATGAAGCTGCTTGTCTTCTCTCTTCTGGCCACAAGTGTATGGCTTTCCCCGCTGTCATGTGATATGTTCTGTTCCTTCTTGTCTTTTAATTATGTAAGCCACTGTTGTATACACATTGTCTTTAAATGTAAATATTGTCTGTCCATGATGTAAGCTACTTTGGGTTCTTTTTAAGGAGAAAGGTGAGGTTTAAATATTTTAAATAAAATAAATAAATTAAATTAACATAATTATTAATTTGAAAATCACCAAGAATCATCCTCACACACAATAACTAGATTATGCAAATTTTGTGCAAATCTCGGTTCTCTTTTGCCCTCTTTTTAATTGATGCATTTCCTCTTTGTGGGGCAGCACAAAAAAGAGCTTGCACATGACGATTTCCCAGATGGATGAGATGTGAGCTGAATGAATGTTTGACATCCAAGGGCAAGGCCAGCTACTAGTATAAGTATAAGATGGAAGTCAAATGCCTGGTTGAAAGACAGGAATGGCAAACACAGAGATAGGAAAAGGTTTGAAAACACCCTAATAGGTAAATTGACCACTGTGCGGTTCTGCTTCATTCAAAGTAAGGGCTGTTGGGCTGCGTCATGATAAGCTGCCCTACAGGAAGGTTGCTAAGGTTGCCTCTCCAAATCTAATTAAGATAATTTTTTTAAAAGCTGGTGCTTTTATAAATACTGTTCATGCCTACCTAACACTGGGAAAGGAAACAACTTGTGTGTTGCGAAAGTGAGATTGCTTTGGCCGCATGGGGATACCATATTGATATACTGAAGTGGCAAGAAAATGTTAGCTCCCTTGAAAAATCAAGGAGGCTATCTGGAAGTTGAGTCATGGCAACTGGGCTTCTTTCTTGTTAGGTTGAAACGTTTTGCTACTCATCCAAGCAGCTTCTTCAGTCTCAGGAGAGTTGGTAGGAGATCCCTGATATATCCTCCACCTTGGTTTCATTTCCCTCTGGTCTGAACAGGCTTCTTAGAAGGACAAAGGACTGGGGGGTGAGAGATAATCCCTCTTCTGCAGTCCTTCTCCACCCATTGTCATGGGTAGTTGACAGTCGTTAACAGTAATCTTTCTTGTGTGTGTGTCCCTAATCCTTCTGGGGACGGATGAAAGGGCAGCATGATAAATAGGAGGTCTCTTGTTAGGTTGAAATAGGAGGTCTCCTATTTATCATAGTGCCTGAGGATGACTGAGAATCTTCACAGATATATCAAGGAGGCCACATATGCATCGCCAAAAGGGGAAACCATATAAGATACACTATAACAAAATTAATTAGTATAAATGTTTTTCCTTTGGACATCTCATCATTTCTGTGTCATTAATATCTTCAAGGAGAATATGTAAGGGTCATGCCAGCTGTTAAAGGTCAAGCGGAATTATACATTTATCGTATTTTTTGGAAAGAAGTTCCCCCAAGTGATGAAAGATATCTGTTTGTTGTAGCATGGCATTTTCCTCACATTTGAGCATGCACTGTTTGTGACTGGAAGGTAAAAATGTCTAAAGGGAACACACATTTCCTACAGTTAACCAATCTTCTGTTCCACAATGGGGTTGATAGCACCATTATGGGTCTCAACAATGTCATCCACAACATCAGGGTTTTTTTAAATTGTTCTTCTGCTAATGCAATGTATGTCATCCTTTGTCAGCAGTGTCCCTCTACATTCTGCAGAAGACAAATGGAATGGTCTCTACACAGCAGAATAAGCAGACACAAATCGGACATTAGAAATAGCAACACAGAAAAGGCCATTTCAGAATATTTCAATCACCCAGGAGTCTGTTATTTATCTCAAAGTGGCTATTATAGAAAAAAAGAGAAAATAATAGAGGCAGATAAAGTGTGCTATCTGCATACATTTTAGCATGCATCCAGTCGCTTGTATAAAAACTCAGTCTTTTTAGCTTACTGGATATTTAAAGATGTTCATTTTTTTCACAATCTTGTGATATGGATATACAAAGGTATATCCATAGGCTCCCTTCCAGGTCTGCAGTTCTAAGATGATGATGACGACAATGATTTGTTACTTGCTTTGGAAAAACTCTGATGTCAAAATAAAACATTGATTCAGGGGCAAAAAGCAACTTCCTGGAACAAAATTCTTTGCACTTCAAAGACAAGTCATATGCTTACCTGATGGGCAGTTTATCACTCTACTTATGACTGGGATGTTTATATAACCAACACTTTGGAAGCTCCTTGTTTTTGTTAATAATGCTATAATAATAATTATAATTACAATGAAAGTTCATTATCTGTGTCTGGGATTTGTTTTGCTTTGTTCTGGTAGCCTGTTCCCCACCCTTATAACCACTTATACATTATAGAGTGTATAAACCTGTGGATAAATATTGTACTCCATCTGTTTGAGGAAGTGGACTGTAATCCACAAAAGCTCACAAAGAAATAAATCTCTTGATCTTTAAGGTGTCACAATACTTTTCATTTCTGTCTTGTTTTTGTTAGATATGTTAAAGAGACTAATATGGCTACCTCTTTGGGAACAACAGAAGAGTGTTTCAGAAAAGTATCTTAGTCTGAAAACATAGTGCTAGGTTCTGCTCTATCAATAACCATTTTTAGGAGAAAATCATGACTAGAGATGGTGAGGCCTGGAAAAAAAAACCTGGAAAAACTGAGGAAAAAACAGAATTATTTTGGTTTTTTTTTCAAACCCAGTTTTTGTTTTTTTCCAGAAAAATTGAAAAAAAAAGGAATGTGGTATATATTCTTTTACATTGATAGATAATATATCTATGACATGATATTCAAACTATATAACATGAAGACCTTAATGAAAGACTTCTAGACTTTATGTATTTAAGTTCTCTGAGAGAACACGACATGTGGTTCTATGTTAAACATATAATACAGTAGGACTGCTGTATCCATGGAATCAAGACCCACGGTTTCACTTATCCACTGCCTGAAAAAATATATATAATAAAGTACGTAAATAAATAAAACCCAGAAATACACAATCCCAAGGTGTATTACTAGGACTGACCACTAGATGGAAGCAGAGGCTATCCTATATAATGCACTAGTGACCTGACATTTCCAAGGCAAGCAGCTTCTGGTGAAATGGAGAAGCCGCATTTGTGGGGGTGAGGTGGCAGTTGCTGATTTTAGGGAAGCCTCCCTTGTGAACGGGAGGGCAGGAAACCCAGTCCTTTGGCAAGACTGGGTCATGGCTCCCTCTCTCAACAATGCACAGACACCAAAGAAACTGGAAGTAAGTGCTTCTCTTATCTGCTATTTCCGGCATCTGCAGGGGGGCTTGGAACCAATCCCCCATGGATACTGCAATCCCCCATGGATACTGCAATCCTACCGTATGTTTACTATTTGTAAGCATACAATATATAAGAACATGACCCTCCTACGTGAATTTGGGGTCAAATTCTAAACTGCTACAGCTGAAAGGCCAGTTGAAGTGAGCTGTCTTGCTAAGACACCAAACTGAAGAGAGAGGGTGCTGAGCTGTGCCAAAAGGGGTGCCAAGATGAATTCGGTGGCTTTGTGTGTTTTGTGTACAAGGCACTCCTGCAGTGAACTATGGAGACATCACCTTCCTCTCACCAAGGCTCTAAAGGGTATTAAGAGGGTTAGTATAAAGTTTGGGATACTAACTACAAAAATAGTCTTTCAGATATGCTTCTTTTTTTAAAAAAAATAATTTTTTTAAATTTAATTTTTTTAATCAAGATGAAAATCAGTGAATTTACTTTGTGGTAATATCCTCATAGAAGGCAGTAGCAGAGTCTGTGGCATCACACCTGCTCCAGGCCCTATAAGCCTTCTGGGTGGCCCAGCAAGGCTGACTACAGAGGTGCCTAACATACTCCTTGCTCAGGACCCTGTATATTCTAGGGCCAGCTATGTCAGTAAGTATCAGGAAAAGATTGCTTTTCTATTGGGACCCATCATTTCAAACTCTTAATAGTAAGGCTCCCATATTTTGTGTAGCATAGGAGTGCTCCTAAACGCTGATAAATGAGTCCTCAAAGGTCCAGATCAAATATGATGCAGGAGATCTTAGGTTGGATCCTCTTCTAGTTTTAATTCTCCTGAACTTTGTGAGGCCAGTGTAGTTTGGACGCACCATGCAAGGAACAGATTGAAGCCTTTTTTCCACCCCAGTCCTATGGATAGCCACCACAGTACTTGGTGATAGTTCATTCAAGTGGTGCTGTCTTGCCATCTCTATACATGTGACTGTGTAGAGAATTCCTTATGGCAAAGAAGTGGAACAAAAGAACTTTATTTTTCTACCTGCCAGGACTTATTGTATATTGGGCTGGAAGTAACATACTAGAAGTTACCAGTAACATGCTACTTTTTAAAAGCAATATTATGAAACGTTACTTTTTAAAAAAGGAAATCAGTGGCTGATAGATTCAGTAGTGTTTTAGTGTTTCAAATAATGTTTGCTCATTGTTTCTAAATTATTACTTCAGATGCGGGGACATTTTGAAGGCTTTGAGGCCTTTTTTCTTTTTTGCATGTATATTTCTACTTTTGTTGTTGTTGTTGTTTAGTCGTTAAGTCGTGTCCGACTCTTCGTGACCCCATGGACCAGAGCACGCCAGGCCCTCCTGCCTTCCACTGCCTCCCGGAGTTGGGTCAAATTCATGTTGGTAGTTTCGATGCCACTGTCCAACCATCTTGTCCTCTGTCGTCCCCTTCTCCTCTTGCCTTCACACTTTCCCAACATCAGGGTCTTTTCCAGGGAATATTTCTACTAACAGTTGCTAAAACACAACTAAAAACTTGTGCTCACAGAGAGTAAGACAATGAGCTCCTTTTTAAATACCGGTGTTAACAAGCTACTCTCACACCTAAGTGACATGTTCAAAACTGTGGCAGATGCAGAGCATCGGAGAGTCTTTATTCTAGAAACATTAGACTGCAATAGAAAAGGACAACTGCAAGATATCTGAAATGGGGATTATTCAGAAAAGGCATACGTTTAGTGATAAGCCCAAACAATTCACAGTACCTCTCACAGACCAGCTCCTAGAAATCTCTTGCACAAGGGAGAGGTGTTCTCTTTTAAATAGTTTACCACCAGTGGACCTGTGAGTGATCGATCCGAAAGCTTTCAGTTAGGATCGTAAGGGAAAGAAAACATCTGGAGACTTCCTGAATAGAACATGGGTCCCAGCTAACTGTAAATGACCATGAAGGGAAAATATCTCAGTAGCCAATATTTTTCTCTGCTGGTATCAAATGAAATTCATTTGGTATCAGCTGGAGTTTCTGTAGTGCTAATGGAAGTTATTTTCAGTCATCACATCAGTCCATAAGTATACAAAGGCAGCAATTTTGCTAGTAATCTGGAGATCAGTTGGGATGCAGGGGGTATGTTTTAGACTGTTTTCTGCAGTGACAAGCCTTTATTTTAATACATGTAGTACATCATAAATAAAAAAAAGATTGCAAAAAGGACATTGAACTAGGGTGAAGATTAGGGCTGGGAACATTACACAGTGGGAACATCTGAACTCCTAAACACTAGGAATGCCCAGAAAACCCAGTGCTTAATGGAGAAGAACTACAGTATGTCTGAAAACTAATTTTATGCCATAGATGTTCCTTTAAAGCTTTAGATATGATGGATGACTGAGCTGAAATGAATCAGGGGAGAGGGATGAAATCCTCAAGTCAATTCTCCTAACTCAGATCTGGTTACAAAAAGAATTCTGATTCTCTCCCCCCCCCCCCCCCGCCAGCAGTTCCAGTAAAAAACATCCTAGTGGATTTAGGGATTTTTGAGCAGGGAAACAAGGTATTAGTCTGAATCTACACAATCCTGCTGCCAAAATACATAAAATAGGCTTACCAACAGCTAACAGAGACTATGAAAAGTTCAGAGGAAAATATCTCCGAATGGCGAATAATGGAGACCCAAAATATGCTTCTGGAGGAACCTCTTTAGCCACTGTTGGACACAACGCTTTGGACACATGGACAGACTGGGCTTAAGTATGACTGGGTTGATAGGAGCATAGTTTCCCACTGCCTCCTCCTATGGCCTGGCAGCCCTGCTGACACCCTGGAAATGCTACACAGAAGGGTGAACTGGGGAGTGTGTATGTGATCCCCAAAATCAGATGGAAGTATCTTAGATGAGTATAGCTTTTTCATCCACAGAAGGCAGTGCCAAGGTCCAACACCAAATCAAGATGAGATGGATTCTTGGCCTGATTCAGCATGGTTGTTTATATGTCCTTAACTGCTCAGTGGAAAACCAAATATGAGGTGGACTGACTCCCTAAAGGAAGCCACAGGCTTGAGTTTACAAGAGTTCAGCAGGGTAGTTGAGGACGGGACATTCTGGAGATCACTCATTCACCATAAGTCAGAGGCACTTGACAACACATAACAAGAACAACAACTTCTCAGCGTCCTTTGAAGCTGATGTTCAAAGGCAACACTTGCAATTATGAAAACATCATAAATAAATTGCAGCTATTCTGGCCTTTGTTATTATTTATTGTTTGTTATTATTATGACCATTTGGAAATATTTGTTGAAAATTATTACAGTCAACCCTCGACTTACGAACGGCCCTAGTTACGAACATTTCGACTTACGAACCGCTCTGATAGAAAAATATTGACTCGACTTGCGAACTTAGATTCGAGTTACGAACCAAAAAAAACTCTTTTTTTAACCTAAGTCATCTTAGGTTAAAAGGAAAAAAAAGAAAAAAAATCTGCCCCTAGTGGTAGGAACGGATTAACCGGCTTTGCATTAGTTCCTATGGGAACTAATGATTCGAGTTACAAACCGCCCCTCGACCTAAGAACCAAAAACAGCCGGAACGGATTAATTGGTTTTCAATGCATTCCTATGGGAAATGCTGATTCGACTTACGAACTTTTCGACTTACAAACTTCCTTCCGGAACGGATTAAGTTTGTAAATCGAGGGTTGACTGTATACTGAATTAAAAACAACACAAGAATATAAGTGGGAGATTGGGAAAGCTGGGGAGAATCAGCTACACCTAGTTTTCACATATATTACCCATATAGAAAATGCTCTTTTCCAATCAACAAAGAATGGAGTTGATTGCTACTGCCAATTAATATTTAAAGTGTTAATTGTTATACTGTTTCGCTACACTGAACATAAGGATGCTGCAGGTTAATTAATCTATTTAAAATATCCCCTCCCCCCACCAGATGCCCCTGTGTTCTCTAATGTAGGAGTAATTCCAAATAATGGAACTTTCTCTTATTTTATGATTTTGCAGGCTTGCTGCTACATGACCTTATCATTAGGTCAGGGCTAATCTGGTGGGGCCTTATAGGACCTTGGGAAGCCATGGCAACAGCCATGCTGTTGGAAGACAGAGCTGTGCGTACTATGTAGACTATACCACCCAAGCTAGCCTGCTGCCCTGAGGCATGTGGGGTGGTTTCTGTCCATTACCAATACTGAAGCAAGAGTTAGTGTTTGAAATTGGGTGAGGGGGCTCCACCATTTTTTCCTTTGCCTCCAGCAGAAGATTGCTTTGGGCTGAACAGTGAAAGTAAAGAATCAAGACTGTCTTTTGGTACTGAAGGCCATCAGCTTCTGCCTCCTCCTCCTCCTCCTCTGTTCTTATTCTACTCCACGGGCCAGCTAACAGGGCTTTAACACAATTCACCAAACCAAACCTCTATCCATTTTCTCCTCCTCTTCTGTTGTTTACCTTCTGTTTAAAATTCTTTTTGTTGAAGTTTGGAGTACTTTAATCATCTGGTAATATTAGAACTGCACAGCTAGAAAGGATCTTTGAGTCCAGCCCCAGGTCAAGGAGGCACAGTGGGGAATCGAACTCCCAACCTTGGTTCCGCAGCCAGATACCTAAGCTATCCATCAGTTATTGAGTTTAATTTTACCAAATTTTATGTGCCTTTTTAATTTATTTGTTTTGTGCTTATATTGTTTTATATTGATATTTATTTATGGTATGTTCCTGGATAACTTAATGCAATAATAGGGTGGACAAAATATGACTTATGTGCTGCATGCAA
This sequence comes from Intellagama lesueurii, assembly GCA_037013535.1. Taxonomy (NCBI): domain Eukaryota; kingdom Metazoa; phylum Chordata; class Lepidosauria; order Squamata; family Agamidae; genus Intellagama; species Intellagama lesueurii. The sequence goes on from JBAJHW010000003.1 coordinate 106,536,014, forward strand.
TCTCCGAGGTTATTTTACAGTCTCTTGAGCCATGGACCCCCATGGCCCCATCTTGTTATGTCCTACTCGGCTGAGTCCTTTTCAGAGGACGAAGATGAGGATGCCTCCTAGCTGACTGCCATAACCTAGAAACACAGGAGATTGAGGCAGTGATTGGCCCTGTCATGAGGGCAGTGTACTTTCAGAAGACAACAACAGCCTAAGTAATGAAGAACCTCCCGACCCCAGAGAATGCTGGCAACCCCAGGTGTTAAAACAGAAAACAAGGAAAGTATCATAGGCATTCTCAAGGCCACACACCCAAAGTAAGTAATTAGAGTCTAGCAATGTATGGTTTTTGTGTTTTTAGATTCCAATTCCCAGAAACTCCCAAGCAGCTATGTCTGGGGGATTCTGATCGTTTTTGTCCAAAACCACAGATCTGCACACCTCAATTAGAGTCAGCTGAAGGGTGGAATCTCAAGCCAAGGTGAACCACCATACCAGTCAAACCTAGACTGCTGGAAGCAAATACTGTAATCATGTTCTGCTCTAGTTTCTTTTGCATGTTGATGCAATTTGAACTGGTGCATATTGATCTGGACTGTTGGACTATTATAGACCAGCTCCTGTTTACTCTCTCTTGGCCCTGTAGAATTGGCAGGTATTTGATTTATGGTACTGATTTTCATCTCTGGCTCTGCTCTTGCATGCTCTCTGAAACCTGGCTCTGACAATTCAATGTTTTTGCTGGACTAGTTGCTAACTTCCCATTGCTCCTGTCTGCAGAAACGTATTGCCTTAGAACATAATGCACCCACCCAAAATAAATTGGCTTTTTAAAAAAATCACCAGTTGCATCCCTCCAAACCTCCAAAGGCAAAATGGGATGTTCTGGAACATTTCCACTCCCCAGACATATTTTAGACTTAGGAGAATTTATTATTATTATTATTATTATTATTATTATTATTATTATTATTATTATTATTATTATTATTATTATTATTATTATTATTATTATTATTATTATTATTTTGCAAAACTGGAAGTGACTAGGCCTAAATGGATTGGGGTGGGCAAAACAGCCAATTAGCCCCTCTAGAGGTTTCTGCCTGATTTGAGGGAGTTGTGCGGGATAACTGAGAGTCTGTGAACAGCAAGTATCGCATGGGTACTCATCTCTGAGGCCTGAGGGATAGCCCCCAATCACTAGAAGTTTGGACTGTCTGAGAGGGTGGCTGGATATGGGATGGATGTGGCTCCCTGAAGTCTAGAGAACTGCTGGATGTTGCCTGGACTTGGTATATGTTAGCATACAAATGCTGTTAACTGTTTACTCTTATAATAGATAGCTGACTGTAGAAATTGTTGAAAGCATTGAAAGGTTGACTGAAATTGATACAATCATTCAGCCATCACCTTCTTTTGTATTCCAAAGGACACATTGTGCTAAAGCTCCATATTCACATATCCCAGTATAATTTTTTTTTTTTCATAAAAGGAAGTGGAGAAGGGCTAGTTTGGATCAGGGCTACAGCCTGAGAATATGCTCTTTAACTGGAACTTCACTCTAGATTACTCTCCTGGGTCTGTTATAAGCCACGGAGGGGAAGATGAAGCGCAAGCGGGGAGGATGAAGCACGAGAACATAAGAAGAGCCATCCAATATCAGAGCACAGGCCTTACCTGGTTCTCCTTTCTGTTCAAACAATGGCCAGCCAGTTGTCCAGTGGAAACCCAGTGATAGTGTACAAGATTGCAGGTGCACTCATCATCTTGAGTTCCCCAGCAAATTGTATGTTTAGGAGCAAGCTAGAAATTGCAGGGAATGCATATTTTCTCTGATTAACTCATTTTCTTTCCCATAAGCAGATCTCCTGATAAATACGGGCCAGAATCCTGTCACATACTTAATGCCTGCATAATTCCTGCAGTGCAGCATTCAATAGCAAATTATCACAGTTAAGATGTTGGTGCTCATTTTTCTTGTAATGTGCCAGGTCATGTGATTACTGTGTGACAAAAAAAAAAAAGAAGAAGAAGTGCTGATTTCTTAAGTGGCAACAGTTCACTGCTGAGAATTTTGCTACTGGAATTACACAGGAAGGTGTAAGTAACAGGACTACAGCCACTTCAAATTTGCAGATGAAGCCCATAGTTATCTTCCAATCACAAATTATAAAACAAAGTACAGTGAATGCAACAGAGTAGATGGTGGAAAAAATGAGTTGTGACAAACAGATCACTGAAGAAGCACCTTTTCTAAAAATAAGCTAACAGTGCGACTGGACAGACATTTGTCCTGCAGTTTGGTCTAGGTTGGTGACAGGCTGGTTTGCTCCTTTTCTCAGTGACTACATGACATACATGGCATCAGAGATGAGCTCTGCTGACTGATGCCAACACGCATCAACCTTGTCAGAGGCTACTGCTTTTTTTATGCAGGTAGGGTCACTCCATTTTGGTTTGGTTCCAGCATGTGTGATCACTGGGGTGGAACCCAAGCAGCTGACTTAAGCTGCTCCTTTGCTTTTTAATGCTTTGCTATTTAATGATCTTGAGAAATTGAAAGCTTCCTTCCAGCTCACCTGTGGAAGGGAAAGAAGAGGAAGTTTTCCATTTCTTTTCAGTTGTTGCTGACCACAGTGCATCAGCAATGCTTTGAAAGGGCTTTTTTTAAAAAAATGCTTGCATGATTGCGCCATTTTGTCTCACCAAATTATTTACCTCAGTTGAGGGGAATTTGGATGGGAGCTGTGACACAGGAGGAAAGAGTTAGACATTCACTCATACACTATCATAGTCCAAATTCAAATGTCCACCTTTTTCCAAAATAAAATTATATTCAAAGTATAATTTTCAAAATGTGCAGAATGTGAAACTCCAACTTAGGAGGGAGCTCAGCCCTTCTGCATCTTTATTCCCTCATCCCCAAAGGACTGCCATGTTCCACCCTATACACATAGGAGAGTTGTCCTCTTAAGTGTAGAATGCCGAAGTATATGTGTATGTACAGTAGGTATGTGTACAAGTATATTTACACACGTATGCTTTTTCACCCAATACATTATCTGGAAAAACAGTGGAAATGGTGTCATACTTTTGTACTCAAATTTCCTTCCAGTGAGGAAAACTCCATCAGTATACATTACTTATACCAGAAAATGATCTTGGGCATTCTACTCCATAGGAACAAGCTCAGTCTGTAAAGAACAATTTGATATATCTGTGTGACTAAGCAAACAGAAAGAGCATATTTGCATTACATAAACTGTGTTCTATTTGTCACAATGTACACAGCATGCACAGAGATGCATTGCATGTGCCCAGGGGTCTCTGTGCCACACAGTCCCTCCCTCAGTGCAAAGCACTGCCCATCATAATGACAAGCTACTTTTAAATCATCTTCCCTGAAGAATTCACTATACTGCTGCTCTGTCTTGTTTTATTATCCTGAAATGAGTCCAAGGATGTAGCAAAATTATCTGCTGTTTTCTTCCCCTCAAGATGATTGCTCTAGCTGGAATGATTAATAATCCTGCTCCGAGCACAGAATTGTTACTTTTGGAGACTGCAACTCCCAGAACCTCCTGCCAGCATGGCACAGCTCAACCTTGTCAATCTGATGGCCTCCAGATGTCTTGGGATACAACGCCTATCATTCCACGCCACCGTGCCCAGTGGCAAGGCTGGCGTATACTGACATTTATATGCCAATGCAATATTCTAACACTTTGCTTGCCAAGAAGATTCAGTTGATGTTGTGTATGGGTATAGGTTGATCATAACTTCAGGATCAGGTGGGAAATGTAACAATTGTGTTGCATTGATTTTGTGAGTTTAGGTGTGCTCTCTATTTCAGCCTCTGGTGCTTGTGCACAGCTGTCTTAAACCATTCACATCAAGGGAAGAAATAACTCTAATTTGATCTATTTATTTATATCTTTTATTTATTTAAAATATTTATATGCCACCTTTCTCCTAAATGATCTAAGGTGGCTTGCAGTATTAAAAGAAACAAAGTTAAAAGCTAAAATGATAAATTATTACAATATTTAAAAAGCATTCAACAGATATATTAAAATTCATAAATAAGAGCAATATTAAAAGCTCAAGTAAAACTATAGAATAAAATAAACCCTTTTAAAAATCTCCCTGGTCAACCAGTCATCTAAAGAATATACTGCCTGAAGAGAAAAGGAAGGACAGCAAAGATGGGGCCAGCCTGAACTCCTATGAAAGGGAGCTCCAAAGTCTGGGAGCAGCAACAGAGAAGGGTCTCTCCTATGTCCCCAGCAAACATGTCTGTGAAGGTGGTGTGACTGAGAGACCCCCCCCCCCCCCCATGATCTTAACAGCCAGGCAGGAGCATACTCACATATTCCTTTGTTGACATAGACTCTTAAGCACTAAGCAGCAGTTCAGTTAACTTGTGGATTTAGCCCCTGAAAACTGTGGTTAGTAGGGTACACTTCCCCCTTTAGAAAGCAGTCACATCTATACTTCTTATTCTAAGAAAATAAGAATTATTAGATTATTAGATTACTATCTAATAGATACTTCTAATAATAACTAATTACTATATAATAGATGCTTCTAAATTACTATCTAATAGATAATTATTAGATACTATTATTACTATCTTTTCCCATCTCAATATAAATTGAGATAGGAATCTTAACCCTAGCTAAATTGATGGGAATCATAATTCTAATTAATTAAGATGGGGATTTGAGGAGCTGTTTTCTCTTGATTAAAAAAACAACAACATGCAAGATGTCTCCTCCATCCTGTCACAGAGATGGTGAAGAAGGAAATGGGAGAAGAAAGGAAGTGCCATCAGCAATCTTAAGAATATCTCTAGGTTGAAGGAAGATCAGTTTAGGTCAGAGCAAGTAAAGCACAGTCCAGTGATTTTTCTTTCTCTATCTTTTCCTACCCAGCAACATGCGTCTTCTTCAATATAATCTGAGTTACACCCAGACCAATCCTCTTCCTTGTGGTAGGACTCCATGTGCACCCTTGAGAAGGCAAATGATTAACTAATTTTTGGACCTGGAATGCAATGTGTTGGAGTGCACCTCTGAGTAATCCATGCACTGCATGTGTGGATGAGAATTCAGTGCAAGTCATTTCCATAAGCATGCCTGCCTTTCTATGGATTGTGCCCAAAGAAATGAAGGCAGTATATGATTAATAAGGAAGATTCTACTCTTATTTTCTGAGCCTGAGATACATCTGCCCTAAGTTCTGGATACTGAACGAAAAAGCAGCTTTAAATAGAATCTGAATTCCATCATCTAGAACTCTAATTGCACTTTAGCAGAAAAGCACGGATCTGCTTTTAGGTCGGCATAACAAGATAATGGGAAGTACAGATACCTGCTCAGCTGATAGTGATATTCATCCCTATGCATAATGACAATTCTTTGGTATTTCCCTTTCTTATCTAAAATGGATTTTGCAGGATTTTTGTTGATTCTTTCCTGCAAGTACAACATCCTGTGAATGCAGATTTGCTTTCCCTTTTCTAAAAGCACCTTTGAATTTGTTACAGCTATACTATATGTGTGTCTTGCTTGCTATCATTCAAACCTCTTCCCATTTTTGTTTTGTTTTAGTTACTTAGGTAATTTTTACATGTAAATGTCTTTTTTGTTCAGCATATTGCTGTATTTTCTTAAGATTGCAGCACTAAGAATACTTAACTACTTAGGGCATGACCACACTGAGGCTTTTTCCCAGATTGATGCAAACTTCTCTAAATCTGTTCTGTTGCCATTTATCCTGGGGAGTTGTATTTCAAGTGTCCACATGTCACACTGCACCCCTCCCCATCCCCTTCTCTGTCTTTATCACCAACCTCTTACCCATCACTTTTGTCAGCATTCAAATCACTTATCTCTTTTTTAATGAGATAATGTTAATGCTTAGCAAGTGAAATAGTGCTCAACTGACAAGACATGGTAAGCATTTGAATTAGTGCTATATCAGTTTAGCGCTAAACTAGGAGGAAAAAAATTGAAGGTATGATTTCCAGATTGTAGTTCTAGTCCTTACCACTATGAGCAGAAGACAGGCAAAAGGAGGAGGGTTCATTCCCACATCACACCCCACTCTGTGCATCATCTGGATACATCCAGCAAACTGCCCCAAAGGACCAATACAGGCAGTCACACAAGCCAAAAGTGAGACAAAACCATATGACTGGAAATACTACAAAACAACAAAAACATCTCAAGCCTTGATAGCCACACAAAATATACCTCATATTCATACCAAAATATCAGATCTACTCACAGTTATTGTGTAGCTGATGGAGTAAATATTGAAAGCCAAGTGAGGAACAGTGGGACAAATATCCATCCAGTCACTCCCTTACTTACTGAACATAGTGGGACTTACTACTAAACGTACATAGAACTGCACTGTTGGAAAAAGAGACATAGAGATAAAGGCTGGAATCCTGTTGCGCAACTTTGCATCATGCAGTGCTGATGACATAATCGGCCTCAGCTGTTTGGGGGGGATTAAAATGTTCTGATTCTACCCCCCTCCAGGTTCTGATTCTCCTTATGGATCCCTTTTGTCCTGTTGGGTTTTTTTGGTGGGGGGAGCCACTAGATGTCTGAAAACTGCTGCCACTGGTAGCAATCTGGTGATTTTCAGAGATTAAATAGTACACTCCCCTTCCTGAGGCTTGCAAAGGCTCTCCTGTGATGAAAGGGATCCCTAGGGCACCACAAAACCTGCAGGAAGGAGATCAGAAACTTCTAATTCCCCAAAAATGGCCACAGCTGATGACGTCATCAGTACTGTGCGGCATAAAATTTTCCTTCTCCTTTTTTCAAAGAAAAAGAAAATCTAACATTTAAAAAACCTACCTAAATCTCTTTTGGCGTTTTCCATAATTGCACACCTAATATTTGCTGCAGTAAATTAAGCAAGTAAAGCTGTGTAACAGGATTCGGGCCAGAGAGAGGCAAATCTGGTATCTATTCAAGGAAAGAACTACTTTAGGCATGTCCAAGTGTTTGAGTTCACCCAGCAGGATTTCTTTCTCTCCCACCCACTTTAAAAAATATTTGCCCTTGCTTTATCATATCATAAACTATTCAGGGTCATCTCATTGGGGCAGGGGTACTTTGAGAAACAAAGACCCAACCCTCTGTTGGGCACATGGAATCGCCTGCAAAACCCTTTGGATCCTGGACTGTGTTCTAAAATGCATTTTTAATCTCTGGGGGGGGGGGGGGAAATAAAGTGGGTTCCATCACCACCCTCTTATTTTTAATGGGTTTCCAACATGCTTACAAAAGGACACCTTAGTATTTTTTTTAAAAGGAAGGGCCTCCCCAGCTAACTCCGATTTACTGAATGCTTAGTTTTATTGTGGTTCCAATATTAAATTGCTTTCTTTACTGCTGTCAGTGTGATTTACATATTTGCCATAACATTTTCTAATCTGTTTCATTTCCCTTTCCAATTAAGTTTTTTTTTCAAAGCTGATAGAAGGGTGTTTTTTTTAAAGAAAATATGCTAGCTAAAAAGAGAAGTGAAGCCACTTACTCATAGGTAATAAAAATTCACAGTAAAGCCATCGAGGTAGCAGAATGAGAATTACTGTAGCTGCAGGAACCAAAGATAAAAGAGGATTACAGATGATGAAATGTAGTAATTGACTAGAAATTGCTGAAAAATACCAGATGGATGTCGATGTTCCACACTGCTCTAATATGCCTGTATGGTTTTGTTGAGCTTCACTTTTCAAATTTCCTAAGTGTAATTGAGGTCTATTGATACAGAATATGCCCAGTTAATAGGGAACCATAAAAAGAAATGCTGCTTAAGCCTCTCTGTGTTCAGGAATACTTACCTGGACTGCCTGACTGAAGAGGCTCGGTTTAATGCTGTTATAAGATGCATTTGTTTCCTTTTTCCTGCACTTCTTATTCTGCACAAACTGTTCCATGTTGGGTTTAAATTGCAAAAGAATTTAATTTACTGCAGTAAATATCAGGCATGCAATTATGGAAACTGCCAGAAGAGGCTTAGGTAGGGTTTTTGGTTTTTTTTAAAAAATATTGGTTTTGTGCTTGAAAAAAGGAGAAAGAAAATCTCTATAGGGCAATGGCTTGTCATATCCCACTTGGTATTCCTATGCGGTTCTGAAGTTGGCTTCGCTCCCTATCTAAATTGTAGGGGGAGACGGAGGGAAGCAGGCATGCTCAGCTTTGTAATATGCCACATAATATTTTTGTTTGCCTGGCTATACACTTCAGAGTGGTTAAAATAAGGAAAAAGGAAGGGAAGGGAGGTAGAGAGGGTTGTTGGTTTTTTAATGCATAGGAGTGGCAGCATTCTATCAAATATTCACATTTGGTTTTTTAGTGTGAAAACTATCATCCTAGTGGATACCAAGAGGTCAGCAAGAAAAGCACTCCTTTCTACTGTTTTGGAGATTTTTTTTTTAAACCTGTTCTCAGCCACTGTTTCTTCCACTTTCGCACTGGCTCCATGTTTCTTTTTCAAAACCCAATCAAGCCAAAACAAAACAAGACCAAAAATAAATAAATAAATAAATGCCCACATTATTTTCCTTTCTCTTTTCTCAACTGCCCCTTGTGTTGTGCGTGTTGCCAAAATGTAATTATTTTTTTGAAAACCCATTTCCCCCCCAAAAATTCACGTATGATTTTGGGGGAAAATGCTGACAACAGACACAACTTATTTAAGGTTCTATAGCCTCAAAGAGAGCATCTCGCCCTGTCCTTTTTATCATCACTTTCTCCATGGGAGTGATGACTCTGAAGAGTAATGTGTAGATGTGTAGAACCTACGTGAAAGCAGGGCCCTTCTCCTCTTCAGACTCACTGTTGCTCTCATGAGCAAAACAACAAGAAAAAGCAGCAGGCCCTAAGCGCCCTACTTGAGGGTTGTTGTTGACTCCAGAAGCTATAATATATGAACAGTACTACAGAAACATACTAAAGCAGTGGGCCCTGAGCCTTACTTTCACAGAGAATCTCAACTCTTGGAGGCTTACAGGACGGGGAGTTCTTGATCTTGTTCTTCTTGTCCTTTCCCTCCTCCTCCTTTGAATGTTTTAGAAGTGAAAAGAGGAAAACAGAAATGCTGCCATACATTGTTGAGTTTGGGGATACAGAGACAGTTCTGCCTTTCCAGGGGAATGATAAACAAATCTCAGTTTGAAGTCTTAGATCCAGAGTATGCTGGGTGTGTGGGGGTGTGTGGGGGGGGGTGTTTGCTGTGGGTATGAATTAGTTTTCATGTGAGATCATTTGTCATGTGGAACAACCCCCATGGAGTGACTAAGGAAGCCAAAATGATCTGAAATATAAGAAGAGATAAAAGATTGGTGCCTGGGAGGGGGGATTCTTTCAAACTCTCTGTCTACTTCCCCAGAGAAACATTCTTAAAAACTACTATACCTTAGTTTTTGCATGTAGTTGATATGCATCTTCTGATGCTGATGGGAAAACCAATTTCTCTAGAGGAAACACCAGTGCTCGATGTTCAGATATTGCTCTTGCTTCTTGACTTGTATGACAACTGATTACTTCAGAAGTGGTGGCAGACAGCTGAAGTAACAATATTGTAGACACAACACATTCACCTAAGGACATTGTATAGGACTTTTGATTGCTGCTGCCAGTTTTTGAGGACTTGATGGATAGGATTTTGCTACATCCCTGCAAAAACAAAATACAAATCTGCACAGTTATTTTTAGTTCTGTCATTTTTCTGGCTCTCCATCAAAGCCACACTTCTATAGCTAGATAGCTTTGCAGGAACACAGCATATATAGTAATTTACTCTGCTAGGATCAAGTTGTGATTAATAGATAAAAAGATATAAGAGCCATGTTGAATCCAACCAAAGAGCTATCTGTTCACACAATTGCCCACAACATTCTGTTCACCAATTGCCCATGATGAGCCCACCAGCAGAACATGAGAACAACTGCCCCCTCTATCTTGTGTTCTCCAGCAACTGATATACAGAGGTTTACTTTTAATCCTTGGTGGATTGCTCTGTCAGTTGTGTCTCTGTCTGTGGAGTCAGAAGCCTAGCACTCTTATTCTCCACTTTGCCTCCCTGGGGAAGAACCAGCTTGGTTAGCCTTGGGCAAACTGGAGTGCCACCAGAAGAATGGAATAGTAAACTACTTTGTAGTACTTTATACCTAGGAAACCCTGGCCAGGGTTGCCATTACTCAGAAGGATGGTATGTAATTATTATTATGCTGCCTCTAATGCTGGACATGATCTCTGTCCATCTTGACTAGTAACCATTGATGGTGACAACCTCCATGAATTTATATAAAACTCTTTAAAAGCCATCTATGTTGACAGTCATCACTTCATCTTGCAGCAGTGAATCCCACAGTTTTAAACTATGCACTATATGAAAAAATATATCCTTTTATCTTGAAATGAATCAAGGGCCGTTGCTCCTTGTCCAGCATTTTGTCCATTCTTTGTACCTCTGCTTTGAGAGATATAATGGATGTAAGAAATATTGCCAACAGCCATGACTTTCAAATTACCACAGGGACAAATGATGGTGGATTCCAACAGCCTTATTTTCTTGCATCACAACCTGCCTGTCACAGATGATGGGGCCGCGGCCAAAAAAGATTGAGGCAGACTAGACTGCTTTGATGAAAGATTCCTTCTCCTTTGATTTTACTTCCTTAATAATATGGCCATGAAATTAATTAATGGTGTCTTTGAAGGGCACGATTCAGACTGGACTACTGTAATGTTCTCTGTATAACGCTGCCTTTAAAGATGGTTGGAAGCTGGTACAGAATATGGCTGCCTAGTTATTGATAGGAGTCAGGCAACTGGTTCATATGACATCTATTTTAGGCCAGTATTGCCAATATACTTCTGAGCTGGGTTTAAAATTTTGGTTTTAAATTTTAAAGACTTAAATCAGGGGAAGGCAGCTACGGTTCTCCAGATGTTTTTAAACAACATCTTCCATAGTTCCTCACCATTGGCTATGTTGACAAGGGTTGATGGGCTCCTGTTGGTCAATCTGGAGAGCCATAGTTTGTCTTGTATAGATTGGGACCAAGTTGCTTGAAAATATTAGCTCTTCTCATTTATCATCAGCAAAAGAGGGCCTTCCTACATGCCTGCCTAAATCTGGGGAAAGGTAGGGAACATTTTCTGCAGTGCCCCCAAGTCTCCTGAATGCAGTACCAAATCTGTTAAGCTCCATAACTACAGGTCTTCAAGAAAGCTCTCAATACTCTTCTTATTGTCCATGGCCTTCTCTTGTACAGTGTTATACACAGAACTGATGGTTGGTTATCATTGTGACATAAGGCCACTTTGTACATTTTGTAGTGGCAAAACCAAGTTTGCCTATGATAGCCTGCAGGTCACAATTATGACCTGCAGCCTATCATAGCTCCCTAATCTACTGGTATGCAAGTCATGTTTATCAAATGTACAGTTTACACTGTGTGTGAACATGGTCTTTTCATTGATATGGCTTTACCTTAAAAATGTGGGACAGAATATAAGAACACTGAGATACATTTACAATAAATAGTCACATGTTTTTGTGAGTGAGGAATGGACTACAGTGTGGTAAGTGTGTATGACTTTTATCAATGATCACTCTTTGTATATGGTGTTGTTGCTGTTGTTATTCCAGCACAGTTCACTATTTTATCTGTTACTGTGTTTCATATGTAGTGATTGCGTTTACAATGTGCTGTCACATTCACAATGGAAGTCTGTATAAAATCACATTGAAATGAATTCCAGTGAAGGGCAGTTTATATGTGTGTGTTTTTAACACCAATCAGGAACAAGTGGTTCTTCTGAAGGCAAATAGTGGCTCTTCTTTCTAGTGCCTCAGTATCAGGTCTAAGTAGAGATGACACCATAAATCATGAAACAATGTATTTTGTTTTATCTTTTAATAGTAATTTGTAAGGGGAGGAGAAATCATATCCAAGTCTTACAACACAACTGACACCACATAATTTGTTGCTGCCTTGTGGGTGTTTAAGAAATCAAGCTAGAATGTCAGTTTCTGCATTTCTGACAGCTGACACGAAAGCACTGCTTCAAAGATTTTGATCTGTGCTGGCAGCAGTGTGCAAGTTTGCTTATTTCGCTGGCAGCAGTATGCAAGTTTGTTTATTGTGCTTTGCTGATAGGGTTTGGCAGAAATTCAAGATTGTGGTTAGCTGGAGCACTGTATGCATTCATAATACTATACATTTTTTAAAAAAGAGAAAGGATACACAAAGCTCAGGTGTCAGTTGGATCCTTTCCATTTCTCAGCTCTGGTAGCCTCTAACAAAACTTAGGCCTTGGAGCAAGTGCATCTCTGAGGAAGAAAGTACCCTTCATCTGCTATCTTTTGACAAAGAACATGGAGGACATGACATGCAGTTGGCAAGAAGATAGGAACTCTATGATTCTTTGAGAATGGAGCTATGTTATATTTAAATCTGTACCAGGGTGGGATACCTTTTCTGAGCAACATTCCCATACGTGGGGTGTAGTTAGCTTAGTGACTGCTATCAACAGTGGATGGAACCAACAGTGTGGAGATTGTGTATTGCCAATAATGCACGAGCACACACCCTTTTCTCCTCCACCTCCACCTCCGCCTCCCCCTCCTCCTCCTCTTCTTCTCCTCTTCACTTCTCTTCTTCTTCTCTTTCATCCCCCCTCTCTCTGCCTGTCTCACTTCCACTACCACACACACACTCCCATAAACACACACACACATACACCACCCCCTTCTCAACGAATATCTTCAAACAGGGAAGGGAGGCAAATTTCACAGAAGGGCAGTTTTTGATCCATCACATGTGCTAGCCATTAGTTTCATGTTATATCATCTTTGCATGTGAACTATTGATGCTATATGTAAAATCGAGGGTATTTAGTAATTCATTTCCTACTATAAAATATTCACTGAAGAAAACATTTTGAGACCATGAGTTTCAGCTCTGTTCCTTCCCACCGTAATCACTGGCATCTGCTAGCGGTAGCATAAGTAATGCCAAGAAAAGTTAAAAGTAGCATGAGTCCACAGACTCACTGTCCAAATTCTAAACAAAGAAGTATTTGTCAGCTGACATCTAAAGGTCAAGGTTCCCAGATTTAAATCTGAAGAATATACATCTATATTTGGATCACTCTGTGTGGCAGGACTCGGAATATATGGCAACTACAGCTAGGGAAATGAATCTCTCTCTCTCTCTTATGTCTGAGGGAGTGGATTTTATCCATGAAAGTTCACACTAAACTGTAACAGTTAGCTTTTCAGGTGCCACTATATTTTTGTCTTTTATTTTTATTTTGTTTTTACCTATAATGCTTGCACAGACTAACATGGCATAGGTAAAGGTTCCCCTTGACATTTAGTCCAGTCGTGTCTGACTCTAGGGCGCGGTGCTCATCCCCGTTTCCAAGCCATAGAGCCAGCGTTTGACCGAAGACATTTTCCGTGGTCATGTGGCCAGCGCGACTAGACATGGAACGCCATTACCTTCCCACTGAGGTGGTACCTATTTATCTACTCGCATTTTACATGCTTTCGAACTGCTAGGTTGGCAGGAGCTGGGACAAGCGACGGGAGCTCACTCCATCGTGTGGATTCGATCTTACGACTGCTGGTCTTCTGAGCTTGAAGCACAGAGGCTTCTGCGGTTTAACCCGCAGCGCCACCACGTCCCTGGCAACATGGCATACTCCTGTACATATTTTTCCTAATGTACACATTCTTATGCCTTTTCCCCATGGACTAAAGCATATGTGTGATTTTTTTTTTTAAATATATCTTTTACAGTGTACTTTTTCATCTATTTTTTAGATGTATACACCATTTTGTATACATTTTTCATCACTAAAACACACTGCATACCTTGGAAATGTATTTCCAAATAATGTGTGCTTTGCCCCGTTGCCAGTGTTGGGAGGTGTGAAATGGATATTTTCATAGGGAAATGCAAACCCAACACATTTCATTTCTATCTCTAGCTACAGTTTCTCACTCTTATTCCTTTCCAGGGTCTCACATTTATTTCCTCCCTGTCCTGATGCAACTGATCAGGGCTTCAGCTGTGTCAGAGAGCAGGAAGCACAGGATGGTGGATAACATCATGGCTGGGGAGGGAACTGGCAGGATGACACAAAACTGCCTTTTCTCCTGTCCATTGGGGCATTGAGGATCCTAGGCATTGGAGGGTGCATTTTTCCTTCAAATAACCAATTTCCCTTTATAGTATAGGAATTCCTCAGCAAGAATTGTAAATCAGGTGTCTGTTTACTTTCCATGATCAATCAGAAAACAAAGAATGCTAAATGCAAGATAAGGAGTTAAGGAAAAGTATGTGCTATGACAAACTGTGTCTTTCAACACTTGAGGGAGCACCTCTTCTAAATTATATGCTAAGCAAAAGTTAGACTGGATTTATACTAGATGTATAAATCTTCTCAGGCCATGACTATAACAAGCCAAGCAACCAACGCTTCTGTAGCACAACCAAGAAAGCCTTGACTGAATTAGTACACATGATGTAACCAGGGGTTCTCATTCTCTCTCTCTCTCTCTCTCTCTCTCTCTCTCTCTCTCTCTCTCTCTCTCTCTCTGTGTGTGTGTGTGTGTACACAGTGTATGTAATATTTTAGTGAGTAATGGTGCATGTGTGTGCTTGTTTTCCAGTCTCAAATATAAGCTCAGAAAAGGACAGCTGTCAGTGCAAAGAACTAGCAGTTCTGGAGTGGCAGAGGATTGTAGATTTCAAAAACTCCATTTTAGCCTTTCCAGCTGTGGAGGCCTTTTCAAACTCCCCAACAGCATGCATTCTCTCCCCTGCTACTTGAAAAAATAAATTAGCTGACTTGTGCAAAGTGCTTGTAATGAGATCAATAAGAGAAAAATCATCATGATCTAGGGATTGGCAGCATCATATTAGGCACTGCACTGTTTCTTGTCTCTCTGGCTGTCAAACATCCTTTCATCTTTGGATCCCCTGCTTCTTGAAGTCTTCCCCTGTGCATGGAGAATTAATCAGCCCAGTCCAGATGGATGTTAATGACAAGGACTTTATGCAAAACATGATTATAAACATTATAAACCATCCTCCCATCATGTGTGTGTTGTTTATTCTTTTGTTTCATTCCATTTATAACCTAGTTGGTTTCTGCAAGTTCAGTTATGAGCCCTATAATGATCAAACATGCAAATCTCAAGTTGCTACTTCCATCTGGATAAATTGTTCGTTTTGGCCTTTTTTTAAAAAACACCCTAATCTAACAAGAATTTGTAACCTTTGATCCTTGGAATGCTGATATGAACATTGGCAGAGGGGAGTGGATAGAAAAAATGAAGATAGAAGCCTTTAACCGGAAGAATGGAGGGTGCATATACATCCTAGGGATGGGAATTTCAGGTTAACCCAAATGAAAAACCTCACAAATGAAGCTCTTTTGGCTTCAGAGTCTTCCTGACTGAGAGCATCTGAAACCTGTAAGGTTAAGGATTCTGAAGAAAGGGCTGCCAAAACTTACGGATTTCTTATGGACTTCCTCAATTAGGTTATCTCCATTTCACCCATATGTATAAAGACTCTCTCGTCCTGTAATTCCTTGCCTGTCCCTGCAAGTCTTGTTCTTTCTCTGCCCATTTTCCACACCTCCAAAACAAAAGTACCCCTAAAGATTTGGGTATTTCTGGGTTTACTGATCATATCAGGCAACCCCAAATGTGTGTCATTTGGCACTAAAGGAGAAACTACCTTAGGCTTGATTAAAAGTAAAAGCAACCAAAAAAAAACATTATGGAATCTGAACGACTAACAGATTCATTTCTGTGTGGGTTTTTGGGGATTGTAATCCATTGCAAATCCATGAAAGCTGAATCTTGTTCTTGTTATATATGCTGAAACTGATTACCAGAAGCCCTCTTTACAAGTTGCTTGTGCAAGCATTGCAGCTTTTAAGGATAGCCCTTGAAGGAAAACATTTTATGGCTCAAAGTTAGGTTTAGTTCAGCCTAAGGCAGAGGGTCCCCTCATTACCTGCTGCCTGATCCTTTCAGCTCAGAAAAAGTCTTCAGGGGGAAGGGAAAAGAAGCTCCCTGTTTTGTTTTCTTACCTCAGTTGTCCTTGCCTGATTGGCCTGAACAGCACTACAAGGCTCCTGTTTGAAATGCTGCAGGCAGCTCTTGAAGAAATTTATGCTATGCCAGGCCAGGCCAGGCCAGGCCATGCAATGCATGCCATGCCATGCCATGGTATGGTATGGTATGGTATGGTATTTATTCATTACATTTATATCCCACCCATCTAGTAACGGGGCACTACTCTGGGTGGCTAACAACAGTTAAAATGCCACACCCCAATACCACCCACAAAGACATAAATAGAGAACTAAGAAACATTAAAAACCCCAAGGTATCCCCCCCCCAAAAAAAGACTGAAACCTGGATGGCAAATTGAAATCAATATCAACTCAGTACATGAGCCACAAAGATGTTACAGGTGTAAGATGTTTCCAAGGGCCTCTTTGAGCAGTATGGTTTTAACCTGTTTTCAGAAGGACAAGAGGTAGGGGGCCTGGAGTATATCTGCAGGTAACGCATTCCATAGGGCTGTGGCCACCACCGAGAAGGTCAGTTTCCTGGGTGGTAGTTTTCCGAGTCTTCATGGAGCTATTGTGAGTTTTAAAATGGGGTGAGGGAGCAAGTATGCAGCCTTGAGCTGATGGGAGGAAAGGTGGAAAAGAAATATAACTGATGATGATGAGTGATGCCACTATTGCTTGCCTACATCAGGTAAGATTCAGATTTAGTCATACCTAGTGCAGCTCCATTAGAATTATGACTAAGTTAAATCACACAGATTTCAATGGATTTACCTGTAAATTTAATTAAATCTGTAGACCTTGTTCATTCTAATGAAACTCTTCATCTAAAATCCTGACAATTCAGCTGTAAACTTCAGCCCTTTTTCTCTGTCCCCCTCCCCACCCCCCCAAGCTGAAGGTTTCTTTGAACTTTTATTTATGAGAGATCCTCCATTCATGAAGCTGTTCTAGTTAATCTTTTCTGTAATAGGAAGGAATATACAAGACATCTGGCCTTGGATTCAGGGAATTCCTGCTGCGGATAATAATGCTGCCTCAGTTGGTAGCCCAAGTGATACTCATGACAACCAATGGAACACTGGACAACCTTGGTAATATTGTTGCCATGGTAGCCACAAAAGCTGTGTTAAAATCTATTGTGACCTGTCCTCTCATAAATGGTGATCCTTTCATTACCACATTTCAGTGAGGCAGAAACAGCTGTACCAGAAAGGGAAATATATAACACAGGTTCCAACCATGCAGACTTGTAAGTAGAAAACCCCATATTGTCAACTACTTCTATAAACTGCTGTTAGCTCATCAGACTCTTGCTAGTGGCAGACATGTCACCTGAACTCTTAGGAAACTAATATTTCATCTTGCTTTATTGTTTAACTTTCTTTCATCCTCACAGAAATAAAAGTTTCTTTTGGGACATTCCAGAAATCTTGACTTTTGCCATCCTTAATGGGTGCTTATTTTCATTCTTTCTAGTTTGATTCCAGTATTTGGTTGTTAAGTATTTTCAGTTCTTGTTTCATATTTTCACTAGACATCTAATTCTAGTCTATATATATGTACATTTTGTAACTGGCCATAAATGCAAGGCAGTTGGAAATTGACCTTCTTTTACATCCTAGTAGGAAATGATTCCTAAAAATACAGTAGGTCTCAAAGAAGTAATCATGTTATCTTGTTTCAATATGTATAACCCCCCTCCAACATTCCCCCCCCAAACCATCTACATTCTCAGAAACACAGAGATGAAGAGATGAAGATGAGTTTGAAGAAGTGAATAGTAACCCATGACCGATCACACCAAACTAAATCTGTTAGTTTTAAAGGAGCCCCAGTACACTTGCATTTATTTTGGTTTTGCCCAACACATAAGTTGGTGTGGCTGGGAATGAACTTCAACTTATTGATACATGAGACTTGGAAAACACCTTGATAATTATTAAATTATAATCCAGGAAACACCAATGTATGTTGAAATCCTGTTGCTTAGCATAATTAGTCACAAGTAGGCCCCTAATCTAGTAGTGACTTGATACAATGAGCAACAGGATTTCAGCTATTAAATAATGGAATCATCAATTATGTAGTTCATTAACAGCCCAGTGTGTGGACATGGCAGTGACTATGGGGCTGCCATTTGTAAAACATCCCATCCCATCTTCTGTAGTGGTAACATTGAGGTGTGGAAGAATATGATGATAATAATAATAATAATTTATTGTCATTGAACGTATATACACCGTATACACATACAACGAAATTCACAAAGAACACTCAGAGACCAGACCAAAACACACACACCCTCATAACAATCCTAAAACCCAGAACCCCGCCTAAGAGCACACAGTATCCACACAACATACAACACAACAGACCAAGTAATAAAATCAAATGGGTAAAATGCATAGTTTAGATATGTTATTTCTCAAGGGATTCACATAGGTAATCAGCATGCCTTAGACATGTTTATTTTTTCTACAGTTCTGATACACTCACATCCCAGCCAGATTAGCCAGTAGCTTTGGCAAACGTCCATGCATAAACAGAATCACTTGCATGAGAAAAGCCTCTGGGTGCATCACTGCTCATTGCTCATATGGATGTTTCTGCGCAACTAGGACAATAATGATACTGGCTGATATCTTCCCTTGTACTGAGTTTCAGCAAAGTTTTTTCCTTCTGCACATGACCATGCTAAATACATGGACATATCTATGCCAGGCTGGGCAGTGCTCCAAGTACTTGGGAAGTGCTGAGGCCACATCACCATTCCTCAGTACTACTCCATGAGAGTAACCGATGAAGGAGGCAACAGTCTATTCCACTCCACATTCTTAAGGGCTACTGTAAGGGCCACATATAGGCAGTGCATCCATAAAGGTTCCACCTTGGACCTAGGCTGCTCCCAGCTATCCCACTGTTCCTGCCTCCTTACTAAAGGCAAGATACCTTCTCTTTGTGTGTATGCACTCAGTGCTTGTCTAACACTGTGTGTGAGAGAGGATATCTTTGTGTCTGTGTATGCATCTCCATTTTTGCCTAGGCTTTGCCCAACATTGGTTCCTGTGCCCCCTGCTGCACTGGCCAAAATGGGCATTAGGGGCCAATGGATATAGAGAAACATCACATAATTGGAACATACGCAACACGTGATAGTGGTTTTACACTTGGTCCAATCATTGGCCCATCTATCCAATGTATTGACTTGCATAATCTCTCTAGGATCTGGCCAATAATGTTTCCAATCCATAACTGCAAAAATCACTGGACAGTAAACCTGAGACCTTCTGCTTCCAAAGTCCATGTTCTTTCACTGAGCTACTGAGAACAGGGCAGAGTTTAGGGGACTTATTTGTCAGGGAAGCCAATATTCAGTCTTGATCTAAGGCTGCAGTGACATGTTCAATGAGAAAAGAGTAATTCAGAGTTTTGTTATTGTGCTTTCTTGTAGAACAATTATGGTTGTAACAGAAAAGATAAAAAAGACCCATTGCCCACAGGTGGGACTGAACATGGCATTTGCCAACGAACCAGACTTTATCTGCTTAGATAAAGCGATACAAACTTCCTTTGAGGAGAAATTAGATGATGTGACCCAAGAGAAGAAGGTACATTTGTATACAACTCACTTGTTTCTGCCTGGTAAAGAAAGATATTATATGCTGAAAACAAAAACCAGAGTCCAGGAGGGCGCCTGCACTGTCCAGGCAAAATCAGAGCTTGGGGACCACCTTGCGAAGGAGAAACAAACAAAAGAGGATGCAAACCAACACCTGGAATATGACAAGAGTATCACCTTGCAGGCAGTTAAAGAAGACTTGAATGAGGTACAACCGTTCTGTATGACTAGGGGAGACTTCTGTTTCCAGGTTGTCTTCTGGACGTTACAATCGGAGCTTGGACGTAACATGTTACAAATAACACGCTCCTCCCCTTAATATTGTGCAATGACTAATGTTAACCAGGCAACATGTTTAAAAGTTATAAATAATGGGCAACAGATTATTTCTGAGAAAGCATTACTTTATAACTGTAGCCTTCCAGCTGTTGCTTGACTACCATTTCCCATCATCACTCACCATTGGCCTTGGCGGGTGGGGCTGATGGAGACTGGAGTCCAACAATATCTGGAGCATCACAGGTTCCTCACTCCTGACTGAAGGCAT
This sequence comes from Intellagama lesueurii, assembly GCA_037013535.1. Taxonomy (NCBI): domain Eukaryota; kingdom Metazoa; phylum Chordata; class Lepidosauria; order Squamata; family Agamidae; genus Intellagama; species Intellagama lesueurii. The sequence continues at coordinate 106,556,313 of JBAJHW010000003.1, forward strand.
TATTTCCAATGAGCTTGAGTACACATTCACAACCTTGATGCTCTAGGCTTTCTTTCTGCTTCTATACCTCTGACAATCTTTTTTGCTACTGCTTTGCTATGGAATAAATGGGATATTTGACTATATCTAGGTCTATATTCAAAATTATGATGTCTTCATCTTCTGTATATGCTTCAGTGCACAGTCTTCTTACAAATAAGGAATATCTTCCCAGGGCAGGGGCTGGTTTGAAGGGGCCTTCGTGTAAATCCCCCTTTTATGGCTCTGTGATACATAGCAGTGAGTGGGTGGGACCTCATATATTTGAGGATGCATCATCTAATAACTTCTTCTTTATTTCTTTCAGGAATCTCAAAAAGCTGATGCAACAGCCACCATTACTGGGCAGATCCTTTTAGCTGTGGCTACTCTAAGGGACACAGACAGAATCAGTATTCAGGCAGCCGCAGCAATGTTGAATACAATCCTAAAGAAAGAGAGAAACAAACTGAGGGGAAAGGTAAAGAAAGGTGATGAAGTTGCAGAGTCCTCTGCCCTCAGGTTTCAGCAACTGAGGTTGTAGTTAGATTTGTGAACCCTTAGCAATGAATTCTGGAGATAGGCGCAATATTAAAGTCACTGATTGCTTGTCAGTTGGGCATTTTAGTTGCTTGTATTGTACTAAACCAAAGGGAATGGAAACACTCCAGAGAATTCATACGCAGCTGCATTTGGACCTGTAGTTTGTCAGAAGCCATGGATGAGGTCAGTTTTCCACATCCTGATGCCTACCATCTTCCTTCCCTATATGGCATAGCCACTTGCCATTTTGTTTGGGAATGATGGGATCTGTAGTCCAATACATCCCAAGACACCAGACTGGGAAAGCTGGGCTAGATGCTGAGGTTTTCCAAGAGACATGATCTTGATGATATAATTCTCTTGGAGCCTGTGACAAAAATCATCTGAAAACTCTGGTATCACTTGTCAAGAAGGTGGATGACTACGTATTAGGGAGGAGGCATAATAAATGAAAGATCATTAAAGAACCAAGTAAATCCTGTGGACAGCACTATAGACAGTAAAGGTATGCATAAATCAGATTAGGGGGGAAAGAGGCCGTTTTAATACCACCCTTGCCAAGGACTATATCATAATGTTGTTTCTTAATTCAATTAGATTTTATGGTGCAGAAATAATGCAAAATCATTTGATAGTTAAGTAATTCTCAACCTTTGGCCCTCCAAATGTTTTGGACTTAAAAATCCCAGAATGCATGGCCATCGTACTCATGAGAGGTACTGGGTCTGTCACCATTTCAGCATATGATGACAGACTCAGTACTTTTGATGAATATGGGATCATTTTATCTGCTGAAATGATGGCCTAAAGCATCCCATTCATTGCTTTCCAGCTTCTTTAGAAAATGAGTACTGACGTTTTCAGAACAGGTGCCTCGGAATGGGCTGGAGAGATCCGCACGGAAGTCTTGACAGAGCCATGGCCGTCTCTGGTAACCTTGGGCCTGTCATTCTCTCTACTTCACAGTGAGGAATAAAGGGTGAGAAAACGGGAAAGCCATGCCACCTTGACTTAGTTGAAGAATGGTGGATATAGATGTGTCTAATCAATAATAATGAGAGGAGGAGGAGGAGCAGCAATAGCAACAAACTGAGTAATCAGCATTACTATTTTCGCAACTGAAAATATAAATAAGAACAAGCATCAAAAATCAGGAGAGATTTATGTACGACAACATCTCTTTGATTTGTGTTTTTTTTTTCCCCTCTTCAGGTGCCAGAAATCATTGAAATCATTTATTTCCACCTACATGCAATCCAGGAACCTAGCGCAAGAGAAGCAGCAGTAGGAGCTGTGTGCCTCCTGGCGGAAAAACACACAGAGGAAGTCGTCACAAGCCTTCTGAGGCTCTCACTGCTTTGTGACCAGTGAGGAATGATCAGAGCTTGGGAAAGTTATAGGTTTTTGGGAGGACAAGTTGCTTGTCCCAGCATCCCTCAGCGAGCAGAGCCACACTGGATGAGCGATTTCAAAATATTCCCAAGTCCTGGAAATGGTGCTCTTATTGTCCCCATTTCCCAAAGAGAAGCCAAGGAAAGAAGGTTTCCTCTCCACAGAGTGTTCTTCCTTGCACCTCTGGGGGAGAAATGGGTGGAGCAATTAGACAACAGTGTCATTGATTCCACTGTTTCAAATATCCTGCAGTTTGTAGCCTTTCCCAAAGTGTTGTAGAAAAACTAAGCTCTTGACATTTATTTTAAATATGCATAGATTTTTAGTGGGTTTTTTTTTTTTTGGCCTGAGCAGTTGTCCTAATGTAGCACCTGAAGTGAGGAAATTGTCGCTTCACTCCTTCTTTTATTCTTATGGACACTCACAGTCTACATTTTAGACATAAGACGTGGATATAGCACAATACACCAGTTTCCAGGTACATGTCTACAAAGCCCCTTTACTGCCATGAGAAGCCAGCCATGCAGTCTGCAGAGCCCTCAAGTGGTCATACCACCATCTGCATCAGCCAAGTGGAACAGAGGACACTGACTTCTACATTGTCAGAGCATTGGTCTGTGTAGCTGGCTATTATTTGCTACCTCCTTGGGGTTTCCAGCAGAGATCTTTCCCCAGCTCTACAAGACATAGCAGTCTGATGTTGTTTCAACCACCGTAGTGCCATCCTGCAGATTTATGGGATTTGTAGTTTGGTAAGGGAAGTAGAATTCTCTGCTGGAGAGTTCTAGTGCTGTGGTTTGGGAGAATGAGATAAACTAAAAAGTCCAGGGTTCTTTAAGAGGGAACCATGGCTATTAAAGGACTGTCAAACTATTATGATTTATAGTGTTGATATATCCCTAGACCTTTGGGGCCTGATGTACTAAAGCCCTTTATTTTGCTTCCTAACTTAAAACCATAAGGTCTGGGCAGCAAGGTTTGGCTCTATATGTGGAGCATTTTTTGTTCTCCTGAAGAGCATTTTCCTGAAATCCATTGGGTGAGGCCCCTCCCCTGAAAGCAACTGCACTGCAGAATAAGTGCATAGAATTGCATGATATAAAGCCCAGTTAATATGCAGGCTGCACTGGAATGGCAATCTCAGAGGAAAAGGCTCTGCATTGCAAATTGTCTCCCAGAGATTCCCAAACTGTGGCAGTCAGCTCCTTAATTGTCTTGTACAATATGAGCGAGACTGATGAGAATTCCAGATACAATCCTAGCCCTCATGGCGCAAAACCTGAGTGTGGAAATCTGACAGCAAATAATGTATTATCCTTTGTGTGTGCGCGTACGCTTGTGCGTGTGTGTGTGTGTGTGTGTGTGAGAGAGAGAGAGAGAGAGAGAGAGTGCACATGCACACATTTGCATGTGTGTATGCATGTATATATTGTTACGTGCTATCAGGTTGCTTCTGACTTCCATCAGCTCTGATAGGGTTTCAAGATATGTGACCCATTCAGAGAGTGTTCTACCTTTGCCAGTCCCCACTGAGTTCCCATGACGGAGCAGGGATTTTTGAATCTCGGTCTTCTGGGTGTTACCTTGACTCTCTGTCCACTACCCACACTGGCTCCCATATAGATATAAAGCTGTCGATATAAAACTCCACTGTAGTCTGTTAGTGTGGCAAGGAGCTGGTATAACTCAGTGTGTTGGAGTTCTTGGTTGTGGAGCCAGAGGATGGGATTTCAAACCTCCACTTGCTTCCTTGGAGAGGGGACAGAAGAGATCACATAGAATTTCTGTGGCTGATGGGGTTAAGTGCCTGCCACCTCTGCGGCCAAGCTGCACAGTCCCAGAGCACCACCAGAAGGAAGGATTGGTAACTACTTCTCAGTACTGTATGCCTAGAAAACCCCAGGAGAGTTGATGTAAGTTGGAATCAACCTGACATTATTACCCTGTTTCCCCGAAAATAAGACCTAACCTGAAAATAAGCCCTAGTATGATTTTTCAGGATGCTCGTAATATAAGCCCTACCCCAAAAATAAGCCCCAGTTAAGTGAAACCCCGCCCTCCACCATTGTGCACCATTGTGCAGCAACCAGAAGAAGATGACATGACTGTATTTGAATAAATGTAGATTGTTGTACATGAAAAAAAAAAACATCCCCTGAAAATAAGCCCTAATGCATTTTTTGGAGCAAAAAATAATATAAGACCCTGTCTTATTTTCGGGGGAACACGGTATTATGAGAATGGCAAGGGAAAGAAATACACAACGGTTGCATCCACTTTATTATGTATTTGCTTTGTGTGATTTCATGTTAATTTTAGGCATGTCACTCAAATTTGGGAAGCTCTGGGTCGGGCAAAGCAGCCTGTCAGACTTCAAGTTCTTGCAAAGCTCCTTGAAGTCTTGAAAAGAAGACCTTGCCTCAACCATGAACTCTCTGAGTTGGACAAGGATGATTCCTCCCTTCTACCTCTAGCTGTGAGCAACAAAAATGTGTTACTTCAAATTATAGCAAGATGTGCTGTGCTTTAAAGTGTAGATTGTCTGGGAACTAGAAATGTGTCTGTTCACACAGTAGAAAATTCCTTTGATTAATAATAATCACAGTTATAGTTCTAAGACCCTCCCCTTGGAGTTAGTTACTTTTATTGTTGTGATGTTTAAAAGAGTGACTCCTTACCTTTCTGTTTCACAGAAGTAACTAAAATAGTTGCTTTTAGCTACTTCTCAAAAATATACAGAGTATAAGCTGCTGATGGTGGTACAAAACACACTTCCTTTTTGCCCACCTTGCTGTTCTGTGAACATCCACAATTGCGCACATGACAACAGCATGAAGTAACACGAACTCTTCTTCCATTACTTAGTGGGCCTTACCCCTGTAACTGTAAGAATAATTGAAAGTCACAGTTATAGCACACAAAGAGCTACAATTATCAGTGTGCCCATAATGTAACGTTGTTATGCCTTAGTAGTTAGAAAGAGGAACGAATTACACATAACAAGAAGTTTGTGATGAATTACTTTCAAGTTCTGTGCATGACTCCAGTTACATTTTAAAACTCAGGCCAGAGCTAGACAAGATGGTGGCTCTGGAATTAGAAGACGACAAAACATTTTTTTCTCCAGAGGCTCATTCCTTGAGAATTCCTATGCCTGAGCAAACAATCCTCAGAATGAAGCCCATGCTTATTTTAAAAATGAAAGCAAGGAACCATGAAACCAAATAATTTGCAAGAACTGAAAAATCTCATGCTACAGTAAACAAATGAATTTAAATTCCACCCTCTGAATCCGTTCTTCAGTAGACAGTTAAAAAGTGCATTTGGAGGTTGGCCCTACCCTTATGCAGAATGAGGTGTCTGTTTCAGTAACAGATGTTGGGAGGCCGCTGTATTCCTATCCAATGTAGCTCCCCTCTCCCTTCCTAGTACCATTCTCACTCTCCTGCACCACTGCCCTGGCATTGGTAATGCTTGCTTGTTGCTGACATGAGCCACTTGTCTGTCTGCCTTCTTCTTGCCACCTTCCCTAACAGACAGCATGTGTGCATGTGTGTTGCTCTGCTTATGTGGTGCATGCTAATACAGTATTTGGGTAAAGACTGAGCAACAGCAAGGTGTTGCCCTGCATCGCAACCCCTGCTGCTTCAAGTGGTGTAGAGGACAGTGTCCAGTATTTCAGTAAGATTCATTTGCCAGTCTGGCTTGTACCTGTAAGTTAAATGCAGAGAGGAGCCATCATCCTATCCTTTTACTCAGACAAGAACATGCCTCAGGCCACCTGTGCACTTAAATATGTCACAGGTATGTTCAATTAAATATACCAGATTGTGGCCTGACCCATGCTTAGGATCATTTCGTTCCCATATGCTGGTGCTTATGCATCTTTCTGTTCTATAATGCAAATAAACACTTACAGACAATGTCAGGCCTTAGAGAGGGTTCCTGAATGAGGCAGATGATCTACTGTAGAAACATTTCAATCTGGCATAGGCCTTGTTATGGGACAGAGACACTTTGATTGTCATGGTGAATAACTTCCTCTTGGAACTGGACAGGGGGAGGGTATCCCTATTGGTTCTGCTGAACATCTTGGCAGCTTTCGATATCATCAACCATGGTATCCTTCTGGGCCTTCTTTCTAGGACGTGGAGATTGCATTTTGTAGTGGTTCCAGTCCTTCCCAGGGAGCAAAACTAGAAGGTGATATTGGGGTTATCCTGTTTGACACCCTAGACTCGCCTCTGTCCTTCATACTCTTTAACATTTACATGAAACCCCTGGGAGAGGTTGTCTGGAGTTTGCCAATTTGGTGCCACCAGTGTGCTGCTGACACCCACTTCTATCTCTCTTTTCCATCTAATTCCAAGGAAGGTGCTTTGGGTCTCAACCAGTGTTTAATGTTGCTAACGTCCCAGAGTAGTGCAAAGAAACTGAAATTTAACCCAGATGACACAGATGTGCTCCTGGGCAGTAAAAAATCAGACCAGGAATTAGGGATTCAGCCTAGACCAGATAGGGTTACACTCTGCCTTTGAAACTCAGGTCAGCAGCTTGGGTGCACTTCTGAATTCAGCCCTGAGTTTGGATGTACAGGATTCAGTGGTGTTCAGGAGTGCATTTGCATAGTTAAACATAGTGCACTAGCTGAGCCCATTCGTTGAGATCTCTGATCTGGCTGCAGAGACACTTATCATAGTTGCATCCCATCTGGATTACTGCAGTGTGCTTTATATTGGGCTGTGTTTGAAGAGCATTTTGGAAACTTCAGATGGTTCAAAATGCTACAACCACCCTGCTAAGTAGCATTAGTTGGGAAGACATATCTCTCCCCTATTACAACAGTTTCACAGGGTGATGTTCCATTTCTGGGTCCAATTCAAAGCGCTTTATAAATGTCACATATAAAGCCCTTCATGGCCTAGGTTCAAGTTATCTGAAGGAGTGTGTCAGCTCATATCAACCTCCTTGGCTTTTAAGATCCAATGGGAACTGTTTGGTGAAGACACCAAAGAAGGCCTTTTCAGTGTCTGTTACCAGACTGTGGAAAGCAGTCCCCCTAGAAGTCAAATTGGCCCCCACTTTTTTGTCCCTCTGCCAGCAGGCAACAAGTTCCCTTTTAGACAAATGTCATTATGAGATGCTGTGTACACTTTATTTTCCTACTTGTCTGAGGTGTACATCTTTTGTAGTGTTTATGAACGGCAGCTTTAAGTATTGCTTTCTGTTCATTTGTTTTTTAAAAATATTATATTCCATTGTGGATTTAAAATGTGTTTTCTTAATTTGTTTTAACTTATTGAGAGCTGTGTTGGGTTTCTCCATGGGGAGAAAGGTGGCATATAAATTAAATTAATTAATTTTAAAAAATAGAGCAATGTATCTTGATCTTTTAGAAGTACAGGTATCCAGCTTTAACTCCCATCGTGTGTGCATCTTAGCAGCATTCAGATGTTGTCTTTTTTTATGATGTAAACCACCTTGGGTCCTTTTTCAGGAGAAAGGCGGGGTAATAATATTTTAAAGAAATAAATACATTGGACCAATGCACCTGGAAGGCACCAGGATGTGGAAGGTCACCTTAAAGAAAAAGAAATAAACACAAAGGAAAGAAGAAGAACATGAACAGTTCTAGGATGGTCAGCCACACTTCATGACAGAATAATCCTTATTGCAGCCATATAGCAATCTTCTCCACCTATCCTTGCTTTCAAGGTTAAACCACAACTAGCTGGAGAACCACGATAACTACCGATACATGCTTTTGGGAGAGCAACTGAATTGTCCAGAATTAATATTTGATGTGAATAGTCATGATCATTATCCTTATTATTGTCTTTCAGGCAACAAAGGCCCTGTGCATAATATTTAGAGATAGAAAATGCAAAGTGCCTATGGATAGCTTTTTTGTATCTGTGATCATCTTCCTGGTGATTCAGCTACATTACTTGGTGAGCTATGCAGATACTGAACGTGAACAAGAGGAGGTATTCGAAACATCAAATTATATAAGGTAAAACTTAATGGGATGCCAAGCAGATAAATATAAGTGTCAGGTATTAATGTGACACTCTTTTCTATATATGTTATGGAAAGACTGGAATTGTTATTCCTGTACCTCAAAATAAGAATAATTGTAATTAAAATATCCTGGTATGCAAGTTTCAGATTCGAAATACACAGCAACAGGTTAGCTTGCTTGCTTGCTTGCTTGCTTGCTTGCTTGCTTGCTTTCTTTCTTTCTTTCTTTCTTTCTTTCTTTCTTTCTTTCTTTCTTTCTTTCTTTCTGTCATTTATACAGAATACCCCCCCCCCCCCATTGGTGCACAGCACTATTCTGGGCAGTGTACATATAAAACAGCCAAGTGGCACAATACAAGCAAAATAAAACAGCCAAGCATAACAGGAAAATAAGTCAACATTAACACCTAATGGCACCATGAAACAGAGTGGCCATGAAGGGGCGCATAACTTCAGAGGAGGCTCCCTTTGAATGCCTCTCAAAAGAGATGCATTTTCAGCAGCCTCTTAAAACTGGGGAGGGAGAGGGCCAGGTGTAACTCCACTTGGAGGCAATTCCAGAAAGATGGTGCAACCGCTGAGAGGGCCTAACCTCTTGTTGAGGATTTTCTGGCCTCCTTCATTGTGGCCACCCAGAGGATCATAGCCTGGGAGGATCTGGTGGTGTGGGAAGATGACCTTGGGGAGAGACACTCCAACAGGTAACATGGTCCCAAACTATGGAGGCCTTTATAAATAAGTGTCAGAATCTTGAACTTGACCCGGTTTGCAACTGGTAACCAATGTAGGCAAGCCAGGACTGGGGAGATATGGTCAAACCTGCTCACACCTGCCACCAGCCTGGCAACCGCATTCATGTGATCTTTGGGGCTCATGCAGTCCTCCAAGCCATTTTATGGCCCCTCAGGCCCCTCAGGCCATCCCAAAATTTTTAACACTAATAAAAAAAAAAGTTCCACAGAAAATTTGTGGTACAACCTGCTGCTAAAAATTGGCAGTGCAGCTTCCTTGCTGGGTCTGGGCCTCACCAGGGGTTATTTCTGTTTAGTTTCTGCTTGCTTTCACAAAATAGAAAGTTGATTTCTGTAATTATTTATCTCTGAAGCCACCCCAACACATTTTTATTCCCTCTGGACGTTTTCTATTTCTCTGCTGTTCTTCTGTGATATTGACTTCTTTCTTACCCATCTACTTGTTTCCTCTCCCAAAGTTTCTCTGCTTCTTGTGCCGTTTGTGCATCAGAGCCTGTGCAAAAGGCATGTTTGAAGGCAAATTCCCCAAAGTTCCGAAATCTCAGTAGACATAATCTGTTACACACCGAGTTATACAGTTTCCCTCCAAAAGTTACGCCATTTGTGTTACGCCAACATAACTAAGCAGGAGGATTTTGGCAACCGGAAATCACAGTGCTCTAGTTCACTGATGCTGTTGCTGGATGTGTGTGGAACTTAAATTTTACATTGAAAAATAAATACATTTATACATTTAGGGGATTCTAACAATATTCAGAATTATTTTATTGAAAGGAAATGCAAATTAATCCTTTATATTTTAAAATGGTTAACAAGATAATAATTTTTCTAATTGGGTATGTGTATCTTAATTATCAGTTAAGTAGATTAAAAATCAAGTCAAATTTTGTCACTATCATAGAATCATAGAATCGTCGTAGGGTTGGAAGGGACCTTGGAGTCCAACCCCCCTGCCCAAGGCAGGATACCTCATACCATCCCGGACAGATGGCTGTCCAATCTTTTCTTGAAAACCTCCAGCGATGGGGCACCCGCAACATCGGGAAGCAAGCTGTTCCACTGCTTAATGGTTCTCATTATCAGGAAATTCCTCCTTATTTCCCTCTGACAAGTTTCCACCCATTGGTTCTTGTCCTACCCTCAGGCGCAATGGAGAATAAATTGATGCCCTCTTCCCTGTGGCAACCCTTCAGATATTGGAAGACTGCTATCATGTCTCCCCTCAGTCTTCTCTTGGTTAAGCTAAATGAATTACAATTGTATAATTACAATTGTGTGATTGTTGAGGTTGAAAATAATTGTATTGCATAACTAATATATTTTTTAAAAATAAGTTTTTAAAAATATACAAATTAGCCTCTTCAGTCATGCCTTTTTGTCAGTGTGGGCCTAATTCAAAAACTAGTTCTCAACACCACTGAGACCACCTACACCTGCTTTATGATGTTGGCAAAGAGCAGTTTTTCTGTTGGCTCCCACATACATTGTAAAAGTAAGATCCATTGGTATCTGGATAATTTGATTTAATGCATTTGATCCAGATGTAATCATTCTTAGAAATGAACAATGGAAATCAATTGGATTCAATTGATCTTCACGCATTGGCTTATATGGGCATATTTTAAGCATGATGCAACCTTATGTGTGTATTCTTTGGTTTGCAAGCTTAAAATGGTTATTTCAACAGGACAACAACCCCTGTCCATGGACACCAAACTCTTTCACACTTAATTTCTGTGTGTACTGAAAGGCCAGACTTTCAAACAAAAATAACAAGGCCACAGTTGACCGCTACATTCAAACAATATCTCCAAAACATTCTACTGTTGCTGCTGAATTTCCATAGAATGTGGAAATCACGGGCAAAAATTAGGAGCCAATTTCAGATATCGAGGAAATCTTTTCATCCTAAATTTTCTCACCCACTGCAGCTTTAACTATGAGGATTAGCTTGCCTCCTGTCCCTAAGTGACTATGTGTGCATCCTTGTTGGTATACTGTGTTTAGCAGCTAGTATTAAGATACGTATTGCTCTATGCACAGAGGTTTTCTTTTCAGTTATTGTCATAGGTCAGATCAGATTTCAATGCTGTACCACCCACCCTTCAGGGAAAGCCATTCCTTCTGGAAACCATTTTTCACAGCTGAAGTACACAATGTATTCCACAAGATACTTGTTCCCCTTTGTCAAGGGGTGTCGATTTCTCCTGAAGAACATAAATGAAAACATCTACCTTAGTCCACGTTAAAAGCCTCAAAAAGAAAAGAAAAAAAGAATTATTTTGCAAAATGGAGTGATTCTATAATGAATCATATCAATTAATGTTGACATTGGTTTCACATAACCATAATTTACATTTGATTTCCATCAGGGAGGGAAGTTAATGAGTGCACTGCAGTGGATAAAAATGTATTAGGAAAATGGCCTCTATATCAACGAAGAGGAACATATGGCCTCCCATCATCCTTCATCATTGGTCACATTCAATGGGCCTCATGGGAGTTAGTGTCCAATAACAACTGGAGGGCAATACATTCCCCACCGTAGTGTGGCATGGTACTAGATTATACAAAGCTCCAGTACCCATTATGATGATCTTCTGGGGCTACAAAGACAATCCGTGGTCACTATCAAGTTCTCCTAAAAGGTCATTTCTCATTATCTCCAAGAAACAAGGTAATCAGCTTCTTACTCCCAGAAAAAAATGCCATACTACAGTATATAGACCATTGAAACCAAAACCATTTATAAAAGGTTTTATAATGTTAAAAAACACAAAAACCTTGTAAATCAGGAAGGCTATCGCTACTGATCAAATTCCTTTTCTCCCCTGAATCCAGGTGTGCGTTGGAGGCATTGAAAGCCTTAATTCGAAGGGAGAGGACTCCACATACATGTTTTACAAGTCTAACAGGAAACTGGGACCTTCTCTCTTCACCAGAGAATTATCTTGAAGGGGTTCTCCTTCTGGCCAAGTAAGTAGTGGACGTTGTGAGTGTCTGGCTGTTTATAATGTTCAATTTGGGTTCCCTACAAGAAAACTAAAATATTGTGCCCTTATTTTTAACTATGTCATTATAGAAGTCTTGTCAAACATCACCGTGGACTTGATTATGCTGTATTTACCAAGGTGATACCTTTTCTTCATCATGGGGATGAAAAACAGAAGCTGACAGCAATGGCCTTTTTCACTGCAGTACGTTTATTTTCTAATTTCTGTAACATCATAGGACATGTGTCCTAACTCTCTTGAGTGAAGGTGCACTTCTAGAAGGACGCAATGAGAAATTATACCCAAATGATGGGAAAGTGCATCAAATAGGCATTGTCCAATTATTGCCTTCAGGCATCATTAGGAATAAGCAGGCTGATCCAAAATATATTGCTGATTGAAGTGAAGGACAAGTTAGTATATTTTCTTCACTCACCACATTCTGCATAGACAAACCAACCTGAGTGGCAGTTGATTCTTACTGGTGATAGGCAACGGTCACCACAGCTGAGGGCAGCTGTACAACTTACAGTACCTCATGCAACCCTTAGCATTTTCTGCCTGAGGCAGGTACCTCACTCTAACAGTAGTGCTTGCCCTGTGCAATTAAGAGAGAAACCTCAAAGAAATATTCTAACAAACCCTGTTATGTCATTTAAGAATATACATTAGTAGCATTGAAGCTTGGAAAAGGAGTTTGGAAAAAGAGGGGGGAACCATCATCAATAAAAGCTGAAAATAAAGACAGGGTATAATTTCTCATCTCATTTCAACACCTTGCAATACATAGAAAATGTAGGCCACAGTCACATCAGCGAAATGTCCCCCTCTGGTAATGAGACTTTTCATCCCTTTCTTGTTGTGTTTCATAGTCACATGGTATATATACCTGGATGTGTCCCCCCATCTGTTTTAACATTACTGGTTCATTTCCTTCCATTTGAATCGTCATGGCTGGCTACATCACAGTATCAATTGATTTTCTCTCTTGTTTTGCGGGGCACTGAAGCCCCTCAACTTTACTTTTTTTAAATGTAAACAATACATCAATATGTTGGGTAGTGTTTCCTGATGGGTAGCATTCCCTCTGTTGCACAGCACCTCTGGAAGCAATGCATTGCTCTCACTGGACCCAGCACCCCACACACACACATCAGCACTGTGCCCCTTGCCAGACAGTAGGTGGAGTGCTTGTGCTTTAAACCCATTGACAGAAGTCTGCCAACACATTGATACTTCAGCCGCAGGAAGAAAATATATATATATATATATATATATATATAGAAGGTCAGCCATGAGGCAATAACGGCAGCCACCTTACCCAGTGATTTTGCTTTGAAATAGTATTGATAGGATCGTACATACATACCATTCCACTAAAGAATATATCAAAACACCACCTGAACAAAACAAAAAAACTAGAAGCCTCCCAGTGAGGGAGAAATGTTCCACAGTTACACCACTGGCTGGTAAAATTATTTGCTAATGGTCATGCGTTGTGTGACTGGAAATTTATGCCCTGATGTAATTGGGGTATAACTGGGAACATTTGCTGGTGTGACCGTGGCCTTACTTTGTATTTCTTACCATATATTTACTAATTTCTGTTGTACAGCTTCTTTCTTCTAAATCTACCTGTGCAGTGCTACAAAAACATTACATCCTGGGCCTTTTAAAGAACTGGCAGATTGATTCATGCTCAACCTACCGCTGGCTCAGTCTCTATGGAATGGGCAATCTAGCACATCATCTGCAAAATGTAAGCAATATTAACTTCCCCAACTGCAAACATGGCTCCATTGAACTTTTATTTGTAATTGTTAAAGCAAATGCTAGGTAAAACAAGGCATAAATGGTGTTCTGACATAAAAAGGTTCTCCCTATAGAAATTAAACACGATATCGTGAATTTACAGTTGACCACCCAAAGAACCACAGTTACCAATAGCAACCTGTTGTTCTTTATTTATTTATTAAGTTTATATCCCGCCCATCTAGACAATGTCTACTCTGGGCGGCTAACATTAAAAATGTGCAAAGCCCTTTCCTCATTATGGAGTAATCACGACTAGAAGTAACTATTCTGAGATTTTGACGAGGATGGGAAACTCAAATGGATTACATTTGCAATCCAGCAGACCCTTGGAAGCCATGTGACAATTGATTGTGATATCCTTCTGGGTCATTGATAGCACCACTTTACAATGGTTCTGTTTGTTCCTGGGAAACCATTTCAAGAATGTGGTGCTCGAGATATTTTATTTAAATCCATGTCCTTTGGCTTGTGGAAGCTCCTCAGGGTTATATCTCCCTCTTTTTTTAACATCTACATCTTAAATGTTGGGAGTCATTACCTTTTGCTTTGGTATCTGGGTCAATATGTAGATTATGCTGAACACCACCTCTCCCTTTGTACCGATCTCAGGGAGGCTGCAAAAATTGCTTGATATAAGTAATGGGGTAGATGAAGCCCTCCAAACTGAAAATAAATCAAAGTAAAACAAAGATTCTTCCAACTAGCAGAAACATTCCAATTTGGACATTCACCAGTTATACTCCCAACAGTTTAGGCTTGCATTTTTTGGGGAGTGCTGTCCAAGCCAGGTTTAAACCTGGATTTTTAGGTCCTAGCTGTTGCCGGGAGTGCCTCGTATAACTGAAACGGGTGTGTCAGCTGCAGCCCCCTCTCAAGCCTTCCAATGTATAGAGAAAAAGAGAAGGGGGGGCGGAATGTGGGTCTAAGAGAAAGGAAAGTATATTGATGGAAGTGTTAACTTGCTGGGAGGTGATAAGGAGGTGAATATACATATGAGTCATAATATAGTGAACTATAATAAAATTAAATAAATATAGAATAGCACAGTTGGAAGGGATCCTATGGATCATCATAACATAATCTTAGTTATAATCAGAACCAGTAGACATAACGTTGAGTGGAGTCTAAATGTTATGCGCTCATACATTGGCAAATGTGAGAGCTAGATCTGGCAAATATTCTGGTAGCATCAGTATTCCTGGAAGGAGTGATGTGAAGGCCTTTGTGTTTCCCACTATGTGGGGCAAGGCAGTTGTGCAGTGGGGAGTCAAGGTACGATTGCAACATAGCCCTCCAGAGATTTCAGCCACTGTGAGTTCTACTGTGTATTATTGCTTCTAATACTTGGTTTGCTATTCTTACTGACTGAAAAACCAATAAGTAAATTTATCTGTGTTCTTTCAGAAGAAAGAATTGACGGCCCTAATACTGGACATCCTTCCAAGTTTTTATGACCCCGATGAGAAAGTGACTTTGACAGCAATTGTGGCAGTAAACAATATTATTGCATCCTGCAGGAACAATGCCAAAGTATACGTGAAGATCGCCAAGCATCTTCAGCCATTCTTGGCTGATGTAAGGCTTACAAGTATGGCTCACCGATGTGGGATGGGCTTTTCAGGATGGAAAGACAGATTGTCGCAAATTTGGGGAGACCTTTCAAAAACAATCTTGTCATCTAGTGCTGGGGGAATACGTGTAAGCCTCTGGCACAATACATCCCACTTTGTGTTGAAAGTGACACATCTTTTATTATGTTAGTGGGATTCTGCAAGTCTTGATTTAAAGCAGGTTTCCATATCATGATGATACTTACCTGATACTATTTGCTCTTTGTAATTCAAAACATCCATTCTATGCCACACAAACAAATTCCTTTAATAAGAGGTTTTTCTGCTTTTTGCTTTTTGCTATGTCAAGCTTAGGGGATAGCATTGTTTTCACATGGATTTTGCTATAGTTGACAGATTGTTAAGTAGCCAATGACCTGAATGAGTGAGCCAAACAAGAACCACTTCCACCTGACCAGAGGAGTTGTCAGCCTTTCTTGTATCCTTTAAGAGCTGCATAAAGAGCACTGAGGATGCTAGAAAATTGCATGTCAAGTTGTTTTTCCTCCTTCTAGAAAAGAAGCTTCTAATGAAGAATTCTGAGCATCCTTGCCAAATGCAGTTCCCAAGATTCTTGGGCAGGCAAGCAATTAAAGTGGCATGAAATCAATACCGTTTTCTAGAAAGACTTGCCCTCTGTATGCCCTTTTCAAACTTCAGCAGGGCACTTCATAATTTTCAAGGGAATGGAGAATAAATAATATTACATTATTGTTGTTGCATCAGGAACAAAAATGCAAACTTGCATTCAAGCTATGGTAGATTGATTTTCTCCTTCAATAATGACACATACAGTATATAAAACCACTAGTTTACTCAGCCATGATTACATGTCACAGTATTCACTTTCAACAGCAAAAGCCAAACTGTAGGAAAGCAAAATATATGCAATGCAATCCAGTGCATTTTAGTTCAGAGGTAAGTCTCACATTTTCAACTGGTGGATTGTCGTCTTGAACATATGTTTAAATGATAATGCCTTTTAGAGAGATTTTTTTTTTTAAAAGGGAACACAGTGGAGCATAGAATATTGTCACTCTAACTATCAGAGATGTGTTCCAATAGGGTAGTATGTGCAAGTTTCATGGGAAGATCAACAAGTAAACCCTTTCCTTTTTATCTCTCATTCCTAGGGGAGGAACAAAGTATGCTGTGCTGCAAATAGACTGTTTCAAGATATTCTTTCGAACCTGGATGCGAAAGACAAAACCCTGATGCAGGACCAAGTTCTCTCTAGTATTGTTGCACTGATGGTGAATCTGCAGGATCCAGACCTAGGTGTGGCTAAGGTAAATTGTGGACCTACTTGCTGAGCCTTACAAACTCTCCTGTTAGATAAACTTCATAGGGATCAAAGACTGGGCACTGAGATAGAAGCCCCAGACCTGGTACAAAGACACAACCACTGGTCCATGCGCTGATGCTGAAACATGACTTTGTCTCTCAATGGAGACAGCCCTACCATGAAGCAGAGCGAGGTGGCTGCTTCAAGCAGGACAACCTTTACATCATTTGTGTTGTTGTTTAGTCGTTAAGTCGTGTCCGACTCTTCATGACCCCATGGACCAGAGCACGCCAGGCCCTCCTGTCTTCCACTGCCTCCCGGAGTTGGGTCAAAGTCATGTCGGTAGCTTTGATGACACTGTCCAACCATCTCGTCCTCTGCCATCCCCGTCTCCTCTTGCCTTCACATTTTCCCAACATCAGGGTCTTTTCCAGGGAGTCTTCTCTTCTCATGAGATGGCCAAAGTATTGGAGCCTCAGCTTCAGGATCTGTCCTTCCAGTGAGCACTCGGGGTTGATTTCCTTCAAAATGGATAGGTTTGTTCTCTTTGCAGTCCAGGGGAGTCTCAAGAGTCTCCTCCAGCACCACAATTCAAAAGCATCAATTCTTCGGCGGTCAGCCTTCTTTATGGTCCAGCTCTCACTTCCATACATCGCTACTGGAAAAACCATAGCTTTGACTATGCGGACCTTTGTCAGCAAGGTGATGTCTCTGCTTTTTAAGATGCTGTCTAGGTTTGTCATCGCTTTCCTCCCAAGAAGCAGGTGTCTTTTAATTTCGTGGCTGCTGTCACCATCTGCAGTGATCATGGAGCCCAAGAAAGTAAAATCTGTCACCGCCTCCATATCTTCCCCTTCTATTTGCCAGGAGGTGATGGGATCAGTGGCCATGATCTTCGTTTTTTTGATGTTGAGCTTCAGACCATTTTTGGCGTTCTCCTCTTTCACCCTCATTAAGAGGTTCTTTAACTCCTCCTCACTTTCTGCCATCAGAGTGGTATCATTTGCATATCTGAGGTTGTTGATATTTCTTCCGGCAATCTTAATTCCGGTTTGGGATTCCTCCAGTCCTGCCTTTCGCATGATGTATTCTGCACATAAGTTAAATAAGCAGGGAGACAATATACAGCCTTGTCGTACTCCTTTCCCAATTTTGAACCAATCAGTTGTTCCATATCCAGTTCTAACTGTTGCTTCCTGTCCTACATATAGATTTCTCAGGAGATGGATGAGGTGGTCAGGGACTCCCATTTCTTTAAGGACTTGCCATAGTTTGTTGTGGTCGACACAGTCAAAGGCTTTTGCATAGTCAATGAAGCAGAAGTAGATGTTTTTCTGGAACTCTCTGGCTTTCTCCATAATCCAGCGCATGTTAGCATGTTTACATCATTAAAGGGCAGCAAATGTTCACTTGTTTTAATTATTCCTATTGTATTTTTTACTTCCAGGAAAATGGAGAGGTGGCTATGGGATGTTCTACCTTAGATGCCAACAAAACTTTGATGGTGTTAGGTATTAGGAGTCTGGATTTGGGAGGAGCAGCACCATTTACTGCACCACCCAGGCAGCAATATGCGTTGAGCTGGTTCTGTGTCCCAAAGCAATCCAACTTCAAGGGACTGTATAGAGAGCCAGGGCTGCCTCTAGGGCAGAGATGGACAATCTCTAGAGGCCCATGGACCACAAACACCCATTCCAAGAAAGAAGGCACTGAGGTGAAGGTGGGGCTCATGGGATTTTAATCTGGTTGACACCAAGCCCATTGGCTAGCACGGAATTTTGCAAAAACTGTTTTTTCCCCCCTCCTGAACCCTCCAGAATGGCACAAAACTGTAGGATAATAGAGAAAAAAGGATGGGGAACAACTCTCTGGTTGTGCTTGGAAATCTTTCTTAATCATGTAGATTTGGGCAGGCATACTTTCCTAAAATAAAAGGAAGAAAGAAGATATACAATGATGTTGAAAGGAAATCTTACCACATGGAATTTGGCTATGTTTGGGGTGGAAAAGGGGATTGTGTGAATCTTAAGGCATTGGGTGTACAGGTCTTTCCATAGTGTTTCTTGACCCCTAAAGGCATTTGAAGCTATTTCAGGCGGCATAGAGGGAGACCTGATTAAAATGGAAATATGGAGGCCAGGGGTAGGGCTTTTGCATTGTTGTGGAGGTCAAATGCCTAAACAGATGGCAGTGGAAAAGCTTTGTTGATGGCAGTAAAGGAAAAAGATAGTGTACAACCTCATAATACTTCCACCCAATGTACCCTATAATTTTCAGTCCTGCTGGGCAAGGCTCTGCCTCTCTCTCTCATGCCTTTCCCCCCCCCTCCCACGTGGGTTTCCACAGCAACCAGAACCAAAGGGACTGCGTGGAGGAGGAGGAAAGCTGTGTGGAAGGAAGTAAAGTCATCCCCATGCACACAGGTGCATGCCTTAGAAGGGACGTTGCTTCCACCCTACTTTCCCCTCTGTGGTCAGTTCTGTAGTAGCCCAACATTTCAGGAAAAAAATGAGATATTTAGATTCGGGATACTAGGGAAACACTTTACAATTGCTACAGCATGTTCTCTCCATTTTAGTGACACCTTATTCCACAAGTGTTTCCATTAAATGGGGGGGAAAGTGTGGGAAAAGTCAATCATAAGAGCTAGAAATGGCCACTCCAAAATAACTAACCAACTACAGTAGGAACACCATATCTGGGGGATCAGTATCTACTAATTCACTTATTCACAGTGTGAAAATACTAAAAATATTAAAAGAAAATTTTCCAGAAATATATATTTCTAACAAAGAAGTTAGCAGAACTGGGGACTAGACGGAGCCAGAGACCATGTTATGTATAGTGTTTGCTAGCGAAATACCGTACTTTTCCGTGTATAAAATGACACTTTTTCCTAAAACAATTAAAGGAAAAATTGAGGGTCATACATGGAAGTAAGGGGGGGGGGGATCAAAGCGCTTTCATCCCTGCTTTCCCCCTCCATGTTTTGCAAAGAAAATGGAGAGGGAAAGCGATTCCTGCTTTCCCCCTACATTTTTGTTGCAAAAAGCAGCTTTCCCCCTCCACGTTTTGCAAAGAAAATTGGGGGGGAGCGATTCCTGCTTTCCCCCTACATTTTCATTGCAAAAAGCTGCCCTCCACTTTCTTGCAAAGAAAGAAATTTTGGGTTAGAAAAGTGGGGTGTGTCTTATATATGGGGGTGTCTTATATATGGAAAAATACGGTATATTTCTATGATTTCATAACCAAAACAAGCCACTAGAGGGAGCCAGCAACCATGTTATGTATAGCATTCACTATTAAAACAGTGACCACTCTAGTCCATGTTTTTCATCATTTGCAGGGGGGCTCTTAACCAATCCCCTGTGGATATGAGTGTCCTATTGTACTCAGAAGGTCCTGTAAAAGGTTAATTGCAGGAGGCACAATGCCTACTTTCCTAGAATATATGGGCAAATACATATGGTCTATATCTCCTCATTCTAAAATTAATTTAGCTTTATTCAAAAACATCCTCCTCCTCCCTGTTTGGACTGATCATCCTCATCCAGGGCAAGCTTCTTGTCTCTACTTGTTTCACAGAGCCGCAGAGAGAGCTTAAAAGTGTGCATCATTTTCTTGGAGTGGACAGCAAATGAGAATGAGGACTCTTGGGACACAACTTGCAAGCATCTTGTAAGGCCATCCATGTAGACTGTACAGCTTTCCATATTCTCTGCTGATTTTGAGTCTGTTGGGTCTAAATGGGACATGGCAAATGGATATGGGGGTAGAGGAAGATACGGTGAAGCATGTGTGTGCCCCTCCAATCTGTGATTCTCCAGTGAGCAAAAGCTAAGCCATTTAGGGTTTGGAGGAAGTCTTGGCATCCCATTTCTCCTCTCACCATGAAATATTTTTGTTGGTTGGTGTGGGGAATGGGTGTTTTTTTATTTTTCGCCATATTCACAGTTATTTGGCATTTTGTCAGTGCCCGGGTCTCACGTGTCAATTCTAAGTTCCATAATTATTCAGCTGTACTTTTTTGCACATATACTGAACTGACCAGCCACTGCAAAGCTTGCCACCAGTTTGGTTCCACTAAAGTTCTCGTGAAGTTTAAAGGACCCATTCACAACTGGACTGACCATTTTCTTACTTTAAAAAAAAATCTGTTCAAATGAGTGGCATTATTATTTTTATAATGTCTTCAAAAGAAAAAATGTAAAAAATTTCATTTCCCCACCCCCCCCCCTTTTCCAGTTATTCAGAGAAAAGTTACTCTCCATGAACTGGATCAGACAATACTTCCCACCCAAATCCAATTTGCCATACAGGGGAGAATTCACAGAAATTGGCCTTCCTTATCTACAGAACAACAATACCATATCTCCCACTGTCTTGGCCGATAATGTAAGGTTGTCATATTAGAAAACACTCTACACAAGTAAATCCAAACACATACAGTCCAGAAATCCCACAGTAAAATGCTGGGTTATTTTTGAGAAAGCTGACCTGACTCTTTTGCCCCATGCACACCAGATTTAGCATGCATGTGATCAAATGCAGTGTACAGACATGAAATGTCAGGGATGTCAGAGGCAGAGCTGGATAGAGAAGTATTGTTAGAAGTAAGAATTATTGGCTGATCTGGCTCTGTGAAATTGCAGGTTTCCCTTTTGTTTTGAAAGGATTTCTTTCCAACAGGAATTAAACCAAAAAATGTGTAGTTTAGGTAGTCATGCTAATCATAAATACCAATTGTGTACCATCAAGTAAACTCTGACTTACAGAGAACCTTTTCAGAGTTCTCTAGGTATAGAGTACTCAATAATGGTTTGCCATTCCCTTCTTCGTGAGCCACCCTTCAGCTGCATAGCTCGCCCAAAGTTACACAGTCTGGCTCCCCCCCCCCCCCCTTAGAAACACAGTAGGCAATTGAACTCCCAGCCTGTGGTTTCATGCCTAACTCAGAGTTATCCAGACAGCAGTCGTTCTAGTGTTTATCAAAAATATTCACTTTCTAGGTTAAGGAGCATCCAGGAAAAGTGAGAACCTTCTTATATCAAGCACAAGAATATTGTCAAAGTCCACGAAAATCTTCAAGAACTTCAGCCACCATGTTTATAGGTATATCAATAGAATTGCTTCCATCTGTTTTCACCACACCAGTTTTTACTACAACCCTTAAGTCTATTTATCCTTACTTGCCAATCATGTGATGAGTAACATATGTCATAATGTTCTCATAGTCATATAACATCTTCCTATAGCAATATGATAACAAGGAATTTGTTCCCCACAGCCATGTATGATATTGGTTTTGTTATGGACTCTACAAAGACTGTGAACGAGTTTACATTCCATTAAGGTTTGGGGGTAGCTGATCTGATTTTTATATATTGATAATTCATGAAGATTGGTTTTATAATCCTGCTGTGTTTAGCTGGTTTTAATTTTTTGTTTTTAAAAGCCATTCTTTTCTCTTATTTCTTTTTTAATATAATTTCGCTGTTCCTCCTAGTTTTATTTGCAGCTTTGGGAAGTCACCCTGAAGACATGAATGCGCTATGCAACACATTTTAAAAAAAAATGAATACAATAAATACAAGTTAGGTGCAACTGTCAGATAGAGGAATATTGCAGTAGCTGGTGGCAAACATAGTAAACCATAAGAACTGTAGGTGAAACAGTAATGTAACTGGTCCTTTCTATTCACATTTAGTATGGCTTATCTCTAGATTCCATCTTGGAGCACATGGAATCGAGTTGTACACAAAAATCAGAAGTAGACTTCTTGAGAAAAAGTAAGTAAAATGTTATACATTGATACTTAGATAGCTCTCTCTGGTTTTGTTACTGATATCATTTGGATATTACTATCTATTCCAGAGTTTTGAATTTTTGGTAAAATTCTCCTTTTGATACACAGTAGAAGCACAGAGACTCACAGAAGAGAACAGCTTCAAGTTCCTTAGATAGTCCACCCCTTTCTCATTAACCAGCATTTACAGGTTTCAATAACTCAGTCTGAGACATTAGTAGTACAAAGAATAAAAATGTTTCATTACTTACAGTTGTGAACAGATCAACAGTGAATTAACAACGAACTGACTAACAGACTAAAGAGAGGAAAGGGAATTTTACTAGAAATTCAAAATTCTGCAACAAATTCAGCCCAGATAAAAACAAATAAAATATTCATACATGCATACAAAGGGAATAACTATTGAAGGAGCTGTCCTCAAACTCAGGTATAAGATCAATATTTCTTGGGAGGGTATCAAGAGATCTATTTATTCCAGCTGGTACCTTCTTTCAGATCAGGATAAAACTCGTGTATACTCACTCACTGAACAATGCATTCTGCCACGTCATTCCCAGTAACATTTATTCTCATGAGAGCACTCACACATAATGTTATTGTTTCTTTCCTGTAAAAGCTATCTCCGTCTCTCTCTCTCTCTCTCTCTCTCACACACACACACACACACAAACAAACACTGGAGAGACTGCATGAGACAAAGTGTATGGCATTAATGAGCTGTCACTCATACTTTGTTCTCCCATCTAGTTTGTATCCTGTAAGAATGCTTCTTAACCATATTCATAGCAATTGATGTGGAACAGAATTTGTTAATGTTTCCTGCATCAAATTGTTTATTACCCCCTTTTTCTTTATTTCAGCTTTCTGCAATTCACAACCAGAAAAACAACACTCTGTCCCTGTTGTTGAATCAAAGAAAGTATGCAGGTTTTGTCCAGATCTGTTCAGATGTTCCCGCTATTTCCCAAGGTAAATTTTCTTTCAGTATATGCTATACGCATTCATGTGCAATCTTCTGCGATCCATAAATGCAGAGGAAGGATGACTAGATGACACCTATTTTGATTAAAAGACAAAAAGAAAATCAAGATGATGGAGATAATCAAATTTGCAGATGACACAAAATTGGGTGAAAATGCTAATGCCTCAGAAGACAGGAACAACATTACAAAAGATGTTGATAAGCTTGGGCACTGTGCTGAAAACAAAACAGAATGAAATTTAACAGGGATAAGTGCGAAGTTCTAAATGTGAAGGGGGGGAACCAAATGCACAGGTACAAGATGTGGGATACTTGGCTCAGCAAGAAGGATCTTGGAACTGTTGTAGATCACAAGCTGAAGATAAACCAGCAGTGTGATGCGGCTGCAAAAAAGGCCAAGGCTATTTTAGGATGCATTAACAGAAGTATAGTCTCCAAATCCCGTGAGGTATTAGTCCCCCTCTCTTCGGCACTGGTTAGTCTTATTTTGAGTACTGTGCCCTGTTCTGGGCACCACACTTTAAGAAGGATGCTAACAAACTAGAACAAGTTCAGAGGAGGGCAACAAAGATGATCAGGGGACTGGAAACCAAGCCCTATCAGGAAAGACTGAAAGAACTGGGCAAGAAGAGTGAGGGGAGATATGATAGCACTTTTTAAATACTTCAAAGGCTGTCTTACAGAGGAGGGGCAGGATCTGTTCTTGATCATCTCAGAGTGCAGGACACATAATAATGAGCTCAAGTTACAGGAAGCCAGATTTCGGCTGAATATCAGGAAAAAGTCTTAACCGTTAGAGTATGGAACCAATTACCTCCAGTGGTGGTGAGTGCTCCAACACTGAAGGCATTCAAGAGAAAATTGGACAGCCATCTATCAGATCTACTTTGATTTGGATTCCTGCGCTTAGTAGGGGCTTGGTAACCTTGTACGCCCCTTCCAACTCAATTATTTTATGATTCTGTTATAGTGGGTGTTTCGTGGTGGGTAAGGTTTCTCTGCAGAACATGCTTTTTCTCTTAAAGACCAGAGTAGATACGGTGGTAGTGTATGTGCTTCCCTCCACCTTCACGTGTTTAACCTATCTATGTATCAAGTCTTACCAGTGGAGAAGAAATGGGCTTGCCCTAGCTACTCCCCCGTGCCTTACTTCCCCACAGCCAAGAACAAGGAAGACAGAACAGGGCCTGGGTACCCAACCTATAAGGAATAAAATGGGGGACTCAGTGTTCCTCTTCCACATGCTCCTTCTGTGATAAAAGTAAGCAGGACCAGCCTAAGAGATTTTTCTGCCTAAAGAATAGCAGCAAATACCTTCCTCCAAAGTCAAGCTTTATAGGACTGCCAATTATCAAAGTTGTTTTGGCATCTGAGGCAGAGGATCCTGCCAGCAGCTCCCCAGTTCCCTGGCAGTAAAAACACAATAACATTAAATAAATAATAGCTATCAGTTTGCATGATACCCAAAAACCGCTGCCTGAAGTATCTGCTTTATTCTACCTGAACCCAGATACGATTGGTTAATCTTCTGCCCACTTTATAGATGAGCAAGGAAGATAGGAGGCTGATCATGATTCTCTAGTGTCTGATTCAGCTGAAAAATTTATAGACTAGTCTTCTTCTCTCCCCTCCCCCCGCATTTTTGGTTATGCAAGATATAACTCCTCTGTTCTTAGAGATTTCCATCTGGATCTCAAAAGAGTGTCTATCATGAATAAAATTCTAATTCCTTTTCCTTTTCTCGCTGACTTCGCAGATCCTGTATTTGATGCCTGTATCTGAAGTTAATATCCATCTGAATAAAGATGACTGTATGACATTTCAATGTGAAGGTTTATTGCACAGGCCCTTTGTGGCATGAGGTGGCTTTTGATACCACAAGAGTCCACTTAGGGGAGTACCAACGACTGGTCTGATGCACAGCTGAATCACCCATTATCCCTCTCTGACATTATGTAGATTTAGAAGCTGTCCCCTAAGTCATAGTTGAAACTCCCCTGAAGAGCATTCAGCATTTCTTTCCACCCACTTGCTTGCTGCCCACAGCTGTCACCACTCCATATGCATTCATCTATTTGAAATGACAGTAACAACCATTTCTGACTTCAAAATGAAAGGCAAACACAAAGAGACTGTAATATTTGGTGAAGAAATAGTTGTACTGGAGGTCCCGGTGCTGGTGGTGCGCATCTTCCCATGCGCCCGCACGTGTGTGTAATAGAGATACTCAACTTTTTTTTTCTGGCAAACATTTTTTCTGATCAAAATTGCTCTCCAGGTGCTGCTTCTCCTATGTAGCACTGCTCCACATTAATATTTACCAGGTAGAAAAACATCTAGAACAATGGAGGTTGATGACTTTGATTTCAGAGAATCCACTCTGGGTGTTGGTCTGAGCTTTCGAAGAGGTGCCCAAGGTGCTGAGCGCTCTCCCACCAATAGGTTCAGCACCTTGGTAGCTCTTTTAAAATTCAAATTAAAACATGGAGCTGACTCACTGGCCCACAACATTGGAATCCTCAACCTCCAATGATCTAGAACACTAAACAATGTGGATAAGCAGCTGGGGGGTAGGGTTCTGGGTGGAAAAGGATGGGCAAAGAAAAAGTTACACAGCTCTTTCCTGCCACGTGCCCAGTTAAAACCACAGGTTCCCAAGGTTGCTCCCTTTTGGGTTTTTGTTTTTGTTTTTGAAAAGGGGGTCTTAATAGCACAATCTTCAACATAATGTGTAGTTTGCCACTCTGTTCTGCCTTGAGAAGTGCTAGTTGTCAGGAAGGAAGAATAACTAAATATTCACCAGTGAACCATAAAGATGTCTAGATTGTCCTGGCTGGCCTCATGTTAAATATGCACAATAAGCTGCTTGAAATCTCAGTTTGGAAAGACACAAATCTCAAAGGGATTTGGTGTGTGCATGTGTGTGTGTGTGTGTGAGGAGTAGATTTGCTATTATCCATCACCAAGGACAATGTGTCAAGTGGTATATTTATCTATGAAGTGGAAAGGAAATTAACATCGGCTGGAGCAATTCACCTGGCATGTGCTCTCTGAAGCACTACAAATGGCTGATGTCTTGCAATAATTACTGAGGCCAGTCTTATCAGACAGGATGTTAACCAGCATATTCACTTCACTTGTTAACTGATTTGTTAGCTGTCCAGTGTGCACCGGGCAGAACAGAAAGTTTGCACTGCTGCTTCTAACATTTCCTAACAAGCTTTCCATTTACTTCATAAATACTGAGTTGTCAGACTGTACTGTGTCACTTTGCAAGCAATGTTATTCTCAGTACTTTAATTTCAGTATGATAAAAAGTAATGTTCCAGTAAGTGTTACTCCTAACAGTCTTTTTTTACAGGCTACACACAGGAAGGAAACTGGGGAGCCATTTGCTAAGGTGGTCTCTTAATTTTACCTGAGCAGGCACAAATACAGAGTGAAAATGAATATGCCCTATTCTGAGGCATATTTTGCAGCATGTACACTCCGATGGTGGCAGAAAAAGCTCAATCCATTAAAAAAGAGAAATATTTATATGTGTTGTTTCACTATATATTTAACTTATTGGCCCAAATCCTGCTGGGTGAGTTTTGCCTGTGCAGCAGAAATGACATAGTTGTCAGTGGCAGGGTTGTGCTGATTAAAGACTTCCTTTTTAAATTTCTAGGTGCACATGATTTCGTCTCATTGAATGCAAGCTGTGTGCACCTCAAAATAAAAAGGAGGACTTGATCAGTACCAATCTGACAATGGCATAATACCTGTTGCATAGGCAGAGCTGCACATGGGTTTTTTGGGCCATTTGGTTCTTACATACAGAGAGGCCAAATAATGCAATATAAAATAAAATGTTTTAAAAGATGAAGATACTTAGTGGTGTTGTTTGCTGTTAATATTTGCATAAGGTTTGCATATCTTGCCACAACCGACTGCAGGTAATTGACAAGGTTAACATCTTGGATGCCAATTGCAGCTAATTGATGAGAGTGCATCTTAGATACACTATTGAGCATTGACCAGGCACACAACTGAGACACTGCCTCAGATAAGGACAGTCCTCTATCACAAAATGCATTGCCTTAGAGGAGCAAAGTGATCCCCCACAAAAAAACATCAATATATATTTCTTAGTCTTTGTTCAGGTCATGGCAGCAGAGCCATCCTTGTGACACTACCATTCCTTGATACTTGGCAACCTTTCTCATACACCTTCACACCATGTCAGGAAAGAATAAAGATTAATTTCAAGATGGAAGGCTAAGAGTCAGAAGATGTAGTACTGCTGTTCTGTTGTTTCTTCCTTCTGTACAGAAAGAAAAAGCTAGATAAAGTTACAAGTGGAAAACAATGAGGCTGGATCCTCCTGCAAAATTCTGTGAATGGGGTAGGGTGATAGCACTGTCTGGAAGCCCCCTTCAGCCCTGACATAAACTGACAGAAGAAAACATATCCATTTTCCTGTAACATCTGGTTTAGCTTGTGTGGTCATGAATATTCGTATGATATCTGCATAGACCAATGGGAGTGCTGGAGGGGCGGAGTCATGAGATATAAGAGACTCAGCAGGAGGAGGGGGAGTTTGGGAGATTGAGATAGTTTTGGAATTTGGGTGGGAGAGTGGTGGTTGAGAGTGGATGAAGGAGGATGTTTGTTAAGAGTTAACAACATTGCTTGAAGTATATACATCTGTAGCAATGAACAATTTCTATTTGGTTCTTTTAAAATGATGTATGGCCTAGACTTCTATTATTAATAATAAACAATGTTGATGTAATCAACTGGTGGCAGCTGAAAGACACGTACCGTGAGCTCTTAGTTTGGTGAAACAAGCAGGGGCCACGTGGGGATCATGAGAGCTTGCTAAAAGAATTTTTGAAATATTGGTGTTAACTCCACCTTCCCCCCCCAAAAAAAAAAATGTTTCAGGGGGGCTGCTGGGAGAGGAGAATACTGTACAAAATTAGGCTTGAGATTTATGATGGGTTGGCTTAAAGATGGTCATAGAAGAAAAGCTTCTTATTCTCTCTCCTCCCAGCAGATCCCAACATTCAATTCTCCATTGTTTGGGAGGTTCTCCTTACATTTTGAAGAGGCTTTTCAGGAGGTGCAGGTAGCTACTGGAGCCAGGAGTGAAAGGAGAGGGTTTGCAATGTTGCTTCCCTGAATCTCCTCAATTTAAATTATCCGAGGATCCAGGTTTATGTGTGGAATGTACGTAACCTACCACTGAGCTAGCGGCCATGTAAAAGCGACAACCACCATCAGTATCTTCAGCAGTAAAAACTTCTTCAGTATATTGCAATAGGCCAGCAAGGAACAGAGTCAGGAAGGTTTCCTCTGGAAGAACATTCCATTGCCTTGGTGCAGCCATAAGAAACAGATTGTCTTATGTGTTCACACAGCACACAGACTGCTGTGGGATTTAGATCAAAGTCCCTCTAACTGTGCTCTTAAAGCTTGGACAGGTTTGCTTGGATGAATATGGTTCTCGTGGCATCTAAACTTAATCTCTGACCACATTATGCTTTAAAAAGTCAAAAACACACTTTTAATTCATTCAATTAAATCTCTAGCAGCCACAATTTTGAACCTAGTGAAGTTTTAGGACTGTCCTCAAGGCAGTCATATTGTGATGCCTTCTGACTGTAATTAATGCATTAATGGCCAGAACGAGATCTGGTTTGTCGCTTGTCATGGGAACTAGAGGTTTTGAACCAGCCAGAACGCCAAAAGTTTTTAGTATTGATACAGACAGAAAGCCATGGGTGCCACAGGTTTATGGTACAGGTGGTTGACAGGAATGTAGAATAACACAATATAGTGTCAAGGCTTGATGTTTTGTGTGTATAGAGTGCTAAAATAATTAAAGGGAGTGTAAAAATGCAATCCTGAAAATGTCAATTGTGCTTTAACAAAACAAGGTTTGAAAAGCAGTGTGCTAAAAGTCAGAGCAAGACTTCCTCGCAAAAAGACCTCTTTCCTAGTAAACTAATACTTGAGTGTGGACATGTAAATACTGACAAGAAAACACTGAGAAAGTCCTAAGACCATGAAACTCCTAGCATACTAAAATGCAGTTATAGCAAAAGGTACATCACCAAATTAGTTTACCAGCAATTTATGCTACTGGTGTTTATGGTGGCATCTCACATGCTGATGCCTTCATCCCCTGGATGGGAATAAACAGCATTGAAGTCAATGGACCACAATTCTAAGTGGACACATATGGGAATCAGTTTAAAATAACTGCAACTAAAAGTAACAGTGGTGCCCCCCCCCCCCCCAGAAAACACTTTGTGACCTCTGGGTTGGGAAACAGTGACTTAGAGTAACTACATGTGTCTGAATTTGCTGAAATATCTTGACAATAGGAGAAGGAAGCACACATTCCCCCCCCCCCCATGCTGGGGAGCACCTCTGTGTTCAGCTGGTTGTGGTCCTTGAGATCAGGTGCCATATAAGAAGGAGCCTCATGACACAGTGGTTAAACGGTATTTCTGCAGTCAAGTCTCTGCTCATGACCTGTGTTCAATCCTGATGGCCTCAGGTAGCTGGCTCAAGGTTGACTCAGCCTTCCATCCTTCCAACATCAAGAAACTGAGTACCCAGCTCACGGGGGGGGGGGGGTCAATGTGTAATTAAATTGTAAGGCATTTGGAGAGTGCTTTAAGCACTATGGGACAGTATATAAGTAGCACACTTTGCTTTCACAGGAGAGGGGCCACCCACCTGCTCAACCGAAGAGTCTTTATAACTTTGATTTTCTGCATTGAAACAAACAGAGAGGAGGAAAGAAACTGCTTCATGCAAAGGGGCACAGATTCCTCCTTTGATCAGGTCAGCATATCATAACTAGAGATGGGGGTATTCGTATTTGAATATGAATATCCCTGCACAGCTGGACTTAACGAGGGGCCAGCCCCTGCAGCCGGCCCGTCCACTCATGCATCCGGCAGCAGTGGCAGCCTCACTCATCCTTCCAATTGCTCACAGAGCTCCGCTCTCTTCCTGCTCGCCTGGCCACTCCAGGCAGTGGGAGGGAGGATGAGTCTCTCTACATGGCTGCTGAGTTGCTAGCCGAGCAGGAAAAGAGCGGAGCTCCGGGAGCGATTTTAGGGAACTTTTTAGGGAAAAAGTAATTTTCCCTAAATACTCAGAAGTTAGCACATCCATGCTTTCATTCCTTACACAAATGCGGAAAGCGATACAAAGACTCTTGTTAAATTACAAACAAAGCACTATATGGCTATGTGGACATTTGAACCTGGAGCTCATCTTGCAACTCATTCTCTTAGTGCCACGTTTGGAAACATAGTACTAGAAGTTATTACAGTACCTGCCCTGGATGCCTCTGTTTACGTCTGCCTTGTAAGTCTGAAGAACTGGAAAGGATACTTGGGAAAGAGCTTGGGGTGGGGCAAGGGCAGAACAAGGAGCAACCAGAAGGGCTGAAGAAGCTCCAAGAAGGTCTTTCAGAGGGGAGTGGTTGAGAGAGCGGGAACGGTTCAAGAGCGGTCCATCGAAAAAGAAATTCTTTGAATTAACCAACACAGAAAAAAACAAAATGTTAAAATCTGGAAAAAGAAAAGGCATTGTTGAAATGTAGTTATTACAAAGGGTAGTCTATTTAATATGCCTTTTCTCCTTTTCCTATCATCTACCTACCTACCTACCTACCTACCTACCTACCTACCTACCTACCTACCTACCTACCTACCTACCTACCTACCTACCTACCTACTACCTTTCTCCTAAAGGATCCAAGGTGGCTTACAGTATTAAAAGGAACAAAGTTAAAAGCCAAATAATAAATAATTACAATATTTAAAAGCATTAAACAAGTATCACATAAAAACTCATAGTAAGAACAATACTAAAAACTGAAGTAAAAACACCGAATAAAATGCTCCTTTCAAATATCCCCTGGTCAAACCAGTCATTTAAAGGAAAGCCTGCCTCGAGAGAAATGTCTTTGCCTGCTTGCGGAAGGACAGCAAAGATGGGGCCAGTCTGGCCTCCTGTGGGAGGGAGTTCCAAAGTCTGGGAGCAGCAACTTTTTTTACTTTTTCTTGCAGATATGTATAGCTGTGTTTGCAATAATTTAACACTGGGGTCTGCCATGAGGGATATTTTTGTGGGGAAAGGAAATCAAAAACAGACTGCTGTGTAAAATATTTGTGGATCTTCCTATAGCCATGGCTTTGTTAAATCTCTCACATTTTCTCAGAATCTCTTCTCAGAAAGCTTTCATACAAAAATGCTTCAATAAAGAAAGAAATCAGTGAACAATATGCTTGAAATATCATTTAAATAAAATGATGGATATGTCTATCTGTCTTTTGAGTTTCATTTTAAAAAGTCAAGGTTTAACTGAATTATACACCATTGATAAAATATTTGAAAACTAAAACTAAAAGGTATTAAATAGATAGATCGCCATAGTAACAGAGTTTATTTGAACATTATTTATACATGAATCAGTATTCAGTAGGCATGTGAAACAGTGAAGTAATACACAGAGTACTTTTTAGCATGAGGTGTGGCAATTTATAGTAAATACGTGATGTGAATAGGGCTGCGGTCTATTACAGTGTTGTTCAGTGTAATGCAGATGGTTGCCTTTGCCATCTACTTTAATTAAAACTCTCTCAACTGGGCACTGGAAAGTATAGCTGACCCAGTGCCCTCCAACATACATCCTATCGTTTCTGAAAGACAAAAATGGGCATGTATACCCTGTCTTTCTTCCTCTCCCAATCAATTTGGAATGAAACCATTCAGAATGAAACATGCCATATTTAAATATATATATATACTGAATAGCATAAGACTTTTATCTTCAGGCAGGCTTTCCCTTAGTGACTGGCTGTCTAAGAGGGGTTTTTAAAATAATGTGGTTTTCAATTTTTGTTGCTTTTAATCTGTTTTATTAAGGCTTTTATCTAATATGTTTATATAATGTTTATTCAGTTCTTTTAAAATATCTCAATAACTTACTGTTTTTAGCTTTCAAATATTGTCCTTTTTTAATGATGCAAGTAATCCGTCTTGGGTCTTTTTTTTAAAACAGGAAGGCAGGGGAAAATATTTTAAATAAATAAATAAATTGATTTTACCAAACCAACAGCCTGTAAAAAAATTAATTGAGCAGGTCTAATCTGGTCATATATATAAAACAGTCAATGTCCAAATTATAACATTCCCAGTTTCTGCTGGGGAGGCAGAGAAAGCAACAGAGATAGCTGTTTACTGTTTACTCTCTGATTGCTTCTCCTTACCCAACTCTCTTCTTTTCATTCCAACTTAAAAGAGCAGCCCTAAGCACTTTCTTCCAGGAAATGTTTAAAATTTTCTATCCCATTTAACATGAATTTAGACATTATGGAATAAACGTGTAAGGAAGGGGAGTGCGCAAACTCCATTTCCTCCTTGCACATTTTCACCACACTCCTCACGGCGAGAGCTTCTGTCACAACCAAAGAATCTCCCCTGTAAGCAGAGTTCCCCACACAGTGCAGAACGTTGACTTCCCAACATTCTGAGTTTCATAAAAAGCTTCCATATGCCAGAGCTTGGGTGGTACCTCGCATTACTTGTTCTCATTATATTGGGGGGAAAAAATTGGTGTTTTTTTTGTTTTGTTTTTTGCTTTTTTGGAGGTAAAGATAGTCTACCATAAAAAATAAGAAAAGATTTGGGAAAGAATACCCTCAAAATGTCCTCCCCTCAAAAAAGCATTCTTCACTTCCCAGAAATAGTGAGTAAATGTTTCAAGATACAGTATATGTATGGGGGAGGCAGGATTGACATGACCAGTCATTACCTTACTTTTCAAAAAAATTATCATCGTGCTTTTTGGTTATACAAAAAAAAAACGTGACTGCTGCAGATAATGTGATTCCTGTGAAGGAATCGGCAGAAATGAGGTTAACATCATTTGTCTAAAATTCTGTAAAATAGTTGAGCTGAGTAAACATATTTTGGTAGCTGAGTAGAGCCATCTTGAGATAGTATGAAAATTCTGTTATCTATGTCCTTGATGTGTTCTGTGGAAAGGAATTCTTCTTACGATTTCTTGCCCCGTGACAGTTTTAGGGAGTGTGAGCACAGAGACACCAATTAAAAAGATCTGGATGGTACAGCTAAAGCCAATTAAAAGAATCGATGTGATTGGTGGAACATTCAAGTCAGCTCATGAGGGAATAATGGAATATCAGGTGGAAGGTAACGAGTTAGAAAATTGTCATCATCAACTTGCAAGAATGGCTTAAGCTTTTACACTATGCTTCATGTGATCATCAATGCTGAACTCTTTAAGCTTGTGTGAGTATGGATAGCCTTAGATAGATTTTCTTATGTTCATGTGGGGAAAACCCAACAATGTCTTGAGCTCTAAAACTGCTTTTGTTCTTCAAGATGATTCTTTTTGTGTATCACTGCTCTTGCTGAAACATACAAACTTTTATTAAGGTGTCATGCCTTGCCATTTTTCTTTTTTAATAAACATATTTTTTTTACACAAGCTGTGATTTATTCAGACAGCTGAAAGGGTTGAAGGTACTAAACCTGATGTCTTGCACGCTCAGAGGTTTGTTTGTTTTTGTTTTTCCTTTTAGGTTTTCTGTGCAGGGTTGGTTTGCAACCAGAAGCAACAACCTGATGCCTGTGTGAGTGGTTTTCCCTGAAGCACCCTGGAGTAAGTGACTCAGAGTGTGCTGGGAGAAAAGAGCACTCACAGGGAGCAATTCCCAATTGCTAGTGCACTCACCCACCTGGGTATAACCGAAACCAGGTAGAAGGGTAGTGTGACTGAGTAGTAAGTGGTCCCCTCTATGAGGACCCAGAGATTCTTTACAACTACTTGTAATCTGTGACTGCCAAGCTCTGCCTCATGCACAGAACAGACTCTGAAAATAATCATAAACTCAGCCTTTTTTTTTTGTTGCTAATTTTTTTCTGTCTCCTCACCAGGGAGTGACTTTCCCAAGTTACTGTTCTTATGAGATCATAAAAGTACACTTTACTACAACTTGGAGAAAGTAATAAAATTGTCCATTTAGGACAATTTTCAACAGAGGCCTTTCTCCAGGGACTCCCACTTTCAGAATTAAGGCAGGTGACTATTAGGTAGAGCTGTGTTTCTATGATGGTTCTCCAGTTGTGGATTTTCCTTCCAAAGCAAATTCCCTTGGAACTGTCTGTTAGAATCATGTGACGTCCGTTCTGTTTGCATCTGCTTTTCACAATAAAATATGTGGACAGATTGTGCCAGTCTTGTTTAGTTATTTATATTATTAGTTATTTTAGCGTATTGATTGTCATTATTAATTGCTGGCTATTTTTTATCCTGTTAACTGATTGTAAGATGGCTTTAAGGGCTGTAACAGCAGAGAGGTGGGAAAGATATTTATATTGGTATGTAGAGATAATAAGTGAATGGAGGTAGACTGACCTTGCATTTCTTGTTAGAAGTTGGTTTTTGTTGCCAGCTCTATAGGTATATTAAGACATTTATGATCACTATCATTGGTAGTAGTAGTGGTAGTAGAGCATGTGCCACTCAGCATTGCTGGTTCAGGGGGGCAGGCCAGAGGGGCAACCCTAAAAATCGCCCAGAGTAGACATGTTCTAGATGGGCGGTATATAAATCAAATAAATAAATAAATAAATAAATAAATAAATAAATAAATAAATAAAATTAGGAGCCAAGTCATAAACATTTACAGGTGAGATGACATGTTTGCAAAATAACTGATTTATGAATCTCAGGAAGCAAAAAAGCAGCTGTTGGTCCTTGTTTAAAATTGATAACCAAAGATTTTGGAATGACTCCAGTTACTGAAATTACTATCAGGAAGGTAATAACTTTAGTATTCTCTACACACAATTTCAAGTAATATTTTTTCTTCCATCTACTGTTTTATTTACTTTCATTTTTCTTTTCTTCCATTTTTTTCCTGTTTTAGAATCCATTTTAGGATGGGTGTGTTTTGTGTGCATGAGTATATAGGAGATAAGGTTAAGCAGCAAGAGAATTAGCAGGCATCTTGAATACCTGTGACACCCCCCCCCCCCCACAACTGGATTTCTTCAAGTAATGCTGAACAATCAATTGTACTGACAGGCTTGTTGTAACCTTGCTAATGTAAAAAGACTTCCAGAATGCTTTGTGCCACTTTGTTTCATTGAACTTCCATTTCTTTAAAGATTGTTTTTCACATTCAGTATTGTTCCTTTCTGTTCAAAGGATAAAACATTGCCATGATTAGCCCAGATGGAATTACATTTTCTCCAAGATTACCTCTAGAATTTTATAATGCTTGAGACTGATGTTTTCACTCTAACTTAACAAACTGTGATGACATCAACCACAGACCCATCTTCAGGGTGAATGAGCTAATCACTCCATTGCTCTCTGCTGAATTATTTGGTGGCCTCTACTTTTGATAGATAACTTCAGTAAAATCTCAGCTGCTACTTATCCTGACATTTTTGTGTAGAATATATATGCATTCAGCTGTCAAACGGTCTTGTATTCCCAAGGCTCAATATACAGAATAGGTTCAGAATCCTAAATCCAACTGCTAGTCTCACTTTGAACTGAACTGATATGATTGAACCGACTAGATAAAACATTGACTTCCCAATCAGCAACTAATTCAGTCAGTGTTCTGTGTTTGGGATCAGCAATGGGATTTAAACCAAAGAGATTTAAATGCAGCATGACTGAGCCCTCAGAACCCATGTTATAAACTTTCATTTCTTTCTAGTCAAAGAGCTGTTGTGAATTTTGAAGTACAGCAAAAACTTAATACAGAGGGAAGTCAGATTAGTGCACAGCCCGTTACTAGCAGTGATGCCTCTGTCATGTCACCTTCAACTGCCTTGCAGCCTCATCAACCTTACAGAGGGAGGTGATTGATTTGGTAGTGGTTCCTCGTCTTTAGGGCCATTCTATGCATTTTACAGTTGGCAAGCTCCATCCTTTCCCAATACACATCACCATTAACTTTTCATCTATCTGTTTCCCCGACTAATCTTCCTGTGCTCAGTAGGAGCACAAATGAAGTGGCAGTATGGTAGATGGACTCCAATTCTATTTAAATCATATTAATTATTTTTACGTTTGCCTTTATGTATACAAAACAGCTTGTGTACATTTTATACAAACCTAAGGTTGCCATGTCAGCAGCAACTCATTCCCTGAGACTTGGGAGCCAACACAGAGACCAATACATGGGCTCTTCTGACATCAGGGTCTGGGTCATGAGGGTTGGAAAGGGAGCCAAACACCCTCTGGGTCACTTAGTTGTGGAAACCAACATCAGGGGAATCCAGATAAATGCATTCAAAGCAAAGCAAAAAAGTGTGCTGCTTATATACCGCCCCATAGCACTTAAAACACTCGCTGGGCAATTTACAAGTTAATTACTGTATGCAGGCTACACACTGCCTCCCCCAGCAAGCTGGGTACTCATTTTACCGACCTCAGAAGGATAGAAGGCTGAGTGAACCTTGACCCTGCTACCTGGGATTGAACCCCGGGTCATGAGCACAACTTTGGCTGCACTACAGCAATTTAACCACTGCGCCACAAGGCTCCAATCAGATCCTGAATGAAACTTGCCAAAGCAGGGGAAATGGCAACCCAGAGCAAGGAAAGAGCAACCCATTTTCAGCAGCCAGGCAGGTGGCAAAATATGTCCAGCAGCTGCAACAGCTGCTGCCATTTTTCCTAGAGCTTGCATCCCACTATATAACATTACCTGTGGCATAAATGACACACAGAGAGCTTTCCAGCCCTACCATGCTGTGAGGACTCACAGAAGGTTCACCACCAGCTGCCAGATAACCTTTTGCCCTGTAAGCCTTGTGCTGCCAGAGCTCTGGCTTGTGCAACAAGAAGGCTCATAAATCACCTTGTTGGTGTATCACTCCCTGTTTTGCTCCAAATGGCACAAGGAGTGCATATGCATGTATCACTGCCTCTTTCCTCCATCCCATTCCCTTATTTCTGGCATTTTGGGATGTTAAAGTGAGTTCTCCTGCATGCTTGTTAACCAGGCCTTTGAAACTGTTGCTATTTTTAAGAGGGCCTCTACTGATGATCTGAATATATGGCCAGGCTCATAACATAGTCAGGTTCCAAGCTGCTTAGGGTTCTAAAAGTTAAAGCCAATACTTGGGATGGAGCCCTGTAAGCAATTGCTGATTAGTGCAGGTCTTTAAGTATCAGGGACATACGACCACGATATCATGCACCATTTTCCAACCTAGGTGACCCATGTTCTAAAACAACAAGTACTTATTTTTATAGCCATTAATACATTAATACCCACCACCCAACCTTCTCTTTTTTTGGGAGGGTGGAGCTTGTTTTTAATAGGAACTTGGACTTGGGGCTTGGAACTCAGAACTTGATACCTAAGACTCGGAGTTGGGACTTGGTACCAAAGACTCAGACCCAAAGACTTGTCAACATCCCAGGGGTGTGGGTGTGGATGTGGGTGTGTAATGGGAGTTTGACAAAATATTCTGTTTCCGATACCCAATATTTCCCATGATTGGACATTTCTAAACAAATGTTATGGAGGAATTTTTAAAATAAAACTCCATGCAACAGAATGTGGGGATACAATATGAAATAAAGTACACAATTTTGCTGATATTGTCAAATGTGGGTTAGGAAAACCTTCACTAGCACTGTCACCAATAACAATTTAAGAGTTTATAAAACAGGCTTCTACTTTTGTGCTATGAAATGCAGCACTAAGTAGCATGTAATAGAGTGAGAAGGGAAAGATAAGATATACGGAACACAGTTTGGAAAATCAATTTGCTTTGCTTAATCACTGTTTTTGCAACGTTCTTGGAACAATGGGGTCCTAAGGGTCACACATCTGGTGTTTGAACTTCAGAGATGCAGTGGTAAGTGCTATAATCTTCTGAAAATGTGAGAAACCTAGAATTAATACCACTGAGTTGAATATAATAACAGCACTAGAAAAAAACAACAGTCCCTCACATAAGTCAATATCCAGTTTTCCCAAACCACCTCACACAGCTTTGCTTTCTTCTCATCTTGGTGAACCTGGTCACTCCATCCAATATGTTTCTGTGTCAGTAGTCACCCAGTATCCTCAAATGATCAGATGCAACTCAGTATTCCCTTCTGGGGAGTACAAGAATATAATCTGAAAGCAAACATGTTGCTGTTATACAACTAGAAGGGTATTTACTGAGTTCATCCTGATAGTGTTTAAGGGCAGGGAGACAACAAAAGAATGCCATGGCATTTCTAATCTATGTATACTTTAAAATAATGTTTTTGTGATCTTTGATTGCCAAAGGCTATAATAAATAATTACATAATGTAGTTTTTTTAAAAAAAGTACAACACACTGCTTAGAACATAATTAAAACATAATCTAATAACCATATGAAATATCAAGATCCCTTATATGCCTACTGACTTTTACAATCATAAAAAGTCTAGCATTACAGAAAAATGACAGAAGCATGGCCCCAGGCATTTTGAATCCACTCCTCTATTATCTGGCATTCTTCATTTTTCTTCATTGCTCTGAATTGCACTGACAGTTATATTCTTCAAACATTGGCTGTTTCAATACTGCCAAGGCATCTCAAAAATGGATGTCCATCAAACTGCAGTCCTGTGAACAACTGAGAAAGAAACTGAGATAAATCTTCAGAATATTATCACTTTCAATTTAAATAAAACAAAGACAACTCTGTACAATTTGGGATTGGGGACTGTGGTGCCCACCCAGGTCATGAATATTCATAGCCATCTGCATAGACCAATGGGAGTGCTGGAGGGGTGGAGTCACGAGATATAAGAGACTCAGCAGGAGGAGGGGGAGTTAGTTAGAGTTAAGAGATAGAGAGTTGAGGAGATTGAGAGTTTTGGAATTTGGGCGGGAGAGTGGTGGTTGAGAAAGATAAAGGAAATGTTTGTTTAAGAGTTAACAACATTGCTTATTCTATCAACATCTGTAACAATAAACCATTTCTATTTGGTTCTTTTAAATTGACATATGGCCTGGACATCTATTATTAATAATAGGTATTGTTGATATAATCAATTGGTGGCAGCTGAGGGGCACGTAGCGTGAGCTCTTTGTTTGGTGAAACAAGCAGGGGCCACGTGGGAATCGTGACAAGGACCAATAAAGGATATAAATTATAATCCATACTTTTGATATATATAAGTCATAAATTCATAATCCTCGGGGCTGTGATGTCATCAGGCATCAAATGATTCCCTTTAAAGTCAGTTCGCAGGCAGACTTCAATGACCCCTCTGCTTGGTATCGAGCAACCTGCTTCACTGGCACTGGGATGCTATATTTAGGTGTGAGACAGATGAGTGGGGGTGTGGAGACCTTAGATCAGAGATTTAAGATTAATAATCAACTTTTAATTAACTTCAGTTCTAATTTTAATCGAAAATAAAGATCATGAGGCATTTCAAATTGCCCTTTGTTGACACAAAGCAGTTTCAGGATTTAACTTCTGAAAACTACTGGCCATTTGGGGAACAAATCCTGCTGTTTATGTTGTGTGATAATTGACCTTGGAAGTTAACAAGCAGTACTTAAAAATGCAAATTTCATAGTTGGGCAGTAACTCTATTGGGATCGACAAAAATGCCAGAAAAGCGTGCAAGTTTTTGAATTCTCTAGGACTATTTATCCAGCAAGATCAATGATTCGAAAAAGCAGGGGATGAGGGAAAAACATGGACCTTGAAATGCAAGGCCAGACATTGTTGTCTGCAGTTAGGCTTAGTCTCAAAATGGCAATTCAGTGAATGAATTATTGGGAGGTGTTCAGATAACAGATTACACCCTGAAGTGCGTACGTGGATAAAAAAAGACATGACCACTTTCCATTTCTAAAATAGAGCAATTCATAGG
Source organism: Intellagama lesueurii (assembly GCA_037013535.1). Lineage (NCBI taxonomy): Eukaryota > Metazoa > Chordata > Lepidosauria > Squamata > Agamidae > Intellagama > Intellagama lesueurii. The sequence continues at coordinate 106,596,475 of JBAJHW010000003.1, forward strand.
GGTATCTAATTTCATCCATCTCTGCTTTGAACTGGCTCAGTCCATTCAAAAACCATAGTATTCTACCAATTTTCTTCTGCTAGATGAATAGACAATCTAAGATTCTTAAATTGTCGTTCCAGCATAATGGCTCCTGTTGGTCAATGGGGGGAAAGGGAGAAATATAACAAATTGCACAGACTGAACTTTATCTGGAACTAAACTGGCCACAACTTTATTGGTTATAGCTGCCAAATAGCCCTGGCGTTTGCATGGAGGATAGATCACCCACCAGCAGACCTGCCTGCTGGCTGATGACTTAAGTAAAATAATCAGAGTTAACCATATGGGCATGTGTGTGGACTCCTCTGTCACTGGAGTGGTGGTGGAAGTGTGCAACACCCCTGAGCTTGGTGTGCACCTGGACTCAACCCCTCACTCCCTAAACGGTGGCTGCACCTGCAGAGGGCCTCACCTACAGGGGCCCTTCTTACTCTCCATGGATCCGTCCTCATGTCCAAAACCACCCCCAATAAAACTGTGATAAAACTATAAGAAATCCTTCCATTTTACTTTATACACAAGCACACTAGAAAAATGCAAACTTAAAGGGGGAGTGGGAGGGGGAGAAGCTTCAACAATGAAATAGACCAGCTAGTTGAAACTGGCCCCTTTTATACCCTCCAGTCTGAGCCCTGCCTACTAGACAATGCAATTAGTCATCTTTGAAAGTGTGAGAAGCTCCTCCTTCCATGCAGAACACATTGGGACAAGGAAGGCACTCCCAACATGGCAGCCACCACACTACTCCAGCCCTCCAGAACCCTGACAATGACAAAAAAAAACCCAGCCCCTGTTAAGTCAGCGACTTCTACTTCTCTTCCACAAACTCACTGATGGAGGGAAACCCACAGCACATCAGAGGTTGCCAATGTTGGCAACAATACTGGTGCATTAAGATTAACTTCAAATCATTATGTTTTAATTTGTTGTTTTTAAAATGTCTGATTTCATTTGAGTGTTGCTGCTCTTGAAATGCACTTCAAAAATAGGGGCTAATCATGGCTGTTCCCCCCCCCCCATGGGTTCTTTTCTTGGACAATAGTCCATCCTCATCCACCATCTTAACTAATGAGTGTTTGTTCTACTGCAGGCAGAAGGAATAGACTGAAGTCAGCATCACCACTTAATCTTTTGCTTTGTGATTTAAGTACATACTTGTTTTCTGGCATGTAACCTGCCAAACAGGCTAAGAGGCAAAGCATCTAAGGCAGTTTTGTAGGTGTACACTGAATGGGAAGCAGCAGCCACCCATAGCTCTCTCTGTGGTATGGAAATGAAACACAAACATCAAACCTATTGATCAAGAAGTACGTACCTTGATGCCTCGAAGAGTCAAGCATTTGAGGAGGTTTTGTTAAAATATTTGCTAGGAAGAATTGAGTTCCTAGAGTGCTTTCCCCCCTCTCATTTTAATTTTCGTTATTTCTAACGGAAATAACGTTAGAATAATTGTGAGGATTACACAATTCAAAAAATCATGGATGCACATGACATATAGGCAAAACCAAAAGCCAATTAAAATGTCAAGACAATCATACTATTTTTGACCAGAAGCAGTCAGAGCTTGAGATGTGTGCAGAAACCTTTTCTCAGCTTCAGCCATCATCCAGGGGGTCGGCATCCATGAGGTGGACCTCACCCACATCTGGAAGTGAAGGATTTGCGGGCTGCATGCCGTTGTCCACAGGACACCCCAGTGTACTCACAATGCTTTTCGAGGAGGCTCCTTCTATGTCTGCTGGGTCTGGTCTTAGATTCCTCTGAGGGGCAAGGCCTGCTGTCAGCCATTGTTCAGTGCCCCACCAGAGAGAGAGAGAGAGAGAGAGAGAGAATCATGGGCCAGACATCCCAGGTTGGCCTTGGCCCATGCTCCCCTGCACTCCCTCAAGCAGGCTGCCACCAGCGGAGGGAAACTCCAGCGGCCTGAAGGGGGGCAAAGGCAGCCACAGGTGCCCAGTCTTGGGCGTTCCCTCCGTTGCAGCTAGAGGTGCACCACAACTCCTAGCAGGGGCCAGTGGCACAACCTTTGGTGCTGCAGTGCGGGGTTTTATGACCCCAAAAGAGAGATTTGGTGAAGTGTGTATTAATATCTAATGCTTCTGGTTAAGAATATTATTATAAAATTACAATGTTACACAATATTTAATCTCACACCAGCCTTTTGTTATCTTATTCTGATGACTTGGATGTATGCAAATCATGCAGGGAGCTCAGTCTTCTTCAGTTCCTTTTTTTTTTTAAGCTGTCTGTACACACACTTACACTCATCTGGAACAAGGCCTTTCTTCTAGGCTGCTTCGTTATCTTGGACCTAATATACAAAAAGGAAATGATTTCTGTTCTTCTTGTGAAGCCTAGGTCTTCATGGGAGGTATAGTTCTTTGGAGAAGCCCTTTCACAGGGCCCAGTGGCCAGTGCAAGACTACCGCTCCCATGAAGACATAGCTTTCCCAGAAGTTTCCTTTTTGGACATTAGCAACAGTAGGCCCAAGATAGCTAAGCAGCCTGGAAGAGAGGCCTTGTTCTTGGTGTGTCCCTGTGGGCTGGCCTGGGGAATTCTTGAAGAATTCTGAAAATTGGCATCCAAGAAAACAACAAACCAGAATGGCACACTCCTAATTAGGGAGCCATCAGATTTTTGTGGAGTAGAATTTGAGCAAAAAGCACACATTTGCTCAGAGATAGATACACAATTTGTACCTACAATTCAATTTCTTGTTTTTGACTCATACTGCTGTGTACTAACCAAATATCTGGAACATGTGGTTTATATATTATATTTCAGAGTTCTCCAGAGTTCAAGATGGGGAGAGCTTTCCAATGCATAATGGAAAAATACTTTTTCAAGGTGAATCATCCATTGCGCTTCAACATTTATAATTAAAGCGAGGCTTCCCAAAAAAGAAAAAAAAGGAAATATTTAAAAGCAGAATACTATATTTTTATGTAAACTATTTTTAAAAGTAAAAGACTGTAAAATTTTGATGTCTTCTAGCAATACTGAAGATGCACAGTTTTATGTTATATATACTAAGATGACTGCATGAGAAAATGTGTGTAGAATAGAAACCACAGCTGGAGAGTTTATACTGCATCCACTGCTAAGCTGGGTCAGAAGTCGACAATAGGGTTTAGCTCCACAAAAGTACAGGTGCGAGTATTGCCCTTCAAATACCTTTGCCATACAAGGAGTAGTTGTTTATTTCTTCTTTATTAACAATGAAGCACAGATGAGTCATGTAGTCAGAAAGATGCCACAGTCTTATAAACAAAGTGCTACTTCAAATTGAGTTGTATTGGGTCTAACAACTGTGTTAGCCACCTTTCAAATATGCCAATTTATTAAATCATGTATGCATATTGTGCTTTAGAAAGGACAAAAAAGCACTCTGTTGGCTTTTTGGCACCAGGCAGATACAATTTATTTAAGCATTCCAGCATGTGTATATATTTAGAATGTGGCTGTTTGTTGGATGGCGACACTGGTGTTTCTTCGCTTTATATTGTTTAACTGTTATATGTTATACCATTGCTTTGTCTGCTTGTTTATTTTGTATATGTTACACTGCAACAAGTTCCAACCATGTATCCATAACCAGCAGAATAAATACTTCTTTCTCTTCCTGCTGCTACCATCCATGGTGCCACAAAAAGTTCTCTAGAGGGTTTTTTAGCCATCTGGAAATGGGTTTTAGGGTACACAAGGAGCTGCAGGAAGGAGAGAGTCATTGATTTGCATGGGAACCATGGGATCCAATAGAAACACACCACTGGGTTCTTCCCCTGGGCTAAAAGGCAGTTTACAGATTTATAACTCAGTTCAGTGATTTAGGTAGCTGGCTGCGGAGCCAGAGGTTGGGAGTTTGATTCCTTGCTGTGCCTCCTGTGAGTAGAGCCAGTCTGTGTGGCCTTTGGCAAGCTGCACAGTCCCAGGATGCCCCAAAAAGAAGGGAATAGTAAACCACTTCTGAGTATTCTCTACCTGGAAAACCCTGAAAAGGGTGGCCATAAGTCAGAATTGACTTGACAGCACATGATTATTATTATTATTAAAGGGCAACTCATATATTTATAATTTTTACATAGAGTAGCTATATTAGTCTGTTCTAGGCAAAACTTCAGAAGTCTTGTGGTATCTTAAAGGCAATCTAATTTTATTATGGCATTGTGGACACTGTACACTCCATAACTGATGAAGTATACAGTAGCCATAAAATCTTATGCTACAACACTCTTGTGAGTCACTGAGGTGCCACACAAGTCTTTGGCCAGTATCCTATTGCTAGCTCCAGCTCAAGTACACCCAGATTCTAGTCACAACTACAGTTAAACTCAATGGGATTTATGTAAGTGTTGACTTACAATTGGTTCAGCGGGTCTCCTGGATACAGGGCAGTTATCAGGACTAGCAGCTGGATACTGTCCTGTACTATTTTTGTTACATTTTCTTCTGAATGTATTCACCAGCATTGTAGCTGAACACATTTCTTTTTGTGTGGAAATGAATCTGCACATCACCTTGACTTTAGATTACCCAAGCAAAAAAACATTAACAAGTGTGTCTTTCTTCTTTCTATCAAGCAGCTTGACATTATTTTGGAAACAATGTCATATTACAGAAGGATTCTTCATTCCTCACAGCAACAGATCTATCACAATCATAACCAAATAGGAAACCACAAGATGGAAAACGAGAATTCAGAACAAAGCACAGTACAGTTGAAAATGTAGCACGGAGCCTTAAATAACTTAATGATCGTATCTTCCTTCCATAACTAATTTTTTAAAAAATCCTTTTGCATAACATGATAATGCAACTGGTACCATCATCTCACCAGGAGCCATTTGAGTTTTTCCTAATGAACAAGAATAATCTTGAAGTCAAGCCTAATGGAATCCTCTTACTAGCCCTCCCTGCATTCTTGAAGTGTTGGAGGGGTTTTCCTTCTGGTTGGTCACTGTACTTCAGTGACCAAAGGCACAAGCTCCATCTTGCATGATGTCTTTGCCATTTCAGGGACCCTAAATGGACTTCTGTCAATTGATAGTCCTAAATTTACAGTATATCACAGAAGTGAGTACACCCCCTAACATTTCATAAATATTTTAGTATATCTTTTCATGTGACAACACTGAAGAAATGACACTTGGCTACAATGTAAAGCAGTGAGTATACAGCTTGTATAACAGTGTAAATGTGCTGTCCTCTCAAAATAATGCAACACACAGCCATTAATGTCTAAACCGCTGGCAACAAAAGTGAGACCAAGATAAACTTATTTAGTTCAGATGGTGTCAGCGTGTGTGGCGGTAACCAGGTGAGGAGTACAAAGACAAGTGTGTTCTGCCTACAGTCAGGCATGGTGGTGGGAGTGTCATGGTCTGGGGCTGCATGAGTGCTGCCGGCACTGGGGAGCTACAGTTCATTGAGGGAACCATGATGAACACATGTCAGGATGCGTGTGAAATAAATCACTTTTCAGTAATTAGCAGAGTCCTGGAAAAAAAATTTAGGCTTTCTCTTCTCCAGACAGCAGTAAAAGATAAGACACAGTGGAATTTTTGCTCTGAGAGATTTCAACAATATAATTCACAGACAAACCGTTGTCTTTCTCCAGCGAAGGCTTTTATCTTGTAGTTTCAGGAAAATATTTACAGCAGTTATATACAGCATTCCAGACATCAAACGGACAGCATAATGTTCAGAACTTCCAGCTCCACCCACAGGAACATGGTACCAACTTGGTTACTTTTATATCCATCTTGCTGATGCAATCTTGCTACCTGGATTGCATCAGATGTACAGTGACTCAGCAGAGTTCCACTGCACATGGCCATCATGTCATAAATTTTCTTAAAGAGACAATATTCTCTAGTATTATCAATACTCTGACAATGCCAACATGTACTGTGACATACTGAAGCAGAGCATGATCCCCTCCCTTCAGAGACTGGGCCGCAGGGCAGTATTCCAACATGATAACGACCCCAAACACACCTCCAAAATGACCACTGCCTTGCTAAAGAACCTGAGGGTAAAGGTGATGGACTGGCCAAGCATGTCTCCAGACCTAAACCCTATTGAGCATCTGTGGGGCATCCTGAAATGGAAGGTGGAGGTGCGCAAGGTCTCTAACATCCACCAGCTCTGTGATGTCGTCATGGAGGAGTGGAAGAGGACTCCAGTGGCAACCTGTGAAGCTCTGGTGAACTCTATGCCCAAGAGGGTTAAGTCAGTGCTGGAAAATAATGGTGGCCACCCAAAATATTGACACTTTGTGCCCAATTTGGACATTGTCACTTAGGGGTGTACTCACTTTTGCTGCCAGCGGTTTAGACATTAATGGCTGTGTGTTGCGTTATTTTGAGGGGACAGCACATTTACACTGTTATACAAGCTGTATACTCACTACTTTACATTGTAGCCAAGTGTCATTTCTTCAGTGTTGTCACATGAAAAGATATACTAAAATATTTATGAAATGTGAGGGGGTGTACTCACTTCTGTGATATACTGTACTTAATTTCACATAACTGGAAATGGGGCATTTCTGATGCTTCTAGTGAAAACGTACAAAGCAGTCCTCTTTGCAAGGCGTATGTTAGACTGCATTTTCCAGCATTCCTCACCACAGGTTATGCTGGTTAGATTAATAAGAGTTGCACCCAGCAACATCTGGAGGGCTCTATTTTGGCTCATCAGAAGATCCAGTGTTGGACCACCTGGTTCTTACTCACAGATGTCATCAAGTTGCTTAGTGATTCCTTAATTGTGGGTAAAAGTCTTCAAAGCAATGAAACAGTTCACTGAACAACATATCTTTCTCCTCTTCCCTTTGTCTTTTATCCCCCCCCTTGGGGGGGGCAGAGAGAATAATCATCATTTAAAGCACAGATAGCTGGTTCTGTTGATGTGCTTGGCAGCACGTCTAGAAGTAGCTCTCAACTGGAAGAGGAGCAAAAAATCTCTCAAAACAGTAGTGGAGAGAAAGTTTCTGGACTATAATACTGACAGAAAAATCAACACAATGAATCAAATGCTCAAGAAATCCTCAAGCTCGTGATTCATTCCTTTCTGTATGCCCACCCCCTTTAATAAGTTTTTCAAATAGCCACAGTGACTGATGTTTCCCCCCCCCCCCCTCTTCCTGGGCACTTCTGTGGAACAATACGCTTCACTAATACCTTCCTTAGTATTAAACTCCTGTTTTAATATAGATTGACTTTTTAAAAAAATAATTCTTATCTACCCCCATATTTAGCAACTTATTTGAATATTTGATGTATATGTTTAAACTGGCATGATTTTAAATCATTTTGTTTTACCATCATGTACTTACATTGCTTTGTTCTATTTCTTACTTATTAATTTTTTTTAAAAAAGGACGAGGAGGAGGACAGTTGAATGTGTGTCTTTGAGTGGTAATCGGTGAACTCACACAACCCACCCTCCTCCCCTCCTGAATGTCCCCATGTGCATGTCTACAGATGGACAAGAAACGAAGGCAAGTGGAGGGAAGCAATGGTACATGTGCAATGGAGTGGGTGGGGTTCTCACCAAAACTTAACTGCTCAACTTTGGGAAGTTCAAGAACAAGGCTGTGCAACTGCAAAAATGCCAGCGGTATAAGTTCACTTGAAGAAACAGTCACAGGCAAGCGTATCAGTTTTTCTAATATAATCCTCATATTAGGATTAGCCCTGCCTTCATCAAATGCTTTGGCACAGGCCAGCATCCAAAGTCTTGCTCTTCAACACTTTCAAGATCAGGGCTTGCAGAAGTTACTTTTTGTTCCTTAATTCTCAGGATTCCAGGAATCGCGCTTCAAAAAGGGGATTTTTCCAAATTCTGTTCAAAATCTGCTTCCATTTCAATTCCAGATTTTAACAAATTTTCAGTGAGCTTCCTCTCTAACCCCACCTTTAATACTCCACCTGTTCTCATAGGATAGACTCAGGAAACATTGATCAGAGCAGCATGAACAAAGGACCAAGAAAACAGGTTTCTTCTGGACAGAAAGGTTGTGATGTGCATAGGGGGAAAAAGTGTTTTCTTCACTTGTTTAGTAAAATGACAGGTTATTCGGGTGCTTGAGTTCTCTTATGTGTTCTAACAGGGAAATCAACCATATGCATCTCACTAAGATTTTAAAGTGGGGAAAGCACCAAGAACTGTGAAAGGATCCTCCTTCTATGAAGAATTCACACTCTGAGCAACTCTAGTAGCCACTTTACATAGAACATCTGATAAGTATGATTCGCAGCACAACAAGATAACACGCATTGCCTTCAGTAAACCAGACAAAAGATTAAAAGACCCAGACAGGTAGGTGGCTGAGATTGCTAGAAGCCACTTCTTCAGTTTTGTAATCACACTATTAAGGTAATGAATTCAAATTATGGATTTGCAGCAACCAGACATCTCTATATGATGGTGAGCACCACAGCTCAAACTAATTAGGATTCCATTCCTTCCAGAGTCCTAGGTCAACAGCATTTGATGCAAGTGAAACATTTGTAAACATTGGTCTAAAGGTCAAACTATACATTGCAGATAGCATGTGATTAGAAACTGAAATTACATTAGTGTTTCAGAGTCATGATTCCAGCAGACCTTTATGTCTGAACCATTATACTCACAGTTTGTGTTACCTCCCCATGACCCATCACAAAGCAAAATAAGCTAATTTGAAAACTATGGGACTATGGGATGTCTTTTCTGAACTTCTGTTCTTCTCTCTTCTAATGATGAGCTATCTCTCATGTTTTGACCCTGAGATCTTAGAACTCAGATTCTAGTCCTCAGCTTGGTGGAATATTTTCTGTACTCAACGGACAAGCTCAAACAGGTGAAGGACACCCAACCGCAGTACAGCATAGCTGTTGGGCAGAGCTTGGGAAAGTTACTTTTTTTGGACTGCAGCTCTCAAATTCTCCAGCCAATACAGCAACTGGCTGTGCTGGCTGTTCGGTAGATTCTGGGGCCTGTGGTCCAAAAAGCTGCCTCTTCCAAATCCAGTCTCTGGGAGTTATCGTTCAGTACGTCTATAAGGAATCTGGTTGGAGAAACCTGCTCTCAGGCTTCAAAAGATGTCATCATCAGACCATCAGAGGTGAGAAACAGCCTCAAGGGATTATGAATAGTATGACAATGCATAGTGGGAGGCTGGACTTTGGTGCCATGTATGAAAGGGAGAAAGAAATTAAAGCTCTGTTGATGTCTCATACTTGATGTCTGCAGGATGATTTTTACAAAAGTAGGCCATTTTGTCTATTTTAGGAATGTAAGCTAAGGATTATTCTATACTCATGCTTAGCTGGAATGGGGATCACATGGTAGAGGAGTAAGGATGTCCCACTCCCTTACACTTGAATATGGCAAAGTGTCATATCAGTGTTGCAATTTGTATGACCCAGCCGTAGCAACAACAAAAGATGGTGCAAACCAGATTTTGTGCATAAGGTTGTGTACATGCAGTACTAGTGTAAACTGATCGCTGTCTCAGTGTCAGGAGAGGGATCCACTCATGTTTCTCCATACCTGTTGGACCCCATGAAAATAATAGATGTGGCTAAACTAAAATCACACAGTGATTTGTTTATACTTATAGAATCTATTTATACTTCTTGACTGAACAAAGTGATGCCATTGGTTTTGATACTAGACTATTTGACATTCTGTTTGTAAGTCCGTTGGTTTGTACTTGAGAAAACACTAGCATATCTCCACATCTTCTGTTTCTATATTGTTAGATAAATCTGGATCCCATGGGATTCCACAAGTGTTTCATTTAGTTTGGTCTTCAGAGATAGCTCTAGGTATATTTCAGAGCCACATGGGAAGAGATGGTATTTAAGGTGGGTTGTGTATAGGCTGTTTTACTGCTTTAGAGGCCACTAATCCCAGCTGGCTTGAAATGAACCTGGAGAAAAAGAGGTTAGGAATATAAACCATATTACATTAAGGTTTAGGACAGGCTACAAGTATAGTAGCTAAAGTTTCTAAAATAAATTTCAAGGAGCACTAGTTTCAGATCTATCCATTTATCTATGGCAATCAACAGTTTGCTGTCCCATTCTAGTAGATAGTAAATGTGTTGTTTTTAAAATTCAGATACAAAACATTTATGGCAGAAATAAAATGAAGATTTAAGATGTATTTCAGGACTATTAAACCCATTAGCTTCACTAAGATGACATCTTCATTTTAAAAATTGTGTGCAATATTTACAGTAATGCCAGTATTGATGCGAGTTAATTATCAAAATCACCTTCCCTGTTTTTAAATTTACCAAATCTCATTTATGTAGCATTTCAGATTATTCCTTCCTGCCACTGCAGGGCCTAATGGTAATTTTGTACATTGACGTTCCACCTTTTTTCCTGCCTTGCCACTCAAGGTAGCAAATGTGAGAGCGGCTGGTGCTCTTCCACTAAGGCAGTGACCAGAGACAAACCTGCTTAGCTTTAACAATGTGGGTGACTCATACAGCTTCAGAACATTCCAAGCAAGCTAGTAAAGGGCCAGTCCAATTTGCTGCCTTCCTATTTCTAACATAGGTTCAAGGGAGTTCATAAATTAATCTGCAAAGCAGTTAAAAAGTAGCAGCATAATCATTTTTTAAAAGCACAAATTTGAAATAGCTTCGAAACATTTGAAATGCACAGAATTTGGCCCCCAAAATGCACAAAACAACAACATGGATGCCAGAAGCTATTCCAGGTCAGGAAGAGATTCAGTAAAAACTAAATGAAGGTTCTCAGAGATCGATAAGATGATCAAAGTGGTTTTTCTTTTTTGTCCATCTCTTACTCTTCTATTTCCTCTTTGATTCCTGTTGGAGGTGGTTTTCATAGCATAACCCTGGAAGGTTTTGTGCCTATTCAGTTTCCTGGGTGGTGACAGTAGTGATGGTAGTGGGAGAATGGGGCTGACATGATGTTTTGACTTGCCTACTGGTCTGAAAATGATGTGTGGTTTACCCTACTGGCCCCTGTATGTGCCACACTGTGAAATATTGTTTACCCTTTGCTGCCTAGAATAATTATGGCTCACATATAAGAGAAGCATGTATAGATTAGCAAAGATACTAGGCTACATTGTCAAGAGCTTAATTGGTAGATGTCTGAGACAGCCTTGTTTTGACCCACAAATCGCTGCCAAGACATCTGTAGGGTTACAAGAAACCTCCCGCATACCAGATTGCCCTGCTGGATCTTCTGCTTGGACGAGTCCTGTTATTATGACGGGAAGGGCTGTCTTGGCCTATTCCATGTACTGGGTTGTCTTCATGCTGCTAATCTTCAGTATTTCCTGGAATAAATTTAATGCATGTTCTGTAATGCATGGCTGAGATTTATTATTACAGAAAACACAGAGAGGTTTTATTAATGCATTTCATTGAGACCATTGCTTCTCAAGGAGAAAGGTGGGAAGTACAAATGTTTAATGGGCTTTGGGGGGATGGAGCTGAAGCAGGGCCGCTTTTTGGCTAAACCCTGCACATAGATACACAGGCTGGATAAAGAGACCTGATTCAGCTGGGAGACAAAGAGAAATGCAAATTTCATTCCCCCCCCCCCCCGCTTTAAATTGGAAACTGCCAATTAAAAGATGCTGAGGATCAGCACAACTCTTCCTTATCTTGTGACAAGGAGGGAAGGATTTCTCTGCATCCCACAGCATGGCATTGTTCTTCAAGCAGCTGAAGCCGCTTCAAATAAGGGAAGCCAGAGAGCAAGTCGTAGCACAACCATTCTCTTTTCTTACTGATTTTTTAAAAATGTATTATTCTTTTATAGTTCTTAATCTATTAATCTCTGTCAGAAGAGGAGAGCACAATACCATGTAATGAAATGTGGGCTGAATCCTTAAAAGTGGACTGACCCCCTGCCACAAAAAAAAAATAAATAAATCTGATTGACAATGTGAGCTGTGGCACTGTAGCTGTGTGTAATCTTGGACAAAGTTGGCTACAGAGACATGAGCACACATGGAATGTTAGCACCACTGGAAACCATTCCAGACATCTCCATATGTTAAGCACAAAGCCCTGTAGGGATGGCGGGGTGGGTGTGTTTATAACCGTATTAGATTCAAGTCAGTTACAGAAATCTTGAGATGATGAACCCCAATAAAGTGGAGTTCTCAATCACAGGAGCACAATAATTACATTCTGTTAAATGCCACCACAGAGCCCTCTGCAGACCTTCACACTCAACATGCAAAGGTATAAAATGGTACATTATTTTAATCTGAAATATATCTTCCTCAGTTTAACCACTGAGCTCATGGCACAGTAGTTAAACTAGAGTACTGCAGTGAAGACTCTGCTCATGATCCGAGTTCAATCCTGATGGGATCAGGTAGCCAGCTCAAGGATGACTTAGCCTTCCCTCCTTCCAAGGTTAGTAAATTGAGTACCCAGCTCACAGGGCAATGTGTAGCCTGCATAATTAAATTGTGCTTTAAGAGAGTGCTTTAAGTGCTATGGGGTGGTTTATAAGCCCCATTGCTTTGCTTCTTGCTTTACCTGACTTTCATTGACCTCTTCTTCCCACAGTAGCCTTCCATTACACACCTCCCAGTCTCTCATAAGGATTCCTCTAATCTCAAGGAACATTTTCAGGGGCCCAAAATACTGCAGTGGGGAAGCAGGAACAGGACAGCTTTGTTGTGCAAGCAAATATCTGCACACACAATGTTGAAGTCACTTTAAGTATAATCCTAGCCACCCTGGACTGGTTCCATCAATCAAATACAGACTAGACTTTGTAAAACTTACAATGATATGCTTGCCCTCCACTGAACTCCTCTTCTGAAGAGCTGTTGATTTTGGATAGGAACCAAAGAAATGATTTCACAAATGGAACTGTTACCGTCCATGGAACTGGAGACAGGGTGGACAATATCCTTCCCCCATAGCCCCTGAAATACTTTTACAATCTGCTCCAGAAGGCTGACCAATGTTTTGGGCCATGTTTTCAGTAAGTGTGGAAAACTACATACAGGGAGGGAAAGAGGTCTTGCCACACTAGTGGCATCCACTAGTGCACTGTTGGATTCAGGCTTACTTAATGCAGCAATGTGCCAAAGCCTATGTTAACATGCTATTACAAATGTTCAGCCACATCTACAATCTATTGCAGTTGAGGCTCACTGCTGTGTAAGAATATTTGAGACAAGCATTGAACCAGATAACTGCATTTTTGAGTTTCCTCCTCTTTCTGAATATAATCTGCATGTTTCTTCATGGCATGGTTGTAAAGATAGCTATCTAAGGCTGAGTCTAATGCTTGGTGAATGCCACCGTGCAAAACAGTGCCTGGAGTTAAGGGGTGAGCCTTCAGTGCCTTACATATTTTTCCCTCCTCAAGATTTATCACAACCAGAACAAATTATGCAGAACGAACAAAGTGCTTAACTTGCATAATTTATAGAGGGAACAAAATTCAGGAAAGAACATTGTTTTTGTTTTGTGGTGTTTTTTTTTGCACTTTTCGAAGTATTAAGTATCGGGAACCCTGGCAATGAGCCACCATCTCACTGTGCTCTTCTCTGATAGAAATTACATGTCATAACAGCCTCACCACAGTATACCAATACAGTTGTGTGCATTTGCTTGGACATGCCACCACAAAGAATCTGACCTAGTGTGTAAAGAATGGCATGTATGTATTGTGGGAATCAGTGCCTCTTTTCTATGAAGCCTTGTGGTTTGGTCCTGTTTCCAGCATGGTAGGAGTACGATTATGTTGGCAGGAGACCAATGATGGCAGAGAGAAGATAAATTCTAAGCAGAAACCCACTGGTCTGGTGGAAGACATTAATCTAGCAACTACTTCCAAATGAGGCCACTTTAATTCCTGAGTTTGATCACAGGGAAACAATCTAAATGATAGTTACCGTGGAATGGATACATTTTTGTGATCATCTACTTTCTCTCCCAACATGTAGGATAATGGCAAGAAAATATCCCAGTTGTTCCATTACACACAGTGAACCCAACGGGTTTGTGGTGCTAAAATCATAATGGAGAAAAGCTAAAGCCAATTTTTCTGTTGGCTCTGCCAGAATAATAGTTGCTCATTACACCACACAGAAATTAAACCATTTAAAGCAATTTTAAATTTAGATTGACTTTTGGCAAGTACAGCCAAGACTGGTATTATGTTCATAGCAGGGTGCCCCTTGCTATATTATCCAGCATCTGCTCTGAGTAATTCTTCCAGCCAATAGGCAGCAATTTAGTGAGCAGTTTGTGAGGGGGGGGGGGTTGCAGCATTGTTTTCTTGAGACATTTGCTCTATATACTAAGCATGTTTCCTATATACATATGTGAGTTCAAGTGTATGTAAATTTACCAGATGTCAGGTGCAATTCTGCTGAAGTACAAGGAACAAAAGGTAAGCATGGCAGTTCTCAGCTCAGAGATACATTTGAGAAAGTCCAGCCATCCCTATCCTTCTATCAGTCATCAACATGACGCATTCGCTCATGAGGCTATGAAAATTATAGCACTAGTGCTTACCAGAGCTTGGGAAAGTTCCTTTTTGATTACAACACACAGACTCTCCCAGTGGCTTTGCTGTCTTGCCATTCTGGGAGTTACAGTCCTGAAAAGTAACATTTTTCTAGCACTTAGTGCAGACCTGGGCAAAGTGCGGCCCGAGGGCCACATACGGCCCGCGAGCCGATCCTGTCCGGCCCGCCGGACATCAAAACCATTTATAGCTTTTTGTCTAAAGTTGATCAGTTGCTTATCTTTAACATACCGCAAAAAACCTCTTTAGTATTTGTGAAGATTAACAAGTTTAAAATAAAAACAATCATAACATCACTGTTTCATTTTATTTTTAAGTAAAGTTGGTTCGGCCCCCGAACACAGTTCAGATTTTTCATGTGGTCCCCTATAGAAATTAATTGCCCACCCTTGACTTAGTGGTACTTACTAACTTCCCTGTCCAAGTTTTTCTCATTACCCCACCCCCATTCACCCAAGTTAATTTAGCTGATGTGCAGTTGTTGTCCATTGCCTCCTTTACTGTATCAACAAAACTCAAGAGAAACATGTTATCAAATGGAGTATGACTGACATGCTGAATAGTTTAGAGCAGGGTTGGGCAACTAGCATCCCTTCTAGGTGTGTCGGTCTATGAATCCCACCATCCCTCACCATTAGCTATGTTGGCCAGGGTCCACATTAGTGCTCTTTTGGAGTTCTAGCGCTCCTATAGTTTCGTGGGAATTGCAGTCCAAAAAGTCCCTATTATAGTTATAACTACATTGTCATAACAAATTCCCAGTGTGGTGTAGTGGATAGAGTGATGGCCTATGACTCTGTCGAACAGGGTTTGAATTCCCTCTTGTCCATGAAAACTGACTGGGGGAGTTGAACTCATAAAGCCACTCGTTAAATATCTCACTTACCTTGAAAGACCTATTAGAGTCACTATAAGTCGGTTTCGACTTGATGGCACAGAACACACACAAACACACAAAAATATAAGAAGCAGTCTGTAGGAATCTAGCTCCTGCCATCACAGGCATATGTTTCTTACTTCTCTGTATGCCAGGGGGTGTTATGGATCCATATTAGTGCTCTTCTGTAGTTTTAGAGCTCCTATAGTTTCATGTAGGGTGATGGCATATAGAAGGAGACATATTGTGTAGTGTCATGGGTGACTGTGTTTTTAAAGGCCTTCTTGATTGCAGAACACATGCCCTTATTCTGCTAAGAGCAAACTTCTGTTCAAGTAGGAATACTAAGGCTATACTGTGAATAATTCTCTTTTCATATAAAAGCTAGCAATGGCTACTAGTGGCTATATGCTACTTCTGGAAATAAGAGCAGAAGACCTCTGAATGTTAGTTGCCAGGGAACAAGAGGGCAAATTTGAGGTACACTTGTTGAGGGCAAATACAGGATGTTGGATTAGATGGGCTCTTGGTCTTTTCCAGAAGTTTTATATTCTTATGTCCTGGAAATCTGGGAATCTCGGCAAAAAATAACTTACGCAAATTGATGTTTATATGGATCAAACGGTTTCTGTGCTCCCTCAGCTTGGCCATTTCCGTACTTCTTGTACTCTGCACTTCCTAGGCCAGTATCCACTTGAGCTTCTCCCATCAGTGTAGTAGTGCAGGACTATGTCTCTTCTGTCATTGGTAGTGCAGAGCAATTGCTGAGTACATGGAGAAAAAACCCACCTTCCACTGTGCAACAAAACAGCTTGTACAAGCAGCATAATTCTGCAGGTGGCACGGATTGTCCATTCAGTGGAGCTTGGTAGAATCTTGGCCCTAAGCTCCTGATCCCTTTCTGTGGTCATATGTTACTACTCCATGAGAAATGGTCACTCACAGCACTCATACTTGGATACCTGACAACAGGCCTGGGATTTGTTCAAGAGGGCAAACAGTTTAATTGTGCTCTTGAAGCCGACTGAAATCAGGGAACACTGAACTAGTTTGTTCATGAACAGGTTAGCACCCCTTTTACAATTAACGGATGTGTAGAAATATTTAGATATACATGGGATAAATATTTGCCTTCCCCCAAATGGAAAAGGTGTGACCCCTGAAGCATGAGATGAAGACTGAGTATGTCACAGCTGTCCATACTGTTGACTGATACATGACTGATGCTGTTACAAAAATCACTATTTATTTGTGTCTTACATAAAGTGCATAGGGATGTTTCCCTCTAATGTTCTGTTATGGAACAGTTTACTTTCATCTTGGCAAAGAGTCTGTAGAGATAGTGATAAGTCTCAGAGGGCACACTTGTATTTGTGTTCCCTGTATGAGTTGGAGATGGCACACTTCACATCTTTCACTTTGTTGTATGTCATTTTGTTAAGTGAAGAAGCAGGCAGCCAATTGGTTTCTTTAATCCTCTGGCACCGTGTGACACACTCACACAACTCATGTATTATTTTATTCTTTTTGGCAGCTCACTTCACGAGCAATCTGTTATATGAGGCCAGAGACCGCATATAGCTGTGCTTCTATGTGATAACAGCATCAGGCCGCTCTTGTATTCACCTTCTAAAAGTTCAGCTCTCTACATCAGCTTGAGGTCTAGACTCGAAGGCCAAACCAGAGAAGGCAAGGAGGCATAGCAATTCTGGTCAGCATAGTAAAAATAAAATGAAAAATTACATCGGCTTGACCTCCTCAAAACCTCAGTCCATTTTTCTGGAAAGCTTCCAAGGCTGCCGAAAAGTCACAAGACATACGAGCCCTGTGAAATATGTGACATGCATTATAAAAGCGATATTAGTGCCTTTGCTTTTCTGAAGTATGATTTAGAGGAAGAGAGATAGAATGGAAACAATAGTAAGGGAGCCAGGAGTTGTTTATAAGACCGGTATTCCTAATGCAGCAAAGAAACGAGGACTAAATCGAAGAGAGCTCTAGGAGGTAAGAGGTGGGGAGAAGACTCCCAATGTGTTTCAATATCTCAGAACTGTAGTTGGTCTACTGGCAATCAGAACATAAGCTTACCATCTAACCTTTCTCATTTGCTAGCTAAAAAAGAGTAGGAACAACTTATATGGTTTTGTTTTTCTTTAACAAATAGGTACTGTGGGAATGGGAACTGAGAGTAGTCAGGACTGTGGCATGGGCACTGGGGGGGACTTTAACTTTTTGTTCCACCATAGCCATGGTCAACCCCCCCCCCCAACACACTTGCTAGTTGTCCTGGGAGATTGCCTCCCATTGCAAATAGTGGGCTTTAGTGGGAAGTGAGGGATCTACTTTGAAAAACGCGAAGGGTTAGTCATCCTTCCCCATGTCACAGTCTTTCTGATCTAGCTAAGCCTCCCTGCCCCACAGCAGTATCTTGGGGAGAAAAATCCCAGTCATGTAAATAGGTGATAATAAATGTCATACCCGGCTTGTCTCTTAAAGTGGGGTGTCTAAAGAGTGTGGTACTTGTATTTATGGGTTTGCTAGCAGCTTATTTTGGCTACTGGTAGTGAGTCCTCTGGTCTTTGTACCTCATGGAAGTATCCACTGAGTAAAAGTAGTTACCGAGCTATGCTACTGAGAGTTCATACTCAGAACTCCCCCATCCCAAATATTATGTATGAAGATGGGGTTCTCCAGTCACAATACAGATGGGGATGTCACAGCGACTCACAAAGATACGTCTGTTACAAAGCAGAAATCCATACATTCCAGGAATCCTCCTCAAAATTTACCTCTGTTTACAATAAACATTTACCAGATAAATATTTGCCATTCTGTGTCAATGTCTCATGAATTAATATGGCAAATAATACTATTCAGAATTTAATCCAGATGTTGATTTCTGTTCAAGAAATAAGAAAATTGGCATGTAATTGTAT
Organism: Intellagama lesueurii; assembly: GCA_037013535.1. NCBI lineage: Eukaryota > Metazoa > Chordata > Lepidosauria > Squamata > Agamidae > Intellagama > Intellagama lesueurii. Next base: position 106,614,874 of record JBAJHW010000003.1, read on the forward strand.
TTATATTCTACATGTTACAGTTCATATTCTACACCTACGTATGATTTTATATGTTGTGATGCCCAGCATTTTAACTGCATTTATTAATTCATTTGCATTCTAGTCCCTTCCTCACCATATAAGACCAGGGGAAGGGACATGAACAAAACAGCAGTTAAAAAACACAATCAGAAGCTTAAAATGCTAACACAGTACACCGTTTTCACAATGTTTTTAAACTGATAAGCAAGGGTATATAGCAGGCAGCCAATGATATTTAATAGTTAATATGCAATAGAATTTAGTATTGCATAAATACTGTTGGAATTTTGACTGTGTTTTATTGTTGACAGCTTATACCTGCGTTCTAAAATGCTCACCATGTGTGTGAGGAAACTATTAAAGTGTCTCTTAGTTGCAGAGTAAACGCTGTGTAGACATTGCTGTTAGTCTCACAATTAAGCAGTTAACATCAGTTAAAAACAGAGAAGTATCAGAGTTAAGAAAGATACATTTGAAGCCTAAAACCTAATTATAACTAGATGGACATACATATGCCTTAAAAGGCACATGGGAGAGAAGCAACAGCATGTCTTCTCTTCAGAGATTCAGGAAAAGGAGAGGAAATGACACTGATCCATGGACACTGATAATATTAGTCTAACAATGGATGCAGGAAGTAGAGATCAGACATTCTAAGGACAGACAGGATCCCTGGCATATCTACTCCTTTGTGGTATCTGGTGTGGTTAACCGCTAATAGGTGATACTTGGAGGACACCAAGCCAATGACTTGATATTTGACTTTCGGGGGGGGGGGGAATTGAACAGTCCAAACACTACGTAATATGATCCAAGGCTTTACAAACGTAAGCTAATTAAAGAGTTTCCTATTTCCAATTTCAGGGAGCACACAAAGTCATCTCCTTACATGTAAGTCACATGAACCTCAGAATAAAAAGAGAGAACTCTTTAATTAGCTGCCACTGCTGGCAACATTCTCGTTTTCTATAAGCCCTTTCAATGAATAGCTAATACATTGTGTCAGTTAACAACAATGTAAAAGAAACAAAAAACTTCATCTCCCGTCCTTCTGTGAGGGAGAGGAAAGGAAGTTCTCCATTTCTCAAGATCATTAAATAGTTCAAACAAAGCACAGAGGAGAAGATAGGTGTGGGATTTTTTTAGTTTTTGTTGAATGCAAGGATCATCCCTAATGATGTACCACATCTCAAAGTGATCGTGTTTAGCACAATCTAGACTGATCCAGGCCATGACAATTGAGCTGTCTATTTGCACCTAAAGTTCATTCAGCCCCCTCAGGATTAACAATCCCATCAGCACAAGAGAATGGATAGTTGCAATGGAGATGGGGATGGAGAAACTCTTGAAGAGCAGCTATTGGGTGGCAGTAGTAGTGGGAGGTGGCATTGGCACAAGATCTTTTCACTGATAATGGCATTGACAACACAAGCCAACTTCTGTGATTACTGTACTGAGGGAGGCAATTGTAAGCCACTTCTGAATATTTCTTCCCTTGAAAACCTTATGAAGAGACCATCTAAAATGAAACAGCTGCTGCTGCTGGAGACTCCCAAATTGGAAGTCACTCAATCAGCCACTGGGGAAGAGCAAGGGACAAGTATGAATAGAGCTGTTGCTAATGAAGCAACTAGATTAAAGCTGAAAGAATGCCTAGTGATTGATGTGCACAGAGGGGAAAGAAAAAAATAGGACAATTTCAGTTAGACAATTACAAAATCAGAATACGTGGTATGGCTATAATATTGTGGCAGGACATAGCACAAGCAGTAGGGGATACAATGGAAGATCTGATCAAATAATTTCAATCAGGTTTCTACAAATGTCTCAAAGTGGGTTACTAAGAGTTTCAGTGCCTGTTAATGAGAAAGGTGCGGATTGTGGGGAACTTGTAGCTATTCTCCTCTGTGAGTCTCTGTACTTCTACTGCATAGCAAAAGGAATTTTACCAGAAATTCAAAACTCTTCAATAGAAATGACTCCTGGTGAAGGTGAAAGAAGAAAATGCAAACGCAGGCCTGCAGCTAGACATTAAGAAGAGAAGCAAAGATTTCAATAACTTTAGTGTTGTCAATGAAGAATTTTAAATTCTTAAAGATTTTGCACACCTTGGTCCAATGAAGATTGCAGCCAAGAAACCAAAAGAAAATTGAAAGTCAGAAGGGCAGTTGTGAAGGAACTAGACAAGATCATCAAGTGCAAGGGTGTCACAGGAAACCAAGGCCAAGAGCATATGAATACATGTGAAAGCCAGACAGTGAAGAAAGCTGATGGGGGGAAAAATGGTTTTTTTTGCAATGTGGTGCCAGAAGAGAACTTGGTAGATACCATGGGCTGCTAGAGAGACAGACAAATGGGCCCTGGATCAAATCAAGCCTGAACCCTCACTAGAAGCAAAAATGACTAAATGAAGGCTGTCACATTTTGGGCATATCATGAGGAAATAAGACTTACTAGAAAAGACAACAATATTAGGAAAAGTGAAGACGGGAGGAAAAGAGGAAGACCAAATATGCCTCCATAAAGTAAGCCTTGAGTTCCCAAGACCAGACCAAGGCTGTTAATGACAGGATATTTTAAAGGTCACTCATTCATTGGGTCACTTTAAGTTTGAGGTGACTTGATGGCATATAACAACCAGAAGATACAGAACAAATAGACATTACCTAGGGGGAGGGAGGGAAGGAGAGGCAGTTTCAAAGTTACTTAGAAAAATATGGCCACAATCCCATTAGCAATTTACACATAATGACTTGGCTGCCTAAAAAATGCAACAAACCTATTTGTCAGCATATGCAAGAAGAAGCCACCTCTTTTGCTGCATTAGAATTAATTTTGAGTTGACCATATTATGAGAACACAGTACCATTATTAATAACACGTTTCCAGTGTGCAAATAGCACTATGTTATCATAATTATAGAAAATAATGAATTTTAAACACTTAGCAGAGCACTGGAATTCACTGACAGAAAACTGTAAGGAGGATGTTTTCCCCCACCCACTTGCCTCAGAGCTGTCAAGACTCATGCATAATGTATCAGTGCAGGCTGCAGCTGCTAACAGCAGGCTGGCTCATGCAATATTTGAAATTTGTTTTTATTACACAAGGAAGTTGCCTTTCATCAGTCAAAAGCAGGGACATTTAAAAAATAAACAAGCAAAATGCTAAAACAGCAAATTTTCTGCCTATGTTTGATGTATTCTTAGGATGAACAATGGCTAGGCTACTAAATGCAAACAATGGAAGGATTTCCACTGACCAGGGTTCCTTTGGAACTACAATTTGACCACAGAATACAGGCATTTATATGACATATACAAGAAGTATAAAGAACTCCTCACAGGAACACTTCATTTGGCAAGTAAGAAACCACTGTGGAGGGTAGGTGGGAAGACTGTTGCATGTAGGTTGCATGTAGGTTTTGTTGTTTAGAAAATGTACCTAGCCTAATATCACACTGTGTTTCTCGAGGCCATGTTTTCCATATATTCTTGTGCCCTCAGAGCCTAGAAAATATACTTTTTTGGAGTGCAATGCCAAGGAAGCTTCCAGTGGCCATGCTGGCTGGGCTTTTGGTGGGGGTTGTAGTGTGACATAATACATTTTCCAAGCACCAGTAATCTTCCAGAGGATTTATACAAGTCCTCTGAAGATTGTGTGAAAATTACTGATTGAACAACAAATCCTCCAGCTAACACAACCACTGGGAATTCGGGAAGTAGTAGTCCATAATGGCAATTTCCCCAAGGATTGGACTTTGTCTCAGGGGCTTTTCGGAGTTGGAAATGTAAAATCAGTGTATCACAGTTGTATGTTGGGGCACGAACAGAGAGAAAGCAAAGGGTTCTTGAAGGATGCAAAGCACTAGCATGCAAATGAGTGTGCCCTCCCCTGTTGTAGAAGGCTTCACTGTTAAAATTTAGTGTGACTTGAGTGTGCAGAGATCTACCCCCTTTCAACTAAAGTGAATTGGTCAGCCTTCTTGCAGTAGTTAAGTCAGGTTATCTGTGTGCCCTCAAAAACAGCTGAAGCAGTAGCAGAGGGTAATCAAGCTTTGCCAGGACAATAGTGTAAAAGGGGGAAGGTTTGGAAGGATACCATCCTTGCCACCAATCTTTATTTCCCCCACAATGCCCTTGCTGCTTTCTTCCAGGCTATGGACTTCCACGGTCCGCAGAAGGGATGGGCAGAAGCAATGGGAAATTGAGTGCCCAGCTCACATTGTGAGCCAACAGCCTTTCCTTCTTCAGGCTGTCAGGACACCTATTTTTCTCCATGGTATGGTAACGAACATGTGTTAGTATTATTCACTTCAATTCCTGTTACATAACAATTGAATAATATGAATATATAGGTTAAACACAGTTAAGATTCAAGATTTGCAATTATGCAGCACAGGAAGATACCATATAAATACAAATGTACCACAAGGAGCGAGAGCCAGAAGAGAGAATTGTACAGACAAGTACACGCTACAGACAATTGTGGGTTTTCCTCAGTCTTCCTTGAGGTTTATTTAACACATTTCTCCAGCTGACATAGCACATAAGAGCTTTTTACAGGAGCAGAATAAACAGCACAGGACTGGTGTCAGAGTAAGAGGGATTCACTGATTTTGCTTTCTTTTCTCTGCCTCAGGGTAGGAAACTTGAGGACTGCTGCAGTTACCTTCTGGCATGGTGGTACATGGATAGAGATTCAGCTGCCAAGGGACCTGTAGATGATAATATAACAAGTGTCATATCAATACTAAATTCACTCATGTAATAGGCTCCCACTGATGTCTAGAGTGGACAGGTTAGGCATAGGTGTTGGTAACTGTCAATCATTGCAACAAAACAAGTTCTAGCCATTGCACTTTCCAGCCAGAAGACCAAATTCCAAAGTGGGGAGGTTCTTGGGGGCTGCAAATCCAGAACTGGATGGAGCCAAAATCAAAGTAGGTGGGGTGAAAATATGTGACTGCTACTCATGTCAAACATCCAACTCAGCTAAGGGTGGGGGTGGGCATTTTTTAACAGTTAAGTTGATGCTAAATCGATGTTTGTATCTGTTTGCTACAACTTTACTAGAGAAAAAAGTAGGGGGGAAATCACCCCAGAAACCAGGGTTCTGGCTACAAACACAGCAGCCTTTCTCTTCAGACTGTTGCTTTTTTGCATTGGAAGCAATAATGGATGGGGCAGGACTGGCATGGCTGCCCTCAGTGTCTGGGGTCTCCACACCCTTATCAAATAACTGAACAAGGCACCCTGTTAGCTGGAATGTCTTTGTCTTTGGGTCTGAGTTCCGAGTCTGAGCCTTTGGTACCAAGTCCCGACTCTCTATTAAAACAAGCTTTTTTCCGGGGGGGGGGGGGAGGAAGCGTGGGTGTGTTCTGAGCCACAAGTCAAGTCTGAGTCATTGAAAACAAAATCCAAATAGAGTCTGAATCAAAACACCGATGTGTCTTAAGTCCAACTTGACAGCGAGTCCCACGACTCAAGTCCCCATCCCTGCCTATTAGACACAACAGGGCTTAGTTTTCAGTGAACTGCAGATACTATCGTTGGAGGGCAAAATATGGTTCAATTGGTTTTTTTTAAAAAGGCTTCGTTTCTACAACATGCAGAAGTTGCAGTTGGCAGCTGCAGCAAAACCACAAACGCACACACACACACGTACACAGAAAATGTATTTATCTTATTTGCCTTATTTGTATGCATAATTTTCTCAGACACACAATGTATACTGGACTACTCAACTATGAAAGAAACCCCTTCTCTCTGACGTCTGCTCCTTCTGACCTAGATAATTGCAAATCCTAGGCACGAAAAGCATCATTTTGAGTTTGTTGCTGTTGTTGCACTTTGCGCTTACTCAGGGGTTACTTCTTTCACATGTTCCAGAAGTGAGTCAAAGAACTATATGGTAAACTATTTTCATCGTTTAAACAATATTCATCTCCAGAGCTGAAGCTAACGGAAATTCTTTCTTGTGGGAATCCTTTTACCATCAAATTTAGTGGTTTGTCTTTTTTTTTAAGCTGCCACTATAGAATCTAATGCCTTAGAAATGCTATCTGCCAAAGCTAACTTGCATATCCTTTGACAAAGCTTCTCTCCCACTCCATCCATGTGGTTCCTATTCCACTCAATGCCTCTTTCACCACTGAGAACCAACTAACTGTGGAGGAAAAAAAACAACAACCCTGGGTTTTTTTCCTCTGTGGTCAGAAACCCCCTCCATGCATGGGCAAAAGGAAGCAGGCCTTTCCTCTACACCCAGAGAAATGAAGAGAGAAGACGGCTTTGGAGAGGTTTGCACCAGGGTTTCAGCAGATCTTCTAGGGAAACCTCAAGGACCAAACGTCTCTCCAAGTCTAGATGAAACTATGGACAAAACATCCTGGGACATCTGCAGAAAAAAGGGGGGGGGAAAGGGGGGAAGAATGAGACTAAACTTGTCTAGCATCTAAGTATGCATCACTTTGTAAGCTGACTCCCTAAGAAGGGTATCTGGCCAATTAGTTTAGATCCAGCTTAACAGCAGGGATCTGCCTGAAGCTCGGTGAACTCTCTCCCCCCCCCCCCCCCCGCTTTAGCCTCGTCCTACTCTTCTCCTTTCTCCCCCCTCTTCACTGAGCTCATTTCAAGATTATTTGGTAAGGCTTTCGGCACAGAAGACTTACATGTTTCAGTCTGTATTCACCACATCAAGAGGTTCAATATTGCATTATGTGGCGGCCTCATGAAGACAAGAGCATCGCCCAGTTAATTTGACGGCACCTTTCCATTACATTGTTGGCCCACGGCTGCTTCGTTGTCATGTCTTTCTTATTTCATAGGGAAATTGTTCTGTTTTCTACATGATCTGTGAATACACACTCAATAGAAGCCCAGCTCCACTGCAAGATGGTTTAACATAACTTCAAAGTCACACTGTGCTAAAGTGTACCAGTCCAAATCTGAACCACTTTCACCTCTGTCTATCTCAATGCGTAGAAGCAATAATGTGAGGAAAATTGCAAATAGCATGTGGAAACAAGTGTAGAGAAATGACTACAGCTGGAGGAAGCCTTACAGTCTATTATTCAATAGCGAAAATTTCTGATTTCACATGGATTGGATTAAATGTTTTTTATATATACTAAAGTCTTCAAGCAATGTTATACAGCTTCCAGAGTTGGACAGTGTTTGTGCCCCTCTCAGTGAACCATGGGTGCACTCTCATAGTTCCTGGAAGGAGGGGTCTGCCCACTCCTCACTCCATGCCCAGGAGAGGGGACTGTACCAAAAAAGATGATGGGGAAGCACTATAATTCTGTCCCTCAGAATTACTCTACTGGTACCAAATCTATTGAGAGCAAATTATGTGTTAGTTGGGGAAATCTGCCATCTAGTGAGTGAATATGTCAATGCAGAGTACAAACATATTGAAACATTTAAATTAATGCATTTTAGAAATCAAATGACCTGGAAGTGCACATTCGTCATTTCCTATTAGAATTCAAGTCAAAGTTGGAAGTTTGGAAGGCCGTGTCAACCTTGAGCTGGCTACCTGAACCTGTTAGGATCAAACTCAGGTCATGAACAGAGCCTTGACTGCAGCACTGCAGTTTAACTACTATGCCATGGGGCTCCTTTGCTCTTGGTATAACATAAAGTTCCACCTGCAAAAATTTAAAGAGAGTTACACCCAAACAGTCTGCATTGTGTGCCTGATTACATGGTTGATTTTATAACTGATTGTGAAACTAGATGCACAATGGGCCTCCAAAACTGCTGAATATGATTTCACAACTGCTTGTGCAATTTCGAGTTATGCAGGCATAGTTATGCAAACGGATATTGGTCATGATACGCATTTCTTACAGAGCTTTATAATTTATTAGATAACTGTCATTTGTTTGTATGTGCAGTCTGCCCCTTAGAGACAAGCCAAGCAAAGTAAGGGCCGCTTCAAAATTATTCTACTCTACCTAAAAGTCACTGCAGCTACAGTCCTATAGACCCTAAGAATCCATGTTATAGCAGCTATCTTCAGATATCTATACAGGAAAGCAAAAACATGAATGTTTCCTTTAGTGCTTGACAACTTGTCCAATATTCTCCAGTGCAAGAAATTCAGTAACATGTCATTGTGATGACTTCTTTTTATATATATATATTTCCCTACCATTACATTGAAGGATTAAGAATGATTAAGAATTGAAAGGAGCCAGAATTCTGACAAAATAGACATTTCTTTGTGAAAAGATAAGAATCTTCTAGCCAGTTCTTAAATGGAAATGGCATAAAAGTAATCTCTCTGGGTGCTGTGTAACATGTGAGCAAGGAGCCACCTGGGCCAGAAAGAAAGAGAGCTCTACCGCTGTTCCACTTATGAACATGTGTATAGTGGAAACAGGCATCGCTGACTGTTATATCGCTAATGGGAACAGATGGCTCTTTCGAAAGAAACTTCCGGCACTGGATGAAAGTTAATAGCCAAGGAATCATAACATAACATTAAGTACTTTCTACTAGCCTGAATAATGGAGTGAGCTCGAAGAGTACTTTTACCAAATTCATTCTCTGGATAGAGAACTGGCAGCATTAGGGTGGTTTTGTAATTCCCCCCTCCCAAAAGATATACTGTAAGAACAGTCCATTTATTTGCAAATATATAGGCATAGCCCACTGTAAGCAAACAGACTTCTGAAAATAAGCAGTGAAACCACTGATCCTACACCAAATTCCCCACAGCAACAGAGTGCCTCCCTCAATGCTCCTGCCAAATCCAGTTAACTCTGGCAAAATAAAACCACCCCCACCCCCTGTAAGCTGCCTTCTGTGTTTGAATTACAAACTGGCTCCAAATAGTTTATCTGGCCACCCCACACCCCCATATTTAAAAAAGAAAAACCTACACAAACCAAAACAAAACAAAAGCCCAAATCTTTAAGAAACATGGAAGTGATTTTGCCACATCTTTGACGAGTCATCAGCCATCCAAGAACAGACCTGTTCATTACAACCAGGTAAGTCATGGCAGTGTTATTTTGCACATGGTGTGTGCATGTGTGTGTGCCTTTTTTCTGTAACTGGGAAAATGTTGATGCATCTCTGCTCAGATTTTCATAGGACCTGAGAAGGTACCTGCCACAAGCCAGGTCTTCCTGCTCCAGAAATACAAACTATGAAAAAATGTGACAGAGAAGTAAGAGAGAGAGAGAGAGAGTTTTAAATGTAACCTGTTACTGTGCAGGCTGCAGCATGGTCTAAGATGAGACAAAGTCCACATACCTACTGGTGCCTTTAGATGTGAGTGGCCATTTCTCCCACTGCAAGGTTGCATTGCTTCTCCATCACTCATTGTACTTACTACTGCAGTATCAGAGGGACAGTACCAGGAAAAAAAATATTGGGGGACACTGACCAAGAAAAGTACATTTTGAGGGCAGTTTTGTTTCATATTCTAAATGAAATTTTTTAAAAATTAGGGATGAAATGAGAAGTCATAAGCTAATTCGTCCAGAGATCATTCCCTTTGCCCCACCTAAAATATCTCCTTATATCAGTGCTTCCCAACCTTAGGTGCCAAGATGTTCTTGGAGTACAATTCCCAGAAATCCTGGCCAGCACAGCTAGTGTTGAAGGCTTCTGGGAGTTTCAATCCAAGAACATCTGGTGACCCCAGTTTGAGAACCACTGCCTTGCATTGTCTGCACAGGAGCAGGAATAATATCCCTGTAGTGATTAGGAGAAAGTAACTCTTATAGTGCTGCTTGCAACAGAATATTTGTTCAAATATCTAACTTGTTTTAGTGCCTTTGGAAGTGATGAGAATTTATTCTGAGGAGAAATATGAGGAAGAGCTGATCTTTATGAAGGAAAGTAGTACTGCTGCTCTCCAGATAGCCCTCCCTGTGGCATTGAATTTTTAGGGATACGCTTACATAGGCCTGTGATGTTGCTGAGAGAAATTAGAGAGAAGAAAAAGTGAACAGAAGGTAATTCGTGGTGCTATGACATGAACTGACATCAGGCCAATCATGATAAATTGGGGGTAGTGAAAGTAGGCCATGCCTGGAGAAAACAAACACCATCACCAACCCTATCAAGATCTAAAAGAAATAATCCACCTGACAAGTAAATTCTAAGACTAGGAAGACTCCAATAGGATGAGAAAATAGAGAAAACTGACAGAAGGAAAGACAGCGTGAGAGTCTGCGAGGGGGAGTCAGAAAGTGGGGAGAATGCTCTTACAGAAATAGGAAAATTGGCGACTACATTTTCAGAAGAACAGTTGAAAATTCATTGTATTAGGAAAATTATTTGCAAGATACATGCACATTAGGTGAAACTACCTAGAAAACTCATGTGTAGGAAAAATCTGCACAAAAATATCCTATTTTCAAACAAGATTCTAAGTGTTCAAGGTGAACTAAATTTAAGACTGGAGAAATTCTAAAAATATGGGATAAAGCAATCCAGGGGATAGCTTTAGATTACCTGGATCTCTGTGTGGACCTGTAACCATATAGGAAGGTGTTCACATGTGACCACCCCCCCCCCCCAATGCACACTTATGCCCCCATGATTAGAGTGTGGCCCCTTCATGTTTCCTGATTATCTGGATTAGAACTGAGAGTTGCAATAAGGGGGATTCCAGCCTGGCCTCCGAAACCAGATCTCAAGAAACCACCAATCAGCTGCAAGCCTTGGTTTCTAATCTGAGATATACACATGCAACCAAACACCACTGTCCCTTTATCATAGAACCTTCCATGAATGTTTTACCATGTCGGCTCTGTGTTCTAACTCTTACATCTGATGAAGTAAACTTGATCCATAAAAGCTTACAATAAATATAGCAGTTAGTTTTTAAGGTGCCACAAAGTCTTCATTTTTGTCTTTGTTTCTGTTGTGTGTTTCTTGTTGACATACAGGCTGTGTTTACTTGTGGGCAGAGAGGGAAGGAAGGTTATGTGCTTATTTAGAACAGATCACAGAAGACACCGCACTGTATTAGAGTTTTGAGAATGACAGGATGGGATATAATTGTTTCAATGCCAAGCTTGTCAGGCTAGATCAGGGGGCATCTGTCAGAGGCTATTCCCTTCAACTAGCGACTGAACAGCTGAAACATAAACAGTAAAACCACTTCATCTCGAGTAAAGCTTGCATTGTTGGCCAACGCTGTGTTAAATGGCCATGTATGTGTATGTCCGTGTGTGCATGCTAAATCAATAAACTGTAAAAAAGTGTTGAAAAGTTCCCCATGATTCACTTGGTCTTCTCTAGTTGTACCTACCAATTTATGCTTTGTTCCTTATTGTATTATTTATTCCAAGCATTTTAACTTGTATTTTCTTCTGAAACTCTGCATCTGAAAACAGGGAGCAGATTGCAGATCAACACAAATGAAGATAATTCTGACCCAGGATCTATAAACCTATTTATTTATTTATTTATTTATTTATTTATTTATTTATTTATTTATTTATTTATTTATTTATTTATTTATTTATTATACTTATATCCCGCCCATCTAGTCTTTGACTACTCTGGGCGGCTCACAACAAGTGGAATAAAAACAATTAAAATATAACAACAATATAACAACCTAAGAAAAATCTACACTTTAACTGCAGAGGATTTTTTTACTATAGGTTCATGCATTCAGCATGCCATGCAACTGACTGTGCTGCAAAAAATATGTCTGCAGCAGTGGTCCTAAGGCAGTATGCCTGGCTCCACTCAGCTGGCCTTTCTGAGGATTCAAGGGCCAGAATAGAAGATCTACTTTTCAATGGAGAAGGGCTCTTTAATGAAAGAACAGATGACATAATGGACAATTTACACAAAAAAAGAAACCGTGCTGAAAGCATGGCCTTTTATCCCCAATAACATTAATGACAGTATAGGCCTTACTAGAGATGGCTATCACCACACTTCTCGTCTAAATTTCCATCTGATCAACAGAAGTCCCCACCCTCATCATCTTCATGTTATTACAGGCAACAATCTCAATGTCAGAGATAGAAACAACAAAACACCTCCAAACAGCATGAAATGAAGTCAAAACAGCACCTTTGACTACTTATGGACCAAGATCCTCACACCACTGATCCCTTTTCTAGAAGACATCATACCATTTTTAGCACCATTCTTCACCACCTGGCGCACTGTCACCAATGACAAATGAGGTGCAACTATAATTGAATAGGGCTGTGCCACAGAATTTATATCTCTCTCCTTTTACAGGTCTCTTCAGACCTATGACACTATCTCAAATATTGGAGGGCAAAAAATCTTTCCCCTGAGGAAAGATGCTGTCCAACCTGCTCCACCAGTTATGCTTTCCACAGGATTCTACTCTCATTATTTTATGGAACCAAAGAAGCGTGGAGGTCTGAGACCTATTTTGGACCTGAGAAATGTAAACTTTCTTACATAGACACAAAGAATTTCAGAAAGGTGATGCTAGAAACACTACTGCTACTTCTCAAGAAGAGAGACTGGTTTGCTGTAACAGATCTCAAGGACACTTATTTCCATATTACTATACATTCCAACCATCGTCGTTTCCTGCATTTTGCATTGGGCAAGGATATCTACCAGTTCAAAGCACTTCCTTTTGATCTTTCTATAGCACCCAAAGTCTTCACCCAATTGCCAGTTACCTCAGACTCTGCAGCATAATGTTTTTTCTGTACATAGATGCTTAATTGTTGCCAAGTCCAGAGCAAGCTGGAAAAAGGCATCTCTTTCACTTTATGTCTCCTGAGAATCTCAGACTTCTGGTGAACCTAGGAAAACTGATTTCAAAACATCAGAAAGTTCATTACATTGGTGTACTTCTGAACTCTAGAACTACAAGGGCATACTTACCTCAAGACAGGATGCAGAAACTGCTATTTTTGATAAAGGAATTCAAAACAAATATTAGAAAAAATCAGGACACGGCTGCATGGTTCCCAAAACAATACAAATGCAGGAATGGGTGATACTTTTATTGGACCACTAAAAAAATAAAAACAAAAAGGACCCCCAAGACAAACAAACAAACAAAAACCAGTTAGCTTTTGATGATAATTCATCTTCTTCAGGCTGTACACAAAGTTCTTGTAGGTAGTTCCAAAATTATATGCTGTTATTAAAGTCCCAAAGTCTCATGGCCATTAATGGGGCCAGGTTTAGCTTCTTAGATGGAAATAGCTGCAGTCTGCAAGGGGCCTATGGGGTGTGTGTGGCTTCAAACCCCTCCTCAGCCAGTAGTTTGGAATTTATCACCCAGCTCTTTAAATTAAGGGCCGCCAAGCACTCTGAACCCCCCTCATTTCCCCCTTCCATCTTCTTTTTGAAACTCAAAGAATTTCTATTTGGTTAGGGAAAACAAGATAACCCAGAAGCATGTCAAACCTCCATCAGATCAACAATGTCCATAATCCCACACACATAGTTGAAGATGAGATCACTCCAAGCTTGGTATCTGACTCTTTTGATCTGTTGACAAAGAACAACTCCAAGATTTTGGTTGTGACTCTGGAATTAGGTCTACAACTTCAGTGGTGGACCAAAGTACCCAAACTAACCATGCGAAGGCCATTCAAACATCTCAGGCACAAAATTCAAGTGAAAAGTAATGTAAGTCTCACAGGCTGAGGTGCCCACTGCCTGGATTGCCAAGTCCATGCCCTGTGGTCTAATAAAGAAAGAAACATGTACATAAACAAACAGAAGTTGCTGGCAGTAATGAAATCCTTTGAGGCATTTGAAACAATAATTTCAGGCAAACGATGCAGCGTTTGGGAGAGCAGTAAATTCGTCTGTCTTACAATGACATCCCACCGCCCAGTAAGTGAGCTTGTCAATCAGCCACATGTGTCATTCACATGAAGAAGATGAACAGGTTACTTACCTAACTGTGGTTGTTCAACTGGTAATCTATGAATTCATACAACCCAGCCATCCTCCCCTCAGTCTGCCTTACTAGTAGTTCACTTCTTGCACAGTGGCAGACTGTGGGAACTGAGGCTTAGCTGCTAGGCACAGGGATATGTACAGAGGGTGCTGCTCTAGTGTTTCTTTCTTTAAGCTCTAGAATGTTCCAATGAGTTTTAGGTAGGCACAGAACCATCCACATGTGTGAATTCACAAACAACCACTTGAAGAACACACAATTACAGGTAAGTAACTTGTTCTTTTCATCAAATATTGGGTGTTTACTCCACTGTTTGGAGCACTATTGGGATGGGATGGTGGACTCTTAAAGATGACGATCAGATGATGTCTTTGTTACAGCACACCAGCCTGCACCAGAGCATTCCTACCCGCACCTTTCTGGCATCTGTCAAAGGGGATCACTCTGGTTTGGATTGGTTCCAGTGCTGGAACTGATTCAAAGCAAACTTCCAGTTTAAATTTGCCAATATCATGAAGTGGCTTATAGGTGATATTGGCAGGATATTGGCGAATTAATCACCAGACAAAGCTATGACCCCCCCCCCCAAACCGGTATATAGATTACCATATTTTTCCATGTATAAGATGATACTTTTGTCTAAAATATTTAGATTAAAAATGTAGGGTCATCTTATGCACGGAAGTAAGGAGGGGGGAGGGATCAAAGTGCTTTGATCTCTGCTTTCCCCCTCCACTTTTTGCGAAGAAAGTGGAGGGGGAAAGCACTTTCTTCGCAAGAAAGTGGAGGGGGAAAGCAGGAATCAACAAAGCGATTCATCAAAGCAATTCCTGCTTTCCACCTCCACTTTCTTGCAAGAAAAGTACTTTCCCCCTCCACTTTCTTCAGAAGAAAGTGGAGGGGGAAAGCAGGAATCGCTTTGATGAATTGCTTTGATTATTCCTGCTTTCCCCCTCCACTTTCTTCAGAAGAAAGTGGAGGGGGGAAAGCACTTTCTTCGCAAGAAAGTGGAGGGGGAAAGCAGGAATCAAAACGTTTTGATCCCTGCCTTCCCCCTCCACTTTCTTATGAAGAAAGAAATTCTGGGTTAGAAAAGTGGGGGGGGGGGGCGTCTTATACGTGGAAGCGTATTATACATGGGGAAATATAGTATCACTGATGCACAACCTCAGTTATTTAAAAAAATACATTTTTAAAAAAAAAATTGCCTCATCTTAAAGGGCCAATTGAGAAACTTCGTGCAGTCAAATCCATGGCAGTGGCTTCAGATGCAGGCAATTTCTCAACCAGCTCTTTAAGAGAAAACAAAAGTTTTTTTATTTTATTTTTTTACTGATGCAGTGCATCAGATATAGTCTATATAAAGTTAAAAAAAATCCCACTTCTGCCCTCTGCCGAGCAGAAAAGTAATTAATTTGCAATAACATGAAGTGGCTGATATTGGCAGGAGCTATTTCCGTGTGAATGGTCAGGCTTGATTAGATCATTTTAATCAAGCCCAGCCATTCCAAAGTGGCACACACTACATTACTCCCTGCATCAAGCTGCACCGAGACATGGACACAAATAAACTTAGTGGCAATTCATATTATAGTATGGTCGAATATTAAAGTTTTAAATGGAGAGGAGATCCCCAACTGGACAAAAGTCCTGTGTTATGACTGAATTTGGGATAAATTTGGAGAGTCTGAAAATTCTTCACATATCCATATGCTTCTCTCCGCCCTAAAATGTAAAACACACAACAACAATATCAAAAGACAGTGGGACGAGGAAGGAAGAGAACTGCAGACTAAAACATCACTTCTTAAAGTTAACAAGGTTCCTTTATTTTCCAGTTGGAACATTAACATATCAGTGTGTGGAGGAGCCAAAGGCAGCTAGTATTTCAAGAGAGCCAATAGCCCCACTCTCTGTTTTCTCCTCTGTTCCCATATGATGGCATGGCTCCTGCCTAAGGACAGCTGAAGGAGGGAGAAGCCTGTTGAAGCTGGCATCTCAGTAGAACCAAAAGACAGAAGTGTGCAAGAGAGGCACACATTTTGTTGAATAGCCTGTTTCTTATTTTTATTTTATTCTTAACAGCAACAGGATAAATCACATAATCACTGCCTATTCAATGAGTGGTGAGTGTATGAGTGAATGGGATCATTGTCTGTGTGGTGTTGTATAGAGATTCCGTGTATAAAAAATGAAAGAGAATTTGTACATAAAACATTACAAATTTAATAGAAAATTAAAAGGAACAAAACATGGGCATTATCTGGAGAAAAAGATGGGTGCCCCTATGTCATGTTGGGGTCAGCCACCTTTTTTCTGTGCAATGTTGTGTGAAGCCATCTTTTATTGTCTGATATACTGGATGTCAACTCCCCAAAGCCCAGACAGCATGGCCAATGGTCAGGGATTTCAGGAATCCAAATACAAAACATTTGGACAAGCAAATTTTGAGAACCAGGATGCAAATTCTCCACCCAGAAGAAACCTCCTAGCATCACTATAGTTGAGAAGGTGTTGGCCTCAGAGAATTTCACAGGAACTGGACAACAGCACATCAGTATCTTAAAGACTGAATCATAAGTTATTCTCATTTTTCTTTCATAGTAATGGGACTGTAGTCTCATCTGGAGGCCCTTGAACTTGTGGTAAAGAACAATCTTTCCCATGCCTTACCTGGGCCTGGAGAAAGCATACCAAAGTATGACCTATGAGGGCTTTCTTCTATTTCCTTGGTGCATTTCCTGTGCTTCTTAGAATATGTGGACTTCTTCCAGTGACCCAGCAAGCAGAAGGACAGCCTCACCTCATCATGAGCACAGAATCAATTTAACAAACCTATATTATTTTGCATGATAAGTGTTAAAAACATAATTCAGTCTGCTCTGATCTTATTCAATATATTAAAACATAGTAGTCTTAGAATTAAAACTTCTGGGAGATTAATAGAGAAAGAGAATTTTTAAACAAGTATTTATAATCCTTAAAAGTACTTTTGTTCAGGACACTGGAGTTGTTCATATAAAAGTTCAGATTTCAGATATAATGTTGAAAGATGAGAAATGTGTTGGAATGCTGGATAGCTCAGTGGTTTAGGGATCTGGTTGGGAGTTCGATTCCCCACTGGGCCTCCTTTTCAGGGACTGGACAATGATTCATAGGGTCCCTTCCAGCTCTGCAGTTCTAAGATTATTATTATTAGTAATGGATTTTCTATGTTAAACATACTAATGCCTACTAACTCCTACTAAAGACGATAGAAGACCTGAAGCTGAATCTAATGGAAACAAAATCCCTTTCTCGATTTCTGATAGCTATATTTATTTATTTTTATGCGAGTTTCGGGAGAAAATGTTGTGAACCTTTGAAAAATGATTAATGATCCACATTTCATTGGATCTTCTGCTCAGTCATCTTTTTCAGTACCAAGGACAGATGACGAATTTCATTTTAATGAGAAAACAAAAAACAAAACAAAAACACCCTGGAAAAATACGATCTGAAGTAATTTCAAAAACAATCAATTTTCTCCTTCCAAAACAGATTTGCTCATGGTTACTGCCAAAATGTTTTGAAAAATCCATGCACTAGAGGCTAACAGTAATGTATCTTCTTCATGGATGTGTCTAAGCATTTGAAACAATCAAGGAAAATTATGTGGCCTCAGCAACATATTTAGATGAAAACATGCAGAAGAAATATTTACAGTGCAGAGTTTTGCATGTTTATTGGAAGTCAAGTCCCTATTTTTAGTGTAACTTATTCCCAAGGCATAAGTGGATATAACTGCAGGTCTAAGTAGAATCTTCTGCATAATTTATTTATTGTTTGGTGGAAATCATAGGTAGCAGTTTCTTAATCGACTCTGAGAAATTAGTTACACTTAAGTAAGTATGGAATTACTTGATTCAGATTAAGTGGGCAGTAAGTGAAATACGGTACTGTCCACACTGGAGTTTTGATTCATATAGGCAGTTGATTTGCTTCTACATCTTTTTTTTAAAAAGCCCTCCTTGTGGATGCACTCATACCTAATGTATGTAGTGTGTATGTATAGCCAGTCATGAGTCCAGACCATTTGAATGAACACTGGATCACATGCTTATGTGGTCCCATGCCTAGCTGCTGGCAGGTTGGACCTTGTACTCACTATCTACTATCATAAAATGAACAATGATCACTCTTGTGTGTTCTGGAGCATTGACAAGGCACATAATGGCTGAAATCCTGTTGAGGAGGTGTGCATTGTAAATGGCAATGGTGTCATCAGTCTACAACGTTAACCTTTAATGTAATGTAATTTACTTTAATGTTTCTTAAATTAAACATTAAGGAGCCTTGTGGTGCAGTGGTTAAACTGCTGTCCTGCAGCCAAAACTCTCCCCATGACCCAGGTTAAATCTCAGGTAGCTGACTGGAGGTTCACTCAGCCCTCCATCTTTTCAAGAGTGGTAAATTGAGTACCCAGCTTGCGGGGGGCGGGACACTGTTTGGTCTGCAAAGTTAAATTATAAACTGCCCAGAGAGTGCTTTAAGAGCTCTAGGGTGGTAATACAAGTAGCATGCTTTGCTTTTTTTTTTTTTAATGCAGCCCCCTGGGTTTCAAGGCTAACTAAGGATCCTTTTTGACTGGGAAGAGAAGACTTTAATATCCAAAATTTATCACCACTGTTCCTACCACCAGGTTTCATTTGGAATTGTCTCATCATAGCATTCACAAGGTAAGAAATATTCAGAGGTGGTTTTCCATTGCCTTGTTCTGTGCAATACTGACAAAAATTAGCTTGAATGTCACTGCCATTGTCTATGAAAGACCCTTTGCCAATGTCCCCTTCCACTACTGCTCCTGCTCTATAGCTGCTCTTCAGGAGTTTCTCCACCACCATCAACATTAGAACTGTCCACTCTCTTCTGCTCATGTGACCATCAGTCCTGAAGAGGGTAGATGCATCTTAGTCTGATGCGTCATCTTTGATCTTTCTACCTTGGGTGACCCTGCTAGGAATCCAGATTCATAATGGAGTCTAGCCTCCTGCCGACACTGCCGTTGGCTTCCCTGACACATTCAGATCCCCTCAATACGTTGAGGTATGCATCCCGGAGATGGAAGTAACCTCTAGTAACTTCTGATGTCTTGTCACTGTTCAGCAGTCATTTAAGAGAATCTACAGGATCTTAACCATTGGGCACAGAAAGGAATATTGCTGCATACCACACTTGACCTCTTCTCTATTTCCCATGGGCACTACACCTCCCAAGATGAGGGCCCACTTAAGTAGGATGCAGTAGTATTCTGGGCAGTGAGGTGTGGATGCTGTGATGGGTACTGAGGCAGCATTGTGAGAATTTTGCCAAATTGATGTCACAATTACAAACTAGAGGGCATAAACTGTAGATCATATAACATGCCTCATTAAATAGCTTTTTAAAGTCAGGCTTATTTGCACTGCACTCCTTTGAGAGAAGGATCATTCAGTTAAACTACATAATCACACATCTAGTAAAGACTGCCTATGAAGGGTCACAAGAGTCCTTGTTGGGTGGCGTAGAGAGATGCACTAACTCCCTGCTTTTATTGATTGATTCTATTTTTGTACATACTTACTGCAGGGGTCAGTGTGTAACCCTACCTCTTTTTTTGTTTCTAGATAATTGTCCCCTGAGGTTGCATTTGATGAATTTTTATTTCATTTTCCTTAAAAAAAAAAGTGCCTTGCTACAAGATAGATGTTTTTGATTAAAAAACCCAACAGTCTCCAATAAAAATGCCATCTTGTTTTTTAAAGGATACGTAAGACAGTAATAGGTCCCTATAGGGGTACCACACAACAACATCACCCCAGCCTTTCCTTGCAACATGGAGCGCAGTCTTGTAAGGCAAAACGGGTTGGGTTTTCTGCCAACTGCCAATGAAAAGGGATAGATGGCTGTGTTTGCAAACATGGTCTGTTGCAATGGGTATCGCACTGAGTAACAACATGGGTGTGGGAAGACTCACCCAGCACTGAAAAAAAAATGTGGGGTGAGTAGTGAAAGCACATGTCTGCTTTCACCCATGGATCAACATACTGAGAACATCAGGCAAGCAGGGTTGACTATTAGGGTAAAGAAGCAATCTTGAATTCCAAGTAGACATGGGATATTCATATTCATATCCCAATGGATACAAATACAAATATTGGCACCATAGGTGCCAGCCAAAACCAAAGCCCTCCCCCCAGAACCTGCTGGTCCACTTACCGCTCTCCGTGCAGTGCACGCAGCCATCGTCAGTCACATAGCACCAATTGCAGAAGTAGCCCAGCTGGTGCTTCTCCACCTCTCTGCATAGCTGACCACTCAGCAGCTGAGCAAGGAGACTCATCATCCCACTTCCTTGCCGGAGTGGTTGGCTGTGTGGAGAGGCGGAGAAGTGCTAGCTGTGCTACTTCCGCAATTGGCACTATGTGACTGACAACGGCCCCGAGCGCCGCACGGACAGCGGTAAGTGGACTGGCTGGTTCTAGTGGGAGGGTTTGGTGTCTGATGGCACCTATGGTGCCGATATTCATATTCGCATACCTTGGCATCTAAAAACGAATATCCCATGTCTAATTACCAGTCTTGTGAATTAGGGTCATATCCAGGTGCTCCTCAATGGAGGCCTTTGGGGGATGAGTTAGAGAGCTTTTAACAGATGTCTCTCTTGGTTGCACATCCATTAAGAAATTAAGGACTTGGGGTGCATGAAATTTGAAAATCAGTTGCTGGATTATTCTATGCTTCTGTGAGCTTGGGAAACTGCCTTCACTGGCACAGGCTGGGGTGGAAACGGACCATTTGAACCTTAATATAATCTCCCACCATTGAACACTTCAAAGGAAGGATTATGCTGGGGAGGAGAAGCCTCCATGATTGTCTTTATCAGAGGATGTATCAAAACTGCCCCAACAGGACACTAATGCCTGATGTGATCCCAACTTGAAAGAACTCAGCCTGCTTTGTTCCCAGAGAGCTATGTAGATTTGGGTGATGGGAATGATATCAAGTCAGGAAGCTGCCTTATCTCTCCACTCAGGTGTGAGTATAGATAGGGTAGATTAGCTTTATTATTTACTGGTGTGTTTTCTACCTGAATGCTTGAAAGCTTGTTTACACTTTGCTCCTACCTGTTGAAAGGTTATGTCTTGTAACTGTTTGAAATGTTTGCCCTTTTATCCTTTTGAATTGTTTTTTTCTTATTAATAAACTACAAAAGCAAGATGTTTCATTTTGAATTTGAAGCAAATTGTATCATTTTGATTGAGAGAGTTGAAGGTACTGAATCCAGTTCTAGCCTCATCCAGCTACTGGGATTTTTTGCCCTGTTTGTGTGTGGAAGTGGTGGCAGCTGCTTCACAAGATGGACGCTCTTGCTCTCAGTGCTTAACCTTAGGAATTACCTTTTTATGTTAAACTCTCCTGAGCACCTCAAAGTTTGGGAAACTAAACAGGTGTTGAGGGAGTGAGGTGATTCCAGTCAAGCTTCCACAGTCTCCACCACATCTGACTCATATTTGGGCACTGCCACCCTAAATTGTGGGAAGGTCTGACAGCCAATGCTCTTCAGATGCTGGTGCATGCTTTTCAGATACTTCCTGAGTAGGTGGAAGTTGTCTTTTGGTGGGAGAAACCTCCATGCTTATGATTTCAGTACGGCTTGCAACTCACTTTGATGAGGTGGTGGAGTCACTATAAATAGCCATCCCTACTTGTAGGGGACAGAAAGCCCCAGAAGGACAGAGTGGTGGTGGGGGGGCGAGAGAGAGAGAGAGAAAGGGAAGGGGCGCGCACACGCTCCCCTTCTCCTTTTGTTGTGGGAAGACAGGGAGGCATTTCATTTGGTTGCGTTTCTCAGCTCCTGGCAGGTCCTGGCCAACTGGGCGAGATAATGGGGGCATTAAACCACACCGCACTGGGATTCTTTGGGTGCTGTTTCTTGGACAGGCAGCTGTTTTAGTCTGTTTCCGAAGAGAAAAGTAAAAAAGTACACCCAAGTGCTGTGGTACCTTTCTTTGTCTTAAGGGGACTGGAAGACTTTGGTTTTGCTGTATTTTTGCTTGGTTTCTCTCTCTCGCTTTCTAGCAGTTGGCAGCTGAGTCCAACCGTGATGGGCTTAACAGATGCGATTGGACTAAAACTCCCATCCATCTGGGCTGTGTTGGCTGGCAAGGGCAAACTATAGTCTGGCCCCCCAACAGTCTGAGAGACAATGAACTGGCCCTGTTTTAAAAGTTTGAGGACCTCTGTCCCAACCTAACTCACTGAGTTATTCAGCTAGTAGGGGTCCACATAAAAGTATTATCACCATTGGAAGAACGTTGTATAGATTAAGAGCTTAATATGTATTGTAGTTGTATTAACAAATGATTATAAGCTGAACCCAGGTGACACGATGTTAAATAAGCATGGATGGATTTTATTATTATTATTATTATTATTATTATTATTATTATTATTATTATTATTATTATTATTATTATTATTATTATTAATAATAATAATAATAATAATAATAATAATAATAATAATAATAATAAATTTAAAAAAAAGTATTATCACCATAATTTACACAGTTACATTAAACCACTTGTGTTGATACTAAAAAAATGACATTTTTGTATAGTATTTAAGTTGTGAACAAAAAAAAAAAAGGGGGGGGGGAGGCCATATAGCTTAGCAAATAATTGTTGTTGTTGTTATTATATGCCATCAAGTTGGAACTGACTTATAGCCACCCTAATAGGGTTCTCAAGATAAATGAGATATGTAAGGAATGGTTTTACCAGTTCCACTCCCCCAGTCAGTTTCCATGGCTCAGCAGAAATTCAAACCCAGGCCTCCTGAGTCCTAGTCCAACACCCGGTCCACTACACCATACTGGGTATCCTCAGCAAATAATAAGACTATAGATTCACATCATCCAAATATTAATACTTTCTTATGGTGCAATATGTTTTGGTTTTTTAAGAATGCAACATGTAAATAGATCTTACACTTTACAGTCATGTGTTTTATCCATTTCCTAGTTAGCTAGGAATGTCTAGAAGAAATAAACCACGCAATGTTGATTCTGAGCAATTAGGCCTTATTCTGGAAATAATGTGTATGCATAGTAAATAAATTATAACATCTCGTGATTTTTCTGAAAATGCTAAAATGAGCAGACTGATTCTATATTTACTCAGTCAACCCTCTCTAGTTCAGCAGGGCTTATTCAAGTATACATACATGGGATTGCAGACTTAGCTTAAGCAAATAGAAAACCATTTAGCACATGGAAATACTCAAATGGATTTTAATTATTCTGAACTGTAATCATCCTGACAAAACATGGAGAATGTACAACAAAGGAAAACTCATTCGCAGAATAAACCAACAAACTTGACAGTAGCTTTTTAATTTTCAAACCACAGTACAAGCACATGAATGTTCTTGACTGCATCCTACTTCTGGACTTCCCGAAGGCATCTGCTTGGCCATTATGAACTATTTTGTCTTTTGTTTAAATCCAACTGTGTTCTTATTATATTCTTACCAAGTTCATCTTGTAATGGAGAAGACTGAAGCCACATAGAATATGTTCTTCAAATCACTGTTTTTCAAATTCTGCCCCAATCAGGATGGTACTCAAACCTTAATAATTATAGAAATAAATCACATTGAGCAGGAATTTTTAGGAATCGAAAAAGAGAAAATTAATTGATGATTGTAGTCTTGAAATATTGGAAGGACTGTCATGCAGAGGATGGACTTCTTTGCACTAGAGGACAGCACAACTAGAACCAAAGAGGTTGGGAATTAGATTTCACCTGAACATTAGGAAGAATTTTCAAATTATAAAAGCTGTTCAAAAGTGAAACACACTGCCTTGGGAAGCAGTGGGCTCTCCTTTATAGAAAGCACTTAAGCAGAGTTTGGATGGTCATCAGTCAGAGATACTTCTGTGGCACCCTGCAGAGTAGACACTGCATCTCGTAAGGCCAGGTGAATGCCAAGATGTGGTGATGAGGAAAAGATGGCTCAGTGGGTGCTGTTGTAGACCCAGTTCCTGATTAGTATGTTAATAATTCAAAGAAATCAGTTGTATGTTGTTTGGCAGCCCTATGTGCAAGAGCACCTATTGTACACAGTGTTAGGAAGCCATCTACACATGGCACATAAACCCAGTTTTGGGACAGACACAAAGTTGATCTTGTACTGCAAAGGAGATGTTCAAACCCAAGCCCCTTGCCCAGGCTGCATCTGCACCTTTACACTGGTACAAGGGACTGCATATTTCAAAGATGTTACTCAGAGAAAACAAGCCAGTAGAGCATAAAAGGAAGAAACTCCAGCACTTTTATCCAGGGCCAGGTTGTAGAATTATCTCAGCTCTCCCTGCCTGGCCCAGTTCTCAGGATTAATTAATATGGGTTTGATCTGGAGGATATCTTTAACACTGTTTAATCACCATCATATCTCATAGCTATACCGACCAGCAATGAAACAGCAGTGCATGACTACAGTCGCTGTCCTCTTCTCCCCAGCATTTAAATCCACCTGGACAGGGAAAGTACAGCTTCTAAACTGTCAGAAACTGTGAATTCAGAATAAATCTGAATGAGCGCCACCTTTTCTTCTGTCAGGGCTCCAGCGTTTGTATCTCTTCCTCACGAGGTTGGCTGGGTCAAGGGGGATAAAGTCACCTAGAGAGGGTCACCAGCTCCCCACCTCTGCCCTGCCAGTGTCACTTAACAAGAGGGAGAGTAAACCGCACGCGACTCAGTGGGACTTGCTTCTGAGCCAGGGCTGCGCGTGTAACCCCAAAAGAGTCCGGCCTGTCAAGGGCAGCGAGGAGGTCCACCCATGACACCATCACGCCTCTAACCCTTTCAGGCAGATCAGCCTCCCTTCCCTCCTCGTCCTCTTCGGACCCTTTCGTCCCAGTCTCGGCCCCGCCCCTCCTGCCTAACGTCAAAGCCGTCTGGCCAATGAGCCGGGGCGGCCCCTTTGGAGGGGGCCGGGCGGTGGCGGAGGACGAGGAAGCAGGCCGAGCCAATGGACTGGAAGGATGCTTCCCGAAGCGAAAAAGCCAGGCGGCGGCGGCGGCAGCTCCTCCTCCTCCGGCCCGGCCCATCCCCCGGCATCAGCAGGCGAGCGAGGAGAGTTCCGCGCTCGGGTGCGAGATGCCGCTCGGGCTCCTTCTAGCTGCAGGTAAAGCCCGTTTGAGGCGGGCGGGATCCCGAGAGGCCGGGGCTGGCGGAGGATCGGAGGGCGTCCCTCGGCAGGCAGGCAGGCAGGCATCCTTGGGCTTCCCCGACCGAGCCCTCCTCTGCGGCAGAGGCGGCTCGCCGCGAGCACCCCACCTAGAAAGAGCGCACTCCCAAGACAAAAGGAAGCACGCGAGACACAACAAAAGCGGCCGAGGGAGGGAGGGAGGGATCCGGCCCAAATAACTTCGGGATGGACTTGCTTCACTGCTTCCAGTCTCAACTCCCCGAGTGTTCCCCTTTTCTGCCGGAGTTGCTGGCGGTGTCTCCCAGCCCACCCCGAGCGGTGCAGTCGCTCCAGTTGCCTCTCGGTGGTGAGGAACGTGTTACCTGCCCGGGTGCGCGGTGGGGAAATGCAGGCTCCAGCCCTCGGCGCGAATCAGCCCCGTTAAACTCGGGAGGGGAAACTTGCTCCGAGAACAGGATGCGCCGGATCGACAGGGTGGTCGGTCCCCGTTTTAGCCGTCGTGGGTAGCCAGGTCTTCCTGCACTGGGCTGAGCCACCTGTGTCTCTAAGGGCACAACTGGACCTTCAGTGCTTAGCCTTTTGTGTGCAGGCGCAATCCTTGGCTCCCCCCCTTATATACAAAGGGCTCGGGTTTCTTGTTTGGGATAAGCACAAGGATTTATTTCCAAGAGAAATAATATGATGGATTTTTTTTTTTTTAAAGATCTACTGTTAAGCCTACTTTATGAATGATTTGGAAACTCGGTTTACACTTAGTGGGAACTGCCGGCTGGCAATATCTTGCGAGAAGCAAGATGGAAGAGTCGTTGTAAGAAAGAAGCGAATACAGATCATTGAAGTGATCCTGTATGAATTTCGGATGGCCCGTCAGGAAAAAGTAGAAGGCATTATCCAACCCTTGTAAAAAGCTACAGGGGAGGGGGAGAGAAAGAAAAGAGAGCCTGTAGGCCTGTGCATGTTTATTTGGGAGTAGGCTCCATTGAATGCAGTGGAGCTTACTTTAGAGTAGACAGTTATTGGATTGCACTGTGTCTCCAAAAATTTGGGAAGCTAAAATCACTGAGGAAGCTAAAGATGTAGGATTTCACTGCATGCAGGATTCCTGCACCAGACTTGTGCACAGTAATTCAACTTGTTTAAAGAGATTTGCAGACATGGTGTGTGTGTGAGAGAAAGAAAGAAAAGAATCCTCTGGAAAGAACATCAGAACTTTTCAAGGGAAAGGCAGGACGTATACTTATAGTGATACATCTATTTTTTTCTCCCTATTTTTTTTTAAAGAGATGGCACTCTTATGTTGTGGTGATTGGAGGAGGATACCTGTATAGCCTGCTCCTCTATACCTTTGCTGGCTATTGTGTTGTTTTAGTTCCTGCTTTTGGAAAAAAAAATCAATAGCTTCACCTTTTTTTTTTAACCCAGTAGGTTGGTTTTAAGACATATGGGAATATTAGCATATTGCCACAAAGGTTCCTATTAGCTCTTGTATGCCACTTCATGTAATTTTTATGAGTACTACTACCACGCGGAACATTACTATAGT
The DNA here is from genome assembly GCA_037013535.1 of Intellagama lesueurii. Taxonomy (NCBI): domain Eukaryota; kingdom Metazoa; phylum Chordata; class Lepidosauria; order Squamata; family Agamidae; genus Intellagama; species Intellagama lesueurii. The sequence goes on from JBAJHW010000003.1 coordinate 106,641,566, forward strand.
TACAAGGGCTGAGCTTTGAACTGAATTAGTACTTGTGTAATACTAGTTCATTCAGTGCATAACATCCAGCAAGCCCTTTGCTTTCGCTACATAGTGCTTGCCATTTTTCAGAAGTTCAATTATGATTTGTTTCATTTTGTTTTGTTTTCCAAGCTAGGGAACAAGAATACAAAACCTTGTCATTCAGCACAGTGATTGCAAAAGTCAAAAATCTAAGAATGTTCTTTATGTAATAGTCTCTGGCATCAGTCCTGGGGCTTAGGATGGAAGCCTTTGAAATCTGGTTCCCAGCATTTCAAAATTTAGTGGAGGGGAATTACTTGTGAGTAAATAAACCCTACAGCATATACTGAAAATACTTTAGTTGAAGAGTTGCAGGGTTTTTTTTTTTTTTCTGAAACAGGAAGCTATCTCTGGGATAGTAGGCCTAAAGGTAAGGGAGGTGCATGAAGGAAGGAAGGTACATTTTTAGAAAATAATTTGCAATCAGTTTCAGATATAACTCTATCATACCAGCAAGAGCTTAGTTTTCTGTCTGTATTTGCAGACTTTAGGAAGGGATATGTTATATATGCCATGAGGGTAGCCAACCCCATCAATTGAGATGGTACCCAGAGAGAGAAAGAGAGACTTAAGCCAAAGGAATTTGTTGTAGGACAAAGAAATTATTTTGGCTATTTGACATCCCTAGTGGCATAAACAGTTTTACTTTTCAACATTTATGGAGTTTATCAGGTTGTTACTGCTTATAACTGTAAGATGTAGAAGGCCTAAAAACATGGCTGTTGTAAGCATTACATCTCGTGTCAGAGTTGCCCTTTCTGCGACAGGATGATTTCTTATTGAACTCAACATGAGTGCTTGAAAATGTCATGAGGAAGGTTCTCAAGATTCACATTGCGATTCTCGTGGCCTCTAATATTTGAAACAACCTTGTCTGTAGGGAACAGTAAACTTTATGTGGAGATTTTTAACATCAGCAGCTCTCCTTTCCTCACCTGAGTGCATACCAGAGTGCCCTGTAACCAGGGTGGATTTGATTTAAATCATGATTTAAATTTTAAAATAATTATTTTTGATTATTTAAATAAGAAACCATGCTTTAAATTTAAACCATGATTTAAATCAATTTGATTTTAAAAATCATTGATTTTTTTTTATCCACCCTGCTTATAACTCCAGGAAATCTGACAAGGTAGCTTTGTGGGTAAAAGATTTCAGGATGCTATCATGAGAAGACACCCAAGACCTGAAGAGCAGATTTAGTTTTCATTTGCTCCTCTGTTCATTAGTGATTGATAGACCCATCTTTCCAAATCCATTTCTGAATTATTTGGGAATAAATAAATTAATTTCCTTTTGTGAATCCCTGTCTCATTGTTGATAATGAGGCAACATTAAGTGAAATGGGAGAAGATAATGTACAACAGCCAGCATATTGGAGAGAGTACCTAAAAAGAAAGTGTTAGTTGCTTTTATGAAATGGCAAAGCAGTTTGTGACAATGGCTATATCTACTTGTGAGAGCTTTGGAACTATAACTGCAATTTATTACTACCTAAAATGAACATTCCAAACTGTGGAAATAAAAGGCTATACTAGGGAAAGATGCACCAGACTCTTACATGGATATGGAGAGCCTGCAGGAATGCTGGGAACAATATATGTCTTATTTACCATAATCTCAGCATCCCTGGAATATCTTATATGTATAGTTGGTTTATTCATCTGCCCTCTCAGAGTACCAGTGTTCTTTGACTAGATAACATAATGTGCACAAAGAAGGGTTAGCAGACACTTTCATAGACTGAAGAAGTGGGTTTTGTTGGAAGAAGTGGATTTTGATCCACAAAAACTCACACTGAAACAAATGTGTTCGTTTTAAAGTACCGCAATCTTTGATCCTTGCTTTTTTAATTTTTTTCCTTTTAATTTTGCTGCTAACTCTTATTTTTAAGACTCCATTAGCTGTTTACAAAAACATATTGTATTTGTTTCAGATTTGCAACCAGCATAATGTTGGCTCTCCGAATTTTGGACAAGTATTGTACAAAATGGCACAGGTGCAAGTTAACCTGGACCATGACATACCTCTGCTACTCCTTCCACCCTACTGGGCTAAAACCATTGTGGGATTTCTTTCCATCATCTGCTTTGTGAACAGCTATGATGGGGATTTTGTCTTTGATGACTCTGAAGCTATCATCAATAACAAGGTTAGTGCCTTATTATTTTGGATCTTGGCTAATTACTAATCATCTGAGATGAGTAACAATCTGTTCTAGCAACCAGACTGAGGATATTTAGTTGGAGATGCAGGCTTTTAATTGGCTACACTAATCAATGGGTTGAAAACCTTTTTAATTATGAAACTGTCCTAGCTGATGATTAGTCTCATGTGGAACAAAACTGAGATTTAGTAAAACCTTTGCTTGTGAAACTATTATTGGAGGCACACACACAAACCAGAGTTGTCCACATCTTCCTGCTTCTTGCATCATGTGCGGAAGAGCTGGACTGCACTGTGACCTCAAGCAGTTGACTTAATCTTCCTTAAGCAATTACTGGCCAATTCAGTTAAATTCTAAAAGCTAGAAACAGACACTAAGATCAAACCTCTAATAATCTTGTCATGCGTTTCCAAACATCGGTAGTGGCTATAAGGCAAAAGCACAAGTAAGCTTTGCTTTTTGTAAAGGAAAGATAAATTCATTTGTTTAAATGACTTGCTCTGTAACGCCATGTGACACTAATTCTAGCTTTTTGGTGATACTTCGCTCAATGCTAGAATCAGGAGTGGGCAGTGTTGCACAAAGCTTGAGGCCCACATTCATGCAGGGGAACACAGTTAATCCCTGGCCCCTCTTCTCTCTGTTTTTCCTTGCCCCCTTGCTGTCACTGCCTGTTCACAGGCCCTTTCTGAACATGCAAGCAGTGGCAGGTATGAGGAGATGGAGCAGCACTCTTGATGGACCTTTTACTTTCTCTTTGAATTTAAGAGCAGTCAAATGAGCAACAGCAACAATGGCAAGAGACAGTTGGCCCAACCCACTGCGCCACTCTTCCTGAAGTCCTAGCAAAACCTGGCCATCTGGTCTCCCAGCATCCACTTCTAAAGGGTTAAACCTTCCCTTGTTAATGCTCTCTAAAATGCTGGCTTTTTATATACAGTCATCATAACTAGTAGCTATAGATAGACTTGTACACCATGAATTATCCATTCTTGCCCCGTACTTCCACCTGTCAATGCAAATTCACTTGAAATCCTGCAGTGCTCTTTGCTGAGCAAGGCCTATTATTCTTGCGATATCACTGCCTCACCCTTTCTCAGCATCAGTAAAATACAGAGTTCAAATTGTGTCTTGAATTTGAATGGAGAGCCCTAGTTGCAAATCTCCTTTTAGCTATGATGTTTATTTCGGTAGATTTGAACAGATCTCCATCTCTCAGCTTAAACTACCTGACACCGCTGTTGTGACAGTACAAGGGAACAACTCCCCCAGTATGCTGCATTGTGCTTCATGGACAAAGAATGATGTAGAGCAGAGGTCCCCAACCCCCGGTCCGCGGCCCGGTGCTGGTCTGTGGCCTGAGACGGACCGGGCCGTGGAGAGAGACCTCCCCCCACCCCGCATGCACTCCCCCCCACAGCCTGTTTGTGCCTGTGAGCGCGCCCGCACAAGCGCTGCGCCGCCCTTTGCGCATGCGCACAAGTGTGCGCACGCCCGCACGAGCTCTGTGCCACCCTTCGTGCATGCGCATGAACGTGTGTGACCGCATGAGTGCTGCGCTGCCCTTCGCGCATGCACACGGGTGCATGAGCGCTGCGCCGCCCTTCGCGCATGCGCACGAGCATGCACGTGCGAGAGAGAGAGCTCCTTTGCGCATGCGCACAAGCGCAGGGGGGTGCCCCGCCTTCCCCAGCCGGTCCACGGGGCTAAAAAGGTTGGGGACTGCTGATGTAGAGCATACATTTAAAAGTGTTGGTTTTCATGCAGAAGGTCTCTGTTGCAGAATGGTATTTTTCCTCAACCTTTTCCTTAAGCATTTCACACAGGAGGCTTTTGCATTTCTCTGAACAATATTGACATACCCTTCCACAGTCCATTCAACGGACCTCTTCCTCTTTCTGTACACATTTTCTCCACACATCCCAATACTTACCTCTGAAGCAGATTAATATTAAATAGATCTGTTCTTTCTTTCTCAAACATACCTTAACATCCTGGTTTTGCTCAGGATTCGTTGAATAAAATCACTTGTGTACAGATTTTTATACTTCCACCATTTGAAAATGGAGAACTATTTGCTTTAAAATGTCATCCAGCATCCTTCTTGAAAGTGAATGGCAGTATCTCCCCATCCCCCATGGAAGTGTTTAGTGGGATCTGGACTGAGGCATACTGAGCGGAGACCTACTGATATAAATGGGAGTTAAGTTAGTTATGAGTAACTTCACTCCTACTGACTACAGTGGGTTTATACTAATTATGACTATGTTTGAAGCCAATACCTTGTATTTTTTTTTGTCAATATTAACCCAGTTTTAGAAAAAACAGAATTTGTGTCTTGCCAGTTGACAGGAAAAGAGCTGGTAACCTTGGCCTTTTTGAAGAGTATCACACCATTTGATTTTCCTCTGTGTGATCTGTGGCAGGTGAATACATGTTGTAGATCTATTGACTTATGTCTAGGCAAATGTAGGATTTTACTGTGTGGTTCTTTTATGAAAGTTATATACTTCCTTCTTTTCAGTTCTAATGGAACATAACTCTTCCAGTTGGTCCTATGCCTATTGGAGCACGGAGCAGTCTTACTGAATTTTATTGGTGATCAAGACAACCTTCTAGATATGTTTTTGCCATTAAAAGTCTCTCTATGTTTTGCTCTGTTTTAAATTTGTGTATAAGAAGGATTTGAGTTTTGTATGTTTTAAAAAGGCAAACATTTTAGTCAGAGTGTATGTCTCTTACATGGGTTAATAAGAATTAGTCCTTCTTGAATTTTAACACCAAGTGGTGCATAAAATCAAACACTTTAGAGATTCTGAATCAACAGAGGAACATATACGTGACTATGCTAATGAATATATGCTGTTTAGAGTTGAGAAGAAATTGCATCCTTTTTTCCTTCTTGCTACAGCTCTGTAGTATGTACTATATTTTGCTTCTTGAGAATACCCTTGTGACTTGTTTGCTTTGAATTGGGGCTGATTCAGACAATCATTTCTAGGGCATATGTTCTGACTGTTGTGATTATGTGTAAAATTTCTCAGCCCAGATTGAATGAGAAGGTGGTGCAGCTGTCATCTCAGTGCTCCGCAATGGGCCATATGTCAAATTACTATCTCAGTGCAAAGGCTTCTGACAAAATGATTTGATGCCTGTTCACCCAGAAGTAAATCCCTGCTGCGTTCAGTGGAAGCGTCCACAAACGGTGGCTGGGTTTGGTAGCCAACCACTGTTTTCTAATTCCTCACCTCAGATCTAAAATCCAATCCTCCCACAATAACAGTTGCAAATGACATTGAACAGAACTTGGACCTTATAGTTAAAATTGTAGACCACGCCCATAACGTCTTCACTTATGAGGACTTGCTTGTTCAGAAAATTTATGTTGTACAATGTGAACTTTTTATAAAAGCTATGCATTTACTGCTAATACAGAGGGCATTATAGTGCACAGGACCAATGGTATGTAGAGATAGGCGGTTCATGCTGGTTTGATTTTTTTGCCAGACAGGTATTCAGTGGTGCTCTGGAGAAGGCGGTGCCATGAAGCCTCTTTTTTTATCCACTTGTTTGGCTGAAAAATGAACCGCTGAACCGGCGGTTTGTGCCCATCTCTAATGGCATGTATTCCAGTGAGTTCAAGGGTATCTTAAAAACTAGTTAGTTTTTTGGTTGCCGAAGGGTAGCTTGTGATGATTCTATCTCTAGTTCCAAATACCTCAGATAGCACTGCTGGGAAGGAGTCTTAGCTCATCTGCTGGCAGTAAGCTGCAAATAACAAACTCCCTGGCTGCTGGGTTGGGAAAAGCTTTTCTGTAGTACATCTGTTGCAGTTGTGATTTTTGTGGGGGATTTTTAAAGCCACAAGTTTCTTTTTTTACGTGCTTGATCATTTTACATCCTTTTACATGTACGTAAACCTTGGCAGAATGGAGCCTTTTATATTCGCAAACAAAGAAAAGCACTGGCAGTCTTGCACCCTAGAGAGCTGTCCAGGCCCTAAAGTGAGAGATTGGGTGATGCTTCGTTGTGCCTGTGACCAGCTAGGTGCCCATGTTCATTTCAGCACTTTGTATACGTACCAAACAAAAGCAGACAACTAAACACTTGTTGATGCTGCCCTGATTGCATCTGTTTGTGTTTCATGGCTGAATCCCTGGAGAGAGGTTGCTGGTCTGAGTTGGCGGTACTGGGCTTGAAGGGCATGTAGTCAGAGGAACCTGACTTAGTATGAGAGAGCTTCCCATTTTTCTTTGTTCCTGTTGTATTTGCTTGTGAACTACCACTCTCAGGGAAAACTTAGCAACAGCCCTGTGTTTGCCTTAACTGGGAGTACTTCCAGTTAAACACTACATAGTTTTGGGATGTCTGGGATGTGAAGACAGAGCAAGGAGATACCTGAATAGTAAAGCATCTCTCCTCAGTGTACCCAAATTTAATCATTTCAGTTGTTCACACACAAATGAGCAGAAGTCTTAATGACCCAGTTGCTGAGAGCTTGCCTGCCTCCCACCTGCTCCACAGGGTGAGGTGTGCTCATGACAGGAAGATGATGCAGATAAAAGTGGTGTGCTGCCAAGCATTCTGTTTTTGAAGTCCTGCTCTGTCTCCTCTTCAGAAATTCCCTTCCGATTCGATACTGGTAATTCAAAATATCTGTTCTTGAGGTTCTCTGTCTTACATCCTCTGGCTGGCATTTACATTGGCTGATGGGACAGATCTTTCCCTTCGATTGTGGTCCTAAATGCATTTACTAGGGAGTGAGCTTTATTGACTATAGTTGGGCTTATTTGGGAAGAAGTGCTGTTGTGGTTGTTATTAGTAGTGTCCTTCTGCCCCTGTCATTGACTTCCCCCTCGCCTCTGCAGTGTACCCCTCCAGATCTGCCCTGAAGGGTCAGCACATGTGGAGGTATGGTGCGGATGGGGTCTCTCAGAGAGAGGAGTGGAATTCCTATTGCGTGAATGGAAGTCTGTACAAGTAATGTTGGATTTACACCTAGTGTTGTGCTCAGGAATGTTGTCTGTCACAGTGAGCCCCAGGCCTTGAAAGCTGATGCCACTAGGTGTCTTCTGTTAAGATTTCTTGTTATTTTCACAGAGGTAGAATAAATCCTGGAAGTGACTGTGAGAATTAGCTGTATTTATCACCATGTTAGAAGGTAAAATCCAACCACCCTGTGCACAAGTCACCCCGACTGCATTTGGTAATACGGCTCCATTGCCATCTGTTCAAGACCATGGAACATTGTTAAAATAGGTGTTCGATGACTTACTTGTCCAGACTCAGAGCAAAACCTTGTCTACATTTAAATGTATCAATGATTAACTGCTCATAGTGAAGCGTTGAGCATTTAGTTTCAAAGTGTTTTTGAATCTTTTATTTGCTTTGCCTTATTTTCTTATTTACTGAAGATTTTTAAAATAACCCATGGATATAAGCTGTACAAATTATTTCTGCGTTATAATACTCTAGGCAGCACGCATGAATAATTGTTATTGTTTGCATTCTATTTTGTGAATGTAATGAGATGCCTGCAGTGTTTCATCATGCCTAGAGTTTCTATTAGTGCAGTACAAATATAGTAGTATGTTCCTGTTATAGCAGAAATATTTGCTGGGAAGAAAAAATGCTTAAAGTTACAATCCTCTATGCACCTCTCTGTCAGCAAGGCCCACTGAATAAAGCAGAGCCTACTAAAAATTATGTAAAATTATGTAATAGCAAGTTCTATGGCTACTGAGTCCTGGGCTTTGTGAAATATAAACTAGAATCCCATTGTAGATTTTTGCCAGTCTAAGTATAATGGTGTAAATGTCATGGCATAAATTGTGGTGACTTCCACTAATTAATGAATTGCTCTTTGCATTCCTAGTCATGCTCCATGTTGTGCAAATGGCACACAACTTGGAATGCAAGTGGCAGAGGTTTGCTGCTGCAATTTACACCATTAGTGTGACCATCTGAGGACTCCAGAGTGTCCATATTGAGACTTCCCACCCCTGAACAATAGACTGCTAATGAAACGTCTTGTTGCAAGTGATAGCTTTGATATTGCCTTAGCCAAAGTTGGAACGTTGTTCTTCTTTCCCAAGTCCTATGGGTGAGATCTGGTGCTGAATCTGGGGCTACCTGTCATACAGAGGTGATCCAGTCTGTTGCATAGCTGCAGAATTTGGAGGAGGGCCTAAGATACTTTCCTGAGCTGGGGTTTTCATTCTTTCTTTGAAGCTCCACAATCGCTTGATTCAGCTTTGGTGAAACAAAGGTTATATAGTTATATACTTACATACCTGAACCAGAATCTTACATCTGTCCAGTTCATGATGTCACCTCATCAATTTGCAATTACGGATGCACCATTTGGGTTTTTTGGAGCCAGGCTCTTAGAACTGCCCAGGCAGAATTTTGGGAGTTCTAGCCCATAGACCCACAACTGCAAATACCTTCAAACACTTACGTTTTGCCCACCTGGAGCAGCACCTGACTTGGAGGCTCTATGCCTGTCTCAGGCCTACTTTGTGTTGTTAATGTACAAAAAATGGAAGCTGCCATGGTGCTTTCTGGATGTTGTAATTCTTCAAGAGTTGACCTCTGCAAATAAATCCTGCTCTTCCTTTATTGGTACTCTCTTTTCTCTCTCCCTCCCCCTCTGTCTCTCCTTCCTCATCTGAGTAGCACTAAGTGGCACTATTCCCACAATCCTGTGAGCAAAGATTAGTCTGAAACCCAGTTTGTGTGTTACCTGAGTGCTACCTGCTAAACATTGCTCTGTAAGTATTGAGCACATCTCACATCAGTAATAAACTTTGGACCGTTGGACCACCTCAGTAATAGAGTAAACTTTGGACCACCCTTCTACTGTTCTCATTTGTGTCTGCAGGGATCACACTGGTGTTGAAAGAGACCTAGTGTTTAGATAACGTTTGAGTGGCTACCATTTTTATTTTTTATTTTTGGTAATATGTGAGCTGGGCAAGAGATAATTATTTGCCCAAGGCTGCCCAGTGAAAGTCATAACCAAATTCAAGTGAGTATCTAGATCAGCATTCTGTACCCTCCAGGTGGAGTCTGGACTGCAACATCCATCATCACTGTTAATGGTCGCTCTGGCTAAAGTGGATGGGAATGGAGGTTTCATTTTGGGGAAGACTAATGTGGATCTGCCATTGGAGGAAGTGGGCTGCAGGAATATGCCAAGTAACATTTGGCAATCTTCAAGGTGCCACAAGACTCTTAATCGTTGTTGTTGCTGCAGCAGACTAACAGAGCTACCCCCATGGGGCTATTTAACCATCATTCTACAGGCCTTTTCCTCTGTGCATTGTATTTGCTCTCATCTGTACTTGCTGTGCAGCTGTCCAGGGCTTCAGTGCAGGTTGAAGAGATCTGTGCATGTGGACTGTAGGGGATTAGTTAGTGTATCTGAATGCAACGGTATTGCACAGATGTACCTGTGACAAAACAATATACATTCTTCACATCCATTTCTTTTTATAATTTCCTTCTGCCTTTGGGCTACAGATAACCAGTGTCCCACAATACTGGTACCTCAGGATTCCTCATCACCACTTCACAACTGCTTCTTATTCATCAGCAGCATGACACAGTTGAGCTGACTGCTATGTTTCAGTGTATCAGAACTCAAATTAAGACTGATAGCTCAGTAGCGTTGTGTAAAAACTACGAAGTGTCTTAGTGGGCAATTCAAGTAAGAATTTATCACTGTTTGCCACCTGTAGGATTTGTGTTGGGCTTTCTGTTAGGGTTTGCTGGCTGCAAAAAAAGGAAGAAATGAAAATGTACAACACATCGCTCAGCCCAGAGTGAAAAATCATACATTGGCAGGAGAAACTGAAGGAATGTTACAAGCAGACATCCAAACATACCAGCACCCGGTTGCTGAACAAAGGAGAAAGCGTACCTCTTTACTTTACTGTAAAGTAATTTGTAATGTATGCTATGGTTGTAATGCTTATGCCAGATCCCCTCATTAAAACTTGTTTCAGCTTATTAATGCAGACAGCTAAACTACATTGCATTTATGAAGGTTATTTTAACAGAAAGCTTTGGCTACATGAAATTAATGTAAAGCCTTGGACACATCAGGGAATAGGAATGCAGCTCATGCTGAATGGAGTTGCACTCCCTCTGAAAACACAGGTGCGCAGCTTGTGGATGCTCCCGGAGTCATCTGTGAGCCTGGATACCCAGTTTTTGGCCGCGGCCAGGGGGGCCTTTGCACAATTAAAACTCGTGCACCAGCTGTGCCCACTCCCGGAGGGGTCTGATCTGGCCATGGTGACACATGCCTTAGTTACATCCTGGCTGGATTACTATAACATGTGCTATGTGGGGCTGCCTATGGAAAATGTCAGGAAACTTCAGTGGGTCCAAAACACAACAGCCAGATTGCAAACAGGGGCTGCTTACAAGGATCACACAATTTCCATGTTACAGCAAGGGAGTGCAACTCCATTAGCTGCCGATCCATTTCTGGGCACAATTCAAGATGTGTGTTCTAACCTATAAAGCCCTAAATGGCTTGGGTCCAAGCTAAATCAAAGACTGTATCTCCTTTTATGAGCCTGCCCCGGAGTTAAGATCATCGGGGTGGCTTTTCTCTCGGTCCCCGCCACCTTAACAGATGTGTTTGGTGGGGACGTGGGAGAGGGCCTTTTCTGTCACTGCTTCCAGAGTGTTGAACTCCTTCCCACAGGATCTGGTCCCATCTTTGCTGTCCTTCTTACAAGAACATGAGTACCTTTCTCTTCAGGCAAGCTTTTCCTTAGTCACTGGCTGCCTGAGTGGGGTTTTTTAATGGATTGTTGTACCTTACTGCTGTGAATGTGTTTTGGTATTGCTTATGTTTTTTGTACTGTGTTTGTTTTATCCTTTTTAGTATTTGTATACTCACTGTTGTTAGCTTTAACGATGTAAGCCGCCTTGGGTCCTTTTAAGGAGAAAGGCGGGGTAAAACATTTTAAATAAATAAATAAGAAAGACACTTCTTGTGGTAGACATAATGGGATATATTTATTTTAAATAAGAGGCAAATCGACACTTCCCTTTCCATTACAAAATTTTGAGGTTAAGTGCTAGGATCATTCATTTAAAGGTTAGAATAATTGACATAGACTGCTTAAGAATGTGTGATGGAACCACTAGAGCCCATATTTTCACCCAATAAGAGGTACACGATAAGCATATTATCGGCCAAATACGATCAGCCCATACATTTGAAGAATGGTTTTGTTTTTCTTCAGTGTTTCCTTATGTATTTTAGAAGTGCAGTAGAGGCTTTGAAAAAAATCTCTCAGAAGTGGGGTGGGGATTAGATGTTGGGCCGTGATGAGGATTTAAATCCCTGCTTGAAGCATGGACGTTCAGAAATTGACACCAGTTCCACATACCTTGTAGTGTGCAGATAAATTTGGTGCATTTGTGGGAGGGGAGGAAAGAAACTCGGGCCCCTTGAGGAAGAGGGAGCATATGTACAAAATAAATAAGTAGTATGATCAGTAGTATATTGTGGGAAACTTCTGCTTAAAGGTTGTAGCTGCATTCTGTTCCAGTGACGTGCAAACACTCCTGGTAGGATGCGGCAGCTGCCAGCAGGCGGGGTAGCCCCTTATTCTGCCCTTTCGCTTAGAGGTAGAGCATAAGATCAAAGGGTTATTTTAGCCAATCCTAGTTATGATTAGGTAACTAGTATCCTATCTGTTTCTCTCATAACATACTATGTAATCATGCTAAGTAAATAAAAGAGCTCTCAGGGCGTTGTCAGTAGGCTCCGCTGGCTCAGACTTTCGCTGTCGACTCCTTTGTTCTCTCTCTAAGGCAATTAGCCTTCCTTTGTTCCGTGATGACCCACAATTGGCGCCCAAACAGGGACATTGCCTGAGGCAATCAAAGCAGTGGGAGGGTCCAGCCCCTTTACTAACATGGGGTCGTGGCTACGCTGCTGTGCTTACTCCCACAGGTCCCTTGTGGATCCCGGCTCGGTGTATGAGGCCATATCGTGGGAAGAATGAGTTGGCATCGCAACCTGCAGAACCTGATTCTGGAATTCAACCCAGCGATGGCCCTGGAGCAGGACCAGATGATTGCACATCACCGGAAGCGCCTGGCCCAACCTGAAGGCACTCAGCCCAAAGTTACTTGGGGGATGATAAAGACGCTGAGTGCTGATGCAAAAAGAACTCTAAATCAGCAGCAGATCCCGGAAACTCCTGAAACCTTTCTAGCAGCCATTATTTCGCAGCTGAATGCCAACTCCGTGACGCTGTTGTGTTGTGTTCTCATTGTTGGAGCAGTTCCAATAGGTGTTGCAGAGGCTCGAGAGGATTTGCATGCCCGTCTGCAATTTAACTTACGGGAAAGGTTGGCGGAAATTGTGAACGTCTCTCACTTCTGTCTGCAGGAGGCATATGCTATGCATGGATTACTAGGAACTTGCTTAATTCCTGTCTGTAAAGAACCTTGCGACATTACTAATGACACTTGGTTAGAACAATGGTTGAATGCCACTGTCATTAAGTACACTAATTCTCCTGACTGGGGGCAAACAACAAAAACGCTACCCATTGATGCCTTTTCCCTCTACACCCCTTTTGTAGCATCTAATGAAAACACTTCATGTGCCAGAGTCGTCAACTGTTCCTCTGACACGTGCATTTCAACAACCAAAGCCACATGGAATTGTACCCATGCTGTCAACATTTCTTATAATTTGGCACATATCATCCTACCTACAGGGTGGTTTTTTACATGCGGTCAACGTACTTTTAGCTACATTCCAGCCAATCTGTCAGAAACACAATGCTGTCTTAGTAGATTAGTAATCAACTTAATGCAACCTTTTGCCGTGCAGAACTCCTCGACTCGGCTGAGACGAGAAAGCTTGTCTCTTGATAGTACTTGTGATGGTAATGTTACTTTGTTATCCAAAGTAGAATATGTTTCGCTGGCTGTATCGCTTGTTGGCGTTCCTGGCCTTGCTGTTCGTAATCTCGCACTCTTGCCAACATTGCGTGCTCCTTAGCTAGAGCCATTAACCGCACTTCCACTGCTATTGCCCTGCTGAATCAGGAACGATAGCTACGTGATGCAATTTTAGACAACCGCACAAAATTGGATTATCTCATGTTGCGTAATCACATCGGTTGTGAGTCTTTTGCCAATCTCTGTTGCTTTAACTTATCTGATAATAGTCATGCAGTAAATAATCAGCTTGCTCAGCTTAGACAGTTTACCAATAACATACGACAGGACATACTTCCTTCCTGGTGGGACAGTTTGTGGTCATGGCTACCCCACTTTGGATGGCTTTGCACTGTGTTAATGTATGGAATTATGCTCCTCATACTCCTTATAAGTTCCTGTTGCTTTATTCAATGTATACCAACCTTCTTTTCCATGATAACTACCTGTCTCAAAGCTTCGCCCTCAGACCTTTGCCGAAAAGATTTATATGTAGTTCGCAAATATATGAAAGAATATGTGCCTTTGCTTAACAAACAAAAAAAAGGGGAAATGTGGGAAACTTCTGCTTAAAGGTTGTAGCTGCATTCTGTTCCAGTGACGTGCAAACACTCCTGGCAGGATGCGGCAGCTGCCAGCAGACGGGGTAGCCCCTTATTCTGCCCTTTCGCTTAGAGGTAGAGCATAAGATCAAAGGGTTATTTTAGCCAATCCTAGTTACGATTAGGTAACTAGTATCCTATATGTTTCTCTCATAACATACTATGTAATCATGCTAAGTAAATAAAAGAGCTCTCAGGGCGTTGCCAGTAGGCTCCGCTGGCTCAGACTTTCGCTGTCGACTCCTTTGTTCTCTCTCTAAGGCAATTAGCCTTCCTTTGTTCCGTGATCACCCACAGTAGATGAGAAAAACTCTGGACTTTTTCTTTACAGATCTGTTTTCTTGTTTTGCCTCAGCCAAAACAAAGCTTTTTACTCATGATGTTGATGTTATAACTTTGTGTTGTTTCAGGACCTCAGGGCAGATACCCCCCTTGGCGATCTGTGGCATCATGATTTCTGGGGCAGCAAACTCAGTAGCAATACCAGCCACAAATCCTATCGGCCGCTTACTGTGTTAACTTTCAGGTGAGACATTATCAAGCTATGTCCTTGGAAAAAGCCTACAGCCCAGAAGTAGAATTCATTTAGATGCTGCTTTTAGTGTGGAGGGCTGTTTCATTCACGATGATGTACATTAATCCTTTAGCCATGGAGAAAAACGTCCGTGTTCCCATACGACTATGCAGAACCTAGAGTACAAGAAGTGTGTCCCACAGTGGAGCACCCACTCATGGCTTTTCCTGATACATGGAGCAGGCGTAGCATCATTCGGGCAAAGAAAGTAGCTATTGTTCCATTCCTGGTCATAAGGACTTGGAAGGCCATCAAACTTATTTTCTCAAATGGTATGTAACACACCCACCTTGTGGTAAATATTGACCTCAGAACCTGCCTCATGCGAGACTGCCGTGGCTCAGACGTGTACCAGCTCCTGGCTCCTTAGAGCCTAAGAAAGAGTTGGGTGCCAGTCTCTTCTTCATTGAAGTACTCAAGAACTTGCTCGGTTAAGAGACTGGACTATCAGCTGCTGCTTGGCTCCTAGCCTGTTACTGTGTATACTGTAAGCACACAGGGGGCAAGGAAGTTGTCAGTTGCTGACATGAACGTAGCCAGCAATAAGCCCATGATGAGTGGGCAAAAGAGTAGGTGCAATGGGATGGGATGTGGTGAGGCAGCTGGTAGCGCCAGTTCCCTTCAAGAAGTGCTATGGCTGGTAGCAAAAAGAGAAGTCTGTTTAAACTTAAGCTTACAAGAAGATCCCTGATGGATCGGTACAAATGCTTATCGATTCCAACATTCTGTTCACGCAGTGGCTTACTGGATGTCTGTGGGAAGTCCACAGGGAACTCTTGTGGGACCTCTCGTATTACAACGCACTGGGTCACAGTCCTTCCTCGTTGGCTTAGTGGAGAGTGTGCATCCTTTCCCTTTGTCCGTGGCTGCTGAATGTGATGACACTGTAATACTACGGGAAGGGTACTCTTCTTACTGTTCACATGTCACTAAAAGGGCTTCTGGAACAGAGACTCTAAATGTCCTGGCTCAGGTTTAGTTCCTCTCTGGGCTACCAGAGAGGATGCGAAGAGGATGAGCAAGAGGGTGAAAATGAGAAAAGAGATAGAATGGAAAAGATAAGAAAGGAGGACTAGAGGCAAAACACAGCACGTTTCGGATGAGAAGGGGCGTGCTTCCTCCTCTCTTCAGCAACCAGGTTAAGGTATTGATGTGTTTGGATATCTGCTCATAACATTCCTTCAGTTTCTGCTGCATATGTATAAAAAGAGGAGGGCAGGTTAACTTTAGCAGACAATGCCATCTATAATAGTTGGCTGGATGGTTTACATATCTGGCTGTGAAGCCAGAGGTTGAGAGTTTGATTCTCAACCTTGTGGCACCAGGAAGAAGAGCAAGCCTGTATATTCTCTACCTGGAAAACCCTGAAAAGGGTTGCCATAAGTGAGAATTGAGAGCACATTAAAAACAACAACACTGTAATAATGCTTCGAAAAAGATTTCAAAATTTTTTAAGTGTACTCTGATTTCTAACTTCAGTGTTTTTCTACTGTTGCTCTTGTTTCTTTTTACAGGATTAATTACCTTTTAGCCGAAGGCTTTCACCCATTGGGCTTTCATGTCATCAACATAATACTCCATTGTGTTATCTCCGTCTTAATTGTGGACATCTTTTCAATATTATTGGGTGGGCTGCAATATACTAACAAAGGTAGACGGCTAAACCTTGTCCCTAAATCATCACTGCTGGCTGCTTTGCTATTTGCTGTCCATCCCGTGCACACTGAATGTGTAAGTACAAAATGACACAATGAAAAAGTAGTGTAAAATGCCAGTGTTCCATTGACACACCCTACTTTTCCCTATCCCTGCAAGCATGTATTGTGTATGCCATTCTCCAAGTGTGTTTGTGTGCGTGTGTACATGCCTGTATATAAATTGCAATTGGTGTTCTTGTGTAATGTCTCTTCACATTTGCTTTGTATTGATATGACTGTCTTCATGCAAATAATTAATGCTTCAGAGAGAGAAGCATGGAAAAGACATAAGTAGTCAATCAGAATGATTTATTAAAAATATTTCTTAGTTGTTCCAGTCAGCATAAATATTACTAGGGGAAAGTCATGAGTTGTGGGCTGAGCTATGTTAAGGCCGTGAATGAAACATTAGGTTGTATCCACCAATGGCTTTGCACGAGCGAGTAGTGCTGCTCAGGTAAGGCAGGGCACACCATTTTTTCCTGACACTGGCTACCCCTTCAGCCATCCCTCAGAACGTGGGTCTGAGGCAGCATGGAAGATAGAGGCTACACAGGGTTGCAGTGCTTAAGGAGAGGTGGTAAAGGTTGGGTATCCCACCAGATGTGAATTGAGGCACTTTCCACTAGTGCAGAGCCCTCATAAATCTGAATAAAAATCAGTGGTTTTTAAAAAAAATTGATTTAAATTACGATTTAACTAAATAATAATAATAATAATAATAATAATCTTTTTTATTTAAATGATCAAAAAATCCATTTTTTAAAATTGAAATCGCAGTTTAAACCAATGATTTAAATCAAGGCCACCCTGCTTGTAGCTCATGAGTTCATGAGAACAACCATGCTGGATCAGGCCAAAAGCCTGTCTGGTCCAGCATTCTGTTTGCATGGTAGCCAACCAGTTACCAAGGTGAAGCTGATCAGCAGGACGTGAGTGCAACGGCACCCACTGTCTTACCTCTCCCAGCAACTGATACACAGCCACATGCTACATCTGGTACTGAAGGAGATACACAGCCATCCCTGCTGGTAAGTACTCACAGTCCTGCCTCCATTAATTGATCTAACTTCCTTTAGAGCTGTCCAGAATAGTAGCCATCGCTATGTCTTGTGGCAGTGAATTCCACAGTTAAACTGTACTGTGTGTAGCGTTCTTCCATTGGTCAGCCCTGAATTTTTCAGCTTTAGTGGATGATCTCAGCTTCCAGTATTCAAAAAAGAAAAAACTCCTTGAGATCTGCATTCATTACAGTTTCCTACCAGTATCTACTTAACTTCAGAAAGACTTAGAGCATCGAGCATCCTTAGGCTGTTTATTAAATCTCTTCTGAACCTGTTCTTTTCAAACCTATATAAGTCTCCATATCATCTCTTCTTCCTCCTGGGCTCCTAGCAAATGAAATAGTGGCTTTATCTTTTGAATTCTTAATTACACACAATTATTTATTGGGAGCAAATGTTCTACTGATCTAATAAAAGCTGATGAATACTTCATATCTCATGTGTTTCCTGGCAACTATCATGGTACAATGATATCAGAGTTCCTTTAAAATACAAAACTTTTTCAATAAAGAAAGACCCAAGTTGCTGAAAACAATTCGTTTTCGTTAAGCGAGAACCTGTATTTTGAGTATAGATAGCGTGTTTTGACAAATGGTTATTAGAAAGAATCTGTCTCCAGCGGGTGGCAATTCTGGTTTCTTTTGTGCTAGTAAATATAAACCCAAGGAATGCAAGACTTTCATATGTAAAATGGCTGTTGATTTAGGTCCTTGTATGTTCAAATCGTTGTTGTGTGTAGCATAGAAATGTGCCTTGCATTTTAATTTTTCTAGCCACTTCTTCAGTTGGTTCAAAAGATACTGTATATGATTGGGGCTGGAGAAACATGAATTCAGAGTACCCATCCTAGAGTCCACAAAAGTCCTACATCTGCATTAATCATTTTCAGGATACTTGCTTGTAGCTCAGGGAGCAGGTCCCTACCTTTGTCATATCCTTGGGCTAGCTATACTCTTAACTCCAGTGATGAACTCAGACAGCAGAATAAGAAATGCAGTTTGTATGCCTTGGAGGCTCCATGTGAGCCAGATACCTACCATATTGTGCAGCTGCTCATCAGAAGAACTTCCTTCTCTGTCTACAGCAGGAGTCTGCAGGTTAAGCCTAGTCCAGGAACCTGCTCCTGCAGTAATACAGGAATATTGCTTACACCCTGGTGGCAGATGCACAGGGCTTGAGTGATGGGCCAAGGATTTATTGGATTTCTCGGGGATTTCCTGTTCATTGCAAAAGTTGTTGCTTTGGGAAGCCTAAAAATGCTAGTGAAATAACCTTATTTTTACGCTTCGGCACATTTTCCCATACTTTCTTTACCGGGTTTGTATCCCAAGAGCTCCCTTTTTTACTATTGTCAGGTGTCTGAAAGATCATTTTAGGGGATTGGGGAGAGTGCAAGGTCCCTCACTCCCAAGGAAGCTGTAGGGAAGGAGGATTTCAGCTCTGAGGTGGACTGCTGTAGGATTTTAAGGCTGCATTGTCTCCAAGCCCAGTTCTTTGTAGTGTCTTTCCTTGGTTCCTTTGAAGAGAAAGTGCAACGTCTTCTCTTTTCTTCTCATATGACTGTTGAGGAGATATTTCTGGTTCTTGTGTTGCTTAAACATAATCAGACAACTCAGTTAATGCAGATAGTGTCCTCGCTTGTGTCTAATCTCTTTGTGCTGTTCTCTCCTGAGAAGGTCAGGAGTGCAAGTAGAATGATGTGTCCCACTTATTGCCAAAACCAGTAGAGTGGGGAGGTGGAGCGTTTCTTCCATTTAGGCTTGGATATCTGGACCTTTCTTAACAATTTGGCTGCTTTGTTAGTGGTGAGGAAGCCCTGCTCAGCTACAGAGAGCTGTGCATCATTACTGCTTCTTTTGGCCATGGGTGCAACTCCACTAAAACTGGGAACTTCTCAACCATAGATTTCAGAGAGAGTGGGGCAAAACATTTGATTATATTGAAAGGGACTTTATGATGCTTCAGTGTGGCTAGATTGTGTTCCTAGATCACAAAACCCCCAGTGACGTAAATACAGTAATTAAAAAATTCTTAGCTTTCCATGCCACTTTAGTTGAGGAGAAATTTTCCCCCTTCTGTAACTTTTAATTTCCTCTTCCTTTTCTTCTGAAGATTGCAGGGATTGTTGG
The DNA here is from genome assembly GCA_037013535.1 of Intellagama lesueurii. Taxonomy (NCBI): domain Eukaryota; kingdom Metazoa; phylum Chordata; class Lepidosauria; order Squamata; family Agamidae; genus Intellagama; species Intellagama lesueurii. Next base: position 106,660,845 of record JBAJHW010000003.1, read on the forward strand.
CAGAGCGGACTTGTTGTGTGCCCTGTTCTTTTTGCTGTCGTTCCTTGGCTACTGCAGAGCCTTTAGAGAAAGTAAGTACTCTCCCATTACCATTTGTAAGCATATCTGTCCATTTGATCATAGAAACACAAAGGCGATCGAATGTATTGTTACCAAGTGTATGTAGCATCCTCATTTCTGAAGGCACAGGCCTGTTGGTATCTAACACATATTTATCTGCACCTTAAGATTAGGGTTTTGTCCTTGGGTTTCTGATGCAAAATTTGTCCTAAATTAACTTGTTTTATATTAAGAAATACTTGAATTTTTGCTGAATCAAAGCATGGAAATGACTCAGAAGGTACATCACAGGACAGAAAATGTTCAGCCTTGCCTGCCACACGCATAGACCTCCATCCCACAGTGCCTTCGTTGGAACACGTCCAATTCGCGTGGCTTTGCAGTTTGCATTTAGTCTCATTCTATAGCGTAGATTTCCTTTATACAAAATGGCAGAAACACTTGTGGGCATTTAGCTTTTCAAACGGGAATCAAATGCTTGCTGCAAATCTTTGGCATCCATTAAACTTCTGACCATCTGGTGGAGGTGGCAGAGTGCCTTCCCACAATATGGTGCACCAGTTTAAAGTATGTTCAGGTGCCAACCCGGAATAAGCTCCATTCTCCAACCGGAGATCGTGGTGGGAGAAGCAGCGTGGTTGGTAGGGAGTATTCTTTGTGAAACTGATTAACACACTTGGCACGTGTGTATCTTTGGAGCAATAATTGGCATTTGTTTGTTGCTTTACATATTCAGTGCTAATTGATAATTTGGCAGAACTAGAATGTATATTCTGTTTTTGTAACTATGCATGAGGCCCAGCCTCGGGACAACAGTGAAGAAGATGTGTGGACATCTTTTGAAAGAAATTCCAAAGCCTCTGTTTCCAAACCTTGAATGTAAGTGAATCAGTCTTCTCCAGTGCACCCATTTAGCATAGATGCAGGCTTCACCTTCCTTCCAGCAAAGAGAAGCAAGCACTGGCATCAGTATCTTTGTTCAGAAAGAAATGCAGTTACTCCTTGTGTTTAATTCTTTCAAGTGCAACTATCTGGAATGAGCCGAAAGGTTTCTGATAATGAAATGGGCTAGACATTATGTCTGCCTTGGTTCAGGTGTTGGCATTCTTGACGAAACTTCCTCTTACTCCAGTCTCTGATTAAGGAACTCAGATAGTGACTATGTTTCACATGAGGCAAAACAAAGATGTAAAGCTGAGGTATGTAGAGGATAGTGCCGTCAGACAAGGGTTCTGGAGACCTGGCTTCAAATCCCCATTTGGGAATAAAACTCACTTGAGGTGGCAATGGTAAGCTTTTCATTAAGCATCTCACGTACTTCAAAAATCTTATTAGAGTTTCCATACATTCATAATGACTTCATGGTACATAACAACAGAAAGACATAAATGCCGAGACACAGAGGATTATATTTGGTTACTCTTGTTCCTGTCATACCAGTAATTCATTGTGTTCTGTTTTGCTGTGGGTATTAACAGGCCAGAAAAATATATGGAAATATTTCTGATATTTCAATTTATGTAGAAGTATTTTTAAAAATAGATACCAAATTGCTAACATGCGCTGGATTATGGAGAAAGCCAGAGAGTTCCAGAAAAACATCTACTTCTGCTTCATTGACTACACAAAAGCCTTTGACTGTGTCGACCGCAACAAACTATGGCAAGTTCTTAAAGAAATGGGAGTGCCTGACCACCTTATCTATCTTCTGAGAAATCTATATGTAGGACAGGAAGCAACAGTTAGAACTGGATATGGAACAACTGATTGGTTCAAAATTGGGAAAGGAGTACGACAAGGCTGTATATTGTCTCCCTGCTTATGTAACTTATATGCAGAATACATCATGCGAAAGGCAGGACTGGAGGAATCCCAAGCTGAAATTAAGATTGCCGGAAGAAATATCAACAACCTCAGATATGCAGATGATACCACTCTGATGGCAGAAAGTGAGGAGGAATTAAAGAACCTCTTAATGAGGGTGAAAGAGGAGAATGCAAAAAATGGTCTGAAGCTCAACATCCAAAAAACTAAGATCATGGCCACTGGTCCCATCACCTCCTGGCAAATAGAAGGGGAAGATATGGAGGCAGTGACAGATTTTACTTTCTTGGGCTCCATGATCACTGCAGATGGTGACAGCAGCCACGAAATTAAAAGACGCCTGCTTCTTGGGAGGAAAGTGATGACAAACCTAGACAGCATCTTAAAAAGCAGAGACATCAACTTGCCAACAAAGGTCCGCATAGTCAAAGCTATGGTTTTTCCAGTAGCGATGTATGGAAGTGAGAGCTGGACCATAAAGAAGGCTGACCGCCGAAGAATTGATGCTTTTGAATTGTAGTGCTGGAGGAAGCTCTTGAGAGTCCCCTGGACTGCAAGGAGATCAAACCTATCCATTCTGAAAGAAATCAACCCTGAGTGCTCACTGGAAGGACAGATCCTGAAGCTGAGGCTCCAATACTTTGGCCATCTCATGAGAAGAGAAGCCTCCCTGGAAAAGACCCTGATGTTGGGAAAGTGTGAAGGCAAGAGGAGAAGGAGACAACAGAGGACGAGATGGTTGGACAGTGTCACTGAAGCTACCAACATGAATTTGACCCAACTCCGGGAGGCCGTGGAAGACAGGAGGGCCTGGCGTGCTCTGGTCCATGGGGTCAAGAAGAGTCGGACACGACTTAACGACTAAACAACAACAATTTTTAAAAATACACAAGACAAAAATGAATAAATATTTCCCTTGACACTTAGAACAGACAAGAAAGTGACATACAATTTGAATGTTTTCTATCAGAATACCGAAATGCCCTTTTAAAGACAGTTTTGAGAGTTGCTGGGTGTTACTTGTCACATCTGAGGTGTCACTTGTTATACCTAATGAGTAACAATGTAACTGCTGGTTACATAATTTGTTAATAATGAATAATTGTGTTCCATCAAGTCAATTCTGACTTAGGGTGACTCTTTTCAGGGTTTTTTAGGTGGAGAGTACTTGAAGTGGTTTACCATTCCCTTCTGGGGGTGTTCTGGGACTGTGCACAGTGAGGAATTGAACTTCTAGCCTCTTCTTCTGCATCCAGATACCTATACCAATGAGCTATTCAGCCAGCTTAGGGCTTGTTACCCAGAACATACAAGCAATGCATTTATCTGTAACTAGTTATGTTCTGGCTAACATGGCTTGTTACCCAGAACATAACTAGTTACAGATAACCGCATTACTTGTAACTAGTTACTGCCAAGCTCTGTATAAATGTATTGGTAGAGTAAAAGGTTGCTCATGGGAAATGTCTGTTTACCCAAGAAAACAATAGAGAGGGTGTATTTTAAGATCCATCTCCCATTGCCATATAGGTAAGGACCTGGTTGCAGCTTTTAAAATAAATTTAAAAGAAATTCAGTCTCTTCAGACATTTGTCCCATCTGAAGAAGCTTAATTCCATATATTGAGACAAAAAAAAACACACAAAAAACCCCACAAAGACATTGTGGAGGTGGTGTGTGTGCAGTATCGTGGCACAAACTGCTTTTTGGTGGTGGGGGTGTCTCTTTGGTAACAGAGAAGCAAGCCTATTTTACGCACAGTATTCTTTTTCATGAAGATTTTTGTTAATAGGTCATGGTGATAGCCGAGTACAAACTGTTGTCTTTGCCTTCTGAAATCCCTATTGTCTAAAAAGCTGGAACAACTTGTGCAGCTGTGGCTGCCTAAAATTGGCTAACATGATGATATTGTCTATTTACTGTTTTTTTTAAAGTGTGTTATGTAGACAGAATGATTATGTCTGTGTATTTCTCTCTGACTGAAAGTGTCAACCAAGAAAAACAGACTCCATTTTCTCTACTGTACAGTCTACTGTAAACTGTACAGATGTAATTCTCAAAGAGAATATTCCTAAGTGACAAAAAATGTTATTTCAGAACTTTTTCCCATTGAGGACCCACCTTAGTTTCCCGAACACTTGTCAGTTTCTTTTCTTTATTTGCAGTTTTATATTTTGCTAGGTAAAGAAGGCCCCCATTTTTCTACGGCCTGGGTCTTGTTAAGTGTTCTCCTGGGTGCTGCAGCCATGCTGTGTAAAGAGCAAGGGATTACAATACTGGTAAGATTCCTCCGCATTTCTTATCTGCTTATAATTAATATTGTCACTCTGTGAAACTGTCTGTAAATAATAACCTTTCTTGTGTTAAGTATAAAATATACAGTTGTTGTATTCAGCTTGCCTGGTTTATATTTTCGATTCTGCAGTTCTGTTTACACTCACTGAGGAGTAAGCCCCTCAAAACCGAGTGGGTCATATTTCTCAGAAAAAGTGCAAGGAATTTTAAAAATCTAGAATAAAGCCTAGAAACGTATTTAAATAAATTGAGCTCTGTACATTTCATAAATGTGCTAAATAGTCCAATTTTAGTAATTTGTCTTCGGTTGCTAAAGCAGTAAAACAAATTTAGATTTGAAACAGAATATATTGCATATCTTTTGACTCCTGCCTTCTAATTTCCATCTTTCTTTGGTGCAGGGAGCTTTTTCTCCCTCAGAGTTATTACTAAATGTTTTACATTTCTCGTTATAAATAAATAAATATTGGAAAGAGATTGTTCTCCCTTTGGCATACTTACCCTCATTTAAACACCTATCTTTCTAGGGCTTAAATGCTCTTTTTGATGCAGTGGTGATTAACAAGCTCAATATATTAGACATTCTTCTGAAGATACTTCATAAAGACAAGTCACTAGAGGTGAGTAATGTTAAATTTAAAGAGATGCTGTATTGTATTTTTTTCTGCAAATAAAACTTTTTGGTGCTGGTGGTGGGACAGTAACGAATGTGTTACATATTTTCTTGCATTTCTGTGGAGGTGGGTAAATAGATAATGTCAGTTTCACACTTAGTATGTAGACTGATGTCCCTTTTTACATGCATGTGCATGTGTTTCGTGATGCTCATTTATTGCAACCTTGGCTTTCCAACCATCTAAAGGTCCTGTACTTACTTTCCTTGCTACCTACACCATAAAGCATCTTGCCACCCACCAGGCCATGTAAGTGATATCCTATTACACACTTTGCTACAGCCTGGCCTTAGTCCCTCCTTTTTCGGTTTCCATGCCTCTGTTATCTACTGCTCACTGTAACCTGACCTGCTTATTATTTTACTCTGTTTGGCCAACTTGACTCTGTTCACTAGCATTTGTCCTTCCCTCCTACTTCTCTTTTCAAGCAGGAATATGTAGCTCTTGTTGCCCACTCTCATTAGCTGTCTCTTGTTTTATCAATCTTTCTTTCTCATCAGCCTTTCAGTAACCTTGCCTCTGGGCTACATGGAAACTCCTCCCACATATATCCCTAGACCTCAACTCGCTTTGTAGGTTTTACTGAGTCTTTCCTTCCAGTCAAATGGACCTCTTCTTTTCCTTGCAAAACCTCAAATTGGTTACTCAGAAATTCAATTCCTTGAACCATTGATTGGGAACATTCCATCGCCTCACATTCTCCTATACATGACAGAGTACATTATCTCCTTCACTAAGTGGGTGAATCAGGCTAGGTTTTGAAACCTGAAATGCCTAATATTATCCGAAAGGTATATACAAAGTTTTATAATGATATCCTACACATTAAGGAGGTGTTCATGTCACAAACAAGCAGAAACAATGGCCATCCAGATTAAGCTAAAGGCTTTGTTTTGCCCAGCCCTTTGAAACAAGTTCTGTTTGTGTCAGTGAAACTTACTGTCAAGTTAATGTGGTTAGACTCAAGATGTAAACTTGAGGATTGAAAATAAATACCAATCCAGCAATTTCATTTGCTGGATTTGGTAGTAATCTGGCTTGCTATTACATATGAGAGGGAGTTTATCGTGCACACGATTATTGAAGGGTTTTAAACAAATAGACAGGACATGCAATGCAATAGCTTTATGTGCATATAAAGGTTTATATGGGCTTCTCAACTAGGTATACATTTACAGTTTTATACTCTGGTATTATTTGCCACCAGGATTGTGGGTTTGAACTGAGGACTATTTTCCTTAACATTAAAATAAAATGTTATGTCCTCTTTCTGAGTCCCCCCTGCCCCAGTTCATTTACAGTATTCAGACATATCGTCTGTGTTCTGTGCAGATGGAGTGCAGAGCTGCAGTTTTGGGGAGAAAAATGTTGGCCAGAATTGAATTGCTAATTTTATACTTAGTAAGAGAAATAATATAAGTGTTGGGGGACAACTTGCCACCCATTAACAAGGTGCTGGTTGCATTCCTGGGCATGTACCAAATTGTGTGATTCAGCAGGTGTCCAAGAATTCAGCCAGCACCTTGCTAATTGGCTTGACAATCAGCTGCCAAGACCCTATGTGATTTCTCTTCAACAAGTATAGATCGGCAATAGATTTCTTGCCACTGATTCTTTTTGAAAGGCAAAATGAATAAACTGTACTGTCACTTTAACTACAAGACCACTATCAGGGCCTCCCTGTGCTCCCTTGAGCTACCATTCTGTTTGTCCTTTCAGAGTCCTGCCAAGGCTCTGTAGAACCCAGTTTTTTGTTTGTTTTGAATAAAAATAATTTTCAGCCTGACTTTGGTAGTTTCAACTAGAGAAGACTCGATGATTCAGTAGGATTTGCCTAATGGTGACTCACCGTTTGACATCGTGTCGTCTCATGGCCACAGCCTGGTCACCACAGCAACCTTTCATTATCTCTCCCTTCACCTCAGAGTTTAGCGATCCAGGCTAAAGGAATTTCTGACCTATTTTCCCACCAGAAACAGGCAGACATGTTGCTTATGAAACCAACCAAAGATTCATCTGATTCCATTCCACAATTCTGTAGGGCTTCATCACCATACAGTATACTTGAGCATGAGACCTGGGTAACAGATGTCAGGTATCAGAAATGTTATAACATGTTAGCTGTTAATACTATAAGATACTAAACACTCTCACATGTTATCTGTTAAGTACAGCAAAATCCTAAATGCCATTCCATGTTGCTGCTGAATATTCAATTATGTTGCATTGTAAGTATCAAATATATCAAATATCTACTGTCATGATAATAACTTTATAAGGTAAGGATAGTTAAAACAATGACACTATTGTTTAGTTAAACATACAAGGGTGGGTAGACTCAAACCTCCTTTGTACTTTAGAGCAGAGGTCCCCAACCCCTGGTCCGCGGCCCTGTGCCGGTCCGTGGCCTGAGCCGGACCGGGCTGCCGAGACAGACCTCTGGCCCCACCCCCCGCACGCACTCACCCCCACACAGCCCGTTTGAGCCTGTGTGCGTGCTCCAGCACGCCCGTGCGAGCGCCGCGCTGCCGTTTGTGCATGCACACGGGCGCGCGCGCACCTGTGCGAGCACCGTGACGCTGTTTGCGCATGCGCACGAGCGCGCTTGCGTGCATGCACAAACGGCAGCGTTGCACTCACACGGGGGCACGCACGCTCGTGCGAGAGAGAGCGCTTGTTCGTGCATGCGCACAAGCGCGGGGATGCCCCGCCTTCCCCAGCCGGTCCGCGGACCAAAAAAGGTTGGGGATCGCTGCTTTAGAGTGATTGGCTAAGCAGAATGTTGGCAAAAGAATAAAAATGTAAAACTCATATTCTCAGGACGTGTAATTATTTATCTTCATTTCTTTATTACATAAATTAATATCCACCTTCCTCCTGAGGAGCTCGAGGCAGCATACCTGGATTCGGAGCCAGGTTTTTATGATCCAAGGAGTCTTTATGAGCAGCATAGTTTCAGCATACCTCTCCTGACCTGAATGGGGTCTCTGTGTTGTTAACAATAGAATGGCTTCTTTCGTCACTAGGCTCCCCTCTGGTATGATCCACCCGCCAGACTTGTTTCCAGGATATCCATTTTTGTCATATCCTCTTGTTGAATAAGAAGCTGGCAGAACTGGAGAAGTATTAGTATTCTGATCTCCCCCCCCCACCACCATTTTTCATCAGTTCATTTAGCCGTAAAGGGAAAAATTAAATCATTAGAATTTGATATGACGTTTGATTTCCCCTCTTTCTAGAGCCTGGTAGTGTTTAGAAAAGGACTCCTTTTCAGGATGACTCTTTTGTTCTCTGGAGGAGCCACCATGCTGTATGTGCGCTGGCAAATTATGGGCACGGGCCCCCCGGCATTTACTGAGGTGGATAACCCAGCTTCATTTGCAGAGAGTCCGTTTGTGAGGGTAAGTTGGGAAGGTCTTGCTTTTTGATGGGTTACAGAAAGGGGGAGGGAGCCAGTGGAAGAACAAATGAGTCAAGTCCCCAGCTCAGCCCCTGATGTTATTAGGTTTGGAGAAGCGGTTGGAGAGCTGGTGACAGTAAAGCTATCTGTTCTGACCACTGTTGCGTTTCCAAGTTCTCCAAGAGACTGTAGCTGAGGGAGGCGAGGAAGAACGTGAGGCCGGCCATTCCACCGTTCCAGCTGAAAATCTAGATTTCTTGCCATTCCCCTCTTTCCTCCCATCTCTTTTTCCTTTTGTGTTGTATCTTTTTACAGGCATGTAGGCATGCAAGCAGGGACTGTTCCCAGAGCCTTTTTAGCCAAGGAAAAGATTAAAACGCTATAAATAAACAAGCAGAAGTCCAAGAATTTTGAATGTAAGCCATTCCATGGTCCATTGTAAGCAATCCCCAGATGCCACCCTTGTAGGGGGGAAAATCTTGTCCTGGTTAGCCACATTTGTCCAAGAGGATCACAGGATGATGGTACATGTGATTACATGAGATTACAGTGAGATTATATGAATTAACCTACCTTTGTTCAGATTGTAGTGCCTTAGCTAACACTTCTTTTAAGAACAGGCTTTTTAAAGAGAGGATTTAAATAAAACTCTCAATATCTGAAAAAGGAGCAGTAAAACTTTATCTGTTCCCCCTTTCCCCCTTCTCCCAGCAGTCTCTTTTAAGTTTAGTATGAAGTAAATGTTTGTTTTTCCTTTGACTGACAGGCTATAAACTATAATTACTACTATTCGTTGAATGCATGGTTGCTGCTGTGTCCCTGGTGGCTGTGTTTTGATTGGTCAATGGGCTGCGTGCCCCTTATTAAATCAGTCAGTGACTGGAGAATAATTGCAGTAGGAGTTCTTTGGTTCTGCCTAATTGCTCTGACGTGCCAGGCCTTGTGCTCTGAAGACAGCCAGAGGAGAAGGTAAAAGGCATTGTTGAATTTTAAATCTCTCATTGGCTTGTAGACGTTATTGTCTTACATCTAAAGCTGTTCTTTTTTTATTTTTATTTTATTTAATGAATCAGTCGAATCAATACACCTTAGCAAATGCGGTTCAAATAAATATTTATAGCTTGGACTTACATTCCCCTTCCCAATTTGGTTCCATCATTTTTGCACCACCCGTGGGGGGGCAAACTTGTAAAAAGGGAGGGATGGATGGCTGCTTTATCTTCCCCTGAAATGGCATTTTGAGATCCTTAACTCGGTAGGGAGTGAAAAGTAATTTGTGGCCAGAATGAAGTGTAATTGATGTGTGTTGTTTTCCTCACCTCTTTTCAACAAGATTTCTTTTGTAGTAGTACTGTGTTTCCCCGAAAATAAGACAGGGTCTTATATTAATTTTTGCTCCAAAAAAAGCATTAGGGCTTATTTTCAGGGGATGTTTTATTTTTTTCATGTACAACAATCTACGTTTATTCAAATACAGTCCTGTCATCTTCTTCTGGTTGCTGCACAATGGTGGAGGGTGGGGTTTCACTTAACTGGGGCTTATTTTTGGGGTAGGGCTTACATTATGAGCATCCTGAAAAATCATACTAGGGCTTATTTTCAAGTTAGGTCTTATTTTCGGGGGAACAGGGGGGTAGTAGTAGTAGTAGTAGTAGTAGTAGTAGTAGTAGTAGTAGTAGTAAATAGGAACTTAAAATAACTTTTTTAAAAAAAATAGAAAAAGTATTGGCTCTGGCTGTTGATTTAGAAAATAAAATTCTGTTCCAGAATGATTGCTCTCTCTCTCTCTTTTTAAATCAATAAACAAATACAGATAAAATAATGGAGAAAATCCTTGCAGGAAATGAAAGTTACTTTTAAGATCATGAGTGGTATAGCAATGTCAGAGAAGATATTACAGGTAGATTTCTCATGGATTGTGTAATTTTCATATTGTGTGTAATTCTTTTCATTGGCAAAATGATAATTGTTCAGACTGGGCATTTCCTTTTCCTTTCCAGGCATATTTTAATTTCATTCAAAGTTTTCCCTTTAAAAAATTCAAATACAGTGGTGCCTCCACTTACGACCGTAATCCGTTCCAGAAGATGGACGTAACTTGAAATGGTCATAAGTCGAAGCACCATTTCCCATAGGAATGCATTGAAATGCAATTAATCCGTTCCGGCCAAAGAAAAAAAATCACCAAAAAAAAAAAAATCACTGCAAGGCTCATTGGAAACGCGATTAATCCCTTCCGGCCGAAGGGGGGGGGGGGGGGGAGAAAGCAATCAAGCGTGCAAGACCCATTGGAAATGCACAGAAAACAAACGGAGCAGATCGGAAATGCACAGAGAACAAAGAGGGCAGGTCGGAAATGCAAAGAAGACAAAGGAAAAAGCAAGGGAAGCATGCAGGACCCATCGGAAGTGGGGAAACCCCCCCCAAAAAGCAACCAAACCCCCAAGACCCACCGGAAATGGGGGGGGGGGGAACCAAAAAACAAACAAACCCACCAAGACCCATGGGAAATGGGGAAAAAAACCCAAAAAAGCAACCAAACCCCCCAAGACCCATCGGAAATGGGGGGGGGGGGACCAAAAAACAAACAAACCCCCCAAGACCCATCGGAAATGGGAAAAAACACTCCAAAAAGCAACAAACCCCCCCAAGACCCATCGGAAATGGGGGAAAAAAACCCCAAAAAACAAACAAACCCCCCAAGACCCAGCACAGCACAGAAACATAACCCCCCCAGCTCAAAACCACGCTGCAAAAACACCCAGAACAGTTTTTAAAAAGCAGAAAACAGCACCTTACCTTCCCAGGCAGCCTGAAGCCTCCCTGCAAACACACACACACGCTCACTTAGAAGCAGAAGCCAGGCAGTCCCAAGCCTCCTCCTCCGACACACACTCTCTAACTGCTGGGGCGAAAGAGCTACAAAGAAGCAGCCTCGTTGCCACCTACAGTTAGAAATTTGAATTTCCCGCCTTTTTCCCCTGCCTTTTTCTGTTCGTAAGTGGAAACTCTGGTCGCAAGTCGAAGCAAAATTTTGCGGCCGGAGCTGGTCGTAACTCGAAATGGTCGTAAGTAGGGGCGTTCGTAAGTCGAGGCACTACTGTATATCACTTAACGGTCTTTCTGAGAGTTCATTGCACTTCTCTTGCATTAGTTCAGGGCCTTGCAGCAGTATAGGGAGGTGTTAATTCAGGTAAAAGAGGGGCTAAAAAAATTATGGTTTGCCTAGTACCCTGTGAGATTTGAATATGTAGCTTTGTGATTGACACACTTATATGCCAGCTCTCCATTTTTTGCTTGTGTACCACCACTTGGGTTTTAAGATAAGCTGACTTAAGGAAATTCACGGCAGAGCAGGTTCCTGTTCTCTTTCCTCCATGCAGCTGCCTGCAGTCTCAAAAATTCTTTTCAGGAGATGTCGAGGACCTTTCCTGGACAACGTGTGATAATGTTGGAGAGGAGGCTGCTGGGATTAGGAGAAAACATGAAACCTTCCTGTCACAGATTTCCTTCAGTTTACTACTTCTTATCTTAGGATCCAAGCTCCTGTTGTTTTTGCGAGGGCCCTGATGTTAGAGGGAAGTGGGTGGGCCAGGTTGCTATAGGACAAAAAAGAAGACAGGGAGCTTTTCTTCTGTGAACATATGTTAGCTTACTTGTGTTCTGAGCCCGTGCATATGGTTACAGTTCACGTTTGTGCTAGAAGTTTATACTTTGGTTCAAGGTATCTCAGATTCCCCACCTCCTGCATCTGATTTTGCTTGGCAGACATTTAAAATGTTCTGCAGTCTGATGTTAATATTTTGGCAATAAGCTGTCAAAACAATTTCTTATGTGTGCACATTCCTGGATGATATCTAGAACAAGCTTCTAAGGGTAGCCTGCAGCAATAAAAAGAATATGTGGCTTAAATATGGGAACTGGCTGTTAATCTTTTCAGGCACATCTGTATGGTATGCATGGTGTGTATCAAGCCATAGGGCAGAAAAACGGTCCATTGATACCAGTAGCAAACCATCAGTTAGAACAGTGGTTCCCAATTTTTTTCAAATCGTGACCCCCTTTTATAGTAGCCAAGTAACCTGCAACCCCCCACCATGCCATGTTTGCATAAAAAGACATTTTTAATGGGGTAAAGTCATCCCTTCTCAGAAAATAGAGGCTTCTTTCTCCCCTAAAAGGCCTGTTTCTCATACATACACAAATGCACTAACTTTAATATCCGGCTCAGAAAGGTCAAGGAAGAAATTATCAAACAAGGGCGATAACACATATAATGTGACCTGTGATTCCCCAGAAAACACTTCGCAACCCCCTTAGGGGTCAAGATATCTAGGTTGGAAAACACTGAGTTAGAAATTATTGGTGAGTTTTAGAATCTGAATGTTTCATGCCCAGAGACATTTATTATTGACTATATCAAATATGAGAGGGACGTGGTGGCGCTGCGGGTTAAACCGCAGAAGCCTCTGTGCTGCAAGGTCAGAAGACCAGCAGTCATGAGATCGAATCCACGCGACGGAGTGAGCTCCCGTCGCATGTCCCAGCTCCTGCCAACCTGGCAGTTCGAAACCATGTAAATGCGAGTAGATAAATAGGTACCACCACGGTGGGAAGGTAATGGTGTTCCATGTCTAGTCGCGCTGGCCACGTGACCACAGAAACTGTCTACGGACAAACGCTGGCTCTACGGCTTGGAGACGGGGATGAGCACCGCGCCCTAGAGTCGGACAAGACTGGACTAAATGTCAAGGGGAACCTTTACCTTTACCTATATCAAATATTCCCAGCCTAAAGGGAGATATAACAGGTAGTTCCTTTGCGTTCGACATTTTCCACACATAGTAAGAATATCTAGACTGAATCAGTCATGTTTAACCGTACACCATTGAAACTACCACATCATGTACATCTAAACTGGTCATTTACATACTTCCTTTTGAATTGTTTGGGGTTCTTTCCAATCTTATTTTTTTGTGGACACAGAACTTCTGTGAGATGAATTCCTTCCCTCACACCATCGGATGTTCACAGTCTTGCAAGGAAGCGATGTGACAATTGCTTCCTACAGTGGCATTGCCAGTCCTGGAAGATGTTCTGGCAGGCACAGAGATGCAAAGTCACCTAGGCATGGACTTGTCTGATGTGACCCTGGGCATTGTTAGAAGGGTGCGACAGATCGCATGTTTGAGGTCTACCCTTTAAATGGGCTGTTTGAAATTCCAGCCTGCATTAGGCTATTAAACTTGTAGCATAAAAGCATTGCAGGAAAAAGTTAGCTGCTTGACCTGTAACACATTTTTCTACTTTCCAGAATCCTTACATCAGGATTGGGATTTCTTATTATTCCTTTTCTTCCTGCAAGCAACCTCTTCTTTCGAGTTGGATTTGTCATTGCAGAAAGAGTGACCTACCTTCCCAGCATTGGCTATTGCCTGTTGATTACGTATGGATTCAGTCTGTTGAGCAAACAAATTAAGAAGAAGGTATGGACAAAATGTTCAGCGACTTTAACAACAGGGATATATGCAAAAGGGATTTTAAATGGTCATCTTTAACATGTGTCTCCTTTCTCCAAGAAATTGCTTGTTGCTGCTCTGCTGGGCTTCTTGTTGATAAACGTGTGGCGCTGTATTGTCCGCAGTAACCAGTGGAGATCTGAAGAGCAACTTTTCAGAAGTGCTTTGTCTGTGTGTCCGCTAAATGCCAAAGTAAGATTTCTTCTTCCTTGCATTGTTACCACAGTAATAACAGAGAATAGTCCAACCTACTGTTACACTTCACTTTTTTGCACTGTTGGGGATGTTTGTGGGTCTAATAGCCACTTGTGTCCCTTTCCCATCATTTGGGGCCAGGAATCTTTAATGTAAAACCCAGTACACTGTTACTTATGTGCTTCGTATTTAAGTGGTCTTAGTTCTGGGCTGGCTTGCAACCTGATTTCCTGAGTTGTCAACTCAGAGAAGCTGTATTTCTGAGCTTCTCAGGCAACTTTGTCAGTGGCAGATATATCCTGAAACCTAAACTGGTGCTGAGGATTTCTTTCAGTGTAGCAGTTTAGTGACATGAATGAGCATAAGAGGATTACAGACAGTTCAAGATCCATATCATTTTTGCATGCATAATAGCTCTCTGGAAATCAGGTCAATCCCTGCTTTTGTGCCTCATTAAAAGAAATGGCAGGATATAAAATAAAATTGTTAACAGTGCATCATTCTTGCCTTGCATCAGAGTTGAATTATGTCCTGAACAAACTTTGCCTATCCTTCTCTTGTTTGCTTGAACAGAAGATGTGAAGAGCCGAATTAGTTTACAAAGGCAACTTAGTGTAAACAATAGTGGAGATACCAATATCTGAAGTATAAGGTGTTCCGAAAGGGAGACAGGGCTGTATGATATTGTTTTGGCTGCGACAAAGACCTAAAATTCCTTGTTAGGGATTGTCTACCATTGTCATAGATCTCTTTTTTCTAGGATTCTGTGGGGGTGGAATTGGGGTGTCACATAGTTATTGTAGTCAGCAGTAATAATAATTGTGTGCCATCAAGTTGGTTCCAACTTATGATGACCCTTCTCATAGTTTTCTAAGTATAGACCCTTCTCAGAGTTTTCTTGGGTTCTCTGTAGTTTACCCATACAACCTGTGGTTCAGCACCTCCACAACATAATTTTATAAAGAGAAAATAGGGAGTTGTCATCTGCCCACTGATGTCATTTCATTTCCTCCAGTGACCTCACACTGCAGCTTTCTATAGGTATTAAAAGCATGGAGGTTAAGATAGACCCTCATGGGCACTACCTTTCTAATGCCATGGAACTGAGCAGAGTCTCCCAATACTACTTTCCAAAAATAGCCCTGCAAATAAGACTGGAACCAATGTCTCCCTGTCCACAAAGACATCCGTGCTGGATGGTATCACTGATGGTACCAAAAGGTACTGCAAGACAAGGAGACAAGACACTCCTCCTGTCTCTCTGGACAAAATTTTGCCCATCAAATTGACCAAAGCAGTTTTAATGCAAGACTCTGGTCTAAATCCAGCTTTAATGGGTCGAGGGAACCCCTTGAACAGATCCTGGAGCTGGTCTGCCACCGCCCTTTTAGTATCTTACCCCAAAGCAGGTATTTGCAATTGGACAGTCATTCTTATCATCATCCAAATCACTGAGGATTTCTTAAGAAGTGATCTTGCAGTTGCTTCCTTCAAGATGTCCAGGACCTTTTCCTCTCTCAGTGAGGCACTAATCTTCTCTAGACCCATCAGATCTTTGGCAAAATATTGAAAAGCTAAGCTAAGCAACACTAGAGGATACAAGACTGGACCCATTGAAAAGTTCAGCAACTGAATCAGTCTTACCACCTTTTAAAATAATGTTTAATGTTTAATTCTTAATTATGTAATAGTTTACTGTTTTTATTTTATGATGTTTATATGATGATTTTATTTTACCTGTAGTATTGTCTTTCTGTCTCATTACATTGTGAACTGCCCAGAGTAACCTTGGCTAGATGGGCGATATACAAATTGAATGAATGAACGAATGAATGAATGAATGAATGTGAAAAACTCAATTTCATTGCTGTATTGCTTCAGAGCCCACTTGTCATCTTTTGTTTATATTAGGGTTGAAAAAGTTTTTTTGTTTTGCATTGAAGTGTGTTTGCCTTTTCATATGCATTTTTCTAATTTATCTTCAATGGCTTCACCTAGTGGGTAGACAAAATTTTATTCACAATTCACTGATGGGGCTTTACCATATTTTGGTATAACGAAAATGTTATCACTAAGTCTAACATCTGCCATGTGCCCTCAGTGCTACTGGGTAAGGAAAAAAAGTGTCAAGGAGGGCCTGAACAAGCTAAGGTGGAGCTGTGCCCACTCTTTGGGTGAACTTGAGTCACCGTGGGCTTTGATAACAGGGATTAAAACACACAGGCATTTTAATTTCAAGCCATTCTTTATGGAGGTTTGACACGTCACCTCCTATTTAGAGAGACTGGCAGTCACCAAAGCAAACTCTGCATCAACACAAGTCAACTGCTTTGCTCAGCCATAAATCTGCTTTACAGGTAAAAAATACTCTGTTGTAAGAATGTGTGGATTAGAAGTATAAGAGCAATCACTGAATGACCAAAACAAATAACTGTGTTCTTCTTTTTATTTTCAGGTTCATTATAATGTTGGCAAAAATTTGGCTGACAAAGGCAACCAAACGGCTGCAATCGACTATTACAGGGAGGCAGTAAGGTATTTGTTTGTTTGTTGTTCCTTAATAAATACTAGAAAGAGGATGAGGGATACTGGTTTATAGAGCCATAAAAATGGTATTTCAGTAGACTTGTGAAGTACACTACTTTAGCATCAAAACATTTCTGTATAAGGAAAGAATGATTCTGTTAATAATTTAGAATATAAAACAGGGATTTAAATAAATAAATAATGCCTGTTCTGAAAATGTACACTACTTCTGAAACAGAATTGACATCCTTACCACATCTCATGCCACAGTTATAATCTCTGCTTTATATTACTGTTCTATCTCCAGAACAAAACTACTGGATTAATATTCAGACTGCATCTTTCAATTTTCAGCACCTATTCTCATTTGGATTGAATTAAGACCACCTAACAGGGTGAAAATGGGTGTTCCCTGTTTCATTTTATAAACATTGTTAATACAACTTGCATATTTTCCAAACCCCATCTTATGTTCTAAATTATTGAGAGAGTTGCAACCAACAGCAAGTGAACTGATGCTGTATGGGAATTTGGAGGAAGCCAACAAATGGGGTGAATGGCTGACAATGGTGTATGTGAAAATGTGAATGACAGGGTCCTGATTTCCTATAAGTACGTTTTAAAAACCCCAGTAAAGATGTGCTCTCCAGCTAAAGGCAGTGCATTTAATAAAATGCTTTGGGAAGTATACTGGTACCAAAGCAAGCCATGAAGCCACATGAAGGCTGTTACTTTGGGCATTTTGTGTGTGTGTGTGTGGGGTGCCATTTCCTAACTCTCTGTCTGCACTCTAGAATGGGATGATGTTGATGATTTAATACCTATGTTTCAGGTTGCCTTAAAATGTGTGAGGATGGCTCTGGCTGTTTTAAACATGGCAGAAGCACGGGTGAGAGGAAGGATAGGGAGAATTGGTAGCAATATTCTGCTCATTAAAAAAAAACCTGAATAGACCTTCTTTCCAATGATAAATTATTATTTTTATCTTTTAAATCTCAGACTGAATCCTAAATATGTGCACGCCATGAACAACTTGGGAAATATCTTGAAAGAAAGGAATGAACTCCAGGAAGCTGAAGAGCTGCTGTTGTTAGCAGTACAAATACAGTATGTTCTAAGTGCAACAATCCAATTATTGCTGTGCAGCTGTAACCTTGTGTTGTCTGAATCTTTCCCAGTCTGCTTTTGTTGGGGACAGAAGGAGCTTTGGTAGACATGGTATACTGGGAACTAAGTGGCAGAGTTCTTATCTGTTGCTTCTGCTGAACCGCTGAACGGTGGTCAGTAGTATCACCCATGGTATCTTTCTTGTGTGGGCCCTGTTTACCATTAATTCTACATTTTCCTGACTGAGTGCTCCCACGGTGATGGGGAACTTCTGCTTGGCCATTATCTCTTAAAAGAGCCTCGTGGCGCAGTGGTTAAACAGCTGTACTGCAGCCAAAAACTGTGCTCACGACCCGGGGTCCCAGGTAGCCGGCTCAAGATTGACTCGGCCTTCTATCCTTCCGAGGTCGATAAAATGAGTACCCAGCTTGCTGGGGGGTGGGCAAGGTGTAGCCTGCATAATTAACTTGTAAACCACCCAGAGTGTGCTTGAAGCGCTATGGGGCAGTATATAAGCAGCACTCTTTGCTTTTGCTTTACCAGGTTCCTCAGGCCTCTGTTTGTCCCTTTTGCTTTTAAACATTTCCCATCATAACAAGACTGTTGCTTCACATTAACGCCTAACTTTTAATTTGTTGTGTTGTGATGTTTTAAATTTTACATTATAAGTTGCACTTAATAATAATGAAATACAACCCTTTTCAGGGATTCCTAGATGTAGAGTATCCAAAAGTGGTTTGAACTCTTCTCTTCTTCTGGGGTGTTCTGGGATTGTGCGGGTTGACCAGGTTAGCTCTTCTCCTGAGACACGCAGTGGGGAATTAAACACCCAGCCTCTGACTCTGCTGTCAGAGAACTAATTCATTGAGCTATCCAGCTAGTTTAAGTTGCACGTAGAAATAATTTAATCAGGAAAGACAAGCCGCCAAAGAATTTGGTGCTCCGTATGCTAAATATTTCCAAACTTTTTGCCTAGGCCTGATTTTGCAGCAGCGTGGATGAATCTAGGAATAGTACAAAATAGCTTAAGAAGATATGAAGAAGCAGAGAAAAGCTATTGGACAGCAATTAGACACCGGAAAAAATACCCAGATTGTTACTATAATTTAGGACGTTTGGTAAGTGTGCTTAATTATATTTATGGAAATATCCTAAGAGACTAAGATGAAATAGATTTTGAATGAGGTTTTTGTGGCAGACATGAGCACACTTACTAGGAAGTGCCCTGTTGAACTTGGTAGAAATTGCTTTTCAGCAAAGATGCTTAGAATGGGCCTGCTCTGCCTTTTTGCCCGTAGAAATTACAGCCCTTTACCTGGCATCAGACATGTATAAGATTGTGAACGAATAGGCATTAAAAAGGAGTGTGGAATGAGGACTGCTTTAAGCCATGTACATGCTCTAGTATTCTGCCATTTCCCACAATGCCTTGGGTCAAATTCTGCATCTTCTAGGCACTCTAATTGTTCCCTGTAAAAACAGTAAGAGGGACAAATATCGGGGCTCTATTGCTCCTGTCATAATAGTAGGGAGTGAATGCATACGAGTAGGTAGGTGCACTTTATTATTGTCATAGACTCTGCACATGTACTGTTATACATATGGCTCTCCTTTAGATAACTGGAAGCTGGGGGAAGTATAAGCATCCCAGTTTTGCAAAGAGAACCTCATGTACCTGAAGCCACGTGCGTACAGACTTCATACAGACACTTAGTTGAATGTGCCTCGGCAGGCTGCAACTTTGCACCACATTTCATTTCCCTCTGGTGTGAAATGACAATACCTGAGACATACATTGAAGTATTAATTAATTACTAAATAAAACTAATTACTATTTTATTTAGAGACAGTCTGTGAAAAATCTTGTGCATAAAATAAACACAGTCTTCTGCCAAGCTTGTCAGCTAAAAGGCCTGGGGAAGGGAGGGAGTGAAAATAGTATTTTGATAATGCTATAAGGAAGGTGACATTACCTACTGTTTAGGAGGTGAGGTAGCAGACATTAAGATCTCATTGGAATCCCTGTTGTTGCAGCTCCTGCTGGAAAAGAGGCTGTTTGACTACCTAGCAGGTGCTGATCACGTTGTCACTTTATTGTTGTGCTTGTTGTCACACTGCCCAAGACTGGGTGCATGGACGGAACAGACACGTTTTGCATTGTGCTTCTTTATTCGTTTTACTTTTTTGAGAATATTTATATCCCATCTTTCTAGTTCAAAACCCAGCTACTCACGATTGCTAATATGTGAAATGACACAAAAAACAATCTGAAAAACTAATAAGTGAGCAGCTGTTACAATAAGAACAGAACTAAAAAAGAAGAAAACCAACGAAAGTGACCAGCAAAATAATTGTGTAAGACTGGCAGCGTGTGGGGAGGTTCAGGGGAACCCAAAAACATACTTGATTTCATAGATTACAGTATACTGCCTACAGTTTTCTTGTTGTTTGTGTAAGGTTTGTACAACTTGCTGAGGCTAGTTGTTGAGGTGTTAAGGTGTGTCTTAGCTACACAGTCAGGCACCTTGTTAATTAGCTGCAATTAGCCACAGCATGTTACACAGACTTTAACCAAAACACCAGGAGGCCGGTTTGTACTACTTGGTCTTGAAATTCTGACTAAGGTGTGACTTACCCATGTGCATTGCTTGATTCCAGTTTGTTTGTTTGTTTGTTTATTTATTTATTTAACTTATATGCCGCCCACTCTACCCAAAGGTCTCTGGGCGGCTTACAACAATTAAAATACAATAAAAAAGATAAAACAATTAAACTACAATTAAAATATATACTCTAAAAATTGCCATCAGGACCCACAGTCCATATTTGTCTTTGATAAGTGGAAGCTAAACATCTGTTCTAATTCTGTTGAAAAACACTGTATTGGAAACGCATAAAAGTTCTGCCTGTGCTCTGTATGTTATATAATATATAAAATATTTAGATGCTAATTGCTGTAGATTAAGTAATCTCCATATTCCTTCTCTGTTGCATGCCAAGTTGTGGGACTTAAGTATGCAACAGATAATGCCATTTGCGTAACAGCACAACAGGATTTCAGCCATTATCTTTGTATATTTATATATGCTTAGAGAAATAAGAACAGATACAGGTCTCAATTAAGGGGCTAATTTATTCATGACTAACTTTACTTGGTCTCATATTGTTGACCCTTTTGCTTTCAGTATGCTGATTTAAATCGTCACGTAGATGCATTGAATGCATGGAGAAATGCTACTGTTTTGAAACCACAACACAGTCTGGCTTGGAACAACATGATTATATTACTTGATAATACAGGTACAAAATTATACAGCAGTGTTTAAGCAAGTCATTTAATTTATGCACTTTGTGTGTGTGTGTGTGTTTGAGATAAGACTAGTGTGCTCCTTACATGGGGACCTAATTCAAAACCCTGTGTGGCTAGCTAGCTGTACATGAAAACCAACACTTCAGAGCAGCACCTTTACCATTACTGGGAATAACACAACAAACTGCCTTTGAAATTCCCTGGATAATCTGCTCTTTGAGAAACAGGGCACCGAACTTGCCTAAAATATGACTTGGAGGTCAACGTGTCTTTGGAGGATGATTCAAACCCATATATTAGTTAGTCCTGTGTACTGAAAGAAAAACTTGCAGGTTTTAAAATCAGTCCTGATCTAGTAATTCAGCATTTGGGGGTGGGTGGGGGAACCATAGGTGAGTTTTTAAAAAAGTAATAAAATGATCATTGCCTGCTCTCTGTAGTTTGGTCTGGCTGTGGTTTCACCAATCTGTGCATGGGGACTTTCCTGCCCATAGCCGTTTGTCCTGCCATTGAGATCAATGGAAAAATGCACACATACTATGTTCAGTGTATAAAGAACATATCAGAGTTTGGGACCCACAAGCTGTGATGAGGACCTTACCCATTAGCAAACCTACTGTCTTCAGAGCGACTGTCTTTTGAAGAAGAAACCTACACTCAAATGGCAGTCTGACATTCAGTGGACGGCTTAATGAGCTCCTCTTTTAATCCTATAACATTGAACATCATTCTTCTAGTTGGTTTGTTTACTCACACTAAATTCTCATGCGATTAGCATCATTTTTTAATTACCAGATACTTCTATCTGCTAGTGCTCAGTCTGCATTTTTCTGGGACAAAGCCAACAGTGCCCTGAAGAACTTCTGTGTGCTTTAATTTCCTGCTCAGTCTGAAGTCGAAATAAATGCTTTTTTAAAAAATTGCTTCACTTTAACCACAGTAGAATAATACCATTATTTCATGTATTTCAAAACAATATTTGGTAGCTGAATTTTTCAGTTGGTAACTTTTAAAAATAATTCCGAATAGCTGGTGTGAGTAAATAAAGACGTTGCTTTCATCTTTTGCAAAGGTCACCTTTTGCCATTGGCATGTCCAGTGTATTAGTTGCTCCCGTTTCCTTTGTGGGAAAAGTTAAAAGTTTGCTCTTGTTACAATTGTTCTTCACCTCCTTTTCCTCTCTTTTCATATGTCTTTTAGGTAACTTGGCACAAGCAGAAGCTGTCGGAAGAGAGGCTTTGGAATTAATACCTAACGATCACTCTCTCATGTTTTCACTGGCAAATGTGTTGGGGAAATCACAGAAATATAAGGTACAAAGTGTTTCAGATCACAATTTTGAAATAAAATAATTTTACCACATTTATTTTTTCATTATTCATGGATTAAAGATATCCTAAAAATGTGATTCGTCTTATAAAAATGGCTCATGATTTGCACAGGGCATATTTTTAGAACAAACATTATCTTAACTCTTCTGGAGCTTATGAGCCAATCAGGTCAACTAATAAAAATTGGAACCACGGATAAAAATACAGTATTTATTTATTTATTTATTTATTTATTTATTTTCTGTTTCTAGTGGTGTTGCTACTCTCTGGGCGGTTCCCAATATACAGTAGAATCATAAAAACGCTATATACCGTATTTTTCTGTGTATAAAATGACACTTTTTCCTTAAATAATTAGACAAAAAATTGAGGGTCATTTTATACACGGAAGGCAGCCACTTTCCCTGCTTTTTGCGAAGCCACGAGGCTTAGCAAAAAGGAAGGGAAGGCTCCCTTTGGGTAAAGCAGCCGTTAAAGGGCTTCACGATCACAGCCCTTTGATCCTGAAGCCCTTTCATGGCTGCTTCAGGATCAAAGGGCTGCGATCGTGCATCCCTTTCACAGCTGTGTTACCCACTTCCTAATCCCTGCGGGGTTTAGGAAGTGGATAAAGCAGCCATGAAAGGGCTTCAGGATCAAAGGGCTGCAATCGTGCAGCCTTTACCCGAAGGGAGCCTTCCCTTCCCTTTTGCTAAGCCCCGTGGCTTCGCAAAAGGCAGGGAAAAGCAGCGGTCAAAGGGAGCCCTTTGATCCCTGCTTTTCCCTTCCTTTTGCTAAGCTCCATGGCTTAGGAAAAGGAAGGGAAAAGCAGGGATCAAATTTTCTAATTTGGGGTTAGAAAAGGGGGGGTCGTCTTATACTTTGGGTCGTCTTATAAACGGAAAAATACAGTAATAATACAAAAATATAATGCAATAAATTCTGTCGCTAGCTGAAAACTACCTTTCAATTAAAAATACAGAAATTTAAACCCATTTGAAAATCTCAGGAGAATATTTGCAGTTGGTAGAAGGCATCTTTATTTAATTCAGTCTTAATTAGCTTCCTAAAAACAAAGGGGGAAGGTGCCCGTCCCGAAATATTAGGTCATGATTAAGAAAGCTCAGTTCCTTGTGTCAGCTTTTTTGCCCTCCATAGATGTTACATTTCTTCACATCATAGACTGCCAGGAGTGTGTGAGATGGGTAGCAATTTTGTGGGAGATACGTTCTGTCAGATATTGAGGTCCTAAACTGATACGGACTTTATAGGTCATGACCAGTACCTTAAATTGAGCATGGAAACTTAACAGGGAGCCAAAATGAAGGTGTGTCAAGACTGGAGATACGTGTTCATATCTGCTGGTACCCGTAATCCAATCTGGCTGCCGCATTTGGGACCTGCTGAAGTTTCCATACTGAGTTCAAGGGCAGCCATATGTAAAGAGCATTATAGCAGTCCAGTGATTTCCAACATATGAACCACTGTTGTTAGTTATTTCTTATCCTGGTAGGGGCATAGCTGGGCAATCAATTGAAGCTAATAAAAGGCACTCTTGGCCACAGCAAATATTTGTGCCTCCATTGAGAGAGATGGGTCCAAGAGTACCCCCAGGCTGCAAACTCGATCCTTCAGGGGGAGTGTAACCCAAATGAGGCCAGGTAAATACCCTTCTAACCGGTCCGATGATCCTCCCAACAGTACAATCTCCATCTTATCTGATTCAGTTTCAGTTTGTTGACCTTCCTCCAGTCCCTTATCGACAGCAGGCCATACAATTCCAAAGGAGAAAGGGCAACAATAAAAGCAGATAAAGCAGCAGACAAACCAAATATGTATAAAATGTACCAGTCCAGTTTTTTTTCAGGAAAAGCCTGAACAAGAAGTACTTTACCATGCAGCACAATATTTGTAAAGAGTGTCTCACGCTAGTCTCCTGGGGCACAGAATCCCACAATTTAGATGTGGCTGCAGAGAACATATGCAGTTGTCACATTTTGATAGAATGTGCGTGGTGTCAAGGGTGTAGGGGAGATAGCTCATTTTAAGAGATCATATGTTGGAAATATACTTTCCAGATCTGCCAGGTCTCTAAACTGCTGTCAGCATTTTATATAACTTTTTAATAATTGTAGTGGGTCATGGTCTGGATCTGGAGGAGGTCACTCTGATGTTGGAGTGGGCTGTCCCCACCATCACTGGTGCTCTGGGTCATGAGCCCCCCCTCTCAGAAGGAGAAAGCACGCTTGTGGAAGGGTTTGTGGAGGACAGATCTTGTGACTAGCCTAGGAATCTCAGTTTCTCAGTTCTGGATCTTTCCAGAAGAGCCAAATCCTCTTAAGGTCAGTGGTGTTGCCAAATAGCTGAGCACATAGGTGGATTTTTGGAACCCACAAAACCTTGATTCCCTGAACTCAGGAGAATAATTTCATTGATAATAAAAAGAGAAGCAGGAAAAACATAAAAGAACATATGGAGCTACAGAAGAGAAGTGTTCCGCTGAATAGGCAGAGAATTTCTGAGGAATCTGAGGTTTCTGCACAGAGGGAGCCCTCTGTTTTTTTTCAACAGTATACAGTACTAGGAAAGAGGAAATGTGGTAGCTTTTGTAGTAGTCCAATTGACTCCTGGGATTGAAGTAATTTAAGATGTTAATTTCAGCCCCAATCAGCATCGATAGGAATGTCACAATCATGTGACATTGAAAGACTAACCTTGAAACAAGACTGCATTTAACAGCAAAAAGAAAAAAAAAAGAATCCTCATTGCAAGTCCTTACACAATTATGGTCTAGACTTGGCAAGGGGAAAAGAGTTATTGAAGGAAGGTATTGCTCTGTGCAAGAGAAGGTCACGGGCATCTGACAAATGATAAATAAAGACTGTGGAACTCCTCTCCAGGGGAGGCTCTCTCCATGCCGTCCTCCTGGCGGCAGCCAAAGATCTTTCTGCTCAGGCAGGCCGTTGGCAGCTGAACAGGCAGCAGAGAAAGGAGATTTTAAGAGGGGATACTTTTCTATCTCCCCCTCTCTCTCCCTCTCTCTGGTGCAATTTTAAATGGTTCAGAGTCTTTCAGCATAGCAAATGCAACTAAACATACAACACTGTTAAACGTACAACACTCTTCACAGTGTTGTATGCTTAGCTGCATTTTCGTATTATACCTTATTGCTGTATTTGTTTTTCAAATCATTTTGTAAGCTGCCTTGGGTCTCTAAACTTGGAGAAAAGTGGAATATAAAATGAATTATGTTTTAAGCCAGCGATTTTCTAGTTACATGATTCCCCGTCTCTTAATAGTGGCAGTTGGGTTTTATAGAGAGCTTTTGTATAAAAAGAACATTAAAAACCTAAGAGTAAAAAAGGGCTTCTTTGTCATGTATGTTTTACACTGCTTTCCTACTTTGAAGTGACCTAATAGAAGGAAAGGGTGGTTGTTGTTGTTGTTGTGTGCCATCAAGTTGGAATAGACTTCTAGCCTAACAGGACTTTCAAGGTAAGTGAGATATTTAAGAAGTTTTTTTTACCAGTCCGTCCCCACTCCCCATGAGTTTCCATGGCTGAGCCAGGATTCAAACCCAGGTCTCCTAAGTCCTGGTGTGTCACTCTGTCCACTGCACGACACGGGATAACCCTAACTGAAGAGAGGAGACACAACAAATTAGTTGGGAAAGTTATTCACTTTTTAAAATGCTGTTGCAGCAGATCTTCATGTATAATAATAAAGTTTCTTTCTATGGCATAAAAATCCCCAAAAATTTTATGAAGAGTAAAAATCCTTCCTTGGAGCTTGTGTTTCTTCATAGGTGACTGATTTTGTGGCTGGGATGAAAATACATACTTTAGACACACCTGCTTTAGACCTCTCTGCCCATATCGCAGTCTACATACGAAAGTCCTTTCAGCTTTAACAAAAACAGCTTGGTGTGTTGTTTGTGTTGGGTGTTGCTATGAAACCGAAGCCCAAAGAATCCTCAGAGTGCAGAAATAATGTTTTGGATCTTAGGATCCTGCCTGTACATTATTCTTCAGTTTTTCAGAGTACTGAAATGGCCTGTTGATCCAAGTCGGTATGACTGTTTCTCCTTGTTCTATTTCCTTGTCTAGCTGAGATGTGCCCTGCACAGTGTAGGCTGTGTGGTCCACACAAGTGACACATTGGTGCAGATCTGAGGAAATGTATAGCTACTAGACATGGGGACGAATATAAAAACGAATCAGGATATTCGTTAAATATCCCTGATTCATCAGATATTTGTTGCTTCGTATTCTTGGGGTCCAGAGACCCCTACAAGTACGAAGCAATGAATATAACCCTTTTATATTCGTCCCTCCCTTCCCTATCTACTTATGCCCCCGCGGATCAGCTGTTCCTTGGGGGTGTAAGCAGAGAGGGGTTTTCCCTTCGGGCGGCTTGCTAAAGCCTGCCCTAAGGGAATCCCACCCCCGGGGCTGGGGGATGGCTTGGTTCCCCTTTCCTCCTCTTCCTATGCCCGCCCAACATAAGAAGAGGAGGGAAGGGATCAAAGAGGGATCAACGGGATCGGCTGCGTGATCGCTTTGATCCCTGTTTACCCTCCTCTTGCTATGCCCAGCAGGGCATAACAAGAGGAGGGAAAGCAAAAAAAAAAAAAAAAATAAAGACCCGACGAATGACGAATTGATTTGTTGTTCATCGGGTCACTGAGGGGCAATTCATGGGTCGTGGGTCGTCAAGTTTGATGACCCATGAACCAAGATGAAGCGCCATTTTGGCGCTTCGTCCCCATCTCTAATAGCTACCATTCTGCTTGGGGACCAACGTGTGAAAGTAACTAGTGATACATAATGTAGTCACCATGCAATTCATGACTTTGAGGTAACAGGCAATGTAACTAATAGCTATAAAGTTACATTTTAGGTACAACAAGTAGTTATTCAAACCCCACTTCTAAAGGGCATTTTGAGGACACTGTGTTTGGAATTTTTCAACTTTTTATGCTGATCTCATATTGGTCCGAAGTAGCAAAGGAAGGATTTTTTTTTGTTTTTATTTTGTTTTGTCCTCTGTAAATATTTGTGAGGTACAAGATCAGAATTGGTCAGCAGAGGGAAGTACAAAGTGCTTCCCTGTATTTTTCTGGACAGCTGATAAGGGCAGCACCTTGTATTAATAAAATGTAGTGCAACACATTATTTGTGCAGTCAGAGCAATGATAATTATTATAGCAACATGGCTACGAAACACTCTGAGCTCAGTTGGGGACACTTTTCACAATTGAGTTTTTCATTCTACAGTAGCAACTCCAGATTTCTTCTCTGAATGACTTTACACTTGAGTTTAGCAGCTTGAAAGTAAACTTAGGTGTCATAGTCTACGGAAGCTGCCACTTATCAATAGAGGACATCTCATGTTATATTTTTGGAGAGGTTCTTCTGGAATTGTACTTAGGTTGCTTTATATATCATGATATTTTGCTTAAGTCATAGCAATCCTGTTTTGCTTTGCAGAGAGAACACTCATTACCCAAATTCCTCCGTATGACTGACTTAAGAGAAAGGAATTTTGCAAGCTTTATTACCATCACATATGAAATCATTGTCCCTCTATGTTTTTTTATTTGAGTGAACATTTGGATATGGTCTAGATGGGCTTAGACCTTCTGAGAGGACACCTTGCAGTGAAAAGTCAGTAGAGACTACATTTATAATTTTCATTTCAAGCTAAACAGATTCCTCAGTAAAGATATTTTAATAAGCTTTGGGGTGGTGGAGGAAAAATAACAAATAATATCTTTTATGACTATTTAGAAACCAAATTAAAATGGATGACAGCGTTCCAAATATTTCAGTGCCATATATGAAGTGAGATCAATTGATAAAGAAAAAAATTTCATCAGACAAGATTAGAGTTTGATACTATTTCAGCATTTACCCTGATAATTACAAATAGACATATAAAATGACATTAAATAACCATTTAATTATGTCAACATCAGCTGCAAGGGATCCTTTGAATTTTTTGTTACTGACCTCTTTTTCTATTTGATGTCGTTTTTCTTTAAGCGGTAATTAGGCAGACTGAATTAAGTTCTGCAGAAGTAACAATAAAAATGAAGTATAAAAACATCTCATATCCAAGACATACTCAGTTCTTCCAGTTAAGGAGTTTTATTTTAATCAATAAACGAAAATGAAAACTTAAGAAAGACAACAATAATCAGTTAGAAAAACAGTTTAGAAATCTTCCTGTCAAACTGACAGCCTGTGCAGGAAGGAAAGGTGTTGGTTCCCCAAACAAAAGTATCTATCAAACCACTTGTGCTAAAGATAGCTTACCCCCTTGATTTTTTTATTGAGGGGGGGAGAGGTATAAACTGCACTTTAATGCAAATATGCTGATTTCAAGTGGCAATATGTGTGAGCATCCCGTTTACAATGCCGTCCACAAGTGTTTTTGTGTTCTTACTAGCACTGAAGTAATTACTCTTTAATTGACGGCAACTCCCAGACAACAGCTGGATCAGGCTGTGAATTATATTGTATGTATATCCATTAAAGAAAAGCAGAAGTGTGAATGCACATGGAAAAAAATATGGTGACATAATCACATTAATCGACCATAGAGCATGAGGTAATTGGTAGTGTTTGCTTGTACTTGACATTGTGTGTACTACAAAAATAGCTTGTCCTGTTGATCTCTTTTTCTGAATTATTCAGGAATCTGAAGCTTTGTTCCACAAGGCAATTAAAGCCAATCCAACGGCAGCCAGTTACCATGGTAATTTGGGTAAGACATTTTACAGCTCCCCTACTGCAAACTTTAAAAAAAAAATCAGACACATTGCTTGTACTTCTTTTCATGTTCATTGTCTTTAAAGACTACTGTTTTAAGGCCTTCTTTTGGGGGCTCAATGTCTATTCTGCCTGCTTGCTAAACAAATTGCCAACAAGAGAATGGCGTTCTGGGAATGGGTTTCCAAGAATGCCGAGCCTATGGCATTGTATGGCGGACCAACCAGGCTGCGCGCTGTAACCCAGAGGTAGCGGCATGTCAGTGGTGGCAAATTGGCTCTTTTGTGCCATGCTTGCAAACCGCCATGAGCTCTCCAGATAAAAACACCAATTTATGGCTCTAGCACAATCCGCTCTTGTCATTCCTTGGCCCACTCAGCTCTCAAACGTGTCCCCTCCAGCTGGCACCGGAGTAGGCTGCCACCATGCCGACAGCCAACCAAATGTTTTAATGTTTTCTAAGTAATTGGCAAGATTGTCTGTTCTTCAGCAACGCTGCTAACAAAAGCTCCTTTTTGCTGTTTCAGCTGTGCTGTACCATCGCTGGGGAAATCTTGACTTAGCCAAGAAACACTATGAAGTCTCTCTGAAGCTTGACCCCACAGCAGCTGGGACCAGGGAGAACTATAGTCTTTTAAAAAGGAAACTGGACCAACTGCAAAAAAGGGGTGATGTCTGAGCTTTCTTCTCAGGCTTTGAATGCATGGCAGATAGCATTTATTGGTAACGTGGCCATCATCAGAGCATAGCATTCAGTCACACTCTCATTTAAAAACAATACAGTACGATAATTATAGTACCAGAGGTGGACATTGGGATGTTTCTTGGAGACTGACATCAGAAAGTAATTTTTTTTTAAAAAAAATCAACCTTATTTTCAAACTGCTCATGTAGGGAATTAAAGGATTTTTGTTTCTTCTAAACATTTGAACTAATTTTAAAATACGTTGAAGATCTGATACCCAGAGCATTTGCACTAATAGAGGCCACGCTAAATTGAACAGTAGGACACATTCAAATTATATGCATTTTCTGTGGAAAATGTAACCATAACACGATACAGCAAATCAGGAAAGAAAATGAATGGTAATATTTTACTTTTATGTATACTTAGTCAATGGAATTCCAGTGCAGTTTTGGTATGAAATGTGGACCTGATATAATGACATCATATTGAACAACAAATGTTACTTTTTACATCCAGGTGAAGACAATGTTTGTTTTAATAATGTAGAGGGTATTGCTTTTTCTGCTAGGTTTTCTTGTTCTGTCCAGTCAATACACAGTTAATATATGTATGTGGTGAGAGTGGAATCAATTCAGGTACTTTATCAAGAGAAACCTTTGAATTCAAATCATTTATAGGTTCAAAGTCAACCTTTAGCTGTTGCTATGCAGCTTAATTGGTTATGAAGGAGGGCTTGATGTCAAAGTACTTTAAATTAGAAAGCCTCTCGTGCCTGGAAGTATGTTTGGAGTCTCATAGCTCCTCAACTGGGCAATGGTCATTACATTTTAAGTCAGTGTGACTGTTTGCTCTGGTTTTTGTCTGCTGTTTTGTTGGCAGCTGCTTTCTCTGCGATGTTAGCAGTTTAAATTCACATGGTGCACCAGGGGTTCTTAATTCCTCTCGGGAATGATAGGACTCAGATCTCTTGTTGAGCTCAACGGTTCTTTAAAGAAACAAAAGCTTTGCTTAGATGCTCTTAAAATCATCATCCTCATCCTCATCGAACTGCAGAGCTGAAAGAGACCCTATGGATCATCGAATCCAGTCCCTGTCAGGAAGCACAGTGGGGAATTAACTCCCAACCTCTGGCTCCACAGCCAGAAACCTAAATCACTGGGCTATCCAGCAGTTAATCCTTCGTGTAGAACATAGTGAAGGATGTTTAAGTGAATAGAGGAAGTCAAGTTTGATGTCTCAACTGGACCACATTGAGCTAAAATAGCCAGTTTTACAGAAAGAGCTTGGAAAAGTTACTTTTTGGATTACAGTTCTCAGCATCCCTCAGCCATCCTAACCAATTGCCTGTTTGGAAGATTCTGGAAGTTGTAGTCCAAAAAATAAGTTTTATAAATGCTGGCAGAGTCTGCCTCAGAAGGATGCCTTAGGCAAAACTTTGAGATAATCCACCTCTGAAATCTTGACTGTATAGTATAAATAACTCTTAGGCATGGGTTTGTTTCTTTTCTAGCTGGATTAAGCCACATAAAGACCACTTCCTGAAGAAAGAGATAGGTTTTACACAATAGGGTCCATTCTTCCATGTTGCAGTTTGGATTTTCAATGCTGCCCGTTTGTGCTTTTTTTATTTTTGTACTTTTAGATAGCTCAAGGTAAATGTTGCTGTATCACAGATCTCTTTTTTTAACATTAAGAGCAGCTGTCTGATAAATGAAAAATCTACATACTTATTTGATAAAAAATATACAATATACATACCTGATTGGTACAATCTGGCAAGGCCATCCTGTTATAGATTTAGCCCTACTCTTAAATAGATGATTGGTGCTGTCAAAGTCATACTGTTTTGTTCAGTGCTGGATTTGTGTAGCCCCAGTCTGGTCTTGAGCGGTAGAGATTGGGTTTCAGACCTTCGGAGACACTGTGCATGTTGAAATGGGATGTGCTGCAGTTTCTTATTCGCAGTACATCATCCCCCTGAACACTGTGCTGCTTTGGCTGTTATAAAGTAGGATGCTTTGTTCTTTCTTTAATAAATGCATCATACTGTGTATATAAATGAGTAAGTCAAAAAAGTGTAAAAACTATAAATAGAATTCATTTCTACCGGTTGTAAAGTATTTGGTTCAACAAATTTTTCTAATGTGCATTAGTTAACAGGTAATTTTCTCATATGAGGAATTAAGGTATAAAGTATCCTGAATTTTGAAGATACTGTTTCTAGTAAAGATTTTCATATTAGTTGCATCTTGAATGTTGTTGATGTCTGATGTAATTAATTGTCTTGCTCATTACTTTTATGTCTCTAGTTTAAATGTGAGATTTATCCCCTGTTGGCCTGCACTATTTGTTGTGCATTAACCTGGTGAATCGATATTGTATCTTAAGCATGAAATTATAATGCAAAGCTTTATAATTTAGCATTGCTTTAAACTGAGGAAAAGGAACTTTTTAAAAGTATCCTGGAAATGTTTTGTGTTTTATTTTAAAAGAAGATCAGCATTTTCCAGACTTTGGCCAGAATCCTACTGGTGTTCACATGAGGTTTGTATAACTTGCTTCAGCAAATTGACAGGGTGTCAGAGCACATTCCAGTCATGTGCCTAGTCACACCCCCTGCCATGCAACCGAGGTGCATCCTAGCACTTTTTCAGTTAGCTCCAGCAAACCTTAGGTAAATACCAACATGACTGCCACCTTTTATTTTTCGATATTTCAAAAATACTTTTGAAACATTTAATCTATGCATCTCCTCACTGCGGTTTTAAGCTAGCAAGTCTTCAGTTTGATCCTTAGTTGTAGTTTATTCAGTAAAGCACATGTTTGCAGACAAGCACTAGTATTATTTGAACTCACTAACAAACACAACGTGGAGCTGCAACCTATTCTGACACTTTTATAGATGTAGTTGTTTTGTTTCACACAACATGTGTGCATCTTTTTTTAAGCTGGTATGCGATGTGGTCCTACTTTTGAAAACGATTCATTGTCAAACTGATAAGCAAGGCCAGAGTCCTTTTGATAATTCCTTGGACACAAGGACAGTCACACAAGCTATGCCCCACTCCCAACACTGTGGGCTGCCCTTTGTGTAATCTGTCATTTGACTGGCCACATGACCTGTTTGGCCATCAATACATTACCAAACATACAAAGGGCAGTGTACTGTAGGGGAACTGCTTGCACAATTGCCCTTCTGTTCTATGTTTCATCAAGAGGATTCTGGCTTTTTTTTAAAATTGTTTTTTGTTTTAAAATTTTGACCAGAATTCAATATAATTCTACTAGCATAAAATTCAGCTGCAAGTTAAGAAGTCAGTGTAGGCATTTGATGTTGCTGAGTCATGTAGCTGATATGCCCGTGCTGACTTCCTGACTCGTGGCAATTCATAGCTGATACTTATACCAATGGGGTTATGCTGATAGGCATAACTAATAAGATTCTGGCCAGTATATAAATATATATAAACACTTCAGAAGCAGGTGCTATGGCAAAGGAATTTCCATCCACATCATTCACCCCAGCATCTAAATGATATTTTCCATTCACCTTTTCTTTGAAAGTTAGGAGCTTCCTGATAGTTTTGGATTTCCTGTTCCCGCTTATGCGTGCTGGGTTAGGTCCAGGTTAAGTCATAGATTAGACCCACTGAAATCAACAGGACTTGTTATGACTAATTTGCCATTAATTTCAATGGCATTGCTCTAAATTTAACTCTGTCTGATCCAATCTGAGCATTATTCAATTGTTATTTACTTGATTCTTGGCAATATGCTTAGAGAGGAGCACCTATCTCCCCCCCCCCCCAAAAAAAACCACTGTCACTTTTCTCCACGTGAACAGTGCTGTATCTAAAAAGCAGAAGGGTTCTGTTCATGTGTAGGTTCTACATGTGAGCCATGACCCTGGAAAACCGAGGTTTATTTTGTGCAGAGAGCCTTTCTCTTTAAATACAGTCAACCCTCGACTTACGAACTTAATCCGTTCCGGAAGGACGTTCGTACATCGAAAAGTTCGTAAGTCGAAGTACCATTTCCCATTGAAATGCATGGGAACGGAATTAATCCGTTCCAGCATTTCAAAAAAATACCAAAATAAAAATAAAAAGAGCAAGTCCCACGCTGGGACTGCAAAAAAAAAAAAACCACACACACAAAAACCACAGAAACATAACCCCCCAGTCCAAACCCACCCTCCAAAACCCACACAGAAAAGTTTTTTAAAAAGGACTTACCAGTCCGAAGCCTGCCGGTGCTCCGCTGCCTCCTCCGCGGCCGGGGCGAGCGGCCAAGCGCCCGGCCAGCTCTAGCCTCCCGGCGCTCCGCTGCCTCCGCCGCGGCTGGGGCGAGCGGCCAAGCACCCGGCCAGCTCTAGCCTCCCGGCGCTGGGTGAACGCTGCCTCCAATTGCCGCGGCGGGCGACCCCAGGGAGGTCTCCGATGGCGGCGGGGAAGCTCCCAGGGCTTCTCCGCCGCCATCGGAGAACTCCCGGGGGGCCCCCGCCACCGCGATCGGCGCCTTCAGGCTTTCCCGGGGAGTAGACCAGGCCTACTGGGGGAAGCCCTCCCCTGGTAGGCCCGGTCTACTCCCCGGGAAAGCCTGGTAGACCGGGCCTACCAGGGGAGGGCTTCCCCCGGTAGGCCCAGTCTACTCCCCGGGAAAGCCTGAAGGCGCTGATCGCGGTGGCGGGGGACCCCCGGGAGGTCTCCGATGGTGGCGGAGAAGCCCTGGGAGCTTCCCCGCCGCCATGGGAGACCTCCCTGGGGGTCCCTGCCGCCGCGATCTTCGCCTTTGGAGCTCTCAAAGGGCTTCCTCCGATGTCGGGCGGAAAGCCCTTTGAGAGCTCCGAAGGCGCCGATCGCGGCAGCGGGGATCCCCAGGGAGGTCTCCCATGGTGGCAGAGAAGCCCTGGGAGACCTCCCTGGGGGTCCCTGCCGCTGCGATCTTCGCCTTCGGAGCTCTCAAAGGGCTTCCTCCGATGTCGGGCGGAAAGCCCTTTGAGAGCTCCGAAGGCAAAAAGGCAGGGAGAAAGGGCGGGAAATTCGAATTTCCAGCCCTTTCTCCCTGCCTTTTTGGCTTCGGAGCTCTCAAAGGGCTTCCTCCGATGTAGGGGGGAAAGCCCTTTGAGAGCTCCGAAGGCGCCGATCGCGGCGGCAGGGACCCCCAGGGAGGTCTCCCATGGTGGCAGAGAAGCCCTGGGAGACCTCCCTGGGGGTCCCCGCCGCCGCGATCGGCACCTTCGGAGGTCTCAAAGGGCTTTCCCCCCGACATCGGAGGAAGCCGTTTGAGAGCTCCAAAGGCAAGAAGGCAGGGCGAAAGGGCTGGAAATTCGAATTTCCCACCCTTTCTCCCTGCCTTTTTGGCTTTGGAGGTCTCAAACGGCTTCCTCCGATGTCGGGGGGAAAGCCCTTTGAGACCTCCGAAGGCGCCGATCGCTCCGTTGGCATTGACTTGCGAACGGAGCCTCATTCGTAGGTCGAGGCTCAGTTCGCAAGTCGATGTCAATTTTTTCCAACGGAGCCGTTCGTAAGTCGAAATGTTCGTAACTAGGGCCGTTCGTAAGTCGAGGGTGGTGACTGTACATTGTTCTCCACACAGAGGACAGTGGAGAGGAGAGGAGCTAGGCAGTGCTCTCCAAGCATATTGCTGAAAATCAGATAATATGGCTTTTGGGGCATATATGGCATACTGAACATTCTGTAGGTATTCCAATTTAGTAGGCACATGTACATCTGCCAGTCAGAAACTGCAACGGCCAAAGAGTGCTATGTGCTGAAATTTCAGGATGCTAGACTGACGTATCCACCCTCTGAGAATACACATATGATTCTTGCTAAAGTACTGATTTCCAGTCAGAAACAGATGTGCCTCCTGTTATGCATGGAAAGGTTTGCCGTGGCTGTATGCCTGGGTTTCTGGATAGCTTCAAGAGTTTTTTTTGTTTTTTTTTAAAAATTGGTTGGTATGTTAGCTGTAACCTATTTTTAAAACAGCAGTTTAAAAAAAGTATGTAAACTGAGTAGTAAGTAATCTTTTGTATGCTTACTGGAGATGAGCACTTACCACTGTTCAGCACAGTTTGGCGGATTGGGCCCACAGGTGTTGTGTGGGCACCCCAGATTTCATACCCCATCTCTTTCCTGCAGGGGCCCCACGGGCTGCCCTGCCCTGCCTCCTCTGAGTGTGTGCCCATGGGAGAAGGCAGTATGCAGAATCTGGGGTGCCCACACAACACCTGTCGGCCCGATCTGCTGAACCATGCCAAACCGCTGTAAGTGCCCATCTCTAATGTCTACAGTGCAATTACACTGCTCCCTGTCAAAAAAAAGTTGATGTATTTTTTGGAGAATTTTTAATTTACTTTCCCTGTGATGGTAAGCCAGAGTAGTAGTTGGTACACCCTCATCTTAAGCATATAGCTTGTGTCACAGCTCATTTTATGACTTGGTTGGTCAAATGTCAGATTCATATGGGAGACTGGCACATTAACTCTGCTCACCCTATTTTTATGATGTCCTAGTGATTGCAGTGTGAGGGCAAAATTAGATATCATTTTCATCTTAAACCAAATTGAGGGTACGATTGGGAGGAGGGCTAAGATGAGGACACATAATCATTTCTCTTTCCTGCCAGTTTTGTGCTCAAAATCTGTTTTTACCTTATATTGCTTTTATTCCTTAGGAAAAAATAATGCTTGGTTGTACTTGTTTTCATAAAACATGCCACTTTTAATTACCAAGTTGCTTAAAGCAGCATTTAGAGCCATTTCAGATGGCAACAGGTATTCAGATGAAGGATTTGGATATGATTATTGGCAAATAAATAAACCAACATGATGATTTGGAAAGCATATAATAAACAGCTTTATTAATTAGAACAGATGTCTGGATTCCCTAAATACTAAGGCATTTGTATAAATCCTGCAATCTACCACTGAATGAAGTAGAACCAGGCTGTAAATCACATTGTTTTTCTCTTTTTAAAAAGGTTTTTAATACTAAAATAAGTTTTTAATTGAAACAATGTCTCAACTGTTTTTAGACTCCTTAGAGCCACAGATTGTACATGATTTTTATGTATGAATCATTTTTTTAAATTGGGTAACTTTCAAAATCATATCGAAACCAATCCAACTGATTGGATACATAATCCATAAGGTAAAGGTCCTTATGGATCTATTGCAGTGGTTCCCAACCTTGGGTAACCTAGAGGTTTTCTGACTGCAGATCCCAGAAGCTTTCACTACCAGCTGTGCTGGCTGGGGTTTCTGGGAGTTGTAGTCCAAGAACACCTGGGTTACCTAAGGTTGGGAACCACTGATCTATTGGAACACAGTCTGCTCCTATGCAGCACAGTTCAGCTCAAGTTATTTTCATGTCATCGCACTTTGTCCCATAGCTAAATACAGGATTGTAGCCTTAGCAAATTTACACCTCAGTTTAAGAGCCACTGAACATAACACTGCAAGGATGTTAGCCATTTAGGTGCTAGAACCACTTCTGAAAATTGGCCTCTTTAGCGAGTAAATGCTATTTTTATTTCTGAAAAAGTTGACTTTTGTGCCTATTTAACCAAAAATTTGATTGTATAGAAGACCATTATATCTCATGTGAGAAAATGTCAGTTTCTCAGATGTTGCAAACATACTTTTAAAATCAAGTACAAGTGTGTGTTGTACATGAGAACTGAATTGTTTTAAAACATATTGGCTGAAATCTTCTTGTTTAATGTAGTAAGTCACAACTAGAGTAGGCCCATTGAGTCTACGGGGATTCAGTGAGTCAACTCCTTTATAAATTGTGTTGATTCTATGGACCTACTATACTTGTGAATTCTTACACTGAGCAACAGGATTTCAGCCACTGAAATATTTGTAGCTAGTTTGTTGATGAGTTCAGTGTAGGTCAGTCTATGTAATATAAATTTATTTAGGGTCTATTGAACTGTGTATGTTTGGGTAATAAAGAAGACTTTGAAAATAAAGCTTGTAACTGATGATAAGGCTGAGTAGTTCTTGCTAGTGAATTTTAATAAATACATTCCAGTTTCTTTTGTAATTTGAAAAATACACATTTGTAATAAAGCATCATAATGCATTTTGGCTATTGTGGATTTTATAAAATGAAAAAGAGGACCTTTCAAAATTCATTGGTTCAAGTACTGTGCTCCAGTAAGTACAATGCTAATTTTCATGGGCAGAAGAAGATAGGGGGAAATTTTCTAAACAGCCCTGGTAGTTTTGCTGTTCAGCCCTGTAGAGGTATTCAATTTTTGGTTGTTGTAGGTTTTTCGGGCTGTTTGGCCGTGTTCTTAAGGTTTTTCTTCCTTCCCACAAACTGCACCAGAGCACAGACAGAGTTCTGACTCCTGTCCTCTGAAGATGCCGGCCACAGAGACTGGCGAAACGTTAGGAAGAAAAACCTTAAGAGCACGGCGAAACAGCCCGAAAAACCTACAACAACCATCGGATCCTGGCCATGAAAGCCTTTGAAAATATATTCATTTTTTCCCTGCATGTTGCTTCTTAATACATCAAAATCCCTTCTTCCCATTGCTTTGCTACTTGTAAGGAAAGACAGTTGGATTGTATCTTTTCCTCAAGAACACATTTTGATTTTTATGAGCAACTAATTTTTCAACAACCTAGATTATTGCAAGCTGACTATGAAGCAATGAACTTCTATCATGGCTGTTCTCCATATGATGAAGTTCTTCCACAAAAACGAAACAAAACTCTAAACATTAAAAAAACTATTATATCAGGGAGAAGGCTAAAGTCCTTAAATCTGACATATGAATAGAGAGCCTCTGATCCATCAGATGTTACTAGACTGCAATCCCTAACCACTAAGTATGCTGACTGGGTATAATGGGAGTCGTAGCATAATAATATCTGGAAAGGCCATGAGTCCTCCACCCGTATTCTACCAATTAAGAGTTCTTGAAATATGAAAATTGGGGAAATGAAGCATATAATATTGAAATAAGTTCAGCATGTGCCAAGTAAATGAACCACATGAAATGGAAACAAGCAAAATAATTTGAGAAAAGCATTACTGTGGTGGGGTGGAGAAGGGGCTGTTTGAGAGAAAGGGATGTGTAGGTGTGCATGCATTCATATGCACAAGCACATATGCAGCCACATGCTATGAAGTTTTTGGGGTCCAAAAGCCAGGTGCACCCTACTTTAAACAAAACTATTTAATTGAGCCTCATTTGTGAAAGAGGTATGAGACATGAAATATGATAAAGGCAATAATCTTGAATACTTACTGTGGGAATAAATCCCATTGAATTTAGTA
Source organism: Intellagama lesueurii (assembly GCA_037013535.1). Lineage (NCBI taxonomy): Eukaryota > Metazoa > Chordata > Lepidosauria > Squamata > Agamidae > Intellagama > Intellagama lesueurii. The sequence continues at coordinate 106,699,828 of JBAJHW010000003.1, forward strand.
GGACTCATTTGAGTACTCAATACTTGCATTGTCAGCAAGCATTTGCAGAGTAGTATGATCCTTGAAAGTAATTCGTTGAAGATCTAGTACTAACTCAAAGCCAGTAAAAAACGGTTTTATGAATGGCTCAACACCAGCACAAACAGCAACCCTGACTTTCTTCTTGATCATAAGACAGTAATCTTTTATAATGTAACTCAGCATTTGTTCTGTATTTTTTTTTTACAACAGCATGATAAGCAGAAATTCAGCAGGTAGAATCCCATCAATGCATTTTTGTTACTAAGTCAAGCAAATTTGTCAGGGAATAACGTGTATAAATGTTTGGATTTTTTAATTCTCCCATATATTCATTACTCTTATAGCTGAGGAAGTGGACTTGATCCATGAAAGCTCACATTAACAGCAGTTAGTCTTTAAGGTACCACAGCATTTTTGTCTATTTTCTCTGTTTTTGTGCTCTCTCTCTCTTTGATATGTCCATTGAAGATATAGCAGCTTAGGCAGAAAAGAAGTGGCAAATCTATACCTGCATCTCCTGTAATTGAATGAAAGGCAGAAATCAAGGGCACAGCCTCTCTCAACAGTGATGAGGATTCACCTGTTGAATCTGACCGTCACACAGTGTGAACGGGCTGGTGCCTCCAGAAGCATCAACCTTGTCTGGCAAAGTTTGCTCTGTGTGTCTCTCCTCTTAACAGATTAACCCTTTAATACTTCAATGGACTGACATAATGGAGCTATACTGAAAAGTAGGACACTCCAGCCAGAGTAAGAGCATTTGGGAAAGCAATCCAATTCCTCCCTTTGTGGGTTGCCACTGAGAGTTATTTTGAGATTTTGCTCATACTTGTATGAAAGTCAGTAGATAGAACAGAAATAGACAGCAATGCATTGCTGTTAAGAGTGCTGGTGAAATCAATAAGCACAGCCTAGCAGACAGCCCTGCTTCCCCCATTGGTAGCAGGTTTGTCCTCAATGGAAAAAAATCTTTAATTTTTGCTTTTTGGTGGTGTTTTTCCCCTGGTCATTCTCATCCTAAAGCACAGACACACTTTTTACACTTCTGAACCCATGGAAAGGAAGCCCTAGACACCATTGTGAAGTTACAACATGGACATCTTAGCACTTTGCTGTATCAAAAACCCACTGTTTTGTATAGCTATCTGTATGCCTCCTGCTTCCATTCTGAACACCACTAAATCTATCATTCACAGCCAAGCTCTCTGGTACAATTGCATCTGCTTGGATTCACAAGATAAGAGACTCCAAACTCGAGGATCTCATATCCATCCAATATGGTTAAAGATGATCTACATCCCATCCTTGATGAGAATACTTCACTGTCCCAAGCCTTTTCTTGCTTACAGGCAACCTCAATCTCAAGCAACTATTGATGCACAATGAGTTACACAACAGTGATACAATGATGGGAAATATACCCTACTACAAAACCCGGATGCCAGTTTTGTTCCCACATTTACTCTGGCAACACAATCAATGGTACACACAACATCAGTTGCTTTTACTTGTTCCTCTGCTAATGTGATCTACGCCATCTTTTGCCAACAAAGCCCCTCTGCACCCTACGTAGGACAAACACGACTATCACTATGCAAAAGAATTAATGGACATAAATCAGACATGAGAAATCACAATGCACAGAAACATGTCTCAAGTCACTTCAATCTACCTTCACAAGATATTAACGTTGCTATTCTAGAAAAGAAAAATTACAGAACAAGAATCCAGAGGGAAACAGCTGAGGTAAAATTTATACGCACGATAGATACCCCTCCTAATGAATTAAATACTAGCCAAGGTTTCTTAAGCTATTCCCAAATATGACACTATGTTGTTATGTACTGTTATTTTCCTTCTCAACTAACCAGACCTACCCCTTCAGAAAAGGCTCAAAGGTAGTCTGTCATTCACATCATGTTGTTTTTACTGTTGTTTCCTTTAATCATTGTTGCTGTTTACAGAACCAGCCTTCAAAAGAACTGAATACCAAACAGTGGTTCTAAATAATGTTGTTGTTGTTTAGTCGTTAAGTCGTGTCCAACTCTTCGTGACCCCATGCACCGGAGCACGCCAGGCCCTCCTGTCTTCCACTGCCTCCCGGAGTTGGGTCAAATTCATGTTGGTAGCTTCAGTGACACTGTCCAACCATCTCGTCCTCTGTCATCCCCTTCTCCTCTTGCTTTCACACTTTCCCAACATCAGGGTCTTTTCCAGGGAGTCTTCTCTTCTCATGAGATGGCCAAAGTATTGGAGCCTCAGCTTCAGGATCTGTCCTTCCAGTGAGCACTCGGGGTTGATTTCCTTCAGAATGGATAGGTTTGATCTCCTTGCAGTCCAGGGGACTCTCAAGAGTCTCCTCCAGCACCACAATTCAAAAGTATCAATTCTTCGGCGGTCAGCCTTCTTTATGGTCCAGCTCTCACTTCCATACATCGCTACTGGAAAAACCATAGCTTTTATCTAAATAATAACTAGGTTTAAAATGCAACCAAACACCACTGTCTCTTTATCTTAGAGCAGTGGTTCTCAACCATGGTTTCTTGTACTGAAACTCCCAGAAGCCTTAACCACTAGCTGTGCTGGCCAGGATTTTTGGGAGTTGTAGACATCTAGGGAGAACATCTGGGGAGCCATGGTTGGGAACCACTGAGAACCTGTATTCTCACTCTTAGGTCTGAAGAAGAGGGCTTGTTCCACAAAAGCAGTTTGTTTTTCAGGTGTTTGCTTTTGCTTTGGTTTGTCTTTTGAGTTGATCTACTTCTTACACCGGGATAACCTACACAAAGGAGGCACCCATTCAACTGTAGAAAACGTGGGACTAGAGCTCCCGGAGGCGTCCATAGAGCTAGACATAAAGAGTCGGGCGCGCACACTGCTTCGCTTCCGGTTCGCCTTGGCCTTGTCGTGTAAAGCTATTGAGACCAGAGGCAAAAGGGGGGGGGGGATTTCTTCGGAGAAACCCAATCTTGTGCAAGGGACGAATTCGGCCGGAGATTAAAGAGCGCTTGACTGGTTTGACTCGTGCTGTGGAGCGATCCCTCTTCCCAAAGAAGAAAGTGATGGGTGTTTGCAACGCAATTTTACCCACAGCGGCCCTCAGTCTTCAGCGCTGTTAAGAGAACACGATGGACTCGAACATGGCGTTGCAAACAAACAAACGGGAATTGTACACGTGCGGTGAGGGGGCGCGACGAAGCTCGCGGCACCAGCCGTGGCCATCCCGCTGGAAACTCGGTAGCCGTTGTATGAGGCGAGAAGGGAATCCTGTTTTGCCGGGGAGTTGTTTTACACACTTGATTTTAAGTGGCCCCAAAAACAGTGAACAGGAGAGAAAAACTAGAGCCAGAGAGTACAAGTGACAGTCGTGCTTCAGACACCAGTGGATGCCGCCGCCTGTTTTTATCATAAGCCCACCAGGAGCAGCAGGGTTAGATGATTAACCGGGCAAGGCTGTTCTAAGTCAGTGACCCTCCCAGGGAGAAACCTCCAGATCACTCCCCTTTTCCAACAAGGGCGAGAGCCAGCTCTTCCCCTCCTTGCTCCTCGATGTGGGGATGGCCCTTTTCAAAATGCCTCGAACTCAAACATACCCGACGTAAATAGGGCCAGAAGAGAAAGAGCCCAACTCCCTGCCTCGGCTCAGTCTTTGCCTTTCAGAGGAGAAAATAAGGCGGCTTAAACTTCACGATTTCGCCCTTGTTTCCTATGGGGGGTATAGAAATGGCGTCGAAAGTCGCCTGAAAGCCGATGAAACTGTAACTCTAGGGCCGCCTCCCACCGAGGCCGCTTGGCTCCGCCTACTCTGCGGGTTCCAAAGGGCAACGGCGAGTCCGGAAGCGTCTCCGGCATTAGAAACTCTGATTGACAGCACTTTCCCGCGGACTCCAGGAGCCGGACCTCCAGCAGCTGTCAAGCTGGCCGGTGAGCTTTACTAAAGAGTTAAGAGGAGGGAAAAGAGATGAGCGCGAGGCGCTGCTTGACAGACGCTGGAAAATACTGGTTGAAAAGCGTCATGTGATTTTCTTTAGGGCGTTTGGGGGGGGGGTTGGATGGGACAATCATCGTGTGCCCAGTCTGATTTCAACCAATCCTTTTCTTCCTACCGGTGGTATTTAAATTAGTGGCGCGTGCCGGTGGGGGGGGGGCGGCGGCGGCGGCGGGAAATGCCGCGTGAACGAGAAGGAACGACCCTATTGGTTGAGGATTAAAGACCTGGCTGGAGCTTGTCAAAATATGTCGCTGGATTTAACGAACACCTTTTGTAGGTGATGAGAAGAACGCGAAACAGTCGTTTGTCTTTGTGGGCTGTGAGGAGAAATCCCTGTCCTTGACACACACACAGTCACAAAACTCATGAGCCTTAGGTACTCATATCTGAACTGTGCCCAATGGTGTTAATTTGATTTAAAAGCAAACAAACACAAACGCACACATCCTTCTTCCTGAATTAGAAAGTCGCATTTTTGTAACACTGACAGTGTTTCAGAGCCAATGGTTCTCAAAAGCCCCCTAAACCAATGGATTTGTTTTTAAATCGAATTAACTGCATTTGACACAGCTGAGATTTAAGTACACAAGTCTCATGGGTTTCAATAGGAATAAATTAAACGTAATTAATTAAATTTTCTTCAGTGAAAGTAATGAGATCATGAGGAGCATGACTGGATTCACACTGCATATTACTCACTGAGCATTCTACATAATGCTAAAAGGAAAAGAAAGCAAAAAAAAACTTGCCTGGCTGGTGCATAACGTAGACAAATGCAAAAAGAGAGAGGGCCTATCTGTTTTCATAAGGCAGCTTTTGTAACATGAGACAAATTGATTTGGACTTTAAACCAACCGGTTATTAGACCAGAAGTTAAAGGGCAACACTTAAAAAAGAAAAGAAAAAAACAAAAGAAAAATAAAGAGGATGAAAACATTGTGACACCTTAAAGACTAACTGCTATATTTTAAGGTGAGCTTTCCTGGAGAAGTCCATTTCCTTTTAAAAGCCAAGTCATTTACACAAACGTGGAAAACAACAAACAGAGAGGAGGAAACTATTTGTAGCAAGCAAAATATTCATGGCTCTATCTGTCACTATTAGTGCTGTCATTTGAATGGTTCAAACATCAGCTCAGGTAGACCCAAGCAAACAACTTTTAACTGTGAACTTGATCCATCGATATTACAGCAGTGAAGATTTTTTTTGCACCTCATAAAGCTGCTAACTGCAATCCGCAATGAAACAAATTTTTCTGATTTAGAGTTTGATGTCACAATATGGTTACTTCCCCACATCTTGAACTGTGTGATGGTTGTTCTGCAATTCCAGGTTGCAATGGATAACTGAGGAGTATGTTTGTCTTATACAGATGTGATCTGATCTGAGGCATCTGTTTACATCATTCTTATATACAAGGGATATTGTGCTAGCATGTCACTTAGTAATACCTAGTTTTACAGGTTGATACCACAAGATTATATCTTTCAGGGGGTTCTCCTGTGTTTTCTTAGTGTTCCCAATGTCAGTTATTGCTAATCCTGAATATCCCTCAGGGCAGACTTAAGGAATTATAGAGCAAGAGAATACAAAAGCTTGTGCAGTGTGGAACCACCACGCTTTCTAGTCTCAGTGATCCCTGTGCTTTTGAATTTGTTTTTGTCATATTAAAAATATAGAAAAAAGATGTGCATGGATATTCTTATGATTGCCTCTCTGAAAAGGACAGCATCAGCATGTAAATGACTATGTGTCACAGGGCTGTTGCAGTATCTGAACGCTGCTTGCTTAAAAGGGCCTTCTTGGTGGCTCTACCAGAGTGCAGAGCTCCCTGTCAATAAGAGTATGTTGGCTCTTTCCCCTTTGTCCTTTTGCTGGCTGACAAAAACTGTCTTATTCAGGCAGGATTTGACAATTGACTGGCTGCTGAGAAAGAGGCTTTTAATATATTAGTACCATACTTTTTATAGCTAGAATGTTACATTATTTTAATTCAATTGTTTTTATACGAAAGTCAATTCTCGTAATTTTGACAGCAATGGCATAAATCAGTGGTGAATTTGCCACTAGTCACACACCAGTCAACATAAGTTGGGACTCGTTAACTAATGGTTATTCACAACTGCAGTATATGCCATTGCACTGACACCAGCATAACTAACAAATTGGATTCTGACCAGTTTGTCTAATTATGTTTTAGCCTCATAATGTTGTGCATTTTTACCGGTACTTGTTTTAAATCTTTTTTCTGGAGTCCTAGGGCTGACAGGAAGGTGGGAGATAAGTCAACTGTATTCATCCCTGATAAATGTCTAACTGCAAAGCTCATTTGAAAGTGCATATGTATGACCTTATCCTTGGATATGGGAATAATTTTCTAGCGCCACCTGTCCTACTCCTGTTTCATTTATTGATGTCAAAACTCCCCTTGTCATATGACGATTTAAGTAACTACTGTATCTCTTTAAATAATCACAGGAATAAACATATTTTCTTCAGTAATCGTCACTTATTTCCTTTGTTCTTCTTTTGCTGCCACCAACCTTTAGTTGCCCCCATACATCTGTATTTGCCCCTTCACTCAGTCCCCTATAACACCCTCCACGTAGCCAATCCTCAGGTATTGAGTTGCACACCCCTCAGTTTGAATTAATTTAATAAGATTTTATTGCAATAACAGTATGCAAAGTATGTTAGTTATTCCTAAGTGTTGAACCAATTCTATCACATCTCTCTCGTAAAATACCTCCAAGCTGTTCCCAAAAATCTCACCAACCCTCAATTCCCCATTTTTTCCAGCCAATCAGAATCATTCTTACCAACATTTCATCCTCACTCAGCCCTCCCATCACATACTCACTAAACCAACACATTTCAAAACAATACACTTACCATTACTATATAAACAATACATGTAAACATAACTGGGCATCACAATACCCCACTGCAGGAGTTCTTATAAACAAGCTATAAAGCCAGTATATTCTGATAGCTAGCTCTAGGTTTGCAATACCTAAATGACTGTTGGCTTATCTAATTTTGGACAGTGCATGGTACTCTTGTTACCCAGTCTATTGAATTCTTTATTGTGCAAAATTCAACGACAAAGAAAAAAGTTATTATAAAATACAACTTTAAAGCAGCATAAACACAATCCAGGGTTCTACCTAAGCCTGCCTTTGGAATTGTTTAGAAACTTCATCGGTTCCAAGAAGGTCTGGCCAAGATGCCAGATTACAGGAAGAACTGAAATCTTCCTGATTACAGGAAGAACTGAAATTTCTTGTTCCAACAGCTTCATTGACTAATTGACTGTTCCAGAGCACCATTCAAAAGGATGGGTTTGACCAACAACAAAAAAGTCCTGCATAACTTGAGCCCAGGTTATCTGAAGAACCATATCTCCCTGTATGAGCTTCCCTGGGTTTTAAAATCTCAATGGAGAGGCCTTTCTCTTGGTTGCACTATCTTCACAGGCATGCCTGCTGAAGACACAAGAAAGGCCTTTCTGGCTGCTCCCAGGCTGTCCAACTGCTTCAAAAGGAGAGATCTTCCAGCAAACAAAGGCGTTTTCTGTTCAGTCAGGCTTTTGGTAAATAATTGGTTGCCAAGAAACTGGTTTTAATGGAGCATGTTGCATTTGTAACCTTTTAGTGTATTTTTTAATTATTTGATTCAGTTATTCTAATATGCAGTAGGTTTTCTTGCTTTCTAATGCAACTTATTCTATTTCACCTATTTGCCTTTTTTTTAAAAAAATTGTAAGCCACTTTAAGTCCCTATATGGGAAGAAAGGCAGGGCATTAGTTGAATGTTCCAAAGATGAAGGGAAAAAGTCAAGATAGGAAGGTTTTATGTCTCGTGTGCCTTCAGGTCGCTTCAGACATATGGCAACCCTCAAAGTTTTCAAGGTATGTAAGATGTTCAATAAGTGACTTATGATTGCCACCTCCCAGTGAGTTTCCATGGTCAAATAAGGATTTGAACCCATGTCTCTTGGCTCCTAGTTCAGCAGTTTATCAACTATACCACACTGGCTCTTGATGGGAAGATAGGATGTGGAAATGTGCAAGTATTAAGGTGAGCCAATAAAAGAGAAGGATGAGAATTAAAGTAGTTTAAGACTATAAACAGGTTTATGTGTTATTGAGCAAAGTCTGTTGCTGGGGCATGTTGTTACAGACAGCCAGAGTGTGGTTTTTGCAGCGTAGACCTACTGGTGCAGGGGGCTTGTGAGAGAGAGGAGTAAGATAAACTGAGAAAAAGAAACCTACAGCTCCGGGGCGGGGGGGGGGGAGGATCCTCACAATACTGCAGCATGGGCCATAATGTAGTAATGATAAGCTAAAAAGGAGGAGTTTTCAGATAATAATTTTGGTACCCTTTTGGCAGCAAACACATTTCATCTGGATTAATGCATTCTTGAATGTCAGTTGTGCTAAACCATACTATATTTGCTCTTAAAAGCTATGAATGTATGGCTGTTCTGTTCGAACAACCACTGCGGCTCTTGTCTTACTGTGCTTCAGCGTCTGCATGCAAGCACTTGCTTTTTTAAAAAAGTCAGACAGAATGTTCTTACATAAAGCACACTCTCTTCTAGGTCATCTGTGAAGATTGCAATAGAACAACACAACACAAAAATTGAAGGTTTTTGCAGTGTGCAGTAGGGTGGGTTAACTGTAGACTTGGAGAGCCACCAAGAATTTAACAGCTCTGGGGCAGTCACCAAGAGTGCCTGTGCCTTTCAAACATGATGCATGAATAGCATTATGATAATTTTTTATTTATTAAAAAATACTTGTGTCAGAGCCTCACACTAGTTTGACAGGAAGCCTCCAAAGACAGGTTTTCTAAAATATTCAAACTGAAGAATTTTTCTTTAAAGGCTTTACTATGGGAAATAAAAAAGTGCAGATATCCCATATCCTCTGTTGAATGTAACTTCCCAAAACCAGCTGTGTGCACTCAGAAAGAAACTAAAAACAGAAAGATTTCAAGAGCAATCCTGATCTGCTTTATTATTTGTACAGTGAACTTGGATTTTGTTTCTTTTTTAGATTTCTTTTACAGTTGGATTAGGTAGTATGGGGGAACTTCATTCTTGTTTAGTGCTGTGTCATCCTTGCCAAATATGTTGAGGTACTCTCGGGGTGGAAAGCAGCTTTTATGCACTGACAAGCTGAGATTTGTGGAGTTTGAAGCCATACTTGCCCTGGTTGGTTGGCTGGCTTGTTATTTATTTGTTGAATTTATAAAGCCCCCCCCCCCCCACTACATCAGATGTTTTGGAGGAATGTACAGTAAATTCCCAGTGTGGTGTAGTGGATAAAATGATGGATTATTATTCAGGACACCTGAATTCAAGTCCTTGCTCAGCTGTTAAAACTCATGAGTGGGAGGTGCAACTGATAAAACCACTCAAATATCCCACTTAGCTTGAAAGCCTTGTTAGGGTTGCAGCAATTTGGTCCTGACATCACACCCACACCCACCTACCCACAGAGAGAGAGAGAGAGAGAGAATTAAAACAATGAAATAAACAGTATTAGATGGGGGTGGGGGAGATTCTTTAGTGACTGAAATGTATCCATCAGGAAATGGCCCTGCAACCTTTTGGAATACACTGCTCTTCTGGATATGACACTACAGGGAGAATGCATATTTATAAACAGATGTGTTTGTTCAACTGTGTTTTTCCTCTCTTGTGATTTTTAGAGGTATGTATTTAGACTGCTGCTATTAGGTCTGCATGTGACCCTTCCATTTATGGGGGGCAGCATATCTGCTACATAGGATGGTACTGGGGCTTCTGTAATAGGTTTAGAGACTTCTTTCCTCCTGCACCATCTATAAACCCTTGATGACAAATAGTACATTTTATTTCTTCTTTAATAGCTTTCTCTCAAATGAGGACTTTTGTACAACACTTACAAGTTTGTCACTATGCAACAGTAAGCTCCCAGTACAAAGACCAAATAATTCTCACAGGATTCACTGCAGTTTTTTATTTATTGACCAAGCCTATTACCTTTTTCTATTTCCCATTGCACTTCAGTCTTGGGAATTTCTTTTTCTCTCTCTTTGTTTTTAAACCTGATCTCTAATTAAAACATTCCAGGATGACTTACCCTATTTTTTTTTAAAAGCTAGATAATAAAGAAAAATGTATTTTAAATTTATCTACTATAGTTGTATCCTCCATTTCATGCAAAAATATCTCCCAGAGCTGCTCACACAAATTAAAATGCCATATCCAATCCAGTGGTGCTGAAGACATGTGTGTTCTATGTCAATGAAAATAAAGCAGGCCCAACCTGAGACTTGAAACTGGAAAACAAGAAAAAGAAAAGAAGGAATTAGGTGAAGAAAGTAGAGGAATATGGTCTCTATGACAATACCAGAACAAAACAATTAATAGAAATTTATTGCAGTTGGCTGACCTTCCCTCACTGGGATAGAGGTAACAAGCAGCCTTTGGTTCCCTCGCTGATGACCTTGCACGTAAGGTACCAGAATACCCTGAGGGAATTTTGTGAAAACAGTTCAATATCACAGAAACTCTGATATAATAATCTTACATTGCCTGGCTTCAGACATCACAATAAAGATTTATCAAAGCAGGAATGAAATTTATATCGAGATACACTTGCTAGTTCTCTGTTTTTCACAATCTCCGTGCCCTGATTGTCTCCATTTCTTCAAATCCTCTTTTCAGTGACACTTTCAGTTTCTGTAGACTTTTACGAGAGAGAGGCAAGGGTTTGACTTTGTCTATACACAGGAACAACAGCCAAGGTTGATTCAGTATCACCCAAGGAAACAACTGAAAGCAGCCCTGGAAATTTTCATAGGGTTTCCAAGAATTCTCAACATTATGTTATATTGAGAGAGAATTAAAATAGCAAGGAATAACCAGTCAGAGTTGGAAAAGATGACAAATCAAGTTTTTATTTTTCAGCTTCCTATGTTGCTGTTACCTGTAGGAGAGACAACTCAGCTTGAGAACTGCAAACTTTTCTGAATTTGGTATCTATTAAACTGAGTACTAGGAGAAAGTATAATTATTAATTATATGTTGATTCTGACTTAATGACACCCTTGCCAGAATTTCCTAGCTATAAAGTATTTAGAAGCAGTTTACTATCCCTTTCTTCTGAATGTCAAGGTTTGAAACCTTATATGTTTAAAAGTGTTAGAAAATTAAAGGAAAGGTGTAGGAAAATTTGCCCTAAATGGAAAGTACTTTTAAAACTTTCAGCTTGAAAAAAATAGTTTACATAAGTTATTTCAAAACAATTAGCCAGCTCCAGCAGAGCAAGGTCAATGAATTATAAACAATCTTAGGAACTGAATGAATGTTTTAGTTATGAATGAATGTTTTGGTTCTAGTTTGTAAACACAAAGATGAGATCAACATAAACAACAGGTGAATGAATGATCACTGCTTGGCTGGGTGAGAATATTGTTTAAATTTGTGTGTGTGTGCGCCTATTAACATGCTTAGAGGCTAAGAAAGTTATTTCTTTTAATAAATTTTTACTTTTAAGAATTTTGATGTGTTGAAGAAATGCTTTTCACTTTATATCTTTTTATTTTAACAATTTTTGTATTTTTGTATGTTATTAAAATAAGTCTTTTAAAGCTTTTAAAAGTTTTTAAAGTATAATGATTTTATATTTCATAAATGTAAACTATTAAAACTTTTATTTTAGATTCAGACATGATTTTTATTCTGTCTACAGCTTAAGATTTGTATTTGAATGTCTGCAACTTCTCAGAGTTGTAAGACTGTTTGGATGGAAATCACACTTGTAACTTTTCATAAATTGCAAGGAAGAATTTTCAAGTATTTCTGACTACAGTTTTCTTCATAGCTGTCAGACTTTTGTATTTTATAACAACTCTGAAGTATTTTGTGCATTTGGAACATAGAAGCAATGTAGATAAATAAAGCTTGTAGAAATAGACAAGCTAATGTTGCCTGGAATAATTACAACAATGAAGAGATTTATACTTTGATACTCAGATGAATTTTGACACAGTTTTCTGTGATTGGTTTCATTCTGGAATTAACCCTTTATTGGAATAAATGCCAGCTGTGACTAACACAAGCTTCTGATTTTCTCCCGGGAGGTCTATGAAATTTTATAGGACTCTTGGGGGTTTCAGGCATTAGGGGAGCTAACATGACTCGGGGAGGCCCTGGGACTGTGCAGTGTGTTGAAGACTGAGGCAACTGGAGAATTGAACTCCTGACATCTTCTACTCCAACTCACTGAATTGTCTAGCCAGCACTAGTTTAACCCAAAAATCTATACCAATGCCTATAGGATAAGGTGTCAGTCCAAGAATGGTTGAATATTTGCAAAACATTTTTCAAAAGATTATAAGAACAAATTGTCATATAATATAAAATTAGCATTTCTTATCCTTATTCAATTATGAGATCTTTGAGCAATCACATTGGGAAAAATCCTGTTGGCCTAGTTACACCAGTGTAAACTGGAACCAGGTGCTGGAAATAATTAATTGAAATTGAAAGCTTGCTATCCTTCTGTTTCAGGTTAGAAGACTCCCTAAGGCTTTCTTTTGTGTTGAAGAAGCTTTTGGGAGCCTTGGTCTGGGGTTGGGGGAAGCCTTTAATAAAACTTGGTGGTGGATCACCACTGCTGGGATCAGGACTGTTGTTAATGTTCTGGCAGTGATTTGCAACTATTAAAGGCTTCTCCCATCCATCCTGAGGCTCCCAAAGGTTTCCCCAGAGCAAAATGGAGCTCTAGGGAGCCTCCGAACCTGAAAGGTGTGTGTGTGTGTGGGATAGCGAGCTTTCAATTATTTTTGACATTTGGATCCTACATAACTATACTGACAAAATTTTGCCCATTTTAAATTAAAACCATTGTTACATAGGGATAAAACAAAAACACTATTTTAACAATACAAAATATACAAAACTAATTCAAATTTTAAAACTGATTTCAGTTTTCAAATCTTTTTTTTTCCAATCCTGAAATAAACAGAAATAATTAAAAATGTCTTCTACTTCAGTTCTGGGCTTCTCTCCTCACTTTCTATATCTATCATTCCTTCTACATCCTCTTCCCTCCATTGTGATATCTCACAACTGCAATCTTGTTATTTACTGTGGGAAAGAATTACATCAAACCTCACTTTCCTCTTTCCCGCTATATAAACCTTCGTGAGAAATCATCAAAAAGAGTACATTCTTTCAGTTCTACTCTATTTTCTGTTAATGGATTGCAAAGCTGAACAACTTAAGCTGTTCATTGTAACTTCCAATGGATTCTCCCCTGAGCTGTGAAAATGGAATGAACATTTAAAGTGCATAAGACATGTCTGTGTGAAATGACCATTATCCCTTTGGTGTGGTGTCCTTCAGGAATTTCATGCTACCATCCACTGCAGCTAGCATGACAAAAGATCAGATTTGGTGTGAATTGTCATCGAAAATCATTTGTCTAACTCTAGATTGGGAGAGGTTGATTTAATACTGTAATCTGTTTGAGACTGATGTTAACCAGCTGTGATGTGGGAAAAGTTGCAGTAGCTCCTCAGTAATGGAAATCGAAGATTGTTGCAGAAAGTGCCACAGTTTGTCAATTTTATTTATTTATTTATTTATTTATTTTATTTAACTTATATGCATCCCACACTACCCAAAGGTCTCTGGTTATTCCATGGCCTGGGAAGGGTCAAGAGATAGGGTGCTCTTAACCAAACACAGGGGGGCTTACAGAGCTGTGTTTTGGTAGTTGTCATGCTTTTTAAAGGTAACATTAATATCTAGGATACTTTGCAAGGACAGAAGAAAGTTCAACTTAGTAAAGAAACTTCTGCATTGAATCTGGGCACGTGTGGGTAATTTACGGCTTTTCTAGACAGAAATTTGTTTTCTAAGAAGTACCGATTGGTCATTGATTATGGGTGTGATCAGACTGGCATTTTGCCTGCCATTTGGTTCACTGAGGGGACAGGTTGGTTTGCTCGTTTTCCCAGAAATCACACAACGTATTTACTGAAGCGAGCCAGCCCATCCCCAGAGTGTTCCTACCCACACCTTTCTGGGTCCCTGTCAGAAGCTTCCACTTTGTTTTTACAAGAAGGACTGTTACATTTTGATTCGTTTCCAGTGCATGCAATTGCTAGAAATGAACCAAAGCGAGGCTTCAACTGTCCAGTACTTGGCAGTGGATTCAGCTGTGATCAGGTTCTCAACTAGACCTTTATAAGTCAAAGAAAAGGAAGAAAAATGCCCCTCATTGTGTGCTCCTATCTCAATTTAAATGTGTGTGTGTGTGTGTGTGTGTGTGTGAGAGAGAGAGAGAGAGAGAGAGAGTGTTTAAAGTACTTCCTCTGCTCCATGGAGGAGCAGAGGAAGTGTTTACTTTGCCAGTATCCTGAACTGGCTGTTTTCTTAAGCCACTTCACATTATTGGAAATTCTCAGCAGAGGAGCCAGAACAAATAGGGTTGCCTGAGGTCTGGTATGCAATTTGGATGTGAAGATTGCCCAAAGTGTCATACCAGACCTCTACCCAACCCCAAGTGATCCTATTTAGCTTGCACCATCCCACTTAAAAAAATGACCATGCAGACAAGCCCTGTATCAGCTTTTTTCCCCACCCTCCAGATAATGTGAGGTACTAACAGTGACAAAGTGTGAAAAAAACTCAACTTTAAGTGTTTTTAATCTCCCTCAAAAGCTAGTGTTCCCCTCCTCCCTCAAGCAGAGTTCAGGGCAGCAAGAGATTCATGGGTCAGAAGCTTTTAGTTTTACTGCTAATCTACTACTAGAAAAGCTCGGGGGGGGGGGGGAGAATCCAGCAGAAAAGTTTATATTAAAAGAGAGAATAACGGGTAGTGTTGATTGGGAAGCACTTTCATTGAGATATGTCAGATCCGCTGAGGCAACAATGACAGCTGTCAAGGGCAGTGGAGGGCAAACACCATCTCTGCCAGTGGCTGAGGTGTGTCCTGTTGTCTCTGCTTCCTTTGTCGATTTATTTGAACTGGTGAGTTTCCCAGCCCAACCACTCGTGCCACAAAAAGAAAACTCAAAATACGGAAGGGAGGTGAGGCTCTTAAACTAGCACCATTGCCCAAGTGAGGAGAGTTTCACCTGGCTCTCTGCCTGGAGTGGAGCAGTGTTGAATTAATGTATTAGCTGTTAGCAGTTAGACACTGCAGGGTCCTGTCAGAAATGGAATGGAGGCATGGAAGGGGCAGCATTTTCCATAGTCATGCAGGAGAGAATAATAAATTGTAGAATAATTTTTGGAACAGAAAAGAAGTGAGGTTTTAAAAATAAGTATGGATGGAAACCCAGTAAGCTCCATATTGATTCACTACCAAGTGGCACAAATGCTCCATCCAGGGAAGCCCTTAGGAATAAATTAAGGAGATTAGTATTTCATGTGGTGCCTCTGTTTGTTTTCGGAGTTCATTGTAACATGCTGCTTGATTGACTTCATGCCTCTACTCTTAAGCTTCCTTCTGGCCCAAGTGCTGCTGCCCATTTGATATTTTCTGCCTGCCCTTTGGATTTACTTGTTTCATTCTTGATTGGCTTACCTTCTCTGCTCATCTTCGCCTTAAGCTTCATTTAAGTTAGTTATGCACTGTCAAGTTGGAACCGCCTTATAGCAACCCTAATAGGGCTTTCAAGGTGAGGTATTTACCGGTGGTTTTACCCATTCCACCCCCTATCCCTAGTGAGTTTGCATGGTCAAGTAGGGATTGCAACCCACATCTCCTGAGTCCTAGTCTCTCCATCCACCACACTAGAAGCTTTATTTATATATTTTTACATTTCTTCACTACTTCTTCTTTGTATCTTCTTGTATGCTTCTCCTTGGACCCTTTGTTGTATTTCTGGCTAATATTACTCTTGATATTCCCTGTTGGTGTATAGAGAAAGAGAAGTGTTGCATTCATACTATGCATTCATACTTGTAGGCAGCTACAAAGTAGCTTGGATTCATGTGAGGAAAGTATGTTGATGGATGACGTCCTTGACAGTAGCATCTACTTTTTTTCTGAGGAGCTTTCTACAGTATACTCATTAGCTGACCATGATATGGCTTTCCTGGGGTTCCCCAAATGACTACACCCCCTTCTCCATTTCAGCATCGTTTGATGATTTCCCAGCTTTTGTATGTCTTCCCACCCCCGCCCCCATTCTGAAGGATTAAAACCTCTCTCTTTAGTTGTCTGACACAATAAGGTTTAAGATAAAATAGTCTGATACTTGTCATCCCATCCTTTTTCCTTTGATTCTCTCCACTCCTGGAGTATGTATCCCCAAAAACATCTCTGGAACCAAATGTGGCCCTTGAGCTGAAAGGGTTTCCCCTGCCTTACTCTGTCCTCACAACTGGTAGCCAGAGACACCCAAGATCACCCAGTAAACTTCATGGCCCAGTAGAAATTTAATTTGGGTCTTCCCACTTGAAGGCCAGGACACCGTTCTTTATACCAAATCTAGCTCTCTATGAAGATTAGTTCTGATGTGCACTATGGAGAGAATAAAAAACAAGTTGTGATTACAAGCCTTTGGAAAGTTATAAACAATGTCATAGTATTGTCACATATTTGGCATTTGGAGATTGAGCAAAGTTGAGGATGGCACGTGGTTTGGCTTGGTGGTTTCAACACAGTTTAATGTACCTCAGTATTGAAGTGTTAACGTTTAAAAAAGATTCCATGCTGTTACTGCAGCCTTGGGGGCTTCTCAACCCTTAAGGCAAGCTATAAACAAAGTAAACTGCGGTCCTGTTTTAGATAAAAACTCATCAAATAAAATTCCAAACACTTGTTTTCTGCAAGGTTTTTTTTAAAAAAATAAGTATGTGAAGTGAAGATATAGGGCCCGTCTTACAGGTACCATTTCGGTGTTATCATACCAGAAGTTGCAACACTGTTTGTTTTTACAAACCAGAACTATATAGTTTCGGAGCAGGCGACTGCTGAGAGGAGACTCTAACCTCTTCATTTCAAAGGGGCCGTGGTTTCCACTGGTGCCTCCCTGGCTAATGTAAGAAAGGTGTTTTGCCATACAGGGTTCTGAGGTATTTGGTGAGGTTGGAGAGGGGTCGGCCCAAGCAGGAAGCCCCTTGTCTGCCCTGTAAAGAAAATAGCAAGTTACAAAATGAAAGCATCAAAGCCCCAACAGGATGCAGTCCCTGGAGCCTGTTCTGGCATGGGGGTCCTCCTTGAAAGTGAGCACTGAGTGAAGAGTGACCTTAAAACTCACTTTATTCAAACAAACTGAGCTCAGGTTTAAAGTTCAAGGCATTTTGTTTTTTCACCTGTTTCCTACAGTTTTCAAAAACTTCTGAAGAATTAATATGTAACTATATCTGGTCACCAAACCAACAGCAAGGATTTTTTTTTTTAAATCTCATGGGAAAATAATGTTACTGTATTTAAAAAGAGGGAAAATAAGATGCAGTAGTTGTGGTTAAAAAAAAAAATTAAATGCTAGCATTTCTGGAGCCACTACAATAGTGCACAAAGGCTCCAATATTTATCAGAATCTTTATGAGTCAGAAGGTTTTGTCAAATGGTTTTCCACTTAGGAAGAGAAGTATAGCAATGCCAGAGACCTTGGGGGGAAATTTTCATCTAGAACTCTTGCCTGGCAGGCGAGAAAAAGGAGGAAGCCTCCATCTTCTTCTCTAAGCCAATTCTCAATATTCTGTGACAGAATTTAGAATCGGGTTAGCCTCAGTAGCTCTTGATCACTAAGGGAATATTCAGGTTCCCCCCAAGGGTGACCTTGAGAAAGACGCCTTGGCTTCCTGCCATGTAAGCAGACCCTGTCATCCAGTCCTTTGGAAAAATATAAAATGCTGCGGGGGGGGGGGGGGGAATGGGACACAATGGCAAATCTCTCCTCTGGCTCAGACTGGCTCTCACAGTTGGTGGTTTGGCCCTAAAGGAGAGATAAGTGTATTTGTATGCATATGTACAAGCATGTGTATGTGGACAGTGGATCTGCATGCCAGAGGTACAGAAGCATGCTGCGCTCTCTGCCTTTGCCAGAGCTTGGGAAAGTTACTGTTTTGGACAGTGTCTCCCTGAATGGCCAATCAAAAAGCCCTTGTTTGGCACCCCCCTCCCCATCCATCATAATAATGGGCATGCTGCTATTTTGTGTGTGTGTGTGTGTGTGTGTGTGTGTGTGTGTGTACTCAGTTGTTGCTCAGTGAGTCTCATAGAGTTCTCTGAGACATAAGGAACTAGCTGCAAGCTGCAATAAAGGGAGAGCAAAAGTTGCCACTGACAATGAATCTGTGTAGACCCCTTTCCTTTTCTCTATACATGCCAATAGCTGCCAGCACAGTAGAGTTACTAATACTGTATAAGGATTCTCCCCCGCCACCCATTCTGATAGCTTAAAATAAATAGCTTTCATATAGGGCTTTCAAACATAACATCGTGGAAGCAAGATGTTGAGTAGTGCTTTTTTTTAAAAAAGGTATTCATATCATTACACTTTCACAACCTTTTTAAGCCTTACAACAGCTCAGAAAAGCAGGGTAGTTTTATTAATTTATTTTATTGTTTCAGCTGGTAGGGTTTGATGAGGAAGGGGCAATGCAGTGGTTCTCAACCTTTGGTCTGGCAGATGTTTTGGACTTCTCCCAGCAGCCCCGATCCCTGGCCATGATGGCTGGGACGTTGGAAAGTTACTGGAGGGTCAGTGCTCAAAACCATTGATGCAGTGGCTTGAATAAAGCTGCTCAGTATATTGTCAGCCCCTTCTTGGATGCACATCTTAATGTGGTGCAGGAGTTTTAGTGTGTCATTGAAGCTGTGAGCAATGCCATCAGGAGGCCAGACTCCATTACAAGCCTGAACTCCTAGCAGGGTCACCCAAGGTGGAATTGTCACAACTGAAGCACCAGACTCAGATGTATCCACCCTTTTCAAGAGTAATGGCCCCATCAGCTGAAGGGAATGGACAGTTTCAGTAGTGATGGGGGCAGCAGCTACAGGGCAGCAGCAGTAGCTGAAAGTGACACTATTGGAGGAGGCAACAGGGGTGACTTACATTTGTTAGTACTATGCAGAAGGTGGCAATGGTAAATCATTACTGAACTTTACTTACCATAAAAACCCTAACATGAGGCAGTCCAATATGAAACAAGAGATAATGCTGGAAGATGAGACTCTCAGGTCGGAGGGCACACAGCCAACTACTAGGGAAGAGCAATGAACAAGTACAAAAAGCATTGTTGCTAATGACACAACTAGATTAATGCCAAAAGGTCATCTAGTGGCTGACGTGCACAGAAATGAAATGAAAGTCCAATGCTGCATAACACATAAAATTTTATTTATTTATTTATTTATTTAACTTATATGCCGCCCACTCTACCCAAAGGTCTCTGGGCGGCTTACAACAATTAAAATACAATAGAAATACAACAAAAAGACAAAACAATTAAAATACAATTAAAAAGATACTCTAAAAAACATACAATTGCAATATGGAATGTGAGAAGTATGAATCAAGGTAAACTGGAAAGTGTAATGGAAGAAATAGAATGTATAAACATTGTAGTGAAGTAAAGTGGACTGGAATGGGATGCTTTCAATCAGACAACTACACAGTGTTCTGCTCTGGAAATGACAAACTCAGAAGAAATGAAGTGGCCCTAATACTGAGGCAAGATGTAGCACAGGCAGTTAGGGGCTGTAATGCAAGTTCTGACCAAATAATCTCAATCAGACTCTGGGGGAAATTTATCAACCATCATTCAAGTCTATGTTCCAACTACCCATGCTAAAGATGAAATTGAAAGCTTTTATGCAAGCATCCAGGATGAAATTGATCACATACCAAAATAAGACATGCTTATAATCATAGGGGACTGGAACACAGAAGTGGGAAACAAAGCAGAATCAAATCCTGTTGGAAAATTTGGTCTAGGGGACAGTAACAGAGCAAGATAATGACTCATAGAGTTATGTGAAGCCAGCAATATGTTTATTGCAAATACATGCTTCAAGCAACAGAATAGAGAGTTGTACACAACACCAGATGGACAAGAAGCTATCATTAGGATAGAATATGAAGAGACAGAATGGTTTCCTATAGGCAACAGTGTCAGACAAGGGTACATTTTATTCCCTTACCTGTTCAATCTGTACACAGAACATATCATACGGAAACTCAGACTAGAGTCTGATGAAAGAGGAGTGCAAATTGATGAAAGAAACATCAATAATTTAAGATATGTAGATGACACCATCTTACTGGCAGAATGCAGTAATGACTTGAAATGATTTTTAGTGAAAGTGACAGAAGAAAATGCCAAAGCAGGATTGCAGTTGACCATTAAGACAAAACACATGACTGCAGAAGAACTACAAAACTTTAATGTTGACAATGAAGAAACTGAAATCATTAAAGATTTTATATACCTTGGTTCAATCATTAGTCAAAATGGAGACTGCAGCTCAGAAGACTGAGACTTGGAAGGGCAGCGATGAAGGAATATAAAAGATCATCAAGTGTAAGGATGTGTCACTTGAGACGAAGATCAAAATCATCCACATTCTTGTATTTCCAATCATCATGTATAGGTGTAACATCTGGACAGTTGAGAAAGCTGACAGGAAAAAACATTGATTTGCTTGAAATACAGTTCTGGAGAAGAGCTTTGCTACCCTGGACTGCCAGAAAGAAGAACAAGTGGGCCCTGGACCAAATCATGCCTGAATTATCTCTGGAGACAAAATTGATGAAACTGAGGCAAAATTCTCCGGAAAAGACAATAATGCTGGGAATGGTGGAAGGCAGCAGGAAAAGAGGAAGACTAAATGAGATGGATTGACTCCATAAAGGAAGCCACAGACTTGAGTTTCCAAGAGCTGAGCAGTCCTGTTGAGGACAGTACATTCATAGGGTTGCCATAAGTTGGAGGTGACTTGATGGCATGTAACAACAACAAATATTGTCAGCAAGGATGAAACTACAAGCAGATACTTCGTGCCGAGTGTTCTTAAATGGTCGTCTACCCTAATGCCTTCATTATGCATTTTTGTTGTTGTTTTCAACACTCCTTCAAATAACGTATCTATTAAGTAGTAAGTAAGTAGTTTAAAATGAATGAAGAATATTGAAATGTAGTCCTAGTTGCTGATTTTTCTGCGCTGTTTTCAACTGCCTTCTTCTCTGACATCACACAGTGTGCTTTATTTTTCCATCATTTTTGCTTTCTCTTTCTAAAACAACGTCCTAAGCAAATAAGCTGCACCAACAATTTGATAGGCTGTCAATGGTAGTTAAAAGAAATCGCTTGAAGAGATGACATACAGATTTCACTCATTTTCCCAGGATATTAAACTTTAATGGCTGCAGTATGAATATTTCATGACGGTATCTTTTGAATAGATTGTGTTGTCCTGAAGGATATTGTACATTATAAGGTCTGATTTCTGTCTAGGCAAAGTGAGTTGAGTGTTACGAGTGTCAGCTTTTCCCTGTTCATTACAAGGAAAAGTGCATTTCTGTCACTGAATCTTCTGGGCGTGTGGCCTGTTATTTGTTTTCTGACAAATTATTATATAACACTAAGCATCAAAGAGTATTTTTTATTCCTGCCACAAGGTGGCTAAATAACCTTTTACTGCAGGTGAAAGGATTATTTTAATTAGAGTATTGTAGAACTTAGAGGTTGTAGCTTATTCAAACTTATTTTGGTGGAAGTGTGTTGATCAACAAAAAATATAGACAGCTGCATTGCTTCATTTACAACATTGCAAAAGAGTGAATTTTTTAATTTAGAAATTTTATTGAGACCAACTAAAATGTAACAGATAGGGCCAACCTTAGGAGTTGGCAAGCCGGACGATTAGTTGCCCTGGGTGCCCGGAAGAGGGGAGTCCAGAGATGGGTGGTGGCTTGATGTTTGTTCAGTAGAGTGTCTACGGTGAGCTGGGGCAGAGGATTAAAAACCTTTCTCTCCCCCTGCAAACACTAAGCAGGTAGTGTTAACTATAGAAATTACCTATGTGGAAATGAATTTCCATTAATTAGCTTTAAACAATGACAAAACAGGGCTTTCCTATTCTGGTGCTTTTATCAAATTAGTTTTGACCAGATACAATTATCACATCTATTAGAGATAGTGGAAGATCTCTGCCTTTTCACATCTTCCATTCATCAGGCAATGGATTGCCCTGTAGGCAATGGAAGGTCACCATCTTGCATGCATGTACAAGCTCTAGCTTGCTGGGTTTTCTACACCCGTCTGTGACGGTTTGCAGTCCTAAACACTGGCCTTGATGTAAACTTCAATTTCCTCATTCCTTTTTCTTTCTATGAAACAATATGTCAGCAACTGGGTGCCATAATGGAAACCATCTTTGAAAGTGTTAAGCAGGGCCATGAAGGCCTCTTGCCTCTCAGAATCAATTGTAACAAAATGACCTCTTTGATAGATGAAGACATGAGGATGGGAGCTCTGGTTTTAGTTGTGAGAACTCATGCTCCAGAAACTTCTCTCCCTCAAAGCATAACTCCATAAACGGCAGCCGAGAAATTGCTTAATGTAAATGAAGCGTATCTTTTGCAGACAGATGCTGTACTTGCTATGGAGATTTTAATGTGTGTTTTCATTTTCTCTTTTATACTTTAACTTATTAACTCTGACAAGTAACCTCTTGGTTGTGAACAATTTAATTCACAATTCACTTTTTCTGATTCAAAGTGAACACGAGTGCCCTAATCCCCTAATGGGAATTAATTGCATGTTTCAGTGCTTAACTCTGATCCTTTCTCAATCCCCACTGCGACAAGTTTCTTCCTGAAGGATCTGTATTTGTTATTCAAGACACAATCTGAAAAGTAATGATTTTTTTTCTCTTCCAAAAGGGAACCAGAGCAACAGAATATTAATGTTCTTTCCTTTGTAGGCAAACAGGCCGGTGGACAGTTTCAACCCTATTTTATGTCATGAAGAGTAAACACGCAAAGCTAAATGTGGATGAAATTGGGGTGATAATTTGAAAAGACTGCATTTGAAAAAAGGACATGGTTTTGAGGGGAGGGTCTCGTATATTTTTTTAGGGAAAAAACTCATCTCTTTTTCAGTTAAAAACAAACCAAGCAACCTAAGTCCTGATCTAAAGATTTTTTTTGGTGTTCATGTGTTTTTTAGTTATGCCCCTTTGACCAGTAAGATTCTTTTTTTCTTCAAGGATATAGAAAGTATTTTTCGTAGAACTACTTCATCATTTTTGATAAACCTGCAAGGTGCTGTTCCCTCCATACTGCAAACGGTACAGCAAGAGCTGAGACATAGAGATTTTCCTAAGGTCACCTATTTTATCATATTTTTATTCCCCCCCTCCCCCCGCCCTCCAAGAATCTTCAAGTGGCATATAAGGGTATTCTTCTTTTTCTCTCCGCATGTTATCTTCACAGCAATCTTGTGAGGTAGGTTAGAGTTGACAGCTAATGGCTGGCTCAAGTACACTGCAGGAGGGGTTTTGAAGTTGGGGAAGCTGATAGCCCCATATGCATTGCTGTGAAAAAGAACATGCATCCCTCTCCTCACAAAACGTACTGAAACATACAGATGCTAATTTTATATGTCTTAAGAAATGAAAAAGTGAATTATATCTTAGAGAGTGTGAGCAGCTGTCCAAGTGTTCACCATTGATGGTCAGCTTCATGGCTCTTGCTTTCCCTTCTCGACAGAATCCTTGTGGTTATTTATGTGCGTATAAGAGAAGATGTTGATGTATAATTGTGCCATCCTAATGAGGGGCTGTGCTTGTGACCAGACGCACAACCAACATGGGTCAGGTACCTCATCAATAACATGCAGTGACCTACGTGCACACACTTAAATAACCAGTAGGATTCTAACCCTTCTGAGGTTTTTGTCTTTCAGCTGGATTTGGCTCAGACATCCCTTCACATTCCAAGGATGTCCTAAGACACAGGAGCCTCTTACTGCCCAGCACTTGATATTCACTGCACTGCACACTTTCTGATTTCGTGGCTGAAGTGGGAAATGAAACAGGGACCTGCTGGGTTGGAGTACAACAGGAATTTCCGCTTAGTATGCCACAACAGAGGCAGCCACCTACTGATACTTTCTGCATGACTCATTACTCATGACTGTGGCTTTGCTGCCTTCTATGCTGTCACCCGTGGAGGGCACCTCCACCAAAGTGTCTTAGCTTCTGCTAAAGAATCCTGGGAATCACAGTGTGTGGGTACTAAGAATTCTTTATCACTAAGGGAGGGAACCTATGGCTTTCCTGAGCACTAGCCAGCTTGGAAAGGTTACTTTGTCAGATTCCAGAGATAAACATGTAACACCCAGAAGACTAACTAGTTTTTCTTTTTCATAATCTTTCATGTGTCCAAGCACACTGCTGCAGATGAACAGAGTGGTCATTTCTCTGGGTGGGGTACTCACTTGGGACACACAAAAGCTTATGAAACATAAAAATTAGTAAGTCCTATAGGTCCTCCATGGCGATTTCTGCTTTTCTTTTACAACAGACTAACATGGGTACCTTCCACATTGTTTTTTAGACTCTACTTCCAGAATACCCTACCAGGCAAGGGGTTGGTTTGGGATATCAAGAGTTGTTTTCCAGAAATGTCTGATAGGCCTCTGCTCTAAAGAATGGCCACAACCTCTTCCACATACAACTGCAATCCCAGTGTTCCCTTGGGAATGGAATTATGGGTCCTCTTTTCGGGAGAAAGGCGGCCTATTAATAAAAAAAACAAATAAATAGAACAAAATATAGTTAAACCAGATCCAAGAGAAACCAAAACAAATCAGAAACAAAATCACTGTGGCAACTTCTAGGACTAACCAATTTATTTCAGTTTGAGTTTTCATGGATTACAGTCCACTTCTTGAGACAATAACTGGACCACAGGTTCACAACCTGGTGCAACAACTTCTGTATTTTGTTGTTGCTGCTGAAGCAGACTAACATGAATACCTCTCTGAAAATGTTAACCAAATGAAGTTTGTAATGCAGGTATGCACCAAGGGTGGCCAGCTTGTCTTCCTCTTTCTACATCTGCTGAGACTAGATCATTTCAGGGACTCTTGTCCTAATGCATACTGATAGAAGAACTGACTTGAGATCAGGTTGTTGGTTAGGTTTCTCTGTAGGAATCCTTGCCACTTCAGACCCTGGAGATACAACCAGCAATTCATGGAACAGCTAAGGGTAGGGTAGGGTTGTGTGTGTGTTTTTAAAGCCTATTAGTTGCTATCTTATATTCTCTAAACATGCAAGAGTGGAATGTGCTACCAATTTTAATTTTAAAAAATCATTTGCACTGCAAAGGGTTTTAAAAAAACATATGTAAGGGGGAAGAAAGCTTTCAGATAAAGGGGACGTGTATTTTAAAGTTTTCCTGCTCCTTCAGCACCATTTAATGACCCTCTGCTTAAATTCAGAGCCAGGTGTCCCATCCACTTCTGAAGATTTCTCTGCAGCTGGCAATAAGAGGCCAAACTGCTGTGTTGGGGGAAACCAGACAGTTTTCTCCTAGCGGTTCAGTGACTGACAGCAAAAATTTGGGAAAGCATCAGATGTTCTGGGCTTTAGTCAGAACCATCACAAAAGGAGGGAGATGCAGCTGGGAGGCAGAATACTTTGAACAGTAGCCAAGGAATAACACGGGAAGCATTTCATTACTGCAGTAAATAGGAGCCTCTTTTGCCTTGTACTGAGAAAGCTGTTTCTAAAATGGCACATCAAAATAGTCAGCCAGGTGTATTGCAAAAGACTGGCTCCACATTTCTGCCCAAAGCTAGAGACACAATCTGTGACAGATGCCTCCTGATGAGAAACATCAAATATGTTGGAAACAGTGTTATGGAATGAAGGCTAGGTCTTCAGCAGGGTATGAGCTGCTCTTGTACGTCTCTTGCTGAAGGTAGCAGATTTGACTAGCATGGAATTTGAAATCCAACCTCTTTTTTACAAAGGAAAGAAAAAATACAAAGAATTGTATGTTTTGCTGATGGTATTCAATTACAAGCAATGTCAGAAACTGATTTGAAAAATTATATCCTTTAACGTGGACTAATATATTTTGCATAATTTACCAGACACATTAGAGTATTTTTTCCAGTCAAGGAGAGGCATACCCACCCCTGCCCCCAGGCTTTCATAGTTTTTCAAAGTTTGGATTATCACTTACATGATTAAATTCAGGAAGCTGTGGTCACAAAAACATTTGAGTACATTAAATGCTCCAGACTGCATGTGGTGGGTTTATTTGCTTAGGTCATCTTCCCAGCTAAAAAGACTTATGTATCTCTTAAGTTTGTGTGATTTCCTCCACTTTCAAAGGTGACATTTTTCACATGTAAAGATCCATGGTGATTTACTGTTTTTTTCAGACTTGCCCCCAAGTTTTTCTCAGCATTCCAAAATGCATACTTACCATCTGGTAATAATCTTTTCAAAGTTTTAATGTACACTAAAATAATAAAAGTATTGTCCCTCAAATAGTTGCAGTAAAAAAAATACTAGGCTGAACACAGGTTATTATTTCCTTCCTGATCCCCACCCCAAATGTTTATAAGTTGGGGTGAAGAATGAGCGGCCCTCCACATGCTATTGGAGTGAAATTCCCATCTTTTGCCATTGATTATGCTGCCCTGGGGCTGACTGGAGGTGCAGTCTAAAAATACCCTAACCCAGTGGTCCCCAACCTTTCCCCCACCGCGGACCGGTTGGGGGTGTGTGGCACGCTTGCGGGTGTGTGGCACGCTTGCAGGGGGCGGAGTGCGCTCACGCGCATGCGTGTGGCCTGGTCCTGCCTAGGCCACGGACCACTGCCGGGTCGCGGACCGGGGGTTGGGGACCTTTGCCCTAATTTATTCCCCACCCCTCCCATTAGCTGTCAGTTGAAGAATCACTGAATGTAAAGGATACACAGCTGAACTTGACCTAAGAGGTCAAGTGGTTGTCCTCAACATCAACACTGTTTCCCCTGAAAGCACAGGATTGCTCCCTAAGAATATAAACGTTTTTTTCATTTAGCAGGATTAGATCAATTTATACTTTTAAATTGCTCCTGTTCTGTGGGATTCGTTTCTTGAAATTTGTCTTCTTTAGTAGCTTGCTTCTGAGCCACAGTTAATATGCAATTATAGAGCCAAATACATAGTAGGGTGTATCGTAAAGTTTGGTAATGAATACCTCATGGAGAAGGATATTCTCATATTTTTCATACAAAGGCAGGCAAGGCCCTTTGTGTTCAAGCAAGCTTCTGGCAGATAACTCTCTTAAGTGGGTGTGCACACTGTATTCCCCTCTCAAATATTTAAAAATTGTTTTAAATTTGGTTAGTGTTTTTAGTATGATTGTCTGTTTAACTGCATTTTATTACATTCTGGCCTACCTTAGGTTCCATTTAGGGCGAAAGGTGGGATGTCAATAAAACAAATACAAATTAAATAATTGGATACACACATGCATGACCACAAGGAAAAAAACCAAGGCTGTACACAGCTCAAGTACTTCCACATAGTATGCTGCTAAAAAGAAAGATAGTGAAAATGACTGAAACAATCTATTTTAAATTGACACTTCCACGCTTACATACATCACTGTGAGGAGGAGCTGAGCTGTGTGACTCAACCCTTTTTTAACCAGGTGGGCTGCAGTCGGAAAGGGATATGTCCCACTCTCATATCTAATAGAAGTGCAACTGCTTTGCTGGATCCTACCCAGTCATCATCATCATTATCATATTTCTTATTTCTCAGCACTGCTGGTGCATGGGGGTGGACCAAAGGTTCAAGCCTAAACCATAGAAATCAAGTATTGTTTGCAGACTCAAAAGGAGTGTCAAAGGCAGCTTGTATTCCTTGATTTTCAATATCTGTTTGTGAACCATATTGCCACCTTTGAAGAGCCGTGTTGATGCAAAATGCAGTGGTTGTTATTACAGCTTATTTTCATTTCTTTCAGTTCCTTTGGCTGGAAGAATGGTTCGTGTCTTTGTCTATGGCACCCTCAAGAAAGGCCAGCCAAACTATGCACGCATGATCAATGGTGCTCATGGAACAGCCAGATACCTGGGCAGGGGATTTACTGTGGAGAAATATCCCCTGGTGATTGCAGGGAAATACAACATTCCTTATTTACTGAACAAGCCAGGAACAGGGCACCGTGTCAGTGGAGAGATTTATGCCATCGATGACCAGATGTTGCAATTCCTTGATGAGTTTGAGGGTTGCCCAGACATGTATCAGCGTACTCCAGTGAGAATTGAAGTGGTGGAGTGGGAAGGTAAAAGTAGTACACCTGAGGGGAGACCAGCTGTTAACAGTATTCTGGAATGCTACGTGTACAGCACCACTACTTATCAGCCTGAGTGGATAAATCTCCCTTACTATGACAACTACGATTCCTTCGGGAAGCACGGGTGTCAATATGTGCTACGGGAAAGCAGAGATTAAAACTGGAAGGCAGTTTTTTAAAATAACATGAATCAAATCTCCACCATTTTCTATGGAAAGGAAGCACTAACTTTTCTGATTTGAATACAGTTGCTTTTAAACATCAATTCCATTGGTTATCTAAGTTCACAGTTGTAGATCTGTTTCTACGACTTACACAGTTTCTTTTATGCAATCATAAATTAGGATTCTGGCTACTTATTTTGTAGTCCAATCAGGTCTACAAATTTTAACTTGCCCAGCCACACATGGTGAATAATGGATAAAGTGTATTTCATTCTCTTGCTGTAATTCTCTATCTAGAACAACATTTTTGTGTATGTACAAGGCAAAGAGAAGTGTTGCTTCATTTTTAGCACTCTACTCAGGGGAGGGGAAAAATCCACCACCTACGTGGAGTTGAGCCAGGAAATGGGCCTGGGAAGAAGTCCATTTGTCATCCAGTGAGACAAATGAATTCACTTAAGGAATTTGAGCAGCACAGAGATGTCCTTAAGTCCAATTCTGTAAGTTTCAGAAGATATAAAGTGGCTAAGGATGCAACATGAATTTTCAAGATCACCCACCTCTCACAAGATACAGCATTATTCTAAAGTGGTGAGCTGACCATTACTGTGCAACAAGAAGGATGGAACCTGAAGGTAGCCTAGTAGCTGTTTGGATTGTTGTTACTGTTTTGCCAGAAATCATCACCACAAAATGTATTGTGCCACGTACAAAGAAAGTTCTGGCTAATCCGCTGAACTGGGAGAAAGTAAATATATTATATTATTATATGCCTCACATAATCGAGCCCAAATGATATATCCCCACCACCACCTGCTTTCTCATTCCTTTCTGGGCGGGCAAGATTCTGTTCATGAATGAGTTTTAGTATAAGTTGCCCTTTTAAATCTGCTTCAACTTCCCAAGAAAGCAACAAATACTGTGTATTGCTGACTCCTGATGTGGAGGTAAATTTTGAATGAATATGGGCTAGCCCCTCTTTCCAGTTAGAGCTCAGGATATTACCATATTTTTCCGTGTATACGACCTCCCAATGTATAAAACGACCCCTTAATTTTGACCCTTGCTGGAGGTGGAGGAGCAGTTAATGGGCAACTGCTCCCTCCACCTCTGTCTCTCCTGCTGCTGCTGCCTCCCCCACCCGCCCGATCACCTCCTCCAGTGCGACTGCTTTGCCTTCTCCTCCTGCTGCCTCCGCCACCGGAGGGGACAAGGCGGACGTGAGCTGGAGGTGAGCCCCATCAGTCCCACTGGAGGAGGTGATTGGGCCGGCGGGGGAGGCAGCAGCAAGAGGCGCCCGAGCACATGTGACTGCTCCTTTGCCTCCGTCTCCATCTCCTACTGCTGCTGCTGCCTCCACCACCAGAGGGGACAAGCCGTGAGCCCTGGAGGAGGCAACCGGGCAGCGGCAGCAGCAAGAGGCGCCCGAGTGCACGTGCGAGTGCTCCTTTGCCTCTGCCTCCTTCCATGTATAAAACAACCCTCAATTTGTCCTCTAATTATTTTAGGGGAAAGTGTCATTTTATACATGGAAAAATACGGTAACTATGGAAAAGGCAGAAGCTGGGGTATATTTAGGTGCTGTTCAAAAAGACCATCACACCTGTGAAGCAGCAGTTTTCTGAACTGATTAGATTCTTAAACTTTTTAGCTGTATCATGGATGTGATGGGGAGAGTGTCCCCTCAAGGAGACACTCATTAGGCCCATAAGAAAGAAACTGAATTTGGCGGCGGACGAAATTGGCAATTATAGGCCCGTCGCCAATGTCTCTTTCATTAGTAAAGTGGTGGAGAGGGTGGTGGCCGACCAGCTTCAGGTGCACTTGGATGAAACAAATGCCCTGGATCCATTCCAGTCAGGATTCAGGCCGCGCCATGGTACAGAAACGGCATTGGTCACCCTGTATGATGACCTGTTGAGGGAGGCCGACAGGGGAAAAACCTCCCTGCTGGTCCTCCTCGACATCTCAGCCGCCTTTGATACCGTCGACCACGGTATCCTCCTGAGGAGGCTCTCCGAGTTGGGAATTGGTGGCCTGGCGTTTGCTTGGCTCCAATCCTTCTTGGAGGACCGTCCTCAGAGAGTACAGCTTGGGGAGAGGGCCTCGGCCACGTGGAGCCTCAATTGTGGGGTCCCACAGGGCTCGATCATCTCCCCAATGCTGTTTAATATCTATATGAGGCCGCTGGGAGGAGTCATCAGGGGATGTGGGGCATCGTGTCATCAATATGCTGATGACACACAGCTCTACATCTCCTTTTAATCAATTACAGTGGATGCCATTCTGTCCCTTCAGCGCTGCCTGGAGACTGTACTGCAATGGATGCAGGAAAATGGGTTGAGGCTGAACCCGGACAAGACGGAGGTACTGAGGGTGGGTGGCCCCACCATCAGCGGTTTGGGTGACTCCCTCTCTTTTGGGGGGTGTGACTCTCACCGCGAAGAGTGAGGTTCGTAGCTTGGGGATACATCTGGACCCGGCGCTTACCATGGAAACCCAGGTGGCGTCAGTGGTCCGATCCGCCTACTTCCACCTTTGGCGGATTGCCCAGCTGCGTCCCTATCTTGATGTTGGGGCCCTCACCACTTTAGTGCATGCGCTTGTAATCTCGAGATTAGACCACTGTAATGCACTCTACGTGGGGCTACCTTTGAGATTGATGCGGAAGCTTCAAATGGTGCAGAATGCGGTGGCCAGACTCCTTACTGGGGTGAGGAAACACCAGCATATCTCTCCCACTCTGGCCGCATTGCATTGGCTGCCCGTGAGCTTCCGCGTCGATTTCAAAGTTTTAATGATTACATATAAAGCCCTAAACGGTTTAGGACCTCGCTATCTGACGGAACGCCTTCTCCCACCAAAATCTACCCGTATCACTTGATCTAGCCAGGAGGTGAGACTGAGGAGCCTAACGCCGAGAGAGGCCCGAAAGGAAAAAACAAGAAACCGGGCCTTCTCGGCAGTTGCTCCTCGGTTATGGAATAATCTACCTCCAGAGATCTGTATGGCCCCTTCGCTGGGTATTTTTAAATGCCAATTAAAAACTTGGCTATTCAGGCAGGCCTTCCCTCCGGGCACTATTTGATCTATTTCTTTACTTTTTTTTCCCCATCTTGATTGACTTTTAATCTTGATAATGATGCTATTTTAATTGTTTATTTTGTATGCTGTACGCCACCCAGAGTAGTCGAACGACTAGATGGGCGGAATATAAATAAAATAAATAAATGTGTAGGGCAGTTCCTGATATTGGTTAAATATAGAACACTACCCCTACATTTCTGTACTTTATATCTGTACCTGTAAATATGCTTTATGATTGTCATTTTGTTGTCTCTGTTCCTCTGTCTTTTCATCTGTTATTTAATTTTTGTTAGGTTTCCAAGTAATACATGAGGTTGAACAGGAATTTAACAGGGATGCACTACTACACTGGTAATGGTAGAAGCTTTTCAACAAATTATGAGTGTTATCAACAACTACTGTAAATTATGAGACAATTTGTAAAATAATTTCAATAATTTACTTTTTTCTGTTCCTTAAAAGATCACTAATGTAGTGTCCTGCAGCTCTTCTGACTCATACATAATCACTTTCACTGCAGTGGTTCCCAAAGTGTGTGCTGTGGCTCTGTGGGGGTGCCAGGAAACCAACCCAGGGGTGCCATGGAATCCTCTCCTCCTTCCCCCCTCCCTCACCCATAGTATACTACAGCACTTACTTGTAGTTTCTCTGGTGTCCCTACATGGTGCAGAGAGGAAACCCTGGCCCAGTCTTGCCGAAAGACTGGGTTTCCTGACCTCCTGTTCACAAAGGAGCCTTACATCCCGTACCCGCACAAAAAATGCAGCTTCTTTGTTTTTCCGGAAGCTGCTTCCCTTGGAGAAGTCAGGCCATGAGGGCATTTCCCTTAAGCTATCTGTATATAGCATAGTCTGTTTCCATCTAGTGGCCAGTCCTAGTAATACACCTTGGGTTTATTATTTTTATTTTATTTTATTTTTTTCAGGCAGAGGATAAGTGAAACCACAGGCACCGATCCCATGGATATGGCAGTCCTGCTGTACCAGGGAGCCACGGCCAGTGACCAGTAGGTCAAGGGAGCCGCAAGTCTAAAGAGTTTGGGAACTACTGCATGCAAGCGTTTCACTGCATGCAAGCGTTGGGAGACCAAGGAGGAAGTCTTTAACTATTGAAAGTCTTCCCCTATCAGTGATATCATTGACCTTCTGCAAGTGTAACTTATGTAACAGGATTTTATCCATTGTGTTATACAGGCTATTCTAAACTTTTTGGTACTGTTGGAGCTGGAACTAAATTTAGACTCTGGGATTTGATTAATTGTATGCTGCAGTAGATCAATGAAATAAGTGACAATACCAGATATCAATAAATATTCTAATAAATATCTGGACAGCTTTTAGTATTATTTTTTAACCCACCCTTTATTCGTTTTTATAAAAGTAGATTATAGAGAAGCAGGAAATACATGCCTATCCTTACATTAATTAATTGCTCCCACTGAATTGACTGCCCCATAGCACTGCATTCTTGAAACCATGTAGAAATTTGATTAAATATGAAGTGGTTCTTACAGCTGTATTTTAAATAATTAAGGGAAGAGGGAGAACATATCTTATAACTTAGGTAGTACTTCAACAATAGCAACAATAACAGGAATGAAGAATGTGAGGCACACCAGGTGATGTTAGACTACTATTTCTACTAACTGTTACTACTGGCCATGCTGGAAAGGGCAAATGAGCACTGCAGTCCAACATCTGTAGATCCATAGATCATCATCTATAGATTCATAACATCTGTAGATTCCCCATGGCTACTCCACAGTCAAGCAGAATACCACAGACATTTGGGTTATGCATATAAACTTCTTATCTGCAGTGAGAACCTTCAACTTTCCAGATGTTGATGGATTACAGGTCCTCTCATAAACTCACCACTGGCCAGACTCAATACAGTTGATAAGAGTAAGCACTAAACAGCATCTGAAGGGACACGGATTCCCCCAGCCCTATTTGACATTACACTTAATCTTATAAATGTCAGCTGCTCCTTAAAACCATATTCTATATTTCCATTATGGGCAGTTCAGTAGCAAAAATAAATGAATGAAAAAGAAGAGATCACATGTTTTATTTTTGCTGTTTAAGGGAGTGACTAGACTGGCCATTTACCCTGCAACTTACATTACATTAGGCACAGATGAATGTGAACTAAAATGCAGTGACGATTTAAAGGTCAACATGGAAAAGCTCGTTTTGGAGGCAACTTTTTTGAGTGGAGAATTGTCTTTTTTAAATTCAGGCAACAGGAATGGTTTAAATTTATTCTGATCACTTAGGCATAACTTTATTTCACTTTCTGTAAAAAAAAATCAATTCGGCACTCAAACATAGAAATGCTAGGACACTTAGAAGAATTTAATTAAAAAGTGAGAGGTAGAAATTGCTGATTAGCACCTTTTTAGCACTTGGAGGCAGTTTGTGGGATTGGAGCTCTGTGTAAACTAAGGTCTCTGCCTCTGCCCTCCTGACTCCTGCAAACTGTCATCTGGATAACTACAGCATTTACCAGGGGAAACCTGATTTGATAAACTGCAAATACAGAGCAGATCAAACTGTATTTTCCCTGCTGTATAGTCACACTCTAAGTCAAACCTAAAACCTTTTATGGGCAAATGGTGTTAAACGTACAATATATAAGTTCTGAGCTACACACAGTTCTTAATTCAGGGCTGGCTGTTCAAGAAAGAGTATAGCTGTTTCTCAGCCTTAGCATTTACACCCAGGTCATCTTCACATGCAGACTGATGTCAAGGAAAAAAAAGAGGGAGTATTTACAGATTCACTAGATTAAAGTCAGCAGGTTAGCTCTCACACTATGTATGTATGAGTCCTTTAACATCTTCCATGGTTGAATATGTTAGCGCCAACAGTAGCCTTTCCATCACCAGCACCATTCAAAAGGTTTCAAGATTTTTGAAAATCCGAGAAGAAAAAAATTCATTGAGAGGCACGAGCACACCACACATTGAAAGATTTTGTTGTTACTTCTTGGTTGGTTGGTTGGTTGCTGGTAAGTAGAAATGGTATGCTAAACCTTGCTATGTTGATTTTCTGTCTGCAGGAAAACCTTACATACAAGAGCATTCAAAAAATGACCATCTTGCCAGTAGCTTGAAATGGGCAACCTGTTCTGTTGTATGTGTAGATCCAGACATAGACTATTCATATACCAAAAATTTTAATTTTGTTGTCTTATTCCATACTAGCAGAAATACTGAAGAGAAGTACAAATTTCATATATACAGTGATTTATAAAGGAGTGAAATCTGAGATCCAGAGGCTATTTTAATTTATCTCTACGCCAGGTACACCATTTGACCCCTTGCCTCTTATGCAATATAGATTACTTTTCAAAATACCATAGCTGTGCTTCCATTTACATAATTGCTGTGTTAACATTCATTTGAATTTGTCAATGAACATACAAAGAGGATGTCGCCAACTGTGCTAGGGTGTGGAAGAAATGGTTTCATTCCAGCTCCACAAGCTCATCTCCTTCCCCAACAGTTTCACCAGCTTTGCAGTACACAGCTTTCACCTGCAGAACACAGAAATAAATCATCTGACTGATTACGAAAACAGGCCAAACAACATTTTGTTTGGATTGCATTTGACTTTACAAAAATAACATATGATGGACCCCTCCTTGAAAGATCTGTAAACATATGAAGCAACTTAAATCTAAAAGGATCTTCTGTAGTGCTTTTTGTTTTTTAATATTCATTTACCTGAGTCACATATGTAAGGATATTTATATTAAACAGGTTTTTTTTTTTTTTGTCAAAATGTGGCAACTTCTTCAACTGACAGCACAGGTGGGTAACTGTGGCCCTCCAAATATTAAGCTGGTATTCCCAGCAGCCTCAGCCAACATAGTCAATGTTGTGGGAGATGCAGTTTAAAAATATCTGGAAGACCACCCTTGGTATAGGGCCCCAAGAGTAGAGGTGTTTTTGATGCTGGCTTTGTTTGTTGCTTTCTTTTGCTACAGTACACTGTTTCATAATTTTACTGCAAATCATTTTTGGATGTGTGCCTCAAAGGGCAGTGTGTATCTGACTAGATCCATGATGATTCCTAAAGAATGGGAAAGCATTGTAGCTCATTGCTAACCAAGAGGCTAATATAGTGTGAAACACAAGAGGGCAAGGCACACATAATTCTTATGGACACATAATTCTTAGGTACATGAAGAACTATACTGCTAGGAGCTGGGACTGAGATTTTGGAAAGGGTATACTGCTGCTTTCCCCTCTGTTCTTCTCTAAAAAGGAACACCACCACCACCCTTGTATGTGGACAGACAGTCCCAAGGAAAGCAGCAGCTGACTTCTAGCTTATCATAGCTCTCGCCGAGACGCCACCTCCCAAGCAGCCTCCACTCACATTGGCTTAGTCATTCCCTACTAGGAGATTAGAGCAGCTACCCAAGGTGAAAAAATTGAAGGAAATTATTTAAAGCATATTCAAAGGAAGTAAGCTATTAAGAGGTTGACTCCAGCTTAACTCTCAGGCAGAACCAATCTATGAAAATACCATTTGTCTATGTTCCAGAGGAAGAAATTGTTTTGATGTTAAGAAAGCACTCCACAGAGTTCTTGAGAACTATTGGTATCAGTGGAAGTTTTCTCTCCTGCAACTTTAATTACCATGTGGAAAGGAAGCGATTTTTAGAAAGGATGCAGCTGGGTAACCTTCTCTGTAAGATATGCTACCTCCTGAACATCCCTCTTTAACCTCATGAATGTGGTGCAGATTAATTGAATATTTTATTTGATGTGATTTGGAGGAAGAAATAAGTGTTTAACTTTAGTAATTTTGCAATTCAGACAAGTCCTAGTATTTAGCTGTAAGCATGACTTTACAGATATGAAGTAGCAAATGCAAATTTTATGCAGATGTGTATCCTATGTGGTTGCAACATGAATAATTTTTAAGTGCCTTCAAATTCCTCTGCTTGTGCAAAATGCAAGAATCATAACACTAATGCAACCATTCTTTTAAAAATTGACTGAAACTCAAATGCACACCCGATGCAAAACCCCTACTTAAAGAGAAGTAACCAGACTACCATCAATTGTTTACAACACACATATATTTTCCCAGGAATATAATCATCCAACTTAATTCCATTGATTTGAACAGGCTGTTTATCTGCCAGAACCACACATACATATGGGAAGCTTTACAGATTACGATGTTGTTACTTATGGCAAGAGTACTCCTGGAAAAGCAGATGTCACTCCTGAAGTATCATAACTATTGTCTTATCACTAGCTATGCATACCCACTGGGTTGAATGAATAAAAAAAACCTGCCATAGTGAAGGGGAAACAGCATTGCACTTTCTTCCAAATGAATCCATCTCATGTGTAAATCCTTGGCCACATGTTCTGTCTTACAGCCCATATATCCAATTTTGCATGGTATATTTTGGAGGTTTCTAGTGTGGAACTGGAAACACCTAACAATAGTCAAATTGTGGAATTACAAACTCATGGACTGTGATTTTTATTATCAGAACCCTGTACCTGCATTTTGTCCAATGTATGCATACGTGTACTTAACACATGCCTAAATATATAATCCAATATACACACACATCTACGTAAAATTGAATCCCAACTTTATTGTAGGTGACTTCCAAAATCAGGGCACTTAAGTTCTGATTAACCCAAGTGTCATTTATTTCTATACTCTACATATGACTATGTCTTGATCCAACATTTTGTACTGGATTGTGGAATAGACCCAAATCTGAAAAAAGGATTACAGCCAAGATAAGATCCATTTTGAACAACTGATGAACATTTATGCATTGAAAATCCATAAATCACCACAGTTTCAGAACAGGACCACACAATTCAAAATTGATGCCAATTTTAAAGATTCTAGAAGTTAAATAGTTATATCTATTTTTATTGCTTTCTAAAATGAAGCAAGTTTCTGTTCAACTTGACAAGCACTAAAAAGCTTTAGTAGTATAACTAGACATACCTTTCCAGTTTTAGCAGCAACCAAACTATTCTGCATTTTCATAGCCTCAATGACACAGATTTCTTGACCTTCTGCAACCTGGTAAAAGCAAAAGATGATGCTTAATTATTTTTTTAAAGTATGAAAATATTAATTTAAATGTTTATAGAAAACAGCCTATCGAGGACACTTCATTCTCACATATGAACTTAAAGCCAGCAACAATGAAGAGCTTTTACTAAAAATCTCAGCTTCCAGAATCCTGCTGGCAAAGAAAGAGGGTGAGAGCTCTGTGGGTGGAGCACTCCATGTCTGCCCCAGTGATCTCTGGCCCACAGTTATGCAAGCCAGAGAACTGCCCCACTGAATCCAATGTGAATTTCTGTTGGCACAAGAGTTCAGGGTGCATTGCACAAGTGGCAGAGAAAGAGGAATTGCATGCAGAACAGACTATTCCACATGCAATTAATAAGCAAAAAAGGGATACTGGTACATAATAAGGCTCCTATACGTTTCCTATAGGCAGGAAACCTTCTAGTGAGAATCCTCTTCTTCTGACTCTTCTTCAAAGCCTGTTTTCTTTGTGGGGCTTTGGGATGCCTATCTTAGCCTTCACCCCCAGCCAGGATAATTGACCATAACTGTGGTTAGGATCCTGTCCAGGCAAGTCACTTGCATAATGGTTTTGTGAATGGCTTGACTTTTTTCTGTTTTATACAAGGGGGCATCCAGTGCATTCCTGGGAAAGCTGAAGTTTGTATCCACAATCTGGCAATCTCTTCTTGCTGAATGGCAAGCAGGCACATTCCACTTACCACATCAGCTTTCTGCCCCTGTGGGTCCCAACTGGGATCCCTTCATAGTCTTCCTGTGCTTTTTCCTTGTCTCTCATCCCTGTTATGCTATCGTGTGGCAAATGCACATGCAGACAAGCATACACATTTGCCTTTCAGCACATATATAAGAGTACATATAGGAAGCCACCAGAACGTTCTGACAAACAGACATACTATGAAATAGAAACCCAAGTTCATCACATGCAATGGCACATATGCAAAGTGGTACAATGTGGGTTGGCAAACTTTGACCCTTCTGGTGCTTTCCAAGTCCATTCCCATCAATCCTAGCTAGCACAGTCAATGTGAGGAATGCTGGAGCTGCAGTTTGATGATACTTGGCCACACTCTGCCCAATCCTAGCCTAAGCATCTGACCAAGGCCAATCAGTGGTAGACCATCCCACTTAATTATCATCCTTCATTCCAAGAGGGAGTTAAGTTCTAGACATGCAGCTCAATGCAACAATGTGTTGTGTAGGCACATTGATATTAATGGGCTGAATAAGACTTAATTCTGCACTGACCTATGCATATGAAAGCAGCATTGATGGTATGATGACTGGCAGAAAAGAGGAAAAAGCAAGAGTATGCGGGTAGAAAGAAGACCACGGGGAAAAGTATTGTATCATTTTACTTTCATTCAGAGCTTACAGTGGGCAAAATCCTGCTGCATACAATTATTCCAGAGTAAACCCGATCTGGAGCCATAAATCATGAATTTAAACTAACTGAACATTCCCACCCACCCCCCTTTTCAGGTTCTGAGGCTCCCTAGGGCTCCCTTTTGCCTTTGACAGCCTTGGGACTGATTAGGGGTAGGGAGCCTCTCTCTGATAGTAAAAAACTGCCACTGGATTGCTGCTACTGAGACTCCTAGCAGTGATCTGGTGGCAATTTTGGCTATTCAAAGCTCTCCTTCCACCCATCCCATCCTAATGCTGTCCAAGGCTTCCCCGGGGCAAAAGAGAGCCCCAGGGAGCCTTGGAACCCAAAAGGCGGAATAGGAATTTATACTCTTGATGCATACCCATAAAATGTTACATACAAGTTTCACCAACAGATTTTGGAAGTGCTGGTACAAAATACACACTGAATCCTGACAGTTTTCCAGAGACTTAGCAAGCTCTACCTGTGATTCCACAAAGGTGTTTTAAAAACCCATAAACATAACAGCTATAATAAATATGCAGAGTTGCGACATAGACCTCCCTGTGAGTTATAGGCCCGTTACACTGTTCCGTATGTACCCTTCCTCTCTCTGTGACGTATATATTTTACAGGGGTAACTGGAATTTCATTCTTTAGAGTAAAATCATGAATAAAGCCTTACAGAAAAACCAACCTGGTTAGTTCTCCACCTTAGGGGGAAACTTGTTATTTCCACAGATACTCCATGTTTAAATACTGCTACATTACTTCTAATAATAGCCAATTTGCTTAAAACAGCTTTAGTAGAAAGTGTCACTTAAGCACCCATATTTAATAATTGTTCTTTATGCCAATCCTTTGTAGCTCTTCCCCACACTGTGTTGCAAAACAGCAAATCCTAAAATTAGTCCCCAATATCTACTTTCCTCTTTCATTCATTCTCTTGGCCTTTGTTCACCTTCTTTCACTGCATAATTGTGTGTATCTTTTTGCCTGTCTGTATTATTTAAGCCGGAAAATGAATATCTTCGAGATCTCTAAAATATCCTCTTTCCTCATTTAAGGATTAAGTTGGGTTAGAAAAAAAATCAGTAATTTTTCAAAAGGTACTGATCTGGAAAAAAGAAGAAGCAGAAAGCCTTCACAAACTATAGTACAGTTTGCAACAATGGCATTCAGTTCTGATTAAAGATTCTCTCTGTATTTAATAATGGATTTAATGGTGGCCTGAAATGGGGGAGAAGTATCAAATAAAACCCGCCAGATTCTTATTCAGCTGAGTCCACTGTAATCAATTACATCCTCAAGTTCTACGACTTCTAGAAAAAGCAAATTAAAAACACAAAACAAAATGCAGATTTTCATTAAAACAACTTTTCTTTTCAGAAGAAACCAAATTGAAACTGCTGAGATTAAAATTAATATGAAATAACAATAATATTTAATTTCATTGTTCAGTGACTAGGAACTAAGATGCATTTCATTCCAAAACCCAGTGTTACACAAGGCTTTCAGTGGCTTCTTATATCAATTTTTTCCAGATTTCCATTTTAAAGTTTTAACATCTGATGTACTTGTAAAAAAAGAAAAAAGAAAAAGGAAGCATAATTTGGGGTTAGTTGAATAGCCAACTGTTTATGCAACATTTAGGACTTGTACAAAGGCTGTGTGTGCAGTAAAGAATGTGATGAAGGGTGTCTTGAAAAAAGTGTTCTTGGAAAATGGAAGGAGAGAGTTGCAGTAACCTTACATCTATTTTAATTTTGTACAAGAGAGAAACAGGAGTATTAATTGTTCTCCTCTTTATATTCAGAGGTACAATGAAGAAAGCTCTTGAAGAGATCTTTGTGAGTCTAGCCCACTCCCTTAAGACTTTTGTGAATCATCTGATAAAGACTTAATGATTGTGACAGGATGTCTTCAATGTTAGGCTTACAAAACAGTCACAAGCCCTGCAAGTCTTTTTGATAAACCCAATCGGCACTGATGTATTTCTCCACTCTGTCTAATTGGTGTAAAGTTTGCAGATCTGAGTCTCATATCTTTCACCCAGCTTGCTGCGTCCTCTCCTTTGACACCAGGTCAAGGTTCACATTCGCATCCGATTATCAAAGTGGCATTCATTAAGCAGCAGCCTGCCTTGCACCAAAATGAGTTAGCTTGAAGGAAAGAAAGCTCGGCCCATTTACTCAGCAGATTTTAGCATTTTAAGGAGGCCCAAATGTCACACAGTATTGCTACGTTCTGAAGAGTTTCAGACATCTCCAGCTGATGATTAATTGTGAGTGATGGGAAATAAAATCCAGTAAAGCCAGCTGCTTGCCATGGTCGGCAAAATTACTATAATGGATATAGGCTGCCAATTTTCCAGTTTTACTGGCAAGTCTTCCAAGTGTAATTAAGGGAAGTTATAAATGATATGGAAATCTATCAAGTCCCATTTATTTTCAGAGGACTCCTTCCCCAGGGACTTTTATCTTCAAGCTTATAGTTTGCTTTGTTGTGCTAATGATTTCAACCACTTTTTACTTCCATTAAAACCCCCAATATACCACTATAAGAAGTCAGATCCACTTCATTTACAAAGATTTAAAGAAACAGAACGCTCTTAAAAGTCATTTGGTTTTTATTTCACTTTTTAGAAAAGCCCTAACTTGGGCCTTGTTTGCTTTGTGGAAACTCACATTTTGAAATGCAGCATCTTTCCTGCCTTTTAAATCAGACAGGAGGGGGAAATAACCTTGAAGAAATGGCCAAGATTTTGAGAAACAGGGATAGGTTTATCCAACCCTTAGAGAAAAAATAAAATGTCAGCATTGTAAAAAGTGGCCTTTGATGCTAGACATTTAGCAGAGGGTGGTGTTGCTCACTAATGTCGTTTGATTTGGAATAAAAGCATGAAAATGATGTGCAAGGGCCTAAAATTGGAGAGGTAAAGGATGAGTGCACCGTATTCCATTTCTCAATTTCATCCTTCAGAACCACAAAATAGGGGGTTATACAGTTACTGGATGAGATTTACGGTAACAGCTGTGGTCCTCCCACACAAGGGAGGACCTTCTAATGGGGTAAGGTCTGTTTTGAACAGACGGGGAGTTACAAAACAAGGTTCCCTATTAAGGATGAGCTCTAATATTCCTGGATAAGGAACATGAGAGCAATTGTCAGATTGCCTTTAAGAAACCCTAAACACCACATTTTGCTGCTTTGGCCACACACTTACTCAGTCATTAAACCTGGATATATTTTAGAAAGTGCAAACTGTTCATAAATGACAGGATGCAAATGCAAGAGAATTTTTCTCCCTACAACCCTCTAGCCACTGTAAAGAATGTACAGGAAACTGTGCCAGTGGCATATGGCTTTCTACTGTGCTAAACATTCATACAAAAGACAGGTTCATCAGTCACCGGCGTATCTGGGTAAAAAAAAAAAAGCTTCTGATGGATGTTATTTAGAGCTTACCTGCTGCTAATACATTACCAGGGCTAGAAACCCTCATGACATTGGAACGACAGACCATGAAATACAGCACGCACAGAACATACCATGTTTGCCAGCTTATCCAAAATAATAAATAAGCTATTTAAACCCTGTGCCTAACATTGGGCCCGCTGCAAGGAACCTTGGGTCAGTCCTACACAGGCCAATTAATGCACAGCATCTGCTGCACAGAAGCAGCACACGAAGCACTTCCGAATGATTTCAGCAATTAAAAGAAAACTGTTTCCTGCCTGTTACGACAGCAACTGTGTCAATGCAAGAGTGAGCATCAAATCATTGTGTGCTACTGAAAAAAATTAAGCTTTTTTTTGTGGCGGGGAAAGGAGGAGGGTGGGGTGGAGATTTCTTACGGTATAGGATCGTTCTTTTGTTGCCCTACATTGTGTTTTTCTGCCAAATTAGACAGAAGGCTCCAAGGACTTGCAAGGCCCTCTTCACTGTATCACCTTCTGGTGCACAGTGCTTCCCTAAAAAGATGGATCAATATCAACCCTGCTGGCTCATCTGCAAAAGTGAAAACCCAACAATTTCATTTTAAAGACCTGTATATATTAGAACAAAGGTGCTAGAATATAATATACTTGAAAGCCTCATGGAGCTCTACATGGATGGAAAAGTATCACAGACAACTTTGATTTAAAAAAAACAAACCTCAAACAAATGGGGGGGGGGGGCCAAGGGGGAGGAAGCAAGATATCCTGTATATCTGAGCCAGACAAAGGCACAGCTAGAATCGTATTTTGATACCTTTTGGAACTTAGAGAAGTGCATGAAAAGCAAGCCCCCAATATTCACATACCCTTATCTTTCATGGTATTTTGAGCAGAGCCAATAGACTGAAGTTAGTAATACACAAGCTATCATTCTTACAAGATGAT
This sequence comes from Intellagama lesueurii, assembly GCA_037013535.1. Classification (NCBI taxonomy): domain Eukaryota; kingdom Metazoa; phylum Chordata; class Lepidosauria; order Squamata; family Agamidae; genus Intellagama; species Intellagama lesueurii. The sequence continues at coordinate 106,743,275 of JBAJHW010000003.1, forward strand.
GGCAAACTAGCTCCAAGATCATTTCGTCATCACACAGAATGTGCTTACACCATGTGCTTTGAGCTATGCAAAAACAACTCCCCTCCAAGGGCATGAAAGTAACATATTTTTTTAACAGAATTAACCCCCTAGTTTAAGTAACATGTATTGGTACTTATTGCATGTATATCCCACCCTTAGCCAAGCAGCTGAATTGTTTTGGTGACTACTCATTGTTGAGGTCCTCCCTATCATGGTGACTTGTTGGCATCAGACACTTATGCAGAAAACAACATCATGGGAAACTGGAGAATTGACATTGTCCAAATCTGTGTAAAATAATTAGTGCCATTTCCATGTTCCATCTAAATTAATCTTGAAACAGGAGCTACAGAGTTGAAAATATAATTAGCAGCAATTAACATTGCTTGACAGATGATTATTAAACTTTTTACGCCACACTCCTTTAAAGAATGAATTTCGGTAGAGCGCATCCCAGATTTTTTGACCCTTGATTAATCAAAGGTCAGTGACGTTCCCCTGACAGCAATAAGCACCAATCATTGTACCCCCACTTATCCAAAACACAAGTGCTCCCAAAGGTTCTAGAAACATCTAGATTTCCCTTTGGGATGATGGGCGAGCTTGACAATCAAAAAGCTAAAAAAAAAATGATTTCAGCAATGAATTATCTTTCATCTTCAGAAAAAGCCATCTACAACAACTACTACTATTGTTATTTTACCACCACACACATCTCAGCTTTGTATTTAAATAAAAAGCAAGCAAGCCTACAGCTTTGCATTTATAGATATATGTCATATTAAATCCAGTAAACTCAAGCAGAATGAGACTAAGGTAAAGTTTATGTATACTGTGTACCAAACCAAGGCTGGGCATTCCCCCCCCCCCCCCCCGGTACTAAATTTTGATATGAGGCAGCTCTATACTGAACTAAATTTTCTAGGCACCAGTTTTATTTTATTTTTTAAAGTGTTAGGGTGACCAGGTGTCTACTATTTTTTAGCGCTATATAAAGTTAACACCAATACACAAATTTTATTTGCAATGCCAGACTCTCTGGGAAAACCAGCTACAGTAAAGGAAAAAAGAAAACAGTGGGTTATTTACAGAAGAGTGACAAGTGCAGCTAATCAATATTTGGTGCTCATTAAATTATATCACAAAGCTATGTTAAAGGCATTTTTAAAAGCACGGCTTAATTTACTATTATTTTCTTGTTCCTTCCCTGCTTTCATTGCTTTACAAAGCACTGCTAATTAACAGAGACCATGAGAAATTTATTTCAGACTTTTAAGAGCTGAACAGCAAGCAAGGCGTTAAAAGAAAAGGGGGAAGGTTACAAGCAACAAGTAGTATATTAAAAATATAACCTTACATTTTACAAGAAATCACAGTCTCCTGCGGTGTGCTTAGTGAAGTGAGGGAAAGAGAGAGGATTGTAAGGTGTTTTTCGGTTTGCTGCATTTGAACATTTTGAAAGACAGAACAATGGCTGGACATTATCTGTAATCTCAGCAAGACATATTTTTCCTAGGCTTTTACAATTGAGCATTATGGAGTGGAGTGGTGTTGGCCTAAAATTAAATAAGTCTGAAACCATGTATCTCTCATTTGACTAGTAAAGCATTTCAATTTTCCTTTGACATAAAATGGAGGAAATTTCCATGTTTTCTTTTAGATACAGAGCTATTAGTGCCCATATTTAATGCTAAAACCCTTCATTCAAGCTACTGTGGAATTAAAAATTATCTGTGAATTAGTGCAATTTTTATTCCTAACTATTGTTTCCTGTAGCAAACACCTTTTGTTATATTGTTGAGATATTTCACTAAATATACATGCATGAAAAACAATTTGTAAGTGCAAATTTAAACTAAGAAGTTGAAATAGTATAAATTTAAAAACTACCTCAAGTTTGCAGTATAAATCTTGTTTACAGCACAAGTACTGTATACATAAACTCAGACTGGTTGGTAACTTTTGAAACTCACTTATTTAATAGACCTTGCTATTAACTATAATCATTTTCAATGCAGAAAAAAGGCAATACATGAAGCATAAGGGCCTCAAGTGATTTTAGACAGGCCCTGAGATGCTCTAATTGCAGCCTCCCAATGTAAAAACAGATTAATGGAATGTTATGAAATAGTCAGTAATACTTTCACACAACCTAGACTTCTATTTTTACTCCTGTCAGTCAATTCTGGGCCCCAATCTAGAAAATACCATTCTATTTGCACATGTGTAAAAAAGGGCTTTGCACTGACTTCCCTGACCTTTAGGTTTCTGCTCTACCACCTGCCACTCTTCTTCTCTGTGGCACATCGCAAAACAGCTTTTCTGAAATCAGTAAGTTTTTTTCAAAGCCTCTTTTGATGCAGTTTGGGAAGGAAGGAATCAAAGTTGGGCAAAGTCAATTCAAACGTGTCAAGGGTTTGCCTTGAATATGTCCCAACAGCTGCCATATTTTAACCCACCACTCTAAACAGAGTGGTCATCTTCAAAAGGACCAAAGTGAATGAGTATTTTGACTCTAAGCAATCTCACTCACAAAACATACCTCCTGTAGCTTTTGTGTCCAAAATAAAATTTGCGTTATAATGGAGGTCTACGATAAAAAGAATTAAAATGCAAGCACTTTGCCTACACCACGTTAGGCATACATCTTAACATAACAAATTGAAATGTTTGGTAACTGGTAAGCTAAAGGAAGTGCCTTGAAGAACTGTTCTTTATAAACAGAGAAGTTACTTAACTACGTATATTACTTAAAAACAGGAAAAAAAACTTATAAATGCGAAATGAAAACACAGCATTGTCAGGTCTCAATAAGGAACTACTGCCTATCATATTTTAATATGCTAGCTGCATTCCTAGATGATGTTCCAGGTCTAATTGTGTACAACTGGTCATGCACAGTAATGAATGGCTCCAGATGGCAAGATACATCTCTGTCAAAACATGCATCCAGTTCAAGAGGGCTTGGCTGAATATCCAGATGTGCATCTAGATCCTCACAAACTTCTATCATGGATCAGAGTGCATATTCTCTGCTTCTTTCTTGTCAAGGTTTTGTAAACAATGAGCAGTGAGCCTTCATTATTCAAATATATTTGAAAAAAGAGGTTATCCTCACAGTCTAATACCTTTCCCCTAAACAGATTTAGCAGTATCCAAGGGCTGTGCAATTGGTCCTGTGTAGCCAAGGACACTCTGGGCTTATTTTTCTCAGACAACAGAAACTATTTCTCAGACTTTTAAATATTTTGTAAACCACCCTGAATCCTTTATTTGGAGAAATAATGATGATGTGTGAATAAATAGTACCCAATGCATTTTGAAAGTGGGACACCATGAGGATGGGTATTGAACGACAATATTGGCCTTTTGGTCAAAGAAGAAAACCTGCTCCTCTTCACATGAATTACAGAATTATGCTTCATATCACCACGGGGGATGGGGTAATGCAATGCCCCCCTGATGTCCACATATTAAAATAGTGTCAGCAGTGAACTCACACATAGGTTTTCATGTGATCAAAACTGCAGAGGGCCCCAATAGCAATGAAAGCCCATGTAGAAGTGCCTGCTTAGAAGGAGGCTTCTAGACTGCAGATGCTGCATGAGTTAATGCAAAATCAGAGGATGAATCTGGAGAGCGGCCCTGTGCCTGATAACAAGGTAGTGCCCCACTCTCATAACACACATGTGAAAGGGGTTAAATTCAAATATGCCTCCATACCATAACTGTCTTGATGGATTCCAACCATCTTATGGCAATAAATTCTATAAATTCAATATAACATAATAGCTGCATTCTGCCCATAAAGTATGAATCCCCAAATCCTATTATCTTTGTAGGATTTGCTTGCCCCATGCAAATTTTGTCAGAAATTAAACTCCTCCAAGTGAAAATAAAATTTGAAATTAACTGATGGAGGTGGCTCATACTTTTCACCTCTGAGATAAATCTGAAAGAACAGTAGTATGGTCTGAAATATTTGTCACTCTTCAACAGTCCCCGAAACTTTTATCATTGCAACAGTCACAGAATACTTTCAAAAATATATACTTTTGATAAAATAAAGCAAAACAACAATAACAACAATTAAAGCATATGCCCACCAGGCAACAATTTCAGACCAATAGTCTAAGAAGTATAAGATTTAGCAACATGAGATACTAGAATGTGAACACAAGTACAATACTTGCCACAACAGTCCAGAGTCACCACTCTACAGTCTAACTCGACCAGAATTAAACAAAGACAACTGCTCATTCTTTGTACCCCATAGCCCTCATAACTCTTTCTTAATTATAGTGCATCTAGAAAACAGAAGCCTTTTGGTAAGACACCATATAACAGTACCAGTGTATTTATCACCTTTTACAGAATATTGTATTTGTATAACTTTCAGCTAAAACTATTTTTGCCATTTCCCAGTAATATTGTTTCAAAGCTCATTATAATATTAACTGGTAAATACTCTAGAAAATAAAAAGGGTTCTTAAGTACTCCTTGGGCTGTTTGAAAAGTAGAAGGGAAAAACATTAAACCAGGACACAGTCAAAGAGTGGGACAAAAAAACTAGTGTCTAAGAGTTCTATCCCTTGTTCTCTGAAGCTTTGAACAGCTACGATAATGATCCTTGTCCTGATGGACAGCCAAAACATGTAAGCTGAATTGCGCCATCTCGCCGCTTATTCAGTCTGGATAGCTGATACAACCTCATCTCTTTTCAAAAAACCCTTTTTGACATCAGTCCTGGAAAGGAAGGATTTACACTAAACTCCCTTTCAACACCACAACGTGTTTTTGCAATTAAAGCTGCCCAATTACCACTGACAAGTCCAAATCAGCAGAACATAAGCCTGGACTGTTCAAATGCTCTGCCTCTCAGTGCCTCCAGCAAAAACTCAGGGGCAGGAAGAAGGTGGGGATGGGGAGGGGGGCAAGAAAGAACTCTCCCCTCATTATTTAACAACTTGTTTGGTATTGCATCGTACTTCTTTTGGAATGTTTGATTGTATGGGAAGAATGTTTTCCTCATTTTAATTTCCAGGCTAATACAGCCAAGCTGCCAAGCTCTTGCTGCTGTTTCTACAGGCGCACAAAGTACACACCAGTCACATATGTACAAAGATATATTATCTATGATTTTCGGTCTATTCTGATATCATGAAAATACAACAGATTTAGTAAAAACAAGATTCTGTTATGGATGATTCCCACCCCGAAAAAATTATTTGCCTTGTACCTTATGATTTTTAAGTTCTACTGCATGAAGGAATGGCAGGACTGACAAGGAGAAAATAAGAATCAACAGTTAGTTTAGCTACTGCCACTTGGTCATTCTGAAAACCCTTAACACCAACCATGTATTTTTATGATAATTTGACAGCCATTTCTTTAAAAGGCTTCTTCACAGATTGAGAAAGAACATCTAAATGTTAGGAGGCCAAACACGTGCTCTTCACACATTTTGTCAGCTAAGCTGAAGAGTAAAACCTATCCAACCAAAGCAGTTCCTCTCACACATAAAAATGTTGATGGATTTAGGATTTCAACTGAGGCAATATTTTTAGATTCTTAAGTACAAGAGTGTTTTTTAAAGTTAAAATAAACTTTTTAAAATGCATAAATGCTGTCCCTTTCAAACGGGGAGAAGAATGAAGAATGAAGTGGCAGTACACAGGCTGCATGTTATATTGTCAAGATAAACCAGGAATCCTGGTTTGTTGTTAACCATGAACACATCCATCACATTCACAGAGGAAAACCCCACTTATTTGAAAACCCCACTTTTATGTCTTTGTTCCATGTGTTCAGTTAACTCACTGTTAGTGTCCAATTGAAGTCAGTGAGAGTTCACATATATATCTAAGGCTATTTTGGTTTTAGCGTGATTCTACAAACTGAATGAATATTTAAATTCATTTAAAAGATAGTATAATAAAATTGAAATCAGAAGACTTTTGTTTATTCCTTATTAGTTTGACTGGTAGCAGTTAACAATGTATGTTTTCAATGCTAAGGGAGGCCGGGAATCATATTATGATTATAAAGTTTTCCCTTGGAAATACATTTACTAAGAGATAACATGCACTGTTCTCTACTTAATCACAAAAGACATTCACAGATCTGCAATGATTTCAGCAGTTTTTTTTCTTCCAAACATGAGCTGAGCACACTTTCTTTCATGCAGGAACATTGTGAAAGAAAGCTGATTTGTACTTTCAAGAGCAAATACGTAGAGCGTGGGGAACTTCACATATTCTACTGCAGCAAAACAGTTGCCACCAAGTATACACATGGAAATCATGTCCATCAAGACTCCTTCATGTCTATTTTGCATTTGTAAACATTTGCCACTTCACAAGTGTATATTTTTAGGCACAAAATAAAAGCATTGAGGAATTGGTATAATAAATATTATGTGAATTCTCCTTGATGCCCCATGAGAATTACTCTTAATTTAACTCATATGAAGACCAGAAAATATCTTACCATGTCACCTGGCTTTACAGAAACTGCCACTACTGCTCCAGGCATTGGTGATCTCAAGATGCTTGTGCTATCCTCAACGACTTTCTCTGGCATGTATTTATTCAGTTCAGCAGCAAGTTTAGTCAGTATACGCAACTTGTACTTGAGACAGGGGAGAAGAGAATGGAGAGAAATGTCACAAAATTGATAATATCAAAGAAATACTAAACTCTAAATTCATGATTAATCAAATGGACATAAGGTATACAGGCACATATTTATACCTTAGCATTTGTTTTATGTACAACTCTGAACTGCTGTTGCTTGAGGGTTTTTTTAAAATGAAAGCAAGATGGGTGAAAGTAATAAATGTATCAGAGCAAATTTGTTTAAAAGCACTGCTGCATCATTTGTGTGATGCAAAATAAATAAAAACAAATGACCAAACAAATAAATAAATTGAGGGCTATTTCTGTAAGTCTTAGGATTTTAAATATCTATTAAATTTATTGATAAACAAACAAACAAACACATGTATTTTAAAGAATTTTAAAAGTAGCTAAGCATTCATAACAAACTAGTCTTAAATTAACATAAAGAACATGGCACATTAAACCAAATATGTCATTTTGCAAATGTTCAACAATTGGAAATATTCTGCAACTTCTCTGCCTGCTTATGCCCTTTCCTCCTTCCTTCTTTACTACACAACTTATTAAATAAAAATGACTGATATTTTAATAACACCAATTATAAACATTGTGCAAGACTTGTTTAAAATGGAGCTGAAAAATAATCTCCCCAATTGCTGCCAATCAAACTTTGATATTATAGTGATGTAAAATGCTAGGAAACTGATCAACACAATAAAAAAGGTGCACCGGTAATTTAAAAAAAGAAATCAAAAAAGTATACCTCGATAGATAGGATATTTGAAAACATGAAACACAATGAACCCAAAGTTTGATCCCCCCCCCAAACACATTAAGCCCATGGACTACTCTTACTTCCACATCCCTCCACTTCCCAGTTTCTTCTAGAAAGGTCACTGGATTCTGAGAACATCACAAAAAAATTTCAGCACCACAAAAAAATTGCCAAAGAAGACCCTATGTTGAAAGAGTGATAGAGGCAACAACAGCAGTAAGAATCCACTATAATATTCTGTGTTATGTGAAGTTGTTTGCTTTTATGTGCAGCCAATTACACTCCCAAAACTTACACACATTTTTAAAGGGAATATGCCCCAATATTATCCTCCTCAAAAAGCCAGTTTAACATAACACAACAACAAAAGTTCTGCAATTTGATATTTAAATCAGGCTTATCTGTTTGTGTGCGTGAGAGAGTGTTAAAATGAAAATATCATCCATACCCTGCAACCATGTCAATTTTCATTTCTATGGCACACAATTTTAAAGCTTATCCTGGACACTACATTCAGCAATCCAGTAGATGGCAGCAGGTCTCTGTGAGAAACATCCTAATCCTTGACTTCTCTCACCAGCTAAATCAACGTAGATAATAAATTTTGCCTTTAGAAAAGCATGCAATAATAGTTTGTGTCAAAATAAACCAGTATCAGTTATCTCAGCTTTTGCAGTATTTAGAAATTGAATTTTTTATTATTAAAACAAAATTCTATTCAATTTCTACTCTCACCCTACAAATATGCTTAGACCATATTAGCAACTTTGATAAATAACCTATGGAATGAAATCTCTGGGGGATAGATTGTACATTACATTCTTAGGGTCCAATCTTAAACTTACTTTTGAATCAGTGTGGAGGTGTCCACTCACGCATACAACTCCATATGCATTTTCTCCACTTTGCAATACAAAGTGGGCTTTAGGTAAGCAAGAAGCCTAACACAGAACAAGCAATGTGCATGCTAGAAAACATGCAGTTGTCTTCTCAACTGCAAAAGAATGACAGGCAAATCACCTTTAAAATGACTAGTTCATAATTTCCAGTTTTTTCGGTGCAAAACACCAGTGTTCCAAAGAGTACAATTAGAAAACACTGAGTTATGGTGAACAAAGAAACGGTAACAACTGAAACCAGATTAAATTGCCCTTTGTTTCCCAGATGAACAGACATCAGTCCTATTCAAAATGAGAGGATGAATGAAAGTTGATTTTTAAAAATGGCCAAATATTCTAAGCACCTAGAACATGACCTGTCAAAAACCTGCACAATGTCAGAGGTTCTCAAAGTTTATGGTAGCTGTGGTAGCACAGATTGGTGATTCACATAATTCCCAGTCAATTCACTGATGTTTCCAGATACTTCCCTGAATCAATTGTATGTCACCTTATTAATCTGGTCAAGTTCATTACATCTTGCATACACAGATGAAGAAAGAAGATAAACTAAAGCAAAATCACTCAGAGCCAGAGGGCAATTGAGAAAGTAAAAGAATGCTGTAAATTTTTATGAAAAATATAATACAAAACCTGCTGAGAATGAAGCCAACAACAAAGCTGCAGGCTTCCAATACACCAAAGCAGCAAAGCAACCAGGTGGCTGTCAGCATGCGGAGTCTTACCAAAAGAAATAAGCCAAGACACAAAAATCCATCTTTCCCAACAGTAACCCCATGCCATAGTAATATTTAGTGATGCCACACCATAGTCTAGAATTAATAGCAATATATGTCTACCTCATGTGCAATAAGGATCATTCCTGCTCAGAGAGAATAAACAGCCATGACTCAAATCTGAATGCACATTTATTTCCACTGTAAGCTCATTTAAAATGGCTTACTGATTTGAAGAGAAATATTCTAGACAGAAGAATACCCCCCTGCAAAAAAACAATCAATTGTTGCATTAGTTTAGAAGTCTAGAAGAGGCCCAAGAGGGAACAGTTTTCCTGCAAACCATTCATTAGAATTTCCCAGAATAAAAATCTAGAAACTTATTTGGGATGCATGTAGGAACAGGCATAAACAGAACAAATATATATACAGAAGTTTACAAGGGAGGCAAACAGTAAACAATGTTCTCAAAATCATGTTTTAGTAGCCCACTCTTTTTCCCTTCCAGCCTTAACTCATTTTTAACAATTCTTATATATGCTGGCTTATATTTTCTAAAAACAAGAAAGATAATCTAATAATGCACCCTAGAATTCTGTTACACACAAAACAGCCCTGTGGCTATTTGTTTGCAGCCTAGAGAAGTGGGGGGAGGTGGTGGTGGTGGTGAGGATGATGGGAAAAGTTGCCAGAACTGCTGTACTCTGTGACAGGCAAAATGACAACATCTTCTACTTGTTTCTTTGTTTCTTGCTCTTGACTGTGTTTTGCAATCAAGACACACAACTGTCTGTCCACTTTTAAAGGATATGATCCTTTGGTGAAATTACAGTGCAATAAAAGCTTTTTACTCCTATTATAATTCTTCTGAATCATGTGGCAAAGCAAGAAAGCTTACAGAGTACATTCTGCTGTCAATCTAATTCTGTGCAAAGGGTCTATTTATCAAAAGATAAATTGTAGTTAGAAGTCCTTCATTAAACCTGGGGGGGAGGATATAATTACATAAAATTGCACAGTTTCACTATCCAGTAGCAAATGTCTGCCTTCTACAAACACTTTGACAATAACAATAACAACATGCATCTTGGAAAGAAACAAATACCAAGTTTGCTTCTCTAGAGATTGACACTAGATGTTTCACATTAGTTAGCTAGCAATTCCAAAAGGTATATTTAGCCTTTTTTGTTGTTGCTTCATTTCTATAGCCCTTTTTATATTGTCCAAATTCAAAATAACCTTCTGGTTCTTCTCAAGAACAATCAAGCTTATAGCAGAGTGATACCAATTTCTCAAACTAGCCAACAACCTGAAGCAAAGAATAGGGGTGGAGGTGGCAATGGTGAGGAAATTGTCCCCAACTGTTTTGTAGTAAAAAGCTTCCTTCTTTCCACCAACCATCACAGGCTTTAACAACCATTCTGCTTTTTACTATTTTAATATTTCCCTATCTTCTGAATTCCTTTCTCTGCAGGGCTTCTGCTTTCCTTGGAATGAGATGTGAGAATCAGTAAGCCAAAAGCTTTCAAATGCAGGCCTTTGTTATTGATGAGCTGTTCCCTTTCCTTTTGTATTTGTTTATTGTTCTTTAGTCTGTTTTGAGGGGGGGGGAAACGAGCTATTGTAATCAAAAAGCAAAAAACAACAGTAAACTTCTCAGGAAAGGTCCTTTGGCTGGGAGCAAATGACCCCTCTGAACAGAAGATGACAAAGTTGTATAGAAAAGGGATAACTTTTTCCCCCTGCACGTTCTATCTGACTGATTTCTACCACACTGAACCCGGTACATACCCTCCCTCACCCCCACCCCCACCCCTCAAAAGCATTCCTTTGTAAAATAGTTTCTCAGCATTAAAAAACAGCCTGACCAAGGGGTGCCTGCGAGCTGCAGAGCACATACCAAGGATGCTAAAATGTGAGCTGGTTTGAAAAGTGTAAAGGACTTTGGAAGACCGAAACAATGCCTCACTGTGAAACAAAGATGAGAGGAAAGCTTACAAATTTCACCCAGTCACTACCACTGCACCTTTACTTTAAATGAAAGGTGAGCAAACCTTATGTTAGAGATGAGGACTTTCACACAGGTGTTTTCCTTAAAATTTGTGAAAGTGAATGTGTGAGTGATGAAGCAAAGCAACAGACTTCAAATGGAGTAAAGAGGAAAACAGCAATGAAGTATGCCTTAAATGCACTATTTTGGAGCAGTTGAAGTAGACTACCAGTCAGAATCTCCTCCATCCTATTCTCTTGCTAAGCTGAAATCTGCCCAGAGTCCAACTGATAAAAAGAAAAAAAAAATCTGTATGAAACATAGGAAACTGCCTCATATTGAGTTTGAGTTGAGTACCATCTTGTACTGGTTAAGCACTGTCCTCTTTGAACTGTACTCCGGGTATAATTATAATGTGGTAGTATTCAGAAAATGATGTTTTGTGCATGCTCACCAAAATAGTTATCATCTGAGGACTAAATGGCAGTGTTCTGTCACATATTCTTATACATACAAGAAACTTCTCATGAGTTTGCTTGTTTAGTGGATTTTCCCTATGGTTTCACTACTGTAATTATACTGTGATACAATCAGTTATACAATACCCTGAAGCCCTAAACAGGATGAAGGGACAGCATATGTATATATGAATGCATGCATGTGTGTATGTGTATGTGCACACACAGATTTCTCAGTAGCTCATAGACCTGCGGCAGTGGAAACAGAAGTCTTCCCAGACTGTCTGCAGCTCCCAGGGACTGAAATGGGACATCTTGTATGCAAACCACATGCTCCCTCCCTCTCTTTCTCTGAGCTACAGCCTACTGAAGCAGCTTCTTGGGAGTGTTGGTGGTGTTGGCAGATAAGCTAGCCTGGTACAGCAAGAGTCTTGTCATTATGCAAAAACATACAGGGAAGCTTCATCACAATATGTGCTCTCATGGACTAGATTCACTTCATCAGATGAAGCACTTTCCTGAGTCAGTAGAGAAGTGTGAGTGTGGGCATATCTGAGTAGATACCCACAGCAGGTCTGGGAGCTAATGGGCTGCTCATTGGGCTATCTGGAAACCACAGAGATCGACAAAAATGCTAAATATGAAATCAAAAGAAGCTGGAAGTCCACTTTCAGTTCAGAAAACCAGGTGTTTGAGGGTGCTAAATGGTGCAGGAGTGCCATGTGACCTGTTTAAATAATGAATCGCCACTCCAGGAGGTTTCTAGGAACTGCAATTCACCCCATTTTGCTGGAAAAAGAGGAAGTCAGAGCCTCAAAAACAGCCTTGGGGGCTACTTTGCTCACCTTGATACATATATACTTAGATACGTACCTGGGAAAGAGGAAAAATGTCAGACAACAAGAATTTTTTTTAAATGCCACCTATGATAATTCCATGTTAAGATCAATAGCAGAAATAAGTGATAACTCAATCACCCACTTTTGCTATATCAGTACTCCTAGTAGGTCAAGAAACCGATACTTGTATACCACCAGACTTAAGTGACAAGTACTGCTCTGTGGAGTTGACAATAAAAATGAAACATTTCCCAACAAACCCAACACCAGAAAGACAACCATTAAATACTGGGACTACAGGAAAGAGATTCACTTCTTGATTAGCCCTCATTTTGCCACTGTAGGCTGGAATCCTTTTGAAATCTCTTCTCCTGCCAATTAAGGACAACATGGCATGCATCTCTGGTGCCTAAAATCATAAGCTACAATAAATCTGTTACTTTTTAAGGTGTTATAGAACTCTATGTTTGACAGGCAGTGCTTGGTTACTTAGAAGAAAGTCCCCTTAAATTTAGCGAGACTTTGTTTCTAGTAAATGTACTTAAATATGCAACTCAAAATATGAATTTTCCCACAAACCAGTTTTCTTTTTTACTTCAAAGTCCTTATCCTGCACTTGCCCAGTTAGCATTAACATTTTTTGCTATTCATTCTGAAAGCTTGGAAGTACCACCATCTCTAAGTCTCTCTACAGTCTTTTTACGTGCCACCGAGTACAACTTATAACACTCTTTTCTGGGGTTTTCTAGGTACAGAGCAATCTGAAGTGGTTCACTATCTCCTTCTTCTTTGGGTGTCCTGGGACTGTGCAGCTTGTCCAAGGCTACACAGGCTGCCACTTCTCTCAGGAGACACAGTGGGGAATCGAACTCTTGACCTCTAGCTCTGCAGCTGGGTTCCCAACTCACTAAGCTATCCAGCCAGTGGACTAACTGATTGAATAAAGACAATTGTCTTCCATCCTATGGCTCTTTGAAGAGTTTCTGTGGATACAACCATCATTTCTTGGGGAAAAACAACTGATCACAGCAACTGAAAATTTGTGCTATTGTGAAGAACAAATTAATGTAATGGTTGAAGTTAATCGTGAAGATCCCAATTCATGAACAGTATTGTCTATGAAATTATGTCCTCAGTGAACATTATGTTAGGAAAATATGTAACTTCATTCCATTAACAGAAATGTCTGCTAGGGGTCTTTCGAGTTAGTTTACAGCAAAGAGTGAAGATGTCGCTTCCCCATATAAAACAATCCCTTTTCCAGGCAGGAGGAAACAAATCTTTCATAAAATATACAGTGCAAAAGATAAAGGTTAAAAATGGGCTAGTATTTAATCGACAAGGGATAGAAAAGAGAACATCACAACTAGTAGTACCTATCTTAGGAACAAAAAGGAATTCAAATAGCAATTAATTTTGCTCATAATTCTCACCTTTAAATCCATCATGTAATATATAACACTCAAACAGGGGAAAAACCCTCCCCAAGAAGGATTAAAGCCTCACAAAACAGATTCCTTCCACTTTAGGTTAAGGTTGAGCAGTCAGAGTCAAAAGCATACAGGAATAAAGCTTGTAGCTGTCCTCCTTGTGTGGAGTTACAACACAGCCGGACAAGGTAAAATGAACAGATAACAGTTAGAAAGCTGTTTGAATAGCAGAGCTCTGTACATCTGCAGTCACTGGAGCAGCCTGTTAGCATAATGCTTTGACAACTCCATCAGTGCAGTCTCAAGGTAGCTGTCAATCAGGATGCATCATTTAATACAACAGCACTCAGAGGATTTTCCTCCTATAAGCCACATGACAGCGTATCTACAGCTCTATTTACACCAGCGCCTACTTCTGTTTACAAGGCTCTTGTAATTAGAAAGCATGCAACAGGCAGCAATATTATTCAGATCTGCATTTTGCCAGCCTGCCATGCAAAGTGTGATCTTGCTTCACAGAGTCATGCTAAATGACAAAAGCGCTATTTTTCTTCAGCTTCTATGCTCAGACAGCACTTCATTTGCAGCTATCTATAATTAGATTAATGGTGTAGTGCAGCACAAAGCAGGCCCACTTCACATCAGATAGCATATGAATTAGGACAAACACTTATTTCAATTCCAGGCAGAGAAAGCAGTGACTGGGCTATTTAGCATACCCTTTATGGTGGAATGAGATGTTAATTGTGTACCATTTACCTCTAAACTGCTTGCTTGTTGTATAAATCACTGGGCTAATTGATGCAGAGATAGAAACGTAGCCACAGGCAAGAAAGCAAGGGAATGAGAGCTGAAGATGGTGGATAAAGGATTATCCAGTAAAACCATATGGAGATGAGGTTCCTTAGAAATCTGCTCATGAGATGAAGACTTCTTGAAAATCTACAGAAAGTGCCACACTGATGTGTTGAGAAAAAGTTTACCTCATGGCTTACAAGCACTATCTAGGATGGGGGGGGGGGGGGTTGAAGGGGGCTGAACAGAAACTGAAATTCAGACATGTGTTCATTAAATTCTAGTTGGGGGGGGGTAGATATGTTAGCCTGTTGTAGCAAAGTTAACAAAGAGTCCTGTGGGGCATTTAAGACTAACAGTTTTAATATGGTGTAAGCTTTTGTAAACTAAAGAGTTTACTTCATCAGATGTATTACAGGAGCTCTAGTCTGCAAAAGCTTCTGACACAATAAGATTGCTTTTCTTTAGGAAGCCGCAGGGCTTTTGGTTTGGTTCTATGAATACAGTGCTTGAAAATTTTTTTATAATAGAACAAAAGTTGCAGAAGAAGTAGCCAAAGCTAAGTCAGGATGCGGAGAAAGTTTCAATGTAACAACTCAAGCAACATGAAGAAAGTTAATAAATTTGAATTTCTGTGCTTAACAGAGTTAAAGATATTCCAGATCAACAAAACTCCCAATTAAGGCAGACTACAGATATTAGGCAAAAATATTCTAGAAAGTTCTCCCCCAAATAAACATTGGTTTTGATAGCTTAGCCAAACGGAACTAGGGGCAAGCACTGACATCAAGATTGTGATATACCACTTCCCAGTCTGCCACCGAAATTATTTCAATTTTATTCTAGAACAGGTTCTTATTTTCAACTTTCCAGCTGCATGTACAGTCTCACGAGTCCTAATAGTGAAAGAATTTCACACAATGCTGAAGTTGATTCAAACATGTATTTTAGATGTAGATGGAGAAAGTGAGTGAGTGGAGAGAACTAGATGGAAGATGCATAACTAGTCACCTGGCAGGCTAAAACAAGCCCTCTAACCATGAGTATACGTTTTGGTAGCCTGCCAGGGGCTATAACAAACAGGACATGTTGAGCCTCTGATATTCAGTTTGTTGAGTCACCTATAGAGCAGGTCTTTTTCAAAGAGATATAGAAATGGAGGATGAGGTCTCAACAAAATTGGATTTTGATTGGTTGACCGATGGGTGTCAGATCTCGTAGAACAGTTAAAGACTGTAGTTTTAAATGATGCATACAGGATTACAGAACCAAATTTCTGATTGCATACTGAGCAAACAACTGAAATATCACTCTGACATGCATCATTACACAACATTTTTAAAAAGCAAATTCAATATTATGGTCACAAGAGGAGACTACTTTGTCTGCCAGACATATTTTCTGACCCCAGTAACCTTCAACATCTGATTTCAGTTTTCGTTAGAATGGAAGGTATGTGTTTTTTTCTTTAAAAGTTACATGGTTTATGACATCTTATTTACACTGTCCACCTGCCCCATTTCTTATGAAGTCTAGAGAATGGAAACATTCATTAAAAGACTGACAAATTCCTGTCTACTGCCTTTTTACCCACAAAAAAACTCCCAGCCCTGCTGGAATCTGAATAAACGGCAAGCTAGTACAGCTTTCTGTTTCCATTAAGGTAATATCCCTCTATGAATTGGTCCAGTTGTCCTTTTAAAACCATCACAGGCAGTGGCCACCATTCCACCAAGATAGAAGCAAATTCTACAGATTAATAATGTATTATGTATATTTTTCTACACTTTTAATTGTATTTATTGTATTGCAATTTTATCCTCACTGCACTTTATGATTTTTTATTTTTGCCCCTATGTATTGATGTTGTTATCTGCTATTTTGTTACTTTGTTGTTTTATGTTATTTGTTGTAAACCGCCCAGAGTCGCCTTGGCTGCCAGATGGGTGGTATATAAATAAATAAATAAATAAAGTAAAGTGTGAGAGGGTTACAGCTCAGTGGGTTGGAATGTCTGTAGAGCCAAAGACTGGAAGTTTGAATCTCCATTGTACTTCCTGGAGATGGAGGTTTTGATCACCAGGAGCGTGTGTAATGAGGGGATAACATGCCCTGCCAGCTGAGTGGCTGCAGGCAACCTGCGTAGTCCCAGAACATTACCAGAAGGAGGGACTAGTAGACCACTTCTATGTACAGTACTTTGCACCTAGAAAACACTGGGAAGGTTACTATAAATCGGAATTAGCTCAATGGGACGTAATAATTAAAGAATGTAATGTTTTTAGGTTTGAGGGGTTTTTTTGTCTCCTCTATCTCAAATCTATTGCTTATCAATATAAACAGGAACTCTCCCCTCACACCATTTAACTGGTAGATCTCTGCCCTGTCCACTGTTGAGGGAGAAATAAAGAAAATCACCACCCACTTTCTCCTCACAATTTGTAATTTTATATACTTCCACCAAAGCTAAACCCATCTGTTTTTCCTAAACAAACACACAGACACAAATCCCTTAATGGTTTAGTGTTTCTTTATGGTGAACCTGCTCCAGCTCCCTGACCATGAGTGTTTCTAGACAGGGGCTCCTATGACTCTCAGTTCAAATGCAATATTCAACCATTATTTAATAACCCTGTTTAAACACCCAACTCCCTTCTCTCCAGTAAAATATTCTTACTTTACTGAATAAAATACTATACCATTATAATTAGTAGATAGTAATTCTCCTATGTAGAGAATGTAAACATAATCTTTCATACTAGCATATCTTTCCAAAACTGAACATGAGCTGAGTGGAAGGGAGGGAATAATTTGTGTTTTCTTAGTTGTAATATTAAATAAATGGAAGCCAAATGGTGTTATTGCTATCAATTTTGTTTCCTCACCCCTGCTGGCAATTAGCTTTTCCATTAATGCAAAACACAAAACCTTTGCATCCCAAGTATCATGAAAGACCACCCAGATCTTTCCAGGAGCTTCCTATAGTAGGTCTAGCTGCAGAGGGGGAAAACCCAACTAATTAGGACTTTATGACACAGGGTTGTATTATGTGGCCTTCCTGATGCCAATCTCACCCAACCCAAACACACAGGAATACAACCCCCCATGCATCCAAATACTCACTCTTCCACCTGCTACTGTGTGGAACAGTACTTGGGGAGGCACAGTCAGCTGCTTTTTTGGGGCTGTTAGTGTCAGCCTTCTCAATGCTGCCCTTTGCTTCTGTTCAGTGCCGATGAAAAATATGCCATTGCAGCTGCTCCTGCTATTGCTGCTGGGCACCTGTACAACCATACCACTACCACACCTGCCCACAGGTGGATGGGCAGTGAATCATGGTTACTATCTCTTGTGGTTCACCTCCCTCCCAATCACAGTGAGAAAAGACCTGCCTCCTCCTGCCCTGTCAGACAGCCAGCAGCTGTCTACATGAAGGTTTGGACACGCAGGGTCCACATTCTTTGTGCTCAGGAGAAAAAGAGGCACTTTACAGATCTTTCTCCTCCTCTGGGCAATCCCATCACTCTGGGAGGAGGGAAGGAGGTTATTTCACCCAGATGCAAAGATGAGCTGAGAAGCAGCCAAGGAATCACCTGTTTCTTTCCCTGTGTGCAAGAAGAATCACACATCCCTGTTATTTCAATACCTGCCTTACTGTGGGCATCGCTGCTTGGCAAAAGAGTATCAGGTGCTGAGTTGGCCAATGGGTGATGCTTGCTTGCTCCACTGCCTTTGCTTGGTGAAAAATATTGCTAAAAGCTTTGGGGAAATTAATTTGAGAACAGTAGCCAGGCACTTCTCCATCTTGCCTGGGCTCAGCTGCTGCTGAGTGTCGCCCTCTCTCCAGTTTCCAATGCCAGTGATTTGGTCACAGAGAGGGAAAGAGTAGCAGCCAGTCCCTCCCCCACACCAAATCTTGTGCTGAGAGCCATGCTCCCTCCAGCTATCAGCTGCAACTACACAAGGCCTCTTTTCCCAAAATTCACAGCTGATTTGGACAGCCAATAGGAGAAGACAGGGCCAGCTACAGGTCTGAGACCCTACACATCACAGGAGGGCAAACAAAAGGACCAGCTGTTTGCTTACATAGCATTCTGGGAAGGCATTTGACCATCTGACTCCTGAGACACAGAGCAGCTGTGAAAGGAAGAGTGAGCAGCAGCAGCTACTTCAGTTCTTCTTGATCTGCTGTCATCTGGGCAGCAGCTATTCTAGCAATTGTCAACTATTCCATCAGCTGGGCCCTTACAGCACTAAACTGAATTTTTCCCCTCCCCTCCCCCACCCTAGTTCCTTATATGTAGACATTTATTCCTAAGCATTTAGATTGTAAACCTGAGGGCAGGGATTGTCATACCATTTATTCCATCAGCAGCTATGGGAGACTTTTTGGCTAAAGCGTGGGGTATTTATTCATATGAAATGCTTCATATGAATAAATAAATGTGTGATGCATATCTATTTTATCATCTATTTTACCTTCCTAGTCTCTCTTATTACTGTCCCTCTCTGAGAATTCTTAAAGGCTGGATGAAGCAAGCAAGCAAAATAAGTTTATTGTGTGGCACACAGGACATTGCAACATACATCAGATAAAACAATATAATATAGTCCATTACAATATAATACAATACAATATTGGATGAAGCAGTCCAACCAAGAATAGAAATTTGAAGTTTATTGACAGAAGAGCTGTAATGTCTTTTACTGTACATGCTGTAGATGCAATTTCTTAATATGTAGTAATTATTCTTATTTCAAGATGACAGTCTAATACTCAACTAATTTCAGCAGCTCTTCCCCGACACACCACACTGCCCTAGTGCTGGTGTGCAATAATGAAAGAAATCCCCATTTCTACTATGACACTCAAGTTCAACAGTTGATTTTTTTGTGTCAGTAGCCTAATGAAGAACGGTACACATAATCTTCTTTTATCATTAGCAAAGCTGATACTTCCAAAGAAATCTGAGCTTGGGTTGGGCAACCAAAGGGACTCATGAAAATGGAAAAAAATAACAGCAGAAATAAACTGTGTTGACTATATGGAAATAACACCTCCCAAGTGTGCAGCTAGTTGACACAAATGGAAATGCATGGAGGAAAAAAAGAGCTGTGAAGCTGTGTAACAGCCCTGTTCCTAATCATTAATCACTTCTCCCCCTCAAGACCATTTAAAGGAGCCTATTACAGCCTGCAGCAATAGGGTAACACTCCCATCACTTGCATGTCTGTGATGCTGGTGTTAACAGGAGAAAATATATGGCTTGTTCACTTAGGCTCAAGTCCCAGAGCATTTGCTACCTTTAAATGAAAAAGGCAGTTAAACATGAAGTAAATCATTCCATTAGCTTAAGCTGCTTGATAACATCCAATTGATACTGTCAATATATTATGCTGACACAATCCATCACTTAACTGCTCCTGGGTCTATGTATGGAGACTGTTAAAAGAATCCTTTAGTTTTTCTCTCTCTCCTTCCCGCTCTCTCAATCTCTCTCTTTCATAGTAAAACAAATTCAAAAGTTAATGAGGAAAACTTTTATCATAAAGTAGGTCTGCCGACATAATCAGTAATATTACAGGCTCTACACCTTTTTCCTAGAAAGACTAAAGTTATTCAGAACATACAAACTTGACCTAAGCTGTAGAAGTGGGATTTTCCAGTTTATATACCCTCATCCCCGTTCACCTGCCAAAGGAACCTCCAATTATGCTGACCCAGTTTATGTGACCTACTCACTCTCTTTCCATGATGGAGGAACTGCACAAAAGCAGGGCCAAGTCATGTACGAGTTTTGATTCATATTAAATGTATGCGCACAGGAAGTGAAAATGCAAAAGACTAATTTCATGCTTCACTGCCTGCATAACAAGGGTTCTGCATAAACCACTTATCAGAGAGCAGAAATTCCTGCTTGGGAAAACCATATTGGGGGATCATGAGAGATGGCTGGCTGGTAAGTCTTGATCCAAAATACCCATTAGTTACAGGAGGCTACACTGAACATGAGTGTACCTCAGAGTGGTCAATGCATAACCTCAAATTCATTTCAGTGTAATACTGTCAATTTCTAAAACACTAAGTTTGACTAGATATACTCAACATATAGTTGAGCATATATCCAGGGTCATATGAACTGGCTATGAAGAGGCAACGGTCCTACCAAAGACATGTACAAAGGGAAATGGCAGATTATTTAGAACTGGTACTGTATATCAAATATGGCATATAAGCCATTGGATGAACTAAGACCTAAATTGTTTGGATGCATGAACAACTGAAATGACACTACATGCAATGTCCTGACTGGAAAGTGATGATCTCTTAATTTTAAATGGCTAATGTCAGAACACCATAAATGCAAATCTAAATTATCATGAGAAAGAAACAGGAAAGTTAACGAATCCACATGTTCAAAAAAATTTTTTTTAAGTAGTAATATAAAGTAGGTAAACAAAATACGGCAAATAGAAAATGAATTAACTTTTCTTTTTCATATAAAAACTAAACTTGGCTTTGAGTCAGATGCTACTCAGCTGACCACAGACTGAGGTAACCTATTCACATGCCAATTAAAGAGATTACAATGAGCTTTGTTTCCATTTAAAAACAGAGCCTACATCTGATCAAGATCCTATTTGGAAGTGACTCAGTATTATGTGATAATTGCACCTATCCCATCAGAATATGGTAAATGAATGGTAATGCTCTTCATTATATAAAAATAAGTACATGTCATCATTTTGTAATAACCAGTAGGTAGACTTCATGTGTGTCGTGTGCCATCAAGTTAGAAGTAAACTACAGCACCCCTACCTAACATTGCTTTCAAGGTAAGTGAGATACTTAAGGAGTGGCTCTACCAGTTTCATCGCATCCCCAGTGAGTTTCCATGGCCAAGCAGAGATTTGAAATCAGGTCTCTTGAGCCTAGTCTGTCACTCTGTCCTCTATACCCCACTGGATGGGGAGACTTTACAGCAGTTTTGTTTTTAAAGAGAATGATCTTAGTCTCAGAATACTAGTTTGTGGTTGCTGCACCTTATGCACTGAAGGAAAGCAAATAATGTGTATTACTTGCTTTTTTGAAAAAATGCATGACTGTCAGTTGAGCTTATTGTATAATGTGAATTGGTTGTTCATGTGTTGTGTCACAACACAGTAAATCCAACTGTAGTCTTTACTGGAGCAAACCAATGAAATAAACGTGCCTTATTAATCAACAACATAGGCCCAACTGATCTCAATGGGTTTTCTCTAGCTGGGATGAAAATGAGATTTAACACACTATAAGTGAGACCAGAAAGGCAAATGTTGTGCCCCAAATGAGCAAAGGAGACTATGGCTCACTGTATCTCATATTGGCACAGCACTGCAAAGTCCTGCCATTGAAAATTGCTTCACTGGGGGAAAAACTCCTTATTAAATCAACTTGATTGCTGCAGCTTTGCCTACAGAGCTTTTTTCTTTTTTCTTTTTTAAAGCTATTTAAAATATTCTAACTGGTGGCTTCTGATGGTGATAAATTCACCATAGGACTGTTGTAGCAATGAGATACATCCCTCAAAACAAATCCCAGAACGAAAGAAACCATTGTCTCAAGAAGAACAACAACAAAAAAGCCCCAAGGTGAGGGAAATGGCACTGATCATATTGAATCTGGTCTTGTGTTGTCTGATAGCAGAAAAATACTCAAATGATGAGTGCTAGGTCAGGTACTGGACCAGATGGACATTAAAATAACTAATCTTAGAACAGGTGTCAAAATTTGTATTTATAAACCTCCTTTCCCACCCAAGTCCCTGTTTTTTCTTATT
The DNA here is from genome assembly GCA_037013535.1 of Intellagama lesueurii. Classification (NCBI taxonomy): domain Eukaryota; kingdom Metazoa; phylum Chordata; class Lepidosauria; order Squamata; family Agamidae; genus Intellagama; species Intellagama lesueurii. The sequence continues at coordinate 106,765,638 of JBAJHW010000003.1, forward strand.
ATTTTAAGATTTCAAGACTGTAATCAAGGATAAGCCTCTTTTTTCAACTGTCTGACAGAGACCATGAGGAAAAACCTAGTACTGTGCATGGCAAAAAGGTTTGTGTTTGCATTTTGAGTTCTTTTTGGGCAGTACCTCTTTCATTTTTATAATTTTTGTGCACCGGTCCTTCAGTTTGACAAGAGAAGAAAAGCCTCTTCGGGATTCTTTCACTCTGGATGTCCCATTCATGTTTCCTAGCACCAAATAAACTTTAAAAACTACTCCAAACAAGCAGAGACAAGCCAAAAGAGAATCAATTTACTTCAAAAGCATAAGAAAAGTAATCCTAACCCCCACCAATATACACTTTTAACAGAATAAACACACAGTAAATAACCACACAATTAAAAAAAAAGTCAACCAAACGAACATGGAAACTATGCTCCCCCTATTCAGGGAAAAAAACAGCAAAATAAAAAATGCACAGACAACCCTCTTTCTCCCAAACCAAGAAGAGCAATCCAGCAAATAGAGGCCAAACATGCAAGCAAAGCCCCCCACTCCCAAACCAAAACCACTAGAATATGGAGATTTCTCCCCAGATCAAGTAAGGAAAGGAAAGGACCAAAAAAGAAAATCCAAAGAAATGTGGAAAATCAAGAGAAAAAAGGAAAGGATCTAAGATGGAAGCACACACAGGCAGGTGGCAAAAGCAATCCAACATTGAGGGCATCAGGAGCTCAGCACACATACAGTAATCCCATTCCCAAAGAAGGACTGTGAAGCAAAAAAAGCATGCTCCTTACTGGATTCCAATCTCTTACACAGATTCATCATTCCTCTTCCCCCTGGACATTCTGACTGGCTGCTAACAACCCTTGTTGGTCATATCACCATATCTTTGCAATAGACTTTGTGACACCACTGGCTGAACATTTTATTAGGCAATCTGACATACAAAGTGTGAAAGACATGTTACATGAAAGAGAAAACACAAAAGAAACAAAAAAACTTCAATGTACACCTCTTTCATTAATACAAATCATTTGTGTTTTAGAGACTCTGTTTTTGGAAACAAGAAAAGAACACAAACATGGGAAGAAGAAAAAAGAGCCTCTTCTGTGTTTTGTTCTTTCATGTAAAAACGAAAGGCCCATCCCTAGAGAAACCACAGATTCACTCTGTGGCAGCAAATCTCACAAAGTACATGTTTTTTAACTGAGTCCTTTATGCACTAAACATCTTACCGTTCTTGATTTCAACACTGGCTGCCATCTTGGATTTAGCTTAATTATAGTGATTCTATTCATAGTGCAATGCCATGATTAAATTCTATTCATAATATAATGCCATGATTAAATCAAAGTAATTTAGGATATAAAGAGGAAAGCACTGAGTGGGAAAGTGTCCATTGTTCAAGTTATCTGGAGAGGGAAAGGATGGTGGGAGAGCTGGGGATCCAGGGTATAGCTCAATGTTAGTTTCCCACAAATTCAAGATCCAGGTATTCCTTAACAAAAAGTATCCACTGACATGCAGTACAGTATTTTAAATCCCTATCAATAAATCGAGAGAAAATAGAAGGTTTTTAGTTTTACAGTTTGGGGAGTCTATTCTACCCCACTGGAGTGACTGGCAAAACTAGGAAACTCTTCCTGTCTACAGGTGCCAGCCTAGAACTTGTTCTTCACATGTCTTGTAAGAAAAGAGTATAGATGAAAGTGTATTTTGTATGTAGCAAATGTCCTACTTTCCTCAGCATGACTACAAGCACTATGAGTAGTAAGTGCCTGTTTAAAAAAATGCCATTCATATGTCTGAAATGTTAAAAGACATTGAAGAAAATCCTCTAGGTTAAATCTCCTTGTGAGTCTGAAAAACAATTTTCTTCATCATAATGATCATACTGGACAATACTTAATAATTCACATTTTGTGGTGACTGCAATCCCTCTTACACAAGCAAATGTTTACAGTCAGACTGCACCCTCACCTCAGCAGGTGGCCAGATTGAATAACAACTCTCAAGAAGCTTTAGATGGCCACTCTCCTTTGTTTGTAGAAATATATTTGCAAAATGTGTTGCTGAAAATTGCCCTCAGGCATGTTTTTAACCAGCCAGCCTGGACAAACAGTGCCTAGGCTAGATAGTGGTTGAAAAAGTAACATATTTTCAGTGTTATGAAGTTATTATAACAATGGATGTCCTTTACCTCACTGCAGCATTGTCTAAGAAATACCTGACTCTGCAAAACATACATACCAGAAATGGCAGCAGAGTTTTTTTGCTAGAAATCCAGAAGTGTCAACAGTAACATTTCTGATTTTCAAAGTGTGATATTTCTAAGTCATGTGACAAAGAAAATGCAATGATTTTAAAATATTGCACATGAAGTATTAAACATTTGCGTGCATAGTGCTGTATATACCATGTTCATATAATGGCTATATGATTCAGTATGCTCAGTCATACATACATAAACATATTCCATTCTGCACACCATCGTACCTGAAAAGAATCTCTCTGTCACAGTCCACAAATGGTATGAATTTTGTGCTTTTATAAAGAATACACACTTGGTCAGCTATATCATTGCACTAACACAAAATTATTCGCAAACCAAATGAAAACATAGGAAATATTTATTCTAGGGAGAAAATTACGTAAAGTTGCAAATATAAGTGTTTGTAATAAGAGAGTTTTCAACTCTTTCCTCCCTGCTGAGCCAGTCTCCAAATCGAAGCTCTTTCTGCCAAGCATTTCACATTAAATTATGGAGTTTTCTCAAGGGCTAAAGAAAACAGTTATTAAGAGTGTGAGCTTTGGCCATTATTTCACAATTGAGTTAACCTCCATCCTCAGGGCAATATTTTGCAGCTGTTGTTTGAAGTGAGTCAGATTTTTGTTTTTGTTTTCCAATTAGACTTAATTTTAGTGTATAATACATTTAAGAATTCAGTGCATAGAGAAGCAACCTATATTCATGGAGCGATCTTATTTTCCAGGAAATTATAAAATTACATCTGATAATCAGACATTGATTTGGTCAGTCAAAATTTGTTTTGATGGGGAGAAAAAAAGGAGAAGGGTGGCATTTCAGCATTTAATTGAAGGTAAGATATAGTTTTTGTATTCTGAACCAACCAACAAAGTATTAAGGCCAAGAATCAGTTCTGATTTATGCATTAATGCTTTTCTAATGCATTTATTATTTGTTTTACTGTATGGCATTTTAACATGTATCTGTGTGCATATTTTCATAATATTTTACATAAATGAAATGCTATCAATTTCCACAGTCTTCACAGTTCAGCTGGCTGAAAAGTTTAGGAAGCAATAACAATTTGAGGCTTGACACCGAGCTTCTCAACACAGAACAGGCTAGGGGTTATCATATGAACACATAGCTGGAGACAGAATCTTTAAAGCAGACATCACTGGACTTTTGAGCAGGTCATGAGCACCTGATCTGATACATTATTATTTGGAATTACGTCACTACTTGGTTAGTGACATAATTATTCCTCAGACTAACAAAGCAAGGATTGCCAGCAAATTTTACAAGAAGTGGCACATTGTTCTTAATAAGAACAGCAAGTACCGGTACATTTATTCTCAATTTTAAAAATTAAATGTGAAACTGTGGATTTCTGCCTGAAATTTGTCTTATTATCACAACTACTGGTATTTAAATGATTAGCAGAGTATAATTAAATAACTTCTCAGACCTAATTAATTTAATCTCCACTCTGCTTAGCTAAAGGATGGAATTAATATTCTTTCTCCTATCTGGCAGTGTTTTTGTACCTTGGCTTCATACAAGATTGATTCAACATCAGCAGGTAGTTATCAAAGAATGCATTTTCCAGGAAAAAATGAATACGGTCGATATAAAAAAATATGTTTTATAGTATGGGAATGATTACTGAAGTGAGAACAGAGTTTCAGTCAAAGTACCTCCTTCTTCTAAGTTCACTGACTCCCTTTGCACTTGTACATTTCTGCTTAAGTTAATAGGATTACAGTGCTACATTTTTGTTTCTTTGCTTGAGATTTCACCTTGCTATGAATAATTTCAGCAAAGAAGGAGAATAACTGTTCTGAAGTCAATAGAAGGCTGATAGTACATCAGTTTTAAAAATAAAATGCTAATGACAGGTTTTTGAAATCCCATGCTATTGGTCATCTGCTGACTTTACCCAACTACTGTTCTGTGAACAAAATTCCAAGTATACACTAGAGAATGAATGCTCCATTGCTGGAGAATGAATGCTCTCATTCCTTGGCCCTAACAAGGATGTGAAGCTGTGCCTTATATCTTGCACCCACCCCTCCCCCACCTGTCAAGCTACTTCTAAAACAGAGGAAGTTGTGTCTGAGTCAGTGTCTAAGGAAGGTGATTGCAATCTATGAAAGCTCACACTGACATAAATCTGTTAGACTCAAAGGTGCCACAACATTTTTGTTTTTGTGATACATCCTGGAGAACTTTCATATCTATGTCTAAGAGACAGCTTTTCATTGTTATTGTTCAATGAAAATAAAACCCACCATGAAATACCTGCACCCTTACTTAAAAACAGTTCATCTGAGTCCAAGATACGTATGTTTTGAAATATAATTTAAATGTACTGACAGAAGATGGGTCAAGAGACAGTCTATAATTAAAGTTATAAAGTCCCTTTATCAGGGCTTAAGTTACTAACATGAGAGACGGTAGACAGAGCTCAATTTAGGTTGGTTTGGAAGAATTCAACCACATTCAAAAGGCTTTGCTATCAAAAGGGTGGAACCCTATAGTCAGCCACTGGCAAAATCTGGAATGTTGTATTAAAAAAGCTAATTCATTAGCTACTGATTTTAAAAACTGATAGCAGGTCTGAATTAACGTTACTCATTGTGCAAGTAAAGTATTAGTAGCATGTAAGTGACCTGCTATTATTGCTATCATTCAAAGCCTTAAAAATAGGGAAATGATCAAGAACAGCCAATGCCCAAACAAATGACTGTAAAAAAATGATGTTGTAAGAAAAATGATTGTTATGCGCTCCCCCGCCATCAATTAATGCATTAGCACGGAAAAGTAGATTTCTTGAAAGATCAGCATTATCCTCTTGTCCACCCACCCCCAAGTCATGTGTTACAGATAACATAATTACTTTAATTACTTTACATGTTACTTCCAACCTCTGGTGAATGGGGAGGAAAATTCATTTGGCAGCATTTCGGAGGTGTTTCATTCTTATGTTTGGGCTTAAGAACTGAGTCAAAATGTGATGAACAGATGCCAAAGTCAAGCCTGCCACCAATTAAGCCCTGCCCTTGACTCCGAAGTACTGAAACTGACTTCTCTAAAAAGTATATCAGGGAAAATCCAAAGAAACAAAACAAAACAAAAAAAGACAAAAACATGTGGCACCTCAAAGAATGACTATTATATTTTAACGTAAGTTTTCATGGACATTTCTACTTTGACAGACATATGGAAACAGAATGAAATGTAGAATGAAATGTCAATTTCACAAGCAGAGGTCACCCAGACTATTGAAACTTCCACATCTATGCTGAATCAGAACTGTCCAGTCCAGTCATGAACCTATCCCCACATGTCACCTGCCCCACATGTTCAGCTGGCCACACTCTGGACCGAATGTTCTTGATTGTACAGATGGATAGTGATCTGAGGGTGGGGATTCGGAGCTCCCACTCTCTGTCATGGACAGATCACTTCCTACTGAAATTTGACCTATCAACAGTGACCCCCCATCCACGGAGAGAATGGACCCATTAAAATGGTCCACTCTTGCAGGCTTCTCAACCAGGAATGGTTCTGAGGGGCTCTGGGAGGGCTTCTGGCCGACCAGGTAGATGACCCTGTCAAAGCCCAGGTCAATAGATGGTATTTGGAGACGATCCATGTGGCTGACACAATTGCCCCCAAATGCCCTCTCCGCTCCAGACTTCGCTCTGCCCCTTGGTATACTGAGGGGCTGTGAGCTATGAAGTTATCAAGGAGACAGCTAGAGAGCAGGTGAAGAAGAGATCAGTCGGCACAAAATAGGGCTGCAGTTAAGACCATGGCCAATAAATACGCTAACGTCCTTAAAAGGGCAAGAAAGACTTTTAACATCCAGAGGATTGTTGAGGCCACGAACTGACAAGCAGAATTGTTCTGAGTGGTCCGCAACCTTACCAGTTGCGGCCATTCAAGGCCTCATTTTGAGTTTATTAGTGATCAGTTTGCATCCTTTTTTGGAGCAAAAATCGAGGCCATTCGTGCCAAGCCTCACTCCACCAGCAGCCTAGCTGATCCGGGGATGACTATCATTGCCCCATCTCTCATTGCACAGCTGGTTCTGTTTGACCCTGTAGTAAAGGAGGAAACCTCGAGGGTGGTAGCTAGCTATAGGCCCACTGCGCTTGATCCTTGCCCATCGTGGCTGATCAGAGCCATGAAGGGGGCTATAATTGATTGGGTCATGAACATTGTTAATTCATTGCGGAGGGAGGGAATGCTTCCCTCCCATTTAAAAGAAACCCTAATCCAACCCATCATCAAATGTCCCCAGTTAGCATCAAACAACTTCCGTCCGTTCACTAACATACCATTCCTGGGCAAGGTGATCAAGAGAGTGGTGGCCAATCAGCTGCAAACATACCTGAAAGAGCAGGATTGCCTTGACCCATTCCAGTCTGGATTCAGGCTGCAATTGGGTACTGAGACAACACTGGTTGTGCTGCAGATGACCTTTTAAGGGAGGCTAACAGGCAGATGCACCCTGTGGTACTCCTTGATCTCTTAGTGGCTTTTGATACCACTGACAACGGTATCCTCCTCGACAGGCTCTCTGAGGTTGGGACTGGGGACTTAGCACTGAGCTGGCTCCAATTCGTCCTTGAGGACTGTGTCCAGAGAGTTCAGCTAGGGGAGGAGCTGTCAGCACCTTGGACCCTAAGGTGTGGGGTTCCTCAAGGATTGGCATTATCCCCAATACTGTTCAGCATCTATATTAAGCCATTGGGGGAGGTCATCAGGAGATTTGGAGTAAGGTAACATCAGTACGCCGATGACATGCAACTCTGTCTCTCCATGATCACCTCTGCAGTGGATGCTGTCCAGATGTTTGAGCGTTGCCTGGTTTCAGTACTGGAGTGGACCAGGGCTGCTAACAGGCTCAAACTGAACCCAGACAAAGCAGAGATTTTACTCCTGGGGGGGAGGACCTCTGATAGGTTAGGATGGTCCATAGGCTGGATGGTATTCCCCTCCTGTTTACGGACCAAGTGCATAACTTGGGCATTCTTCTGGACCCGGCTCTTCCTTGGGAGGGCCAGACTGCAGTCGTGTCCAGATCAGTCTTTAATCAGCTTATGTTAATTGCCCAACTTCACCCCTACCTAGACGAGGACTCCCTCAGGACTTTAGTGCAGGCCCTGGTCATCTCCCGGATCAACTACTGCAATGCTCTCTATGTGGGGCTTCCCTTGAGCTTCATCCGGAGATTTCAGCGGGTCCAGAATGTGGCAGCCAGACTGGTGGTGGGTGCAAGTAAATTTGACCACATCACTCCAGTTCTGGCTCACCTCCATGGGTTGCCCGTTGCATCCTGCATCAGGTTCAAGCTTTTGACACTCATATACAAAGTCCTCCATGGTTTGGGCCCATGTTAGTTGTCAGAGTGCCTTTCCTTAATGTCATCCGCCCAACCCACAAGATCATCCCAGTTGAGGCTCCTCTGGCTGGCTACCCTGAGGGAGGCCCATATCCTCTACAATAGGTAGGGCTTTCTTCGTGATGGCTCCAACTTTGTGGAATCAGCTTCTGGAGGAGCTCCATCTAGTCTGTTGACATTCGGGAAGCAATTAAAGATGTTGCTTTTCAAGGAGGCTTTCCACATTGACCCTAGCTGACCATCTCCCCCCCCCCCTTTCCTCTGTCTACTATGGGTTTATATGATTAGTATGTGTCATCTGTGTTTAGGGTTGTTGTTGCTTTCAATGTTATTTTTCCACCCAGAGTAGTGCCTTGGCACTAATGGGGGCAGGGTACAAATTCAATGAATGAATGAATGAATTAATATTTATTGGCTCTTGGGTAATGGTACATCTACATCCAGTAATTTAAAAGGTTGACAATTCTGCTCCGAAGGACACGGCAGCAGTATCTTCAAAGTCTTTGTTCTCTATTATCATATACTATGTAAGCTCCCTATAACCCTTTCCTTGTTGTCTATTTATAAGATATTGACATAAATCTATTTGCTTCCATGATGTTGTAAAGGAAACTGTGAAAGCATTCACTCCACTCCTGCAGGCTATCCTTTGTGCAACTGGCCATGCCCTGAGTTCAACATCAGGTGCATGGCCAATTGTGTGAAGGACAGCCTGTCAGAAGAGAAAAATTATAGCATGATTACTCTGATGCATTCAGTTTTTCTCAATTAGATTTAGCCATAATATCATAAAACTGCCCAGGGTGTGTTACCAACAAGATACAATGTCAAGGATTTAAACAAAACAAAAAAGTTCTTAGGATGTCATTAAACATCCAGTGAAAGCTTCCACTGTGTTAGAACGATCTCTCAATGTTTCTCAACTTGCACTTGACCGATTTTATTCCACACCTGATCAGTTCTCACAATCTGAATGTTTCAGGCCATTTAGGTAAAATTTTCAATTGACTGAGCCAATTGTGTTTTGAAAATCAATATAAGCCTTCTTGTCAGTGCTCAAGCATCAGGCTACAACAGCACAATGCAGTTTACTTACAAAATAACAATTTATTGGTCAAAATCCAGTAGCAAGTCACAACTAGAGTAGGGCATGGAATCAGTGGGGATCTGGAGAGTCAGCTTCTCCGTAAGCTCCACTGATTCAACAGGCCTACTCTACTTATAACTTCCTGCTGGATTTCAGCCAATATGGACAACTGCTTACTCAGTTCAAACTATTTTGCTTCAATATGTAGTTTAGCAAACCTATGTAGCCAACAACACAGTTGTTGTTCCCTTACTCTTCCCTCTGTTATGTACTTCCTCTCTATAGTATATGATGAATATAGGAAAAGCCAGAGGTTTCTAGACAGGATGAGTAAATGCTGGGTGTAAAACTTAAATAGCATCTTAACAGTACGTAGTGGAACATTGTGCTGCTTGATTAACAAATATTAGAAAGGAATCTGAAAGGTAGGAGAGCTGTCATGACTGCCTTAAAGAAGAATGAAAGCTGGATGTCAGGAATGATATAAAATGTCATTCATCTCAACTTTCAGTTTTTAAGATAATTACATTTCTAGTTCTCATGTACACAGCTTGTTGACATGGTAGAGAAGGATATGTGAGGTCTGCTATGACCAAGCCCACTACTATATTCTGTACATGGTTAGTTTCAAATATGTTTTTGTCAGGAATTATTAGACAATGTCTATCATCTGGAGAACATATTACTAATAGGACTTATTGCAGGCAAGATAAATTTCTGGTTTCGCAAATGGCAGAAAAGAACATATAAATGCAATTAGATTCACATGCAAAAATGCAAAATCTCATGATATGCTGACACCACCCTCTCACTAAACTGCAGCCAGTATATCAGCACGTATTACACAATCACTAGGAACCACAAAGAAGACAAAACAATTAGACATTTTAAACACTGCACTATTCTCAAGTATTACAGTTAAGAATGAAAACGGTACACAGGGAGTCACAAAAAACTGATTAGAATGCAGGTAAGTGCAGGCAACATTTAATACTGGCAGCCATTACTGGACAGCAACATATATAGCAAAAAGCAAGTTGATCCTTTCTACATCCATATCGTGAGAACCTCATATATTTCTATTATTATTTTGTTGTTTAGTCGTTAAGTCGTGTCCGACTCTTTGTGACCCCATGGACCAGAGCACGCCAGGCCCTCCTGTCTTCCACGGCCTCCCGAAGTTGGGTCAAATTCATGTTGGTCGCTTCGATGACACTGTCCAGCCATCTCATCCTCTGTCGTCCCCTTCTCCTCTTGCCTTCACACTTTCCCAACATCAGGGTCTTTTCCAGGGAGGCTTCTCATGAGATGGCCAAAGTATTGAAGCCTCAGCTTCAGGATCTGTCCTTCCAGTGAGCACTCAGGGTTGATTTCCTTCAGAATGGATAGGTTTGTTCTCCTTGCAGTCCAGGGGACTCTCAAGAGTCTCCTCCAGCACCACAATTCAAAAGCATCAATTCTTTGGTGTTCAGCCTTCTTTGTGGTCCAGCTCTCACTTCCATAAATCGCTACTGGAAAAACCATAGCTTTGACTATGCGGACCTTTGTCGGCAAGGTGATGTCTCTGCTTTTTAAGATGCTGTCTAGGTTTGTCATCACTTTCCTCCGAAGAAGCAGGTGTCTTTTAATTTCGTGGCTGCTGTCACCATCTGCAGTGATCATGGAGCCCAAGAAAGTAAAATCTGTCACTGCCTCCATATCTTCCCCTTCTATTTGCCAGGAGGTGATGGGACCAGTGGCCATGATCTTCATTTTTTTGATGTTGAGCTTCAGACCATTTTTTGCACTCTCCTCTTTCACCCTCATTAAGAGGTTCTTTAATTCCTCCTCACTTTCTGCCATCAGAGTGGTATCATCTGCATATCTGAGGTTGTTGATATTTCTTCCGGCAATCTTAATTCTGGCTTGGGATTCCTCCAGTCCGGCCTTTCGCATGATGTATTCTGCATATAAGTTAAATAAGCAGGGAGACAATATACAGCCTTGTTGTACTTTCCCAATTTTGAACCAATCAGTTGTTCCATATCCAGTTCTAACTGTTGCTTCCTGACCCACGTATAGATTTCTCAGGACATAGATAAGGTGGTCAGGCACTCCCATTTCTTTAAGGACTTGCCATAGTTTGCTGTGGTCCACACAGTCAAAGGCTTTTGCGTAGTCAATGAAGCAGAAGTAGATGTTTTTCTGGAACTCTCTGGCTTTCTCCATAATCCAGCGCATGTTAGCAATTTGGTCTCTAGCTCCTCTGCCCCTTCGAAATCCAGCTTGTACTTCTGGGAGTTCTCGGTCCACATACTGCTGAAGCCTACCTTGGAGGATTTTGAGCATAACCTTACTAGCGTGTGAAATGAGTGCAATTGTACGGTAGTTGGAGCATTCTTTGGCATTGTCCTTCTTTGGGATTGGGATGTAGACTGATCTTTTCCAATCCTCTGGCCACTGCTGAGTTTTCCAAACTTGCTGGCATATTGAGTGTAGCACCTTAACAGCGTCATCTTTGAAGATTTTAAAGAGTTCAACTGGAATGCCATCACCTCCACTGGCCTTGTTGTTAGCCATGCTTTCTAAGGCCCACTTGACTTCCCTCTCCAGGATGTCTGGCTCAAGGTCAGTAACCACACTACCTGGGTTGTCCGGGATATCCAAATCTTTCTGGTATAATTCCTCTCTGTATTCTTGCCACCTTTTCTTGATGTCTTCTGCTTCTGTTAGGTCCCTACCATTTTTGTCCTTTATGATGTCCATCTTTGCACAAAATGTTCCTTTAATATCTCCAATTTTTTTGAACAGATCTCTGGTTTTTCCCTTTCTATTATTTTCCTCTATATCTTTGCACTGTTCATTTAAGAAGGCCCTCTTGTCTCTCCTTGCTATTCTTTGGAAGTCTGCATTCAATTTTCTGTAACTTTCCCTATCTCCCTTGCATTTGGTTTCCCTTCTCTTCTCTGCTATTTGTAAGGCCTCGTTGGACAGCCACTTTGCTTTCTTGCATTTCCTTTTCTTTGGGATGGTTTTTGTTGCTGCCTCCTGTACAATGTTATGAGCCTCCATCCATAGTTCTTCAGGCACTCTGTCCACCAAATCTAGTTCCTTAAATCTGTTCTTCACTTCCACTGTGTATTCATAAGGGATTTGGTTTAGATTATACCTGACTAGCCCAGCGGTTTTTCCTACTTTTTTCAGTTTAAGCTTGAATTTTGCTATAAGAAGCTGATAATCAGAGCCACAATCAGCTCCAGGTCTCGTTTTTTGCTGACTGAATAGAGCTTCTCCATCTTTGTCTGCAGAGAATATAATCAATCTGATTTCGGTATTGCCCATCTGGTGATGTCCATGTGTAGAGTTGCCTCTTGTGTTGTTGGAAAAGAGTGTTTGTGATGACCAGCTTGTTCTCTTGACAAAACTCTATTAGCCTTTGCCCTGCTTCGTTTTGAACTCCAAGGTCAAACTTACCTGTTGTTCCTTTTATCTCTTGACTCCCTACTTTAGCATTCCAGTCCCCTATAATGAGAAGAACATCTTTCTTTGGTGTCAGTTCTAGAAGGTGTTGTAAGTCTTCATAGAACTGGTCAATTTCAGTCTCTTCAGCATCAGTGGTTGGTGCATAAACTTGGATTACTGTGATGTTGAAAGATCTGCCTTGGATTCGTATTGAAATCATTCTATCATTTTTGAGATTATATCCCAGTACAGCTTTTCCCACTCTTTTGTTGACTATGAGGGCTACTCCATTTCTTCTACGGGATTCTTGCCCACAATAGTAGATATGATAATCGTCTGAATTGAATTCGCCCATTCCTGTCCATTTTAGTTCACTGACGCCCAGGATGTCAATGTTTATTCTTGCCATCTCCTGTTTGACCACAACCAGCTTACCAAGGTTCATAGATCTTACATTCCAGGTTCCTATGCAGTATTTTTCTTTGCAGCATCAGACTTTCCTTTCACTTCCACGCACGTTCGCAGCTGAGCGTCCTTTCGGCTTTGGCCCAACCACTTCATTAGCTCTGGAGCTACTTGTACTTGTCCTCAGCTCTTCCTCAGTAGCATGTTGGACGCCTTCCAACCTGAGGGGCTCATCTTCCAGCGTCATATCTTTTAGCCTTTTGTTTCTGTTCATGGGGTTTTCTTGGCAAAGATGCTGGAGTGGCTTGCCAGTTCCTGCTCCAGGTGGATCGCGTTTAGTCAGAACTCTCCACTATGACCTGTCCGTCTTGGGTGTCCCTGCACGGCATAGCCCATAGCTTCTCTGAATTACTCAAGCCCCTTCGCCACGACAAGGCAGCAATCCGTGAAGGGGGCAGCAATCCGTGAAGGGGGATTTATTAGTATGCTGTTTTAAACCTGAAACAAAAAAGCTCAGAACAGCTCATGAAAATATGGAGTCACAATTAGATTTCCAAAAAATTCTACACTTTTTATCATCTTTAAAACAATCAGAACTATTATTATCAAAAACTGAGGTCCTAAAAAGCAGTTGCCTCTGGACTAAAGACAGAAAAACTCTGAGGTTCCAGGGAATATGATGAAGCAGATGATAGCCGGTGGTCAAAATTCTGTTGCTTAGCCACTGGGGACCAATTGGGATTTGGTAATCAACATCTTCATAAGTTTGACTGATTCAAATGGACCTACTCTAACTGTAACTTAATATGCTAAAGAAAATCACAGTTAAAAATAGGAAGGATTTTTTCCACTGTCTTCCTGTTTCTGGCCAAAGATAATCTCAATTCAAACTGTAGTGGTCCAGAGCAATAGACTGCATGAAAATTAACAATTTTAATTTATCCCAGTTTTTCTTTTTTTTTAAAAGGTAACCACTATTGCTTATGATGAGTGCTGCATGTTATCAGGAGATAGAAATTTACAAAAATTCTGCCAATAAAGTTTCTGCACTATCTTCAAAGACATCACAACCTCATGGTAAATCCTTAGCCACACTGGACTTAATCCAGACTACATTAGTTGCTCTTAAGGTAAAGGTAAAGGTTCCCCTTGACATTTAGTCCAGTCATGTCCGACTCTAGGGTGCGGTGCTCATCCCCGTCTCCAAGCCATAGAGCCAGCGTTTGTCCGTAGACAGTTTCCGTGGTCACGTGGCCAGCGCGACTAGACACGGAACACCGTTACCTTCCCACCGTGGTGGTACCTATTTATCTACTCGCATTTACATGGTTTCGAACTGCTAGGTTGGCAGGAGTTGCTCTTAGGTTCCATTAAAATCAGTGTGGAATTAATGACAAATAATGTATTTTGGTGGGAACTAAATGTATCCTGGCACAAATCCAACCTGTTGTGCCTGCCAACATGGTTTGCTAAATATGCCTGATAGTATGCTGGGTACTCCTGCCTCACTACTGTCTTCTCAAAGCCAGAGACTCGGATAGTCAATTTTTCTCTCTACTCCACTCTCATCCCACCCACTCATTTTTAAATTAGATGAGATGACCCTATTTGCTGGGCAAATCCTGTGCATCATTTCTATAATGATTTAAAATGTCAAGTCTTTATGTGAGAAGTTCAATTGATTCTTGAAACACATCATGAACTGTCTAATAATTTTTAAAAAGTGGCAGGGCTCTTTAAAGTGGCAGCTCCCATTTTATGAACAAAAGCAAGCCACCTGAGACTACAGAGGACAGGATATGAGCTACTTATAGCAACCAGCGAACAAGAATAGCAGGAAGGCTGCTTATTTTGTTGTAGCAAAGGCCTTTGAAGCAAACAATTTATTAAACATCATAATACTCAAAACAAAATCTTTGAAGGCAGGTTATCCTTCTCTACACCATGTCCCGTTGTGAGAGAATTGCTTCCTTTTCCTTTTTGTATTTTTTTCATTTGTGACACTGACACTCATATTGTTTTCCTGAGCAACTTGGGTGAGCTGCTCCTTCTGATATTAACAGGAATAGTCAAGCCAAAAGAGAGGGTATGAAAAAAAATCATTTTGTTTTAATTCTTTCAGCATTGTGGTGATATTAGCAGCCACACTGTTTTTATAGCAGTTTTGAAATAATGAAAACGAATACATTTTGTCTTAGTTGAAATAGCTGCATATAATGGTAAACTGAGATTACTTTAAGATGACTTCATTTTTACACTTATTTTTTTAAATAAATAATATTTAACATTCAATATATGAGTTACATGTTACTTATTTATTTTGTTGATTAAAGGAAGTATTTCTTATCTTTCAATACAACATTTCTGATTAAGCCACTCTCCTTTATAACTCTGCCAGCATAGCAAACCTTATAAATAAACTCAAGAGGAATTATTCTGAGAAGTGAAGGCAGTTGAAGGATGATGTCTTACAATGATAGTTAAATATGCATGAAAAAGATAAAGGCCAATAGATACCCTTTATCCAAATACTGCTATCTGATCACAAACCCTGATGGAGAATTGTTACGTGCTGCCAAGTCGCCTCTGACTTACAGCAAACCAATGAATGAGCAATCTTCAAAATGTACACTAAATTTCACTCCACTGTGTGTATTAGACAAATATGCATGGGTTTCTTTTACAACTATATGTTCTGTTTTTATAAAGTAATTTGTTAGTTAGTCATTATTGCATTTTGTTTTTTTGTTTTAAATATGTCATTAACACTGCTCATTACTTCAACAGTATAGGGTTTTTTAAAAAGTCTAAAAATGCAGCAATTGCTTATAATCCCCTAAGCAATCTCCTAAAAGCAAGATCTCCAAAGGAGTGAGTAAACTTCAACTGCTACACTAAAAAAAGAACACCTTGAATATTACCAGTAGCAATATAGCAGAGTTATTGTATTCTGAAACAGTTAAAAATAATGCAGCCCATTATAAAGAGTGAGTACACACACATGCAAAAAAAAACACAACCCTTTCAGGATTTAAGCAGAGAGCATCCTTACACACAGAAAGTAAATTTCTCTAATGGCCATCAACATATCTTATTAACTAGCATCAAGATCTAAAACCAGGGACAAGGAACAGCAGGTCACACCAAAGACCAGAGTGGTCTTATTTAGGTTTTAGTAAATCAGCGGCATAAGTTTAGTGATCATGAGAAAAGACAAACTTATACATTTATATAAGTCACCTTCTCATATTACTAACGTAAGAGAGTACTTATGCTAAGTAGGTTGCGTAATTTTCTCTGGCCCTAATGGGACAGAACTTACACACACAGGTTTGCATGAGCACAGACTTCCTCCTCTAGATGTTCACACCTATGTAAGGCTATCAGGGAAGCTGCAGAACCCTGGGTGTGGAGTCAGCAGTAAACCCCCATTGCCCCTTGACTGCATGAGCCTCAAATAAACAACACATGAAGGGATTTATCAACAAACAACATGTTCATAACCATTGTGTTCTGGTGTGCAACCACTGGAAAGCAATCTCAGACTCATCTTTACTAATTCAGAATATGAGAAGCAAGTGCACAAAATCTACTCCACTTTGCAGAATTCCTCCTTCTGCTGGAATTGTAATTTTTTATTTATTTTTTAACACTAGTAGGAGATTAGCAGATATACCATATCAATCCTACCTCTAGATACACCCATATCACAAGGGACAACTGCTTGGATGGGTATTGGCACCCATAAAAGTACATTGTTATTTGCCGTTCCATTCAAGGTGGATTTGTAGAAGATTAGAGAGCACTAATACATTCCCCATTTTAAAAAGAAGAAGAGGAAAGAAAAACCCAGAAAGAAAAGAAAAGGTTAATTCAAGCTGCTTTCCCTACAGTATTCTTCCCTGTGTAGGATTACTCAGATATTTATAATGACGTTTAAAATAAATAACTGAAGTGGTGTCCCATATACACATTATCCATCAAAGATTCTTTCAGATAAATGATCAAATGCATGTAAAAATCTGTTCAACATGTTTTATTTAGAGTAATAATCACCAGAATAGTATTATTTATGCCTGCTGATATAAGTGCACTAGTGTAAACCTCAGCAGTGTATTTTCACTAATTAAAAAGTAGACGGTTATATTTCCTGTCACATAACAGATGCACGACTTGGCACGCAACAAGAAATGCAAATTCCAACTTCTCAACTACTACAATTCATCACTGAAATTTAGACTGAAGAACTTAACGCCAGTGTAATTATTTAACTGGATTCTGGTCAATATTATTAAGTGTCTAAATTCACTAGATGTTGCACAAAATGTATATTTTATTAAAAGTACAAGGAACTTTGTACCTTCCTAAAGATTTACAAAGTAGTTTAGAGCTTGTGTACAGTTTGAAAAAGAAGCAAATTTCAGGGTTCACCCTACGGAAGACTTGGGTAGATACTTCGGGCAGCAGGTTTTGATTGTCATGAAATGCTAGGAAATTGTTAATTTTTACATTTTCATTGCAAGGGATAAGGAAAGGCATTCTGGCAGTCATCAAACTATTTTGGATTTAGCCTGAAAACATGCAATCACACTTTGCCTCTTCTAAGAACCTTAAGCACTATTCTAGAGAGACTGAAGTTTACTCCAGTTACCTAATGTAGTCTCTGTGAACAACAGTGCATTTGCTGTTGAGCACAGGAAGTCCCTTGACCATCTGATACTGGCCACCACAGAGAGAATCCACTGAGCACTCAGCTACACTTGTTTACCCTGCTGTGGGTACTTGCTAGGAGGATCCAGTGTGCTAGTACCTGGCAAGAAGCTGCATGTGAGACCCCTCTCCCAACACCTTTGAGCCTCCTTGCTCCTTGGATGCTCCTGGGAGAGACAAAATCTTCCAGGTTGCTGCTTCTGACTGCAAACCAACCTTGCAAAGTAGGAATGCCCAAACTCCACAAAGTACATAAAACATCTGAGTGCAAGGCACTATCTTTAGTACCACCAACCCCTTGAACTTTCTGAGTGATTACACAGCTGTAAAAAAATATTTTTATTGAAGTTATTTAAAAAAGACATACAGTACATGTTCAGAAGTAAGTTTAAAGCTTCTAAAAGAATCAAAATGATGCGAAGCACTTCCATAATGAAAAGCAAAACAAAACTCATTCAGAAATGTAGGCAGTTAAGAGTAAGACCCACAGAAAATTATAAAACTAGCTATCTAGATCTATACTTACAAAGTAGCAAAGATATAGCATGGCTCCAGTACATATGCAGAGTCCAGCAGAGTGACAGGCACAGATTACATTTTTCTGAAAGATGAAGCTAAGCAGAAACTAGCTTAAGCTAATGCTTCCCCTTACATCCCATCATCCTCACTCTGGATGTTTCCACTCTTTGCACGAATCAGGATGCATTCTTTCGCAAACCTTCTAATTGGTAACTTCTGCAAGAGCAACTAATCAGATAAGCACTAATTTTGATACCATGAGACACCAAGAAGAGATGGTTCTCATAACATTCTTTCAAACTTCAAGGTTGCAGATAAGCCTTTTCACAGCTACAGTATGGCCAATGCCTCTAATTGGGAGATGCTTCCCATCCTCCCATTCAGCCAATTTCAGTTACCAAGCACTACTCTTTACAGACTTGGGGAACGAATTAACCCTCTCCATTACACCATCCCATGTTGAACCAAAGGGAAAACAGGACAAAGTATTCAAAACAAAACTCAAATCATCATTTGGGCCCCTTGTTAAGATTATATTCATGTTATTACAAACATTACAGAGTTGGAGATATGGTCAAGGCAACGGGAGTGTTATGTCTGTATGTTGGATTGCCCAGACAGTGGATATTTTTAGGATACTGATCATCATTTATTTATTTAACCATTTATATATTGACTTTTATCAATTATTTCAAGGTATTTATAATTTATATAAATTATATAAATGGTTAAACAAATAAACTGAAACCAGTAAAACAGAAATACATACATGCAAAACTTTCTGAAGAAAGCAGTGCAATTAAAAATATCAGACAACTTAAATACTTGGTTGTTTTTTTTGTCTGCCTGTCACTTCAGCAAAACAGATGATAGATGTATGTCCCTGGGATAGGTCAGATGGTGTGACCCAAAAAATGTGCTCACAAACTTCACTTCTACTGGAGGTGGCATTTTTTAAGCTGGTGAGCTGGGCACATGGGCAGACAGTTTTGAGCAGGATATTCTCCTTCAATCGTCCCAAGCCATTGAGGACTTGAAGAAACAATCACAATTAATCTGAACTTGGCTGAAAATGAATTGGCAGCCATTTATCTTCTTTTAAATCTAGCAGAACACAATCGTAACAAGTAATGCCAGTGAAAATTCTGACACCTATAGTCTGTGCTAACAGAACACTCTCTAAGTTGTTTTCAGTTAAGTCCTACATCTAATGCACTGCAGTAGTTGGAATATTAACTGAGAATAGTTAACCACAGCCAGACTATCCCTCACCCTTTTCCTGGAGAGGCCATATATATGGTAAAGAAAGACATTTTAACCTAATTTATGGTATGTTCATCAGACATACCATAAATTAGGTTTGGAAGGACAGATCCTGAAGCTGAGGCTCCAATACTTTGGCCATCTCATGAGAAGACTCCCTGGAAAAGACCCTGATGTTGGGAAAGTGTGAAGGCAAGAGGAGAAGGGGACAACAGAGGACGAGATGGTTGGACAGTGTCACCAAAGCTACCAACATGAATTTGACCCAACTCCGGGAGGCCGTGGAAGACAGGAGGGCCTGGTGTGCTCTGGTCCATGGGGTCACGAAGAGTCGGACATGACTTAACGACTAAACAACAACATCAGACATTGGATGACTAACACAGTCTTAGAGACACTGAAGCACATATCCTGTAATGATGTCATATAAATTGCTATTTATGGTTATATACCATATTTAACCCAGCAAAATTCTGTAATTTTAGCCTGTGGTTTTAAATATACGTTTAAAACACACGCTAAACTTATTTTTTTGAAGATATTGTGGTAGAACTGTACATCATCATATAAAACTGAAATGTTAGAATGTCCCTTAAAATTCACACAAACATGATCACAGAACAGTCAGGCTTTTTATAAAAGTATTTGATTTTAAATTACAAAATAATCTACAACAGACAAAATCTTCTATATACTGTATACCAAATATACTGTCAAATTTATAACACAACAAAAGAAAAAAATTAATGTAAGAGATTTTCTCATTTTGCCAGCAATTTATGAACTAACTCCCTATTTTGGGGAAGGAAACCCAACTATGAGAATACTATTTTAACTCATTAACTTAGACAAAGCAATTCATACATAATTAGATCTCTTTTTGCATAATTTAAAGGGTAGATTCTTTAATATGATTGAGGATAAATAGCCGAAGTTCGAGATCCCTCACTATTCTAATTGCTATTTATTTATTTATTTATTGCATTTATGCCCCGCCCATCTAGTCAACTGACTATTGTTTGCGATTATTTATATCATCCACACTACATAGATCCTTCTTCTGACTGATCTCTACTGTACTCTCTACTCTTTAATGTAATATTAAATTTAAAATTTTGAGATTTCATGAAGTCAGAAGGGGTTTTTAAATAGTAAAAAACAAAACAAAAAAGATTGGGTTTTAAAAATGTTAATCAAGGCCAAAGCATTTCCATTTCTGTAATGCACTCCAGTATTATGAACAGCAGAACGTAATGCAATATGGCCATTAACCTCAGGCTCAAAAAGTGTACTGTGTGCATTGGACTTTACACATGTGATAATGTATTAACATTTCCAATAATGCTGTAGATGGGGATATGTTCACTCAGCCATGAACATCTATGGTTCACAAACAGCTACTGATCATCTAAGACAAGAGCCAGGGGAAAAAATGAACTTACTATACATTTCAGTTCTCAACAAGTTCTAAGGTATGACATTTTTTACTTCTTGGATGACAGACACAACCTCTAGGAAGTATAATATCAAAAGAAACAACTTTCTATCAGACGTAGCCTACAGCCTGGAAGAAAGCCTCTTACCCCAATAAATGATCTCCATCTCAGTTACATATTACACAGGGGGGAAGTTCATAGTGTGAAGTACACTGAGAGATACACACTGAAGAAAAAGAAACACTAAAAGAGCCCACTAACATCAAATTATTTAAGTTGGACGCTGATAAATTCAAACCCCCAAAACCTAAGCAGAAAGGGTTTTTTTGTCCTGCTTAAACTCACTCTAAGAAGAAATGACAATGTAGTGATACAAGCACTTTTATGACTTAACTCTGTAGTCATTCTTGCTCTTTAATGTTAAGCTATAAAGCAACATGAATACCTGAAAACAATCAAGTGACATCCAAACTAATTGTTTTATTTGGGAACCGTCATGTTTAATGGCCACTACAACCTCTGTACAGTGGTGCCTTGACTTACGAACGTCCCTACTTACAACCATTTCGAGTTACGACCAGCTCCGGCCGCAAAATTTTGCTTCGACTTGTGACCAGAGCTTCCACTTACGAACAGAAAAAGGCAGGGGAAAAAGGCGGGAAATTCAAATTTCTAACTGTAGGTGGCGACGAGGCTGCTTCTTTGTAGCTCTTTCGCCCCAGCAGTTAGAGTGTGTGCGTCTGCGTCGTCGGCTTGGGACTGCCTCCTTCTGCTTCTGAGAGCGTGTGTGTGTGTTTGCAGGGAAGCTTCAGGCTGCCTTGTAAGGTAAGGTGCTGTTTTCTGCTTTTTAAAAACTGTTCTGGGTGTTTTTGCAGCGTGGTTTTGAGCTGGGGGGGTTATGTTTCTGTGCTGTGATGGGTCTTGGGGGGTTTGTTTGTTTTTTGGTTTCCCCCCCCCATTTCCGATGGGTCTTCGGGGGTTTCCTTGCTTTTTGGATTTTATTCCCCCATTTCCGATGGGTCTTCGGGGGTTTCCTTGCTTTTTGGATTTTTTTTCCCCATTTCCAATGGGTCTTGGGGGGTTTCCTTGCTTTTTGGATTTTTTTCCCCCCATTTCCAATCTTGCACGATCTGCTTGATTGCTTTTTGCTTTGTCTTGTTTGCATTTGCAATGGGTCTTGCACGGTTGATTGTTTTTTGGTTTGTTTTTGCATTAGGTCTTCCACGCTTGATTGCTTTTTGCTTTGTCTTGTTTGCATTTGCAATGGGTCTTGCACGGTTGATTACTTTTCTTCCTCCCCCCCCCCCCCTTGGCTGGAAGGGATTAATCGCATTTCCAACCGGTCTTGCAGGTTTTTGTGTTTTTTTGGTGATTTTTTTCTTCGGCTGGAACGGATTAATTGCATTTCAATGCATTCCAATGGGAAATGGTGCTTCGACTTACGACCATTTCAAGTTACGACCATCTTCCTGAACCAATTAAGTTTGTAAGTTGAAGCACCACTGTATATGCCCAAGTCAGTGCACTAATGCTTGACATTGCCATCAACAAGACACTTTTGTTGTCTTTCTTTATTCATATCAGAGCACTGCACAATTTAAAATTATGGATGTATATGACATATAGGTTAAAAAAAATGAAAATGTTAAAATACATTGAATACTTTATTGCTTTGTAGCCAATCAAGCTACATGCAAGAACATAGATTAAACCAATCATAAAATAGTATTTGGCATCTCATGTAACTACATACAAATAAGCATTAAAATGATAAATAGTAATAAAATATAATAAGCAACAGACCACAGATGTCATGGTAGTCTGGATATCAATATCATATACTCTTAATGATCTTGGGCAGCCTCATATCCCTTCCCATGGAGGTAGGCTGGGGAGTAACCCAGCCTTTCCATAATTGTGGATATCTTAGATGCCCAAAAGTCCCTTCCCATTTCTTCATAGGCCAGTCAGACCAGTGGTGACGCCACATGGTACACTATCTTGAGCCAAAACAGCACGACTGCTTTCTTAACAAGAGTAGCCACGGAGTCGCACAATGTCTCATAGTGGATTGTGGCGACGGGAATAGATCTTGGTATGCTAGTGCTCTGATTAAAAATTTGTGCTGGACAGATTCCAATGTTGTGATCACTGAAAAAGCCTACAATGGAGCTCCATAGAGCATCTGAGGAAGGAGTTTATCTTTATAGAGTTGTATTAGCAGTGCCACCATTTTTCCACCTGGTCCAGAAGAGAAACAGTAAATCGTGTTGGTGCAATACCTCTGCTGACAGAGCTAAGTGGCCTGACCATGTTCCTGAACTTTTTAATGTTACTCCAAGGTATTTATATGAGTTGATCTGCTCCAGCAGTTTCCTGTTCAACTACCATCTGTAACTCTATCTCCTTTTCCCCAAAACTACAATTTTGGTTTTGGTGTTATTTACCTGGAGATGTTCCTTGACACAATAAGCACCTAAGGCCCTTTATAGTCTTCACATCCCAACCTGGGTGAATGTTAAAATAATTAGATTACCTTTGACCAGAGGTGGCTACTTCAATACTGTTATCTTAGCCATTTAGTAGATCTTCTTTTGTACATCTCATAGGGTACAAATTATATGGACTTAAACAGGACATTGATTGAATTTCTCTACAGTCGCATAAAATTTGTCCTGTATCCCAGCAGCTCCATTTTATTTGACTATTTTATCTTTTTACCTCACTTCAAAGTCTATTAAGTGACTTCCAGATGGTCCAACCAGAGTTTTGTCCTGGTGGGATACACTCTTCAGCATTCATCCATTCAGCAAGGTGTGTTGTTTTTGCTCTCCATAAATTTGGCCTAGCCTCTTCTGGTGTAATATTTTGTTGTGAGCCAGGATTTTTAAAATTCTACATCAGAGAAAACTCTCAGCTAAACTGATACAGAAGAGGTCTCCACGAGGGACCCAAATATCCTTCTCTCTTTCCCTGGATAACACCTGAGGTTAATGTCTGGGAAGAAAAAAAACTTGCCTTCTGCAGATTAAGGAGCGGCATAAACTCTGTGAAAAGTTAAATATCCCTCCCTAAAGGGCTAAAGAGAGAGATGGAATTTTCTGCCTTAGAAAAATGTACGGAGCTAGCTTCTGAAGGCACACCATGCCACAGAGATTCAAATCCTGGTATAAACACTGTCACATCAGGATGAGGCACTGCAAAAATTAATTTTTTAGTGGTAAAACTGTTTGCAAGCTGCAGCTAATGCCAAATACAGTGATCCCAAATGGCCACCAGTTTGTTTCGCTGGGCACATATTATGGCTCATTTAAAACACCTCTGGATCAGGTTATTTGAAAGACTGCCTTCCCCTTTATATAACTGCAAGGCACTATGGTCATCTGAGGAGATTTTTCATGTAGTACTGCAGCTGGGCTGAATATTATCTGACTGTGACCCAGAAGTGAGCTTTTTCTACCACACTACAATTGTATTTTGGAACACCTTCCTTGCTGCTATCTGAGAAGCAGCATCTGTTATGTGCTTTATGCTCCTCCTCAAGCCATGCTTGTTTACTCAGGAGAGGAACACCCCTCCACAGGAACACTACTCCTTTCTCAACAACATGCTTTTCCTTAGGCTTTGGGGTTGAAGTTCAACCAAACACAGCTGGAGCCTCTACCAAAAGGCTGTCTCTCACATATAGATGAAATAAGCTGCCGAAGTAAAATTCAAAAACTTCAAAAATTAGGATACAAGCCATAGCAGAAGCCTGTTGCCTGGAACCTGGACAGCTAGTCTGAAACCTCAGGGGGAAGGTCTGATACTCCCACCAACCATAGCATAGCAAGCATATTAAGTTGCAATTAGAGTAGGCCCATTTAAATCAGTAGAACCTGCAAAGGAGTTTTCTCATTGAATCCCCAGTGATTCAGTGGGCTTACTCAACAGGATTTTGGCCATTATCAATTGCCTCCACCACCACCCCTCTCTCAGATCTCTACATGTGTTGGTTTCTAGAACATGCAGAAGCAAGGACGTTCCTCATTCTCTGCAATACAGACCTCGAGGAAGGCATGTAAGTTCTGAATTGGTTATATCTATGACTGTTTAAAAAGAGACAGTGTGGTGTAGTGGATAAAGTTACAGACTAAGACATAGGAGACTTGAGATCAAATCAGAACTTGACCATGGAAACTCACTAAAGAGTGGCAATAGCAAAATCACTCCTATTGATTTCTTTTTCAATTGCCAGTTTGATGTCATTTGTACCAGGCAAAAAGCAGTGAAACACAGCTTTACTTTGAGACAATATTGTTGCATGTGGCGACGGCAGTGCCCCCCAAATCATAACTGTCTCAGTTCCCACAAACCCTCTGGGTGACCCTACAAAGCTGACCACATCAGGCAGAAAGAGCCAAGACACTCCTCCTGATCTAGGGCACCTTTTATCCTTGAGCCAGCCCTTGTCTGGAGTATGTATGATTCAAAGCAGTACAGACTAGAGCTCGCACAAGTTGGCTTCTGACCTAATGGAAATGAAGGATTGCTGCACATTACATTAAATTATGTATCCTAGTTTACTTCAGTCAGAAACTAATTGTTCTTCTTCCCCGTGGAATATCTATTAATCAAGAGCACCAGAACAGAGCAACTTCTGAAGCAGGTGCTTCAATTGTTTGAGGAATTTGTTTTTCACAACCTGAAGTAATACTTCCTGGCTAGTCACCTTCCTCTCCATTCTCTTTACTTATTATTCACATTTTAACAATCAGATGCTGAACTCATTAATCCCAACACCTTGTTCCTGTACAAAAGCATTCCAGTAAGAATTCTTATGACCCATTAATGATCAATTGGTCCCACATGTTTAAATGTCAGTAGATAAAATGTTG
Organism: Intellagama lesueurii; assembly: GCA_037013535.1. Classification (NCBI taxonomy): domain Eukaryota; kingdom Metazoa; phylum Chordata; class Lepidosauria; order Squamata; family Agamidae; genus Intellagama; species Intellagama lesueurii. The sequence goes on from JBAJHW010000003.1 coordinate 106,791,031, forward strand.
TTCAATAGAAGTTTGGATTACTGAACAAACCCACTTACCCATAATGAAAATCAGCCCAACCTCCAGTTATGGTCTCTGGCCCCAACAGGAAATAGGAAAAATTATCAGTACATTGTGCACAGACAGCAGCATTAATGTTTAATGCTTCTGCCCTGCCAACCTCAGAGGGCGGGAATTAGTGGCCTTAAGTATTTTCGTTCTGTGTTTTTACAGCTGGGACATATTACTTCAGATACCCCTTAAACTGTATAAAACAAGTAGGTTGAACAAATATAAACAGATGTGACTATGCAGTAGGTTTTTACTTTAAAAAAGAAATCAGATAAATATTCTACACCCTTTTGACTCATATTTATACTAGCCTTTCAAAGAGAAATGCCTCTTCATACTGAAGGACCCCATGAAGTAGCTGTCCAGCACATTGCAACAAATTATTTCAAGCCCTCATTTGGAATGAATCTCAACACATTCCAGGAACCCCATAAACAAAGACAACATGTGCAATGTTAACTTTCTCTTTTATGCTGACAGCTTCCCTCCCCTCTCCTCTTCTGTATAATGACCTTCCTGCACAGTGTGTGTTGCCATAAAAAGAAACAGAGCCCCATAAAATTAGAGGAACTGTTTAATATCAAATCGTTTTATCTAAGGAAGACACAGACTCCAAGGTAAACACCAAAGAAAAACCACAAGAACTAACAATATTTGTTTTTGCTGCTGATTCTTTGACTTTACATTGTTCAAATAAACTCAGCCGAGATTTTTTTTTCTAGAAAGTATTGCTAGCTATACTTTCTAGAGTGTAAAAATGTTTGCCCAGGAATTCAGAATGAAAATTCAGAACACTTCTGATCATCCCCATTTTACAAAATGAAAATAGTATTTCAATATTTTTGCACTGGAACTGGAATGAGAGATTAAGACAAAGCCAAAACAGTTTTGTGAACTAAAAGAGAAAATGGAAGAACATAGTTTATCACTAGGCAGATGGCAACATTAATTGTGCCAGAAGAAAAGACTACATTTTACAGATAATGCTAAAGGGAAACTGTGGCTGATGATTTTGAATTACATTCAGTTAAACACAGCAATCTATCAGAAACAAGTTGGTGACATGTCTGCATTTGATTGCTATTGTCAAATACATGATTTTACTAAGAAATAACTAATAAAAAAACATTTATTAGAACAGACTTATTCCAGTTGATCAAACAAAAGACTTTAAAAAAATCATAGCTTACATAGTTTTACTAATACCGACTGTCATAATGAAGAAAGTGTTAGAAATCACACATTCCGCATAAACACAGCAGTTTTTCTCATAACAGCATAGAGCATTGAGAAGGTCACTAATACTCACAAAGAACACTACACTAGAACTCTTAACAATATATGATGCATTCAAAATTTAGGTACATCTACACAGACAAATTTAGATCTAATATAACATGTAAGTTTTATAAGCATATTATACAAGTGTTAAAGGCACTTAACAATGGCTGAAATTCTATTCCTTAGTATAGTAAGTTGCGACTAGAGTAGACCTATTGAATCAGTGGGGATCTGCTGAGTCAGCTCCTCCATAAGTTCTATTGATTCAATGGGCCTACACTAGTTGCAATTTACTATGCTAAGCAACAGAATTTCAGTTAAGCGGGGGGGGGGGGGGAGAGAAAAAAATGTGGCCTCAGCCAATCTTAAAATGGAAGACTGTCTCTATATCAGGTCAGATGAAGCAAAGGACAATCTGACATCTTGCATGTGAGGAAATAACAGAAATCACAGGTATTAATGCACGTTCATCCAAGTTAATTAATGAACTGGACATTTCATGGTGTCATTTGACTTTCTGAGTGGGCTGCAAGGGTGTAGGTATGAGTGTTTTCCAAGTAGACACAAAATACTGCAACAATAATCTATTACCAACTGAATTTCTAGCTTCAGCATCCATGGGAACAAAACAACGGCTTTGTAATGTCAGTAGGATCAGATTCAAATGCTGAGCTAAATTTCTCTAATCTGGCTAAAAACCCAGGAGAAGGAACAAGCGTGATTAAGTACAGCTGAGCACGCATAGTGCTGAGACCACTTACTCCATGATATGGTACTCACTGTTGGTGCTCTGCAGTAAAAATGTTTACCATCTGTGCCATTCCTGAGTTGCTATGGAAGTTTTAAAGTGCCATAAAGGAAGAAGGGGTGGGAGGGAAGGGAAGGGAAAGAACCCCTCCTAAACCAAAATGTTCCTGAAAATCAGCCTTTTACACACATTTCATGAAAACAGCAGCAAGTCATACAAAAGTGGCTGTGACCTAACCAGGGTGGCCACTCACAAATCACTAAAAAGGAAGATGAAAGACAACACTGACTGCATAAAATTGCTTATGCTAGTGTATACGTACAGATGCAGAATTACAATTATTTTTGTAATTTTAACAGAATTACAATACAGCTCACTGGAATGGGAAGGACAGCAGCCAGGTGACCTGAGTGCCTGGTAAGTCTTCTGTCCAGTTGGTCAGGGTGGATGGGTCACTTAAAGATCTCCAACCTCCCTCCTTATGGTTCTTTATCTTTAAATCAGACTTGGATAGGCCAACCCTTCAGATAGAGGACATCTTCAAATGGGGACTGTTCTCTGGCAGAAATGTTCTTCAAAAAACTAGGCATATAGTAACATGAGATGTAGTCTCTTCATGTTGAATTCTTAAGGAACATGAATAGAACTATGGAAAAAATATGTACATAGATTTTCTTAAATATGTTAAAGGGACAAAATGTTCTAAGAGGACTAATGAACAATTTTACTATATTTCAGCCTTCCTGTTTTAATATACTGATCCAGCATGCAGACATGAGTAAAACTGAGTACTTAACTGCTTCTCAACTCATGCAGTTTTGTTGAAATTTGGAGCTTTTCCCTGTACAACTTACAATATGTATTTGGTCCTCCTAGCTTTTGGCTAAGGAAAGGCACTGAAAATCACAACACTAATTGTGTGACATTAGAACATTAGTCCAGGAACCATGCCATACACTCTTTCTATGTTTTCCTGACAGAAAGCCAAGACACGACAAACAATAAATCAGCTTTCCCAATACCTGTTTGCTGAGCTAACAAGGCCATAAGGTTTGCCAAGCAAAACAGCAGCCCATTTATCCATTGAGTCAAACTGTAGGAAGCCACACCAGACTTCATTGATAGTATCTGAGATGAAAAGCATATGTTGCAGCCAAACCTTATAACCAAACCTAGAATTGCCCTATAGAACTTCTAGTCCACTGGGATAAATGCTGTTCACTGAACACACAGGCTACCCACCAGGACCTGAATAAACATCATACTTCTGCTGTCCACTTGAGACAATGACAACAATAAGGGTAAGCACCTATCAAACCGTACAGTTTATGGCACGTGTTTGGTAGGTCCTATGTTTGCAAGTCTACACCACAACCTACTACTTATAATCTATGTCACGAACTCCATGCCCATGAAAACAAATAAGCTTACTCAATCCCTTGAGTGTGATCCCTCCCTTCTCAGGGCATCTATTATCAACAAATGCAAACCCTAACAGTTAACACAACCCTTTGTTGCTGCTGATGATAAGTGCTGTCCAGATGTACATTTTAAATTGTGCCTTATTAGGTATGATACAGTACCTGACCTTCACGGCATCTGCTACTTTCAAGTGTGCCTTCTTGTCCTCTGATCCTCAAATATAACTTCAGCAAGCCAAAAAGGATCACACATTGTTCTCCATCAATGTCTTTGTGATAAAAGAAGTTTGAAGCAATTTCAGGTCAGTTAGGACTATAGCCTGCAATATAACTTTCATAATAAAGAAAGAGTACCGAACTTAAGAACATTCAAAACTGATATATGTGGAACAACTTCTGAAGATTATGAAAAAGAATGAAAAGAATAGAAACTATATAGAAAAGGATAGAAACTAGAGATGGGCATGAACCTCAGTGGGGAGTTTTGTGTCAGTCTGTATGCGTGGTGCCGCAGGTGCTGTGTGTTTCCTTCCCTGACTCCCTAGTCAACAGCCCACTCACCAGTCAGAGCACACACCCCTCCTCTTCCTCTTTGGCTGTTTGACCAGCATGGGTTTGCCTATCCTGCCTCCCTGTTTGAGTCGGTGATCAGCCAAGGAGGTGGGGCAGGAAAGCCTGCCCTCTTGCCAGAGACTGGTCAAACAGCCAAAGAGGAGAAGAGGAGCACATGCTGGCTGGTGAGTGGAGGATCCAGCCAGGGAGACGGGAATACGCAACATCTGTAGTGCCGCGTGCACAAACCAGCATGAACGTCCAAACCGAGGTTCATGCCCATCTCGAATAGAAATTAATACTCTGTTAGTGCACAGTAGCACACATGATGGTAACCAATGGTGTACATCATTGCACACTTCATATTCAAAACAGCATTGTGGCAATCACTTTCTCTACCACCATCTAGGCATGTAATATAGAAACTATGATGGGAAATGATTTTGAAATGCATAGAGTGCAATTTCTATTGGGAAAATTTGGTTAAAAGGTGCGAGGGTTGTATAAATGTAGCTATTCCTTTTAGTTAGTAGAGTATAAGGCAGAAAAACAACAATACAGAAACATGGAGAGATCAGCCCAGGCTCTTCAACAACATTCTCTCTCGTTTGCACACAAAACTAGCACTTTCTGAAATTCTTTAGAATGCTCCGTAAACTAAAGTATATTTGCTACATGATCTCTGGTGCTGCTTCCTTTTCTGAACCCAGCTTAAACATGGAGTATTTCTTGCTCCCTATATGGTAAAAAGCCTTTCTTGCAAAACCTTCAGCATCACTCTGCTTGCATGGAAAATTAATGCAGTGACCCTACAGCTACGCCTCCTTTCTTGGGGAATTTAATTTGTACTGAATGTTTCCAGTCTGTGGACCATTGTTGTGTTTTTCATATTTGTTGGTATATATACAAATTCAGTCTCTGTAGCCTTTGATAGTTTTACTGGTATTTCATCTTCTCTAGGTGATTTGCCTAATCCCCTTTTGAAGTGGCCCATGTTAATGGCCATCTTAGTGTATGATAGTGAATTCCATATTTGTCAATGTGCTGTATGAAGTTTCTTTTGCCTATATTGATTCTCCTATATATACCTTGAGCCTCTTCACAAGGATCACAGCCTGAAGGCCTTCAATTACACACCACTAGAGGATGTTGTCTAGCAATCAATGCATGATGCTACAGAGCCACTGGCCTGTCAATTCACATTCTAAAGATCACAGCACAATATTCCTCATCTGCACTTATATGCTACTAGAACATCTAAAATTACTCTTCCTTGTTAGTGAATGTTTGTATCAATGCGGACCTGTCAAACAGACAGTCCCTAGATTGTACATGCTTGTCAAACCATGCATGAGAACTGTAATATCAGGGAATATTATGTATCTGGTTGGCTGCATGCATGGATGATGGGCTACACATTTTCCAGAGATTGCAAGTCTTAAATCATTGCATACCCCTTCTGAAAATTACTATCATCCAATTGGAAAATGAGCATCTTAAAGCATCCAAGAATATACAATTGCAAATTAGCACTTGGGAAAATCTCTCACTTTGGATATAGATGCCGTTTAATCATTGCCTTGACCTTACAGTTTTTATTTCTTTAGGAAAAAAACCAAAAGAATTACACAAACAACAGAAATCTACTCATATTTGATGCTAATCTATAGTTAACCTTCTCTACAGCTTCCTTCACCCCGATTTTTATGTTAAGAAGTGTCAGTTCTGCCACAACTTTTCATTTTGAACAGTATGCATAATTATTCTGTTACTTCTCAGACAGAAACCAGAAATGTTTATTTCTTATTTAAGTCAGGAGTGCTTTGCTAAACCCAGGTTCTTCCTATTAAAAAGATCCTCCCATTTCCCAGTATCTTCTGTTTAATGCTACCCAGAATTACCTCAAGCTTAAAATAAATAAATAAATCTTCACCAAATTCCTCTGGTATTTTCCATTTGTGCATTGTCTCCAAATGCATACATGATTTTTCAAAAAGCATTCAGATCCCTAGAGAAATACCACACATTTTGACACAGATGTTTAAAACCTTATTATCACGCTTTTGATTTTTTTTAGTCTTACGCTAGAAATAAATTTTGCACAAAATTATCATATAAGGACAACTGCCAGAAAAGTGTTAAGGAGTGCTGTTACAAATTTGCACATGCATAATGTGCTCATGTGTTCAAGTATCGGATTATTAAAACACTCTTTTGTTTTCCACTTTTGTTATTACAGAACGTTTTGCTACATCCTCATCATTCCCATCTTACTTTTTCCCCCAAATGTTGTTGTTGTTGTTTAGTCGTTAAATCATGTCCGACTCTTCGTGACCCCATGGACCAGAGCACGCCAGGCCCTCCTGTCTTCCATTGCCTCCCGGAGCTGGGTCAAATTCATGTTGGTCGCTTCGATGACACTGTCCAACCATCTCGTCCTCTGTCGTCCCCTTCTCCTCTTGCCCTCACACTTTCCCAACATCAGGGTCTTTTCCAGGGAGTCTTCTCTTCTCATGAGATGGCCAAAGTATTGGAGCCTCAGCTTCAGGATCTGTCCTTCCAGTGAGCACTCAGGGTTGATTTCCTTCAAAATGGATAGGTTTGTTCTCTTTGCAGTCCAGGGGACTCTCAAGAGTCTCCTCCAGCACCACATTTTTATTTTTCCCAAATAAAAAAACCAAATGGCAAGAGAAAGGACCCTATATGAATTCTGTTATTTTACAATTTGTTATCCTAAATTTTGCTGAGCTTTGAACTGTTGTTTAGGAGATGGGAACAGGTATATTATATTTCTTATGCTAGCCTCCTAAAACAGTCTGTTGCTTTTGCTTATTTGTTTGTTTTTACTTTCTTTGAAAAGTAATGGAAAGCACAGCATGATGTCCAATAAACATAAAATGGGAAGTATAATACGGACCTACTACAAAATATTTTAATTCATTCAAAATATTTTTACCCTAACCATCATTTCTATAACAGAACCCAAAGAAAGGCCTTTGCTTATGATCACTTGTTATTCTTTTTCACTAAAGATGTCCATGAAAGGATTACAGGGTAAAGACACAAAACTCTTTTTCATGTAGCTGCTGCATAAGAAGAGTCCACAAAACAGTGACATCCCTTACAGCATTCAGCTATGCGTCTGAAAAATATAGACACAAAAGTATGCCTAAGTAGCTTGTTTAGGACTGGACTGTGCTAGAGTTCCATTTTGCATAGAGTGAGGACTGCTCTTTGTTAAGAAGGAAAAGTTACCTATAACTGCGTTTTTTCAAGTGGTCGTTCTGTGCACTTACACACCTGGGTTAGAATACCTCTGTGGTGCACTATCAGAATCTTCTAGAGCCAGTATGCCCAGCACTTTTTCCTCCTCCCAGCCTACTGTGCATACCCCCCTTTCTCACTTCAGTCCCAACCTGTCTGCCACAAAGCAATCAGTAAAAATTGTGATGAGCAGAGAGGTAGAAGGATTGTGTGAATGCACAGAATGGTCACTTGAAGTAACACAGTTACAGGTGAGTAATCTGTCCTTCTTTTTAGTCTTCTATGATTCACACACCTGGGTGATTAACAAGCACCTGTAGTGGAGATGGGGAGTCATGGTATCACAGAAGACAAAACCACTCTGCCAAAAGACCCATCTTTCTGGGCACAGACGTCCAGTCTGTAGTGTTTAACAAATGTCAGGTAGCAGCTTTACTGATGTCATATAGTGGTATATTCTTCAAAAAGTCAAATTATGTTGCTTCTACACTTGTACAGTGACTTTTAGGTCTGCTAGGTAAAACAACTTTAGCAATGTTATAAGCCAGTTGAATCAAATTAACCACCCATTTAGCTAATCTTTGAGATGAGACCAGAAGACCTTTATGAGGTCCTTGATAGCAAATGAAGAGGCAATTAGTCTTTCTGAATTCTTTTGTCCTAGATAATTAAAAGAGCAAATGCCCTCCTAACATCTAAATTATGTGAAGATCCCTCCAGCAGTGATTGTGGATCTTGGTAAAATGATGTTAACACTATAGATTGTGAAGTATGGAACACTTTTACCATCGTAGGAAGAAATGTCTGGAAATAGCTTCATGTTGTCTTTGTTAAACTGAATATATGGTATATGTCTGACCTAAGGGCGCACATCCCACTGGCCCTCCTAGCTGATGTTATCACAGCAAAAAAAAAAAAAAAGTTCAAAGTAAGACGTATCAAATTTACAATAGCCAAGGGCTCATATGGAGGACTCCTAAGTTTCAATACCACTAAAGATTAAGACCTTGACATTATAGGCCACTTAATATCAGGAAAACATTCATTAAACCATGATGAATGATCTTAATAGGATGATAAAAAAAGTTTCAAAGAAGGATGATTTATGGGTTGATCAAACTCAATCATCAATAAATAGACCTTCAATGAAGATATTGAAGCAAATATCTTTCAAATTTAGTAAAAAAAAATAACATCACTGTATTCAAGGAAACAGACACTGTCTCAGCTGAAATAGATTCTGTTAAGTGAAGGAATCAGCATCATGGATACTTATAAGCCAACTTTGTAGAATTTTTTTTAGCATGTGAAAGTATACACCTTATGGGTGAAGAATATTCCAAGCAGTCAACTTCAAATTTTTAATATCTGGGTAGAGGATCTTTGACTACGCAAAAGCCTTTGACTGTGTGGATCACAGCAAACTATGGCAAGTCCTTAAAGAAATGGGAGTGCCTGACCACCTTATCTATCTCCTGAGAAATCCATACATGGGACACGAAGCAACAGTTAGAACTGGATATGGAACAACTGATTGGTTCAAAATTGGGAAAGGAGTATGACAAGGCTGTATATTGTCCCCCTGCTTATCTAACTTATATGCAGAATACATCATGCGAAAGGCTGGACTGGAGAAATCCCAAACCGGAATTAAGATTGCCGGAAGAAATATCAACAACCTCAGATATGCAGATGATACCACTCTGATGGCAGAAAGTGAGGAGGAATTAAAGAACCTCTTAATGAGGGTGAAAGAGGAGAGCACAAAAAATAGTCTGAAGCTCAACCTAAAAAAAACTAAGATCATGGCCACTGGTCCCATCACCTCCTGACAAATAGAAGGGGAAGATATGGAGGCAGTGACAGATTTTACTTTCTTGGGCTCCATGATCACTGCAGATGGTGACAGCAGCCACGAAATTAAAAGACACCTGCTTCTTGGGAGGAAAGCGATGACAAACCTCGACAGCATCTTAAAAAGCAGAGACATCACCTTGCCGACAAAGGTCCGCATAGTCAAAGCTATGGTTTTTCCAGTAGCAATGTATGGAAGTGAGAGCTGGACCATAAAGAAGGCTGACCGCCGAAGAATTGATGCTTTTGAATTGTGGTGCTGGAGAAGGCTCTTGAGAGTCCCCTGTACTGCAAGGAGAACAAACCTATCCATTCTGAAGGAAATCAACCCTGAGTGCTCAATGGAAGGACAGATCCTGAAGCTGAGGCTCCAATACTTTGGCCATCCCATGAGAAGAGAAGACTCCCTGGAAAAGACCCTGACGTTGGGAAAGTGTGAAGGCAAGAGGAGAAGGGGACGACAGAGGACGAGATGGCTGGACAGTGTCATCGAAGCTACCAACATGACTTTGACCAAACTCCAGGAGGCAGTGGAAGACAGGAGGGCCTGGCGTGCTCTGGTCCATGGGGTCACGAAGAGTCGGACACGACTTAACGACTAAACAACGAAAGAGGATCTTCCCATTTTGGTAGATTAATAAATCCTCCTGTACCAGAAACTGAAAAAATGTCCTTGGCCATTAGAAGAAAGGAGGCAAACCAAGGTTGCCGAGGCCAACATGGGATCAATAGTATGACACTGTACGTGTCTTGCCATATTTTTAATCATGTCTGATGTATCAAGGGAATTTGTGATTTCATAATAAATTTGTCTAGTTATACTGTTGTTGACCACCCACAGTAGTTTGTTTTCCAGATGGGCAATATAAAAATCAAATGAACGAACGAACAAATGAACAAACAGTAGGACTCCCTGCCAATGTATCATGAACACATCTCCTAAAGAGCAGAGACCTCTCCCTTGCACTTCTGATTCTCTCTTGTTACAAAAACATCTATTTGCAGTGTACCCCATCAATCTATTAACAACTGCAAGGCTTTGACAAATAATTCCCACTCATGTGACTGAAACATCCTTCTGCTCAGGAGATATGTCATTTGATTAGAATCTCCACTGATATGAATTGCTATTGAGTAGTTGTGATGTGAAAGGCACCATTCCTAAATCTCCATAGTCAGTAAGAGAAAAGACATGAAATGTGTTGCTCCCTGCTTTTTTACATAATACATTGCTGTTGTGTTGTCCATTGCAACCTGCACAGCACTGCCCATTAGTAAGGGTAGAAATGCTTTCACTGTCTTGAAGATAGCCAGAAGCTCCAGATAAGTTTTATTTTTTTTCCTTTTCTGCAGTGGACCAATGAGCACGAATAGTTCATGAATCAGTGAGCTCTCCAACTGGTTGTACTTACATCTGTGGTTATAGTCCTTGAGGACTATAACTGAAAAGAGTTCCTATCAATTATCTTGCCTTTCCCACCATATTGGTTGGTTGGCTAAGTCCTTGGAAATTGCGACTCTCTGAGATCAGGAATTTCACTTGCTGTCAAAGACTGGGAGAAAAAGAGACTGCAAAGGCTTCATATTGAGTCTGGCATAGCTCATGACTGCCATAGTAGAGGCCATTAAATCCAACAACTTATGTATTAAGAAAAATGACACTGTTCTTTTCCATTTGAGTTGTAGTGTATAAGTAATAATCCTTAGTACTCTGTCTTGTGGTAAAAGTATTCATTTGCTTTGATGGAGTCGAATAGAGCTCCTATGTAAAGCTATCTTTGTGATGAAACTAAGAATGATTTCTCCCAATTCACTCCTAGGCCAAGATCGCTCAACAGATGTAGTGTGAATCAGATATCCTTCTGAAGAGTTTCTCAGGAATCTACCATCAGCAACCAATCATCAATGCTAGGAAATATAACAACTCCTCGGGTAGGCAGCTAAGATACTACCAGAGCTACACATTTTGTGAAAACTCTCGGGGCAATGGACAGACCAAAGGGAAGTACCCTGAACTCAAAAGTTTTGTCTGCAATTGCAAAATGCAGGAAACACCAGTGCATTAACCCAGGTATGTGAATCACAGACCAAGAAGAAAGCAGTATGGACAATCCTAAACATTCTACTTACAACATCATTAATGTAGGTAGCAGTCCTAATGTAATCTGTGAGCAGCTGTAACCTCTAACGTGGTGGCAGTTGGCGGGAGAAGATGGAACATTCTAGGTTTTTCTCTTTGCAGAAAAATCAAGCAAGACAACAAGCAGAGGTTTATTTATAGACACGACACAGGTGACAGCAGACTGTTCTGTATGAGTGCAATCTCATCCAGAACAGGCTGCAATCCCAATCCCTGATTGGTTTTTCTGATGACCAAATGAACTTTAGTCTTGTTTTCACTGAGTCTTAAGGCTTATCTAGACTACTGATAAACCCTGCAATATGCATAGGGGTGGGTTTTTATTTTTTTTTGGCTGCGATTTGGAAGTCATGTGACAGTCACGTGGTATATGAGTCGAGGTCTGCATCTCCTTGAAATAGTGGTTATGGCGTTGCATTTTTACCCTGCTCCTCTTAGGAAAACTTTTAATGCGTTTTAAGATGTGTTGTAGGGGGCTAGACAGGCTTTTAAAATTGTTTCATTTGAGGCTTGCCCACTCTGCCACTCACTCCAACTGCTGTGGTGAGGTGAGGGAGGGAGAGGGCTAATCTGCTTGTCCTTTTGGAAAGCCTATCAGCATCTGTCCCTTTAAGAATGCTCCACCTGTTCCCATTTGTACCCATAGAATACAACACAGAAATGAGGAGCGCCTGGCTTTACAATGGTGCAAAAACACTGATCCAAGCATGGATCCTCCTGAATCCCCATGATTTCAACATGGGATCTGCCCCAAAATACTGTCCAATCTGTGGATGGTTCCTTTGATTGAGATTGTTTTGTGGATGATCCTACATGAAACTCATCTATGCCTCTGATCCATTTTTTGCCCAAAGACAGTTCTTTGCTCCTCCAACCCTGCACTGGACTGGGCATGTCCTCCTCTTCCTCTAAGGCTCCCTGCACCTGCCTGTCCCTCCTTCCTTCCCTCCTCCTCATGATTCTTGTTGCTGCTGCCACCTCCCCCCACTTCTGGTGGTTACCCACAGAGGCGGGTGCGATTGTGCAGAGAGGGCAAGCGAGGGGACAGGGAGACAAGAAGCAGGGTGGCAGAGGGCGATCAGGCAGGGAGCAATTTATGGCAGGAGAGCAAGGCACATTGGGCAGTTTGAGGCATTAGACGGTGATTCAGCCCTGAGCTAAAATAAACAACCCTGCCAAGAGGTTAAATGACCTGCTTCTGAACAGAATAATGCGGGGGGGGGGGGTGTTTGCGAGATTCACTATGCAGCGTGTGATCAACTTTTTTAACATCGATGCAACTGCAACTGAACGCAATTCATATACCAGTTCTTTTACCAGTGTAATCTTAGTTTGTTCACCAACATCCTATCTGTCACTGTACTCAGACAGCAAATCAGGACTTCCATTTCCTTAGTCAAGTGAAACAAAAGATGAAGGGTAAGGAAAAATACAGAGTCTTGGGACTATTTTAAACAGCGCTTTCCCTGTAATAACTAGGCTCAACTTCATAAATGTCACCAACTAAATTTCAACCAAGAGAGCATTCCTCCTGACCTTCATCATTATAGTGCTACTTGCAAGAAAACATCTCTTGAGAATTTCAGCTTTAAAAGCACTAAATTAAAACATTCATTATTGTTTCTGAGAATCAAATTATTATATTCAAAACATTCCTGGGGGGCAGGGGAGGACAAGATATGGGGAACGTATGTCTCCTAAAAGACTAGGGCATTTTTAGAGCCATAGCAAGAGTATACAATTGCAAAAAGTTAAAAAATAAAACACAGATCCAGGTATAACTGGAGATTAGTGAGTATGCAGGAACATTAGTCTATCCTTTAAAAATAGATTTCAGTACCAGATAAGAAAAATGAGTTAGCATTCTGAACCACAAATATATCTATCATCTTTTGCAATAGCAAATATTATCCTTTTGTGTACTCATAAGAAGCCTCATGGGGAATTCAATGGCAAAAGCAATTTCTGGACAGACAAATGCTGCCCACCGGACAATGTGGTCAAAATAGTTTCATACAGGGGGTGGGTGGGGAGAAGAGATAGGAAAGCAATGCATCTAGAAGAGAGTCACAAGGCAGATGGCCAATTCCATTAATCTGACCTTATTTGTGCAAGGCCAGATCAACAGAATTGTTAAATACACTGACAAATCAAAATAATCCAGAAGCCCCGTAAATCTTAGATTTGCATATTTAGGATAGAAACACCACACAAGTCCGGTTTTCATCAATGATTTGTAATAACATTTGTGGTACCTATTAATCCTAATGGTAATTTATTCAAGACAAACACACATTCTTGTCTACATCTTAAGTGGAGATGGTTCTATCAGGCCAGAAACTTCATTCAAAATACTTAAAAGTGCATGGAAACATGTGGGGGAAAACAGAGTCTTTGTGTATCATCCCCCATGATCTCAGATGACAAGATGCAACACAAGCTTCATCTCTTGCTAATTAAATGAATTAATTAAGAGACTATTGTTGCAACTGTGTAACTGCTGTTCTATAGTGGCAATAACAACCCCACAGGGAGGTCTTTTACTACATTAAAATGCTGTCCTCCACAACTCCATCTGATATTATTAGAAACAGTTATTTGCGTCTTGCTGTCATATTAGTAGCAGCAGCAAATTATGGAAATATGCAGACCAGAATGGTCCCAGTATGAGATCAGGTTTGGTTTTCAGCCTCAGAGGGAACAAGAGCTGAAAATTCCAAAGTTCCCCAAAGTTCATTAATGGAACTGATAAATTTACCAGCACAGCAGCCATTTAGATGCTAGGTAAGGGTCACATATTTGCATACATTCCTGCTAAGCTGATACAATTCAACTAGATAAATTATCATATTAAGTTTACCCTCCTGAGTTAAACTGATGGAGTTCAAAATTGTTTTCGATGGTTGTCATTAATCGCTGTTACATCTTAAATGCTTGCTTGGAAATCTAATTATTGTGGTGTGCCAAGGGTCATATTAATAGCATTCTTAATGCTAAAGCCTTGTAAAAACATGTTTATTTTACTGATACTACTAAAGCTTAAAAGATTTAGGAGAGATAAACTACATTTATTATCAATAAAAAAAATTAACATGCATTTTGTATGATTTAAATTATGTTTATCTGTTTCATTTTCATTCTGTTTTATTAAGATCCCTAGTTAGGTTTCAGAACTATATAAATTAGTTGTCTTCTACAAGTCTGAAGGAAATGTTTAAAGAGTGCCAAAACAAAACGAAATAAAGGAGGACGTAATGCATGCTTGTAAGTTTTGAAATTGCAGTTTGTCCATTAAAATTTCTACACTAAAAGCAAATACTCAAATGAAATCACTATCCTTGGTTTTGTACTGCCTTTTTGCCACCAACTGAGCTTTGTTCATTCTCTCATTTCCTTTAGTTTTTGGTAATTTGCACACTGGGCCTGAACACTCAGTAGATAACTATATAATCTTTTCTACCTTACAATAACTTTGAGATCTTCTTTCCCCTCCTGGAAGATTCCTTTGCTGACTCTAGTTTCAATGCCATAGTTGGGAGGCACATGACAGTCCCAGCTCTTAGACTGTTTCCTGTTGGCAAAGAGGGCTGAGGATTCATTCCATCCTGGACCTTTGCATGATGGAATGAGCAAAAAAGACCAATACATGATTGCTGTGGCAGCAAGGCTCTGGCCAAGCTGGAAGACAATAGAACAGTATGGACAGGCTACAAGGCTGAATACTTCAATCTTTCCATTAATTATATCTGAAAGTGGCCTAGTGTCATTTCTGGTGATGCCCCCCTACCCAGTGGGGCAACAGGAACATCGTTTTCAGTGGTGATGTTCAGGATTGCGGGAACATCCACCCCGTTCTTCCCCACCATCATTCTCTGAATTTTTCTTATTTTGTTACATATATGAGATTAGCACTAGATCACCTTATCACTTTTTCACGAGTACAGATAGTTTAGTACTGATAGTTTAGTGCTGAATCACCTCTGGATGAGAAACATTGTTTAAAAAAAACTTACAATCAAAGCGGAAGCAACTCAGATAAAATAAAAGATGTTCCTGTTGCATTTGGCATTTCTGTACACATTAAAAAGAACTTTGGAATGCTGCCACTTTTCCAGTACACTGTACCACTCTTTGAAAACCAAGCTGCTTGACAGTGAACAATAAAAGCATTGGAAGAGGTGGGGCCAGAGGAAGAAGAAAAGAAGGGGGGCTGTGGGCTCAAATGTGAATTGCATTGCATCAAGTATGAACTCTGAACTCCCCGAATCAATCTGAAGCCCCTGTGTGATCACTGACTGCAAATTCAACCGAAATACAATCTGTGAATCAAATCACAATGTAGCCAATGTAGTTGTAGCGTTAGTTCACCAAGGCACTGTTTAACCATAAACTTTATTATTTAAAATATTTTTCCACGCCTTTCTCCTTAAAAAGGACTCACAATGGCTTACATCATTAAAAAAGACAATATTTAAAAGCTAAAACAGTAAGTATACAAATATTTTAAAATAATTAAACAAGTATTATATTAAAAACGGTAAATAAAATCAATACTAAAACACATTTAAAGCAACAGAGCACACCAATCTATTTTTTTTTTTAAACCCTCTCAAACCACCAGTCATTAAGGAAAAGCCTTGCTGAAGAGAAAGGTATTTGCCTGCTTGAGAAAGGAGAGGAATGACGGGGCCAGCCTAGCTTCCTGTGGGGAGGGAGTTCCAGAGTCTGGGAGCAGCCACAGAGAAGGCCCTCTTCTGTGTCCCCACCAAGCACACCTGTGAGGGTGGTGGGACTGAGAGAAAGGCCTTCCCTGATGATCTTAATGCCCGGGCAGGCTCATAGAGGGAGATGTGATCTTTTAGACAGCTTGGACCCAAGCCATTTAGGGCTTTATAGGTTAAAGCCAGCACTTTGAACCGTGGCCAGAAACAGATTGGCAGCCAATGGAGCTGCTATAACAAGGGATGTTCCCTGTAACCAGCCCCAGTTAGCAATCTGGCTGCAGCATTTTGGAACCTCTGGACTTTCCAAACACTTTCCAAAGTCAGCCCCACTATACAATGCAGCTACATAATCTAAATACAAAATACTGTATGTCTTTTTCTTTCTTCTGAATTATCCATATGCATTTCTTTAAATTTCACTATCTATCAAAATCCATAGAATCAACAAACAAATATTTCTTTGGTTGAGTCACAGCTTGAATTTAAAAAAATAATCAGTCCTTTTAAAAGGTTTTTTTCCAGTTCACTGATACATAAGACGTGTAAGAAAAATAAGGCAGTAGCAGACTGTTTTTGTTGTCTTACTTTGGGAGGGACAAGCAAATAAACCTTTTCATTTAAAGCTGATGTCCCTGTGACAACGAGAAATTATTGTTTCCCCAGATAGCATCCTTTGAGAACTAGTGCCAACATAGCGTTGACATGCGTCAATAGCACTGAAACGACGTATCTTTCATGAAAATGCATCTTTCATCCATTATAAATCTTACATGAAAAGGATACATATTTATTAGAGCCAAACTATTGCAAAGTAGGGATCCCACCCATTTTGGATTTCAGAATCAGTTCCATATTTACATCCATGGCTTAATAAATAAGAGAGGTCAGAGGGGAGTAAGATTATTGTGTTTACAGTTTTCATGAAAATGTACTTGACTGGAATGACAGGCACCCTTTTCTGGATCAACAACCACACTACCTTGAGTGAGGGCTGCACAATATTTCTGCCCCTAACAGCTGCCATCAGCTATAGGTTGGAAGAGGGCACAGGCACGCATAGTCTTGGACGTGTGCACATCCAGACACTCTTCAGAGCAACAAGAATTGGAGAATTTTAAACCTCTCTTCCTTGATCCCTGAGATCTGGGAAATGCTGGGAAGAGGGAAAGGCAAAAGGATCTGGTTTTTCCCCCACAGGTATTAGCTGCAGAAAAACACAGATCTTAGAAGTCTGATAGCTGTGCTTTTTCTGCATCCCCAGCTGGCAATGGGAAGTGCCAAGAGCAAAAGTGCTTTGGCTTTAGATAAAACTGGGCAGTAACATCCTTTCTTTTTTCTCTCTCTCCACCCCCAATAATTAATCAATTTGTCCATTCTCTTCCATTCATTAATAGCAACAAATGGAATGGAAAATGTACATTCCATTATATAGACACACATACATTGTGTGTACATACATTAGCAGTACTACTCACCACTGTGCCAAGGAACTGGATGCTAAAATTTCCACTTGCATCCTGTGAAAGGCACTGAAAGAAACAGATTAAGAGTTATTAGATTATGTTACATAAGCAGGTGCAATTTTTCTCCTGAAAATGGCGACAAGGTTATATCGTGTAAGAGAAATTTATATATTCTTTTTTTACTTATCATTGATCAAAGCAGGCATAAATCTTCAATATTCTGAAAATATTGAGAATGCTCATGAGATGCAAGGGGGAGAGAATGATACACACCATACCAAATAACTCGGAAGAAAGGAAGAATACAATAGTAGTAATTGATGATATTAACTCTCCTCTATACACTTCTAAAAAGATAATGTTCCTTATTAGAGGCAGATTCAGCTCCACTTTGCAAAACAAAGAAGCTCCATCTTTCTGCTGTCATGCACAAACCATTACGCAGTATTGTACCAGAGCAAACACAGACTATGGTAAGAGTAAATCGAACAAGTGAAATTACAAATAGCAAATATTCTTTCAGAGCTTCTTAAAAATGATTTCATATTGTTTTGTCTTGACAAGCGCCTTTGACACTTTAGGTTTACAGTAACACCACAAGACACATTATTCTGGCAGACAATAGCCTTCCCCACTGTCATTGCTATACTGAATTTAATACTTTGGCCAGGATAACACATGCATTATTCCTACACAGTAAACAGCATGGAACAAGTATTGCTAAGATGCTGTTTCTGTCATGTTCTGTCATATATTTTTTTTACTATTTTTATTTTTTTAATTTTACTTTATTTTGTTTCTTTTGCCTCACTTATTATTTGAAACAAATGTACACTTTCATACTTAAAGTTTTATTTAAATTGCTTAATTTGATAATTGATAATTGTTTAATTTAAAAGTGTATTATTACTTTATGTTTGGATTAATTTTGTTAATTTTGTTATTACTGTATTGTTTAACTGTATTAATTTGGTGCATTTTTTGTTTTTTCTTTTCTTTGACATGGAGTGGAAGGCTTGCCCCCCCAGCGGGGGTTCTTTGAACATCCGAGTGATTACGGGTAGAGGGAGATATGGCGATGGCACAGTTCCCACTCGTTTTAGAAGAACGGTGAACAGATGCCTGAAGGCTGTTCACTGTTCTGGCAGTGTGACCAACCGCCAGTCTCGAGGTAGTCAGACCAGCCGTCCCTCCACTCTAAATCTGGTGCTGTTGAACGCCAGGTCTGTGTCCAATAAATCCCAGATTATTCAAGACCTTATTCTGGAGGAGGACGCAGACCTGGCATGCATAACCGAAACTTGGATGAGCAGGGAAGGGGGTGTTCCCTTGACCCTTGCCTGTCCTCCCGGTTATGCTGTCCAGCACCAGGGTAGACTGGAGGGGCGGGGGGGGGAGTAGCCATTGTTTATAGAAATACTCTGGAGGTTATTCGGCGCTCTACGGTGGCGAAGCCGGGTCTGGAGGCCCTCCACGTGTTGATTGGGGCCAGGGATGGTATTGGGATCTTGCTGGGTTACTGCGCTCCCCGCGACCCAGCCATTTCCTTACCGGAGCTGACAGACTTTGTCTCCGCGGCACTGTTGGAATCCCCGAGGCTTCTGGTCTTGGGTGATTTCAACATCCATGCGGAGGCAGAGATTTCTGGTCCAGCTCTTGAGTTCTTGGAAACCATGGCTTCCTTGGACATGTCCCAACATGTTAACGGCCCCACCCACGTGGGTGGTCACATGCTAGACCTGGTGTTTTCCACTAAGCGGAGCGAGTGTGGTCTGATGGTAACTGACCTTGTGTCAGTTCCCTTGTCATGGTCGGATCACCACCTAATAAAATGTAACCTCTCAGTGGCTCTCCCTCCCCGCAGGGAGCATGAACCTATTTTAATGGTCCGCCCTCGAAGGCTACTGGATCCTTTAGGATTCCAGGATTCCATGAGAGGGATTCCGGCTGATCTGTCTGGCGCTCCTGTCAAGGCTCTGGTTGATGGCTGGCTTGCTGCCGCTACCAGGGCTGTAGACACGATTGGTCCTAAACGCCCTCTCCGGTGCAGAGTTCGGCCTGCGTCCTGGTTTAACCAGGAGCTTCGAGCTATGAAGCAAAACAGGAGAAGGCTAGAGTGCAATTGGAGACGGGACCCGACGGATTATAATCGGAAAGCTGTCAGGATCGCGACTAACCATTACCTTGCTAAGGTGAGAGCTGCTAGTCGAGCGCACTTCGCTAACCGGATAAGCGAAGCTTCAAATCAGCAGGCGGAACTTTTCCGTATAGTTCGCGATCTATCCGGAATTGGTCTAAGTGATGGGCCTCCTACTAGTATTTCACCTGACCAATTTGCAGCATTTTTAAAATCTAAAGTGGAGGCCCTCCGCCGGGATCTCTCTCCTTTTTTGAATACAGTGGATCGAGCAGAGATGTCCAGTGCTCCGCCTTGCCCAGTGAGACTTGAATTCTTTCAGCCTGTGACGCCAGATATGGTGGACAAGGTGCTTGATCGCTGTCGTGCCACCACCTCCTCTCTTGACCCTTGCCCGGCCTGGCTAATCAAAGCAGCCAGGCCTATAACAATTGAATGGGCCACAGCAATAATTAATGGGTCTCTCCAGGAGGGCAAGGTTCCCCTTGCCCTCAAGGAGACACTCATTAGGCCCATTAGGAAGAAACCAAGTTTGGCGGCGGACGAAATTGGCAATTATAGGCCCGTCGCCAATGTTTCTTTCCTTAGTAAAGTGGTTGAGAGGGTGGTGGCTGACCAGCTTCAGGCTCTTTTGGATGAAACTAATGCCCTGGATCCGTTCCAGTCGGGTTTCAGGCCGCGCCATGGCACAGAAACAGCACTGGTCGCACTGTTGGATGACCTGTTGAGGGAGGCTGACGGGGGCAAAATGTCTTTGTTGGTCCTCCTCGATATCTCAGCCGCCTTCGATACCGTCGACCACGGTATCCTCCTGGGGAGGCTCTCCGAGTTAGGAATCGGTGGGCTGGCGCTTGCCTGGCTCCGATCCTTCTTGGAGGACCGCCCTCAGAGAGTACAGCTTGGGGACAGTGTTTCGGCCCCATGGAGCCTCAATTGTGGGGTTCCGCAGGGCTCGATTATCTCCCCAATGCTGTTTAATATCTATATGAGGCCGCTGGGTGGAGTCATCAGGGGGTGTGGGGCTTCGTGCCATCAGTATGCTGATGACACTCAGCTCTACATCTCCTTTTCACCAACCTCAGTGGATGCTGTTCTGTCCCTTCAGTGCTGTGTGGAGGCTGTACTGCAATGGATGCAGGTGAATGGGCTGAGGCTGAACCCGGACAAGACGGAGGTCCTGAGGGTGGGCGGCCCCTCCATTGGTGGTTTGGGAAACTCCCTCTCTTTTGGGGGGGGTGACTCTCACCGCGAAGAGTGAGGTTCGCAGCTTGGGGGTCCATCTGGATCCGGCGCTCACCATGGAAACCCAGGTGGCGTCAGTGGTCCGCTCCGCCTACTTTCATCTGTGGCGGATTGCCCAGCTGCGTCCCTATCTTGATGGTGGGGCGCTCACCACTTTGGTCCATGCGCTTGTAATCTCGAGATTAGACCACTGCAATGCGCTCTACCTGGGGCTACCTTTGAGATTGATGTGGAAGCTTCAAATGGTGCAGAATGCGGCGGCCAGACTTCTTAGTGGGACGAGAAAACATCAACATATTTCTCCCACTCTGGCTGCCTTGCATTGGCTGCCCGTTCGTTTCCGCATTGATTTCAAAGTGTTAATGATGACATATAAAGCCCTAAATGGTTTAGGACCTCGATACCTAGCGGAACGCCTTCTCCCACCTAGATCTACTCGAATCACTCGTTATAGCCAGGAAAGACGGCTGAGGGGCCTAACCCCGAGGGAGGTCCGGAAAGAAAGAACTAGAAACCGGACCTTCTCGGCAGTGGCCCCTTGACTCTGGAACAGTCTTCCGCCTGGCTCCCTCGCTGGGTGTTTTTAAGAGCCAACTTAAGACCTGGCTCTTTAGGCAGGCCTTCCCTCCTGTCACTACTTGATCTTTACTATTTTTATTTTTCCGTCCTTATTTTTCTATTTTGATCTTTACCTTTCCATCTTGAATGATACTATTATTGTTGTTTTAAATTGCCGCTTTTAATTGCTTTTATGCTATTTCTATTGTAAGCTGCCCAGAGTAGACGTGGTCTAAATGGGCGGGGTATAAATGTAATAAATAAATAAATAAAAATATTGCTTCTAATTGGTGGCAATCCTAACAGTGTTTTCAAGGTATGTGCAATGTTCAAGCAGTGCTTTACCACTGCCCCCTCCCACAAGATTCCATGACTGAGTAGGGACTTGAGCCCAGATCTCCTGATTCTTTGTTTGACACTCTATCCACCACACCACACTGCCTTGTTAAGATATGATTTAATACTAATAATTTTTTAGATGCCAGAATTAACAGGGCTACAAAATCAAACTATTCCATAAAATTAACCCCAACCAAGCACTCACGATAAATCCCAAGTTTTTCTAAATATATACACATATTGTACACTTGCCCATACAGCTACCATATCTCCCCAGCCACATACATATACTCCAATAAAGAAGCATCGAGACGTAACACACCAACATATCAAGTATTGATCTTCAGCTACAGATGACAGGTTATGTTACATACATATATGGAGGGGCTTTTAGCTACTGAAATACAAAGTGACACTTGACAAATAATGCACATTATGATGTCCTAATAATAATTACACGCTGTCAAGTCAATTCTAACTTATGGTGACCTTTTCCAGGGTTTTCTAGGTATAAAATGCTCAGAAGAGGTTTACCAGTCCCTTCTTCTGGTGACACTCAAGACCACACAGGCTGGCTCCCCTGCTATAAGGCACAGCGCACTCCTGGTCACTGGATGCTCCATCTCACTGAGCTATCTACCCAGCTAAGCTATGATATTACCCAAGACAAATATGCATATTTGGATGAGAGAAGAGAGAAACTGAAGTAACTTGAAGGAATAAACAGGTGTTACTGGAGATGAAGACACAACAGAGCAAATTTGAAAAGCAGTAACACAGGGCCATGCAGCATTTGAGAAAGAGGTGACAGAAAATTGGAAAAGGAGAGACAAAGTGTTAATATTTGCCTATTTTTAAGAAACAGAGAAGTTTAGGATGCTGTGTGTCCTCACTCACAGGTTACCCTTCTGTGATATAAACTGGGAGCAGTGAGGCCCTTGCAGTTTGCTTTAAAGTTTGTACTACCTAAAACTTTCTGCTAGAATGCTTGGGGGAAAAGCATAAGGCTCTGTGTTCCTCTAGAGTTCTGTCTTAACTA
Source organism: Intellagama lesueurii (assembly GCA_037013535.1). NCBI lineage: Eukaryota > Metazoa > Chordata > Lepidosauria > Squamata > Agamidae > Intellagama > Intellagama lesueurii. Next base: position 106,813,844 of record JBAJHW010000003.1, read on the forward strand.
TTAGTAAAATGATAATGTGGGGAAGGAAACCAAGAAGGAAGAAGGAGCAGAGCAGACCCATTTACAGGTAATGCTATCTGACTGCAACCTAACCAAACCCCAGGTCATTCTTTCTGTAAAACAATAAAGCCCTGTTTTAAAACTCTGATTGAAAAGGAATGCTCAAGATGCTGCTTTAAGCATTGCTGAAATAGACAAACCACTACATGAAAACATGTTTATTGGTAGCCAGTCGCTTTCTAAGAAATCCTCTATGGCTGCATTTTATATAAATGAAGCAATACCTTTCCTGAAAAGTCCACCCACCAACTAATGGGTCGCTCACGGCACTCCATGCTGTACTATCATAGGAAAACAAAGGAGAATGAGCCAAGCCTTGACATGTTTCGACATAAATGATTAATGGAATGGAAATAAAATTTTATACAAAAATCCTGACATTTACGTGTATAAAGGAAACAGGAATATACACTTTTCCCCACAGACTGGAAGAAACACAATCAAGTTTTGGAAACTGCAAAAAAGAACAAAGGACCAGCTGCCTACAATGAAGGAACTATATGCCAAAGCAAACAGGTACAAACTACTTGATAAGCTGTCAAAATTGGTAAACTGGAAAAAAAAAACACCACCCATCCCCTTAAATGAAGGCCTTTCAAATTCACTGACATCTTGTCATGTAATACAGTGTTGAAGAAAAAGCTATTTCAATTCCTGAAAAAAGATATATTGTATGTGTATGAGTGTGCATGCAATGAGAAAGTGAAAGAGCGAGAAAGTGTACTAGTGTGCATTTGTCCTTATGTGTGAGAAACAGTGTGAAATCTGTATATGACTTCTACAGCAAAGTGACCTTTAGGAGTCAGATTCCATCATAACAGAATATCTGCCAAAGCACTAGTCTTATATTCAAAATTCATCCTATATACATACAGATATTAAGTCCTGGAATCTGGCAGAAGCGAATCTGGCCAAAAATAAGCCACCTGTGAGGTAAATAACTTAATTTATTTCTGAGGGAACTCCCTGTCAGTGATGAAAATCTTGCCTGTCATAAATCCTCACCAAACTTCAGATACTACAAATTCAGGTGACTCAACTAGGAGAAAACTAGAAAAGAAGATGTATGGAGATGCACCACAGGCAAAAAGACGGTGTAAAGTTCAGAACATCCTCCTCATAACTGTACATGTTTAAAACATGCATGAGCAACGTATAGGATTCAGAGGCCTCCTGTGCAGTTAGCTGCAGACACCAATATAGCTGTTCCACAAATGCCTTCCACTGCAGCTCTACTCCTGAAATGATGCTGCAGAAAAGGGTTTTGTAAACATCTTTTTCTGCTCCTTCTTCTCCAGCACACTCATGCCTGCCAAAAAGCTGTTGTGCAGAATCATTTATGCATGTCTTCTTTTCTACATACCAAAATGCCTCAGCACGGCTGATTAGCGGGGGAGACATGCAACAAAACTGCACATGAAGGGGAGGTTTAACCTCTCCCACTGATATGAGTTAAGACAAAGGGGATAAGTGTCCACACTGCCTTCGACCCACAGACTCTTTTCACATGAAAACTCTCAGGATTTGAGACTGGCTACTTCTGGTGAAAATGCAAGAAATGTCCACCAAGTCTAGAAAACGAAAGAGATGAGAAATTCCTCACTAAGCTTAGTGAAAAACAGAATTTCAGACAAAAAATATGCCATTAACAAAAAAAAAAAAAAAAAAAGAAAAGAAAAAAGAAAAAGGATGAGGTTTTTGACAGTCAACATATTTATTAAAAGTTTATATTTTTAATTACAATGCCAGAAATCCTGAGGGTGGAGGGAAAGGCAAGACAGCGGCGATGCTGACGCACCACATAGCAGCATTAGAGGAGGAGCACAGACGGCTATATCAACAAGTTTTGTCCTCCATAGGCCTCTCAGTCTTGACTGCACCTTTCTGTAAGTCATCACCATCACTTTATCAGCTGACAATTTTGAGCATACAGGAAGCATTTTCTAAGTGCATTATTTGGGTCTAGGTGACTATACCTCAATTGCTCTGAGACCTTTAAAGTAGGGGTTCTCAGACTGGGGTTCCCAGATGTTCTTGGACTGCAATTCCCAGAAGCCTTCACCACTTGCTGTGCTGGCCAGGATTTCTGGGAGTTGCAGTCCAGGAATATCTGGGGACCCAATGAGAACCACTGCTTTAGCAGATCACAGCTGGCTTAGGCTGTCTGTCTGTCTGTAACACAGGGCTGTTTTATTGGTCTTGCTTCAGACATTTTTCATCTTCTTTAAAGGGGCCCTTTTCCAACTTGGCAAGTCTTCTCTCACTTTTTTCAGGGCATTAGGGACTAGGGGCCTAATCTTTCAGAGGGCTTGCTCCCTGAAGAAGGTTGTGTGTTTCCTTACAGGGAAGGGCAGGGCTCCATCATACAGGGTCCCAACTAAATGACTCCCCGCCTTCTTCCTCAGATAAAAATGAGTATTGCCACCAGTGATGGGGACTCAAGTCACAGGACTTGCTGTCAAGTTGGACTTAAGTCGCACAAGTGACTCGACTCACGGTTTTTGTTTTTTTAATGACTCGGACTTGTTTCATGGGTCAGAACCCACCCACCCCTCTCTTTTTTAAGCGAAAAAAAGAGCTTCTTTTAAATAGGGACTTGGGTCTCAGGACTTGGTACCAAAGACTCGGACTCAGACTTGGGACTCAAACCCAAAGACTTGCCAAATTTCTGATTGCCACTATCCAGGCATGGCTTGAGGTACTTGAGAGGGCAAGTAAGTATCAGATTGTTCCCAAGAACTTTGGTGAAGGAGGGGTCTGGGCATTTACAAGGGAAAAGACATGCTGACTCTACTCTACAATTTCAACTCTACTCGCAGTACTGGAAGTGGGTACACAGCAGCCAACCCTGTCTATTTCAACTATTTCCCTGGTAGCAGTCTCATATCTGTTCCAGCACCTTTATTGGTTGATCCACAGTACAGTGAGTTCTGTAGGTTAGCAACTTGGAGATTTTTTAATCCCGCTTGAAGTCTGGGATACTATTGGTTTTATGCTGTTACTGGGCTTCCAATGATGTAGGCAAGGAATGAGATAGTGGTGACTGAAGCAGACCCTTTCTCACATGGTTCAGTACAGATTGTGCACAAATCTTGTGTCAATCTCCTTCTTCGGATGTGATTTCTCTTCCTCTGACTTGACCTCGCTCTCAGTCAGTTTTGGCAGAGACTGAGTCTGGCAAATTGGCTACAAGCCACCAAAGACAATATTCTGAAGTGCAGACAGAGAGACAGATAGAGAAATAGAGATATGTTTTGCACTCGTGTTTCAGAAGCATGAGAGAAAGAATAAGGACAATGAGGAAGATAAAGATTCATATAATCCTAGGCCTGAAAAGGTGGACAGCAATTGCTCCATCTGAGTGACTGGTTTTCTCATTTATGTGAGCATGATATAAGAGAAGCAGCCTGACAGAGGATGAGTTATTGGATTTAGTATTTCAGATTTGTTCTGAATACACAGGTATGGTGTAGCTGTATTATGATGAGACTTTCCACCTCATACCATCTCCTTTGATTCAGTGATCTCCTTGGTCCATCATCTGAGTCTGAAATGAAACACTGGCTCTGGCTTTCATCTCCATTCAGTTCACCAGGAGGATTTTGACCTGTTGAGCTTTTATTTTGCAGATCTCATTTTTTCTTTGGCAGGTCCTTGCTCATGGGCTGTTTTATTTTTTTGCTTGACTTTTGTGTGTTTTAGTACTTTCCTAGACTGGCCTGTGAGGCGACAGACAGGGCTGGGTGGAAGACTGCATCATTTGTATGATTTTCTTTTTATCAGGGCTGCTGGCTATGGAGACTGTGCAAGGTAGCTACAGGATTTTTGTGCCCTGGTAGAAGAGTCAGTGGTTCCCTCAAAACTGAGGGCCTATGATGTGGTTAACCCTTTTTAAGGTATTGCATTAGATTCAACTCATCAGGTTAGGGCTGCCCAGTTGACTTAACTCTAAAAAAAGTGAAAGCTATAATACAACCTCAATGCAGGATGGCAAATATGGATCAGTTTTTACTTAACTACTGAAAGCCACAACAGGCAACAGAGTTGTTGCTGAAGAGCTGGCACCTCATTAAAAGGAGAAAAAGAAAATAGCAGGAAGTATCAACAGGTGTCCTGGAAAAGTCCACTACCTTCTCCCCTCCGTTTAAAAACATGTTTGAATCTACTGTTTGCTGTTCTTCTGTGCTGTGCTATGGATAGATTCTTACATACATACAACTAAATTAGCCTACCAGAAAAAGGATAGTTAAGAAAAGCAGCTTTTGTAAGGTTTCAGAGAACTCTTGTGAGGCATTAATCAGAGTTTAGAATATGTATTACGTTTAAAGAGAGAATGAATTGTGAAACAACCTAACGGGGGACACTGACTAATTCCTAAACATTGACTCTTAATTCTAATCCCACAGAAATTCTTAGGCCTAGTTTTAATTCATCATTAGCTGGTGCCTCTAATTTTATTCAAAGAGAAGTCTCCCCATCATACCCACTCCTTCAGACAGTGACTTGACTCAGAGTTGGCTGATGAAGTACCATTCCCACCACCCCTGTCAAAGTATCTCTTGTTGGAACTCAGCTTCAGTTTCTTAACCTTCAACCTATTCAACCCTGCTTTCAGAGAGCCATACAGGGATATTATTGAGTCACAAATCACTGGATGAAAAGGAGAGTGATAACTGGAAATTATCAACACATTGATGGCACCTTTTTTTCAAGCCTATCACATCTTCTTCCAGCAGTTTATACAGATTTTAAAAAAGTAAATGAAAGGGCACATAAGACAGGGCAATTATCCACTAGCATCTGAAAGGTAGTTTCTGAACCCAAAAGAGTACCCTTTATTCCCAGTTGCGCTAAGTACTATAAAAGGATACCACAGTCCATGCTGTTGATGGACAAGGAGAGTTACATGCCCTCCTGTTGACCAGTAAAGCTCCTGTTACACCTCTGGAAATGCTCATAAGGGGTTAACACCCACAGACTGGCCTGCATTAATCTGAGCTTGTCCCCACTGCCTTCAACAGAAGCTAAGTATGTGCAAATATATCCTAGTCTACATTCAACTTGACAAATCTATAAAAATATAAAAACATGAAAATCAGTAGCAGAATTATTTTTACCTGTACTGTTCTCTGAACACCATCCACATCAACGGACAACAGAGGTGAAGCCAAGTTCCACTCACCAGTCACACTAAGTTTTATCCCATCAATTTCCACCTGTTGTGACATAAAAGAAAACTGTTACCATAAAAGCAGACCAGAAACAGATCTCAAGTTCATTACTGCATACAAAGGAGCAACCATATTAAAACAGATGGCTCCCAAGCAACCTGTCATGTTTACTGCTTCTGCCACAAAAGACAGGGTCTAACAACAGAGTCTTTGTAGCATCTCTGGGGAAGAGGTGAAGGACCTGTGAACAGCTGCCTGTGGAGGGCTGTAAGTAATTTCTGCGAAGGAGCAAAACAGCCATTCAACTTTTAAATTGTATCTGGACATGCTACATTTACTGTAATTAGACAAGCAATGCATATGAATTCCAGTGACACTTGGCAACCTATACAACAAGCCTTGCATATAATATGCTCTCCAAGGACCAAAGAAGAACTTCTCCCATGATTTAATGAAGGGGTTTAAATATTGTTTTTTTTAATTAATATAAACCAGTAATTAATCTCAAAGTTGAGTCAAACTTTCCAATTTCTGTCATATTATTCCTGCAGTAGCAATATTAGGCCAAAGAAGGTGGGGCGGGGAGGGAGGGAGAAAGGTAAATGCCTATCTGTCAGCTAGACAGAAGTTATCCAGGCAGATACGGAAAAAAGGCTGTTATGCTGAATTACTTCCCTATTTTCTTTATCTTCTTGTTTGTTTGTTTGTTTGTTTATTTATTTATTTATTAGATTTATATACCACCCATCTAGAACGTGTCTACTCTGGGCAGTTTACATATAACATAAAAATAAACTAAGGTAAAATCCAAATTAATCACAAAGTCCAAGATGAGGAAAGGAAAAAAGAAGAAAGAGAGAAAAGAAAAGGAAGATAAGCTAGGTAATGGCTGTAGGGAAGGGACTGCCTGTATAGCCATGTCTTCAAGCTAGTCTTGAAGCCTTCAGCGAGGGAGCCAGGCAGATCTCTACAGGTAAGTTGTTCTAGAGGCGAGGGGCCACTGCCGAGAAGGCCCGGTTTCTAGTTTTTTCCCACCGGTCCTCTCTTGGTGTTAGGCCCCTCAGCTGCCTGGCCTGACTGGAGCAGGTGATACGGGTAGAACTGGGCAGAAGAAGGCACTCTGCCAGGTATCAAGGGCCTAAACCGTTAAGGGCTTTGTATGTAATAGTTACATCTGGGGACCCAACATTGAGAATGACTGCTACAGAGATTGGGAGTATTTTGGAATAGACACGGATGCACTTTAAACTGGAATCTTTCCTTACAGTGCTCCCATGACCCTTCCACATCCTGGCCTGTTCAAACTAGCTGGAACAGGGGGAGAAGGTTGAGCAGATGGAAGGCAGAGTATGGTGAATGCATCTTTATGTAGTAGGTAGTGTTTACCGTTCTGTAGGTGCATCTGCTCCTGAAAAAGCTTTCTATGAACCTGGAAATTCATATCAACTACTACCAGACTTCTCATAACCCTTCCTTTGGGCAAGGTGCTTAAGAGGGTGGTGGTTCTGCAACAGCAGGCAATTTTGAAGGATTTTATTCTGTCTTAATTTGGTGACAAAATCAAATTGACGAAAGGCACAGATGAAGTGTAACTGTAGCCTTATTCAGACATTATAACCTAAATCCATGCAGAACTTGAAGTGTGGCTGTGACATGGAGAAGCAAAATCCCACCACTCCTCATCCCCACATTTTGGAAGTCAGGCAGGCCTTCATGTGTTCACAGCAAATGTTTGTAGTAGACATGGAATATTCATATTTGTCTCCCACAGGTGCCTGGGCCGTTTGGAGCCCCCCCCCCCCCCAACGAGAACCAGCCAGTCCACTTATCACTCACCATGCAGCCGTCATCATTCACAATGTGCCAATCGCAGAAGTAGCCTGGCTGGCACTTCCCAACCTCCCTGCACAGCCGACCACTCTGGCGAGGGGGCGGGATATTGAGTCTCCCTGCTCAGCTGCTGAGTGGTCGGTTGGGCAGGGAAGTGCCATCCAGCTACTTCTGCAATTGGCGTATCATGAATTATGATGGCTGTGCATGCCACACAGTGAGTGGTAACTGGAGTGGACGGTTCTGGGAAGAAGGTCCAAATGGCCCAGACACCTGTAGTGCCAATATTCATATTTGTCTCCATGATCAGGAGCCCTGCCTTATCAAAGGCAGCAATAATAGAAATGCAGCATTCAGTAGGATGTGCTTACAAGCACCACTGCTTATGTTTGTTGGGAATATGTGAAGGTCTGCCTATCTTCTGAGTTGGGTGGTGACGAGGGCTGAGCTTACATAATTCCCCACCAACACCCAACCTGGATCCCAGCTGTAATGCCTGAATAAGACTCATATTGATCTTGCTTAGTTTTTCATCAGCTTTTGATAATGGTGATTATGGTATTTTCCTGGATCATCCTTACAAGCTGGGAGAAGAGCGTTTTGTGGTTCCACTTTTAATTTCCAGCTAGTATTTCAGAAAACAGCCTTGAATAACTGTGCCTCAGTACTATGGTAGTTACTTCATGAGATGCTATGGAGTACCATCTTCTTCCCAGTGCTGTTTAACATCTAGGGGAACTGGGGAACAATCATTCAAAGATATAAAATGAGCTCTATTTCACAGTAATACCAGAATCAGAAACTGCTGCACACATTCTAAGATGGTGCTTGGATGCAATGAAGAGAGGGGAAACCTGAGACTGAATCCCAGTAACATAAAGATATTGGCTGAAATCCAGTCCTAGGCTGATGACATCATTGGCTGCAGTGGTTTTACAGAAATTAAAAAATTCCAATTCATCCCCTCCCAGGTCCTGAGCCTCTTTTGGATCCCTTTCATCATGGGGAAACCACTGGCAGCTCCAGGATGGGGAAAGTATTTAATTTCTGAAATTCACTGCTGTTCAATTGAAGTAATTTTTGGGGATTAAAGACTCCTGCAACCCTGCAGCCCCCAATGGCTTCCCCATGATGAAAGGGGTCCCAAAGGAGCCTCAGGACCATAATAATAAATTTACCATAATAAATAAATAATAAATTCACCATAATAACATATCATTATGTTATGAGAAAAGAACACAAAGGGGTGATATGTTAACATTTTTCAAATATTTGAAAGGCTATCAGACAGAGGAGAGGCAGGATCTGTTCTCAATCATCCCAGAGTGCAGGACATGCAACAATGGGCTCAAATTACAGGAAGCCAGATTTCGATTGAATATCAGAAAAAACTTCCTAACTGTTAAAGCAGTAAGACAGTGGAATCAATTACCTCAAGTGGTAATGCATCAAGAGAAACTTAGACAACCACCTGACAGATATCCTTTGATTTGTATTCTTGCATCGAGCAGGGGGTTGGACGTGATGGTCTTATAGGCCCCTTCCAACTTCATTATTCTATGATTCTATGATTATGGATGTTTCAAACATACTTATGCTTACAGAGCCCCTTCTAATATAGCATAGACTTTTGTTATCATGTGCTATCAAGCCACTTGCAACTTATGGCCACCTTATGAGTGAGTGGTTTCAAAAAGCTGTTGTCATTAAAAGCCTGGTTCAGGTCTTGCAGCCTAAAGGCTGTGACTTCCTTTATTAAGTTAACCTATTACATATTTGGTCTTCAACTTCTCCTGCTCCCTTCAATTCTTCCCAGCATTATTGTCTTTTCTAGTGAGTCTTGTCTTCTCATGATAAATACAGATTAAGTTATATAAATAAATCACCAGGAATGGATGCAACACCAAAACTGCTACTTCATGTGACAGAGACTAGTGCCAGCAAATATGGATACTGAAACAATGGCTCTGTGAGCCCTGCCAGCCCTTGCCAGATCAGCAGGTGCTCCTTTTTCCATCCTTTGCTTCATAAATGAGGATGTGGGTGTGTGTAACAAAACTGGGTTTATTAAAACAAGAGAGGTATCAACAACTGTAACAGCTTGGAATTGTCCCAGACTAGTTTCAGACACTGTCTGGGTGTCAAGTCCCATGTCTGTAAGTTTTGAGCCTATGGCCCCTCCAGTTAATACTACAAGGAGGGTTTTCCTCATAGTTCTCCTCAACAGTGTCACCCCTGTTGAGCCACCCAATGGGTTCCATAATGGGGAGGGCTTATATGCCCACACTGAGGGCAGCAATGCTGGTCTTTGGCTCCTGCTCCCCCATAGATCATTGCCTGCTGAGCCTGACAGGCTTGCTGATGCTTCCTCCATCAGCATTGTGCTTGGGTTGCTGTTGGTTCTCAAGAAGCTCTCTCCTAGCCTCAGCAGCAACTCTCCTTCCTCTCCCGTTCAACCCAAGAGGAAGGACATGGATGAGGGTGGGATTTAAGGTGCCTCTCCACCCCATCCTTGGGCAGCTGGAGCTGGACCAACACCCCAGTCCAAGGATCCTCCTTATAGATGTACTCCCAGTCTCCAGGTGGCTCCAAGTTCTACATCCAGGTAGTAGACCTCTTCCTTTGAGTTCTCTATGGTGTCCCACCAAGAACACTGTTCCTCCCATTCCTGTTCCTCTACTCCCACATCAAGGAGTGAGTCCCCAGTCTGTAAGGCCTGTTCAACATTTCCCGTCTTCTTTTCTACATTTCTCTCTTGTTTCTGCCTCCTGTCCCTCCATTGACTACCATTGAAAGTTAAAATGTGCAAAAGCAGGATAACAAAAGCAGAAAAACAACTGAATATTAAGATATCAGAAACAATGACTACAGAAGAAATATTTAACTCAAATGTTAAAAATGGGAGACATAAAAATTGCTAACGATTTTCTATACTTCAATTCAAGTATCAATCTAAATGAAGACTGCGGTCAAGACATCGGAAGAAGGGTGAGAGTTGGAAATGCAACTATGAAGCAACTAAAAAAAGATCCTCAAATGTAAGGATGTATCATTGCAGAACAAGGTCAAGATCATACCTACAACTTTATTCCTGATTACTATACTTGGATATGATTAATAGACAATGAAGAAAGTTGACAGGGGGAAAAACATGCAACCATATGAAATGTAGTGTTGGAGGTGAGCTTTACCATGGAGCACCAGAAAGAGATAGAAATGGGTTCTAGATCAAATGAAGACTCAGCTCTTACTAGAAGCTAATGACTAAACTGAGGCTATCATGCTTTGGATCTGTGATAAGAAGACAGCCATCACTGGGGGGAAAAGAAAGAAAACAATGCTATGAATAGGTGGAGGCAACAGGAAAAGAAGAAGACCAAATATGAGATGGATTCACTCAATAAAGAAAAACTTCGCCTTTAGTTTTCAAAACCTCAGCAGGGCTGTTTTGACAGGCGTTTTAGAGATCATTAATTTTTAGGATTGCCACAAGTCAGAGGTGACTTGATGGTCCATAACAATAACCATCCATGTGTACTTGCATTCCTGCAAAAACAGAAATGGTGTGTAGAAAGTTCAGAAAGGAAGAGGGTTTGAAGCACTGCAGTGCTGTTTTACCCTAGAGGAGACTAGCAAAGGCAATAAAACCCAAGAAAGAACAGCAAGTAGAGCCCACCACACTGGAAGTTATAACATTTAAAGGAAGGGAATATTGCCATAAAACTTAACAATGGTAAAATGCATTATTTGCTTTCAATTGTTGACAGAAATGGCATCACTTTCACAAAAAAGACACAGACTTCTGTTTTGCAGGTAAAATGGAAGGTCAGCTTTAAATGGCTTTGAAGTGATTATTGGTACAACCTCAAAAGGAAGTTCAAGTACACGGGGTTTAAATCTCATCAAAAAGAAGACTTCTTTTTTTCCTTTTTGAAAACTTTCCTTTTGTTCATATTTGCACTTACTTCTAAAAAAGACCCCGAGAGAGAGACCCAGTCTATGCACTACATATCCTGAGGAAAGCTCAGCTACCTATTTATAGATCTTGCCCTTTTCTACCAAACCAGATCAAGTGTTTTATTCAGTACATGACTGCAGGAGAGAAACTCATTTGCTCTGAGTGTCATCAAGGCAGCCTTTTACCTGCTATGAATGAGACCAGAAGGTTTTGTGCAATTGCCAGGCTCCTGCTCCTGCATTTTTTAAAAATAATGTTGTGTGCAGTACCAGGATCCCTCTCCATTTTTTGGAACATTTTTAGCATTGGCAGACTAGGCAGACTAAGAACAGGGAGGATATCTGCCTTCTCTGCTTTCAAAATGACATCCTAACTGCTTTATTATACGACGATACACGCAAATAATCAGCAGGGGTGGCACTGAAGTATTTTTAAATGCTAGAGAACAGGGGAACTATGGTGCTCTCGGTGGAACTGGCATTAAATTACATGTGTTGCAGGTAATAAAAATGCATTTTAAAGAAGATTAAAATTGGTCTTGTTACTCTTCTGGATAAAGCAACGACAGAGAAGCAATTGGGTTGTTGTTTTTTTAACCAAAAAAAAAAAAAAAACCCTAAGAGGGCTTCCAGATGGACAGTTCCTAGAGCTAGCAGAGTTTTTTAGTTAAAAAAATATTGGTTGCAAGCCTGTCACTTTAACACTGTGTAAGACTAATTTCATCAGCCACAGCAATTTTGGGGAAATTAAACATTTGTTATCTCCCCCTCCCCAAGGTCCCAAGCCTCCATTGGGATCCCTTTTGTTGTGAGGAAGCTATTTTTAGATGTGATTGGATAATCTGTTATTTACACCTCTAATGTAATGTGTAGCTGTTCTTTGGATTTTGGCTGACAGTAAACATTGCAGAACTGCTTTTCCCAGCTAGATATCTAGGATTATCATCATCCCCAGGTTGCATGGTCACATGGTTGCATTCAGGCTGCACTGATGAGAGTTGTAGTCCATGATGTCTGGAGGGCATAAGGTTGGGGAAGAAGACATAAAGAATCAGAACAGTGTATCAGCGCCAATGAATTTATCTTATTACATGTGTGTAGGGAGTCGGAGGATGAGCTCCTTATTTTGATTTTAAGATAAATGATATGATTCTCCCAGTGATCTTAAAGACCATTTAAAATTTATAGTTTAAGTTAGAGACAGCAGTTTTAGCTAAGCCTTCTTGAAAAGAGCACTAGATTACTGAAGACAACACACTGGGAGACCAGTGATGGTATCTCATTCCTATTTTAAAGAACCTTGCGGTGGGGATGGGAAAGTGGGGAGACACAGGCCCACAGAACTGTACCATCTTCTCACAGTGCACCACTAAACTACTTCTTCTGTAGGAAAAATAGCATAGGACTGAGCAAGCCTGTTTTAACTTGGCTTTGCAGTCACACTTCAAAGGATGTATCAAATAGGTAACTAATAACGCTTAGTGCCTAAAACAAAGGTGCCATGTTGTTCTATCAATTAGATTCTTATTGGTTTCTGAAACAAGTATTTTTCAACTGAATAAATCATGCTGCATGATTTACTCAGGGCAAGGGAGAACAGCAGTTGCCCTCCAGATGTGTGATGGCAACTCCCATCAGCCCTTGTCAGAACATATGATGGTGAAGGTTGATGGGAACTGCAGTCCAACAACATTCAGAAGACCACAGTTGCTCACTCTGATTTGGAACATAGAAGTTCATGACGACAATGATCTCATTAGCCAAAACTTTTGAATATTTTTGATAGAATAGATTCAAAAAAGGCTTTGAACAGGTGCCAACTGCATTTTTGTAATAAGTTAATATCAATGTCATCACACTCATATCATAAAGGTTCCCTCACTTAGGAAACTTTACTAGTTTGATGCTAAAAGGAAGTATGTAATCCCACTCCGGTGCCAAATTTTTCTAGGGTGTGCACACCTTTTCCTCTATATTTGCGTAAGTTGGAAAACTCTGTTCCAAAGAGCTTATGGAAATATTTTCACATTAGCTTTTTATCTACTACTAATATAATTAAATATACTGAAGGTTAACCAGATCAAAGTACCAGTGTGGAAAAAACATTTGATGAAATTAATTACTGTTGACTGGTTCTATCTGATATGAAACAGAAAGTCATCAATGGCAAGTGACTGAAATCTAGTTAAATTTTCATTTCAGAAGACATGAAAGAAGTAGACGGATGGTCAGATTACTCTTTGCAAAATACTCCACACATTCACAATATAGTATATGAAGAGGGGCTGAAAACACACACACATTACATACAAGAAAAAGGTTTTACAGTGAGATGCTGAAACAAGCTGAATAATACTTTTCAAACAATGAACCAGTGGTGTCAGACTTAGAAATGATACCACTGGTACCAAAATAAGAACGACACCAAACATAGAGTACAATATTTAGTAATGTGCTGTCAAGTTAGAACCAACTTATAACTGCCCTAACAGGGCTTTTAAGGTAAATGAGATATTTAAGGAGTGGCTTTACCAGCTCCGTTCCCGCAGTGAGTTTCCATGGCAAACCAAGGATTTTTTGTGTGTGTGCAAACCAAGGATTTGAACCCTGGTCTCCAACGTCCTAGTCCATCACTCTATCCACTGCACCACACTGGGAGATTAGGATAGAAAAAAATGTACAACTTAGATACTAAAGGCAAAACTATCACTATGAATTGAATGAAGCTATTAGTCTAGCGCCATGCACTTTTCTAAGCAGAATCTTCTCAGCTAAAATATGGGTGCAATAAGGGATGGATATTTGGACAGATATATAGTCAGAGACAGAGAAAGATGTAGTATCTATAGAAAAAGGTATTTGGAGTCTGATCTAGTTTATCTAATCCAGGTGTTCTAATAAAAATGATTTTATTGTGACTTTTACTTTTTTATATGCAATTTTAATTCTTTCATGCAAGCTTCATTTGAGGTAATATTTCATAGTTAGAAGATCTCTGCCAACTTTTCCATTGGTTTGCAATTTGGACAAACAAGAAGACATGTTTCCAGCTGTCAGGTTGGAAACTTAAATTTACTTGCTCACTCCCATGGTATACGTACCAGAAAGTATCAGAGTCTCCGAAGTGCTTGCAGAAAGGTTTAGACAAAGGGCTGAATCACCAGGTGCTATAGCATATAGTTACCACACAGAAGCTAAACTGTAGTAAAGGGAGCAGCTCTGATTCTCCAATTCCCTTCTGGCACCCAAAGTTAAAATTCCCATGAGGCAAAGTGAGGCAGCCACCTCTGGCACTAAACCACCAAGGGTGACAAATTTGTTCTGGATTGATTGAGAGAGAAGTTGTCCTTTCTATTCCTGGACACCTGGACTATGATGGTGACCGCAGCAGTGCCAGCAGCATCTAACTGTGGCAGCTCCACTTTTTTTTTGCAAACTGTTTGTGATACTGATGGAAAAAGACAGGGAAGGGAAGGAGGGAGAGAGAAAAAACTATGCAGCCATGCTAACAACTTGGTTTGTCTGTTTGTCCCCCAACTCTCCACAGAAAGGACAGGGGAGAAGCCAGGGGAAGCACCAATACACTGTGTCAGAGTTCCAGCCTGGGTACATATCTTTGGCTTCTTTTAGTAAAGCAAGCAAAGCTGGGGCATTTTGCTGCCCATTTCCCATTCCCAAATGTGAATGGAAATCAATAGTGGTGACAGTGTACAAAGAGATCAGAAGACTTTTCTTCTTCCCAAGGAGGACTTTGGGATGAAAAAGGGGAAGAAATCCTATTCTGCTTTGGGGAGCTTGCTTGGAACTTCCCCTTTATGAAAGAAAGAAAGAAAGAAAGAAAGAAAGAAAGAAAGAAAGAAAGAAAGAAAGAAAGAAAGAAAGAAAGAAAGAAAGAAAGAAAGAAAGAAAGAAAGAAAGAAAAGAAAAGAAAAGGACCTTGTGTAGTGAGGGGTTCTAATGGGATGAGGCAGAGTGACTTGATCCCCAAGATGAGTTATGTTTGCCTAGAAGTAGGCTCCAGTAGTCCATCTCCCTCCCCATGGGATTCCGAAGTGAAGGGGCCATGATAGGAGCAAATGGCCCACATCAAATTCAATAGGATGTGCATCTCAACTGTTAAAAAGTGCATCAGACTGAGATGCAAGGCAATGGAGGTCTTTGACTTTCAAACAGGAATAGCACTGGCTGTAACCTTGCATCATTACTGGGGAATACCTCTCACTGAAATTACCTCTCAGTAGATATGCATAGGATTCAACTGTAAAACTGCAATCCTATGCACATGTACTTGCAAGTAAGATTTCCCTAGGGCACAGTACAATTTACTTCTGCACTCTAGGATGATTGAGAACAGATCCTGCTCGTCCTCTGTATGGCAATTTTTCAAGTATTTGAAGAGCGCTATCATATCTCCCCTGAGACCTCCTTTCTCAAGGCTAAACATGCCCAGTTCTTTCAGTCTTTAAAGTTATAAATCTTAGAATTGCAGAGCTTGAAGGGACCTTATGGATCATCGAGTCCAGCCACTGTCAAGAAGGCACAGTGGGGAATTGAACTCCCAACCAGATACCTAAACCACTGAGTCATTGTGCAGTCATAAGGCTTGGTCCCCTGATCATCCTTGTTGCCCACTTCTAAATGTGTTTCAGATTATCTGTGTCCTTTTTGAAGTGTGGTGTCCCAAACTGGACATAGTACTCAAGATGAGGCCTAACTAGTGCCAAATAGAGGGGAACTAGTACTTCATGTGATTTGGAGACTATACTTCTGTTAATGCAGCCTAAAATAGCAGTTGCCTTTTTTGCAGCCACATAACACTGTTGGCTCATATTCAGCTTGCAATGTACAATAATTCCAAGATCCTTCTCACATGTAGTATTATTGAGCCAAGTATTTCACATCTTGCAACTGCATATTTGGTTTTTTCTTCCTTTTTACACACATTGCACAAAAAGCATTTTTGGAAATCCAAAAACTTGGTCAAATCTGAGAAAAAATTCACTGTCTCAGATGTGAGGAGAAAATATTGTGTGACAAGCAAGAATTTACATCACTAAAGCTCTCCCTCTTTCTGCATATCATGTGGAAGCATGAAATTAAGACTACTGTGCTGGCAACAGAACCCAGTAATTGCCTACTTGCATTTCTTTGATTTGGTGGTTTCAATTTTCGAAGCCATAGCTTTGTGTTTAGTAAAGCTTTTCGCTTGCAGATGATTATATCCAGATGAAATCAGTTAGCAAAGGAGAAATATTCTCCAGTCATGGAATATATTCTCAGCTGAGCCTTCCCTCGTACTTCAGCCCTCTATCAAACCAAGGATATTTTCATTCAGGATACTTGCATACTTGTGAACAAGATATACTTAAAATATGGTGCTGGATGAGAGCTGTGCAGATACCATGGGCCACTAGATAGACAAACAAGAAGTTCCTAGGTCAAATCAAGTCTTAACTCTCCCCAGAGACAAAAACAATGAAAATGACGCTTTCCATTTTGGGAATGTCATGAGAAGACACGACTTGCTGGAGAAGACAATAATGCTGTTAAAAGTGGAAAGGTGCCACATGTTCCCTCCCCCTACCTCCCGGACACCTGCCCTATTCACAAGCCTCTGCACACCACCCATGTTGTCCTCTGTCTCCAGGTGCCCAGTCTGGGAATGGAGGTCACTCAATCATAAGGGCATCATGGGTCAGGGAAAATCTGACGCCACATAACAACAACACATTTGCACTCAAACAAAACATAGTAAGTACAATAAATTTCATTCCAATGAATAGTTGAGAAGGACTGTGGCTAAATAAATGGAATGAAGAATTCAAACATGGGACATACCACTTCAAATCAGTTTTGGCAGATCCTTAGGTAAGATACTTATTACCTATATGTGGGATGCATAGAAATCATAACGAAGAGGATATTCTTGGTGACATTTATCACTGCGGTTCTTAAATCCTCACAGGAATGACAGCAAACTTCACAAGGCTGATACCCCACAAAAAATATCATTTCTAACAGATAACGTTGGAAATAATGCTTAAGACACTATTAAGTATTTTAGCACTACACTAAAAGTGGCCTGACTAAGGAGATTTACCATGAAGTATCTATGGGAAATGACTGATAACACAAATCATAGACTCCTTCTGGATTTGGTCTAACCATTAATGTTATTTTAATCTTAAAGTCACTCCCTATACCTCTTTTAACACTTTCTCCTTATTTATTTTCCTCTGACCTGTAAAAAATTATTTATGTTAATCCTCCACTTAGTATCGAAGCTATTACTTGTCTCTTTTGCTTTCATCTTCTACACATTAAATCCTCATGCTTCTTTTGATCTAGTCTTTGTTATCTTTTTGCTACCAATTCTTCAGATAATGTCTTGTCAGCTGTAATGTTTTATTTCTTGTTACAGGGCAATATTTTATTGATTCACTACTCTCTCCCTACTTCCCTCTGCTTAATAATGAACATTAAAAGTATATCACATGGTGAAACCATTGAGTTCCTTTTTGTTTTTACATTGATGTAGCTAAAATTGCTTCATTTGCAAACAATAATTCTCATTAAATATTTGTTTCAAACAGTGTTTGTAATCATATTTGCTGCTGTCAACTCAGGATGACTTTTTTCCCTAATAGCAATGATATTCAGCAAATCAAGAATCTGCTATTTTGATTATTGCTGAATCAAAACAAAAGTAAAACTCTAAGGACATTGCATTGAACTTCTGGTTATTTATAAAAAACAAGTGAAACATTTGTTTTGCTCAGGAATATTATTTAAGAAGAACTAAATCAGTCTGGTGATGAATAGCAAAAGGCCAATATAAATCGAGAATAAGCAACATTTATATTTCTGGAAGCTATCTTAATTTGAAGTCCATAAACATATTCTGCTGCACAAATTGGCCTTTCTTACACATGTTCAGGATCTGTAATAAAAATAATATCAAGGTTATGGGCATTATAGTTACCATGTGACATTATATATTATACATTTCAGAAAGATTAATATTAGACATCTGTTTATTTCAGCCTAGAAGCATTTCATCTTAGGGCTGAAACTGTGGGCTAGCTTTGAATCACACCTACACACTGGGAAAGTTACTTTTTGTACTACAGCTCTTTTAATTCCCCAGGGAACAGAACAGTGGCTATGCTGACTGAGAGGATTCTGGGAGTTGAGTCCAAAAAAGTTCAAAGCTCTGGTCTTTTGTGAATTAAAGACGTACGTATAGGGAAAGCGGGATTGCTTTAGGAACTGGATCTCATCTGCAATTCAAATGTGCTTTTCCCCAACTAGGTAAAAAAAATGCAATAATCAAAACACAAAATTTTGTATATACTTTTCTAAAAGTGAATGTGTGACCTGTTCTATCAGGGTCTGTATCAGTAGTATGAAATTTCTGGATTCAGACCCTCTTCTTATGCACAAGACTGAGCTTCAAAATGTTGCCTATTTTAATTAACAATCAACAGCATACACAACTCAAAACTGGTATTAAATAATTTATATAACCATTTTAGGCACTGTTAAATATTTATATATGAAGCTATAATACAGCAAATTTCTACAATTTCATCAACATGTTTCTTAGCTTCTGTGCAGGTTCTGCAAATTTGGCAACTCTGTATGAGACATTTATCTGTATGTAAATAGAATACAGAAAATTCAATAAAGGTGCAATTGATTAATCAATTAAGTAAATAAAAAAAATTATTTTTTTTTGGAGGTCACTCAATCATAAGGGCATTGTAATCGATGGGACATCATTTCGTTAATTATTATAAATCTAACTTCTTACAAAAACTTGGCAAGCACGATCTTACAAGAACTACCTTGAACCCTCACATAAGTAAATGCCTCTTGGATGATGCCTGATATGACAAATACCTTTGCCATATGAAAACAAATAATACTTCTGAAGAAGTGGACTGTGAATGTCCATGAAAGCCATGCTACAATAAACTCACTGGTCTCAAAGATGCCACAAGACTCATTTTTAAAGTATATTTCATATATCGGTTTTTAAAATCGCTAAACTATTTGCAATCAGTTTCTCCTTGTGGATTTCCCAGGGGCATCTGGCTGTGGGGACAGAATGCTGCATGAGGTAGTCCTTGGTTTGACCCAACACTGTCCTCCTTATGTTCGTAATTGCAGCCCACTGCCCATCCCTACTTTTAAAAGGTTTGTAGAACACTTAGACAGTCTTTATAATATTTAAGCTATTGGCCAGAATACTGATAGGCTGTTCCATTTGGTTCAAAGGACTAGGAGAAAAAAAACTAGGAGGATGGGTTTGCGTTCATGATCTTAGGTACCTCTAAATGCATCCAGCTGACTTGGGTCACATTGAAAACCAGATGCTACATGAGATACATTTTTAATTTGATCCAGAAAGACTCTTCATGCATTTGTTTATGTTTACCATGCAGAGGGGATTGATACACCTTGTCCTGTTTACTCCTATTATCTACAAAATGACCAAGGTTGAAGAATGAAGCAAGACTTTTGAAATATATGTTCATATGACCATATTACAGCTTTGAAGCTCTTCACAGAAAGCAAGCAAGATCTCTCTACTCAAGCACTGTTTGCTCAGAAATATTAACAAACAATTGCTTTAATCACCTTGTGCATCTATACAAATATTAGGCTCCAAATGCTGGGAACAAAGGCTGAGCTCCTGAAAGAAAACTCAGGAATCCTCAGTTAAAAATATGTTGTGGGCACAGGTCCTGACATTCAAATTCTTCCTACAGGATGGCAAAAGACCAAAGTCTTTAAATGCAGATGTACCTTGATCACAAGTAAAACACAGGTGGGCAAGATACAATTGAAACAATGTGAAGATGGAAGTTTTTGAACCATCCTCTATACTCTTCCCTTAGCTGGACCCAGGAGTGATTATGTCACAACTAGGCTCAATCTTGGTATGACAGCCTGAAGGGATCCTGAGGGACAGACTGCACGTGTAAGAGAACAAGGAAAATTTACACCTCCCACAAGTCATCTGCTGTCTTTTAAATTACACCCTACTACTTCTTTACCTATTAACAGGGAAGGCTCAGATTTAACAATGAAGGTCTATCAATGTTAGATATAGATTGGATCTTTAAAATGACACAATTCAAAATTCAAAGTCAGAGACAAAAAGGTCTATTACTCACAGGTAGAAGAACATATGCTTTGCATTGCAGTCATTAATGTTATTATAGCTGCATGAGAGTGTAGCTATGATGTTGTAAAGGTTCCCCTTGACAAATGTCCAGTCGTGTCCGATTCTAGGGCATGGTGCTCATCCCCGTTTCCAAGCCGCAGAGCCAGTGTTTGTCCGAAGACAGTTTCCGTGGTCACGTGGCCAGCGCGACTAGACACGGAACGCTGTTACTTTCCCACCATGGTGGTACCTATTTATCTACTTGTATTTGCATGCTTTCGAACTGCTAGGTTGGCAGGAGCTGGGACAAGCGACGGGAGCTCACTCCGTCACGTGGACTCAATCTTATGACTGCTGGTCTTCTGACCTTGCAGCACAGAGACTTCTGCGGTTTAACCCGCAGTGCCACCACGTCCCTCTGTGCTGTACAACAATGATGTTGTACAGCACAGCAAATCAACATTCTTCTAGGCAATTCTAAAAATGGGGCAGCCCAAACAAAAAGTTATAACTTGGAAACTGGTCAGCACCAAAGGTGGCACAGGTGTAGCAGACAGTCTGCTCCTACTCTCTGCCAAACTTCAGAAAGTATGGACAGAGGATTTTTGAGTTATGATTTTTTAAAAAGTAAAACAATTTTCTCCTGTTCAAAAATAGGGGACCCCAAATTATCCGAGATTTAATGGGGGGGGGAATCAATCTTGTTTATCTTGAAAGAAAATGGTTGGCCTCACCCACTTTTTTTATTTGGAAAGAATCCAGGCTGAAGGGACTGAAATATTAGTCCTCAAAAAAGGCCTTTTAAATGGGAGAAATAGCTATTTTCTTATTAGCACTCAGCATGCATGCTACAGGCTTGCCAGGCAGACTATACAATGTATCATATGGGCAAGAGAGAAGTAGAGGCCATTGAAGTTACTATGGAAAGAGGAAAAAATGAGTTTGCTTAAAATAATGGAGTAACACTCCTGCAGAAAGGGGGACATTTTGCCATATATCTTCAGGGAGATAGCATACAATTTTGTAAGACATAATTAAAATAATTCAGAGTATTAATATCGTAGAAAAACAGAGCAGTTGTGCTTTGTCCTAGCACTTTCAGTAAAGAGGTGTTTCCTCTTTCTTCCTATCTGCATCAGAAACCTTCATTTTCTTTGCTGAATCATGGCACCAGCTGATCTTGAGCTTTGCTGCTGCTCTGGTTTTTGAACTGTCATTGTGTCAAACACAAGGTGCTGATTCATAAATGCTGGTATTCAGGAGGTCAAGAAGATAACTGGCAATATTTGCTGCTCCATTCATCTTGAAATAGAGTGGCAAATCAGCAAATGCAGAAAGGTGGAGGGTTGAACTTGATTTAACAAAATATTTTCAATCCAAAAGACACAGCCAATCAGATGCCCTAATTTATGCCATTTTACTTCTCTCTCAAAGGTTCAAATAAATCCCCAGTAAACATCATTTTGCAAAGAAGGTACCACACTGCACACCCCTGAGAGTGATTTAAAATGAGGTTTTGCAACAAGTACCCATACCTTTTCTTCATCCTTCTCTCAAATACTGTATGTGTTGTGCTCCACTCTTGAGCATAAATGAATGTAGGCCCTGAAGGAACAAGGCTGAAACATCTTTCCCAATACAGATGACTGGATGTGCTGTTCACCAGGTTGCATGTGGCAAAAGCACTCTGAATTCATGTAAATTCCTTGG
Source organism: Intellagama lesueurii (assembly GCA_037013535.1). Lineage (NCBI taxonomy): Eukaryota > Metazoa > Chordata > Lepidosauria > Squamata > Agamidae > Intellagama > Intellagama lesueurii. Next base: position 106,835,744 of record JBAJHW010000003.1, read on the forward strand.
AGATTAATAATGCAATGCTTTCCAGCAGCACATAAATGTACTTAAGTGCATAATGTTAATCTGAAATACATTTATTCTAGGAATTTTGATTACTTTGCAGTTCCAAGCAATAGATACCTAGAGAACTTGTTGAAAAACAGCCTTGACAATTGCTTTGTTCTTGGGTGAGAAGTTCTGGGATTTTCCCCTTCTTGGTGTCTCTTTATGAAGGGTTGTGAGTACAAGAGAGTATCCTGTTGGCCATTCTGACTGCTGTCATTGGTGCTGTCATCAACATTCAGGCCACCCTTTGCTATGTAAAGTATGGCATCCCTTTTCCTGCTGGCAATGTGGGTATAATATTGTGCAGCAATATTGGCCATTTCCTGACATTGTGAATCATGGATACAGAAGCATAATATCCCATATTCATAAACCAATTCAATTTTTGATTCAATTTTTGAAGAACTGAATCAAATTAAAAGGTGGCAGTTGTGGGAAAGAGTCCAGAATGCAATGGTGAATAATAATAGTGGACTAGAAGGATCTAAAATCTGTCTGGGAATAATGTAGATTTAGATTCTCATAATCCATACTGAGTTGTAAACGAACTCATAAGCACTGGCAAAAACAGCTACTGTAAGTCGATATAAACGTAAATTCTAAAATCTGTGTTCCTCATACTCTTACCCAGCAGCTCTAAGAAGACTTCTGCTGTTCTAATAAACGAGCTCACTGCATAGGAGGCATGTAAGTGACCCTTATAGCCTAATGTAGCAAAATCTACCCCTCTTACCAACAGCCACAGAATGATACAAAATGAATTCTCTGGAACAAAGCTGTTTTCTTAATAATAACAGTTGTATAAACATAAGGTCTTCTCTGTTAAAGGGAAACAGACATCAAAAAGCAGTAAAACATGGAACCCTAAACCCCTCTTTCTTTGAAGAAATGTGTTTGAAGCGAGGTGTTTCTAGTTATGGGTGAATGAAATGAGAATTCAGCTGCAACAAACAGACATCCATCCCTATGAAGGACTAATTAGATCCATCTGAGAAGCTGTATCCACACTGCTTTACACATTTCAAAAAGGAAAGCTCTGGTCTAGTCTTTTGAAAAGGGTACATCAAAACAGTTAGTCACAGCTGACGCACATCTAGCCACTACAGCAATGATATTTTCTTTTCTTTTTCCACAACATTAAGAGCTACATTAAAGTCATATTAAGAAGCCTATCTTGCCCTGAGAAAGGCAATGAAACTGCAAGCCTAGACTGTGCCACTCCTAGAAATCCATCCCCATATGCCTGAATATCAAAGATGCTGTCACACAAGGTAGTAACCTGACACATCAGACATGCTTAGTCAAATGAAATAGTTAAAAAACGAACTGCCAGGGCATAGGAAAGTCAGCAGTTGCTTTTGTCAACTCAGTCCTTCAACACCAGCCTAAATATGGTGGTACATACTGGCTGGATAGCTCGATGAGTTAAGTATCTGGCTGCAAAGCCAGAGTCTAGGAGTTCAACTCTCCATTGTGCATCCCAAAAAAGCCTGTGTAGCCCTGGGCAAACTGCATAATCCTATGATATGCCCAGAAGAAGGGCATGATAAACCACTTCTGAGTACTAGAAAACTCTGAAAAGAATCTCCGTAAGTCAGAACTGACTTGACAACACACAATTATTAATTTATAGCTGCCTGCTACTAAGCCAGGAGGAGGAGCTCATAGTTACTGGCTACTTCTTCAGAATAAAGGGGCACAATCCACCTGCCATACCATTGTGCAGCTGCAATTAATTTCAACAAAGTGTGCGTGGAACATTTACTGAAATAGATTGTGACTGGGTGGTGCCCTCAATTTGGGATTTGTTCCTTTCATAAGATTTTACAGAGACTGAGCAGCAGACATTAACATGTACCTGCCTTATTTCCAGTTCTCCACACTCATAGAGATAAGAATAATAAACTCTTACAGGAGCATACTAAAGGAGGATTGTGTGTCACGTTGCAGTCAGAAATTAACTCAAAATATTTCTCTATATCTGACATCATTTCCAAGTATTGCATCATATCTTTCAAAGCACTGTTGCCATAAGCAAATATTCTTCAAGATAAAACTTTTTAATTAGGCCAAAGCTATTGGACATTGTGCAATCTGTCCTGCAGAGTTTTTCTTTCTCATCTCCTTGTTCATTAACTGAACATGGATTATGACTACTATTATTTTTGTAGTATACAGTTGTTCTAATAAAGCTGTTGAAGATTTAAAGTTCTTAAAATTATGAACAGAAGTTAAGCATGCATGGAAGCAACAAAAGAAACCAGTGCATTTATATAAAATTTCATCTGCAGAAATTTCTGTGTTAGTTGAACAATAGTATAACTAAAAGCCATAAAGAAATATTTCTACCTTTCTAAAGGCTGAGAGACAAATTCATGTACAACAGTGTCATCTCAAGATTTTCCTCTCAATCTGTAACTAAAGCTTCAATTAAAAAGTATAGAGTTTAAGTAAACTGCTTTACACATGAGGATCACCATTTGATGCTGGCATTTTCATGTTTGATAAAAATGCATGTTTCTTTTCAAAAGTAGCTTATCTGAAGTTATAGAATTGTGAAAATGTATTGAAAAACTGAGATATAGTCAAGAATTCATAATTATCTCCTGGTGTTTATACAGAAGATATGCACAAATGAATTGCAAGATATTTTAATGCATGAGAGAGACTATGTGATTAAATATATTCAGGTTTGCATCATTTATGTTCCCACATGTTTTCCTCTCAGACAGTTAAGAAATGTAACATGCACAGGTTTACTAGAGAAATTAAATAACGGGAGAGAGGTATAATGTCACACTTAAAAATGTGTTGAAATGAAATAAAATTTCATTTTAGTCTATGAGTGTTTTAGTGTCCACAGCAACGTGAGTGCTCCCCTTATGGACTCCATTTTCAGGCCACATGCTACCACTACTCCAAGTTACCGTATTTTTCCGTCTATAAGACGCTACTTTTTCCTAAAATCATTACATTAAAAATTGAGGGGCATCTTTTACACAGAAGTAAGCTGAGATAGCTGAGGAAAGAACAAAATGGCACATACCTTGCCTCTGTAAACAGGCTTCAGTCACAAGGCTCAGCTTCCTACAGTCAGGAGACTTAGCTTCCTCCAATCATGAGCCTTATGGAACTGATGTCAGCTGATCCTGAACAAACCAATTGGAACACACCTCCTTAGAGGTGGAGTCTGTAGGTTCAGATTCAACAGAGACTCAAAATATCCAATGTTCTGAGCCCAGAGGATGAATCCTCAAAGCTAAGTTTTCTTAATTTGGGGGTTAGAAAATTGGGGGGGTGTCTTATAAATGGGGGCATTATAAATGGAAAAATACAGTACTGTACTTATAAAATAGCACTATGGGCCTCCTGAGGAAACTACAACACATTGACAATTTTCCAGAACATATCATCCCAGCTCCCATATATGTTGGGGGCCCTTATCTTCCATGAATATGGAGCACAACTACCAGGAATATCATCCCACACTGAGCTACATTACAATTAGCCAATCAAGCTCAGCCATGTTGTACTACTCACAATTACTTCAATTTTGACATGTCTCTTCAGATAAATGGCATTGCCACAGACATTTCCATGACAAGGAATAAATCACGTTCAGTTCCTATACCCAAAAGCCTGTCCTCAGACAGACAAATATCTCAGACTCATGGACAGAAATTACTTGAGAACCTCCACTAGGGCATCAATAACTGTCACTGTATCATCAACCTGAACTTAAATATGTCTCAGTAACAACTTCACTTTACCAATGCTACTGTGCAGCTACATGACAAACATATAAGCATCACTTTATATTTAAAAAAACTACTGACCACTGCACACAATTTCGTATCATCAGCTTCCACATGCCACAAAACTTATCTACACCCAGGCCCTGCAACCAAATATGTTAAACACTGGATGGAAACTCACAACTTCTCAAGAATTTAAACCAGGCATTTCTCAAACTACAATACCTACCCCCAAAAAATAATGGTGCAGGCAAAGAAGAGAAAAGGACTGAACACTGGTTACCCAGAGTTCCCTGCTGACCCTGCCCAAACATAATCAATGAATTGCAGCCTATCCAGGCCAAGGATATATTTTTTTCACAGGTCTTGGATAGTAGGTCTATACTTGTTTACAGACAAGAAAGACAATCTTGGCCAATTACTTACTAGCAACAAACAGCTGCACAAAGATGCAAACATAGTGACAAGACAGGGACCTGCAACAATCCAGACGCCAACTCAGTCATGATTATCTGCTCTGACAACACTATTACAGGGGCTGATAATGCCATCCACAACATTAGGGGTTCATTCACTTCTTTGTCTTACAATATATGTAATGCTATATGCCATCTGCCACTAGCAGTCTCTACTGTATTCTACATATAAGAAACAGGCCGCCTTCTTTGTTAAAATAAAAATGGACATCGATCTGACTTCAGAAACCACGCTATTCAAAAACTAGTGGGGGGACATTTCAACCAGCCAGGATGCCCAGTAACTGACCATAATGTAGCCAGGCACTGTGGAACAAAGAAACTTAAAAGGGAGATGAGAAAAAAAGACTACTGATTACAACTCATCAAGAAGTTCCACTCTATTGCCAGAGAGTTGAATCAGGATTATGCTTTCTTACCATATTGCATGTGTTAATCTAATGCCAGGATATTTGTTTTATTAGGAACACTTTTATGAGCAGCTTGCATCAACAATATTTTCAACATCTACTTTCTCCCTGGTTCCTCTGTCTACAATCCCACCTACCATCTGCCATGTGCTGTACATATGTGTGAAATTCTAGCTTACACTTCAGGCATCTAATGAAGTGGCTATAGTCCATAAAAGCTAGCAGTATAATAAATGAAGTATATATGAATTATATTAAAATAAATACGATATGTACTGTTGTTGCTAGGAGAGAACAGAAGCAAGAATAGCTGAGATGTGGCTGTAGTCCCTCTGTGCCAAAATATTTTGAAGGGCTGTTTTGAACTTAAAGAAATGGTGAAGCAAAGGTGAGAGTAAGTACAACACATGCAATGGAAAAACATACACACCCTTTAGCCTCTCAGGTAAACTAATGTTGCCATGCCTGCTCCACTAGAAATATATGTTCCAACTCAACCTGATGAAGAAAAGCTCTATGAACATGTTGTGTCCATTTTTCCCCAAATATGTTCCCTTGTCTTTTCAAATTTTTTAAAAAAGGAAGAACTAGAAGCAAAGGTCAAAATTATCCATACTATGTGAAAGAAAGACAGGGGGAGGAAAATCAACTAATTTGAAATGTGGTGTTGGAAGAGAGCCTTACAGATACCACAGCCAGCCAGAAAGGCTGAAAGGTAGGTGCTCAATCAAGTCAAGTCTGAACTTTCACTACAGAGAAAATGAGTAAAGTGAATGCATTCTACCATGCACATATACTGAAAATACAGAACTGACTAGAAAAGACAATATTGCTGGGAAAAGTAGGGGCAAGTAGGAAGAGAAGAAGACCTAACATAAAACAGACTGTCTTAATAAAGGAAGCCACCGCTGTTAGTATGCAAGGCCTGAGCAGAATTTACTGGAAAAGACAATATTGCTAGGAAGGGGGGCAGTGGGATGAAAGAACAACCTAACATGAGATGCTGTAGGTTTGCAAGATCTGAGCAGAGCTCTTAATGACATGACATTTTGGAAGTTGTTAACTCATATTGTAGTCACTGCAAATCATAAGTGACTTGAAGGCACACAACATCTTTGGAGTTTTTTCTTAATTTCCAAGCACTTTATAGTGATAAGATGGCAGGAATGGTTGAATCTATGACAGGAAGTAGACACCAAAGTTCTGCTAACATTGCATTATATCATCCCCAGCCATAAAGCAAAAAAACAACAGTAATTTCACAGCTTAAACAAATGAGCATCTGAATATTTGTTCTATATTCTCTTTAAAATATTTTTACAACTAGACACAGAATCCCTTTGCCAGCACCAATGCCTGTTTGTCCAGGAAGGAGTTAAAAAGTTCTCCAAGAGTGAACTAATTGGGTCCTGACTGAAAGAGTCAAAAGTTCAGATTGCCCCAGACCTGGAGCTTATTTCCTCTTTGAAGACTTGTATCAGGAGTCTAGTCTCAGAAATCCTGAGAGAATGTTTACTGAAAACAGTCAGGGCTGGGACAAACACAACTGCTCTGTGGTTTTGTAATGCAGAAATACTCTGAATATTCCTGACAAAATTGTATTCCAACTCTTTGGAGATAAATGGCAAAATGTCTCCTTCTGCAACTGTCACTCCATTACTTTATTTAAAGCAAGCTAGGGCTTTTTTTTTAACTCTTCAAAGAGAACCTGTTTTGTGACTGTTTCTGTGACCTTTCACTGCCCTCCAAACATCTTCCCTCTCAGGCCATGGAGCTGCAACAAATTATCTGCTTTGGATACTCTGTTAAACCTGTTCCATGCATGCTCAGTTACTGTTTTTCCCTTTTGATAGACTTTTTTTTAATCAATATTTCAGCCCCTGCAGCCTGGATTCCTTCCAGAGTTTTGTTTTGTTTTTAAAGGAAGCAACCATTCTCTTTCAAAAGCAAGATTGGTCTTTTCAGTTTGTTTTGTTTTAAATCTGAGGACATTGAAGATTGCTTGTTTCTGCACAAATGGGGGAGAATAGTTTTACTTTTTTAAAAATCATATCCCAAAAACTGTTTGTCCAAACCTTCCCAAATTTGGTACAAAGTAAGAGCAGACTGTCTGGTATATCTGTGCCAAATTTGGTGCTGATCCAAAGTCCAGTTTCAATCATATAAATTTATGTTTGGGCTGCCCCCATTTTTTGGAATTCCCTTGTAGAATGTTGATTTGCTCTGCCAGCCCAATAACATTACTGTACTCTCATGCAGTAATAATATCTAAACAGGTGCCAGGTGGGTGTCCACTGGGAGGGAATTCTAGTGTTTGCATGCAACCAGAGAAAACCACTCTCTCCAATCTGACTTCTGCAGGTAAAGAAAAAAGGAAAAGGATCTCCAAGGACCATTTCATGAACTAGGCAAGTTCATACATGGTTTATTAGCCTTTCAAGTATTCTGATTCAGACTTAATAGAATAGAATTTACTTTATTGTCATTGTACTTTTGTACAAAATTAAATGCCATCACCAGTATACATAATAATAAAACACACAAGAACATAGCATCCATAACATGAAAACATAGCACATTACACACAAAACACATCCCTCTCATTCACATCCACATCCTTCACATTCAATTTCCCATCACACAACACATTAATATTGCACTATACAGTGGGAATTAAGAGGGAAACCTGCCCCAGGTTGACACACTTCAGGTATTTTAGACCTGTTCTCATCACTGCCTGCTAACATAGTCAATGGTGAGGGATCATGAGATCTGAAGTCCAAAACATCCAGTCAGGACTAGACTGAAGAAGGTGAACTAGGGATTGAAAAGTTTTAGAAAAAAATAAACCTAACCTGCACTTTTCGAGTCCACTTTTGCTACACAATTTATAACTTTAGAAAGAGCAATTATGCCTGCTATATGTGTTTTCTCCTGACGTTCCCCAAATGAAAAGTGACAATGACCCACACCTTGATCTTTATAGTTCCCTTTTCTTACATATTTTGGTTACGGTCCTCTTTTTTTCAGATGAAGCAAATAGAACTGTATAAATGTGGCATCAACTACTCTCTGCATGATTTGTAACCATCCACCACACTTAAACACTTCTTCTCCTCCTAATGTACTTTTTGTTTCTAGTTCAGGTACATAGGGAGCAGTGAAGCAGTACTAGTAGTGAAGAAGCTGTGCTTTTTCAAGAAGAGCAGCTCCTGAATATATAAAGCTTTGTGTACAGGCAACTAATGTTTTCCATACAGGTCACTGATATCTACTTTTGCATTTATGTGCCCCTTAATGTGACCAGAAGGATTACATAAAGGTTAGGATAGGTTTCCATTCATTTTTAAAGGGACAGCAGGGGGTGGTGGGGTAGAGAGAACAACAGATATGGTTGGAATGTATACTAGTCAAAAAGGTCACCACCACAAGACAAGATTCCCAAACAAAATGGTAAGCATGAAAGGCAAGAAACAACAGGAAGTTGCTTAAAGAGAAAATATTTCACAACACTATAAATATTTATGTAGAATGAAGCCTACAAAGATCTGAGTATTGCTGGAGCCACGAACATATTTTTTTAAACAGAGAAAATGCTGATGCTAAACAAGCAAAAGACAATCTAAAAATCAACATAATTTTAAAACTATTTCAGGATATCAGTAAAATTAGTATTATTATATGGAGCGAATTATTTACATGCATGAATGTCAGTAAGTGGGAGGGGAAAACAACTTCTGTTTATCTTTAAAAAATAGTTCTCAAACCAAAAAGGCAAGTTGAGTTTTAGTTGCAGTGAACTCACAAAGACAAATGGCTCCTCTACATTCCTTTCCGGAACACACCTGGGAAACTTGTGGACACTGTGAAAAAGGAGCATGAATTCTAAGCTCAAAATGTATGATATTCAAGCTGTTGGAAGTAGGATACAGGGAGCTAAAAATCTCTATCCCTTTATCCCTGGGACTTTCAATAGCAGGAGGATACCAAAATAAGTACACTTACTAGTTTCCAAATTCAGAGATATTCACAGCAGAGCAAGAAATATCCCCAATAAATATTGAAAGAGAATGGGATACTGCAACGGAAAGAAAGCACAATTATTTTATCTTTTAGTCTTTTGTTCCTCACTGAGCATCTCTCCTCTCTGTGGCAGGAAAATTACGGAGCAGAGACTTCAATCTATGATTTTATTTTTTATTTTATTTTTTGCAATACTAGGCTACTTTATGTAGATTTGCCACTATATTTCTACATTTGGCCTAGCATCTACTATTAGTTTTACTATAAATTTAACATAGTATTTTACTCTGAAAAGTATTTGAAGACAGATACACATATTCTTTATACTTTGCTATTCTTTCAAGGTGTCTAGTTATCACAAACTACACCACTCTCTGTTAGTTTATAAACAGAAACATAACAGTGTGTTACTAATCTGCTTATACCCTGGACAGAATAAACTGGAGCATCTACCCATGAATGGAGCAACTGCATATTAAATGCCTTGTCTCACCAGGTCAAGCATAAAGCTGGGAAGTTATAGCCAAGAGCTTTTAGTACTTTAATATATATTAAATTCAGGTGAGTCATTGGAAACTGTCCTCAATTGTTTCAGAAAGAGCTAAGTAGGTGCTTAGTTGTTTTAAATTGCATGTTAATATTTTCCAATGCTTTGTTTTATGCCTCTTTACAAGGAGGCTCCAACCTGCCTTACAAAGTGCCTTCTGCATCCCAGCAAGGCATTCCTGCTTCCCTATGAGAAAATATAGGGGAAAAGAGCACCTCAAAATCTGAGCTGTGTCTGAGAGTATAGCTTTGGAGTAGCCAGGACACAAAAGTCACCCAACAAAAGGCAACAAAAACCATGAGAAAACAATGGTTAGGACATTATCAGAAATGGGAGAACACACAAACACTCCTGCTTTTTCTGCTTTGTACCATATTTCTACTTATCTTGACTGAACATCAGTAATTGTTAGCTCTGTTCCACTGCAACCAGGATAGTCCTCTCCCCCTCCCCCTTTAAATTAGGAGTGTGGTCTCTTGATCTTATTATAACAGGTTGGTGAGTGGTTTATTTTACTAGGGGAGTAAACATCTATTTTTTAAAAAAGATAAAAACAAGACTCCTTACAATTAAGGACACTTGATCAACAGGGGCAAAGAGGTTGTAGTGTTCCTCATTACACTCAGTATTACATCACTTGCACCAATGTCACAGCACATTTCATTAAGTACCCATGTTAATTCCAAAATAACAACTATACAACAGTGCACTAAAGAATTATCATTTAGAAGAGTCCCTTGTCTTACAAGACTGAAGCACAGGTATGTCTCATATTCTGAGACTGGGGGAAATCTGTAGATTCAATTGAAGGCAGCTGAAATCTTCTAAGTTTACCAATTCAGGATCAGTTGCCTTTGTGTCAGTTGCCTTTTTGTTCAATTTCATTATCACACAGCTATACACTGCACTCATTTCTTACCTGAAAAATCTGACCTAAAAGCTAAACCACAAAATCAGGAGAATTGCAATGTGCCAGTTTTCCTAGAATCTACTATTTAGGTCTTACGTGTTATATTAAAGGAGTACTGAAAAAGCAAATTTCTAAAAAAGGCTACCTCCACATAGAAAACTAGAAGGACATGAGAAAGACTAGTACTTCCTAGCATGCTACTTGAACAAGAACAGGATTCTTTCATATGGGAAAGCGTTCAGATAAGAAAAATGGTGAAACACATCAAGAACTCCGCCACAGAATTCTACAGATCATATGCACTGCGTCTTATTCTCTATCTACCCTGACTTGCCTGTCTTCAACTCTCTTCGCTATCAGAAGACATAAACAAACCTGCTTGCCACACACCCCATGGTGAAGGCCCTTTCACCCTTTGGCAGGTGTGACAAGCCACCATCTGTCCCTTGAGTTGTGCATTCCTACCTCCTTCTTCTTACCTCCAAAGGAGTGAACTGGCTTGACACTCAGTCTTCTTTTTTCCTTCCCTTTTCAGCATCCCTCAGCACTAATAACTGCTCAGCAAAAGATGCTACTACCCCCCCCCCCATCTTGCACACACCCCTTTTCCAGGCTAAACTGACTGGGATAAGGATTTGTATGCTACAGAATAAACGTGAGTACTTTGGTTACTGTACTGAGAAGTGCCAGTAAATGAAGAAGAAGCTTGCTGATGGTTAACAAGAGAAGGAAGCGAAGAATATTCTGAGATGATAGCCGCAGAGATAGGTAAATGAGAAGCAAGGGGCAGAGAGAGAAACAGAAGCCAGCCACCAGTTCGAAGTTCAGGAGAAGGATCAAAAGGCCCTGTGCCTTTTGAGACACCCTTCCATTCACATTGTTCTTCAACACTTCTCAAATCTTGGAAATGCTCAGTGCTTGGGGAACTCCAGCTAGTGTCCACTGCACATTCAAGTCCCTGATCAACTCAGCTCTGACTCAACAAGGCAAGGATACACTAGAGGAGAACAGTAATAAAATATGCTGGTGGCAGACGGAGGGAAAGGTGACGGTTTATGCAAAGGTGGAATGGAGAGGAGGAGAGTATTAGTCGTGAACTTGCATTTTTGAAATTCAGGCTCTTGCCAAATTTAGTACAGCCAACAATGTAAGCCTTTTGCTCCCCATCTCCCTCCCCATCTTTTTTTAAAATCTGCATCAGAAGTGGTCAGCTTCCTGGATCATTACCATGATATTAATCCACTATAGATTTCTTCTGGCCAACAATTTCACAGGTGCAGATACAGATATTAATCCATATCTCTACATATACATACATGGCACTTCACAAAGAAAAACGTTAATAATTACAGTTAAAAACAAAAACAGGGGAAACAACAGAGGATGGAAATGGAGACAGACTTAAACAGGGGAAAAACATGCAATAATTTCAGTTACATTCACTTTGGCTTATACAACATGTACTGATACTGTGGGCTCTTTCACAGATTTCCCAACAGGTTTTGAATGAAAAAGGGATATGGTTACACTGAGGCATCCTGAGAGATAACTCCAGGCATGAGGGGCAGGCAGGACTGAAGAAAAAGTAGCATTGTTTAACAGAGCAGGAGATCTTGAGAAGACTGCAAGTGGCAAAATCTGATGATTATAAGGTTAAAGGTTACCACAAGATGAGAATAAGAAGCAGACAGGAAGCCAGTACAGGGAATTAAAAAGGGGTTTTACATGTTCCAAGTGATGACACAGGCAATACCATACCCCTAAACCAGCTGCAGCCTTTTCAGCCTGATGAAAGCGATCTGTAGTCCTTTTTGGATTTCCCCACATCACTGAAAAAGATTTCCACTGATACTAATACACAAGTACTTAACACAACTACATTAATTCAATGCAATACAATAAAATGACAATTTTAAATAAAAGATATGAGATAAACCTTAGGAACTCACTGAAGAGCCCAAACAAAATGCATACACTAACTTTTTAAATATAAGTTTTAAATTCAAAATATTTACACATAAAGACTGATGGTTTTAATCCAAGACTGGAGTTCTATTCAATGATCGAAGATTTCTTGCCACAGCGCCTTATGCTTCACTCTACAAAAGTAACTAAGGGTCAGAACCCTGTGAAACTCAGGGCAGACAGACACAAGGACTGCAGAGTCACACTCACTGCAGCTTGAAAGAATGAAGAGTCCTAATCACTATCACACAGAAGCCCCATCCTGAATATCCCCCCCACCTAGAAGTTGGTTCGATTGTCGCATGATGAGTTCAAACATCTGAAAAAAGAGAAGTATGCACTTACAGAGAGAGGTCCAATGATCAGAATCCCCAATAAGGTAAACTTTTGATCATTAGGTTTCTGTAAATACAGTCACCCAAATGAACTGGCAGTCTCCTTTTAGTCCTTCATGCTCATGGCATGAAAATCCAATCAATTCCCAAGCAGGACAAGCAGATATGTGCCTTCATCCCCACCACAATTCAAGCCCTCCATGTCTGAACAGGATTCATTTAAGAGGGAAGCCAGAGGAAAATAAAGACACACTCCTTGCACAAATAGAAGTAGACAACACCACATAAGAAGCTCTTTCAACTGCAGCCAATAAAAACGCTACTCACCAAATTTCACATGCTATTAAAATCTTCTAAAAATTGCTCTCAGTATTATCAGATCACTCTTTCAATCCTTTTCAGCCACTAATTACTGACTGGCCTTCAGCCAAAGACAAGACAGAAAAAATTGCAATGGTGAAGGCACACTCAGTTAATGCATGGGCTAATTTTATCATGTGATGCCAACCCAACAGACATTTTAGATTTGACTGGTAATGAATAAAATTTAGTGTCTTGACATGTTTATTGCTTATGTTTAGTATGCGTAAATAAATTAGCATTGCACCACAGTTTATTGTTCATTCCAGTTCTAAGTTTTTGGAAAAAATCAACAATGCCAGACAATAATAAAATATTGGCTGAAATCCTGTTTGAGCAGTTATGCCGTGTAAAGTTGCTGATGTCAATAGCCATGGCAATTTTCTGGAAATAAACATTTTCCAGTTCTCTCCATGAAAGTTCGCAGGGTGTCATGGAATCCCCTTCATCTTGGGGTAGATGTTGGGTTCTGTGGAATGGAGAGAAAATCTTTTATTTCCTGAAATTGTCACCACCGAGATGACTTATCAGAAATTATAGATTCACTCCAAACAGCTTCCCTACAACAAAGGGAACTCCATGGGAGCTTCAGAACTTTCAGGGTGGGTGAAAATATATATACACACATATATTTTTTCCTGAAAAATTGCTGCTGCTGCTGAGATCATAAGCCTTACACGGTATCACTTATGGTACAGGATTTCAGCCTTTGCCTATTTTTTAATGAGTGAAGGCTTACCAAGAAAGTTGATCCTTGACGTAGAGCTATGACAGAGTGAGTTGAGTCTCCCAGCTGGACTGATAGTTCCCACTTACTTGCATCAGGCTGAGCCACAGAAACTCTAGATCAATAGAAAGTAACAACAGGATAAGGAAAAATTTTAATATCTTCATACTATGTTTCATCACACACTATTATGTTTCATCATAGGATCTTTTTTTAATTAACTGTGACTTGAAATATATACTAATAACATCAGATAGCAGGGTTCTTTTGGGTTTTTTTATTTCACCTCTCTCCCTGCCCCACACCATTCTCAATTGTATCAAATCACAAATTCAAATAATGAAAATCCTATCATACAAAATGCTCCTGAGACAGGCAGGTGTCTGCACTGAGCTACTAAGCATGGTAATTTGGGATCAAGTAACAGTTTACTGACAAATTTTGGAAGTATGAATATTCAGGGATGTAGTGTTTAGGTAAAGTATCAGAAATTTAAAATTGTCATACAAGCGTAATGGCAAAAGTTTTATGATAATTTCACCAAGCATATTCAGAGGTAGGTACCTCTGAGCTGTAGGAATCCTACAATCTGGAAGCATTGTTTAATGTTTTCCATGTAGAGTATGCCAGTTAAACTCCATGGCATCTCCAGTTTAAAGCAATTTAGAAAGAAGCACTCTACTCTATACCTTGGATACACTATTGGTCTTAGTATCAACCATTAATTTTGTTATAAATATTTATATTATATCTGAAAAATTCACACTATAATATAACAATAATAAAACACAGAGTAGGCAACTATAATGTTAAGCTAGCTGAACCAATGACTGGGCTCAGTGTAAAACAACCCTACATTTGAATCCCAATACGTTTTTCAATGTCTTTTGAGATAAGATGTGTGTTATTCACCTTATCTCCAAAGATTTATAAAAAGAGTGGATCACAGTGCAATGCCCCCAGCTTATTTGCCCATCTGGCCAATGTGAAAGGGACCAGGAATACTGTTATGTATGTTTACACTTGTAGGTCAAAAGTAGCCACTGGTTCAAACGGAGGTTTTGTCATCTGATAAAGAACCAAAAGAAAGAACCACTGAGGTAAGAGTGCTTTAATAAACAGGTGCAACTTTCATAAGCCTCTCAGGAATCTCTTTAGGGTTTCATTTTCGAAAAATTGTGATGCTGGTGAACCTGGTTTTTGGCTTGCCAGAATATCAGATTGTGGAGTGATCAGTGTGACAGTCTCTTTTCTTTCATGTGTAGGAGGACGTGTGTAGTGATGGAATAATGATAATCTTCTCCCAGCGACTTAGCAAATGTGGTAAACTTGTCCCATTTATATTTGTAGGCTGTCCTTGCAGAAGGCTTCCTGGCCTCAGTCAGGATTCTCAGGATTGTTGGTGAATCCTCCATGTTGTGAGCTTTAATTTTTTTTGCAGCCTGGGTGGTGAATTGTCCCGTTGTGCTGAGATATTACATTCATGAGCAGGTGGTAGACATCATTCGCCATTTTGAGGAAAGCTGTGAACCATGCTTGATGAGGCCAACAAAATGTTGACTATCACATTCACTTCTCCTGATGTAGCTTCACAATCATTCTGTGAAGCATCAGAAAGGGAGGGACAAATTAGAGTCTTGGTCCATTGGACTGTAAAGGCATTTCCTACAGATTTTGTTCTGCAACATGCCCAGGAACAAATTTTGTGACATTTTGCGTTGTTCTCTGTTGCAAGCAGGTCTATTTATGGCCAGTCATATGGCCAGTGGCCACATATGCTTTGGAACATGCAAAGGAATAGTTCTCTTTCATGTGTCAGCTCAGTGAGTCCACTATGTGGTTGTCCTCTCTGGTAGCATGGACCAATATTGGGTAGATGTGCCTTTGAATGCACCATACCCACAGTAGCACAGACACAGGGGAACCAACACATGTGTGCCTCCTTGCTTGTTTATTATTGTAGAATTGTCCGTGGCTACCTGTGCCACTTCTCCCCAGATAAATGATTCAAAAGCACTGAAGGCTTTTATGCCTGTCAACATGTCTAGCATTTTTATGTGCAAATGCTTCTCTCCTTGGGACCATAAGGCATAGATCAGTCTGTCTTTGCAGTGTGCTCCCTATCCCAACAAGCTTACACCTATTGTTACTAGAACTGAGGGCTGCATACATTTGAAGGGTCATCCCACTGACAGGCTTTATATGTCTGACCACCAGAGAAACTGTTCTGCTAACTCTGGAGTTACTTGTATCTTCTTTTGGTTGTTGTCTCTGATGCTGTTGAATGTACGAATTTTTTAGAAGATGAAAAACAGAACTCTTTTTTCTTTTCTTTCCTTTTTTTTAAATTAGATGACAAAAGGGCTAACAGAGGAAGGGTAAAGTTGAACAAAAACTATTTACAGTAGTGTTTGAGTGAAATCTGGCTCCAGATGATCGTTGGGGCACTGGTTCAGAGGTGGTCTAAATGAAACTGAGAGTTATCGTTGGGTGGAGGAGCATGCACTAAGTGGGGCGAATAATTTGTTCTAGGCTCTGGAAGATTTCAAGGACATCTGCACAGGAGCAGAACAATCCATTAGTATTAATCATAGAGACCAAGAAAAAGAACCATAAGACACAGTACAGCACACTCCATGCTTTTCTGCCTTACCATACACTTTCTCACAGCTAGAAAACTGTTCAGGTTACATATTTTGTTCTAAATAAAGATATATTCCTTTGGTTGCTTTAGGTTGTTGATTAAATTTATGTCAGTAATAGTCTGAGGAAGTGGATTTTATCCACAATAGCTCACACTAAATATAACAGTTTTCAAGATGAAACTTTTTAAATTTTTATTGTTTATTTGTTTTTTTGCCTTCTTTATGACATTTCCCAGAGCCTAAGCCAATTATTAGTGACTATCAACTGGATTTTGGCCTATGCTTGATTTGATTTTGTACAAAATTTCATCCAGTTTGGACAATGTTTAATTTTGTTTCAAAACCTTGAGCATACTAAGAGGAAAGTGGGATATAAATCTAACAAGTATATAATATAACAAGATAGCAATCCGAACAGCTCTTGGGATAGCAAGCAAAGTAGCAGATAACCGGTCATTTACAACATGCAGCTAGTTCACATTTGTCAGGGTAAAAAAATGGGGAAGACAGATTTACCAGGCTTTTTATTATGGTAGACCTGGGTAGGAGCATAGGTGAGGATCTCTTCTCATACTCTTTGAAACCAACAGGTGGAATTAGCTACACTAGTTCATCTCAAGGGATCCAAAGCTTCTGCTTTGTCCCCCACAATTTACCATATTCAGGACTATGGCCAGCTGCAAGACCATGCAATCAGACCTTCAAGGCAGATGTGACTCCCACCACATTGGCAGAACTCTACTCCACTGGTGGAGAAATATTTCGCCATAATCCCCTCCCCACCAAGGGTGCTTGAGATGGCTAGGACTGCTCTGCAAATAAGCAAGTTCAAAAATATTATGTTTACTGACAATCTGTTTTAAAACCAGAGTACACTCAATGGCTTTCTTTATTACATAACCAGAAAGAGGATCCAGTCCTAACAAATAAGAAAAAATTTACTGGAATTCTTGTTTTCCACAGCTTTGTAACTCACCCAGCTCTATCAACCCCACTTTGACAGCAAATCCAGTTACAAACTTCAAGAGACAAAAGGAACATCTGAATACATGTACAGAGAATACCAAGTAAGATGAACCTTATAGTTGAGGTGTAGCCTACAATACAAATCCATAATATCATAAGCTGTCAAAATTAAACTTTTCAAGAGTTGTTCATCTCCCTGTGCAATCTTTATATATTTCAAACATTCCCTGTAGAAGTGCACAGGCTAAGCCGTTTGTCCTTTCTGACTGTCCTTAAACTGCATTCCACTGTGATGTTCCAGACATGTGACAACAATAGCTAGGCAGTGCCAGCTGCTTACTGTGCTAATCATAATTTCACATTGTTACCCTGTGCTCTTTCCCATCCTTTTCATTTGACTACCTGTTCATTACCATAATTGGCCCACTTTTCTCCTTGAGTTCTTCCCCTATGATTGTATGCCCCTGTTATCACTCAACATATGCTTAGTGAATTCATTATGACAGAAGCCTATTTGCTTCTTGCTCTCGACATACACTTCAAACAATCCTGGAATACACTATTATTCTTAATTACGTTTACAGAAAAAGGAAAACATAACTTAATTCATATAAATGTTCCTAGGTAAAAAGCAGAACTATTACTAAGGTAAACGCCTCTACAGCTATCATATACAAGCTTGGACAGCAATGTTCAAAGTGGGTTTAATAACAGGGCTGAGTGCATCATACATGATGCCTTATCAAACCAAGGCTGAATCAGCAGTTTGTGCAAATGAAGTGGTCTCCTCTGAAATCATTAGTAATGACTAATTCAGATCTACAAAAAGCCATGTAGCCACTATAAAATCAAATTACACTGAATCTGCTCCATAAGACAAGCTGTTTGCAGGTGGTAGAATGGAAAGTCTATCACCATTCTCCTTGTACATCTTGCTCATTATCATGGCTTTGTTGACTTTAAATGGAGCAGCTCTACACAATGATGGTCTGTTATATCCAAACTGTTCTTTAGGGATATGTAGCCAATAAGTTCTTCTTCCTGCTCTTCTTTTCATATTTATTTTATAGCAAATTATCAGCTATAATCATCTACACTACGTCTTTCTAATTACATGACTGAAGTATTCTAGCTTTCTGCATATTGTGTGTTTTACTGGTCTATTCATTTCTCTTAGAACTTCCAGTGACAATGGTATATGCTTGGCATGTCAAAGATCACAGGTTCAAACTCTGATATCTCCAGTCATAAAAAGGTTCTCAGGAAGCAAAACTGGGAAATACAATTCAAATTAGATTGTGAAGAACTGTTCCTAGTTTGATTAGATACTGCCCAGCTAGGCAGACCATGAATGATCTAAGTTATTGCAGATCCATGTATTGCTGTGAAAATTCCCCAAGGTTTGCTGCAACAAACCTAGAAAAATGTGACCAAAATCCTGATGTTTAGCATAGTACATTGCACTATAGTAGGCCCATTGAATCAATGGAGATTTGGTGAGTCAACTCCTCCATATGTTCCATTGATTCAAATGGACCTATTCTAACTGCAACTTACTTTAGCATACTGTGCTAAGTAAAAGAATTTTGGCCAGTGTGTGTAGATCTGCAACTGGCAGAGGCCATGAGTCTCCTCCAAACAAGAGCCATAACATGCTGCCTAAGGTAACTTTCTATACATTTACTTCTTTTATTGCTTTGGATTTTCTAGCAAGTATTATTATGCTAACCGTACTGAGATGGGAGAAATTATCAACAATCCATTGGGCCTATGATTTGCATTACAAAAGACAGAATACTTAGGGATACTAGATTAAATCCAACTATCAATCCCAAGCAAAGTAGCACTACTGATTCAGTGGGATTTATATTAGGGTTAATACTTTCATCCATTTTAATTATTTTATCCAACCCCACACAGACTCAAGATAACTTATAAGGTTGAAACAGACAATATTGAAAACTAAAATTAAAACAAATTATTGTAATAATAAAAAGCAATTAAACCAGTATCCTAATTAAGATTAAGATTAGTACATAAAACAGTTTAAAACAAATGTTCAAGCACATGAAAAAATAAAAAGACATATCAGCCCTAGAGATGGGCACAAATCACCAGTTCAGCTGACAGCTGCACAGTTGGGTACCCCACCCCCTAGGTGGTCACCCACTCAGAGGCAGTGCCCCAGCTTCTCTGTCCTGACTCCTCCACACTCCTCCTGGTGCCAACTGGAGGGAGCGGGGCACTGAACCACAGATCAGATCAGCAGCCATCAGCTGATTCAGCGGTTTGTGCCCATCTCTAATCAGCCCTATTTATCAAGCCTCCTCATAGACAGCCAGTTCCTGAAAAGAAAAACTAACTGAAGGGAAAGATCTTTAACTAAGGCATGTGTTTACATGTTTTCTGAGATGCCTGCCAGATCAGACATCTCAAAGGTGTAGCTAACACACTAGTTTTAGCTATGTAAATGCACACCCAGCCAGTACTGAAACTTAGGCAGCCAGGCTCAGAGACAAATCCAAGAGCACAGCCAAGATGCAATCCTGTGTTTTCAAAGCAGCTTCATCCAGCACATGCTGAAATTCTATTCCCCAGTCTGCCTTAAGACTGACCAGGAGCACCTTTGTCTTATGCGGATTAAGTTTCAATCAATTTGCCCTCATCCAGTTCACCACCAACACCAGACACTAATTTAGAATCGGAACAGCTTCACTGATTTAGATGAAAAGGAGAGAGAGTTGGGTGTCATCTGCATACTGGTAATTTTTGTTGTTTAGTCGTTTAGTCGTGTCCGACTCTTCGTGACCCCATGGACCAGAGCATGCCAGGCCCTCCTGTCTTCCTAATACTGAACTCCAAAACTCCAGATGTTCTCTCCCAGCAGTTTCATGTATACATTAAACAGCATGAGGGACAAAGCAGAACCTTAAGGGATGCCACAATCAACAGTCAAGAGCTCTGAACAGGAGTCCCCTCAGCACTACCTTCTGAGCTCTCCCCTCCAGCATGGACCCAAAACACTGGAGAAAAATGCCTCCATTTTCTATTTCAGAGAGACTGTTAAGAAGGATGCCATGGTTGATGGTAATGAAAGCCTCTCAAGAGGTCCAGGACAACCTTCCGGGAAACAGTTAACTCTGTCCAGTTCCTAACATAGGTCATCCAACCAAGACAATCAAATCAGTCTTCATCTTGAAGCCAGATTACTATTGATTCAGCAAATCTACTTGATTAGGATTAGCAACTGGATGTAGTTTGCTGGATTCTGAGAAAACAGTCTACTATCCTTTATCTTCAGACACATTTAACAGCAATCTTTGAGGAAACATTTACTCAAGAGCAATGTCTGGAATTCTGTATTTTATTTGCCATCATCATAATATAAATGTTTCCCCACTATTACAAGCTATAATTTATGATAGTTGCGTTTTTCATTTTATTACTGTCCACATCCTAATTCAATAGATGTCCCTCAGGATACAGTGTGGTAGCATAACCTTTTTTCCTTTGTAACTACATAAACAACAGCAGCCACACCATAGAATTTGGACATAATATAACCATGTGCCTCCATAGATAAACTAGGATTTAACTTTCACAGATCATAGTGGAAATCTATCAAAAATGTTAAAACATGAGTACAAACATGTTACCACAGCTATAAAGCATACATACAGATATGCTGCAGCATGAATGCAGATATGCTACCAAAAATGAAAAGGATTTTT
The DNA here is from genome assembly GCA_037013535.1 of Intellagama lesueurii. Taxonomy (NCBI): domain Eukaryota; kingdom Metazoa; phylum Chordata; class Lepidosauria; order Squamata; family Agamidae; genus Intellagama; species Intellagama lesueurii. The sequence continues at coordinate 106,856,636 of JBAJHW010000003.1, forward strand.
TCTATAAATACTAATAAGCATGACAAAACAATTGTCAACAGAAAACTTTATAGAAAAATCATCCCTCTAGCAGCCATATTCTTCTTTTGAAGTTAACTTTTCTATGTTTAGCAGCCAGTAGTAAAAAAAAAAATGTTGGACAACATGGGAAGAAGGGGAAAGAAGGGGAAAAAACCCCAAATGTTGTGGGGAAGGTAGTATGATGACAGCAGAGCTTAAAGTGATACTATATATTTATCTTTCCCAATGTGGTGCCCTTCAGATGTTACAACTCCCATCAAAAGCCATTCTGGCTATGGATTATAAGAGGTGTTGTCCATCACATCTGGACAGTATCATTTTGAGGAAGACTTGAGTGCTAATTTATGAAGTAATATGGGACTTAGCTGCAGTTATAAGAAGTGGGAGAAGAAGGATGATGATTTCTGTGAAAGGAGGTGTAAAAAGGTTGCCCATACGACTACAGTGAGAGACAGCAGAAAAAAAAACCACCCATTTTCTGAGACGGTAGTTCTAGCACTTCAAAAATCCAGAAGGATTTTTAAAAATCCAGAAGCACTTTAAAAATCCAGGTCAGCATTTTGCTAAAATGACTTATCAGCTGCAGGAACTGCACAATATCTGAAAATAAGCATCAATGTAAATAAACTGAGCTCCCTGCAAATCAAAACTAACAATTGAAAGTTTGGTTCATAGAAGCTAAATAACTGTTCCAATAAGCACACAAGAACTCAACCTGCAGCAAAAGGGTGCTTTTCCTGCACCCACTTGAAAATGCCTTAGGTGACGCAATGAGATATGAATTAAATGTCACCAAGAATTGTGAAAGCAGAAGTATAGGTTTCTTTATTAACATTCAAATTTTAAGTGGATGAATGAAAGGAAAATCAAACCTACATTAAAGTCTTTGTCTTCAAACTCTCAAGTGTGAAGTGGAACAACCTGACACTGAAAAACTACATGATGTGACACTACAAACTCATGAGGCCATTTTTCCCCTTGTTGTACAATTGCTATTTCAGCAGTTAAATAAAAGTGATATATTGGCTTTAAACAATATTAATGGTCAAAGAATAATTAAGAAATCCTTCATCATAACGTTCTCAGTAGGAGGCCTGTAAGTGATCAAAAATAATGTGCTGTATTCTTTCACCGCCGAGGTCAATTCCTGCATACAAATCTTTACAGCAGAAGGGGGAGAAAAACCCTTCAGAAAGTGGGCCATTCATCTGAACCAAGTTCAGAGAATTTCCAGCACTGTGAAAAGATATGTTATGCAAGCACATAGATGTATTCAGTGGGGGTAGACTGAACCAGCTACATGGAGACTACAAAGAAGCCCTCCCATGGCTCATGAATAAGTCGAGGAAATGATCAGAAAAAAATAGAGAGATGTTTAGACAGATGGCCCACTTAAAATGCCTGGGACAGGGCATAAGCAATTTTAATGAAACTTTAGATCTAGCATAGAAATTGCGGTTTTCTTCCAAAAGGAAGGGAAGGGGGTGGGGGGAGGAAAAAAAACCCAAGAAAGGCAAATAGAAATTTAACAGTTCACACAAACAGTCCATTTTATAGCATAAAAAGACAAAGCATTTTTGAGCACTATTTGTTTAATAAGTTCATATAAAGAAAGATCTTTCATTGTGCCTTCAGCTATCAAGAGGAATACAGAAGCATGCAACAGATAGATTAAAAGAATTTTAAACAGAAGCTGACTGCCAAACAAAAAATGAAGCTTTACTATTCAAGTGCTTTCAACATTTTCCAACATAAAAATTCATACCAGTATAAAAAAGAAAAAAGCAGAGCTTTCATATTTTTGAGAACCAAAATACATAAAATATTCTGCTCACATTTCTTTATCATATACAAACACAAGCAGACACACCCACTATGCTCCTTACTCACTGTTACGGAAAACATTATTGGTACATTAAAAAAGGAAATTGCACTACTATATGATTTAATTGCAAATCTCAAATAGAGCATGGGTGCTCTACCCAAGGCTTCCTATTCGGGTTACTTTAGTGTAATTACTATTCAATAATAGATGTAAATGCACTTTTAATTTTAAAAATTGTTTCCAATAAAACAATGGCAAAGTGTCAATAAAAAAGGCGGCATGTTCTCTGAGAGAAGTTTCCAGGGACACCAGCTGCCCCCTGCCCAGCTTAAAAGACACCAGTAGTATAGGGAGGACTAAATGTTTTCACCTCATGCATGCCTCCAAATGGAGCTTTCTGCCCCTTCTGTAAAAATTACAAGGCCTCTCACCCATTTCCATGGGGAACAACAAGCCCTCTTGAGAACAGAAAGCTATACCACACTGAAAGCACACAACCAAAGCACAGAAATCAAGAAACTGGCTTTCAAATATGCAATAGCTCACACTCCTTGCAGGGACTTCCATTTCCTTCACATGAAACCATCCCTAGTTGCATTCATAAGTCATCCCAAAAATTAACCTGGCTACTAACTGGCTGCTAAAATGGCTATCAAACCAGTTTGAAGTTCATTGGCAATCCACAGTTCATGCTAGCAGTAGTTTGCAATGGCATCTGAATTCATAGCCACTGCTAGCCATAGTTAAAGCCCCTGCTTCAGTACAAGACACTGCTGCATTATGTAGATCTCAGTGAATATAAAAGTAAAAGCCTGAATACTGAGGAGATGGAAAACAAAAGCAAAATTAAGTCGCTGTTTACACATTGTTGTACATCCTGGAGCTTCAACTGTAGCATGAAGTTTTCTATTTGTATTTGAATTGGCTCTTCTTTCCCTTGAACTATTTTTGAATTTGATTATTAGACTTAGCTGTAACAAACAGGGAAGTCAGCATGGATAAGAATGGTGGTTGGGTGAGCTTCCTCTTTTGCAGGTGGCTGAACAAGAGGCTAGGAAGAGTGGTGATCACAGAGATGAACTGCAAAGTAAGCAGAATTGACTCCAGGTCACACCACACTGTGTCTGCAAGCAGAAGTCTTGAGTTGCTTACCAAAAAAGCCACTTTATCTAAAACAGTCCAGTTGCCTCAAAATTAGTACTAGCAGCTATGCAGATAGTCACTATCCCTATGAGCTATATTTGAAAGTAAAGATGGGTGCATGATGAGAACTGAGAGTGCTTTGATGTGTAGCCACTGGGCTGGAAGTTGCAGCATAAAGTATGTAATTCTACAAAAGCTAAACTTGAAGAAATACTTGGAACCACCTTAATGTAGGAAATGAATCTGAGGCCACAATGTATGCACACCTCTGCAACTAGCTACAGATTTACGTGGTCAGTGAATTTTTTATGTTTGGCAAGTATGCATGCGTTGGGACTTTAAGAATTAGTCTTGCTTTGCTTAGTCTGATATGGTTTTCATTTGCTTCTTGCCTCAATAAGAGAATTAAAAAAGGAAAATGCTCCTTTAAGTGTTCTCTTTACAGTATACTATTTCTGGTATATAGGACATTTTGGAGATCACTCATTCATAGAGTCGTCATAAGTCAGACGCAACCTGACAGCACACCACCACAACAAATATTCAGGAGCTTTATTGCTGGGTGGGGGCATCTTAAGATGGCACAAGTAAAGCTCTCAGATGTTTACACAATCATGCACTGGAACTGGAATGGTGACCTTATGCATTCAAAGCATGTGCTCATCACTTGCTTTGTACTGTCCACACTGTTTGGCCGAGGCTCTCCAATTATGAACAGGAATCTGGAGATACTATTGATCAAACCTGGAGCATTCTGTTTGCAAAATCTGTGCTCTACCACTGAATATCCACTCTTCTTACTCTCTTCCCTGTTCATTTCCTTATACAGGTCTGTCATTCAATCATAGGAATGATGGTTAGGCTTATTTTCCTTTCTAGGCTACATCCTAGCCTGTCCCCTCTGCTTCCAGGTATCTCTAACAGTCAATTTTTGAACCCAAACTCTGACAAGACTTAGAAGCAAACCTAAGAAACGTTTGTTGTCACAAAGAAGAATAAAAATAATGTTTTTCACAGTTTTCTGAATCTTTTCAGTGACATGAACAACAGTAAATCAGCTTCCCCCAAAAGAGGTTTGCCTGTAGTTCCTAATTATGCCAACGTGCAACCAAGATAGGAGGTGGGTGTACTGTAATAATGCTCTGAATTTGGTTGCATTAATGGCTTGTTTAATGAAAAGAAGTATCTTCCTACAACAAACTGCAGAATTCTTTGCAAGAAAGTAGGGGTTGAATGGTAGATGTTCATGGAAGAGGGGGTCTATGTTTCTCCACAAACACGCTGAACAACCCTTAAGATGATGGGCCCTTTGTAAAAGCAATCAATAATGGAGACATTAACATTTGTGTGAAATAAAACGAATGAGATGGTGCATTCACTTGTTCATTTGTTTGTTCACTTGTTTGTTTTCAGAGAAATAACAGCACAGCAACTGGGCTGTTTGTAATAATTCCTCAGTCCATCAAGATACTCAGAGTAACTGGAGAAGTTGTTGGCACCTGTCTCTTCTCCAAGAGAATTACATTCTCAGAGAAAAACATTCTGTAAAGCACAAGTACAAAACCAAACCATAACTAGTCAAACTAGTACATGTACTCACAGCCTTTGAATTCTATCCAAAAGTGTGCAACTACTCCATTTTATATTGATGAAGGACTCTCACTGATTGTCCAAGATCAGGTTGGAATTTGAAATTAATTACACAATTTTGTATATCCACTTCGAATTTGATTTCAATTGTTAATTAAAACAAGGACATTAATGCTGAGAACCTTTTATAGGGATCTAGATGAGGATTTAGTGGGGCTCAAAGGCAAAAGTCAAGGCTGCTTTCTCATCCTAGCTTGGGGACCTACACTGCCTACCTAGGTAAACAAAAACAAGCACAGATCACCTTAACAAGAAAGAATGAGTTACGATCTATCTTGTTTAACTTGTTATTTTTTATAAAATGCCAGCAATGGGCTTCAAGTGGATGCAAATGCCTTTTAACTGTTAACCACTTCATTCTGCATTTCTCAAACTGTACTTCCTCTCTTCACTTCTCATGTCCATCTTTTGGTTCATAAGTTAGGTCTTGCTTTGATATATATAAAGTGCCTATTACTACCACTATTGCAACCAAGTTGTAGTGATTTGGGAAACAACTTTTGTCTTTAAAGCATCATGTATGTGAATGCACATACATACCGTGTTTCCCCGAAAATAAGACAGGGTCTTATATTAATTTTTGCTCCAAAAAACGCTTTAGGGCTTATTTTCAGGGGATGTTTTATTTTTTTCATGTACAACAATCTACATTTATTCAAATACAGTCATGTCATCTTCTTCTGGTTGCTGCACAATGCTGCACAATGGTGGAGGGTGGGGTTTCACTTAACTGGGGCTTATTTTTGGGGTAGGGCTTATATTACAAGCATCCTGAAAAATCATATTAGGGCTTATTTTCAGGTTAGGTCTTATTTTCGGGGAAACAGGGTAAAAACAAACTTAAGATCCCTCTTTGTAAATCTTTCTATATATACATGCACGTACTCAAGCATGCCCACAAGAGGGATACTTTATGAACTTTATTTTAAATTTTAAATGCAAAGCTCAAATTCCTATTGTTGTTTCTATGTCTGTGAAGTATCCAGAAAACACACAGTAATGTTGGGATATCCTAACCTGAGAGGGCAAGGCAGTTTGCAGATGAGGGATGAAGAGAGTCTTCAACCCACTCCGGTGTTCCTTTGATGAATATGGATGACTCTTCTGAACATAAGTTTTATTTAAACGTCTGCTTCTATGCGGCAATGGCAGATCAAATTTCAAACCAATAGCCTGCCCAGTTACAAGAAGTTAGATAAAAATGTAAAATGCTCTCAGGAGGAGTTCTCATGAGAGTACAACTACCGGTAAAGTAACTGTTACCATATGGTTGACTTAGAGGTTGGGCGGGGTATATGTGTGTGGACTCAGTCACAAACCTTTGCCAAACCACTTTTTGGCATATAATAGCTTAAATTAGCTTTTGCTGTAACTTGCACAAGGAGAGTTTAAAAACAGATTGGAAATTAACAGAGGAAAACTGTTTTTAAAATATACTATTAACTTTTGTAAAAATCATTCTAATAGCAGTTAATACATCCAGCTGGATATGTATAGCAAATGAATAATCTGAAGGAAATTGCTCTCTCAAATTAATATTGAAAACCTAGGACAGTAATTAAAGCAAATTCATATAGACCAGAATTATATACAGCAATAATGAGGTACATTATTTCTCAAAACAGATGAGTTTTAGAACTACTGCAACTATGTTACATATATAAGCAATGTGAATGAGAGCAACTGTAGTTTTCTTGATTAGTAGCAATACAGTTTTATTTAAACAGGAAAATGAGCATTGAAAGCATCTTGCCCATCACATATAAAAACTGAAACAGTAATTGCAACACTTTAACACAAGAAAATGGAAAGACACTTCTAAAAATAAATCTATCATTTAACAAAATGGAAAATGATTATGAGGAGAAGAAAGAAGATGGCCAGTTTTACTGCAGACTCACACAGCATACTTTCCCGAAATTTGTATTGAAAAGAAGTTTTGTACACAGCATTGGACATTCAATCCTAATAAGTTGTCTAAGATTTCAAGTGATCACAACTAACATGCTTTGCAGGAAACGTGACTTATCTGATATGGTAATCAAACTGCAATCCTACATGATCACCCTGTTGGAGGGTAAGTCCAACAGAACTCAGTGGAGCTTACTTCTGAGCAGAAAGGCACAGGATTGTGCTATTAATCAGAAACATGTGGTATAAAACTATATTTGGTCTAGAAGATTGTATTGGTTGTTTTACAGAGGCAAATATTTTTATCCTGGCTATTTCAGCTGGCCAATGATTTCTGACATTTTAAGAGACTGTTTCTGAAGCAGTATTAATATTGAAACAACACTAGACTGCACAACATATGCATACTTCAAAGTATTTAAGGGATTAAACAGAAAAGCAAACACTTAATGCAACATTAAGCATGCAAAATAAAAATGTGATTGCCTAGCGGAAGCATGCTATACTGTTACCCTAGTGACAGGTTCAAAAGAAAAAGAAAAAGGCTGCAAGCTGAATGGTTGTATGATATGAAATTAAAATGTTTCACACTGAACAATCCAAAATGAATTGGGAAAGGTTGGAGAAAGGAAGGAGAAATCAATTCTCCAATGGCGGTGGTGAATAGAAGAAAAGTATGAATAGGATTTGCCAGTGGGGTGCAACAGCTGCCAAATATCCTGCAGCCAAAGAACTACAATAATACTGATGAAGTGTGCAAGAGCCATTGGAACCGTTGCAGGGAACAGAGGAATACTCCAACAATAATGATGCCATTCTGTCCCATCCAGCAGAATCAAAGGAAAGATTCATCTTCAAAATTGCACCCATCCTCACAGAACACAAATATATATATATGAATGCTCATGTGCAAATTTCATTTCATTTACTACCAGAATTCAAAGTATCACAGACTTAGTTTCATTAGTCTAATGCTTGCTTAGACTTTGTTTTCTTTCAAGTTACAGCTGCCCTAACCCACATGACAAACTGCTTTTGAAAGTTTCAAGAACACTTTTCAATGTGACGTCACATGAAGTCAACTATGCAGACAAAACAAAAGGTATTAAATTTGCCTTATACATATTCAAGCCCACAGGTGTGCCAAGCTGCTCTTGAGATCCTGGTCAAATAAGGCATACATACTACAGAACTGAAATCAGTATATGTATTTGTAAAATAAATATATATGTAGGTGGTACACATCTACCCTGAATGCCCAGAACAAGTTTTGTTGTCATGGGTCTACTGCTAGTAGTGTTTCTGGCAGCACGGTAGAATCCTGAAATGATTTTTGAATCCGATCCTGAATTGGGTCCTGTCAGCTTTGTTAGTCTGAGGCCAGCAGAGTGGATCCTCGCCTCTGGAACAACTTGCCTGTGGAGATCCGCCTGGCTCCCTCTCTGGGTGTCTTCAGAAGCAAACTCAAGACCTGGCTATTTGGGCAGGCTTTCCCTCCTGCTGTATCTTAAATTCGCATCTTACCATCTTGGACTTATAGTGCATGTTTATTGGTTTAACTGTTTTTAAATTTGTAATGCCGCCCAGAGTAGACCTTTGGTCTAGATGGGCAGGGTAGAAATCCAATAAAATAAATAAAAATAAATAAATATTAAGACCAGCCAACTGCTCCTCCATCTCTGTTTAATAAGTGCAAAATCACCTGTTCATATGATAGCTTGTCCTGGGATAACCTATATTGTCAAGATATTTGAGCGGCTACTCCTGGCAATGCACTTCTCTCTCCCCCTCCAGATAAGTGATCGTGCAAACAACAAAGCTAAAATTAAACTATGTGGAATGACTACTCTTTTTTTACGTTTGAACACTAAAATAATCACCCCAATGGCCAGAACTGGGTTGGCAATGTATGCAAAAGTTAAATTTTGTAAATTATCATGATGAACTGCAGCAAACTAAAGAAGTGTCACATTACTAGGCATGTGCCTGATGCACAGCTGGGTGTCGCTTTGTATCATGTCAGTGCCTCATTAGACAGATAACAGCAATTCACTATGGTGAGTTGTGCAATTTAAGTTATGCATGCAGAAATCACCAACAGGATACTGGCCAATGTAATTTATAAAATGTTGACTGCAACAATAACAGAATTCTCATGGAAGCAAAATTCAAGAGCCAGAGGTTCAAGGGGCATTATCAAAAGCAAAACCACATTCAGGATTAAGTTGCTGTACTATAATAGCATGAAGTGAGTTGGAAATTTTCAGTACACAATTCTCTTCAGACTTCAATCACTCAGGTGACCTAAGGAAAATCACACCTCTCCATCTTCCTGTGATATCTCTGATTTTTGTGGACAGCATTTGAGGCTGGAGATGAGCACACCCAAGCTACACTAAACAATTAGATATTTATCAAAACTTTAGACTAAATCTATCCTAATACATATACAAAATCAGTAGCTGCCCCAACCTTCAAGGGTCAGTAGAACTGAAACTCTGCCAGCCTACAATCTATAACTACCCAAATCCTCCAAAGCAGAAGAAGGCAACCTATGGCCTTCCAAATGTCGTTGGACTGCAACTTTCATTAGCCCAGCCAACATTATCAATAGTGAGGGACTGTGGAAATGACAGTCCAAAACCATTTAGACACCCACAAGATGCCCATCCTCTGCTGTAAACAGTCTTTAACAGAGAAAGAGATAAAATTTGTTAGAATCTTGTCTAACTAAACATAGATCAGATTACACAAACATTTATTTAATCAAGGAACAAGGTTACAAACAAAACACAAAGAACACAGATTTACAGTCAAGGATAAAAAAAGATGTGGGTTCTCACTTCTAATACTTGATCTAGCTAATGGACACAAATGTATGATCTATTTTACTAACTGCTCAACTGGCTTAGGTCAAGACATATTTTAGGATAAGAGTGAACTGGTCTTTGCCAACACATACCTGGTGTTCAAGGAGAAACAAATGACAGCTGCCTCCACTCTGCATTTTTGCTATGTGATATGAAGGTAGAGGATTATTTATTTGATAGCTCTAAAACTTAAGTGATTATATTCTTACCTCTCTTTCATATTTAGAAGTACATATTTTTTCAGCTGAAAAATACTGACTTGTTCACCTTAAAGGCTGTTGCAGAAACTACTGAGGTTAACATGTATAAAGTATCTGCCATAGTAGCATATAAATACTAAGTACTAACATCTTGCAAAAGCGATTCTTCTAGTACAGAATTTCCAATATTCTTTGTTTTACTCGACTAAAATTCACAAAGAGATTCCAAAATATATGTATTTTCTATTCTCTGTGCACCATTAATTAAAAGTTAATTTGAAAGTTACATTATTTCAAACACAGTCTTTCCCTATAATAGGTAATAATAAATCTAAAAATCTCTGATTAACTTTTAGGAAAGTATCATAGATGGACTCACAGGACAAAATCCTGTTGAGGTAAATTACATACACAAAGGCAATTGCTCAAGTGGTTTTCTCTTTTTCCTCACCATTTAACTGGGTATACCATCATTTGCTCAGCCCAACACAGCACAACACATGGCTTACTAATGATATAAACTTGGTTGTACAACTGCTTTACACAATCATGTCTGACAACAGGATTCTGACAAGGAGGTCATATGTCCATGGAGGTAAAAAAAATGGAATGCTAGCTATTTTATATACACTATATATTTAAATTTAATATTTTTCATTTTAATATTTCCTTCCTTGGTGCAGAAAGTAACACAAAACTTCATTAACAATGTACTTAAGATTATTTAAATTAGGTATTTATTATCTCCATTTTAGTGTCTGTGAAGATAAAGCCTGCTGTTTGCAACAGTCATCCAACATTACAAAAGCATACTGAAGTGCTGAGTGGAAGAGATCGCACACATCTCCCAAAGGCCAATTCCTTTGTTTGAATGCCATCAAAAGTTTTTTTAAAAAAAAACCTTGCTGTTTGTGAGGAAAGAAATATATTCTTATTTTAAACACGCAGCCAATCTTTTCCCATACATGATACCATTCGGTAATCCAAGCATGCAGCAAATGGTGGATTTTTCCAAGCTATGAATGATGGGAGGCCAAAACCAATAGAGAAATTAGGAAAATAAGCTCAGCAGCCAACATAAGCAACACATAGGAAACACTGTAGGCAATTGGGTTTCAAAGTGCAAACATTACATTAGTAGACCCATGAGATAGCCACACCTGGAGCATTTATTCTTCTATCCCCTGTCCAAACCACTAATGAAAATAAGACTTCAGCCAATACATCAGTTGAACATCACTATTCGTTTGAGAGACCTTGACTACATCAAGTAAGCTACATTCACTGATGCCAAACCATTTCCACTGGAAAGAGTTATCACATTCTATCATGACAACGTCAGAATTTTGTTTCACTAGATAATGTAAAACTGCAGCAATGGGTGGCACCCACTTGATATTAAGCCAGACCATTAAACCAAGAAGGGGAAAAATATGTAAAATAATTAAAAACACTGAACAACTTAGAAAAACACAATCATCCACCATTCAAAGCTACTTCCCGTAGGAAATCTGTGCCCCTATTATCTGAACAGTGCATTATCAGTTTGACCCCGTAGTATAAAGCATTAGGATAATTAGTTTGAAAAGGGAAATCTGTTGCAGTTTCTCTTTTTTCCTTAAGAAAAAAATTGTTTGAACATTTACCAGTGAGACTGATCAAACAAAAATATGCTGTTGTTTTTAAAGGTCTGAACAAAATAATGGAAAAACAAAAATGCATGCTTCCCTTGTCGTAACAATAACAAAAATCATCTTAAACACCTTTTGTTTCAGAATGCTGCCAGATTTTTCACACAAACAGAAAAAGATTTCTAGCAAGTTCATATCCTCTTTTATGCCAATATATATTTGCATGCATTTTTACAAATGTTTTCAAAAGTCTAAAGAAGTATGTATTTGCACAGTGCCCCCGTCTTGGGAGGATTCCAATTTAGCACTGTCCTCTCTTGATCCTTCTCTAGCTTTACTTTTTACGTTGTGGTGTGGGGCAGGGATGATACAGGCCTGGGAGGCAGGACAGAAGAAAGAAGAAAAAGTAAACAAGTGAGCACATCGCATTTGGTATTGCCCAGTGAAAACCTTTAAGCTTTGTATTCCTCCTAACTGCCCAATACAGCCTGGTTCAACACAAATGTAGAAACAAAGGAAGCTGCCTTATATTGAGTACATCTAGCCCAGTATTGCCAACTGTGACTGGCAGCAGCTCTCCAAGGTTTCAGGAAGGATTTTTTCTTGGTCCTACCTGGAGATCTCAGTTATCCTCTGGTGGGAACCAAGTGTGTTCAGAATCACATAGTAGCAGTAGACTATGTATCCCATTCTTTCCCCCATTTTCCATATCGCTCTGCCCATCATGTCAGCATTTCCAGAACTGGACTATATAGTGAAAGATTCCTTATGGGCATGAGGAGCACAGATGGTGATCCTGGATAAAGCTCATTAATGAATATATGCTAGCAATGTACTAGCTTAATCAGGCAGCAGATTTTCCATATATTAAACCAAAGTACTTGTAAACCCATAGTTTGAAGGCATCATCTTAAATAAAGGATTGTTCTTCTTCTAAAGATAATGCCTCACTTACTAAAAGAGGTACTTTGTCTCCAAAATGGTTATTCTGAAATTACGGTTGCCCTGCCTTTAACACAGAAATTAGCATAGCAGGAAATGGGGAAGACTAACCAGGCCCTGATTTCAGCAAATAGAGCAGCAGTTGTAGGTAACTTGTGCTACCTTTCCATTTGAGGAAAAAAACTCTTTTGGAACCAAGACATATTTGGAACCAGAAGGACCTGCTGCTCCAATGCATTTTGTCATCCTTTCTCCTGCCTTTGTTTCTTCCTTTTGTATTCTGTCTGCTGGACTGTGATCCTGTGGGCAAGGATCACCTTATCTTTCTCTGTCTGTATAATGTTTAGAAAATTACAGGTGGTTTACAGATGCTGAAGAAAAACAACAGTGATGGATTTGATGGCATACTGCCTCTTAGTCAGCCCTCTTCACAATAGCATATTACATACAACAAAAGTTTATGTTTCTTCTTTAGACTATTTTTGAAGGCCTATATTTCCCCTTGGAATTTTGTGGCTCAGTGAGAAAATGGCTTCATTGCCCAAGTCACATTTTGCAATTGGTTTACACACAAAAATTGTACTAGCAAAAATAATATTCCATTTTAATCTGTCAATAAGAAATTACAGTGGAAGGCACAATTCAGAATAATTAATGATACATATACCAGTTACAATGCAATCCCAGGTAGGCCTCCTTAGAATGAGAACTTACAAATTATTTTTAAAAGTAACTCCTTGTCTTTATTCAAAAGTAACCAAAAGATTTACTTTTTTTGCTTTGGAAAATATTGATACAACCTGTTGGTCAAGGATATAAAATGCACCCAAGTAGTGAGGCCACCTATACACTATAACTATAAAAGAAATTAAAAGTAATCACAACTACACTAGACTACAGTACAAAAGAAATGAAGCTGTCCCTTTCTACGTTACAATCAGAATGCAAGTTGCTTGTACCTTAGTTATTGCAAGAAGAAATTAAATGCAAGTAACTCATTATTTTTCACTAGTTATCTCCAGGTTTTGCTGAGAACGAAGCCCCACCATGTTTACTAAGATTAATTCCAAGTTGTGCATAATTGGTTGCAGTTTAAACCTTCTATAACAGTGTTTCCCAACCTGGGAGCTGTGACCCCCAAGGGGTCATAAAGTATTTTCTGGGCAGTCATGGGTCACTTTTTATGTATTATAGCTCTTGTCAAATAATTTCTTCCTTGACTTTTTGGAGTAGGATATTAAAGTTAGCATGTATGTATGAAAAATAGGCGCTTTGGGGGAGAAAGAAGCCACTACTTTCTGAGAAGGGATGACCAGGATTATTTTTTATGAAAAAAGAAATGCATAATTGCTGCTGCTTCCACAAGAAATGGATTTTAACTATGATGTGTCACTTTCAGAGAGCCAAAAGAAGGGAGGAAAAGGAAAAAGAACCTCCACACAGAAGTATCTGTTAAATATTGATGCACCATATACGCTGTTCCTAATATTGCTGGTTTTTTGTAGCACTGATGTTATTTCTGAAATCTGCAACTGCTTATAAAACTGTGTGAAATTTCTTGATATTGTTCCAAAAGCCCCAATGACTATGGGGACCGCTGAAGTGTATTTCATCCACAAGCAGGATATTTCAATTGCCAGGTCTCTTTATTTTGATAGTTTTCCAGTTCCTTATCTTCAACTTTGGCATCCCCTGGAATTGCAATGTCTATTATCCAGACATTTCTCTGTTCTATTACTACTATGTCTGGTGTGTTATGTTCAAGGTGTCTATTACTTTGGTTCCGGAAATTCCACAAGATCCTGACTTCATCATTTTCTGACACCTTCTCTATCTGATGTTTCCATGGGCAGCGGTGGTTATTTTGTAGTATGTATGTATTTATTAGGAGCTTTTTTGTAAACTACCACTACAAGGAATACGAAAACTAATTAGTTGTCATGATTACAGAGCACAAGCCAAAAGGCTTAAGTTGCAGAGAGACAGATTTGGGTTAATTATCAACAAGAATCTTCTACCCAGAAGAGTAGACTGACAATGCAACAATTACAAAAATGTGTCAGAAAGAATTTTGGCACCTTTTTTTTAAATACAGTTTTGTTGCTCAAGTAGCTTGGAATAAATGATGTTTCTTGTTGACACATAAGAATCAAAATGACAGGCTTGTCAATCCTAAAGTTTTGCTTGCTTTCATTAGGAATTGCTACAGCTATATCTGCAAAGCAAACTGAGAGTTTGTTTTCTGCAATAACAAGAATACAAATTGTTACATATTCAATATATTGTAGAAACAATATATTGTAATTTGCACTAGAGAACGCACAACTGAATCAGTGGAGATCTGATGAGTCAACTCCTTGATAAACTTCTTTGATTCAAATCAGCCTACTCTAGTTGTGATTTACCAAACTAAAGTTAGCTGCAGTTAAGAGTACGTCATTAAATCAATGAAGCTTATGGAGGATTTGCCTCATCAAATCCCCACTGATTCAATGGGCCAACTTTACTGTGACTTAGTACACTAAGCAACATTTCAGCCAATACTTCTCCCTAGAACACAAATAAAGGACTGTCACCAGAGAAATTATACCACTGGCACACACAATCTCTTCACTGTCTGCATCTTCCCACTTTTTAAGTGGCAATGCTGCACTTTACTCAGGATGAAAGCTGTAAGGTACACTGAGAGACAGAAGTCAAGAGAAGACTCTCAGCATAGTTTAGCCCAAAAGACTGCATATTTAACTGTATAGTGATATCTGTATTTTGTTGTAGGGTTCTTGTGATACATGGGATGTTCAAGGAATGGTTTCAATTATGAACTACTATAACAAAGCCAAGGTTTAACACTCCAAGGCTTTATAATGAGTTAAACAATTATCCTTAAAAATGGCAATATTGCACAGACTGAAGCTCTCACATATTTGAGTTAGAAATCTTAGAGCAGAAACCAGGGGCAGCTGATCTTCAAAAACTACAAAGTAATGCATCTGTAATTCAGTAAGGAGTAAGCTCAAAACTTTATTACACTAACAATCCATGAATATTTTATTTATCTATTTGTTTACATATATCTATATTCCACTAAGTCCTTCAAAAACCATACTCAAACAAAAATGTTACAAAAAATAATTGCTATTGAAGACACACTGAAGAAATAGTGCAGTGTCTAATAGTGCAGAAAAGACACCATTGGTTGAATGTATTCCCCCAAGGCCTACAGCCCCTCACATGACTCTCAGATCTGCCCTGGAAGGTTTGAAGACTCTCCAGAACAGATTTGTGGGGAGGATGAGAAGACAGGGTTTGCTGTTTCCTTCTATAGCAAACTATGGACTCCTAATGCAACATAACTTACACCTCTGAAAATTCAAATGTACAAAATGTTCTATACTCTCTCTGCCAAAAAATTAAAAGCAGGGTATATTGTCCTCACCCACACCCTTTTATTTTCACAATTTCACATAAAGCAGGTTAAGTTAAGAAATCATGACTAGCCCTGAGAGCATCATAGCTGAATGGGCACTTGGTCCAAGGCCAACACTTGTTTCTATGAACAGGAGATTCCTTTGACAGTACTACACATGGCTGAAATTCTCCAGCAGTTTTTGATTTGGTGTAGTAGACTTCGATTTGATCAACACAAATTTTTGTTTGACAAACTGGATTGGCCATTTAAAAAAAATTTAAATTGTTTTTGTTTTAGATATTTATGTTACCCTGGACAATTTAAGGATACGATATTCATAGAAACCTGGTTTCATCTTCAGAATTAAGAAACAGAAACCTTTCCAGTCCTTAAGAATCTCCGGTTTATATGAAAAGATATTCTTAATTTCTACAAATGAGCTTACCTTGGAGTTCCCAGAAATCTTTGTGACCTGAGTTGTACAGCCACATATAGAGATGCTGCCGTTACTAGTAGCTCCCTTTTCTCGGGGTCTGTCAACTTGTGTCCTAGGTTTCAAAATCAATTTTCAGAAATGTTATACATCTTACGTATATAACATGCATGGAACATATACCTATACATATTATGATCAGAGTCTTAATTAGAAGATTTCATACCCACCATCCAGGAGGTCCTCTCCACAAAGGCCACCTGCCGCAACTCAAAAGGTGGAAGCACTGAAGATGACTCCAGTGGTCAAGCACATATAAACAGATATAGGCAGTCTTTTAGGTACTTGGGTCACTGCTTACTTTACTTTTATAGTTCCACTTACAAACATTTATCTATGTTATTTAATTAATTTAAATTAATGTTATATCCCACCAAAGAGACATATATTCTATTAAAATTAAGATACACTTCGTAACAAAATCACACAGAATTTTAACACTTTTGCAGTGATTCACATTGTCAACCAACTCTGGCAATAAACACTAAAAAAAAATCAAACAATCACAGAACACAACTCACAGTATTGTGAGAAATATCAAACCTCATCTTAATAATGGCCAAAATCCTGTTTGTCATACCTGCTGGCATGGATCTACTGGAATAACTTACAGCAGTAAGCTGTCCCAAGTTAAGAAGCTGGCACAGATATTTCCTAGAGCACACCAGTTGCTTTAGCATCTGACAGGAAATGCCTACAGTGAGTTCTTAACTTGTGATAATCTTAACTTGAGACAATGAATAAGATTTTGGTCAATAAATTCTTGTGGATAACTGAATTTGTTGAAAGATTATACATTTCCATTCCTTACTTCCCAAAGCAGAAATGGTCAATAGGGATGGGTCCTTCAGATATTTTGTACCTCAGTTCACAGAATTTTGCATTCTAGGACTTTCCAACCTACAGAGACCTACATATGGCTCACGTGGAGAAAGGCTTACTTCAAGACTTCATGGCCTAGCTTCATAGCCTAGCTTCTGTTACAAAAGGAAGTTGCCCCAATGCTTGCTGGGAGACATGAGATTTATGCAGGGCTTCTACAAAACTCAGAGCACAAAGGGAATCTATTAAGGGCAACACTAACCACTGACTGCCCATTAACCATCTCTGTTCTACAGAAGGGAAGTTTCCCTCTTGCTAATAGTGTTGAATTAACAGGTCCTACTGTTAGAATCTAAGGGTATTCTGGTAATAAAGCCTATGGACATATGAACTAAACTGGGCTACAGATATATAGCCAATAGAGTGGACTACAGACCTACGACATGGAATGGGATGGACTACCTACACGATGGAAAGAAGAAAATATTTGGCTTCTTTCATAAACAATGTGACTGACTGTTTCTTGTTAGAAAAAAGGGCAGAGGATTTCTCTCAGCTTAGACATTATCATTTAGGAATGAGCAAAAAGACAAAAAGATGGTTGTTGTTATAACCAAGTCTTGGCCAGACTGAAAAACAATGGAATAGTACAGCCGAACTACAAAGCCAGATACTTTCAATGGCTCCATGTGCCTGATAAGATGCAACAACATCACTTGCTTCTCATTCTGGGTAGTAAACAAATATAGTCCAATGCACTTTTTCTCCTGACACATCATCAACCAATAGAGAACTGAATGTTAGTGAAGAGAGGAAAGACTTCAGTCAGAATGCAGGAAATGTGAGGAAAAAAATACAATTGTTCCTTTGAAGAGAAGCACAAACATTTTTTTAGATCACTTTTCACCTGAAATGCTTACATTATGCAGATTCTGACTGCTCTGGAACATTTGGATCTTACTTTACTTTATTGCCGGACCTATGACAGAAGTTTCCGTTTTTACAATGTGCTAGGTTATTACTTTGGTGTCTCTTCATTCTTCCATTTTTGGGCTCAGAGTAACGTAGCTGCTGTGAATATATACAGTAGACTTATCCATTCTAAAGGAAATCAACCCTGAGTGCTCACTGGAAGGACAGATCCTGAAGCTGAGGCTCCAATACTTTGGCCATCTCATGAGAAGAGAAGACTCCCTGGAAAAGACCCTGATGTTGGGAAAATGTGAAGGCAAGAGGAGAAGGGGACGACAGAGGACAAGATCGTTGGACAGTGTCACCGAAACTACCAAGATGAATTTGACCCAACTCCGGGAGGCAGTGGAAGACAGGAGGGCCTGGCGTGCTCTGGTCCATGGGGTCACGAAGAGTCGGACACGACTTAACAACTAAACAAAAAAAACATGGCTAATTTTTCATGTTACCATTTCATTTGATACTTTAATCTATGTTTTCCTACATTACACTTTTCATTTAACCATCGCATTTTAGTTTGCCTTAAATTTATTGGTGTTCCTCTCATTTCTTTTACAAAGTGCCTTCATTTCATGTATCTGTGAAATTTCACCTGTGAAAGCCATAGTCCTCCCCAGTTTTCTCCTCTTACTCACAGGGGAAATTTCGAACCTCATTTTCATGATGTAGTCCATAAACAATAGAAGGGGAAAACCTATAGTAATTTATCAGCAACAAAAATACAAGTAGTATGGCACCTTAGAAGCTATCAGATTTATTTCATGGATTGCAATCCACTTCTCCAGACATATGGAGAGACACAGAGACATACAGCTATTCATACGTTATATCATGGTTGCTGTATCCTTCTGGCACTATTCAGGTAATGTTGGTCATTCTGTAAATTACATCAATGAAACTGTTATTACATGAAGCCTACAGTCTTAAGCCAGAAAACGTTTAGCCATATCATTAGTTTCATGACTATGCTCAATGTAGACCAGAGTAACTTCAAAAATCAGGATGTTTATTGTATTTCTCACTAATGAGAAAATAATTTAAAAAATGTATACATACTTATTGGAATACGACTTGGAGGATGAGAGGGTGAAGGAAATGATGGTAAAATGGGCACAAAATTTTGATATTGACGAATGGACAAAGATGTGGAAAGAGAATCATAAAATGATTAAGCCAGTGAATCTTAGAGCAAATGTCCTTAAAATGTTTCATAGATGGCATTTTACCCCTGTAAGATTGGCAAAATGTCAGAAGGTAACAGTAATGTTTGTTGGAAGTGTAAAAAAAAATCCAGGGACTTATTATCATATGTGGTGGTCATGTGAAAAAGCAAAAAAAAATTGGATACAGGTTTGGGAAATGGTAAAAGAGATTGTTCAACAAAAATTAAATTTTAAACCTGAAATGTTATTATTGAATATAATGCCAGAAATTATTGACAAAAAAATAAAATATAGTCTACTGTATATATTCACAGCAGCTACATTACTCTGGGCCCAAAAATGGAAGAATGAAGAGACACCAACGATGGATGAGCTATTAAAGAAGCTATTGGACATTGCAGAACTACGTAGACATGCTTTCAGAGGCACTACGGGATCAACCAAGAGACTTTGTAAAGCAAAGCTGGAAGCTGATATATAACTGGGCCCAGAAAAGGACAGGAACTTAGGGGGGAAATTAGTCTATAACGAATCAGTGCTCACCGGAATCCCCTTGAAGATACTTCGATGACCAGACAATGGTAAAATCTCTGATCCATAGGGGAAGGAAGGATGTTTAGCTGTGTTCTTTTTTTTCTTTTGTCTGTTTGTTTGTTTTGTTAATTATCTGTTAGATTGTTAATGTTTTTAAGTTTGTATGTTTAGATATGAATAAAATGGTATTTAAAAAAAATCAGGATGTTTATTATGATTCAGGCTGCAGTTGTAAAACGGTTCAAAGGACTTCAGGAATCATATTTGTTCTTACCATAGGGGCAGCTCATGTACTGAACAGGAGCGGATTCTCACTCCAAAATTTCGGAGGGATATCCCTGCCCCACTAGTTATCCTACCTTAGTGTTATACTGGATCTAGGTTGGTCTGAGACAAAAGTAACTCATAATGAATTTTATGTTGTTGTTTCTATGCAATCAAGCAATCCAGAACTGACAAAACACTTGCACTGGAACTACTGAACATTTTTTTAAAGGACAAGCTAGAAGTACTTATGATAACCAAATCATGATAGCCAAATCAAACTCTACCTACCAGACTCCTTTCTGGAACAGTAAGCATTTTCTGAAGTTCAACATATTTTCATCTAACATCAGATAGTTACAATGTCATGTTTTGATCATTGCTTTATAGTAATATGTGATGCAGAAGAGATCTAAAATAATCTAAAAATGGCTTCAGATCTATGGCAACTGCTTATCTCAACAGATTTTAGCTTATGAACGCAAGGAGGTGTATACAGCAGGTTACATGTGAAATTCTACATGGGTGCATTGCTTCACCAATAGCTATTTAGTCCACAATAAGCCACCATCCTTTTCATTTTTTGGCTGTTGTGCAGCTCTACATGTACAACAGAGGTGACATCAGGAGGAGGAGGAGGAGCAGCAGCAGCAAATCAGTGTTGATTAAAGGCAAGTACCACTGATTAAAGGTGCTTTTGGAGGGCAAGCAACTCACACCCAATGCGACAAAGGTGTGCACCCTGTAATCCCCAAAAGAAGTCTTTAATCAGCAGCAACTTGCTACTGCTGCTATCATCATCACTGCACATACATAGCTGCACAACAAGATTTCAGCCAATAAATATATATTTCCTTTGACCTTCAAATAACAAGAGCAGTAATGTTATTTTTGTCTACCGTATTTTTCCGTGTATAAGATGATACTTTTATCTAAAATCTTTAGACTAAAAATTGAGGGTCGTCTTATACACTGAAGTAAGGGGGGAGGGATCAAAGCGCTGCTTTCCCCGCCAATTCCTAAGCCCCACGGGGGGAAAGTGCAGGGGGAAAGCAGCGATGAAAGGGCTTCAGGATCAAAGGGCTGCGATCCTGCAGCCCTTTCATGGCTGCTTTACCCCTCCACTTCCTAAGCCCCACGAGGCTTATGAAGTGCAGGGGGAAAGCAGCCATGAAAGGGCTGCAGGATCAAAGGACTGCGATCCTGCAGCCCTTTCATCGCTGCTTTCCCCCTCCACTTCCGCAGCCCTTTGATCCTGCTTTCGCGGGGCTTAGGAAGTGGAGGGGGAAAGCAGCAATCAAATTTTCTTATTTGGGGTTGGAAAAGTGGGGGTTATCTTATATATTGGGTCGTCTTATACATGGAAAAATACGATATTTAAAGGACACAGAATCTTACAGTCACATGATGTATAGTATTACAAGATACAGAAGCCAATGGAAAAACCTATAATTACAGTATGCAAGCCACAAAAAATACTGCCTTAAAAAAAGGCAGCTTTGTGTGTGTTGATGAAAGCTGTCACATAAGGAACATATATATTTGAAAATTAGTCTGAACATGTGTCAAGTAATTCACTTCAAGTAAAAATTTGATTAAAAGTTGCCAGCAAAGGTTAATAAGAAAGCTGTCAAGATATTTCACAGAATTAAGAGAAGTTGCTTAAAAATGTATATTTTATTGATCACTGAATTTTAAAAATCTTATTTTTTCCTAACACATGGGTACTTTGTACTATAGAAGAACCACATAAGCAGATACCATATTTTCAAACATAAAAGGAATTGTTGATTCTCAGAGTGCTTATCTTCATAAGAAACAAGACATGGTAAAACTGCCTTTCTGAAACTGACAGATCTTTATGCAAATAGGCATGAGATTTCACCCACCCAGAACTGGATGCAATGTCCAGCATTTGTTTTTGTTTTTTGTTCTGTTTTCATTTCTTGTCCAAACTCTTATTTGGATTTAAAGCTTCTCAGGATCAGTTTATTGTACCACTTTCAACAGTTTTTCTTCATATTGCCATATCGATACGCAGAATCACAAGCAGAAAACACTTCAGCAAAAAGAAATATAGTGTTTTACAGTCATGGGCTTGCACTAGAAGGCTTTTTTGATTCCTTCAACTAGAGATGGGGGTATTTGTATTCGCATATGAATACGAATATCCTCGCACAGCGGGACTTAACAAGGGTCTGGCCCCTGGGGCCAGACTGTCCACTCACGCATCTGGCAGCGGTGGCCCTGCTCATCCTTCCAATCGCTCCCAGAGCCCTGCTCTCTTCTCACTCAGCTAGCCACTCCAGGCAGGGGGAGGGAGGACAATTCTCCTTGCACGGCTGCTAAGTGGCCAGCCGAGTGGGAAGAAAGCGGCACTCCGGGAGCGATTGAAAAGATGAGCAGGGCCACTGCAGCCGCCAGACATGTGAGTGGACGGTCCGGCCCCAGGGGCTGGACTCTCATTAAGTCCAGTTGTGTGGGGATATTAGTATTCGTATACAAATACGAATATCCCAATCTCTACTTCCAACTCCACAATTATATAATTTGACCTATGCAGCTAGGATTGCTATCTTTATTTGATAAATCGTACTATACAGAACCTATTGGGTGCTTAATAAATAGTATTACACAAGCCCGTCTCCAGAAAATCGTGATTCACCCTCTCATCACGGCATGAAGATGAACATGGAGGGGACTTCGTGTTCTGTAAAGCTATACCAGTGGAGCACAAGTTCTGGCAGGTCCTAGTGGCTGAACAAGGCTTTTATTACAGCTACAGAGAACTCTGCCTATCATCGAAAAATAAATTTAGCTAAATACTGAGAGGCTTGGCCACAAGGTGTTGAACTGACCACAGCAGCCATTAGCGTGGTGTAGTACCTACATGGATGAAATCACAGATCTTCACGATAGATTTTTATTTATTTGAAATATATGTGAGGACTGAGTGTAGCAAAACATTTTTCAGAAAAGGTTTCAAAGTTTCAAACTAGCTCTAAGAATCTGAACCATTATTCAGAATTAATGACTCCTCAATAATGTTATGCATGTCTTACAGTTTTAACTGCTGACTGTAACACAAAACTGCAGCACGAAGCAGTGGCTCAAAACCAGCTAATCACTTTTTTAATCCAGAAAATATTAAATTTCTGCAGCACTTTTTACAATATGGAAGTAAAGAAGTTGATCTTGATGAAACAACAATAAATAAAACCACTTATACTACTTGCCTCAATATTAGATTTGACAAACAACGGAACTCCAATATTCTGTTTTTCAACATATCAGGAGATTTTTTTATCACACATATTGTCAACAACTAAATGAACAGCGATCCTCACTATATTACCAATGTATTAATTATCACCACAGAAGAGAAGTGAGACTTATATGGGGCCATATGAAATTGCCTGAGTTACAAAATCATTTAGAATTTGTCAGTATAAAAGTAAAATTTAACTCTAACTCAAAGTCAATTTGAGTGCACGTTCTCAAAAGATCATGTCTATTTCACATCTAAATAAAAATTTCATAGTCTTATTTTTCTCCCAAGATGTAATATCACAACCTACCTTTAAAGCCTTCAGGATATACTTCAGGAAGAAATTTAGTGTTGACGTCTCCCTGGATAAAGCGCGGATGTGTTATCACTTCACGCAGTAAGGCAATATTATGAGCTACACCTGAAAGTAAAATAACATTCACTCATGTCAGACGAATGTCCCCTAGGATATCTGGACATATTATGCAAATGCATTTGGAAGGCACTTGTTGCTTGGGATGGATGAACAAAAAAAGGCAACCCAATAATACAAAAAAGTTTCAGGAATTTAAACCATTTCCATCTTCATTACAAGTAAACATTTCTAAGTATTCTCTCTGCAATGTGTTTTCTTTCCTTCTTTCTGTTCACCAGTATGGAAACACTGAGAGACAACCTTTAGCTCACTAGTACAACTCAGAATAAGTTCCTAGAACACTTCATACCTCATTATGCTATGAGAAGCTGGGCATCTGATTAAGCTTAATCAATTTCCACATCTCCTAGTAACTTTGGAACTTGCATTCTTTAATTTAGCTTTAAAAAAATTAAACCAGGCTCTCCAGACAAATTATCTTTCAAGGAATTAACTGCATGTTAATTGAACCAATAATAATAGTGTGCTGTCAGGCTGATTCCAACTTTTGGCAACCCTTTCCAGGATTTTCTAGATAAACAATACAAAGAAGTGGTTTACCACTCCCTTTTTCTGGAGGCACCGTGGGACTGTGCAGCTCTTCCAGGCTGGCTCTTCTCCCAGGAGGCACAGTGGGAAATCAAAGTCCCAACCTCTGGATAACTAAATCATTGCTGTATCCAACCAGCTAATTAAACCAAACATAATCCATATTTGCTGTTGTTACGTGCCATCAAGTAAACTTTGAATTATGGCAACCCTATGAATGAGCGATCTCCAAAATGTCCTGTCCTCAACTGTCCTCAGCTCTTGTAACCTCAGGCCTGTGGTGCCTGTAGGGAGTCATTTCATCTCATATTTGGTCTTCCTCTTTTCCTGCTACCTTCCACCTTTCCCAGCATTAATGTATTTTCCAGAGAATCCTGCCTTCTCATGATGTACCCGGAATAGGACAGCCTCAGCTTCCTCATTTTTTGCCTCCAGAGATAGCATTTAGTGTTAATGAAAATTTGAAAATTTAAAATTTTAAAAATCCCAGAGAAACACTAAGGAAGTAAAATATAAGTACACTGTGAATAAGAAAGCTGCCTAAGAAAATATTTATGTATTTATGTAAGATTTTTATTTCAGCTATGAATTTAGAAGTTCTAAACACAGAGCCCCATGTGTTCTCTGAATCAACACAATAATGTATTGCAGACTACAATGAGAGGTACCCAGAATAATCCACATGGCATTCCCCCCCCCCCTTAACATCCCTGGTGAGATGATAGCTGATGACTGATGATAGGCCTCTCTACACATCTATTGATGGCTCCAAGACTGATATCACATATTTTAATTCATTCCAAATTGTATGTGGAAGACAAACTGCAAGTTTTTGTTATTCTTTCAGTCTTGATGAAAGTCCATTTAAGATAGTTCAAAGAAAAGATGATGCACAATATGAAAAAGCCAGTATAATCAAAATGTTTTAGGATGTAAATTAATTATATAAGCATAGATTTTCCTTTGTTCTGTAATAAAGCAGTTTTAAGCTATCTCTAAGTCAGATTTTTGAAGTGCAAAAAATCCTTCTCCATCAAGTGAATTAACAGCTGCAATGCTTACAGCCTTAACCATAAGGTATCTCATACCTGAGACTTTAGATATTTCAAAATATGATTTGCAGTTTAGCATGACCTCAGTGAAAGTTCACAAGGTATCCCCCATCTGTGTGAATAACTATGTGGCTACAGAAATCTGGACCCCTATAGGGGTTTACTCTTGGCTACCTGCTGCTTCCAAAACACCAGCCAGACATTAACCCCCACATTCTCACAGGATCAAACAGAGGCCAGCTTGCATGCACCATTCAACTATATATTACATCCATCCTGCAATGATATTTCCTTCTGCCATTACTTCTTTTTTTTAAATCACATTTGGTGATCCACACAACTGAGACTGAAGCTACAGAAACTGCAAGCCTAACAAAAAATATTTCTGTGTTGTTTATTCATGGTATAATAAGAACTAGATAAGAGAAAATAAGAAAAAAAATTACAGATTTGTCACTCGGTGAGTAAGGAAAGGGAAAACACAAAGATAAGATTAGCACGGTAAGAAAAAAAATCTCCTTTTTAAAACCACACATTATGGCAGAATATTTATTTTTGAATATGCATTATTCAATTCTACAGGCAACATAAAAGAAAACTACATGCAGGGACCATTACTGCAACAAGCAAATTTAATATGCTAGGTTTCCCCAGCCTGACGTATTAGGGAATAAGAATAAGAATTGTAATCATGGATATGTGAGTTGTGATCATAAAATGGAGGTTTGAACAGCAATCTATTGCATGTTTCTCAGAGGTGGTTTGTCTAGATATGGACCCAATTTATGGGAAAGGAGCATTTGAGTCTGCAGCCCAAGGCAAGATTTTCTCGGGGATTTTGGATTTAAGAGTGGTAACAGTGGGTCCAGTTCAGGAGGACCATCTCAGCTGTCTAACTAACCACATAGTTATCTTCCTGGGGAGTGGGGGAAACAGGAGTTGTATGCTTTAGAATGCTGCCTTGGGCTGAAATGTACCTTTCCTCAAAGTATTCTCTACATTTTACTCAAACAGCATCTTTTTGAAGTAGAGTAAGTACAACTAATGACTGACCTGAGGCTAAACACTAACACAAATGCCTTGTCAGCCAGACTCTTCAGAAAAGATCTCTTAGGGAAAGCAAAATAAAAAATAAAAAATGGAAACACATTTAAATAAATAGCTTATGACTCTTTAGCTTTTTAAAAGTTCCAGTGATGACTGTCATGTCATAGGCAGTGAGGCAGCAGAAAGGTAAAACTCTGATTTCCAAACCAAACCAAAATCCACAGGTAGGCAACACTTTTTGTGGGAACTAACCAAAATTCCAAAGGTATTGCTGGCCTATGGATAACAGTTTGGTTTTGTTAGGTTCACACTGCTAAGTTTGTTTCTCTGTACAAATTTCTGCGGCCTTCTTGAAAAACTGGTTTTCTTATTCCAAATTTTTACATTTCATTCATGCTATCAAACGACTGCTGCCAGCAATTAAAGGGTATAATTTGTTTCCATTTTTTTTGCAGCTCCCACCAGCAGCAAACTGTCATTGATTAAAGACTTCTTTCTTCAATATCTGAGTGCATGTGACTTTGTCTCATTGTGCACCCTAAAATAAAAAAAGGAAATCTTCAACCAGAGGCAATCTATTGGTGATGACGATGACATTCCCATTCTGTAGGCAGAACTGCCCAATAGGACACTGGTCATTATATAACAGACATCTTTCTACATACATTTTATGACAACAGGATGATCAAATTTTAAGCCTTAATGAACACTCAAACACATCTGGGCCCAACCTTCTATGCTGCTGAAGAGGGGATCTCTGCCATACATCAAGGTGGTCACGGACCGCATGGGGAAACTTTTGAAAAAACACAACCTACAAACAGTATTCAAGCCCACCACAAAAATACAACAAATGTTACGGTCAGCAAAGGACAAAAGGGACCCCCTCACCACTGCAGGAGTATACCGGATACCTTGCAGTTGTGGCCAGGTATATATTGGAACCACAAAACGCAGCATCCATACCAGAATCAAAGAACATGAGAGACACTGCAGACTAAAACAACCGGAAAAATCAGCAGTAGCTGAACATGCCCTAAAACAAGCTGGACATGAAATTCTATTTCAAAAGACAGAATTACTGGACAACACCAGCAATCATTATGTTAGACTGCACAGGGAAGCCACTGAAATCCACAAACACCAGCTGAGCTTCAACAAAAAAGAAGAAAGTTTAAAACTCCACAAAGCCTGGCTCCCAGCACTGAAAAATACAGCCTGCAAAAGGTCAACGAACTCTACCCAGCTACAAGGACCGGTGATCACTGCACATAAAAGACCAGCTAACGACACCCTTCAATCACAGTGACAGATAATCTCTCCCCCTTATCACAACAATACACTCACAACAAAAAACACGCTGATCACCACAATCACCCATCTCCTGAAAAGGACAAAAGCTGATCCCACAGCTATAAATACTCAACTATCCAAACAAACTGCACCAGAGCACAGACAGAGTTCTGACTCCTGTCCTCTGAAGATGCCGGCCACAGAGACTGGTGAAACGTTAGGAAGAACAACCTTCAGAACACGGCCAAAGAGCCCGAAAAACCCACAACAACCATCAGATCCCGGCCGTGAAAGCCTTCAAGAATACAATTTAAAGTATTTATCTTTGAACCCTGAAATGGTTTAGGACCAATATATCTAAATGTCTGTCTTCATTGTTGGTAGCATTGTGCTCTGCCAGCTGGAGAGTCTCATCTCTGTGTTCCACTACCAGTTGAGCTATGGCCGGTGGAAACAGGGATATGATCTTTTTAGTAGGAGCGTCCAGGTTTGTGGAACTTCCTCTACTTTGTTGGTTGTTTTGTCATGTTTCTTTAAGGTAAGCATTTAAGTTGCTTATGATGGCTTTAGAGTCCCTGATGTATTGTTTTTGTTCTGCTATGATTTAGTTTTACCTGTATTTTTATGTTTTAAATGTATTTTGGGATATTGTCTTTAATGATATTTTAAGTTAGTTAGAATGGAAAGGATACAACATAAGTCCTATCCAGACATGGTCTGGTGTTTGTACTAGTCATCAGTACTGAATCTGGACACAAGTCCTTTCTTTTCTGAACTGTTCAGTTGTGAAAACATGCAGGTAGCCTCGGTTCAGTGGATATCAAGTCCTATTATACTTAAGATCAACTTTGTTTAGATATTCAGCCAGTACTAGTGCCAGACCAAATTATGTGTTTTGTGTCCTTATGATTCATTACTTTGCATAACATCAGTGTGATATGATAACTTCATCAGCTCCAAATGCCTGATTCCTGTTTATGCAAAGTGTCCCAGGCACTCTGAACTGGGAAAAGTAATGTGTAAAAAAAATAATACTTTGATTCTTTGTTTATGGGATGCTAGCAATATATTTCATGTTCCTCATTTATATAAGTAAATAACATTTTATTGCAGTCAAAAGATGATCACAGAAACTTATACCATAATGCACTTAATTCAGTATCTTAAAATATTAATGAGCAACAGATATGATCTACTGTATTAGCTGATGAACAGGGAACTGTGATAAGCTATAGTAGCTGCACAAAATCTGACCACTTTATTAATGATCTGAGGATCATGATCAGAAAGGAGAAAAGGAACATATAATTTCTCTGCCCTACTTGGGAACTTTAAAAGAATATGTGTACTAAAAAATGTGTGTACTAAATATCACAACAGAAAGAGCAATATAACAGAACATTTCCACAGTTTCTGCTTCTCTATCTATGCAGGAGCATATGTGTTCTTGGTACAGAACCCAATGAGATCACCTCTTCAGCAGCATAGAAGGTTGGGCCCAGATGTGTTTGAGTGTTCATTAAGGCTTAAAATTTGATCATCCTGTTGTCATAAAATGTATGTAGAAAGATGTCTGTTATATAATGACCAGTGTCCTATTGGGCAGTTCTGCCTACAGAATGGGAATGTCATCGTCATCACACTAGACTGGAAGATATGTACAATGCAAAGAAGAGGGAGAAGCCGAAGATAAGAATCCCAGAACAAATTTTAAAAAGCATCCAACATAATCTAAGGGAAATTTTATTTTCTGCTTATAGAACAAGAGTTAAGCATTATGGATCAAAATGAAAGTGATAATTTATCAGTTTTAATAGCGGTTTTAACCTGAAGAGACTTATTCATATGCCCTTTATCACTAAATCTTTATCCTTGTCATGGAGTTATGCATACTGTATAAAATTATACAGGAATTATACAAATGCTGTGGTCTACATCTCATAGAATTTAATTAGTAAAATTCAGAATAAGCTGACTGTTGTACCTCATCATTCACGGGAAACATTCTTCAATATAAATATTTACTGACACTAAACATATTCTGTGTTGATTAGCCCTTTTTACAGTATTAAGCTTCTGTCAACTTGACATTCACAAAATGCAAATCTGCATTTATCCATGTAAACTTAATTGGTGTCCTACATGTCTCTCCATAGATAAACAATTCAATATATTTAACTTGCTGAGAATTTTAATTGTGTTAAGTGGAATGGAAAGAACTTTATTTGCATAGTTATTAGTTGGAAAAGCATTACATTCTTTTTAAGAGAGATTTTAAATGCATAATGATAATTGAGCATTGCTATTTTTCTTGAGTATCTTAGAAATGCACTGTATAAGTCAACATTTAATAATAAGAACATAGATGCAGCCCTGCATTCTGCCATTCCATGCAGATTGTATTGGTTGTCAGCTGGGTGCTTGTAACAGCTTCAGTTACATGATAGGTTCAGTTGCAGAGACTATATGTGTCTATTCTAATAAACAAAAAAATCAGGGACTTCAGTCCTCCACACTTCCACAGGTGGCCATGTAGTTCCAATAAAGTAGTGAAAGTTAAACTAACCACACCATGGTACTACATGCCATTTATATCCATACTATCATATCGGTTGTTAAGGGCTGGAGCTTCCCAGAATTTGGGACCTTGAATGAACATTGAAAACCCTTAACAGATCATGTGAAACCAAAGGTTTCGGATTCCAGCCTTGTGGGAACCAAATATCAAGGGTTTGGAATGTAGGAGTCTCATCACATTTCACTTCGTTCCAATGGCTATGCCTTTTGGGAAGCCTGCAGAACCTTAGCTTTTAAACAGATTTAGGTTTTTCATGAGACCTTAAGTATCATAATTACAAACTTGTAAATGAAAGAAAAATGTAAAACGTCATGGTACTCAACACTGGTGTAAGTCTTCATTTGCTTCTTCTGCCTCCGCCTGTTCCCAATCATTTTCTGGTACTTTCTGCTGTGCTCCTGTTATTACTGCTCCTCTTTGTTTCTGTTTAATCTACTTTGGGTCGGGTTCAGTCTTATTTTATATCTCCTCTCCTTTCTCCCTACTGTTAACCTCCCCTGCCCCCTGCGCTTCTGTTCTTTGAAATGTCTGTTTTTGCCTTCTCTTGTTCTTTTCTTCCCTGTGCCCTCTAATAATAATTCCTGATCTGCACCCCAATTGTTTTCAGTGCAGCTTCTATTCTGTCATTTGTGACTGACTGGTGGGTAAAAGAAAGAGAGACACTGCTTTGATTTACCCCAGGGTCTGTATTCCAAGGTGATCTAATCAAAACACTTCTGTGCAGAGCTGAAGATCGTGAGTGATGAAACAATGAACTTATAAGACTCCTTTTTAAACACTGACTATAAATGGTCTGAAACAGTGACTATATTTCAGCACCACTTGTAATTGCACAGAACTATATTAGAACTGGAAATACATGGTTTCAAATCCTTGTTTTATTTATTAGATGTCTATACCATGTTTCATTTCAAATATCTAAAGCAGTATACTGTATATATAACACTTTTTTGTGCATAAACCACAAAACAATGACTCTCAAGTAACAAAACAATAAAACAGCAATAAAACAGTAGGAACATTTAATATGACCACAAAGATCACTGAGAGATTTTAAGGCAGTCACCCTTTTAGTCTTATCTCCCTTAGACAACTCTTTCAACAATAAAGTTGACAGGGAGGAATCATGTAGTTATTACACTCACAGGCCCAATACCCACAGTTGTTTTCACAAACAGTGATAAAGGCAGAACTTACTGAAACAAAGATAAAACCAGTAGCACAAAGAATACAACACAAAAATCATGATTTAAAAAAAACAAGAGAAAAATAAAATAGTAGTGATTTGGCGACCCAAAACAAAATGCTTGGAAGAATAAAGCGTTCTTCAAATGACATCCAAAAGACCATAAACATAGGTGCCAGGGCAAGCTTCTCTGGTCTTGGCATCCCAAGGGCAGGGCGCCACCATTACAATGGTGCCTCTTTTACAGCCACATTTCTTACCTCATTTTCTAAGAGCACATGGAGTAAGGCCCAGGGTAATAACCTTAGTGAAATGGCAAGAGATGCTTCTTCATGGCTGCAAGCTCTTCAGAATCTCAAGGGATGGGATAAAACCAGCACTCTGAATTGGACCCAGAAATAGATTAGTTGCCAACAAAGATGGCAAAAAACGGAATGATGGGATCATATTGGTCAGTCTCAATCTAGACATTCTATTTTAGAATAATTGATGTTTCCAAACAATTTTCAAAAGATGCCTTGTGTGTAATATATTGTAGTAATTCAAACAGCAGATACTTGAGCATGAATTATAACATCAAGTTCATGCTTGCCCTGTTTAAATATTACAGTCTCAGTTGATTAAAAGCACTGGAGCTACTGAAGTCATCTCTGCTGGTGGTGAAAATTACGGATGAAAGAGCACTCCCTGAATACAAACTGTATTCTATAAGGCACAGGTGGGCAGCCTGCTTGCTATAGGCAGCCCATAAAGCCTCACATACATTTGTAGGAAGATGGCGATGGCTATTTCACTACTATAACACTAGGACAGTGATCTCAGTCAGGATCACTGAGAGAAGGCTCTAACCTCTGGTGCCTAACATTGTGGTGCTGCCAAAATCACTGTTTCCCAATAAGTAACAGAAGTAGGAAAACAACTATCTTACTTAGGATCACTGGGGTGTGAAAACTGTTAACATCTACACCAGCAGCCTCATCCAGTAACAGAAGCAAGAAAACAACAATCTAGAAAATCTTTCTCTAAGAGTGCCTGGCATTGATCAGTGATGGCTTGTTCAAACACTCTCCCATGTAGCAACAGGCCTGGAGTGGTAATCTCCTAACTTGTAAAATACCACAAGGAAGCAAAATAAAGATACAAGCAAGCAATTCAGTATTACCAAATGCCCTCTCCCTTCCTCAGACCTGACCAACAGATATTCATCCAACACAGCTTGACTAGATATTGGTGGAAAAGATGATCAAAAGCCTTGAATGCCTTCAACACTACTAACATCTCCAGCATGTTTAAGTGAAGGCCCGCCTCCTCTTCCAACCAATGTCCATGGATCTGGTATCTTAGATTATGTATACCCTATCCCATATTGGAGGGATCTGTCATAAGAGTCATAGACAGATGTCTTATAAGTGAACAGTGTGCCTTTTATGACATCTACCACAGAAGTTCCTTCTTGGTGTCCGCCCACATTCCCTCTAATTTTCTGGAGCGTTGGGTGGGGGCCCCACCCCGTGTGAGCAGGTTTCCAGCCATGACCAGGTGACAACACTGGTTTGGCTTCATGCCCGTGCGGCTTAGAGGGAACGTTGGTGTTCGCAGACACTAAGACCCATGTCCCCTGGCTCTTCTGGACTCTTTCAAAAGCACAAATGAAACAGTGTTGCAGCAATTGCACACGGAGCCTGGTCAATGGGAGTCCTGCAGTGGCCATGATGCCTAGGATAATCTGAATGTCACTTGCTTGAACCTTGATAGCTGCTTTTGCACGTTAGGGTGAGGTCCTGTTTTGGTGGTTGTGACTGCTGTGGAGCTCAGATGGGCGCTGATAAACTCTATTGATTATATAGGTGTAAGAATGGTCTTTGAGGCATTCACCCTAAGCTCTAAATGATGTAAAGGTCTAGAATGTGCTCAGTGTGGCAGAGGATGATGATAACAGCAGCCAGTTGTCTATATAATGATAGACAATGATTCTTCATAAACAGAGATGGGGGCTTCGTATTCATATACTGTACGAATACAAAATGAGCTGGCACAGGTGGCCGTCTTGATAAATACCCACCCCCAAACCCTGCCAGACCACTTACCACACAGCATGTGGCACACATGGCCAGTGTCATCTGTGCCCCAATCATGGCAGTAGCTCGGCTGCCACAGCCCCGCTTCTCTGCTCACCCAGCCACTCCAGCAAAGGGGCAGAAAATGACACCAGCCATGCACACCATGCGGTAAGTGGTCCGGCAGGGTCTGGGGGTGGGTGTTCATCAAGCTGGTCACCTGTGCCAACGGGCTTCATATACGAATACAAAGCCTCCATCTCTACTCATAAATGAAGTGCAGCTACCACTGTTGCAAAAATGCCTGGGAGTTTGTTAGTACCCAGTGAGTTAATGCTTATAGGGTCAGCACAGTCAGTGTTATATATAGTAGGTACAGCTGAGACGATCAGTACTGAAACAGGTGATGCTGATGCTTGCTTCTGCAACTGTAAGCTTGGTTTGGTATCAACTGTCAGTACTAGTATTAGTTTCAAAGTGGATACAAGTGGAGCAGTATTTTGTGGTTGTTCTGCATTTGGTTGAGTCATCTGAGTAGTGGTTGCAGTACTGATTGAAATTGGCTCTGAGTCCATTGGTCTGGTAGCTGTGTCAGCGGTTTTAGCCAGTTGGTATCAGTGTGGTTGAGTGCATTCGATGCTCACGTTTTTCCAGTCCTGCTGGGACTAGGTTCAATACCAGAGATCATTCCAATAAGAATAATGATATGGGAATAGAGTAGGAGACTGACTATCTCTAGAGCAACGTTCCCAGAAGATCAGTAGAGACTTATGGCAAGATAGCCAGTATGGGGAGTGATGATTAGCCAAGGTATAATGAGATGATCAGTACTGAGTTGCACAGTGACATTACAGGTTTAATGGAATCTTGTAAATGTGATACCAGAAAAGTATGAAGAGACCAGAAAGTAATGTTGGGATAAGGATCTTGATTGGTACTGAGGAGAGTGGGACCTTTGTCAGCGCTCTCTGAGGACAGTTCAGTGCCGGGTGGGTGACAGTGATAGTGGCTTAGAGAGTACTAATATCAAGGGAGCCTGCTGCGAGGGTGAGATTTCCAGGAGTTCCCCTTCAAAATGGGAGAAGGGTTGTTGCTCTGCATCAGCGGGTGACTGGGCTGGGAGGTCAGTAGCAGTGACTGCAGATGATGGCATAGTGATTATGGCTTTGGCTTCAGTTGCAGCGGTAGCACTGTTGGTGTCAAGTGATGGAGACAGTAAACAAGGTGGACTTCTGAACTGTTGATCCCAACTTTAAGGCTGTGTCCATTTTAGAAGTTCCCTTTTATTTCTTAGCCGGAAGAACCAGTTTAGAGGGTCCTTTCATTGTTGAGAATGGGCTACCTTCAGTGGTGAGAAGAACCACTTTTCCCCAGAAGAAAGTTCAAAGTCAGGTGTGTCTATTCTTCTGTCCCTCAGAAGAAGGCCAGACAGTGGTCACAGGCCTTAAAATTGTGAGACTTACAAAGGCAAATTAAGAATTGAGAATACTTGTCAGAGTTGGGGATCCTGAACCTGCAACACTTTTTTCCCTGTTTATGGTGTGGATACTGCAAACAGGGAAAAATGCAGAGAATCAAGTAGAAAGAGGAGAGGGCCAGGATCAGACAACAATACTAATTTTGTTGTTCAGGGCAAGGATCAGAAAGTGAAGGGGAGAAGTAAAGGAAAAAGGAGTATATTTACAAGCTATAGGGATCCAAAAAGGATTTTTAGATTAGGCATCCTTCAGTCTCGAGAGACTATGGTAACGCGCTCTGTATGGAGGACTTGGAACAGCATCTAGTGTGGCTGAGAAGGCCAATTCGAGAGTGACAATCCCTTCTACACTGAAGACAAATACAATCTGTCCCCTGTCCAGCTCCCTGATTTTGCTGCTTTCAGGACTGCCTCTTTGCCTCGGCCTGCTGGACAAGGGTCTCTTCAAAATGGGAGAGGCCATGATGCACCGCCTGCCTCCAGGCTGAACGCTCAGATGTCAAGGTTTCCCATCTGTTGAGGTCCATTCCTAAGGCCTTCAGATCCCGCTTGCAGATATCCTTGTGTCGCAGCTGTGGTCTCCCTCTGGGGCGATTTCCCTGCACTAATTCTCCATACAGGAGATCTTTTGGAATCCGACCATCAGCATTCTCACGACATGCCTGAGCCAACGTAGACGTCGCTGTTGCAGTAATGTATACAGGCTAAAAAAATTTAGCATCCAAAAAGGACAGTCAGAGGAAAGAAGTTCATCCAATGTGCTAATAGCTCAGCAAAAAGAACAGAACTGAGAGGAAATGTTGGGAACCATACAATACAGCACAGTCAAGGAGGTGGGGTGGAGAGCCCACCAAAACTTAGTGGCCTTTAGCTACTGAAGCACCGATATTGGGCTATGCAGATGCAGAATCCCACAGGTGTAAGTCACAGAGACGATGAAGAAGAAAAATGATAATATCAGATCAATATCGAAAAAATAAAATTCTGCAAGATCAGCAATAGATCACCCCTTGTCTTATTTGAATTTTTTACATAAAGAAAATATTAAAATATGTACCTCATTTGACTGTGCATTGAACTCACAGGATTGAAGTATTTACAACCAAAAACATTAATAAAATGTATGAATCCATTCAAAATCCTTCTTGTTACAGGGAAAATACAAAGCAGATGCCATAGACAAACAAAAAGGCACAATCTACCATATCTACTTGAAGAAAAGACTTAAATAGCCATTCTGTTCCATTAGAGGCAATCATCCAAATGACTGGTGGCTGGGTATAAGGAATAAGATTGCTAGAGAAAATAATTCATACTAAAAATCCACTTTTAAAACCCACTTAAATGTAGGTTTAACAAAGCACACTAAAAACTGAACATTTAATACAGTAATTTCTTGCTCATTATTTCACATGAAAGGAAAGTGCTCCTAAGAAAGAGACCAAGTGGATCTTGTCCTTGTATTGAATTCTTTTCAATGTTCTGCCTTCTCCTTTATTCATGCAATATCATTAAATCTGAGCAGATTAGACGATTGTTGCCTAAGCTGTTTTATAAATATGTAAAATACCACCACTATGGACACTTATACACACTTATATAATCATATGGACACATACTGTTAACACTAATACTAGTGAATTTACTGGAATTTACTTATAAGTAAACCTGCTTAGAACTGTGCTATACAGAAGTACCTTCATATTAAATCTGCATTACAAGCGTAGTTTAGTTCATGGTTAGGTGTTACACAGAATCTATTTCTGAACACAGAGAATACTGTATGGAACTTTATATCACTCATAACTTCCTGGACTAACAAAGATACCAACATACAAAAACAATTCCTCATGCAGATCTATCCTATGCAGGAAATTATTTATTTAACACCTAGCATAGGTTACTGTTGTATAATTGGCTAATTTTGATATTTAAGCAGAATTACACAAACCTGAAGTTCAAAATTCTACATGGCTAACAAAAACTGGCAATGCTCCTGAACTTGATGACAGGACCAGGAGTCCATTTCAATTCAGGGTTTGAAACCAAGGATTCTGCCTATACTGTATATACTTAAGGAGAACATGCCATGATATGAATGTAGATATCTCTGTTATTTACTGGCTACAAGAAAACCTATGGCAAAGTCTATCATTACTAGCTGAGGGAGCTATTGGTGAAATTCAAGACATATGAAAATTTGTACTAGCAACAAAATGCAGTAATAAAAGCTAAAGATCAGATAACAGAGAGATACTAAGAGAAATATAATAATGTCTGTATCTTTCTTTCTCTATAGTATTCTTGTTCATATGCATAATTTACATTCTATGGGAATTTCTTTCCTTTGTGTCACTTAAAAACAGAAGAAACTCAGTCCTGAACATATGAAGATATTTTTAAAAGCCTAGACTAAAACTCAGACAAACCCTATCTTGTTCACCGAACTCAATGTATTTCTCCCACATATACTATAGTCTTATCAACTATGCAAACAGTCCCCTGGTATATCTGGTTCTTACGATTACTAAATGCTGTTATTATCTGACTAAAAATAGGCTTGTGGTGTACTACAATTTCAAATTCGTTTGTGTTTTTTTAAAAATTCACATGGAAACTGAAGATCCCATTACTGGCCTTTTGGCTTTGGCTTTATTTCTGACTTCACATAACAGGTTGCCATTCCAGAAAAACATAGCAATGCAAGCTAACAATCCCAGCAGTTAAACACAACTTTTTTTTAACAGCACATTGTACTGCAATATATTTCTTTTCATCTACCACTACAGGCATTAACTTCTTATACTCATAATAATTTTACTAGTAGGGTAAAATTGGCTCTTTATCACAAATTTATTCAGTTTTTCTAAATCCACAATGTCTGTTGCAGAATTTTTTACACCACCAATGTCAGCCATGTCAGCTACACTTACTAAACTGCAAAGTCACCATTCACCCTGAAACAGTTAGGAAGTTTATACTAGGAAGTGCTACAACTATGAACAACAGAATGACTGATCAGTGATCAGTCTTGTATCATTTCACATAACAAGCCTATAATAGTAACAGAATTTTAAACTCCCAACAGAAATGTCTTCAAAGAGGAAATCCACAAAGTACCTTTCAGGCCTTATTTGATTCTGTACTCAGAAGGTGCCCAATAGTAAAAAAAAAAAAAAGCATGGGCTTCCCCATTCATTTGAGTATCAGGGGATAACGGGATAACTAGTTAAAAACAATGAGGAAATGTACAGAATTTTGATATCAATATTGCAGCAATGCACAGATTTTTTAAACATGGCCCAAAATCCTGTGCATCACGCAAGTTTCCTTATGCACAAGAAATAGTGCAAAGATGTATTTTACACTAGTGCAGAAAATACAGATATTACAGATATAGTAATGCTACATATTTTTCAGGATTACAGCTTAGGACAAACTATCAGACTGCACAAAGTGACAATAGCCCAATTAAACATTGCATTCACTACAGACTGATGAAAAATACCCTGCATACAACTCTACAAAATAAGAAGCATGTTCGGGGGGGGGAAACATTTTTAAAAAGGACCACCAGAAAGAAAATTTCACCAGGTTTCAAGATTTTTCAGAAGTTGGATGGATTTCTTTAGAAAGAACAACGTGTTGAAGCTCTCAAGTTACTAGTCTCCTCTTTCTGTGAAGAAAAGGTCACATATGGAATGAAGGAGTAGGGGGAAAGCTTTCTACATTTCTTTCTTTTAATGCACTGATTTATCGGAGTTTAGCAATGGGGGTTCAGTGGAAAGACGTCAAGGAACTGGAAATCCTGCAGTGTTGGAATTACACAGTTATCTCTAATGGAGAAAAGTAAACTTAAAAGCAGACAACTTATTTGGGGAAAGGAGGAAAATGAAACAACTCTACTGGAATTCTGTTTCTAAACTTGATCACAGCATAGCCTTTAGCATATACAAATAGTAATAAGTGTGCATTTTAAAAATGGGGGAGGGGAGGAATGTGCCCTATTATTTTCAGAAAGACTAATGTTATATATGAGATTGAGTGATTTTGAGTAAGCAACCGCAGACATTACCACTGCACTGATGATACAATTTACCTTACCATACCTACATAGAGTAAACAGTTTTCTTAGAAAGTACATCTCCCAAATTTACAATTTACTACTGAACTGCTAGATTAGAAGCAACCATAATTTCCAAATATAATAAACCGAGGGTTTCCTTACAGCACATTGGTTTAAAATGACATTAAAGAAAACATTAGCCCCCCAAAATGGCAAGTGATCATTACTTCACACTCACAAGGAAGCAAAGCCTGAATCCAGGAGCCCAAACAGAAGAGGATGAGTAACAGAGCCATGGGAACAATAGGGGCACAGGCCAAGGAATTAAACGTGAAAGAGGCAGGGAGAATAGATACTGAATTTCCCTTAGAGATTTAAACTAAAGTCTCAAATACTTGGTAGCTAGTTTCTAGGTTTTGAGATTGAAAATTAGCAAATCTGTTTAAATGCACCCATAGTGAATATGCTGTAAAAAAAAATCCCAAATAGTTTTTTTTTTCAAAACACAACTTTCCTTGAATTGGCAAATTACCACATTTTAAAAGATGTTGACTATCATGTTAGCATTCCATGTTTTTGTAGTTACCTCTTATAACATAATTATCCAAGGCCTCTTCCATTCTTTGCAAAGCTTCTGCTCTGTTGGATCCATAGGTAATCAGCTAAAACACACAGAGAGACACAAGCAAAAAGAAGTTACCTAAAAATTAAATGTAGTACCACTAAAAAAAATTGAATTCCTTCTTTTTCAAACACATTGCCCATCAATTTGATCAGCTTACTATGATTTTAAAATATTCTTAGACTATTAATTATTCATGATCTTTTTTCTAAACTAAAATTATAAAATGTTAGCTATGCCTAACATCTTCCTCTGAGGTCAGATGAGATGATATAAATTCATATCTGCTTACTTACCTACTCTGTAAATGATAATTTGACACAATAATACGTGATTTTGCATGGGTAGGCTTCACTCCTTTGGATAAGAGTACTTTGCAGATGTATACATTTCATTTGGTTTCTCTTGCATTGAAAGTTCAAGGACTAGAACAATGGCAATGAACCTTTTATTTGGGTGAATGTTGGTGGAAACATAAGCACCACTTACATTCCTACACAAGCCAGTTGATGACAAAAGGACTGGCCACACCCTGAGCATCACATGGTTCCCATATGAAAACATCATTGGCAAGGCAAGGAAGGAAGAACACCTGCAGAACCACCCATACTGCTTTCAGAATTTGTTCTCATTGGAATACAATATTAAACTACAGTTTAGTGCTACAAGTATAAGCCATAGAAATTCTTGGCCTGCAAGCTCCTCATTTCATCCAGCATATCTGGAAATTCCAAAATGTTTGCTTTCATTTCAACCACAGTTTGTCCAAACTATCGGACATGTAACAAACATCCAAAACCAGACTAAATTTGACTATGACCTGTTGAAACTAGACAAATTCAAACCATACATTAAGATGTTAGCTTGTTTCATAGTTAAATTAACCACAGTTTAGAGTCTGGACAGTAATATGAAATAGAACAGCAAGTTTCCTGTCCTCTTTTCATGACTACGTTAGAGGTGGAAAAGGGAGAGAGGCACATGAGAGCCCAAGGCTCACTGTAGCTTATTTGAAGATGAACATCACATCCCAGTGCAATTTTTAGCCAGGTTCAGGTCACTGTCTGTTATTTTAACAATCCAAGCTACAAACAAAGCACTTCTCAAGTCCACAGATCCTTCGCTCCTCCTTTCATGCAAGCTATAATTAACCATACT
This sequence comes from Intellagama lesueurii, assembly GCA_037013535.1. Taxonomy (NCBI): domain Eukaryota; kingdom Metazoa; phylum Chordata; class Lepidosauria; order Squamata; family Agamidae; genus Intellagama; species Intellagama lesueurii. The sequence goes on from JBAJHW010000003.1 coordinate 106,897,254, forward strand.
AACTATCTGATGCAATGCAATGAAACTAGGACATTAGACCAACCTCAAATCATGGTTTAAAGTCCACAAAGGTACACATGTAAAAATATATTTGTTTAATAAGCTAAAGTGTGATACCATTTTCCCTTAATCTGATAGCAATGAACCATGACAAAGAAACAGAAATGTGCAATTACAAAACAATAGTACAACTCTCCAACTGTTAATTGCTTCTTTGGATTTTTTCAATGGGATTTAATTGCATTTTGAAAGCTTTTTATCCCCCAGAAATATCTGTTATCAAAACAAAATAACTAATAATGGTTATGACATCCCTAAAACTCTAAAAGGCCAGTGTGCTTATATTACAGTGAAACAGTATTACATCACCAGTTTAAAACAAGTCATTGTCTCAAAAAGTAAGTCAAACATTGTCTCAAAGAGTAAGACAAACTAGAAGTCGCTTCTGAGTAAATATAAACAAAATACACCCTAAAAATTGTCCTCTTTATCTTTCTTACAAAGTCATAATACTTTGCAACGCTGTCTCATCTATTTAAAAAGCAGACTATTTTAACATGTAAAAAAATTAACTCACTTTTGAAATCATTGGATCATAATAAATGCTGATTTCACTTCCTTGCTGTACACCACTGTCAACACGAACCTACAAAACATTGAGATAAAATAGTTTTATCAAGGGCAGTTTTATTACTTTATATGATAATGCTACTTTTCCCACTCAAACTCAAATTCATTTCTACAGACTTTGAAAACAGATGCTAGCTGTGTTTTTGCAATTCTGAAATGTACATTTTTGTATCAGATTTAACCCCTGTCAAAAATGTGCATAAATGTAACTGATATCTTGCATCATAACTGGCTCTGTGATATTCACATCAACTATGTCTCACTACATGCATGGCCCTAATGCTCTAGAACTCACACTATGGCCTGTTCAATATAAACTATGCTTATTAGGTATATAGTAATACGAGTCTTATAGATATTATGGATATTATCCCTACAAAACTTTCCTTCTCTGACTCACCCTCATCTATAACATATTTTTCTTCTGATAATGCCATTCCCACAAGACTTCAATGCTTACACAGATTTTCCCATGGCTTTGCTTTATATAAGAATAGAGCGTCAATTAAAGTTCTGATTCTGCAACTCTTGTGGGGAAACACACACACACATACACATTTCTCTGAAGAACTTGGTAACTACTAATAAGCCAACAAAGCTCAGTACAACTGTTGATCTTTATTTTTATCTTCTCTATTGATTCATGTCAGAAGAATGTGGAAATAACCTTGATTTTAGTTTCTTTTAAAAAGATAATTCTTGAATTAATATTTTTTTAAATTTGTAACCTGGAAAACAAAGAAAACTCAAAGAAAAATATTCAAAACTATTTTATAATAGCTATTAGTCTCCAGAAGAAAGGTTGGAAAGGATCTGCTGGAGTGGAGGCCATCTGATTCAAAATGCAATGCTTGAGTTTCACAAGGAGGGGCAGAAGAGGCTTAGAAACTCCCTTCAATCTTCACCTGGGGAAGAAACCCTTGTAATAAAACAGCAGCTCATCTGTCTGCGGCAAGGCAGAAAGAGGTCAACCCAACGGCTGTTAGGCTTTTAGATTTTAATTTAGGCAATTATCAAGGGGCCAGATGTAGAACCTCTTGTCTACAGTATCCACATGAGGTCACACTGATAACTTTATTATCCAAATGACATGTTCTAATAGGCTTTATTCTCTGCAAAGAACACTGCATTGCTTTTTTTCTGATAAAAAAAAGATAAACTGCCTTTACAATAGTACGATTACATGTTCATTAATGCAGGCCTCATAACTGTAACAGCAGCTGTCATGGACCTTCATTAGAAAAATGTTAAGATGTCTAAGAGATGCACAGTTTATCAGCATGGTGGTTTCGGCTAACCCCATTCCACAGAAGCAGAGAAAAGCTGGAACCACTGAAAGGTTACAGGCAACATGGCAGGGGAGGGAACTGATTACATGACTGCATCCTCTTCTAAATAATGTATCATGTTCTACATCATCACTGGAAAACTTCTGTCTTATTTAGATGACCAAAGAAGTGGATAAAGTCAGCCTTACATTGCCAACATAATATCGTCATCATGAATTTCTGAAAGCAAATATCAGTAACAAGTCAGGCAAATTCAATCAAAAGCACACAAAATTCCTCATAAAATACAAGATGAACATCTTGTTATACTTAAGATGCTAAAATCCTGAACCAAAAGAGTGACCAAGAAGCTAAGAACACAATTGTAACTGGACAAGATGGCTGAGGACCAAATTAGTTGATACTAAGCAGTGCTAAATCCAAAGCCCTCCCAGCCTAGCTATGTTAGAAATTACTAACGGCTACCATAACGTGGCCTAACTTTATGTCAGAATAACGAGTATGTCCCTGAGCCGGAGAAGGTTTGGATCTGCCATAACCCTCTCTCTATATATTCCTTCCTCTCCCTCTCCTCGTTCTTTGGCTCGTCCACTGGCAGATCCTGGTCAACAGAGCAGTTTTGCTGACAGATCTTTCTGCCAACAGATCTCTAGGATAAAACAAGGCATAAGGGGGCTCTGCCAGCACAAAAGCATTTCTGCTGGTAAAAGAGGCTTCTGCCTATTCCCAATCTGAATACCTGGAATATCCTTAAATTAGGATGGAGTACAGAACTGCAGACCTGAAGTTCCAAATAAGTCACTCAATCACTGTCAATGAAGGTCTTTATATTTCAAATCAAGTGCAAAAAAAGTCAATATAGCATACCATGCTTGAAGTGCCAGTCAGTACTTTAAAACCTAAATGTTGGTTCCATATTTTAGACTGGCTAATAGAGACAGAAAGGGAATCTGTATTTGTATATATTTCTACATAAAAGACCACATTTATGAACCTACACAGATTTTAAAATAATCAGAGGAGGCCTTTGTCTTGGGTGAGGCTATATTAGCGGCAAGGAGAGATCTAGTCAAGCCTTCCCATTCACACAGAAATCATTCCTGCCAATATCGTGAAGTGGCTTAATTAATGAGCCACTTCAAGATACTGGCAAATTAATCACTTCCTCTGCTTCTTGGCAGAGGGGCAAGGGCAGTGATTTTTTTTAAACTGTATATGAACTACTGTGGCTTCACTGCATCAGTTATTTAAAACTTTTTTCTTTGCCTTCCCTTAAAGAGCCAGTTGATTGGTTTTCAATACACTGAAAAGGCTTGCTTCACAATATTTACAAATTTAAACTGGAAGGCTTGATCACACAAACTAGAACCAATCCAAACCAGAGTGATCCTACTCACACCCAAAAAAGTAGAAGACTTTGACAGGAGGTTGGAAAGGTACATATAGGACAGCTCTGGGGGTAGGCTGGTTCACTCCAACAAAGAAGTCATCTGATCACCATATTTAAGATCAAACTTGCCCTTTCCTGCATCGGACCAAACAGCAGACTAAACACCCATGCAATCAGCCTCTTGGTCCTGCAACCTTCACAGGTGTGTTTCGTGAGGACAAGAGAAACGGCCTTCTTTGTCACTGCTACTGAGTTATGCAACTCCCTCCCACAGGAGGCCAGGCTGGCCCTTGGCCTTGCTGTCCTTCTGCAAGCAAGCAAAAAACCTTTCTCTCTTTAGGAAGACCTTTTCTCTGTAACTGGCTGCCTAAGAGGCCATCCATAAAAATGGGACTGCTATTTTGTGGGCATTTTTTTCCGTTTCACTTCATTTTGTTTTTAATATTGTTTGTTTCAATACTGTAAGCCGCCTTGAGTCAACCTGAGGAGAAAGGTGGGGTGTAAATATTTTAAAGAAATCAATACTAAATAGTTTTGAGAGCTGCAGCCAAAATCTCAATTAGTGCAAAATGGCAACACATGTGAACATCTTCTAACATTTACAAAGCCACTCAAGCTTAACTGTTTCAGTTTCCTCACCCAAGCAAATTGGAGGACTTAACTGGTTCCTCACCAGGGATGTGGCAACTAGAAACCCTTGATAGGGGCTACTATGTTTCTAGTTCTCAGCTATGTCCAAGATTTTCCAAGTTTCATTACATAGACTCCCTGCAGATACTTCCCCCATGCCAGTAAGATTTCCCGGCTTCCGACAAAAACAAGACCCCAGGTTTTCTTTTTCCTCTTTTATTTCTTTTGTCTATTTTTCTGCACAGGAAGCTCCCCAAATCTGCATAGGTTAATGTTCTTTTCAATGAATCATGGTCAGGAAAGATGCCATTCTGCACATGAATTGTAATGATCCCGCACAACTTTTTTTTTCTGGAAGAAAAACTATATAACTGTATTACTATATAACATCTGAGAAATTCTGACAGATTTCTCATGAGATTTCTTGGAAGCGGGCACTTGCATACAGAAACTTTGCTGCAAGGAGAAAACAGGACATCCTTACTCTTCATAAAGGATGAGCCCTATAATGACAACTCCTACGTGATTATTGGACTGCAGTAAACAAGATTTTCAAGATTTTAGGGGGAAATTGAAGAGGGAATGTTCTATATATGCAAACCAATGGAAAACTTCCCTAGCTACATGTGCTGCCTTCAGAGATCTAAAGCTTTTGAGACAACAAAATTAGATAACAATTATACGATGAATCATGCTAGGATCAAGGTTCAAACCTCTGTTTAGCCCACCCCTCCATTCACATAGCAGCTAACCTCTTATAGGAAACTCACTGCTTCGAAGACTAGAGATAAGTATAGCCAACATTGACCCTCATTTGTATTATATACCTCAGCTGTCACCTTATGGTTTTATTGTCGCTTCTTTTATTATTTGTGTTGTTTGTATTTATCATTTGCTGGTTGGGAAAGTGGTTGGGATATTTTAACTCTGTTGTAAACCGACCAGAACAGTGTTTTTTCACTGAATGGGTGGTATAAAAATTACATAAACAAACATACCTAGCATCCACAAAATGGTTTACCCTCCACCAGTCTTTCTAATCTGTCTGTTTTAATACTCATTCCCCAAGTCTAGAGGGGTCCTTCTTGAGCTTTTCACAATGTATTTTTGTTTTTACTGTCCACAATAATTTGGTATCATCAGCACATAAGGCAGCCTTACTGCTCACTATATGTGGTATACTGAATGACTCAGCATCTTCTTAAGAAAACATGGCAGATTCTGCTCTGTGCTGGCTCTGACGTCTATCATGTGAGCATGCCATGTTTTGGTTAAACATCATTTTACACATTAATATTTAAATAACAAATTTTCAGAAAAAACATTGAAATTAACAAACACGTAAATTATATTATCCACGGGGAAATAAACAGACAACAGAAATGTGTGTTGCAAGCCTTCATGATGACAAAGAGACATGTTCCAGAGTATTTCCCATTCATAATTCACTGAATAAAGGACCTTACTTTCTCACTACTGTATATCTGAATGCATATACTATGCTATCAAACTCTGTTTGACACTTACACTGCAGAATGGGCTGCAATACCAAGCTATACACCTGAACAGTTTAGTTTAGTTATTTACTATATTGATACCCTGCCTTTCTCCCAATGAAAGGACTCAAGGTAGCATACAAGAGATTAAAAGGGACACATATTTAAAATCACAAGAAACTAGATTATCATTACAGAATGAGATATTTTCCCATTCATTTCAGTAATTTGTACTTTTGTTTCCTTTTCCCCTTTTCCATAACTTTAATCCTGTTTTTTTAATGAATCTCTTTTTTAATGTATATTAAATAAAGATGAGGTACAGAAATAAATTGCTAAAGAGGATGAAAACTAAGTAAACTAAAAAACAAAGAATTACAGCTGGTTGCCAAACGAAGCATATGTAATCTCTATGTGCAGTAACTAAGACATTTCATCAAGTTATGTTATAGGCCTGATTCTGAATAAGAAGGCAAAATGCAGATGGCACTCAACACGGCAGCTCCATAGTAAATTAGTCACAAACTAACAAAATAGATGCCTGCAACAACATAGCCTGAAGTTGTACAGTCCAGAGTCCCTTGGTAAGAATTAGGCCTTGATTATTCTGTACTTTTATATGATTAATTAATTTATGTGCTAAATAAACCTTGTAACAGTTATGCAAATGCAGCATATTTATATTACATAACTCAGGCCAATTACAAAATTGATGTTGGCCACCAAATGATGTGGACGTTACAACAACTGCCAGTTATCACCTTCTCAGATCTCCAAATTTCTGTGCAAGATGAGCAAGCTGTCCACAGTTAGCATGACATGTATCTACCATATTCTTCTTAAAATTGAATCACAGGAGGGTGTTTTAAATATTTGCTTCATCAACATATAAAAGTTTAGGATAAAGCAAAGTCCAGGTTATACTAGTGTATGATCAGAAAACAAATAACTGCAGTATATTCAGTGGAGTAAGATGTATTTATAAATTACTTTTACTTTCATTGTGCTTATTTATGTAGCTCCTGACATGTCAAGCATATATATGCATTTTAATATTTTAATCTTTCACTCATTTCCTTAGACAATGCCCCAACATTTTCAATATAAAACATGATGAAGCATATTCATGATCAACAATACTCCTTTGCCAAAACAAAAACACACACAGCAACACATACACAACCACCCTATTATGTTCAGGCAAGTGGAACACGCAACTAAAGTTTGCTATGTCAACTGATCCAGTCAGCCAGATATATAATTCTCCACAATATTCTACCAATTCTCCCTTTGCAACAGGATTTTCAAACATTCTTGCCTTGGCCAGTGGCAGTTCTTTGCCACTGACCATGCTCAGTCTTCATTGAGCTGTTCTGTTTCTATCCCACAAAGGATATTATATATCTGAAGAAATCCTGAAGAAACTTGGACCATGCTGATACCTCCCCTCTTGTGAGTAGATGGTGCTGCTTCATATATATAAGGATCTTCACTCACTACTGAAATTTGGAAACCGAGACTGCTATAATTTGTTTAAGGAAAATGCTAATATTGTTTCACAATGTGGTATAATGTTCTGCATGAGGGGGTTCCTCCCTCCACCTTAACTGTGAGATGGCCTCAATTGCCAAAATAACTTCTTAGCTTCAAAGATTTTCTGTTGCATCGAAAAGGGGGGGGGGGGAAGCAACCAACCTAGTGCACAAAAGAAACCCAGATACTCTATTTTTAACATGATAGTGGGAGTATACAAGAAAGGGAAAAGCCCAGCCACTCTGTATGAGATCTTCAAAATCATTACTCTTATGCTTGCAGCATAATTAAAATTTCTCCCCTCAATATTACAACAGACCACGTGAATCTATCAGGCATCCCCCACCCTTCATTTTCAATTCACCTCTCCCCTAAGCACAACTCCCAACCCGCCATGCCTACCTGACAAGTGACAGCCCAATCTGATTAAATGCTTGCAAAGGAGGGGACTCGTGGGCCTCCATGACAGGCCAAAAGTGATCACCATGGAGATACATAATTACAGCTGTCAACGCATCTACTGTCCTGCTGGCATCAATTTGATTGCTCCCAGCAATAATGATAGACAAAGCTTAGTATGCACTCTCTTGCACCCAATCACTTTTATCTATTCCGTGGTCCATTTAGCTGACATGCAACATTCGCACAAGCAAATAACAGCAGTAAGCAGAACATTTAAGGCATTTTAATTGTTTTTTTTTTCTTTTTCCGGATGGCTCACAAGTGCAAATGTTATTACATAAAACTCCTGCTGCAGCATTAATTGAAGAAAGATTTGGTGGGACAAAGACCATAGGGGGTAGAGTTTGTCCATTATCACTTGCACTTTCAACAGGTCTCATGTTTAGAAAATTGCAAATTGCAAAAACTTGCAAGGGCAAAATATTTGACATCCTGTTAGCTATTACAACATGGTGAAAAACCTCAACCTGCCCCAAGAGTAATTACTAAAAATTCTTCCTTAGTTCATTTGAGTTTCATTAAACATGCTTAAGATATATTCTATCTGTAATACATGTGGTTATTTTTTTTTAATCTTCCATTCAACATCACATAGTGCCTGCTAAATCTTGACAATTTGTATTTCTGCTTTTAAGCTTTGAACACAGCATGAAGCCTTAAAGCCCAAGAAAGGGTCAGGTCCTCTCTGGGAAGCATATGGGCAAAAACAATTTAAGAAGTGAAATAAATCCTATATCCAATAACATCACAAAATTTAGGATTCGGCCTGTAATCTTTCACCATTTTTTCCATGCAAGTAATCCTGATAAATAATCATATTCACAGATGGTATCAGCTTGTCATTTCACAAAGCAAACACCACATCATGTATAGACACTTTTTGCTTTGACTACCTTGATTATACAGAAGAGCAGAGATGCCCTTTTCCTTCTTGTTAAACAAGCACTCTAAAAAGACAGTCTACAACATTGTGTAATAATCACTTTTCATCAACTGTAGTAAATTGCATTTGGTCTTTAAAAGATTGAAAGCTAAACAAACAAGAACATTTGTGTTTGGGGCATTTAGGACATTGCAGGGATGGGCAATTATACATTTTATTTTCGTCATTCTTCTAATTATAATTGCTACAGCTATACAAACCATGATTGTATCACATAAAGCATAAATCTAGAAAGAATATATGGAGAGCTTGTTTTAAATATCCACATCCTGTTTCTTTTGCATTATAACTTTTTTCTAATTATTACAAGATAATAAAATTAATTCCCCTCCCTTTTCACATACAAAATAATATAAGGTGGCTGGTTTTAGACACTGCTGAACACCTAAATAGTCTACTGAACTTAGTGAGATCTGTGGTTTTTCAAAGCTTATGAAAATTGAGAAAGAAAGGAAACATCAGAATTACTTACACTGGGCACATGCAGTGGTTCTTTGTACTGAGACAGTCTACCAATAGATGGCAGACCAAAAGATTTGTATGGATCCTGAAATGAAATTCAAACACAGTGAGGTATTAACTTTGTAAGACAAAGCACAGGAAACAAGGTTAGGTCACTGGGAAGCCAACTGCTTCCTCCACTTTAATTTTGGACCTACTATATTTTGCACTCAAAATGTCTTATTTTGGGGGGAATATGAATTTGCCTCTTCAATTCAAGTCATGGAAGGTTTGTTAAAGCTAAAACCTTCCTGCTGTGCCTTTATTAAACCAAGGGCAATCTTTCTAAGAGAAGGCACAATGGTAGGGGCATGGAAAGGGAACAAAAACACATCACACATACACAGAGAGAGAGAGAGAGAGCCCAAAATCCCACAGACAAGTTGCACCCACAATCCAATGTTTTCAGAATCACAACTCAAATAAATTACTAACTTTACAATATTGAAGTACAACAGCTAGCATAAATACAGATTTCGTGGCATTCAATGTAAGAAGTGTTGGGACATTTCTGTCATCAATTACTGTGTTCATCCTCTCTCTTCTAATTTCCAGTTATCTATTCAAACAATTGTAAGCAACTGAACAAAATACATCTCACCAAAACACAAATATACATCAAACTGATAGCAAACACCTAATTAATTCACATTCTTACTTTGAATTTAAAGGACATAATAGTTTTTCTGTCTTGATTTTAAATCTCAAAAATTAGATGTATAAAAGCTTGAATTGGTCAGTTCTAAATAAAGATGATGATTAAAAATAAATCAGGGGTATTCACTACACTATATGTTCCATATATTATACAAATCACATCCTTTTTATATCCACTTAAAAACATTATATCTAAAGTGAATTTATTAGAAAGATCATATCAAACATTATATGAAGTTGAAGGATCGTAATTATAGAAGACTCTTCTTCCATACATAATATATAATTTTTCCTCACTTTGGAGGACTTTTGAGGAAACAAACAAAAAGAAGAAGAAATATACCTCAAATCTTGGTCAGTTATGCCACTGGCAAAGGATCAAACTGAAATAAGAAACCTTGGGTATTTTTCTACACCTGGCACAACAACAGCTTCTTCCACAACCATTCCCTCTCCCAGCTGTTCACAGTTTTTTTACCTCAGCATATACTCGACATTCAACTGCCCAGCCGTTTATGGGAATATCAGACTGTTTGTGCCTGAGAGGGTAACCCTTAGCAACACGGATCATTTCTTGAACTAGGTCCAAACTGGTAATGCATTCTGTGATGGGATGTTCAACCTGCAAGGTCAAGAACTGCAGTCAGTAGGTAGCAAAACAACTAAACTCACCACCACCATCACACACACACACCAATAAACAAAAATACTGAAAACTTGAAAGGGAATCATTTACAGTACTGGATATTCTGCCTGGCATGTAGATACACAGGAGAACAAATCCCACATTGAAGATGCATGGCAAAGAAAAGACAGAGGCAATAAAACAAAATGTAATTGAAGGCAATGTTGAAATTACACATCATATGTATACATATAGAGAGACAAAGAGAAAGTATTTAATTAGGAAGGGTGATTTTTTTTTCAAAAATTTAGGGAGAGAATCTTAAAAAGAGAGCTCCAACTTTTAATCTACACATACAAAGTATTTTTGACTGAAATCTCAAAGTAGCTAACTGATAATCAACCCATTCTGCTACACTTAACATGGCATGTACAGGAGCAGCCTACAATCTTCCGCAGAACCAGACTAGCCTAAGTCTCACCCATACGCCTGCTTTCACTAACCTGTCCTGACAAGCAACCAGATTAGCGTAATCTTACATCAGTGCAGTGTAGCAGAAATGAGCAGATGGATCCTTCAGAAACCGCCCCCCCCTTTTTTTTTTATCTGTGTAGTGCTTAACATGCACAATGGCTGAGCTGGACCAGTAGAATCACTGTGTGCTCTCAGCAAATAGCTGCTAACGGCTTGGGATGATGCTGTCATGGGAATACCCCTCATTCACAGTTAAACTAAGCAGGAGAGCCAGTGTACAAGTCTCTCTTATTGTCAAGACAGATTTATATACATGAGCATTTAATTTGGAAAGCATAACTTAACCCATATGGAAGAATTATAAAATGATAGCTATTTGAGAAACTTAGTAGCCAAGTTATATTAAATTGATAGGTACTCTATCCATGTTAAGTTTATAGAAAAAAGAGATTATTGAATTGCCATTTGTATGAAACATATTTTTGTGGATAAAGTCATATATTTAAGAAACCCAATTTCACAAGGGTGTCCCTATTCAAAAATGTCATACCATATGTAATTTATGACAAAGAAAAAGGTCACTGAACAAACTAAGTATCTCCTTTCAAGTATATTAATTGAAGAAGAACATTTTGTTTATTGTAAAACCCCTACAGTGGGTCTTGAAGAGAGAGAGAGAGAGAGAGAGAGAGAGAGAGAGAGAGAGAGAGAGAGAGAGAGAGAGAGAGAGAGAGAGAGAGAGAGTAAAAATAAACAGATGGCACTCATAATTAGTCCTTTGTGAATTTAAGAATTTTACAGTACCATATTTTAAGACAGCCTGACACCTTTAATGACATCACTGAAATAAGCACTTTTAAACGTCACAAGAAAATGGCAATGTGATTGTGTTGTTTTGCAGGCTATTTCTGGGATTCAGTGCCAAACAGGTAATACACCGCCAGGTGTGCCAAACCCAATAATAGTACTTGAGAACCACCAAAAAAATTCTATATCTATCCTACAGTGTTAATCTCGACCAAGCTTCTACTGCTAAAATTTCGTAAATTATCAACATTTTGAGAACAAGAGTTGATTTCCCAGGACTTCCAACTGTTATTTTATTTAAGTGCCTTTGAGATAACTACACCCTCAAAACCATGTTTTGGAAAACAACTGAAATCTTTGTGAAGGTATTTTCATTATTTAGCTTTATCATCCATTTCCTTGAATTATCATCCCAATGTGAAATACAATAACTCCACTATGGAGTCAAGTTTCATTGTTAGTGATCAAACTATGATGAAACTCCTCCGGAAAGCAAAATATTAGCATAGTTTATTCTCAAAATACTTACTAACATTTATTTAATTTTCTATTCAAAAGAAATCTTTGGATTTATAAACATAATTGTCTATTGCGTCAATATGCTTCCTTTGTACAAAGCAATGAAGGGGAAGGGGGAGGGAACAGTACAGGAAATGGAGGAGATGTTGAGCATTTCAGTAAGGCATACACATTTTTCTATATTTAAACGTTTTGCTGTTTTACTATAATGTAGTAAGTTTAAAACAGAAATTGCACAGTTAATACCGATTTTGTATATGGGAACAACATAAATTTAGAGCAAGTATGCTTTTGCACAACAGGATTAAATAGCAACAGTACCCAGCATCTTATTGAGCCTTCTATGAGCCAAGAGTCCCAACATGAGATCACACAACTTGTGCAAACATTGCTGCTGTACAAGCAATGAACTCCATAAAGAAAACCACTTGCACAACAGCAATGCTTTCATGATCCCATAGTACTGAACAGGACTTTCTGCTCAACCATCACTCACTCAATAGGGTACTGGCCTCTGCCATTAATGTTACCTTTCCCCAAAGGTTCTTGATGGCATGTTGGTCACTGCCTAAAAACTGTTACACTGTAAATACCAAACTGTATTCTCCTAAAATGAACAGTTTCCCATAAAGCACTCAATTACTTAGTTAAAGAATAACAATCATGGTTTCTCTACATGCCCAAGCCGCAACAAGCCTTGTACTTAAACAAGCCTCACTTTTTATCTTCCCTCCTTCATATCTAAGAGTCTAGAACCTTCCATCAGCTATTTGCAACAGTTTCATATTTCCCCTAAATATAGGAAACTTTTTTGTTGTTGTTTAGTCGTTAAGTCGTGTCCGACTCTTCTTGACCCCATGGACCAGAGCACGCCAGGCCCTCCTGTCTTCCACTGCCTCCCGGAGTTGGGTCAAATTCATGTTGGTAGCTAAGATGACCCTGTCCAACCATCTCGTCCTCTGTTGTCCCCTTCTCCTCTTGCCTTCATACTTTCCCAACATCAGGGTCTTTTCCAGGGAGTCTTCTCTTCTCATGAGATGGCCAAAATATTGGAGCCTCAGCTTTAGGATCTGTCCTTCCAGTGAGCACTCAGGGTTGACTTCCTTCAGAATCGATAGGTTTGTTCTCCTTGCAGTCCAGGGGACTCTCAAGAGTCTCCTCCAGCACCACAATTCAAAAGCATCAATTCTTCGGCGGTCAGCCTTCTTTATGGTCCAGCTCTCACTTCCATACATCGCTACTGGAAAAACTAGTCCACTTTGACTATGCGGACCTTTGTCGGCAAGGTGATGTCTCTGCTTTTTAAGATGCTGTCTAGGTTTGTCATCGCTTTCCTCCCCAGAAGCAGGCGTCTTTTAATTTTACTAAACCAAATTATCAAAGCAAATATCTAATCCCAATATTCTGGTATAAGAACAATTCATGGTTTGTAACATGCTACAGTTAATCATACTTGGACAAAACATGAAACTGTTTTCTGATTCAAGCATCTAATTTCCTCCTCTTATGGGTTACGAAGGGGAGAACAATGGAGCTGAAGACACAATTGTACCTGAATCTGGCCGATTAACGCACTGCCACAGCTACCATAAAAAACATATATAACAGGTATATGCTATACCCACAGTATAAGAACTAAACCAAGACACACCCATTGTGGAAAACAGTGAAAGGGAAGCTGTATGCCTGTAAAATAAATTCTGAAATCTTTTGCAGTGGTGCCACCTATATGAGGCCAACCAAACACGTACAAAATTCTCTGTGTAAGCTTTTAATTTAGCAACCACTTTGTCAGGTATGATCATGTTACAAAGAAAGGGAGAGTGCAGCATTAGAGCAAAGTAGTCTGCAAACTATCTAAAACCTTCCATATTACATCTTTAGATGATATGCAGATTACTGTGATCTAACACAGAGCTTTTCTATCCCTTACTTTTTGTAACCTCACTGTGACTGACTAAGAATTTTTTTAACTTGAAGGCTTGCACAGAGAATTTTGTGACTGTGTCACCATGACAGAGATTTTCAAACGTAATGTAAGAAGAACATACGAAGAGCCCTACTGGATCAGGCCAAGGGCCCATCTAGTCCAGCTTCCTGTTGTATCTCACAGTGGCCCCTCCAGATTGCCTCTGGGAGCACACGATACAACTAGATACCTGTCTCCTGATACCACTCCCCTGCATCTGGCATTTTGAAGTACCTGTCTTTTAAACCTGGAGATTATACATCCCCATCATGGCTTGTAACCTGCAATGGACTTTTCCTTTTCCCCCTTTAAAAGGGGATCTGTCCAATCCCCTTTTAAAGGTATCTAGGCCAGATGCCATCACCACATCCTGTGGCAAGGAGTTCCATAGACTAGTAACACGCTGGGTAAAGAAATATTTTCCTTTGTCTGTTCTCACTCTCCCAACACTCCATTTGAGTGGATGTCCCCTGGTTCTAGTATTGTGTGAGAGGGAAAAGAGCCTCCCTCTATCCACTTTATCCATCCCCTGCATAATTTTATACATCTCAATAAGGTCTCCCCTCAGGTGCCTTTTCTCTAGACTAAAGAGCCCTAAATGCTGTAGCCTTTCCTCATAAGGGAGGTTCCCCAGCCCAGTCATCATTTTAGTCGCTCTCTTCTGCACCTTTTCCAGTTCCACTATATCTTTTTTGAGGTGTGGCGACCAGAACTGTATGCAATACTCCAGGTGCGGGCTTACCAGCGTTTTGTACAATGCCATTATAATGTTGCCTGTTTTATTTTCAATCCCCTTTTTAATGATACCTAGCATGGAATTGGCCTTCTTCACTGCCGATGCACACTGGGTTGACACTTTCATCAAGCTGTCCATCAGCACACCAAGATCTCTTTCCTGATCCATCATGGACAGCTCAGAACCCATTAACTGATAACTAAAGTTTTGATTTTTTTTGCCCCAATGTGCATTACTTTACATTTTCATATATTGAAACACATTTGCCATTTTGCCGCCCATTCTCCCAGTTTGGAGAGATCCTTCTGGAGCTCTTCACAATCCCTTCTGGTCTTCACCACCCGGAAAAGTTTCATGTCATCTGCAAACCTGGCCACCTTACTGCTTATTCCTGTCCCCAGATCATTTATGAACAGGTTGAAAAACACTGGTCTCAGGACAGATCCCTGGGACACACTGCTCTTCAGCTCTCTCCATTGCGAAAATTGCCCATTGACACCTATTCTCTGTTTCCTGGTTCTCAACCAATTCTCAATCCATAAGAGGACCTGCTCTCTTATTCCCTGACTGTGGAGTTTTCTCAGCAGTCTTTGGTGAGGGACCGTGTCAAACGCCTTGGAAAGCAGAAAGCAAATGTGGGCAAATGGGAAGGAAAGGGAAGTTCCATTTTGGGAATGTTTGATCTGGACAAACCCATGGTTAGGTATGGAACTGAGAGTTCTGGAGTGAGTTTATTTTGCCTTCATATCCTACAACATGTCGGAGCAGGCAACTCAGGTCAGATGAGCGGCTAACATTATCTTGACATCTCCAGAAGAACCTACAACCTTGCTGATCAAGCATATATTGAGATATGGTATTACTCCAAAACAAGGAAATCTTTGCTCTTGTAACAGATCTTGTAACATGTCATCTTTGCTCTTGTAACAGATGAACTGTGACGTAGAGAACAAAGTAATTCTCACTTGCTTTTCCTACTCACAAAGCATCTGTCTTGGTCCAAAAAGCAGACCACCACAAGATCTTTGGAAACGGTGCTTGCACAAAACTTAATCATTTGACATGATTTATTATCAACAATGCATGGAATATTATGAAGACATACTATTGTCCAGTGGAACTGTATTGAATTGTTTCCTATCATAAACCGAATAAAATCAAATCATGTATTTGCAGCAGGTCTTATCAGATCTTTCTTTTCAGCATTCCTAAACTATATGTTTGATGTAGCATAGATCAGGGTAGGATCTGTTTCAACAACAGATCAAAGAGCATGCTGTAGAAGCTTGGCTTAAAAAAAAAAAGCGAGAGCCAATGTGGTGCAGTAAATGGAATGACAGATTGGGCTCAAACCCCACTCGAACATGGACATGGCAATGGTACAATCACTCCTTAAATATTTCATATACCTTGAAAACCCTGTTAGGGTCTATAAGAAGCTGTTTGATAGCACATAGCCAAAAAAAGGAAAGGAAAGGAAAGGAAAAAAAGAAGGTCAAAATGTGGCAATTTCATTCACCATGACAGCCAGTTTCTAGATTTCAAGGACCGTTTTTCAATCTGTATTTCACTTTCCCCCCTTACATTTTTTTTTCCTATCTAATGTATCTTGTCTTTTCAGACTGAAGTTTGGTAAAATATAACTCTCCTAATGCTCCTGGACTGCAACATTCAGCATTTCTCACAACTGACATTTTTTTTTTACACCTTTGTACTATAAATGGATTGCTTTTTATGCTTTTACTTTTTTGTATCACTTGGCCTGTTCTTCACTGTTTTAACTGCAATTGTTTCTTAGATTTTAGTATTGTTTGAGCTGGAAAATTAAAAAGAATTATTACATAATCATTAAATTATTTTTTATGTAATTAGATTCTTGTTATATTATATACTCTTAAACAGTGGCTGAAATTCAGTAGTATGCTACTGCTGAAATAGTCCAATTGAATCCATGGAACTCACAGAGATACTGACCCATCAAATTCACACTGATTCAATGGGCCTACTCTAGTTGCAACTTGCTACTGGATTTTAGCCATTTAAAAGTTTTCTGGGCTTTTTTATGGTTGATGGGAATTGCAGTTCAACAGTATCTGGAAAATGGAGGAAAGAACTGCCCCTTCAAAAGAAAAAAGGAGCAAAATGCCAAGTCACAGTCTTAATCTTGTCAGATTTGTTTGTTCTGGTGAGCACTTCTGTTGAGGACTGGCAACAGGAAAACTGTAGCTTTTTAAAAACTGTTGGATGCTTTCTCCCCACCCCATCCCTTCGTTTTCATAGATAGTTTCATCAACTTAGTTGTATTGGATGCCACCCTTTCTTGAGTTTGGAGGTTATCAAGTAAATGTGTTTCTTTTGGGGATCACTGCTCTGGTTGCCGGGCTTGCTTAAATCCCCTTCTTAAACCCTACTAGAGCAGATGTGCTCCCTCATCTGAAAGCACTGGAACAGGAGAGGTCCTTGGAGTGTTGTGCTCTCTCCCAAAGCAGATGTAGAATCATTCATAGCTGTCTGTCTAGGTGACAGCACTTTGCCTTCGTGTCACCTGGGCTCTTGCCACAGTCAATCAAGTTCAGTATTTTAATTCTCCTCCCCAACCTACTGCTGTAGCTACGTCTGAGTCCTTTACCTTTCAAGCTGCCCCACATCACCCCACATCCCCACCAAAAAGTTTCTGGAACAACCAACTACTACCTTCCCCCCATTAATACATCATATTTGTTAATCAACCTCAATAAAAGTAGGTTTAATATGAAAAAAAATGTACAGCATCTGGTTATCATAGTTTGCCCACTCCTGCATTAAACCTTCTGTCAGGCCTTTTGTATATGAATTACAGGGGCTTTATAAATGTCAAATAGGATTATAAAAACAATAAAGATTTAGCACTGAAGTGATTGTATTCTTAGCACATGGTCAACAAAACTGGTCAGATTAACCCTATACAGGTCTTAAAGCCAGCTATGCTGGACTGATTAATAACCAGTCATTTCAACAGTTACTTCAATCAGGAAATCAGATGCCATCTTCAAAAGAATTAAGAGGCATGCTTTGCCAAATACAAGACCAACTATTAAAATAAAGCAGCTGATCTGTCAGTATCCAGCACCTAGGAAATGAGAGGAAACACTTTTAATTAGCAAGAAATAAAATGTAACAACTTCCAACTTCACTGTATTATAATTTTGAAATCCTCTAGCAAGATCAGGTGATGAAACCAGACCTCTTTGATCAGACTAGTCTATGAAAAAACTGGATTTTTCTCTGACACACAGCTGTGCTGCCATGAATATACACACAGGATGCAAGATTAACGCCTACCAAATTATAAAGTGGTATGTTCACTCCTAAAAGAATTAGATTATCACCCTCTTTTCTGGTGTGGGGAGGCATGTAAAATTCTATCAATCTGGAAGTGGAGGTTCTAGAAAGCTAAATGCCCTAAATGCTCAGATTGAGATTACTGCTGCCTAAACTTCAGTGAGGCATGATGTGTTACTCTCAGATGTTCATCATCTTTACAAGAAAATTCCTCTGCATAATCACGTATCCTTTCACTTATGATTATTTTCCCTGTTTTCATGATGGTCTTATATAGGGATATCTTAAATTCCTTGTGAAGTAGATAATTTCAATTACTAAGAGGTCATTTTCTTGAAGAAACTAGGCTGAAATCCTGTTCATGTTAATTTCTGCAGCATATGGTTGATGACATCATCAGCTATGGTAATTTTTTGAAAATTAAACATTTCCTCCTGTTCTGAGGCTCCTATGGGTCAGCAGTAATCCCCTTCAAGCAATTTTCAATAAAAGATCAAAGGGATTACTCAAGACCCGTAGAAGCTTCAGAACGGGAGGGGGAAATATTTAATTTTCAAAAAATTATCCTGGATAACGATGTCATCCTTGCACCACAGAATTTACATGGATAGGAATTCAACCAGTGATTTCTCCACAAGAGTGGTGGAAATGTTGAGAAATGGCATCCAAAAAAATGCCAATATAATATTTAGTTATTTATTTGTTTTTTTATTTGTTTGTCATACCATAATTGGGTCTATTATGAAATGGCCAGAATCCTGTTGTGCAAGTTACACCACACAAGTCGTTTGATGTCATCAGCTGCAGCTATGCCATGGATTTACAAGGTAATTAAAAGCTTCCTATTCCCCCACCCCACCCCAGGTTCTGATGATCCCTAGTAATTCCCCTGTTCTGAGACTGACTTTGGGAGCTGTGAAACAGTAAAGGGAATGATTTAAAGCCCCCAAATCACCACAGTTTGTTCTGGCATTCTGGTTTTCCATGTTGCAAAATCCCTGTGTGATGCAACCCAAAAATTCTCTGTCCAAGATTTCAAGTTAAAAAAAACTCTTTGTCAGTCACAATGGTGTAACAAAAAGCAAGAAGTGGAAAAACTCTATGTAAACCAGGCATGCATATTCAATTAGGAAATTAATTAATAAATACTTAAACTTTTCATAATGTACTTCTATTTTGTCCTGAGGAGGCCTTTGGGAGCCAGAGGTGATGTTTTCAGCCTTTAAATCTTTCCCTACTCTGTTTCATGGCATCCCAAAAGTTTCCCTAGAATATAAAGGATCCTTAGGGATCCCCTGAACCAGGGCCAAGGGATGGAGAGCAAACTTTTAATTCCCCTAAAATGTCCATTCCATGGCCATTGCCGATGACAACATCCAGGTTACATCACAGAACTCAAATAATAGGATTCCAGATTTTGTTAGATAGTAATATATTACTAGATCCTAAGGTAACTTTGTTGGGTTATACAAAAGGATTTGTTAATGAATCAAATAGTGAACTGGTCTCACATTTACCTGTTGCTGTTAAGATGGCTGACTCAGCAACAGTAATCAAGCCTCAGTTACATCATGTCTGGACTACTGCAATATTGTCCACATGGGCCTACCCCTGAAGAGGGTCCAGAATCTTCACTTGATTTAATATGCTGCAGCTAGGCTGCTAACACATGCATGGTATCATGATCGTCTGACCCCATAAAGACCTGCATGCATCACCAATTGCTTACCAGCCCTTTCAAGATGTTGATTTTAACCTTCAAAGCCCTAAATGGCTTTGAGTGTAAGGCACAACTTGTCTTGTTATGAGCCTGAGTGTTTTACAATTTAATTATGCAGGCTACACATTCCGCCCCCCACCCAGCAATCTGGGTACTCAATTTATCGACCTTGGAAAGATGGAAGGCTGAGTGAGCCTTGAGCCAGCTACCTGGGATTGAACCCAGGTTGCGAGCAGAGTTTTGGTTACAGTACTAAAGTTTAACCACTGTGCCACAAGGCTCCTAGAATGCAGCCCCTTCAGAAATGTTTCAGCTCTGATTCAACATCTCCTTAGACTGGCATATGATGATTAACCTGGCCTTCTGTGTTGTTTTTAACTGTACATTTGGTTAATTTTAATTGTTTTATGGTGGGGTTGGGTTTAACTGATTTTATGATTTTACAGTTAAAGATGGCTTTTTTTTATTATTCTTCTATGAAGACATAAGATGCCTAGAGTGCTACTTTCTAGTGGAAAGGGTAGAAAGAAAGAAATTTTTTTTTAAAAGCCCTGTTCTGTAGATAACTGGTTTAATCATATGTTGAAGAACACTTTGCTAACTATAGTGATATAGTATCAGAGGATGCAAAGAAATTATTTGCAAGGCACACATACCTTTTTACAACCAATGGGCAATGTTATGCGTTGGAGTGGGAAAATGAGAAATGGACAACATAATTGTAAACACAGCACATCTGCATACTCTCTTGGCTCAAGAGTTAAATTTGGAGAAAGCTTCATGATAATGACTAAGTTTAGTTCTTAATAAAAGGACAAAAAATCTAGATGGTGACTTACACATGCAAAGTTTAAGGCTGGAGAAAAGTGACAGATCAGTTAGGAAAACTAGCAATGAAACCAATTAAATTACTAGCCACCAAACTCTAAGTGAAATGCTAATTAGAGATCATACACAACCAAGATAGAGAAACTAGAGAAATGTACCTAACACTTTAATTAAAGGTTAGTATATTTTCCATAAAGTTGTGAAGTATTTAAATAAGTTTCCCAAAGTTCTTGAGATGGGGTTTTCCATCTAAAACTTTCCTCAGCACTCTTGGTGATTTAACACGAAATTCCAGAACAGACGTAGGCTGTATGTACCAAAGGACAATGGCTCAGTAGAGATTAAACACCCAGGCATAGTTTTCTGTTATAAAAAGAAGGAACAACAAGTCTTGGACACACTTTCCCCTGCTTTTCAGCCCCCCACCTTTGAACATGAGGAGTAGAGCTTTTTGTTCCCTATGTAATCATCTATCTATCCATCCACCCATCAATTGTGCTCCCTTTTCCCCAGAACTACAATCCAATGCACCTTATGATGTAGTTGAAAACAGTTATCATTAGAATGTTGCACAGATACACAAACAACATAACTTTTAGAGACAAATTGCCATAAATTTAAAAAACTTCATAGACATAACCTGTTGCACTCTGAATTGTGCAACTCAGTATACAACAGATTATATCTATGGAGATTTCTTAACTCACAGCCACTTGCTTCCAAATGTTATGCCATTTGCATAACTGCACAACAGGATTTTAGCCAGAGGATAATGCTGCAAGTGCAACAGTCTTAACATTCACACTACAACTAGTACTTCATTAGGAGTCATGAGGAAAGAACCAACACTTTAATATGAGCATAAGGTTCGCTACAGCAGTCTTACACTTTGTTCCTGCATCCTATCGCTTCTCAGAGTAAAGCCATAAGAATTCTTTTGGGCAGATATTTTTCAGATTTATAAGGCATAATCTCTAACTCACAAAACAGGATTTGTCAGTGTGGTGTTGTGAAGAAAGTGTCAGACAAGGATTCAGGATACCTCAGTTCAAATCCCCTCTTGGCCATGGAAATTCACCAGGGAATTCCAATAGTAACCCACTCCTTGAACAACATCTCACATACTTCAAAAACCCTATTACTGTCATCTTCAGTTGGAAATCACTTGACAGCATTTACTTATTTATTTATTCATTCATTTTCTTTTCATTTATATACCACCCCATTAGTGCATAGCACTATCCTGGGTGGTGTGTATATATAAAAAACAAATTATCACAAAACAGTAACAAAAATATAAAATATAAAAGCCAAGATGAGCAGCCAGGAGAAATAAACTGGTTATAACAACAACAAAATTAAAATGTAAATTTTTCAGAATAAATATAAAATTCTGTGCTGCTGCATTGTTTAAGTCCTGTGCAGCTCCTAACCTTATATTCATATCAATTTCCAATACCTGAATGTACTGGAAAATATTTGTAGGAGTTTGTTTATTAGTATAAGTGTTTTCCCAAAGTTCGCTTCAGCTACAGTAATTTATTTCTTTCTTTCTAGAAATATTGATCTGTATACATGCACAGTTAAAGCACACACACACACACCCGTTGTGCTCCTTTTTGTTCAGGAGAACAAGCCAGATATCTTAATGCTGTATATCAAATATGATAAGTGTTAAACATTGCTACACTTTTACCATATCGCAAATATTCTCTTACTATTAGTTTGCTACGGCTTCGAGACAGCAAACAGAAAAGCATGCATGCTAGTTTTATTATTAAAATATCATTTTTCACCCCACCAGCTTCCTAAAAGCAGTGCAAAAAAACCCACCATCCATTAACCTTTTCCAGTACCTGAAGTCTAGTGTTCATTTCCAAGAAGTAGAAGTCCTTTTTCGAGTCTACAAGGAATTCCACTGTTCCAGCAGATGAGTATTTTACAGCTTTGGCAAGAGCTACAGCTTGTTCTCCCATTGCTCTGCGTGTCTCAGGATCCAAGAAAGTGCTACAGAGGAAGGGGGAAAATATGTGAAGACTTTTTTAATTGGTAGCAAACTTGACTGATTTTTTTTTATTTTAGACGCCCAGATACAAGACAAGAAAGTAACTACAACCTCTATCAGACAGTTAAGTACAGCTTTAGAAATTCTGTTGCCTCTATTGACACAAGAGTAGAAGCCATTTTTCCAGTCCTAGGATCTTTTGAGGCCTGCCAGAACAAGATATTCCCTCCCCCACTGCCTTAGTTTAGAGAAGAACTGTGTCTCTAGAGCAGTGATGGCGAACCTATGGCACGCGTGCCACAGCTGGCATGCAGAGCCCTCTCTGTGGGTACACGAGCCATCAGGCTAGTGGCTAACCTAGTCTCATAACAGCACCGATCCCGCCTCAGTTTCTCCCCCACCGCTAAGCCCTCCGCATCCCATTGTGTTTGTGAGTTGCCTGAGTCCCCACCTTTCCCTTTCAGCCATGCCCCTTTTTCTCTTGGCTCCTTTCTGGCCATGGCTGCTTGCTTCCCTCTGAGGAATCGGGAGAGTGAAGAAGCAGTCGCCACTGTTTTGTTTGTGTGTGAGCAACTAAGGGGAGGGAGCCTCCAAGAGCTGGGCGGGCAGAGCCTGGGAGGGGGAAAAGCAGTAACAGGGATTTCTAGCAAGTTAAAGACCCTGGCCGGCCAGACCTGAGACATCCCAAAATCTTTGTGGTGTTGGGAAAATGTGTAGGCAAGAGGAGAAGGGGATGACAGAGGACAAGATGGTTGGACAGTGTCATCGAAGCTACCAACATGAATTTGACCAAACTCCGGGAGGCAGTGGAAGACAGGAGGGCCTGGCGTGCTCTGGTCCATGGGGTCACGAAGAGTCGGACACGACTTAACGACTAAACAACAACACCCACTACACTTCGACACCCCCCATCCCAGTATCTCTGCTGCCTCCATCAGGACAACAACCCCTGCACAACAAGATGTGAAGCAGAGACTCCTGGAACTTAGCTTCATGCTCTTCATCCTAACTCCCTTTTTGCATTTTGTAGATTATAATTACTTTTAAATTTCCTATTTAACTGTCCTTCTGTGCTTCTTTTATATTTTTGGACTTTTACAGACTACAGAAACATAATTCAAAGTTTTAAGCAACCCTGCTATTTTAATAATATATACTGGAGAGTTAACAGTGATCTACAATTAAATAGCGAAATAATATTTGTTAGTTCTGTATTTATTTAACAAATAATTGACCAAATTAAAATTTCTAATTGACAAAATGGGCAGGGTAAATTTGCAGTAATTATGCATCCACCTCAAGCCCTGTCAATATGGAATCAAAGCTTTGTTAATGTCCTATCCTTGACTGCTCTACTCAACTCTTGCAAGCTGCTCAAAGCTTCGGTTATTAGGTGTTTTAGTAATGAAATAAATAAGTGAACAAACAGATCAACATATGGAATCAAAGAAGTCTTTTTTATTTATTTATTTAACTTATATGCCGCCCACCCCACCCAAAGGTCTCTGGGCGGCTCACAACAATTAAAATACAATAAAAAAGATAAAGCAATTAAAATACAATTAAAATATATACTCTAAAAACTTACACTCTAATTTCCAGTTTCACACTAAATTCAATAAACAGATTACCCAAGAAACTGAGGTCTTGTGTCCTAAGGCAGAGGTCCCCAACCCCTAGTCCGTGGCCCCGTGCTGGTCCGTGGCCTGAGCTGGACCGGGCCGCGGATAAAGACCTCACGCCCCACCCCCCGCACGATGAATAGCCATTAAGCGACTCCCGGCGCGATTCCAGCCTTTGAACACTGAACCACGCCGGGACTTCGCTGGGCGTGAGCGCATGCGCACTCCCTTCCCGTCTTGCTTCCAACGGCTTCGCGCTCCGCCTGTGTTTTGTCCGCTCCGCATCCCCGTCTCTTCCTGCGCTCCCCCAGGTGGAGCAGCGAGGCGGGCGAGAGGGAGGCCCCGGGAACCCGGCTTAGGACCCGGCGGGCGCCTCGGTGTTGAACGCGGGAGGAGCCAGAGGACGCAGGCGGGCAGGCGGGCAGGCGGGCGGGCGGCAGAGGCGGAGCTGCTCCTGCCCCTGCGGCGTGTTTACCGAGACCGAGCCAGGCAGGCAAAGCAAGCAAGCAACAGCCAAGCGAGGAAGCAAGGCAGGCGGTGGGCTGGTGCCGAGCCCTTTCCCTGGCGAGGCCAAGCAAGCCTCCGGCCGCCCCAGCCGCGCCCCGGCCCCGGCGGAGTGAAGCAATGGAGGCCTGGCAGGCGCAGCTCCTGCGCAGCTCCCGCTCGCCACTGCTGGTGCTGCTGGTGGTGGCAGTGGGGCTGGGCTTCGGATTTGCCACGGAAGGTGAGCTGCAGCCCATCTGGGCAGGGAGGGGGGCCCTCGGCCCCCGGGTGGTTCCTCCCCCGCCCGGGCCCTTGCAGGACTGTGCCCAGGAGCAGCAGCAGGAGGAAGAGGCAGGTGGGGAGCCAAGTCAAAGGTTAATTTTGGCAACCGAGGGGCGCTGACCCGGGGCGCCCTGGCCCGCTCTCACGTGCACGGCTGGGTTTCAGGGGGGGGAAGAGAAGACGCGTGACGGCCTTGCACATGTGCACCAGCCCCACTCGCTTACACGGGCGCCCGTCCCCGGGCATCGCCCTGCAGAAGGCCGGCGCTGCGGGCGGGATCCGCCGACCTCGTCCCAAGCGCGGCTGTCCCTGTAATGGCCTCTCAGTTGGGGAGGGGAGGCGCAGGGGCGAAAAGCGAAGATTTGGGGCGGAATAGAGCCATTGCACTCTGCACGCGCTCAGAGGCACGGAGCGCCTGCACGCACCGCTATGCCTCTTGCACGCTGGGCTGGCGGCGGCAGCCCCCCCCCCCGGTCCTTGGAAGAATGGTCTTCAACAAAAGTAATTTAAAAAGGCATTTAAAAAGTTGGGGACCACTGTCCTAAGGAAAACTGTAATAGTACTGTAAGTACTGTAAGATCTTTTTGTTACTGTCGTGTGCTGTCAGGTTGCCTCTGAATTATGGTGACCCTATGAATAAGCAGTCTCCAAAATGATCTGTCCTCAACTGCCCTGCTCAGCTCTTGTAAACTCAACCCTGTGGCTTTCTTTAGGTGGTCTGTCCATCTCGTGTTTGGTCTTGCTCTTTTCCTGTTGCCTTCCACCAGCAGTCTTTTCCAGAGAATCCAGCCTTCTCATGATGTGCCCAAGTAGGACAACCTGCGTTTCATCATTTTTGCCTCAGAGATAGTGATAGTGCCTCAGTATTCAGGTTTTCTTGCAGGGTTGGCACTCTGAAATAAATAAGCTGGTTTTGTGTTGCAGTTTGGGCACTCGGGCTCAAAAAGGTTCGCCATCACTGATCTAGAGGAATGAACCTCCCTTGGAAGGGAGAGCTCTGCAACAGCTATGGGGGAAGTGCTGTTGGATCTCTACTTGATGCAGGGTAAATATGCCAAAGGGGGGGTAGGAACACGTTTCTAAAAATATTCACTCAAATCTATTGATCAGGGTTAAAGTTGATAAATCCACTGATTTCAAAAGTCCCAGTGGATAAAAATGTTTAAATACTAGTTGATAGGCCTCTCTTATGGTTATGTCAAAAGAATATTCCTTATAATAACTATCCTTCGTATTTCTCAAATTATCTAGTATATTATAAAAAAAATAAAACAAAGCAGTATTAATAACTGATAGAATTTTATTTGTTTATATGGGGAGCAAATACATGTGAGAGCAGGCCTAATAAAGAGTATGCATACATATTTGTATACATGCCGCTTCTTCTACTCCAAGAAACCCAGAGTCATTAACATGAGACTTTCAATGGTATTCCAAACAAGAACTAATGACATTAAGACTTGTTCATCTTCATCAAAGGTACCATACCAACTGCTCCCCTATTCTCATATCCCATCTTCTCAATCGATTTTGAGTTGGGGGTTTAATTATATTTCTTGTTCTTTGTGAGTGTACGTGGGTTTTTTTTAATTATTATTTCCCTGTCATTGTTCTTGATCTCATGGTGAAGATGATTTTTTCCCCATCCATACTGTTTTCTACTGATGAACTGATGAGGCAGAGGAAGATAGTGAAGTTATGATAAACTAAACTATCATTATTGACTACATAAATCTGATTATGATTGATTTTTCCTTCTAGTGTACAGTTGCTACTGTCTGCTTTTGCAGTAGATGATTGTCTGTTGCCTTCTCTCTGCTTTTTTGCAGTAGTTTTGTGGGTTTTGTAAACGTTAATTTGGTCAGAAACACTAATGGTGGAAAATGAAACAAAGGAACCTGAAATAGCTGGCCCTCTTCATGTTTAATGAAAAGACTAGTACACAACTGACTAAAAAAAAAATGAATGGAACAACCTTCCGAAAGAACCCCAAATGAATGAAACCAAAACGTTTTCCCCGAGCAGATCCCTAATTGTTGCCACCAGTCAATACACCAATCCCATCCTTCTTCTCATAGTTGTCTGCATGATTTTATTCCAGAGCATTAACTTAAAGTGTCTACTTGCATGTGCTGAGGAAAGAAGCACTTGAAGAGAGTTACACAAGTTGCAAGTTCATGGTGGGAAAAACCCTAAATACATTAAACCACTCATTCTCTGCACTTTCCCCACCGCATCTCACGCAAATGTTAGAAAACTACCAATGAACTGCACTCATCCCTAGAGAATCTTTAGATACAGTGGTGCCTCGACTTACGAATGCCCCTACTTATGACTATTTCGACTTACGAACAGCTCCGGCCGCAAAATTTTGCTTCTACTTGCGACCGGAGCTTCCACTTACGAACAGAAAAAGGCAGGGGAAAAAGGCGGGAAATTCAAATTTCTAACTGTAGGTGGTGACCAGGCTGCTTCTTTGTAGCTCTTTCGCCCTGGCAGTTAGAGAGTGTGTGTCGTCATCGGAGGCTTGGGACTGCCTCCTTCTGCTTCGGAGTGAGCGTGCGTGTGTTTGCAGGGAGGTAAGGTGCTGTTTTCTGCATTTTAAAAACTGTTCTGGGTGTTTTTGCAGCGTGGTTTTGAGCTGGGTGGTGGGATTATGTTTCTATGCTGTGATGGGTCTTGGGGAGTTTGTGGATTTTTTGGTTTTTTCCCCCCCATTTCCGATGGGTCTTGGGGGGTTTGGTTGCTTTTTGGATTTTTGACTTTCTTTTTTAAAACAGAGAGACTGCCTGTTCTGGGTGAGTACACTGTATTTACTGTACAGGGTTTTTGCAGCTTGGGTTTGGGCTAGGTGGGGGGGTTATTTTTCTGTGCTCTGACGGGCCTTGCGATGTGGATTTAAAATGTGAAAAGTAGACTGTAATATTAAATTAAAATTAAATGTGAAAATTAGACTGTAATTTTAAAATGTAAAATTTATTTATTTATTTTTGCATTCTGTGGCTCCTAGGGTTTGTGTACTGTGACCTCTCTTTTGTTTTAAAATGTGTGGGTTTAAAATGTGACTCCAAAGTTTTTTTGTTTTAAAATCAGAACATTTTCTGCAAGGGTCTGCTGTGTTGGCTGGCATGCATGCTGTAAAATGGAGTTTAGACTCCAAAGTTTTTTGGTTTAAAATCAGAACATTTTCTGCAAGGGTTGCTGTGCTGGCTGGCATGCTGTAAAATGTGGCTTAGACTCAAGTCTCCCCCCCCCCCCCATTTGTCTTCTCTCTCTCTCTCTCTCTCTCTCTCTCTCTCTCTGCTCTCTTTTTGTGCTGAGGGGGTCTGTTTGCTGGAATAATGGTTGCTGGATTCTGTGGCTCCTAGGGTTTGTGTACTGTGATGTTCTGAACAGTACTCATGGCAAACTCTCCCCCCCCCCCCAATTGTCTTCTCTCTCTTTATCTTCTCTCTTTTTGTGCTTAACAGCACAAACCTTTGTCTGAGGGGTCTGTGTGCCCCAGTGATGACCTTCTTTCTTTTCTCTTTTCCCCATTGTTCCCTCCCTCCCTCCTTTCCTGCCCTTTTTTTAACCTAAGTCATCTTAGGTTAATAGAAGAAAAATTCTCCCCCTAGTGGTAGAGGACGGATTAACCGCTTTTGCATTCGTTCCTATGGGAACGAATGCTTCGACTTACAACCGGCGCCTCTACATACAACCAAAAAACAGCCGGAACGGATTAATCGGGTTTCAATGCATTTCAATGGGAAATGCTGATTCGACTTACAACCATTTCAACTTACGACCATCTTCTGGAATGGATTATGGTCGTAAGTCGAGGCACCACTGTATTCAAGGGGGCAATAAATCCCATCAAAAATGTTTAGCCCCTTTAGATCAGCGGTTCCCAACCTTTTTGGGACTGCAAACCAGCTGAGGAAGGCGGGGCACCCCCCGCGCTCGTGCGCAGGAGCGCGCACTCTCTCGCGCAGGAGCTCTCGGGCGCATGCGCGAAGCAGTGGGGGAGCGCGCGCGGGAGCGCGCCAGTGCACACACAATTGCTCCCCACCCCTTCGTGCATGCGCCGGAGCACCCGCACCCCTGCACGCACGCCTCCACCCCTTTGCGCTGGGCGCATGCGTGAAGGGGTGGGGGAGCGCTCACGCCGGCGCTGGCGCGCATGCACAAAACAGCTGTGGGGGGAGTGCGTGCGGGGGGGGGCGGGAGGTCTGTCTTTGCGGCCCGGTCCAGCTCAGGCCACGGACCGGCACCAGGCCGCAGACCAGGGGTTGACGACCTCTGCTTTAGATATTGTTGGAATACAACTATCATTAACCCTAGTGAGCACAGCCTATAGTGAGGCATGATGGAACTGTAGTCCAATAATATCTGGAGGTTCACATACTCCCTATCGTGCTTAAACTCCATGAAATGCAAAAATTGTAACACTCATAAAATAAAGCGATACATGACCAATTCCAATATCACACTCAGAAAAATTACTACATGTAAAAAGGAAAACACAATACATATCTGTAGTTCTACATTTTCAAAACTATAACTGCTCAATACAAGAATCACCGATATTATAAAATATTATAGGAGGGCTAGCCATTTTAGTTTTAGCAAGAACAAGAAAAGAGTCTTGTAATACCTTAAAGACTTAATGCATTTAATTTGACATGAGATTTTGAGAAGTGCAAACCACTTCATTCAATGCACAGAGTGCAGCTTTAGTGGAAAAAACGCTTGTAAACATACAGGAAGGGAGTGGATGTGAGGGAACGCAAAAATTACCAAAGTTCACATTTCTTATGCCAATATATGAAGTTATGCAATATCTCCAATCTGCAATGGTTTATGCACAATGTGTAGATGTATATATTTTTTCTCATGCAGAATGAGTTGACATTATAGATAGCTGGATGTTTCAATGAAAAACTTGAAATGAATTTTTGAAGTTTAAAACTGAATTGCATTAATGCTTCAACTTTAGCCTATAACACTGAATCTGACATACAATGACAGTAACAGCTTGCACCTTAAATTATTCTTTCAACTTTACCCTAAAGCTGAAAGTTTTAATTTTTTGTTTTTCTTACTTTGATTCATCTGTTCCACACAGCATGGCTCCCCCTTTCCTCTCCCTGGGCACAGCTGTTTCTCCTGCCCTAGAGTGCAGTTGTGGAACCCTCTTGGGATTCACTCTTAAGACCACTCCCCATCCAGCCAGCTTCCTCACTACAGGACGCAAAATATATCATCTTCCAGAGGCCAGAGGCTTGCAACTCAGAAACACACATTTTGTCAATGCTTCTTCACACACTATTCCAGTGGTGCTTCACTCAAAACTTTTTATTAACCTGTGCAAACTTTCATAACCTCTACCTACCAAATCCTGGAAGAAGTTACTTCTGCCCTCACTCTTCCAGGTATCTAAACATATTCAGGGTTTATTGAAAGCGAAATCTACCCATCTGTCTCAACTCCTATTCTCTCCATTTCCAAGGAAAGACCAACCATTATTATGTTTCTTATTGCGCTATACCAAAGAAATGTAATAATCTGAACAGCAAGGAAGTCAGAAAATAAGTCATGCAACTGGAGGCAGTTCCTGCATTCCAAGTGGTTTTAAAATCTGTGTTTATTGTGCTCCTGTGAAAGAGCTAGGCTGCATAAAAGAATAAAGATAAATAAAGCCAGTGTGCCTGCTCATCATCTAAGAAAACAAGACAAACGGAAAGAAAGAAAGAAAGAAAGAAAGAAAGAAAGAAAGAAAGAAAGAAAGAAAGAAAGAAAGAAAGAAAGAAAGAAAGAAAGAAAGAAAGAAAGAAAGAAAGAACAGAGAAGAGAAATGGCAGTAAAATAAGAAAGGGGAATGTATTTCAACAGCTTCTGAAGTTTTAATTCGTTAATCCTTCTGAAACACTACTGCTGTATGTTCTATTTTCTCCTTGAAACCAAAAAAACAAAAACTTTCTTTGGTAAACATGCTATAGAGTACCGAGGGCCTGCTCTACTAATAATCATGAACCCACTGAATTTCTATTTACTTTAGAGGTGCATCTCTGACACACACACACACCTCTCTGTTATTACACACAAGCTTGGGTCTGCAGTATACCTTAACATGTGCACAGAAGGTGCATTTTGCCATGTATCGGCAGCTACATGCACAACCTGGGATGTTGCTCCAAAGGGACCTCAACCTAATGGGTGGGGGAAGACTTTTCAGAGACCTGCTCCTAATAGGAAAAAGTCTGTGATTATATACAAGCAACACTGTGTTTCTCTACCCTGTTTCCCCGAAAATAAGACCTAACCTGAAAATAAGCCCTAGTATGATTTTTCAGGATGTTCGTAATATAAGCCCTACCCGAAAAATAAGCCCCAGTTAAATGAAACCTCGTCCTCCACCATTGTGCAGCAACCAGAAGAAGAAGACACAACTGTATTTGAATAAATGTAGATTGTTGTAAACAAAAACAAAAAACATCCTCTAAAAATAAGCCCTAATGCGTTTTTTAGAGCAAAAAATTAATATAAGACCCTGTCTTATTTTCGGGGAAACACGGTAGATCAGTGGTTCCCAACCTTGGGTGCCCAGATGTTCTTGGACTGAAACTCCCAGAACCCTTCACCACTAGCTGTGCTGGCCAGGATTTCTGGGAGCCTCAGTCCAAGAATGTCTGGGGACCCAAGGTTGGGAGCAACTGCTCTAAATCAAAGGGGTAGAGAAACATAATGCCGCACCTACTTAATGACTGAAGTAGAACTTGGAATCAGTGTGGTATGGTGTTTAGAGAATTGAACTGGCAGTAGTAAAAGAGAGCCAAAGTAATTCTGCATTAAGCCATGAACTCATTGAGAGATCCCAGGCAAGCAAAGTCATCCTCAGTGGATTGTTGTGAAGTTAAAAATGAAGAGGAGGACTAAACAGTATCTTGGAGGATAGGTGAGAGGAGAGTCATGCAAGTTGCCTTGAATTCACTGGTAGAAAGGCAGGATGTAACAAACAGTAAATTAATAGTACTATATTTATTTAAACATGCAATCTCTCTGAATGCCCAGTCCATGGCCTAACTCAAACTAAGAGCATAAAAGTTCAATGAAACTATGTAATGTGAACAGGAATATTGCAATGATTAGAACTTATTTATTCACTCTGTTTAACAGTTGTTGTCCTAAGAAATATGGACAGCTTGGGACTAGCAACTGATTTATTGATATTAATTTTCTTGCTATTAAGATTTTAGACAACTAAACATTGAGAAATATTTATTCACATAGAAAAGGACATACTCACCTTGGTGCTTCTTCAATGACCTTCTGGTTTCTTCTCTGAATAGAACACTCTCTTTCATTCAGCCATAATGCATTGCCATGTTTATCACCCAACACCTAGTGGAAGGTCACTGTTAATAAATAAATGCATTGCTTCTCTCTCTGTCTGTCTCAGTACCATCACTGACAATGGAAATATTCCACCCTATTCATAAAACTATACAATGGCTGGAATCATGTTGTTTAGCATAAGTAAGCTGCAACTATAGTAGACCCACTGAATCAACAGAATTTACAGAGGAGTTCACTCACTAAATCCCCACTGATACATTGGGCCTACTCCAGTTGTAATTTACTACACTGACCAACAGAATTTAGATCAATACATATTTCAACAAAGTATCTGTTCTGCATTCACATTATTCAGAGCTGCTCATTGCTGGCTTCATTGTTCCATTCCAGGAAAAAGCTCAGGCTGGTAAAAAAAATCTTAGGTTTCCAAGAACCAAGGATCCACACTTTTGGTATGCCCATTAAATAGGAGAAACCCATGCAATTCAATAAAATGCTTTAAAAATTCTTCTTTGTTTCAAAAACAAAGGCAGCTACTGCTCATGAAAACACATGATTCAAAGCCCTCTTGGTTGTGCAGAACTAACGAGGCAAAACTTTTCAATCCTGGATATTGTATTAGAAAATAGTCCAAAGTGTTCCAAGTAACATTTGGATTCTATTCATATTACTTTGTCAGCAGTGAGTTGAGCTACTTTTTATCTAAGCTTTCTAATATATACACAAAAATATCTGTTATATGAAGTTATTGAACTACTGTCAAAATATATTCCAAACAAAAAAAAATTTGTATGACAGAAGTTACAAGAATTCTTTCTGCATTTTTGACTGGAAAGAACAGAACTTTAAGGAGTTTTATGTACCGTATAGATTTCTTGTCAGACAACGTTAACTCATCACTAACCATAACTATTATTACATTCTGCATATCAAGAGACACAATTCACTATGCAGAGGTTATGGTTCTTCAGCTAAACCTTTGTTTCTTACCATACAAAATCATGTCTACTAAATAATTAAGAAAGAAAAGCAAATAAAAAGACAAAATTTAGCAATCTATGTTTTGCAACAGCAAAATATTGGTAAGGAGGACACAAACCTGAATTTCTATATGACGAGGGTTATCAATAAACTTTTCTATTAATAATCGATCATCGCCAAAACTTGAGGCAGCTTCTTGAGAGGAAAACCTAAACCCTTCCCTTCAAGACAAAACAAATGAAACATTTAAAATCAAATATGCATAAGCAGACTGAAAAAACATATCTGGCAGCTCATGCAAGAATACAGCCTGAGCTCACAAAAAACCTCAGGCACAAAAATGCAATAGTTTTGGTACATCATTTTGAATTATACTCAGAACAACTTCTCTTTCAGGGGAACCCAGACTAGTCAGTCCCCTTCCTGTTCTACTTCCACTAGCAAGCAAAGGAGCATTATTCAGCCAGACTTTGGGTAACTGACTGGCTGCAGAAGGAAGTGCTTTTACAAAGGTGTGCTGTGCTTATAAGGTTATCCCTCTTGTAGCTACTTGCCTAACCTCTTCAGCGGAGGCACTGAGAAGTAAGCCTTCCAAAATGCCCAACTGGTGCAGGCACGTATGGAAGATGATTCTTTAGGTCAGGGATGGGCCACTTCCACAGGTCAAGGGGCCAAATTTGCCCTACCAAAACTTACTAAAGGCCACATGGGCAATGAAAGCAAAATTCAGTTTATCCCATGAAAACAAAATGCCCAGGGCATATGTCTTGCTTCTAAAGCTATTCACTCTTCAAGAAGTTTCCAAGTGGCACCTTGGAAACCACGTCGGTGCACTCCATCTGTCTTGTTTTTGTGGGGAATCTTGCTGCCATCATGCCAAATCTGATGGCAAGAAGCACAGAAGCATCTGGAATA
Organism: Intellagama lesueurii; assembly: GCA_037013535.1. Classification (NCBI taxonomy): domain Eukaryota; kingdom Metazoa; phylum Chordata; class Lepidosauria; order Squamata; family Agamidae; genus Intellagama; species Intellagama lesueurii. The sequence goes on from JBAJHW010000003.1 coordinate 106,931,410, forward strand.
AAACATATAAAGCCCACATGCTTAACAGTGTCCATGCCTCCTTTAGAAGTTCTGTCCACCATGCTGTTTAAGACTCTTTTCCTAATTAATTTCAGTGAGTGCAGACCACATTAGTGAGGTTGTGATTTTTTGCCCTGATATGTGTAACTGACACTAGGTCTTGCTTGTCATTCTGTCAACCATTCATCTAATCTACAGCTCTCCACATTCCTTGCATTTTCATTATACTGAAGAATACAATATTATTTTACTTCTTATCAGTTCACCCCTGATTCTGGATCATTTATTAATAAATTGGGAAAACTATCAATTAACTTCCACCTTTGTTTCTGCTTCTTTAACTTGTAACTAAGTCCTAAAAATAGGCATTCTTTCATTTTTTTTTCTTTCTGAAGTGTACTCGGGGCGGGGGGGGGGGGGCTCCTGTCTTTGAGCTCTGGGAAGACCATGACCAAGATCCCATTAAATACTGAGCAAAATAGCTGCATGCAAAGAAGGAAAGAGAAACAAGGTAGCCAGCTTCCATAATAGGCAACTTCAGCATTCAGAGGGGGCTCATGGATATCAAAGCTGGATTCAGGTTCCCAGCTAGCAATTGACGGGCACATCAGTCTGCCAAATTACACCACCTTGCCCAATTATACCCACTGGACCAGACACACTCACAAAAGGAGACATGGGATTATTCTGTATGTGAACAAGTAGAATGTAAAGTTGCTTATGCAAAACGAGCTGCATGAATGATGTATCGGAAAAGGAGCCCAGCCTCTGAGTCTATCTATACATGTTACAGATTTTGTTTTTCATACAGATAAGACCAAAATGTCAGACTGCACAACACCAAACACGATCTCTCAAGTGCTCACCACTTGCATACATTTTTATATTCTTACTAAAAGATTTTGTGTCATTAAATTCAGTATTATTTTCACTGTTAAGAACAAGACTACTTTAATTTATTTATTTATTGGCTTCCTTCTGTAAGCATTTTGTTAGATGATTCATATAACTGGTTTTAGTTAATTGATGCATGTGCTGATTTAATTTATTGATTGCAGTCCTTGTTTGTTTTTCTTTTGTTAAAATCAATAAGCCTAATTATACAATCTGTACATCTTTGAATCCTAGAAGTATGCACATAGCCGAAGTGAAGTATTAAAACTTATTTTTATACAGTACTGGCTTATAAAGGCCCATTCACTTCTATAAATGTATTCTGCACCACGAAGGAGGGCAGTGTCACACTGTGAACTTGCTGTCATTCTAAGCTCTCATATTTTCTTACATTGGCCAGTGTCCCTGATTTTGGGAGGGTAAGGCGGGAAGCATTGTTCATCAAAATATCCAGATGAATCCATCTGCCTTGCTGACCACAAGATAGTGCTGTCAACTAAGGGAGATGAATCCTCTGGAGCTACAGCAGCTGTTTAACATTCCCACTAAGCGACTGCTCTTCAACTGGTGAAGCATAACCCAGAACTGGGTCATGCACTGATCTATAGCGGATGAAGCAGCTGCAAAAACCCCCCACCTTTTCATGTTTACATTTTAAGGAAAGGAAAGAAAAAAGAGAGAACAGAAAGGTGAAGAATACAGGGAAAAAATGGAAGCATATATGGTTAAAAAAAAAACTTTTTTAAAAGCATGAGCCTTTTTTTCTGTGAATTAATTGCATGCCAGAAACAAAACAAATCATTACTTGCCTTGAATATGTCGTAAATTGCCACATTTTTTAGGTATTACTCATGATCTATCCCTTTCATGTGCTAAATCTGATACCAACATGCAAAGTTTGTCTTAAAACATCTAATTGTTTATATTTTGAAAAACAACAATATAAATCACATAATTTTTTATCTGATAGCATTGTTAGGGATACACGGTTATCATTTCATACAGTATGCTACAAAACTAGCAACCACTTGTGAACTAATATTTTCTGTCTTTTAAAAAAATTTACTACATGTATGATGTCCAAAGTTAACTCTTATACCTGGAAGGGGGGGGGGGGGTGATTGGCTTTGTTATACCTAGAAAAACATTTCTTATTTACATAAAAGGAAATCTGGAAGAGGAGCAAGAATCAAAGCTTAATGTTTAAAGTCCTTTACTTTGGAAAAGTCCTCCAAATATCATGAAGGCCACTCAACAAACTGAAGTTGCTAAAAGGTCACAATACCTGCAATACCTCTCAAAATTCAGATTGCATGTGGCATGAGTGGGCTGTGAGAAACAGAATGGGGCTGCTCTCTGACAATAAATTAAGACTACTAAGAAAAGCTGCTTTCATGCCGATGAGCATCAATTGGGAAAGCATAACACAAATATAGTGATCCCTGTTTCCTACCCTCCACATGAGTACCACCTGTGGAGATTTCAAAAATTATTCACTTGCTGCATTAGGATTTTCCCTTTCCTCATTTCTTCCAAGGAATATAAGCAGTAAGGTAAAGGTAAAGGTTCCCCTTGACATTTAGTCCAGTCGTGTCCGACTCTAGGGGGCGGTGCTCATCCCCGTTTCCAAGCCGTAGAGCCAGCGTTTGTCCGTAGACAGTTTCCGTGGTCACGTGGCCAGCACGACTAGACATGGAACGCCATTACCTTCCCACCATGGTGGTACCTATTTATCTACTTGCATTTGCATGCTTTCGAACTGCTAGGCTGGCAGGAGCTGGGACAAGCGACGGGAGCTCACTCCATTGCGTGGATTCGATCTTATACTACTGCTGGTCTTCTGACCTTGCAGCACAGAGGCTTCTGCGGTCTATTTGCACAATTGGGCCAAAATCACAAGCAACACCTCATTAATGAGTGGCAATTCTGCAAATGTAAATAGGCAACAGGATTCTGGCCCACATCGTTTGAGGTAGGTATTGTTGATAATAACTTAGCCAAGGCAATCAAGGAAATTACAGAGCTGGACAGGCATATGAAACCATGTCTCCTCTCATTCATACCCAATTTTTTAAAAATGTTAGTTTTGTGCCATTTATGTTCCTGAATGTTAATAAGTGCCAACCACTATAAAATTAGCAAAATGAGATGCTTAAAAAATTAAAATGACATAACATCCACTAGAACCTTTCAGTATTCCACAGCAAAACAATGTTGGAAGATCAGCATCTTATACAGCATAAGTACATCAGGTTTCACAGACCTCACTCACAGAAAAGTAGGTATAAGAAACAATTGTAATAAGGTTCCATTGTCTTAAACAGCTTGAAGACAACTATTAATGTCAATCAAGTACATACATTTTTGTGTTAGGCCCACAGAACTATTTCTTTAGCAGAGTAAATTCTTGGAACCACTAATTTAAAGCTATGCTTTAAATTACTATGTTTACTAAATTCTTGAAACTGTACCCAAAGGAAGCTGTGGCTTGTTCAAAGTGAACAGTGGATGAACCAAGGCTTCTTCAAATTTTTCTAATCCCACATATTTATTGAAAATACTTTTCTACCTCTCTAAAAGCTCTGTGTGGCTTCCAACATGATTAAAATTCCAAACAACCCCCGCAAATTAAATATAACACACATATTCCTAATTTTACACAAGATACCCAAACACTCTTAAGTTTTGGCACAACATCAAACAATGCCTGTTAAAATGAGGGATTTCTACTAAATCAGACAGTTTAGACATGGCTCCTTTCTGTCCTCTGTAAGTCAAATTGCTCTCTCCCCTTATATTGCATGATCTGTGGGGTAAGGAAAGGGTGCAAATGCAAAGCCAATGTAACATTAGCAAAAAGACATCTGGCACCAAATGGAAATAAACAGTGATTCTGTTTCCTGGGGCCTTCTACAAACAAGGCAGACATCAGTAGCTATTGATCCCACACATGCCCAATCTTTTAGGTCAACAAAAACTAGCATCTGTAATATAAAATTTGTTATTATAATTTACAGTAGTTGTTTTTAAAACTATTTTAAAGCCATTCCATAACCCTACTTTTGTAAGAGGGCTGTTCATACCAAAATTATTTAGGTGGCTTTAAACTAAGTGCATGATCCAGCCTACCACCATACCTTCCCCTCAAATAGGTTTCCTGTTGCCCCCCCCCGCCCCTGACAGAAGCCACACAGAACACAGCTGTATGTACCAAATGGCATATAAAGGCCAAGCACTGGTTGTATTTTCCTCTAAAGATCGTGTTGCATATTATTTCATGAGGCTGGACCAAAAGGCACTTTGCGCAAATAATCACAGGTCCCTCACTGAAACTTGCATTGATTCATACACATCTATGTCACTATTGTTTGGGATCTTAAAAACTATTTTAACTGTGTCTACTAAAAAAATTAAACTTTCTTCCAATTAACAGTATATTATCTTCTCCCCTGCGCCAAGCTGTATCAAAAGCCACTAAAGCAGTCTGATACACCATGTGGCACAGGGGTGCTGCTGTCCAAGAGACACAAGTCTCAATTTCACTTTTACACACCATAATGTAACCCATGCTGTAATATAGCAAGGGAACACCACACAAGCTAAACTACCCACTTAGTTCTTTGGATCTACACCAATACTATTATCTAAGACAAGATTTCCTGCAACTCAAATAACTGCAAAACTGTGAACTGTTTGCAAGGGAAGGGAGACTGTCTTCATTCCCTGCTTACAAGATTCCTGGAAACATCTGGCTGGCCACAAAATGGTAGATTCCATCAGGAAACCTGTGTCCTCCTATAAATATATATATTTTTAACTATAAATCCGAACATCCATGATCACTGGCCATTCTGGATGTAGCTGATGGTGTCAAAGCCTTTTAGAGAGCCACATGTTCCCTAAATCTACACTAGATGGACTTTGGTATTATCAAGAAAGTTTCTTCTTCTATCCAAGGCAGCACTGAAACTGCTTGGACAGAATAGAATCATCTACAATTCATGACTACAGAATAAAATTACTACAAAATGTTTCCAATGAGTTATTAGAAAGTAATCATTTAATCACTGTATTTCCCCGATACTAACTATATTTTTTCAAAAATATATGTAGTAAAAACTTAATGCCAGTTTAAATGTCATAAAATCACCCGATCAAGAAAAAAAATTATGCACGGGAACTGGTTATGGACCCCTTTTATTCTTCACTGGTAAAAGTTAAATACACTGTTTCTCTCTGAGACTACTGGCTATTATTTATTTATTTATTTATTTATTTATTTATTTATTTATTAGATTTATACCCCGCCCATCTAGACCGAAGTCTACTCTGGGCGGCTAACAATAAAAAATGGAATAAAACAATATAATAAAGTAAAAAACAACAATAGTAATGTGGCACAAGATGGGGAACAGAAAGGGAAAAAAATTCAAGTGGTGACAGGAGGGAAAGCCTGCCTAAAGAGCCAGGTCTTAAGTTTGCTCTTAATATCATTTACATGAAAAACATTCTAGGATATTCTTAGAATCCAACATAAATGACTACTTACCTATCCACATACCAAATCCCAATATTAAGAAACTGCTAGGATTGTCCAGTTTAAATCAATTATTTGATATCTGTCTGACTGCCAGTTCATCATGGTTTAATGGGACTCTGGAAACAGCCATATTCATAAAAACTAGCTTTTGGACAGGGTCTCACCTGGTCTCTTCATCGTCCCATGCAATTCTCATGCCTTTCCCACCACCACCTGCTGAAGCCTTGATCATGACAGGATAGCCTAGCAGCAAGGAACAACAAACAGAAGCTCAGACTTTGATCAGTAAGTCATACAGACATAACAACTGACCACATGTCCAATAACACTGTAGACAAAAAACGTGTTTTTAAAAAGCTAATTGTTTAGAAAGAAATGTTAAGACTGTAGTATCATCAGTGACAATCATCTTCTGAATTTCAATATATCAATTTTACATAATAATTTTTATATAAATATCAATAAGAGCTAAAATAGTAGCACTGTGCACTATTACAAAGTTTTACAAGTTTCCTTTCCACCAAAGGATTTTGAAGGCAGTTAATATCATTTTTAAAAAATCAAGATTTATCTAAAAAATAGCATATACAATTGAAGATGACAGAAGAAACCAGCCATAAAACATGTACAAGAAAATTAGTAACATAATTTGAATCATTCAGATCTAAATAATACATTTTCACTGCTTGACAAAAATCAAGCAACGATATAAACTCTGGGAAGAGCCTTCCATACCTCAAATAATGAAGCTTTGTGAGTGTCCATTCACCAATAGACAAGGAGATAAATAAGCATATAGCTCAGAAGGTTACTTTAAAAAGTAGTTACATTTTAATTATATGGACATGGCCAGCAGTTGGTTACTATTATACAGGCATTTTAAAAAAGCTCTTTACTCCCCTGTTTTTCAAAACAACTGAGTTACTTTTAGTTTCTTTTAAAAACACACATATTAATCATTTTCATTCAGCACAGTATGAGCCAACATAGACAGTAAGAGCTAACACTTCAATCATGTGATATTGCTCTTCCTCTATTTAGTGATGCTTCATCCCCATAAATATGCAAATTACTAAAAGACTGTAACAATACAAAAAGAATGAAGTTTTCTCATTTTAAGTTATATTGTAAAGTAGTTGCACCTTTACTAGGCAAAGGAACTAATTATAAGTATCTAGTTATTTACATATCATTAGCTTTAAGTTCTGAATGAAAGACTTGTTAAATGAGCACATAGAAAAATACCTTAAATGTCACCTTTCCGTCACTCAAAGATCTAAATCAACAATTCTCAACCTTTTTTGGCCACAGCCATAAACACAATAGGAAATACAGGCTGAATCAGGATTCTTTAAGTCACATGAACTTTATAAGGTGGTGTGTGAAGAACAGTTTCTAGTCTACAGCCCCCTTCTAATGTACCAGGGGGGCCTAGGGGCCGTATAGCTCCTGTTGAGAATGGCTAATATAAATGACACCTAATATAAGATTCATATGCACACATAAGGATCCTCATTATTTGTTATATCTTGATACTTTTTTTACTGTCCTTTTATTAAACTTTTACTTGAAATATTGACACATTTATTCTTGTATGCCTTGGAAGATATATGTCCTTATAAGGTGGAAGGAAGGAGAAAAAAGAAAACATGAAAGAAAAGAAAGAAGAAAAAGAGAATTGAAGAATGTGGGTCTATACTGAAAAATAAAATGTTATGGTTTTTTTATCAAAAACCTTCCGGTCTATAGCAGAAGAGTTTCATTTGGTAGATGCATGGAGAGCAACACATATAAAAGAGAAAGATTATACATTCTACTAAAATTTGCATAAGACATGGTCTAGAATAGATGCATGCTGGATTCCAATAAGCTGGATAAAAGTGATGAAGACTATAGACATACTACCAAGAACTTTTGCTGATCACAGTCCAGTTATTTTACAACTGAATATACAAAACAAAACATCGTTTTGGAGAATGAACACTAGTCTTTTGCAAAATGAAGATTTTAAGAAAGAAGCGATGCAAGAAATGTCTTGGTTCTTTAAGGAAAATAAAACTCCAGATGTACCAATGAGAGTAGTCTGGGATGCAGGAAAAGCAAAGCTAAGAGGGATAGTTATAAAGCATGCAGCAAGACAAAAAAAGGAAAAAATACAAAAATACAAAGAATTAGAGAGAGAAAACTCTTCCAGTTAGAACAACAGTCAAAACAAAATAGCTCAATTGAAAAACTAGTAGATAATATGAAATCAGTACAACATCAAATAAATCTATGGTGGATGTCAGAAATGGCAATGAAGATAAAACAAGCGAAACAAAATTTCTTTGAAAAAGCAAACAAACCAGGCAGATGGCTTGCCTATAGACTGAGAAAAGAACAAACAAGAAACCAAATTATAAACCTTAAAGACCAGGAAGGAGAGACTAAATGGGAGCAGAAGGAAATAAAAAAAATTGTCAAGGATTTCTGTCAAGCGCTATACAAAGAACCAGGGAAATCAATAATAGAGCAAAGAGAATATCTACAGAAGTTTCAGTTAAAGAAATTATCTAAAGAAAATATAGAGATATTGAATTCCTCAATAACTATGTGTGAAGTGGTGGAAGCTATTAGAAAACAAAAGAATAATAAATCTCCAGGAAGTGATGGAATACCGGCTAAATATTACAAGAATTTTGAAGAAGTTCTAGGTTTACCCTTTAAGGAATTAATAGAAGAAAGAGAAATAGAAATTCCCACTTCATGAAAAGAAGCAATAATTTCAGTGATACATAAAGAAGGTACAGATCAATCAGCCAAAACTATAGACCAATTTTGTTATTGAATGTAGATTATAAATTTTTTGCATCAATATTAGGAAACAGAATGAAAAAAGTTTTGGTGCAGATCATTCATCAGGACCAATCAGGATTCTTACCAAAAAGACAAATGAAAAACAATATCAGGATAGTATTGAATGTCTTAGAATACTATGAAGCCCACCCTGAAAAACAGATGGCATTAATATTTTTCGATGCAGAGAAGGCCTTTGACAATATGAACTGGAATTTTTTGCTGACACAGTTGCAATTAATGGAAGCTGGAGAGAAGTTTATAGGAGAAATTAAAGCAATATATTCTAAACAAGAAGCAAGAATCAAAGTGAATGGAGAGCTGACAGAAACAATTCAAATTGAAAAAGGCACAAGGCAAGGATGCCCGCTGTCCCCCCTACTGTTTATTCTCATGTTGGAAGTCCTGAACCAACAAATCAGAGAGGATAAGAGAATCAAATGTTTAAAGGTTAAAGGAGAAGATTTCAAAATTCAAGACTATGCTGATGATTTAGTAATAATCTTAGAAGAACCTATGATGTCAATAAAAACATTAGTAGAGACAATAACTGAATATGGATGGATGTCAGGTCTTAAAATAAATAAACAAAAAACAAAAATTCTGATGAAAAATATGACAAAAGAAGAAAAAGAAGAATTACGAAAACACTCCGGATGTCAAGAAACATGTAAGGTTAGGTACTTAGGAATTAATATGACAAAAAAAAAAAACAAGTACTGTACATTAATAAAGGACAATTATATGGAAGTAATGAAAGAAATCAAAGTAGATTTGCAGAAATGGTCTAAACTCCAATTATCCCTAATGGGTAGAATAGCCGCAATAAAAATGAATATATTACCAAAGCTAGTTTTCCTCTTTCAGACAATTCCAGTATTATTAAAACAAGATTTTTAAAAGAACTGAATAAGATAATGACTAAGTTTGTTTGGGATGGGAAAAAAACAAGAATAAAACTTAAGGCTCTTCAGGACAATAAACAAAGAGGAGGGTTTGGCCAACCAGACTGGATGAATTATTACAGAGCAGCAGCTCTGTCCTGGGTGAGGGAATGGGTTATTCTACAAAATGGGAGACTTTTAAAAATTGAGGGGCATGATTTAAGGCTAGGCTGGCATGCCTACCTATGGTACCAAGATGATAAGCAATGCAAAACATTTAATTTTTGGAATTTAATTCTTAAAGAAATATCTGAAATAACTGGTTTGAATATTCAAATGTCTCCGTTAATTGCTTTACTGAATGGGATTAAGAAGGATCAATTGTTGAGAGAAAATAAGGATTTAATAGTAATAATGGTTACGGCTGCAAGATTAATTATTGCAAGAAATTGGAGAAATGATAACAAATTGAGTATAGAGGAATGGTATAGAGAATTATGGGACATGGCAATTAATGATAAACTGACATGTGATATGAAAATAAGAAGAGGCCAAATGAAAAATAATGATTTTAAGAAAACATGGAATGTATTTTTGGAATATGTATTTCGGAGAGGGAAGGGGTATACACCGAGGGAAGAAACAATGAAATTTTGGAGAGAAAATGGATTGAACGAAGTTTAATCCTAGTCCTGAAGGTGATGGGGGCACTTGTGAAATTGTATTTTATTGTTTATTGTTGTTTATTATTGTTTATGTATTGTTTTTATAGTTTTTTTGTGTGGTAGTGGGTTTATGTTGTATTAATAAAAAAAAAGGAAAAAAAAAACATTTAATTTACATTTGATCAGGAGAGCTCTGTTATGGGTTTGGAAGACAGTTAAGGCACAACACTATAGAAAGATACCATTATGGGTAGCTCCATTAGAAGTGTTCTCTGATCCGGCAAGAACATCTCAAGGGACAAACGGGAGATATGCCGAGATATTGGATAGTGATTTTAATCTAAAGAACAAGAACTGGCAGAACAAGGTATTATCTTAGATTGGTGGTCGATAAACTTGTTGAAATCAAGATATGTAAAAGATAAAGCTACAAGGTTTCAGAAAGACAAAATACCTTTGGATAAGGGGTTGCTGGACTCAGAGGAAAAATTGATTAAAGGTTTATATAATACTTTAATGGAGCAAAAAATGGAAGATGAAATTGTGAAGGATTGCATGGTAAAATGGGCTCAAAATATAGGTCATAATATAGAACTAAGTGTCTGGTCACAAATTTGGGAACGAAATATTAAAATGATTAAATCTATAAATCTAAAAGAAAATATATACAAAATGTTTTACAGATGGTATGTAACACCAGAGAAATTAACAAAAATGTATAAAAATGTTTCTAATAAGTGTTGGAAATGTGAAAAGAAAGTAGGGAGCTTCTATCATATGTGGTGGATGTGCAGTAGGGCCAAGGACTTTTGGAAAATGATTCATAAAATGATAGAGAAAATTTTAGGGGTTAAAATTGCTTGGACACCAGAAATTTTCTTATTGAATATATTACCAGCTACATTCGGGGGGAAAACAAGACTTACTTGACCTTACACCTGATAACTGCAGCTAGAATTGTATATGCCAGTAAGTGGAAGACTACAAAGGTGCCGACAAAGAAGGAATTTATTGAGAAGATTTTGGAACTAGCAGAAATGGATATTTTGACAGATACACTAAATGATAGACTGGATAATAATAAATGGGAACCTCTTTATACCTGGATGAAATCTACACCAATTTAAGTAGAATAGATTAGATTAATATTATGTTAGAGAGTATAAGACAAGATGAAATGAATGGAACATATTGTAATAAATCACTCTGGTTGCAACGGATAGAAAAGTAGAAAAAATACAATAAAAATATTTATTAAAAAAAATAAAAATAAAATGTTATTAATTCAGACCATTAAGGGTTTTAATTAAGCACCATTAAGCAATTTGAGCTAGGCCTAAACATAAACTGGAAGTCAGTGGGCATAACAACAGATGTAGAACTGAAACTTCAACTCAAAAGACTGGCATCCACTAGTTTTTGTTGCATGAATAAAGAAACATCTCTTAGTGTATCTCTATTCATGAACAAACTCCGGATGTTTAATTACAATTAATATGTAATAATAATCTTAGAACTGCAGAGCTGGAAGGGACCTTATGGATTATCGAGTCCAGCCCGTCAAGGAGGCACAGTCAGGAATCGAATTCCCAACTTCTAGCTCTGCAGCCAGAGACTTAAACCACTGAGCTGTATTCCTACATGGTTAGAATTTTACTATTTTTGCATTGATTTTACTACATGTTGACACTGTAAAAATGTACTAGCTTATTAATGTATACACTTACCCTACAAATAAGGATTAAATAAGTTATCAGTAACAACAGAAAACCATAAAATGTTAATTTAGGGAGTGGTCAATAATAGCACATACATTCTTTTGAAAATGACAGAAAATGACAGTGTGCTTTTTCACCCAATATTTCACTAATTCAGAACCAGTTTATCAACTAACTTAGAACACTTGCAAAAAGCATCTATAAATACCTGATGACCCTTAGACTCCCACTTTCTGGAAATAAGTACATATACTGTGTTTGTCAGTGCTTATGTTCCAACCGCATCTAACATAAAAACAAATTTTACAATGATCTTTGCACCACCCTTGATAATGTGCCAAAATAAGACAAGCTGATCACCCTGGCAATTTTATTGCCCAATTTGGCCTATAACATTGAATGTGGAGTGGAGTCATTAGAAAGCATGGCTGCAGAAAATGTAATAGTAATGGTTTACTTCTCTTGAGAATTTTCAGCAAATACAATCTGCTCATCCAAACCAAAACAAAGCAACTTGAATGCATCAACAGTCAGAACTGGCATCTATTAGACTATGTCATTATTAGAGATGAAGAAATACAAAATGCACACATCATGAAAGCCATGTGTGGAACAGAATGTTGGATAGACTATTGCCTACTCATCCCCAAAATGAACATACAGATAAAATTGGCATAGTGCCCACAAGAAAAAGAAGCATCAAATAAGTTAACTGTCTCCTAGCTGAGTCCTGGTGGTGCTGGAGGAGACTCTTGAGAGTCCCCTGGACTGCAAGAACAAACCTATCCATTCTGAAGGAAATCAACCCTGAGTGCTCACTGGAAGGACAGATCCTGAAGCTGAGGCTCCAATACTTTGGCCATCTCATGAGAAGAGAAGACTCCCTGGAAAAGACCCTGATGTTGGGAAAGTGTGAAGGCAAGAGGAGAAGGGGACGACAGAGGACAAGATGGTTGGACAGTGTCATCGAAGCAACCAACATGAATTTGACCAAACTCCGTGGAAGACAGGAGGGCCTGGCATGCTCTGGTCCATGGGGTCACGAAGAGTCGGACACGACTTAACGACTAAACAACAACAAGCTGAGTCATGAGGGATGCAGCTTGATGGCTGAGACAAAATTAAATAGAAGTATACATCACATTCAAAGTGGAAGAAGAAGAATTGACAGCCAATGGAGAACTCAGCTTGACTCCATATACATAACTGCCACAACAGATGATGGAATTAAGAAATGTGCTTGATAAGAATGAAGGGAAAATTACAAAACATCCTAAATTAAAAAAATCAGCCATATAGTATATCAACTCAATAAATCACTTGCTAATAAAGCTGCTTTTAACAAAATCCATCAAGAGTTGCAGTTTAAAGTGTGAGAGATGACTCAGAAGCATGGCTAAGAACATTTAGAACTTTGTTGATCATGGAGAAATTAAGAAATTCTTTGAAGCAGTCAAAACCATCTATGACTCCCAACTTGTGTGCATGTCACCTCTCTTCAGATATAACATATTCATGCATACAATCTGAGAACTCCATGATGGCATGCAAGTTCGCGTCATCAACTACCATGTCTTCTCTGATTCTAATCTCATTGTTGTTGTTTAGTCGTTTAGTCGTGTCCAACTCTTCGTGACCCCATGGACCAGAGCACGCCAGGCCCTCCTGTCTTCCACTGCCTCCCGAAGTTTGGTCAAATTCATGTTGGTTGCTTCGATGACATTGTCCAACCATCTCATCCTCTGTCGTCCCCTTCTCCTCTTGCCTTCACACTTTCCCAACATCAGGGTCTTTTCCAGGGAGTCTTCTCTTCTCATGAGATGGCCAAAGTATTGGAGCCTCAGCTTCAGGATCTGTCCTTCCAGTGAACACTCAGGGTTGATTTCCTTCAAAATGGATAGGTTTGTTCTCCTTGCAGTCCAGGGGACTCTCAAGAGTCTCCTCCAGCACCACAATTCAAAAGCATCAATTCTTCGGCGGTCAGCTTTATGGTCCAGCTCTCACTTCCATACATCACTACTGGAAAAACCATAGCTTTGACTATGCGGACCTTTGTCGGCAAGGTGATGTCTCTGCTTTTTAAGATGCTGTCTAGGTTTCTCATCGCTTTCCTCCCAAGAAGCAGGCGTCTTTTAATTTCGTGGCTGCTGTCACCATCTGCAGTGATCGTAGAGCCCAGGAAGGTAAACTCTGTCACTGCCTCCATATCTTCCCCTTCTATTTGCCAGGAGGTGATGGGACCAGTGGCCATGATCTTAGTTTTTTTGATGTTGAGCTTCAGACCATTTTTTGCTCTCTCCTCTTTCACCCTCATTAAGAGGTTCTTTAATTGCTCCTCACTTTCTGCCATCAGAGTGGGATCATCTGCATATCTGAGGTTGTTGATATTTCTTCCGGCAATCTTAATTCTGGCTTGGGATTCCTCCAGTCCAGACTTTCGCATGATGTATTCTGCATATAAGTTAAATAAGCAGGGGGACAATATACAGCCTTGTCGTACTCCTTTCCCAATTTTGAACCAATCAGTTGTTCCATATCCAGTTCTAACTGTTGCTTCCTGTCCCACATATAGATTTCTCAGGAGATGGATAAGGTGGTCAGGCACTCCCAGTTCTTTAAGAACTTGCCATAGTTTGCTGTGGTCCACACAGTCAAAGGCTTTTGCGTAGTCAATGAAGCAGAAGTAGATGTTTTTCTGGAACTCTCTGGCTTTCTCCATAATCCAGCGCATGTTAGCAATTTGGTCTCTAGTTCCTCTGCCCCTTCGAAATCCAGCTTGTACTTCTGGGAGTTCTCGGTCCACATACTGCTGAAGCCTGCCTTGTAGGATTTTGAGCATAACCTTGCTAGCGTGTGAAATGAGTGCAATTGTACAGTAGTTGGAGCATTCTTTGGCACTGCCCTTCTTTGGGATTGGGATGTAGACTGATCTTTTCCAATCCTCTGGCCACTGCTGAGTTTTCCAAACTTGCTGGCATATTGAGTGTAGCACCTTAACAGCGTCATCTTTTAAGATTTTAAATAGTTCCACTGGAATGCCATCTCCTCCACTGGCCTTGTTGTTAGCCATGCTTTCTAAGGCCCACTTGACTTCGCTCTCCAGGATGTCTGGCTCAAGGTTAGCAACCACACTATCTGGGTTGTCCGGGACATCCAGATCTTTCTGGTATAATTCCTCTGTGTATTCTTGCCACCTCTTCTTGATGTCTTCTGCTTCTGTAAGGTCCCTACCATTTTTGTCCTTTATCATGTCCATCTTTGCACAAAATGTTCCTTTAATGGCTCCAATTTTCTTGAACAGATCTCTGGTTTTTCCCTTTCTATTGTTTTCCTCTATATCTTTGCATTGTTCATTTAAGAAGGCCCTCTTGTCTCTCCTTGCTATTCTTTGGAAGTCCGCATTCAATTTTCTGTAACTTTCCCTATCTCCCTTGCATTTTGTTTCCCTTCTCTTCTCTGCTATTTGTAAGGCCTCGTTGGACAGCCACTTTGCTTTCTTGCCTTTCCTTTTCTTTGGGATGGTTTTTGTTGCTGCCTCCTGTACAATGTTACGAGCCTCCATCCATAGTTCTTCAGGCACTCTGTCCACCAAATCGAGTTCCTTAAATCTGTTCTTCACTTCCACTGTGTATTCATAAGGGATTTGGTTTAGATTATACCTGACCAGCCCAGTGGGTTTTCCTACTTTCTTCAGTTTAAGCTTGAATTTTGCTATAAGAAGCTAATGATCAGAGCCACAATCAGCTCCAGGTCTTGTTTTTGCTGACTGTATAGAGCTTCTCCATCTTTGGCTGCAGAGAATATAATCAATCTGATTTCGGTATTGCCCATTTGGTGATGTCCATGTGTAGAGTCGCCTCTTGTGTTGTTGGAAAAGAGTGTTTGTGATGACCAGCTTGTTCTCTTGACAGAACTCTATTAGCCTTTGCCCTGCTTCGTTCTGAACTCCAAGGCCAAACTTACCTGTTGTTCCTTTTATCTCTTGACTCCCTACTTTAGCATTCCAGTCCCCTAGAATGAGAAGAACATCTTTCTTTGGTGTCAGTTCTAGAAGGTGTTGTAGGTCTTCATAGAATTGGTCAATTTCAGCCTCTTCCGCATCGGTGGTTGGTGCATAAACTTGGATTACTGTGATGTTGAAAGGTCTGCCTTGGATTCGTATTGAAATCATTCTATCATTTTTGAGATTGTATCCCAGTACAGCTTTCCCCACTCTTTTGTTGACTATGAGGGCTACTCCATTTCTTCTACGGGATTCTTGCCCACAATAGTAGATATGGTAATCATCTGAATTGAATTCGCCCATTCCCGTCCATTTTAGTTCACTGACACCCAGGATGTCAATGTTTATTCTTGCCATCTCCTGTTTGACCACATCTAACTTACCAAGGTTCATAGATCTTACATTCCAGGTTCCTATGCAGTATTCTTCTTTGCAGCATCGGACTTTCCTTTCACTTCCAGGCACGTCCACAGCTGAGCGTCCTTTCGGCTTTGGCCCAACCACTTCATTAGCTCTGGAGCTACTTGTACTTGTCCTCCGCTCTTCCTCAGTAGCATGTTGGACGCCTTCCGACCTGAGGGGCCCATCTTCCAGCGTCATATCTTTTAGCCTTTTGTTTCTGTTCATGGGGTTTTCTTGGCAAAGTTACTGGAGTGGCTTGCCAGTTCCTGCTCCAGGTGGATCGCGTTTAATCAGAACTCTCCACTATGACCTGTCCGTCTTGGGTGTCCCTGCATGGCATAGCCCATAGCTTCTCTGAATTACTCAAGCCCCTTCGCCACGACAAGGCAGCAATCCGTGAAGAGGTCTAATCTCATTACGAATGGTATAAATTAAGGCTCTGTTCTTGTTTCAACTCTTTTCAATTTTATGTCTTCTGCAATATTCTGAGATGTTTACAGCGATATCAGGTATTGATCTTCACACTGATAGGAAAGTGCTCAATTTCCAGCATCTGCAGGCCATAACTAAAGTCTTATTGCATAATGTGTTAGCTCCTGTTTGCTGATTATTGCATTCTTAATGCAACCACATTTCTGAATATGTACAGAAATCTTGATCTATTTGCCACTACCTGTAGCCATTTCATCCTGAAGATCAATACAGGTAAGAGGGTGATGAAACACCAACCTGCTTTGGGTATAGATTTTGGTGAACAGGTTCTGAGGGTACACAAACACCTCCTTTCTGCAGTGGGTAAGTTCATGTATCTTGGCAGCTCTATATCCCATTGTGTTCTCATCAATGATGAAGTGACCTCATGAATCTCTAAAACTAGCACTGACTTCAGAAGATTTTGATCCTCTATGCAAAATCAATGTGAAATCAATCTTTCCGGCAGGTTAAAGATTTACAAAGCTTTTGTTCTATCCTCCCTGCTTTATGGAACTGAGACTTTGGGCCATCTATCAACAACATGCAAAAAAGCTCAGTAATTTCAAATTATTTGTCTTGAGAGTGTTCTCAATATCAAATGGCAAAATAAAGTTCCTGATACCCAAGTTCCAGAGCAAACACAGATGACAAACATTTTTACTATCTTGAAACAATAACAACTTCAGTGGGTTGGCTATGTTGTCAAAGCATTATCTTCTTTGGAGAGCTTATTGCAGGTGCTGAAGTGCACAGTGGACAAAAGAAATTTTTTAAAGATACTCCGAGGACACTATAGAAGGAATTTAATACTGACCATGTAAACTGGGAAGTTTTGCCTCAAGAATGACATATCTGGCAAAACGTTGCCAAATAAGGTACAGAAAATTTCAAATAAAGAGAATCTACAATGCAGAAAGCAAGAATGTAACAGCTCAGCAGCCCAGCAAGTTGAGGAAACATTTACATGTCCACACTGTTCCTGTGTTCTAGGCTCATACTGGGCTAGTTAGATGCCTGTGTGTTTTCCATTCTGTACTGTTAAACCTGACTTCTCTCTAAATGCAGAATCTCATGGAAATGCTCTTCTTCAAAGAAAAAGGTCAAACTACACTCATCCAATATTGGCCACGTTGAATATGGCCATAAAGTGTACCGGTTAAATGCTCCCTCAAGACCAATCCCTTGTACACACCAATACATTTGTTTGTTTGTTTGTTTAAATTTGTATCCCAGTCCTATTAATGTCACAGCACTACTCTGGGTGGATAACAACTCATAAAATAGAAAACAAAAATAAAAATAGAGATATTAAAACCAATAGCAACAACCCTAAAAAACCATATGGCACCAACTAATCCCAGAGCAGATAGAGGAAAAGAGGGGAGGGAAGAAGAGGAGAGGAAAGAAAAGGGGGGGAAGTGGTCATATATCTAGGTACAAAATACATATATGCCCCCCATGTGAACTGCCCTATATTCTCTAAAGGGACACTTTATTTATTAAACTTTTTGAAAGACAATAGCCCAAACCCTTTCTCTGGCACACAGAATATTTTTTAAAACATAAAATATGAACAATAGAACATAATCATAGTCACAATTTGCACAACACTTTACAGACAAAATTTGTTAAATCCACTCAGACTTGGATTTTGTACTTCATACAGGCCCAAAAGACACAACTATGTCCCCATCTTGTCTTGATATTTTGCAATTTATGGAACATGAGGTTCTAATAAAGATAGGATTCTTGGAGAGGTGAAAGTCACTAATTGTAGGCTGGCTTTCAGCAAGGAGAAGGACGGATCAAGTAGACAAGGAGAGTGTTGAACACCTCCCTGTAACAACATAGGGGAGAGCAGAAGACTCCAGCATTAGGAGGGTAGTGTAAGTCATTGAACTAACCTTCTCCTGAAACAGAAAATAGGTCCAAACATTTTTAGTATATGAAGAGAACACTGTTTCATTATTAGGGAAATTGAACATGAAGTGTTTGGTTTTAATAACTATATTGCTGAAGTTGTTTTATTGTTGTTGTTTTTAATGTTCTATATTGATTAGCAGTCATCTGAAGCTCTATTCAGTGATGGAAAAGGTAGTTAATAACAGTAACAGTTTCCAAAGAAGTAGCTGTGTTAGTCAGCATGTTGGCAAAATTAAAAGGAAACAAAAATCAAAAAAGGGAAAGGAAGGAAAAAACAATGAGAAAATATTGTGGCACTTTAAAAACTAACACATTTGTTTCATGTGAGTTTTCATGGCTCAAGTTCCACTTCTTCACACACAATAACATTAACAGAAACAATAATATTATGGCTAAAGACTTATACTACCAGAACTGGCAGGGAAAAGCCTCCCTGCAGATAGTTAATTCCAGTTACTTCACAGTTTTCAAAAGCAAAAAACTCACTGCACTTTCTGGAGGCCCGTAGAGGCCTATGTATTCTTTTCAAGAAAATAATGTTACTAATTAAAGAAAATATGAATGCCAAAACAATTATTTGTTCACAATTATTTAGATTGTTTACATATTTGGCAGCTGCTCTTTAGTGGGGGAAAACTATTGACAGCCAGCAAATAACAGTATAGCATACAAACTGGAAATTACATGTAGTTCTTACTAACACAAATACTGAATGAATGGGAAATTTAAAAAATTAAGTGATAGTGCTTGTTGCTATGAGTTACTTATCAATTAAATGTGCAAAGTGATCATAGCATATGTGCTATATGATTAAAATAAGTATGTTTCATGGCAGAATTCAAATGAATCAGCAATTGTGCATACATATACACAAAATCAACACAGAAATAGAGTGAGAGAGAAAACCTGAAAACAGCTAGAACCAACAGGACAAACAGGGAGGTAGCATAAGTTGTACTATCTAAACTAGACACAGACTTGGACAAAATAAAGAGATTTTACCATCAAATATACAATTTTGAAAGCACAGAAAGGATTGTTAAAAATTGAGTTACATTAATAAGACAAAAGACAGGAAGAAGACACAGATGAATCTCAGACTACAATAAACACCCTATGCTCTCAGAGGTTTTTTATCTGATCGCTACTAACAATACTAAACCTAGCAAAAAAAAAAAAAGAACCACATGGGATTACCGAGTATATAATTTTAGTAATGCCATGCAATCCCTCCCCACAAGCCCTGTGTGGTGGTGAGATTCTTGCCCAAGACTGCATGCTAGAACTATCAGAGAGCAAAGCCAGTGCCCCTTCTGTCACAGTACTTTGTTGGATACATATGCTTTGGCTTTTTCCTAAACACACACACACACACACACACACACACACACGCACGCACGCACGCACGCATACAGGTCTGAAACATGCTGATTCAAATCCAAAATTCAGCCAAAGTGCATACACAACCCTAGACTCAGTAATGGATAGCCTGAATAAACAAACTGCATTCCCAGCTAGGCCTTTTCTCCAGGGTAACCATATTTATATGTGGTTATAAATATATATATATAACCATATGTAGGTGTGGGTCTGTCAGGTGGAATCCCCAGAATGGAGAATTTTGGAATCTGTAGTCCAAGAAACAACCAAAACTCTTATGCAAGTCAGTTTCTGTCCCGCTGTACAGGAGTGGGCAGGGCTTCATTCGAAAACCAGCTGCTGGCTGCCTGTGCACAAACCCCAAGAGTTCTGGGCAAGCAAGTGCACAGCTTAGAGGGAACATTGCTCTTATGCCTAATAAACACTGTCACTGTCCCATTTTTAAGTGTGCACTTGCTGCATCGGGCAGGAAATAGCAGAAACATCCATTTGAAAAGGATGTTATTCGTAGCTCTCTCTTTTTTTGTCCCAAAGCATGCATCATTCCCACTCTCATTCAGAAGTTCAGAGGTAAGTGTGGATCCACGTCTAGCCAAAGCAGCACAACAAACAAGTAAGAGGGAGATCTTGCAGGCTTGGGACATAGGTTTTGCAGAAGTACAAAACAATATTTAGGAAGAATGACAGAGAGTCTTGTGGGATCTTAAAGACAACAGGTTTTATTCGACATTAGCTTTTATGGACTTTAACTAACTTCTCCGGATGTAAAACTGGGCTGAAATCCACAAAACGTATGCCAAATAAAACTTGTTTATCTTTTGATATGCCACAAGGCTCTTTATTGTTTTTGCTGCATGGCTACCCTCCTGAAAATATTTTGAAAAGGGTTCTATGTATGGGCTCTGGAAACATCCACTTAAGTCTGAGTGTATTCCACAGCCATCAAAACCTGACTGATTGCTGGGGTGGGGGGAAGGGAGAGACAAGAGTTCTTGCAGTCTGACTGACTGGAACTCTGGAAAGGATAATTACACACTCTATTCTTTCTGAAGATGCCATTGGTTAGAATACTATTTAAAGCATGGCTCCTACTGAAGTAATTATTTCATAAAGCATGGAATGAGAGTAGTTGTAATATGTAACAGCAGCAGCAACAACAGTAATAGCTTCTCTGTGTATTTGCAAAACAGTACTTCTATGGAAAATAACTGTAAGACAGAGACTTAGAGAAATTCTCCTTTATTCTGCTGTAAGTGTTTACATCCTGTTTTTCCAGTGCGGGAGATGCTCAGAGCAGCTTACAACTAAAATATTAAAAACAATTAATACCCACTACGCTACATCCAAAGCAACATATACCAGAAAAAGCCTGTGCTTCCTTTCCCCAGTGTGGCTCCTGCCATACCTTCAAATGTCTCTCCTGACAACTATTCTGAGGACGTCTTAGGAGGAGCACAGGAAAGGGGTCAGCATTCAGGAGAGAGAAAACTAGCACAGTTAGGAGCTTTGCTCTTATAAACTGACTATCTCTGCCTATTTTAGCTCTTGCTCTTGGTCTAAATGAAATTCTTGGTGTGTTTTTTCTCCATAAACACATACAAGGGAAATATAAAGAATCAACCATCCCTGTAACTTCCAGGCTACAAAAAGAGATGAAACCTACCTAAATGCTTTCAGGTACCCACTGTTAAAACCATACCTGAAAGCATTTCTACTCTGTCAGCTTCAGGAGATATGTATAGGAGAAGGGGGCTGCACTGTTCAATAAAACAAATCCCAAAGCTCGTTACAGGCACTGCACTGATCATCACTGATATTGCAGCATAGACCAAGTACAACAACCAGTGTAAACAAAATAATGCCAGTCCTCTGATAGAAAATTGGCCATGCATAAGGATTATGCAAGGCCAAAAAATACCACCTTCTTTTAAAAGCAGATTATAATTAATACATTTTGCATCCAGTCTGCAGGTTAAGTCTCTACAGTGCTGCTCACTTAACTAAAACAATAAGATGTAAAGACTGCTAAGGCTCAGATTCTTTCAGTCCTGATGGCAATCAAGAATTTAGAAAGTTGTCATTTGTTCCATAGGGTCAACTCAACACAGAGTTAATTGAGTCAACAGCATCTTCTGAAAGGCATACAAATCTCACAATAGCCAGTTTAAGAACTTACCAATTTCCCTTGCAATTCTGACAGCTTCATCTGCATCCTGTAAAAGCAGGAAATTAGACTTAACATTAATTCCATCAGCTACTGCTCTGTGTCTCTAGGGCAGTCGTATATTGCACTACTGTCTCCTCTGATTCATTTAATGTTTGATTTTACAACCTTCTGGTTGGCTTCATTCAGAGGAATGCAAAATTAATACCATAAGTGGGATGTAAATTTTACCTCACCAATGCATAACACTCAGGTTCTAAGCAATAGAAAATCAGCTGACAGAAAAAGCAGCAAAACTACAGAAATATTTCTCAACTTGCTAGAATTATATAGTTTAGATTATTTCACTGAGAAGTAAATGGTAGAACATTGGAACATGTCAACAGGCAACTTATTCCTGTCCTCTCAGGTAAACACACGTGTGTCATGTTTTCCTGGATACAGTCAGTAGGGGGAGATGACTCTCTATTGTTTGGCTTCAACATCAATACAACTCCTTCTTAAAAATGACTGAAAGGTTCATATGTTGTATTCACAGGTATAAGTTGTTGTTTCATTGTTGTCTGCCAAGGATTTTTTAAGCCAGAGGAGAAATATTAATATTCTGGTTTAAGAGCACATATAATGTAACTGAAAAGAATATTGATTACATAAATGAATACATTTGGTATTTTTTATTGACAGAACAAATTATTGTATTTGTCACAACTGGATAACAAATAACAAGCTATCCAATTATATATGACAACTTTTTACACTCAACTTTACAATTAAAACAGTGGATCTGACATGCATATGAAGAGAATTGTCTAATAAGGATAGCAATGGTTAAGAATTTATATAATAAAAGTATCTTATGTCAGCTTCAATATAAACTGAGACACAGTTAGCACATTATGGTTTGTAATGCCATCTTAGGACGGGACCATTTATTCAGTGGTAGAACACACTATTTTATGCAGAAGGTTCCAATCCCTGACAAAAACACACACAATCAAATACAGTTCAGAGTTTCTGAATGGTTAGTGAGCAATACATTGACATACAACTATTGTCAGATATAAGCTAATTTTCCTATAACACAAACATTTGTCCATTATACCTCCACATATACAACATGATAAATCTTGAAAGACTATCTAAATTTTCTAATATTTATGCTGTACTGTAACATACATTAAGAGATTTATGTCAATGATATGTCTATAGTCCCCTACTTGCTATATGTAGCCAAGTCCATAAGGGCTGACTTGTGAACATTAAAATGAAAACTGATATTTTGAAACACTCAAATTTCTCTTTCTTTCTTTCTTTCTTTCTTTCTTTCTTTCTTTCTTTCTTTCTTTCACTCACCAATAACTGTAGCTCTCTCAAAAAGACCTTTAAAATGCTCTGGAGTATTTCATACCTGGTTCATTTTTTGCCAAACAATAAAACAAACTCTTCTTAGTACCTACTAAGAGTCCAATGAAGAGTAAGGAAGCTGGTACAGGAAGTTGTCAGAAAATTTAATTTCCTTTCATTAGCTAGTCTGCTCCACAAATCGGTGCTTGTTAAGTTCAAAGCAACCCTGAAAGCAACATCAGTTTTTAGACTTTTTTCCCCTTCAAGCAGGCACATCTGTTAATGAGATTTTCCAAACAACAACTGTTTTAAGCCAAAGATAAGTCTACAAAAAATGAATAAAATCAAGGTTTACTGTTACACCTTTTGCTTTCCACAACCTTGCAACCTCCATACATTCCAAGTTTTAGCATAGAAGGATTTTTTTAATGTGTAAAAGGGGTCATTTAAGAATGTTAGTGGCTTCCACACATTGAGTCTGAAGGTTCTTTGTTCCTGTCTGTGACAGTTATGCGAGAATACTTCCCCTTAATAGCCTCTCTGTCAGGAAGTGTTAAACCTGCCAAATGCAGACAATTAGAGCCTCTTGAATAAAATGCAGGAAGACTGATGACTGATGAAGAGCCTCTATTAGAGCTAAAGAAGAAACTTTTACATTTCTTTTCTCTTGTAAATTCAGGCATAAAGTTGCTAAACAGAGTTTTGAAATAAATGTAACAAATAAGATCACCCCTCATCTCTATTTAGTTACCTGAACCAAGTGAGTAAGAGATACACTGCTGAAAACCCTGAAAGAGGAAATCTACACATTAAGCCAAGAAAACTGTGCTAGTTGTAAACCTACACCTGGTCAAAATTAATTCTTTCTTTCTTTCTTTCTTTCTTTCTTTCTTTCTTTCTTTCTTTCTTTCTTTCTTTCACTTATATGCCGCCCACACTACCCAAAGGTCTCTGGGCGGCTTACAACAATTTGAATTCAATAAAAAGATAAAAACAATTAAAATACAATTAAAAATACCATGCTCTAAAAATTGCCATCAGGACCCACAGTTGATATTATTTCAATTAAAAACTTTGAAACAATATGCAACCTCACATTTTGCATCCTTCAACAACCTAAAAGCCAAAGACTGAGTACTAAACAAACAGCTCTTACTTAAGCACCACATGTAACAATTTGGTAGAAGAATCTTAACTACTCTCTTCTTCTTCTCAAGGGTATAAATGTAATAATGAACAGAACCACTGGCCTGTATGTCTTGAATAAGAAGCCTCCACAGGAGAAGATTTCTCTGACCAGTCACATGACACCAAGTGATATGAGCTCAAACTATCAAACATTCTGTTTAAAATTCCAGATTTGTGTGCCATTCAAGAAGCAGAATTCCAAAGCACTTCTCAGTTTCTTTAGATTCTAGTCCAAGTATTCATCTACATTTCACCAATCTGGTAAACCAAGTACGGTATATGACCCATTAAGTGAAGCATGAATAGTTAGCACACTACTCAAGAGCAAATACTACTCTCTCCATAAAACAGCAAATACATTCATAATTTGTATCCTACTTCAGCACATTTCTATGTGCCAGCTCGGAAACAAGTTAGACTTTTTTTTCTTTCATCAAAAGCTAACTCTTGAGCAGACAAAAATTTTAAACAATAGAATATCTTCAGGCACCTTGGAACAGGTGCCTGAAGGTATATGCTTTAACACTTATGTCTGGAAAAAACATTTGGATCCATGAATTTATTTTATTTATTTTATTTATTATTAGATTTTTACCCCGCCCCCCTAGACAAAGTCTACTCGGGGCGGGGTAAAAATTGAGTACTCACCCCTCATTCTCAACATTCCCTCATATTTAAGCAACAAAATAAGAGAATCCAAGGCAAGACTATGAAGCTTTGTGATACAGTTCTTAATGACAAGGCTCCTGCAGGTATATGGCAGAGGTGAACAACGTATGGTTTCCCAGTTGGATTGCAACTTCAATCTCCTTTCACCATTGGCTATGCTTACTAGGGTCAATGAACATTGTGGTACAACAACTCATGGAAGGCCACAAGTCACCAACCATGGAGTAAGGAATACCATATGGGCAGGCTGAATCAAGACACACTGCACATCTCAGGAATCCTTGCAATATTAAAACATGTTCACTATACAAAACACAACCTACCCAAACTACGAATGCTTTATCAGCTGATAATAATGCTCAGACAGTATTATTAAATGACAAGTCATGGGAAAATACAGTTAGCTATTTTCCAAGAAAAGTTTTCTTACCTTGACTACCCCATCATAACCAGGTATTGTGTTGACTTTTGCATTCTTGGCTAAGAGTTTGCTTTCTATCTTGTCCCCCATTGCTTGAATAGCATGCATGTCTGGTCCAATAAAAGAAACATCTTCAGATGCCTGAAGAGATAAAGAAATCAGCAGGGTTTATTCCCAGAAACAATTAAATACTATGACAAATTTTTACTTGGGAAATATTCTAAATTTATGTAAGCAACATAACTTGAGCCACTGCATTAAAAATGTATATGGGCTTGTTAAGCCTATATGGAACACAGGCTCAAAGCTCCCATAATTACTGTTTGTATAAATCAAAGCCAGACCAAGGAAAAATAGCTGAGAGCCATAAAGTATTCCAGCCTGAACATTTGCAAGATCCCTTGAGTGAGAAAAAAACAGTTAACTCATGATTCAAGAAGCCACAAGTGGCCTACAAACGTATGTTCACTGATGTATAATACAGTTCAAGATTTCATTTTGCATTCTTTAAATAAGCTTCACACAAAATGGAAATGAAATTCCTCTTATAAGTGTTCAAGACATACAAGACAGATGTCTAAAATATTCAGGCACTGCATACATAATCAAAAGCCTATATAGGTACTGTATTTTAGACTAGACAAGCATCGTATCATGTTCTTGTTCACTTCACTTCAAATCCACTTTAGGATTTGTGATGCTTTATAAACATTTTTTGTATCCAAATTATCCCAATTTGCATTCAGTTTATTCTTATAACTAGTTTAACAACTCTTCTCACAACATACTTTTATCATAGCTGTTTTTCTTACAATATCATTTCTCCAATTATTTTCTTTTCTTTTTCATGGCTTACTGCAAAGCAGGAATAGGGAATCTGTGGTCCTCCCATAATCCTTCACCACTAGGTTCTTTAGCAGTAGCTTCAACAATATCCAAGAGAACCTGTTGGTTTTATAAGTCATGCACGCGAAATACTACTGATGTTAGTGTAAATATTCAAAATCTTATGTAGTGGATAAAACAGAAGAGAAAGCACATCTACGTGACTTTTTTTAGTAAAATTACTTCACATATGGAGTTTTAATTAAAAAATTAGCCAGTCAGACAAAACAATTATTTACAGTACCACATATTTTTTAAAAACAAATCCTGTATACTGCTCTGCTCTACATCA
Source organism: Intellagama lesueurii (assembly GCA_037013535.1). Classification (NCBI taxonomy): domain Eukaryota; kingdom Metazoa; phylum Chordata; class Lepidosauria; order Squamata; family Agamidae; genus Intellagama; species Intellagama lesueurii. The sequence goes on from JBAJHW010000003.1 coordinate 106,958,091, forward strand.
GACCCAATATCCACAGATCAACATATTCAGGCAAATACATTACAGTACTGACTTTTGTGCAACAACCTCCTTCAAGCACATCCTCAAGGCTAAATTTTTTCAGACAATTATTGGAACAAACCTTCTAGTCCAAATACAGTGTAATAAAGCCAAAATATATGTAAATAAAACAAACACTTCTCTTCCCAACTCCCCAATTGCTCCTAATCTGTTTTTAGATTGTAGATAACACAGGGCACAGTTCTTATCTGTTTCATTTTCTAGGTCATGCTGCTTAAAATAGTAGTCAAGAATACAGGGAATCCTACAATCCCTTCAAAATTGCAGTTTTCAGGCTTTCATAAGTCACTGGAACTTTCCATACGGACATGTACGTCTAAAAGCCCTTGAACAGCTTCTGGAAAGTGCCTCTGTGCAGATTCTGAGTTCACATTGGGTCCTAAGTAGGCTTTTTTGGCTTCATCAGTTGATGTGATCTCGTAGAGATGGGGGCATTTGTATACGAATACGAATATTCCCCCACAGGTGCAGATAACGAGGGTCCAGCCCTCTGGGGCCAGACCAACCACTCATGATTCCGCCGCTGCCACAAGCTCCGCAGTGCCTTCCTATCGCTCCGTTGCTCACAATGGATTAGCCACTCCTGGCAGAAGGTGGGATGACGAGCCTCTCTGCCAGGTTGCAGAGTGGCTAATCCATCGCGAGCAACGGAGTGATAGGAAGGCACTGCGGAGCTCGCGGCAGCAGCGGAATTGTGAGTGGTTGGTCTGGCCCCAGAGGGCCGGACCTTCATTATCTGCATCTGTGAGGGGGGATATTTGTTCATATACGAATACCCCCATCTCTACAGTGCAACTTACAATAAGAGGGGTTCATAACACACACTATATTACTGTCTCAAATACAGTAATACCCTGATTAGCAGTTAGCTAAGAAAATAAACACTAACCAAACAAGACTAAATGGGATCTTACATGATTGGGCTTGCTCTCCAACTGCCACTCCTCCCTGGAAACTCAGCAGAGCTTCAGCGACCTGCTTTTAGGCATGGAAAAGTGGCAGCTCTATGGACAACTGTGCAGGGGAAAAGACACATCTGCATCTTAGTCATGTAGTCTCCAGCTTGCCTTCTTAGGCAACAGATATGGTCACATACAAATGATGCTACTATACAGCTGCTAAGGTGGCAGGTAGCAGACAAATTAGCCCACAGATGCTCTAGCAAGGCATTTCTGAGCTTCCAGAAGGAATGCCAGTCAGCATTTCTGAGCACCACAAAACAGTTGTTCAAGCATGTGTGCTATGACAAATCAGTGCTAAATAGGGATGCTCTGTGTAGGGTATTACTATATCCAATTTTCATATCCCAAAATAAAATTCTGGTAGCTGGATATTCAGCACTCCCTGAACCAGGGATCTGGAGTACAATTCTCCAACATGCCTCCTGGGAGAAGAGCCAGCCTGTACAGTCTTGACTAAGTTGCACAGTCCCTGAGCACTCCAAGAAGAAACAGTAAACCATTTCTCAGTATTTTATACCAAGAAAACCCCATAAAGACTGCCACTAAGTTAAAATTGACTTGATGGCACATAATTAATTAGCAGCATCACTTTTCTTAAGACATCTGTCAGCTGTCGTTTTGTTTGCAGAAATTAAGAGATAATGTAACAGAATTAAATCAGCTTCATCTTATATGGTATCTCAAATAAATTCTCATACTTATTCATTTAGAAAACCCTATAACTTATTCATGATGGAATTCAATGCTGGAATTCTAGATTATTAAATCCAATACCAACAGCTAAGCCTTGTTGCACTCAGGAAGCAGATTCACTGTATTATTGACACATATGCTCATCCTACCCACTCAGGACTGAGCGTGAGAGAAATGACTTCTGAGGCTTTTGCAATAGAATTAGCTAGGCTCATTGCTGACTCACTGTAATCCCTGATACTCCTCTTGTCTTTCAATGGATTGCAATAAATTGATTGTAAATGATAATACAGTGCTAAATGGCTGAATAAATGCAGAGATGGTCTGGCTGCACTGTTTTTTAAAAGCAGCTATCCATTTATAAAAGTTTATAAACTACTTCAGAAGAAGACAGAGAAGCAATCCCACATGCCGGCCAATCAACACTGCAAAGAGACACCAAAACTTTCATATCCTGCAACTATCAGAATCTGGTTTTATCTTACTAACCAAAGAAAAAGAAGAAATATGGTAGTTTCCAGATTCATCTGTACACACTCCACCTGTAAATCCTACAAAACTGGAGGAATAGAAAAAAACAACACCCTGAAAATATGAAGTCAGGTCTAATTCAGCAGTAAAGCACATGCCCACACTGCAGAGTTCATTGTTTAAAACTTTCAAAAGCCACCTTGTAAATACTTACCCTTAAAAGCAGGGTATAAAATAAAAAGGTATGAAAAGATATACCGTAGATAAATAAATAAAAGGAAATGGAAATGAAATAAAACAAAAATTTATAACAGGGTACAAAACGACAAAGTACTTTCAATGATAGACCAAAACTTTGGAGATGCAGGTTCAAGTTCTGATTAAGTCTTGAAACTCAACAGAATTCTTTTGTTAGCTTACGCTCTGAACTAACCTATGGGCTTTTGAATGTCAGTGTGGTGTGGCAACTAGAATGATGGACTAAGACTCTGGAAACATGGATACAAATACGGACACAGCCAAGAAATTCACTAGCAGCCTAGGCTGATCGTAGTTTCCCAATCTCACCTACTCTACAAAACTGTTCTGATAATAAAGTGGAGAGGAAGAAAGCCACGTGTGTCACCTTGAACTCATCACAGGAATGTAGTGGATAGAAATGTGACCCTCCCAAAAAAAATTTTTTTCCAAAAGACAAAGAGTCTCGGCTTCAAAACCAGCTATTTCCATGAAAAATAAAATTGCAACTGTATGTTTTTCCACACTGAAGAACAAACAAATGAGGAACATACAAATGGTCAGGAACTATATTAAGACTTGTTTTTTTTAAGCACTAGATTTTGTATACAGTACAAAATTTCGAGTGCACACCATTATGAGCACTGTTCTTTCACAGGACAGCTTTAAAAATGCTGGACAGAAGTCCTTCTAAATCTGTAAGAAAGGCTTTAGACAGCATATAAAGTAGGCTTAGGTATAGGTATAGGTAGAAACAAAGTGAAACACGTAAAGAATTTTCTATAGATGTTTTCCGTTTTCCATATAGTATTTTTTTTCACCTCCTGGCATTGAAACCATTCATAAGTTTTACATGAGAAAAGAAATCTGCGGAGTTAATCCTAGAAACTTCTTTCTGTTTTCCAGTATAACACCTCCAGGCGACAGTGAAGACAAAATGCTTCATTTGCATCCTTAAACATCAGAAACCTTTTCAGCTGCAAATGTTATAGCATCTACATTTCCAGAAAAGGGGGAGGGGAGGTTAAACAGTCTATTTAGGTTTATGTTAACTCATCTCTTTTTAGTACCACTGATATGAAGACATGAGAATGCAGAGACAGAAGAGAAGACAGGGGCTTAAAAGCCCTGTCCTCTTTCTTCATGGTCTTCAGCTGTTTTCTGGAAGTGAATACAGTTGCTAATTACATAAGGAGTTAGGAAGAAATCAGGTAGACTGTAAAGGAAATAGCAAACATTAACAGTGTAGCTTCCAGTTTTTCCAGCCCCCTAGCTTTGAGTAAGGTAAAGGTAAAGGTTCCCCTTGACAATGTGTCCAGTCGTGTCCGACTCTAGGGGGCGGTGCTCATCTCCGTTTCCAACCCATAGAGCCAGCGTTTGTCCGAAGACAATCTTCCGTGGTCACGTGGCCAGCGCGACTAGACACGGAACGCCGTTACCTTCCCACCGTGGTGGTACCTATTTATCTACTAGCATTTTTGCATTTTGCATGCTTTCGAACCGCTAGGTTGGCGGGAGCTGGGACAAGCGACGGGGGCTCACCGCAGCGCCACCACGTCCCGAGCTTTGAGTAGTCAACATTTATTTTTACAAAAGTAAAAACAACACTGCCAACTTGGTTATACAATATTGACTGAGGTGACAGACATTGTATTCCTAAGACTTTACATTCCAAGGAAAAGTTTGCACTTCTAAGAATTTTGAACTGGGTCCTGATTGCTGAAGTATCATGGCACCTGTTTGTCATCTTTGTCCTCTAATACTGCTTGTTAAAATGCTAAAATCAAATACTAGGAACAACTAAGCTGAATTTACAGAAAATGACAAAGACCAATATAGCAACATCCATCTAAGATCTATATAGGCCTTTTGTTGTCGTTAGAAGTTGATTGCACTATCATACAATTTTGGCAGCTGGCTAAGATCTTGACTTCTTCTGAGACAGCATAGCCCTTCTTGGTAACATGTCTCAGTACATCTCAAGAAAATCAGGTTACTAAACTAGGTACTTTTTATCTGAATGTATAGCAGTATTTCTCCAAACCATAAAAGAACTCCTCTCCACTGAGTAAATGCAGTATGCCAAAAGGACTAAATTATAGGAAAAGAAGGGCAGAGATGGGAGGGGGGGGATGATGACACCAGAGGGCAAATTTATTTTGTGTATTAAATACTAACTGGTACCAGATAATACCACATGTTGTCCTTAGGTTTGTTTCTACCCCCCCCCCCCTTAATTTGGTCAACATGCTGAAACAGCCTAACACAGCTATCACTTTGAAAGCTAAAAGGACTAAATCATCTTGCCAGGGAGAAGACGTCTGAAAGACATTATATTCCAAAAGCTAAATATAAGTGTCCTAAGTACATCTGACCATTGCACCACCATTAAGGGGCTGTATTGTGCATCAAAGGCCCAAATGGGTTCCACTAGATTTAGCCTAGAAACAATTATTGTATTTGGCACAAGAATACTAATATGCACGTCAAATACTTGCATCTCACACACATGCACAGCACTGAATGAAAAACAAACAGTGATGTGCTGGGGATCACAGAGTGGTTCCTCTGGCCAACATTATCAGAAATGATACTACTGAAAGACTCTCACTTTGGACAATTTATGGATTGTCAATTTTAACAAGTTAGAGTGCATAAGTGAATTTAAAATGTCCACATGTGAAACTTACATATTTAAACACTTCAGAACTCAGAGTTTTATAACGTCTTAACCTTACCACATAGCAATTCTCAGAATGGTGTAGGGGGGCAGTGTTCTAGTTTTGCAATATTCTGTGCTGACACCTCCCTGCAATGCTTCTTCTCTCTTCTGCCTATCTCAGCCCTGGGAAAGTATGGCAAGGTTGTGACTACTGCTAATATTGTCCAAAGTTAAGAAGTGTGTGTCAAGGAATTACAAATACGTTAGCAAACCAAAATTCAGCAAGTTTGGAATGTATGAAGTATGTATAAATGTATGTATTTATTGTATGAAGTCACTTTATTTTGCTATATGGGAAACGAGGACAAAAACAAATTTACTAGTAAATTCTAGTAAAAGTCATATTTGTAACAGGTACTAAACTATCAGCCCATATAAAAAAAAAGACTTTTAAGTCTAAAAGAGATTATTATTTATGTAGTGCCTTAAACTGCTACATTGTTTTCTAATATTCAAAAATTTAAAACAATTTTTAAAAAACCAAGCAGGCATTGCCTACTGGCTAAGACCTAAACTACTAGATTTAAAATCATACAAAGGATGTTTTACTGATGACATGAGCATGTGCAATTACCAACATATATTTATCTAGATATTATTACAGTACAGATGCATTGTAATTTTTGGCAAATTTAGGATAACCTATTCATGTTAAGCCTTATCTGTCCCTATACTAGTTAAGCTCAACCAGATGGACATCCCCTTCTGTCAGGGTGCAACTCAGGATTTTAAGAAAGAGTAATTTGAAAAAAAAAATCAATATTATTTATTTTAATTTGGAAAATAGCAAAAATAAATTACACTGTTTGATGTTTTTCGTATGTACTGACTGCACCATCATATAGTTGTGAACTTTTCCCTTTCCCTTTGTCTTTAGGTCTGAGATACACTGCGGTGTAGAGTTAATTAGATGTGGATGGTGCTCCCTGCCCCTCTTCAAGTTTTCCCAAACAAATCTATCAACATCAAAAAAATAATATTTTTTTCCCAGCGGTGGCAATACTTTAAGTATATGGAAAGCAACTTCTATTGTGAACATTTATTCCATACAAGCAGAATCTGCAATTGTACAAGTTACATGTAGAAAGTAACAGAAACATAGGGCGTGGGGACACACAAAAAAGGCGAAAGAAAGCATGTGAGAACACAACACAGTGAATACATCATCAGCTCAATCACCTGAGGATAACTAGTTCACTTTGACAGAAGAATTGATAAAGACAGACAATGATTGGCAGTTAGCATGCTCTACAATCTACTCTTAAGTTTTATCCACGTGTTTCTACTAAAATATTCCAAAGAGAAATTTTATCAGTGTGCTTTTCTCCTTTTATACAAAGCAGGAGGTAAAGGACAAGAACTTCCCTGGTCCATACAGAATTTTAAAAATAACACTACAATAGTGAAGACATGGGATTCAAAGGGCTTCAGACTAGTTCAAAGTACATGGGACCAAATGTGGCAAACATCTGTTGTTTCCCACCCACCCAGCCACCTCCATGCAAACTGGCCAGCTGCAACCCACATTCTTTATTCTGAATTTTGCAAGGAAAGCAAGAAAGTTTTTATTGTAATCTGGTATATCAAAAGTTTATGCAGAATTCTGTATTCAGGTATTTCTAATCTTTAAAGGGATAACTCCCCAAATCAAGTAATCAATACTAGAAATACATTCTAGTTTTCTGGATTCTGCCTAGAGTCCTTGCCAACCTAGACAAATTAGAATGGTCATCTGAAACCATCTGCTTTTGGAAACAATTAATTCCAAAGATAAACTGAAGTACCACAGTGAACATAAACAGCACAAAAAGCTGCAAAAAGGACAATAATAAAGGGATAGCACAAGATGTAATGGCAGGGGAAATGACAGGATTTTTTAAATTTCCAAATAAAAGTAAATACGTAACCTCCATGCCAGGTTTGGGCAGTTGAAAAATAAGTTATTCACTAGCTCACTACAAGAGGTCACTAAAAACTGAGAGATAAAGACATACATTGACATTCTTAATGGATGTAGGATTCAGTCAACAGACATTCCCACATGTGTCATTTGTATCTTTCAATGGGAGTGGGTAAACCAGGATACCAGAAGCTTGCATCCTCTATGAATATTTTTGAATTATCTCATGAAGTTTAAGACAGGTGAATGGAACCCCAAAAGAGTCTAACAAGCTCAAAGTACAGAAGAAAACCACTCTTCAAGAAAATATCTTGCAAAGACAAGACTTAAGGACAAGGCCATACACATTGCCTTAGAATATGTATTCTGCTCCCTTGAAGTCTGCTACAGGCATGATCATCCAGGACCGAGCACAGCAGATGGAACGCTGGGTGCAGCACTACTCTGAGCTATATTCCAGAGAGAATGTAGTAACCGAAGAGGCATTAAATAACATCGAGTGCCTGCCTGTCTTGGAAGAGTTGGACAGCGAACCAACTTTAGCAGAAATAAAAGCGGCCTTGGATTCCCTCACCTCTGGCAAGGCACCTGGGAAGGATAACATCCCTTTTGAAGTGCTGAAGTGCTGTAAAGAGATCATCACCACCGAGCTGTATGAAGTCTTTTGTCTTTGCTGGAGGGAAGGTGGAGTACCACAGGACATGAAGGATGCAAACATCGTCACATTGTATAAGAACAAAGGAGACAGGGGCGACTGCAATAACTACCATGGTATCTCTCTTCTCAGCGTTGTAGGGAAGCTGCTTGCCCGTGTTGTGCTGAAGAGACTCCAGGTGCTTGCAGACAGAGTCTATCCAGAATCACAGTGTGGATTTCGAGCTAATAGATCCACCACTGACATGGTATTTTCCCTCAGACAGTTGCAGGAGAAATGTAGGGAACAACAACAGCCACTCTTTGTGGCCTTCATAGATCTCACAAAGGCCTTTGATTTGGTCAGCAGGGACGGCCTTTTTAAAATACTTCCCAAGATTGGATGTCCACCTCGACTCCTTAACATCATCAGGTCCTTTCATGAGGAAATGAAGGGCACTGTAGTTTTTGATGGCTCAATATCAGATCCCTTTGACATCCGAAGCGGAGTAAAACAGGGCTGTGTCCTCGCGCCGACCCTGTTTGGGATCTTTTTTGCTGTCATGCTGAAGCACACCTTTGGAACTGCAACAGAAGGTGTCTATCTCGGGACTAGATCAGATGGAAAGCTCTTTAATCTCTCTAGATTGAGAGCGAAGACCAAAGTCCAACTGAAATGCATGCGGGACTTCCTCTTCGCTGATGATGCAGCCATTGTTGCCCACTCTGCTGAAGACCTCCAACAACTCATGAATCGTTTTAGCAAGGCCTGCCAAGACTTTGGACTAACAATCAGCCTGAAGAAAACACAAGTCATGGGCCAGGGCGTGGACTCACCTCCCTCTATTACCATCTCCACGCAAGAATTGGAGGTTGTTCATGAATTTGTGTACCTTGGCTCAACAATCTCTGACACTCTCTCCCTAGATGTCGAGCTGGATAAACGCATTGGCAAAGCAGCTACCATGTTCTCTAGACTCACAAAGAGAGTATGGCTTAGTAAGAAGCTGACGGCATATACCAAGATCCAGGTCTATAGAGCCTGTGTCCTGAGCACACTCCTGTACTGCAGTGAGTCCTGGACCCTTTGTGCACGGCAGGAGAGGAAGCTGAACACCTTCCATATGCGTTGTCTCCGATGCATTTTTGGTATCACCTGGCAGGAGAAAGTTCCAAATAGAGTAGTCCTAGAACGAGCTGGAATTTTTAACATGTATACATTACTGAAACAGCGACGTCTACGTTGGCTTGGGCATGTCGTGAGAATGGCTGATGGTCGGATTCCAAAAGATCTCCTGTATGGAGAATTAGTGCAGGGAAAGCGCCCCAGAGGGAGACCACAGCTGCGATACAAGGATATCTGCAAGCGGGATCTGAAGGCCTTAGGAATGGACCTCAACAGATGGGAAACCTTGACATCTGAGCGTTCAGCCTGGAGGCAGGCGGTGCAGCATGGCCTCTCCCAATTTGAAGAGACCCTTGTCCAGCAGGCCGAGGCAAAGAGGCAGTCCCGAAACCAGCAAAATCAGGGAGCTGGACAGGGGACAGATTGTATTTGTCTTCAGTGTGGAAGGGATTGTCACTCTCGAATTGGCCTTCTCAGCCACACTAGACGCTGTTCCAAGACCTCCATACAGAGCATGTTACCATAGTCTCTCGAGACTGAAGGATGCCTACTATAGAATACGTAAGACCACTGGCCTGTCTTGACCAGTATTGTGAACTCTGCCAAGCAACAAGTTTGTAAAGGTCTCAAGCAAGAGAGATATGTCTTCCCAAGCTATGCAATTTAAGCAATTTGACCAAGGAAACCAGCAACCTGGAACGCACAACATGCAAAATGTATTCCACCAGTAAGACATGGCCCACCTTGGTATACTCACTCTCCCTTTCAAGATAGGAAGCTTACAAAGGGACAATAGAGTGTGCATTACAGAGACATCAGAAGGCAGGTTGGGGGTGCCTATTTCACAGAGTAGTAAAGTATACTTGTCTCTTCAAGTATTCTATCAATACTTGAAGAGACAGGAAGCAGAGATGCAGTTCCTCCCTCATTGAAAGGTATGAAGGAGAACTTATCTTATATTCAGCAATGCTTGGGGTCAGAAGATGTTATTGCAAGTTAGGAGAAAATATAAAGAAAACCAGCACATACAATTTTTTAAAAAAACTGATGGCATTCACACATTCTGCTACCTATGATTTAAGACAGAACAGTCTAAAAACACTCTTATCATATACTGTAATATAGTGTTTACCTACACTTTCTCTAACAAATGTGTCATATGTAAATTTGATTAGCATTGCCTGCACCCCCTGATCCAGGTCATTTAAAAAAATGTTGAATAGGGCCCAGGGCTGAGCCCTGGGGTACTCCACTTGTTACTTCCACCCAGTTTGAAAAGGAGCCATTAATCATCACCTCTGAGTATGATTCTGTAGCCAACTGTCTATCCACCTGACAGTTGTTCTATCCAGCCCATACCTGGTTAGCTTGCTAATCAGAATATCATGGGGCACTATATCAAAAGCTTTGCTGAAATCAAGATATACTACATCTACAGCATTTCCTCTGTCTATCATGGAGGCTACCCAATCAAAAGATGAGATCAGATTAGTCTGGCAGGATTTATTCTCGACAAATCCTTGTTGGCTTCTAGTTATTACTGCATTGTTTTATAGGTGCTTCCACAATGACCGCTTTATGATCTGTTCCAGAATTTTCCCTAGGATTGACGTCAGGCTGACTGGTCTGTAGTTCCCAGGTTCCTTCCTTTTGCCCTTTTTGAAGATAGGGACAACATTAGCCCTCCTCCAATCCTCTGGCACCTCACCCATTTCCCATTATTTCAAGAAAATAATGGTCAGCAGTTCTGAGAGTTCCTCAGCCAGTTCCTTCAACATTCTTTGATGCAGTTCATCCAGCCTTCAAGATTTGAACTCATTCAAAACAGTAAGGTATTCCCTGACTATTTGTTTATCAATCTCCAGCTGCAGTTCTGACCCCTCCACTTGCACTTTTTGTCTGGAGGGTCATAGTCTATCCTTTGGGAAAGGACTGAGCTAAAATAGGAATTGAGCACTTGTGCCTTTTCTTTGTCTTCTGTTATCATTTTTCCATCTCCACTGAATAGCTGAGCCACTGTTTCTTTTCTTTGTCTTTTGCTACACGCATATCTGAAGAATGCTATTTTGTTGCTTTTAGTGTCTCTAGCTAAGGTCAGCTCATTCCCAGCTTTTGTGCTTCTAATGTCATCCCTGCAATTCCTTGCTACTTGTCTGTACTCTTCCTTGGTTACCTGGCCTTCTTTCTACTCCCTATACATGTATTTTTGTTTTGTTTTCAGATCCTCCCTGAGCTTTTTGTAAAGCCACACTGGCCTTGGTTTTTTGTTTTGTTTTGTTTTGTTGCCTCTCACCTTTTTTTCTTGTTGGAACTGTTTGTAGTTGTGCTTTTAAAATTTCTTTTTTTAGAAACTCCCACCCTCCTTCTTGTTAGGATCTCCTGCTATGGGACCTTACTCATCCTTGTTCTGAGATTATTAAAACTGGCCTTTTAAAAATCCAGCATATGTGTGTGGCTACATTCTGCTTCGGTTTCCTCTGAAATCAAGAATTCTAGTAGAACATAGTCACTCTTGCCCAGAGTTTCCCTTAGTGCCACTTCCCCCACCAAGTCGTCTCTATTGGTTAGAATCAAGTCAAGGATAACGAGTCCTCTAGTTCCTTTCTCTACTTTTCACAGGAGAAAATTGTCAGCCACAAAAGCCAGGAATTTCTTGGAAGGGTCGTACTTGGCAGAATTTGTCTCCTAACGGATATTAGGAAAATTGAAATCTCCCATCGCTACAACACTGTGTCTCTTTGAAATGCTTGTAATTTGTTTTTCAAAAGTTTCATCCGCATCCTCTCCTTGATCAGACAATTGGTAGTAGACTCCAACTACCATGCTCCTTTTGTTTTTCATCCCCAATTATCCCAGATTAGTTATTCTACAGAATATGCTCCTTCCTACACTTGATATTACTACAGTATACAGGACTGGTTTTTGCATACACAAGAAAATGTTGGTTTTAAGACTATTTGACAGATGCATAAATTTTTATTTTAGAATCAATGGGCCTAACAACAAACAGAAGTCCAACACATTGAAATGAGGTCTGACAGTCAATACACTAGTCAAAACTACTATGAGTTACAGTATAGTATATTCTCTGCCATGCCCTACTTACAAAATTTTAGTCTTTAAACTGAGATTAAGCTCAAATTCCAATGAACAAAACAGAAAATAGTTATTTACACAGTACGCAGTAATTAATCTAAAATTTTATAACTGAAAAATAGTTTCCTCTATATTCCTAAAACATGAAACAAGAAGTATCTCCAACAAACATCAACCCTCTTTTGTCATCTTTGACAAAATTAAAGCGAAAATGAATTACGCCTTTTTATCAATAAAGATGATGGGGAGAGGGACTCACTGCTCACATCTCAAGAAAATATTGGTATAAATATATTAGTACGAAACCTCTTTCAATTGACAAATATTGCTCATTATTTTATAGATTTTATCTTGAAGAATTTTTTTAAAATGCAACCTTAGGAGATTACCACACATAAATGTCTTTTTGCAAGAAAGCAAGTACTCTTGGAAGCTTCTGGCAACTCATTAGAAATAAATGGAGCAAACGCACTACAGGAAATCAAACACAAATCTGTTTTCAAGGGAATCTTGAGCTTTTTCAGTAGAACTGTTTGAAACTCTATCCTGTTAATTGTGGAGACTACTTAACACATTTTCTGTCAGCAATCAGGGCCAAGAGTTGAGGCATAACTATCATAGTCCCACTTTCAAAATTCTTGAAAACCCATTTAAGAATGTCAGTAGGAGGTAAATTAAAGCCATATGCATTAAGAAGCTAATAATTTGAAAAATGTACAGGAGCAATGAACCCTGAAGTTTATCAAGCACTGAAATGACTATTACGAACGGTTTTGTGTAGCTCTAAGTAACAAAATAAAGTCAAAATGATGCCAGTCTAAAGATGAATTATCATAACTTCAGCAATGCAAATCTCAGCACTACTATTTGAAATGTAGTATGCAAGGCTCAATAACACCAAAAACTCATTCAGTACAAGTAGCAGTTTCTTTATTTCATTTCATCAAAGGCATTATCGTCAAGAATATCGGATTTGAGTGTACTACAGTATGTTTTCTCCAAGGTGCTGAAACATAAAGCAAACAATACAATCCAGAATTTTGCCTCAACTTGTATTTAGTGTTTTACAACTCAAGATTTCTTTAGTTCACTGTGTTGGAGCACCTGGCTGTGCAACCAGGGATGTGGAGCTTAGTTCACCACTGTGCCTTATAGGAGAAGAGCCAGCACGTGGTCTTGGGCAAGCTATGTGATCCCAGAGCACCCCAAGAAGGAGGAAATGGTAATTCAGTTTTCAGTATTCTATGTCCAGAAAACCCTCAAAAGGGCCTTCATAACTTGAAACCAACTTGATAGCACATTATTATTGTTATCTTACAATTAATCAGCTCATATCAATAAACTGATTAGTTTTAGAGTTGTTACAGAACTCATTGTTATCTTTTTACCAGACAACAGCCGAGGACCTCAAGTTTCTAGTCCTAAACAAAGCAGGTCCTAAAAAAATGCAGATCACCTACAGTGAAATGGGATTGGCTTGTTTGTCACTTTGGTCTGTCTGCAGGCAGAAAGGGTTAGTAATTCATCCCAGTCTTGTGGAAATCAGCGTATCATGGTTAGCATCCCTTCAGTGCTCACTGGACTTTTATTAGTTTCATCTCCTTACTATTGTATTTAGATATTTACATGCTGCTTAAAAACTGCCTTGTTAGCATAACAAATAAATAAAAATAAATAAAAGAACAAAAAAATGTCCTGCAAAATAATTGATAAAGACAACATAGAAACAACATGGGCAGCTGGTCACCTATACACTAGCCATAAATCTCCGTGTGGAAGCACTTTTACAAATCAGTGTTAAAGACAATCAGAAAGGACTTGGTATTATGTACATCCCCACCAGCAATCTCTTTCCGTAACAAATAAAGAATGCGAAAAAGGAAAAAAGTGACTCACAGACAACGAATAAAAATATTTCACTGGAAACAGTCATTTCAGAAAAGAGTTTGTGACTTTCAGTAAAGTAACTACTTTTTTGAACTAACAAGAGTTAGGAGCATGTGAAACAAAACTTAGTCTTAGGCACAGCTGGCATTCTGCACAGATGGGAACTCAAGTATTTCTTACTTTAAAAATGCTGGCCAAATAAAACACTGACTGCCTTACTTTACATTGTTTTTCTCTTTTAGAATAAAACAGCATTTTGTAGTATAAATGTTTGAATTTGTCCAATATGAATAACCAAGATTATAATTTTAAATCGGAATTATCCCTTTAAATCATTTGATGTCCATCCTTTCCCCCCAAAACAAGAGCAAATACCTTTCAGTCACAGACACCTTGTGACCAGGCAGGGGAATGCCTCCCCAGAAATTCTGTGGTAAGGTGCCCCCTATTCTGTCCAAATGCCACCAGTGGTTTACATTTCTGTTGTTCAATTGGTGCATCTTGACTGACTCATGTAATTTGCTTTAAAATTGAATTTGGTTCTTGTTTAGATATTTTCCATGAGGTTATGTTCACACAATTTACTATGCCAACTAATGTCTTCTGCTTCCTACAATCAAGAACCTGATATATATACAAAGACATACCTTTCACCTCATTTTTTTTCAAAAGCCAGTAAAGACTCCCACCCTATATACAGAGAGAGGGAGGGAGTCTTTACTGGCTGAAACTGGCATTTGAAAAAAATGAGGTGAAAAGTATGTCCACACTACAATGAAGAACAGAGAAATCAAGCCCTACAATGTTTTTAATTCTTACTAATTTTGTGCTGACTTACCCCTTACCAAGACATAGGAGATGTTCCCTGTTGCTCATATAGATAGCAACATTTACTAGACAAAATTGTGTAAACATTTCACACAGATGGCAGTGCCTACATAGAACTCAGCAACTGTATTACTCAGGGTGCCATTACCATACCATGGTGCCACCACATTCCCTCAGTTCATGCCATTTGTTTTCTATGTTATACACAAGCCTTCAAATTAAGAATGCTACAACAAGCTGGTACCAATCAGGCTGCGCAGAAGAAATGAGTCCCAGAGCAAGATCTCAAAGCTTTATAATTTGATCCCAGGGAGCAGCAAAGTCTATCGAGTCCTTTGTTTCCTCCATCCTCATTACAATCAGACTTTGCTTAATGGTTGGGGTAGGGTGGGAGAGAGAAGAGGGGAGGGAGACCAGAGAGAGCCTGGTTCATAGTGTATTGTTCTCTTGCTTTGTCTCTAATATGGCATGCTTTCACATTAAATGAAAACATGGCAGGAGAAAAGAATTTAAGGAGGATGGGTGTAAAGCTAGCAACAAAGGGAGGTTTAAAATAAGATAGACTACCTGTGATAATTTTTATAGGCCTTATCTTTTTATTTCCATACTGTTCCATGCACTGCTAATCAGTGATCTACTGGAAACTTCAGAACCTAGTGAAAAGCCTAGCAGGGTATTTGGCTTTCGATTCTTCTACTCTGTTTATTCCCCATACAAGTATGTTCAACAGCCTTAGAAAGAGCCCTTGAACAAGAGCAGTCACTTAGCAATGAAATGTAAATTACTGACATGGGCTAAAATGTGGACTTTCCACTGCTAATGAGCACATTAAAAAAAAGAAAGAAAATGCACACTAGATTACTATAACCTTTTCACTTAACCCTGTGTATACTGAAAGCCACAATTCAGCACCACATCTAACGGATTATAATAGAAGTGCTACACAGCAGCTTTTTAACTATCAACTCAAGGTTAACTAAAAAGCATTAAAG
Organism: Intellagama lesueurii; assembly: GCA_037013535.1. Classification (NCBI taxonomy): domain Eukaryota; kingdom Metazoa; phylum Chordata; class Lepidosauria; order Squamata; family Agamidae; genus Intellagama; species Intellagama lesueurii. The sequence goes on from JBAJHW010000003.1 coordinate 106,973,698, forward strand.
AATTGTTGGGTACTGGTTTATGTGAGGGCTCAGATCCAATGACACTACTCATGTAAACCACATAATTAAGTTCTATGGGGCTACAAAGCAAGCGTCTATTCAAGACCAGCCATGCAAGGTCCTATCATCTGACTATCCTGCAAGCATTCTGTTTCCCACTTCCCCACAGGGAAATGCCTTTGGAAGCTTTAAAAACATACAAAGGTAATATCCATCTTCCCCTTAATCCATTATTCATTGCCATATTCTTTCTTTATTTTATGTCATTCTGATTCATGGAACACATTGTTACTGAATTTCTGCTATTCACCTTCATACTTTTCAAATAATTTTAACCCTATTAATCGTACCTTACAACAGTACACCCTAGCATGGTGCACTCAGATGTTCTGAATGTCAATTCCATGATTCCTCACGACTGCCTATATTAGTAGATCAGGGTGTTCGACTGGTGTTTTCCTCCAAAATATTTAGAGGGCACCTAGCTGGTTAAAGCTGCTTTACAGGTTTTTTTTTAAACTAATCCTATCAAGAACTGCTGGATAGCTCAGTGGTTTAGGTATAGCTGGGAGTTTGATTCCCCACTGTACCTCCTTGACAGGTGCTGGACTTGATGACCCATAAAGTCCCTTCCTGCTCTACAATTCCAAGATGATGATGATAATTATTTGATCAATTTTATCCATTATCCAATTTTTAAGCCAAAATAAATCAAATCCAATAAAATTATTAAAATAGTCTACAGTCCTTTGCACATTTCCTCAGATGGAAGCTTGATGGCCTCAAGGAGGCTTGCTCCTAAGACTAATTATTTGCCACCACTGCATCTCTTTCAGCCTGAGGGCAGCCAGGTCTTTCAGAGTGACCCCTCTGTAATATTCAACCAATGGTCACTTGCAGTATAATGAAATAATAATATTTTTTTTTTAAAAAAAGGTACAGTATTTACTTTTCTCAAGAGAACTAGATAAAGTTAAAAGGTACTTCATCTTCCTCAAAAGAAACAACATCATGGATCATGCTGAATTTCTGGATTATACAACCACCCTTGTAAAGCTCCATCAAAAAGTGTGTGGGTCATCAGTACTTATGTTCTTTAATCTTAAATAGGTCAACATTTTAATTCAGTGTGTATGTAAATATTACTGCCAGGTTTTCTCACCCTGTGGTCTCCTAGGTATCATTTAATTTTTTTTCCAAAAAAATTTCATGCTTTTGTTCATTTCTGACAAAGTAGGAAATTGGCACTCTGTGTGTTAACTGAGCTTTCCATTGAGCTCTATACTGTACATTTTACACAGATAAAACTGCTTTCCAATATTTGGAATATTTATCCCACTCACAACTCACTCCCTAGATATAAACCCTTCTGAGCTACGTGCATAAAACAAAGTTATCCAGTTGTCAGAAAACCTAAAACAGGATTAGAATGGAGATACAGAGAAATAATTCAAATATGGTAACATAGAAAAATATTTCAAATTTATTGTAGTCAACAACAGAGAAGCATACATAAATTCTTAGGTTAAAAGTGAAGCAGAGAATATTTTTTCTAATATTATTACCTCATGTGTAATCTGTCAAGGGCCTCATCTGGAGGTGCATGAGTCAGAATCTGACAGAGGCCGAGGTCAGAATCAGTGGGTGGGACCACCACTCTCCCCTCCGCCCCCCCATTTCCAGGTTAAAACCAACCAATTACATAAAATGCTTTAAATTATGTTGAAGCATACATGTAGCCCAAAATCCACAAGCTACCAATCTGGTTCTTCGACATAACTAGTCATTTGTGATTAGTTGCTCGTAGTTAATTCAGTAGGATTTTAATTTAGTGATTGGACAAACTTACTCCTTTTACTGCATAAGTAATTGTCTTCTTACTTTTAGAGTTACAGGAGTGTGATCTCATTAAATAATGGAGGATAAATATCATGCAGTTCAAGTGCTGGCACACCCCATGTGTAATTCCGCTGAATCAGGAACATTCATATATCATACTTTTAAGTAATTATTTTAGAGCAGAGGTCCCCAACCCCTGGTCCGCGACCCAGCAGCGGTCCTCCTCCCCCCCGAGCCGCCGCACGCATGCGCACGCGTTCCGCCCCCTGCGAGCACGGCATGCGCATGCACGCAAGTGCCCCCCCGTGAGCGCCGCCACACGCTTGCGTGTGAGCGCACTCCGCCCCCTGCAGGTGTGTCACGCCCATGCGAGCGTGCCACACACCCCGCGTGAGCATGCCATGCCCCTCCAACCAGTCCGCAGTTGGGGAAAGGCTGGGGACCACTGTTTTAGAGGGCTTTTTTTTAAAAAAAGAAAGGGTAAGAAAACTTACATTGAAAAACTGTAACCATAACGGCAGACACGGGGGAGAACTTTAACCACAACGAATTATTTTTAAAGTCAACCTTTGAAGCTACTGAAAATGTTTCTGAGAGTGTTTGTCCAGTCACAGAAGTACCGATGTGTGTGAATCACTGAGGCCATGAAGAAGAAATGTGTAACAACACTAAAACTAAAATTAAAGTACTGTGGCACCTTTAGGACTAAGAGATCTATTTCAGTGTGAATTTCCATGTATTACAGTCCACTTCTCAAGATATACAAAGTACAATATTTTAGTCACAGGTTCGTACACACAGTAAACATGGTTGTGTCGGTGGAAATGAGTGAAATGGAAGGCAGACATAGACAATAAATTTTCAAAGTGATTGTAGCATTACTATACAGTGGTGCCTCGACTTACGAACGCCCCTATCTACGAACATTTCGACTTACGAACAGCTCCGCTCGCAAAATTTTGCTTCAACTTGTGAGTGGAGCTTCGAGGTAAGAACAGAAAAAGGCAGGGGGAAAAGGCAGGAAATTCAAACCGTTGGTGGCGAAGAGGCTGCTTCTTTGTAGCTCTTTCGCCCCAACGGTTAGAGCAGGGGGTCAAGGAACTTTTTTACTCCTGCAGCACAGGAGGAGGAAGGAGAGGCGGGGGCGGCTCCGGATCACCGACGGGTGCAGGAAGCCGGTGCGCTCCCTGCCCATCCCTGGCGTGGGTCTACTCACGAGTAAGGCCCACTGAAGGTGCAGGTCTACTCATGAGTAAGGGCCCCCTCCGCCATGGCCGGCCCCGCCACCGCTGCCCTATGCCGCCAGCCGCCATCCACCGGGGAGTGAGTGCCATCGGAGGAGGCTTCGGTCTACCTGGTAAGGTGCTCCTTTTTGCTTTTTAGAAACTTCTGGGTGGGTTTTGCAGGGTGGGTTTCGGCTGAGGGGGGTTATGTTTCTGTGCTGTGTTGTTTGTTTTTGGTGATTTTTTTTTTTGCAGTCCCAGCGTGGGGATTGCTCGATGTTTATTTTTTTTTGGTGGGGGTCGGTTTGGTGTTGTTTTTTGCAGCCTTCGGGGCTTGGCTTGCTCTGTTTATTTTTGGTTGTTGTTCTTTTTTAAAGCCCCAGCGCCTTCCGATGGGGCTTTCTGTGTGCTTTATTATTAGTTTTTTGGTATTTTTTTGAAATGCTGGAACGGATTAATCCCGTTACCATGCATTTCAATGGGAAATGGTGCTTCGACTTACGACCATTTCGACCTACGAACACCATTCCGGAACGGATTAAGTTCGTAAGTCGAGGCACCACTGTATTATCAAAGTGCAGATTATATAAACATTGTGCCAACAGGCATAACATAAAATGTCTGTTGTCTGATACATAATGGTTGCCTGTTTCATGAAAAGGTTGTTCTGAGGACAGAATTTTGCAAAACAAAAACAAGTACACACAATTTTTTTACTTTTTGGCTCCAAAAGGCTGTAGAAAAAAGAAACTGGTTAATATATTTATCCGCCAAAATCCTCTTATGTAGTTACACCAATACAAAGCCAATGGCGTAACTCACAGTGGTAAACCGTCAATAATTAACGAATCCACACTTAAATTCCTAGTCACACACCTGGTGCACAATGAGGAATCAAACCAGGGACTCATTAACTGGTGTCCATTTGCTATTGCCAGTTATGCCATTTTCCTTCCACTAGCTTAACTACACAAGATTTTAGTCATAGTGTACAACTGTTTAGTATACTAAACACTAAAGTGTTCTGTTTAATACACAATGGTTAAAATCCTGTTGCATAGTTATGTTCTACTAAACAGGGAAAAGCAACTTCAGCAGGTCCAGAGGCCACATATCTCAAAAAATGGAGAGGGGTTATTTTGTAAATAACAAAATCTTAAGTGCTCAAAAGTCCATTTCTGCTTTTGAAGAATGGTCATTTGGGGTGTTAAATACTGCAAGGAGCCCCCACAACCTATTTACATGGTGAACTTCAGCCTCTGAAGGTTTTCAGGAGTGGCACATCACAGGATAGAATTCAGAGGCACGCTGCCTCTAATGTGCATTATGTGCCATCAAATCAGATCTAATATGGGAACCCTAACAAGAGTTTCAAGGTGAGATATTTAAAGAGTGGTTTTACCAGTGTCCCTATCAGTATGTTTCCTTAGCCAAGCAGTGATTCAAACCCAGGTCTGAGACCTGCTCCGTCAATCTATTCACCACTAGAAATCATGTACAACTAGCATGACTAGCAACATGCTAATGAACTTATCCTTAAAAACACTGACCTATGCTCGCAGGTTTTGTTCCAAATTAGGCTTCAGTTTCTCATAAAACAATGAACAATTGGTGCGTGGGTCCATAACATATATCAAGCTTCATACTGCACTACATAATGCACTTACACAGAAATCATGCACAGGAAATTTCTCATTGAATGAAGCTGCTGTTGTTATGTGCTGTTAAGTCACTTCTAACTTACAGTAACTCTAATAGAACTTTTTTAGGTATGTGAGATGTTCAAGGAGTGGTTCATCACTAACACTCCCAGTGAGTTTTCATGGCCAACAGGGGATTTGAACCCATATCTTTTGAGTTCAGTCTGATACTTTTCTCTACTTACACCATGCTAGCTATTCCTTATGTGACATTATCTTAATATTTAAGAGTACAACTAACTTCATGAGAGCTGTCAGTTTGCTCCACTTTTACAAAATAAAAATCTTATTAACATATAAAGTTACTTGTCATAAAATGCACCTTGTGACATACAAATGAATAACCAAGAACAAAACTATTCATGTCTGCATTACTATAAATTTGGCCATAGATACTATCACCAATACTCTAATCCAAACCCAAAAACCCACCAGATTGCTAGGAAGTGAGCCCAGAGTGGAATAATGATTGCAAAATTGCCAAGTTTGGCAGCCACACAACAACATAATAGTTTCACAACAATGTGAACAAATGCTTTTATTTCATTGTTTTATATTTCAGGAATATGCCAACTAACCCCAAGCAGTGGGAAAATCATTTGCTTGAGAGTCAAATATACCTACTATTAAAGATCAAAGCACCCAACTTCATGGCTCTTTTTCTTCAATAAAAAAAAATCACTGCTTTAATGTAACAAGTACGCTATTTAAAATAAAGACCACATAATGCATTAAAATGACAAGCTATTAGTATTAGTGGATGCATCCACTATTTCTACCAACTTCTGAAAGGAAGGAGGAAAGCTCAGCACTATTAAAAAAAAAAGAAATTAGCACCCATAAGAATCAGGCTGTCATTTGGTTAAGTTGTATACTACATAAAGAAGCATTTAAATCTTTTAATAAAAAGTAACATTTTCTTTCTTTGAATAGAAAGTGACATGAAGTGACAAATGCAGGCATCCATACACCTTGTACATCTAGAACCCAGAACAAGGAGAATATAAATTGCATTACATACATAAAGCCAAATATATTTTGCAGAGTCCTTTGCAGTTTCCCTGACAGCTGTAAAAGAGCCATTACTGTAAACAGAAGAGCAGATTACAGCAAGTTTTGCTATATCAGAGCTTCCATACAGTAAAAAGATTATGTTGCTGATCAGATACATAGTGCTTCACATTTGAGTAGTACTCTTGCAAGGATGTACAGAAGATTACAAAGGAAGTATCTGACCAGGCTGGATAAAAATCAATGATTTTTTTAAAAAAATCAAATTGATTTAAATCACAATTTAAACAGTGATTTAATTTTTAAAAAAATAATTTAAATCATCAAAAAAATCTTGTTTGTTTGTTTGTTTAAATCAATTTGATTGAAATAGAATCCACAATGTCCCTGACAGAGCTGAACATTATGTGGACCTCGTAATTGATAGACAGGATGGGCAGGCAGCTTGTCTGCCACCTAGATCCGACCCCCTCTTTCAGTAAGGCTGCAGGAATAGGAATTCAAAGCAATGCAACAGTTTCCGACATGGAGAGGATAATCTTTAGATGGAAAAGAGAATTATACCAGGGAAGGCACAGAGAAAAGTGACAGAAGCAGAGAGGAAATTAGGATTATGACAGAAGGGGAAAGAAAAGAGAAAAATGTTAGAGAAGAAACTGGCAAGAAATTCTATATTTAAGAGACAGAAAGAAAAGTAAAGCAGAGGAGAAATATCATAAGGAATATACAGAAGCATTTGAAATTAGGGGAATGCATCTAGGGTAGAAGCACACATGAACACATACCAGTTGTGCCCTATCCAGACTGAAGGGAAAAGCAGCTAATTTTACACAGTACATCTGAGAAATCAAAAAGAAACTGGCTCTCATGATTCAGTAATATACCACTTCTGATAAACTTCTGATATACCACTTCTGATAAACTGATTGTTTTATTCTTGAAACATGATAGATGCACACACCATTGGCACAGGTAGACCTAGGAATTTTCTCTCAAGCTGGCTCTACTATTCTGAAGATACTACATTTTATCCCTCTTGAAAGCACAGTATTTTGTCCACAGAATAGTACAAATTCACCATTAACATTCCTACTGCAAAATACTGTGAATAATGCCTTCTCAATTTAGATATCATTTGACTGCCCCTTTTAAAACTTCACTAGACCACAGCCCTCATTTCTCCTAGACTAAGCAAGATTTTCCCTTGCTTTATCTGAATCCCAATGGTCGACACTTTGATGCTAAACAATGGTCTATTCAAACTGCAAGTAAATACAGTCTGCTCCTCACTTCTTTTTCCTAACAAAACAAAGCAATAATTGGCCAGAGACACCCATTTCTCAAGGCACCTATGAGATTCAAAGCATTATATATCCCATGTCACCATACCACTGTTTAGGCTTTTAGCTCCCAACTAAATATTGAGCTAATTAAATGTTGGAAAGATGTGTGCAAAGCCATTAAGTGGAAACTATCACTTATTTCTAGGCTACCTAGATGATATTTTACATTTCTTTTGTTATATACCCTGCTTAATTCATTCATCCTCTTCCTTCTTCATTTTTATAAAGACTTACTAGCTTGCGACCTGGAAGTTTGTTGTTTAGAAATATGCTAAAGTAATTCTCTCATTTGAACACTAGTGTTAATCAAAAGACTTTAAGTTGAATGTGCTTCTTTAAAACAAGAAGGAGAACAGACACATTCTTCTCACAGTTATCAGACAATCACCTGGTACTTCGCCGCTACCGACACTCTACTTTATATTCCCAGAGGCATTGTAGTTTCTCTTCTTCTCTGACTAGGCAGGAAATAATCACATAGTGGAACCAACATTCCCTCTAAGCTGCACGGGTGCACAGCTGCACAATGCTGTATTGGTGCCACACACCCGCAGTTAGTGTTGCCGCTCATTTTGTTCCGGTTGCAGCCAGAACTCTGTGTGCATGGGCTGGGGTTTCTGCTCAGTGCTGGTGGAAAATTAGAGGGAACATTGAGTGGAACCTATATTTAGGAAAGGAGATTAGCCTAAAAGTAGCTTACTTCAGAAGGATGTTGCACAAAAAGGTCTCTGGCATAGCTACACAAGTGTCACAGCTGTGGGCGTGAGCCTAAATGAAAGGCAGTCACATCAACAGTAGCCTACAAAACACTCCTGTACCAGTATGATTTTTATAACTTAGATTGTTGAGGAGCATATTAAGAAAAAGAAGAAATAAAGCCAACTCTGGACTACTGCTAAAAGCTAATTACTAAGGTGAGACGATTTATACTCCCAGCCCCTGATGAAACTCTACTGGTTATTTAACAAATATGGTCAAGCCATATATCCTAAACTATACTATAATGCAAGAAATAAATCTCCAGTCAATAACAGAATAGGATAGGGAAGGGAAGGGAAGGCACAGTATAAAAAACAGAGAGGAAGCTTAGAGTACTTGCAATGGCTTTTCAATAACAAGACTGTTGTACAGTAGGGTCCCCATATGCACAGGGATCCATTCCATGAGTTAATGTCTTTAATCACTATTGTATTGTTCAAGAGTGTGTGGCAAATCAGCCAACACAGGCCTGCATCCTCTTGTGGAGCTCCACCTGAGCAGCAGAAATGACATCACTGACAGCATCTTTTCCAGTTTCAGAATACATGCAACCCCAATGCAGTGAGACAAAGACAGGTGCCTCCTGAAGTCAAAAAAATAAACTCTTTAATTAGTGGCAATTTTACCACTGTCACAGATGGAGCTCCCCAAAATATTGGCCTCTGTTTTCAAAAAGCTCTGGAATATAGTAACAATAAGTTTATTTTTCATCGAATGGAAGAGAAAACTGTGGCCTACAAAGTAGCAGATCCTTGAAAAATCATATTCCTGGAGATTTTGTTTGTGGTTTACACCTACCATCTGGTCAAAGGAGGAAAAGAATTTTAATACATCAATCATATTAGTAAATCATGTAAAGAATGTACCAAAATACAAAATGTACCAGATCATGCTCTCCTCAGAAGAGACAATCATAGTTTCTTTAAAAAAAAAGCTAAAATAAATCTTACCAAACGCCTGGAAAATTCTTTATTTTCAGAAAGGAATCCATACCCCGGGTGGACCTTTAAAAATAAAAGCCAAGAATAGATTTCGTAACTTCAGATATCTGGAAGCTTGATACAGACAATATCTCCACTCTAATTAAAATGTATGTATGTATGTATGTATGTATGTATGTATGTATGTATGTATGTTCTCAAGTGAGTAGATCCTGTCAAAATATCCTTTATACCACTTAGTATCTCAGACAAAGGATTATAAATCACGACTTGCTGATGTACAGCTTGGGAACTTACTTTTACAAAGTAATTACAGTAACAATTCCAGACCCACAAAAAGGTCTGTTAATGTTGCAATGATTTAAATAATAATAATAATAATTACATTCCCATTACCTCAAATCAAGAGAGAGTTTCTTTTAGTAATGTATAGCACAAGGCCCCACACAAATCATGTGATATTCCTCCTTCATCACTTTGTGAGGCCATACCCCACATCAATATTAGAAAATTGTAAAAAGGTACACTTTCACTGCAAGGGAGTGAAGTTGTTGTTTATTAAGTTATAATTATAATGTAACTTAGATAAATCTTTATTAGTGGGAAGATGTTCTAATTACAAGCTGATTGTTATTTTATAATTAGCCAGCTCCAAGCTCTGGGCAGAAATAAGCACATTTTTGAGTCAGAGTTTTCTTTCCAGTTCTAATAACAACATAAAAATTACTTTATCTAATACAAATCTACTACGGGCCTGGCTTAAATGTGCATATTCCTTTTCTTTTTAAAATTAAAAAAAATCAAAAAATAAATAAATTAAAGGCTACCTTTACATCCTGAGAGTCACATATAAACCCAGTCATTAGCAGTTCCCACATTACCAGCTCAGGGGGAAATTCTCCCCTTCTATTTTATTTCAATTCACATCAGAGAGTTCTGAAAGCAATTTCTTATAACATCTCTCAGTGTTGTCTACTTCCCACTCAGTTTCAGATTTGGCTTTTTTAACAGCTCTACACGCTCTTTTCTCCAAAAGATATTCTTAATCCTAATTTTCATGTTCATAACTACAAAATTCCTACAAAATCTATTTCTTCAAAAAGAACAGAATACAAAATCTGAAACTAGGGATAAGAAGTCATATACCACAATGCCAAAATAATAAATCCAGTATGCAACTCCCTTCACTACAGTTGACGTGATATATAATTACAGAGCACAGTAATGTGAAAAAGCATCACTTTCATAATTTCTAATGCTACGCAAACTCAAAACTGAACAAAAATACATGCCAGAATAAAGATGAAAGCCTGAACTATTTCTATTCCCATTAAGTCCTCTCAACTAACAATGTAAACATCTGCAACGTCTGTTACCTAATTAATGTTGTTTGCCATTTTTCCCTTCCCCCTCCTTCCTTTCCAAATGCACCATACTGAAACATTTATTTCAAAAGAAATGATAATGCTAATTGAGACACTCCAGGGTAATTGCTAGTGTTGACCAACTCCCGTCCATCGAATTTTATTTAAAGATGCTTTTGCATTCAGTTGTTCTGAAGACCGTATTTGCATCTCCTGATGCACAACAAAAAAGTATTCTTTCTATCCTTTTTAAAATACCAGTCATTCTTGTTAAACTTTGAATCTCTGGGTTTAGGCAAGGAGACAAAAGAGAGGGAAATTACTTCCACATACTTATCTAGCCTAATGCATTTTGTCAGCAACATGAAATACTGAAAAATAATTACTAGATGCACCATTTACTTTTACTCAGGTTATCAACTATGTGCAAATTTTCACATATGCCACCTTCAAAATTAAAACAAAATCACCAGTATATTATAAAAAACATCAGAAAGAAGAGGATATGGCACTGAAAGGGTTAGTGCTCTAAACTAATTGGGATTTTTTTCCCCCCAGCAAATTTGGAAATGAACTGAAGCTGCTCCCTGGTGTGAAAGCTGAATCCAGCAGCCACCTGCAGGATCAGCAACCGGCACTGCCAGATGCTACAAAAGCCTTTGATTTCCAGTAGCGATTTCGGCCACATTTAACTCATGTGACATGAACTAAACTGGAATAGCATATTCAATCATTCTCCCCCTTGCTTTTTTTTTATCTTTAAATACAAACTCTAGCTTCTTTGCTTTCTATATATGAAACAGCTGCAGAGAAGAGACTCATTCAGACTCACAGCTTGGGCCCGGGTTTTTTTAATGGCTTCCAAGATAGCATCCATGTTGAGGTAGCTTTTACTAGTGGGAGCTGGGCCAACACAGACGGCTTCATCCGCCATTTTCACATGGACCTGAAAAGACAAAATGTCTACATTTTAACACACATGCATCAGCAAGTAAGTTACCATCACCTCCCTTAACTATTATTAAGGAACAAAAAAAAAAACCTCTTGACGTAATTCACATATTAATATACTACTGAAAATAATCTAGAGTGCTAATAGAGAAAAATGTACATGGGAGGGGGGAAGCAAGCAATATAAGACAGAAAAGGGGGAAGCAGTTGGTATGATGAACACAGACACACACACCGATGCATGCAAGGACTTGTGACACTAGATTTCATTTTATGCCAAGTGTGGTTTTACAAAGAGATACAAATCTGAATAGGTTACACTGATAATCTATATGTAAATTCAGAGCCTGAAACTACTTTGTTAAATGTAACGGGCAGCCTAATATCTTGCTACTTAACAACAAACATTCACCGCAGTTCCATCTAAGCAGGCTCCCCAGGAAGTTGGTGATAATTAGAGTGAATTGAATGAAGGGATGCAGTGAGTGTCCCTGCACAGCATCAGGTCAGGAACATGCACAAATTAAAGCCTATGACTAAAGAGTTCAATATCACTCCATGTGAACCAGAAAATCTTGACAAAAATTTAAGTAGGCTTAGGTTCCACAATTCAGTCTCATCTCTATTCACATGGTCAGTTGTCAAATACACTTTTCATAGCAATCTAAGCTGTAAGCCATAGCCAAAGAAAGTTGCCTACAATTCAATATTTTGTAGGGCACATGTTCTAGAGGAAGCATCTAAAAGAGCTAGACTTTGGCATAATTTAAGGATGTTCAGTTAATCTCTTAGAGAGACGAAAAAGTGGTATAAGGCACCTGTCATACTAATAACTAGGAATGAAATAAAGGTGTTGTTTTTTTAAATACACACTTTGTAATAATATTTATATAAATACAAACAGCGAGGGAAGCAGTGTTTTCCTTTCCTAGAGTAGTAATACAAGACAAACAGACAGACAGACAGACAGACAGACTGACTGACTGAATAAATAAATAAATAAACAAATAAATAAATAAATAAGAGAAGTTAATATAACGTTTAACAGAATTTCTTTCTATAAACCCTGTTTCCCCGAAAATAAGACCTAACCTGAAAATAAGCCCTAGTATGATTTTTCAGGATGCTCATAATATAAGCCCTACCCCAAAAATAAGCCCCAGTTAAGTGAAACCCTGCCCTCCACCATTGTGCAGCAACCAGAAGAAAATGACATGACTGTATTTGAATAAATGTAGATTGTTGTACATGAAGAAAATAAAACATCCCCTGAAAATAAGCCCTAATGCATTTTTGGAGCAAAAATTAATATAAGACCCTGTCTGATTTTCGGGGAAACACGGTACAGTACTACTAAAAATATTTGTGAGGGGCTCAGATACAAAGAAGTCCAACATTCAAAGATCAGAGTAGTATGAAAGATAGAGGAAAGCTTCAGACCAGTAAGCTCAGACCTTAAAAAATAGGCAGAAATGTAGCCATAGAATTTAGATTATAAATATTCAAGCTTTCTTTTCATTATAGTCTAGATGTCAAAGGCAGTTTACCAGTCTCTATCCAGGAAATAAGATATATGGAACAATTCTACAATCATAACCTATTAAGAGTTAATCAGGTATATAGCCTGTGGACCTACCAAGATCTCACGAAATCAAAAAATTCTAATAAAGCAAATTAAAGTGGTGTGTATCCATGTTCTCTGAAAAGAGATGAGGAAAGTGAGAGCAAGATGATCTTCTAACCAATATTCTGCAGAATATTGTCTTGAATAGGCACACCAGCTTTTACTGTAATACAGCAACTTGAAAGATGTGCAGTGCAGTGTGATCTTTCCTGGATGCCTGGCAAGAATTAATGGGATTTGACCCACTGTAGCATATGTATACATATGCATGACAAACAGTCAAGCAAGTTAATGTGAATAAAAAGCAATTCCTGAGTTATTCAATTCTAGGCCATTTAGGGCTTCAAATTCCAAAGCTGACATTTTCACTTGAGCTCAAGAACAAACTGGTACCTAGCAAAGTTCATACAAAACGTGCAAAATAAGATTCAAGTGCCTATGTAATGTAGCACTAAAGTCAAATCTTTTATTTAAAAACTTTTAAGAGAGTAGGCATAATTGCTGATTTCCTAGAGGGACAGCATCCCACAACACCTCAAACACATCGCCATCAGCACAGGGAATTCCCCCACACAGAGAGAATATAATGGCATGGCCGTTCATATAACCAAAAACAGGTTTTAAAAAAAAACCAGCACTATATAGAGTGATTTAAAATAAATAACCTTACAATGGGTATTTAAAAAGAAACGATTCCTCAAAGAAAAGTACAAGTTTCCCCTGTAATTACAATAAGGTCATGTAGTTGGAAAAATTTGAACTGAGTTGCATCGCGCTAAACCTGGAATATTTGGAGGAGTATACTGAAATGTAGTTGTACCCCTTCTTTAAATCCTTAATTCAATAAATACATTACTGAATCCCCACATAATTTAAAAACTTGTCTGAAAAAGGAAGGTCTTTGTCTGAAGACAGAAGGACAAGAGGAAGGGAACCAACCTGACTTCTCGGTGGGGTTCATTGCACAACCTGGCAACAGCCACTGAAAAGGCCCTCTCTTTTGTCCTCGCCAAACAAGCCTGTGAGGGTAGTGGGACTGAGAGAAGAGCCTCTCCTGAAGATCTTAAAAGCCAAGGCGACTCATATGGGATGATATAGATAGCCTAGACTCAAACTGTATAGAACTTTATAGGTCGTAACCAGCGCCTTGATTTGGATCAGGAAACAGATCAGCAGCCAGTGAAACTATTGCAACAGGGCATTATATGCTCCTTGTAACCAGTTCCAGTCAACAGCTGAGCAGGGAGACTTGTCATCTTGCCTCCTCGCCAGAGTGGTTGGCTGCTCAGGGAAGCAGGAAGGAGCTGGCTGGGATACTTCCGCATTTAGCCGCATGTACCACACAGCAACCGGTAATTGGACCTGCTGGTTCAGGGGGGAGGAACTGGCCTTCCCAGGCATATGTGGTGCTGATATTCATATTTGTATCCATGTCTAATTGGCTTACAGTGTTTTGATTGCTTTTGGAAATTTTGAACCAAATTTGAAACTGCTTTGAACTTTATTTTCTTTCTGAATTTTTGCAACACCTTCAATAAAATAAAGAAATATTCACAGTAGTTTAGTTATTTTGATTGAGGACTTTGTTAGTACTAAATTGGGGCCTTACCTTGGTAAGCTACGGGCTTCATTTCCATTTGAGGGTACATTTTGGTTTCCTATGTGGCATGGTTGGTATGTAAAGACTTTTTGTATTCCCTGGAGCACTCATGAGTCAGGGTGGCTCAGAGTGTTGGGAAGGGACTAGAAAGGAAGATTTTCTCCAGCCAACAACATATTGACCCCAAGGGAATCCTTTTTGAAAAGAAATGGAAAACTCACTGCCCACCAACTCATCCTCAATTATTTACATGATTAAAGAAAATTTATTTCTAATCATTCTGGTCAAAATCCTCTTACATAACTACTCAAATGGCATTACCTTTGAAGGCAAACTGTCCCAAGTTAAGAAATCAGCATAGACATTATCAGTTGCACACTGAGTCACACAGCTTGGTATGCAAGAGTTAACACCTATGGAGGTTTTTTAACTTGAGGCAAATCTCTTCCAAAAGTTGCACCATTTGTGTTACGCTGAAGTAACTAGGCAAGAAGATTTTGGCCACTGAGTCTCATCTGCAGGACAGCTTTCCAAATTATACCTGGTGTCATCTCACTCTAAGTTCTAAGTGGCAGCTCAGCTCAACATAAATATGTTTACATAACTGAAATACATTTTATTATACTGCTTTTTAATTAATTTATGCTGCTTATTAATTGCTTTTTACAAATTTATACTACTTATTAATTGCCTTGATGCTTGGGAAGAAGTGTGAAGAAGAAAAAATAAATAAGCACAACTTCTAAAAGGATCTTTTTAGAAGCTCTACAAATCCATCTATTATCTTGCAAAACAATTCTGTTGAAGGCCATGGAAAATGAGAAAAATATGTGACAGCCCCCAAATAGTTTTTTTTTCTTGTAACTTAAAAATAACACCCAGAAAACAAAATTTGATCAGCTGCTTACTTCACATTGTCAGAGCCACCCACCTGCACTGATTTCACAGAGCCCTTTTTGTACTTCAGATAGCTGAAGATGTTTTCCATCTGGCAGATACCACGTACATGAATGTAAATTCCTAATTAAAAGCAAACACACAACATGGCACAGAAATCCCTCAAGAGAGATGGGTACCTAGGATGACCCACTGTCCAGGTTATGCAAAATAGGTCAACCCTTTGTACCTTTAGGTCTTAAGGCACTGATTCTGATGTCTCTGCAGGACACAATCACACTCCACAGCAGTCTTTCCTCTTCTACTTTTATTTCCCAATCCTTCTTCCCAAATCAAGTGCATCACTGCCTTATGAGTTATACAGAAAATCTGTTTCAGACATTAGCTGGAATCTTGAATATTTACACAAAGGAACCTAATTAAACTAGCCTTCCTCTCTTCCTATTTTTTTTAGTGCAAATCAATATTACAAAGCAATGAATGATGTTTCAGTGTAAAGTGGATTCACTCAATTGACCCAAACAGCATAATACAGCTCAGCAAGACAAACTACAATTAGCTTGTCCCATAAAATGAGGGTAATGAGCAAATCCTTTGTATGGTTGCTTCTCACTCTCTTACACACAAAGGCACGGCAAAGTCCTGAATTAAAAATCAATTGAATGCAAATTATCTTTGAATCCACTGTTTCAGCTGTTAACTGAAGAAAGTGGTATACTGCCAAGCCTTGCACAGGCAGACAAATCTAAATATATTTAGACATATAATGTACACTATTGCAGAACTTTTGAGATCAATAAGATTACACAGAGGCATCAGCTCAGAGAGATGGAGGTGTTGGCTCATATTTAATGGCCACACGGAAATCGCCATGTAGCCTAAAGCTCAATCATGACATGTTTCTTTGAGAAAATTCAAAAAGGACAAAATTAACATTATAAATCATGGCAGGCCGCAGAAAAACACCAATTGTTTCTTAGCCACAGGGAAGTCTGAAAGGTGCAAAAGCCTCCTTTTCCTGCTTTGATCTAAAGAAATAATAATTAAGTGACTAATGATAAAGACAAGTAAGAGCAGACAGAAACATTTCTGAAACTCTGGAACAAAAGTTCTCAAACTAGTGTCTGTGAATTCCATCCAGGTGCTCCATAGAAATGTGGTGGAGCAGGGAAGAAAATCTTTATTTAACTTTTCATTCAGATTATGCATATGCACTAATTTGAAGAACAAACATTAAAAGGTTTGTGGTCCAATAAAGCTCCCTTAAATTTTCAAATGGTTATAGAGAGATGAGGGAAGTTTAAAAACCAGTGGTCTAGTTCCATGTTGTGCTATTAAGGTAATGATAAAGAAGAAATCAAGAAAGAGCCTTGACCTTACTTCAAAGTTCTAAGGCTAAATCTAATGTTAGTTGTACCTAAAGGAGACCCACTGAAATCAATGGGGCTTTAAGTTATTTGTTACTAACAAGTTTGATTCTTCTGAATCAGTCTACCCAATATAAGGCTAAAATTGAATGAAGCCACCGAAAAAAGCATATCTATGAAGATGTCCTCCATTTGGCTCCAAAGTAGAGTGTCTATTTATCTGGATTTTGCTCAACGTGCCCTCCAATTAGTATACCATTCTCCTAGCAGCTCAGTTGCAGATCCATCTGAGCCAGAGGCCAGGTTAAACAAAGCATGACACTGGCAACAGCACAGCACCATGGCTGTCTCTGAGGTCAGTGAGGTTATGATTTGTGCCTAGACTCCACCTCCATTTCCTAGTTTCCCCCATCCCCCCGTTTCTTATCCTCTCCTTCTCCCCCACATATCTAAGGCATCCAGAAATCTGGATTTGGAGTAAGCTATCCTTTTAGACTCTTGTCCCCCACAATTTGTCCAGAATTTACATAACAAAAACATGATGGTAGCAATGCAGTTTTCTTTACCCCCAAAAAAAAAAAAGATATTCCCTTGAATCTTGCTTTAACAGTCTATTGCTTCTCATGCCGGTGTGCTGCATCTGCTTCAACTTCCCTTCTCTCCTACCTAGAGGAAATGTCTTCATCCTCACTTCCTCCTGAAGCAATGCCATTAGATTTCTTTTTTTTTCTTTTTAAAAGGTGTTCTATTTCTCCTTGTCCTCCTTAGCTATAGCTCTGCATGCATGTCATGCTGGAGTGCCTCCTTTCCCTCTCCATCGACACAGAGTGCATTTTCCTTTTACTTGTTAAAGCATTTTGATTTCTCCTATTTGAGTTTGTTGCTGTGGCAGTGTCTCTCAGACTGGAATGCCTCTGAATCCTCCTAATGTCAGAGAAGAAGGAGCAGGAACAGGAGCTCAGTGTGACAGCCATAGCAACAAACTCTGGGAAAGCAGTCAAGGAGAAACAGGAGGGCTTTTCAGAAGAGAAGAGAAGAGAAGAGAAGAGAAGAGAAGAGAAGAGAAGAGAAGAGAAGAGAAGAGAAGAGAGGGAGCTAAGAGATAAGAGTCAGGAACAGGAGATTGTTAAGGAATTTGGAATAATGGACATTATAATGATGGGACAAGTAATGTCCCATAACTATCCATTTCCCCCTCTCCGAGATCGGCCCTTGATATTATGATAAGATAAAGCATGTCGTCAAAGGGTATTTAGCAATTGGGTGTGCATCATTTGTTGGGTGGTTTGGTTTGCTGGCTGAGTGTGGTGTGAGGAAAAATTGAGTGTGACCTTAATTAAAAATAATAATAAACTTCCTCTTATTATGCAGCAGATAAAAATGGTACTGGCGGGAATCTACAGAGCAGACTGAACTACAGTCTCCCTTAGTAGATCACCCCTTATTTGTTAGTTTACTTCAGCTAGCACTTATTTGTTTCAATACATTCTCTCAGAAACTCTGATATGAGTATGAATAAAAGGTTTAACTTTACTCACAGTTCTTATATAAAAACAAACGTATTTTGTGGAAATGTTAACTTGTTACATTACTGAGCTTAACTGCTTAATTTACTTCATTATTAACTAACTGACTGGTAATATTGCTGACAGAACGCTTCACTCTAACTGCTCACTTCTGACCCCATAACTCACACACGCTAACAGAACACTGACTGAATCTTGACTGGAAAAAAGGCGGGAAAAAGAATCTGAGGTAGAGTGAGAAACAACTGGCTGTTACTGAGTTGACTGACATTCACTGCAGCTCCCTCCCAGCCAAAACCTCTCAAAGGCGTAATATGTAATATATGCAACATATTTCCTATACTAATGCTTCATATTGATGTGCTTCATTTAGGAGCTCACCCTTTCTCTTCTGTGAGTTTTATGCATCCTGGACTGTTTTCAAGGGATCTTCAAAGGTTCTGGTTCACTTATGCCTATATCTAGTAGCACCTGGTCTAGTCATAATGCTTGCATGCTTCTGTAACGGATACCCTGTTTCCCCGAAAATAAGACCTAACCTGAAAATAAGCCCTAGTATGATTTTTCAGGATACTCGTAATATAAGCCCTACCCCAAAAATAAGCCCCAGTTAAGTGAAACCCCACCCTCCACCAGCAACCAGAAGAAGATGACATGACTGTATTTGAATAAACGTAGATTGTTGTACATGAAAAAAATGAAACATCCCCTGAAAATAAGCCCTAATGCGTTTTTTGGAGCAAAAATTAATATAAGACCCTGTCTTATTTTCGGGAAAACACGGTATATACTCCACTTCCATGGAAAATAATGTTACTGTTGCTTGCTTTTGCTTTGCCCAGCAAAAGGACACATGTCTACTGACTAACTTATGATCAGTGGTGTCAGCAGCTCAGCGAGGATCTGCATATCTCACAAGTCTCAGTTGCTGACAGTCTTAGTTTCAGATGTGCAGTGCCCTTCAGATAGTTTGGCACTCCTTTGACTGCTTCTCAGTCTTTTGTTTGTTTGTTTGTTTGTTTGTTTTCAGACTGGTCCTTCTGCACTAGTATCCCACTGCTGATACATCTATTACATTTAGTATTGTAACAGTACTTAAGTATAGAAAAATTCCTATTGTTTTTTTATGCTTCCCATACTTAGACTACAGTCGGCTCTTGTGGTGTACTTGCGGTATCCTACTTCCATTGGTGCAGTTGTTGGGAGACATCTTTCAGGCCTATAGAAGGTCTTCAATCTTTTGTTTTGGGCTCAGTAAGAAAGATTATATTACTCTCATTCAATCTGAACACTGAAGTAGCAAGCAATGTTTCCTAGATATTTCACTTCTATTTCTCTATTTAGGTGATTTACTCACACTTATCTAGGATTTTGAAGGTCAAAATTAGATAATGCATATGGTGGGACGTGGTGGCGCTGTGGGTTAAACCGCAGAAGCCTCTGTGCTGTAAGGTCAGAAGACCAGCAGTCATAAGATCGAATCCACGCGACAGAGTGAGCTCCCGTCGCTTGTCCCAGCTCCTGCCAACCTAGCAGTTCGAAAGCATGCAAATGCAAGTAGATAAATAGGTACCACCATGGTGGGAAGGTAACGGCGTTCCGTGTCTAGTCGCATTGGCAACGTGACCACGGAAACTGTCTACAGACAAAACGCTGGCTCTACGGCTTGGAAACGGGGATGAGCACTGCGCCCTAGAGTCAGACACGACTGGACTAAATGTCAAGGGGAACCTTTATCTAGGATTTTAAAGGTCAAAATTAGATAATGCATATAGGTCCATCTGTTGTTTCTCAATCTGATGCACAGACATGAGTCTGCTTTGCCTTATTCAAAACTTCTATCAAGATTCAGTTTAGCTCTTCATTCCACAATCTCATAAATTGTTTCACTCCATATACTGCACGCTCTCCAGCAGTTTGTATACTAGCTTCTTCTGTCTTGTAATTCCACATCTGGGTGGTTGCTGCATGTACGTATGTTCTTGTATCTTATAATGCACAAAGGCTGTCTCCATGTCTAGATGCTCTACCTTCGTCTCTCTATTGGCTGAAACACTTACAAATGTTCTGACTGCAGTGTGCTTGACTGCTGGAGCAAAGGTTTGGTCATAGTCTTTAACATATTTCTGGGAGTGCCTTTTGGCAACTGGTCTTGCCTTGTACCTCTGGATCTTGCTTCTTCAAGATCCACTTGCACCCTATGATTTTTCTTCTACGTCAGTTTCCAAGTGTCATTCTGTAAAGAGTGTCCATCATGTCTTTGGTTGCTTCTTTCCACTTCTCAGCCTCTTCTTTGAGTAAGTCATAAAACTATTCCTATAATATAAGCTCAGGGAGTTTAGATTTCTTTGCAAGGTACGACAGTCCTGGTGCTAGTATGCATTTCCTGGAACAGGTTGACTGTCTTAGTGCTTTCTCTGTAGCCCCTTCTGGTTCTGTAATTTCATCTAGATCTGTATCCTCTTCCAGTTTTGAAGCTTCATTTCGATCTGCACTCCCTTCTGGCTCAGACTCCTCATTTTCCCATGCTGGCATATAAACCTATAGACTCTCTGACCTCTATGCGGTACATCAGCTCCACCATTTCTTCCTCTGTCTTCTTCCTTCATCTGGTCTACTTGAAAGGATGCTAACTTCTGTTGGTGTGGGTTCTCTCCTTCATCGAAACAGACAGTTCTGCTGACTTTAATTTTCTCTGTTTTGGGATCAGTGACTCTGCATCCCTTTGTCTTTGTGAAATATGTCAGTAGATTTCCTTCTTGAATTTGGATGTCTTCTGCTCCGGGTTCTCATTGGAGACCTTTGAGCCAAACACCCTCAAGTGAGGCACACTCTATGTGCTCTCATATCAGAATTCATATAGTGTCTTGTTTGTTGCCTTAGTTGGTAGGCAGTTTTGTAGATAGGTGGCTATAGATACTGCTTTTCCTCTGTATTTTGCTGGTGCCTTTGAATCTTGCAGCATACATCTCACCATTTCTACAAGTATATTCTTCCTCTGTGCAATACCATTCTGTCGTGGATTGTAGACCACTAAGGTTTTATGTTTAATTCCTTCATCTACCTCAAATTGAACTACGTGTCCTCTATGAGTAACTTTGCTCATTGATGTAAGTCCAGTTGATATTTTGAAAATGTAATACATCTTACCTTGCAGCTTTGTGTTCAAATGTAAGCTTCTTCTCAGCAATAGCTGTAGCTGAGAAGAGAACCACTTGTCACAATCTTCAGCAGAGTTAGAAAGATTAGAAAATCTTTTCTCTGGAGACAGAGAAAAGATTCCATTCAGAATCCCCAAAAGCTGTAGTTTCTCTCTGTGAGCCTGGCCAGGAGTAGCTTTTGAAGTTTTTTTTCTTTCCTGTGTTAGAGGCTTCTCTATCCACTGAATTATAGGGGGCGGGCATTTATCTTTATAAAGTTAATATAAATCTTTTTGCAATGCCAAAGACACAGAGAGTCCATTTATGCTGGCCAGTGGTCAATGTCAAAAAAGCAAGCAAATACTTTATAAGTACCTAAGCATCGACAAATATCAGAATGATCCCATAAAAATTCATACAAGTAATAACTTCACTCCAAAACAAGCCTATAACAGGACATGACCATTGCATAGACCAAAAAGATGCATCAGGAGAATTAAAACAACACCACTTAGACAATGTGCTTATTCAGTCATTCTGAAATCTAGTATCATCAACATGGATAAAAGGAACCGCTAATCCCATCCCCACTTCTCATCATTTTGCTCACATGAATAGCAACATATCTGAAGAGAAGAATCCTGCTCATGTGCAGACTCCTACATGTGAGCAAAGAAACAAAAAGAACTCCATAACAATACTTAGCTGGTACTTAGCACAGTGCAGGTAGATCAATCACCTGGAAGATCACAGTCCTGCACTGTGTTTCCCATTAATGGAAATACAACTCTTCTCTCTGAACCACTGTCACTTTGTCTACTACCTACACCATCACTTGGTCATTCATAACTATCACCACTACGGGGTGACAGAACCCACCACAGGAATATGTATATATAGAAGACATGTATTTGCACTCCTTGTGTCTGAAGCAGTGGATTTTGATCAACAAAAGCTTGTTGTTTAGTCGTTAAGTCGTGTCCGACTCTTCGTGACCCCATGGACCAGAGCACACCAGGCCCTTCAGTCTTCCACTGCCTCACCTCCTGGCAAATAGAAGGGGAAGATATGGAGGCAGTGACAGATTTTACCTTCTTGGGCTCCCTGATCACTGCAGATGGTGACAGCAGCCACGAAATTAAAAGACGCCTGCTTCCTGGGAGGAAAGTGATGACAAACCTAGACAGCATCTTAAAAAGCAGAGACATCACCTTGCCGACAAAGGTCCGCATAGTCAAAGCTATGGTTTTTCCAGTAGTGATGTATGGAAGTGAGAGCTGGACCATAAAGAAGTCTGACCGCCGAAGAATTGATGCTTTTGAATTGTGGTGCTGGAGGAGACTCTTGAGAGTCCCCTGGACTGCAAGGAGAACAAACCTATCCATTTTGAAGGAAATCAACCCTGAGTGCTCACTGGAAGGACAGATCCTGAAGCTGAGGCTCCAATACTTTGGCCATCTCATGAGAAGAGAAGACTCCCTGGAAAAGACCCTGATGTTGGGAAAGAGTGAAGGCAAGAGGAGAAGGGGACGACAGAGGACGAGATGGTTGGACAGTGTCACCAAAGCTACCAACATGAATTTGACCCAACTCCAGGAGGCAGTGGAAGACAGGAGGGCCTGGTGTGCTCTGGTCCATGAGGTCACGAAGAGTCAGACACGACTTAACGACTAAACAACAACAATACCTGACTAGCCCAGTGGTTTTTCCTACTTTCTTCAGTTTAAGCTTGAGTTTTGCTATAAGAAGCTGATGATCAGAGCCACAGTAAGCTCCAGGTCTTGTTTTTGCTGCCTGTATAGAACTTCTCCATCTTTGGCTGCAGAGAATATAATCAATCTGATTTCGGTATTGCCCATCTGGTGAGGTCCATGTGTAGAGTCGCCTCTTGTGTTGTTGGAAAAGAGTGTTTGTGATGACCAGCTTGTTCTCTTGACAAAACTCTATTAGCCTTTGCCCTGCTTCGTTTTGAACTCCAAGGCCAAACTTACCTGTTGTTCCTTTTATCTCTAAAGTCCCTACTTTAGCATTCCAATCCCCTGTAATGAGAAGAACATCTTTCTTTGGTGTCAGTTCTAGAAGGTGTTGTAAGTCTTCATAGAATTGGTCAATTTCAGCCTCTTCAGCATGGGTGGTTGGTGCATAAACTTGGA
The DNA here is from genome assembly GCA_037013535.1 of Intellagama lesueurii. NCBI lineage: Eukaryota > Metazoa > Chordata > Lepidosauria > Squamata > Agamidae > Intellagama > Intellagama lesueurii. The sequence goes on from JBAJHW010000003.1 coordinate 106,997,136, forward strand.
TTACTGTGATGTTGAAAGATCTGCCTTGGATTCGTATTGAAATCATTCTATCATTTTTGAGATTATATCCCAGTACAGCTTTTCCCACTCTTTTGTTGACTATGAGGGCTACTCCATTTCTTCTACAGGATTCTTGCCCACAATAGTAGATATGATAATCGTCTGAATTGAATTCGCCCATTCCTGTCCATTTTAGTTCACTGACGCCCAGGATGTCAATGTTTATTCTTGCCATCTCCTGTTTGACCACATCCAACTTACCAAGGTTCATAGATGTTACATTCCAGGTTCCTATGCAGTATTTTTCTTTGCAGCATCGGACTTTCCTTTCACTTCCAGGCGCCTCCGCAGCTGAGCGTCCTTTCGGCTTTGGCCCAACCACAATAAATCTGTTAGCTTTTAACATCCTATAATGTTTTGCCATTTTTACTGCGGTAATTTTCTTTTCTTTTTCCCCTTTCAAGTTGCCAAGTCCTTAGATATCAATAATTTGTATGATTTCCTAACTCCAAGATAAGACCACTCTGTTATTAAAATTGAGCAACTCTTTAAAAGAAGATAAAACCAAAACAGTGCCATCTCCTTTTTCAATTTCAGCCAGTATCTAAAGGTATAAATTTGTGCACTGTTAAAGTCAACTTTCAAATGAAGAATAAAGCATTTAGTTGCCCTGAGAAGACCCAACGTAGTAAATATCTATTCTGGAGTATTCCAAATTAATTTTCTGGACAGAGCCCCATATTTGAACACTATTAACAGATTGTGCGATAACTTTAACTTTTTAAATTTTGAGGACAGAAGTCTAGCTAACATGTTAATAGTCAATTTTTAATGAATTTTCTCAGACATGGAAACTTGAAGATTTTATATATTCGATTTGCCCAATATATTGTATATATCTATTGACAAGAAACAGTAATTTAATATTTTCATAAACAAATTTCAGTTTGTCTTTTACTGCCAGTTAGTTACAGGTTTTCAGTAATCTCCTTGATCATCACTACATTCACAACAATGAAATTGCTATCAGCATCCTAAGTATTGTAAACTTTTGGATTGCTCTTTTGGGAACTACATAGTTGTCTCTACTACTTAAATCAGTTATTAGAGAATTACTATAAACGTTAAAGAATGCTGTAATAATATATCCTGTAATAAACATCCCTGATGGACACCTTGTGTGGTATGTATAAGACAAGATAGCAGATCTGAGAGATTCATCCTGACTTAGATTGTAGTGCCAGAATGGAGCTTTCACATCAGCATCAGTAGTCTTCTATGTATCAATTGCCATCAAATCTGACATTAGCCAAAGAAGACAGCTGAAGCAACAATTTCAAAGAGGCAAACTGGAACAAATAATTGAAGGTGCAATAGACTCAATTGGCTGTATAGCAAAATCTGAGGCTGAAATTACTTTCACCTAAAAGAGCAGTTCCCTCTGGGCTGCCTGGTGAAATTTTGGCATACAAGTATCATCAATCTCTCTATCTAAAAAGAGATACCAGAGAGAGAGAGAGGATGTCAGCCCAAAGAAGTTCACTGATATAATCTGCACGTTTGTGAATGGGGCCTTGCACTGTCATAGACAAGGAGGTCTGTAAGACAGCATGAACAAACAAGGAATGGGGAACCTTGAAGACAAGAAGGACAAAACACAACGGAAATGAAGAAAACTGGAAAAATGATGAAAAGACAATTGTATACAAGCCTATCAATAATATATGTGAAAGAAGGTTAAATTTACTCAGATAAATTCTATCTCTTGAAAGAGAATCAGAGAGGATGTTCTAAATGATGAAAACAAGCTGACTAGAAAAATATAAACCAAGCCCTTTGACTGTGCACAGTAAAAGCAGAAGCAGGTTTCCTACCAAAAAAAGTTCAAGCGATACAATGTCCTGAGGCGTTCCACCCAGGCACAAACTCATATGTGTGATGCATCATGATGAACAGCTGCATAGCATACAGATTTAATATTAATTTTTAGGAAACCTCACTCCTGAGTAACACTTAATTAGGACCATTAGATGTATACTTTGAATAAGGATCATTCAGTAAGACTGGTGTTCTATAGAACAGTGGCTCTTAGTATTTTATATCTTACAATATTTTATATCACCTGAACAAAGAACTTGCATCCCATCATTATTGAAATAAGAAGGGAAGAACTTTTATAAGTTTACAGATATTTTGTTATCATATTTATCACTTACAATAAATTTTAAGGATGCAAAACTGGCAATCGTTTTGTTGTGAATAAACACAAAAGAAGGTTGTTACCAGTTGAAAATTACAGCAATACTGTTATTGATTTTATTACTACAGTAACTGTGAAAGACAAAAATAGTAGATGATGAGAAAGACTGAATATCCAAAAATGGCTAATCCATAGTAGGCAGGATTGTTACAAGATAGCATACCACTTTTTGAAGAGGACATGAGGATATAAAAAGAGTGGATTTGTAGTAACTATTAGGAAAACCTGGCTTTAATTCAATTGCTACTCATAATTACAGTAGACATGCTGAATCAACAGGATTTACCAGGTGCCCACTTGTTTGTGGGACTAGCAACTCGAATTAGGGCCCTGGATCTCACATATCTTATTTTTCAGGGGGAGGGTCAGTGATACAGCTACCAACAGCTACAAGCCACTAGCACAGAAGAGATCCAGAATTCATTATATGCAAGGGGCACTCTTGTGCCTTCCTAGTGCACATGGCTGTGCACAGACGTCTGTTCACAGAATGTGTTCATGGAAGACGTTATCATCTATAAGAGAGTAGTCTCACTATTCTCTGAGATACATCTGCACAATCGAAACAAATGAACTAGAAAAGCTTGCCTATGTCTGAGAAGCATTTCCTACTATCACAGCAACACTTTTTCAGCCACTGCAATAGTACAGATTGTTCCCAGCTGGACTGCCTCATTGAAAAATTGCTGTTCATAAAAACATATGCCCAAAGACTACAGGACTGTTCATGTGCAAGTTGTACAAACCTTTTTCCTAAAATCTAAACTTTCAAAATTATGTACACGGAAAAAGATATATGTAGGTAAGATACGATATTTTTAGTACTACACACATGATAGTTCTAACTAAATCCTCTTTCCTGTTTGCAATTATTTTTTTCCTGCTTGCTAAATAAAGTCACATTCCCTGCTGATGGCAAATGATTGGTTTACCTATAACTCCAGGGAGCTTAACTATCAGTCCCTTTAAGAAGCTTTGACAGTTTAACCTGCTGAGCTCACAGCACCCATGGGAGGGCCTTACTTGCAAGTTTACTTCTGATGCTGCTGACCACTAATACTGACTCTACTGAAAATGGATTTCAATACCTCCTACAGCTTAACACTTTTTTGAGTATCACCCATGATGCTGCTTTAATTAAGTTAATACATGAAGGTCACAATTTTGCTGGAAGCTTTTAATAAATTTGGTAATGCTTACAATAATATTAAAAAGTGTGTGTTCACCCATACAGTAGCTCTGAGACAAGTTTTCCTACAGATATAATCCAGTCTGCTTGTGGATTTATGAAATATTTCAACTTCTTTAAAAACGTGAACTCAGTTATTAGTTCTACTTCCTAAAAACGTACACATTTCTAGCTTGATGTTTCATGACAGATATGAGAAGCATCTCTGCCCATGCTGGGCACAGAACGGTTACCTGGCCCGCAAAACAGACCATCCGTCAACATTGAGAGTATATGTGTGCATACATTCCCAAGGTTTAGAACTGTTGAATGTTTAAAAGATTAACATTTTGACCTGACTTCAGACAACAAGGGTTCCGCATTAAACAGCTTACAGAAAAACATTAACTTCTCTTTTAATTTTTTACAACGAAAATAGATTGTTGCAATTATTAGAAAAAAGATGGTGCAACATTTGTTAAGCCGGTAGGTTTTTAAATTTTAAATCAGATTTCACAGAATCACATTTTTCCTCAGCAATGTACCTTCAGAAAATATACAGTATATATTTTAAAGGGCTGCCTTAAAAAAAATTAATGCGCTACCTTCAAAGACACAATCCAAAATCCTGACAGACAGTACAGAGGGTAGTAAGAAGCCAGCATGAGAGCTATTTAATATACTTCATGATTAACTTATTGCCTGTCCACTTCTCCCACAGACATGTACTAACATGTCATAATCATCATAATTCCCATCATCCCCACAGCTCACACACAAGCTCCTTGATTAGTGCACAACTCCCAGATGAGCCATCACTAATGCTAAGTAATTCCCTCTGGCCTCCTGCTACTATACCACAGGCTCCCCAATTAAACATAATGTTGCTGATTAGCCATATTAGTCTGGACAAATTTCTACCAGGCATTCTACTCTACTTATTCACACCAAAAAGAAACTAAGGAAAAAAGGAGAGGGGAAACCAGGGAAGTAACAGTCAAAATACAATTGAGTGATTTATTTAAAATAAGAGTTACAATGAGGATTAAATAAAAGTTTAATAAAGATTTTAAAAAACAGTGGTTGAAACCAGAGGGGATTTGGTGAGTCAACACATATGGAAGTACTGTTGATTCAATAGGCCTACTCTACTTGTGACTTACCACTAGATTTTCATCCAATGTTAACCCTCAAAAACCAGATTTTACTTTTTGTTCACATCAGCATTCTTACATTCCACACCATATTAAAACTGTAGTATGCAATTAATGGGGAAATTTTGTTGTTTACAGAGGAGCTGACTCACCAAATCCAATTTCAATCAACAGGTTTAATATGCTAGACCCATGAAGAATTTGCAAACATAACAATGCCAGACCCATAAGTATATGCACTGGCTTTCCAAATGACTGTTCATACACACAAATTTCCTCCATGCACTGATGCATGTGGTTCATTGTCACCTGCATCAACATTAACCTTGATTAACATGAAGCAACCAAAGCTAATTCCAAATCCAACAACTAATTAGAATCCTGGGTTAAGAAATAACCCTGATTGTTTGTCCTTAAGTCTACACCACTATTAATCATAATTAAGTCTGGCCTCTGAACACGGGGAAGTCACGCACAAGAGATAAGAAGCCATGATGAAAGAACATGCAGTTATAGAGTTTCTTTCCAACCATCAACCGTGAATTAAAAGAAATTTCTGAAAGAAATGTATCTTTATTAGACTACTATGAAAATGCAACCAATTATCTAATTATTACAAAATAATGTAAAATATTTTGGACAAAATACTACTACCAGTACATCATAAACAGTGTAACTCTTGGTAGTGAATTGTGGCAAGTTATGAATTCAGTCCACTGAGTTGCATGACTCAGTACACCTACATAATGTCAAAGCTTCTTAAAGGGACTGATAGTTAAGCTCCATGGAGTTATAGGTAAACCAATGATAATACCTACACTGATAATACCTGCATGGAGTGGAAGGCTTGCCCCCCCCCCCCGAGGGGGTCTTTTTAACATCAAGAGTGATTTCTGGCAGAGAGAGAGATGGTGTAGGTGCAGTTGCCATTCGTTCCAGAAGAATGGTGAACAGATGCTTGAAATCTGTTCACTGTTCTGGTACTGTGACCTCCTGCCAGACTCAAGGTAGTCAACTCAGCCAACCCTCCACTCTAAATGCTGAATGCCAGATGTTGTTGAATGCCAGATCTGTATCAAATAAATCCCAGATTATACATGATCTGATTCTGGAGGAGGATGCAGATCTGGCATGCATAACCGAAACATGGATGGGCAGGGAAGGGGGCGTTCCCCTGACTCTTGCCTGCCCTCCTGGTTATGCAGTCCAACACCAGGGTAGACTGGAGGGGAGGGGGGGAGTTGTCATTGTCTACAAAAACACCCTTGAGGTTGCTAGGCGCTCTGCTCTAGCGACGCCGGGTCTAGAGGCCCTCCACGTGTCGATTGAGGCCAGGGATGGTATAGGGATCTTGCTGGGTTACCACGGTCCCCGCGACCCAGCCATTTCCTTACCGAAGCTGGCGGACTTTGTCTCCGCGGCACTGTTGAGGTCCCCAAGGCTTCTGGTCTTGGGTGACTTCAACATACATGCGGAGGCGGAGGTTTCTGGTCCGGCTCTTGAGTTTTTGGAGACCATGGCCTCCTTGGACATGTCGCAACATGTCAACGGCCCCACCCACGTGGGTGGCCACACACTGGACATTGTGTTCTCCACTGAGCAGAGTCAGTGTGCTCCGATGGAGACTGAGCTAGTGTCTGTCCCCTTGTCATGGTCGGATCACTGCCTGATTAAATGCAACCTTACAGTGGCTCTCCCCCCCCCCCCCCGCCGCAGGGAGCAAGGACCTGTTTTAATGGTTCGCCCTCGAAGGTTATTGGATCCTATAGGATTCCAGGACACAATGAGAGGGATTCCGGCCGATTTGACTGGCGCTCCTGTCGAGGCTCTGGTTGATAGCTGGCTTGCCGCCGCCACCAGGGCTGTTGACACGATCGCACATAAACGCCCTCTCCGGCGCAGAGATCGCCCTTCGCCCTGGTTTAACCCGGAGCTGCGATCAATGAAGCGAAATAGGAGAAAACTAGAGCGCATATGGAGGCGGAACCCAACGGAAAATATTCAAATAGCTGTCAGGATCGCAACTAACCTTTACCAATCTAAAGTGAAGGCTGCTAGTCGATCTTACTTCGCTGTCCGGATAAGTGAAGCCTCCAACCATCAGGCAGAACTTTTCCGTATAGTCCGCGATCTATCTGGAGTTGGTCATAGTGACCGGCCTCCCACTAGCATCTCACCTGACCAATTTGCAGCTTTTTTAAAATCAAAAGTGGAGGCCATCCACCGGGATCTTACCCCCTATTTGAAAACAGTGGATCAAGCAGAAACGTCCAGCGCTCCGTCTTGCCCGATGAGACTTAACCACTTTCAGCCTGTGACGTCAGACATGGTGGACAGAGTGCTTGATCGCTGTCGCACCACTACCTCCTCCCTTGACCCTTGCCCGGCCTGGCTAATCAAAGCAGCCAGGCCTATAACATCTGAATGGGTTACAGCAACAATTAATGGGTCTCTCCAGGAGGGCAAGGTTCCCCTTGCCCTCAAGGAGACACTCATTAGGTCCATTAGGAAGAAACCAAGCTTGGCAGCGGACAATATTGGTAATTATAGGCCTGCCGCCAATGTTTCTTTCCTTAGCAAGGTAGTCAAGAGGGTGGTGGCCGATCAGTTGCAGGGTCTTCTGGATGAAACCAATGCCCTGGATCCATTCCAGTCGGGCTTCAAGCAGTGCCACGGCACGGAAACAGCATTGGTCGCCCTGTTTGATGACCTATTGAGGGAGGCCGACAGGGGCAAAATGTCTCTGCTGGTCCTCCTCGATATCTCAGCCGCCTTTGATACTGTCGACCACGGTATCCTCCTGGGGAGGCTCTCTGAGTTGGGAATTGGTGGCCTGGCTTTTGCCTGGCTCCGTTCCTTCTTGGAGGACCGCCCCCAGAGAGTGCAGATTGGAGAGAGTTTCTCGGCCCCGTGGAGCCTCAATTGTGGGGTTCCGCAGGGCTCGATTATCTCTCCAATGCTATTTAACATCTATATGAGGCCGCTGGGAGGGGTCATCCGGGGTGTGGGGCTTTGTGTCATCAGTACGCTGATGATACCCAGCTCTACATCTCCTTTTTTCCAACAACAGTGGATGCTGTTTCGTTCCTTGAGCGCTGCCTGGAGGCTGTCAGCAATGGATGCAGGGGAATGGACTGAGGCTGAATCCGAGCAAGACGGTGGTCCTTCGGGTGGGTGCCCCAGACATCAGTGGTCTGGGAAATTCCCTCTCTTTTGGGGGGGGGGTGACTCTTACCACCAAGAGTGAGGTACACAGTTTGGGTGTACATCTTGACCTGGCGCTCACCATGGAGATCCAGGTGTCGTCAGTGGTCCATTCCGCACATTTCTACCTTTGGCGGATTGCCCAGCTGCATCCCTATCTTGATGTGGGGGCACTCACCACTTTGGTTCATGCGCTCATAGTCTCGAGATTAGACTTCTGTAATGCGCTCTAAGTGGGGCTACCTTTGAGACTGACGTGGAAACTTCAGATGGTGCAGAATGCAGCGACCAGACTCCTTACTGGGGTGAAAAGGTACCACCATATTTCCCCCACTCTGGCCGCCTTGCATTGGCTGCCCATTCATTTCCGCGTTGATTTCAAAGTTCTTACAATTACATATAAAGCCCTAAACGGTTTAGGACCTCGATACCTGGCAGAGCGCCTTCTCCCACCCAGTTCTGCCAAAATCACTCGTTCCAGTCAGGCCGGGCAGCTGAGGGGCCTAATGCCAAGGGAGGTCCGGAAGGAAAGAACGAGGAACTGGGCCTTCTCGGTAGTGGCCCCTCGCCTTTGGAACAACTTGCCAGTAGAAATCTGCCTGGCTCCCTCTCTGGGTGTTTTCAGGAACAAACTTAAAACCTGGCTATTTGGGCAGGCCTTCCCTCCTGCCATATCTTAATTTCTTATACTTTTGCCATCTTGGATTTATAATATATGCTTATTGGTTTTATTGTTTTTAAATTTGTAAACCGCCCAGAGTAGACCTTTGGTCTAGATGGGCAGGATATAAATCTAAATAAATAAATAAAATAATACATTGATTTTTTCACTTGCAGTAAACATTACACAAAATGTTACACCATTTACATTTGCTGGCAATAGAATTTATCCTCTGTATTCCACTTCCTCAGACCCTGTATCCCAATCCTTCTAAAGGTTTGTAAATATTATGCCAACTACTCCAGTACTGTTTTCAAAACAGCTGCACCAATTAATACTCCATTAACTGATCATCCCTCCTCAATAATTAGAAAAAAAATTGTGCCATCATAGCAACTCAGCCAATAGAATATGAATAGATGATGTGCGGTTACATTAGACTAAAAAATCAGACAGAAATCCACCACATCAAATAATCCAGTTATTATCATTCTTCACTGAAAAATCTATTTACATATTTACTCCCTACAATATTAAAAACACCAATATCCAACTCACCTTCTTCATATATATATATTAAGAACTGATCTGAATTGACAACCTTGTTTGAAACCATTAAGAAGGTGAAAACATTTACATAAATTTCTGGCTACCTTGATCAAAAATCTTGATCAGAAATGAAGCATATATCATCACTGGTCCAAACTACCTTCTATCCATGGAAGGTGGCCAATTTCTACTGGTCCTAATATGTCAAATATGTGAAGTAGAGCTAAAGTGCTTAGTCTGTTTTGGTAATTGCGTGCTATGAATCATAAGACTGTTTCCCAGTAAGAAGGAAAGCTTTCACATGCTTTTGCAGGTAAGATCATATTTGATCTCAGCTGCTTGGATTAAGCACTGCAAGCAATCTAATTTTTTTGTAGGTACTATCATAGCCTGCTGCTGCCCCTTGCTTGACTAGTATGTATTGCAGCACTCACTTTTTCCAACTTGGAAGAGCAAGTAGGTGCCATCAATGAACCAACCGCATGCAAGGACGAAGGGCAAAGAATTTCACAGGCAAATATGACATTGGGAAAAAGGGTTTTAACTTGGGTGTATGTTTTGTGTTTGCCTTTTTTTTTCTTCAGTTGCTGATACTGGACATCAAAATTCGTGCCCCAGTCTTTTTCGAAGTGTAAGTTCAATCCATAACCAAATATCAAAAAAGGAATCTAGCTCTTAGATGCTGAGCCCAAGCCTGAGCTTTGACCCAGAAGTTAAACCTACTTATTTAAGGAACAAAACATGAAAGACCAGTAGTACTCTAAAACAAAGTATTAATATCACTCTCTATAACACTAAAATTAGGTGGTGATGGTGAATGCTAGACTGGAACCAAAACAAAGCCGTTCCAAGAGAGTGCCACGTGATTTGTGCACGTTTGCAGAAGTACAAGCCAGGTTTTTCAAAAACCTAATGGGGCAAACCCTCCTCTCCCCCCAAAAAATAGTAAATACTGAGCATACACAGTAGGTATTGAATAATGACAATCAAAGACAAAAGAAAAACAGAAAGAATGTGGGGGAGAAGAAGGGGTAACCTGCTTACAGTGCCCTAAACAGAAGCACTCTGGTTATTATGTAGTTGTAATCTCCACTTTTTGCAGAAATGTACTGATATGAAGAGAAAGCATACACTGAAATAAGAGCAATTTCTTGATATAAGAATCATATCAAGCAACCTTGTAAAGCTAATCTTGCAGTTGTATACAGAGATCTCTGGCAGGCACAATTTCTCCTATTATAATGTTGCACTGAAGGACATAATCTCTTTCTCTCACAAGTGCTCTGATTTCCAGCTTGCAACTCACACAATTATTTAAAATTGTTCTTAAAATATACACTGATGAGCCATATATTCAACCAAAATATCCTTTCTACGGCCTTAAATTGCAGTTATAATCTAGTGATTTAATAGTTTAGCTGAATGCAACTCTCATGTGCAGGAACTAACTAAGGATGCAAGGCCTCATTATTTATTGATTAAATGAATGTACCGCAGCTAACTGTCTAAGCAATTTACCTTAGATGCTGTTTATTTGTTGTAGATCGCAAATGAGTACAAGTGAACAATTAGAAGACACAAATATTTTTTTAAAGTATAAAAATTTGATAAGCTCTTCCCAGAGGTCCTCTCACCTTTGCCTTCACTAATGCATTCCATTTTAATTTACCTGATCATTAGCTTCCAGTTTGTTCAGCTGGAAACCAAAAACAAACACTAATTACTTTGACATCACAAAGTCATAGTTGTCCCCACCACCTCCCCAGACAGCAGGGATAAATTATAAAGGGTAGGCATGATAATATCTTGATAAATGATGAGTCACATCACCTTTTTCGTCAATCATCTAGGAGGGCTTGCAGAAAATACTACCCGATCTCATTACTGAATCCTAGGGCTATGAAGACAATATACACCAGGAGTCATATTCCAAACAGCAGGCCACCATGAGAGGATACAATTCAGTAGATGGTTGATAAATTCCTGCTGGCTTTTTAAAAACCATAACTGTCAAATGCTTACACTTCTCGTAAGTACACAGATACACAGCGTGCAAAATTTTAAAAACACACAATGAAAACCATAGATTACTCCTTAGACAAAGCTGAAATATTCCACAGATAAATGCAAAATGCCAAATTACAATGAAGCTTATGTTTTAAAAAAGCAGTTCTGAAAGACAAGCACCAGAATGTAACACTACCAGAATCACGGGTGGGCTTTTCACAAAACCAAAAAAGAGGAAAACTCAGGTAGTCGTAAGTCCACCATTTTCCAAACGTTCTTCTTTAGAAGAACCCTTTTAAGTGTATTGTCCAGTCCTGCCTGCTTTCAACATTGCTCCATAGGTACTAAAATGTAACCAAGAACTGACTTATACTCCTTTGGATGCACGTTGCTGGGGAACACTAGCAAAGGTGAGCAAGCTGTATTTCAGGAGTACTTATCCACCATTATTATCCCCAATAGGTTTCCTGGAGAACATCCTGAAAGCCCTTGACTTAGCACCATTAGTGTTGCAGGGGAGGGGTAGCTATTGGCCATGTTGTTACGTAATTCTACCAATTTACTCCCCAAATTACAAATGAGATAATTAGCAGCCATACACAGTATCTCTCTTAGCTCCTTTGAACCAAGAATGTGTCACCCCTTTCTTCTTGCAACTCCATCATTTTTTTCTTTACTTTTTTCTTTGTTTAATTCTTGAGTGAAATCATCAATTTATTTCTGGCTTTGTCCTATAAGCAAGACTTCACATAAATGAAATTCTCAAGTTAATAAACACCTAAAATCTTCCTGGAAGTTTTAAACTGACATTTACAGCAAATACGTCCCCACCCCAAATTGGTAACTAAATCACATTTCTTATTTATTGCATTACAACAGTATTCGGAAGATAGTGCACTCTATTAAAAATATCCTAACATTATTATTGACAATTTACTGGTAATGCTCACTTAACCCCTAGGTATCTTTGTCAGTTTGTTTGGTTCCATCCATTCTTGTACCAATATTGAAACATATCTTCAATCAAAAATTTATTATTTATTTTATTTAAAATATTTTTACCCCACCTTTCCCCTTAAGAAGGAGCCTGGATGGCTTACACCACTAAGGGACAGTATTTAAAGCTAACAACAGTGAGTATTCAAATACTAAAAAGGATGGGGGGGAAACCCACTTTAAACAACAGCAAACAAAAACAACACCAAAACAGATTCAAAGCAGTAAGGTACAACAGTCCACTTAAAAAACTCTACTCAGACAGCCAGTCAATAAGGGAAAGCTTGCCTGAAGAGATGAGTCTTTCCCTGCTTGCTAAAAGACAGTAAAGATGTGGCTAGGCTAGCCTCCTATGAAAGGGATTTCCAAAGTCTGGGAGCAGCAACAGAGAAGGCCCTCTCCCGTGTCCCCACCAAGCACACTTGTGAAGGTGGTGGGACGAAGAGAAAGGTCTCTTCTGATTATCTTAAGACCTAAGCAGGCTCATAACAGGAGATGCGGTCCTTGAGATAGCTTGGACCCAAGCCATTTAAGGCTTTATAGGTTAGAATCAGCACTGTGCCCAGAAATGGATCGGCAGCCACTGAAGCTGCTTTAAAAGGGGGTTATGTGAACCCTGTAACCAGCTCCAATCAGCAATCTAGCTGCTGCATTTTGGACTTGCTGAAGTTTCCTGACACTTTCCATAGGCAGCTCTATGTAAAGTGTGTTACAATATTCCACATGGGATTACTGAGCCATGTCTCACCATGGCCAGATCAGACCTTTTCAGGAACAGGCACAGCTGACGCACTAGTTTTAATGGTGCAAAGGTATTCCTGGGCATCCAGATCAGAGACGAACCCAGGAGCACCCTCAAACTGAGCACCTGTGTTTGCAGGAGGAGGGTCACCCTATCCAGCACAGGCTGCATCCCTTTTCCTTGATCTATCTTTGAACTGATTCTGTCTTGTCTGGATTAAGTTTCAGTTTATTCACCATTATCCAGTCCATAACAAGGCACCGATCTAGAGCCAAAACAGCTTCTTCAGATTTAGACAGCAAGGAGAGATAAGAGTTTGGTGTCATCCGCATACTGGATGACAGTAACAAAACTAACTTAGGTGATTTGATAAAGTATGAAAGAAAGATTACAAGAAAAATTAATCATCCTCATGGCTGACATTTCACAACAGGAGCTCATTACACTAATAAGAGGCAGAATACACACAGACTTAGTAAGGTATCTGTTAACAAGTCAGTGTCAAGTTGCTCAACATTTTGCTAGCCCACCTGAAGACGAGCATTACGAAATGTAAAGAGAATTACGTTTTTTTACTTCTACCTCTGAATATATACATATGTTCTACTTGTTTAATATAATTTATACCACACTGCAACCAAAATATTGCCAATGGTAACTTATATTTTTAGAAAACCAAATTAAAATATAAACAATGTTAGTCAAAAATTATAACATCTATGAGAACTAAAAAAGATACAGAAGAGACAAATATGTCTAAAGCATCTGGGAAAACAGGACATTCTTTATCCAACATCAAAAGGACAACAAAATATGCACAACACAGATTTTGCTGAGAAATCATTCCCTAATTGAGGTACCATCACTAATAAGCCCCTTTTCGTAGCAGCCATCTGCCTCACCTCAGAAAGTGGGTTGATGCACTGAAAACATTGTATGTGTCTGTGGGCACATACAGAGGAAGGCTATTCTTCAACTATCTTAATTATCCTGAGAAGGATAACCTAGTGCAATAACGACATGACATATGCACAACAGCAGATGTCATTCCCAGGGTAACAGGGACACTTTCCCATTCTCATGAGATAGTAGTGTTCATACCTCACATGGCTAGTTCAGAAGCCAGCAGAAGCACAACCAAGAAAAAACCTTGTGTTGGCTCAAAGTGCAAAAGCAGGAAAAAGCTGCAATGAACCTCACACTCACACACATCTCCCATACGGGTGCTTGGAAACTTTTGTTTTTGCTTAATTGTGATTTTTTTCTATGATGTTAGGTCCAATAAACTGAGATTAACTTTAAATATGGGCATTTTCAGACAAGTCAGTTTCAACTATGGCCTCTTGAAGCTAATAGCAGTAATGGGTGTTCCCTGTTTAAACAAAATACCACAAACATGAAAAAGGCTCTCTTATGTATTTCACTTATTTTTAGCAATTGCTAAAGGAGTGCCTCTAAAACTGAAAGAAGAGAAAACAGAGGAGAAAAAGCTCCTCATATTCTAGTAGTTTTCATTTGTGGGGGCTTTGATTGTATTTATTTATGTTTGCTTGCTTCTTTTAGTTTTTGAGAGAGAAGGGCTTGGGTTTTGTTTTGGGTTGAGGTTTTTTTCTTTTACTATTTTTCCCCGTGTGTAGAAGGGAGTGCTTTCCCTATCTGATTTTTTAAAATTGCTATTTCGGTAATTTACTGTATACCGTATTTGCCGGCGTATAAGACGACTGGGCGTATAAGACGACCCCCCAACATTTCCAGTCAAAATATAGTTTTTTATATACCCTTTCCCCTTGCCTTCAGTAAGGCTCCGAACGGAAAAAGGGGGAAAAAAAGAAAGCCTTTTTCCGTTCTGAGCCTTACCGAAGGCAAGGGGAAAGGGCCCGATCTTCAAAAATGGTGCTGGGCTAGCCTCTGCAAGCGCCCCTCGCCGGCTTTGGGGGTCCCCCAGGGCTTACCTTGCACCATCCCAGGACTCGTGGGGGTCCCTCCGCGCGGCGATGGGTGTTTGCAGAGGTTTTCCCGGCACCATTTTTGAAGTTCCCGCCCTTTCCCCCTGCCTTCGGCAAGCCTCAGAAAGTTAAAAAGAAAAAAAAAAAAGCCTTTTTTACCTTCCGAGGCTTGCCGAAGGCAGGGGGAAAGGGCGGGGAACTTCAAAAATGGTGCCGGGAAAACCTCTGCAAATGCCCATCGCTGCGCGGAGGGACCTCCGCGAGTCCTGGGATGGTGCAAGGTAAGCCCCGGGGGACCCCCAAAGCCGGCGAGGGACGCTTGCAGAGGCTAGTCCAGCACCCCTGCGAGTCCTCGGATGGTGCAGGAAAAGCCTCCGAAGTGCTCTGAAGCCGGCGCACGCGGTTGCGGGGCACCCCCGCCAGTGTTCCGATGGTGCAGAGAAAGCCATCAGAACACTGGCGGGGGTGCCCCACAACCCCGCGCGCCGGCTTCAGAGCACTTCGGAGGCTTTTCCTGCACCATCCGAGGACTGGCGGGGGACCTCCAAAGCCGGCGAGGGGCGCTTGCAGAGGCTAGCCCAACTGAAGTGCACCCGGCGTATAAGACGACCCCCCCCCCACTTGGAGGCATGTTTTTCAGGGCAAAAAAGTCGTCTTATACGCCGGCAAATACGGTATTTATTCTGTTAAAGGTGTATGGGGAGTTCATTTCTGTAATAAAGCAGCAATATGCCAAAAAAAATTATATTTTTATATATATACTCTCTCTCTCTCTCTCTCTCCTGGTATCACAAACTTCTTTGTGGTTGGGAAGGGTTCGTAGTTTGTGACACCAGTAGAGATGCTAATGAGGACTCACCGGTATCAGCCAATCAAGCTGAATGTTGTTATGTGCCATCAAATCAGAAGTTGCTTACAGTAAACCTAATAAGGGCTTTCAAGGTAAGTGAGATATTTAAGGCGTAGTTTTACAAATTCCACAGCCCCAGCGAGTTTCCATGGCTGAGTGGGGATTTGAACCCAGGCCATTCTGAGTTCTAGTCTATCCTCTATCCATTACATCACACTGGGTAAAAAGTTGACTGAGGGATTTTTAAATATCCAGTAAGCACTTCCTTTGTTCTCTCTCTCTCTTAGTCTTCTTCTCACCAGGTGGCTGGGAGGGAGAGCTGATTCCCTGGGCAATGAATGAGAGGAGAGAGACAATAAAATTATTTGAGAAATCAGGACTAACTGCAGCAGGGATTATGATTTTCTTTGGCTGTGTGGACCATCCAGAAATACTTATGTGTATTTCCCTTGTTCCTTATACAATTTTTGTAATTTTCAATTGCGCCCTGAGACTTGTGCCCACAACTTTTTCCACCTCACATTAACTTTTGTTTGAGTGTGCTACACTCCTTTCTTTTAACACAAAATAAAGTTTAGTTCATTTTTAGAAAAAAAATCTAACGGAAATGCAAACCATTAAGTTTGTATCATTTTTGTTTGTTTTTTCATTTCTGTATTGTAGTTCTCCATTTCAAGAAAAGAAATAGTCCCACCAGAAGATTTCTTCCTATAAGTTATAATCAGTTGTAATCACTCATCTTGTAGTGATGAAGGAGGGGGAGGTGATGGCAGTTATTACTTTAAAGTTTGGGAGCAGTAAGCTACCCCACTGTCTGTTCACAGAAGCTGGCTGGAGAATAAGCTTTAAAGTTTTGGGGGAGAGCACTTTGTGACTGGGCGAGTGTGCCACCGGGCTATGTAGGCATTTCTCGTGTTGTTGTTTCCTCATGAGTGGGTGGCTGCTCCCTTGCCTTTTTTCTATGGTGCTGCCCAAGCTCTCCCTCTCTCTCTCTCTCTCTCTCTGTATGTGTGTGTGCGTGCGTGTGTGCGCATGCTGAATGCGTGGCGCTGAATTCATACTGCTGATAATATAAACTATTGCCTGCGTAGGTCTGATGCTGATTTTTCTTTCTCATTTACTATTGCCTACTTTCGGAGTAGAGTGACTCTCTCCTGCCTTGCCTCTGCTTTTTTGGAACAGTTTTTACAGTTTTTAGGGCTTTTACAATGCCAAAAAACACAAATGAGGAAACACAAAACAAATGACCTGGAGAAGGCCTTTCCTTTTCATGTAAAATAAAAGGACCAGTGAGTGAAAAGTACAAAAGCAAAAAGAGAACCAAAAGAACCCTCCCTAAAAGAACCTCAAGTGAAAGCAGTATGGAAATTTCACCATGCAGCAGCTAGTAACTTCCACAGTTCTGAATGCAGATACACCAAACTGTGATCAAACTAAAGTCAGAAACAAAAGCTTCTGGGCTCCTGTGAATCATGTAGCAGGAAAAGGAGGTGGGAGTGTGTCAAAACTCACTGTGGCTTGTTCCTGCACAAACATATTGCACTACATCTTAGCATATGCAAAGGAACTATGTTCCTTTGATCCTTAGAATTATATCCTGTTATCATTAAAATATACATTACTGCTATAAAATTAATTACTATGACTGTGTGTAAAAATGTTACAAGGATAGGACCACAAATTGAAGACAGAATGAGGGATTTACCTACAAATCAAGTCCAACCAATGTTCCCAAGAGCCATGTTAACAATACCAACACTCACCCACCCATCCCACACGTACATTCTCAATATTTTTGTAATTTTGAAAATGCTCAGGTAGTCACCTTGGGTTCTCTATGGGGACAGTTCTAGCACATTTTGAGGGCCCCCAGAACCCCTGTGGCCCTCCGTAAGTCTCACATTAAAAAA
Organism: Intellagama lesueurii; assembly: GCA_037013535.1. Taxonomy (NCBI): domain Eukaryota; kingdom Metazoa; phylum Chordata; class Lepidosauria; order Squamata; family Agamidae; genus Intellagama; species Intellagama lesueurii. The sequence goes on from JBAJHW010000003.1 coordinate 107,014,583, forward strand.
TAAAATAAAAGGATCACTATAAAATACAATAGTGCCATTTCAATTAAAAACACTTTTCATTAAACCCATTGTATAAACCTTAATAGTACGTAAATGCATTAAACATTTTTATAAAATAAATAATAACACGCAAATGTAAACCACCCAGAGCAGCCTTGGAGAGATGGGCAGTATAGGTAGGTAGGGTAGGGTAGGGTAGGGTAGGGTAGGGTAGGGTAGGGTAGGGTAGGGTAGGGTAGGGTAGGGTAGGGTAGGGTAGGAAGGAAGGAAGGAAGGAAGGAAGGAAGGAAGGAAGGAAGGAAGGAAGGAAGGAAGGAAGGAAGGAAGGAAGGAAGGAAGGAAGGAAGGAAGGAAGGAAGGAAGGAAGGAAGGAAGGAAGGAAGGAAGGAAGGAAGGAAGGAAGGAAGGAAGGAAGGAAGGAAGGAAGGAAGGAAGGAAGGAAGGAAGGAAGGAAGGAAGTTTAATTGATTCCCTTTAGTTCCATCCCTGGAAACATAGTCAGCCACTGAGATCAACCACCTCTGTTCTATATCAAGATGGTAACTTCCACTTAAATAATACAATTCACTGTTAGCAAATGAAATAAAAACTGGACATGTGAACATGGAAAAAATGCTTCCATTTTTCAGAGAGCTTGATGACTATTTGAAATACATGCAAATAAGATGGCACGACTCAGTCTAGTCCAGACACTACATTATGCACCCAATTTCATGTTCTAACTCTTGCCAGAGCTAGCTGTCAAAACATTAGCTATTTAAATTTCCCTTCTAAAAACTACATCAGGCACCAACAAACAGAACTTGGAAGAAACTAAACGAGCTTCTACCAACAGATGCTACAAAAGACAAGTTCATAAGTATGAATAATCCAAAACACAACTAAATATTAAGAAAACCTATGTTGATTTTATATGTCACATATATTCCACATATATCTGTCCGTCCATGGAACACAGGAAGGTATACATTACACCGAAGAAATGTGTTTAGATGTTACTGTTGTCTAAACCTTTATCACTCATATCCAAGAATCTACCTTTCCCTTCATCTCTACTGTCCCCAAACAAAATTCCTATTTGATTGTTTGTTTATTTGGTTTATGGGTAAATAAGAATAAGAAACCCAAACTACTAAGAAACAAAAATACATCCATGTCATGTGAAGCTACTCTTTACCAACAGAAACCCAGAGTTTTACTGAGATTAAGAACGTCTTTCACAAAACACCCAAGTTATCTAAGATACCTGCTTGGGGTGAAGGAGGATGTGGCTTGAACAATATAAAAAGGACAAACCCCAAATACTTGGAACAGAGGTTTGGGGGTGGTTGTTCTTACAGCTTAACACCTTCCCTAATGGCATAAAGGAGTAATTCCTATGGTTTTGAGGTTTTATAAAGTGTAAAAAATATGCCTGAATGGTTCCTTTGCCATCCTAATGAATTGTGATCCAGCTAGTATGAACATTAACAAGAAAGCTCAGTGCCTCCTCTGGCCAGAAGGTCATACCTTCCCTTGGAAAAGTGAATGACTGAGTAAAGTTTAGAGGAGATTTCGTCAAATTCACCAAGAAATTGAAGGAATGTGATTACATATGGAGGAAGAAGAAGGGACTAGTATGTGTTCCTATTTTACTCGAGCTTCTTAGTTTCCACATGTGGTATGTAGATACATTCATAAGAACCACAGAAGAAGTAGCACCAAGAAAAGTTGCTATCCTGTTTCAAATCAAACTCAGTGGGATAGTTTCTGCAATACACAATTGCCATTTCCACTTAAGATCCACAAGCATCTATAAACAAATTTCTGGGCAACTGCTTCGATATTTCTGTAGCAAAGACTTTCCCTACCACAGATCTTACATACAGAGAGAGAAAGTAACCCAGAAGTAACTAACCATATGGGATCATGTTTCCACTTGTACTTTCAGGAAATTTCACCTGCTATCAAGCACACAGAGAGAGACATTCTAATTCTACACAGGACTTACATTGAACCATGGGACTATCTCTAGGTTCAGAGAAGAAATACACCATGATCTTCAGCTGTTAACTATTTATACACTACTCAGTGTGCACAGGTATAATCCAGCCAAAGTCAAACCCTTAGGTCCCACTGATTTCGGAAATGAAAAGCTAAGCAATCCAACATATTCTGGCCTTACAGAGTTAGGAGCAGAGCTCTTCTGTAAAGAACAGACATCAATTTTAATTTGTGGAAAATTATGTACCACTTGAAATTGTCACTAGAATGACTTGTCTGATGAGAATAAAACTTTATTGGTGTAAAAACTAATAATCTTTTACTCAGCCTAATCCCTGTAACCACGCTGTAGGACCTTCCTAGCCATTTATAGGGTATATTCTAAGACTACAGAATCCCTGTTGTGATAAAAATGTCAAATAAAATTATCCCTTTATGCTATAATGTCTTTTGTATACATCCAATTAGTATTAGCTTCTTTTTTACTTATCATAAAATTGTAACTACACATATGTAAGGTGTAAAAAAAGTCAAATGTCTATTATAGTTAGCCACATTACTAGTACTACACTGATGGCCAAGGAAGCAGTTCATCCTGAAGATATTTTTATAAAACACAAAACAAAAAAGATATATGCATCTGCTTCTTTGCACCTGGAAAATGTACTGCCTATTTTACATTATGGAACGGTATGACAACTTTCACAACCTCAGAAAAACTCAATTTTGTCAACCTTAAAATGAATTATTTAATCCAAGCTAAACTTCATTTTCCAATATATCAAAATAAGGTTGGCTATATTAATACATGCCTGTAAACCAAAATTCCAGAAGCTCTTAGCTTATCATTCACTGGCAGAATGTTTGTGCATGCTTCCCAATTGGTCATGTCTGGTTCATTCCAGCAGAAATTTGACCTGAACCAAAGGTTTGGCATTATATCCAGAATGGGACTCCTGGTCTGTCACTCCCAGAACAAGTCAAAATCTAGAACCAGGGCTGTACCTGGTTTTCAGATTCTGGGAATGACAAGCCAGGAATCAGGTCTGGAAATAACACTTGCTTCCTTGCTGCTGAGTTCCTGGTTTGACTAGCAGTATCCACCAGTAGGAGAAGGAAATCAAGACTGACGGTGTATGCTGCCTGATGTGACAGCATGCACCAACAATTCTGGCTTTAAAAATTACTTACAAATGCAGTAATTAAACAGCTGCTGATAAAGCTATCCTGCTTTCTGTCTCTTTCCCCTGCTTGACAGCTGTATCAATTTGTAGCATTATCAAAGAATTCCACTGTCAAAGAATACCTTCTTCTCAGTAATCCTAAAAAAACAATACCACATTGTGTTTTATATACATTAATAATATTTTATAAATTAATTTTATATTACTGCAGAGGAGATACTAAAAGCTGATAAAAATTTTCTCCAAACACTTAAATACATTTCTGCTGAAGAAGATGGCTCCCTATCTCACGGCCACTCCACCACACCAACTCTTCAGCTAAGCATACAAAATGGATATTGTATATTCTGCATAAGTTTAGGATGCACTATGATCAGTAACTCTTTATAATTTATACTTTTTAAGGCTAAGCAAATCCTTCCACTGCAGAATACAGCACCAAATTGCTACCTAATTCTACTTTTACAGCTCTGCACAGGATAATGATCACCATTCTCACTATCTACAAATACACCAATGCACCAATACAAATCAATATGTTAAATGAAAGCATAACTATCTGCACCTCTGCAGAACAGATTATATTTCCATTTCAGCACTCACTAAGTTTCTCTCTTGGATCTACGATCAATTTCTGAGCCAGATGACTCCCAGGCACAAGGCAGGTCTTAAATACTACATGCATCCCTGAAACTGTGTTTTGCAAACTGAATGTTCAGGCCACAACACACAAATCACAAACCACCCAGGCCACAGTGCACAAACCACTCACAGTCTCTCACAAGGAGAAAAGACTCTGGGTTGCCCAATAATTACCTACAATTATTATTTTAGGTATTTGGATACTGAATTTAAGGCAGTTTGCACACTAAAATTCATAGACATTTTAAAAATCAATATCAATGTCCACAATGCAATCAAAAAGCAATAACACTGCAACTAAAGCAGGTTGCAAAGAACAAATGTCCCAGTTAAAAGCTGAAGCCAGTTTCAATCAGGTAAAACATATTGCACATGTTTTAAGATCCACAAGAAAATTTCCCATATGAAGGAAGTCCATTACAGTGGTACCTCGGTTTACAAATTTAATGCGTTCTCCGGGTCATTTCGTATTGTGAAAAATTTGCAAACCAAAACACGGTTTCCCAGAGGAACGCATGCACGGGGGTGGTGCTATAAACCTCCCAGGTGCAATGCATCCTGGGGAAACTTGCTTCGTATTGCAAAAAAAATTCGTAAACCGAGGCATTATTTTCAATGGATTTTCATTCGTAAACCAAAAATTACGTTAACTGAGGCGTTCGTAAACTGAGGTACCACTGTAAACTAGATAATAGAGTTTGCTGTCATTTCCACAATGGCTCAATGTAGGAAGGGTTTTCACTGCTCGTGTTCGCTTTAACAGTGAGAGGGCCTAACTAAGATCATATGCCACAAAAAGAGGATGTAATCCTACCTTCCTGTCCCCAGAAGAGAGAAGGTTAGCACTGTGGAGCATCCTCAATCAAATAAAAAGAGAAAAGATTAGGATCTGAGGAAGCAGAAAGGATTCTGGAAGACTGGATGTGCAAAGTGCTGGATATGTGATTTTCCCCATTCCCATGACTAAAAAGAAACACTTGTGGCCATGATTCCTGAAACTTCCAACTCTCTTCCAGAAAAGAGGAGAAAAGAGAAACACACAGGAAAAGTATGAATGCCCCATCTAGATGAGCCCACATACTGAGGCAAAACCTTTACAGACCAACAGGGGGAAAAAACCACACACACATATACAAAACCTATACATATTTAAAAAAAACAACAGAAAAAGACGAATACAAATGTACAAGCTTTCAAGAGTATCTTCATTATGACAGATGTTACCAAGAAGTGTGGGGAAGAGAAGAATGGGGAAAGGAGGTCTTAAGACCTTGCTATCTGCATGTTGTTTCAGCATGTAAGGGAGAGGGATTCAACTGATAAAGAAATAGGTCTCATCAAGTAACAAAGATATTGGATATCACCTGCAATAACTCATAATCTGAGAATTGGAAAGTTAGAAACATAAAGTCCTTTCTCGTAGACAATATAAGACCTCAGTGAACTCAAAACTAAACCCATTCTATTTGGGCTCAAAGACTTATTTGCAAGCGGAAAACAGAAAGACAGTCTTTACACTGCATATGCTGGTGTTAATTTTAAATGATGAATTACGTAAAACTAAGTCTATGTAACCAATGTAATCTTCCAAGAAAGTATGGCTGTTTAAACGTATGGCTACAGCATTAGAGAACTGTGTCAACAAAGAACCACCCCACTGAGAACCTCCCATTTAAAGCTTTCATTTAAAGGCACACAATGAACACACAACAATATGCTCATTAGATGTGGAATACTCTGTACCAGTCATACAGACAGTTAAAATAGTAAGATACTTCGAGGTTAGCTGTGTTCTTTCTTAATAATTAACTGAACTGCAACAGAGTAGCTGGGGAAAATGGATTTCTTCCTCATGCTGGGGAAATAAACTCTTCTAAAATCTTGAACTGATTATCTCAGTTGCTCAGAGATGCTGCATCTCTCTCTTGCCCCTTCAAGTCTCTCAACCCAAAGGCCAACACAGGAGACACTATACAGCTTTTTGCAAGCTCACTAGTCTATGACTGACAGCCAGTCCTAATGTTGTAATAATGTACTATGTACCGCTTTCATCAGAACTGACAGTACGCTTGGACTCTCCTTGTGTATGTAACTATGCAGAGGATCATGATGAACACTGTACTTCAACATTTACAACCCTGTTCTGTACTATTGGGTATGCAACAAGAGTGAGCTAAATTAATGGGGCTTGGGAGCAATTTTCCCCTGGTAGATTTGGAAGGCCATAACAGTCCTGAAAATGATTTTTGTAAAAAATGTACGTATGCATGCATGTATGTATTTGTTTGTTTGTTTATTTGTTTGTTTATTTAGTACACCACCTATCTGGCTGCAAAGGCCACTCTGGGCAGTTCACAACAAAATAAGAAAATAATAGCAGCATAAACATCACAATATAGACAATAAACATATGGGAATCACTAAACTTAAAAAAATCATTAAATATTTAAAAAAATCTAAACTGCCACTGGTCAAACATGGAGTTGCTTTTTTATTGGGGGGGAGGGGTTGGACAGCTTGGCAGACATGTGCCATTCTTGGAGGCTTCCAGAAATGAAATGTTTTTTAATTTTGTTTTTTATGAAAACACCTTATGCCCTGAGGGCACTGGATGGGTTTCATAGGGGTCAAGGTGGCCTCTGAGGGGGGGTGGCAACCCTTCATCCAGATCTACATACAACACCTGAAGCTCTCTGAAGGAGTTAAACAAAAACCAAGGCAATTACAGAACTTCTTCTGTTTTGTAGCTAGTGTTATACTAACTGGGTTGTTAGTATACAGACATTTTCATTAAAACTGCAAGTTAAATTTATCCTTCCTTCATTCTGCTATCCATTGAGCTCAGACACATAATGGCCTTTCTCTACATGAGGAAGATTTAAGTAAGACCTTTTCTTACATCAGTAAAGCAGGATGGTTGCTGCCTCCCTTGGGCTGATTTCCATGATCCTTTTGTAAAGCTGACTCAAGAAATTACAAATAATCATACCAGTATGCCACACCTTTTCTGGGACCAGCGTGCTAACATTCCATATAATCTGAACATGTGATTTGTTTATCCAGATATTACTAAGGTAACATTCCATTCAGCTCCATTAAAATAGCTGGCATATTATTCCACTAGTACATGAGATTCCAGTCAGAAGAAGCAGTGTATTTTCAAGTTCTGCCAAAGCTAAATATGGAACACAGACAATATAATAACTGTAATTTATGGCTGAAAGAGAAAATTTGGACTATATATTGAAAACCACTATCAGCAGAAAATTACAGACACATCCCTTCCTCCATCACTACATAACAAGCTCCTAATTGCTTTGCAGAGCTGATATGACAAATCACTAATGAAATATAGCAGGCCATGTCAAAGAGTCACCCAGGCCTTGATCACATAGCTTATTGGCACATGGTCACAGAATTTTATTAACTTTACTAGTTCAGAAACTAAATCCATGAAACTTGACAAACTAGCCAATCGTTTCAGCACTATTTAATGTGTTTAGTTTCTTCATAGACAAGATTCAGCAAAAAGTAAAATGCATTTCACAGTCTGTTACACATCAGTGAAGATTTAATTTTTTAATTACAGTGGTGCCTCGCAAGACGAATGCCTCGCGCAACGAAAAACTCGCAAGACGAAAGCGTCTTGGGAGTTTTTTGGTGACTCGCAAGAGGAAAAAAAATTTCGTCTTGCAAGGCGCGGTTTCCCATAGGAATGCACTGAAATTTAATTAATGCGTTCCTCTGGGCGAGAGGTCCCCCGCCAGTCCTCCGATGGTGCTGGGAGGACTGGCGGGGGACCTCTGAAAGCGGCGCTGGCCACGGGGGGCGGCAGCCCCCCCCCCCCGCGGCCAGCACTGCTTTCAGAGGCTTCCCGGGGCTTGCCCAGCACGGAAAAAGGCAGGGGAAAAGCACCATTTTTGAATTTCCCGCCCTTTCCCCCTGCCTTTTTCCGTGCTGAGCAAGCCCCGGGAAGCCTCTGAGACCCAGCGCCAAACAGCTGAGAGGCGGGGGGGCGGGGAGCGGAGACGACCACAAAATGCCTGCCGCCTCTCAGCTGTTCGGCGCTCTGGTCACACAGAGTCTGGCTGTTCTGGGGCTACCAAGGCACCGTGAGGAGCGGGGCTCGGTTTACAGCACCTGGTACTGTAAGTGACTTTGTTCTGACTTTTTTTGTTTCTGACCTTTTTCGCCCATAGGAACGCATTAATTAAATTTCAATGCATTCCTATGGGAAACCGCACCTCGCAAGATGAAAATTTCGCAAGACGACATGACTCGCTGAACGAATTAATTTCGTCTTGCGAGGCATCACTGTACTTGATCCCCAATTTGGATTAACAGTTGGTTTAGAGCAAGAAAACTTTCTTGCCCATTTGCTCTAAACCAACTAGGCTGAATATTCTTGTGCATTTCTGTAATACTCCAATTCCAAGGCATGAAACTTTGACTCTGTGCTATAGTTTATTAACTTCATGCCCCTAAACCAGTTCAGTGAGAAGAAAACATTTTCCTTAATGTCTCACTGAATTGAACTAAAATGATAAAGGACATATACAGCTCTCTTAAGGCACAATGATTATATAGAGGCTATAACAAAACAGAAGATAACTCTTTTGGCTCTAGCTCTTCAGTAAGCATGCCGAACCCTAATTTTTAACATGATAAGAAAAAATACACCATAGATATTGCTACTCTTAAGTTGGAATATTGTTTTTGGCTTCCCCTTCCATTGTTACAACCAAATTTGTAATCAAATATACTTACTTAAAAGTATTTGCTCCTACAAGGGGAGCTACCACATTTTTGTTTCATTTTGAAATAAATCATTAAAATATAACCTAATACAATGGCGAAAAACAACTACGTACTTAAAAGATTTACATTTGATTGATTGGTGGAGGTAGTCAAATAGGAATTTTTACAATACAAGACACATACTTACAGCATTGGAATCAACATCACTGTGTATAGCAACTGTTTTGATTCCCATCTTCTTGCATGTTTTAATTACCTAGCAACGGGAAGAAAGCAGGAAAAAGGTGTTTTAGCCTAACAACAAGAATAGAGCAGAAGAATTACAGTATTAAGTTATACTTACCCTACAGGCTATTTCTCCTCTGTTGGCAATCAGAAGTTTCTCAAAGGTCTAAAGAAGAGGAAAGAAAAAAATTCCTGTGACTATAAGACAAATATCCACATGTACCTAACTTCATTCAAGGAGGAGGATTTGCTAAAGGAGCTACTAAACGTACGAGCTTTGATCACATGACATGGCAAGCCAGGAATCTGCAAGATCAGTTATGAGCAATGTGCTGATGCATGTTGCCCAATTATTCCCACTGGCTTTACTAAGCAAACCACAGATCTTTACTCACTGTTTGTTTAACTGGTCATCTGAATGCAGGCATAGTTATCTTCCTGGTTTGTTTGTCTCCCACCAAACAAGGCAGAGAACCCAGTTTTGTCAGCAGAGGAGCAAACCAGATAGCCCCACGCCCTTGTTTGGACAACTAATGAAAGTAATGTGCAAAGTTGTGTGATTTCTGTAGCTGCTCGTGCTGCAAGCAGGAGCAATGAGTTAGCATGCACAAATACATTGTTTGTAACTGATAAGCCAGGGTTCCCCCCAATCCCTATATTATCACATCATGCAACTACAGTGGTGCCTCGACTTATGAATGCCCCTACCTACGAATATTTCGACTTATGAGCAGCTCCGCTCGCAAAATTTTGCTTCAACTTGCGAGCGGAGCTTCGACCTCAGAACAGAAAAAGGCAGGGGGAAAAGGCGGGAAATTCAAACCGTTGGTGGCGAAGAGGCTGCTTCTTTGTAGCTCTTTCGCCCCAACGGTTAGAGCAGGGGGTCAGGGAACTTTTTTACTCCTGCAGCGCAGGAGGAGGAAGGAGAGGCGGGGGCGACTCCGGATCGCCGCGGGGCGCAGGAAGCCGGTGCGCTCCCTGCCCATTCCTGGCACAGGTCTACTCATGCGTAAGGCCCGCCGAAGGTGCGGGTCTACCCATGCGTAAGGCCCGCCAAAGGCGCGGGTCTACTCATGAGTAAGGGCAGCCGAAGGCGCTGGGCTGGGCTGAGGCGCGCGGGTCGGAGGGGCTCCTCCGTGGACGGGGCATGCGGCGGCGGCGCAGGAGGAGGCTCCCCGCTGGGGAGTGAGTGCCATCAGAGGAGGCTTCGGTCTGCCTGGTAAGGTGCTGCTTTTTCCTTTTTAGAAACTTCTGGGTGGGTTTTGCAGGGTGGGTTTCGGCTGAGGGGGGTTATGTTTCTGTGCTGTGTTGTTTTTTGCAGTCCCAGCGTGGGGATTGCTCGATGTTTATTTTTGGTTTTTGGTTTTTTGTTTTTGTTTTTTGTTTGTTTGTTTGTTTTGCAGCCTTCGGGGCTTGCTCTGTTTATTTTTGGTTGTTGTTGTTTTTTTAAAGCCCCAGCGCCTTCCGATGGGGCTTTCTGTGTGCTTTATATATTTTTTGGTATTTTTTTTTTAATGCTGGAACGGATTAATCCCGTTCCCATGCATTTCAATGGGAAATGGTGCTTCGACTTACGACCATTTCGACTTAAGAACACCATTCCGATACGGATTAAGTTCGTAAATCGAGGCACCACTGTATTGCCAATAAAGAAACTATATCTGAAGTTTGTTCACATATACAAAGTTCCTGTGCATACATAACAAGGTTGATCTCTTAACCACTATAAAGAAATAGGAAAACAGTATTGTGGGTTAGCACTATCCTTCTTAGCATCTCCTTCTGCCTTAAACCAGGGTTGAGAAATATGATGGCATTCACATTCCCTGTTAACAGCCAGTTCCCATTTCACTAGGCATCCTGCCCATGGTTAACAATGATTCAGATGCACCTGTTAATCCAAAATTAAGGCAGATGTGGGGAATTCATTATATGAGCATCTTGCTTTCTGTTCCCAATCTTTTATAAACTGTTAAGATTGTACACCCATTATACAAGCACTGGCCCAAACTAGCAAGGAAACAGCCTAGTGTAACATGCCACTAGTTCAATTATATTTTCCATATTTTTCTTTGTTGGAGGTTAAGTCACTGCACTTTGTGGTGTCTGACTCGTGAACTGGGTTCTCCAATAACAGAAAAAATTAGTGAGTCATGCCCAATAGTACCAAATAATCAACATCCCAATATACATCCATCTAAGAATGCTTTTGAAATCATCAGGTGATTCTTTGACAGGGCATGGTATCACACCATTTGCAGACCCCAAGAAAAATTTTAATACAAGGAACAGAAAACTGGTGGAGGCACTCACAAAATAAGAAGGCAGCTCAGAATTACCAGCAAATCTCAAACTCGCAATAGGTAGAAAGCATAAAGTGGCTCTCCAACTCTACCACGGCAGTTTTCTGCTACTGCCAATGAAGTTGGAAGGTATGAGTTAGCCTGCGTTAGGTAGCAACATGTTAGCACTCAAAAATTACCTTCTCATTTGGATCGTATACCGTGGAGTGCAAACCACAAGAAGTCATAAGGCACCATTTCCATCTTGAAAGTTGTGCAAGACACTGTAACAGAAAAAAAAGCAAATACTGTAAGAGAAAATATTTCAAACCAGTTCTTATTTTTTGTTTTATAAGACTTGACAAAAATTAAGTCTGGAGGAGCAAAGTATTGAAGAAAAGGATTTCTAGTACAATATAACAATGAAACCTTCGTGGGCGGCCCTGGCGTCAGTGGGTTGGGAAACTCCCTCTCCTATGGGGGAGTGACTCTTCCCACAAAGAGTGAGGTTCGCAGCTTGGGCATCTGCCTGGAGCCGGATCTCACCATGGAAAACCCAGGCGGCATCTGTGGTCCGGGCAGCCCATTTCCATCTTCGGAGGATTGCCCAGCTGTGTCCATATCTAGACGTGGGGGCACTCACGATGCTGATTCATGCCCTCGTAATCTCAAGAATAGACTACTGCAGTGTTCTCTGTGTGGGGCTACCCTTGAGGTTGATGTGGAGACTTCAACTGGTCCTGAATTCGGCAGCCAGATTAACAACTGGGGTGAAGAAATTCCAGCACGTCTCCCCCACTCTGGCCGCCATTCGTTGGCTACCGGTTTGTTTCTGCATCGACTTCAAGGTTATGATGATAACATTCAAAGCCCTGAACAGTATAGGACCTCGGTACCTATCAGAACACCTTCTCCCAGCCAGATCTGTCCGTAATATCTGTTCTTCACAGGCAGGGCGGTTGAGGGCCTTGATCCCGAAGGAGGCCCGGAGGGAAAGAACAAGAAACCAGGCCTTCTTGGTGGTTGCCTCCCACCTATGGAACAACCTGCCTATTGAGATCTGCCTGGCACCCTCGCTGGATGGGTTCAAAAGAGCATTGAAGACCTGGCTGTTCCGCCAGGCTTTCCCGGAGCATTAAGATCTCGGCCTCCCTTTTACCATCCCTTTTGCCATCCTCTCCATCACCCCTTTTTACCACCTTGATTACCATCTGTTTTAATTTACTCTATTTGGTTATGTATTAATTTATTTTTTATTGTGTTTTAATATTGTTGCTGATATTGTTGTTAGCCGCCCAGAGTGGCCTGGTTGCCATATGGTGTGGGATATAAATTTAATAAATAAATAAATAGACCACTGATACTGCATTATCCAGGGTATCCAGGGTATCCAGAGAAAGCAGACTTTTGAAAAATGAAACATCCCCACATGTCCTTTGCGTTAAGCAGGGGGTTGGACTTGATGACCTTGTAGGCCAACTTCACTTTCCTATGATTCTATGATAACCAAAGTATGCAGTGTGCTGTTTGTCACCTCATGAGACCCAACACAGCTCCCTGCCCATCACCATCTCATAAAATGGCAAATAGCATCCTCTGAAGATGGGCAGTGCTATTTGGCTCCCCTTGCCCATAAAACTGTTTCAACCTTATTTAGAAACCAAAATTACTTCTGTATATATATTTTTATTGTGTTTTTTCTACTTTTCAATCCGTTGCAACCAGAGTGGCTGGAAATTCGAATTTCCCGCCCTTTCTCCCTGCCTTTTTGCCTTCAGAGCTCTCAAACGGCTTCCTCCGATGTTGGGGGGAAAGCCCTTTGAGACCTCCGAAGGCACTGGAAGGCACCTCCCTGGGGCCCCCCGCCGCTGCGATTGGAGGCAGTTCTATTCTACAATTCTAGCTGCCATTATCAGGTGTAAGGTCAAATATGTCTTGTTTTTTTCGAGTATAGGTGGTAATATATTCAGTTAGAAGCTTTCTGGTGTCAAGGCAGCGCTCACCCAGCGCCGGGAGGCTAGAGCTGGCCGGGCGCTTGGCCGCTCGCCCCGGCCGTGGCGGAGGCAGCGGAGCGCCGGGAGGCTAGAGCTGGCCGGGCGCTTGGCCGCTCGCTCCCGGCCGCACGGAGGCAGCGGAGCACCGGCAGGCTTCGGACTGGTAAGTCCTTTTTAAAAAACTTTTCTGTGTGGGTTTTGGAGGGTGAGTTTGGACTGGGGGGTTATGTTTCTGTGGTTTTTTTGTGTGTGTGTGTGTGTTTTTTTTTGTTTTGTTTTGTTTTTTTTTTTTTGCAGTCCCAGCGTGGAACTTGCTCTTTTTATTTTTTATAGTATTTTGGTATTTTTTTTGAAATGCTGGAACAGATTAATTCTGTTCCCATGCATTTCAATGGGAAATGGTACTTCGACTTACGAACTTTTCGATGTACGAACGTCCTTCTGGAACGGATTAAGTTCGTAAGTCGAGGGTTGACTGTATATTCCATTCATTTAATCTTATCTTATACTCTCTAACATAGTATTGATCTATTCTACTTAAGTTGATGTAGATTTCATCCAGGTGTAAAGAGGTTCCCATTTATTATTATCCAGTCTGTCATTTAATGTGTCTGTCAAAATATCCATTTCTGCTAGTTCCAAAAAATTTTCATTAAATTCCTTCTTTGTCGGGATCGCTGTCATCTTCCACTTACAGGCATATACAATTCTAGCTGCCATTATCAGGTGTAAGGTCAAATATGTCTTGTTTTTTTCGAGTATAGGTGGTAATATAGTCAGTAAGAAGCTTTCTGGTGTCAAGGCAATTTTAACCCCTAAAATTTTCTCTATCATTTCATGAATCATTTTCCAAAATTCCTTGGCCGTATTGCACGTCCACCACATGTGATAGAAGCTCCCTACATTCTTTTCACATTTCCAGCACTTGTTAGAAACATTTTTATACATTTTTGTTAATTTCTCTGGTGTTACATACCATCTATAAAACATTTTGTAAATATTTTCTTTTAGATTTATAGATTTAGTCATTTTAATATTTCGTTCCCAAATTTGTGACCAAGCACTTAATTCTATATTATGTCCTATATTTTGAGCCCACTTTACCATGCAGTCCTTCACAATTTCATCTTCCATTTTTTGCTCCATTAAAGTATTATATAAACCTTTAATCAATTTTTCCTCTCAATCCAGCAACCCCTTATCCAAAGGTATTTTGTCTTTCTGAAACCCTATAGCTTTATCTTTTACATATCTTGATTTCAATAAGTTTATCGACCACCAGTCTAGGATAATACCTTGTTCTGCCAGTTCATCTTTGTTTTTTAGATTAAAATCTCTATCTAATATCTCGGCATATCTCCCGTTTATCCCTTGAGGTGTTTTTTTCGAGTATACAAAATTATACAAAATTACTTCTTGTCACTTCCTGTTTCTTTTTAAAAATAGCAAAAGAACCAACTTCCAGCTTCTGGATCAGCTTCTGGTTTGTCCTTTTAAAAAAACTGATTTGTTAATGGCATAGGACGATGTGGACCTCCAAGAGAATGGAGAGGGAGGACATGGCCCTCTCATAATTTGCCCACCCTGTATTATACCAGTATCAGTGCAAAATCTGTATGGCTTATAATGTGTGCCTACACATATAGGATCAAAAGTGAGACCCATGGAGGCCACCAAGGCCTGCTTCCACTAAGCAGGTATTCCTGCGAGCCTTAATTTTAGATTATTGGTTTGTCAAGCAAAAGAAGGTAATGAAATAAAAACACAACAATGGTCACCATTTACATGCAATCACCAGATTTCTGACCAGACTAATTAGATTTGAACTTCCTATTTGTTTTCTCTTCCCAAAAGGTGAGATTTTATTTGTCAAATACTGATTTTCTCCCTCCATGTGTAAGACTTGTGCCGTCATTAGAAAATTATTTTGCTTTCCAAATATAACCAATTATTTTTATTTATTTTATCAAAGGCTATTAGGATTTCAAATGTGGTAAAAAACAAAATGTTTTCACGGCTTTTTGACATGAAAATAAAGAAGACTTTCTGCATAGACCTGTGCCATAAGTTGAAATCGACCTGATGATACATATATAATCATTAATTACAATCTGGATGGCTTTCAGTGAGGAAACTTAAAGGAAGTAAAATGTACTATTATCACTGAACTTTTTTCTACATAAAGACTCCTAGATACATCTGCTTTTGTTAAAAACAATCTCTCTCTCTCTCTCTCTCTTTATGAAACACAAAAGCTGTATTCAAATATCTAGTTTATATAGACTAAATAACTAAATAACTATAGTTTACCATGATAAGAAACTTAACTTCCCAACAAGCTCACACATTTCTCTCACCTCTTCTTTTTTAACACAGCCACAAGAAGGATGGAAGTTTTTACTTCTGATTTCACTTAATCACTGCTTAGTGTTATATGTGAACCCTAAGCTGCGGAAAATAATCTTAACCACAATTTGTTGAAAGAAGCTAGTTTCATAAAACACAGTTTCCCACACTTGGACACAACAGGTTCCAGCTAATCAAAAAATACAACTATGCCAGAGCAGGAAGTATTTAGCCAAGAAATGAGAAGACTAGACTACAAAGTCATTCACAATAAATCATGAGGAGGGCATCATGCTCTCCCAGCTAACCTCTACAGCCCCTGAAGACCCCTCAAAATATTATTTTTTGTGAAGCCACAAAAAGAAAAAAAAACCCTCTCAGAATGATCTGCCTCTCAAAAACCAATGTCATGGCTCCCAGCCCTGGCATGGTTGTACTTTATATTTCCTGTCTTATCTGCATCACTTTTAAACCTACAGCACCTTGTTTAAATATTTTCAGTCATTCACAATTGTTTACTGCACCTATCTTTACTTTAACTCTTTTTTTAACCTTAACCTAGTTAAGTTTAGAAATTTGCCCCTGGCCTAATTACTTCCTGGTTTCCAACTACCAATTAATTCAGCTGGAAACCAGGAAGTACTTTGTCTGAGTGAACATTTCCTTAATTGGTGAAATTGATTAGAGTAAAAAGTAAATTTTAAAGAAAAATATAAGACTATAAGAAAAAGTTAATGATTAAAGAAGGTGGCATAGGTTTGGGGCCTCCTTTGTGAGGGGGATCAGGATTTTTTTTGCAGTCTACCAGCCAAATTCAAATTTAGCCCTCAGCCCAGCCATAATCACCCAGCCCTGGTTTAGCATTACATCTGAACACAGCCACTGCAGTAACAATAGAGACCTGCTCCTTTAAGATCTTTTTTAAAAATTATAGTGTTGCAAACCTTAATCTACACATTTCTGAAAATATTAGACATCTGCTAGTACTGCTCAAACCACAGTTAGTTCTAATGTTGAAGAATGGAATATGAATATCACAAATTATTGGGCTAAGTGCTGCTAAAAGTTTTAACTAATTATCCACAAGAAATAATGAAATGTGATCTGGTTTAGATTAGTCACATTTGCCATGAACGAACATTTAGGCAACCGAGTTGGAAAAAAGAGCACGGAACTTTAAGAAGAAAACCCAAGTTTTCCAAATAGTAAGAGATAAATAAACTGAAATTACCAGAGGCAGTGAATCCAGGAGCAGGAAAAAAAGGGAGCAGGTCCCCTCATTGGGAGAAAGATGGGCTACAAATCACTAAATACAATAACAAATGAATAAATCTGGAGCTTGAAATATTATTATTGTTGTTCCATTTGTGCAGGAAATTCTTTGTACTGTATGTTATTAATATGTTATCATTGCTAGTAGGCCTAAAGAACACATGGAAATACTTTTGGTCCCCTTTAGTGTCCAATTTAGGCATTGTACCTTGGACATATTTATAAAAAATACAAAGAACGAAATCAAATAATGCTTTCCTCACCACTTCAGATTGATAACAGAATGGTTATCAATCTGAAGGCATTCCTGTCAAAATGCCTTGGAAAATGCCTTAAATCCTTTAAATAATTTTCAAGTCACCAAGTGTTATTTGCCATATATCTAAGTAATTTTGGTGCTACTTGTTGCAACAACAACAAAATAAAGTTTTTAACTAGCAGTTGCATTATTCAAACCAAAAGGTAGCTAATTACATGTAATTACATATCTTGAAGCTACTTCCAAGCTCTGAACACATCATACAGGTGATTTCAAAATATACCCCATTTCTGAGATTAAAAAGACTTGAAAGAGTGAAGCATCAGTGTCAATAGGTTGTTTGCAGGGCTCTCAACCTCAAAGAGCAAGAGTCAAGAGGCTGGCATTAAACTCCTTCCTTTTAGGACATTTCTGAAATATTCATTCATTCATTCATTCCCATCTTTCTCCTTAAAAGGACCCAAGGCGGCTGACAACAATTAAAAGACAATATTTAAAAGCTAGAAACAGTAAGAATACAAATATTTAAAAAGAAATTAAACAAGTATTATATTAAAAACAGTAAATAAAATCAATGCAAAAAACTCATTTAAAAACAACAGAGCACAACAAACCATTTTAAAAAGCCTCAGTGTTAGTTAACAAAGAAACTCACAGAAAAATCTCCTAAACAAGATGTAGCCAGTATTAAAACGTGCAGATAGACAGCCAGAGATTGGGAATATATACCACAGAATAGGGTTTCAGCCGTAGCTGTTCCATGGAACTGCAAAGAATTGTAGAAGACAAAGAAGAACAAGTGTCCATCATAAGAAGCAGCTTCAAAATAAAAAAAAACACCGAACAAGAGCAAAGCATTGAAACAAAGTGCCCTGAAAGCACAAGAGAAAGCTACATGGAAGACTTATATTTGCACTGTTCTTTTTATCCCATGCATTTCTCTTGCGCGTGTCATCTAACACTTAGATCCATGCATTGAGGGAACATAGAGGCCACAGCTGTGTAAAAGTTTTTAAAACCCTCCCTTTCTCTTATATCCAGCTCCAAGTCACAGCAGGCATTCATAAGAAAGAAGTTTGATTTCTGCTATGCATACAGTTAACATTTAGCGAAAGCAAATAAGATACTGTCAAAGTTAGGGAAAAGTAACAGGAAGTCTTAAGGTAAGTAAGAATTTTGTGGGACGCCTTCTTAAATGCTACTTATAAATGATGCAGTTGTTCCTATATGCATTTCAAAACAGTATTAGAAATGTTGAAGCATCTGCTGTACTAGAAGCTATCTTTATCAACTAGTTTTTAAACACAAGCCTTGACATATATTTATTATTCGAGGGCTTCTTCAAAAAATCAGATCCGCATAAAAAGAACCCAAACCTTTTCCTATGAAAATTGTTCAGTATTAAGGGAAATCAGCATCCAAGCTTTCCAGAGGGGTAGCCATATGAATCTGAGTTACAGCTAAAGCAAAGAATAGCACATCAGTGGCATATGGAAGACTAACAAATTCATTATGACATAAGCATTTTGGAGTAGAGTACAATTCATATGCCACATCTCTCAGAGTCTGCTACTATAAGCCCAAGAAACAGGAGAAATTAAACCCTGGCATTTTAGTCAGACAGCTGTGGAGAACAATAGGCAAAGATAAAATGGCATATGCCCAGGACCCTATTAGGCATTCCCCTTGCATTCTTTCCCAACTCCAATGTTTCACCTACTCTAAAATTCTTCAAAGAAAACATAAAACCCTTTTCTCACCATGCCTGTGAAGGAGTTTGCATACGCTTTCCAGTGAAAAGGTTACAACAAATTTACCATATGATTAAATAATAAGACCAAAGGAAAGTTTACACAAACAGGTAAAAAGAAATAATCTTTTGAATGACGCAGGATTGCTGGGAGAATAAAAGGAAATAAGCTTCTTTGATGGCAGAAGTTAAAGCACAAGCCACTGTAGGGCACTCTTCCTCCGCTAGATATATGGGTTAGCATCACAGTTTTGTGTCCAGACACCAAAGCTGTATGAATTTGTATTCCAATATATTTAAAGACAAAGGCAAGCAAAATTCTATCTACTCAGAGTAAAAAATGGAGTTCAAAAGCTATCCGTTTCCACCATCACTTGAGTCCACCTCTGAAGGTTACCAAGATGTACTCAGGTTGTTCATCTGAACAAGAGAGATATGCTCTTTTGTATTTTTGGACTTCAATTCCCAGAATTTTCCAAGAATTCTGGGAATTGTAGCCCAGAAACCCAAATCAGCACATCTATAGGTCCCCTCCCACACACAGGGGAAGGCTTTTGAGTGATTTACCTTTACCATCAGCTCCTGTTGTTTCTTCTTGTTGATTTGGTTTTTTTAAAAAGTGCTGTGGTACTTTCTGAGAGATGTCATCTTACTGCCCAATGGGTTCTATAGAGGGCATCTCCCAAAGAATTATGATTTGGGTTTCTGGGCTGCAATTCTCGGAATATTGAAGAATTCTGGGACTTAAAGTCTAAACACACACAAAAACCACCCCTACTGAAATCTTTTCAACATCTGTGTCAGCTTTTTAATTCAATCTTATGTTTCTATTCAGTAAATATTACATAGTTCTTATATTGATGCTCTTGCATTCATAGGACATCATTACATATACCGTGTTTCCCCGAAAATAAGACAGGGTCCTATATTAATTTTTGCTCCAAAAAAAACGCATTAGGGTTTATTTTCAGGGGATGTTTTATTTTTTTCAACAACAGTCTACATTTATTCAAATACAGTCCTGTCATCTTCTTCTGGTTGCTGCACAATGGTGGAGGGCAAGGTTTCACTTAACTGGGGCTTATTGGGGGGTTGGGCTTATATTACAAGCATCCTGAAAAATCATACTAGCGCTTATTTTCAGGTTAGCTCTTATTTTCGGGGAAACAGAGTATTTGTTTTCATACAAACAGAGCATTTAGTAGTACTCAGCAACATCTTGGCCAAAACTTTATTGCACACCTATGTGTGCACAACAGGGTTGTGTGTAGTAGTAGTTGCACTATGGCAAAAACACAAGTGCTATCCCTAAAGCACTTCCATTTGTGCAATGCAAAACTGGTGATGCCTGGGAGGTGCAGCCAACTGCACAATTCCGTAGTGCAATTCCTTGTTTCTAGTTGTGTAATGCCCAGCACATCTATGCCAGTGTGACTTTATGGTGCCACAAACAGGATACTGGCCTCTGACAAAGAATTTGCAATATAAAAGGAGTAGAGATGGATACGAATTGGAAAAAGGACAAAACAAGGTTGTTTATGGCTAGCCACAAACCACTCACAAATCCCAGAAAAATGAACTTGTTTGTGATTTGTTTCTTTCCAGTTTGTGTATGGGGGAGGGGAACCTAATGACTCCATCCGCTCTGTCATTCACCCACCCCCTTCCCACTGCCCTCGTCACATCCCTCCTGCTCCTGCTGCTTCCTCCTCTTGGTCCTCTGCTGCTGCCATCTTTAAGACAGCAGGTTGGCTCCTGGAAGAGGAGCCAGGCAACTGTCTCTAAAGATGGTGGCGGCGGAGGACGAAAAGGAGCAAAGCAGCAGGACCAGGTAGGGATGTGACAAGGGCACTGGGAAGGGGGTGGGGCATCTGTTTTGCCAAAGCAAAACAAAGTGCCAAGCAGAAAAAAGTTCAGGGCTTTGTTTCATTTCGGAAAAATGGGATGCCCCAACTAGACCATGAACTGATCACAAACCAGCCCAGTTCATGGGGTTATTTGGTTCACAGTTTGGTTCGTGTCCATCTCTAAAAAGGACATGGGGAATGGCAACAAACTATACAGAATATTAAAATTCTACCTATAGTCACTGGCACTATTGAAATTACTCTTGGCTTTGGTTAATTCACCAACTGCTACCCATGTGTTTTACAACCTATCACCATAACTATAAGGGTTAAAATCTTGATGTTATTGGGAAAGCTGTGTTTCTTAAAATATAGCAAAGGACTTTCAACTCTTTTCACATGAACTTTCCTGGGACAAAACCCCACTAAACTCAATGAGATTTACTTATGAGTAGACATGTACATAACTGCAGAGTTAGTGATTTCCCCCCCACTTGCATGGAAATGACAGTATTTACAGCTCTACATATTATTGCAAAGCATTATTTTTTATGGTAGAAATCATTACTTCAAGTAAAATATATGTATAATACTAGAAACGTTCATTGCATAGTCAATACAGAGGCAGTATTGTACAGTGGTTAAAGTGCTGGACTAGGACTAAAGAGACAAGGGCTCAAATCCCCAGTAGGCCATGATGCCCACCAAGTAATCTTGGAAAACCCTGGGCCGAGCTGCACTTTCTCAGACTTACAATACTATTCACTTCATGGCAGCTCTCTTACAGACTCATGCACAGCATCATTACTCATCATATAGTAAAAGGTAACATATAAATGTAATAAATAATAATAAATAATACAAAGAAACAGCTACCTTTTTAAAAGACCACTGTTAAAACAGGACAGAATTCAAAAGCTGTGTATTAGATGCTAAAATTTCAAATTAGAGGAAACAGGGAGGGGGAGGAATGAATATTGTCTAGGGTTACACAACACCTCCATACTAGTTTGGTTATTGTTTGTCTATCCGTTAAGTGCCATCAAGTCAGAGCCAACTTTTAGCAACTCTAACAGTGCTTTCAAGATAGGTGAAATATTTAAGGAGTTCCATGTTCCCAGTGAGTTTCCATGCCTGATTCAAACCCCCGTCTCCTGAATCCTATTCTATCACTCTGTCTACTATGCCACACTGGGTATCTATTGTACCAATCCATACATTTAACAGAAATTGTGAATTCAACAATTAATTTCAATAATTAATTTTGCCAAGCCAGATCTTTATAAACATAAAGCATTGTTTCTTTTTACAGTCTAAAGTTACTGCAACCAAAGAGAGGCACTAACATTCTATAATCAATAAAATTATCAATTAAGTTGGACATTTTCTAATGTAATTGGGCAATTTCATTAGTATTTAACTTAACTTGGGTTTTTACATCAACACTTTTTCAAGTGAGAAGTTAGTCAGCTATGGGAAAATGCAGGGGGGAAAAGCTGTTGCCAGGCAACATGAACATCAATGAACTGCATTACAAAAACCCAGTTTCTCTTCCTACTCCAAGATGTCCTTTGCTCAACTTGATAAGGAAAGTTAACGCAAACAAAGGGCAAGAGAAATATGATTATAACCATGATATTTAGTTCTATTCTTATTTCCCATGTTTGTACTCCAGTCAGCTACAATTATCAGCACATCCTGGTTTTGTATGTGATCAAATTCATCCTGAATGCCTTCATAAAGCTTTCAATTTATTCTTCTTCAGTACAGTAGGGCAGGGGATGTTCCACGATCTACTGTGGATGCATAAAACTGCAGATGTTAGGAAACTATATATAAAACATACAAGGGACCAGGACAAAGACTACAAAGGATGCCCTTGTATGTTGCATATAGGGCTGCAGCAAACAGTGAAACCACAGATATAGTTGGAGCATAAATTGGAAAGATGGTTATGTTTCCAGGACGTCTGGTCAGACTTTGCATTACCACCTCCAACTGTTTGTGCTATGCCTTGTTTCACTATTAGAGTCACAATAGTTCTTTTGTTTGTCATTTCCAGATGTGGGGAAAAGGACAGAGAAACAGGCATCCTTGCCTGTGTGCCATCCTCCTCCCCATTAACTACAGAGGGATGTGACAATGAATACTATAGAGCAGAGGTTCTCAACTTTGGATAACCCAGGTGTTCTTCGACTGCAATTCCCAGAAGCCTTTACCACCAGCTGTGCTGGCCAGGGTTTCTGGGAATTGCAGTCCAAGAACACCTCAGTTACCCAAGGTTCGGAACCACTAATAGAGAGACAGGGGTAAATGCCCTGATCCTAGAGACACCTCAACAAACGGATTCAGGACAGAGGAAAGCCTGCACAGGGACACAGTTGAAAAGAAAAGAGGGAAAAAAGGAACTGAGATGTCAATGAAGGAGACAAGTTTGGGCAGGGAATGAGAACTGGGAAAAGGTCCACCAATGGGAGAAGCATATCTCATGGCAGGAGATGAAGACAGAGAAGGGGAGAAAAGACCTGAGGAGGAAAAAGAGGAAGGGATAAAAGGGGTGGAGACTGAAAAGGAGGAGAGGGGAGCTGGAGGTAGCAGGGTTACGGAAGACTTACCAGAAGGGTGGGAATGGATCATATTGAAGGATCCATGGACCAAACAGATGGTTACGCTGAAGGTCCCCAAGGAAGAGGCAGAGAAAAGGAGAAATAGTAAGCCACCCTAAAAAACCTTCTTATTGGGGAAAGAGGGAGAAAACAGAACAGAAGAAGCTGGAGGGGGTGGTAACCTAAAAGGTTTGAAGGGATAGAATGGACAGTATTAGTAATTCCCAACAAAAAAGATCTCTTCAAGAGAGGGGAAGTTCGAGAAACAACATCAACCAGGGAGAGGGTGCACGAAGGGGAGTGGGCTTGAGACCCTTGTTATGGGAGTCTATACACAGCCAGGGGTTCATCCCTCCACAAATCTACCATCCGGAGAGATTTGATGAGCCCCCCCCCCTCCTAGAGACAACAGGTTATAACAAGTTATGGGACAGTCAGTTAAGATCCCAACAGTTATCAGGTGACATGGAACCCTTTGAAGTTATTGTTGAAGAACCACACGTTTCATTTAATAAAGCACTGTTTGTTAAGAATGAAGTTTCCAAGTCATCAAAGGGAAAATTAGATGAACCAATCGAAGTAAAACCTGAATCCAGTCACACCGGAGTAAAATATTCTATAATTACAGTATCTGACTGAAAATATCCTACTTCGATCTATTTTAGTTTGTTCACACAAAGTATTGAAATTTTAGATGTTCTATTTCTTGTTTCATGACCTCAAGTTTACCTTGATTCATACTTCTCATATTCCAGTTTAGAATCTCAATATTTGGCAGAACATCTCTCCCAAAAAAACTGTTACCTGTCCCACATGCTTCTGGCAGTCCTTGATGTTAAAAATTGTAACAGCAAAGGAGGTCAAAAAAGCTAACACGAGGAACTGAGCTTTCTCGGTTGTGGCCTCTTTCCTCTGGAACAAGATTCCTGCAGAGGTTCACCAGACACCATCCTCTCTGTTTTCAGAAAGCTAAATAAGGCAGAATTATACAAAGCTGCCTTCTGCTAGTGTAAATTTATCTGAAATAGTCAAATAGGTTTTAATTTGTGTATTTATTTAAAGTAGAGTTTAATTATATTTTACTGTAGGTTTTGTTATATTGAGTTATTATGATTTTATTGTATATTGTAAACTGCCCAGAGAGTGGTGACACTAATGGAGTGATATGGAAATAAATTAAATAAATAAACTCTACATTCCAATTGCATGCAATATGTAGCTCTTGACTTTCCTTTTGCCTCTGTGCACATCAACAACCAGATGTCCTTTCAGATTTAATCCTGTTGCTTCATTCAGAATAATGCTATTTGTACTTACACTTTGCTCTTTCCCAGTAGCTGTCTTGAGTGCCCTTGTATTTTGGAGTCCCATATTCTACCAGTATCTCTAGTTCCTTTTTTAATCACCTCATAACAGGGTTTTGAAGGTATAAAATATTTGTAAGTAGCTTACTACTGCACTCTTCTATGCAGTACTAACTGGAGTTAGTTTGAGTGTCACTATGGTGTCTATGAAAGATCCTCCATCAGTGTCACCTTTTATTACTGTGGCTACCCTTCAAGATTGTCTTTGCCCATATCACCACTGGGAATATCAACTCAAGAATTTCTCTGTCCCCATTACCACTGTAACTATCAATCCTTTTCTCAGTTTGAAGTGTCAGCTATTCCTTGGTGGGACCTGCGAGAAACTAGAAGAATAAGAGTCTAACCTTCTGACAGTATTGCTTTCAGCTTCCCTGACACACTCAAAGCCCCTCATTGTATTACAATATGCACAGAAGAGAGGAGGAATAAGGCATATGGAACAGAAAATTAAATGGCAGCACCAAAGCGCAGCAAAGCCTACCAGTTGCTGCAGAGACATTTCTGAAAGGCTACATAATGGTAATCTTGATGAGCAATTGTTTCAGCTACTGTAATCTGCAGGTCAGCTATATATGAATGCTGGCAACCAAGTGTAGAATTTCATGAAGATAATAATGATAGAACAATGAACATGAAGTCTTGCAAGCAGAAAGAGAGCAAATCTACTGTTATAACTACACTGTTATCAAATGTCTATAAGACTGCATGTGTTATTTCTAAGTTGTTTTAATTTGCTTCCCATGTCAGTGCCACAAAGAGGAAAACTTTAGTATTCAACTCCAGAAATATTTTTTAAAACCTTTACTGCTTGCCATTCTATAGCTACAACTGCTGGATAACATAGTAATTTAGGAGGTTGGGAGTTTGACACACACACACACACACCCCAGGAGAAGAGCCAGTCTGTAAGCCTTTGGCAAGCTGCACAATCACAGGGTACACCAAGAAAGGAACGGTCAACCACTTCTGTGTATTCCCTTCCTAGAAAGCCCTGGAGAGGGTTGCCCTAAGTCAGAATCAACTAAATAGCACGTTATTTAGTTGATTCTAGTTCTTTTAGCTAAAAGAACCTAGCTAAGGACTAAAAGAACTGGGTATGTTTAGCTTAACGAAGAGAAGACTGAGGGGAGACATGATAGCAGTCTTCCAATACAGTGGTGCCTCGACTTACGAACATCCCGATATACGACCATTTCAAGTTACGGCCAGCTCCGGCTGCAAAATTTTGCTTCGACTTGCGGCCGGAGCTTCCAGTTACCAACAGAAAAAGGCAGGGGGAAAAGGCGGGGAATTCAAATTGCTAACCATTGGTAGGCGATGGGGCTGCTTCTTTGTAGCTCTTTCTCCCCAACGGTTAGAGTGAGCGCGATCAGAGGAGGTTCCGGACTGCCAGGTAAGGTGCTGCTTTCTGCTTTTTAAAAACTGTTCTGGGTGGGTTTTGCAGAGTGGTTTTGGGGTGGGTGGTGGGATTATGTTTCTATGCTGTGATGGATCTTGCAGGGTTTGTTTGCTTTTTGGTGTTTTTTTTTCCCCATTTCCGATGGGTCTTGGGGGGTTTGTTTGCTTTTTGGTTTGTTTGTTTTTCCCATTTCCGATGGGTCTTGCGAGGTTTGTTTGCTTTTTGGGTGGTTTTTTTCTGATTTCTGATGGGTTTTGGGGGGTTTGTTTGCTTTCTGCTTTCTGCTTTGGTTTTTTTTTTTTTTTTTTTTTTTTTTTTGCATTTCTGATGGGTCTTGCATGGTTTGTTTGCTTTCTGCTTTGCTTTTTTTACATTTCCGATGGGTCTTGCACGGTTTGTTTGCTTTTCTTTTCTTTTTTCCCTTCGGCGGATTAATCGCGTTTCCGATGAGTCTTGCAGCGTTGTTGTTTTTTTGGTGATTTTTTTCTTCGGGCGGAACGGATTAATTGCATTTCAATGCATTCCTATGGGAAATGGTGCTTCGACTTACGACCATTTCGAGTTACGACCGGAGTTCCGGAACCAATTAAGTTCATAAGTCGAGGCACCACTGTATCTGAAGGGTTGCCACAGGGAAGAGGGCATCGATTTATTCTCCATTGCACCTGAGGGTAGGACAAGAACCAATGGGTGGAAACTCATCAGAGGGAGATGCAACCTGGAAATAAGGAGGAATTTCCTGAGAGTGAGAACCATTAAGCAGTGGAACAGCTTGCCTTCCAATGCTGTGGGTGCCCCATCACTGGAGGTTTTCAAGAAAAGATTGGACAGCCATCTGTCCCGGATGGTATGAGGTCTCCTGCCTTGGGCGGGGGGGTTGGACTAGAAGACCTCCAAGGTCCCTTCCAACCCTACAATGATTCTATTATTATTATTATGATCATCATCATCATCATCATCATAATTCAAAAACAACAGGAACAGTCAATCAAAATTATAAAAATATTGACTGGTATTATATAACAGATACAAGTTTTAACCAAAAACCTAAGTATCTGTTAAATATTGGCACAGTATGTATGTTGTTCCTAATATTGCCATTTTTGTAGCTCTGATGGTATTATTTCTGAGATCTGCAACTGCTTATAGTACTGTGTGAAATTTCTTGATATTGTTCCCAAAGCCCCAAATACTACGGGGACCACTGAAGTGTGTTTCATCCACAAGCGAGATGTTTCGATTGGCAGGTCTCTGTATTTTGTTAGTTTTTCCAATTCTTTATTTTCAACTCTGGCGTCCCCCAGAATTATAATGTCAATGATCCAGACCTTTCTTCTTTCTATCACTACTATGTCTGGTGTGTTATGTTCAAGGTGTCTATCAGTTTGGATCCAGAAATCCCACAAGATCTTGACTTCCTCATTTTCTGACACCTTCCCTACCTGATGTTCCCATTGGTTTTTGGAGGCTGGCAAGTTATATTTTTTGCATAATGACCAGTGCACTAATTTTGACACTCCACCATGTCTAATTTCTAATCTTTTTGTGCAATATTTGGAAATTCGCAACGTGAGGTGTGACAGTTTCATCTTTTTCTTGGCAGATTTGAAATTTGCTGTTAGCACTAAATCCTTGGATCTTAGCTTTCATCACGTTGGTTTGGAGTGCTTGTTCTTGTGCAGCAAAAATCAAGCCTTCGGTTTCTTTCTTAAGGGTCCCCAGTTTTAGCCATGCCCATGTTGAATTATGATCCTGCTTTCCATCAATATTTCTCAGGTGTTGTCCATGTAGTGGTTTAATTTTCCAGCTGTTCAGTTTATTTTCAAAGTGTTGTTTCTTATATTGAGCCTTTGTTTCTGTTGTTTTCAAAATATTCTCCATTTTCACCGCTTTCAGTAATTTTTCTCTGCTTGTACTGATATAATCATTTAGGCTTCTTTTTTCTTCCTCTACTACCTGCTATATTTGCAGTAATCCACCGCCTCCGATTTTTTGTGGTAAATATAATCTGTCCACATCGCTTTCTGACAGTTCTTTAACTTTTGTGTGCACGATGTTGTCTGCTTCTAGTATTCCAAAGTATTTATAATTTTCATCACTTGATAGTGATTTTATAATATTGCCATTTTTAACTCTATTCCATCTAGTTTTTGGATCTTGCCACGGTGTATAGACAGAGCTGCACACTTGTCAATTCCAAATTTCATTTGAATATCTTCATTAAATATCTTCACTGTGTTTAGCAGTGATTCTATCTCTGTGGAACTTTTTGCATATAGTTTTAGGTCATCCAAAGGGGATTTGTTGTTGTTTAGTCGTTAAGTCGTGTCTGACTCTTCGTGACCCCATGGACCAGAGCACGCCAGGCCCTCCTGTCTTCCACTGCCTCCCGGAGTTGGGTCAAATTCATGTTGGTAGCTTCCATGACACTGTCCAACCATCTTGTCTTCTGTCGTCCCCTTCTCCTCTTGCCTTCACTCTTTCCCAACATCAGGGTCTTTTCCAGGGAGATTTCTCTTCTCATGAGATGGCCAAAGTATTGAAGCCTCAGCTTCAGGATGTATCCTTCCAGTGACCACTCAGGGTTGATTTCTTTCAGAATGGATAGGTTTGATCTCCTTGCAGTCCAGGGGACTCTCAAGAGTCTCCTCCAGCACCACAATTCAAAAGCATCAATTCTTTGGCGGTCAGACTTCTTTATGGTCCAGCTCTCACTTCCATACATCGCTACTGGAAAAACCATAGCTTTGACTATGCAGACCTTTGTCGGCAAGGTGATGTCTCTGCTTTTTAAGATGCTGTCTAGGTTTGTCATCGCTTTCCTCCCAAGAAGCAGGCGTCTTTTAATTTCGTGGCTGCTGTCACCATCTGCAGTGATCAGGGAGCCCAAGAAAGTAAAATCTGTCACTGCCTCCATATCTTGCCCTTCTATTTGCCAGGAGGTGATGGGACCAGTGGCCATGATCTTAGTTTTTTTGATGTTGAGCTTCAGACCATTTTTGGCGCTCTCCTCTTTCACCCTCATTAAGAGGTTCTTTCCTCCTCACTTTCTGCCATCAGAGTGGTATCATCTGCATATCTGAGGTTGTTGATATTTCTTCTGGCAATCTTAATTCTGGTTTGGGATTCCTCCAGTCCTGCCTTTCGCATGATGTATTCTGCATATAAGTTGAATAAGCAGGGAGACAATATACAGCCTTGTCGTACTCCTTTCCCAATTTTGAACCAATCAGTTGTTCCATATACAGTTCTAACTGTTGCTTCCTGTTCCACATATAGATTTCTCAGGAGATAGATAAGGTGGTCAGGCACTCCCATTTCTTTAAGAACTTTCCATAGTTTGCTGTGGTGCACACAGTCAAAGGCTTTTGTGTAGTCAATGAAGCAGAAGTAGATGTTTTTCTGGAACTCTCTGGCTTTCTCCATAATCCAGCAGATGTTAGCAATGACATGGGGATTAGTGAGATGTTAAACAGCAGTGGTGACAAAGAATCCCTCTGATGTTCACTTCCCCAATTTCTTCACCATGGGCCATTAAGACAGTTTTCCATTTTTCCAATTTTCTATTTTGGAGTGCCAGGAATTTTATGTGTGTGTGTTTTTTTGTTTTTTTTTTTTTTTTTTTTTTTTTTTTTTTTTTTTTTTTTTTTTTTTTGCAGCTTGTAACCAAGTTCCATGGTTATTATGGTAGCTGTGCTATACATGAGCTGGTTTGTTTCCTTTAGCGTGTTGGTTGGGATTGTTCTGATGACTATATTTGCATCACTCAGTAGATCTTTTAGTGGTTTACTTTGTAACTGGTGCAAATTGGGGAGCCTTTGTCTTTCTGTGTTCTGGCTAATACGGGTTACTATTTTTTCCCTCAGTGATGTTTACCATTCTGTCAACTCATAATTTCTGGGTTGTTCCATAACTTATTTCTCTATTGATACATTTTTTCCACTACTGTGTCTACTTCTACCCTCCATTTGTCTTCCATACTATGGTCATTGTTCTGTGTTGATTTTTCTTTTGCCATCTTTTCTAGTTCTTGCAATTCCAGTTATGAAAACACTTTACTCCAGATGATAAAGGTGTTTCCTTTTCCAAATATCCATCAATCTTTTTTTGAAAACCACGAACTGTTGTGTTTGCCCCGTAATAACATTTCATAATTTCTCAATTTTCGACGAGAGTCCATGTTTTCCGTTTACGTGGTTCCAGTAGTTTTGCAGCAGCCTGTCCCGGTTCCTCAACAGGGTCTGCTGAGCCCTGTAACCCATTTGTCACCAGATGCCCAGGGGCTATAGCATCTGACACAGTCCTTGTTGAACCAGGCGACGATTGATCCAGTATGGATTTCTGTTTATTTCCTCTCATCATAATTGATGGTTGGTGGACACAGTTGGTCTGGCTTCTCATCTGAGACCTATCTGGCTTGGGAGACCCTTCAGCATAGCTTTCAACCTCACCAAAGTGCACAAGAAGGCCTGTGCCCATGGAGGAGATGATGATCATCACCATCATCTAACTGAAAAGACTCTTATACAAGAACAAGGAGAAAGGCACACCCTTGCCAAATCTAGGAGATGATGCAAGTTATTTAAAAATATTTAATTTTCCAATTGCAGTGGTAGTTTATATGAGCAGGCACACACATCTGGGCAGGATTTGGGTTTATGTAAGAAGTTAAAACATATGGTAATTCGATAATGGTTTTTTTTCTTCCAGAAAGAATAAAAGCATGCACAAGACTCATATTAACATTCTAATGATCCTGCACAGACTTCATGGATTATAACACAAAATAAATTACAGAAGCAGTTCTCCAAATCTTTTCATCAGATCTTCTTACCAATTGGAAATTTTGGTTATCCACTGTCTCTTTAAAATCTGCTTTGTTCCTTCTAAGTGAGAAAGGATTCACAGTGGATTTCAGCATTCATATTTAGCACAGTTCTCCGGTTTTTCTAGGTCCCATCCCACCCCATCCTCAAACCACAAGGCTGGCCCAAGACATTTTGCTATCTGAAGCAACGGACAAGATGATACGTTTTCCTATTCCATATATCAAAACCAATTACACTATACTTGATCTTAGCCAAAAGACCAAGAAGCGATCACAACCAATTAGACTGGCAGCTGAATCTTACTTCAGCGCTGGTGATGGAATATTGTCTTCCACTGTGGCTGAAGACAGCAGTTATCTGCAGGGGGTATAGAGTAGGCCCCATGACACAAACACCTTAATCCAGGGGTCTCAAACATGCAGCCCGCGGGCCATTTGCGGCCCGCCGGATGATAGTTTGTGGCCCCCACCTTGCCTGCCCCCCCCCCGAAGCGCCCACGCGTCCTCTGCTGTCAAGAGTCAAAAAAAGTCTCGCCTCGCTCGCCGGCTCTCTCCCAAGACAGCGCCTCTTGCACACTCCATTCGGAACTGCAGCCTGCCAGTCAGCCCACCTGTCTGCCGGCTGGCAGGCTGCAGTTCCGGATGGAGGGTGCAAGAGGCGCTGTCTTGGGGGAGAGCTGGCGAGCGAGGCGCATCGCCGGCCCTTTTCCCCGAGTGCCCGAGCCGCCACCGAGCGATGCCTGAGAGCGGAGCTCGCTCCCGGCCCGTCCTCGAAGAGCGCCTCCAAGCCGCCAACAGCAGCTGCCGCCGCTGCTGCCACCTCTTCCAGGGAAGCGGCTCTCTGGCTCTCTTTCTCTCTCAGCACCCCCAGCACCAGCCCGGCCAGCACCTGCCTCTGCGCCCGGCGGTGCTTCCTCCTCCTCCTCTTCGTCCTGCTTCAGCCGCCTCGGCTCTGGAGGCTGCCTGGGCTCGCCTCGCAAAGTTTGCTCCTCTGTCGTGGTGGGGGTAGCTGCTGCTGCTGAGTGCGCCTTTTTTTGAGGGGGGCCCTCAGAGGAAGGTTGCCGGACCTCCGTGTGTGCGTGTGTGTTTGTGTGCGTGCACGCGCACCTGTGGGGGGCCCGCCCCATTCTGTTTAATTTCGTGGGTACCGGTGGGGGCTTTTCTCCTTTGGCAAGGCGAATTCTGTGAGGGTTTTTTAAAAAAATTTATGTCGTGCCCTCCTTCCCCCCCTCCCCCGGCTAGGCAGTCGCCGGCGCTCCCTCCCTTCTCCGCTTCTTCGTCCTGCTGCTGGTGGTGGTGGTGGTAGTGAAGAAGGAGCCGGAGGGGGTCATGGCCAGCGACGAGGGCTCGTGCGCCCCTCCTCCTCCTCCTCAGAGCCCCAGCCGGGCTAAGGAAACTCCTGGGCGGCTTCCTCGGGCTCTTGCTCCGCTTGGCGGAAAATCTGATGCGGCCCAGCCTCACCCAGACTCTGCCTCCAGCGGCCCCCAGGTAAACTGAGTTTGAGACCCCTGCCTTAATCGGAAGAACACAGCAGAGTGGTCCTGCTGTCTTGTCAAGCCAAAATCCAATAAAAATGGTGACACTACACTGAAGCTATCATTTCACCATAAAACCTGAGCACCTAATAATGCATAGAGCAACAGAATAATTTGATCAAAGAGGTTGCTTTGTCTTACAGTAACTATACTATACAACAACCAGGACAGTTTATGCATTCATCTGCACCTGTAGTTTCAACAAAACTATAACATTAGGTGTACCCAAACCACTCAATGAGTTAGATGTAAATGTAACATAACTTTGGAGCTAAATAACTCTTATATGGTAAGTGCATGAAGCTTTAGGCCCTAAATGTAAGGTAAAATGATTGCTAACAGATGAGACACTGAAACATTCAAGACAGAAATTCCTTGGACAGAAGAGGGTCTATCACTCAAAACAACCATGGAAGGAGGTCACAAATCAGATTGAGGGAACAGATTTGGGTGTTGTTACCTTTCCTCAGCTGCTGTTTGCACTGTGAACAAAAAAACATGTAGGTACCATAGTGATACCTTTGTGTTTCCTCCACAAAACAAACAGCTCTGGGGTGAAAATTTACTCCTACCTTCCCCAAATTTGTACTATGCAGATGCACTGGACTACAACTCCCATCATTCCACCCAGCTTGCCCATGGTCGCTGGAAATGATAAAGGCTGTACATCAGCATCACATTGAGAGAAGCCTAATTTAGATTATCAATGTAATTATTATGGACCAAAACAAAACTGAGGAAATTTGATTTGGATCTGAGACATCTGAAATCTAGTTTTGTTCTAACTGCTCTTTTACCATAGGGATACCTAGAGTGTGTTCAGGGTTTGAATTAAATAGGCCCACTGCACGGGCTTTAACACTCCTTTCCCAAACTACTGTTGTATCATTCCCTTACAGTCTCATATTTAGCTTTACAATATAAAGCATATAAAATTATGTTGGGTTATTGAAGTTCAATGTTTGATGTCAGTTTGTACAAAGCAGAGTTATGAGGACAAAGGCATGTTCTCAACCTCTTTGCAATAAAATATTTAACTCTGACAGGAGTTAAGATTTTATTCTCTATAATTTAAGGTTTAATTTTTAACAGAAGATCATTTGCCTATAAAAATGCTTCCATTATGCTCCCTAAACAAATCACACAAGCAGAATGATTTCAGAAAATTCAAGAGGTTGCATTTATATTGGGAGATGGGGCAAAGAGGACCATGTTTACAATTAAAACAGATAGCCAGATCCTCTCTCTTATCACCACCATGAATTTTTAAAGTCTGATCACCATCCCACGAGCAATGAAAGCAAAACATTCTCTCTCAGCCATACTAAAATGAATGTACCAAGCTAGCTGCAACTTTGTCCGTATAATATGTGACACTGCATCACTGCGCAGGCTTAAATGCAAAAGAATGTAAAAATATTCCTATCCAATACAACAACCTCCTCACCCTCCCCAACATCACACACAAATATTTTCTTCTTGCTCCTTAATACATGTTTTATGTCTCTTCAACATATTCCATATATTGTATGTTAAACGAAATAAACTATTGTTAGAGCAAGCTCAAAGGAAAATTCAAAAGTATAAGCACTGCCCTTAGCCTATGCTTCAGTGTAATTGAAACATCTGATTCGTACAGCTGTCTAAACGAATTCTCTAAATTCCCATTCCAGTCGACAGTCTAAAAGTGATGTCACAATTAAATCATTCACATATGTAGTAGAAAAAAGTAAGAAGAGGTAATGAATTACTGGTATTCACTTTAATACCATTTTCAGTCCATTAGTCAGAAATTTATTCCAATATCATATTATGTATGGTTGACTGTATAGACTTTAAAATAACAAAAGGCAAGGAATCAGCAAAAAGGGTAAATGATTTTAGCAAAATTGATTCCGACATCACTACATGGATGGCTGATTATACAGACTTCAGAGTAACAAAAGGCAAGGAATAAGCACAAATGGTAAGCACTTATTATGAATTAAAACACCAGCTCACGGTTTTATCTAAGTGATAGTATCTGCTTATGTGGCCACAAAATTGGCCAACTCCGCACAAACTCCTTTGTCAAAATACAACCAAAGTGAGATAGATATATGCACAACAAATTTCAAGAGTATGAAATCACACAAATATACTCACACACATAGAGTGTTATGTTCAAAACCATATTTATAGATGTGTTCACAATACAAAGCTGACACAGACTGCAATAGCACTGCTTGTCATACTAGAAGATGCACCATTAAATAATATATATTATATAACTAAACAATACACCAGAAGCAAGAATGCAATTCAAACTTTCACAAGAATGCTATGCCACTTTCCTATACATATAGACACAAACATACACACACTCACCCAAAATTTTCAATACATCTACAAATCGACTAGGCAGGCCATAATTTATTATTAACTGCTATCCATCACTGAGCAGAAGCACGGCAGGCAGGTTCTGTTAGTTGATGCAATTCTCAAATGCGATGGGCAGAAGAGGTCACAGATGTCTAGGTCCTCTGATCCAAAACACACCCACCCTAATGCCGACACGCGTTTCTCTCATCCCCCAGTAAGTACTCTGTACCGACGCCCACGGCCAGCACCAACCACTGGCAACATGCTGTGCTTTCTTTCACTCTCACACATCGCCACGCAGACGCAAGGCAGTCCTAAATTTGAAGGTAAGATGCACCCAGGCAGACATAAGACTGGAGCTGACACGCACCCCATATGCTGCATCTGATCGGCACCTGACACACTGCCCTCGCCGCCGCCAGCACGCAATCGGTTGTTCTTCCTGAGCTACCACAGCTAGCCGGCCCGCCAGCAGGCCTCATACCGCATGGT
This sequence comes from Intellagama lesueurii, assembly GCA_037013535.1. Taxonomy (NCBI): domain Eukaryota; kingdom Metazoa; phylum Chordata; class Lepidosauria; order Squamata; family Agamidae; genus Intellagama; species Intellagama lesueurii. The sequence goes on from JBAJHW010000003.1 coordinate 107,049,713, forward strand.
GACACAGAAGAGAAGCCGAGGCAGGGATGCCCGCTCCATGCAGACACCCCACTGCCTAGCTGCGAAAGGAGCCCAGCTGCCCTGAAGCCTATCCAGGAAAAGAACTGCTGCTGCTGCAGGCAGTGAAGTAAGTGTGTGCTTGCTCGCTCGCCCGCCAACCGGACGGGACCGACTCCTTCTGTTGAAAATCCTCACCGTTCGCGCCACGAACAGCCGCTCCAGCGCTCTGCATTGCCGCTGCTGCTGCTGCCCAGCTCCCGTCCGGGATAGCAAGGCCACCGCCGCCGCCATCATTCTCGGACCCGCCGGCCCAGCCTCCAAGTTCTTCGCAGCGTCTCGGCTGCCCTTTCACCTCACGTCTTCTCACCCAATCAACGCCTGCTCCGTGCCGGGTCCAAGCACCCGCCCCTCTCCCCGGCTGCCTAGTCTCGCGCCTCGGCTGGAAGTGGGATCGTTGTCTCCCTGGAGAGGGAGGGGCCAGAAGGGCTGGGAAGGGAGCGGGCGAAAAAAGGGGAGGGGGGGGCGCGTCGCTAGCCTACAAGTCGGAGGGGCTTTTTCGGCCCGTCAGTGAGCGCTCCTGAAAACCTTTGCCCAATTTGTGATTCAGCTCGCCTGTATTCCTTTCCACAATTAATTCGGAGTGAGCCACGTTGAACAGTGCGACTCACCAGTAAACGTGCACGGGATGGTGCTTGCTTAGTGGCTAATCACCTAGAAAGCAGTTACGGCGCAATGTGAACACACTGGTGTGCACTTCTGAGTGAGCAGGCTTAGAAGAGGGAAGCACAAGATTCTTCTGCTGGCATCTCCAGCTTGCATTCCTCTCCCCGGACAAACGGTGGTTGCTCACTCATATGAGAACGGTCAGATCTTAGTTGATTATTTGCATGTTTGAGGCCCTCGGGATTTGAGTGGTTTATAATAATCTCTACCTTAAATTACGCCCTGTGCAGTAGGAATATCTGAAACGGATAGATATATATAGTCAGGCGTTGAATAACATGGCCCTTGAATACCATGTTGATAGAATGCAGCCTTCCTCATTCTAAGAAATGCACGTATTAATTTGTGGAAAAATATACAGTATCAAATTGAAGATAATAATATGCAGTATCAAATTAAAGATAAGTCAGATTTAAAAGTAAAAAATGCATCCTTTTGTACCAAATCACTACTACCAGGCAGTTTGCAATAAATAAATGGTAAGTAAAAGCAACATTGCAGTGTGTTGTAGTTGATACAGTGACAAGCTAGGACTCTGAAGAACAGGGTTTGATTCCCTGCTTAATCATGGAAACTCACTAGGGGAGCAGAACTACTCAAACCGCTTCTTAAATATCTCACCTTGAAAGCCCTGTCAGGGTCACTATAAGTTGGTTTCGACTTGAGGGCACATAACAAAAGCAACATTGCAGTAAGAACTACAAGACAGGCAGAAGATTAACTGAACACTATCTGAAATTAAACAACACTCTTCCAGAAACTAATCAGAAGATACCTCCTTTGGGGAGAATTCTAATGCTTAGGGGGGGGCCTTGCAGAAAAGACCCTCCAAAAAGGAACACAACAGAAGGCTTTTGAAGATGAGATAGTAGAGTTACTGGGGGGAAATATCTGTAAATACATTGAGGCTGAAATTCTATTGCTTAGCATAGTAAGTCACAACTAGAGTAGGCTGATTGAATCAATGGAACTAATGGAGGAATTGGCTCACCAAATCCCCACCTGTTCCATAGGCCTACTCTAGTTGCAACTTAACTACCCTGAGCAACAGAGTTTCAGCCAGTAGGGACAATGTGTTTTCAGTGGAAGAAAAATAATAGTACATTTCACATCAATTATATTAAACATATTTTGTCCTATGTAAATTTCAGTGATCATAGCTCATTTAACATGCACATAACTTTCTTGCTTAGCAAAGAAATCAGAAGACTATGAAGGAACCAAAAAAGTCACTCTGGACCAAAATCATACATACTGTTGACTGAAATTCAGTGGTAAATTGCAACTGGAGTAGCCCAGTTCTGTAAATCGAACTTATAAAGGAGTAAACTTTACCAAGTCATCACTGATTCTATGGACTACTGTAGTTGCCGCTTACCACTGGATTTCAGCTATTGTATTCCCAATTCCAATATATGAGAGTGAAGACAGGACAATGAGGACAGCTGAAAGGGAAAATAATGGATGTTGGAGGAGATACTGTAGATAGCTAAAAAGAGAGATACTGAGTTACAAGCTTCTGGAGCAATAGAATTTCATACTTCAAATTTTTCCTTGGTTTTCTTGCCCCCAGGATCTCCAGGCCTCTGGAAAAGAGACTGTTTATAGTTTGAAGGGAAAGGAAAACAACTGAAAGAATTAGAAATACTGTATGGGGAGATAAGTTACATGTACACACACATACAAATTCAACTCTTCATCATATCATCACAACTCCATGCCACTTTGGGTACCAGGCATCAAAAAACAAAAATAATGTAGTAAAGGTAAAGGTTCCCCTTGACATTTAGTCCAGTCATGTCCGACTCTAGGTGGCGGTGCTCATCCCCGTTTCCAAGCCATAGAGCCAGCGTTTTGTCCGAAGACAGTTTCCGTGGTCACGTGGCCAGCACGACTAGACACGGAACGCCGTTACCTTCCCACCGAGGTGGTACCTATTTATCTATTTATCTACTTGCATTTGCATGCTTTCGAACTGCTAGGTTGGCAGGAGCTGGGACAAGCGACGGGAGCTCACTCCGTCGCGTGGATTCGATCTTACGACTGCTGGTCTTCTGACCCTGCAGCACAGAGGCTTCTGCGGTTTAACCCACAGCGCCACCACGTCCCTTTAAAATAATGTACTGTAGTAGTAAGTTTCATTTCCAGAAGCCAGCAAAAGCAATCAACATGGTTTCTCTTCCATAGATTGAAGTTGGTTTGGCTGGGTGAACATTTAGAATTATTTTGCATGTTCTTAATATGCTTAGAGACTAAAAAAGTCATTTTCTTTAATATATTTTTTATTCTTAAAAACATTAATATTTTAAGAGATGTATTCTCTGCCTTCTGCTGTTTCAATGTGCCTTTTTAGGCTATAAGCTCTTGCATTTTTAGAATACAATTTAAAACATTCTAATTTTTATGCTACTGTATTTTGCATTGAATTCTGACTTTAGTATTTGCCTACAGCTTAAATTTAGTTTTCATATATATTTTAAGTGTAACTGTAAGACTTTTGGGTGCTTTCAAACTGTGAAGTAATTTTATGCTTATGTAACATAGAAGCAATATAAATAAACAAACTTTGTAGAATTAGACAAGCTGATGTTATTGCAATTATTCCAGTAATGAAAAGATTTATACCTTGATACTCAGATGAATTTTGATATGTTTGGAGAAGATTTTCTGGCTTTATTTTGGAATTAACCCTTAACTGGGATAAATGCCGGCTGTGATGAACACAGGCTTCTGACTATTCCCTATATGTCTATAAAGTTCTGTAGGGCTCTTAGGGAGATGTTTAGGCATCAGAATCATTCGCCTGGCACAGTGACATTATCCAATATTCACAGAGAGAAAATAGAGAAGATAAGAACTAGGTCTTCCTTTCTCTAGCCCTGTATATTTTCCACCACACTACAGAAGACATTTTACTCTCAGCCTCATTACCCTAGCCAATATTTCTGGACTATCTTTGCCTACATGTAATGCTTATAGAGGAAGCTATAAAAATGAAAGCAGGAGGATTGCCTTTTGGATTTGGCACTTTCGAAGCAGAGTTTAAATTACCACCTGAAATCTGCAAGAGCAGGTGATACCTTTATAATTAGACCACTAAAAAATTGAACAAACAGCCAGCTTTCGGCATTAATCTGTCTTTGTGGATAGTGCAGGGGAAAAAATTCATGGCAGATGATTGTGCTGGATCTGCTTCTTAAGACAAGTTCCAACGCAAACTGCAAACATAAGTGAGGGTGTGGTTTGAAACTCCACCTCAGGTAGCAGTTGGCTAGATTTCTCCTCCAAACTCTTCAAACAAAGAACCGCCAAACGATCTGCAATTACACACACACACACACTGCTTTTTTTTTTAATTCAGGACTCCTATTTGGTGGGAGGGAGGTAATACAGAAAAGTGGCAAGCCCCCATTAGAGAATTGGGATTCACATTTAGTCTACCCACTAGGAGAAGCCAATTGAAGAGAAATTAATAGTGTTACTAGTTGTGAGGGGAACAGTGTTATGGATGTCCCTGTTGGCATGCTATCACATTCTGATCAGGGGCCTGAGACCTCCATCCCACCTGCTACTTGGACTACTACACCCATTCAGCTAACTGAGGAGAGTTTGCAGAGTGCCAATGCTGTGGAACCTAGCCCTTCCCAGGAAACCAAGACACAAAACTAAGCCACGGTCCTCATGTCTGTCCTGGGTGTTGGGGGACAACACCTAGGAGACCAGTGGGAATTTGTCTACTCCCTGGTAGATGACAGATATAAAAGCTGCTTTGCCACCAGGGGAGACAGAAACCCGGCAGGAGGCAAAGAGGGAGGACGATGGCTGTGAGACAGAGAATGTTCAGGAATCCCAAAGGGGACACAGACATCCCTGTGTAGGAGAAAGAGACAGTCACCTCAGAGCCAGGGATGGGGCAAAAGGGAAAGATAGACAGCTCTGTGCAGGAGGGAGAACTCCATGTGCAGGAACCCCAGGGAGCAGAAAAGCCAGGAGAAGGAGGAGGCCCTTCAGGGGACAAGGACTAGGAGACATCCAGGAAGAGTGGTCGAGCAACTATTGGGCTAAGGAGTCCCCAAAGAAAAGGAAACACAGAGTGAATCTTCTATATAAAGAAGATCCCTGGTGAGGGGTCTGGGTAGAATTTAGGGTTCTCAGTGGGAGGCTGCTATATGAATACTGACTGCCTCCACAACCCTCCTATAGGGGAAAGAGCAAGAACAGAGAGAAGGGAGAGAGAGGAGAAAGGGGACCCAGCAACCTTCCAGAGTACAGTGGTACCTTGACTTACGAACGTCCCTACTTGCGAAAGATTCGAGTTATGAACGGCTCCGTTCGCAAAAAGTTGCTTCGACCTGCGAACGGAGCCTCGACTTACGAACCAAAAGAAAAAGAAAAAAAACCTTTCCTGCCCTTTTTTTGACCTAAGTTCACCTTAGGTCAAAAGAAGAAGAAAAATTCACCCCCTAGTGGTAGGTAAAGGTAAAGGTAAAGGTTCCCCTTGACATTTAGTCCAGTCGTGTCCGACTCTAGGGGGCGGTGCTCATTCCCGTTTCCAAGCCGTAGAGCCAGCGTTTTGTCCGAAGACAGTTTCTGTGGTCACGTGGCCAGCGCGACTAGACACGGAACGCTGTTACCTTCCCACCGAGGTGGTACCTATTTATCTACTCGCATTTTTACATGCTTTTGAACTGCTAGGTTGGCAGGAGCTGGGACAAGCGACGGGAGATCACTCCGTTGCATGGATTCGATCTTACGACTGCTGGTCTTCTGACCCTGCAGCACAGAAGCTTCTGCGGTTTAACCCACAGCGCCACCACGCTACCTAGTGGTAGATACGGATTAACCGTCTTTGCATTAGTTCCTATGGGAACTAATGCTTTGACTTAAGAACAGCGCCTCAACTTAAGAACGAAAACCAGCAGATACGGATTAAATGGTTTTCAATGCATTCCTATGGGAAAGTTTGCCTCGACTTACGAACTTTTCGACGTACGAACGCCAATCCAATACGGATTAAGTTCGTAAGTCGAGGTACCACTGTAGATGCTGGTGGAGAAGGAGATATTGAAACTGCCAGTTTCAAGAGACAAGGAACTGGGCTGCAATGGAGATAAATCTCCTGCCTAGCTGCCCTCAATGTGGGCATAACAGTCCCTCACTCCAGGGGTGGGAGGGGCCTGCCTAGAAGGGGAAAATCCTGGAGGTTGGACTGTGTCAGGCGATCGGACGGAAGACTCAGTGAACTGAGCTCCCCCAGGAGACTTTGGCCTTCTGGGTGAAGGGAGCCAGAGGTTTGTAGACTGTTGAAGAGAATGTGTGAGTAGTGGATAAAACTAGTACTCAGGACTCTGTATACTGTATTTTTCTGTTTATAAGATGCCCCCTCCCCACTTTTCTAACCCAAAAATTAAGAAATCTTAACTTAGCTTTGAGTATTCAGCCTCTGGGCTCAGAACACTCGGACATTAGGAGTCCCTGTTGTATCTGAGCCTACAGGCTCCACCTCCAACGAGGTGTGTTCCAATTGGTTTGTTCAGCATCAGCTGACGTCAGTTCCATAAGGCTCATGATTGGAGGAAGTTAAGTCTCCTGACTGTAGGAAGCTAAGCCTTGTGACTGAAGGAAGCCTGTTTCCAGAGGCAAGGTATGGGCCGTTTTGTTCTCTCCTCAGCTTACTTCCGTGTATAAGACACCCCTCATTTTTTTGTGTAATGATTTTAGGAAAAAAGTAGTGTCTTATACATGGAAAAATACGGTACGTTCGGTTGTTACCTGTTTCTCCAATCGAAGTTTCAATAAACCCTGTTGTGCTTTATCCTGTGCCTACTGCTTTTATGCAGCAAAAGATGGAAAGCACCCGCCCACTGAGCTGGCTGGGGTTGGCAGGGCTCATGCTAGTGGAGGTAAGTAGATGTTTTCTTCAGTTTGCAGTCCTGTTTGGCAGATGTTAAGAGTTAATTTTGCCTTCTGTTTATGTAGACAATGCCTCATGACTAAATGCGCAGTTTGTAAACAAGCATTTGCTTAAGGTTAGTCTGGACACACTAGTAATGTCAATTATATGATTTATTTGGGTTTGTAGCAATGCTTTCTTATCTCAGTCATCCTCAGAATTACCCTGTATGGTAGATGGCTAGGAAGTAAACTTGTCCTGATGGCCAATTAGTTTGTTGCTCAGCTGGAACCCTGGCATTTCTAGCAGCGGACACCATGTGACTGACACATAGGGACATGTGCAGATAATTACAGCAGAATCATGTTTATTGAGAAATAAGGCTCATTGTATTTTGTGATACTTAGCCCAGATAACGGTGTATAGCAGGGAAGGAGAACTCCAGGCTTGTGTGCCATTGGGATTCTGAATGCAGGCTCAAGAGGTTTCCCAGGTGCTCCATCTTCCTTTAAGGCCCTGCTCCTGAGACAGGAGATAGGGCAAGAGCTAGGCAGGGCAACGACTAAGGATCTATATAGCCAGTGACCCACCTTTGTTCCTCCTCCCTTGCTTTCCCTACCTGGGAAAAGAGAGAAGAAAGAACGAGCCTGTGATTTAAGAGCAGTTGAGCACAAGATCAAGATTCTATCATCTCCCAAAGCAGCAACTGGTTGTGCCCAACTTCACTCCTCTCTCACCTTCCCACGTGAACAAAGCAAGGATGGAGAGACGTGTGCTGCACTCAACACTTTAGACACAGTCTGGGTCCCAGTCCCAAGACCCAGTATTCATGCATCTCTCGTTCCCTGTTACCACATGCGCTTGATCTGAGCATGCAGCTCCTGCTCAGAAGCACCTTTCTATACACATACGTATTTGTAGAGTCAAAACTCCCACCTCATAGCGCACATATTTTTATGCTATATATAAATATTTCTACTCCAGTACTGACTACTAATGAAGAAAATCATTCCTATGTAAGAAACCTTCCCTTGTAAGGACAGCTGGGGCAATATGTGGAGTAAGAACTATATGCCTATGGGAAGGGTACTTGTTCACCTCCTGGAACCTCCTATGCATTACATTAAGATAATCTGTTATTCGCAACTATTTATGAAAATGAACTCCTTAAGAACAATTCCACCAAAACACACAGGAAAAAAACTGTTAAGGTAGAGGCATCACACTTTCTTTAGCTACCCTATAGATAAGATGTGAAAGCTCCAAATGTCACATGGTTGCCTTGATGACATCCCACCACCTGCTAGACCAGTTCATTGCCAGTCATATCTGCATCTGAATATCATTGCACTAAATGGAAAAGCAGTGAGTAAGTGTCTAAGGTGAAATAACACAGAAAATATGTCTGCAGAAGCTCTGATTGTTGTTTTATACTGAAAGCAAAGTGCTTTTTCCATTGTAAATAGATTTCAGAGTCACTCAGTCCTTAAAGGTTAATGCCTGCAACACAAACAGCATTCAAGCGGCAAGCCACTTTCTCAGCACGTAGTACCCTGAGTTGATGTTGTGTCAATATTTTTAAAAGGGCAAACAGACCAACCCTGTGGAACTGTAAGCTAGTTAGCTTGCTATCAGAGCAATCAAGAACAAAATAACAGGAAAATGAATGCAGGATTCAAAGAAAAATTATCTCACAGGATAAGAATTTAATTTGAATTATAATTTGCTTGATTCCATTTATGCTTCAAGTTTGTGTAATGAAGACAATGGTATCAAAGTAGTATGCTCCCTCTAACTTTCAAATACCTTTCTGTGTATTTTAATTTATGAAGGTTCACACACACACATTGTTTATATAGGCCACACACATACATTGTTTATATAGGGTATATAAACAACAGACGGCAAACCACTTCCAATAAAGCATAAACAATATGATTATTCTTGCACTATTTCTACCTAGAAACAATTGTCTCTCCTGGCTACTTCCTATACTATTAACTTTCGTCCCCTCCTTTAAAAGGGGGTATATCCAATGGTACCAGTAAAATGAACACCACTGGCAGGATAGATTCCATCTTCCAATGGAGCCCTGTATTTCCACAGAATTTGCTCCACAAGTTTGGGAGTTGTCTGGAACAGATCTGGAAAGTCATAGGGGTGCAGGGGGAGGAAAGGAAGGGAATGCCATGTTGCACACGTTTGTGACATTGAATTCAGACCCAAACAACTGGTTATCCTTGCTTTGCCAACCCATATGCATGTATTTTTTCTGAAATTCCTATCATTTTGTTCCAAGGCATGATGTGAAGACACACAATACAGGAAGAGTGCTGACGCTAGGTAGAACTAGTGCCTGCACGGCTGCTACCTACAGAATGATGCATACATAGGGAGTTCTGTCATAGAGATATTACTCTTCCATCCTTCTCACAAGAAAAGGGGAGGTGGAAACAGTATGAATATAATAAAACAGTAGATGATTATATCATGTGAACCCTGCCCTCCCTCCAGTTAAAATCTGAGTGAATGAGTCAGGACGATTCTACCATAAATCTTTTTCTGGGAACCGCTTTAATGTTTTTATTCTTAGCCATACAAAAATGTAAAATGCTAGTAGCCTGTGCACTGACTTGACCAAAACATCCATGTCTGTGACAAGATGTGGTAGGGAAATGTCCTACATATAGTCAGACCTTTGAACAATTACCTTTGAGAGTACAGTTCTCCAAATCCCACAGTCGACAGAGTCAGTGGACATGTTAGCTGGCAGATTTGATCATTTGTGATCCAAAAACATTTGATTTTTAAGATTCTATGTACAGTACAATGTGGAGAAACAAGGGAAGGAATTTTCAGTATATAGGGAACCTACCATTTCAATCACATTATTAATCCATTTTATCCAATGATTCCTCATTGTGTTTAACCTATAATTAATTCAGAGACCAATGTGAAATTTAAATTAATACCGAATAGGCTCAGTGTATATCAGTATATAGGCATAGGATTTTTGGAATTTGTGCACTATAACCTGCAGAATTCTACAGGAATTCCCCAGTCAGACTTCTGAGGGCTTTAATCAAAGTCCCGGCAGGTGTTTTCAGATTCTTACGGCTAGTGAATTCATACTCTGGCAGCCAGTTTCATCCAGTGGACAAGATGGTGAAATAGGTAAGCAGGGCTAAAATCTGTGGGAGTTTGAAGGGATTATGGATGTGGTAATCTCTGCCCATTAAGGCTCTGCACAAGAAGTCTCTCAAAGAACTACCAAACCCATAATCCCTTGTAGCTCTCGCGGAGCTTAGACCCGTTTACTCGTTGTCGCTGTCTTCTCCACAGGACGGAAATGGCTGCTGCAGTCTGAATTCATTAGCTGTAAGAATTTGCTTTTACATACTCTGCTTTGTGTGGACTAAAGCCTGTTTAGAAATATGTCATCTTCAGTAGAACTTAATCAGTGTATGCCAGGGCCAAAATCCCTCTACTGTTTTTCAATTGGTCTTTTGGTTTCAAGTCTCTGACAAATTCCAGATTCAGTCTAAAATGGATCCATGAGGAACCAACCCCAAAATGTGCTTCAGAACCCAGAAAGCTTTATGAAATGGGCATTATCAGCACACTGGAAAATATTTCATCTGTACAGACATTATCACATAATTTGCTGTCTCCACTGCCTACATGTGTTTATATGCACAGCCAGAAAGGAGTGCTTAAGTGGCCTCATATTTGAGTAGCCACGCAGTTTGGTTCAGAATTGGGCCAGTTACTTTTTTAAAAAAACAATGCAGCTAAATTATCAAAAGAATGAAAATCACATTACCTGTCACGTCAGGATTTTTTTTTCTTTTTTTAAATTGTCACGCTGCAAGAGCCTGTGCATGTAAGAGTAACTGAAGCCAAAATAAACATTTGTCCTCTGAAGCCAACTAACACAGTAACTTATTCATGTCAAAACCAATCAGCCGATAAAATATCCTGCACACATTCCAAATCTAACTTTTCCTCTTCCTGCTAAACATTGATACAGCCTTTCTGTTGGCAGAGAATTCAGGACAGCATTAGAATTATACTTTTTTTTTTTTTTTGCCCCCTCTGTACAAGGTTATTATATTACACAACAAAATCCTTAGACACTGACGTCAGTTCCTTCCATGTACATAAGGCACAGAGGCACAATGGCATCCTCTCTGTGTTTTCATTTGCTTCACCGAAGGGTTTCTGTTAGCAGGCCCCATTTTATACATAGGCAACCACCTGCAGGGTGACATCAAAGAAAGCACCCCGCCACGGCCACGGGAAACTGACTAGGATTACAGAGACAGAGAAAGAAGGCTGCAACCAGAATGTCTGCAACTAGCTGGACTGGAGAGTGAAGAGCTTAGTGCAGAAGGAAGCTGCCTGACCTAAGTCATTTCTCCTCCTCTGCAAAGGAACAGAGGCGCTTTATGCATGGAAGGAGCTCATTTAGATTGAAAGGAGGGGAGAAACATTATACGCCATCTTTCCCAACAAGCACAATCTGCATAGTCCCTCGGTCTCAGTTCCGGGCCTCTAATCCCATTGAAATCAATGGGGTTTAAGGAGGCTTAACCAAAAGCATGGCAGCAGCCAAAAGAAATAATGTTGTGTTGTATGGCACGATTAAGGCAGCGTAAAAGTTGCATTGACCTTGACAAAAGCAGCAAGCGTAGAAATGTATCATGTTTCCAAACCTGGTTTTGTGTTTTTAAGGGGAGAAGGGCACTGTAATTTTGGAGAAAGATAAAGCCTAGTGTGCAACCTTGAAAATGTTTTGAAAGAAAGATAAATGGTCCCCGGGTGAGTCATTGCCACTGGGGTAGCTTTGTCATGTTTCTTTGTCTATCTACATTCATATCCACCTTTTCTCTAGCCCATGAGCTCAAGGCAATGTGCATAGCTCTCCTCCTCTCCACTTTATCCCCACAACAACCCTATGAGGTAGGTCAGGCTGAGTGATTCTAACAGCCAAAGGTCATCCAGTGAGTTTCATAGCTAAGTGGGGATTTGAACCCATGTCTTCACTCTAATCGGTAGATCATGCTGGCTTTCACACACTGGCTTTCCTAAAATCTAGAAATAGAATCTAGAATCTGGATTTTAGCATCATCCTGCTGCTAAATGAAATTGTTGTAATGTAGAGATGTTCAGTCACTAAAAATGTTTGAAGGTACTATAAAATCTCTGAAGGCACATGGCATATTGGAGGCATAATAGGGGGAATCACTATGTTGATTGTTACCAGTGGTGGTACAGACAGTATTCAACAGGTTCCTGATTCACTTGAGCCAAATTTCTGAAAAATACAGCATATGTTAGTGTTCAAAAACAGACATTGAGAGAAGATGTATTTTCTCAGGAAAAAAAGTTCAGTAATACCATTGTGCCCACCTGAAAAAAATGTTAAGATAATACCAATCTTACATTCTTTCTAACACTGGGTATCAGTGGGAGGGGCTTTTAGAACATAAAGGGATTCTCCTTTCCCTCTAACCTACTGGTGAAGTTCTTTTTCTCACCTCTGGCATGCCCCTTGCCTCTTCCTATTTGATTGCTTCTTTTCCTTTGTTTTTTAGTCTCTATCTTTTCCTGACCTCTGAACATGCAGGAAGCATGGAGGGTTCTCTCCCACATGTGGATACTTAATTTTTTCTATTTTTCTACTGACTGTAACTGTAGACGACAAGTGTAAGTAAAGGTACTTTTTTCACTTAAAATGCTTCCAGAGTGATGTTTAACATATAAAGTGCTAGTCATTGTGAAAAGGGGTAGGTTACTAATACGTAAGCTATACCTCATGCTTTCTCTGTGCATTTAAGGTTTGTACCTGATACTCTGCTAATTATAAAAGGAATTAACCAAAATCTCCAATAAAAACTCAGTGTCCTCTAGGGGCTCCAGAAAAATACAAACAGGATTGTATGCCTCCCATGTCTCTGAGGGCACTGCAGAGTACATTCTTGATCAGCATACAATGCCACAGAGCATGAGTGACAGTAATTTCCCACTCATAGTGCTCAATTTTACATACTAACACAACAGATTTTAAGGTCTGCCTCTGATATGACCTGTTAGGCTATGCAACCAAGAGGACAGGTAAATAAGTCCCCCTGTGGGACAGTGTAAAGATGGGGGCAGAGGCCCCTGTTGGTGGGCTGTCCCATCCAACCCCAAATCCACCTGAATTCTACACCAGCAGTTCCCCAGTAGATCTGGGAGACATCATGATGGATTATGATTTCTCAGAGGAGCTGAAAATGAAGGTGAAAATGAAGCTAACCATGGAGAAGAATTAGAAAAGGCTCCGAAACAGGTAGAACCAGAGAATGATCCGGAAAAAGAAGGAACACCAAAAAAGGAAGAAAACTCAGGGAAAGAACTTTGAGGGTTGGGATATATAAAAGGCAAGAGACTGGAGAGAGAGAGAGAGAGAGAAGGGTAAAGCCACACAGGTTGGGGGTGGGGGTGATAGATAAACAGGCAAGAAGAAAGGAGGAAGAGGAAGAAGAGGTTTGGACTGATGCTACAGATGACCCCAGGGAAGAGGTAGATAGATTTAGAGGAACCTGAACAGCCTGAACCCAGGAGACTGGGAGTATGTATTTAAGGAGCATCTGTGAACTGGAGTTTGGGTACAATTAAGAGTACCAGAATCTGAAGCTGCCAAACATCTGCAGCCACATGTTCTTCTTAAACCTCTTATTGGGGAGAGCAGGAACAGAGGGAAAGGAGACATTTAAACCAAGAAAGACAAGTGCCAAGGTCTCCACTGTCTGAGAGAATTCCTGCGTCAAAGAATTCACCATCAAGACAGAGAGTGCCGTCTCCTCAGTCATGGTCCTTGGAAAGGCAGGTACATTCTTACAGGGAAGAAAAAAAAAAGTTAGATGTGAGCCGTCTCTGTTGTGGCACTCCTTGACTGAACTGGATCAGGTAATCCAGGGATGCAGACAGGAATACGACAATTGTTGATAAAGGAGAATAAGAGAGAGATTCAAGAGAAGGAGGGAGATTTTCCATCTCAGGTTTTTAAAAAGACTGTTCTTAACCCTGTTGGTGCTACTGTTACTAGTTTGATAAAACCTGTTTTGAGAAATTCAATTATCTGTCAAGAAACAAAGAATGGAGGAAGCAACAACTTATAGGGTAGGCACCAAAACATGCCACTGGTTTGTGTGGCCCAAGAAAGTAGCTTAGAAAGACAAAACCATACAGAGGAGGCAAAACAAACAACAAATTTAATAATTAATTATTAGCAAGAAGAGGCCGTGCAATGAAGCACCAGACATGGAAACTCAAAGCATGAGCTGCCCCAACCACCCTCTGGGATGCCAAGCCTGGGAGGCTGATACAGTAAGAAACGATTTTGTCTCTACTGTGATCTGACTCTAGCTCACAGCAAATAGGCTATCATTCTGTGAGGAAGAGAACTGTGAAGGGTTTCGTAATTAAATGGTTGTAAAAAGGAAAATGTCTGTTAAGCAACTTGAAACCAACATTGTTATACAAAGCTATAAGCATTAAGATGATACACAAAACTTAGCATTAAGATGATACACAAAATGTAGGACTTTCAGGCTCTTCATTGTATTTCTCTTTTAAATTTTCTCCCAGCTGTCTTACTTACTTCCTCCTTCACCAAATACTGACCTACTCAGGTCTGGAATCAAAGGTCGGTAAGGTCAGGCAACTGCCAGGACCCACATGCCTGTAGGGGGTCTACTGTTAACTGAAGGCAAAATGTAGGGCAGGTTTCTTATCCGGAGACCATAAAAGCTTGGCAAGAGCCCTGTTGTAACTAAATAGTCTCTCCTTGGTTCATTTCTCATATTGATGCTTGCTTTCCCATGGGTCAATAATAACAAAGTGTCAGCACGTCGATTCCAGTTTATGGCTACATTTTGCAGGGTTTTCTCGGTACAGGTTCCTCAGTAGTGGTTTACCCTTCCCTTCTTTGGGGGGCCCTCTGGAACTGTTCATCTTGCTCAAGTCTGTAGAGGCTGGTTCTCCTCCTGGAATGCACAGCGGCAATCAGTTTCCCAACTTTTGGCTCTGCAGTCAGATACCAAACTCACTGAGTTATCCAGCCAGCTTGGAGGATATGGGGATAAATTACTAAACATCTCTGTCCTCTTTTAATCAGTTACTAGAAACACATATTTTTCCATTTGCATTTCCTTCTGACTGTTGTTTATTCTGATCCTTCCTTGATCTTTAGGTTGGCTGCTATAGAAGAAAACACAAGTCATGGGCCATGGTGTGGACTCACCTCCCTCTATTACCACCTCCAAACAAGAATTGGAGGTTGTTCATGATTTCGTGTACCTTGGCTCAACAATCTCTGACACTCTCTCTCTAGATGTCAAGCTGGATAAACGCATGGGCAAAGCAGCCACCATGTTCTCTAGACTCACAAAGAGAGTATGGCTTAATAAGAAGCTGACGGCATATACCAAGATCCAGGTCTATAGAGCCTGTGTCCTGAGTACACTCCTGTACTGCAGTGAGTCCTGGACCCTTTGTGCATGGCAGGAGAGGAAGCTGAACACGTTCCATATGCGTTGTCTCCGACGCATTTTTGGCATCACCTGGCAGGACAAACTTCCAAACAGAGTAGTCCTAGAATGAGCTGGAATTTTTAACATGTATACATTACTGAAACAGCGACGTCTACATTGGTTCGGGCATGTCGTGAGAATGGCTGATGGTTGGATTCCAAAAGATCTCCTGTATGGAGAATTAGTGCAGGGAAATCGCCCCAGAGGGAGACCACAGCTGCGATACAAGGACATCTGCAAGCGGGATCTGAAGGCCTTAGGAATGGACCTCAACAGATGGGAAACCTTGACATCTGAGCGTTCAGCCTGGAGGCAGGCGGTGCAGCATGGCCTCTCCCAATTTGAAGAGACACTTGTTCAGCAGGCCAAGGCAAAGAAGCAGCCCCGAAACCAGCAAAATCAGGGAGCTGGACAGGGGACAGATTGTATTTGTCTTCAGTGTGGAAGGGATTGTCACTCTCGAATTGGCCTTCTCATCCACACTAGACGCTGTTCCAAGACCTCTATTCAGAGCACATTACCATAGTCTCTCGAGACTGAAAGATGCCTACACGTATAGAGACTTACTTCTACTCTAATTACTTTCTGCATTCCTTTTGGTTTCATCCAACAAGCACAATATTTTTCATTTCCCTTTGTTTTGTGTTTTTGTTTAGATTATGTGCCTGGGGAAAAGGATTTGTTGTCAGCTAGGTATAACACCTACTTATAGGAGCTCCTTACAAGTATCAAACAATTATGGTATCTCTATCCTTCTAGCTGCTAGAGGCAATGCTATCAGCAGGCAGAAAGTTACTTTTAAGAAGACACTAATGACATACTGAAGCCATCTGTAACTGCACCTTGGTTGCACATGCCTTTGGGTACCACTGCTGAATCATGGATGACTTTAGAATGTAATTTTATTACTTCATCTTAAAAGTAACTTTCTAAGTTGTGGGATCAAGACAGTAAGCAGAAGGAAAGAACTCTTAGGTGGCAAAATTCAAAAAGTACTGCTTGGGAACATCCTCAAAGGGGAAATGCACCCAAACCAGAGAAAAACAGGCAGAGTAGCAAACTTCAAATGCTGCTGAAGAAAATTGCACTCCAGTTCTTATGTATACCTAATGTGTTTTGAGTATGAGTTTAGTAAAGCCTTCGTCACAGGCAGTGGTCACTTCTTATTTCCTAAAAGAGTGCCTCCTTTTAGGAATGCATTAAAATGTTGAGTCTGTAGAAAGGGTGGTTCAAAACCAAGGATAGAAGTAAGCATGCTTCAATTCTTGGCAAGCAGAATCAAGGGGGGGGGGAGTGGTGAAACTGAGGGGATTCTGGGAGTAGTAGTCCAAACATTTATTTTTCTAACATCTCCCCTCTACTTTTGGCTCTACTCCCAAGCTCATGAAGAAAATATCCATAGACTGTGGGAAGGGAGGAGGATACCGGATACCGTAGGTGGAGGAAATGTCTGTGAAAAATGGGAGCAACCCAGCCCACCTCTCTTCCTTTAGAGAAGAAATGGCAAATTTATTTATTTCAAATATTTTTACCCCACCTTTCTCCTTAAAATACCCACAACAGGTACTTAGCACAGCATCCTTTAAATGTGTAATGTAATTTGATGGAAAGGATGAATAGAACTCATATCAGTTCTGATGAATAAATAAAACTAATATGTTCAGAGTCAAAAACTACCTAGCTGCATTGCTGGTCAAATCTTCACCTTCTATACTCTGTATGGAATTGATTATTTATTTATTTATTTATAAATTAGCTGTGCACAGTGATGTAGACTGGTTAAAGAACTACCGTATTTTTCTGTTTATAACATGCTCCCATTTATAAGATGCCCCCCCACCCAAAAATTAAGAAAACTTAGCTTTGAGTATTCAACCTCTGGGCTCAGAACACTCAGACATTAGGAGTCCCTGTTGAATCTGAGCACTGCCTACAGGCTCCACCTCCAACGAGGTGTGTTCCAATTGGTTTGTTCAGCATCAGCTGATGTCAGTTCCATAAGGCTCATGACTGGAGGAAGCTAAGTCTCCTGACTGTAGGAAGCTAAGCCTCATGACTGAAGGAAGCCTATTTACAGAAGCAAGGTACGGGCCGTTTTGTTCTCTCCTCAGCTATCTCAGCTTACTTCTGTGTAAAAGACGCCCCTCAATTTTTTGTGTAATGATTTTAGGAAAAAGTAGTGTCTTATACATGGAAAAATACGGTATTATATTTCTTGTTTCATTATTCCTATTTTACTTATTTGTCATTTATCTGATGAAAATGTCAGTAAAACTCATTTGAAAAAGCAAAAACCAAAGCAAAATTCATGTTGTGCATTTTCTTGAAAGGCTTTTATCCATGTTCCATTGGGGAATTTTGGCTATTATTTTTAGTTAGCAGACTATGAGTGGGGAAAAACAATAGCATAGAAAAAATTTAGAGATCAGCTCAGTCTCATCACCCCCACCCATCCCCCAGTTTCTTTTCCACACAAACTAACATTGTGCATGATAAAATCACTCTAGAAGCATTTAAAGAAGAAAAGGGTATCTTTACTTACAGTTACCATTTGTAGTTACAGTTAGGAGGATTTTAAAAATCGAGAAATCGAGTCTCCAGCATGCAGAAACTCTCCATGCTTGTTCATTGGTCAGAAGTCAGAGAGAGACACGGGAGACTGTCAACAAAACAATGGAAGCAAGCAAGCAAACAAACAAAGGAGAAGAGCCAAAGGCCAGAGGTGAGGAAAGAACTTTTATTTTATTTTAATTAAAATATTTTTACCCTGCTTTTCTCCTTAAAAGGACCCAAGGCAGGTCCATACACACTCTCTATCCTTGTGAATTAAAGACAACGCAAACATTTATTAAATCAACAATAGCCATTTAAAAAGTTTGAATTTAAGCAGTGGTTTTAACACTTTCTATACATTGTAAGCAGCACAGAGCATTTCTCTTTTTATGGGAAAGTGGGACAAATTTACCTCTACCAAAAAATAAAAGTAAATAAAATATGCTTTGTGTTTTCTAATCAAACCAAGCCAAAAATATTAATGGGGTGGAATCTTATGCAATAAAATAAATGATGTATTTGCACACGCTGTGGTTTCTTTTTTTTTTTAAAGTAATCATAGACCAAGAAAAATCTGTAAAACAAGTTTTAAAAGTGTAACTAGATTGTCACTAGACTGATAATAGCATACCTGAAAAAAATACTGAGCATGTAGGCTTGGTGATCTTTACTTAATTTGTTTAAACAGAAAAAGCCTATTGCTACAGTGGAATACAAATTAGGGTAATTATGTTGTGATGGAGCACTGCATGTTTAAGATGAAAGGTTTTCTTTACAAAAGCTCCTTCTTCACTTCAGTAGACGAATATAAAATCCCACTTAAACAACATAGCATTTTCCATATTTCCATCTCATCAAAAAGCCTGTTAATCTGTCGTTTTTAATTGTATGGTAAAGCAAGTTTTTTCTTTCTCTCTTAAAAGACCCTTCATCATTTAAACAATTAACAGTGATGCAAATGTGTACACAAGTATAGGCAAGAATTGACATTGTAAAATGTCAGTTGTGTAATGTGTAATAAAATGCAGAAAGCTCTTTATATTGCATTACATGAAAGAGCTTTGGACCACAGAGGGCTGCAAGCCAAAGGTGGGGGAAGGAATGCCACTCATGGAGCTGGGTGCACAGATGCATAAGCCTTTGCATCAGCTGCACGCATACATAGTGTAAGGAACAGTGTTCTACATACAGAAAAGGTTCTCTAGGTGTAACTTGATTTTCCCCATCCAAAGCTGTTACACAAGAAAATAACTGCTCTGTTATGGTTTTGCCATCAGAAATTATCCTGATTTACACCATGGACCCTATTCAATTATTTCTTTTAATGGGGATGTGAAAAACTCTCAGTCTTGATTTCTTTGCATTTGTCCAAACCCTCTCTGTTGTCTTATCTCATCCTTTGTTCCATCAGGTTGCAAGACATTTCTTCACACAAGGATATTGGTACAAATTTCCAATACACATTTTCCTAACAGATCACATCTTTGTATAGATTTTTGCAATTGACAACAGAATGATTGGACTTATTGTTCAGTTGTATACATTTTGAACTGTTCTCTTTCTCAAAATGTATGTGTGTGGTTTGAGGCAATGGCTACTCTCATTGAGAATCACAGCTATGGTGATTTTTTTTTAATTTGGTATTTTATTTTATTTTTTGCAACCCTGTCATTTAGATTATGTATAATAAAGTCCTCCATTCTGAAGGAAATCAACCCTGAGTGCTCACTGGAAGGACAGATCCTGAAGCTGAGGCTCCAATACTTTGGCCATCTCATGAGATGAGAAATCTCCCTGGAAAAGACCCTGATGTTGGGAAAGAGTGAAGGCAAGAAGAGAAGGGGACGACAGAGGACGAGATGGTTGGACAGTGTCATCGAAGCTACCAAGATGAATTTGACCCAACTCCGGGAGGCAGTGGAAGACAGGAGGGCCTGGCGTGCTCTGGTCCATGGGGTCACGAAGAGTTGGACACGACTTAACGACTAAACAACAACAATAATAAAGTCCTTTTTTCTTAAATATTTTGCTACAATTCGTGAGATACTTAATAATTCACATTTCAAAAAGTACAAATTTCTAAATGAAGGCAGTTACCTACATATATGATTGTTTTATAAACAGATAATGGCCAAACTCCTATTGATTCTTTTCACCAGCATAACACAATTGGCACAAGTCTTGGCAGCAAATTGCTACAAGCTGGGAAGTTAGTATAAGTGTGTTGTACAACTCAGTACGCAACAGTGAATGCCTACACTAACTTAACTTGTGGCAATTCACTGCTGAAATCTATGCCGGCTATGGTACACCAGTGAGCATAACTAATAGGTTTTTGGCCATTATATAAAAGTGTTCTTTTGTCTGGAGTACTTATGGATTAATTCCATAGACCCCTTTGGTACGTCACCAAGGTTCATAGCGCGGAGTTAATCAATAACAGCCTTGTGTGTCTGTTTGTGTTTGATTTTATCCCTAGTGATGCAGTTAGGGCTGGACTTCAGAGATAAAGTCCAAAGCTCTGCAGTTCAACAAGGCTCCAAATGACCACTTGGGGAGTAGCAGGTAGATGATGGCAACAATAACAGATAGATTCAGCATTGGCACATGGACTGATATTGACACCCACTGGGGTTGATGCCACTTACCAAAGCATCCATTCTTTTTCTTCTTTGTAGAAACATTATACATTATGGGCCAGAAAGTCAAGCACATACCCAGTTACAGAGGGTCATTTTATTATTTTTGCTTTAACATGTATATTATCTGAGAGGTCAACATGGGCTTTGGTTGAAGGTCCAATTGCTCAGGAAAGAAACTCAGAGAGAATCACAATGCTGAAACACTAACATGCTTTCAATTTTTAATGATATGCTATCAATATTGTCTATCTTGACCCAAGCCTAAACTACTTTACAAGTTTGTTGTGAGGCTAAAAAAAGGGAAAGTACCATATCTCACTTCTCTACCCTTCCTGCATATAAGGTGGCATTAAAACGTAAGGATTAAATTATATTTAAAAATAATATATTCACCTTGTGGATCATCAGAGTAAGTACAGGGTGAACCTCTGTGTGTCTGGATGGTCTGCAGGGATCGGATGGATATAATGCACCATTGTTGCTGACTCCCACAATTAGAGCTGGTCTGGACTTGCCATGCTTAAATTAATGGGCTTATAAGGTTAGATTGTAAAATTTGCTGAATTTAACCACAAGTTAACCTGAGAGGCAAGAAAATCAATTTCCTGGTTTAGAGTACTCAGGCTGTGTTTAGGCAAATATATCCAGAATCAGAAATTATTTTCTTCCATTAGACATTTTGTTAAACCAATGTTTGAAATTAAAATTGTTTTAATAACGATCATTTTAAAAATTGGAAATGTAAAGGAAAGCAATTTAATTACCAAGGAAGCACATCAAAGCACATATTTGAAACTGGCATATTTATAATTATGATCAAAGTAGATGCAATTTAATAAAAAATAAATATGAAAATTGTTTCAGCTTCCCTCACCTACCCACCCAGAGAGATGAAAAGACTTTTTTTGCAACATATGCCCCCCTCTACACCAAGACAAACAAAGGCTGGGCACATGTGTTCAAAAAAAGAGAGACAGAAATGAGAGTGGAGTATCTTTCATTCTCTAATATACTTCGGTTGTTGTTACGTGCTGTCAAATCAGAACCAACTTATAGCAACCCTAATAGGGTTTTCAAGGTAAATGAGGTATTTAAGGAGTGGTTTTACTCTTTCCACTCCCCTAGTCAGTTTTCCTGGACAAGCAAGAATTCTAGATGTATTCATATTTCTAGTGGTTTTCACATGATTGTCTCAGCAAAACAGCATATACTCACCAAATTACAGTTCTGGACATCCAGTTATTAACAACTTTATCCAAATGTACTTGGAGACATTTACTGTCTGGTTTTTTTTAAAAAAAAACCATTCAAAATATTACTTGGAATGTCAAGAGCATCTTCTTTTCTTTTCTTTTCCACCACAATGATACAATGGTTACAATACCAGACTGGGACTTGGGTGATCCCCATTGTAGTCCCTACTCAGCTATAAAACTCCCTTGGTTGCCTTCAGTCCATCAACCTCTCACAGCCTAGCCCGCTTCTTAAGGTTGTTGTGAGAATAAAGAATGCAGTGAAAGCCTCCTAACTGTACCTGCCTCCAGACTTTAGCTGGCTGAATAGCTCAGTGAGTGAGATATCTGGCTGCAGATCCAGAGATTGGGAGTTCGATTCCCCACTGTGCCTCTTTCAAGAAGAGCCAGCCAGTGCAGCCTTGGGCAAGCTGCACAGGCCCAGGGCACTCTTGGAAGAGGAAAATCGTAAACCACTTCTGAGTACTCTTTACCTGGAGAACCCTGAAAAGGGTTATCACAAGTCAGAATTGACTTCACAGCATATTAGTGTTAGTATTAGTGTTAGGGTTACTTTAGCAATCTGAGCTCATCGGAGGAAAGATGGGAAATAACAGTTACAAACAAACTAATTTAGTACAGGTTCACACGTGCAGTATTTCAGCATTTGTTGCTGCATGTTTTAGAGATGTCAAGTGCACCTTTGGTGTTGCACGTCCAGTAAAAACAGCATTCTGTAAACCATTACTATTGTGAGGGGCCGTCCAAATGAAACATTAAAACTTTTGAACAGTTTCTCAAATAAGGGCCATATTTGGCAAAGATATTGTAGACAGCATGAGCTTGCTCTCTGCCAAATTTGGTGAAAGTTGAAAAAGAGCCTTGAAGTTCTAATTTCAGTGTGTGGGGTTTTGTTTTTTGTTTTTTAAAACTTCCCACCCATGATCTCATTTTGCTACTTGTGTGCATGTGAGTATGCGTATGCAGCTTATAGTGAATTTGGCAATAATTTTTCAAATGCTTTTGCCTACAAATGCTTCCTGAAAGGAAATTGTTCCTGCTACTTGCTTTTTAAAATTTGAACCGTATAGGACCTTAAAAATACTTGTTTCACATAGACATATCTGGCCATATATATTTGTTGGGTGAAATCCAGCCGTAAGTTGCAACTGGAGAAGGAACATTGAATCAATGGAATTTACCCAGTTGTCTACTCACCAAATTCCCTTTCCCTGCTTCTGCCCCAGTGCTAGCTGGGAGCTTGCCTTCTGAGTAAGAAGGGGTTAGGCCTAACTAAGCCACAAAGCCTTCCAGTTAGGCCTTTCTCCCAGGTACATCACATTTAGGTGTTTGTAGGTGTCCGTAAGATAGGTAAAATTCCCAGAACAGAGTATTATATTTGTGTCCAGAAAATCTGAAAATACCATCCGTATAACCTGAGCCCATCAAGATGACCAAAGTTATAAAGAGCCAACTGACTGTTCCCAGTTTTGTTTGATTTTATCTTAAGAACAATGGTGTTGCATCCATCTTAATGTGACTTGATCAAGTTGCATCAGCTATCTTGCTAGGTAGGAGTGGATTTGTCACTCATGTTCACTTGACTCAAGAGAACACAAGCGTTCTTTGCAGGCACAAGAGATAGTTACCTGCAGGAATATAGTACAAAAGTTCAACGACCACTCTGGTCTCCTTGAGGACCTTTCAGAGAACAACTGTCTCAGAATACTAGAGCAAACATAGAAAGGGAGTTAGTACAGAATAGCAGTTAACACTGTGTGCTCAGAAGTAATTTCCACTGAGTTTAGTGGATCTTATTTCCAAGTAAGTGAGCATAGGCTTGCCTAATGCTCCATCCAAAAACTTTTACTGGAGAATAAGCCTTTTGAACACAATGGGGGTGTATATCTGAGATCACAAAGGAAAAGCCTGCCTGAAGGGAAAGATCTTCTGTAATAACTTACAGAATGGTTCTGACTGGATTATGAAACTGAACGATAAGTACTTTAAGCACTATAAAGCATTCTCTTCAGGCATTATCTGTTTAGGGACAGCAAAACATGAGGTGGGAAAGTGTTCTACCCCTGTCTCATCTATGATTCCTCCTGTTGTCCACTATGCATGGAACCTGCCCCTTCAGATTTACTGCCCTCCACACGTAGAAGGCAACAGAACTAGAAGTGAAGGGGAGCAGAGCTATACACTCCATTTCCTCTTCGTGTGTTTACAAACATGCCTAGATAAGACTTGAATACAGCATATCTCTTGCCCCACCCACCACTAAGTATTCGAGAGAGAAAAGTGAAGAACAGATTGGAGGCTATTGCACAATTAACTGTTGTCTACTTGCATACAAGAACTTGGAGAGATTATGGTGTGGGGGCAATAATTTTGAGACCGTATCTCTAAGAACTTTGGAGCTTCACAGACAGAAAGTCAGCTGTGATAAACAATTTTTCCTCAAAGCATTGCAGATATTCCTCAGTAAAGTAGAAGCTAAGTTCCACTATTTTAAGTGCAGGGCCCTTGGAATAATGGAGTTAAATAGGGGACTACTATGGTGACCATATCATATCCTAATGTTGAGTATGTTTAGATATATTTGCTTGCTGGAGATGTCCTAATGGTTTCATTCTCAAAGGATACAGTGACTATGTGTTCTTTTTATAGAGGGCAATCTGTTGTTTGAGAACATGTCAGACGACCATCCTATTTTTGAAGGTGTTCTCTGTGTGATGACTGTCCAGTCCAAATCTGATTTAAAGATAAAGAACCATAAAGAGGGCGATCAGGACCTTGGGGTTCCTAATCCACATGGAGCACTTGTACAGCAGAGTCACCATACCATCCTGTCACAATCTTTCCCACTTACATGCCATGTGTTGCAATTCTACTTAAATTACTTTTAAATCATGTCTAATTTTGCTTCTGCACATATAAGTCAGTATATGCAATTTTATGCAAATATGTTCTTCCTTTATCTTCAGCAACACATTTTCTTTTTTAGTCACATGTAAGTGAGCATCATGCTAAAAGGGTGTTAAGAAAATCTTGTGAGAGATCTAGGAACTCTGTAAAGATTATCTGGTTGGTTTTTAATTTCCAGAGTTCCCATTTCATGTTGCATAATTTCGCCTCTTTTAGTCAGCCTGAAAAGGATTATCAGGGTCTCGATCAGACAGTGAGGTTCAGCTTTATTACACACTGAAAAACATAATAGATTAAAAAGAACCTGTTCCAAAGAGGAAAGTTCTAGTAGAAAGAAACAAGATGCAACTGTCCTGTTTAAGCATTTGAAAAGATGAAGGGTTCTGATTTTAAGCAAATATTTGGTGGAAAGCTGATCAGTGCTATATGCTTCCACTCTGGAATGCTTCATTCATTACAGAACATGTTATAAACATAAAGGTCACAATCCTAAACTATGTTAGCCTGCTTCAGCCCTATTTAACTCAGGCACTCAAACAAGAATTTGCTAGAAGCTGTTAACATACACATGAAACCAATGAAAAGCATTATAAGCAATTAAAGTGTCAGATGAAAGACACTCACAGAAAAAGGATGTTCAAAGAGTGACAGACTATACAGTGTTTATATGCAAATTCTAGAAGCCTAAAGCCAAGATGGATGAATTAGAATGCCTACTACTAAGAGAGAAAGCAGATATAAACATCTCTGACACCTGCTGAAACAATGGAAATTAATAGGATATTGTCAGGTGTCTTTATACAAACCTATAAAAAAGGATAAGGGTAGGATGAACTGAAGGAACTGTTGGGCTCTGTATCAAATAAGAGCTACGTTCATGTATCTGAATTTGGCATACATTACCTTTTCAGAAAATCTCTATCAAGTGAAATTCTGAAAAACTGAAATTCTGATAAAATGCATCTCTTAACGCTTAGTTACTAGCAGTAACAGCTTTACATGAAACTAAGCTGGTATTTTTGGCTTTTGCCTCAATCATCATTAGCATTAGAATCTCTGGAACATCTCTGAAATTAGATTGAATTCTTTATTTTTTTAAAAAACAAAACAGTTCTAGTTTGTGAATGTGGGATATATTCCTTCTGATTCTAAAATTCAAAATTTGCCCAACAATATCCAGTAAGAAAAAGGATGCCAAAGTTTATACAGCAAAGACTAGTCCGAATATTGACAACACCAACGTCAGCAGTCAGGAAGGTGTACAGCATCCACTCTTCTGTTCACTGTCATTCACAAAGAGATACTATCCAAGGGAAAACTCCAGAACATGACTCCTTTTTTCATCAGTTAACCTCTTCTCAATCACAAAAAAACTGCCATGTTTCTATCAGCATGTCCCAGCAAAATACACCCAAGGAAATGTGTCTCTTAAAATTTTAGAAGAGAGCTAGTGTGATGTCATGGTTAGAGTGGTTAAAATGCTGAAGAAGGACCAGGACCTATGGGGGAAGGGGAGAGGGAGAGGTTGTGTTCCTTAATAATCATTTGTAAAGTACTGTGAGGGAGTGGAAGCTTGGCCAGTCATGCTCGTCATATCATTCCCCCTGGAGATAATCAGAATGTTCCAGAAAAGGGACAGGGTGGGATGGGATGGGATCCTAGGACCAGCAGTGAGTCCAAACCACAGAGCCTACTATATTGACAATGTGGAAAAACAGATAAAAGGAACACAGTGTAGAGGCTAAGATTCACGTTAGGCAAAGTAACAAGGACCATGGCAAACTTTGTTTCCTGGCAGGATGAGAGACAGGATGTAGCTACATTGAGCTGGTGTGGGGCTATGGTGAGAGAAAGCATTAACCAGAATTTGAAAGTTATTTTTTTAAAAATACTGACAGTTTGATTTGATGCCACCAAAAACACTTAGGTACCAGAAAAGTCTGGGATGCGGGTGGCGGTGCGGGTTAAACCACTGAGCCATTGGGTTGTTGATCATAAGGTCAGCAGTTCAAATCCATGGAATGGGGTGAGCTCCCTGTGCTTGTCCCAGTTCCTGCCAACCTAGCAGTTTGAAAGCATGCAAATGCGAGTAGATGAATAGGTTCCACCTCTGTGGGAAGGTAATGGCGTTCTGTGTCTAGTCATGCTGGCCACATGACCATGGAAAGTGTCTACAGACAAACGCCAGCTCTTCAGCTTACAAACTGGGATGAGCACCAGCCCCCAGAGTTGGACATGACTGGACTTAATTGTCAAGAGGAACCTTTACCTTTACCTTACCAGAAAAGTAATTCTTGCCCATTTCTCAAAAATAAGTTGACTTGCTATAAGCAAGTGGTCTATGGCACTGAATACATTTTCCTCTTACCCGTTTTATTCTTTCTTCCTTTCTTTTTTTATTCCTTCCTTCCTTCCTTTCTTCATATCAGAGTGTTGCATAATTTAAAATTATGGACGTATATGAAATTTAGGTTAAATTTAAAACAAATTAAAATGTTAAGATGATTAGATTGTTTTTGGTCAGAAGTCAGCTACCTCAATAGCGTTATCTCAACCATTTGCTAGAACTACTTTGTACATGCCGTGTGGCCTAAATTGCGTGCACGTAAGTGCTGCATTGATTGAATTTCTCCAGAGTCGTGGAAAATTTGTCCTCTCAACAAATTTGATTAAGGAAATGAAGGAAATAGAAATCCTTACAAACACTTTTGCAGATCACAGTCCAATATTACTGCAATTACAGCTATCTTGCAAAGTTCAACAATGGAGATTAAATACAAATCTTTTTAAAAATGAAGATTTTCGAAAGCAAATGAAAGAAGAAATGGAAAATTTCTTCAAAATAAATATGATACCAGAAACACCTATAACCACAGCTGGAAAATGTTTCTTCAGAGGATTAGCAATAAGATTTGCCGCAAGATTAAAAAGAGAAAAGAAACAAAAATATAAGGAATTAGAGGAAAAATTGAAACTAAGTGAACATCAATTTAAACAAAACTCATCAATTGAAAATGAAGATTAAGCTAATACAACATTAACTAAACACTTTTTTGACTGAAGAAATGGCAAACAAGATTAAATATGCAAAACAAAACTTTTTTGAAAATGCAAATAAACCTGGAAGGTGGCTACCATATAAATGAAGGAAAGAAAGAAGTAAAACACAAATTCAAGCTTTGAAAAATGAAAAAGGTGAGTTCACTATAAAACAGGAAGAACTAAAAAGAATAACAGAACAATTCTATCAAAATCTGTATTCAGAAAAAGAAACATTAAAGGAAAAACAAAAACAATATTTGGGAAAACATATTAAGATGAAATTTTCTGAACAACAGAGAAAGATATTGAATGCACCTATATCAACAAAAGAAGTGGTAGAAGCCATAAAGAAACAAAAGAATGGGAAATCACCAGGCTCAGATGGAATACCAGCGGAATATTATAAAATTATTGAAGATGTTTTAGTGAACCCATATAAAAAACTAATGGAGTATATTGAACAGAAAAGAGAAATTTCACCTACATGGAAAGAAGCTATAATATCAATAACTCATAAAGAAGGAACTGAACTGGAAGAAATTAAAAACTACAGACCAATCTCGCTATTGAATGTGTAAGATATATGCCTCGATATTAGCAGATAGACTGAAAAAAGCTCTTGTACATATAATTTATGAAGATCAGTCAGGCTTTCTGCCAAAGAGACAGATGAGAAACAATATTAGGACAATATTAAATGTGCTGAAATATTATGAGACACAACCAGGAAGAGCGATGGCTATGATTTTTCTTCATGCTGAGAAGGCCTTTGACAACGTCAATTGGGATTTCATGTTAAAACAATTAGAAATCATGGAAGCAGGAAAGGACTTTGTTGAGGCAATAAGGACTATCTACAGTATAGACAACAGAAAGCAAAGATCAGAATAAATGGAGAATTTACACAGGATATAAAGATACAAAAAGGAACAAGACAAGGATACCCATTGTCTCCTTTACTGTTTGTACTATTTATTGAAACATTATTACAACAAATTAGACAGAACGCAGATATAAAAGCGCTCAAAATAAGAGGGAAATAACATAAAATACAGGCATTTGCGGATGACATTGTCTTTATTTTAGAGGATCCGATAAATTCAATGAGGACATTAACAGAAACAATAAAAAAAATTTGGAGAAGTATCTGGACTAAAAGTAAATAAACAAAAAACACAAGTTTTGACCAAAAATATGAAGAAAGAGAAGATTCAAAATTTAGTAGAAATGACAGGTTTTAAAGAGGAGGAAAAAGTCAAATACCTAGGGATTCAGATTACAAAAAAACCAAGTACTTTCATTAAAAAAACCCAACTACATCAAACTAATTGGTATGATCGAAAAAGATCTGGAAAAATGGTCAAAATTTCAATTATCGTTTATGGGGAGGATTGCAGCTGTGAAGATGAACGTATTACCTAAAATGATATTTTTTTTCAGACAATACCAGTCCTTACAAAACAATTAATACTTCAAGAATTTCCAAAAAAAATAATAGAGTTTGTCTGGCAAGGGAAAAAAACTAGAATAAAAATCAAAGCACTTCAAGACGCCAAACAAAGAGCAGGTTTTGGACTTCCAGATTGGTTTTTATATTATAAAGCCTGTGCTCTAGTTTGGATAAAGGAATGGATAGTTTTAGAAAATGACAGAATACTAAAACTAGAAGGACATGATTTAAACTTAGGATGGCACGCCTTCCTATGGTATCAAAAAGCAAAGGACAATAAACAATTTAAGAATTATCTGATAAGGAAAGCTTTGAACTGGGTATGGACTAAGATCCGGGAAGAAAATTGCCAAAAAGTTCCTGAAAGGGTCTCACCAATGGAAGCATTCACACAACCAACATTAATGGAAAAGAAGAAACTCTTGAGGGATAGAGATTTGTTAAAAGAGGATCTAAGTATGAAAGCAAGGAAAGAATTAGAAGAACAAGGTATAATACTTGATTGGTGGACAAAAACGCAAATAGATTCAAGATATACAAGAGACAAAATAGGCTTTTGTAAGGAACAGACACCATAAGATAAGGTACTTCTGAATGTAAAGGAAAAACTGATCAAAATGTTGTATAATTATCTACTAGAATTAAAAATGCAAGATGAAATAGTTAAAGAATGTATGATAAAATGGGCCCAAAATGTGGGCCACAATATTAACTTAAAGTCATGGTCACAAATATGGGAAGACAATATTAAGTTAACAAAAGCAATTAATTATAAAGAAAATATGTATAAAATGTTCCATAGATGGTATATGTCACCTGAAAAATTATCGAAAATATATCAAAGTACCTCTAACAAATGTTGGAAATGTAAAGTAAAAGAAAAGAGGAGACTCCAACAATCCAGGAGTTAATAGAAAAAAATTTCAAAGCCGCAGAAATTGATATTTTAACGAAAGTATTAAAAGACAAAGAAATCGTTGAGGCTAGAAAAAAGTGGGAACCTTCATATAATTGGATGAGAGATGAGAACATGAATGGATTAAAATTATAAGAAAGAAGATATAAGATATAATTGTAGAGTTTAAAGGCTTAGAAAAAATGGCAAGATAAGTGTGAAGTAAGCTTAGTAAGAAAATATCGGCAAAAGTAATAATGATATATATTGTTCTCTATCACATTCTGTATTTTTATATTTACCCCTGTACACTGTTCCAAACCCCCTTCCCTATTATCTTTCCTTAAAAAAAAATTGTCCTGTATCCAAGTAGCCCCATTGTACTTGATTATCCTTTGATCTTCCTACTTTGCTTTAAAGTCTATTAAGTGACTTTCAAATGGTCCAGCTAGAGCCTTGTCTTGGTGGTAGACACTCTTCAGCATTCATCCATTCAGCAAGGTGTGTTGTTGTTGTTCTCATTGATTTAGCCTAGCCTCTTCTGGTTTAGTATTTAGAGCTTGACATGTGTGCACTGCAAAAAAAAATATTTTATTACAATGTCAATGAGCAGAGCACAGAATGATATTCTATTTAGTGAGGCCACACCCCTTAAATATAAAAGTATTTAAACAATTACCTTATGTAAAAAGAATGAGGTTATCAGTCAGCTTCTTACACAGAACAAAAGGGTGAGACATGTTATACAATGCCTCATGCCTTAGACTTATTCTGTCAATGCCATATAGAAATTAAATCACAGTTGAAGCATAGCACCAAGCAAAAGGTCAAGATCTGAATAACTGAAGAAGAAAAAGCAAGGACATAAATAGTTGACCAATCCCTGCTTCAGTGGTAAGCACTGCACTTTTAATTTTGCAAAGTGAGTACAAAGATGTGGTGGTGGAGATAGTGTGTGAACAGTTATGGGTGAGAGGGATTATAAATCTGTCATTCTTGCCCTGCTTTACCATTTATCTGGTTTTTGGGTTCCCTTGAATGCATAACTGTGGAAAATGAATCAGGAAGTGGTTGCTTGCAATTGCATAAAGGATCAAAACTAAGACAAATATACTACATGAATAAAGTTACTTACCAGCATTGACTGAGGTGCTCCATCTATATTCACATCACTTGTCAGGAAATCCCATCCATAGACATGAGACTAATTATCTTGCAACCTAAGGGAAATGCAGTCTAAATAACAGAGTGATCTGCAGTTAAGGATCAGTGAGCCAGCTAATGGCTGGTTAGTCAAAAGGAGACAACTCTAGAATGCTAATAAAACATGCCTCAAGTCCTGGACCTCAGGGACCAGAATGAAACCTTGCATAAGATGAAGGGAGGCATAGGTACAATTTGAGTAGGCAAAATAATGCAACAGACATATTCAGGAGCACTCGCAGTGCAGCACAAGATCTGCTCTCTAAAGGTGACTACACACTTCACATCAGATTTGCAGACCAAGGCCTAAATCCAGTTTAGTCCCAATTAGAGTAGAAGTGTAGAATCAATGGGAAATTGGTCAGTCAACATTTGTAATAAGTTGCATTGATTCAGTCAATCTATGCTAGTTGAGGCTAGCATTATATTTAGGCCCAATAATATCTCATTCTAAACCCTAGAATCTCTGAAATATTCCAACTTTCAACAATTAACAAGAAATAAAGCAATCAAATGAAAGCATAACTGATGGATCCAGTGCAGATAGATCAGTGCTGGTTGCTTGCAACTTAGATAGCAGTCTCAACAGCACATGCCCTTCTTTTGCACCTACTACCATCAGAATTCCCCTTTAAGGTTTGCATTACAAGTGTATCAATATTAACCATGATTAACACTAACCTAGTTCCCATCTATACACACTTCAAACCCTTGTTTCAAACTCTGATTAGGGAAGCAATACTGATGAGGATTAGCCAAAATTGTCACTATCACTCTTATAATATGAAACCAGAATTAACCATGTTTCTCTCTCTCTCTCTCTCTCTCTCTCTCTCTCTCTCTCTCTCTCTGTGTGTGTGTGTGTATTCAACTCTTCAAAAAACCTTTGGTTTATAAATGTAATGTGGCATATTGTGCTTCTCTATCCACAATTCGGAATGCCACGAAATAACCCAATATTGCTGTACAATATCGAGCCTGCATTGCCAGCAGGAAAAAGGATGCCAAACTTCACATAGCAAAGGGCAGCCTAAATGTTGGCAACACCCAGGTCTGCAGTCAAGGTGGTCAACAAGATACTCTCTGGTATTCACTACCATTTATTCTAGACATTTTGATACCTAGAGAGCTTGTTGAAAATAGCCCTGACAATTGCTTTGTGTTTGGGTGAGACGTGGTTAGTGGATGAAAAAAGGAGTCATGGTCTGGGATTTTCTCCTGCTTGGTGTCTCTTTCTGAATGATAATGAACACAAGAGGGTATCCTGTAGACGAGGATTTTTTGTTTGGACTGCCTCCATTTTTAGAATTGCCCTACAGAATGTTGATTTGCTCTACCAGCACAAAATTGTTGCTGCAGTTTTGTGTTGCAATAGTAAAATGGTTAGATGTAAAGAACTACTATACAAATATATAAAATCTCCTCCTGGGCTACCATACCTTTACTTTTGTTTGTAATACTGTAGTGCAGAAACACTTAAATGTCTTATATATTTTTATATTTTGAGTATTGTATATGTGAAATTGTAATCAAATTTATCTCTGCACAAGACTGGAATCCTGTTCCTCACTGATGGAGCTTTCTTCTCCATCTGTCATGGAATGTGTCACTGCACAAGAAGAAACTCCACACTACAGGAGGCCCATTGAATCAATTAGAGTTTTAAATTCCTCCATAAGTGCTTTTGATTCAAATAGGCCTAATCTAATTGCAGTTTAATTTAGCATGGTAAACCATAGTTAGAGTAGGCCCATTTGAAATAATGAATCAAAAGAGTTGACTCACTAAATTCCCATTGATTCAGTGGGCCTGCTAGTATGGTTTATTATGCTACACATCAAGATTTTGGCCATAGTCTCAGGGATGGGAGGATAAGAAGTCTAGTCCTGCAAAATGAAGTTGGATATGTAACAAAACTTCTCCTTATAATCCAAATTCTTCTGAATTTTGTCCACATGAAAAACATGTATTTGTCCACAACAAAAAGGTGTTGAGAAAAGGCAAGCAGAAAGTCTAACTTACTGATCATTTTGAAATTACAAGGCTAAACTCTTACTAAATATTTATATACATGCAAAAGGAACTGCAGAATTTGCCATGGCTAATTGCAGTTAATTAACAAAGTGCCTGGCATATGAGAGACATGTAACAGATGCACAATCAGGCACATGATTAGATGCACAACAAATGCGCTACTACCGCCCATCTATTGTTAGTTATGTGCCATCAGATCTGACTTACAGCAACCGTAATGGGGTTTTTAAGGTAAATGAGGTATTTAAGGAGTGGTTTTATCAGCTCAACCCCTGCGCCCATGAGATTTCATGGTAGATCCAGGGAACCCAACCCAGGCCTCCTGAGTCCTAGTCCACTACTCTATCTACTATACCACACCAGGTACTTCATCTATTAACCACATCAGATTTCATGATTGACTTTGCATGCATATAAATAATCCAACAGGACGTGGTGGTGCTGTGGGTTAAACCGCAGAAGCCTCTGTGCTGCAAGGTCAGAAGATCAGCCGTCGTAAGATCGAATCCACGCAATGGAGTGAGGTCCCATCGCTTGTCCCAGCTCTTGCCAACCTAGCAGTTCGAAAGCATGTAAAAATGCGAGTAGATAAATAGGTACCACCTCAGTGGGAAGGTAACGGCGTTCCGTGTCTAGTCGCGCTGGCCACGTGACCACGGAAACTGTCTTCGGACAAACGCTGGCTCTATGGCTTGGAAACAGGGATGAGCACCGCACCCTAGAGTCGGACACGACTGGACTAAATGTCAAGGGGAACCTTTACCTTTACCTAAATAATCCAACAGCATTCTAGCCATTGTATCTTAGGAAGCATCTTGTGAGCAGACTGTTATCAATGGGAACTGAAGCAGGAGAAACCAGTTCATGTATGCAGTGCCTCTTTTAGTCATCTGTTTTTACAGATCACTTCTTCAAATCAGCTGGGATCTGCCTGGCACTTCAGCCAATGGATTGGGTTGGAAAAATATCCCAATAGAACTGGGAGATTCCCCTTTCTGTCTCCCTCTCCAGCCATAGCAGACTCTTGTCGAAATAGTCCCAAGTTCACATTGGAACACTCTTGTCTCTGTCCACTCAACCACAGATGCTCTTTAAACTAGGTCATGACCTGACTCCTCCCTGACCTCCATCCTGCCTGTTAGTTCAGCTACAGGGCAAAACAGACCTCCAGTGTGGTTCACTTGTCCTGAGTCAAAGATGTTAAGGCACCACACTGGGTTGCCCCCTTCCTTTCCCAGACAAGGAAGGGTGATTTTGAAAGTGATGACCAAGAGAATCAGGTGAGGAGCTAATTAAGTAGAATTTCTAGGCACCTGTAGCCCATGACTGTTCCTGTCTCTGTGTAATTGTACATATATTCCTCATGGCATGACACAGAATGGCTTCCTGATTCTCATACACTTGGCTCCTGCTCCCTTTCACACTATCATCTGGAATGTGATTGTGAAATTAATCTCTCAATTATATCATTGTCCCCTCCACTGCAACAAAACATAAATTACAATTAAATGAAAGTGATATTCTTCCTACTGAAATGTTATGGTAACAGGACGTGATGAGTTGAAGCTCAGTTCACACACTTCCCGTTCTTGAAGGATTTTTCAAAGCTACATGCAATCTCAAAAGCATTCCAATCTCTTACTCAGCTTTTCTTAAAAAATAAATAAAACTAATCAAGCCAGTCAAACTCTTCTGCAGGATGCTAAAACAGTAGTATGAATCTTCCGATGAGAGTGGAAAACTTACTATTCTATGCATGGCTTCGAATTCCACTTAGATTGTAATATGTGAATGAATAAAAAGACTAAACCAAAAATGTCCAGTTTTTAGGCTTTTGTGGGTGTTTTTCTTTTTAAAAATAATTTATGATCAATTTTGTGTTATGTTTTGTATGAGGTTTTCTTCATGGATGTTTCACTTGGTCCCAATAAAGGTATTGCCCCTTGTAGAGCTTGCACCCATATTTGAGAAGCTCAAGAGCTTGATTTCTCAGTCAGGGTGTAGAGCTTCTTCATAGGAGGCCTCCATCACATATTATCTTACAAATCAGGGTGAGCCAGAACCTCACTGAGGCAGGGGGACCCAGCAGGGCCTCACCTCATAGGGAGTCCTTACCTCAGCCAAAGGCACATGACTTTCATGCATGATATGAATTTAAAAAATCTTTTTTAGATTTTATTGTTTACACTATAAAATTTTTACCCCTTTTCACGAACACCCCCTTTCCTCAGGCAGCCCAGGCCTCATCTGAGCTCTCAGAAGACCTGGCTATAACCCTGGGTCCTTCATAATACCCAGCCTCCACTCAGTTTAGATATTCATGTAATATTCATCCACATGTTTAGTGATACACCTCAGCAGCAGAACACAGATTTTTAAACATCTCTGATCGAAACTTGCCAGCTAGCAGTGTTTATGTGGTACTCCGTGGAGCCAAAACTGATGGAGGTGGAGCGAGAGCTCAATGCTAATGGAGACAGAGCCAGAAACAGACAGAATTTGCAAAGGCACATCAACCTAGTTTGCTTACTTTCTTTATGCCATCCTGCCCACTCGCCACCACCCTATATGAAATCAAGGACTGCATGCAGTTCATGGGACATACATTCCTCACCCTATCCTACCAACAAAATGAATGTACCTGATACACTCCCACTGTTCTCCTGCCTCCCTAGATCTTTTCAATTACTCACAAAGCATGTGTGCTCTTCATAGGAAAATAGAAGGGCACTAGCCCTACCCCCCACCCCCACCCCCACCCCGGATTGTCGCTTTCTGTGTGTGAAATTGCTGTGCCTGAAGAGGACACCCTGTTCTATGAAAACCAGACTCCTGATTTTCTCATCTTTAGGAGAAATGTGGGGAGCCTCCACAGACAAAAAGCAGCTCCACTCTTCAAATACAACATTTATGTGAATAAAACAATGAGGAAATCGGGCATTGCTGCTGCTTCTTTTTTACATCCATATCAAACATGCACACACTTTTGCAGAACTAACCTGAACACAGGGTACAAGTACATCTGTCTGTGCATGTTCCTTGCAGCTTCCTAGAAACAAGTCCAGCAACAGAACTTAAAGCAAGTCCTGATGAGTCAATTATTTTTAGCATTCTGTTTGCAGTACAAGCAAACACCTATTGGCTAGGTTCCATTTGTACCACAAACCCATTTTATTCTCTCTTAAAATCTCACTTCTGGTCTATAAGTATTTTTGTCCTTTCACATTGAGCCAAGCAGGCAGCTCCAAACAGGGGAAACGCCTGTTGGACTTAACACATTGCTATTGGTCCAGAAATGATATTCCAGAAAAATGAAAGAAATATCCCCAAAGACTATGCAATTTTTGGAATGTGGATTGCCTATATCCAGAGTCAAGAAAGGTTGCCTGGAATACATGCCTAGAATCTCCTGAATAACAACCAGAAAAGGGAATATTCAGAAATCAATGAACTATATTCAGCCATGAAAATTTTTATCAGACCTGTGGGGACCAAAACCTGAATCTGTACCTGGAGGTGACATTCTTTTGCTCAGCATCCCTCAATTTAATGGCTGAACTTGGGAGAAAAGGCCCTCCTTCAGAAGGCCAAGATTCTAGTATTTCTCCCAAAGCTGACCAAGCCAGAAGCTTCATACTGCCAGCCAATTGTATGAATGAAGTGATGCATGCCTATTTTCTTCTAGAAAAGGAGCAGATTTTGTTGTAACCTCTTCCTAATGGTTGCAAAAAATAAAAGAATTTGGGAGTCAGCTTTAGTCTTACGTGCAGAGCTGATTTCCAGGGGGCAGAGCTGGTTAACAAAGCTGGCTCACTCATCCATGTGTCAGCAGAGGGCTAGACTAAATGGGAGCCCGTGTGGCCATGCCAAAGTTAGACGACAACTCCCATAATCCCTCACCATGGCTCTGCTGTCTACAGCTGGTGAGAGTTGTGGTTCAGAAACAACTTGAGGACGATAGTTGCCCACTGCAGGACTATATTTATACCTATGTGAAAGTCATCAGCTTATAACATGATTGTTCCATTATACATAAAAGTAAAAATACAACTGTTGGCATTTTGCTGTTTCGTGGGGAGATGGTGGATATTCATTTTGTATACAGAAGTGAATTAAATGTTTTGCCTCGTTACATGGCAGACATTTGGGGTTCGCAGCAGGGGTCAACCACATATCAAGTACTCTCCTGTTCCAAATATTTTTGAGCAGCATGAGAAATTTTGCTACTGCAGCCTTCCTGTAGATCCTATTGGCAAGCATTACCCTTTCTTACACCACAGTAAACAGAATTAAATATATTACTGACATCCTTCAGAATACCTTGTTCATACTCCCTCATTTATATCAGCAGCCAGCTACTTCTGAGGTCTAAGGGCCTTTTTTGCTCTTCCCTGGGACCTTGTTGTCTGACCCCTGACTTCCAAAGAAAAAAATCCAGTCCCCCAAATGGCAAATGATATACCTCCAAAAGTCTTTGCTGTGCACAATTTGTCTTTTAAATGTAACTTTGCCCCTGAGCTCTGGGAAACATAGCCCAGAAGATTAATTTACCAAGTTTTGCCCTGCCACTGAGCTATGGCCCTTTCCCTTTAACTCACCAATTATGGCTTCTGTCCATATCTCTGGTGCCTTTTTCTATGAGCTGCAGGTCTACACAACAGATCCTTGAAGCAAGCATTAGTCCTGTTGACTTCAGTAGGATTATACTGGCTTCAGCCCAAGTACATGGCTTGCTGATCTTGCTGATCCTCAGTTCCCATGGGAACTTCCCATTTCCCACTTGCAAGTTGATTTGCTTCACCAGCCAAGAGGCTTGGCCTTGGGGTTGACCAAAAGAAAGAAAACAAGAAAAGAAGGGGTATGGCGTATGGAAAGAAAAGGTAAATAAGCAAATAATAGCAATATCCTTGTTCTAATGTTTATGTTCAGCTTCCAGAACTGAGCAATATTAAGGAGTCCTCATACGTCAATTTTCTTTAATTTTGTTTACATGGATTATGTTTTCTAAGGCCCTGGGAGAACTCCCACACAGGAAACAGCTCTTAGAAAAGTAAATGTCTCTGCTGAGTGCTCCACAAAGAAGCTGTTGTGTAGTCTCTCTGCACAGCCTATGATACTAACAACAGTAATAGAAACAGTCTTGTCGGGAGAATTGGCATCCAGAACACCCAGCGACGTCTGTAGTAAAATATTGCATTTCAACCAGTACCTGTGGAAGGATTAAGCTTGCTGACTAAATACTTATGTAGAATGGTGTATAATCTCCCCAGACAGCTAGCCATGTTAGTTTGAGGAAAAACAGATGGACAATCTTGTGGCGTAGTTTCTTTACAACATAAGCTTTCTAATATTACCCTGAACACTCCCAATCTTGTCTGATTTTTGAAGCTATGCAGGTTTGGGCCAGGTTCCTACCTGGATGGGAAACCATCAAAGAACCCCAGGGATCTCTGAGTAGAGCTAGGAGAGAATTCTACCTGAAATCCTGGAGAGCCATTTTGCCTGTCAGAGTTGGTAATACTGGGCTAGATGGAGTATAAGGCAGCTTCCTATGTGTCAGGGTCTGGCAGGCGGCAGCGCTTCCCCTGCACCACCACCCTGGCAGCTGCAGGATCGGGGCCAGCCTGGTCCCGGGAAGAGCCCAGCATTTGCAGGATCAAACCCTGCGAGGGCAGCAGCTGCTGGGGCTCTCATGAGGTCCACTTGGGAGTCCTGAGGGAAGGCCTACTTAAGGAAGGACTCTCCCTCCCAGAAGCTGCCTCAGCAACTTAGGGCGTTGGCGGTTGTGTCCTTGTGGTCGTGTTCTCATGTTCATGCTCTGAACTCTGGTATTCCTGACCCTGCATCCCTGATCTCTGCTCTGGCTCAGTGCTCCCACTCCTGTGGCCCGGTTCCAGTCCCGGTGCTCTGATTTTTGCTCCTGTGCTCCTATCCTGGCTAGTTGGTCCATGTATGAGTTTGGGCTTGGCCCTCTGTGTTGTTGGCTGGGTCCTGGTGCCCTTGCTGTTGAAGGCAACGGTGCACAACCTAAACCCTGACACTATGTGAATTAAAACCATACCGTGTCTGATACATGAAAGGTTTTTTTTAATTCAGTAGATTACCTATGCATATTTACCCATATATGTATAAGCCTCCTTTAAGCATTGAGAACCTTAGAGTCCCAAACTGATGAAGAAGTTGACCAGAAGGTAAAATCCCACTATCTAGATGTCTGGCTGCTGCATACTTCATATCAGGCTGAAGATCACATGTATGTGTGTAAGTCTCCTTTCATGATGACAGGAATCCTAGTCAATGAAGGTTCCTCTTTCCATAGTAAGAGCCCTATCTGGTTGCTTACATTCTCCTTTAGTTGTGTCCAGTACATCATATCTGCATATGACCACACAGAATAGGAGTATGGAGATTTTTCTGTGTTTGTAGGTCATATTCAGTCTGAACTGAATAAATCAGAATGTTATTATATATTATATATTCTGTCTCAGTCAGTTTACTCTGTAGCCCCTTCTCTGAAGACTATTTCTCTGTATACCAGTGGTTTTGAGAACAGTGACAGAATGCTCTGAGGGACTGAAATGTTTTCCCACTGGCTTCTGAACGTTTTAATTTTTCATGTTAAGATTCCTGTCCATATTCTTTTGAACAGTGACTGATCTGTTCAAAAACACCCCCCCCCCACTCCTTTAGACAGTAAAAGAACAATGTTGACAGATTATGGTATATCTTAGATTGTTATGACAGGCAGGTAAATATGTTCCTAGTAATATGACTGATATCATTACATCTTACGGTAGTATTGGCCGTATTGGAAAGATAAATTCTACGACGATCTGGCAGCCACTATCAAAAAAGTCCCTGAAAGAGAGGCACTGTTCATTCTTGGAGACTTTAACGCTAGAGTTGGTGCTGATCACAATTCTTGGCCCACTTGTCTAGGCCGTTTTGGCATTGGAAAGATGAACGAAAATGGCCAACGCTTGCTGGAGTTTTGCTGTTATTATGGTCTTTGCGTCAGCAACACATTCTTTAATACGAAGCCTCAACACAGAGTTTCCTGGAGACATCCAAGATCCAAGCATTGGCATCAGCTCGATTTGATCCTCACTAGACGTTCTAGCCTTCCTAGTATTACGATCACACGCAGCTACCAGAGTGCTGATTGCGATACTGATCACTCCCTGGTGTGTAGTAGAGTAAAACTGCGAACAAAGAGATTATATCACACGAAAAAGGAAGGAAGACCACGTATTGACATCAGGAAGACTTGCGATCAAAGAAAAGTGGAGGAATTTGCCCAAGCGCTTGAGGAAACCCTTCCAGGCCCGGCTGATGCAAATGCACCTGAACGATGGGAACATTTTAAGAACGCTGTGTATAACACCGCCTTGTCCACATTTGGCAAGAAGACCAAAAAGACGGCCGACTGGTTCGAAGCCCATTCGGAGGAGTTGATGCCAGCCATCGAGGATAAGAGGAGAGCTCTAGCAGCATACAAAGCCTGTCCTAGCGAGTACAACTTGCAAGCTCTTCGAGCTGCTCGTAGCCAAGTCCAACAGGCTGCCAGGAGATGCTCCAACGATTATTGGCTTCAGCTCTGCTCTCAGATACAGATAGCAGCGGACACAGGTAACATCAAAGGAATGTATGACGGTATCAGGCAGGCTTTAGGTCCAATACAGAAGAAATCTGCTCCCTTGAAGTCTGCTACAGGCGTGATCATCCAGGACCGAGCACAGCAGATGGACCGCTGGGTGCAACACTACTCTGAGCTGTATTCCAGAGAGAATGTAGTAACCGAAGAAGCATTAAATAACATTGAGTGCCTGCCTGTCCTGGAAGAGTTGGACAGCGAACCAACCTTAGCAGAAATAAAAGCGGCCTTGGATTCCCTCGCCTCTGGCAAGGCACCTGGAAAGGATAACATCCCTGTTGAAGTGCTGAAGTGCTGTAAAGAGACCATCACTACCGAGCTGTATGAAATCTTTTGTCTTTGCTGGAGGGAAGGTGGAGTACCACAGGACATGAAGGATGCAAACATCGTCACATTGTACAAGAACAAAGGAGACAGGGGCGACTGCAATAACTACCGTGGCATCTCTCTTCTCAGCGTTGTAGGGAAGCTGCTTGCCCGTGTTGTGCTGAAGAGGCTCCAGGTGCTCGCAGACAGAGTCTATCCAGAATCACAGTGTGGATTTCGAGCTAATAGATCCACCACTGACATGGTATTCTCCCTCAGACAGTTGCAGGAGAAATGCAGGGAACAACAACAGCCACTCTTTGTCGCCTTCATAGATCTCACAAAGGCCTTTGATTTGGTTAGCAGGGATGGCCTTTTTAAAATCCTTCCCAAGATTGGATGTCCACCTCGACTCCTTAAAATCATCAGGTCCTTCCATGAGGGAATGAAAGGCACTGTAGTTTTTGATGGTTCAACATCAGATCCCTTTGACATCCGAAGCGGAGTGAAACAGGGCTGTGTCCTCGCACCAACCCTTTTTGGGATCTTTTTTGCTGTCATGCTGAAGCACGCCTTTGGAACTGCAACAGAAGGTGTCTATCTCCGGACTAGATCAGACGGAAAGCTCTTTAATCTCTCTAGATTGAGAGCGAAGACCAAAGTCCAGCTGAAATGCATGCGGGATTTCCTCTTCGCCGATGATGCAGCCATTGTTGCCCACTCTGCTCAAGACCTCCAACAACTCATGAATTGTTTTAGCAAGGCCTGCCAAGACTTTGGACTAACAATCAGCCTAAAGAAAACACAAGTCATGGGCCAGGGCGTGGACTCACCTCCCTCTATTACCATCTCCACACAAGAATTGGAGGTTGTTCATGACTTTGTGTACCTTGGCTCAACGATCTCTGACACTCTCTCTCTAGGTGTCGAGCTGGATAAACGCATTGGCAAAGCAGCTACCATGTTCTCTAGACTCACGAAGAGAGTATGGCTCAATAAGAAGCTGACGACATATACCAAGATCCAGGTATATAGAGCCTGCGTCCTGAGCACACTCCTGTACTGCAGTGAGTCCTGGACCCTTTGTGCACGGCAGGAGAGGAAGCTGAACACCTTCCATATGCGTTGCCTCCGACGCATTTTTGGTATCACCTGGCAGGACAAAGTTCCAAATAGAGTAGTCCTAGAACGAGCTGGAATCTTTAGCATGTATACATTACTGAAACAGCGACGTCTACGTTGGCTTGGGCATGTCGTGAGAATGGCTGATGGTCGGATTCCAAAAGATCTCCTGTATGGAGAATTAGTGCAGGGAAATCGCCCCAGAGGGAGACCACAGCTGCGATACAAGGACATCTGCAAGCGGGATCTGAAGGCCTTAGGAATGGACCTCAACAGATGGGAAACCCTGACATCTGAGCGTTCAGCCTGGAGGCAGGCGTTGCATCATGGCCTCTCCCATTTTGAAGAGACCCTTGTCCAGCAGACCGAGGCAAAGAGGCAGTCACGGAAGCAGCAAAATCAGGGAGCTGGACAGGGGACAGATTGTATTTGTCTTCAGTGTGGAAGGGATTGTCACTCTCGAATTGGCCTTCTCAGCCACACTAGACGCTGTTCCAAGTCCTCCATACAGAGCACGTTACCATAGTCTTTCGAGACTGAAGGATGCCTAATACGAGTATTGGCCGAGGAGGTATGCAGACAGAGTGGTTTTGTTTCAGGGCCCAGCCTGTGAAAGTTGTTTTAGAAAAGGAGGGTGTAGATGAGAGAGAATGGCCCTGCCACTCCTCTGTGGGGAAACTATTCTAATTTGCTGTGGATTCTACCTGATTATACAATGGAGCAGTTTTAGCAGGAAGATTACTAGTGATGGGGTGCATGTGTGCTACATGCCATGAAGTAATTTTGTTCGGACTTTATGAATTAATGAATGCCAAAAAGTCCCACCATTTGGCAGATCAGATCTTCCAAATTAAAATCTATGGCTTCCTTTATTGAATCAATATAACTCATGTTAGAACTTCCTCTTCCCCTACTATGTTCAATTTTTCCTATCATTATTGTATTTTCCACGGAGGTTTGTCTTCTCAGTACAAAGTACAATAGCCTTGGTTTACTTAATTTTGGTTCTAATGAGAGTTCAGACATGATTTGATCCAAGATCCAGTTACCTGTCTTTCTGGCAGTCTATGATCTCCATAAAGCTCTCCCCCAACACCACATTTGAGAAGAATGGATTTTTCCCCTGTCAGCTTTCTTCACAGTCCAGCTTTCACATCCATACATAGTAATTGGGATTACTATCTCTGGATGATATTGACTTTGGTCTCCACTGACACATACTTACGTCTAAGGATCTTTTCTAGTTCCTCCATGGCTTCCTCACCTAGACTTGTAGCAGGCAATTCCTGAGTACTATATGGAGCTTGTTGTTCATTTATTTCTTCACTGCAGAAAGTGAGCATTATAATTTCACTATGAAAACCTTATAAATATGAATCTCTGCTCATGTTTGATGTTTGGTGGGGCTTACCTATAAATTATAAATCTTGTGATTTACCCTGGGAAGTAGCTCAAAGTGTGTCCTATGTGGATTGTGTAGGAAGCATGGCATTTCTGGTAGAAAGTAGGGTTCCATCCAGC
Source organism: Intellagama lesueurii (assembly GCA_037013535.1). Classification (NCBI taxonomy): domain Eukaryota; kingdom Metazoa; phylum Chordata; class Lepidosauria; order Squamata; family Agamidae; genus Intellagama; species Intellagama lesueurii. The sequence continues at coordinate 107,093,490 of JBAJHW010000003.1, forward strand.
TGTACTGTTAATTACAAGGCAGTTTGTTGGATGAACAGATCTTATATGTGTTGTTCTTGGTGAAAATTGTTAAAATTCTAATGGATCCTTCAAGGGCTCTGATCTGATAATTCAGGATCTGATTAAGCCATCGTTTTAGCTTTCTCTATATAGACTGGAAAACACATGCACGCACACACACATCTTCCTGGCCTGCTTCTCATGGTAAATGTGGGCTCTAATTGCCGTCTTCCTTAGGCATTTCTACGACTACTGTCATTTAAATCAACCTCAAAGAAAACAGAATAAAACCTACACAAAAAGGGAGAAGCCATGTGGGCCTTGTATACAATCTGAAGGCAAAGATGGTTTATATATTTATTAGATCACTACAAGCATCACAAACTTAAGCTAGTTTTTTACCTCCCTCACAGGTCTTCTTCAAGGTGGGTGCCACAAAGCTGGGGGTGGTGCAGGAGAAATACAGAAATCCCCCCCAAAAAAAGTGATGCATTGGATACATGTTCAGTATTTAAGTGTGGGTCCTAATGAATCCATCATCCATAGGGAACATGGAAGAATGTGAGGACTGTCAGGCATCCCCTGGGCAATGAGAGTGTCCTATTGGCTGATCCTTCTACTCCAGAAGCACCACTGGATTGCTTCTGACAAGAAGGAGAAACATCATCTATGCACAAAACAGAAGTACTGGAGGACTTGGGGACAGAGAAGAGCAGGGGCTTCCAAATCAGCCTAATAAAAACTGAACATTGTCAGTGCCTACAGAACAGAATGCTGAGTTCTGTGGCATAGGGGAATCTGAAGGAGCTTGAATTTGTTGTCCTGAGAAGGGCTTGACTGGCTAGCTGACAGGATTCCTAAACTGAAGCACATTTTGTTGCTGCTTTCATTTGTGTTTCAGATTACCCAGTTTAGCATGTGCATCAGGATGTTGAAACTCTACTGGTAGCGGGCAGAAGATCTCTGGACATGAAGAATGAATCATCTTTGAAACTGGTTACTGAATCAGGGCTCCCAAAATCTCCAACCAACACAGCTATGCTAGCTAGAAGATTCTGGAAAGGACAGGTGGCACAATTCAGAATCTCAAATGCTGAAAGTGATCCAAAAGGGCCATTGACTTTTTTATACACCCTGAAGGCACAGCGCTGGTAACAAAATTCTTGACTAAAATAAAAGTATTATCAAATAAAAGTATCTTGCAGACTCTTCATAAGTTTTTATTTTAAATATTTTATGTATATCCTTACCTAAGATGATGTCTGCTGCTTCTCTTTCTACCTCTTGCATCTGAAGCAATGGAATGTGTATACATTCCAGCTTACATTATTTGTTTATATCTGTGAAGATTCTCAGTCATCCAGGTGTGGTTATCTGGAAGTTGAGTCATGGCAACTGGACTTCTTTCATGTTAGGTTGAAACATTTCACTACTCATCCAAGTAGCTTCTTCAGTCCGAGGACAGTTGGTAGGAGATCCCTGATATATACTCCACTTCCCCCTGGTCTGAATAGGTTCATTAGAAGGACAAAGGACTGGAGGTGAGGAATAATCCCACTTCTGCTGTCCTTCTCCAACCATTGTCATGGGTCCTTAATGGTCGTTAACAGTGGTCTTTCTGGTGTATGTGGTCCTAATCTTTCTGGGGACTGATGAAAGGGCAGCTTTATTTATTTATTTATTTGACTTACCACACCGATTAGTGGTAAATACTACTCTCAGCAGTTTAAATCTGAAATGAAATAAACATAACATAAAACAGAATACATCTTAGACAATATACTAAATACTAACACTACATATAGACAAACAAGGCAGCCCACAACTAACATCAGAAAACCAATTGATGGTGAACAGGCAACATTATGATTGTCACTCATTGAAATATTAAGGGAGGAGGGTCTCAAAACCTTCAGTAAGCAACTTGTTTTAAGCATCTTTTTAAAAACAGTGAGGGAGGAGGACAGGCTCAGCTCTACTAGGAGACCATTCCAAAAGGATGAGGCCACAACTGAGAAGGCCCTGTTTCATGTTGATGACTTCCTGGCCTTCCTCAGAGTGGGAACCCAAAGGAACATGGACTAGGAGGATCATGTGACATGAGTAGATGTTCTTAGGGAGAGAGGCTCTGACAATTACTGAGGTCTCAAATCATGAAGGGCCTTATAGGTGAGAACCATCACCTGGAATCTGGCCCAGTACAATACAGGCAGCCAATGCAGGCTGGCCAAAGCCAGAGAAATGTGCTTGAACTTACTCACATTATCAGCCTTCCTGCCTGCATTCATCTTATTTATGTTCAAAGAAGCAGAAGACAAAGACTACATAACTTAGTAGTCTTAAAGACACTTAAAGACTCTTTATTCTACCACCTTTTCTTGGAAGAAAAACACTCCCAAAACTGTAATGAGTCTTACTTCTATCTTTCTTACTCTTGCTGGAGTTAACTCACTTGTATTTCAGAAATGGTCTCCTGTGTATGAAGCACCCAGAAGTTGTTTACCAGCTTCTTAATTTGTTTCTTTTTCTGAATTAATCAGCAGCAACTTAAAATTCTGCACAGAGGATGGGCTTCTGCCAGGTTGACCTGGGTTCATATCCTTAGATCTGGAAATGTGCTAAGGAACCTCACATCAGTCAGAATTAAAAGGGGTTATTGTGGGGAAGAAAATAGGGGAGCTGGAACTAAATATCTGTAGTTCCAACGAGGAAGTGTGAAATCAAAAATATGGCATGAAAAGGTTAAGTAACATCAGCCTCTACTGATTCCATATCCAGTGGCTTAATGGAGCCTAATACAGCTCCTAACAAAGCTGGCTGGATAACTCAGTGGTTTAGGTATTTGGCTGCAGAGCCAGAAGTTGGGAATTCGATTCCTCTCTGTACTTCAACGCCAGGCAACTCCAGGCGCTGCTGGATGAAACGGATTTTCTAGATCCATTTCAATCAGGTTTCAGGCCGGGTTTCGGCACGGAGACTGCCTTGGTCACCCTGTATGATGACCTTTGGCGGGAGAGAGACAGGAGGAGTGTGACCCTGTTGATACTCCTGGACCTCTCAGCAGCGTTCGACACCATCGACCATGGTGTCTTTCTGGATAGATTAGCTGGGTTGGGAGTTGGGGGCACCGTTTTACGGTGGTTCCGCTCCTTTCTGGCTGACTGTGTCCAGAAGGTGGTGCTGGGGGACAATGGCTCGGCCCCATGGCGGTTATGCCATGGGGTTCCTCAGGGCTCAATATTGTCCCCCATGCTGTTCAACATCTACATGAAACCGTTGGGAGAGGTCATCATGAGGTTTGGGCTGAGGAGTCAGCAATATACTGATGACACTCAGCTCTACCTCTCTTTTTCCACCAATCCAGGTGAGGCAGTCTCTAAGCTGAACTTGTGTCTGGACCTGATAATGGACTGGATGAGGGTTAATAAATTGAAGCTTAGTCCAGACAAGACGGAAGTGCTGTTAGTGGGTGGTTCATCGGACAGGATAAAGGGCCATTTCCCTGCCCTGAATGGGGTTACACTCCCCCTGAGGGACAGGGTCCGCAGTCTGGGGGTGCTCCTGGACCCCGGTCTGGCCCTGGAAGCCCAGGTGGACTCGGTGGCCAGGGGTGCCTTCCTGCAACTGCGGAAACTATTCCAGCTGTGGCCCTACCGGGACGAACGGAACCTCATGACAGTCACACATGCACTGGTAACAACCCATTTAGACTAGTGCAATGTGCTTTACGTGGGGCTGCCTTTGAAGACGATCCGGCGACTACAGCTGGTTCAGAATCGAGCTGCATGACTGTTGAGTGGAGGAGCCCTGAGAGACCATATTCAGCCGATTCTGGCCAGGTTACACCGGCTACCAGCTGTTGCCCAGGCCCAATTCAAAGTGCTTGTCTTGACATATAAAACCCTAAACGGCTTGGGCCCTGGATACCTGAAGGACCGCCTTCTTCCATACGAAACTAGCCGGCAACTGAGATGTAGCCAGAAGGCCCTCCTGAAAGAGCTGTCCCTCAGTGAGGTAAGAGGGATGGCCTTTTGGTGGAGGGCCTTTTCGGCAGCTGCCCCCTCCCAAACGACATCCGACTGGCGCCAACGTTACTGACATTTCGGCGCCAGGTTAAAACCTTCCTGTTCCGGAAGTTTTTTAACTGAAGGTTTTAATTGAAGGTTTTAATTTTAATTTTAATTGATAGTCATGGATCTAGATTGTTTTTGGAGATTGTTTTTGTTTTAACTGTATTGGTTTTTAGTGTGTTTGTTTTAATTGAATTGTTTTAATTGATGTTGGAAGCCGCCCGGAGACTCTTGCAGAGTGCGGGCGGCATACAAGTCAAATGGATAAATAAATATAAATAAATAAGTAGAGCCAGCCTGTGTAGTCTTGGGCAAGCTGCACACCCCCAGGGCGCCCCAGAGGAAGAGAATGGGAAACCACTTCTGAGTATTCTCTACCTGGAAAACCCTGAAAAGGATTGCCAGAAATCAGAATTGACATGACGGCACGTTGTTGTTGTTGTTGTTGTTGTTATTATTATTATTATTAGAGCCAAAGTTCCCCGTATGAAAATGACAGGACTTGCTGATTAAGAAGAGTGATGCCATCTCCTCCTACCCCTTCCCTGTTCCTTCTGAACTTTACTTCAATCCTCAGAGTATCTGAGGATCCTGTGAATTTCTCCAGCAAACATATATTTTTGTAAGCTTTGTTGTGTGCCTGTCTGGCTCTGCAGAGATTGGGGTGAACGCAGCTGCTTGCGTCTTTATTCTCTCCTTGGAGGCATGCTTATAGCGACTGCAATGATGAGAACCTCAAAATTTAACATTACTCTCACCTCACAGCCCCAGCGCCCTGTGGCTGAAGGATGTTCCACATCTGTTGGGCTGAATCCGGTGGCAGGATATCAGCTGGCCTGACCCTTCCGGTTTCCTTTTAAAGTGATACAGCTGAGCAAATGCTCCCTCTGGATAAACTCAGACATATCTTAAGGTTATTAAAATGTGCTTTATTAGGATTTAAAGGAGCACGAATGTAAACGTACAAGAAGAATGGCAGCATGTAACACATGTGTGCATACAGACATGCAAGGTCTGTTTACATTTGGTCTCCTCCACTTGTACCTGAAATAACAGCATCCAGGAAAAAAAAGAAGGTAGGTAGAATAATTAAATAGCAGCTAATTAAAGATTTTTTTCTGGGTATCATCACCCTTCTAACAATTTAACCAGTTAATGAATTCATAAAATTTAAAATCTATTTCCCAAATTCTGAAACCACAACACAGGGAAGATTCTGGAATATTGAAGGAAGTGTGAGATAATATTTGCTAAACGAATGATACCCTTCATGCTTAGAAGAAAAGTCCACCGTCACACCAGAGACGAAAATCGCCCCGGGGGAAAGACCCCAGGAGCCTTGACTCCCGGCCAGGTTGGTTCCAGACGTCTTGTTCGCTGCCCAGAATGGTTCCTCCTCAGTTCATCAAGCGAGCCTTCCGGAAGGTTTCCGAAAGAGCGCGCGGAGTCCCAAATCCTGCTAAGAGCCTAGCGTCTTGAAGGCAGGGGGCTGCTCCTCTCCTCCCAGCCCTGCTGTCACCTTGTGCACCGGCTGGGGTGGAGGCGCCGGAACCACAGAAGAAACGGGGAGGTCCTTTCAGAAGTGCAACCACCGCTTTCCTGAGGGCAACCAACAAGCACAACGAGCCAGCCAGTGGCTGCTTGCTGTTTTCTAAAGGTCTTTTTTTCCCCTGATCGCCTCCCGTCCAAAAGGCACCGGGGCTTTGCTCTGTCCCCGGTGCCAGCGCGCTGGAGTAGGATCGGGCCGCCAAAGCGCGCACGGACGCGAAGGGAAAGAGTCGCGCTGCTCCTTTCCTATCCCTTGGGACATTCTGCGAGCGATCGCTTGTTAGCGACCGTCCTAGGAAACGCGCTAAAAAAAAAGAGGGTGGGGAAGGAGGAAAGGAAAAGACAAATGATCTCGTCCCCCACAAGGGCGTACAGGGAATCCTAAACTTCAGACGCGCACTCTGCGCAGCGGCGCTGTCCCAGCTACGCGTCCTTCACGGTCGCGTGGATTGATTCTTTCGTTCTGGTTTTGTTCAAGGAAGTCAGACACCAACCCCAAAATGCTCTGGATGCGGCGGTACTGAAACGAAATACGTTCTAGATATGGATCTGACCTGGAGATGGATTGGGGAAAACGGGGAGACAAGGAAGAGCGCAGATACCATTAAATTGGAAGGAGAAAGTCCTGATTTGAACAGGTCTTGGTTACTCCCAAACTATTTCGAATGCAGACTGACCCTCAGGAAAAAAAACTTGGAAAGGCGAATCCTCGATCCTTCCCCGCGTCCCTACTCCGATAAACACAAATCAGTTAACCCGGAGTCTTTCCGTTTTCGCTCACTGGCCCCCCTCTTTCCAAAACTCGTTTACCTGAAAGCAAGATTTAATGAATTTAAATATCCTTTGTCCAGGGATCTGTTTTTACAGTGTCTATCCCTGACACGTTAGAATGTGGCACGAATGACGTTCATTGGAAGTTAACGGGGCTTTAAGCGTAAATGTGTTCTGAGCCAGGTTGTAAACTGCCAATCCGCTTCTCGACCAGGATATTATATTAATTCTGCCCGAAGCCCATCAGAGAAGGATCATGTTGTGCGGGAGGGGGGACGTACTCACGCGCACTGCCACATTAATCCCCCTCCCCAGTAGGCTTTGGTTTGACACCCGAATCCGAACAAAATATATATTTTTTATAAGCGTTTTCCCTTCACACCCCTGAGGCATTCTTGCGAGACAACGTTTGTTTTTAAAAAACAGCTAAATGTGCTTTGGAAGTGGGTCACAGAAATTTTTATTTGCAAATCAGTAGTCGGTTGTGGGGGGCGGGGGGTGGGTTGTACACGTGAAACTGACTTCGGATTTTGCTCCCATGTGCCATCTGTACCGTGTTCCGTTTTAACGTCACTCTATCCATCTCTCTCCCTCTTCCTCCTGCCGCTCCCATCACGACCATCATTCACACGCGTGTACAAATAAGAACGAGATCGAGGGTCAGAAACGTCATGTGTGAATAGGCCCTTGGTATTCCTAGCAGGCAGCCGCACTACCGGGCCTTGAGAAGGCAACAAAGCCCCTCCGGGGTAAAGGAACGGCCGCGCAAGTTTCCTTTCGGAGCTTTGCCGCAAGAGGTTATTGGCAAAGGGGGGGGGGGGGCGAGGGGAGGACCCCAGTGGCAAAGAATGGAAAGAAGGGACGGGGAGGGAGAGAGCGAGAGGAGAAGGAGGAGGACTGCCTTTCCTAATCAAAACCGCTTTTCCTTTAGCTAATTAATCCCCCTCCTCCCTCCAAATAGGAGGGGACTAAAAGGAATGACCTCCCCTCGCCTTCTCTCCCCCCCCCCCCCCCCGCCTTGCCGTCTTCCTTCAACGGGGCACCACTTGAACTTGAGCCTCCATGAATCCTCAGTATCTTTAATTAAACACAGCTCTTCCTTCTTCCCCCATTCCCCCCCCTCAAAAATATCCCATAATAGGTGTAGAGTTCCCCCCCCCCCCCCCCGTCCACAGTTGTCCTGGCAGCTGGGCTTGTTGGCTGTTGTATTTGAGCAACGGACTGTTCAGGAGGGGAGCGAGAAATAGCTCCGCGCAGCCTTAATAGACCTGTCGAGACAATGAAAGCACCTTGGGAATGAAACCGGCGAGCGGAGGGCGGCCGAGGGAGTCGCGGCCAAACCCCGCGGCAGGGGAAAGGAGGCGGAGGACGGGGGGGGCAGCGGAGAGCAAGAGAGACCGGCCGCTGAAAGAGGGAGCGGCTCCCTCCTGAAGGCCTCCCCCCCCCCGAGAAAAAGAAATAAGTTTTCTTTGTCTTTCGGAAACTCGGCTTCCGACGAGCTCTGAGCACACGCGTGCAAAATAACCTCCAATTAAAAGGGCCGGAACAGACCCCCCCCTTCCCAAAAAAAAAAAAAGTTCCAGAGGGATTTCGGATCCTGGTCCCAGGGATGAATGTGGACGTATGACCGGACCTTCAGTCCAGTGGATCAGGGATCACGCCGTCCCTGAAGACGCCCCGGTCTCAAACACCTGTTGGGTACAACGAGGTGGCTATCCTGGGCACGCTCCTGCCATGCCTGGGGTCGCACTATGGGTGAGACAGAGGAGGGAGGGAGAGCGAGAGAGAGAGAGCGCGAGAGAGCGCACCAGCCGGGCTGCCCCCCTGAACACAAGGACTCCGGATCTCTGCAGGTCCAGCGGAATTCTGTGGGGTTGACTTTTGAGCAGACTGGCGTGGAATCGGGCTGTTTGGCCCCAACCCTCTCTCTGTACGGTTTTCTGGAAGTAAGTCTTGCTGAGCACAAATGGGCTCACTTCCGAGAAAAGTAGCTAGGTCTGAAACGTAACTGCGTCCCAACGTCTCGAAAGTAACTACAGTTCTATGATTCATGCAACTTTCACGTGGGCGCCAGATCCTTATTGCTTTCAAGTAGGGGACGTTTCCCAAAGGAAGTATATATAGTATAGAAAGCAGAGAGATGTATTATCAGTGCCATTGTTTTTGTTACAAACTGGAGAAAGAAATAATGAAAGATGGAAAAAAACAATCTTAAAAGGGGTCTTAGTGTGGCCACAATATCCTTGGTCCAGGACTGGGAGCAGCCGCACCGAAAAGTACAGCTCCCAGCTTGGGAGCAGCTGATACGTGTGACCCTGGGCGTCTGGAAATGAGCCTTCACGGTTACGAGAAACCTAGGCAAAAGGAAGGTCGCGGCTTTTGTTCTAGTTTCTCATAGAATCTACTTTCTAGGGAATTCAAATTTTATAACTTAACTGAATGTAAAGAAGAAGGAAACAAACTGAAACGATAAAAAGTTTTCTCACATCTAACTTCCTTCTTTAGGATATCTGATGAAGGGTATCTGATTTCTAAAGATGGTCTTAATTATCCGCAGTCAGCCTTTTGTGGGGGGTGGGGCGTTGTATAATTATAATTTTCAACACTTTCCCTAGAAAACGTAAGGGCTGAAGCTCGATTATGGAAGAACGGTTTACGGTTTCCATTTCATCAGCGATGAAACCACGGTAGAAGGATTCGAACTCGGAGCCAAGGTCCCACGAGATTCCGCGAGCGTAACTCTGCGGCCCTCTAGCCTTAGCTGATATTTCTGATTGGGGCAGGGATATCTCTGGATTTTAACAAGATCCCCTGCCGAGTAAAAGACTATCTTAGCCGCGTTTTGCTTCAAAGTCAACGTCGTGGGCGATCGTTTTAGGATCACAATGCCAAGCCTGGCCAGGGCCCTCACTTTCGATCAATCCTGGTGTCAATAAAAAGAGATCCCTGGAGATCCCAGAGCTATCGAGAGCGGGTACATTTCTTGCCAGGTTTCCCTCACTCCGAGGTGTCACCCGCCTGTTTGGCTGAGGTCCGGTCAGTCTGCCAAACAAACGCTTCCCGGCTTGTTAAACGTAGAAGGGGATTGGGGAGCAGAAGGAGAGCTCAGAAAGTCTTTCCTCCTCCCCCCCCTAAAAAAAATCTCCGCCAAGGAAAACAGTGGAAGGAACCTGGCCAAACTGCCAAAGTTTTGTCGAAGAGCCTAGAGGGGAGAACTCCAAAGTCCAGAAGTGCGTCTGAAAACATTTCTGCACCACCACCACCCGCAGTCCAGAACTGCGCTTCTCGCCGGAGAGGGCTTTCCTCACTGATCCCTAAACACGATCCAGGAGGCAAGGGTGCCTTCATTGATCTCAAGTTAAAAACAAACACAGCAGTGAACACAGTTAGGTGCAGGACGGTAAAAGCAACGATATCCTCTGTTCCTTTCCCATTTAGAAATCAAAGAGTTTTAGCCAAGCGAAATTAAGCTCTCGATAAATCAAATGAAAGAGAGAGTGCAACCCTATGTACGGTTGCTTCCAAGCGCTGGCTTCAATCACACTTGGTTACATGAAAGTGTGAATAAGATCACATGACTAAGACTCTCCTAAAATAAATGCGGGACTTTAAAATTGCTTAATTTGATTGGGTCGTTCTCTCCTCCCTCCCTCCCTCCCAGTAGCATCTCCGAGAAAGCGTCGATCCGCTCGTAGTCGCCAACAGGCTTACTTTCGAGTGCATTTGCTTATTTCTTGTGGGCTTGCTCACACGTTAAGGGGTAGATGGGACCATAACGTGTGGCAATACTGAGACATATGCGCAGGAATAGTACATGCGCCTGCTGACAACAGCGGTGGGTCAGTGTCTGGTTTTGGCAGGTTTTGGCAGGAGACTTGTTTGAGAGAGAGAGAGAGAGAGAGAGAGAGAGACGAGTGTGTGTGTGTGTATATGATCGTGCTCTTCACACACACACACACACACACACACACACACACACACGTGTCTCTTTCTCTAAGTTTCAGTGGGCTTCCATTCCGAGGCATGTTGCTTTTAAGGTCTCATCTTTCCTCCTCTGTTCTAAACCGGGTCCTCTGTAACCTGCCCCCATTGATCGCAAGGGAACTTCGCGTCCGAGTTTAGGATCGCGGGTTGTCTGAGGCTCTGCGTCAGGTGAAGCTTGCTTTGGAGCACGAAGTTGGTGATCATCCTAAAACGACTTAATGGTGTCTTATCTTCAGCCACCCTCACGTACAATGAAATGTTATTTAAATCTATGAATATTACTGTACTTCCAAAGAAAGCCACTAAGACATCCTTTCCAAGAAATTTATTCCAAGACAAGTGACCCACTCGGATCTCTGGATTTCGGCACCTGGACGTCCCCATCCTATATCTATATATTTGGGAGTGCGCAGTATTGATTTCAGCGGAGAGTGCTTCCAAACTAGGCTCGATCGTGCTTTGGAAGTAAGTTCCTCGGATACGGAAACGGCTTTCCTGCAGCCGAGTTATGTATGTTTAGGTTCTGCAGATGTGACCCGCTGCTTTTCTAAAGTTCAGTTCCGTGGCTCTCAGGTCATGATCATACTCTTAACGAGGGCACCCTGAGCGTAATAAAGTCCAGTCCCAACAATAACACACTTCCAAGGCACAGGGGTGGGGTGGGGGGTGACGGGGGAAGGCGGTGGAATGCGGGCTTCAATCGCACGGGGCCTCGATTCTGCATCCAGTGGGATGCTGGCTGGGTGTAAGGAGAGGACCGCAAGGTTCAGAACCGCCTCCTAAGCATGCACAGATTGGCTTTTTTAGAACGTGAGAAGGCGGCCCAAGTAGGGGGTGGGGGTGGCGGGGAGGATCAGCGCGGCCTGAAATTTAGAAAGGGTGCGCCTGGCCTGACGGCGAGCTTTTTGGTCCTAATCCCCTGGACAGCGCGACATTACGACTGTTTATTCTGAGGTAGGTTCCCCTTTGGAAGATATTCAGATCCCATTCAGGTGACTGCTAGGGTCCCCAGAACTCCGATATATTCGGAAGCAGATTTGAGATAGATGGATAGACTGCAGATTTGATTATGCTGTAGGTTAAGTGGTCCGACAGCATTAAAGCCTCTTCGGGACGCGTTTGCGGATTCTGCCAAGGCTGCGTTTGGACGGTTGTTCGAGTTCCGCAAATTTCTCCCTCGCCTTCAAGCAATTTGCCTACGCCTGTGAGCCTTTTTTCCACCTCCAGTCCCTCTGAGCCACAAGAAACAAACCGAACCGAAGGCCCTACAATTTCTTGAGCAAAGAGATCCATACCCCTAGGGCGTGGCGTCCTTTGAAATATTGTGAGTTGGGTTCGGAAAGTGTAAGACGTGGTCCGGATTCCGTTGGGAGGCCGACACCCCCCACCCACCCTGCTTTCCTAGGAATATGCGGAGGGTGGTCAAGACCCTCGTCCTTGTCGTTACGTTTTCGGCATTTTAAAATTTAAGTTTTCAGCGCTTTGGTTTCTGGAGGCAGAAGAAAAAGCGGCCCTTGTTGAAGAGCACAGCTGCTTCAGCCTCTGTGGTGGAAGCTAAAGAGTAAAATAGTTGCCAGTAAGGACTAGAGACTTACACATCAGTATTTTTGGACCTCGTTCATTCTGATATTCAGTGCAAAGAATTCGGCCTATTTGACTTCCTGTAGTTCATTTCTGGCCTTTCTACATCGGTTGGTGGCTGTAGGCCTGCTCACGCACCCCAAAACATTGGGTTAGGGACCACGAAGGCGTCCCATAGGATGCTCCCCGGGTGGTTTGCGGGCCTGTTTGTTTTAAAGGCGAGCGTGGCTGACCCAGAAGTCCCTTGAGGGGACGTTGCCTGGACATCGGGCGGTGAAGGACACCAAACAGGCCCGATGACTCCATGTCAAGAGCAACCCGTCATAAATCACAGCTCATTCTGTGCCAGCGATTTGTTGGGAGGTGTGGGAAGAATTGGAAACCGTTCCCAAAGGCGGTCCGTCTGGATATCTCCAGGCCACCAAATATACGTGTGTATATATGTTTATGTATGCGTAATTGATACCAGAATTCTAAACAAGGAATTGGTCTCGGGAAGGAGCGCCTCAAAGGTGATGGTAGGAATACAAATGAAGGTTAAGTTCCCTTCCGTTTTTTCCCAATTGGGGATGGCAGGAGTGCACAAGCCAGCCCTTTACAGCAACTCCGGGTATCCAGTTTACAAGACCATAAATCCTCAGCGGCATTTACCTGGAGAAATAAAACCATGGAATGGTGGTTTTTAATTAAGTTGTGTTGAGCTTGCGCCAGATCCCAGTCAGGTGACTGCTCCGGTCCCCAGAACTCTGAAATCTGTAGCTTCTTTCTTTTTTAAAAAAAGGCCTCTTCGCCCCCCCTCCACTCCACCCTTCTCGCTTTCCTCTCCAACTTGAAGGGGTAGGAAAGGTGAACAGTTTAAATAACTGTTCTGTTCCAGATTACTTAAGTGTCTTGCTTATATAAAGCTGTGATCGAATAAGAATGGGCTGGAAGGAGGAGTAAAACACTTCAGGGCAGAGCGAATCGAGGCCAGGCTGGGACAGAAGGACGTGCGCTGATTCAAGCTTTTATTGAAAGCAGGAGTCTTTTTATTCCCCAGTCTGGCTGAAATGGTGGAAAGCGATTTCCATCAGACTCAGTTAGGCTACAACTGTATATATTCATTTATCTAGAGGGAAGTCTCACTGACTTGCTTCTGAGTAGACTGGACTGCACTCTTACTTGTGGTGGGGGAGGAAAGGAAATCGTTAGGGTTTTCATACTGTAGAATTTCAGTTTTAGAAAAGCATGGCTGGACAGTAGTTTCAAATGTAAACCACTATCATCATCATTATCATTGTGCCATTCTAACAGGCTAGGAAAGCCTGTTCGGGCCCGATTCATCGAGAACCTGAAGAAGTCTCACCGGTGGAGCTAACACTCTGCATGCATTGCCAAAGCAGCTGAGAGAAAACACGGGCCAAATTATACATCTTTATCGGAAATAACTCGCGACTTCCTATATTTTCCTCAAAGAGGTAGCCCTGTTCGTCAGTTTCAGTAGGTACAGTACAACAAAAACAACCGCAACAACAAAATCATGTGCCACTTTTAAAACTAACAGTTCCGTTACAGTAGGAGCTGTAATGGATGGCAGTCCATCCCAGCTACATCTTTTTGAATTCTTACAGATGTGACGCTTCCTGTAGTAAGGCCTGCATAATAACAACATATTCTTTCTCTTTTCCCCCTCTCTCTCTTTCTTCTCTCCCCACCTCCCTTCTTTCTTTCTTTCATTTTCTTTCTTTCTTTCTTTCTTTCTTTCTTTCTTTCTTTCTTTCTTTCTTTCATTCTTTCTTTCTTTCTTTCTTTCCTTCTTTTCTTTCTTTCATTCTTTCTTTCATTCTTTCATTCTTTCATTCTTTCTTTTTTTCTTTCTTTCTTTCTTTCTTTCTTTCATTCTTTCTTTCTTTCTTTCATTCTTTCATTCATTCTTTTTTCTTTCTTTTTTCTTTCATTCTTTCATTCTTTCTTTTTTTCTTTCTTTCTTTCATTCATTCTTTCTTTCATTTTTTCTTTCTTTTTTTCTTTCATTCATTCTTTTTTCTTTCATTCATTCTTTCTTTCATTCATTTCTTTCTTTCATTCATTCATTCATTCTTTCATTCTTTCTTTTTTCATTCATTCATTCATTCATTCATTCATTCTTTCTTTCTTTCTATGGGCACAACCCAGTCAGAGTAGAACAGTTGCAGGTCCCTTTGCAGCGAGTCTTAAACGTGCCAGTGTCCTTTCCACTAAAATCAATGCGCTGAACCTACTTCACTTGGGCGGGACTGAATCGCTTGCCTACTGTTTTATTGTGCGTACGAAGCTACGTCCTTACTGTTGTCTTTTATTTACAACTGTCTTGTGAACCAAAATTTATTTCTCTTTCACAATTTGGGTTTGTATACAGCATTTAATTGCACACATTAAACAATTCTCTCGCCACTCCCGACCATCCCCGCCGTTCCCAAACTCGGCAAATTCCCTTGAACTTTGTTGTTGCTGTTGCTGTTGTTTTAATCCGTTTATTTTTCGTAGGACTTCAGCTGCTGGGGTGTGGCTTTGGGAGGAGGGCTGACTCGATATCGGCTGGCTGTGTGGCCGCCATGTTGAAATATCTGATATTGGTTTTCTTGTCTAAAAAGCGCGGGGGGGGGGGAAGGGGAGATGTCCTGCTAGCCCTTTGCACCCTTTTTGGCCGCGCAGATGGCGCTGATGAAAAGAAGGGACGGCTTCGTTCGGTTCGGTTCGGTTTTGTTGCGTTTGATTTGGGACGGGCCCTCCACTCCAGTCGCCGCCCCACTTCCAGGTTCAGGCTCCGTTTGCCTGTCGTTCACCGCCTTCTTCCAGCCGATCTGCCCGGCTTCGCCTCGTCTTTGATCCTGGGCGCGAAGGAAGCGTGTGCCTTGTGTAGGAATGCGCGGCGGCGGAGGCAGCGGCTCAGTCTGAACTCGGGGCCGGACGGTGTCCCTCCTCCCTCGGCTGCAGACTGACGGCGGGCTAGGGGGGGGGGAGCGGGGGAGAGAGAGAGCGCAGAGAGGGGAGGGCTGCTCAAATGGCGCTGCGGTGTCAGCCGGAGGTGTTCCGTCTAATAACTCAAGCCGTAAACTCGATCCCTTAAAATTACCTCCATAATAAATCAGTCCACAAATTAAGACCGAAAGAAGCAGGGAGGCAGAGAAAGTCCTTTGGACTCCAGACGTGTTGAGAACCACGTGGACGGACAGCTTTTCTCCGTTTTTTCTTTCTTTCTGTTTTTAAAAACCTCTTGGTCCTTGTCTCCCCTTCCCCCTACGCCCCGCCCCGGCCAGTTCCCCCTTCCCTGAGAATTTTGGATTAATGGAAGAGGTGATGGGAACGGCTTGGGCGCTCGCCACCACAGCGGTTCTGTCTTTTTGGAAGGCAAATCGCTCCTTCCAACAGCAGCTAGAAGATAAGTCGCCTCTGTCTAGGCCAAGCAGGAATGAGGCAGGAGGAGGAAATCCATTTTCTTTCCTTCCGAGGATCAAACCCCACCCCCCACCCCCAATGGAGTGAGAGCACTGTGTTAGGCCTTAGCCCTGATGACCTTCGTCCCTCTCTCCACCACTCCTCCACCTCCACTCCCCTTAGGCCCGTGGATGATTACTTCACCTCCTCTGAAACGTGGCAAGCCAGGCCTCCTGGGTTCCGTGCCCTCCTCCTTCACACACCTACAGCGCCCCGGGACTTTCGCCCTAACCTGATGACACCACTTCACTAACAGCAAAGAAGCCAAGGAGCGGGTGGGGGGGGGTGTGTGAGACAAATTCGGAGTGGGAAGCCTCCCTCAGAAAACTTACGTGGGAACACTTAGGAAAGGACCGAAACTTTCTCACTTGGGTGCTTATCGGGTGAAGGGAAGTGGCATGGGCGGACCCCCATGCCCTCCATAGGGGGACCCCCCTATGGAGGGTCCCAAGCCGGTCCTGCGTACCTGTGCCGGAAAGGGCGAAACCCGCAATTTTCGAAGTGAAATAATTCCGCCTCAACTCTTTCCAATAAAATCATCGTCCGGTCAAGTGGGAGTTAGGATTGCAGCGGTAGAAGATGGTCCCAGCGGGACTTACTCCCCGGTAATCGTGGGTAGGAATGCAGCCGGTCCTCATCCGGAGGGTCTGGCGCTGCAAACCTCATCACAGTTACCTGAAAACAAGGCCTGTCAACAGATCGTAATTCCGAGTAGACCTCTTGAAGATCAGGCGGCCGGATCTACCGCTCTTGCTGCTTTCTGCATTCCATTGCCCTCTGACCTTCCCATATGCATTCCCCACCCCCACCCCCACCCCCACCGGTGTGTCCTTTAAAATGCCTGAAAATCTGAGTAATGCTCCAGGCATCTGGCGAAGTGGGCTAGAGCCCCCGAAAACCCCCGCTGAAACGGAGGGGTCAGCGCTCTTATGGGCCACCGGACTCTTTGTTGCTGGTGTTGCTACAGCAGACCGAGAGACTAATCTTGTTTTGTTTCTGTGCAAAGTTTTAATTCGCTCCACGCTTGCGTGGAGGATCGGCCTCATCCTACAAGCAGGGCCTCACCTACAGGCACAGAGAGGGCCGAGCAGGGAAAGCGCTCGATCTCCGTTCCGGGTTATAGGCACACGTTCGGCCTTGAGCGCTTCTGGAAGCCAAAGGCTGTGGTTCCCAGTATGACTCTCTTTCCAAGGAAAGGCCCTCCTTGTGTTACCTGAAACCATCTCTGGGCCCAGCCGCCGAGCCGGGTGCCAGAAGCCAGCCAATACGCTCTCCGCTGCTGGATCCTGAGTGTGGCTGCTCGAAGGCAAAGGCTCGAAGGGGAGCGAGCGCTTCCTTTTGACGGGGACCTTACTGGGGAAGGAGGTCTGGACCGGCCTTCCGCCTCCGGGGAGAAGACCTCCGAGAGGGTGTCCGAGGCGCAAGGCCGGCACCCGCAGGCGGCCTGGCCAGGCCGAGGTGTCCGTCCATATGTGGGCGGTGGGCGGAGGGTGCTGGCCAGAGGGGGAGTCCGGGCCAATTAAAATCTGCCTTCTGCTCTGATTAGTATTCCTGACACGTCGGCTTTCCTGTTGATCTTTCTTGATGGATCAATATCTCGACCGCCGAAACAGGGTCAGGGGCTCCCCGTCCGTGTAGGGGAGGGGGTTGACCTGTCAGGCTCCTGGCCGGGCTGGGCCGTCCCTTCGAGGCCCGTGTCTCTCCCCCACCCCTCGGCCCGCCCGCCCGCCCACCACACGGCTCCCTCCCTTCCCCCGAAGGACAAGGCGTGGAAGGTGGCCTTGGCTCGAAGAATCGCCGCCAAAGGGTCCGGCCCACGGCCCTTTGGGGCCCCGCCGGGAAAAGGCGCGGGCTTGTCAGCCCCGCGGACTCTGAACGCGGGTCCCTCCCGGTCATCGGAACTCTCTCTTCCGAGACCAGCGCAGCCGGCCTGGGCTCGGGGCGGGAAGGCATAGCAGAGGAATCCCGCGCAGCCTTGCAACAGGCGGCTGCTCCTCCGAGGGGAGCGCCGTGCACGCCGGCCCTCTGGACGAAGGAGCCCCTCCGAGCTCGCCGGAGCTGACAGCCCAGAAAGAAAAAGGGGGTTGCGAGCCCGGGAGGCGGCACTCTCGGGCAAGCGGGCGGGAAAAGGCCGGCCCGATCCTTCCGGTAAAGAGTGGCCACCTCGGAGGAGGCCCGGAACCTCGTTCTGTTACCCACTGAATTGCGAGGCTCTGAGGACTGGGGTAAAGGGCGGGGTTTGGGCCCAGGGGAAGCGAGATCGAGTCCTTCTGGTTCTTTCCCCCTAACCTCCCCTACAACGTAGGGCTGTTGTGGGGTTAAAATGGAGGGAACTTTAATTACTCAAGTGTGTGTGTGTGTGTGTGTTGCATTAACTTAAATGCACAAGTAACTGATAAATATCAGACAGCGCGATGAGGACGTTGGACCGCAGTCCGGGAAACTCGGCGGCTTAATCTTCCTGAGCCATGAAGCTCACTGGGTGGTCCTGGGTCACTCTTACTCTGACTCTGCTGCTTCCCGAAGTTGTTGTGAGAATTTAAAAACAAAAACAAAAATGAGGAGGAAGTTGGCACGTAAACGGGCTCTGGGTGGAAAAGGTTGTCTATGGATATAACAAGCAAACAACCCTACAGCTATTGGTTATTGATCACCCATAGGATGGATAGATGGAAAGAAGTGGAACGAAAATCACAAGCCTTCCTACAGAATACAGTACACCAATATAGACATCATCCTCTCTTCCCCACTCTTTTAATAGAATCATCGGTAGACCGAGTAATATTTCGATCCTGAACAGGTTTGGTCAAGTCCAAATCCTGGTGGCTTGTCTCAACAACAGCAACTCCCTGAACCCTTCTGGATCCTGCTCCCCATCTCCCGAGATCGCTACGACCAATCGCGGGCTCTCCAGCGGAAGGTGGGGATGGGGGACCACAACCGATCCCGCGACAGGAGCTACTGTCTTGGGCGCTGGTTGGGAGACTGAGATTGGTCTGTAGGGAGGAAGAGGGGGACGGATCCGGGCAAGATAGGGAGAGCTGGAGGGGTGGCGGTGGCTCGCTTCTCAGGCAAGAGCGCTTCCAAAGGAAGTTGGAAGGAGGCGACCGTGTTTTGTTTTGGCGCATTCCTCTTCCTCTCCAGACTTGGGAAGCCTTTGATGTGACGTCCATCCCTTCTCTTGGCCCCCTCCACATGAGCTGAGAAGGGGTGGGGTTCCTGGTGCTTTGGCTGGAAGTCTCTTGGGTATTCCTACTCGGCCGTAAAGCACCCGCTGTTTTTTATTTATTTATTTTCTTCAAGGCAACTTTGTAAAGGCTTCCCACGCCTCGACTGGTAAAAAGGAACAAGTCTCTCCTCGGTGGCGTCCCATGACCATCTCTCAAGAGCTAAAACCTCTCTCTCTCTCACACACACACACACACACAGAGAGAGAGAGAGAGAGAGAGAGAGAGAGAGAGAGAGAGAGAGAGAGAGAGATTCCCGCGAACTTTCCCTCTTCAGTTCAGGAAGCCCCTCAAGGAAAACCCTCCCCAGCGCACCCCTCAGACTGTTTTTTCCTTAGGCAGAAGTCACACGAAGTTCAAGAGGGGCGGGGACAGGTTGCCCCTTCGCCTCAAAATCGGGCCAAGGCTGCCCTCCTTCTGCGGAAGTCAGCCGGAGGAGCGCCGACACGCCCGGTGGAATGTCCTCCTTCAAAAGGGAGAGGTCCCAAAGGGTGGTCGCTTGAGTTCTTTTAAGGAGGGCCTCGTGGGATGCCTTGGAGGGTGTTTTCCGTCTCGGGCCTCCCGCGTAAGCCCCCTGTTTCATTTCAAAGGGGTTTCCGCAGGGAATTGTTCGTGGGGAGGGGGCCGGAATCGCACCCCACCTCCGTCTCCGGTCAAGGCGATCCAGGGACCAGGCGTTTCTCCCTGACTTCCGTGGCTGAAGGGCCGGCGCAGGTGCCCTCGAGGTTCGTGTCACCATATTTTAGGAAGGTGCAATCCTTCAGTTGCGTTTAAGCGACTGTAATCTAGCAAGTTCACATCCAAACCAATTGGTTAGTCTTAAATATGTCACAAGACTTCTGCTTCTCATTAAGAGTTCGGGAGGGTCTGTCTGAGCGTGCGCGTGCATTGGATCGGGTCTCAGGGAGACACAAGGGTCTTGCAAGGTACGGGGGGGGGGGCTGGAGGAGGCGGCATCTCGGGTTGATGAGGTCGGGCTCGACCTAAATTTCCCCCCTCCCGCACTTTTCTTTGGCTGCGCGAAAGGCAACCGCCCCCTGAGGAACAGCGGGGAATCAATTGAAAGAAATCAGTTTGGTCAAATCTCACTTTTAACTCCCTAGTAAATTGTTTTAAAATTCATTGTTTTAAAATTTACCGGTTGCCCTACATACACAGGCCACTGTACGCAAAGAGGTGGAGAAGGCAGCACCTGCCCGCCAATGCTAAACAGTTGGAAATCCCATTTATGCTAACAGGGCCCATGCTAAGAAGCAAACATTTGTCCCATTGCGACTCCTTGGTCTTAAAAATTGTCAATTTTAGGTGGATCTTATGTAGCCGGCTTGGGGGGGGGGGGGCGCGCGCTCTAGAGAACATATCGACTTGGGGAGTCCCATGGAACAAGAAACAAAGCCGGAAAGACCCTGAGTAGGAACGAAGTGCCACTGAAACCCACGGGATTTCTTTCCTAGCAAAGGTACCCAACATCAAAGAAACTAAATCACTTCCGGTCACGAATTACTGAAACAGATCCTGGTTTGGACGTTCTTTGTGTGAGTCCGCCGAAGGTCTCAAATCTGCAAATCATGCTTGGCTGAAAAAGTACCCCCCTGGACAAAAAAAAGGGACTGTCTTACCTCCCAATCAACCCTGATAGCGTTGCTCTGGGCATTTTAGACTTCAGCTAAATTTTAAACGAGGACATCGAAAACTGGAATGCAGTAGAAGAAGAACTAGATTGCTTTAAGTCTGGAGAGCCCCCTTGTCACACACTTCCGTGAGACTTGAAACAGACACAAGAAGGCCTCGCCGGTTTTAAGAGGGCTGCCATTCTACCTGCACTTTGTTCTTTTGCGTCGTTGTGGTGTCCAAATGATCCTTTTACCCCTTAAAGCAAGACAATAAAATAAAATAAGGCGGGGACACACATTTTTCTCCTCAGATTGCGGAGAGAGGGGGCTCCACGGACTGGGCTATGGATGGTGGGTGAAGAGGGAAGCACCCACTTCTTTCGGAGCGAAGATGTGAACTGGCTAAGAGAGATCGGGGAGAAGACAGTAGGCGGCGGCTGCAGATACGTACTCCGGGGTCTCCATGCCGGTGAGACTCCATCCGGACTTTCTTTCAGAGCTTAAAACATGGCCAGTTCTCCCTCCGCTCCCGACCCTTGCTGGAACGACATGTTCCTACTTGAAAGCGGCATACTAACTACGTCCGGTTTGATATCCCGAAATGTTTGTTATCACGCAACAGTGCAGGTTGGTGAGGACAGTTGGGACATGGGATGCCACAGCTACTAGTGGCCACTGCTGTTGTCGTAATCCCTGTCCGTTTTTGTCGAAAAGAAGGTGACCTGGGAGGGGGCAGGTCTGGACAAAATCAAAATGGATCTGAAAGACAAATTCAACTGGGTGTTGCTAGGAAGAGCTGGACTGTGAAGACGAGCGAAACCGTGTTTGTGGATCAGCGCTTGGAGAAAAAAAAAAAAGGACACGGAGACAATGTCTTCCAACCAGTTCTGTATATACCTTTGCCCTGGGGAGTCCTTGAACCGCCCCTTAACCAGCACAGAACCCACATTCCCGTCCACTTCTACTAGGACATAAGTTTCATGGGGTTCAGTGAAGCTTACTCCGAAGTAAGAGTCCGAAAGATTGCAGCCTCCGATAAACCAGTGCGGTAGATCTCCTGGATTCAGGGTCAGTGCAGCTTTACACGTCGGGACTGAAGGCAGGTGAAAGATCCTCTATTTAGAGCTGGATGTGTCCGGGAAGCCCCCT
Organism: Intellagama lesueurii; assembly: GCA_037013535.1. Classification (NCBI taxonomy): domain Eukaryota; kingdom Metazoa; phylum Chordata; class Lepidosauria; order Squamata; family Agamidae; genus Intellagama; species Intellagama lesueurii. Next base: position 107,114,889 of record JBAJHW010000003.1, read on the forward strand.
CCCCCACCTGCGGCTCTTTCAAGATCCCCCCCTCCCCCTCCTTACATGGGTCTGCCTTTTGCATTCTATTATTTATACTATGTTCTATTAAACATTCTAGATCTGTGCTCCATCATGCATTATATAGGAGATACGAGTATTAGAGCCCTCTTCGGTCTGTTTTATTTGTGTCTCTGTTGCATTACAGCTACGCCGACCTCCACACTTTCCCATTCCTGCAGTCTTAGCCGTACGTTTCTAAAGCTGTTTCCGGAAGAACCCGATTACTCGTGGATCCCGGGGAAACGGAGGGGCTGGTCACAGCCAAGGACAGCTCAAGTTCAAGTTCAAGGCAAGCCTAAGAGAAGGCGGGGGAGCGGAGCAAGGGAGAAAGAGAAGGATGCCAGAGACCCCTCTCCCTGCCCTCTCCAGGGTCTTTCCTGGGAAAAAAAAAGCATCTGGTGTCAGGTTACCGGGAGGGATTCGGCTCCGAGCGCCCCGCTTAGACCAGGAGCTGCCTTGGGCTTGTGTTTTTCCCCGCCAGCGGTGTCTCGCCCAGGGCGACGGCGAAATGGGTGAGTGAGGCTTCTCGACAAGAGGGAATGGCTCGCCGAGCTTTTTGCAAAGGGCTGGATCGGAGGTGGCAACGGAGAACTAGCAGAGGCCGCGTGCATCCGGCTTGGAAAGGAGAGTTACCAAGCTCAGGCCAAACCCTTGGGTCTGGCGAGCAGAAGCCGAGCCGCTCGCGAGCGGCTTCCGAAGGCATGGCTCCTAAAGGATTGCTCTTCCTAAACTTTCCGCCGGGAATACTTCCTCGAGGTTTCTGGAAGGCATTTTTCATAAAAGGGAAGGAAGGCAGGCAGAGCTCTGTAGAAGAATTTTGGCGTCTCCTGTCCTCTCTCCCTCCCCCGCTCCATCTCAAAACCACTCTTTGAGTTTGGACTAAACAGCCAAAAAGAGCTGGCAATGGAGACTGAGCGATTTAGACAAGCAAACCAACCAGCAAACAGATCACCCTGTTTCAACCCACCGCTCTTTGAGGGTTTCTGGGTACGGTGTCACCCTTTCCCACTGACCTTGCTGCAATTTCCTCGCCAGTACGATCTCTCTCAGGGAATCAGTGGCGTAAGCTAATTATTTTAATAAAATGGGGGGCTAATATTATTAAGGGAGGAAAATGAGATTTTAACAGCCATTTGATTGCTTCAGGGTTTTTACATTATGCAGACAAGAATGAATGGATGGAGGGGTGAATGAATGAATGAGAACAGGGCCAGCTCCAAAGAGCAAACAGAACGAAGCTTGCCAGGTCTTTCTTGGATCGCAGGAGGGAGTTAAAAACTGGAGAGCCAAAGAGAAAATTTGGCTCCCGTGAATGTGTGCGTATGCGTTGCCACTTCTTCCAGGCAGAAACGCCGTTATATCATCCGATCGCCGAAACACCGCTGCAGGCTAAAAGCTTATCATCAGCCAGACTCTGGGCATTTTTGCCAGGGCGATAACTTACTCTGAAGCTTCATGGGAATTGCTACCCAAGTTAGTCACTGAGGCTAGGATTGCGACCCAATACACTCCTTTCTGTCCTGATGTTGAGGGACAGAGCGCTGCTAATATAAATTCCAAAGGGGGTGCGAGGCTTGGATGGAGTGCAACGCAAACAAGCGACTGTGCCGGAGAGGGAAATGTGTCTTTTGCAAGGTTTTTGGCTGGCGCTGCAGAGCTTTCGGAGAATGCCAGAAGCACACTTCTGCGAGGTTTGGAAAAGGGGAGGGGTAATGCGTGCCTCTTTTTGGTGCCCAGGTGGCTGGCACCGGATTTTGGGTGCAGGCCAGGCTTTCGAAGGTTTTGAGTCGACACAGCCCAGAGTTCCACCTCCAAGTTCCTAGAAAGCTGCCTTTAAAAATCATCCTCTTTAAAACGCTTGCAGATGGAGGCGAATTTACTGTAAACGAAAACTTAAGTAGTAGCGTTTGATATAGGCCATTGTTCTTAAAAACAACAACAAAACCCACCCTAAATATTTCCACCCATGTAAAATATAATCTTATATTTAGACAGCTATGTCGGTAAATTTCAGGAGGAGGGAGTGTACTTTTTACATATCTAGCAAATGATATAATCCCCTCGAACTTTACATGTTCTTGGTTCTTACATTTTTTGCAGATTCAGGGTTGACTCAAATTCAAATGAAGGAAGATATGTTTCATATTCTTCAGAAATTATGCTCTTAGTAAGAAACATAGGGGGTTGCCCCTGGATTTAAAATATTACCACTACCATAATCCAACAAACAAAGAATGCTAATTTCTGCAGAAGACCAAACCTTAACATAAGATGTAAAAGACAAACATCCATGCATAAAAATGTGGTTTCTGGGGGGAGTCTAGGATAGGTATTTTTAAAAATCAAAGGACTGATAACATAGATATTGATAGTCTAGAAGGGTATGAATCTTAAATATAATTTAAATTAAAATACATAGATTAAATTTCACATGCTTTTCTATTCCAACTGATTTTCAACAGGAAGGATGAGAAACCTCTGCATAACTGTTTAAATGAAACAACACTTTAAAGTGTTCATTTCTGCAAAATCTGGCACAAGATCCACTTGAGGTTCTGTGCAATATAAACATGTGCAGATAATACGGCTCACTGTGATCAAGACTGAGTGCTAAGCAAGTGTACATAGGACTGCAGGCGACAAGTTTGGTTTTTGATTTTAAATGGGCTTTGCAAACCCATACTTCAATACAAAATTATGAAGATGTTTTAAAATGGTTTAGCTAAAGAAAACAAATAAAACATTGTTTTTATATAATCTGTAGTCTTGGGTTATTTTCAGTATATATATTTTTAAGAATATATTTAAAAAGATGTTGATTTATTCCATTTTAGGCACATCCTCACCAAGATAAGAACACCTGACATATCAAAAAATAAAAACTTAGGAGGGGAGAAATATCCGGGACTGCAGTTTCAACACATTTTATTATATTTCTGTATGCATTACTCTCAAAAAAACATATCACAAGAAATGATGAAACCACATAAACCTTCAAATAAAAAAATTCTGAACCAGTTTATGCTCACAATTGTACATATTTATAGTTAAGAAACATTCTTTATAAATACTGTTTCCTCTGTAGCAAGTGAATACCATAATTTAATTACAAATGGATAAATATGGCAACAAGTATTTACACAAGGAAAGGTGTTATTATGGGGGGAAAACCCTAACGGCACTACGTTTATTTCCCCTCCCCCTCCCCACAAACTTCCAAACGGGAGCTAACAAATAGAACTTGCAAAAAGCACTAAAACATCACATGTCAAACCCAGCTAACAGAAAATACATTCACAAGCGTAGGAAGAGGAGGAGGAATTTGATCTGGGTTATTTCAAAGAACAGCATGGAGACTTTGGCACGTTTTTTAAAAAAATCTTTCCAGTCTATAGTTGAATGAAGTTTACAATCAAAGTTGCCTCTTTTCAAAAGGAACACAATATTCAATACCACAATTACAAAAAAAGAAACCATTTGCTTCCACAGTTACTTTCCCCCCCTCCCCTTTTGAAATGGGTGAATTAAGGATAGAAAAAAGAAGAGAAAGAGCAAGAGAAGAGAGGCTGCAGAGAGGGTGCGCATCAGTTCTAGGCCAGGAGGAACTCTTAAAGAAGGAGTTGGGAGGGGGGGGGGGGGAAATCCAATCTGCAAGTTCACAAAGTGGACCAATCTCTCTATACACCATGAAAACTTTGATTACCACTTCGGCTTCCTCTATGTACACATACACAGATTTCGGTGGGATGCTGCTTCTGCTGCTGGGGCAGACCAGGAAGAAAGCTGGTTCTTCTGTGTGTCTGATCCTTTGTTCCCAAAGCGCCGGAGGCAAGGGAGGGGGTGCTCTCCTAGGCTGAATGTTTGCAAGGCCTTGGAGGCAGCGGATGTATGTATCTTGGAGGGTGAAAAAGCCTTTTGCTGCTGCTGTTTTTAATCCTCCCTTTTCATTTCTTTTTTTTTTAAAAAAGAGATTTTACTCTCTCTTTCTCTCTCTCTCTTTCGCTGCATCACGATGTCCCAATCCAAACAAAAGGAAAAAAAGAGGGGGAAAAAGATGGGGAAGGCGCCAGAGAGCTCTCGGCGGCTTCACCTCCAAAGATCTGCTGGGCAGAGCGGCGGGCCAGGGCGGTGGGCATCCTCAGACGTACCACTCGTTGAAGTTGGAGGTGAGGCCGCTGTGAGTGGCGCTGCCTCCCCCGCCCCCGCCGCCCCCGCCGCTGCTCCCGCCCGAGCTCCCAGTGCTGCCTGACCCGCCGCTGCCGCTGCTGCTCCGGTGCACCGCAGACACAGCTGCTGCTGCCGCCGCTGCCGCCGGAGACAAGTTGGTGGCGGCCGTGCTTTGGGTCTCTGCCGTGGGGGACACCAAGCCCGGCGGGGTGGAGGACTCGTAGCCGGAACTGGCTGCAGGCGAGGATTCCGAGCCTTGCGGAGAAGACTCGTGAACCTGAGAGCCCGGAAGAAACAAAATAATGTCAATGATCGCCTTTAAAAAGAAAAAAAAAAGCCACTAAACAAACCACAAAGCCGGTACTTCGAACTCATTCCCAGATTCTCTTCCCTCCTTCTTCCTTTTCTTAAAAATTATAGATTCAGCTCCACTGCAATCAAGGGGGTGTTTTTTTCCCCCCCTTCCCCATTATGAAATTCCGGTGAAAAATAAAGTTGCACAAATCCCCTTGAAGTAGTGTGAGAACGACTCAGAGACTTCCTCCTCTTTCTCCAAACGGGCGCCCCATTTGACCCGTGATTCCCCCTCCGCCGGAAAATAAGCAGCACAGATTTCAGATTTACTTCCTTCCCAATAAATCGCCTGTGGATACGAGGGGCCAAAATCATCCTCCCTTGTGGGTCAGCCTGCTTTCTTCAGGCCCTCGGCGTCTAGTCCCCCCCCCCGCCATCTCCCGGCAGACTGCCCCCCTTTCCCTTCATTACCTTCATGTGTTTCCGCAGGGAGCTGGGATGCGTGTAGGATTTGTCGCACATCTTGCACAAGTAGGGCTTGTCCGAAGTGTGGACGTGCATGTGTTTCTTCCTGTCGCTGCTGTTGGCGAAGCGTCTGTCACAGCCTTCGAATTCACACTGGAAGGGCTTCTCGCCTGCAAGAAGGAAAGGCCAGCCCGAAGGGGAGAAGCGCATATTTTTTAAAGACATGTAGCCGGCGGACTTCGAATTTAAACTGCTTTTCTGAAATAACCTTTCCAAATAAACTAAAATAAACAAAGTGGCTGAGAGATGACAGGAGAAACTGGACATCCCTGATTTGTTTGTTTGTTAAATCGAGGGAAAAATAATCTATTCACATTTTGTGGCGATTTCCCTGGCCTCCGGTATCCAGAGAAGTTTATTTCAGAAGTTGCCTGGATTTCAGAGGAATTTAGGATACCAAGGAAGGAAACACATTGTGATTGTATTGGAGCTAACTTAAAACTTAAGCAAACCTAAGCGTAACAATTCACCAGAAGCAAAAGGAAGCCAGTTAATATAAGAGAAACCAGGAATTTTCATAAATTCCTTTTATCTGTGGATTTTGTTTTTAAGATACACATACATAATAGACAACACAAGTGAGCACAGAGTAGAAAGATAAATTATGGTCACCCTTTCAAAAGCCTGAAACAACCCAATCCCGGTTCTTGGAAACCAAATAATCCCATAGCCCATTATAGAATCTGTTCTAAATTTAAAGCCGCCTCCACTTCCAAACACCCATAACCAGTTAAATCTGGGCAAAAATAATTCAAGGCCTGAAATACTGTCACATTTATTTTTCTTTCACCTCAAATCTTTGGAAGTCAGTCCTCAGATATTTGCTGAAGACCGGCGAGAGAGGGGGAGGGGGGAAGAACGAAGAGAGATATATGCAAAATCCTCCTGGAATTTTCTTGGAGCTTTTTCACCCTGTTGCCAGATTTCTGAGCAATTTAAAGGTGTGAGAACTCGAACATCATTGCCCTCGGATCCCTCTCTCCCGCCTCTCGAAATCGGAGACGGGAGAGAGGCGCGATTTCACATGAAATTCCATTAGCACTTAAATTGTTTCCTAAAGACATCCGCTCAGGCCCCAATCGCAGGCTTCTCCATGCAAATCAACGTCTCGGGTTTGTTAAACCTTGTTAAAGCCCGTCTCACACCTAAGTCCGTTCAAAACACTTCGACAACACACAACCAGAAAGGGCCTCCTAGCTTTACTTCCTTTTTTCCTAGTCAATATTGATGTCCGGAAATCGCTCAAGTATTTACTTGTCTTTTTTAAGAGACCGGGTGGAGGAGGGTTGCTCGATTCTTTTTCTGCTCCACACTCAAGGCGGTTTAGCCCTAGGAAGCAAACCCCGGCTCCTTTTGCGCCCATTCGTCCTTCTGGGGAGGGGAGTAGGAGGATCCTACGCTTGGAGGTTTGTCAACCTTAAAACCCTCTGCAGCTTATTATATAATTTTAATAAACTCAAGCAAAACCACCTTCGGCCGCCCCAGGTGAGACTTCCAAAACACTTTTGGAAATGAGAAAATTTTATGGCTCTGCCTCACCCCATTTAAATCTAATAGAAAGCAGCCGCCGGAAAGCAGGGCGAGGGACCAGGGAGCGGAGCGGTGGGAAGGTTGAGGAGGAACAGCTCTGAACAGCTCTAAACGCTAGCTAGCTGCTCCAGAAGACAGAGATATTCTGAAACACGCAGTCGAAAAGGCAATCCTACCTGAAATTTCCCTGGCCGTTTCTCAGTTGACACAACCCTGCCTTGTTTGACTGTCCATTTGTTTATCTGTTTTCTAGAAAGACAGTCAATGCGTTTACTTCACTAACGCCTCAGATCTGAACAAATTTGCTCGGGAAGAAGAGACTTTCAAATCAGCATATCGGGGATCCTATTTTTGTTTGGAAGCAGACCTCACTGAAATTAACGGGACAATTTTTTAAAAATCACGAAAGGATTTCAAGTTTGCCTGGGAAGTTCATTCTAAATCTGCCTTCGCCCTGCAGCTGTTTGTTATTTTGCAGTTTTTTCTCCTTTGAAAGAAGGTAACCCCTTCCTAAATCGGCTAGCTTGCAACTCTCATTGGTTTCAGTGTCTTACTTCCCTGTAAACCTGCTTAGAAGTCCGGCCCTGGTTCAGCAAAATTTTAAAGGGCGTACATTGGAAAACTGTTGTTGTTGAAAAGACAGCAATGGAACAAAACTAAGCGTCATTTAGGTAGATAGATGTTCGAGTTCACCAGCATGGCTGGGTAAAAGAGGAGGCAGGATCTTTCTGCATTGTTTGAAGCTTGAAAAAAAGCGGTAGTTTTTTGTTTTGATTTTTCCCACCCCTTTGATAAATACATCTGCCTATGGCAGGGGCCGCCCACAGCCCTTTTACACCCCAGCAAGAATCTTCCGCCCTGAACTGACCTGTGTGCGTCCTTTTGTGAATCTTGAGGTTCTCGGAGCGGGCGAAGACTTTGCCGCATCCCGGGAAGGGGCAAGGGAAAGGCTTCTCGCCCGTGTGCACGCGGATGTGGTTGACCAGTTTGTATTTGGCCTTGAAGGGCTTCCCTTCGCGAGGACACTCCTCCCAGAAGCAGATGTGGTTGCTCTGCTCGGGTCCCCCGACGTGCTCAACGGAGACGTGGGTGACCAACTCATGCATGGTGCTGAAAGTTTTATTGCAACTCTTTTTGGGGCTGCTGAGCTGCTCGGGATCGATCCACTTGCAGATGAGCTCCTGCTTGATGCACTGCTGGCGCATATAGCGGAAGAAGGCCCCCGGGTGATGGTGGTGGTGGTGGTGGTGATGGGCATGGGGGTGGGCGTGCGGGTGGTGGGCATGGTGCGCCGCCATGTTCATGCCCATGTTCATGTTCATCGGGCCGTACTGGCCGTGCAGCTGGGCCGCGGAGTAAGGGTCGGTCCTGGGGCTGGACACCTGGCGGTACTGATCCGACCGGCCGAAGACTTCCCCGGGCAAGCCCAAACGCATCTGCCCGTTGAGCACGTTGGGCGATCCGGGCGCGCCGTGCTGGTCCCCGATGCCCGGGAAGAGCAGGTGGCTCTGCGCCTCCGCATGCGGGTGGTGGAGGCTGCCGGTGGCCGCCGCCGCCGCCGCCGCTCCGAAGAGCCCGTGCTGTCCTCCGCCGGCCGCCGCCGCCGCCGCCGCTTCCCCGAAGCCTCGGCTCCGAAACAAGAAGTCCCGCGGGGAGTTGAACGGCGGCCCGGAGTAGGAGCCCACATGGGCGGCGTGCGGGTAAGCCGGCGCCTGCGAGCTGAAGGCCGAGCCTTGCCCGGGCGAGAGCTCATGGGCCGCCGCGGCGTTGAGCTTGAAGGCGCCCAGGTGAGCCGCCGCCGCCGCCGCCGCCGAGTCCACGAAGCTGTTCTGCAGGCTCAGCTCGCGCTCCTGCATCTCCGCCGCCGAGGGGGGCGGGTGCCGGGCGAACGTGCCCACTCCCAGCGCCGGGAACTGCGGCCCCGCATCCAGCAGCATGCCGGCCCAAGCCCCCTCCAAGGCCCGGGGCGCTGGGCGGCGGCGGCGGCGGCGGGGGCCGAGGGGAACGGGCGAGCCCGGCCGAGGAGGAGAGTCCAGGCGCAGGCGGCGCCCCGAAGGCTATTGAAGCAGCTGAGGCTGAGGCGGGCGAGCGGGAAGGGCAGCGCTGAAGGAGGAGAAAAAGAAGGCGGCGGCGGCGGCGACGACGAAGGCACTGGAGAGTGCCGGGGGGGGGGTGTAGGGTGGGGTGGGGAAGAGCAGAGGGGAACGCAGAAGGGAAAGAAACAAGAGACGGGCGGTGGGTGGGGAGGCGGCGAAGGGGGAAGAGAGCGAGAGAGAGAGAGAGAGAGAGATGGCGGGGACTCGCCTTGCCTTTCCCTGAAAAAAACAAAAACAAAAACAGAAACGCGCGCGCACCCGCACAAGCTCCTGGCGAAGAGATGTCAGCGGCACCGCCACACCAACAGCCTCTCCCTCGCAAACAGGCAAGAAGAGATATATAGGCGCGCTGCGCTGCACGCACGCACACACACACACACACACACACACAGAGTAGTAGCCGGTTCTTTCTCGCACTACACACGCCCTCAGAACACAAACACGCCACGCTCTGCTGCACCGCACCCCCCCGCCCCACCCCACGGCTCCTCCACCTCGCCTCTCACCCCTCGCTCCCCCAGCGCCGCCCCCGCCCGCCGCCCCCCCAGGCTCTTCGGTCTTATAACGCCCGTTCCTGCCCTTCACTGCCGCCGCCTCTTCTTCGTCCTCCTCCTCCTCCTCCTGCTCCTCTTCCACCACCGCCTCTCCCCGCCATTCGGTTTCGCCTCGCGGACTCCAAACTTGCAGCCGCCGTTTCCTCACAGAATCCGGCGCCTCTTTCTCTCTAAAATCTCTCTCACACACACTCTAAGTTGGGGAGGAGGTGGGGAGGCGAGGGATGGGGGGGAAGGGGAAGGAAGGATGCGGATTAAAAAAAACAAAACCAGGCAGCCCAGAGCTCAGAACAATAACACAGGCGGGGGGAGCTCTCAATGCCCGTCCCTCAGTCCGGCGCGGGTCCTACTCAGGCACGGCCCGCGCCCGCCATAGAGATGCTCCAGCCGTGAGGGAGAGCGCAGCGATGGGGTCCTTCCTCCTCCTCCTTTTTGGCGACGGCGGCGGCGGCGGGGGGGGGGCGGAGAGAGGGAAAGCGTAGTCCTCCCCCGGGCTGGCTGAATCTCCCTCCTCTGTTCGCCTCGCCTCGCCTCTCCACCTCGTCTGCTTGTTGCGGTGGGCGCCGCTGCTGTGGCTGCCTTTTATCCCCCCCTCCCCACCCCCTTCTCCTCCCAGCCTCTCTCGCTACTAGCTCCTAGGCTGGACTGGCAGCTTCTCTCCCACCGCCCCCTTTAACAGCGGTTTCTCCAGGCGCCTTTCTCCAGGCGCCGTCTCATTGGTCGGCTCAGCCCCATCAATCCAAGCCTCCCTCCCTCCCCTCCGCCGGGCTAATAGCCACTCGCGCCTCCCCTGGTCCTCCCCGCCTCGCCCTCCCCTCCCACCCCAGGCGGCCGCAGCGCCAGCTCCCCAGTCCCGGAGGGCCCCCGGACACCGTCCTCTTGGCCAAGGCGAGAAAGGGTCAGCCTGTGGAGCACAGGGCAGAGAAAAGCAACCGAGGCTAGGGGTTCAGCTCACGGCAAGCCCTGGTGTCTCTTTCCGATCCCTTCTCCAGTCGGGGAAGCAGAGAAAGAAGAGCAAGGCAGGAAGGTTCTAATCAGTATCTTTGGATTGAAAGGAAAATGAAGAAAGGAAGCGCAAAGCAGGCCCTCTGAAGCAGGCTTCTTTAAAACGAGGAAAGAAGCGGTTGCTTAAGTGGGAGGGTATCGAAGGCGATCATTCTGAAATCAGACCAAATTAATAGCTGTTGGTCTGGACGTGTGTGGAGCTGGGGGAGGGAGAGATTCCAAGGTGCGATCTAGATATCCTAAAATCAACATGTTCCCCCCTTTCCCGCTTTGAAACCAATGAGATACAGATGCACGGAGAGATTGCTGACATGAGTGTAAATAGAGATGTCCCCGGCTGGAAAAAAAAGAAAAGAGTGGGTTAATCATGGGTGGCTGTCAAGAGCGGGCACGGGACCCGGCTGCAGAGCCTGGAGGGCGTATCTTAAAACAACCAGCGACAGTAACCTTTTACTGATGTATTTGTGAGCCCATGGGTGGATCACGTCGCATGTCGCAGATTCTAAGATTACGACTGATTTAAGAATGCCTACCACACACTCCTGTCAATAAAGATCTGGTTCCTGGGTGAGTTTGTTTTCAAGTGGATAAAGATAATCCCCCCCAAACCGCAATCCTATGCAAATTTTCTGGAGAATACCAGCGCGGAATTTCAATATGAGGAGGAAGAGAAGTGGATACAGGAGTAGTGGTTCTACTCACAGTGGTGGTAATAGGAATGGTGCCCTTTCTTTCTTCCATTTAGGAATACGAATAATCCTTGGGTTCATCTAAGAAAGGGATCCAAGAAAGCAGCTTTGGAGATGGGGATGCTACTAATTTGGGGTTTTGTTTTCTTTCTTTCCAACTAAGCTGCCTCAGAAAATCAGAACCTTTGCTTAGACTTCTGTCCTGTTACTGCATTCTCGCTTTCCCGCATAGGCCCATTTCTAAACCAAATTCGCCCCATGAAGGAAAATTACGTTAGGTGGGTATATAGGTAAACACACAAACTCACAGACAGACACGGAATTAATGAAGTAGGAAGATAGTTACCAACACTTTGCCCTGGTAGAATTAGGTGTTCATTCTGTCATCAAGATGTATTGTAATACAGGGGAAATTTTGTGCTGAAACGCAACGGGTTTTATCTGTCTCTCTGGCAGATGTGTGTGAGAGATAAATATGGACAGGGAGATATAACAGGGCAGTTTCTCGCCCAAAACCAGACGAGCGAGGACCAGAGTTTTTCATAGGGAAAGGTGCCGCTCAACAGCTCCCTCGCTTTGAGTCTTCTTTCCCCGACCACATGCCCTGTCTTTTCCCAGTGTCTGATTTGCCAGCAGCCACCACTTCCCTTTGCACTTTGCAAAATCGGACAGGGTCAGCTCCCGCCCATCCCCCTGCCCTCCTATTGACCCGGCCAGCCTGCATGGCAGAGGCGAAGGGCGGTTTCTCTGGGCCTGGCTTTCGCCGCAGTTCGCCTTCGCTCCTGTGGGCTCGAGGGAGGCCCGCAGGAGCAAAGCTGGAGGCGGCGGTGGCAACCATCCCCTTTCCGCGGCTTCATCCGCATTCGCCGGCGCTCTGCGATCTAGAAGACGACACAACCAGGCACGGGGTATTTTAAAACTCTGTAGAGGTTTTAGTCATATCTGCTCCGGAAATTATTCTAATTACAGGCTTGAGTGAGACATTTCCACGAAATTGTGACGAGAATCTTTGGTCCTATTGGTTTTGTTTTTAAGCAAAAATGGAGGGAGGTGATTTCTCTCTCATACACATAACGTGGATAAACCGGTTTTGAAAGCAGTCACAAGTTTAAACCACTCATTCAACCACCCTCCCGTTTCTTTCTTTCTTTCTTTCTTTCTTTCTTTCTTTCTTTCTTTCTTTCTTTCTTTCTTTCTTTCTTTCTTTCTTTCTTTCTTTCTTTCTTTCTAAATCCCTCTCCCGCTGCCTTACGGTCTCCGCGGCTTGTCCGGGATACTTTTTGCGGGGTAAAACCCTTCATTCCGGCTAGATACCCCGCAGGCTGGACTCTTTGCTTTTCTTTAAAAACTTCCAGTTTCTTCCTTCCCTGCAGGAAACGGAGGGGCTGATCCAAGTTCAAAGCTAGATCGCCGGCCTTCTCTCTCTTTCTCTTTCTCTCTCTCTCTCTCTCTCCCCCCCCACTACCATGCTTTATTTCTTTCCAAACCGAAAAACCCTCTCTTTCTCTCTCCCCCCCCCCCCATGTCACGGAGGTGAGAAGGAAAAGGAAAGGAAAGGAAAGGGTGGCGTGCGGGGAGGGGGGGGCCGGAGAGAAAGAGCCAAGAAAGAAACCTGCAGTCTCTTTCATGGGCCATTGGCCGGAGTGGAGTCTTTAAAGCTCAGCCCTTAAAGCTCATTCTTTGCCAGGAAAGAAAGCGACCAGCAGTCAAAATCCCTTCGAAAACTGGGCTGGGAGGTCCGAGAGGGAATAAGGAACCGGGTTCCTCCTCCACTTCCCCAAGGCTCTGGAGCGGGCAGCTTGCCTGATCCTCTTGACCGTCGGCAGCAGCGCCAAGCAGCCGGTCTTGCTCGCCCTGCTTTGTAAGTTTAATTCTTTTCACGTTTCTCCTTTTCCCCCCCCTTCGAGGTCACGAAAGGAAGAAGGGTAACTCCATTAATTTTTGTTTACGGTCTGCGTGCTGTACTATGACCTGCCGCTTCTGGGCCACCGTCCCCGTCCAAATGCCACTGGAGGGAATGAGGTGGGAAATCCCAGGAGATCCGTTCGCCCGGTCCGGGGTTGTATTTTTTGCTGGCTGGATCTTTGGTAAAGCGAAGGAAGCGGGAGGGGTGAATGCTGAATATACGGTGCAGAGATAATATATCTCCTTTGACATTAGGACGATTGTCTTTCTAGAGGCCACTGTAGAGAGTGTATTTGCGAACCTAAATCGTCATGCAACTTGTTATTTTGACTCAGGTCTGTTGATTTAAGTTTCCCAAGAAGACGTCTTGGATCGCAGCCTTTCCCTGTAGCTCGATCCTATACAGATCAGCTTGGGAGAACCTCCTTGGGAGACCATTTAATGTACCAGTTGATAGGTGTACATAAGATTGCAGGCTATACTGGAAATACGTTCTAATTAACTTAACGGGATTTAATCCAGATTTGTTAGAAACAAAACGATTTCAAAGTGCTCTAAAACTGATTTCCTAGGTATACTCAATGGTGCGGGGGGAATTACAAGTAATTCACCAGCGCGATTCTATGTATACTCGGAGGTATAACCCATTGAATTCAATGAGACTTGCTCTTAGGAATGGTTTACACGACTGGAGTCTTAAATACTTCCCCCCCACACGCACACACACACACTAGTATGCTCTGGATCATGCTCCCCCCCCGCACTCACACACATTATAAGTTGTGTTTAGTTAAAGGCACTTTGCTTTGGCTTTATCAAGATAGTTCAGTATATGACGAATCGGACTGTAAGGCTAAGAAGCAGTGCTACATTGGGTTTTATCTGAAATCAATCAAATTTGTTTCTAAATAAACATGGCAGAGGGCTTTGTCTTGTTTAGTGTATAGTTGTGCGATTAGACAACATGGAAAGGAAGAGGGTAGCAGTAGCGACAAAGTGACCTATTTCCATCCTGTTATTCTCAAGGTGGCGAAGAGGTTTGGCATGTGGAAGCAGAGGGGGCCGTTTAACCCGAAAGGGTCGTGGGGTAGACTCCGACCAGCTCTTTTTCCACAGCCTCCTCTTGCCCACGATTGTTGTCTGTATCACAGACACTCGTAAATTCAACAGGCTCATCAATGGGATATTAAGTTACAGGTCACCTTTGATACCTTGAACTCAGCCACTTCTAGGCCGTTCGACCTCTGACCTTTTGAAGACCACATGAGCAGCTCGGAGGGGGCAGCCTCCTTCAGTAAGATATGTTTCCGAATACCCATCCCTCCCCCCAAAAAAATCCCCCACCCGCCCCCCTTTGGTCAGAGTTTAGTCTGCAGAAGCCAAATATACAAGCGAAGGGGGAAGTCATGAAAGTGTCAGCCAAAGCTGTAACTTTTAAATGCCTGTTTTAAAAACAACAACAGCCTCCCTGCAAAGCCTGTGGTGTCCCCAAAGAAATACCCTCTGTCTTCCCTTCCCCCGACTATTAAAATCCATCCTTCTGTAGGTGGGACAGCGGCAGCAGGTTTATGGAGTACAGTGGGTTTGAGGAGGAATGAGGACCCTATCAATGAGCTGGCTTGGTTAAGCATAACCCATGAGGCAAGCCGCACCAGTGGGGGTGGTGTGGTGCGTGCGTGTGTGTGTATGTGCGCGCGCGGTATGTAAATATGTGAGTATATATGTATTTTATACACTTGTGGATATCATAAACAAAACAACTGTAAGGCAGAGGACAAGATCCTTGCAAAATTCACCATTGATTTCAAGGAGAATGAGAGCAACCAGTGCTTAACGTTGCCTCTGGAGGCAGCAAAAAGGATGGATGCTCCGCTGTGTGGTTATTTCTTTTTCATCAGCACCCTCAGTTTAAAGCCCTCCCAGATCTTCTTGCTAGTTCCTTTGCGGACTTTAGGGACGGCGGTCCTAGGTTAGAGAAAGCAGAATCACCTGGCCGTAAAGCGCTTTTCTCCTTGCGATAAACTCAGCTATGCGATACACTTTCTGCTGTCATTCATAAATAACCGGACCATATGGGAACCATATTGCTTATACAAGGCAAGCCGTCAAAGTGTCACCCTGTGATTTATATCGGAACAGCTTCTTCCAGCCTTTGAAAAATAGAGGGAAAAGGGAGGGATGCGCACCATGGACACAGAAACATGCGTGCATGTGTAATATCAATGTATCATACATGTGTACACGTCTATAAAATATAGAAATGCCCGCACGCACACACAGACAGGGTGAATTTTGTCAGTACTGTATTATTTTTCCTGAAAGAAAAAGTAAACATGCTAAAATAATTAGGGCAAGGGGTAAGGCTGGGGAAAATATCTGGAACTGAGAGTTTGCAGAATACAGAGGTAGCTACTTAGAAATAACAATGCTCACTCATCGGAGGCCTTCCTGCCTCCCAATGGACTGTGACAGCTTTGTTTCAGTTGTTGAAAGCTATAGTCCTATGGATTGCCTTTCCCTGTGAGTAAGACCTTTTGGACAGTGTAGAATGAATGCCTTTCTGAATAAACATGCAGAGGACCCAGAAACTATTGCCCAGAGATGGCATCATTTGGACAGTCCCTATTTTTAGTGTTTTAAAATATGATTAATGTTAGGTAGTTGTGGTGGTTGCCAATTGCATTACTATAGTAATTTGCATTACTGTTTGCCTGATCGTCTTAGAAGATGCTCTATAAATACCTTAGCATTTAGGCGGCAGCCTTATACGCAGTTACCTGGGAACAAGTTCCAGTGAAGTCACTTGGGCTAAGGTCTGGGAAGAAATGTACAGGATTGTGCTGCACACGGGCATTTTACAATTGTTTCAGGTTTTAAAACTATTCTTCAAATTCTAATCCCACGCAGGTTTACTCAAACGTAATCCCTGTTAATTTAACTGGGATTTATTGTGAGGTAGATTTTCATGGCATTGCAGCCGCAGAGTTACCGTAGAAAATAAGGCTAACGTGTGTGTTTTTTTTAAAACAGTTATACAGAAATATAAAAATATTCATGTTTTTGTGGCCTACCTGGGTTGCTACCTTATGATTTCTACTTTCTGTTAAATTTTTATGCTCCAGAAAAGATTCACAGAGCCAAGGTTTCAGACTGGCATTTTGAGACAAAGTTGTGGAAACAACAACAAAACAACAACAAAACAGCAGAAGCAATTCAATTAAGTTCAAACCGCCTCTCAAAAATGTATGCCCTTAACATCTATAATAGAAAAAAAATCTAAAGAATGAGAGATACAGGTTATATTTCCTTTTGTGGGTGGTAGCTGTACCAAAGTATCTAAAGAAAAAAAGTGTATATAGTTTACTGCACAATGCAACACAGTTTTATTCAGAAGGAAGTTCCATAGACTTTAAACGTCGTCCCTCCCACCAGAGATTTAAAAAGCATGTGTAAACCTGAAACCTCTTTAATTTCCAAACTTGGAGATGTAAGTCAGTCGAACGAAAGACGAAGACTTTTGCTTACACTCCTTCGCACGTTAACCTGGGAAAACGCCCAGTGGGATTCTTTCTGAGATGATATGCATCGGATCGCGATGTAAGGAGCACTTTATTTGGGTTGGCTCTGTGCAGCAAAGGAAAGGCTCCGGCACCTTGAGAACCGCGGCACCAACAAGCTGATGCCTGGCAAGGCAGAGATTTAAGAAGAAGGAAGGCCGCAGAAAGCGTGTGCGCGTCTGTGACACCCCCAGTGGTGCGGTGGAGAAAAAGAGCGAGCGAGCGAGATGAGGTCATTGAAATCTTGTTTTGGTCATTCTTATGCGCAGTAAAAGTAGGCTTTAAAATGCATTTCTTCACGAAGGTAATTTAACTGAGTTCGGATTGGGGTAAGGCATCGGGGTAGGGCAGATTGCTTTCCCATGCCACCTAATTTTTATCTGAAAAGCACATTAGTTTACCCTGCTAATTACCGGTCAGTTTTACGCAGCAGTTATTCTGACCCATAACTGCTTTATTTCAATCTTCCCATGTCACCGATGTTGTAACCTGGGCACCCCAACTCGGTCCCGCTTAAACGTGAAGAAGGGCCAAAACCTTACAGTCACGCCTTTAACCCACTACTTTCCGTGCTACAAAGGCTCCGCACACTTTTAACCCTTTCCTCTCCCCGCGTCCCCCTCCATCGCTGTTTCGCAAGAACCTGGGCCCGCCGCCGCCCGCCAGCCTGAGGGCTGCCCCTCGCACCGCATGGAGTAAGTCATTTCAGTTTGCAAAAACCAGCCTGCATTCAGGCGAGAACCGGGTACCCAACGCTGCTCGAGAAACCATGGAGAGCCTGTGAATCAGCTCCGGCACTTTCTTCATTTGACCGGGAGCCCTGGAAAGCAAGTGTAATTTGATTTCTCCCTATTAGAAAGGTGATCTGTTTCTCCTAAACACGTTTATTTGGAGAAAAGTGAGCATGCTTTCTGTGACAATTCCAAGTACATGCCGTGGAGCCTGACTTAACACACTTGTTCAATGGAATCCTATGCAATTCCTACTTTCCAAGAATCGCAGTTTCGCCAAGTTGGCTTATGCCAAAGTTACGTTTAACAATGGGACTTTACCTTCAAGTAAACGAGCACAGACCCTTTTCAGGAAATCTGTTTGAATGTGTTTGTTTTTGTGTGTGTGATAGAACAATCTCATGGCAGCTCCCCTTGCGGGGCTCCCCTCTCGGCTTTCTTCCTTTTTTGAAAAGATCTTCTTGAGAAAAGCTGTTAATTGCTCTCTCGTTTTAATTGTTCCCCAGAAGGCATTTCCCCTCTTCTGGAATATCGTCCCCTCCCCCTAAATATCAATAACATGTGTGCACTAAAGACAACTACTTGCAAATAGGCTTCGTGATCATTAGCATATATTTGCATAATGGCGCCGTCAAACAAATGCCTTAAGCCGCAAGCAAACAAAAACACGAACTCTGGAGAGCTGATTTTCTAAGCCCGCCGTGAACTGAAATTAAATAAAAAGAAAGAAAATAAGGAAAAAGGGGAGGGACACGAGAAAGGGTGGCGGGAGAGAGCATGGAGATCCCAGATTTTAGAGCTTGATTTGTTCGACCTATTATTTATGCACTTCCTTGGAAAAAAAGATATTTCGGAAGTGTGAGTCAGATTCCACCTGACGGTGAAGGGAATCGCCAATAACCAACCCTCAAAATTCAGAAGCCAGAATGGCCCACAAACGCCCGAGAGATCCTTCGCTTTCTGTCCACCATTTGTGGGGCGGGACCCCGCCAGTGCGAAATAATCGTAAATTGCATTGATTTCAGCAATATTATGCGTGTCTCCATCAAAGTCCTATTGAGCTCAATGGGCCATACTGCCAGGTGTCCGAGGATAGGGTTGCAGTTTAAGTTTTGCTGGATCTTGCCCTAAATTTGCAACATGCCTACAGTAATGATGAGGTTGAGGGTACACGGATTCCATGTAAACTTTCATGTAAACAGCCCTACTTTTTCCCAAGTAGCCTTAATGTTCCATCATTGACAGCGGAGGATGATTATCGATTTTAATTCAGCAGGCCGGAAATACAACCCAACCACGCAATCTATGCTCTGTCCATAACGCAGTATTTACTGTTATTGGTGAAGAATTTACATATTTTGCTATTAAAAGAAAAACACATTCCTTACTTTTGGACATCAATCTGTTCCCCTCTCTACTATTTCCGGTTTCCATAAGCAAGGAAATTGATCAGGGAGATATATTTGAATTAAGATGTACTAAATCGATGACAGATTCATATCATGCTTCGTTTAACAATAGTTGTACCGCGTGGGCAGCACAATACGGTAGCAGCCTGGATGAGCCGCTGTATTTCGGCAATTCAATTAAAATTTAATCTTTCTTTCTTTCTTTCTTTCTTTCTTTCTTTCTTTCTTTCTTTCTTTCTTTCTTTCTTTCTTTCTTTCTTTCTCCATACAGTTCTGTATTGAAATTAACAAGTTGCGTTTCACAAGAAAATTACAAGTAATTAAAAATATCTTCCTAACCTTTTCTCCTTAAACTGAGGGGAATTTAAGAAGACCTCCATGTCCTGCTTAAGGGGCTTGGTTCGGCTTTTTAAACACAACAGAATTTACATGCACTACACAGAAATATGTTATGTCTGAAGGTGAGGCTACCCCGCTACAGCACATATTCACAACGGACCTGGTGTATTAGGTTACATCGATAGATGGTTATGTTTAGTGTAGACTCGTTCCCAAGGTTAGGCATGACTTATCTGAAGTCCCTTTGATTTCTACTAAGCCTGTATCAAACCTATTGACCACGGCAGGGTCCCACTTCGGAGTAAGCCTGAATGGAATTCCCCCGGAAGACTTGCAGCAGGTATCTTATTAGGTGGAAGGCAATTATTTCAGCATTCTGCTCAGCCCAAAGCGGAACAGATTAGCCGATTGGGTCTCGCAGCACCAAAGGACTAGTAGATGGCGGACCTGGTTTGCGGGCAGTTCTTCGTAGAAAAGTCTCTTTCCTCCCCCCGCTCCCTCCCTGCATTCATGCTCCTTGTCTAGGTGAAAAGTAAGGAACTGTCTTGCTGCATGTATGTTACCCGGAGCTGAAATTGGCTTGGGAGTCTTTCCGCATCGTCTCCGTCTGTTTCAAATTAGGCGCAGAACTACTGGAGGGACACTTTGCCAAAAAGTCAGCCTTTACCATTTAGTGCGGCGTGTGGAACCGCGTGTGAGCGCCGCCCCACCAGCCCTTCGGTGCTATTTAAGGTACCACTACTTTGCATTATGGAAATGCTACTGCCAGTTTCTGCTCCAGGACTTGCTCCCGCTGCGGCGACTAAGCACTGATCTGCACGCTGTTTGGAAGGGAAACGAACGGAAAGCGACCTCCCTCCGTCCCTCCCTCCCTCCCTCCTCCTCATTTTCAGAGCTGGAAGATCGTTTTTTCCCCAGGGACATTTAATTCTGTTTTACAAAATGGTACAGACATTTTCCGCTTCGTTCCTAAATTCACTTACTGGGCAATAAGTCCCGTTAATTTCAATGTTACGTATTAATTTATTCAAATTAATGGATTTACATCCAAGTTAAAGTGGGGGGGGCGTTCGGGTCATGGTGCCACTCGCTCGCCTTCTTTTGGTTCTAGGAGAAAGCAGCCATAGTATTCTCTGCATACTAAAGACCAGAGAAGCATCTTAAGGGAAGCCTCTGTTGTCTCCCTCGAGCGCTATAGATCCACCTGCTCCTCAAACATGTTAGAACACCCAAAGACTTCCCTTCAAAGGCGCTGGCAAACTTTAGCTAGCGCAGAGCGCCGGTGGCGGAGACGGCTTTGCTCAAGCATAAAAGAGCACCCTGTATAAACAAGATCGAAAGTTCAGGAACAGAGGGGAAAGAGAGGAGGCAGCGACACTCCTACAAATGATGATTTAAATACCCGAAGGATTCATGCCGTTAACTACGTTTCTCCGCAAAAGAAGCACGGATTGACTAATCTATTATTAGTTTCACTAAGATTGGGAAGAACCGAAGAGGCGGATCTGACGTTTCCTATGAGACTCCCGTCATCAGAGACGAAAAACCTCGGAACGAATTATTTCCACTCCACCTTCAGCAGCAGTTAGTTTATTCTGTTATCTTGGAGAGGGGATAGGTATCGTCCGGCACAGCTGCCAGTGAGCAGCTGTTGCATCTTTGGCGACCGAAGCACAATCTCAGTCATTAAAGCTAAGCCAATCTCTGTTTTGCAGCCAGTTAGCAGTAACAGGACATGTGTTGCACCAAAATGCCTCCTTCCACCGCTTTGCCTTCCCGTCAACACTTCAGACCTCAGTGCCAGAGTGTGGAAGTAAATTTACGGAAGTCCAAGGGGCCTTCTAATGAATAGGGTTGATAGATTACTTCCCGTTCTGAACTTTGTGTACTCGAATAGCCTTTCTATGGGAGTTAATTCCACGCAACGTGTTTAGGATTGCCGCCCTTGTGTGCGTTTACGGTACTCGCCTGACAACCCAATCCCAGCCCTATATTAACGGAATTTAATGAAGCTGATGTGCAACCCACTGTTTGCAGGGTCGCAGCCCTAGGCTATAATCCTGGACATACTTATGACGCCGCAGAAAAGCTCCTCTTAAATCCGTGACTCTATTTTTCTAAGAAAGGAGGTTTTCAGAGTTGTAAATGCTGTGATTATTAACGAACGGTGGATGACTGAAACGTTAGTTGTTCACCTGAGTTCCAAAAACAAGGATCTGGGACACAAGTTCCGACTCTGCGCCCCTTCAAAGTATAGGACGTGGGGGCGAAAGTACGGCAGCCCCGACTCAGAGCTTTAAAGTAAACAGAGGATGCAGCATCGTTTGGTGCTGCGTAGGAGGAGGGGAGCGATTGTAAATTATCTCCTCCCTACAGATGGGTAGGAAGTCCCAACTCCTCATCGCGTAACTGCGCGCGAGAGCGGAGTTGCATTCCTCGCCGCACAAGCGTGCCGCCGTGTTTTCCCCTGGCACGCCGCTCGCTTGGCACTCCCTCGGCAGCTGGGCGCGAAGTTTTCCCCCCTCTTTCTTTCTCTTCCTCCCTCTAAGTGCAACTTTTTTTAAAAAAGCGGGGGAGGGACCAGAAGAGCGCGAGAGAGTGAGAAAAAGAAGGGGGAGGGGACGGGGGAGCCAAAGCAAGCCCGAGCGCGAGGGCGGTTCCCCGCTGAGCGCCCGGCCTGAATGGGAGCCAATCGCGCTGCCCTGGCCTCTGCCAATCATCGGTCTCCCTCCAATCCCACCCGCGCACATTTCCAAACTCTGGTTCCCAACTGCGCCGCTCAAATGTGCCGAGCGCTCTGCCAATCGCTGGAGGCCAGAGCGGGGAGAGGATGGAATGAGCAGCCGAGTTGGGAAGCGGAGTAGACAAAAGAAGTTAAAGAGCCGCTTAATCGCTCCATGTTTGGCAAGGCGGCGGTGTTGGTGACGGCGGCGGCGGCGGCGGCGGCGGCAACAGCGGCGGCGGGCAGGGGGAGGAAGGCCGCGGCCCCCGCGGGGCTGATCCAGGCCCGGGCTACCCCCGCGCGTCTGGATGGGCAACTGGGCTCCGGCGCCATGGAGCCTGCGCTGAGTTGCAAGCGGAGCCCGAGCCTGCGCTTGGCCGACCTGGCCGCCTTGCACGTTGGAGGTGGTGGTGGCGGCGGCGGCGGCTGCAGCAGCGCCACCACCGGTGGCGGCTTCCACCCCTTGCATCCGGGGGACTTGAGCTCCTCGGACGCGGCGGCTGCTGCCCCCTTCGGGCCCGAGCACGTGGCGGCGGCCACCGGGGCGCTCAAACTCAGCCCGACCGGCCCCGAGGCAACTTTCGCCTCCTCTTCCTCCTCGCAGTCGGCGGGCGTCGGAGTGGGCGCCAACGGCGCGGCGCCCGCCTCGGCCAGCAACCCTTACGCGGCGGCGGCGGCGGCGGCGGCCGGGAGGGAGCTGGCGCTGAGGCGGGAACACGGGGCGCGGGGCGGGCAGCATCCGGCGGCCGCCAGTTCGCCCATGTTCATCTCCTCTGCAGGCACCTACGGCGCCGGGGGAGACCCTCACGCCGCCGTCTTCCCGGGGCTGCACGAGCACGCGACGGGGCCCGCCGGGGGGCACCATCCGCTGAATGGGCAAATGCGCCTCGGGCTGGCCGTGGCCGCCGCCGCCGCCGCCGCCGCCGAGTTCTACGGCCGCGTCGAGCCCTTCCGACCTCCCGCCGCCGCCGCCGCCGCCGAAGCGTCTTACGGTCCAGCGCCGCACGGCTACCCTGTCAACTTGGCCGCGGCGGCGGCGGCAGCCGCTCTGCAGCAGCAGCAGCAGCAACACTCGCACCCGCCCGCACATGCGCACCACGCCTCGCATCACCACCACCACCACCACAACGCGGGGGCCGCCGCCGCCGCCTTCCTGCGGTATATGCGGCAGCCCATCAAGCAGGAGCTGATCTGCAAGTGGATCGAGGCCGAGGCGCCCGGCGGCGCGCCGCCCTGCTCCAAGACCTACAGCACGATGCACGAACTGGTCAACCACGTCACGGTGGAGCACGTCGGGGGGCCCGAGCAAAGCAGCCACGTGTGCTTCTGGGAGGAGTGTCCCCGCCAAGGGAAGCCCTTCAAGGCCAAGTACAAACTCATCAACCACATCCGCGTGCACACGGGCGAGAAGCCGTTCCCTTGCCCCTTCCCGGGATGCGGCAAAGTCTTCGCCCGCTCCGAGAACCTCAAGATCCACAAGCGCACTCATACAGGTGGGTGGCCGAGAGGCTGGCGTGGGATCTCTGGTGGCATCTCTCCGCGCGGAGTCCTGGGCGTCCTTCCTTCCTTCCATCCTTCCCTCCCCCTCCTCCTTCCTTCCTCTTTTTCTTACGTAGATCCAGACATGTGACTTTTGTCATGAATAAGTAATTTCCTGAGCGCCAGCGCTCTTCGACCGCAAACGAGCGAGATCCTCCCTTGATGCATCTGTTGCTGTGTATATCTGCATTTTGTTATAGATTTGGTGGTATAATTTGCAGCGCCAGCTGCGCTTCTGGGAACAGCAGGCAGGCTTCCCAGCTCCAGACTTCTTCGGCAGGAAGACAAGGGGTACCCTGATTGTTTAGAAAACAAACACGTTTTCAGGAAAGGGAGAAGACGAAAGGCCAGGGTGGCCAGTTCCTCTGTCCTTTAGGGAAGAAAGGGCACCTCCCCGGGCACACCATTTATCTTTTTTTTTCTCCCCATTCCCTGGTCAAAACCCTATTTGGTTTGCTTGGTTTAAGTATGAAGAGAAAAGGGGATTGTGTTTTCCAATCGGAATTTTGCAGGAACAATTGTTTTTGTTCTCGAAGGCTTTCACGGCCGGGATCCGATGGTTGTTGTAGGTTTTTCGGGCCAAACAGCCCGAAAAACCTACAACAACAATTGTTTTTGTTGACTTGGAAGAGACGAAGGGCCCTTTCCCTATGAGTCAGTTCACCAGTATTTGCTTTCTTTTTTCGCGCTCTAAAAGGCGCCCATCTCTGGGAGAAGTCTTTGTTGGTCGCTTTGAACAGGATGGGTAGGGGGTGGAACGAACTGGAAAACGTCTCAAGTATGAGCTTTGACTAAAGCGGCATTTTCTTGCAATTGAGACTTGCAAGAAACGCACAGTAACGGTGGGGACGGGAAAGGGACGCGCAGTGGGTCTCTGTGCAGGAGGGGACGGAGGCTCCCGCGGAAGGAGCCGTGGCCACGGAGCTCTGTTGCGGCCTGGTGTCTTTTACAAGTGGGGGTTGGATTTGCCCCTGGCCTCTTGGCTTAACTTAAAAGGCCATTGGGATTTATGCAGTTGCGTGTAGACAGATATTATTCGCCGGAGGCTGTTTATGGGGAAGCGGGGAGGGCAAGACAGAAGGGAGGCCTCACCTAATTGTTTTCATGATTTATTGTGTGTTGTGACAAAAAGGAGAATTGCGGACAAGATGCACCTCCCGATTCAATCGCTAAAGCAAATGGCCTTTGGGGACAAGAGCGATCGATTTTCCGACGGACCCCAACGCATCTGTGCGCGCACTCAGCGCTCCTGCCTCCTCAGGAGCCCTCACGGCACCCCGTAGAGAGTGGGAGGGGGGCTGTATTTGTCCCGCAGGCACAGAGTATGTAATGCGGTTTGCCTGGGAAACTACTTTTGCTCTAGCCTGATGGTGAAATCTTCGAGTCAGTTCTTTGGGGACAGAGCGGGCGAATGAGCAGATAGATGCAGTGATTGGTTGATAGGCCTGCCCGGATGGGAGTTTGCCTCGACTGTGGGGCAAAGCATCAGGATCCGACTCTCCTCGCTTTCTCTGCCAGTGTGGCTTTTCCCTCTTCCTTAAAGCTGCTTCCCTTTGAGGATCGGCGTTCTCACCTCCCTGTTGTCCTCTAATCTTTTTGGGTTCGGGATAGGACAATGGTATAGGATGCTTGTTGGGCCAAGGTTCTTCCATGTCTGGGGAGGGGGCTTGATGCTCCAAGGGATGACCGGGAGCCACAGAAGCAAGGATAGTTTCCAGTGCCAATTGCAGACAAAGGCCCACTAAGAAGATCTCTCGGACCTGGCCTGATGAGGAGTTCTGTGAAACTCAGCAACCTGCGGTGCTTTTGCTGCAACAAAAGTAGGGCGGGCCCTCAAATCAAAACATTTCCAGCCAGGCCCCTTTATTTGATGTCATAGTCTTGAAATATCTCCAGCCCACGTCGGGCCTGTTGAGAGTTCTGTAGCCGCATCGAGGTGATTGCGCGGGTATCAAATGCACCGTTTTCTCCCCCCACCCTTCTCAGTTCCGCTTGTCTGCCTTACTCAGAGTAATTTATCCTCCGCCTCTTGTACACTCCTTTATACACTGTCAAACAGAGGCAGAAAAGTAACCGGTAACACTAGAAGAAGTGGAAATTCATTGGCCCACAGAGTCCTCTCCCTAACTTTAGGGACACTTTCCCCTCCTCCCAGTTGTTTAGCTCGTCCCAATGCCCATAATGAAACAAACAAACAACAACAACAACAACAAAAACCTGGCTCACTGATTCCTCCAAGTGTGAGAGGAGTCGGACATGCGCGGCTTCTATGAGGCCAACCTTCCTCCACCTCCGGCAAAAGAAAATCTCTTCTTCCACCTACCGGCAGCTAAGCCGGAAGAGGAGCAGGAGAAAGAGGCATTTCCTAGGCAAGATGTTTCAAGTTGCCTTCTGGTTCTTTTTTTCTTTTTTCTTTCTTTCTTTCTTTTTTTTTTACGACGAAAAAGCCTTTGGTGCTTCGTGCGGACATTTCCTCTAGTACGAACTCATAATCGTGGCTCACGCCCGAATCTGACGCCATACCGGCAAGCTAAATGCACGCCGGATTGTAAAACCTCACTTTGAAACACCAAATAATGAGGTGGCATCCAACGTCTACGCGTTATGGGTAATAACCTCTTCTTCTCGAGCTTACGCACAGGTCCGGGCAGAAACGTGGAACTAGCCGTGAGGGGTCGGTCGGTCTCTTTCCCTCCCTCACGCTATACCGTATGTTGTCTTCTTTAAGGTTTGTCAGGCTAGCCAGTGGCTCATCTCTCGATCGATCCTGCAAGTTGTTGCCTTCGGAGGATTTAATGGAGTATGTAGTTAATAAAACTACCTGTTAGCGCCGGAGAAATTTCCCTCCTTCGAGGAGGAAAGGAAGCGAACGAGTTTCCTCTTTCTCTCCTGGCCCTCCCGCCGCCGCCGCCTCTTCCATTTGCTGAAACTTTGGGCTGCCCCTCTCTTGGCTCTGATAATCTGCAAACGGTTAAACTCTGACGTGGACCTTTCGTCAGAGCCGAGGGCAAAATAAATAATAAGAAGGCTTCGGGCTTCGGGATATTTAACCGCTGCAAGGAGGGCTTCTTTTCAGACTAGATCTCGCAACCGAACGCTTTCGTTTTAAAATACCAAAAATACCAAGCAACTCGTGCAGCAGCAACAACGACAATTAAAACCAGCACTGCTTGATGTGGAAGTGGTCGCGGAGAGGCTTGGCGCTTCTAAGGAGGTCGCTGGCCCTGAACAACTCTCGGGATACTCCGTCAAAAGATCGCAAACAAAGGGTAGCGATATTCTCTTCCTAACTTTAGAATATTTCAGCTGAAATGATAGCGGTGGATTGCTTGGATCCTTACTATCCCAAGTTACTCCTACTTCGGAACAGGTTCCACTGAGATTGGCAGACACGTTGACTAGTGGCCAGTCAATAGGTGTGGCCCTCAAATGTAGATCTTCTTTGTGAGTTATGGTGGTATCCTGTAAATGGTAGCGTTTTGAAGTATTTCAGAGAAGGCAGCATGATTTGGGTTTTGTCCCTGCTAGAAGATGGAGCAAGGCCTGTACCACTTAACCAAAGCTGTGGTTAGGAATCAGTATATATGGGGTGTTGCAGGGAGGAAGTGTTTAGGAAAATAGACGGCATAAATTAAAACCCCCGCGTTTCCCAAATAATGCCGTGCAGGGCGGAGCAGAAGGATGCCGCTAACCGCAATAAATGTGAGGAAGGTTACAGTCACAGATATTCGTGATCTCCGAGCAAAACCGGTTGAACGATGGAGTGGCTGCCTCTGAGAAAAATGGTACCTCAAGTCTTGTTGGCTGCAACAGATGAATTATGGTCGTTCCTGATTGGAAATGCATGGAACATTCAGACTAGGGCTGCGATCTTAAGGTCGTCAGGAGAACAAACGAACACTGAAAGAAAAACAAAATGAACGCCCAGACGTTATGCTAGATATCATTTATATGCCAGCGCAGTCAGTCATGGTGGTGGCGGCGAGGGGATTGTTTGTTTTGTTTTGTTTTTTGAAATATAGCAGCCCATCACCCAACTCCTGCCCGGTGTCCTAGCAACAGGAAATATTGTCGCCTTTTCATTTCCAGAACCCTTGGAAAAAGAGTTCTTACTGTAGAGAGAGAGAGACAGAGATGTCTGTGTAACAAACCCTAGTATTGCATTAAGCCCCGGAGCCAGTGAGGCTTAAAGGTATGCCTGATCAAGAGGCCTGAGGGTCCCTTTCACTATCCCCCCACCTCTCCCTCTCCCTCTTTCTCTTTCATGCACACATTTCCCGCTATGCTGCTCACTAAACCCATCTAGGCAGATCCGAGATGGGTTTCTCAGTGTAAGTTAGCCCCAGGGAAAGAGATCTGGTGGAGCACTACATAGCTGGCTTTTCTTAGGGCCTATTTCCTTTGGAATGGCTAATTTCCCCAACAAGGGGCGGGTTGTAAAGCAAAACCTGACAAGAGAGTGTTGGTGCTCCCTCTCGGAAAACAGTGATCTGCTGAGGTTCTAAAAAGAAAGGGGAAGCGATGTGTTTAGACAGGTGTTCTATTTTTGAAAAAAAGAAGGTGACTCGCCTCTTGCAAACCCCTTGGAAGGGATTATGACAAGATGGGTTTGTCTGGAGACAAAGCCACATCCATGAATTTCCAAGTAACCAAAAACACCCCCCCCCCCCCACACACACACATACATCTATCATTTAAATATTTTTCATTTGCAAGTGTATTTTTGGCATGGGATAAGAAAGACATTTCCATTGTCCTGGAATTTATTTGAAATTCATGCTGTATTCTATCATATTTAAAGAGTGTTTGTTAGCAACATGGACTGTGTTTTGGAACAAATCTAAACCTACCTATTCTTACCTGCATGTTTTTTAAAATTACCCTGAAAAACTGTCGGAGGCTGATGAGGGAGAGTAAAAAATCTCCTGCGCTGCAGGTGATGACTAGTATTATAGCCCTTTTCGCCCTGTCCCCACTACTGTGTTTGGTCTGACATGTAAATACAAAAGTTTGATTTCTTCCTTCCCTTTTACAAGAAGACCCATGACAGATGTTTTTCTCTTTCAGGGGAGAAGCCTTTTAAGTGCGAGTTTGATGGCTGCGACAGGAAGTTCGCCAATAGCAGTGACAGAAAGAAACACTCGCATGTCCATACCAGTGACAAGCCATACTTCTGCAAAGTTAGAGGCTGTGACAAGTCCTATACACACCCAAGCTCCTTGCGCAAGCACATGAAGATCCATTGCAAATCCCCTCCACCTTCTCCTACCCCAGGATCTCATGGCTACCAGCCCACAGGGACACCATTGGGTGCCCCGTTGTCCCCTCTCCAGGACTCCGGTAGGGGCCGTCCTGCCAACCTTTCTCCTCAGGTTACCAATCTTAATGAATGGTACGTCTGCCAGGCTAGCGGGGCACCCAATCACCTCCATACACCATCTAGTAATGACACATCTTCTGAGGAGGAAGAGGAGGAGGAAGAGACTTATAGGAACTCTGAGACAAGAACTATTCATTAGGAGAGAGGGAGAGGGAGAGGGAGCTGTTGGATGGCACTTGGCTGCCATCTTGGTTAACTCTGACTATTTATTCAGTATATGAAACCCTATGGTGTTTGTACTTGTAACTAATTTAATTAAGACATTGGACTTGCCTCTTTTTTTAATTTTATTAAAAAATGAAAAAGAAGAATCTTTTTCATGAAGAAGAAGAATCTTTTAGAAACCCATCCACATGGACAGCAACAGTGATACAGCCCTTATATTTTCTTTTCCCCACCTCTAAGGAAGACACCAGGAGAGTTCTTCTGTGTGTTGCTTAATCTGCAACATAGGTATTGTCGATTGGATACATTCATTAAATTGGTTTCCCAAAGTAAAAGCTGGATTGTGGCTTATGAATGTCAGTGGGGAGCTGGTAGTCTTTCTCTGTGCCAGACGTAGGCTGTCCAAGCTTGCCCACCTATTTTGAAAGGTATATTCCCCTAGGCCTCTGTCCCACAATTGTTACCTTTGGAACTTCTCTCTCTCTCTCTCTCTCTTTCTCTCTTTCTCTCTTTCCCAGAATCTCAAAACCAAGTGCCAAAAGTTAGCCTTTGGGATTACATTTCCTATCATATACTAAAAAATAAAGTCCAGATTTTCTCCATTCCTAGCCTTCAGAATGCGTCCTTATAAATCAATACTAAATACATTTGCTTACATGGAAGACTGAGCCATTGTTTTAAATGGAAGTCACTTCCTGCTAAATAAACTTGGGTGGGGAGTAACAGGCTCCTTGAGCAGGAGTTCACAAACACTGTTGAATAGTTTTGTTGAGGTTTCTTTTGCCCACCTCAACAAGTAGTCCTAAACATGTTTATTCAGAATAAAGTTTGACTGCAGCCTCCCTTCTCAGTTCCTTTCATCTTTCTCATATATGTATTTTAAAACTTTCTACACTTGTAAGTGTGAAACTGGGGAGAAACAGAAACAGCCAGTTACATCTCAATACAAATGCTGCAATTTAAAAAAAATGTATTCCACAAATCCTGAATCCTTTTGTTCCAATACTTGTAGTCTTACATACTTATGAGTGTCTTACCAGGATTGATGCATTGGCTTGCCATTTCATGGCTAAATGCACAGTTTTGTCTTTATATGGTACGTAGCAGAGACCACAAGAATCTGGACATACTTTCTTGTGAAGCAGTCACATTGAATCAGAGTAAATTGGATTTATAGGTAAACAGTATTTGGGACTGAAGCCCAGCCTATAATGTTAGGTCAAAAGTGCTATGAACTTCACAGCTGCTATGTCAAAGTCTCCCTACTGAAAGAGTGAACAATACTAGAGTGACACATTTTCTGGAAAAAAAAAATTGCTAGTCAGCTTTACACCTGTAATGTGTAAAAAAGACTGTTAAAATTACTTCTGTATTTTCCCCCAGCTTCTGAAATCTTGTTCATATGCACTGTAACAATGACCAAAGTGTATTAAGGGTTTGTTTTTGTTTTTATAAAGGAAAGCCAGTTGTCATAAATATATAAAAGGAGAAGTGTAGAGTGGGGGAATGCCGAGTAGATTACCTTTGGCCTTACTACCCACCTGTTAAAGTGAGAGGTCATAGAGAATGATGGCAAATTTTGATGCAGTTGGTACCACACGTTTCACATGCAAAGTAACCAACACCCTAAAGATAATCTGAAGAGCACTGATTTATACTCAGAGACCACTGAATAAGTATCCGGTCACCTACCCATTCCTAGGGTTTGTAGAAATGTATGCAGATTATTTTATTTTAGTTTTTGTTTGGTGTCTGTATTGTGATATGTAGTCTTGCTATTGTTAAAAACTGTATGTGGAAGTGATTTATTTTGTACAGCTGAATTAATTTATTTTTTTATTTTTAGATCTCATATCCCCCTCCCCGTTCTTTTTTCTCTTTGAAGAGTACAGAACACACACCAAAGAAGAATATTATTAATTTTGGTGATAGGTTGTCTATAATTCTGTGGTTGTTTGGGAGGGAAAGTCATTTATATTTTTCAAGTTACTTGAATGAATAACGTAATGTGAAAAACAGGTCCTTCCTGCATGTCTCCTGTGCAGTGTGTTGGTGATTCAATATAGTTTATAGAGATATTTGTTTCTTAGTACAGTGCATGGTGCTGTCCATTTGGAAGCCTTTAAATGTCCTGGTCATATTGTTATATGAAGACAAAAAAAAGGGCATTCTTTTTAATATCTATATCGATAAATATATAAATGAGAACTTGAATACAAACCACTTTTTAATTATTTTCTTTCTTCTTTGAAACCAATTCAGATAATAATAATAAAAGTTACAGTGGAGTAAAACATGGATTTTTTTAAAGGATAATTTATGGGTCTGTGATCTTTTGTTTTAGAAATATTTCTGATTTTAAAATAATTGATTAATTTATACATTTTATTCTTCCCTCTCCCCACAAAATAGATTGCACTATCCATTATACACCCTTCTGGTTTTTTTTTTTTAAATGTGAAATTAACCCCTTCAAGGAAAAACATTTACTGGAGAGCAAATGGTTTGAACAGACTTACATCCAAATATATTTGTTTATAATTTGGGAGTGCCAGGAGTAACATATTGTTTGTCTACTGTGCTACAGCTTTTCTCACTTATTTTAAAAACATACAATACCTCCATATCTGTAAACCTGGTCATACAAAAGCAAGAATGGTTAAGGTAAAATAAAAATATTATTCTTATACCAAATGTGTGAATTACTGTGTATATGTGGAAGAAATCAAAAAGACAAATGGAACCTCATCCTTTTTGCTGTAACAGAAAGGACTGTGGATTAGGCGAATGCGGGTGCAATAGTTTTCACCTGCTTGGATTAAAAAAGAAATAATTTAGTATAGAAGTAGAAAACTATTTTCAAGGTCTGTCTCCATGCTAGTATGACAAAAGAGGCTCAGATACGATTTAATCTTACCCATGAGTGTGTGACAAAGTTTATACACTGTGTCTGTTAGAAGTGCACGTGAGCACTAGAAAGAGTGGGCTAAGCTACGGTTCTCTGTAGTGTCTTATGTACACAGGCAGAATTACATAAGAAAGGTATTTTCTACAACTACTGTATGTCAATCTCTATGAATTTAAGTAAAGGTAAAACTAATAACAGTTCCTGTTTTGACTCCTGAACGTGATACAGGAAGGAAGCCAGGTAGTAAGTACAGTGATAAATCCTCTCAAAAGAGTGTCTTAATACGTTGACACTCCAGATTTGGTCCATCTGCCAAAGCGCCTGGCATCTTAAGGAGTGCTTCGTGAGCAGAGGCAGGCGGCTGAGTCAGACCATTGGCTCATTCTAGCCCAGGAATCGAAGCTACCAACATGACTTTGACCCAACTCCGGGAGGCAGTGGAAGACAGGAGGGCCTGGCGTGCTCTGGTCCATGGGGTCATGAAGAGTCGGACACGACTTAACGACTAAACAACAACAACAAAGCCCAGAAATGCCAGCTCTGGCTGGCAGCAGCTCGCCAGCGTTGTAAAGATTCTCTTTCCTCGCCCTGCTTTCGAGACAGTTGGTGGTCTTCCCTCTCATCTACGACAAAGAGGCTTGATCGTGCTTCTCAAATCAGACGAGATCGGGTTTGCTCAGGGCCGTTATGCATCGCTCCTGTAGTCTTTCTAACAAAGACAAAGAGATAGCAGTGATAGACGTTGTGCATACTAGTTTGCGTTTCAAAGTGGGAGGTCTAAGTATCTAAATAATCTATTGTACTACAATGCTGTCAAAGCAGACTGGATAAGTGTAAGAACGATTACGGAAGCAGCGGACTCCAGATCGGGAAAAATATGACTTTTGGGGAACAGATGTTTCTTGTCGCACACGCAGACACACTATAAGATGCAAAGTGTGTGTGGGAAGTCTGCTGAAGCAACGCAAGCCTCCCCCCCCCCCCCCCCCACGTTTGAATCCCGGCAATGCCGCCATCGCTTTCCCTCGTTCTCCGCTTATGCCACTTCCTAAATACCAGAGCCGGGTCCACGCCTCAGCGTCATCTCCCCAAGCAAACGGGTTGCTCTGCTCTGGGACTCACCCCAGTTAAACGCCCCGAAAGGGAAACAGGTTGCAAAGAGTGCTTTCAAGGAAGATGAAGAATGAGGGCCATTCCGGGCTGGAGACGGGGAGGGGGCCGTGATGGGTGGAGTCGGGGGAGACGTGAGAGGAGATGAGCCCTTCAGTCCGGGGGGGGTGGGGGTGGGGAGCGGTGCGGTGGCGACGTGAGGTGGGAGTGAAGGCCCTGCGGCTCTTAAGTGGAGTTTCTGGTGTAAAAGAGGGCGACACCCAGCCCTGCCCCCTCGGCATGAATCATTCATGGGAAATATATCAAAGGTAAAAGATAGCTGACAACGAGGAGCCCACCGCACGTCACACACACCCCCCCCCCCCCTTGTTTGCGGCTTTCGAGCCCCGGCATCTCCCTCTGCCCGCGCTCCCTCCCCATCGTATTGAAATTGACCAGGGCGCGTCTTGCCCCACTTCAAAGTAATTTGGGCCAGAACGGAAGGCTCGGCGCTTGGACAATCTTCATGGTGCGTTAAGATTTCTATGGCAATTGGCAAGCAAGACTTTTCCCATCTGAATCTGGCTCAAAGGAAAAGCCACTTACTGACACGAGGTTGGCCATCTTCAAAGACTTCATCTCTCCTAGGCAGGGGGAGAAAAGCGCTCGGAGACAAACGAGACTTAAATCAGCCGTGATCTACTTTTGTCTTAGTTACCGGTCGGGGATGCGTGTGTGTTTGGAAGCGGGGGGAGGGTTGGATTTTAGGGGACGGGGTGGAGGGGCCTACATAAAGCGTGAAGTTAACGGTTGTGATCTCCCAGGGACTTAGAGTAGTTTGTCGTTTCTCCGTGTGGTGTGATTACCAAAAATTGTTTTCCTTTTAAGGGACGGCAGCGAGCGAAGAACCGCGCCTGAAGCCTGAGAGAAGACGGAGCAAAGTGGCAGTCTGA
The DNA here is from genome assembly GCA_037013535.1 of Intellagama lesueurii. Classification (NCBI taxonomy): domain Eukaryota; kingdom Metazoa; phylum Chordata; class Lepidosauria; order Squamata; family Agamidae; genus Intellagama; species Intellagama lesueurii. The sequence goes on from JBAJHW010000003.1 coordinate 107,148,488, forward strand.
CATTTCACCTAGGGCGACGCGAACGCGTGTATCTACTTAGGCGCCACCGATTGCCCGGGCACTTACCTCCAAGTAAGGCTCGGACTGGTTCACCTGCTTACTTGAAATGAATCCCGTGGAGTTCAAGGAAACCTGATTCAGGTGCTTAGGAACTGGAGAGGGCTTGGGAGATCCGCCCAGCCCAGCTCTATGGCAGGTGAATAAAGATGGCATAGGAGCTCAGTTGAGCTCTAGACGCGTATGCCATGTAGATACCCCACAGACTAATATTTTTCTATGTAAAACTACAGCATCCACTGATTTGCTGTGTCAATAGGCCGTCCTAAATGTAGCGCCCCAGAACTTTATCACGCACAAAACGTTTTTAGGACGTTCTATTCGAAGCACAAAAATATGGTAATAGACATGCACGTGAGGCTTAGTTCTTGCACGGCGGTTCCAGGGGTATTTTGCACCTAGCTTATTCAGGTAGAAAACTTAAACTTTGTTGCTTGGTCCCTGATGGCTTAGAATCGAATATGTGAATGAACCCAGCAGAAGACAAATGAGTTTTAAGTAATAGGAAGCCTCTCTCTTCTTTGTTTTTTAGCGTCTCTGATGACACTCATGGAAGCTGTTTGCTGATCCATCAGGTGAAAAATTGAGCGGAGGAGAGGTTGCCCATTACAAGATAAGAAAGAGGTTGGGTGCACAGACGTATACACCTGAGGGGTTGCATAAACGAGTGGAATGATTTTTAACTAATGCAGGGAGTAGGATGGGGAGAATACTTCCCGTTTTCTTGATCATTAAGACCTATGGGAAAGTATAGGAGAGTCTGACAAAGTATAATCATATGCTGTCAAGTGAATTCTTACTTATGGTGACTCTTTCTGGGATTTTCTAGGTAGAGAGTACTCAAAGGTGGTTTACCATTCCCTTCTTCTGGGGGCATCCTGGGACTGTGCAGCTTGCCCAAGGCCTCACTGGCTGGCTTTACTCTCAGGAGGCACAATGAGGAACTGAACTCCAAACCACTGGCCAGATACTTAAACCACTGTGCTATCCAGCCAGCTGAAAAAGTAGAGAAGAATTTTAAACATTCATTACAGTATTCGTTCTGGCATCAGAACAGTAACTAGTTAACAATATTGCAGGTTCTCAAAAGTGACTTATCTGGCATTTCTGAGGGCTGCAGTCTACTAGCCTGTGTTGCAATGCACCTTATCCTCCCGTCTACCTCCTTGTTTCTTCAGCTTCTGAATGATGGGGTGGATGCAGCAACACAGCATCAGTCAGTACTTGAATCAGGTTATGGCCTTTCAGTATGAGAGTCACGGTGGTGTAGTTGGTAGAGTGACAGATTTAGACTCAGGTAACCTGCGTTCAAACCCCCACTTGGGCATGGAAACTCACATTGGGGTCTGTGGCACTGACAAAACCACTCCTTAGATATCTAACACACCTTGAAAACCCTATTAAATAATAATCATGTGCCATCAAGTAAGTTCTGACTTATGGCAACCATTTTCAGAGTTTTCCACCTAGACAATAGAAGTGGTTTTCCATTCCCTTCTTTTGAGGGCACCCTTGGACTGTGCAGCTTGCTCAAAGCTACACAGGTTGGCTCTACTCATACGAGGCACAGTGTGGAATCAAACTCCCTGTGCATCTAGTGCTGGAGCTAAATGACTCTAGTGACACAGAGATCTCAGTGATCCTGATGTTCCACTGCCTTAAAGAACTTGTGTATATCACCTTGTATTCAGCACACACTGTTGTACAGTTCAGAATAACATGAGGTCTGGTTGTTAAGCCAATGGAAATGTTCCGGACCACCAATGGATGTACAGAAAGACAGGCAAACAGTGTTTCTTTCACCTGTCATCTAATCTACCACCTACAACCCCAGTCCTAAACACTTTCCCTCAAGTTAAATTGATTTGAATGCACTTTTAACCATAGTAGGGACAGAGTGGAGGGACTCTGGGAGTAAAAAGTCTGAGATTCAGAGCTGAGCAACAATACATACAGTCCTATAAGACTTGAGAGAGCTGCAGAGGGGGTTGTCTATATGGAAGAACCTATAGTGTTCATATACATATAAGGCAAACACACAGAGAGATATATGCCTATATATATCTACTATGTGTGTGTTAGTAAGTATAAGTAGGCAGGTGGCCAACTAAGATGGGTAGATGGATGCAAGGATGATGGGAGAGACAAATGTGGTGGATGAGTATAAATACTGATACAAATTTTCTGCATGGGCAGTAGTATTAGCAGGAGGCTACCAGCTACCTTTGTCTTGATTGTGCTAAAATCATTTAGGCTGTACAATGCATTGCGCTCTCTCGTTCGCTCTGGCTCTCGCTCTTTCTCTCACACACAGTTTCTTCATTCATGCATACACATCACTGGGGTGGGGGAGCAGCCTTGTTAGTCTGTTTCTACAAGATCAAGGAAGAATTGTTGGGCCCCCTTGAAGAGTAGTTCTTTGGTATGAGCTTTCATGGACTTCAGTCCACTTTTTCAGATGCTAAAGTCCACCCAAGTTTATGCCAAATAAAACTTGCTGGTCTTTAGGGGACTCCTGCACTCTTTGTCGTTCTCATTTGAAGTCCTTAGGATTGATTACCACATGCGGGAAGACTGGCAACTGAACGTACCAGCCTTTGGAAAACCATCAGTGGATTCCGGGAGGTATGTTCACCTTGTTGTTGCCACCCTGTGCATGTGTGGGCAGGAGTCCGAAGACAGAAAGGGGATTGCACATGCTTTGGGGTGCGGCCTGTCCTTATCAGCCTTCCCCAACCTAGTGCCAGCCAGGCGTTGGATACCTGCACATCATTTCAGCCACTGCACCCATGCTGGCTAGGATGATTGGATTTGCACTCCAATACATCTCGAGACCGCCAGGTTGGTGAATGCAGGTCTGCATAATGTAGGCACAGATGGATAGGTAACGTGTATTTCTCCTGCATGTGGGTACATAAACACAGGTGCATTGTGACGGCACAGACAGACACTCAAAATGCAGCAAGTAATAGGTACAGGAAAAGAGGGATAAATATGCGTGGGCATTTAACTGGTATAACCGTAATAGGCAGACAGACTTCACATAAATATTCGTCGCCCTGGTCTTTTCGTTCTCTCTCCCCTAAAAGAGCTATGCCTTTCCCGCTCGGCCCCCGAGCTTCCTTTCCCACCTCCTCCCGCCGCCCCCCCCCCCCCAGCCTTGTTCTCCCTTTACTATCCCAGTAGCACCCAACTCTCTTGGGCAAAGCAAAGAGGTCCCTCTCTTTTGAGCCTCCTCGGGAGACTCTGGAAGTGCAGCCCTCGCTCCTCCTCCTCCTCCTCCTCCTCGCCCCCCCCCGCCCCGCCCGAAGCTCAAAGGCGGGTCCCACCAGCGTGGACGGGGCGAGCATCGGCAGGGCGAGGCGCCGATTCGCGACACCCCATTAAGATACAGTCGCGGTGCCCTCGCGTTTCACGGCCTGTTAGCTCCGTCAATTGGCGCTTCCTTATAACTTCGCTGGGTACCCGCTTAAGAGACAGGGAAGGAGGCAGGGGGATCTTTCCCGACGCCCCCTTCCCAAAATCTACCCCCTTCCCTCTAAAAAAAAAGACCCCTAGTCTGGTTAAGCAGTAAATAAAACAAGATCAACCCATTTCTTTCCATTCCCCACCTCCAATCTCTCTCCTCCACTTAGAAAAAAAAAAAAAAAACCTAGCCTGGTTAATCAATAACGAAAACGAAATTGAATCTCGTCCCTGTTCTTCCTCTTCCTCCTCCTCTTCCTCCCCTTCCTCCTGGCCCTTTTATTGGCCAGCGATGGTTCTTTGTTTATTTCATGCCAAGTCGGGGTGAATGGCGCAAAACAAACACCAGGAAAAATCACCAAACAGATGATTCCGTCCCCCGAGTGAAGTGGGGAAGAGGGGAGGACAAGAAAAGGAGAAAAAAAAAAAAAAGACCGGACTTCATTAAAAAGGAAAAGAAAGAAACAGGGTGTGTGTGTTTTTGTGTGTGTGTGCGTGTGTCTGAGAGAGAGAGAGAGAGAAAGAGAGAGAGAGAGAGAGAAAAGCGCGCAAGGCGGCGGAGGCGGAGGCCGGGCTGCAGCGCTCAAGGAGAGAAAGCCTTTGAAGTGGGCCTTATTATGGCCGGCATACTTGGAGGTTGCCCTAACGACGCGGCTGAAAGGAAAGCGCTCGCCTTTGTCCCCGATTTGTTCTCCTTTGCTGGGTTGCCCGCAGAAATGACTGGCGTGGGGGTTGCCTCCGAGGTGCAGCCTGCGAAGCACCAACTTCCAGCTCAGACTTCCAGGCGCCGCTCTCCTGAGGACAGATTGGGAAGGGCGGGGGACGAGGAGAGCAAACGGGGTGGGGGGGGGGGAGAGAAGGGAAGGGTAAGACAGGATCGGAGGAGGAGGAATGCATCCCCACCCCACCCCAAAGCAGTCCTTCAGCTGTTACTCTCTTTTGGGGTGCAGCGGGGCAAGACGGTCAGCAGATCATATGCCAGCCTCTCACCCGCACTAGGGCAAACTCATTTCTTTTTCTTCATCCTCTTCTCCTCCGCAACCCAGGCTCTACCTCTTATCTTCTGTTATTATGAAGGACACCGTTTAGCTGCATCAAGACACCGAGGTACGGATAAGTCTCTGTTAATCGGATGGATTCCATCAGTGTTTGTGGGTCCCTCCCCATGCACACGGTGTCCCATTCCTGTGAAAGGTCCCTAAACAGGGCATGAAGACATTGGCTTTTCCCTGTTAGAGAAGCCAGAAACTACCTCATATTAAATAATGTTTCACATTTTAAACATGCAGATATCTTAAAAGTCAACGTTACACACCTACAGAGCTCTCATTCTATTCTATACCGTGTATTCCCTGCAGTTGGACATACACTGAGAGTTTTCCACTTGAGTTTCGCATGTTATTGAAGCTTTTTGCTGTTTGGGCTCTATAGTGTGCCAAATGGAAGATTTCCATTCGTATTCATCTCCTTCACTGGCTGGCCTGCTCTGACACCCCCATCCCTTGCTTCTAGTCTACATATTTACACTTCTTCCTTCCTTCCTTCCTTCCTTCCTTCCTTCCTTCCTTCCTTCCTTCCTTCCTTCCTTCCTTCCTTCCTTCCTTCCTTCCTTCCTTCCTAGGGCAGGTCCAATACATTCTACTGCTTGAAGTGAAGCAGCAAATGGTGCCTGCTCCAGCCAAGGTGCATATTACCAAAGGACAGTCAATTTTAATACCTGAAGCAGATAATTCTACAAACATCACTTCCCTTCCCTGGCAGCAGAAGACAGCAATCTATATTTCCTGTCCTTTCCTAACATCCCAAATCAGCTGCCTGAGATATCTATCGCTTTCAGCCTGAAGGATAGACATGGCTCTTGGAAATCCTTTTCATCTGAGATGTTCAACACCTATTTAAACGGAATCCTTTGCCAAGCAAAGTTTTTGCACTGGGAAGCAGAACTTGCAAACTTTGAGCGAGTTGATCCATATACAGGAAAATTAGTTTTCCTCTTGCAAGGGTCAGCATACTCACTCTGAGCCACTACTAACAATTCTGGAGCCATTGTGTCGTGGACTGGACACTCATATGTAAGTGCTCTGTTGAGGTATTAATGCTCCTTACAGTCAGGCTTCATTTGGTCAGCTCTAGGCAGATGCGTAGATGGATTATTTATGAATGCCTCCTATCTTCCCCATACATAAAACCTCTATATTCTATCCATCCTCTGCCCCTGATCATTGAGACTGAGTAGGAAGCAGGCAGGGTTTTTTTTTTAATCTCTCTCTCTCTCTCAAACAATTCCACCCTCCAGGTGCCCTCTTCCACCTCTTTTCTCACTTACAGGGTTATCCCTTGATAGGTGGAACATTAAGTGATTACTGCTTGCCTACATAAAAAGACCACAACAAAACAAATGTCCCCAATGCAAGGATTTAATAGCAATACAGACACAAATCAGCAGAAACAGTTAATCTTGGTGATGCTTTTAAGACATTTTGGGCTCCATCTGTAACAGTTCTTTAGCCTTCCTCTGCAGTAAATTGTGTGTTATTTATGTTATTTATTGCTTGCACGTACACATCGGTTTTCCTCCAGTGAGCCCAAAGTGGGCTCCCCTTCTTCGTAACTTTTACCCCTGTTACAACTCTGTCAGGCTACCCAGCAGAGATTTGAACCTGTATGTACTTGTAGCCCAACATTCTCAACATGACACCACAGTGGCAAAATCCTGTTGCACAGTTACGCAAAAGGTGTAACTTTTGGAAGTGAAAGAAATCTCTGTACACATTATCTGTTGCATGCTGTTCCACTCAGGGTGGAAAAGACCATGCCTACAGAGATTTCTTTACCTATGGCAATTTGCTTCCAAAAGTTACATTTTTTGCATAACTGTGCAACTGGATTTCAGCCAGCCACTCTCTTTGAATTCGTTTTCTCCAACATGGGGAAAGCCAGCTCTTAAGATTTTGTTTCCTACATTGCTGTTAGTCCTCTTTCTCTTGTAAGCTCCCAGAGTTGCCTTTTTGCTGCCTAAAGAAGATCAGCAAATGCTTGCCATCCCAAATCATCTGGTGGAAGCTAGCCTATGTGAAGCTGAAAATGTCATGGGTCTCCTTCACTTCCCTGGCACTAAAGATACAATAAAAATGAATTCAGAAAGATACAATGCGCTGCTCTTTAATGACATACGGAGGTCTAAATCTTCTTGCTAGTCTCCACTACAGTAGAATAATCTGAATCAGCTTCTGACGGGTGTGTTAAGACCTAATGTAAATTAAACGGATTCTTTAGGTCTTCTGTCGATGGGGCTAGCAATTGGATTCAGGCCAAAACATGCCACCTGAGGCTACAGTCTTCACTCTACCTCATGACAGGGCTGGCTTTGCCCGCACTCCATGATTCACTATTCCTGCTCAGGGAACACTTTCATGGAGATGGCATCTGATAGGTCTTCTCAAGTGGCCAATGCCTATTAGCATGCATGCACACGTAACTTGATCTCAAAAGAACATGGAGGGACCAGAGGTTCAATCTCTTCTTTGATGTTAGGATCAACCAGACACACCTCCAGGACTTATCCCCCATCATCAGCCGTCGCCTTTGGACTGTAAAAATCTCGCCCACAAACTGCTCCCTCCCCCTCCCACCCCCCGTTCCTTCAAAGCGCAGTGTTCCCGTTTGCTTTGGAGGCTGCGCCTGTTAGCGGCGCCTTGACAGGGCCAGTGTTCGCAAGAGTTATAAGCCTCGGCCCTGCTCGCCTTGGCTCCCCTCCCCTCCTCCGGCCGGCTGGGGCTTGACACCCCCAAGCACAAGACACCTTGGGAGCTGCCGTCGCCTCAAAAGGCCTCTCTCTCCTCTCTTGGGCACCGTGGAAAAAGAATGGGCTCGCGGAGAAAGCAGCACCAGTTGAGCTTTCGCCCAGCAGCGCCGGAGCCTTATAAATACTCCGTGACACACCAGCCAGAGGTGGGAGGGGCGCGACCATGGGGGAGAGGGTCTGGCCGCGCGGCCTCCGAAGCCGCCCCCCTCCCCCCCTCCCTCCTCCAACTTCTTTCAAGGGGCTGTTAATTAAGGCTGCTCCGGCTCCCGCTCGCCTGCCTTTGTCTCCGCTCCATAGTTCTCCAGAAAGCCCTGCGCCCCACAGTCCTCAGGCCGGCGGCGGTGGGGTGGCGGAGTGTGGGGAGGAACGGAGGGAGAGAAGGAGCTGTGGCGGCGGGGCGGGGCGGGGCGGGGCGGGACGGGGGGGGGGAAGTAGTGCGGAGGCTTGAGTGGAACAGAAGTGTCACTTACAGTTTTCAAGCTACCGAGAAACGGGATTTAAAGTACAAAAAAGCCAAAACCACCAAGGCAAATATAAAGTGATCAAACGCCATTTCAGCGAAGAGACCAAGAGCCTAGAGGAAGGAGGGGGAAGGGTTTGTTTTTTTTTGGGGGGGGGAGTGTTCTTAGAAGGGGGCGCCAAAGAGGGCCCTTGAAGCAGGATGCATCAGGCCCGGGCGAAGGACAAAAGGGTGTGTTTGCACCGTTTCAAGAGGCTTGTGTTGGGCAAACAACAGGCACGCGGACTCGTCAAATTAGCAAGCCTCCGTTCCGAGCAGGGACAGACGCCGGGAAGCCTCGCTCCCAAAATAAACCCCGTTTGTGTTCGGGGGAGAGGCCTGCTTGATTGAAGAAGATAATTCAACGCCACCTTCTGTCCAGGTGTAACTTAGGCGGGTGGCCTCTGGACTCCTGGGATCGTGAGAACGCGGCAGATAGTAGAACTAATGTCTCAGGTGTTCCTGGAAACCAGGAAATCGTGCGTTAGTAAAGGAGAAGTGCGTATACTCCTAAACATGGACAGCACTACTCTGGGCCAGGTGAGGTGGAAGGAGAAAGGAAACGGTAGAAGGGATGCCCCAGGCGACTTGGTCACTGTTGGGGGCGGGAATAGGATTGAGTAGAGCAATCCTGTGTGCACAAGCACCCAGAAGTAAATCACGCAGAGTTCAGGTCTTTCTGCATGTTAGTGACTGTAGGAGTGAAGCCTCCCTTAACCGTGACGATTACATCACTTTTCCGGAAAGAATAATGGTGAGTGAGTGGGAGACACATCCAGGGAAGGGATCTGAAACATAAAGCAATAATAACTCAGCAGCACTAGCAAGAGTACTGTTTGTTTCTTCCTTATATTTACATAGCTCAAGGCAATGTACCTGGTCCTCCTGACTATATTTTGCAGCAAAAATGACATTTAGCACATGTGAGGCTTTAGGGTCCTCAGAGAGCTTCAAAAACATTATCCCTTGTAAGTCCTAACCACCATCCTGTAAGGTAGGCTAATGTTAGGACCTTGAAGTTGTCAATTGGCCTGCCTAGCTTCTCCATTCTGCCCATAGCAAAAGTGGAATCTGAGCTAAAAACATGCCAGTTGCAGACCTGCACTGTCAGGTAGGTGGAAGGGCCTTAAATTCAGCTTCGCTTATAAATAAGCATACAGAAGTTCTTGCAGCAGGAATCACTAACAGATGAAACCACTTGTCTTGGAGAGACATTAAAGAACGCCAGAACTCATGCTTGTGCAATATTTTATTATTCATTCTCTTGTTTTGACAGAGAGGGTATAGCTTTTCCGTTTTGTACTTCCAATTACATAGTCTGTTTGATTTATAGACTGGCCATCTGGTGATGTCCGTGTTTATAATCATCTGTTTGGCTGCCTCAAGCATGTTGGCTTCACCTAATTCTATGAGTAGTTGTCCTGCTTCATTATCCCTAGATCAAATTCTCCAACAACATTTGGCTCTGCTCTGTTTCCAGTTTTTGTGTTCCAATTATCTATGATACACCTTGTTTTTGGTGTAAGATCAATTTCTTCCTGGATGCTTGCACAGAAGCTTTCATTTTCTTCTTCTTCAGCATCTGTAGCTGCAGTATAAACTTGAATGTTGATTGTGTTGATAGGTTTTCCAAGACGTCAGATGCATATTATTCACTCACACTTTGAATTATAGGCTAACTGCTTGTGCTACATCTGAACTCAGTATTAGAGCCAGTCCATTTCTTCCAAGTTTGTCATTTCCAGAGTAAAATCCTTTATAGTTACGACTAAGAATGTTTCAATCCACTCCATTTCAGTTTGCTCACGCCATGTACTGTGATGTTTATACATTCAATTTCTTGCTTTACGTTTTCTAGTTTACCTTGATTCATATTTCTCAGGTTCCGTGTTCCAGTTGTAAGTGTTGTGCAGCATCAGACTTTCTTCATTTCTGTGCATGTCAGCCACTATAAGTCCTTTTGGCTTTAATCTTATATGCATCATTAGTGACAGAGCTATTTGTACTTGTCCTTTGCTCTTCCTCAGTAGCTGATTGAATACCTTTTGACCAGAAAGTCTCATCTTCCAGCACAATCTCTTGTTTCATTTCATATTGTCTCATCACAGATTTTTAAAAATGGTTTAATAGGAAAAAACTTTTGGTTTTTTTCCACCACCAGGAATTCTGCGAACTAGAATGGTAGCTTAAGCAAAGAAATCAAAGTCCTCAGAGGAGTATCAGCATACACATGTGTGCCTTGGCAACTTTCTCTCTGCAGCAATAGCTATTAAGCATGAAGGAGGAAATGGGTAGGAGGAGGTAAGCTTCATGGGAACTGTAAGACATTGGGGGCTGGTAGTTTTTTGAGAGATTCCCTTTACAGAGCCTAATGACCAGAAAGACTACTAGTCCCCTAATGCCTTGCAGTTCTCATGGAACTTAATCTCTCTCATCTATTTCCTTCCTTCATGCTTAATGGCCATCACTGTAGAGAGAAACTTGGAAGGAAAGCACCCATGTGTACACTGAAATTCCTCTGAAGGCTTGAAATTTTGTGGCTAAAGCTACCAGAATTCTAGCTGGTGAAATTCCTGGTGAATTCTAATTTCAGTGGGGAAAAAAACCATGTAACAGTCCTATGCCTATGGTCTACCAGCAATGTCACCTTCAGCTACAGCTGCTACCCAGTAGCTGCCCTCCACCCCATCACTATTGGAACTATCCATTTTCTTCTAGAGATGTGACTTTTTAATCCTGAAGAAGTTGGTTGCATTATAGTCTGGTGTCTCAACTTTGACCATTCCACCTTGGGTGACCTTGCTAGGAATGCAGACTCTTAATTCCTGATAGAAATACTCTTGGCTTCTCTAACACACTCAGGCCCTTTAACCACAATAAGGTGTGCATCCAAGAGCAGGCAGTCCCATTCTACAGAATAGAATTTAGTTTTCCCCTAAGTGACTATTGAATACCACAATCCTGAATGTGTTGACTTGGGAACTCCCATTCGTTTTGATAGAACTGACATTCAACTGAACTATACTCCTAGGCACACTCACCTTGGGAGTAAGTCCTACTGACTGTACCATGGGGATTTCCTCCCAGTGTATTTGCATAGAAAGGGGGGGGGGAATGTAGTAGATAGAGTGTCAGACTAGGACTGAGGAGACCTGGGTTCAAATCTCCATTTGGTCATGGAGGGTGGCAGCAGCAAGCAACTCACATTAGGATCACTATAAATTGGAAGCAACCTGCCAGCACATAATATGATACACACATAACAAAATTTGCATAGGATCAGGGCTCTTGGAGTGCCTTTTGTGGACTCTTAATGTGATACAGCCAACCTCCAATTCTGTTTCATGGTGTTCCTTCAAAAACTCCTCTGAATTTAGCAGAACTTTACTGTAAGTCTGCTTGCTTGATTCCTTCAGAAAAAGCCCACTACTAGGATCAACAGGTTAGGACTTCAGGTTATCAAGACTGGGGCAAATCAAGGGCCCCCACTCTGCAGGAGGGTCTTCAAATGCGTACTACATTTTCAAGGAAATGAACAGTAAAACATATCGCCCTCTTAAACTGCCTTCCCCATTCTGGTGTATCCTTGGGATTACAACTCCTATCATCACTGAACACTGGCCACACTAGCTGCTTTGCATGGGGACATTTGGAGAAGAGTCAGCTTGGGGAAGACCTGCTCTAAAGACAGGAAGGCAGTGAGGGGAACCCCGGAAAGCACAGCACGCACACGCAAGGGAGTCCTGGCAAACCCCCGAAAGTTGATCAACTAGTATTTATTTAATCAGGCTGAAGAGGGAGGAGAGAAAGAGAAGCACGTGCTTCAAATTGACGTCTGACAGACGCTAGACTTCGGGGGCAAGCTCCAGTCGGACTTTACTTCCGAGTAAGAGTGTCCGTGGCTGCGCTCCTCTTGGCTTGGAGGAAGCCGAGAGGCTGAACACGTGTCTTTTCGGCCGGATCGCGCGCCTTGCGGGTCGCGGAAAGCAAAGGGTGCGGAATCCAGGCGGCCCCTCTAAACGTGTCCGATGGAGCGGAAGGGGGAGAGGGGAGGGTCAGCAGAGGGCAAAGGGCAGGGTTTGATCACTTCTCGGGGTAAGTACCAGAGGCTGAAAGGCACATGTCAATCAGCGCTCTCCCTGAGCTAAACAAATACAAACAGATGATGGTAAATCTCGAGGACTTTCCTTTCTTCCTCTCTGACTCTCCTTTTCACCCCCACAAAGAGGAAAGATATTGATTGTCAAGAGAAAGGGCACGGCAGGGTCTTGCCGTCTCTCCCAAGGCCTCGGCTTCTCAAGGCAGGGAAACCACTCCGGCCTGAGCGATTGTGTGTTTGTACGTGGGTGCGTGCGTTGCGCTGGGCGGGTTGCACGTAGGGACGACATGAAGGGGCAGGCCTTCCCTGGTCTTGTGTCTCTGCTCCATCAGAAAAGCATTGCATTTTTAAAAATGTATATATTGTGCAATTTGCTTTTAAAGGATCGCCAGCCTGCGAATAAGGACGGCGACAGCTTCACTGGGTCGGGAAGCACAAAGAGCAGGCGAGCCGGGCTAATCCCCAGACAGCGCCCTCCGGGGAAGTTGCAGGAGAAATTCGCAGGCTGACTTTGCAGCGCTTGTGAAACTTTTGTGTACTACAAAGTAAGCGCTGCCTGTGTGTGCGTGCGTGCGTGCGTGTTTTTTCTCCCCTCCCCCTTCTTCACACCGTCCCAGACCTTTTGGAAGAGTGTCCCAGGGAAGAGGGGCTCCCTCTCCCCACCCCCACCCCCACCCCCGGCTCAGACTATTTCCCAGGCAACCTGCCAAAGTCCCAGGCCCGCGTCCGCCTTACCTGCTGCGGTTGCTTCTGCTGCTAGAGTGGAAAGTAAAAGGGGTGGCGGGATGGGGAGCGGGGGTTGTGGTGGGGGGGGGGAGAGAGCGGGCAGCCGCTGGGCTCTCCTTAGAAGGGATTTCAGGAGGGCACGCGAAAGGAGACGCGGGAGCATCGCTCGTGGGAATGCGGCAGGGATGCGGAGCGAGTGAGTTGGGGTTGCGGCGGCACAGGATGGGAGGGCGCTGGACACAGGTTGCTAGGAGATTCCTGGGGCTGGAAACAGTTCTTTCTGTCTGGGTGTTTGTCTTTCTTGCAAGCTGTAAGGTCTGTACAAACCCAAAATAACTTGGAAGACAAAACGCTAGACTTCTTCTCGGGACAGGAAAGAGGGCTCTGAAGGCATTCTGCACATGTTCAGAAGTACCCACTCCAGCGTGGCTTCTTCACCTATTCTGAGCTGAAGCATGGTACCGCTAACAGGTTCGGGGACTTTCTGGCGCAAATCCTGGCGTTGTTGAGGGAGTCCGTTTTTTTTCCAACGGGGATCAGGTTGGGATATTTTCTGGGTCTCCTCCAATGTCTCACTGTGTCTCACGCTGTGACCTTCGGAAAGAGCTTCATTAATCCAATTACCACGCAGCCCATCTAGGGATTAATTCGAGGTAATTAACGAGGGGCAGTTGCGAAGTGCGGGAGGGTCCCCTAAACCCGGGCCCAGCGGGATTGGTGGTGAACTGTTCTTTGATGAGTCGAACAATGAGACATATTCAAGTTTTGTAATGGACGTTTTGGAGGGGTCAAAAGCAATAGTGCAGACAGTGCCATAGCCTGCGCTTTATGATCTTATATCCAGCCCCTCCACACACGTTCAGATGGTGAGTCACATTAATCCTCTTTTTTTAAAACATAGTAAGCCAGAGCTGCTGTTTGGGGGGGGGGGGCCTGGCCCTGGGGTACTCTTTCTTCGAGTAGACCCCCAGAAATTGAGCCTGTCCTGTGGGTACCACTGCTTCGAGAATAGGGGACAAGTGCCCATAAGACAACAGTTAAGACTTTTTGCACCGACCCCAGGATTCCTTTAGTTCACATGAACTCGCATTTATCCGTACTCCACTCCTCCCGCCCAGCTCAAAGAGAGCTCTAAGAAGCCGACTTTGGCTTTATTATCACCTGCATATACCTGCCATTTTCTCATGTCCATGCTTGCACAAAGTAGCTTCTCCCTGAAAACTGTCGATAACTGAAAACGTATTTTCCCCTAGGGTAATCTTTTCAACCGTTTGGCTGGATAGTTCAGTGAGTTAGGTCTCTGGCTGCAGAGGTGGAGAGTTCAATTCCCCGCTGTGCCTCCCAGAAAAGCCAGTCTGTGTGGCCTTGGGCAATCTGCACAGTCCCAGGGTGCCCCCATAAGAAGGCAATAGTAAACCACTTCTGAGCACTCTCTCTAACTAGAAAACCCTGAAATGGGTCACCAGAAATCAGAACTGACATGACAGCACATGAGTATTAATTCTTTCAACACTGAGATAAGGAGTTCTGGACTGAAACTCTCCACAGTCTCCCATGCACCAGTTTGGGCGTTTTGGCCCTTACAGATTGTTCCAACTACTCTTCAGACCATTTTGCGTTCTTCTTAGTCTCGGTAGTAGTTTTTAGAAAGAAAAATCTAGGCGCTTATAGATATGGAAAGGGCTATACAAGTCTTTGAAAAGGACGCTCCGGTGCGAACGGGTTAAAAAAACGAAAAAAAGGCTAACACACAAACCAACTACCACCACAACACAAAGAGATTGAAGGAACATATATTTTAATAAGGGAGGGGGAAATACGGCTTTTACTGAAGGTGGCACTAACCATAATCTGCAGAGACACGATAAACAAGCTTGAGGTTCTGATCCATTAGACGTGGCCCATCACTTAGAATTAACTCTAGTTTAAATGGCTTTCTTCACTTGAATTTTATTTGTGCGATTTTTCAAAAGCGTGGGGGGGGGGGGGGGAGGAGAGGCCAAAAAAACCGAAAGTGGTGAAGGGGAAGAAAGAGTGAAATCGGGAAGAAAAGGAAGGTCAGAAATGCTGATGGACCCCCCGCGAGCAAACGTTCAGATGCGCAGAAGGACGACATGGTAGAAGTTGTAGACTGCACAGGTGCGCCTACAAGGGCGCGTCCTCTGGAAGGCGGGTTACTGTGAGGAGTGTGGGTGTGCGTATTAAATGGTTCTTCCCAGGGTGAAGTGTGAGAAAGTGTGTGAAGAGAACGAGCCAAGGATGCAACCAGTCAGAAAGCCCGTGTCAACCTCCTTGGGTGGCACTAGGCACCGAGCACGCTGCGTGTGTGTCAGCGATCCTAAGCGCACGTCGGCGAGGCCGTAAATTCAGTGGAAATCCATGGGACTGTACCTCGGGGAACCGAGTTCATTCCCGAGCGGGGCTGCGCGAGGCCGGTCTCCGGAAGAGAAAGGAACCGCCGAATCTCTTAGAGCTCCTGTTTCTGGTTGCCCCTCGCCCACCAGTTTCTCCTCAAATACAAAAACTTCTCCCGGGGCCTCTCCGATCTCCACCCCCTGGAAACTAAAGGGCTTCCCCCCTTTTTTTATGAAGACGCTGTAGAAGTAATCACCCCTCCACACCCGAGAAGTCCGGGTAAATCTCAGGCGCCCCACTCCTAATCAAGCGGGAGCCCCCCCCCCTCCAATTTTCCTCCCGAGACAATGTTTTCAGGATTAAGGTGAAGGATCGCGAAATACTCAGTAGGCAACATTCCCATCCCAGAGGTCAACTGCTAGTCGCGCTCGGAGAGATAGCGATGCTGATGATGTAGAGGATTGCTAGGTTTGGATAAAGGTGCAAAGGCGGTTGTCAGCGGTCTGGATAAAAGTCCAGGGAGGGGCCTTCCTCTCTCCGGGGTGTGCCCGTGTTGGAAGGGGTCTCTTTAGCAGCGTACCTTTCTCGCCTTTTCGCCGGTCCATGTGAATTCGCATACTGTATCTGAAAAAGTGGGCTGCAGCCCACGGAAGTTTACGAGACATTAAATGAATGTGAAAGTTGCCGTTGAGTTCTTTGTTGCTTTTTTTTCTCGTGACATACCAATGCATCCACCTCCTTGAAAAAAACAACAGTCGAATTGTACGTGCAGGCGATAGAAGAGATCCCGCCTCCTTCCCCACGTGCGCTTTCAAACCGGGCTGTGAACCCGAGGAGTTCACACGCTATCGAAAAGCGCTCTGACAAAATCTTGTAACTCTAGAGCGATCTTGCTTAGTCTCAAGGAATGACCCCTATTTAAAAAGGAGAGTGGGCTTCGGAATCTAATCAGAACTGCAGAGCCAAGAAAGACAGACAGACAGACATCAGAACTGTAGCAGCCCATAGGTGTGGGTGCTCTGAATGATGGTCTATCTCTTCCACCGCCCCCCATCTCTCATATACACGGGTCGAAGGGAGGAAAGGAAGAGCAGAGAAGTCTAGGGATGACTAAGAGAACAGTTCTGGTGTAAAACATTTAAAAAAAAAAAATGAGGAGAGAAACTAGGTTATTGGATAATCTTTTATTGATCCAACTTTTACCACGGGTATTTATTATGTAAGCAAGATTTCTAATGTTATATGGGGGGAAACTGACAAAAGGGGAACCACGGAGATTTTTAAATGCATTATTAAACCGTACTACTTTGAATGTATTTTGGTGTTGCTTATGTTTTTTAGTATCTCATTTGTCTGATCTTTTATTTAGTATTTGTACACTCACTTTAATATTATATTTAATGATGTAAGCCGCCTTCGGTCCTTTTAAGGAGAAAGGCGGGGTAAAATATGTTAAATAAATAGATAGATACATAAATAAATATTCCTTGGGAAGATTGGTCCCGCCCTCTTTTTCTTCTCTCGTTGAAAGCGAGTGGAACGCTTTGAGCCAGAACTCCGGTGTAGAACCGATCCCCACTATGCAGGGTCGATTTCGCTTCAGCTAGATCCACACTGCGGTGAGAAACAGTTTCCCGCCTCCGTGCGGATCAGCGTAAGGCTGCTATCTCTGAGGTCGGGGGCTCTCTAAAGACGCCTTTGGCTTGCACTTTCGAGGGGGATTCTCCAGTGAGGAACCAACCCCTTCAATTTATAAAACTGGGCAACCTGATGACGAGGGCTTGTCAGGTCTCTGTGTGTGTGTGTCTAGGGCGACATCGAACCGGGGGGGTATCCGGTGTGTGTGTGTGTGTGTGTGTGTGTGTGTGTGTGTGTGTGTGTGTGTGTGTGTGTCTAGGGCGACATCGAACCGGGGGGGGGGGTATCCGAGCAAAGATGGCGCGCGCCTAGTTGTAATCAATGGGCCAGCTCTACTTAGGTCGATCTCAGTCGGTTTTTCAGACAAGATAATGCGGAGTCATTACGCACTTGCGACTGAAAGGTTTTCATGAGCTGAGCCCAGTCGAAATAGCAGAAGCTGTTCCAGAAAAATTCTCAGCAAAACGTCAGAGCTGACTGCATAGACAAGTTGTAGGTGCCTCCTGTAAGTGGCCCCTTTTAAATTGGAGGCCACCCCCGCAGCCCCCCTCCCCCAGATTGCCAAAAGACTCAAATTCGCCGAACGGCTTCCCTTTAAACACCGATTACAGCGCCACCTGCTAAGGGGAGCACCTTCTCCGGATAAACTCTCCTAGCGTTAGTCGCGGGGGTCGGTGGAAGGCTCAGGCACCCGGGGGGGTGCCGCCTCGACTGGAAAGGGGGAAACTTTTAACGGAGTATGGAAGCGCGCAGGCGCGCACCCTGTCTGAAACCGGCGCACACAACGCACACCACCCGAAGCGAGGACACTTTCAGACGCCACGGCTGTTGGCGGAAGGTCCCTTTGCTAGGTTCTGCTAGCACAATCAATAACTCTTCTTAAAGACTGATAAAAACGGGGTCGATCCCATGCACGTTTACTCGGAAATAAGTCCGCTTGATTTTACTCCTTAGTAAGCGTAGCATTATATTTATTTGCGAAGGGTAAGGCCGGGGATGCCGGCCTTACCCCTCGCAAATTTAAGTTATGGAGGGGAAAAAAGAGACTTTTCCCTCTAATCAACGTCATTTAGTTAATGATTGGGAAGGCAGTCTCAAGAACAGTAAGCCCATTCCATGCCCTCTGTGGGGCAGGCACCGTTCTCTCCTCCCAACGAAATCGACGGGGTTGTTCTCCTGATTAAGACCAGGTCGTTCCCTTTTTTTCCTATCCAACTAGGTTTAAAGGTCTTAAAAAACAAAACGGGCGAGAAGGGGAAGCACTCCTCAACTCCGTCATTTCCCAGGTGTTTTTAAAAGACCCAGCCCTTACTCGTGAACAGGCAAAGCCAGTATCCTTCCTTTCTGGACGACGCGGCAGGGGAAACTTTCCCACAACCTGTTTACCCGCAAACCCCACTGAATGGTTAGAGGTGTGGTCGGGCACGTAAATTTCCCTCAAAGCGAGTATACGAGTTCAGGGTTCTGCGTTATGAGGCTACCTGCCAATCGCCTTCAATAACGAGGTCTAAAGAGGTCTAACGTTTTACTGAGAGGCGGAAGGTCTGCGATCCGGTAGGCTGAAAACATCCAAACAACCTACGTGTCCTTCTGTATCACCTGAGGCTCACCTGTTTTACTTAAAGCGATAACCAATAAGATCCCGCAAGAAGCGAAGGGTCATCCAGGCGATTCGGCGCGTTCCCTAGTGTAGGTGAAGAGCCAAACGAGTTCATTCTACACATATAGATCCGTCCTTTCCCCAACCTAGCCTTTTAGATAGTAAAACAGTGTCGGTACTGTTGATCAGATGGGAACAGGATTGAATTTCCAGTTTCTGTTGAGTTACTTTTCCAGCAAAAAATCGCTGGGAGGAAAGGCGGGCGGGCAGGCAGGGGCACCCCTTCCCTAGACACTAAAGGCAGTGATAACCGACCAACAGTGAAACAGTTTTGGCGGGGAAAGGCAGAATCTTTGGTAGTCTTCATCATTTCGCGTTTTGAATGGAATAAATATTTCAGGCGCTACAGATCTACTCGTACCCATTTTCTGTAGCTTTTTCTCTTACTTCCCCCCCCCCCCCAAATTTATTTCCCAACGAGGGCGATCACGATGGAGCGAGGCGAGAAAGGTAGGCTCTGGTCTATCCCGAGTCACGTGTCTCCAAACAACCTGAACGCGACGAAAAGTCGCCCAAGCTTAATGCTGATTTGGGAAAGGTGGAAGAAGAAGAGATTTTAGTGGAAGGCGCTTCGGAAGCACCCGATGAAAATGGGAGAGCGGAGGTCCTGTTTGGAAAAATCTAGTAAGAGTTGTACAGTCTGTCCTAGCTGTTTTTCCCCTACAGGGATATAACATCGATCTCATACGTGCCTGTTTACTTGGTAGCAACTCCCATCTCAGATTTAAGACTTGAACTCAAGAGTGGACGTGAAAGCCAATGAAAACCAGTGGAGATTTTATTTTATTTGTTTTATTTTATTTTTAAAAAAATAAATAATAAGTTCATGGCTCTAAAAAGCCAGGCAAAATAGAGAGGAAGAAGCAAACAGTATTCAAAAATTACATAAAACGGTTACAAAAGTAAGAAACGTTATGAACCTAAGAATCATTACTTGGACGTAAACGACACTGGAACCTGTCGGATCGAACATTAAGCAAAGGTTTTCAAGAGGGAGGCGATGTCTTGATTTTGCGTTGCTTTAAGAGAAATACATTGAGAGGAATTTGCTTTACGAAAATATAGATTTTGTGATCTTCACCTTATATTGGGAGACAGCAACCGCAGGGAAGGAGAAAAATAATTTTTAAAAGGTGATTTAAAAGGTGATTTAAAAATGGAAACCGGTTAAACCTCTGAATAGCGGCACTCCGCTGGGTGCACAGCCAAGGCGAACCTGATAACTTGGCCCGGAGACTGTTTTTGGGAGCTATCAATAGCCCCTCCCTTTTCCTGCTCTTGCTTCCTAAATCGAAGTTGTTTTTCTCTCCAGTGATTTTTCACTCGGATCGAATCATGATCTGTTCTGGATTGGGGCCCCCCAAGACCGCCTGTGGCCCGTGCGGCCAGGGCGGTTTCTCAAGACCATCGGTCACTCTTCGAGTGGATTTTGTCTTTCAAACAGCCAGTTTATCCCTTTGAGGGCTTTCTCTCCCCGCCCCCTTGCCAGCCCCCCTTTTTCTTTTCTTTTCTTTTCCTTTTCTTTATGTGACTTCCTTACTTTAAGACCGGAAAGGGAGGGAAACAAATGTAAACGAAAAAGAATTGCAAACCGGATAAAATCCACAGCTAATCAGAGGCATTAGCTTTCTTATGGAAGAGGACCATTATGTCCTGGCTCACAAAAGCTGCTTCACACGGCAGTCCTTAGTTCCTTCTTATTCTCATTCCGTTTGCTTTGTTATGCCGCCGACCCAGCAGTAAGAATTAAAACCCATTAAAGCACCCGGTATTTTCAGTGGGGAAAACAATAAGCACATTTTAAATATTCACATTGAAATTCACAATCCTTAAACCCTTAGCCTCGATCCTACATTTTATTAAGAGAAGCAAAAACTGGGAACCTGTTAGGGCAGATTCATCGGTTATTTAACTCGTAGGCAAGGGTCGAGGCAGCCTTCACACGCCGCGGTCCGAGAGTCCAGTTCTCCTTATCACACCTGCAGCCCCACGCTTGCCATTAATCAATTCGTAATTCGAACGTCCTGAATTTAAGCAACTTAAAGCATTTTTTCATTGACTTTTTTTAAAAAACGGTAACAAAACAAAATGAGAACAAAATACTTCTAGAAGAATTTGAAACAGGAACCTATGATTTCTTTCTTTCTTTCTTTCTTTCTTTCTTTCTTTCTTTCTTTCTTTCTTTCTTTCTTTCTTTCAAAAAAGAATATTCAAAGGGGCGAGTTCCTTAGGCAACCTGTATTACTTTTTATTGTGAAAGGACCACGCAAGACCAGGAAGGCGCGTGCAGGCACACGAAGCGCGATTTCTATGTGGCTTTTATGCCTTGTGTAAACAAATTGCGTACCAAATTCTAAAAGCCGCCTTAATAGGTTGAATCCAGCTCATTGACCCTTTACTAACAAATTGGGTTTTAACAGGGACGAAGGGAAAAAACCGCCAAGGACTCCCTTCGCCCTCTCGAGGTATGTTCGGCTCATTTTTTCCCCCTTACATAACAAAGTCCATTGATAGGAATTTTGCCCTGTAATGAAACCTTTTCGCTGGGCTTTCGAAAACCGAAGCATTCTTCATCTGGCAACATTTGGGTACGATGGGGAGTTGTACAAGCAATGATTTAAAACACATTTCAAATCGAGGGAGGTACCCTAAGGATGAAACAAACCAGGAATGGCCACTGTTCTGGCATATCCCAAATCTATCATGCATCCCTATAAATAATCCCTTTCTTCGTTTCACTAAGGTATTTTAGAAGGCAATAGTATATCCTTCCAAAAATGATGATTATCTACATTTCAATTTTATTTTCCTGACTTAAAATGCTGTCCTGTTTTCCCTGCCAACATCCACTCTCTATTTATGAGACATATTGTCTAGCCATCTGCAGCTAAACTTAGACTGCTCAGATAAACTTAGGTCAATTCTTCTTATATTTACCTTGCTGGCACTAAATCCCGTTTAACACAATAGAGCTTACTTATAAGTAGACAAGTATAGGATTGTATGTGTGACAGCAAACATTGGTTGATAAAGACGTGTTTTGAGGCATCTTATGGTTGTCTCATTTGATGATCTGGATTGTTAAAACTCTTTCTCAGTCCTATCTTGGCATAACTATCCAGAACCATAGCACACCACTCTGAGTTCAATGAGACTTTTTCCCAGATCAGTGTATAAAGGATTGCAACCTCCTTTCTTCTTGGTTTACCTGACCTGCCCTCAACCCTTACATTTCTGTGGCTTATTCAAAGAACTTTTCACAATCATCAACCCAACAAGGCTGCAAGGTAGACCAGAAACATTTTAACCCCCAGATTAGAAATGAGATGGGATGAATGGGAGGTTAAGAAATGAGATGGGATGAATGGGAGGTTAAGTGACACTGTGTTGCCTGAGACCACCCAAGGCAGATGCTGGCTAGTAGAGATTTGGAGACTTCTACTTATTTAATGGCGTAGGCCCTTAACATTACTCATCTTGAAAAAATTTTAAAACACTATGCTAAAATCACAGAGGAAAAGGTAGGTACCTTAAGGAAAGCCACCAGTCGCATCTCTTCATACCCCCCCCCCCTTTAACTATATTATGGTTTATTTGTTTGTGCTGTTTACATTTAGGTACTGACTTTTCTTGACTGATTGTAAGCATAGCATGGCTCTCTCCCGTACTTTATCCTCACAATAACCTGGTGAGGGAGAGTAAGGTGCAGGAGAATAATGACTGCCTCAAAGTCACCCACTGAGTTTCACAGCTCAGTGGGGTCCTAGAGCCAGGATCTCTCAAGACACAGCTCAGTTCTTTAACTACTATACCACACTGCCCCTCACAGTTACCCACTAGCACTCAAACAACAGGAGCCCAGGGGCCAGTACAAAATGAGGGTCAAGGATCCAATAATTCAAGGGGAGGGTGTGTTGTTTTCTTCCTTACAAATACTGTACCTTGAAGCTTTCATGTCCTTTTGGGATCCCCTTCTTACTTTATTTTCACTTCTTGCTGTTCATTTGGCAATACAGGAAAAATAAAAGAACCTGTACACTCTCTGGATCTTCCCTGCAAAGTAGACAGTGATGTCTATAATATGCTTTAAGGTACCCACCTAATGTTTCTCTGCCTTGTTATTAAATGCAAAAGGCATGGAAACAGCCAAGGGGAAAAAAATAAAAAGCTATCTTTGCTCTGGGTCAATAGACAGCACCTAATTAAGGAATATTGGAATTCCACAAAAAATGCAGACTCTCCCTGATGAAATAAAAGTTCCCTTTTAACACCACAAACTAAAAACAATAACAAATGAACTAGGCCCCAGGCCCAAAGGGTTGGTCTTCAAAGTCTCTGGCCTTTAAAAACAAAAACAACCAGATATTTTTTTAAAAAAAGTCCTTCTGAATCCCTGGAGGGTAACTGTTTATTTTATGGGACTTGGGAGCAAGAACGCTTGTGAGTTTGCCAAGGCTGAGCCAGACAAGAAGCCCAGACAGTATTTGCTAAAGCATTACCAGTGCTAGTTATCTCATTTCCAGGGAGAGGGAAATAACCCTTACTTCTTGTTCTCTTCCCTTGTTTCATTCCACCACCAAGCTGTTTCTCATCTCCTGCTTGGATGGGGCAGTCCTAGGGACCCGTAAGATTCAAGGAAGACTCCTGCTCTGAATTTCCACATTTCATTTAAGCAGAGTTCTATAATGTTACTTTTGAGACTACAGTTCCCAGAATCCTCAAGGGCCCTGCTGCCTGGGGGATCCTGGGAGTTATAGTCTAGAGGAGTAATGGTTCCAAGCTCTGCATTTTTGAAGAAAATATTGAACCTCTGACTCCATATTAGTTACAGAGGTTTATAGCAAAACATGCAGGCAGAAGTCTGTCCCCATTACTTGGTAAGAAGCAAAACTGGACTCCTGGCTTCCAGGATTCTTGAGAATGAAATGCATTAAGAAGAAAATGAACATGCAGGACAACCTGAAACTGATGCTCAGACAGATAAATTATTAAAGTGCATTGGGTTCTATTGATTGACAAACTGTATGCTCTGCCTTTCTAGACTCAAAGGGGATACTGAGAGTGGCAAATATTCAGATGAATTTGGAAACATTAATACAATGACTGGCAAGGACTTACTAGGCAGAGCAGTTACTTCACAGAGGTTCTTAAAATCCACTTTGAATTCAATTAAATTCATTCGGTAAGCTATACAATTCTCTTGACACACAACCTACATATATGAAAATCAACACATATATTGTAGTTTAATTAAATGTAATTGCATTTTATTCAAATAATATAATTAATTTTCTGTATGATCAGCTTATTTATTTAGACATCTGAGCTTTAAAACAAACTCTCCACACTGATACCAAACCCCTCAAAAACAAAAAACCCTGCCTTGAATAAAAGAAAAAACAATAAGTAACAGAAACAAATTGTGTGTGCGCATTCGTGCATGCATGCACCCATGCGCTCACACACATATGCATGTGTAAAATCTACCCTTTTCTTTCTCTCTTTCTCTCTGTACCCCCATACAAAATGATCTTCCAGAAAGAAAAGTGGGAGAAGAGGAATCCTTATGCCTCCTAAAAACCCACCAGAATTTGTCTGGGTGTTGAAGAGGGCATAGGGGAAGGGACTGGATATCCTTATACAGCTTTGGCCATTGCATTGAATTTAGTCTGTCTGTCTGTCTACTCAGCAGAATCCCAACTTAACTTAATTTTTTAAAAAAAAAATCATTGTAAACATTTCCTGGAGAAATATTAACTAAATATTCTCAACCACAATCCTGCAAATGAGGTTTGTGTGTGTGTGTGTGTGTGGTGTGTGTGTGTGAGAGAGAGAGAGAGAGAGAGAGAGAGAGAGAGAGAGAGATTGACCAGGCTCCTTAATGAGTTTTGTAGCTGAACGGGGACTTGAACCAGTGTCTCCTCTGCTTTAGACTCTTCCAAACACTTGAACAGTATTTATGATCCTACTTAACATCTCATCATAGAAATGTTAAATTGATTCTTGATCCTTCCCTCCAGAAGACTGCTTTCTAGAGACTTTACAATTCCAAAATTAGCAAACAAAGCCAGCCCACACCCATTGTTGCATTCTTCTTTTCTGGTAATCTTGGCAGATGTATGCATTCATTGCCATTCAGAAATAATCATTTTTACAATTAGTTTATAACATCTGAACAAGCAAGTTATATGCATCCTCATTTAGGTGTATTTGAAGAAATGTCACTCGGGGTTTGGAACAGAGTTGTGTGCGCATGTGCTTGTGCTACCCTACTTTCCCTAAATGGTACTCTTGGTTGGGCTATTTCTATTTAGTTTAATTGAGCATCACAGCCAGAAAGGTTGTGCTAATGGCCAGCCAAAGGGTACAATGGTTTGCGCAGTACACTCATGAGTCCTGTTGCCACAGCATTTCTGACTGTGGCTTCCCTTTCCCGGCCCTTCACCTCTTTCCTTTCTTTCTTTTTCATCGACCAGTCACTGAAACTCTGGGGCTACCTTCCCCCAGTGCTGTCTCTCCTATAAGGGCCCCCGAAGCCATGGATCTTTATGGAGTAGCTTTCATTCCATTTTTCTCCTGTCAGCACTCACATTTGTCTTGTCAAAGCTGGCAACATTCACATGTCAGATGTATTTGTCATTTGTTGTGTCCTGCAGAGGCTAGAGAAACATAACCAATTATCAGTTTTCAGAACAGAACCCAACTTTCTCTTGATTGCGGCTCCTGGCCTTGGGATACTTGGCAGCGGAAAACTTCCCGAATCCAAAGCAACCACCCACATCTTCCCCTGCCAAAAAGGCAATATGGCAAGGGAGCCTTGACAAAAGCTTATGTGATGAAGATTCTTCCAGAAGGGCATTTTGAGAAGAAATAGAAAAGATGCCCTTTTTGTCCTGAAATTAAATAGTAGGCACAAAGTCTCTCCCTGCCCCCCCCCCCCAGCAACTACTGACATAGAAATGCCATTTGCTGTTTCTGAGCCCAGTGTGTCACTTCTAGGGAGTCAATATAATACAAAAATCAGAGACTAGGGCACCCAGTTCTGTTTGGGACATGTGTAGGGCCAGATGAAGACACATTGAAGGCAAAAACTTTCTTGAATTTTTTAAAAACCCAACAGCATTACCTTGAAAAGAGCATTATTCTAACATTTGTTTCCTTAAGAAAAACCCCACATGTATTTCTGGAGGGCTTCAGCTCACTTAGCTTCTGCATAAGTCAAGCCCTGGACATCCCATATCCCCATGACCCTTCAGCTTACCAGTACAAACACCTTTCTCAAGCTTCTTTTGTGTACACAAAAGATTACGTATGTGGAATAGTGGCTAAGAATATATTTCTGGATGTCCTGAGTTTAAAGTGTGCCTCCGCTTATTTGGGCCACATACAAAACAAACCCTTGAGTCCTGGGGGCTTTTTCAAAACAGCACATTCCCTACTGTGACTATGCAAACAAATCATTTCCCCTTTAGGGGAAATAGGTCCTATAAATTTGTTTCAGCAGTTGTACTGTGCACAGCACTGCTTGGCTGGGCAACTGTAGCATCACAAACTTTACCATTTCAGGGCACTTCTATAGCTTCTGAAACCTTGATGGTGTTTTCATTGTGCAAATGTACAAACAGAATCTTAAAAATAAAATTTTGATGGTGGAAAATCCACCTGAAGTGTTTGGGGTGGGAGAGAAGCAGGATTCTTCACTGATTGAGCAGCTGTGGAATATCTGGTAACTAAATATTTTCAGGTGGGAAAAACTGGACCCATTCTGTGGACACCCACCTGCCCCCATTGTCCTGTTGTTATGGTATGATTGTATGCAACTTAGGTGGCTCCAGATGAATGATAATGCTTTTAGCAAGCTGACACAAACTGTCCAGATACCAGATTTCAGGCTACCAATGAAGATCTGCAAGCAATTGTTATTGTTTGGTGGGTTGACTATCTGCTTTATATATGGGGCTGTCTTAAGTGTTTCTTAGAAAATTTCTGCTGGATTGCTCTAATAAGTTGATGGATCCTTGAAATGCAGTTCATTTGCTCGGTTTGATTTCGGCATATACATCTCCCTTGACGTGCATGGGTTTGAGCAACATGGTTTTGGTTATACACAGATTCCTCCCCAATAAATAAATAAATAAATAAATAAATAAATAAATAAATAAATAAATAAATAAAAATATAAAGCCACTCCCCGGCTACCACATGGAGCCACCATATATATTTATATTATTTATTATATATATATATACTGGGCTACTATTCTTCTCCAAGAAGTGGCCTGAGAAAGGTGGGTCCTGGACTTTCTGAGGCCCCTGTTGTGGGCAGTGTGACAGTCTCCAGTCTGATTAAGGTGACCCAACTGGTCCTCTCTCCTTTATAGTGGCTCCATGTGGTAGCCAGGGAGTGTGCTGGGGCATGCTGGGAGGCCGGCACGGTTCAGGGAAGGTCACAGTGGTGTGCTGTTCTGTTGGGAGGAAGGAGGAGGAAGGCATGTGTGTGTGTGTGTGTGTGTGTGTGTGAACTGTTTATGCTTTGTAGTTGCATTTTTGGAGGCATAAGAGTTATATACAGATTTTGAACTGCACAGAAGTCCTGGGCCCCTAACCCCAACATTGTTGAAGGAATAAGTGTATAGGCATTTTCCCACCCCAAAATAAGGTCCAAGGCTGCTAACAATACAACAAAGAAAATAAATATTTAAAATATTTAAAACAAAAAATATGTTAGTTGAAAGCACATGACAACTTTAAAAACAATTAAAAACAGATCAGCATAAACACACACACACATATATACAGAAGAGGCTGATAGTGCTTGAATCCCAGAGCATGGTCTTAAAACATTGGAAACAAAGTACTTTGGTGCAATTTGCTGAAGCTAAGCAGTCCTTGATGTGGTCAGTACTTGGAAAGGAAGCTTCTTGGGATCCATATATTTTCCCTGCCTTGAGTCCCAGGGTTCATAGAAAATAAAATGTAAGTTCTGGCATTGCTTGTGACTCTCTTTTGAATGTGATATCAGCATCAGCTAGAATGCATATTTGAATTTAAATTTTACTCCTTTAGCTTTTTAACATTGTGCCACATTAAAAACATCTTCACCTGCTTGGGAACAGCACAAGGGAAACTCAAAGCACTCTGAGCTTCAGCATTGCTTAGAAAGCTCTCCTAATTTAGCAAAAAATGCCAGGAGAGGTTACACCGTCATATATGTGCCCTTGGAAACAAAGTACTTTGGTGCATTTTTGAACACAGTAGGACGTACTCAAAAGAGGTAGCAAGTGGTCGTAGTAGCATTGTGTTATTAATTGTGGTCATGGTGATAGCAGCGGTACTAACAAGTCAGTTTTGTTCTCCCCTTCCACTGTTTTTTGACACCACGGCAGAAGCAAAGAGATGCATTACCAAGTTCCTTTGAGCTTTGCATCAGAGCCCCTGACTCAAAGGTCTTTTATAGGAAACTTTCCACATCTCAAATTCACTAACGAGTGATCCAAATATGTGAAAGCTGAGGAATCCTGACTCCAGTTCCTGAACGACAGTGAACAGGACTTATCCTTACTAGGCAGGTTCATCAACGTTATCCCCAAGGCTGAACCCAAGAGATGAGCCTTCCTTGAAAGGACTCTGAAAGGCCCAGCCAACATGTAGTCTTTTCAGAGGAGCAGATGTACATAATGTTCCCCAACTGGCCAGCCTTTATTGCTTAGCCGCTCAGCAAAGCCAGCCATCCCTCGTCCAGGGCATCGTCTCTTTTCCTCATACACACAATGACTTAATTGCCAAAAGAGAAGTAAATGTTTTTACAATAGAAATGTCTTTGATCTGGTTAGGGAAAGGAGGGGGAATAATAAAATAGGGTTTTTGTTTTAAAATGGAAAGCAGACTTCAAACGAGAGCAGAAACAGCTCAGAGCAAAGAAGTGCAAGGAGAGGCACAGATTCTTTGCAAGAATAAATAAACTAACCGAGATAGGAAGGGAGTGGAGGGAGACATAATAGATGCAAGCTCTTTCCGGCATAAAATTCCTCCAGTGTGCAAAAACATATCATGTTAGCCCTCCAGTCGTCCATATCGTTCTGCAGAAGGGAAGGACGGACTATAATAATAAGCCCAAATAGATATCATTGTGCCCAGGCAGCCTGTGGAAGTTGTGCTCTTGTTCCTGTATCCAAGACCAGACAGACAGATGATTGCCTCCAGACCTAGGGGTATCCTTCCTCACCAAAGCTGTTTGCTAGGAGACAAGCTGTCAGGCCAGAGAACCAGAGACCCAGTGGCCTTTTCCTCATTTCTTTGAAGTCTTGCTGGGCTGGAAGTTGTGGAGTTGTGACCAACCCTTTTCTCTCTCATTAGTAGGAAGGTCCTTGTAATTTCCTGAAGCCTCAGGCTGAAAATGGGGTGTGGTGTGTGAAAGGGCCCAATAATTCATTAATAATGATAAATAATCTACTGTACATGCCATTGACAGATCACCATCAACTAATTGTGCAAAGAAGGACTGAGGAGACCACCTGGTTCTGTGAAAGAGAGGCTGGAGAGGTATAAGGGAGGAAAGGTGGCTATCCTTACAATCCCTAAATCTGGTGCCAGATTTGTTCTCAAGTGAAGTACGCTGTAGCTTAAGGGACTCAGACAATGAGGGGTCTCTAAACACAATTTTATTTTCAAGGCTTGATGATTGTATAGGGCCTCTTAAACCTGATACAGTTTAGGGTCTCAGTATGGTTTAATCCAGCATTGTTTACAAACTCAGAGTGACTACATGAGTACCACTACAAATCCTTCCTGACAATGAGCTACTGGTTGTGACATAACAGATTATGCTAGACAGAGAGAATGGCTTACAACTCACACATGTTTTTAGGGGAGAAGGATGTCGAACTAGTGGGAATAGATGTAAAATCCAACAAAGTTTATGTGCAACCCATACATTGTTTCGTGCAGTGTTATCGACTGATGCATACCCAATGTGGTGGAGTGGATAGAGTAATGGACTAGGACACAGGAGACCTGGGTTGAATTCCCTGGCTTTGCCTACCAAAACATTGAATAAATTAAATGAATAAAATTTGTTCTTTCATGAGATTAGAGATGTGACAAGTATGGGATTTGCTGTTGTTACGTGCTGTTGAGTTGCCTTTGACTCATGGCAACCCTATGAATGAGTGATTTCCAAAATGTCCTGTCCTCAACAGCCGTGCTCAGCTTTTGTAAACTCAGCCTGTAGCTTCCTTTAGGAAGAAAATCCATCTTGTATATGGTCTTCCTCTTTCCCCGCTATATTCAACCTTTCCCAGCATTATTGCCTTTTCCAGAGTAGGTTGCCTTCTCATTATGTGCCCAAGGTAGGACAGCCTCAGTTTCTTCATTTTTGCCTCCACATATAGTTCAGGCTTGATTTGATCTAGAACTCACTTGTTCATCTTTCTGGCAGTCCAGGGTATCTGCAAAGCTCTCCCCCAGCACCACAGTTCAAACAAACCATTTTTTCCCCCTGTCATCTTTCTTTACCATCCAGCTTTCACACCCATACATGGGGATCGGGAATACAAGAGTGTGGATGGTCTTGGTCTTGGTCTCCAGTGACACATTGTTACACTTGATGATATTTTCTAATTTCTTCATTGCTGGTCTTCCTAGTCTCAGTCTTCTTCTGAATTTTTGGCTGTAGTCTCCATTGGATTGATAATTGAACCATGGTATACAAAATCTCTAACAATTTCAATTTCTTCATTGTCAAGCCTAAAGTTCTGTAGTTCTTCTGTAGTCATGATGTTGTTCTTCTTAATATTCAACTGCACTCCTGCTTTGGCACTTCATTTCACTTTTTCTAAAAGTTGTCTCAAGTCATTGGTGCTTTCTACCAGTAAGATGATGTCATCTGCATATCTTAAATTATTGATGTTTCTTCCACCAATTTTCACTCCTCCTTCATCTGAATCCGTCAGCTTTTAATATGATATGTCCTGTGTATAAATTGAACAGACAGTGAGATAAAATGCACCCTCGTCTGACACCTTTGCCTATAGGAAATCATTCTGTCTCTCTATATTCAGTAGTATCTTGTTCACAATACAGGTGACGCCATCAGGACAATCAAGTACTGAGGCACACCCATTTCTTTCAGAACAACTGAAGTTCCTCAAAGTCCACACAATCAAAGGCTTTGCTGTAGTGTATAAAACATGAACTGATCTTCTGAAATTCTTTGGTGTGCTCCAGTAGCCAGCAGATATTTGCAATACGATCTAGAGTTCCTCTTCCTTTTTAGAATCCAGCCTGAGCGTCAAATATTTCTTGCTCCATATAAGGTAAAATTCTTTGTTGCAATACCCTGAGATCACTTTGCTTGCATCGGTAATCAAATATGGGATCACAGTGAGCATTAGGAGATAAAAGTTGCACAAAAATATAAGCTTTGAAGGAGGTCATTGTGATACTGACACACATCTGCATCACACAATTAGAGACAATTAGACATAGGGCTCCTCACTGGCTTCATAGGACAAGACAACCCCCAGGCAAGCACTAGTTAGCATGCAAGAGGAAATTTATCTCTGAAGAACAATAATGAATATTAAAGTTGTAGGACCCAAGGAAGGAAATTTAAAGAAATGATGTACAAATTTCTTTTTCTTACTTCTGGACTCCTCCACACTCCATGTCTCTTGCTTTCAATTAATTTACTGGTTGTGCAGTAGAGATGTCCTGAGAGCTGATGGATGCATTTGCAATAATGTACAGCTTTGTTTGTTGCTCTGTTGGAACTGTATGGCTTCAGCTGTAAGTAAAGTATATGAAGGAAGCCTGCACATCAAACTCAACAATGCACGCAAGTATGGTGTAGTGGTTACAGCAAACCATCATCAAGTTTTCAAGTTCCTTGAGACTAAGTTTTAGTGGTTAGGGCCTTTGACTTGGATTGGACTTGCAAACTCACTAGGATGACCGTTTGCTGTCTGGAGAGGGACCAGGTAGGTTCTTCTCAGCTCTTTGGAAAAAGGGAGGATATAAATTTAATTAATTACTCAGTTCGTAAGTATAGAAGTGCTGGAAAGACAATTATATTGCTAAGTGAGTAATAGCAGCAGGTGATTGCATGGCTGTTGGTTGCACAGCTGATGAAAACACCCTTGGGGTGAAGGGCATGCAGAAACTTGGGAGGGGGAAATAATTTTTGAAGGGTAGGGTGACTTTTTACTCAGATTTTCCACTCACTTTTCAGACCTGCGTGGTTTTATAGAAAGGGAAGAAAAGCACTGGAGTTTTCAATGCCTGGATTTCAATGCCAGATTTTTAAAAAAATTATTTTCAGTCTCAAATATCAACACCACCATCCCACTCTTAAACATCAAATCTCTACCAGAAGCTCCTATTTCTAAAATATCTTCCTGATCAGGAAGGCAGGGATGCCAATGCTTTCTTGCTGACATCTGCTGTGTTCTCTGTTTTCACGTAGTGCTGCAACAAATTTAAGCAAGAAGATTTTTGCTTACATTCCAAGTTGGCAAAACAAGACAAATTTTGACTACATTCAATGTTTTATTTTTGTCAGCTAATGTAAACTTCATACTGGGAAGAGGAGGTTGGGGAGGAATCTTTTTTTGTATGCTACCATAATGTTTGGTGCATTTATTCACATACTGCACACTCTTTCTCTTTCAGCAAAATTTAATTCAAAATATATAGGCTGCAATTCTACTTTCAGGCTGGAATTCTATACACTGGGGTAGGTAAGCACACAGATGGGGTGCTGCATGTGCTTCTCAATCTTTTGTGTCTCTTCACTAGACCTCAATAGTATTGAAGTTTCTCCTGCTGCTACCCTCAGAATCATAGGGATTCTGCTGGGAAACATGATGTGTGGGGAGCATGCACCTTGTTTCCCATCAAAAACACACTCTGTCAGGTCCCTTGGAAGTAAGTCTATGGAATACAAGGAAAGTTTGTTTTGAGCAGATCTGCATAGGAATGTAGTATTTGATATATTCTGTATTAGATATTACACATGTGCACTGTCTTGGAACAAATGTGCAAATACAGACTGAAGCAGGGCTATTTTAGGGCAACTGTGAGGCACAGCAAACAGTTGCTGTTAACATCCAGGGTAGAGCTATACCATAATAGATCCTTCATATCCCATTCGGCATTTATATGGTTAAAAAGATGGTCAGTGATTTGAACTGAGGAAAGGGGAAATCTAGAATAACACAGTAAAACTAGACTGAGCTACTGGTGCTAAAGGAGAAAGTAGATGACAGCTGAATTGTCAATAAAACCCATGAACTCCCAGGACATGCTAGGGAGGGCTCAAATGGAGATCACCACGTGCACTATATAACCCCTTGAAGTCACTTTGCCAGCCATTGAGCAGTAGTTCAGTCAGAAAACTTGATCCACTATTTAGTCTTTTTGCATTCTGAAATATCCTTCTTTTTCTTTGTTTTCTCACTCAGTTTAGTGTACTGAACTTTAGTAAAATATTATTCCACTTTTAGGATGGAGTGTGTATGTGTGATTGTTGAAGAAATCTAACTGTTTGGGCTTTGAGTGAATAGGCAATACAATAATAAGGTGCTGTCAAGTCAATTCTGACTTATGGCAACCTTTTCAGGGTTTTCCAGGTAGAGAATACTCAGAAGTGGTTTCTCATTCCCTTCTTTTTGGGACACTCTGGGACTGTGCAGCTTGCCCAAGGCCACATAGGCTGGCTCTACTCACAGGAGGCACAGTGGAGAATTGAACTCCCAATCTCTGTCTCTGCAGCCGGATACCTAAACCACTGAGCTATCCAGCCAGCTCAGAGTGCAGCATATTTCTCCCAGGTCACAAGTGTTTCCCTTGTATTTGTGAGAATTTGTTTTCAAAGTATGATCTGGAAATGCACAAATAATAATATCACACATATTTTATTATTTACTATTTTATTATTTACCTTTTTCCCCATGAAGTGATCCAAATTTTAAAAACAACAACAACAACCTAAAGCACAAAAAACATTAAAAAAACCCAGTTAGGTAAAACAGTTAAAACACTTTAAAAACACATGTAAAATACTGTAATAATAATGTGCAGCACCTCAAATCAAAACTCTTCACTGCTCACTTGGTTGTTAAGAGCCTGTCTAAAACAGGGTGGTCTTCACCTGTCATTGGAAGGACAAGTGAGGGGGGCCCAAACCAGTCTCCTAGGGAAGGCAGCCCAGAAGCTGGGAGCGGGCACATAGAAGGGCCTCTGTTCTCTCATGCTCCCATCGGATGGGCCTGTGAAGGCAGTGGGACTGAGAGAAGGGCCTCCCCTGAAGATCTTAGCAGCCAAAAAGCTAATTTGGAGACATTACAGTCAGGTTCCAAAATGTATAGAGCTTTATACATCATAAACAGCAGTTTGAACTGGGCCTGGGAATGGACTGACAGCCAGTGAAGCTGTTGTAATAGGGGAATTATATGTTCCCTGTAACCAGACCCGCCCAGCGGTCTGGCTGCAATGTTCTGAACCAGATAAAGTTCTGAACCACCTTCAAAGGCAGCCCCACACAGAATTTATTACAGTCATCCAAACATTATGTAATTAAGGGATATATCACCACAGTCAAATTAGAGTTATTAATAAATAACGTTTCTGTGCCATCAGGTCAATTCCAACTAATGATGACCCTTTCCAGGGTTTTCCAGGTAGAGAATATGCATTCCCTTCTACTGGCAGGGTGTCCCTGGGACTGTGCAGCTTGCCCAAGGCCACACAGGCTGGCTCTTCTCCCAAGAGGGATAGTGGGGAATCAAACTCCAAACCTCTAGCTCCACGGCCAGATACCTAAACCACTGAGCTATCCAGCCAGGCAATTTTGTACTGTCAAGTTAATTCCCACTTATGGTAAGCCTTTCCATGGTTTTTTAGATACAGAATACACAAAAGTAGTTTACCATCCCCTTCTTCTTGGGGCATCATAGGACTGTGCAGTTTGCCTGCTGTGACTACATAGGTTGGCTCTTCTCTGTAGAGGCACCGTGGGGAATCAACTCCCAACATCTGGCTTCACAGTCAGATATCTAAACCAATGAGCTATCCTTATTAGACATTTGTAAATTAAGCAATGTATCTGGGAATAACAAAAATACTACAGAAATATGGTTGCCATGGCATGCTGGCTATAAAATGATAATAATCTTGTGGGGGAAAAAATTCATAGTAATCTTTTTGTGCAGCAAATCTAAATACAATTTATACGGAGCATAACTCAATGTGATTTGCTTTATTTAAATACGCTCATGGTTGCAGTGCATGTTCCAGCTCTATTCACAGGGAAAGAAAATGATCCAGAAGCTCTGGATAGCTGGATCCTTGAAGCTGCCTCCAATTATTTCTCCTTATGCAGAAACTTAGCATAAAATGC
The DNA here is from genome assembly GCA_037013535.1 of Intellagama lesueurii. Lineage (NCBI taxonomy): Eukaryota > Metazoa > Chordata > Lepidosauria > Squamata > Agamidae > Intellagama > Intellagama lesueurii. Next base: position 107,183,187 of record JBAJHW010000003.1, read on the forward strand.
TAACATGTTGATCTTATGGTCACTGGACCAGTGCAACATGGGAAACACTTGAAGAAGTGGTGTCACTAGTTATAGTAAATAGCAGTGGTTCTCAAGCACTGAACCTTCAGATGTTGGACTTCACCTCCCAGAATTCTTAATCATTGGCCATGCTGGCTGAGTCTTCTGGGAGTTCAAATCCAAAACTTCTGGAGGGTTAAAGATTCAGATCTACTAAACTAGAAGACTCCAGCAGTTTTGCAATCAGTGTGGGGATACTGATTGCTGAATCTGAGTGATGGGCATGGGATTTTTGGATTTTTTTTAGAGTACAAATCCCATAATTCTAGATCCTGGGAGGTCCACTACCATAATTTAAATGTGGCTGATCTGGGAGAAAGGCCTAAGCTGCAATGCTTTATGGCCTAGCTCTACCGCCTAGCTTCCTGTTCAGAAAGGAATCTCCCAATTAGTAGTGGTTCAGCTTTTTTTCTGAACAGGAAGCTAGGCGGTAGAGCTGGCTAGGCCATCAGGTCTTCTAGTTTAGGCCTCTGTCCCAAATGATCCACATTTAGGTGTCTGTGTCTGGTAGAACTCCCATAATAGAGAATTATGGGATTTGTACTCCAAAAACTCAAAAAATCCCATATCCATCACTCAAGTTCGGCAATCCATATCTTCACATTGATTGAAGAACTGCTAAAGTCTTGTAGTTTGGTGAATCTGAATCTTAAGCCTTCTAGAAGTTTAGGATTTGAAGCTCCAGCCAGCATGGCAAATGGCCAAGAATTCTGGGAGGTGAAGTGTGTGAAGTAATTGGGTTTATTCACATGTAGCACCAGAGGTGGGGTGTGTGTGCTGCTTTAAAGCAAAATTATGGGGAATACATTTGAATACATTAAACCATTTATGCAGGGCTCGTCTAATAAAATCACAGGAGTCAAAACATTAAGCTTTTCTTTTATTATTCTTGGCTCCCCTTCCTGCCATCTTGCTACCTACTTTCCCCCCCCTCCCTCTATTTAAATTATCGGATGGTAATTGCAGCCCTTTCCTTTTGTTCAGATGCAGGCAAACAAATATTTGTGGTACACTCTGAAGAGTGACTGATGACCGCATGCAATTTCCATCCTCGTAAATGTTTCTGTTTCAGCCAGCTGTCGGCATTCTTGTCCAAAGCTGGTGTCTGCTTTTACACTGTGAGTTGGCGACAGTCATGGGGCAACAGTGCGATGCTCCAGAAGGTCACATGCCTTGCCATCTTTTGTTGCCTGTAATGATTTCCAATGAGAATGACAACAACAACAATCTCTAAAAGGGAAATGGCACAAACCACCTGGCCTCTTGGCCAGAAGCTTTCCCAGGGCTGAGCAAGCTTACTGTTGCCTGCCCGGCAGGCTTGCCTTGGATTCTGCCCATTAGTCTTGCAATGTGTTTTTGTCTGGCAGCAAAGGCAGACATTTGGACGTTCCAGAGCAGATGAAGTTGCCGAACTAGAAAGCATTCATCATGCCAACAATCACTGGGCAAAGACTTCCTATGACAGGAGCCTTCCTGGTTTGAGATGGGAGCCGGGGGAGAAGGCAGGGCTGTAAACAGGAAGCCCATTTCGGGTGTGATTGGTACAACATCAAGAAGAAACTGTTGAGTAGCTGCTAAACAGCACTTGAAAGAGCCTTTCTCCTGTCCTCAGAGGGTTTATCAGAACTATGCCAGGCAGTTAATGGGAGAGAAAGGCTCCCATCTGATTCTCTCCCAGCTTCCCTCACCCCACCCTACCCCTCTTGAAACAAAGCACAGAAGCTGGCATTCAAACATAATAATGGAAGATCAATAAATGAGAAAAGTAGGAAACAGGAACCAACTCTGCTATTTTATCCATATATTTCATGGTCTCATTCAAACTTGGGTGTTTGAAAACTCTACTAACCTGAGGGTACATATTTTCCTCATAAGGAAATGGGCAAGCAGGGCATTGTTGCATGGAGACAATGTAAGCACACACTTAGTGGATACTGTAAGAGTTTTGACTTCATTAGCATTATTGAAGGCAGCAGAGAAAGAAAAGAAAAAGCAGGGACATCTGGTGGTGTTAACGTTCCTTATGGCTGAACTGTAAGACTAAAGTAAAACTGGGGGGCCGAAGTGACTTCCAAGTGTGCTTTATGGTGCCACTGCCTTGCTTCATTTATGGAATTTCATAGGAGTCCAGATCAAGTTGTCTTTGACTTGTAAAACAGGCGTTTCCCCCTCACCTGATTTTTTTTTTACTGGTAGTGGATTCTGGGAGTTATGGTCCAAAAAGTTGTTGTTTTGTCCCCAAGTTGAGGTCTGGATTTAAAGGACTAAGAGCCTTCTGTCCAAAACAGCCAAAGAACCATTGGGAGAGGACTTGTGGTACAGTAGTGTTGTGGGTTGGATTTCATGAATCCTAAGGAGCTGAAATTACTCTGCAACCGCACCCACAGTTTCCTTTTTGTGTGATAAGGTGTAACATGGACCTTTCGGTTTAGGCTACTGGTCAGGCCACAGAACTGTTGCAGGAGTGCCTGTGGCCAAGTCTACTTTTGCTCAACTTTGACTGATGAACCAAATACAGCCATTCTTATAAAGACAGATCCAATGATGGGGAAACAGCCTTGGATTGCTGGGACAATGTGCTTGACATGGTTTGCCCTTGAAAAAAATTTTTAAACCTTCACCTGGTCCCAAATGCTCAACCAGTCTCAACCAGGAGTAGTTGATTACAATGAATGTCTCCTTAATGTTTCTGAGTGCATTATCTACAGATTAATTTCTGACAGGGCCGGCCCTACTATTAGACAGGATGAGACAGACACCACAGACAACAGACTTTTAGATGTCATGAAAGAGCATCAAATTGTTAGCTATTTAATGTGTTGTTATTATATACTTATTATGAGAGATAGAGAGAGGTGTTTATCAGTTTTTCTGTCTGTCATGACTAAACAGATTGGCTGGTTTTTAGTAGTCCAAATCTTGACTTTGTGGCCTTTCAATACTCCAGAACATGACTTAGATGAATGAAGGGTGTCATTTTCTGCTCATCTTCAGCCAGCAATATTTTTTGGGCCAGTCCTAGTTTTAGGGCTCTGTTTCAAGTGTTAGGTTCTGTTTTCTTTGCTCCCCTTACAATGTTGACACTTGAATTGCTCCTGCAATCAGGTTGGCTCTGCTGAGGCATGCATACATGCAAGTGGGCGCATGTACAGACACATGTGTGAACACATATGAACCTGTAGTTTTTACATCTGTTTCTCTAAACAGTGAAGTGAGATTTAGGTTGGCAATGCAGAATATGATTTGGGAACAGAAGAGCAATTCAATCGTGAACAATGTTTCCCTTTGCAAGTCCCTCTCTTTCCAGAAATTTGCAGAGCATTTAATTTCCCAAGCATTGCAGGGAGACTGGAGATTTGTAGCAGCATTCCCTCCGAGCTGCAAGAAATAATTAGGAAAAATGCACCGTCACCTCCCTTGTCTGATTGTAGGAAATCCCATAGCTTTAGACTCGTCAGTCTGACTTTTGAACTGGCCTTGAAGCAGGAACAGTCGTTCATAAGAAATAGTCTTCTTTCCATTCTTTCCTTTCTCTTTTTCAATTTGTGGCTGAAGCTATATGTTTGAGAAACCACATATTCTGCATCTGCTAGCAATTTTTCTTTATAAAAAAAGAGAAAAAAAGAAAAAAAATCCAGATGCTGGAAATGCAATTTCACCATTGTCCTCTGCCAAGAGCAGTAAATGGAAAATGTGTGATATGGGCTTTAAGCTTCATTTGAATTATAAATTCAACACAGCCATGATATGCATACAAAGTGCTGTGGCAGGCCTTTGATTGAAAAGCCTAATACAGGCATTATTCTTTTATGGGTTAAAGCAGGACCGGGCGACTTGTGGCTCATAAAAATCACATTGGACTTTAACTCCCAGCGGCTCAAACCAATACAACCAACGGTTAGGACTGATGGGAGATGGAGTTCAACAGACATAAGGCGGGCTGTAGCCAGTTTAAAAAGGGAAAAGAAAGCAAAGCAGAAGGAGGAAGCAAGGAGGGGAAATCAGTAACCAAGAAAGTGAGAATTTTAAACAACTGAGAAGTAAGAAAAAATGGTTTTAGGGAGAAGAGTGGTGGTGGAGAAGGAAATAACTTCAGACAATTGTAAGACTGGATATATCCGACTAAGAGTTGTAAAAAAACATATGTCTTTTTGAATAACTCCCAGAACCCCCTTCTCCTGTGTCAAATGATTTTACTAGTATGAGGACTTTAAGGATACAAGTCACTTGTGGGTTAATCAGTGAGCTGGGAGTTACTAGTCTTGCAGACGTGAGCACAGACGGACTAGTACCGTATAGGGTTACAGCTGTCTGCTCATGTGTTCCAGAGAGGACAAAATGAGTCCAAATGAGAAGTTGTTCTACAGAAAAGGAAAATGGATGAGTCAAAAGTCCTATGACAAAGTAGTTTGTGTGAGAGGCCAGCATTAAAATATTGTACTCATATTGTTGTTGACTCCCAAGATATGCAAAAGGACATGATTTAGAGAAGACTGAATTGGTTAACTATTTACTATGGATTTGCAGGGGTGTAGAGGTTAAAACTGACACATAGACCTACCTGTTTGCTGAGGTTATCCATTCTTCAGAGGTGCCTTCACAGGTGTTGCTACTTCTGGCATGTGTCTAGGAAGTTGGGACAATGTTGACCCTAATCTTGCTCATTTGTCATCCACTGTTTTTTGAGTTTCAGGTACCCAAGCAAAATTGTTTTGCTTCTCCAAATTTTCTGGTAGATGCTTTGGAACTGTAGCTACTACTGTTTTGCGTACTGATTTTATTGGCTCTGCTTTGGAAATAGCTTAGTTCTTATGTTTACAGATATGAAAATTTTTGAAAATTTTTGAAATTGCAAGGTGGGTATATAAAATAGGTCATCTATTAAGTGAAATAATATAAGGCAGCCATTCTCAACAGGGACCATGTGCCCCTCTGGGGACCCCTGGCACATTTGAAGGGGGCAACAGATCGGAAACAATCCTTCACAAACCAACTTATAAGGTCCATTATGCAACTTATACCATCCTGATTTGGCCTCTATCTCTTTCATATTGTGTTTATGGCTGTGGCAAAAAAAAAAAAAAGGTGGAATATGGCTGATCTAAGTAATAGTATTTACAACTGGCAGTTTCATCATCAATTTAAGTAATTGAAACATTAATTATTAGCAACTTACAATTAGATACTGTTCATGATCGTTACTCCTTCTGCAAGCAAGATAAATTCATGTGCTGTGTTAGGAATGCTGATGTACCCCATTTGGATTTTAAAGATGAGAAGCTGCATGTAGAAGTGGCTTGTGTATCTGTGTTTACAAAGGAATGGTGAGTCTTGCATATCTTAGAAAATGTGATTATCCATATGACTATACCTATGTTCTATGTTCTATTTATTTACATAGCTTGAATAAATACGCGGTACCTGGAAAACCCTGGAAGGGAACACCAGAGGTTGAAATCAATGTGGTGATGACATGTAAAACCAAGAAAACAAAAAACAAAATGGATTGACTATGTTCCCCTGGGTGAGGCACCACTGATCTTTCAGGTGGTCTTTGTGTACGCTCATATGACATTAGGATTTTTTGCTCTAATGTATGTCATGTTACACTTACATACATTGGATCTCATTTGCCATTTTGTTGCCGGTACAAGCAGTTCAAAGAAATCTTTCAGGAGTTCTTCAGAATGTATCTGGCTTCTTGCTATCCTGATTCTCTTGATGTTTTCTGCAATCTTGGCCACTTCACATCACTTGCAACCAAGCTTTTTACTTCTGTTGTGAAATCTACTTTTTACTTCTGTTGTGAAAATTGGCTATTTACTCTACGTTTGTGCTTCTTATTCTTTAAATAGTTACTCATTCACAAAACAGCCTTCCCCTCCTATTCCTAGACTGTTAGATTTACTCAGAAGCACTCAGTGTGTGGTGTCGAAAATATACTCCATCGTGTTGCTCCACCATCTGAAGAAGATTCGAGGGTGCATGGGGGCTATAGTAGAAAGGAGGCATTGCTGACCTTACAGAACCTGTGGAGTCCAATGGAAATTCACCACTGAAAGTTGGCCAGTGTCTAATTTTTAGTCCTTTGTTATTAAAGCTATTTTTAGTGATGTTGTACATTTATGTTAGAAGGCCCTAAATACCACTTCTGAATTCTTTAAGAATTTTAAGAGAGGAAGCCCTCTGGATCCAATTACTTGTTAATTTTTATTTTTCAGTAAGCCCTGCAACCTAATATCCTGTCTCCTTGATACTAACTCTATTCCTCAAGCACCCTTCCTGAAAAATCTTCAGAGAGATCCAACTGTCTCTCTGTTTGATTTCCTGCTTTTGACACATTTAAAGAATATTTAAAGAAAATATTTCTGCCAATATGTCTCCCAAATGTTTGTTTGTCCTAATTTCCACTTATATTTGTTTTGTCAGAGTGTGCTCCTCTTCTGATTTCATTTGGAAAGGATAAAGGAAACATGCATTGCAACTGCCCCGTCTGTTGTTAGTACACCAAGCTATCATCCTTTTGGATTTGTTAATGCCTTTTTAAAATGTGTGGTGTATGTTGTATCAGAACTTTGGGGTCACTTCAAGATATTTAATTGCCTGAGGTGGAGCATGGAATCATGACCCATGTTCACCCCAAGTGAAGGTGAATGTTACTAAAAGCCTGCTAAGTTATTTTGGAAGATACTATGGATAAATCCCACAAGCAACTTTCTTCATCTCTGTTGGAAAAATATAACAGTAACAAATCAGATAACTAATGTTTTCCAGCCCTTTCACGGCACCCAACATCTACTGCCTGAGGTGGCCACCTCAGTTTGCCCATTGTTGGGCCAACCCATTGGGCACTTTTAAGACCAAGTTTTTAAATAACTTCCAAGCAACTTGCAGAGATTTGAACCTGCTTTTAAAAAAATCTGCCTTAACAGAAACAGAGCACTAGCATGTTACAAATACAGTCTGAGCTGACTATTTGCCATATAATTCACAAGACCAATTAATTGGGGAGGGGGATCTTCTTAACAGCACAATTCCATTCACAAAATCGCATTCTATGCATTCTCAGAAGCAAGTCTTGAATGGCTTCTGTGCAAAGGAATGTAAAGATTGCACCTTAACCTTGTTTTTTTATGTACTTCTAGCTGCAGCCTTGCTGAAGGATAGTTCAGGAGTACATTGAGAGGAAAGACTGGTGTGGTATCTGTCCAAGGATCCTTCTTGACCAGTTATCCTTTTGAATGACAGGTTTGGAGAGGCCAGCTTTTCCCTATGCTTGAGCATGGAGACATGGAATGTGAAGGGGGACAGCTCACATTATGTCCCCTCTGTCTGAACAGAACTTGGAAAATTCCTTTTCCTTGGACAACTCTCGGAATCCCCTGCCTCCCATGTCCATGTTGGCGGAGGGCATTCTGGGACCTATAATGCAGATTATATGTATCAGTTTCCCAAGCTCTGCATCTGAATGTGCGTACGTAGTCGGTACGTCCAGATTCAGATCCTCTGCCATCCTGTGTGTGTGGTGCCCAGTCCAAGGAGCACATCTTTGCAGCAATGAATCCTAGCTTCGTGTTTGAATCTCCTTTACGGATTTGTCCTCTGTCTACATTTCCACCAAGTATGAAAACCCTGCAAGGATACCCTGAGTGCACAAGCATTAAGTCTGACTTTTAAAATGCTGAGTCCAAGGAACCATTCATTTCCATTCAAATAGCTAAGCTTCTTAGCATAACAGGATTCCTCCCTCTATTATATCTTCTCCTTCTGGGTTACAAAGCTATATTTCATGAATTTTAGTTTTATCTGATTTTATCTTGGTAAGATTAGCTCTTATTGCCGTAGTAAAAGGATTTTTCTTCAGCTACATTAACTACCTTGAGGTTTAAATGGAATATAATTTTGAAGTATTTCTGCCTTTGGCTGTGCAAAAGCGGTGCCTAGCAATTGGCAAATCCTGTTCTTCTCCTGCTGAATAAATTGGGGCTTGAGGTTGCAACCTGTTGTCTGAGGTTTTTAAGCGTTCCTTTGGCCCCCTTGCTGTACACAGGCATCTGGAACGCTCCTGTCAGTATACATGCTGAGTACACAGTTGTCCATTATGTCCACAATCTATTTCCTGTACATTGAAACATCAATGAATACCTCAAATGGAAAACCAAAGTATATGTTAACATTTCACCAGAGGGGTGCTGAAATGCAAAATGCATATTCACCAAGACAAATAAAAGGTTAGCAAGCAAGTTATTTTACCCTGTGGTCCTGTGGTTACATTGATCGCTGCACTAGCCATTGGCCTGGGTAACATAAAACTGTATAAAAGAGATATTGGCTTAGAAATATCAAAATATAATATATAGGCACAGCACCAGACTGTCTACATATAGAGCTCCATACTTTGTCCTCAACTGACAAGGGAAACAAAGCACCAGATAGGAACTGCAATTACTCTGGAAATAAGCCTTACTCAATTAAAACCAGAAGGCAAAGTGCATTGGGGAGTCTTTCTGGACTATGTGTACGGCAGAAATCCTCAAACCAGGACCCTCCCAGGTATGGTTGAGTATAACGCCAATAATCTCCAGCAGCATTGTCTTTGCATATGGTGGCGGAAGGGATAATCCAATTCATTCAGTGAGAGGGCACCAGCTTGAGGAAGGCTGATGTATGGGATCCTCTGATATCTCATAAAGATACCACCACTGTTGCAAGGATGCTACACTTCCCCAGTATTCCCACCGCAATATCCTGATGCACAAACAAATACAGTTTAATGTTCATCCCATCCGATGTGTTAGGTGTAATTTGGCATCAGGGCCATAGACAAGGGAAGAGCAAATCTTCTGCCTGTGGAGAGTCCCCGATTCCAGAACTCTACCTATGGATGCAGCAGGAGGTGTCCTTTGGACTCATCCCAATCAAAATTTATTTTCATCTTAGAGCCTTCCAGACTCCTCCACCCCCATAAGAATCCTAATCCCATTTGGGCTCATGCTTCATCAGTACTACATTAGATCTCAGTGGGAATATATCTTAGGAAAGCATATATAACCCAGCTTTTTATAGTAAACACCTGGATTATGTGGGGGAAAGCATCTTTAAACTCAAAAGGGATCCTTAAAAAAAAAAGCTAATTTGTTGGCTGTGAGTTAATTACAAAAGGTTTTACAGAAAAGGTTTCTTTATGAGCTTGTGGTTTTTCCTTGGGGTGACAGAAGTCTGTAAACCCCAGGAGCTCCAAAATTTTGGCAGGACTACCTTTTTTTCATCTTTCACTCTCTCTCCCAGCCAAATATGAAGCAAGAATGTGTGTTTTCAGGTCACCTGTGTTTCAGTATGGGATTTCAGTAGCTCCACACCAGCAGAGAGCTGGCTTTCTTTAATGAATTGTGTACTTCTAACCCTTTGAACGCTCCGAGTGGGCCCAACATGTTTGCGTGGAAAGTCCATATTGCTCCTGCTTCTTTCCAATAAGAGCAGCACAGTGCTAGTTGTGGTTGAAAAACAACAATAATGATGCATTAAATACTGAGGTTTCATAGATGAAAAGGAAATAGGATTCTGAAGAATCTTTTAGACCAATGTCCTAAATCCAATGTGACACTTGTGAAAACATGGGGGACCTCACCTGGCTCACCTTCCCAATAGCAAAACTGTGATCTAGAGGGTTTTCCAGCCCTCCAGAGCAGGGCTTTGAGGAGTTCCATGGCTGTAGTGGGGAGAGGAGGTTGCATTCATCCCTTACACTGAACTTCTTTTTGGTGCAAGCAAATATCTATCACTGGATGTGACCCAATATTCAAGATTTTGGTAGTGTCTTCAATACAATCTTATGCATATTCTCTCAAAAGTAAGTTCCACGTGACAGAATACTGTTGGAGTTCATGTACAGTTTGCAGAACTCATCATAGCTAATTGATGAGATGTCTGGGTGTGTCTCAGTCATGGGCTTGGTCATGCACCCAAATGTGCAGCTGAGCTATACCCCAGCTCCTCAACAATTAGCTACAATTAGCCATGGTAAATTATACAGCATCTATGCAGACACCAACAGAACTCCAACCACTGTGTCCAATGGAGTCAGCCCTCACCCTAGAATGCATAGAATCACAGACCAGATGCAGTCATTTTATTGAAGTTCAGCAGGTGTTACCCACCTTGGAAGTCTGGGTGGGTGACCCCTGCGCTTTCTATAGTTAGAGCAGAGTGCACTGGGACCTGGAGGATGAACATTCAGAGGTGGTAATAGAAAGGCTGGGCTTCCAAAGTCAGTAGGAGCTAGTCATGTTTTCCTGATGTTCAAATACTAAATCAGTCTGCAGAGTTGTAAGAATAAATGGAGGAGAGAAGAGGATTACAGATGCAGTCCTAAACGCCTTGGAGAAAGGGCAGGATATACAGTAAATGTACCAGTAACAACAATAGAGTCACATTTTTGTTCTGTATAGAATCTCAAGGTGAGCTTTCAGAAGACCATCATAATATACTATTGATGTGAAATGTGTCTTAGTGGTTCAGTTCATGTCCATGCACAGTTACCCAAACAAGTCCATTTGTTTTCAGTATTACTTAATCCCAAGGAATATTTACAGAGGTGTGAAGATCTAATGACTCTTGGGAACTGTTGAAGTCCAGTTCTGACAGTGTCTTCAGAGTCCAGCTGGGTTCCTATCAGTTCTCACCACTAGCTATGCTCACTAGGGCTGATAGAACTCCTGTGGGGGTGTGGGGGTGTCACATGCTCCCAACTCCTTTTATGGCCAAGGAACCCAAATACAGAGGAAGGCAGAGCACCTCTACCTTTATTCACTGCACACAGCAGAAGACATTTCAGTGGATGATGAGGTCACCCCAGAATGCTGAATGGAAAGCCTCTCTTCTACAATATCACTAAGGCAGGGGAGGGCAGAACGCCACTACCACCTCCTCAGTCTTTCTGAGACCGTCACTCTGGGCTCACCATGCCAAAGAGATATTGTGACAATACAGCTGACGATTTACAAATAGGTAACTTAACTACTTTTTAAATAGTGTCACTTTGTAATTGATCATGAGAATTGTCTCGTTATATGCTGAAGAAACCTTAGCACACTTCTGAACCTTGTCAAAATCCAGGGAAGCAAGAGAAACCTTCTTCTGCCCTTGGCAGAGCACAGTGATCACCAGTTACAAAGCCATGCTGAGCACAGCATGCTCTGTCTTGGTAGACAGTTTCAGGTAGTTATCCACTGTTATCTGTATATACCATAGTGTGCTTGTTTCAAACACACACACACCCAATTTTATTCTTGGTCTCAACAACCCCATGAAGCAGGCTAAGAGACAGACGTGAGTTCAAGGGGATTGTGCCAACTTAATGGCTTATTGAGCTTCCGTAGTCCTAGATTTCCATTTGATCTACTACAGATCAACAACACTAACTTCATCATAGGGAGTCTTAGTAGGTATTAGGAGATATTAGGACAATGAAGAAATAGAAATAGGGATTTTGTGTACTTGGGTCAATCATCAACCCAAATGGAGAGTGCAGCCATGGAATCAGAAGACTGAGACTAGGAATGGCAGCAATAAAGGACATAGAAATGATAATCAAGTATAAGAATGTTACTGGAGACCAAGAACAAGCTCATCCACACTCTTGTATTCCTGATCAACAGGTATGAGTGTAAAAACTGGACAGTAAAAAAAAAGCTGAAAGGAAAAAAAAATGATTTGTTTGAAATATGGCTCTGGAGAAGAGTTTTGCAGATACCCTGGATTGCCAGAAAGATGAACAAATGAATCCTAGTATTAAGGTTGAACTACTGTATATCTGGAGGTTAAAATGAAGAAGCTGAGGCTGTCCTACTTTGGGCACATAATGAGAAGGCAAGACTCTCTGAAAAAAAACACCCAATAATGCTGGGAAAGGTTAAGGCTTGAGGGCAGCAGGAAAAGAGGAAGACTGTACTATATGAGATAGACTGACTCCCTAAAGGAAGCCACAGGCTTGCATTTACAAGAGCTGAGGAGGGCAGTTGAAGACAGGACCTTTTGGAGATCACACATTCATAGGATCACCATGATTTAGAGGTGACTTGACAGCACAACAAGATATATTGTTAGATTTCTGGTGTTATTCATCCACAGGTGGCAACAATTATGGCAGCTACCTAGCTGAGACACCTCACACCCCAGTTGTCTGGACTGCTTTCAGTAGGTATATCCAATGGGCCACCATGCTTTAGTAAAATGTACACTAAAAATAAAGTCAGTGTACATTTTTTAAAAAATTGTGGACATTCTTAGAAGTCCTAGGCTTCAAAACAAGGCAGGAACTAGTTCCTACTGCTTTTAGAGAAAATATGCAATTTCTGAAAGGCAAGAGTGAACAAATCCAGCAAAAACCTCCACTATTGACCTTCTTTGTTGCAGAGAGAGAAACATAAGATGTCTCTTTTCAGCAGAATGGCGGCTAGCCGCTGGGGCGTCACCAATGCAGATATGGGTCGAAAATGTAATTCCAAATACATTTACAGTTTGCCCAGGGTTAAAAGTTCCATTCATCACTGACCTCTCCTTTGAACAAAATGATTTGGCAAACACTTTTCACAGCAAGTCATTATCTGAAGAGCTTCCCAAATTTATAAGCTAAGCGTTTGGTGCAGTTTTGCTATGTGACTGCAGACAAAAGAAAAAATTGTCTTGAACATATCACCTGAGTTAGTTTTCTCACACCAAGATCTAAATAGATAAACTCATGGATTAAGAGCTGAATTTTAGTTCGAGTGTAAATTTAAACCAACTAAATTTTAATATTTGAATACATCCCCATTATCCAGTGGTATTTGTTTGTACTGTATGTGTGTTTCTAGATGGAAAAGTTATTTGTGGACAGAAAATAATTCATGGGAATGAAAACTATGAAAGGACTGCATGTGTGTGTGTGTGTGTGTGTGTGTGTGTGTGTGTGTGTGTGTGTGTGTGTGTGTGTGTGTGTGTGTGTGTGTGTGTGTGAGATAGTGAGACTTAAAATATTCATCTCACTGCAGTTAATGTTAGTATTATTGTCAGGATTATTATTGGGGTATTCATACCTAAGCAAATCAGGAAGCAGTAACTAATTCCATACTAGAGCAATTCCATCACTAACACCAAAATACTGCCTTGTAAACAGGTGTGTTGTTGTTACATACCATTGAATTAGAAACTAACATATAGCAACCCTAACAGGGCTTTCAAGGTAAGTGAGATATTTAAGGAGTGGCTTTACCTGTTCCACATCCCCAGTTAATTTCCATGGCTGAGCGGGGATTTGAACCCAGGCTTCCTCAGTCCTAGTCTGTCACTGTATCCACTGTATGACACTGGGTATCCAGGAGTAGTGCAGTGATTTGTTTTCAGGGTTAATTCTCAGTAGTTTTCCTAATCATATTCTGCAGTGGTTCCCAATCTTGGATTCCCCATACAGATGTTCTTGGACTATAACTCCCAGAAGCCTTCAACACTAGCTGTGCTGGTCAGGATTTCTGGGAGCTGTAGTCCAAGAACATCTGGGGACTGAAGGTTGGGAAGCACTGATCTACTGCAAGAGTGGACAGAAGGTACATCTAGCCCAGTGTTTCCCAACCTGGTAGTCATGACCCCCCCAGGGTGTCAAAGTGTTTTCTGGGGGGTCACAGGTCACCTTATTTGTTGTAGTCCTTGTTAAATAATTTCTTCCTTTACCTTTCAAAGCAGGATATTAAAGTTAGTGTGTGTATGTTTGTATGTATGAGAACCAGGCCCTTTGAGAGAGAGAGAGGCTTCTCTCTCTCTCTCTAAGAAAGGATTTCTTTATAAGAAAGGATAACTTTCTAAGAAAGGATAACTTTACCCCATTTATGCAAACATAGTGGGGGGGGTGTTGCAGGTTACTTGGCTGTTATAAAAGGAGTCCATAACTCGCAAAAGGTTGAGAACCACTGCTGTAGATCTACAGGCAGTTTCTGACTGATCTGCAGTAAGTAGATTGCCAAGAATTTTCAATACTCACGGGTTTAAAAATAGTGAGTAAAATAGCAGAGAAAGCGAGAGCTAAACTTCATCAGTGACAAAATTTTTACCAATTCTTTCTTTCCCAACATCAGTGCTCCTCAGCTGCAAAGCAGAATTTCCATTATTTGCCTTTGGCCACATCTGTGTGCAGTTCTGGTTTCCAGTGACAGACTTTTGTCTTAGATGGAATTCTTGATCCAGTGCAACCCAGAAGAACACTGCATTAGTGTAGGCTCTTGAGTGGGGTGGAATGGCAGGGATGTATGCACTAAATCATTGACTCTGCCCCCTACATGACCATTTTGCAGTTGGCTCCACCTCTTCCCAATACATTGCTTTGCACTGCTTGGTGGACCTTTGAGTTCTCATTTTTTAAACAGGGAAGTACATCCCACAAACCAGTTTGCCTACCCTTGTTCTGGTCAGTGTAGTCTAAAAGGAATAATTTCCCATTCGGGGGCACCAGCAGCATAGAGCTGTCTCCCTTTTCCCCAGCTGAAGTTGCAAAGCAATGCCATGTTGATGTTTCAGATGACAGATCAAGTACTTCTGATTCTAATTAACATGGGTGGAGCCCCTTTGGCAACGCTCTTATGCATGTGTCTTGTGTTTGCTTCCTTAAAATGAAGCACATCACAAGTGCATATGTGTATGCATGTCAGGGCCAGCCCTACCATTAGGCAAAACATCATTACACCAGCACTTTAACTGCTGCTGAAGTAAGATTCATCTGCAGGTCCAGTCAGGTCTTATTCATGGGATAAAGGAGCTGCCATCTTATCCTTTGCCTCTGGCACCAAAATGTCTTGGTTCATTCCTACTATTCACATGATCTGCCACAGTTCTGAGGAAATCAGCTTTCCCTGTGACTGTGTCACATGTACATAGGTATGACAACACTCACCTGCTTCTACCTGGGTCAGGACTATTTTGTGCAGCAGGGCAGCATTGCTTATTTCCTATGACAAAGTCAAACAAGTGTTGGAACACAATTCTCAGCAAGTCTTACTTGTTTCGGATCTGCTTTATACAGGAGCAGAAAGTGAAGATCGTGAGTAAAGGAGTAAATTTCTAAAGACAACATAGAGGAAAAAGAGAAGGCAGCTGGACCTTCCTCCCCACCTTTCACCATTTTACACTTACACACTACACATGACAACACATTTGTTGTTGTTTAGTCGTTAAGTCGTGTCCGACTCTTCGTGACCCCATGGACCAGAGCACGCCAGGCCCTCCTGTCTTCCACTGCCTCCCGGAGTTGGGTCAAATTCATGTTGGCGGCTTCGATGACACTGTCCAACCATCTCGTCCTCTGCCGTCCCCTTCTCCTCTTGCCTTCACTCTTTCCGAACATCAGGGTCTTTTCCAGGGAGATTTCTCTTCTCATGAGATGGCCAAACACATATTCAAATAATAAACACGGACCAACCACTTCTTTACATATTGTAATCAGCACCACTCACAACCAGGGTGTGAAGCTGCCATTAAAAGGATGGTTTTTTTTCCCTCTTGGGGCATGCTTAGACTGAAGGAAAGGACTAAACCGCTTAATTAATGAGCACAGACCAAGGGAACCATCACTGTTCCAGGTTCATACATTCGAAAAAAGACAGGCATGATCCTGCCACATAAGTGAGTGTGATTGGTTGACTGGCTGGCATGCTTGGTTTCTGGTGCTTCTGGGCCACAGACTGTGTACTAACCTGCCTAAGTGCCCACTGCTCCACTGGCGGGGGTGGGGTGTATCTCGCTGGAGAGAGACCTTATTGTTGTACTGTAACGAGTCTGATTAACATGCTCCTGACACTTTCCTTTAGTTTTCTGGGCTCCTAGCAACAGCAGACAAAAGCGGCAGGATTGTTCCTGGGCTCTGCAGGGATACAGGGCAGCCTTTGATCTGCCATCATTACACTCAAGACAGATACATGCGGATAGACAGAGGCCGCTGGCACATTGACTACATACATCAGCATCTGGTTTCTCACTGGAGAAGTGCCCAGAAAGCAGAGATGTGTTCTTGGCTAGGAGAGGAGGGAGCCCTGAACCCCCTCTTGCTTGAGCTAGCACAGTGACTTGCTTCTCTTCATTCTGTCCTGCTGTGACAAGAGAAACAGTATGTGTCTTCTAGATGTGGTTCGTTCCTTTCCTGTAGACCCACCACACTCTCTGGTCATATCCAATGAGCATCATTTATCTCTCACTCATTTTTGGCCACAAACTTTCCTTTAAGGGGAAGGAAATAATATTATGCAATGGGCTTCTGAGCACATGCTGAGTGTCTTTCCTTGAGTGTTGAAACACTGCTGCTTGTTCCACGCAGAATGAAAGAAACAGGCTTCTTTCCAGAGCATAAAACCAGGGGGAGCAGCTCCCCACCAGGTCTGCTGGATCACACATTTAGCTTCTCTGGGAGCAGCTCTTCAGAATTTCTGGCAGACATCATTCTCACCTCCTTCAACCAGCTCCTTTTAATAGTAGATGCTGGCAACTGAACCTGGGACCCTCAACCAAGGAGGTGCTCGAATACTGAGCGATGGCTCTTTTCTGTAAATGCCCAGGTTCCAACCAAGGCCTAATCCCCTGGATCTCTTTTTCAAAGTATCATCCCTACATGCCTTCACGGCATTCTGAAAGAGTGGCCAAATGCGCTTTTGTTATTTTACAATGTTGGCTCCAGGGCCAATCTTGTATTGGAACTCCCTACCTCACTTGTACTTGCATTGTAGAGTTTGGAAAAGTTACTTTTTTGGACTGCAGCTCCCAGTCCAAAAAGTCTAAATTCCAGGCTCTCCCATCACTACTACATATTTCACAGGTGGAAGACTCTGCCCTTACGGCACTTGCTTTCAGCAGAGAGAAGCAACTCAATGGCATTTGAGATATGTTGACAGACTCCTTGTTCTATCCCAGTCTTTTCCTGGCTTGGTGTCCACCAGATATGTTGACTACAACATGCAACATGTCAGCCAGAACCCAGTCTTCCTCAGGCTGGTGTGGTCCAGATGTATTTGACTGCAATTCCCACCATTTCCAATCAGCAGGCCAAGACAGAGTGGTTGGACACATATAGAAAGCACTGGCTTCAGGAAGACAGCTTCATTTCAATCAAAAATAAGGTATGAAGTATGGAATTTTTACAGATATTTCTCAGGGTAAGCAATTTGGTGTGTCTTGCTACTACGATCAGTCATTCCTGCCAGAAAGCAGAGAGAGGACAAATGAACTTAGATTTATCAACAGAAGCCCAGACAGAACATATTTGAAATTGAAAGTATTGTTGTTATGTGCCTTCAAGTGGTTTCCAACTTATGTCAGCCATAGAAATGAGTGACTTCCAGAGTTTTCTGTGCCTTTCTTCACTGAGTCAATCCATCTCATATTTGAGAATCTTCTTTTCCTGCTACATTCAACTTTTCCTACCATTATAGTTTTTTTCTGGTGAGTCTTGTATTCTCATGATGTGCCCAAAGTATGACAGCCAAAGTATCTAGTGCTCCACTAGATAAGATGATAACTTTGCATTTCCCTTCAGAGATGCAATTCTTCAAAGTTGCCCTGCCTGCACAATCAACTTGCAAATGAAGCCCTAAATTTATTACCTGATGACCAGCCACCACACAAAAGCAAGCAAGTTTGTAACTTGTGGGGCTGAGAAAAGTTGATCTACAATAAATAAATGAATTTAACCACTAAAGTGAGCTCCACTTCGAATGACATGCTCACTGTAACATCTCTTTTGAGCCTCAGCTAGCATCTGCATCCTGACCCAAATAACTAATAAATGTCAAACATAATGCCAAATTCAGAAAGTGGAAGCCAATGAAACACAGAATTTTTAGTGCATGTGTCAGAAAATAAAGTTGAGTGACATTAGGTTGTACTTAAATATAAACATATAAACAATAAAGGGTCTCATGGTGATTAAAAGTTAATGGCTTTATTATGGCACAAGCTTTTGCACATACTGCCAACTGGAGAAAAGGTATGCCATTAAAAACTAGTTGCTAAAGACATTTTGTTGTTTTGCTGCCATATACTAATCTGGATATCCCCATGAAAAATATTACAAATATTGGTTTGGGAAATGATGTGTCTTTTTACATAGATTTAATAGATTAACATCTGTAAGAAATCTGTGTTATCTAAAAAATATAAGATTTAACAGCTTTAAATATATTTAAACAGAATGAAAAAGAAAAATTAAACATTTGCTTAAATATCTTCCATTAAAATAAATAGGATTTCAAAGGGTTTAACTTTGGCTGGATTGCACCCATCCTGTCTACATTTGGTTATTACAATATTTTTTTGTCCAGATCATATGTTTACTATGTCCTCAAATGTCCTCTTTACCATCTTCTTCATGACTACATTTTTGATATATCTGATCAAAAAACGGTGTCTGTTTGACTAAAGTTGACTGACTTTCCATCTCACATACCTTATGAAAATCATCATCATCATCATTGTGCATTCCAATAAAAACAATGAAACATACAAACACAACATTTAACAACATTAATATAATAAATATATATCTATGTACATTAACATAAAACCCTTTGGAATGGGCAACCATTCAAGAAAAATTTAACTAACTACTAAAATACTAATTATATAGTTCAAGTAAAGATACACCAGTTGCTCTTCTCTGTGTGTGAACCTATGGCTCCAAGTTGAACAAATAGGTTTTTTAATATTTTCCAGATTTGTCCAACTCTGGTTCCATACAAAGGTCCTGGTGGAAAGAAGTCCACAGCCTTCGAGCCACATGGGAGGATGCCGAAGCCTGAAATTCACCACCTTAGTTTGAGGGACTATTCAGTACAAGGGTAAGAGGAGGAAGGCCTTCTTTTGAAATGGCTGACCTAAGAAGGCGGAGAAAGAATAGCACTGCAACAGCCTTCTCTTTAATGTGGTTTATCTTCACTGATATTTGTTTCAAATACGGGGAGGTGAAAGAGCTGAGTGTAAGGAACGTCAGGGTGGCTCTCCAAAATGGAGCCCCTTTGTTGGATTGGGGTCCTGGTCCCAGGCTCCCTTAGGCAGCTGCTTAGGCAGAAAGGCTTGTGGCCTGACCTGGCCAGGCTCTTACATTCCTGTCTCGACCAGACTGTAGAAAGTGTCGGGTGCTGCCTGGCCCAGCAACTGTCTGTTCTTCAGCAAGCGTGTGTACTCGGGACCCCTGCAACTAGATGACTTAGGCTTTAAGGCACAGGTGGACAAAGTTTCTAGCATTCCTCACCATTGCTTCTGCAGGCTAGGGCTTCCGGCAGTCGTAGCCCAACATCTGGAGAGCAACACTTTGCCCACCTCTGGTTTTAGACATCCAGAATGTGGTTTTGGATGGGTTTTGGCCATCTCATGAGAAGAGAAGACTCCCTGGAAAAGACCCTGATGTTGGGAAAGTGTGAAGGCAAGAGGAGAAGGGGACGACAGAGGACGAGATGGTTGGACAGTGTCATCGAAGCTACCAACATGAACTTGACCAAACTCCGGGAGGCAGTGGAAGACAGGAGGGCCTGGCGTGCTCTGGTCCATGGGGTCACAAAGAGTCGGACATGACTTAACGACTAAACAACAACAACAACAACAACAATTTAAAACACACTAGTTTATCACAGGGAATTTGACTGAGAAATATTCAAAGAGAAAGAAAGGAGCAGGGAGGAAGGGAAGGAAGGAAAAGTAATGATTGAAAAAAAAAACAATCTGATCATTTAAGACAGTTAGCTTACCAGCACTGTGGGAGAACCATAAAGGGTTCAGGCTCTCAGGTGCTCAGAGGCAAAAGAAGACCCAGCTCCTGCACTTTTAACCCATTGTGCTGAAGAGGGAATTCCAGGAAGTAATTTCAAGTAAATCTCACTTGCTGAAATTCCTTCTACAACAATTCTTTGTGAGAGCCAGGTTCGTGTGGTGGGTAGTATGCCAGATCTAGGACTCAGGAGACCTGGGTTGAAATCCCCACTTGGCCATGGAAGCTCACGGAGGGGGCAGGGGGGCTGACTTTGGTGAAACTCCTCCTCAAAGATCACACATACCTCGGAAACCACGTACAGCTGATTCCCCAGCCAGGCTATATGAAGGGCGAACAGGAGAGCTCACCACCATATAACCTTGAATTAATTAATAGCTGCCAAGACCTCCCACTCCTTTCTCCATCCAAGATGAAGGAACCCTCTGCTTACCTGTTGTCCCCTTTCCTGGATCTGACAACAAAGAAAAACAAATTAGGACTCCAAGTCTAACAGGGTCAACTTGATGGCTCATAGCATACACAGAGCAACTATTAAAGGTTCGGGAGCAAGGCCCTCTTTTTCACCTGGCCACCCTTTCAGGATCCAGATGATTCTGGGCTACAACTCCTGTAATTTGTTACCACTGTCTCACCTCTGGTACGTCATCTCTGGTCCCATCTCATAAAATTCATCAACAAGAAGAGAAGCCACCCTAAATTTGGGTGATGGGGCAGCGGAGGGGGTGATTATTGAACTCAGCCTAGTCTCAAGGCTCTCTCCCCCCACTCCCCCAGCTCTGCATTGCTTCTGAGTAAACATAAACAGAATCTGGCTACCAGTTTTGCAGCAGAACCAGCTTTCCTCTTGCCCCAGGAAAAAGGAAAATCCAGACACCAAGGTGGGCTCCTGAGGGAGGGAAGGACCGGGTGAAACGTCTTCCCACTTCATTTGTAACGCAAATTCTTTCTGAAGCACCGTGGCAAAGAACTCCTTCCTTCTGCGCTAGGTGCAGCGCCCAGCACCTGTAACGTGTCGCGTTAGTAACGTTGGTTTTGCCTTTTTCTTTCTGGAATTCGGTCCACTCGCTTTGATCGGGGGGCAGGGGAACACTTTTGGTGCAAAGAGACGCAGGGCATTTTCTCCAGTGAAGTTTAAATCAATTTTTTTTTCATCTGTAAACGCCGCTCAAAATCCACAACCGCCTTTTTCATGGTCTTATTTTCCCCTTGCTTCACAACATTTACGCGAGACGCGCGAAAGGTGTGTGAACACCCCGATCCCGGGAATTGTGGAACTTTTTTGTTTGTTTTTGGAAATACGAGAATTCCCTCTTGGCTAATAATCGGAGGATCGAGGTAATCTCAGAAGGACCCGTTTCCAAGGGAGCCTGGCTGGTCCTGATCTGCCTGTTTGTTCTAACTCCTCCCAGTGGGAAGAAGACAACGCTTCTGAACCCCCCGGCCGCCCTTGCTGTCTCCCGGAACCCCCTCTTTCCCGCATCCTCTTTCGGGTCCTTCATTCGGGTATTGCGGCTGGTAGAAAGGAAATAAGGCCGGGATGCTTCCCCGCCCGCTCCGCGTATCTGGTCTCCTTCCGGTTCCAGACTCCCCATAGGATCGTAACGCTCCCGGATTTGATTTTCCTGCCATTCCCACAGAATGCCGCCCGTGTCGAAGACGTTGGCTTGGTTGCAAATTCCATCACACTGAGAGCATTTATTTATTTATTTATTTAAAATACTTTTGCCCCGCCTTTCTCCTTGAAAAGAACCCCGGGCGGCTTACATCAGTAGAAGACTGATGCAGTGGATAGATCTTAGTCCGCCGTGCCTGAAGTCTCATGGAGTTCAATCGGTCACCCCCCCTCCCCCAGTAGGCCTGGATTCCCCGATTCACTTTTCCAGGACCCTCATCTTGACATGAACACAAGGCTCCCGCCTTACGCGTGGGAGTCGGCGCCATCGAAAGCGACAGGATTTCGGAAGGGCGAGGATGAGGGGCGGTGTCAGGGTCGACTTTTCGGAAATTTTACACGCGGGAAAACCCCTCTTCTGGCAGGCAGGCGGGATCTCAAAAAGTCTTCCGCTTAGGCTGGACCTAAACGGATGAAAAATAAGTGTAGGGGACAAAAAAAAACATGGGGAAAGGTTTCGTTTGGGTGGCCTGGTAAATGTAAAGGGCGCCGCGTTTGAGTTGGGGAGTCTTTTTGTCTGAAAGCTCACTCGCGTCAGATGCTGCGGCTGCAGGTGGGACTTCGGCGCCGAGGAGAATCGGAGGAAAGACCGCCACCCTAAACATGTTTACTCGGAAGTAAGTCCCCGATTGTTCAATGGGCCTTACTTCCAGGTAAGCGTGGCCGAGATCGTACCTTAAGAACGCTGACGCTCTGACTGGATCGCTCGCAAATATTTCGATGATGGTTTTCAATCAGTGTGTTTGAATTGCCCGCATAAAGCCTGCCCCCCCCCCCGCTTCCTTCCCCTGGAATTTTCCTCTTAAAGGCTCAGTTTTATTAGCAGGACTTTAGCACAGGCCAGTCCATACACGTCCACTTGGAAGTAAGTCCCAGAGAGACCGGTGGGACTTTGTCCCTGGGAATTAGGAATAGGTTTGCCCTTTACAGCGATCAAGGACTGAACCAGCACAAGGAATAAATCAGGAAAAATCGAACAATCTAATATTTAGTTTAATTTTACTTTTAAAATTCACAAGGTTACAAACCATTCCATCTTTCTTCCAGTTTCCTTTGTTTCTCAAACCTCTAGCTCCTATCCCATGCTAATTTTAGTAACTTGCTATATTACAGATAGTTAACAATAATAATGTAATATTTGGGGGGGGGAAATCAGGTACCTTCCTTTTTTGTGGCTAAAATTAACAAAGAATTTTGTGGCATCTTATAAACGGATGCTTTTACAATGGCGTAAGCGCGTTTAGGAAAAAAAAATGATGGCGAAATAATTTCTTGCTAATGATTCCTTGGCACAGAACCTAAAACTTACCGTGTAAGCCCATAAACTTCTACGCGGACGTTACGTCCCATGGAGTGCAAGGAAGCCCTCTCCAAAGTGATTGAAGTGTAGGATCGCAGCCAACTTTGAGCTTGGTTAAACTTCCCTCGGCCAAATCCGTTGCCAGAGAAGTTTCTGCTTGAACAAGTTTAGGAAGAACGCGGAAAGTCCGTCTTTTCTCCTAATTCCCACGAAGTAACTTGCCTGTGTGGGCGACTTTCCTACCTACGCATGTTTACTCGACTTCTGGAAACTCATTTTGATAACAGTTAATACGCCAATCAAAATGAACTGGATCGTCTGATCTGTTTTACTGACTGGGCTCCTCGCTTTAAGTAGAAAGAGAAAAGTCATTAATTTTTTTAAAAAGCATGTTAATTTTGCAGTCTTATGGATGTCTACTCAGAGGTAAACCCTACTGTGTCCAAAGGGGCATATTCCTCGATAAAAAGGCTTAGTTGGGTTTGCAGTCTCAGCCTTATAATAAAGTAGAGATATTTCTCGTGAAGAATAAAAAGCGGGGGGGGGGGGGGGGGGGAGGGGAGAAGAAGAAAAGGAACAGGAAGAAAATAAAGTTATCACAATATTATTGTAGGTAAAACCCTCATAATTACTCCCCCTAAAAACCTCCCAAACTTTAAAAGCACGAGACAAAGTTAAACGCTTTTGCATCTGGTTCACTTCTATACGGCGCTTAACAAAGAGGGTGTAAACGGCTTTAGATCGTGTTTTTCCTCCTGCCTTAATATTCTTCTCGATTATTCAAATTTTATTTAATGCTCCTTTTTTTTTAATAGTAAGAACAAAAAACCCATAAAGATATTGGGACATTTCAGCTCATCAAGCCGTGATGGGCGGCCCGCACGTAACTATATCGGTGAGGTGCTGGCCAGGTTTATAACGGCTCCCCCTCCACCATCCCAATGTAGTTTTCAGTAGGAAATGGAGAACTGTTCCCATTAGGATCCCCACTGCCGGCTGCTGGAGGAAAACCCTTCCAGGGAATGGTCCTCCCCAAATTTCATCGAAGACTCGTTATTCCGAGGCTCCCCCTCCTCACTTTGCGCCAGCAATTAAACGGGGGATGTCCTCAGTTGTCATTAACTCTCCCATAAAACAATGAAGACATTATGTGTAGGGAGACGGGACCCCTCCGGGCAAGGGATTAAGAAAATACCGCGATCCGTATCTCCAGGGTGTGATTGAGAATAATGAGAAGGGGGGAGGCGGGGGGGGGGGAGGGAGAGGAGAAATCTATTTTAATTTCGCGTCCCCTAGGACATCTTTCCCCGCAGCCTGCCATGGGAGGGGAGGCGAGATACTGAGCTGAATTAGAAACCGCCCCTTCAAACGTCCCGCCGACGCCTCCCAGGGTACGAGGCGCACTTGGAAGCGAAATCCCATTGATCTCAATAGCAGTGAATACCAAGAACACATCAAGCCCGCCAGAGGCAGCCCGAAACGTCGATTGGTTGACCTCCAGCGGCTCCAAGAGGGGAAAGGAAGCGGAAAGGTGGATCCAGCACCAGTTATAAGGAAGGAGACACTGGGTGGGTTAAAGGAGGTTGCCTCTTCTGGTTTTGTGGCATAGCGACAACCGGGGTCTTTTGCATCCCTTTCCCAGTCAGGTGCCTTCCACATGTGCTAGACTACAAGGCACATGATTCTCAACCAACCCGTTAGGGGTGGGGATGATGAGCATGTATCCTAACAACATCTGGAGGCTTGCCTTTGGGGAGGCAGCCTGAATGGTCTGTACAGCAAGGGAGGGCCAAGAAAGGGGGATGTTGGACTCCAGCTCCCATCAGCCCTAGCCATCAGGGCCAGCGGTGAGGGCTGATGGGAGTTGTAGCCCCCAAACACCCAGAAGGCCCTGCGTAAACAGGCCTCAGGGAGACTTAAGGAGCAGAGGGGTGCTGGAGGGCAGAGGCTGGCCTCCTGCTGCCTACCGGTTGACCTGAGGACACCATTCCCTCCTCTGGCTGTTCCTCTTCTACCACAGGCTGGACCTCAGGGTGGCTATTGTGACTTCAGAAGCAGCCGCACTAGACAGCAAGGTTGTATTTCATCCAAACCAGTCTCCCAGATAATTAAGTCAATAAGTCCTTCTCCTTCCTGCTCTCACCTTTCCTTGAATGATCAGCTGCAGCAACCTGTACCTTCCACAGTTCTCCAAGTATTCTAGCTTTCTTCATTTTATGATTTCTTGTCTTTATTCATTCACTTTAGTACTTCTCTGGATCCAAGCCATTTGTAGCATCCTGTGATGAATCCACATTTCAAAAGATACTGTTTCTACAGCTGCCTATGTTAAAAGTTGGCCATTCCACAGAATGTACAGTAGAATTGAAAATGCACAGCACAGTACAGTATGTATTCTCAAAGCACAGGTGAAGTTTTTTGCCTTGTATCAGGCGTGGGTTCTTGCAGGGAGTTACAGCATCCTCCTCAACATCATGTTTCCCTGAGACACACACTTTCTTTAAGGGAGGAAGGTCTTCCCATGGGAGGGCTGCCAGAGGCCAGGACTTCTTTTCAAAGTGTCCTCCATTTGAAGAGCCACCCAGCCCAAATCTTACCTGAAGATAAAGAAGCGAAAGGCGGGAGATTGGGGCGCGGGGTTTGCCTTGAAGTTGCCCATCCGTGGTGGCACCGAGATGTCATGAGCGCAGGTCACCTGGGCACTGTCTTCCCACGGGAGTGAGAGGTATTGGAATTACATTTAAATTATATCACTCCTAATTTTGCACCTTCACATCAACATTCACACCGTTATATGCAAATCAGAGGCCTTTTTCCCCTCCTTTTTTTAATTGATCTTTACACCGCCGTTCTACATCTTCCCTCGGCCCCATAAACCGTCTGAACAGCCAGCCTGGCTGAAAAGCACTAAGGAAAAGAAGCGAATTATGATAAAGAGTGTGCAGGGCTCTCTCCCTCCCTCTCTCTGTGGGAAGCCGAAGAGAGATGGATCTCCCTTTAACTCTCTTGCAGGAAAGGGACAGTTGAACCGTTAAAGACCAAGCAGTCTTGTTCGGCACTACATGACCCATCTTCCATGACACCCCTTTCACCGCTCTCGTTGGCGGTAGGTTCGTCTCCTTCCTTCGTTTTCCTGCCAGGTCTCTCTCTCTCTCTCTCTCTCCCGCTCCTGCGTGAACAGACTTCCTCATCCCGTCGCTTCCTAACGAAGCGGGAAGGCGAGTGTGTGGCGGTTTTGCGCCCCGGCCGGCCTTTCGCTACCGGTTATAAGGGATTATAGCTAAAGGCCGGTGTCTGTTCGCTGATACCTCGTGGATTTTACCCGCCGACCGGGTAAGGAAGGAACTGGACTCCATAGGAAAGGGCCAAACGTGGAAACGGAGCAAGTGCGCAGCTGTAGGCAGAGCCCCGCTTCCCACGTTACGAGTCGTCGCTCGAATGTCCTGCGTAAATTGTGGGGCTTCCCGCCTTTCTGCCCGCAAGAATCGCTACCCGCTTACTTGAGAGCAAGCGCCATTCCAGTTGACGGGATTTAGTTTTGAGTAACCGTGTTATCAGACGTTACTCGGTCTAGGTCAGGGCATATTCTCTCCTCCCGCACCTCCGCCACCGCGGCACAAGGCTGTCCTTCACCACCTTCCCTCCTCGCCACCTTCTCCAGTTCGTGGCTCCTTCTGGTTCCCCGAGTTTGAACTCGGAACGACATCCCGCTGTGTGCGGTGGAACTTCTTCCCCACGAAGAGTGCATCTGCGTGAGATCTTTAAAACTAAACTGTAGGCAGTGAATAAACTCTTTTTTCTTAAAAAAAAAAAAAAAAAGGCGCCGGACCTGTTACTTAATCTTCTGTTTAAAGGCTGGCTCGCTGGCTCTAAAATCCTACCCCTTTCACTGAAAGGCTAGGCCCGGCCAAGGACGGGGCAAAGCGTGGCCCTCCAGGTCCTGTTCAATTAAGACTCCCATTCTCCTCCACCCTCCGTAGTAAGCCACTGGCTGATGGGAGTTGCAGGCCAACAACGACACCTTTACCACCAGGGGTCCACCGGTTGTTTGTGCAGGGCCTGAACACGCTTTGCACATGCTCGGGAGCATTTCTCTATAGATTAGCTTTGGAATGAATGAAGGCGCTGAAATCCAGGGTTGGTTCCTTTACACGGGAGTCAAACGCTTTAAATTGGGTTAAATGACTCCTTCTCTCTCTTTCTCCCCATCCCCTCCCCCCACGTCCCTCGGCAAGTGTTTTCTATTTACCCGTTTAAGCAAACAGAGCAGCTTTCCCGGGGCGCCCGTCTAAGAGCAGCTTGTAGGTCATGAAAAGGTTGGGGCCCGGTTTGCAACTCCGCATTCTGCTAATTTCTTAAGAAACACTCGTTGCGGGGCCCCCGCACAAAAGGCGATGATTTAATGAGGAAGAGAAACAAACTGGCTGATTGTTGGCGCTTGCAACTTCCTTGGGAGTCCCTCTGGCAGCCACAAGCTGATCTCTGTGCCTTCAATGCGGCTCGCCTTCGGGAGGAGAGGCCGGCCTGAATAGAGGACAAAGGCGGCTTGTTCTGTTTATTTACCCTCCCTACAAGCTGGGTTAACCTCTCCCAAACAGCCGGGCTAAGCCCGTTAGCCGCACAGCCCAGATGACCCGCTGCAGAATCGCCACTGTCATGCAAACGAGCCCTCCTCCGGCCGGGAGGCGATCCCCGGCTCCACCCTCCCGCCTCCCCGCCCCAGCGACAGGCGCTCCGGCAGGAAGTCCCGAGGCCTGCTTCGAGTGACGGGTCTCGCCTTTCTTTCCATGGGAGGGCCAGGGCGGATCGGATCTAACTGGAATGGTTTCAACTGGGAGCACGGGGCACTGACTTCAAAAGCTTCCTCTTCGCCCATTCCTGGCAAGGAAGGGCATCGGGACCGCCGGAAGTAACGCAGGATGTGGGCCCCGAGCCTTTCACAGCCCTGGAGACTTCAAGAGAAGAGGGAAGGCGGGAAAGTCAAAAATATAGCTGCAGGGTAGCCCATGGGTGATGGAACTATGGTGAGGGGGAAGCAATGGGTCTTTACTGAAACCCACAAGTTTAATATTTAGTCTCTTTATCCTTTCCTTCAATTCTACCCAAACTATGCTCTGGTTATAAGTTGAGGATCAGGGTCAGACCTGTCCAGAGGCAGAATGCAGCAACTCTGGCACCAGAGTTTTGATGTTACAAAAGGGCAGCAAATGGTTAGTTTGAAGAAGCTACTTGGATGAGTAGCGAAACGTTTCAACCTAATAAGAAGTCCAGTTGCCATGACTCAACTTCCAGACAGTTTTTGAGTACAAGAGGGAGATTTCACCTCAGGTGCCAACATGACTTATTAAAATGATGAAGCTGAGGCTGACTCAGTTGGGGGACATCATGAGAAGACAGGACTAGCTTGGAAAAGACAATAACGCTAGGAAAAGTTGGAGACAGTAGGAAAAGAGGAAGACCAAATATGAGCGTTGAGTTTGCAAAAACTGAGCAGGGCTGTCAATGACAGGACATTTGGAGGTCACTCATCTATAGGGTTGCTGTGGGTTGGAGGCAACTTGGATGGCACATAACAACAAATGCATATTGACCTGGGGCCTGAGTGAAGGAATAGACAAGTAAGGAGGTCATGGTTAATTCTTGTACTGAAGTGTATGCCATTTCCAGTGCTGTCTCTTAATCTTATTAACTCACCAGGTTGGATCCAAGCTTGTTCATATTGGGGAACATGTCTTTGCTATGCAGTACTTTACTACTGAAATTAAAAGGATTTAGATCTCAATGGGTCCAACTATTGTTATAGTCATTCCTACTGCATTTGGTGGGATTAACTTTCTGATAACTGTATTTGACATTTCAGGTTCAAATATGGAGACTAATTCTCCCTTAACACATTTAAATCACTCATTTGTATGTAAGATGAAGATGGCTAGAGGATGAAAACAGGAAAGGATGGGTTACCAGTTCCTTTAGGACAGATCAAGTGACTGCAGTGAACATAAGCCTTACCAATGGATATTAACAAGCCCAGAATAGATCCCCTGCTAAGGAACAGTTACAGCACGCAGTGCCTGTAGTTTGGAGATGTAGTGGTAGAAAGACAGGCTCCTGCAGGACTGGCCCTTCTGTGTGGCTAAAAAACACAGACCTCTTTCTATGGATGCTTATGGATATATAACCCCAAACCATACGAGTCCTGTTAATCACATAGCCACGGTTGCTGTAATGCTGGAAGGGTTAAAGGGTACCCCTTGCTGACTGAGAGGCATGTAGGCCAATTTCTGCCCAGAAGCACTGAAATGGGTAAGCATATTTATCCATAAAAATCTTCTGAAAAGTCAAACTGGAGATGGCTCTCTGTCTAGTCTTCCCTTGTGGTGACTACAAAAGGATGGCTGGAGTCTTCTTAAAGGGTTAACTAATCCATATGAAGTGGGTTTGAGTCTGCACTCTTAAAGTGCATGCGTGGTGAATCAAATCTATTAGCAACTATCAGGACAGAACTAAGGAATGGCTCTTACTTTGGATTAGTGAATCCACAAAGCAATGTGCCTTCAGGTTTAAAGAAGTTGTGAAAAGTTGCCATGTCTAGACACTGAAGGGGCTACTCTATCTTTAAAAGTTGCAGAGGAGGGGAAATTCAAGCAAGTTTCCTCTCCTATCCCAACAGGATAGTAAGAGTAGGAGACATACCTGGTAAAATCGCCCCACTTCTTTACAGCTGTTGAAGCTGGGAGATGGATTTTTATGGATTTAAAGCTGGTATCTGTGAATGATATAGTTCCCTATAGATGGGTTGCAGTAGTCATATGAAGAAGACAGGGCACCTGTACCTCGAAAAGTTGTGTGGAAGAGGGAGTTTCAGCAGACAAATATAGCTTGTCATGCAAGTAGTATCTGCTGAAATTGTTTCACACAACTGGTCAAGGTACAGGAAACCTGGAATCCTTTTCATGAGGCCACCTAACAACAGAGATGCTAATTCTGTAAAATGTTTCCCTGGCCAGCATCCTGTTAGGTTTGTGCATTTGGACAGAAAATTATGCATGTCACTTTTGCAGTTTCACTTACACATGTGGTATCTGGTAATAGGATTCCATCCACTATTTCCCATTGGGGTGACTCTGTTTTCTTCTCCTGTACCGTTCATCACTGTGTAGAAGAGGGAATTTTCCTTTCAGCTGGCTGGATAGCTCAGTGGTTTAGGTACCTGGCTGCAGAGCCAGAGATTGGGAGTTTGAGGCCCCACTGTATTTCCTGTGAATATAGCTAGCCTGTGTGGCCTGGGGCAAGCTGCAGAGTCCCAGGGCACCCCCATAAAAAGAGAATGGTAACTCACTTCTGAGTACTCTTTACCTTGAAAATCCTGGATAGAATCATTATAAGTTGGAATTGACAGGACAACACAAAATACATACCTTAAACCTTTCCTTTCTGTTGCACCTGCCAAGATCCTCCTTCTAAAGGATACAAGAGCACTGACCAGTTAGCAGCTCCAGTGCAGAAAGTATTCAGAGGCAAAAATTAATCGGAGTCAGTTTGTCCTTGTCATGGATTGATTTTAATGAGCCCTTTCCCCCAAATGATCCAATTTTGCTTTCAGCTCTGCCCTCGCAAATGCTTCTTACAGGAAAGCACTGTGGTCCACGATAAGCAAGAAAAACATACGGCACATTGTAGGACATGCAAACAGAGTTCTGTTGAAGGCTGAACTGTTGCGTTTTTCCTTCTCCATGTATTATATGATCCTTTAAACAGCTCCTGGAGCCCCCCTGGGGGAAGGTTCGTTTAGCAGATCATTTTTTCTTGATGGCTGTGGCAAGCGTAACAATATTCTGAGCTTGCTTCAGTAATGGCATGTCGATCATGCTGCCACGGAAAGTGAAGGCCCCCTGCAAAAAAACACAGAATATCAACTTCTTGAAAGGGACTTTGGGAAAGGAAAATTGCAGGCTTGGGTTAGTTTTAGTACTTTGCTGCAAGTCCAGAATCATTAGATCTCACACGAAGTGAACATAGTCGTCTTGTACTAGCATTAAAAAGAGCCAAGAGGTGTAAGAAGCAAAGGGAGATGTAAGGACAAAACAAAACAAAAAAAGATCTCTGCACATGAAACATGCACACAGAGAGACCGCAGACTGGGGCTTTGTCTTTTAATTCCTGGACTTAACCACCCAGAGACGCAGCACACATCGGTGGTAGGGAGGGCTGCACTATGCCCTGGCCACCAAGGCAAGGAGCCCTTCCTTGGTATTCCCCAGGGAAAAAAGAAGCCAAGATGGTAACTGTGAAGAGTACTTTGCATATATTGGAGATTATATGAGGGTGTCGTCCTTGCAATTCTTTTTTGTCCTGTGACAGACCTGCACTTACCACCGATCCAAGTGCTCTTTAGTGGTGTAATACTATTGAAATTCTACAGAGAACTTCTTCAACAGCATGAATTTAGACTAGTTAGAACCTTGGGTAAGCAACATTACCATTCAGAGAAGGGATCATTGTAGTGAATTCACAAGGCCAAACATGAACACAGGTTTATGATGTATGTGTTTGGCCTTGTGAGTGGCTGGACACAAATAGAAATTGTGGGCTTCAAGGAATGATAAAGTGTGTCTGATTCATGAAAGCAGGAAAGCAGAACAAAATCTGGCTAGATTTTTTGGATGACACTTCTCCAGAATGAATTACAGAGAAGTCTCACCTCCCATTTCCTTATAGAGCCTACAGTGTTTTTATGATTAGGAGCTCTGTTAAGGCAAGGCTTCTCTTCATGGGAAAGCTGTTACAGTGCCAATCAGAATGCACTTACGAGTGCCACTGCAGACCTTGGCTGTGAACACATGAAGCCCTACCTGCCTTCTGCATGGGGTGCCCTGCCTTTCCCACTATGCTTCAAACCTTACCTGCATTCAAACACCAACACCAGAATAGAACTGTAGTGCTTCTGAGAGCAATCTTGAGATGGATTGTCTGCAAGCCTTCCTCATTCCATCTCCAAATTGTGGTCAGACTAGATGAAGAGATCTCAAAAGCTAGCACATTCTTTTAAATAACTAAACAAATGTAAGAACCAGCACAGACTGAAGGCTTTCACATTTTCTTCCTCAAGGAACTCCATTTGCATTTTGTATCGAATGATGAGTAGGTATGCATGAACTATTGGTGCATCCTAAAATAGAGACAACTTTTTCTCCTTGATGGCTAGAGAGAGGTAGACAAAACATGTCCTATACCTCAGGCAGCAAAATATCTCAGGCCAGAACTGCAGTCTAAAAGTCCCTGTCCCAAATCCTCATGTGTAGCTATGCAAATGGTGTGACTTTGGAGGCAAATTGTCCCAAGTTAAGAAATCACCATGGACGTTCTCAGTTGCGCGCTGAATCACATAACTTGTTATGTAACAGATAATGTCTACAGTGATTTCTTAGTTTAAGGCAGTTTCTCTCCAAATGTTACATTATCTGTGTTACACCAGCGTAATTAGGCAAGATGATCTGGGCCACTGACTAGATATACAAATGGTAAGAGCAAGAAAACGTGTGCTCAGAAACAGTGGCAACATTCACGCTACCTATATTTCTTACATGTTTGAATGTGAGCTAGCTCAAATTCTCAAGTACCGCTGGATCATTAAAGCACAAAACAAAAAAGGGCTTCAACAGCTTTTCAGCTGCATACTACTTGAGAATAAGACAGAGTTCCATAGCCAGATGTCAATAAAACAAGATTAAAGATTAAACAATATTAAAATATTAAATTTATTGTTCTATTTTATATCCTGCCATTCTGTATAACATACATGCAGGGCAGCACAATATTACCTGCCATTTTAGAAAGCACTGAATTAAGCAAACTGCAATCCTAGAATCATATTATTAAAATAGGTGAAAACCTCAAGGAAGAAACTAGTGTAGAAAATGTCTAGGAAATAAACTGAGGATGACATTTGTACACATTAGGATATCTGGTGGATTTAGAACCTAAAAAGATTCTGAAAAGAATAATTTAAAATCCTAGAAGAACGTTTTTTCTGAGCTTTACTCTTTAGCACTGTCAAAATGGAGACACAGATGCTTTCATGCGTTTACCACTGAGAAAGTAAGGTGCTGAACAAGGGAGGGAATGGTTTTGTGTTTCATGGCAGAAGGCCAATGCCATGGCCTGTGTCATACAGAAACAAAGGGATTTTGCCTCTTATCTCACTGGTGAAATGAAAGAGAATCAGGAAGGAACTGTAACAAAAGCAATGTTAATAAAATGTCAAGCTAAATTCTATCATGGTATCTTCAGTGCTCCCTTTTTGCCACTAGTTCATGGCCCCCAAGAACATCTCTTAAAACGAGTCTGGCCCTTGGGCTGAAAGACATTCCCTGTGTTTGTCTTAGAATCAATTGCCTTTATAGTTGGAGAAATGTGGAAAGATGGGCCCATTCATAGTTGAAGGTCATTCCCATGTGACTGCCTCATGCAGAGGTAGATCAAGAACAGTGACACCCACTGAATACTTTGCTACTCCCTTCCATATGACCAGTGAGGAGATATAAAGGATGCTGGTGGAGAAGGAAAGCATGGCGATGCAAGGAAGAGAAGGGCCAGGACAGGCAGCAGTGATTTTTGGACATTAAGGCCTTCCCCTTCTCCCAAGGCCCCAAAAGGCTTCTCTAAGAAGAAAGGATCCCTAGGGAGACATGGAACCTGGGAGCTGGGGAATCAGACACTTTGAATTAGTGATAAAAGGTCATGACTGATGACGTAACCAGCCTTGCATGTGCAGAGCTATGCCAACATGATTTCAGCCAGTGTATAATTAGCAGGTTTTACACTTTTATTGCCCCCTAAAAGCAATGTGTTACAGGTAACATATTTGTAACATGTTAACTTTCAAACTCCACTAGAATTTAACAATGCTTCATGCAATGCCTGCAGATGCCATAAACTGTCTGTATTTGCATATGTTGCAACCTATGCATGACATGTTCCAATGTTAAATATTTGTTCTTGTTTTTTTTATTTTAACTTGCATGCACTGTGCAATTCATGATATAGACATATGTTCAAATGTTATATATGAAATAGCTCTTACGTAAGTCCTAATTATACTTATCCTGAATAATTGGAGGCAAACCTGACTGAAATCAACTGAAGTGGCTTTTAAGTAAAAGAGGTTTAGGTTGGAAATGGCCCTTTTAGTCACAGGGATTAATGGTCCTAGTACTATCAGAAAAATCACAGTCTCTAGAATTAAAGCTATTGGATGATAATGTGGTCTTATTCCAGGACAGACAATTAGAGTTACAAAACACCAGGTGACCCAGGGAGTTGGCTGTTTTGGGTAGAAATCGGTGTAATGCAAGCAAGTAATATCAAAGAAGTCTCTATAAACTGAGCTTCTTCCAGGTTCATTCAGACTTGTCTTTTGACGTACAGAATGAACGCGAATAAAACGTTGTAATTTCCAGCCAATACAGTGTTAGAAAGAAAGATTGGTTAATTCTAACAAAATCCATGCCAAATACAGTGAAATGAAAAACATAGGATTGCTGCCACTTAAATGAGCTGAAATGATATTTAGGCTGTATTGCCTTCCCTTTGAATGCTCTCAGTATGCCCCAAAGAAGGCCATCTGGCCAGAACATTAGTTCTTTTGTTACTTCCTGCTTTGGAGAAAGAAAGAAAGGCAGCTGAGCATCATTATACCTGTGAACATTGAATGGGGGAAAAACACACCAGATATTTAAGGTTTGGAAGGTAAGCTTTTGTGGCTTTCGTATGTGCAAGCCAAATCCATAGCCGATCATGCTCAGCAGCTCAGCTTGCCTTCATGAGCTGAGTTTGAAATACCTGTATTTTTCACAGTTTTGCCTACCCTTTCGTATTAGTAGGGATCCAGGTTTGGGGGCAAGAGATGGAAAAAGAGAAGCAACTTCAAGGGTAGTCTTTGTACATTTTATATATTTGGTCTATAGCTAAAATACGAAGACTCAGAAACGCTCCAGTGAATAACAGGAACAGAGTTTACACAGGTTGCTTTTTTGGACTACAGTTCACAAAATCTGGCCATGTTGGCTGGTGAATTTCTGATATTATTGTCCAAAAAACTAACAACCTAACAACCTGGGGGTGGGTGGGTTTCGCTGAGAGGCTTATCTCAATGAAAGGCTACAGTACATGACAGCCAATGTAGTGGTTAGAGTGTTGGACTGCAGCTCATGAGACCTGGGTTGAAATCCCTGCACATCCATAAAACTCCCTGGGTGACCTTGGGTCAGTCAGTTTCTCAGCCAGGGTTGTTATGAGGAGAAAGGGAGGAAGAAGAGCCATATATTTGCAACCTTGAGCAATCTGGAGGAAAGGCAGGATAGAATATAAACATGACCAACAGCGGATGATAAAAAAGATCACTGTCTAAGACCCTGGAGAGCTAATATTAGAGCAGATACTCCTGCGCTACATGGACCAGTGGTCTGATTCATTTGTAGCAGTTTCACATAGTACTCTTTGTCACTTGTGACTGAAGCTAAAGGCTCTGCAGAATAGGGTCCTAAGCAGAAGACAGTTCCCACTCTGATTCTAGGATTCTGGGATGTCTCAGCATGAAGAATGCCCCCTTCCTGGTCAGTGCTTTGCAGAAAATTCACATTATCATTGGGATAGCAGTGGCCTCAATATCATTTAAAGCAGATCGTACCTAATGTGGATAAAATACTGGATTTCGTTGAGTGGCCTTGCATCAGGTTTGTAAACTAAAATATGCTTCTGTCAAGAGTGTTAGTGGCCAGTAAGTATACTTGACAGAAGTATATTTCAGTTTACAAACAGGATGAAAGGCCACTTGAACAAATCCAATGAACAGGATTGGTTCATGCAGATGAGATAACTTCAATGTTAGCTGCTGTTGCTCAGCAGAAGATGTATTTTAATCTGCTGAATCCTCAGTTTACTCCTTTCCTCTCTGAGTCGCTGAAGTTCCATATCTTCCCTCCCTGCCCTGCTCCACTTTAACTGGAGAGAGGGAGAGACACCTCTCCATGTGTGTGTGTGTGTGTGTGTGTGTGTGTGTGTGAAGTAGTCAGGATGGAGAGGGTCCTTCTGCACTCTTTCCAGTTCCTTGCCAAAGGGGCACAACACCACAAACACCCGAAAATCTGTCTCCAAGTCCCAGCTGTAAGAGCAGGGCTATAATGATAAGATATGATGTGTCCTTCTCCATAGAACAAGACCATAGTTACTTGTATTGCTGCTTGCCAGAGATGGCACAGTCAAGATAGAACTTTGGCTGGCATTCAACCTGCCATGGTTTCTCCTCAGGTCTGTAGGTGCAGGGTGGTGTACTGACAAGGCAACTGGGAGCAGTATAGCATTCACTGCTAGCAATTGTTTACGCTGTGCTTTCCTCCCATACGTTGCAGTGGCTAACATGTTGGGAAATTCCCTGTGTAATAAAGCTTCAAGAGGCAGACAGATAGATGGCTGAAGGCTTTTGAAACAGGAACTGCATTTTTGTGTGTGGCTGCTGCTGTATTTTACTAGATTTCTAGTCCACCTGTTAGGGTGCATGCTCTTCCAACATGGGATGCAACTTGTAATATGGTGTATTGTACTAGTAGAGACTCTTTGTTCTTCTTCATCAGGTCAAGTTTTGGTCTCCCACCAACCTTTGAGGGGGTGTAAAAAGACAACTACAGTATACATTCACAAAGTCCTACCTTTGTCAATATTCATATTTTCATATTCTTCTATAACTGAACTTAACATAGCAAACGTCTGGAAAAGAGTGAAATTTCCAGAGCAATCCATAATATAGTATGGAGGAGGAGGTCTTGAAACAGCTTCATATGTTTCAACTCAATGCAAAAGATGCATGTGCAGAGACCCATAAGAAAGGCACGAGTCAATGGGTTGAATTCAGGATCAACCTTCTGTGGACAAAAGGGCTTTGATCATTTTTGCAAGCTTTGGGGAGATATTCCCTTTTTCCCTCTCTCCCCCGATTCAGTAGTCCCCTGCCCCTCCAGCTGTGCATTTCAGGGGGCTGCAAGGACTGTCATGGGAAAAGTCTACCTAAATCTACATTAAACTAGAGATGGCCACAAATTAAAAAAATGAATCACCAAATTCATTCAAAAAATCACTAATTCATCTATTCATATTCATACGAATCAATGCCCCCAACGAAAATGAATCAATGGATTTTTAGCAAATGTTGATGCATTGATTTGTTGGTCTATAAAATGGCCCTTAAGGCACCTAGACACCACAATTACAGGGAGGTCTCCTTGGAGTCTCCTCTACAGTCCCTCCAAGTTTAGTGACATCTGTTTTTCAGATGTCTGAGTTATACACCCACAAAGAGGTCCCCCAGGAAAGTTCCCCCCAGGCACTTAGAGACACTAAAAGCACAGAGAAGCTTCCCATGACTTTCCTCTACATTACCTCCAAGTTTGGTGAAGACCGGGTTTCCCCAAGCCAGCTGCTAAAGGGAACTTTCCTGGGGGCCCTCCTTGTGGGTGTATAACCTGGACATCCAAAACCCAAACTTAACCTAACTTGCAGGGCTTGTAGAGGAGAGTCAGGGGAAGCTTCTCTGCAAATCTGGTGTCTCTAGGTGCTGGGGGGGCATTTTATAAGGAGTTAAATTAAAAAAACAAATTGACGAATCAATTTGTTATTAATGATTCTTCAACTTTGACAAATCATGAATCAAAGAGCATCACAATTTTTCTGATTCGTGCCCATCTCTAGATTAAACCCATAGTGGTGTGAAGGGAATGAAATCCAGTCCCAGCACTATGCTTCCTGAACCACTAATGTGAACTCTTCTTTTTAATATAAAGCTTTGTTCACACAGTCCTGTGGATACTTGATAAGACAAAACAACTTATACAACACCCATGTGCACCTAAGATTTGAAATGAAATTTAAGTTTGCAGCATAGTTCTGTGCATATCTATTCAAATGTAAATTTTGTTGATGTCAGAACAAACAGTTAGGTGTGCACAAATTTGCCGCCTTAAAATACTCTGGCAAACCATTTGGTCACTGTATATAAAGGCAGAATCCTTGCTTTTACTGTGTGTGTGTGCAATGGCCTACTGCACATGTGATATTTTCTCTCAGTGTTTGTGCAAGGGGTATCACTACTGCATACACACGCAGAAGCCCAGTTGCTTTCAGTGATCTACAGCTTGTGCAATAATCATGGGGACTGCGCATAGTGCTACGCTTGGGGGGCATTTTGTTCCACATTTCCCTAACAATTCTACTCAAAATCTTTATGGAGCTATGCTTTGATTATAATCTCTCCTTACTCAATTGCTCCAGTTTCTTCTACATGTATTTGGAATGCAAGGATGCTTTAGAAAGGAGTATAAAAATAGCTGGCCATGTTACATGTCCAAAAATTTCTGCTACTTCCCAAACTAGCAGAAAGCAGTCTTTACTCTCAATAACAAGATTGCACAATTCACCTCAGAAAGAAACTGTGACTTTTCAATTTACTGAAGGTATACAATTTACTCTCACATTTTAGGTAAAATGGCACCAAGCAGGTGGCGAAAGGCTGGTAGAAGTGACTTAATTTTATCTAATGCACTGTCTATGTCATGTTGCAAGAGAGCTCCCAAATGAAATGCTTCTTAAAATTTATGTTTTAATTATGCAATTTAATGAAGTACTTCAAGCATTTTCATTTTAATGGCTCCAATTTACTGTTCAAGCAAACATCTGTACCTCTCAAGATATTGTGGGGGGAGGAGGAATCAGTGAAGACTTTCTTTAGCTTGCATTCACATTAGGTACTGACCTTGCTGCTCTGAAGTGTAGATTACTATACTTTTTTGTGTATTACATCCAGGCCGTAAGACTCAACAAAGAGTTAGGTGTGTTTAAGCCCATTGATACCAATGAACCATATCCACATGATTCTTTAGCTGGCTTCAATGTGGTGCCAGTGGGGCATGAGGTAAAGATGACCCATGAGCAGGGCAGCTAACATTATGTTATTGCTGATATGCTCAGATCTCAAACGATGTCACCAAATGTCCTTGTGGTCACCGATTTGGATTATGGGCTTTCTTCTCATCCCCTTCCTACACAGCTTTCCATGCCAATTGAAAATCTACTCTGGAGGGCCTACAAAGCCCTTTTGAGGGCCAGGGTCTGGGGGTGCATGAGTGCTGCAGGAGGAGGAGAATGGTTACCTTTCCAGTTTCACTGATGGAAGTGGTACAGTCAATAGAACGGCTCTGTTGGAGCTTAAGCTGTTTTTTTGCACGACAGATATTAATGGGAAACAGCCTTTAGTGTACAGTAGATGTGTTTGCGCAAAGGGCACTCCTCTGCCAGCTATGAAAAGGTTGATTCAATGTATGGAGACAGCATGCTATAGACAGCAGAATGGTATGATAAAGGGACAAATCGAGCCATCACAAGGCCTCATAATAATCCATATTTCCTCTCTCCACCATCTTGAAAAGAAAAAGCATAGGCTGACTTCCCATGCCCACCCCAAGCATGGCAAAGCTTTCTAACTAGCAACTGACTGCAAATTAAAAGAAGACATTTCTGCAAACAAGGCAACACCATTTTATTAACAACAAACATTACCCAGCTTTCTCCGGGTGACAAATCAGCCTGTTAGTCCCATCCCCGTCCCAATGGCTGTTTCTCTTCTCTCCTCAGCGCACCTCAACAGTTTTTGTGGTGAGCTTTCTTTCAACATATGTTGCTGCTCATTCGACCCGTACCAGCTTCACCTGTAACCTGTACTATTTTGGGTTAGCACTTTTTTGCTTCACCCTTCCTTCTCCAAATGCCCCTTCTCACCCTTACCAGGAACCAGATGCCTTTCCTTTCTCTCTTTCAGAGTTGTTGTATTCTAGTTTCCCAAATCTATATCTTTCATTTCGTGAAACTTATTTGTTAATTACGCAGATCGTGTGCTGGACCATGAAGGGGCTGACCAGCAGGCACACACACTCTACTGCTAATTTTCCACTCAGATGCTTTCCCAGGAATCAGGATTCAACAAAATTTGGAATCCCGTCTAAGGCATCTGGAATTACCTAATAGCACCTGTTCTCAGCATAATGGGAGCAATCATGCTGGTCTGAGTCAGGGTTTGGTTTGCTGTATGAATTCCTGAGGAAATGTACTATGTATGTTCAAAAATGCCTTTAAAAGCTGATTATTATTAATAGTAGTTATTCTAATTAATAAAAGTAATGACAGGATTAAATAACACTTCTCCAACAGCCCTCCCAAGTTTCATATAAAGTTAGTTGTTTTTTAAACAGTTCATTAACCGTACAAACCTACCAAGCTCAATGGGACTTCCTGCAGGTAAGTGAATACAGTATAGGATAAGACTGCAGGCTGAAAGACCATGTGATTCTGAAAGGGGCTGTTAGTCCCTTCTCCCCTTGCCTCTCCCCCTTCCCACTGTCCTCTGCTCCCAATGCAGGCAAAATGCAAAATGCATGTACAAAACACAAAAAGCCGTCAGCCATCCAAAGAAGTGAAGACAGTAGGCAAATTTTAACAACCTTCTTTAACACATGCTTGGGATATTCTAGTTTTCCCATCTGAAGACTGTCACTTTGACCCTTGAATAGCAATGCTACTTAATGTGGTTGCATTACAATACATGTGTATGCAATGCAGAGATTAATCAATCCCTCAATAATTTTAAATAGCTGGTTGGATAGTTCAGTGAGTAGGGCACCTGGCTGCAGAGCCAGAGGTTGGGAGTTTGATTCCCCACTGTGTTGCCTGTGAGGAGAGCCAGCTTGTGTGTCCTTGAGCAAGCTGCACAGTCTGAGGATGCCTCCAGAAGCAGGGAATGGTAAACTACTTCCGAGTATTGTCTACCTGGAAAACCCTGAAAGGGGTCACCAAAAGTCAAATTGACTGGACAGCACACAATTATTAGTAGTATAATTCTAAATTTATAAAGTCTCAAAATGTTATGTCTGTCACAGTGGTGAATTCACTTCTTGGCTGAACATAATAAAAGAAAGCAGGATGATTGCAGACTGATTGCTTCTTGCAAAATAATTGGGCAGAATACTGACTGCCTTGCATCTCTGTTTCCACAAGAGCTAGAGAACAGGGGTGTGATCACACCAGAAAGAATCATTTTGCCAGGAGAAAGTGACTTTCCACCTTTTGGGGAAATCACTCCAGTCCACCTCCCACCCCCAAAATAGCAACTCTGTACTGCTGAGGTCCAGCTTGGACACAGGTTGGGGTTGGGCTGGAGTGTTACCCCCCACATGTAGTGTGATCACTGGGAAATAGCTCGCACTAGACAGCACCACAAGTGGCCCAAAATATGAGCTATATGCTTGTGAGCTCACATTCTTTTTTTTTTAGAGAGAAAACTGGGTGGCTTGTCTAGAATCCCAGAAAAGCCCAGTGAAATAGTCCTCTCCCCAGCACCCAAAGCTCATTCAGCCTTTCCTCTGTTTCCTCTCTTCCCACTCATTGTATCACCCTGCCACAACTTGAGACATGCTGCAGATGCTATTTTGGTTACACGATCATCAGATGAAGCCCGAACGTCTGGATGATATAACAAGGCTTTCTCAGTGGTGGCAGACCCACTGGACTGGCATTGACATTGGTTAAATTTCAAAGCCAATTGAGAAAAAGCTTTTCTGCTAGGACGTTGCTCAACAGTTGGACCTGTATACTATCCTTAAGCTCCCCTGTATCAGAGCAGTATAATTTAAAGATGGTATGCTCTGAATCTGATGTTAAGTGATTGCTGTATGTTTTATAAGGTTTTTAATTATAATGTCTTACATATTGTGACTATCCAGGCACTGTTAATAATGAAAGGCATCAGCTAAAAAATTCTTTAAATAATGAATAAAATAATTTTTTATAACTCCCCAGTTTGGTGGTAGTTTATATTTCAACAGATGAGAAACTCTAAGATTACAAGATAGTTTCTTGTCCAGTGATTTTGTGACTGAGACAACATTCATTCCTCTCAATCTGTGAGTGACAGATTACACCCATAGATGCCTGGACCGTGTCAAGAGAAAGTCAGTTTTCGGTCAAGAGAATTTGGATTCTGTAACCAGTGTAAATAATGCAAATGAAAACAACTTGCTTGATTTGTCTTATTTCATATAAAGCATCCTGCAATTCATACTAATCTATGTAATTTATTTTGGATCTGTCAATCAGGTGGCCAGACAAGGAACTTCGTGGGGTACTGCAGCCTCAGTATAAGCTATTCCTTTGTTTTGTAAACCTCACCAGGCATCATCCACATTCTTTTAAGCAGATGTTCATAGTCATGAAGGCTAGAAGGTTGAAATTCTTAGGAAGCTAAGCACCTACAGTGGTAATTTACCAGTGTGTGTCCAGAACCAAATTGTATGCTCCTGTGGAATAATACTACAAAGAACAGCTTTATCCATGGCACTGAATACATAAATAAGCACTACTGTGGGATCAGAAGTATTACTGTACTAACAATATCACATTTGTCACAATATTCTCTGTATTTGACTATATTAAGATGGTTATTTATTTCAGCCGATCCTTTTGATGTAACTAAACAGAATCTATCTGTTAGAGTCATACCTTGCTTCAAAACCATTTCCCCCCTTTCCCCAAGAACTTTCAACTGTTAAATATGTTTAGGATCTTCTGCTTTTACACATCTAGATTCTACACCCTTGGTCATTAGTCACATGGAAATAAAGGGGTGATAACATGTTGTGTAAGAACATACATATCCCAACACAGAACAAAATGTGGTTAATGTGAAAATTCTTACTTGAGTTTTGCTTTGTACTCTTAATTCT
Source organism: Intellagama lesueurii (assembly GCA_037013535.1). Taxonomy (NCBI): domain Eukaryota; kingdom Metazoa; phylum Chordata; class Lepidosauria; order Squamata; family Agamidae; genus Intellagama; species Intellagama lesueurii. The sequence continues at coordinate 107,225,816 of JBAJHW010000003.1, forward strand.
AAGTGATCCATGCACACAAACCTACTGACATATATAGATGTTCTTAACTGGGCTGGATATCTGATACTTTTCTGGTTATAAGTATATTGCTGGTCTGTATCAAAAATGACTGACAATCTATTATCTATGGATTTTTAAAATGATTTTAAAAAGAGACATTTAAGTCAATACAGTCTTAATGAACATTAAAAATGAAAACAACGTAATAATGTTTTCTAAATGTTTTAAATTTTTCTTAAATTGTTATAGTGCAGTGCTCAGAGTATCCTTTTGGTTGCAACTGAAAGTACATAAAGTATATCAATTCCTTCAAAATTTAAAAAAATCTTTAAAATTTATATATTACCTTATTACTTGTAGCCTAAGATAACATACAATTTCATAATTTTATGTTGATTAAATTATTTTTAAATCCTTCATTTATGAGGAAAGATCTAAGCAAAACCGGTGGAATAGTGTATAAATATCTATTAACTGAATTCTCCCATTATAGGGTGGTGCCATTATAGATAAATAAAGTAACCGTACATTATGTATTGGTGTAGAAAACCTATTGTGGCAATATCAATGTTCTCCAACCATTCCATTTTTCGTAAGATTTTATAACTCAAGTTTCCTTGCCATGCAAGCAAACAAACAAAAAATCACAATTTTGATATTGAATTTGCTGCTGCTCCCTTACCATAATGTCAGTCCCAATATATAACACAGTTGAAATAACCATTTACGACTCAACTATTTCTAGTTTATTTATTGCTTCATGCTCAACAAAAGTGTTTCATTCTCCTAGAAGCAGGAGTATGACTTGCTCAAAGAACGCTGGTCTGTACCCTCCAAACGGTGATAAATGGTGTGAACTGATTGCTGTATGTTAATGTAAACTACTGTTGACTGAGGGCACCGAACTTTGTTCTCAAAGAACTTCTAATTAACAATAAACTGTGATCCCAGAGGCTCAAGACCAGCAATTTATCTGTGAGCAAACGAGTCACTCTAATCCTTTGAGTTTCATTTTGTTTCCAGGCTTTCAGTTTTGATTAATAACACATATGCACACACATGTACTTAATACTAGAGGAAGACTTAATACTATCAATCTAGAGTTGTATTTTCATTTTTGCTGAAATGTGAGGCTTTAGTATAACAAAAGAGATGGGAAGCAAAATAAAGGCAAGCAACATTATTGCTGGCAATGTAGTATCTGTATATTAAGTCTCTTATAAGGAAAACAGTAATGTATAAGCAACATACAAAGTACTGTACAGTGTATCAAGACAAGAAGCCTTAAATCATGATGAAAATTTTAGTATACTTTTTGCATTCATCACACAAGTGGTAATTTTTTTGAAAATTAAGTGATGGGACTTGAGCAGACTTTTTTCAAAGTGCTAGATTTTTCAGTCTAGCAATGCAAACTCTGATAAGAGATCTTCAGGAAACATTGATCACACAGCATCCCATTTCACCTCTCCTTTGGAGTGCGACCAGACTTTTGCCAAAGTCAATGGCAAAGCTCTCGTTCACTTTGACGAGGTCAAAATTTAATTCCATAGAGAATGCCTTGTGTGTCACATTTATAAATACTAGGAGTTAACACCAGGTCATACAGGACTGCCATATTTCCATGAATCATATTCACAGGCAGTGGGCAAAACAAATTAGCTGGGAAGCACAATAACTTTTCTAAAAATGATTTGAGCTATTTTCCCTTAACTGCATTACCATCTATTCCAATATATTCCAAAATGATATTTGGAGAAGCATTAAACAAAGCAACAGTTTGAGAGGACCTGTAGCTAACATTCTTTAGAACAATTTAGAAAACAACAACAACACTCTTTAATGATACAAATTCCTTATAAGTTAGGTGTGCAGCTGCTAATGGAGTTGTTTGAACAATAGGTGTTTGATACTGAAAGGCGTTTGATACTGAAAAAGTGTATTGCTTAACAGTGAAAAAGAGCTAAATATAAAGATTCTGCCCGATTATCAGCCTCTACATTATCTTTCTGTGCACTATTCAGAATTGCCTAGAAATTATTAGGTGCCATATGTACAACCCCATTACTGCACTGCACAGCCACAGATGAGTGTATATAGAGAAATGCAAAAGAGAAAAGGGGGCAACAGGAAATGGAAAAAAAGAAAGCTGTTAGTCTATTTTATCTTTATTATTCAGAACAATAAAGCATCTATAAATAATGTGAATAAAAGGAAGAGATACAGATTGAGAGTTTAGTTATACCTTATGTTAGTGTCCAGGTTGTCCTTCAGTGTTGCAGTTACACAATAAACTACTAGTTAACATGGGAGAGGAATCATCATCGGTTTATTCTGAAAAGCAGGTGCTATAAAAATGTCATGATAACATACAAATATGTATGTTATTTTGGTATTTCTGTAACAAATGCATGAAAATAGCTCTAGAGTTTCAAAGAGCAGTGAAGTGATAATGGGAGTTGTGAGGGACCAAAGGAAGTGCATATGCACATATATTCTATGTATACATATATTTTTGGCAATTGCATGTTGTGCAAATGGCACTGAAAGAGTCACACTTTCTCTGCTGCACTTCTGGACACTAAAACTTTGCTGGCTGGATAACCATTTCCGATTTTGGCTCTTACTAAAAGAAGCACATTTAATTGCAACTCCCTCCTCCCGAAAGTGGCAAACTACATTATAGCAAATAACCTTTAAGATAATTAGCCGACAATGCTGCAGCTAGCATAAAATTTTCCTTCAGGCGACCCCTAATTTAAGTGTTACTGGCACAAAGTGAAGACAGATTGTGCTTCACCACCACAATGTTTACATAGCAGAAACCCACAGAGCAGGAAACATGAGACTCAATGATGCACTAAATTAGGAACAATCATATTCAAGCGCTAATTTGCTCTTTCATATATTAAAAAACTCCAGTCCAAAAATAAGTTCTAATAAATATCTTTCCAAACCCACGTTGGAATGAACACGGGCCTATCCTGTAAGAATGCATGTATTATGGATAACTTTCCTTGCAAGTATCGTCAAGATCAAAAACAGAACAAATGCTATCTGCTATTTGGAAAGCAGAAAATGAGAAAAGAAAGACTGCTTAGCCAATTTCTTAATTTTAAGTCAGGTGGGCATTTTGTAAACTGGCTGTAAATTTGAGTGAAGGGCAGGCTATAAAACCACAATAAGTGAGTGAGTGCGTGAGTAAGTAGAGTTTTACATTATTCTTCATCTTCAAATACATAAATAAGATTACTAGCTGGATGCTAAGTTGCAATATCTACATTTATTTAAAAGGCCATTATTCATACAGTACTAAACAATAATACTAATAATACTAATACATGATTGCAACTGCCATATGAAATGAATGTGCCACGGACCTCTGTATAAAATACTTTCTCCCAACACTAATGCATCTTGTATAAAATATAGTACACAAGCATATTCTGTATACTATATACTTGTTCCTGTTTTCTTCATAATATAAAAATGACAGCATATAAATTTCCTTCATCTGAAACAACACTCACTCAGCAAAGGGACAAAGAGGTTTACCTTTCCTATGCGCTGATGTTCATCGAAAGCTGTAATCAGTTCTTGCGCCCACTTTATTTTTTCAGGGCTTGGCGTGAACTGTTCTTGGACAACAGCAACTTGATTAGGGTGAATCACCTGCTTACCTGTGAAGAAGATTAATAACCTGAGAATCAAGCATTAGCCAGCAGATGTTCCAGCAAAATGTTCCAATCACTTGAGGCTCTCAAATGCTGTAGAGTGTCTCATAGTTGATAGTTCATTAAAAAAACACACACACACAAACCTCTCTGTTTTTTAAAACTGCAGAATAAGTAACCTTATTTCTGTCCCCATGAACTGAAATAGTGGAAAACAGTAAAAAGGTTCCCTGGCAACAGTAACATCAACCTGAACAACTCTGGTATTTAAAGATGTGTCTGTCATTTCATTACTTTTTGACCAGCTCTACAATCCATTGTATAAAAGATATTTAAGAGGGTTCATAATTCCTGTTCTGTTAAAAAGGTAAAGAGTGTGTGTGTGTGTGTGTGTGTGTGTGTGTGTGTGTGTGTGTGAATTAACAGTAAAAGCATAAAGCTTTTATAGATTCAGTGCTTCCTTGTTTCTATATGTAAATTATTACTCTCTGCATTGTCATATAGTCAGCTATCATATTTTAGGAGTATTCTGCACTTATTACAGTGCTTGTTTTATAGATCACTTGTACCATGCCAAAGTCAGAACTATGAAACCCTTACAAATATTGGTCACAATCCACCACAGTGTTCTGCTTCACAATGTGGATGGAAATGAATGGGGGAGACTCAAGAACAGGATACTTTTCAATGGGGACACAAGACGTTTCCTTATTAACTGTGTCCTTTACAACGTGACTTAAAATCCTTTCTCATCTTCCTTGCCAAAAAAGGAGGAAAAGAAAAGAAAAAGAAAAGTAAGATAAAGCCTAATCAAAAGGACTGAACTTAAAAAAAAACATTCATTGATCAGTTAATATTTGCTGCCTGTGATATACTGCACTCTGATTAAAACAGTTTTATTATATTTTATACAAAGTGTGGTGGTAGATTGAATAGAGACTTAAGTTTCATTTCTAGAAGGCTAAAATGAAAAAAAATAGAATTTTTTTTAAATCAGTCCATGCTTAGTGATTTTTAAAAAAGCCTTACTTGTGTTTTCTTAAATATTTGGTTGCTTTAAAAAAAACTGCTTGCAAGAAATAATGTTTATATATAGATATTTTCTGAGAAAAATATAGAATTATATATATAGAATTATGTTGACACTGACATTCATTCTTACATTTCTATTATTTTAAATAGTCTAAAGCTATAGTAGCTGGCCACCTTGCACTGTTTTAAAAATCCGTGTAAGAAATAAAAATTAGAAACATTAACATTTGATATGCTTCCATTCCTTCATTTACTCCCTACAATTACAAAATAAGTCAAACAGGAAGAAAATCAGGGCCCTGTTTCTCAAAATGCTTTATTTTCTGCTGGATGTCTTGACTACAGTGAAGATCTCAGTCTTTTCACTGTGCTACATTAAAACAGATTCTTTTACCCCCTTGACACTTCTTTTGAGATCAGGCGGAAATGTAGTTTGGAAAGGACTATAGCTGATTGGTTCTAATGAAAAATACAATGGAATGGCAGGCAGCATTACATTTTGGAGTGCGCACAGTGTTTCAGAAATTCTTCGTTAACAGAAAAAAAGTTGTACGACAGTCAACTATATTATTCTATTTATATGAAAGTTGCATATTGTTCTGAAGTATATTCATTTTTAGTTAGTTTAAAATTCATGAGAAAGTCTATATTAAGTCCTAATATATTTATACAAATGTTTATATGCTGCCTTTCTGTATAACTTCAGCTGGCTCAGAAAAACAAAACAATATAATACCATGCACAAACAACAATAATAAGCCAACAACAACAGTAGTAATAGCAAGAAGAAGAGATTTATCCCTGGTTTCTATAATTCGTTGTGAAATAAAAATTCTTTTGATTTATTACTGAAACAATGATTTAATTCTTGTTAATTACAGTTACCCGGAAATTGTTCTTTGCAAAAAAAAGATGCTTTTCCCCCAGCCAAGTTGCATTTTTAGATATTTAATTTTGTTTTATTTTTAATTATATTATGATTTATTATGAATCAAGTATTTATACTTTGGAATTTAAATGTCCCATCTAATACAGATGGAAAAATATATAAAATCCTTCAAAATCTGATTTCTAGAAAGATATTAAAGTGAAGAAATTAGGGTAATTTTCTGGATACAGGTATATCAGAATCTTCCTTATTCTAAATTAAAAAATGTTTGCTATTATGTCACTAGAATGAATATTCATTTGTACTCTGTTTTACTTTGAAATGATCAAATTATAAAACTAAATTGTGAATAGGCAATTCATTCTGAAACCTAGAAAAGTATAAATTTCCAAAGAAAACTGTTATAGAATACTCCAAACATTGGTCAATTTTTTTAAAAGGAAGGTGTTTTGCTGTAACGTAAACCTGGGTGAAACGTTTCATTAAAAGTTATTTCATTAAAAGAACTTCAGCCTTTTAAAAATTGTGACATCAGCAAAAACATAAAAACAAACCATTTGATTTATGGCCCTTTTGTTACACCTTCTATACTGAAAACAACTATATAATGGACTTCAGTGTCATGGAGAAACAATGGAAATATTTTAAACCAAACTGTTGTTATTGACAAGTCACAGAGAGGTTGCAGAACTGGAAGGCATTAAAATTTATGACCATGAAATCCTTTTTGCAGTACCATTTGACATATCGTGCTTCAAATCAATACCCGTCAAGTCTTCTATGTAACTCTATGATAGTGTTATTTTTGCCTTCTGCAAAAAAGCGGAAAAGCCTAAACTATTTCATATTCATATCTAGCTGCTCAGCATGCTGCACTAGAGAAGCTGTAATGACTAAGGTGATGAAGTCTCATCCCAGAGTTTATCATTTTCATTTACATAAACAATATTACAGTTGATGGACAATTCTATAGACACTGCATTAGCTTTAGTTTTATATATGATTATTTTTGCATGCCCTATTTAGAGAAAACTTAGACTTACCAACTGAAATAAATGGAGCTTCTATCAGTCATGACTACTAGAAGTAAGTACCATTAATTTCAATGTCCCTATAGCAAGTCTGAATCCAACCCAGTATCCTGATTAAGTAAGGGTGGATCCAATAAGGGTATTTCCTTCTTGGTTACATGGCCCTATTCCGATACAAAACAGATCCTGTATTTTGAAATGATGACTGAAAACATGGCTGCTGCATATGGTAAGGCTTCATTCCTATGTGAATTTTCTAAAGAGTAAGGCCAGTTGAATAAAATTGGACTTACTGTTACACAGGTGCACTGTAGAAGGTTTAAAATGAAGGAGGAATTTAAGGATCAGTGATAGGAACTATGTGATCCCAAATGTTAAAGAATTTTTGTTCTAAAATTACAGAGGGACAGTCATACAGAAGGTCATACAATAGAATTGTGTAATTACCATTCTTACCAGCTTGAAATAACTAAAATTATCATTTATCATCTATTGAATGCCAAACAAACACTGGAGGACATGTTGCAGTCCTAACAATAATTGTTCCAAAAAATTTCTTAGAGTTTCTCACAACCCTACCACTTTTACTACTGATGTAAAGACAAAAAGTTACGAAACTTGAAATCTTATTGAATTTAGACACTTCTTAATGTTTCTCTCTCCTGCTCTCCTATTTGTAAAACACCCCTCAGCATGCTTTAGAGCAGCCATTCTCAATGGGGGGCCATATGGCCCTCTGGGAGACCCTGGCACATTTGAAGGGGGCCACAGACTTACAAGGTTTGTTATGCAACTTGTACAATCCTGATTTGGCCTATATTTCTTTCATATTGTGTTTATGGCTACGGCCCCCCAAAAGTTGACAATGGCTGATTTAGAGTAAGAAATTGGGGACAGAGGGTTAAATTCAACTAATAATACCAACTAGAGTACACCCAACTGAACCAATGTGGCTCATAAATTTTGACTTAAGATGTCCCATTTGTTGCTTCAATCTTCTCTAGTATTTCAGTGTATACCTGTTATTACATGTCATCAAGTCATCCCTAACTTATGGCGACCCTTTGAATGAACAATCTCCAGAATGTCCTGTCCTCAACAGCCCTGCTCAGCTCTTCTAAATTCAAACCTAGTATATACCTCTCCAGTGCTGTGGGGGCTGCAGTTTCTTTCAGGATTGATATGGTAGTGAGGGCAATGATTCCTTCATAAATAAATGTCATTTTCACTCACATATGGCTGGAAGCCAAGAGAAGAAGAAATCAGAAACCATTACCACACCATTGACTTTGGTTACACATGAAATGATTGACTGCAGCTGCATACACTACAAATACTGTCAAATAGATATCCAAGTGCTTTGCAGTGGGTGGGTGGGTAGGCACACCCAGCCCCACATATTATTAATGCAATGTATGAAAAGGACGTTGTGTTACATTTGAAATTGCACCAAGTAATGTCTGATGAGACTATTGAACAGGGTGCAATCTGTCATATATCTGAAGTGTGCACCTTGCCATGTTCTTTTCCATTTCTGAAATTACCCTGCTAGTACAAAACAGTGCAACCACAAGATGCTTGTGCGTTAGCTTGTTTGTGCTTCCAATACATTCTGAATTGCTACATCTTTAAATCTCTCTCTCTCTCTGAATTTGAACAAAAGCTATCAAATCTTCATAAAACATGCTTTTGCATCAACCTAGAATATACAGGACTTATGCTAAATGCTTCAAATAATAGTTCCAGTAAAATCTTTGGGGGTTTTTCCTATTGTTTTTCTGATAAAAAACACAAGAATAGTGATAGGAATACACTGCAGGTTATTTTTCTCATATTAGTAACATTATTAACAGTAAGATTTTAAATAAAGTGCCGTATAAACTGTGCAACAAAATGGTAGGGTAATTTTCCCACCAGAGAGCATATCCAAGAGAAGACTCTTGACAGAAAATACCGTAAATCTGTAGTAAGACCTAAATTAGCCTTAGGTTGTTTCAGAAATCAAGTAATGACTAGTGGGTAGCAAGATTCAAAAGAAAGCAGGACTCTTGTGCCTTTAATTGTGAACATAACTGGGAATCTCAGCAGATGTAGCTTTCTGTACCAAGCTGTACCTGTTGAAATTCCATCTTTTGCACAACTCTTAATGGCACAGGAGCCCTGCCTTCTTTTTGCATCTGGCCACCCTACTGTCTGCATACTCTGGAAAGATCTGGTCAATATTTTAAAAAGGAAAAGTTAAAGCTATTTCTTCTCATAAGAAGGAAAGGATCTGTTTGAATCACACTCTGTTGTCTTCCACAGAGGTGTGTGAGTTTACCTTCAAATGAATGTCTTTGAACCTTACATTTATTTGCAATGCATAAAATATTCAGGAATCCAGAAAAAAAAAAAGCTAACCACTCTACATTGTGAGGAAATCTACTGATTAATACTCATTAGCAATATTTGGCTAAATTCCATATAGGTTAAGCAGGAGCGACTTGTCATTTAATCAGGGGAGTACCTTACCCCAGAACTTCAGATTGAGGACCTTCCCTGCTTCGAAGAATTAATTAAGCATGCCCCATTCTACAGAGGACTGCAGATATGAATTTCTACCTATGGTAAACTTTACCTGATAGCAGGTACAGAAGATCCATTCTGAGTTTTAGAAGAGCTAGTTAATTAATTATTCTCAAGGACTTGAACTGGCAGGTCCCAAGGCTAACATGGCAATAGATTACAAGAGAATCTTTGCATCTGTATTTGCCTATCATCACTGGTGTCCCACTAGAGAGATTAAAATTTATGAAAGCCTTTGCTCATTCACTAGAATCCAACATAATAAAAATGTTCTTAATGGTGAAGAGCACACACAGATCATCAGTCCACTGACCTTTTAAACCCATTATTCTTCCTCAGCTGCAATTCAAATGAATAGGGATGTATTGAGCAGCAGTAGAGCTACTTGTCTGTTTTTTGCTCAAGATTTTCTACCTGGGGCCTAGCCAACATTTATTTGCTGGGTTTATTTCTCAAAACTTATCTCCTGCACTATAGCAAAGCAGTCAGCAAAGCTGCTACATGGACACCAGTGTAATTCATTCAACATGGTGACTGTTACCAGACAATTAGCTGTCTGTGTGGTGTGATTTACCATATAGATAATTCTAGGTTTGCAATATCATGGCAAATGCAAGTAAATAACAACATTGAAACATATCAAAAGCTCTTTATGTAATAGCAGCTGTGATGTGGAGCAATGTTTATAATTGGGGGGCAGCTCATGCTAAGAGTAAGGAAGGCTCAGTCAAAAATTTCAGGGTGAAACCCTCTTCCCTATTTAGACCATATGCTGCCTATGCTGATCACAATATAATCCCTGATAAATTAAGAAGAAGAAGAAATTAACTCTTTTCAGAAAGGTAATTTTAATTTGGGTAACTAAAGTGTTAGCACAATTGAAGTAGATAATCAAATTATTTCCATCTCTGAGATAGGCCATTCACAAGATCTTTGAACGCAGATTGATCAAGGTGACTAGAGAGCAACAACGAATGTTTTGGATCGTAGATCTATTAAAAGCAGAATTCTCTGTCCTGTCTTCACACTAGTCCCTCCAGCTTCCCTCTGTGAAAATGCTACAGAAGGTAGGGATCCCATGGTGAACGGATGAAGTGTGGTGATGGGGGCAGGCGGTGCTCCTCCCTACAAACTGAGTAGAAGCATCTCCCATGAGTAAACCCCTTCTGTCCCTGGAAGGTAGATCCTGTAAATCAACCCAGACTGAATGGCAACTCTTTTTTATTTTAGTGGTTAGGAAATACGCTTCAAGTTAATTATTCTAGAATAAAATGCACCAATAAAGGATTTTAAGGATATCCAAAATGTCTTTGGGGAACATCCAGCCTTTTAGCATATTTTTAATTGGTATAATGTGTGATACAGACAGCTACATACCCAGAAGTAACTTTCAGAATTGCATAGAAGCTTCTTGTCTGTGTTGTTTTTTATTTGTCTGTGGTGTATTTATTGTATTCATAAAGCATGTAGGTGTAATGTTAATGATTTTGAGAATACAATCAGAGTGTACTTTAATTAATGTGAAATAAAAGAGTCAGGTCTTGTGAACATCATCTTTATTAAGAGCAGAAGGTGGGATATTTGAGTGTTATTCTGTTTTACATATTTATTTAATATATTTATTGAAAACATTTTCAGAATCCAGAGAGGTTTGTACCTAGCATGAAAAATTCATCGATGTTTATACATGTCGCACAGTGGCTGAAATCTGGCTGTGTAATGTAGTAAGTCACACTAGAGTAGGCCCATTGAATAGTGGGGATTTGGCAAGTCAACTTTTCCCTAAATTCCATTGATTCAAATGGGTCTACTCTAGATGTGACTCAATAAACTAGAGTACGTTACAACTAGTGTAGGCCCATTTGAATCAAGGGGAGAGGAAGTGACTCACCAAATCCCCTCTGGACCTATTCTTGTAAGAAATACTATGGTAAGAAACAGGATTTCAGCCACCATTTGATTTCTACTTTTGGTGGCAATCCAATTGGTCTCATGAGGAGAGACCACAGTTCACTGGGTGAGCACCAGTTTTGCATGTCAGGTTCAGTCCTTGGCATCTCCAAGTGAAAGAAACAGGTGCAGAGTAGAAGCATGGTGCACATGCTATTGCCTAGTAATCTGGAGAGTTGCTGTTGGGAATTAGAGAGCACTGGACTAGCTGGAAAAATAGGCTGATATACGATAAAGGTGAAATGTCCAAATAAACAACCGCCCTTTGGACATACCATGAAAAGAAAAGACTGTGGAAAAAAAATAATGATACGAAAAGTGGATGGCAGTAGGAAATTAGGATGACCTAACAGGAGATGAGTTGACCCCAACAAAGGAAGCCACAGCCTTTAGTGTATAAGAGCTGAGCAGAGAGGTTAATCGTAGAATGTTTGGGAGGCCATTAATTCATTGGGTCAGGATAAGTTGGAATTGATTTGAAGGCACACAGGAATTGTGTTTCTGGAGGATCTCCAAGCTATGGAGCAATTTCGCAAAGGGAGGCCACTGTCAGGCAGGAATAAATCTATCTCTGTGCCACATGTGGCATTTTGCATACCAATCATTGGTTTAACAGGAGACAATTCCTTGGGAAGGAGATGGGGTCTTGAAGATGGATTGGATAGAGGAACCACATAATTTGAGATTATTATTTCGTCATTGTTTCCAGAGGGGTAACCATCTTAGCCTGTGGTAACAAACAAAGAAACAAAAACCCAATGAAGAGTCCTTTAGCACTTGAAAGACTAACACATTTATTATGGTATATGCTTTTCATGTATGAAAGCATATGCCATGATACATTTGTTTGTCTTTTAAGATGCCAGAAGACTCTTTATTATTGCTGTTGTTATTTTGTTATTGTTTTGGGGGACAAACTGATGCTTCAGGTAATTCTTTAACCTTTATTTCTACAGAAAACAAAGTGTATTGTATTTCTGTATTTCAGACTTCAGACTTCTCATTTTAAATATGTTTCTTGCTAGATTCAGAGCTTCAAAGCCTTCCGTGCCCCCACTCCCCAACCCCCATATTAAAACCTGCAAGTGCCTCACATCTAACTTGAATGAAATGTATCACTGAAATGTCGGTGCTGTTGTTCATGAAAGCAGGCTATAATCTGTGTGTGCAAGCCAAGTAGTTGATTTTTATCATAAAGCTGCAATCTTTGTTAAGTATCACGTCTCATAGGGGCGCCTGCATGACCTGGCGCACCAATCATGAACAAACCATCTAGTTTACAGGGATTGGCTGTAAGAAGCCCGCTTGATCATGCTGTCTTGCTACTGCCCGTAGGTGTCATCAGGTGAACAGGCAATTACTGGGAAACAAGCCAGAATACTGGAAAGCAGCTCAAAGGGAAAGATTGACATGAAAATAACTATCACAACCTAATTAGTATATTGGGTTGTAGAAGTAGCAGTTGCTTTTTTAATCTGTACCATTTCATGATAAAAATGCACACACTTATCAAGACTTTTGTCTTATTTATTTGAAATGAATATATGGAGTCAAGATCAGTGTGTGTGTGCGTGTGTGTGTGTGTGACTTTTATTCAAATTTGTTAAGGACTTTTAAAACCGCTGGTTGCTCAAATGCAGTGGCAGCAATTCTGAGCATCAATGTATACCCACAGGCCCACTGAATGGGAAACTGAGCTGTGTCCAAGTTTGTAAAGCCAAGATTGTCTCTCCTCTGAACAGGAGGAGCTACATACTGCTGCCACAGTTTATACTGTAAGTTCACTAATAATAAAAAGAGTAACACACTTGGGTGTGACTCGTTGAAAGACTTTTAAGGGTCTAATTTTGCACTTGGAATCTTCCACCTGCCGTTTTACAGGCAACCATAATTGTGAAACGTTTTATAGCATTTTGGACTTCCCTGCTCCTCCCAACAGTAAGCTTGAACAGGTGAACAGGAGTCAGCACTATAAAGCACATCTGTTTTATGATTAAGGAGAAGAGATAATATATTTTAAACATTATCTGAAAGCCATACCAGTAAAACCCATTAAGGCACCCTCTCTTGACTGCTTACGAAGCCCCTCTTCATCTTGAAAGTCGATATATACAAGGTCTATGGCCTGTAAGCCAAAAGCCTTGGCCGTGACGACAATGTTTTGCCTGGCATAAAGAATATCGTGGGTGTCTTTGCTACTCGTTGAACCTGAAAAGAAAAAGCAAAATACTGATCAGGCTGGATTTTGCTTTTTAAAAATTGCAACAGAAATGTTCTTATTTGTTTACAGTTTGTTTCCTTTTGGCAAATGTCTGTTTCCTAAATTTATATAAATTCCTATGATTTCTAAAAACAACTATTATCACAAAAACTGTGCTCCTCTTTCCATTTATATTTCTGAAATAAATAGTTGAACCAAGCTCCTAATAACAGAGCTATACAGAGGAGTTTTTCTGCAGTAGCAAATAAAGAATACCTTTTTGTAACCTTTTCCTATCTCTATTATTAATACACTGAAAAGCATTACTGCAAAGATAAAGCCTTGGGTACAGTAGAACAGTCACGCTGAAGCCATTTAATCCAGAACAGTTCCATTTACTTTAGTGTGACAAACATTTTTTTTTTGGTCATAAGTTTACACTTTGATCTTATACATTATTTGGAAGCAAGAGTATTGCTTGCTTGAACTGATTTCAATTATACTTTCTTCAGGTTTAGAATGTTGGCCTCAGGAAGTGTTTATGTTTGGATCCTCTAATGGAGCAACATTTCTGATATTAACAATTAAAATTACAAAACCTGCTGAGTCTTAGTCTTGCATGTATACTAGTGTGAGAAACACCCTCCCCCCAAAAAAGGAATCTGTCCACTTGTTCTCAGCATCACCATTTCTACCTAGATTGTTATCTTATCAGGAATAAATTAAGACTTTCTTATTCACAATTACTTTAAAATATTGCCCCTTAGTCATTTGGAACAATAGGTTCTGGACACATTCAAAAAGTTTTGATTAGATGAACCAGATCAAAATAGGTAATTTGGCAGATATGCCCATCATACATGAGTACAGCAAGAAGATTCTGGCATACTTTTTTTGATTCTAGAGAAATGGTGGGAATATCTGAAAACAGAAAAGACATTAAGAAATAGCCATTGCTTACATGGACTGTTAAAAAGATGACAGGAAAATAACACTAAGGATACAAATAATTGTGGATTATATCAAATAATAGCAATAGGCTTCTTTTTCCACTAAAACCAAAATGCCAAACCTCATAATATGATTTTAGATCATCTATGCTTTGTTTCATTTCCTTGAGATGCTCACCAAGACATGAATGTATAAAATGATGCATAAATTACATTTTTGCAAAATCACAACTACAACAATGGAAGTACCAATAGCTTTACTAATAAATAGTGAGGAGTCTGGGAGGTAATATAAAGAATTGCAGCCCTGTGAAAGGTGGCACAGGGGCAGGATACAAGATTTAAAATAATGATACAAATACAGTACAGAGTCACATACGTATGCTTACTACTACTGATTTCACCATACTTCTGGGAGACTAACATTGTCTAAGACTGTAGCAAAACACAGGATTATTACCATCGTCATCCTCATTATTATCATTATTATTAATATTGTGGTATTAATAATAAACATTAATAAGAATAAAAGGATGCACCTATGCTTGCACGAAAATCTTCACCTCCAAAGACTACTGCATCCAAATGAAGGCCAACTCGGGGTCCCATCCTTTGAGTTTCTTCACAAACAGCCTTTAAATGCAAGGCAAACATTAGTGAAAGATGCAGGCTGTTCAAAATGTTTGCGATTACCAATACTGTACTTTCAGATAAAGGTACTCCTTGAACAGAAGGTTACTAGGACTCTCTTGACTACTGAGAAAAATAAATAAGGAATAACAAGAAGTCACTGTTACGACACAAACTTGTACCAATTCCCTATTGGACAGAGATACATCCAGTGAATTCTATACATATCTACTCAAAAATAAGTCAGGCTGCATGCAGTAGGACCTGCTCCCAGGAAACTAGGTACATATAGGGTTGTAGTCTAAATACAGGATGCAAATCCTTGTAATCTGAATGGCTTTTCCAAAAAACTTTCTGCTATGCCAGCTACCTCAGGACTATTGTGGTAATAAACAGGCAGCTGTTTGTTAAACGTGCAGGCCACGTATCATGTCAGAATGCTTTTCCATTGGAAAGCATTTTCTATCCGCACAAATCTAAGGTTGCTATCTTTGGTGAAACACATTGCAGATGGAGGATGCACATTCTCTAATCACAGTTTATTGGGGCGGCATAGGGTAGATTATTATCCAATGTCATTAAATGATTACAGGAGCTACAAAATGCAACAAGTAGCATAGGATATAATTTAGAAATCAAATACCTTGGGGTTTACTGAACACATTTATCTCTATATTTTAGTAGTTTGTAATAATCATTTTAAAAATGTAGCTTAGTAAACTGAAATATATCACAATTAGCTAGGATTCACCAGCTCAGAGCTACAACTAGCTAAATAGCTTTTGTTGGTTATATTATAATTAATATGGTAGATATGCCCCCATATATACTGTGGCTTATACAGATCATATACAAATATGATACTGGTTCAGCCTTTTCTGGAATAACGTCCTCTTCCCTCTTGGTTGAAACTGAAGAACAGGAACACAAAAAACATTAAACCAGTAAGTATACCCTTTGTTAAATGTGAACATGTGTAATTTTCAGTCTGTTACATTTAAGCCGGGGGAAAAACTTTGAGCCATGCTGGAAAATGTGATGTATATCAGCGCAGTAGCCACAAGGGCCTCCCAGCAGTTCCTTCTAATAATACAAAACTTTTCAAGGAAATCTTGGCATGGGAGGGGTGCACTCCTTTTCAGTTTCATCACAGCTAATATGCTCCCTAGAAACACAGAGGCTGGATGCCAAGAGGTGGGAGCCATTTACATGCATTTGATCAGCTTCAAAATGGGGGAAGGAGGTAGAAGTAATGTGTTTATAGGGCAGGTGCAGAAGGGAGGGCGTCTCACACCTTAGTCCCATTTTATTCATAGGTGGGGCCCTAGAAAATCTCACAGTTCTCACTGTGAAACATGAGCGTCCAGTCTTGTTTTGTTTTTTTAACATTATTGGTTCTTGAAACTTTGCAAAGAGAAACTGTTTTCTTAATATTACATTAAGACCCTGAAACTGTATGTTAAAAAAGAAGGAAAGAAGGAGTCTAATTGAAAATAAATAACTTAGGAAAGCTGTTAGAATATTCATAAACATTATATTGATTTTGGAGATCTTCATATATTTTCCAAACATTTGTGTATTTTATTGGCTTGCACTAAAATGAAACAGAAATGCCAAAAGAATTAAAAAAAAAACACAGAAGGCAACTATAATGTAGAAAGTGTCTATATTACATAGAGATGAACATTTGGACTAACATATGCATATAGAATAAGAAATTAATGTGACATTTTATTAAACTTTTCAGTTATTAACTGAGAATTTTGTGCAGGAACACTAAATTAGATTAATATTACTTACCTTAAAATTGAGCAACCCCATTGCTGTTTCCACAAAGGGAATGAAATTCACAGGTTGTTCTAGAGTTCTGCCCTTTAAGTAGTATGCAAATTTCTCTGTAAACTAAAAGCATTGGAAGGTGAGGGAGAAGTAATTGTTTGTTTGGTTTTTTTAATCTGTAAAATAGGATAGTTATCTGAACCTTGCAGTGAAATGAAATACAAACAAACAGAAAAAAACAAAGCTCAGAATGCTAATGAAGAAACCCCCACCAAGCTTTGAAAGAGGTCTGCTCTTCTGGGCCCATCTTTGAGAAAGCCCAGCATTACTGTATATTTTGAAGAGTAAAGGTTTAGTTGCAAAAATATTTGCCTAACACCTCTCACCCTGACTTTGTCAGATGCAAATCAGTAGGCTCTTAAAAACAAAGATGTATTGATACACCTGACGTTCTGTTTTGTTTCATGTCTGACACTGACAGGGCTGTGAATGTTCCCCTGCTTTCCAAAGTGGCACCCACATTATTCATTACTGCACTGTTACCCTTTGTTCCAGAGGCCTTTTCTTCTTAATTTTTAGCTTACCTAGGAAGGGCCTTAAAAAGGAAGTTTAATTCTTTGAAGACCAAAGCTCTCCAATTTTTTCCATGAGACCAGTTCACAGCTAGCTCTGAGCTGCCGGTGGGGTAGCCCAGATTCTGAAATCTATCATCTGGAAACATACAAAAGCTCTTGTACAGATTTTTTTTTCATCACCCCCGTTCAAAAGGGAAGGGAGGGAGAGGGGAAAACCACCTCTATATATTGTAAATCTATTATGTCTGTCTACATCTAGTAGTGTGTTGGGAGATAAACATATCACAGGTATTTTAAGGAAATTTTAGTCAATAAAGAAGGGTGGAGAAACATGCACCAATTTTATATTTAAGGAATATTTAACCATTAATGGATATCAAAGGAAAAGGGAATTTTAATCATCTCTCCATTCAGTCTCAGTTGGGTAAATCATATCTAAGAGATTTGCATAAATATAAACCATCAAAGACTTTTCATCTTCAAAGGGGGTTTCAAGACCCTATAAGCTTTGTACTGTAATCATCTCATCGCAGGTCACAACCCTGCAGGAATAAGGCTGCTATGGCAACATAAAAAACTAATGCTTAAGGCTTAGCATAATATTCTGACTAATAGAAAGGAAACTCATTTTAAAAGCTGGCAGCCTATTTACCAGAAGCTGGATTAGAGGTGTTATTTCCCCTTTTAGCTCCCCCCACTTCAACTTCACCCCTCCCCCAAAGACATGGAAATCTAACCACTGAAATCTTTAAAAAGAAAAAAAAAACCTTCTAAGCAATTTGCTATAACTTTACGTTAGCCAAAAAAGGAGGGGGGGGAGGGGGGGAGCCTTATTGCAATGAGACATTTTGTGCATTCTCACCTTCTCTCTCTTTCTCTGTATAATATGAGTGTCACATTTACTGCCCAAGGGCTGCCACTGTTGCTTGCCAAACCTTTCCACAGGCTAGTAAGCCAAAGAATTTAAGGAATTAAGAGAAAATCTGCAATCAAAATGTTTGCAATACAGCACAAAGCAACTGCAAAAAAGAGACGTGATGCCTACGGGAAAGTAGATCCCATTGTATTCCGTTGGGTTTCATCCTACATTTGTGTGCTCAGAACTGCAACTTTAATAATAAAACAAAGGGAATCTGTCATTGTCTAGTCTTGATAATTTCAACCATTTAGGAGGTGTGAAATGGTTTATTAATATCAAAATAAAATGGCAGATGCTTTGTATGTCTAGCAATTTAAAAATCAAAAGAACACCCATCTATTCATTTAACTTTTTATTTTAATGCCTTCCCATTTTGGAGCTAAAGGAAAGAATTTTTGATCAAATCTCCAGCACCCCTTTTATTTTATTTTTTAAAAAAGAATTGTTATTAGCACCAAATACAAAAGGCAACTAGTGGAAAAGTTTCAATTAATTTTTTCCCCTCAAAAGGAGACGATTAAATGTTTCCGGCCTGGTAAAGTGTTCATTTCAGGGAAAGGGGGTGGAAAAAAAAAAGGAGGAGGGGAGAAAACAAAGATCAGGGAGGGGATGAAGGAGCAGCTCTTAGCAATTCTTTCAATTCCAGTGCACACTCGATAGTGTGTTGGGAAGAATGCCCACTGTTCTGGATTTGTGGGAGAATTGTCCCATGACAAAGGAGCGAGAGTTACGCTTGTTATAGTCCAATAAGCCATGCCAGTCAAACAAGTACCCATACTAGGGACAAAAGGAAAGCAGGAGATTCTCACACAAAAGAAAACAAGTAAGCCCATCTTTTAGTTGTGGACTAGTCTCCAGGTTTTATCCTTCACATAAATAAAAATGACGGGAAAAAATAAACAGCAAAAAAGCTTTCTATTGCACTCACCGTCTTAAAACAAAGCCAGTAGTGTCACTGAACTTCGTATGTCCTCAAAACAGTTTTTTTAAAAAGTGGGAGAAACAGATGTAGCGAGGTGTTGTAAGTTGATGTTGCTGGTTTGTTTTAAGAAAGGAAAATGCTAGAAACCAAACCAAGACCTATGGAAGCTAGGGTGTGTAAGATGTACTGGGTGATACTGATGGACATCTCTCTGCTGCAATGGAGATAGGAACATTTATAACCACCCTCCAGTGCCACATGGGTTAGTCTGCAGTGGCAAAATCAACAAAGAGGCCCGCGGATCTTTCTTTCCAAAAGATCACATCACCCATATATTTCTGGGGGCAAGATTATTGACTATGTAATAGAACTGTTCTTTATTTCTTATGTGATGTAGCTGGCCTCAAGTTTTCAAGGTCTCTTCTGGGGAAGTTTTTTTTTTTTTTAAATCCACTCACAATGAACAAATTTAACTGGAGTGAATTACTGTTTAACTTGCTGGTTGTGCAAAACCAGCAACAAGCCCTCCTGGTATCCTAAAAGCTGACAAATATAATTTAGGGAAAGATGTGGCTCTGGGATAGAAGTTGTACGTTCCAGCTACATTTATTTCTCCTTATAGAACTTCGAGCTGATATGGATTCCCCCGCTCAGCCTGCACTCAGGTTTCCCAGACCAAGACAATAAAGGCATCATGACTTTAGTGGTATTTTTCTGAAATAATGGTATCACTAAATAAAACTTACCCCTTCTTAACAATTACAACAATTTCAGCATAATTAGGCCTATTTCAAAGTTTTCTTAAGTCATTTGACATGCCAACTATTTACATTTCAGGTTTTTATTGGCTGAAAAGTCTGCCATGAAGCACAAACACACCTGTCAGCAATTAAAAGGGAAGAAATAGAGAACTGGACAGGAAATAATATCTGTGCTAATTAAAAACACTAGTTAAAAGCTTCCTGTTTGTTCTTCTAGTTGCCCTAAGGAGTGACCTTTCCTTCTTGTCCCCACCATAATTTTTTCATGTGTTATTAAAATGTTCCCTTCTCTCAGCTACAGTTTCCAAACTTCCAGGGCTTGTGCTCTATACATTCACATGGCAGTCGTTACTTGTTTTTTTTTTTTAGGGTTTTTTTTCCCCTGGGGTGTGTGTCCCTTTAAAAAAAACACCACTCTGCCTTAATGATAGATAGCATAGTTTATTAAAACAGTATGCAAGACAGCGATTCTACTTGGAATGTAAAACTTGTCACTTACCTTCTACATGCAGCTTTAATCATATACACATGCAATTGGAAATCTTGCTCTTTGAAACATCTTTCAAAAGATGACAATACAACTCTCTATGCTTACTGAAAGGAATATGCCTCTGTGTTCAATGTGGTTACTCTCAGCTAGGTATATGTGGGAATATATCCTAAATTCCTTATTCAGCTCTGTTTGCTTAAGAGGACCTTAAGGAGTCATCACATTTATAAATACTACAAGGCAGTTAAGGGCAAATATGAACTTAACCAATGTAACTCTTCTAGTCTCAATGGCTTTGCTCTAGAAATTAGACAAATGCATTCCTCAAAAGCTGGGGTAATGGCAAATCCTCACTTACCCATCTTATTTCTTCTGTACTTTCAACTTTTGGTAGCATCAGGCTTGTAGGAAGGATGCTGGACTCAAAAATGACCTTCATATCTTCTTCTGCGAGACCACTAGTCACGGAATTGATCCTTACGCACTTTTCAGTCCAACCAAACTCAAATTTTTCAAGTGCTTTCACACTTTTCAGTCTTGCTTCTGCCTGTAGATTTTTTTTTAAACAAAAAGTGGTAATCAGAAACACTGGCTGAAATCCAGTATGAAATCACAATTCAGAGTAGGCCCATTGCATCAATGGGTTTTGGTGAGTCAACTCCTCCATAGGATCCATTGATTCAATGGACCGACCCAAATTGTGACTTACTACACTCCAGTCTTTCTATTGTAAACATTTTTAAGCCAGCCTGGTAGCTATTTGAATGTCACAATCTTTTAAATAAAAAGCCTTGTTCACCAGTTGTAATTAGTAGTGATTTCAATGGGTGTATTCTTTTCAAAATTCAGTTTCTGAAGTTTAATGACTTATCACCGCTATGTGGAGAAAATATACTTAGATCCAGCAATATCTTGACCAAGGGGAAAAGGACTTTTACTTGTAAATGGCAACTCTCTATCAAAATGCATAAATAAATATCATAAGTAAATGTAAACTTTACAACAAGTAAAGAATAAGGCACACTCCAGGGGGTCTTCTGACTCTCAGCAGATGCTTTTAAGGTGGTGCTTGGGGATTTAGTGGAGATAAGCCAAGAAATGTATACCATGAGCAGAGGTCTCCTTGATCTTCTCTAGAGCCACCCTAAACATACAATTGCATGATCAGAAAGGATCTACTGTAATTCAAGGTGGGGGACCTCTCATCAAGCAGATACTGTTGGGCTACAATTCAGCCCCAAGCAGATGACACATACTCAGAGATGACAGGAACCATAGCTCAGCCACATTTGGAAGGCCCCAAGTTACCCACTGTATACATGATCTAGTAACTGAGTTGTATCCGAGATAGAAACTTGAAAGATTGTCAACAATTAAAGGACTATCTCTTCCAATGTACCTTCCTATAAATATTAGCAAAATCACTGGTGGTACTTCCTATCCTGCCCAAACCTGGTCTTTAGAATCCTTAGGCAACAATATAAATAATGAATTTAAAAAGTCAGTATTCACAGAATAATCATTTTTAGTTCTTAAAAAGCAACAGTCAGTAATCCAATGTATATGTGTGTGTGTGTGTGTGTGTGTGTGTGTATAATGCTCAGAATGTGCATTGCTGATGTAATTAAACCTCTAGCCCTTGTTCCTAGGTTGCAGTACAATCTGTGAAGAATCAAGTGACCATATCACAACAATATTTGCCTTCTGAAAAGCTGACAAAATAAAGCTTGACAAAATAAAAGGGTTTTATTGGGCTAGAGACAGAAACACATGCAGATGGAAAGCACGAAAGCCCTTGGACTCTGCTTCCTGCCAATTTCAGTTGCAAAATACAAATTCCTTCAACTTGGCAACAGCCCTTAGCAAATTCTCATTGTCAAAATGGCCACTTATCAAAAGCAATTTCATTTGTGAAGAGTTTTTATAGTCCTAATAAAACTTTAAAGCATTTGACTGATGAACGTTTTAAAGCAGGGGTGGCGGGGGATGGGGAACAGTGTTAACAATATACAGCCATTTGACTTAGAAATAGTTATCAAGGAAATGAGGCAAACTAAACGGAGGGGGCAGACCATCAAAGTTAGTATCCAAAGCAAAACCAATCAAGCAAGGCAACAGAAAATGTTAGATTTAAACCAGACGAATACCGACCAGGCTTTGGGAGTCCAGGCAGAAGAGGTCGAAAAATGTGGTCTGTGTTAAACAGTGTGAGGAAACAGTAGCTTACAGTTGTCAGGACTGATCAGAATAAGGTCTCCATGACCAGTTTAAGACAGCTGTAGGATGTACTGATTTATGAGACCAATAATTAGGAAAAGTTTACACAGAAGGAAGCTATGGCCCCTCACCAGCTAGTGTGAAAAAGGGAGAAAGTTAATGACACCTGAAACAATCATCAGCTTGGAACTATTACCCCATATTTCCAAAGACTGCCTTTAATATAGCTATCACATAAGATTTGTCTCGTATAAATCTTCAAGCGAGGTTTGCTTTAAACAACAAAAAGCAAAACATTCTAATGTGGTACAGGCAAAACATTCTTAAAATCCCATTATTATTGCTTCCTGCTTGCACTGAATTGCACCTCATCTGACATAAGAAAAAGGACATTCACTCCTTCCTTCCTTCTTTCCTTTATTATGTATGTCTCTCACCTTTTCTCTAGTGAAGCCAAGACAGTATACATGTGTCCCCTTCTCCCCACTTTATTCTCACAACACCTGTGAGGTAGCTCAGGCTGAGCAGGTGCAGCTGGCCCAGTAAGTTTCATGGCTGAGTGGAGATATGAACCAAGGTCCAGCACTTTAACCAGTACAATGACTCTTACACACCTCTCTTGACAACAAACTATGCTCCAGATGAGAGCTTAGAAGAGTTACTTTTTTGAACTATAAACCTCCAATGTCTTCCAGCTAGCACAGCCAGTGGCCAAGGTGGCTGGGGGAATTCAGACAATTGTACAAATAAGCAACATTTCTATTCTAGATCAAGGCTCATGCATGACAGCTTCAAAACGGCTTGGTTTCATTTTGCAAAACAACCTTTATTTGCTCATGAACAAAACCGTAGCTGAAATCCAGTAGTAAGTCACAATTAGAGTAGGCCTTTGAATCAGTGGAACTCATGGAGGAGCTGACTCACCAAACCCACACTGATTCAATGGGCCTAGTCTAGTTGTGACTTACTACTGGATTTCAGCCACTGCATCCTAAAATGACATGTGCAGGATGACTCATATTGTTAAAATATACATAAATTATCACTTGAAAAGTCAGCATCCTCCTCATAAGAAACAGCATTATCACTTAGAAATTTTCTTCTAGTATAAATTGTTATGGATTTTTTTTTTAAAAAAAGCAACTTTCATGGCGACCAGCCTGTCTTTTGTGGACAGGAGTAAAATTACAATTTCATTTGTGTTCCTTATCCTGTACCTAAAATTTGGACTGTGATCCTAAGCAGTTATTGGCAGGTACAGGTAGCACTGAGGCTTATTTTCCAATGAAGGTGTTAGGACTGGGACACCAGAAACTGATTCCTTCACAAGCCATTGAGAAGTTCTTCGTTTCCTGATTGGTTTCAGCAAAGTGGCTGCATCACCCTAGGATAGCGTTTGTCAGACTTGTGCCTTCGGCCTCTACAGCGCTAGTCATTCCCAACCAGCATGGTGGCTGGGAATAGCGGGTGTCATAACTGAGGGACACCAGATTGGAAAAAGCTGTTTTCAGTCTCCACATTATTAAAATTTAGATTCCGCCTTCTGCAACAAGTCATTTAAATTTTCTCTATATTTAAATCAATTTATTTATGCCAATAAATAATAATCTCCTCCCCATTCTGCTGATGCCTGCAGTTTCTACCACATGAAGGCATCACTAACATTATACTATGCATACACACATTTCAAATTCTAATAAATCACATAAATATTTGCTACTCAGTGCTTTCTCTCAAAAATATTGATAGCTCTTTCCAGTAAAGTTCCAAAGCATTGTAAAGTTGAAAACACAAACTCCTCAAAATGGAGAAATAATCAAAGCAATTCATGGAATGGACCAGACTATGGCAATTAAATTAATTGGGAAGATCCGGTAAATCTTAGCATATAGACTCTACATGGGTTGGGTAATGAATAAACAGAATACAGTAGATGGAAGTGCACAATGCCAGCTCTAGCAGAGGTAAAGTCACACTCTGAGTACAATGTTTACCTTTAATTTGTTCTAAGAAATATTTAAATGTGCAACTTGATGCCAGTAATTATAGTAATACCCTACTTTTAACATTTTACTCTTAACTGGTGAGAAACTCGGGAGTGCCAGTGTTGTTTCTTACTAAATGGGAAGAATGTAGTGATTTTGCCCACATAGGCATTGCTGATAAATCAAGCATCCCTACCATGAACAGAGACTAAAATTAAAGCAGAGAAGATGAGTGCAGTAGGTTCGACTGGCATTCATTAAAGCTAATAACTAACCATCTTTGAAAGTTGCTAGTTCTGAATTATCAAATCTGCAAAGAAAACATCCGTCCACTTTTATGTTGAGATTTTGATACGAATATGTATTAATTATAAATGTTGTATAGTTGAAAATAAAATGGCTGATTTTGCCTGAGTCATGTACGGATTGTATTCAGGTGTAGTTACCAAGGTTTGAGACTTAATGTTGTACAGCTGTGGTACATGATGAAACTTTGTGTAACTAAAAATGAAGTAATGTATTTTCTGATTGGTCCCAGAACTGTACATAAGTCACGTGTAAAGGGGACATTTTATCTGCTGTAAGTCAGATCACTTTTTTCCTATGCTATCATGTCATGTTATGCTGCCAGATGAATGTCTGTTCTCTCTGTATATATGTAAATAGACTAAGTTGATATTTTACTCTCTCAGTGTCATAGTGTCTATGCAAACCAATATCTCCTTACTCTGCTAATGTCCTGAGAATACATGTTTAACCAAAATTCTCAGCATTTTGCACTCCAGTGAAAGGGGTGGTCCCTGTCAGCAGGGCTGCGTAGACTCGCCATCTGGAGAATAAATCGAGTGTGAAGTACAGTATAGCTTGGGAGCAGGTTCCATGGCAGCAGCTCAGCAGTTAGTTCATTAGTTCCAAACTTCTAGGGATTAGGCTGGTCTCAGTTCTACTGTCGGATGGAATAAGACAGACAGAACGCAAGACTGGGCAAGAAACTGACAACTAAGACTGAACGTCTTAAGCTTATTTATAAAACTACCAAGTATATACACCTCTAAACAATGCCTCAAGGAATACCTCACTATAAAGTCAAAACATCTGAATTAGCATCCTTTTCTAAACACACCCACCCACATACCCCACATAGTATCAATGGAGAGAAACCTTCCCTTTTCAGTTCTTGGCCACAAAGAACTGAAAAGGGAAAGGAAAACCAAAGCGTTCATAAAGAATTTGCTTGATCAAGATGTCTTTACTGATCATTTGTCCAGACTTGAAACAAAAAGAGAAGATACTCATTTTCAGCCGTTAGATGTACCAGCCCAATATATTTTATTGACCCTTCTTTTGTTTCACCAGAACGAAAATGCTTATGTAAAATATGTCCCTGCTGATTGTAGTAGTATTCATATGCAGAGGAAACATTGTAACAGTACTTATTTTTAAAATGCATTATTTATAATTCAGTTCAGGTATAAATTCCATGATTCCTGTTTTCTTTTAGGGGGCAGGAAATAAAGGAGACACTTGGAACCATATAATGTAGATGCACATGGGCAAATAAATGAAAAAACAACAACAGCACTGTAGAACTACATCATGTAGATTTTGAAAGGATGAATGGGAAATGGATAATAAAGCAATTGATAAATAAAAGCACAAAAAATAACAAATTAAAAAATTAAAAAGTAACATATATTTGAATCTAGTATTTTTGGGATCCTTAAAGCTGAAACTGCTGTGCAAAGCACTAATCCAAAAAAGACTGGCTAATTACAGGACCTTTCAATTTATGAAATGTTAAAAAATCCAATCCAGGACGGTGGCATAGAGACTGCAGCTTCTGCCTGATGGTTAAGGGTAACTCCACACATTTCTCATGGCAATAGGAAATTAATTACTGTAGTCACAGCCAGAGTTAGCTGTTTTGTGACAGTACTGACATGATAAAACATGCAATTATGATTTAATGTTAGTCCCCTGTAGTGGTTTGTTTACGCAGCCTGACACTGCTGATGCTTTTGTCTCTTGTCTGTATTGAGTGCCACCATACTCCAGGCTTCAGCTTTCCTTTGTCAGAGTCAGCCTACATATTTCCTAAAGAGGGTCATTACTCTGGTAGGATTCGTTTGTGCCAAGGGGAAAGAACTTGAACTTCTTTTACAAGCTGAGGGCCCTTCCCTTGAAATGCCAGTGTCTGAATGGTCAGGTCATTTTCTTTCAGACCTCCTACTAAGAATGCAACTGGGTCAGATAATCACCATTACTGGCAAAGAAGCTCAAGGGGGCGGGGGCAAAATGCTCAATGCAGAACAATAGCTATCAATTTCCTCTGAAAAGGTGCAGCAAAATATAGGTTTGTAAAGCCATTGCCTATTCGGCCTGCAGCATATATACATACTCAGAAAAGTAACTATTCAAAAGCTGAAGTTGAAGACTTTGCCCCAAGGAAAAGGAAATTTTAACACAAAGTCCTGATTTGTCCTCTCTCTCTCTCTTTTTTTTTTTTTTGCTTCTTCCTCTTTTTTCCAAATATATAGTTTTATAGTTATTCAGCACCAGATCCATAGATGACTTCTCATAAAACCACAATCAGATTAACACAATTTCCCATACATTTGATTCAAATTACTGAAACGAATTATTCTCACATGGTTTTTCTTCTACTAAACACTTCTCTGAAGAATAAAAAACAGTCCAGAACTCCCCAGTTTGCATGCCCAGTGGTCTCATGTTGACTGAGTGATTCTGGGAGTTGTTGTCCAAAAGTGTAACTTTTCCAAGCTCTGTCCTGGCCATGCACTGACCACTGGAAAGCCATGCAACCATGATGCTAGGTGGAGACTAACCTCAGCCTATGCATACTCTCTTTTGCCTTAGAGTTGCCAGGTCTCAGGTGGCATCGAGACTTGCTGGCTCAGTGCAAAGATATTTTTGTCTACATTTGTGCTTGCTTTCCATACCATCCTTGCCTGCCCTGCCTCTGTGACATCAGAAGATCTCCCCCTCGTCACATCACAAGGACTCACTCCCCGGTTTCAGGTTTTGCTTGCTTGACTGACACTGAGCTGCCAGTGAGCCTTCCTGAGCCTGTCACTCCATGCAGTCCTTCTTAACATGGGCTGGGCTCAGATTGACATCTTTGCTTTTCACTATCCATCATTAAAGGGATGCTAACAAGCACTGAGCTGGCTGGATAGCTCAATGGTTTAGGTATCTGCAAGCAGTTGTATCAGAACACACTTTTCGAGGTGTTATCATAACAATCAGGCAAAATAACTTAAAATATTAGAAAGCATATTTCTTTAACAACAAAACCAGAAATAATGCAAACTTTTTTTAAAAAATTAAAAAACATATAACACACACACACATATGAAACCTAGTATTTTAAGCATTTTCTAAACTCTTGTGTTTTCTAATTTTGCAAATCAGCAATGTTGGGAGAAAACACTAGCAAAGAAATTACTTCCATCTGTAAGGGCAGGTTATTGTTAGAATAATATTAAGTGCAACATCTACTGTGTGAAAAATAAAGGAAGTGTTATTTTCTTCTTGATGTTATAATTACCCTTCCAATTCTTAAGAATCTTGAACTACAGATATTTACAAGATAATTTATGCCAGAAATACTAATGTAGCACCTACAGGACTAGTGGTTAGTTACAATTGACTAACATGTCTGCCTGCTACATTACCTTTTTAGACATCAGATAAAGTTTAGATAGACTTTAGATACCAGATAAACTTTTAGAGATCTATCTGCCTCATCATGACAATCAAGCACTTGCATTTCCTTCTGCCCCAACATAATTGAAATTCCTTTATTATGATCAATAGAACAGATAGGAATTAGTGACAAAATTCTATAATAGCGGGTATTATTAAATACAGATTAAATATACATTGCATATAATTAACTCATTAAAATAGAAATTTGATGAGATAATCATTATAAGATTTTATGATATTGTTCCTCACCAGAAGCTAACACTGCTGTACAAAAGCTGTCTGGTTTAATAGTAACCAGTTGGTATTGGCCCACCAGCAGGTAGCGTATATCATACTCATCAGCTCTCCCAGGAATATTTGCAGAATTGAATAAATGAAAATATGGCAAAAACCACTATAAAAGGAGCAATACAACAGGACATGCCCTACCGTTTCCACCACACCAACTTCACAAGGGCATAAAGGGACATTGTTATATCTTCCTTCCAGCAAACCTGAAGGTAATGCATTACATTTACTAGTGCAAATGCTTTCCTATATTTTGGAATGGTTAAAATATTCTTGCAGGTTAAGAAGCTGACTGCTATCTCTAAATTCAGGATAGGCAATAGCTCCACTTACATGATGTTGCAACTCAGTGTCGGTAATATGCTGGTGTAGTTCCTGTTTTGCTTTTGAATAACACATCACTGAAATAGCTATTTGTGAGAAGCCCAATTTCTCATCCAATGTCCTTTCCCACCCAGACTGGAACCCATTGATTAAAACCAGGGAAGCCAATCCCACAGGAGTAAAAAAGATGTTTAACCAAAAATTGACTAAATATCCCATGCCTGAGATTCTATCAACATTTGACCGGTTTCTAAAAGTATTCAATGTGGAAGACAAAAGATAGTTCTCAGAAATTTTGTCTGAGTGGATTCCATTGCAGCAAAATTGCTGTAAACATACTATTGCATACCATATAACATCTGTGCTAGCACCTTAGCATTGAAGACCTGTATGACTGATGATACATACTGACCTCCTTTGGCAAAGAAAAAAGATACAAGTGACTTGATACTTCTCTGAGCATTTGCAATAGCATTAGATGGGTAAACTTTCCTGGAGCCTGAGGACTGAAAGATCACTCCCAAATATTTATAAGATTTAACTTGTACAACTGGGTGATAATTCATTTGCCAATTATGTGTGATCTGTTTCCTGGTAAACACTAGAACTTTTGAATTATTGTAAAGTTATTACAAACTTTTCAGCTTTACAGTAAGTGTCCACAGCTCCTAATAACAGCCACAAGCCAACACAAGTTAAAGAGAGAAGCACCATGTCATCTGTATAGACAAGAGGTTGACAGAGGTCTACCTGCTAAATTATGAAGGTAGGAATTTGTTCCAGACAGGCTCCTAACAAGAGAGTTAATATAAATATTGAACAAAGTAGGAGCTAGCACACAATCTGTTTGACACTAGCATACGTAGGAATAGCCTTGGTGAGATGATCTGTCCTACTGCATTTCACTTTCAACCAGGTTTTCACACAGAAGCTACAAATTAAAATCTACAGGTGACTATTGATATTAGTTGTCTCCAATTTCTGCCATAGACTGTCTTCTGGGATCATATCAAATGCAGACTTAAAATCGGTAAAACTGTGTTGTAGATGGATATATATCCACAAGATTTTGTAGAACTATGCCATTATCTCCAGGAGAACACCTTGGTCTGAATCCTGCCTGCTCATCCTTCAAGAGGTTTCCCCCTTCCATTCAGCTTAATGGTTTTTCAAGCTGATTAGCTTTAAGCATCTTAGGAGGGATGTTATCACTCACTGGTGCTTTGCCCAACATGCATCTTATTAAAGGTTTCCTGGATGAGCATACCATTATTTCTACATTGTTCACCTTTGCCATTAAATCTACCCCACCAACCTCATAGTAACAATAACTGTCAAATGATAAGATACCTGTAACAAATGCAATGGTTAATAGCCAGCTTTAGTCACATGTACCAACAGGTGGCCCTGCACATGGATACATATTCCCATTCCCATTAAAAAGCATATGTAGCCATTTCAGGCTTAGGTGACTGGCACAGTGTGTTGGGAGATGTACAACAAGAGATACGTTGAACCTGGCATCTTCTATCCACATGGAAGAAAGAATTTCTTAACTGTTAGAGCAGCATGACAATGGAGCAAATTACCTCAGGAGGTGGTGCGCACTCCAAGGCTGGAAGCATTCAAGAGAAAATTGGACAACCATTTGCCAGATCTGCTTTGATTTGGATTCCTGCATTGAGCAGGGGGTTGGACTCAGTGGCCTTATAGGCTCCTTCTAACTCGGTTATTCTATGATTCTACAATTCTATAAATAAAAAGTGTGAAAACTGACCTCCTAATCTCAAGTATGTAGTTTGCTTGGCAGTTTCTAAATCAAAATGAGCATGTACCAGGAGATGAAAGGAAAATGAAAGTATCAAACACATTCCATTAGTCTCATTTCCATTAGGGAACAGTAACTCCAGTTCTGTGAGCAGTAATTCCACATCATGAGATGAAGGGCTCTCTCGTACATCCCTTCTTCCGTAATAGCTTACATAGCCCAGACTTGATTTATAGACACAATCATGCACAAAAATAATTTCTGGACTCTACCATCTGAATCCACAAGTGACGGTGGAGAGTTTTTAGGCCCAAGTGCTTCCTTGAGATTCAGAAAGTGTAACAGAGATCAGCAAACAAGAGGTTTTATATGAGAGCCTAGTGGTGGACTTTGAGGGAGAGTCAAGGATGTAGGACAGGTGCAAGAGACAGCCCAGCTTTTCTAGTACAAGGACAAGCAATAGCCCAACTGACAAGGCATCACGGTAAGAAGTAGAGAGGTGACTTTAACTGCAGAGTGAGAAGGCAAAGGCAGCACATGCATTACTTTCAACAGCCACAAAATGTCAGAGGTGCATACTAGTTCCCCTCCCCCAAAGGAGGGTATCTTCCTTTAACATTGTAAAGACATTTCTAGAGCAGCTTCACCACTCTAAAACTCTTACCTTTGCCCCTTTCCTCATTGTTCTTAGCTGGACTCTGGTCAAACCAACTTACTTGGTAGCCTCAGAAACAACTTAATTAAAGGCTTTCACTATGTCTTAAGAACTCAGTTCTGTGGGTAATTATCTTATAATCATAAGAGCTAGTCCACTATCTGCTCAATGTCCAATCTCATACCTGGTTCCCACTCATTCTATTTCCATGCAATGATACATTTTGGGTTAAATAAACTCCCTAGGAAGTCTTCCTTTCAAAAGGGAATGTGCTTCTGGAACACTTGGACAAGAATAGTCTGATCTTCTTGCTCCTGAGCACTGCAGAGTCCTCTGAAGTCTGAGGTTGTATTGTATAACAGAAGAAAAAGAAGAAGAAATGGGGTTGGTTAAAATATACTTTGCCCAGCCTTTCCATCTCCTTCTTTTAATGTCTTCCTCTCCCAGTTTCTTCCTCAAACTGTTAACTTCCAAAGTGGTCTGCAAATTTTGCATAACCTTGCAAATCAGGTGGAAAAGGTTGTTTTCCAGTAAAAAAAAGAGTCAAGAGTGGTTAAATGCTTCATGACATTCTCTCCCACCTAGCACATCAGGATGCTGACTTCTGCAAAACTAGTGAGATTCCTTGCTTGACACAGTTCACATACTACTATTATTCATTCACTACAGCTAGCTCAATTACTTCCTATTTTTGGCATCACTTTTCCCAAACACAATTTAGCAGGTGAGTTACAATAAGGCTGTCTCTCCTTCATTGACTATTTGGCCTTTTAACTGGCCATATTTGAGAAATTTAGCTGGCTGAATAGCTTAAATTAGATTAGATTAGGCATCCTTCAGTCTTGAGAGACTATGGCAACGTGCTCTGAATAGAGGACTTGGAACAGCATCTAGTGTGGCTGAGAAGGCCAATTCGAGAGTGACAATCCTTTCCACACTGTAGATAAATACAATCTCTCCCCTGTCCAGCTCCCTGATTTTGCTGGTTTCGGGACTGCTTCTTTGCCTCGGCCTGCTGGACAAGTGTCTCTTCAAAATGCGAGAGGCCATGATACATCACCTGCCTCCAGGCTGAACGCTCAGATGTCAGGGTTTCCCATCTGTTGAGGTCCATTCCTAAGGTCTTCAGATCCCGCTTGCAGATATCCTTGTATCGCAGCTGTGGTCTCCCTCTGGGGCGCTTTCCCTGCACTAATTCTCCATACAGGAGATCTTTTGGAATCCGACCATCAGCCATTCTCACGACATGCCCGAGCCAACGTAGACATCGCTGTTTCAGTAATGTATACATGCTAAAAATTCCAGCTCGTTCTAGGACTACTCTATTTGGAACTTTGTCCTGCCAGTTGATACCAAAAATGTGTCGGAGACAACGCATATGGAACGTGTTCAGCTTCCTCTCCTACCATGCACAAAGGGTCCAGGACTCACTGCAGTACAGGAGTGTACTCAGGACACAGGATCCATAGACCTGGATCTTGGTATATGCCGTCAGCTTCTTATAAAGCTATACTCTCTTTGTGAGTCTAGAGAACATGGTAGCTGCTTTGCCAATGCATTTATCCAGCTCGACATCTAGGGAGAGAGTGTCAGAGATCGTTGAGCCAAGGTACACAAAGTCATGAACAACCTCCAATTCTTGCGTGGAGATGGTAATAGAGGGAGGTGAGTCCACACCCTGGCCCATGACTTGTGTTTTCTTCAGGCTGATTGTTAATCCAAAGACTTGGCAGGCCTTGCTAAAACGATTCATGTGTTGTTGGAGGTCTTCAGCAGAATGGTCAACAACAGCTGCATCATTGGCGAAGAGGAAGTCCCGCAGGCATTTCAGTTGGACTTTGGTCTTCGCTCTCAATCTAGAGAGATTAAAGAGCTTTCCGTCTGATCTAGTCCGGAGATAGACACCTTTTGTTGCAGTTCCAAAGGCGTGCTTCAGCATGACAGCAAAAAAGATCCCAAACAGGGTCGGCGCGAGGACACACCCCTGTTTTACTCCGCTTCGGATGTCAAAGGGATCTGATGTTGAGCCATCAAAAACTACAGTGCCCTTCATTTCCTCATGAAAGGACCTGATGATGTTAAGGAGTCGAGGTGGACATCCAATCTTGGGAAGTATTTTAAAAAGGCCGTCCCTGCTGACCAAATCAAAGGCCTTTGTGAGATCTATGAAGGCCACAAAGAGTGGCTGTTGTTGTTCCCTACATTTCTCCTGCAACTGTCTGAGGGAAAATACCATGTCAGTGGTGGATATATTAGCTCGAAATCCACACGGTGATTCTGGATAGACTGTCTGCAAGCACCTGGAGTCTCTTCAGCACAACCACTAAGCTATCCAGCCTGGATAGCTTAGTGGTTTAGGTATCTGGCTGTGGATTTGGGAGTTTGATTCCCCACTGTGCCTCCTATGAGTAGAGTCAGCCTGTATAGTCTTAAGCAAGCATTACAGTCTCAGGATGTCCTCAGAAGAAGGGAATGGTAAACCACTTCTGAGTGTTCTCTACCTGAGTGCAAACTAGATTTCTGCACCAGCATCTTGTGCACAAGCAGAAGATCACGTTACTGTGCCTGCAGAGTGTTATGCTCCACTGGTACCTGAAATTTTGATAACCTGCTTTCTCAAGCTAAAGAGAAACCCAGTAACAAAACTATTCTGGAAACACTCTCACTATATTAATGTACTACCTTCATTTAAATAAAACAAATAAGAAAAACCAAAGTTATGTATCACTGTAGCATATTTGTACTTCTGCAGAGATGGAATAAAAATACCTAGAATAAATACAAATATTAAACAAACATTCATTATAAACTTACCTTTCCACTTCTAAGGGCAAATTTTAAAAACAATTCTATAAGTTCTTAATGACATTAAGTTTCAACTATGGGAAAGCTGACTTTGGAGGATGCCAATTAGTGACAATGCTAATGTTCATAGTTAGTATGCACAAATTTAGCTAAGTCATAATACTTACCTCTATTATGAACCAAGAGGCATTTCTCCCATTAGCTCTTACCTATAATATATTTTTAGGGACGTGGTGGCGCTGCGGGTTAAACCGCAGAAGCCTCTGTGCTGCAAGGTCGGAAGACCAGCAGTCGTAAGATCGAATTCACACGACGGAGTGAGCTCCCGTCGCTTGTCCCAGCTCCTGCCAACCTAGCAGTTCGAAAGCATGTAAAAATGCGAGTAAATAAATAGGTACCACCGCGGTGGGAAGGTAACGGCATTCCATGTCTAGTCGTGCTGGCCATGTGACCACGGAAACTGTCTACGGACAAACGCTGGCTCTATGGCTTGGAAACAGGGATGAGCACCGCGCCCTAGAGTCGGACACGACTGGACTAAATGTCAAGGGGAACCTTTACCTTTATCTATAATATATTTTTGGGTTTGATGCTAAAACATCTAAGCAATCCACTGCCATGCCTGGTATTGTGGTGTGGGTGCAGTGCACTGAAACTGAATTACATTTCCCATACGATAATAGGTAGGCACACAGCACCATCAGTTCACGATCCCTAATATTACAACTTGGGAGAGAATCATCTTCTAACACTCATCAAGTAAATGTTTTAAAATTGTTTTTAAACTTGGTTTTAATATTGACATGTTTAATTATTTTATTTAATATGGCATTTTTAAACTGTTAATTGTTGTATAGTTTTAGCTGTTGTGAGCCTCCTTGGTGCGTTTAGGTGGAGAAAGGCAGCAAATACAGTGGTGCCTTGACTTACGAACGCCCTGACATACGAACGTTTTGAGTTACGAACAGCTCCGGATGCGAAATATTGCTTTGAGTTACGAACCGTGTCTTGACTTACGAACAAAAAAAAAACCTTTCCTGCCCTTTTTTTTTTACCTAAGTTCATCTTA
Organism: Intellagama lesueurii; assembly: GCA_037013535.1. Lineage (NCBI taxonomy): Eukaryota > Metazoa > Chordata > Lepidosauria > Squamata > Agamidae > Intellagama > Intellagama lesueurii. The sequence goes on from JBAJHW010000003.1 coordinate 107,261,023, forward strand.
GGTCAAAAGAAGAAAAAAGAAAAAAAAATTCTCCCCCTAGTGGTAGAGTACGCATTAACTGGCTTTGCATTACGTAGTTCCTATGGGAACTAATGCTTTGACTTAAGAACCGTGCCTTGACATAAGGACAAAAAACAGCCGGGACGGATTAATCGGTTTTCAATGCATTCCTATGGGAAATGCTGCTTTGACTTAAGAACGTTTTGACTTACAGCCACCGTTCCAATACGGATTAAGTTCTTAAGTCAAGGCACCACTGTACATACACACATAGATACACACATAGATACACACATAGATAGATAGATAGATAGATAGATAGATAGATAGATAGATAGATAGATAGATAGATACATACATACATACATACATACATACATACATACATACATACATATTATTCTAAACTATGTAAGCGAGAGATCATCTACCACTACTGCTGGTTGGTTGGGGCCTGTTATGTCACTCAAGCACTTATGCTGCTGGGTTGGTTTTTTTTTTACAGTTTTTAATATAAAGCATAATATGGATGTATACATGAAAACAACACATGTTCTGATTTAAAAAACACATTTTAAAAACAAAAGCCTAGTATGTCTGATACATGAAGAAAGGGGGCATTTCAACCAGAATTCTTCTCTCTAATCTGTTTGCCTATCCTGCAATCTGAAAAACTATGGCCATTACATCTCAACTAAAGAATCCATTGTGACTGTTTCTTTAAAGATTTCACTATGAATTTCATTGGACATTTCAGCTGTAATTTCTCCAGAATAACGCCTGGCAATCTATTTTTAAAAATGGAAATCCAAGATCCTGCAGATATCATATTCTGAACTGAATGCTAGTATCTTTCTGTGCAGAGAGATCATAGCACGGTGAAGTACACACAGCCCAGGTTTTGCTACATTATCTCCATTTACTCTGACAGCATTTTTATATCACTGTAGAACAGACCATTACAGAAGCTGTTATAAAAAAGCACCTTCGCTCCAGCAGAGCTGCAATCTCTTCCAACTGCATTTTTCGGTTGCTACACATGGGACCTAAAAAGCTCTGTTCAAATTCTATTTATTTGATGTTTTTTGTGCTGATGATCTCATAGGTTTACAACATTTGCAAGATCTACACTTCTAATTACGTTCTGGTGCATCAGTAGTTGCGCCTGCTTCTTCAATTTTGTTTTCAGCTGCTTGCCTAAGAGACTCTTTGTCGGAAGATCTCCCCCTCCATCGTCTGTACGGTTTATGCCCCACTGCATTTCCAGGGTGCTGTCGCATTCTGGGAAACCAGGCAGAAGCCCAAAAATGTCTTGTTTCCATCCTGCCCTTCTGTATTATTATTATTGTTGTTATTGTTGTTGTTGTTGTTGTTGTTATTATTATTGTTATTGTTATTGTTGTTTATTATTATTGTTATTGTTATTGTTGTTTATTATTATTGTTATTGTTATTGTTTATTATTATTATTATTATTATTATTATTATTATTATTATTATTATTATTATTATTATTATTATTATTATTATTATTATTATTATTATTATTATTATTATTTTGCATTCCTCAGCAGTTTTCCATACTTATTGAGCTTCTGCTATTTTGCTTTCAGGGAGGCTAGGCAAACAATTTATTGAAGTGTTTTTGTTTGTTTTTGCCATTTCCCCCCTTGCCTCCAGTCAGTGTTTGCAAAGCATTTAACACTACACTAGGCGGGTTAATTTACTGTACTGGTTAAAAAAAACACAACACTATTTGGAGTGTCTCGCAACACTGACATGTTTTCAGCTTGAAAATCAGATGTCTCCCTCCCAAAGGAAAGAGCCCTTGCCAAAGCTTTGTTTACACTGATGCCAGGTGCAAGCTGGCAGAACCATGAGAATGACACACGAACACTGAACGATTTGGAAAAAGAATGCTCCAAATTGAGGCCTGGATTCCATTTTGCCACCAGAGAATTGTTTTTAGAGAACATCTTCGGACACTGGGTGTATCACGTCACCTCCCCCACATGACACCAGTGTATCTGTGGTCTATTTTTATGTGGTTCTAAGCTTAAACATCTTCCCTGTGTGAGCATTTTTATGGTATCACATTACTCCATGGAAGAAATGATTCAGTTTTATTGTCACCTGTAAGTGACAACAGGTAAGAAACATTTCATCACAAAACATGCTTTCCAAAATCATTGTCATCGCACAACGATGCAGGAGAAAATGTGAGATAGAAGTGAAACCCTTGCCTCTCCCATGGTTTTCTAACTTCCTCTTTGTCCCTCCCTGAAGAACCCAGAAGCAGCTGGTCCAGACTGATTCCCTTCCCCGATTTCTCCTGCTATTATTCCTCTCATTGGCATAGCATTTAGGAATTCTGTGTCTCAGGTGAAGAAATAAGCCTGAAATGATGAGCCTGTTGCTCCTACTGCAAAGAACACCACTAAGTTAGTTCTCCACCCCATTCACTTTTAGGTGCCTGCCTTTCAGATGTGAATGTGAAAATGAGTTGAAACTTACTCTTAGCATATAAAGAATATACACTGAACAGAAGGTGAGGGTTTTTTGTGTTTTTTTAAGCAACTCCAGAGTTGAATTCTTTAAAAAATCCTGGAAGTGTACAATGAGGACCTCAGGAACAATTCACACAAGTTTCCCAATATAATGCTTCCATTATATACTGCTGGGATTGTTTATTGTTGTCGCTGCTACAGCAACAACAGAAACAACAAACTATGGCAATTCTAGGCTGTATCAACAGAAGTATAGTGTCCAGATCAAGGGAAGTAATAATACTTTATTGGTCATCTTTGCATATTTGAAGGGCGTTTCCAATGATGGTAGGTAAGGTTGCTTTTGTTGAACCAATGAATTCAAATTATATGAAAGGAAATTCCAACTTACCATTGAGAAGAATTTTCAGGTAGTAAGGACTGTTCAACAGCAGAATAGACAACTTTGGAAAGTGGTGGACTCTCCTTCACTGAAGTTTTTAAATGGCTGTGCATGATGGTTTAGCTGTTTACATATTTCAGCAGCGGCAGGAAGTTGAAGGCCTCACTGGTGGCATTTAATGTCAGAATACAAGTTTAGCTTGCAGAAGGTCTCTGGCTTCTCCAGTTAAAATTGGAAAAGCTAAATGTATGACTGGAAATACTCTGCTTGGTACCTGGAAAAGTCACTACCAGTCAGAGCAGACAATACTAGCCCATATAGGCAGATAGTATAAGTTGATCACAGTGCCAGCTTTAAAAACAAACTGAGTAAACGAATGCTTAGGGCCTCAGATTATGATGAGCCATCAAACACAAATAAATAAATCCAGAAAAAAATGTTGAAATGATTGGCACATTCTTCTAATGCCATAGGGTCTTTTGAACTTGACATAGATTGGGGCCTCAGCATGTCTTAAACCAGCCCTTGATGAACAGATGGTATAAGATAGCTTCTATGCACCTCTCTCTCAGCCTGAGGTACACTAGTACTAAAAGAGCAGGAGAACAGCCTTCAGCCTTAGCACACCTTCTCCTTTCTCTTCTGTGTTTTAAGCCATTTGATTGCTTGACCATAGATTAGGACTTTTAAAATGGCCAGCACCACTTCAATGCAATACATAAAAAACAAAGCTTTCCTTCCCTCTCCAAAAGATATTTCATCACAAGAGGGGCAATTACAGATAGAGGCTAGAGAGGTAATACTGACCAGAGAGGAAAGAGTTGCTGGGAGGCCATTCATTCTGTGCCAGCAACAACCCCAGTGGTAGCTGTGAGCCTGGATGTCCCTTAGGGTAGGCAGAACAATGCTGCAACAGTTTGTTGCCCTTCATTTGCAGAGGCAATGAGACATGGTGGTCCCAATCCCAGCCCTGGTCTGTGGCCAGGAGGGGGAAAGCTCACACCTGACGGGGGCCCCAAAACCAGAAGACCCTTACTTTGGATTCCTTGCAGCAGTTCTACTGCCAGTGTGGTGCTATACAGAAGACCCTGTCTTGAGTACGAACAAAACCTCCTTCTCTAGAAGGTGAACATGGCCTCAGCTGATTAATATAAATTTTCAGCAGAAGTTAGCTTCCTTGTACATGTCAGATTCTTGTGATGGAATGGGATATAAAATGAAGAAAGAGACGATTAAATAAAGGTAGTCATTATAACCTGTGCCAGCTGAAGAGCTGTCACTGGAGTAAACTTGTTGGAATATATTTGTTTGCAATGACAAAGCCAAAGCAAGTATTACTATTTTTTTTGTAAATAACACCAGATGGCTGCACTTGAAGGCGTCAAGCAAGCCTTTTTGCACCTTTTGCTCCTGCAACATGCCAGGACAACAGTTCTAACCACCACATTTCTCTCCCCCCCCCCCCCCCGCAAACCATTAGTTCCAGTTTTCCAGACAAAGGGGGTGAAGCAAATGCAAGAGGAATGGAAAATGTATTAGAATGCCAATCAATAGGATTTGCACTATTAAGGATGCAACACACTGATAATGCATGCCTACTAAGAAATCAGCCCAATTGTGCCACCAGTGGCGCAATCACAAGAAGTCATGGACTGATGAATGGTAATGTTTTTACTCAATCCCCTACTTCCCTGTACATTTTGTGCATAGCTCTAATTCTAGAGATCTGCAGAAGCGACTCTGAAGATGAGAGTGGCGAGAGACTAACTTGGCAGGCTTTTAATTAATTGTTTTAGAGGGAAAATACACATCTTTAGGAGTTTTGGAAACCATGAATCTTGAATCAGTGCCTCAACAGAAATCAAAAGATTCAGATTTTGCAGATGGCAAGCTGCTCATTGCAATTTGAAAGGGTCTATGCTTTAATGGCAAAAAAGATGACTATCTATACTCCTTCTTTCTCTATCCATCTGCTACTGTTATGGTCTTGTGTGTGGTTAATATTATTCTAATTTGGATTGTCTGCAACCAGACTTTGTTCAGCTCTACATATTTGTATTTATCCCAAGAAGACCGGAAGTATTTTGAGGTTAGATAAAGTAGAAACTTCTCTTGCCTTGCTGCTGCAAAATTCAGGCAATTTACAACTGCAGTACTGACTTGCTGAGCCCGCGCTGAAGGGGCCTTAAACCATTCATAACTGGTATGTCTGAGTTTGCCTTCCCCAACCTGATGCCTTGCAGAAGTGCTGGACTACAGCCCCCATCATCTATAGCCAGCATGGGATACGTATTCATGTCTGCCTGCCTTAGGAGAGAGAAACCCTAGTTCTGAAATGTGATTATTCAAGAGAAAATGTAGGCTATTTTCCAGCACAAATGTATTAAGGTTCCTGTATTTTCCGTTTATGCTTTCTTACAACATCTTATACTACTGGAAGTTGAGTCATGGCAACTGGATTTCTTTCTTGTTAGGTTGAAACGTTTTGCTACTCATCTAAGTAGCTTCTTCAGTCTGAGGAGAGTTGGTAGGAGATCCCTGATATATCCTCCAGGTTGGTTTAACATCCCCCTGGTCAGAACAGGCTCATTAGATGGATAAAGGACTGGGGGGTGAGGGATAATCTCACTTCTGCAGTCCTCCTCCACCCATTGTCATTGAAAGACAGTGGTGTTTCTGATGGGTGTGGTCCTGATCTTTCTGGGGATGGATGAAAGGGCAGCATGATAAATAGGAGACAGATTGTATCTAAGACCTCCACCCCTGTTGAGTGAGGATTTTTCTATATGCACATGTATGATTTCCCTGACCCCTCTCTCAAACCACCTATCTTCTCAGTCCAAAATGAGTACATCTTGGTCATCCTTTGTCCTTCAAATGAAGGAACACTGCTGATTGTGGTCCTGAGCCATTGCCCCTCCATTGCCCCATTCTGTTTAGTGGCTGTTTGGTTTCTCCAGTGTAGGGCTCTGAACACTCCTCTTTGCATTGGATCACATATACTATATTGCTCCTGTTGTGCTTTGGTGTCCAGTCTTTTGGGTGGACAAGTCTCTGCCTTGGTGTGTTTGAAGTGCACGGGTATGTGGTGTTTACCAAAAATCCTTCTGAGCTTTTCAGACACACCCACCATGTAAGGAATGTCCATGTTCTTCTGTTGGCTCTGAGTCTCAGACTGTTCCATTTTCCTGCTGGGTTGGGACATTGCCTTGTTAAAGGCCCATTTTGGATATCCACAGGCCTTAAGGGCTGTCTTCAGATGCCTGTCTTCCTTCTTCTTGGTTTCTGTGGAAGTGAGGATGTTTCTTGCTCTGTGGTTTAGCGTCCTGATGACCTCTAGTTTGTGTTGCAATGGGTGATGAGAGTCAAACCGCAGGTATTGATCAGTGTGTTGTACGTTTTCTGTAGATTTCTATTCCTAAGCTGCTGTTGGGTCCTATGATGACTGCACAGTCCAGGAAAGCCAGCTGGTTGTCTTTGGTGTCTTCCCTGGTGAACTTGAAATTTGGATCTACTGCATTTACGTAGTCTGTGAAGGCCTGTACTTCCTGAATCTTGATCTTCACCCAGGTGTTGTCCACATACCTCAACCAATGGGTTGGAGTCATCCCCTGGAAGGTGTTTAGTGCCTTCTTTCCCACTTCTTCCATGTATAAGTTGGCAACAATGGGCGACACAGGGAAACCCATAGCACAGCCATTTTTCTGTCTGTAAGAGCCACTTCTATAGGTGAGGTAAGTGGTGCTCAGACACTGGTCCAGGAGCAGGCACATCTGGTCCAGGTTGAGGCTGCTTCTGGTGGAGAGGGTGTTGTCTTCTTCCGGTCTTCCTTTTATAGTTGTTAGGGCATCGAGGGTGGGAATGCTGGTGAAGAGGGATGTGACATCAAAGGATACCATGGTTTCATCAGTATTTAGTTTCAGTTCCCTGACCTTGGACACAAACTCCTCTGAGTTGTGAACGTGGTGGTCCGAGTGTCCAACCAATGGTGCTAAGATGGTGGCCAGGTATTTAGCAATGTTGTATATTACCGAGTTTATGCTGCTGACAATGGGTATGAGGGGGCTCCTTCCTTGTGTATCTTGGGAACTCCATAAAGGCGGTGGGGGGGGGCTCTCCAGGATACAACCGGTGGTAGGTCACCCTGTCGATGGGCGAACAGTCAGCAGGGGAACTTGACAAGAAGAAGGGCATGCATCTTGGCAATCAGCAATGCACAATCTGATTGTGCAATTCATGATGAAACTATTGTGCAGCATGCTTTTGGAAGTCCTTTGTGATGTCACTTCTGCCTTGTGTGATCTTCCCTACAGCTTGCGTAACTTCAAGTTACACAGGAATAGCTGCAGAACAGGATTCCAGCCATCGCTTCCAAAATTAAAACCGCCTCTTTTAGTTGTCCAGTGTTGATAGCCTGTCTGAAAATATATATCTTTACGTGCTGGTGGAAGGCCAGAAGGGAGAAGGACAATCTGTCCTACTGAGGGAGGGCATTCCACAACCTGGGAGCAGCCATTGAATACAAAATTGCCTATGACGGGAGCAGTGGCAAAAGAAAGGGCTTCCTTGAAGATCTTAGGCGCTGTGGAGACTTGCACAGGAAAAGCCAAGACCCGAATTGTATACACTTTTAGAGGTCATAAGCAGCTTTGAACTGGACATGGAAATGGACTGGCAACCAGTTATTATATGTTTCCTGTAACTGGTAAGAAGTCTAGCTGCAGCATTTGGGTCACCTGCAATTTCCAAACACTCTTCAAAGGCAGTACCATTGTAGAGGATGGTTACAGTAATCCAAGTGGGATATAATTTAGGTTAAGTCACAATAGCCAGATCAGATATCTTCATCAATCATGAAGCTGGTGAACAGGCTTTAACTATAACATGCACCTTGGCCACTGTCAAAACCTGGGCATCCAAGCTCAGGACTAAATCCACTACATTCAAGCTGTCAACTTGAGTTTTAAGGGGAGTGTAACCTCATCCATTACTGTACCCAGTGTGGTGTAGTGGATAGAGTGATGGACTAGGACTCTGGCAACTAGAGTTCAAATCCCCAATCGGACATGGAAATTCACTGGGGGAGTGGAACAGGTGAATTCACTCCTTAAATATCTCACTTATCTTGAAGTAGGGCTCTATTAGGGTTGCTATAAGTTGGTTCTAACTTGACAGCACATAAATAACTAACCTCATCTAGTACTATATCTGTGAATATTCTGTGAAGTCCAGTTGCCATGACTCAACTTCCAGATAACCTAATCTAGTACAGATTGAATTTCTGTTCCTGGTGCCACTCTGCAAACAGACTGCTGAATGAAGCATATTGGCTCTTTATCTGATTCAGGAGGGCTCTTCTTAGGCTCTCAGCATCAATTTATACACAGTGTAGAACAGTGGAAACAATATTTGGATGGAAGGAACCAAAATAACTTTGCATAAGAAAGATTAGTAGTATTTACCTGATTATACCTGCCTAAAGCATGGCCCTTCTTGTTAAATTCTCACATGGCTGCTGGAAAATTAAAGGCCCATTGCACATATTCTTTAGTGAGGAAAATTCCAACAAGTTATTTGTTGGTCAAATTCTGAACTATCCTTTTCAAAGAGACTTAGCTCAATTTCTGTCTGTTGGCAGAAAATATAGCAAGGTCTATTTCCCTCCAACAGTTTTTCCATTTATTGCTTGTATTTTGTGGCAGGGGAAATGAAAAACCTTTGCCAAAATACCTTGTCACCGGTTTTATATTTCTTCTCCATAGCGCACCAGTTTCCTGCCTTTCCTACCTAAGGCCAGATTCCTAACATGTAGGATACTGTACCATGAAGATCTGAAAAACATTACTGAAATCCTTTAGCCAGAAATCCTGGACGTGATTCTCCTTTTACAGACTTAGGTTGTAAGAATTGCCTTTCCAATAATTTCCAAAGGATGACTCTTGATTTACATTTTTAAAAAAGGATTTGGTTTCCATGGCTAAATAGAACGCTACATATGGGAATAGGTTTAAGCTACTGATGCTTACACTAGAGCTAAATTTAGATTACTAAGAACAAGTCGGAAGAAGGTCCCCCCTCCTCGCCTTCAAAGAAGAATGAACAGACAGATCCACACTGTACCTGCCTTGTGGCTGCAGCAGATAAAGATTTCCTGTTTAAGACACATTTGGATTGGACTTAAATATAGTTCCTAATGCTACAATCACTGATGTTACAGAGAATGCGTCTCTTGGGCTTTCTGCCCTTTGTGTTGCTTCCCTTCTTTCTTCTACATTGAGAAGTCTGCCAATATGGGAAATGCAAACTGCTGCCAGTATGGGATTTGTGCGGTTGCTACTGCCAATCTTTAATTTAGCATATGTACAAAGCTCATTTTTGGACTAGATACGAAAGCTTGGCATTGTTGCAGGTGTCAACCAGGTTATCATGTTTCCGTAGATCTGAATTAGATAGATAGATCAAGACATAGATAGGCAGATAAAAGAAAATCCTTTTCATTTCACTGTACAATTATTGTCTTAAATACTTGGTCTTTTCTTTCAGATTTTATATTCCCATTTCTTCTCTCTGTACTGTAGTTCAGCCTATCAAATTCCCAGTCTGTGTCGCCTGTAGTAGGAGCCAACATGACAATGAAAGACTTCTAGCTCCCTACTGAGAACATGTTGGAACTGAAATGTAGAAATGTTACTTGTGGATTACGAGAAGCTTCTTTACACTGTTATTCAAACCACAGCATCCAATGTAAGAAAATAATACTGGGTTGCTGTTTCTTAAAAAAAAAAAATACACAGACACACACACACCCCACCACAACACAAAGTATTAAAGAGAATAAAAAGAAGATATATTTTCAGATAAAACAAAGAACTTCTTGATTTTGCACCCCCTTCAGGCAGGACCACCTGCGATTCCAAAAAAAGAGCTCCTTTAGGAAATCTAGAATCAGGATAGGAATTATGCAGTCTATAGGCATCTGAGACCTACAGTCTTTGCAGTCTCTAAGGCCCCTCTTAAAAACAATAGCAGCAAACTGCAGCCACAAATGGCAGCTTCAAAATTCAGTGACAACTTGAATTATGCTTTTTAAAAATGACTTATAGTGGTTTGCCACATTGAAGTTTGGCAGCAGATATGGAAAACCCACTTAAGGTTAGCAAATGCTGGCTTGAAAATGGGTTGCAGCAGTTTGCCACTGTATTTTGGCAATAAACTGCTACACTGCTTTTGGAGTAAGCAAAATACTTGCTTTAAATCAGATTCTCACTGGCTGTGGCATTTGCTGCGGATGTAGAATTGGTAAATTCACATTTTTAAGCTGATCACATGACACAAAGGCCAGTTCGAATCAGTTTGCCCTTTTGACTCTTGATGTGGAGTTTTTTTCTCTGCCACTGGGGGCTTCTATTTTTTTCAAGCCAGAATGATTCAAGCAGACTTTTCTCCATGTGATCAGCTGTTTTCTTCTTCAAAAGCATGGGAAGGCATGACTTTGGGTGGTATTCTTGTGATGCACTAAGGTGGGCGTGATGTTTTGGACAGTGAGAACATGCACCTCCACAATCTTTCTCCCTAGTCACTCTTTTAGTACTTTATTTTTTAAAAATAAACGACCAAGTTTAATGCTAGATCACCTTCACACTACATTGATATATTAGTTTAGCACTAAAACACCTCTGCATGGACCAAAAAAAAAAAATAGATAAAAATCAATATGAAATAGAGACAACTCCAATGAACTATAACAGACTGCTATGTTTTTGCTGTATGTGTGCATGTGTTTGTACGTTATGGAAAACTTTGGGAAATTCTCTCGTTTCCCTAGCACTTTAAACTGCCCACTGGCTTTACAATGAACCATAAAAGGATTGTTGGGGATCAGCAGAGAGTGGGATCAAAGGAAGAGGAACCCACATCAGATAGAGGGGTCAGTGTGAACACAGTCTCTGTGTGATCACCTAATCCAAACAGAAGCATAAAACAGGCTGTGAATCAAGCCACAGCAAAGCTGAATTGCTCAGACCCAGCTTATCATTGTAGTTGCAACCACTGTTCCTTGGTTGCCCCCAGAATGGGATTCTCTTCCTTCCCCAGCTGCCAGCCCAGAATTCAAAATAGGGATGTGGAGCATGATAGGTATTGAGTTAACAAAACTGGCTCCCACTCCCAGCAAAGTCTCCTACCAACTTCACCATCCAATCAAAATGTCATTTCCTGTTATCTTGGTATGTTTACATTCATGCAAATCCCTCATTTTCTTTCTGTCTTGCTGGCCTCAGAATGTCTGGGGGAAATGCATATAAGGCCAAGGACAAATGAGTAGAGATTGAGGCTAGATCTGCATATACAGCAGAGCAAGATGGTTGCAGATTGGAATATTAGAAGTGGACTGAAGAAGTGGACTTGTCCATGAAAGCTCACATTAAAATATAGCGGTTAGTCTTTAAGGTGCCACAACATTTTTGTATTCTTTCTTTATTATTATTATTTCTTTGCCTGACAGAATGGAGCATATTACTCTAGAGTATAGGTGAGTTATTGCACTGAATATTCCCTGATAAATCAGCAGCAGGAGCCAATAAAAAGCCTTCATATCAATAGAAAATCAGGATATTCAGAGCAAGAGTTTAGCCTAGACTGCTGACTGGTGTGTGTGTTTTCTGCCTGTGGGAGTTTTTCACAAAGCAGAGAACTGAAAAAGTCATTTTATGGCTTCAGAATTCTACTACCTCATTCTTTTATATGTACAGACCAGGCATGAACACTTTTCATTGAAATAACTGACTACAGGTGGAAGCGTGTATTTTTGAATCATATATCATGTAATGAGCCAATGCACCAAGAAGAGGACTATACTGAGTCTCCACTGATTAAGTACATGCAAGGGAACTGATTTCATGGTGGAGTATTTAACCCCTCCCCTTCACTGCCTTGTCGTGGCGAAGGGGCTTGAGTAATTCAGAGAAGCTATGGGCTATGCCGTGCAGGGACACCCAAGATGGACAGGTCATAGTGGAGAGTTCTGACTAAACGCGATCCACCTGGAGCAGGAACTGGCAAGCCACTCCAGTATCTTTGCCAAGAAAACCCCATGAACAGAAACAAAAGGCTAAAAGATACGACGCTGGAAGATGAGCCCCTCAGGTCGGAAGGCGTCCAACATGCTACTGAGGAAGAGCGGAGGACAAGTATAAGTAGCTCCAGAGCTAATGAAGTGGTTGGGTCAAAGCCGAAAGGACGCTCAGCTGCGGACGTGCCTGGAAGTGAAAGGAAAGTCCGATGCTGCAAAGAAAAATACTGCATAGGAACCTGGAATGTAAGATCTATGAACCTTGGTAAGCTGGATGTGGTCAAACAGGATATGGCAAAAATAAACATTGACATCCTGGGCATCAGTGAACTAAAATGGACGGGAATGGGCGAATTCAATTCAGACAATTATCATATCTACTATTGTGGGCAAGAATCCCGTAGAAGAAATGGAGTAGCCCTCATAGTCAACAAAAGAGTGGGAAAAGCTGTACTGGGATACAATCTCAAAAATGATAGAATGATTTCAATACGAACCCAAGGCAGACCTTTCAACATCACAGTAATCCAAGTTTATGCACCAACCACCAATGCTGAAGAGGCTGAAATTGACCAATTCTATGAAGACTTACAACACCTTCCAGAACTGACACCAAAGAAAGATGTTCTTCTCATTATAGGGGATTGGAATGCTAAAGTAGGGAGTCAAGAGATAAAAGGAACAACAGGTAAGTTTGGCCTTGGAGTTCAAAACGAAGCAGAGCAAAGGCTAATAGAGTTTTGTCAAGAGAACAAACTGGTCATCACAAACGCTCTTTTTCAACAACACAAGAGGCGACTCTACACATGGACATCACCAGATGGGCAATACCGAAATCAGATTGATTATGTTCTCTGCAGCCAAAGAGGGAGAAGCTCTATACAGTCAGCAAAAACAAGACCTGGAGCTGATTGTGGCTCTGATCATCAGCTTCTTATAGCAAAACTCAAGTTTAAACTGAAGAAAGTAGGAAAAACCACTGGGCTAGTCAGGTATAATCTAAACCAAATCCCTTATGAGTGCACAGTGGAAGTGAAGAACAGATTTAAGGAACTAGATTTGGTGGACAGAGTGCCTGAAGAACTATGGCTGGAGGCTCGTAACATTGTACAGGAGGCAGCAACAAAAACCATCCCGAAGAAAAGGAAATGTAAGAAAGCAAAGTGGCTGTCCAACGAGGCCTTACAAATGGCAGAGAAGGGAAACAAAATGCAAGGGAGATAGGGAAAGTCACAGAAAATGGAATGCTGACTTCCAAAGAATAGCAAGGAGAGACAAGAGGGCCTTCTTAAATGAACAGTGCAAAGAAATAGAGGAAAATAATAGAAAGGGAAAAACCAGAGATCTGTTCAAGAAAATTGGAGATGTTAAAGGAACATTTTGTGCAAAGATGGACATGATAAAGGACAAAAATGGTAGCGACCTCACAGAAGCAGAAGACATCAAGAAGAGGTGACAAGAATACACAGAGGAATTATACCAGAAAGATTTGGATGTCCCAGACAACCCAGATAGTGTGGTTGCTGACCTTGAGCCAGACATCCTGGAGAGCGAAGTCAAGTGGGCCTTAGAAAGCATGGCTAACAACAAGGCCAGTGGAGGTGATGGCACACTAGTTGAACTATTTAAAATCTTAAAAGATGACGCTGTTAAGGTGCTACACTCAATATGCCAGCAAGTTTGGAAAACTCAGCAGTGGCCAGAGGATTGGAAAAGATCAGTCTACATCCCAATCCCAAAGAAGGGCAGTGCCAAAGAATGCTCCAACTACCGTACAATTGCACTCATTTCACACACTAGCAAGGTTATGCTCAAAATCCTACAAGGTAGGCTTCAGCAGTATGTGGACTGAGAACTGCCAGAAGTACAAGCTGGATTTCGAAGGGGCAGAGGAACTAGAGACCAAATTGCTAACATGTGCTGGATTATGGAGAAAGCCAGAGAGTTCCAGAAAAACATCTACTTCTGCTTCATTGACTATGCAAAAGCCTTTGACTGTGTGGATCACAGCAAACTATGGCAAATGCTTAAAGAAATGGGAGTGCCTGACCACCTTATCTATCTCCTGAGAAATCTATATGTGGGACAGGAAGCAACAGTTAGAACTGGATATGGAACAACTGATTGGTTCAAAATTGGGAAAGGAGTACGACAAGGCTGTATATTGTCCCCCTGCTTATTTAACTTATATGCAGAATACATCATGCGAAAGGCTGGACTGGAGGAATCCCAAACCGAAATTAAGATTGCCGGAAGAAATATCAACAACCTCAGATATGCAGATGATACCACTCTGATGGCAGAAAGTGAGGAGGAATTAAAGAACCTCTTAATGAGGGTGAAAGAGGAGAGCACAAAAAATGGTCTGAAGCTCAACATCAAAAAAACTAAGATCACGGCCACTGGTCCCATCACCTCATGGCAAATAGAAGGGGAAGATATGGAGGCAGTGACAGAGTTTACTTTCTTGGGCTCCATGATCACTGCAGATGGTGACAGCAGCCATGAAATTAAAAGACGCCTGCTTCTTGGGAGGAAAGCGATGACAAACCTAGACAGCATCTTAAAAAGCAGAGACATCACCTTGCCGACAAAGGTCCGCATAGTCAAAGCTATGGTTTTTCCAGTAGTGATGTATGGAAGTGAGAGCTGGACCATAAAGAAGGCTGATCACCGAAGAATTGATGCTTTTGAATTGTGGTGCTGGAGGAGACTCTTGAGAGTCCCCTGGACTGCAAGGAGAACAAACCTATCCATTCTGAAGGAAATCAACCCTGAGTGCTCACTGGAAGGACAGATCCTGAAGCTGAGGCTTCAATACTTTGGCCATCTCATGAGAAGAGAAGACTCCCTGGAAAAGACCCTGATGTTGGGAAAGAGTGAAGGCAAGAGGAGAAGGGGACGACAGAGGACGAGATGGATGGACAGTGTCACTGAAGCTACCAACATGAACTTGACCAAACTCCGGGAGGCAGTGGAAGACAGGAGGGCCTGGCGTGCTCTGGTCCATGGGGTCACAAAGAGTCGGACACGACTTAACGACTAAACAACAACATTTAACCCCTGCCCCCTTTACATATATCTGGGTTCAAGATTAATTGCAGCAAGGAGTTTTTGCTACACTTGTAGCTCTGAGTTGGATTTTTTGGTAGCTAGTTGTTGAAAAGAAAAGGCTGAACTGTATGTGGGGTAAACACTGCAGATCAAGCCCGGAGCGGCCCCTTGCAAGGGCGGTGAAACAACTGAAGGTTGATAGTTTGTAACATCCAACTGCCCTGTGAGTAACCTTACTACATTACCTATAGCTTCCAGCATTATCACTAACAACAGATTTGCTTCGTTGAGAAATGAAACCCTCTCGTCCCCACCAGGCGCTTGTGACTTATCTGCAATTTCTACCCCTTGCACCCCCCTACCCCCAAGAAAGTACAGTTCCCCTCTGAAAGAAACCATCCCAACTTTCTAGCCAAACAATGTCACTTAACAGCTCTAAGAGTAATAGCCATCTTTGAAAACTTACAACGGGTCTGCAATCAAATGAACTCAGTTGAAAGTGCCCTGGGGAAACTTGCTGAGACCCTTCTTCAATCAATGGATAATACACAAACCAGGGGGTTCAAAGAAAGGGCGGTTGGTAAATTTAGCAGTAAAGACAGCATACAACAACCGGCTCCACAACAATTGGCTTCCCAACTGAAAAGGGAGAGAAACTCCTCAAAGATCTTTCAGAGCACTCAGGTGATATTGAAAATTGCTCCAATTAACATCAACAGAAAGAGATGAGAGACACACAGATCAGTGATGATCTCCTTGAGTCAACTGTTAAATATAGAAGCGTGGAAGATAGACCTCAAGAATATTCGATGGCTCCCGCACAAGTATGGTCATAAAAGAGTTTGTCTCACCTTTGAACATGCTGTGATCCCTCTCATTCTCCTAAAAATGAGAACTTATCTGGGCAAATTTCAGATTACTCCCTCAAGAGTTTTTTCTGAACCAACGGTTTTGCCCCCCAATAGGAGCAGGCCTACTTCTTTGATCCCTGGGAGCAATCCTCAAAGAGTAACCATAGAAGATTCCAACTTTAGATTCGATTGTAATGCTGGGAAATCAATAAGGGTACAGGCAAAGAACTTAACAGTCTCCACCTTATCTGATCACAGGTCTTCCCTTTGTAATAGAGAGGAAACTCAAGCTCCCTTGATTGACCTTAACAAATGGGAGGAAGTCAAAACTAGTGTTGCTTCCGTATGTAATAAGACCGTATCACTGAGAAGTTACCTAATAACGGATGACTCGGGCTTACAAGCCAAAGCTGCACCCCTTAACCAATATCTAACAGCAAGTAATGATATCAGCTTGATACAAGAACCTAAGCAAGATCCTAAGCACCAGATGGTACCTCATCAGGATATTCCAATTCCGATTTCCTTAGATAGTGAAGAAACTGAAAACAATGAAGGTCATCTCATGTATGGGGCTAGTTCACGAGAATCATTTGATTTTGAACCTCGAACATTAGCCACTCTGGAGAAGGTCACGACTACCCATCTTAGCCACTAAAAAACTGTATCTCAACCTACTCTACTGCAACACAACACAATTCAATCTGCAGACATGCATCACCTTTGTACGACCGACATGGCTACGCCTCTTAATCTTAACACTCAGGATCCCCCCCTATCTTCTGATCTTATGGACTGACATAAAACTATAAATGACACCATCTCTGTTCTATCATGGAATATAGCAGGATGAAATGCAAAGAATAATGACAATTCCTTTATCAAGTATCTTTCTAAGTTTGATATCTTACTGCTGCAAGAGACTTGGGCACTAGGGGAAATTGAAGTAAATGGTTACTCTGCCCATCAAATAAGTGCCACTCCCAGTGAAAAGAGGGGCAGAGCTAAGGGAGGCCTTGTTATATTGGTTTCGACTAAGCTCTATATTGCAATGACCAAACTTCCCTCCCTTGATCAATATGCTGCAGCACTGAGGGTCAAATTTAATCATTGTGCAATAGTGTTCATCAATGTATATTTACCACCACAGAGACGGAACGCCCAGATTGAACGGATTCACCAAGACCTTGAATCCTATATTCAAAAACTTTTGTTAACTAATGATGACCAAATGATAATTGGGGGTGATTTTAATGCCAGATTGGGTACAAATGACTTGGCTCTTTATGCTGCTTATAACTTATGCCCCCCTGATGGACTACACTTCCCCATAGTCACTAGGCGCCTCTTTAAAGATACCATCAGTAATTATGCAGGTCTTAACTTGGCACAGCTAGTTTATCGGTTTGACCTACATATATTAAATGGAAGCACTACAGGTGACATACCAGGGGAATTCTCTTTCTGGTTGGGAACGAGGATGAGTACCATAGATTACATGATTGTCAGTCGTAACATACTGAATACTGTCATCAATCTGGTGATCGACAGCAGGATTGATAGTGATCACCTGCCATTAAAATTGTATCTGAAGTTACAAGAACACCATATTCATATTGAGAAAGCCTTGCCTATGAATCCTGAGATGATACTAACCAATTCCAGGATCAAATGGTCAGGAAAAGCCTCAATTTATTTTACTAATCAACTCAATAATAATCAGTTCTCTGAGATCCATTCCACCTTTCTCAAAGCGGGCTGAAGTAGCAACATAATTGCGCTGTATGAAACACTAATAAATAAACCAGTAGATTTAGCTGGTTCAAACAACTCAACAAAAATCCATACTATCAAGCGCAGGTCCTATAACTGGTTTGATAAGGAGTGTATTGATGCAAAAAAACTGGTAATTTCAAAATTTAAACAAAATAAAAATAAAAATCCATCATCAAAGGAAGTGGAGGAACTGCTGAAACTTAAGAAAGGCTATAAGAAATTAATTAAAGAAAAAAAAGGAGAGCTCAGCAGATAGAATGGGGAAAACTCATCAAAGCAGTCAGGGGGAAAGATATGAAATCATTTTGGGAATCCATAACATTAACTACCAATAATCTTTCAGTTAGGATGGACTGCTATATTAATGCTCGAGTGTGGGAAGCCCACTTCCATGAGCTTTATGCCAAAAGAGACAATCCCTCATTTCATGTGAGTCGTTTATATATGAATCTACCAGAATGGCACCCTGTATCAATCTCTGAAATAAATGACCTTGTGAACCAAGTGAAAACTGGCAAGGCCCCGGGCTGTGATGGTATTCCTCCCGAACTCATTAAGAACAACTGTGAATGGTGGGCCCCAATTCTGGCAAACCTTTTCACTTATATTGACCAAAACGTTCACATGCCATCTGAATGGGGCACAGCTATTATTATCCCCATTTATAAAAAAGGCAAGAAAGACAATCCAGCTAATTATAGGCCAATCAGTTTACAACCTATAATTAGTAAGCTTTATGCTAGACATTTATCCTGGAAATTGATAGATTGGATGGACTCCGAGAGTGTTTTGGCAGATGAATAAGCTGGATTTAGATCTGGTAGATCTACACAGGATCATGCCCTTATTTTAAGGCACCTAGTAGATAAGTACTCTAAGAAACCTCGAGGATCCCTATTTGCTGCCTTTATCGATCTTAGATCGGCTTTTGATTTAATTTCACGAGATAGGCTCTGGAGTAAGTTAGAGTCTTCCACAATAGATCGACGCCTTCTGCTGCTTATGTATAAGCTGCATGAAAATACAGCCCTCAGAATTAGATGCAACAAGGAAGGACACTTGTCTGATAAAGTTCCTACCTATAATGGTGTGAAGCAAGGGTGTATATTAGCTCCATTGTTATTTAATTTTTATATCAACTCAGTGGTAACGGCGCTCAGCCATCCGGAGTTCCATCCCCCCAAACTAGCGAATAGACATATATCCCTTCTGTTATACGCAGATGATGCAGTCCTAATTTCACAGACACCAATAGGACTAAAGAGAGCATTACGCACTCTTGCGCAATACTGTAAAGAGGAAATGCTACAAATAAATTACTCGAAGACCAAAGTTTTAGTGTTCGCTCAGAGGCCCAGGATCTATAAATGGTTAATTAATGAGCATGAGATAGAACAAATTAAGGCTTACAAATATTTGGGTGTCGTCTTTCAATAAAGGAAACCACAAGGCTCATGTTAACAATGTGGTACAAGGAGCACAAAAATCTAGCCTTGCTATACTAAAATTCTTCTCCACAAAGAGAGGTCAGTACGTTCCAGCTGCACTAAGATTGTTTCAGGCCAAATCCTTTAGTCAGCTCTTGTATGGGGCACAATTGGGTCCCTATTCTTCATTTATCCAGTTAGAAGTAGTTCAATCTAAATTTGTGAGGGATATCTTGCAAGTTCCAAGAGGGGTATCCAATGCAGCCCTTAGGCTTGAAGTGGGCTACCTGAAGGTTGAAGCCAGAGCTTGGCTGGCTATTTTTAACTTTTGGCTAAAACTAACCTTTCAACCAATTGGACTGACTTCACTGGTATTACAGGATAACCATCAGTCACCTTGGAAGAGAGCAATATACCATAAAATCAACAGATACAGCTATTCAATAGAATGTATCCAACAAATGGGATACATTAAGGCCAAGAGTAATCTTAGGCAGCGTATTATTGAGACAGAAAGGCAGCAGGACCTTGGTATTATCATAAATAGGCTTATACTTCACAACGCACTGCTCCCACCCAAACCAGCTAAATATCTCTACTTACCCTTAACACCTAAACAACGCAAAGCTCTTACTCTGGCCCGCTTCAATGCACTTCCATCAGCAGTCCAGGAAGGGAAGTATAACAATACCCCTTACACTCAGCGTATATGCCCCTGTAACTGTGGTGAGATCGAAACTATCTCCCATGTGTTACTTCATTGTGCTTTTTATTCTGGCATTCGAGAAATCCTTGTTAACCCTTACATAAGGGCATTTCCTGGACGATCAGAGGCACATTACACACTGCTTTTGCTGACAGGGCGATGCCCTGGCAGATATACTGGGCTAAACCAAAATTCAGATATGCTGATAAAAGTAGCTAAATTCTGTGCTGCTGCAATCAAAATCCGTGAAGGAAAGGTTCCACCCAAAGCGCAGCTATAGTATCTGTAAATTGGTGTATACATGTAGAGGCCTTAATGATCACACGGGCTCTATGAGCTTCAAAGTAACAATTCTGTCATTCTATGCAAGCTGCAATAGCCCATAGATAAGGCCTATGATAGGGAGGCAGGAGATATCTAATAAGATGTATGAATGTAGTTTTATATATATGTATATAGCTGTTTTTAGTGTTTTTAGATTGATTTTATGTTTCCTAATTTAAATAATGTTCCTTACTTTTGCTGGTCAATGACCGTAATAAAACATTTATTATTATTATTATACATATATCTGATTCTCTGGTTCTCATTTGTGTACAATTACAGATCTAACTTCAGTTGCTACTCTCAACTAAAGTAGAGATACTGGATCAATGGTTAAATTGCAGGCCACTGCATATGTAAATCCCATTAATACAATAGCCCTCTTCAGTCTTTACTTAGCTTTTCTCCAGGTAAAGAATGGTGTGTTCTGAAAAGCATGGTCTATCTATGCTCTACATAAAAGCAAGAACCATAGAAAGCAGGAGTTCTTGTTTGTGTGGAGAGTCTACACTCAAGCACCAACCTCTCTGCTTCAGACTTGTTGCCCTGTGTGTGGTGAAAGTTCCAACTGGGAGGAGAGAACACAAGTGTTCCTCTTTAAGTGTGTTTCTGAGAAACTGATAAACAACAAATAAATAAACCTGAAGGATTTGCTGCAGTTGGGACTAGCATTGACAGGCAACAACAGCTCTGAAGGAGTATGATCATTCCAACTAAAGTTATAGTGTTTAGGGAAGAAAACGATTTGCCATGTTATTGCCTTTCATCCCTCAGCAGTTTTATTCAGATGTCACATCCCCAGTCCATCCGGCAATGGCTTTGAGGAGGGGTAGGGAATCTTTTCATAGAATCATAGAATAACTGAGTTGGAAGGGGCCTAGAAGGCCATCGAGTCCAACGCCCTGTTCAATGCAGGAATCCAAATCAAAGTAGATCTGACAGATGGTTCTCTAATTTTCTCTTGAATGCCTCCAGTGTTGGAGCACTCAACACCTCTTGAGGTAATTGGTTCCACTGTCAAACTGCTCTAACAGTCAATCTTTTCCTGATATATTCGGCCTGAATCTGGCTTCCTGTAACTTTTGTGGCCCTCGGCCTCAACTCACTTTGAACAAGCATGTACCAGAAGTGGTGGAGCCACATCCCAAAGGAAAGGCCAGGGCCCTCTTTCAGCCAAGGGCCAAATTCCTATTTGAGAAAGGTTTTCAGAGACTACATGGTGGGGTAGGTCAGGGTGAAAGGGGAGGGGGGAATTAAAAATTCCAGCATATTTTCATCTTTAAGTCTGTGAAGATTCTCAGTTATCTAGGTGAGGTTATCTGGAAGCTGAGTCATAGCAACTGGACTTCTTCCTTATTAGGTTTAAACATTTCGCTACTCATCCAAGTAGCTTCTTCAGACTGAAGAAAATATTGGCTGACTCAGTATTGGGGGGGGGGGAAATGCCTGATATCTAGTTGAGAGGGGAATGGGAAAGTATGGCTGGAAATGAAAGAAAGAGATCCACAGATTTATTATTTTTTTAAGGATAGAGAGAACGATCACATTGTCTGAATAGCTAACTCCTGGTTCACACAGAAACCCTTGTTTTAAATGACTTGCCCCCTCCTCTATAGTTAGGAGTTTCAACTCCACACAAGATGAGAAAGATTTATTGGTTTAGGCCTTAGTGGCCAAATAATAAACCTGATATAAATTAATGTAGACAGATAATATAGGAGAGCTGTATTATTATTATTATTATTTATTACATTTATAGCCCGCCCATCTAGTCATATAGACTACTCTGGGCGGCTAACAACATATCATATAACAATTTAAAATCATAACAATATATTACTAAGTAAACAATGATCCAAGATGGAAGAAAGGAACAAGATAACGAAAATTCAGACGGTGGGTGGAGGGAAGGCTTGCTTAAACAGCCAGGTTTTCAATTGGCATTTAAAGATACCCAGTGAAGGGGCCATGCGAATCTCAGGAGGGAGGCTGTTCCAAAGACGAGGAGCCACTGCCGAGAAGGCCCGGTTTCTTGTTTTTTCTTTCCGGGCCTCCCTCGGCGTTAGGCTCCTCAGCCTCACCTCCTGGCTAGATCGGGTGATACGGGTAGATCTAGGTGGGAGAAGGCGTTCCTTCTGTATCAGCTCTAGCTCATGTAATCTACTCTATAAAAATGTGAAGCATATTGCTTTGTGTCTCTCCTTGTGTGATAAATTAACACATAATCTGAGAATGGTTAAAACTATGTATAGAGAAGCTGGATATTTTTGTAATATTTCTATTATGTTATTGTATTTATGATACAATAATGACTCATCAGCATAGCCCACCTGCAGAATCATTCAAATTCTAGAAAAAAAACCAAGTTCCAGAATCAAGTACAGCACAACCAATTGATGTATAGTTGTTAACTTCCTGTTTGGCAAGTATTTTGGTTGGACATTGCTAGACTCCAGCTCTTGTCACTCCTCACTACTGGCTCTGGCTGATGGAAGCTGCAGCTCAACAACCTCTGGAAAATCACGTGTTCCCCACTCTTGATTGAGGTGGCTGAATATTGAATGGAATTGCTGTTTCAAGTGACACATGGATGACTCTCTCAGTTGTTCTTATTGACATGATGGTACAAAGGAGAGAGGTTGGTTTCTTAGGCATTTAATACACAAGCTGTCAAGGGCTCTGACAGGGCTGGTTCCCAAATAAGAAGGACCCTGTATGAGAAGCTTCTCCACCTACCCTCCCCAGACCCAGTCAGTTTTGTGTTGTTGCCAAGCTGTGTAGCTGGTACAGAATTTCACAGCTTAGCCAAGAAAACCTGAACTCTGCTGGTTTTCCCTGAGGACAAAGAAAATCAAGCTGGAATTTAGAAGAGAAACACGCTTTAAAGGTAACTGATGGAAGCTCTTTTTCATAGTTAGAACCCAAACAACCTGTGGAACACTGAAAAAAGATGACAACAAATTGCTGTTTTCTCACCCACCCCAACTGCAGAGACACAAACGCTGTGCAACCAAGCTCAACTCATGCCAATTCAGGATGACACTCAGGGCAATCCTTAAGCCTGTCTTAAGACCATTTTAGTTAAAAACAGTATCTTGAATTGTTCCTGGAAGGGAAACAGTTATCAGCATGTACCATAACAGTCATGTAGCAACTTAAAGATTTAGTTTTAGTTGGCATAAGGTTTCATTAACTCCAGCCCAATGTTAGTGTTAAGCTTTTATTCTTTTTGCAGCAACAGATTAAAATGGCTGCCCACTAGCACAGATCAAGGAAATATGGTGTAGCTTGAAGATCTGGATGGCCATTTCCTCAGATAGAACATGTACCAATAAAGAGGGGGATACAATTTTGCATTTATGTTTGCTGATTAAGATGAATCTAAAATGAAAATATGATTTTTCAGGCGTCACAAATCCCAACTAGAACAGGCCTATTTAATCAATCACTGAATTTTAAGTCAACACTTAAGTAAATCCCATAGTTTCCATGTACCGTATCTATGCTGCCAGGGGCTTGCAACTGAATTTAGACCAAACAGTATGCGGGCTGCTGGATGGGAAGGTAAAGATAACACAGTACAAAAGCAAATGTATATCATTGCCATTACATCAGCTTTTACATATACTATTCTACAGCTGGCTCAGCACAACCCTACTTTTTTGATAATGGGTGAAATTAGTTGCTGCACTCATGCATTTTTGGAAAAACCTCCTGAGCTGGAGCACATTTGCCTGATACTTCACTTTTAATTAATGGAGCAGGACGGTTCTTTCATTCTCTCTCTCTTTCTCTTCAATCTCTCTCTGCACAAAATGTATTAACGATTTTTTTTTCAGAGAAACAAAAAACAACAAAAAAGAAAAGAAAATGCTTCGTTGAGAAGACATTTGCCTACTCTCACAGCAGCAACCTGTAAGCACCATAATGAGAGCGGATTATCGTTGTGCCTGTTCTTGGATGCTTGCTCCCCAGGCAGCTGAAAGAATGACTTGAGTCATGCAGGTGATGCATTCACTGTAATGAGATGGACAAAACCTCAAAACCCACATCCAGGCTTTGAGTAGTGCAGAAAAAGTCCTCCTCATGTACTGATGCCTCTGGCAAAAGTGAAAGGGGGTGGTGATGGAGTGGGAGAATAGCAGGAAAACAAACCTACCCGATGTCAGGAAAACCAAATATATATAATATTTATAAAACAGCCTGCTGTTTATATGCACTGCACAGTCATGCAGAAAACCACATTTTGATGATCCCCCCCTCCCCCAGCCCAGCTTCTTGTTCCTTGGGCTGACAGGGCTTGTGAGAATGCTGGAAGCAGCTCACAGAGTCAGTCCTTGGGGAAGCAAGTGCAGCGTGTCAGTCAACAGTTTAGCCCTCTGGCTGATTAGTGAAAGGGACTGAAAAGGACTGACAAGCTCTTAAGAGAGCAGTGTCCGGTTCTTTTTGGCTGGAAGGCTGATGGCCTTGGCACAGACCCTGGAGTCACAGGAGGGGAGGCTTTTCCCAGCTTTCTCAGACCCATCCTTGGTGCTCTCTTGTCATTGTCACAAGTTTTCCCCATCATGAACCAGCTGGGACTCCCACAGGGGCCCAGAGACAGCTGGGCCCATACTGAGAGCCTCACAGATATTGTCTTATATACTCACGAAAGGTCCAATCTCATGCATTGGGACCAGGGACAATGGGAGATCTCTTCTTGACCTACTGAAAGTGCAGAATTGGAAATTTGGAAATATATTAACCTGGTTGTTTTTTTTTTAAGTGTTGGTCTTCAATGGCATTTAAACACAACCTCAAAATTAAAGTATCACCTTTGCCACAGCACTAGAAAATGCAATTTATTTAAAAAAGAATTCCCTCTAATTTTTATTTCAAAAAAATCTCTGCTGCCCTTAAAATCATCCTCATGGTTGTGAGTTTCAGATATTAAAGACCACTCCATCCTGTCTCCCCCAACAGCTTCCCCAGGACAAAAGGGATCGCAAGGAAACTTTGAGATCTCCAGTAGGTAAGTATCAGGAATTTTTACTTTATGAAAAACTGCCATGGCTGATGACATCATCTGCCTTAGAGAGCATGAGTTCCACTACTAGATTTCAGCCACTGAATACTACTTGTTTTATTCTTCATGACTTCAGTCTGTCGAATATCTGCAAAGAGTCCACCCACGTAGCATTCCAGAATCACTATAATAAATGACATTTAGGATGTACATTTACTGTAATTAATTGCCCAGTTTCACAGACAGCTTGTAGAATGCTGAGGTTGACTGGAATTGCTTCACCAATGTTTATACATTTTCACAGCTCCTACACTGAGAATACACACTATTCCCTGATTATGCTCTATGGAATAAGAACGAGTGTTTAGGGATTCTTTCTGCAGTGCCATGCAAATACATTCTATTGTTTGAAATTAAAAAAACTTCTACCTAATAGTGGAGAATTCTGATTTAATCACCTGTTTATCCCAAAATAATTGTTCAACTCTTCTGACATGTGGCTAAGCCTGCGGAACCAAATTAATCCCGGCTTTTAGTATTATTTTTTTTTAAGAGGAAAACCAATTCAGGGGCTCATACTGTACTCTTAAAACCAAACATGACTAACGCAAAGTCAATCAAGGTTTTGGAGGTAGAAGGGGAACTTTAAGATCTCTGTACACTGTTAGCCTTCATGCTGTGAAAAGAAGGATTGAGGAACAATATGAATGACACTTAAGCTACATTTGTAATGATGTATATCTGTGATGCATAAAGCACTGAAGACTGAAAACTAGGAATTCTGGAATTAAGACTCAAGTTCCTTATTCTTCAGAACAAAGTAATATAGGTAGTGAGAAAGTGGGACTGTAGCTATCAGCTTACAGAGAGCCAGCGACAATGTTTTCCCTAACTGAACTTATAAATCTTCTGAATTTGGCCCGGATACTCAGTCTGATCAAAATTGTGCAGGTACCAACTGAGGGCATGTCCACACTAGCAGAATAGTTTGCTATTTGGATCACTTTTGGTGCTGTTTGATTTATGATGTCCACATATATTTTTACTTAGAGCAATCAATCTCTCCCCTTTTTAGAGCTGTCCCACTCCTTTTTGGTATAGAGGTAGGGCTACAAGGTGTCTTTTTGGCATGATTCAGAGTGCTACTAATTAGCCCATTCAGTAGACCATGTGGATGGTTAGTTCTCACCAAAATAGAGCTGTGGGCGGTGTTATCTGAGGTGACCATTTGGGATGTATTTGTTGGGTTGTGCCATTGAAAGGGATGACAGAGAAATCCCAGCCCCTCTATTTTCATTTACTCTACCATTTAAAAAGTTTAAAATACATTTTCTTATTGATGCAGCACTATTCTAGATAAATGAGATACATTGATGGTATTATGTGTGCCATGCTAGGTAGAAGTACTGCTGTTTCACTATGTCCCTTACTTTATTATTTTTTTAAAGGGAAGTCACTATGGCCTACTAAATTATGGCTGTGGGGAAAAGGAAGGGAAGGAGACAGAAAGGGGAGTGTCATTAATTAAAAGGCAGACAAACTAGGACAATCCAAAGACCTATCTTGGCCCTTCTCTCAGGAGAAGAAACATAGATCAGTGTGAACAGTGAAAGCACAGACTTGGAAACTTAGAAAGATAAAGTGAGAGATAAAATAGATCGCACTAAAGATAAGAACCTTTTAAGTGCAAACTAGACCGCTCCAACTTCTGGATGTGCCCTGGGCCATTATCTTAATATCTGGTGCCACTGAACTGCTTTACTCCCAAGCATGGTGACTTGCTGAGCTGGTACCTGCCTGCCTTGAGGTCACCAACCTTGATGCTGTGATCCCAGCACATAGAGGATTTGACTGACATGCTCTCCAGAAAATAGACTCCAGGCTTTGATCATGCACACTTACTTCTTCCTAGATATTGGAAGCTCCTCTTCTCTCAGGGGGAAAATATTGTCATGACATTTAATTTTGTAAAACATTGTTGGTGGAAATCCATACACAGCCGCTAGCTAAAATGTGGAATGCAACATCTGGCACACTTTAAATATGTGATGCTCAGAGAAAGTCATTTGCTTGGAATGATACAATTCCTTGAAGCAATATTTTGAAGGAGAGACTTTCAATATTAAAAGGGAGGAAGCACTAATTTGATTAGAACTGAGGGTGGGGTGGTGGTGGTGGTGGAATAAAATGCTAGAAATGAAATATTTCAGATGCCCACTCCATAACATTGCTTTTTCACATATTTTTAAAACGATTATCTGGAGCCACCCACCCACGCACCCATAATTACATTGTCAACCCATTAGTAGTACAGATATTGTTTATATGTGGACTGGATGACTATAACATGCTGTGCATTATACACGATATAACTTTGAAGAGTCTATAGGAACTATTGTACGTTCAGAATGTGGCAATAAATGTGTTAGAGGGAAGTTGGGCGTGACAGCTGCTCTGGTTGCCAATATCAGAAGAGGAAGCAGCACTAAAATGCAGTCATGCTGGTTTGTGGATTCAGTTCCCAGATAGCAGAGCACATTTTGGGAAAGAAATCACTTTCACATTTTTTACCATAAAGGAAAATAAATAGGAAAACTAGTTTTTATTAGAGAAATACATTGAGATGGGAAAGGTAGAGGAATCCCAGATTGAGCTAAGGTAGAGATGCAAAGAGCCACAATTGCATCCTCTGCACTTCAGAACAAAGACAAAATGTTTTCCCTGTTCTCTCCCAGATATGGTAAAGAAAGAAATGTGAGAAGGAGACATCAGTTACCTATGACTATCAGTACTAGTTGAAGAAAGGTCAACATTTGGAAGAACGGGTAAAGAACTATCTAGGAAATCTGAGGAGGTCCTACTCTATCTACGGTACATTTCCTCATGCAAAGATATTCATCTTCTTCATTTAAATTAGTTGCATCCAGTCACCTTCTACGACCAACACATTCCTGGTGCAGTTGAAGCCTTATGGATAGCCCTATGGATAGGTACTTGAGGAACCACATCCTTTTGTATTATGCCTAAAATCATTCTATGATCAGAAAGCTTCTTTTCTGTATCTCTGGCACATTCATGAATTCAAGACTGGTGGTTTTCTCTGTTACTGCTTCTCTGTTCCATAGAAGAGGGAACTCTCTTCAATGGAAGGTCCACCTAGGCCCCTCACTTTTTACTTCTCAATACGTTATTTTGACAGTGTTGTTTGACAATAAATTTAATTACCTCAGATGTCACTTGGGTTAATTTCTGCATTTTCTATGTGGTGTCTGCTTTTCTGTGTTTTTGTCAGTTGTTTTCATTCTGCTATCACTGATTTATGGTCTAGCAAGAAGGGAACTGATCCCACAGATTATAGGACAGTCCTATATTGTATGTGAAAGTTTTTATATATTGCAAGCTCCTCTAAGACTATATCTCTCAATTAAAGGGGAGAATTGATATTTAGTGAATATATGAATGAGTAAATATATGTATACAGTGCATAGCTTTCAAAATTCCACAGATGAAACAGATTGAATTATACTGCATTCCATTAGCACACCACAGTGAAAACATCTAGTTGTAGTTCTCTAAGATGTAAAGGCGATATTTTAATATGAAAAGTCACAGATTATTTGGAAATATTTTATTACTACAAAAATTACCCCTTACTCTTATAGACAACATTTATCGACATGTGGTTAACATAAAGAGAATTAAGAGATCTGATATGCAAGGAACAAACTTTTTCAGAGTTAGATGAGCCACAAAAACAATCCAGTTCCACTCTCTTTCACTATCCCTTCAAAGGTCCCAGACAGATTAGGGTTGACTCAAAATATCCAGGTTTCATACCAGCTGTAGATTCAAGCTCCACAAACAATCTCTATCTTGGATCCTGATTTCATCATATTTGGAATAAACCACAGAAATCACGAAGCAAGTTAGCAATGACTAAATTAGGATTAATTGTTTTTGTGGTTCTACTCTAAGCATGCTTTCATGTGACTTGAATCTTCTGAACTGTCTGACCATAGCTCTGACATTTGGCAATTCTTTATCTTTCTGATACATCTGAAATGTGTCAGGAAACAAGATAGTACTGGGTTAGCTCCATTGTAAAAATGCAGACAATTAGGTACACAGTCTTGATGCTGGTGCAAAGTTGCAGTCAGTGACACAGTACCAGTGGCTTCATCCAACCCAGGAATACCTGCCAATGTAGCAGGAGCGGTCTATGTTTTACTAAAGAGAATCCTGCAAATCACACACACACACACACCAGCAAAAGAGACAATGGTTTTCTAGCAAATAAGACAATTACATGCAAATATAATTTTATAGAAATAGTCTGCCAAGCACATTTTTTTTAAATTGAATGACTAGGTCATTGAATCTTTTTTCAAAGGGTGGCATCTTCCACTGAACCCGAAGGCAGCAGACCAACTCAGGGGCACAGAAAAGGTCATGGGGCACACAAGTCTCTTCTCCAACATCTTGCTGTTGCCTCTAAGCATCTGCCTCTTGAGGCAATTGCCTCATTCTGACAAAATAGAAACAGCACAATCTGAAATAAAGGCATTCTTAGATATATGAAACAGCTGCTGCAAACCGAAACGTCTCACTGACAGTTTCCATATTAGCTCACACCTCAACTCCATACATTGGGTTCAAAGAGTTCATTTTTAGAATCCATTAGTTATAACAATGTTCTGTGAACTGTTTCACAAGCACTGCAAAAGCTTTGGCTAAGGAATGGTGTAACAGGTGGTGAAAAGACCACTGGCTACATGCTTGTGTGGTGCATGCAGTTCTCCACTGAGAAGCAGGTACATCCTAGAGGCTGTATTCTAAATGGTTCACTACAGCAGTGGTTCTCAAACTGGGGTCCCCAGATGTTCTTAGACTGCAGTTCCCAGAAGCCTTCACCACTTGCTGTGCTGGCCAGGATTTCTGGGAGTTGCAGTCCAAGAACATCAGTCCAAGTTTGAGAACCACTCGTACAGGAAGGTAGGGAGATTTTGTGTCCAGGACTTGCAAAGTTAAGCAGCCATTTGAAGCAGCTGTTGAAAGCACTTCCCAACAGGAAAGGTCTCATAGTGCTCACCCCACTTCCCTCTATATGGTGTGTGCCATCACCGAACAATATCTACTCTCAAACTCCTTCAGTAAATTTAGACTTGCTGTTTAATTTGTAATAGCATCTTCTTCCCCTACATTATCCTTTTTATCAAAACGAGTCAAACAGCCATTGTTCCTCTTCAATTGCTCCTTAAACACTGCCATAGCTGAAGGCTGACATTACACTGCCTTTTTTAAAAAAGGAGGAAGAACACTTTTGGGGAAACACACACTATGCTATTTTGGAGATACAACCTTGGCTACGTGTCCCAGCACTGGCTAGTGGCATGTGTGAAACAATAACTTGTGAGTGCCACTTTCAGAAATCCAAAACAAGATTTGCAAACCAAGAAGAAGTTTTATTCAAAACAAACATACCAAAAAAAAAAAAAAAAAAAAAAAAAGATGGTTCACTATTGCAAGCTATCAAGTTCTTATCATACCATGGATATTCTCTCTTACGGTCTATTAGAGGTGGGTGTGGGCATGCATGCATATGGATCTTTGGTTTTACACAAGTTCCATGAAAACACCCTATACTTTCATGGCTTCTTCACAAAAATAGATATTTCTCAGCACAGCTCTTAACTAACAACCTCACATCTCTCACTTCTAGATCAGACTTCATTCTAATCCAACATAAAAACTTAACAGCATCTCTACAGTCTGTCAGCATACCAGCAATTGAACACAAGTCCATCCACACACATTCCATTCCACGCCCCACAACAACTGGCTTAAACATACTGTCCTAGCACACATTCAGTTTATCACTGCCAATCAAAGCCATGTGAAGCAATACCTATATACAAGATATATATAATGTGGAATTGGCCCAGTCCCATGATTGCTGCTGGGTGCATGCATTAGGAAAAGACCATGGCCAAGTGGTAGAGGAGACCTGTGCAAAAGGTTCTAGGTGCAGTCCAAGGTGGAAAATTCTTCTACCCAAACAACAGTGAGCCAGTCAGTGCAGTATACTGAGCTATAAGGATCAACTGTTTAATCTGTTGTTGTTGTTGTTGTTGTTTTAACTTATATATCACAGTGTTGGAGCATTCTCTGGGTGGTTTACAACATAATTATGCAAGGAACACTTTGCCCCTCAGCAAACTGGGGACTCATTTTACCGACCTTGGAAGGATGGAAGTCAACCTCAAGCCGGCAACTTGAATCCAGCGGGATCAGATCTGGTACAAGGTAGCATCCTCTTAGGGACTTGTAAGAATTTTGGTTCAGGTCGTTTTTTTTTTATAATTTACCAAACTTTGAATTTATCACACTTTGCATATTTCTTCATATTTGGGATGGAAAGAACTGGGGAGAAGTCTCACTATTTGTTCCAAATAGAACAGACCCACTGAATGAACGGGACTTGTTGAGACAACACTTAGGCAAGTTTCACTGATGTAATCAGCCTCCTTTATGTGGGACTAGACCAGTGTAAATGAGAGAGAATTTTGTTTTAGTTTGTTCTTGAAAAATTTATCAAAATTCAGCATTTTCTTCATATTTCAAATAGAAAGGACTTGACAATTTAACAATTTAAAAATCTGACTGCAAGAGAAAACAAAATGGAAAGATACGACCATCTCTGCTTCCAGTGTGTAAACTTTTAAAATAATGAACAGTTAAAAGAGAAAAATCAGCATCTTGTGCAAAAGATTATGAGAGACCCACTGCAAATGGAAAAACACCTATGCATTTCAGTTCATTTTTCTCACACTACGTTCTTCTGTCATTTTGGAATCAGGTTTCCTGTGGGTGGAAAACATTTTACACTCACAGAAGGACCATGGCATTTGGAGCCAAGCCATTATTTTTCAGTAGAGGGAGTGCATAGGTTCATCTGCATGATAGCAATTTCTCTTGGTCAAATTACTTCAAGACTGAAACCTGGAACTGTAATGGGAGTGTGATTTAGGAGTATTTATGCATATAATAGCTTATAATTGTTATTGCCCTCTTTTGAATAGTGTAATCCAGTATATCCATTTCAGCATATATTCAGACTATTCAGGGACTTCCAAAATAAATTAGCATTGGGTACAGAGCTGTAAGATACAAAATATATTGACTTACTGGCATAACAACAGTAAGTCATACAATCTGCATCTGACTTCCTTGAGTTGCTTTATTTAATTGCTGGTTGAACCAATATCATAAACACTCAGAATCTAACAGTTGTGATTCTAAAAATATCAAATGCTTAAGTAAAATGCGTGGCACTGCCTTGCCTTTTGTTCTCCAGAGCAGGTGACTTTGAATTAAACTCCTGCCCCCGCATTTCACCCAGCAATCTGAAGTCTTTGTCTCTACATTGGTCAGGGGACAAACCATGGGAGGCCAGAAGTTGGCAGCCTCAAAACTAGTCTGAGAAAAACAGCCAAATCCTCACACCCTGAAATTCATCAATGTGCATCTGCTAACCAATTATGCTCAAGGATAAGCAGGTTTATGAGAACCCTTTTCCCTTTTCTTGCATACTCATCGTAACCAGAATGACACATTTCTTAGATGCTTTTCTTTTGGTTTGTTCAACCACTGCAATAAAAGAGGAAGCAAAATTTTAAAAAAGACCCAAAGCCGGGTGATGTTGGCAATTTCAGTCAAGCATATCTTAATGAAATTAGAGACGCAGAAAATATTTTTTGACAGAGTCTATGAAGAAAACAGCTAGAAGTAACTCCACTTTTGTGAGAAAAACTCATGCTGAGTGAGTGCGAAACTGGGGAGGAATGTTGATAATTGGAAGGTATGGTTTTGGCAGGAAGAGGCGCACTTTATTAAACATTTCAACTAAAACATAACGTTCTAACTATTAACAGTTTTTACATGCCAAACGTAAGTTATCAGTTCTAATTACAGCAGAGTTATCTCTACCTAAAATTAACTGATAAATAATTTTTAGAGATAAATCAGTATTTTTCACATCTGTACTTCAAAACATGGCACCTAACAAGAATATCTTAGAAGTAGTTTTCAGAGTTGTAGCTGTGTTAGTCTCTGCAAGCATTTCAGTAAGAAACACAAAAGAAAAGAAAAGAAAAAAATCCATGGCACCTTAAAGACTAACTGCTACTGTATATTTTAATGTAAGCTTAGAAGTGTGAGAGATAAAAACATTCTAGAAAAATCAGAGAAATGCAGTGTTTTAGCAATTGTAAAGTGAAATGTACTTTCTGGGAAATAAGTTCCACACGTTTGGGAGTAGATCATCAGATTTAGTGAGGCTTCCATCTGAATAAATATTCCGATGACTGGAGTACATGACAGACAAAATGACTCAGCAAGAACTAGGAATTGATGAATCTAGGCGGGATTCAGCACTTTCACAACCAGACCTGACTCACATGTCATAGAGAAATATAACCAGCATGAATTCAAACCCAGATCTCCGTCTATCCACTACACCACACAGGGCATAATGGATAGAGCGATGGACTAGGACTCAGAAGACCTGGGTTTGAAGGCATGCTTGGCCATGGAAACTCACTGAGGCTGAAACTGGTAGCACCACTCCTTAAACATCACAATTATCTTGGAAGCCCTATTGTTGTTGCAATGTGCCAGCAAGTTGCCCCCAACTTATCATGACCCCATGAATGAGAGATCTCCAAAATGTCCTGACCTCAACAGCCCTGCTCAGCTCTTGCAAACTCAAGCCTGTGGCTTCCTTTAAGGAGTTAATCCATTTGGCTTTCCTCTTCTCCTGCTGACTTCAACCTTTCCCAATATCATAGATTTTTCCAGTAAGTCCTCCTCCTCCTTAAGTCAATTTTGTGCCATCAAGTCAATTTTGATTTCTGACTACACTTTTCAGGGTTTTCCAGGTACACAATACTCGGAAGTGATTTACCGTTCCCTTCTTCTGGGAGCATCCTGAGATTGTGCAGCTTGCCCAAGGCCACACAGGCTGACTCTACTCATGGGAAGCACAGTGGGGAATCGAACTCCCAACCTCTGGCCCCATAGACAAATACCTAAACCACTGAGCTATCTAGGCATCTCGATAAGCCCTATTGGAATCATAATAAATCAGTTCTGACTTCATGGCACATAACATACATTACAACATGACGACACCTTATGCCACATGAGGTTGAATGAAGTCTCCCAGTAACACCCCTTGAAACCAGTCCAGCAGATATGAGGATAACTACTAGACCCCCCCAATGCACAGAGCCAGTCCAGCAAATTACTATGAGCAATGGTGCAAAAAGCTGCTGACAGCCAAGGATGCTCAACTGGGTTACAACCCTCATTTTTTCCCAAAAGAAGTCATCCATCCGGGCAATCCAGGATGTTTTAGTGCCAAATTCCAGCTTAAACTTGGATTGAAATTGAGTTCTGTAAAAACATTTTGCTAACATATGTATTATGTTAAAGGAAAGTCCGATGCTGCAAGTGAAGTGAAAGGAAAGTCCGATGCTGCAAAGAAGAATACTGCATAGGAACCTGGAATGTAAGATCTATGAACCTTGGTAAGTTGGATGTGGTCAAACAGGAGATGGCAAGAATAAACATTGACATCCTGGGCGTCAGTGAACTAAAATGGACGGGAATGGGCGAATTCAATTCAGACAATTACCATATCTACTATTGTGGGCAAGAATCCCGTAGAAGAAATGGAGTAGCCCTCATAGTCAACAAAAGAGTGGGGAAAGCTGTACTGGGATACAATCTCAAAAATGATAGAATGATTTCAATACGAACCCAAGGCAGACCTTTCAACATCACAGTAATCCAAGTTTATGCACCAACCACCGATGCTGAAGAGGCTGAAATTGACCAATTCTACGAAGACCTACAACACCTTCTAGAACTGACACCAAAGAAAGATGTTCTTCTCATTATAGGGGACTGGAATGCTAAAGTAGGGAGTCAAGAGATAAAAGGAACAACAGTTAAGTTTGGCCTTGGAGTTCAAAACGAAGCAGGGCAAAGGCTAATAGAGTTCTGTCAAGAGAACAAGCTGGTCATCACAAACACTCTTTTCCAACAACACAAGAGGCGACTCTACACATGGACATCACCAAATCGGCAATACCGAAATCAGATTGATTATATTCTCTGCAGCCAAAGATGGAGAAGCTCTATACAGTCAGCAAAAACAAGACCTGGAGCTGATTGTGGCTCTGACCATCAGCTTCTTATAGCAAAATTCAAGCTTAAACTGAAGAAAGTAGGAAAAACCACTGGGCTAGCCAGGTATAATCTAAACCAAATCCCTTATGAGTACACAGTGGAAGTGAAGAACAGATTTAAGGAACTAGATTTGGTGGACAGAGTGCCTGAAGAACTATGGATGGAGGCTCGTAACATTGTACAGGAGGCAGCAACAAAAACCATCCCAAAGAAAAGGAAATGCAAGAAAGCAAAGTGGCTGTCCAACGAGGCCTTACAAATAGCAGAGAAGAGAAGGGAAACCAAATGCAAGGGAGATAGGGAAAGTTACAGAAAATTGAATGCGGACTTCCAAAGAATAGCAAGGAGAGACAAGAGGGCCTTCTTAAATGAACAATGCAAAGATATAGAGGAAAACAATAGAAAGGGAAAAACCAGAGATCTGTTCAAGAAAATTGGAGCCATTAAAGGAACATTTTGTGCAAAGATGGACATCATAAAGGACAAAAATGGTAGGGACCTTACAGAAGCAGAAGACATCAAGAAGAGGTGGCAAGAATACACAGAGGAATTATACCAGAAAGATCTGGATGTCTCGGACAACCCAGATAGTGTGGTTGCTGACCTTGAGCCAGACATCCTGGAGAGTGAAGTCAAGTGGGCCTTAGAAAGCATGGCTAACAACAAGGCCAGTGGAGGAGATGGCATTCCAGTGGAACTATTTAAAATCTTAAAAGATGATGCTGTTAAGGTGCTACACTCAATATGCCAGCAAGTTTGGAAAACTCAGCAGTGGCCAGAGGATTGGAAAAGATCAGTCTACATCCCAATCCCAAAGAACGGAAGCGCTAAAGAATGCTCCAACTACCGTACAATTGCACTCATTTCACACGCTAGCAAGGTTATGCTCAAAATCCTACAAGGCAGGCTTCAGCAGTATGTGGACCGAGAACTCCCAGAAGTACAAGCTGGATTTCGAAGGGGCAGAGGAACTAGAGACCAAATTACTAACATGCGCTGGATTATGGAGAAAGCCAGAGAGTTCCAGAAAAACATCTACTTCTGCTTCATTGACTACGCAAAAGCCTTTGACTGTGTGGACCACAGCAAACTATGGCAAGTTCTTAAAGAAATGGGAGTGCCTGACCACCTTATCCATCTCCTGAGAAATCTATATGTGGGACAGGAAGCAACAGTTAGAACTGGCTATGGAACAACTGATTGGTTCAAAATTGGGAAAGGAGTACGACAAGGCTGTATATTGTCCCCCTGCTTATTTAACTTATATGCAGAATACATCATGCGAAAGGCTGGACTGGATGAATCCCAATTAAGATTGCCGGAAGAAATATCAACAACCTCAGATATGCAGATGATACCACTCTGATGGCAGAAAGTGAGGAGGAATTAAAGAACCTCTTAATGAGAGTGAAAGAGGAGAGTGCAAAAAATGGTCTGAAGCTCAACATCAAAAAAACTAAGATCATGGCCACAGGCCCCATCACGTCCTGGCAAATAGAAGGGGAAGATATGGAGGCAGTGACAGAGTTTACCTTCCTGGGCTCCACGATCACTGCAGATGGTGACAGCAGCCACGAAATTAAAAGACGCCTGCTTCTTGGGAGGAAAGCGATGACAAACCTAGACAGCATCTTAAAAAGCAGAGACATCACCTTGCCGACAAAGGTCCGCATAGTCAAAGCTATGGTTTTTCCAGTAGTGATGTATGGAAGTGAGAGCTGGACCATAAAGAAAGCTGACCGCCGAAGAATTGATGCTTTTGAATTGTGGTGCTGGAGGAGACTCTTGAGAGTCCCCTGGACTGCAAGGAGAACAAACCTATCCATTTTGAAGGAAATCAACCCTGAGTGCTCACTGGAAGGACAGATCCTGAAGCTGAGGCTCCAATACTTTGGCCATCTCATAAGAAGAGAAGACTCCCTGGAAAAGACCCTGATGCTGGGAAAGTGTGAAGGCAAGAGGAGAAGGGGACGACAGAGGATGAGATGGTTGGACAGTGTCACTGAAGCTCCCAACATGAATTTGACCCAACTCCGGGAGGCAGTGGAAGACAGGAGGGCCTGGCGTGCTCTGGTCCATGGGGTCATGAAGAGTCGGACACGACTAAACGACTAAACAAACAAATGTATTATTAGCTAATTTCCTTAATATATCACCTTTCTGGGCATTATTTTTACAACTACAATCAAATTCATGTGTATTTTCTTCAATATATACATTTCATACCCTTTTTATGGAGAACTACACCACAAAATTTGGAAAAGTGAGAATACTAAAATACAATTGCTTTTCAGTTGATTTGTTGGATGGGGAAGTATAAATGAGATATGTAACAATTTTTTCCACATGGCTACTTAGAATTAATCTCTATTTAAAGTTGAGTTGGAGGTAATCACTACGATGTAAGTTAGCAAATTACACAGTTCATTATACAATGTGTGAATAAGTATGCTTGCATCTTCCGCCATTCAGCTTCACTGGAGAATCCCAGATTCTAACAGTATGAGAGAACTTTTCTCCATCTCTCCTCACAGTGTAAAATTTTATGAACCTTTATTATGTTTTCACTTATTCCTCATTTTCCCACATTAAAGCACTCCAGATGTTATAGCTTTTCCTCACAGAGGAGCTTTTCTAGTCCACCTTTTGACCTACAACTCCTGGTAATTCCAACAAGCATGGCTGAATAGTTGTTGTTTTGTGTGTGTGTGTACGTACCACCACCTTTCTCCCCATAGACGCCTCAAGACAGCCCACAGTCAATTCAAAAACGTAATAAACACAATAAGAACCCCCATGAAATATAACATTAAAAACCAATTAAACAAATAATTATATTAAAAACCACTGTTTGAAAAAACTGAAATCTGTATCAATCAAGTCACTGCAGGAAATCCACAGCAAAATGGGTTCATGTTTTTGAAAATGTGCAAGTATCCTTCTTTAAAATGTAAAACTATAAATGGGCATTAAAATGCCACATACAGTCCAGTTTAAATATAAATTAATGGGCAGAAATTACCAAAATATATTCTTTAGCAGTGCCAGGATACTGCAAGCAATGCAAACTTTGAAGGTGAATTGTTAAGATGTTAAGAAATGACTGTAGACATTTTAGCATGCAACAAAAAAAAAATGTGTATGGTTATTTCTTGAGTAGAAGCAACTTGCCTTGAACAGTTACAGTGATGGAGTCTGGGTTGTGACAGTGAGCATCAGGATAGGAAATTTATAGCTTAATGAAAACTTGATACATTGCACAATAGTTTGAAAAAAAGTCAATTCTATTTCATTAGAAATGGGGCTGTAAATAAGATTACTGTTGTCACAATATCTTTGTACAAATCTGTGGTGGTTTATACAGCTCTGGTTGCTTGGGGTCAGAGTAGGCTTTCCCAGAATGGTGTATTCTAATTATTTTGGCCTTTACCTACTGTAATTGCAATAAGGAGGCAGAAAACCTAGACAGGAGATTTTATGGTAGGAAGATGTTCTTTCCAGATGTTCTTTCGTCATTATGCACTGCCACAAAGCGGATAAAGTGATGGACTAGGACTCAGGATACCTGGGTTTGAATCCCTGCTTGGCTATGGGAACTCACTGGGATGGTGGCATTGGTATAACCACTTCTTAAACATGTCACACACCTTGAAAACCCTGTGATGGCCCCAAAAGTCACAGGCCGGCTCTTTGGGAATTGAACCCCCAACCTCAGACTCTGCATCCAGATATATAACTCACTGAACTATCCAGCCAGCTCCTCTATCTAGGCTGTGACTTCGGTAGTTTCCCCCCCCCCCAGTTTCATCTACATGTCTGCATAGCAGGGACAGTCCACGACTGTTGTGTCCCTCCAAGTATCACCTGACTACAAAGCCCACCATCTCTGACCAATAGCCAAGCTGACTCAGGTTGATGGGTGCCAAAGTCAACCATCATCATTTTGGAGAACCACATGATCCCTACCTCTGTGACATGGGATTATACATAGAAAACTGGCAGAGGGCAAATTTTTCCCAACCTACCCACCAAAAAGAGATTAGGCATCCTTCAGTCTCGAGAGACTATGGTAATGTGCTCTGTATCGAGGACTTGGAACAGCGTCTAGTGTGGCTGAGAAGGCCAGTTTGAGAGTGACAATCCCTTCCACACTGAAGACAAATACAATCTGTCCCCTGTCCAGCTCCCTGATTTTGCTGCTTTCCGGACTGCCTCTTTGCCTCGGCCTGCTGGACAAGGGTCTCTTCAAATTGGGAGAGGCCGTGATGCACCGCCTGCCTCCAGGCTGAACGCTCAGATGTCAGGGTTTCCCATCTGTTGAGGTCCATTCCTAAGGCCTTCAGATCCCGCTTGCAGATATCCTTGTATCGCAGCTGTGGTCTCCCTCTGGGGCGCTTTCCCTGCACTAATTCTCCACACAGGAGATCTTTTTGAATCCGACCATTAGCCATTCTCACGACATGCCCAAGCCAACGTAGACGTCGCTGTTTCAGTAATGTATCCATGCTAAAAATTCCAGCTCGTTCTAGGACTACTCTATTTGGAACTTTGTCCTGCCAGGTGATACCAAAAATGCGTCGGAGACAACGCATATGGAAGGTGTTCAGCTTCCTCTCCTGCCGTGCACAAAGGGTCCAGGACTCACTGCAGTACAGGAGTGTGCTCAGGACACAGGCTCTATAGACCTGGATCTTGGTATATGCCATCAGCTTCTTATTGAGCTATACTCTCTTTGTGAGTCTAGAGAACATGGTAGCTGCTTTGCCAATGCGTTTATCCAGCTCGACATCCAGGGAGAGATTGTCAGAGATCGTTGAGCCAAGGTACACAAAGTCATGAACAACCTCCAATTCTTGCGTGGAGATGGTAATAGAGGGAGGTGAGTCCACACCCTGGCCCATGACTTGTGTTTTCTTCAGGCTGATTGTTAGTCCAAAGTCTTGGCAGGCCTTGCTAAAACGATTCATGAGTTGTTGGAGGTCTTCAGCAGTGGGCAACAGTGGCTGCATCATCGGCGAAGAGGAAGTCCCGCATGCATTTCAGTTGGACTTTGGTCTTTGCTCTCAATCTAGAGAGATTAAAGAGCTTTCCATTTGATCTAGTCCGGAGATAGATACCTTCTGCTGCAGTTCCAAAGGCGTGCTTCAGCATGACAGCAAAAAAGATCCCAAACAGGGTTGGTGCGAGGACACAGCCCTGTTTCACTTCGCTTCGGATGTCAAAGGGATCTGATGTTGAGCCATCAAAAACTACAGTGCCCTTCATTTCCTCACGAAAGGACCTGATGATGTTAAGGAGTCGAGGTGGACATCCAATCTTGGGAAGTATTTTAAAAATACTTCCCACCAAAAATAAATGGCAGTAAATTTAGGACAATTTTTTAAAAAATAACAATATGCTAACCTGTAATTTGCATTCACCTCCAGTAGCCAGTACTTCAGAAACCTTTGAGTAATGGCCAGATAAACTAATTGAGGATAGTCCGTTAATAGGAAGCAGCTATAACAGCTAAAAGGAACCCCTGTGTTCAAATATGTTATACCTTTGAATATGAGATGCTAGGAGCAAATGACAGAATCATAGAATCATAAAATAATGGAGTTGGAAGGGATCTATAAGGCCACTGAGTTCAACTCCCTGCTTAATGCAAGAATCCAAATCAAAATATACCCAACAGATAGTTGTCTAATTTCCCCTTGAATGCCTCTAGTGTGGGAGTGCTCACCACCTCCCAAGATAATTGGTTCCATTGTTGTACTGTTCTATCCATTAGGAAGCTTTTCCTGATATTCAGCTGAACTCTGGTTTCCTGTAACTTGAGCCCATTATTATGTGCCCTGCACTCTGGGATGATTGTGAATATATCTTGCCCCTGCTCTATATGACAATCTTTCAAGCATTTGAAAAGTGGTATCATATCTCCCCTTAGTCTTCTTTTCTCAAGTTTTAACATACCCAGTTCTTCAAGTCTTTCCTCATAGGACTTAGTTGCATGATATCATGCATGTTGCCCTCCTCTGGACTTGTTCCAGTTTGCCAGCATCCTTCTTAAAGTGTGCTGTTCAGAAATGGACACAGTATTCTAGATGAGGCCTAACCAGTTCCAAATAGAGGGGAACGAGTACTTCATGGAGACTATACTTCTGTTAATGAAGGTTATTCTTTCTATTCTTTTTGAACAATTATCTCCTTCAATTACTATATTCCAGTCATGGGTGAGGATTGTTAATGAAAAGAAGAAGAAGAAAACCAGAATTCTGTGCTAATTCAGATTTTAGAAGCATTATTTTTGGACTATAGCTTCCAGAATCTGGCCATCTTGGCGTTGTGGTCCAAAAGAATTTCCCAAGGTTTTGTGAAACAGACTTGGATTCCATTTACACACTCTATGAAATTTATGACCTTGTGCAAAAAATTGTAATTAATAAGTCTTCCTTTTTGATACACACTGCATGATATGCATGCAAAAATTTAAAAACACAGCATTATGTCAATGTATGGCAAAGAGGAAATAGGAAGCAGAACATACTCTTCTCCCTTCCTGCTGCCCAAAGCAGCCCCATCTGCATATTTACAACAATGTATTTTAGAAACAACAGGACTCTCTTGTTCCACCAACCAAGCCTAAGCCAAGCTGTCATGATGGTGTCATGCTCCTTTCCAGGAACACAGGACCAAAGAGAGGCAGAAGATACCCCTGAGCCTGTAAATGGTTATCAAAATAAGTGACCACTGCAGGCACAAGGCAACATTTATCCATGCTGCATCTCATTAAGACACTAATCTGTGAACCTGTCCAGAGAGATGTTCTATGTTGGTTTTCTAAGCTAATGCTTCCTCCATTATTGCTGGGCTGAATGAGTTACTTCCAAATGACAACAAACCACTGACAGCTTGATCTTGATAACATCTAATAGGGATCTCAAGGGAGATTTCAGTTGCAGAGTCCCTCAAGCCAAATCACAAGATCTTAATAAAGGTTTGGACATGTTCATAAAAAACAATAAGTACTTCCTGTAGGAAGATTAGATGCTTGCTCTTAGCATTTCATAATTTCATGCCTTTAATGATTCCACCATAGCAACCTGCGGATGTTATACATTAATTGCAAAATTAATCCACAAGTTTACATACTAATTAGCAACAGCAGTCAATTTTCTTTGTATTCAGTGTTATGTCTTTCATCCCTACAGATTCTGCCAGCAATCCTTGCTATTTTCCCCAAATACCTGCTAGCTGGAAATGTTTACCTTTTCTCTGGTCATAAGTCCTTTCTTCCCCTGCAACTTTTGGAAGAAATAACCAATAATCTTTTAATCATTACTTCCTTTTTTCCTTGGTCATGACTTTTTTCAAAAAGGCCCCATTAATCCGCAAAGACTTCCTAGATAGTGATAAGTCGCTTGCCAGTTTTATAATAGGATTATGTTTTCCAAGATCTAAACATCTCACTCATTAGCCACAAAACAGACTTCTATTAAGAGATATAAAATCTAATGCAAGCTGTACTGGCATTACTTAAACAGCTGAAGCACAATTTCTACCTAGCTATGCTTAATACCGTGCAACTGCTCTAAATATGTACAATTCCCTTTGAAGTCATCGAGGAAACTATTCAGCAAGATAGATGAGGTATCCTGGGTCCAATCACAGCCTCATATCTGAGGCCTAACAAGTGTTGTTAACATATTGCAAAGGATTATGTTTCACATCTAAATAAACAGCTTAATCCAT
The DNA here is from genome assembly GCA_037013535.1 of Intellagama lesueurii. Classification (NCBI taxonomy): domain Eukaryota; kingdom Metazoa; phylum Chordata; class Lepidosauria; order Squamata; family Agamidae; genus Intellagama; species Intellagama lesueurii. The sequence goes on from JBAJHW010000003.1 coordinate 107,304,109, forward strand.
GCTGACGTGCATTAATTCTCCCTTTTATATTATAAAAATGTATGTTTAAATGAGCTGCATTTCCGGAGTGGTAATAAATTGTTACAAAGGTAGTTAGGTATTTTGCTGGTGGAATGAAATACATACAGTCTGATTGTCCAGTTAAAAGAGGAGGGTCATCTATACATCATAAACATAATGTGATTAAAAGACCCATGAGACGCCCAGGCAACTAAATTATCCACATGTGCTTAGATGCTTTCTAGCTTTGGAAACACACCCTAATCTTGTGGAGAAGGACAGGATTCACAATAATCCTTGACACATTTTTGGAAAATAATTTTTGGACTAGAACTCCTAGGATTCCAAGCCAGACTGTGCTGGTCGGCATGTTCTGGGAGACAGAGCTTTAAAAATAAAAGTTTCCAAGCTCTGGTCCTGAATACAACCTTTCTTGTCTAATCACCATGGGAAGGGCAACCATGAACCCAGGGCAGAAGGAATCTGCATCTGATGTAACTCCAAGAACTCAGCAGCAGGATTCCTGACTAGGAAGTAGAGCTAAGCTACTGCAATTCCCAGCTTGTTTCGTCAGTTTGTTACTGGCAGATTGTGGTGCAGTAGACGAAAGATGCTTATTGACTATCTGGTGGGTTTATGGAGGTCTTGATGGCATTCCTTCTTGGTCCGCAGAGTCCATTTCCATGAATAAATGTTTCTGCACATTCCCTTATGAGTTTGAAGGCCAAAGGGTGTATAATATTTGATATATTTTTTCCTAGCATCAACATCATTGTCATTCAGAAGTTATAACTCTCGTAGCTACTCAGTGTCAGGTAGTTATACCTCCAGCAGCTGCCAGAGTGTATGCCTATATAGCCCATCCTTCTGTCAATACCTGCCCTATCAGTCTCTTATTATTTCTTCATAAGATGCTAAAACTGAGCATATTGATGATGTTAATGAAAAATTCACTCAGAACCATAAATCTCTTTAATATATTGGAAAGTGCTACAGGAATAATAAATAGTAATCATGATAATGACATTAAACGGTTACATTAGACCTTTAGAAATAATTCGATCCGCTCCAGTTTTTCAGTGAAACTACATTGGTTTAAAGGGAAAACCAGTGTAATGAACCAAGGATCCCAGATCACACTGACTAGAGCAGATTTTCCCCCATTACCACTATGGCAGCTTGCCAGTAGATGGGACAACTCACTTGTACTTTGCTACTCTTCACTGCCATCATGATCAATGTTTGGGAGTAGTCTTGCAGATACCAGGAGAATTAAAAACAAAAAACAAACCACATCACTTTTGGCAAACAACATGTTCTTTTATTTTCAGACACCATGATCCAATCCCCCAGCCCAGGTCCCCTTATCATTTTGGGCCATTATATACTATGTCTAATGTAATGTGATGTGTATGTATGCTTGTATATATGTGTGTGTATGTGTGTGTAAGTTTGGTTAATCAGATTCTAACCTAAGTTTCATGGTACATTCAGTTTATCCCAAGGATGGTTTTTGTCCAAAACAACATATATATTTTTAAAAATCCAGTCCTGGCAACCCATCCAAGAATAGAATTTTATCTTCTTTATTAATAACAATAACATAATTCACAATGAGTTCATGTATGTAATGTTCTCTGAAACATCCCAGGCTCTCCAGCTTTGATTCATGGCTTACTAGGTAATTTATCTGTGATTTAATAAGAGGGTGCTTTCAGTTTCAAAATGCCTTCTCCAACTGAGAAGAATATTTGGACAGAAATTTTCCTTGTTCTAGACAAGACAGAAGTGCTCCTGGCGAGTCAAAAGGCAGATCAGCGAACAGTGTTTCAACTTGCATTGCATAGGGTTATATTTGCCTTGAAGATGCAGGTTCATAATTTGGATATTCTCCTGGACTCCCTTGAACCTGGATTCTCATGTTTCTGTTGTGGCTGGTAGTACATTTGTACAATTAGAGCTCGTTCCTGTGCCTGTTCATGGAGAAACCTGATCTGGCCACAGTAACACATGTTTTGGTCACCTCCTGTTTGCTGACTCCAAAATGTGTACAGAAGCCTCAGCTGGTAAAAGATACTGAAGGCATATTTATTTATTTATTTATTTATTTATTTATACCCCGCACCATCTGACAGCCAGGCCACTCTGGGCGGCTAACAACAACAAGACAAACAACACAATATTAAAGTACAATAAGAATAAAATAATACAAGCATTCAACAGATACAATAACTAGTAGGAGAAATTAAAATAGATGGCTATAAAGATGGTAGAAAGGATGATGAAAGGATGGCAAAAAAGGATGATAAAAGGGAAGCAGAGATATAAGCATACTGTTGACCTGTACAACTCTCCCCTTCTAAGAGCCCCACTGTACAATTCAATGTGCTGTTTATGACTTATAAAGACTTGTATAATTCAGGTCCAGGTTGCCTGAAAGATCACATACTCCCATAGAAGTCTGCTCAGGCTTTGAGACCTGCAGGAAAGGCCCTTCTCTCAGTCCCACTACCTGTGAGGTGTGTTTGACGAGGATGCAAGGAAAGACCTTCTAGCTGGCTGCTTCTGGGTTTTGAAATTTTCTAAATTCCAAGGTTGACACCACTTCCTGTAGTCCTTCCTTCAGCAAGGAAAGGCTGTTGTATTCAGGCAGGTCTCTGGTGACTGGATGCCTACTAAGGAAGGTTTATTTAATAGTCGTTTTGATTGTCATCAATTTCTACTGTAAACTATTATTTAAAATTAGGTGGTTTGAAAGTATTACCTGACTGCATTTTAAAATTACAAATGTTTTAATCACATTTTAATACTTATAATGTATTCTTTAGTGATAGCTCTTAAAAATTATAAATGGATTCCAGATACCATGATCCAATCACCATGGATTCCAGACCCAAGAGAAAAGTGCATCTAATTAAAATAAAATAGAATAAATATTGGTCTAAGATGGGTAGCCAACACTTTTTAATAGTAGGAAAACAGAATTATGTAAATATCTGTAAGTATTAAAATAACTGTGTAAGCTGTTATAATGGGGATCTTGGGCAACTATATGATACATTGTCATCAGCTATTTCCAGCCTTTCAGAAGTTGAAATGTGGGCCCTGATGCAGTCAAGCCTCTTTAAAGATGCAAATTGGAGTCAAACACAGAAAGCAGTAGGGTTCTGTTGATCCTTTCACAAAGGGTGCAAAGTGCTAATCAGACCCATGGCTAGCCTGGCCACTTGTTTACAATAAACAGGAAGATAGTTAGGCAGCAATTTCCCCACATTGTATTTGGATACAAAAGAAACAGTTGGCAGCCTTCACCTGTTTGGAGTTGCAGGACAGCAAAAATGTTCAAAGCAAAAAGTAGGCCTTACTTATTCAGTACCATAAAAGAAAACAGGTAGAAGCCCTTTGAAAAAAGAATTTCTGTTGAGAAGTATGCAGGGTTGCATGGGAAGTCAATTTTTGTGAAACCCAATATAAAAACATCCTGATCTGGGATAAGGAGGTCTGGGAATAACATGCTAATTGGGACTCATTATCAAACAGATTTTGTATATCTCCTAGTGCTGAAGCACAGTACTTGGCAGGTTAAATGTATCAAAATATGTATCTGAATACATACTTTGAGAGACAAAAAAAACATTTAACTATACAGTATCTTTAGATATGTATTTTGATGTTGGTGACTAGCAATTTCCCTGTTTGGGTTCCAGTGTAACACAATATACCAGGAAGAGCAAAAATTGGGTGGGATGGGGTCATGGCAACACAGGAAGTAGTCTTACATTGAATAAGACCATTACTCTACTCAGCTCAATATTGTCTAACCTGAGAGTTACATCAATGCAAACACCTGTTTCCTCCTCTTATTGTTTTCTCTTCCAGCAATGCAGATCTTTCATTAGACGTGCAAGCAAAATTATTTTATCTCCCACTTGACCAATTACAAAATGAAAGCAAGGTAATTTGTCATAGATAGCCTTCTCCTGTTAAGGGTGCACTGCTGTTAGATACAGCATCAGCATCTTGTCTAGTGATTGACAGCAGCTCCACAGACTTTCACATTAATATCTTTTAACAGGCCCATAAGGGACCTTTTGTATGTCCTTTATGAGGTTGAGCTACCGTTGGTCAAAATTTGAAAAAGTTACTTTTTAGAAATTACAATTCACTTTTCCAACTCTGTGTCTGGTTGGAGTAATATATTGCTAGAAGCCTGTGTTTAAATGTTGAGGAAAGAGTCTTAAATTCTTTGTTTCAACAGAAAGGTCTACAATAGCTTTAACACATGACAAGAGAAGAATGCCTTTCAAGCTCTCTAATACAATCCTGTTGTTATTGTGTTGGTGTTATCACTATGAACTTGCACCAAAATAATTTCATTCACAGCATTCCGTGAGCTATTTCAATTGTGTCTCAAATTAATTGGCTGTTTCCATGCTGCTAGAAAAGTCTCTGTCCCAAAATATTTTCAATGAAAGAAAATTAATAATACTCCCCCTGCCTGAGCTCATTAAGAAGAAAATTGCTGATATTTTGATCTTCCCAGAAACTCCATGGATTCTCATATGAGGAAGATGGCTGCCCATTATTTAAAAGAAGAGAAGGAATTATCGTCAGCATTACTGCTCAGGAATGGAAGTTTTTCTATGGCCATATGGGGATTAATAATGTAATGTTGACACTTTACAACCTTGATGAAAAACTATGTTCATCAGAACTCTTCATGGATCAAAAATGCCTTACAGTGTTTGTCTGTATAGTTCACTTCGCCTACACTTTATCAGAGCAACTCGTGTTGTCCTCACACCCAAGTGAAGGTATTTCCCCAAGCTGCTGGGTCTTTTCATAATAGCAAGAGAGACACCTGGGTAAACAGCATTCCCATTCCAATTTTCTACGGTGTTTGAAGCTATCACTATCTTCTCCTCAGTTGGTTTTTCCCCTGTAGGAGGAGGAGCAATTAGCTACTTCACTAATTGATAATAAATAAAGCAAAGACCTTGCAAAATACTTCAGCTATCAGTGTCTCTTGTGGCAAAGTGCTTGTTGATTCTCACTATGAGCGCAGAGAAATGCCTCATGCATTAACAAATCCCAACCATTTGGCTTTCTTATAAACAGATGATCATCATATAATACAAGAAAACTGTTGATTTTAATTGAAGTAGCCAGAGATTTATGAAGCCCACTGCAGTTTTTTTCTACAAATGCTTTAAAGGTTTGCAAGAAGCTGGCTGGCAATTTCTACATATACCATAAAATGACCCAGTTTATTACTTTGTCTCCTACACCATGTTATACCTCTTCAACATCTTTGAACTGGTGATAACAAATGAGAAGCTGGAGGGGCTGACTTTAGTAAGAAGAAACCGAGGCATCAAAGGGTAAAAACATAGTAAAGGCAGCACTTACACTGAAGGTGCATGCATAAATTTAATGAATCTGAGTGCATCTTTACTCACTGGGTAGTTTAAATACGAATAAATCTAGGAATAGTTTTCTCAAAGTTATTTTTTAAAATGAACAAAATTTATTCTAATGTAGGCTCAATAAATGAATAAACACATACATGCATGAGCATGCAAGACGCACACATGCATATGCACACACACACACACACACACACACAAAATAAAACATGCTGACTATAGTTAAATAATTGTTGCACAAGCCAGTGTCTGGACAGTAAACGGCACCTGGAGAAGCATAGTGTGGAGCTCTGTTTATAACTACATCCTTTTCCCACCGGGAGCTATGCTGGGCTTCTATGTGCCACTGGGAACCAAAATTAAGCAGACCATGCCGGCATCAGATGTTGGGGGCAGCAGAACCACCAAGAGCTGCAGCCTCCTAAGCTATTTCTCTCCTCCCTTTTTTTGAGGGGCAGCACTCTGTGTGCCACATAGCTTGTCCTGGGCTCCCTAAACAACCCTGCTACCTCTTGTCTATGGCAGGGCTCTATCCCATCACCAGTGTTGAAATAAGAGCCAACTGTCAGCGCAGACAGCTTCTGTACATGGAATGTTGATGGTGTATCATCTTGTCCATTTCCTCAAGCAACAGAATGTCTTGGGCTAGCCCTGCTACAGTCCTGATCTCACATCCAAATTCACAACAAGCTGACATACTGCTCTGATGCCATCTTGGCAGGCAAATGAGCAAGGATGAGGGAAGTCTCTAAACTGAGGTGACAGGACTTGGTCTTGAGCACGAAATGCCTGAAGCTGGACCAGTTTCTTTTGGCACCATTTACCTTAAAGTGTGGGGAGCTACTGTTATTAGAACCTCTGCAGTCTTCAACCACTGGCCATGGTAGCTGGCTAGGGCAAAATGGGAGTGGGAGCCACATGGTCCTAAGGGCCATGGCTATACCTGGCTAGGAGAAATCAACCAGGCTTTTAACTTTAGCAGCAAAGCTGTGCCATCTGTTTTCAAGAGGGAAGAGCCAGCATAATAGTTTGTTGGGCTAGTTCTGCTCCTTTTTCCACCGTAGACACAGCAGCATGTGTGAAGAAGGTGCTTTGTGCAAGTGCCTGATCATGCATCCATCTGATTTGTGTGGTTCTTTGTCATTAAAAACAGGTGAGGAGAACTGTGCTATATCCTTGTAATCAAGCATTTGGTAATACAGTATAAGCTGCCTTATACTACCTCAGAGTACTGGTCCATTTAGCTCAGCATTGTTTACACAGACTGGCACACAGTTAAAGGTGCTGCTGCTTATACCAGTTACACCTCTCCAAGGTTTCAAACAAGTGTCTCCTCTAGTCCTAGGGATGCCAGAAACAGACAGGAGGGCCTTTTGCAGGGGAATCATACCATTTACTATCCCAGATACACTATTGCCTAAACAACCTAAACTTTTGTCAAAACAATACAGGATTGTGCATAGGTCTTCAGTGCTCCAGCCTGGTATCACCAATGCAGTGCTTTGCAAAACATACAGTGGGTTTCTGAATGGTCCAAAATGTAGTTCTGATACAGAAGCACCCACTCAAGTAAGGATAAATATGGGAAAGGGAAGAAGAGGGACATGGAAGGCATTTCTGCATGCACAGGCAGATAAAACATCCATGTTTTTTCATGGCTCAATGTGTCTTGATATCAAATATAGTTCAACTTAAACAGTTCCTACTCAATTTATATTATTTTACATTACATGATCTGCAGACTACAGATTTAGAACCTAAAGAACTGCTTCTAAAAATCACAAATCTGGCTCCTCCCAGCTCCAACATGGCACAAAAATGTGAAATCAAGGTATAGATCATTATGCATTCTCATGAGTTTCCTTTTAATAAGCCCCATCCCCACCCCATCACATCATGAACCATTACCTTTGTGTTGTGTCATTTGATAGTGGGTTTGCTGGCATCCCATACAAAGTCTTACAGATTTATGGCAATGCCTGGGCCCCTGGACTGGGAGGAAGGCAGTAAAGACACACACACATTTGGACATCTGTTCATTCATTTACCCTTTGTCTATTAATTAGATTTACATCCAACCTTTCCTCTAGAGAGCTCAAGATAGCCTACATGGCTCTCTTCTTCCCACTTTCACCCTTAGGATAACTGAGAGTTGGTTTGCAAGTTGCTTATTCTGAGAGGCAGTGCCCAAGGTCAGCCAGTGAAATTGCATGGTCCAGTAAGGAGCAGAGCATGGATCTCGGAACTTCCAGTCTAACACTTTCATCACTGTACCACAGCAGCTATCAGGTAAGCAAATGAAGCCAGTGTTACAGGCTTCAGAAAATTCCCACGTCTGTGGAAGCATATCAGACAAAAAACAACAACAACAACAAAAACAAAAACCCAAACACCAAACAAAAATACCTTAAAGACTGCTATATTTTAATGTGAGCTTTCATGGACCAAGTCCACTTCTTCAGACATTAGAGTAAGGCTATATGACTGGTATATTTATTTTATTTATTTGTTTGTTAGATTTATATCCCGCCCATTTAGACCACGTCTACTCTGTATATTTATACATAGCCCCATAACCAGGTGGGGATACAGATAATGGACAAAAGTTTCAGAAGAGCATCTCAGAGTACTTACTAGCTCTTAAAGAACTACCTGGGGACTTCTAGTCTGTGTATGAAAGTTTCTATTTGGAGGGCGTTGTTGGAAGCTATGTGATTTGTCTGTTTTTCTGCTTGGAATTTTGACTAACAGGTCAATAAGTTTCTCGGCTTTCCTTCCAAAAGATCCCACATCTCCATTAATTGTTCTGAAGGAAGCAACTGGCCTATGCAAAAGATGTCTTTGGAATTTGACTAGCATGCTTCAGATCCTCTATTTCCACACTGCTAACCCATCTTCGTCTACTGAACACTGGGCTAGGATCCATCGGACCTGGCTGTCAATAATGAGCAATGGAAGAACTGAACAAGGTATTTCTGGACTGAGGTTGGAAGCAGCTGAGCAAGCCCTATGCATAGACAACATTCTGATGGTGCTTTACCCTCAGTTGCCAGCTACTCTTTCTGCTGACCTGTTCTTTGTCACTAGTCTCTCACGTGGCCTACTTATAACTTGCACATTTACAATCGCCTAACTACACAGTGGTTGGCTTACTGATCACAACAATTTGAAAGGTAACTTGTCATGTTCATTGTGAAAAGGATTTACTTGAAGCTTATTGGGCTCATCAGAACCTGGGCCCTTATGTCACATTGCCTACTTTTGACTTCCAAGGCCCAAGGAGATGCAACTAGTAATTCATTTAATACCAAAGTAAGAACTCTGACAGCAATATTGGCATGTTGACCTTACCAAGGAGCTGTAAAGAATTATTTCTGTTCCTTTCAAGGATTGAAGTATAACAATAGCATAAGATACTGTCCTAGAAAATCTTTGGATAAAGAGTTACAGTCTGATCCCTAAAAGGAATGAACAATAGAGTCTCTGTTCAATCCACTTTGGAAGAAGAAAAGAAGCATGATCCATCAAGGTGGACACACTGTGCAATCGGAGAAAGGGCTATTTTCATGCAGGAAGGGAGAAAAGAGAGGTACAACTATTTTATATAAAATAGATGTGCCTATATATGAGTTACATTGCTCCAATAAAACAATCACTGATGATTTAAAATTATTAAAAACAGAACAGTAGGCACCAATTAATACAAAAATAATAGCAAAAACAGTTGACTACTTCAGTTATCTCAATGTGTGCTTCTTTGGGTAGACCGCTATGGAACTGGGTAACAGGGAACAGAAGCAGCAAAGGAGTACTGCATTCATACCCTGTCTGCGGCTTTCCCTAGTAGCATCTACTAGGCCACCATGAGAAATGCTGGATTAGATAGCTCTGTTCCAGCACCAGCCTTCTGATGTTCTTAATGGTTCTTCACCACTGTTTCTGATAAATCTAAGGCTAAACTTTGTTGTCTCTCTGTCTCAACAGTCTACCTTCCAACAAACCTCAAATACCGTGGCGGGGGATATTTGGCCATCCAGAAGTTTTGGACTGCAGCCTTCACAGACTGTCATCACTGGGCTGATGAGAGTTGGAGGCTCAAATATCTGGAGGGCCGTACATTTTCTGACTTAACAAAGACTGACACTTTAACATCTTCCCTAAGAGGCTTACAGACCTTTATAGACCTCTAGGAAAAATCAGGAGACGCTGTTCACCAAAATGGACATTTTCCCCGTGAGGATTTATTTCAGAGTGAAACAGATAACTGTTCTGCACCCTGTACAATTCACTCTCTTCTTCTGAATATCCTTTAAGTTTCTTGCCCCATACAAAGTACGCAAACTGAATATCCAGAAGGATCTCTGTTTTGTTCCTTTATTTAACAAGCACACACAAGCATATATATATATATGCGACAGCATTTCATCTATTGAATATCTAAAAAGCTTTAACTGTAACTTTAAAAGTTTAATATATTTCAAAATTGAGCTATTAAAACTTAATAGTGTTTCAAGCATTAAACACTTAACAAATATCACAACAATATAGTAGCTAAGCTTTAAAAATCTCTCAGTTGAGTCACAACTATTTTAGTACATTAATTGCTAATGTATAAGCAGCTACATAATCATATTGTGCATATTTCTATATACTTATGAACATTCTTACCTCCCAGCAGAGTTAAATCACAAGTTACGTGAGCAACAAAAGCTGCAAAACATCATGAAGTCTCACCTGTAACTACCCAAAACATTTCTCAGTGCCCCTTGTGATACATCCTTGCTATCACCAGTTCATCTCTTTTGGGCTTTTGCTTGGGTGAAGACCTTCTCTATCTTAAAGTTTATTTCATATTTTAAACATACTACAACATTCCGTCTTGGAAGCCTATCTTTGGACAAGTGTTAGATTACTGGGTTTAGATACTGAGATTTTCCCAAGTCCTACTTATTATAACTATGGGTGCTTCCAAACTATTTGTGTAACCTCTGTTTTGGGAATCCCTGTCTTTTCTAAATTGATCCAATAAAATGCAAGAGAAGTCAAACTACACAGATATCACTGATGTTGCATATATGCCACTTCTGGCTTCAGGAAGTAATTTAAACATTTGAATTCTTGCTCATGTTTTTTTTTAAAAGCTTACCAACTTCCTGTACATTTTCAAACTAACATGTTGGGATGTACACTAGGGCAGGCAAGAACACTGTTTCTGTTCTGGGTAGCAGAATGCAAGGGAAAAGGAACAGAGTTGGCAACAGATGTGTCACGAGAGACTGCCCACTGAAAACACACTTGCACACCTCACCCACCCAACACTACACATACAGAGGTGTGTTGTGTGTGTGTGTGATTGGCAACTCTTCAAGTACTTAAAGGGAGAAAGACAGCACAATAAATAAATAAATAAATAAATAAAATGCATTTGATCTACTCAGCGTCTTAAATGGGTTGCAGAATAGTTGAAGAGTTCACACAAGTTTACAGATTATTCACTTGCTCGTTCTAAATATAGAATAACACACACACACAAATATAATAACTTGCTCCTGCTGTATTCCGTTCATTGTAAGGGCTCTATGTTAGACTAAAGGAAGTTCTCACAGGAGCACCTTGAATGTGAACAAGACCCACCACTGGGCTTGTTGCTTAGGGGCATTCATTCTGCTGAGGATAGTCCACAAGGCTATCAGAATACAGTCTTTTTTCCATCCACTGAAATTGAATGAAGATGTACAGCAAGTACACCACCACCTCATGGTGAGGCTTCTGATCTACAGCAATGGCACCTCTGAAAACCTGGAACCCCTGCCAGCGGTTTTTGTGGCTTCCTGGTAATCTGTACCAACAGAACATCAGAGCAAACACTAGAAAGGAGAGGATGTTGTATAATGTTGGGAGAAAAACTGTCCTGATTAGAGTTCTCCTGCACTTTAGCATTATTGCAAGTCAGGGAAGAGATTCGGAATATTACTCTTAAACTATAATTTACAGAATATCTCAGCTAGCACAGCCCATGGCCATGCTGCATGGGGGGAATTCTAGCAGCTGTGATCAAGTAATATTTCCAAACTCTGGATAGGTGGCAAAACAGGCGCATTCCAGTAGACACACATTTGCACAGACTGCTCTTGTGCTTTAAATTCTAGCAGTATTTGTAAAGAAGCTAAGTGACGGGCAGGGCATACTGTGGTATGCCAGGCTTGGTTTCACTGTATCATAGTATAACTTACAGTAGCATAACCGTTACATGCAACCCGAGAGAGAATGCACCACTTACCTTCCTATTGAGAGCAACACCATCTTCACAATCCAGCACTGCACAATCCACATTGAGTGATGGAATTTTTTGCATCTTCCTCTCATCATCTGCAGGCACATAGAGAACAGCTCTCCGGGGTATATAGCTGTGAGAATGTGTCAAGCAGTAATCAAGCTTAGGAACAGCTACAGGCAGAAGGGAACTCCTCCTACAAAAAGAGAAGGTACCGATCAATCTTCCAGCAGTGCTTGGTCTTCTTTTTCTTAAATGTTTGCAAGTGTTTTTTTTTTTTTTAATCTGTTTAATTCAGGGTGAGGAACATGTTGCTAGACTACAGCTCCCATTACTCCCAACTATGGTTTACCATCTGCCAGAACAGACAGGAATTTCATTAAGTGTTTCCCACTGCAGCCTTACTGTGACTCAGAGGGCTGAGAATATGTGATATATATATCACTATCACCAAGAGAGAGATAAACTTTCATTTTGAAGAAAAACATGTTAAAGCTATATTCCCAGCTGCAAGGAAACCGAGAACAAAGATCAACTCTCCCCAATGTTCACTCAAAATAGGAGCACTTTGATATATTCTTCTTGTATTTTAACTTCTACCCTAAGTAAACACAAGAGGTGAGCCCCATTTCCCTACAGGGAATGAAAACAAACTCCACTTATCTAAAATTACGCCTATTAAACAATTCCTACCCTCACCTTCAAAGATGGATCAATTGGACTGGACAAGTAAAGATTACACAACTGTGGACACAGCCGTGCTACAAATTTGCCATTGGTACTGGTTTGACATTACTGAGCTATGTTTTATTTCAGTTTATCCACATCACTAGTGATTTAGTATCCATAGCACCACAGCCATATTCCACATAAATCTGAACCACTGCTAGGGATAGAACATTAGATTTCAGTCTCCCTGCCCATTCCACTCAGTACAGGGTGCCTCTTAGGAAACTACAATACCCCTAATGCTTTGCAGTGCCAGAAACCCTATGTAGCGTTCTCCTTTAAATGTGGTCATGGCTCAGGTTTAGTTAGAGTGAGTCATGCATATTTATGTTGCTGAGAGGCGGAGCCAAGAGGCAGAGTATAAGAGGCAGAGCCTGAGGGGGAGAAGAGGAGATCAGAGTTTTGGAAGGAGTTTGATTAGAGAGTTCAAAGAGTTATGTGATTGTGATTAGACTGATGAAAATATAGTAGGAGATCTGAGAAGTGATTGACCAGTGACTGGAAGGGAGAAGGAATAGAACTGAATGTTGAAGTGCTGAAACAAATAAGCAAATAAACTAAAGATCTTTCTATTTCATTAAAGAGTGGACCTGATTCTTTCTAAAGGAGTTATGGGGATCTAGGGATCTCCTGGTGGCAGCAGTGGAAGAAAGGAAAGAGTTCAGTTTTGCCCTGGTGTGCTCTGAGGTCTGAGTCTAGGTGGACAGACCAAGGCACGAGTGGGTCCAACGCCACATAGGTTCCAGAGGTGCGGAATCCAAAAGGGTCAAATCGCGACATTGGTGGCAGCGGTGGGATACGAAGTAATCCAGTGAAGCCTATTGAAATAATCCAGTGAAGCCTTTATAAAAGAGTTTATTGAGTCAAGGGTACCTTTTAGACAGGATCTGTGGCAATGAGGTTTGGTTCCTGCTAGAGCTTTTGGGAAAAGCTTAGTAGCGGGGCCTCAGAACCCAGATCAGGGGGGGTCTAAGATAGGGAACGACTCTGTGAGAAAATTTCTGAGTTTTACCTCAGGATCTGAGGATCAGAGGGCTTGCTCTGAAATCCCAGGCTCTGAGATAGGAGAGCGCTGTGGATAAGGCAGAAGCCAGGTCATAGCAGATCTGAGGGAGAGAACCTAAGGAAAAGGCTTGAATTCTCTGAGAGGGAATTTCTGAGTTTACCTCAGGATCTGAGGATCATAGGGCTTACTGTAAAATCCCAGGCTCTGAGATAGGAGAGCGCTGTGGATAAGGCAGAAGCCAGGTCATAGCAGATCTGAGGGAAAGTACTAAAAGAAAAGGCTTGAAATAAATTTATATCAGTAACTGGAAGTAAAATAAGAAAAACAGGTCCTTTTAAAATTTTGTGAACGCTGCTCTAATCACCCAGAAAGAAAAGATGCCTCACAAACGCGCCACAAGGGGGAGTCCTGAGTCTGAAGAGTTACCTCAGGAATTGGAGGGAGACCAAAAGGAAATAGGCGTTGAGGTTACCTCAGAGGGACATAAGGAATTAAGCCCTCAAGAATTTGAGAGATGGAAACTGGAAAGGGAATTTAAATTTAAGGAACTACAGCTCAGAGCTGAGCAGGAGGCCAGACAATTTGAGCAGGAGGAGAGAAGGAGGGAACAGGAAAGCAAAGAAAGAGTTGAGCAGGAGGCCAGACAATTTGAGCAGGAGGAGAGAAGGAGGGAACAGGAAAGCAAAGAAAGAGCTGAGCAGGAGGCCAGACAATTTGAGCAGGAGGCCAGACAATTTGAGCAGGAAGAGAGAAGAAGGGACCTGGAAATCAAGGCTGAGTCAGAAGCTAAACAACTAGAATTAAGAGAAAAGGAAATGAATTTTCAACTACAGATGAGACAATTAGAGATTTCTGCTCTAAATAATAACCTTAATAATAACAACAGTGGGGGAGGTGGAATCCTGTCAAAGATAGATTTGAAGAAGTTTCCCCAGTACAAAAGAGGGGACTGTCCTGAATCCTTCCTCATTGCTTTTGAACGCACCTGCAATGACTTTGAAATCAGAAATGAAGATAGAATGATGGTTTTAAGAGCGCAGGTTAGCGGAGATCTGGCAGAAATATATGCCCAGATGAATCCCGAGAAGGCAAGAGATTTTGAGGCATATAAAAAGATGGTTTATTCAAGATTTTGTCTGAACTCTGAACACCTGAGGCGGAAATTTCGCTCTCTCTCTAAAAAGCAGGATGAATCGTACTCTCAGTTGGGAGCTAGATTGGCGCTGACTCTGGATAAGTGGATTGAAAGAGAGGAGATCACTTCTTTAGAACAGTTGAAGGATTTAATTGGGCTAGAACAGTTTTACTCCCTATTACCTGGAGAACTACGGTATTTAGTAAGGGACAAGAATCCTAAAAATTTATGGGAAGCGGGAGAACAAACTGATTTGATTAATGCTTACAGGAACCCTAGATTTTCAGAGCTGAGAGTAAATAAACCAAACTGGGACAATAACTATAAAAAGCCTTTTAATAAAAATTACCTCAGCAGGAATCCTGAGAGAGAAGGTCAGGGCGGGACTTCCCCAAAGTTGCCAAGGGCTAGCCCGCCAAAAACATCAAACCCTGAGGCACGGTTTGCCAAAGTACCTCAGAATGACAAAAGGAATTTTAAATGTTTTAACTGTGGGCAACCAGGCCACTTACAATTCCAATGTAGGCAACCATACCCCAACTTGCAGAGAAATGATTCTCTAACCAAAAAGGTGTATTGTGTCAAGCAAGTGGAATCAGGGGAGGAAAATAGTAGACAGAGACCTGATCCCATAACCACCACCACTTCTACTGACCATGAGGAGGAAGATATTCCTATAGCCCAAGTAGTCCATTGTTTCTATATCAGCAATGACCAGACCCTTCTCAGAAACGCAGGTGAAGAGATAGTTGTGAAAGGAAAGAAGTACATTGCAATAAGAGATACAGGATCTCAAATCTCCATTGTCCATTCCGATTTAGTAGCCCAGGATGACATTATTCCTGGCAAAGAAATGTCTTTAAAGGGAATTGGGAAGGAAACCGTGGTTTTAAAAGTGGCTGAGATACCAGTAGAATACCAGAATTGGTCTGGAAAGTGGCAAGTAGCTGTGTCAGATGAAATACCAGCAGCTTTTCTCCTTGGTTGGGATTTAATAGAGCATGTCAAGAGTGTGTTAGTGCTTACCCGCTCAAAGGGGGGTCAAAACTCACCCTCTGCAGCTCAAACCGATACTGTAGCAGAGAGAGGCCTAGGAGCGGTTACCGTGGCAACCCAGCTTGATGATAGGGCTGAGACAGAACTCATGCTACTACAGAATCCCAAAACAAATAACAATTTTGCCCAGGAGCAGAAGGAGGACATTAGCTTGGGAGTTTGCTTTGAAGCTGCCAGGACTCCCACTGTACTATCTCCTGAGTGCCCTGAGAGCTTTAGCTTAACCAAAGACCTTCTGTACAGGGAAACGTTAGCTACTCCATACCGAGGAAAAGGGGAACCCCGAAAGCAATTAGTGGTCCCTAGTAAATACAGGGAGAAAATCATTAATCAAGCTCACAGCAGTTTATTTGGAGCTCACATGGGGATCACCAGAACTAAAAGACGGGTTGGCCAGAACTTCTTTTGGCCAGGTATGGGCAAACAGATTACTTGTTTCTGTAAAACGTGTGATGTCTGTCAGAGACGAGGGACTGGGCAGGACAGGACCAAAGCCAGCAAGAACTTAAGGGCTGCCCAGACCAAGCAGAAGGCCTGGTACGATAAGAAAGCCCGTGAAAGAACTTTTGGGCCTGAGGATGAAGTTCTTTTGCTTAGGCCAGTCAAAAGTCACAAGCTACAATTAGCTTGGGAGGATCCCTATAAAGTAGTGACAAAGTTGAACAATGTCAATTATGTGATACAGAAGGAGGAAGGCCCTGATGCCTTAAAGAGCGATGCATCTAAAGATGTTCGGGAGGAGAAGAGGGAACTGCCTACCCTTTCCCTAGCTAAGCAAGTGAAGCCCCGAGCCAGACTTAAAGATGACGTCTCACTAAAACGACCAGCAGATGACATCCTGTGGACAACCGAGTGGCCGAAGACCGCCAGTCGACGGAAAAGGGTGCGGAGAAAGGAGCCAGTGGTCAACAGAGGGACTCCTGAGTACCAGCAGAGGTGTGTCCAGCTGAAGGAGATGACCACAACCGGACCAGTCCATGGTGCGCCAGACTACGACGGGAAAGTGAGAGACTTGGACTTTGCAAATTTTGCCTTTGCAACAGAGACTCAGTTCTTGCCTCGAAAGCCCACAACGTTGTCGCACATGTGCTTTCCAGGAGGCTAGATGAATGATACCAGGACTTTTATTATAAACTGAAATGGACTATAATTCACAGTTAATTATTTATGTAAAAGTTCATGATCGTGATTTCTGTATGGTTGTAAATTCTGTAAAATGATAAGGTAAGGTATATTATTGATTAGTAGATGAGAAGGTAAAGTATTGTATTGATTATTAAATGATAAGGTAATGTATATTATTGATTAGTAGATGAAAAGGTAAAGTATGGTATTGATTATTAAATGATAAGGTAAGGTATTTGGTTGATATTTAGTAAAAATGTGAAAGTTAAAATGTTATGAGAAAAAAAGTTTGAGCTATTGCAGCTGTTTGTTCAGGAGGAAAAATGTGTTTCCCCTCCCAAACAAACCTAAGTAAGGGGGGAGGTCTGTAGCGTTCTCCTTTAAATGTGGTCATGGCTCAGGTTTAGTTAGAGTGAGTCATGCATATTTATGTTGCTGAGAGGCGGAGCCAAGAGGCAGAGTATAAGAGGCAGAGCCTGAGGGGGAGAAGAGGAGATCAGAGTTTTGGAAGGAGTTTGATTAGAGAGTTCAAAGAGTTATGTGATTGTGATTAGACTGATGAAAATATAGTAGGAGATCTGAGAAGTGATTGACCAGTGACTGGAAGGGAGAAGGAATAGAACTGAATGTTGAAGTGCTGAAACAAATAAGCAAATAAACTAAAGATCTTTCTATTTCATTAAAGAGTGGACCTGATTCTTTCTAAAGGAGTTATGGGGATCTAGGGATCTCCTGGTGGCAGCAGTGGAAGAAAGGAAAGAGTTCAGTTTTGCCCTGGTGTGCTCTGAGGTCTGAGTCTAGGTGGACAGACCAAGGCACGAGTGGGTCCAACGCCACATAGGTTCCAGAGGTGCGGAATCCAAAAGGGTCAAATCGCGACACCCTAGTCCTGCCCAGCCAGTTCCTCCTTTGCGGACAGCATCAGAACTGAGAAACAGAGGGATCTTTTATCATTTAGGCAGCAGCTTTAAGTTATATCAAACACTGGAGAGGACTTAAGGGGCTGCTAAAGTCTTGGGAATTCTGGCTGGGGCAGTTTCAGCAGACTTCTGGGTGCTGTGACCAAAAAAAGATACAAAAGTCCCATCCCTAACCACTAATCTGTAGCATTTTCTTATTAAGTAAAGGAGTGTACACCAGTGTGTCCATATTTTGAGTGTGAATTGAGATCTTAGTCTGAATATTCTTGCTTGTGAGGATATAGCTTCAACCACAGTTCTTTGCTTTGGAAAGTTTTGTCTTCTTTTGGGACCTCCCCTGATTTCTGAAATGTAGGAACCCATACATATCAATGCTCAGATAAGAAAATCTATCTTTATTGAAAACATCAGGTAATAAGATTTTTTTAAAGCTAATATATTAAGAAAGAACAGGCATCAGTAATATGTCATCTTATATTTACTGTTCAAAGCAGACCAACTTCTCCCAATCAATTTAGCTAATTCATGGACCTTCTTGCCCCCTCCTGTCTCCTCCCACTTCCAGAAGGAAGATTTCATTTTCCCCCCTCAAAAAACTATAGCACTTGAACACTGGCTTAAAACATGTTTGTCTTCTCCACCTACTCCATGGAGGACCAGAGGAAGGAAGTTTTAATTTCCCAATGTCTCCATATCATTAAGTGGTTATGGTGTTTGTTAAACCACTAATGATATGGGGCCATTGAAACCAGCTGGGAAATTCAGGCAGGAAGTTTGCTTTGGTTCGATCCCAGCAATCACATATGCTAGAAATGAACCAAAATGGAGCATTCCTACCCATACCAAAAAAAAAAAAAAACCACAGTAGCCCCTGATAGAAACCAGAAACACTCTAGGGGTGGGCTGTTTTGAGCTGCCATTTATGTTGTTTGGTCAGCGGCAAAAGAAGCAATCCAGCCGGTCCCCACAGCAGACCAAACAGCACACAAATGCCCATGTAGTCACCCCCTAAGACAATCCAATACCAATGGAGGATTCACCATTTAAATTTGTACCTTCAAGGGACAGGTTCTGCCTCTACAGTTTACTACTCCCAGATGTACTGCCATATTATATTGGTGTATTGCTTACTGATTTTCCCCAGGAGATACATTCTAAGATCATATATATACCGTATTTCCATAGTTAAAACTAGTGCACCACCTGCACCCATTCCTGGAGAGGTCTGATCTAGCCACAATGACAAATGTCTTAGTTACATCCCAGCTGAATTACCATACATGAGATTGCCTTTGGAAAGTATTCAGAAACTTCAGTGGATCCAAAACACTGTGGCCAGATTGTTAACTGGGGCTGTTACAGGGATCATGTCACCCACTCCTCCCCCGCTCACTCAGTTACGGCAGTTCCACTGGCTGCTTATCTGGTTCCAGGCACAATTCAAAATGCTGAATATAAAGCCCTAAACAGCTTAGATCCACGCTATGTCAAGGATAGTGTCTCCCTTTATGAGCCTGCCCAGGTGTTAAGATTATCAGGGGAGACTTTTATCTTGGTTCCACCACCTTCACAGATGTGTTTGGTGGGGATATGGGAGAGGCCCTTCCTTCTCTGTCTTTTTAAGGAGAAAGGTGGGGGGAAATATTTTAAATAAATAATAAATATTCCATCAACAGCTAGTACTACTTAGGTTAAGTCACAAAACCACAATTTCTACTGTTCATATTACACTGCAAATTAATATAACAAATAATAACATCTCATTTCTTTTGTAATGTTAATTGATTCAGTTAATTTTATATTTATTGCGCATGTGTAGTCCCACTGCTTTGGTGTGTTTTGTATGACAGGACAGTGGCTTTTAGCATTTGACTTTAAAAAACACACAATTAAAAAGTGCAATAATTTAGCTACCTGTGAACAGTAAGAAAATAATGTATTAGATCTAAATCCAGTTACTCATCCTAACAGAGTGGTGAATCAACACTTGTGTAAATCCCACTGATTCAGTGCTACAGTGCTTGGGACCAGCAACTGAACATAGCTATTTTTTAAAAAATTGTAACTATGATGGGAGCTAACCAAAAAGATGTTCGATTTGTGGTTTCTTTATTTGCCCTGAGAGTGTAAAATGGCATTACTTGTAGCTCTCCAAACTGTTAAAACAGAGGCTAGTCTTACAAGCATCTTCATATTTTTGTTAGAAAAATTAAAATTTCATATTTGAGTTATCACGCATGGAGACCAGCTGGTCTTCAACATTTCTTTGTTTTCAATTTGTTGATAATGTCCAAAACATCCATTTTTGTCTTCCACTATTTGCCTCAGTTTCTTAGACTACCTTCCTGAAAATACCAGGTCAGGCAAAAATATATGAGTCACATCTTCAAGACCATTCACTTACTTTCTCTGCAATGTTCCAGTCGTCCTTCAGTACCCCTTTATATTAGTTTTCACTGAGTAGTTCAAATGTCTATCTGGCTAGTTATTTGGTTCTCTCAATTTAAATATTTTTTGATACTAGTCTTGATTTTATTAGCTATGTACCGCTTTGCGTCCTTTGTTGTTGTTATGTCAAGTTGCCTCCGACTTATGGCAACCCTATGAATGAGTTCTCTCCAAAATGTTCTGTCCTCAACAGCTCTGCTCAATTCTGTGGCTTTCTTTAGGAAGCCAATCCATCTCATATTTAGTCTTCCTCTTTCCCTGTTGTCCTCAATCTTTCCCAGCATTACGGTCTTTTCCGGAGAATCTAGCCATATCAGAACGTGTTAAAAATATGACAGCCTCAGTTTCATCATTTTTGCTTCTAGAGACACTTCAGACTTGACTTTCTCTAAATATTGTTTCATTCCCAACCGCTTGCACCCAGATTTTCAGAGTTCACCATTGACTCTGGCACTGATAGTAAATTAGAAGACTCTATAATCTACATAATAATTTTTCTGTAATAAAAAGATCTACATTGTTGAGAATACCAACAAGTCCTGAGCATGCACAACTGAGTGATGAAAGAATCAGGCTATTCAGAACTGCCTTTCAGCATTTTATTGATACAATTTGCAGAATAAACTGATTGCTGCTCACTAATAATCCCAGTTATCGGTCTAACATGTTAATCATTTTGTTCTGATAAGTTGTTTCTTAGAGAATTAGCCCTCACCAATGGCTAAAATATCTCAGATCATATGTCTAATTGAAGTCAAGAGCAGCTCTTGTCTGCATGTACATTTCAATTTACCTCTGGGGATAATGTTAATTGTATTTCCTTTATATGCTAGTGGAAGGAAAAAGCTACTTACTCAAAAAAGGGCTAAGTGTTCTCTTCTTTGCCTTTGTTCCCACAAGATGCTAAAGTCACTTCAAGAGGTACTTAATCCCATCATCCATGGTTACAATTGCCTTACAGCATCAGTCAAAAAGAACCTGAAGTAAATGCAACTATATTGTGTAATTAAAAGAAACTCAGGTAGTTATTTGCCAGGGGCATGTGCATGGTCCAAATACATAAAATGGCACTGCAGGGATCCTAAATACTGTAGTGTTTTAAATCTGGTCAACTACAAAATGGCCCAGATCAATAGGACAAATATGCAAAAAAAAAAAAAAAGAAAAAAAAAAGAGGGGAGAGGTCGGCTCTCCTAGTGTGTATTGTAAAGCAAAAGAAAAGAAGAGGGACCTCTGAACGTTTGAAGTGACAAGAGTCCATATGAAAGGGAAATAACAATATAAAAAGAAAGAGAAGCAAGCTGATGTCTTAAAGAAGACCTCAATTCCTTGAAATTATTAAAAAATTGTTGCAAGTGTTAAAGAAAAAATAAAAGAGGAATTATCTTTAAGACTTCCATTGAGGATACCCAATTTTTCAAAATACATCTCTTTTTCACTGTGGCAAAGGCATTAACAAGAATTTGGGATGTGCTCTTTGCTTGTCTGGAAATATTTCCTTAAAACATCGACCCAAAGAAATTTGCTGCAAAATTTACTCTCACTGGTTTAAATGGTTAATGTGGGTGCCTATGGATAAAACTGTATGTTTGTTACCTAGATCGTTTCCATGAGGAGATGTAACTAAATAAAAACGACAGAGAGGATTTATGAACACCTATTTCAGCAGACACCAAATCATGTCAAGATTTGTATTACACAGCTTAAGCATGGATTTCTTGTTTTTTACTCCTATAGACAAGATAGCTGCCTTAATATATTTTTCAAAATGACAAATCCGTTCCTTTCTCCACCTAGAAATAACACCTTCATATTGTCAGTTATAATGGAAAACTGAAAGAAGTAGTGTTCTCAAGGTTCTTAAATCAGATTTTCTTTAAAAAGCAATTATGCTTTTATAAACATTGTTCAGCTCACGTAAGCAGCATGTGAGAATCAATTTCTGTCACATTCTGTAAATAAAGATGGATTGTGCTAAAATAAATGGCTGCAAAGAGCATGGCCAGCCCAAAATATTTTGCTGCCTGAGATATAGGATAAGATAGCACCTGCTTTCACTGCATGCACAGAAGCTGATAGGAATCACAGTTAATTCTTAATTCCCCATTGGCGACAGGATAGCATTCTCTACCAGCACATGTGGGTGTACTGGACTAGTTTAAAGGAGTACAAGATGGGCTATATGACACACAACGTTCCATCCTCCAAGAAAGGAGAATAGCTAAATGGTTTCCCAAGAAATGGTCAGGAGGTTGCTACTATTCCTTGCCCAACCCTGAATACATTGGCTGAGTTATTTGCTTAAATTTGCCTAACAGCAGGTCTGGCCCAGATCTGCCTTTCTTCATTTCATGCCCTCCAAATCTGTTGGACTATAATTCCCATCCTCCCAGTATTGACTCTATATGATAGCAGATGTAGTCCAACGCAGCTGATTTGGGCAACAGTTTGGGGAGAGGCTGACTTAAATTAAAATAACAATTGTGGAACCCCACTAGGTACATACTATTACACCGGAGGCTGTGATGTAGGAGGGTGAAAACAGTAATGCTATGAATTTCCCCATTTCCTTTTTAAAGAAATGTATAGTTATGGAAAAGTTTGGCTGTCAAAAGGAGTAAAATGGAATGTGTCACAAAAGAAAGCAGTTACCTGCTGAAAAATCAAAAGTGGGGGGAGGAGGAAAGCATCCAAGTAATTAGATGCTAAAATAAATTACTTAATGTTAGGGAGGTATGTAGAAACTGGAGAACTCATATTTTTAAAGCATATATAACAAGGCAGAAGACTGCAAACACTGAAAAATTAGTACAAAATCAAAGACCCTATACAAAATAACTTATTTTTTTGTGATATTCATGTCATCTCTGTGCATTTATTTCCCTGCTGTTGCTTCTTGGTTTCAGCTGGAACCCTAATGCCAACAAATTATCCTTGGAACATTTAGTCCCCAATAATTATTTTACTTCTTATGGCCACAATGAAATTAATTTAAAATAGAGGCAAACAAGAAAAATAGAACCCTTTTCAGAAAATAAAATGAACCCTTTTCAGAAAATAAGGAGCCTAAGCACAAATTGAAAAAGTAACTGACAAGAGCCTATGATAATAGATCTTAGCCATAAAGCAATACAGTTCTATTATATGTTAAATGGTTAACCAAGGTCACTCCACCTACCAGCCCTTTCATTAACCTATCAAGTAAACTGTCTCATTGGGTGAAATCCCACTGCATAGCATACTATAAACTAGAGTAGACCGATTTGAATCAATGGAAATTATAGAGGAGTTGACTCAACAAATCCCCACTAATTCAATTGGCCTTCTCTAGTTGTGGCTTACTACACTAAGCAACAAGATGTCAGCCAGCAGGCAGAAAAATGCTTTCCATTTTGAGTCACCATCTGAGGATGTCTGTGGTGGAGTATCAGTTTCCCACCTTGGAACTGGAAGATTCAATAAACAAAAGTGAAGCGCTAATGACTGGCCTCCCTCTTTATTAACTGGGGAAGTCTCCATTTTTTGTGTACGCAGCAGATAAGAAAATAAGTGGACTGGATTCTAAAAGGAAGTTAAGCTTTATTGCATATATATATATAAGAAGTACATCTCTCTCTGTGTGCTTTTTCCACATGAATGTCTATCTAATCAGTGTATGCATATGTTTATGTATATTCAATTCTTTTAAAAAAAATCTGGTTTATGAATGTGGGATATTGTGCTTCTCTACCCAGGATTCGAAAAGCCAGGAAATGGCCCAAAATTGCCGGAAAATGTCTCAGCTTCTGGGATTTTCCCTTGTACAGTGTCATTTTGAATGGTAGTGGCGCTGAGGGACTCCTGTTCAACACCTTGACCATTAGTCTGTGGAGTGTCTCAGGGTTCCATGATTCCCAACACTATTTGACATATACATGAAAAACATGAAAGAGGCTGTCCAGAATTCTGTGATCTGGCACCACCAGTGTGCTGATGACACCCAACTCCATCTCCTTTTTAATTATCTGGCTGTGAAGCCAGAGGGTGGGAGTTCAATTCCCCACTGTGCCTCCTTTTCAGGGACTGGACTTGATGATCTGTAGGGTCACTTCCAATTATACAGTTCTAAGGTTGTTATTGTCCGTGTCTTTTATAGGTGTTTTTGCACCACTACAAAGCCATGCGCTCAGGGCCCCATGATTTCTGTGCTGTAATCAATGGGCACAAATGGGGCCTATGATTGAACAGTGGTTTAGAGATGATCCTATGTAAAAATCATGTGGATCGATGAGGATCTGTGCATCAAATCCAAGTTTTTGCACCACTGCAAAGCCACGTGCTGGGAGACCCATGATTTCTGTGGTGTAGTCTGTGGGCACAGATGGGTCTTATGATTTGATAGTGTTTGGGGGTGATCCTATGTAAAAATAATGTGGATCCATGAGGATATGTGCATCAGATCCATGCACGACTGAAGGACCTACAATTTCTGTGTTTTAGTGTGTGGGCAGAGATGGGGCCTATGATTGGACAGTGGTTTAAGAAATGATCCTATGTAAAAATCATGTGGATCCATGAGGATCCATGCATTATCTCTATGTTTTGGTACCACTGCAAAGCCATGCACTGAATGACCCATGATTTC
Organism: Intellagama lesueurii; assembly: GCA_037013535.1. NCBI lineage: Eukaryota > Metazoa > Chordata > Lepidosauria > Squamata > Agamidae > Intellagama > Intellagama lesueurii. The sequence continues at coordinate 107,328,852 of JBAJHW010000003.1, forward strand.
TGTGGTGTAGTCTGTGGATGCAAATAGGATCTATGATCTGACAGTGGTTTAGGGAGGATAACATTTAAAAATCATATAAAATCATGTGGATCCATAAACTGTGTAAAATTATTCATGAGTAAACTGGGTAAAACGTGCTTTGAAATCATTCAAAGCCACAAAGGGAAAAAACAGTAAATTCACAGCTTAAATATGTGAGCTGCTGTATATCACTATCTATTTCAATCTGGTTTCAGGCCTGGTTATGGGACAGAGACAGCTTTGGTCGCCTTGGTGGAGGACCTACACCAGGAACTGGACAGGGGGAGTGTGTCCCTGTTGGTTCTGCTGGACCTCGCAGCGGCTTTCGATACCATCGACCATGGTATCCTTCTCGGTGGTCTCTCTGGGATGGGACTTGGAGGCACTGTTTTACAGTGGCTCCAGTCTTTCCTGGAGGGGAGAACTCAGAAGGTGGTGCTGGGTGACTCCTGCTCAACGCCCTGGCCATTGGCCTGTGGCGTTCCTCAGGGTTCTGCTTTGTCACCCATGCTTTTTAACATCTACATGAAACCGCTGGGAGAGGTTGTATGGAATTTTGGGGTTCGGTGTCACCAGTATGTGGATGACACTCAACTGTATCTCTCCTTTCCACCTAATTCCAGGGAAGCTGTCTTGACTCTAAACCAGTGCGTGGCATCAGTAATGGGCTGGATGAGGGCAAACAAACTGAAACTTAATCCAGGCAAGAGTGAGGTGCTCCTGGTTAGTTGGAAGGTAGATGAGGGAATAGGGATACTACTTGTGCTGGATGGGGTTACACTCCCCCTAGAGACTCAGGTCCACAGCTTGGGTGTACTCCTGGATTCATCCCTAAGCTTGGATGCCCAGGTCTCGGCGGTGGCCAGGAGTGCATTTGCACAGCTAAAGCTGGTGCGCCAGCTGCGCCCGTTCCTTGAGATGTTGGATCTGGCTACAGTGACACATGCCTTAGTTACATCCCGTTTGGATTACTGTAACGTGCTCTATGTGCGGCTGCCTTTGAAGACAGTTCGGAAATTTCAGCTGGCGCAAAACTCTGCAGCCAGACTAGTAACTGGGGCCAGCTACAGGGAGCATATAATGCACCTGTTACAAGAACTGCACTGGCTACCACTCCGTTTCCGGGCCCAATTCAAAGTGCTGGTCATTACCTATAAAGCCCTATACAGTTTGGGTCCAGGCTACTTGAAGGACCGTATCTCCCTATATGCGCTTTCTCGGCGATTGAGATCAGCAGAGGAGACCCTCCTCTCGGTCCCACTGCCAGCACAAGCGCAGCTGATGGGGACACGGGAGAGGGCCTTCTCTGTGGCAGCTCCCAGGCTATGGAACGCTCTCCCTCGGGAGCTCAGGGTGGCCCCTTCCCTGTTATCCTTCCGAAAAAAGCTAAAAACCCATCTCTTCAGGGAGGCCTTTAACAGTTATAAGTGAGTCCCTGAACCCCATTTTAGCAGATAATTTTAATATTTTCATGTTTTCACGTTTTAATCTTTTAATTTTATTTCAATCCATATATTGTTTAATTTGTCTTTTAATATTTAACTGATTGTGTTTTTAATTGTGTGAATTTTAATGTTGTGAGCCGCTTTGGGTCCCTTGTTGGGAGAAATGCGGCATATAAATAAAACTAATAATAATAATAATAATAATAATAATAATAATAATAATAATAATAATAATAATAATAATAATTATTATTATTATTTTTTTTTATTATTATCTCTCTTTTTTAAAGCATTTTAAATATTTTCACAAGCAGGAGCTAAAAATGTGTGGCCAGAAAGGAGTTAAATGCTTTCTTTCACAACTAAAGGCCATGGTAGGGTTAAAAGTGACAGACATCTACCCTGTAGGCTGACTCCAGCCACATTCTGATTGGCTAGAATGCTATGCTGTGCAAGTAGCTCCTTTGGAATTCTAAGAAGTTATTTAAAAAGAAGCAATTTCAGAAGATTTCTTGCTTTATAAGGACTAATTAAAAACTCCGAATTAAAGCCATGAATTGCCCAATTCCTGTGGATAAAAAAGAGAGAGATTAAAATGGAGTTTTTTCCCCCCAATGTAAGCAAATTTTGTCTTCTCTATATTTTCCATCTCCTTTGAATTAGCTGTAGCTAAAAGTTGCTTGCTCGTGCATGAGGGGTAAAACAGTGTTACTCTTTTTAAAAAATCACAACTCCAAAACCCTTTACCCAAATGTCCCCATATTTGGCACAGAGCAAGGGCACACTTTCTGCTACATCCATGCCATATTTCATGCTGGTCTGAGGTCCAGTTTCATAGTTATATGTTTTTTGTTTGGGTCGTGCCTATTTTTGGATTTGGCTTGTAGAATGTGTTTTGTGCCTAAAGTGCAAAATATATGGCTACGCTATTGTGTAGCCATAATACATGTACTACTTACATTTTCAAAAGGGATTAAAATGAATTTGAAAAAAGGTTAATGTAAGGCAGAATCAGACCATGGGCTCTTTTCCTGGGTACAACCTAACTAGAAAGCTCAGACAGAATCATTGCTGAGTAACATCATAGCATAAAACAAACAAACACCCCCACATGTCTAACTGATCATCCCTAATTTAGTCACAACTATGAGGTTCATTCACCCCTTGTTGGCCATTTCCTAGGACAGGGATGGCAAAATTTAGGATTACAAATCCCACCACCTTTTATCATTGGCAATACAGGCTGGGAATTCTGCAAGTTGTAGTCCAAAACATCAGAAGAAAAGTTTACTATCCCTGTTCTAGGATCTCCTCTTCTTCACAGTCACCACAACAAGAAGCCATCAGCAGGATCACTGCTGACATCACTGCCCACCTTTCCAACAGTATGAACACTTTCAATCCTTACAAGCCTGTAATATCCAGAACAATTACTTTTTGATTATGTTGCTGCATAATAGCATGGATGAATCAGTTGCCATGACACATACAGTTACAAGACAAATTCTTAGGACTGATGTTATATATCAGATTAAGCTTGATTTTAAAATAGGGTCACAGGCACAAAGTTTTCTGTACAAATGTTGAGGATGCTAGCTTACAGCTGTTATCAGTGGCTCCCGGGCTGCAGTCCTCAGATGCTGCTGGTCTACTACTCCAGTTATTCCTGATAATTGACATTGCTGACTGGGGGTGATAGTGATTCTAGTTCAACATCTGACCCTGAGAACCATTGTCTTCAATCACCTAGGACAGTGGTTCTGTCTATATCATAGAATTGCTCAGCAATGATTCTCTGTATGTTTTCTAATTGATTTATGACCAGGAAAGGACCCCATGGTCTGGTTCTCCCTTGATTCTGCCTTTCATTAACCCCCCCTTTTTTTTTTTGGAATGCACTGTAATCCTTTTTAATGTATGTAATACATACATATACATAAAACATATACATATGTTGTATAGATGGATATTCAGATGGAAAAAAGTACAGATAACGATTCATACCTACATATTTCCCCCACAAAGATCATTTTCAAAGTAAAAGCAAGGAAATCAAATTGTGCCCAGTTCACAGACTCATCAAGGCCCATCCATGGATAACCTGAAGGTTCATGGACCACAGGTTAAGAATCTCTGACCCATGCAGAGTCTTTGTTAAATAGTTAGCCTTCAGTACACTGGGTGACTCCAGCCTTCTGATACCTGCAAATTAAAATCAGCCTGTGTGTTTCATCTGAATCTGAAAGCATGCGGCATTTCCTTAAGTAATTAATTATAGATATATCAGTAGCTACAAGCCAGGCCAGCTAAATACTATTCTTTAAGACAACATACTGTGCTTCTAACAATCAACCATAAGATAGCCGTCATTTCAACATCTTGTTAGGAGCTTCCACTGGTGGTTGGTTGGCTGCACCACCAAAAGCAGGATACTGTACTAGACAGACCTTAGTGCAATCAGTAATTCATATACCTTTATGTATATAACAACAATGATATTCTCACACTGTTACTAGAAAACATTCTTTCCATTAAACAAAAAAACAAAAAAACTAAACAAGCCTTGAAGTTAGTTAAATCTATTCAGTAACCCTCTGTACCCATGAACTACGCACCACATAAAATAATTATAAATCAATATCTACATATATTTAATAAAATATCATTTTATCTGTAGTACAATGTGTCTTATGTACAGTATAACATTATCTTAACAAGTCCCTGAGGCTGTTACATTCTCAATTAGCAATCAAAAAGAACCTTCCCCCTTTCTTTTTGTCCCAAGAGTCAGACTTTTACTGCAATTACTTTCCAGAGCTTTTAATTATACAAATGGAAAATCATATGCAAGTCATATTAACTAGAAAAGGATGATGTGATATCCCATGAGTTTACTACAAATTTCACACTTTGCTGACTCTTTACAGAAATCTTTTAATAATTATTACAGACATAATAATCAAATCAACTACAGACTTAGGCTCCCAAATTGTTCCCCAATAGAATTATATGAAGACAGATGCTTGAGATCATCTTATAAGAGCACCAAAAGGGCACCCTATTGTGAAATATTTCCACTGCATGAAAACACAAAAGCAAACACACACACACACACACACACACACAAAACCAGTGCAACATTACATGTGTGCCACTGTAACAATGTGGTTGCTGGAGGAGCAAGCCTCATGACTGGTTAGAAAGGTCCTGAGAACATAAGTCATGTCATCTTCAAAATAACCCTTCTCTAAATAGTTTCACAAACATTGGCAGACATCCTATAAAGCAGATCACTAGTTTTACCCCCTTTTAGCTCATGAAGCTGACAAAATAAGGGCTGGCAGGTTGTAATTTTATGACTGAATAAAGATTTGAACTAGGGACTTTCATGTTTATAATTCTTAGATTCTAACAAATTGGCTGAAACAATAGCAATACTGAAACATGCTTAACTGTTTTGCAATATAATAGCCTAATCTCCTTCTGGGCTTTTTAAAAAATCACTTAGTTTGATGAAGAGTTCTGGTAGACTCCAAAGCTTTCACATTATTGTGGAATTCCAGCTGCTCTGACATGACTTCTGAACTCTTAAATATATCTTCTCTGTGGTGTACACTACCTCATGCCACAAAGCCAACATATGGCTCAGAATCAATGCAATTTACAAGAAGACTAGAGTACCAAAGTGACAGCTTACTCCAAAACGTTGCACTGTAAACCTTCCACAATTCCTTATTCCAATTCCATGCTGGGTGGGACCAATGGGAGTTATGGGCCAAAAACATCTTGGGAGCTAAAGGTTGCCTACGCTGGCCTACAATAATAAAGGTAAACACAGCTTCATCCCTCAACCTCCACTGCCATCTCAATTAGCAATTTAAAACCACAACTTTCTTTCAGACCAAGAACTATTTACAATAATACAGTAAATGCAAATTTTGTGGATGAGATGTAATTTTAAGAATAGAATTAAACAAGTGTAGTGGCCACCTTGTACCCAGCAGCCATTTTTGAGTCACTTTACAAAGTACATATGCCCATTTATCCACCCAGTTGGAGTTTCTTATCTGTCTTTTACAGGTGCCATTAACCTGTGTGGCTATGATTGCTACTGTCCACATTTATTTGGGTGACAGTGCAACACAATGAAACCAACTGAGACTTGCTCTAAATATTAAGAACCCAAGTTTGTGCTGTTCCCAGCAGGTTCCGGCTTCCTGCATCTCCTCGCTTTCCTCTTTTAATCTCCTCTCATTCCTCCCATCCTTTTTAAAACCTATGGGCAGAATCAGAACATCAGCATCTTCCAAGACTGCATCTGCTGCACTATCCCCTTCCCATTTTTCTTCCTTGAAAAACAGATTTCCAAAGCCAACCATCTTTTTTAAAAAAGATGTTTCACAGAGACTGACAGAGAAAACCCGAGCACATTGCCCTGAAGGAATGCAAAATTGGCCGTGAAAATGAGAAAGGGTAATCCAGGGGCTCCAGAGAGCAGGAGCATTTTAGGCACTTGCTGTCATTAATTCAATATGGGAATGGGCAGCAAGGGAGAAGAAAAAGGGCACCAGAACACAGAGTGACTGAGGAAGGACACAGAGCGCTTCCTCTTTGTTGCTGCATATTTACAACTTTTCCTTCCTTCCTTCCTAGATCTTGAGCATTACTTAGAAGTAAGTTGCACGACTGCAACCTGTGGCAAGAATCCAAACAAATTATGCCACTAGTTTAGCTCACCCAAGATGCTCTGGCTTATTTGCAAGAACCAGCCCAGACTGTTAACAATTGAAGGAAGTTGCAAAAACAACTTGCAGTCCAAAAGTGGGAAAGCAAAGCTTGGGAAAGATTCTTTTTTAGACTGGCCAAGACAGCTGGGAGATTCTGGGAGCTGTTTCTTTAAAAAACATAAATTTCTCTATGCTCTGGGGGAAAAACAAAACCCCCACAAGGGCTGCCAAAGCTCTTGGCTGTGCTTAAAGCAGTCGTACAGTGACCTCAAAAATGTTTTTGACTATAACACCTGTCACAGACATACCTCATGCTAGTTGAGGATACTGGGAACTGTAGTCATGCACATCAGAAATACCATGTTGGGGGAGACTATTTATTTATGTTATTATTTATTTAAAATATATCTCCTTGAAAAGGGCCCAAGGCGGCTTACCAACAATGAAAGACAATATTTAAAGTTGAAAACAATGCATATACAACGGTGGTTAACATCATTAAAAGACAATATTTAAAACTATGAACAATGAATAAGGAGGCATCTTACGACAACTATTATACCGCATACAAACATGGGAAGCTGCCTTGTACCAGTTCAGACTCGTATGCCTCTCTAGCCCAGTCAATCTGGTCTCAACCACAAACAGGAATTTTCCATCTGACCCTGTATTTTGTCAACTGCAATAGAAGTTGGGACCCTCTTTATGTAAGCTACCTGCTCTAGAACTATGGACCATTTAAACCATTTTGGCCAACTCTTTCAATTTATGTGTGAATTGCAAAAAAGCAGCTGCTTTGTTTGTTTTCCTTTTTAACATTTTCCACACCATATCCACATAATATCTTTCTGTGGTTTGGGAGATTGAAGAATCTGTTGGTGAACAGTGAAATGTACTCTAAGTAAATATATATATATAATATATATTACTTAGAGTACATTTCACTGTAAAATATATATATAATATATATTACTTAGAGTACATTTCACTGTAAAATATATATATAATATATATTACTTAGAGTACATTTCACTGTTCACCAACAGATTCTTCAATCTCCCAAACCACAGAAAGATATTATGTGGATATGGTGTGGAAAATGTTAAAAAGGAAAACGAACAAAGCAGCTGCTTTTTTGCAATTCACACATAAATTATTATATATATATATATACACACACACACTTAATATAATGATTTTAATATAATCTGAATTATATTTTTACACACATGGTAAAACAGACAAATAAGCTATATAAGCTATATTCACACAATTCTACTGCCACCAGTACCAGTAACATCATCCTAGTGGTGGAAAATTTTGGTAATTAAAGACTTCCTCCTCCAGTCCCAAGGTTTCCAAACATGATGGCTGGCATCCAATAGTAAGTCACAAATGGAGTCAGTCAATTGAATCAGTGGAACATATGAATGGGCTGACTCACCAAATCCCCACTGATTTAATGGGCCTACTCTAGTTGTGACTTACTATTGGATTTTATATATGCAACTTCCTACATTGTAACGTATTGGTAGAATACATCATCAAACAAATCAACGGAATTGTGTCTCTGACACTTTTTCAAAGATAGAGCTGTGTTAGAGACTCAAAATTCAGGAGTTTCCAGGAGAGCTGTCTTAAACTACAATATTCACTCAATGAGGTGAAAAACAAACTGACACCGCAAAACTGGTACCCAAGAACAACCAACTCCAAGACAGACCAAAAAGACAAAATGATAAAATACCACTGGTCTTCACCTACAACATCCAGCTCAGACCATTCACATGTGAGACTTTCTCATCTCTGTCCATAGCTATCAGGCTTACATACAGTGCCTAATTAAGGAACTACTGGCATACAACTCTCTCAGTAAGCACCATATATAGAGAGACAGGAGCAAGACTCTTCTTACAAACCTAGATGCCAACTGTGTCTCCATATCTACGATGGCAACACACTGCAGGTCTCACCATGCCACAAAAAACATATGGCTCATACCTGATCATCTTCTAATGTGATCCATGCCACCCTTTGCTAGCAGCACCCACTACATTCTGCATAAAGCAAACAAGACAATCTCTGTGCAAAATAATAAATGGACACAAACCTGAGATCATAAATGGCAACACAACGATTCCCTCAGAACACTATTATTATTAATAAAATTATTATTGAATTCCAAGTTACTGTAGAAAAAAGTTACTGTAGAAAAAAGTCATTACAAAGGAAGATCTGAGAAGAGACAGCTGAAATGCTTTACACCAATAAATTTAACTGTGCACAGGGTTTTTAATCTCTCTCTCTCTTTCTCAATAAGCTAGTTTTCGCTACCATTTTGTGTATAGACAAAAGTTATTTTCTTTGGCAAAACTCTAATGTCAGAATCAGACGTTAGTTCAGGAAGAACAATACCTCCTGAATGTAAAATTCTTCATAGTTCAAAGATGCTCATTACGGTAGATTGTAGACAATTTACATTACTTAATCACCCTACCTATCGCCAGAATGTTTATGTAATCAAAACTTCCAAAGTTCATTACCTGTATTAATAATGCTGCTGCCACTTTGTATATCTCATCTCGATTTCCACTTGAAAAGGATGTACATCATGTATATATAATGTTGGCTAAACTTTTGTCAAGACCATTTGCCATAAACATAGCTCATGCATGATTTATATATTTAGTATATATATTTAGTGTACAATAGGCATTGCTTCCCATCCAGATCAATAGTCAGATTGGTTTGGAAGCAATCAATAGCAGTAATCTATATATTCTTTATACTCACTCGAAGTCTAGAGTAACATAGGTAAGAATGGTTTAATATAGTTAGGCATAAGGGTTAGGTATAAGGAATAGGGATATAGATTGTAGGCCAAATAGACAATTTAAATTAATGCGACTTGACAAGTATCAAAAAGGGGGGAACGTTGTAGAAAAGAAAAAGATATTTAAATGAATGTACATATTACTTTATATTCTACATAATAACAACAAAAAGTAATATGGATGAGATTTATACTACTTGCAAAAATACTTTTAAAATTGACTTTGTAGCATTGAAGGTTGCTGAGGCTGGCAGGAGGGAAACCTCTAAATCAGGGGTCTCAAACTCAATTTACCTGGGGGCCGCTGGAGGCAGAGTCTGGGTGAGGCTGGGCCGCATCAGATTTTCCGCCAAGCGGAGCAAGAGCCCGAGGAAGCCGCCCAGGAGTTTCCTTAGCCCGGCTGGGGCTCCGAGGAGGAGGAGGGGCGCGCGAGCCCTCGTCGCTGGCCACGACCCCCTCCGGCTCCTTCTTCACTACCACCAGCAGCAGCAGCAGCAGGACGAAGAAGCGGAGAAGGGAGGGAGCGCCGGTGACCGCCTAGCCAGGGGGAGGAGAGCACGACATAAAATTTTTAAAAAAAACCCTCACAGAATTCGCCTTGCCAAAGGAGAAAAGCCCCCACCGGTACCCGCGAAATTAAACAGAACAGGGCGGGGGGCCCCACAGGTGCGCACGCGCATGCACGCACACAAACACACACATACACGGAGGTCCGGCAACCATCCTCTGAGGGGCCCCCTCAAAAAAAGGCGCACTCAGCAGCAGCAGCTACCCCCACCACGACAGAGGAGCAAACTTTGCGAGGCGAGCCCAGGCAGCCTCCAGAGCCGAGGCGGCTGAAGCAGGACGAAGAGGAGGAAGAGAAGGAAGCACCGCTGGGTGCTTCGGTGGCCGCTGGCCGGGCTGGTGCTGGGGGTGCCGAGAGAGAAAGAGAGCCAGAGAGCCGCTTCCCTGGAAGAGGCGGTGGCGGCGGCAGCTGCTGTTGGCGGCTTGGAGGCGCTCTTCGAGGACTGGCCGGGAGCGAGCTCCACTCTCAGGCATCGCGCGGCGGTGGCTCGGGCGCTCGGGGAAAAGGGCCGGCGGCGCGCCTCGCTCGCCGGCTCTCCCCCAAGACAGCGCCTCTTGCACCCTCCATCTGGAACTGCAGCCTGCCAGCCGGCAGACAGGCGGGCTGGCTGGCAGGCTGCAGTTCCGGATGGAGGGTGCAAGAGGCGCTGTCTTGGGAGAGAGCCGGCGAGCGAGGCGAGGCTTTTTTTGACTCTTGACAGCAGAGGACACGTGGGCGCTTCGGGGGGCAGGCAAGGCGGGGGCCACAAACTATCATCCGGCGGGCCACAAATGGCCCACGGGCCGCGTGTTTGAGACCCCTGCTCTAAATGTTCGGTACTTTCTGTAACAGGGAATCACAGTCCAATCTATTTTAATATGTTTCTTATAAATTATATATATGGGGGTCAGTGGGTAAAATGTTGCTTTTGCATACAGATTAAATGCTTTGTGCAAATGCCTATGAAAGATATCTTACTAAATCTGTTCAAAGTGCAAATTGTTTAATTGCTTAATTAATTTGCATATCACTTTGTACTCCATGTTATCTAAGGAAGCAGATAGTAATCCACAAATCTTACACTGAAATACATCTGTTAGTCTTAAAAGTGCCACAATACTGTTGTGTTTGTCTTGTTTTTATTTTTGACACTTATAAATAACACAGATTTGTATTTTTTTTAAAGGAATAGGTAAATTAAATGCCAACAGTCAACCTTTTAGTTTGTACACAGCAGAATATATGAAGCTTTACCACCCTCTTTATTTACAATTATTTGTTTATTATTTACTATTGTTGACTTATGGCAACCTCATGAACTAATGACCCCCAAACATCCTATCATTGTCTTCCTCTTTTTCTAGTATTATTCTCTTTTCAAGTGAGTCTTGTCCTCTCATGACATGTCCAAAGTATGATAGCCTTTGTTTAGGCATTTTGCATCTAGTGAGAGTTCAGGTTTGAATTATTTGCTTTCCTGTATTACTTGACAGCCATTATTCTGCACAATGGAATGATGTCGTCATCAGAGGTAGATTGCCTTTTTAAAATTTTTGGGTGCATGTACCTTGTATACAATGAGGCAAAGTCATGTGTGCTCCAAAATAAAAAAAAGGTGCTCTTTAATTAGGGCCAATCTGACACAGATGCTGCTGCTGTTCTCTTTGCTCATGGGAAGTCGCCCAAGAGGATACTGGCTATTATTTCCTACTATTATCCTTATTATTTCATACTACTATCACTATAGCTTTGTCACTTTCCACCAATAAAGTAGTGCGTTCTTATACCTTCTGTTATGTAAGTGTATGTTATAGCACGCACTTTAAATTCTGAGACATTTCAACTTCTTTGGTTGTCACAGCTAAATCATCCCCATGTCACTTCCATCTATAGAAAGCTGACAAATTTGGACTGTCTCCATTTGTTCCCAAATGGTGTCATTTTAGCAACCTGAGGCAGCCTGTGCCTTATGTTTATTTTTATTTGTCTCAGCCACACGTCTTGGACTACAAATACATGGAAGCCAAACTACTGAAGAATAGCTAGATTATCACTTACAATTGGACTTTGTGGGTATAAAATTGAAGTGTATTGTGACTCCAACATTGATGCAGAATTGGAGGATGTGTCCAGTGCACCAGGCTTAGGTCAAATTTTAATGGATGAATTTCAATTATTGAGACCTGATGATGTGGACAGGGTGCTTGGATCTGTCCGGTTTACCACCACTCCGCTTGACCCTTGCCCATCTTGGCTAATTGGGAAATCTGCCAGGGGGATTTGTACATGGGTCCAGGAAGCCGTCAACGCCTCCTTGAGAGAGGGAGGGGTCCCTACCGCCTTAAAAGAGGTGGTGATTCGACCACTCCTTAAAAAGCCTAATCTGGATCCAGGGCCAGTGGCTAACTATCGGCCAGTGGCGAATCACCCTTATTTGGGCAAGGTGTTGGAGCAGGTGGTGGCCGGGCAACTCCCGGCGCTGCTGGATGAAACGGATTTTCTAAATCCATTTCTATCGTGTTTCAGGCCGGGTTTCGGCACAGAGACTGCCTTGGTTCGCCCTGTATGATGACCTTTGGCGGGAGAGAGACAGGAGGAGTGTGACCCTGTTGATACTCCTGGACCTCTCAGCAGCGTTCGACACCATCAACCATGGTGTCTTTCTGGATAGATTAGCTGGGTTGGGAGTTGGGGGCACCGTTTTACAGTGGGTCCGCTCCTTTCTGGCTGATCGTGTCCAGAAGGTGGTGCTGGGGGACAATGGCTCGGCCCCATGGTGGTTATGCCATGGGGTTCCTCAGGGCTCAATATTGTCCCCCATGCTGTTCAACATCTACATGAAACCGTTGGGAGAGGTCATCAGGAGGTTTGGGCTGAGGAGTCAGCAATATGCTGACGACACTCAGCTCTACCTCTCTTTTTCCACCAATCCAGGTGAGGCAGTCTCTAAGCTGAACTTGTGTCTGGACCTGATAATGGACTGGATGAGGGTTAATAAATTGAAGCTTAGTCCAGACAAGACGGAAGTGCTATTAGTGGGGGGTTAATCGGACAGGTTAAAGGGCCATTTCCCTGCCCGGAATGGGGTTACACTTCCCTGAAAGACAGGGTCCGCAGTCTGGGGGTGCTCCTGGACCCCAGTCTGGCCCTGGAAGCCCAGGTGGACTCGGTGGCCAGGGGTACCTTCCTGCAACTGCGGAAACTGTTCCAGCTGTGGCCCTACCTGGATAAACAGAGCCTCATGCACTGGTAACAACCCGTTTAGATTACTGCAATGTGCTTTACATGGGGCTGCCTTTGAAGACGATCCGACGACTACAGCTGGTTCAGAATCGAGTTGCACGACTGGTGAGTGGAGGAGCCGTGAGAGACCATATTCAGCCGATTCTGGCCAGGTTACACCGGCTACCAGTTGTTGCACAGGCCCAATTCAAAGTGCTTGTCTTGACATATAAAGCCCTAAACGGCTTGGGCCCTGGATACCTGAAGGACCGCTCCTTCCATACGAAACTACCTGGCCACTGAGATCTAGCCAGAAGGCCCTCCTGAAAGAGCTGTCCCTCAGTGAGGTGAGAGGGATGGCCTGTAGGTGGAGGGCCTTTTCGGCAGCTGCCCCCGGTCTTTGGAATGCTCTCCCAAACGACATCCGACTGGTGCCGACATTGCTGACATTTCGGCGCCAGGTTAAAACCTTCCTGTTCCCGGAAGTTTTTTAATTGAAGGTTTTAATTTTAATTTTAATTTTAATTGATAGTCATGGATCTAGATTGTTTTTGTAGATTGTTTTTGTTTTAACTGTATTGGTTTTTAGTGTGTTTGTTTTAATTGATTTGTTTTAATTGATGTTGGAAGCCGCCCGGAGACTCTTGCAGAGTGCGGGTGGCATACAAGTCGAATGGATAAATAAATAAATAAATAAATAAATGTATATCAGAATTTTCCATGATGGGTTTTTCCCCTTGCCTATCAAACACTGTGGCATTATTACCTTCTCTGAAGGTACAGAATTCTGCCCAAGCATTATGACTTCCCATGGCAATAGCATCTGCAAGTGTAATTTTGTCCTTTTAACCTCTGATTGTTTCCACTCGTGGGCAAAACACACACTTTCTGTTTGTCTTGGCTGCCATCCTGGAAATTTACACACTTGAAGTGTGTGTATAAGCTCTGGTTAGCAAGTTGTTTCTTTGCAAAGGAATTGTACAGTCTTTTTTTTCTTAACCAGTTCTCTCAGGAGAGGCTAACATTTCAACATCTCTTCTGTGATACTGCTGCCAGTAACAAGGTCTTGACCAACTTCCACGAAAGGATTACCAAACTCTACAAAGACCTCCCTCACACTTTTGGCATGAACTTAAGTTGAAATTACTTGGACTGTTCATGGCATCGCAGGCATCTGTTACTGATTTTATGCCACTATCCAAATCCTCAGGAAGTTGGCACCTTTTAGGACCACTCCCCACCTACAGCATAACAGTTCTGAGAGATTCTGTCAGATTTCCTGCCCCACCTTTACATTTGATTAGAGTGTTGTTTTGTTCACACACTGGGACTCAACATACTGCTGAGAAGTGGCAATTAGTTTTATGGACAATAACTGATCAGAGTTGATTGCAATCAGGTTAGCTGGAGATTTTGGTCTCTTTCCTACAAGTCCTTCAGATGAAATCATGGCTACTATATATTGTTATGAAGATCAATGGGGGAGAAGTGGAATCTTTCTCTCTAGGCTGTCATGATAATAAAGACAGAGTTCTAACTCCTGTCCTCTGAAGATGCCGGCCACAGAGACTGATGAAATGTTAGGAAGAAAAACCTCCAGAACACGGCCAAACAGCCCGAAAAACCTACAACAACCATCGGATCCCGGCCGTGAAAGCCTTCGAGAATACATAATAAAGATTAATTATCTTCTTTAAGCAGAAAAGACAACAAGGCTTTAAAGTTGAAGCAGAAGCACACCATCAACTACTGACATTGTGGGTCTCTGCTTAGATCATATGTTAGTTTTAGGGCAGCCCAAATCACTACTATTTAGATCTTGACATAGGATGCACAATGATTCATCTATATATATATCTTCTCATTTTCATCCTCTAGAATGGATTCTCTGGCTACAAACACACTCTGGTGTCTTTAACATTGTTTACTTCAGTTCCAGAGGGCTATGATATTCATTTTAGCACACCTTACAAGGAATTGCAGAAAGTATTTCTTATATCCTCTTTTTCTGTAGAAAACTGGTATCCAAAATGGTTAAAAATTTATAATAAAACAGAAATAATCAGAGCTATATAGATGCTAACAAATATTTTTGTCTAGACTTAAATATTCTTCAAAACATTTTAATATACAGTACACAAATTGATTTATTGAGCTAAAAAAAACCACAGAAATGAAAGTGAATACACATTCTCACATATATGCAAAGATGTAAATAAGGGAAATGATCGATCATAGTTTTTATGTGGCTGTACTATTAGAATCAGGGTATTTTTCTGAGATGACTCTGCATGCAAAACTGACCATAAAACTGTTATCTGTTATGCTGAAAAAACTATTACAAATGCAATATACAGTATATTACATATATAATAGCAAAAAAACTATTACAAAATAGTATTGCAAACTCTTTTCTCATTTGGCATCACAAGAAAATTGTTATGCAACTTAATAAACTAACATAGGTACATATGGAAAACACTGTATACATTTGGAGGAAAAGAGGCGGAAGAAATGAAGCATGAAAGGGTAATTTCAAAGAACTGTGGTGAATAGTATAAGGAAACAAAGCCACTACACACATACATAGGTACACGCACACATATACACACTAAAGGATGTACATGTGTGTGTATCTGTAAGACAGAGACAGACAGGGACAGACAGGCAAATAGTCAGGCCTGCAGAGACTCATCTTTAGGATTATCTGAATTGTTACCACAATGCCGTCATTAATTTAATAAATCTGCTATGTAACAACTTCCCAGTTGTCTTCATATTGAAATATATAATTAATAAATAAGAATACAAGATAACATAACAATTGCAACATGCAATGTCACAGGAACAATATGTGAAACATAGTGGGGGGACTGGGCACTCAGCTTTTACTATGTCACTCTTTAAGTTCAATGACATTTAATCCTAGACAAGGGTGTATAAACTATATGCATTTTCCCAAGAGTAATCACTAAGACTTCCTTCAGAGTAGAGATGCAAAGGATAGTACTGTTAGATATTTCCCTCATTGAATACATAATTTCTGCAACAGAGATAATGCTTTGCTTGCTATAACTATTCTTTTTGACACTAATGTCATTTTCATTGTGAATCAATTTTTAAGGGAAAGAAACTCAACACATGTTCTCACATATATGAGATATATATGTGATATATAATCTATGTATTGATCCATGTCAGGGAAGCTGAGATCACTACTGTCAAGAGATTAGATTCCATTATGAGTCTATACTCCTGGCAGAGACAACCAAGGTGGAGTGGTCCAAGCTCAGACATCAGACTAAGATGCATCCATTCTCTTCAGGAATTTACTACTCTTAGAAGACAATAGAAAAATATTCTAGTAATTTTAGTTTAGTTTTATATCTGCAAAACTCTACTATGAGACAATTCAAAATTAAATAAGACAGTGGTGGAAGATGAGAATCTACATCAGAAGGCACTCAGTCTGCTAGAAGGAAAGAGCAAAAGGGTAAGTAGCACTGTCACTAATAAAACAACTGGATTAAAACTGAAAGGATGCCCAGTTGCTGATTTGCACAGAAGCAAAAGGAAAGTTAAATGTTGCTTGACAGGTATAACTGGAACATGGAAAATGATTCAAGATAAGCTTTAAATTGCAAAGCATAAAATGGTATGTTAAAAAACTGTAGAACTTGGGATGAATGACCTAGATGGATTAGAATAGAATATTCTTAATCAGATAATTATAAAGTATTTTATTCGAGGAATGACAACATCAGAAGAACCGGTGTGGCTATAACAGTCAAGCAAAATATAGTATGAACAGTCAGTGGATATAATGCCAAATACTTCCAGCCTATGGGTCAGACTCCTTCACGGATTGCTGCGTTGTCGTGGTGTAGGGGCTTGAGTAATTCAGAGAAGCTATGGGCTATGCCGTGCAGGGACACCCAAGACGGACAGGTCATAGTGGAGAGTTCTGACTAAACGCGATCCACCTGGAGCAGGAACTGGCAAGCCACTCCAGTATCTTTGCCAAGAAAACTCCATGGACAGAAACAAAAGGCCGCTGAAGAGGCTGAAATTGACCAATTCTATGAAGACTTACAACACCTTCTAGAACTGACACCAAAGAAAGATGTTCTTCTCATTATAGGGGATTGGAATGCTAAAGTAGGGAGTCAAGAGATAAAAGGAACAACAGGTAAGTTTGGCCTTGGAGTTCAAAACGAAGCAGGGCAAAGGCTAATAGAGTTTTGTCAAGAGAACAAGCTGGTCATCACAAACACTCTTTTCCAACAACACAAGGCGACTCTACACATGGATATCACCAGATGGGCAATACCGAAATCAGATTGATTATGTTCTCTGCAGCCAAAGAGGGAGAAGCTCTATACAGTCAGCAAAAACAAGACCTGGAGCTGATTGTGGCTCTGATCATCAGCTTCTTATAGCAAAACTCAAGCTTAAACTGAAGAAAGTAGGAAAAACCCCTGGGCTAGTCAGGTATAATCTAAACCAAATCCCTTATGAATACACAGTGGAAGTGAAGAACAGATTTAAGGAACTAGATTTGGTGGACAGAGTGCCTGAAGAACTATGGATGGAGGCTCGTAACATTGTACAGGAGGCAGCAACAAAAACCATCCCAAAGAAAAGGAAATGCAAGAAAGCAAAGTGGCTGTCCAACGAGGCCTTACAAATAGCTGAGAAGAGAAGGGAAACCAAATGCAAGGGAGATAGGGAAAGTTACAGAAAATGGAATGCAGACTTCCAAAGAATAGCAAGGAGAGACAAGAGGGCCTTCTTAAATGAACAGTGCAAAGAAATAGAGGAAAATAATAGAAAGGGGAAAACCAGAGATCTGTTCAAGAAAATTGGAGCTATTAAAGGAACATTTTGTGTAAAGATGGACATGATAAAGGACAAAAATGGTAGGGACTTAACAGAAGCAGAAGACATCAAGAAGAGGTGGCAAGAATACACAGAGGAATTATACCAGAAAGATCTGGATGTCCCGGACAACCCAGATAGTGTGGCTGCTGACTTTGAGCCAGACATCCTGGAGAGTGAAGTCAAGTGGGCCTTAGCATGGCTAACAACAAGGCCAGTGGAGGTGATGGATGGCACACTAGTTGAACTATTTAAAATCTTAAAAGATGAGGCTGCTACACTCAATATGCCAGCAAGTTTGGAAAACTCAGCAGTGTCCAGAGGATTGGAAAAGATCAGTCTACATCCCAATCCCAAAGAAGGGCAGTGCCAAAGAATGCTCCAACTACCGTACAATTGCACTCATTTCACACGCTAGCAAGGTTATGCTCAAAATCCTACAAGGTAGGCTTCAGCAGTATGTGGACCGAGAACTCCCAGAAGCCTTGAGAGAAGCCACTGTGTTTTTAATTGTTTATTGTCTTTATTTATTTGCTATAAGCTGCACAGGACTGCTTTAAATAAATATTTTAAGGGCAGAAGGCAAAGAAGGTGTTAAGCACCTTTATTTTGTCTCTCCTCCTCCTGAAGCAAATATTCTCAGGTTATGTGTGATTTCTGTTACATATTTAGGATTCTAGCCTTTTACATTGGCCTGCACAACTTTGACCTTTTGGAATATATTTTGCCCACAGCTTCCATATTTCCTCACTGTTGGCTATGTTGGCAAGGGATGTCAGGAGTTGCAGGGGGGGAAAAGGGAAGGGAAGGGGGGGGGAAGCCACAGCTAGCCCCCCCCCCGTTTCACATGGTGAATGCAGTGTTAATTCACTTTACTTTTTGTGGCAGAGGGGATGATGGTGTGTTTGTTTTGTGCTCTCAGTGAACTTTAAAAATAATTTGAGCAATGCTGACCTGTGCTATTATGATTTCTTAGGTGGGGATCACTTCCATCAGTGTCAATAATATAAAAATAATATAAAAAGAAATGAAATGAATATTTGCTGCTATGATGTAGTATGCATCCTCTGTTGATAGTCTCAGATAGGTTGAGTAAGCCAGATCTTAAACTGTCTTGTACAGAGCATGCCTCTTTATTTATCTTTCCACATGGTGACTGAGACTGTGGTGATGTTGCTCTGCCTTTGCTTTCACTTCTTTTATAGTATCCCCACTTCCCATGCAGATTTTTTAAAAACTCTAAGTGCTATGCTGATATGGTTTTGCCACCCAAGTCAAACATGTCTGATTTGATTCCCACGTGGCCACTTGAAGCTGCTGTAGCCTAGTGGCTATTGGAATGAACTATCAGCCAAGACATCTCTCATTGAGACTTTGCCTCTGCCACAAACTCCCTAAATTAATTTAGGTTTGGTTTTTTTTTTCTTTCAACCTCTGCCAACCTTAATATATCATATTTCCTGACCTCAGGAACTGTTGTAGAGATTAATGAGATAATGTATGATACTGCTTCAAACAGATGAAAGTGTATTTTCTTGGTAATCTTGCATGTATTCTTAGTATTGGCATTACCATTTTTCTAATTCTTAACTTAAATGTTTTACTCATTCGCACTATAAAACTCGGTTCATCTGTACTCGCGCCATATGTAAATGCTTAGTAGGTTCCTTTTGGACAGGGGAGTGAAGATTTAAATTCTTCTATTCTCCGGCTTTTAAAAAATTGGGTTGCTTTTGTTTTGTTGGTGTTTGTTTGACACTAAGTAAGTCTTTTAGGTGGCTTGTTAGGTGTTTAGAGGAGACATATGTAAGAACTGGGAGGAAGGTTCCCCAAGTGAAAAGCATAGCTGCCTCTTAAAATATGTGGATTATTTGTTGATAGCCCCATGTTATTTTTGTGTGAAATGGGGATCTCTTTAGCCTTGTCTCTATCATGTCTCTGTTTCTGTGGTAAAGTAAGAGAGAGAGAAAGTTTAAAGTTGTTTGATTAAATTAGGGTTCTTTGTATTTTGTTTAATATTGTTTTGTTTGATAGTCTGTCATGTCCTAAAATGGACGGGAATGGGCAAATTCAATTCAGACAATTATCATATCTACTATTGTGGGCAAGAATCCCGTAGAAGAAATAGAGTAGCCCTCATAGTCAACAAAAGAGTGGGAAAAGCTGTACTGGGATACAATCTCAAAAATGATAGAATGATTTCAATACGAATCCAAGGCAGACCTTTCAACATCACAGTAATCCAGGTTTATGCACCAACCACCAATGCTGAAGAGGCTGAAATTGACCAATTCTATGAAGACTTACAACACCTTCTAGAACTGACACCAAAGAAAGATGTTCTTGTCATTATAGGGGACTGGAATGCTAAAGTAGGGAGTCAAGAGATAAAAGGAACAATAGGTAAGTTTGGCCTTGGAGTTCAAAACGAAGCAGGGCAAAGGCTAATGGAGTTTTGTCAAGAGAACAAGCTGATCATCACAA
This sequence comes from Intellagama lesueurii, assembly GCA_037013535.1. NCBI lineage: Eukaryota > Metazoa > Chordata > Lepidosauria > Squamata > Agamidae > Intellagama > Intellagama lesueurii. The sequence goes on from JBAJHW010000003.1 coordinate 107,349,009, forward strand.
ACACTCTTTTCCAACAACACAAGAGGTGACTCTACACATGGACATCACCAGATGGGCAATACCGAAATCAGATTGATTATGTTCTCTGCAGCCAAAGATGGTGAAGCTCTATACAGTCAGCAAAAACAAGACCTGGAGCTGATTGTGGCTCTGATCATCAGCTTCTTATAGCAAAACTCAAGCTTAAACTGAAGAAAGTAGGAAAAACCCCTGGGCTAGTCAGGTATAATCTAAACCAAATCCCTTATGAATACACAGTGGAAGTGAAGAACAGATTTAAGGAACTAGATTTGGTGGACAGAGTGCCTGAAGAACTATGGATGGAGGCTCGTAACATTGTACAGGAGGCAGCAACAAAAACCATCCCAAAGAAAAGGAAATGCAAGAAAGCAAAGTGGCTGTCCAACGAGGCCTTACAAATAGCTGAGAAGAGAAGGGAAACCAAATGCAAGGGAGATAGGGAAAGTTACAGAAAATGGAATGCTGACTTCCAAAGAATAGCAAGGAGAGACAAGAGGGCCTTCTTAAATGAACAGTGCAAAGAGGAAAATAATAGAAAGGGAAAAACCAGAGATCTGTTCAAGAAAATTGGAGCTATTGAAGGAACATTTTGTGCAAAGATGGACATGATAAAGGACAAAAATGGTAGGGACCTAACAGAAGCGGATGACATCAAGAAGAGGTGGCAAGAATACACAGAGGAATTATACCAGAAAGATTTGGATGTCCCGGACAACCCAGATAGTGTGGTTGCTGACCTTGAGCCAGACATCCTGGAGAGTGAAGTCAAGTGGGCCTTAGAAAGCATGGCTAATAACAAGGCCAGTGGAGGTGATGGCACACTAGTTGAACTATTTAAAATCTTAAAAGATGACGCTGTTAAGGTGCTACACTCAATATGCCAGCAAGTTTGGAAAACTCAGCAGTGTCCAGAGGATTGGAAAAGATCAGTCTACATCCCAATCCCAAAGAAGGGCAGTGCCAAAGAATGCTCCAACTACCGTACAATTGCACTCATTTCACACGCTAGCAAGGTTATGTTCAAAATCCTACAAGGCAGGCTTGAGCAGTATATGGACCGAGAACTCCCAGAAGTACAAGCTGGATTTCGAAGGAGCAGAGGAACTAGAAACCAAATTGCTAACATGCGCTGGATTATGGAGAAAGCCAGAGAGTTCCAGAAAAACATCTACTTCTGCTTCATTGACTACGCAAAAGCCTTTGACTGTGTGGACCACAGCAAACTATGGCAAGTTCTTAAAGAAATGGGAGTGCCTGACCACCTTATCTATCTCCTGAGAAATCTATATGTAGGACAGGAAGCAACAGTTAGAACTGGCTATGGAACAACTGATTGGTTCAAAATTGGGAAAGGAGTACGACAAGGCTGTATATTGTCCCCCTGCTTATTTAACTTATATGCAGAATACATCATGCGAAAGGCTGGACTGGAGGAATCCCAAGCCGGAATTAAGATTGCTGGAAGAAATATCAACAACCTCAGATATGCAGATGATCCCACTCTGATGGCAGAAAGTGAGGAGGAATTAAAGAACCTCTTAATGAGGGTGAAAGAGGAGAGTGCAAAAAATGGTCTGAAGCTCAACATCAAAAAAATGAAGATTATGGCCACTGGTCCCATCACCTCCTGGCAAATAGAAGGGGGAGATATGGAGGCAGTGACAGATTTTACTTTCTTGGGCTCCATGATCACTGCAGATGGAGACAGCAGCCACGAAATTAAAAGACGCCTGCTTCTTGGGAGGAAAGCGATGACAAACCTAGACAGCATCTTAAAAAGCAGAGACATCACCTTGCCGACAAAGGTCCGCATAGTCAAAGCTATGGTTTTTCCAGTAGCGATGTATGGAAGTGAGAGCTGGACCATAAAGAAGGCTGACTGCCGAAGAATTGATGCTTTTGAATTGTGGTGCTGGAGGAGACTCTTGAGAGTCCCCTGGACTGCAAGGAGAACAAACCTATCCATTTTGAAGGAAATCAACCCGGAGTGCTCACTGGAAGGACAGATCCTGAAGCTGAGGCTCCAATACTTTGGCCTACTCATGAGAAGAGAAGACTCCCTGGAAAAGACCCTGATGTTGGGAAAGTGTGAAGGCAAGAGGAGAAGGGGACGACAGAGGACAAGATGGTTGGACAGTGTCATCGAAGCTACCAACATGAATTTGGCCAAACTCCGGGAGGCAGTGGAAGACAGGAGGGCCTGGCGTGCTCTGGTCCATGGGGTCACGAAGAGCCGGACACGACTTAACGACTAAACAACAAAATGGGTCAGAAGTGAAGCAGGAGAACAACTCATAAAATTCTGTGAAGCCAACAATATGTTCACTGCAAAGACATTTTTCAGGCAAACTGAGAGATGACTGCACATGCGGGTGTCACTATATGGCCAACACAAAAACCAGACGATGAAATTAAGTACATAAGGTGGAGAAGCTCTATTCTCATTATAAAAACAAGACCAGGTATGGCTTTGATATAGACCATGAACTGTTAATAGTTAAAATCAGGGGAAATCTGGAGAAGAACACTAAAACAATCACAGTGTCAAAAAATTCCTGAAGAATTGAAAAACTATAAGAAACAAATGTGCACATTTAAGCTCAACTGACTATAAATTACAAGATATATTTCCAGTGATGAGTGCAGAAATACTGTTCCCCTGATGTTGGTATGTGTTGTGAAGATATCTGCAATATGATTTCGAGTGTCTCTTACTTTTTGGAATCCAGCTTGCATATTAGGCATTTTTTGCTCCATATAAAGGCCTTTGTTGGAACTCCTTGAGCATCAGTTTGCTTGCATGAGAAATTAGAGCAATAGTCTTATAGTTACAACACTCCTTGGCATCTTCTTTTCTTGGGGATCGGAATGTATATTGCACTTTTCCAGTCTGTGGACCATTGTTTTGTTTTCCATATTTATTGGCATACTATCATTAGGGTTTTGACAGATTCTGTCTCTGTGGCTTGAAATAGTTCTATCGGTATCCCATCACCCATCTCTTCTGTATAGGTCTTCAGTATACCATTTCTCTTGGTCACAAAGTATACTTCCCTCTTGGTATTTCAGCATTCCTAATCTAATCATAAATTTCTCTTTGACTACTTGGCTCTTCTGGAAGAGATATTTTGTTTTTCCCTTTTTGTTGCTCCCCTCTCTTTCTTAGCACTAGCTACTATACTATTTCTCATCATCTCTAGATAACAGTTGCCGAAAAGCTGCATTCAGGATTCTGTCTCTATTGCTGTTGCCTTTTACATTTGCTTCTTGCCTCTCCTTTACAAATTGAAGTCTTTTCTCCATCATCCATCTAGGTTTTTGTTTTATTTTCACCATGTATTTTTGCATTCTTCCCTAATAATATCTCTGGTTTCAATCCATAGTTCTTCTGTTTCATGGTCAATTGAGTTTTGTAATGCAAAGCTCTTCCTTATGTGGAGTTTAAATTAATCAGGAATGTTGTTTAAATTATATTTTGGCACTAGGATTCTTTTAGTGTTCTTTTTCAGCTTTACTTTAATGTTGGATATTAACTGATCACGATCAGTACCACAATCTGCTCCTGGTCTTGTTTTGCCAGAGAGAATATAGTTTTTTCATCTCCCACTTCTAGTTACATAGTGTATTTGATTTCTATATTGGCCATCTTGTGATATCCATGTGTTTCTCTGGTCAAAAGAAAATCCTCAATAGATGATGGATGACATTCTTAAAATTGTGAATAATGAACAAGAAGCAAAAATGAATGACCCAAATGTAGTCAGAATCCTAAATTCAAATTTCAATTACTTATATGTAGGGACCGAAAGAACTATTATAAAAATAAATGTAAAGAAAAATAAGAGAACAACAGAAAAGAAAAACAAGAACTGTTATAATAAAGAAATAGAAGATAACAATAGAAACAAAAAATAAGAGAGTTCCTTCATAAAATTCAAGAAATCAAAGGGAAATTTATACCAACATTTGGGATGTTGAATTATGAACAGGGAGACGTATTAGATGACTAAGAAAAAAAGACAGAAGATGGAAACAATATGTGCAAAAGATGCAAGAATGACAGATTCCTTCAAAGAACAATCCTTTGATAAAAAATCTACAATTTAGGATAGGAAAGTGAAAGCTGCCCTTAAAGCAACTGGAAGAAAGAAAGAATTAGGATGCCAACTGTAACAAAGTAACAGTAAATAGTCTATATTTCATATTACTGTACAGAGACTAGTAGATAGAAAACTTCTAATAAGAATAGGCCAACAAATATGGAAAGCAAAACAATGGCCCACATAGTAGAAATGAAGGAAAATACGGAGTGGAAAAATGCCACAATTTAGGATATGCAGATGACATTGTATTACCGGCAGAAAACTGCAGTTATCTCAAATGAATAAGGAAAGTTTAAGAAGAATTATCAAAGCAGGAATATAGTTGAACATTTAGAAAACAGAAATAATGACTATGGAGGAGTTGACTAACTTTATTAGTGACAACAAAGAAATCAACGATTTTCTATATGTTGGTTCATCCACCAGTCCAAATGAAGTCTATAGCCAAGAAACCAGAAGCAGACTGAGACTTAGAATAGCAGCTAAGAAGGAATTAGAAAGATCCTTAAGTGTAAGAATGACTCCCTTGAGATCAAGGCCAATACCATTCATACTATGGTACTCTTGTTTACTCTGTATGAACATCAAAGTTGGACAATGAAGAAAGTTGACAGGAAAGAAATTATTCGTCCAAAAATGTTATGTTGGAGAAGAGTTTTGTCGATACTACTGACTGACAGAATTTCAAATAAATGGGTACTAGATGAAATTAGTGCTCTTCTCTCATAAGAAGCTAAAATTATTAAACTAAAGCTATTGTATTCTGCACATATCATGAGAAGATAAGACTCACTGTGAAACATAATAATGCTAAGAAAAGTGGAAGGTAGTAGGGGGGGGGAAAGCACCTAACGTGAGATTGACTGACTCATCAAAAGAACTACAGCCTTTAGTTTGCAAAGCTACAGCAGGGCTATTAATGATAAGACCGTTTGGTGGGCATTATAACACACGGTTGCCATAAATCAGAAGCTATTTGATAAAAGGTAACTAGAGACCTAAGTGCAAGGGAGCCACAGTTATGGACAAATTGTTTTTATCAGATCTCATGCCATATCTTTGAGTTTTGCTTGCCCGTTTAAACAATCACAGTTTAAAATGTAAGTTCTCCCACACTCAGAATATATGCGCTTGTCCAGTTATCATACACTTGTTATCATACACTTGTTACCTTTCCTGATCACTAAAAATGAAATAGGTACTAGCCAAGTTCAGAACTTAAAATGTCTTTGTCTTTCAGGTTATATAGACACACATACACCAGCCAAGTTCTAGTACTAGGTATGAGTACGGCTGAACGGCAGCAACCTGTGTACACAGTGACACAAATCAGATTGTGTGCATGCTAAACAGATAACTGTTGAGGTGAGGGAAATAAACACTTTTATAAGACATTTTTGTTCTTACATTACCAAAACTATGAAATATGTGCTGTTGGGGAAGTGAGCGTAATATTTAAAGGAAAGGTATTTTAAGTCACTGTACTTCAGAGAACTATGAGAACTATCTGAAGAATATAATGGGTGGAGTCTACACAGACAGTGCAATTAAAAAGAGGAACAGATGGCTGAACAAAAACAAGACTATTACCAAAAATCTGATAAAGGAAGCCAAGCTATGGAATATTTGAATTGGAGAGAAAATAAGCAAAACATTCGAAATACAGATGCAATTGCTTTAATTTCTATCACCTCCTCCTCCTGTTCACTAAGCAGCAACAATAGTAGTTTGTTTAACACCAAAAGGAGAAATGCCGTATTTGTGGAATCTAGTCAATTGAAGTGATGTCATCATGAATGCTGGAAACAGACTGCTACAAACAAACAAACAACAATTATGTTTGTTTGTTTATTGATATGTGAAGAAATCCAGTTTTGGTGATATTTTATCATAGTCAGTTGAAATGACGTTGGGTGCAGACCGGGGAGATTGCATCCAAATGGGGTGAAAACTAGACTGGCCATGAAGCTAATTTGGTGAGTCTTGGGAATCTGACCATACTTCAGTTCAATAGGTTTCATAAAATTAGAACAGAATAGTCTTATATAAAGCCCCTCATAAAAAAGGATAGTCCTAAGAATCTACCCTTATATCATAGGATGAAGGGCAAGCCATAAATGTTATTATATTCATTATAAAACATTGGCCACAGGCGTTAAAAAGACTTCAACGCACCACACTCCAGGAATACAAAATTAAAATTCTATTTATTTTGCTTTCAAATGCAGCTGTCCCATTGCTCATGGACAAGACATTTGGTACTAGAGAGCTGACAATACTGCCTTTAAATAGAACATGTTTCAAGCAATCTCGAGTATTAACGTCTTCCAAACTCTGTGGATATTATTTTTTGAAAATACTACACAACAGATCAGCTGCTCTTTCTCTTGGATCTACACTGTCCAACCCGGCTTTTGTAAGGTGTTTGTTTGTTTTTAAAGACAACTGCTTCTTAGACACACAGTGTAGAATATTGCTTGTACTTAGCCAAATTTCATTTTAATTTTAATTTACTCATTTTTCACTTTTTTTATGAGTGACCTATGGCACTCATACTATAGACTATAGGAATAAAAGTGCTTTCCTGTTAATAATGTTGTTGAAGTGTATTTTTTAAAAAAATGTGCATGTATCTCTCTTTCTCTATACATCCAAAATGGCCACTTATAAACCGTAACCCAAATGCACAAAGTGGACAGAGGACTTATTTCCTAATAATTATTTACCTTTATGTCGAGTCCAGGAAAAAAAATCACTGAAAGATGTAGAATCCCAGGTTGATCATCACCAAAGACAACCCAAGACCTTTATTTACAATTACTATAAGACATATTTCTCTAGCTGTATAGGTTTGGCTCATCCTCTTTAGGAGCTGACCCCTGTCTTCTGGCCAGCCTCCCTATCACACTCTGTTGTGTCCTTTGCCTTAGCGCTGGTATTCCTCATTTTGTTTCCAGTCCAAATTTAATCTCTCTTGATCATAACCTGTCATGATTCATGCTCTGCTTTGCCCAGCTCTCTACTAGGGGAAAGCACTTGAGTTTCGCCTCTTATATCTGCAAATGACTCAGATTTAATTAAAACCTTTGATATAGCCTGATTTATTATTCTTTGTTTCTTTATTATTAATACAAGCATTTGCTCTACACCTTGGATTTTCCAGCATCTTTCTGATCTATCTTTGGACCTTGATTCTCACCGTTCTTATAATAAAATCTGACAATCTTCCATTCCAAATGTTGGTAAACTTCTTGATGCACCACTTTTGGCAAGCCATTTGTACTTTTCCTTCACAGCATGGAACAGTTTTAGTCAATATTTTAAATATTTCTGTTGAAAATCATTTGGATTTTAAACATGACATGGTGGCAAACCCTTTATTCACATTGTTTTCGGCTGTTATGAAATGGGCAGTGCTATTGCTTAATTTAATAGGAAAAGGACGAATTCTGAGCATGTCTCCTACTTTCCCATCAACAATAAACAATGCCATTTAGCTTTTCCTACTTCTTTCTCATTTTTGTTACAAGAGTCTGACACGCATGCGCAGCATTCAGATTAATGCAACCGACCATTACAGATCTAAGAGCCGTTATGGTGTAACAAGTGAGTAAACTAAAAACTAAGACAGATTTATACAAAGACCACAGTAGCACCCTGGGAGTCGTTACGGTCCATCAGGCCAAAAATCCGCTTTTTAAAGAGCACCTAAATATGTGTATAACCAACAGGCCTCAGGTCTCCAGAGAAACTAGCACAGCCATTTTCAAAAGAAGAACATAAAGCTAGTGGGAGGATGGGGTGGGGGAGTTCAAAGTAAGACACATCATCAATGGTTTAAACACCTCAACAGTATCTTTGTGATTTCAAACTGTGTATAATCAAAGCAGCAGAAAAACAGTAGTTTTAATACACTTCTGCTGTATTTGCACAATTTTAGGCATTGCAAATGCATCCTGTTCTAATCTTGTGAAATCTACAGGACTGGGGGAAAAAACCACAAGACAATAGACTTCCAAACCAGAACATAAAGCACATATTTAAATAGAAAGAGGGGTCATAATGATAAAACACTAGTCATGAATATCAGGCTCTGCGGCAATATTTTTTTTAACTCTGTATGCCATTTCTTTCCTAAGAGAAAAGTTAGGAATGTAAGCTAAACTTTTGCTTTCTTTGCCTTTGGTGTGCTGCCCCATAAAGGAAAAATCAATGCTTTTCTGACATAAAACATCCAACTCAACGGCCAAGTGCAATATTCTAAAGGAAAACCACTATTAATTATTCTCCTACTTACTGTTTATTTCAGGGCCTCCTCTTTTTTTAAAAAAAAGCAGTACAGTATTTGTTCCGATGGCAAACCTGCAGAAGAACCCCTCTCTGCCTCCGTATGACCCAAGATAACAGTAATGTTGAAAGAATGGCTTCACTTGTCAGAGATTATCCAAGGACTCTCGGCAGCCTACACTTCTCTTTACTAGAGCCAAAAAGGCCTAATAAATGCGGACACTCAGCATGACACATCAAGAACTTTAAGCCCCCAACACTGACTAAGAAGAAAGTCTCCCAAATTTACCAAAATTATCTGCAACACAAAGGAGAAGAGAAGGAATTAATCAAAGTCTCTCCCTTAATGCAATGCTTGACTGAACTATCCCAATCCCTTTTCAAATGGGATAACCAAGTGGCAAGTGACCTCCATGACACATCTCAGAGAGGTACACAAGTACCACTTGTTCAATTTTTTTCCTTTTATGACCTCATTAGAAAGGATTTTGAAGATTGTTCCTGAATATTAGGCAAAGTGTCTCAACACTACATCTCTGAGATTCTTACATTTCTTGCATTTTTTTTCTCTAATGGTGGCTTTTGAATGACATGTTTGGAAAGCACACAGACTTCAGGAGAAACAATCTATCAAGCAAAACTGAATTGCTTAAAAGCTCTCTCTTTAAAAAACAAAACAAAAAACCAACACCGAAATAGAGAGCCTTGTGAAATGTCCAGGCAGCTCCTTTTTTCTTCTTCGTCAAATCCAACTCATGAGTCCATCTTTCTCTTCATCGCTCTTCCTGTTAATAGTCTCCATTAATTAGAGCTGGCGGCAGTTTTCACTTCCTTATCAGGAATGGTACAGAGGCTGCCAAATCATCTAGTGTGAAAATATCTCATTGCCAGTAATGTGGTGGTTTGTCCCCCCTCCTCCCAAGTGTTTGTTGATTCCATGCTTGGATTTAATTTGGAGGATTATATTTTATAATCAGAAACAAACAAACAGATTTATAACCAAAGACAGAAAAGGCATATCAGAAAAGGGGGGGAGGGGGGGCAGCCTAGCAAGGCAACTAAACACACCATTTTTATTGACTTCTTAAAAACCAAATAACCTGGCATATTAGTGTGTGCATTCTGCAACAGACATTCAGCCCCATTGTACTACTTAGAAAAGAATAAAAGGAAACCCTACTGTTTGAAATCCAGCGGAACATCCCCACAACAGAGCACAACTGTTCCCTCATGCATGAATGGGAAGGAGATGAAAGAAAAGATGGACTTCTGAGGTGCAGCAAAAAACAAAGACAACAAAAGTGCTGATCATGAGGGAATGACACAACTCATTGCAGCAAAAAGGATAAGAGAAAAGAGCTCAGACAATAGTGTAGACAGCTAAGTGACATGTAGAAGAATTGAAAAATCTACAGAAGTGCCTTTTCTCTCCACACTTGACAAGAAACAATTAAATGTTGGTACATCTGTCATAAAAAGGATAATTTAAACCTGTTACCATCATTACGGACGGCAACTTAACTACCAAACTGTAACTGTCCAATTAAATGTTGCCCCCTCTGTTATCTACACCACTTGCTATAATGAAAAGCCTTAATTCCTCTGATAATTTGCCATGTCTGAATCTGTTATAAATTATATACTTGAACAGGCACATTCTAGAAGGTAGGAGTACGTGTGTGTCCAGACACAGACACACACAAACAGGACAGAAGGACAAACAAGCAACTAAATGGGCGTGCTCCCAACACACAAGTTGCTTTCAGGAAAATAACTAAGGTTGTCAACAAAGCGCCCAAGAAGAGGATAATCACCCAAAAACTCATTAGACGATGTTTTCCCAGCCAGATGTCCACCAGCCTGAGAAAACAATGGTGCTCTAAACTAATCTACTGACTGTTGCTACTTGCTTGTGAACATGCAGCAGCCAACAGAACTGAAGAGCAGTTATTGACCCTGTCAGGATACCTGATTAATGGATAAACGCTGTAATTGATTAGCAGAGAAGTGTGAATTAAAACTGAGAGTACAGCATCAATAATGAATCTCTGACAAAAGGTAGCTGACATAAAATGTAAAACGATTGCCTGCAGCTATATCTTATCAAAGACTTGCTTTCTTAAAAACAGAAGAAGAAAAAAGTTTAGCCCAGGGTCCCGTCCTATGCAGTTCTTTAGCCTTTTCTCTTGGTAATCATGCTCTGTATTAAACCACCAGCAAAAATGTTATGGGAAGGGCTCATCAATCCACCTTCATACTTCAAGCTATGCAAGGCCATTAAATGACTCCATTATCCTTTCACTTCTTTATCCCTTCAAAGATTTCTTAGACTTCCTTTATTTGTTCACTCTGAAATTCCTGCCATTATGTTTGCTGAGAGCCATAAATTTCCCTTGCACCCAATGCCCCTTTCTACCAGTTGTTGCAGCCCTACCATATCAATCAGGCCTGAACAGTTACTGTGACCCACCAAGCCAAATGCAAGCTAGCAGTCCTGTATAGACAGGTGCTCCCCCAGGACTCAGTGAACCTTCCTGGTTTTGCTCTCAGCCTCAGACTATTAGGATGGAGTGAGCAGAGGTAGGGTAGAAAGGTGCAGTGGTTAAAGAGCTAGCCCAAGACTCAGTCTGTCAAATCCTTGCTCAGTCAACCCAGGATTGCTGAGTGACCTTGGGATGCTCCCAGGTCACTTCCTGTCAGCCTAATTTTCTGTTTTAAGGGGGGGCTGGGGGGCTGGGTGTCATGTTCACCTGCCTAAGCTGCTCAGAAGAAGGGCATGATATAAAAATATCATAAATAAAAAAATAAGCAAATGGGTTGGCAAGGAGATCAAAAGAGATCTCCACAAGGAGATCAAAAGAGTTTGATGCCTGTGATACTTTCAGTAAAGTTACTTTTCTGAACTATAACTCCCAGAATTCATGAGTTCTGGGTGTTGTAGCCAAAAACAAAAAACAAACAAAAAACCTTCCCCAAGCCCACCATTAAACAGAGGAAAACAAGGCTGAAACACTTTTAATCTTCCAGAACAGAATGCATGTGCACAGTCAACAAAATCATGCTGCAACTTATGATTAAGTAGACCACTTCCAGTTAAGTGGGGGTAGGGAATTCACATATTTGTGAATGCGTCCACATAGTACCAACCTTGCCATGGATTTCTGCACACAGCATGTAAAGGAAAAGGTTTCTAGTTTTCTGTATAATGGATCGCTCAAATTATGCAAACCCCTACTCCCGTTTTCATCCCAATTGTAGGCTATCATGGAGCAGTTCAAGAGCTGTACCAAAAATATTCTACTGATTATAGAGCTCAGCTCCTATATTTCCCATGTATCAATAAGTGAAACTGAACAAGTATAATATTGTAATATTTATTCAGGCTGAATAAATATTAAAAGTACCACAAGATCCAGGTCTATAGAGCCTGTGTCCTGAGTACACTCCGGTACTGCAGTGAGTCCTGGACCCTTTGTGCATGGCAGGAGAGGAAGCTGAACACGTTTCATATGCGTTGTCTCCGACGCATTTTTGGTATCAACTGGCAGGACGAAGTTCCAAATAGAGTAGTCCTAGAACGAGCTGGAATTTTTAGCATGTATACATTACTGAAACAGCGACGTCTACGTTTGCTCGGGCATGTCGTGAGAATGGCTGACGGTCGGATTCCAAAAGATCTTAGACTTCCTTTATTTGTTCACTCTGAAATTCCTGCCATTATGCTTGCTGAGAGTCATAAACTTCCCTTGCACCCAGTGCCCCTTTCTACCAGTTGTTGCAGCCCTACTATATCAATCAGGCCTGAACAGTTACTGTGACCCATACTGTGACTGTATGGAGAATTAGTGCAGGGAAAGCACCCCAGAGGGAGACCACAGCTGCGACACAAGGATATCTGCAAGCGGAATCTGAAGGCCTTAGGAATGGACCTCAAAAGATGGGAAACGTTGACATCTGAGCATTCAGCCTGGAGGCAGGCGGTGCAGCACGGCCTCTCCCAATTTGAAGAGACACTTGTTCAGCAGGCCGAGGCAAAGAGGCAGTCCCGAAACCAGCAAAATCAGGGAGCTGGACAGGGGACAGATTGCATTTGTCTTCAGTGTGGAAGGGATTGTCACTCTCGAATTGGCCTTCTCAGCCAGTCTTGCCAAGGTACACAAAGTCATGAACAACCTCCAATTCTTGTGTGGAGATGGTAATAGAGGGAGGTGAGTCAACGCCCTGGCCCATGACTTGTGTTTTCTTCAGGCTGATTGTTAATCCAAAGTCTTGGCAGGCCTTGCTAAAACGATTCATGAGTTGTTGGAGGTCTTCAGCAGAATGGGCAACAACAGCTGCATCATCAGCGAAGAGGAAGTCCCGCATGCATTTCAGCTGGACTTTGGTCTTCGCTCTCAATCTAGAGAGATTAAAGAGCTTTCCATCTGATCTAGTCCGGAGATACAGTGGTGCCTCGCTAGACGATGTTAATCCGTTCCACGAGGATCGCTGTCTAGCGAAAACATCGTCTAGCGAAGCACGTTTTCCCATTGGAATGCATTGAAATCGCTTCAATGCGTTCCAAGGGAAAAGGCACTCGTCTTGCGAAATTTCCCATAGGGAAACCTCGTCTAGCGAGTGAGGGTCCCCATAGGAATGCACTGACAGCTGCACTGACAGCTTTTGACCACTAGTCGGCGCACTCCTATGGGGAAACCTCATCGTCTAGCGAAATTCCCCATAGGGAAACATCGTTTTGCGAAGCGCAGTAGCGCTCGCAAAAAGGCATCGTCTAGCGATTTCCTCGCCCTGCGAGGCAATCGTCTAGCGAGGCACCACTGTAGATACCTTCTGTTGCAGTTCCAAAGGCGTGCTTCAGCATGACAGCAAAAAAGATCCCAAACAGGGTTGGCGCGAGGACACAGCCCTGTTTCACTCCGCTTCGGATGTCAAAGGGATCTGATGTTGAGCCATCAAAAACTACAGTGCCCTTCATTTCCTCATGAAAGGACCTGATGATGTTAAGGAGTCGAGGTGGACATCCAATCTTGGGAAGTATTTTAAAAAGGCCGCCCCTGCTAACCAAATCAAAGGCCTTTGTAAGATCTATGAAGGCCACAAAGAGTGGCTGTCGTTGTTCCCTACATTTCTCCTGCAACTGTCTGAGAAAAAATACCATGTCAGTGGTAGATCTATTAGCTCGAAATCCACACGGTGATTCTGGATAGACTCTGTTTGAAAGCACCTGGAGTCTCTTCAGCACAACATGGGCAAGCAGCTTCCCTACAACGCTGAGAAGAGAGATGCCACGGTAGTTACTGCAGTCGCCCCTGTCCCCTTTGTTCTTATACAATGTGACGATGTTTGCATCCTTCATGTTCTGTGGTACTCCACCTTCCCTCCAGCAAAGACAAAAGATTTCATACAGCTCGGTGGTGATTATCTCTTTACTTCAGCACTTCAGCAGGGATGTTATCCTTCCCAGGATAACTCATCCCTTGAAGATGATACGGTAATTACAACAGGTCTAGAACACGGCAGCCCGGTTAATATAAAGGGCTAGGAAATTTGATCAGATTTAAGGTGTTGGTTATGACCTATAAAGCCCTAAACAGTTTATGACCTCATTACCTACTGGAGTGCCTCTCCCCAAGGGTATCTACCCCTCTAACCTGTTCTTCTTAGGCTGCACTATTGAGGGTACCTACCCTAAAAATGGATTCTGCGCAATGGAGATAAATGTCAAATCTTGCATTTAGAATGAGAGAAACCTCTCTTGCTGGAACCAGGTTCCTTTTTAAAATATTTATTGAAATAGTCACATACCATGAGTCCTATGACAGAACAGAGCTAGATAGAACCAGGAAGTACAAAAGAAGGCACTAACAATTAAGTTATGAGATTCTGGTTCTTATCTGTTTCCAGCATTTGTAGTTAAAGATGGGATGCTATTTGGCAATGAGACTCTGTTCACCTTGACTGTAATGTACTGGCCTAACAACTCAGCAACATCTTGCATTTCAAAGCAGAAGGGTGAAAACATTCCAAAAAGCACAACCTGTTAAGGAAGATCATCAAGGAGGTGACATGTCCTGTGGCTCTTCAAGCCGCTCAGCTAAAGAATGAACTTTGCCTTCTGTAACAGTGCTGGAAAGGACAAAAGAGACTCATCTATGGATATTCAAGACAACAGCTTATTAACTAACTCTTTCCTATCATCAGTTTGCAGAATGCAGAGCTACATCTAAAAATATTTATGTAGAAAAGATGTTTAGAAGAGGTTCAATCTATCACATATCGTATATTAATCATGCAATTTAATGCATTTTTAAAAGTTTAGTCTTCACTAAATATTGATTAAGCACATGCTCTTAATACTCAAAATATTGAGTATATTGTCCTGTCATATTGTTCTATAATCACAAGACATTACTTAAATGTCCAGCACCACTATTGGTAGATCCAACTAGTAACTGCATAAAACTCCAAGTCTTGCTCCTTTTAAAATTATGCAGCAAACAAAAATAAAGGGTTGAAGTAACTGGCAGACAGAAAAATACTGTAGCATAGCAAGATGAATTCCTGTGATTATCTTAAATAGACATTAATAAAGAGTTCCTGAACATGATCACAGCCTTAATGGTAGGTTTCCTCCTCATTTTTATAGCCATTAAATATATAGTAGCTCCTGAATTATACAACAAAAATGAGGTATTCATGGCACATAGATTCAGTTTAAATCTTTACACAAGAACACCACAATGACCATCTCGTGGCATTGCAGTTATGTTATTTGCTAGTTGCCATGATACGAAGAACCTCCATGACACAAGTAACAAAGGAATGCCTGCAGTACTATAGAATTACAGACATGTGGTGTCTGCATTTGAAGTGTCACTGAACAGTTCAGCTCAAAATCAACATCTAGTGATATAACCAAACAACATATTAAAGTTGTTAAATTCACTAGTTCTACAAGCTTCAAACTGCAAGAAAAAAATCAGCATTTCTTACATGAACACAACTTAGAAATGGAACAATTGTTGTTATTCAGCTCCACAGTGTTAACTCAGAAACCAAATTATATAATGCCATGCGTGCAATTTGAGATTGGCTCTCTCACATTTTTATCTTGCTTTTCCGTTTTAGAGCTCATAATGGCATGCACAGAGTTTATTGTAGCATAACTTTGACCCCCAGTAATAATTACAAGGCCAAGATGTGAAATGAAGTGAAAGAATTCTAAGTACAACTACTTGGGCTGCTTCCAGAGAGGTACCAACAATTGCCCTACTGCTGTAAACTACAAGCGGAATGACAATGGACTCTCCACCATTGAATACCATGCCTTTTCTGCATCCTCATCCCACAATTTTCTGTCCACACCAGCATCTTCTTTTTTAAGGGGTTCTGTTGGAGCAGTGATTTATCAGGTCGCTGAATCTCTCAGAGCTGAAGACACATTCGCTATGCTCTTTGCATTGAGTGCCATATTTATTCATCTTCTTGTTAGTCGATTTTTAAAGTAGCACCAAAACACCTCTCCAGCTACTTTTTTTTAAAAGTTACAGTATTAGCAAAATCCTGCTGAAACCAAAGAACATGATAGTGTTATAAATACTGTGAGGGTGGGTTCTTTCATCACAATTTTGGATATGTACTTGATGGTGATGACCAGAAAGGTGTTATTATTTTAATTAAAACCTTAAAATCATCAGGAGTACTTCACTGTGTCCCCATTAAACACACATACAAACACACAGAGGTTGCTGCAGTTTAACACCTTGCCAAAAGAGACAAATGGACTTTGCTCCTAGACCCGAGCCTTCCACAACCTGGTACTCTCCAGATGTTTTGCACTACAACTCCCTTAAGACCCAGCTGCCATGACTAAGGGTCTAGGGTGGTCTGAATCATCATTCAGAACATGTGGGAGTTGCCACATTCAACTGGGCTGGGGAAAGAATCCAGAGAGATAAATGGGATATAATTCAGTGGGGTTTAAGCACAATTAAGTAAAGCTATTTTTTTTCAAGACTGCACCCAGATCAATTCTGTGGTTTGTACATCCAGAGGACTGACTCTGGGCAGTGGTGGTTGGTCCATCCAAGCCAGCAGGTCAGTATTCTGCCTGGGATCTTCTCCTGAGAAACTTTCACTCTCACACTCCCTGTGTTTGTGTGGTGGGGGGAGGAGAAGACAAAGGGAGCAGTAGGCTCCATCCACAAATGGCTGCTATGCTTTTCATCCCACAAACTATAATGAGGACCAGGTGCAACTGACACTGTGTGAAAATAGTAGCCAATGAAGCAACTTACATTCTTCTTGTAACTGGCTCTGGTCAACAGACTGGTTGCAGCATTTTGGACACAGTGAAATTACCATAAACTTTCTAAATGCTGTACTCCACAAAACAAATTGTTATGTTGCTAATGTGCCATCAAGTCAGAACCAACTTATTGCAACCCTAATAGGCTTTTAGCCAGTATGGAGTGGTGGATAAACTGATGGGACTATGTCTCAAGAGACCTGGGTTCTAATCCCACTTAGTCATGGAAATTCTCTGCGAGGACAGGTGGAACTAGTAAAACCATTCCTTAAGTATCTCACTTAAGGTTGCTATAAGTCAATTCCAACTTCACGGCACATAACACACATACAGTGCGTTCAAAATAAATGCAATATTTAAGGAGTAGTTGTACCACTTCCAGTCCCCTCCCCATGAGTTTCCATTATTTGAAGCCAGGTCTCCTCAGTCGTAGTCCATCACTCTAACCACTACACCACACTGGGTACAGAACATATTACAGTATTCCAAATAAGATGTAACTAAGCACCCTCTCCCGTGCTCATCCCACCAGGAAGACTGGAGTCACTGAAAAACACTGACTCCAAATCTAATCTCACAGAAGGGGCTTAAATGGATAACATTGGCCATGACACCAAAAGCTTTTGAGAGTCTCACTGAATAGAGACATACTCCTCCTCCTAAAAGAAAAAGCAGAAAAATAAAGTAGAGGGAAAGAAATGAGAAACCAGACGACCAGAGAGAAGAACCTTATAATAGTCAAGAATGGAAATAATGGGCAAACAAAATTTGCACAGTCAGGAAAAGAACTTCAAGAGATTGAGAGGCTACGAACTTGAAGAAGCCAACAATTGCCTGTTCAGGAATTTATAATTACTATGAAGACACTGAGCAGCAGGATCATATCCAGTAGATAAGGGGCAGTACTCAACATTACAGAGATATGGACCTGTCACCAAAAACTGCATCACTGCAATGATCCCTAAAATTCATGCAGCATTGTGACATCACAACATTCGTGCCTTTGTGTGACCCACATCATTGTGTGGTTCTTGGACAGGGAAAGATCATGGGTTGTTGAAGAGGGCAACACCTGACAGGGCACAAACAAGCACCTCCTCTAAATATAGCGTGAAATACCAGAAACAAAGCAAAATAAAACAAAACAAGCAGTTTGCAAGAGGTATTGTTTGTTTACAGGGCAGAAAGATCAAATTGCAGCTAAACTCAATCCCAAGGCCCATTGTAGTGTAGTGCATAGGGCAGTGTAGGCGAACCTATGGCACGCGTGCCCCAGGTGGCACGCGAAGCCCTTTCTTATGGTACGCCACTGTTGGCCCACCCACCCTGCCTTGTGAAGGGAAACCTTATGAGCCGGCAGCTGGGATTCCCTCTTCCGCAGCCACTTCCTGGTCCTCTGGGTCCGTCGCTATGATTCCCCCTTAAACTTCCTGTTCCTGGTCCTCTGGGTCCATCCCTATGATTCCCCCTGAAACCGCCACTTCCGGTTCCGGACTTCCGGGCGGCACGGCAGCCACTGGTTTCTTCCCCCCCCCCCCTCATTTTGGGCACGCGAGCCCAAAAAGGTTTGCCTCCACTGGCATAGGGTGACACACTAAAACTTGGGGAGACTTGGTTTCAATTCCCTTTTCAGCCAAGAAAACTCACTGTCTGAAATCCTGTTGACGTTGGCGTAATGTAAAGTTATGCCTGTAGAACTCTACAGAGTGTCACACCCAGGCAGTCTGCATTGTGCAATATGATTGCACAATTGATCATGCAGTTCACAACATGACTATTGCAAAGCACATCTGCTCAAGTCCTTCATGTATATCACTTATGTCCCACAACAATTTTCCCTACTGGTTACATAACATGGAGCTGCACAAGAGCATTTTAGCCCCTAGGATGGCAATGATAAAACCACTCCTTAAATATCTCACATACCTTGAAAACCTTATTAGGGTGGCCATGAAATCAGAAGTGACTTGATGGCACATAACAACAGCAATGTCTGTCTACATTTTGGAAAGAAGCAGAAGCAGGAAACCAGGATAACTAAAATACCAGTCTAAAGAAAGCTTTCTTAGAACTCAACATTGTTTAAGTCTTAAATATATTTCTGCCATAATGGACCCTGAGTACTATTTCTGAGTAGATATGCATAGACTTGTATGGTAATCCTCCTCATCCTTTCTGAAAAAGTGAGGAAATGTTTCTTAAAGTAAAATGACACATACTATCCCTTTAGAATATATTATATATTCAATAGTTTGAAAATAAGGAGTTATATTAATCCCAAAGAAGCAGTTTAAAACTAAATCATTCTTTTTGGGGAAGAGGAATTTCCAACAGCTTTGATGGATTCAGGAAAATGCCCACTTAAACATTTTTTTTACTATTTTGCTAGTAACTGAAAATTCAGCATGAACTCCAGAACAATTTTTAAAGCTATTATCTCATGTAGCCATTGTTATGAAACAGAAATGAAATATAGACTTTTTGGCAGCTGAACTCAGAGCAAAAATACATGTGTAACTCCTGCTGAGTGGTGCTGTCTTGGGTCGTGGCAAATTTCACAAGGTTCTTTCTATCTCCCAAACCCTTACTTTTTCTCTGTAATAACTACACCCTTGGATGAAAAAAAAAAAGTCCAGAATTCTACTGTCAAGCAAGGATAAATTGCTATGCCTAAAAGATACATATGAGTTTAAAATCCTTCAGCAGTAGGAGGGTCTGACATAAAATCTTTGCCTGAAATGTTTTGGTTTATTTCCATTGACACAGCTGTTCTGGACCCACTTCCAAAAGCTATGTTTTTTGGCAACTGCCATTCCACTCCGCAGAAGTGGCCAATTCCTTCATTTGGTTTGACCCTAAATCTGAGTGCTTGGAAGGAGGGGGTCTACACGCCTGTCAAAGCCATGATCTCATTCTGAATCAACGAGAAAGAAGAGGCATCAACCCAGTTGCTCTCAAGCATCTTCAACCAGCTCCCTGGTTGTGCAGTTAAGTGCCATGAAACAGCCTGTGAGACAACCAAATGTAAGTGGTGTACGTTTTACAGTGGGTAAGGCTGAACCCAAATCAAAACTCATTATAAGGCTCACTTTGTGGCAACAATGGCAGCAGAGCATGACTATGTCTCTGCTACTGTTGCATCTTTGCATGGGCATCTCAAAAAGCTTTTCCGAGTGATTAACACACACACACACATATATATTACTGGTAAAACCCAGAAGTGGTGTATTGGAAGTCCTACTGTGATACATTTGCAAGGTAATCTGAGAACAAATTCATTCCTTTCTGACTTTAATGCCAGTATCTTGACTATTGGCACTAAGATCAGAGAGGAGTTATCTTATTCTCAGATGCCTTGCAAGACTGCCACAGTAGGCTTTCCAATACACCAGGCAGCCCTAACTTTCTTATATAGGGACTGTGTAATCTTGTTAACACATACCCTACCCCACAATGACAAAAGCCCTCATGCCATACACATCTCTGGGCATAACCTCTGCCCTGGTCAAAGAGGGCCCTTTCAATATTCTTCCTCACAGTAATTGGGATTGCAAACTGCAGAGGAGCACTGGGTGCTATTCTGTACCATTCTTCTCTATATTACAGAATTTCCTATGGAGGAATCCAGAGCACTATCTGCTCCAACAGTATGAGATCAGATGAAGCTGATTATGCATAGGGATGTAAAGAAAGTGATTGAAGGGTCTGGGTATCCAACTACATTTATGACATTATCCTGTATGGTTAGTAGTGATATCTAACCAGAGGAGGATGAACTGATTGACTGGATGCTCATGGTGCATGATTAACATCTGCCACAGAGATATACCTAATGTCCGCCTAATTTCCTCAGACCCCTGAGGAAGTGGACTTGTCCACGAAAGCTCACATTAAAATATAGCATTTATTCTTTAAGGTGCCACAATGTTTTTGTCTTCTTTATTTTTCTATTAAATAGCACTGGTTACCCAAATAGATAACCTCTGTCAGGAGAGAGGCAGAAAAGTTTGATACCAGTGGTTCCCCTTGACCTCTCAGTGACATCTAATACCATTGGTCAAAGTATTGTGTTGGAAACTGAGGCGTATATATTTCTATCTATATAGCAAATGTGAGGATTAGCAGTTCCAAATGTCAGATTATATTATGAGGAGGCACAGGTAAGTTGACTAATGCAAGACTGGTAACACTTCAGCCCTATTTATACATTCAAAATTCAAAGCATGGCCACATGTTCTGACCTTTCCAACAGTCCTGTACTCGGGGGAAAAGTTCTAACAAGAGACTGTAGAAGTGCTCCTCTGAGCACAAGCTGTCCTTGTGATAGGGAGAACTGGGAGGAAATGTTGGTGCTGGTTAGAATTGTGAACATCTGCATAGTGCTGTATTTTAAATTACAATAGATGTATACTCTAAAAGTGACCCAAAATTGTCCCCATTATTGTCTACAAGAAGGAATGGTTTAATATAGAATGGAAATCTTTCAAGAAATAGAGATAAATAAAGTGGATAATTTTTTGTACGGCAATGTGAAAAATTCTATGCAGAGTATGGATCCATTTGTAACAGATGGATGGGTTCCCCATCAGATCTAATGCTTCTAAATTGCCATTCTAAGGTTATAGAACTGCCAGAAAGCTCAGTGGTTTAGGTATCTGGATGCAGAGTCAGAGGTTGGGAGTTCAATTCCCCACCGTGGTCGCAGTCACAATGGCCATAAGAACCAAACTTATATCGATTTTAATGTTATTTAAATCAATTTATACATTCCCAGACACACAATGCAAGGGTAAACTCGATTTATTTGGGTTGCAAAGTGAGATTTTTTCAATCGGCCAGCAGGGGCTTTTTAATATACCTTGGGTCTAAATTGATTCAACTGAATTTGGCTTGGCGATTGTAAATGGTGCTGTTTAAATTTGTGCCTATGTGAATTTTGGGTGAAATGGGTTTTTCTTCTCCAGTTTTAAAAAATTATTTATTACAATGATTAGTGATGGATTGTTTACTGCACTGTTATTGACACTTGTCCTCTATGATGCCTCCCCTCCCTTTTTTTCTAGCCAGTATCAGCGGCTAGCCTGAACAGCTGCTGGCTGAATGCAGGAGAAAAAAGAGCCAGGCAGTGAATTAATGAAGGGGTGGGTTTTTAAAATGAGCTTTGTGGTGCAGTGGTTAAACTGCTGTACTGTAGCCAAAACTGTGCTCACAACCTGGGGTTCAATCCCAGGTAACCGGTCAGTAAAATGAGTGCCTAGCTCACTGGGTGGGGGGGCAATGTGTAGCCTGCATAATTAACTTGTAAACTGTCCAGAAAGTGCTTAAAGTGCTATGGGGCAGTATATAAGCAGCATGCTTTGCTTAAAAAGAAAGATAAATCTCTGGGCAGGCAAGCCTCTTGTCACTTCAAGGGATCCCTCCTCTGCTTGTTCTCCCTCCTGATCACTGGCTCTCTACCCCCTCTGATATCTGGCTGCTCCATATCACCCTAAGCTCCCTCCCAGCCCCCAATTTCAGAGCTGATCTCCTTTAAGGCAGGCATTGGAGGTAGAGCCAAAGGCAAGAGAGCCAGGCACCAATTGACTGGCCCACCCTCAGTGCAACTTCACCAGCTGGGCTGAAGTGGGGCAGAGACTGTGGGCGCCCAATTAGTGTAGGGAAGGAGCAACCAGAGGGGAAGGGGATGGGAAGAGTTGCAATCCAGGCGCAGGGCAGCAGGGTGAAAGGGAGGCATAAGCAAATTGAGGAAAGTGAAGCAGGGGTTGGCGAGGCACAAGAAGGTGAACTGACAGCCAAGAATTACCAGAAATACATCTAATTAATTTAAGCCAAAGTGACTGCATGTACCAATTTAAATACCATGTTAACTGAAATGATATATAAAAAAAGTCAGAACAGGAATCGATGCAAACTGGCAGTGTGACTGAGCCCTGTGCCTCCTTGACAGGGGCTGGACTCAGTGATCCACAGGGTCCTTTCCAGCTTTGCAGTTCTCAGGTGGTGGCGAATATTATTTAAGGAGTGGTTTTTTTAAAAAAAATAAACAAGGTCCTCTTTCGTGCTTAGGGATCACAAAGGGATGTTGGCTTTTATGCTTTAAAATGCAGTTTCAGCAAAAGGAGGCAGCCACATGTTTCATTGCTAAAAGTGGGTGGGGGGACACTTCCAGACAAGGTCTTTGCTGTGTAGTCACCCTACCTCGTTCATAACAGAGCATTCCAGATTTCATTGTCCTTTGTTTAAAACTGTCCTATGTTTTTTCTGATGCTTCTTCCACACAAAATCCATTTCTTTACACAAAGTCTATTATGGAGAGAAAGAATAGCCGCAAAACACTTTTTAACAGATAGCAATATGAGTTGTACATCTGGAAGCACACCTCGAACATAAATGCTGCTATGCAGAACTTTATGTTTGACTAGAGCTGTGATCCTGGAAGACTGACATTGCCTTCTTGTCCCTGCTCTAGAGGTTAATAACTGCTGTGTTGAGGGGAGGGATTTTGACTGGGATAAAAGGATAAAAACAACATTCAACAGCACTGCTCTCCAAAAGGAAACTGGAGCCTCCATAGCTGCTTTGAAGTTAAAAATCAAAGAAGAAAAACATAAAATGAACCATTTTGGGGAAGTGTGATCACAGTTCTTGTGTCTATTTTGGTTCCCAGTAGACGGCTACTCATCATGAAAGGTTAAGAAAAGTGGCACTAGCTAAAATTCAGAACTAAGTGACCATACTTACGACTCCTTTACTTTCCCTCTTCAAAAACTGGACACATAACCATTAAGGCATTTAAGTTGAATGAACAATGTATTTTAAAAAAACCCTACAACCAAAAATCCCGTCTTTCTATTGTTGCAAAAATATTATACTCCATGTATGTTTTCTTCTCTCCTTGTATCAAAAATGACCCCTGTTGGTTTAAGACTGAATATTTTCTCCTTCCTTTAAATCCAGGCATAGGGAATCAATTAAGTTACAAGAACACAGAATCTTTCGGCAGAACTACAGCTTGATTTCTTCTCTTCCAGAAAGTATATTGATAGTTGTATATGAACAAAAATAAAGCGCATATATAATATTGTACTGTATTACATCTTCTGATGTAATTGCCACGTGTAGGAGTATGAAAAGTGGCAATGTGAAAGACTAGCTTTATTTTTCCAGTTTTATTTTTGCAGTTTACATTTTCTGTTTCTTTGAATCATAACATGCGATCTGATCATTGATACTGTACATGTTCCTAAAATCAGAAAGATAAACTGCTTGTTTTTAGTTAAATTTCTTGAATTGTTGAACAAATTATGTATTATTCTTTTTAATTGAATTAAACTTTAATAATTAAATCATCATCCAAGTTGCATCCTTTTCTGATTAAAAATCACAAGATGGTATCAAATGTACCCTAATTAATTAATTGCTTCATTTTTTTAATGTTTTCTTATAATTAAGTAAGACTTATAATTGACAAAACTACGACTACATCTTGATCTTTTAATATAAAAGATGAAAGCAAGTTGTATCCACACCAGTTGACCAAATAAGCTTGAGGGGAACCAAAACCATTTCTCTGTATACAGTACATCTGGTAATTGTTTAGCCTTGGTTTGCAACATGTTACAGTCAAAATTTTGAGACAACATAGCTGACATCATCTTGTCAATTCCCCAGCTTTTCCCAAAGCAAAGCAGAATTTAAGACATAACAAGATGGGTCAGTCCCAGCTACTGTGGAGTATGTGGAATCTGCCAGATCACAGCCTTTCCAAATAACATTCCCAAGTGCTACCTACGCAGATGTTTCAAAGACACTTGCTTTACTCCAGCAAACTATGCAATCCAGACCCAGCTCCTAGGTAGACATTTCAAGATTACTTTCCGCTATAGAAGGCAGGCTACTTCTCATATCAATAAATACAATTCTGTAAAAACTGCAAACAAGGGCAGAAGCATATTTTGGCTAACCCCCCCCCCCCCCATCGTTCCGCAAGACCTTTTTCTTCAGGTAAGTTTTCCTTCAATGACTGGCTGCCTGAGAGGGGTTTTAAATGGATGGTTGTACTTTACTGCTTTGAATGTGTTTTGGGTATTACTTTTGTGTACCGTTTTAAGGGTGGAATTTGATTTGATCTTTTTTTAGTATTTGTAGATTTACTGTTTTTAGCTTTAAATATTGTCTTTTAATGATGAAAGCTGCCTTGGGTCCTTTTAAAAATATTTTAAATAAATAAAAATAAAATAAAATTTAAAATATTGGTTGGCTAGCTCAGTGACTTAGGTTCCTGACTGTAGAGCCAGGGATCAGGAGTTAAATTCCCCACTCTGCCTTATAGAAGAGCCAACCTGTATGGCCTCAACCAAGCTGCATGGTCTCAGAGCATCCTCAGAGGAAGGGAAAGGTAAAACATTTCTGGGTACTCCGTACCTAAAAAACCATGGAATGTAATTCAAAACTGACCTGATGGCATGTAATCATTATTATTCGCATACATAAGAGCACATACAACATAATTACAGTTAACCTAGATGTGATATTTCATAAATTAAGAACAAAGAAACCAGCAATTAACTTGGCCCAAAAGATACATTTCAATCAAGAAAATACAGATGTACAGCAGCAGATTCTGTACATATACTGTCACTGTTATGAAATGGTTCATGCCATGTAGTCCCCCCCCCCCCCTTTATACTTACAGATCCTGGCCCCAAACAAGTGCCTTATTCAGGTTGTAATCCTTTCCTTGTCTACCTAAGCTTTTAGACTACAATTCACAGAGTCCTTTAGCCACTATGATTATGCTGGTTGGGGGAATGTAATCCAGCAAAGTAACTTGTCCATGCTCTGCTTGTTTTTAAACATGTTTAGGACTACATCATTAACATACTACAGGAGCAAAGGAGAAACTACATACAGAGTTAAATAACTATCTTTAAGTTATGCTCATCCTTTTAGAAATGCAAATAGTACCAACAAACCTTTGTCTTCTGCTATTAAATTTGAGTTTAACAACCTCCTATTGCTGTGATTTGCAGCAGAGGGAAGCTTAATATCTAGTTTGGACCTAAGAGATCAACAGCTGTGAATCAGAAAGTCCTTGGCACAAATCTCACCTCTGCTAATTAATTATTAATCACAGATTGGTCTTCTCCAATCTCATCTGCAACAGATGGATGAAAAGAAGAATGATCCTAGGGTGTCAGTGTACTACCAAGATTACAAAAAAATATCATCTATTACATATCCTGTAATTTGCTCAAGATGACAAAAAAGAGACTCTTCTCCTTTCCACTTTATTTTTACAACTGTGCGAGATAGGTCAGTGTGACATGAAATGACTGGCTCAGGGCTACACAGTGCGAGTTATCGGGACTGGCAATCAGATCTTCCCAAGCCCCACTCTACTGTTATAATCATTACATAACATTGGTCCTAACATATTAATTTTTGAACAAACTACAAAATTTATATGTATTGACATTATTTCAGACTAGACACTCGCTGAAATTCTGTTGCACCTAGAAAACCATGGAAATGTTTGTCATAACTCAAAATGGACTCAATGGCACATAATAATAATTATTATCCTACATAAACATGAAGCCAAGAACACATACAACATAATTACTGTAAATTTAGTTATAATATTTCATAAATTAAAAATAATTCATATACTGAAAGGTCCATGCAAAATGTAAAGCTGAGGAAGCAGGAGAAAAAATTGCAGTAGGGCAGAAGTAATACACACAAAGCACTTCCACAGGCATGTTGTATGAAAGTTGCTATGTGAATTGCTCAACTAATTGCGTAATCGTGAACCATGTAATCAGTTGTGCATCCCCAACATGAACTGTGCAACGGCAACATGGATTTTGCAACTGTTCCATGATGTCTGGATACAATGCCTGGCACACTTCCACAGGCATAACTTTATGTTTTGCCAACTTGAACAGGATTTCAACCAATGACTTGCAAAGCTGAACGAAGTACAAAAACATTTTTAAAGGAAACTGAGTCAGCTTGAATAATTTATTCTATCATTCATGTTCTCCAAATGGCATAACATACAAAGGCATTGCATTAATTAAAGACACGTATTGCTCCTGCAGCATGCCTGATCAAGACACAAGAACAGAGGCACTTAAAATGCCACTTTCAAAGACCATCAGGGTTATTTTCTGAGTGGCACGTTTCTAAACATTTCATCATTGATTTGAATACATGTCAACACATTCTGCTGGTGTGCTATAAAACGTGAACCTTGTCAACAGCAAAAAAAAAAAAAAAAGTAACACACTTGGGACATAGAGCTTTTGTGGCAACGCACTGTAGCAGTATAATTTTTTTTAAAAAATTATCATCTGTTTAGCTGCAAGCAGCAATTAATCTTCTCATACAATGTTTTAAATAACACCTACAGGAGCAAAAAAAACCCCACACACCATATCCAAGTGCTGTTTCATTTTACTTTCACTGCCTTTCAGACCTTGTTGATTTGAAATTTCTAAAATGCAACACGCAATAAATTTTGCAATTAGGTTGAAAACGTGAGCTAACAATATTTATTTCCCCTTTCCTCAGTTAATAAAATTACTTAACTCTAAACCTGCAAGTGAAAAGAAACCCTGGGAGTACTGCAATCCTCAGAGGATTAATTTCACTTCCATGAAATGACATTTTATTCCCAAATCATTTAACCTCTGACTTTTCATAACTAGACATACAACCCCTTGAACTATGATTTAGTGACTCAAAGGTGGTGTAGCAACCCTGTCATGCGTGGGAAATTAACAGCTTTCCCGAACCCCCAGTTGAGGATGAAGAGGTGATGCCTAAGGAAAAAAGTGTGCGTGAGGGGAAGAAAATCTGATATGCTACATCGAAAAATGAACATTTCTTTGAAGCATCAGTTAATGTAAAATGAATTTGCACATACTTATTGCTTATCCTTTTCTTCTCTTGGTCAATGAGCTGTCCTTTTCTGATTTGTTTTGCTAATGTTACCCTCTAAAATGTCATCTATAAGGATGGAACTATACAAATAATAAATAGTTCTATTCTTTTAGCTAAAACACTATTGAAAATACTATGCATCGAAGAGGAATTATGGAAGTGGTTTTCACAACTTTCTGGCTGGCTGTTTGCATGCATGAGCACATGACAAACTTAATAACCTACATATAGCATTGTACAAGCGTGCAGCAAACAGCTGGACTGATCACCTGTATCTCATCATGACACCATGGGATATAAGGTGGTATATAAAGATTAATAAATAGAAGTAATAAATAATGTAAGTTATATTGGCCAAGATCTGATACAATGTTGAGAGAGTTGAAGGTCCTGCCAATTAATTTATACAGGATGCTAGTCTTATGGAGGATGGTGACTGGAAGAGTAGTGGATTGTTCCAGTATCCACACAGCTGGTTGCAAATGCCTGGTTTCCTTTGTGGGCTAATCAATAGTAGTCTCATGCAGGGGAGCTGCACCATCCCGGCAAGCAGGCCTATGGAAAACTCCTTGCACTATGTATGAAGAAGTCCAACCACTCAGGGCAACCAAATGGTACAGAAGCATACTACCCCAGTTGGAACCTGGATGCTGTATTGAAGTTCCATCAAATTATTTTGGCATCAACATCTGAGAACCCCACAAGCATGTCTCTTTATTGCAGGCAGTTTTTTTTAAAAATACAATAACAATAAATTAAATAACTAACTACCATTGCCTGTGCTTCCAAAACATCCAAAATCTGCTACCTGTAGTGGCTTCCTCATACTTTCCAATGTAAGGGTTGGCAAAATAATCTACATTCATCACTTACTGCCACATAAATAACCATTGGAAGGCACAACCAACCCAATGTGAAATAAACATCCAAAGAAGTGAATAGATTGGAGCTTTCTTTTCTTTTCTTTTTCTGGGAGCAGATTAAGGATCATCTTTGCAGGATACAGACAGCTTGAGTAAAAGAATACACATTTCTAAAAAAACAATTCTAGCAACAGTTCAGCCATGCATCAGGATGGCAGTGCTTCCTTGTGCACTGAACAGTCATCCAGACGGAAACAGTGACACAATGGCTGAAATCCAATAGTTGGTTGCAACTAGAGTACACCCATTGAATCACTGCAGATTTGGCAAATCAACACATATGTAAGTTCCATTGATTCAATGAGCATACTCTAACTGTGACTTACTGGATTTCAGCTCAATGTCTTTCTGATAGCCATCTCTCCAGAAGCACCCATGGCTGTTCCTTCCATCAAAAACTAATATGACTTTCTGGTGCAATTCTGAAGACACTTGTTAAAAAGGAATCAGTAACTTTGCAATTCAAATAGGTTTCCTTATAATACATAAGCTGGGAACTCAAACACATATGGGAGTCCTCAGGACACAGGATGAACTACAAATGTGAACCCATTCTGAAAACACTCTGCTCCTTATTTTCCAAATCGACCAAGAATTTAATAGATTCTTTAACATTGCATTCTGCAATTAGGCCTGAGCTTTTGCACATAGATGGTCATTTCCCAGGAAATAATACTTTCATTAGCTCCCATGTTTACAGATTTTTAAAACAGTGGTGGGAAGAGAATACAATATAAAAGTGGGATAGAGGAATGACATGTGGATTCCACCACCACCATCTTATATAATCTATGAAAACCATGTCTGATATAATCTGATAATACAATTCATCTAATAACCACTTTCATTTTCCTGATTTGAAATAAATAAATAAATAAATAAATAAATAAATAAATAATAATAATAATAATAATAATAATAATAATAATAATAATAATAATAATAATAATAATAATAATAATAATAATAATAAAAAATCTGTATTGGGGAAAATAAATGGTGTTTACCAGCCTCTCTGGCTAGTGTGATTGCTGCTTGTCAAAGCTGATTCCCCACTCTGCTCTTGGACTACATATTCCTTGGGTACTCAAAGTGGAGATCAAAAAATTATCTAACCACCCTTTGGGTTTTAGAAGCTGGCATTAATTTTCTCAAGCTCCTGATCCCCACTGGCCTTGGATGCTGCCTGCTAACTCTGATATCTAAAATTTTATCTTTTGAAAGCTGAGGGAAGCATTTGGTGCTTCTCCCTATAAGTCTTCTCCCATTATGCTCCCCATTTCTTAGAGTGGGAGAGGGAGAGAGAGAAAGATATATTGGTCTTAGCCCAAACACACAAACATGCCTCCTCGGAACACAGTGATCACCTCCACTTTAAGAACTGATCTATTATTATAAAGAAAAGCAAAAGGTTTTCATGGAAAAAGTATGTTTTGAGGAGGAATTTAAGGGAAATAATGGAGGTGCTCACATGATGCATATCATTCTGGTAGACAGATTATCAAAGGTCACAGGAAGGAATGTGTCAAGGTCTAAGCACTGACAGAGAAGGAAAGGTAAAGTTATGGGAGTGGCTTTGAAGGTAAGAACAAAAGGCTTGTGCAGCACTGGGAAACAGACAGGAAGCCTCCGTAAGTGGAGTCACATGGTGATGACAATGGGATGGTTTAATAATTTCAGTAGCACAATGATTCATTGACTACGCAAAAGCCTTTGATTGTGTGGACCACAACAAACTATGGCAAGTTCTTAAAGAAATGGGAGTGCCTGACCACCTTATCTATCTCCTGAGAAATCTATATGTGGGACAGGAAGCAACAGTTAGAACTGGATATGGAACAACTGATTGGTTCAAAATTGGGAAAGGAGTACGACAAGGCTGTATATTGTCTCCCTGCTTATTTAACTTATATGCAGAATACATCATGCGAAAGGCAGGACTGGATGAATCCCAAGCCGGAATTAAGATTGCTGGAAGAAATAGCAACAACCTCAGATATGCAGATGATACCACTCTGATGGCAGAAAGTGAGGAGGAATTAAAGAACCTCTTAATGAGGGTGAAAGAGGAGAGCGCAAAAAATGGTCTGAAGCTCAACATCAAAAAAATGAAGATCATGGCCACTGGTCCCATCACCTCCTGGCAAATAGAAGGGGAAGATATGGAGGCAGTGACAGATTTTACTTTCTTGTGCTCCATGATCACTGCAGATGGTGACAGCAGCCACGAAATTAAAAGACACCTGCTTCTTGGGAGGAAAGCGATGACAAACCGAGACAGCATCTTAAAAAGCAGAGACATCACCTTGCTGACAAAGGTCCGCATAGTCAAAGCTATGGTTTTTCCAGTAGTGATGTATGGAAGTGAGGGCTGGACCATAAAGAAAGCTAACCACCGAAGAATTGATGCTTTTGAATTGTGGTGCTGGAGGAGACTCTTGAGAGTCCCCTGGACTGCAAGGAGAACAAACCTATCCATTTTGAAGGAAATCCACCCTGAGTGCTCACTGGAAGGACAGATCCTGAAGCTGAGGCTTCAATACTTTGGCCATCTCATGAGAAGAGAAGACTCCCTGGAAAAGACCCTGACGTTGGGAAAGTGTGAAGGCAAGAGGAGAAGGGGACGACAGAGGATGAGATGGTTGGACAGTGTCACCAAAGCTACCAACATGAATTTGACCCAACTCCGGGAGGCAGTGGAAGACAGGAGGGTCTGGCGTGCTCTGGTCCATGGGGTCACGAAGAGTCGGACACGACTAAACGACTAAACAACAACAACAAAGCACAATGATGGATGCATACAAGTGGATGAAGGTGGAAAATAGAAAACCATAGTGAAGAAGATTCACCTTGGCTACCACAAATATTAACAGGACATGACTAAACCAGACCAAAACACAGCCAGGACAAAGAGAATGAGCCATATTTTTGTAATGCTATCAAGGGACAAGTGAAAAGATCTAGTAATACAGTGGATGGGGAAAGACAATGACAAGTGAAGGAAGATATACCACATTTGACTTCAAAAGAACTGAGAAACACAGGTATTGGTAAAAAGGAAGCTGAAAGGGAAAGCCGAAAGAGTCAAGTCTTGACAACTACTTGAAAGAATAGTAATAAAAGCTGAATTACAATGTACAGTTCTGGTCAGAGAAAATACTGAAAAGTTTAAGTGTCACTGTAATGGTTAATAAGCAGTATCAAGAAAGCTATTAAAGAAAATGCAGCTTCCATCAAAAACAGATGTCCTTTTTTTAAGAAAATGGAAGTCTTGTTCAAACACAGAGAAGAAAAAATTGTGTGTGTGTCTGTGTGTGTCTCTGTGTGTGTCTGTGTAATAAACCTGAAGGGATGCAAATTTTTTTTGAGAAAAACGTCACTACTACTAACATAAGGTCAACAAAAATTAATTGTTTCAATACACAGGAAAACAAGTAGAGGTAACTAGACTATTGCATGACAAAGGAGTTAAAGGATCTTAAGTGCAGAGAATAAGAATTATTTCCTTACATTCACTATATAATTCATGGTGCATCTGTAGAGTACCTCTTCGTGCCAATTGCTGGGTAACATGTAGGCATAAGACTTCCATATTTCTTGGACTTTACCCCCCAGAACTCATCAGAATTCCCCCAGCCAGAATTCTGGGGACTACAATCAAGAAAACAAAGTCTTACAAGTGGTTTCAACTGGTGGTACACTGAGACTCTGGCAGCCATTTTGGTCCTGAGGAGAAGAAAGAGGAAATAGGTAGGTGAGGCTAAGCTTTGTGGGAGCTGCAAGGAATTGGTGGTCTGGTAGTATGTTTGGTTTCTGTTTTTTGGGAAGGGGGGTTGAGAAGCAAAGAGCCTAATGGGCAGGAATTGCCAGACCCCTAATTCCTTGCAGCTTTGACTGGGGGCATTCGTGCTGAATTTGGGTGGCTGAAATCCAAGAAAAAGAAGTCCCATGCCTAGTAGCAAGGAGGTGATATTACACTCTTATCCTGATTGCAGGCTTCTCATGATCCTGGTTTAGACAACTCTTTGGTCTCATTCAGTACACCACTTGAATTGATGATGATCATGATGATGATGGGGGGAAAACTTAAGACATACAGAATGATGTGTGAAGTGTGCATACATGATGTGCAAATGATGGGAAAACATAAATACTGACCTCTGTATTACCTCTGCTCATATCCCTGCTCAGTCTCTGGGATGAGATTAGCAATTCACAAACACTTCAGTTTTGGATCCTAGGAATCCTGACACAAACTAGTTTTCCCTCCAGGGGTTATGAATAGATCATGCTGTATCCCTTTTTAACTCGGTACATTTTGACTCTCAAACCAGTCCCACACAAGGAGGAACTGTTATGGAATGTAACAGGCTTGCAATGTATCCAGACACTCACAAAATAAACATGAAATAAAAGAATTACATGCAAATCAGTCTGCAGAACTGAAATAGCAATTCCCAGTTGCGCTGATTATCATAAAAGGTAATAATGTTCAGTACGTATGTGGGAAATTTAAAAAAAACCCTCTCAAATGTGTTTAATTAGAGGGAGATCCTCACAGCATGAAATGGGGGGGGACGTGTTCCTTGAAAAGCAATTTTAATTTTATAGCATGCTCTTAACTAATTACAACATCAAGCTTGGGAGTTGCAGTTACAAAAAGGGATGTGGGAGAGATGATTATACACAGAAGAGAAATGATGTCTGAACATGGTACTGGGGGAAGAACCTTAGATAAACAGGAATGTGACAAGTGAACACTTCCACAGCGATGCTGTTGGATAGATAGCTGTATGGATGTGTAGTGGATGACACTTGGTCCCTTGCTTCATGGCTAAGCACGAGAAAAACACTGCCATCTGTTAGTTCTGCAGATATTTCCATCCTTATCATCGGGAAAATGGTAACAGCAATGTTCCTGTGGAAGTGGCAAGAAAAGCGTACAAGAAAGGGAAGATGTACCAAAACAAGAGGAATCATGTGTGTGGTTTCCACTTGCCTACACATTCCAATTTTAATTTGAGAATACTGTAGGACATGAAGACTGGTGACTAACTCCAGCAGAAAAAGAGAACCCTGGCATGACAAATGAAGTGCTCACAATGTGCAGGAAGGAGTTGAAAATAACTCCATGTAGGTTTTAAATTGTCCTTAAGTTTGGTTTAGCTTCCTTCCATTTACCTTTTTACTGCATTAACATTTCTTTTGTGGCAGCTGCTGCTGAGAACCTATTGTAAATTTGGGCAATTAGGACTTTTGTTCCATCTGTCCCTCCCCTTAGTCAATACTATGGCATCAAAGGAAGCTAATTCTGTGTAGGTTGGCTCTGACTCTAAAATGAGGGGAAGGGGAATCAAAATTTACCACTGTGTTGTCTGTGTAAAGGGTTTTTTTAAAAGCATTTTTTTTCCAAAATGCTGTTTCAAGCTTGCACAGTTCTTCAAATAATCAGTTTCAAGTCTCCCATACAATGTTCACCAATAGGACATAAAAAAACAGATACTGGTAGAAAGTGAGGTTGCTCTCTGAACCCCAATTAAATAGATGTGAAAAATCTTTACCATTCTGTTTCAAAATGTGAATAGTGCTAGTCTTGCCAGTATGCTGCTTTGGAGTTTCTTGAGCACTGAAAACAAAAAAGTAATAGAAATATGGAACCCAAGAAGCCTGTTTCTAGAATAACCAGATACAAGAAGTCAAGCTTCTTTTAGATTCTACAGTTTAAAAGAGCAAGAGGAAGGCTTTAGAGGTTGCTCCCCTGGGGTGAAAAAAATCCTGGCCATAACACTGCCATCATAGAGAAAAAGCTAGACTGATCTCACATCCAAAACTTCCAAATCTGTTAGAGGCAGGTGTATTTCCCGTTTTTGCTCTGGTGGGGCTGTATTTATACCTTAATCTCCTGATGGTATAAATGCAAGTGCAAGAAAAGAAATGGTGCTTGATTCTGCTCTTTGTATAGATTGGCTACAGTTACATAAACAGTACAAGATGAAACAAGGACGTCCATTATTGCGTTTCTTTGTCCTACAGGTTCTCCTGGACCTAGGTTCTAATTTTAAAATATTATAAAAATATTTTCTTACATATAGTTTCATGTGCTGGCAAGATATATAAAAAAGAGTGGGAATGCCCTGCAATCTTTTTTTTAAAAAAAACAACAACAATAGAAAGATCCCATTCTCTTCATGTAACCTTATTATTACACTGCAATACCAACTTTTTACTCTGCCTGTAGCAATGTGTAACACTTGTAAGTTCCATAGGGCTGTTTGTTTACTTGGATGTCTATTGATGAAACTTCCAAACACAATTTTACAAAAATGAGTCTCTTCTTTTTCACATTTATGTAACAGACCACATGAGCAATTATAACAACAATCAAATGCTACAAATTGTGCACCCAAGTCCTCAGCAGCAGTACCAATACAGAAGCTGCTGCTTATAGAATTGCAAAGTTCACGTGTCATTTTGAATTTCAAATTCAGGCAAAAATTCAAGATATCTTCCTCAGATGGGTTGGGTATCCATAACATAGAAGAATCATCTTCACATGCAGAATCTTCAAAACCCTAGAGCAAGGTGGCAAGGGCCTTAGCAGTCTAAGTGGCAACAGCAGCTCTGGCCTCTTCAGATCTCCCACTCTTTCTGATTCATATCTCTTACTTACAGCCCCATTCTTTCTTAGGCCCACCCCTTTTTGGCTGAACCAATACTTCATAGTATATGAAGTATACTGCAGTATCCAACTCTGATTGGCTGAACTGATATGATATCACGGAATGCATATTAATATTTGAGATTCTCAAAACAGAATAGTTATCAACTGCTGCTATGAAGAGGAACTCTGTTGAATTGGCTTGAATTAAAACCTTGTAACATTGCCAGAGGTAGTTTTTCTCAGGATAAACACTAAGAAATCCCAAGAGGTAAGTTAAGAGACCGGAAGACCAGAAGCAAGGAACGGTGAAATGGATTGAGAAGGAAGACTCTGAAGAAAGGTGTTGATGACAGGGAAGAAAGGTGCTTGAAGGAGGCAGGAATGTTTGAGGCAAATGAGAAAGGGGTTAATCAAGAAACTTCAGAGCAGTAAATATTTAGAGATCCTACATAACATATCTGAGAGCCTGTATGATGTAGTAAATAGAGTGTTGGACTGGAACCCGGGATACCTGGGTTCAAATCCCCACTCATCCACGGAAACACTCTGGGAGATAGCAATGATAAACCACTTCTTGAGAATTTCATATGCCTCAAAAACCAATTATTGTTGTCATAATTTGCAAGGTACTGGACATTATATAGCTACAACACATCTTGTATCTATTTTCATCGCAGCTCTCTGACATGGATGCAACAGTTCTTAAGGGGCAATGAAGGGGAAGGAGCAGCAACCAGGAGTAGAGCTGGGGATGGGGAGAAAGAGACCATATTTCACTTATTTAATTGAATAACCACACAACCAACTGGGTAGTGAACAAATGGCACACACCCAAACTTACAAATTTTCAGTGTCACAAGAATCTGTCAAAGCCGAATAAAACTGCAGAAATAATGACAGCTATGTTGCACTTCCCACTGGTAGAAGGTTCAGAGATGTTGCCATATAACAGGACAGATTCAGAAGGGAAATGTTAAGAGAAGTAACAGTAGTAAACCACATACAAGTCTAAGAGCACATTTCCCACTATTCTACCCCAACACAAAAAGAAAATACGAGAAACATGTGATTTGGTTTTAAGTAGCATCTACCATACTTTAAAAAAAGGGATCTGCTCTGAAGAAATTGTGCTATAAACCTTGGAATTTTACAAGCAAAGTTTATATTAATTCTTTAGAAGCCCTTTGTGCTTATAGTTTCAGACAAAGAGTCTAAAATACACCAAATAAATATCAGCACAAAATTGCATACAGCTGCTTTAGTCTAAGCATTCCCAAACCATTATAATAAACATTAGTGGGCCTACAGTAATAATCCCATCGATCCACAAGGAAGTTGCTGTCCAATTCTATCTTATCCCTAAAACGGTACAAAATTAAACTGCTGCTAAACTACTTGTGAACATATTTAAAATACGGCTATTCTGGGTGGCAGCAATAACTTTTTAAAATTCCAGTCTTGATAACTTAAAACAAAGCAAACAGTCTGGGAAAATTGGGGTTTTGCATCCGTTTCAGAGGAAAATGAAATAAATAAAAACAATCTACACAGAACAGGAAATGAATTCAGATTGTATACAACAGAAAATATAGGAAGAGGTTGAGCTGAGAGACTGAACTCCTCCTCTAAACAAGGTTTGCTTATTTAACTTACACTGGTTAGAACAGCAAAATGAAAACATATTTAACACCCAAGAAACGCCCTTACAGAAGCTAAGTAGGTGGTAAGATCAAAGACACCCTTCTCTTCAGAAAGGGAATGGAAAGAACACTTCTGAATACAAATTTATGAAAGAACATTGTACAGTAAAATGTGTAAAAGCCTCGGAATACAGTGAGCATTCAAGAGGTCATGAGGGATATATGGAATACTAAGCAAGGATTTATCCATGGTTAGAATCCATGTTCAACTTTGGACTCACTGTCCCCTTTGTCTCCTTCGCTCATCCGTGAGCCTCAGATGGTGGCTGGGGTGGCTACAGGGTTATATCCAATTACTTTGTTCCACTACCAGAAAGCTTCTATTTTCCGGAAATCCTGGGCTAAATCCAATTCTACTGCCAACTAGAGTAGACCAGCTGAAACAAAGAGAAGCTCTCTGCGCAGAGCTTCTTCTATCTTGCAGGAAAACAGAACAACAACAACAACAACAACAAAAGAAAAGAAAAGCAAAAAAGACATTGTGGCACCTTAACAACTAATTGCTATATTTTAATGTAAGTTTATGTGAAACCTGTCCACTTCATCAGACATAAGAAGCTCTGGTGAAATGGGAATGTTCCCTGTAAGGTTACATTAAAATAAAACACTTAGTCTTTAAGGTGCCACAAGGTCTTTTTTTCTTTTCTGTTTCTTGTTGATATGCTTGCACAGACTAACATGGCTACACCTTCGAAAACTACCAAAACAAACAAACAAACAACCCACAACAGTTAAGCAGCATCTCCATTTTTCATTCTGTCCAAGTCAAAATGGCCTAGTGCTGCTGGGGAGGGGATGTGTATATTAGGCACCATGAAGCCTTGATGGAACTGCAGTATTGGGTCTCAGGGCATTACAACTTCAGAGCAACAAGGAGCATGAAGATATTTTGTCAACTCATCAGAAACCTAAGATTCAACAACAAGGCAACAAGTATGATGCACAGAGCCACAGATAAACTGGCTGACAATTGGGACATGTGGTCTCTGTTCTTTGATAAAGAAGGCAGTTCCTCTTGATAGATCCTGGAAATTAATTCATCCATTCTAAGATACAGAGAAAGTATAACAAATTTCAGGCAGATCAATAAAAGAGTTGCAACTAGGAATGTGAACTTTCTTCAGAAAAAAAGTTGCAAAACATACCCAAAACAGAGTTGTTTGTACTTCTTTTAGCCCATGACAGGATGGATCAAGACACCCAGATTCATACTAGTTTGCTCCAGTAGTATTGGGGTTTTAAAAGTAGCTCAAGGAAGAAATTACACAGGCGAAGGGGATTTGTAGCTGAATCACCAATAAAGTCACAGAGCCCTCCTGGGCTGTCCATCCACTGATAACCTAGGGAAAGCTCGCAGACAACTAAATAAGGCAGAAATTGAAATGTTATATGGATTTTTTGTCCGTTTGTGTATGGATGAATGTGTTCCTTGTTGTGTGGGCTTTCACTGGATAGATCACAACATATTAAGGACTTTCTTCCTCTCTACATTTTCCCTTTGACTTTTCCCTTTATTTTCTCTTGTTGGTGCACAGCAAAGATACCAATACCTACTGCTCTTGTGGTATGTTAGCACAAGTAAGAAGAACCAAATATTTCTCCATCAAAATTATCCTTTCTCTTCCTGTTACGCATTTTTTATGTATTTGTTGTCACTAGAAAATAAAATCCTCTTGGTATTTTTCCTTAACATATTTGCACATCAGCAAGAATATCCCATCACTTTTGCAGTTAGGTAGCAAGTAATAAAACCTGTACTACCTGTGGGAAATTTTCTTACAAGGACCACTGCAGCACTGAAGAGACATGCTTTAGTTATCCATACAGTGGCACAAAAAAAACCCCGCTATTTATTGGGAGATACATTCCCTCAACAGACTTTTTTTTTTTGAGAGGCCCTAGAAAAGTGTTCCACAGTAACATTCATGTTAGGTCTTCCCACAAATAACAATAGCTATTTTTCCTCAGCATTTATGTATGTTTCATAATTTGGGGGTGGGGCTCATCACATGGATTGAGTGTTTCAAGTTGTTGTTGTTGTTTCGATTTATATACCACTCCACAGTGCTAAAGCCCTATCTGGGCAGTTTAAAACAATTATACAAACAACACTTTGCCGCCGCCCCCTCCCGGTGAACTAGGTACTCATTTTATCGACTTTGGAAGGATGGAAGGCCGAGTCTACCTTGAGCTGCCTCTACAGCACACTACACTGTTTGATACAACTTTAACTGCCATGGTCCCAACCTGTGGAATTCTGGGAGTAGTAGGCTGGTGCAGTACTTTGCCATCTCTGCTAGAAAGTAACTCTGAATTAAAGCACTAGTAGTTGCCACCTTTGTCCAGTTCTTTAAACCTAGTATAAACTATAAAACAAAGCAAAAAGCAAAGTGTGCTGCTTATATACTGCCCTATAATGCTAAAGCACTTTCTGGGGGGTTTACAACATAATCATGTAGGCTACACATTGCCCCACCAGCAGCAATGAACTCAATTTACCAACCTCAGAAGGATGGAAGGCTGCATGAATCTCAAGCTAGCTACCTAAATCCATCAGGATCAAACTCAGGTTGTGAGCAGAGTCCTTGGCTGCAGTACTGCAGTTTATCTGCTATGTCATGAGACTCCTCGATATAAAGACTTATTTAATTCCATTACAAACATAGAGGGACGTGGTGGCGCTGCGGGTTAAACCGCAGAAACCTCTGTGCTGCAAGGTCGGAAGACCAGCAGTTGCAAGATCGAATCCACGGGACGGAGTGAGCTCCCGTCACTTGTCCCAGCTCCTGCCAACCTAGCAGTTCGAAAGCATGTAAAAATGTGAGTAGATAAATAGGTACCACCATGGTGGGAAGGTAACAGTGTTCCGTGTCTAGTCGCGCTGGCCACGTGACCACGGAAACTGTCTTCGGACAAACGCTGGCTCTACGGCTTGGAAACAGGGATGAGCACCACACCCTAGAGTCGGACACGACTGGACTAAATGTCAAGGGGAACCTTTACCTTTACCTTACCTTACAAACATAGAGGTAATGTTTGATGCATGTGTTGTGAAGCAAGATACAGATTCATACCAGATGTACTATATTCTGGAAGGAAAGGGCTTTACTTCTTATCTTTTCTTACTGCATTTCAAATGAGACATTTATTTTAGGGCAGCATTATATGTTTGGGAATATAAGACCTAATAAACACTAAATAGCATTCTTGGTAAACTATGAAATGCATCCTAGAAGTGTCATTAATTTTATATAAAAAAACCATAATCTTTAGCCAAGTTGTTCTGCAGGAAAGGAAGATATGTTCCTTCTTCCTTCTGAAGGAAGATGCATTCCACATGTGCAGTACACTAATATTTCGCACTTGGGGCTTGGTCAAAGAAACAAGTCAAACAATTCCTGAGATTTAATATTATTTAAGTGCACCGATGGTTATGGGACTGAACTGGTTTTAATCCAATCCTTAACAACATACTGGCATTCAATGCTGAGGAGTCAACATAGCTTAGCAGGCTGCCCCAAACATATAGGTTTATGCTACCAGACACTCAGGAGACAATGTAACAAGAAACAAATTGAAACCAGTGTGAATCAAAATAGAGAAAGCAATGGGTTTTAGTCCTAATGTTAAAAAATGTATCTTTCTCTTCTAAAACCTATTGAAGCTTACATACTGTATACAATTTAGGAAAGATGACTGCTTTGGACAGATTAACTGTCTTTAAGAATTTTATCTCTAGCTGCGCAAATATGTTGCATTTCCTCATTATCACCTTTAAAGGGCCATCTGGGCCCCATTCCTCACCATTAGGTAGCAATTCTATTTACATTGTTCATAGGCTTAGTAGCCTGGTGGAAAAGTTCATTAGAAATTTGA
Organism: Intellagama lesueurii; assembly: GCA_037013535.1. Classification (NCBI taxonomy): domain Eukaryota; kingdom Metazoa; phylum Chordata; class Lepidosauria; order Squamata; family Agamidae; genus Intellagama; species Intellagama lesueurii. Next base: position 107,389,838 of record JBAJHW010000003.1, read on the forward strand.
TGAGAAGCATTAAAGAACATAGAAAACCAAAGTACTTTCTACCTAGAAGCCCTCAGGACAGATAAGCATGTAATAGCTATTTGCACACAACAAGTCATCCATGGTCTCTCATTTTTATTCCCCAAAACTGCTCCAAGAAAAGTTTAGACAAGTGCCAGAAAGGCAAGTAATAGAGACAGTACGACTCTATTGTATCCCCCACTACCACATTACAAAGTGTATATATGTCCTCTATTATATCTTTGAGCCTCACTAAAACAAACAGAATCCTTCTCTTGCACACTACAAATGTGCATTTTCCTAACAGCCTCTGCTGTAAATTGAAAGGCCTCTAGTTGTTAATCTAGTAGCTACAAATAAATGGCAACTGACTGGGAGTAACAACAAAGGGATTTTTCAATGCTATAGAATTATTTAAGATAATCATGCAGTTTCTGGCTGGGATGATAAAAATAAGTCTCTTTACAATGCGAATTACTGGACGTTCTAAACAAAGGATGTCTTTCCCTCTGTAGTATGTCAGCCTCATGTTTCACAAATCACCTTGATTTGCATGACAATGAGGTAGCAGCATAGGAAGCTGACTTCTATTAACAATCAGTAGCTTGGAAGCAACAAGTTACAAACAATTAGTTACTTTTATTTAATTCCTTTACCCACTAACCCAGCTATAACTACACTACATTTCAACTGCAGCTTGAAGAGAGAGAGCACCACTTCTTTACTGATGTAGCTGTACCAGCTCTCATGAGAGAACTTTAATCCAAATTTGAAAAGAATGAGGAGGGGGGGTGGATCACCTCTCCTTTAAAACAAACCCTGCTAAGCTACCAAAGTTCATTCCTTTGTCCAAGGCTGGCAAATTTGGGGCTTATAATATTGTAAAATAAATAGATACATTCTGCTGATATTCTAGATAGACATATACTTTAGATAGGTAAATGTTTTACTTTGAGACACCACTTTTTCCCTCCTTATTCCTTACATTTTCAGGGTTACTTAGCTGTGTGACTGACTAGCCCTGCAGTTCAGAAAAGAGCAAGAATATTTTTGTCCTTCACTATTTAGTGGGAAATTAAATCCAGGTCTCCCCTGTCCAGGTTGAAAATTCAAGTCATCATTTTCTAAAAGTACATGTTTAAAATTATGTATTTTCACAAGCCATTGCAGGAAATAATGGCTGAAATGTATTCTCGAAGGCTTTCACGGCCGGGATCCGATGGCTGTTGTAGGTTTTTCGGGCTGTTTGGCCGTGTTCTTAAGGTTTTTCTTCCTAACGTTTCGCCAGTCTCTGTGGCCGGCATCTTCAGAGGACAGGAGTCAGAACTCTCGTTTCTTAGCATAGTAAGTTGTACTAGAGTAGGCCATTGAATCAGTGGATATGTGGTAAGTCTTTTTATGTTCCATTGATTCAAATGGACCTACTCTATTTGCTTCTTTAGTGTAGTAGTACATCACCACTAGAGAAGGCCCATTGAATCAATGGACTCTGGAGAAGTTGACTCACCAAATCGCCACTGAATCAATGGGTCTACTCTAATGTGACCTAAGCAACAGTATCTCAGCCAATATTTTCTTTCTTCTTTATATATATATATATTTAATATTTTTAACTAATACAAAATACAAAATTCAAGCACAAACTATAATAATTGTGCTCCCCACCACCTTCTGGAGAACTCTTCTTCTCATTGTCAGCCAACATTTTCTGAAGCAAAAAACCACTCCCACAAACACACTGTCAAATTGCTAGACTTGTCAAGGAACCCTATGCTAACTTATGTTTAATACTGAGACTCTGTCTTCAAAGCAGTTGCAATTTTGACAAAGAAGTTAGGGGTTCTGAGTGCAATCTTTACTGCTTTACTCTGCACAGATGCATCTGGCTTTAAAATGCAAATTTTAAATAGAAGCTCTCCCTATATCTAACTCCCATGCTGAAGCAGTTTGCTTCCTATAGATGGTAACATGTTGCCATCTATTTATCTGAACAGCGTATTCCCTTTGGATCATATTGACAAAGAAGATTATTATCATCCTAAGAAACTGCTAATGTAGCACATAGAAATCTATCACAACTAGAGTGTCAAGATTATGTTGAGTCAGAGAGGCCCATACTAACCATTCAGCCCAAACTTTCCTGGTACAGGTAATATTCAGGAGGCTCAAATGTGCTGATGGCTGAGAGAAATCTTCCTGCCCTGTGCCCTTGCAACACCTTAAGTCACTCTGACTAAGCAGTACTTTCAGGGAGTACAAAAAATTCACAAGGTTAAGTGTTTTAACTCTTACACCAACCCTGTAAGGTAGAAATTCCAAAAATATCCACAAAATACATAGGCTCCCAATAGATAATTGTGACAGGACCTTATTATAAAATACCAACAACCCTTTTACCCCAAAATGACCAAACAGTTTTATATTTTATTAAAGGCAGTGGAAAATAAGTAAAAAGAGCAAAACTGTCACATAGTTTCAAAAGTTACAGAAACAGTCAATACATTGTGGAGCAAATAAGCAATCAAAAAGATTTGAAGCAAGAACAACTCCAGAATAATCCCACAAGAAAACAAGAAAGCTAACTAAACTAATACATTCTGGCAGAACTTCAGCATAGTTCCAGGACATGTGCAGAGTGCAAGCCACACAGCAGGGCAGCAGATGAGCATAACATTCTTCTAAGAGAATACTAGGCTAAACTAAATAATGTATCTCCCCATTTTTATACCCAACATTCCAGCTCTTAGACCCTTCAAGGCAATCTGCCAATCAGGCATCAAATTGCCCTGAACTTAACAAAGAAAGTTCTTCACTTCACTTCACCCTCCCTTCAACTGAACCCATTCTTGCTAATTAGCTCTGTACCAAGAGGCAAGCTCCAGCCTTCCAGCTTTCATTCTTACAGAGATAAGCTGCAGGTGATACTGTCTTCCCATTAATAGCAGGCACTTTCTCCCCTTCTCCTGGTCAGCTTGTTCTAGGCACAAATGCTATCTGTGTTCAAAAAGGACATGTCCCATAACAACCAGTCTGGGTCCAAGGAACAGCCCACAGACAGCTTTGCTTTGCCAGGATCTGATGAGAATGGGTTTATATATAATGATAAATAATGATAAATCACCATATTTTGTTTGTTTTGGAGTTGATAAAGAGCAATAAAAGATTTTAAGTAACTGCATGGTATAGGCTGCTGGAAAAAGTACTTTTTTTCATCAACCTATACCATGCAGTGGCTTGAAATATTTTATTGCCCTTTAGCAACTCCAAAACAAACAAATTATGGTGATTTATTATTATTATTAATACATATGGGAGACAATAAAGTATATGTGCTGGCATATCTAATGGTAAGAAATACACTCCAAATTCTACTGCCATATCTGGAAAATTACATCACTACTTACCACCACACCAGGAATATGTTTTGTGAGTTGTATTGGGTTTTACCTACAAGGCTCCTACAGACTTTAATGGGCATCACACAGCTAAATTTCCATGCATCACTTTGACACTTCAGAATAATTGTTCTCTTCCATAAGAGGGTCAAGGAAAGGTTGAAGAACTAAAAGAATTCACAGAGGAGTGTAGATTATGTGTATGTGATTGCATCGGCTTTTGAAAAATGATTGACCAAATGTATATAATGCATGCTAATGAATGCACTAGTAAGCTGTTCCCTTGGTTAAGTATAGTGGCAATGCTTTCTGCAGTGCAAGAAAGGAGGAGTACAAAAGGGACAAACATATGCACCACAACGCATAAAATAATCTCCCGCAAACTGGTGCCCTCCAGATAGTTTTAGATTAAAACTCCCATCAGCGCCCAAGGACAATCAATGGCAGGTATGATAGGACTTATTACCCAAAATATTTGAAGCACACATTTTTGGGAGAATGCTGCCATGAAATATTAACTATTATTTTGCCCTTCTGTGAGGATGAGAGTAACCCCAGGGATACTCTCCAGGGTGTACTGTCCGACTCCCATACCAACAGAGGAGAAGAAGAGACAGTGATCATTGAAAGAGGGTTAAAGCAACTGGAAATAAGTACAGAAGCACTAGGGGGCGCTAATTTGGCGGGGGGGGGAAAAGGGAGGATAGAAAAGAAGGGGAGAAGGAAGGGGAGAGCAGTCTGAAAGAGGAAAAGGGAGAGGTGTGTTGGGCTGAGGAGGATATTACAGAGAAGAGAGAAGACTTAGTAGATTTGATACTAGAAGATCCCTGGACAGGGGAATGGGTAAAGTTTCGAGTGCCCAGAGAATATGCTGAGAAAGAATGGAAAAGACAAACCAATAGAAAACCACCCTATTGCAGCGAGAGAGGAAAGGAAAAGGAAGAAAGAATATAAAGCTTGGGTAAGGAGGGAAGAACAAATCAAAGAACAGAGGAGATGTATGGCACCAACTGGGAGGTCCCGTGGGCTCAGTCCTTTCAGACCCCCACTGAGACAGAACAGGGGGAAGAAAGTCTGGGAGCCGCAGGTGGGCTGGGTGTACCATCCACAACCATAGCCCTGACAGACAATATGCCAGACACCTCGGGCACTGGGCAGAAATGGACACCTAGAGTTAAGAGTTCGTTTGATGGAAGTTAAGAAGTACGACTTGTTAAAAGCGGAACCGAATAATGTAAACATGTTTGAGACTGATAACTTGTTAGATAATAAACCTGTTTTGTTGGAAGATTTTGGGCTACGGTCGCCTCCTTTACAGACAAATGTATCGAAAGGGGTAAAGGACTTTAACCCTGATCACACCTTCTCAAGTTTTTCCCGAGTTTTAAGTGAGGTTCCTTATGGCAACATGGTATCTCTCAACCCTTTTCTTCATGTCTAAGAATATAGAAGTTTTCTAAAACTTAATTTTTCAGGTTGGCTCACAGTTTATACAATTTCTAAACACAGGGAGATTTCACCAATCCTACCTTTGGGAACAAGCTTTAAGACAAGGAAAGGGACATTTTAATGGCCAGAAGCCAAACATCAATTTAGGAAGTGTCTTAGGGCCACAGACCAGAAGTGGTCAGGGCAAAGGGCACAGAATGGGGCTAGGCAACAGCTTCCCAGCTTAGAAATTGGAGTTCAATACCATCCAACAGCTTAATGGGCTTTACACAACCTGTTGTCCATCACAAGTGACTGAAGGAAATTTTAAATAAGCTTAGAAGTTGGATGGGAAACCTGCACAGGCAATGTCCAGCTAATGGGCCAGAAGGTCTCCACCTCCTCTCTAAAGACTAGACAGCTTATTTGCCACTTAACTGCTATACTTGGCCCAACCAATATAAAAATAAAGAAGAAAACATGTTGCATCTTGGAAGAGACATGTAAAATGACTAGGGAAAAAAACAACAGACAAAACTCCCCATTTGGTGTTTTGTGGACACTGCCATATTGGAAAAATCTTCCACTGGCAAAACAGCTTTAAACTGGCACTACCAAGGAAAACAGCAGACCGCAGAAGTGGCAATATAATTGTGCTATTTTCCTCTGAAGCTGCAAAAGTTTAGGCACAAATACAAAAAAATGCAAACTGAGCATTCCTATCATTTAAAATGGCTGCACAGAAACAATGTACAAGCAATAAAAATTGAGTTTAATTTTCACATTAATCCCACACACAATATTGCCATTCAACTATAAACATAAATGATCCAGTGTTAAAAATGACTGAACTGCTCTGCCATTTATTTTTAACCAGAGTTGGAAAAGTTCTTTCATCTGAAGTGTGAGAAATCTCATTTCCATCTCCATATCAAAATATATGTTTACCATTTGGACATATGAAAACATGGACATCTAAGGGGCTACCTATGCTGAGAAAGAGCTACAAGAGCATTTATCACAAGAGAAATGTGTACACAAGACTACTAACAATTAATAATAATAAAGTTTTGTTCTTGTGAGTGATTTTCCTTCTTATTTAAAGTGAAAATGATAAAAATAGGACTGTAAATAAACAAGGCTTTGACCTGAAAATTGTCTGCAACATTCTCATCCAAGAACCCACAGAGTGCTTTAAAAGATCAATGCCATTGGTATGGATATCAATTTGGAATTCCTGGCTGTACTAAAAGGTTCTTTTTAGGCCTAAACTTTTTAGGCCAAAAAATAAGACCATAAGCAACCCGTTAGCAGACAGAAGATGAAAGCTTCCAAAATACTGTATGGGTAACTTTGCCAGACAAACACAGAGGGCCATATCATAGTTTCTGTCATACTGGGAACTGCAGCAGCTGACTTTGCCTTGCCAATGAATGAAAACGTATAATATACTAGTGTTCACCATATTCACACTTTACACATTATATGCATATTAGTGAGCCATCTTCAGTATTTCCCTCAACTGCAATTTATGAAATATCCCAGAGAGTTTCAGACCCCAATTTGGACAAATTTCTGGGACCTGGGAAAATTATTTTTAAGGACTAAACCACTCAGAATTCCTCTGGCAGCATGGGCAGGCTGGTTAAGTAATGTTGCAAGTAGAATTAAATAGGGTGAGTGACATGCAGCATCTCTCCTCTGAGCCCCATTTCCAGTTTCTTCTACTGGAAAACATGTGGCCCTTCACCACAGAAAAGACAGGAGGGGGACTGAATGGGGCTAAGGGAGAATGCACTCTGTAACATGCACCACCTGAACCAAATCCCTCTCACAAAGGGGAAGGTGGTGCTTGCTGCCCCATGAGGATTCTCAGTGGGTCATTACTTCAGCACATCACAAACAAAACAGAACTAGATTTACGTCTTTTTGTCACAGGAAAGGCAAAGTGATGCATAATTAACAACCAAGTGGTACAGAATTCTTTTACATCTTTTAATTGGTGTGAATCAGTTTAGAATTAAAATCTCTTTTATCTCACCTTTGGGGGTGAAATCTAATCTTCTCAACAAAATGTCAAAGTTTCCCCCTTAAACTTTTCAAATAAGAACTTCAAGCCGACTTTACACTGACTTAGGTAACAGTAGGAAACTAGCAAGTCCCACTACAATTTCAAAATAAAGGAATGATGCAAAATTGACAGATCTGTAACAGCAGAAATTGACATGGAGACATGGGAGAAAACTTTTTCATTCAGGAGTTACTTTAATAGTTTGAAATTGCAGTGGCACTTGCTAGTTTCAACTTAAGGATCTCTGCAGCAGAGGAGAAGTATTATGGAAAAGGCAGTTTTTCAATTATGAAGGTGAAAAGAAGGTGCAAAGGGAAACTGGATTCAAAGCTAGCATCAAGCACATAAAAACAATGTTCTACCTCTGTTCACTATGCTACACTTTGATGAAAGCTCCACAACTCAGTGGAAGATCATGCACTTTGAATTCAGAAGACATCTGGTTCACTTCCCAATAGAAGTATCAGCTGCAAGGGGATGAGATAGGACTTTGCCTCAAGTGGGTCCACTGGCCATTCTGGCTGGAGGTTGTGGGAATTGCTGCCAACACCCCTGGAGGACACTAGCTTGTCAAAAGCTGGCACACATCATCCATACCGGAGTAGAAGGACAAATAATCTGCTTGGATATAAGGCAGTTTTGTGAATTTCTAACACGATTACACAGGATGGATTTGATTTAAATCGTCTTGATTTAAATCACAATTTAAAGCAAAAATTTAAATCACTAGTCAGTAAGACTTGATTTCAATTATGATTTTTAAATGTAAAGACTCATTCTTGCTGATATTTAATATTTGCAACCAGATGAAGATTTCATATTCAGAATAATAACCCGTCAGATTAGTAAAACAACTGTATCAGAACTGAGTTTAGTTTAATAGGTTAATCACTCATATTTGGAGAACTACTATTATATAGCATATATATTCTTGTATTTGCTTAAACATCAGTGTTTATTAACTCAAGTGGTTAAACAAAATATCTTCTTAAAAAGCAAACTATCTTCCAAACAATCTTCAAACCTAGCATTTAAGGTACAGTAGGAACCCACTATCCGTGGAATCGGAATCAGAATGTATATGCATTTCCAGGGTGTATTTACCAGAACTGGCCACTAGAGGAATCTAGAGACGTTGCAATGTATCGCGTTCGCTACATCTGCATTTTTCAGCATCCGCAGGGAGGCTTGGAAACAATCCCGCGCGGACAACACAGTCCTACTGTAATTTGTTCATTGTTTGTACACAGATTTGCAGAACAACAATAGGGTTAAGGTCTTTTCTTGAACTTAGTTTATTTTATACAATTTTTACTGTGAAAAAGTGCATGTTGTCTCAGCTTGGACAACTTGGATTAATTTAATTAGTTTTTAAAAATGTAAATATTGTATGAATATACAGCCTCATGCTACATAACTAAGCTCTGTTTCATGCTGAATAATCTTTGAACTATAATGTGTCTTAAATAGAAAACTATCTTTAGAGAGATTTTTCCTCCAAAGCATTTCATTAAAATAAATCCAATTTAAAGAGAAAAAAAACTGCTTTAAATTAAAAAAAATCTGTTTAAATAAAAAAAAATCCAATTTTTAAAAAAATCATCAATTTCTATCCACCCTGGGATTGTATCAAGAAAAAAAAATGGGATGGCCATGTCTCATTATTATTATTTATTTGATTTATATACCACCCATCAGGCAGCCAGGGCCACTCTGGGCAGTTTACAACAGATAGAAATCTTAGAAGAAAGACGAAACAGAAAATGGACTAAGAAAGACAACTGCAAAGGGATTTTATGGTGGATTTGAGGGGTCAAATGGTACGCTTGAATATTTTTGGCCCATCCTCCTTCTATCTGAGATGAGCTAATGCCTCTTTCGATCCATCCAGATCTCCACCTTTGAGAAGAGGCAATGGCCCAAAAGAGATGAGTAGAGATGGGCACAGCAGGAAGACCCTGGACAGGCAGAGTCCAAGTCAAAAACCAGGTTCATGATGATGGGCAGGAAATACGATGTCTCAGGGATGTCTTGTGTTGCCTTTCTCTGGTGCTAACTGTTGGTAGGGTTGGGAGGATAGGGCAAGGACAAAAGGAAGGCAGAGGTTCTCCATCTTCAAAACAAGAACAGAATCCATTCTTCTACAAACTAGACACGGGCACGAATTGGAAAAATGGCAATAAATTCATGATTTCAATTCATGATTTGTCAAGGCCACCAAATCATGAAAAATGAATGTACATTTTTTTCTGACAAATTGATTCATTCATTCATTTTTCTTTAAACCCCTATAAAATGGCCCCCAGGCACCTAGAGACACCAAAATCACAGAGAAGCTTTCCCTGATGCTCTTCTACAAGCCCTGCAAGTTTGAAGTCTGGGTTTTAGATGTCCAAGTTACACACCCACAAAGTGGTTCCTCCCAGGAAAATGGCCTTCAGCAGCTGACTTGGGGAAAACCCAATCTCCTCCAAACTTGGAGGGATTGTAGAGGAGATTCAGGGGAAGCTTCTCTGAAGTTTGGATGTCTCAAGGTATCTGGGGGGAACCTTCCTGGGGGGTCCTCTTTCTAGGTATATAACCCAGACATCCAAATATCCAATTTTCATTAAACCTAAAAAGATTGTAGAGGAGAGCCTGGGGAAGCTTCTCTTTGATTTTGGTGTCTCTAGATGCCTGAGGGGGGGCATTTTATAGCCCAACAAATCAATAAATCAAAAATTGCTAAAAAATAATTCATTCGTATTTGTTGGGGCCATTGATTTGGATGAATAAAAATAAATTCATTAGCGATTTTTGATGAATTTTGCAATTCATTTTTAAATTCATGCCCACCTCTGTTATAAACCTTAAGAAAAAGGTTACTCAAACAGCCACATATGCCCCTTCCGTGTTTGGACCACAAGCCACTCTTATTATATCTACTGTAAAGAAGAGGTAAAAAGAGTTGTCAATATAGCATGTAAAGTCCTGGCACCATACTTTATAACAGAAAAGTACTCAAAAGTGTAAAACATCTTATGTGAATTAACTGCACAGTTTCATACACTTTTCCAAAAACACTATAAACCTTCTAAAAATTGCCAACACGTAGAATAAACCACAAAATACATTTAATATATTTTATGGGAGGTTGACCTGAAATAAAAAGTTATGTAGTTAAAGATTTTTGATAGTTCTTCATCCAATTTTTCCTCTCTCTGTGGAGCAATGATGATTGAAACCTGATGGCTACTGTACAAGAAAAAGAATCATAAAATGTTTTATGCAGAAATAAAATAGTAGCCATTAACATTGTGCTCTGATGCTGGAACAGATACATAGCATAAAAACATGACAAACCACCATATAAATGAACGTGATCAAACAGCATTAAAAGGACTAGTCTCAAACAAATGACATATACTAAAATATAATCATGATTTTTTTGCAAAATTACTTTGGGCAAAGTACCAAGAAAACACAGTATCTCTACTAAAGGCAGCTTGCCAAAAAAAACAAAATAAAACAAAACAAAAATGCAAATACACAAGCTTTAATAAGTATAGCCAAAAAAACATTTGAAAACACATTAAGGAAAAGCTTAAAAACCAACTCATGATAAAATTGTTTTATTTCACAGATTATCACAACATCCCGATGACAGAAACATCAAGGAAGGAAGTATTTTTTTAAAATAGATGGTATTTTAAAAAATAGTGATGAAAAAGATTCACACTAGAGGAAAAATAAGAAAAGTGGATATTTTCTTTACTGAAGTCTAGTGTAGTGAGAAAACCATTACACTAAAACGCTTAACCGTGGATATGAGTGACTAGAGGAATCACCAGTGTAGAATACTGGCATTTTATAGCATGTCTATATTGTGGGTCTGCTCTAGTTGGGACTAGCAACTAGATATATTGGGTATATCCAGTTACTAGTCCCAACTAGAGCAGACCCACTGAATCAGTAGTAGTTATACAAGTACTGACTTATTGTTTATTAAGTGATTCAGAGGGCCCAGTATAGTCGAGACTCACTGTTGAATTCAAACCATCTTCCCTGTTTGCCATTCAGGTTGCAGTGCTACTGCTTAACTGCTCAAGGGGATCCACAATGCACCATAACTCATCAAGGAAAATGTCAGGTCAGAAAGTCTGATGCTTGAACACTTCCCTAAGAGCCCTATACACCTTTATGTACCTTTAGAAAGAATCAGAAGCTTGTGTTCATCACAGCTGGCATTTATCCCTAAAAAGGTTAATTCCAGTATGAGCCAGATAAATATTCTATATCTTGTACAATTTACTCTTCTTCTGAATATCCTTTAAGTTTTTTACCCCATGCAAAACAGATAAACTGAATGTCCAGAAAAATCTCTACTTTTTCTTCTTTTTATTGAACAAGCATATGCAAGCAGATATACGTACATGTGTAACATTGTTCTCTATCTATTGAATAGCCAAAACTTGTAACTAAAAAAACTTAATATGATATTTCAAAATGGAATAACAACTTAACTTAAATAATAGAAATACTTAACATAACATAGTATCCACATTACAGATAGCCATGCCAAAAAGCAAACACCATCCATCCTAGGGCAGAAGGGGTATCATCACGCGGTTCTCTATGCTACAAAAATCCTCTTTTTTTGAGGCAGGAGTAGGGTAACTTGTGGATCTTTCTGCAAGGATCCTAACATTGGGAGCACACACACCCCTCACTTCAGTCATGAGGCAACTATTGGCAAGAGATTAGAGGTCTAATGGACAAATAACTAAATTACTTAATTAGTGAAAAAAAATATGGTGTTCCTTTTTTCCTATTTCCTGTCATATCAATGTCCTGGTCTACACATTAAAGAGAATGGAAGGGAGATAAGCCTGCAAAGTCCAGGCATGGAAGAATGTAAGATTGAATGTAAGATTTCAAAAGGCAGATGGGTGGGTGGGGTGTCAAAGTTTTGAATGCTCACTCTTGTTAAAAAAAAAACCCCAAAACCAAAAAAACCCAGGAACTTTTAAAACAGAAAGCTAGCAAAGTAGTACTGCAATATACTAAGGTGTTGTTTTTTAACAACACCCTAGTATATAAGAGAGAGAATGGGCTCCCAGCATCCCATTACCACAGTCATTTCTCCCTCCACATATCTCTCTCTTTGATTTAGAAAGATGGTAGGTCTAAAGAGAATGGTTTTTGGTCCTTGGGCTTCCTCTTTTCTGATCCCTACTCTGCAATCAGTTTGAGGGACACTGCAGATTGCATCCACATGGGTGGCTTCCTCATGCAGTGTCTGTAACTCAGAGCACTGCTACCAGGTGGATCTTCCATAGTCTATTGTCTCCATGGCAACACCACACATTGGCGTTGAGACTCTCCATGCAATACAGAAGGCTCCTTATGGTAAAACGATACTACTTTGGAATTAGCAGACTTCAGCCTTGTAGGATCTATTTTATGTTTTACTAGATGTCTGAAGTCAACCAAAGGGCGCCAGGCACAAAGTAGTAATCTATACTCATTAAAGTAGAAGCGTACTTTCTGACTGACACACATTCAGTCCAAGAGTGTGCTTTTAGTACCAGAACTAAAATCATCATCTTGTTCAACACAAAAATCCATGTCCTAATTTAAATTAGGAGGAGGGTTGTGGTTGTTCTTATATTTTAACTGTTGCTACTATAAAACAGTTGTGCTCAGATATGTTTATTGATCTAATGGAAGTCACCTAAAGATCTGACAGTAGATTCTGATCTACTTTCTGCCCATTCTGCCTATATCAAAGCAACTGCCGCTGCCGCCAACAATAACAAACAATAACCCACTCATATTTTCCTTGCTTGAGAAGCTACACAGAAACCTCCTTCAGCAGCGTCCACATGGAACCTGTGGAGATAATCACTGAAATTAAAACAAATTAGAAGTAAAAGCACACATCACTATAAGCTGTTGTTTGTGTCAGCAGTCGTAATTTTTAGGGTTGTTTCAGTGACAAATATACAACAGAAATATGTTAGTTTTTCAGGAGATTTTAATACAGCTTCAGAAAGTTTACAACAGAAGAAAAAAAATAAGCTTCTAAATGGTACAACAAAACAATAGCCATGGCAGCATCAGATTGACTCATTTAAATATGTGCATTTCTAAGGAAATGTCAATGAAGGCTTTAACCAAACAGAATTATTTATCAGGAGGAAAAAGCAACTGATTTCCACTTCTGATTAACATCTAATAATTTAAAGGAGATAAAGAACCCCAGTTTGTTTAATATAAATAGACTTGCCGTGTGTCATTGTTAGGGGTCAATTTTCTGTAACAAACTAATTTAAAAAGCAGCAATAATTGACATAAAATATAAAGCATTAAAAATAGAGAGGTTACTTACCTGTAACCATGGTTCTTCGAGTGGTACGCTGTGAATCCACACGAATGGGTTAAACTGCGCCTGCGCAGGACTCTTCGGAATATTCTAGACCTTAAATAACTGACCAATAAAACGTTTCCCCGTGGTGCGCATGCCCCGCCTGCCCGTGGTACCTCAGTTCCGAACGTCCGCCGCTGTCATAACTCTGATAATTAGAAAGCTGTAGACAACCTGTGACGGACAGCGGGGAGGTTGGGCGGGACGTGTGGATTCACAGAGTACCACTCGAAGAACCATGGTTACAGGTAAGTAACCTATCTTTCTTCTTCATGGTCTCTGTGAATGCACACGAATGGGTGACTAGCAAGCTCACTTACCGGAAGGAGGGCCGTCATGGTAAAACTGAAGTCAGCACAGCCCTTCCAAAACTTGCTTCCTTTTTGGCTGACATCCAGCCTGTAATGTGTAACAAAGGTCAATGGTGTAGACCAAGTAGCTCAGTGGTCAGGGAACAGGGGTAAATTACCCCAAATGGGATAAAAATGAAAATCCTGGGCGTAATGAGCAGAGCGCTACCCCCCCAACCCCCCCACTCCCACACCCTGCAGCCGAACTTCAAACTGGAAGCCACCTCTCCCTGCTACCTTATTTGGTTGTGGCACTTGTAAATCCTCCGTTCTTTCAGAGATCGGAGATAAGGCTGCTTGATTGGTTACAGCTGTAGAACAGCCCCGGGCAGGGCTTGTGAATGACTGCTTCCGCCGGAGGTGACTGCAAGCACCATGAGGGAAAGCTGCAATTAAGGAGGGAAGGAAGGTGCGAGAGAGCGACGGGTGGCTTCATCAGCTTGTTTAAATGTATGTAGAAAATGGAGGGAGGGTGTATGAGAGAAAGAGAGAGAGAGAGAGACAGACTCAAAACTATGAAAAAAGGAACAGGCAAACAGGAGGGAAGGCTTGAATTAAGGGGGGAAAAGGGTGGCTTCATCAAGCTTGTTTAAATGTAATGAGAGGAAATGGACATACTGAACTGAAGCAACTAATTGTTGAAAATTGAGGGAGGAAGGGTTTGTGTGTGTGTGCGTGAGAGAGAGACAGAGAGACAGAGAGACTTGACTCTTTCATAAAACCATGAAAAAAGGAACCTTCTAAAATTTAATCTCCACTGCATTTAGCTCTGCAGTTTCTGCTGAGAACAGCAGAAGTCTGAAGTGCGTAGCAATCACGTTTCTCTATTTCTCATCCCCAAAGCAGACAAGAGTATCATAGTTTATTCACAAAATCTAAATCCCAGTCTTTCTGCTCCTGGTCCTACTTTGACTGCAGCACCAAACAAAAGACTGTGGGTTTCTTTATTGAGTCAATCCATCTCATGTGCAGTCTTCCTCTTTTCCTACTGCATTGCACTTTTTCCTGCATTGCTGCCTTTTCCAGTGAGCTTGTCTTCTTATGATGCCACTGTAGTACAGTACCCTTTGTTTGGTTATTTTAGCTTGTAGTGAAAGTCCACACTTAATTTGCTTTACTTATCTTTCTGACAAGTCATAATAGGTTTGTCATCGCTTTCCTCCCAAGAAGCAGGCGTCTTTTAATTTTGTGGCTGCTGTCACCATCTGCAGTGATCAGGGAGCCCAAGAAAGTAAAATCTGTCACTGCCTCCATATCTTCCCCTTCTGTTTGCCAGGAGGTGATGGGACCAGTGGCCATGATCTTAGTTTTTTTTAATGTTGAGCTTCAGACCATTTTTTACGCTCTCCTCTTTCACCCTCATTAAAAGGTTCTTTAATTCCTCCTCACTTTCTGCCATCAGAGTGGTATCGTCTGCATATCTGAGGTTATTGATATTTCTTCCAGCAATCTTAATTCCAGCTTGGGATTCATCCAGTCCAGCCTTTTGCATGATGTATTCTGCATATGAGTTAAATAAGCAGGGAGACAATATACAGCCTTGTCGTACTCCTTTCCCAATTTTGAACCAATCAGTTGTTCCATATCCAGTTCTAACTGTTGCTTCCTGTCCCACATATAGATTTCTCAGGAGATAGATAAGGTGGTCAGGCACTCCCATTTCTTTAAGAACTTGCCATAGTTTGCTGTGGTCCACACAGTCAAAGGCTTTTGCGTAGTCAATGAAGCAGAAGTAGATGTTTTTCTGGAACTCTCTGGCTTTCTCCATAATCCAGCGCATGTTAGCAATTTGGTCTCTAGTTCCTCTGCCCCTTCGAAATCCAGCTTGTACTTCTGGGAGTTCTCGGTCCACATACTGCTGAAGCCTACCTTGTAGGATTTTGAGCATAACCTTGCTAGCGTGTGAAATGAGTGCAATTGTACAGTAGTTGGAGCATTCTTTGGCACTTCCCTTCTTTGGGATTGGGATGTAGACTGATCTTTTCCAATCCTCTGGCCACTGCTGAGTTTTCCATTGATGATGATAAAAAAAATAGTGCACTGGTCTTTTGATATTGGGCTGTGGCACCAGGGTGGGTGACATGACCTTTAGCCTGGTTTGTTCCTTTTTGCACACCAGACACAGAATGATTAAAGTGGTAGGGAAAGCCCCCTCCCCAACTCTGCGTTGGCTGTCTCTAGCAAGCATGTCATTGCTAGCACCACTCTGGCAGCCACTGATGATGATTAAATCCTCTGCGAGCTAGCAAAAATTTAATGCAACTTGCTAGGCACGTTGGACACCTTACTACTCCCTATACCACCCCATGGCTGGAGTGCAATGTGTTCCAGCAAAAATAGTGCACATCTTTATTAAATTTGGTGCATCCTGCTAGTTCAGTACATAGCCTGGCAGCCATTGATACTGATGATATATCCTGCTAGTTCGGTACACAGCCTGTGTAGATTCAATAATATTTTGAATTCAAATAATGTATGATTTCCTTCCTTTCAAATCAAGGGGGTAATGTCGGCGTATATAAATTTTTTGGGGGGTAAAAGGTAAAAAAGTTCCCTGACCCCTGAAGTAGCTGATCGACAAATGTCAGAGACTTCAATGCCACGTAGCCAAGCAGTAGAGGTAGCCACAGCTCTAGTGGAATGCGCCTTCAATACATCTGGTGGGGCCTTGCCAACCAGCTCATAGGCTAAAGCAATGGCAGAAACTATCCATCTGGAAACTCTCTGAGAAGAGACCGGATGACCTTTCCGAGGACTGTGGAAGCAAACAAACAGTCTGGGAGATTTGCAGAAGTCCTTAGTTCTAGAAATATAAAAGGCCAAAGCCCGACGAACATCAAGGGAATGGAGCATGCGCTCAACATCGGAAGAAGGGTTAGGAAACAACGTTGGGAGGATCAAAGGCTGATTAACATGAAAACTCAAAATCACCTTAGGGAGGAATGAGACATCAGGATATAAGACGACCTTATCGGAGTGAAATTGTATACAAGGCACATCAGCCTGCAGTGCAGCCAATTCACTTGCCCTCCGTGCAGACGTAATAGCCACCAGAAACAAAGTCTTTAGAGAAAGAAGTTTTAAAGGAGTAGAAGCCATAGGTTCGAATGGTGAGCGTGTAAGAGCCCTCAAAACAGTCTGAAGAGACCATTGAGAGATTGGATGCCATACAGGTGGACGAATGTTATTCAAACCTTGAAGGAATCTCTTCACAGTCGGGTGTGAGAATAAGCGGGAAGCGTCTGAACCCAAAGGCTGATAAGAAACAATGGCTGAAATATAAACTTTAAGTGTAGAATGTGCCAGTCCTAGATCAAACAAATAATGTAGGAAGGCAAGAAGAGTACCTAACGAAGCTGGAACAGCCACAAAACCTCTGGACGCAGCAAACTTGGTAAAAACAGACCACTTATAAGAATACAGCAATTTGGTTGAAGGCTTCCTAGCCCTGTCCAGCACCCCCTTTATACTGGGAGAATCCTCCACACCGTGAGATGGAGTGACTCGATGTCAGGGTGACAGACCTTGCCTCCATACTGAGTTAGGAGGAATAGTTGGGGGGGCAGTCTCAGGAAATCGGACGCGATGGTCTTGAGGGTGGTAAACCATGGTTGACGAGGCCACCATGGAGCTACCAGGATGGCATCAGCTCGCAACTGGTGGATCCTGACAATTGTCCGTTGAATAAGTGGCATTGGAGGAAAAAGATAGAGAAGGACAGCATCCCATGTCACCATGAAGGCATCGCCCAAAGAACCGTTGCCTCTCCCTGCTCGAGAGCAAAACCTTTTGCACTTTGCATCGATCTGAGTCGCAAAGACGTCGATGGCCGGTGTGGCCCACCTACTGCAGATATGGGCGAACACAGAGTCGTCGAGAACCCATTCGTGCATTTGAGTGGTCAGGTGGCTCAGGCGATCGGCCACATTGTTGTCCTCTGTCGACACATGGATGGCGATCGGAAATATGTGATGATCATAGCACCATTCCCACAGGTGGATCGCTAAGTACAGAAGGGACAAAGAGTGAGTTCCTCCCTGCTTGTTTATATAATACAGAGTGGTCATGTTGTCCGTAGCCACTTGCACTCTGCGACCGACCACTAGAGGATAGACAGCGTGAAGAGCCTTGATTACTGCCAACATTTCTAGAAGATTGATATGTAGCAGTTTCTCTGAGCTGGACCACAGGGCGTGGATCTTGTGAACGCCACAATGCGCGCCCCAACCTGTCATGCTGGCGTCTGTCGTGATCTGTACTGTCAGTTGAAGGGGCCTGAAGGGTTGACCAATTAGAATATGCGGCACGAAAGTCCACCACGTCAGTTGACGTGATGACTCTGGAGTCACACGTAGACATTTGGCAGGGTTGTCTAATAACGGATTGAATTGAGACAGGTACCACGCCTGCAGGGAGCGCATCTTCAATCGAGTGTGAGGAAGAGCAGACGTGGTGGAAGCCATAAGGCCTAAAATATGTTGCGTGTGATGAGCAGAAACCCTGGCATATGGGCGGAACGGACAAATAGCACGATTCAATTTGTAAATCCTCTCGGAAGGGAGGAAGACCCTGGCTCTGTTGGAGTCCAGAACCACGCCAATGTAGTCCATGATCTGAGATGGTTGAAGATGGGACTTCGCAAAGTTGACCTGAAGGCCTAGATCTGCCATAGTTCGTAGAGTAAAAC
The DNA here is from genome assembly GCA_037013535.1 of Intellagama lesueurii. Taxonomy (NCBI): domain Eukaryota; kingdom Metazoa; phylum Chordata; class Lepidosauria; order Squamata; family Agamidae; genus Intellagama; species Intellagama lesueurii. Next base: position 107,408,175 of record JBAJHW010000003.1, read on the forward strand.
TTGTGTCCTCTTGTGCCTTGGCGTAAGAGCCAGCGACAATCAAGCAGTCGTCTATATATGGAAAGACCATGATATTGTTCAGACGCAGGTAGGCCGCTACTGGAGCTAGACACTTTGTGAAGGTCTTTGGGGTGGTAGCAAGCCCGAATGGAAGGGCACAGAACTGGTACACTGACTCCATGAAGACGAAGCAGAGATATTTACGATGACGCTCGTGGATGGAAATATGAATGTAAGCATCCTGTAAGTCTATCACCACAAACCAATCACCTGGAGAAAGAAGCGGAATGATCGACTCTAAGGCGACCATTCAGAAACGCCTTGGACGAAGTTAAGTATTGAGAAGCCTGAGATCTAAGATTGGTCGCAGTCCGCCATCCTTTTTGGGAACTGTAAAATATCAGGAATAGAAGCCGTCCAGTGCTTCTTGAGAAGAAACGCGTTGAATAGCATGCTTCTGGAGAAGAACAGAGACTTCTTTTTCTAGAGCAGGTGAGTAAGCTTTGATCTTGAGGCGACCGACAGGAGGAAGATCTGAGAACTCTAACAGGTAACCAAAACGTATGATGGCGAGCACCCAAGAATCTTTGGTGATGATAGACCACTTGTTGAAGAAGGGGGCTAGCCGGGGAAGGTGGGATAGATCGATAGACGGGTTCAGCAGAAGACAGTCAAAGATATTGTTTATTCTTCTTGGCAGGGCGATGAAAAGTTTGTTGACGCTGACCAGAAGCCTGTGCTTGGAAAGAGGTGGTAGCAGAGGAAGACGGAGGAGGATTTGATCTTTCTTGAGCAGGAGGTTTGTACGGGCGATAGGCTTAATGATAAGGTTGTTGATAAGATTGTTGTGAGGTAAAAGGTCTGTGCCACTGATAATGTTGGTATCTGGGTTGCTGGACATAATAAGAGCAAGCTGTCTTCCAGATCTTATGTAAATTGTCCATCACCTCATCTGTTTTCTCGTTAAATAGTCCAACACCATCAAATGGAAGCTCTTCAATATGGGACCTAGCGTCATCATTGATGCCTGCTGAACACAGCCAAGCGTGCCTCCTGAGAGCAATGGCCAATGTCATGGCCTTGGACGCTGCATCCGCTGTATGACGTGACGCCAAACGTTGTTGTTTAGCCAGCGTCGTCGCTTCCAGGTGAGCCTTGAGAGCAGCAGTCCTAGTTTCTTCAGGAGCGGCTTGAAGACCTGGCAGAACCTTGTTCCATAATTGCCTCTGATAGGCGCCCACAGCTGCCTGGTAGTTAGAAACTCTCATTACAAATGAAGCCAGAGGGTATAGGCAATGGCCCAGTACATCTAGTTTGCGACCTTCCCTATTGGTAGGGGTGACCTTAGAATGATTTCCTGCCCTCGATTGATTGGACTGCACTATAATGGAATTCGGTGCAGGATGCTTATTGAGAAAGGTTGTGTCGTTGCCATGTGTCCTGTAATGGTTTTCAACACGCCTAGAGATCTGAAGAGATGTAGACGGTTGATTCCACGATTCTTTAATGAGGTCCAACATAGCTGGAATAAAAGCCAAACTCAAAGGGGGGGGGGATATATCTTGGTTAATATCATCAAAAACAAGGTCCTGCTTGGGAGGAGGAGGTTGGTCTATATCAAGTTCCAATGATTTGGCCATGCGTAGAATTAACTGAGAATATGACGTAAAGTCTTCAGAGGGAGATGGGGGATGGATATCGGCAACATCCAAATCCGGTGTAGGTAAATTTGAGGGGGATTCCCTAGAAGCCTCCGAAGGTGGGTCCTGCTCAGAGACCGATGAGACCGAAGAAGTTCTGGATCCTCTATTAAGAGACAGAGGCAGTGAAGGTGAACGAGGATGAGATCTCGATATGGAGGCTGGGGCTTGGGAAATTGGTGCGGAGGTCTCCGTGCCAGGTGGATAAGCGGTTCTAGAAGACGCAGCCGGGTGAGATGACTGAACGTGAGACACTTTCGGATGGGATACCGAGGGTGACGGTATCGATGGAGCCCGAGAACGCTTTGCAGGACGTGATGATTGCGGATCCTGCTGTGGTAAATGGCGCTTATTAACAGGCTTCAAGTCCATAGGGTCGAGTTGGAAATAAGCTTGATGCCGACGTCAAGGCGGTGAAGGCGATGGAGATGAACCAGACGGGGAAGCATAGACATATCGTACCCTCTTGGGCCTGACATAATCGTCGGTGTCGTAAAAGGGATCAAGATCATCCCCATGGTACTGACGTCGACCGCCACGCCAATCAATTTCCACATAAAGTGGCTCTTCATAGTCAGTGAAAGCATGCCGCCGAGATGGACGCGGAAGAACTATAACCTCCCGATGCTGAGGGAGTTGTCGGCCTGGAGAAACATGCCGACATTTTGCCAGTCGCTTATGTGGAGGGGATTGTTGTGGTGACACCTCCGAGTTCGACAGTTGAATCACTTTTGCCCGCCCGATTGACATAGGGTTCGAATGGGCCGAGGCCAGGCTGGAAATTACATCAGCCTCAGAATGGCCATGACTCGGAGACAGGCTCGGAATCGATACCAAAGCCTGTGTCTGTGGCTGCGGTACAAAGCCATCCCCTTCAGAAAGCGATTCGGGATCATGAAGCTCCCTGGAAGATTCCTCGAGTATCGGCGAGGGCAGGGTCACTCAAACTGGAGGGAGTTCCTTCAGTTGAACAGACTTAGAAGGCTGTTTAGCCTTTTTATGTTTAACTACCTCCTTCTTTATAGGGACGTGGTGGCGCTGCGGGTTAAACCGCAGAAGCCTCTGTGCTGCAAGGTCAGAAGACCAGCAGTCGTAAGGTCGAATCCACGCAATGGAGTGAGCTCCCGTCGCTTGTCCCAGCTCCTGCCAACCTAGCCGTTCGAAAGCATGTAAAAATGTGAGTAGATAAATAGGTACCACCATGGTGGGAAGGTAACGGCGTTCCGTGTCTAGTCGTGCTGGCCACGTGACCATGGAAACTGTCTACGGACAAACGCTGGATCTACGGCTTGGAAAATGGGGATGAGCACTGTCCCCTAGAGTCGGACACGACTGGACTAAATGTCAAGGGGAACCTTTACCTACCTCCTTCTTTTTCTTGGGATCTTTAACAGATGGCGACTTCGATGTCGATGCCGACCCCGATGTTGAAGACTTCTTCGACTTGGACACCTTCAAAGAAGCTCTCGAAGAAGGGGTAGCAGGCGCCGGCGAGGCAGCGGGATTGGGACGAGGAGTCGGAGGAACAGGAGTCACGGTAGGTTCCATGGTTGTCGAGCTCAATGGTGTTAACGACTTCTCCCAAAGATACGAGTGGAGTCGCTGTAAGAGGAGCTTCAGGGCGGGCTTGGTTAATTTTTTACACTCTTGACAAGAGTTGGGCTGGTGTCTTCCCCCCAAACGGGAATAAACAGCGGTCGTGGCCGTCTGTAAAAGGAATCTTGTTAGCACACAACGTACAGCGTTTGAATGGGCCTGAAGAAATTTAGCGGGAACAGGGAAAGGTGGGTGGAAAGGAAAAAAGAAAAAGACTCACGGGAAACGTTAACAATAGCAGTCCAGGATGAAAAACCGAGGAGTCAAGCCAAGAAGATAAAGATCAAAGTATCAAGTCCAATTCCGTAATCCAAATCACAAACGGTAACCAGTCCAAAAGCCAAAAACCAGACACAATAACGGCAGCCAATCCAAAATGCAAGAATCGAAAATCAGGTCAGTCAAGAAAACAGGCCGAGATCAAAACCAGAAAATTTAAACGAATTGAAAACAGCTCTAGGCGTCGCGAAGGAGTCCGATTGCAGCGGCGGCAAAAAGGAACTGAGGTACCACGGGCATGTGCACCACGGGAAAATGTTTTATTGGTCTAGAATATTTACGTTTTATTTAAGGTCTAGAATATTCTGAAGAGTCCTGCGCAGGAGCAGTTTAACCCATTCGTGTGCATTCACAGAGACCACGAAGAAGAAACAGTAGTTTCAGATAGTAGCGAAGAATTGCAGGAATGGCATTAGGAAGGCAAAAGCTGAGAATGAGCTGAAATTAGCAAGAAATTAGCAAGAAAAGCTGAAGGCAACCAAAAAAAGAGCATTCTTTAGGTACATGCGTAGCAAAAGACAGAGACAAGAAATAGTGTCTCAGCTACTCAATGGGGATGAAAAATTATAACAACAAAGAAAAAGAAGTGCTCAATTTCTACTTTAGCTCTGTCTTTTACCAAAAGACAAGTCTATGATCCATCTGGCAAATGTGAAATACAAGTGGAGGGAACAGGATTGCAGCTTGAGACTGATAAACAAATAGTCAAGGAATACCTTTTTACTCTGAACAAGTTCAAATCTCCAGGACCTGATGAACTGAATCCAAGAGTATTGAAGGAACTAGCTGAAGAAGTCTCAGAACCACTGTCTATTATTTTATTGAAATTATGGAGGATAGGTGAAGTGCCGTATGACAGGAGGTGTGCTAATGTTGTCTCTATCTTCAAAAAGGACAAAAAGGAGGAACCGGGGAAGTAGAGAATAGTCAGCCTGATGTCAATCCCAGGGAAAATTCTGTAACAGATTATAAAGCGATCACTCTGCAAGGACCTTGGAAAAAAATGCAGTAATAATTAGAAGCCAACACAGATTTGCCAGGAACAAATCCTGCCAGATTATTCTTATATCATTTTTTGATCAGGTAACCTCCCTGGTAGACAGTGGGAATGCTATAGACATAATATATCTTGTCTTCAGCAAAGTGCTCCATGATATTCTGATTAGCAAGAAAACTAGGTGTGGTCTGGCTAGAACAAGTGTCAGGTGGATACACAGTTGTTTACAGAATCGTCAGTGCTTATCAGTGCCTCCTTCTCAAAATGGGAGGAGGTAGCAAGTGGGGAACTACAAGGCTCAATCCTGGGCCCAGTGCTCTTAATTTTTATTTATTAATGACTTGGATGAGGGGTGCAGGAAATGCTTATCAAATTTGCAAATGACACAAAATTAAGTAGAATAGGTAATACCATGGAAGACAGAAAGAAAATTCGAAAAGAACTTGATAGGCTCAAGAGGCCGAAAACAACAGAATGAAATTTAACTGGGATAAATGCAAAGTTTTACACCTGGGGGGGAACAGCTACAAGACAGGGGATACTGACTCAGTAATACTACAAGACAGAATGATCTGTCACGTCAAGTTTAAAAGCCCCTTCATGGATTGCTGCCTTGTCGTGGTGACGGGGCTTGAGTAATTCAGAGAAGCTATGGGCTATGCAGAGAAGCTATGGGCTATTTAACTTATATGCAGAATACATCATGTAAAAGGCTGTACTGGATGAATCCCAAGCCGGAATTAAGATTGACGGGAGAAATATCAACAACCTCAGATATGCAGCTGATACCACTCTGATGGCAGAAAGTGAGGAGGAATTAAAGAACCTCTTAATGAGGGTGAAAGAGGAGAGCGTAAAAAATGGTCTGAAGCTCAACATCAAAAAAACCTAAGATCACGGCCACTGGTCCCATCACCTCCTGGCAAATAGAAGGGGAAGATATGGAGGCAGATTTTACTTTCTTGGACTCCATGATCACTGCAGATGGTGACAGCAGCCACGAAATTAAAAGACGCCTTCTTTTTGGGAGGAAAGCGATGTCAAACCTAGACAGCATCTTAAAAAGCAGAGACATCACCTTGCCGACAAAGGTCCGCATAGTCAAAGCTATGGTTTTTCCAGTAGTGATGTATGGAAGTGAGAGCTGGACCATAAAGAAGGCTGATCGCCAAAGAATTGATGCTTTTGAATTGTGGTGCTGGAGGAGACTCTTGAGAGTCCCCTGGACTGCAAGGAGAACAAACCTATCCATTCTGAAGGAAATCAACCCTGAGTGCTCACTGGAAGGACAGATCCTGAAGCTGAGGCTCCAATACTTTGGCCATCTCATGAGAAGAGAAGACTCCTTGGAAAAGACCCTGATGTTGGGAAAGTGTGAAGGCAAGAGGAGAAGGGGACGACAGAGGACGAGATGGTTGGACAGTGTCATCAAAGCTACCAACATGAATTTGACCAAACTCTGTGAGACAGTGGAAGACAGGAGGGCCTGGCGTGCTCTGGTCCATGGGGTCACGAAGAGTCGGACACGACTTAACGACTAAACAACAAAAAGTTTAAAAGATCAAAGATTATACTTTCTGTATCAAACTAATATATACTCATGTCAGGAATGCCAACCAGACAAAGGATCTAATAAGCATTTATATCTCAATTAAGAAGATAAATTACTACTAAGGTTTTATGTCAACAGTGCCACCAATCTGCCCAGAATGGACGAAACACCAGTCTGCCCAGAATTATTAAAACCTCTGGGCAAAATGGTAGTTTTCCTGCACAAGATTGCCTGGAAACAGTATTGATCTGCACAGCTTTTTGTGCAAAAGAACAAGCAAAAAACAAACACAGAAAGTGGAAAAGAACATTAGGGGTCTCATTTTTGTGGGAAGCCAGGGAATCTTGCTGTTTCAAGGGGAAGCCTCAGTAAGATTTGGCACAATAAGATTTGGAAAATCAGTGATAATAAGACACCTTTCAAGAACTCTTCACATCCCTATTTGGAAGGATGGGGAAAGGACATGGAATTCACTCCTAATTTCCAAGCTGTTATCAAGCCCAAGACTTGAAGAGAAATGGCACAAAGGAATCAGAAGACGTGATTTATTCTTTGCAATATTGGACTGGCTTTCTGGTGCAGAAAAATGAGCCACAATGAAATGGAATACAGCTTAAAAGAAGGATGTGAAACCACAGATACTAAATATTAAATAGTGGTGCATTCTGCTTCCTTCTCACACCAGAACCCAAGGGTAAGATATAATTTAAAAAAAAAATGTTCACCAAGTGTTTCATTTTCTAGTTGAGCTGAGACCACAATTGTTCTAGTACAGTCTATGAAGTTGAAACCACACCAAGAAAGCTTAAGTTAGGTGAAGCGTTTTCCCCCCTCCAGCTTGAGTTCATTTTCCCAGCCTTTTTCTCACACAGCTTCAAGCTCTTGGGGGTGCATGCTGGTACGTCACTGTACCAACAGACAGAACTAGATCAGTAATTAATGACTAAGAATTGCTCAGTGTGTTTGGATATAAAATTTTAAAAGTAGGGTTGTTAAAAAAACAACAGATTTAAGCACCATCTGGGCTTTCTGGTCACAGTGGCAAAAATTCCAAAGAAAGGCTTAACAGTGCATGGTCTGAGAATCCCATCTGTTTTCTCTGAAAATGAATCAATCAGATATTTTTGCCATTTTTGTATAATATAGGAAGAAGAAAGATTAGCTTCTCATTGACAGATTCCCAGAAATTTACTCTGATTTTTTACAAACTTATTTTTAAAAAAACATTATCATGGTATTTTTTAAATCATTGATAAAGGAGGTAGATGTTACAAGACACATGTAGCTGCTGCCAACCTGACTCCTCCTTTCTTTCTTTTTAATAATGTCTAGTATAATAAAACATAGTGGTTTTTTCTATTCTTCCATCTCTAATCATTGGCTAGTAGAGGTGGAGAAAACATATCAGTACACACACGTCATCAGTGGGCTAGACATTAGCAAAGAAAGAGGAAAAGGATGGAGCATGTGTTATCATTTTACTAGACATTAGTACAAAAGAAAGAGAAGGGAATAGATATGGAGCAGTGCTAAAGACAGAGATAAGCCCATACTGGGGTTGGTTTAAAAAAAAAAGAAAGAAAAGAAAATTACTATTTTGTTTACATTTCAAAAATAATAGAGAAGACCCCCTATATTTTTGATGATGATGCTACATCAAAGATTTAACAACACAATCAAGGCCACTAAAGTAGTTCTACATTTCTAAATAAGTAGCTGGAATACGGACACCACATTTATGTTCCTTATTGAAAGTCGAATCTTCGTCGTTCTCTTTTTGTAAGACCAGGTGCAAATTTGTGTCTTTCTAAGTAAAAACTCATGTTGATGATCCCAACACTGACTTCATGCTGTTTTGAATAAAAAGGACTCTTAAGTGGGACAAGAGAAGAACATGAATGACTGTAATATATACAAAAGGAGAATATCAGTATAGCTTGACTAATAATTGGGAAATCATAACAATTACATTTCTTCTGCTAGAAAAAATATGAATGACTTTATTATCTAAACAAAGACTATTCCAGTCTTTTCATCATCTTGATCTGTATGTCTGTTTAAATCTGTATGTCTAAAATATCTTGTGGCAGTGGTTGTTGAAATATAGGGCTAGAATTCTGTTTACTTACAGGGTCACAAAAGCAATCAAATAAATGTCCCCTCCTTGAGCAGGTTCTTCTTCACATGACTGGTTGCACACTGTGAAATCAGGGCACGATTACCACATGAAGGACAACTGGCTGAAAGGGGGAAACCACTGCACAGTTGCACTTATGCAAATAATTTTTGTTAATAGGATTTTGGCTTACACATATAATTTAACATACTTATTTCAGGTTTCTTCATGCTTATAGGTGCAACACTTGTAAACTTGCTAGAGAGATAGGCAGCAGCCAAGGAAATGACCAGGTACACAACATACTAACATTATTTCTTGAGATTATTAATCCTCTGCTTTCCAAATATAAAAAAAACCAAAAGATATAAAAATCACACAAACATACAGCAACATTAAAGATCAGAAAAACAATAATCACACCACACAACCATAGAACACTTTCTGGAAAATATTATTAACTTGGACTAGCATTGCCTACACTGACCAACAGCGGTTCTCCTCAATTTCAAAGGAGAATCTTTCCCAGTCCCACCTGGATTTATCCGTGATTGAACCTGACAACTTTATCATGCAAATTGTACCCTTTACCTTTGAGTACAATCCCATTTTAAAACATGATAAAATGAGAAGAAATTTGTTCTCAAAAGTGTCAGCTAGAAGGATTTATTACAGCTCAGTTTCTTTTAGAACATTAGGTTTCTTCTGCAGACTGAAGTACTTTTGTTTTGTTGTTGACTTATATACTACCCCATAGTGCTAAAGCACTCTCTGGGTGCTTTACAACATTATTATGCAAACAAAAACTCACCCCACCCCCATTTGAGCTCATTTTACTAACCTCAAAAGGATAGAAGGCTGAGTTAACCTTGAGCCAGCTATCTAAACCTGTCAGGACCGAACTCAGGTTGTGAGCAGAGGCTTGACTGCAGCAGTGCAGTTTAACCACTATGCCATGGGGCTCATGTATAAAATAAAATGGAAGTTAATTCTACACTTGAAAACAAAGTTGTAAATGGTACTATTCATAACACTTAAAACTTCTGTAATGGGACAGCGATGAAAAAAGTTATATCTACAACTGTCATTTAAAACCATTGGCCAGAATAATATCTGGAAAACAATTTATGGAGAAGGGTAATCATGCAAGCAGTTCTGCCTATTGGCAGGGTGTCTGGCATGAAGCCAATCATACACTGGTCATAAAATCGGTTATGTGACCTGTCATGTGACTGGTCAAAAGGAATAAACTGTTTATGCACTTATATTTCTGTGCATGGCTTCTTTTAACAAGATTTTGGTTATTATGTTAGATTTAAAAGCAAACCACTAATAGCTGGGTCAACAAATAACATATTTTTTAAAAAAAAATTTATTGGTAGTATTATTTCAAGAGTTTCCACATTAATAAATTCATTTCTGAGATATTATACCTGAACTTACATCTTTCTCAAGTCATCATCATAATGCGCCATCAAGTCAATTCTGACTTATGGCAACCCATTTCAGGGTACAATAATTAATAAAATCCATTTTTTTCTGAAACCTCTTAGCAGAATTATCATCCCGCAACATCTAATAGCCAAAATGCTATTCATAAACTAACAGGATAATGCATTTTGCTTCATTGCTTGGTTGATGGAATTCACCAATATTCACTGGAATATTCCAGTGGAATATTCACTGGAATTCACCAATATTGTATGCAATAAAATAAAACCCACAGAGGCGTTGACCACCAAATCCTCACTGGCAACAGAGCTTCAGAAAGCCCCTCCCAGTAGTTTAATGCATATGTGAAATAACACAACCCTGTAGGGACCCCACAGGCCAATAGCCCGGGTGTCAACGAGGAGTCTCCCAGCACCATGATCTTGTCTCTCCAGCAAGGAATAATGCCACCGCTTAACTGTGCCTTGAGTCCCATTCCAGAGAAGCAGCCCAGAACCACATACCATGGTTAACAGTACTGGAAGCCATGGAAAGTTCCAACAGAGGCACAGTTTGTAGTATAGATCATCCACTAAAGCAGCCAAACCCATCTCTGACCCCTAAGCAGCCTTGAAGCCAGACTGAAACTCATTTTGACAATTTATCAACCACATCCTCTACTGCTTTGCCCAAGAATGTAATATTGGAGACCAGGCAGTAATTATCCAGAGTGGTGGGGTTCAGGGGCAATTTTTTTCAGTGAAGGTCTTAGTACTGCTTCTTTCAGGCAGGCTGTCATGCTGTAGAGCAGCACCCACCACTTCCCTCACTGAAAGAACCCATGTGGGCAGAGCTGAACGAGGCTGACCTCTCCCACACACTCTTCATCTGTTTCTGTAATACAAGCCAGGCAGTTGGGCTCATCCAAGATAATGTAGCTTTCAGTCTCAGCATTTTCAACCCAGAAGGCCCATTGCCAAGATAACCAAACTGCTTGAATTGGAAGTTATTTGGGGACAACCAGCGTCCTTTTCTCTCTCCCTCCCATGACAGTGTACCTGTCCTTGTGCTCTGTGCTCTTTGTGGTTCCCACAGCTACTCTCTGCTGCCCCTCACTACCTTCCCTTACATGGTAATTCATATATCCACCAGCAAACAGCAATCCAGGCTATAAAAGTTCTGTCAATAAACAAAACCAGGTAGGCAACTGAGCAAAGAAAGTTGGTCCCATTCCTCCTCCCCTCACTTGGACAAGAAGACTGGTCCTCACCCCTGTGTAAGCTCTCTGCAAAGCACAATCTCACAAACAGATTTATAATACAGTGCAGAGAGGTGTGATTAGTGATTGGATTTTTTTATTTTTTTGGACTCCCACTCCAAGATTCACCCAGACTTGCCCAGGCAGAATTCTGGGAGAGGAAGCCCAAAACAGATGCCTCCAGAGGAGTTTTCCATACCTGCATTGCTGTCTGAAATGGGAACTGCCCCGGTGATCCAAAGGAATCACAAAGCTCCTAGCGAGTCACAAAGCTTCATTTGTGGGATAATTCTGTAGCAGACTCTCTCTATTGAGAATGGACATCAAGACTACTACTTCCATGAAGCTTTGAGATTCCCAGGAATCTTTGCATCTCCCAGAGATCTTTAGAGCAGTTTCCTTGTTTTTCAAAGGAGAAACAGGGACTGTAATGGAAGTGCAAAAAAACTCCTCTGTACATATCTGTTTCTGGCCTCTCACTCCCAGAATTCTGGCTGAAAGATTCTAGGTGAGTTCAAGGAGTAGGAGTCCAAAAAATTAAAAATATATTGAAGCCTCATTTCTAGTTATGACTGTTGTGGAAACAAGGTGGATGGGAGTGTGACTTCTAATACAGGTCCAGTAGCTTACAGCATTCAGATGGGTTCTTTTTAACACTCATTTAATCTGACTTTTTAAAAAAGCAATTTGAAAATTCTAGAGTATGTTCTGCCACTACCTGAATGCCAGGATGTCTAAAGTTGGTAGTAGAGTTAATAGTGTGCTTACAGTTAGATGTTAGGGTTAACTTTTGATTCAAATGTATACATCTTCTAGTTTATGAACCCATTCAGAGTTGCAACATATTCCTGCCCATATTCTAATTCCAGTGGCGTCCTCATCAAATGGGGCAAGGTAAGTGAGATATTTAAGGAGAGGTTTTACCAGTTCCACTCCCCCAGTGAGTCTGCATGGCCAAGTGGGGATTTGAACCCTGTCCTCCAGAGTCCTGGTCCGTCACTCTATCCACTACACCACACATCACAATACACTACATTAGCAGGGACAAAAAAGTACCTCACTGGCAGCAAGCAATACATTTGCTGAGACCAGTTTTGTTCGAATTGGTTCTTGTTTGTTTGTTTTAAATAATCTGTATGCGGCAAGAAACATGGGGACACCATTTGGAACTTTTCAGGCAATGGTGTTGTAGAATGCCTACTTGGTAGATTTAACCACATACAGATTCTACAACAAAAGATTACTTTGGGGGACTAAAATGTCCCATCTTGGCACATGACAGTAAAAGTAGTTGAAAGTATCTCTTGAGAAACTGGAAAGCAAAAGGTTGGTTTTAAAACTGTAATGCAATGATAAGTAACTACTCTTAGGGGCTTGGAATATTAACTACTTTTTAAAAGTAATCTTCCAATCACTGGTGATGCGCTTGCACAATTCTCTTGAGAGTGATTCATGACTACAGTACCACAGAACAGAGCAGATTTGAACTTACAAAATGAGTTACTCACACAACAACCTAAAAATAGCAATTAAGGATGAAAGATCTCTGAGATAGTGCTCCCCAAGCCATTTAATATCCAAAGTATTCTGACATTCCACTTTTGACACAGAGCAAATCAACATTCTACAAAGCAATTCTAAAAATGAGATCAGCCCAAACTATGTATTTGAATATAGACTTTGAAACAACACCAAATTTGGCACAGTTGTAGCAGACAGTGTCCTTTTGTTCTGTGTCAAATTTGGGGAAGTTTGGGCAAAGGTTTTTCAAGTTATGATTGTTTAAAAAAGCAAAACTGTTCTCCCCATGCAAAACCAGCAACCCTAAACATCCCCAGATTTAAAAATAGCTCACACAAATGAAAAAGACTAATCTTGCTTATCTTGAATGGCTGGTCCCACGTGCTTGCAGGGTGGGGGTTGGAAAGAATCCAGGCTGCAGGAGCTGAAATACTGATCCTCAAAAAAGGCCTTTCAAAAGGGAAAACAACCACTTTGTTGTAAGACTGAGCACATATGTAAAGCTGCCTTAGGAGCAAGACTGTTTCAAAGTAGATACACTGTTGCAGCTTTGTGGGCCAAGGAGAGAGATGTTTGGAGGGCAATGACGGTTACAGAAATAGGTTCTCTTTCCAACCATCCTGACTGCTGCTGTTGGTGTTGTCAGTATTCAGGCTGCCCTTTGCTATGTAAAGCTTAGCATCCTTTTTCCTGCTGGCAATGCAAGCATGATATTGTGCAGCAATACTGGGCCATTTCCAGGCTTTTTGAATCGTGGACACAGAAGTACAATATCTCACATTCATAAAACAAAGGGTGGTTGTTTTTTTTTTAAAGAATTCAATTGATGTATGATTTTCTTTCCATAACTGCTTCATCATGCATAAATATAATCAACTGCTATGAGATGACCAAAATGTGTTTTTGACACGATCCTGTAACATTTCAGAATTTACTGAAAGGAACAGTTTAATAAGAAAACATTAGAGTTTACAAAGCAATGAGATTTGTTTATCTCAGACAACATATTTCATCAGTTATGAAGTTCTAGTAAAATTTCTTTGCATTTGAGAGCTTTTACAGTTTGGAGAAAGGAAAAGCATTTTTCCATATGCTACACAGCTTTATTGACAACTAAAAACTGCTTTTCGATTCCTGAATGAAAACTGCTGTAGGAATCAATATTTATAACTTATATAGTTATTTAATGCCATTCGCTTCATAAGAAATCAGGCCACATAATGCTAATTTTTAAAAATATAAATGCAGATTTATTGTTTTGTAAAATATATTTACAAGTGCTTTACAAATTTAGTATTTTAATATGATTGTAAATCTCCTGCAATTGCCAATGTTGTTGTTATGTGCCATCAAGTCAGAACCATCAGTTGTTATAGTGACCCTAGTACGGCTTTCAAGGTACATGAGATATTTAAGGAGTAGTTTACCAGTTCCACACCCAGTGAGTTTCTTTGGCTGAGTGGAGATTTGAACTCAGTCCTCCTGAGTCCTAGTCCATCACTATCCACTACACCACACTGGGTGTTAATTGTAAAATTTTGGGAGCTGTAGTTGAAAAAAATACCTTTTCCCAATTCTGAGATAAGCACAAAAACCAGTTACAGATGCTGTGTGTGCCTGTTCTCTGCACTCAATTCTATATTGCCAATATAGCTGAAACAAAATTAAAATATTATTTTATGTGGACAAGTAGTATTTCTCTATTAGTTCAAAAATATTAACTATGTATGTGTAGTGTAAGAAATACATGTACAAAGATTTCCTCCCTTACCCATGCCCAAATATGATACCTTCAGATGCTGGAGTAGAAGCCCTTCAAGGCTCAATCCAATGGTAAGTGTTTTTCTATTTCAGTGCATGAGCTGTGCAAAAATGCAGTGGATTATGCCTTTTAAGAACTTGTTATATGTAAAAAGGAAAAAGAAAGAAAGAAACACTATTCTTCTCAAATCACATTCTATGTTCTAATCAATGCTCTTTGTCCTGCTATACCGAATGCCATTTCTAAAATCATGAAGATTAATATAAATTTAAACTAAAATACATCTTAAAATAAGCAAAACCTTTTGTTCTATCATTGAAAGAACTACAAAAGTAAACTACAACATAGGAAAAGCCTTTTAAAAACTAACAAAATGGTAAGTCAGAGGTCAGAGAGCCAAGGAGGACAAGAAAGGACTTCTTCAGAATGTGCCGGGTCATTCTTCTAGCTTCTATGTCTGGATTGGTCTAATGATAAATTCCACATTAGCTCCACCCCTCACATGGAGCAAAAAAAAAAAAAAAAACACCACTTGAATTGCTGGCTGCCTCAACAGAAGTTTAGTTTGCTGATTGGACATTAAACAAAAGAAAAAACAGCAGGACACAATTTATAAGGGGGCAGCAAAGGCTGACACGCTATTGTACTCTAGAGGTATCCACAAGCTGTTAATTCCATTTTAACATTGTTAATAAGACTGTTAACACATACAACTTTGTTTAGAGACCTTGAAAATATCAACAAACTGGTGGAAGACCCTCCAGAAGTAAAATATGTTAAGCAAAAAAACACAAAGGAACTGTCCCCTTATATTCTTAGAGATTTGGGCTTTATTTTGCCTACATGGGGGAGGGAAAGAAGGCTTAGGCATGCCTGGTCATCCTGTGACCTGACCCAGTTGCCCACAGATGTTATTCAGATTATATTCTTATTTTAAAAAAACAAACAGCAATATTACTTAAAACACACACGAATAAATGTAAATCTGATCCATTCCTCCAGCACAATTCATCTTTCTGCACACGCACACCAGCTTCTTTCACTGTGTGTGTCTCTCACAAGCACGCAAATGTGCAGATTTAATCAGTGTGGAATGCTTTAAATGAATAAATTGGGTCTGACAGATTTATTGCAGTTAATTTTGCAATAGAATGGGAAAATGTTTGGATCTCAACCTTTTAAGTATAAGGAAAACAATTAATCCATCACATAGCGGAAATTCCTGCATTACACCCGCATGTCCAATTAAATAACATCAAGTAATTTCACACAGTAAAATGAAACCTTGAAACCTCAAGGAAATAAACTCCACTGCTTCAAACTAATTGTTTTTAAATGTTAATTTTAATAGCAAATGTATTCACTCTTTCGATTAAAAATTAGCAACTATTTCTAGAATGGCTGAAATACTTAGCTTGGACAAGAAAATCGTGTCACCTGAGAAAAGAAGCAAACCACAAAAACTATTTTTGAAAAGAAATATTAAAAAGGGAGAAATTTCATATTTTATTTTTGAGTGTACAATCCAAATGTCAAATATTTGGTTTGGATTACTATTTGTTTTCCGGTATTAGCTCAAATAAATAGAAATATGGGATCTATCCCACAACATATAAATACAAAACAGCTAATGGTTTATTTTAACTAATACCACCTAATTTGTGTTTTTTTTAATTCCAGGATTATAGCATAATTCTCACATGCACACATACAGAATCACAACTTTAACAAGAGCATGTTACAACTGAAGTTGCATCTGGAATGTTAAATTTGCAAGTTCATTTCTTCTTGATATGCCATGTATAATTATTATTGCAACATAAATTTGAACTTTTTAAGATCTAACTGTAATAAATTTATTACAGTAATTGTAATACATTGTTGCACAAGTTATTTGAAAAATTTGCACCCATGTCCCAGAAGTGAACAATTAAAATCTTCATTCTGTTGAATTCAGTGTAATTTACTTCCAAGTAGATGGGTGTGTAGCCGTAAACTGGCAGCCTAGTTCTAATCAACTACATTACATCAGAGTGCCACATAAGTAATAGGACTTAGTCCTGTTAGATTCAAAAACAGAAAACAGTGAAACTGCAAATCATGTTTGTGGCTTCATTTATAAAATCAAATTTCGTGAATTTGCTAAGCAAAAACAAGAAATAGATTTTACAATATTTCTGTTGCTTTTGTCACTGTGATCCAGCTTGACATTTCTATGCAAGACAAAACATGGGTATGAGGTTATACCGTGTTTCCCCGAAAATAAGACAGGGTCTTATATTAATTTTTGCTCCAAAAATGCATTAGGGCTTATTTTCAGGGGATGTTTTATTTTTTTCATGTACAACCATCTACATTTATTCAAATACAGTCATGTCCTCTTCTGGTTGCTGCACAATGGTGGAGGGCAGGGTTTCACTTAACTAGGGCTTATTTTTGGGGTAGGGCTTATTTTCGGGGAAACAGGGTATTACAAAACGATTAGAGGTATGTTTTAAAGGACTTACAAACAAACAGTGCCGTAAATGGAAAAAAAAAATAACCATACCATAATTCAAATAGTAGCGAAAAAAGAAAGTGCCATATCCCCTTCACCTGTGTGCAGGTAGTATTATTAAAACAAAACAAAAATGCATGGAAAAAGCAAAAATTGATTTTGCTGTATTCACCACAAGTGAGACTTCGAAAAGATACAAGGTATCACTTTTCTATTTATTCTCCTCCAACTATGATTCAGTGATGGTTTTACTGGTTTCTTACAATCTTATGTTCACGATATACACATTGTAGCCCAAGTACTTCAGTTGCCATAACAACCTCATAAGTTTGTTCTCCATTCTTTCATAAAATTATGTTGTAAATTCAAGGACAGCAAATGTGCTTTCTCAAATAAAGCAGTTCTTATTTTGCTCTTCAGAAGCTTGTTTCTGCTTCTTTCAAAAACCTCACATTAAAAAAAAATTACAGAATCACTTCATTTCTTACAATCAACTGACTCTTTCACATTCATTTCAGAGTAGGTCCATAAAGAAATAAGTGATTTACAATGACCTGTCATCACTCCCATATTTTCCCTCTATTGCATTTGTGTTTTTTTTTCTCAACAAAGGAAGTGAAGGAAAAAATACTGATGTATACAAGTTATCAAATGAAAATCATTAAAAGTCTTTACATTTCAATGTTTACATCTCTAAGGAGATTTAAATTTCTGTTACTGTGGGATAATAAATCATTTGCTGAGGATTTCTTGCACCTTGCCCTAATAAAGGATAGAGGGTCGCTGGCTGACCAGGTGACTTTAAAGAGAGTTACCACATTTGCAATTTTTACTATAAAAAGTGGAAACATTACCATTCTTCACTCCAGATAAATTAACATTCCTCACCACTAAACAACAAAACAGTGAAAGACAGGATGTGACTAACAAATGCTAGGGAAAAGTCAAGCTGTGCTTTTACCCTATGCGCTGAAACCAAAGACTTTTCTTGCTTCTTAACATGCTTGTGCATCTCAATGAGCTCAGCAGAAAAAAACAACACTGGATATATTTCAAAAGTTGCAAATTTTCCTGGATGTACATTTGGGGTGGGCAAACAAACAGTAAGATCCATTTTCTGGATGCAAGAGAGAAAAAGGAAACTCAAGCTGCAATCTTATGTACATTTTTACCTCAGAGTAAGGCCCACCGAGCATAGTCAGATTCTTTTCTCAGTAAAGAGGTACTAGCTTGTCCTGTAGTTCTTGACTGCTAATTACCTCAGAATGACACCAGACAAATTCAGCCAAAGTTATACATGTCTAAATCTCTCTGATTCACTTGCCAAAGGTAAGCACATGTGACTACTCTGTCTGTTGTGATCAACAAGGTTTAAAAGTGCTTAACAGCTGCATCATGTGCAATTCTTAGTTGCCTTTTATAGAAATATAGATGAAAAGGCTAAATAGTTAAAAGGCAGAAAAATGTCACAAGAGGATATAATTTTAATGAAGAAGATAGCAGTATGCAAATATTTTATTTAAAGAAAAAATGCCAGAGTTCTTTAAGCATGTAGCTATCTGTTCCTTTAAGTATGCAAATGCAACAAGTAAAATATTTCATATATTCATATATCGTTATTTCAAAATTGGCTGCATTTCTTACAGAAACAGATATTTATTTTCAAAGCTAAAAGGGGGTGTGATGCTTTCTAGAAATTCCAATCCCTTAAAAGTATTATGACAGAAAAATGTGTCCACATTTTCTTTGTCCTTAAATGGAAATCTAAACTGATACTATATCAAACTGGCAAGCTTCATTCGTTTTACCTAGATTTTTAGAAAGGAGAGAGCCTTTACAACCGTTCTGCAATATTTGCGCAGTATTATAAACAGAGGCTGACACCCACTGTTTTCCAAACAAAATGCAATGGCGCTTTGTTCTGGGTCTTTCCGTAGGAGAGTTTTTCCCCCTCGTCCAAATTCACCCCAGCTAATTTAGACTTCTCCCTTTGCCTGTTTCCGTGTCAATACCACCACCCACTGGCCGCGATGAGAGACTGCCGTTTTGGTGAACACCACAAAGCCTCCTTCAGGCATCTTAAGCATCTTAGTGCTCCAAAGGGGGAGAGGAGCTCCAGAAAGGAAAGGCGACATCACCTCAGCTTTGGCCAGGCGGCTTTAGATCTTTACCGTTGTTGTTTTTGCCTCTTCCGTCCGGGAGGGGCAGGGAGAGAAAACAGCCACTTCAAAGGAGAAACTTTCAGCTTGATGTGAAGGCTGACTTGTTGTCCTGCCGCTGCCATTATGATCATTTATTTATTTATTTATTTATTAAAATCTTCCCTCATTCTTTCTGTCAGCTTGCTAATGAAGCTGTCATTATTACTGCACAAAACTAGGAGGCAGGACATGGCGGGGGAGGTGTTCACACACTAGCAGCTCCCTTTCCAATTTGTTTCCCTCTGAAGAAAATGAAAAATATCTATGGCACAGAAAATTACAATGAACAGCCTTCTGCTGTCTCCATTTTCATTTCCCACCCTGTGGTTTGTGCACATTATAAAATTCTGGCTCACTCTATTCAATACCAGAACGCTTTCCACTTAGCTACCTCCCATCTGTAGGTTTCAATTGCGACATGCAAATTGTGTGTGCGTGTGTGCATGCGTGTGTGTGCGTGTGTGTGTGTGCGCATGTGTGTATTCTCAGCAGCTCTGTGAAGTAAAGAAATAATTCCTTCGTATTAAAGATTTATAATTGGAGGCTAGAGATGGAAGTGACTTGCCAAAGAAGGAGCCTGCTGAATAGCTGAAGAAAACTGAGGAAAAGGGCTGCTGTGGAACTTAATGTTGAAATCAGTCCACTGAAATATTGATTTGAGGAGTGCCTGCTTGTTTGTCATTTTAAAATCACACCTAGGAAAACCGATCCTTTAATGCTGAGTACAAGAACTAGTTTACTCTCTAGGGTGGCCATATGTTCCATTGTTATTCATGATAATTGTATGGACTCTTTGTATGGCTATGTCATCACAAATAGCTTCCAACAGTAGACAAAATAATGTTATAAAAATGGAAATTCAAATCTAAACTAAAAAAAATCAGATAAAAATCAACAATGTGAAGGCAACCGAAAAGAAACTGAATCCACATAAAAGACTGTGCTATACCTATTACAGGGTATAACGAAGGACAAAAAAATACTGATGAAATAGTTTCTGTGCCAAAGGAACATCAGAGATCGCAGATCATTTTGAGTACTCTTTGCAGCCTGGTAACTGAGCTTGTGCTGAACAGTGTCTTCAGGATACACTGAAGCACAAGGCGTACTCTATGTATAATTGTACAATCCAATCATAGAATGACTGTGTGTGTGAAAGGCAGAAAATAACAGGTTACAGCAAAGGTGCTTAAGATGCAGATGAATATCAATGACAAGATGCAGCTGTTATTTTCTTAACTGTTATAGCTGAGGATGTGGGTTTTTTGTTTGTTTTTTTCATTGCCAAGTTGGCAGCATCGTCCACAAAAAATTAATAATTATGCGATGAATGGGTACAAATGGACAAGACCTTGCAGGGAGAGACAGAAAAGCAGAAGGCATATGAAGTGTAATTGTGCCTCTCTAAGGTCTCAGGTTTTTCAACTAACCTGTAAATAGAGGGGCCACGAATAAATCCCCTATCCTACCTAACTCAAAGCATGTGCTTTACCACTGAGCTATGGCCCCATCCAGATATACATACTCTAAAGCAACACAGGAATGTATAATTGCCCCAAAGGGAAAATGATGAACTAAAAGCTGAAATAAACATGGAGCCAGTGAAGCAAGACAGGTATGCCTCAGAAGAAAAAAGAGAAGTCACATACATAAGGAAATAGTGGACCAACACAGAGACATAATGAAATTACAAGAAACTCAAGAGAAGATGTTGAAAATCTCTCAAGGGCACATGAGAAAACAATAATTGTTTATTTATTATTATTTTTTACACTTCTATACTCTGATTGCTTTTTCTTCTGACCCTGTTTGCATGGCTTCATTTACTTCATTAAGGCAGGGCTAGTTCCACTAACTACTCTCAAGCCACCACCATATCGGGTATCCAGGGTGTCAACTATTTCTACTAACTTTAGAACTTGTTGTAGAAGTAGGGTATAAGACAGAGAAAGGCTTCAGTAAACAGTGGCATAAATCGAAAGGGATTCCAAAGAGATTCACCTAAAACAATATTTATGAAGAATTTTAGCACAAGGAGCTAATCTTACACAGCAAAACCATTGTCTTTTTCTAAAGACAGGTTTGTTGTTTTGCTATAGACAGCTGTGTTTTTACAGATGCATAGCCATGTGTCTCTAGTGAAAAAGGGCTACTCTTTCCCTCAGATGTAAAAGAAGATCAAAGGTTTAAACACAGAAATACAAGATCCTTTTCCTTTCAGTGTCTCTTTTTTTCTCTCTCTCCCTTTGTACATGTGCACACACAGTGGCAGAATACCAAAATTTCCATCTGTTATCCTTATGCAAGGCCCAGGTTAACCTTTGCAGTAGGTATGCAGGCCTGTTATCACAGCTAAGAAACACAAAGAGGAATTCAGTTTATGTGCATGCTCCATGCATTTCACCAAGAACCAGTAGCAAACCCCAACTGCACAAGAATCAGATTTATCCCCACAGAAGTGGAGGCTGAAGTCCTACTATTAGATTTCCTTTACTAAGAAATGATGCTGGATTAAAAATGTAGCATGCACATTTGGGATTCTTAAAGCAGAGACTATGGGAAACAAGTAATTTTTCTAATAATAATAACATGCTGCCAAGTCAATTTTGACTTATGGAGACCCTGTTCAGAGTTTTCTAGGTAAAGAATACTCACAAGTGGTTTACTTTCCTTTCTTCTGGAAGTATCCTGGTATTTTGCAGCTTGTCCAAGGCCACACAGGCTGGCTCTTCTGGGATGCACTGGGATTCAGTGGGGAATTTAACTCCCAGCCTCTGGCTCTGCAGCCAGATACCTGAATCAAAGGAACACATAGGTGCTGACTCACCAAATTCCCATGGGTTCAATGGGCCTACTTTAGCTGTGACATAATACTGGATTTCAGCTACTGAGAGACGTTCTTCCCTTGGCAATCATTAGGGCCATGCTACACATGACAGCAGCTGTTCTCCTACCATCAATAAGTACTATAAAGAATTTAGATACCATAAATTACATTTCCTTTAAGGTCTATTTTTATTCGAGAACACAGTTTTTGTGTTGCCATTGCCTTCTGAAATAATCAACATGGAATGATGGCAGGAAGACAGGAAAAGCCAAGTGTCTGTAGGTCACTTTTGAAAAGCACACCATTCAATAATCACCAAAGGAAATGTAGATAAAGCCTTATGTGTCTGGGAAACATTCAAAGGCAGGGAGACAAGACTAGGTATTATGAACTATTGTCCAAATTGTCCTCCTTATCAACATTCAATATTAACCAACATCATTTCAGCTGTCTACCAGATATGCACCAGATTGTGACCCTTCACCGTAATTACTGATAGTTCACGTGCTTTGGAAATTTCACTGTTACAATACACAAGCATGTAACTCACTAAAGATGGGATCCTTTCACACTCTTAATGTTTCTAGCAAAGGTGTGAAAACATATCTTTGTAAGCTAGCCTTTGAAACAGTTGTGGTAGTACCTCCATAGGCTGGAACACCTGGATGTGGAGTTAAGGGGGTCTAGAATACAAATTGTCACTGTGCCTCTTAAGGGAGGGGGCCAGCTGAGACCACCTGGAAAGTGTGTGGCTGATGGGATCAAGTGCCAGCAGATGGAAGGACTGGTAAACCTGAGCACTTGACAACCCCTGAGAGAGTCAATCTAAGTCAGAACTGACTTGATGACACATGCCTATTAGTATTAGTACTATTTAATTGTTTTATAATATAATTTGAAAGATGGGATAAAAATGTAATAAATGAAATACAATAATGAAATACAATAAATGTAAAAATAGGGGGAAAGAACTTTGATCTTCATTGACACCTCTTAGTTTCCTGTTACTAACATATTGATATCTGAAGGAGGCATTCCTTTAGAAATGCATACTTTATGCCTCAAAACCTCTTTAAATATTTAGCTTGACTTAATAGAATACGTTTCACATGAACAGACTGGGAGGAGGTTGAAAGGGTTTTTTAATATTAGCATTCTGTTCATTTAAGGCACAAAATGTACATTTTTAAAAATCAGTGTGTAGTTATCATTAATGATCAAAAGCACCAAAGCTTGCACTAGGAAATTTGCAGTGGTCTCCTCCAGTCTACCTTGCAGACAAGCTGGCTTTAATGGAAAGATGTGGCTGCCATCTAGTGGACAGTTCTAAACCACAATTTTTGCTATTTAAAACAGAGAGTTACCTGTTACTGTTACATATCTTTGAACATTCTAAAATTCCTTAAAATTGTTTCATATGGTTATACCTTTAATATTAAGTAACATCAGTAAGTTTCTTTGTGTCATTTCTTAAGAACAGATTTCAAAGATGAGTGTTCTTTCAAATTATAGACAAAGAAAACCTGATACTACCTACATGTTTCAACTTGTTACACAATGTCAGTGAAGATCTGAAATTCTAATGTTGAGGTTTTCTCCACCAAAACAATTTGGATGGCAGAGGGAGGCTACTATATGACCCCAGTGGACTAATGAATCATTTCACTCAATTCTTTCCATGCAATTAGTCAAACATCCTTTGTTGCCAACTTCAAGGATGTGCCTCTAGATATTATTTGAAGAATCACAACTATAGATCTCCCTATGTTTGAACAATCTGTGGAAGTCACCTTTGGACTTAACCAATGGTAAATTTACAGGAGTGTTATGAACAAAAAGACCACTGCCATCATAGCCTAGGAGCAATACATGCCTCGCCTTAGTTACAAAAACAGCCCGCCCATAGCCTGCCCCTCAACGTGATACATAAGGCTGCCTGACTACCATACCTTTAGCAGTCATCTTCTATACAGATTGCATAGTCAGGCTAAAAGCCTGTGCTTTCCTAGCTTTTTTCCCAAGTGGCAGAATAAAGTATGCTGCTTGTCCTTTTATTATTATTATTTCCTTGAAATGCAGACAGAGCGTACAATACCTGACACTCTTGATTATTATTTTGTTAAATCTGAATATTGCTGAACTTAAAATGAGCCCATGGGAATGCAGAATTAGCTATATATTAAACAATAGTGTTTCGAATATTGATGCATCACTATGTGCTTGTTATGAACACTGTTCCAACATTTCTTTCATAGGATCAGGAATGTGTTGCAGCTGCTGCTACTGTAGTCTTCCTTTACTGGAAGCCCTTCTGAGCAAATTGTATACAATAAATAGAGTATAAATAAAGAAACTAACTGAAGTGATTAAGTCATTCAGACATAAATAAAAGCAGATATGGTTACCAAAATTGTATCAGAGTTTTAATTCTGAGGCAGCCAAAGTGGGAAATGGCAGCTGATTGATGTGATGCCAGTCATGTGCCTGACTTTGTGCATGTTATTTAAACAGGCAAACAAGCAGGAATAAAATTGGCACCTTGTTGGCCCCAACTGCAATTTGCCACCACGACTTACATGAATTCACTTACACAGGAGTAAATAAGATTCTGGCTGATGAGCCAGGGACATTTCTTCATACATTTCTAAGGATCAACGTGAACAACAGGGAGCTTCTTTCCCCTGTAGAGTGCTCTAAAGCAGCACTCAGTGCCATTCAATGATGTTCACATACAAGTCTCTAGAAACAACACCTAGACAAATAACAGTAGAAGTATTTCTAGCTTCTTCTGGTTTTATTTTTCCCCCTGTTCATTTAGATTTACTTCAGAACCTAGTGAGTTCCTGGTGCCACTGCACTCCTGGAGCTTGCCCAGTCTTGATTTAAATGAAAATATTTGCAAAACTATGGTACAGTATATACCCATCCCAAAAAAAGATGTTCTTGTTCAGAGGTGCAGCCAGCCTGGGACAGAAACCACACGTGCTTTTTTGCTAGTTCCATCTGGTCTTCAACACAAAACAAGAAGTTCCTCCAGATCAGAGATGAGGAGACTCTAGCTTGTAAGCCAAACCTGACCCATAGGCTGTCTTACCTGGCCTGCAGAACTGTTGCAGGGAGGAGCTCCCTAAGGACTCAGACCCACAAAAGGATCAGGGAGGAAGAGAGCAAGGGAGCTGCAGTATCTAAGTTCTGGTGCAAATGATTTTACATCTCTGTTCCTGTTTGGAAAGGAAACCCAAGATTCAGATTATGCCTCAGTGAGTGCTCCTTCAGACTACAATCGAGTCCACTTTGTACTTATCTCTTTTACTTTTCCCAATCATAGGAAGCATAAGAGAAGGAGGAAAGTTGGTGTGCCTCGACAACCAGCTTCTCCAAGTGCTGACTGGGTCCCTTAGATTGAATGCAAATTGCAATCCCAACTGAAATCACAAACAGTGGGTGAAGCTGGCACACAATTCAGTTGGCATCTGAAAGCAAGCTTTCTCTAGGTGTTACCCAAGAAGTCCTTTCATCTGCTACCCCAACAGGGATAACAAATGGTTGAAAAAGATGTTGTGTGACTCAGTCAATCTTCAAAAGAGCTACTCTTCCAAACGTCACCTAAGTCCCAGTCCACCAGAGAGAAATCAGTTCCCTGCCCCTACTCATGTTTCTTGAGTCTAGAATTTCTTACTTCTTTAGGCTGTGCTGCCATCAATATCCTATGACTGTTTTTTTAATTTTTAACTTTCACTGATTTTCCATTTTCAGAATTCTGATGACCAAAGGACAACCCTCACTGTATAAAAACTGAGCTAGCTTTGTATTACTTTCAAACTAATATGTACTCAAAAGGATAAATCTGTTGTTGAATGGAACAATATAGGGCCACCGTTCGGTTTAACATGTTTTTACCCCAGGTTGTACAAAATAAACACAACACCTTTAAAACAGCAAATCTCTGTTTGCAACAGTTGTAAGAATGTATGGTACAACACATAAACATATGGATGACATATATATGCACAATGATGTGCACAGTGCAATATCACACTTGAACAATTCTTTATCTTAAATGAAAATGCATCCCAAGCATCCTCAACTTGAGTGTCTGATTACTTTGGTTGCAGACTAGGGAGGAGGCACAGCCCAGGGTCTG
This sequence comes from Intellagama lesueurii, assembly GCA_037013535.1. NCBI lineage: Eukaryota > Metazoa > Chordata > Lepidosauria > Squamata > Agamidae > Intellagama > Intellagama lesueurii. The sequence goes on from JBAJHW010000003.1 coordinate 107,434,056, forward strand.
CCCATTCCTAATGCAAATGAAAAGGCTAATCTGATAAATTGCATGTTTCTCCCATTCATATTTATTCTGTTTGCTATTATTCATCACTCTTTGCATCCTTAGAGGTAACTGCTGAAAAACAGTGGGTTAGGTCTGTTGTATTTTGAGCAAAAGGGAATATAGCAAGTAACACTATTCCATGCATAGTCGTACATGTTCTATCTAGGAGGGTAGATCATGTGGTGCTATAACAGACACACTCTAGAAGGGTTCTCAAGGTTCCACTTCAGAAGAGTTTGTGAAAACAGGAATTTAAGTTCAATTTTCTTATGCAATACTGCAATGCAAAAAGTAAAACAGATCTTTCCATGGAAAAGAATTCCTGTAGAAACAAGCCAACATATCTATTTGACAGCCAAATAGCAGGGTGACCATAAGTCCTACTTTAGACAGCACAGTCCTTCATTGGAACTGCTGTCCAGTCCAAGTCTGGTTTTTATAAAGATAAAATAACTTTAAGAATCTGGGACAGCAGACACACCATTAACAGCAGCTGTACAGAAGACTGAGCAGCAGGCACACAAATCGCTTATATTCCTTCCAAATATGGTGAGGTGAATTGCACATCTGATGGAATTATATTACTTATTTTGAAATCTGCATCTAAGCATAAAAATAGGCAAATTTATGCCATTGTGTCCTCTTTTGTGGTTTTTTAAAATGTGTGTTTCTTCTTTTGTGATGAACAGGTTATATAAAATATCATCAGCATATAATTCCTGCCAATTTTATTTTTTCTTCATTTTTCCACATAACTATGTGCAAAGTAGCTCACAGCATGTGAAATGACTGCAGTAAGTATTTATTTATTTATATGCCATCAAGTCATTTCTGACGTATGTTGACCCTTGCCTGGGTTTCCTAGGTACAAAGTGCTGAAAAGTGGTTTACCATTCTTGTCTTTTGGTGATACTTCTGGACTGGGATGCTTTCTCAACACTACATAGGCTGGGTGTCCTCATATGAGGTAAAGTAGGAAATAAAATTTCAGACTGTACTCCAACTCACTGAGCTATGCAGCCAGCTAGCAGTAAATAAATTCAAAAACCATTGAAACAATTTCCAATCACCTTTTCATCATAATAAATAAGGACATGTTGTTGTTGTTTAGTCGTTAAGTCGTGTCTGACTCTTCGTGACCCCATGGACCAGAGCACGCCAGGCCCTCCTGTCTTCCACTGCCTCCTGGAGTTTGGTCAAAGTCATGTTGGTAGCTTCGATGACGCTGTCCAACTATCTCGTCCTCTGTCGTTCCCTTCTCCACTTGCCTTCACTCTTTCCCAACATCAGGGTCTTTTCCAGGGAGTCTTCTCTTCTCATGAGATGGCCAAAGTATTGGAGCCTCAGCTTCAGGATCTGTCCTTCCAGTGAGCACTCAGGGTTGATTTCCTTTAGAATGGATAGGTTTGTTCTCCTTGCAGTCCAGGGGACTCTCAAGAGTCTCCTCCAGCACCACAATTCAAAAGCATCAATTCTTCGGCGGTCAGTCTTCTTTATGGTCCAGCTCTCACTTCCATACATCGCTACTGGAAAAACCATAGCTTTGACTATGCGGACCTTTGTCGGCAAGGTGATGTCTCTGCTTTTTAAGATGCTATCTAGGTTTGTCATCGCTTTCCTCCCAAGAAGCAGGCGTCTTTTAATTTCGTGGCTGCTGTCACCATCTGCAGTGATCATGGAGCCCAAGAAAGTAAAATCTGTCACTGCCTCCATCTCTTGCCCTTCTATTTGCCAGGAGGTGATGGGACCAGTGGCCATGATCTTCGTTTTTTTGATGTTGAGCTTCAGACCATTTTTTGCGCTCTCCTCTTTCACCCTCATTAAGAGGTTCTTTAATTCCTCCTCACTTTCTGCCATCAGAGTGGTATCATCTGCATATATGAGGTTGTTGATATTTCTTCCAGCAATCTTAATTCCGGCTTGGGATTCCTCCAGTCCAGCCTTTTGCATGATGTATTCTGCATATAAGTTAAATAAGCAGGGGGACAATATACAGCCTTGTCATACTCCTTTCCCAATTTTGAACCAATCAGTTGTTCCATATCCAGTTCTAACTGTTGCTTCCTGTCCCACATATAGATTTCTCAGGAGATAGATAAGGTGGTCAGGTACTCCCATTTCTTTAAGAACTTGCCATAGTTTGCTGTGGTCCACACAGTCAAAGGCTTTTGCATAGTCAATGAAGCAGAAGTAGATGTTTTTCTGGAACTCTCTGGCTTTCTCCATAATCCAGCATATGTTAGCAATTTGGTCTCTAGTTCCTCTGCCCCTTCGAAATCCAGCTTGTACTTCTGGGAGTTCTCGGTCCATATACTGCTCAAGCCTGCCTTGTAGGATTTTGAACATAACCTTGCTAGCGTGTGAAATGAGTGCAATTGTACGGTAGTTGGAGCATTCTTTGGCACTGCCCTTCTTTGGGATTGGGATGTAGACTGATCTTTTCCAATCCTCTGGACACTGCTGAGTTTTCCAAACTTGCTGGCATATTGAGTGTAGCACCTTAACAGCGTCATCTTTTAAGATTTTAAATAGTTCAACTAGTGTGCCATCACCTCCACTGGCCTTGTTATTAGCCATGCTTTCTAAGGCCCACTTGACTTCACTCTCCAGGATGTCTGGCTCAAGGTCAGCAACCACACTATCTAGGTTGTCCGGGACATCCAAATCTTTCTGGTATAATTCCTCTGTGTATTCTTGCCACCTCTTCTTGATGTCATCCGCTTCTGTTAGGTCCCTACCATTTTTGTCCTTTATCATGTCCATCTTTGCACAAAATGTTCCTTCAATAGCTCCAATTTTCTTGAACAGATCTCTGGTTTTTCCCTTTCTATTATTTTCCTCTTTGCACTGTTCATTTAAGAAGGCCCTCTTGTCTCTCCTTGCTATTCTTTGGAAGTCAGCATTCCATTTTCTGTAACTTTCCCTATCTCCCTTGCATTTTGTTTCCCTTCTCTTCTCAGCTATTTGTAAGGCCTCGTTGGACAGCCACTTTGCTTTCTTGCATTTCCTTTTCTTTGGGATGGTTTTTGTTGCTGCCTCCTGTACAATGTTATGAGCCTCCATCCATAGTTCTTCAGGCACTCTGTCCACCAAATCTAGTTCCTTAAATCTGTTCTTCACTTCCACTGTGTATTCATAAGGGATTTGGTTTAGATTATACCTGACTAGCCCAGTGGTTTTTCCTACTTTCTTCAGTTTAAGCTTGAGTTTTGCTATAAGAAGCTGATGATCAGAGCCACAATCAGCTCCAGGTCTTGTTTTTGCTGACTGTATAGAGCTTCACCATCTTTGGCTGCAGAGAACATAATCAATCTGATTTCGGTATTGCCCATCTGGTGATGTCCATGTGTAGAGTCACCTCTTGTGTTGTTGGAAAAGAGTGTTTGTGATGATCAGCTTGTTCTCTTGACAAAACTCCATTAGCCTTTGCCCTGCTTCGTTTTGAACTCCAAGGCCAAACTTACCTATTGTTCCTTTTATCTCTTGACTCCCTACTTTAGCATTCCAGTCCCCTATAATGACAAGAACATCTTTCTTTGGTGTCAGTTCTAGAAGGTGTTGTAAGTCTTCATAGAATTGGTCAATTTCAGCCTCTTCAGCATTGGTGGTTGGTGCATAAACCTGGATTACTGTGATGTTGAAAGGTCTGCCTTGGATTCGTATTGAAATCATTCTATCATTTTTGAGATTGTATCCCAGTACAGCTTTTCCCACTCTTTTGTTGACTATGAGGGCTACTCTATTTCTTCTACGGGATTCTTGCCCACAATAGTAGATATGATAATTGTCTGAATTGAATTTGCCCATTCCCGTCCATTTTAGGACATGACAGACTATCAAACAAAACAATATTAAACAAAATACAAAGAACCCTAATTTAATCAAACAACTTTAAACTTTCTCTCTCTCTTACTTTACCACAGAAACAGAGACATGATAGAGACAAGGCTAAAGAGATCCCCATTTCACACAAAAATAACATGGGGCTATCAACAAATAATCCACATATTTTAAGAGGCAGCTATGCTTTTCACTTGGGGAACCTTCCTCCCAGTTCTTACATATGTCTCCTCTAAACACCTAACAAGCCACCTAAAAGACTTACTTAGTGCCAAACAAACACCAACAAAACAAAAGCAACCCAATTTTTTAAAAGCCGGAGAATAGAAGAATTTAAATCTTCACTCCCCTGTCCAAAAGGAACCTACTAAGCATTTACATATGGCGCGAGTACAGATGAACCGAGTTTTATAGTGCGAATGAGTAAAACATTTAAGTTAAGAATTAGAAAAATGGTAATGCCAATACTAAGAATACATGCAAGATTACCAAGAAAATACACTTTCATCTGTTTGAAGCACTATCATACATTATCTCATTAATCTCTACAACAGTTCCTGAGGTCAGGAAATATGATATATTAAGGTTGGCAGAGGTTGAAAGAAAAAAAAAAAACCAAACCTAAATTAATTTAGGGAGTTTGTGGCAGAGGCAAAGTCTCAATGAGAGATGTCTTGGCTGATAGTTCATTCCAATAGCCACTAGGCTACAGCAGCTTCAAGTGGCCACGTGGGAATCAAATCAGACATGTTTGACTTGGGTGGCAAAACCATATCAGCATAGCACTTAGAGTTTTTAAAAAATCTGCATGGGAAGTGGGGATACTATAAAAGAAGTGAAAGCAAAGGCAGAGCAACATCACCACAGTCTCAGTCACCATGTGGAAAGATAAATAAAGAGGCATGCTCTGTACAAGACAGTTTAAGATCTGGCTTACTCAACCTATCTGAGACTATCAACAGAGGATGCATACTACATCATAGCAGCAAATATTCATTTCATTTCTTTTTATATTATTTTTATATTATTGACACTGATGGAAGTGATCCCCACCTAAGAAATCATAATAGCACAGGTCAGCATTGCTCAAATTATTTTTAAAGTTCACTGAGAGCACAAAACAAACACACCATCATCCCCTCTGCCACAAAAAGTAAAGTGAATTAACACTGCATTCACCATGTGAAACGGGGGGGGGGGGGGCTAGCTGTGGCTTCCCCCCCCTTCCCTTCCCTTCTTCCCCCCTGCAACTCCTGACATCCCTTGCCAACATAGCCAACAGTGAGGAAATATGGAAGCTGTGGGCAAAATATATTCCAAAAGGTCAAAGTTGTGCAGGCCAATGTAAAAGGCTAGAATCCTAAATATGTAACAGAAATCACACATAACCTGAGAATATTTGCTTCAGGAGGAGGAGAGACAAAATAAAGGTGCTTAACACCTTCTTTGCCTTCTGCCCTTAAAATATTTATTTAAAGCAGTCCTGTGCAGCTTATAGCAAATAAATAAAGACAATAAACAATTAAAAACACAGTGGCTTCTCTCAAGGCTAAGGCTACCATCCTACATGTTCTTACTTGGGAGTAATAACATGAACAGAATGGAAATTATTTCTAAGTAGCACGTTTTCAGGAAATGATTTGAACTGAAATCAATGAGGTCATGATTTAATCTAGATGCTACTGATTTCAATAGGAGCCTAGATTCAAAAATAATTTGGATCACTATAATTTTCAGCAAAGCAAACAGAAGTCAGTAAGTAACAAACACAGAGCAAATGCCTAGGACAAACTCCTCAAGAGAGGCATTCTGCTCACAAAAGCTTTAAGTGACGTGATTTGCCATGATTCCTTCACACACGGAACTCATCACTGTGTCATATTACACATATCAGGTAACAGAAAATAGGTGACTTTTATGCCCTACCAACTTGCATTAGATTATTCCAGAAAGGTTTTGTGGTTTGTTTGTTTGTTTGTTTGTTTTTAGAAGACTCAAAAACCAAGGGACTAAGTAGGTTCATTGGCTCTCAAATGGAAAAATCACTACTTAACTATAACTCAGCTATCTACCATTAAAAATAAAGACAATAAATAGGATATTAAAAAGAATTAGAGTTATTAGTAATTACTAACTTGCCCCACTTGTTTATATGGGACGAAATGCAATTAACTTCCTCTGGATCTTTGCTCAGTTAACAGCACAGTGCCCCTATCACTTTTCCCTTCTAGGTGTACTGCAGTTAATTACAGGAAGTCTTTAATTAACCATAATTTCATGATACGTCTAGACTGGGAAACTCTGATTAACAGGTATGGAATGTGTCACAGTCTTAGAATTATTTCAAACCTTAAAACCCCATCTTATTTCAGTCTTGGCAACCATAATATGCTGATGTGGCCACAGCAGGGAACTATGGTGCAGTGTTTAGAGACAAGGGAAAATGCAGGACTAGGGACTGTGTATTTTGGCTTATCAATTTCTGAATGATCATCTGAAATGGACTATCAAGCATTCTGAATGGCTGCATTTTCTTCTGTATCCTCGTGTTTTGCAAATGTGATAACTATACTATTTGCCACTTCCACAACTGGCTTTTAAAAGGATTTCTGTTTCCATTTTATTCTGTACTTATACACATTACAAGAGGGTAACCCTCTCCCAACAATCTTCTAAAAACAGGGAGCAAGGCACCAACTTCTCATAAAATCTGGTTTCAGCCTTAACTTGACCATAGACTGCTTTCCCTGATGGAGTCACCATTTATATAGATAGAGTACATACCTGGAGTGAAAAAAAGCAACACCCAAATGACTGTGGTTTCCCTCCCTCTCTCCCACTCTCTCTCTTTCTTTCTGTCTCCCTCCCCTCCGTTTTTGTTTCCTTTTTCTTTTTGAGTATAGTGCATTTTAGAAGCTGTTAAACAACCATTTTCACAGTCTTAGTTGGTTCCAGCACACCATTGTTTTGTGCTGATAGTAAACCATCATGACTGTCTAAATGATGCTTTTAATAGTACAACACACACATCAAAAATGTGAGTTGTATTTTGAAAAAATCCGTATGCTGTGCCCAGAAGAAAAGAGGACAGACTGTGAAGCATCTGTGATATTGGGAGGGGTGGATAAAAGGAGGGGGGCAGGGAGAGAAAAATAATGGGAGAAAACAGAACCATTAAGTAATTACTGTTTTTATGCAGTGAAGTAGAGCTTTGCTTATTTTATATCTGGAAAGAATATCTGAGTATCTTGCTACTGATCTGAGACTACAGTCTCTTGAAGTCTTTAGTTCAGCAAGAGTAAAATGGTTTTATTTTGTAATACACAGTAAATTTGGAAAAATGTAAGAGAAAGTAAAGATGTTACATTATGACTTTTGTACATTAATGCAGATTCTGACCTTGGTATACAAATATTTTGGCCTCAAAGCATGCATCCCAAGACAGCTAAGTTTTCAAGCTATGGGGCTCCCAGGCTTAAGACTGTGCATCCTTCCCTTATCTAAGAACAAAAACATGAAACAGCAAAAATCCTAAAATTATTCATCCTTAAAATGGCATATTTCCTTAAATGCAACCACATGATAAAAGTTAGTAAGTTGGATAGGCCACAGCCATATCCTTAGAACAGGCCCACTGAAATAATTAGGACTTAACCAGCTTAAAATACATTCATTCCAACAAGGCTACTAAGTATGAATAACTCTGGATCAAACACACTGGCTGAAATCTCACCTCGTCTTCAATAGCTATCTATTTGAGGCAATGAACCCACACTTTTTTCCTACCAAAGGAACTGGGATTGGGGACGCAGGGACAGATGCAGGAAGAAATTTGAGACAAATGCATCCTTTGATATGCTTTGAATCCAACCAGTCCCCACAATGTCAAATTATCTATGCAAGGAAGGTGACTCTCCCCCAACCCATCCCTAGCTTCTTCCCTTCTGAAGCAGTTGCTGGGATAAGGGCCTTCATCAAATGGGTTAATGTTACTCTTGACCTAACACCAGGACTATGGGAATTCTACTGATACAGCTGCTTGTATTCTTAACTATACCTCAGGATTACCACATGTAAGAGAAACTAATTATCTTTACACCTTTCACTATTTATTTATTTAGACTTCAATCCTGCACCCAATTAGGCTGCTTATATTCCTCTGATGTTGGCAGCACTTAAAATAAGTTGTGTATACAGGCAGAGAAATCGTGCATGGAGGCCTGTAGACTCACAATATAACCCTGTGCATATCCATGTGGAAGTAGGTGCCACGGAGCCCAGTGGGACTTACTGCCAGGCGTGTGTGCTTAAGCTTGCATCCTTTAAATATGTAAAGATAATACATGGTTCAAATGTACTTGCTTGGTCATTCAACTGGTTAATTTTAAAAATTGCAATGTTTATTACAGATATGCCCCCAAATATAAATTAAACGTTTTTATTCCAATACAGTACTATTAGCATACAATATAAGCTGCTAATATTTCTAAATGTTTTCTTTAAAAATAACACAAAAAAGACTGGCTGGCTTTTCTTCAATTTCATTTACTTTCCTGTTGCAAGACAAGTGTTGCCTTCTGAAATGCTGATAAAATGCTGGTTTTCATTTTTTTAAAAAATAGATCAAGAAAACACTGTTTACACACTAAGAAGACTGGCAATATGGAAACCACATGTAAAACACTCCCATGGTGAAGAATTCTAAAGCAGCTTGAGGTACCTTGTGTGTGTGTGCTTTCTTTCATTTATCAAACCTTACATACTAAACGCTTAAGACAAAGTGTCTCATAATAAACCTTACTAAAAAATAAAAGCCAGTGGATTCATACAAAAGACGACAGAAACTCACCAAACCTTCACATGTAAAAGGGCTGAAATACATCCAGAAAGGGAGCGTTTTCAACAGTCAATTACTTTTCCATTTTGTCCCAGGACTTTAAAAGTTAAAGGCACTGTTCTGCCAATTGCGAGATGCCCCATCCAGCACAGACCACCCACAAGTACTGATTTTCCATCTGGTGAACAAAACAGACATCTCCCTAATTATTTTTTAAAAGGGAGTTTTTCCCCCTCCCCTAACATGCTTCCTTTATTTGTCTGTGACCTGTAACTTAATGGAAAACCTGGTAGATGCCAACCATATTTCTTGCAACGTAGCATCCTATTTTTTTCTCCTCTTAAAAAAAGCTTATTTGAAGCTATTACATATGCTGCTTTCTAACAATCTGAATCATTACACAATTCAAGCCTGAGATTAGTACAGTTTTGCACTTAACACTGAATATTTTAATCAGTACATTAAAGCAGAACCGTACTCGGCTTAAAGTCTCTTGTGCTGAGCTCCCATATTGCCAGTGTCAAAATTTATGCCTTTTTTCAGTAAGATTCTCTCCACTGCCAGCAGTACACTCAGAAATGCCAACTGTAATTAAAATCTGGCACTCTTTGCAGTCACTAGCAGACTTTTTAAAGCCCTCTTTCATAAAGTATTTTCGTCCTTATTACTACTAGTAGTATTATTAGGGAAACGACAAGATAAATTATATATGCTTTCAAAAACTGACACAATGAACAACATGGTTGCAATTGTCCAGGAAACCAGCCTTGAAAAAGGCCATACACAATGTGCATTGTACAATATATATGCATGGAAAGAAATCCACACATGCCAGGACCACAGATTTCGATCCCACTTATAGAATCTCCGTGCTGTTAAATCTGAATAAAATTTACATACTCTCCAATGTGCAAAACAGAATATAGACATATAAGGCAAGCAAGCTACTTACCATAAAAGTAGAATATTATGCAAATAGGTAGGATGCAAATAATTAATCTGCATTCAAATACGATTGGAAGCATTTCCCTCTTCCCAACCTGTTTAGAAATGTTTTAAATATTAAAGGATTGTGTTTTGGGGGATGTGTGTTGGTAATATAGGTAATTTAGACTTGCAGTTAGATAATGAAACTTGATAGGGAGAGCTTTAAGCAGGAATGGGGAATGTGTAGCCCTCCACTGGGACACAGTGGCAAGACCTGGATTTTAAGGACAAGGCCTGGGCAGAGTTCTCTGAGGAGCCTACTCCCATGTTTTGCACCTTCAATGAGGACCAGCCACTGCTGCTGCAGGACCCTTGGATGGGTCAGTGGGACCACTTTGTTGAAGGTGAATTATTCAAGGGAAGAGCGCCAGTAGTCATCCAACCTGGGCCCTCACAACAATGGCACAGACAACTTGCAAGCACCTATCTGCTGATCCCACCCAAATCCAGAAGTGATGCTGGTAGAGAAAGCACCACAACAAGCAGTTGAGACACATCCTCTGGAGGCAGAATTAATGTTGATACTCAGGGACCTGCACCTGCCCAGCACGACCTGCCCTGCCTAAAAGGCATTAGCTGACCAGGGTGTTACAAACTAAGCTCCAGCCCCAGACTGGAAATGCTGAGAGTCCAGAGAATAGAACTCAGGCCTGGCTGAGGATTGAGAGTGACAGTGGGCTAGTGGGGCTAAGCCCCTGTGGACTGTCGGAACACAAAGAGATGGACAACTCACCAACCCCTGTATCCCTTTCTTCTATTTTAATAAAGACCAGTTCTAGTAGCAATAACAGCCTGGATTTCATGGAGCCTATGGCTGAGGGAACCCCCCCCCCCCCAGCCACCTCCACCTTGGGCAGAGGCAGCAGAAGGGGTGGTCACACATGGTCACTGCTTATGCAATGTCTGCACTGGGCAATCACACAGAACTACATAGGAGGGATTTTCACTCTGCCAGTGCATCTTGCCCTTGGGCACAAATTAGGAGTTTCTGTTGAAAAGTTCTTAAGTCCATAATTCAAACATTGTCTTGCCAGAAGGGAAACCTATGGTAGCCCACAAATTTCCAACCCATCTGCAGAGGAAAGGCTCCTGTTTTCTTGTAGGCTCTCCACAAAAGCAAGAACCCTAAAAAATCTGGATTCTTGCTTTTCTGTGCGAACCTACACGTGAGCAAGAACACCCCATTTGCAAATGTCATCATTTTCCACATGAAGAAAGCAAAAACAAAAGGCATGTTAAAGAGAACCAGTTAAATAATGACTGGATAGGGCTCTGGCTTTATCTCAGAAACTCACAGAGTGTGTGCAAAAATTTGGCACAGCCATATACTGTAACCTGGTAGTCTTCTCAGTATCAATATTTAGCCCTGACCTGCAAATATGGCATGGCAGACTTAAATGGGGAGCAGTTTCAGACCCTCCAGATGTCACCAGTCTATAATTCATCGACTCTTTCACTATTGGCCATGCAGGCTATGATTGATGGGTAAAATCCAGTATCTGAAGGACTACATTTTGCACCCCGTGCAGTCCATTTCTCATTTTCATGGTTTTTGCTCCCATTTTCTCTCCTCTGCTTCATTTCTCTTCAATCTTTCTTGCTCTCTCTTCATTCTGCTCTCCAAAACAAACAAAACTCCTAGGGGAAAAATGGCAGTGGTGAAGGTGGTGCTTTAAATCAGCAGTGATGCTTGTTTGTTCATTCTATTTAGGTGCTGTCCCAAAACAGAAAGTTTTTTAAAAACACTTTACAACGAAGTGCAACAAATAAAAACAGGTCTCTTTAGACCAAGGCATGATGTATATAATCGTTTGCCCTTTATTTTCCAAGAAGACCATATCAATCAGATTCAGATTATCATTTATAGAATGAAAGGGAAAAAGAAAGAAGTGAGTGAAGGTTGAGCAATTAAGCATGATGTAGTGCCAGTGGGGATTGACCCCAACTGACCAACAGGTCCCAGTATATGATTTAAGGGTAACATTATACAGCAACGTAGAGCAACCATGCTAGAGACATGCAAGTATAGTTCTGCTCAGGGCTTGGCTGGCAGATACCTGGGAACCCCAGGTACGCTCTCTTGAGTTCCTGTATGAAAAAATAGTTTGATATGTTATAATCTAATAAATAATAAATGAAATTGAAAACCAATTCTGCAATTCACTGGGGAACAGGTAGTACAAAAAACATCTGCAGCATTCTCTACATTCCTAATTACTCTTCTACAATGCTAAGAAATAATAGTATGCTACCACTATCACACTGGACCTAGCCTACATGTCATGTCTGAGTCCAAAGAATATACAAATCCAAATGGATATCTATACTCAGTCATACACTACTGAATTTCCGTTTTCTCCCAAACCCCAAGAAAATCAATCCTGATGTCCTCAGAACTATCAGAAATGTATTACATTACCAGGACAGAGACCTCCAACCACCATCTCCCTTGTCTCCAGTATAATGCAGAATTCTGAGGTAGTTCTTAGAAATTCTATCAGCTCTTAGAAGTCCTCCACAGAGATTGCTTTGTGAAAACCAGCCTCCCAGCAACACGTCTTGCAGTGCTGTTTTCTCAGTTCAGAGGCTCAGATTTTCAAATACATTTTCTCAGAAGGCTGAAAGACAAAATCTACTCAAAGAGCTGGAGAACCATGGATAGCCCAGCAGTATTCTGTAAGCAATTTTAAAAAAAACTTTCCCATCATGTCTTGTTTTCTCTTTGTCTAAAAGCAAAAAAGAAAAAAACACTTTTTATTTAAAAATAAAATAAAATAAAATAGAACTTTTTGCTAACAAGGTGTTGTGCCAAACTTGTAACTGGTGTGTATGTTGCAGGTGGGATGGAAGTTTCAATTAAATATAAAAAACAGGACAAGTTTTGTAATACAAGTACACTCTGTTGAACAGCAAAACTCACATAAAGTTTCAAGAGAGCAGGATTTCAACTGACATAAATATGTAATCATTGTCCAGCAGTCTAAAGATGAAGATTCAACTTGCTGTGCTGTTTGTCACAGACAAAAAGGGGATGCTGTGAATACAACTGCTCTACACTTCCCAGTACTTCATCGTTTTTCTTCATGCTCTTGGAAAATGACAGTCGATAGTCAGGAACCATAAGATTGGTTTCCATGCTGGCATCACAAACTATATATGGAAGTCCATTAAGAACTCTCCAAAAAAAATAATAACTTGCTCCCATCCTAAGCTGAGACAGGCTTAAATTAAAGTCTATACAAATCAAACAGCACACGAAAAATAATATGTGAAAAGCTAAGTAGATGATAGTTATCAAAGCTTCCATTTATAATGAAAGTAAATAGAGCACTCACCCGGCCTGCCAAAGGCAGAAAGGGCCATAAAAGATTTACTGTGAGGTAATCAATATATTCCTGAACAATAAGAAGAATTACTAAGATGAAAAGGCTACAATGCAGCCCACAAGCAAAACCATGACAAATTTTTAAATGTAGAAAAACAGAGAGAAAAAAACTGGTACCATTATTTAAAGTAACTGTTCAGACTTTGTGCTAAGAAACTCTGCATATAATACCAGTGTTGGAACTGCTGTTTCTGCTATGGTAAAGACTTCACACTGGACTATATTACTTCATATGAGCTACAAAGGAATTGCTTATTTGAAAGCATAACTGTGTGTACACATGCACCCAGCATCAAAACATACCTCCATGTGAAAAACTAACACAGACAGAAGATGTTTTTCCCTGACAAATAAATGTTACACACAAAGGCCAATGTTGATGTGTTGGTGGTCAGGATTCAGAACTTGTACAAATGGATAGGAAAGCAGCATAACATCAACAACAGCTATAGCATACTTTTAGAACAGCTCTCAAGTCTGAGGGTGAAACGATATGTTAAGTGGAATGTGTGTATTCCCTATGCCAGCTTTCCATCTCAATTGACTTTTCTCACATTTACCTCCCAATGACCAGTCACAAAATGAAAATGCACTAAGTACAAGATATGTAGACACATGCTATGACATCACATCCTATGAGAAACAGACATTTTTCTTCACTTGGGGGACCACTTCTGCAAAACCTGATAAACATATTGGCCCAGATTCACTTCCCAGTTATACTGGCCTAACGCAAATAACTTTTGGATGCGGATTGCCTTAAATCATGATGATGAAGAAATATTCTACGAGCTTATTTCAAAAAGTAAAGAAACTTTTAAAAGTAATCCGTCACCATAGACATCACCTGTTGCATACAGTGTTGTAAGAATCAGCATGCAACTTGTAACATCTGCAGGGCTTAAAATATTTTAGAATGTCTCACCAGTCAGTCAAAAATTTCACCAGTCAGCATGACCGGACTATAGCCTTGCAATTTATTAGGATTGGGAATCACTGATTTATACCCTCAGACTTGGGTCGCTTTATTACCTGCGTGCCTGTGGGGTCATGAAGCTTGTATTTTGAATGCCTTTCTTTTGAATGTCTCCAGCAAAAATAAAACTGAAAGCAAAAGCGTCCGGCCTCTTAAGGAGCCACGGTTCCCTCCCACCCCAGGATGTGTCCTCATTCGGTTGAAATTGGGAGCAGGGAATCTCCATATTCTCCAGCATGGGACTACTCTACATTCTCCTGCAGAGCTATATCTCTATGTACCGCTCGAAGTCTCTTCTCGCGAGAAGAGAGCAGTTTTCCTTTTGCAATGTGAGGGGAGAGGGGAGTACTGCAGGATTACAGAGAGAGAGAGACAGGCGGAGGGGAAGAAGGCAGGCAGAGAGGGAGCTGTGACTCGTTGAGCAGCATTTTTCACTCATCACAGATGAGTGGACGAGTGCATTTTTCAAGCCCTGAACATCTGCAATGATTTCTTAACTTGGGGGCAACTTGTTTCTTCAAGTTACACCATCTGCTTAGCTACACAAGAGGACTTTGGCCACTGCCTAGTTTGACCACAATTATTTTTTACTCTCCCCTCCCCCCACTACTGATTACATGCTATGGTACAAATGCCTGGAGTATAAAATTTGTGAAAACTCTCATCAAATGCAGAGGAATCAGGACTTAAAGATATAGCATGTATCCTACTGAAGTATTTAGAAATCTTAAAATATTTCAAAGGGACACAAAGGGATATATTTTACCTATACATGCTATTTAAGCTTGATGAAAGCCCCACATATTCTATACTAATGTATCCATATCCAAATGTAAAACTTAAAGCCAATTGTCTCTAGAGAAGTACCTGCCACTTATTGTTTTCTTCATTATTACCGTAGTATTTGATTTTCCTTACCTTTGTAAAATGGCCGCAGTCAGTGGAAGGTAACAGACGACTAGCTTACTTTTGGAATACCTTGAAACTTGTGTTTGTCTCTGAGAGAGATACCACCTGGGCCCAAGTCTTAATGCACATAATGTCTTAATGCACATAATGTAGGTTTCCTGCTGAAGCTAAGCAGGTCCAGATCTAACATGAAAACTGCCTGGAAAAAAATATTTAAGTTGTTCTTTGAATGAAGGCAAAGTGTCAGTATGGTGTAATGAATAACGCTTGATTTAGAGCCTAAATATTCCAGGGTTCAAAGACTACTCAGCCATATTCACTGTTGAGGACAAAAGGGAACACACACACACATCTCTCTCTCTCTCTCTCTCTCTCTCTGTGTGTGTGTGTGTGTGAGAGAGAGAGAGAGAGAGAGAGAGAGGATATATCTAAAGGGTTGTTTAGAAGATAAAAGTGAACACAGACAGAAATACAAAACATATATGTACATACTTGTACGTATATATACTGTACCTCACAGTACTGTTGTTAAGTTTAAAAGGGCATAAGGAGTCAAACTTCTCTCTCGTGCTAACTGAACCTCGTAGGGCTATTTTAAAAATAAAAGGGGCCACACAAACATGTCCTTGTGCACTAAATGTACAGATATAGATAGCACCACTTCAAACTCTTGGAAAAGGGCAGGATAAATATAAATACCTCACTTATGAACACTGGGCTGGACTCACAATCTGCCTTTCTGAGACGGAATCTGCTCTCAGAGAGTGCTTTGACACAAATTTCCATGGTTCCATTTCTCCCATAAGCCATAGGAGACTCCATTCAATTAAGTCAGAGACAATCCATGCAGAGGACAAGGCAAAATATTTAAGCTGTACGTACCTAAATCTGAGTCCAACCCTGTGTATGTAACACTGCAAGCAAATAAAGACTGGATTTAGGGTGAAGCTTCCTTCTGGTCAGTAGAGAGTGCACCCAACACAAGCAGATGGCAAGACAAATTTCTTGCATAGGCTGGAGCAGGGTGAGGAACAAACACTCCTTTGGTCACAGATTTTGCCACCAGCAATGGAACCCTCAGCAGTCTGCAAACTGCATAAGAAGAGCATTCAAACTGAAAAAAACAAATAAGAAACCAAACCAAGACCAGGGACAGTGACAGCAACAGGAAGAGGCTGAGGAAGTCCTAGCTACCTAGGGTATCCATAGAAATGCAAATATTAGAAACCTCCAAACAAGGCAGATGCAGAGAAGGAAGTCATCTAGCAGGATATGAGAATCAAAACAGTGGAGGTAACCACCCCATGCACCAAATAAGCAGCAAGCTCCTTTGGCCCTGGTTCATCTCTAGAGTGAACTGGTTAGACAAAGTTATACATTTCACAACCCAGCAATTAATGGAGCTGTGGGACACCTGTCTTCTGTGGTCCCCAGGCTTGTACAAAAACGGTTATCCAATCTCCTGGCATCTGTGGTTTGCCTTTGTAGATGCACATCAAGCTTGTGCCCTCTTATTCCCTGGGATGGTTTGGATTTGAACAGAGGTCCAAAATATTACCCTGCTTCCTACGAAAAACTGTTCATCTCTGGCAAAAAATAAAAGGACGGGGCAGCGTGAAGCATGACTCTACCAGGATGAAACATACACAATCCAATCCAAACAGAGAGAACATGAAGTTCACTCATTGTTTTGATGGATGTCACAGCCACAAGAAAAAAACACCTTTGAATGTGAGAACCTAACAGGCCATTAAATTCAAATCTCAAGAGAGAAACAAGCACACCACCAGAGGCATCAAAGCAGTTGCCCATCATACACACAAAAAAGCCAAAAACATTTCACTTGGGGAAGCTGGGTCACTGGCCCCAAAACACTGCCAAAGGTGGCCACCTGTTTTGTGAGTGTGGTGGGATCCAAGTTTGGCTCTAATTCAACCAGAAAGGATCCTGTCACCTCTGGCTGACATACTCTAAGGAGCAGCACTTGCTTCTGCCTGCATCAGCACTGGTATGCCAACAAAGCGTTCTGGTATATCTGGTTGGCAAAATCCTACCTAGATGTCAAGATGACCACATTAACTGGAAGTATGATTTCTAGAAGCCACTGCTGCTCAGTCTCCCAGAGAAGAGGCAGTGGATTCTCAGACAGAAAACCCTAACAGAGAGGCAGGTGCCATGACAGAGCCATACTAAGTTCCTGAAGATCTGAAAGCCAGGACCTCCATGGTCACCATGGATAAATCAAATCAAAGATAATCAAATCAAGATCATTTCAGCTCAAAACCCTCAATTTTGCCTCAAAACACTAGAAAAAAATGAGCTAGTGGGGAGGCATACAACAGGCCTGTGACCCATTCTGACACAAGAATGGCCATGGCCCCCACTTTTGGATCCAGACACCATGAGAAAAACCTCAGCACTTGACTGGCTGGCACTGCAAATAGATTGATCAGCAGGGTGTTAGGGTATACATAATGCATGCCCTAGCTATTACATTCCATGTGTTTGAAGAAGTAGACTGTTATCCAGGGGCAATATACTGAAATAAATCTGTTAGTCTTAGAAGTGCCACAATACTTTTGTTTTTCTTTCTTTCTTGTTTTTGTTTTGCTTTAGTTTTAAACTTCAAATAACATCTGAAACAGGGAATCATAGAAGATCAAAGATACAGAGCTATTTTTGTAACTAGGAGAGTGGCAAAATTCAGCTCTCTCAAATCACGTAAGTATTTGTTCTTATTTTCCAGATGGAACAGTAGTCAAACAAGTAAACCACTCACTAGAATAGTCATAGGGCTGGCTGGTTACTGCATTCCCTGACGCAGTTCTGTGACTCAGCCACTTGCCCAAATTTCCCAGGCAGCATATGTCTAAGGATGAAGTACAAAGTCAACCCTATTTAAATAAATGGAACTCTTGTATTGATTTCAGTGGGTGCAGAACACACAGGGGTAAGAACTGAGGCCTCTAAAAGCCTGGGCAAAACCTTCTATGACAAAAACTATCCAATTTAAAGGACACAGAAGGAAAATGAGCAATACCTTATTTTTAGACAGGGAAAAAAAACCCAAGTCTAAATGGAAGAAACTATCAGTCCACTAGGAGTCTACAGTCATTCTATACACACACACACACACACATTCAAATATTCATGTGGGGAAAAAATCTAATATACAGCTAATTGTGGGTGGAGAGGGAAGAGAAGGACAAAATTACATATGTCATAAAGATGAGTCTAATTTATGATCTTATTATAAGTACTGAACAGATAAGATACTTTCCGATGGTGCATTTTATTTTCTCAGTTAAACCTACACTGCCAGTCATCACCATGCTCTGTGATGAAGAGCAATACACTGATTTGAACGAGCAAATAAACCCTCTTTATGTTTCAAGTCACACACAGAATATGCTGCCATTCCAGGTCTCCAGGTGAATGAATACCCAATGTTGGATTTGACTATTCAAATTTGTATTTTAAACATTGGCCCTGCCAGGGATGCAGAAAAATGAACCCAAACTCATTAACAAAACATGAGAAGAATTAGTTGCACTTTCAAGTCTTTCCTCAGTATTGCCTACAATTTCTCTTCTAGTCTTCCACCTTAAGAGAACAGCAAGTCAAATAAAAGGAAAAAAGATTTTAAGACAATTTTGTTTGTGGTATATGCTTTGTGTAAAAAATGGTCAACATGCTGCTTCCCCCCTCCTTCTTTTTTTTTTAATATCCTGAGCAATAAAGATCTTACAAGACTCTAAAAGAAGGGAGCAGGAGGGGGGAAAGGGGAACTGCCTCATAATTTATCAATTCCAGGCCTCGGCTCCCTAATTGACAACGTCAGGGCTACTTTCATCACTTGTCGACTTCAAACCCACACTCAATTTTTCCTTAAAGATGACAGTATAGCAGTAGCTCAACAGTGTTTCTAGACATGCCACAGCATGTAGGAAGATTTCCTCCATAGTCTGTATTAGGAGAGAAACAGAATAGGTTGGGGGGGGGGACAGGGAAGGGCCAGGGCTCTTTCTACCAATAGTTGCACAGGTTAAAAACCATTCTTAAGCTGTAGCTAAGGTTCTACACTGACACTTGCCCCCAAAGTATTTAAAAGCTGTCAGCAGAACAGCTGAAACCGGAACCAAATGGGCAGCAACACTGGCTGCAGGTGCATGGCACTGATGCAGCACTGTGTGGCTGGCACCTGAGCAGCTTAGAGGGAACACTGTGTACCATGAAAGCAAAAAGCCATTGCATGAATGGCATTTAAAAAGTAAATGGCAATCAGGTAAGGAGAGTCATACCTATAATTATTACTGAAGGAAGTTTTATTTTCATAAACTGAAGCTTTCTTTCCAATACATATGCACTCGGAGAGGTTCCAAATCAGGACCACAGTAACTGGGCAAGGGGTTGATGGTCTTCTACTCACACCACAGATATAAGGAGTTGAGGACACACTAGACTAAGGGGCATTGCTTTGTAGGAGTTTATTTATATGACCACAATCAGAATGATTGATATGGTGAATCTTACTGTAAGCCAGTGAATCTTTTCAGTGATTAGCAATATGGCAGTATTTCACATAAATTATGCAACATGACTCTTTATAAAAGCAAATAATACTTTAAATAAGCCACATGAACACTAAAGACTTGGATTAAAGTGTAAAGCTTTGAGAATCATGGGACTTTCCCAAACCATTTAGTATCTCACAGATGCAATTCCTCATCAGAACAGGCAGCACAAAAATAATTTAAATTCATTTCAGCAGGTCTAGTGGCTGCTCCTCACTGCACGGTTACCAACAAACAAGGATTGTTCCATTTCATCTTAAGAATACAGGCAAGGAAGAAAATGGTCATAAGCGCTGTTAGCCCTATAAAGTACACAATTAGTCCACCACAAAGAATTGTTTCAAAAAATTAAAAACTGGAGGTCTGTGTTTCATTTGTATGTGTCAGTTTCCTACCATTTCCAAAATCTACATAACATTTATATGAATGTTACAAATAACCAAGTAATGTGGTCCATATATTCTGGTAAATTCTTGGTCTGGAATTCTGAGCTCCAGATGTGAAGAGCCCAAGGATCAAGAAATCAACAAGTGCACAATTAGGAGACTTGGGGAACAATATTTGTGGATTTTTTCCCCTCTTAAAATGATTGTCCTTCTGATTTAATTCACCTTGACAAGCTTACTCCTACAGCCTGTGGAGACTAAAATGATGTATTAGTTTAATACAAAGGCTGGTGGTCTCAAGGATATAAACAACTCCCCTGGGTCATGCAAAGCAACCTTAGGCAACCAGCATGCCCAATCTTTCCCATTTCTACACCTTCATGTTCCTCAAGCATTTTCACCACAATCCTCCATTCAGTCCTTTCTCTGGAACAGGAAAATACATGTCGTGAAGGCCGAGCCCTATGGCCAGGAACTACAGTGAGCCCCAATATTTTCTACAAAATTTTATGTGACAATTGGGAGCAAACACAGCATTATGACATTGGAATTTAGGGGATGCTATGGCTCAGGTAATTTTACTCAAACAGATAATCTCACTGCCGCCTGCAAGCACCAGGAGTTCAGGAAATCTTAGCCACCATCACCACCACCAGATGGACCACAGCTAGAGTGCCAGGAACCCTGCTGGATCAAGAATCTGTCCCTCTAGGAAAGCTTATATTTCTCAGCCCAGTGTGCCTTCTTGAAAAGATGAACACAAACCTATTTGCCTATAAACACAAACCTATTTGCCTATTGGAAAGTATTCTAGAAAGAATAAAATCTTCCTGATTAAAGAAACAATAGAGCTGTAAATTAAAGACCTGTAAATTACAGTTGCAATCTTATACACACTTGCCTAGGTGTAAATCCCACTGTAGTCAACATAATCCTTAGTTCTGTGCAAACATGTGTACTTGCACTGAAAGATACCAACAACACCAGAGTATTTATATCTATTGCAACAAAATAAAAACTTGAAAACAGGAAGACTCATAGGTTTGAATTCTCTAGTTTAATGCTCATACAAGAAGGTATCCATACCAAAGAGATTGGAATAATAGGCTACTCTGACTACTTTCTGCAGGCAGATGTTTTCCTGTTTCCTCCAATTCTCCTTTTAAAATGGCAAACCACATTTGGAGTGTTGATAATCTATGCCTGTAGTGTCCATTACAAACTGGGAACCTTGCAGGGTGTAGAATTTAAGTTTACAAGCCTGTTTTGCTTTCCTGCAGGCTTTTTGAGCTTGTAAATGGCACCTTTCAGTGTCCCCAAGAACGAAGGGCGGCTAGTCCCAAATTCTCATGTTGCCTAATGGTCTCACATAAAATGTGGTCCAAAGAATTTTTATTGCCATCCCAGGACAAACTTGCAGGTGAAGAACCACTGGGGAAAGGATGTCTTGAGCTTTGTCCCTCTGAGCTTTCCAGGTGTAGGGAATTTTCCCACCATTTCTTGAACAATTAATAGAGCTGTCAAAATAAAGTCTCTCGCCCAAAACTTACAGCAGTGGGGAGTAAATCAGATGGAGAAATTATCCAGAAAGGGGAAAAGTGCTGACCTCCAAGCAAACAAAACTATGGAATGTTTCAGCACAAAAAAAAAAAAAAATACACGTGACCTACATTTTATGTACAAGAGCCAAGCAAGATAATCTAATTCCAATATTTACAGGCATTGCAGGCTGTTTGTAAACTAATGGGTACAGATGCACCCTACACGGAAAATTATATTCAGAGTAGTGAAAGGGGCAAAAATACTGCAATTTTTATTGCAATCTACAAACATTTTTAGGATATCCTAAGAAAATCCCATCTAATGCATGAGTTTTCTGGAGTAAAGAGTTTGTGGACAGCAGTTTCTGAATGCCACAAATTACTTCCAAATTTAATGACTCATGACATGCCAAAAACTGTGCTAATGAGCTTTGGGGTTTTGCTTCTTTTTTTAAAAAAAAGCAACTTGAGGCTGCTAAATGAAAGGAGAAGCCAGTAAAATGGAAGTAAAATTGCTAATTTGATTCATGCACGGTTTCAGCTTGGCTGTGGGTGTGCTAAACAACACTTGCACCGGTCCCCATCAGGAAATGGGATTAAATGTTTCTAAAATATTTTACTACAGAGCTTGATTTTCCTTCAATTAAAGGGTAAAATAAAATCCTCCTGATTTAGGTACTTCAAATAAATTAGTGCCTTTTCCTGCTTCTGTATGTATTTAGGTATGAGACAAAAGAATTAACAGGAAATGTGTGTTCTCCAGTCAGTCTCATTAGCTGGTTCTGCCACACACATCCTCCTTACACATATGTTTCAAATGCTTTTACCCCTTAAACTATACACAGCCTAAAAGCATCCAAGTGTAAAATGTAATATAGGATCAGTCTTATCTTTCAAACCCTCTTTCAGTGTTATCTTGGTCACAAAAAATGCCAGGCATTGGCCCTTTGGAGCCTGAAGAACTCCACAAACATTTTCTATTAGGATGCTGCAATACAACCATTTTGTCATTGCTCTGAGCCATTATTACCTGTACCTATTACTCACCCATACTGAACATCAATTTGCCAAATATTGTATCACTTCCCAAAGAAAATTAACAGTTGAGCCTATGTGCAATTCATACTGAATCCATACTGCACCTTCCTAAAAGGTCAGGGAAGCTTCTGTGACTGCTCAGAGGCTGTGGGCACTGAATAGCACTTTATGGTGAATTATATGTTGCTGCTGCTGTTGTTGCTTCTGCTGCTGCTATTATTGTTATAACAATAATAATAAAAGAGGAGCTGAATTTTTAAAGAGACCACTCATGGATTACTGTAATAATCCTTCACCTGAATGTGCATCACATTTAGTGCCAAAGAGCTGACTTGCTTGGCAATTAAGTGAGAAGTGGTCCTCCAGAACTTGGAGAGCAACTCCCACCATCTCTCACTATCATCTGTGCTGGTTTGGGCTAATGGGGGTTATAGTCCGACATTATCTGAAGAGCCACAAGTTGTCCATCCCTGCAGTAAGAGACCTCCAATCTACTTACACAGTTTTTGTCTTTTGGTGTCACTATTTGAAAGTACAGCTAGGCCTTCAATGCTTGCTCTGTGAAATCTACTGCAACCTTAACTACTGGTTCTTCAAGGAGACCATGCTATAAAGAACCTTAGGTAGGCACTATTTCCACTTTCCAGAATTCAAACACATATCACAAACACAGAACTGAAATGTTCTACTGGCAGACAATGACTCATCTATTTCAGCTTTCTGCCTCCCAACACCAGCCAGTCACGTGTTATATAGAAGGGTAAAAGCAGAGTATGTCAGAAATTTCACTTGCCAGTTCTGAGAATCCAAGTACACTGCGTCTGAAAGTGGAAACTTTGTTTTAAGGTTGTAGCTGGTAGACACCAGCTACTAGTCTGGGAAATATGCTTTTTATGAATTGCAACTGGAAATTGTAGTCTAAAAAGGAACCTTTCCAGACTCTGCTGAGGCCATCCAAGAACAGTAAGTGTGTGGTGTGCAAGAAAGAATTTAAAGATTTTTATTTTCTGTTGCAGTGTTTTTATTTTATTTATTTATTTATTTTATTAGATTTATACCCCGCCCATCTAGACAGATAGTCTTTAAAAAAATCCATGTGTGAAATACTTTCTCTCTCTAGATTTCCTTCATTTATTCCATATTCATAGTATGGGTCTGGACCTAAACCCTACATCTAACAGTTTACTATCTTACTAATAGTTTACTATCTTATTATTGAGTAATATTAGCAGACTTTCTTTTGGATCCATTGCCAATTAATATTTCTGAAAAATTAATGTTGACCAAATGCAACAAGCTTCTTCAGTGATTCCACTTTATTTGAATTGATGGCTCATGCCAACGTCTAGTCAGTCAAATGTGCCTGACGTCTCCTTGGCTATTGGCATAAATGACGCCAGCTGTAAGAACCACCAGTGATGTAGAAATTAACAGCACAGCTGCTTCCTGTGAAATAACAAGGCAGGCACCTCAGCACTGAAGATAGCACAATCTACAGAGGCCCAGTTCAGACAATTGTATCTTGAGAACCATCAGCTTGGTTCAGACTGAGTCTTGTCTTTGTACATTCCGGCTCAAGTTTCCTCCTTTTTCAGTATGCCACTTAACCCCAGAAATCTGTCTTTAACTGTAGTTTTCTTTATGTCTGAAGTGGAAAACTGTAGTTACTAGATTCAAAACAAGCTAAGACTTTGAATTATCTAAAAACACAGTCTAAGATATTGGCTTGTTCTGAATCTGATGACCATAATTTCCTGCCTGCAATACAGTCAGGAACTACGATTAGCCAATGACTTCTAGGGTTATCTGTGGCATTCCAAGAAGGCAGGGAACTGAATGTGTAATCCATCTGTAAGTGTGCATCACACAGGCAAAAGACATTCATTTGTGCATCTCAGCTTGTTAAACCAAGGTGCTATTTCCAAACACCATGGATCAATACCAGTGTGGTAGCATTTTGCAAGGGCAGGTATTCAAACTCTGGCAAGTAAATGAAACCTCATTCATGAGATCTGTTCATGAACATATAATGTCATTGGCTGCTCTATTCTAGACACTTTATTTGCTGCTGCAACTTGCCATATGATCAAGTCTTCAAAGCAACAGGACACCATCACTATTAATAATCTAACCTCATGAGCTATTCATATGACATAACCTTTTCATTTGGGTAGTGCTTTGTTGTTGTTTTTAAAGGTGCATATTTTGAAGAGCAGAAAATCTTTAAAAACACTTTAGTACAATTAAGTCCATGTTAGACAAAAGCCATAATTGTAGTCTTGCGCAGCAAACCAATGGTACCTTCAATCTAGCATAACAGCTTGTTAGTGTCAATCGCATATAAGGTTCTTATTTTCAAGGCTTTGGAATGACATCTGTCTTGAATTATATCCAGCTGGGATCATGTTTCAATGACCAATATGGACAGATTACTGGAACTTTAAAACCTTGCCCTCTTTGTAATTGATGTTTAAACTGTTTGAAGTTTCTCATTAAGTCTGTTTTACAAATTAGGTGCAGATGTATAAAGCTAAATGTACAGTACTAGGGGAAATTAGGTCACCTGAAAGCTCAATATAAAATGTCTCTGTTAACTGTTTAACTACAATGAGTACATTAAATTTTGGAAAATCGTCTCGACGTGTCCCAAATTCTTCAGAGTTTCATCACTTCCTTTTCACTGCGGAAGAGACTTCACATGGCTAACCATTTTTATGTCATTAAAATAAAAGAATGAAATACAAGGCATTTACTTATGTGATGACCAGCTGAGCTGTTCTTTCATTACAGTTTAACAGTTCATCTACAAATGGAAACAGGAAGAAGAAGAAAGACCTCAAATGTCTTCCCAGTAACATGATAACAAATAATTCCATTTTTGACCAGACTAAGTAGATAAAGACATATCTTATCTTTGTCCAAACTAGACTTCCCTGGGTTCTATTATCCTGGGCCACCTTTTTATGGAGGAAGGATATCAGTATATAACATAGTTCATAGGGTTCTGCAATAAATCTCGGTATAGGGTATCTCTGACTCTGGCTGATCAGGATTTATCTGTGCCATAGATAAAGAGGAAGAGGAGAGAATACACCCCCTTTGATTTTCCCAAAGTACACAGTAATGGGGAATGATTGAACTTAGGAGTATATGAACAAAAGGAAGGAGGAGCTCCAAATGTAATCAAAATCATACAAAGAAAGAGCAGAATGCCTGTTTACCAAAATAATTGCAGGAACAGCAAAAAGCACGTTTTCTGATCTATGATGAAATGGTTTTCAGTAACGTAAGTCTCAGACTTTCCTAGTTCCTCAGCAAAATGAAAAAATGTATTTTTCTAAAAGGCATCAATAATACAAAGCATATCAATTATATACTAGTTTAATTGATATGTGCTTCTGTGCAAAAATCCTGGGAATTTTGATGAAGGTATTGAGAAGTTTTTGTTGGAGATCTCTAGCCCTTTCTCATTCCTGATCTTGAACTACTATTCTTAGGAGAGAGTGTGTGAATAGCTTTTAAAGTTGTTTCAAGTCTGTGGTGTAGACCTGTTCTGTACAAAGAGGAGACTGTCCTCCTGACCAAGAGTAGTTCTTGTGCAGAAAACCTGGTCAGCTCCGACACCCTTAATGTACAAACAAAATGTACAATATAATCAAATCACAATGAAATAAATATTTTTTTCTCAGATCATGCAAAGCAATGTGAAAGACCTATCAAAACAACAGATTTCTTTAAACCATGTTCAAAACTCACTGGGGAAGGAGACAACCTGACCTTCCTCAAGAAGGAGTTCTAATAGTTGGAGAGCTTCTACAGAAATGATCGTATATCAGGTAATCTCTCCTAGGTTAAGAAGGAAAATGGCATCTGATGAAGATTATGAACTATAGATAAGCACATACAATACACTTATAACAGAATAACCACACCTTGTACTAGTAACAAACAATAGGGGAACTGTGTTCATCCCTCTTATCCCAAGAGCAGGACAGGGACTATCAGAATCTGAAGGTATGGCATGGTCTCACAGAGTCAGTGTTACTCTAAAGCTCCCATTCTCCACAAGCTGAAATAATATTACTTTGACTTTCCCTGAGTCCAGTTAAACTCCAAATTATAACATTAATCTAAAATCTTCCCCTATTCAGTGAATACTACAGGGGAAAAAATCAGATATGTGAGACTACTCCCTGTTCATAAGAACAGAGCCTTCAAGAAGAACTTCACTTGAAATCAAAGTTGGTCAAATTCTGAAAAGAAATTCTGAAAAACTAGCTGATGCTCGGAAATGAACATTATTTAAATACCACGACTGACATTGGTTAATATAACAATGTAATTAGCTGCAGTGGACTCAACCTAATATTCTTTTCATATCTTTCTACATCATCATCCCCATCATCATATTAATTCAAAGTAAATTTAAATAAGACAATGTTGCAAATCATTCAAAGGCAATGATGATAATTTGGGATGAGTATTGCCAAAACACATCAGAAACAAAAGCTTTTAATCTTAAAGAACAGCTTCTAACAAATGTACAAAACAACAGTCCAGTCACTCAAAACATAAAACAAAACAAATCTGGAGTGAGGAAAAATTGCCTCAACTTCATAGGGAATTGTAACAACTGTTACAATTGCCAATATTTTCTTAACTGCCACTGGATACTCCTTCTTTAGTTATTTGTTTTTTTTAAGATTGCAAAAGAAGAATGAAACTTTTCTCCTGATTAACAAAGAAAGCATGTTAGCATACGGTATATCTCAGCTTTCGTTGCATTAGCACCCTCCAGTGTCTAGTCGAGGAAAACACACAACACAGGCATCAACTTTCCAAACAGGCAGAAATTATGGTTCCTGGTCATTTGAATGATAGCAGACTACAAAAGCCATAAAATTTAGGCCATTTTGCTGGACAGAGCTGTATCAGTCAGTACCCAAGGCTGCTATGATCCTGCTGTACAGATTGCAAATCTCAGAATGGTATTCAGAAATAAGGTCTGCAGCCTTCCATAGCTTAGCTCCTAAGAGAAACTGATTTGAGAAACTTTGCAAGAGGAAAGCTTCTTGTCCCTTTCTCCTCACTACCTGAGCCCACCCCAAGGATAATGGGACCATCCTTAACTGTATGGGAAGAGGATGAGGTGCATGATGGGAGGATGAGAATAAACCTTTATTTTGTGAATGTCTTTAGGCTCTTAGAGTCCAAAGCCTTTTAAAAGCACTGTGGAAGATTTTCAGAAGGGTGAAATAGAATTCTTATTTTAAAAGAAATAAGCAGGGACATATTGGAGCAATATCACCCTTTCTCAACTACCCTTGCACCCCATCTCACATTTCTGAGCTCCCCCGTAGCACTCTGCCAATCCAGAGAGAGAGTAACACTGGTCCTCCAGACATTATTGGTGCAGCTCTCACAATCTCTCAGTTTCGGATGTATGAGTTAAAGCCAATGGAAGCTGAAGGCCAAAAACATCCACAGGACCACAATTTCCAAACCATTTTATTTTATGTGATAGCAACTAAGGGAACCCTTATAATACTGGAACTGCAGCAGTGCCATAGTAAAGAACTGAAAAATAAAATATTAAATGTGACTTTTCCTTCTAACAGTGGATGGAAGCTTATCTTTTTTAAGAATACAACCCTGAACGAGCTTATAGAGAAGTAAGCTCTGCAGAGTTTAACAGCTGACTCCCCAGAAGGTGTTCAGACTGTGTGCTGCCAATTGCAACACCCATTGGAAGGATGATGATTAATCAGTTAAGGTTGCAGTACTCCAGCACTGTTCTGCTAATGTCCTATTTGGACGAAATAAATGGGAAGCACTATGCACACCCATTTCTATTTATTTATATTTATTCTGAACATTTGTTCAGCTTTTACTAATGCTCTTATGCCCCTCTCTTCACCCCCCCCCCAGCCCCAGGTATAACATATTAAAGTTACATGGTGCTGCATTATCACAACATCTCTCAACTCCAGATGTAACATATTATTACTGTTACATGGTGCTGTATTGTTACATTTTTTTAAAAAAAATTCCTAGGACAACAGACTCCTGAAAAATATTATATGCATGTTCTCAAGATATTATATATACACTGTTTTTTAATAAATCCCACTGAACGGGTTGAGCTTTAGTTCGTTCGCGGCGGAATCCCGCGCCCTTCCCGAAGGGCAGCGCTGCGTGTGGCGGCTCTCCACCGGGACCAATTCACCCAGGTTGGGACGGGATCCCGCGCAGTCGATAAAAGGGACGGCGGGAGCAAGACAGCGGCTAGCGCGCAACAGACCCCTTCACTTCCCAGGCGGGGCGGAGGGAGAAGGCGGGGGGGGGGGGAGAGAGAGAGGGGGGGGGGCCGCACCGCACAGCCAACCCCTTCCGTCACTGTCACTCACAATCTCCGCCTGCTCCAGCTCGAACTGGCCACCAGGAGCCGCCGTTGCCTCCAAACGGGTGCCGTCAGCGCAGCCGCCATCATCCGCTCCTTCCTTAACTTTGCCCTCGTCCCGCCCACGCCCCGCCTTCCTATTGGCCTAGGCGGGGGTGCCTGTCCCCTCCTCTTGCCGACCGCCAGGCGAGGATTTCGACCCGGAGACGTCCCTCTTCTGAGGGGCGGGGCCTGGCGCTCTCCTGGCCTGTCGGGAGGCCGCGGGGTTGTGCCCATTTCCTCGCTCGAACCACTGAGGAGAGAGAGAGAGAGAGAGAGATGAGCCAGGCCGGCCTGCAGGGGAAGCCGAGCCAGTCGTGCTGCGTTTCGGACTGTGCAACGAAGGCAGCAGTTTGTCCTTGGGCCCCATGTTCAACACAGCAGCCCTTTGAACACTGTGAAGCATACAATGTGAAAATAGAAATGGAGGAAAAGGGGTGCCCGTGAAAATGTCAAGAGGGCATATCCATATCATCCGGCTGATCAGAGCGCGAGTCCTTGCACATTTTAAAAAAAAGATATACAATTTTTTTTAAAGGGCGTGTAAATACCTTTATGATACCACTGAATTAACCCAAATAGGTGACCTTTCGCGCCCAGGAAGGCCCTTCTACAGGCTGCGTACTGCGGAGCTGTGTTCACGTTCACCGCAAGGGAAATGTTGGGAAGAATTTCAAAAGACAACTCGTTACCCTTTTCCGTCTTGTAACTACCGCCCGTTCGATACTTCACTGCCTTTCACACATAACGTTCAGATTCTGAGACTTCGTAATACTCTGACTGTACCTGAAAACAAAGGGAAACGAAGGAAATAGCCCTTGGAAATTACCAGATCAAGGAAGGAGGAGCTGGTCACGATGTGTCGTAGGATCAAAGCCAAAGCATTTAATTCAAAGAACTGTGAACAAAACATGCAATCCTGTGGGAATTAAGTTGAGATACCAGGGCGCTGGTGCAATGAGCTCTTAGTGACATCTTGCTGACAGCAGTTGTGTTGTTGCACATTGTTGAAACTCAAAATCCATGCTCAAAGGCACTACCTTTGACAGCACTACTACTAAGCAAGTGAGGCAGCCAAGGGGGTGTCCTGGAAGGATCACAAATTATTTTATTACTATTGTATTTTTACTCCAAAGAGATGCATTTCTAAGGTAACAGAATAAATTGGCCAGTCTTGCATACCATGCACGTTGAAATGGGGTGTGTGTGTGTGTGTGTGTGTGTGTGTGTGTGTGTTTTGATGTTTTGCCTCAGGCAGTGACATGTCTTCAGCTAGTCTTACAGAGCTCTGTTTTTGCCATCTGATGAATTAAAACAGATATCAACCTTGTGGCCTAATCTGCAATTCCTCTGAATGCCACAGCATTGGAAAATCATCATATATCGCTTTCTGTAGGATTGCTGTGGGGTGTAACGGTAGTTAAGCTTTTTGTAAGTAGTACTCAAGAATATGCTAATCATGGAAAACAACAGTGGCTCAAAAGGTGACAAATTCAATATACATTCCAGTCCCAAAGAAAGGAGATGTCAAAACTGCAGTAACTATAGGATTTTTGCATCCGTTTCCTGGATAAGCCAAATGATGCTCAAGGTTTTACAACCGACTCTTAGTATATGGATGAAAGATGTTCAAGCAGGATTCAAGAAAGGAAGAGGCATTAGAAATATTGCATATATACATTGATTACTGGAGCATATCAAAGAACTTGAGAAGAACTCTTACTAGAAGCTGTAATGAATAAACCAAGGCCATTGTATTTCAGACATAATGAGAAGACAAGGCTTCCTAGAAAAAGACAGTAATGTTAAGGAAAAGTGGAAGGCAGCAAGAAAGGGGAAAGGCTAAACATGCAATGGACTGACTCAATAAAAGAAGCCAGAGCATTTTAGTTTGCAAGATCTGAGCAGGGCTGTAAATGTTAAGACCTTTTGAAGGTCATTAATTCATACACGTACAGTTGCCATCAATCAGAAACAATTTAAGGACCATAACAATAACAAAGGAACACTCCTGAGAGTCCTGACAGATACTTAGTGGTTCAGTCATGCTCTGTTATATGCGGCAGCTTAGTCCTAAGCATGGTGACCCAGAAAAAAGTTCAGTATAAATTGCTGCAAAATAACAGTACGTAAGATCCCATTCTTGCTGTTTTATATCACTTGGAATGACAACCCCTCTGGCACTTAACTGATTACATTTTAACAATTTACCAGCCAATGGACCCAGCTTTCCAGGTTGAAATCCTATGGTCCCTACCTCACCCTGATGCCCTCTCTCTTTTTGGGGTATCCTCTTCTTTCTTTTCATACTGACCTCTCTCACACACATACACACATACCATTCATTCAGCTACAATTCCCAGAATCAATCCCCCCCAGCCAGCATGGCTCCCAATCAATTAACATTTGGACCCCCACCCCCATTCAGAAAATTACAACATAAATGAAAATGTAAATTTCTTAACTCAGTTTGGATATCTTTAAAAGAATGTAACCACAAATGTGTAGGCAACAATAATTTAAATGCCCCCAGAGTGATATTTTTTTTTGTACAACACATATCCTGTGTTTTAAGCCAGACAATTCCAAATATATTTTCCAAATTTGGTGAAAACCCTTGCACCTATTTGTTAGAATATGAGGTTTCCCCAAAGGCCAAAGTGCTTTTTGTATACACCTATTTTTAAAGTCAGACTACCTAAACCTGATATTATACCTAATATAATGTATTACATGTAACAGACTAGGAGTCTCATGAGACCTAAGAACAAATCCCTGCTCAGTCATGGAAACTCACTGCATGGTGTCGGTGATAAACCATTCCTTAAATTGTACACTTACCTTGAAGCCCCTATTAGGATCACTATTTATAAGTCAGCTGTGACTTGACTTCACATAAAACAAACATAGATCTCAAACCTGAACTCCAAATTTGGTGAAAATCTGTCTAGTAGTTTTCATGTGATGACAGTAGCAAACCGAGAGGCAGACAGGTACTTATTACTTGTATAGATTCAAAAGAATCGTCTCGGGCTCAGAAAATAATAAACTATTTTCACCTACTATTTAAAAGATTTTCCCGAAAATAAGACCTAACCTGAAAATAAGCCCTAGTATGATTTTTCAGGATGCTTGTAATATAAGCTCTACCCCCAAAATAAGCCCCAGTTAAGTGAAACCCTACTTTCCACCAATGTGCAGCAACCAGAAGAAGATGACATGCCTGTATTTGAATAAATATAGATTGTTGTACATGAAAAAATAAATAAATAAAACATCCCCTGAAAATAAGCCCTAATGCATTTTTGGAGCAAAAATTAATATAAGACCCTGTCTTATTTTCGGGGAAACACGGTAGGAAGTTGGGGAGTAATGGGGAAAGAATCAAAATACCTTTATATTCCATACTTACTTGCCAATTAATGTAATACTGGCATTGCAAATGGATACAGTTTTGTTCTTGCAGAAACAAAAAACAGAATCCCAGCAATTGAGGAAAACATTATCAGGGAATTGCTAATGACCCTTGAAGGGAAAGATTAATACAAATCACAACATTGGGGTTTGAATGTAATAAGGAATGATCTCTTTTTTCTGCCTCAGGATGAGATAAGACAACTTCACATTAACATTTCCTTGAGGTTTATGTATTCTGAGTCCCAAGAGAGAAATGAACATCTTGGCAGTCAAAGAGTGATGCATACCTGGCTGTCAGAATGTATGTTGGTATTTTCTTTGGCAGATTTTTCAAAAATAGGAAACAAACAAGTGTCAAGGTCAATTTTGAAAATGTATTTGATACCTTTAAGTGGAAAGTCACTTTGGATGGTCAAGTGGTAAACCCTTCAAATGTTATGGGGAGACTGATTCTAGCCCTGCTGGCTTTTCCTTGTGCGTTTTAAAAATTATAAATATCTCCAATGTTCATATAGAGGTTCTAAAAACAATGGAATAAGTTGTATTGGTTTCTTCCTGTTTATCTATCAATGTTTTTGTGTTCCCCTCTTTTCCATACCTTTTTCATCAGCTATGGCTTATGACATTAGGCTTTAAATACCTGAAATTCCACTTGCTAACTAAAATGAAATAGTCTATTTTCCATGATGGAGAGCTTTCAGATACTCTGCAGAACAAGCGAAGCTCCTTTCTATTGCCTTCTCTCTTGTGCTCTTGATATGCAGAAATCAGCAAAGCATTGCAGAGTAGTGAGATCAGCATCACCTGCTGGTACTTGCTGTTGAAGCACAAAGCACTCTTAAAAGCAGAAGACTAGGGACATGGAGAGAGAGAGAGACCTTTAACAGATGTAGCCCTTGACACAAAATCTGTTTTTCTTGTATATGTTCTCTCACACACATTTAGACTTACCATAATTGATTTAACTTTCATAGATAGATAGATAGATAGATAGATAGATAGATAGATAGATAGATAGATAGATAGATAGATAGATAGATAGATAGATAGATAGATAGATAGATAGATATTCGTTGATCAGTGGTAGCAGCAGATGGTAAGTGATGGTAGTTATAGGCCAGAACCCATCTGGAAGGGAACATACTGGGAAAGGCTGAACTAATGCTTCATATTCCCTATTTCGAGATTAAGCAGTAACCATGCCTGTTTCAAGGAAACTATAATCAGATCCTACTACCTTCTATTTTCCACAGTCCCTTACTACTTTTTTTTCCCCACTTCCGGCTGCTCCTACAGCAAGTGTTAACAAAAACTTGATTGTTTCCCTTTTTGTGTGTGTTTCACTACTCTCTCCTACTACCTTGTTACCAGCAAGCTACACTTGCTATGCTTACAATAATCATGTGCCATCAAATCAATTTATTGTAACTGTCCCGGGGTTTCCTGGGTAAAATACTTCAGTTGCTCTTTCTGGGACTGCACAGCTTGCGCAAGGTCTCGAAGAAAACAGGCCACATGACCCTATCAGCCACACACACTCTAGGTGATCTTGACTGGCCCCTTCCTTGGGTGGCACAGTGGAGATTTGAACTCCTGACCCCTCACTCTAGAGCCAATTGCTCCAACTCGCTGAGCTACACCAGCTTCTCCTTGTTCCTATGTGTTGTCAAGTTATCTTTGACTTACTATGACCCTGTGAATGAGTGACCTCTGACATGTCAGATCATTAACAAGCCTGCTCAGGTCTTGCAAGCTCAAGGCTGTAGTCATTTATTGGTTCAATCCCTCTCATAATTTTCATCCTCTTTTCCTGCTGCCTTCAACTTTTTCCAGCATTATCCTTTTTTCTTATGATGTGTTTGAAAAACAACACTGTGTTTTGTCATTTTTTACTTCTAATTCAGGCTTGATTTGATCTAGGATCCACTTGTTTGGCAGTCCATGTGTCCACCATCTTATCCAAATTAATCTATTTTTTTCCTGTCAGCTATCTTCACTGTTTAGTTTTCATGTCTGTACATAGCAGTTGGGATTATAATATTATCGATGATCTTGATCTTGGTCTCCAGTGACTCATCCTTATACAGTACTTGAGGATCCTTTCTAGTCCCTTCAATGCTGTCCGTTCATGTCTCAGTCTTCTGATTTCTTGGCTGCAGTCTTCATTTGGATTGATAACTGAACCAAGATATTCAAAACGTTTAACAGTTTCAATTTCTTTGTTGTTAACACTGAAATTATCTTTGTCTTCTTAATGTACAGCTAGAATTCTGCTTTTATACTTTCTTCTTTAACCTTCATCAGGTGTTACTTTAAGGTACTGCTGTTTTCTGCCAGTAATATGGTATAATCACAAATTATTGATGTTCCTTCCATCAATTTTCATTCCTCCTTCATCTGCATTTAATCCAGCTATCTGTATCATATATTCTGTATATAGATTGAACAGACAGGGAGATAATATACCCCCTTATTTAACACCTTTGCCTATGGGAAACCATTCTGTTTCTTCATAATCTCTTCCAAGAGTAGCTTGTCCATCGAGACAATCAAGTGTTGAGGCACAGCCTTTTTAAAAAAAAACAACCCATAGCTTTTCACGACCTTCTTACCATAACTTTCTATATGGCAAGGTGTGAATCCTGCCAGCCCCAGAAGCCTCTGGTAAGTTCCCACCTTCCATCCCTGAATTCACAGAATCAGTAGACAATGAATAAAACTTTCCTACACTAGTCCCACGTTTTCTCTGTGGATCTGCCACTCCCTGGTTTCATGCATCAAGAGAGCCAAAGTCTCAGGGGGTGAGTCAGTTCCCTGGTTTGAATGACTTGTACGAGTACAGTCTGTCTTCCAGGGTTTCTCTCTTTCAGGGGTGTTCCCACACTGGTATGCCCACACTGAGGGCAGATATGGAGGGATTCCCTTTCTGGTGTTGCATGTTTCCTTGCCTCTTGGTGTTGTCAATCACAAAGTCTCCTCCACCAGCATCATTCCCTCTAGGAAAGGGGAAGGAAAGAAGAGAGGGAGCAGAGGAGTCCCAGTTTCATGCACTAGTCTCACATTTTCTCCGTTTTTCTGCCACTCCCTGGTTTCATTCACTGAGAAGGCCAAATTCTCAGAGCAGTTCAGTTCCTTTCACTTGTCCAGTCTGTCCTCCAAGGTTTTGCTCTCGGGAGTGTTCCCTGGAGCAAAGGTTGGTATGCCCACACTGAGGGCTGATATGTTGGGACTCCCTCTCCAGTACTGCAGGTTTCTTTGCCTCTCGGCATTGTCGGGTACGCATCTGTCGCGTTTTGACCCTTTTTGGATCCCACACCTCTGGAACCTATGTGGCGTTGGACCCACTCGTGCCTTGGTCTGTCCACCTAGACTCAGACCTCAGAGCACACCAGGGCAAAACTAAACTCTTTCCTTTCTTCCACTGCTGCCACCAGGAGATCCCTAGATCCCCATAACTCCTTTAGAAAGAATCAGGTCCACTCTTTAATGAAATAGAAAGATCTTTAGTTTATTTGCTTATTTGTTTCAGTATTTTAATATTCAGTTCTATTCCTTCTCCCTTCCAGTCACTGGTCAATCACTTCTCAGATCTCCTACTATATTTTCATCAGTCTAATCACAATCACATAAATCTCTGAACTCTCTAATCAAACTCCTTCCAAAACTCTGATCTCCCTTCTCCCCCTCAGGCTCTGCCTCTTATACTCT
This sequence comes from Intellagama lesueurii, assembly GCA_037013535.1. Classification (NCBI taxonomy): domain Eukaryota; kingdom Metazoa; phylum Chordata; class Lepidosauria; order Squamata; family Agamidae; genus Intellagama; species Intellagama lesueurii. Next base: position 107,470,132 of record JBAJHW010000003.1, read on the forward strand.
GCCTCTTGGCTCCGCCTCTCAGCAACATAAATATGCATGACCCACTCTAACTAAACCTGAGCCATGACCACATTTAAAGGAGAACGCTACAGACCTCCCCCCTTACTTAGGTTTGTTTGGGAGGGGAAACACATTTTTCCTCCTGAACAAACAGCTGCAATAGCTTAAACTTTTTTTTTTCTCATAACATTTTACCTTTCACATTTTTACTAAATTTCAACCAAATCCTTACCTTCATTTAATAATCAATACAATACTTTACCTTATCATCTACTAATCAATAATATACCTTACCTTATCATTTTACAGAATTTACAACCATACAGAAATCACGATCATGAACTTTTACATAAATAATTAACTGTGAATTATAGTCCATTTCCGTTTATAATAAAAGTCCTGGTATCATTCATCTAGCCTCCTGGAAAGCACATCTGCAACAATGTTGTGGGTTTTCGAGGCAAGAACTGAGTCTCTGTTGCAAGGGCAAAATTTGCAAAGTCCAAGTCTCTCACTTTTCCGTAGTAGTCTGGCGCACCATGGACTGGTCCGGTTGTGGTCATCTCCTTCAGCTGGACACACCTCTGCTGGTACTCAGGAGTCCCTCTGTTGACCACTGGCTCCTTCCTCCGCACCCTTTTCCGTCGACTGGCGGTCATCGGCCACTCGGTTGTCCACAGGATGTCATCTGCTGGTCGTTTTAGTGTGACGTCATCTTTAAGTCTGGCTCGGGGCTTCACTTGCTCAGCTAGGGAAAGGGTAGGCAGTTCCCTCTTCTCCTCCCGAACATCTTTAGATGCATCCCTCTTTAAGGCATCAGGGCCTTCCTCCTTCTGTATCACATAATTGACATTGTTCAATTTTGTCACTACTTTATAGGGATCCTCCCAAGCTAATTGTAGCTTGTGTCCTCTGACTGGCCTGAGCAAAAGAACTTCATCTTCAGGCCCAAAAGTTCTTTCACGGGCTTTCTTGTCATACCAGGTCTTCTGCTTAGTCTGGGCAGCCCTTAAGTTCTTTCCGGCTATCTCTAGAGACCTTTGCAGGGTGTTTTGCAACCTGTGCATATATTCTACCACTGACTCTGGGTCACTTTCTCTATGGTCTTCCCAGTTCATGCGGAGCAAATCTAAGGGTCCGCGTGCCTCTCGTCCTAGCAGTAACTCAAAAGGACTAAATCCCGTGCTCTCTTGAGGGATGCTCCTATAAGCATATAGTAAGGGTTGTATTTTGCAGTCCCAATCATTTGGGTTCTCTGCTACATACGCCTTAATCATGCGCACTAAAGTGCCATTGAATTTCTCAACTAGCCCGTTGGTCTCTGGATGATATGGAGTCGAGTTGATTTGGGTAATTCCACAAGCCTTCCATAACCTTTTGATCAGTTTGGATGTGAAACTCATTCCCAAATCGTTGACTATCTCGCTGGCAAATCCCAATCGGCTTATGTAATTGATTAGGGCATCTGCCACGGTGTCAGTTTCCATGTTGCGCAAAGGAATTGCCTCGGGATATTTAGTGGCAAAATCCATTATGGTCAAGATGTATTTATTTCCCCTACGGGTGGCATTAGGTAAGGGACCCACTAGATCGATTCCCAGCCTTTGGAACGGTGTAGAGATGACTGGCAGAGGACATAATTTGGCTTTGGTCCTGTCCTGCCCAGTCCCTCATCTCTGACAGACATCACACGTTTTGCAAAAACAAGTAATCTGTTTGCCCATACCTGGCCAAAAGAAGTTCTGGCCAACCCGTCTTTTGGTTCTGGTGATCCCCATGTGAGCTCCAAATAAACTGCTGTGAGCTTGATTAATGATTTTCTCCCTGTATTTACTAGGGACCACTAATTGCTTTCGGGGTTCCCCTTTTCCTCGGTATGGAGTAGCTAACGTTTCCCTGTACAGAAGGTCTTTGGTTAAGCTAAAGCTCTCAGGGCACTCAGGAGACAGTACAGTGGGAGTCCTGGCAGCTTCAAAGCAAACTCCCCAGCTAATGTCCTCCTTCTGCTCCTGGGCAAAATTGTTATTTGTTTTGGGATTCTGTAGTAGCATGAGTTCTGCCTCAGCCCTATCATCAAGCTGGGTTGCCACGGTAACCGCTCCACCTAGGCCTCTCTCTGCTACAGTATCGGTTTGAGCTGCAGAGGGCGAGTTTTGACCCCCCTTTGAGCGGGTAAGCACTAACGCACTCTTGACATGCTCTATTAAATCCCAACCAAGGAGAAAAGCTGCTGGTATTTCATCTGACACAGCTACTTGCCACTTTCCAGACCAATTCTGGTATTCTACTGGTATCTCAGCCACTTTTAAAACCACGGTTTCCTTCCCAATTCCCTTTAAAGACATTTCTTTGCCAGGAATAATGTCATCCTGGGCTACTAGATCGGAATGGACAATGGAGATTTGAGATCCTGTATCTCTTATTGCAATGTACTTATTTCCTTTCACAACTATCTCTTCACCTGCGTTTCTGAGAAGGGTCTGGTCATTGCTGATATAGAAACAATGGACTACTTGGGCTATAGGAATATCTTCCTCCTCATGGTCAGTAGAAGTGGTGGTGGTTATGGGATCAGGTCTCTGTCTACTATTTTCCTCCCCTGATTCCACTTGCTTGACACAATACACCTTTTTGGTTAGAGAATCATTTCTCTGCAAGTTGGGGTATGGTTGCCTACACTGGAATTGTAAGTGGCCTGGTCGCCCACAGTTAAAACATTTAAAATTCCTTTTGTCATTCTGAGGTACTTTGGCGAACCGTGCCTCAGGGTTTGATGTTTTTGGCGGGCTAGCCCTTGGCAACTTTGGGGAAGTCCCGCCCTGACCTTCTCTCTCAGGATTCCTGCTGAGGTAATTTTTATTAATAGGCTTTTTATAGTTATTGTCCCAGTTTGGTTTATTTACTCTCAGCTCTGAAAATCTAGGGTTCCTGTAAGCATTAATCAAATAGATAGGTTACTTACCTGTAACCATGGTTCTTCAAGTGGACCTCTGTGAATTCACACAATAGGGTTTGACAGCGCCTGCGCTGGCCTCTCGGAATCTTCTAGAGCTTTTTTATAGAAAAGTAACAAAGTTAGCATTGCCCCTATCGCGCATGCTCCCCCGCCTCAGCCCTCAGTTCCATTTATCCGCCACAAGAGCCTGAGCTCATCAAAGCATAGTCAGTGATGGATAGTGGGGAGGCCGGGCGGGATGTGTGAATTCACAGAGGTCCACTTGAAGAACCATGGTTACAGGTAAGTAACCTATCTTTCTTCATCATGGCCTCTGTGAATGCACACAATAGGGTGACTAGCAAGCTCGCTTACCGGAAGGAGGGCCGTCACTGTAGAATAGAAGTCAGCACTGCTCTCCCGAAACTTGTCTCTTTCTTAGCCCGAAGGTCCAGTCTGTAATGTGTCACAAATGTGGACACATTAGACCAAGTGGCAGCTCTGCATATGTTTGGCACATCAACTCCACGCAGCAAGGTTGTAGATGTTGCAACAGCTCTAGTGGAGTGTGCCTTGAGACCTTCAGGAGGAGCTTTGCCTTGTAGTTCATAGGCCAGTGAAATAGTCGAGACAAGCCATCTGGAGAGAGTAGAAGACGACGTTGGAGAGCCTTTATGTTGACCATGGAAGCATGTAAACAGTCTTGGCGCCACACGGAAGTCCTTGGTGCGTGACACATAGTACGCCAAAGCTCTCCTAACATCTAACGAGTGGAGCATGTGTTCAACATCTGAGGTCGGATTGGGAAATAGAGTAGGCAACATAAGAGGTTGATTAACGTGGAAATCAGAGACAACTTTAGGTAAAAAGGAGACGTCTGGGTACAATATCACTTTATCTTTGAAAAATTGTAGATAAGGGGAATCAGATCGGAGAGCAGCCAGTTCGCTTGCTCTTCTTGCTGAAGTAATGGCCACCAAAAACAGAGTCTTGAATGATAGTAGACGAATGTCACAGGATGCCATTGGTTCAAACGGGTGGTGTGTAAGTGCGTTCAAAACAACCTGAAGCGACCATTGCGACACAGGAGGTTTGACAGGTGGCCGCATATTTGACAGACCCTTTAGAAAGGATTTGAGAGTAGGGTGGGAGAACAACCGAGCGGAGTCTGATTCAGAAGGTTGAAATGAAACAATAGCCGATATGTAAACCTTAAGGGTGGATAAGGCCAATCCAGAGTCAAATAGATAACGCAAATATTGAAGTAAGGTGGATAGAGAAACCGGGGAAGGTTGGAGACTCTTTGATTCGACAAATCTGAGAAAGTTTTTCCACTTGTATTTATAAAGGAGGTTAGTAGATGGTTTCCTAGCCTTTTCCAGGACCTCCTTTATCGATGGGTGATTTTTCACGCCGTCAAATGCAGGGATTCGAGATCTGGGTGTAGGATGTTGCCTGTACCCTGAGTGAGAAGATATGGAAGGTGTGGTAACTTGACAAAATCCAATGCCATTATCTTGAGGGTGGAGAACCACGGCTGACGGGGCCACCACGGTGCAATGAAAATCGCATCTGATCTCATTTGACGAGCTCTGACCAGGGTTTTCTGGATGAGCGGAATTGGTGGAAAAAGGTATAGAAGGCCGGACCTCCAAGGGATCATAAAGGCATCCCCGAGTGAGTCCTTGCCTCTCCCCGCACGAGAGGCATACATGGTGCACTTTGTGTTGGCTTGAGTCGCGAACATGTCTATCATGGGATATCCCCAGCAGTTGCAAAGTGAGAGGAAGATCTTGCTGTCCAACTCCCACTCGTGGGTCTGGCCTGTCAGGCGGCTGAGCTTGTCCGCTAGCTGATTGTCCGTTGTGGATATATGCAGGGCCACTGGAAAAATCTGATGTTGATAGCACCATTCCCATAGATGTACTGAGAGGAATAGGAGGGACATAGAGTGAGTTCCCCCCTGTTTGTTGATATAGTACATGGTCGTGGTGTTGTCTGTTATCACTTGTACACCACGACCCTGTATCAGGGGGAGGAAGGCCCGGAAGGCCTTTATGACTGCTAAAATTTCCAGATGATTGATGTGTAGATATGTCTCTTTCTGAGACCACAACGCATGTATCTGATGGAGTCCGCAATGTGCTCCCCACCCTGTGGGACTGGCATCCGTTGTGACCTGAATTGTGAGTTGTAGGGGACGAAAGGGTCGGCTGACGAAAAGGTGTGGCTGAAAAGTCCACCAACTCAGTTGTTTCGCAAGCTCTGGCGTGACACGTAGACGCTTTCTCGGGTTGTCCTGAAGGGGATCGAAGAGAGTTAGAAACCATGCCTGAAGAGAACGCATCTTCAGACGTGCGTGAGCAAATGTCGATGTTCTGGAGGCCATGAGGCCGAGCAGATGTTGAGCGTGTCGTGCCGTGACGCGTGCATGTGGTTGAAACTTGCGAACAGCTTTGCTGATTTTCTTTACGCGTTCTGGTGGTAGAAACATCCGAGCCTCTATAGAGTTCAGTCTCGCTCCTATGTAGTCGACCACTTGTGATGGTACGAGGTGGGACTTTTTGAGGTTGACAGAGAGACCGAGGGTCTTCAGAGTGTGGAGCACAAATTTGGTGTCTCGAAGTGCTCTTTTTCTTGACGGGGATACCACCAGCCAATCGTCTATGTAAGGGTAGATTTGTATTCCGTGGAGACGAAGGTGAGCTGCTACTGGGGCCATACACTTCGTGAACGTACGTGGGGCTGTGGACAGTCCGAATGGAAGAGCACGGAATTGATAAATGGTGTTCTGAAAGATAAACCGAAGGTACTTTCTGTGACGTGGGTGAATGGTGATGTGAAAGTAAGCGTCTTTCAGATCTATTACTATAAACCAGTCTTGTTTTCTCAACAAGTGGATGATGGATTCCAGAGTGACCATTCTGAAGCGGCGTGGATAAAGGTAGGTATTTAGCGCTCTTAAGTCTAGAATGGGTCTGATCCCTCCATCCTTTTTTGGTACGGCAAAATAGCGGGAATAAAAACCTTTTGCCAATTCCCATATGGGTAGCTGTTGAATGGCTTGTTTTCGCAGCAGAGTAAGAATCTCTTCTTCTAGAACTGGACTGTAGGACGTAAGTTTGACCTGTCCTAGAGGAGGAAATTCTGTAAATTCTAGACGGTAGCCGAATTGAATAATGCTTAAGACCCAAGAGTCTTTTGTGATGTTTAACCAGTTGTGGAGGAATGGTGACAGTCGAGTTATGTGATTGTTGTCCAATGGTTTTATGTTGAAGTCAAAGGTACTGTTTTGACTTTTTTGCTTGAGGTTTGTAGAATTGCCGGCGTTGTGTGGGTTGAGGCCGAAAATTGGATGTAGCAGATGAAGCTTGGGAAGATCTAGCTTGATTCTGAGTATTGAAAGAGCGATAAGGTTGGGAAGTCGATTGGTGGTATTGTTGTTGTGGGTATTGTTTACGCCACTGGAATTTATTGTACCTAGGCTGTTGCTGGATGGTATAAGATTTGGCCGTCTTCTTAATTTTGTGTAAACTTTCTAGATTGTCATCCGTCTTGTCATTAAAGATGCCATTGGCATCAAAAGGTAGATTTTCTATCCGTGTTTTGGCATCCTCGATGATGTTAGAGGATCAGCCATGCATGCCGTCTCAGAGCAATGGCAGATGTGAGAGTTTTTGAAGCCGCATCTGCCACATGACGTGAGGCCAACCTCTGGTGTTTTGAGACGGTGAGGGCCTCTGCATGAGTATTGAGGAGATTTTGCCTGCTATCTTTGGGAGCTGCTTGAAGAGCTGGGAGTATTCTCGACCACAGCTGTCTTTGGTATGCCCCCATAGCTGCCAAGTAATTCGTGACACGAAGTAAAAAGGTTGTTAAGGAATATATTTTCCTTCCTAGTACATCTAGTTTTCTACCCTCTCTATTGGTAGGTGTGACCTGAGATCTCCCCGACGATTTGGATGAGCTAGATTCCACAATTAAGGAGTTTGGAATCGGATGTTTTGTGAGGAACTTGGTGTCATCCCCATGGATGCGGTATAAATTTTCAGTTCTTCTAGCTATAGGTGTAGACATAGCTGGTTGAGTCCATGATTCTTTAATAAGCTCCATCAGAGCTGGAATAAATGCCAGGCTCAGTGGAGGGGTTCTTTCTTGATTAATATCTCCAAATATTAGGTCTTCAGAAGGAGGAGGGGGTTGTTCAGTATGCATATTGAGGGTCTTGGCCATCCTCGAGATCATCTGGACATAAGAGGAAAAATCCTCTGACGGAGACGATGGGTGAGGGTCACCTGCATCTGACCCTAATGTATCCCCTTTGATAGGTGTGTCCCTTGAAGCGTCAGACAACATGTCCTCGTCATGGTCAGAAACGTCCGAGGAAATCATCTCCTCCTGGTCTGAAGTAGGAGGTAAGTGATGTCTCTTTGAAGTCTGTTTGGAAACATCCGTTCTCGACGTTCGAGGTTCATGTATGGGGCGCAAACTCTTCGACGTCGAACGCGTGGTAGTTTGAGCCTTCTCAGCCTGTGTAGAAGATCGCTGTTTTTCGACGTCGAGATGTTGTCTACGTCGGCGTCGAGGTGGTGAAGAAGAAGAGGAAGACGAAGAGGACGACAAATACACATATCTGACCCTCTTCTTCTTTCTATGGTAGTCTTCCGAGCTCGAAGAAAAATCCGAGTCCGAATCATCGTGTCGACGTCGACGACGGGACTTCCTGCTATCCACCTCGACATACTTGGGGTCGATGTATTTGGATTTGTGTCGACGCCGAGATGACTTAGGGACGACTACCACCTCACGTTGAGAGGATCGGTGTCGAGCAGGAGAAAGGTGCTTCGATTTAGCAGCCTTCTTACGGGGTAGAGAATCCGGTCTCGATGAAATCGATGCCGACGATGGAGCCGGCGAAGCCCGCCCGGCAAAAACAGGGCTGTCATGGGCAATAGCCGTGCTAGTAAGGGTGTCCACTAGCTGGCTAGTGGTGGGGGACCGATCCCCTCCTCCCATACCGGAATCAAAATGTCAGGATGGTAGTGAGGCGGCCGCCTCCGACAACGATTCTCGGTCCCGGGGAGAATCCTCCAAGATGGTTGAAGGCAACGACGCCGAGACAGAAGGAGCCGAAACACGGTGTTCCTTTGTTTTCTCTTTACTCTTAGGCTTTTTCTGCTTCGGGTCCTTGGAGGAGGTCGACGGTTTCGACGTGGTATGTATCTTTTTTGTCGATTTCTTGGCAGATTTGTCGACAGAATTGTCGGTAGGCTTCGACGTCGGAAGTGGAGTTGTGGGGGCAATCCTTACTTCCGATCTTGGAGTGGAAGAAGGCGCTGAAGCCGTTTCCATTTCGGACGGTTTCGACGCTGAGAGCGTCTTGTCCCACAGAAAAAATTGTAAACGTTGCTGTCGAGCCTTTAGGGCTGCTTTTGTGAACTTCTTACAATGCCTGCAAGATTGAGGCTGGTGAGAGTCACCTAAGCAAAACAGGCAGAGATTGTGTCCGTCCGAAAACGGTAGCTTGTGAGAGCAGGACGTACAGCGACTGAAAGGTCCGGAGGGGGACATAAAGCAGCACACGGAATAAAGACTTACAGAAAGAATGGAGGCCTGTAAGCGGGAATCCAATGCGCTGCCGCGAGCAGCAGGAAAAAGGCGGGAAATCGATTCGCGATTTGAAAAAATGTAAGGATCGTCAGGCAGTCCGTGGTCCGGGGCAATAGAGATTTAGAATAGTGAAAGGCAGTCCGAGTCAAGTCCGTATAAGTAGTATTTATATTGAAAACGAGAGCTCTAGGATCGAGAGGTTCCTTAGCCAAAGGCGGTAAAATGGAACTGAGGGCTGAGGCGGGGGAGCATGCGCGATAGGGGCAATGCTAACTTTGTTACTTTTCTATAAAAAAGCTCTAGAAGATTCTGAGAGGCCAGCGCAGGCGCTGTCAAACCCTATTGTGTGCATTCACAGAGGCCACGATGAAGAACAGTTTGTTCTCCCGCTTCCCATAAATTTTTAGGATTCTTGTCCCTTACTAAATACCGTAGTTCTCCAGGTAATAGGGAGTAAAACTGTTCTAGCCCAATTAAATCCTTCAACTGTTCTAAAGAAGTGATCTCCTCTCTTTCAATCCACTTCTCCAGAGTCTGCGCCAATCTAGCTCCCAACTGAGAGTATGATTCATCCTGCTTTTTAGAGAGAGAGCGAAATTTTCGCCTCAGGTGTTCAGAGTTCAGACAAAATCTTGAATAAACCATCTTTTTATATGCCTCAAAATCTCTTGCCTTCTCGGGATTCATCTGGGCATATATTTCTGCCAGATCTCCGCTAACCTGCGCTCTTAAAACCATCATTCTATCTTCATTTCTGATTTCAAAGTCATTGCAGGTGCGTTCAAAAGCAATGAGGAAGGATTCAGGACAGTCCCCTCTTTTGTACTGGGGAAACTTCTTCAAATCTATCTTTGACAGGATTCCACCTCCCCCACTGTTGTTATTATTAAGGTTATTGTTTAGAGCAGAAATCTCTAGCTGTCTCATCTGTAGTTGAAAATCCATTTCCTTTTGCCTTAATTCTAGTTCCCTTCTTCTCTCCTCTTGCTCAAATTGTCTGGCCTCCTGCTCAGCTCTTTCTTTGATTTCCAGTTCCCTTTCCTTAAGTTTAAATTCCCTTTCCAGTTTCCATCTCTCAAATTCTTGAGGGCTTAATTCCTTATTTCCCTCCAATTCCTGAGGTAACTCTTCAGACTCAGGACTCCCCCTTGTGGCGCGTTTGTGAGGCATCTTTTCTTTCTGGGGTGATTAGAGCAGCGTTCACTAATTTTTTTAAAAGGACCTGTTTTTCTTTTTTTACTTCCAGTTACTGATATAAATTTATCAAGCCTTTTTTTTTAGTACTTTCCCTCAGATCTGCTATGACCTGGCTTCTGCCTTATCCACAGCGCTCTCCTATCTCAGAGCCTGGGATTTTACAGTAAGCCCTCTGATCCTCAGATCCTGAGGTAAACTCAGAAATTCCCTCTCAGAGAATTCAAGCCTTTTCCTTAGGTTCTCTCCCTCAGATCTGCTATGACCTGGCTTCTGCCTTATCCACAGCGCTCTCCTATCTCAGAGCCTGGGATTTTACAGTAAGCCCTCTGATCCTCAGATCCTGAGGTAAACTCAGCAATTTCCTTTCAGAGTCGTTCCCTATCTTAGACCCCCCTGATCTGGGTTCTGAGGCCCCGCTACTAAGCTTTTCCCAAAAGCTCTAGCAGGAACCAAACCTCATTGCCACAGATCCTGTCTAAAAGGTACCCTTGACTCAATAAATTCTTTTATAAAGGCTTCACTGGATTATTTCAATAGGCTTCACTGGATTATTTCAATAGGCTTCACTGGATTACTCCGTTTCCCGCCGCTGGACACCAATGTCGCGTTTTGACCCTTTTTGGATCCCACACCTCTGGAACCTATGTGGCGTTGGACCCACTCGTGCCTTGGTCTGTCCACCTAGACTCAGACCTCAGAGCACACCAAGGCAAAACTAAACTCTTTCCTTTCTTCCACTGCTGCCACCAGGAGATCCCTAGATCCCCATAACTCCTTTAGAAAGAATCAGGTCCACTCTTTAATGAAATAGAAAGATCTTTAGTTTATTTGCTTATTTGTTTCAGTATTTTAATATTCAGTTCTATTCCTTCTCCCTTCCAGTCACTGGTCAATCACTTCTCAGATCTCCTACTATATTTTCATCAGTCTAATCACAATCACATAAATCTCTGAACTCTCTAATCAAACTCCTTCCAAAACTCTGATCTCCCTTCTCCCCCTCAGGCTCTGCCTCTTATACTCTGCCTCTTGGCTCCGCCTCTCAGCAACATAAATATGCATGACCCACTCTAACTAAACCTGAGCCATGACCACATTTAAAGGAGAACGCTACAGTCTCCTTCTCTGCTAGATTCTATCTGGAGAGGGTGTTTCCTCTCTTCTTTCTTCTCCTCTTCTCCCTAATAGGAACTTTGAGGAGGTGGCTTATATTCATATTTAGAAGCATCTCCTTTGGGAACTCAAAACTGGACCTCACCAGGGATCTTCCTTATACACGTAGTCCCACTCACATGGGACTTCTTCAAGGGACTCCTCCGCAATAGTTGCCCGGCCACTCTTCCTGAGCACCACCACCACATCTTTGTCTTTAGAAGGCCTTTCCTCTCCCCCTGGTCCTTCTACCTCCCAAGCTCCCTGATTTGGTTTTCACACACATATGTAGGAAACTCGGTTATTCCCTTTGTAACTTTCTTCAGAGTCTGAGAGGGATTTTCCACCCTTTCTGATACAGGGGTATCAAGCTCTCTCTGTGACACAGGAGTGTCTGTCTCTCTCTCTCTCTGGCTATGGAAAGTCTGTCTCCCACTTAAGACACAAAGGCATCTTCTCCCTCTGAGTGTCTGGCTCTCTTTCCTTAGGAACTATCTAACCCAACCCTCTCGCTTACTCTCCTGTGTTTCTGCTTCTTTTGGCTCCAAAGCTGCTTTTAAAATCCCTCATCCTCCAGTGGTAGACTAGTTCTGCCATCCCCTAGGGACCATCTCCCAACTCCCAGAACCAACAGAACCACTTCTTGGGAAAGACACAGTGCTCTGGCCACAGTGCTCTGCAAACCTGGTGTAACCAGTGGGGTAGGTGAAGTTCTCTGAGTCTCCATCTTGCTAAGGGCCTCAGGTCCCTGGTTGGAGTACGAAGGCACACTGATAGGGCATCCATGACCCTGTCCTTCTCATATGATATGTTAAAGTATGAGCTAAAGAGTCTAAGGCTAAGCTCTGTAGGCTGTTGAAAAGGACTTCTGCGCATATGTCAATTTCCTGCCCTCATTACTAAAGCTAGCATCCATACAAAGGAAGAGAAGAAGTACAAATTTAAAAACTGGAGAATTATAGACCTATAATCAACTGAGTGGAATAGAAGGAGCAGCTTTATGGAGCCTGCTGTATCATGTTCACAATTAAAGACTGATCTTTGGCTAAACATTCAGAGAAAGGGCCAGACTGCACCTCTCTCTCATAAATAACACTGCAATACTGTGCACACTTTCCTGAGAGTAAGCACTACTGAACACAATGGCAGCTGCTTCTGAATAGAAGTACATAAGTGGGAGGGAATTTTGGCAGATGTATGTTTTGAGGTACCAATAATATTATGACACTTTCCCCATAAAACTCAAGAGAAAATTACATTTTTATTCAAATGTGGCAACATGAACTTTTTGTCTTAGCTTTTTCCTCCCTGCCAACACTTTCTTGCTAAGTTCTGCTAAGATCTACAGAATAAAGACACAACTGGTAAATATGGCTGATAAAATCTGTTTTGAACTGAAACGGAGTTCAGATAATCAGATCTACTGCTCTGTATGTTATTTTAGTTCAGAAAGAATGTGATTGTGCTGTTCAGCAAGGCTTTATTAGTCATTATTTTCACACAGAATAAGGGTTTCATGTCTCAGTGAAGATAAACACATGATTTATATCTCAAATAATTTCTGACTTTATGAAAAACTTTCACCTCTTCTGACAGGAAAGGAGAAAAAAGAGGCAATTCTGCCCAACTTTCTCCCATAATATTTTTTTAACTATGTATTTCAAAAGTTTTAAAATGTTTAATGTGTGTTAGGATGGTAGCTGTTCTTAATTTAACTCAGCTAAGACCCCTTTCAGGGGACGTGGTGGTGCTGCGGGTTAAACCGCAGTAGCCTCTGTGCTGCAAGGCCAGAAGACCAGCCGTCGTAAGATCGAATCCACGTGAGTGAGCTCCCATCGCTTGTCCCAGCTCCTGCCAACCTAGCAGTTCGAAAGCATGCAAATGCAAGTAGATAAATAGGTACCACCTCGGTAGGAAGATAACGGCGTTCCGTGTCTAGTTGCGCTGGCCACGAGACCACGGAAACTGTCTTCGGACAAACACTGGTTCTATGGCTTGGAGACGGGGATGAGCACCGCGCCCTAGAGTCGGACACGACTGGACTAAATGTCAAGGGGAACCTTTACCTTTACCTAAGACCCCTTCAAACGTTTTTAATTTTTCCTTTGTTACGAAGCCAGTATTTTTAAAATACATTTGATGCTAACAGAGTTAAATTAAAAGGCATTTAGAGAAAAGAGGAACATTGCATACTTTCAGTTCAATATTAAGTATAAAACAGTAGGACTACCTCTAAAATGCCTGTCCTTGGTGATGGTGACATGTTTTCTTCAAACCTTTAAACCTTTTTTCATCAAAAATGTTTGTTCCATTCTCTGGAAGATTGCCAAGGTCCAAAACTTCTGTTAGAACTAAACTTTTGTATCCAAGAACATCTCTCAGAATTATCTATACGTTTTTCAAAGATTTCTCTTTATTTTAATCTTCCTTACCAATTCATATAGTACTTTTAAAGTACTATGGAGGTAGCACCGCCACCTCCCAGAGTGCATGCATGTGCAACTGGGCATAGAAAACCTACTCAGCTGACAATGCAGCTTTTCTAGTGGTCCAGCCTTATTTCTCATTCAAAAAAATGAAAACTTTAGGATAATGGTACCATCTATATCAGACTATCTATAAAGGTAAACTGTACACAGATCATAAGCAGGTCCTGGTACAGGGTTGTAGAAATGGGAAGGGTAGCACAGGAAAGAAAGGGTTGGGTTAGAGGCTTAGTTCAGAGAGGCTGAAACAAAGATTGGTGATAAGATGTGTGGGAAGAAATCAAATGGAATCAAACAATTGCAGTGGGAGCGGGGGCAGGAGGGGATGTTGCCAGGAAATGATGTAGTGTTAAGCACTGCCAAGTGGCAACAGACTAAAGCAAATGGGAGGAGGCAGCAGTAAAGTGGGTCACCCAAACATAAGAAACCTGAGTGAGGAAGGCTTCTTTGGAACCTGCAACTGTGACTGCAATGATCCTGCAAGATAGAAACACAACACCTTACATTTCAGGCCCTAAATATTTAGAAAACATCTGCACTTCTTATGATGCACCATCTAGAGTACCAAAATTAATTAAGAGTGCACTCAGGCCTTTTCTTGAGGCTGTCCACTCTTGGTAGACTTCTGTGGAACTTGAAGGGTAGCCATGTGGTCCAAACAAAATCCAAATAGGCAATACCTTTACAGACCACTAAAAATCTTCATACATGAGCTTTCATGGATCAAAAGAACACTTCATCAGGTTTTTACCAGTGTGAAGAACCTAAAGTCCAAAAGTTCATAGCAAGATGGATTTTGCCAGGCATGTATCTCTTAGATGTAAGTCAAGAGCCTGGTTGCTGTTTTATGGTTATAGCTTAGGCAGCTGTGGATTGGGTTTAACAACTCAGTTCTACAAACAAAGAAGCACAGGCCGTATGGGTATCCACACATCTCCATTAGACCTTTGTTTGAAACAGATGTGTTTCTGTTTCACACTGTTACAAACCTGCTGAACCCACGAAAGCTCGTGTATTGTATGGTGATTTTTTAATGGTCTATAAAAGTATTGCCTATTTTTGCATTTGGATAATTTTTCCCTCCAGATAATTTTCTGAGTGAACTCCAGAAAATTTTCTAGCCTGCTTTCATGGGCCTTGAACCTACAGATAGTATTTCAATGTAAGTACCTAGATTCAAGGCACCTGGGAAGGATAACATCCCTGCTGAAGTGCTGGAAAGAGATCATCACCACCGAGCTATATGAAATCTTTTGTCTTTGCTGGAGGGAAGGTGGAGTACCACAGGACATGAAGGATGCAAACATCGTCACATTGTATAAGAACAAAGGAGACAGGGGCGACTGCAATAACTACCGTGACATCTCTCTTCTCAGCATTGTAGGGAAGCTGCTTGCCCGTGTTGTGCTGAAGAGACTCCAGGTGCTTGCAGACAGAGTCTATCCAGAATCACAGTGTGGATTTCTAGCTAATAGATCTACCACTGACATGGTATTTTCCCTTAGACAGTTGCAGGAGAAATGTAGGGAACGACAGCCACTCTTTGTGGCCTTCATAGATCTTACAAAGGCCTTTGATTTGGTTAGCAGAGGCAGCGTTTTTAAAATACTTCCCAAGATTGGATGTCTACCTCGACTCCTTAACATCATCAGGTCCTTTCATGAGGAAATGAAGGGCACTGTAGTTTTTGATGGCTCAACATCAGATCCCTTTGACATCCGAAGCGGAGTGAAACAGGGCTGTGTCCTCGCGCCGACCCTGTTTGGGATCTTTTTTGCCGTCATGCTGAAGCACGCCTTTGGATCTGCAACAGGAGGTGTCTATCTCCGGACTAGATCAGATGTTCAGCAGGCCGAGGCAAAGAGGCAGTCCCAAAACCAGCAAAATCAGGGAGCTGGACAGGGGACAGATTGTATTTGTCTTCAGTGTGGAAGGAATTGTCACTCTCGAATTGGCCTTCTCAGCCACACTAGACGCTGTTCCAAGTCCTCTATTCAGAGCACATTACCATAGTCTCTCGAGACTGAAGGATGCCTAATCTATCTAACCTAGATTCAAACTTTAAAACATAAAAAATTTGGTAAAAAAGTAAGAACAAGTAAATATGTTGTTCTATAAATGCACATTTGTTCTTATGTTTGCCTCACCACCTTGTCTCATCCGAGTCCTTCTATAATTATTAAGCAGATAGCACCAGCATTTAATCAAATGTTGAAAACCTAAGTAGCTAGTGTTTCTATGGTGATTTTGCTATCTTTCTTTTATTAGCACTTTTCTTTGTTAATTCCTTCCTGGAAACTTTTTGGGGCATTTGATCCAAATAAAAAAGAATTGGATCTAGACTTGCATTATGCAAGCAAAAAGGTGATCCCACCAAATTCCTTCAGTGTACTTAGCCAGCTGCAGAAGGATGATGCCTTATCCTAGTGCTCCCTCACATATTGCTGTGGTTAGTCTATAAATCTTGGATAGTAGTTTTTGGGGCAAAAACACAGGAATTGCAGTGGAGTTGGAGTAGGGATCCCATGAAAGTCTTGTGCACACAGACAGAATTTTTATCAGTCTTTCTCAGCTCTACCAAAGGAAGAGGCTGAAAACAAAATCCACAATGACCCACCAATGCTTAAAGGAAACAGTCCTAGTGGGAAGAACTGGTTCATCTTTCCCTGATCAGATGGTCTTGGGCACTAGCCCTATTTGGATAAGGTCCTTCCAGCTGCAATCTTGCCTTTGATCAGTTCAGTTGTACTGCTGCTTTGCTCATACAGAACATAAAGCCAATTTCCAGCTCTGATAGAAAGAGACAAAGCTTCTCCTTTCATTAGGGGAAGGCAGTAAGCTCCCAGTCCTAAACTACACAGCAAAGTACAAGTCTGGCTTTTAATTAAACCAAAATATGTAATATACATTTGCCACATGTAACATCCTAGTTTAATTGTACAGGGTGCATGGTAGTTTACAAGTCCAATCTAAAGAATGGCATTATTAACAAAAGATATTTTATTGGATTTTAATACTCAAGCATCATTAATTATGATATTAAGAACATTAGAAAAACTTTAGTTCTTCTATCTAACTGTACCTTCCCAGCCCAAAATGTGCATTTACACTGCAGCAGATGTAATTTTTTGAAGCAGGAGAGGGAAAACATGCAGGCTTTACTAACAGATGAACCATTACACTCAAGTAACTGAACAAGATAAAAACATGTTTCCACTGCAATTTTCGAAGATGCACATGGATTAATTTTAATTCTATATGTAGGAAATTTAACTCTATTTGACGCAAAGCAAGCAGTGTGTCTGCTTGTGTATGTCAAAAGAACAAAGCCCTCAGCCACTCTACATAATATGTTTCATTTAAATCTGTCCTGAACAGACTTGGCAGTGCATCTTCCTTTGTATGCAGATCTATTCAACATATTATTCAACCTCTTAATTTAGTTATGCTAGCCGATTAAGATTGACACAGCAGTGCAATTATAAAATGTCATTCTTACAGAATACATGAGTGTTGTATTTATGTAACACCGGAGATGAACCAAAAATGTTAGATCAACCTGGATTTTAACATAATAAAATAATCTACATATTTTTTAAAAAATCTCATCAATATATTTTTATTTACAGAATTTCATGGATCTATTTATAATGTGTAATGATCCACTGAAAAAATTTACGATGTTTATTAGAACTATGAATATGTGGATTCCAACACTCAAGAGGCACATATTTTAAAAGGCCAATACAACTAGAACCCAATGAAGTCACAAATAAGGAGAAGGATTCATGGCCACAGCTCCAGTATAAAACACTCAAATTCAGAGCAACACTCAGTCAAACTTCAAAATCATGATGGAAAATAGTTTTTTTCCCCCCATTAGAGAACAAGTTAAGCCCCACCCAACAAACCCAGGGCCAGGACACAATGGTGTCATTCTGCTGACCAAGCAGTTCTATCAGAAGAACTAGGGACAGGCAATTGCCTTCAACCCATGCACTCTCAAAATCTGCTCTGGAGTGCTGGGAAATTCTCTGGAACATATTTTTGGGCTCTGTAGAGAACAGTAGGAGGGAAGTCGTGTAGTATTAGCAGAAGTATGCTAGCACAATGTTAGATCCTGGCCTACAAAATATTTACAACCATATTTTTAAAAGGATCATTAAATTCTGTAATGCAATCACTTCAAGCTTGTCATTAGACTTTAAAAGCTCTAGAACAGCAATATTTACAAAAGCATACAATATTTAATTTCAAAGTTCATTAAGAACACCCAAGTGGAAACAGATTTCAAAGTTACAATACAAATATTTGAGTGGGAGAAAATGTATATTCAGTATCATTCAAAGTAAATAAATCAGTACTTCAGATAAAGCTTAATTTTTTTTCTCCAAGGGCTTGTTTTTAAATTAGATTGATAGCTTCTGTATTTTATATGACAGTTTCTTCAGTCAACTTTCACCACACTGTATATTTTGGTCACAAACCAAAAACATGCAAAGAATCCAATTGTTCCTGTAAACAGAGAAGAACACACTGCATCAAAAATACAGCAAATAACGCTGTACTAAAAGTTACAACAAACATGGATAGATTACTGTGTTTAATAACAATGAAAAATCTTTCCTTCCTACACAGCCTCTTCTGCCTAAAAGAAACCTTTGCACAGCCGCCCGGAGACCCTTGTAGGGTGCGGGCGGCATACAAGTCAAATAAAAATAAATAAATAAATAAATAAATTTATATCACTGAGTTACTTTCATGAACTGTCATACAGCATCAGCACAATACTTATACTGTACTTATTCTTTTAGGAACCTTTTTGGAGCTTTAAGCACTAAAAGAGGGAGATGGAAGTTTCTGCCTTACTCTCTCTAGGTGTTTCCTTAATCATAATAGACTGGTAGGTGTGGATGATGAAATAGCTGAAAACATTTTTTTTTTTTTAAAGGAAGACATTTAAACTTGGATTTTTTTTCTCCGTGGTAGCCATAGAACAGTGGTTCCCAAGCTTGGGTAACCCAGGCTGTTCTTGGACTGCAATTCCCAGAAACCCCGGCCAGCACAGCTAGTGGTGAACGGTTCTGGGAGTTGCAGTCCAAGAACACCTGGGTTACCCAAGCTTGGGAGCCACTGCCATATCAATCTCTGCCCTCAATTAAAATGTGGAATTCAAGCCAGATCATTCCTATTCATAATTTAAGGAGAAAAAATCCTTTGTCCAGTTTCTAAGTGAGAGCATCCCCCTCTTTAATTTTCCACGTCGTAAGAAAATACATTATAAAGCTGCATCCTATGCCTATTTATTCTGAATTAAGTAGTGAATACAAAGATGTTTACTCCCAAGGACCTGCCCATTAACATCACAGCTGTAATGAATGTACATCCATCACAACAGGACAACACCATTTTTTCCTGACAGCTATATATCTGAAAAATGGAAAAAAAGCTACTTTGTTATTGTTTACAGAAGCCTGGTTGTATGTAGATGTAAGTGGCACAGAAAAAGGAAAAGGAAAAAGCCTGTTATGATTCTACATTGCCTATTGAAGCAGCAGCTGGGAAATTCCTCACCTCTAAATAAAGGGGAATAGCTCTGCATAGGGAGTAGGGAAGAGCCAATGGGGAAGACTAGAGGCAAGGAGTTGCTCTCTGGATAGTAAAGTACAGAAGGTGTTTTTGCTTAGCTGCTACTGTTGTGGTGGTAACTACATACATAGTGTTGTTGCTAAAGAAGCACAAATAGTCTGACTGCATAATTAACTATCTGACTATAATTCTTGGCCAACTTAGTCCAGCATGACTGTGTGCCATCTCCTAAAGTACAGCTTTCCATAACTGAAGGCTACTGAAGAGTAGAACATTTGATGGTCTGCTCATGACTTGAAGATAATCAGCTGCTCCAAGAAATCAACAGGGAAGAGACCAGGCCTGCTGAAAATAAAAACTGCTGAGCAGCTCCGAGTTGCTGGAACTGGCACTGATTTTATAAATTTGAGAATTTATTTCCAATAAATAAATACGTACGGCACTTCTAAAATAGTTAATCAAAATTTGTGCTTTATGTAATTAGTTGGGAATCATCCAATGACTGTAGGATTGCTTTCTAAAGGATAATACAAACTACAAAAGGCTGGTACCAGTCTCTTTTGTTTTGAGACTTTCTGCTTTCGCATAACAGATTGTAATCTTCGTGTTTAATTATTATTTTTCTGTAAAGAAGCATGATGAAGATTTAGTAAAAATTCATTCTGTGAGGTTATTTCAGACAGAACTGTGAATGGTATCATGTTGATTTTTTTGAATACCAGCAAAGCCACTGATGTTTAACTGACTCATTTACTCTGAGACACTGTTGTGGGCCCAGCTGTGAGTCAGATTTGTCACATAGCTCCCAGTATTTTGCCTGCTGCGTCAGATCAATGACCTGGAATGCAGTGTGAGAAGCAAGTGCCCCAAGCATGTGCTACACTGACATAGCAGCAGGGCACCGTCAAAACCCTTCTTGAGGCTGACCATTTTTAACAGATGAGTAAGCAGCAATATAATAGTTTTGATATAACAATTATGAGTTTTTCTTTTTAGCTTTTATATCATCTTGACACAGAAAGCTAAATGCCTTTGGGGCCTTGCGTATGTGTAATTTTGGTAACTTGCAAGGATGGTCTCATTTTAGCCTAATGAAATTTACGGCGTCCCCCTTATGATATACTGCTTCTTTTTCCTTTCAAACATTCATTGAAATGCACAGTAAAAGAGTACAAAACTACTAAATCTCTTCTAGTGGAGCAAGGATATTCCATGAAAAAAAGAAAACAATTTGAACATGCTGCTACAATGGAAACAAACTATCTTCTTATATAGAATAGCTTCAAGATATGACACACTGTACTTGAAACCTTACATTTGAAGAACACAGTTCTCCAGGTGATACAGGCCATTACAGTTTAATATTATAGTGTTGTATCATAATATTCTGAAGCTATTTTTCATATTAAATAAATGTATTCTTGGTGGACATATCTCTTTTTAAAAAAATAAAAGAGAAATCCTGTGTGTTACAGTTTAAGTAAGCTCACACATTTCTAACATCTTCCAAGATGGTGGCCTCTAGATGCTTTGGATTTCAACTTCCATCAGTCTCAGCCAATATGGCTAATGGTCCCGGAAGATGTGGGCTATAGTCCTAAACAACTGGTGGGCATCATACAGAGAGAGGGTGCTCTACAATAGGTACACCATGAATCTACACTTTGTGACACATCCCAAAATGTCATGAGAGATACCTTACAATAGACTTATGAATAATCCCCAGGTAGGCAGAGTGCCTAAATTGAAGGAGTTTAATCTGTATGCTTCATTTCCCATGCAGCTACGATGAAGTAAATCTTCCTGAAGTATACTATTATATGTTTAAGTCTGTAACTACTATCTATAAAATGAATGTCCTATTAGAAAGATATGTTTGAAAAAGCACTCATGTCACTTGGTGTAAAAATCAACAAATGTGTCCAAATTGTGTTAGACCTTAGATGGGATTTCTTGCCAACTATGAAACCCATTGTTTTGTTAGAATAATTTTAAGGCTTTCCATTATCCCTCCTCCCTACCTCCCAAACAAATGACTAGTACTTAAAGTGACTTTTTCTAAACTATAGGATCTGCAGAAGGGGAATTAAAGGTATTTTCATTCAACTGTTGCACAAAAAGAACTGCACAGGTTGAGTATTAGCCAGTGCAACTAGGCTAATACTGCACTGAAACAGAAACTTAAAACAGCATATGCCAGTGCGAAGTGCCAGCCATCTATATTCTTTTCCAGGGTACTCAGCTCATTTCCACTCCTCACCAAACCCCTGGCATTCTTTCTCTTCCATAGTGATCTGCACTCTATGGCCAAAGGGAATCCACAGTCCCCAACATGCTGTCATTAGCACACAGGATGTGTATTCAAATGTCAATGAAACAAATACAGTTGAGAGGGTTCTATGTGCACAACTGGGAGGTCCTATTTCCTGTATTCACATTTGGAAGCTTCCAGGGGACCACTGATCTAAATGACAAAACCAGTTCTGATCGACAGTAACAGTGTATATATAATTTCTAGACCACTTTAAATAGAAGTAAGGTTTTATGATATAAAAGAGATGACTTTTATTAAAAATTCTAATTATTTAAAATAAATGCACATGATTCAGCAGGGTGGCCAGAATCCTATTACCTACATCAGCACAGGTCAAACTGAGGAAACTGCAATTGCATCTGTGAATTGCCACCGTTAAGAAGTCAACACTTGCATTTTATGTCGTACACAAACTACATGACATGGCGCATGACAAGGAATACAAATGTTGACTTCTTAACTCGTGGCAATTTGCCACTGCAATTTATGTTGTTTGACTTATGCTACTATATATAAGTAACAGGACTCTGCCCAGTGTTTATTTCAATTAGGGTCCCCATATAACCTGAAGTCTCAGTACTATTATATATAATAATAATCTTGTGTGTGTGTATTTACCTGTAAAAAGGAAGAATATCAAAACCATTATCATGGTGTAGCCAAAGTATAAAATGGTGCTTGCTGTACCCGTAATTTGAAGTTTGGAAAAGAAATAGTGCACTGCATATATTAGAAAATAAACAGCAGTGAAGCCACTGGTAAGAAATGAACGCCACTGCCAGTGGTAGTCCTAGAACAAAGAAGAAAGAATTATAAGTTAAAAATGTTTCTCGACACAGTTGGCTACAAGCCATCAATTCATCTGCATAATATTTAAAACCAGGACAGTGTAGATGGGCTATTTCACATTTCAGGCTTCACAAAGTTAACTGGAACATTCCTTATACTTACAGTTTTAATGATGATCCTATGGGCAATTATTGCATGAACAAGAATATTTGCAAATGCACATCTAGAAAAAAATGATACTGTATAGAGATGCTTGTGATAGTTGCAAAGTAGAAAAGCAAGCCAATGCTGTTTCTCAAAGTTGACATGGTTTCAGAGTAGCCATAAAGGTGAAGCAATGCTCTAAGAACGTATGCAGCCAGAATGTTCAGGTGAGGGTTCACTGGCAACATAAAGTCTGCATGAAATCCCTTGGAACCAGAGCCTGTTTTCTAGAACAATTTCCCTAGTTTTCTTTCACATGCAGCAAAAAGCTCAATTGACAATAGCATCTATTTACAGTCACACCATATGAAACGAGCAGGCTTTATTGTCAAAAGAGACAAGGTGATCATTAAAAACGCAATACCTGATCCAATGGTAGACAGACATATGTCTACTACATCTCAGTTGTTCAAACACAGTTTTATAGAAGTATGGAAAATTTATGAGGTTCAAGATAGAATACTCTTCACATTACATTACATTACATTGACTGACTGACTGACTGACTCCTCCCTATTAGTGCAAGCTCTGCTGTGGGTGGTTTACAAGTTTAAAACTTAAAACCTTCAAAATCCCACAATAAAAAATCCATTAAATATTTAGGCTTGAATTAGGGAATGTATCAGATAATAAACTGGTAAGAATAGATACAACGCTTGATCTTAGCCAAAAGGGCAAGAAGCAATTAAAAGGCACCATGCAGCTACACTGCCATTATCATCTTCCTTAAGCAATTTTATCTGGAAGAAAAAAATGCAGAAGGAAGAAAGGAAAAACACAGAAGGACTGAAAACTGAACATGTCATCATTTAGATCCCTTGTAAACTTCAGTGAACACTACATTCAAATATTAAACTACATTAAATTCAATATTTAAGTGACTTTAGAAGAGAAGTGCTAGTAGTAACAGCTTAGTCACCAGCATCATTTAAAAAGAAGTTTTTCCATTCTTTTCTTATTCTTATTAATAACATACACCCAAGACAATGAATACATCTTGAATATATGTCACACTCTTCTGAAATACCAAGTAGAAATTAAACAACCTTACAGAAAAGGATGGGGCAGAATTTTTGGGATGTACTTTTTGGAAAAACAGGACATAGTGTGCAAAAACGGGACCCCAGGGAAGGACAACTAAGTGACAGAAGTGCTTGCCTCACATGCAGTACAATGCAGGACGCCATCCACTCCCTGCCTTTATAAGAGAAATTGAGCATGTCATGTCCCACAAGTCCAACAGGGGTCTCCACAGACTCAGAGGCTGAGACACCTAACCCAGATTCTACCCAAGGGCTAGCCAGGCTTGACATTACTAAAATGACCAGACCTCACATCCCTGAACCTTCAATGCCCACAGCAATCTTGGAGCACTCTGAAACTTGAGTGCAGCTCCACAGTCTTAGGAGTCAGTATGCCAGCACCAGAAGCATGCCAGCAGGAACTCCTGAAGAAGTGCCTGGGTTGAGCCCAGGGAGTTGTTCCTTTAAGCCTTGCTACAGTGTGATAAAAGGTGAAGCAATATAAGAAACTGTAGTTCAACTACAGCCATCAACAAAGCACGGTGCTTGTTGGGAGCTATCCTTGGTGCTACTCTTTCTTAAATGCTTTACCACCCTGCAAGTTTCTTGGAGCTGCCTGAACACAGAGAATCAGGATCCTTATTTTATGTCGTTTTAATTCCAGAGAAAACATAATCTGTTGGATCATCTTGTGAAAACATATTCTTGTGTAGACCTACCTCTGCACACAAATGGAAATAGCAAAGTAGAATAGTAGCCTCTGAGCATGTGATAACCAGAATAATGAACACCAGAAACAGGAAGCCAAACATGTAATACATCTGATGTGACCTAGAAAACAAATTTAAAGATAACAAATTGAATACTAAGTTTTAACTGCTGTAAATTCTGTGCTTTATCTAGCCATTCTGTTTCACAAAGAGCAACCAAAACTGCATCCACATTAAATAATCTAAAGGACTATGACACATATCCACTTGAGTGTTTCATTTAGCAGAAAATTGTCTATGGATTTTTCAATATACAGAGACAGAGGTGCCACCCTCCCAAAAAAAGTCTGAAGGCTTACAGGGCTTTTTATCATCAGAGCACTGAAATCCATAGCCAGAGGTGCTAAGAGCTGAGCAGATTACTCTGGTGTTTTGATTTCATTACCCACCTCATTTGCCAAATGACAACTTGGTCCTCAAACTCAATCATTAACTGAACAACTAAAGCCAAGCCTAAACCCTAACTGCCCAAACTACAAATCCAGTAGCATTTTGGTAAAATTCAATCAGCTAAGTGCTTCAAGTCAAGGTCTATACCAGGCAGTTTCATGTAAGAACTTCCCAGAATCCAATAGCCATACAGCTGATAAGCCAACAAGAATAAATAGGCTTTCCATGAAATCAAAGCATGATGCTTTTTTTTAAAGAAAAGGAAGTAATAGTACATTAGAGGGGACCAATCATTCAAGAGTCTTACCATATGCTATTAAGAATGAAGAAAAGTTGAATGAAGATACATCCAAAGGGTAGAATGCCTCCCATAACGATGCCAGGTAATGGTTTTGTATAAAACGACTGTTCAGGAATCTGACGAGGAATTTGATTGGTACGAACAGGATGTTCTATGGCCTTTTAAAGAGATTTAAATGGAACAGAGAAGGAGAATACTTTAAAAATTTGAAATGTATAGTTTAGAATCATATAGATTCCCGGAACAATGAAAGCAATACAAGAAAAATCTGGAATCAAAGATTCCAGTACAACAGGTAGATTCACTGAATAAGATTAGTCACATTCAGAACAGATTTCTTTGCTTGTTTTGAATTTGGCCAGGTTTTCCAGGCTTTCTGTCTGGAACACAGGAATGCAATAATTTGATTACATTTTAAGTATACAACTCAATTATTCAATTCAAACATGACCCCGTCCATAATCTTCTAAAGGAACAGGATCCAGCATTTATTTTGCAGGAAGGTCAAATGTACATTTTCCCCTCTCAAACTATATACCCATATTAGTGAAAAGATATGATACTTACATTCTTTTTAAAACCAAAGTAGGCTCCAAGGAATGTCAATGGTACTGATATGCAAAACCAGAGTCCCAGAACAGCAACCAAAGTACCAAATGGAATGGCTGCTGAGGAACCTTCGCCCCAAAGAATCAGATTCATGATAAAAAAGTCTGCAAACACAATGCTGAAAGAGAGACAGGATTTTAAAGTAATAACTCACACTTGGTTAGTTTCAATGTTACTGAAATCATATTACTGTATGTCTAGCTTAGCATTAAGCCATGGTGACATACAGGAAATAGCAGGCAAAGAGGTCAACCAAGCCCTTCTTCCTTAATCTAACAGGACTGTACTCCAGCAGGAGCTGACATTTCAACTAAATAGCTCCAAATATATGTCTGTCTTAACTACACTTCAGGGGATGGCTGCTTGCTGCGATTAAGCCAAAAGATTTAACATAGGGACTGTACACTTCATGACACTAGATAAGACCAACTATAGTGTGATCGGAGGAATGACCTATGGACTGAAACAAAAAAATAAATCAAAATATACCCTGCCAGCCCACCCCCAACCCATATGTTTGTCATGCTGGTACTGCTTAATCAACTTTTCAGGTAGCAATAGGAAACAAAGTTTATGAAAAACAAGAACGAAAATATTATTAAGGTGTTACATGTTGTTGTTTAGTCGTTAAGTCGTGTCCGACTCTTCATGACCCCATGGACCAGAGCACGCCAGGCCCTCCTGTCTTCCACTGCCTCCCAGAGTTGGGTCAAATTCATGTTGGTAGCTTCAATGACACTGTCCAGACATCTCGTCTTCTGTCGTCCCCTTCTCCTCTTGCCTTCACACTTTCCCAACATCAGGGTCTTTTCCAGGGAGTCTTCTCTTCTCATGAGATGGCCAAAGTATTGGAGCCTCAGCTTCAGGATCTGTCCTTCCAGTGAGCACTCAGGGTTGATTTCCTTCAGAACAGATAGGTTTGATCTCCTTGCAGTCCAGGGGACTCTCAAGAGTCTCCTCAGCACCACAATTCAAAAGCATCAATTCTTCGGCAGTCAGCCTTCTTTACGGTCCAGCTCTCACTTCCATACATCACTACTGGAAAAACCATAGATTTGACTATGCGGACCTTTGTCGGCAAGGTGATGTCTCTGCTTTTTAAGATGCTGTCTAGGTTTGTCATCGCTTTCCTCCCAAGAAGCAGGCGTCTTTTAATTTCGTGGCTGCTGTCACCATCTGCAGTGATCATGGAGCCCAAGAAAGTAAAATCTGTCACTGCCTCCATATATTCCCCTTCTATTTGCCAGGAGGTGTTACATACTGTAGCTAAACTTATAAACAGATAAAATTTAACATTAATCACAAGAATGAGCTTACCCAGGGCAAAGGAAGGCTGTCAGCAGAACATTAGTCTTCCATTTCTCACCTCCAAATGCTGTATAAAAATAAACCCAAGCAGAAAACACTAGTGAAATTCAGGCAAGGGCATTACTTACAAACGTAATATTCAATTTCTTTGAACAAGTTGTGTAGGTATTTGACTTCTTATTGAAGCTAATTTTTGGCATTTTATTCTTCAGCTTCATTAGAATAAAATCAAAAGATGGCATCAATCATAGTAAATTACTGCCAGTTTATGTTTCTAAAATATGAGACTGTGAGTTTTGGTTTCATCATTGCTTAACATTCCTATCTTATTGTCTGAATTGTCAATTTATTCACTGACAGTGATGTTCAGATTAAGTTCATTTAAAATTAACTGGCTAATAGAGTTTACATATTGGATGCACAGTATAAGCAGCACTGTATACATGCCAACATAAACACACTCACTGATTGAGATACTTAGTAAAGCACATTCTATTGTTAACTGAATGTGGAATTTATTTTCATCTGAGGTTAATATAAAACTAAGAAAACAAAACAATTGCAAATGCTGCATATCAAACACAATGCAATTTCAAAAGACACTAATACTCTGATTTACATATCAATGTGATGTCAGTTATCCCTCCTCCCCTTTCCCTAGGAATGATTCAACTGACAGTAGAGTTTATGTAATAAAAAGTATAGTCAAATTGAAAGTTTACTAGCATAAAAACGATCTAAACCTCCATTCAGTCTCCCTTCAATCTTAAACATTTCTCTAACTTGCCCAGAGGGCAAAACAGAATTAGGGGGGGAAACATCACTGCTGTGATGATAATTTAGACTAATGAACTTAAGTGCTGTCACATTAAATAAACTTTTATACTTACATTTGTAGAACCTAGCAGCAACGTAACCTGCTGGGGTTCCAAGCAGCACCCATAAGACAACAGCACAGGTCATTAATGCCCCCCGATTTGCAGGTGATAGAAATCCCAGACAAGCAAAGACTGCAAAAAGCAGACACACAATGTTGAGGGGGTGTATGTCTGACATGATTACCTCATCTGCATGTACTCTACGTAATGCCTAGGAATAAGTGGGCAATACCTTTTATTAAGGATTTGTTTTATTTAAAGCATTATAAATAGCTGATTATTTAAAGGATTGTTTACTATTCAGCCAAAATGGTTCACAGACCGACTTACAGATCAGTAAGAATATAAGGCATATACTGCCACCAGAAATTCTAAGATATAGAAGGGGAAAGTAATGAAGTGGAAGGACAAAACAAATAAACTGAAGCACCAGTTCTTAAAGTTATGAAGTTCTTAGAGGATCAGCAAGGACACAATGTTCATAAGAAGGAATAAAAAGCATCTAGGATTTCTGGGGCTGGGATCACAGCTGAGCTGATACAGTAGCAGTTAATGGAGAGATTAGCTACTGACAGCTAGCAAAATTAATGGACTATTCTTCCTTCCCTTCCTTTTTTCTAAAAGTTTCCAATTATCACTCTAGTTATTTCTTATATCTAGATACCTAGTGTGACGTAGTGGACAGGGTGGCAGATTAGGACTCAAGAGACCTGAGTTTGCTGAGCCATGGAAACTTACTGGGGGTGTAAAACTGGCAAAACTACTCCCTAAATACCTCACTTACTTTGAAAGACCTACTTAGGTTGTTGTACATTGCTTACAGCTTGACAGCATGTAACAATAACAACAATTTCATATACTGAAGATCAGTACAGATGTCATCTTGCTGATTTCTAGCCACAGTGCACCAGGATCATGGTGTACTACCAGTCATCAATAAAAATTTCATCCACACTGTTCTCTTTTCTGCTTTGGAACTGACTGCCCTTTGCACAATGTGTACAGTGGATATAAAGTTTACACACCCCTGTTAAAATGTCAAGTGTCTGTGATGTAAAAAAATGAGACAAAGATAAATCATTTCAGAACTTTTTCCACCTTTAATGAGACCTATGAACTGTACAACTCAGTTGAACAACAAACTGAAATCTTTTTGGTGGAGGGAAGTAACAATAAAAAACTGAAATATGGTTGCATCTGTGTGCACACCCTCTTATAACTGGGGATGTAGCTGTGTTCAGCAGTAAACAATCACATTCAAACTCATGTTAAGTAGGAGTCAGTACACCTCTGCCATCATTTAAAGTGCCTCTGAGGAATCCCAAATAAAGATCAGCCGTGCTAGTAGGTCTTTCCTGACATTTTCTTAGTCACATCCTATAGCAGAAGCCATGGTCTGCAGAGAGCTTCCAAAGCATCAGAGGGATCTCATTGTTAAAAGGTATCAGTCAGGACAAGGGTACAAAAGAATTTCCGAGGCATTAGATATACCATGGAACACAGTGAAGACAGTCATCATCAAGTGGAGAAAATATGGCACAACACTGACATTACCAAGAACTGGATGTCCCTGCAAAATTGATGAAAAGACTAGAAGAAAATTGGTCAGGGAGGCTGCCAAGAGGCCTACAGCAACATTAAAGGAGCTGCAGGAATATCTGGCAATACTGGCTGTGTGGTACATGTGACAACAATCTCCTGTATTCTTCATATGTCTGGGCTATGGGGTAGAGTGGCAAGACGGAAGCCTTTTCTTACGAAGAAAAACATCCAAGCCTGGCTAAATTTTGCAAAAACACATCTGAAGGCTCCCAAAAGCATGTGGGAAAAAGTGTTATGGTCTGATGAAACCAAGGTTGAACTTTTCGGCCCTAATTCCAAAAGATATGTTTGGTGCAAAAACAACACTGCACATCACCAAAAGAACACCATACCCACAGTGAAGCATGGTGGTGGCAGCATCATGCTTTGGGGCTGTTTTTCTTCAGCTGGGACAGGGACCTTAGTCAAGGTAGAGGGAATTATGAACAGTTCCAAATACCAGTCAATATTGGCACAAAACCTTCAGGCTTCTGCTAGAAAGCTGAACATGAGGAGGAACTTCATCTTTCAGCATGACAACAACCCAAAGCATACATCCAAATCAACAAAGGAATGGCTTCACCAGAAGAAGATTAACGTTTTGGAATGGCCCAGCCAGAGCCCAGACCTGAATCCGATTGAATATCTGTGGGGTGATCTGAAGAGGGCTGTGCACAGGAGACGCCCTTGCAATCTGACAGATTTGGGGCATTTTTGCAAAGAAGAGTGGGCAAATTTTGCTAAGTCAAGATGTGCCATACTGACAGACTCATACCCAAAAAGGCTGAGTGCTGTAATAAAATCAAAAGGTGCTTCGACAAAGTATTAGTTGAAGGGTGTGCACACAGATGCAACCATATTATTTCAGTTTTTTATTTTTACTTCCCTCCACCTAAAAGATTTCAGTTTGTTGTTCAACTGAGTTGTACAGTTCATAGGTCTCATTAAAGGGGGAAAAAGTTCTGAAATGATTTATCTTTGTCTCATCTTTTTACATCACAGACACTTGACATTTTAACAGGGGTGTATAAACTTTTTATATCCACTGTATGTTGACACAGTTGCTGACAGGAGTTAACATCAAAGCCAGTTTGAAACCATGGTTAAAAAGTCTACATGTTGGTTTGCAATGATTAGCTGTAACAAGAGCAGCAGAAAATGCACTAATAGCCATAACTGTATACAAAACTGGGAGGAAGGGGAAATGCCCACAAGTGGTGGAAGGCGGAGGAGGGAACCATAAGCAAATTCCACATTTCTGTTCACCCAAACTATGAGGCATAAGAATTAAGACAGCATTCTTTTACCCATATGCCTTTTTATGTTGAACTTACACAGAGTAACAAAAGTCATAATTAAAATCTGTGTTCCAGAGCCTAGAAATACAGAAAGTAGCATTCCTTTCCTTGGAGGCCTAAATATGTCACCATGAACCAGTTTCCAGCCAAATTCCTCTTGGGCATCTTCCTGAAAGGGAAGGAAGTCAGTTTAGTGTGTTATATAGCTGAGAATTACTCCTTCTGTTACCAATATTCCAATGATATGTCTCTAGAATTCTGTATGTATAACAATGCCACCCTGCCCATAAGCAATCTGTATACATGACATCTACAAATAAATAAAAAGGATATTTTCCTAGTGGCTTGGCTAAGCCTACAACAATGCAAGGATTCAAACATCATTATCCAGGGAATTAACAAGTGATATGCAAATTAAGTTGCTGTGTTTTGTTCTTTTAATCCCTCTATGGAAAGCTTTTGTATTTTAAGTTAAGGGTCACCCTTAAAATACATTAAAAAGCTCTAGCTTCCTTACTACATGGTCTCTCCTCTCAGCACAGTCTGGCTTTGGCAGAACATATAATTTAATCAAATGTTTTCCTCTAGCATGCATCTCTCCTCAACTGCTCCCCTGTCCCCTGTGCTCTGGGACTTCGAATACCACTTAAGAAACAGAAGAGAGACTAGAAGTCTACTTATGATGCAGTACAATTTTAATTTTTTCAAGAAGTCCTATTCAGGCTGGAAAGTTAAGAAGAAAACAAAGAGGGGGAGAAAATAAATGCTTTGCTTGGTCACTCTTTGGTTTCTTTTCCTATATGTCAAATGGAAGTATTTGCAGCCAATTACTAAATATTCTCCCTCCTACTAAGATCCATTGTTAATATGCTTATTTCAAGGTAAGGGATTCGCAGTAACAGAATAGGCTATGTTGCCATTTTCTTTTACAGATGTTTTATAATATGGTGTCATAATACAAAATGCTGTCAGAACCATCATATGTTTATATGACTTTACAGAATTGGAGATTGGTGAACTTATTTACAGACAAATAAAACTCTTACGTTATCCCTGGTTAAGGCACTTGAGGCAAAATAAAACTATTTGGACACAATGCAGTTAATGATCTTGTCATTAACAAGCTGGTCAAGAATAGGATGTGGCTGAGACAAACGTACTTACTTACATAATTAAGAGATATTACAACATCGGAATGTACAACATGATACCTTTTAAGGGCTGCAAAAAATTAAGATATTCTTCACCAACTGGAAAATGCTGCTTTCAAAAAAATCTTATACTTACAGTAGAGTCCATCTGATTATATCTTGCAATGTCTTTATGCAGAGTTCTTAACATGATCATGGCTACCATTCCAGAGAGGAAAAGGACAATTACCAAAGAATTCATAATACTATAAAGAAGTGAGATGAAAGAAACAAAATTAGTAACTATCTCCTCCCCAATACTCCAACGCAATGAATTACAAAATTAAAATTGTGTCCTTACCTGAACCATTGTATATGTGTATGTGGCATTGATTCTAAAATGTAATCCCACCTGGATGCCCATCTGATATTCTTGTTTTCCTAAAAAGTAAATTGTTAGTTACCATACAACTTGTAATTGCAAGACAATCAATTTTGCCACTTTTCTATAGTGGAAATGGCAAAACAACTAATGATAAACTAACTAATATGGCATCACTCATTATTTGGCATAACAAAAAATATTTCCTCATCTGACATTCTGAAACCCACAAGAAATCCATCATGTTCGATGAAACCAGGCCATAATCAAGATTTTTGGCAACTGGAATTTACTTTAATTCCCAGTATAGGAAGGTCTGCATTGTGAAGGTTTTATACATGAACCATATTGGACATTGGAGATGCCCGTATATACAGTTAGCTCCAGAAATAATTAGACACTGACACAATTTTTATAATTCTGGCTCTGTACACCACCACAATGGATTTGAAATGAAACAACCAAGATGCAATTAAGTGCAGACTTTCATCTTTAATTCAAGGAGTTGGACAAAAATATTGTATGAAACATTTAGGAATTACAACCATTTTCAACACAGTATCCTTATTTCAGGGGCTCAAATGTAATTGGACAAATTAACACACTCATAAATAAAATGTTCATTTTTAATACTTTGTTGAGAGTCCTTTGCAGGCAATGACTGTTTGAAGTCTGGAACACATAGATATCAACAAATGCTGTGTTTCTTCCTCTGTGATGCTTTGCCAGGCCTTTAATGCACCTATCTTCAGTTGTTGTTTTTCATGGGTCTTTCTGCCTTAGGTTTTGTCTTCAAAAAGTGAAATGCATGCTCAATTAGGTTGAGATCAGGTGACTGACTTGGCCATAGCAGAGTATTCCACTTCTTTGCCTCAAAAAACTCCTGGGTTGCTTTCACAGTATGTTTTGGGTCATTGTACATCTGTAACGTGAAACGCTGTCCTATCAACTTCGCTGAATTTGGCTGAATCTGAGCAGACAATTTATCCCTATACATTTCAGAATTCATCCTGCTGCTTCTGTCACATCATCAATAAACACTAGTGCCATTGGAAGCCATGCATGCCCATGCTATCACACTGCCTCCACCGTGTTTTACAAATTATGTGGTATGCTTCAGAACATAAACTGTTCCAAGCCTTCTCCACACTTCTTTCTTCCCATCATTCTGGTATAGGTTGATCTTAGTTTCATCTTTCCAAAGAAGGATGTTCCAGAACTGGGCTAGCTTTTTAAGGTATTTTTTGGCAAAGTCTAATCTGGCCATTGGAAGCCATACATGCCCATGCTATCACACTGCCTACCCCTTCACAGATTGCTGCCTTGTCGTGGCGAAGGGGCTTGAGTAATTCAGAGAAGCTATGGGCTATGCCGTGCAGGGACACCCAAGATGGACAGGTCATAGTGGAGAGTTCTGACTAAACGCAATCCACCTGGAGCAGGAACTGGCAAGCCACTCCAGTATCTTTGCCAAGAAAACCCCATGGACAGAAACAAAAGGATAAAAGATATGACGCTGGAAGATGAGCCCCTCAGGTCGGAAGGCGTCCAACATGCTACTGAGGAAGAGCGGAGGACAAGTACAAGTAGCTCCAGAGCTAATGAAGTGGTTGGGCCAAAGCTGAAAGGACGCTCAGCTGCGCACGCGCCTGGAAGTGAAAGGAAAGTCCGATGCTGCAAAGAAAAATACTGCATAGGAACCTGGAATGTAAGATCTATGAACCTTGGTAAGCTGGATGTGGTCAAACAGGAGATGGCAAGAATAAACATTGACATCCTGGGCGTCAGTGAACTAAAATGGACGGGAATGGGCGAATTCAATTCAGACAATTATCATATCTACTATTGTGGGCAAGAATCCCGTAGAAGAAATGGAGTAGCCCTCATAGTCAACAAAAGAGTGGGAAAAGCTGTACTGGGATACAATCTCAAAAATGATAGAATGATTTCAATACGAATCCAAGACAGACCTTTCAACATCACAGTAATCCAAGTTTATGCACAAACCACCGATGCTGAAGAGGCTGAAATTGATCAATTCTATGAAGACTTACAACACTTTCTAGAACTGACACCAAAGAAAGATGTTCTTCTCATTAAAGGGGAATGGAATGCTAAAGTAGGGAGTCAAGAGATAAAAGGAACAACAGGTAAGTTTGGCCTTGGAGATCAAAACGAAGCAGGGCAAAGGCTAATAGAGTTTTGTCAAGAGAACAAGCTGGTCATCACAAACACTCTTTTCCAACAACACAAGAGGCGACTCTACACATGGACATCACCAGATGGGCAATACCGAAATCAGATTGATTATGTTCTCTGCAGCCAAAGAGGGAGAAGCTCTATACAGTCAGCAAAAACAAGACCTGGAGCTGATTGTGGCTCTGATCATCAGCTTCTTAGAGCAAAACTCAAGCTTAAACTGAAGAAAGTAGGAAAAACCCCTGGGCTAGTCAGGCATAATCTAAACCAAATCCCTTATGAATACACAGTGGAAGTGAAGAACAGATTTAAGGAACTAGATTTGGTGGACAGAGTGCCTGAAGAACTATGGATGGAGGCTCGTAACATTGTACAGGAGGCAGCAACAAAAACCATCCCAAAGAAAAGGAAATGTAAGAAAGCAAAGTGGCTGTCCAACGAGGCCTTACAAATAGCAGAGAAGGGAAACAAAATGCAAGGGAGATAGGGAAAGTTACAGAAAATGGAATGCAGATTTCCAAGGAATAGCAAGGAGAGACAAGAGGGCCTTCTTAAATGAACAGTGCAAAGAAACAGAGGGAAATAATAGAAGGGGAAAAACCAGAGATCTGTTCAAGAAAATTGGAGATGCTAAAGGCACATTTTGTGCAAAGATGGACATGATAAAGGACAAAAATGGTAGGGACCTCACAGAAGCAGATGACATCAAGAAGAGGTGGCAAGAATACATAGAGGAATTATACCAGAAAGATCTGGATGTCCCGGACAACCCAGATAGTGTGGTTGCTGACCTTGAGCCAGACATCCTGGAGAGCGACGTCAAGTGGGCCTTAGAAAGCATGGCTAACAACAAGGCCAGTGGAGGTGATGGCATTCCAGTGAAACTATTTAAAATCTTAAAAGATGACGCTGTTAAGGTGCTACACTCAATATGCCAGCAAGTTTGGAAAACTCAGCAGTGGCCAGAGGATTGGAAAAGATCAGTCTACATCCCAATCCCAAAGAAGGGCAGTGCCAAAGAATGCTCCAACTACCGTACAATTGCACTCATTTCACACGCTAGCAAGGTTATGCTCAAAATCCTACAAGGCAGGCTTCAGCAGTATGTGGACCGAGAACTCCCAGAAGTACAAGCTGGATTTCGAAGGGGCAGAGGAACTAGAGACCAAATTGCTAACATGCGCTGGATTATGGAGAAAGTCAGAGAGTTCCAGAAAAACATCTACTTCTGCTTCATTGACTACGCAAAAGCCTTTGACTGTGTGGACCACAGCAAACTATGGCAAGTTCTTAAAGAAATGGGAGTGCCTGACCACCTTATCTATCTCCTGAGAAATCTATATGTGGGACAAGAAGCAACAGTTAGAACTGGATATGGAACAACTGATTGGTTCAAAATTGGGAAAGGAGTACGACAAGGCTGTATATTGTCTCCCTGCTTATTTAACTTATATGCAGAATACATCATGCGAAAGGCTGGACTGGATGAATCCCAAGCTGGAATTAAGATTGCCGGAAGAAGTATCAATAACCTCAGATATGCAGACGATACCACTCTGATGGCAGAAAGTGAGGAGGAATTAAAGAACCGCGTAATGAGGGTGAAAGAGGAGAGCGCCTAAAATGGTCTGAAGCTCAACATCAAAAAAAATTAAGATCATGGCCACTGGTCCCATCACCTCCTGGCAAATAGAAGGGCAAGATATGGAGGCGGTGACATATTTTACTTTCCTGGGCTCCATGATCGCTGAAGATGGTGACAGCAGCTACGAAATTAAAAGACGCCTGCTTCTTGGGAGGAAAGCGATGACAAACCTAGACAGCATCTTAAAAAGCAGAGACATCACCTTGCCGACAAAGGTCCGCATAGTCAAAGCTATGGTTTTTCCAGTAGCGATGTATGGAAGTGAGAGCTGGACCATAAAGAAGGCTGACCGCCGAAGAATTGATGCTTTTGAATTGTGGTGCTGGAGGAGACTCTTGAGAGTCCCCTGGACTGCAAGATCAAACCTATCCGTTCCGAAGGAAATCAACCCTGAGTGCTCACTGGAAGGACAGATCCTGAAGCTGAGGCTCCAATACTTTGGCCATCTCATGAGAAGAGAAGACTCCCTGGAAAAGACCCTGATGTTGGGAAAGTGTGAAGGCAAGAGGAGAAGGGGACGACAGAGGACGAGATGGTTGGACAGTGTCATCGAAGCTACCAACATGAATTTGACCCAACTCCGGGAGGCAGTGCAAGACAGGAGGGCCTGGCGTGCTCTGGTCCATGGGGTCACGAAGAGTCGGACACGACTTAACGACTAAACAACAACAAATCTGGCCTTTCTATTCTTGAAGCTTATGAATGGATTGCACTTTGTGGTGAACACTCTGTCTTTGCTCTCATGAAGTCTTCTCTTTGTGGTAGACTTGGATAATATGCCTACCTTCTGGAGAGTGTTCTTTACTTGGTAGGATGCCTTTTTGCGTTGCAGAGCTCACCAGTGCATTTTTTCTCAGAATGTTCTACACTGTTGATTTGGCCACTCCTAATGTTCCTGCCATCTCTCTGATGGATTTTTCCCCTTTTCCTTTCTTTCCCTCTTTTTTCTTTTGTTTTGTTTGCAGCCTAAAGATAGCCTGTTTCACTTGCATTGAGAGCTCCTTCGAACACATGTTGTGGGTTGAAGCAACAGCTTCCAAATGTGAACACTACACCTGGAATCAACTCCAGACCTTTTACCTATTTAATTGATGATGAAATAACGAAGGAATAGCCCACACCTGTCCATGAAACAGCTTTTGAATCAATTGTCCAATTACTTTTGGTCCCTTGAAAAAAGAGAAGCCTACATATTAAAGAGCTGTAAATCCTTCCTCCAGTTTGGATGTGAATATCCTCAAATTAAAGCTGAGAGACTGCACTTTAAGCCCATATTCATTGTTTAATTGTAACTTGAATTTACTTTGGTAAACAGCCAAAATAACAAAACTATCAGTGCCCAATCATTTCTGGACCTAACTGTATATTGTAATGGTCATCACATCTTGTGGTAGTAAACTCTACAGCAGTGTGTGAAGAACTATTCCTTGTCCCCTGTCCTGATTCTTACATCATTCAGTCTCATCAGATAATATCAGGTTCAAGTAATACCAGAGACAGAGAATTTCTCCCTATCTGATTTCCTGGCATCACACATAATTTTATACCCCTAATTTTATACCCCTCTATCCATATGTTTTCTTACTTGCCTTTTACCAATCCACTATATTTAAGTTTTTCTCCAACACCAAGCACTTGAACTATCCCATCCCAGCTTAGAGACTTCTAGCATTAGCACAAAAGTACAGCATCCTCTTGAGGTGTTGTTAACATGTACATGTCCTCTTACAGATCTTAGACCTCTTTGACTGGCTATTGTATTTTTACTGTAGGCTCATGGTCTATTTTCACCCTGTCCCCTTTTGGACCATCAAAAGTGTTTTCATCTACATTCTTTAGGGATAATTCAACTGGTACTGCTGCCCAGCATTTATTGGTTTTTGCTTGAAGGTTCAGTTTAAATATTCCTCTACCACCTTTTTGGTATCAAATGCTTGGAGTCTAGTTCCATACTGAGTGAACCCATCCCTTTAGTACAGTTTCTGCTTGTCTCTGATAAATTTTCTCTACAGTGATCAGCTACAACAGTAAAACCATCTACCTACCGTGTTTCCCCGAAAATAAGACAGGGTCTTATATTAAGTTTTGCCCAAAAAAACGCATTAGGGCTTATTTTCAGGGGATTTTTTTTTTTCATGTAGAACAATCTACACATGAGTGCATTAAGTATGTCCGTTACAACACAATGCCGAAGGGCAGTTGGCCAAGGGGATGCAAAGAAGAAAAAGAAGATGATGATGGAGGAGGAGGAGGCAAGCCGGCGGCAAGAAGCAACCCGGGAAGGAAAAGAGTGGGAAGGTGGTGATGGTTGTGGCAAGGGGTGGGGGAGGGAGGCGAGGAAGAGAGGCAGAAAGGGCACCCACTGTGGGTCAGTCACCTGACAGGCACCGCGCAAGGTGCTAACACAGCTACGGCTGACGGCTGCTTGCACGGAAGGGGAAACTGGCCGGCCTCTTTTTCCTCGTTGGGAGGGCCGCCCTCCAGGTGCTGCGACACCCAATCGGCGGCAGACCTCACAAGCTCCACTTATCAGAGCCACATACTCCCTTTCTCTTTCTCTCTCCCCGCCTGGCCAAGTCCTCTTTTCAACCCGTGGGAGCGTGCACGAGGTCAAGCACAAGAGCGCCTAGCCTTGTCTTTCCTGTCCTCCCCCCCTCCATGCCTCCCATCCTTCCAATTCCCTGGATGTTTGGCTTCTTTTTAACCCTTTCTCAAGCCCCCCCTTCCCATTCTTCTTCCCCTTCTTTCAATGTACCTGGAGCCACTTCCTCCAGGGGTGCCTCCGCCACTGCTGCTGCCGGGATGTGCCATGGTGAGGCTTGGGTTCCTCCAGCGGCGGTGCCTGGGCTGAGGCTCCCATTGGGGCTGGCAGGCGCTGGGTTTGTTTTGCAGAAAAC
This sequence comes from Intellagama lesueurii, assembly GCA_037013535.1. Taxonomy (NCBI): domain Eukaryota; kingdom Metazoa; phylum Chordata; class Lepidosauria; order Squamata; family Agamidae; genus Intellagama; species Intellagama lesueurii. Next base: position 107,508,818 of record JBAJHW010000003.1, read on the forward strand.
GGTGGCAGCTTTGGCGGCCGCAACAGTAGCAGTGGAGGGGGCGGCGTTGGTGTAGAGGGCGGTGGGGGCCCAAAGTCAGCGAGCCCGGTTGAGGAGAGGGCGGTGGCAGTGGCAGCTTCAACATGGCAGTGGCCCTGCCGGCGGCACCCAAAGAGGGAGCCGAACAAGAGGAGAGGGAGCCGAACGAGAGGAGGGTTAAAAGAAGTTTTAAGTCTCACTGGAGGGCTTGGAGGATCCCAGTGAGTCCCTGGTGGAGGGTGCGGTTTCACTTATTTAGGGCTTATTTTGGGGGTAGGCCTTATATTAAAATCATCTCGAAAAATCATACTAGGGCTTATTTTCAGGATAGGGATTAATTTTCAGGAAAACCCGGTAGTATCGTGTAGGTCCCCCTCAAGCAGTAAATCCTTTAAGTCCTGCAAGTTGCGAGGTGAGACCTCCATGGATCAGACTGTGTTCATAGATGCTAAATCGTATTGAGATCTGAGGAATTTGGAGGCCAAGGCAACACCTTGAACTCTTTGTCATGTTCCTCAAACCATTCCTGAACAATTTTTGCAGTGTGGCAGGGTGCATTAACCTGCTGAGAGAGGCCACTGGCATCAGGGAACAGCATTGCCATGAAGGGGTGTACATGGTTTGCAACAATCTCTAGGTAGGCGGGACATGTCAAAGTAACATCCACATGAATGCCAGGACCCAAGGTTTCCCAGCAGAACATTGCCCAGAGCATAACACTGCCTCTGCTGGCCTGCCTTCTTCCCATAGTTCATCCTGCTGCCATCTCTTCCCCAGGTAAATGATGCACATTCACCCAGCCATCCACCTAATCTAAAAGAAAACATGATTCATCAGACCAGGCAACCTTCTTCCATTTCTCCATGGCCCAGTTCTGATGCTCATGTTCAGAGATAGGGATATTCGTATTCGTAAACAAATGCAAATATCCCCATCCCAGCTGCACTTAATGCGGGTTGTCCTGGGGAACTTGCCTGTCCACTCACGTGTCCCGATGCCCCCAAGGTCCCACTCTTCCCACCAATTGCAGCAGTAGCTCTGCTGTCTCGTTGATTGGCTGGCCACTCCAGGCAGGAGGACGAGTCTCCCTGCATGGCTACTGAATGGGCCAGTTCCGGGGGCTAGTCGCTAGCAGCTGGGACAGGGATATTCGTATTCGTTTATTTTATAAATGAATTGTATAAACGTTTATTTATAAACGTTTTATAAATAAACGTTTTATAAATGTTTATTTTATAAATGAATAAAATAAACGAATATTTTATAAGTCACATGCCTTCCTGGAAATCAAAGGAAAAACTTTGTGCACTAACCTCAAAAGTAACTGAGTATGTGTAGGCAATTTTGACTTTTCCATCAGTAGCGTCATTACTTAAATCCATAGGTGGTCCTGAGCAATCAGGTTTGTCAATATTTGTGTGCTTGAAACTGTTAACAAAGATAGAGATGACAAAATCAGCATATTCACCTGTTCTTGTCTACAAATCTTTAACAAAAAGGTAGAAAGAAATAATACAGAACATTAAAGATATTGACCTGAGAAGCAGCAAGCTTAGCTTTCTTTTCCAGAAGAAAATAAAATATAAACAAGAAAGTACTTTCATGAAACTAAAGACTCTTTGTAGCTACTCTTGCTATTAAAATGTTTTCCAAGGTGAAGACATGGCTGACAATAATGTGCATGTTATGTGGCATTAAGTCAGTTCTAACTTATGGCAACTCTAGTAAGGTTTCCAATGTATGTGAACTATTTAAGCGATGGTTTGACCAGTGCCACTCCCAGTGAGGTTCCATGGCCAAATGGGATTTGAACTCAGATCTCCTGAGCTCCAGTCCTACATTCTATCCACGACACAACACTGACTCTCACCACAAAAATACAGTGTTATAATTTGGTTGCAGTTTCTTCTAGGCTATGTTTAAATAACAACTGACAAGTTCATGAACATGAGAGAAAGTTTCTACATGGATTTCCCCTCCTAGTTTCACAGAATACTTAGGAATATTAGAATCTTGCTATAACAGAGATCCCAGAGAGAACTAGAAATTGAGTTTGTTGGGAGAAACTAATCATTTAGGAGAAAGTGAGTCTTCAAATGGGCTAAACAAAAGCTGTAACAGCCCTGAAGTCTCATAATTTTCCAGTCCTCAGTGGACTACTTCAGGTAAAATCAAACACCACTGTGTTACCTGATGAGGCCCATTCGTTTGCCTCATCCGTCATACCACTGGAAATAAATCAACCTCCCCTCTCTGCAATTTTCTCCTAACTGACACAGCTTACTTTTGCAATCTCATGTGATTCCAAGTTCCCCAAAGCATATGCATTTTTGTATGCCCCTACTCACTCCCCCCCCCCATTTAAAGCCTTATAAAGGTATCACCTTGACATGGAGTGCAGGATACTTTACCAGACAAACCAAAAATATGGCTAGTTTTTGTTGGTTTTTAGTTAAAATAAATAAATTATAACCTATAACTTAGCAGAATTTGCATATATCAGCTCAAAACATTTTGATTAAAAAAAGCACTATATGTATAGAGTAAAATTATATGTTCTCCCATGTGTTTGTGCTAGCAATTGATATTAAAATAATCACTTATGTCTTGGTTAAAACATAAAATAACATTTACTATTCATACATGTCTATAAAACATAACATAATTTATAGTGCTAAGACATTTGGTATGACAGACATAGTTTGTCTGGTAAATAATTATCCCCCTCATAGTTATACTGTTATATTTGTAATCTCTAACTGGCCCTAATACATATTATAACTACATCTTTATTCATTTCTGAGGTACATTACATATTTGGTTCTGTCCCTTATTGGGCCCTGTCAGCCCTGTCTTAATCTATGACTTGGTTGCCCCTATCAGTCTGACAGACTTCTGATTGACACGTCCTTCATATAGCAGCCTGGCTGACTACAGACTCATTCTGATTTGTTAGAATCATGTTACAGTCAAACCTCGACTTACGAACCTCCCTAGTTACAAACATTTCAAGTTACGAACAGCTCCGTCCGCAAAAATCTGGATCGACTTGCGAACGGAGCTTCGACCTACGAACGAAAAAAGGCAGAGAAAAAGGGCGGGAAATTAAAACTGTTGGTGGCAAAGAGGCTGCTACTTTGTAGCTCTTTCGCCCCAACGGTTAGAGCAGGGGGTCAGGGAACTTTTTTACTTCTGCCGAGCAGGAGGAGGAAGCCGGTGCACTCCCTTCCCATCCCTGGCGCGGGTCTACCCGTGAGTAAGCGCCGCGGAAAGCGCAGGTCTACTCGCGAGTAAGCGCTGCCGAGCGGCAGTGGAGGTAAGGTTCTGCTTTTTCCTTTTAAAAAAGTTGATCTGGGTGGGTTTTGGAGGGTAGGTTTGGGCTGGGGGGGGTTATGTTTCTGTGTTTTTTTTTTTTTTTTTTTTTTGTTTTTTTTTTTGCAGTCCCAGCGTGGGACTTGCTCCAATGTTTATTTTTGGATTGGTTTGTTTTTGGTTTTGGTTTTTTGAAGTCCCAGCGTGGGACTTGCAGTGTTTGGGCTTTCCCCCAATTCGAATTTCCCGCCCTTTCCCCCTGCCTTTTTGCCTTCGGAGGTCTCCAAGGGCTCCCTCCGATGTCGGGGGAAAGCCCTTGGAGACCTCCTGGGGTCCGATCGTGGCGGCGGGTCTACTCGCGAGTAAGCGCCGTGGAAAGCGCGGGTCTACTCGCGAGTAAGCACCGCCGAAGGCGCGGCGGTGGAGGTAAGGTTCTGCTTTTTCCAACATCGGAGGAAGCCCTTTGAGACCTCCAAAGGCAAAAAGACAGGGGGAAAGGGCAGGAAATTCGAATTTCCAGCCCTTTCCCCCTGCCTTTTTGCCTTTTTTCTTCCCTCGGAACGCATTAAATGGTTTTCAATGCATTCCTATGGGAAATGGTGCTTCGACTTACAAACTTTTCGACCTACGAACGCCGTTCTGGAACGGATTAAGTTCGTAAGTCGAGGTACCACTGTATATACTAATACAACAATCTGGTTTTAGCAAACACATTTAAACATTCATTAACATATACATATGTACACATTCTGTGCTGAATTAGTCTCTCTCTCTCTCTCTCCAGTTTTCAGCTATGTGAACAGCTGGAATGCACAAACTTAAACCCACTATCTGTGGCAAAATTATTAAATTTTTAAAAAGTATTTAGTCTTTTGTAAAATCACTGTTATGAGTGAAGACCTCAATTCAACAGTTCAGCTTTCTTTCAGAGCCAGGATCACAAAGATGCTGATTTAGTGGCAACAATATTCTCCAGTGTGTCTCACTCACTATTACTGATATAAATATTACAGGATGCTATTAGTTTTTCCCCACCCACACACTTAGTTTGCATCTAGCATGCTACATCAAGATCACTGTAGTCAGCATCTGAAGATGATTCTATTAACCTTTCAAAGCCAAAAGTGAGAGGGCCAACAAGACAGCTTACCGTATTTTTCCATGTATAAAACGAAACTTTTTACTTAAATAATTAGACCAAAAATTGAGGGTTGTTTTATACATGGAAGGCAGCCGCTTTCAAATTTTCTAATTTGGGGGTTAGAAAAGGGGGGGGGGGTCGTCTTATACATTGGGTCGTCTTATAAACAGAAAAATATGGTATCTTCTTCAAGCTGCTGACATATCATGTTTCATAACAATAAAACTGGCTCACCTTTTTGGTTTAAGTTTAGCTGCTACTAGTCTTGCTGTAGGTGCTTCATTTTCTACAATATGATAGACTATTTTGATGTCCACATGGTTGAAGATGTAGAAGGTATTGTGTTCATTGAACTCTGACTATATAAACATGTTTAAAATTTAATAAAAGATTAAAGCAAGCATATGAAACATGATCTTCAATTTGGATGGCCTTTAGAAACCCCCCCCCCAAAAAAAACTGAATCATTTGCTAAATGACAGAACTTGCATTTTGCAGAATTTTAGCCTTCTAAAGCCTTTCCCTTAATGTGAAATGTCTTACAGCATAAAGTCTGGAAATGCATTCAGCAGTCACTCAGTTGTCCTGAGCAGCTTCAGCATATTGCAGGCAGACACCAGACTGAGTAGCACACTGCTAAACAACTAATTGTATATTGTTATTAGAACTAATCTTTGTACATATGTCTAATTTTTTTTGCACTCTATGCAAGATGACTCAGTAACTGTATGCTTTCACAGATAATATAGCAATGAAAACTAAAAAACTAGAAAAGACTCACACACCATAATAACCATGCAGGCATAATTAGAAACATCTTTAACTTACACTTATAACACATGCATCTTTGGGGTGGCCATCTTTTGTTACGTAACAACCAATGGGAAATCCAGGATTGCAAAACCACTGATTATCTTCCACCTCATAACACCATGTTACAGGCATATTGTCTACAATCCTACAAAAGGTTGATAACAATATTTGTATATTACATTAATTAAATATCTCATAAAATAAAGTATTTAAATACTGTACTGATGAATTAGCAGTAAAACAAAAACACAGTAGATCAATACAATCTAACAGCTTTTTAAAAACACATCATATTAATACAGCATAAAAAATATACACTACAGATTACAAGTTGAGGGTAGATCAGGCACAAGACTTAACAATTATAACTGAACCCCATTTTAGCAGAAATTTTAATCTTTTTTTATGTTTTCATGTTTTAATCTTTTAATTATATTTTAAATCATATATTGTTTAATTTATCTTTTAATATTTAACTTATTGTGTTTAAATTGTGTGAATTTTAATGTTGTGAGCCGCTTTGGGTCCCTTGTTGGGAGAAATGTGGCATATAAATAAAACTAATAATAATAATAATAATTACTATAACAAAAAAAAAATCACAGAGACTAAAATAGTACATCTCAAACTATGTTAAATGTCTTTGAGAACAGAAAAATCTTAACTTGGCACCAAAAAACCCTTCCATGCCCCAAGGAAGCATGTCAAACTAGGATGGGCGAGTATTAAAAATGCCTATCTTTTGCCTATCTTTAGACTGAATGGGCATTCAGAGAAGAGAATGCAGTATTTAAAAAATCTTATCGGCTGCATTTATACTCTGCCTTTCCTCCAGTGAGCTTTAGGATGTACCCATGGCTCTCTTCCTCTCCACCTATCTTCACAACAATCTGGAAGGTTAACCTGAGAGATTGCAACTGGCCCAAGATCAGCCAGTAACCTTCGTAAATCAAATGGGAATTTAAACCTGGGACTCTCATGGCCTTGTTCAACATTCTAATCCAGGATAAGCAACATATGTCCCATGATTGTATTGGCCCCTTGGGGCCAAGGCAGTCCCCAGGATCCCCATATCCCAAATAAGTTTAACTTTTTCTGGAATCTTTTTGGCACAAAATGCTCCTTGTGCCCTCTACATCAGCATTCCCCAACCTTTTTCGGTCTGCGGACTGGCTGGGGAAGGCAGGGCACCCACCGCACTCGCGTGCATGCGCGAACAAGCACATGCTCATGCGCATGCGCAAATGGCGGCGCAGTGCTCGCACGGGCATTCTGGAGCGCGCACGCAGGCGCAAACGGGCGGCGTGGGGGTGAGTGGGGGCGGGGGGGCGGGAGGTCTGTCTCGGCGGCCCGGTCCGGCCCAGGCCATGGACTGGCACCAGGCCGCGGACTGGGGGTTGGGGACCTCTGCTCTAGATCAAAGGCAATTCTGCCATGTTCTGAGTGCCCCCCCCACAAGCACCCTGGAATTCCCCCACATCTTTAAGGTTTATGTGCTTAAATCACATGATCATACAGATTAGCAGTCCCATCAGATGTACACTTCAATATTTAAAATGCAGCGTGAGAATTTAGCTAGTATGTTGTATCTTTAAAATCATTCTAAGAAAACCGAGCATATTATATTTTTCTGCATATAACCCATATTTCAAATGAATTTGCCACTAAATGCTTTAAAATAAGGCAATTCTCAAATATCTATTTAACTACGAGTTTAAATCAACTTTACAAACTCTCTTTGTGTAGGACTCCTTAGAAACAGCATTTAACAAATGTATGGCACCACCCAATGAATCTACAAAAGCGAACACATTCAGATAATGCAGAACAGAGCTTCCTTAAGAAGCACATTTTTTCTTCTTACAGATCCTATTGCTTAGTTATGCCCTCTTAGTGGGGAAAAATTAACTTGCTGCTGTAAATTGTTGCAAGTACTTAGAGACTCTGGGACGCTTATCAGGCACAAAAGCAGAACAATTCTCCGCCTCACTTCATTACTGAATTGTGGGAATCAAGGCTTGCATTCTACCCCAGCCTTCCTAGTAATTTTCACTTAACAGAATGGCTAACTTTCCCCCACAACTTTCAGTCAAACTACGGACATTAAAAATTAGACATGAACTCACCAATGATGCTGATAATTCAATAGCATACTCTTTTTCAAAAAATCTAGCATCTGTTTGTCATTGCCATTTTTCAGATCATATTCTTTTGTACAAACAAGCTTGCATTTCTCTTCCTTATTAAATGTAAACTGAAAAAGAAATAAGCTAAGTTTAACAGGAAGTTTTCCCTTTAAGACACTGGATCCTTTCGGAGAAAGACAGCATATAAATATTTTATATAAATAAAAATAAATAAATTCCTCACTCAGAGAAGACAACCACTAGAAAATTACTGAGACAGTGAACCGCTGAATAACAAAAGAAACACAAATGAGGATGTCTCTCTTGTCCCCAAGTCAGTCTGTTACACAGATTGTTCAGTTAGTGCATCTAGTCAAGGTACAGTGTGTTTAACTATTCTAAATTGGTAGGTCTTTTCTTTCATAGTGGAAGGCAATCTGAACCAGGATTTTTTTAACCTCAACTGAGAACAAACATTCAGGATACAATTTCAGAAGGATTTATAGCTTATATAGGTTGTCTTCTTCTAAGGGCCAGACTTTCAAGCATATGGAAGCAGCACCACAACCACATTCAAACTACTACCTGGGTAAATTTTTAAACACACTGAACTTACCCATGTTTCCCTGTCCTTGTTTGGTACCAATCAGACAGAACACCTACTGCTTTGCTATTAACCAAGGTTCCCTCTAAGATGTGCGCCTGCACGTGCACGACTCTGCCCCCCTCCATGTAGGGCTCCTCCACACACCTACAGTGACCGTTTTCAGCCTCTTTGGTTCCAGTCGCGATGGAACCCCATGCTTGAGGGGGCATTGTTGCACAGACACGGGGGCAGTGTGGTGCACGTGAGGGGAAGAGCCCCACCCAGTGGAGCTGAAAATTAGAGGGAACATTGATGTTAACATAGTTTAATTTAATGTGGTCTTATTGAGAAAACAAAAATGAAGACCAAAGATTAGAATGGGTTCTAGGAGGGAAAAAAACAGCTGCAAATAAAGCTTTGTAGAGTATGGGCAGTACAGATGAGCCCCTTTAATGTAATATTTTTGCTGGAATAGACAGCAGCTGACATTATAGTGAGACAAGGATATTTACAGGCAGCAATTCTTTCACAGTGTCCTACAACAGAATATATCAGTCGTGGAAAAGACACAACTACATGATTTGAACAGAAACAGAAATCCTAATCCCATAATATAAAAATTCAGCTAACCTAGGGCCATTATAATGGCTTAGATTATTTACAATCACGATCAATCGCCTAACCACCATGGAGGATTATGTCAGGAAAGCAGGGAAAGAAGAACCAAAGCAGATTTCTAGGATGGAAAGAAGTCATACTGAGAACACTTCAAAAAATTGGCAACTAGAAACTAGGAACTCGAGCAACAGATGTACTCAGCTTTTTTATTGTTGTTCCTAAAGGACAAGGAACAGCATGAGAAAACAATTCCACATTCACAAAAATCACTCTGAGACATCCATCACCCTGGAAGAGCGGTCAAGAAAGATGTTCTGGGACAAATAGCCTGAGGCTTCTTAACAGCCCATCTCCCCAAGTCCCTGTCCAGTTTAAAAAGCATTTCCATCATACATTCACCACAATGATATTTTTTCAATTACTGTGACAAAGATTACTTCTACATCCCAATAAAATTTTTCTTCCCAGTGAAAGAAACCCTTCTTGATCTTATCAATGAACCTCAAACTCCACAGCAATTCTCATAGAGCACAAAGAACTGTTTCTGACTTGGTAAAATTTAGCAATGATGACGTTTCTCTTAGCAATGATGACGTTTCTCTTACTGAGGCCAGGTTTCCTTCCCACTCATTTACTTGGGAGCAAATGCACTTGTGGTAAGTGTAAAGTGCTGGCAAACAATACAGAAGGATGTCTGCTAAACATACGGCATGGACGGAAGCACGGGGAGTTATATTCTCAAACTGGTGTGTGTGTGTGTGTGTATACATACACACACACACACACACACACACACACACACACAATGCATACTTGTCTCCATCAATTAGTGAAAATAGCTCCCTCCCTCTGAAGAAATAATAAAATTCAAAATCAAATTTTGAGAAAGATACAAACTCTGGAGCTAGTAACTCAACATACAGGCACAAACAACACTTTTCTTAAAACAAAGCCACACTGAACAACAGACAGCAGGTGCAACAAGCACCCTAGATGGCAAACAGAAACAGTGCTGATGGAGTGACAGACTTGGGCAGCTGGACTCATCAGTAGGACTGCCATTTTAGCTTCCCCACAACACCATGCGTGCTACAAAACCTTGGAAACACTGCACAGGTGTGTTTGGTGAGGACACAAGAGAAGGCCTTCTTCATCACTGCTCTCAAGGTGTGGAACTTCCTTCCACAGGAAGCAATTTTTTTTTCTTTTTTGGTCTGTACTCAGGGATTGCACTATAAGATTTAAATTATGGGCATACTAACAAATGCAGCATCACAGGCCTGACAATCCTTTCACCAGCAAATAAAAAATTTCCTCAAAATTCTCAGAAATGCCATGTGCTAGTACTCTATCTGTCCAAAAGCTGCCCAAGTGACATTTTGTTCAAGACGTACAGATTAAAACATGCTAATAAGTGGGATTCATAGTTTAGACTCTATAGTTCAGTGTATTTTTGCTTTTCAAAAGGAAATATATACCTTATATGGAGATGGCTCAATCCTTTCACCAAACAATACCTGACCAAGATTTTCAGAAGGACGTTTCTCTCCTGCTATTTGACAAAAATCAAAACTGTGGAAGAATTCAAGAAATATTTATTATGTTCCAGCATCTCAGCATAACATGAAACACTATATTATCTTTTAGTTTTAGAACACATGTCTACAGGTCTCTGGATCATTTGTAGAAAGTAGAGATGGGGGTATTCGTATACAAATACCCCCGCATAGGTGGACATAAAGAGGGTCCAGCCCCAATGGCTCCGGAGATCGTGTTCGGCTCACCACTCCTGGCAGGAGGCGGGACAACAAGCCTCTCTGCTAGGTCGAAGAGTGGCTCGCCAAATGCAATCTCCGGAGCCATTGGAAGGCTCCGCAGCGCCCGCGGTGGATTGGTGAGTGGACCGTCCGGCCCATGGGGCTGGACCTTCATTATGTCCACCTGTGCGGGGGTATTCATATTCGTATAGGAATTCCCCCATCTCTAGTAGAAAGTCATTTAAAAGCTAACTTATAGCGCCTTATTAACTGATTTTGCAAATCAACTTTTTGAAAAAAATTTTAGTTATGGCTGTTTCATTTAAACAGATTTTGCTATCGGCAACTATGTATACGTATTAAGTACAAAGTCAGTTTGAGCAACAAATTTGAGATAATGCTTACAAACTTTTTAAAAGTCTAGATCAGTGGTTCCCAACCTTTTTCAAGTTTTTATCCCCTTTTATAATAGTCAAGTATCCTTTAACACCCCCTGTCACATTTGTATAACAAGTTGTCATCACTGTTCGACACTGCTCCTGCCACCAACTCTGTCGTCACCACTTCAAAACTGGGGAGGGGACAGTCTGGGGAAGGTTAAAGGTAGGGAGAAAAGAAGGCAAAGGATTTCAAAGATGGGTCAGGGAGCAGAAGGACATTGTGCTACCCAGGAATGGGCAAAACCTTCATGCAGAGAGGATCCCTCTCAAAAACCAGCACAAAGCTTTCCTTGCACCTACTGCAAAAGAGCAAGGATGTTTGTTTTCATGTCCCCCTCATGAGGGGTTGCTGTGGCGGGATTTCCCCCCCCCCTCCTTCTTTATCCTCTCCAGAAGTGATGAATCATACTTAAAATCTTTGTGTGTGTGTGTGTGTAAGCAGCACAGTTATATTATTACGCTGACATTTCTTTTTTTGTTAAAAAATAGTCCCGGTTATCCCTTCTCAGAAAGTAGAGGCTTCTTTCTCCCCAAAAGGGCCTGTTTCTCACACATACACATACACACTAACTTCAGTATCCCACTCCAAAAGATCAAGGAAGAAATTATTTGACAAGGCTACAAACACATATAAAACAACCCTCAACCCCCCAAAAAACACTCTGTGACCTCCTTGGGGGTCCTGACACTCAGGTTGGGAAACACTGGTCTAGATAATGTTGTCTACATTGAACATCCCAAAATACCATATTAAGATACTTGTGCATTCTGTTTAAGTATGACTTATTACAACTATTCTAGATGAAAGTGATTGTCTTAATAGCTGTGTGTGTTTGTGTGTGCGTTCTGAGCCATCAAGTCAGAAGTGACTTCTAGTGACCCTGATAGGACTTTCAAGGTAAGTGAAATATTTAAGGAGTGGTTTAACCAGTTCCACTCCCCCAGTGAGTTTCCATGGCCAAGGGGGGATTTGAACCCTGTTCTCCAGAGTCGTAATTAGAGATGGATGCAAATTAAGTTGTGCCCCTTCATACTAAGTCCTCCGTGCAGCATCACAGGTGCCGCACATTCCCTCCTCTCACCCAGCTGGTCCACTCACATGTTGTTGTGTGCTGCTGGGGTTCTCCTTCTGCAGTGGCGGGCCAATGTGGGCAGGAGCTTGGGCTGCCCTTCCCTGCCTCCTCCGGCAGCCGACCACTCAACGGCTGCGCAGGGAGAATCCCCATCCTGCCTCCTCGCCTGAGTGGTCAGCTGCTGGAGAAGCGGGGAAAGGTAGCCCAAGCTCCTTCACACATTGGCTCACAGAAGGACCCTGGTGGTGCATGATGACATGTGAGTGGGCCAGTCGGGTGGGTGGGGGCAGGGGAGGCACAGCACCTGTGGTGCCACACAGAGGACTTCATATGAACAGACACGACTTGATTCATGCCCATCTCTAGTCCTAATCCATCACTTTATCCACTACGCCACACTGAGAATTCCTCTTAATAGCTAGCCATGATGGCTACCTATCTCAGTCCTCACCACACACCAAAAATGAGTCTAATTCTGCACTCAGCTTTGGAAAAACAAAAGCAATAAATTAGACTAATATTTATATCTCTTCTGAAACCTAGCATAAAAACAGATAGGACCCCACTATTTCCCAGTCTCCTGAATATACAAGAGAGCAAAATAGGTGCAGGGTTACAGGGAAGGAGATGTCCCTCTTGCTGCTTCTGCTTCTTCATGTCCAGAACAAAGTCAAAGACCAATACTTTAGCTGAGTTTTCAGCAAACTGACAACAATTGAAAAGCAGCGGATTCTATACTGAATATTCAGTGTTGGGTCAGGATCACTAACAACTAGATTCTTGATAATTTTACTATAAATTCTTACTTGACTCACAGTGGATGAGGACAGAAGAGAACAGGGCTGAGGAAAAAAACAAACGCCTTTCCTCTCTCTTAATTTTCTAACTTGTATCTCATACAATCTGCCTACAACATGCCTTACAGAAAACAACCCATGTCCCTTCTTTCTAAGCTTCTTTGTCCTCTACCTCACAATAGCACTTCCTTCTCTTCTCAGTGTCACCACAACGTCTGGGAGGACACACCTTCAAGACAGCCTTTGCCATCCCTGCAGGAGCAATTGTTTTATCACCAGCTCAGCAAGGAAGGTAGGAACTTTCTTGAAGGCATCTGTTGCCTTCCCTAACAACAGATGGCAGGTCAGAAAACAAAGAACAAAAGTATACAGTAATGACATTGCAACTGTACTATGGTGGTCAACACCTTGCTATTTTCAGCAAAGCATTCAGAAAGAAGTTCCATATTACAAATCAAGCTGAAGAATAAGGTGCAATGTACTTACACAGTATATTCATAAGGAAGGACTGATTCCACAGAGTCCAGTCTATTTACAAACACTTCTATTGAAGACTGCAAAAGAGGCATGGAGATGTTAATACAGTTACACTATTTTAATCCATATTGACAAGTTAAAAATTAAACAAAACATGATTACCTATTATTTTCATCCTTACTTATTTTTAGTAAAACACTCAACTGCTCAATAAAACAAATGCCATAGAAATAGGTTAGAATATATGGAAAATATAGGAATTATCACATGTTTATATTTCAACTCCAACTGAACTGACTGCAAGTTAGCAAGTTTAAGTTTAAGTCAGCACAGGTAACATGTAGTCCTCACTATGGACCGCTTTATTCATTCCTCACCCCTGACTATGTTGATTAGGACTGATGGGAGTTGTACAACACTATCTGGAAGGCTAACTGTTCATCCATTTTATATTAAAATATGATTTTGTTGTTAAAATAAGACAACTATAGGCTAGTAAAATTAACCAGTTCAAAGTATTATAGACAGGAGAAAGAAATATTATTTTTCACAATTTTTCTAACAAGGAAACCATATGAGTCACATTTAGAGCAAGAGCAGAAAAACTTTGCCCTCCAGTTGTTTCAAATAACAACTTCTGATAACTCCTCAACACTGGCCATGTTAGCTGGGCTTCACAGAATTTAAGTGCAAAGTTTTGGAGAGCCAAACATTCCTCATTCTTGAATTAGAGAACAGCTAGAATATTTAACACAAAACCCTACCTTTATATATCTTACAAAAAGGGCATGAACCCAAAAGCTCTTACAGCATATAATAATAACAACAGTATGCTGTCAAGTAAATTCTGAGTTATGGCAACCCTTATCACGGTTTTCTAGGTAGAGAGTACTCAGAAGTGGTTTGCTGTTCCCTTCTTCTGGAGACATCCTGGACAGTTTGTCGAAAGCCACACAGCCTGGCTGTTCTGGAATGCATAGTGGGAAATTGAACTTATACCTAACTCATTGAGCTATCCAGCCAGCCTTACCAGCAAATACTTCTGAATACAGAAGGCTACTTTTCACTGCCGTGGGTGATGCCTCTGACAGACCTAAGTCTAAAAGTTTATTTAATATTTTAGAATTTAGCATTATGTGAAAGAGTTTCTTTTTTACCACCAATGTGAAGTGTTCTGGACTAAGCAGACAACATTCTGCTTATCACACTAGTACAAGCATAAAGTACCAACGCAACAGAACAAAATCAAAGAAATAGTAGCAAGAGAAGACTTCAGTATCACAATTCAATACAGTCAGCATATTCAAAGGTGAGAAAGTCAAAGATTTGTAGTAATGGAATCCAACTGAGAGTAGCTGCAAAAGCAAAAATAGACACATCACATCCCTCAACCCCAAAACGCCCTATAGTGACCTTGTGTTCATATTATTACATTTACATTTCAAATGTATTTAATCTGGGGTGTGTGTGAGGCATCCATTAAGCTCTTCTATAATGACAACAATGAACAGGAAGCAATTTTGCTTTCAATTAATTTTAACACATGACTGAAGTGTTTTCTAATTTAATTTTCACCTGAGACTGTTTCCTCTTCCAGACTCAACAGAAGTTCCTTGTCCTCATCCTTAAACTTCTTTACAGCTTTGCACCACTTCACCGGGGGGCCCTGCTCCCTGTTAACATAATAGCCTATTATCTCCATTGCCTGTTATTTGGTGAACTGACTCACCAAATCTCTAAGCAACAGGATTTCAGCCATAGTATCATAAGCTTAAAGATGTGAATGAATCAGTATTTCTAGTGGGTGGCAATAAAACCCTGTTTCCTACAAAAGACGTTTTTCTTCAAAGTAGAGAAAATTAGCAGCTACATCAGGTGAGACAGTCTACATCTCTTTTCAAGTGTCTTGTCCACAAAAACTGCCCATCTTAAGAAATCTCCAGACTCTGCAGGTTCTGACAAAGAAGGCCCTCTCCCATGTCCCCTGATGGGACCAAGAGAAAGGCCTCTCCTGATTATAATAACACCTGAGCAGGCTCAAAATAGGAGAAGCGGTCCTTGAGGTAACGTGGACCCAAGCCATTCAGGGCTTCATACGATAAGACTAGACATGTGTCTTGACTAATCTACTGTAGTTATTTTAGTCCTTATAAAGGACATTGAGTTTGTAATTTAGAAATACAAGAGTTGTAATTCTTCCCTTCTCCCTTTGGTTTGGGGACTTACAGCCCCCTAACCCATCACTGGTCACAAAAAGAGTTCTTCAGATCTCTTTCTCTCTTCAGACGAGCTTTTCCTCAATGACTGGCTGTCTGAGTGGGGTTTTTTAATGGATTGTTGTGCATTACTGCTTTGAATGTGTTTTTGGCATTACTTGTTAACCATTTCTTAGAGTGGTATTTGTCTGATTCTTTTTAATATTTGTATACTTACTGTTTTTAGCTTTTAATGATTGTCTTTTTAAGGATGCAAGCTGCCTTGGGCCCGTTTTAAGGAGAAATTGGAAAAATATTTCAAATAGAGTCACTCAACTTGACTATCCTGTTGACAGTATACTTCCATATTCCTGGACATTCACTGAGTAGAGATCAAGCACATGATGGAGTTCAGAATATTCTTAAAAGCTTTCTGTCAATATATTCGGTGTCACCTTTACAAAGGATGACTAAATGGCTCCAGACATTAAATTAGTGACTACGACTCTGTGGGTGGGGTGGAAGTCCTGCCTTTTCTTCTATCACCGCACTGTGCCTACCAGGGGACTGTTGTTGTTATTATCGGTGTCGGTATTAAACGTTAGTACTCTTCGGTGATACTTTGCCTCTCAGAAGCAAAGAATCTGCCCCCCCACACCTCCCTCCGCAGAAGCCTGAGGAGAGACCCTCCTCGTCGTTCTTCTCCGGACCACCAAATGCCCAGCGACGGCTGCCTTCCTGCCCACGACGCACCTTGCAGTCGTACTTGCTCGAGTCCTCACAGAAGTTGACAGGCGCCAGTCCAGGCAGGTAGAAGGCCGAGAAGAAGGGCGGAGCAGCCGCCAGGAGCGCAACGGACAATATGAGCCGCGGGGCAGCCATGGCGAAGGGAAGGGACGGAAGAAGGGGAAGACCCAGAAGTTTCCTGGCCGGTGCCGACACACCAAGCCAAGCCTCCTTCGCCGCCACTTCCGGCTTCCTCAGACACGTCAGCCGGCGTACAAAGGGCAGCAACGGGGGAGCGCGAGAGGAATCACTTCCGTTCGCCGCCCCGTTCTCCCACCCTGGTTGCTATGGAAACAAGGGATTAGGAGGCGTTCCCAACGAACGGCGCGAATAGGAGGCAACCGTGTGTTGAGGGGTGCGGAATTTTCCAAAACTTCGGGAAATCATCCCGAAATCAGAAGATGTGTTTGTTGGCACATTTATATAATCCCACCCCGACCGCCACCCTTTTCTTCTGAACAACAACTAAACAGCCTTCTCATTAGCACAACTCATAGGCACAGAACATGTAGAAGCAGCTAAAACCCCACTTGAAGCTAATAATGAGGTAAAACCACAATAAGAGACCATTAGGACAAGGCTCAGGAACCTGTGGCCCTTCAGATATGGGACTCCCTGCCAAATCCTATAAGTGATAAAGAATGGCCAGATAGTCGCTCTTCATTAATGCAAACTTAATGTTGTTGTTGTTTAGTCAAGTCGTGTCCGACTCTTCGTGACCCCATGGACCAGAGCACGCCAGGCCCTCCTGTCTTCCACTGCCTCCCGGAGTTGGGTCAAATTCATGTTGGTTGCTTCGATGACACTGTCCAACCATCTCGTCCTCTGTCGTCCCCTTCTCCTCTTGCCTTCACACTTTCCCAACATCAGGGTCTTTTCCAGGGAGTCTTCTCTTCTCATGAGATGGCCAAAGTATTGGAGCCTCAGCTTCAGGATCTGTCCTTCCAGTGAGCACTCAGGGTTGATTTCCTTCAAAATGGATAGGTTTGTTTTCTTTGCAGTCCAGGGGACTCTCAAGAGCCTCCTCCAGCACCACAATGCAAAAGCATCAATTCTTCGCCGGTCAGCCTTCTTTCTGGTCCAGCTCTCACTTCCATACATCGCTACTGGAAAAACCATAGCTTTGACTATGCGGACCTTTGTCGGCAAGGTGATGTCTCTGCTTTTTAAGATGCTGTCTAGGTTTGTCATCGCTTTCCTCCCAAGAAGCAGGCCTCTTTTAATTTCGTGGCTGCTGTCACCATCTGCAGTGATCATGGAGCCCAAGAAAATAAACTCTGTCACTGCCTCCATATCTTCCCCTTCTATTTGCCAGGAGGTGATGGGATCAGTGGCCATGATCTTCATTTTTTTGATGTTGAGCTTCAGACCATTTTTTGCGCTTTCCTCTTTCACCCTCATTAAGAGGCTCTTTAATTCCTCCTCACTTTCTGCCATCAGAGTGGTATCATCTGCATATCTAAGGTTGTTGATATTTTTTCCGGCAATCTTAATTCCGTCTTGGGATTCCTCCAGTCCAGCCTTTCGCATGATGTATTCTGCATATAAGTGAAATAAGCAGGGGGACAATATACAGCCTTGTCGTACTCCTTTCCCAATTTTGAACCAATCAGTTGTTCCATATCCAGTTCTAACTGTTTATTTATTTTATTTATTTATTTATTGTATTTATATCCCGCCCATCTGGTCAGTTGACCACTCTGGGCGGCTAACAACACTTAAAATAAAACAATTTAATATATCAACAATATACAACATCAATAATCAATTGTTCAAGATGGGGAAAAAAAACTGTTGCTTCCTGTCCCACATAGAGATTTCTCAGGAGATAGATAAGGTGGTCAGGCACTCCCATTTCTTTAAGGACTTGCCATAGTTTGCTGTGGTCCACACACAGTCAAAGGCTTTTGCGTAATCAATGAAGCAGAAGTAGATGTTTTTCTGGAACTCTCTGGCTTTCTCCATAATCCAGAGCATTTTAGCAATTTGGTCTCTAGTTCCTCTGCCCCTTTGAAATCCAGCTTGTACTTCTAGGAGTTCTCGGTCCACATACTGCTGAAGCCTACCTTGTAGGATTTTGAGCGTAACCTTGCTAGTGTGTGAAATGAGTGCAATTGTACGGTAGTTGGTGCATTCTTTGGCACTGCCCTTCTTTGGGATTGGGATGTAGACTGATCTTTTCCAATCCTCTGGCCACTGCTGAGTTTTCCAAACTTGCTGGCATATTGAGTGTAGCACCTTAACAGCGTCATCTTTTAAGATTTTAAATAGTTCAACTGGAATGCCATCACCTCCACTGGCCTTGTTGTTAGCCATGCTTTCTAAGGCCCACTTGACCTCACTCTCCAGGATGTCTGGCTCAAGGTCAGCAGCCACACTATCTGGGTTGTCCGAGACATCCAGATCTTTCTGGTATAATTCCTCTGTGTATTCTTGCCACCTCTTCTTGATGTCTTCTGCTTCTGTGAGGTCCCTACCATTTTTGTCCTTTATCATGTCCATCTTTGCACAAAATGTTCCTTTAATATCTCAAATTTTCTTGAACAGATCTCTGATTTTTCACTTTCTATTATTTTCCTCTATTTCTTTGCACTGTTCATTTAAGAAGGCCCTCTTGTCTCTCCTTGCTATTCTTTGGAATTCAGCATTCAATTTTCTGTAACTTTCCCTATCTCCCTTGCATTTTGTTTCCCTTCTCTTCTCTGCTATTTGTAAGGCCCCTTTGGACAGCCACTTTGCTTTCTTGCATTTCCTTTTCTTTGGGATGGTTTTTGTTGCTGCCTCCTGTACAATGTTACGAGCCTCCATCCATAGTTCTTCAGACACTCTGTCCACCAAATATAGTTCCTTAAATCTGTTCTTCACTTCCACTGTGTATTCATAAGGGATTTGGTTTAGATTATACCTGACTAGCCCAGTGGTTTTTCCTACTTTCTTCAGTTTAAGCTTGAGTTTTGCTATAAGAAGCTGATGATCAGAGCCACAATCAGCTCCAGGTCTTGTTTTTGCTGACTGTATAGAGCTTCTCCCTCTTTGGCTGCAGAGAACATAATCAATCTGATTTCGGTATTGCCCATCTGGTGATTTCCATGTGTAGAGTTGCCTCTTGTGTTGTTGGAAAAGAGTGTTTGTGATGACCAGCTTGTTCTCTTGACAAAACTCTATTAGCCTTTGCCCTGCTTCGTTTTGAACTCCAAGGCCAAACTTACCTGTTGTTCCTTTTATCTCTTGACCTCCTACTTTAGCATTCCAGTCCCCTATAATGAGAAGAACATCTTTCTTTGGTGTCAGTTCTAGAAGGTGTTGTAAGTCTTCATAGAATTGGTCAATTTCAGCCTCTTCAGCATGGGTGGTTGGTGCATAAACCTGGATTACTGTGATGTTGAAAGGTCTGCCTTGGATTCGTATTGAAATCATTCTATCATTTTTGAGATTGTATCCCAGTACAGCTTTTCCCACTCTTTTATTGACTATGAGGGCTACTCCATTTCTTCTACGGGATTCTTGCCCACAATAGTAGATATGATAATCGTCTGAATTGAATTCGCCCATTCCCGTCCATTTTAGTTCACTGACGCCCAGGATGTCAATGTTTATTCTTGCCATCTCCTGTTTGACCACATCCAGCTTACCAAGGTTCATAGATCTTACATTCCAGGTTCCTGTGCAGTATTTTTCTTTGCAGCATCGGACTTTCCTTTCACTTCCAGGCATGTCCGCAGCTGAGCGTCCTTTCAGCTTTGGCCCAACCACTTCATTGGCTCTGGAGCTACTTGTACTTGTCCTCCGCTCTTCCTCAGTAGCATGTTGGATGCCTTCCGACCTGAGGGGCTCATCTTCCAGCGTCATATCTTTTAGCCTTTTGTTTCTATTCATGGAGTTTTCTTGGCAAAGATACTGGAGTGGCTTGCCAGTTCCTGCTCCAGGTGTATCGCGTTTAGTCAGAACTCTCCACTATGACCTGTCCGTCTTGGGTGTCCCTGCACGGCATAGCCTATAGCTTCTCTGAATAACTCAAGCCCCTTCGCCACGAGAAGGCAGCAATCCGTGAAGGTGGCAAACTTAATAGATGGCTGGATAATTATCAGACAAGCTGTTCTGGGAAGAAAGTTTCAAAGACCAACTAAAAAATGTCTGTGTCTTACAGTGACTGCCTCCCAGCCCAACGTTTGCATCAGAACAAATAGCATTTTCCCTTCCTCCCACATGTTTAAAGTAACCTATTGTAAATTTTGGCAAAAAACCAAGAAAATGGCCTCACTGCCAAAACTGGACAATGAGACCAGTGCATTTTTATATGCAAAGAATCAGTGTATGATGGTAGCACAAGGAGGCTCCAAGCAGCGTATATTAAAATGCAAAGAAATGCAAACACTTCATATAGAGACGTTTCCCTCTTCCTCCTCTTGCAATCATAGAATCATAGAATAATTTAGTTGGAGAAGGCTTATAAGGCCAGTGAGTTCAACTGCCTACTCAGTGCATGAATCCAAAGTTAAAGTATATTTGGCACATGGCTGCCTAACTTTCTCTTTAATACCTCCAGTGTTGGAGAGCTTACTACCTCCCAAGGTAATTTTTCCCATTGTCATAGTGCTCTAACTACGTTTTTCCTGATCTTTGGCCAAAATCTGGCTTCTCATAACTTGAGCCCATTATTATGTGCCCTGCACTCTGGGATGATTGAGAACAGATCCTGCCCCTTTGTATGACAACCTTTCAATTATTTGAAGAGTACTATCATACCTCCTGTGGGACGTGGTGGCGCTGCGGGTTAAACCGCAGAAGCCTCTGTGCTGCAAGGTCAGAAGACCAGCAGTCATAAGATCGAATCCACATGACAGAGTGAGCTCCCGTCGCTTGTCCCAGCTTGTGCCAACCTAGCAGTTCGAAAGCATGTAAATGTAAGTAGATAAATAGGTACCACCACAGTGGGAAGGTAACAGCGTTCCGTGTCTAGTCGCGCTGGCCACGTGACCACAGAAACTGTCTACGACATACGCTGGCTCTACGGCTTGGAAACGGGGATGAGTACCGCCCCCTAGAGTCGGACACGACTGGACTAAATGTCAAGGGGAACCTTTACCTTTATCATACCTCCCCTCAGTCTTTTTTTCCTCTCAAGGCTAAACATGCCCAGTTCTTTCAGTCTCTCCTCATAAGGCTTGGTTTCCAGTCTCCTGATCACTCTTTCTGCTCTTCTGTGAGCTTGTTCCAGTTTGTCTGCATCCTTCTTAAAGTGCAGTGGCCAGAACTGGACACTACTCAAAACAAGCCTTAACCAGCACTGAATAGAGGGGAGCTAGTGCTTCACTTGATTTGGATAATCTACTTCTGTCAAGACAGCCTAAAACAGCCACATCCTGTTGTTGGCTCATATTCTGCTTGTGATCTACAACAGTTCCAAGATCTTTCTCATAGGTAGTATTACTAAGCCAACTATCCCCCATCTTGTAGCTGTGCATTTGCTTTCTTTTTTCCTAAATGCAGAACTTTATACTTATTCCTGTTACATTTCATTTTGTTGTTTTCAGCCCACTGCTGAAGCTGATCAAGATCTCTTTGAATTTTGTTTCTGTCTTCCAGGGCATTAGTTATTCCTCTACAAACTGCCCCCAAATGTGCTGTGAAGGGTCTGCGTCTGCTTCAGTCTAGTGATAGTTTCTCTTTGGGTATGTCTTCTGGAAGACAATGGGTGGGGACAGCTCTTCCAGCCCCAAGCTGTGATCCATTCCTAGCTCAGTGTAGAATCAAGGGCTGCCTGTCTATAGTTGCTGAAGCTGGGACTGGAGATAAGTGCAGGGTGATGCAGTTGGTTGTGCAGCACTGAGCAGAAGGAGGCTGAGTAGAGATGGAAATTTAGGAGAAGGAGGGAGGCTCTTGCAAAACAGCTGACAAGTTAAATTAGGAACCTTTGCATTCAGCCTGTGGGCCACCGGTTCTCTATGTCACTGAATCTGTCCCATATACAGTATATCACAGAAGTGTGTACACCCCCTCACATTTCATAAATATTTTAGTATATCTTGTCACTGAAGAAATGACACTTGGCTACAATGTAAAGCAGTGAGTATACAGCTTGTATAACAGTGTAAATGTGCTGTCCCCTCAAAATAACGCAACACACAGCCATTAATGTCTAAACCACTGGCAACAGAAGTGAGTACACCCCTAAGTGACAAGGTCCAAATCGGGCCCAAGTAGTTGTTTCCCCCCCCCCCCCCCGGTGTCATGAGACCTGTTAGTGTCACAAGTCTCAGGTGTAAAGTTCACTGGAAGTTCCACATGGCACTTCATGGTAATGAACTATCTGAGGATCTGAAAAAAACAATTGTTGCTGTACATAAAGATGGACTAGGCTATAAGAAGATTGCCAAAACCCTGAAACTGAGCTGCAGCACGGTGGCCAAGACCATACAGCGGTTTAACAGGACAGGTTCCACTCAGAACAGGCCTCGCCATGGTCGACCAAAGAAGTTGAGTGCCCGTGATCAGCGTCATATCCAGAGGTTGGCTTTGGGAAATAGACGTATGAGTGCTGCCAGCATTGCTGCGGAGGTTGAAGGGGTGGGGGCTCATCCTGTTAGTGTCCAGACCATACGCCGCACACTGCATCAAATTGGTCTCCAGGGCTGTCGTCCCAGAAGGAGGCCTTTTCTAAAGATGATGCACAAGAATGCCCACATACGATTTGCTGCAGACAAGCAGACTAAGGACATGGATTTCTGGAACGATGTCCTGTGGTCCGATGAGACCAAGATTAACTTATTTGGTTCAGATGGTGTCAAGCGTGTGTGGCAGCAACCAGGTGAGGAGTACAAAGACAAGTTTGTCGTACCTACAGTCAAGCATTGTGGTGGGAGTGTCATGGTCTGGGGCTGCATAAGTGCTGCCGGCACTGATGAGCTACAGTTCATTGATGGAAACATGAATGCCAACATGTACTGTGACATACTGAAGCAGAGCATGATCCCCTCCCTTTGGAGACTGGGCCGCAGGGCAGTATTCCAACATGATAACGACCCCAAACACACCTCCAAAACAACCACTGCCTTGCTAAAGAAGCTGAGGGTAAAGGTGATGGACTGGCCAAGCATGTCTCCAGACCTAAACGCTATTGAGCATCTGTGGGGCATCCTGAAACGGAAGGTGCGCAAGGTCTCTAACATCCACCAGCTCTGTGATGTCGCCATGGAGGAGTGGAAGAGGACTCCAGTGGCAACCTGTGAAGCTCTGGTGAACTCTGTGCCCAAGAGGGTTAAGGCACTGCTGGAAAATAATGGTGGCCACACAAAATATCGACACTTTGTGCCCAATTTGTGCTCACTTCTGTGATATACTGTATATTCACTTGAATGTGTCTAAAGCTGTTATCCCTCACCATGCTTATGGGGCAGACTTTTTGATCTTCTGGAGCAGTCTTGCAAAGTTTCCCTGCCATCATGGGAAATCTGGAATACAGCTACTGGACCAGACAACAGAGATAACCTGTGTACAAGGTAACTGATACTGTCAGGGTGAAATTTGAAATTGAACATACCTGAGATGAGTCTGCAGACCCCATGTTGGAACTTAGGTTGAACTTGGCCAATAGGTCTGACCATGGATTCTGGAAATTTTGTGTGTCTTCTGCACCACTCTCAGCTCTGTAATGCTCAGCCTGATGAAAACTCATGCAGAGTCAAAAGCTAACTTATGTTTGGACTTTTTAGTGGTTAATAAAAGTATCAAGCACATGAAGCACCTTTGTCTTTTAAAAAAAAAGAATCCACTGGTCAACAAACATGAATTTTATATCTATAAAAGAACGCATACTCAGGCTCACTTAACAGTTATGTCATAACTAGTCTTTGTAGAGTGACCCTAGGCATGAATACTTTTTTAAAAGTCCCACCTCATTCAGGAAAGAATCTAATAAACAGGCACTAGGCTTCCACCACAGATTGGTGTCCCCATGGAGCCAGGTCCCATGTTTTCTGTAGCATCTAGGAATGAGAGGGTGAGAAGGGAGGGATTTTTAGTGTGTTCTTACAGCCAGCAGCAATAAAACACAGTAAGCCAGGTGGTGCTCATACAAGAGATCCGAACATTGTCATTTCAGAGTGGTTTTATTGCTTGTACAGAATATAAAGTCTGTTGTGTGAAACAGCAAACATTTACCATCCTTTCAAACAGTTATAAAATGTCGGTAAAGAATGACTTGCCTTTGTGGAAGTAATACTGATCCTTCCTCAGTAAGGCTAACTGTACAGTGAGCTGGAGGGAAGCAATAGGGTATTTGATAAAGAAGTGGCTATCTGATCACACATATAGATTTTCCCCTGCAATTTTCCCTGCACTCACATTCATATTAGCACTGAAGTGATCTTCCTCAAAAGCAAATCGCCTGGCAGTTATTTTTGTCATAGCTATAGCAGAGGAATTAATGGTTAAACTCCCCTTCCACACATGCCATAATCCCAGTACAGTTCAGGAGCCTCCAGATCAGCAGATGTTTAAAAAGTTCCTTGTTTCCAAGCAGTGCCAGGTCAGGCTATTTTTATCAAGGGACAGAGGAGATTGTTGGTCTGGTTTTTTACATCATCATAAGAAAGGGAACAGCTTCACAAAAAATCTTTGTATGACGAAAAGAACAGATGAAGAAATCCAAGAATTGTGGGCATTTACAGACTGGCAGCTCCTAGTAGAGCAGAGCTTCTTAATCTTTTTCGTGGTTGGCACCCCACTGAATCTCAAAATACATTTTTGCACCCCATTGAAAATGTGTTCCAATTTATTTGTTAGAAAATTACAGTTATTGCAAAACAATTTATTTACTGAAAAGCAGATACACATGTATGTATTGACACAAAATTAAAATAATGTCCCAATTTTTAGTGTCTAATTTATTGTTGTTTATTCATAATATTTTTTTATTATTTACAAGATCTTTTAGTGGGATTCCTTTTTCAAAAGAGCTACCCATATGTCATCACTTGCATTTAAGCTATTTCTGTTTTTTGTTTTTATATGCAAAAGTGATGAAAATCCCATTTCACACAGATAGGTGGTAGCAAATGACAGAAGTGTCTGCAATGCTGCCTTTGCTAGTTGTGGAAATGGTTCTATCTGATCACACCAGAATTGTTCTCATTTTTTCAAATTCAATTTGAATACATGCATTGGCCCATATTTCAATAACATAGTCGTTTATTAAATTACCATTGTGTATAGAATAAAGATCAAAAAGAAATGGATCCAGTATCCATCTCTGCTCTTTGCCAATATCTCCTGTGGAAAAATATCCATGAAAAGATGCACTCAATTGTTGCAAATGTATTACCAGTTCAGGTAAAATTGTGATTTTCTCATTTTCCAGAATGATTTCATCAAGCAAGGGAAACTGCAGAATTACCATTTTCAACTCAACATATCTAAATTTGTAGTTTTTCAATAAAAGCAGATAATTTTTCAGTAACTTTTATTATGTTCTTAACATATCCTTGCATTGATATATTTAATTCATTCAGGTGAATGAATATATCTGCTAAGTAGGCCAGTCAAAGTATTGCATCTCTTCTTTCAAAGTCTTTAATTAAATTACAATTTTGGTTAATAAGAAACTGAATAATTTCCTCATGTATTTCAAAAACCCTGCTTAGCATACGTCCCTTGGAGAGCCACCTTATGTCAGTGTGATAAAGAAGCACAGCACCAATTTCTTCTTTAAAAAGCACGCAAGGTACAATGATTAAGCACCCGTCCTTGGATATAATTTACTGCATTTACTGTCGTAGCTAGGTGTTGTTTTAACCTCTCTGGCAAAGTTTTCGATGCACTTGCATGGCGGTGCAACATGCAATGAGTTATTGTAACTTGCAGTACTTCTTTCTTCATATATACAAAAAAATCTAGAATTTTTGCCTAACATCGCAGGGGCACCAATAGTGTAAATTGAGCCTATCACATCCATTGGTATTTGATGTTTCAAAAAAAGTCTTTAATGAGATTGAAAACATCCATTCCTTTTACCATCAACTCCAGTTGCTCACAAAATAAAAATTCTTCCAAAATTTCCTTTATGTATCGCACAAATACTAATAGCTGACTGTGATTATCAACATCATTTGACTCATCCAACTGAATACCCACTTTCAGAGGACTAGCTTTAATATCTTGTACTACTTGCAGTAAAATATCCTGACTAATATCTGGAATGCGTGATCAAATCACATCATTTGATAGTGGAATCTGCTGAATTTTCTTATGTGCTTCAGATACAATTAATACAATTTTTACAATTTCCAATGCACATGGTGTTACCAATTCCTCAGCTATTGTATGAGGCTTTCCCCCCCAGCACACAGATATGCCACCTGATAAGAAGCTTCTAACAAAGGCTTCTGAACTGCTGCAAAGTCGAATTTTGTGATAGTACCGCTGGTATCAAATTGTGCCTTCTTAGACTTCAAGATGTTAAGTGTATGTCCTGCAGCTTCACCACCATGCTGGTTGTTGAAATGTTCTAACAACTTCGACGGTCTGAGATTGGAGTTTTAAAATATCTTGCAACATAAAATGCATTGTGGGAAGCAACATCATCGCCTTTCTATTGGCGTCTTTTCAACATGGCAAGAGTTACTACAAATAATAAAGTAATATTCACACATTATTTTAACTACACATTTTAAGTAAATTATAAAATAACACGTAAACAAAAATTAATTATAATTCTTACGAAAACAAAGAAAATTAGCATTTGTTTGTGCATGACAAAGAGCACGTTTCAAGCAATTTCTCATGGTACTGGCGAGTGCATGCGCAGGGACAAAAGTAGGGTGGGTAGTAGTGGGGATCATATCATTGTAACATCTGGTCATAGCGTTTGCCCGTACATATGTATTCACATCAACTCTGAGTGCATAGTACAGTCAAGTCAAATAGAGAGAGATTTAAATTTTATATTATAAATCTAGACATTAAAAAAACAATTGTTACCATTCAACCACGAGAAATGCTTTCTTTGCCCCTGCAAAAACCTTTGCACCCTTGGTTAAGAAATGCTGTAGTAGAGGAATGGGAAACCTTTGGTGGTCCAGATATCTTGTCCTGCAATCCCCATTGTTATTGGCCTTGCAGTTTGAAACCTTACGTGTTTAAGACTGCTAGAAAAATTAAGGTGGGGGAGATGCAGGAAAATTTGCACCCAAAAGTGAAAGTACTTTTAAAACTTATGGCCTGGAAAAATTGCTTTCTATCGTCAATGCCAAACAACACTTCAAGTGTACCAAAATGATTAGCCAGCTCTGGCTGAGCAAGGTCAATGAATTATGAACCATCCTGGCAGTTGAATTATATTCTGGTTATGATTTGTAAACTTAAAGGTGACATAGGCATGTCTGATAGTTGGCACTCTGTAATTTCAGTGCCTTTGTATTACAATACCTGAGTCTTGTAAGAATTTAGGTTTTTAAATCTTTGATGCTATAGGTTCTACAAACATTGTTAGTCAAAACAAAAATTGTTATTAGTATAATGACAGCACTCTGGATTGTAGATTGCAGAATATTAGAGTTACAGTCAACCCTCGACTTACGAACGGCCCTAGTTACGAACATTTCGACTTACGAACTGCTCTGATAGAAAAATATTGACTCGACTTGCGAACTTAGATTCGAGTTACGAACTGAAAAAAAAAAGCCTAAGTCATCTTAGGTTAAAAGGGGAAAAAAAGAAAAAAATTCTGCCCCTAGTGGTAGGAACGGATTAACCAGCTTTGCATTAGTTCCTATGGGAACTAATGATTCGAGTTACAAACTGCCCCTTGACCTAAGAACCAAAAACAGCCGGAACAGATTAATTGGTTTTCAATGCATTCCTATGGGAAATGCTGATTCGACTTACGAACTTTTCGACTTACAAACTTCCTTCCGGAACGGATTAAGTTTGTAAGTCGAGGGTTGACTGTATAATATATGCAACAACACAATTTCCCATTGAAAAAAAATTATTGGATCTTTAAGCATTTGGGCTTATAAGACCTGCAGATAAAATTTGTTTATAGTTAGAAGGAAAGGAAAACAAATGGTAAGAGCTGTAAATATGTGGAGATAGAATACACGAAAATAAGGCATTCATCACATCATCACAACTCCATGTCACTTTGGGTATCAGACATAAAAGAATGTGTAGAAGCACAGCAACATGTTTTGTTTCCAGATGCTGACAATAAAAAACAACATGGATTCTCCTCAATAGACTTTAATTGGTTGGTTGGGTGAGCATGTATTCTGTGTCTAATAATATGCTTAGAGACTTGGTAATGTGTTTTGCTATATATATTACTTTTAACATATTTGGTATTTTTAATATGCTTTTTAACTAAGGTAAAGTTACTTAAAGTAATGCTTTTTACTTTTAAATGATGTATTTTAAAGATGTATTCTCTGCCTTTTGCTATTTAAATCTGCCTTATTAGGCTATAAGCTCTTGCATTTTAAGAATGTAACTTAAAATATTCTTTTCGATATTTTCCTGTACTTTTGCACCTGTATTGGATTGAATTTTGACTTAACTATTAGCCTAGAACTTAAATTCAGTTTTCATATATCTTTAAGTATTTGTGCCTAACATCTTCTTTATAGTTGTAAGAAAATTTTGGTATTTTACAATTCTGCAGTATTTTGTGCATGTGGAATATAATTTATTTATTTATTAAATTTATACCCCGCCCATCTAGACCGAAGTCTACTCTGGGTGGCTAATAATAATAAACAAAATAAAAACAATATAATAAAATAAAAAACAACAATAGTAATATAGTTCAAGATGGGGGAAAAAAATAAAAGTGATGTAGATAAATAAAGCCTGTAGACGGTTGTTGTAGGTTTTTCAGGCTGCTTGGCCATGTTCTGGAGGTTTTTCTTCCTAACGTTTTGCCAGTCTCTGTGGCTGGCATCTTCAGAGGACAGGAGTTAGAACTCTGTCTGTGTTCTGGTGTAGTGTGTGGGATAGTTGAATATTTGTAGCTGTGGGATCAGCTTTTTGTCCTTTTCAGGAGATTGGGTGATTATGGTGATCAGGGTGGCGAAACGTTAGGAAGAAAACCCTCCAGAACACAGCCAAACAGCCCGAAAAACCTACAACAACCATCGGATCCCAGCCGTGAAAGCCTTTGATAATACATTGAATTGTTCTAAGTTGTATAAGAACCCTAAATCAAGAAGTAAAGAAGGAAATTACAGAAAAGAAAAGGAACCATTTTCTGCACATATTGTAAAAGCAGAAAACAATAATACAAGTAAAATAGCATGGGTTATTTGATTCTGGTGTGGCAAGAAACTGATGTTGCCTGGAATTATTGCAACAATGAAAATACATACTTTGATATTCAGATGAAGGTTGATATGATTGTGATTGTTTGGTTTCATTCTGGAATTAACCCTTTATGGAGATAGCTGTGATAAATACAGGCTTCTGATATTCTTTTCTGGGAAGTCTATAAATTTCCATAGGACTCCTGGAGATGTGTCAATTGTCAGTTCTCTGATCTGGCCAGGGCTTCTATGAGTTGAGTCCTCAAATTCTGGAAAGGCAAGAGTTTCCCATTGTCCTAGTATTACCCATCAGGATATATTAGTTGAAATCCAGTATTGTATGGCTGATGACACCACCAGCAGTAGAGGTTTTTCCAGAAATTAAAACAATTATGATACCTCCCTCCTCATGCCAAAGGTCCTGAGGCTCTCTTGGGATCCCTTTTGTCATGGAGAAGACATTGGGGGCCACAGAACAGAGGGGAGTGATTTTTAGAAGTTAAAAACTCCCCTCCCACACCTCATAATTCTTTTAATCAAGGGGAACCCATTGGGGGGCCATAAGGAAGGGGAGTTTCAAGACCTTTGGGTGGAATCTAATATTTTTAATTTATGAAAAATTGCCATAGCTGTTGACATCATCAGTCTAACACAGAGTAAGTTATGTTATTGGATTTCAGCTACTGTGTAACTATTCTGTATTTCCCTCCTGAACAGACTTTCCTAGTAAGAAAAAAAATGGAAGAAGGGGTGAGAAAACATAGAAGAGTTACAAGATTGTGACATCTAGACCCTAACATTACATAAGTAAGACAGAACAATTACACAATAAACACCTCAATTGGAAAATCCAAGTTATATTTTTAAAGCTTCGTACCTACTTAAAGTCTTAGTGATTACATCCGAAACTACTTTCCAATCTTCCACAACAATACAAAGAATACTGGGCCAGAATAAACAGAATAATTGTGTTGGTGGGAAAGAAGACATTTTTCCTTCTTAATTATACATTTTTATTTTCAACTAGATTTTTGCTATTTTATTTGTATTTGTTAGCCTTATTGAAAATTAATTTTAGTAGAAATGTATGATATAATTATTTCAGTTAATTAAAGTAGGATCTGAATATTGGATACAGCTATCTATAGTAACTGTAAGCATAACCACCAATAACTTATCCTGTGAAACAAAAGCATACACTGTGCAATTATGGTGAGTTACAGAAAAATTATTTTAAAATAACTTGAATCCTACAGAATTTCCTTGTTCAGGTTTAACTACTGGCTAATCAAGCCCATACCCAGTGTGGTATGGGCTTAGAGTGAGAGACTGGGATCAGGGTCCAAATTCCCATTTGGCCTTGGAAACTCACTGAGGGATTGGAACTGGCAATATACAGAATTCGGCTTTAAGAGGAAGTATAGGATAAAAAATTACAAGAGTACAAATTATATAAGATTCAAATTCCACACACACATATACACACCCTGTAACATACACAGCTCAGGCAAATACAATAGCTATAAACTACTGGAGTTAAAAGCGGAAATGTTCTAATACCTTTGTAGTTTCTCTTCTTCTTCTTCTACTTCTTCTTCTTCTTCTTCTTTTTAGTATGATGGTTGACTGGTGCTTTTACAAACCATGTTTATGGTTTTTGAACAGTTTCAAAAGTATTATGGAAGGTTTTTAATTACTTGGTGTAGGCAGATTTGTAAAAAGCATTATGCTTACTGACAAATCTCCCCGTGCTCTTGTGGTGTCCAACTTCTCCAGATCTGGAAGTTGAGTCATGGCAACTGAACTTCTTATTAGGCTGAAATGATTTGCTACTCATCCAAGTAGCTTTTTCAGTCTGATGAGAGTTGGTAGGAGACCCCTGATATATCCTCCAAGTTGGTTTCACTTCCCCCTTGTCTGAATAAGCTCATTAGATGGAAAAAAGGATGTGGAAGTGAGTGAAAATCCTACTTCTGCAGTCCTTCTCCACCCATTGTCATGGGTCATTAACAGTTGTTAACAGTGGTCTTTGTGGTGTGTGGTCCTGATCTTTCTGAGGAGGGATGAAAGGGCAGCATGATAAATAGGAGACAGATTGTATCTAAGGCCTCCACCCCTGTTGAGTGAGAGATTTTTTATATGCACATGTATGGTTTCCCTGACCCCTCTCTCAAACCACCTATCTTCTCATCCAAAATGAGTACATCTTGGCCATCAAATGAGTGTCCTTTGTCCTTCAAATGAAGGAACACTGCTGATTGTGGTCCTGAGCCGTTGCCCCTCCTGTGCCAGGCCATTCTCCTGTTTAGTGGCTGTTTGGTTTCTCCAATGTAGAGTTCCGAACATTCCACTTTGCATCGGACCACATATACTATATTGCTCCTGTTGTGTTTTGGTGTCCAGTCTTTTGGGTGGACGAGTCTCTGCCTTAGTGTGTTTGTGGGTTTGAAGTGCACGGGGATGTGGTGTTTACCAAAAATCCTTTTGAGCTTTTCAGACACACTCACCATGTAAGGAATGACCAGGTTCTTACTGTTCCATTGTCCTACTGGGTCGGGACATTGCCTTGTTAAAGGCCCATCTTGGATATCCACAGGCCTTAAGAGCTGTCTTCAGATTCCGTCTTCCTTCTTCTTAGCTTCTGTGGAGGTGGGGATGTTTCTTGCTCTGTGGTTTGGCGTCCTGATGACCTCTAGTTTGTGTTGCAATGGGTGATGAGAGTCAAACTGCAGGTATTGATCAATGTGTGTAGGTTTTCTGTAGATTTCTACTCCTAAGCTGCCGTTGGATCCTATGATGAGTGCACAGTCCAGGAAAGCCAGCTGGTTGTCTTTGGTGTCTTCCCTGGTGAACTTGTCAGGATGACTTCTGAGCTCCTCCTAATTGCTTTCCATTCTTCTATCTTTCACCAGCTCCTGC
Source organism: Intellagama lesueurii (assembly GCA_037013535.1). Classification (NCBI taxonomy): domain Eukaryota; kingdom Metazoa; phylum Chordata; class Lepidosauria; order Squamata; family Agamidae; genus Intellagama; species Intellagama lesueurii. The sequence goes on from JBAJHW010000003.1 coordinate 107,541,171, forward strand.
TTTTGTTGAGCAGAAAACAAATGACCGCTTTTTTGAAACAGCTGAAAATAGTGCATAGTGTGTACACACCCTACTAGTTTCTCTGTCCTCAGGATTTAAAAGTTTTTATGCATATTGTAGTCATGCTTTTGTTAAGCCATCTTATGCAAGGCTTCAAGATTAACAGATCTCTTCACCAAGCAAGATGTTACCAAACATCAGCCAGAGAGTGAAGTGTGTGATGAGATAATAAATTTTAACAGTCATATCAGCTGCATGTGGATGTGAGATGCAAATGAAGAAGAAATGTCTTCAGAGTTAGACTCTCAAATGGGGCTCATAAGTAAGATTGCCAGATCAGCATTGTCCTATTCCCTGAAAATTCAGTGGCAAAACCTGATGCCATGAAGCAGAACCTTGTGATGTCACAGAAAGAGGGCAGGCATGGTTTCAAAAGAGAGAACTCCGACTACCACCCCAGGCTTTATGCCATTCAGGGACAGATTAAGACCCTTAGACGCCCTAAACACTGAAAAGATTGTGGTGCCCCCTACAAATATAACACACGGCAAGTCTCATGGCTTGGAAACAAACCATATAATGTGCACATTATATGCATGAAAATATGGTAATTTAATTGTATAGCATGTGGCAAAAAAGAACTATGTATCGTATGCAAAATCATATGTACAATCCAAACCTTGCACTTTCATGCTTTGATTAATGTAGACAGATTTTGTCAGAATCTGTAAACTGAAAAGCTCAAACAAGAGTTAAAACTCCTGTTATTTTTTTGGCTTGCATATAGTATAGTGCAGAGGCCAAGGGTCTAAAAGACCAGCAGTTCTTTTTATCCCACTCAACCTCCCAAAATATAGAAATATTTTTTTAAAAAACACCAAGTGATGATGATGATTTATTATTTCACTCAAAACACGAGTTTTCTCGCTAGGTGAGTCTTTATACTTTTTAGTTTTTACTGGTTTATACTCATCTATAATAGCTATAAAATACTTCATTGTTTCTGACGAAAGGCCTTTATAATATACAGTATATAATATACGATACATAAAAGGGAGGAAAGATTTTTTCAGTTTAAAACAGTTTAATTACAATAGCTCACTAAGACGCTTGCCATCCAACTGATCATAGCATCCTTCAAAGAGAGCAAGGTTGCTGCACATGTTTGTGGCAGCTATACAGCATCATGATCCTTGACAAAACAGGAATGCAACTTCTTGGCTGCCAGCACAAATGGGGCTACAGAGTAAGTAATAAATAACTGATTGTCAGAGAGTAGATATAATACTGCTTCCTCAGAGGAGCAGTTGGCAAATGACTGGATAAATAACAGAAATCTTTTTTTAGGATCCATATAAAGGGGACAGAACAATAAATAGCAAGCTGTATCTTGAATCTGATTACAGCCATAGATGAATATTCATTCTGAAACTGCGGTTCCTCGATATCACCCTGTAAATGGCATCTGTTGGAATCTGAGTTCTGTAAATGCTCTTTGGAGCTGTGGGAAGGATAGTGTCTCAATGTAGTATGGCCTTGCATGATTAACTTGAAGTTGAGGATACCAAATAGAGAATTTTGACCCAACAATGGCAGCCCTCTCTTGGCTGGCATCAGAGTCAAAGATCCAGTTCCTAAGAGCTTGAGGGCTAAAACAAATAAACCTTTCCATGGAAAGACTGTAAACCTTTAACTTTGCTTGACACCACTGTGCCCATCCTCCCATCTGCAGTTGCTCCAGTCAGCAGCACTTGGTAAAGGAATGGTTGTCCATGCTATTTAGCCTACACCAGTACCTAAAATAGGCCAAATCAGTTATGGCCATAATTGAAGAGAGACCCAGCTCAGCCCTAATATGAAGCGAAGGAGTCCCTGGAGAGAGCCCCAGTATCTGCCTCATGAATTTATTCTGCACAATCTCCAAATTGGTCTCTACTTCCTTTCCCCATATTTCTGCCCCATAAAGCATTTGAGCCAAAATTTTCGCAACAAAAACCTTGAGGGCAGGATTTATTAGCTGGCCCCCTCTGACATAAAAAAACCTCTTCAGCTGCCCAATAAATCTGGCACTTAATAAGGTTATAGCATTTAGGTGTTGTTTCCAAGAACGTTTCTAGCTGAAATGCAGGCCCAGATATTTAAATCATTGCACCTGCTCAATGCTATGTCCATCAAGTGACCAGAACGCTTGGGGGCTCTCTTCCCAAAGACCATTATATCTTGGTTTTTGAATAGCTGATAGTTAATTGTTTGTCTTTGCAGAGTTGTCCAAATTTGACTAACGTTCTTTTAAGGCCAGTTTTGCAAATTATCAACCTAGCGGCACTGAGATCCCACAATTGCCAATACCTGGAGAGAAGAATGAAGGGGAAGCCATTCCAAAGATCAGGTCGTTAATGTAAAAATTAAATAGGAAAGGTGCTAAGATGCAGCCTTGTTTCACCCCCTCAGTTGATACAAATTTGTTCTGATAGAGCACCTTGTAGGCCAGTTCTCACCTGCAACTTATTGTTTTGATGTAGCTGCTGTATAAGCCACAGGAGTCTTCTATCAATGTTTGTTTGGGCCAATTTGTGTTCTCGATCTATCAGATCAAAGGCTGATGAAAAATCTCCAAAGGTTGCAAAGATATACTTATTTGGTCCCTTAGTGAATTTTCTGAGTAAGTGAAGTAAGACAAAAGTCTGATCTAGTGTGCTTCTGCCCTTTCTGAAACCTGCTTGTTCCTCAAATATAACAGAATGGTTACTGTCCCATTCAAGAAGCTTGTTCAGAAGATACTGTGCATAAAGTTTGGAAGCCACATCAAGGAGGCTAATTGGTTTATGGTTACAGGGGTCTGATGGATTGCCTTTCTTAAGAAGTGGCACAATAATGCTGGTGCACCAACCTGGGGGAAGATTTCCTGTGCAGTTAATGCAGCTAAGTCGATTGGCTAAAATAGGGCACCACCAGTCTCTCAGCAGGAATCATATCCTCACCTGGGGCCTTACCATTATGAAGAGTCGAGATCAGAACCCCAATTTCTGAGAGGAGAGACAGGCAGCCATTCTGGGAGATAACGTGGAATCTCGTTTGCATTCTGTGGATGCATGTCACTCCAAAGATGCCACAAAAATGGGAGACCCATACTATCAGTGTAATTGGATTGGCAATCTCAAAGGCTTTCTGAGAGAAGCCCCTCCATATCAACTTCTGAAATTTTGGTTCATTCCACTCTATAAGAGCATGGCCCAGGGATTTCCAATTCTCAGTAAAAAAAACGACTTTCCTTTTCTCTCTGAGGAAGGTTTTATATTCTCTCCGATGGTGAGAGGTGACTTCGTCAGTACCAATGCATTTTGTCTGTCTTGTCAGTTTACTCAGTTCCTTTTTCCTAGACTTTCCTAGTCCCTATAAAACCAGGACCAAGAACCATTAGATATTGTGTCTTAATAGGTAGTTGCTAAATGAGGCCTGAGTGCATGTCCTGTTATGTCCTGATATAGCTCACAAATATTCTGGTTCCCCTTGGGAGCATGTGGTCGTAGCTCTTGGAGCTTAACTGTTCCCAACATCTGTCATAAACTGGCATAGGTTTTGAGGGACCATTTAAGACATTTTTCCCCTTGTAAATGACCTGGCATTATATGATCTGTTAAAACTCTAGATTATATTTGTTGAAATTTCAAAACCACTCTAAGGGGGAGATGGTCACTAGTGATTCCATATAAGGGCTCACAGCAGGTGATCCCAGGATGTAGTCAACTATACTAGCTCCCTTATCAGTTAAATAACCTTTTGAGTGATCCAAATAGGAATCATTAAGAGAGATAAGTTGGAATTTATAAATCAAGCGAAATAGAAATTGGCTGTACTTGTTAATGATCTTATTTTGAGAGGTTCCAGAGTTGTTTATATTTCCTCCAAGCTTAAATCCTAGGGCTTTTTTCCATCATATAATAATTGTTGCCCATTCTAGCATTGAAATCACCACAAATTAGAAGAAGATAGTTAGGATACACAGTAGGTAGAGTGTCAAATAAATTTTCCAGCTTACCCCAAACCTCTGTTGAGGAGCCAATAAGTATTGGTGGAAGATAGTCATTAACACAAATTAAGGGGCCTGGTTTGCAATCCTTGATCGCCAAAACCTGCCACAAATTAGAGTTTAAGTCATCTATTTCTTCTCCCTCCACTTCTAGCATAGAGGAGACTGAGACAGCTAAACCTCCACTGCCACAGCCTGAAGGAGAGGCTTTCTGGGCAGAATGGTCCCATGTCCTAAATCCCTGTAATAGTTTTTCTCCAAGAGCCAGGTTTCTTGGAGGCAAATTATATCAAATGCCTGAAGGTACTGAAAGAAGTCTGAATCAACTAGTTTATTTCTTCATCCTGCAATATTCCAAGCTAGGAGGTTGGTTGGCTCTGTTCCTTACCTGCCAATAGTCAATCCTGGGAGGAGGCTGTGTTTTTTTAAGGAGGGTGCACAATTTGCACCATGGTCCATGGAAAATCCAGCACTGAAAAAAATTCTGGTCTGCCCCCTTCCTTTATTGATGCCCTCAGCACATGCTTATTTTGCTTAATGGTTAATCCAGGGCTAATGCCATTGCTTCTCTGTTGCCATACAACTGCTGACTTCTGCATTGCAAGGTCTTTTGTTATATTATAAAAACAACTTGCTGAAAGCAAACCCTTTAAAAACACAGGTCTGTAGCTTCCACTTAAAAAACAGAGGAGCAGAGAGGAAGCTTCAAGTTAGCTGGGAAGGCAAGATTTTGGAACCCTACCCCAAACTATTTGGACATCACTCTTGATTGAACCCTGTTCTACAAAAAACATTGTCTAAACACCAAAAAGAAAATTGCCATCAGAATTTACATACTTAGGAAACTGGCTGGGTCAGACTGGTATGCTCACCCACCAACAACAAGAACAGCTTTATCCCTGTGCTACTCCCCAGCAGAGTATGCTAGTGCCTTATGGTACAAATATGGTACAAGTAGATGTTGCTCTTAATGTGACACTACACATATACAGCAAGCTTCCTTTACAGCAGGGGAAAGCAATTTCTAGAGTGCTGTGCATTGTTGGATGATGACTCTCATCTGCCCTTGCCAACAATGCCTCTGGTGGTAGACAATGGGAGCTGCATTAGACTCTGGGTGAACTGCTGTATGTTCACCATATGTGCTCTGTCCCCTTTCCAAGGTGTGGACAGTAGGAGTGAGGGCAGACATGACATCAGAGGCAGAGCCTAGCTAGTAGTGGTGGGTCTTCTCCTGCAACCCAAGGGCTTATTGTTCATAGTTATGTATAAGTAAACACCATTGAACTCAGTTGTGCATACCCCTGACTGAATATGTTTGGCTTGTAAAAGACATAAAACTACAAATCATCGATTGCCACTATAAAATTATCAATTAAAAAAATTAATTAACAAAATTAATTAACAGAGACAATTCTGTCTCTCTGACAGAATTGTCAGAGAGAACAAGAACCAAGCTTTAGAATGATTTTTAAGATGGGATGAGAGAAGTCTCCGTTTTGATATTTATTTAGCTAATAGGATCCGTTGTTCTCATAATGCCTAGTGACACTGGGGAATCCAAAGAGTTATGATTTGGCTTTCAGGACTGTATCTTTTCACTGAACTAGTCTGTATCCCTTTTCATTCTGACCCCTCCTGCACAACCATGTACATAACTCTGTGGCCTAAATATTGGTGTGTATCAGGAAGTGGATTGTTATTCATGAAACTCATACTGAAAGAAAGCTGGTGATCTAAAGATGCCACAATATTTTTTGGTTTCATTTTTGTTATATAGTACCTGGATTAATCCATTCTGAAGGAAATCAACTCCGAGTGCTCACTGGAAGGACAGATCCTGAAGCTGAGGCTCCAATACTTTGGCCATCTCAGGAGAAGAGAAGACTCCCTGGAAAAGACCCTGATGTTGGGAAACTGTGAAGGGTCACTGGTATTGTCCAGTGAGACCATATGGAAGCGTCGAGGTGTAATATAGGAATTCAAGGGGTGAAGGTCAAGGATGGGGCGAAGTCCTCCGTCCTTCTTGGGAATAATGAAATACCGTGAGAAAAAACTTTGTGCAATATTTGGATAGTGGACCAAAGTGATGGCATCTTTGGAGAGCAGTGTGTCAACCTCTTGTTGTAATACAGCGGAGGTAGCCGTGTTCCTCAGTAGCCCTGTGGAAGGTGAAGAGTCAAACTCAATAGAATATCCAGTGGCTATAATAGTGAGAACCCATGAGTCAGGTGTGATAGACTCCCAGGCATGGAGGAATGCTGTTCCTGGTGGGTTAGTAAGATTAAAGATTCTGTTTGGGTCTGCGATCCTGACGGCGGGCCTGTTGTTGAGGCCGTTGTCGAGTGGACTGCTGCCTAGACTGACCTGCAAAGCCCACTGTCTCTTTCCTTGGGCGGTCAGAGTATTGCCGGGCAGTATAAAGTCGACGCCAAGTTGCCCTTGGTCGCGACTGGGCGGCATAAGACCTGGCTGTCTTCCGATGTTTCAGGAGGTTCTCGAGAATCTCATCTGTCTTTGGGTCAAAAAGACCCATGCCGTCAAAGGGCAGGTCCTCGATTCTGGCCTTGGCATCATCAGATATCCCTGCCGATCGTAACCAAGCATGACGTCACAAGGTGACTACCGTTGTAATTTGTTTGGCAGCAGCATCAACAACATGTCTGGCCGCGATTCTCTCTTGTCGTGCCAATGACATGGCTTCTTGCTGGCAAGTGAGACTTGGCGCTTTAAGTTCTTCGGGTGCAGCCTGCAAGGCAGGCAGTATGGTGTTTCATAGGTGACGATGATATGCACCCATCGCTGCCATATAATTCGCTACCCGAAGAATAAAGGATGCCAGGGAATACACTCGTCTTCCCAAAATGTCCAGCTTTCTTCCCTCTTTATCATTAGGCGTGGAAGCAGATCTGCTGCGCGCCTTATTCTGAGTTGCATCCACTACTCAAGAATTTGGTAAGGGATGTTTAGCCAGAAATTCCATCTCTTTGCCATGGACTTTCTAGAGATTCTCAATCCTTCTAGGAATTTGGGGTGATGTAGACGGTTTGTCCCATGATTCTTTTAACAAGTTAAGGAGGGAGGATATGACAGCTAAGCATAGCGGGGGCATCTGATCCTTAGTGATGTCCTCGTAGACCTTGTCGATTTGCTCGGTTGGAGGCTGGACAACCGCAAGCTCCAAAACTTCAGCTATCTTTTTTATCAGCCGGGAGTACGTCGTGTAGTACTCAGAAGGGGATGGTGGATGACTTCCCACAACATCTGAGACTGGAGTAGGGATGTTTAATGGAGAGTCATCCTCCACATCCTCATCGGGTTCACTCGAACCGGTGTCGAGACCGAAATCATGGGCTGGGGACCGGGATAAGGATGCCCAGGAAGTAGGCGGGCCATGGCAGTCAGGCTGGAGCATAACATCCTCGCCGAGATCGTCCTCCGGTTCTTGCGAAACCCCGCTGGTAGACTGTGGTGGGGGAGCTACCAGAGAACAAGATCAAGGGATGGAGGACGGCCCCAACCCTCGGTCTGCAACACCCTTTCGCCGAGGCCGCGACCAACGTTCCTGGGGTGGATGATGAAACCGCCGGTCCTCCGTAAAGTAAGGGTATTGATCGGGATATTAATGATACTGATCGTAATACCTCGGCCAATAATGCGGTCGAAAATATGGGTCGGCATTGTAAGGTATCGGCGGTCTCCGCGGGTCGGCATCATAACTCCTCGGGGCAAAGTATTCCCATGGGTCGCCCCAGGGAGGATGACGAGCATTGGTATACGGAGAACAGTCTTCCGTTAGGGGTGGCTGAGCCCGATCCGACTCCGGCTCGAGATGTTTAGATTTGCATCTCTTTTTACGAGGCTCAGTCACCGCCGAGCCCGTCGGTGATGGAGGGCTGACTTGAGCCTCAATCTCGATCTCGACCAAGCTATTGGGTGACTCGGGAGAGAGAATCAGGCAGGGAGACGACACCTGCTCAGGGCTCGAGGGAGGAATATCATCATCTCCCGATGGCACGGTCATTGATACCGTATCATGTTGGTCATGGGAGGGCATGACCGACGGTATAGGCTCAACCGGTGTACGGGAGCTCTTGGAAGAAGACCTCTTCTTTTTCTTTGGAATCGATGCCGAAGGTGTCTTCAATGTCGACACCAAGCCGGTCGACCTCGAGCCCGAGGAAGACGGTTTTGTCGGTTTCGACGCGGCTCTAGGTGACCGTAGAGCCGAAGAGGAGGTATCAGAAGGGGGAGCCTGAGGAGGTTCCATGGTAGAAGTTTTTGCGTGGCAAAGCGACTTCTCCCACAAAAAAGAACACAGTCTTTGGAGCCTCTGCTTTAAAGCAGGTTTAGTAAACCCCTTGCAAACTGAGCAGGAAGCTGGTTGGTGCTCCTCACCAAGACAAAATAAACACTTTGAATGGCCATCCATTAGCGGTACCTTATTATTACAAACCGTGCAGCGTTTGAAAGGCCCCGACGTGGCCATAAACACGGAGGAAAATTACACAGTTTTATGCTTAAATTTTGTGGACTCACGAAACGAAGAATAGTGATGCAAGCTGAGGTCAAAACACAGGGAGATGAAGATTAAAGGTTGGAAGGAAGAGAAAAACTCGCGAAGCTCCGATCCCAGTAGCTGCAGTAGCGGCGGCAGAAACGGAACTGAGGCACTCAGTGCTGGGGGCGGAGTTATAGCCAGCATGTGGGAGGTCCCGGCACCATGTGCCTGAGCTCTAGAAGATTCCGAAGCTGCTCTGCGCAGGCGCAGATTAACCCATTAGTATGCATTCACAGAGACCACGAAGGAGAAGAATACTTAAGATAAAATAGTCAGAAGAGTCAAGACAGAGAATTATTCTTCCCTTTTGTCTTCAGAAAATTGTGCTTAGAATCTTGCAGGGCTGATCACAAATATCTGTTACCAGAAACAAAGTATGGAATACATAAGCAAGAACATGAAGAGAAGGACTTCCTGCCCTGAACTATAATCATGAGACCTCTCATATGCATTATGTTTTCAGTTTGTAAATTAAATATACTTAACTTTTATAGACTTTGACTGCACATGGAACCACTTCATTATAGTTAAGGTGGAAAGGGTTCCTTGCTCTCTGTGCCACCCTGATAAACTGAAACACATTTCTAATAAACACACAAAAAGATTAAAAATAAGAGCTGGACTTTTATGTAAGATGCACTCCAGACTCATTATAAAAGTTTATCACTTAACTAAACCAAGCACAATATCTCTCAAACATATAAAACATGTTATGTAGTAGAAACAGTCACTCTGCCTTGACATGTATACTTCATGGCATCGGTCAGCAATGTACAGTAAGATTTTTATTGTACGGAAATTAGCACATAAAAAGTACCTTTCACAGACGTTCAGAATGGAACACAAAGCAAAAGCCTTATGAGATTTCATACCCATTTAATAGACACAACAAAGAAATAAAACCACATCTTGGACTTTGCCCAAAAAAAAAAAAAAATTAGGGGGGCTATGCTATGTAGATAGATAGGCGTGGGCATGATTCTCAATGGCTAGTTTCTTGGTGAGTTTCAGGGAGTAAAGCTGCACGTTCACTTGTAGTAGACATCCATGGGAGAAGAGCAAAACTTTACATTTGGAGTTACTGTTTGTAGTGAGAGCTTCATCTCTAAAAGAGGAGAGCTTAGCTTTTACCAAGAGACAACCTGCAAAGGAATGCAGTTGTTCTTGTCTGTTGGTTTGCTTTTTGTACATACATAAATGCTTGATGCTCTTTCACAATTTTTTTGCAGCTAGTAGAGTATGATAGCATAGGGCAGTGGTGAGTGGATTCAGCCCTCTGAAATATCATGCTGTCTGCAGAGGAACTTTTGACCCTGGAAAGCAACCACATAGAAACTGTTGGCTAAGCCGACAGGGGAGTTACTATTTATTCTAGGAAATGCATGGTGATAGGAAAAAATATTAGAAAATCCTTGTTTCTAGATAACTAGGGGGAAGATGCAAGAGCCATGATCACTCAGCTTCTCAAGTAGAATGAAAAGCAGTCTAAGGAAAGAGTCATGAGCGTATGGAATGGAAATGAGCTTAGTAACCTTACATGTATTATCTTAAGGCTGGTAGAAAAATCAGCATAAAACAGAGTACATGAAGGACAATCTAGGAAACCTAAAGTTGGTCTCTCTCCTCCTCCCTCCTCCCCTTTGCAACCACATACATCCTCTGTGCAACTAAGCTGTATCCTCTTAAATCCGCCAAATATCAGCAAGATAAAGAAAGTGGTAGTTCAAATGGGTTTTCTCAGAAGACTGGTATGGCAATAGGAACATTGTACTGCAATATGGTCAGTCACACAAGATAGCAAGCAATGATAAAAGAAGGTACATGTCTCTGGGTTTGTGAGAAAAAGCTCCCTGCTTCATCTTCCCCCAATTTCCAGCAGCAATTTCTTCCTTAGAAGTGCTCTCTGATTTTTTTTGAAGATGCTGCTGGTAAGAATATATGGGGTGAGGGTAAATCTGTGTGTTTTCTGGGGGATATGTTTTGAGAAAGAAAAAGGACATAAAATGAGTAATATATAGTTGCATATGAGTGTGTGCTGACTGTGAGAAACTGAGAAGAGAGAGCTTGCATTTTCTTTGTTCACTTATTTGATTTGTACTCTTTCTCTGCAGACTGGGACTCAGGGTGGCTTACAACAACATAAGCTAAACATTACATATAAAACCACAAACACTGACAGCATTAAGGCCCACTTAAGCTAGTTATAATGCTAAAAACACAATTGCATTAAAAGCAGTTCAGACGCATACTAATAAAGCAGATACAGCACCCACTTGGTAAAAAGATGCTTCCTAAGCAACCAGTGCATTGCCAAAACCTTGGTTCCTTGATTAGTTACACTTACATCCCACTTGTCTTCCCGTCAGATCAAGGTGGCGTCTATGGCTCTTCCTTCTTCCACCACATTCGTCCTCAGAACAATTCTGTAACATACAGTAGGTCAGGCTACCAGCCTGAATGGCTGGCCCAAGATAACCTTGGCTTACTGGGGTCTAGAACCTGGATCCCCCAAATCCTAATCCAACATTGTAACTAGCACATCACACTGGCACTCTTGTGTGGTTCTACAGAGCAAAACCGTAAGAGGAAACTGTAAGAGGAAACTTCTCTTCATGGGAAGATACAGCATTGGGGAAAAGTAATACCTGTTGATTTCTCACTATGCTAAGCCTTATCTCTACAAAGTTCTTTTATCTGTTGTTTCAGTTTCATATTTCTGAAGCAGTGCTTTTTCTAAGGGTTAAATAGACATTAAAAGGCATAATCAGGACATCATACAAGAGGAAAACTGAATGGGGAGGGAATTAGAAAGAAAAAATTTGGAAGCAATCGTATTTTCAGTGGCTGTTGGAGGGGTTCCGTTCATTTCCCCTTTATCATGATAACAGTGAGAATCTTTGTCTCCTGGCTAGTGGGAGAGGAAAATGTATGTCTCCCTGCATCTCCAAAACAGAGGGCATAACCAGACACTGTGACTGTTCTGCATTAATATATGCAAGTTCAGAGGAGGGCGACAAGGATGATCAGGGGGCTGGAAACCAAGCCTTATGAGGAAAGGCTGAAAGAATTGGGCATGTTTAGCCTTGAGAAAAGAAGGCTGAGGGGTGATATGATAGCACTTTTCAAATATTTGAAAGGCTGTCATACAGAGGAGGGGCAAGATCTGTTCTTGATCATCCCAGAGTGCAGGGCACGGAACAATGGGCTCAAGTTAAAGGAAGCCAGATTTAGGTTGAATATCAGGAAAAACTTCCTGTTAGAGCAGTACGACAGTGGAACCAGTTACCTCGGGAGTTGGTGAGTGCTCCAACACTGGAGGGATTCAAGACAAACTTAGATAATCACCTGGCAGATATGCTTTGATTGTATTCCTGCACTGAGCAGGGGGTTGGACTTGATGGCCTTGTAGGCCCCTTCTAACTTCACTTTTCTATGATTCTATGATTCTATGCTTGTTGTACTGCATAGTTACAGATCTTACCAATGATATATTTCACATGCCCTAGTTTTGTTTGGTGCAGGATATGGGTGATGTTACCGTGTTTCCCCGAAAATAAGACAGGGTCTTATATTAATTTTTGCTCCAAAAAATGCATTAGGGCTTATTTTCAGGGGATGTTTTATTTTACAGTTATGTCTTCTTCTGGTTGCTGCACAATGGTGGAGGGTGGGGTTTCACTTAACTGGGGCTTATTTTTGGGGTAGGGCTTATATTACGAGCATCCTGAAAAATCATACTAGGGCTTATTTTCAGGTTAGGTCTTATTTTCGGGGAAACAGGATAGCAACATTTTTCTACTAGCCTTCCCCCAGCCTTACCTGGCATCCTCCTCTGCCAATTGACATTTCCCCCCTACCCTTTTTACCCTCTTTTGTATCTTGTTCCTACGCACTCATTGAGTGCCTTGCTCAATAAATGAATAAAGACTACAGGTTTTTGAGAAATGGATTTACAATTATTTTTTTGCTGTAAATCTATTCCAGGTTTCTCTTACAGACAACTGTTGATTCAACAAAAGGAATTTAACAACCAATGTAGTTCTGAGGTAGTCTAGCAGTGTATCACTATATTTGCAAGACTTGGCCAGAGCAATCATTTCACTTAAAATTATAATTTTTCAAGACATGGATCTAACAATTTTTTACTGTACATGTAGTTTGTGCTTCCATTACATATAGCTCTTGATCTGACATCCTTTTAAAAAAGTGAAGGGCTGAAGTGGTTCAGTACTGTATCAGTACAGTGCAAAACTCCTTAAGTTAGGAAGGGATGAATCATTATTTTCAATTAGTTTTCAGAGACATGGTATTCCCAAACTTCTCATTGTACATGTATTTCATGCTTCCATTGCATATATTTATTGACTGAAACTCCTTTAAAAAAAAGCTAAAATAGCTTTGAAATGGTTTATCAGTATAAACTATCAACTGATGTAATGCAACATTTAAACTATCAACTGATGTAACGCAAGAATTATAGTAGAAAAAAACTGTAAAGTTATTTGCATGGGAGTGCAAACTAGTGGAGGAAAGAGGGAAAGTGTTCTCTCTCATATTATGCCTCAATGTATACATTATGATCTGTGTTCTCAAGATCACCCAGCAATGTTCTGCAAGGACCAAACAGATGGTTCCCACAATAGTCCCAAGCACAAAAAGGTGAGGAAACAGAGCAATAACAGCAACAAAAATGAGCAACGGGAGCTAAACGAAATGTACCGGATAATCAGACAGGAAGATATGATCTACTTGAGAGTAACAATGATGTTGTCTGATCATCTGAGAAAATAACAAAGTAATCATTGAGGAACATGGGAAAATGGCAGGAGAAATGCCTGCCTGGTCATGCCCAGATTAAATACTGCTGGGTGAGATGTTCCTCAACAAAGCAATACAGATATTTTGAGTGTGTCTGTCTGAGGTTACAACTACATAGTCAAATACAATGAGATTTGTTCTGCTTATAAAAATGGATGAATTCAAAGTATTTTTTTAATGGCCACATGACGCAAAGGCTGATTTGAATTGGTTCAGCCCTTTTTTTTAAAAGGCTGTCATACTCTGGTTTCTCTTCAGATGGTATAAAAGGATGTCACATTGGAATTAACCATTTTAGGATACATGCCAGCTGTGATAAACACAGGCTTCTGATTCTTCCCTGGAGGTCTATAAACCTTTGTAGGACTCTTTAAGGGGAGGTCCAGGCAACAATTTCCCTGACTTGATAACTTCCAAGTGGTATGTAATACACCTATAGGTTTAAGTGAAAGTCCTCAGGAGAATAAGCCTCTAAACCCAGTTATTCTTAACCAAGTCATTCATAATGCTGCTGAAGAAAAATTAAAAGGTAGTTGGCATCCCACAACTCTATTTCAACTTGCCCTGCTGAAGATGCTTGTTGAAATGCTGACCTCTAGTGGCACTGAAGGAAATTTGATAAGTAGTTTAGAAACCTGCCTCTCTTTTCTGTTGACAAAGAAGCTGCGTTGTTCTTTTTTGAGACAGATCATATAAATGTTCTTTAAAAATAGTAATAATTTAAGAAATATTATCTGTGAAGAAAGTGAGAAATGAGGGAGCATGAATGCTGGGATTCACCTTGACTGAGACATGAATAGACTTGAGAACATTATTTCTAGTCGTTTCTTTAGGAATGTCCTTCATCTGTTGAGATCAAACACTTGCTTTCTTGTTTCATGAGAAGTGATTTTCAAGGCCTGTTTCATTTCGCTATTCCTGGTACTATCCTAATTTTGGAGTGTTTAGTTACCTTGATGGCAGGAAGCTTTGAGTTGTTGCTATTTTGCCTTGCTGTACAGAAATGAACTTTGCTTATGCTCAGAAGCTATGCTGCCCTCAAATGCTGTTAAGTGAATATTCAGTTCTTCAAAAAAAACTCCAGTTTATAAATGTGGGGTATTGTGCTATTGTATCCATGATTCAAAATTCCAGGAAATGGCCCAATATTGCTGCACAATATCATGCCCACTTTGCTAGCAGGAAAAAGAATGCCAAGCTTTACATAGTAAAGGGCAGCCTGAATGTTGGCAACACCAATGGCACGAGCCAAGATGGTCTACAGTAGTGGTTCCCAACCTTGGGTTCCCAGATGTTCTTAGATTACAACTGCCAGAAATCCTGGCAAGCATAGCTAGTGGTGAAGGCTTCTGGGAATTTTACTCCAAGAACATCTGGTTACCCAAGGTTGAGAACCACTGGTCTACAAGATACCCTCTTGTGCTCACTACCATTCACAAAGGGACACAAATCAAGGGAAGATCCCAGATGCGGACTCCTTTTTTCATCAGTTAACCACTTCTTATCCAAACACAAAGCAGTTGACATGGTCTCTTTTCAAGTGTGAATTGTAGTGAGCACAAGAGGGTATGCTGTAGATCATCTTGACTGGAATGCTTGGGGTTCTAGGTACTGAGGTATCCCTATATGTTTGTAATCAGGGCCTGAGTTGGCATGCCTGAGTTTTACACATGCTCAGGAAGTGAAAGGTAGTGTGACAGAATGGCTTAAGCAAACCCCAGGTACTGTCACATATCGTTATCTTGTATTCAAGTTGCAAGTGCAATAAAAAGGAATAATGAGTGTCTACTCTTGATTCTCAGTGTGGCGTAATGGATAGAGTGATGGAGTAGGACTCTGGAGAACAGGGTTCGAATCTCTGCTCAGCCATGGAAACT
Organism: Intellagama lesueurii; assembly: GCA_037013535.1. Taxonomy (NCBI): domain Eukaryota; kingdom Metazoa; phylum Chordata; class Lepidosauria; order Squamata; family Agamidae; genus Intellagama; species Intellagama lesueurii. The sequence continues at coordinate 107,556,457 of JBAJHW010000003.1, forward strand.
GACTTGGGGAGTTGAACTGGTCATACCGCTCCTTAAATATCTCACATTAAAAACCCTATCAGGGTCGCTATTAGTTGGTTCCGACTTGACAGCACAAAGCGCACACACCCTTTATCTTACAACAGAAGGGTAGTGGGGATGGCACATTATTTCACAGAATCAAAAATGTGTAGAGAAGGAAAAGTCTCAAAGGATCATCAAGTCCAGCCTACTTCAAAAGTAGGAAATCCACAGCTAAAGCATCCCTGAGAGGTGACTGTAAAAACTCTGTTTAAAAATATGCTATGAAGAACACACTACACAACAGTCCATTCCACTGTTAAACAGCTCTTATTGTCAAAATGTTCTTACTAACTTTTAGGCAAAACCTTTCATTTTGTCATTTAAATCCATTACGCTCTTACCTTCTGGAACTAGAGAAACAAGTGTTCCATTTTCTGCATCACATAACAACCCTTTGGATATCATATCACCTCTTCTCCAGGCTAAACATACCCAGCTCCCTTGGACATTCCTCATAGGACTTGGTTTCTGAACCTTTTATCATCAAGAAGATCAACCTCTCTGGACACATTCCAGCTTGTCAATATTCTTCTCATACTGTGTTGCCCAGAACTAGATACAGTATTCCAGGTGAGGTCTGATCAAAGAAGAATAGAGTGGTATTGTTACTTCCCCTTATCTGCATACCATACTTCTGTTGACACAACCAAGTATTGGTTTGTTTTTCTTTGCCACCACATTGCACTGTTGACTCCTATTTAGCTTGTAATCTACTAAGACCCCCTAGATCCTTCTCACATGTACTACTGCCAAGCTAATTGCCACCCATCTTATACTTGTGCATCTGTTTCCCGCTATCTAAATACCAAACTTTTTTCCCCTGTTGAAACTTTTTTTTTTTGTTCTGGCCCAGTTCTCCAAACTACTTAGGATGTCTTGAATCCTGATTCTGTATTTTGAAGTATTAGCTGCACCTCTCAGCTTGGTGTCATCTGCAGATTTGATGGGCCTCTCCTCCACACCCTCACCCAAGTCATTTGTAAAGATGTTGAACAACACTGGGCCCAGGACAAACCCTGTGACATTTCTCTTTGGGATAACCTGGAGCCATTGGTGAGCACTCTCTGGGTATAGTCCACCAGCCAAATACAAATCCACCTAACAATAGTATCATCTAGTCCAGGGGTCCCCAACTCCCGAGCTGCAGACCAGTCCCAGTCTGGAAGGATTGAGACAGATGAGCGGTGAGCAGGAGGTGAGTGGGGAGCGAAGCTCCGCCTCCTGTCAGCATGCCCCTATTAGGTTCTAATGCGGCTGCTGATCTGACAGGAGGTGGAGCTTCGCTCCCTGCTCCCCTCCTGCTGCTGCTAGATCAGCTGTGCCTGTGGCATTAGGATCTAATAGGAGCCTGCGCTCCTGATAGGTTCTAAGCTGCTGCTGATCTAACAGGAGGGGGCGCTTCAATTGCAGCTCACCTCCTGCTCACCATTTCTTTTATGAGCTCGATTCAAAGCTATCCTCCAACAACCTACTGCATAACAACTGATGATATTTTAATTGTTTATTGGTACACTGATGTACGCCGCCCAGAGTAGTCAAAACGACTAGATGGGCGGGATAAAAATGTAAGAAATAAATAAATAAATAAATAAGTACCCCCCCCCCCGCCCCGCCCTGGTCCTTGGGAGAATGGTCTTCAACTAAACCGGTCCCTGGTGTCAAAACGGGACCTGATCTAGTCCACTTTTTAACAGCTAGAATATCATGAGGGACCTTGCCAAAAGCTTTGCTGAAATCAAGATATACTATATCTGCACCAGCAGCCTCATCTGTCAAGCTTGTGACTCTGTTTAAAAAAAAAGGAAGAAAGAAAGAAAGAAAGAAAGAAAGAAAGAAAGAAAGAAAGAGAAAGAAAGAAAGAAAGAAAGAAACTCACACTGGGTAGAAATCAGTATTCTTTCCCTAAAAGTGCTTACAGATTGACTTTTTAGTGATCTGTTCTAGAACCTTTCCTGGTATTGTTAAATTGACTGATTTATAGTTGCCTGGATCTTCTTTTTTCCCCTTCTGGAAGATAAGGATGATTTTTCCTTACTTCCAGTCTTCAGGGATCTCCTTGTTCTCCCAAGAATTCCCAAAGATTAGAGATACAGGCTCCAAGATTACATCTGCAAGTTCCTTTAATACAGTGGGATGCAGTTCTTCTGGCCCAGGAGACTAAAATTCATTTAAAGCAGGTAGATGTTCTCATTCCATCTCTTTGTCTCTCTTGAGCAACAGCTCCTTCTCTTCTGCGTTTACTCCATCTGCACAGGGTGACATGCCGTCATATAACATACTTCATGATACAATGTTCAACTATATGGTATCAGTGAAAGCTCTGCTGTTTCCAGCGTAGTGTATATAAAATACAAAGTGCAAGTTCCCTGCCTCTAGTATGGAGAACGCTGGAAAAACACTCCCTATAGTGTCCCTTTGTGGAGCAGAAATATAGGAATGAAATAATTTATTAACCTGAGAGTAAGTGAATAAAGTGGACTTAGTTTTGAGTAGACATCAATAGGATTTCTCTCTTAATCTTACTCTATGTCCTGCCCCAATTCTATGTAGTATTTCTACCGGATTGTTCAGGCTGTGTGGTGATGATATAGTGATGCAAAGGCTTTTAAACATGCAAGACTGCTGCATTGATTTCTGTTGGAGCTGATGTGTCCCCACTATTTTCATATGTGAACTGAGCTGCTTAGTCTCAAGCATGTCAAGAGTTTCCAGTAGGTGAACAGTTCAATGTGTGCTACTGAAGTCCCATATGTTTTGATGTAATCATTTCAAATTTTTGAACATTGGGTTTAAAAATTAATTAGTTAAGGTTAGCAATTAACAATTTAACATTATTTTTCTGGGCTTCTTAGAATTATAGTCTAAGACAATCAGGAGCCCCATGGTTGGAAACTACTGTTCTATAAAGAGATAATTAACTATTAGCAATATACTTATTCAGCATAGCGCCATAAGAAATTTTGATTAAATAAATGTATAGGTGTCATTAAAAGGTAACCCAGAAAGCTGCTGGACTATCTGATCTCGGGCAGCTATTGAGGAAGTTGTGACTCCATTCCTATTGCACCCTATTCAAATCAACCACACTGTCCCACAAAGAGTAATTTAAAAAAAAAAAACTGGCTTCTAGCTTCCATGGATAGTGGCTGAAGAACAAGTGGTGAGCACAAGATCACAACCCAGGAGTCTCTGTGCAAGATGAAGCTGTAATGATTAGAAGTCCCTGTGTACAAGAGAGCCACAACCAGCTGCTGAAGTCCCAGTTGAATTGCTCATTCCATGGGTGCCTGCAAATTTGCCTGTTTAAATTAAACACAAAATGAAGTTATTGCTGAATTACAACAACAAAAAACACACCGAATCTCTGTTAGTTCAACAAGAGGTTTTTTTTCTTATTGCTAAGGCTGTATTGAACTGGCTAACACAGCGAGGTTGCTTTATTTTGAATCAAGTTCTTTCTTGCTATTTAACAGTTGGTACAAATGAAAAACAGCTTCTTCCTGCACAAACTGGGGTTTTACTATTTTTCTCATTTTCCATTTTCTCCCCCTTTCATCTTGCACAGAGGCTGCTGAGCTGTTGTTTTGCTCTAGTAACATTTAAAACATTACCCATGGGAGGCTTATGGTAGTATTTTTTTTTCTATTTGTGGGCCAGTGCCATTGCACTAGATTTTTTTTTCTTTTCTATTTGTGGGACTACCGTTGCACTAGATTTTGGAGCAAAGGAAATGGTTTCACTAGCTACCTGTCTTTAGATAGGGCAACAAGTCTCTGAGGCACCTTTTAATGAGCCCTATATTCTCAGTCAAAGTCTCATACGCTGTTGTGCTAAAGGAGTGTACCGGAAGTATCCAACCAACTCTTTTTAGATCAATGGTTCTCTGCCTAGGGCTTCCTGATGGTCTCAGACTATAACTTCTAGAAACCCAGAGAAACACCATAGATTCTTGGCTGTGTTAAATAAAATTTCTGGGTATTATAATCCAAGTGCCTTTATAGAGCCAAGCGTGGGCTATGCACTATAAATTCAGTTTTGAAACGGAACTATAGACCCTTTTCCATTTGGGGAGTGGCACACAACTAATGTTTTTAAATACAGAAGGGCATGCACTCAATGACTGAAACTCCTCTTAATGTTTTGTTTTAATATTATTGTTAAGGGCACTTTTCTGCAACTGGTTCAAAAAGTAACAACTTAAATCAATTTCTTCCCATGCTCTGAATCATACATTGCAGACATTTGTGAGTTGGTCTGTGTGGCACAGACACAGTCACTGTTTGCTGATAACAATTCACATTGCTTTGAATCATCACCAGGAGCAGAAGGAGAAGAACTGTCTGTAGAAAAATTAAGTAAGATTTTACAGTTTCTGCATGTTTTTGTCCTTGCAGGGACCATTCACTGCTTAAAAGATCTGTTTAGATACATCTACACTAACACACAGTAGGGGAGCAATGCTTGGAGTTAACATGCTAGAGGAAGAGAACGAGCAGCAAGAATTATGGTGATCAGAGGAAAGATTGCAATACTCTGATTAGCTTATTGAACATACCCATCATTGGCAGCAGATTTTACGAAGCAAGCAAACTATCTTCTAGAGTTTCATTTGCATATTTTAGGCTGAAAAATTTTATATGCTTACCTAGGAGTGAGTCCCAAGTAGTAATTCTGTTGGCTTACTTCTCAGTAGCTGTACATAGAATCAGACTGTTAGATTGGTAAAGGATGGGAGATTTTAAAAAACAGTCTAGGATGGTGCGAAGAGGTATACCTCTGCAGGGATGGGAACCACAAAGAATACCTGTGTTGTATTCTTGAAGACTTTCATGGCTGGGATCCAATGGCTGTTGTAGGTTTTTTGGGCTGTTTGGCCGTGTTCTGGAGGTTTTTCTTCCAAACGTTTCGCCAGTCTCTGTGGCCGGCATCTTCAGAGGACAGGAGTTAGAGCTCTGTCTGTGAACTCCTGTCCTCTGAAGATGCCGGCCACAGAGACTGGCGAAATGTTAGGAAGAAAAACTTCCAGAACACGGACAAACAGCCTGAAAAACCTACAACAACCATCAATACCTGTGTTGTTCACCTTGTTGAACAAGATCAGAAACAGTGGATAACCAACTAACAAACCCTTATCTAAATTGTCCCTCTACCTGACGGTTCTCCTCACTGTCTCAGCCACAAAGAAATTAGCAGCCATCTATAGACTCTCTTGTTTAAGTGTTGTAAATCTAGAAGTAGCCCTATTAGTCTCTGCAAGCATTATAAATAAAAACAAAACAAAAATAAAAGAACAAATAAGAAAGACAAAAACATAGTGGCACCTTAAAGACTGTTATATTTTAATGTGAGCTTTTATGGACAAGTCCACTTCCTCAGACATGGGGTGGGGAATGGTTATTTTCACCACATCCCACACCTGTACAGTCCAATAAACAGTTAAGGCTTGCAGACCTTCAGCCTCCCTTCCCAAATGTATTTTGTCAACTGGCAAAGTACTGAGGAAAGCAGAAGCAAGATCATTGCTGAAAAAGCTCTCCTACGTATTAATAATTACCAGCCAGTCTCCAATATTCTACTCTTCCAACAGGTATTGGAACATGTGGTGGCTTCTCAGCTCCAAGGGTTCCTGGATGAGATCAATTGCCTAGATCCATTTCAGTATAGCTTCACATCTGGTTATGGGATGGAGACAGCTTTAGTCAACTCAGTGGATGACCTTCAGTGGGAATTGGAATAGGGATTCAGTTGGACATCTTGATAGCTTACAATACCATCAAACATGGCATCCTTCTGGGACTGGAATTGAAGGCACTTTTGTACAATCGCTCCAATCTTTCTTGGAGGGCCAATCTGAGAGACTCTGGTTGGACTCCCTGGCCGTCAACTTGTGTTCTGTTCTGTTCTCCATGCTATTGAACATACATATGAATCATAGAATCATAGAATAGTGAAGTTGGAAATGGACTATAAGGCCATCATGTCCAACTCCCTGCTCGATGCAGGAATACAAATCAAAGGATATCTGCCAGGTGGTTGTCTAAGTTTATCTTGAATGTCTCCAGTGTTGGAGCACTCACCACCTCTCGAGGTAATTGGCTCCACTGTTTTACTGCTCTAACAGTTAGGAGGTTTTTCCTGACATTCAGTCGAAATCTGGCTTCCTGTAACTTGAGCCCATTGTTGTGTGTCTTGCACTCTGGGATGATCGAAAACTGCTAGAAGAGGTTGTCTGACATTTTTTTGGTTCAGCTCCACCAATCTACAGATGACAACAAACTCTGGTTCTCTTTTCCACTCAAATTCAAGGAAGCTGTCATGATTCTAAAGTAGCATTTGGTGTCAGTAACAGACTGGATGAAAGTGAAAAAATGGAAACTTAATCCAGACAAGACAGACGTGTGCTTGGACAATGGCGGATCAGGGAATCCGGAATGAACTTGTGCAGGACTGGTGTTATCCTCCTCCAAAAACTCAGAAACACACCTTTGGGTGTACTGCTGAGTTCAGTCCTGAGCTTGGATACCCAGACCCTAGCAGAGGCCAGTTAAAACTAGTGCAGCAGCTGCATCCATTCCTGCAGAAGTCTGATCTGGCCATGATGATACATGTTTTTGTTATCTTCTCTTTGGATTGTTATAATGCACTGTTGAGGCTGCCTTTGGAAAGTGTTTGGAATCTCCAGTGAGCCCAAAATCCTGCAGCTAGGCTGTGGATAGGAGCCAGTTATAATCAGAATAGAAATTCTTCGCTCCAGCTGCTAACAGTCCATTTATAAGCTAAATTCAAAGTGCTGGTCATGACCTATAAAGCCTTGCAAAGCTTGGGCCTCTATATGAGCCCCCTGAGGATCTTCTTCTCAAGATAGGCCTTTATATCTGTTCCTTTACCTTCAGAAGCACATATGGTTAGGACATGGGAGAAGGTCTTCTCAGTGGCTGATCCCAGGCTTTGGTAAACCCTTCCAAGGGGACCTAGGCTGGTCTCACTTTGATGTCCTTCTGCCAGTAAGCTAGAATGTTTTCTTTAAACAGCCCTTAGCCCCTGATCAATACCTTTTAGTGGTGGGTAGTGTTTTGAAGATGTTGATTTGGTTTTTAAAAGGTGTAAACTGGTTTTAAATTATTTTAAACTATTAATTATGCATTTTCAGTTTGCTTGTTTGCTTGCTTGTTTATTTATTTATACCCCATCCTTCTCCTTTAAAAGGATCCAAGGCGGCTTATGTTTATTCATTCAATATTGTTCTAACATTGAAATTTATTGTGTGTTTTAAACGAAACCCCTTTTTAAATGTACCTTGTAAGCCACCTGGGGCTCTGCAAGGGAAAAAGGCAGTATGTAAATGAAGTTGATAAATAAATAACAGGGGAGGGAACTGGTAGATGTTTCCTGTTTGAGTCAAAGTTGGAACTGAAAATATTAAAAGCCATGATGGCAGCAGGTGCAACTGGAATCTTGTATACCAAAATAGTATTTACTGTGGAAGCCATGGGACTAAGCGGCTTGAAGGGAAAAAAAATGCTCCCATGCTTTTCTTGCTAGTGAGAGAGTGTGCAGTGACTGCTACCTTCGGTGCCCTGTTATGTGGAACAATCACAATGGCATGACTATATGCCAGTCTAGCTCCAATGAAAGTAATATGCCCAGGTGAGATTTGTTGGGGTTAATGTAGACTTATATCAAGAAACAAAGTAAGGATGATGTCAAGATGGTTGAAGAGATGATATTTTGAAGAGGCAACGACTAACCAATAACTGATGTAGCATAACAGCACAATACCCTTTTTCTACAGATGTGCAGCAATGACTGCTATGGTCTTGGTAGGTACCCTTGGTATTACTGAAACACACACAAAAGTGTAGGAGTTTGTATTGATAGAGGTTACTACGGAATGCAAAGTTAAGGTATTTGCAATAGGAAAATAAGCATTTTTCAGGCTGATCGTGGCAAACCAATCATCCATTTTTAGGAGAAAAAAGACTGGAGACAATAGTCTTTGGAAAGTACTTTGTCTAAATAAACTTTTCACACACTGGAGATTGAGCATTCGTCAAAGCCTGATATTTCTTTTCACTAACATAAAGTACCATGAAATCTAGTAGCAATGATTTTGATTTGGTGGTACTGGCTCTATGGCTCTTTTGTTTAATAAAGGTGTAAACTCTTCCAGCAGGGTTATTGATGGAAGGGGAATAAAACAAAACTCTCTGGTTGGAGGGGAGTGGTCAGATTCTGTACAATAACTCAACTGGGCTGCAGAAAGGAATTACCAGTCTGGTGTCATGTGTTGCCAGGCGTCGACATGTTATGTGAGTTTGGAACCAAAGATACAGGTCAGAAAGTTGAAGGTGTTGATGAGAAGAGGTGAGTGAAAAAATGACAGTTCATGTCAAAAGAATTTCACTTATAGGATGACTGCTTTGATTTCTATGGAATAGAAATAGTATTCTTGTGTGATGTAGAATGATGCTGAAAACGTTTGAAATGGATGGCTTGTAACGACAGGTTACCTACCTGTAATTGTAGTTCTTCGAGTGGACCTCTGTGATTCACACTGTGGTTGATCTGTGCATGCGTGGAGCCTCGTCACAATATTCTAGAGCTTCTGCGGTAGCAAAAAGATACATTAGTGCAGACCCCTAGCCCCTGGTATATGTACCTTGGCACCAAGGCTCTCCCTTCAGTTAGGTCAACCGCTGCATAAAGAAAAGGGTGTGACAGTGGGGAGGCTGGGTCGGGATGTGTGAATCACAGAGGTCCACTCGAAGAACTACTATTACAGGTAGGTAACCTGTCGTTCTTTGTGGCCTCTGTGAATCACACTGTGGGTGACTAACAAGCTGCCTTACTTGGAGGAGGGTGTCACACCAAGGTAGATGATAATACAGCATGCCCAAAAGCAGCATCGAATTTCTGCCGAATGTCCAATCGATAGTGATTGATAAACGTGGACGGCTGTGACCATGTGGCAGAGGCGCAGACGTCAGCGAGGGGGTCCCTCGAAGAAACGCCGTAGATGTCGCCAACGCCCTAGTGGAATGAGGGTGGATACTCTGTGGTGCTGGAACTCAAGCGAGCAGATAAGCAAGCTGGATGGTAGATGCAACCCACTTGGATATTCTCTGCGACGTAACTTGGAGACCCTTAGCAGGAAGTTGGTAGCTGACAAAAAGTCTAGCTGAGCATCTGAAGGATTGAGTGTGGGCTATGTAGAAAGCCAGAGCCCGTCGTACATCCAATGTATGGAGAATCCTTTCTTGAGGACTAGATGGAGAAGGAAAGAAAGATGGGAGAACCAAGGGTTGGGATAGGTGAAACTGTGAGACAACCTTGGGCAGGAAAGAAATATCTACAAAGAGTTTGACTTTATCCGGTAAAACTGGAGATAAGGGTAGTCAGATCTTAAGGCTGCCAGTTCACTAGCATGTTGTGCTGACGTGATAGCTACAAGGAACGCCGTCTTAAAGGTAAGTCATCTGAGGTCAGTAGACGCACGGGGCTCAAATGGGGCCCTTGTAAGGTGTCGGAGGACTAATGTCAATTACCACTGAGGTGGTGGAGGACGTATGTCAGGATACATGTGTGACAGTCCTTTGAGGAAATGTTTCAGAGTAGGGTGTCTGAAAAATTTAGCTGCCGGAGAGGTTGGTGGTTGATAAGCCAAAATTGCCGAAAGGTAAACTTTGAGCAATGAAAAAAACGGCCTTTAGTTTTTAGTTGCAACAGATAACGAAGAACAGTGGTAAGGGAAGGGTTGATGGAGGGTAGTGATGACGCTGTAGTGAAAGATTGGAATTTTTTCCATTTATACATGTAGGCCTTTCTAGTCGAGGGTTTCTTTGCATGATGAAGGACATTCATCAGGGAGGCAGAATCCTCCACGCTGCGAGATGAAGGGCAGGGAGATCTGGGTGGAGAATTTGATTTTTGTCTTGTGTAAGCAGGTGAGGCAGGTGGGGCAGGTGATAAATGCCGGATGACAGCCGGTGGAGAATCGGGAACCATGGCTGTCGTGGCCACCACGGAGCTATCAGGATAGCATTGGGCCTGTCCTGTTGAAGGCGGACTACAACCTTGCTGCTGATGTCTAGCTGTTCTTTCAAATGAATTATGTTCGTTTTGCTATGTTTCATCAGTATTTATGCCAATCGTCCTCTTTGTTTCCTTTCTAACTGGGCATACACTTCACATCTGGGTGAGGACTGTTGCCTGTTGTGTTATATGTTTATTTTCAGATGCCAATAAAGGTTCTTGACTTGACTTTGTGGAGGAGTGGGAACGATGGAAAGAGGTAAGTGAGTGATTTGGGCCAACGGCCGACAAATGCGTCACCATGGGAGTTCTTGCCGACTCCTGCACAGGAGCAGTAACGTTTACACTTCCGGTTTGTTCGGGAGGCAAAGAGGTTGATGGTGGGTGTGCCCCAGCGTGTGCACAGGGAGAGAAAAACAGTCTGATCTAGTTCCCACTTGTGGGCTTGAGATTCTTTGCGACTCAGCAAATCTGCCAGATTGTTGTCCTGACCGGCTATATGTATCACCGTGAGACAAATGTGATGGGAGAGGCACCATTCCCACAGGTCGACAGCAAGATATAGGAGACTTGGGGAGTGAGTGTCCCCTTGTTTGAGAATATAGTACATTGTGGTGGTGTTGTCTGTGGCTATTTGGACCATTTTGCCAATAAGATGGTTCTTGAAAGCTTTGCAGGCTTTTATTACTGCTAAGAGTTCTAGCTTGTTGATGTGGAGCAACCTTTCTCTTCATGACCACTGGGCATGGATTTGTAAGGATCAGCAGTGGGCACCCCAGCCAGTGAGGCTGGCATATGTGGTAACCTGGATTTGTGGACGGGGTTGTTGAAAAGGTCGTCCCATCATCAGGTTTTGAGTGGAGTGCCACCATGAAAGCTGGGAGGCAAGTTCTGGAGTGACTCACAGTAGAGTATTTGGTGGGTCTGTCAGCGGGTTGAATGAGGCCAGGAACCATGCTTGAAGTGATCTCATTTTGAGGCGAACATGCTGGAGCACAGCAGTCATCGAGGCCATAGTGCCTAAGACATGTTGGACTATTAGCGCAGATACAAGCATGTGAGGAGTGAAGGCACGGAGTGAAGAAGTTAAATTGAGACGTCTGTCTGTTGGAAGAAATGCTCGAGCATAATTGGAGTCTCAAGCATGTTTGGAGTCTATAACTGCTCCTATATAATGGATTAGTCTTGTAGGCTTTAACTTGGATTTTTGCAGGTTTAGTGCAAGGCCGAGATCTTGGAGGAGAGACAAAGTGAAGAGAATGTCTCGCTGTGCTTTGTGACAGGAATGCGCTACGAGAAGCCAGTCGTCGATATACGGAAAGATGTGAATTTTGTGAAGCCTGAGGTATGCTACCACAGGGGCCATGCATTTGGTGAATACCCGGGGAGCCATCGCGAGTCCAAATGGAAGCCTTTTGAATTGGCAGGCCTGGGTTCCGAGTTGGAAGCGTGGGTAGGGCCTGTGAGATGGATAGATAGAGACATGAAAATAGGCATCTCTGAGGTCTATAACTGCGAACCAGTCTTTTTTGCAGAGTAGCAGGACTCGAGGGTAACCATGCGGAATTTGGTGGTAGTGATATATTGGTTTAGTTCTCTGAGATCAAGGATAGGGCGGAGGCCTCTGTCTTTTTTGGGGACGGTGAAATAACAAGAGAAAAAACATTTGACTGTATGGTGTAGTGGTATTGGTTCTAAGGCGTCTTTGAGTAACAACGACTGTATTTCGTCCTGTAGAGTTTGTAATGGAGGTGTGACGGTGTGTTATGGTGGAGGAAGCTGGTAGAATTCTATGCAATACCCGTGTCATATGATGGAGAGGACCCAGGCATGTGTGGTGATGTCTTTCCACACAGGTAAGTGCTTCCAGAGGACAGAGGGAGAAGTGAGAGGTTGTATTGGGATCTCGGCCGGTTGGATGTCAAACCTGATGTTTAGGTTTGCAGTCATTGCACCTGGTTGTGGTTTGCTGTAGAGGTTTGGCTCAGTTGGTTGTTGTTTATAGTAAGGCACCTAAGGTGTTTGCCTCTGAGGTTCTTGTTGGAATTTTTGATAAGAGGTGTAAGGGCGGCGCCATTGAGTACGCTGAGGGCGTTGTTGGTATGTGGGGTAGACGCCCCAACACCTGGCAGCTGTTCTCTTTTTCTGGACATTCTTGAGAATGTCATCTGTCTCGGCATTGAAGAGGCCAACTCCATCGAAGGGGAGGTCTTCAATGCGCGCACGGGCATCCTCTGCGAGACCCACGGTTCTAAGCCAGGAGAATCGGTGAAGTGCTACAGAGGTAGCCATAGATTTTGACGTGGCATCGACAGTATGTCTGGCAGATAGCATCTGTTGTTTAGCTACCGAGAGACCTTCTTGTTGAACAGTTTGTGCTAATACCCTTTTTTCTTCGGGGAGTGCATCAATAAAGGTAGACATATTGTCCCAAAGAAAGCGTTGGTAGGTGCCCATAGCTCCTTGATAGTTGGCGACCCTCATAGTAAAGGCAGCAGAAGAATATAGCCATCTGCCCATAGAGTCGATGCACCTGCTATCTTTATTAGGTGATATTAGAACCTGTCGATGTTGAGAGCGAGGTTGTGAAGCCTCAACAAAGATGGAATTAGGAGCCGGCTGTTTTTGCAAAAAGATTGCAGCAGGGTGTCATGCACTCGATAGAGGTTGTCGATGCACTTCAACACCGTGTGTGATGAGGCTGGTTTGGTCCAGGAACGCCTAGCTGTGCTAAGGGAGAGATGGGAGCATGGAGATATGGACTGGTGTGGTAGTGTCCTTAGAGATAGGATCATAAAGATGATCTGCTGGCTCAGTAGTAGGACTGTGGATTTGTAGGTTGAGGGATTTGGCCATGCGAACCATTAGCTGAGCATAGGTTTGAAAATCTTCTGCTGGTGACAGAGGGTCTGTGTCTCATAGGTCGGAGTCCAGTGATGTTAAAAGTACTGATGGTGTTTGAGGTCTGGAACCGTGATCAGATGGTTCGGCATCGTGCTGTGAGTCGATCGACTGTTGATTAACATCAACGTCGAAAGGTTGGTCTTCCATCGAGTTGTCGACGTCGAAGGTGCGTCAGACAGCAGTCAATATCAAGGGTCGTCGACATCAAGGAGTCGGTATGGAGCGCTGATGTCGATATGGAAGCTGCTGTCAGTGTCAAGACAGTTGCCAAGGTGGCAAGGGCGTCGATGGACCACATTGGATCACAGTGGAACAGACAGATGCCGGTGACGCTGAGTGGGATGAGCGTTCACAGTCATCTGGATGGGCAGGAAAGTAGTAGCTTGCTGGTGCCACGAAAGTGACCTAGATGATCGACTCATCTAGGTTTCTTAGGTGCCGACTGATAGGAGGTGCCTGGTAATTCTGGGCGATCATGGTGGTAAGATCGCTTCAACACCGAAGGCTCCCGTGTGGGGACAACATCTCTGGCGCCACCGCCAAACCAGGAAAAACAACTGGTCGATAGTGCTTGGCGGGCCTCTCCGTTGGGCACCGATTGGGGCAAAAGGCATCCCGATGATGGTGCTGAGCGTAATCCATGTCCATGTGAGAAGGCAAATGGACGCTCTTGTAGGATTGGTGCCTTTGTTGATGTGCCGGAGGCCAAGGTGGTAGGCCTACTGGGGCAGAGTAAGTCATGGTTTTGAGTTGCATTTTGGTGCCGTGGATGTCCGGCGAAGCAACTGGTGAAGACTCACTAGGAGAGCCTGAAAATTGTTGAGGGCTGGTAGGAAAAGTCGTGAGTCGGTCAACACACTGTTCCCATTCAGGGGACTGCGATGGTGATGGCTGGTGAGGTGGAAGTGCCTCATCATCTAAGAGAGAACCAACGCAGATGAGGTCTCCGGACTCCGGTGGTTGTGGAGTTGGGGAAACAGTTTTGGAGGGCTTCGATTTCAAAGACTTAGCCTTCTTCAGTGGCGAAGGTTCAGGTGCTGAGGAAACGTCAGTGGATGGTTTTTGTTTGGTGGTTGTTTTCGATGTCGAGGGTTTCGACGTTGACTCTTTGGCTTTGTGCATCCGCGTGACCGTCGAAGTCAGGGGCACAATAGGGTCTTGGTGTTCAGAATGAGATGGAGTATCCGAAGGACATTGTTTTGCCGCCTCGGAAACGGCTTTATCCATATCCCATGCTTTTGTTGGAGTCATGAACTTAGCAGGCTGATGGGCTTTGTGGTGATCACCAGATAATTAGGATAGCAAAGAGTCTCTTAGAGATAGACGTTAAAGAAGTCAGCCACACACGCAGGGATCTCTGCCAGCAGTGCTCCTGGTGGGCGACTAGTAGAAGAGGCAGAATAACACAGAATGGGTTCCCAATGAAATCTCCCAATGCATCCTGCCCTGCCTCCAGGAGACTGTCCTTTTATTAACATTACAAGGTCACAGGTAGTGACAGCATTACAGATAGTAGACAGGGTTCAGATAGGACAATGGTTACATCATGTTATTAGGATTGGTCTGGGGAAAGGCAATTAATCAAGCCCTCTGATTGGCCTAAGGAAAGGCCTCTATGGCAAGCTCTCTATTATATTGAGAAAGAGGAAGAATGGTGGCAGCTCCTCCCCTCAGAAGCAGCCCCATGTTGCTAGGAGAGTTTTCTCTCACTACAACACCCATGTGGCTTAGCAACCTTGGGAATGGCACCCCCACATGCTTTAGCATGGGATATGGATTTACAAGAAGATTGGGCCATGGGCTTAGCAGGTTGGAGAGATTGCTCCCAAAGCCGAAGATTGATCCTAGAAAGGCGACTGCGGAGAACTCTGCGCTTAAAGTTTGTACAGTGAGGGCACAAGGAAGTTTGATGAGCCTCACCGAGGCAAAAAAGGCATTTAGCATGGCCGTCAGAGAGTGGGATTTTGTTGTCGCAGACCATGCAGCGTTTGAACGGGCCTGAAAATGCCATGAACTAAAACCCGGGGAAAAGGGGGGGCACTTTGGCCCTAAGGTCGGAGCGTACTTGATTTGGAAAAATATAATAGGGATTGGTAAAGAAAGAATTTTTTTAAATAATAAAGGATAAGTAACTTTCTTTCATTTTCAGAAAAAAAATCACAGAAGCTATCAATCGAGGCTCTCATCATGGCGGCTGAAAAGAAACTGAAGGGAGAGCTTTGGCGCCAAGGTACATATACCAGGGGGGGAGGGGTCTGCACTAACGTATCTTTTTGCTACTGCAGAAGCTCTAGAATATTCCGACGAGTCTCTGCGCATGCGTGGATCACCCACAGTGTGATTCACAGAGGCCACGAAAAAGAACAGCAGTATGTTTTTCACCCACACCAGAAATGGCAATGATTCAATGAACTCTATTTGATAGTTTGTGGTAACTATTGAATTTTTAAACTGTTGTTTCAGAAACAGACCATGACCGTCAAAGGATGTATTCTATCTTTCTGTTATCATCTTGGAATAAAGCCATAAATTAGAGTTAAGAGTGATGATGTAAGGTTACAGTGCCCATGAGGAACTTCACAGTATGGTTGTGATTTGCTGCAGAGAGACGTTCCCTGCTTCTTTATATAAGAAATTGGCAACCTCAGTTTCTTTGTCATCTAAATAAGTATTCTATTAAGCTTACAACCTTATTCCAAGGAAGAAGCTGATATCTGCCCAGGTAAGCCTGTTGATTTGTAATTCAGAGATCCAGACAAGCTGCAGAATATTTTCCATCCATCAAATCCAAACATTGTCCTCCCCCCCCCCCCCCCCCAATGGTGCTCATGATTACTTTTCCCTACAAATGCAGCCTTGATAATTGAGTTGGTCTCTGGGCCTTTTTACTCAAATTCACAGGAACCATCCTGAAGTCCATATAGGTTCTTCTTCTAACATTAAGTTTCTGATGTTGTTTTTGCTAGGTACTCTTAATAGACTTCATTACAAAGAAGGAATTGGAAGGGGTCCATAATATTTGGTGAAGCGTCCTGTAAAAAAAAAAAAAAAAAAAAAAAAAGAATGAGTAAATACTTCACCATTTGAACCAGAAGGTCAGTGTGAGAAGTGTAGTCTCCTGAAGGTGATGGTCTAGTTACTGACATTTGGGTCTGATGAGCTGACTTTGTGACAGAATATACTGAAGCAATATCAGACTCATAGTCAGAATGTGGATGTTGAGATATGATGAAATCAAATAGACCTTGTTGTGACTGTGTATGGGTGCACGACAATGATGGCATTATTATAATTGAAACCAGGGGGCCCATTTTAGTTATAAAGGATCTTAGTAGAGACTGAACCACAAAATGAATTGCCATATGAATCTGTGCCATGACTGGGATGGTAGCACACATGAGTCAGTGTTGAGAATGTGGTTAACAGGTTCGTAGCTGAAACAGAAGGCTGTTATACTGGGGATGTAGGTTCTGGCATAAACAAAGTAGAATGGTATGATAGAGTTTCAGGCAGTTCTGAGATAGTTTCTTGCAGTGGAGATTCTGTTGCAGTTGACATGTGAGGAACTACAAAGCAATTAACTTATGGTCTGATGAGATGGTTGGTAAGATGGCAAAGGATAATTCCTCAGAGAGTAGTAATGCCAAGGGGAATACTTTTCTGAAGATCAAGTAGAGGAGTATCCATTCCAACCATAAACTGGTGAATACTAGTTAAGATGGAGAGGTGGTGAATATTCATGATAGCATTTGGATGGAGATTGGAATGCAGGTCATTAACAATGTTGAGAGTATTTGTAATACTCGGCATGCCTCCAAAAGTCATGAAGATGGGTGAGATGACGGAAAGCACTCTTTTCACTAAGGCATGAGGATTGGCAAGACTGGTGTGGGGCACTGCCAGTACCAATGGATCCTGTTGTGTGGCAGTGTGCTCAAAAGGTTCAGTAGTGATTGATCCATTATCTCTAAAGGAGGGAACAGCATGGGTCTCAGAATGTGGTTAATGACTGGCTTGAATTGGTGAGGATACTCAACTACTGGAAACATTGGGGGGGCATGTGTCCTTCCTTAGGGAAGACAGTCCTCTATTTCAAGAGCTGTCCTTTTTGGTGATATGTAATTGGTTACCATACCCTATCCCTGAATTTCCCTGTCTGAACAGGAAAGATAGATAATTTGATTGGTAAAAATATCTACTTAGTCCTCTCTCATTTTTTAATTAAAATGGTTCGGGGGGGGGGTGTCATTTTTTGAGAAGATATTCATGCCACACACACTGATATAACTACTGATGTGTGGTTGGAAGGATGTGATGTGGCATGTCATTCTGTACAAACATCAGATGTGAGGTCAGTCCCAGGTGTGCTCATTCTAAAAACACTGTTCAGACCATTCTTCTGAAATAACTGATTATTCCCTAGCTTGATATTTTAACAAAACTATTCGTTTTCAGTAAGCTGCAGAAAATACAAGGCCATTTCAGAGATTTATTAAACACTATGCCTTTATTTATTTGATTTATATTCCATCTTTCAGCACTGTGTCTAAAGGTGGTTACCTTGTAGCAATATTGTGCAATAAATTAAATTATAGTAATAATGCCCAATTGCGGTACTATTTACTTATATTAGTTTGAATTAGCATATGCAAATTTATTGCACCTACATGCCCTGCTTCTGGTGATGTCTGTTGTCCTTTTTTGGCAATGGAGCAGTGGCCACCCTACATCCAGGTTAGACCTGTGCTGTAGGGAGGAGGGGCAGGGCTACTGCTAAAACTCTGTCTACCTAGGAATTTCCAAACGGTGGATCCACCAAGGTGCAGACCTATTTGGCTGATGCACAGAGACCATGGCAAAGAACTCATCATTTATTTCAGCATGGGATAAAATAGGTACTGAAGGAAAAACAAAACACTGAGCAATGTTGCCTGAGGGCTTATTTGTGTGAGAGCTCACTGGACAAGAAACCTCAGAAACCACAAGCTATTTGAGAGCCTGTAGCAGGATTTGCATATCTGAAGACACAGACTAAAGTACATTGCAAAACCTGAGGTAACTGGCGTGTAAAAGCAAACACATAAAGGCTCAAATTGAGTAGGTCTCCCTACTGCAGTGGTCAGGGATTGCTGTGTATTTCTATGCGAAGGAGAAGGCTGTGAGCAATTCAAATGGCTCAATTTCACTGACGCTCTCTTTCTGTCATTATCATTAATTAATAGCTAATGCAAATAAATAAATAAAAATGAAACTGCTTGGAACCACTGATTTTATCCTTACACATGCTCTGATTTTCCTGGTCACCAATCAAGTGAATGAGGAGCATTGTCCAGCACCAGATATTGGCACAAGGGAGAAACAAATTCCAGCAGAGCCTCAGAATGGCAGGCAGCAGACAGAGCAATTATCTGTTCAAGCCAAAATGGTGGACATGGTCAATGACAGAGAGGATTTGGTAGACTTCTCTTTCAAGATTAAGGGAGGAATCTGTAGGACTACCCCCATCTCCCACTTTTTAGCCAAATCTTTGGGAACATTTATTTTTTCCTGTGAAAAGACTCCAGAAACTGAGAATCTTAAGGGGAAAGTTCTGGTGGGTTCAGGTTTTGTGAACCTTTCACCTCACTCTCACTACCGATAAGGTGCTGAATAACATCAATTAAGAAGAGTACACTTGTGTCATTACCAACATTAGAGTAGAGGTGAGTGTTTGGATGGTCACGGATGAATTTTCTTCAGAAAACAACGAAGAAGAGAATGTATGTTTGTGGTGCTGTTGTTGCCAGCATCCAGCACCAACCTTTTAGTTACTGGCCTGTCAGTTCCCTTTCTGAGGCAGACAGAAGAATTTAAACACATGAACAGAAAAATAAGTATGTCCAGAGAGGAACAGAATATAGGCCAAGAACCGAGAGGAGTTAGAGCAAAAGCTCTGCACTGGGCTGAGGTAGGGAAACAGACTGAAAGAGCTTCATATAAAATGTGGCCATGTGACTCTTGCCTTGGGCTGTGACTACATGGTCTGCTGCTGGAGGACTTCTACTTTTTCAAGCTGGAACAATTCAAACAGGCTTTTTCTTGTGTGGTCAGTTGTGACACATTCTTGTAAAGACAAGGGGGGGTGTCTGCAGGTGGTGTCTCAGTGATGTAGGCAGTTGGGGCATGATGTTCAGGATGGGAAAACATGCCCCTGCATTCTTTCCTCTTCCTTGATTGCCTTCCAAATATTATTTTTCAAAAAATTCTTACATATATGAGATTAGCACTACTATTGCCTTATTGCTGGGTCCCTGTGATTATTATTTCCTACATTTACATCTCATAGGGGGATTGGCAGAGGCAGAACCAGAGGAAGGAAGGAAAGAAGTAGGGCTGTGGGCTGGAATGTGAATCACATAACATCCAGTATGAACAGTAAACTCCCAAACCCAGTGTAGTGGCACCCTCATTCTGGGTAGTGATGGGCATAACCTAGTGGCTGAAATCCTGTTGCTTAGCATAAAAAAGTAGCTACTAGAGTAGGTCCGTTGAATCAGTAGCAATTTGGTGAGTCAATTCCTCCTTAAGTTCCACTGATTCAACAAGCCTACTCTAGTTGCAATTTACTATACTAAATAAAAGGAGGTTACCTACCTGTAACCATAGTTCTTCGAGTGGTCCTCTGTGAATCCACACAAATGGGTTGTTCTGCGCCTGCGCTGAACATCTCGGAAGTTTCTAGAGCTTAAAGACACATGATTAGTGGGATGTTCCCCCGTGGAGCGCATGCTCCGCCCATCCTAGATCCCCTCAGTTCCTGACAATTGTCCGCTGGGTCAAAGAATTATTTAAGATAAAACGTGACGGACAGAGGGGAGGATGGGTGGGATGTGTGGATTCACAGAGGACCACTCGAAGAACTATGGTTACAGGTAGGTAACCTCCTTTTCTTCTTCGTGGCCTCTGTGAATGCACACAAATGGGTGACTAGCAAGCTCACTTACCAGATGGTGGGAGTCACGGTAGAAAGGATGCCAAGACAGCTCTGCCAAAACCAGCGTCACTCCGTGCTCTGACATCTAAACGATAATGTCTGATAAAGGTTGATGAAGTAGACCATGTTGCCGCACGGCAGATGTGAGATATTTCAATTCCACGCTGGAAGGCAGTAGATGTTGACAGCGCTCTAGTGGAGTGTGCTGTTAGATGATCAGGAGGTGGTTTGCCTGATAACTCATAAGCCAAGGAGATGGTTTCGACGATCCATCTAGAGATAGACTGTGAGGAAGCCGGTGCTCCCTTGTGGGGACCATGAAAGCATAGAAAAAGTCTATTCATTTTCCTAAAGGCTTTAGTCCTGTTGATATAGAAGGCAAGAGAGCGTCTTACGTCTAGTAAATGGAGCATGCGCTCAAGAGGTGTTGATGGTGATGGAAAAAGAGTTGGTAAGATGATTGGCTGATTAATGTGAAAATCAGATACAATTTTGGGTAAGAAAGAAACATCAAAGTACAACGTGACCTTGTCCGGATGGAACTGAAGGAAAAGTGGATCGGAACAGAGGGCAGCGAATTCACTAGCTTGTTTAGTGGATGTTATTGCTACAAGAAAGGAAGTTTTCAACGATAATAATTTGAGATTGGAAGAAGCCATCGGTTCAAATGGTGGGCGCATAAGAGCATTGAGGACAAGTTGTAAGGACCATTGAGGGATGATATGTTGCCGTAGTGGACGAATATTATTAAGTCCCTTGAGAAACTTTACAGTCGGGTGAGACAAAAATTTAGCTGATTTAGAATTAGCAGGTTAATGAGCCACTATGGCTGAAATATAGACCTCTAATGTGGAGTAGGATAGTCCAAAATTAAACAGGTGGAGCAAAAAGGTAAGTAAAGTTCTCAAGGAAACTGGTGTTGCAGGTAAGTTGTTTGAATCAGCGAAGGAGAGGAATGCTTTCCACTTATTTTGATATAGGAGCTGGGTCGAGGGCTTTCGAGCTCGATCGAGGACGTCTTTTATGGCAGGACTATCCTCCAGGCTGTCAGATTCAGAGATGGTATGTCTGGATGGTAGATCATCCCGTCGTCCTGTGTGAGAAGGTTGGGAATCAACGGGAGCCAGAATGAGTCCGTCGACATCGACCTGAGGTGAGTGAACCACAGTTGCCTTGGCCACCAAGGAGCTAGGAGGCTCGCGTTGGACTGAAAGTGTCAGAGTCGAATTATCGTTCTTTGTATGAGTGGTATTGGTGGGAAGAGGTAGAGAAGATCCTTGTCCCATTCTGTCATGAACTCCGAGGGAATTCTCGTCTACTCCGGCTCGAGAGCAATAAATGTGGCACTTGGCATTTGCTCTGGAGGCAAAGACGTCGATGGTCGGAGTGCCCCACCGGTGGCAGAGAGAATTGAAGATGGTATCGTCCAGAGACCATTCGTGTGTTCTCGATGTCAGACGGCTGAGGTAGTCTGCAATGTAGTTTTCTTCCGTGGCGATATGCACTGCTATCGGGAAGATGTGATGCAGGTAACACCATTCCCATAGCTCGATGGTGAGGTACAGGAGGGATAAAGAGTGAGTACCTCCTTGCTTGTTCACGTAATGAAGGGCAGTAGTATTGTCCGTGGCGAGTTGAACCACATGTCCTGTGATGAGTGGCAGGAAAGCATGAAAGGCTCTGATAATCGCTAGAAGTTCGAGATGATATGTAACAATTTTTCTTGATTCGTCCATAGGCCGTGAATCTTGTGATGGAGGCAGTGTGCTCCCCAGTCCGACGGGCTGGCATCGGTGGTAACTTGCACCGTCGGTTGGAGAGGCACGAAGGGTCGTCCGATGAGTAGATTTGGGAGAAACATCCACCAGGTAAGTTGACGGACTAATTCGGGTGTTACCCTTAGCCACATAGATGGGTGGTCTGTCATAGGATTGAATAAGGACAGGTACCATGACTGGAGCGATCTCATTTTGAGTCGGGCATGTTGTATGACCGAGGTTGTCGATGCCATGAGTCCGAGAAGATGTTGGGCGTGATGGGCTGATACAGAAGCTAGTGGTCAAAAAGGTTGAATAGCGTTTTTCAATTTGAGGATTCTCTCTTGTGGGAGAAAGGCTCTGGCCTGTAGAGAATCGAAAAGGCCTCCGATGTAAGTGGCCCTTCGGGAAGGCTCGAGGTGATTTTGCAAAATTCACCTTGAGGCCGAGGTCTCGAAGAGTGTCGAGCGTAAGATTGGTGGCTCTGATGGCATCGTGATAGGACGTTGCAACTATTAGCCAGTCATCTATATAAGGAAAGATGTTGATACCTTGAAGCCGAAGATGTGCAGCAACTGGTGCCATACATTTCGTGAAGGTCCTCGGTGCTGTGGAGAGACCAAAAGGGAGGGCGCAGAATTGGTATGTAGTGTTGTCGAACCGGAACCGAAGAAATTTGTGATGACATGGATGAATCGATATGTGGAAGTAGGCGTCTTGGAGATCGATTGCGACAAACCAGTATCCCTGTGAAAGTAGAGGGATGATAGTGTCTAACGTCAGCATTCTGAAACATTGGGGTCGAATAAATTTGTTGAGATGTCTGAAATTGAGGATGGGACGGAGTCCTCAGTCTTTTTTTGGGAACTGTAAAGTATCTTGAGTAAAAACCGTCATGCAGGTCAGATGAAGGGACTGTGATTATAGCTTGTTTGTGAAGAAGAAGAGAGACTTCTTCTTGAAGAACTGTGGAGTATGGGGTGTTTTTGACTCTTCCAATTAGTGGAGGGGATTTAAACTCTATAAAGTAACCATACTTGATGATAAAAGTACCCACTGATCGTTAGTTATAGCTTGTCATGTGTGAAAGAAAGGACTTAATCTTGTTCGGAATCGAGCTCGAGAATGGTAGAGTGGTAATTGGAGCTTATGGGTATTGCTTACCCTTTTTCTGAGGCCGACAAAAGGGCTGGCGGTGTTGTTGTTGTTGATTCTGAAAGGAAGACAATACCGGAGGTGAAGGGCCTTGATATGTTTTGTCTGATGATTGTGGTTTGTATTGACGGTACGGCTGGAAGCGTTGGTATGATTGGTGTTGAAATGACTGTTGATAGAACGGTTGTTGTCGGTATTGAGGACGTTGGTACTTGAATGTTTGCTGATTAGAGTAAGATCGGGCTGTCTTGCATATTTTATGAAGATTTTCTATGACTTCATCAGTTTTTTGATTAAACAGTCCAGCTCCGTCGAATGGAAGATCCTCTATTCTCAACTTGGCATCATCAGAAAGTCCAGTAGACCGAAGCCATGCATGGTGTCGTAATGCAATAGAAGTGGCTAGGGATTTTGATGCAGCATCTGCCATGTGGCGAGACGCAATTCTCTGCTGTTTAGCCAGTGTTTAGCCATTCAGCTTCCGTATGAATGCTGATGGCCTCTGATTTAACCGATTCGGGAGCTGACTCCAGTACAGGGAGGATCTTATTCCATAACTGTCTTTGGTAAGCTCCCATTGCCGCTTGATAGTTTGCCGCTCGTAGTATGAATGAAGTAAGAGAGTAGACTCGTCTGCCAAGTATGTCAAGCTTTCTTCCTTCCCTGTTGGTGGGAGCAACGGAGGATTTATTTCGAGCTCTGAATTGATTGGATTCGACTATTATTGAGTTGGGTGTAGGATGTTTAGTGAGGAAACCAGTATCGGGCCCGTGCGTTTTGTAATGATTTTCTGTACGTCTAGAAATTTGTAATGATGATGGTGGTTTATCCCAAGATTCTTTAATCAATTCTAGCATGGCCGGGATGAAAGTAAGACTGAGTGGAGACGTTTTGTCTTGATTGATGTCATCAAAAATCAAATTGGTTTTGGATGGTGGCGGTTCCTCGATCTCGAGTTGCAGGGACTTGGCCATTCTCGAAACTAGTTGGGAGTACGAGGTAAAGTCTTTGGATGGGGATGGAGGGTGGTTTTCATTGACATCAGAGGTAGGTGTTGGGAGATTTGATGGTGATTCTTGAGATGTGTTCGAGCCTAAATCTTGGATAGATGATGAAGATGGGGATAGGTCCCGAGGTTTCGGTATCGATGATCGTACAGAAGGAGCTTGAAGTTGAATGGGAGGACGTGTGGGGCATCTTTCCATTTCGGTAGGAGGAGGGGGACCTGTATAAGTAGTGGTGACCTGTAACGATGTCTGACGTTTAGAGGAGTGTTTGGGTCATTTGGAGTGTGAATGCTGGACAGTCGGTAGCGAGCGTTTCAAAGTTGATTTGGCTGGAGCAGTAGTATAGATGGACATGGAATGTTGAGATTGATGTTGGTGTGGCGGTGGAGACGGAGAGTGATGGTGAATACCGAGATGGGTATGGTAGTGTGTATCTGACTCTTTTGGGTTCCTCATAATAAAGTTGTTCCTGAGGGTCTTCAGTTAGGTATGGATCATAGTGATAATATCTCTCCCTCTCTTCATCACGAGATTGATATTGTGAAGATTGTGGGTAGTAATAGTACTCCCGATATGGAGGAACGTACCGAGGTGGTGAAAGGTGTTTACGCTTCTCTCAGTGCTTCCTGGGAGAGTGGTGAGATGACTCCGAGCCCGACAGCTGTATTGCAATTGCCCGCCCTGATGAAGCAGGGCTAGAATGGGCCGAGGCCTGGCTGGATTGCACGTCAGCCGGAGAAAGGCCGGTATTAGGCGACAAGCTGCCAGTCGAGAGTGGAGCTTAGGCCGAAGGTAGAGGAGGTTCCTCCCTCTCTGATGTAGGCCCAGGAGCATCTCTGGATGATTCCTCCATGATAGGAGAAGGCAAGGTTGGTTGTGGTGGGTCAATATGAATAGATTTGACCTTTTTTGTCTTTTTGGAAGTCATCTTATCTTTCTTCTTTTTAGAAGAATCCAGGGCTCGGGTCGAAGTCTTCGACATCGACGCTGATTTCGGCTTCTCTGATTTCTCCTTGGGGAGCGGAGAAGGAGTCACTGAACCAGGAGCCGGCTGCGATGGAATTTGCCGCTCTACTTCAGGTTCTGGGGACCGTGTGGTCTCCATAGAAGCCCCGGGAGGGTTGAGAGACTTCTCCCAAAGGTAGGACCTCAATCTTTGGAGTCGAAGTTTGAGGGCTGGCTTCGTTAATCTTTTGCACGCCACACAAGAATGGGTGGGGTGTTGTTCACCCAGGCAAAACAAACAGCGGTCGTGCCCTTCAGTCAAAGGTATTTTGTTGGCACAAACAACGCACTGCTTAAAAGGGCTGGGCGAGGCCATAAAGAGTGGGAAAAAGGGAAGGAAAAATGGCTTGAGAAGGGGGGGGAGCAAAAACGCGGATAGATAAAATAGAACAAACTTACAGGGGAACGTCGATTGTATGATTGGAAATAAAGAGGCTAAATTTGAAATATGATATATCTGGATGATCAAACTGACAAATTGCTCTATTCTTCCGAAACAGGTCTAAATGACACGGCGGAGAAAAGGAACTGAGGGGATCTAGGATGGGCGGAGCATGCACTCCACGGGGGAACGTCCCACTAATCATGTGTCTTTAAGCTCTAGAAACTTCCGAGACGTTCAGCGCAGGCGTAGAACAACCCATTTGTGTGGATTCACAGAGGCCACAAAGAAGAATAAGATTTCAGGGGTGGGTTACTCCTATGCATAGCTCAGAGAACTGCTTTATCATTAAAATATAATTAACACTTTGTAATTGGATCTTATTTTGAGACTCGATAAATATAAAAAACAACTGCTAATTGTTTACTGACTTAATGGCAATTTTAAAAACACATGAAGGCTGTGAAGTCCTGCTAGCATTCTTACATGGTCTAGCATTTTTATTTTCCTTACTACATTCTCTCCCCTTCTTTAAGGCTGTTTTGCAGCCCCTGCCCCTCAGACTCCCATACCTTCACAAAAGTAGTTTCCAGGATGGGGGTTAGTAGGAAAAATATTGAAAATTTTTCAAATCTGGTTTCTGGTTTCCTGTAAAAAATATTTTTGTTCTTACTCTTTGGCATTTTCGGTGGTCTCTATGGCCCTCAGAGGATCCTGGGGGCAGAGGATGGTCCTAGGCCTGCTAAAATTTTGTACCCCTGCTTTAAGACAAATACTTCGGAGCTCGTTCTATGATGTGGAATTGCCAAATTGTATTTGCTTTCTCAGCCCAATAACCCTGATCCAGGTGGATTAAAAAAACTTTCACTGAGTAAACTCTAGGATATTTTCTGACTACATGGAACTTTCAATGTGTGGTAAGATATGAACATGTTTCCTATCCACAGGAGGGTCTGTGCAGAACCACAGATGTTCCATAACACCCAAAGCAAGAAAACATCCGCTCATATGAACTGGGACATTTGTTCTGAGCGGCTTTTAGCCCACCTGTTTCATAAAAAAGTATAACCAATGCAACTTCTCTGTCTTAAATGTTATAAAAATATGCTGATTTTCTTATCTTTGTCACCAATGGACAAGTAGCACCCAGTGGGTGGAAGGACATACCAGTTTTTTTAATGAATGGTGCTAAGCCATGTCAGGTTAGCAGATCTTCTCCCACTTTAAGGATGTTGGGGGGGGGGGGGAAATCTCTCATCACATTTTGTCCAGTGTGGAAATACTGTTGCCAAGGTGGGTCCTGTAACCAAGCTGTGTTTCCCTATTTGTTTCACAGATAATAAAGAATGATTTCTATGAGGAACGGGTTCAAAGGCTTCTAGCATTGTTTCTGTTTGCATAATTCTTTGGCTTTGTATATTTCTGAATGATGCCTCTTGAGTGTCCTATGGTGAAGTGTATTTGGAGGTGTACACCAGGTTCTTCAATCTTTGCCTTTCTTGACATCAGGATAGCCACATGGTTCTTCCTGGACAAGATCAGGTAAACATGTGCATGCTACTCTTCCACCTCTAGGTCTTTTGCCCTTGGATGACCATGGGGCCCATGTATATCTTGAAGCAGTTCTAGAGGCTCCCCCCCCCCCCCATACCTGTATTTAAGAAATGCATTGAGGGAAACATTCTAAGCAGTTTTCACTAGGGAGCACAGTGTCTGAACTGAATGCTTTCAAGGATTTTCTGAAATTAAAAATTAGGCTGAAGACCACATGAAATTAGGCAAAGAGCTGTGTGTGACTCCAGGAGGACATACTGCCCTCTCTAGTGTAGGAGAGATTAAAGAATAGAAAGAAGAAACCTGTAAGAACTCTTCCCTCCATAGCCCAGAATGAAAGATCTCTGAAGCTACTGCTGTGTCAATAAAAAGGTGGGGGGCAGCAGTTATAAAGGTTTTCCAAATGGAGCTTTGCACACAGAACCTACACCTGGAATTGGATAGAGACCATGAGTAGCTACAAGTATCTTGCTGTTGAAATTGGTTCACAGTGCTTTTAAAAACCTCCTTTTTTTCTTACCAGTTCTTACAGATGTTGCTTTCTTACTGAAAGCACGCCCTAAAGTGTGATCCTGAAATTAGATATGCCATACCCACATGAGACTATACGTCTTAGGTACTGAATTTGAAAGATCACCAAGATAAAATCTGAACATTACACAGAGTCTATAAACCACAGTATTTGAAAAACATGCACTATGCATAGCACAAAGGTTATCTGAGAAGTAGATATATAGATGTTCTTTACTGTTAATTGTTTTCATTCTGTGGGAACCATTTTCATTCTCTTACACTGGTTTAAGCTGTGACTGGGACAAAGAAAGCTTTATCCTCGGGAAGAATGTTTTCTAATTAGTGGATACAAAGTGCATTAAAAGGGTTTATAAACAAGTGGCTAAAATTCAGAATTTAAAATCTAGTTTTTTTCTGGCATTCAGTATCAATATAACATAGATATTTTACATGCAGATTTTTTCTTCATACAAGTGACACTTAAAATCTCAAGGACTCTATCTATTAGGGCAGTGGTTCTCAACCTTGGGTAACCCAGGTGTTCTTGGACTGCAATTCCCAGAAGCCTTCACCACCAGCTGTGCTGGCTGGGGTTTTTGTCCAGCTAGAAGACGTGGGTTTTAGTTCTGGTACCACTCTTTATTTCTTTTTTGAAGAATCACATCAAGGAGAACACACATACACCTGAATTTTAGAATCTAATACAATAGCTCTCAGCCTTTCAGATCTTCCACCTTTTATATTTCTTTCAATAGCCATTTATATTTCAAATCTTATACATACAGAATTCACTTTTTTAAAAAAATAACTACAAATCTTGCTGCATCTGTCCTTGTCTTTGCTCTCCTTCTGCATCCTTATTTTCATGTGCACATCATTCTGTTTCTCCCTTTTTCATAAGACATTACCAGCAACCTCTGAATGCCCCACAACCCTCTCCCTTTATTGAGATTACATAGCCAAGGAATTCTGCAAGTTTCTTAAAGCTCTGACAATAGAGGTAAATAAAATTTAGTTTTAGAATATTTTAGATTATAAAAAGGAAAGTGATACCAGAGGACAAGGTCAGTCCTTTTGGGAGAAGGAGCTCTTTTTACAAATGTTCATATTTTATCCTGTTTCTCACTTAATAGAAACAGATTTACATTTTATGTGGGTTTTTGAAAAACAAACACATGCACCCAATTTTTCAAAATAAATATTGAAGCTGTAGCATATCTTTGTGAACTGAAAATAATTTTCAAGTGCAACCTGGCCAGTCAGTTCCCCCAACCAAAAACCAGACATCTTCCAGTGTCACCCATTATTTCTGCTCTGATATGTCAACTTGTGAAGAGAGAGCTTCTTCTTCTGGAACTCTGGAGTTTAACCAGCAAGTGGTTAAGATACTCCTTTGGGCAGCACACCAAATGTATCCATTCAAGTTTTTCATTGCAGATACTGTTCAGTGCTGGAGCAGGAAGTTCGTGGCTACATTAAGGTCATTATTTGAAGCCCTCAAAGCTTCCAAAGCATCTACTCTGGAAAATCCCATTTCCATGAGCCGTGCAACCTAGAAGAGAAACAAGGAAACATGAAAAAGAAAAAAAAGGAAGAGGTCTTTATCTGAAATTTAAGCAAGCAGCCAATACTACACAATTATCATTTACTTATTCCATTTCAATCTCACTTTTCCTTCAATGAACTCAAGGTGGTCTACACTGCCTCCTTCACACTTTATTCTCACAACAACCCTATGAAGTAGGACAGGCTGAGAGTGATTGGCCTAAAGTCATTGAATGACTGTCACACCTGTGTGGAGATGTGAACTTGCATGTCGTAAGTCCTAGCCCAACACCTTAACCACTGCACCAGATGACAGCATGGTTTAGAAACTAACTGAAAATAAGAAAAAATGTGTACCCTTCCTGTAACACAGATATATGAAGGGCAAGTCAAAGGTTTAACTATCTGAGGCAGTAAAGAGCTCTCATGGAACTATACCATGTCCATTTTGTAGATGTTTAACTGTGCTCAGATGAAGTGCCTACAGTCTTCCACATAACTGGAAGCCATCATAAGGCAGGGCTTACAACACAGTGGAGTCTGGTAAGCAACTGAACACAATTAGAAAGCCCCTTCAGACCTTCCCCGAAAATATAAGAAGGCAGGGGTGGAGCTGGAGCATACCTCCCCATCTCCCCTTCTGTGTCTAGTATATAAAGAATCCAGGTGTTGCAAGAGCTGCAACAGCATCCGTTCTTGCATCGCTAGAGTCACTGTGAGAAGTGGTGCCCCATATGGAAAAAGCCCCACACTGTTATGCCTTCTCTTACTCATGTTAACCCCATTTCTAAAGAGCTGATGTTGGTAATAGGAGATGCTACCAAATGGCCTTGTCTGCTGTGATCTGGGGCTGCTCGATGCTACTTCATAGCAAGGGAAGAAGTGATTCTGCAACAATTCTCACATTACCAGGGAAATGGAAGAACCCAGCTTTAGCTTTCTAGCATTTCCCCTGATGTTGTACATTCAGATGCAGAAAGATTTTCACATGGAAGTGGTTTTAAACAATCATTTTTCCAGAGATTATGTGAATTCACTATTAGAATAAAACTCTAAGAAAATACTAGAATTTGAGGAAGACCACTATCTGTGTCTTTTCGGATTGCTTAATAAAATTTCCCCAATATGGACTTTGCAACTGACTTCAAGGCCAAAACAGCTACCTCTGTTTTTCATTACTTCAGCATAAGTTTCAGCTTAGCCTATAGTATCTGTTTTCTCATATTATGACAGCATGGTTGTCACTGGACAGGTTTCCAGTTGGGAATAAGGTTCAGCAAGAAAGAAGAGAAAGAGAGAGAGAGGCTGAGAAAGAAAATGGTGTCTAACCCCTTCCCCATCACCCACTTTTCTGCTCCAAACTGGTGTCACTCAAACTATTTTCCCTGTGGGGCATTAAACACCAGGAACCAAAGGATGGGGTAGGGAATGGCTCGAAGAGTGTGGCTTGGGGTGAAAAAAAGAGTTAAACAAAGACACACTGGTTATTATTTCATTCTGGACTGTTCCTCTGAAAGAGGTTTTTCTCTTTAAAAATATACATCAAAAGTTATGCGTCTTTGTATGGGGCATTTTAGGCAAACCCCTAATGAAATGCTTTATTTAACACATACAACTGTAGTTGAGTCAGAATTGAGTCTTTTTCTGTGTGCAGGTACACAGATGGTTGTGTTCAGTTATTCAGTCTACTCTGAACATACTACTAAAATCTAGATGACGCAACCATTTTGTAGTATAAAATAGACAAGTTTGAAAAGGAAAGCATATTTCTAAATGAATCAACATTTCCAGAATGACTGCAAGTGTGCTTAAAAAGAACAGAAAATGATCAGTGTTCGTCACTGTCCTGATTTTCATCTTTCCCCAATTATGAATCACAGGAACAGATGACACAAGAAAGCCCCTAACATCAGCCCACCTGGGACCAACTGCCATTTGGCTGCTTCTTCTCCACAGCCATCTCCCTCAAAGCCTGTCTTCCAGGCTGATTAGCTATCCCAAACCTAATTTGGGCCTATTGTTGTTAATGTACAAGAAAGAAACTGCCCAATGCTTCCCGGGAGGTCCAGATCTTCATGGGAATGTAGTTCTTTCTGGAGAAGATCCCTAATAGAGCCTAATAGGCAGTTAAGAACATAGCTCCAATGAAGACCTAGGCTTCCCAGGAAGCACTGGGCAGTTCCCTTTTTGCACATGAATCAAAGGGTTGACCCAAGTAGGTTCAAGATAGCCGAGCAGCCTGGAAGATAGTTCTTGTTCCAGCTGAAACATAGGTGTGTGTCTGCGGGCTGGAATTCCCTAAATTCTTCCTGGGGAATTCTTGGAGAATTCCAGGACTTGGACTCAAAAACAAAAATGAAGTGACTTGAAGCCACATAATAACTGGCGTTTATGGATTCAGTGAGATCAACTCCCATAGTATAGCAGGAGGTTAGCTTTCCACATTCAGCACAGGAAGGTCTCAAGGCAGACTTTCTGTGCTCCTCCTGAGTGGGTGCTATCACACAAAGCAGCAGGGCTGGCCATACATTGTGCTGTCTAAGTTAAAGGAGAACATGCCACCTCCTCCTCATACTAGGTATACAGGTTGGCCATAATGGCAGCATAGCAATTCCAATAATATAATATCCCCTACCACATCTGAGACAGCAACTAATTTAGGTGGACCTAAAGCAACTCTGTTCCCCAGCATTATCCACCTGAGATGTTTGCCTAACCCTGCCTAATGATAGGAGCAGTCGTGTCATGAAAGCAGCATGATGAGCTGTGCATGAACTCCAAATCAGTAAGAATCACAATGGCAAAATACATAATCGGGGTGGGTGGGTATATCCTTAATCAGGATAATAATAATATTCACACGTTTGTTTACCTGTTCTTCAGAAACTTCAGCTGGAGGAAGTACCTCCTGTTCTGTCTGGTGATTATATTGATAGTTTGCGTTACGTCGATGACGTAAAGGAGGAAAGAGACGATTCCAGTTAATCATTCCACCCTGTAATCAAATATTCCAAAATGACATTTATTTAAAGAAAAAAATCAACAAGATCATCAGAGCTAAATATGAAATAAATCCCTTTTAAAAAAAAGAAATTTAAAACACCTAGGAATCTATGATAAAGGGAGAATGTGGGAAATATTTATTATTTATTTAAAATATTTTAAACCCTCCTTTCTTCTTAAAAGGACCCAAGGCAGCTTAGATCATTAAAATACAGTATTTAAAGCTAACACTGGTGAGTATACAAATAGTAAAAAGGAGCAAACAAAAACCATCCAGCAAAACACATTCAAAGCAGTAAGATAAAACAATGCATTTTAAAAAATCCCATTCAGGCAGCCAACTGAGGAAAAGATTGCATGAAGAGAAAGGATTCTGCCTGCTTGCGGAAGGACAGCAAAGATGGGGCCAGTCTGGCCTGCTGTGGGAGGGAGTTCCAAAGTCTGGGAGCTGCAACAGAGAAGGGCCTCTACCATGTCCCCATGAAATGCACCTGTGAAGGTGGCAAGACTGAAAGAAATACCTCTCCTGATTATCTCAATACTCAAGCAGGATCATAAAGGAAGATGCAGTCCTTGAGACAACTTGGGTCCAAGCCATTTAGGGCTTTATAGGCTAGAACCAACACATTGAATTCAGCTTGGAAATGGATCGGCAGCCAATGGAGCTGCTGTAACAGAAGGGGTGATGTGATCCCTGTAACCAGCACCAGTTAGGAATCTGGCTCCTGCATTTTGGACCCACTGACATTTCCTGACACTTTCCATAGGCAGCCCCACATAAGAGCGCATTACAGTACTCCAGCCAGGATGTAACAAAGACATGTGCCACTGTGGCCAGATCAGACCTCTCCAGGAATGGATGCAGCTGGCATACTAGTTTAATTCTGAGTCTATGTGTTTGTCTCCACCATAGCTCCAAGATTGTGAAATGCAGAAAACTGAAATTTTGCATAAATATGACGGGGGCCTTGAAGTTGCAATAATAACAACTATAATAATAACAAAACTGAATCATTCTGCCATTGCTCCAAGATCCTGAAGCCCAGACACATGAAACTTTTCATGGCTACTAAAAGGGCCCTAGGTATATGTTACTTGTTTTTCTAATTAATTAATTAATTAATTTTAATTCATTAAAAAAATCTGTCACTGACTCCTCTATCACCTTGAGTCACTACATGGCAGAGTTTCTTCACCACCATGAAGAAGCTGTAATCAGGTTTGGATCACGGATGTGCTCTTTTGTGGTGTTGGAGTGTAACATCAAATATTATCCAGGCAGAATTCTGGGAGTTGCAGCCCACAAATCTGCAGCACATCAGATTTCACTCTCCTAGAAGGGGGTGTTTGGCATCTTAGCTGCCTTCTCTGGCCTTTGCTATCTTTCATTTTTTTTAAAAAAGGAAAGAAAGCTGCAGCAATGTTCCCTGGGAGTCATAGTTCTTTGGGAGACACCCTCTTTAGAACGTAATGGGCAGCAAGACTACAACTCCCAGTGTCCTCCATGCCAAACCGCCACTTGTTGGTCAATCATCCCTGCCGTTCAGTGAGCTTGGAAAGTTACTTTTAAAATGTAATTAATTATATAACACATAACCCAGAGACCTTTGGGTAGTGTGGGCGGCATATAAGTTAAATAAATAAATAAATAAATAACAAAACCCCAGCTAAATAACTAATTACCATTTAGTATTTAGTGCTACCTTAGTAACTCATGACATTCTTTGTGACTCTAAAAACATTTAATAAGCACCAATGGGACTGAATGTTTTAAACATATTAAAGGTCAAGTAGAGTGTGACACATTAGTATGCCCACACCCACATTTTCCCAATCCTATATATTTTATTCAAAACTAAGTACTTGCAAAGAAAAGGTACATCAACTAAGCATTACCAAAATAACCTCTTTGCATATCTACTCTACAACGGTGGGGGCAGTGAAAAGTATCATAGTTAAATCATCCTGTTGAATGGAATAAGCACGGGCCACAAATTATGACAGCATCCAAAATTCACCCTTCTGTAACCAATAACAGCAATAAATATGAAGATGATGATGATAGCCTATAGAGAGATAGCCCCACCTTTTCGCAGGCATATTGTCCTGTTCCAGCGCTATACCTACAGCAGGAAAGAAACTACGGCCTATAACAGCAATGAAAATTCTGTCCTTAATAATATGATGACTGGAATCTTATTGGTATTTGTGTTAAATCTTTATAACTTGCCACTGCTAATTGCAACCAACTGACAAGGTGCCAGAGTACATAATCACGTGTGACCAGCCACATGACTGACATGCATTCCAGCACATCATCAGTTAACTGCAGCAAGTCACAGAAACTTTGCATAAACACCTACAGGATTCCGGCTGATGTCTAAATTTCAATTTGATTTTTTTTTCTCAGTAAAGTAGTCAAGACTTTTCCTCACATAAATAGCAATTAAAGACATAAACAGTATTTTTTATCTTAGGACACTGTTCTTCTCTAGTTCCAAGCAGACACTTTATTTTTAAGCCACAAAAGTGAAACTCTTTAATTAGGCAAAGCCTTCATTACAAAAGAAGCAAAGAAAGTAGCATGATTGCTCATGCATTTATTGTTTTCAAGACAACATTTAATCCCTGAATCTTTTCTTTAAAAAAAATCATTTTCAGAGCTTGGAAAAGTTACTTTCTGGACTTCAACTTCCAAATTAACCTGTCCAGCATGGTCAATAACCCTGCTGCCTGAGCAATTCTGGGAATTCTAGTCTAGAAAAGTAAACTTTCCAAGCTGTTTTTTTAAAAATGTGTTGGTTTAGACTTAATAAAATAATAATAATAATATGCTGTCAAAGTCAATTCCAACGTATGTTGACCCTTTGCAGGGTTTTTGAGGTAGAGAGTAGTCAAAAGTGGTTGACCATTCCCTTCTTCTGAGGGCACCCTGGGACTGTGCCGCTTGCCACACAGGCTGTCTCTACTCACAGGAGGCACAGTGAGGAACTGAACTCCCAACTTCTGGCTCCGTAGCCAGATACCTAAACCACTGAGTTATCCAGAAGCCTAGAAACTGAAGTTCAAAGTAATTTTGCTGATTGTAGAATAATCTTTTCCCTATGGTTCTGCTTCAAGATAATTATTTTCAAGATCTATGTGAATGAACAACAAAACAATTACAAGTAGAGATGGGGGCATTCGTATATGACAGCTGGACTTAACGCTGGACACTCACGCGTCCGGCGGTGGCAGCAGCCTCGCTCTTCCTTCCACTCACTCTCGGAGCGCCACTCGGCTAGCGGCTCAACAGCCTTACAGAGAGACTCGTCCTCCCTCCCATTGCCAGGACAGGCTAGTCAAGCGGGGCTCTGGGAATGACTGGAAGGAAGAGCAAGGCTGGCGCTGCCGGCGGACGTGTGAATGAACGGTCCAGCCCCAGGGGGCCGGACCTTCGTTAAGTCCAGGTGTGCGGGGGTATTCGTATATGAATACGAATATCCACATCTCTAATTACAAGTTATCCCAAGAAAGACTCAAGATTTTTTAAAATCCTGGCAATGAATGTTTCTCTATCTATAGGTCAGTTAGTGGAGGGCGTCTGAGTATTCACTACCATGTCCTTTATACATTTTTATTAGCCAGAAATTGTATGTATAGTACTGCACAATCCTGTACTTTGGGGTAGACAAAGCGTGACCTGCAGGCTGCATGTGCACTTGCTCCAAATACCTCCCATTCCCCCAAAATATAAACATATTTATTGCTCAAATAGTACCCTTGTGCTGTCGAGGGGCCATGATCAGCAATTTTGTCATGTTTCGAGGCTCCCAGCAATCTAAATTTATATTTTTAAAAATTGTGACTAGAGGATGGCATTAAAACCACATTCAAAAAGAAAAAAGAAAGAAAGAGAAAAGAAAAGAAAAGAAAAAGAATAGTATTTGGGGCTTTGTGGAACATGGGAGCAGATGTAGCCCTCCAAGGTTGGGGGTGAGCCTGTGTTTCCCTTGGATTTCTGGGGATTACATATGCCTGCTATAATGGTTTAATCAAAAGCGATACCCCATTGAATTTAATTGACTTACTCAAGGTAGCCTTACACAAGTACTCCTTCTGGCCCACATGTAATGAAAAGATAATGTTACTTTAGAATTGCTGAAGTAAATTTGTGGAAAACAGAGTAGTATGGCTCACATTGATTCCAGCAACAATTTGCAGAAGGTTAGTTTTAAAATAAGTATCATATCATGTCAAGGTACCATTGTAACAACTTAGTTTGAAAGGGTGCACTATAAAAGATAATGCCTTATTTAAAAGTCAAAGATTTCAGTACTTACACTGAACACTATTTTACACTTGTATTTTTTTGGTCTATTTTTGTGTATTTTTCTTAAGTTGTTATTATTGTTTTGTTATTATTATTTTGTTCCAAAATTACCTTGTTAAAAACTTGTTGATTTTCCTGAATTCAATAGCTATCTATTATACTGATACTTACATTATAGTTCTTTTTCTTGTGTTACTATTATTGTTTTGTTATTATTATTTTCATTAATTTGCTCCAAAATTACCTTGATATAGTGAGATGTCAACAATCTCCTTTTAAAGTCATAAAAGGACCCTTTTAATATTTTCCCCAGATTTGCTCTTGGTTTCCACCAGAATAAAAACATCAAGAAGATTTAGCCATACTCTTTTTCTACCTCTTCCTGTTATTTTATCACTTGCATCACTGAACTGCCACCTGACTTCCTCCAGTGACAAACTGCAGTTTACATTTGTTGGAAGTTGTTTGAAAATGCTTGATTATTTTTGAAAATATAGTTTTAATTACTCCCCATGGTGTGTATGTGTGTGAGAGAGACAAGCAGTCTGGTTTTATTCTCCCTTCCTCTCATATTTGTGAGCATATTCCACTCTTTTCCTGTTTCTATAGGAATTTGACTTCCTTCCTCTTCAGCATGTAAGTTTTGATTCTCAGCACAGTTGCTACTTTAAAAGAAATCTATTTTTGTACAGTTAGACTGTTTACCGTTCCTCCACCCTCTGCAGGGTCATTTCCTTATCCTATATTCCTCTCAAAGACTAGTCAGACTTGCTTCTTTCCCTTCTTCTTTTTCCCTTTAATATAGCAATATCTAATAAACAGAAGCCACCAACTTTTAAACATCAGCCCTTCAGACTTACCTAGGATCATCTGAGAACTTAAAAATGTCTGATGATAGCATATGGCACAGGGAGATAGAAACTAATTACACTGGTCTACAGCCAAAATGCTTTTGAAATAAATCTAGTCAAACTTTACTAATTCTGGGTTACTGAGAATGAAGCTGATGCTTAAAATTGTTGATTGGCTCTAGTTTTCCAAGATACACTATTGGTTCAGTATATGTGACCCTTGACTTGGGAATGGAGGAGGATAAGTGAGTTATAAAAAGAAGGGATCTCAATTTAAACCAGAAATGACTAAAATGCATATTTGACTAGATCTATGAATAAATCTATGATGGGGTTTGGACAGTACTTGTTTTTTGGCAGAACAATTTTAGTCTGCAACATCAATGGTGTGATGGCAGCCCTCAACATTGTTCACAATCCTGATGAGTGGAGACTGTTCACTGATTCATCAAAGAAGAGTCTTAAAGCTGTTTTGCTGTATAACGGCAATGTTTTGCCATCAATTCCAGTTGGTCATGCAGTCCATACGAAGGAAACATAGGACAATATGAAACAACTTTTGAGGTGCATAAACTATGACCTACATCAATGGCAGCCTTGTGACAATGTGAAGGTGGTTGCTCTGTAGCTTGTCTGTAGACTGCATGCACAAAGTACTGCTGTTTTCTCTGTGAATGGGATAGTTGTGCAAGAGATTTCCACAACATCAAGACAGATTGGCCATGCTGACAGTCATTGGAGCCTGGGAGGAAAAGTGTTGAGCATCCACCGCTTGTTGAATCAAGGAAGATTTTGTTACCACTCTTACATATCAAGCTGGGTCCTATAAAAGGCCATGGACAAAACACAAGCAGCTCTCAAGTACCTCCATGGAAAATGTCCAAGGTTAAGCAAAGGAAGGTCTTTACTGGTCCTCAGATTCATAAATGTCTTTGAGATGATGCATTTGACCATGCATTGTATGGCAAGGAAAAGACGACGTGGAAACCCTTCCAGTTAGTGGCAATACATTTTCTTGGAAACAACAAGGCACACAACTACAGGTTGTTTGTATGCTTTGAGAAAAACTTCTCAAAGCATACAAAAGCCTTGGTTACAACATGTCACTAAAGGTGCATTTTTTGCACTCTCATCTAGATTTTTTCCACCAAACTGTGGAGCAGTGAGCAATGAGCACAGTGAACAATTTCACTAGGTCATTTCAATAATGGAGAAATGCTACCAGAGCAAATGGACCCCACCCATGAATGCTTGCAGACTACTACTGGACAGTGTCAAGAGATGCTCCATTTAATGAATACAAGAGACAAGCCAAGAAGCATCAAGTAGACACTGCATAGAACTGAACTATGTGTATAATAATATATAGTACTAGTTTTCTTAAGTTTATCTCACTCTTTCTTTCTTTCCTGTTAGTGAGGAACAGCTGGCATGTTTAAGACATCAATATCCTACCTCATTTCAAAAAAATACTGGGGGCTTTCAGAGAACAGTAAAATCCCTAAGTCACCAGTCAAGATGAGCAAATCAGTTCCCATCACTATTAGTGCTTGTGACTAACAATGAAAGTCAGTTGGTCCTTTTATTTATCACATAATATTTTAAAGCTACAGTTCTGATTGCAGTTACTTTGGAGTAAGCCCCACTAAACAGAGCGAGACTTACTTCTGAGTACACTTGCACAGGACTGTAAACAATACTAATTCTGTTCTTATCAGTGTCATCATTATATTTGTAAGCTAGAAAGATTAGTTTCATCACTATTATAATGTCTAAGAACAGTTAACAAGAAAACTGATTTTACTACGTATCTACCAGGTTGTCATACTACTTTAGACCAGCTTTTTTAAAACTAATAAGGTTTCCTCCAGATGTTCTAGAATACATCACTCACCATTCTTGGACACTGACCAATGTGGTTCCCTTCAGATGTTCTGCAATGTACCTCCCACCATCTTAAATATTGGACACATCAGTCAGTGCTGATAGGAGTTGTACACCAAAACACCAGGAGAGATTCCAGTTGGGGAAAGTTACATTAGACTGTCCTGTTTACAAAACAAGCCTACTTTACTCTCAATAGGATTAAATTTATTTAATGAGGATGAATAACAGAAGTACTCTAGATCAGATGTAGACAAGTAAGTCAAATTCTTCCTAGGAATAACTGTATTATACCACTTACAGCAAAATGCTCTGAGCTATAGTTTTGCTACTTAAGCCTTGTGTACATAGCCTTTAACTTCACCATTTGGGTGGCATTTTGTACTTTTATCACAAAAATCAAAGTTGAGGAGGACTGAACATGTGACATAGTAAATCTGCAAACAGCTTCGGGTGTCTGGGTCCTGCTGGATGCCTCTGAAACATTGCACTGTAAATTAAGTTTGGTGCACTTTAAGTACAGTAAATACAGTGCAGGAACTCTTTAAAACTGCCTTCAAGAATATACTACTTAAGCAGGTATTTAGTACCCACAACACTTTTCCATAGGGCTAATTTTTTATTTACATAAGAACGTAAGAAGAGCCCTGCTGGATCAGGCCAAGGGCCCATCTAGTCCAGCTTCCTGTATCTCACAGTGGCCCCACCAGATGCCTCTTGGAGCACACGAGACAACTGGATACCTGTCTCCTGAGACCCCTCCCCTGCATCTGGCATTTTGAGGTACCTTCCTTCTAAGCCTGGAGATTGTACATCCCCATCATGGCTTGTAACCTGTGATGGACTTTTCCTCCAGGAATCTGTCCAATCCCCTTTTAAAGGCATCTAGGCCAGATGCCATCACCATGTCCTGTGGCAAGGAGTTCCACAGACTAACAACACACTGAGTAAAGACATATTTTCTTTTGTCTGTTCTCACTCTCCCAACACTACATGTAAGAGGATGTCCCCTGGTTCTGGTATTGCGTGAGAGGGAAAAGAGCTTCCCTCTATCCTCTTTATCCATCCCCTGCATAATTTTATACCTCTCAATCATGTCCCCCCTCAGGCACCTTTTCTCTAGACTAAAGAGCTCCAAACGCTGTAGCCTTTCCTCATAAGGGAGGTGCCCCAGCCCAGTCATCATTTTAGTCACTCTCTTCTGCACCTTTGTCTTTGGTAGAATTGTTTTCTTGTTAATGTGTACTGTTATGTTAATTGTTTTGTTGCAGGTGGAGTGGGTGGGATTTGGTTGTTTTATTATGTACACTGTCCAGAGTAGCCACAGCAGTGTTTGTCACCGAACGGGCGGTATAAAAATTCAATAAATAAATAAATATTTGTCTTAATTCTATTTGGAGAGGGCTGCAAAGAGGTGAGCTTGAAAGAGAACTAGAATAGTGAAGACAGAGTTGACCACGTCTCAAGAGGCCTTTGCTTAAGAGTTACAGTAAACATTTTAAAATAAAGGGTAGCTGTGTGGTCGATACAAAATAAAAGACAATGATAACATTTTGTTACCACACAAGAGGATTTATGATAATGAATACAAGACTCTCTGCTTTCTAAAAAAAAAAAAAAACTATATAAAAATGATACGGAACTCTCATGGCCTAAATGCTAAACAGCATTTTTATTTAATTTTTCCATATTCAGAGAATACCTCTAGCAGGAAAATCAGCTTAGATACCTCGGAAGGACTTAAAAAAATAACAACCTAATAACAGCATATGGCACTGAGGA
The DNA here is from genome assembly GCA_037013535.1 of Intellagama lesueurii. Lineage (NCBI taxonomy): Eukaryota > Metazoa > Chordata > Lepidosauria > Squamata > Agamidae > Intellagama > Intellagama lesueurii. Next base: position 107,597,179 of record JBAJHW010000003.1, read on the forward strand.
CAGAATCAAGATACTGAAGTTTTTAGACAAATAGTGATTGTGCTCTCTTTTGGAATTTCCCTCAGCTAACGGTAGTAGGATAACAAATTCTCTTCATCTCTCTTTCTACCTCCCTCCAAGTGCCTGTGTTTAATGCCGGGCTGTTAATGCATTTCAGCTATAACCTAGTACTACCGTATGACAACGGAACTCAGATGGCACCCACCATAGAAATTCGAGCTCAATAATATCCTACTTATACATACCACTGCAACTATCTAACATTCTGAAAATGATTTAAAAAATCCTTTGTAGAACAAAACATGTTCTCTTAAAACAGAGTTAAAGCATCCTAGCTTACATTTTAGGCAAAGAATTCCATCAAAGGGGTGTCATAACTAAGAAAGCCCCAGATGTGTGCCCGTACTTTGGACTGTCGCTTTATTTGCACAATATTTTATTCAGAAAAATGTAAAAAGTACAAGAAGAGAACATGTCCCGTGCGTGTAACTACTTTCACAAGCTCATCTAAGCAACAGTCTAAAAATGAACAAAGGACTGAATTGTGAATCAGGAAGTTCAAATCTTGTCATTGTTGAGAACTAGCTAAACAGCATTTGGCAAGGCACTTCCTCAGATTCAGCTCCATGTCTACAATATGAGGATACTCTAACATTGCTACCTTACCTAATACGGTTCATGTAGGATTTCCTGAGATTATTAATGAGAAGTAATTTCATCACTTCAAAAAAAAAAGTGTGCCATGTAAATGCCAACATATTCTTATTAAGAAATCAAATGCTCCCCTACAAAGCAGTCTCTAAGCTGAATTTCATTTACCACAATATATTTAGTTAATTAAAAAACAAAGTGGTCATGTGGTGTAGGAGCTTTTAGACTTGCCACTTGCATGCTGAGCTAGGCCACCACAGGTAGCAACGCTCAGACCATGATTGTTGCCTACTCCTAGTCAAGCATTAGATGCCCAGTGTGGTGTCCTGAATAGAGTGACAGACTAGGACTTTTGAGGTCTGGGTTCGAATCCTTGGTCGGCCATGGAACTCACTGATGTGTGTATGGCAGCACTGATACAACCTCTCCTTGAAAACCCGATTAGAGTCGCTATAACTTGATGGCACAGAACAAGACAATAAAGCATTAAGAACAATAGAGTTTGAATACCATGCAAACTTCCCCCTACTGAAGTGAGTAATCGCATAGACATCATGGAAGTGGTCTCTGTAAGGAAGCATAGATTAATAAAGAAGAAAGGAACCAACACAGAGAGGGCAACACTGCTAAAGCAGAAGGACAAGCTGTGGCCATTAATTAATTTCCATGATTTTTGTGTACATACATTTAAAAAAACCTGAAAGGATTATTCTAAAAAATATTTTCCTTCCAACGGAGAGAGACAAAAAGACCTTCAAAGGAGTACTCTAACATAATTTCTTTCAGTAAAGTCATTACCAGAACACGGATGATGAACACATTCTAAGTTAGTTCCTAGGAAAATATATGATTGCTTTTTGAATTAGTCAAAAATATCCACAAACATTAAAACTGTGGAAAGAACAACTCAGATCTTTTTTTAGGGAAAAAAACTTTTTTCATGTGATTGCACTGTCAAATAGTCAGCAATTTGAGACAGCTGCTTGTTTAAGATACATGTTTTCACAGACCCTCAAAAAGACTATAAAAACTACTGGATTTTATTCTTAGTTCTCTACTCATACTATCACAGAAGTAATGCAATGTCCAACTTCCATTTCATTGGAACGAAGGAGAGGGCGATCCTACTGCAGAAAACAAACAAACCTTTGTTTGCTTGCCTTTTATATCAAGAATAATGTGTGTCTGAGGGGAGCACAGATGTTTCAGAGAATAAAGTGAAAATGTTCCAATTTTGAAATACTCTCTTAAGAAAGGTTTTGGTGCCTTCTTAGTTACCTTTTTTGTGCCAAGCCAAAACCATATTATTTTCTCAGATCATTTAATACTCCATATATTTCTGCTGCTATGTCGTGTTTTGAAGTAGTTTTATCTCTGTGATATTTCAGATCTTCTTGGGAGGCATTGTTAAGCCTCTGCTGCTTCTGACTGCAATTTATTGACCATTTTAATGTTATTTTTAAATTTTATTTCTATGTATGCTTATTTTACTCATGTTTTTATTGTATTTCACCATGAAAGCTTAGTGACAAAAATAAATGAAACATAAAAGCCCACTGTCGAAATAAGACAGAAGAAAAGGTTGCAATTGTTGCAGTTTGCTGGGTTTTTCTTTTTTCTTAAGACCTACATGAGTACTCCCCCACTGAAATATTGCAGCATTTAACATTAAATTAGTAAACACAACACAAAAATAAACATTTAAAAAAAGTTGCACCAAGGACCTTTAAACTGTTTGGGCCTTTGGCCACGGAATCACCACAAAATGGCTGCCACGGTGCTTGACCAGCCGACAGTGGAAAATTAATTAATCCAAGAAGTTAAGTACAAGAGAGATGTTCGGTCTGAAGCCCAAATGGTGAACCATGTATATGACTTATATAGTGCAACAAAATGTCCATTTCAGAGAAGCAACCTGGTGAGACTCAGAAACAAGTAATTCACCAACCAACACATTCATGAGCTGGCTCAAGACAATATTCTTCCTGATAGTTTGCTAACTTCTCTCCAATCTTTTCCTTTCATTCAGAATCATGAGCAAGACCCACCTCACACATGCAGATCTCTTTCTTTCCCATGATCATCCACCAGAAAACGTTTTCTTTTTCTTTGCATAATTCCCTAACCACCGTATCTCACAGGTTCATCCCCATCAAATTATGTTTCTTTCTTTCATCATCCCTATTAAGACCTTCCATATAACACAACAGTAAGCACTCCATTTATCCTCATATGCACACATTTGATATGCAGACACACACTTTCCTTCCTCCCTCTAAATCAGGGGGTCTCCAAACTTTTCAGCATGAGGACCACATCATATATTTTACACATTTTCGAGGGCCGAAGGAACACACATACACACACGTATGCACGCACGCGCAAAACATCTCTGAAAATCACTGGAGTTGCCCAGGACACTGGTGGTGTCACGGGGCCTTATGTAACTTGGAAAATGATATGTATTCATGAGAGAATGAAACAATGAGGATTTCCTGCACTACCTTCTAAACAAATACAGTAGGACGCCTATATCTGCAGCGGATTGGTTCCAAAATCTACAGTGGATGCTTTAAACCATGGATACAAGGGAACCCTATATACAACATACGTGGGGATGGGACAAAGGCCACAAGAGGTAACCCTTGTATGTTGTACATAGGGCTGTGGCAAACCATGGACACATGAAACTGCAGATATGGGGGTCCTACTGCATTACCCAAAATCCTATTGCAAGAGAAATCACAGAAGCTGCCACAGCTAATTCACAGGGTGCCAGGTCTGTGAAGATGCCCTGTTAGGCGCATGAGTGAAACCAGCCTCTTGTCAATTAGCCACAGCAACCTCTATTGTTCCTCTTGCACATGCATGAACTGCTCGCTTTCTTAGTTTTTCATGGGCATCTTAAATGGTTTTCCTGTTTTCAGTAAGCATTTTCATATAGGATCTGTGTCTTGCATTGTTAAGCATCCTTTTGTTTCACTGATTATTACTCATTCATGGAACCAGTTTCGATTTTCTTGGCTTTTCTGTTTGTTTGCTTGGGGCCTCTTCCTTCTTAAATTTAACCCAATTGGCTGTTGCTGGGATCGGCACCACTGCTGGCAATCCAGCAATGAGTTTTTATGATTAAAAGCTCTTCCCCATCCTGAAGCTCCCAAAGATCTCTCCAGGGTAAAAAGGAGACTCAGAAAGCCTTGGAACCAAAAACAGGGGCATAGGAAACTTTAATTCATTTAAATTAAGTTTTATTGGCAATGGCTGATGATGTCACCAGCTTCCACCATGTAAATATATGCCAGCAGTATTTTGGCCAGTACCTCCAAGTTCTGAGAATGATGGCATGATATTTATTGATGATATCACAGATACCCACAACCAATGTAGACTGGTGACTTCAACATTGCAGCAGTGGTGAATGTGCTCTGGTTTTTAGTTCAAACTTTGATGGAGCTATCCTAAGGTGCTGAACCTCATTTGGGGACTGGATTCAGCACTTTTGACTAGCCCCGGTAGATTCAAATTAAACTTGGAATGGATTTGCTGCTACCATAATCGCAAAGTCATGCAGCCTCACCTGCACGTAGCTGAATAGGAGGGACAGTAAAGAGGTTGTGGAGAACGAGGGCACGAGAAAAGTAAGAAAATGGCAAAGGGAAGAAAGAATAACCCGAGAGACAAAGGGACACTGAAGAACCCTTAAATAGCATATGTTCTCCAAGGTAAGTACTGACCTGGGTCACTGGTTGAACTTAGGCGAATTTCAAAGCAAATGTCAAAATTAAATAATATTTAAGACTCTATTTTGAGGTCCTTGTAAGGATGATGAAGGAACACACGTGTGCACGCACGGGCTGAAGGGAACGAACCTGAGCCTGCGCCATTCGCCGGGCCGGATAAAAAGGCAAGGCGGGCCGGATGTGGCCCATGGGCCATAGTTTGGAGATCCCTGCTCTAAATCAAAAACATACCCCTCACCTTCCCTAACAGCTCTCCCGAGCTCTCCTGTCCCCTCTGCCTTTTGGTCATTCCTTCCTCAAAACCATCCAGTGGAATCAGAGCTAGAAAGGCCTCATGTCTGTAAATAACAGCTTAACATATAGGCTAGGAAAGGTGGGGAAGATCCTAATCTGTCCAAAGACGATCAGAATCCACCCTGTGGAGGACTCCAGATTACCTTCACCCTTCCAATCGACCCTGTTCTCCGTAGGCCACAGGCAGAAGGGAGAAAAATCCTTGCTGTCATGTGCAATCAGTGACCGGAGACAAAAGCGGCAATTCTCCCATACTCTCCTCTCCCAGTCAACCTGGAAGGATAATGAAATGCCACGCTCACTGCTCTTAACTGGTATTTAGAAGCACTAGCTGAGTCTTCAGAAGTTTGATCCGACGTTCTAGCCCGGGGCCCAATGATGTCACAAGGCATGGCAACTGGCCCATGGAAATCTGGGAAGAATCCAGGCCACTTACAACATCATTCTCAGCCTCAATCCATATGTTGCCATGAGCATCCACCCACAGTGGGATAAAGGGGAACAAAGTTCTTCATGTTTCCCAGCATTAATGGGTGTTCCCACATATACTTCTGATAGTATCGAATACACCAGGTAGCAAATGGGAACTACACTGAATACCACCGTGCAAAAAACAAACGCTCCCCATAAGAATTTTCAAAAAATAAGACCTGGAGAAAAGGTGATTGCATCTGCAAAGAGCTGAGAGTGGTTTTCCATATTTGACCCAATACATACCGTGTTTTCCCGAAAATAAGACAGGGTAAAAAGGAGACTTAATTTTTGCTCCAAAAAACACATTAGGGCTTATTTTCAGGGGATGTTTTAATTTTTTTCATGTACAACAATCTACGTTTATTCAAATACAGTCATGTCATCTTCTGGTTGCTGCACAATGGTGGAAGGCGGGGTTTCACTTAACTAGGGCTTATTTTTGGGGTAGGGCTTATATTACGAGCATCCTGAAAAATCATACTAGGGCTTATTTTCAGGTTAGGTCTTATTTTCAGGGAAACAGGGTACTAGCGTGAAGGGAAAAACCTCTGAATTTTATATTTTCACTGCCCTCTTTGAGTTTTATTTTGTCAGTTACGTATACTCTTTCTCTAGCTATTGCAACTAAAAGTTCCAATGAATTTCTTCATCATTTTGCTGCTCTTTCCCTCACTTTTGAGATGAGGAATTAAGACAGGAACATGTCCTATCTCTTTGATAACACGCCCTACCACCAACAAAAAGGGGAAAGCAAAAAATAAAAATAAAAAATAAATAAATAAATCCCAGCCAAAACAGACAGATCTTCCTCCTTGTTTTACAAAGGGGGTCTTGGCCTCACCTTCATGGTATCCTGTGGCTTCCCCCAAAGGGGCAACCCCCCTTTGGTGTCACTCCCTTTTTCAGTGAACCCACTATGGTCCCACCCAGACATGCTTATATTCCTCTTCTTTATAGGTCAGTAGTTTCCCAGCGTTGAATCTCCAGATGTTCATGGGCTGCAACTCCCAGAAATTCTGACCAGCACAGCTAGTGGTGAAGGCTTCTGGGAGTTGCAATCCAAGAACATTTGGGAACCCATGGTTAAGAACCACTGCCATAGGTGGAAACAGTCGGGGGGGGGGGGGGAGGTTGGTGGTTGGTTGTCCAGCAGAGGCTGGAGAAGAGTCTTCTGCAGTCAGAGGTCCTTGGGAAGAGACACAACAAAATATGGTATGATTACTTTCCCTTCCCTAGCTACTCAAACAAATAGTAAAACACTCAAATCAAGAGAAGGAGAAGTATGCAAATGTTCCTAGTGATGCTGCTAGCATGTCAGATGAAAACAAACAGAGGTAAAGCTGTTAGGGAGTATGTGGTCAAGCATGCAGGAAGAGGTGGGGTTATCACTAGAAGGGCTACTCACAGCTAGACAGTTCCAAATGGGGCTTTGTGCAAGCATAAAACCCATGTGTATGAGTCACAGAGAAAATAAAGAACAAGCAGTATTTATATGAAGGAGGAAATGAATCAATTTAAACACCTTGTCCATGTTTCACAAACATGTCTTCAAGTGTTTAGAGTTTGTGTGCAGCTGCAACTATCCTGAGTTTCTTCCACTGATATCTTGATTCTTAATACAAATATTTACATTGATAAAGACAGTCAGCAGTAAGGAGAACAATGGAGCAAATAAAGAAGGATGGTGTCTGGTAAATGTATTCTAAGGCAAAGCACAAATATTGGTTCACCACCCTGAAACTAGGACTGCAGAAAAAACTCCCCTACCAAAATGTCATGTATGTCTCCACTGTATTAGCTTCTCTGAGGTTAAGCTTAACTGAGTTATCAGAGGCATGTATTTGTCTCAAAGTTTGGGCTGGCCATAGTGTTGGGCTTGTCAAAGTGCCGGGATCAAACAAAACATCTTGACTGATATCGTATCTCCCCACCTATCATCTGTGCCTGCTTCTTCTGAGAGACTCTAACAGCATGCCATCTTGGTAAAATAAAAGACTACAGATTACTACTTGTGTGAGAGAATTCTCAGTGAATGGCTTCCTAAACAATCTGAAACAGGGAAGCTCTCCAAAAGAGAAGTCTACTCTATAATGCTACTTGTATAAAGTATGAATATGTGACAGGCTCACCGTGCATCGTAACTGCACTGCATGTAGTTTACATCTAATCAACACAGACTGCTCTTGTTCTTGTGTGTACTATATTTGCATATCTTTATTAGCTAGCTATTTTTATCTAATAATCTCATTCACAACTGTCTCTTAGATTTACTATTAGTGGAAACCTTTTCAGTGGTGATGCCTTTGAATGAAGGGAAAAGCTGTTTCCTCCCAGCATAAGCTTCTTGCAATGGTGCTACAGTACATTATGTCACATAATGAAGGAAAACAAAGAAATGGGAGTCAGCCACTGAGATGACCTCCGATCCCACTACTGCATTGTGCCATAACACTCCATTTAAATGCTTATAAACTTCCCCCTTCCCTGAAATTACTCCCCTGGTTTCATCCTTCTCACTTTTCACAACTTCCTCTCTCAGATTTCTGGCTAAAAAGACATTTTCAGCTCAGCTCTCATATGTATATAGAGACAGACAGACAAAGATGTAGCTTTTTCTATACAACACACACACACACACGAACACTAAGCTTGAAATACACATAAGATACATGTTTCCGGCTACTACTGGAAATATTCATTTCTACAAATGGCTTGTCCCACCCAATCTTCTCCTTGGTGGGAAAGCTACATGACACATTACTACGCTGGCAAAACGAGACGTTGTCCCAGTGTCTGGAAATGCCTTGTAATATCTCCATCTCCATCTTTTCCTGACTCCACAGTAAATTTCTGGAGAGTCTTAAGAGAAGGCAAAAAGCAGCACTGATGATTTGCTAGACTGTGTAATGAACAGTTTAACATGTTTTTGAGACCAAGGATGTTAAAGTGTCACATATGGTCAAACCTCCTATATGTGAGGTTTGGACTATCAAGGAGATGCTCAGTAGAATAAATGCTTTTGAAATGTGGACGCACAGGAGAATCCATGACTAACAGAAAAAAAAAAGAATAAAGAGGTATTTCATTGGATAGGAAATTGAAAGGAATCAGAGTTAATTATTAAGAAATGCAAGCTCTCATTCCCCAGACACATAATTTGTTATGACAAATAAAATATACCACAATACATTATTGAAGGGAAGATCAGTGGTTAAATGTGGAAGAGGTAGAAGACGGACTTCTTGGATGAATAACATCAGAGACTAGCTGGGCTTTAATAGAGAACAATTAAAATACACAGCTAAGCAGATATATGCCATGATGGTAGACGTTCTCAATGACTGAGAAGCATCAAAAGAAAGGAAGAGAAAGAGGTCTACTTAAAACCAAATTATGCTTATGATACAAAAGACATAATAATTAAGTTAATCAAAATGTCCTATTTCTGTATCACAAATAGGTAGTACCTGTTGCTGCCTTTGCCTCCTCATTTGAGCAAACTGTGACATTAGGATTTGCCGATCCAGTAGCTCCATTCTTTGTTGCCTCTGTATGTCTACGGTTGCTCCCATTCCAACTCTGACCTCACTGGATGGCTCCGTAGATGAAAAAATTGGTTCAAGAGTCCAAGCAAATATTCTTGCTATACTACTGGGTACACAAAGTACATGATACACTTTTAACACACTGTTGCTGTAGCACATTCCAGAAATCTGAAAACAGAACCAAATTAAAAGTGAATGAGTAAAACAAATTAAATAAGTTAATAGAACAACACAGTGACAGACAAAATTCAGATAATATTTTGCCTCCTCTACCAAGGTGTATTATTTGCATCATCTGATGTAGATTTCAAAAAATTGATACTTCTAATGTCAAAGCAAAACTCTGAAGACGTAAATAGTATTTTCATCCCACACATTATTCTAGATTTTACTGAACCATCTCCCTCTCTGTCATCAAGAATGTGGTTATTAACTACTATATGAACAACCACATTACTCTGAATAAAAACTGCTAGTAATGTTCCTTTTTATTTCCTTTTTTAAAAAATCCTGTTTCTCATAATAAGGAAGATGCACATTAATTAAGATGCTGACTAAAATTTCTGTCATAGAGAGATACAAGATATAAGCTAGAACAGGGTGGGGAAGTTGTTTATCATAGAAATGGTCCTGATAGTATGTAATTAGGATCACAAAAATATTAACATCTGAGAGTCTATGGGGGATAGTATGACATCACTGGAAACTTACGAGAAGACTAAAATGTGGTTTGAATGTTTGTAGTGAAAATACCAATTGAGCAAATGTCGTGTTATTATTTGTTGGCATGGAAAATCAAGGCATTAAATGGAGCCCATACATGCTAATTTTGCTCTGCTGATAAAACAGTTTAAGCAGATTATGAAAAACGTGAAACAATACAAAATGAATGAAGGGCTTTATTAAGCAAGTCTTCCTTCCAATTAAATTCTTCCCATGTTCTTACTATGTTTAATTTACATCTCACCCTTCTTTCAAATAGCTTAGGATAGTGTACAAGATTATTGCCAGCTCTGTTTTATTTTTACAAGAACTCTGTAAGGTGGTGTCATTTAAAAAAACAAAAAACATGGCATCAATTCCAATTTATCACAACCCTTTCCATGGCTTCTTAGGTAAGAATGCTCTGAAGTGGCTCACCATTCCCTTTTTCTGCAAATATGAATAGAGGTGAAAATCCTAGCTGCAGAGGGCTTCCTTGCCGTCCAGATATGGGTTTCAGGGAATTTATTTCCCATTCCTTTCACATTGGAACCCACTGTTCTGCCAGCTGAATACCATCTGAAGTATTATTTATTTATTTATTTATTATATTTATATCCACATGACAAACTGCGGGAGAGCACAGGCTGTGTTTAAGAACGTTTTTACTTTCCTTTGATGTCTAATGTAGCATGATAAGAGGTATGACCCATTTTCACCCAACATCAGCTTGGGAACAAGACAACATAGTATCAGCAGACCAGTGTTACCCAAATTCAACTGGTCAGCTATCTTTGCAGAAATTTAAAATGGCAATTTAAGAATTACAAATGCCACCACAGCCTGATATCAGTGCAGTTACTTCTACTGATGACCTCAGCACAAAACTATTGATAAAATATTTTCATTCAAACATGCATATATAAACACTAGTGTTCTACTTAAATTAGTAAGTTCTTTGATGTTGAGAACTTCACAAGTTATCAGTTGGAAAGCTAAAAACATGCAAATTCAAGTTACCGTATTTTGCATTTTATGAAAAATTGTTTTCTGAAAATTATGAGGGACTCTTAGAGATATTTTTACAGTCCCGCAGTTTTCTAAACAAACTGGGTTAAGAGTACTGTCTTTGAATCATTATGCACAAAACTAAAGGAGAGCAAAGAGGCTGTTCTGCTTCGAAGGAGATGGAAAGGAAGGAGAGAAAGACAGGGATGAGGAGAGAGATGAAGTGTAAATGCCTAGAAACTGACAGTTGCTTTCACATTACCTTAGGATTAAGTGCCCGGTATCTGTCATCTTAGCATTATTGACAGGTACTAGACCAGTGGTTCCCAACCTTGGGTCCCCAGATGTTCTTGGACTAAAACTCCCAGAAGCCTTCACCACTAGCTTTGCTGGCCAGGATTTTTGAGAGTGGTCGTTCAAGATCATTGGGGGAATCAACGTTGGGAACCACTGTACTAGACAATAATGCTATGAAAAGTTGAAGGCAGCAGAGAAAAAGGAAGACCAAATATGAGATGGATTCACTCACTAAAGGAAACCACAGACTTGAGTTTACAAGAGCTGAGCAGGGCTGCTGAGGACAGGACATTTTGAAGACCACTCATTCATAGGGTTGCCATAAGACAAAGGCAATTTGACAAAACGTAATAACAGCCTGTTATCTTGTCTGGTCCTAACTTGTTGCAAAATACTTTATTTACAAAAAAGGCAAGTGAGACAACAGCACAAAAGGAGAATCATGCTGTGATTCTCCTTCCTTTCTACTATCACTACTAACAATCCCCTTCTCTCAGGAATAAGCAATGGGCAGCCACTCCATTCTCATCCTTGTGAAAAGTAGTTAAATGACTTCCATGGCCAGTTACAGAGAAAAAAGGAAATCTGTTCCAGCTTATTGTTGCAAAAAAGTTAGTTACTCTGAAGCTGTTGCTCCCATAAACTTTATGGATTTAAATATAAAACTACAAATCACCAAAAGTCACCAAGTGAAACATTTATTGAGACTGATTAATGTGTCTTCTTCAGGATTCACTAACACAGCATTGTGAAATCAATAACCTTCTAAGAGCAGACAGACACGAGTTAGCATCATGCATGAAATCTGGCATACTAAAATTATCTTTTTCTTGTTTGTCTGACTACAATGAGGTCAAATGCCTTGCCTTTTGAAAAAAAAAAGTATTGCTCTCTAGAGTCTGCCACTCACCCATCCCAACTCAACCTTTGCTTTCACTTCCAAAAATCAAACAGATACTCTACGCTGGCCTGAGAAGACAGTGATATCCATTTAATATACTTTTTGCTAAACAAAAGATGTACAAATCAGCTAGAATTATTCACATTGTACAGAACATGAAAAGGAGAAGTAATTTATTGCTGCCACAACAGTTGTCATGCATGTGAAACAAATCTGTCACATCATCTCATCAAACCTTCCTCTCTTTGCTGTTAGCAAAACATCAGGAAGCCAAAGGATAATTTTCCAATAATAATGCAAGGCTCCCAAAGGTTTCTCCAAGGCAAAATAGATCTCTAAGGAGCCTTGGAGCCTGAAAAGGGGGGTGGGATAGGAAGTTTGAAATTAAATTAAATTAAAGATTAACATCACCAGGTAGTGACAGCATCACAGTTTACATGGTGGAGCTGTACCAACTGGATTTCAGCCACTGTATATTCTGTGGAATAAATTTCACTTGGTAAGTTTCTTATACAATTCTCTGTATACATGATCATGCTTTTTAAATAAAACGGGAGGCGGTGTCTTTGTGACAATGCTTCTTTTGATCTGTTGACCAAAATGTTGTCAAGCAACATTAAGATTCTTAGTTGTTATTTATCACACATTACTCCTAATTTCAAAAACAAAACAAAACCATTTGTGGAGAAAGAAAAATAAAAAACAAGGATAATTTGTGGGTAATCAAATGCTGGCATACAAATTTTCGCAGCGCTCCCAACTGTAAAATTCAGCATCACCACTGGGATGAGATCAAATTAGTTAAGCTTCTGAGTAAATTTAAAAGTCACAGGAAAAGGAAATTGGTAGCACTGTAGCAATACATAAGACAGATTTTACATTGGAGGATTGTAACAAAAGGGCACTCCCAAAGCATCTACATTGGGAGCAGTGCTTTTTAACTTCTTAATATAAGATGTGGAGTTGAACAGAGGAGTAGTCAAACTTGCAGATGACATCAAAGTGTTCAAATTCCAAAAACCTAAAAGGGATCATGAAAGGCTTCAAAAGATCTCGCCAAACTCAATAAAGACAAATTAAAATGAAAAATGTAGTTCAATTCAATGCACACTAGCACAAAAACTCCTAACTTTATTTGAAAAATTCCACAATGAGTCCAGTAACTTTCAAGTAACCACACTACCAACCTTAGGAAATGTATTGGCCAGTATATATATGGGCTTTCCCTAGTAGGTCTAGATTTCAATGCTTGACAAAAGTCTTTTTTTTTAAATTACACAGTGATCTTTCCATGGAACAAAGCACAATCTGAAACATTGCATGACTTTCTTTTTAAAAATGTTTTAATAGAGAAGTTTCTTATTTTTAGAAGTTTCTCACACACACACACACCACACACACACACACAACAATTACTGGGGAAATGGAAACATAAATGATGGGAGGCAGTAAAGGGACATAATACAGTCAGATAGGAAAACAGTATAAAGGAGATTCCACAATGCATCATGATTCTACTAAGTCAGAAGCTGCATATGGCACTTCTTTCCCAAATTCCACAGGGGGAAAATCATTTTGTTTACCGTGTACTGTCTTGAAACATTTTGCTCTGGCAGAGTGAAAAGCTCTAAAGATTAGGGTTTTTTTAAGGAGTGCCAGAAAATATAACTGCTCTCCCCACTACTGTCTTCTAAATTCTATGGTTAGGTGCAAGAAGTTTTTTTAAAATATATTTTTATATTTTATATATGAAGCTAATTTCTTCCCCCACCTCGGTGCAGAGCCATCAGAGAATGGGAACCTTAGATCCAATCCAAAGCATTGTTAATTCAGTTGTTGTTGTTTAGTCGTTAAGTCATGTCCGACTCTTCGTGACCACATGGACCAGAGCACGCCAGGCCCTCCTGTCTTCCACTGCCTCCTGGAGTTTGGTCAAATTCATGTTGGTAGTTCCGATGACACTGTCCAACCATCTGTCCAACGATCTCGCCCTCTGTCATCCCCTTCTCCTTTTGCCCTCACACTTTCCCAACATCAGGGTCTTTTCCAGGGAGTCTTCTCTTCTCATGGGATGGCCAAAGTATTGGAGCCTCAGCTTCAGGATCTGTCCTTCCAGTGACCACTCAGGGTTGATTTCCTTCAGAATGGATATGTTTGATCTCCTTGCAGTCCAGGGGACTCTCAAGAGTCTCCTCCAGCACCACAATTCAAAAGCATCAATTCTTCGGTGGTCAGCCTTCTTTATGGTCCAGCTCTCACTTCCAAACAACACTACTGGAAAAACCATAGCTTTGACTATGCAGACCTTTGTCGGCAAGGTGATGTCTCTGCTTTTTAAGATGTTGTCTAGGTTTGTCATCGCTTTCCTCCCAAGAAGCAGGCGTCTTTTAATTTCGTGGCTGCTGTCCCCATCCGCAGTGATCATGGAGCCCAAGAAAGTAAAATCTGTTACTACCTCCATATCTTCCCCTTCTATTTGCCAGCAGGTGATGGGACCAGCGGCCGTGATCTTAGTTTTTTTGATGTTGAGCTTCACACCATTTTTGGCGCTCTCCTCTTTCACCCTCATTAAGAGGTTCTTTAATTCCTCCTCACTTTCTGCCATCAGAGTGGTATCATCTGCATATCTGAGGTTGTTGATATTTCTTCCGGCAATCTTAATTCCAGTTTGGGATTCATCCAGTCCTGCCTTTCCCATGATGTATTCTGCATATAAGTTAAATAAGCAGGGAGACAATATACAGCCTTGTCGTACTCCTTTCCCAATTTTGAACCAATCAGTTGTTCCATATCCAGTTCTAACTGTTGCTTCCTGCCCCACATATAGATTTCTCAGGAGATAGATAAGGTGGTCAGGCACTCCCATTTCTTTAAGAACTTGCCATAGTTTGTTGTGGTCCACACAGTCAAAGGCTTTTGCGTAGTCAATGAAGCAGAAGTAGATGTTTTTCTGGAACTCTCTGGCTTTCTCCATAATCCAGTGCATGTTAGCAATTTGGTCTCTAGTTCCTCTGCCCCTTCGAAATCCAGCTTGTACTTCTGGGAGTTCTCGGTCCACATACTGCTGAAGCCTACCTTGTAGGATTTTGAGCATAACCTTGCTAGCGTGTGAAATGAGTGCAATTGTATGGTAGTTGGAGCATTCTTTGGCACTGCCCTTCTTTGGGGTTGGGATGTAGACTGATCTTTTCCAATCCTCTGGCCACTGCTGAGTTTTTCAAACTTGCTGGCATATTGAGTGTAGCACCTTAACAGCGTCATCTTTTAAGATTTTAAATAGTTCAACTGGAATACCATCACCTCCACTGGCCTTGTTGTTAGCCATGCTTTCTAAGGCCCACTTGACTTCACTCTCCAGGACGTCTGGCTCAAGGTCAGCAACCACACTATCTGGGTTGTGTGGGACATCCAGATTTTTCTGGTATAATTCCTCTGTGTATTCTTGCCACCTCTTCTTGATGTCTTCTGCTTCTGTTAGGTCCCTACCATTTTTGTCTTTTATCATGTCCATCTTTGCACAAAATGTTCCTTTAATAGCTCCAATTTTCTTGAACAGATCTCTGAGTTTTCCCTTTCTATTATTTTCCTCTATTTCTTTGCACTGTTCGTTTAAGAGGGCCCTCTTGTCTCTCCTTGCTATTCTTTGGAAGTCTATATTCCATTTTCTGTAACTTTCCCTATCTCCCTTGCATTTTGTTTCCCTTCTCTTCTCTGCTATTTGTAAGGCCTTGTTGGACAGCCACTTTGCTTTCTTGCATTTCCTTTTCTTTGGCATGGTTTTTGTTGCTGCCTCCTGTACAATGTTACAAGCCTCCATCCATAGTTCTTCAGGCACTCTGTCCACCAAGTCTAGTTCCTTAAATCTGTTCTTCACTTCCACTGTGTATTCATAAGGGATTTGGTTTAGATTATACCTGACTAGCCCAGTGGTTTTTCCTACTTTCTTCAGTTTAAGCTTGAGTTTTGCTATAAGAAGCTGATGATCAGAGCCACAATCAGCTCCAGGTCTTGTTTTTGCTGACTGTATAGAGCTTCTCCATCTTTGGCTGCAGAGAATATAATCAATCTGAATTCGGTATTGCCCATCTGGTGATGTCCATGTGTAGAGTTGCCTCTTGTGTTGTTGGAAAAGAGTTTTGAACTCCAAGACCAAACTTACCTGTTGTTCCTTTTATCTCTTGACTCCCTACTTTAGTATTCCAGTCCCCTATAATGAGAAGAACATCTTTCTTTGGTGTCAGTTCTAGAAGGTGTTGTAAATCTTCATAGAATTGGTCAATTTCAGACTCTTCAGCATTGGTGGTTGGTGCATAAACTTGGATTACTGTGATGTTGAAAGGTCTTCCTTGGATTCGTATTGAAATCATTCTATCATTTTTGAGATTGTATCCCAGTACAGCTTTTCCCACTCTTTTGTTGACTATGAGGGCTACTCCATTTCTTCTACGGGATTCTTGCCCACAATAGTAGATATGATAATCGTCTGAACTGAATTCGCCCATTCCCGTCCATTTTAGTTCACTGACACCCAGGATGTCTATGTTTATTCTTGCCATCTCCTGTTTGACCACATCCAGCTTACCAAGGTTCATAGATCTTACATTCCAGGTTCCTATGCAGTATTTTTCTTTGCAGCATCGGACTTTCCTTTCACTTCCAGGCGTGTCCGCAGCTGAGTGTCCTTTCGGCTTTGGCCCAACCACTTCATTAGCTCTGGAGCTACTTGTACTTGTCCTCCGCTCTTCCTCAGTAGCATGTTGGACACCTTCCGACCTGAGGGGCTCATCTTCCAGCGTCATATCTTTTAGCCTTTTGTTTCTGTCCATGGAGTTTTCTTGGCAAAGATACTGGAGTGGCTTGCCAGTTCCTGCTCCAGGTGGATCGTGTTTAGTCAGAACTCTCCACTATGACCTGTCCGTCTTGGGTGTCCCTGCACGGCATAGCCCATAGCTTCTCTGAATTACTCAAGCCCGTTCACCACGACAAGGCAGCAATCCGTGAAGGGGGTTAATTCAGTAATTAACACCAAAAGGAAAAACAACTAGATTTCACCTGCAGATTTCTTGACTTCATACCAAAAAGAAGTTTCAAAAACACAGAGACAGTGAAATTAGATATGTCAGCAGCTTTCCAGCAAAAAAGGCACAGCTACAGTGCTTGGGATGCTGCAACCATCATATATTATTCTTTAGTGAGTGCCCTGTGACTTATAGCAACAACCCTACTTTCTTCTTGCTGCTCCCCTCCCTTCAGGTCAAGTCACACACAAGCTGTTTAGCCCACTGTTTCGAGTGGTGCAGGGATGGGTGGGAGCGCTCTTAAGGACAGCGATCAGACAATGCCTTTAATAAAGCACACCAGCCTGCACCTAGAGTGTCCCTACCTGCATTTTTTTTGGCCCTTGTAAAGGAGCTTCTACATTTCTGGTACAGGTATGATCTCTCTGATTTGAATCAGTTCCAATGTGTGTGACTGCTGGAACCAATCCAAAGCAAGCCTTCCTCTTCCAATTTGCCAGTATCATAAAGTGGCTTAATAAGCAAGCCACTTCAAGATATTGGCAAGTTAATCACTTCCCCTGCTTGGCAGAGGGCAAAATAAGTGAAAACATATTATTGAATGTATGTAGACTATTGCTGATGTGCTACATCAGTTATTTTTAAAAAATAAATATATATTTTCTTTGCCTCGCCTTAGAGGGCTAGTCAAGAAACTACCAACAGTGGAATCCACGGTAGTGGCTTCAGCTGCAGGCAGTTTCTCAACGAGTCCTTTAAGAGAAGACAAAGGAAAGTTTTTTTATAACTTAAGCAGCACATCTGCAATAGTTTATATCCATTTTTTTAAAAATCCACTTCTCCTGCCCTCTGCCAAGAAGAAGTTATTAATTTGTCAATATCTTGAAGTGGCATTTACTCATTCTAGGAATAAGTTTAAGCAAAGGCTAAAAATTTACCAGCCTAAGCCTAAACATTATAGAATACATATAAAGTCACAGAATTAATCTTACAAATTGTTGAATAATTTTTAGAAGTTAAATATTATTTAAGAATTATTCATTATTAATTCTTGCTTTTACATATGCAAGTAGGGCACAAAATCAAACTAAAGAATGTCTCATATGTTCCAAAAAATTTCAAATGCTGATGAACTACTAGTTGACCACAAACTATATAACACACTATGGAAATCGGTTTATCAATCTGTCAGATTCCACCATTTACTAAACCACATATTCTAACTGTTCAAATGAGTGGGCCACAAACAAAGCAGTCATCATCTTACTCATCTCCAACTGTAGGTGCATCTTGTTTTGTGGTTTGGTAACAATAGCAGCCCAGACACCTATGCCTTCAAGTATACGTCCAACTGCTGGATAGTTCAGTGGTTTAGGTTTCTGGCTGTGAAGTCAGAGGTTGGGAATGCAAATCCCCACTGTGTCTCCTTGACAGGGCTGGACTTGATTACCCATATGGTCCCTTCCAGCTCTGCAGTTCTAAGGTTATTATTATTTATGTTTATAACTAATTAAATGTACCTAATGGCAGATACAACAACAAGAAAAATGGGGAATCTTGAAGACAATGCAGCTGATTCTTAGTATAAATACAGATAGGTAACATTTTCACTTCACATTAGAATACTTGTAAGTCTTACAAGAATCTTAAGCATTTATTTTTAAATTTTTCTCTCACATTTCATTTGGGTATGATAAAAAATCACACTGGATGATGCAACGAAGCATGGTGTTAGGGTCTGTTTACATTTGCTACATCTACATGGCAAAACTGCATTCAAGATAGAGTGAGTAGCTTTGAAGTAAAGGGGCACTTAATTCAAAAACCAACAGTACATCACCCATAATCACCTTCTAGTGAAAAAAGAGAACACAATAAATTTAGCGAAACTTCAGCACAAATGCACAGCATAACAAAGGGGTGGAGGTTTACTATTCCATAGCATTGCGGCAGTGTGAACCTTTTCATTCTACTTGTAAATATTCCACTTTTCATCAGACAACATGAGGGTATGTGTGCCAAGACCCTCATTACTTATGGCTTTTCAGAGAATAGTTTAAAGTTATGCCAAATAAATGCTGCAATTTAATTTGCATGTTTTTGTCTCCTACACAAAGGAAGCTACATCTGTCAAAGGATGTCAAGGAAGACTGTTTCCCCTTCATCTGTTCAAATAATCAGTGTAAGCATTTCTTTGTTTCAAAAACAGAAATGAAAGCCTTAACTTTCCGGCTGATTTTTCCAAAAATATCAGCCATTCACCAACTACCACAAGAAAAACAAAGTGGTGTTGGCCTAATATGAACTAAGTGGTAAAATATGACCCCTAAATATAAGCATATTTATAGCAAAGTTTTATTTGTGATCCAACACACAAAACCAAAGCTTTTTTCAGATAAGTCTGAAAAATTAAATTACATTTCGGAGGTCCATACCTATATTGTTTGAACCCCTAATCTAGATAAATTCAATGGTGTCTGTGATACAGCTCCCTGCATGTGCCGGGCTCCTTCCTAGCCTACTAGGTTAGAAAATAATCTCTCAATTGTGTGCTGACAGATCTTAATTGCTGAACTACATTTATGATATTTGTCATGTTTTGTCACTTGAAATGAGGGGAGTTTGTTAATGAGGTCAAAGACAGTACTGAAATTCACCGAAGCCTCAATATTGGGAAAGCCACCTTGAGAAAGTTTTTATTTTTTAAAAAAGAAAAAGATACAGCTTTTAAAAATATACTGAATAGCTTATAAGGTCCAAAAAGATTTAAAGGATCTAATGTTTCTCTAAGATACTGTAATCTATAAATCACAAACTCATTTTCTTCTGAAATTCTTCAGTATATACCAGTAGCCAACATATATTTACCATATGACCCTTTCCTGAATCCAGCTTGAACACCCAGCATTTCTTCATTCATATACTGTATGGTAAGTCTTTGTTGTAAAACCTTGAGCATAACCTCCTTCATGGGAAATTAATGGAATAGTCCTAGAGCTACTGCAGCCTTTGGCATCTCCCATCTTGGAGAATGCTTCTAGCCCACGGCCTTTGTTTTGCTTCAATATTTGTTGGCATATTCTTGTTTCGATTTGATAGAGTCAGTCTCTTTGGCATAAAACAACTCTACATATATATCCCATCTACTGCTGATCTACTTCTGACAATTACTTTGAGAGCAGCTTTCACTTCACTTTCTAAAACTGTAGGTTGAGAGAAAGTCACTGTGCTGGTTATTTTGCTCAGGAGTAACAATATAGGCCATACAAATTAGAATCCTGTTTATTTTTTAACCCTATCAGATTCTCCTGGCCCATTCTATCTGGTGTGTAATCATTGGAAGGTGAAAGAACAAAAGGTATCTATAGCTTGAGCACTACAGTAGAATTCTTGGCATTGAACCATCAGAATCCTTAACTGGTGGGTTTCTGGTTTTGTTTTGTTCTTTAAGAAAAGGTGCTCAAGACAAATTGTGTTCAAGTAATTTAACATTTCTGCCTAGGAGTTCTGGGGAGGCTGGCAAGGTGA
This sequence comes from Intellagama lesueurii, assembly GCA_037013535.1. Taxonomy (NCBI): domain Eukaryota; kingdom Metazoa; phylum Chordata; class Lepidosauria; order Squamata; family Agamidae; genus Intellagama; species Intellagama lesueurii. The sequence goes on from JBAJHW010000003.1 coordinate 107,617,337, forward strand.
AAAGGAACTAATGGGCCATACATTAATTACATCTGCAGGTCAAACAGTTGACTGTAAAAGTGGGTCCCTCCAATAAATGTATCCAATAAAAGTAACTGAGGGCAAGCACAAGCTATCAATATTATTTATTAATTATTTATTTAAAATATTTTTATCCTGCCTTCCTCCTTGAAAAGGTCTCAAGATGGCTTACAACAATGAAAGACAATATTTAAAGTTGAAAACAATGAGTAATGGTGGTTAACATCTGTAAGAGGCAAATATTAAGACAAAAGATCAGTAAGTATACTTTTTTTTAACTGTCACTCTGAGAAATGGAAAAAACAAAAATGGAAAACACAAGTAGTACTAAAAATCCAGTAAAAGCAGTAATGCATAACAATTTATCTAAAAATCACACACAGGTAGCTGGTTACTGAGAGAAGGCTTGCCTGAAGAGAAAGATCTTTGCCTGCTTGCGGAAGGATAGCAAAGATGGGACCAGTCTGGCCTCTTGTGGGAGGGAGTTCCAAAGTCTGGGAGCAGCCACAGAGAAGGCCCTCTCCTGTGTCCCCATGAGACGCACCTGTGAAGGTGGTGGGACTAAGAGAAAGGCGTCTCTTGATGATCTTAACACCTGAGCTGGCTCATAATGGGAGATACAGTATTTGAGATAGCTTGGACCCAGGTCATTTAGGGCTTTATAGGTTAAAACCAGCACTTTGAATTGTGTCAGGAAACTGATTGGCAGCCAGTGGAGCTGCTATAACAGGGGGGGTATGTGATCCCTGTAACCAGCCCCAGTCAGCAATCTGGCTGCTGCATTTTGGACTTACTGAAGTTTCCTGACATTTTCCATTGGCAGCCTCACATAGAGTGTTACAGTAATTCAGCCGGGAAGTAACTAGGGCGTGTATCATGGTGGCCAGATTAGATCTCTCAAGAAACGGATGTAGCTGGCACACTAGTTTTAATTGGACAAATGCACTCCTGGCCACCACTGAGACCTGGGCATCCAGGTTCGGGGATGAATCCAGGAGTATCCCAAAACTGTGCATCTGTTTTTTCAATGGGAGTGTCATCCCATCTAGTACCAGCTGCGTTCCTACTCCTTGACCTGCCTTGCCTTTTGACTGACCAGGACCACCTTGGTCTTGTCTGGATTAAGTTTCACTTTATTCACCCTCATCCACTCCATTACTGATATCAAACGCTGATCTACAGCTGAAGTAGCTTCCTCGGATTTAGATGGCAAGGAGAGGTAGAGTTGGGTGTTGTCCACATACTAGTGACACCAAACCCCAAAACTCAGGATGATCTCTCCCAGTGGTTTCATGTAGATGTTTAATAACATAGGAAACAAATTAGAACTCTTAGGGACTCCACAGGTGGAGTGGCCAGGGTGTCGAACATGAATCCCCCAGCACCACCTTGTGAGTTCTCTCCTCCAGGAAGAACTGGAACCACCATAAAACAGTGCCCCCAAGTCCCATTCCAGAGAGGATACTGTGGTTGATAGTATCGAAAACTGCCGAGAGGTCCAACAAAACCAACAGGGACACAGATCCCCTATCCGGTTCCTGTTGTAGGTCATCTACCAAGGAGACCAAAGCCTGTCCCATAACCAGGCCTGAAACCAGATAGTTTTCACCTACTACCTTGGAAGGTAAAAGTTCTGACCATTTTCAACATGGGAAGATTATACAATCTGTAAAGCTGATAGAAGTTCAGCTCCAGGCATAAAGCTATTGTCACCTTTCCCCATCCCACCCCCTAAAGAGCTACTATAAGACCACGTGTATGCTGACAGACGTATGAAGATCCTATTTTTGGAGAGCTGTTCGCAATTACTGATGCGCACAAATTACGTATTTTATTATAAATAACTTTCTATACAACTTTTAAGGGGAAGTAAAGAGGGGAACAAATCTAGTCTTGTTTCCAGGTTTCACTGAATGACGCCAGAGCAATGAAATGTTTTAAATCATTTAAAAAAACAATAACACCATCCTGTTTTTGTTGCTGTTGTGGTTAAAACTTGATTTTCTTTTAATTAGTAGTAGTGTACAGAGCAGACCTGATTCTTAATTTTTCGAATCAGAAGGATAAAAAACAAGTTTACTCTTCATGAGAACAAAATCTTTAGTACATAATCACAAAAATTCTGTTGCTTAGTGTAGTATATTGCACTAGAGTAGGATCATGGAATCAATGGGGATTTAGTGAGTCCACTCCTCCATAAATTCCATTGTTTCAAAGGGGCCTACTGTAATTACAACATAATTTAGCATAGCAAGTCACAGTCAGAGTAGGCCCATTTGAATCAATGGAATTTATGAAGGAGGTGGTTCACTAAATCCCCATTGATTACATGGGCCTATTCTAGTGCAATTTACTACACTAAGCAACAGGAGTTTGACGAATATGTGACATTAATGGATTCCATCCAATTTATGGAAGAAATAAAAAATTCTTTCTGTTATTCCAGTGGATTAACCCCATTATGCCCCCAACACTACACGGCCCAGACTTCAAACTACAGAGATATTCTGGTGGCTACAATGAGGCTCCAGAATGCACACATACTCACAGAAAGGGATGGCAGATAGGGAGAGAGAGTTCCCCACATGACTGTCCATGTACACACAGCACTCTTTGTATATGGTTTTCCTCTCAGTCTCTCCCTTCCTGGGCACCCATCAGCCATCCACATGGCTTTGACAGTGTGGGACCAGCAGGGCTGCTACTAAAATACTGCATCCAATCTCAATTCTTGCATTATAAAATCCCATGCTCCACAAGGTATTCATCATTATGGGAAGTTGCTACTTTCTAAATACTGCATTTAGTGATGATAACTGAGGGAATTTTTAAAGCACATATAGACAGGGAGTTGCAAGTTAAAAAACAGGAATAAAGGGTATAGTCAGAATGAGAGTGCATAGCTAGTCTAAATGGTTGTGAGAATTTCCTCCACTTTGGTTCTCTGTATAAAACCCTTCAACTACGTTTGATACTCCTAATTCTGAATAAGCAGTTTGGGAGTTCCAGCAAAACCACCACCGTTGTATGTATGGAATTCCCCCTCCCCCATGTTTTCATTTAAAAAAATCTTTAGCCTCAAAAGTGGACTGGGAAGTCGCATGCCATATGTATTGCAATGGCTATTTTCCATTACTTTGTCCAAATATGTAAGCAAGAATATCCAAGTATTTCAATGCAAACTATACCTATGCATCTATTTACATGATCACAATTGTTGTGATTGCACACAGTGACATACTGTGCTAGAGCAGGCGGGCTTCAGGCCAGGGAAGTCTATGATACATCAGTGCCTAATCATCCAGCATCTTATTGAGAAATACTCAGTCAAAGGAATAACCTCAGTTTATGCGGCCTTCGTGGACTTTAAATCAGCTTTTGATTCAGTATCTAGATCACGACTTTGGGAAAACTTAATAGCTCAACTATTGATAGAAGACTCCTCTATATGATAAGAGCCCTATATGAACAAACATATTTGAGAGTTAGATGTAGCAGACAAGGTCATTTAACTGAACCTATTCAAACCTACAGAGGTGTCAGGCAAGGATGTCTTTTAGCACCTGCATTATTTTTTTTATATAAATGATCTACCCAACTGCTTAAATACCCCTGATATTCACCCCCCCCCCCAGACTTGCCAGTAGAACAGTACCAGTATTACTATATGCGGATGACACAGTAATACTTTCTAGAACACCTGTTGGGCTGAGGAGGGCTTTGAGAAAGCTCTCCTCTTATTGTGAAGATCAGGGCTTGAAAAATCCACTTGTCCACTCGTCTGTAACAAGTCAAAAAATGCTGCTTGACGAGCCACAACTCACTCCCTCCCTCCTTACCCTCAGTCCGTCTCTTTCTCTCTCTCTCACTCACTCTCTGATCCTGCAGTCCTCCCCTCCCCCTTCCCATTGCAAAAGGAAAAACAGCCCTCTTCTCACGAGAAGAGAGTTCAAGCGGCACATAGATATATAGCTCTGCAGGAGAATGTAGAGTAGTCCCCTGCTCCCAATTTCAACCGAACGACGTGGCTCCTTAAGAGGCTGGGCGCTTTTGCTTTCAGTTTTATTTTTGCTGGAGACATTCAAAATAAAGGCATTCAAAATACAAGCTTCATGACCCCACAGGCACGCAGGTAATAAAGCAACCCAAGTCTGAGGGTATATTTATTTTGGGTTTGTACGCATTGTTACGTAGAAAGTGCCTAGTTTATATTTAAATTTAAGTTTAAACATAAATTGCAAGGCTATAGTCCGGTCATGCTGACTGGTGAAATTTTTGACTGACTGGTGAGACATTCTAAAAAATTTCAAGCCCTGGTGAAGATGAATCCCTGACAATTAATTTCCAGAAAACCAAGATAGTTGCCTTTGGGCATAGACCAAAGTAGACAGTATAGTTAATAAACGGAAACTGTATTGAGCAGGTAATTTTTTAAAAATATCTTGGGGTAGTTCTACAAGCTTCGGGCTCTAGACTTCAACACAGCGAATACACTGCAGACCAAGGAGAAAGATCAGCAAACAGCATAGTAAAATTTCACTACTCTCAAGGGGGTGCATTTGTTTCATCAGCGCTAAAACTTTATAAGGCCAAGACATCACCCCACTGATCAAAGAAAAAATAGACTTGAGTTTCTTGATACAGACTCCAAGATCACTTATCAAATAGCCAGATTTTGTATGGTGATATTCAGGCCTTGGAAATTCCATGGTAACTATATACTAGATTTTAAATTGTGTTTTAAATGCCAAATGTTTTTTTACGAAGTACCTGAAATTTTGAAATGTTATGGTAGCTAGATACTAGATTTTAAATGGTCTTTTAATCTCAAATGTTTTTATATGGTATTTAGAATTTTGGAAACTGGAAATGTCTGTTTTTCCCCCCCTGTGTGATTGGTCTAAGGACCGTAACAATAAACTGCACATGCATATGCATATGCTATGCACACAGTGACAATGGTGAACCATGGCAGCACAGCTAGTGGTGAAGTCTTCGCGGAGTTGCTGTCCTAGAACACCTGGGTTACCCAAAGCTGGGAACCACTGATCTGCAAGAAAGCTTATGATATAATAGATCTTTAAGGTGACAAAGTACTCCTTGTTATTTTTGCTGCAACAGGCCTTTGGGAATTCTAGAGGTTTACTACTCATTTTTATTTTTAAAATTCTGTATTTTTAACTATATACTAGATTATATTAGGTGCCTAGGAATTTATAATTTAAAGCAGTGGTCCCCAACCTTTTCCCAACTGCGGACTGGTTAGGGGTGTGTGGCACGCCCGCAGGGGGGCGGAGAATGCTCACGTGCATGCGTGTGGCGGTGCTCACGGGGGGCCACTCGTGTGCATGCACACGGCGTGCTCGCAGGGGGCGCTCGCGGGGGGGGGGGAGATCTATGTCTGTGGCCCGGTCCTGCCTAGGCCGCAGACCGCTACCGGGTTGCGGACCGGGAGTTGGGGACCTCTGATTTAAAGGACAAATTATAAATACTAGACTGTGATCCTGTTGTCCTTCACTGCTTGCATGAGTGACTGCCCTTTTTCACAGTTTGTACATGGAGATACCAAGTACCTTCTTGTGGAAGTGTAAGCCCTATTGCTTTCAATGGAGCTACCTCCTGGTTTGCACAACAAGAAGCCAGAGGTCTTCAAAGCTAATTAAAAAGACCACAAGTTCCCAGAATTATAGTTTCTTACCTCTGTTAGTGTAATCATTTTTTTTAAAAAAGGAAACAACTGACTATATTAATTGTTGTACAAAATAAACTGGAAATACCTATTTTTCCCCTTTAGAGTATGATAGAATACTAATCATATGACTGGCAGAAAAATGTTAAGACTTCTGACTTGTGACCTGGAAAAATATGAATGGGTGTAGAAAATATTCCCATCAATCTACATAGCTGTACTTTAGAATCAAAGTGTCTTTCCAGATTTTTGCTATGAAGTTATATGTATGTTTACTCAAAAGTAAGCCTTAATGGATTCAAGGCAACTTAATCTCAAAATCAGGCACATAGCTTTGCTGTCATAAATGCTGATTCACATTTATCTTGTTAGTGTGCATTGTTGTATTTTATATGTTATGTATGTTGTAAGCCGCCTAGAGTGGTCGTTCGACTAGATAGGCGGGGTATACGTGCAAGAAATAAATAAATAAATAATAATAATAATAAATTAGTGCATTCACAATAGGGAAATTTGCACCTTCCGGAGACAGATAACAAAATTCTGAGATGCTGCACTGCTTCCCAAGTGATGAGTACTGTATGTATATTTGTTCTTGATTACAGTGTGCAGGATGGTAACATAAGTGGAATGGACATGTTTGTCTGTGGACAAGCTGTGTACTGTCCATGATTACACTAGTAGTAACAGAAGTGACACAGACTCAAGGTTGACTCAACATTCCATCCTTCTAAGGTTGATAAACTGAGTACCCAGCTTGCAGGGGGGGTGGGGTGGGGGGAAGAAGCAATGTGTAGCTTATATAACAAAATAGTAAACCATCCAGAGAGTGCTTTAAGTGCCATGGGGCAGTATATAAGCAGCACACTTTGCTTTTTAAACTAAAAAGGAATACTACTCCAGAAGAGAAAAAAAGACTAATTTTCAAAATAAACTTTGGACGGACTCATCTCAGGCAACGAGAATGAAACACCAGCCAAAATTTTGGCAAACAGTATGCTTTGGCATACCTCTTGATGTAATTATTATAGCCCGAAATGTCCCAAAGCTGTGAGTGGTTATACTATTTTTGCATCATCTATAAAACACCCTCACAAAGAGTTTTGCCTTGAGATAACACATCTCAGATATGTAGCTGCCAGCTGTTGAAGCTGAAATTGTTATTAAAGCAGCTGCTTTAATAACAATGGTACCCAAAGGTAAGGCTCCATGAAGAAGTATTTGTGAGAAATATTTTAAGGAAAACCTGAACTGATGGGCTCCTGTACTTGGTACTTTTTGACTACATCAATTTATTGGAATCATTGAACCTGGTTGGAACCAATATAATCATTCCATTATACAAAAAAGCCACAGTTCTTCTCCATCAAAATATAGACTAAGCAGTCTAATCACTACTACAGCCCACATATATGTTCTATTTTTACTGGTTAAACCTGAGAACTGGGCACTTGGTAATGACATTTTTACAGAAGCAGGATTTAGGAGTAGATATTCCACTTTCCAAAACTGCTTTGCGTTGAATGGTCTAGTATACAAATATATACACAATAGAGGAAGGGACAACTATATACTATGTTTGAAAGTCTGAAAACTGCATTTGACTCCACTGATCAGAAGCTTTTGTGGCTCGAGGTGTTAAGCATCAATACTAACAAGAGCCTGCTGTTTTAATGGAACCTTCTATTCGTAACACTTCTTTGAAAGTGAAATTGTTCTTTCTAGGTTCATTCACAGGATCAGCCCCAGCTTACAGGGAATGAAACAAGGATATATACTTATAGTTTCTGAAGTAATAGCCATGTTAGTCTGTGCAAGCACATCACACAAGAAATAAAACAAAAATAGTGTGGCACCTTAAACATTTTAATGTGAGTTTTCATGGATCAAGTCCGAGGAAGTTAGCTTGTTCCACGAAAGCTCAATTTTATATTGTGAGGAGATGCAGGCACGCACCCCTAGTGAGCCTTCTGGCCCCAGCCCACTGGAAGCAGGCAGCCTGGAGGAGGGTAAGTTACCTTAGGATCTGGCCAGCTGCAGAGAGTCCCTGCAGCTGCAAGAGAGACAGTGGCTGAAGAGAGACAGCTGGAGGAGGCAGGGTCAAGCGGAATAAAAGAGCAGATCTGGGAAGGCAGGGGATCACTGCTTATCTTGGAAGAAGTGGAACTGGAGGAGGATCCTAGAAGCTGTCTACCCTTGAAAGGTTTTTGGGCTTGCAGAAGGATCCAGACACTGGAGAATCCAGCCACGTGCTTGGACTACACTATGTTAGGCTGGACACTACTGCAGCTGAATTATCCTAATAAAAACTGCTAGGAGTAGAGATGGGGTTATTCTTGTCCCCGTCCCAGCTGCACCTAATGCAGGTCTGGCCCCCGGGACTGGCCCGTCCTCTCACGTGTCCCAGTGGCATGAAGGTCCCACTCTTCCCACCAACTGTGGCAGTAGCTCCTCTTGTCTCCCTGCTTGGCTGGCCACTCAGCAGCTATGCGGGTACACTCCTTCTCCCGTCCCCTACCTGGAGTGGCCAGCTGAGCAGAGAGACAGAGGAGCTAATGCCACAATTGGTGGGAAGAGTGGAACCTTCATAGTGCTGGGACGCATGAGTGCACAGTTTGGTCCCGGGGACCAGACCCACATTAGGTGCAGCTGGGACAGGGATATTTGTATTCGTTTAGGAACACGAATATCCCCATCTCTACCTAGGACTCAAGAAGCTCAGCTGGAGCCCATGAAATTACTAACAGGGAGTCCCAGCTCCACTGGCAAGCAGGCTGTCAGGATACACATATATGGGATAGAATCTTAAGAGACCTATCCTGGGAATTCGTGGATACACTTCATCATAGCATTTGTGTCTAAAAACTGGATCCCAATCTATCGCTGTGAAGATTAATCTAGCAAAACTACTCTAGCTGGAGCAATTGACTTTTAATTTAATTTGACAAGAGGAAAATCTTGCTACCAAAATATTTTATGTCAGCTTCAGAAATTTGACTTTCCAGAACCCTGTGTCTCCCAAAAAGGTCCTTTTGATAAAATGACATTGAATTACACAGGATGTATCTTCACAGGAAGATCCCTCAGCCTTTAAAATGTAAAGCTATTCTCTCAATACAACCCCTGTAAATACTTGCCTGGTGCTGAGGACTACTTCTCTACAATTTACAATTGGGAAAAGCATGAATTTTTGCCAGGGTTCAGCTAAAACTTTCAGCAATTCTGGATTAAGACTATCAAAAGGCCAAGGCCTGTCCACACTGAACATTTGTTCAACTTTTCTTGCACCCATGACACTAGCATTGCATCATTTGATCACATTTTCTTATAGATGTTTTTCCGCTGGTCAGTCTCCCCCTGCATGTCTTACTGCCACTCTTTTTCAGTTTTCTTGGGATATTAGCTGTTCCTGCACTCTGTTTTTTAAAAAATACTGCCATTTTTTGCACCATAACACTAAACAGAAAAGAAAAGTAATACTAGAAAGCACTGCTGCAAAAACCTGACAATCTGAGAATGAGGAAGAAAGGAGAATGAAATATGTAGGGAGAAGGCAGAAAGAACATCAGCTGGTTCTACATTGTGTTTTTTAGAGTTTTTTTACTTATGACTTCTGCACCATAGAGTAAAGTGAAAGCTGAAAGTTTTAAAAATTAAAAACTGGAAGAACAGCAGCAAAAGTTTGAAGGCTTGAGAACTGCAGCAAAAGTTTGAAGGCTTGGTGTGTGGTGAAAACAAGGAGGGAATGGAGGACAGTATAAAACAGGCAGGGACGGTGCAGAGAAGATAAGCAACAGCAGATGTCAATATGTGTTGGGAGTGAGACCTCAGAGACCAATTGAAGATGTCTGTGAACAGACGGTATCAGGACAATTCAGTGCTTCAAACAACAAATATTCTCCCTTTGTGTGGTCACCAACACCAGGACATTTTATGCAAATCTGCAGCCAAAAAAACAAAAACAAAGCACCACAATGGCACAGAACAACCACAGGCTACCCCACAGTATGGACAAGCCCAGAGTTATTTTACAAGCTACTTCTTTGCTACTGTGAAAAAGACAAAATTAGGGATCTCCCCATTGTTTGTTTAAGTGTCATTTGATACAAAATGTCACAAAGAGATACCTTGCCTAACTATTAAAAAGTGGGTAGAACTGATCAAGTCACCAAAGGAAAGGATTTTTTTTAAAGCAACGATACCATGATAACAAAAATAAACTAAGAGTTAGGTATGGGATTGTAGAAAGTGCTCGACTGGCAGCACTGATTTCATTACTCTTTATGCTAGTTTTGAATCAACTGTTTTCTACAAAAAAGAACTGGGGCTCTGAAATATTTTTCTCAAGACTATGCTAGTAGTTTCCAAATGTGTACTAGTTTACGTACTAATTTGGACTTTTTCTATTTCTAATAGTTTTTGTTATTTCTATTTTTGCTTCCATTATGACAACAGTTGCAGTAACCAAATCTAAGCACCAGCACCAGCCTATTAGCCATGTAACCATGTTAATTTCTGAGCTATTCTTCATTCACTCATATAGCCAGTCAATGAAAGTGAAGCAACACAACAAACTTAAGATTAGACCAGGTTCATACACAACTACACACTGTTATTAGTGCAAGTTTGAAATCCACAAATCAATGTCAAACAATTTCAGATTCTGGTTTACTGGACCCAGATCAGCCAAGATCAGTGAATCTGGCTAGGTTTAGAAGTACAAAAAATTCAGTTTTAAGTTAACCAGCAATGGTTTGTGTTACACCCAAATACAGAGAGATGTGTACCACCGTCAAGAGGCCTAGTATTCAGAAGGGCTCTGCACTGCTGGAGTGAAATGGAGAATACTGTACAGCAAATTTTAGCCGAGTAGTTTCAATAACACCACTACTCATTCATCAACTTATCTTGGGAAGGACAAAAATTATAACCTGCTATTTCATTTTCCCCCACTCTTCCTCTTCTGGTATTGCACACTATCCATATCCTCCAGCATATTTATCACATCCAGCGACAAACCTTAGAAGAGTAACAGCAGGATGTGTTGCTATGTGGCTACCTTTGCTACTGACTGCAAGTATGGAATCAGGATTATCAGGGAGTTGTTGCAAGCATTTTTGTAAAAGCGCTTTCCCCCCACCTAATTAATCCAAACCAAAACTTCAAGAAACATGTGTCCTTAAGAAATGAAAAAACAAAGCATATTTACTATAAGAGAACAAACTCAGTTAATTCACCTAACGTTTATTGAACTCAGAATAATATTTTTGCATGCTACATTTAAGTTACAGATGCAATGTCACAGTCACTTTGTGAAGGGTGGGAAATAGAAAGAGTGGAGTGTTCTCAGAAAAGGATCATGTACTGAAGTGTGAATACTAATTGCTTTGTGGTTATCAGATTCAAGTGGACACATGTGGACTTTATTTGGCAAAAGCTGTAACTATTAAAACAAAAAATATATATGAGCAACGTTTAAAAGAAAGAAAGAAAAAAGGGCATGTAGAGGCCTTGAAATTTAACAAGAATCGGCATTAATAAAGTAATTATACTTACCAGCCCACTTAAAGCTACAATCCAGATGTAAGACCCAGAAGTTAAAAGCTACAAGACAAAAATGTGCAATTTAAAATGTAACTTTAATTGCAGTCCTATAATGGACTATTGCTATCTTATACAAGAAATAAATTTATTTAGCATCAAGAACAGAACTATATGAGTACAGAAATTAATTCAAACAGAGGGTCACAGAACAAACAACAAATCTAGAACTCTTGAGAAGAACCTGAACTAAGAAAAAGACTAACCAATTAAACAAAAATGTTTTCGTCATATGGTACTGCAGTGATGAGGGTGAGGTTAAGTTTAACTGGATATGGAAACAGAGTGGGATCAGTATGATTTAAAAAACAGGAACTACTTTCTAGAAGAGATTCAATCCAACACAATCTTTTTTCTCCAAAATTTATGAATGAAAGCAGACTTTCCCTGCAAGCAAGAATCAACAAAGAACTTTTTTTCATTAGTTACCTGTCCATGAAAAAGAACACCAAGGGCAATCTTTCAAATAAAGCAGGTGACAAGAAATAATTGATAATTACAGTCTACTTAGAAACTAATTGAATACAACCTGTTTAAAAGGACATTGTCAATATCTCTATTATTTAAAAACTGGAGGCAAAATATGATTAACAGAGAGAAAAGAAGAAAAATAGAAGCTGCAGAGAAATCAGGGCAAAGAGAATAGTATTAAATAGAAAAAAAAGTTGACAGTTTCAAGAGAAGCCGGCATGGATAAGATTTTTACACCAACGTATTTCCCCCACCAAAACTCAACCTCAAATGAACATTGGCCAGATAAGCAAAAAATGGATAGTTTCCTTTGGCAGTTTGCACTTTTAGGCTTAAAAACGTGCAAAAGGAAGAACGATATAAAAATGGTACAATAAATGCAACTATTTTATTGTGTTAGACCTTTATGTGCAGCATTTTCAACGTCAGCAACGTTTTCAACTCTTCAAGTACTGCTGCAAATTGGAAAACAAATTGAATGTATATCACATGCTGGACTGTTTTTTTTTCTTAGTGCAAGAAGAATGTCAAAGTCACATAATCTAGCATGATGATCTTTGCTGATCATAGACAAAGACCTCTGTGATGAACGTTCTAACGGCATTCCTACTCACTTGTGATAAGAAGGGAAAGTAAACCAAGAGGAACTGAAGCTAAGATACTGATCTAGCCTGAATGTGAGCAGTTATCACTTTTACTGTAAGATGAAAGCAATTAACCAAACAGCATACTTTATTGTTTTGAGGACACAAAGAAAACATAACAGCTCTGACAGAGCCAGGGGCTTTGGGTGATAACACAGGGACCAAGTCTTAAAAGATGCACCTGGTACCTCTAATTAGTATCCTAAACTAAAATCTGAAGTGCACCAGGTTACCATTCAAAACACAAAGAGTTAGAATCCTATTATTTATAGGAGGTCTCGTCACCCCAGGCAACTCATGGCTTCTACAGTATCTCTATGGGATGACTTTGTAAATGCCATATTGAATAAAGAGCAAAAAGCCAGGGCAAGAATATATGTATTTCTGGAAGGGATGAGGGGTTGTTTAAAAGATGTTGAATGTTAAATTGAATGTTGCAAGTGAAGGGTGCACTATTGCTTTGTTTTGTTTTTCTTGTATGTAAACAAAATTAAATTTAATAAAAATATTATTTTTAAAAAAAGGCTTCCATCTCTAAGTTTCCCACATAAGATACCTGAGTATTTAATAGGAACAAGCTTTTAAAGTTTCCCACAAGATACCCTTGAGTACTTGGTAGGAACAAGTTTTAAGAGTCATTGACAACCATCCCATCAAAATAAATATAATGTTTTCAAATAAAATAATGAAGGCAAAACAAAACAAAGTTTCCTTCTAGTCTGTGATGGAAAGGGGACAATCCATGAGCACTTATTAAGTTTTGTCTTCCACAGCTGACAATGTGCACATATGCCTGCACATATAAATTTGCCAAATTAGTGCCTGTAAGAAATTCATGTTGCAACACTTACTGAAAAGTTTCCACATTAAACATCTACATTATGTTTTAGGACTAAGTATCTAGAAAAGGGACGTGGTGGCGCTGCGGGTTAAACCACAGAAGCCTCTGTGCTGTAAGATCTATAGATCTGCAGCTGTAAGATCGAATCCACGCGACGGAGTGAGCGCCCGTCACTTGTCCCAGCTCCCGCCAACCTAGCGGTTCGAAAGCATGCAAATGCAAGTAGATAAATAGGGACCACCTCGGTGGGAAGGTAACAGCGTTCCGTGTCTAAGTCGCACTGGCCATGTGACCACGGAAGATTGTCTTAGGACAAACGCTGGCTCTATGGCTTGGAAACGGGGATGAGCACCGCCCCCTAGAGTTGAACACGACTGGACAAATTGTCAAGGGGAACCTTTACCTTTACCTATCTAGAAACTGAGGACATAACACTGAGATGTTCAAGAAAACAGTATGCGCAGATGGAAAGTACTGCATTGCTCATGTAAATAAAAAGCAAACAAATCAATACATACTGTACCTGCAAACCCAATATATAGACCAGCGTCTTGTTTGTGATGGAAAACTGGCCTAGAATTTGTGTCACTTGCACTCTTGGAATGGAGCAATAAAATGGTACAAAAAGAGCAAATACAGGGCCCAAGCTGTTGAGACAAAAGTACAATGCAAGAATGGGATGTCAACAGGGTTCTTACAGACAATATAGTTTCCGTTCCTTGACTAATTCTGAATAACTCAAATACTTCTCAATGCTTTTCTGAAATCTTGAATACTGTGTCTGTATTATTAACATCAAAATTTTAAGAATGAACAGAAGCTTCTCTTTTTAAAGATAGCATTTCATGCACACTAGTACCCTCGGAGTGAAAAGAGGACTTCTGCCTGCTTCTTACCTACAACACCAAGTGACTGATCATTAATGCAAAGTTGCTACCATTCCTGAATAAGAGCTGGAGAACACGCAGATCTTTAAAATGTTACTCTTAAATTTCATGTCCCAGAATCTCCTTGTAGCAATCAATGCTGATTAAGAGATTCTGGAAGCTCTAGTAAGAAGAGGAGGAGAGATTGAGCAATTCTGATTCATTTAAAAAAACAACAACAAACAAAGATGTTCAAAACAGTACATATTTTAAGAATGATAAGCCTTTCAATCAATCAATGAATGAATGGATCAATCAATCAATTTATATGCCACCTTTCTCCTGAAGGATCTAAGGTGGCTTAGAGTATTTAAAAGAAACAAAGTTAAAAGTCAATTAATAAATTATTACAATATTAAAAAACATTAAACAATTACCATATTAAAAACTCATAGTAAGAACAATAATAAAAACACAAGTATAACACAGAATAAAATGCTCCCTTAAAAATCCCTTGGTCAACGAGCCATGACAGTAATTATTTCCATTGAAACAACTAAAATAATTACTGTAAAGTATAAGCCATTGCCTATAATAAACATCAAATTCAAATAATAATATAAAGCATAAAATATTAAAGTATTACCTGTTCAAAGCGTTACAGACAAACAAAAATGTATAAAATGTCATTCCAGGCTTTCTAATGGGTACCACATACAATTATGTCAAAGGAAAGTTTATCTAATATGTGTTTACTTACAAGCCCTAAGTTGAATGACACTTACTCCCAGGTAATGGGACACAGGAAAGCAACCATTTTATTCACCCACAATCCTATTTAAAAGACTAAAACTGGCTACAGCAGCAATTTTTCAAGCTAACAAAAAACAAAATACATTATGGTTTAGTTTATATATACGCAGCACAGTTCAACAAGTGCTTGCTGAACAAACTGACTGCCATGAGCCAACAGCTTGATATTCTGTCTTACAGAACTTCAAAAGTTGCTTTTAAAATCAGTTAAGTTATAGTTAAAGGGACGTGGTGGCGCTGCGGGTTAAACCGCAGAAGCCTCTGTGCTGTAAGATCTATAGATCTGCAGCTGTAAGATCGAATCCACGCGACGGAGTGAGCACCCGTCGCTTGTCCCAGCTCCCGCCAACCTAGCGGTTCGAAAGCATGCAAATGCAAGTAGATAAATAGGGACCACCTCGGTGGGAAGGTAACAGCGTTCCGTGTCTAAGTCGCACTGGCCATGCGACCATGGAAGATTGTCTTCGGACAAACGCTGGCTCTATGGCTTGGAAACGGGGATGAGCACCGCCCCCTAGAGTCGAACACGACTGGACAAATTGTCAAGGGGAACCTTTACCTTTACCTTAAGTTATAGTTAAGTTTCCACAAATCCCGAAGTAGTTGGCTGCCATTACAGACACCAATTTAAAAATAAACTCTACTTTATGATGATGATGATGTTAAAACTTGTATCTGTTATATAATACCAGTCAATATTTTTATACTTTTGATTGACCCAGATAGAGAAGACAGACTATGCAGTGAAAATGCCTTTCCTGCTGCTGGAAAGCAGGTGAGAGGCATGATCAGGGAAGCAGTTTTCCTCATCTCTTGTGCATTTTTTCACAAACGAGAAATCTTCCATTACCTTCTTTGCTGTGTTATGTCACTGCCATTCTCTTTTGTGGCTGACTGTACTCTGGCAAAACAGATCTTGAGGGAATGTTCTCACTACCATATTGGTCTTGTGGGAAATTCTTTTGAACCAGGGTTATGTTTATGTAGTTTCCTTTGCTCGTGTGGCCTGAGAATGTGAACCATAAATGTCCACTCTTCATTTTACTGACAAAGATGTGATCTTACAAAGTCACTGCTTATAAAATAGACTAGGTTCCTTGGCAAGTGATAACATTGATACTGATAGGAGGAACACTAAGATTTCTTCAAAAGCAAATCAAGGCCAGCTTAGAAAAAAAAGCTTCACTCACTCCCCCTCCCCTACAGACTGAAGGAGGTCCATACCAATAAAAGGAACCTACATTACTGTAGTAGGAATATTTCTACACAAGCAGTTTCACCAGAGTACACGCCGCCTCAAAAGAGAAGAGACATGACAAAGGGAACAGTGACAACAAAGAGATGACAGAGAAGAAGCATGACTCCAGGTTTGTGAAAAGGAACACAAGATGTGAGGAAAACAGGCTCCCTGGTGTGCCTTCTGTCCCACTTTCAAACAGTAGCAGCTAGAGATGGGACTCTCAGATTTTTTTGGACTGCAGCTCCCAGAATTTGCCCAGAATTCCCCTGAGCAGAATTCTGGGAGCTGCAGCCAAAAAATTAAAGGCCACAAAGCAGCTTTCATTACCTACATGTGGGCTTCTATTGCCATTATTTTTCTTCTAGGAAGAAGGAAACTGCCCTTCTGGTGCTTGGGAGTAGCAAGTAGTAACAGAAGCTGCCAAAGTTCTTTGGATGGGTAATTCAATGAGAGGCACCCTCTACAGAGTGTAATAGGAAGTGAAACAATCTGTCCCATTAACTCTTGCAGCTTCTATGGAGTACAGTCAACCCTCGACTTACGAACGGCCCTAGTTACGAACATTTCGACTTACGAACCGCTCTGATAGAAAAATATAGCCTCGACTTGCGAATTTTGCTTCGAGTTACGAACCGAAAAGTCATCTTAGGTTAAAAGGGAAAAAAAGAAAAAAAAATTCTGCCCCTAATGGTAGAGGACGGATTAACCGGCTTTGCATTAGTTCCTATGGGAACTAATGCTTCGACTTACAAACCACCCCTCGACCTAAGAACCAAAAACAGCCGGAACGGATTAATTGGTTTTCAATGCATTCCTATGGGAAATGCTGATTCGACTTACGAACTTTTCGACTTGAGAACGTCCTTCCGGAACGGATTAAGTTCGTAAGTCGAGGGTTGACTGTATTGTCACTCTCAAGCCCACAGAAGAGTTCCCTCTTCTAGAACGGCAAATGATGGCAACAGGGATGTCCATATACTGTAGTTAATCAAATCTGCACTGTGGACTTTCAATTTTTTTTTGCTGCAGCTCCCGGGATTCTCTCTGAGGGAATTGTGGGAGTTGTAATCCAAAAATCCCAAAGTCCCATCCCTAGCAGCAGCTTTCTCCTCGGAACTGCCTTTAGTACAGCACGCAGGGCAAGAGCTAGTGTATGCCCACACTAGCAGCAAGAACCCCTGACATAAATCTTATTGATAATCAGTTTTGTGAAAAAGGAATATAGCATTGGTCCGGAGATACAGGCTGACATTAAAAAGGTCTCTAAGAGCATGAAAACAGTAACAGCTTAAAGTACACAATACAGCTCTGTGTGGGGCCCAGAAAGTCATCTCCTCCATCCTAGTAGTACTTAGAAGAGAAACAGAAGAGTAAAAGAAAATACTACAGATGAACAACTGGCTACGAAGGTGGTGCGGATGTGAGGGATTTGGATTTTGGGACCACAAGCTATGCTTCCTGGAGGATGGACTACTGGCAAGCAATGGGTTGCACCTCACAAGGACTGGGAAAAGTGTGCTTTCCCACAGCATGAAGAAATTAATCAGGATGGCTTTAAACTGAATTGAAAGGGGAAGGGAGACAAAAGCGCAGAGGTAAAGACAGATGAAGGTTTATGCACAGTAAGAGGAACAGAACAAGCAGCTCTAATAAGGCCCAATAATAGTATTCATAAAAATGTAAGAAACCAGGCAAAAAGTCACATAATCCCCAGTGTCTATATCCAAATGCCAGGACTATGGGAAGCAAACAAGAAGAACTGGAAATCTCAGTTTAGGAAGGTAAATATGACTTGTCAGGGATAACTGAAATTTGATGGGATGGCTCCCATGACTGGAATACAACAACTGAATGACACAAAATGTTCAAAAAGAACAGAAAGAACAGAAAGGGAAATAGAGTCACCCTGTATGTCAGCTACATATTCTTGCATAGAAATACATGAGGATTAACTTGATTTCCCATCAAGAGCATTTGGATTAAAATAATTGGGGCCAAAAAGAAGAAGAAGAAGGGTGCAGGGTAGTTGGAGACTACTACTGACTGCTCAATCAAGGAGAAGATGAGGATGAAACCTTTAAAAAACAAAGTGCAAGACTTTCAAAGAGACACAATGCAACAGTAATGGAGATTTCAATTATCCTGATATCTGTTGGGAGGTAAATTCTGCCAAACATAGTCCGTCCAAGAAATTCCTGCCTTTTGTTGCTGACAATTTTCGCCTACAAAAAGTGGAGGAAGAAACTAGAGGGGCAGCTATTCTTGACTTGATTTTAACCAACAGGGATGACTTGGTGGAAAAAGTGGCAGCAAGCGGAACTCTGGGGGAAAGTGATTATGTTCTATTTGAGTTCTTAATTTCAAAGGAAACAAAAAGCAAAGTGTAGCCACACATATATGCTGGATTTTAGGAAAGCCAATTTCAATAAACTCAGAACAATTATAAGTAAGGTCCCATGGCAGGAGATCCTAGCAAGAAAACGTATCCAAGAAGGATGAAAACTGCTAAAAAAATGGAATTCTAAAGGCACAACTCCAAACAATTCCAACAAGAAAAAAAGGTGAAGAGAGAAAAAAAGGTCAATGTGGCTTTACAAAAAGCTCAGGGGGCCTGAAAACAACAACTAAAAAAAGCCACATATAGGAAGTAGAAGGAAGGGTAGGCCACAAAGAAGCAGTACAGGCAAGAAGCAAAGAATTGCAAGAATGGAATTAGAAAGGCAAAAGCTGAGAATGAGCTGAGATCAGCAAAAGATGCCAAAAGTAACAAAAAGCACTCTTCAGGTACATGCATAGCAAAAGACCGAGGAAAAGAAATAGCGGCACAGCTACTCTGTGGGCAAAATGACAGCAGAAGACAAAGAAAAAGCAGAAGTGCTCAATTCCTACTTTGACTTGGTTTTCTTCCAAAAGAAATTCTATGACCCTTCTGGCAAACATGAAATTGGGGGGGGGGGGGGGAATTAAATCTTGAGATTGATAGACTAATAGTCAAGGAATACCTTATAATTCTGAACAACTTCAAATCTCCAGGGCTGGATGAACTGTATTCAAGAGTACTGAAGGATATAGCCGAAGAACTCTCAGAACTACTTATTTTCTTAAAATCACGGAGTGCCAGATGATTGGAAGAGGGTTAACTTTGTCCCTATCTTCATAACGGGCAGAACTACAGACCAGTCAGCCTGACATCAATCCCGGGGAAAATTATGGAGCAAATTATAAAGTGATCTTTCTGCAAGCACCTTGAAAATAATGCAGCGATAACCAGAAGCCAACTTTCTCAAGAACAAATCCTGCCAGATTAATCTGATCTCATTTTTTGATCAGGTAACCTCCCTGATAGACAGTGAGAATGTTATAGATGTAATATATCTTGACTTCGACAAAGCTTTTGACAAAGTGCTCCATGACATTCTGATTAGCAAGCTAACCAGATGTGGTCTGCAAAGAACAACTATGAGGTGGATACACAATTGGTTACAGAATTGCACTCAGAGAGTGATTATTAGAGATGGGAGGAGGTAACAAGTGGGGAACCACAAGGCTCGGTCCCAAGTCCAGTTCTATTCAACATCTTTATTAATGACTTGGAGGAGGAGATACAGGGAATGCTTATCAGATCTGCAGATGACACAAAATTGGGTAGAATAGCTAATACTATGGAATACAGAAACAAAAATAAAAAATATCTTTAGGCTCAAGCATGGAGCTGAAAACCACAGAATGAAGTTTAACAGGGTAAATTCAAAGTTCTCCATCTAGGAAAAAGAAACCACATGCACAGTTACAAGATGGGGGATATTTGGCTCAGTAATACTACACATGAGAAGGATCTTGGAATTGCTGCAGATCATGAGCTGAATATGAGCCAATAGTGAAATGCAGCTGCAAAAAAGACAAATGCTATTTTAGGCTGCATTAACAGAAGCATAGTCTCCAAATCACATGAAGTACTAGTTCCCCTCTATTTGTCACTGGTTAGGCCTCATCTATTATGTCTAGTTCTGGACACTGCACTTTAAGTAGGATGCCGATAAACTGGAACAAGTTCAAAGGATAGCAACAAAGATGATCAGGGGACTGGAAACCAAGCCCTACGAGAGTGAAAGAACTGGACATGTTTAGCCTTGAAAAAATAAGACTTAGGGGAGATATGATAGCACTCTTTACATACTTAAAAGGTTGTCATAAAAGGAGGTGTTGGATATGTTCTCAATCATCTCAGAGTTCAGGACACGTAATAATGGGCTCAAATTGCAGGTTTTCAGCTGAATATCAGGAAAAGCTTCGTAACTATTAGACAATAGAATCAATTACCTTGGAAGATGGCAAGTGCTCCAAAACTGGAGGCATTCAAGAGAATGTTAGAAAGCTGTCTGTTAGATATGATTTGACTTGGATTCCTGCATTGAACAAGAGGATAGACTAGATGGCATTAGAGATGCTTCCAAATGCCATTATTTTGTGATTCTATGACATCCTTACCCAAACATGGACAACATCAATAAATATTGTGAAAATAGGACCAAGAAATGTGGGAGCTAAAGATGATTGTTCTGGTTTTCTTAAGCTGAGGCCTGAGCCACTCAGACCCCCATAAATCAAACCTGAGGGTGATCAAGGAGAGACAAAGCGACAAGGTGGATTGACTCCCTAAAGGAAGCCACAGGCTTGAGTTTGAAAGAGCTGAGGAGGGCTGTTGAGGACAAGAAAATTTAGAGATCGCTAATTCATAGGGTGACTGTAAATTGGATGTGACTTGATGGCACATAAAAATAATAACAAAGATTTTCCACTCTGAAAATTCTGAAACACAATGCAGACTTCCATGATCAGTCAGTCAGATTACCTAACACACGTATTGATTGTCAGAATCCTACTACTTATGTACCCTGGCAGTCAAAACGGTGCAAATCCCAGCAGTGAATTGCCACTAAAAAAGAAATATCCATTGCTCTCTTCTTCCTCACACCTTGTCTCTTTCTTTCTTTCTTTCTGGGTACCTCCTTCTGATGTAATCTGTCGTCTCACTTCTTCCTCATACCTCTTTTCTCAAGCTTGCTTTCTGGACACTCCCCTCTGACTGCTGTTTTCTCTCTTCTCCTCTCTTTAGTGTGCCTGCTGGTCACTCCCCTCACTTCTCTCTTGTGTCTCCATTTTCCTTCAGGCTTGCTTGCACTCCCCTCTGACCTACACTCTCTTCTCTTTTCTTCTTTCCACCTCAGCAGTCTTGCTGTCATCTTGGTGGTGCAAATGTACCAGTACATAGTGCCAGCCACAGTGGGTCTTCAGCTGTCGGTGGAAAGACAGAAGGGGGGGGCAGCTTGATCTCCCGAGGGAGAACATTCCATAACCTGGGAGCTGCCACAGAGAAAGCCCTCTCTCTTCTGTCCCCATCAGCTCTTCTTGTTCTGGCAATGGGTCGAGCAGATGACATTAAGGAAAGACGCTCCAACAAGTAACATGGGCCTAAACCATGGAGGGCTTTGTATTTAAATGTCAGAACCTTGAACCTGATCTGGGACGCCATGGGCAATCAGTGGAGGTAGGCCAGAATTGGAATGATGTGGTCAAATGAGGTGGCACCCACCACCAGTCTGGCTACTGCATTCTGGACCTGCTGAAGTCTCCGGATCAGGTTCAAGGGGAGCCCCACATAGAGGGCATTGCAGTAGTCGATCAGGGAGATGACCAGGGCCTGCACCAAAGTCCTTAGGGAGTCCTTGTCTAGGTAGGGGCGAAGATGGGTGATTAGCCAAAGCTGCTTGAAGGCTGATCTGGACACGACTGCAATCTGGGACTCCCAAGAAAGATCTGGGTCCAGAAGAAGGCCCAAATTATGCACTTGGTCCCTAAACTGGAGGGGAGTACCATCCAGCCTAGGTACCACCCCCTAACCTATTAGAGCCCCCCTGCATAGGAGCAAAATATCTGTTTTGTCCATGTTCAGTTTGAGCCTATTAGCCTTGGTACATTCAAGTACTGCAACCAGGCAACGCTCAAGCGTCTGGACGGCACCCATTGCAGAGGTGGTAATGGAGAGACAGAGTTGTGTGTCATCAGCATACTGATAACACTTTACTCCAAATTTCCTGATTACCTCCCCCAATGGCTTAACATAGATGTTAAACAGCATTGGAGATAGTGCCAATCCCTGAGGAACCACATACCGTAAGGTCCAAGGTGACAACACCTCCTCCCCTAGCTGAATTCTCTGGATATGGTCCTCAAAGAAGAATCAGAGCCAGCTCAATGCTAAGCCACCAATCCCAACCTCACAGAGTCTGTCCAGGAGGATACTGTGGTTGACGGTATCAAAAGCTGCTGAGAGATCTAGAAGTACCAAGAGGGAGCATCTGCCAGTCAGCCTCCCTTAAAAGGTCATCCTGCAGCATGACCAGTGTTGTCTCAGTACCCCAACGCAGCCTGAATCCAGACTGGAATGTATGAAGGCAATCCTGCTCCTCCAGGTCTGACTGTAGCTGATTTGCCACCACCCTCTCAACTACCTTGCCCAAGAATGTTATGTTAGCAATCGGACAGAAATTGCTATGGTTGTCCAGTTCTAACTGGGGGTGCTTGATGATGGGTCGGACAATGGTTTCTTTTAAACGATGATTAATTAATAATGTTCACGACCCAATCAATCATAGCCCCCTTCATGGCTCTGATCAGCCAGGCTGGGCAAGGATCGAGCGAGGAGGCAGTGGGCCTACAGCTAGCTATCACCCTGGAGGCTTCCTCCTTTAATACAGGGTCAAACTGAACCAACTGAGCAATGGGAGATGTGGCAGCGATGGTCACCCCAGGATCAGGTAGGCTGCTGATGGAGTCAAGGTCGCCACAAATGGCCTCGATTTTTGCTCTAAAAAAGGCTGCAAACTGATCACTAGTGAACTCAAAATGAGATCTTGAATGGCCAGAACTGGTAAGGTCATGGACCGCCCAGAACAATTCCGCTTGTTGGTTCACAGCTTCACCAATCCTCCGGATGTTAAAGGTCTTTCTTGACTGTTTAAGGGCATTAGCATATTTATTGGCCATAGTCTTAACTGCAGCCCTATTTTGTGCCTGATCTCTTCTCCACCTGCTCTCTAGTCATCTCCTTCATAACCTCATAGCTCGCAGCCCCTCAGTATACCAAGGGGCAGTGCGAGCTCTGGAGCGGAGAGAGCATTTGGGGGTGATCATGTCAGCCGCCTGGGTCGTTTCCAGATACCATTTATCAACCTTAGCTTCAACATATGAGATCAAATGTTGAGTGTTTCTTGCTATATAGCAGAACTAACTTATTAAGCATCAGAGTTAAGATATGGCGAATCAGTGGAACTGAGAACTGTGTAACTTGCATCTAAACACATGACCAAAACCACGCTGACATATATTTTGGATCACATATAAAATTAATAGGGATTTTTTAAAAATTAAATCATTTTATTGATTGTCCTTTTAAAAAGATTCAAGTTTTATATGCATAGCTCTCCTGATTAATTTTGAATAAAAATGTTAACTCCCATGGATTAAAACCTGCATCAACTCTGTGGAACTTACTCATGTAAAATTCCCCAGACTAAACTCCAGAGATGTTTCAGGGAAATTATGTCCATGGATACCCCAGGTAGTTTCCTCTGGCACACACCGCATTTTTAGTTATTGTCATACTTCCTGTATACTTAAAGTAATGCTATTAAGTCCCACAACTTTATTCAGACAATATGGAGCATCATAAGTTTTACCTCCCACTGTCAGAATAAGATTTTTTTTAAAAATCTTAACCTCTAATTTCAATATAACAAAAGCCTGGTTTCTAGGTAAATACAGTATTAACTAAATGCCACATGGTTCTAAGGATACTTACAAGTCTTCCCCTTTGTGTATAACAGGTTATGTTTTCACTGACTTTCTTTTCTAACGTCATATGTGGGTTGCTGTGTGTTTTTTATAAATGTCTTGTCTCTTTTACTAGAATTAGTGTTCCACCACTAGTCTCTGTGAGTTTCCTGTGAGTTCCTCTTGGTGTTACCATGGAATAGCTAAACCAAAAAAGCCAGTGATTAATGCATCCACCCACAAAGAAATATACATCTTACTTTAACAAAAAAAAAGTGGGGTAAAAGAGAAGGATCCCTCTCCTCACTAGACATTAACTGGGAGGAGAGACATCTGACACAAGGAGTCAAGGAACTAACTTTAGGTTTAAAGTCTTTGTCCTATGTCTCTCTTTCACTGGTAAAGGTAAACCCCTTTCCCATTTTATTTGTAAATGAGGACAACAAAATAAATATATGGCTGACACCAGGACATCTGGTTGGTCTTTAGCTTTTACAAGCCATTGCTGTAGTAAAATTTCACAACTTGGCTGTTGTAGGTTTTTGTTTGAACTGTTAGAACGCTGTCTGTCTAACTCCTGTCCTCTGAAGATGCCGGCCACAGAGACTGGCGAAACGTTAGGAAGAAAAACCTCCAGAACACGGCCAAACAGCCCGAAAAACCTACAACAACCATCGGATCCCAGCCGTGAAAGCCTTCGAGAATACATTTCACAAGTTGTCTGGCAGCTCTTTGTTTGGAGAGCTGGGTGGAAAATTCCAGCCAAATGCTTTACAAGGGTGAAGCCTGAAACCACACACCTCCGAAGGATATTAGCAACAAGCATTTGAACTCACCTCTGAGAAGCAGATCTCACACAGCCACCTGCTATGACTTTTTGAGATTCTCATTTGTAATTTTCTGCATTCTGTCCTGAAGAAATGGACTTGACCCACGAAACCTAGCAGTTTGTTTAGTTTTTTAGTGGTCTAATAAAGGTATCACCTACTCTTGCATTTGTGTAATTTTAAGGACCACACAGCTTTTTCCTAATTTTTTTCTGAACAAAAAGAGTTTATGATAGATGCAGTAGCACCAAGTGTCACAATCAGAACCCATACAGAATCTGGCTAACACAGAAGCTTAGGTAAAATGTTATCACTTTCAATTCACTTTCATGAGACATCACATGTGGCTGTTCTAACTTTTAAAAAAACAGCATATGAAGTAAGATGACATAAGACGCCAAAAGCCACAATTTTGGGGGTAAATTCTTTAACATGCTACAGGACCTCTGAAAGAAAGAATCATGTGAGCTGAATAGGTATTCTCACTTCCTATATTTTTTAGCAGTATATACTTCAGCTTTAGGGAGGGGAAAAACCATCCACTCCATAAAAGGGCGGTCTGACCTTAATCACTCTTTAAGAACAACATACTGAGGGGAAACAGTTGCATATGGGATGTGTGGCAAACATGAGCACAACACAGAAGATCTGCCAGACTGCCGTTCCGTGAGTACCAAGAATATTACATTCTGCTTCCCCTTCCCCAAAAAGCAATTAATTATTCCAGACAGCCAACAAATAACCTAAGAATATTTATCAAGCAGCAATAACTCATAGATGCAAATATTAGGATTGCAGTGAAGTTTTATTCCCTCAGCATAATTTGTACTTCAATCGTCAAACTGTTGCTTATAACAGGGAGAAGAAAATGCCATGAAAAGTGGGGAAAGTATACTTAGAGAAAATATTTGATTAAAAAATTACATTTTGGTTCAAGTAAAGTATATACAGGGCAAAAGCTAAATGTTATAGAATATCACCTATTTTGTAGGTTGTTTTAAAATTGTTATAGTGTAATAATTGTCAATATTTAAAAGATGTAAGCTTCAAACCACTCCTTTGACAAGCATTTTCTCTTAAAACTGTTTATTTCACTAACTTTTATTTTCCCTCAGTAAATTAGCTTTCCTTGTTATACTGTACTGCAACACAAGATAGTTTCAGATGTCTTAAAAAAATTATACATGTTCACACAGAAATAAATGCCACTGAGCTCATTCGATCTTACACTCAAACAGATGGCTTATTGAATAGGCTTTTGGAAATATGCTAGCTTTTATGTTAAACTAATAGGGATGCTGTGAAATCTTCCATCAAGTAAGGAGAACTGTTTTGAAAGACTATAATAGCACATTTTATCACATATCTTTATCCCCAAACTCACTTTGCTGGAATAATAGACATATTGCACATTGTGATTTAACAATTAACATTAACAAGTAGCACCATGAAGATAAGTCATAAAACTACATTAGTGCAAAACCCCCCCACAAAACTCAGTTTTTCATAAAACTCACCACAGTTTTTGCGGTTTCACTGCAATATACACATTCAATGCATTTAATAACTTAAATAGGTAACAGTCTATACCACTTTATCTGAGGAGGTGATAAGAAGTAATCATAAGAATTTAAAACTGTTCACAGACCATACTCTTTAATAGGAAATGACTCCATAAATTAATTGTTTCTATTTCAAATAAGTATTGTGTTCTTCCCCATCAGGGTCGGGGAAACCTTGGCCTTCTATATATTTTGAACTTACACCTCCATAGTCCTTTACTATTGCTCAGCTGAGTGGGGTTGATGGGAGCTGAAGTCTGAAACACGTGGAGAACCAAAGTTATTCCTATCCCTATGCTACATGCAGGTCATCCTATCTTCACATTCACAATACTCATGCTGGACTTGCATTTATAAGTCTTTTATTTCAATCACTCTCCTGACAATGCGAAAGTACCACAGTAACACTCTGTTTTAACCAGAGCTATTAACACATTTCTTCTGAAAGATTAAAGTTATTTTAATGCATTTTCTCATCAGTCTGCTTTTTACCTATCACAATTTTATAATGGCTACAAAATAAAGGAAAAAATATTAAAATAATAATTTCAGCTAGGCAGAATAGAACTCTGTGGCCATAAGTTCTAACAGGACCCCACATGCATGCTGTGTGTATGGTCTTTTGAAGAAGGCTAGAACTGTACCAGTCACATGCAGAGGGGAATTTCTGCAATGATAACCTGTGCTTCTCAGTTAGCTCTGTTCTGAGCTTCAAAGTTATTTTTAGGGTGACAATTTCCAGAATGCCCCAGTCATGCCAGCGGGAGGATTCTGGAAGTTGTTGTCCAAAAATGTAATTACTCCAAGCTGTGCTCCTACCCAGTAGCCCTTTCCGATGCTGTTGAACATAACTCACTATAGTCCTGAAGCATGAATATGTTACTAGGGTTGCAGGGAAGAGTTTTAGTCCATAAATTCCCACTACCTCTCACCTAAGCAGTAGGATATAATTTTGTGTATGTGTCCCTAACCGTTAGCATGAACTGGCAAATCAGATGCACAACTCTATTTCCACATGTGTGATTGACCTTCTGTTCATCTAGAGATACACATATAGGTGCCAGCTTCTGAGCAAACAAAGTCCCTAACCAGATCAAGACAGTGTTGCCTCTAAAAGTGCAACAAATCTGAGAATTCGAATTTTTTTGTCTCATGTTCCCAGGTACTCATGTCACAACAAACAGAAGCCTAGAATTTAGGAGCCATGTGCCAGAAATATAGTAAAATACACAAAGACTGGGAGGAGCAGTCCTACTGAATCATAATTTCTATTAAAAGCTCACTGGTACATGAAACTAGTGGTCATTAGGAGTTGTCCCAGTACAGTGTTTTCCTTCCTCTTTTCTGCATCTGTTGTCCGGTTCTCTAGTCTTTTTTCCTACTAAGCTATGTTCCCTTCTGTTTTTTGAGATAAAAATCTTTAATAATATGGAAAACAAATAGCTTGATTCAGTGCATGTTTATTGAGAAGTAAGATCCACAATGTCCAATGAGGCTGACTCTGAGAAGAGAATATGCCTAATAGTATGATCTATCCAGAATATTACAGGAATAAATCCTGTTCAATGAAGCAAAGGTTGCTGCTTAGAAAAGCAGCACAGGATTGAGCAGAAAGTCATCGCTGCTGCTAGAAGGTATGCCATCAATTCTATCTCAATTCACAACATACATTTACAAGAAGAAGAAGAAGAAGAAGCATGCTTGCCATCCAAGACAGCTAAAATAATGCAGAAATAGTCTAATACCTAACTGGGGCAACATCCTGTTTATAGTATGTATGCCACAAGACAAGTCATGTAATACAGTTGTTAAGCAATTTCAGTCGCTAACTACACAACACATTAGACCTAGCAAAATATAAAAACTTCACATAAGTCTGGATGCTGGAAGCCACAACACCACTTCTTCTGCCACGATAACACAACAAAGTTTAAATATTTTAACCATTAACCACTGTAGTCAAAGGGAAATGACCATTACAGCTTCCTCCTCTGTCACTTCTGTTCCACACAGTACACAACAGAATTCCCACATCCAACGTAACTAATTTTAGCCAGGAAGAATGTAATGTCGTGGTTTAGGAGTCAAAGTTTTAGAAGCATTTATGAAGTGAAGTGGCACTATGTTGAAAGCTGGAGATGTGTTTAGGCCCAGGGAAAATAATTTTAAATAGACATAACCATGAACACCTATCTACAGACAACAGAATGACAGGGATATATTCAACTGCAAACCACAGTATGTGTGCGTACAAGCAAAAAGAAAGTGTGAGTACTCAACACATATTCACTTTCAAGCCACAGTATATATAAACCATAAGGCTTATACAGTATAAACCCACCTACCTTTACATCATGTATTAAAAGCAGTGAACATATATATCTCAAAGTTTCAAGAAACAACTTTGAAATAAGGAAAAATATCCTATTTAGGTATATAGGTACAGGAAAAATTCTACAACTTCACAGAAAATAGAGCAGTCCTTAGTGTCAAAGAACATGTTTAGAACACTGAAGAGCTGCAGACAAAGATCTGGCTGGTTTATTGAAATAAATTAATGAACACAGAAGATGCATCACATCATGTTCCTTGGATTGCCATGTCCTCTTGCCTGCTTTTCTCAACTACCCATGCTTTTAATAGAACAGAACTGATTCCGTTTCAAAGAGTATAGCTTAGTAGAAGAAAGGCTATTTCTCTGGTAGCTCTGGAATTTCCTCCTCCAGGAAACATCATTAGTAACCCCCATAGAGAATCCATATTGTTCATTCAGCTTTCAACACTGCATCCATACTGCCACTTAACTCACTGCTCTGTTAGTTTGTTAAGGATAATAGTTTTAGGGTTGTTATTGTTATTCTCTTAAATGTTATTTATTATTGTGCTCTCACTGTATCTTCTATACAGCCATGATGACTTTTTGAAGAAAAGATCAGACATGAGTTTTAATACATGAATAAAATAGCAACAAGCAACCCTTAATTTGCAAGTTACAAAACCTTAAAGTGTGTAAAATTACTTCTAAAATTATTATCTAGTATTCCAAGATGTTGTACTGTCAACATTTTCTTGAGTAAGAAAATTCCAAAGCTAACATAGAAACTCTAAACAAACCTCAACATTACACATTGCTTTTTGCAGCTTTCCAGATTTTCTGACTATTGCACAAATTAAATATTCCTTCCTCTCTTCCTGGTTCAACTTCATATTTTTTGCTTTCAGAAAAACAAGACTGTCTATATTCATGAATATTTGTTTCCATTTCTTTTGCCTTTTTTAAAGGTCTCTTGAATTTCCTGGAGATACACCAGCTATGGCAACAGCTCCAGCCACACTGCCTTTCACAACAGATCTGGCTAATAACAGAACCTGTGATCTATATGAACACAAAGATGCAGCGCGTATCTTGTTGCCTTTGTTCTACAGCGTTATTTTTGTCATTGGAGTACTTGGAAATGGACTTGCTCTTACTGTGATCATTAAAAACAGAAAAAAGATGAATTCTACTACTATTTACTCAACAAATCTTGTTGTCTCAGATATACTTTTTACTACAGCTTTACCTACAAGAATAGCGTACTATGCACTGGGTTTTAATTGGCCATTTGGAGAAGTATTCTGCAAGATCACAGCTCTTGTTTTTTACATAAACATTTATGCAGCTGTGAACTTTATGACGTGTTTGAGCATTGACCGGTTCATAGCTGTGGTCCACCCTTTATGTACCAAGATCAGAAGAGTGAGATGCGCCACATACATTTGTTGCTTTGTATGGTTCCTTGTACTTGGCCAAACACTCCCACTGCTTACACATCAAATGTCACACAATGAAGGAAATATGACAACATGCATGGAATATCCAAACTTCGAAAAAATAATTGAACATCTCCCTTGGATACTTCTTGGTGCCTGCTTACTTGGATATGTAATTCCCCTTGATATCATACTATTCTGTTATATTAAAATTAGCTGCAAACTCTGTCAAGCTGCAAAAGAAAATCCGCTAGCTGAAAAATCAGGAACAAACAAGAAGGCAATTAATACAATTATTTTTATCATAGTTGTCTTCGTCATCTGTCTCACCCCATACCATCTTGCCATTATTGTACAAATGATTAAGAAACTTGTGCTTCCTGATGATATTTCATGCACCGATCAACAAATCTTCCAGAGGACTCTCCACTACACTGTGTTTCTGATGAATTTAAACTGTTGTTTTGATCCTTTCATTTATTTCTTTGCATGCAGAGGATATAAAAGTACAATAATGAAAATACTGAGACGCCAAGGAAGCATTTCCTTATCAAGTGCTGTCAGAACAGCTCCTGATGAAAGTTCCCGTGATATTAGAGACACACAACTCTCCCCCCTTTCAACATCTTTCAACGGAAAGGCACTGAATGCAACTTAACATTGGAAACATACTTCCAGAATCTCAATTTCAGAACATACTGATAATAGCCAAAGCTACAACTTCTCTGATAATAAAGAACCCCAAGACTTTGCATCTTCCAGGAATGAGGGGAGGTGGGCAAGTCATGTGGCTACAACAGTCATAACAACAAAATGAACTAGCTATGTCTTTGCTTTCTAAACTCTCATTCTATGTCATATGTTTCCCACAAATATTTAATATTGCTGAGCAGTATGTTCTGTCTGCTTCCACTTGTGAATCTCAGTAATCTGTATAAAAAATCACTTTGCAAACCAGTTATCTGACTAAGAAACAAGCTAAAATTAAATGTCTTTAAATGAGCTGTTGAAGCAAGTGATAAGATACAAAGATATACACAGGTACATAGAAAGAAATAATTGATGTGTTCTGTTTTTTCATAGATATCCAATGGTATAAAAAGACTAAATTAGAAAAAGTTTTATTTTCAAGAGGAAGTATTCAGGTTGTTGCTCTTAACAATGTGTTGAAGGTGACTTAAAACAATGAACCATTCATTCCAAACTGGTCTTGTTGTCTATTCCACAGTCATTTTAGGACTGTAAATGCTTGTCACCATCACTGATAGATCTTGGGCCAATCCAGTGCAAGAATGACTGCTGCTGGGCTCAGCAAGAACAAATGCTATAAAATATAACTGCTGTTCTGATGTCTAGTCAGCCAAAAGTGTCCCATAAATATGTCCACTGTGAGACAAGGGAAGCCACTCCCATATCCATTTGACCTCCTAACAATCATGTGACTGTCACAACAATACGATTTATTAATATCCAAGAATATAAATCTACCAGACAGCAACAAACAAACAGATGGTGACAAACGACAAGCAAAGGAAATCAAAAGCCAGGGTATGGAGGAGAAGGGGACATTTTCTGTTCAGTAGGAAGACAATCTGCGATCTAAGTAAAAAGCCACCTCTTTTGTAAGCTTTCAAACAAAACAAAGATAAGATGATACACAAAAGTGGAAAGTAGGGTATGTTATTCATCTTCAGTGGTATCTGTACCTAGATCTTTGTTACAATTTTATTCCACCTACTGTTTTGTTTTCCATTGGATTGTTCGTTTGCATCCTTATCCTATTGTATGATTGTTGAAACTACATGCTTTCCTCTCTCAGAATTAGGAGACTGTTACAGCTGACCAGGTAGTTCAGTGAATTAAGCTGAGGAGACAGAGGTTGGGAGTTCAATTTTCCACTGTGTCTCCTGGTAAAAGAGCCCACTTGGGCAAACTGCACAGTCCCAGAAGAAGGGAATGGTAAATCACTTCTGAGTATTCTATATCTAGATAACCCTGGAAGGGGCCACCATGTCAGAACTGACTTGACAGCACATGATTATTATTAATACTATTCTATTCTTGCAACAGGATAAGTTTATGTTCTTTTAATCTTAAACACATGCACTGTGTTTTGATAAGCAACCAAACCAAAATGACTGGCTGGGATAAGACTCTCAATCTTCTACAAGATGCAGAAATTAACAAACATGAAAAGGGAAGGTTACATCTTTTATTAAGCAACAGGTTGGGGAATGAACAGATATGGCCCAAACCAGATATTTTTTTCAAAATACAATTTTTAAAAATAAATAAATACAAAGTGATGCCTATTATTTAAGTCATATCCATAAAAATGAGAATCACTATGGGATGGGATAGTACTTGTGTTCTGCAAGGCATTAATCTTCCAGCTACGAAGCTCAGAAGCATGAAGAGCTATTGGGACAGCAGTTTTGGACAGAACGTTGTACTTTTAGAGACAAATTAAAATTAACGTACATGTTTATAAGAGTTCTCATGCTTCCTGAAGTTATAGTCATTGACTGGTACTTAAGAGCGTTTGCTGTGTAATCAGCAATGAACACAGAGCAGCTCCTTCTGCAGGTGTGGAACAGTGGTAGAATTCAAACTAGAAGGACAAGAGTCAATGCTTCTGCCAGTGAGTGCCTTTGCACTTTTCTACATCTATTAAGTCAGATGTTGCCCAATAAGCAGTGAGAAGCCATTCCATGTTGGATTGGTACCAGGTAATATAAAGTAACTCTTTAAAAAAAATAGTCCAATCTTTAGCTTTTTGCCTGTTTGTGACTCTCAAATTATAAAGTGTTTTTACTTCCCTAAAAAAAAAATGGGCATACACAAATATAACCATCAACCTACTGGCAAAACTCTGTCCGTGTTCCTTCAACTTGTTTACGTTCCTACAATTTTGCTGGATGTCAAACAGAGTTAAGTCTACAGAAGGGATAAGGCATCCATCATGGAAAGTGTCAAGTGACAATACATGTATTTTACACATCATTTTAACATCAAGTTCATGTCAAGCTCGAGATAAGAGATTGACATAATAAAGCATTATAGCTATGACTCATTTGTATTTGCATGCCAGTCATTAACTGAAGACATCATGAAGAACATTTTCCTAAATAATTTTATACCTTCTTCTAAAAATACACAAACCAGTCAAACTTAAGTAATTTCAAGTTCCACTAAGGATATCTTTTATTAGGAACTCTATTGTATTTAACTTTCTCACTGCAAACTAAAGGATTTAAATGGTGGGATGGAGAGAAATCTCAACATTTCTTTTATGTAGCCATGTCAAAATGGGCTGTCAGAATACAAATATCAATTTCCTTAAAGGAGTTAAACTGCTTTAGTGATTTAAACCTACATAAAATGTTGCTACCAATATTATTCAATTAAGATGAAAAAGAAAACTAAACTTACCACCCACTATAAGAAAATGGGCAATAGTATTCATTTGACCAGGAACTGAGGGAACAAATACAGTCTCTAGCCAGGGGAAGATTTCAGTGGTCTATTGACAATGAAATGACCAATCACTAGTAGAATTTGTAGGAGGCAGGAGTATGGGGCCACCACCATCATCACCAATGCTGCTGCTACAGTTTTTATATAGCAAGTTAATAAAGGACTGCATGATGTGCTTGTGAGCAGATGTGATTTCTTATGGATTGCACATCCTGTAAGAAAGAAAAATTTGTCTCAGGTCCCCTTTTTCCTCTTGTTCTCCACCTGCTATCCAATTAGATTTCTATTCCTTGGTCCACTGCTACTGTTCCACCTACGACCACGAATCTGCCCCTTTCTGCAGTGATCTATTTTCAGTCCTCACTTTCCTACAAACTTACTTCTGTCCAAATTATATATGTTTTTCCAGCCAACCTCACACATTTCCCTCCTACTCAATCAACTGGACTGCAAACATGCTGAGATTTTGCTTCCTTGACACCTGAAATATTCGTGAACATTCCATGACATAATTATCAGCTCAGACAAAGGTGTCAGAAGTTTAAACACTAGTAGCAGGAAATGGGGGAAATACTAATTGTTATATATATAAAAAACAATTAGTATTTCCCCCCTAAACTTAACAATGAAATAAATAATACATGCAAAATCAATCCCCATTTTACAACAGGGGGTGACAATGAAATAGTGGCTTTGCTAAAGCACTAACATTTCTGCTATGACACTATAGTATATGAGTTTTGCTGATGATGAGACAAGCAATGCTGATATTTAACTGCATGCAAATTAGTTGATGCGAAACATTCTTTATACAATGCCCTGCCTATTTTGAGTAAATAGTTATAAATACAATTTTTAGCCATCTGTCTGCCATTCACTTTAACTGTGCGTTAGAATATTTTTTTTAAATGTGCAACTATCAGTGCTGCAAAGAATTACAAGTTCTCTGAAAATCCATATGTCTCAAAGCCCAGTCTCATGATCTCTTCTTATGGGTGAGAAGAGGAAGGAAGTCTGGTGACTAAGATTAGCAGGCAGCAAAGAGATGTTGGCCTGAAAATGCAGAAGAGCACCTTCTTTCAAAAAAGACTGGCATCATTTTCAGTTGAGATCAGTGAACCAAATCCTACAAACAAGTTGGTAACCAACAACAATAATTACTAGAGTTGTCTTAGGGCAGTGGTTCTGAACCTTGGGTAACCCAAGTGTTCATGGACTGCAATTCCCAGAAACCCCAGCTAGCACAGCTGTTGGTGAAGGCTTCTGGAAATTGCAGTCCAATACCTACCGTGTTTCCCAGAAAATAAGACAGGGTCTTATATTAATTTTTGCTCCAAAAAACGCATTAGGGCTTATTTTCAGGGGATGTTTTATTTTATAGTCATGTCATCTTCTGGTTGCTGCACAATGCTGCACAATGGTTGAGGGCGGGGTTTCACTTAACTAGGGGTTATTTTTGGGGTAGGGCTTATATTATGAGCATCCTGAAAAATCATACTAGGGCTTATTTTCAGGTTAGGTCTTATTTTCAGGGAAACAGGGTAGTTTACTCTAGGGAACCACTCTCCTAGAGTCATATGAATTTCAGTTGATTAATTCTTAACGTAAATCTGCACAAAAAAAAAACACTAAAGAAAAAAGGAGTAGTCTTTGCCTTTTGATGTAGCAAAAGTCCTATTTGAATAGCATCCACCCACTGTTCACAGAAGAACTAAATTTTTGGGGGTGGATGAGTAAACAGTTGCTGCGCTTATCTTACCAGGTGCAAACAGGTAAGAAGTTCTTTAAATCCAGGGAGAAGGAGAATAGTTCCTAAGCCAGGGGTCTCAAACATGGGGCCCGGGGGCCATTTACGGCCCGCCAGATGATAGTTTGTGGCTCCCGCCTTGCCTGCCCCCCCTGAAGCGCCCACGCGTCCTCTGCTGTCAAGAGTAAAAAAAAAGCCTTGTGTCACTCGCCGGCTGTCTCCCAAGACAGCGCCTCTTGCACCCTCCATCCGGAACTGCAGCCTGCCAGCCAGCCCGCCTGTCTGCCGGCTGGCAGGCTGCAGTTCCGGATGGAGGGTGCAAGAGGCGCTGTCTTGGGGGAGAGCCGACGAGCGAGGCGCGCTGCTGGCCCTTTTCCCCGAGCGCCCGAGCCGCCACCGAGCGATGCCTGAGAGCGGAGCTCGCTCCCGGCCCGTCCTCGAAGGAGAGCGCCTCCAAGCCGCCAACAGCTGCTGCCGCCGCTGCCGCCTCTTCCAGGGAAGCGGCTCTCTGGCTCTCTTTCTCTCTCGGCACCCCCAGCACCAGCCCGGCCAGCGGCTGCCTCAGCGCCCGGCGGTGCTTCCTCCTCGTCGTCCTGCTTCAGCTGCCTCGGCTCTGGAGGCTGCCTGGACTCGCCTCGCAAAGTTTGCTCCTCTGTCGTGGTGGGGGTAGCTGCTGCTGCTGAGTGCGCCTTTTTTTGAGGGGGGCCCTCAGAGGAAGGTTGCTGGACCTCTGTGTGTGTGTGTGCGTGCGTGTACGCGTACACGTACCTGGGGGGGCCCCACCCCGTTCTGTTTAATTTCGCGGGTACCAATGGGGGCTTTTCTCCTTTGGCAAGGCGATTCTGTGAGGGTTTTTTTTTTTAAATTTTATGTCGTGCCCTCCTCCCCCCCGCTAGGCGGTCGCCGGCGCTCCCTCCCTTCTCTGCTTCTTCATCCTGCTGGTGGTGGTGGTGTTGGAAGTGAAGGAGGAGCCGGAGGGGGTCGTGGCTGGCGACGAGGGCTCGCGCGCCCCTCCTCCTCCTCCTCCTCCTTGGAGCCCCAGCCGGGCTAAGGAAACTCTTGGGCGGCTTCCTCGGGCTCTTGTTCCGCTTTGCGGAAAATCTGATGTGGCCCAGCCTCACCCAGCCTCTGCCTCCAGCGGCCCCCAGGTAAATTGAGTTTGAGACCCCTGTCCTAAGCAAAAGGTACAGAGATCCCTTCCATTACAGTCTATAGGCTCTTTTAATGAGCTGTAGTACAACCTTGACACAGACAACTTGTTCTGCTCAAGATGAAATGTACCTGTGCTACACATAGTACTTATGTGATCAGACTCGATCATGGACCTATACAACTAGAACTATACAAGAATATTAAAGATTTGTAGAGCTTGAGATTGAAACTTGCTTGTCTCTGATTTTTCAAGAAGCAGCACCTCAATGTCAAACTATTTTTGAAAGTAAAATTAAAAGATGACATGCTGTCAAATCTTCCCTCCTTCCTGGATTTTCTAGGTATAGAGTAGAGATGGGTGTATTCATATTCGTATACGAATGCAAATACCCCCGCACAGGTGGAGATAACGAGGGTCCGGCCCCATGGGGCCGGATGGTCCCCTCACTGATGTGCTAATGCTCCGGAGATTCTATCACTCCGGAGATTGCGATCACCGAGCCAATCCTGGCAGGAGGCGGGACGACAAGCCTCTCTGCCAGGTTGAAGAGTGGCTTGGTGATCATGATCTCCGGAGCGACAGGACGGGAGCGCGGACCCCGCGGCATTAGCGCACCGGTGAGCGGACCGTCCGGCTCCATGGGGCCGGACTCTCGTTATCTCCACCTACGTGGGGGTATTCGTATACGAATACACCCATCTCTAGTATAGAGCATTCACTAGTGATTTACCATTCCCTCTTCTGGGGTTGCATGCAAATTGTCCAAGACTACATATCCGTGCTCTTCTCCTGGGAGGCACAGTGGAGAATCAAATTCCTGTACCACACAGGCACTTCAACTATTTTTGAGCAACTTTAAAAATACAGCAAGTTTTGAAAATAGTTTAGCCACATTCTGGTGCATGGACTGTCTAGAAGGAAAAACCTGATAAAAATCTCAAAACCTAAAGAACAGCCCACTAGCCAGAGAGTAAGCCTAGTGAACATACAGCATTCGCTGTTGTGCAAAGTGGGGGAACAAAACAGGGACAAGAAGATAATGGAACCGAGTGGCTGAAAACTTCACAGTGCAACATTTTGTTGCACAGCAGATGCCTCCACTCATCCCCTAAGATAAAAAGAAATCTTTCCTTCAACTGAAAAGACAAGAGAAATGTTATGCTTTCGTCAAAAACATGCACTTGTTTTCAACTAATAAATCAAGGTCTACTACATATACGTTCATTTGCTTATAAATGCTGCCAATGTAAACTATGCCACAAGATGTGGTTTGCGTGTTGAAATGCTTTCTCAGAACAGCCAAACAATATCATTCTAAACATCTTTCACAAGGCAATACTCATCTGTAGCAAAGAAAAAAAAGGAAGTAAAGGTGTTGTTGTAAAAAAAAAAAACTGTTTGCAAAACATTCAGCTTCCTTTATCAGTCACCTCATCAAGTCTATCACATTTCTAATCAAGTTGGGTGTTTTTTCAGTTTGGTAAAATTGTTTGGTGGTGAGCTTGAGACTTGCCAAAATGCACTAAAGCAGTACCAATCAGGCAGTGTAATGCAGTCATCAGATGTATATATATATATATATTATTTTGAAAAGCATTCCTTCTTCAAAGACAGAGGAGGAAAAATATTAATATTAAATCAAGTTACATAATAAACAGAGTTTACCGAATAGATAATTGGTTCTTTCTTTACATAGATGAATAGTATAATAATACTGTCTTGCAGCTTTGGTATTCAGAAGAATTTATAAAACACTATTATTATTATTTTACAGAGACAAAGGGAAGCAATCAGACTTTTATTGCCAGAATAAGCCAGTATTCACATGTTTCTCTCAAAAGATGTCCCCAAAATCTCTTGTAATGGGAGTAAGTCTGCCTTTACCTTCCTTGACAAGGTAAAGGAATCTTCAGCCAGAACCTCTCCTTCTTAGCCTGATTATGAACATAAACCTGTGTAAACTGGAAGCAGTTAAAATGGTCTGTAATACTTTTCTTGCTCACCCTCACAAGTCAATTGGGCCAATCACTGATATTCACATTATACAAAGGGAGGAGCTCCTAAGATGAGGTCCTACATACAAGGATAGAACCAGGATTAAGGTGGGGGAGCTTGGGCTCAGTGTGTTGGTTCTCCTCCTCTTTTAATATTCCTGACGGAATTCCCTGCTACCTTCCTCCACAAGCCTTTTTTCATTCTCCTAGCTCGCATGCCCAAAATGGGGGGGGGGGGGGGACAGCGGGTGGCGTGCCGCCGACCCGGACCCGGAAGACTGGAACTGGAAGTGGCGGTTTAAGGGGGAATCATGCCAACGAACCCGGAGGACCCGGAAGTGGCGGCGGAAGGGGGAATCCCGGCTGCAGCCGGCTCATGAGGTTTGACTGCGCAGGGGGGGGCGGGGGGAGTAGCGACCTATGGCTCGCGTGCCAGAAGAAAGGGCTCCGCGTGCCAGCTGTGGCACGTGTGCCATAGGTTCGCCATCACTGTCCTAGATGGCACTTCTAGCCTCTCATGGCTGAAAGGTAAGTTAATAGACAAAGGCTGATCATAAGAGTGAAAACTTTCCATTTCAGCAGCTATGCGAGGGTGAACAACCCCTTTGGCCCTGAGGGGTATCTGTGATGCTGGGAAGCACCTGGCAGTACTATAATATATAGGTGGTGGATCTGATTCAGCTTTGTAGGTCACAATCCATTTAAGTCTGAGCCATATGAAAACAAGTATGAGAGACAAAAGGCTTTGAACACAAACAGTGGCTAAAATCTTGTTGCTTTGTTATGCATTAAGAAGGCAAAAGTTTGGAAACTTCAGCTGTTTCAAAATGCAGCAGCCAGACTGCTGATTGGGGCCAGTTATAGGGAGCCCCTGTTACAATAATTACACTGGCTACCAGCCTGTTTCCGGGCCCAATTAAAGGCACTGGTCATTACCTATAAAGCCCTATACACCTTTGGTTCAGGCTATCTGAAGGACCGTATCTCCACATATGAGCCTTCTCAGAGTTTAAGATCATCAGAGGAGGTCCTCCTATCGGTCCCATTGCCAGAACAAGAAGAGCTGATGGGGACAGAAGAGAGAGGGCTTTCTCTGTGGCAGCTCCCAGGTTATGGAATGTTCTCCCTCGGGAGATCAAGCTGCCCCCCCCCTCCCTTCTGTCTTTCCACAGACAGCTGAAGACCCATCTCCTCAGGCAGGCTTTTAACAATCATATTTGATAGTTAAGATAGTTTTTAATGCTTACTTTAATTATTCAATTGTATTTTAATTAGCATATAGTTTAACTGTTTTTTAATCTTTAACTTATTATGATTTTAATTCTACTCCTTTTCATATTGTGAGCTGCCTTGGGTCCCATTATCGGGAGAAAGGAGACATATAAATAAAACAAATAACAATAGTAACAATAGTATTTTGTCCTTCCTAGCTAGCACTTAACAAGTCACTGCTGTGATTCTCAGGGGCAGACTCGCCTGCCAGCACAAGAATCCCAGCAGAGACTCCTTAAATGCCAGCTAGAAACAATGGAATGTTGCACTTTTTATGTAACAAAGCAACAAGATTTCAGCCAATCACAATCCTTTGATACAGCAGGCATGCACAATCTATGAGTCACCAAGCAAAGAAAAGTCCAAGAAGTACCTACTTGACACACTGCCATGAGTGGTTCTGCAGTCCTGAGCTGGAAGTGCATCTTAACATGTTAAGATGGTGAGCTGCATTTGTTCTGACAGATCACAAATGGTATTGCACAATACATCATAACGCCTTTTTCTTATTTCAGTCTTTATTAGATGTTGATATCAGCAAATAGTATCTGTTCTGTAACTATACTAGAAACTGAACAGTAGAGGGCAATATTCTTACACAAATAAGAAATGTTTTGAAAGTAAACGGCAAAATGTATATACTACCTATCAGTATTTTATACAAACAAAAATCACAATAAAATTCAAAAAGCGGGTGGTTGTGTGTGTCTCTGTGTGTTTGTGTTTTGCCGGGAGGTCATCCCTAATTGTTTACCAGGTTATCAGTTATTAAGTATTGCATGTAGCAAAATTTGAAGGAGGGGCAGAATTCTGCCATTCATCATACACCCATCATCATACTAAAGTATCTTGTCTAGGAGTTTCCAAGATTTGGATGTGTGCACTTGAGGATAGGGTTTAGATTCTGCTGGGTGAATAGTAAACTCTACTACATTTTTTGCTGCCTGAGCTAGTGGACTACCGCCTGGAAGTAATAGATCACAAATAAGCTGTTAGGAATTCTTTCTCTAGTAACAAAGGTACAATTGAATTGCATTGCAAAACTAAAAGGTTTTTCTCCTCTTTGGGAAATTAACTTACAACTGCATTGCAATTGACGGGACATTTCCAATCTGGATAACTGGGTAACTACCGGCTAGTCTCAAACATCAAATTCCTGGGCAAGGCACTGGAGCGTGTGGTGGTTACTCACCTCCAGAGATTCCTGGAGGAAGCGGATTATCTAGACCCATTTCAATCTGGTTTCAGGCTTGGCTATGGGACAGAGATAGCTTTGGTCGCCTTGGTGGATGACCTATGCCGGAAACTGGACAGGGGGAATGTGTCCCTGTTGGTTCTGCTGGACCTCTCAGCGGCTTTCAATACCATCGACCATGGTATCCTTCTGGGCCGTCTCTATGGGATGGGACTCGGAGGCACTGTTTTATAGTGGCTCCAGTCTTTCCTGGAGGGGAGAACTCAGAAGGCGGTGCTGGGTGACTCCTGCTCAATGCCCTGGCCATTGGCCTGTGACATTCCTCAGGGTTCTGCTTTGTCACCCATGATTTTTAACATCTACATGAAACCACTGGAAGAGGTTGCTTCCTGTCCCACATATAGATTTCTCAGGAGATAGATAAGGTGGTCAGGCACTCCCATTTCTTTAAGAACTTGCCATAGTTTGTTGTGGTCCACACAGTCAAAGGCTTTTGCATAGTCAATGAAGCAGAAGTAGATGTTTTTCTGGAACTCTCTGGCTTTCTCCATAATCCAGCGCATGTCAGCAATTTGATCTCTAGTTCCTCTGCCCCTTCGAAATCCAGCTTGTACTTCTGGGAGTTCTCGGTGCACATACTGCTGAAGCCTACCTTGTAAGATTTTGAGCATAACCTTGCTAGCGTGTGAAATGAATGCAATTGTACGGTAGTTGGAGCATTCTTTGGCACTGCCCTTCTTTGGGATTGGGATGTAGACTGATCTTTTCCAATCCTCTGGCCACTGCTGAGTTTTCCAAACTTGCTGGCATATTGAGTGTAGCACCTTAACAGTGTCATCTTTTAAGATTTCAAATAGTTCCACTGGAATGTCATCACCGCCACTGGCCTTGTTGTTAGCCATGCTTTCTAAGGCCCACTTGACTTCACTCTCCAGGATGTCTGGCTCAAGGTCAGCAACCACACTATCTGGGTTGTCTGGGACATCCAAATCTTTCTGGTATAATTCCTCTGTGTATTCTTGCCACCTCTTCTTGATGTCTTCTGCTTCTGTTAAGTCCCTACCATTTTTGTCCTTTATCATGTCCATCTTTGCACAAAATGTTCCTTTAATATCTCCAATTTTCTTGAACAGATCTCTGGTTTTTCCCCTTCTATTATTTTCCTCCTGTATTTTCCCCCTGTAAAATACACCTTACAAATAAGCAAATAGTCTACTGCTTTTGGTGCAGTCCAGTGTGAGATATTTCCCAGTAATCACATGACATATGGAGAATTGTGCTTTAGCCCGACCTTCATCCATGCCCAAGCTGGATCTTTTTGGTCCAGCAGCAGGGCTACTCTTTTTTTGAAGCTGGCCTGGAATGATTCCCAAATGGACAGAAATGATGCTTTAAGGGAGATCACTCTTGGCAAAGTGACCTTTTCTGGTGCAATCAGATGGAATTCTTTCTTGCAATTTGATCCCACCCCCAGTCAAGACTCTTAAAGAGGTAGTCCTGTACACTACAAGGTTCCATTGAATTTGAAGAGAGCTTTGTGGTCCTTACACAATACAAATATAGCCATAGGCGATGCCTTTATAGACAACTAAAAAAAAATCATACAATCTGCCAGCTTTCTTGGATCAATGCCCACTTCTTCAGGCATGCACTGATGTCTTGTCATTAGTGTAGAGAATTTAGAGTCCCAAAAGTTCATGGCAGATGGATTATTTATTTATTTATTTATTTATTAAATTTATACCCCGCCCATCTAGTCAACTGACTACTCTGGGCGGCTGACAACATATAATATAAACAATTTAAAATATAAGACAAAGTAACGCATCAATAGACAGTACTCAAGATGGAAGAAAAAAGTGAATCAAGTAGTGGCTGGAGGGAAGGCTTGCCTAAACAGCCAGGTTTTCAATTGGCCTTTGAAAATGCCCAGCGAAGGGGCCATACGGATCTCAGAAGGGAGGTTATTCCAAAGGCGAGGGAGCCACTGCCGAGAAGGCCCGGTTTCTTGTTTTTTCCTTCCGGGCCTCCCTCGGCGTTAGGCTCCTCAACCTCACCTCCTGGCTAGATCGAGTGATACGAGTAGATTTAGGTGGGAGAAGGCGTTCCGCCAGATATCGAGGCCCTAAACCGTTTAGGGCTTTATACGTAAGCATTAGAACTTTGAAATCAACGCGGAACCGAACGGGCAGCCAGTGTAAGGCGGCCAGAGTGGGAGTGATATGTTGATGTTTCCTCACCCCACTAAGAAGTCTGGCCGCCGCATTCTGCACCATTTGGAGTTTCCGCATCGATCTCAAAGGTAGCCCCACGTAGAGAGCATTACAGTGGTCTAATCTCGAGATTACGAGCGCATGGACCAGAGTGGTGAGCGACCCAGCATCTAGATAGGGACGCAGCTGGGCAATCCGCCAAAGATGGAAATAGGCGGTGCGGACCACGGATGCCACCTGGATTCATGGTAATCCATGGTAAGCGCCTGGTCCAGATGGATCCCCAAGCTGCGAACCTCACTCTTCGCGGTGAGAGTCACCCCCCCAAAAGAGAGGGAGTTTCCCAAACCGCCGATGGTAGGTCCGCCCACCCTCAGGACCTCGGTCTTGTCCGGGTTCAGCCTCAGCCCACTTTCCTGCATCCATTGCAGTACAGACCCCAAACAGCGCTGCAGGGACAGAACAGCATCCACTGTGGTTGGAGAAAAGGAGATGTAGAGCTGCGTGTCATCAGCATATTGATGGCACGCCACTCCACACCCCCTGATGACCTCGCCCAGCAGCCTCATATAGATGT
The DNA here is from genome assembly GCA_037013535.1 of Intellagama lesueurii. Lineage (NCBI taxonomy): Eukaryota > Metazoa > Chordata > Lepidosauria > Squamata > Agamidae > Intellagama > Intellagama lesueurii. Next base: position 107,661,126 of record JBAJHW010000003.1, read on the forward strand.
TAAAGAGCATTGGGGAGATAGCCGAGCCCTGCGGAACCCCACAATTGAGGCTCCACGGGGCCGACTCACTCTCCCCAAGCTGAACTCTCTGAGGACGGTCTCCCAGGAAGGAACCGAGCCAGGCCAACGCCAGGCCACCAATTCCCAACTCGGAGATCCTCCTCAGGAGGATACCGTGGTCGACGGTATCAAAGGCGGCTGAGATATCGAGGAGGACCAACAGCGACGTTTTACCCCTGTCGGCCTCCCTCAATAGGTCATCTAACAGGGCGACCAATGCCGTTTCTGTACCATGGCGCGGCCTGAAGCCCGACTGGAACGGATCCAGGGCATTTGTTTCATCCAAGTGCGCCTGAAGCTGATCGGCCACCACCCTCTCGACCACTTTGCTAATGAAAAGAACACTGGCGACGGGCCTGTAATTGCCAATATCGTCCGCCGCCAGATTGAGTTTCTTTCGAATTAGCCAGGCTTGTTTCTTAGATGTAAATTAGGAAAGGTACAGGCTGTATTGGAGGTCTGGTTTTAAAGTTAGAGCTGAGGAAGCTGTTGATTGGATATCATACCCCAACTCTTCAAACAAAGAAGCCCAGGCATTATGCATATACCCTTCCGCATGCTTATGCATAATGCCTGGGCTTCTTTGTTCCAATGATCCACAAAAGCTAACAGATTGTAGTGTGTGTGTGTGTGTGTGGGGGGTTATCACCTATTCTTGCCTTGTATACTCAAAGGTATAGCTCATAATATGCTTCCAATAAAATGTTGGTGAGATTTTCAAAATTTTTCTCCAAAAAACTCATTCTAGGATCAGATTATTCAATCTAAAGCTTGTTCTATCCATAGTAGGACAGAAAACTCATATATAACACAATATTCACCTCATAATTGCTGCTCTTCACCATGCACTTTAACAAAAGCACAAGTAGGGACTTCAAACTTTCAGAAGATTACAGTACCAAGAGGCTGAACTGCAGCATCACTGGATAAAAGCTATTAAAAAACTGTGGCAGAAAGGAGGGGGAATCTGGTCTCCACCATTCACTTCTGGAGTGGGGTGAGGAGATACTGTGGAAACCTATCATAAAATGAACAGTACAGTTCAGTACAGTATTTGTAGTATAATTGTAAACCTTTAGTTACATTTTCTGGAATTCTGGATTTGCACTGCGTAAACTCAAACCTCCACAACTAGTACATGAAATCATTCTGGCTGGCGGTTACATTCTTAGCAATATGCAGAGTCACCATTTGTTGCACATTCAACTACATGCCCAGGCACTATTAATTATGGATTTTTAATAGAAATATGTGGCAGGAAAAATCTATATAATTTGAATAGGGTGCAAAAGTGTTGCCCTAAAATTGAAAAGCCCATTTAAAATATGCCTCAAAGGGCTGCCTAAAAAGTGAAACTATTGAAAAACAATCATAGCTTGAGATATAAGTTTAAATTATAAAACCAAAACACGGCCAGTTTGTTTCCAGTACACAAAGAACTAATAATATAAGACGGTGGTAGCTCATTTATTGAGTTTCATGCCAGTTTTCAAGATGAAAAAGAAAACAAAATAATGCTTATGTTATGTAGACAATAAAAAAGGAAAACACAGTTTATTTAGCCACTTGAGTTACATTTACCTATAATATAAATTAACAAAGAAATACCACAAAATGGATGTGGAAACCTGTATTGAACAAATGAGAATAGCCATATATTGTACAGAAGAAGTGTTTGCAGAACAGTGTACGAGGAGAAAAAGATGAATGTTATCTTAAGTAGTTTGCTTCTTGAGAAGCTAATATAAAATAAAAACAAAAGTTTGTTTTATAAGGCTTTAGCCTCATAATAAGTAATTAATAATTCCCTAATTCAGTGTGGTAACAATGAGGAGTATAAACTCATATAATATTCTGTAGTATTACGAGTGGAACATTTTAAATGTAAAAGCATGTAACAATTATTCAGGATGTACCCACACTGGAATTAGGAAAGCAGGACAAAAATCAAAAGATTATTATTATAATAAAACATATGATCTTCTTGAGCCTCCTTCTGTAAAATCAGATGGCAACGTGAAAGCCTAAAGATACACCAAACCCAACATGGATTAATTATCTGGCAGTGGGAAAGTTGTTTGGTGAGAGTAAAGGCTACTACTGCACCTTCAGACACATCACATTCCTGAGGTGTCTTATACTCTCAACAAGGTCTATCCCACAGATGCAGATCTAGTCTTATAGAGTCAAGTAGCGTTATTTATGGGTAGCCTTCTTTTAAAAACAGAAATGGTGAACCTGCAGCCCTTCGGATGTTGTTGGACTCCAACTTCATTGCTCACAATGGGGGCTGATGGGAAATGGAGTTAATCAACACCTACAGAGACACAGGTTCCCTTCTCCTGCCTTAAAGCAACTTCTAGTTCTTATACAGATGTGTCACTCAACCTCTTCTTATTCACAAATTCAAAAAATGAGACCATACACAATCTTACAAACATACCACTTTGTACCTATTGCCTTCTGCCTCCCCCTTTCACACTCAGACCAGCACATTTTATTAATGTATTAATAGCAAATCCTCAAAAGGATTTTGATTTCTCTTTGAAAGATGCCTCCTCTCTCAGTTAGAACATCTATATTAATCAACAGTAAGAGAATAATTTATAATAACAATGAACAAGCTCAGCATTCATATTTATTTGGAAGAAAACAGGTGGAAGAAATAACCTGTATATTCACTTTTGTACTTTCCTCTTCAAAATGAGGACCCTCTTGTGGTTACAAGCCAAAATTACATGGACAATTGGGATTTCCAGAAGAGCACAGAATTATGTGTTTGTAAGAATTTATGCTCATCATACAAATCACTCAGAGCAATTACAGTAATGAATGGTTATTTCCGTATAATATTTCAACCATATATAAGGCTGAAGTCTGCACTCTACTCCATCAAAATAAGTGATTTAAAATGTCAGAACAACAGAAAAACATACTCTTACCAAAGAAGGAAAGATTTCATCATGTAACATGATTACAATGGGGCTAGTTTATATAACAACACATTATGCACAACATCTTTATTAGAGAAAACCTGTATAACCAATCAAAGAACTAGTTGCATTATGACATTTCCTGACTGCAAAGGAGGGCTTCTATTTTAGTACACAGAAGTTATGAGAAAGACAGAAGGTCCAAATCTTTCAACAGTTTGAAAGTACAAGGAAAACATCTCAAAAAGAACAGCATTGTAAAAAGGTAAGAAAATGTTATCAATTGTCCATCTCTATTATTTTTATCAAGTAAATATCTTTAAAATTCATATATTTTCTAAAGGTGCAGAATAAAAATAAAAGTGCCAGCACTGTTAAGGGTTTTTGACACTCTTACGTCAGTACTGTAAATTAAGTGAATTTTACCTGTATGAAAGACATGTAAATGAGAAAAACCCTGCTATTTTTATTAAATCATCACGGAAAGATGAAGGTGAATTTTTCTAATATAGAGACGAAGTCTGTAGTAAAGTAAACAGCACTGCTTTGTTCTGGCTAAAATAATGAACAGGCTAGATACAAATAAAACAACAGAAGGAAGAGAAATGTCTATGACTGTCATGTGTACCAAGAAAAAAGACCGTGACACAAGCATCAGAAGTCCAGGGACTTTCCCAGCATGAAAATACTAAGTCTTGGTATCCTTTCTAAGTTGGCTCCCTTTGTGCCTTCCATACTCTACACTCTTCTCAGGTTTACCTAACCTGGTGGCTTCCAATGTTTTTGAATGGCAACTCCCATTATCTCCAATTATTGGTCCTCCTGGTAGCAGATGATGGGAGTCACAGTCACTTATGAAAGACACCACATTGGGGTAAGTTATGTGCATTTGGTCAGGTATTTTTCCTTCTCAGAAAATCCTCCAGAATGTCACTTTTATGCAAGGTGTACACTCAATACCAATGCCTAATACGTTTAGGCTTAAAAACTTCTGCCATCACATCCAAAATCTCCTATCAAAGGCAATTGTAACTCTCAATATATGTGCCTGTTAAAGGATCACTGGCAATGATTCGCTCAGAGGCATCTGACTATCACCACTGGCAAGCCACTGACTGGCTGAATCAAAAATTTACAGTGAAATCAAGGACTTACATCTCCTCCAATTATGTTACAAATCTGATTTCTGAGCTCAGAAATCTAGTTTTGCTTTTTAACTTCTGCATTATGTCACAGTAACAAATATCCTCCCAGTTTTCAGAAGCAGACAACAGTCTGTACATTTTTAAAAGGTCTAATACTCTACAGTATATAATTATAGAATTCTTCTTTTTATCATCTATCTATTGACAGTTACAGAACTTCTACATTGAATTCATTAAGGCTAATTTACTGTAAAATCCTAAAAATGTTTACTCAGAAGAAGGCCTCACTATATTCAGTAAAGTTTAAATCTGCTTAAGTGTGTAGAGGTCTGCTGCCTTTAACTGCTACACAGCAACTCTAGTGTTTAGTCCACACAAATGCTTGCAGGATAAAAAGAACTAGAAAGCCCCCCACTTGCCTCTGTAGGTCTCAAATGTGTGCATTCACCTACCTCATCTTGGTGCCCTCCAGATGTATTGGACTACAACTCTCACTGTTACCTATCATACTTCATGCTGCCTGATGGGAGCTGTAGTCCAAAACATCAAAAGGACACAAGGCTGAGGGAGGCTGATGTATAATCACCTCAGAAGGTAAAAGCAGGTTAACAGGGATGTAGATGGCACATTAGAACCAATCCTTTCTGATATAATTTAAATACTTCAAAGTAAGAATGGATTATTGTACCTGGTCTCCTGAGGGCCTAAATCATTGTAACAGCATCCAGGTCCATTAAGTCTGTTGCTAAGGTAAATTTCATTGTAGTAGTGTATGAGTAAGAACCTTCTGCATAAGAGTAAGGGAAGCTTAGCAGAAAATAATGAATTTGCAGGGAACAGAAGTCACTCAGTACCTAGGTTAGAGCAGGATGCACAGGAAACTCTATGGGTTAGTAACCTGCACACCTATTTGCAAGCTATTACAAAATGTCTGGTGTATAGGACTACAGTGCTACAACTAACTTTGTGAGAGCTGCAAGCCCATTAAAACTGGGGTGAGAGTGGAATAGATGAGTCATCTCCATTTCTGTTCCTATCCCACCCTCTTTGTCCTATTAAATGTTTTTGTCTACAGTGCACTGTTTCAGAGTGAACAATGACAAACTATAACAGCAGCTGGTCAGAGCATTTACAAGAAGTGAGCAAATGTCAAAAACAGTGACAAATATTACAGAGGTATTTCAAAGATACTGCAGCTCAGACAGAGAAGTGGGAGCAAGAGCTTGCTCCTTGCAACACAATTTCTTAGCCACAAAAGCTAAGATGCACCCAAGAGTGTGAAAGAAGGCAGACTTGGTGCCATGAAGAGACAAACTTCCTCTTTTAAACTACCTCCCAACAGAAAGCTTTGTTGGGTTTTACTTTCACTATCTTGTGTTATTTCACACATCTAATTATGCAAGGGGAGAAATATGGCTCTTTGCCATGAATGCCAGTGATTAAACATGCTGCTCAAAGTTGGCTATTTAAACAAAATGAATGTGCACCCATGCTCCTTGATGAATAAACCCAGTGAGTGTTCAGTATTCACTTTCTTTGGATGATAGCAATTTAGTAATTGGTAACTATCACACACAATGTACCCAGTGTGGTGCAATGTGCAAAGGACTAAGGAGACCTGAATTTGATTCCCCAGCTCTGCCATGAAAACTCACTGGGTGGTGGAACTGATAAAACCACTCCTGAAAACCCTATAAAGGTCACTATAAATCAGTTCTGACTTGACAAATATAAATCACACAAGGCTCTCACTGAACAATCTAAACTAATTATTTGTGATAGCAAATGCCTATTCAATTATTTATGGTGCACAGCATTTGGTTAAGAGAAAGGTAGGCTGGAATCTTGGGACGTGGTGGCGCTGCGGGTTAAACCGCAGAAGCCTCTGTGCTGCAAGGTCAGAAGACCAGCAGTCGTAAGATCGAATCCACGCGACGGAGTGAGCTCCCGTCGCTTGTCCCAGCTCCTGCCAACCTAGCAGTTCGAAAGCATGTAACTGCGAGTAGATAAATAGGTACCACCACGGTGGGAAGGTAACGGCGTTCCATGTCTAGTCACGCTGGCCATGTGACCACGGAAACTGTCTAAGGACAAACACTGGCTCTACAGCTTGGAGACGGGGATGAGCACCGCGCCCTAGAGTCGGACACGACTGGACTAAATGTCAAGGGGAACCTTTACCTTTACCTAGGCTGGAATCTACTGATTGAATGTTGTCTAGCTTCTGCTGATTCCTGACATTCTTGCAAAGAATGCTGAAGTACGCTGACCTTAGTTAGAGCCAAGATAATGAATCTTCTACCTTCATAATAAAAAAAAGTGCTTGGAATCACTTGCTACAGGATTGAATTTGCCAGAATATTTAAAGTAATTAGATCTCAACAAAAGCTGAAACACAGCGAAATACTAGTAAAAAGATGCTGCTGCAAAACCAAAGTCAGGCCACCATTGCTATAGAATAAAATAGTTCTGAAGTTGTCTTTCTATCAATCTTGTTTGTAGTTTTTCCTCTGTCTATATGTTCTAGTCTCACTGAGCAACAGATAAAAATCAAACACTAAAGTAAGCTATATCCACAGATCGAACATAAAAGAATGGCTAAAACTGTTCTCCAGACACTGGCTTTAATTGGGTATTGGAACCACTGAGGAGGTTCACAATAACCAGTTTTATGACAGTTTTTAAAAATGAAAACATTGGCTTACAAGTAAGCTGAATTTCAATCTGCAGGCCAGAATCTGAATCTCATTTAGAGCAAATTCACTGAATATATAAGATACAAAAAAACACTGTGTCACCATTTAGCAGCTGATTTAATGGCTCTATTTTAGGTTGGATCAGCAACTGGACATTAGCTACATTCTTCAGGGTAGCTAACATGTTTCCCTGCACAAGGAAGGTTTAGGGCAGTGGTCCCCAACCTTGGGCCTCCAGATGTTCTTGGACTTCAACTCCCAGAAATCCTGGCCAACAGAGGTGGTGGTGAAGGCTTCTGGGAGTTGTAGTCCAAGAACATCTGGAGGCCCAAGGTTGGGGACCACTGGTTTAGGGGACAGGAAGAATAAATACTTCTTAAAATTTTAAATGACAGAAGAACGGAGTTGCTAAATGCAGTTAGTAACTTACTACATGTCTCCCCATGTACACTAAACCTTCTGCATTAAAATTACTTCATTTTTTAATTCACTACCTGAATAATTGCTTCCATTTATGTTTGAAATAATTCTCTTCCCTCAAACCTGTCCTTTTAGTCCACTTGGTTACCACTCTTATTTTACAACAATTAATGGAACCCCTTCATAATCTGCACATTTCTAGATCTCAGGAATCTACAAGGTAGGTTGATAATCAAAAGCCATGCACATTGTGAACCAAGCTGTCAAAGTTTAGAACACAGCATTTAAAAAAAATCCCTGTGAAGTGCATATATGGAGCTGCATGGTTCTAGACTAATTTGATTGAATGCAAAATTTATCATTCTCCTATTTTTTTTCTTAGATATAATGTTATGAAGTTATGAATAACCACAATCAAAGTCTAATTACAATGTCTGGAAGTGACCATCCTGAAGAGTACAGAATTTCGTCACTTGTCTTCTACAGTTTTATTTTCGTAATTGGCTTACTTGTTAATGTGACAGCACTCTGGGTCTTCAGCTGTACTACCAAAAAGAGAACAACGATAACTATCTACATGATGAATGTTGCACTGCTCGACTTGATTTTTATATTTACTTTGCCCTTTCGGATGCATTATTATGTGAAACGCTCTTGGTTCTTTGGAGATGTCTCCTGTCGGGTTCTGAGCACTTTCACTGTTTTTTATCCCAGTGTTGCTCTGTGGCTGCTAGCTTTTATAAGCATTGACAGATATATGGCTGTTGTTCAACCCAAACATGCCAAGGAACTCAAGAACACAACTAAAGCCCTGATAGCTTGCACAGGGCTTTGGATAATGACTCTTGTGACAACTACTCCACTGCTGTTTTTACATTCTGATTCAGATAACATTTCAAATTTTACCACCTGCATTAAGATGATGGATATTATATATCTAAAGGAAATCAGTGCGTTAAATTTTTTTCGACTGGCCTTTTTTTTCTTGATTCCCCTATTCACCATGATCGGTTGTTACTTGGCCATCATTTACAGTCTTACACATGGAAGAAAGTCCAAGCTCAAACCAAAGGTTAAAGAAAGGTCTATCAAAATTATTGTGACATTGATTATCCAAGTACTTGTCTGCTTTGTGCCTTTTCACATTTGTTTTGCACTCCTGATGCTTGAAAATGGACCTGTGAGCTACAACCCATGGGGTGCATTTACCACCTTTCTCATGAATCTCAGCACATGCCTAGATGTAATTCTGTACTATTTGGTTTCTAAACAATTTCAGGCCCGAGTGATCAGTGTTATGCTTTATCGCAATTATCTTCGAAGTGTAAGAAGGAAAAGCATACGATCTGGTAGCGTGAGATCACTAAGTAATATTAACAGTGAGATGATATAAACAAAATAAAGCAGTGAAATATATAATCATGCTTGAAGAAGACTTAAGTGAAGAAAAGAAAGTATGGCAAAGCTCACCATAAGAAGAAAGGTGTAACTTTTAATATTCCTATCTCAAACTGCATTTTCCTTGATAAAGAGGAAAATTACCTTAGCATGACACACACTGAAATTTATGGTATTTATTAATGCATCTGTTAGTTACATATTATTTTCTTACCTTTGATTCTTTTATTTTTGAGATGTTACTTTTATGGAATTGCACTATTTAGTAAGACTGAGCAGTACGAAAATTAATTGAACACTGCATTATTTCAGTGTTCACAGCAATGCAAAGTAGAAGTGGGGAAAAAATAATTCCAGATGTCTAATTCAGATATTTCATCTGCAATAAATACTTGAACAATGGTATTTGACAGTCCATTATTTGCACTTTGTATGGGCAAGGTGCAAAGGCTTCCAAATGTGCAAGCAAGCCTGAAATGCCTTCTTGGGGGGGGGGGGGGGAGAATGCATCTACTCCCACTTGAATTGCTCATTTTGAAAACTTTGATACATAACCACACATTGTAGGCTCACTGGCCAAAGCTATCTTCACAAGAGTTACGCTGTTACAAATTATACTGTCAGGGGAATTGGTATGGATGTACTATCTATCCGTCCCCCAAATGGTAACTTTCTCAGAAACAGAGGTTGCATGAACACAATCTGTCTGTTTACACATCCATCTATTTTGACTTACGCATCAGTATTTACAATTCTGTAGAAAACAAGACACTCAAAGCTGATTTTCAGCATTTGAGACAGCTAGTGGTCAAAATTCTGTTAGTTTCACCTGCAAGCATAATGCAAATAGTATAACTTTTTGAGACAAATTGGTTCAGTTAAGAGATCATTGTAGACATTAAGTGTTGTGTATTGAATTGTATGACTCTGCGTACAAAAGACATTGTCTATGGTGATTTTTTAACTGGACACAATTCATCTCTAAAAGGTATGTGGCTTTCATTATGCTGGTGTAAAATCCAAATGGGATTTTGACCAGTGTCTCAAATGACACAGATATAACCAGAGCTTTTCAAACAATGCTAAGGAAATTTTTTAAAGATTTCATAGGCAAGGGGGTGGGGTTTAAATTGGGAAAGTATTCATTTTAAAAAAACTGTTTACATTCCCACACATCTCTTTTAGCAGCCACTATTCCACATCTACTGCCACTTAAATCTTCCATTTTAACATTAAAAAAAACTCTTCAGCACATGATCTCAGGGACTACATATAGAAAAAAAAACAACATATTCTATGATGACATCACAATAGACAAGCGAAACGTTCCCAATGTTTCATTTGTCTATTGCAAGTGGGAATGGAATGCCCAGGTTATCATGCCAATATTCCTTTTCTTATAAAGCAAAATTTTATCAATTCTTCTCATACAATTATTTCATAGCTACTTACAATCCTGAAGGCAAACTATGGATGGTGAGGCCAAAAGAATATTCAACAGCTTCTACCAAAAGAAGATCAAACAGCACTGACAGCATCCAGGAGCCCAGCAAAAATGACTGAAAAACAGAAAATACAAGAGATCTGAATCACATACTGCGCAACATTTTCGACAGAACTGGGATATCCATAGGTTTTGAAAGATGTTTCTAAGTCCAAGCGTGTCTTTGAGCTTTCATTACTTAAGACAGAAAGGGTCAGTGAAATGGGTCATAACTGAGAACACAAATATCACAACCTTGAAATTTGTTAGATTTTTACTATCATTATTTCTAAATGAATGTGATAACTCAGCCTGGTCAGGAATTTTGAACTTATGACTTGCTGATAAAAGTAGAGCATTTGGTCATAATAGCAGGGTTCAATCAATCAACTGGCAACAATGCTCTTAAAGAAACGAAGCAGTACAGAAGCTCAAGATCCCAAGGTACAGGGCTCATGTACAGAATCTATGGGTGCAACCTACAAGGTTTCATTCAAGTGTAAGGGCCCCTCTGCACTAGGTTATCTGCAATATCTTCCCAGTATGATACCCAACCTTCAAATTTAGTACTCAGCATTGCTGCAAAGACAGAATGGCAGGAATTTCCAAAGAAGTAGTCATGTTAGTCTGTCTCAGAATATTGGAAAAATTAAAGGGGAAAAGGGACAGAAAAAGGCAAAATATAGTGGCACTTTAAAGATTGACAGATTTATTTTAGTGTGAGTTTTTATGAATCAAATTTACTTCTTCAGACATAAGCAGTACGAACACTATGTCCTCTACACTGATCAGCCACAACATTAAAACCAGCTGCCTAATATTGTATAGGTTCCCCTCGTGCTGCCAAAACAGCTCTGATGCGCCGAGGCATGGACTCCACAAGATCTCTAAATGTGTCCTGTGGTATCTGGCACCAAGACATTAGCAGTAGATCCTTTAAGTCCTGCGAGTTGTGAGGTGGGGCTTCCATGGATCAGATTTGGTGTTCCAACACATCCCATATATGCTCAATCAGACTGAGATCTGGGGAATTTGGAGGCCAAGACAACACCTTGAACTCTTTGTCATGTTCCTCAAACCATTCCCAAACAATGTTTGCAGAGTGGCAGGGTGCATTATCCTGCTGAAAGAGACCACTTCCATCAGTGAAGGGGCGCACGTGGTCTGCAACAAACTCTAGGTAGCTGGTACATGTCAAAATAGGAATGCCAGGATCTGAGGTTTCCCAGAAGAGCATGGCCCAGGGCAAAACACTGCCTCTGCCAGCCTGCCTTCTTCCCCTAAGTACATCCTGCTGCCATCTCTTCCCCCAGATAAATGACACACATGCACCTGGTCATCCACCAGAACGAAAAGAAAATGTGATTCATCAGACCAGGCAACTTCTTTCCATTGCTCCATGGTCCAGTTCTGAGGCTCACATCCCCATTGTAGGCACTTTCGGCGGTGGACACTCTGACCAGTCTGTGGCTACGCAGCCCCATACATAGCAAACTGCAATGCACTGTGTGTTCTGACACCTTTCTATCATGGCCAGCATTAGTTTTTTCAGCAATTTCAGCTACAATAGCTCTTCTGTGTGATCAGACCAGACAGGCTAGCCTTTGCTCCCCACATGCATCAATGAAACTTGAATGCTCACAACTCTGATGCCAGTTCACCGGTTGTCTTTCCTTGCACCACTTTTAGTAGTGTAACCACTACATGCTGGGAACACCCCACAAAACTTGCTGTTTTGGAGATGCTCTGACCCAGTCGTCTGGCCATCACCATTCGGCCCTTGTCAAGGACACTCAGATCTTTTTGCTTGTCCATATTCCCTGCTTCCAAAACATGAAATTCAAGAACTGACTGTTCACCTGCTGCCTAATATATCCCACCCCTTGACATGTGACATTGTAACAATATAATCAATGCTATTCAGTTTACTCGGTGAGTGGCTTTAATGTTGTGGCTGATCAGTGTATATCTCTATAAAGGTGAGAGTAATGACCAGGTGAGGATACGGATAACGGATAATGCTCCTTGAACACAGGATGGGACCCCAGGCAGCAAAGCCGATCACTTTCTGTTTATAAAAAAGGACTTCTAAGGCCTAAAACAAGACCATGGGGGAAACCAAAATTATGCTAAAAGGGCCAGTTGCACCCCCTGAAGCTTCTATGGGATATGATTTGCAATTCTGGAGCAAGCTGGGCGGTGTGTCAGAAACGGTATAGCCATCCAAGATCAGGGACTCCAGAATGGTCTCCAAATCCTCAGAAATTGTGTGACCTGATAAGAACTCAGGAAGGCTCCAGACATTTTTATTTATTTCTTTATTAGTTTTATTTATATGCTGCATATCTCCCAACAAGGGACCCAAAGCAGCTCAAAATGTTAAAATTCACACAATTTAAAAACAGAATAAGTTAAATATTAAAAGACAAATTAAACAATATATGATTTAAAATACAATTAAAAGATTAAAACATGAAAACATAAAAAAGATTAAAATTATCTGCTCGAATGGAGTTCAGGGATTCAGTTATAATTGTTAAAAGCCTGACTGAAGAGATGGGTCTTTAGCTTTTTTTGGAAGGATAAAAGGGAAGGGGCCATCCTGATCTCCCGAGGGAGAGCGTTCCATAGCCTGGGACCTGCCACAGAGAAGGCCCTCTCCCGTGTCCCCATCAGCTGTCCTTGTGCTGGCAATGGGACCGAGAGGAGGGCCTCCTCTGTTAATCTTAATTGCCGAGAAGGCGCATATAGGGAGATACGGTCCTTCAGGTAGCCTGGTCCCAAGATGTATAGGGCTTTATAGGTAACAACCAGCACTTTGAATTGGGCCTGGAAACGGACTGGTAGCCAGTGCAGTTCTTGTAACATCACCGGAACATACTGTTAACTGAAATTTTCTAACACTCTCCTGTTCACTGTATGTATGTATGTGTCCCACCTTTCTTCCAGAACTGGAACCCAAAGCAACGCATAACAAAATTGAAACATACAGCTCAAAATATATAATCCTACTCATTAACCTAACTGATTGACTCATAGGCTACAGGGGGGGTCTATCCACCATCACAGACACTGCCTTTTACCCTGTGGGTTTTCTCTCATACCAGAACAAAAAGGCAGTCCCATCCTATTTACTAGCAACAGTTTTACAAAAGAAATGAAAAACTGCGCATTTTCATACTAAACGGGTCTTCTTAACATAAACTACTGTTTTACCTCAACAATTAAGCATATTTTCCATCATCCTAGATATTGGCTGAAATCGTATCGACAAAACTAACACCTAGGGAGAGGTGATAAAGTCATCAGCAGGTTGGTTTTTTTATTCTGATATTTCTGTCCTGCACCTTTTCCAACTCCTATGTAATTCCTATCATCATGTAAAAGCCATGGAAACTGCAGGACACAACGAGGAAGTCTTTAATAACTGAAAATCACCACTATTGGATGACATTGCCAGCAGGGAGAGACCTTCTGTAATTAAAAATTTCTTCTTCCTGTCTTGCCGCTCTCCTGGCTCCCACATGATGGAAAAAAAAACTATATGGGAGTCAGAAAAGCCATGAGACAAATGTAGGAAGTTTTTAACTCTTGAAAATCACCCTCTGCTGATAGCATTATCAGCCTTCTGCAGGAACAAGTTATGCAATAGGATTTCAACCATAAAGTCCATTTTACTTGTGGTACATTCAAATGACTATAATAAAATTAACATATGTGCTTTTCTAGGACTAAATGCAGTGAATTAATTACAGATATGTGAGTGGCCAAAAGCTTTGTCTGAATTTATCAAAAAGAAAGAAAAAATATTTCCTAAAAGCATATATGAAGAGCAATTATCTGGAATATCCACACACTTTTTGTACCACTAATGATAAGGCAGAGAGGAAGGATTAGTGAAAGACCAGAAGATTTAAAATATATTATTGTAAGCATGCAAGGAAACAGAACTTGCACTTACAGAAAATTTCCTGCTGCCGTATCTCCTTTCAAATATCCTAAAGTTATAGATGAGTAAGCTGCTGCAGAATGTGTCTTTGAGGTCAAGGCACACCGTTCGCCCACTTACAAGTCTCCAAACCTAAAAGATAACAATTGGATAAGTATTTGCAGGCAGATCCCATTCTCTCTGTTAAGAGAAACTTGTCCCACACATCAAAAATCACTGGGCTATAGTACTGTAATACTTAGTCTATAGAATATTATTAACAGAAGTGAAAAGGAAACCTTTCAGCAAGGACACTTCTGCTTCTGGAATAATATTTTGTATTATATTTCAAAAACAAATCAGTAAAGAAAATAAAGAGATGTCAGCTCTTTCAATCCACTTTTGACCAATTTATCATCAGCTTTTTTTTTCTTTTACTAAAATATTAAACATTAGATTTCATTTGAGAAGGCCTAATCTACATTCAAGAGAGACAGAATTGGGGATCTGACTCAGAAAACTACAAAGGAAGTGATAGGGTAGGTGTCTATTCCATTCAAAGAATGAAAAAGACTCACAGGAACCTGAGTGCTGTCTCTTCCTGTTCTGCTGCTAATCTCCCTCTGCTCTGATATACCGCCATTGCTGTCATCCAACACTGTAAGTAAGCCAGCTTTGGAAAAGCACTAAGGGATGAAGGTCAATAGAACAAAGGAGCAGAGTTCAGGATCCCTGACCCCTTGCTCTCTTTTGCTTGTTTATCTAGATTTTTCCAACTTCTTTATATATGGGACAGACTCAGTGACATAGAGAACCGGTGGCCCACAGGCTGAATGCAAAGGTTCCTAATTTAACTTGTCAGCTGTTTTGCAAGAGCCTCCCTCCTTCTCCTAAATTTCCATCTCTACTGAGCCTCCTTCTGCTCAGTGCTGCACAACCAACTGCATCACCCTGCACTTACCTCCAGTCCCAACTCCAGCAACTATCGACAGGCAGCCCTTGATTCTACACTGAGCTAGGAATGGATCACAGCTTGGGGCTGGAAGAGCTGTCCCCACCCATTGTCTTCCAGAAGACATACCCAAAGAGAAACTATCACTAGACTGAAGCAGACCCTTCACAGCACATTTGGGGGCAGTTTGTAGAGGAATAACTAATGCCCTGGAAGACAGAAACAAAATTCAAAGAGATCTTGATCAGCTTGAGCAGTGGGCTGAAAACAACAAAATGAAATGTAACAGGAATAAGTATAAAGTTCTGCATTTAGGAAAAAAGAAAGCAAATGCACAGCTACAAGATGGGGGATAGTTGGCTTAGTAATACTACCTATGAGAAAGACCTTGGAACTGTTGTAGATCACAAGCAGAATATGAGCCAACAACAGGATGTGGCTGCTTTAGGCTGTCTTGACAGAAGTAGATTATCCAAATCAAGTGAAGCACTAGCTCCCCTCTATTCAGTGCTGGTTAAGGCTTGTTTCGAGTAGTGTCCAGTTCTGGACACTGCACTTTAAGAAGGATGCAGACAAACTGGAACAAGCTCACAGAAGAGCAGAAAGGGTGATCAGGAGACTGGAAACCAAGCCTTATGAGGAAAGACTGAAAGAACTGTGCATGTTTAGTCTTGAGAGAGAAAAAAGACTGAGGGGAGGTATGATAGTACTCTTCAAATATTTGAAAGGTTGTCATACAAAGGGGCAGGATCTGTTCTTGATCATCCCAGAGTGCAGGGCACATAATAATGGGCTCAAGTTATGAGAAGCCAGATTTTGACCAAAGATCAGGAAAAATGTTCTGTTAGAGCACTATGACAATGGAAAAAATTACCTTGGGAGGTAGTAAGCTCTCCAACACTGGAGGTATTAAAGAGAAAGTTAGGCAGCCATGTGCCAAATATACTTTAACTTTGGATTCATGCACTGAGCAGGCCTTTGAACTCACTGGCCTTATAAGCCTTCTCCAACTAAATTATTCTATGATTCTATGACTGCAAGAGGAGAAAGAGGGAAACGTCTCTATATGAAGTGTTCTCAAGCAATGTTCTGAGTCAGGGATCCCCAACCCCTGGTCCGTGGACCAGTCCCGGTCTGTGGCCTTGCCAGGACCGGGCCACGGAGACAAATCTCCTGCCCTCCCACGCACGCACGGCCCCTCCCATGCACGCAGATGCACACATGGCCCCTCCAATGCACGCACAGCCCCTCCCACGGACACACACACAGCCCCTCCCACACGCACACGGACGCACACACAGTCCCTCCCACACACGCACAGACGGACACACAGCCCCTCCCATGCACGCACGGCCCCTCCCATGAACGCACGGATGCACACACGGCCCCTCCCATGCACGCACAGCCCCTCCCACTAACACGGATGCACACACGGCCCCTCCCATGCACGCACGGACGTGTGGATTATTGGATTCTTTCATAGCTTATTACCAAGAAGCCTTTCATTATATGAATGGTGAGAAGAATACCAGGAACTTCAGTGAAAAATCAAGCACATTTAAGAGAACAAATGCTCCATCTGGAAGACCTCTCAGTACCCACTGTAGCCAAACTCCTTGTCCTTAAAACTGAGACTTACAAATTGACTATTGTCTTGCTATCACTGAAGGATAAACAGTTAGTTACATAGTAATCATAATCTTTCTTTGAAAGTCAATATGCTCTAATATTTTTTAAATTTTAGACAAATATTGAATACTCGAGTATTTTAGCAAGCCTTCATAATGTAGTCCAATTTCCCAACTATTTCATGTAAATACTGTGTTTTAATTTTGTATACCATGTATTCTTTATATTGTACATTATCCAGAAACCCTCAGATCCAAGTGGCATATCAATACTCATAAATTAAACAAATAAGGAACTGAACTCATCTGAAACTCATTGCTGCATAAAATATTCCTAACAAACAGAGTCCTTCACCCACACTGGGTGCTCTGAAGCAGTCACTGCTTCCTTCCCACACCAACATTTGATGTAGCAGCTACTTTACTATTATGTTGTGATACTGAGTGCTCTGATCAAGTTTTCAAGCTATGAAGGTTCTAAGTCTTGACATTTAGTCCAGTCATGTCCGACTCTAGGGCGCAGTGCTCATCCCTGTCTCCAATCCGTAGATCCAGTGTTTGTCCGTAGACAGTTTCCGTGGTCACGTGGCCAGCGCGACTAGACATGGAATGCCGTTACCTTCCCACCGTGGTGGTACCTATTTATCTACTCGCATTTTACATGCTTTCGAACTGCTAGGTTGGCAGGAGCTGGGACAAACGACGGGAGCTCACTCCGTCGCGTGGATTCGATCTTACAACTGCTAGTTTTCTGACCTTGCAGCACAGAGGCTTCTGAGGTTTAACCCGCAGCGCCACCACGTCCCTTGCGATTCTAAGTCTAGAGTGCAGCAAATGCATGGTTGATCACAGATATTAAAACAAAGTTAAGACACAGATACACCTGACTAACATATTTGACCATATCTAGTTATGACAATGTTCATATGTAAGCAAATTGTGAAATGGACTGCTACTTACCTGAAATTCCTCTTTTACTGCTTGAAGATTATATGTGAAGAATTTCTGGTGATGTTGAAAAAGTAGAGCCAACAGAAGTGAAAGGGTGCTTGAGATTATCAAGAGGCCCTTTGAGAGAGGTGCTTTATCTTTAAAAGAAAGCATATACATATAAATACATAATGAGGTATCTCAATTAAGAAGATATTTCTGAGAACAAGTTAAAGAATGAATGCACTTTGCAATGAACATTAAAAGATCTTCAAGAAATCTGGTATAACCTACCAAAATGAAATTGATATGTTAAAAAAGAAATAGAGTTATAGAACATACTATTTTGTTTTGTTCAAGTAATTGTGAAATATCTATTTTCCCTAACAAATTTTCTTCTTTTTAATTTTTTTTCATTTCACAACCATTCCATTTTTTCCCCAAATGGAAAAGCAGAAACTTTGTGAAAATACTAAAAAATATTTCCTCTTTTACTGTGAATTAAATGGACTTTTGAAAAAAGATTTTACTCATCAAAACATGTCACATGGCAATTTTTACACAAAACATTCTACAACACAAAAGTAAACCATGGAAGCAGCCTCTATATGTGTAAACAAGAGGGAAAAAACATTATTTCCCCTTCTGCAGGTTCCCAGCATAAAGTTTTTAAGAACTTGCTACAGAAAACTGTTCGGATTAATCCTCTCCATGCAGAAGAAAACTCTGTGTATGTTGCCGGGGGGAGGGGGGCTACGGGAGGAGTAATCAGAAAACCCAGTGGTAATGAAACCATGTTCACCTACAATATTATACTCTCCAACATTTCACAGATTAAAGACACACACAAGCACCACCACAATCCCAGCAGCTGTCATTGCATATGCCCTTTCATTCTACACAATGAAGAAAGTCCTCACCTCTATCTACTGCATTCATTTACTCTTCAACAGCCTCCACCATACTACTTTAAAAGCCCATTAGTAGTTTGCCACACAATTGTATCAACAATTACAGACCTGGCTATGCACTGCATATCCCACAGTTGCACTAAGTGGCACAACAGGTACTGCATGGACAGGGCTGGCCCAAAATATACATCTTTCTGCCTGAGGCAAACAATAAGATCCCTCTTCTTTCCATTCCATGTACAGAAGCTAATGAGCATGGCAGTGCAATCTTTTGATGTTGGTGATGATACAATGTTAGCCATGCTAACTAGACTTTTCAGGCAACTGTAGAAGTAAAACAGGAAGAACATAAAGGGATAGTTGAACCAAATGTGAAATAACATTTTTGGAAAAGAGTAATTGGGGAGTGGGTGAATAAAATGTATTAATTAGTGCACTAAATAACCCTTACACTTATGTGACAAAGGGACAGGAATTCCAAGACTAGGAGTTTGAGAACCATTCTGTCTAATGATGATGATGATGATAGAACAATTGCCTGCACCAAGGAAAATTATTATTATTATCCTGCTTTCCCCAAAAGTCTTCTATAACAAACTGACTGTTCAATTTGCTTGACAGCTTCGCTGTTCAATATAAAGACATAAGCCTTTCACCAGTATTCATTTTAGACATTTCAAACTTTACAATACAGGAAATGAACATCTGGTTATTTTTTACTTGTATCACAAGACTGAGTAGTCATAGCTGCAACCGACATATAAATGTGAAAGTCAACCACAGTGGAAAGTACAGTCACCTAAAAAAAACCCTGTGAACCAGGAACACATTTTAAAATATGAGTGTTCACCAATTTTAAAAACTATACTAAACATTATGATGATTTCATTGATCACTGCATGCTCAATTTACACAGGGGGAAAAAACTGCTCTAAACTGTCAACATTTTTTAAAATCCCTGAATCGATTATCACGGGATGTTTTCAGATGCAGCAGGTCATGGTCGTATAACTTATTTTCCATTGAGCTTACAGTTCTCCGTAATCCCAAGACTGGCATTTGTTTACTGCCCTCTGTGCAGAGATAGCTCCAAGACCAGTGTTACACACTCAAGGCAGAGATTGGAAATTTTTGCAAGTGTAAGCAGGTTATGCCAGCAATAAATGCCTCCTGTTGTAGGTGCTTTGGATAGACACATGTTGACATAACCTTTACACTTATAGCGAATTATATTAATATGTGTTCTGCTCTGGACTTCCAAATGCAGGTTGAATACTGTGTTTCCCCGAAAATAAGACAGGGTCTTTTATTAATTTTTGCTCCAAAAAACGCATTAGGGCTTATTTTCAGGGGATGTTTTATTTTTTTCATGTACAACAATCTACATGTATTCAAATACAGTCCTGTCATCTTCTTCTGGTAGCTGCACAATGGTGGAGAGGGGGGTTTCACTTAACTGGGGCTTATTTTGGGGGTAGGGCTTATATTACGAGCATCCTGAAAAATCATATTAGGGCTTATTTTCAGGTTAGGTCTTATTTTCGGGGAAACAGGGTAGCTGGTTATGAACGTGACTATAAACCGTTATGTGAAGTGTAAATTCAGGGCATCTTATTCTTTAGCAAGGGGGCTTGGGATTGCACCTGTGACATTCCCAGCTGGGTGCACTCACAACAGCATTATACACAGAATCTGGGTTCGGGTAGCACAGAACTGTTATGACTGTTGTATAACTTGAATTATAACCTAAATGCAGGATTGAAGACATATACTCAGTAACTGTGACTGATCTGGCGAAACTGCAATTCACATCATATGCATCAGACAGACTAATATTTGTAAAGGTCTTTTAAAGGTCCTGGTCTGAAAAATAAATGCACCAAGAAGCAAGTATCAGTATAACCCAGGGTGAATAAAAAAACAATTTTTAAAAAATCATATTGATTTAAATCATGGTTTAAATCATGTTTTAAATACAAAACCAATCTTTTAAAATTTAAATAATGAAAAATCCATTTTTAAATTTTAAATTGTAATTTAAATTGTAAAGTTAAATGGGACTTTAACTTAGTAAGTGTGGACAGTCGCCTAGACTTCCTATGAAAATTCAGACAAAATGGGTTTCAAGTATCCATTCTTTTTTATTCCTTGAGCAAAAAAGTTGTTCTTTACTGCTTAATAAATCAAGAGATAACACACACTGTAAAAAAGGGAAAGTAAAAAACTGGACACAATCTGCCTTCTAATTGTTATCATGTACATATTTTTATATCAGACTACTGACTGTGGCTGGTGACAGGGAGCATATAACTCCTCTGTTACAGCAGCTTCATCGCCTACGCCTCTGTTTCTGAGCCCAATTCAAAGTGCCAATTATGACTGCTGAAGCCCTATATGGCTTGGCTCCAGGTTACCTGATGGACTGTATCTCCCTATATAACTTCCCTCGGGTCTTAAAAATATCCAGGCAGGCCCTTTTCTTGGTCCTTTCTACAGGTACAGGTACATTTGACAGGAATCACAGAATGGGCCTTTGTGGTGGTTGTCCCCAGGTTTCAGAATGACTGCCCCCCTTTCCATGGCTATTGAAAGTATTTTTGTTCTAACAAGCTTGTAATGTTTAACAACTAATTTTCATATAATGAGTTGCTCCACTCTTGCTGCCAGTTTGTTTGTTTGTTTGTTTGTTTGTTTGTTTATACATACATACATACATACATACATACATACATACATACATACATACATACATACATACATACATACATATAAAAATAAACGGAGGTAAAATCCAAATTTTACTCAAAATCCTACAAGGTAGGCTTCAGCAGTATGTGGACCGAGAACTCCCAGAAGTACAAGCTGGATTTCGAAGGGGCAGAGGAACTAGAGACCGAATTGCTAACATGTGCTGAATTATGGAGAAAGCCAGAGAGTTCCAGAAAAACATCTACTTCTGCTTCATTGACTACGCAAAAGCCTTTGACTGTGTGGACCACAACAAACTATGGCAAGTTCTTAAAGAAATGGAAGTGCCTGATCTCCTTATCTATCTCCTGAGAAATCTATATGTGGGACAGGAAGCAACAGTTAGAACTGGATATGGAACAATTGATTGGTTCAAAATTGGGAAAGGAGTACGACAAGGCTGTATATTGTCTCCCTGCTTATTTAACTTATATGCAGAATACATCATGCGAAAGGCTGGACTGGATGAATCCCAAGACGGAATTAAGATTGCCAGAAGAAACATCAACAACCTCAGATATGCAGATGATACCACTCTGATGGCAGAAAGTGAGGAGGAATTAAAGAACCTCTTAATGAGGGTGAAAGAGGAGAGTGCAAAAAATGGTCTGAGGCTCAACATCAAAAAAACTAAGATCATGGCCACTGGTCCCATCACCTGCTGGCAAATAGAAGGGGAAGATATGGAGGCAGTGACAGATTTTACTTTCTTGGGCTCCATGATCACTGCAGATGGTGACAGCAGCCACGAAATTAAAAGACGCCTGCTTTTTGGGAAGAAAGAGATGACAAACCTAGACAGCATCTTAAAAAGCAGAGACATCACCTTGCCGACAAAGGTCCGCATAGTCCAAGCTATGGTTTTTCCAGTAGTGATGTATGGAAGTGAGAGCTGGCCCATAAAGAAGGCTGACCGGCGAAGAATTGATGCTTTTGAATTGTGGTGCTGGAGGAGACTCTTGAGAGTTCCCTGGATTGCAAGGAGATCAAACCTATCCATTCTAAAGGAAATAAATCCTGAGTGCTCACTGGAAGGACAGATCCTGAAGCTGAGGCTTGAATACTTTGGCCATCTCATGAGAAGAGAAATCTCCCTGGAAAAGACCCTGATGTTGGGAAAGTGTGAAGGCAAGAGGAGAAGAGGACGACAGAGGACGAGATGGTTGGACAGTGTCATCGAAGCTACCAACGTGAATTTGACCCAACTCCGGGAGGCAGTGGAAGACAGGAGGGCCTGGCGTGCTCTGGTCCATGGGGTCACGAAGAGTCGGACACGACTTAACGACTAAACAACAACAACAAAATCCAAATTAATCACAAAGTCCAAGATGGGAAAAGGAAGAAAAAAAGAGAGAGAAAAAAAGAAAAGGAAGATAGACTAGGTCAGCGATGGTGAACCTATGGCACGCTTGCCACAGCTGGCACGCAGAGACCTCTCCGTGGGCACGCGAGCCATAAGCCGCCGGATCGCTACCCCTCCACACACACACACCGCAGCCGAACCTCAGGATTGTAAGCCACCTATCCCTGCTACCTTCCTTGGTTGTGGCACTTGTAAATCAGGCACTTGTAAAACAGTTCTTTTGAAGACTGTAGATAAAGCTGCTTTATTGTTCACTGCTGTAGAAGAGCCCGCGACAGTTAATCCGGCTTGTGAATTGCTACTTCCGCCGGACGTGAGTGCAGGCAGGAGGGAAGGCTCCAATTAAGGCTGGAAGGAAGGCGCGAGAGAGGGACGGGTGGATTCGTCAAGCTTGTTTAAATGTAAGATTGTAGAAAATTTAGGGAGGGAGGGAGTGTGTGTGTGAGAGAGAGACTGACTTTCACAAAACCATGAAAAAAAGGACGTGACTGCAAGCAGGAGGGAAGGCTCCAATTAAGGCAGGAATGAGAGGGACGGGTGATTTCATCAAGCTTTTTTAAATGTAATGAGAGGAAACGGGGTCATAGTGAGCTGAAGCAACTGATTGTAGAAAATTGAGGGAGGGAGGGAAGGTGGGTGTGTGCGCGCATGTGCGAGACTGACTTTCATAAAACCATGAAAAAAGGAACCTTCCAAAGTGTGTGTGTGAGTGAATGAGTGAGAGACTGACTCATAAAACCATGAAAAAAGGAACCTTCCAAAGTGTGTGTGTGTGTGTGTGTGAGTGAGTGAGTGAGACTCTTTCATAAAACCACGAAAAAAGGAACCTTCCAAAGTGTGTGTGTGTGTGTGAGTGAGAGAGAGAGACTCTTTCATAAAACCACAAAAAAGGAACCTTCCAAAGTGTGTGTGTGCGTGAGAGTGAGAGAGAGATTCTTTCATAAAACCAGGAAAAAAGGAACCTTCCAAAGTTTGCTTTGACTGCAACACCAAACAAAAGGTCTTACAAACTAAAGACTGTGGTTTTTCTTTATTGAGTTAATCCATTTCATGTGCACTCTTCCTCTTTTCCTACTGCATTGCAATTTTTCCTGCATTGCTGCCTTTTCCAGTGAGCTTGTCTTCTCATAATGCCACTGTAGTACAATACCCTTTGTTTGGTTATTTTAGCTTCTAGTGAGAGTCCACACTTAATTTGCTTTACTTATCTTTCTGATAAGTCATGATATCTGTAAAACTCTTTTCCAACACTACATTTCAAATAAGTGAAATGTGTGTATACACTTTATGTAGTGTATAATATGTAAGTAAACACTTTAAAAGTTTGCACTCCTATATATAGCTGCTTTTCTGAGGGTGGCTTACTTTGGAGGAAACAAGTTCAGGATTTCAATGTACTTAATAAGCTTTATAAATAGGGTGCATTTAATTAGATGTCGAGCTGGATAAATGCATTGGCAAATCAGCTACCATGTTCTCTAGACTCACAAAAAGAGTATGGCTTAACAAGAAGCTGACGGCATATACCAAGATCCAGGTCTATAGAGCCTGTGTCCTGGGTACACTCCTGTACTGCAGTGAGTCCTGGACCCTTTGTGCACGGCAGGAGAGGAAGCTGAACACGTTCTATATGTGTTGTCTCTGACGCATTTTTAGTATCACCTGGCAGGACAAAGTTCCAAATAGTGTAGTCCTAGAACAAGCTGGAATTTTTAGCATGTATACATTACTGAAACAGCGACGTCTACATTGGCTTGGGCATGTCGTGAGAATGGCTGATGGTCGGATTCCAAAAGATCTCCTGTATGGAGAATTAGTGCAGGGAAAGCACCCCAGAGGGAGACCACAGCTGCGATACAAAGATATCTGCAAGCGGGATCTGAAGGCCTTAGGAATGGACCTCAACAGATGGGAAACCATGACATCTGAGCATTCAGCCTGGAGGCAGGCGGTGCAGCATGGCCTCTCCCAATTTGAAGAGACATTTGTCCAGCAGGCCGAGGCAAAGAGGCAGTCCTGAAACCGGCAAAATCAGGAAGCTGGACAGGGACAGATTGTATTTGTCTTCAGTGTGGAAGGGATTGCCACTCTCGAATTGGCCTTCTCAGCCACACTAGACGCTGTTCCAAGACCTCTATTTAGAGCATGTGACCATAGTCTCTCGAGACTGAAGGATGCCTACACGTACACAGCAGTAATTTTGCGTTATGCTGTTGGCAACATCATGAGAGAACAGCTGGTGAAACTGTTGTCTTTTCCTGGAAGAACACAAGGGAGAGATATCTACAATGCTGTGATGGAGGCTTTTTTGTCACAAGACGTAAGAGCAGAAAAAGTAGTTTCAGTTACTAGTGACGGGGCACCTTGCATGATGGGGGTTACATCTGGTTTCATACAGTTCTTTGTTACAGAAGTAAAACATCCGGTCATTCAGTTTCATTGTATTATACATCAAGAAGCTCTTTGTGCCAGGGAAAAGAGCAAAAAATTAGACAATATCCTCAGAGATATCACAAAAATGGCTCGTGCTCTTAATTTTCGAGAGTTTCAAGCACTTCTTGATGGAGTCCAGGCACAGTATAATACTTTACTTAAGTACAATAATGTCCAGTGGCTGAGCAGAGGACGAGTCCTGGAGAGATTTGTAGCCTGCTTGGATGAAATTAGGTTGTTTATGACTGAAAAGGAGTAAGAATATCCACAGCTCACTGATATGGCCTGGCTTACCAACCTCATGTTTTTTACAGATTTTACAGCACACATCAATATACTGAACAAAAAACTGCAAGGTTTAGGGAAAACAGCAGAAAGGATGTTTTGTGACATCAGAACATTTGAGAGAAAACTGCAGGTTTTTGAGAGAGAACTTGAAAGTGGGCAGCTGAAATGTTTTTCCAAATCTAAAAATGCATTTGGAAAATTCTACAACATTTACGGACAATCCTACAAGCCATCAGGAAATCTACAAGGAATTTTCTAGCATTGTAGCTCTGTCGTCCCCTTCTCCTCTTGCCTTCACACTTTCCCAACCAACATCAGGGTCTTTTCCAGGGAGTCTTCTCTTCTCATGAGATGGCCAAAGTATTGGAGCCTCAGCTTCAGGATCTGTCCTTCCAGTGAGCACTCAGGGTTGATTTCCTTCAGAACGGATAGGTTTGATCTCCTTGCAGTCCAGGGGACTCTCAAGAGTCTCCTCCAGCACCACAATTCAAAAGCATCAATTCTTCGGCGGTCAGCCTTCTTTATGGGCCAGCTCTCACTTCCATACATCGCTACTGGAAAAACCATAGCTTTGACTATGCGGACCTTTGTCGGCAAGGTGATGTCTCTGCTTTTTAAGATGCTGTCTAGGTTTCTCGTCGCTTTCCTCCCAGGAAGCAGGTGTCTTTTAATTTCGTGGCTGCTGTCACCATCTGCAGTGATCATGGAGCCCAAGAAAATAAAATCTGTCACTGCCTCCATATTTGCCAGGAGGTGATGGGATCAGTGGCCATGATCTTCGTTTTTTTTGATGTTGAGCTTCAGACCATTTTTTGCGCTCTCCTCTTTCACCCTCATTAAGAGGTTAATTCCTCCTCACTTTCTGCCATCAGAGTGGTATCATCTGCATATCTGAGGTTGTTGATGTTTCTTCTGGCAATCTTAATTCCGTTTTGGGATTCATCCAGTCCTGCCTTTCCCATGATGTATTCTGCATATAAGTTAAATAAGCAGGGAGACAACATACAGCCTTGTCGTACTCCTTTCCCAATTTTGAACCAATCAGTTGTTCCATATCCCACCCCACCCCACCCCTTAGGACCCTGGGGAAGCGGGCTCCGGGCTCTGCGTGGGGAAGGGGGTGCTGGAGGGGGACGGCCCGGGCGCCCGGCTCTCTCCGACCGAGGGGGCGCAGGCGCTGGCGGACGCCGGCCCGACGGGCTGAGCACCTCCAGGGCCGGGACCCGGGCACGCCACGTCCCCACCGGCAGCTCGAGCCCGTGTCGCTTCGCCACCTGGGGAGGAGGCTGGGCAGGGAGGTGGGCCTGCGCGGGGCCCAGGGAGAGGAGAAGTGGCAGGGGAGGGCAGGGCCAGGCAGGGCAAAGCCGGAGTGGTGTTGCCCGACGGACGGCTCGTGGGAGCAGGGACCTGGGCGGGAGGCCGCCTGGCAGGGATGGATCGCGCCGGGCTCCTTTCGCCCTCGCCGGGAGGGCGGGATCCTCCGGGCGGCAACGGGTCTGGGGGGCCCGAAGACTTCAGGCGCGTCCGGAGCGCGCCTTGGGTCCCGGTTCTCTTCCCCGCGGGAGAGGGAGGACGGTTTCCCCCGCAGCCTCAGCGCCCCTTGGGAGGTTGCGGTGGTTCTCGGTGCTGGAGGGAACGGGGTGTTTCCTTGGGAGACGGATCCGTCGGCCTGTGGTGAACGACCGACGGCTAGGTCCCCGTTGGTCTTCCTTTTCCCTCCCTCCCTTTTCTGGATCGCCGGCGTTGCTGAAACGTTATGCAACTCTCTGGCGCTGACAAGTCCTCCATTTGCTCCTGCCCCACATTTTTTGATACGGTTCATTGCAAATTTTTCTAGGGATGCCTTGCGCTCCCCCTTCTCTAGTGTTCTGCTCTAAATGACCAGCCTGTTTGCATTGCGTGGCCACTCGACCCCAATGTTTACCTTTCCCACCCTTTGCGCCCAGGTATGTACCTGGCCCACTGAGAGGAACGCGTTGTGCATCTGGAAAAGTGGATCGTATTCCGCAAACGTTTGTGCCGCAAGAAACTGCAGCAAGTCTTTGTGATCATAGGCTAACATCCCCCCCCCCCCGGGCAGCATCGCTCTGAGTGCGCCACCTTCCCTGCCGGCGGTGGCTCCAGCGCTTTGCCGGGCGGCTGGAGGGCTTGGCTTCGGGAAAGGCCGAGGGCCGGGGACCGCCCTCGGGGGCCCGCCGCTGGCCTTGCTTGTCTGGTTGCAGGCGGGTGCTCGGCCGGCGGAGAGCAGGCGCCGCTGGCCTCGCCGCAGGCAACCCCCTTTATTGACAACGAGGGGGAGGAAGATCGGGGGTCATGTGGAACAAGCCGCTCACCCTCAGCCTGCCATCCGTTGCCCGCCCGCTTATGGTCATTAGGACATAGAACCTGTTGTTAATTTATTTGAATCCCACGACTGATCTTCTTGCCTCCAGACACAAAACAAATTCTGATTTTTTTCCAAGCCTCTGCTGGTTCCTACTATTCCCTCAGATCTGTTCTGACCCCTGGCTTCTGCTTTTATCCACCAGCGCTCCCTTCTCTCAGAGCCTTGGATCTCAAGCTAGCCACTAGGTCTCTCAAATCCTGAGGTAGCCTTAAAAGGAACAAAGGAATTTTTCCCTCAGAGTCGTTCCCTATCTTTAGTCCCCCCAAGATCTGCATTCAGAAGCCCCGCCACTAAGCTTTTCCACAAAAGCTCTAGCGAGTTACCCACTTCTTCACCACAGACCTCTGACTAAAAAGGTCCTCTTGACTCCAAAAAATTCACTTTTAAACTCAGGCTTTACTGGATTCTTTTCGTATCCCGCCGCTGGACACCAATTGTTACGTTTACCACGTGGCCCTTGCTTGTTTCACCAAACAAAGAGCTCACGCTACATATCCCACCAGCTGACAACAATTGTGACGTCCACCCCTTTGAGGCACCTACGTGTTATGCTCTCACAAAGGGTTCGGTCTTTCCTTTCCCTCACTGCCACCAGTGGATTTCCTTTATCCACAATATAAAAGACTTTAGTCAAACACTTGTCTGGTAACTGCCAACAGAACTTATTTATTGAAGTGTATCAACTTTAATCATAATCACAGATGTTATTCATAGGTTCATTGTACACCATCAAATCATTAAAATATCATAGATCTTGCCACATAACCAATCACCACCTGCTCTATCTATTTATCTTGACCAGCTTATCTCTATTAATATCTGTTCCTTCTCTCTCTTCTCTCACTATCTCTCTGACTATCTATCTGACTCTCTGACTCTTCTCTATCTCTGATTCCAAATTCTTATCTTAGCTCTTATATCATCTCTTATCCCATCTCTTATCTCTCCTCCTTGACTCCTCCTGCCAAACCTTTATATATCTGCTGACTCCGCCCCTCCAATCCTCCCATAGGCTCATGCAAATTAGGTCCAGACTATGAGTGACAGGAGTGACGTGGGGCAATCATCACAGTCACGTACTATACGGAAAAGTTCCACCTGCTGATTGGATGCTTTGCTAATGCAGACAGCGAAGTAGGCTTTTCTAGCAGCCTCTACCTTAGCAAGGTAGAGGTTAGACGCGACCTTGGCAGCTTTTAAGTTATTTTCTGTCGGGTTCCGCCTCCAGACGCTCTCTAGCCTTCTTCTATTCCGCTTCATAGCCCGCAGTTGCTGGTTAAACCAAGGCACTGGTCAGGCTCAGCGGCAGAGAGGGCGTTTAGGAGTGTTCGTGTCTACAGCCCTGGCAGCAGCGGCATACCAGCCATCCACCAGGGCCTCGACAGGCGCGCCAGCCAGGTCAGTCAGAATCCCACGCATGGCATCCTGGAATCCAACAGGATCCAGTAGCCTGCGAGGGCGGACCATGAAAATAGGTCTCTGCTCCCCACGGGGGGGGGGGGAGGGCCACCGTGAGATTGCACTTTATGAGGTGGCGGTCCGACCACGACAAGGGGACCAACCGAAGGTCAGTTACCATCAGGCCACACTCTCTCTGCTCAGAGGAGAAAACCAGGTCCAAAGTGTGGCCACCCACGTGTGTGGGGCCGTTAACATGCTGGGACATGTCCAAGGAAGCCATGGTTTCCAAGAACTCAAGAGCTGGACCAGTAACCTCCGGCTCCCCGTAGATGTTGAAATCACCCGAGACAATCAGTCTCGGGGATCCCAACAGAGCCGCGGAGACGAAGTCGGTTAGCTCCGGTAGGGAGGTGCCTGGATCGCGGGGAGCACGGTATGCCAGCAAGATCCCAATACCATTCCTGGCCCCAATTGACATGTGGAGGGCCTCTAGGTCCAGCATCGCCACAGCAGAGAGGCTGAGAACCTCAAGGGTGTCCTTATAAACAATGGCAACTCCCCCCCAACCCTCCCTTTTAATATGTTTTTAAAATGCCTTTATAATTCTTAATTTATTTTATATGATTTTAATATTTCTATGTTTATTAATTTTAATGCTTCTTGTATGTTGTTTTAATTCCTGCCTCTTTTAATGATCTGTGAGCCACCATGAGTCCCATGGCCAGGAAAAATGCAGCATAGAAGTGCAGTAAGTAAGTACAGTGGTGCCTCGCTAGACGATTGCCTCGCAGGAT
The DNA here is from genome assembly GCA_037013535.1 of Intellagama lesueurii. Lineage (NCBI taxonomy): Eukaryota > Metazoa > Chordata > Lepidosauria > Squamata > Agamidae > Intellagama > Intellagama lesueurii. The sequence continues at coordinate 107,691,023 of JBAJHW010000003.1, forward strand.
GAGGAAATCGCTAGACGATGCCTTTTTGCGATCGCTACTGCGCTTCACAAAACGATGGTCTCCTATGGGGAATTTTCGCTAGACGATGAGGTTTCCCCATAGGAATGCGCCGACTAGTGGTCAGAAGCTGTCAGTGCAGCTGTCAGTGCATTCCGACGGGGACCCGCACTCGCTAGACCAGTGGTCCCCAACCTTTTTAATGCCAGGGACCAGTTTTGTTGAAGACCATTCTTCCAAGGACCGGCATCCGTGAAAGGGGGGGGGGGCGTGGGGGGGCGGGTGTCCATGAGTGGGGGGTACCACTAGGGGGAGAATTTTTTTTTTTAACCTAAGATGACTTAGGTTAAAAAAAGGGCAGGAAAGGAGGGAGGGAGGGAACAATGGGGAAAAGAGGAAAGAAAGAAGGTCATCACTGGGGCACACAGACCCCCTCAGACCCCAGCAGCCACCAGAAGAAACCTTTGGAAAACCTTTTCTGATTTTAAAAGCAGAAGACTAAAATGCATTTTAGACCCCAGCAGCCAAAGAAACCTTTGCAAAACCATTTCTGATTTTAAAAGCAAAAGACTAAAATGCATTTTAGACCCCAGCAAAGAGAACAAAGCAAAAAAGCAAGGAAAGCATGCATGAACCATTGCAAAAGCACAGAAAACAAACGGAGCAGATTAGAAATGCAAAGAGAACGAAGCAAAAAAGCAAGAGAAGCATGCATGAACCATTGCAAAAACAGAGCAGAACAGAAATGCAAAGAGAACGAAGCAAAAAAGCAAGAGAAGCATGCATGAACCATTGCAAAAACAAACGGAGCAGAACAGAAATGCAAAGAGAACAAAGCAAAAAAGCAAGGGAAGCATGCATGAACCATTGCAAAAGCACAGAAAACAAATGGAGCAGATCAGAAATGCAAAGAGAACGAAGCAAAAAAGCAAGAGAAGCATGCATGAACCATTGCAAAAACAAACAGAGCAGAACAGAAATGCAAAGAACTAAGCAAAAAAGCAAGAGAAGCATGCATGAACCATTGCAAAAACAAACAGAGCAGAACAGAAATGCAAAGAACTAAGCAAAAAAGCAAGAGAAGCATGCATGAACCATTGCAAAAACAAACAGAGCAGAACAGAAATGCAAAGAGAACGAAGCAAAAAAGCAAGAGAAGCATGCATGAACCATTGCAAAAACAAACGGAGCAGAACAGAAATGCAAAGAGAACGAAGCAAAAAAGCAAGGGAAGCATGCATGAACCATTGCAAAAGCACAGAAAACAAACGGAGCAGATCAGAAATGCAAAGAGAACAAAGCAAAAAGCATGCAAGACACATCGAAAATAGGGGGGGAAACCCCAAAAAGCAACCAAACCCCCCAAGACCCATCGGAAATGGGGGGGGGGCGACAAAAAAAAAACAAATACCCCAAGACCCATCAGAAATGGGGAAACACTCCAAAAAGGAACCAACCCCCCCATCGGAAATGGGGGGAAAACCAAAAAACAAACACCCCCCCAAGGAAACATAACCCCCCCAGCCGAAAATCACACTGCAAAAATACCCAGAACAGTTTTTAAAAAGTATAAAGCAGCACCTTACCTTAGCAGGCAGCCTCCTCGGATGGCACACTCTTCTAACTGCCGGGGCGAAAGAGCTACAAAGAAGCAGCCCCGTCGCCACCTACAGTTAGAAATCTGAATTTCCCGCCCTTTTCCCCTGCTTTTTTTCTGTTCGTAATTCAAGGCACCACTGTAATAATCTATTAATGGCCGGACTGGAAGGGAGCCCCGATGGATCGTCAAGTAAAGGGAGCACCGTGGGGGGATCAAACCCCTCAACCAGGCACCGAAACCACCGCGTTCCTGCAAAGTACGCGAAGAAGAGCCACTGGCAATCGGGATTGCACGGGGAATGGGGCTGGTTTTAAAAATGCACCCCCACACCCACCACTCCAAAGACAAAGACAAAGCCTTCCATGACACCCCCCCTTCTCTTCTTCATCCTCCCTCCTCTCGAAAAAGGCTCACCACTTTCCAGGTCCTCCAAAGGCAGGAAACGCCCGGACAGACCGCGATCAAGCGCGTTCACGTGGTAGAGTGACCCCAAGCACTCCTTGCTTAGAGACGTTCTATCCCTTTCCTCCTCTCAGTTCCCCCTCTGTCCTCCAGTCTAACGCATGCCGTCGCAAACGCCTTTGCGGGGGTGAGTGCGGGGGCGGGGCGGGGGGGGGCGGGAGGCCTCTCTTGGCGGCCCGGTCTGGCTCATGCCACGGACCGGCGCCGGGTCGCGGACCGGGGGTTGATGACCTCCGCGCTAGACGATGTTTCCCTATGGGAGATTTTCGCAAGACGACTGAGTTTTCCCTTGGAACGCATTGAAGAGATTTCAATGCATTCCAATGGGAAAACGTGCTTCGCTAGACGATGTTTTCGCAAGATAGCGATCTTCGCGGAATGGATTAACATCGTCTAGCGAGGCACCACTGTAAATAAATAAATATTTCACAGAAAATAATTCCAAACACCTCAGTATTGGCTACAGATCTTTTAAGCAATGGTGCACCACATACAATGGGGAAAATCATCAATCGAGACTTTATTGGATCAACAGCAGACAGGGAGCAAACAAAAAGCAGAGTAGGTCAAGTCAGCAGGAGATAATCCCATAATGGAACCAACATTAGTAAACATTCCTTTAAGCAATCAATGTTATCACCCTTTCCACAAAGGTGCAACCCATAGCTCTTCCAGATGGGCTGAAAGACCACTTCCATGTGTCCAGTTGGTCATGGGGCTTACCAGGATTTGCATCCATACTACAAGAAAGATTGCCCATGGTGAGTAACAGGAAATGGGAAACCTGGCTCCCTATAAGCAAGCATGACCTGCATTGGGGTCAGGCAGCACATTCTATCTTCTTCTTTGGGTTTGAGCAAGCTCCCTCAGGGAACCAACACAAGTTGTAAACAGAAGAGAGAAGGCAGGCTATTGCTGAACTCGCTGTGTTAAAAATAATAAAGCTCCACAGACCATCTGATTCTCCACATGACAAATGACAGTTTAAATGCTGAAGAGAAATTAACAACTGAATAATAAGGCCATCTTTCCCTTCCTACTACCTATGAGATATGGGAGCTTCCATAATGAACTATATGGGTCTTCAACTAATATTATTTGGACATCTCATTATCAATCAAAATCGATATAACTGAAAAAGCTAACTATGGCATAACTAAAAGCAAAACACTGCTACACTTTTCCTTCGATAACTATTCAGTAAATGTGGGTGTTAAAGGAAAACAGGTTTGAGATGACACTCCTAAACAGAGTATATAGGGCAAGTCCTACTGGAGACAGTGGAACATTTCCCCCAAGGATATAATTGCCCTGGATATATTTTTTTTCAGAGCAATCATGTTTCAGCTAATACCGCATTACAAGAATGGGCACCAAATCAAAGGTTTTGGTGTAATTCTGTGTCATAGGCATACAGAAATATTCCAGCACAAAGTAAAGGGACAATAACAATTCATGCAAGGGCAATGGAGAATCTATACAGTTTTCTGTTGTTTTGACTTTTCTGTATAGCACAATCCTCTGGACAGAACTATTATATGCACTCTACATCAGAGGTCCCTAACCCCCAGTCCGCGGCCCAGTGCCAGTCCATTGCCTGGGCCGGACTGGGCCGCCGAGACAGACCTCCTGCCCCCCCCGCACGCACCCGCCACACCGCCCGTTTGCGCCTGCGCGCGTGCTCCAGCACACCCGTGCGAGCGCCGCACTGCCATTTGCGCATGCACACGGGCGTGGGTGCGCACACAAGCGTCACGCTGCCATGCGAGAGCGCACACACGCTTGTTCGCACATGCGCGCGAGCGTGGGGGGTGCCCCAGCCAGTCCGCGGACCGAAAAAGGTTGGGGAACGCTGCTCTACATGATACCTAGAAGCAGAGGTCTCTAAAAAGCCCCAGGATCCCATATTGCATCCCACATATGGATAGTGCAGGATAGTATTTTTCTCAGTTTCTTGAAAACATTATGATAACTTCGTTTGTTGAAAATGTTAAACAGAAGAAGAAGAAGAAAAAACTCTACCACTACCAGATGGGAAGAGAGGAGTAGGGCAAAAGAAATGACACCATTGTATACCAACTTGCAGCTTGTCCATACCATGCTACTGTCCTTGATCATTTGGGGATTGTTCTAGGTCATCCCAATACCACTTTTCCACACACACCTGGAATTACTCTCTGACTTTTTTCAACCCAATACTGATCAATTCTGCCAACTTCTCCATCCTCACCCCACCCATCTCCATTCTCTTCTCTCCCCAACTTGTTTTACCTAGCTGTTTTTCTCAAATCTTCATATTTTACCTGTCAACCTATTTTACTGTATGACTTCAGCTGTTATTTCCGAAAGGAAGGAAAAGCTGATACTCCAAGAAAACTAAACAGGAATGGCAGGGTGGAGATTAAGCCACAGAAACTCTCTTCCAAAGAACCATCAAATCACACACACACATACAGTGGATATAAAAAGTTTACACACCCCTGTTAAAATGTCAAGTGTCTGTGATGTAAAAAAAATGAGACAAAGATAAATCATTTCAGAATTTTTTCCACCTTTAATGAGACCTATGAACTGTACAACTCACTTGAACAACAAACTGAAATCGTTTAGGTGGAGGGAAGTAAATATAAAAAACTGAAATAATATGGTTGCATCTGTGCACACACCTTCTTATAACTGGGGATGTAGCTGTGTTCAGCAGTAAACAATCACATTCAAACTCATGTTAAGTAGGAGTCAGTACACCTCTGCCATCATTTAAAGTGCCTCTGAGGAATCCCAAATAAAAATCAGCTGTCCAATAGGTCTTTCCTGACATTTTCTTAGTCACATCCTACCACAGAAGCCATGGTCTGCAGAGAGCTTCCGAAGCATCAGAGGGATCTCATTGTTAAAAGGTATCAGTCAGGACAAGGGTACAAAAGAATTTCCAAGGCATTAGATATACCATGGAACACAGTGAAGACAGTCATCATCAAGTGGAGAAAATATGGCACAACACTGACATTACCAAGAACTGGATGTCCCTGCAAAATTGATGAAAAGACTAGAAGAAAATTGGTCAGGGAGGCTGCCAAGAGGCCTACAGCAACATTAAAGGAGCTGCAGGAATATCTGGCAAGTACTGGCTGTGTGGTACATGTGACAACAATCTCCCGTATTCTTCATGGGCTATGGGGTAGAGTGGCAAGACGGAAGCCTTTTCTTACGAAGAAAAACATTCAAGCCTGGCTAAATTTTGCAAAAACACATCTGAAGTCTCCCAAAAGCATGTGGGAAAAAGTGTTATGGTCTGATGAAACCAAGGTTGAACTTTTCGTCCCTAATTCCAAAAGATGTTTGGCGCAAAAACAACACTGCACATCACCGAAAGAACACCATACCCACAGTGAAGCATGGTGGTGGCAGCATCATGCTTTGGGGCTGTTTTTCTTCAGCTGGGACAGGGACCTTAGTCAAGGTAGAGGGAATTATGAACAGTTCCAAATACCAGTCAGTATTGGTACAAAACCTTCAGGCTTCTGCTAGAAAGCTGAACATGAGGAGGAACTTCATCTTTCAGCATGACAACAACCCAAAGCATACATCCAAATCAACAACAGAAGAAGATTAATATTTTGGAATGGCCCAGCCAGAGCCCAGACCTGAATCCGATTGAATATCTGTGTGGTGATCTGAAGAGGGCTGTGCACAGGAGACGCCCTTGCAATCTGACAGATTTGGAGCGTTTTTGCAAAGAAGAGTGGGCAAATCTTGCCAAGTCACGATGTGCCATACTGATAGACTCATACCCAAAAAGGCTGAGTGCTGTAATAAAATCAAAAGGTGCTTCGACAAAGTATTAGTTGAAGGGTGTGCACACAGATGCAACCATATTATTTCAGTTTTTTATTTTTACTTCCGTCCACCTAAAAGATTTCAGTTTGTTGTTCAATGATTTATCTTTGTCTTATTTTTTTACATCACAGACACTTGACATTTTAACAGGGGTGTGTACACTTTTTATATCCACTGTACATGTGCAAGGATCAGCATGGAACATCACAGTACTAGGGTTTACATTAGCAAGTCATGCACTGGAGCAAAGCAGAACAAAAATACACTGGATGAAAATACACAGGAAGCAAGGGTTTTTGTCCTGCTTTGGCTCTTGGCTTGTCCACAATATGGTGTTGTCCCCAGCCATTTTGGGGTTGCTCTGAGTCATGCTGGTACCCTGTTTCCCCGAAAATAAGACCTAACCTGAAAATAAGCCCTAGTATGATTTTTTAGGATGCTCGTAATATAAGCCCTACCCCAAAAATAAGCCCCAGTTAAGTGAAACCCCGCCCTCCACCATTGTGCAGCAACCAGAAGATGACATAACTGCATAAATGTAGATTGTTGTGCATGAAAAAAATAAATAAAACATCTCCTTAAAATAAGCCCTAATGTGTTTTTTGGAGCAAAAATTAATACAAGACCCTGTCTTATTTTCGGGAAAACACGGTATTTGTTGTTGCTGTTGTTGTTTTCTGTTGTTACAAATATGAATAATCATCCTAGTATTGGCATCCACAGTTTTTCATAGCTGCAAGACTGCTTTCTGAAATGTGCTTGTAGCTCCTCAAAAAGTGTTATGTTTTCAACAACCTTGAAGCATTTTTATGCCTATGTAGGTAGGAGCAATGCAGATGAATAAAGCTTGAAGAATTAGGCCGGCTGAGGTTGCCTGACATCATTCCAACAAGAAAAATATTTTAACCTTGATACCCAGATAAACAGTGATATGATTGGGAACTGTTATTTCATTCACACTTAAATTAACTTTTTTAGGGATAAATTCCAGAGGAAGACAGGCTTCTGCTTTTTCCTAAAGGTCTATAGGGCTTTGAGGGAGTTATTCAGGTATCAGACTTTCTGACCTGGCAATAGGTCTTGTAACATTATAGAACTGCTATATAGCTCAATGGTTCAGGTCTTTGGCTCAGGAGCCAGAGATCTGGAGCTCGATTCCCCATTGTGCCTCCTTGACAGGAGTCGGGACTCAATGATCAACAGGGTCCCTTCCAGCTTGCAGTCCTAAGATTAATATTATTAATATTACTACTACATCTTGAATTATTAGGTTGCCTGAAGCAAGGCTTGTAATCCTTAATTTCCTTAATTTGTTCATGGAATTTTACAGAACTGGGGTTGGGTGGGCGACTGAGAGTAACCTCTCTTATTTCTAACTCTGTGAGTGTGTTTCCTCGCCTCTTCTTTTTTTTCCTTTGCACACCCCCTTTACTAAGGAGGACGAGAGGAAAAAGCTGCACCACATCTTCTCACCGGCGCTGCTAGCAGCCGTCTACCTACGAGCGCCCTTAACAGATGCTCGCTTTATCCGCCCCCCCCCCCCCCGCATGGCAGAAACTCTGGCGAAGGGCAGGAGCCCGTGACGTCACGGCCACTCGCAAGGCGCGTCGCCTCCGCCCAACAGGAGCTTTTGCGCCACTTCCCTTTCCAGTCAGCGGGAGGCGACGCGCCGGGGGCCGGCCTGCGGGGCTATCGCGCCCGTTTCTTTCCGGGGTGGCCGGAGGAGGTCTCAGGGTGGCTGCTCCGTCCCTGCGGTGGGAAGGGACGCAGACGGCGGGAGGAGGAGGAGGAGATGATGATGATGATGATGATTTTGCCGCGCCTGCTTCCTCGGAGGCTGCGGGCGGAGGCAAGGGAGGGAGGAGGCAGGCAGGCAGCGTCCCGACGGCACCCCCTTCCCTTCGCCCGCAGGGCAGGGCAAGGCCGGGCCCTCCGTCCCTCCCTCCGTCGCCCAAAGTGCAGCGAGCCGACCCGGGAGGACGAAGGGAGGAAGGAAACAGAAACCGCCTCGGAGGAGAAGCTGGAGGCACCGGGGGCGCGGGTACTTACAGAGCCCACTCGAGCCGGTGCTGGTGAACATGGTCCCCGGGCGGCCGACGAGGGGCGGCGGCGACTCAGCCCCCCCCCCCTGGCGACAGGCCTCGCTGCCGCCACCGCGATCGCCCCCACTTCCCACCGTCGCCCACCCGACCCGACCCGTGGGAGAAAGCCCACCGCCTGCCGTCGCCGCTGAGTCCCGTCCCCGCCTTCCCTCTCTGAACGGCAGCCGGCCCCAAGAGCCAAGCGCTAAGGCGGCCGGGATGGGTCAGAGGCGGCCGGGACCGGCAGGGCAGGGAGACCCCGGGCGGCGCAGCGCCCCCTGCCGGAGCCGCCGCCTCTCCCTTCGAAAAGCGGCCTGGCTGGGGCGGAGGAACCCCGCCGAGGGAAAAGGCGGCGGGCCTCGGGGAAGAGCCTCCCGCACGGACTCGGCGGACTCTCAGCCGCCGATGGAGCCTCCAGTTTTTCTGATCAGATCTATTTGAGAACTGAGCGGAGATCGGATCCTAGCCATGTGTACTCGGAAGTAACCACACCTGAGTTCACGTCGCTAGCCTATAAAAGTGTGGAGGAAATGCACTCTTTCCCATCAGTCTTGGGGTTTCTTCTCCAGCCCCTCACTCTCCATGCAACTCAAAAAGCGTGTTCTGCATATTTATTTGAATGATTTATATGCCTCCTTTCTCCCACTCAAGGTGACTCACAACAAATAAAAAAAATTAAAACCCTATATAAATATCACATTAAAAAAAACAATTGAACACACATTAATATTTTAAAAAATCAAGTATTAAAAAAAATCAGAAACATTTAAAAACTTGTTTAAAGCCAGCATTTATAGCTTGGCTTTTGTGTCCTGAGCTAACATATTGCTTAAAGGCCTGCCTGAAAAGGAAGGTCTTTGCCTGAAGGGCAAGAGGGAGGGAGCCCAGAAACAGGGCAGCATCATGCCTGTTAATGCTGAGTTGGAAATTAAGGCTATGGGACATGTGATGCACACATCCTTGAGACTTCTGATGAAATCAGTTTTGGATTGGGGTCCAAGTTCCATTGAATTCAAGTGAACATAGGATACTTGAGTATGGAGGATTCCTGTTCAGGGTGCTCACCAGCTTTCTTTGGCTTTTTTCCCAGGATAACCATTGCCTGACCCATTTTTTTTCTAGCCTTCCCAACAGTCAATCAGATGTTTGTGGCCACTGAAAGGAATCCCACTGATGTTTGTCTAAGGTTATGTAAGGGCTGGCACTGGAATAACTGAAACCACTATTATTATATATGATTTTAGCTATTTAGCATACTATTATATAGGATTTCAGCTATTTAGTGTACTACTGCAACACAACAGTGCATAGCTTCAGCTGTTTCATGTACTGATTCCAGCCAGACCTCTCCTCCTCTTGATATATTTAGTTGTGCAATGTATCAAAAGATGAACTTAGTGCCCAACTATATAAGAATAATTGTGTACTGTCAAGTTAATTCTGACTTACTTATTCAACTTGTTTACTGCCTGGCTTAAGTGATACCCACTACTCTGGATGGTTTACAAAATAAACTAGCAAACCAACTCCACCCCCAACGCCATCTAGATATAAAACCAAGCAATATAGTGATAATAATCAATTCATTTTTTTAAAAAAAGCCTACATTTAAAAGTTAAAAGTTCACAACAACAGGGGACATGTTCTTGAAGGCTGCTTTATAAAGTTCTGTCTTTAATAATTTCCTGCAAGTCAGGAAGGACAGAGCCTGGTGCACCTCAGATGGAAGTTTATTCCACAGTGAAACTTTTCAGGATTTTCTAGGCTGAGAGTACTCAGAAGTGGTTCACCATTCCCTTCTTCTAGGGGCATCCCTGGGCCTGGACAGTTTGCCCATCTATATACACACATATACAGTATATCACAGAAGTGAGTACACCCCCTCACATTTCATAAATATTTTAGTATATCTTTTCATGTGACAACACTGAAGAAATGACACTTGGCTACAATGTAAAGCAGTGAGTATACAGCTTGTATAACAGTGTAAATGTGCTGTCCCCTCATAATAATGCAACACACAGCCATTAATATCTAAACCGCTGGCAAAAAAAGTGAGTACACTCCTAAGTGACAATGTCCAAATTGGGCCCAAGTAGCCGTTTTCCCTCCCTGGTGTCATCAGACCCGTTAGTGTCACAAGTCTCAGGTGTGAAGGGGGAACAGGTGTTATCGCTCTCACTCTCTCAAACTGGTCACTGGAAGTTCCACATGGCACCTCATGGTAATGAACTGTCTGAGGATCTGAAAAAAACAATTGTTGCTGTACATAAAGATGGACTAGGCTATAAGAAGATTGCCAAAACCCTGAAACTGAGCTGCAGCACGGTGGCCAAGACCATACAGCGGTTTAACAGGACAGGTTCCACTCAGAACAGGCCTCGCCATGGTCGACCAAAGAAGTTGAGTGCCCGTGATCAGTGTCATATCCAGAGGTTGGCTTTGGGAAATAGACGTACGAGTGCTGCCAGCATTGCTGCAGAGGTTGAAGGGGTGGGGGCTCATCCTGTCAGTGCTCAGACCATATGTTGCACACTGCATCAAATTGGTCTCCAGGGCTGTCGTCCCAGAAGGAGGCCTCTTCTAAAGATGATGCACAAGAATGCCCGCATATGGTTTGCTGCAGACAAGGAGACTAAGGACATGGATTTCTGGAACCATGTCCTGTGGTCCGATGAGACCAAGATTAACTTATTTGGTTCAGATGGTGTCAAGCGTGTATGGCGGCAACCAGGTGAGGAGTACAAAGACGAGTGTGTTGTGCCTACAGTCAAGCATGGTGGTGGGAGTGTCATGGTCTGGGGATGCATGAGTGCTGCTGGCACTGGGGAGCTACAGTTCATTGAGGGAACCATGAATGCCAACATGTACTGTGACATACTGAAGCAGAGCATGATCCCCTCCCTTCGGAGACTGGGCCGCAGGGCAGTATTCCAACATGATAATGACCCCAAACACACCTCCAAAATGACCACTGCCTTGCTAAAGAAGCTGAGGGTAAAGGTGATGGACTGACCAAGCATGTCTCCAGACCTAAACCCTATTGAGCATCTGTGGGGCATCCTGAAATGGAAGGTGGAGGTACGCAAGGTCTCTATCATCCACCAGCTCTGTGATGTCATCATGGAGGAGTGGAAGAGGACTCCAGTGGCAATCTGTGAAGCTCTGGTGAACTCTATGCCCAAGAGCATTAAGGCAGTGCTGGAAAATAATGGTGGCCACACAAAATATTGACACTTTGTGCCCAATTTGGACCTTGTCACTTAGGGGTGTACTCACTTTTGTTGCCAGCGGTTTAGACATTAATGGCTGTGTGTTGCATTATTTTGAGGGGACAGCACATTTACACTGTTATACAAGCTGTATACTCACTGCTTTACACTGTTCCCAAGTGTCATTTCTTCAGTGTTGTCACATGAAAAGATATACTAAAATATTTATGAAATGTGAGGGGGTGTACTCACCTCTGTGATATACGTACTGTATATAAGTTCATTCAAGACTGTTGAAATGATTTAACATATTTTAACCAACCTAGTGTATTCACAGTCCATGTAACTGCAAACTACACAGTCCCACAGTGCCACCATAAGACAGGAATGGTAAACCACTTCTGAGTACCCTACCTAGAAAACTCTGGAAAAGGTTGCCATATGTCAGAATTGACTTGATCACTTGTAATTATTATTAATTATAGTTAAAGAGTGATAAAATCAGATTAAATGTTCCTTCCACAGTTCTAATACTTGCCTATAACTAAAGTAGGTGTTGTAATTTGTGTTAGTGTAAGTGAACAAAACTGAGTACAGGAAACTTGATTAATTAAAATTAACTACACCTGTGTAACATCTGTCTCAGTACTGGGGCAGTCGATGCACAGAAGAATTTCCATGGCAAGGCACTACATTTACAAACTGCTTGCTTATTTTCTTATGCATATCTTCTAAATATAACAGCTGAATTATACACATTTCAGAGAATAAAACAGTTGTAAAGCTGGAAGGGACTCCTAAGGATTATTGAGTCTAACCCCTTGATAAAGCAGGAACTCCACAGCTAAAGTACACCTGACAGATGGCCATCTGTTAAAAACACCTCCAATTAAGGAGAGTCCACTCACTTCCAGAATAGTCCATTGCATTGTATAACAACTGTTTATTTTTCCTAATTTTTAGTCAACTTCTCCCCCTCTTGTTTTTGGAAATTCTTTGCTTGGATCCTATCCTTCGGAGCCACAGAAAACAACCTAGCCCATTTTCCATGTGACAGCATTTCAAATATTTGAAAATAGCTGTCATATCACTTATCAACCTTCTCCTCCTGGGGTAAACATATTCTACATATCCAACATACCTCATAAGGCTGGCTTTCCAAATCTTTACCACCTTGCTGATGTTCTTCTGGAACTATTGCAGCTTCACAGTATTCCTGACTTGATACCCAGAACTGGACACATTATGGCAGATGAGATCTGACCAAAGCCACAAGAACTATGGGGCTTACCAAAAGAAAGCCCCATCAAACTGAATGGAGTTTATTTCTAAATCAACAGATGTACTAAATCAATATGTGTACACTTACTATAAAATGGGGAATGATTCATAAACATGAATAGTGTTTTGCACTGAAGTAGTTTTGATTTTTGTGCCAGGTCTGTCAAACAAACAAAAATTAGGTCATTACAAATTTAGCAAAAGGGCTTACTTGTAATGATGCAATAATGAAACACATTTATCACAACAAAAGAAATAGCAAGAGTTACGGTACAATGCACTGGATGTAAGGCAAAGTAGTGATTACTATATGACTGTCAACATCTTCTAGGAAATAGTTACTAGATGCTGCCTTTGAACCTCAGTTCCTCACCTGGAATATAGAGCTAATCTGGTGGCTACAGCAGAGGAGAATGGAAGTGGCAGAGAATGGAAAATACATAACAATAACATGAGGGAAATGGACAGGCTACGTTACAGCGATGTTGGAAGAATTGCCAAGATTGCATACATAGGAAACATAAATACAAATTATTTATCATAATAGTGATTTAACTTTTAGAGTAAGCATAATGATAAAGTCTGTGATCTTACGCACATTTAATTGGCAGTAAGCACATTAAACTCAGGAATATTTACATCTGGGTATACTTGAAAAATATTTGGTTGCATGTCTTTTTAATATTTATGGTGGCAATTTGACATTTGGGCTCAGGGATATATAGTTGCTATTCTTTCAAGGTATCAGAAAAGCAAGTAATGTTTGCTTTACATTGCTATATGAACTTTCAATGGGAGGTGCCATAGTTCTCTGGAACGAACTGGGATAAAAAGTAAGCTATGCCTCAGGAGGGACAAAAATACTGAAGAGTATGGATGTTGACACTTTTTACAAAGACAAACGTTACAGCATATGTCTAGCAGCAAAAATACCAATAATATCAGCGACAAATCAGGCGCACAATGGAGAACAAATGCTTCATTGGAAGAGACCCTTACATTAGATAACACAGATAATGTGTGTTGCTTTGCAGCCTACTCCACCAGCGTAGCCAGCTAGTTTATTTCTTAGTGATAACTGATAACAGTAGTGCAATTAATACAAAGAACAAACGTTGTATTTATCAGCTAGGGCTGAGAAGACATGTAGCCATTCTCTGTAATGGCATCACATGCCCTGTCTCCAGATCACTCCCATCATTGCAGCTATACTTGCTGTGACTTTCACAACACTCTCCTGCTTCAGTGATGCCACCTTAATAAATATCTCTCCTAGAAGCTCCTTGGGGGATGTGCATGTGAGATGTAACCATCCTGTTGCAATATTTAGAACTGGAATGCCAAAGGAAAGCAGCTGTAAGGATGAACGTCATTATGCCTTGCCTTTTGTTGACAACTGATATTTGTGGTTGAGCCCAGCACCATCAAAACAATTCTTCCCAGTGATACAATCAACTGGCAGTTTTATGCCATGGCTGCAGATGTTTGTGAATAGCTGTTCAGAGGCATTCAGGAAACAAATGCTGGTACTTCTCAGTACAATGGGTTGAGCGGATGAGGCTTCCAGTGGCCTTGTGCCCTGTTTCTAACACTTGTATAATTGCAGAAGCTAGGATCTTCTTCTGGTTGTCATGATAATTGCATTACACAGACAGTCAGGAAGCAAAGCTCTCTCCCTAAAGACTATGGATGATCTCTTTGCAGTTACAAGACTGCTGCTGGGTTTGATGGCATGTTTCCTGGGAAAGTTGGATAACACTATTAGGTTGTGGGTTTTTGTTTTTGTTGTTTTGTAAAAATAATGTTTTACATTAGGAATGTGGTTATTTATTTTGTTAGAGCACAAGGCAGAAAAACAGAAACATGAGAGATCAACCCACTTTCACTAACCTACCCAGGGACAGACACACTAGTAGTAAAAGTATTAACTCAAGATGCATCTTTAGAAGTAAGAGGTCAAATTTACTCACTGTTATCAGCTGTGGATACAATCAGAAGGAAAAGGAGCAAAATGGAGTTTCCAGCATGAAGAAAGGCTGTCTGTTTTTTGAAAGACGGTCAGGAAAGAAGAGGGACAAACAAACAAACAAACAAAGGAACTAGAAACAAACAGGAAGAAAGGGCTGTCCCAATGTCAGAGGCAAGAAAAACTCCATCAGACCAGTGGTAAAGTAGGATAACAATAGTTTGAACTACCTCCTACTGGTACCCAGTGTAAAGGTCATGCAAGATTGCAATTCCCCCAACAAACAAGGCTTCCATCATGATCTCTGTAAGTCTTACAATGTTGAAAACAAGAATTTTGATTTGAAATTTTGCCTTTGTGATCAGTACAGCCCTTGAATCATTTGCTCTGGAACAGGACTGGTGGCTCTGAGAGGCTGTTCTGGAGTTCTGTTGTTTATCGATCTGCAAACCCAGGATGTTTAACCATTGAATGTTATGCACATCAGGTATAATTTGTGTTTTGTTGTACTACTTCTAAGAAATGGCAACTGTGTGAAACAGAGATCTGATGACAATTTCCTCACAAAAGTGTGGAGGAAGTGTGATGGGCAAGACATACGTACCACCACCACTCCCAGGTACATTTTATTGCAGAATCCACAAAGAAGCAGCAGCTCAGTACAGGTCTTTATATGACACCTGCACAATAATAAACAATGTCCACACATTTCATCCACGTAACATGTAATCCCCCCCCATATAGACAACAACAAAACAGCTGAAATAAAAATACGTCCTATTGAATCTATCAGTTTTTCCTATTTCAGTACTCTGTGTCAGTGACTCCCAACCTTGGGTATCCCAAGTGTTCTTGGACTGCAACTCCCAGAAGCCTTCACCACTAGCTGTGCTGCCTGAGGTTTTTGTTCTTGCAGTCCGAAAACACCAGGGCTACCCAAGGCTGGGGACCAAAGTTTTATACTACAATGCCCTCTGTGAGGGAAACATCCTATGCTGTTTTTCAGCAACCCATGATCCATCAGAGCAGAAGTGCCATGCTCTGGTTGTTGGTAGGTCAATGGGCCAACCTATTGACCCTGAAATTTCTTTCTGTGGAGAGAAATATCTGGAGAGAATTCACTGCGATCATGAAATACCCAACAATACAAGAAACATGTTTAATTTTAATCAGATTTTATTTTTATGTCTCTTTTTTCTGGTTCTGGGTATTTGGGGAGATTTTGCATACACAAACACTCCACTGGGTGTACAGCACTGGGATTCACTGGGGAAAGAAAATACCCCACATTTTACACAAGTTGATCAGCAAAGCTTCCACAGTAATTGCAAATTTGGTTGTTTTTTACTCTAAATCTAAAATATGCATGTTTGAAACCCACTGAAATGAGATGTTATATGCAGTGGGATGTATTTCATTCCTGTTGTTTAAAAAACAAACAAAACAAATCTGTCTCAGGAAGCCACAGGTTTGAAGAGAAGAGTAGCTGGTGGAAGGGTAGTATATCCCTTTCCTCCTGACTTTCTGTCTCAAGATCAACTCTCATGAAGATAAAGCTTATTAATTCTATCCACCCACCTGTATTGGAGCAGGATTAATGGGAAAGTGTTTAAAAATAAAGGTTTAAGCAGTCTTAAGACCTATCCAGACTGGCCATTTTGGGTGTGGGGTGGATTGGACTACAAAGAGTCTGTTGAGGGTAGGCATAATGTGCCCTTTGGTGTGCTCCTCCTGTTCAAAGCACAAATGACTCCTTGTAGCCTGACCAGCTGTCAATTAAGCACTTCAATCATCTGTGGAGGGTCAGAGAAAGTGAAATTATTTTATTTTTTTACATCTCTCCCTCTGTTGGTGCTGTTCTGTTTTCTCCATTTCCCCCTCCCTGCTTCCCTTCCTTCGTTCTCTCCCTCCGAATCTGCAGCTGTCATGGCAGAAGCTGCTATCTACTGGTGAAACAGGCTAAACAATGAAGATGCAAAAAAGAATGCATGCCCTACTGCTGGGCCAGAAAGGTGCACGTGTCTTGGTGTTATATAAATAATCACATTATTCAAATATATGGCACCATGCAGATTCATACGAACAATTTAAAAGAATCTTTACATCCCTTAAGGTATGTAGTGGCCAGAATCCTACTGGTGTTTCATGCAAAGTTTGTGTTACTTGCTGTAGCTAATTGGCAAGGTGCTTTTGCTGCACATGTATGCTTAACAAGTATTTAACAGAAACAATAGTAAAGGAGAAACATTTTCTCCAAATGCTATAAGATTCTAGGACTCTTTTTCAAAGAAGATGCCATGACAAAGGCTTCTCAAAACATTCTGTGACTCTGAAGAAAACAAATGAGTGGTTGGTTTATTAACAGCAAATGGCACATAATTTCTAGATTAGATTCTATTCCTACGTACCTCATTTGTGCAGTCTGGGTCATTACTACCACATCTGATGCTTTTGTTGCATATGAGATACGTGGCACTTGCCTGGAGTAAAAAATGACAATAGAGACAGGTCATTGAAGATGTGAGGGTGGGATGCTTTTTAAATTCTTCACTTCTTCAGTGATGAATACTCCATCATTCTGTGCTGTTCCTTTCCTTTTCTTGTCTGACTTCCACGCCTGAAGGAAGAGATCTATATTTGGTGATCTTGGGTGGAAGAGGAGGCCTGCATATCAATACAAAAGTAGAAATCCAAGATTTTAGCACTGCCATGACTGTGTAGCAAGTATCACTTCCCTCTACAGCAAAAAGCTCCAAAAGGCTGTAGCAAAGATAAGAATGAATGGCCTAGCTTGGGTTCATTAGACAAAGTCAGGCATCAGCCTCAGGAAACAAAGTTTTGGTATCATGAAAAAGCAGTAACATGTTAATTCATTAATTGTTGTTTTTTGCTATCAGTCGAGATGGTTCTGCTGTTTCTGCCTCAAGTAGCAAAATAATGTGATTGGTGTCAGACAATGTGCATTTTGACATGGAAGCTAAATGGTTCCACATCTGCTCTGCCTCAGGCAGGTCCTGCTGTCAAGATGAGAAACTTTGTGTGTATAGAGTATTAAAATAGTTAAGGGGCGTATAGAAAAAATAGTCCTGAAATTTAAAGTGGTTTTAGAATTGAAGCTGAACAATAGTTTACTATAGTTATTTCAAAACCATTAGGCAGCTCTCCAGACAAGCAAGGTTACCTTAGTGGCACAACAGTTAAACTGTAGTACTGCAGTCAAGACTCTGCTCAACACCTGAGTTCGATCCTGAAGGGTTAGCTGGTTCAAGACTGAATCTGCCTTCCATCCTTCCAAGGTCAGTAAATTAAGTATCCAGTTCACTGCTGGGCAGAGGTCAATGTGTAGACTGCATAATTATATTGTAAACTGCTCAGAGAGTGCTTTAAAGCACTATGGAGTGAAATATAAGCAGCACACATTGCTTTGCTTTTTACCTATCATAACAATAATGACAGCTGAACAGGTTTTACAAATAATAACAAAGCATAAACAAAGGATGCAGGTTCTGTAGCTTGCACTCATTGCAGTTTCTCTTTTACTTTGTTGTTGCTTTAACCACGCTGGTAATTCAACCATCACTAGCATAACAATTAAAAAATAAATACAAATAGAAATATGTACACATGCAGAGTGTTAGCTTGACAAACAGAATGCTAGCAAATTAAAATGTACAAATACAAATACATACATTCACAAAATACTGGATTAAAAACAAACAAATTAAAACACACAGACAATTTGAAAAAACAAAACAAAGTCCTTTCAATTAACCTTATGGGTCTTTACATAATTTTTCCTCAACTTTGGGGCAGCTACTGCAAATCTTGCTACTCTATTTCTTATCACTTTATTGACATCAGGCAACAGATAAATAATTTTATTTTGGTTACTTTTATCTGGTATATCATCTAGTAAATTTGATATAAACTTTGTTCTAGGTTCAGAATAGAAGGGATTAAGGCAAGGAGTAGTGCTCTATGTCCCCTACTACTTGTGCTCCACATATACAAAAACACTGTGATGTCAGTGTCTGGGTATACTGCCCTTCCATACACTGTGACAGCATCATTTGAAATCTTAGTGTCAAAAATGCTTTCCTAAGGGGAGGGGCTGACAGTTCATGTAAATAATTCATAAATCTATGAGATAATTTTAAAAATTGGAAATAAAGGGAAAATAATGAAATATTAATTGCATGCAAATCTTGCTGAGTATAGAAATTCTTCAACTTTTCCATTATAAATCTGCCGGTCTGTTCCAAAGTTCTTGTTTGTAGGTCTTGTGGAATTAAATCAAAGGCAAGCATTTGTTTTTCACGGTTAGCCATCCAGGTGTTTTGACTGTACTCTTTGTAGTTCCAATACCTTGAAGCTACAATATTCTGACGTTCTAGGGTCCTTATGCAACAGGCCTTTATTCCTCTAAGCTTTACAAGAATTTCAGTCCTAACAATAACATTATCATCATAGTGGCAGCTTGCCAGATACTAAGCTATAGACCTTTGGAGTTACAAACTCTGAAGGTACACTTGAGATTCCTATCTAAATATATATATATATTGAATCTCCAAGCCCCTGGAAGGGAGATTGTTTACAGATTGGGGGGGAGGTGTGAATGTCTGAAGGAATTGTGAATGTGGGGAGATAACATATACACACAGGAATTCAACACAATATGGCAACACAGCTTCACTCTACGCTACACCCACCGGATACCAAGAACAATCATTTCCTTCTATAGATGGAAAATGGCACAAGGCAGGCTTGGCTGGGTGAGAACATTATTTAGATTTTTTCTCTGTGTGTATTATTACTATGCTTAAAGCCTAAGAGTACTTAAAGTTACAATGTATTTTAGTGATCTATTTTTGACTTTTGATTGTGCCTTTTTAGGCTATAAACACTTACATTTTTAAAATGTAATTGAAACATTCTCATTGTTCTTTTTTTACTCTTAAAATATATTTTACTATATTTTGGCTTGGATTCTGACTTAAATATTTGCCTGCAACTTAAGTTTAGTTTTCATATATTTTTAACCATTTGTGCTTATAGTTTTTACATAGCTGTTAAGACTTTTGTATTTATACAACAACTTTGACCTATTTTTCCCTGGAGGTCTATAAAGTTCTGTAGAGCTTCTAGGCATCAAATCCCTGACCTGCCCCCACCCAGGGGGCACACTCCTCACCAAGTGCACAGCATCCAAAGGCGCCCAGATTATTTTTGCTTATTCCCTAGCCCATACAATAACTATTTGCCCTTCATGGTCTTAGCCAAAAGGCCAAGAAGGACATTTTCAATGTGCATGACTCCGTGTCATGCCTTCAGCGCTACTTGAGAGTCATTTTATAAATCATTTATTATTTATTCAAAATATTTCATTGCGCTTTTCTCCTTAAAAAGGACCTAGAACCCAGTTACAAAATTGTATATCCTCATGTGGTGACAGTATTTAAACATTTGTCCATGTATTTCCATTTTACTCCTTTTAAAGACATGTGTGGAAAGGGATAATTTGTCCTTTGTTGATTAGTATGTCATGCTGATAATCTGATTTGTATGTATCTTTTTTATGTATCACTCAAAAGCTGCTACCTGAGGCAGCTGCCATATTCTGTGCCTGGGCTCAGGCAGAAAATTGCCTTAGGCTGACTCTGGGTCTTTTTAATTTATTTTTTGACAAATATAAATTGTTTTTGAACAGCAGAACGTACCGTCCATAGGCATACAAGTATAAGGCTTCAGTGTATAACTAAGTCCTAGACGGGCCTGAGGAATCAATCTAATATACAATATAATGAAGACTTCTTGACCTAAAGATGTAAAACTGAAGAGATTGAGGTTAATTTGTCCATCTCTTCCTGCCAAATATGTAGATTGCTCTGAGCTACTCAAGGCAACACCCTGTATTTATTTCACCACAGTCTTGATGTTGCAAAAAGAATATTTCACCCATATGCAAATAAGCTTGTCCAAACATAGTTATGAACAGGTGTTCAGTCCATCTCTTCAATTTCAATTACTGTTTTTATTAATTTCTTTTGTTGTTTGTTATCCATGATGATATTCCTGCCTCCCCCCACCTCCACCCCAAATAAAAGCTGTAGAAATGAAGGTGAGAGCATACAGCAAGTCAAATATATCATTAGAATAAACTTAGATCCAGAAAAATGATGCTGTAAATCAGACTGGGGTTCAAGGGTCATATTAAAAAGTTAGAAGGTGAGAGAAAGAAAAGATAAGAACGGCAGGGGCAAGGAGGTGAGGTGCACATCACACCTCCAGGAAGAGAATGAGAACTGAAGATGTGTATAAAAGGCAATTATAAGAATAAGAAGCCTTGGAGCAGGTAATCTTCTCAAGATCCAAAAGACTTCCTTGAGGCAAAATCACATACTAGAGCAGGCCAAACTATTTCATGGCAGCAGGGAATCTAGTTCAATGCCTTCCCTCAGGGCAGTTTTCCCATAATTTGTGCCCTCCAGATATGCTGGAATACAACTCCCCATCATCTGTGAGCAAAAGAAGAAAGCTGTCTTACAGGTTTAATAATTGTACTGTAAGGTGGTGAATTTTTCCCTCAGCAACCTCTCTCAGGATTTCTTACTTACTTACTTATTACATTCATATTCCCCATTTCCTCCAATGAGTTCTCCTCCCCCGCCCCTCCCTACTGTATCCTCGTAACAACCCTCTCAGATACATCAAGCTAAGAGAGTACAGTATTATGAGCAGCAAAAAGCTAACGAGTGAACTTCCCAGCTCAGGGAGGATTTGAATCCTAACTACTGTACCACACTACCTTTTGTACAAGCATGTCTTTTAAAAAAGTCCTTGTAATATGTTTATGGTGGGGCAACATTTACAAACACCCTGTGCTTGGTCCCTCTCAAGTCTGCCCAAAGACATTTTGCTGCCTGAGGCAAAAGACAATCCAGTACCTCCTCCATTTCACATTTTAAAAAAAAAGTATTTTAAGAAATAACATTTTTGGGGATGAGGTCCAGTAGCAGGTGCAGCCTTTCAAGGCCCGGGGTGGATGGGTGTTGTCCCCAGGCCTGCGGAAGTTGCCCGCCTTTCTTGAAGTAACTCCTCTCTTTCCTCTGCTGTACAACTTGCTCTACGACTCTCAGACCTATTGAGAAGGGAATGGGAAGAACATGTACATCTCATCAAAGACCTCAAAACAGAGCAAGAATCTCATCTATAAAGCATGGATCCACTGTAAGAGCCCACATCTGCTTTCCCATGCATGTCGTGATTTATATTCAAAATTCTGTGAGGCTCTAGTTGAAACTAGTCTACCAGCTGAAGCATTATTGAACAACATCATGGGCATAATGGGTATCTTCACATCCCGGAGGAAAGATGCCAAGTAAACAAACAGGATCAAAGAAAAAAGATTCAAGTTTTTGCCTGTAACATTATTGCTTGGGATATTTCTTATCCACATGCAAAATTAGCATTCTGTCAGCAAAGCACAGTTGAGAGACAAGTTATAATAGCTGGCTTGATTCATTGAACAGATGCTTCTTGAGCAGGGTTTTCCCCCTGAAACAAAAAGGGAAATGATATTTAGCAATTATGAAAGATGCTGTGCATGCTCTGAATATAAAGTGATTAAATGAAATAGTGTATGAGGGAAAAGAATGGCAAAGAATACAAAGGGAGCTATCATGAGACAAAAGAAGTAATCATGAGAAGCCTTGCTGATACCATGTAGGGAGCTGGCAAGGTGTGCATGTGGTGGTGGGGGAGTGTAGGAGGAGATTAGATAATGCTAAATCTGAAGTTGTGCAAAATGTCATGCCTTAGATGAGACCAGAGGAGTGTGAGTGGGGTGAAAGAAGGAAGGAAGGAAGGAAGGAAGAATATGTGAGACAAGGTTGCCTAACCAGAACCTGTGCCAATTAGACTGTGAACAAGGAACAGGAATTTTTATTTTCTAGAGAGGGATTATTACTTCTCATTTAAGACAGATACCTGGCCCTGTTATTACTTGTGCAATTTTTACAGTAAGGCATTCTCTCAATTCCAGTATGATGACTGATCTTAACATCAGTGGGCGTGAAATCAGAAGAAAACACAACACGTTTGGATAAGGTAATACTCAGAGTAGAGCTTTTAAGTTACTTGGGATGTACAAGAACAATGCAGTAATGTGATCATTTGTTGAACGAGGGCAATGTTGATCTGTGGTCTGAGGGTTTTGTTATTGCTTTATTTTGTTATTTTGTGAGTACAACTTCAATCATAACTTTAAAAAAAACATTCTCCCCCCACCTCCATCCATTCTTCGGGAAATTTTGTCATTTTTCATAATTCCGTCCAAAAACCTTCTGGAAAATGTTGTCAAAAAGAAATATAGAAACACATCAGCTTAAAACCAGTTAGTAGTTCCAGTGAGAGCAGACCCTTAAACTAATTCCTGAATAATAAATGTAGCCATGTACATTACTCTTATGTAAATCCCATAATTTCAACTCCCTTTGGGATTGCCACTTGGATTCAAAGCATAGACATCATTGGGTAAAGAATATTTCTTCACACTGAATTCCAATAAGAGAATTTGTTTGAAAAAGCTACTCTGTACATAAACAAAACAAACAGGCAACACCCCCCCCCCCCCCCATAAAACCTGTGACTCGCTGTACAAAGCAGATCACCTACTCCCAACCAGTTCAGGGAGTCTGAGAAACTATACCTACTCACAAAGAAGCAGCATGTTTAAGCCTATGTTTTAAAGACAAGGTGTGCTCATAAACCTGCTCCCTTCCTGGTATTGGTACTTTGCTTAAAGTTTCCTGCTGAAAACCCATTCCATGATCAAATGCACTCCACCAAAATGTCATTCCTGCCCAAGGAATTTGGGTTTGAGAACCTGCAATTTTCATCCTATTATTGCCATTCTACATTGTCCAGTACAGGCCTATAGATTTCAGAAGCTAGCAGGAGGGGTAAAATTTCAACATCAGTAACAGCTGTAATTAGAAAGGTTACCAAACAAGGAGAGAGAGAGAAAAGAATAGCATTTGTTTCTGTGGGGGAAGTAACTTTGAAATTAGACATTAGCAACAACTGTGTGACGGTTAGAACAACTTTATGACAATCTGAAAGAGAAACCAAAGTTAGATGCAGTACAACTGACATTAAAGCCATCATTTATAAAACTCATTAGAGAAGCAAAGTACAAAATTCATAGTGGTTTAATATTCTTATTCATCCATCCAAACTGTTTTAAAGTGGCATACTTTAATTAGAACTGTGCTAATTTAAACCATCTAAAAAATTGCAGCCTGCTCCCAAAACCAAACCTATAAATACTTACCTTGTTTATATAAATTAACCTGACCCAATGTCTGTACAAGTTAGTGTCAAACTATATTTTGTTCAAGCAAATGCTCCTTATCGTGGATGCAAAAGTTTATCTGTTAATCATTGCAGCTTAAATTATGGCCATGTTTCAAATTGTCTACTGAGCAAGTACATCTTCATGAACATTACTCCATTTTTCTGCTGTTTGAGCTTGACAGAATAAACAAACGTCTTTTGGGGAGTAACCTTTCATGAATGCATAGATAAGAAGTTCCCCTGTGGACTCGCTTGTAAAACACAGTCTATTATTAAAGCCACAGGATGAAATAACTTACATGAAAATAATTCTTGAAGGAATAAAAAACAATGACTGCAAACTAAAGTGGGCCACTTGCTCCAGCTGAAATCATTGGATCTGCTCAGGTAATTCTAGAGTCACCATATCTTGTACTTCAGAGAGCTGTTCAAAAGCATCCTGTATTGCCAAGGTGAGCAAAGTATGGCTTAAGGGTCACATGCAGCATTTTAGGGCCCTAGTGAGGTATTCCAGCACCCCAGTACTCTGTCTTTTTTTGTTGTTGTTCTTAAGCAAAAGGGCCATTGTACGTACTCTCAGAGGACACAGGAGGGAATTGTTTTTTGTCCCTGACCTGTTTTAAACCCCAACCTTCAGCTATATTTGGTTCATAATTAATTCTGAAGCCCAAACTTGATGTTAACAAGCTGTCTTTACAGTACGTATTAGTTCATCTAATTCAGAACTGTCTGCACTGGCTGACAAGAGTTCTTCAGGGTTTCAGACAGGGGTTTTCTGATAGTCCTGCTCAACCAGGGGATTTTTGCAGACATGTGTAGGGAGCTGTGACCCAACCTTCAAAAAGTTAACAAAAAGGTACAAAGCTTGGTTTATATATATAAAAAGTTAACTCTATGCTGTGCACTTTCTGCCACCTTTTCTGGGAAGCAACACAGTTATATGGACTGGGGATGTGGAAATGCAGGCTCAAATCTTGTGCAGTTCTGCAAATGGTTATTCCTTCCTTCCTTTCTGGTGTAACTTTTGGAAGTTAATTTCTGAAATTGAAGAAATCTCCATAGACATTATATGTTGCATACTAAGTCATGTAACTCAGTGTGCAACAGATAAAATCTACAAAGATTTCTTAACTTACAGCAATTTGCCTCTAAAAGTTATGCCATTTGTGTAACTGCACAACAGGATTTTTGTACAGGTTAATTGCACTGGATGTCATAGAGAGGGTTGTAGGTATATGGCTGCCACTTTTGGTGGCAGCTGCACATGTATCCAGCTTGGAAATAGCACATATGAATTAACATGTTAACATTCAATGCATTACTTTATGGTCGACCACCAGAAAAGTAATGTTAGAAATGTTGGTTTTGATAAGTCTCTGCAGAGGGTATGTATCTGTCCATGCTCCCTCTCTCAAGAGGAAAAAGCATCTATATCTTCCTTTCAAAACTAGATATATACTAAGAAGCCTCACTATGACCTCAGTCATTGTTTTTATGTGTCATCATGTTATATCTGACTTATAGCAACTGTAATAGAGTTTTCAAGGTATGTGAGTTATTTAAGGAGTGGTTTATTATTGTCATCAATGGTGATTCCAGCATGGGTGAGGTTGTATAGCTGTGTGATTTATAATGCCAGTATATTCAGGTTTGTATGGATGGATGCATGTTGAGATTGCATGCTTGGGAAGAGTGTTGGAATGACTGACAAACAGGTATTGGAATGCTCATGTATGGTGTCAGATGTTGATTGGTTGGTGAGAATGAATATGAATGAGATATGAGGGGAGTGGGAGTTAGTTTTGGGAACTGGTTTTGGGAGTTTGTAGAGAGGCAGTTTAAGTGATATAAAATTGAGAGTGTTCTGTTTAGTGTGGTGTGTGTGATGAAGAAATGTTGAACTGAAGATTATTTTTACTCCTGTTTTTATATATGGAAACTTGCCTTTACCTTCTCCTTACCTAATTGTTGTTCCAAAATAAATACCTTTTGTTTTGTTCAAATTAAACTGAACAGGACATACTGACTGAAATCCTGTTGCTTAGCATAATAAAATGCAGCTAGGGTGACCTTTTGAATAATTGGGGGGTTTAGTAAGACAACTCCTCCATGAGTTCTGTTGATTCAATAGACCTACTCTAGCTGCAACCTACTATGTGAAGCAACAGGATTTCAGCCATAGATAGCAGCCAATCAAGACATCACAGCCACATGCCTCCAGGATATGTTAGAGACTTACGAACCACTTTCTTTTCACTCAGTATCAGACTACTACATAAATTCATGGTCAGGATTTGAAAGAAAACCAGCAGGGTCAAGGTGGCAGGCACAGCGAGGCAATCTCAAATACTTGAAAAGGTTTGGGGTGATTGTTTATGGTAAAACACCAGTACCAGTGGCGCAAGTGAATAAGTGGCTGGTTCTGTGGTGGTTGTGCAGAATGTGGGTGTTGAATGAAAAGTGTGAATCTCACTGAAGTGCTGTGGTGAGTAGGAACACCTGCTTTGGTTGTTGCACCATCCCTGCCTTAGTGGACTTCCATTGCTGAGCAGAGATTTGAACCCTAGCCTCCCGAGTCTTAATCCAATCACTAAACCACACAGCTCTCATATCCTAGTAGCCAATGAGCGGTGGAAATCAAGAGGCTTCAATCAAAGCTTGATTCTAGACTATACTTCCAGTCAAATCTTCCAATAAATAATAAATAAAGCTGGAGGCCAAAGGAATATAGCTGGAAGTGGTCAGTTGGCTCTTTATAGAGCCAACTGACCACTTCCAGGAGACCATCAGGACTCCTTGGGACTCCTGATGGTCTTGAATTATAACTTCCAGAAGCTCTAAGAAGTCCAATTAAAACTTCACTACTAAGACTTTATTTATTTTATTAACAAAGACTTCTAGATGTACAGCAAACCCACATTTTAATATGTCAATATTGTTAACTTAACAAGTTAAATGTTTTCAGTTTTAAACATTAATAGCTGAGTCAATTTCTGAATTTCTAACATTTAACTAGTTAATTTCCAGATTCAACATTCCGAGCTCTATATCACACTACCTGGGTTTGACCTATTGTTGAAAAACCATCAGATTCAAAATATGGGCAAAAAAGTATTTACAGAATTATTTTATTACTGCTGCCTTTATTTCTAAGTACAGCTGCTAACTATAGTTCATAATTTTACACTCACACACACACACACACACACCCTATGCAATTGTCTCTGTACGTACCACACAGGATACAGTTGTAAAGGCCAAGCTGTTGCAGGAATGTTGCAGGAATACACTTGTAAAGGCCAGGCTGTTGAACAAATGGGCTTTCAGGAGTCATTAAAAGGAATGAGGTCATTCCAGCCATTAAGCACAGGAACAGAAAAAGGAGAAAAATCAAGATTAATAGAAATAGGCTGGTCAGAGGAGAAAGGGTGACTGCTGTGTACAGGCTGCACAGATAAGCATAACACTGTTCTGTCCCACACAGACATTACTGATGTTGCTGCAGGGGTAGGTGAAGTGCCCCTAGCCATTTTTATGGGCACCTCACCCTCTGCTGCTGATGAAATTGCTGCCATGTGGTCAATATTTGATGGTGCAGGTGTGAGACAGAAGGCGAGAGGGATACCCCACTCGCTGGAGAGCCGTCCCTCCTCCACAACAAGGATAAGGAGGCAAGACCCCAGCCAGCACCAGAGCCTACGGAGAAAGCTCAGCAAGGGACAGAAATAGAGGAACTGAGTGAAGAGATACAGAAACTAACGATGGAGGAGGTTCAGGAGGAAAAGGTGGGAAAGGAGAGGAAAAAGAGGGTGGAGTTTGAGGCAGGAATTGGGGAGGTAAAAAGGAAGGAGGGGCAGTTGCCGCCAGGCTGGGAATGGGTGTGGATGGAGGATCCCTGGACAGGATTATGGGAGAGACTAAGAGTGCCTAAGGAGGAGGCCGATTATAGAAGGAGAAGAGAGATTCCACCCAGACCCTCTTATTGGGGAGAAGCCGAGGCGAGAGAGTGGAGGAGGAAACTGAGAGAGGAGAAAGAGAGAGTTGAGAGGGAAAGGAGAGAAAGACCGGAATGGAGAATAAGGGAGATGAGGAGGAAGAGTTACAGGGAGGACCCTGGGAGAATTGAGACCCCGAGAGACGAACCCTGTGGAATGGCGATTGGAATGACGAGACCGTGCCCTTGTTGGAAGGTTTGACGGAGCAGACCATAAGAGACTGGGTCCCTTCAGATTTGCCGGGACCATGGAACACTAGTTGTGGAAACCCGTTCCTGTTCGAAGATTGGAAACCCCTTCGGGACCCGTTGGCAGAAGGAGAAAAGCCTTAAGATCATGTTATGGACACTTGTTTATTGTTAAATGCACCAATAAATATTTCACCTGTTTTGAAGCAACAAAATTCTACTGATTTCTTTGAGCTGAACATGGAGCCAACAGCAGGAACACAAATAAATACAATTTAACTCAGATACAGTGTGCAGGGAGAGCCTGTCTTTGTTTTCAAGCAGAGTAATTGCCACTGTGAAGCTCCCAGAAGCCTCTTGGAAGCACAGTTTAGCTTGGAGATAAGTCCCATGCTCCCTGCATGCCTTGTTTTACAGAGAATGTGCAGCTTGCTTTGGCCGCAATGGCAGGGCTAACAGATACTCTTTCAGTGAGCTGAGGAGTGGAGAGCAATGTGACTCTAACCTGGAAAGTTAGTTACCTTGGTGCTACAGCTTTGCAAAAGGTTAACAGATATGGAATAGCATTCCTATGTAAGATACAGTCAGAACATTCTTACCAGCAGCACAGGGAGAACCTGTGGTTCTTGCATTGTTATAAACCACCAATAAAAACATTGGCTAGGCCTTGCAGAAATTAGAATCTAACAGTATTTGGAAAGCCACAGGTTATCCAGACTGCTCTCACAGAAACAGAGAGAATCATTTGGCTTGTGGTGAGAAAGGGAAATCAAAAAGACCACAAACCGTTCAGCTTTTCTGATTGTTATTTGGATAGAAGCCTTTAGCATTATGTAATTCCCCTTATAAAAGCAGTGTCTTAGAAATGTGTGTCCTAGTCCAACCATGTCTCGCAAGTTCTTCTAATTAATATTCCTCCTTTGTTTTTTTCTGAAAGAGTATGCATAATGCAATTTACTGGAGTAAGTAAGTTACTGAATTAGATACTATAATTATCAGAGGTGTGATTACCTATGATTGGGCAATCATTGGGAGGATGCTTGATGTAAAGAATGTACATTGTGTTAGGGACTCAGGAAATCCTGTGACACAACCAAGTTTTTGCCACTTAGTCACTGTATCTAGATTTAATATATATCAACATACCTGACCTTCAACCTGTTTCTTTGTAGAAGGAACAGAGTACGAACGAGTTGCCTTTTTCAGCTACAATTCCCAGAATCTCTTGGAGTTATGGTCCATATAGAATCTCTTGGAGTTATGGTCCATATATATATATCTGACCAGGAAGACTTCAGTCCTTCTCTCGTTTAAGTTGGTAACATTATGGTTGGTTTCTCAAATGTATGCACCATCATAGACCATGATAGCAACTAATACCTATAACATCGCTTAGCAGCACAACCTAAATTAAAATCAGACTTACTTCTGCTTATACAGATTTGCTAACCCTAACTCTAACTGTATGTTACATTTGAGAAACTGTGAGCCTCTATGTATTCTTACAATTCCCATAATTTTTGCTTACTGGCCATGCTATCTGGAGTCAATGGGACCTGGAGTGTGGCAATATCTGAAGGACATAGCTTCTCAGCCCTTGCACATGTGGAAAACATTACAAAATATATTGTTCCATAGGAAGGTTGCTCAAAAATTAGTGGAACTTGAACAAATCCTGAGCCTCATGAAGTTGTAAATAAGTTTTACATTTTATGTGCCAATTAGTAAGCTAACATGTACCAGATTTGACACTTGCACAAGGATGAAAATGTCATCTCCACAAGTGATAGAAACCTGGGACTGGCAAACACCTCTGGCTATAACCCCATGACCCTACCACTGAGGATTCTTTTGTTAATTCTGTCAACCTCTATTACAGTTCGGGTAGGTTCCCAAGTCATAGTAAGTGTGCTATCACTCTGTTAGAGTCAGAGGTAAGCAACGGGATCCAGGGCTGACAAAATCAAATTCCTTCAGCACTTTTAAATACAGATATTTACGTTGTGACTATTTATATCTATATATTTCACAAGCAATTTGAACTGTAAGGCAAAAAGACCGTAGTATATTAAAATGACAGACACTTATTAAAACAAATAATATATCTTTCAATTTAATTTACTGTGTGAATGATCAACTAAAATTCTCAGATGCATTAAGCCATCTCAGAAATTACCATCATTCTAGCACATGAATACTGAGAAAGATATAGTATTCCTAAGAGTCTAATGTGACAAGGCTGCTGCAAAGGTTATTAACATTCCTAGGAATGTTAGCATTGCACATTGTTTGTCATCTGAACTAGGTCACATAATACTTATGCTGGAAAGACAGCAGAAGATTTAGTCTAAAATTAAGCATTATTTCCCAAAGCATTAAAAAAGTGTATACTTTTTTCAAGACAGTGCATTTAGGTTGCAATCATATGTCATCTTCCCTAGGAGTAAGCCATACTGAACAAACGACAACTTTATTTTGAATAAATGTGTAGAGAATTGTGCTGTTAATTTAACATTTCACATCAGTTGTAGGAATCTGAAGCATCACAGACTTGGACACATATGTAAAAATAGTTGCATGGATGTGGACTCTGTCACACCACAAGAAGTTAAAGACAAGCCCATACGTCAGTGGTTCCTTGAGTAATCCGGGTGTTCTTGGACTGCAATTCCCAGAAACCCTGGCTAGCACACCCAGTGGTGAAGGCTTCTGGGAATTGCAGTCCAAGAATACCTGAGCTATTCAAGGCTGGGAACCACTGCCATACACAATAAAGGAATGTAACACAAAAGTGTTATAGATCCAGAGATGGAATAGAATGGAGAAACAGACCTTTATGGCTGACACCACAACAACCTATTAAGAGGCTGTGAGGGTAACTGAGTACAGCGGAGCTGGGAAGCCGATGTGCTCAAGTTGCTGCTGAAATCCAGTTCCCATCAGTCCTAGACATTCTGACAAGTGCAGAGACATGATGGAAGCAGTGGTTAATCACCATATAGAAAGCCAAAGGTTCTCTAGTTACGAGGTATAAGTTCCCTCTTTAAAGGAAAAAAAATGATATTACCACAGCGACAGAACCAACATATAGGGTCAATATTATTGGTTTTTGGGTTCAATCTGGTACTGGTGTTCTAGAAGAACTAATACTGACTTGTATGTTTGCTTTAAAAATATATGGTAATATGAGTGGCAATATCTAAGGGACATAGCCATTAATTAATTAATTATAGTGAATAAAGAAAAGCTGGATTTCACACTGACACAAGTCAGGTTACTACAAGCAAATCTTTTTAGATTATTTAGATATCTTTAACAAGAGATTTTTAAATGAGTTGTCTATAAGCAACATCGAATGAAAGCTAAATTAGATGATACAGTTAACAAGTTATTAGATTGAGAGCTCTCGTAAAAGGTAACAGACTTTTTAGTGTTAATTTTAACACTAACTTGCTTCAGTCTGCCACTTGACTGCTTGTTTTGCAATTGGGCATTTGCAATTGCCATTGAGAGGTAAGTGTCCATTTGCTTGCATGTCCGGTTTCTTAGGCATTTGCATGCTTGGAGGGAATATATTGTAAGAGGAAATATGCGTTGTACTTAGTGTGTGATTTGATCCAAAGTCTATCCACATGTTGCTGTTTGAAATAATATCTCAGTAGTAACTACAAGCACGCTTCTTATGTATGACAGATAAGCAATACCTACTATCAAGAAAATAGCAAACTCTAGAGAGCAATTATTTAACCACTGACGCACATCAGCAGATATGTGTCACATGCATCAAGGTACATGGCCTAGCTTCCAGAACCTCCAACTGGTTGGTCACTGGCACTGCTGGTTGGGGAATTCTGGGAGGTATACTCTAAAAAGGTATCTTTTTCCAGTTTTAACGTGGTATTGAATGAACCCTGCTGTTGTGAATTCATTGGCTCCTTCTATATATGAGTGGCATTGCCTTAATTGGTTGCTCCTGGTGGTTCCAGCAATGCTGCGGGCACATCTGTTGTTTTTGCATCATTTGTTATATTTTCTCTGCTACCACCAGGCCTGTGCCTATGCAGGATATGGAGGCTGTTATGCTGGCAGTAGCTTAACACCCCACCCCACCCCAGTTTAACTACAGTACAGAATTGCTGGGCCTGACTCTGATTCTGTCACTTTCTCTGCCCTGCTGTACTGCTAGAATATTCTGAGTGATACTAGTAATCCTATACCATGAGTCAGGGATAAGCAACATGGGACCAACATAGTGTATGGTTAGAGTTGGATTAGACCTCAGAAGGGCTGAGTTCAAATCACCATATGATCATGAAGTTTAGTGGGTAGCCTTCAGCCGGATTTGTTCTCTTTGAGCCTGACACACCTCACGGAGTTGTTGTGAGAATCCAGTGGGGAGGGAGAGGGCCATGTATGCTGCCTTGTGCTCACTGGAGGACAGGCAAGATACAAATGCAGCAAATAAGTAAATGATAAATAATATCTGGCCACTGGCTATGCTAGCTGGGGCTTATGGAAGTCGTAGTCAAAGACACTGAGAGGAATTAGGTTGTCTACTACTGTCATCAAGAAAACTCCTATGATAATAATTGTTACATGGCAAAGTTTAACACTTATAAAAACATTTTATAACATATAAATGGAACTCTCTTAGGTACTGGTTACCTCAGGTTCCCTTTCTGAGACAAAGGAAAACCAATTTTGTATTTTTCTCTGTAGGAGCATTGTTGTTGTGAGAAAAAAAATGCCACTGTTTTTTGGTGCCAATTACTTCTAATTCCATTGTTTCCAAAGACAGTTTAATTATTTGACATTAGTGAAAAGCAAGCTGTCCTCCTATATAATACAAATTTATCCTTCATTAGTTTTAAACTACTACCACATGCTGTATTTTTCCGTTTCTCATACCCTATTGGCCTTGGCAACCAGTTTGAATCAGATGAAGTTTTTGTCCTCATATTCATTGCTTATGCTAGTCACTCAACATCCTGATAGGTTTCTATCCCCAAATAAAGTTTCAAATGAGTATTTTATTCCAAGGAGATAAGACAACAAATGCTGAGCACTTTAGAATGAGAAAAATATTTAAACAATTTAAAAAATATTCTGTATACCAATCCTCGGGGAAATGAAAAACAACTTTGAAAATAATTATAAATGTCTTTTTGGAAAGCAAATAAAGTTAGAATAGTGAGGCTGCAATCCTATCCCTGCTTATCTAGGGGGGAAAACTCTCACTGTACTCTATTTTGGGTGGACAGGTAAAGCAGGGGGTGGGCAAAGTGTGGGCTAAGGGTTGCATGGGTTATTTTATGAATTGTTTTAATTAATCAAATACATTCATAGTAGTAGGCAAGGTGCCTGGGTAGAAATGGAAAGCAAAACTCACATACTTTTCCCTACAAAAGGACACCTTCCCTCCAGTCATTCAATTTATAGACATACCAATTTATCTGCCACAGCAGAAACCATTTTGGATAGTCGTTTAGAGAGAGATGAGTGAGACCAACACAAAGCAGAATTAGTTGCTACTAGTGGTGTCCTTATCTTCTTTACCAATCTCCATCAGAGGAATTATAAACAAATAAACCCTGTTCTAGACGTGGGTGTGTTTGGGTTCTTTGAAAATACCGGACAGTTCCGAGTTTCTCGCGGGAAAATAAGGCATCCACTCGTTCAAACCATTAACAGATTTATTATACTTGGGTTCAGGGGTATCAATAACAACTTCTGTAGGATAAACATAATTCAATTCTTGTAACTGTCCTCCAAATTCTATGTGTTCTCCATAATGGGTGCTATTTTTTAATACTGGTGAGCCGGACCAAAACGCTCCTTGTCGGTGGGATTTCTCAGGGGGGCACTCCGTACCGCGCAGATCGTGCCACAACATGGGTGTCTCGCCCAATCCCCCTCGGGTGGTGGTTTGTTGTGAGTAGGGTTGGGATGCACCACCTTCTTCCAGCGACCCCATCCTCTCGGAAAGACGACAACCGTCCATTCCGATGTCTCGGCAACCATCACCTCTTCTCCTTCTGGTCGTGGGTCAGGTAACAGTCCTCCCACTTTAAGATTAGGGAAGTCCTTTAACAAATCACTCACATTCTCTCGGCTTTTGTCTTCCTTCCTCCTTATCCCTGTCGGAATCCAAAAAACCTGCTCTCCTGTCGATCCTTTTATCTCCTCCTCCCATACATTGATCTCTAGCTCCTCCTCTTTTCCTTTCCCCTCTTCCACTAGGCAGATTTCAGTTTTAACCCCCTCGTCTTTCATTCTCTGTTCCTTCAATTCTTTCTCCCCTTCTTTCTCTATCATGATACTTTGGCACTCTGGAGGAGACAGCACACTCTTTTTCTCCAACTCTCCTTCACAGTGGGCTGCATGTTAAATGGTTTATAGTCATTGACTGTAAGAGCCATCAGTGGGCTAACTGATAATAGCTCTTGCCAGCTGTTATTTTAGCTGCTGAGGTGTTTCTGCACATTCCAGCTGGCCAGAAGTTTAATAAAAATTAAAGAAACAACCTTTGACACTTGATGTTTTGAGGCATACAGATGCAATGAAAATCACGCACACCCACAAATATACACATTCTTATACAGGCCTTCACTTGTACACTTCTATTTTGAAATCACTGGAACATGAATCAAAACATGATGGGGATTTAAGCATTACTTAAGGAGGGCTAAAATGTGTGAATTTATCCTGCATGAAGATATTGACATATCATGAAGATATTGACATATTGACATAACAATTTATACAAGAGTAAATTATTTGTAAACTTTCTGGAGTCTCCTCTAGTTGCATTATCTCAATAAATACACAGTTCTTCCCAACAGTTTGTTGGGACGTTAAACAAACATATGAGTGAATTATACCTCAAGGACAAGCTCTGTAAACAGAGATTTGAGGTTGAGCTTACTCATAAATTCTGAACTTTCACCTTGATCTGAATTACATCCATCTGGAAGTCCCATTGATTTCAGCGTGGTTCACTTCTAAGTAACTATACGTCTACAATTCTAAGTAACTATATATAGCACTTCTACAATTGCTTTTTATGCAGTTATGTTCTCCCTATTTCTCTGGGAAATGAGATCTTTGAGGGGGCAGAGCTGATCTAAGTGTGGTAACTGATGACCTCTGAAAGGACTAACCACTGAAATCTTACTGCATTTTGCTGGAAGCTTACAAATATACACCTTGTGCCTTGATGTAGCCAAAACATAGTTTTGTGTACCTTTCCAAAACTAGCTCTCTCAAAACTGGGGTTTCTGTTCTCCTTGACACACAGATCATAGTTAACTCCTTTCCTTAGTGGGAGCAGAGAAAAAGAGAAGTAGTATTTTCCAAAATGTCCCTCACCTTTCACAAATACTT
Source organism: Intellagama lesueurii (assembly GCA_037013535.1). Taxonomy (NCBI): domain Eukaryota; kingdom Metazoa; phylum Chordata; class Lepidosauria; order Squamata; family Agamidae; genus Intellagama; species Intellagama lesueurii. The sequence continues at coordinate 107,726,379 of JBAJHW010000003.1, forward strand.
AATGTATCATTTCTTCATCACATTTATAGTCCACCTTTTCTTCATCTTAACTCAAGGCAGCTTACGTGGGTCTCCCCTTCTGCACTGTGAAGTAGGTCAAGCTAAGGGAGAATAACTGGCCCAAGATTATCCAGTGAATTTCAGGGCTTAATGGGGATTACAATCTGGATCTCCTCGATCTCAGTCCAACAGTATTTACTACACCACTTACAGTTTTTTGCTATTTCCTAGTTATTCTGGGCAATTTTGCTGCCTGAGGTGTAGCAGCAAATGGCACCCCTGTGCCACCTAATTCAAGGCGAGCAGAACCCCAAGACAACCACATTATTTTGGCATGAGGCACAAAAACCTGCAAGGAACTCTCCGCGTCACTGGCAGCAAACATGTAATAAAGATAAATTAAATAATTATTCATTTCCTGCTCTTTCACTGCATCCAAGGTAAGTAGTTACCTCATTCTACCTGATAGCAATTAACCTGTAATTTCCCTAACAAGAGAATTAGCTAGTAGCTTAATCGCTGACTCTTCAGGTTGAGAACCACTGACTGTGTTTGGCCCACCTTTGGACTTCATTCCTCAGATGTCCCAGCCAGTGTTGCTTTCTCTAAGTTGGCATTGAAAACTGCCCAGTTGAGACTCAACTGTTCTGACCCCATGAATCCTTTCTGTTCCATCCCTCAAACTTACTACCACACTTTGGATATTTGATGTTTTGATGTAGTAAAAAAAGAGTAGTTGCTGTACTAGTTTAACAAAAGGAGCACAAACAGAGTTGGTTGCTGTCTCTCTGCCCCCTCAAGTTTGATTACATTTTTCAAGTGAGCTCTGAATCTCTATTGGTGTCTGAGATGGACACCCACCCTTGCTAGATACAGTGCCTTGTTTCTGGCTGAACAGCAGGAACATCCATGAGTATTAATGAAATTCTAATTAGCAGAAAAAGAGTGAACAATCTTTATTTGAGACGGTAAGAAGAGACTTTGAGTTAATGGTATTAGTGGTTTGAGTTTATGGCATTAGCAGTTTAGGAGCCAAGAGGAGGTAAAGAATATGAACTAGTGGGCCAACTTTTAAAGTGACAATTCCTGTTTCTGACACATGGTGGCTTCGGAAAGGTCCTATCATTAACAGGTTAACCGCCCTATTCAGGTAAACCAAAGGACATTGTTTCATTTACTGGGTCAATCCATCTCATGTTAGATCTTCCTAATTTCCTACTGCTTCCCACTATTCCACTAGCACTAATGTCCTCTCCAGCAAGGCTTGGCTTCTTATGGTGTGTACAAAATACAATCATAGAAGCATAGAATAACAAAGTTGGAAGAGGCCAACAAGGCAGCGTCCAATCCCCTGGTCAATGCAGGAACACAAATCCAAGGATATCTGCCAGGTGATTGTCTAATGACCTCAGTTTAGTCATTTTAGCTTCTAGTGGCACTTGATTTAATTTTAAACACATCTATTTGTCTTTCTCGTGGGCCAAGGTATCTGTAGAGCATTCCTTTAACACTAAATTTTGAAGGAATAATTTTCCCCTCTAAGATTTCTTCATTGTCCAGCTTTCACATCCATACGTGGCATGGATGATTTTGTTCTCTAGCAACACATCCTCACACTTAGGAATCTTTTCTACTTCATAGCTGCCTTCTCGAGTCTGCATCTTCTTCTTGCCTGCAGTCTCTATTTTGATTGAGAGTTAAACCAAGATACATTTAATTTCTTCATTGTCATTGTTAAGGCTAGCTAATATTTGTGTAGTAATTATTTTTGCTTTCATGTTCAACTGTAATTATGCTTTTGCACTTTCTCCTTTACCCTTCAGTAGTTGGTTTGAATAATTCATTACAAGCCATCAAGTCAATTCTGAATTATCACAACCCTTTCCAGGGTTTACTAGGTATAAGGTAATCAGATGTGGTCTGCCATTCACTTCTTCTGAGCGTGGTCTGGGACCATGTAGTTGTCCAGCAGTCTGGCTATTCTTCTACAAGGCACAGTAGGGAATCAAACTCCCTGGCTCTGTAGATGTGTGACTGCTATTTTCTGCCAGTAATATGCCATTGCATGCTTATCTTAAATTATTGATACTTCTTCCAGAAATTTTCACTGCTTCTTCATCTGACTCGAAAATGCTGCAATTCTGGTCATGTTTAACTTATTTATTCATTTGCTTTTTTCATAAGCCTCACAAAGAACTGCTGTACATGTTTGCTTTGGATCACTGTCCTTTTGTCATTGTAACACTAAGCACCATGGGTTGGGCTAGATTAAGAAATTCAGGTCAGATTTCAGGTTTGTTTGATTGCAAAAGTCTAATGTTTGGCTTACAGATCTTGACTCTCAGGAAGCAGGGTTTGGTTTTGTATATGTATTGTATGTTGGCAAGAAACAAAGATGTTACCCTTACAAGAATTTCCCCAGACTGGTTCTTGAGTAGACAGTCTTTGTGTTGTTTGAGTCAAATATAATTGTCACTGTCTTCAGCTGCAAATCATAAACCACAGTGTACCAGAATTTGAACTGATCTGAAGTATTGTGCAAATACGTTGTTCACAATTCGGTTAAGGTTTCCTAATATTTTGGTAATTTGTTTGTCTAACCTCTGATCCTAATCTACATAGATTATAAGACCTTTCTTTACAACTGTTTGAGATGCACTTACTTGAAATGACATAAGCCTTTATATTTTCTGAATTCATTTTCGGATCTCTTGTTTCAGTGACTCATAAACATGAATGCAAGAAAGAGATGACTGCATTTTCTTTAATAAAAAGAACCCCACAATACAGTGGAAGAACTTGCTGTCAAAGAAATAAAAGTAAACAATCGTTCAACAAACTTTAGAGTTCAAAGAGGAATAAAAATTAAATTGGATAGGTATTTTAAATGAAATGAAGTAGCAAGACTTTGGCCACATAAAATCATGTGCAAATACAATATGGGATTTATTAAAATGATTATCCAGGTCATCCTAGAGCATAATTAAAACTCTGCAGATGTTAATAACTCTTGGTAGATGTAAAAGGGGAATCAAGAAAGATAGGTGTGGTTTATTTTTCTTATTGATCACTGAAACAACAATTTCTGCATGTAGCAAGGCACTGATGAACCCATTGAAGTCAAGTGTCCATGATTTATTTGTTGCCAGAGAGCACAGACTCACCTCCCTTTTGGGTTTCTACATAACTATCTTAGCTCAGATGTCTCCATCTTGTCTGGAAACCATAGTTTGGAATGTTTAGCACATGTCTGGCCCTGTTGGCTGGCAGCTACAGCTCAGCCTGTCTGGAGGGCATCATAGTGGTTTAGGTTAGTCTAGCAATCCGGGTGAAAAGACTTTCGCAGCATTTTTCTGGCATTCTCTATTGAGATGGACGGGCTGAAACCTCTTGGAAGTGCAAATGCATAATTTTCTATGTTGTTTAATAAGATAAAGGTACTGTGATGGTGCAGTTGTCAGTAGAGAGCCCCGTATTTATTTTTTCAAGTAGTATTGCAAGATGCACTGCAACACTCCCAAGCAGAGGTAAAGGTAAAGGTTCCCCTTGACAATTTGTCCAGTCGTGTCCAACTCTAGGGGGCGGTGCTCATCTCCGTTTCCAACCCATAGAGCTAGCGTTTGTCCGAAGACAATCTTCCGTGGTCACGTGGCCAGCGCGACTAGACACAGAACGCCGTTTACCTTCCCACCGCGGTGGTACCTATTTATCTACTCGCATTTTGCATGCTTTCGAACCACTAGGTTGGCGGGAGCTGGGACAAGCGACGGGGGCTCATTCCGTCGAGTGGATTCGATCTTACGACTGCAGGTCTTCTGAAGGGCTCTGGGCTCTAAAGGGAAGAGAGACAACATATCATTTGAGGATATTAAAAAAGTGATAAAACATTGTAAAGTATGTGCCCCCCACCCTGTTAATGAACTGCCTATCATTTTGTTCCCGTGGAAATTCCCATTCCAGAGCCATCCCACTTTTTTGTATTATTTGTTTTCTAAGACTACAATTCTACTTGAGCCATGGGCACAGTGAGACTTTGAGGAGAGCAGCCCTGCTGGCACAAACTCAGTCTGACTTCCTCTTTAGTGCTTGCACTTAGAATCTGTATTCATTTCTGGCCTAACTCTCTCAGGCTGATAGTAATCCAACTGCTGGCAAAGTACTGAACAAAGTACTGTTAGCACTTGAACTAAATTCTGCCCCCGCCCCAATTAATTAGTGTTCAAGAAGGATTTCTGCCTGGACATGGACGAGTAGCTTGCAGACATGCAAAAATGTATAGAGACGTATCCCAAGTGAGTGTGACAATATCTTCATCATCTGCAAAGAATCTGGAGGCAGAAATTCAGAGTGTTGCATTAATACAAGCCACGCTGAAGGGAAAATGTCTGTTATTAATTATACTTGTACCTTGCCCTTCCTCCAGGAGCAAGGAACAGTGACTTAGCCTTCCAATAAGACAGTTTAGGTTTATAGATGATATCTTGGGCAAGGCCATCTGTGGGGATTTGAGGGAGGATTTTAAACTGGTTTGGTAAATCGAAGACCAACTCTCTTAACTGCTACACAGCACTGTCCCACTAGAGATTGATTCTCAAGACTAAGGACTGGTATATATCATACCAGAAATCTATTTTGCTGTTGACTATCTAATTGCCAAGTCCTGAGTTTAAAATATATTTCTTCCTTTTGCATTTGTGGAGAAAACCACGTTTGGGCAGTGCATGCCAAAATTGCAATAACCTGATCAACATGAGTACCAACAGTCATAGGAACGTATTTATTTTGAATATATTCCTCAGTCTCGTTACAATTCATAAAACTATATCATCATTCTATTCACACTTTATGAGGTAATAATATTAAATTTTGCAAAAAGCAAAATTAGTGAAACTATGCAAATGTATGACTCAGCTGCACAAAATGTGACTGAATGATATCAGCTTTTGAAGAACAGGTTATGGATGCATTTGATTCAGAATCTGAGATGCCTTATACAAAGATGCAAGGAGACTTCTTTTGAAAGAAAATTTATTTCTGTAGCTTCTTTACTGGTGGAAGGGATGAATAAGGAAATAATACTGCACAGGGTGGGGAGAGCTTCTGAAGATTTAGTGGAACTGTCCATCACAAACTGGTACCATCTGGTCAAAAGGCAGTAGCAGGAAGCAAGCTTTGCCTACTGAATCTCCGTGATGTGGACTACCAACACTTTAGCTCAAAAGGAAGTCTCTGATAGTTTTCTACCATTATTACAACATCATGCCATTCAGGCCAGGATTTTGTATCTGTTTCAAACAATATCTGCACCTTAGACAAAGGATAAAGAAAAATTAGAAATGTCTTCTTAAATTCACCAGAGATTTTAGCACGTAGATTGGCTGGAAACTGTTGTGACAAACACGAAACAGTAATAACAACAGCCTGGGTCTCTGTATCACTGCCACTGTTCCAGCACCTTCACTAAATGGTTTGAGGAATAATATTTGGATTAGCTAAATATGTAGGGATTATGTATGTATGTGTGGTAAATTTGGTCTGTAGGCTGCACAGTTGGAGGCTGAGGTACCTCTAACCTCAACACATACAATTGCCTTAAAGGAACTGTCAAGCTTTTAATCCTGCAAATTACCCTGTCAATCCTATTGTTTCACAAAGAGATTTATTTGGGGGTGGAGTTTCCATTTCTATTAGAGGGTAAACAACCACCTTGAAAGAATGCTTCCAGCGTTCTTGACTCTATCTGCCCAAGATTTTAATCAAGAATTAACTGAAAAATACCAAACTGGAGAAAGTATACTTGGAAAATCAAGAAAATTAATATTGATTTATAATGAGAGTTTTAATGCCTGTTTTACACAAGGATTTTTTTAAACTCAACTGTATAGTAAAACCAACAAGAGCTGACCCTGACTCAGCTGAATCTTTTTAAAAAAATGCCAAACATGTATTGCAAACCTGTGTTAATACCTTTAAATTAACATCTCCATTATTTCTCTGGTAGGTTGCGAGTCAATTGTACTGACTACTGCTAAGTGAAGCATAATATATGACAGCCAATACATGTTCTATTTCCTTAATAAGAAACAGGATTTAGACTACGAATGTGAAGGAAAAATCTGCTTTCTGGCAGGGATTCAGGCTTAGTCAGCTGTTCTGCCATTAAACACTTTCCTAGAGATAAATGTAAGCTACTGAAACTGCCAGATTTCAACAGCTGAATACCATCCTGACTTGCTCCATCTTGTTTTCTCTTCAACTCAGGGTGGCTGAAACATCAACAGTGAAGATGGGCAGAAATAAAGAAAAGAGATGAGCATTGGTTACTCTTAGAATCAACTTCATCTGCTCAGTTTAGCTTTCCCCGCATTAAATACTTGTCTAAGCTAATTTGTGCTGTCTGGAAGCATTTAGTAAACATACAACGAACATGCAGTTTCACCCGTAGTTGCTTTCTGAGCTTCGTTGCTTCAGAATCTGTCCTAATACCAAATTGTCTGGAAGAGCCCAGTATCTGCCATGAACACTTGCAAAACATTCTGGGCCATTTTATAGTATGTATAGCCAATTGACAGGCCTATTGAGTCTCACAGTTGCCTCCCCCCCCCCCCCACTAGTTACATTAAATTTCCTCCGTTGAACTCAAGGTGGTGTGTGTGTGGCTCTCCTCCCTAAGTAGGTGGGCCAAGAGAAAGTGCCTGGCTCAAGGTCACCCACAGTAGCACAGTGGGAACTAACACCTGGATTTCCCAAGCTCTTATTCAGTATTCTAACCACTGCACTGCACTAAATCTGGTATGTTCAATGCGATCAATGAAGTGAAATAGGAGAAGGCTAGAGCGCATATGGAGGCGGAACTGGACGGAAAATAATCAAATAGCTGTTGGGATCGCGACTAACCTTTACCAATCTAAGGTGAAGGCTGCTAGTCGATCTTACTTCGCTGTCCGGATAAGCGAAGCCTCCAACCAGCAGGCAGAACTTTTACGTATAGTCCGCGATCTATCCGGAGTTGGTCATAGTGACCGGCCTCCCACTAGCATCTCACCTGACCAATTTGCAGCTTTTTTAAAATCAAAAGTGGAGGCCATCCGCCAGGATCTTACCCTTTATTTGAAAACAGTGGATCGAGCAGAGATGTCCAGCGCTCCATCTTGCCCGATGAGACTTAACCACTTTCAGCCTGTGACGTCAGACATGGTGGACAGACTGCTTGACCGCTGTCGTGCCACCACCTCCTCCCTTGACCCTTGCCCGGCCTGGCTAATCACAGCAGCCAGGCCTATAACATCTGAATGGGCTACGGCAATTAATGGGTGTCTCCAACCTTGCCCTCAAGGAGACACTCATTAGGCCCATTAGGAAGAAACCGAGCTTGGCGGCGGACGATATTGGTAATTATAGGCCCATCGCCAATGTTTCTTTCCTTAGCAAGGTAGTCAAGAGGGTGGTAGCCGATCAGTTGAAGGCTCTTCTGGATGAAACCAATGCCCTGGATCCATTCCAGTCAGGCTTCAGGCCGCACCATGGCACGGAAACAGCATTGGTCGCCCTGTTTGATGACCTATTGAGGGAGGCCGACAGGGGCAAAATGTCTCTGCTGGTCCTCCTTGATATCTCAGCCGCCTTTGATACTGTCGACCATGGTATTCTCCTCGGGAGGCTCTCCGAGTTGGGAATTGGTGGCCTAGCTTTTGCCTGGCTCCGTTCCTTCTTGGAAGACCGTCTCCAGAGAGTGCAGATTGGAGAGTTTCTTTGCCCCGTGGAGCCTCAATTGTGGGGTTCCGCAGGGCTCGATTATCTCTCCAATGCTATTTAACATCTATATGAGGCCGCTGGGAGGGGTCATCAGGGGATGTGGGGCTTCGTGTCATCTGTACGCTGATGATACTCAGCTCTACCTCTCCTTTTTTCCAACAACAGTGGATGCTGTTTCGTCCCTTGAGCGCTGCCTGGAGGCTGTTCAGCAATGGATGCAGGAGAATGGACTGAGGCTGAATCCGGGCAAGACAAGGTCCTTCGGGTGGGTGTCCCCAGACATCAGTGGTCTGGGAAACTCCCTCTCTTTTGGGGGGGTGACTCTTACCACCAAGGGTGAGGTTCGCAGTTTGGGTGTACACCTGGACCCAGCGCTCACCATGGAGACCCAGGTGCCGTCAGTGGTCCGTTCTGCACATTTCCACCTTCAGCGGATTGCCCAGCTGCGTCCCTATCTTGATGTGGGGGTGCTCACCACTTTGGTCCATGCGCTCGTAGTCTCGAGATTAGACTACTGTAATGCGCTCTACGTGGGGCTACCTTTGAGACTGACGCGGAAAATTCAGATGGTGCAGAATGCGGCGGCCAGACTTCTTACTGGAGTGAAAAGGTATCACCATATTTCCCCCACTCTGGCCACCCTGCATTGGCTGCCCATTTGTTTCTGCGTTGATTTCAAAGTTCTAACAATGACATATAAAGCCCTAAACGGTTTAGGACCTCGATATCTGGCAGAGTGCCTTCTCCCACCCAGTTCTACCAGAGTCACTCGTTCCAGTCAGGCCGGGTGGCTGAGGGGCCTAACGCTGAGCGAGGTCCGGAAGGAAAGAATGAGGAACCAGGCCTTCTCGGCAGTGGCCCCTCACCTTTGGAACAACTTATTATTTATTTATTTATTTACAAGATTTTTTAGCCGCGCCATTACCAGTGGTCTCTGAGCAGCGGATTTCTAACTTGCCAGTAGAAATCCGCCTGGCTCCTTCTCCAGGTTTTTTCACGAACAAACTTAAAACCTGGCTATTTGGGCAGGCTTTCCCTCCTGCCATATCTTAATTTCTTATACTTTTGCCATCTTGGATTTATAATATATATATGCTTATTGGTTTTATTGTTTTTAAATTTGTAAACCGCCCAGAGTAGACCTTTGGTCTAGATGGGCGGGATAGAAATCTAATAAATAAATAAATAAATTCATGTGTACACTAGAGTACACATGTACACATATATACATACATACATACATACACACACACACACATATATATGTAAATATATATATTAAATATATATATATTTAAATATATATAAATATATATATTTAAATGTAGGAAATTCAACTTTCCTGTCAGCCTGTTCCTGTGCAAATTGTACTCAGAGATCAATCCCACTGAGTTCAATGAAACACAATCCCAAGGACTGTATGTGGGGAGCATCCTACCTCTTTAACAGTTGGATGCTGCTGTTATGCTCACAGAACCTCTAATTAATGAAAATCGAGTGGGTGGCCTAGACTCTGCCTTATCAAGACGAAGCCCAAGAAATCTAGATCTATTCCACCTAGGATTGCAAACTTCTTATTCCAAAAATACACCCCTGCATGTGAAAAAGGAATTAGCCAGGGTTGGCCCAAGATATCCTGCTATACAGATCCATAAGCAAGAGGCAACAATCATGTCTTGACAAATCTGCATACAGAAGCTAATTGGCCACAAGTACAGAAGGTCTGTAGTTCCATGACTGAGCATATGTTTTGGATGCAGTGGGTCCCATGTTCAATGGTTGGTATCTCCTAGTAACGATAGAAAAGAATTTTGCCTGAAACACTGGAGTACCTCAGCCAGTCAGTGTTGACACTGCTGGGCTGGATGGACTCCGTACAAGGCAACTCCCTATATTCCTAAGGATAGTTAACAGTGCAATCCTTTATATATTTATTGAGAAACAAGTTCCTCTAAAGCTAAGGGAGCTTATTCTCAAGCAAGTGTGTCTAGGATTATTATAACCAAAATAACAACCAACCATGTGTGTGTAGATCAACTACCCAAGTATTTTCTACAGAACTGGCAACATGACAGAGACGGATTTTATGCAGTCATTCCATGCCCACATGATTTAAACATTTTCACAGAAGCTGCTTAAGAGTAACAGCTCCCACACAGTGTCTGGGAACCGGACAAAATGTGATTTTACTGGTTGGACTAGTAACCTACGGGGTGATTGGTATCCTTAAATGAAATCCATCCTGAACCACCTAAGGACAGAATTTACATTGATTTGTGTACACAAAGCAGGCTTTGAGCTATTGCAAAATGGCATTAATTACGAGACAGGGAGAAGAAGCAATGGAGATACCTGATATGATATCTGCACTCCTAATGCTAATGAAGAAAAACATGGTTGAGGTGCAAAAAATGCACTAATGTGCAAATAAGAATGTTGTTCTGGATGTGTATGGCTTGCTCTGAGCACCATTAGTATATGGTCTCTCGAAGTTTGGCCATCCGCGCATGAGGACTGTGACCCCTGTGTTTAAAACATTTCTGCTTTTAGGGAAGGAAAAAAGGAGGGCTTTTGATTTGTTTTCAGCTCTCAGTTCTTACATAAAAAAGTTCTTACATCCTGGATTCCCATCCCTCAACTTTCTACAAGTAGCTTAATTTTGGGTGGTCTAACAAGAATATGCCAACAAATATGAAAAACAAACAATGGGCCACAGACTGGAAATGTTCAATATACTTACAATATACTTACATCTCCAAGAAAGGAAATGCCAAGGAGTGCAGTAACTATAGGATAATTGCTCTAATTTCCCATGCAAGCAAAGTGATGCTCAAGATGTTGCAACAAAGGCTTTTACTTTATATGGAGCGAGAAATGCCTGATGTTCATGCTGGATTCAAAAAAAAGAAGAGACACTTGAGATCATATAGCAAATATTTTATTTATTTATTTTATTAGACTTCTACCCCGCTCATCTAGACCAAAGGCATCTGCTGGCTACTGGAGTATAATCAAGAGTTTCAGAAGATGAGCAGTTTATGCTTTATAGACTATAGCAAAGCCCGTGACTGTGTGGATATAAGAAACTATGTGTTATTCTGAAAGAAATGGGTGTGCTTCAGCACTTGATTGTCCTAAAGAGAAACCTGTATTGTGGACAAGAAGCTACTGTTAGCACAGAATATGGAGAGACAGAATGGTTTCCTATCGGCTAAGATGTTAGTCAAGGGTGCATTTTATCCTCATACCTGTTTAATCCATACACAATATGTCATATGGAAAGCCACACTAGATACAGATGAAAGAGGAGTGAAAACTGGTGGAAGAAACATAAATAATTTAAGATATGCAGATGACACCATTTTACTAGCAGAAAGCAGCAATGGCTTGAAACGGCTTTTAGGGAAAGTGAAAGAAGAAAGTGCCAAAGCAGGATAGCAGCTGAGCATCAAGGCCACCAAAATCATGACTACAGAGGAAAAAAAAATACAACTTTGACATTCATAATGAAGAAATTGAAGTGGTTAGAGGTTTTGTATACCTTGGTTCAATCATAAATTCAAATACAGCCAAGAAATCAGAAGAAGACTAAGACTTGGAAGGGCAGCAATGAAGGAACTAGAAGAGACCAAGTTAAGGATGTGTCACTGGAGACAAAGATCAAGATAATCCACACTATCAGATTTCCAATCACCACCTACCTGTGTGAAAGTTGAACAGTAAAGAAAGTTGACAGGAAAAAAAACACCTGATTCATTTGAAATATGGTGCGCTGAAGGAACATATTTGTGCAGATACCCTGGACTTCCAGAAAAATAAACAAGTGGGCCTTAAAGCAAATCAAGCCTGAACTATTTATCTCTGGAGACAAAAAAACGTGAAAAATGAGGCTGTCTTACTTTGGACTCATCATAAGAAAAAATTGTCCGGATAAGACAATAATGCTGGGAAAGGCTGAAAGCATCAGGAAAGAGGAAAACCAAATATGAAATGGATTGACTCCCTAAAAGAACCACAGGCTTGAGTTTGCAGGATCTGAGCAGAACTGTTGAGGACAGGACATTTTGGAGATTGCTAATTGATAGGGTCATCATAAGTCAGAGGTGACTTGATGGGACATAACAACAACAAATTTTGGGTGTGTGTGTGCCTTTTTGCTTTTATTTTTATTAAACTGGAGCAGAAATCTTAACAGATCTGCTCCAAGAAGCTGATACAGGAGTAGCTTCTACTCTATTGAAAGTAGGTAAATACAAACTATTGTAAATGTAAGTATTTCCAAAATAACTCCTAATGCTACTTATCCTGTTTCCATTATGCAGGGACAGAATTTCGGTTGTAACTCAAACATAACATTTTTAGGGAACATGTGCCTTGTATACTGAGAGGGAGGGTGCCTCGTTGTGTTGCACAAGGAGAAAGGTATCTAGTTTATATTACTTTTAAACGGACCACAACCATTACGGATTAAATTCCAAAGCTCTCCTCCTTTCTAGAACATTAAAAAAAAAAGTGCATACTCTGGGGTTCTCAGACGATATATACCTTCATCGCTCATGGGAAAACGCACCCTTTTTTCATAAACAAAATTAATGTCATTAACTGTCAAAGGTTGAAAACGTACACATGGGTGGATTAGACTGGAATTCCAGTTGGGGAAAAAAAGGCAATCATGACTTAAACAACAATATAACTCAGTTATGAAAATTCGCCTCCCTGGGTGGAATGTGCGACACTTCTCCCTCTTGCCTGGCTCTGCTCTGAAAGCCAGGAGGAAAAAAAAGCCGGCAGGCGCTGCTCGCTGCCAAGGACATCCCCGCATCGCTGCCATCATCTGCTGGATGACCCGCCCGCAGCCGTACTAGAAAGAAAGAGGGCGAACGCCTGCCTGGAAGGCTAGGATGGAATTTCCGCTCTTCCCTGGCCACGCCCCAAGGAGCTCTAGGCAGAACCAATAAGGGGCAGGGACCCGTGTGGTAAGGCAAGAGCAGCCGCACAGGTAACGCAAGGTCCAATCGGGTGCGGCATAAGAATTGAGAGACGGCGGCAGCGGCGTACTTTACTTTTCTTACAGAGAGAACACGTACGGGGCGAGGGGGGGGAGGCAGCAGGGAGGAAGAAAAAAGAGAACGTCGGAGCCACGCCCCTCCGTCCTCCCTCGCGCCAATCGGCTTAGGAGATACGTCTCTCCCTCGCACTTTCTCCCGCCCCCTCCCGCGTGCCAGTGTTTGGGGCAGCGCTCGATCGCTGTGTAGCGCGGGAGGGGAGGGGTGGGGGTCACCTGACAGGAGTAGCAGCACGAGCCGGGCCGGCGCCAAGACTAGCTGCGACACTGGAGTGTGACTGACCGGCTGGTAGCTCTGCGTGTTGGAGGAGGAGGAGGAGGAGGAGGAGGAGGGAGGGGGATGGGACTCTAGAGCAGCTCTCAGTCTGCGCCTAGAGAGGCGGCGGCGGCAGGACTGGGCTGGTGTCCCAGAAGGCGTGTGTGTGTGTGTGTGTGTGGGGGGGACACTCACATCAGGAATTAGGTAATTGGGCTTGTGGAGAAAGAGGAGGACGACCGAGATGGCGACGACGACGACGGTGCCTTTCCAGTCGTCTCTGGTGCCCCCGGAGACTCGTAAGTTCACGCGGGCGCTGAGCAAGCCGGGCACGGCAGCCGAGTTGAGGCAGAGCGTCTCGGAGGTGGTGCGAGGCTCCGTTCTTGTGGTGAGTGACGGGAGGGGAAGGCGAGGCAAGCGGGAGGGAGGGGGGAGAGGAGGAGGAGGAGGAGGAGGGAAAAAGCGCCTGGGATGATGGATGGATGGATGGAGGTGCCTGCGTGGCGCAAGAAGCGCACCTGAGAAGATGGGATTCACGAGCAAACGTTCTCAGAGACACACTCCTTCTCCTTCTCCCTCTCCCTTTGCCTTCTCAGGTGGGAGGCGGAGGTGGGTAGAAGAGTGGCGGGGTGGTCTGCGCCTTCTCCCCTTTCCCATGCACGGGCTTGGGGAAGCAGCATTGAAGTTTGAGGGTTGGGATGGGTTTTGTGTGTGCGTGTGTTGCGGAAACTTGGGGTGCCTCGTCTTCCTCCTTTCCGCCGTCCCACTTGAGGTTATGCGGCCAGGCCCTAAGGGTGTCTACTCGGGAGTAAGCCCGTTGACGGGAATGGAATGTCCTTCCCCGTCCTCGCTGCTTCCGCCGGGAGAAAGTCTCTCCGCACTGAGTGAGGCTCACTCCCCACCCCCAGGTAAGCCTGCGAAGGATCGCTATGGCCGCGGGGTGGAAGGAAGCAAGGAGAGGTCCATGTGGTATATCCACTCTCCCGTTTCCTCTCACCCCCAGCATAAGTTTCTTTCCCTTTGCCTATCGTTCGTGTAGAAATGCCCAGGGCCTCGCCTGATCACCGGCTAAAGGAGCGTTTGGTTGGGTGGAGAAAAGGGGGCGCCTGCTTCCGGTTGGGCTTTCCCTCTTCTTTCACTTTCTTCCTCGCCTGCCTGTATGGAAACCTGTTTCCCGTTGCCCAGATCCTTGTGTTTCCCGTTCCTTTCGTCGGGATACTGACTGCACAGGAACGGGAAGGAGGAGGCGTCTTTCCATCTGCTAGCTGCTCCAGACCTGCTCTTTTTCCTTCTCTGTAAAAACTTCCGTCCATTCACATGGAATCCCGCCTTCGCTTCCTTCCCGCGACCTGCAGGAATGGATGAATGAATGACTGGAAAAGTTTGGTGGGGGAAATTTCATGTTGTATATGCAAAAATAACGTTAACAGCAATCCGAAAAACGTTCCTGTATGATCTTCAGATGGGTTTTGAAAAAAAAAGACAAAACATAAGACATAAGGTACTCTTAAATCAAATACTATCCAGAGTCATAGTGTGTTCTCTGTGTGTTCTGTTGCTGTAAAGGTTCCACGCATAGATGGTGCTTCAGCATAATTTTGGCCAGTCTACCTCTACACCATACCATAGTTCATTTTTCATGGTCCCCCTGGCCTTTTGTATAATTTTCAAGGGATGTGATAGAGAGGTGGAAGTAGGGAGTGTGCTTCTTCCAGCACAGCTGTATGCATCAAGATTTGAATCTACCCCTTAAAATGTGTATTTATGTAATAGTTCTAAAGTCTCTAAGTTTTTATATAACGTTGTTCATCCTGCCCCCAGCCATTTTGGAAGAGTAAAATGTATTCTTGTTATTGTGACGATAGCCTGCCTGCTGTACACTTTTTTGTGCCCTAATGTCCCTTTTAACTTGGGTGGGACAAAGATGGAACAGTCAGTAATTGTGTGTGTTGACAGTTTAATTGTTGTTCCATTCACCTGTTCAGACCTGAAATAGCAGTTGTAGTATAATTTAAATGTAAGGTTCATTGAAAGAATTGACAAAGAGACAGTTGTCTGGAGTCCTAGTCTAACACTATGCAAAAACCTGAACTGGTTTTTTAAGTTAACTGGGCAGTCTTTATTTTTGTCTTGAGTTCTTTCTTACCAGTGTATTTGTGTGCTGTCTTCTCATCTTAACTTGTGTTCACCACATAGGTTAGGGAATATTTTGCTCTGCATTAATAATCATCTTGGATATTAATGTTGGTGATTTAAGGTGATATTATTAGAGTATTTAATCAGTGGTTCTCAGCTTAGAATATTTTATGGTTCATCAATTACTTTGTCAAAGAACCTGAGTGTCTGTGATAGAAACAGGGTGGATTTGATTTAAAGCATGATTTAAATCAATTTGATTTTAAAAAAAACCCACATTGATTTTTACCTACTCTGGATAGAAACAAAAGCCCACTTTTCCCAAGAAAGACATTTTTCTGATTTCAGGTATATTGTTTTTATTTATCATTATTTACCACAAGTTGGATAGGCAGGGAACTAGGTGATTAAGAAAAATACTGAGTCTCCAGAGTTGCCATTAACATGCCAGAAGGTCACAGGTGAATAATCTCTGGCAGGTAGGTCAGTAGGGTATCTTTTTTTTGTCACAAGCAGAAAAAAACAATTATGCGCTATAGGCAAAACTTTAGTGTCTCAGAGATGACGTATTCACTATTAGGAAAGTGCAACTACTGTGTTGAACTTGAGTGTAGTTTTGAATTTTGGCTCTTGGTGTTGTGACTATGTCATTCTCAGTGATTATTTTTCTGTCTAGCTTTCAGGAATGGATGCTGTTTAAAGTGAAATAAATAAAAATGTTCAGCCTGAAGCCAAGGAGGGTTAAAGCCTGACATACTTCCATAGGAAGAGATTTCCATAACATGGCGGCTACCACTGAGAAGGGCCGGTTACTAGTAGTGGATTTTCAGGCTTCCCTTGGAGTGGCCATCCATAGCATTATAGCTTGGGAAGTACAGATGGGACGGGAGGTTGCTCTGTGGGAGAGGTGCTCTGACAAGTAGCAAGGTTGAAATTATGCAACTTGCATAATTTTAAACAATCTAGGATATATTTACTTTGAGGCATATTTCTCCTGTTTACAGGTAGGTATCAATCAAATAAAGGTTAAGTTAGGGTGTAGTGGATAGAGTAATGGACTAGGACTCTGGAGAACAGAGTTTGAATCCCTGCTCAGTGATGGAAAGTCACTGAGGGAGTGGAACTGGTAAAACCGCTCCTTAAATATTGCATTTACCTTGAAAGCCCTAGTAGGGTCGCTGTAAGTCGGTTCCAACTTGATAATGTGTAACAACAACAAACAAGTTATTGAAGATTCTGTTGAGCACTTGATAGGTATAATACATGTTGGATGCATGCTGATGTCTCATCATTCTGGGATCAGTTCTTCTGTTTATTGTTGTTCTGTGCCATCAAGTCAGAACTGACTTAAAGCGACCTTCACTGGCTTTCAAGATAAGTGAGATATTTAAGGAGTGGTTTTATCAGTTCCACTCTCCCACTGAGTTTCCATGGCTAAGCGGGGATTTTAACCCAGTTGTCGAGAGCCCTAGTCCATCGCTATCCACTACACCACACTGGCTATCCAGAGAATAAATTACGTAGGTCTCTGAAAATTGGATGTGAAAAAATGTCTCCATCTTCAAAAAATGGTCTAGAAGAGGATCTGTGCAATTACCAACCAATCATCTTAGCATACAGGAAAGGTTCTACAACCAATTGACCAGAATCCTGTTACTAATGTATGCTGGTGTAAGTCATGCAATGTAAATTGTAGTGACAAATTGCCACTAGTTAAGGAGTTGACACTTGAGTTGCCCAATCTATACCATTTGACTTATGACAGGGTACATAAATGATAAGATTAATGAACCTGTGAGCAATTAAAAAGAGTGCACAGTGATTACTAAGAATAGGCATAGGTTATCAAAATCAAGTTATGCCAGGCTAATTTTATCTATAGTTAGAAGCTTGATAGATTAGAGCAGGGGTCTCCAAACTACGGCCCACGGGCCACATTTGGCCCGCCTTGCCTTTTTATCCAGCCCGGGCATAGGAAGAGGAGGGAAAGGGGACTCAAGCAAACCCTCACCCCACTGTCTTTGCAAAGACAGCAGGTGTGGGGGATCGCTTGGGTCTCCCTTGCCTCCTTTGGCCCTTGAAAATATGTAAAATATACGATGGGGCCCTCACACTGAAAAGTTTGGAGACCCCTGGATTAGAGGAATGCTGTGAACATAGTGTATCTTAATATCAGACAAAGTTCCTTATGATATATTTATACACAGATTGATAAAATATAGGCTAACTGATGCTACTGTTAGCTGTCTTTGTGGGTGTTAATGGGTCATAGCCAAAGAGTGCTCACTTCTTTGTCCTGAAGAACAGTTACAAATTGAGTGTGACAGCGCTGCCCAAGGAGTCTGTTCACCACTTTATTTTCAGCTGCCCCTTACCCATGGCAGTAGACCGATCTATCTTTATCATTTAGAACAGCCACAAGATCGATGGGCATTTACCCTCGCCAGGTGCAATATAGTACCATCGAGCTTAGCGCAGGGCAGGTATATGGGTTTACCTACAGAACTGAGAGTCTGCCCGTGTGGTCAGGGTGAGGTTGAATCTTTGCAGCATATGTTATTTTATTGTATTCTGTACAAGGATATTCGCCTGTCTCATTTGAGCACTTTTCTCTCCTCCCATTCCGGATGGGATGATCTAAGGAAAATGCAACATCTTTTAAGTGGCAATATAAAGGAACTTACCTTGTCAACTGCTAGATACGTCTATGCCATTATGCAGAGACGTCGTAGCGTGCTCTCGCAGAATGTAGAGCCCTAAATATGCATTTGGCTGGTCCCTGCCACCTGTTAGCCGTTGAACATTTTAGATGTATTTTATTGTATTTTATTGTGTTTTAATTTATGCAGTATGCCAATAAAGGTTCCTGAACTGAACTGAACTAAGTGTGATAGCTTTCTGTCATAAGGCCCAGTGTTCTCCAATATCTTAATCAATGATGTGGATGAAAGAGTAGCGGGGGATACTCATCATATATGTGGGAGGGCTAGCTAATATTTTGGAAACAGAATCAGGATGATGAAATCTTTTGGTGGCTACATAGTGAAATTCAACCAGAGGAGGTCCAATAGGTGGCTTGGGCTGAAATCCTATTGCACAGCTCCTTGTGCACAACGAAGGTAATGACACCATCAGCAGCAAATCAGAGTAAAGTTGATTTTAGGGTGCATGTGACTTAGTCAAAGCGGTGAAGTTTGCACCTTGAAATCGGCAAAGAAAATGTTTAATCAGTGGGGATTTGCAAACAGAGCTATGCAACAGGATTTCAGCCTCAGAATGTTCTCAGTATAGAGGCTAAAATTCCAAACTTAGTCAAACAGGCAGATGAAAAATAGCAAAATTTTGATCTGTTACAGACTAATTTCTGAAAATATTAGAGACAATTTCAAAGATAAAAGTTATATTCAAAGGTAATTGAGTAAAGGTGGAACTACTCTTGTGGGGAAAATGCTGTGAAGTTGCACCTGGGAAGTTGGATTTTCTTGGGTTAATGTGCTTCAGCAAACTACATGAGTCAGCAGAGAGAGAGGAGGAAATCAGCCGTGTTTGCAGCTTGTTAACTATTGGAATCCCCTCTTTCCCACATTTGGTACCTGGATCTGCTTGTTTCCATCTTCCTGTTCTTATCTTTCTTTTCTTTTTCCTTTAAAGGTTTGCTATCATAGTGACAGTGAAAGGCTAAACAATGACATGTACACATTTTGAGCTCATTGGAGAAAGGATGAGATGAAACTGTTACATATTATGCAAAAGTAAAATACACCTCCAACCCTTACCTATCATTAATCTCTCATAATATGTGTCCAGTGGATGTCTCAGAGGTTTTGCTGAAAATGGAGAACTAACACCCCCAAGTTAAACCTACAATGAATTTGCTTTTGTTTTTTGCTGATTAATAGTCTGTTTACCAAACAGATAAATGAAAGGCTGCTTAGTATTAAACTAGAATTTCTTCTACAATAAATCTGTTGGTCTGCAATATAACACTAACACTTTTAGTCTACTTTTTAAAAACATTTAAATATTGTCTTTGAATGCGGGTTAGATATTCAGATCTAGGGCTACTATTGGAATCCTTATTTGCTGCTACTGTTTATCTCTCAAATTGCTATATAACTTTAATTTGGTCAATTGGCATGAGTGCCTCTTTAACAATACATAATTCCTGATGTTAGTTGCAGTGTTGTTAGTATTAACTCCCCAAAGGCTCTTTAAAGTAGTTTTTTTCCTACTTCTGTGAATTCTTGTCAATATGTTATTATCTTGTTTGGTTTGCTTATTTTATAACTCTGAAGAAATAGTGTTTAATGTTGTGTTCACCTTTTTTTTGCTGCTTAGAATTGTGTTAGAAACTGGAGTTCAGAGAGTGTAACTGGTTCACATTAGAAATGCAGGAGCAGGTGATACCTTTAATTGACTATTAAGAATATAAAAAACAAAAAAACAAATAACAAGCTTTTGATGATAAATTGTCTTCTTCAAGGCTGTCAAGTTCTTGTGGGCAGTTCCAAACTTATGTGCTGTTTTTAATGTCCCAAATTCACATGGCTGATGGTGTAGAGGCCAAATAAGCTGCTTAGATGGAAATAGCTGCAGCCGTGTGAATTTGGGACGTTAAAAACAGCACATAAGTTTGGAACTGCCTATAGGAACTTGAGGCACAGCCTTGAAGATGATTTATCATCTTGCTATTTGTTTTTTGTTTATGTTTGGTTTTTTGTTTGTTTGTTTTATATTCTTAGTGGTCAATTCACCTGTTCCTGCATTTTTATTTCTTCCATGACCTTTTCCTGATTGTTCACATTAGGTTATCCAAAACATTGTTTAAAATTATTTTTCACTTTTTAAGGAGTATAATATACTGTATAGTATACATTTACATTTTCTTTTATTGGAGTGTTCATTTGTGGAAACTGTAAAAGATACTAACATTGTCTAGCATTTTCAGCAGTATACACTAATAATGTTTCTAGTTGCTATGTAATTAAAATTGTACAAGAAGCTTAAGAATGTTTCAAAGTTTTGAATTTCTGGTAAAATTCTCTTTTGCTATGCAGCAGAGGTACAGAGATCCACAGAGGAGAATCACTACAAGTTCTCCAGAGTCCCACCCCTTTCTCATTAATTGTCACTTAGTCTCAATAACACACTCTGAGACATTGGTATTAGAAATAAAAAAATTCTTTACTTGCAGTTTAATTTACTTGCAGCTTTTAATTAGGGACTTGTGTATGGCACTTTCTTTACTGCACACATACTTAGCAACCAGCTAAACAGTTCAACAGAAAACAAACAAAATGCCACCAATTGAGGAAAGAGAAGAGAAAAGCACTCAGTAGAGAGGTGTAACTCTCCTTGAATTCAAAGGGTGAAAGGAACAGTTGGTTAGAGTTGTACAGATAGACAATCACCCCAGTCCAGAATAGTTCCTCCTAGTTTAACAAACCACAGGCAACAAATAAAACTCCAGCAGAGATTAGTACAGAGGTGTCAAATTCAATTTCATCTTGGGCCACATCGGCATTATGGTTGCCCTCAAAGGGCCGGTTGTATCTGTAAGACTATATAAATGTATCTACTCTTTATTATATTAAATATAATCCTCCTCATTCGATTATTACTGGTTTTAGTAATGACGTGAGTAATAACTAGCTCTGAAAGTAAAAGTCTATGATCAAAGTCTAGAAATAATGGCAAGCAGATAAGAATGGGAATCGGCAATAGCGAGGACTACATTTCCCATGGTGCTGTATGCTGCCCAAGCGGCTGCACTTTCTGACTCTTCGCTGCTTGGAATACTGGGATTAGAAGTCCTGCTGGGTGGATTCCCAGCATCCTTGCGGAGCATTGTGGGTGACCGAGTAAGCGCCTGCATATTGTATACTGCACAGTAGCAGGCAACACTGCGAGGGCCACATGAAACGGGTGGGCAGGCCGGATTTGGCCTACGGGCCTTGAGTTCGACACATGTGGATTAGTATATGGAAGTAATCATAGAAAATATAACTTCTGTTTCCTCTGTGCTTTAGAATGCTATGTGTTACAGAGATGGATGATCCTTCACACTGGATGTCCTGTTTTTTGAGGTTGAGAGGTAGAATGTGTGTAATGGAAAATGCTGCTTTTAACACATGGAGGATTTATCATAATCATCAGAATGTAAAAAAAAATGTGATTCTGGAACTCCTTAATTAGTTGAGATCAAAACTTTGTGTTGGTTTTGTATGTTGTGCTGTGATTATTAAAAGAATTGGCTGGAATGAGAGAAGATTTAAAATTTCTGTTTCTAGTTAGGACCAAACGATTTAAAATCCGTATGATGCTGGCGCTTAACTGTGGATACTGTGATTCTTTCTTCCCTTACTTTACCCTCTGCAGACTTCAGTGCTGCTTGAATATTGACTCTAAAGTCTGCTGTGAGGGAATTGCCCAGAAGACCATTCAGAAGTGCTGTCTCTTTGGATTTTGGCATGTGGCAGGATCCAAGTTTAGAAATTGTTGGTTTGTTTAAACTGCCCTTTTTAAAGAAGCCACGATAGCAAATTATGATTTTATCCTAAACAGTGTATGATTGCATCTGAATTAGATGAGTGAATCAGCATGACCTCTTTATTGTCAGAAATCATTTGCCCAATTCTTGAAATTGTAATGATAGTCTTCCCAGGGTCCCCAAACCTCGTGGCATATTTGGTTGGCAAATGGACCTGAAAAGGCCAGTACTGCATACTGACAGCCTTAAAAATGGTTCCTTGCAGTAAGAAGGTTATGTATGTATGATAATAAGCAATACATGAGTTTGCAATACATGAGCAATACAAAAGTTTTATGG
Organism: Intellagama lesueurii; assembly: GCA_037013535.1. NCBI lineage: Eukaryota > Metazoa > Chordata > Lepidosauria > Squamata > Agamidae > Intellagama > Intellagama lesueurii. The sequence goes on from JBAJHW010000003.1 coordinate 107,748,420, forward strand.
TTTCAGACTATTTTATTTCAGTTGTTCTTTTCTTCTTAACATTTTGATATGTATTTTATAGATAAATGGGACTTATTTACCTCCCCTTTTTAAAACAACTGCAACTAGTAGAAACAAAAATAAAATTTCTATGTTCTTTTTTTATTCGTTTGAACCATTGCACAATTCAAAATCATGGGCACATGTGAAATAGGAAAAATAAAAAAGCAATTAAAATATCAAGACAATCAGACTATTTTTGACTAGAAGCCATTAGAATTTAGATGTGCGCAGAATCTTTTCCTTGATTTCAATTGTCATCCATCCAGCGAATTGGCATCCATGAAATGGGTGGGTTCTGTTCTGTTCCAGTACACAGTGCTTTTGGAAGTGAAGGATTTGCCAGCTGCATTCTGTTGTCCAGGGGATGCCCAACTGTACTCACAATGCTTTTTCGCTGTTTGAGGAGGCTCCTCCTATGTCCTTTTCTGTGTGAAATGGCAGAGACATTCATGGGGACATTCAGTGTTTAAGCCAGATGTGGGCATAGTATAGTCCTCTGCAGCTGTCAGCATTCTTTTTATGTTGATATGAATTGCAGTCCAATAACATCTGGACCAACCCTGGATTAAGGTATCTTCTCTGTTTGCATTGCTTTGGGAGCTGGATAATCTAGTTACAGTGATTAATTTTGTGGTAACTTCCTATTTGTTTGAAGGCAGAATGGAAAATTCATTTAGTACAAAATGTGAATGTGAAATAGCTGAGACTAGGTATTATGTAATTACACTGGTTGCTGTCTCTAACCTTCCCTAGTTTCTATGTTGTTTGTGGATCCAACTCAAAATGCTCATTTTGAACTATATGATTCTACATGACTTGGGTGTCTAACAGAGTGCCTCCTCTGTATGCATCTGTCTTGTCTTTAAAGGTCATCTATGAATGCCTTTTGTTTGACAATTCAATCTGAGGTTTTGAAGGAAGTGGTAAAAGAGCTTCTTTGGTGGTAACCCTCTGGCTTTGGAATACTCTCCTTAGGAAAGATTACCTGGCACCTGCATTGTTATCTTTGTGATCCCAGACCAACATTTTTTGTTCTTTGGTAATTAATATATTCTAAGCATCTAAGCATTTGTAATAATTAAAGGTTTACTACTCTGATCTCTGTGCTCTGATGTTTATCTCCTGTATGACGATTTTTGTAACATTCTTATATTTTATTGTCCCTTCTTGGGTTTTATACTATACTAGGTCATGATGACTTACTGTAATCTAATTTTTCGTGTTATGAGTTGATTTGTACAACACTGAAATAAATATAAGAAATGTTGTTGTTGTTGTTGTTGTTTAGTCGTTTAGTCGTGTCCGACTCTTCGTGACCCCACGGACCAGAGCACACCAGGCCCTCCTGTCTTCCACTGCCTCCCGGAGTTGGGTCAAATTCATGTTGGTCGCTTCGGTGACACTGTCCAACCATCTCGTCCTCTGTCGTCCCCTTCTCCTCCTTCCTTCACACTTTCCCAACATCAGGGTCTTTTCCAGGGAGTCTTCTCTTCTCATGAGATGGCCAAAGTATTGGAGCCTCAGCTTCAGGATCTGTCCTTCCAGTGAGCACTCAGGGTTGATTTCCTTTAGAATGGATAGGTTTGTTCTCCTTGCAGTCCAGGGGACTCTCAAGAGCCTCCTCCAGCACCACAATTCAAAAGCATCAATTCTTCGGCGGTCAGCTTTCTTTATGGTCCAGCTCTCACTTCCATAAATCACTACAGGAAAAACCATAGCTTTGACTATGCGTACTTTTGTTGGCAAGGTGATGTCTCTGCTTTTTAAGATGCTGTCTAGGTTTCTCGTCGCTTTCCTCCCAAGAAGCAGGAGTCTTTTAATTTCGTGGCTGCTGTCACCATCTGCAGTGATCATGGAGCCCAAGAAAGTAAAATCTGTCACTGCCTCCATATCTTCTCCTTCTATTTGCCAGGAGGTGATGGGACCAGTGGCCATGATCTTCGTTTTTTTGATGTTGAGCTTCAGACCGTTTTTTGCACTCTCCTCTTTCACCCTCATTAAGAGGTTCTTTAATTCCTCCTCACTTTCTGCCATCAGAGTGGTATCATCTGCATATCGGAGGTTGTTGATATTTCTTCCGGCGATCTTAATTCCGATTTGGGATTCCTCCAGTCCGGCCTTTCGCATGATGTATTCTGCATATAAGTTAAATAAGCCGGGGGACAATATACAGCCTTGTCGTACTCCTTTCCCAATTTTGAACCAATCAGTTGTTTCATATCCAGTTCTAACTGTTGCTTCCTGTCCCACGTATAGGTATAATGTTGTGGTTAGACATGGGATATTGGAGATAAATACGAATATTGCCACCACAGGTGGTCGAGCCCTTTTGACCCTCCCCACAGAACCAGGTGCTCCACTCATTGGGCTTTGTGTAGCGCATACGGCCATTGTTGGTAACATTGTGCCATTCGCGGAAGTAGCTTGGCTGGCGCTTCCCCGCATCCCTGTGCTGCTGACCAGTCCAGCAGCTGAGCGGGGAGACTCATCATCCCTCCTCCTTGCTGGAGTGGTCAGCACTGCATTAAGACAGGGAAGTGCCTGTGGGAAGGGAATGGACCTCCGTGGCACGTGTGATGCCGCGCTTCGTATTCGTATCCCCCAGAATACAAATACAAAGCTCCCATGTCTAGTTGTGGTAACATCTGTAGGTTTGCTGTTGTGAAAGTAAGCAGATGTACCTGTCTGAATGTGGCATGGGAATTTACATCTATCAATGGTATAATTTCAGAAAAATCTGATAAATATGTCTGATTTATAGCAGCTTTAAACATATGCTTTTAATTATATACACTTTTGTGCCCATAAGTTGGAAACATTTTCTCCAGTCTCTCACACTGTGCAACTTAGTGCCTTCCTACTTCCACTCCCGTGGTCTTCCAACCCAATCTTGTTTCTAGAAAAAACGTTAACACTGAAGCTGGGATTTGTGGAATGTCAATTCTTAGTATAAGCTTTTAAATTTTAAGATCAGTATCCTGTTTGAATAGCTGCATCACAATGACAGTTGCACTTATAAATGTTGCTTGATTAAGTGCTGGGCATGTTGTACACATGCTGGGTACATGCCTGGTTGCACGACGAGGCACAGGCCGAGCACTGCACTAATTAGCCCCATCTGCTTCCACAGTTGCCATTCCATGAATGCTAATTTGAACCAGATACTGATTTAATTCTCCAAACCAATTTTTGTAAAGTGTATTTTACATTGTATATGTAGTATATGCTTATGCATGTTTTACAACAGTAAAGAAAGCAATACTATTCTACTATTATGAAAATATACTAGCATACATGCTTTGCTTAAAAATTCTAAATATTTAATTCATTCTCAAACATATTGCAAAACCTAACCATGCTTGTTTTCATTCTGTAAGTATAGACCTGTGTACTTTTCATTATTTTGTATTTCACCCCATAATGATGTGGATACTTGCCCTAATGCCTGCTTGCCACCGTTTTATCTGTTCATCCTACATCCACGTGTTCTGTCTATCCATTTCATCCCCACCCAGAATATGGCCTGCAGCTGCTAACTGATGTCTCTAACCCAAATGGAAAGTGTACAGGAAAATGTTATAATTATCCTGTAGTGTCCTGATTTCATTGTTCTGAATTGCAAAAAAAAAGAGATTGGAAGGGAAATATCAAGGAACAGTGTAGGTGCATAGAGGCTAAGTTGCAAATGAGCATAGTGTCTGAGATCATGTTTATTGCTTGCAAGCCTGAAAGTCAAGGCATGTATTACAACTTCCAGTTGTCATGCTTGTTGGTACATGAATGAATCCACAAGTACTGTGAATAAGCCTTATAAGTTTTCTTTTAAGCTGAAGATTTTTTTAATCCTGCAATTAAAATCCTATTATAAAATCCTGAAAATGTTTAGGATTTGGTATACTTTTATATGATATACTTTCTTGAAAATATCAAGCTTTAGTTTTCTAAATACATACCTAATAGTTACTTTGAGAACCAGTGTTATGGTAAACCTTAAGTAATTGTGTTGATGAATCCAGAGGACAGTTTTGTATTTTTTCCTACTGTAAAACTAAAATGGTATTATAATTGTGGGGATCTATTACTTTATACTGCCTTTTCCAAAAACTTTTAGCTTATTATATATTTAATAGGTCTCTTTTTGTAAACTTTGTTGGGAATGTAGCTGAAAACTAAAGAAAACAACTGAAAAGCAATTAGAACATGTGCTATATCTTTAAAAATTGCCAAACCTCACTGATGTGTGCCATACATGTCATGATTTGAACTGGCTTTATGAGTGAATTGATTGAGTAGATAATCATAACTCTGCTGGTGTTATAGTAGTTTTTCATAGTAGTTTTTCAAAAGCTGTTTGTGTAGCTCACAGAGTGGAGTCCTGCCTTTAGATCCAGAGGTTTGATTCTCCAATATATATCTCAGGAAAGAGCCAGCTCAGAAGAAGAAAATGGGGAACCAATTCTGAGTATACCTAGAAAATACTGGAAAGAGTTGCTACAAATCTGAATTGACTTGCCTCATGATTAATCAGTTAAGTTGGTTAAGAACTGAACAGGAGTTGTGGAGCTATTTTAAGATATCTTTTGCTACATGGACTTTCTTTTCCATCTAAAATTTACAGAATCCTTCTAATTCAAATTAGATTACATTCTCAGGAAGGAATGTTTGAACATGTGGAAGATGTGCAGTTTAATCCTATGCATGTTTATTTGGAAGTGTTGTAGTGCATTCAGTGGATTCTAAGCCTCAGTATGATATTTAAAACCAAATATTTAAAATATGTGCATGTGCTCAATGCAAAACCATTCTAGGGTGCATTTGACAGCTCAGTCAGTTTGTCAGAAGATGAATTGTTACTGATGTCTGAGGAAGTGGACTTGTTCACAAAAGCTCACATTAGAATATAGCAGTTAGTCTTTAAGGTTCCACAATGTTTGTGTTTTCTTTATTTCTTTTCTTTTGTTTTTGGCTTGATATGCTAGCACAGACTAACATGGCTGCCTCTTCTAATACTGAAAGAACACACTTTACAAAAAAAAATGTATTTAAATCAAGCTGATTTAAATCATGATTTAAATCACTAGTCAGTAAGACTCAATTTAAATCATTGTTTTTAAATGTAGAGACTCATTCTTGCTGGTAGTTATAATCTTTAATATTTGCAACCAGATGAAGATTTCATATTTAGAATAATAACCTGTCAGATTAATAAAACAGCTATATCAGAACAGGTTCTAGTTTAATAGGTTAATCACTCTTATTTGGAGAACAACTTCATTGTTTTATTCAACTAAAACAATAATATTATATAGCATACATATTCTTGTATTTGCCTAAACATCAGTGTGTTCATTGCACATAGATTTGCAGAACAACGATGGAATTAAGGTCTCTTCCTGAACTTTGTTCATTTTTATACCATTTTTACTGTGAACGAATGTGTCTTATCTCAGCTTGGATAAGTTGGATTAATTGGCTTACCAAAAATGTAAGTATTGCATTACATGCTTCATAACTAAATTCTGTTTCATGATAAATAACCTTTGAACTATAATGTGTCTTAAATAAAAAACTATCTAGATTTTTCCTCCAAAAGCATGTCATTAAAATTAATTTAAATTAAAAATTCAATTAAAATTTTTAAAAATCTGATTTTTAAATTAAAAAATATCATTGATTTTAATTCACCCCGATTTTAGACATCAACTAGCTCATGAACTGCTGGATAGCTCAGTGGTTTAGGCATCTGGCTGTGGAGCTAGAGGTCAGGAATTGGATTCCCCAACTGTACCTCCTTGACAGAGGCTGAACTTTTCCAGCTCTGCACCTCACAAGGACTGGGAAGAATGTGTTTGGCAGACATCTTGCTCAACTCATCCAAAGGGCTTTAAACTAAATCTGCAGGGGAAAGGAGGACAGTCTCTAGGACCAAACCCAAAGCACAAACCCCTAGACACTGAACTTGACAATGAGGAAGGAAGTGGTGAGAAGGAAGGGACACTCAAGTATAAAACACGAGACACAGCAAGCAAACGAAAGGTCAGCCATAAAGGGCTCAGAGTATACACTAATGCTCAAAGCATGGGAACAAACAGGGAGAACTTGGAAGTCCTAGTACGTGAGGGCAGGTATGACATTGTTGCCATTACCGAAACTTGGTGGGGACAAAACCCATGATTGGAATATGCTGCTAGAAGGATATAATTTGTTCAGAAGAAACAGACCCAACAAAGGAGGAGGAGGAGTTGCACTGTAGGTAAAGAATTACTGCTCCTGTACTGTAATACAGGAGACCAAGGATGAAAGCCTTCCTGAAGCTCTTTGGGTGAATATTAAGGGAAAAACGAATGACATAGCTGTAGGCGTGTAGTCCAGACCACCTAACCAAGCAGAGGAAATAGATGAACATTTTGCAAATAAATTAGCTGAGATGTGTAGGAAACACACCACGGTAGTAATGGGGGACTTTAACTACCCGGATATCAACTGGGAAAACAACTCTGCAGCAAGTGGGAGATCCAACAGGTTCCTGACATGCCTGACTGACAACTTTATCATCCAAAAGGTGGAGGAGGGAACTAGAGGGCCAGCCATACTGGACTTAATACTTACTAATAGGGAGGAAATAGTTGAGGGAGTGGAAATTGTAAGAACTTTAGGAAAAATCGACCATGTCATATTAGAATTCACCATCATGCAGGCAAGAGTAACTGTACCAAGTCAGACTAATATTCTAGATTTTAAGAGAGCTGACTTTAACAAACTAAGAGATGTAATAGGAAAGATTCCATGGATGGAAATCCTAAAGGGAAAAACAGTTCAGGATGCTTGGGAAACCCTGAAAGGCGAGATAATAAAGGCCCAAACCAATACAATAACGCAGAGAAAGAAAAACAAGAGACGTCTGACAAGACTGGCATGGATGCACACAGACAAGCTAAGGGACAAAAAGGATAAGTATAAAAAATTGAAAAAGGGGCTTATAACTACAGTGGTGCCTCGACTTACGAACATCCCTACTTACGACCATTTCGAGTTACGACCAGCTCCGGCCACAAAATTTTGCTTTGACTTGCGGCCGGAGCTTCCACTTACGAACAGAAAAAGGCAGGGAAAAAAGGCAGGAAATTTCTAACTGTAGGTGGCGACGAGGCTGCTTCTTTGTAGCTCTTTTGTCCTAGCAGTTAGAGAGTGTGCGATCGGAGAAGGCTGCCTGGTAAGGTAAGGTGCTGTTTTCTGCTTTTAAAAAACGGTTCTGGGTGTTTTTGCAGTGTGGTTTTGGGCTGGGGGGGGGGTTATGTTTCTGTGCTGTGATGGGTCTTGGGGGGGGTTGTTTGTTTTTTGGTTCCCCCCCTATTTCCGATGGGCCTTGGGGGTTTGGTTGATTTTTGGAGTGTTTTTTTCCCATTTCCGATGGGTCTTGGGGGGTTTGTTTGTTTGTTTTTGTTTCCCCCCCCCATTTCCAATGGGTCTTGGGGGGTTTGGTTGCTTTTTGGAGTGTTTTTTCCCATTTCCGATGGGTCTTGGGGGGTTTGGTTGTTTTTTGGTTCCACCCCCATTTCCGATGGGTCTTGGGGGGTTTGGTTGCTTTTTGGATTTTTCCCCCCCATTTCCGATGGGTCTTGCATGCTTCCCTTGCTTTTTCCTTTGTTCTCTTTGCATTTCCGAACTGCCCCTTTGTTCTCTGTGCATTTCTGAACTGCTCCCTTTGTGCATTTCCGACCTGGTCCCTTTGTTCTCTGTGCATTTCCGATCTGCTCCGTTTGTTTTCTGTGCATTTCCGATCTGCTCCGTTTTCTGTGCATTTCCGATGGGTCTTGCACGCTTGATTGCTTTTATTTTCTTTTCCCCCTTCGGCCGGAAGGGATTAATCGCGTTTCCAATGAGTCTTGCAGTGATTTTTTTTTTTTTTTTGGTGATTTATTTCTTCGGCCGGAATGAATTAATTGCATTTCAATGCATTTCAATGGGAAATGGTGCTTCGACTTACGACCATTTCGACTTACGCCCATCTTCCGGAACCAAATAAGTTCGTAAGTCGAGGCACCACTGTACCATGTTTCCACGAAAATAAGACAGGGTCTTATATTAATTTTTGCTCCAAAAATGCATTAGGGCTTATTTTCAGGGGATGTTTTATTGTTTTAATGTACAACAGTCTACATTTATTCAAATACAGTCATGTCATCTTCTTCTGGTTGCTGCACAATGGTGGAGGGCGGGGTTTCACTTAACTGGGGCATATTTTTGGGGTAGGACTTACATTACGAGCATCCTGAAAAATCATACTAGGGCTTCTTTTCAGGTTAGGTCTTATTTTCAGGGAAACAGGGTAGAACAGAATACCAGCAAATAGCTTGAATCTGCAAGGATTGAGTCAGGAAGCTGTCTTGACTCTAAACCAGTGCTTGGCATCAGTAATGGGTTGGATGAGAGCAAACAAACTGAAACTTAATCCAGACAAGACAGAGGTGCTCCTGGTTAGTCGGAAGGCAGATGAGGAAATAGGGATACTACTTGTGCTGGATGAGGTTACACTCCCCCTGAAAACTCAGGTCCACAGCTTGGGTGTACTCCTGGATTCATCCCTAAGCCTGGATGCCCAGTTTCGGCGGTGGCCAGGAGTGCATTTGCACAGTTAAAGCTGGTGTGCCAGCTGCACCCGTTCCTTGAGATGCTGTATCTGGCTACAGTAACACATGCCTTAGTTACATCCTGTTTGGATTACTGTAACGTGCTCTATGTGGGGCTGCCTTTGAAGACAGTACGGAAACTTCAGCTGGTGCAAAACACTGGAGCCAGCTACAAGGAGCATATAACGCCCCTGTTACAAGAACTGCACTGGCTACCAGTCCGTTTCCGAGCCCAATTCAAAATGCTGGTCATTACCTATAAAACCCTATACAGCTTGGGTCCAGGCTACCCGAAGGACTGTATCTCCCTATATGTGCCTTCTCGGCAATTAAGATCAGCAGAGGAGGCCCTCCTCTCGGTCCCATTGCCAGCACAAGCATAGCTGATGGGGACACGGGAGAGGGGCTTCTCTGTGGCAGCTCCCAGGCTATGGAACGCTCTCCCTCGGGAGCTCAGGATGGCCTCTTCCCTGTTATCCTTCCGAAAAAAAAGCTAAAGACCCATCTCTTCAGGCAGGCTTTTAATGGCTTTTAACAGTTATAACTGAATCCCTGAACCCCATTTTAGCAGATAATTTTAATCTTTTTTATGTTTTCATGTTTTAATCTTTTAATTGTATTTTAAATCATATATTGTTTAATTTATCTTTTCATATTTAACTTATGAAATTAACTTACGTGTTTTTAAATTGTGTGAATTTTAATGTTGTGAGCCGCTTTGGGTCCCTTGGTGGGAGAAATGCGGCATATAAATAAAACTAATAATAATAATAAGGCTCAGAATGAGCTAAGACTTGCAACAAATGCCAAAAATAAGGAAAAAAGTTTCTTTCAACACGTAAGGAGCAAGAGAAAGTCAAGGAAATGGTTGGTCCACTAGTGGGAGAAGATGACAAGAAGGTGGCAGGCAACAGGGAGAAAACGGAACTGCTTAATTCTTTTTTTTTGCGTGCATGTGGATGGGAGTGTGGCGCGCAAGCGTATTTGTGTTCCTTCAGCCCTCGAAGATCTGTCTCGGCGGCCCGGTCCTTCCAAGGCCACGAACCGGGACAGGTCCGTGGACCGGGGTTTGGGAACCCCTGCTTTAGAACTCTGAGTTTTCACAGTATCCAGGGATGCCTATTATCAAGCTTTCATTTTCATGTGAACATGGTTGCAGCTGAGAAGGTGAGCTATGTGTCCATAAAAGCTCATATTCTTACCATGATACAATCATCATGCTATAACCTATTGTAAACATATTGTACAGTTCTTTGTTATTTTATTGCAACAGATTAACATAGCTGTTCTTAGGGAATTTAGGTTTAATGTTTGTTCCATATAGTTTGCAGTTTTAAATAATGCAGTATTGCCTAAAGCAGTGGTCCCCAACCTTGGGCCTCCAGATGTTCTTGGACTTCAACTCCCAGAAATCCTGCCCAGCAGAGGTGGTGGTGAAGGCTTCTGGGAGTTGTAGTCCAAGAACATCTGGAGGCCCAAGGTTGGGGACCACTGGCCTAAAGTATTATCTAGCTTTGCATTAAGTCTTCTGTCCTCCTGTGTACACATACTTGTGAGCAAGCCCCATTGAATACAGTGTGATCTGTTTCCAAGTAAACATGTGCAGGCTTGCAGTGTCCATAATTGAAAATGAATATATTCCTACCACTAGATGGAGTGATAAGAAAGCATGTTCAGTAAGATATATATATGCTAAAAACACAGTAGTACTCTACAACTAAATAATTTAAGATTTGTAATTCTTGGACTTAATGTGAAAGATGTATATATTACTATTTAATTTTTATAAGTGGTATCCATACTATTTTAAAGCAGTACATCATAAACCAAATTGTTTCTAGTAACAGGTATTGCTGACATCAGAACACTTAAGATCTACTTTAAAATAATGTTTTCTAAAAGAACAACATTTATACCATGCAGGCACAAAGAATTTAAAAAAGAAGAAGAAGAAGTAGGTGCTATTTAAGCTTAAGAATAAAAATCCTGAGATGAATTAGCTGCCATCCTGATTAGAGTGGATGGGAAAATATTTTGAATTCCTGAGTGCTAATAAGAATTTTGAGGAGCCAAAGAACATTCTGTAGAATAGGTATGATAAATAATAGACTGAGAACAGAACACACGAAGGGAATGATGCAGTGGTATTTGCAATGATGCAAATACTTTGTGTATTTGAAAGCAGACAGTTGTCTTTTGTAGCACCTAAATGCACACCAAGCGCACCTAAATTTACCTTTCCCAACTCTCTTCAGCATTCTGTACATTGTATTTAGTTGCTTTTCAGTAGCCTGCTTTTCACTGCCAACTGAAAAACAAATCAACAGCAATTGTTTATTTTCTTGCCCCCCAATAAATGCTGTAATACTGGAATGTTTAAGCTCATGATATACTGACTGCAGAGAGTGTTGTTACAGTGTGGATTCTACTAATATGTTAATTGTTGAGTTTGTCACCTCTACCTCCCCAGACAAAGTGATAGTTCCCCTGCCTTTAAAGAGTCTCTGAATACATTGACAATTTACTATGCCATCCCATGTCAATTCCCATGTCAATTGGTTGGGTTTCTCAAGAGATCAGTCATAGAGCATTGTTTTGCTCTTTGAACTAAAGAGTTTTGTTCTAACTTTTATCAGAACATTACAGAGAATTAGATTTAAATTCCAAGTGTTTAAGTGAATTGTGTAGTTTGTTCAAGATTAAAGCTAGCTGCTAAACATGTGTTCATTTTTCCCTGTTATGTGCTGTTATGTCGCCTAAAACCAATGGTGACACTATGAATGAATGACCTTCAAAATGTACTATCATTAACAGCCTTGCACAGCTTTTGCGAATTTTAGGTCATGATTCCTTTATTGAGTCAGTCCATTTCATTTTTTTGATATTCCTCTTTTCCTACTGTGTCCAGCTTTTCCTGGCATTATTGTCTTTTCTGGCAAATCTTGTCGTCTCATGGTTACTCCAAAGTACAGGAGTCAGAGTTTTATAATTTTTCCTTCTAGAGAAGGTTCAGGCTTTGTTTGATCTAAAATCCACTGATTTCTCTTTCTGGCAGTCCAGTATCTGTAGAACTCTTGTCCAGCATTTTATTTCTAATGAATTGATATTCTTGTTGATTTTCTTTGTTGTCCAGCTTTCATATTTGTACAAAGTAATTTGAAAATACACTTGTGTTGATTTATTTGTTGGTCTTTAGTGACATGTCCTTAAACATTATTATGTTTTCTAGTTATTTCATAGCTCCCTTTCTAAGTCTCAGTCTTCAGATTTCATGGTTGTAGTCTCCATTTGAATTGATTATTGTTTCGACATAAATAAAATCTTTGCAGTTTTAATTCTTCATTGTCAGCGTTAAAATTTCATAATTGTTTTCCAGTCATAATATTTGTTGTCTTAATGCTTAGCTGCAGTCCTGCTTTTGCACTTTCTTCTTTCACCTTCATCAGGAATCATTTCAAGTTATTTCTGCTTTCTGCTAGTAATATGATGTGGCTTAAAGGAAACACCTTCGTGGCCTGACTTCTCCAAGAGAAGCAACTTTTGGAAAAATGGAGAAGCTGCAGTTTTGGTGGAGGTGGGGCAGGCAAGGAAGGGTCCCTTGCAACAAACAGGAGAGCAGGAAACCCAGTCTTGGTACAGGGTTCCCTCTTTCCACCATGCAGAGACACCAGAGGAACTGCAAGTAAGTGCTGTATAATACTTTGGATGAGGGAGAGAAGGGTGGGGAGAAGGATGAGAGGATTCCGTGGGGTCCCTGGGTGGATTTCCCAGTGCCCCATGGTGCCACGATGCACAGTTTGGGAACCACTACACTACAACAAGCATGCTTGGCGGTTCACCCCTCAGAGGCTCAGCTTTCGATCTTCTCTGCTTTGTCAACATTCGAGTACTGTCTTGCTGTTACTGGAGTACAGCAACCATATTAATTACAAATATTTTGCTAATAGGAAGTGTACAGCTTATGAAAATGGGCTGCCAAGGGGTATACAAGTGAGAAAGGTTGGGAACCATTGTTGTAGAGGGCTGGGATATCAGATCCTCCCCCATGCTGATTGAAAATCTTCCCCCCAGAACTGCCCTTCAGAAAAGGAAAAATGTGTACCTCTGTTTTTTCTGTATGAGAAAAAAAGCAGTTTAGTTAAGTTAGGGCTATAAGGGCAACCCTAAATCAGGGCACCCTCCTAATGGATCCTATTTACACTTTTAAAAAGAAGCAAAGAAGGAAAAAGTCACAGTTTAAAAAGTAGGAGATCTGACCACAAATTTCTTGCATTATCACATCTTTTTATTCTATAGTAGAAAAAGATTTATGCTGGTCATTAATGAAAAGCATATCTCAGCTGGTGTTCAAAGGCAGTTTGTTAATTTCAATGCAGCTCATTCAGTAAATGAGAACTATTTTTATTTAAATTCAGTTTTGGACCTGATCCAAACAGACATGTACCTCTGGAAGTGATATGAGATTGAAGAATGACTTAGCTGTATTTTTCTTTATATATAAATGAAAAAAAAATACAATCTCTTCCTTCATAGAAAAGCAGCATGCAGAATCTATCTTATGCTCCCTAGTGGTTCCATATTAATAGTACAGGCATGTATAATTATTTGAAATAGACTTGTACAGTCACATGTGTTAAAGTGTTTCCATAGCAGCAGCAGGTGAGACATTTTCCCCAAATCTTGATTTTTGTGGAAGAGAGAAGATTCTTGCGAATTTTTAAGTGCATTACTAATTCTCCCCACCCCCTTATTTAGGTCAGGCAAAGAAACGTCGTCTCTTGGTACGAATTCTAAGCTAAGCATTCTGGGAGAGCATTTTTTGCAGCAGATGAGAATTCTTTGTGCTCGATAGTAGAAGCTGCAGCAGTATCTTTGTCTGCTTGAATAAGACACGACGATATATGCCAAATGGGAATCAAGACCTTTTCTTCAATGTTATTCTGTTCCTTTCTGGTTTTATTAATAGCCTTTGAGAAAGCGTTCCATTTGAGAGAGGACTTCTTGGTGAGGTGTGGCTCTCGCTGAAACTGCCACAGGATTTTTAGCACACCGCTAAGCAAGCTTACAATACGGTGACATTTAATATAGATATTAGCTGTTGTACTTTTGAAGATGGTGAAGAAGACTGTGTTTTGAAGCAAAGGAATATATTCTGCAAATAGATCAATTGTCTAAAAATGTGAACTGTAGTGTATTTATAATGGGTTGCACGACAAGTGTGGTTTTATTTAAAGGTATTCGTACAGTTATTGAGAGGAACTGTTCGTATATTTGTAAACATCAAGGAGACAGTAATGCTGTGGAATATACAGCAAGTAGTTTAACAAAAGAAGATTCGGGGATATTGATCCATTCTTTCCTGGTAAATGTTAACTTGATTAATTGAGATTTTAAAATGGATTTAATGTGGTGAAATTTGATATCTGGTGTGTTTGAAACTGTGCAACATATACTCTTATTGCTATGAATGCCTTTTGCATCAGTACGTTTTAAATGCTGCTGCTCCTGTCCTGTTAAAAGTGACATTTTTATAGACTATTGATTGGTATCTAGTAAATGTTTTTAGATTTATTTATAGCAAGCTCTTTCATCTGATGCAAATGTTCAGAGCATATGACTAAAGATGCAGATGTTACTAAACTACAACTAAGGACGTGTGGGAGAAATCTAATTATTTATTGAGTTTGCCTATATATTTAATCAAATTGTTTACGAGCATGTGCAGAATGCATAGAATAAGAAGGAGAAAGTAAAGGCTGAAACCCAGTAGTAAGTCATAACTAGAAAAGGCCCGCTGAAGCAGAGAGGATTTGGTGAATCAACTTCTCTGTGACTTCCAATGATTCACTGAACCTACTCTGGTTGCAGTTTAATATTGGATTTCGGCTGTTGCCAACTTTTCAGATATACTGTATTTCTAGTTCTATGTCCTGGAACTTTCTATATAGGCATTGCTAAATATATTGGATGAGACCTGTTTGTCAGTATAGTGATGCTTCATCCTATTGCACCGGCATTTGATGGGGGGTAGCAGCTAATATTCTGAACATCCATGTAATATATACATATCATACATTCATTGTAATGGCTTCTGAAGTTAGTTATGGTTGAAGACAGTGTTTGATTCTAAACTTGTGTGTTAAACATGGCTGTTAACAAGACTTTTAGCTTGAAAAGAAAAGATTTGTTCATTCGCTAAGATGCTACTAGTTCAAGTGACATGTTCTGCAATACACTTTGTTATACTGAAAGATAGTTGTTACATTCATTTCGGTGGAACTGATTTTTTTGTCAGCCTACAGTTTTAAGTTAAATTGTCTTCATAGTTCAGATTTAACATTTTGCATGCAATTTTCTTGATTTAAGAAGTAGTGAATATCAATGTGTTTAAGGAGACTAATTTATATATGATAATGTACCCTATTTCCCCGAAAATAAGACAGGGTCTTATATTAATTTTTGCTCCAAAAAACGCATTAGGGCTTATTTTCAGGGGATGTTTTATTTTTGTCATGTACAACCATCTACATTTATTCAAGTGCAGTCATGTCATCTTCTGGTTGCTGCACAATGGTGGAGGGCGGGGTTTCACTTAACTAGGGCTTATTTTTGGAGTAGGACTTATATTACGAGCATCCTGAAAAATCATACTAAGGCTTATTTTCAGGTTAGGTCTTATTTTAGGGGAAACAGGGTAGCTTCAAAAGAAAAACTTCGGTAAGGAGTCTTTTAAATGGATTTATGTATGAGCACATTTATAGAACACGATTCTGCTCAAAAATGTCCCCAGGGAGACATGAATTTTAAGAGCAAAACACTGAAATTAAGAATAGTAAGGCCATTTTGAAAATATCCATAGAGTGGAATAAAGCTTTAAAACCCATCAAAAATTCAGTTAAACAAAGCAGTCTTTAAAATAAAGATGCTTGGTGAAGATGGGACCAGTTTGACCTCACTGGAAAGAGAGTGCTATGGTAAGGTGGTTGCCACATAAAAAGCCTGTTCTGTGTCACCCCAACCTAATTTCTCATGGTGGTGTGACAGGCAGCAGAAATCAGAATCCAAAGGGTAGTTCTATTAGTGGAACTGGGAAGGGATACGGTTCCTCCGTGCACCTACTAAAGCCACTCTTTGGGCAGCATAGAAGGCAATGGGGACTGGGAAGAATCTTCTGTTTTGTTGGTTGCTATTAGTGAGATTTTGGTTTTAGGCCAGAGTTTCTGGAAAAAAAATGTTTTAAGTTATGGGCAGGTTCATATGGGAAGAAGCAGTCTTTAGTATATCCTGGGTTTTATAGTTCAGGATTTTGTAGCTAATGATCAACACCTTCAATTGAACTGGAAACAAACTATGACCCAACGTAATAGGCATAAGACTGGTATTATATTGTTTACAGTATGCATACCAAAAAAAGCAATCTGATTTCATTATTTTGCACTCAGTGCAGTTTCATTCTTCGAGGACACTGGCACACATTTTTCAAAGACAGTGCCAACCCAGAATGCATTAAGAGAAGGTGAAATAGTTAAACGCATACAGTACTGGAGATAATAATACCAGTTTGAATCCAGAATTTTTTAAGAAGGCATTTACAGTTATATGATTTGGTAAAGAGAAGTTCAGTTTACAAGGAAGAGATAGGCTCTCTATTGCATTTTCTTAAATCTCACACATCAACAGATACAATTCTGCCATTCCTCTTTTGAAGAGGAAATATCTGCTTATAGGAATATTTTTAGGCATGAAAATTTTTGGTGCTCTTTGAAGCAAGGTGAATGTGATAATTTGAAAAAAACACATCTGTAACTTGAATATGAGTATAAAATGGTTCTATCTGGGATCAAAATGAGAAGGGTAAAAATGGATTATCCTGAAGAAGGATTCCATTCCTGTAATATCTAGGGAATAAGTTAGTGGGTTGATTATTATATACCTGTTCCTTTTGTATAAGCTATTTATTTATAGCAGCCAAAGATGGAGAAGCTCTATACAGTCAGCAAAAACAAGACTTGGAGCAGATTGTGGCTCTGATCATCAGCTTCTTATAGCAAAACCAAGCTTAAATTGAAGAAAGTAGGAAAAACCACTGGGCTAGTCAGGTGTAATCTAAACCAAATCCATTATGAGTACACATTTTTATTTATTTATTTATTTATTTGATTTATATCCCGCCCATCTGGTATATTCTACCACTCTGGGCGGCTTCCAACAAACATATATACATTAAAATGACATAAAAACATTATAACATAATAACAAAATAGTGCAAAACTATAAATGAAAATGAATAGCAAGAAAGAAAAAAGAGTCAAGTGCACAGTGGAAGTGAAGAACAGATTTAAGGAACTAGATTTGGTGGACAGAGTGCCTGAAGAACTATGGATGGAGGCTCGTAACATTGTACAGCAGGCAGCAACAAAAACCATCCCAAAGAAAAGGAAATGCAAGAAAGCCAAGTGGCTGTCCAACGAGGCCTTACAAATAGCAGAGAAGAGAAGGGAAACAAAATGCAATGGAGATAGGGAAAGTTACAGAAAATGGAATGCAGACTTCCAAAGAATAGCAAGGAGAGACAAGAGGGCCTTCTTAAATGAACAGTGCAAAGAAATAGAGGAAAATAATAGAAAGGGAAAAACCAGAGATCTGTTCAAGAAAATTGGAGATATTAAAGGAACATTTTGTGCAAAGATGGACATGATAAAGGACAAAAATGGCAGGGACCTCACAGAAGCAGAAGACATCAAGAAGAGGTGGCAAGAATACACAGAGGAATTATACCAGAAAGATTTGGATATCCCGGACAACCCGGATAGTGTGGTTGCTGACCTTGAGCCAGACATCCTGGAGAGTGAAGTCAAGTGGGCCTTAGAAAGCATGGCTAACAACAAGGCCAGTGGAGGTGATGGCATTCCAGTTGAACTATTTAAAATCTTAAAAGAAGACGCTGTTAAGGTGCTACACTCAATATGCCAGCAAGTTTGGAAAACTCAGCAGTGGCCAGAGGATTGGAAAAGATCAGTCTACATCCCAATCCCAAAGAAGGGCAGTGCCAAACAATGCTCCAATTACCGTACAATTGCACTCATTTCACACGCTAGCAAGGTTATGCTCAAAATCCTACAAGGTAGGCTTCAGCAGTATGTGAACCGAGAACTCCCAGAAGTACAAGTTGGATTTCGAAGAGGCAGAGAAACTAGAGACCAAATTGCTAACATGCGCTGGATTATGGAGAAAGCCAGAGAGTTCCAGAAAAACATCTACTTCTGCTTCATTGACTACGCAAAAGCCTTTGACTGTGTGGACCACAAGAAACTATGGCAAGTTCTTAAAGAAATGGGCGTGCCTGACCACCTTATCTATCTCCTGAGAAGTCTATATGTGGGACAGGAAGCAACAGTTAGAACTGGATATGGAACAACTGATTGGTTCAAAATTGGGAAAGGAGTACGACAAGGCTGTATTTTGTCTCCCTTCTTATTTAACTTATATGCAGAATAAATACATCATGCGAAAGGCAGGACTGGATGAATCCCAAACCGGAATTAAGATTGCCAGAAGAAATATCAACAACCTCAGATATGCAGATGATACCACTCTGATGGCAGAAAGTGAGGAGGAATTAAAGAACCTCTTAATGAGAGTGAAAGAGGCGAGCGCAAAAAATGGTCTGAAGCTCAACATCAAAAAAACTAAGATCATGGCCACTGGTCCCATCACCTCCTGGCAAATAGAAGGGGAAGATATGGAGGCAGTGACAGATTTTACTTTCCTGGGCTCCATTATCACTGCGGATGGTGACAGCAGCTACGAAATTAAAAGACACCTGCTTCTTGGGTGGAAAGCGACGAGAAACCTCGACAGCATCTTAAAAAGCAGAGACATCACCTTGCCGACAAAGGTCCGCATAGTCCAAGCTATGGTTTTTCCAGTAGTGATGTATGGAAGTGAGAGCTGGACCATAAAGAAGGCCGACCGCCGAAGAATTGATGCTTTTGAATTGTGGTGCTGGAGGAGACTCTTGAGAGTCCCCTGGACTGCAAGGAGAACAAACCTATCCATTCTGAAGGAAATCAACCCTGAGTGCTCACTGGAAGGACAGATCCTGAAGCTGAGGCTCCAATACTTTGGCCATCTCATGAGAAGAGAAGACTCCCTGGAAAAGACCCTGATGTTGGGAAAGTGTGATGGCAAGAGGAGAAGGGGACGACAGAGGACGAGATGGTTGGACAGTGTCATCGAAACTACCAACATGAACTTGACCAAACTCCAGGAGGCAGTGGAAGACAGGAGGGCCTGGCGTGCTCTGGTCCATGGGGTCACGAAGAGTCGGACATGACTTAACGACTAAACAACAACAAAATTTATTTTTATGTCCTTGTAAACAGAGTTTTTGTTATTCTGTGCTGTCAAATCAGAATGGACTTATAGTGACCCAATAGGGTTTTCAAGGTAACTCCAGTTTTACCAGTTCCACACACACCTGATGGGTTTCCATGGCAGAGCCAGGGAATCAAATCCAGCTCCCCTGAGCCCTAGACCACTACTCTATTCACTATACCACAATGGGTACAAACACAGTTTAATTACTTTATTTTCAGTAGTGGAACCTATGAAGAAAATGTAGCAGGGTGGGGTCGCCATGTTCAGATTGCGAGCTAAATAGCCATGACTTCTGTTGAGTTACTTCATTTCCCCTCTCTTAATATGCTCTGCATTCTGTGGCTACTTAGCATAATCAATCTTGCTCAGTCCTCAGTGGGTTGTTGTTCTGAGTAGATTTCTTCCTTTTTAGTGTTTCCCCCCCCTAAATGTTTTTGTGTTCCATTGCTGACAAATTTACTAACCAAGAGGAGATATATATTGGCCAGAATGTTGTTAGACACACTGTTGGCATAATTACATTTGCTATTTTACTCTAGTTCTGTGACTCATCAGCTACTATAACAGAAATAAATGAATTCAGCAACACTCAAAAATATGTATGAAAACTTTAATACCTCATACAAGTTTGTATGCATTTCCATATATTTTATATCAAATTTATTTATATATTTGCTGGTATTTATTGTTGTTGTCTTGATTATTCTGATCAACATCCTTTTGGGGGGTTTCCTGCAAACCTTGAACATTCTGATACTTTCCTCTTGCTTCTTAGCCTCTACATTTTGGCTGCATCCCTGTTAGCATTCACTGGATGAACTCATTATTAGGAGTATTAAAATGGCTTGGATCTTGATATCTGTCACGCTCATGGCTTTCCCATTTCCCCCGTTCCTTCTGCAGCTCCCAGCGCACTTGTCAGTCCTATCTTAGAGAACTATAGGGTTCTCTCAAGCAGGAAGGCTTGCAGCACTGAAGGCTGCTATAGTAAGGCATGCCAATGAAATTCACCCCATCCCTGGAGTAAATATGCTCTATAGTCACACTAAAATATCTTGGAATGGAAAGGTCAGAGTACTATTTTTTTTTATAGTCCACAGGTCTTTCCAGACACAGGAGTATTCTGTTTATGCTTATGTATTTAATATGAACCTTTATCAATGTATACTAATTAATTCTTTTATTAATTTACCATACTTGGCATTACAGGTTCAATAAACAATTTAGAACAGTGTTTAAAACTGGTTGAAACATTCTGCAAGCCTGCATATGACGTATGGAAGACAGAGATATAGGATTAAACCTCAATAGCTGTAGATGGATTGTGGGATTCACTCCATCAAGAAACCTAGCAGTCTGCTTCACATTGTGATTTCAGGACAGATAAGAGGCCAAAATGTTCTCGAGTATGCTTTCTGATATTAATTCTTTTTAAACGACTTGCTATTCTTTGTGGTTTGAGTTAATGTCTGTGCTGTGGAATTGTTGCAATGTATTTTTGGTTTTAATGTATAATATTTGCTTTGTAAAACCACTATGAGGATCCTATTTAAAGTGGGAAAATAAGGCTAAAAACTGTCTTATAATAAGCTTATTATTGTTGCCCAGTCTGTTACTGATCACAGAATCTCACTACTCTTCAATCAGATGAAACAGGAAATATAACTAGATGTCGTTGACACCGAGCCTTCTATCTCGTGTTTCATCATTAACTAATTTTGCATTATCTTTTCTGCTTTTTGCATTCATGAGAATGGCCAAAGTGAAGTAGAAACCAACCATTGAATTCCTATAGAAGCCAGAATTCCTCTGGCTTCTGTGATTCTCTGAACTTGACTCTGTAGACATCCAAATCTATTACTTTATCCATAAGAGGTGTATGGGTTCTGCAGGTGAGAGAAAATGACATACTTTTTGTTGTACTTAAGTAGAAAATCTGTGTTCTGTAGTTTTACTATTCTGAAGTTACTAAATCTATCTCCATATAAAGAGGTTTTTTAAATGATAAAACTTTGTTTCTTGGGAAGATGAGTAAAGATTGACTTGTTTGGTTAACTTCTATATACTTCCCTAAAACCTGTGGATGTGTTGTACATCAGTGGAATATGTATCTGCTTCAGCGGGTGGGTGAGTAAACTGTGGTGACTGTGGCAACTTCTGGTGTTCAAGTGGAGTAGTAAAATGTCTAAAGATATTGGGGCAAGGAAGAAAATTAGATTTATCATGGGTTTTTCAGGAAAAATTAAAATTTTGGAAGAATTAAAGTTTTAGTTACTTGCATGAAGGAAATAGAACTTACAAATTACTAGACAAAGGTTGAGTATTATTTAAGCAGAAATAGCCCTATTCAGATAGAGGTCTGGTAAAGCAGTCTATATGGCGATTGAATTCAATTTTATAACAAGATTGAAACATTGAATTCAGTAGCATGCTCAGGAATGAAAGTTACCAAATGCTGCGTATTATCTTTCATAAGTATGTCTGCATCTGGAATGAGTTAAAAAGGATTTAATTGTTCTAGAACGTGAAATATTTTATCATTTCCCTCTGCACCCATTGTTCCTCCCACATTTGAAGTCTTCCATTGAAAACATGGAAGGCAAAAATAGGAAGGAGGTAGAAAACATTTCCCCCCCAACTTTTGCCAGTTTTATTCTAGGCAGCCTTTCTGTGAATTCACATATCTGTGTTCAGGGAAATGATCTTTGAGGATTCTGACCCATTTTCTTATGGAATTATACTAGATGGAGAACAGTGTTACTGGAGGATCTCCAATCATTTTGATTCGTCTTTTAAAAAAATCAATATAGAGAAAACTTTAGGTGGCTGTGACCAGCCCGAACACAGTCCTGTCACCTTTTAAAACATCTTTCCAGTAGTTGTGTCTGACACCAGCCATTAATCACACCAGACCTAGTGGCTAAAGAGTGAAATGATAACTTTTTATTACATTAGACTGGGAACAAATTTGAGCTCGAGTTTTTTCCCAGCTACAACAGCCAATTGACACGTAATTATTGTTAGGCTAGTGGTGGGTAAAGTATAACTCCAAATGTTGTTGGATTGTAATTTACAGCATTCCTTAGCACTGACTATGCTGGTTAAAGCTGATGGGTGCTGTAGTTGTATCTAATTCAGGTCAATATTGCCTCTGATTTTCCACCAGCACTGAGTGGAAACCCCACCTTGTGTGGACAAAATTCTGGCCATGATCAGAACCAAAGGAGCGGCAACACTAACTGCAGATTTGCAAAACCAAATACAGTGCTGCACAGCCATGCAGCTTAGAAAGGGGTCACATTTTATACAGCCTCGATTTAATAAATGTTGGGTTTCTTCGGGCATGGTGGCTATGAGCCATTCGTTGGCTGGTTTAATGAATTCTGTGTTTTGCTTATTGATACGATGAGGTGGATAAAAATAATGAGTGTGGCTGATTTGGCTTGTGCTGTGCTCAGTCTTGGGAGGGTAAACTGTATCTTGTAATTATTTCATAATATCCAGAGTGGAGGATAGATATATGCACAGCTTTTTGAACTTTCTGTTTTAATTACTGCTCTTATTCAAAAACTGATATGTCTTATTGGTCTTCAAAAATATGCATAAGATATTCTGTGTACAAATAATGGTTTTTTTGTAGTGTTTCTCGTAAGCAAATATGAGTGAAGTACAATAATAGATGTGTTTCTGTATTCTAAACTAGAATAATGCTAACTCAGCTCATTCAGTATTGCCAAACACAATGCCTCCTAGTGTTTGCTGAAGTGGAGATGTATCAACATTTAGATTCTTTGTTTATAGTAACTTCTGTATCCACTGTCTCTTATAGTACCAGCAAATGCCACTTAAAAATAGACATTACAAACACCCACTTCTCATCTATCATACTTATAAAATGCTATCTAACAGTAGAGTATGCAGTACAATGTGTTTTTCTTCTTCTTTGCATCTCTCTTCATTAAGATCAACATCTGTTCTCGTCCATTGCACTCTTACGTGAACAGAAGTGATAAGTGGGTTCTTGCAAGGTTCTGTTTGAGGCACGGTACTATACAACATCCTTATAAGTGGCTTCATTGAAGGAGGAGGAGATGACATCAAGTTGGGAAGAGTAGCTAATGTCAGAAGAAAGAATCTAGATTTATTATGATCTTAGCAGATGGAAGAACTGAAACAAGCACACAAAATTAGTTTTAGCATGAAAAATATTCCACATTTAGGCAGGAAAAATTATAGGCATAAATACAGGATGGGTGTATGTGAAAAGAATCTAGGGGTCCTAGTAGACTGCAATGCAAATATAAGTCAGGAGCAACAACAAAAAGAAGTAATACAGAACTTGGCTGCATCAGTAGAACTATAGATCAAGGAAAGTATTAGTTCAACTATGTTCTGCTTTGGTCACGTCTCATCTGGAACACTGTCCAGATTTGGGCACCACTGTTTAAAAAGGGTATTGAGAAGCTACAGTAGGTCTAGAGGAACATTACTAACAAGAGGATTTGAGGGAGTTAAGTATGTTGAGCCTGGAGGAGAAGAGACTGAAAAACAATATGATAGCTGTGTTCAACAGTTTGAAGGACTGTCACTTGGAAGATGGAGTCACACCATTTCTTCTGCGTTTGTAATTTCTAGAGTAAAGCACTTAGCAATTATCTGGTTGAAAATGTTCTGTTCCCATCTACTTTAATTTTCTCACCATATACTATATTACAGTGTATAAAAGTTCCATATCTTGATACTTACTGATTTCATTTCTTGTTTCATACATCTCAGATTCCATGTTCTAGTTAGTGTATTGTACAGTATCAGACCTTGCTTTTGTGTCTGTGCACATCAGTAACTTGATGTTCTTTCAAATTTAATCTGGTTGCTTTATTAACAAGAGTACTTTCTGTCTTATTCTTTGTTCATTTTCAGTAGCTGAGTGAGGCTGATTGAGGCTTTCCTCCATTATATCTTGTTTCTTATTTAATTTTGTATTGTCTCATTGTAGAGTTTTCAAGATACAGGTATTCAGAAGTGCTTTACCATTATCAAATGCTGTGCAGTACTAACAAGAGCTATCTTGAATGTCACCTTCCATTACTACTGCTGCAAAGTAGCTGCTCTTCAAGAATTTTTCCACCCTATCAATTCTCTTCTCTTGATGTCACCACTGATTCCTGAGGGTGGATGCATCTTAGTCTGGTATCTCACCTTTGGCCATTCTGATGCATCTTATTCTAGTGTCTCAGCTTTGACTATTCTGCCTTGGGAGACCCCGTCTATATATGTTGTGGAGTCTAGCTTCCTGATGGTATTTGTCTCAGCTTCCTTGACACTCAAACAGTCTCATCACATTCAGATGTGTATCCAAGAGAGATATCCACCACGACTCCAAGATATGTCTTGGTTAGTTTGTGTCGCTTCATCAAAAGGGTTTTCCCCCCACTCGCCACAGAGATGGGTCAGTACGTTATAGTGAACATCATTTGCCATTTTGCTGCCTCTTTATCTGATTTTGTAGCACTTCATAGTCCTCTTGGGTCATTTCAATTCCAAATCTTTAGAAGATGCTGTATATGTATCCACTTCATGCTCCTTCATAACCGCAGACCATTTTTCAACAAGTGGCACAGATCATGAGGCACTGCTTTGGGAGCCCTACTCATTTCTGTCTTCTCTTATAAGGATGTCATGTTTGCTCCTGCACTATTCTTGTTTAATTATTTCAACATCTACAGGACAATAATTAGCCATGACTGCCTATTTGACTCAGAAACTTATTTACAGCGCAACAGTTTGTTTTGTTCAGTCCCTGGTAAATTGAGATAGAACTATCACTTTGAAAATCTTGTATGTTCTTAAGGACTGAGCACTTCCAAATTATTTTGACTGTTTTGCTTGCCATATTTAATTTGAATTATTATGAGTAGAGTAGAGTAGAGTTGAACACATTTTGTTTGGATTGGAGTAGGGGTGGGAATTGTGTGGCCCCAAAAGTGTTGTTGGACTGTACTCCTGTCAGCATTAGGCAACATAGCCAATGGTGAAGAACCCTGGGAATTGCAATCCAACGACATCTGGAAAGCTGTATGCTACCTGTCTTTGGGTTAGAGGGAAACGTTTGTTTTACCAGAGTTTGTGTTCCTTTCTGTTCTTATTTGGGCAAGGCTTCTATATTTTTCAAAGCTGTTTTGCTTTTTACAACTGGCATTATTTTGGACATCTTGGTGACTTCTTAATGTAGAATGTATTACCTTGAAAACATTAAAGTTTGAAAGCTTTAGTGAAATCTTTTTTTTAAACAAGACAGTGGACATCACTGGATGGATTCCACTGTATGCTGGATGAAATCCAGACACATGGATTCAATGCCTGTACAAGATGTCATCCAAGAAATTCTAGAAATGAAAAGCTTCGAGATGGAAAGCCCCACCCTGCCCCAGTGGCATGTATAAGATACAACTCCAGCTTTCCCGCTTGTTTCTCTTTTGCCTGTTGCTGCCTATGTATTGTTAAGGAGCATTTTCTTCTTTCCTTAGTTTGTGGTCACAGGAGAACATTGTGGGACTTATATAAAAGAGAAATCAGCAAAAGTAACCTCCCTTTGTCTTCTGCTATTGGAATTGTTTAAAAGTTTATTAAAAACTTTCCACAGACAGCAGAAGTTTGACTGTATCCATTTTTTGCTTTCTTATAGTCCAAATCTGAATTAACATGCATATTAATTATTGCAACATTTTTTTTAGTTTGGTTCATTGCTTGTTTCTTTCTGAGTTCTGATCAGCTTCTGGAGAGGCAGTTCATTTTCCCTGCTCCCCAAATGACTTTTTGGCGTTAATCCTGTTACATAAAGTTATGCTGCTGTAAACCAGATCTGGCACTGGAAATAATTAAGATAACTGAATTGAAAGATTCCTGTCCCATCCATTTCATCTTCTGAGGCTCCCTGGGTCTCCCTTTTGTACTGGAAAGCCTTTGGGAGCCTTGGGATGGGGGAGTGGAGCCTTTAATAGTCAACAATTGCTCCTGGATTGCCACCAACTGTGCCAGCCTCGGCAGTCATTCATTTCAGGGGGTCTGTTCTAAGGAATGGTGTTGTAGCTCTGTAATTATTTATTTTTAGTAATAGCAGTGTGTGCAACCATGGTGTAGATACCTTAGAATTACATTAATGGATGTACCAATAGAACAAAAGTGGCATTTAAAAAAACCTTTCTCATAAAAAGTAAACAATTTCAACCACATATAATCACTGATAATTACTGGGCAGACCAATGTTCTCTGTATGGTGGACAGTAAATGTCCTGCCATAATGTATGAGCTTTTAACTATATGACTGATGGAAATACTTTCTTCAGTTTTCCTTTGTATAAAAAAAAACAGCCTTTCATAAATTTGTAAGACATGTTTGTACACTTTATGAATATGTAAGACAATTTTTAAAACACATTTAATTTAAAAAGATCATGAGTTGCTTTCACTGGTTTTCTGGTACCCACTTGCAACATCTGTACCATCCTTCAAAAAACTGGTTGGTAGGATGGGAGGCATCATGTAACAGTATAGTGTATGGCACAGAGGTTAGCAGTAAGTAGAAGGATCAGCAGACATAGGATACCCCACCCTGTGAGTTCATGAATGCTTTGTGAAGTATTGTGAAGTCACGGGTTGTATGCAGCTCTCTCCTTTCTTTTTTACATTTAGATTTTATTTAAAATTAGGTTATATTAAGAGGAGAACCAGAGTTGAATTTTTAAATTAGTTTTTAAAATCTGGTTTTATATAAAAATCAGGTTCAAATATTTTATAATCCACCCATTCTCTCTTCTTTCTGGTGTCATTTTTCAGCATCTTGCATATACCCAGTCTTGCTGCTGTACAGAAAAAGGGTTCTCATTGGAAACATCTGTTCATCACAACTGAGGCTAAAATATTATGGCTTCTGATATTTTATTTCATAAAAGTTATCGCCTATCAGTGTTTCCACAAAATAGAGGCCCTGTAGAGAATAACCACATTCTACTCCAGTCAGTTTATTTCCTGAAATAATGCCAGCATCTGGTATCTACTATATTTTGTGTAGGTTTCAAGCTACTGTTAATCCTCCCATATTGCATACTAACCGAGAAAAAAATAAAATTTCCTCTACACTAGTTCCCACTTTGTCTATAGATATGTGCTGGAAAAATAAGGGGAGGTGTAACCTTGTGCTACTGACTGTGAATAAATCAGGATAGTTTATGGCTATTAAAGGGTTACTGTCTCCCATTTTATAGTAAATAAGCCTTTCCCATGCCTCAAGTAGATAATAATCCATTTAGAGGCAAAATTACAAACTTTTTATGGGTTTATTGTCTTGGCCAAGACACACTAGTGAAAATAAAAACTTTTGCTAACTAGAACACCATACAATGTGCTCCAAAAGCTGGTACTGTTCCAAATGTACAATTCCTTTCTGTACTGGCTGCAGAAAATATCATTCATTTTCTACTAAGGCACTTTCTAGTTTTATAAAAAAAAAACATTCCTGTTTTGCAGCTGCATCCTTTAATATTGATATACTTTGTAAAAATGTGCTGCTTATTTCCGTTCTGTGAAAACAAAAGAATGCTCGGCATAAAAGCTTCTATGCATCCTTTACTTGTGAAATGAATCTGTTCATCAAAATGAAATTGAATTGTTTGCTTCCATTTCTGATGCCAACACCTTTTAAAAGCAAACATACTTGAATTGTCCACAGAATTAATCTTTTAATGCTGGAATCATTATTTTCAGATCAGTAGCAGTTGCTTCTTGGTGAGCATTTGTATGGCAAATCTGAATTGCATTCATCTTCTGGGAACTTCCTCTTCCTGCCATGAAGGAAAGTTGGTGACTCCCATTGTAGGTTATAGGGATGATTCATTGCCTCTCTTGTCCTTGAGGATGGAAGAAGAGTTCTGCACACAGTGTGGATCAGGGCACCACAGCAACAATGGCCCTCTCGAACTAGGAATGAATCATTTCATTTTCTGTATGATCATTGAAGGATAACTATGGAGATCAATTCTTCTTCATACTATCAGTGTATATACTGTTCAAACATGACCCTCCCAAAGCTTTTGAAATAGAAAGGGTAAAAATACATTATTGTGCCAGCTAAAGGTAAGAAAGGTTTCAGCGGTTTAAAAACTGCTGTGAGGAGAGGACTTTTGAACATTAGAGAATGGCATATTAAAAATCACAGTGAAGTTTTGGAAGCTGTTGTGCACTGACAGAGTGAAGACATTAAATGAAATGACTTGTGTTTTCAAGTGGTATTAGTGCTGAATTGTAATGATGTGGAATGTGGCATGTGAGATGGACAACAAAGGATTATACAGTAGGACCCCCACATCCGTGGGATCAGTATTAGCAGATTCACTTACCTGCTGCCTGAAAATGTTAAATAAAAAACCCCAGAAGTATGTATTTATATGTATTTCCACGGTGTAGTTACCTGAACTGGCCATTAGAGTGAGCCAGAGACCATGCTATGTATAGTGTTCACTATTTCTGTGTTTTTTGGTATCCGCGGGGGGGGGGGGGTTGGAACTAGTCTCCTACAGATACTGTGGTTCTACTGTAATTTCATTTTAAGGAGAAATTAATTTGTGTTAATATGCAATAGGTAAAGGTAAAGGTTCCCCTTGACATTTAGTCCAGTCGTGTCCGACTCTAGGGCGCGGTGCTCATCCCCGTTTCCAAGCCATAGAGCCAGCATTTGTCCGAAGACAGTTTCCGTGGTCACGTGGCCAGCGCGACTAGACACGGAACACCGTTACCTTCCCACCAAGGTGGTACCTATTTATCTATTCGCATTTTTACATGCTTTCAAACTGCTAGGTTGGCAGGAGCTGGGACAAGCGACAGGAGCTCACTCCGTTGCATGGATTCGACCTTACGACTGCTGGTCTTCTGACCTTGCAGCACAGAGGCTTCTGCGGTTTAACCCGCAGCGCCACCACGTCCCTGTTAATATGCAATAGTCATAGTCTATTTCCTATTTCACTTCATCCCAGTGCGCTCCTAACCAAAAATTCTGACTTTAGCACAGCCATTCACTTCTGCAAAACCCAGATCATTTACTGGGCTCACCACCTTGAATGTTTGTTGCCACTGTTGTTAATGCTGTTTTCATCTTGAAAGTTCTTTACAAGGGGTTTTAATATGATTTTCATACTTTGTTTCCCACTGGATCCCACCCCACACAGTGTGGAGTGTGCACAGATATAAGCCTGTGTGTGGCCCAGTTGTTGTGCGCTCTGTGTTTGAAGAAGTGGATTTTAATCCATGAAAGTTCACATGGAAATGAATGTTAATTTTAAAGGTGCCACAATATTTTGGTTTTCTCTTTGTTTTTACTTCTTCACTGGAGGTTCACCATGCCCCTGATATTCGATGGTAGAGAATGCAATCATTATAATAATAATTTCTGATCCTGTGTAGGGAAGTAGACCTAAAACTGCCTGCAGTTTTAATTAGTTCTGCTCTCTGATGGGGGCAGCAGAGAGAATAGGTGAGTCATGTCAGAGATGGTATAGTAGAAATTAGGCCTGGCAGCTGCTAATGCCAAAAAGGAAAGCACTGGCAGAATATTCAGCTCTTTTCATAGGAAGCTACTGATGTGAAAACAAGGATAAATATTTCGACTACTTGGTGGCCACGTTAAATGCTCTGAGCAACTTGATAAACTGCATTTTTCGGGTTTTGCTTTTAAAATGTTAAGTTATTGCTTTTCAGAGCACTTTATGTAGTCAATGCCACTTTTTACCCATATTGCTGATGGCAAGAGCTGAGGTTGAAAGAAGCTTGCTTAATTCCACATAGTTGCCACATTGTGCAAAAGGCATAGCTTTTGGAGGCAAATTGCCTCAGGTTAAAAAAATGTCCGTAGACATTTGTTGCGTAGTGCATTGTGTGACTCAGTGTGCAGCAGATAATATCTAAGGAGATTCCTTAACTTGGGACAATTCATCTCCCCAATTCATCTCCCCTTCAGGATTGAACTCAGGTTGTGTGAGCAGAGTCTTATCTGCAGTACTGCAGTTTAACCACTGTGCCACGAGGCTCTTATCTGTTGTAAACAAACCTCACTTTTGGAAAAGAGACCTTCCTCATTCAAGTTATGCCTTTCACGTAGTTGCACAACAGGATTTCAGTCTGTGAATGTTTGTTTTACATGAAGTTTAAACTAGAGAATTTCTGTTGCCAAGTTATATTAACAATAAATACTTGACTACCAGTGTTATAATTTCTAGCTCAGATTCGGAACACTATGTTTCAAAATGCTGAACTAAAAGCTACAAAATTCAGTATCCGGTATATCTGTAAAAACACACTCTCTTCCCATATAATGTCTGTGTATGAAAATAACTTCTATTTACAAATGAAGAACTTTCTACCACAGTTGCTTGCTGCATCAGTGTCATTAATGATTAATACACAGATTTTCAGAGTGGTTATGAAACCGGTGTTCCATAACATTTTTGGCATTGCTTTGTCTCCTGTATACCTATATATTTCACTGTTTAATTTGGTAATTTTTGTTTAATTTTGTTTCTTTGTTTTTTTAAAATTACTTAATATATATTACGATTGAGTTTTATATTCATGTGGTTAGATGCTTTAGTTGGTTCACATATGGAATCAAAATGTTGTAAGTTCTTTGAAGAACTAGCCTTGCAATATTGTGAGGGGGTCACTACTGGTGACCCTGGTGGGCTGCCTGCTCTTTCCCTGCAACCCCTGGGCCTCAGATGGCTGCCGATGCGGAGTGGCAAGCCCTAGACAGAAGGAGGAGGAGGCAGAGGTAGATGATGGGATCCAGGGAGGTGGAGGCCAGAGTTCGCAAACAGCTGGTAGGGCCCCTGGCCCCCACTCTGACCGAGAGAAGGCTCTGGAAAAGCAAGAGGCAAAAGGAGCGACAGCAGCATCTCTAAGAGGGAATGGGGGCGCCTAAACATTAACCAGTAGTCAGCAATATAAACTATCCTTATGATGCATCAGGTAGCTGGGGACTGTGTTACAGCCCTGATGGACACCCCAACCCCAGTGATGGCAACCTGCGGCCAAGGAGAGGATGAGGTAATGCGAGCAGATTCGTAAAGGCAACTCAACCCCCCACCCAAAGAACTGGTGGGACCAGCTGAACCTGGCACCCCTTCTTTGACAGGGGCTGTTGTGCTCACAAATTTATATTCAGACCTAATATTTTCTTTAAGTAGCTGTGTTGTTGACAGGGCCTATAATTATATACTTAAAATTATAATGGTTTTAAAATGCTGTTATAAATCACTAGTGACAATAATATAAAAGTGCTTTGAACAAATGAAGGAGTGCACTTCAAGTTGCATTCTGGTTTCTGTGTATCTACTCTGTATCTTCTGCATTACAACTTCTGCAATTTGTTGATGGTCTTTTGTGGTTATGATGCTCAGTCAGTGAACAATTTAACATTGCTGGGAGCAAAGAGTACTCATTTGTCTTTAAAATTCCAATCCCGTATTCAGAAATAATGCATTTTAGGTGCTATTTAGTATTACAACTTTTCTCACAAATTTCACAATTAAGTCTTTTCAATTAACGTATACTGTTCCCTGGTGTAGGAGAAAGTGTCAGAATGTTCTCCAGATTGTAATCCTTTATTACTAGCTTTGTTTTAAGCAAGTGGAAATTCTGACAGTTTGTGCAGATGCATGTTTATAACAAAGAAATGGCTAACAGCCAAGTATTAAGCAGACTGTGCCATGAATCTGTTCAGTAAAGTGCACATATCTCTTGAGAGCTCTCCAACTTCACTCTTATTCCCGTTGCAGCTGCATTTCTTTTCCATAGTCTCTTGAGCATTCAAGGGAGCGCATCAGGAGGCACCAGATCAACCTTGAAAGGCCAAAGTTTGACTTCTGGAATGCCAGTGGTACATTTTTGTTCTATTTATTGCACTGCAGAAATGCAAAAGGCTCAGTTACTTTAAAAAACAATATCAGAATGTGGCTAAAGCTGTGCTGATTTGTGCTATCTTCTTCTATATGCTTTTCATTCTCACCCGTGATTTCTGTTAGCAAACAGGATAGATTTTGTTTATTCAGCAGCTTGGTTATCACTTTTTCTCACCCTGATTTTTGTGGCTTACAGTAGCTCAGATTGATTATGTCCAATTGCTATGGTAGAAACAATAACGGAACACAAGTATTCAGCATCAGTGGGCAGCCATGATAGAGAAGGTAGATGATTGCACACACACACTTGGAGGAAAGCGCCACATGATTTAGTGCTGTTTACTTAGCTTTTATTAAAATTACCACACAGACCGACCTTCTTCCAGCCTCACACCCTCCAGATATTTTGAGACTACAACTCCGATGACAAATGTGGCAGCGGCTAGCAAGATTGTAAGGTAGGGCAGGTGAGCTGGAGAAATGCTGTTCCCTGAGTCTACAACTGAGCACCAATTAACAGTGCAGATGGATGTGAGATAGGAAGCTGAAGATTGTATTAAAGGGAGGATGAGAATACCGTCATGGCAGTACTGGTATCAGAGGAAAGGGTGAAATAAGTTTGAAACCAACTGTTACTCTCAACTACAGCAGTTGAATTAGTGGAACTTACTAGATTTCTACTAATTATCTGGGTCTACTTTAATTGGGGCTAATAGTTCTGTTTATGCCCTGAAATTGACAAGAGATCATAAGTCCTTCCCAGTGAAAGACAAGGTAGATTTTAACAAGATAGCTGTTCCTTTGGAAAGAGGAGGTCAGATTGTCAGGGAGAGTTTCCACCTCTAATACGAGGGGCAGTGTTCATCTTTTAGCTCCTCAGAATAAGAGCAGTCCCTACAGGAGTTCCACTTGGGGTTCACGCCATGGTAGAAGTCAGGTTCCATCTCCTTTCCCATCATAGCAAGAGGCAGGATTTAGAACAATGAGAAAATGCCAAATCCAGTCTTCACCTAGTGTTGGGACCTGAAATGTGTGAGGAAGCAGGGGACTAACTGTCCCCTCCTTACAAGCAGTGGGTATTTCCAAGACGGTGGTCAGGCTTTCCTGAATTATAGGTTCTCATGACACAGATTTGCTTCTTTGGCATTGGATCCATGCACCGTTTATATACTTCCTGCTTTCTCATACTGATTCTTCGGTTTACATTCTTAGACTGTTTCTCTTGCACTCTTCATTCAGACTGTTGCTCCTTTATTTATCTCTTGATTACCTTCACTTACTGTTGGCACCTGAAAGATTACCTGAACTTTCATGATAATAAGAATTGCATTAAAACTTTACAATATCACCTTACTTTTAATTAAAATGCTATAGTTCAAAGGTTTTTTTAAAATACTGACATAGCATCATGGGTAGTTCAATAGTAGCTGCACTGAAGAGTGATAAAGTGTTTTCTCTGTTTCACCTTTTTGAGAAATCATGTTTCATAAGAGTACTGTTGACAGCGAAAACTCTGATTTCAGTTGGAATACTGAATGTATTGTTGGAATTAATAATTTGGAAATATGCTGACACAGAGGGTTTTAAACTGCAAGAATTGGTAGCTTTTTTCAGGAAAACAATCTTTAGTTTGCCTAACACTGAAGTGAATCCGCCTCCTCTTCTCCCACACTTTTCTCTTCCCCTCCCGTGGGCTGGCCTTCATCTGTCATGCATTCCCACCATAACTTGACTCCGTCTGCTCAGTGGCACAACTACTTTGTTCTTCTTTTAGCTTGGGAGGTAGAAGAAGTTTTCATTTTTATTAGATTGCTGGTATGCTGCTGTTGGAATTGCTGACCTTTACAGTTGTGTTAAATCTCCTGGATAAGAATGCTGGCAAGAACAAACAGTAAAAATATAAAGAAGGAACTTGTCATAGAATCTCCACAAAAATGTTTGGATTCAGCAGCTTCTGAAGCAGAAGTGGAGAGTCCAGTAGAAATTTTGGTAAGGTGCTCTGTATGTGAATATGAGAAAGTGTGTGCATGAAGAGAGATTATTAGTGAATTTCTTTATGTTTTGCAAGTAGAATATCAGTCCTTCTAATGTTCTCTTACATTCTGCCTCATTGTGGCTGTTTATTATTGGATATATATTCTTGTCTTTCTATAGTTGATGAAAATACTCCTTATTTTTCTTTCTAAGAGCCTGTCTACTTTTAAGCTATTAAAGTATATCTAAAGCAGCAGCTCTTAGTCCTTTGGTGTTTAAAGAAACTGTAATAAAACAAGTATTCTACTGTCTCTAAATTTTCAACATGTGAAATAGTTCAGTTCTTGAAAAGTACTTGTTACCTTGCCGTACTTGTCCTGAAGGAAATGTGTTTATTGTGTGCAGAATTAAGAATGCTGCCTTTTATTGAATTAGTATCTACAGTGGAAAATAAGACATGTTATGCATTTTCTGCAGGTACAATGATTCTTCTGTCTTTAGTTAATTAGGTTCTATTTAGATTATTTGTATAGTGAAACAAGAGTTGTACAACTTCTAGACATTCTTCCTATAAAATGCATCTGAAATTTGTCATATTGCTTTTAATGGTACTGAGACAAGCAGCAAGGAGAAGAAGAAAGGGGAATTTTCAGTCTTAATAGCAATAGCTCATGTTTTGACACCAAAGAAAATATGGTGGGCTTTATTTGTAAGATGCCCACCAACATGTTGCACTCTCATGGTAAGTTCTTTCAGCTGTTTGGCAAGATGCGAACTACAAAACTGTAAACGCTACAGCTTTAAGTGAGTAATTGTTAGATTTGGCAAGCATCAGTATTAGACTTAGGTGACTGACTTGTTATTACACAAATAGCTAATGCATACCGAACAGAGTCAAATGTTTGGTGTTTTCCATGGTGGAATTAACGTGAGAAATATTAGAAAAAGATCCTAATTTTTTCTGGAGTATACTAGATTCGTGCCTGCATTCCTATTTTGTATGTCCTACCTGCAAAATTCAGTGGATTTGTCACTCTGGTGCATTAATTTTTTGTAAATGTTTGAAAAGTGCAGGAGATGGATGACAGGGAATGTTATGCTTTAGTACCTCATGTGTTGACACCAGAGGAAGTACATATTGGTTGAAAAAAACAGAATAGAAAAATGAGCCACACCCTGTGTTTAATTTTTGTATGTAGAGAAGGCAATAATAATTGGATGTGTATTCTAGGTAGTGTCCAGATCTTCAACAAAGACATTCTGAGCAATTTTCCTTGTTTCAACTCTTCTTTCGGATTCTCATTTGCAACAGTCAAGAGTTTCTTCAGGGCTTGTTTTACCAGCAAACTAAATGATTTATTTCTGTGAGCTGTTAATGGAAGTTGTGTTGTATATTTCAGAGAGATAGTTGGGGTATCTAGGGATGGGTAGAGAGATTAAGTGTTAATAATTTAACATCCTTTTCTGTAGCTGCTCCCAGGTTATGGAATGCTCTCCCTTGGGAGGTTAGGTTGGCCCCCTCCCTTTTATCCTTCCGCTGACAGCTAAAGACCCACCTCTTCAGACAGGCTTTGAGCAATCATGACTGAGTCCCTGAATGTCGTGTTTTTTTTTGTTAAGATAGTTTTTAACATTTTATATGTTTTTAATTGGTGTATTTTAATTAGTTGTATAGTTTAATTGTTTTTAATGTATAACTTACAATGTTTTAAATTAGATTCTTTTTAATATTGTGAGCCACCTTGAATCCCCTTATCAGGAGAAAGGCAGCCTATAAATAAGATAGACAGACAAATATCTATGGTCTTTTCATATTTCCATGAATTGTGGCACTATGATTAACACTGAAATTGATGAATAATAGATGAATAAATTGCTTGTGCATCTAGCTTAAGTGAGAAACAGAGATTTCCCTAGTTGTGTGTGTGTGTCAAGAGTGCTGTTCCCCAGCTGGACCATGTGTAGATATAAAATACTTAACTATGGCTTGTTTTCCTTAACTATGGTAAAATGCCGCTTCAGAATAATTAGTAGTAATTAAATGTGGGCTGGAAAACACAACTTCAGGTAGATGTCTCTTCACTATGGCGAAACTTTGCATCTGCACTAAGTAACCTCTGACATTCTCTTGATTGTCCAACCTTTCTGCTTTGGAAGAGAACCTGCAAGCTGAACATGTGATTGTGGTACCATGACCAAGGCTCAACAATCCTAGTTACAACCAGCCATGAGTTAGGTATTGTTTCAGGCTGTAGACTTTCTTTATAATGTCATCATGGTAGACTTTTAAAAAAGTTATTGGTTATAAATGTAAAATTGGGTAGTTCTATCTTTGTCTGTTCCATTTTTCTAGCTGCATGTAGGTTGATGCAGAAAATAGGGTGAAATCAGTAATATACAAATGTGGCTAAATTTTTCTAGTATCTAGAAAAATCATGGTTTAGGATATGCTACTGTTGTTTTTTTTAATTGATTGTAATGTTTAATTAACTTGTCCTTAAGCCTGTGCCTAGTATCACTGTAGAATGCATATTTTCAGTTTTTATTAGCTGCATTCCTGTCTGGTGCAAGTAGCATCGAATGTGTTCCTTGTTGTTTTGTAAAATGTTTTGAAATTGGAGATCATGCATTTAAAAAGACCCTAATTTTAATTTCTTTTTAAAAAAATGTATACTTATTGATCTTTGTCTTAATATTGCTTGTCAATGGTGCAAGATGCCTCTTTATTCATTGTTAGTAGTTTTAAATATTGTGTTTTAACGATGTTAACCACTGTTATGTACTCATTGTTTCCATCTTTAAATATTGTCTTTCATTGTTGTAAGCTGCCTTGGGTCCTTTTCAAGGCGAAAGGCGGGGTAAAAAATATTTTAAATAAATTAATAATAGTCTCCCAATGTTAGGTACCGTGTTTCTCCAAAAATAAGACAGGATCTTATATTAATTTTTGCTTTAAAAAAAATGCATTAGGGCTTATTTTCAGGGGATTTTTTTTTTTTCATGTACAACAATCTACATTTATTCAAATACAGTCATGTCATCTTCTTCTGGTTGCTGCACAATGGTGGAGGGCAGGGTTTCACTTAACTGGAGCTTATTTTTGGGGTAGGGCTTATATTACGAGCATCCTGAAAAATCATACTAGGTCTTATTTTCAGGGAAACGGTATATTCTGCAAAAAAAATGATTTAAAGAATGTGCTTCACATATGTGTACATGCACTTAAGAAGATTATGAACAAAATACAGTTTGCTTAAATTACTCTTTTCTGTACTTGGGAGGAGGGAGCAAAGATTATTTTTAATCTAGTGTCCCAAATGCTTAATGACTGCCATTAAGAGTTAAATTGACTGCCATTAAGAGTCAGACTAGTAAACCACATTATATTCACAATTATAATTTTTTAAAAACATTTTTCCTAGACTTTGACTTTAAAAAGAGTCTCTGATAACTATTTTAAGAATTTTGGGCTGGTTTATGTGCACATCTCCTGCCAACCTAGCAGTTCGAAAGCATATAAATGCGAGTAGATAAATAGATACCACCACGGTGGGAAGGTAATGGCGTTCCATGTCTAGTCGCACTGGCCACGTGACCACGGAAACTGTCTAAGGACAAACGCTGGCTCTGCGGCTTGGAAACGGGGATGAGCACCGCACCCTAGAGTCGGACACGGCTGGACTAAATGTCAAGGGGAACCTTTACCTATGTGCACATCAAGGCCATAAAACTGATGGAGGGATGGCTTAACCCTTCTTTGTATCATTTTTCCAATATAATACAAGGGACCTACCATACTTTTCTCTGGGTCTGAAAGAAAACTTGTAGGGGTGCTTTTTTTAGGAGAAGGCTTTGAACCTCCTTCCCTTGTACCATTCCACCAATTTAATTTGTCAGGTACAGCTTCTCTTAAGTGTATATACATTTTTAAAGTGTAAGGAAGTCCAATCACTGATAGATATATTTCACTTGGCTGCAAGTCTTTCAGATGGGTGTAATGGCGTTTAAACTTTTTGTTGATTTTCTTTGTGGTTTCAGATTTGCTGATTTTAGCAGTTAAGTATGGGGGTGGAACAGTAACTTGTAAGGCTTTAAAAATTAAAAAAAAAAAGGTGGGGTTGTGGAGAGGTAGCTGCTGTATGAAAGACCACTTCTAAAAATGAATCTCAAAATTATACAATGAATCTTGACTATTTTATTTTCCATCTACTGTTTTTGAAACATGAATTTTATGTAGCTGCATGATAATATTTGCCCATTTTACATATAATTTCTGAGTCATTTTATCATAAAATGTGCGCTTCCTCTACCCGCCTCATTTTTTTGCTGAAGGATGTGAGATTTAGTTCATAGTGTACAATGTTTTTTGCAGCGATGATGGGAATGTGCAGGGGAGGCAAAGCAGACATCTTTTTAGAGATATTTGTGATTCCTCCCCAGTCTCTTAGCAAGACTGTGAACGTGTACTTTAAAGAAAAGGTTTATATCTGCTTCCCCCCACCCTACTTCATGCCATCTTTGCTGTTTGTATCCTTTTTTGTTTTGTTTTGTTTTGTTGCAAATTTCACAGCTTCTTCCTTGGCTTCCATTCCTAATTGATTCTGTATTTTTTTCTTTTGCTTCATTTTATTTGGTCTCCTTTCATATAAGCTTATTGCTAACTTTTCTTGGCAGTACCAGCAGTTTTGTAGAACCTTTAAAACTAATTTGTTGTTATTTTTTATAAGTTTTTGTGTGACTAGACGCAGTTCTTTGGATGGATGGAGTGGCTGTCTCTCTCTCTGTGTGTGTGTATGAAACTGTTGGCAGGGAAGGTTTCAGGGGAGGACACCTGTTGGTCCTAGGCGAAGGAGATTTGTAACAGTCAATAGGTGTTGATTAATTTCATCACAGTGGTGGATCACAAAAAGCTATGGATCATAAAAAAGGAAATGGGTGGCCTTGATACTACTGTCCCGATGTACTGTGAACAAGAAGCTACTGGTGGGATAGAACATGGAGAAACAGAATGGTTTCCCATAGGCAAAGGTGTCAGAGAAGAGTGTATTTTATCTCTGTATCTGTTCAATCTGCATGTGGAACACATATGGAGAGTTCAGTTAGATACAGATGAAGGTAGAGTGCAAATTGATGGAAGAATTATCAATAATTTAAGATATGCAGATGACATCATATTACTGGTAGAAGGCAGCAGTTACTTGAAACAACTTCTGATGAAATTCAAAGAAAGTGGAAAAGCAAGACTGCAGTTAAACACTAAAGCAAAAATCATGACTACAGAAGTACTACACAATGTTAATGTTGACAATGAAGAAATTGAAATAGTAAAAGATTTTGTATAGTTTGGCCTGTCATCAATCCAAATGGAGACTACAGCCAAGAAATCAGAAGTAGACTGAGTAATGGAAACATGAGGATCTTTTCTAAAGTGGAAGGGTGTGTCACTGGGAAACCAAGGCCAAGCTCATCCAAACTATTATATTCTTATTATGTATGGGTGTGAAAGCTAGACAATGAAGAAAGCTGACGGGGAAAAAATGATTTGTTTGAAATATGGTGCTGGAGGGCAGCTTTGTGGATACTCTGGACCGCCAGAAAGATGAACGAGTGGGTCCTAGATCAAATCAAACCTAAACTTGCTCTGGAAGCAAAAATGTTGAAACTGAGACTGTCATATTTTGGACAAATCATGTGAAAGCAAGATGCTCTGGAAAATACAGTAGTGCTGGAAAAAGTTGAAGACAGCAGGAAAAGAGGAAGACCAAATATGAGATGGATGAACAGAAGCTACAGTCTTGATTTTACCAGACCTGAGCAAAGTTGGTGAGGAGAGGACATTTCAGAGGTGACTTGATGGCATAGAACACCCAGGACAAACAAACACAATTGATGTCTTTCCCAATACACTTTCCCTGACAGCAGTTTTCAACTCCCCCCACCCCCCCAGAGATACAGCCACTCCATTCATCTGAAGAACTGTGCTTGGACAAATGAAAGCTTATGAAAAATAAACAGTTCATCTTAAAAGTGCTATAAGTCAGGGGTCCCCAACCCCCGAGCTGCAGACCGGTCCTGGTCCGTGGCCTTGGAAGGCTTGAGACAGATGAGCCGTGAGCAGGAGGTGAGCGGGGAGCAAAGCACCGCCTCCTGTCAGCATGCCCCTATTAGGTTCTAATGCTGCTGCTGATCTGACAGGAGGTGGAGTTTCGCTCCCCGCTCCCCTCCTGCTGCTGCTAGATCAGCTGTGCCTGTGGCATTAGGATCTAATAGGAGCCCGCACTCCTCTTAGGTTCTAAGCCGCTGCTGATCTAACAGGAGGTGGCACTTCAATTGCAGCTCACCTCCTGCTCTCCATTTCTTTTATGAGCTCGATTCAAAGCTATCCTCCAACAACCTACTGCATAACAAGTACCCTCCCCCCCGGTCCTTGGGAGAATGGTCTTCAATAGAGATGGGGGTATTCGTATACGAATACCCCCGCACAGGTGGACATCACGAGGGTTCAGCCCCCTCGGTCCGGACTGTCCACTCACCTTCTGCTGTTGCTGCAGGCTCCATGCTCCCTTCCTATCGCTCCGGAGCTCACAGTCTGCGAGCCACTCCTGGCAGGAGGTGGGAGGATGTGTCTCACTGCCAGGTCGAAGAGTGGCTTGCAGACCACGAGCTCCGGAGCAATAGGAAGAGAGTGCGGAGCCTGAGGCAACAGCGGAAGGTGAGTGGACAGTCCGGCCCCAGGGGGCTGGACCTTCGTTATGTTCACCTGTACAGGGGGTATTTGTATATGAATACCCCCATTTCTAGTCTTCAACTAAACTGGTCCCTGGTGTCAGAAAGGTTGGGGACCACTGCTATAAGACATCTGCTTTCTCTTTTACTACAATAGACTAACACAGCTACTAGCTAAAATACCTTTCTGTCCCCAGTAGGTACCAAGGTGGCTTTCAGAATAAAACAATGGAGCCATATTACTACAGCAATCCTAAAGACTTTCATTTTGTCAAGCTTATGTTCTTCATTCTTTAGTTTGTCCTATACTGTTTATGTAAAGGAAGTTAGTAAGGGAGGGAGGGAGGGAGGGAGGAATATGAACTTTAGTTTAGAGAAGCAATGCTTTCTTACTTCCTACACTAGTAATTTTAAGCAGACTTTATCCCCATGACACAATACCTCTGTATATGATTTAGGCCAATAGATCATATGGTTATGATATAAGAGATTAATTTTGTAGAACACTTATGAATATATTTTGATAGAGGAAAAACTGCAGGGCTGTTTCAAACTTTATATTTTAAGGAGATGAAGTGATTACCTAGCACTTTAAGTAAGAATAAACAGAGAAAGAACATATTCAAGGTAGTATAGCTAGAACCTCTTTTCCCCATTTGGGAAAGGTGTGTGTATAATGGAAAATGTCTGTAAGGGAACATAGGAAAGTTTATGCTTTCCTGGAAAGTAGTAGTGTTAGTGTAAGTTGTGCCAAAGTCAATATGATGTCCTTAGTAATCTTTTGTTGAGATGGTGAAATATCCTTCCTTTTGCTGATGTAATCTGCTAATATGTCGGAAGATTCTCTTAAGTGAGATAAATCTACTTAAGTTAAACTTTCCAGACAAAAGGAAAGTATATAAGGTGTTGATTGCAAGAATAACTTGTAGTTTTCATGTGGCTGTTCAATAGAATGTGTTCAGTGATGTAAAAACAGAGTTGAAAGGGGTACTTTTATAACTAAAGGAGGGTGACTAAACCTTGGTGCAAAAAGTCTGAAATATAACTTCAGGAAAAGAGACAGAGAGGTTGAAACCTTTCCAGTAAAAGAGTTTCTATTCAGCCTTAAAGTGTATTTTTAATAAGTCAGATGGAATAATGCCAGGTGGTTGTGTATTGGGATTGGAACCACTTCACTTTGTGATTTCAGGTTAATACTTCAAATCTTTATTGGCATTATGAAGTTCTTACAATTTCATCAAATGTTTCTTCCCCTCCCTTGTTCATACTGCAACTTTCCATGGTATGTTCCATTTTGAAGTTTCCAGGAAACAAAACGTTTTCAGGAAGCATGTGTGAAAACAGTAGTGTACACAGGAAATCTTTCCACTTGACATCATATAACCAGAACTCTTTCTAAGTGTTATGATCAGATGTGGGCCCTGGTCCAAAGAACCACAAAAGCAACAAAACCTTGCTGGGTTACTGATAGGTTGGTGCTCTTGCATTGCCAGTTGGAACCAGAACAGTACTTTCCTAGACTGTGGATGCACTCTTGGACAAGCTAGGGGAAAGGGTGTGCCTCTGGCTGTTTCCGTTTTACAGGCAAACTTTATTCTGAAGCCTCTTATAGTTTCCTGTTAAGACATATGGAGAGCACAAATACTGTTCTTATGCAAGCACACATTCACCTTGTCTGCTAAGACACCATTAACTGGTTTTTCCCCTTACCTCCACAAGTTTTTTTAACCTATGGAAAAGGATGTTGGTATGATTCTGCATTCCAGCACTATACAGCTAATATTTGATTTTGGGTTGCCAATTCATTATTTTTTCCCATTATGCTATTAGTTTGAAATAGTCACTTGAATTCTTAAAAACATGAAGCCTCTCATATTTTGAAGGGTGTGTGCAAATAAAATAGTGTTGTGTTTATGACAAACAGGTTATTCTTAGGGTTAATAGCCTCTTGGGTTCCTTGGTTTTCCTTTTGAGGTTAACTAAAGAAATGCCTTTTGTGTTATTTGGCTCTGAATGAAATCAGTTGGCATGAGAGTGTGGAATTGGATCTCAATGTAGTATAAGACAGCACTTCAAAACTTTTGATTTTTCTGTGTAGTGCTTTCTCTTCTTTCTCCTGCATATGGTAGATTCTACATTGATAATACAAGTATAAGCATATAACTACAGTGCAGTGGAATTTAGAACATTTGCTTTGAAAAAGCTTCAGAAAACATGATTAGAAATAGATAAAATAAAGCTCAATCATAGTAGTTTAAAAAGAGGTAGTCAAAGTATCCAACTAACTGTGTGGTAATCTATCATCATACAGATAGTTAAAGATTTTGTATACCTTGGTTCAGTGATCAATTCAGATGGAGAGCACAATGCATCTAAAAGCACATAGCTATGTGGTGTAATAGGGACGTGGTGGCGCTGCAGGTTAAACCGCAGAAGCCTCTGTGCTGCAAGGTCAGAAGACCAGCAGTTGTAAGATCGAATCCACGCGACGGACTGAACTCCCGTCGCTTGTCCCAGCTCCTGCCAACCTAGCAGTTCGAAAGCATGTAAAAATGCGAGTAGATAAATAGGTACCACCTCGGTGGGAAGGTAACGGCGTTCCGTGTCTTGTCGCACTGGCCACGTGACCACGGAAACTGTCTTCAGACAAACGCTGGCTCTACGGCTTGGAGACGGGGATGAGCACCGCGCCCTAGAGTCGGACACGACTGGACTAAATGTCAAGGGGAACCTTTACCTTTACCTATGTGGTGTAATGTTGGAATATTGGTTCCGGAGAGTTACTATTTCAAGCTATGAAGAGAAATTTATGTGCCATCTGAATCTTAGATCTTTTATACGACTCACTCTGGGGGGAAATTGCACTGATTCCTTTATTTGAGAAACAAAAACAAAACAGAAAATTAATTAACAGAATCTTTGTTGTGAACTAATCTTGCAGATGAAGCTTCAAAAGTTTATTTTTGTTCTCTTTCATGCTTTTATCTAGAGAAGGTGAGTCATACCAACCTACACGTTGTTTCTTTTAATTGCTGTTCCTTTTTAAAAAGAGGTTTTTCTGGTTTCTTACCCACATTGGAACTTGGTTGATTTTAATAGGCCTTATCCTGAACTGTTTTTCTACACACAATATTAGATGTAACTGTCAATATATATACTCTCAAACATATTCTTACACTATTATTGTGCATGTCTATCTAATGAGTTATGATCCCAGTTACACATCTGGATGGTTTTACATGCCATCAAGTTGGCTCCTGTGAATGAGAGATCTCCAAAAAATTTTGTCCTCAACAGCCCTTTTCAGCTCTTGTAAACATGAGCCTGTGGCTTCCTTTAGGGAGTCAATATTTGTATTTGGTCTTCCTCTTTTCCTGTTGCTTTTGACCTTTCTCAGCATTCCTGTCTTTTCCAGAGAATTTTGCTATCTCATGATGTTCCCAAAGTGTGACAGCCTCAGTTTCATTATTTTTGCCTCCACATATAGCTCAGACTTGATTTGGTCGAGGACCCATTTGTTCATTTTTCTGACCATCCATAGTATCGGCAAAGCTCTTTTCCATCACCATATTTCAAATGAATCAGTTTTTTTTTCTGACAGCTTTTTTCTTCCTGTCCAGCTTTCACATCCATATATGGTGATTGGGAATACAAGAGTGTGGATGATCTTGGTCTTGATCTTCAGTGATGCATCCTTACACTTGATGATATTTCTAATTCTTTCATTGCTTCTGCTCCATTCATGGCTGCAGTTTCCTTTCGGATTG
Organism: Intellagama lesueurii; assembly: GCA_037013535.1. Lineage (NCBI taxonomy): Eukaryota > Metazoa > Chordata > Lepidosauria > Squamata > Agamidae > Intellagama > Intellagama lesueurii. The sequence goes on from JBAJHW010000003.1 coordinate 107,792,886, forward strand.
ATGAGTAAACCAAGGTATACAAAATTTTTAACTACCTGTATGGTGCTAGATTACCACACAGTTAGTTAGATACCTTCCTTGGTCAAGTGGGGGGAAAAAAGTCCCTCCTGTCCTTTTGTGTATGTCTTCAGTATGTACTCTCAACAAAGGTTTCCTCAGTGGAGCAGACACTTTCCTTTGAAGTTCAGAGTTTACCAGTTTTGTTTTGCTTTGTTTTATGCATGTGGGTGTTCTTACTCTTCTTTGAACTGAGCATATTCTCCTCTACAAACAAATCATACTTCTTTTTCTAACAATGTATTTTGTGTACTGTTTAAAAGCAGTTGGAGGAACACTCCTAGTTCTGCAGCCTCGCCTTGATAGTGTTTCTTTCCAAGTATAACATTTTGTTCTTTTGAACTTTCTCCAGTAACATTTTATTTAATGGGAATGCCCCATGTGGTAGATATTAGAGAACTGTAAGTTACTTTTTATTAACCTATGTGCAGATCAGTCTGCTTCCAAACCCTCTTTTCTAGAAAGGCCCTTTTCCATAGTTTTCCCCTTAGAATGGGAAAAATATGTAGCTTATACAATGAGAAGTGTTCTATTTGTTTGATTAAGTATGCTGTTGAAACTTGAATTCTGCCTGGTATTTGTTTATGCAGAGTTTCTTCAAGATTTGGGGATTTAAAAAGAAAAAAAGCAAACAGAAATAATGCTAGTACTATTATCTGAAAACTTATTTTTATATTCAAATTGTTACAAACTCTCTAGTGAGCAATAAAACATTAAAACATGTTAATTATGTTTTCTTATACTGTAATACTCTTCATAGATACAACTACAGGCTTTCTTACATCTATCATGCAAAATACCTTTGTTTAGGAATTATAAAGGTGGAATGAATTCTTCTGGGGATAAGGAATCTAAATATACAATATCAGTTCCACCTATAGTGGCTCCATTGAAATGAATGATATGGAATGAAACCTGTTTGTCACATTGGATTTAGCCCACAGTTTCTATATTTGTGTTGTAGAAGCAGAGTAATTTAGTTAAGAAGAATAGGTTGTCTTAAATAATTTACAAACCATCAGAATTACACTACCATTTATACCAGAAGAAATTAGATGTATGACTATTGTTAATTGCACAAAGCTCCACAGTAATTAGTAGTTATATAGTAAAATAGATTAATTATTTGGTTCCAGTGCATTTGTTGTTGTTAACGTACCATCATGTTGTATGTGACTTATGGCAAAGATGCTATCATTAACAGCTCTGTTCAGTTCTTAGAAACTCAAAGCTGTGACTTCCTTTATGTGTCAGTCTGTATCAGTCTTCCTCTTTTCCTGCTGCCTTCTGCTTCTCCCAGTATTCTTTTCCTTTCCAGTGAGTCTTCTCTTTTCATGATGTGTCCAAAGTATGATAACCTCATTTCAATCATTTTTGCTTGTGAACATATTTTGGGTTGGCTTTGTTCTAGGGCCAACTTACTTGTTTTTCTTGCAATCTATGGTATCCATAGAACTTTTCTTCAGCACCACATTTAGAATACCACTAGATGAAAACTTGCCATGTGAACTTAATGATAATGTAGCACTGAACTCGGTAAAATAGACAGCTTTCGTTTCTCTAGGAAGGGTTGATTCTATGTACTTCTTGTATAAATCTAATATTGAAGCAGATCTTGTATGTCCATTTTATATACCTATGTTTTCACAAATGTTGGCTTTCATATGCATCTTCTACTTGCAGTATAATTTTCTTAAGCCTGTGTTCACTGGTACTTGCTTCCATTATGCATATAATTACACTGTAAAAGTCTACAGGTATATGTGTGATTACTTATGTACATTTAGAGATATGAAAAACTAGTTGTACATTTATTCACTTAAATATTTCTGTTCATTTTTAGGCAAAGCCAAAGTTGATCGAGCCAATAGATTATGAAAATGTCATTGTTCAAAAGAAAACTCAAATACTTAATGATGGCTTGCGAGAGATGCTGCTTTTCCCTTATGATGACTTCCAGGTACTTTTTTTTGTTTAATTTACAACTTTAGTAGTTCATACACAACAGCTTATTAATGGAACAATTTGCATTTTTTTTTTGTTAAATGCTTGTACTTATTCAGGCAGGCTAACTGCCAGTGCTCCCATACTCATCCTGATTCTTGTATTCAGTATGTTGCTATATGGGGGTGGAGCTCGAGGGCTTTTGTGTTTTATTCTTTAAATGGCCCAGAGAAGTGGGTATTAACTAATGGGGTAGTATACAAACTAACTAGCTAGTTAAATAGCTGACAGGTGTTTTACTGTATCACTGCTTTATAATCATTGGGGGTTGGCCAGATGAAAGATGATACTCCATTATTGTTTCACTTGCATTGCCCCCCCCCTTTGATTTTGGGGATATATTCAAAGTGTTAGTCCCTGCTTTTAATTTTTTTAAAAAAATAGGCTGAGGCCAGGATACCTGGTATACCATTGCCTTGTTCGTGCTCCCCTTAGAGCAGGGGTTCCCAAGCCCTGTTTCGCAGCCCCGTGCTGGTCCGTGGCCTTGGCAGGACCAGGCCGCAGAGACAGATTTCCCACCCCCCGCACACACGCATCCCTGCACGCAAGGCCCGCGCGCACGGGTGCCCTGCCCCGCGAGTGCCCACCGCCCCTGCGAGTGCGCCCCATGCCATACGCGCATGCATGCAAGCGTACCCCACCCCCCACGAGTGCGCCCCACGCCATATGTGCATGCTCGTGAGCGTGCCCCGTCCCCTGCATGGAACCCATGCCATCCACGCATGCGTGCAAGCACGCCCCCCCCCCCCGCACGGACCCCGTGCCCCCAACCGGTCCGCTGGTAGGAAAATGTTGGGGACCACTGCTGTAGAGAGATCAACATCTGAGGTTCTGCTTTGTGCCCTCCTTCCTTGCTATCTGAAATTGAAGTACCTACAATGCAGTGTCTTCTCAGTCTTTTCGTCTTGAAGGAGTTTGGATCTGGTTCATCACTGTTCAGTTTCTACTGTAATGTTTGGGAAAATCTGTTAGAGATGGTCTTTTGAGGCTTGGGAACTTGACTGTTGATGAAAGAATGTGTGTGTGTCACTGATTTCTTTGAGGTTGTCAATTCCTTTTTATATGGCTTCAGCTGTGTTGAGTTTTTGTCAAAACGTCAGTAAATTTTATTGTATTTTCTGAGACAGTACATATGTTTTTATTTTGATTATTGGCAGCTACTTTGGATTTAAATTTTTGAAAGCAAAAATATACTAAGACATATATTATTTATCAGCTGGGTTTTATCACATTTCACTCTGTAATGAAATTGTGTAAGTTGTAGCAAATCATAACTTAATCAGTCACATTTCTGTTTGATCTTCTCAATTAGTAGCAATTTGCCACATTTGTTTTGTTCCATTTCACTTACCCCAGAGTATCCCAGAGTACAATCTCAATAAGATCCTTGCCTTTCGTCTCTAAATCTAATAGTTGGTTGTTGTTGTTGTTGTTTTTAATTAGGCGTCTCCACCGTCCTTGGATATGTCATAGTGTTGTCACCAAAGAGAATGCCATCCACAGCTGTATTTGGGAGCAAATTAAGCAACTACATAGACTGCAGAACAGGATAATCAGAAGCACTCCCAGTTGCACCAAATAAAGTGCAGCCCTAGTACTGTGCCAGAAAGGAGCAGAACAGCTCACAAAAGGGGCAGGATGGATTGCTCTTACTTAAAATACATGTGTCTGCTGGAAGATAGGGCAAACCAAACTGTACCAGAAGTGAACCAAATAGTGAGCTATATGCTCATCTGATCACCCCCTGAGTTTTTGGGGTGAGTGTAACTCCATCCAGCCATAGGCTGAATCCTTACTCACTGATCCACTCTCATCTTGAAAAAAAGATAAATTTAGAATTATACTCTATTATGTCATTGATTATTTCTAGTTACTCCTTGATATAAAAATTACCCTGTTTCCCCTAAAATAAGACCTAACCTGAAAATAAGCCCTAGTATGATTTTTCAGGATGCTCGTAATACAATCCCTACCCCAAGAATAAGCCCCAGTTAAGTAAAACCCCACCCTCCATCATTGTGCAGCAACCAGAAGAAGATGACATAACTGTATTTGAATAAATGTAGATTGTTGTACATGAAAAAAATAAAACATCCCCTGAAAATAAGCCCTAATGCATTTTTGGAGCAAAAATTAATATAAGACCCTGTCTTATTTTCGGGGAAACACGGTAGATTCAAGCAAATTACTTTTGTCAAACTTTGGAAAGATGCTTATTAGAGTTTTACTTTTTTTTTAACATATCAGGATATCACTGTTCATGTTTATGAATGATTCTTGCTTTCATAAGTGAATGACCTCCTCCTTTTTATCAAAGTTCAACTGTGTTTATATTTTAATAATTCTGTTTTTAGCAGCGCTTGGAAGAAGTAAGATGAGTATCCCTGGAAGGACATTGTTTTGAATGTAGGAAACAGGTGTCACTGCAAACAATAGCAAATGTATATGTGTCTCAAATAAAGTAAAACATCTTGGCCAGTATCCTGTTGGAGATTTCCGTGTATACAACTAACATTGTGTAAGCAGCTGCACTATTTGCAAGAGGTCTGCTGCAGAACTGGTTCCATGATCCATTGCACAACTTTTGTGCAGACAGTTGTGAAAACAAGATACTTCATCTAGTAGCATGACTCCTTGTGCACCATTGTGTTCACAGAAATCCCCAACAGGATACTGGCCCTCAAGATTTGGGGCTCATAGCCAAGCCAGTGGGAATTTGAATATGTTTTCTTTTTTTTTTCTTTCTTTCTTTCTTTCTTTGTTTCTTTCTTTCTTTCTTTCTTTCTTTCTTTCTTTCTTTCTTTCTTTCTTTCTTTCTTTCTTTCTTTCTTTTTAATGTATTTACTTAGTGTACTTTCAGATTAAGGTTTATCTGCAATTGTCCTGTTTTGTTCTTAGAATATTAGTTGGGATCTTGGCAGCAACACGTTCTTTATGTCACACTCCTTCTGTTTCTTACCGTAAAAATAACAATTTTCTGGAAGGAAGGACAGAATATTTATGCAATGCCTGTTGACTGATTTGATTAGGAGCCATCTTCTCTTGAACTACCTGTAGAACATATCCCATAAAGTGTCAACATTTGTAGGCATGCGTAAATAATTTATATCAGAAACATATATACATTCTATTCACCGCTTAAAATCAACATGTACAGCTCTGACAATTTTGGAAAAACTTTGAATAATTTTGATAAGTATTTGGAAGTAGAGATGGGCATCAACCAATGGTTTGGCAGTTCGAGCCAGTTTGGCCCACGACTGAACAGGTGTTCTGTGGTTAGGCACCCTGCCCCTTCTGGCAGGCACCCACTCAGAGGCACCGCCCGGAGGAGTTGGGACAGGGAAGCTGGAAACCTACGGATTGTGTCTATCTCTATTTGGAAGTGCTGTTTGTGTACTTTTTTTTCTGTTTTGGTACAGACAGCAGTTCTGAACAGTATGTAAAATCTGTTGAAATAACTTTATTGTTTATTTTCCCCCTTCTGCTTCAGAGTTATGACAGTTTTATAAATAGCATGTGTAAAAAGAAAGGCAAGCTCCTGCACGTTGATGGTTTTCCTGAAAAGTCTCACAGTAAAGAAGTCCAACAGTCATCCATTTATACTTTTTGCAATATTTTGTATGCACACTAGTCTTCAGAAATGTTTTGTGTGCCAGTGATATGGATGCTGCTAAACAAACATGGAAGCTAGGTGCAGTCTCTGCCCCCTCCCCATACCATTTACTGTCACTGATGTTAAGATTTGTAGGCTTGTTTATATATGTTGTATTTGAAAAGATAAAGTTGAGCTCTGCAACTTTGTACCTCGAGAAGTCTGTCTCTTCTAATTTTCTTTCTTTCTTTTTTTCTATTCGTGGTGAGAATCATGGGCTTAGACAAGATATTGAACTTCTAGTGACATTTTAAGCAGTTAAATCCAGTGAATTAAAATAAATCTCTATAGAGAGATACAGAAGCTGTCACTGTTTTTTCACATAGGTCTCAGTAGTTCTCTTATTGTGTAACCTTATTAATTACAATTCTTCATAATATTTGGGATTGGGGTTTACAGGAAGTCATAGTGGCTTCGTGGCTCCATCCCTGTTGGAAAAAATGCAGAAACAGACACATACAATCCATAGTCAGTAAACTATGAGTCTCGTTCTGCTTTCTCCCCCTAAGACAACTATGATTCCCCCCCCCCCCCCCGACTCTGTACTGGTACTCTTAGTGAGAACAACTGGCATTGAGAACTATTTTGAGGATGTGGTTTTGTGGTTATTCCTCAAAAAGTCCAGACTTAGGTACAATTTTGCATCAGCTTCGGAAACCCCCATGCCTAACAGTAGCTAGAGATATGGAATATATCGTTAACTGCTGGTACTCAATACTGTACATGTTCAAGTGTACATATTTGTTTCATTTCTTATGCTTCACTTTGGTATTTGCTAATTGGAAATTCCTCAATGTACTTCTAAATTGTTGTTTGATTTCTTCAGGGTTTTGTGGTTTATATAGACGTGTGCTTTCAAGTCTGTTTTTCTCCTTAAATGTAATGAAAGTTCAGTGGTTAATCACTGTTTTGACTGAAACAGTTTTATGAAACTGTATGGTTAAGATTGATCAGGAGTTGTGCTTCCTGAGAATTTTTTTAAAATTCTGCACTCTGTGATTGCACCTATTTTTACCAGGTTAAATAAAAACTTTCTTCTGGTTTTTAAAGCTTGCTCAGCTTTTTTTTAGCAACTGTTTCCACCTCCACTTGGGGAAATAACTCAAGTAGTCATTTTGTCCTCAACATTTTCCCACCCCCGTTCTGATGGAGAAGCACTGTGTGACAGCAGAGATGCTTGAAATGACTTGTAGCAAATTGAGTTTGTTTAATTTTTAAAACAAATAGTAGAATAAGCAAACAGCATTGATTTAAGCCCCCTAACATGTACATGGATTTTCATCTCCTTTCTGAAATATTGTCAAAATTCTCCCCATTGCCTTTTTCCAAATAGCATGATCAGTTGAGGGAGGAGATACATTTCTTTTTCAACAATAGCGGAATTAAAAAAGAAGTAGAAGTGCATGAGTTGGGGAATGTACTTTGTTTCACCAGATGAAAAAAGTGTTCATGCATGGTGCAGAATTAGGTTAGGAGGGGAAGTTGGAAGAATATCTTTTTAGATTTCCTCACATTTCGTGAACAAATTATGGTTAGGCACAGAGTCCTCTTTTAATAAGTAAGTGGCTGTTGCCTACAGATCCAGGCTGTCAGAAAAGTATGTGGGATAAGAAAATTCTCACAGACTGTATGTAGTACTGCTTGGAAGGAATGGGTCCATGTAGTGAGGAAACTCGGTGCTTAGTTTTGCTTGAGTATCCATGAGCAGGATTGCACTGCACGTTGGATTAAGATAATTTTGTATTTGTAGCTAACTTTCTTTCTCACTTTTTGCCCCCAAAGACAGCAACATTGAAACGACAGCATCGATATTTATACTCTACAGTTCCTGATAATGCGGAGAAAGAAGCTCAGAGCTTATTTGTTACAGAGGTAGTACTACTGGATATGCAACCAATTCCTATATGTTTGTATGTTTAGTTTAGTTTGTAATGAACAGGACTTGAAATGAGATGTTGCTGTGGGAAATATTCTTGTTCAGGGCACTGAGTGGCCTGGAATACCTGCCGTATAGTGTTGCTGGGGTCTCTCTGGATTCAAGAAGGGAACAAAACAAAAACATTTATGTTATTCTTACTGCTAAATCTGAGGGACCGGATGGCTCTGGTTTGGAGCTTGCCATATATGAATTGGGAGAGAGATTCTGGAGGGTGTGAGAGAAAAACAGCATCTTCTTTCCCATTCCTTCCTGCTAAAACACTATAAGAAGAATGCAGTTTATTGTTACAACATACATTCTCATCCTCATTCTCTCAACCTCTCATCTTCATTCTTTTTATAGGTTGTTGAAGGCTTCAGCAGCTCAGGTCCCATTTTCTCCCAATCCTCTCAAATGTTCTCAGAATTAATTGCTAGATTCTTTGTCTGATGAACCTCTGGTTCATTTGGACTTAGCATGGTGATCTACATAACTAGGGGTTTGTGAGGAGGCTTGTGGTGTTTAGGGGAGGATTAATTCTTCCTTCATCTGCTGTATGATTCTCCCTTGAAAATAACTTCCTTCATGACAATCAGCCTGAAAGACAAATCTTCAATGGGCACCAGTAGAGCCATATTTTAAATATGTTTAAGTCATCCCCTGGAAGAGTAGGGTGAGAAGGAGAAGCCCTGTGGGTGTCAACTTGACACCTCTAATTTACACCTTTCCCCCTTCCTTGGGTCAAAAGTGAAAGCTATTGAGAAATTCAGAATTTTAAACTAGCTGAAATTGTGGTTTAGGTGTCTGGCTGCAGAGTCAGAGGTTGGGATTTCCATTCCCCACTGTATATCCTGCAGCCTGTGTAGTCATGGGCAAGCTGCACAGTCCCAGGATGCCCCCAAAAGAAAGGAATGGTAAAACCTCTACCTTAAAAACCTTGGAAAGGGTCTCCATAAGTCAGAATTGACTTGACGGCACACATGTAATTGTAAATTGGCATGTTCCCTCTATTAATCCTCTCTCCACTCAAACAATAGCCGCAAACACCATGGTTCTTACTGTTGTAAATTCACTGTGACCCTGTTCTGATAATTGGGTGAACTGCTGAAGTTTTTTGATTCTCAGGAGCCACTGATACTTGTATGTGCTCTAAAATCTTGCACATCTTTTGTTGGGCCATTGTTGTGGGAGGGAAGGTTAAAACATTATTTTCTTTTAATTTCTAAAATGTATATTTCTGTGTACTTAGGGAGTTCTCTAAATATATGGAAACTGCTACCTTATTTTTGAATGGGTCAGTTTTGTTTCCATTTTGGTAGCAATTTGAACGATGAAGCAGAAAGATTTAACAATTGACAGCTACTTATTGCATACAGTTTAGAAAAGAGGGGATGCTGTCCCATTTAGATTTTAAAATATTTTGTATGCAAATTACCATAGGCCTTCAGTTTGGAATACGACAGATTCTTTAGCATGCCCACTCATCTGAGATGATGGGAGCTGTAGTCCAACAATCTGAAGTCCCATCTGAAAAGGCATAGATTTCCTTCCCTGTTTCCTTGAATTTGCGTGACAATAGAAATCTTACATCCATTGTTTAGGATCGAAATAGGCGAATGTTCCACATGGTGATACAAAGAGGTGGTCTTGATTTTCTCAGAGTAAGGAGATCCCTTTCATTCCCCATTTTTGCTCGCTCCAGATCTTTGCTCATTTCATAATTCTTGCTTCACTGTAACAATCACAACAGTCAACAGACGTGATATGAAGCTATTTTCCTTTGATATATTTCATTTTTCTACACATTCTACTTTCTTGTATTGGTTTATATTATGATCTTGAGCAGAGTACATGATAGGCTTATGGTGAAGCCAAAATAGATACAGATTGTTATCTTACTGCAGCAAGGGTGGAGTAAAAATGTAATTCCTCTAATGAAGGATTGAGAAAGCTTTGTTGCAAGCATAAAGCACAGTATTAAAGCATTTTTATAGCCAGACATAATATTAGAGCCATATGATCTACTTCTGGAATGGTAGCATTTGTGGCAGAATCTATAAAATGTATTAGTACATTCTGTTTAAATAAACTGTCCTGTTAATAGCCTTTTAATGATAAAAACACTGTTCACTTATATTGAAAATATCCTATAAGAGTTTGCTAATTTAACTGGCACAATTTCAAAGACAGCCATTTTATTCAAAGAATGCCTTGCACTTTTAAGAAAATCTCATTGTTGTATAAAGCTCTTCAGTTAATGTATGTTTTCTCCTTATTCAAAGTGCATTAAGACATACAACTCAGACTGGCATATTGTAAATTACAAATATGAAGATTACTCAGGAGAGTTTCGACAGCTTCCTAAGTAAGTAAGATTTTAAAACACTAATAAGCTCCTTACATGTGCAAAAAAAAAAGTTTCTTTGTTAACACTTCATACGTAACCTGAAAGCTGCTTTGGATGCCATAATCCATTCTTCCTGTACCCCCATCTTGTACATTACATCATTGTGCCGCTTGTATACCATTTGAAGATCTGCACATTTTCACCAAAGATATTCAGAAGCTCTTTTAATTTAAAAAAATATATTGAATTTTTAAGTAATTACAATTAACAGCAAACTGACATTAGGAAAAAACACAGCATGTGTATTCTGTCAGTGAGAGGCACACTCCCCATATACGAGTCCATAATTTTTGAACTAGCGTTCCTTCACTTCTTAGAGTCTTTTAAAGAAAGGTTTCTGTCATATTACATCTGTCCAAAATTTTTCCTATGCTCTTGATGGTGAGTAGCGTGCTGAGTTGCTATTAACAAATGAAACCAATACCTGACATCCATATAGGGCTGGATAATGACAAACTAAAACTTAATCCAGACAAGACAGAGGTGCTCCTGGTCAACTGGAAGACTGATGAGGGAACAGGAATACAGCCTGTGTTAGATTAAGTAAAGCACCTTCTGAAATCTCAGGTTTGCAGCTTGGATGCACTTCTGGATCGTCCCTAGCCTGGATGCCCAGGTTTCATCAGTGACCAGGAGTGCATTTGCACAGTTGAAATTTGTGGTCTAGTTGCACCCATTCCTTGAGACGTCTTATTGGGCTACAATGACACATGCCTCAGTTACATCCTGCTTGGATTACTGTAATGCGCCCCATGGGGCTGCCTTTGAAGACAGTTTGGATACTTCAGCTGGTTCAGAATGTAGTAGCCACAATGCTAAATGGGGCCAGTTATAGGGAGCATATAATGCCCCTACTACAACAACAGCATTAATTAGCAGTCCATATCTGGGCACAGTTCAAAATGCTGGCCATCACTTATAAAGCCCTATACGACTTGGGTCTTGGCTCCCTGAAGACTCCTTATCTCCCCATATGAGCCTTCTTGGCTCTTAAGATCATCAGAGGACGCCCTCCTCTCGGTCCTGTTACCAGCACAGGGATGTCTGTCTGATGGGGACACGAGGGAGGGCCTTCTCTGTGGTTGCTCCCAGGTTATGGAATGCTGTCCCTCAGAAGATTAGGTTGGCCCCTTCCTCTTTATTCTTTCGCTGACAGTGGAAGATCCACCTCTTCAGGCAGGCTTTTAACCATCTTAATTGAGTTCCTGAATGCCATTTTTGAAGTTAAGTTTTTTTAAAAAAGTTTTAAATGTTTTTAATCATTCAGTGTTTTTTAATCAGTACTGTAGTTTAATTGTTTTTAGTGTATAATCTGTTGAGTTTTTAATAATAATCTTTTAATACTGTGAACTGCCTTTAGTCTCTTTATCAGGAGAAAGGTGGTCTATTAACTAAGAGAAATAAAATAAAATAAGTAATAAATTATTCTCTTGAGTATTTTCATATTATTTGTAAGTTTCCTAGGTAAGGCTGTGGACCACACTCTGTTCAATCAGGATTTGGTACTCAAGTGTTTACCGTCTTTCCATCTCCATGTAATTTTCATTTGTGCTCCTAGTAATAACATAGAAATGAGATCTTTCAATAGCAAGTTTGCATTATCACCTGAGAAAATAGATAATAACACTAATTTACCTTTGAACTTTATTGGTTGATTTGCAACCTGCCTTACGATATCACGTATTTGATTCCAATATTTCTTTATTGCCAGAAATTATATTACTATATGAATTAGCTTCCCACTGTGCCTGCACTGCCTTCAACTTTGAGAAGTATTTTTGCTCATATGTAATTTTTGTAGAGCTTACGCATCATTGGGGGATTATTTTATAAACATTTTATTTAAGCTCTTTTATTGAATACATATAGTAACATCATGGCAGGAGGTAACGTTCTATTGCATGTCTGCAACGTGCATATACTTATCTTTTGTAGTGATTGTGAACTGTGTCATATGCATTCTTTGTACATTTATAGGCATATTAGAGACAAGTAGTGTCAGGAGAAATTCTTTGATCAAGAGTGAGGGTTTCCCAAGGTGGAACTTGTCAGTTGCATTCTGTCTGCTGATCCCTGTGGTTTCTCCAAATGTAGGGAAACTTGACTGCCTAATTTGTGTTGGGGGAGAGGGGAGGAGTGTGTTTGCATGTTGCCTGTATATAAATGCTGTTATAGCTCAGTAGGTTGGAATACCTTGCTGTGGAGCCTGGAGCCCGGAACTCCACAGCAAGGCATTCCAACCCACTGAGCCATAACAGTTTGAGTCTGCACTGTGCCAGGGTTACGGTGAGCTGGGAATACCCAGGGTTCTTATGGGTGATGTAGTGATGTGCCATGGTGTCTGTGCTGCTTTGGGCAAGCTGCATGATCCCAGAGTGCCACTAGAAGGAGGGACTACTGAACCACTTCTGAGTACTTTATACCTAAAAAATGTTGGGATGGTTGCCCTGAGTTGGAATTCACTTGACACCACATAGAACCTGTTCCCTTTAGTGATACACAGATTTATCTTGCTTTTGGAACAACTGAAGGAGGCTTGAGATTCCTGAGTTCCAGATATAGATGTGACTTGCATGTATCAGTGAAAGCAATGCACATATTTTCTCTTTAGGTATCACACAGTATAAAACTGGAAACACTGATCACTTTTGCAGCTTTCGTCCACTGCCATATTTTGTAAAAACCAAAGTTGTAGTGGGCAGAAACAAGTTGTAAAGAATTTTAGTTTTAAATGACTAAGTTGTGCTTTCAGTTTCACAGTGGAAATGCAAAATTAACATTATGTTACTTGGGATATATTATAATTCAGAAATGTTTGAGGTAAGAAACATTTTTGTTACATGAATGAAAATAGGCTTATGCTAGCTAGCTATGTAGTCACAGCAGCGTATCTATCATTTTCCATTCATGGCCAACTTCCATTTAGGAACATGTGTGGAAGAATTCCACATCTTCATTTTACCATGAATACAAATTATAATCATGTGCTAGCTGGCCTTAATGATCCTGAAATAATCCCTTTTTTAATGTGATATTTTTGTTTTTCTTAGCAAAGGGACCAAATTAGAAAAACTTCCAGTTCACGTTTATGAAGTTGATGAAGAAGCAGATAAGGATGAGGTGAGTGTGTGATATTTTCTTCCTGCTCAGATTTTTATATTATATCCATCTAGGTAACCTTGTAAAAGAATAGCAAAGTTGATTAACATCAATTAACTTGGTTAATGAATGACCTTAATTCCAGTGATTTCTATCAACTATAGAGGGCTCTGATACACATATGGAATTGTTCTCAGACTGGTTATCAGGTTTGCTCACCTGGATAGTGAGAAGGAGAAATGCCACCACAAGTGGTATGTCTGTGTTCCATGTTTTCTTCACGTAGATTTCTTCTGCCTTTAATAACTGTATCACAGGTAGACACATTTTTGTTTTTACATAAGTGAAAACACAGTAATGAGAAATGTTGACCAGTCTTACAGATACAGAGTGAGCAAATGCTTTGTCTTATAAGCATATAAGACAAAGCATTGGGATTTTGTCGAGAAACCTTAATGTTGAACAATGGCTCAGGTTGGCTGGGCACTGTATGTGCAGTTAATATGAGCTGTCTCCCCTGTGACTCATATCAGTTGTCCCTGCTTTCAGGTGGAAGATGCTGTCCATAATGAATATCACTATATCATGCTCAATTAAGTTTTACATGTTTGTATTATCACTGCATTATTCTTATTTAAATGTTAAGTGAATAGCTTGATCATTCCTGCTACTTTGGGCCTGTAATGTGGTATGGTGATTCAGTTCACCAATTTCAGATGATGCATTCTGCTTCTTTAATATATATATATTTGAATGACAATACATGGGTTGGTTGCAAACTAGGTTGTGTGAAATCTCTGCTAGAACATGTGTTTTAAGTTTAATAGGCATATTTGTTCTCCAACTCAACAGGATAACAAAATTTAATGCTATGGTCAACATCCATCCACAGCCCTGCCTTTCTAATTTTGAGCCAGAACTGAAGGAAGTGTAATTAAATCTTTGTATATGTAAAATACTGAAATAATTGTTTGCTAATACGAATATAGAGGTTCATTGTTGTGTTTGGCACAGTGATTATATCTGCTTATCAGCAGTCAGTAATTTGCTGGATTCAGAAAAGAAAAATGAAAGAAAACATGCATTGTGTGCAGTGGGATTGGTGAATTAACCTCATCAACAGGAAACAGGAAGTGACTTTCTGTTTTAAAATGGCTACATGATTAGACCTTTGCTTTCTATTGATTTAACAGATGTTGTGGGTTGAAGTGCATTTAAGCTTCATAATAAGCATTTGATTCTCATATTATATTTTATGCACTATTGGATCATACAGAGATTGCAGATTGTTTAGGTACTAGTATCCACACTGGCCTTTCAATCTGATGCCGACTAACCCACGCCACAAGCCCCCTTTGCTTTGATCCTCTGCTGATCCCTGCCTCTCCTTTTATGGTTCATTGTTAAGGCAGTGGGCTGGTTAAAGAGTTGCACAGTGCTAGGGAAAAGAGTGAGTTTTCCAAATTTCTCTATAATGTACAAACACATAATGCAGAAACATAGTAGTATGCAAGGATCCCTCTAAAGTGCATGGCTCCACCCGCACGCCTCTGCCTCCCTCCACACAGTTTTCCTCCTCCACCGTGCAGCCCCTTTGATTCCGATCGTGACGTAACACAGCGTCTGGGGGGTGTTGCGCTCGCACGCAGGGGAGAAGGCACATGAGAGAGAGGCAGAGCCTCGCCCAGGGGGGCTGAAAGTTAAAGGGTACGTTGATAGTACATTGATAGTATGCTGTCATTTGTTGGAGTTGTTTCTATTTCATACTGATTTCTATCTTTTTTGTCTGTGCAGAGATTATCTTTGGGTTAACTAGTATATTGATGTAGTGACATGGAGATCTAGTGTTAAACTCTGTAATTCGTTTTTAAAAAAATAAAAATACTTTGGAGTGGGTGTTCCCACTGTCCTAAACATCATGTCCAGCTTAGTACATCATCAGAATACCACCCACAGTTATGTCCCCTTCCTTTTGGAGAATGAAACGACTGATCACGTAGGGAAAAATCCATTCAAATAGTTCCAGCTTGAAAAAAGTAGAAGGTCCCCAGCAGCAGAGGGAAGAAAACCTCCATGTGAGGAGCCAAAAAGGGGCAGACTGATTCAAGTTGACCTTTTTGTTGCGTGATCAGGAAAAAAATTCATCCATTTTACACCCAGAGCAAATCCTGCAGTATTTGACCATGGAATAACAGCCTGAGTCAAAACAGTTTTTAGTTCAATTTTCATTTAAAAAATAAAAATAAAATAGATTTCATTTCAACTGCTCTGAAATTTTTTGGTTATTTTTAATCCTGGACACTAGAAAAAGGTGTGCAAAACCTCAAATGTGTTACTATTTATGGCTTCAGTGGATTGTGCACTCTATGCCTAGCCCTTTGGAATGTATGAAAAGTTGACTCAAGTTTCATGCCAAGTAACAGGAGCACCATAGACCAATGTTAGTGGCTGCACACTTAGTGAATTGACAGTTCCTGGATTCACAGTTAGCTTGATTGGGGTCTGGTCGAGAGGAATCAAAAACTAATGAGCAGGCTGTAAAATTTCTGCTTATATCTCCCCCGTTAATAAATGTTGATGACAGACGTTGTTAGAAGCTACAACACTTCACAATTGCACCTCACTTTCCACTGTTTAACTAAACCAATAGTAAACTCTGTCTGTTAAATTCAACCCTTTTTGTTACTGATGGAGAAATGCTTGAGCTTCTATGAGTTCCCAGGAAAATGAGTTCCATAACTGTAGCACAAAGAAAATTTTACTAATGCTGTGATGGTATGTGCTTGCCATGCTGTTAGCTAGAACAAGTGTTTTTAGTCACTGTCCTTTCGCTTTTATAAAGTAGTACAATGCTGTTGGGACTCAGTGTTACTCTCTTCCATTCAAATTGTTTTCCAGTTTTATTGGGAGTGACGTGATTATGATCAGCATTCAATAAGTGTTCCACTTCTACTCTTAGGTTTTTAATTTTAAAAGGTGTTTTTCCAGAATTTTTGGAGCTGTAATTTGTTTTAATTTCATACAGTCACCAAAAACTGTTATAAATAAAAGTAGGTCAATGTGCAGCAGGTAAAAATAGAAATTATTTTGAGGAAATATTGCAGTCTAATCTAAATTTGTCAACTCTGCCTTCTCCTGACCTTGAAAGGGGGATCCAAATGGGATGGGATTAAATAGTGGTTGTGGTGAGACCTTCACCAGAAAAGGCAGGAGATATATCAGCTGATATGTCAGCTCATTTTCAGAGAGCAGAAACAAAATAACTGTACATTGGTGCCCATATAGCAGATGGATTAACTAGTAATTTCTTGAAGTCTTTATTGTCCTGAGGAACAATTCCAATTATTCTTTGTGTCTCCAATTTAAATCTATTAAGTCATTCAAAGTTATTGCAAATTTAATTGCGTAATCAGTGCACCTTGCTATCCATTGTGGTAAGATCTCTTTGAATGTTCTGGAATTGTCTCTGAACGTGGATGCCCAGGTTTTGGTGGTAGCTAGGTGTGCATTTGCACAGTTAAAACTAGTGTGGTGGCTGTGCCCCTTCCTGGAGAGAGGTCTGATCTGACCACGGTGACACATGCCTTAGTTATTTCCCAGCTGGATTACCGCAATATGCTCTATGTGGGGTTACCTATGGAAAGTGTCAGGAAAGGTCAGTGGGTCCAAAATGTAGCAACCAGATTGCTAACTGGGACTGGTCCCAGGGGTCACATAACCCCAGCTCCACTGGCTGCTTATCCATTTCTGGGCGCAATTCAAAGTACAGTGGTGCCTCGCTAGACGATGTTAATCCGTTCCGCGAAAATCGCTGTCTTGCGAAAACATCGTCTAGCGAAGCACGTTTCCCCATTGGAATGCATTGAAATCTCTTCAATGCGTTCCAACGGAAAACTCGTCGTCTTGCGAAGATCGTCCATAGGGAAACATCGTCTAGCGAGCGCGGGTCCCCGTTGGAATGCACTGACAGCTATTGACCGCTAGTCAATGCATTCCAATGGGGAAAACTCGTCGTCTAGTGAAAATTGCCCATAGGGAAACATCGTTTTGCGAAGCGCATTAGCGATCGCAAAAAGCCATCGTCTAGCGAATTCCTCGTCCTGCGAGGCAATCGTCTAGCGAGGCACCACTGTACTGGCTTTAACCTAAAGCCCTAAATGGCTTGGTTTCAAGGTATCTCAAGGACTGTGTCTCCCTTTATGAGCATGCTTTTGTGTTAAGATCATCAGGAGAGGCCTTTATCTCCTTCCCACCACTTTCATAGGTGTGTTTGGTGGAGACACAGGGGAGGGCCTTTTCTGTTGCTGCACCTAGACTCTGGAACTCCCTCCCACAGGAGGCCAGGCTGGTCCCATCTTTGCTATCATTATGCAAGCAGGTGAAGACTTTTTCTCTTCAGACAGGGTTTCCCTTAGTGTTTGGCTGTCTGGGAAAGGTTTTTAAATGGAGTATTATGCATTGTTGCTTTGAATCTGTTTTTGGTGTTGATTTTGTTTATCATTTTTAGTGTGGTACTTATTTGATTCTTTTTAATATTTGTATATTTACTTTTTTAGCTTTTAAATATTGTATTTTAATGATGTAAGCCACCTTGGGTCCTTTTTAAGGAGAACAAGGGAGTAAAATATTTTAAATAAATAAATTAAATATTTTAATATAAAACAGCTCTTTTTTTCCTTTTCCCTTTTCTTTCGTTTAGTTGAAATTGAGCTCTCTTGCTTTGTTCACTAGAGTAGTTCATTTCTCTGTGATTTAGGGCTAAATCTAATCTTAATTCCATTAGAATCAATGGCAGTTACATTACTTGTGACTGAAGGCCTATTCATTTCATCTGATCTACTCTTAATAGAACTAACGCTGAATTTAGCCCTTTTGTTATCAGTTTGAATTTATTCTGTTTGAATGTAGTTTACTAATAGGATAGAATGTCTTAGTTAAACTTGTATCAGTATTTACTGACGAATTATATTATATCCCTTTAGCCTAAATGGAGTTACTAGCCTGAAGAGTACTGAATTATTTGCTGAGCAATGAGTCAATGCTTACATAAAGCATATTTAATACTCAATGTTATTATTATTATTGCAACCATAGGTCAGCCATATTAGATATGCAAGTCTAACATACAATAAGAAAGCATATAGTATTTACAATCGATACAAAGTAGACTGAAATTCAGATTACAATTAAATTCCTAATCCGATTACTGTAGTAATTTAGTCATCTGCTTTCTCATTGTACAAGCCACTACACAGGATTTTGCAACCCTAGCTGTAATTTCACTTGAGGATCAGAGACAAGAAATGAGATATTAAATGTAATGAGTCTACCTGGATAATGTTTTAAAATTGAGGAAATAAGTAAATTGCATGAATCTTTATAGACTGTGCAGTACAACAGAACATGTTACACAGTTTCCACTATTTTATTTTATATTATATTATATTTTTATTTCATGTCATTTATCTCTGTTTATTCTAAACACCTGCTGCAAACTAGTCATGGTCTTTTACTTGAGATCTGCCACAGCCTGTTTGGGTTTACTCTTAGCTTTCACATAAACAGCTAACAGCAGAAGCATGGAGTAGTTTATATTCAGAGACCAACTGCAGTCTGCAGACATAAACTCACTGATCCAGTGAGTGTACTCTAACTGGAAAAAGTGGTTGGATCTAGGCCTTTATTTTTAAATACTTAATTTTTTTAAAACTTCCTTTCCAAAAAAGATGTTCATTATTTTTGTCTTTCTAGAAGTAATTTCTCACATACTGTATAAAGTCTTCTTCTTTTTCTTCTTCTTTACTTTGATCAGCAAGGAAATGTAAGCAGAGAAAAGACAGTTAGTTTTACTTTTCTTCAGTTATATAGTTGAAAACTTCCAAAAGGAATGCATTATTTTGAATTCAGACTCTCCTATTTTATACTGGTAACAAGGTGCCTAGGTAACAAATATATAGGGTTAAAATTTCCTGATTCTGTTAGATATGACAGCCATCTATAATGATTCCATCTCAGCTACCTACTTTGGTTTTTCTTTTCAATCTATAAGGACTCAGAAGAGCTTTTGAAGTGATGGCAGACATTTAGTGATGGTAGAATTTATTCCAAAGACTAGTCAACTTAGCCTGTTTCCTCACCTTCCCTCTTCCCATGGTCAGTTTAAGATCTCTTTGTTCCAAATGGAGTTTTAAGCTACCTGATTATTATTTTTTTAAGTCTAACAACATGTTCTTAAACTACCTGGTTCCAGAATTCTGTGAGAGTATTTGAACAGAGTGGGGAACTCCTGATCTTCAGTGCCCCATCTTGAGTGCACCCCCATCTGTTGTGAAAGTTTAGGGAACTCGGCATAAGAAATGGCATGGGGAACTGCAGGGATATTACCCACACTTCTTGTTGAGGAATTCTTGCTGAATCCAAAGTATATGAAAAGGGTTTTTATTCCTTTTTGTAACTTAGAGATAGACCACATATTTTGCATATAGAAGGAGTCAGTTTGAATCCCCCATTTCCAAATATGGCTTGAAAGGATTGCTAACTTCAGTGCTGGAGAGCTGCTGCCAATTGGTGTGGAGTTTTTAATACTGAGCCAAGTTAAATAGCAGTCGGAGGTACAAGGCAGCTCTTTAATGTACCTAAATTATGCACACACGCCACTTGGCAGCCGTGTGGGGAGACTCATCCTCCCTCCCCTTGCCTGGAGTGGCTAGCCGAGCGGGAAGAAAGCGGGGCTCCGGGAGTGATTGGAAGGATGAGTGAGGCCGCCGGCAGACACGTGAGTGGACTATTTGGCCCCAGGGGCCAGATCCTCATTAAGTCCAGCTGTGCAGGGATATTCGTATTTGTATACGAATACACCCATCTCTAGTTTCAGCCTAATAAGAAAAGTCCAGTTGCCATTACTCAGCTTCCAGATAACCTCACCTGGATGACTGAGAATCTTCACAGATATTATGCTTGCGGTTTTGTCTTTTCATCCCCTAATTTGAACAATTATATTTAGAAAAATGACTAATAGGTATATATAGAACTTCTCATAATGAAGAACCCAAGTTATTATCATTGCCTTATTTTGGTCTTTTCTTTTTTTAAAAAAATAGGATGCTGCATCTCTAGGATCACAGAAGGGTGGAATTACAAAACAAGGATGGCTGTACAAGGGCAACATGAACAGTGCTATCAGTGTTACTATGCGGGTATGTTGTTAACCATGAGGGAACTGCAGCACTGCACACAGTTATACTTGATAAGTGTTAATATATTGTAGCAGCATTTCTGAATGTGTAATGCTCTGTACTGTAGTGTTGCAGCTGTAAGCCAGAGAATGCCTCAAGATCTGTGCTTGAGTGCCTTAACTTTTTCTTTTGCTACCGCTCTTAACAGTGTGTTAGACTATTTATTTATTTGATTTATATACTGCCCTATTAGTGTTTGCACTACTCTGGGTAGTTTACAAGTTAAACATAAAAATCACACAGACGCCACAAACAGTACACACAACAATATGGTGATTTTAAAAATCATGCAAAAAAGAGAGGAACAGGAAAAGAAAACATTAATATTAACAGCATCCAGGAAACTCAGCTTTGAATAGTTCTGTTTTCAACAATTTCCTGAACATAAGAAGGGAAGGAGCCTGTCATATCTCTGCTGATAACCTGTTCCAGATACCGGGGGTGGGGGGTCACCACCTAAAAAGCCCATTTTCTTTTCTTTGCCTTAATGGGAATCCCTGATGAAAGATTTCAAACAATTGTATCTCCTTAAATAAGTCTGGATCCTGATATATGGAAATATATATGTATTCATTTAATATTTTAATTTTTTTCCCCATAACTAGTCATTCAAAAGAAGATTCTTTCATCTGCTCCAACTTGGGGATGGATCATACAATCTTAATTTCTATAAAGATGAGAAGATATCAAAAGAACCGAAAGGGTCAATATTTTTGGATTCCTGCATGGGAGTTGTCCAGGTAAGGCGCAGCTGGTACTATTTAATACATTGCTGTCATCTGAAAATCAGCCTGTTCTTTTTGTCTTATGACATTACTGTAGGACGGTAACCTAAATCCATTTATTTTCATATATCTTGTTTTCATACATACTAGGGGATATTCCCTCATTGAACACAGTGCAATTTACATCTGAGTGAACAAACAAAAGATTGCACTGTCAATTGTATTTTTAGTGTTGGCAATTAGTTTAAATTATATTCTTCTGGTTTTTTTTTTTTTAATGCAGTGGTAGCACAACTCATCTAGATTTTTTCAGAGTGTATTAGCATTTTGTTTTGATATGAAAAACTGAAGAAATTTTGCAACAAACAGCATAATCCGATGCATGTTTGCTCAGAACTGTGTTCCACTGTGTTCAGTAGTCTTATTCACACGTAGCGCATACAGTACTGCAGCCTAACTGTTATGTTAATTCCTGCTTTTGAGTTTCTGGTGGTTTAGGTTTGTGCATATGTAAATTAATGGGGGTGGAATCCTAGGAAGAAATTTTAAAATGCATAAAGGTCTAGTAGAAGCATAAATAGTACTGCAGTATGGCCGTAAAATGTTTTGCATAACTTCTTGTGTGGGATTTCAGTTGTAAGAGCCAGATCACATTTATAGCTGTACTCCCAAATGTTTTCACTTGACCTTTACTATGTTAACTTTTCATCATTATTCTTTTTTAAAAAAAGTTTAAAACAAAACTGAGTTGAAATCTTGCCAGCGGTAAGAGTCAGAAGGGGAGTTATTTGTTTCTTTGTGTTAAGTATGCAGCCCTTTTGAAAGAACATTATGGATTTCTTTCCTGGTTCAAGTGTGGAAATAACAGAGTTCTTAAATCTGTGGGTGCTGTTACTGCATTTCATGGTATAAAGTGCATTGCAAATATAATGTCTTTTGTTTACATTCTGTTGTTTTTTAGTTTACAAAATTTGGTAGATTTGCTTCCATAGCCCTGTATATTTGTAACACAAAATATTACTACTGTTTTTTAAAAATGAGCTTCAGAACAGACTATCCTTCCAGAATGGTTTTCAGTAGTCGCTAAGTCAGTGTGGTACTATGATGCAAAGATATTATTAAAATATTAAAAAGCAATATGATAGCACAGGAAAACCAAAGCAGTAGTAGATCAGTGATTCAGATAACACTACAATCATTCAAAAGCCTACTGGAAAAATAAAGTCCTCAGAGCTCCCCTTGTCAAGTTAAATTAAGCCTGCTACTTCATTTCCATGTTGATGTCTAACACCCTGAACTGAATAAGGAAAACCCAAGTATATTTCTTTAGGGAACAGTTTCTCTGTCTGGTTTAGTGCTTTTTTTAGAAGATCAAATGACACTCTTGTGAAGCCTCATAATTGCTTGCGCCCCTAACCATGTCTTTCCATACAGCTTACAGGATGACAGTAAAATTCAACATCACTTTTAAAAAAGAAATTCAGGCATATCTTTGCTTATGAACTAGCAATCACTGTTTAAAACAAGTTCTCATTAGTTAAACGAGCTAGCTTCACAACCAATTATTTTCGGTAGTCTTGCTTTCAGGCTAACCAGACTTTATTTTAACCACAATCTGGATTTACGTATAAAAATAAACCAGTAAAATTAGTGTCTTCTGAAGTCCTCCTTCAATCCTCCTCTTTCTTCCTCCTTATGGAAAGAGAGGGGAGGAGAGTAGCACAAATCCAGTGCCTTCTTTGGGCTCATGTCTTTAGTGCTGAACCATATTTTTCTGTTGCATGTGAATGTGTGAAATTTAATCCTTTTTTAAAAAAATGGTTCTTGGTAGCTCCTCTCTTGCCAATCCCTCCTGTTACTTTTGTTCTTCTACGCTATTCACATGACAGCAGTGTTAGTAGAAAAAATGGCAAAGTTTTCCAAGTATCAAGGAAGATACATAACAGCCTTATGAATTAATAGATTTATTTAACCTCTACCAAAAATAGAAGAGGAGCTTTTCTTTGTCCACTCAAATCCCCACTTGGTAACTTGGGTGTCCTTAGGTTTGATTGTACCACAGTCCCTAGGTCTGCTGTACCACGTTCAGGAAGATATGGACATCAGTAACGTGCGTGGTGGCAACTACTATTTGGCAGTTTCGATGTATGGGCAAAATTAGAGATGAACAGTGAACAGTGGGACGCAGTTAGAAACCTCCTTGCGCCAGTTTGGAAAGTGTACTGTCACCATTGCAACCAGGAATTGCACAAATGTGCAAACGTGATACTCACATTATCAGTTTTTTCTTAACCACAAGGAATATTTAAAACTGAGATTCTTAGGTTTCAAATTAAATACTTTAATGGCCCATGAAGACTTTCATTTGCTTGATGCAGTTGGCTTTTTAAAAAATAAATCTCATTTGGAAAAGAGTCTTAAGCATGAATTTGTTCTTTCCATTTAGTTTAACTTGTTACTTCAAGGTGCTTTCTTTCCCATAACACTAATGCAGCTCTTAGTTCATTGAATACCATATCACATATTTCAGTTTTTTTAGATCTCCTTTCCTTCTGAATATTTTTTTTAATCATCATCAGCCAATTTTAAGATGCCTTGCAAAATATAGCAAATCCATTTTTAATTAATATGGTCAGTGTGAATTCTTGAAGCTTGCCAATGATCTTGAACTTGCTATAGCTTTTTAAAAATGCTTTTTCTCCAGCACATGTACGAAGAATTCAGGTGCTGCATGAAGAAAATTAAATATCAGCGTATGTAGACACTTCCTTTTTTGGCATGCTATTCTAATGCTCTCAACAATAAAAATTATGGTCATGATACATTACTATTTTATCTCGTTCATGTATGTTTGTGCGTAGGTAGGTAGTATGAAATAGGAAACTACAAGGAGTTGTTGCCATGTGAAATAATTGTGTGAATTAAATTAGGGGATAAATGTTTTTTTAAAAACCCAAGCATTTTTAAAAGTGTTAAAAACCTTGCAGTTAGTATGTTAATACCCTTTATTATGTTGTAGAACAACAAAGTCCGACGTTATGCCTTTGAGCTCAAGATGCAAGATAAGAGTAGCTATCTTCTTGCAGCAGACAGTGAAGTAGAAATGGAAGAATGGATTGCAACTCTTAACAAAATTCTCCAATTAAATTTTGAAGCTGCAATGCAAGAAAAAAGAAATGGAGACTCCCATGATGGTAAATGCAGGCTATTTTTACTTATTCACTTGAGCCAAGTAATTCACTAATGTGAACATTCGTGAGATTTTGTGTATATGAAACACTCTTCTGTATGATATTTAGGAATTTTGTCTTTCCAGGTAACTATTTACTATTCTTGAGGCTAGATGAAAGGCTACTTCTTTCATTGAAACCTTGATTGCCTACTTACGTTTACAGAAAAATGGTCATATTTCTTATAGGCCCAGGTTGATGTTAACCAGCTTTATCTTACAGAGGAAAGGGGAAGTGATCAGATGAGTGATGCATTTAGTCTGGCATGACATTTCCAACACTGGTACTCCAGATATTCCTGGGAAACTTTGAGCAGTACATTAAAGGATCAACATTCTCTTGTTGTTGGTCCTTGGTAGATGATGTTCAAGTATATCCTGTGTCGAAACAGTCACAGGTTATAAACTGCTTTTGATATAGCAGTCTGTCCCAAATTTTTCTACTTCTCTTCCATTGATCTGAAAAGATTTGTTAAAGATGGGATATAAATAATTCAAACAAATGTTTAATTGGGCACTATAAGATTTATTGATTGCCCTTTTCCAGGGTGGCAGCAAAGAACAATCTGAATGAGTTGGTGATTAGAGATGGGGGTATTCGTATACGAATATCCCCGCACAGGTGGCGATAACGAGGGGCCAGCCCCATGGGGCCAGCCGGTCCACTCACCGATCCGCCACTGCCGCAGACGCCGCGATTCTTCCAGTGGCTCCGCAGATCACGATCGGCTAGCCACTCCTGGCTGGAGGCTGGAGGACAAGCCTCACTGCAAGGTCAAAGTGATGGCTCGCAGATCACAATCTACGGAGCCATTGGAAGAATTGCAGCATCCACAGCAATGGCAGATTGGTGAGTGGACCAGCTGGCCCCATGGGGCCGGACCCTCGTTATCACCACCTGTGTGAGGATATTCGTATTTGTATATGAATACCCCAATCTCTATTGGTGATCTATAAGCTATAAGCTGTTTGTTCTATGGAATGCAGAAATTTTGTGTTGAGAGCAGTGTGAGTATAATTCAATGTCAAATGGTGCCTTGACTGTAAAAGAAAATGGGGACTTACCCATGTTTTGATTGATTCTTTGATACAGTAGAAGTATGTTAAGATTTGTAACCCAGCCTCTAATTGTCTGGAAAATATGAGGAACATAACAGTCCTTGCCTTCAGTGATTGTAAACTTTTTTATGCCTTTATTAAATTTCTAGATGATGAACAAAGCAAGATTGATACCTCCTCATCCAGTTTAGATAGTTATCTTCCTGAAGTTGTCAAGGTACTGTGCCTTTTACTTTAAAGTTTGACTTGTCACAGGAAGAATTATGAGGATTAATTCTAATCAAGGAAGGAATATTGATGGTTTATTTACATACCATTCATATCATAAGCATAAATTTGGTGGATTTTTATCACATAGGTGTATTTCTGAAATTGTTAAAGCACTCCTTAAAATAGGGGGAGGACGCCTATATTTTTTCCCTTTTCCTTTGTTTTCATAACAATTTTTTATCATTAGACAGACAGACAGACAGACAGACAGACAGACAGATAGATAGATAGATAGATAGATAGATAGATAGATAGATAGATAGATAGATAGATAGATAGATAGATAGATAAAAATTCTTATCAATTTTTTCTTATAAAATATATGTAGCTGGTATCTGACTGTGGAGCCAGAGGTTGGGATTTCAGTTCCCCACTGTGCCTCCTGTGAGTAGAACTAACCTGTGTGACCTTGGTCAAGCTTCACAATCCCAGGGTGCCCCAAGAAGGGAATAGTAAACCACTTCTGAATATTCTATACCTGGAAAACCTTGACAAGGGTCGTCAGAATTGGCTTGATGGCACATGATTATTATTTATTAATGTAGACAGATAATGAAATTCAAGGAAATTTGTGGATTTATCCCTTAACAGAACAGCGTCTTGATATATTACTTCTATCAAGTAAGAATGGAGTACTTGAGTAGTTAGGGAAAGTTTAGTAGAAAAGAATATTTGATTTATTTGTTTTAGTTTATTTATTGGAAGTGGTTCATTGATCTTTTGCTTAGCTAGTTAAGATGAGGTACTTAAATATCTAACACATTTGTATAGCTTGTAGTTACCTATGCTAGATCTGTAGCTCATCAGTGAAAGATACTGTGCACAGATACCTTCATTTTTAGCTGCTTCACATTATATGCTGTTTTTTTAATATGTAGCATTCGGGCTACTGAAATGAAATTATTCTCATCTTATCTTTGTTGTGGGAAGAATTAGCTTTTATGATAAAATTCTAGATACAGTCCTCAGTTTCCTTGGTTAAGCTTGTAGT
Organism: Intellagama lesueurii; assembly: GCA_037013535.1. Classification (NCBI taxonomy): domain Eukaryota; kingdom Metazoa; phylum Chordata; class Lepidosauria; order Squamata; family Agamidae; genus Intellagama; species Intellagama lesueurii. Next base: position 107,819,535 of record JBAJHW010000003.1, read on the forward strand.
GGCCATGAGCTTACTGAAATTACTGACACAATAGAGCTTGATTATCCCAGAGACACAGTGTAAGGTCTGTTGGAGAATTTGGGAATAGAGCCACATTAAAAGGTAAAGATTCCCCTTGACAATTAAATCCAGTCGTGTCCAACTCTAGGGGCTGGTGCTCATTTCTGTTTGTAAGCTGAAGAGACTGTGTTTGTCCATACACACTTTCCGTGGTCACGTGGCTGGCATGACTAGACATGGAACGTCGTTACCTTCCCACATAGTTGGTACCTGTTCATTTACTCACATTTTGCATGCTTTCAAACTGCTCAGTTGGCAGGAGCTGAGACAAGCAACAAGAGCTCACCCCGTCACACGGATTTGAACTGTCGACCTTTTGATCGACAGCCCAGTGGCTCAGTGGTTTAACCCACAGCGCCACCTGCATCCCCTAGAGCCACATTAATGTGTGGTCATTATTAATTTTTTGTAGAATTCAGCTCCCTTTAAGTTCCTTCTACAAAAATAGTTGCTTGGTTTCAAAGTCCTCAATTTAGTAAGGGCAAACTCCAAAGCAATATGCAAGATTTCTTGCAACAAAACATATTCCGTTTTCTGACACGAGCACTCTGTTTAGTTGAGGTAAATAATCTCAATTAGTATTGAGCACTTCAAATGCAGGGGAAAGTCAGGATATACTTATTTATACTAAATAGTGAAATAACGAATAATAAACAGGAAGGGAGCACCACCCTTCATTGTCTCAGGGGTAGCCTTATGGACTAAAGTCTCCCATATTGTTTCTGAGATTGGGAGAGAAATAAGTGATTCATCTGCAGGTTGCAAACATAATTTCAGTGAAGTGGCTGCCTACTTTGAACTTGATTATCTTTTCTCTCCTAGTCACTACATGCACAAACACAGCAAGTATAATTTCTGTACATTTGCATAGTATATAGAAGTGTTCTGCTCATACCTGTAGTGTGAAGCCTTCTAGCTAGGGCCAGGAACATGGGAGGTCGGGATGACTGAAGTTATAGGCCATAGGTTGCTTACAACACGCTGTAATAAAACTTTATAAAATAATGTTTATTATATTTTTAAAAGTAAATTTCCTTCTCAAATTATTGAAATACATGTTAATTCATGCAAGTAAAGTTGGATATGAAGCATCTAATGTGAAGCATTAAAAAACTACATTTTATATGCTTACTTGCACCGATTGCGAAACAGGAAAGTTTTAGGTGTGTGGATAGCCATTGGGATTTGACTGCTCCTGGAGGGTTTGAACACCTACTTATTATATCTAAACTTGGTGCCACAAATGCTGCTTCCTGTGTCTGTAAACTCTGGATGCTATTTCAGCATCTGTGGGTTTTTGTTTTTGTTTTGTTGCATGTGCTATTCTCCCTTGCATTCTAGAGCTGTGTACTTTTGATTTCTATTTAAAATCAGCTTATTTTTTTTTCTGTTCAGAGAACCTCTCTGGAAAGTACCTAGGTTCTTTTAAACTATGGTCTGCTTCCTGCTGTCCATCTATTGTGTTCCTTTTTTTTCTATGAAGAAACAAAAACCTTATGAGTTTTGTGTTGTACATGCTTTCTGTTCCGTTCTTCGTTTAATTTGCTGCTTAAAAGATGTTCCGCTCTCTCTTTTCACAAGCAGAGTAACACAGTTCTTTGGAGAATTTATTGTGCAAAGCCAATGCTAAAGGCTCAACTTGTCAGTGTCTTTTTGTTGTTGTTGTCTCTTGTTTTGAACCAAAATAATTCTAGGATGTATGTTGTCAGGAAGGTTGTGTTTGAGTACAAAAATAAGTAATATGCAGGTCTTCCAAAATTAGATTCTATTCCGAGAGACATATACAGAACTAAATATATAGACAAATGAAATGTTTGCCATATTTTACACTTCAAATGTGATCTCAACCCTTGTACACTTCCTCGTCACTTCCACTGCCTCGTATTAAAATTCCATTGTCATAAGAACAGCCTGCTTCTCTGCAGTATTTTCTTCATCTTGCCTGCTGGTTCATGATCTATTTTCAACTTTTTTTTTTCATTCTCTCACACTCCAGCATTGTCTCACTTCTTCAGTATTTTACAGCAAGGAAATATTTATGCCCTCAAGTTTGCAGGAGTGCTGGAACTGTGGCTTCAGAAGGGTTGGCTGAGAAGTACTGTTTCTCCTAGTGGCTTTTTGGAGGAAAGGGGAGATTTTTTTTTTATGTGAAGATTGAAAATGGTAACAAAAATGATAAGAAAGAAAAGGGGAAGAGAAGATGAGGTGTGTGGAGGCAGTTTTGGATCGAAGATGTATGTATGTGTGAGAGACAACCCACCCAAACGGGAATAGAATTGCTGGTGGAGAATTGGAAAGGGAAAGCTGACCAAAGCTTCAAATTTTTCTCTAACAATGTTTAATACTTAAGTTTCTTGATGAATTTTAAATAATAGTAGAAGATTGTATGCGAGAGAAACAGCAATAATATCACTGTCCTCCTATATCAGATTATGAACATTCAATGAGGAGAAATGTAGGAATAATGGGAGACTCCAAACTATCCTGGTGTCTCTTAGAAGTCCTACTTTGCCAGGACTGTAAGGCTCAACAGATTCCTGACCACTTTGCTGACAGTCTTCCAGGAGGTGTAAGAAGCAACAAGGGGATCCACTGTCCTAGATCAGGTCTGAACTAACAGGGAATAACTAGTCAGTGAGATGGATATAGTAGGAACTTTGGGTGGAAGTGAGTGGGGTCCCCTCTTGGGTTTTGTTATATTGAGAAAAGGGAAAGCTGAGAATAGTCTAAAGAGCACTTTGGACTTTAGGAAAGCTGAATTCAGTCAGCTTAAAGAAATACTGGGTGGCATCAAATGGTCAGAAGTACCAAAAGAAAAGGGATTCCACAATGGATGAGAGTTTTTTGAGGACTATAAGGGGAAGGAACAGTCATAGATCATTCATATCAAAAGGAAAATTAGGAGACATCTAAAGAAACTAGAGTGGCTGCATAAGGAGGCTTGAGATGAGCTAAGATTTTAAAAGGGTGTGTATAAGAAATAAAAGAAGGGGCAGATCACCAAGGAACAATATAAACAAGTCGCCAGTAATTGTAGAGTGAAGGTTAAGAAGCTAAAGCTCAAAATGAGCTCCAACTTGCAAGAGAAATTAAAAACAACAAAGTCTCTTTCTCTCTCCCCCCCCCCCCCCGTGAGTGTGTGTGTGTGATCAGTCATGCTTGAAGCAGAACAAGGAAATGGGAGTTCTGCTATGTTAAAAGGTTGGAGAAATACAAATGGTTGACAGAGACAAGGTAAAGCTGCTGAATACCTCCTTTCTTTTGTCTTCTCTCAAAAGGAAAACAGTTCTCAACCTTGTACAGTAGAGTAAAGGAAGAAGGGAGGGGACTGCTGCCCAAGATGAGCGAAGAGGTAGTATAGGAAAATCTAGATGCTTTGAACGAATTTGTCTTCTGGTCCAGGTGAACTCCATTGAAAGGGTATTAAAGGAATTCGGAAATACAATCTCAGAGTCTCTGTCTCTAATCTTTCAGAATTCCTGAGGAACAAGTAAGGTCCCAGAAGATGGGAAGTGAGCAGATGTCATCTCCATATATATATATTTGAGAGGAGGTGATCCGGGCAACTCTCAGTTCGTTAATTTGACACTGATGCCTGGAGAGGCTCTAGCACAAACAATGAAACAGTCGCTCTGTATGCTGCAGAAAAGCATATTGTGATTTCTAAGACCCAGAAAGGGTTTCTTTATGAAAACTCATGCCAAGCTTCAGTCTTTTCTGACAGAATCACAGGCTTGGTTGATGAGGGAAAGCTGTGGATGTAGTGTATCCTGATTTCAGCTATACTTTTGACAAGTTTCCTCGTGTTATTCCTGTGACTAAACTGGTAAATTGTGGGCTAGACAATTATACTTTTAGGCAGATTTATAGCTGGTTGGTGGACTATACCCAGAGGGTGCTCACCAATGATTGCGTGTTGGCCTGGAGAGAAGTGGCTAGTGAGATGACTCAGGGTTCTGTCCTCAGCGCAGTGTTGTTCAGCATTACTTAGGTGAGGAGGTGGAGGCCAATCAAATTTGCAGATGACACCAAGCTGGAAGGGCTGGCTAATACTTCAGGAGGCAGAATTAGGATTCAAGATAAGCTAAACAGATCGGAGAACTGGACCAAAGCGAACAAAATAAGTTTCAGCATTGAAAAAATATAAAGTTCTAAGCAGAAATGACAAGATATACAGATATATAACAGGTGACAGCTGTTTGGGAAGTGGCATAGGTGAGAAGGATCTGTGTGTCTTTGTAGATCCCAAGTTGAGCACAAGTTAGCAGTATGAAGAGATGGTAAAAGCAAATGCAGTACCAGGTTGCATCTGTGAGGAAATCGGATGGGTTATGTCATACTTCACCAGGCTGCTACAGGTGGCACATATCTACATGAGAAAGAAGATTTGTTTTGCTCTGTTCCAGACGGCACCAAGGCCGTACCACCCAGAGCCACAGACATCACATTCCATTCCTAATTGCTTGCTAGCAGAAGTTCTCATGAGAACTGAAAGGAGAGTTGAGAGAAGTTACATTTTGAGGGTGAAGTCACTGGACGAAGGACTTGAACTTGATTGGATAACATCATGTTGGGGAAACATGGATTTAAGATTTAGCAAGAGGCTTGTTAGGGGCTGCTTTTTGTCAAGCTAGCTATCTTTTCATCTGTCTGCTGCAGATGATGGATTAGGCACAGAGATGCAGTAGCAGAGATTCAGTCATAATTACTTAGGTGGGAAATAGTTTTAGGCAGACGTAGTTAGTTTTCATTATTTTATGGGGAATGCTTTCATAGAGCTCACTTAATTATCTGAATATCCATTACTTATTGCTTTTGCATTGTTTTGGAATTGTACAACTACCTTTTTGAATTCTTTATACTTTCCTATAATTTTAAAAAATATTTTATTTATTTTACCCAAGTGTGATCCTTGGAGGAAAAAGTTTGAGTGTCTAGAGCAGTAGTCCCCAACGCTTTTGACACCAGGGACCGGTTTAGTTGAAGACCATTCTCCCAAGGACCTGCCCAACACCCGCGGGCTGTCACAAACAGCCCGTCCTCTCCTCTGCAAGGAATGTGCACCTTGGCCAGGAAGAAGGTGGCGAGTTGGCCCTCAGGGAGCCTCGCTGGAGGGCGGACTGACAGCCCACCCGCTTGCCCGCCTGCCCAGCTCTCCCACGGGCGCAGACTCTGCAGACAGCTGCCGCCTTCCCCCGGCCTGGGCAGGAGCGTCTGGGGACCCAACCAGACCATGCAGGCTTTCCCTCCTCAGCTCCCTCAACACCCCTTCGCCTTCTCTGGCAACGGGGGTGCGGGCTTCTCTCCCTCCCTCCCTGCTGGGGCAACTCCATCCTGCCACCCGCCCCCTTCGGGGACCGGGGCACCCCCATCCCTTCCATCTGGGTTGCACCAGCAGTCAGGCAAGACCCAAACAAAGGAGGTGGCTTACCTCGGCAGCTCTCTTCATTGCTCGGGAGCCGCCAGCGCTGAGGACCACTTAGCGAAGGGAAGTGCTGCGCTCCCCGCCACCTCCGGATTGCAGCGTGCTCTAAACTTCCTGCTCACCACTCATCTGTCCTGGTGGCCTGGTCCTTCCAAGGCCACAGACTGGGACTGGTCCGCAGCCCGGGGGTTGGGGACCCCTGGTCTAGAGAAGGTGCCTTGGCCAAGCGGCTATTTTCACTGAGTCTATTACTTTGGGTTGTGTAGCTTGTCTTGTTGGTGTGCTAGGTACAAAGTGCACATTCAGGAAATATTTCTGTCTCAGGTGAGGCAGATGGAAAATCTAAATTAGAAGCTTGCCCGTAGTGCTAGTTCACTCACCCTCCGCCTGGAGAAGAGAAGACTCGGATGCCATATGATAGTCATCTTCAGATATATTGTAGGGACATGAAGCAAGCTTGTTTTCTGTAGTTCCAGAGAGAAGGACCTGAAGTAATGGATTGAAATTAGATGAAAGAAGGTTGAACCTAATATTAGAAACAACTTCTTGACAGTAAGAGTTGTTGAACAGTAGATTAGACTGTCTCACAGGGTGGTAGACTCTCTTTCATTGGGGGATTTTTAAACAGGTTAGATGGCTACCTGTAGTTGTGGATTTCCTGCTTAGACTTGGCATTAGGCTTAGAGACTAGAGATGGACACAAAGCACTTCTTGCCATGTCGTGTAATCTAAGTCATTGGCATGGCACCACAGGTGCCAAATGTTCACTGCCCCCCAGCCTACGAGCACGTGGTGTTCCTTCCGTCTCCTTTGGGTGATTTTCCGTTCTAGCAGAGCATGGACTTCCCTTCTGTGCCTCCGCCAGCAGCTTCCCACTTGGACGGGGAAGCGGGGCAGAAATTCCTACAGCTTTACTTGTGAGTGGGCAGTTGTTGGAGGAGGTGGAGAAGGGAAGCCCATGCTCCCGCTGGAATGGAAGATTGTGCAATGGAGAGCGAAGGAGCAGCACACACCAGCAGCGGAGCTGGCTGGGAGTGGGGAAAGTGAATGAGGTGCTGCATCAACAACTTGGATGACACAGCATGAAGTGCTTCATGCCCATCTCTTTAGAGACCCTTGGGATCCCTTCCATGTCTATAATTCTGTGATTATCTGGCAGCCATGAAAAATGGGAAAACATGTTGATGACAGGTAAACATTTGCCTTTTGTGTTATTGGTAAAAATATTTATTTAAAGGTGTGATCTCTTTATTTTGCAGGGTTCCAGAGATTCCGATATAAAATTCAAAAGTGAAAACAGGGTAAAACTCTTTGCTTTGGATCCAGATGCACAGGTGAGAGGGTCTGGGGGCCAAGAGAACAGAGGTTTTTTTTTTTAAGGCATGTGTAAAGTGGGAAATTGTTTTCATGCTTCTGTTTCTTTCAAAGAAACTTGACTTCTCTGGTATTGAACCAGAAGTAAAACCATTCGAAGAGAAGTTTGGGAAGAAAATTCTCGTGAAATGCAACGATCTAGCCTTCAATCTACAAAGTTGTGTAGCTGAAAATGAAGAAGGACCGACCACAAACGTATGTTCAAATCATGAATTTATCTAATTCCTAAGGATTTCAAAAGGATCTCTAATATATGATTGTGATTTTAAAAAAACCTGGACATATATCTTGAAAAATATAATTGCATGGGCAGGTACTTATTGGAATTTTCTCATCGAATGCGGAGAAACAGAATAATTGATTCTTGCCAGAAGAGAGAGAACAGAAAGAATAAAAAGTTGTGTGAGCCTGTATCAGTATCGATTGTTCATTAACGAAAGGATTGTGTCTTAAGTTACAGTGTGTTACTTTTTGGCACAATACAGATTTTAAAGGGCATAAAATGTCAAAATATGTATTTAACTAGCATAAAGTCCTTGGCTTTACATTCTAATTCATATAGGTTATTACATACCACTCTAATTCACTGCATTTTTAAAGTAAATGTAGATTAATGTAGCTTTTTCCTATGTGATAATAATCACAGCATTGATTATTTTCAGTGGAATAGTATTGCTACCATGATAATCATATTCATTGCCTTTTTAAAATATCCAGGTAGAGCCATTTTTCATCTCCTTGTCACTGTTTGACATTAAACATAATCAGAAGATTTCATCAGACTTCCATGTGGATTTGAATCATAGCACAGTGAGGCATATGCTACCAGACTCATCACAGCAGTTTTTGAATGGCAGCAGTGACTGCTTGCATCGAATTCAAGATATTGTTCCAGAGAGCATTTTACAATATCCAAAACAAGTAAGAATAAAGAAGTCATTGTTTTACTTCATTGCAATGTAGAGACCCATGTTTTTATTTTAGTTTTAATAAACTAATTTGTTTGTTTTTAGGGAGTATTCTCAGTAACATGTCCACATCCTGATATATTTCTAGTGGCCAGAATAGAAAAAGTTCTGCAAGGGAGCATTACCCACTGCGCTGAACCATATATGAAAAGTTCTGATTCTTCTAAGGTATAGTCTTGTGTTCTGTTGATCATATGAAATAATGGCTTTGGTTTAACTTGACTTTGTCAGACTACAGCAACTCAACAAATTATTGGGAATACCTTTGGTCTAGATGGGCGGGGTAGAAATTCAATTAAATAAATAAATAAATAAATAAATAAAATACAAACAAAATGTAATGCAGAGGTACAAGGTATAAAGCATGTTTTCATGTTCAGATATCAGCTTTGCTCCTGCATCAGTTGACAAACATGGGGAGGAAAATCCTACATGCAATACAACTTTGTATCTTCCTTCAGCTCAGACATCACCAACCACTTTTTCTTTTAGCCATACTTTATGGTAGAACTGAGAGTCATGTAACTCACAGGAAGGTATATGATCTTCCAAGTCATTTTAGTAGCCTTGCTGGTAGTTTTTGTGGCCCTAGTTTATTCTTCCACCCACACCCCGAAAAGGGAGTCCCCAGGAAGTGCATTTTTATTCTAAAATAGGTTGCTCCAAACCTTGATATTAACCTCTAATTATGATTAGAGAAGAACAAGAATTAGAAGGAGCCTGTGGAACATTCTTCGGTTCTACGGCCTTCAGAACTACTGGAAAACCAACTTCAGAAGGTTTCTGAGCACTCTGGTGCAGCTTTTTGGGTGCTTGAGGATCCCCAGTGGGAAGGAGGATTCTCCCCCTTCCAGGTCTTCTAGATTCCACTGTTCTGGCAGTGGAAGTCCAGCAGTGGATGCTACCTATATTTTGTGCATTCAAGGTAGTATGTCTGAATTTAAAGAGTGAACCCCCAGCTCACCTGCCCCTGTTTTAGAAGTGAATCAGGAATAATGCAAATTGGACTAATAAGAAATCTGGTAAGCACTTAACTAGCTGGAACTCTTCTGAAAATAAAAATGCTTGTTGTATTAAAAATGTGGAAAATCTGTCTAACCTCTTGGTCGAGTCCTGGGTAACAGTAATCTGGGGATGCAAATTCAGATAAGTTTTAGTGAGACAATGCAAAAAATAAAAATAAAAATGAAATAAATTGCCCTTTAAAGCAAGACAGCAAGATATTTGCTTTGTTGATCTTGGACAGATCAACATTCATCTCTGATCTTTGCATATTTTCAGAAATATAAAATAGTAACGGTTACCTTCTTGCATGTGCTTGTAAAAGTAATAGCTTTGAACAGATTGTTTCCAATTTTTTTGGTCAATCAAAAATGATCTTTGCTTAATTTGTGTGCTTAGCTTCCGAAAGAAACAAACACCAGTAGTTTTGCTTGGATACATTCATCTGGAAAACATGAAGGAAAAATGTGCTTCATGGTCTCAGTCTTGCACTGGAGGCAATATCTTACACCTAGGTTAGACAGATTTCATCAGGCTGTCTTGCCATGTTAAGACAACCTGTCACCCCCAAAATCAAGACTGTGGCTAACATTTTCTCAGTTCTTCTTCATGGCCTCTGTGACTCACATCTGTGGCTTTTACTGTGTCTGCACCGAATCTTCTGGAATCTTCTGAGGTGAGTGAAGGCCTTTTGGTAGGAGCGCCATCTTTCTCCCTACTATGTTTGACCACAGCATTTTCTTCTCTCAGTTCCTTTTTGTCAGCCACTAGAACAGCAACATTTTGAACTCCCCCTTCTCAGTCCTCTCCTTTGAATAGCTGAGGCTTTTCCATAGTACTAAGAAAAAAAAAGAGCTTGCTCAGTAGTTTTTCACCCCTTCTTCCTTATTTTTCCTTCCTTATCTTTGATGGCATCCCTACTTCCCTTTTTTTAAAGTGTTAGATCTGTGGCATTAAGGTTCCACTCAGTGGCAGTCTCTCAAAGTGCCACTGTTGTTTAAGGGAAGGTGGAATAACCACATTTTTAAGCACTGTTTAGCATATACTCTGCAAGAAAGGAAGAACAGGGATGTTTGTCTTAGAATTTTACTTTGGGGAATTTTTCTTTTCTATACCTTTGGCTAAGGAAGAGCATAAAGCTCTCTTCGAGACAATAGCGATTTGTTAAAAAATACTGCCCTGTAAAGTTTTCCTTTTACAGACGATTAAAATAGCCAGTTCTTCATCGTGGCCTCTGTGAATGCACACATATGGGTATTGTCCGTGCCTGCGCTGACGATCTCGGAAGATTCTAGAGCTAAAAGTAACAATTTTATGGTATGATCTCCCATGAGGCAATGCTCCCCCCACTCACCCTTCCCCTCAGTTCCTTTTTTCCGCCGTGCGGTAAGGTTCTACGGAAGAGAGAGAGAGCAATTATCCGGCCTTTTGTGCTACTAAATACAACTGCTAAATACTATTACTACTTCAATTAGCAATCTACAACCTTTTCGTTTGATCTCCCGTGAGTTTCTTTCTTCTTTTATCGTTGATTTTTTCCCTTTCCCTGGATCTTCAGTTTTTCCCGCCCTTTATGGCCTCTTCAGCTCTTTTTAAGCGCTGTGTCGGCTGCAATAGTAAAATTCCATCGTCCGACGGCCACGACAAGTGCTTATTTTGTTTAGGCGAAAAACACCAAACCCAATCTTGCGCGGCTTGTAGAAACGTTACTAAGCCTGCGCTAAAACACAGACTCCAACGATTAAGATCTCACCTTTGGGAAGCAGCCATGAATCCTGCTACCGTGGCTCCTGTTGAAGCTCAACACTTAAGAGCCAGCCCAGCCTAGGCAAGCCTCATCTGCAACGCCGGGGCACTCTACTCCTTCACCCCGCTCCAAAGCGGGCTCCGACACTTCCCGGACTTCAAAAACAAAGGTCCCCAAGGAACAATCTAAAAAGAAGAAGGAGAAACCTGTTGCCAAGCCTAAGAAAACCAAATCCGTTCGCTTGGAGACACCCGGAGAGTGCCCACCCTCTCCTATATTTGAAGAATCTTCCATGGAAGCTTCTGTGTCTGTAGTGGAAAGGGATGAGGTGATTATTCCCTCAGCACAAGCTCCAGCTTTGCCTGGTAGCTTTTCTCCCTCCACTGGCCATGTTGGGACTGAACCCCCATCCAGTCCGGCCACTGCCCATTCGAGCCCAATCTCAGGGCGGGCTTTCGACACCGAGCCGTCTCACCCTGAAACTCCTCCTCCATCTCCAAAGAAACGTAAGCGGAAGAGGAAGCATATCGAACCATCAGCTCCAATATTTCAGTTTGGCCACTGTTATCAATTCCCGTTCTTCCCAGCCTACCAGCAACTTGCGTTTCAACAACTTGGCATGGAGAACTTTTTTCCCTTTACTAACCAATTCCAAATGGAAGCTTATCAGGGATTCTCGCAACCAAATCGGGCGAAAAGATCTCGATGCGAATCCCCACCGCACTGTCCTCAGATTCCATCGACAATGACATCTCAACCTACGGAACCACTCTCGACATCGACATCCCTCTCGGCGTCGAAAAAACGACATTCACAGTCTTCAACTGCACTACCATCGAAGCAACCTAAGCACTCTTCAAAGGCTCACCACGTCACAACAACTACAACATCGAGACCTACACTGTCTAAACCATCTCAGGTTACTCCCCGTTCAGATGAAGAGTCCTCATCTGCTCCACCAACCTCAGATCACGACACTGATGAAGAATCGTCCCCAGAATCCCCAGCGAATATCCCTACTCCCGATTCTGAGCCTACTGATGCACGACCGTCCTCTCCATCGAAGGACTTCACTTCATACTCCAATTTAATCTCTCGTATGGCTACTGCACTCAAGCTTAAGGTTGAAGAACCTCCTTCCCCTGAAACAGATACCATATTTGATGACATCCATACAGAAAAGTCGCAGCCCCTTAGCCTGGCATACATCTCTGCCCTGAAACAAATTATCAAAGACGCCTGGGACACGCCTCCCACAAATCTAAAAATGTCCAGACGCACTGATAACATGTATAGAACCCATGACCCGGACATGGAATTCCTACCAAAACATCCAATTCCTAATTCCATAATCGTCGAATCCAATTTACAAAAATCCAGGGGTAAGCCTTCGATTTCACCGACTAATAAAGAGGGACGAAAACTCGACGTCATAGCCAGGAGAATTTACTCCTTTCAGTCTTTCCTCCTTAGAACGGCTAACTATCAGGCAGCAATGGGCGCCTACCAGCGGCACCTTTGGGCGAAGATCCTGCCCACTCTTGAGTCTGCACCTGAATCTATCAAAACGAGCCTTATGCATGCCCATACTGAAGCTACATCCCTAGCAAAGCAACAGAAAATAGTCGCCCGACATGCTGCCGAGGCTGCTTCTAAATCCTTAGCATCGTCTATAGCCATCCGTAGACACGCTTGGCTCAGGTCTACATCCCTTAACGACGATGCCAAACATCGGATAGAAGAACTCCCATTTGATGGCATTGGACTTTTTCATCAAAAAACAGATGATACCATGGAAAGTCTTCACAAAATGCGTAAGACTGCTAAAACTTACATGAACCAATCTTCCTTTCGTCCCTACAAACCAAATTACAGATCCTCTTCTTATTATCAACATCCCTTCCAACCATTCCAAAGGTATCAGTCATACCAACCCATGGGTCAACAACAATCTGACAGACCTTTCTCGACACCGGGACCATCGACCTTGAACCCCCGCGTTCGAAACCAGCAGCAACATCGTCAACCTCAGGCAAAAGCACAAGGAAAGGGTAAGGGATATCGACGATATTGATACCCCTACCCATATTCCTCAAAGTTTTCATACTTCAAATTTCCCACGATTACGACCTTTTCTCCCATTCTGGGAACACATCACAAACGACAAGTAGGTTCTTAATATTATTTAATTTGGTTACCGTATTGAGTTTCAATCTCTCCCTCCCTTGGGCAATCTCAAGTTTACTCCTTACTGTGACACCCTTCAGGAAGAAGTCTACTCTTTGCTAGGCAAACAAGCCATTACGTTGGTTCCAATTAGTGATTCCCCTCACGGCTTCTATTCCAAATATTTCACGGTACCAAAAAAGGACGGGGGTCTCTGCCCAATTCTCGATCTCAGAGACCTCAATACCTATATTCGCCCTCGAAAATTCCGAATGCTCACACTTGACGCCGTTATCCCCCTTCTTTCACAGGGAGACTGGTTCGTCCTGATCGACCTCAAGGATGCATATTTTCATATATCCATCCACCCATCCCACCACAAGTACCTCCGTTTCCACTTCAACAATTCGGTTTACCAATTCTGCTCCCTCCCATTTGGACTCTCTACAGCCCCAAGGACATTTACAAAGTGCATGGCACCAACTGCGGCTTTCCTTCGTCTTCAGGGTATTCACATCTACCCTTACATCGACGACTGGCTCATTGTAGCACACTCCCTTCTCGATGCCATAAGAGCCACTCGCACTACTCTGCATACTCTACAAAACCTCGGTCTCCAAATCAATCATTCCAAGTCGCATCTACAACCGTCCCAAACTGCTACTTTCATCGGAGCCCTACTCGATTCCATACAAGCCAGAGCATTCATTCCACAAGAAAGAATCAGAAAACTAAAACATGCCATAGCTTCGTTTCGACCTCGAGCTTTGGTCACGGCTCGACACGCCCAGCATCTCCTAGGACTCGTGTCTTCGACAACCTCAGTCATCCAACATGCGAGACTCAAACTCAGATCCCTCCAAGCGTGGTTCCTAGCACAATTCGATCCACAAACAGACAACCAATCGAAGCGACTGCGAGTTACACCGGAACTTTCGCATCAACTCACCTGGTGGACCACAACACCCAATCTCCTTGTCGGTCGCCCGTTCCGGTCTCTTCAACCCACTGTACAGATCACGACAGACGCCAGTCCCTGGGGATGGGGTGCTCACTGCCTGCAATACAAAATTCACGGACTCTGGACGAGATTGGAATCGACACTACATATAAATCACTTAGAACTCATGGCAATCATAAAAGCCTTCCATGCCTTCCTGCCAATTATTCAGGGCCGTGTAATCCAACTAGCAACAGACAACACCACTGCCCTCTTTTACGTCAACAAACAAGGGGGCACCCACTCCTCCTCCCTACTATACCTCTCAGTCGACCTCTGGGAATGGTGCTACGAGCACCATATCTTTCCAATAGCGGTACACATTTCCACGGAGGAGAACTACCTGGCGGACCATCTGAGTCGCCTCACGTCGAGATCCCACGAGTGGTCCCTCAAAACGTCCGTCTTCCATCTCCTATGCCACCGATGGAGGACACCGGACGTAGATGTCTTTGCCTCGAGATCAAACGCAAAATGTGCGACTTACTGCACTCGAGCTGGGGCCGATGCCAACTCCATCGGGGATGCTTTCATGATCAACTGGTCGAGGGCACTTCTCTACCTCTTCCCCCCCGATCCCACTAATACAACGAACTGTAATCCGAATCCGCCAGTTCCATGCAGACGCCATATTGATAGCCCCCTGGTGGCCGAGACAACCGTGGTTCCCTTACCTCCGATCGATTTCGACAGACACGTTCCGGCTACCTCTGATTCCAGATCTTCTCACTTTGAACGACGGGATGATCTACCCCCCAGACCTCTCATCCCTTCACTTAACGGCTTGGAGGATAACCCCAACCTTCAAACAATTATAGATCGGGCTCGAAAGCCCTCTACTAGATTCCTATATGAGAACAAATGGAAATCCTTCCTTAAATACACGAAAGACAATAACTGACCTGCCATACCTGTTTCCGTCAAAACTCTTCTTACTTACCTGCTCCATCTTTTCAATTTTGGGTTGTCGATCCCCACTCTCAAGGTTTACATTGCAGCGATTGTTGCACACCAACCTGATGATTCTCCTTCTGCAAGACTTTTTTCTCATCCAGCAGTAAAGAAATTTCTCAAGGGGCTCAATAACACCCGCCCCCCACCTCAACGTATCACCCCTCAATGGTCACTACAAATCGTTCTGAATGCACTCATGCGTCCTCCTTTCGAACCTATGGCCACATCCGACCTTAAACTACTTACCTTGAAAACAGCCTTTTTGGTTGCTATCACTTCGGCCAAAAGAGCCAGTGAACTCGCCGCCCTCCGGTCGGACCCTCCGTTCATTCAGTTCCATCCTGAAAAGGTGACTCTTTATTTTGATGTGTCCTTCCTTCCGAAGGTGGTAACTGAGTTTCATAGGAATCAACCTATCATTCTGCCTTCCTTTTTCAAATCTCCATCATCTCCCTTGGAAAACATGCTCCACACAGTTGACGTTCGACGTTCTTTGGCGTTCTATTTGAATAGAACTAAGGACTTCAGGACCACAAACCGATTGTTTGTTTGTTTCTATGGGCCCAATAAGGGAAGCCCAGCATCTTCTCAATCTATTTCCAGATGGATTGTGCAAGCTATATCCCTTGCTTACCAACTATCAGGGAAGCCATCACCTGATCAGCTGAAGGGACATTCCACCAGAGCACTTTCCATGTCACTGGCCTACCAACGTTGCACAGACATTCCAGATATCTGCCGTGCTGCAACCTGGTCCACTCCGTCGACCTTTGTCAAGCACTACTGGCTAGATGTCAGAGCACGCACTGATGCTGGTTTTGGCAGAACTGTCTTAGCTTCATTCCTACCGTGACGTCCCACCTGCCGGTAAGTGAAGCTTGCTAGTCACCCATATGTGTGCATTCACAGAGGCCTCGATGAAGAAAGAAAGGTTACTTACCTGTAACCATAGTTCTTCGAGTGGTCCTCTGTGAATTCACACTACCCACCCATCCTCCCCTCTGTCCGTCACGGTGCCTTCCTACTTCTACAACTTTTGCCCAGCGGACATATTCTAGGAACTGAGGGGAAGGGTGAGTGGGAGGAGCATTGCCTCATGGGAGATCATCCCATAAAATTGTTACTTTTAGCTCTAGAATCTTCCGAGATCGTCAGCGCAGGCGCGGACAATACCCATATGTGTGAATTCACAGATGACTACTCGAAGAACTATGGTTACAGGTAAGTAACCTTTCTTTTTTACTCCCTTAATGTTGGAATCTTTGGTGTTGATGACCTCAGGTTTGGCCATGTATCACCTGGTACAGATCTCCCTTCCCCATCACCACAACAGTTAAATTAAAGCCCCAGAATAAACTGTTATCTTCAGTTTTGAGAAAAGGAAGAGAAAGGATAAAAAAAAAATTGTCCCTATTGTCTTCTGTGGCCCTGGTGTTACCTGCTCCAATCACAATTTTGGGTTCGTTGGGTGATGAGATCCAAACTGTACTAGTACAAGGTGTTACTTTGGAAAAGTTTGTGCCAACCATATTGCCTCTGTACTCTACTCAGTTTACTTTACACAGTGTTCTTGGATTGTGTCATCATCTCTCAGTCCTGTTCAGAAGAGGAAGTCTTTGAAAAATCACCTCTTGCACTTCAAAATGTTTCCTGTTGAATTTTGATTATAAATTCATACATAAGAGGGCACAGATCTAAATTTCTGGTGTACATACTTTTATGATACCAGCAACTTTCTCTATGCTGATCTTCCACAAGTGTGAGTTACAAAGACCATGAAGAAGAAGGACAAGTTACCTACCTGTAGCCTTCAGGTGGTCATCTGTGAACTCACATAATCCTCTCTTGGAGTGCTCCAGTTTGCATCTACATTAGTTTTTATTATAGCATATTGGGGACTGAGATAAAGTGGGGTGGGGGACACTGTAGGCATGCATAGTAGGGAGATGGTTTGGTCTCCCACCAAAATGTCTGATCGCACTTTGGAAGATTCAAGGATGTTCTGCACAGGCAGAGCAAGACCACAAGACCAGAGCGTTTACAGATGGCCCCCGAAGAACATCAGTTACAAGTAAGTAATCTGTTGCTCCCAAATCTTGATTGATAGTTTGGTGCCAAAATACTGGTCCTAAAATTTTAATAACTGCACACCTTGTGCTAATTATACTACAAAATAATTTAATAGAGCTAATTAATTGGAGGGGAAGAGAAGAAAAAAACTGAGTTAGATGTTAATAATAAATGTGAGAGAAGGGAGAGAGACAGCACAGAGTTCATAAGGCAAATGTTTTCTGGGTCTGTTGTAGGAAGGACGTTCATATTTGTGACTCAGTTTTCTGTGGTTACTTTTAGGTTGCTCAGAAGGTTCTGAAAAATGCAAAACAGGCTTGCCACCGATTGGGACAGTACAGAATGCCATTTGCATGGGCAGCTAGGTAATGGATGATTTTTTTCTTATTTAGAGTGGATTTATCACCACATGCAAGGTTCCTTTTAAGTCATGCGCGTGCTCACAACTCCACCTCCCTCTGCGCAGCTTTCCTCCTCCTCCACGTGGCTCCTTTGGTTCTGGTCGCGACAGAGTCCCACGCATGTGGGGGGAGGAGTCATGCACACACATGGAAGAAGTCGCAAGAGAGAGTCAGAGCCCCACCCAGTGGGGCTGAAAATTAGAGGGCACATTGACCACATGTCTGTTTTGGTTTCAACACAACTTACTGTTTGTGAGAGGTAATGGGAATAAAACTGAACTCATTCTCATTTTATCACATTCCAGTCAAAGGATCTAGAAGAGAGTAGAAAATGTTGTGTTGGCACAGGCGTACTTGGTTGTAAGAAAGCCAGCTATGGTTTTAAGAAAGTTTGTTGTCCAAAGATACTGCCATCATCAACACATTCCCTTTGGCTGAAATAATATTGTTTTATTGCTGGATTTTGTCTGACTTTCTTGCAGGCATACATGCATCTCTGATCAGTATATCAACATTTGCCAAATGGGCTGCAGGAAGTCAGCCTTCTATAAACTGTAACACAGCTATAATGAGGTTCTTAACCAAAGATTTACGTTTCAGGACACTGTTCAAGGATGCATCTGGAACACTGGACAAAAATGCACGATTTTCAGCACTTTATAAACAGGATAGCAACAAGCTTTCAAATGAAGACATGCTTAAGTTGTTAGCTGATTTCAGAAAGTGAGTGTTCTGTTTTTATGTTTCAAAGAAATCAGATTTAATAACGTAGCTAAGTTGTTTTTGTTTGGCATATTAAATTTGCACTCAAAAATAAGATCACACTTTATACGTTGCCTGTAGTGGTGTAGCTGTTGCTCTTGTCTACTCACCCCAGTCAACCTAGCAGTTCGAAAGCATGTAAAAATGCGAGTAGATAAATAGGTACCACCTCGGTGGGAAGGAAACAGCGTTCCGTGTCTAGTCGCGCTGGCCACGTGACCACGGAAACTGTCTTCGGACAAACGCTGGCTCTATGGCTTGGAAACGGGGATGAGCACTGTCCCCTAGAGTCAGACACGACTGGACTAAATGTCAAGGGAAACCTTTACCTTTACTCACCCCAGTGATGTCTCCTTTTGTACTTAGGTAGCTAGAACAGATCAGGTGGCTTTCCTTCATAGCAGCCTGCCTGAAAAGGGGACACACATGCTAATATTGATACTAAATCATAAAAGTTTGACATAATGCTGCTCAAGATAAAGTATAAATGAAACCTGCTTTCTTATAATTAGACTTTCATTCATAAACCAGAATCTTCCTGGTAGTCCCAATTGAAGTAGATTCAGTGGATCAGTGGGAATTACATAAGATTTACCTCACCATTCAACAGTCGATTCAGTGGGTTTACTATAGTTAAGACTAGCAATAATAAAGAGGCTCAATTTTTTAAAAATTTTTGGTGGGGGAGGAGTGGATGCAATTTGTATTTTAGCAGCTGATAGATTTTAAATAAAAGGCACAATCAGTTGGGAATGTATTGCTTTCTATACATTTGTTTGATAAGTAAAGTCACTGCCATAGCATTTTCTCCCCAGATCCTGTAGCTGATGTTAGTGACTTCGCAGAGAGTCATAAGCAAACAGAATTAATTTGAAAATAGAAATATAACCTACAGTGCTTTTTAAACAATAAAACTGAGTGATGTCAAGCATGTACATTGAAATGTGAAGTAATTTTCAGAGATGTTAAGTGTAATTGATTGTACATGTTAAAGTCTTAGTTAAATGTTTATTGTGAAAGAATGGGAATTTCAGAACTGGGGAATGTTACAGAATTCTATAGGATGAACTGGCTTACTTATAAAATGAGATAGCATTGTTTTATATTTTTATTAGAGAGAAAATGGCCAGAATCCTGTTGTGAATTTATGCTGATGGAAGAGCAATGACATAACTACACTTGGATTCCTGGTTATGCCACAAGCCACTTGCAGTGAAGAATCCACGTGAAAGCTTTTTAATTAGGGACAATTTACCATTGTGAGTTACACCATTGCCCTTCCACTAGGATAATTATGCAACAGAATTTTGGCCAATAAAACGGACCATGAACAAAAGTATTTCTTTCATCTGGAAATATAAGAGCCTTATGACAGCTAACTTCTTTTTTTGTGGAAGAAAATTAAAATATTTTTACAAATGTACAGATTAAGAGTGAAAAGTCTAATGGGATAACGCTGCAAAATTCTTTTTATGCATCCATATATACCACTGCATCAAGAAATCCTATCAAATCATTTCTGCTGTGCTTTCCAGTGAAAAGGCTGCATGAATATGTACTTCAGAACATGCAGCATCATATTGTATTGAGCACTGGGCAAACAGAAGAAGGCTTCACACATCGGATCTTTCTCTTCCCCTCTTTCCCCCTTACAGCTATAAAATGCTACTCCAGAGGATCAGGAGAGCATACTGAATATTTTGAGCTATGTCTTAAGGAACTACAGTGGGAGAGGAGAATCACCAAGAATTGAAAAAGTTCCGATAAAACAGAGTTCATGGTGTTTGGCAGTCTTTTCCAACCCTCTGGAAATGCTTGGAGTGGGTGGGGTTGTAGCTGTTGCAGAGTTTAGGAGAGACAAGAAAGCCTAATTGTCTAGTTCATTGACCATAGTATTAATCATTAGTACTTAGTTTACAGTAGTTTAATACAGTAAATACAGTAGCTTAACAACCCCATTGCCTATAGTATTAATCAGTAGTGTTGGTCCAGTGAAGAGAGAGAGAGAGAGAGACTATATGAGGCTTCATCCTTTAGAAGCCCCTTTTTGGTATTCCTGCATGAGTTCTACTTTATTACTAAAAAGTTTATTACTTCTAAATATTTTTCTGATGACTCACCTTATTTTTTGTTCTCATAGACCTGAAAAGATGGCCAAGTTACCAGTTATTTTAGGAAACCTAGACATAACAATTGATAACATTTCTCCAGACATCTCAAGTAAGTATTGAAAAAATATTGCTAAATGGCTGAAACACTTTTTCCTCTTCAATTATTTTACTGGTTTTTAATATATTTTCAGATTTTGTTAGCTCATCATACATTCCCATGAAACAGTTTGAAAACAGTACCAAGGCAGTAGTAACATTTGAAGTAGAAGAGTTTGTTCCCTGTATACCAAAACATACTCAGCCTTTCACCATCTACAACAATCACCTTTATGTTTACCCAAAGCACTTGAAATATGACAGTCAAAAGTCATTTGCAAAGGTGAGTTAACGTGCCCACTAATTAGATTCAGATTCAAGACCAAACTGAATTTGAATTGAATCAGGTTGTCTTATTGGAGCTTTAGTTATTCACATGACATTTCAAAGAAATTGAAACCTCTCTGCTTCTTTTAGGCAAGAAACATTGCAGTGTGCATAGAATTCAAGGATTCAGATGATGAAGATTCTGTGCCTTTAAAGGTTGGTCAATGGGACCTCTATTAGAAACAGTTCAGTCGAGTAATCTCTGCTGATTTGCCAGTAGCATCATAATGTGAAAAGTTCACAGTCAATGTCTTGAATATTATTTTCATGCCTTATACTAGTTCATGTATGTTTTCTTGAAGGAGAAGTCTGGGAGAAGTCATTTGAAGATCTGGTGTGTGTTGCCACCAGTATGCTGATGGCACATAGTTCTGTCTCTCCTTTGCTTTAGCCGCAGAAGATGCTGTATAGGTCCTTGAATGATGCCTGGCATCAGTTATGGACTGGATGAGGGCTAACAGATTGAAACTGAATACAGACAAGACAGATCTTGCTGTTAGGAGGGACATCAGACTGGTTAAAGGGAAATCTCCCTGGTCTAGATGGGGTTACGCTGGTCTAGATTGGGTTTGGCACTTTCTGTGTGGCCTCAAATATCGACCGTGGTCAGGAATGTCTTCAGTTTATTTCCCAACTGTGTCGTTCTCTGATAAGAAGTGCCTAATAATGTTAGTACACACATTGGTAATCTCAGAAATCGACTACTGCAGTGCATTCTGTGTAGGGCTGCCCTTGAAAACAGTAATATTTTAACATTTGAATTTTAGATTTTCTGTAGATTACCGCATTCAAATCAGTTATAGCACCATTTTGATTGTGTTCTTATGGGGATGAAGTGAGTGGTGGTTCTGGGCAGTGGTAAACCATTTCTGAGTTACTCTCTACTTAGAAAACTCCACAAAGGTCAGAAACTTGATGGCACTTAATTATTATTGTAGGTAATCATTCTGATGATTTTTTCACTGCAAATGGACTTTTAGTTATCCAGACCAAATTTCTCCTTGGTAAAATAATACATGGATTATGTGAGGTTATCAAGGTAATGACTGCTGCTGGGTAGTTTTGATTTATATGTCTAAGGAAAAAGACAGTTGAATAGCTCAGCCTGTTATTCTTTTCTTGTTCTTTGACTTTAGTGTATCTATGGTAGACCAGGTGGACCAATATTTACCAGACAAGCATTTGCTACAGTTTTGCATCACCATCAAAACCCAGAGTTTTATGATGAGGTAAGCAGTTTTGTATCTGCCAATACATATTCTTTTCCAGAAGCACACTGAGTATGAATGAGAATGGTGCTTTGAATTAGAGCTGAACAATCTTTATCAGTATTATTAGTCAGGCCAGTATGTTTCTGCCTCAGTTTGCACTTACAGTGGACCCTCGACTTACGCATGGCTCCACTTACGGACTTTTCGAGTTACGGACTTCTCCAGCCGCAAAATGTCACTTCAACTTCCGGCCGGAGAATCGACATAAGAACAGAAATCGACAGGGGAAAAAAGGCGGGCAATTCAACTTTCTAACTATAGGTGGCGCCGAGGCTGCTTCTTTGTGCTGTAGGTCTGTCGGCCATTACTGTATATAGGGTGTGTCGCAGTTGAGAGAGCTCCTACTTTTTTTTTTTTTTTTTAATTTTTTTTTTTTTTGCAGTCCCAGAGTGGGACTTGCTCCACTGTTGCTGTTATTTTAAATTTTTTGGAGGGGGGTATTTTTTCCTTCTGCCGGAACAGATTAATAGGTTTTCAATGCATTCCTATGGGAAATGGACCCTCAACCTACAGACTTTTCGACCTGCGGCCACTGTTCCAATACGGATTAATTCCGTAAGTCGAGGGTCCACTGTATATTATGGGTATGATGATGCTTAAAAGCAGAGACATCACCTTGCCGACAAAGGTCCGCATAGTCAAAGCTATGGTTTTTCCAGTAGCGATGTATGGAAGTGAGCTGGACCATAAAGAAGGCCGACCGCCGAAGAATTGATGCTTTTGAATTGTGGTGCTGGAGGAGACTCTTGAGAGTCCCCTGGACTGCAAAGAGAACAAACCTATCCATTCTGAAGGAAATCAACCCTGAGTGCTCACTGGAAGGACAGATCCTGAAGCTGAGGCTCCAATACTTTGGCCATCTCATGAGAAGAGAAGACTCCCTGGAAAAGACCCTGATGTTGGGAAAGAGTGAAGGCAAGAGGAGAAGGGGACGACAGAGGACGAGATGGTTGGACAGTGTCATCAAAGCTACCAACATGACTTTGACCCAACTCCGGGAGGCAGTGGAAGACAGGAGGGCCTGGCGTGCTCTGGTCCATGGGGTCACGAAGAGTCGGACACGACTTAATGACTAAACAACAACAAAATGATGATGCTAACCGGTTTTACAACATTATTATAATGATCTCTGGAATAATTATAGCAGGTACTTTGCATACTTAGAAAATGTTTTATATAAGAGTAACTATTTCAATAAAGTATGTTATGAAAAGCTTTCTTCCAGATTAAACCACAATATTTTAAGGCTTATAGAAAAGGTACCTGATGTACTAATAATTTAAAGTAAAACAATTCAAGTCTGTGTCACCAGCTACTGGCAAAATTTT
This sequence comes from Intellagama lesueurii, assembly GCA_037013535.1. Taxonomy (NCBI): domain Eukaryota; kingdom Metazoa; phylum Chordata; class Lepidosauria; order Squamata; family Agamidae; genus Intellagama; species Intellagama lesueurii. Next base: position 107,842,597 of record JBAJHW010000003.1, read on the forward strand.
ATGCATGTGGTTTCATTTTGAAGCTAGAATGCTGCCAGTACGTAAGTGTTTTCAAGAGGCATTTGATGTTGCAAAATGTTTTATTTATTTAAATTTTATTTAAAATATTTTTATCCTGCCTTTCTCCTTAAAAAGGACCCAAGGTGGCTTACATCAATTAAAAGACAGTATTTAAGCTAACAACAGTGAATATACAAATACTAAAAAGGATACAATACTAAAAAACATAATCAACACCAAAACACATTCAAAGCAGTAAGGTACAACAATCCATTTAAAAACTCCACTCCGGCAGCTAGTCATCAGGGAAAGCTTGCCTGAAGAGAAAGGTCTTCTCCCACTGGCAGAAAGACAGTAAAGATGGGGCCAGCTTAGTCTCCTGTGGGAGGGAGTTCCAGAGTCTGTATTTTATGTGCAGTGCCAGATTCTTTAGTTGGGGAATGTGGTCAGACTACACTTAACTGCACTTGTTAGGAATCTGTTGTAGTGGTGTAGGGCGAATCTAACTCTTACCAACCTTTCAGAAAGTTTGGAGCATGACTCTGTGACTCTGAGAAGCTGCCATAGGAAGTTTTTGGGTGGAGTATTTGGTTAGCCAATTCTGAGGGTGAGTGAATATTTGAAGGGGGAAGAGACGACAGGTAGAGTGAATGAATGAAAAACCCATGGTAGAGAAGGACTGTTACCAAATTCTCAGATACAGCATTAATTTAGTAGCAGCTTTAAAGTCGCAAAGTGAGGTTGAAGCCTATAGTTGCATTCCAACCTAAGGATGTGTCACAGCTGACAGGCCTGAAGTCTGAATATCTCGCATACTGAAGCAATGATGCATTGAATTCTCTACCGCCTGGCCTTTTTTTAACCCTCTTCAAATTAGGAAGGGTCTGGTGTCCTCATTCAAGCACTAGGCCAGGCTAGGCAAAGTAGATGGAGTCAGATGCAATTCTTATGGTTTTAATGATTTCTCCACCATACATACAAATCCTGCTCAGTTTTGTACACGTCTACCCTGTGTACCAGTTTTCAGGAACATGCAAAGCAGAGCACAGTTTTCTATATGTCTGTTATGGTATAGAACATATTCCTTGGTCCTAAACCACTGCATCAAGAAATCCTATCAAATCATTTCTGCTAGTTTAATTTCATGGCTGTGGAGCCAGAGGTTGGGAGTTCAATTCCCCACTGTGCCTCCTTGACAAGGGCTGGACTCAGTGATCCATAGAGTCCCTTCCAGCTGTGCAGTTCTGTGATGATTATGATGATGATCCACATATATCTGATCATTAGTTACAGATAATGATTGCAATAATTTTGGACAAGATATGGAAACTTCATACTTCTTTCCCTAAATACAGAAAATACAGTGAATTTAAGTCTATATTAAGTGTAGTATGTTAAATCAGGTACAGCATATATTTAATCAAGTATAACTGAGTATAGTAAATTATGGTTATGTTAAGGTAGAATCGTGGAGGCAAGTCTCCATCTCTACCTATTTTCTTTTAAATCATGTATTCTGTTTTAAAATACCTTGGCATATGTGAGGAGCTTTTTTTGTGCCACACTCTTCCCACTTACTCTTAACAGCAAGATCAGTGAATTCGTCCTTTTACATGTTCAGAACTTCCTCTTCTGTTGAAGTATATTAGGTAGTCTGCTAATACGAAATAGCCCCACATATCTAGGATTGAATTTCTGCAGTCCACTTCTCATCAGCATTGGATTGCATGCGTGGTATGATTTCACAGTTGTGAATATTGGCCCTAATTGCACTAAATGTACTTTAGCTTAGAATGTGTAAGCTACTATGATATGAATGGTATATTGTGTGTCAGATATTACTTTTAGAAGTTATTTCTGCAACCCAACTTGTATTTGCTTCCTCTTAGGTAAAAATAGAATTGCCCACACAGCTACATGAAAAACATCATTTGTTGTTTAGCTTCTACCATGTCAGTTGTGACAGCTCAAGCAAAGGGACTACCAAAAAGAAGGATATAATTGAAACACAAGGTATGTTTTTAATAGATGGACTTGTTTTAAAGTTAAACATTTCTTCTGAAAATTCACAGTTAATTTTTTCCGTTTTGGAAATGTTTGATTAATAAGAAATAATAATAAAATCATTGTGTGCTGTCAAGTCAGTGCTGATTTATGGTGACCCTTTCCAGGGTTTTCTAAGTAGAGAATACTCAGAAGTGGTTTTCCATTCCTTTCTTATTGGGGCAGCTCTGGGACTGGGCAGCTTGCCCAAAGGCACACCGTCTGGCTCTTATCTCTGGAGGCACAGTGGGGAGTCAAACTCCCAACCTTTGGCTCTGCAGCCAGATACCTAAACCACTGGAGCTACCCAGCCAGCTGTTATTAAGAAAAGCCCAAGGCTAACTGTATTTACTAATCCACAGAGAACTTTCAAGGAAATAGGCTAATCAGGGTTGGATTGGCAATCAGCCAATCTGAGTCGGTTGTTTCAGGTCAGTTGTCTGTCCCGTAAGCCAGTGGTCCCCAACCTTGGGCCTCCAGATGTTCTTGGACTTCAACTCCCAGAATTCCTGGCCAGCAGAGGTGGTGGTGAAGGCTTCTGGGAGTGGTAGTCCAAGAACATCTGGAGGCCCAAGGTTGGGGACCACTGCCGTAAGCCACTCTTTGGGTGTCTCCACATGTCTCTTCCTCCGGGGCTTCTCTTTTGGCCCCCTCGGGGTTAGAAAGGGATCCCTGGCTTTCTTCCCTTTGACAATCTTGCTTCTTGCAGGTTCCCTCTGACGAGGGGTTCTCCTCACCTCATAGCAAGACTCCTTTTAGATGCTCCATCCACCAGGGGCTTCCTTTCCCCTAGAGGTGTCCCTCTCACTCCCAGGGTTTCCAGGGGCAGAAACTCAGTTTCAGCCCTGCCATCCTTTGCTTGGGACTCTTTGTCCCCTGCCCCTGCCCATTGTTCAGCTCCAGGGTCATCGAACCCTCTGCTGTATTTGGTGGTGGACCAGTCTGCTCTTCAGTCCCTGGGTGGGAAGGCAACTTCTTGCCAACAGGGGAACCATTGTCCTCTCCACAAAAATGATGCCTTTTGTTCCACTGGGCAGAACCCTTCTTAAATGTCAATAGTGTTTGCTACAGTAAAGACAAGTCACCAACACCCCAGATGTGCTTATAGTTGGATGTATTATATAACTGAGGTGTGGATTTAAAATTTACTTTTTCTGTTTGCATTTTTTTCTAGTTGGATACTCTTGGCTTCAGCTGTTAAAAGATGGAAGAGTTGTGACCAATGAACAGCACATTCCAGTATCTGCTTATCTTCCATCTGGATATCTGAGCAGTCAAGAGCCTGGCATGAGCAAAGTAAATAAAATAAAATAAAATGCACTGAAATTTCTTGAGTAACTTGATAAAGCAGAATTCTGTTAGAAAAGGGGGAAAAAATAACTAATTTTTAATTCCTTTTATAACTGATTATGTTGGAGGTTTTTGCTACATAAAGTACACCATGCAATCATTTCCAAAGGTGTAGAGCTATGTTAGTTGACTGAAGCAAAAGCAACAAAGAGCCCTGTGGCATCTTAAAGACTGACACATTTATTACAGCCTAGGCTTTCATGGAGTATAATTCACTCGAGCATTGGATGCAGTGGTCTAGGGTCTACAAAACGTCATGTTACAATAAACATGCTAGTCCTTAAGGTGTCCTAGAATACCAGGCAAGAATCTGTTCTTCATTTGGTGAAAAACGTGCCACTAGTACGACACTTTAAATGTTTGTAACAATTAACTTCAACGTAAAACAACTGATTGAAGTTTTCTTTCTTTCTTTTAATATCAGCATTTGATGAAGGACTATTTGGGTGTTTATTGTATAGCAGCAATGATAAAATAGGAGTCAACAATTTATAGAGTGATATCTGTAGCTTCTCATTTACAACACTGTAGGGCAGGAACTACACATTTGCCATAACCCACAGCAAAGCTTTTTATTGCCAGTTGTCTGCAAATAGGTATGAACACACATCCTGTTTTAATGCGATTTCTCACATTAACGTGTGACGCATAGTCGTCAGCTGGCTAGTGCTTGGAGGCTTCCGAGTTAGTGACACAATGCTGGGTCAGAGCAGGAGCTGAAAGTCCTCACCCACTTCACATGCAGTGTAAACAGAGCTGCTGGAGGTCCCCCCCCCCCCGCAAGAACAACATCACACACCCCGTAGCTAGTTCTGAGGCAACTGGGAAGCTTCCCAGCACTAGCTGGCTGGTGATTCTGTTTCTGCTTGTTTCTGCTCCAGTGGCTCCATTTTTCACTACATGATAAGCAGTTGAGGACTCTGCTGCTCTGACTCAGTGCAGTCAGTAGACAGGAAGCCTCCTAGCACTGGCTGGTCAGAATGGAAGCCCTAAAGCAGTTTTTAAAAATGCACATTGGTGCCACTTTTAAACTGCAGTAGGGTTTGTGTCAAATTCCACCAAGCATGCAGTTTTGGCCTAGGCAGGCTTGCTAAAAATTACTCATAGGTTTTGTACTGTAATAAATGTCCATTTGTGGATTTTATTTATTCTTTTACCCAGTTTATGTCACTTGGTTTTTCAAAACATCACAATATGCCCATATTTCGCTCATGGTATTGTTTAGATTAACATGTAATATTTGTTGCATCTAAATTTTCTTTATTGTGGTACAGCATGTTGGTCCTGAAATTAAATGGGTAGATGGAGGAAAACCACTATTCAAAGTTTCAACTCATCTAGTTTCCACTATATATACCCAGGTAAGATTGTTTATACTACTAAAGCTTTTTTTACTGGATTTGTTATTTTGGTTGTCCTTGGAGGTAACTTGTATGGTTCTCTTTAACTGTGACAGAAAAATCTGCCACTGTAGCTAAATGATCACCTCAGTTCAGTGAGAAGAAAGCAAAATGAGTTTGAACCTGCAACGGCTGACAGAGGCAAGCCAGTGTACCTCTCTCTTTCTCCTTTAGTTCAGAGGTTGGGATGGGAGATGCAAACATAGGAGTTTTCTTCTGTACGTAACATGCACTTCAAGAGGCAAAAAAAACCCCTGGCACTTCTTGCCTCCAGCTGTAGAGCAAGAGATGGAGGCTTGTGTCTATGCCAGAAAAATTCCCTCCCAGCTCAGCTCCAAGACTGCTTCTACACAAAGGGGAAATTGCTCCTGCACCTCTCATCCCTGAGCTATTGAGGTAGGGGAGCTTGTTTTTGGTCCATCCCACCAGTATCAAGCTTAGAACTAGAAGAAGCAGGTTTTCTGTTGCCATAATTATGTATTTGGGCTATTTTTGAGGTGCAGCATGTGGTCAGAGATTATATTTTGCCCATTTTGGGAAGCAGATTCCTAGTAGGAATACCACTCAGTCTGGCCAGTGAGACCAGCCAGTAATGATTCTTGTCTGAGAGTGGATTATATCTTTCGTGGTAGCTTTGTGCTGGTGAATACCACCTATTCCTGCAAGGAAAGGCCTATCCCTCCATATTCCTTTAAAATTGCTTCTGAGTAATGTATTCTGAGTGTTGCATTTTTCTGGATCATGATACACTAGCTTGCACAGAGATAGGCGTGATAACTGAAAATTAGATGCCTTGCCTTGCCAGAGTTGGAAATATTTTCTCCTAGTATAAAATAAAAATAAAAATGTGTAAATTTGGTCCCATATAGAGAAAGCATGAATTGTGAACAATCACAGTTATTTGAAACTTGCAGTTAGGTTTTGTATAGGCAATGCTGGTAGCCTGGCAAGTGGTTCTATGATTAGAGATTTTGTTAGATTGCTCTTCTGCAAATATGTGGAGAGCTCTATATCTTCTCTGGTATCTCAGTCTTGCTCTGTCTGGCAGAAGGAACCTGTTACGAAATAACTGTCAAGAAGCTCATCCTAGAGAACCGTGTCTTGGACTACTCGAGCAGTAGTTATTGTTCACTTCTTAAAACCAAGTGAGAGAAATCAGAATGACAAATAAGAGGAGTTTGTGGCTTAAGTTTATATCTCATTGTTCTTCTTCGAGGCATCTGTGAATCACACTATGGGTAATCCACGCATGCGCGGAGCCTCGTCGGAATATTCTAGGCTTCTGCGGTAGCAAAGGAAAATACATTAGCATAGACCCCTCCCCCCGGTATATGTACCTTGGCGCCAAGGCTCTCCCTTCAGTTACTTTCAACCGCCGCGTTGAGAGCCTTGATCGTTGTTTCTGTGAGAAATCTGAAAATGAAAGTAGGAAAGTTATTGAACTTTATTTATTATTATTATCCTTATTATTTTCAAAACAAGATACACTCCAGCCTTAGGGTCGAAGCATCCCTCCCCCACCTTTCCGTTGTTTTCTTTTCAAAACCGGTTCTCGGTTCATGGCCTTTTCAGGCCCATTTAAAAGCTGCGTAGCCTGCAATAACGAGATCCCGCTCTCTGACGTCCTCCCTAAATGCCTTTTTTGCCTCGGTGAGGCCATCAAACTTCCTCATCCCCTCACTGCAAAAACTTTAAACGCGGAGTTCGCCGCAGTCGCCTCTCTAGACTCAAGCTTCGGCTCTGGGAGCAATCCCTAAAGCCATGGATGAAGCTGTTTCCGAAGCGACAAAACAGCGCCCATCAGCTACTCCATCTCGTTCCAATCGATAACCTACTCTGCCCTCGACATCGACGGTCACGCGAGTGCACAAAGCCAAACATTCGACGTCGAAACCCTCGACATCGAAAACAGCCTCTAAGAGAAAACCGTCCATGGACGCTTCCTCGCCACCGAAACCGTCACCTCCGAAGAAGGCTAAGTCTTTGAAATCGAAGCCTTCCAAAACCGTTTCCCCGACTCCACAACCACCGGAGTCTAGAAACCTCATCTACATTGGTTCTCTTTCAGATGACAAGGCACTTCCACCTCATCAACCTCACCATTGCAGTCTCCCGAATGGGAACAGCGTGTTGATCGACTCACGGCTTCCCCTGATAGCCCGCAACAATCCTCGGGCTCTCCGAGTGAGTCTTGCCTCGTCAGACATCCGTGGCGCTAAATGCAACCGGAAACTGTGCCTTACTCTGCCCCTGTAGGCCTACCACCTCGGCCTCCGGCACATCAACAAAGGCATCAAGCCTATATGAGTGTCCACTTGCCTTCTCGCGGGGAAAGAGATCACGCTCAGCACCATCATCGGGATGCCGTTTGCCCCGATCAGTACCTAACGGAGAAGCTCGCCAAACACTATCGGCCAGTCACTCTTCCTGGTCCGGCGGCGCTGCCCCTGCAGGATGTCTCTGCTAGGGAACCTTCAGTGTCGAAGCGATCTTATTACCATGATCGCCCAGGACTATCTGGCACCTCTTATCTGCCAGCACCTAAGAGCCCCAACCAAGCCGATCAATACTCCTCGGCTCCGGGCACGTTGCAGCACCGGCAAGTTACTATTTTCCTCTCCATTAGGAGGACCGCGAGCGCTCATCCCACTCAGCATCACCGGCGCCTGTCTATTCCACCATAATACAGTGTGGTCCATCAACGCCTTTACCACCTCGACAGCTCTCTCAACACCGACAGCAACCTCCATTTCGACACACCTCGATACTGACCCTTTCGATATTGACGATCCTCGATATCGAACGCTGTCCATGGACGCACCTTCCATGTCGGCAGCAGTCAAAGACCCTCGCTATCGACCCCTGTCCATGGATGCACCTTCGACATCGATACCGATTGACGACCCTCGATATCGACCCCTGTCCATGGACGCACCTTCAACGTCCATACCGATCGACGACCCTCGATATCGACCACTGTCCACTGACGCCCCTTCGACATCAACAGCTCAGCGTCGACACCAATATTTTGAGGACCAGTCACTCGACGTCGATATCGATCGATAGTTGATTGACTCAACGCATGATGCTGATCCATTTGATCATGGTTCCAGGCCTCAAACACCGTCAGGACTTTTAACATCACTGGATTCTGACCTGGCAGACACAGACCCTCCGTCACCAGTAGAGGATTTTCAAACCTATGCTCAACTAATGATTCGTATGGCCAAATACCTCGACCTACAAAACCATAGACCCACTACTGGAGCAGCAGATCATCTTTATGATCCCATCTCTAAAGATACTATCAAACCGGTCCATATCTCCATGCTCCCTTCTCTCCTGAGCACAGCTAGACATTCTTCGACCAAACCAGCATCATCTCATTCGGTGTCAAAACGCATAGACAACCTTTATCGAGTACATGATCCGGGCACAGTCTTTTACAGAAACAACCAGCTCCCAATTCCATATTCGTCAAAGCTTCACAATCTCGCTCTCGACACAGACAAATACTAATACCACCTAATAAAGACAGCAGGCACATTGACTCCATGGGCAGATGGCTATACTCTTCTGCCGCCTTCACCATGAGAGTTGCCAACTATCAGGGAGCTATGGGCACCTACCAACGTTTTCTCTGGACAATGTGTCTACCTTTATTGATGCTCTCCCCGAAGATAAAAGGGTCTTAGCACAAACTTTTCAACAAGAGGGTCTTTCGATGGCGAAACAACAGATGCTATCTGCTAGACACACAGTTGATGCCGCACCTAAATCAATGGCTACCTCTGTAGCACTTTGACGTTTCTCTTGACCTAGAACCGTGGGTCTAGCCGAGGACGCACGTGCGCGCATTAAAGATCTCGCATTCGATAGAGTTGGTCTCTTCAGTGCCGAGACTGATGACATTCTTGAGAATGTTCAGAAAAAGAGGACAGCTGCTAGGCGTTCGACAGTCTACCTCACATATCAGCAACGCCCTCAGTGCAATCAGTGGCGCAGCCCTTACACACAGTCATAGGTTTTTCTCTCGCTATTTCACCATCCCCCAAAAAGATGGAGGCCTTTGCCCCATCCTCAACCTCAGGGAGCTAAATCAATACATCACTACCACCAAGGTCCGCATGGTAACCCTCGAGTCTGTCCTCCCCTTACTCCGCAGAAAAGACTGGTTTGTAGTCATAGACCTAGAGACGCCTATTTTTCATGTCTCCATTCATCCTTCTCACAGGCCCTACTTATGCTTCCAACTCGGAACTCAGGCCTACCAATTCAAAAGACTTCCATTCAGACTCACAACAGCTCCCCGAGTATTCACCAAATGCATGGCCCCTGTGGCAGCTTACCTCAAACTTCACAAACTTCACATCTCCCCGTACATTGATGACTGGCTGCTCGTAGCACGCTCCCATCACAAAGCACAACAAGACATTCGCTTCACTTTGTCTCTTCTCCAGGATCTCGGCCTTGCAGTAAATCTACACAAATCCAAGTTAAAACCCACAAGGCTGGTTCATTATATAGGAGCAATTATAGACTCCAAATATGCTCGGGCGTTTCTTCCAACAAACAAATGCCTCAATCTAATCTCCTTACTACATGCCTTCACTCCTCATGCGCTCGTATCTGCTTTAACAGTCCAACGTGTTTTAGGCACTGTGGTGTCCATGACTGCTGTGGTTCAGCATATTCGCCTCAAAATAAGATAACTCCAGGCATGGTTCCTAGCCTTGTTCAACCCATTGACAGACTCACCACATATGTTGCTGTGAGTCACTCCAGAACTCGCCTCCCAGCTTGCATGGTGGCACTCTGCTCAGAACCTGACGATGGGACGGCCCTTTCAACAACCCCGCCCACAAATCCAGGTTACTACACATGCCAGCCTTACCGGCTGGGGTGCCCATTGCAGATCCCTGCAAATCCATGCCCGGTGGTCACAAAGAGAGAAACTCCTCCATATCAACGAGCTAGAACTCTTAACACTAATAAAAGCTTGCAGAGCTTTCAAAAACCATCTTGTGGGCAAAATGGTTCAAATAGCCACAGACAACACCACCATGATATATTATATTCTCAAACAAGGGGACACTTACTCCCCAAGTCTTTTATACCTCGCTGTCGACCTGTGGGAATGTGCCTCTCTCATCACATTTGTCTAATGGCAATACATATAGCCGATCAAGACAACAATCTGGCAGATTTGCTTAGTCGAAAAAATCACAAGCCCACAAATGGGAGCTAGATCAATCTGTTTTTCTCTCCCTGTGCAAACGATGGGCACCCCCACCATCGACCTCTTTGCCTCCCGGGTAAACTGGAAATACAAGCGTTACTGCTCCCACGCAGGAGTAGGCAAGAACTCCCGCGGAGACGCATTCATCAGCCATTGGCCCAAGTCACTCATTTACCTGTTTCCACTGTTCCCGCTCCTCCACAAAGTTGTAGTCCGGTTTCAGCAGGACAGGCCCAATACTATCCTGATAGCTCCATGGTGGCTGTGACAGCCATGGTTCCCAATTCTCCACCAGCTGTCGTCCAACATTTATCACCTGCCCCGTCTACCTCACCTGCTCATACAGAACAAAAATCAAATTCTCCACCCAGATCTCCCTGCTCTTCATCTCACAGCGTGGAGGATTCGGCCTCACTGATGAATGTCATTCATCATGCAAAGAAACCTTCAACCAGGAAGGCCTATATGTATAAATGGAAAAAAAATTCAAGCTTTTACTGCAGCGTCATCTTTTTCCTCAACCAACTCCTCTTTTACCACTGTCTTATGTTTTGTTTTGTTTTTTTAATTGCAGTTAAAAACTAAGGATCTTTCTCTATCGTCCCTCAAGGTCTACCTTTCTGCAATTGTGGCTTATCAACCACCAACCTCTCAGGCAACTAAGTTTTTCAGACACCCTACTCTGAAACGTTTCCTCAAGGGGCTATCACACCTCTACCACAGATGTCCACCTTCCACCACCTCAGTGGTCACTGACATTGGTCCTTCGACAACTTACAAGGGCCCCGTTTGAGCCCCTGGCGTCAACTGACCTCAGGTTACTTACCTTCAAAACGATATTTCTTGTGGCCATCACGTCAGCTCGACGTCATAGTGAACTTGCGGCCTTAAGGTCTGACTACCCTTATCTCCAGTTTTATCCAGATAAGGTTAAACTTTTTGTAGATATTTCTTTTCTACCCAAGGTTGTCTCCCAGTTCCACCTATTCCAACTTTTAGTTCTTCCTTCTTTTTTTCCATCTCCTTCTACTCGTCAAAAAAGGATCCTCCATACTCTGGATGTAAGACTGGCTCTGGCTTTTTACATAGCCCACACTCAATCCTTCAGACACTCAGCTAGACTTTTTGTCAGCTACCAACTTCCTACCAAGGGTCTTCAAGTTACCTCGCAGAGAATATCTAACTGGGTTGCGTCTGCCATCCAGCTTGCTTGAGTTCCAGCGCCACAGAGTATCCACCCTCATTCTAGGGCGTTGGCGACATCTACGGTGTTTCTTCGGGGCGTCCCCGTACCAGACATCTGTGCCTCTGCCACATGGTCACAGCCGTCCACGTTTATCAATCACTACATGCGGGACTTCCTCTTCGCCGATGATGCAGCCATTGTTGCCCACTCTGCTGAAGACCTCCAACAACACATGAATCATTTTAGCAAGGCCTGCCAAGACTTTGGACTAACAATCAGCCTGAAGAAAACACAAGTCATGGGCCAGGGTGTGGACTCACCTCCCTCTATTACTATCTCCACACAAGAATTGGAGGTTGTTCATGACTTTGTGTACCTTGGCTCAGCGATCTCTGACACTCTCTCCCTAGATGTCAAGCTGGATAAATGCATTGGGAAAGCAGCTACCATGTTCTCTAGACTCACAAAGAGAGTATGGCTTAATAAGAAGCTGACGGCATACACCAAAATCCAGGTCTATAGAGCCTGTGTCCTGAGCACACTCCTGTACTGCAGCGAGTCCTGGACCCTTTGTGCACGGCAGGAGAGGAAGCTGAACACATTCCATATGCGTTGTCTCCGACGCATTTTTGGTATCACCTGGCAGGACAAAGTTCCAAATAGAGTAGTCCTAGAACGAGCTGGAATTTTTAGCATGTATACATTACTGAAACAGCGACGTCTACGTTGGCTTGGGCATGTCATGAGAATGGCTGATGGTCGGATTCCAAAAGATCTCCTGTATGGAGAATTAGTGGAGGGAAATCGCCCCAGAGGGAGACCAGAGCTGTGATACAAGGATATCTGCAAGCGGGATCTGAAGGCCTTAAGAATGGACCTCAACAGATGGGAAACCTTGACATCTGAGCGTTCAGCCTGGAGGCAGGCGGTGCATCATGGCCTCTCCCAATTTGAAGAGACACTTGTCCAGAAGGCCGAGGCAAAGAGGCAGTCCCGGAAGCAGCAAAACCAGGGAGCTGGACAGGGGACAGATTGTATTTGTCTTCAGTGTGGAAGGGATTGTCACTCTTGAATTGGCCTTCTCAGCCACACTAGACGCTGTTCCAAGACCTCCATACAGAGCATGTGACCATAGTCTCTCGAGACTGAAGGATGCCTACTACAGATTGGATGTTCGGCAGTAATCTGATGCTGCTTTTGGGCGTGCTGTGTTATCATCTACCTTGGCGTGACACCCTCCTCCGGGTACGGTAGCTTTTTAGTCACCCATAGTGTGATTCACAGAGGCCACGAAGAAGAACGACAGGTTACCTACCTGTAATTGTAGTTCTTCGAGTGGACCTCTGTGATTCACATGTCCCGACCCAGCCTCCCCACTGTCACGCCCTTTTCTTTATGCGGCAGTTGACCTAACTGAAGGGAGAGCCTTGGCGCCAAGGTACATATACCAGGGGGGAGGGGTCTATGCTAATGTATTTTCCTTTGCTACAGCAGAAGCTCTAGAATATTCCGACGAGGCTCCGCGCATGCGCAGATTACCCATAGTGTGAATCACAGAGGTCCACTCGAAGAACTACAATTACAGGTAGGTAACCTGTTGTTCCTTTTTATGGAAAAGGGTATTTCTAGACAAACATTCCTAAGGTTGACAATAAAAAGTGTAGCAATTTCATCTTTCCCTACTGAACAGGAAAAAAAGAGAAAGAATTTATGATGCTACATGAGTTAGGGATGTACCATTTGGGCTTTTTGGACTCCACTTCCCTGAATTCTCCAGGAATTCCCCAGGCAGAATTCTGGGAGTTCCAGCCCACAGACCCACATCTACATTTCACTCACCTGGATGAAGGCCTGCCTTGGAGCCTACATAGCCTAGCTTGGCCTTACTTCCTTTTGTGAATGTTCCAAAAAGGAAGTTGCTGCGGTACTTGCTCGGAGTCAGAGTGCGTCAGGACGATGCCTCTGCAGAGCCTAAAAGGCAGTGAGCTACAATTCCCAAGAAGCACCAAAGCGGCTTCCTTTCTGGAACATTCACAACAGAAAGTAAGCCAAGCTAGGCCATTCATTCTCCAAAGTTGACCCTTGTCCAGGCCCTTGTCAGTGGAATGCAGGTGGTTCTAAGTGTGAGTCTGTGAGCTAGGACTTCCAGAATTCTGCCTGGGGAATTCTTGGAGAATGCTGGGTCAAAAAAACCTTCCAACAAATGGCACGCTCTAACATGAAATGTTTATAAAATGGGAGATACCATCAATTCTATATTTGAGGTAAAGTGATTGTGTGGTAAAGTGTCACCTGAAAGCACCAAACAAAATTAAAACATGCTTTTTTGCCTGAGGTCTGTGTGGCTTTAAGGGCCTGAAGAACTGCAAAGTTGAAATTAACCATCACTTGTGAAGGCTCAACTATAAGACCCTACATGTAGTTTCAAAAGTTTCAGGGGGCTCAGTTTCCCTAAGTGGAGACATTTGGGCTTGTATCAACACTAGATTTCTTTTAAATGGGTTAATGATGTTGTAGTGGAACAACATATGAACTAGTGTGTTGATTTTACCTACTTACCTTTTTTTTGCTAGGACCAACATTTAAACAATTTCTTCCATTACTGTCAAAAAACTGAATCTGGAGCTCAAGCTTTGGGAACTGAACTTGTGAAGTATCTTAAGGTATAAATTGCAATGAGATAGAAATACACAAATGGTAGTGAGGGATATTAAGGCTTGATTAACTTTCAATTCAACTATGGGCTCGGATTAGAGGGCACTTTCATGCTGTTAGGTGTATTGCGGGGGATGGATTGGTTTGCTCTTTTTGTTACAGAGTTTTGAATTTATGGTAAAATTTATTTTTGCTACACAGTAGAAGTACAGAGACCCACAGAGGAGAATAGCTACAAGTTCTCCTTTCTCACTAATTGAACGCTTCAAGTCTCAGTAACTCTGAGACATTTGTGGGAGAAATAGCATACGTTGTATGTAAAACTAAATTGACACATTTTTGTCGATTTGCGTCCTACCCTTAAGGTCAATTAAGTGCAAGTCGTCTTGATTTCAATAGGAATATACCTGGTTTTTAAATAAAATGGTTGGGGTGGAAGCCTTATACTGTTGACTTCAATTCTGGAGCAAGTTCTTTAAGTACTATTTGTTTCATGGTTTTGATTTAATTTTTGTTGTTTTACACCAGAGTCTTCATGCTATGGAGGGCCATGTGATGATTACTTTTCTGCCTACTATTTTAAACCAGTTATTTAGAGTGCTCACCAGGGCAACTCAGGAAGAAGTTGCTGTGAATGTGACAAGGTAAATGTTTTGTTGAAGAATCCTGTTGAATTTAATCACATAAAGATGAAATATCCTTTTGGGGTGTTCATTTCTTGATTTTTCTTATCCTTCACCTTAAAAACACTTTATCTGAAATTTTTTCTTTCATTCACTTTATTTCATTTAGAGTTATTGTCCATATAGTTGCCCAGTGTCACGAAGAAGGGCTGGATAGCTACTTGAGATCCTATGTCAAGGTAGAGATCAAATAAGCATGCTTATTTATAATAATTACTTACAATAATTGCTGGAAGTAATAATTACTGTTTCATTATATAACATTAACTTGACTTTTTTCTTCCAAAGTATGCTTACAAAGCGGAGCCTTACATTGCTTCTGAATATAAGACTGTTCATGAAGAACTTGCCAAATCCATGACAACCATCTTGAAGCCATCTGCTGACTTCCTCACAAGCAATAAGCTACTAAAGGTCTATACTGAAAAATCGTTATGGTTAATGTTGGTTCTTCTTTTTGTTGAGGCATTGCTTGTCCATAACTGTCTATAATTGAAATTAAAACAGAATTCCCATGCAGTGCTTTATATATTGAATTAAGTTATTCAGCCTATGCATTTTCCAGTGGCCTCTTCTGTAACATTTCATTATAAGCAAGTTCTGTTCGGCAAATGTCTTTCCTAGGGTGTTTTTTATTTGTAAGATATACCTGTTTTATTCCACCCCCACCCCCGTTGACTGTGACTGTGCTGTTAGTAATGAGAACTTCCTTAATTTTATCTTGAATAGGTTTTTAGTTATTTCAGTGCCTGTTTCTATTCCTGAGAGCAGAGAAGGCTTTAATTACTAGTTTACTGTTTCTTTTTTTCCCAACCAGTGAAACTATTTATCTTAGTAACTACTCACCACTAGTACTTCAGCTGCAGTCAACAGTGATCAGGAAAATGGACAGAATTTGTGAAGAGCAAACTTTCCCTTACACGTGCAGAGGCAATAATACTTTATCTGGCTGTGTTGCACAGCGTGGTGCTATAACTTTATGTTACTGCAAAGAATGGCAGTAAATCAGACATGAATAAACCTAGGGTGGGAAGTAACAGGGAAGATTTCATTGAGCTGCAGCAATTTAACAGAAGTCAACTGCATTTTCTATTTTAAAAATGAGTATTAAAAATTGTGGCAGATCCAAGAGAAAAGAGCTAATGTGGAAGCAACCAAGAAGTCCTTTCTTATGAAAAAAGTACCTTTTTCATTATGAAAAGTTTCTAACTGTGCTGCATAAAGATTATTAAATGCTCTTTACATTATTATTTGAAATATATAGCTTTATTTAATGTGTGGGTTTTTTTTCCTGTTCTGTTTAATAGTACTCCTGGTTTTTCTTTGAAATTCTAATCAAATCAATGGCCCAGCACCTCCTGGAAAATGGTAAAGTAAAGGTAAGTTATAATTTCATTGATTTTTTTGATTGTTTTGGAAAATGGTGGATTGTTTAAAAATGTACCATAAACTATTTGTCTAGCTGTACTTTTTAAATCATACTTTTGTTTTCAGAGTAACGTTTTCCCTGCACCTTCCATAATTATTTTAACAACTTATGCAATAGGACCCCAGTATCTTCAGGATTGGTATCTGCAGCTTCACTTATTCACGGTCTGAAAATATTAAAAAATATATATTTTTTAAACCTAGAAAGAGGCATTTTCACAATGTATTCAACAGAACTGGCCACCAGAGGGAGCCAGAGACCATGCAGTGCATTTCAACAAGAAGAATACATAACATGATCTCTAGCTCCCTCTAGTGGCCTATTCAGGTAGTACATGGTAAAAAATTACTTTTTTTCTGGATTTTTTCTTTACCATGGTATGCATAGCATTCACTATTATCTGTGGTTTTCAGCATCCACCGGGGGGGGGGGGGCTTGGAAACAATCCCCCATAGATATGGGGATCCTGTTGTAACCACAAAACTTCAAATGTTGACACTTTGCCCTTCATACACAGACAACTAAGTGACTTCCAGGTGGCGAGGGTGGGAGGCTTACATATCTGCCCATCTTCACCGTAATTAAAGTCCTATTCATGTATCAAGGGAACATCTGAATAAGGGTTAGGTCCTTGTGTCTTTCGTGGTGGCACTGCGGGTTAAACCGCAGAAGCCTCTGTGCTGCAAGGTCAGAAGACCAGCAGTCGTAAGATCGAATCCATGCGATGGAGTGAGCTCCCGTCGCTTGTCCCAGCTCCTGCCAACCTAGCAGTTTGAAAGCATGTAAATGCGAGTAGATAAATAGGTACCACCATGGTGGGAAGGTAACGGTGTTCTGTGTCTAGTCGCGCTGGCCACGTGACCACGGAAACTGTCTATGGACAAATGCTGGCTCTATGGCTTGGAGACGGGGATCAGCACCGCGCCCTAAAGTCAGACACGACTGGACTAAATGTCAGACTTGTGTCTTTAGCTGCCTTGGGTCTTTTTATGGAGAATGGCAGGGTAAAAATTAAATGATGAAGGCTTGTGTCTCTTAACATTTATTTCATGTGCCACAGAAAACAAAGGGGATTGTTTTTCTGTTATGTTTTCTTTGTAGGAGGGGGTTAAGAGTATTATTTCTGCCAATCTACCCGATCTGTTAGTTGAAAAAATCCTTTTTTATATTGATCTTTTCTTTGCATATAGAAGAAAGAGTGATGAAGAAGTTCCAAAATGTTTTTGACCTCTATTCTTGAAGTGTGACTGAGACTCATAAATAAATTGGAATTGTCTGAACTTGCATCATACTCCTTCCCTTAACATGTTAACAGGGTATAAACAGATAACTTTGCAGTGCTGCTAGTTGTAAATTTAATTCTTCTGTTTCTAGTTGTTACGAAATCAGAGGTTTCCAGCATCTTATCATCATGCTGTAGAAACTGTTGTCAATATGTTGATGCCACATATTACACAGAAATATAAAGATAACCCAGAAGCTTCAAAAAATGCAAACCACAGCCTTGCTGTCTTCATAAAAGTGAGTATACTTCTTTGTTGGTCTTTTTCAAAGGCATCTTTGTCTGTTCAGTGCAGAAGTCCATGAATTCTTACAAGATTTTACTTTTAGCAAGTGCCTTGGAACCTCTAAACAGTTCTTATTTGTAAAACAGCAACAACATTTTGTGACTAACAGAAGGTATATGAATTTGGCTGGACTTGTATGTGTAAATCACAATTCAATTGACTTGATTGATTAATTGAAACTAAAATTTGAAAGAATGATATGTCAGGAATATGACCTGTAAAAAACTGAATATTATATATTTCTTGTTTAATATTGTAGTATTGTAGTTATACATTTATTGTTTAAAATTGTAGACAATATTAAACTGATAGAAGGTGCAGCAGTGTTTCAGTGCAATATGTAAAACGATATGTAGATCTATCGTGTTGTCCCAGTGGCATTGAATCATGAATCCTAAACTTAGGATTTATGATTCAAAATATCTTTTTTTTGTGACAAATGCATTCAGTTTGGGAATCTTCTATGGTGACTGATAATAAAAATTTGTTTAGAATGAGATGATCAACAGGCAGTTGTTAAATCTTGAAGACAGAAACGCACCTTTCATGTGGCGCATTTTATTTGATAAGTCTAATATTTGACTACATATGCTGCTTTAGGCTAATTTGGTCTGTTTA
This sequence comes from Intellagama lesueurii, assembly GCA_037013535.1. Lineage (NCBI taxonomy): Eukaryota > Metazoa > Chordata > Lepidosauria > Squamata > Agamidae > Intellagama > Intellagama lesueurii. Next base: position 107,860,768 of record JBAJHW010000003.1, read on the forward strand.
GAGTTCTGCTTGCAAACAGCTGTGTAAGCAAAACTTACTAGGTACTTTCTTTTCTCTTTTCAGAGATGTTTTACCTTTATGGACAGAGGATTTGTATTCAAGCAAATTAATAACTATATCACCTTCTTTGCTCCAGGAGATCCGAAGGTACCATTTTACAGAAACAGTTCCTACTCTTAAGAAATGTATTATTCCTGTCATAATGCTCACTTTCAGTTTTAGTGGTATTTGGATGCAGATACAGACAAACATTGCTTGTTGTAATATTTAAATATATTTTTAGTTCATGTCAATCGTTTAAGTCAATTATTCTTGATGCTAGAATCAGTGATGTTAAAAATTGTTTTTCTGACCCTTTTGATTAAAAAATGCTAATTCAATTAAACATTTAGTCTTATAACTTGAACATATTTTGCAGACCCTTTTTGAGTTCAAATTTGAATTCCTCCGGGTAGTATGTAATCACGAACACTACATTCCTTTGAATCTTCCAATGCCATTTGGAAAAGGCAGAATTCAGAGATACCAAGGTAAACATATGTTCAAAGCAGTTACATTGATATTGCTAGGAACTTCAAAGGTTTTTTTTTAAGAGAAACAATCAAGTCTCGTGTGACTTTTAACAAATATATATATTGAGATCCTTTATTTGGCCAAAGGTGGTGGTATATTTTTTCTTCCTTCCTCATTACTTTATGTATGTTTACAATTTAACATGAATAAAATGAGAGAGAGAGAGAACTTTTTATGTCAGTGAATGTCTGAGTAGCACACTTTCTTTTCTTTGTTGAGCAGCAGTAAATGCTACTTAGTACTACTTATTTATTTTGTCCTACTTTGCTCCCCCTTTTTTCAAATAAGCTTTTCTTTCATCAACAGTGGAATCATATGACACTCCTGTAGGTAGGTGTGGAGTCAGATTGATCCTAAACCTTCATTTGACAGTGATCAAACCAAGAATGTGCAGTAATTTCATTTGTGAGTCACGCTATAGGCTGCTGTATGTAGAAAATAGAAGCTTTTAAAGGAAGCATGACAAGCTTAACTACAGACAAGATAAAATGCATGGACATGCTAATATAAATTGATTGAAATCCTCCTAGCATTAGTCAGAAATTCTAGAACTGTGCCCTACTAGTATTTATTTTTATTTTATCTGGTTCCACAGAATTTGCACATCTAGTTCTGTGTTTTTGTCAAGTATGCACATACTTTTGTTATTCAAATGACAGTTCTCTCATACTTTGATGCAAAGTCATTTTGAAACTGAAGGCATTTACAGTACCTTCTTATCTATGCCTGTTCATCTGGATACACCCATGTCCTCTTGGGATCCTGATGTGCTTATTTTATTATATTTATACCCCACCCTCCTCTCAAGAATGGCACAGTATTCTAGGTTGCCTTTCCCCCCATATGTTTTGAGGCATATTAGGGAAATTTGGAAGGAAGAGAGAGTCAAATGCACCATGTGAGCCTCTCTACGCCACAAACATTTAATCTGTAGTTCTTAAAGTAAAAAAACTTTTCTGTCTGATGGATATGGGAGAACAGAAGTAAACATTGGATACTGGGTTTGGTAATTTGTGTTGGAGGAATTAGGGACCACATAAACAGATAGTTGTACAGTACAGAAGTTACATTATTGCCAGCTAGCTGCTTTATCTGGAATCCTCTGAATCCATAGCAGATATTTGCCACATAAGAGAAGATAGGACATTATGAGAGATTTGTTTGTACTTCATATCTTTGTGGGTACAAAATATGCTCTGACATTTATAACAACTACTGAAAGGTTTATGAGACTCCCACAACATGGGTTTCTGCAAAAATAAATCGAATATAAATAAGTTGAATAAAATAAAAATAAGTCGAATTAAAAAAAAAGAGAGCGCTTCCTACACAAAAACCTAACTCTTGTGTGTAGTTTTATTAGAATCAGGTCTATCTTGCCATTAGCAATCTTACCAGACCTGGCATTATGTTAGCAAGCTCTGCTGATGCTAAACATAAAGCAGGAGCTATCAGATTCATTGGAAGCCCTCTTGAATTGCTTTAAATTACTGAGTAGTATTGCGACTTTTGCAGTAGATGGTGTATTTAACTTTTTTCCCAAATCATGCAAAATTGAAATTTTATGAAGCTCATTGCTAGATGCACACTGCATTTCTGTAAACTATTTCTGCTGGAGCTGTGAGGGATTCAGCCCTATTGTGCCTATACAAAAGGGGTAGGCAAAATGCAGCCCTCCAGATGTTGCTCAGCTGCAGCACTCAGCATTCCCTACCACAGGGTAGGCTGCTAGCAGTGGCTGATAGTTGCAGTAAAATATCTGGAAAGCCATACTTTATTTACCACTGCTATACCAAAACTGTTAAGGATGTTTAGCCATTTTTTCAATGCTATTTCATCTCATTAAAAGCAAGAGCTGAAAATCTGTGGCCAGCACCAAAACATATTGAAATGCATTGTGAAGTCAGTTTCTTGGTTGATCATACTTGCTTTTAATAAGTGCTGCAAAGCATATTTTAATAGTACAAAATCCTGGCAATAGTCCCTAAAGTGTTGAAAGAAATGTGATTTGTCCTGTCTAAAAACCTGAGAACTAGTAGTAGATTCTAGTCAGTATGGTACTTCCCTGATTTCTTCAGAAATTCTTTGTAAAAGGGTTTAACTGAGTAACTTAAGTGTCAGCACTTAATATGCCACTGAATTTCTATGTGTATCATAGTTTTTTTTTCTGAAGTGCATGCTCCATTTTGTCACAAATACCTAGCTTTTTGCTTGTAGTCATCCACACCTGCTTGATCTTAGCAGAATGTACTTGTGTGAAAGTGTGGCTGTCTGCACTGTTCTGCAAAATGCATAAATGTTGCTCTGTAGCCAGATGAAGCATGGAAGGGTTTATACATTCAACATGCCAGTTGAATGTATTTTCAAGAATTTACATGTATTTATTCATGAATTAAGCCAGTATGTGTTCTGAGAGTAACTGTTAGTCCAGGGTTACTCAGTTTAAATGTTGTCCTAACCTAGCTACTTAGTTTCAGTCTTTATTCTGCTTTTTATTAGAACTATGTATAGGTAACACTATTTGATTTTAAAATACAAAATGAGAAGACATACAGTATAGCGAGTGTTATGGTGCTTAGAAATGGCTATAAGGCTGTAGATTATATCCTTCAGCATTAGTTTATGCCTTTACTTAATGGCGGTGTTTGCTTTCAGACCTTCAGCTTGACTATTCCTTATCAGATGAATTCTGCAAGCATCACTTCCTAGTAGGACTCCTTCTCAGGGAGGTGGGAAATGCCTTGCAGGAGTTCAGAGACATCCGTCAAATTGCAATCAGTGTTTTGAAGAATTTGATGATAAAGCATTCTTTTGATGATAGATATGCTTCCAGGGTAAGAGGATTTCCAGAAATTTTAGATGGTAAACTTTTTTGTTTTATTAAAAAATACTGATGTTATTTGTAAAAATTTTCTGTATGTTAGGTAAATCTAATCTCTGGGCTCCAAATGTGATCTAGCACTAGACGTGAAGCTCATAGTAAATACAGACACATACAGACACTTCTACTTGTTGCACCGGCAAAGGGAAGTTGACATGCCAGTGTTTCAAAACATTGCCATGAACAGAAAGGCCTGTGATCACAGCAAAGTTCCTTTAAAAAAAATGCAAAGTGTTCCGAATTTAGAATTTTGCATGTTTGATATTAGGACTTCTTTAAGATTATGGTTACCTCAGTCCTATATCCTATGTACCTCTTAGGGTAGCCTCACATTTATTGCATTTGCTGCTTTTTCCTCTGCACATTGGGGCAGATTGTCAGAAAGCCTTCTTGCCTCTGTGTCAGCTCAGGCAGGAAGGGCTGAAACCTATTGCTTAGTGTAGTGCTTAAGCTTGTAAGTTGCATTAGAGTAGGACCATTGAATCATTGGGGATCTGATGAGTCAACTCCTCCGTAAGTCCTATGGATTCAAATGGGTATCCCCTAGTTCAGCGATGGCGAACCTATGGCACGCGTGCCACAGCTGGCACGCGGAGCCCTTTCTGCCGGCACGCGAGCCATAAGTCGCCAGATCGCCACTCCCCCGCGCAGCCAAACCTGAGAAGGCAGCTGCAGCCGTGGTGATGGCGCTTCAGCAGGCGGATCCGGAGCAGCTGGCGCTGGCAGCGGATACAGAGTGGGGTCTCGAGGCACCTCCATGCCGGGATTCCCCCTTCAGCTGCCACTTCCGGTTCTGCTGCCTCCACTTCCGGTTCCGCCGCGGTGGCACGCCGCCTGCTAGTTGTTGTTGTTTTTTCCAATTTGGGCACGCAAGCCCAAAAAGGTTCACCACCACTGCCCTAGTTGCAACCTACTTTATCATAGTAGGTTGCAACTAGAGTAGAGTCATTTGAATCAGTGGTATTGATGGACGAGTTGACTCTCCAGATTCCCAGTAGCTCAGTGGGCCTACTCTAGTGTAAAAATAAATAAATAAATAAATATGCCTTTTTAAAAGAAAAAATGACTCAATGACCAGTTACTGAGGAAAATGTGATATCTGGTGTTTCTCAGAAATCTTCATTTATGAATCTTGCATTACCATTTCTGGAGCAATTTTATGTAATTCAGCACTTTCTTTAAACTTGCAGACTATTGATATTAGGCAACAGTTGTTTCTCTTGAAAGTGCAAAGAACAAAAATAAGGTATAATCCTTATTACTCTGAAGTTAAATTCTAAAAGGTCATGCAAGCATTAGAAACTCGCAGAGTTGGGGGGACTCCCAAGAGTAATTTATTATTTATTTATTTACCACCCATCTAGGCAGTTTACGAAGCATAAAACAACAATAAACAGTCAAAAACCATTAAAAAAACCTTAACTATACATATAAAAAATACACTGTAAGAATCAGACTATTCAAATACATTCTACAATGTTCTAAATAACAACTAGAACATTTAAATTGGGGGCAGTCTATATTTTGGCTGTAGCAACTGATTAGGTGGACTCCGTGGGTGGTATATTTTGAAATGCCTGCCGAAAGAACCAGGTCTTAAGTAGTTTCTGAAAAGTACCCAACAAGGGGGCCTGGTGAATAGTAGCTGATTCCACAGCTGAGGAGTGACTTGAAGGCCCTATTTCTTGTTTTTTCTTTGTGGGCCAAAGAAAGTAGTCCAATCTTCTGCACAGCTTAGGCATCTGAACCTTAGTTTAAAAACCACTAATGAACACAGATTGATTGGTTTCTAAGGTAGTCCATTCCAGTGTCAGGCAGCTCATACCATCAGCAAGTTCTTCTTATTGCTTATACAAAATCTGTCTTGTAATTTGAATATTTGTTTTAGAGAATTGATGGAATATTTTCTGTTTATCTTAATAGCTGTATCAGTAGGAGATCCATCCATACATCTCACTGTAAGAATTTGAATCTCTAAGAAGCTGACAACCTCTTATGCAATAAGAAGGGCTCTGTTTAAACATCAACACTATTGAAAGAAATTGTAAATGAATCTAGCCAGAAAGAATGTATGTCTCATGGAAGAGAGGTTCTGATAATGAAATCATGGATATCTCTGTGGGCACTGATTGTTTTAGGGGAGAATACTCTTTCCATTTACTAGCATTTTCTCTGCTTTTCCATTACAATGTTTTGGTACAGAGCCATCAAGCTAGAATAGCCACATTGTATCTGCCAACATTTGGCCTTCTCATAGAAAATGTGCATCGAATTGATGTCAAGGATATTTCACCTTTCCCTATTAATGCTACTAATAGTGTAAGTAAATATTTTCCTTTGTAAAATCATAATACTTCATAATTTCTGAACTATAAATATATGTCTTCCGCAGAAAGTTAAACATACTGAAGAATATAAAATCATTTGTTTGTATCTTTTAACAGAGTGGGAAAGAAGAATCACTTAATTTAGCCACCGCAAATCCTTTGGTAACGCCACAAAAATCTGTGAATACACTTGATAATAACCTCCACAAAGACTTGTTTGGAGCTATATCAGGCATTGGTAACAATTTTAAAATCTTTATGTTGCATTCAGTTATGATTTTAGGAACACATTGCATTCATCAATATATGTCCTTCCAAGAAATTAAAATAGTTATTTTGCACATGCATTTTCTGTTAGTGAAAATTTTTGGTGGGCAGAGCAAAGGATGTTGTGTGAACTTAGACTCAGGGTGGAATTATGTGGTCTGCAGCCTGCATACAGTCATCTGCCCATATATGTGGCTCCTTACCTCCAGCAGTAACAAACAAAACATTCTGATAACATTTGGATAATTTTCATTTCTAGAAGCTATCAGGAGCAGCAGTTCTCAATTAAAACAGGGTACAGACCCCACACCCTTGTCTTATCTACCTGCCCATGGAGTTAAGAAAGGCACAAGTGGAGTTTTCGTGATTTCTAGTTGAAGGTGGTATGTTCTAAGGTGGATTTAAGGAGAAGAAAATGGGACTCTGTACCCCACTGTTTGGCCAGCTCTGATGTAAGCATTGGAGATGTGGGTTCAGATTGAATGCTGATTGTGGATCTATGAGCTACTAGTTGGTTATACAATCAGATTGTCCCTGGTATGCAACCATGAGCTGCTTAAAATAATACAGGAATACATAGAAGTAAACTACTACAACTGAAATGTATCAGGTTTTTTTTATACAACGTGATTATCTAGAGCAACGGTTCCCAATCTTGTGTCCCCAGATGTTCTTGGATACAACTTCCAGAAATCCTGGCTAGCCCAGCTATTGGTGAAGGCTTCTGGCAGTTTTAGTCCAAGAACATCTGGGGGCCCAAGGCTGGGAACAATTGATCTAGAGCAGCCATGCTCAGTGGGGGCCATATGGCCACCTGGGGGCCCCTGGTACATTTGAAGGGGGTGGTGTCCTTTTTTGATAGGGAGCCCTAGAACCTGAGAAGAGCTCCTAAAAGGGCCATGGCCAAAAAAAGGTTGAGAATGGCTGATGTTACCCAGTTCTGTCTGTAGAGTTAACTATGCATGCTGGTGACAACCCCATATAATCAAAGTTTTAAGACTGTGGGTTTCTAGGAGGGATCTAGTCAGTTGGAGCTCATGAATGAGGTTTGGTACCAACAGTATTGACTGAAGAAGGTAACAGTAGAACATTGCATCACAGTGAGAAAATGTAGCTGTGGTGTTGCGTAGCTAAATGCTTTTGGCAATGTTGGTTTCTTTACTAATGGAATATAATGGCATCCATTTTCTACCATTTTATTGTTCAGCATCCCCATATACCTCCTCTACTCCTAATGTTAACTGTGTGAGAAATGCAGATTCAAGAGGCTCTCTCATAAGTACAGACTCGGGAAACAGTCTTCCAGAAAGGCCCAGTGAAAAGAGCAATTCTCTTGATAAGGTATGGACACTTCAATACATTTGTGCAGTAAAAGAATACTCTTTGTATTCTTGCCTTGTTACAGATAACTGCTGTAAATAACTGCTTATACCAGCTGGAAACAGTGAACCATTCTAGTTTCATCCTTCAAGCTGTTACTTATACTTTCTTGTTTGTATACCAGATGAAATAATGTGTGTTAGCTATAGGAAGAAGCAAATAACTTGAGACAAGATTTATCTAGATAGGGAAAAGTAGAATGATTTCAGTAAATTGTATAAAAACCCCTTAATGCAGTGGTCCCCAACCTTGGGCCTCCAGATGTTCTTGGACTTCAACTCCCAGAAATCCTGGCCAGCAGAGGTGGAGGTGAAGGCTTCTGGGAGTTGTAGCCTAAGAACATCTGGAGGCCCAAGGTTGGGGACCACTGCCTTAATGTGTGTATTTACTTGTGTATGTCTATATATACAGTATGTAGCTGTATGTGTGAAATCAACTTATTTTTGGCATATCTGTCCATTGTAACACTTTTGTAAAGTAGCAATATAAAAAAAAGGTGCTCTGATTTACTAAGTAGTCTCATTCAGTAATATAAGTCCCATGGAATTCTCCATGGTGGCATTCAGTGCCATGGCTCTGTGAATTAAGCATCCTTTTGCCCACTCTTGATTTGTGTTCAGTTGCATGAGTCTTCAACCTGGCATATTTTTAGCATTTAGAATTTGGGACTTATGCTAGTCACAATGTGGTTTCATGTTTTCTTCTTGACTCTTAATATGCCATCTTGTGGCAGAGGGAGAAACTCCTGAGAAGGCATTCTGCTTATGCATTATGTACTAACAGAGAAGAAGAAGAAGAAGAACACCACCAGTTGTCAAAGAAAAAACGTGTGACAGTGGACTTCTCTCTACTGACAGTTCCATCTTTACCAGAAACAAATTGTCATGCTGTTGCGTTTCCTCCATTACAAGAAGTATTGTTTCTTTGTGGTTTGTTTGGTTACCTTTCTGAGTGCAGTGTGTACTGACAATTTTGCTATAAACCATTGAAGCAGTTTGTGTTAGTTGCATGGTTATCATGAAATGGCATGCTGAAATGTAAAGAAACCTAGACGTTTTCAGTAATCTTAGTAAGATTCTGCTAATGTCACGATTGTCTGCAGTTTTCCCCCTTCATGCTAATGGTTTGCATTTGCAGTGTGAAGTAACAAATGCAATTGAAACTTTCAAACTTTCTAGCTTTTTTGAAAATTATGGGCTCATGCTGTGTTCCCTCTTGCTTGATGATGATGATAATTTCTCATTTTACCATATAAATAGAAGGAAAATAAGAGTAATCAGACCACCCATTGAAGGTGGCTTGGGAAAATTTTGAAAAGCATTGACTTAAAGACTTATTTAATTTAAGCACATATGAGTTATTATCTGTGAAGTTACCTTTGACTTTTGTGTGATACATCTGTCTGTCAGATAAGAGAGTTTTGTGGAAAACATATGGTCACACATGCCTAGTAAATATTCTGCATACTCCATTTGTGTCAAAACTGATTTAGGTTCATTCATTTCTTTTTTTCTTTTTTCTTTTTTTGTCAGCTATCAAGGGTACATTATGTGTGTTGGCTCTTATTCTCCAGTACTACACTCTATTCTGTGCTCATAATCTTCTCTGATTCCACTTTGGTTTGCACTAAGTGTATATGTACATTTATTTTCAGTGTAGAACTTTTACTACTCTTGAGACTGAAAAGTAACAGCATTTCATGATTTGACTCTTACACATACAAATAGAAAACATATCTGCTCATATAGTCACTTGTATAGCCATAAGTGCTCTTCTGTTGATGCCCAAGTTTTGGATTTCCCATAGGTAACTAGCTAGCCCCTTATTAAGTGAATGCTGAACTAGAAAGGCATTTGGTCTGAGCCACAGAAGCTGTTCTTAAGTTCTTTAGATCAGAAACGGGGATTGTGTGCCCCCTCCATGTTGTACTACAGCTTACCTCAGAAGTTGCTAGTATAGTTTGTAATTAGAAATTGTGGGGATTGCCTTATAGGTCACAATATATAGGTGGCCAAATGTTCTGTCCTGCCTTGCCCATTTATCTTTCCTCATACCATCATACTTTGTCCCAACCCTTTGACTAGATGTTAAGGGGAATGCTTATGCCCTAGAATTAAACAGTTTTCCCTCCCACAGTAGCTCATGTCTATGACTGTGAATTAAGCTTGTGTTTACTTTGCAGTGACCAAGGGCAAACTATAAGCACACTAAATACAAAATATGTAGATGAGGAAAGTTATAATAGAGGCAAGTCTTTTACCATTTGTGAAGCACCTCTGAAAAAAAGTGATAGAAATGTCCTCTAGTTTTACCTGAGGTCAGACTGGAAGGTAGGAGGAGGTAGGAGGAAAATATTGGCCTGGTGTATATGTACGAGAGAGAGAAAAAACTATTACCAGAGCTGCAGAGATAGAGTGAGGGAGAGATATTGAGTTGGATAGTGAACAAGTGTTGCCATATTTTATTTCTGAGCATTTATTCTTAAAGATCCACATGACATTGGGGGGGGGAGCGTGGATCTATTTGTGCTCAGGATGCTGGAGGATATTCAAGATGCAGGAGGAGAAAAACCTTGGAATTTCTTAAAAGAACAGTGTGCTGGAAGGAGGTTAATACAGAAGATCGATGGGGTTTGTACATATCTGAACGGATGGATGTGTGGTGACTAGGCATGGGAATTTTGATTTTTTTTTTCACTGCAGCTACCAGAATTCAGCAGATATTCTAGCTAGAATTTTGGTAGCTTTAGCCAAAAAATCCAAGTTCTCAGAGAAGTTTCAGGATATGCAGGTGTTCTTTGCCAAGGTTCTTTCTGCAGCGATGGCTATTAAGTGTGGAGGAGGACATTGGTGGAGCTTTCTAAGCTCCGTAGCAGCTACAAAGCATTAGGGAACTGTTAAGTGTTTTGAGAGGCACCCTCAACAGAACGTAATGGACAGAGAAACTACTGTCCCCCAGTGCATTGCAGTTCCCATGGAGCTTAGAAGGCTCCACACATGTCCTCCTCCATGCTTAATAGCACTCATTGCAGAGAAACCCTTGACGAGGAACAAATGTACTGTATATCTGGAAACTCCTCTCAGAACTTGAATTTTTAAGCAAAAGTCACCAGAATTCTACCTTGGGGAATTCCTGCTGAATACTGGTAGTGGGGGCTGGGGATCAAAAATCCCATGCCCAGTGCTAACTAAGTACCCACCAGATTTGGCATGATGGTCACCCAAAGAGACACAACTACTTGGGCTTTCAATAATTCCTTCTTGCCCTGATCAGTGTGTGTTTGTTTCTTTATTCTCAGATACCAGCTGTTTGTATTTGTATCTTTTGACTTTAATGGGACTTCTTATCCAAGCCTATTTCTTTGCTTTATTTTTCAGAACCGACAGGCATGCCCTTCAGGAAGTTCTGTAGTTAGGTGTGACAAACTTGATCAGTCTGAGATCAGGAGTCTATTGATGTGTTTCCTTCATATTTTAAAAAGCATGTCCGATGGTAAGCAAACACTTATTTTATTTTCTTATTCATTCTGAAGGTGAGTTTATAATGGAATGTTTCCAAATCTCAGTTCTGAAATGGAAGTAAAATGCCACACTTTCTGTCATGCATTACTTGGAATTAATTGCATCTGTCAGATTATTCCTTATTTGCATAGCATTTAAGATCTTGACTACTTGGTCTTGTTCAATGAATCACAAATTCTGTATACTCGGTAGCATGGAGTACAGAGTGCCTCAGTATTAAAGTGACTCCTTTTACATAAGAAATTAATAAACTGCACACTTAGACAATAAATACATATTTTGAATGCTGTCTGTTGTTAGACATATAACTTCAAAAAAAGTTTTCGTTTCTGTAGCATCTTTTCCTGCCTTTAAAACTAGGAATCACTGAAGAGTTGTTACTTAACTGTTTAATAACACTTTTATTGTCCTTGACATTGCAGATGCTCTTTTCACATACTGGAACAAGGCTTCAACATCAGAGCTGATGGATTTTTTCACAATTGCAGAGTGAGTTGACTGAGCTGTTCTAATACATTGCACAAGTATTCTGTTTCAGTCAGTAATAGGTTTTAAATTTTAAAGCCAACATGTAATGTCACAACATATTCTGTTTAGAAACAAGACACTACTAATAGGATAACCTGTAATTCAAGGGACACTATCTAAATCACTTTCCTAGTGTTTGCCCCGTGGGGAAGGAAGTGGGTGCATGCATAATTTGCCAGGATTAGAGCCACTGTGCTTCCTCCTCCTGTGTGTCACAGTTTCCATTTAGACCTCATCTACCTGGGTTTTGTTGTTTTTTTGTTTCCATCTTAAACAAGCTGCCAAGCCACTTCTCTTTCTGCAAAGTTCAATTGGTTTTGCCCTTATCATCTATTTCATTTGCTCCCAATGTGTCTCTGTGTATTGTATTTTCATATTTTTATGAGTCATCTTTAACATTTTAGTTAGAAGACAGAATGTGAATATATTCATTAATTCAATTTGCTGAATATTAATAGCATTTATTTCTTTTGGGAAACAAAGAGTTTTTTGGAATGCACTTGAAACCTTCTATAGTAAGTCTTGGAGACAGACATAATCTGACTGGCAGAAAAGTAGAAGCTGCAACATGGTGGGCACAGAAAAGAAGATAATGCATATAGACATCTGTTTGAAAAAAAGAATCAAAAGTGCAGGCAAACAATTAGAAGTTATTTATTTATATTGTACCTCGCTTTTTAAACAACATGTAACTTATATCTATACAAAAACATTAAAGTTAAAATACATAAACTCTTTCTATGTTTTTTACAGAGTGTGCTTGCATCAGTTTCAGTACATGGGAAAACGTTACATAGCCAGGTACTGTGTATAGTTTAAATGGGTAATTCTATTTAACTTGATGCCTTAAACTCTTCTGAGTTGAATATCATATAGTTAACAGTAGAAGGAGATGTATATCATTGGATGACAAGTAACAGAATTTAGTAGTCTTTGGCACATATTACTGTAGTTTTTTTATGTGCTTTTTTTCTTTTGGGACCCTATGCCAGATTGTTGCACTGCACAGCCATAGAAATGTGTGTTGATTATTGAAATGGTGCCGTGTGTTTCAACCAAATTAGTTGGCCAGCTAGGAAAACTAGCATTCTGACAGCCAGAATTGATTGCTAGCTATAACTGATTTTCTGCTACCTTGAACATTTTTATATCACACCAGGCACAGCATGGTAATACCATGCTTATGGTTCTACCATATAGTACTGGGTGGAATAATCTTGGTTCCATGGCCACCCTGGGCTGTCAAAAACAAAGATTACATCATTTTGACATGACTTTATATAGATATTTGCACACCTTCAGCTTCCTATTTTTTTCCCATCCCTTGTCTCTTTTTGACATAGGTCTATTATCTGCATGCAGTTATTAGTTATATTCAGATTAAGTGGCTTTTTCTAGATATAAATATGGGAAATCACAGCTCTGAATAGAGAAATGCATCATTTGTTCCTTCCATGTCCCACTCTTTGCTCAAGTGTTGCTTGGCAGTTTTTTAATTCTGCAATGGCAACATCTTGAGATAAAAAGAATGGATAAATCAAAATTTAGGATAGCATGTTGTCCTGTGAATCAAATTGCATGTATATCCTGAACCTTAAATTGTTGTAACATATATATTGCCATTTATTTTCCATCTCCCTGAGCGGCTTCCAAGAGAAAATAGTTGTTAAGGTCTTGACTTTTTTTCAGCTATTGATTTTTTCTACATGCTTGATTAACTTTGTTCTTGCAAAGCAAGCAAGATAATTCATAAGACTGCATGTGAGGACTCCTCTATCAAAAACGCCCAAATAATTCCACACACAATGGCCTGAGCCCAGTGAGAAATATCTACCGAAAAAACTTAATTCCATTTGTGGGCTTGGGAGAAGGGGGTGACCAACACTGCAACCCCCATAAATGCCGAAAGCCTACTTCAAAGGACTGGGAAAACATCTGGAGGATTTCAGGTGGGGGTCGTGGGAGCTGAAGGTGGATGGGAGAGATACAGTGCTGTCATGCTGTACCAGCATATACTTAGGCTATTAAATTAGATGTCACAAGTACAGTTCTGGCCCAGCCATCTCCTTGGCATTTTGATTTTCATGATTTGAGACTTCATCTGCAGTCTACAGTGGTACATTCCAGACACTGGTTTTCCTTTGTAATGTCTCTCTGTGAAAATTAAGATTTTAATGTGACATATTGCTCAAGTTAAGGGGCAAAGTATTGGTACTCTTCTATTACTGCATGGTCTTGATTAATTTTTAAAATTTCAGTTAAGCTAGTATGTGTTGTAATTTTTAAAATGATGATTTCTTGAGTTGAGATATAATTCTTGTGTTTTGCACTTGGTATGGTTATGGATGTAGGAAGACTTGTAAGAGGAAGAAAATTACGAAGTAACTTGAATTTGCTGTTTCATTGAGCATGTATCACTTGATTGTGCTGCATGTGCAAACATTGACATGAAAACTATGCACGTTTCTGATGTTTATGAGATTGATGAATACAAAAACTGTTGACTTTTCATATTCAGTGCACCAAAGGAATGTGTTAGCAAGAAAGTGCATGCAGTCTTTACACACCCTATGGTTGAGGAAACAGGGATGTGTGTAATTCTGGTATTGGTTTTCATTTCTTGTCAGCTCTGGTGGTGGTACACATTAGGAGGTTAGTCTGTACTGATTGCTAACACAGATCACTTTTCTATTTCCTTCACTTCATTGCTGGCAAGTTTAACAAAGTCTATGGCTCTACTCCCTTCCTGTCTTGGTAAGATAGTATCTTGTGTAATTCTGCTCTAACTGCATGTATGTATACTAAAAAAAAAAAAAAAAGACACCTCCTCACCCTCTTTTAAAGTTATGTCACAAATTCATATAACACATGAGCTCCTTATCGTTCCAGCTTAATTATAATTTTGTTACATGCAGAACATCTACAGCTTTGAACTAAATATTTCTAGAGCAACTATATTTTACTGCCTTCAAGCATTTTAGGAACTTTTGGATTTACAAGCTAACTTGCTGTGAGACTTGTGGAATGCTGCCTATTGTATTCTAGTTAAAGCAACCAAATTACAATTATCAAGTAGGTAGTCTTCTTGTGAGTCTGTCTTCTAGGCTCTCACTGTGGCCATTTAATCCAGTTCCAGCTGTTAAACAGAACTCATTCTGTTTGAAAGTAATATTTAGACCACATTACTTATGGCTTGGCTACCTGGCTGGATAACTTCTCCAGGATGTTAATCAAAAACAAGTAATAGGCTGCCTTCTACTTTCACCTTCTAGTAGATTTTTTGCTTGAGCTGCTTTACTAACACTCCCTCTCTCTTGCTGCAGTGCAACATGTCTAACTTTTGCTTCTGTCCCATTTCACTCATCTTGCAGGAACCAGGAGGGGTTGGGACCCATAGTTCATGATCGAAAATCTCAGACATTGCCTGTTTCCCGTAACAGAACAGGGATGATGCATGCCAGATTACAACAGCTGAGCAGCCTGGATAACTCTCTCACATTTAGCCACAGTAAGTTCCATGACATCATAACACCTGAAATCTCATCTAGTACCACAAAACCAGACGCAGGCTGAAACCCACACCAGAGCATGTCATGGACTTTATTTTTCTAGGTGAAGCAACAGAATGGATTCTGCTCACTGCCAAGTATTAATAAGTGATGATGCAATATGGAACATGGTTAACTACAGCATTTAAAAACATAATCCACACCTTACATACAATAGTATGTGGTAGGCTTCAAAATCATGCATTCACATTCTGTAATTACACATGTACAATTTGAATTTATTTCATTAGACTGCACTTTCATGAGAACTCGTTGAAATATGCTTGGTTGATCATGTGACCATACGTTGGCATAAAGTTTAAGAGAAAATACTTGGAGACTGTATAAAGGTACTGTGGAAAATGTCAAGTCCATGATTTAGTTCAGATGTGAAGAAGCACCCAGTAATGAAGTGACTTTTTCTGTGTTTTCAGTGTGAGAAAAATATCAAGTTTGCTTGGAATTTCTGTAGACAATGGTAAGACAATGAGGTTGAAGTCAGCTTCTATTGGAATTGCTTGAAATGAAATTTGGTCTTAAATCATCTCTAGAAATATTCATGCTGCATCACTAATATTGCTTGAGAGATGGGTGAAAGGTCCAGGATTAAGAATGTACGTCTTGTTGAAATAATTGTAAACACATCCTCTGCTGCTGTCTATATAAATACTATATGCACTGTAGCTAACATGGATGGATATTTTATGGCATTCCAGTACCTCCATATGTAAACATTCTCCTTGCGCATAATGATACTGCTAAAGGTTTAATAAATAAATCACTATTTACTAAAAGAGCTTCGCTCAAGGACATCACTGTCAGTCATCCCCCTTTGATTTCAGTTTTCTTTTAACTCCCATAGTAACTTATAGCTCCTTTCCTTTGTTTAACAGCAGGAAGACAAAACTTCAGAGTTTAAATTGATGGACTGATTGATGGGCTGTGCTTTCAGACTGATTCATATCAACATACCCTGTTTCCCCGAAAATAAGACAGGGTCTTATATTAATTTTTGCTCCAAAAAACGCATTAGGGCTTATTTTCAGGGGATGCTTTATTTTTTTTCATGTACAATCTACGTTTATTCAAATACAGTCACGTCATCATCTTCTGGTTGCTGCACAATGGTGGAGGGTGGGCTTTCACTTAACTAGGGCTTATTTTTGGGGTAGGGCTTATATTACAAGCATCCTGGAAAATCATACTAGGGGTTATTTTCAGGTTAGGTCTTATTTTCAGGGAAACAGGGTAGTCTTGAAAATACTAACATACAAAGTACAGTGCTAGCACACTCTGCTTCAGCTGGCCAGACAGGAAAAGATGGTTTACTTGATGAAACTGCAGAAAAATAATTGGGTTCCATCAATCAGTGGATTGATCACAGACTCTTCCAAGCAGTTTCGGTCTTCATGGTGGCTACTTGACACCCACCCACCCATATTGTTTTGAAAGTAGCCTGCTGCTTTACCACTTCTTACATAGTTGTGTCCAGCCACCATATATATAGTTGCCTACTTAAAACAAATGTAATTGATAAAGTCAATAGCTTCTAAATGTTATAGTTCAAATTCAGGTGCTTCAGAAGTAAAAAGTGGAAGAGCTAAATTCTTCTTAATACTTAATATTCACAGTTTTTAATTGCTCTGTTTAAAAGTTTATGTTTCATATGATCTTGATTTAACTGGGTAGTGCAGTCTTACCTAGGAAGGTAAGAAAGAGCTATGCATGTGGACTTAGAAGCTGATTCTTGTCTTGCAGGTCTGGGTCCTAATACCTGTGTTCTGATTTTTTAAGACATTATTAATGTTTTCTTGATGTCGCTGGAATGAGATAGCCTGTTGTTGTAAAGACATAAATTGAAAGAGAGTATACAACTTCTTCAGTGTAAACAATGGGCAAAATCCTGTTCATGCAAGTGTAATGTAAAGTTATGCCAGTGTAAATGCATTATGACCACCAATAGGGAAATGCACAAATTGATTGTGTAAGCACTTGCATGGCACCCATTGCAACCATTGCACAATGTACTGACATAAGTGCTTTATGGATAGTGCTGTTGGTGCTATTTTAGCTACTGTGGGCATAATGTTGAGTTTCACCCATGTAGCTACACAAGATGATTTGGACCAGTTGATAATACAGGAATATAGCAGATCTTAATTAGTATTGTGAAAATTAGTTTTTAAAGTGTACTTTTAAAAAGATATTGTTTAAAAAGCTAATGAAAGAAGAAAACACCTTTCCTGTGTAATATTCAGTTTTACAACCTCTTCCTTCAAACAGTGTGGAATGCTAAAAATTGTTCTCTGGAAAACCCCTTTTGCAGAGGTCAAAAAAAAGGGTTTGACGAGTCTTCAGAAGATCATATCTGCTAGGCATCATTGCATGTACAAAATTTAATTCCAGTAGAGCCTTAGTGTGATATGAAAGTATTTCCATTCGGGCAAGGGACAGATATTGGTTCCCACGCCAGCTGCAACCCCCTCTCCCCATGGTGTATCTGAACCTGCTCAAGAAGGTTATCTTGAGTGGCTTTTGGAATGAGGAGATTGCATGGGTCTGCCACAAAAAGGAATAGGCAGTACAGCCCTCATATTGATTTAAATGTGCATTATAAAGCCCTCATATTGAATTTGCTTTTTAAAGCGTTGACATTTAACATTTGATTTCAGAGTTCTATAGGAGCAATTTGTAGAAATGCAGTTTATGGGAGGTGACAGGTACATAAAGACCCTCCTTTTCCAAAATGACCAGAATTTTCTTTTGTTTGGTAGGCTTGACATCATTTTCATGTTTAATCAAGATTCCTTAGCCACTTCCCTGTTCTTTCCGTCAGTTTTCTTTGCCAATATGAAGGAGCATCTTTTTCCTAACTATACGAGCATGCATAGTTCAGAAAGAGTGGTACATTGTTATGTACTCCTTAGCACTGGAACTAGTAGTATGCTCTGCAGAGCAGTACATTCTGTAATCTTTATATAATAATGATTGATGACGTAGAAGGAAATAATGGTGGGTGTGTAGGGAATGGTAAGAGATCTAAGAAATGTAGAAGCTGTCATTGAGTTATTTATTATTCCAGAAATGGATATAGTTAATTAAATTAATTGAACCAAATTCATTGATGTAACAGTGTTGCAGTAAAAGCATTACTTTCACTGATTGCTATAACAATACAAGATGCAATAAGTGTTCACTATTATGGTGAGTAAAAGCAGAATATCTGCGAACTGTTCATTGCCTGTTATGGCCAGTATCCTACTGAGCTTCTGCTGAAATGAAACGTTCTGCTAGCATAGTAACACAGGAGTGCACTTCACAAGTGTTGCTGTTGGAAGTGGAAAGTTGTTCTGAAAGGAGATCATCACTACTTGGACAACAATAGTGGTTGTGCAAGCAGTACAGTCCCCCATTGTTGCTCAGTGGATGCTTAATAGGACACTGGTCTAAGTCTTTCTCACTGAATCTCAAAAATTTAAAAAACACTTTTTAAAAAATGCCTTATGCGACATGTAGTTTTCAAAACTGTATGCAGGGACATTGCACAAAAGGAAAAATACAAATAAAATCTAAATGTACCTATAATGTTGGGGTCACGAAATGAACAGGCTGATGGGCTTTTTGATCACAAGTAATTAGGATAGCAAATAGTCTTAGAGAAGTTAAAGAAGTCAGCCACACACGCAGGGATGTCTGCCAGCAGTGCTCCTGGTGGGCGACTAGTAGAAGAGGCAGAATAACACCGAATGGGTTCCCAATGAATTCTGCCCTGCCCCCAGGAGGACTGTTCTTTTATTAACCTTACAAGCTCACAGATAGTGGACAGTATACAGATAGGTTACAGAGTTCAGATAGGACAATGGTTACCTCATGTCATTATGATTGGCCTAAGGAAAGGCTCTATGCAAGCTCTCTAGCACCTATAAGAAAGAAGAAGAATGGTGGGCAGTCATGCCCCTCAGAAGCAGCTGTGACGTCATACAGGAGGGTTTGCCCTCTACTGTAGATTAAGCCAACAGCTTAGCAACCTTGGGAATGGCACCCCCACACTATAAGGCAAGTAGAGAAGGTTGTTTGTTCCATCTCTGCATAACTATGCAGATATGGCCTTTCCTCCGTTCTTTTATTTGCCTCAAATATATTTAGAATATTCACCAACTCCTGAAGCAGCATTGTCTGCTCTCAGGGGAAGCTAGTTGTTGCCTCATTGTATAAGTCTCTGCTCTACAATCACTAGTTCAGTCTGTACGCTTCTGCTAGAATAAAATGACCTACTCAGACATATAGGCACTGGATTCCTCTGAAGGATGGATGGTACTTCTTAATCTTAAAATCCTAGGAAGAGATAAACACTTTCAGGTGCAAGAGTGAATAATAAATCTGATTGAAATTGACAAAACATGTGAATTCTCAGCTGTCAGAAGTTCAGAAGACACTCCCCAGGGCCAAATTGAATGTATCAATCTTTGAAAACATTTCATATTTGTTAATATTAGTGTCTTGACTATAATTGAACATATACTTGGGATACCATTTTAACATTTGTTTCCTTTATGTATTTTCAACTTTGGAAAATAAAGTAGTCATCTACTTTATGTAATAAAAGTAATAAAAGCTTACAAATATGTGCTAATGCTCTATGTAGAATCTATTTTTGTGTGTGAGAGTTTTTTTAATGCTATATCTGCAGCTATAGTGTTTCGGCTCTGTAGCTATTAGATTGGCATTATTAGTGTCAAAAAAGTGTGGTTTTGTAAATGTTTGTATGATGTTCAGAGTAAAATCTGCTCCACATTTCCACAGGTTATGGCCATTCAGAAGCAGATGTCCTTCACCAGTCTTTACTTGAAGCCAACATTGCCACTGAAGTTTGCCTTACAATTTTGGATACATTGTCTTTGTTTACAATGGCGTTTAAGGTATGTAAACTATGGATCAGCGTCAGGGTTTTTTCCTTAAAATTATGAAAAGAATAATTCTTTTAGATGTGACAATAAAATGCTATGTGTCATCTCACACTTGCTCTAGAGCAGTGGTTCCCAACCTTGGGTAACCCAGGTATTGGACTACAACTCCCAGAATTCCTTGTCAGCACAACTAATGGGGAAGGCTTCTGGAAGACTTAGCCCAAGAACATCTGGAGAGCCAAGGTTGGGAACCACTGCTTTAGGGAACCTTTTATATCTACATAGGATTGTTTGCTGATAACACCAAACTTTAAACCCCTTGCAATCTCATGTGACATTTTAACCCTCTTTTCCCTGAAAAAAAAATCTATAGTAGAAATATTTGAATTGGGACCAGTGCTACTCTCAGCAGCTAATATGTTAATCAGAATTCAGTTTGTTAAAAACGCTGCTTAATTTCAAGAGCTTTGCCATTGGGCACTTGGAACAGTGAGTGTGCATACAAAAGTTGGGAAGTGCATGAGATGCAAGGCATGGCCCACATGATAGCATAATGCACTTTTGTAAGGGCTACAAAATCCACCTCACTTTCTCTTGAAAGATGGGACATAAATCTAATGAATCAATAATCATTTGTTTTATTGCTTAATTTTTATAATTCCCTGCTGTAAGAGTAACATCAATTTATTGCACAATGACAATATCCCCAGTTGTGGAGGTGGCTGTTTTTGTTTGTTTGTTTGGTACTTACAGTCTCCAGGGATGTTTTATGAACAAGTATATGATGTAGCAATGGACCTTTGAAACCTTGGCGTACATTTTTCTGTGATTATTGTCAGAAATATATTCTCCTTATTTTCAGAATCAGTTACTGGTTGATCATGGACATAATCCTCTGATGAAAAAAGTTTTTGATGTCTACCTTTGTTTTCTGCAAAAAAACCAGTCCGAAACTACATTAAAAAATGTCTTCAATGCTTTAAGATCATTGATTTTTAAGGTAAGTTAAATTCTTATTTTCTTCTGTTCATGTGAAATGTTGCTATTGGTTGATTTTTGTTGTTGGTGGTGGTGATTCTTGCGTTGTCACTTACATGTTGCATATAAATGTGAAGAACCAGATGCCATGATTTTTTTTTATTAATTTTTTTTGCACAAGTTTTGAAGCTGCTCCCAGTTTCAGGGACTGCATTTAAAACAGCACAGAGTTTGGAAAATCACTTGACTGAAGTGGGATACTGACACTTTAGTCATGTAAGAGGTTCAGTAAACACTAGTGCTCTCATATCATTCGCTGGATTGAGTGGGCCTGCTTGTATAGTGAGGTCACTGTGTGTACAGAACCAAAAGCTGCATTTTCACATCTGACCATTTGAGCTACGCAGGTAGTTCTCATGGCTCTTATCAGGAATGTACAGTTCCAGACAGATTGTGCTTGGCAATGCAATTAAACAGTGGCAATCTCTGGGGAACGAGAAGATTCGGGCCATGCAGCCTTCCACACTTTAAAACTGGCAACAAGCAATGCTGCAGTTTTTTATGGGGTGGGGGAATGGAGACTCATATCTGAAATCTGTTTTCTGGAACCCCAAATAGGACATTGCTGCTTGGACTTCAGCATTTGGAGGACTGTGGGTTCCCCAGTCCTGATCAAAACCAATGATTTGTAATACAATCCCAAGTGTTTACATCCAGTAATTTTGTATAAACTGGACTCTTCCCCATGAGGAGATTATTATTATTTACCTAATTGGAAGGGCATGCATTTCGAGTACTTAAATATGGTTACAGACAGCATTTAACTGAGCTGGCATTAAACACAGTTATCAGTTACTGTTGTATTATTCTTACTGATGGATGTAAGGACAGGCAGATTTAGTAAAAGTGATATAAGAAGATGACATATAATAGACTAGATCTCTTAAGAGATGACAGTTTCCAAATGTGTATTCCATCAGTCCTTGACTCCGTTGTTTTTTGTTTGTTTGTTTGTTTTTGTTGTTGTTGTTTTTGATGAAAATTGCATGTTAATGTATCAAATTTATTTATTTTTTATTTTTATTCTTTTAATAACTTTTTAGGCTCCCCACTGCACTTTCTTAGGTGTTCACAAAAACACTTTTCCTTGTTAGCAAACTATTTTCTTAAAGATATTTGAGACCATCTTAAAGATCATTTATATGTTTACTACTTACTACTGAATTTGATGCAGTTTCTACCTCTGAATCTTTTGACCATACTCTCTGCTGTTAATGTTACTTTTTTGTGAGTAGTATACTGAAGATGAGAGTCCTGACCTTAATCTCATTTCCTGCTTATCTCATATTTGTAGCAGTTGATGTGGAATTAATTTCTGTTCAGTCTGATGGGTCCATATAGTTCATTTTGTATTTATGGAAAGTGCATCTAGGGATTTACAATTCTCTTGATTTAATATTCTTATGTTACTACATTTGTTTTTATGAAGATTATCTTATTTTATCTTTTAAAAAGCAAATACTTTTCTTCTCTACAGTTCCCCTCTACATTTTATGAAGGGAGAGCTGACATGTGTTCTGCACTGTGCTATGAAATTTTGAAGTGTTGCAACTCCAAACTAAGTTCAATTCGCACAGAAGCATCAAACCTCCTTTATTTCTTGATGAGAAATAATTTTGATTACACTGGAAAGAGATCGTTTGTACGGACCCATCTACAGGTACTTCATTGTTTCACTTGGTTCCTGGGTTTTAGTGAGATGGAATAGTGACCTCTTCTGCAATCTTACCTTAAACACAGGGTTGTATAAACTTTTTCAACAAGTGCAGCTTCATAGATCATACACAGACACAAATTAAAGTTTCATGTGTTAGAACTGCAGTTGTACAATATAACTCTTCTTGCTTCATACATTAACATTTTATTCATAGATTTCCAATCCTTGTTCCTCTCAGGCTGATTTCCAAGGGGAGAAGTTCCATTTTTCAGATTTAGTCCAAATTTGTTGAGGAAGCTTGCTATTTACACTTTAGTATATCTTTTTACTTTTTTAAAATTTCATTTGGGGAGGAAGCCAACATTTCCTATCCCATCTCCATTGTTCTTGATTGCAAAACACTGAAAAACAACTTATCCAGCAAGGATAAGAGACATCTATTCAGATTAGATGCATATTGGCAAGGTGATACAACCTTTGAAAATACAAACTGAAGTTAGCAATAAAAAAAATCTGATACCATCTGTACCATTTAAAGTGGTATAATTCTGAGCGTTGTGCCTTGTTGCTTAGTATGTGTTTTGGTGCTGATTTTGTTTACTGTTTTGGTATGGTATTTGTTTGATTCCTTTGTAACATTTGTACACCTATGTTTTTGGCTTTTAAACATTGTCTTCTACTGATGTAAGCTGCTGTGTGTCCTTTTTAAAGACAAAATATCTTGGTTAGATATAGCTGAAATCATTTAAGATGGTGGTACCTTTTACACGTTACTTTGTTACACAGGTGGAAGGCAATGCAATTTTCAGTCTTTTCCAGCTGGCAATTGGTAGTCAAAGCTGGAGTTCTCAAATGCACACCAAGCCAGTGAATGTGTGTGCCCCCAAGAATCCAAGCAGTGGCTAGTTAATTGCAAGCTAGAAGCAAATGAATGTTACGAGATTTGCCTTCCACATGTGTAAAAAATAAAAAAGCAGCAGGATTTCAGCCAGTGTTTAAATTTACTTATTGTATGCCATCAAATTCATTCTGAGTTATGGTAACCCTTTTCAGGGTTTTCTAGGTACAGCGTATTCAGAAGTGGTTTACTGTTTCCTTCTTCTGGGGGTGCCCTGCGGATGTGCAGCTTGTCCAGGGCCATACAGGCTGGCTCTTCTGGGATTCACAGTGGGAAATTGAACTCCTAACCTCTGGCTCAGCACCTGGATTTCTAACTCACTGAGCTATCCAGCCAGCTAGTTTTTCAATACCTGATGTTCATGTTTCTTTTCCTTTCTTACAAGGTTATCATTTCTGTGAGCCAGTTAATTGCAGATGTTGTTGGAATTGGGGGCACCAGATTTCAGCAGTCCCTTTCCATCATCAATAACTGTGCCAACAATGACAGGCTTATTAAGGTTTGTTGCAACTTTTTTCTGATGCTGTAAAATTATGTAAAGGTGTTCTGATCATCAGATTCATTACCTTGGGATTGATACAGGAATCTCAAGAGACAAATAGCAAAACAACCCTCAGAAAGATTGTAGTGCTACTAAAGCAGAGATTAAAATGTACCTAACTGCATCTAGGATGAGAAACACAAAAGGATTCACCAAAGGAAGACTGGTGACATATCTGGGGGTGGGTGGGTGGCTGTTGTTTTGTGGTTTTTTTGTTTTTTTAAACCAGATCTCTAGTTGTGGTTATTCTTCAGGTCTGTGAGGTAAAGGAAAACATGTTGTCAAAACATTTTTGTCATCTGTTGTTGAGTCACAGAGTTAAAAATACAGTGTGCAATGTTCATACACAAGGCCTATTCAGATGTTCTTAAGCATGCTTCTCAACATATGAGGAGGGAATACTTTAGCTCAGCACCCTCTCTTCTCAGTTTCCATATGTGGAAGGTGACTGGTCTGGAAGAGGAGGGACTCATCTACCCTTGAAGACTGTTCAAATAAGCTAGAAAACTGATTTTCATATGTTCTGTCATGTATCAAGGCAAGAGTATTCCTTGATGGAAGAGCTCTCCTTTTTATACACATCACATTTCACCTAAGCAAAGTGATGAGAGAAGATGCACAGATAACACACTTCCCTCCCCGCATGTTGCATAGCCACATTTAAGAATGCTTGAAGACGCAACAGCTATCTTGAAACGGCTGTCTTCAAAGTTGTTTTGCTTTAAAGAAAACGATGTAGCATTAACAGGAATCCACATATAAAACTAATACTGGAGAACACATTCATTGTGCAGTTAGAGTACTGACAGATAGTCCATGCTACTCAGTTCCTCCTCTGCATGTTTTCATTACATTTGGAATGGAATTTTGAGCAATAGACTAGACTTGATCTACTATTTAGTTTCCCACAGGTCTGTGTCCCTGTGCTCATTTTGTTTATCTTCCTGCTCTTGCACCTTCTAGCACACTAAATTCTCTATGGATGTAAAGGATTTGACAAAACGCATCCGTACAGTCCTCATGGCAACAGCGCAAATGAAGGAACATGAGAATGATCCAGAAATGCTTGTGGATCTTCAGTACAGTTTGGCAAAGTCTTACGCTAGTACACCTGAACTCAGGAAGACCTGGTTGGATAGTATGGCAAGAATTCATGTTAAAAATGGAGATCTCTCAGAGGTAAGCAAAGCAGAAAATACTGCTGTTGAAAAGGTGATTTTGTAAGTGTTTGCTCATCTTGCAGCAAAACTTTTAAAATTTTCAATTTAGGCCTAGGAAAATGTGCTAGTGACAGTTTTTCTGGGAAATGCTATGTTCTTCCTGTATATTTTAGTTCTTCTTTGTCATCTCCTCAGAACATTCTAGAGATTAAACAGAGTGGTTATTATAGCCCCCCACCCCCGCCCATGCTCATGTAGACATATCCTACCTCAGTTTCTTTTAAACACTAACTAGGAAGCTTCTCTGGAACATGTGCTAGAGACTTTTGTTTAAAAAGTTACCTGTTTCATTTCATCACCTCCCTTTCCTTGTTTTCTTCACTGCTTAATGTCCTCAGTTTGTAAGTTATATTCCCCCCCCCCCAAAAAAAAAACTTAGAGTAAATGGCCGCCCCCGCAAGGCCTTCCCGATTCTCTCACTATATCTATATCGCCTCAAAGGGACCTTTCAAAAAGTGCACAGTCTGTGGAAACAAAATACCTCTCACTGTCATTGACGGTCACTCAAAGTGTCTCTGCTGCCTCGGTGAGGGGCACCAGACACAATCTTGTCCACACTGCAGAAAATTTACCAAGGTAGCCCTTTGAAACTGGCAATCACAACTAAGATTTGGGAGAAATCCCTATAGGCAGCCGCTCCCTTTCAAAGGACTCTTCTTCCATCAGAACAATGGAACCTTCCCATCCACAGTCAGATACTATTTCATGGCTTGATCAACCTTTGACCTACTATTAACTGACATTCTGTCAGTTTCAAGGAAACCCCCACCCCCAAAATCTACTTCTTCAAGGAGAACAGCAGCCTCGGTATCGAGGAAGTCCTCAGTGCCTATGCAGAAGAAGAGAGAAAAAACCTTGGAATTGGACTAAGGTCCTGCCAAAAAAGCAAAGAAAAGCACCAAGACCGGTAGCTCTAAGCAACAGGATCACTCCAAAACATCCCTCAGAGCGCTCCCATCAGTAACTTCCCAAACCTCAGAAGCAGATGAGAAATCTCACTGAGCTCCTATTTCGTCTCCTACCTTCAGTCAGTCTCTAGATTTGGAGTCATTCATTCAGTCAGAGGGCTCTCCCTCACAAGATACATGAACCACACATACACCAAGAATCCCCTCATCATTCCAGGGATTCCTCCCTGTGCTCAGCTTCCACAGCTTGGAAAAGAACTTCTTCACGTAAGAGTTCCCATAAGACATGCCATCTACTGTACATTCTGACACTTTACCTGAAACCAGAGCTCCACTACCCTTTTACTGTGGTGCAATGCCACCATACCTTTGTGGACATTATCCGGAGCTGGACTGACACTACCCAGTGCCTTACCTTGAGTACTCAGGACCTCACAGAGAAAAACAACACTTGGACCATTTAAGGGGACATGTTGGTTCTCCCCTTTGCCTTACTGGATCCCTCGCTCAGTTTCAAGATTGCCAAAGCCTAGTCAGGTTCAAGCCTCTCAATCTCCCAGTCATGGGCATAGAGATTCTCTTTCATCATCTGCCAAGCAATATATTTGTCATCAGCATTCCAAATGAGACATCAGGTCTCTAAGGCATGTAAACCATATGCCTTGTTACCAGCTGCCTCACCATTGATGTCAGCACCAAGCAGTCATTTAGTAGAAATCAACCAGAAAACTCATAAAAACAATAGGCACAAACTTTGGCTCCAACACACTCCACTCCAACCTGAGAGCATAGCTATGTCTAGTCCCACCTGGGTTCCGGGTTTGAATAAATGTTACAAATGTTGACATTTAGTAACTCAGCCTGCTTCACCTAAGCATCCTGAAATTAATTATTTGGAACCTAGGACAAAGTCTGAAGCTACAGTACAGCCAATTTTATCCTCCTCATCTTCTGGCTCTGATTTGGAACTGGAGAACAACTCTCGCCATCCAAGTAGATAATATTATCTACTTGCTAAAAGTCATCTTACAGTACTCCATCACAGGTGTCCTACAAAATCCACAAAAGATGTCACATCTGGCCCATCTCATTCTCACTCCTCTAAACCAAAGGCATATAAATATCTTCTGGTCACTCTATTGAACGTAAACCTTCTGTCCACTCTATTCCAAGTAATGAATTCTGGTACGACTCAGATGTAGATCTTCCGTCAGCTTTAATA
Organism: Intellagama lesueurii; assembly: GCA_037013535.1. Classification (NCBI taxonomy): domain Eukaryota; kingdom Metazoa; phylum Chordata; class Lepidosauria; order Squamata; family Agamidae; genus Intellagama; species Intellagama lesueurii. The sequence goes on from JBAJHW010000003.1 coordinate 107,888,184, forward strand.
ACTGCTCCTGAATTCGATGTCGGGGATGTTAATTTCCCCTCTCTTCCTCAGGATTTTTGCTGTTCAGAATTGATCTCACATGTGGCTCTTGCATTTAATATTTCCAGAATTAAATCCATACGAAATATTAATGGGTTATTTGTCAGGTACCACACACCAAGGACCCAAATAACCTCTTAATGATTGTCCAAGTGGGTCATCAGTGCTTTGACATTATGTCATCAGCTAGCACATGTCCTTCTCCCAGGATGGCTTAAGGGTCATTCTACAAGAGCTGTCTTGAAATCAACAGCCTTTGTCACAGGACATTTGTAGAGCTGCTATATGGCCCCAGCCCTCAACGTTTATCAAGCATTACAAACTGGACGTTAAGGCTAAGATGGAGGCTGCATTTGGCAGAGCAGTTATTTCTTCCATGCTGATGTGACCTCGCCTTTTGGTATGTCATCCCACCAGCTGGTAAGTCAGCTTGTTAATCACCTGTATGTGTGAATCATGGGGACGATGAAGAAGAAGAGGTTACTTACCTGTAACTGTAGTTCTTCGAGTGGCCGTCTGTGAATTCACACAACCCACCCACATCCTCCCTGCAGTCTGCCGTGTCAGTACATTTGCTCTCATTTGGCGGCAGACTGGGAACTGAAGAGAGAAGGTGGGATATGCGCACATGAGCTATTTTGATGGCTCTCTGTTTAAGCTCTAGAATGTTCTGTGCAGAAGTACCCATATGTACAAATTCACAGATGACCACTCAAAAACTGCAGTTACGGGTAAGTAATCTGTCCTTCTAAGTTAAAACTATTAATCATGTCACAGGTGTTAAAAACAACAACTCCTTGTCGTAACCACCTTCAATATGTTTGTGTATTGTTCAACTCCAAACCTTTTTCTTTTTCTCTTCTTCCTCCTCCTCACAGTTACTGCCCACTTGCTAGTGCTATTTAATCTTTTCATTTCTTGCATTCTACCTGAGTTTATTGTTATATTACAGTATTGCTTATTGGTGAAGTGATGATATCACAGACCTCAAGCAAAATAGTATAGATTGCCACAGCCCCCAAAGCAGTGGGGGCAAATGAAGAGTATCAGTACTGTGCATTTAGAAGAAGTAACAGGAATCAAGAATAATTCCTGTACTATCCCCATTTCATTCTAAGTAGAGAACTTCATACTGGATGACAGAAGGTCCATAGTAATGTTTTTTTATTCATATTTTAGGCAGCAATGTGCTACGTCCATGTAGCAGCTCTGGTGGCAGAGTATCTTCTGCGAAAAGGTAGGCATTGCTCAGTTATTATTTCTAGCAGTAGTAAAACAGTAGCAAAACTTTTAAAAATACATCTTAAATAAATATAACTGTTAGAGGAAAGAATTAGAGTATCTATCAGAGATGTCAGTGCAAAAGATGGTGAATAATCTGTAAACTCTGAACATCTACTCTGCTAAGATAAGTAGTTAAAAGATTTCCTTGTCACCTTGTGTTAAATATGTTACCTCAAGCTGTAATAAATAGAGTTTTAGAGCATTATTTTGTGCCCGAATCCTGGGCATTGAAGAAAACTAGAACAGACAACTCTGACATCTCTGGCACCCAGAAGCAGGGGACAGGTAGTCCACTAGGCCATCCAGATTTACAGTCAACTTAAAACAATGCAGAAGGATTAATACAAAACAGTATCCTCTTTACTTCCCAACATAAAACTGTTCAGGGACAGTCAGGTCCTACAACATGAAACTTATGACTACTTCTACTTAAGACATTCTACTGCAATTGTAATTCATTCCTGAAGAAAAGAAATCCACCAATTTGCAAGCATTTCAAGATTGGTGCACCATTTAGTATCAGTATGCTTTAATACAGCAATAAATATTTTATAAATGGCACGTCAGACATGAAAGCAAGAGAAGAATTATATTGTACTTCTTGTCCTCTGCAGTCTGGTGCAGATTTGTATTCATCTGGTTCCCTTTAATGTGTGACAGTCACAGGTTCATCCAGCGATCATGCTGTGGCATAGGAGGACCAGTCATATAGTTCCTTTTTCACCCGGTGATTGCCCCAAATTGTGACAGGCTATTCTGTGATTCCAAAGGATTCATTATAGTTGTCCTCTCTCTTTGAACATTGTGGCAACATCAAGAACCCCCAGGAAAACAGTCTTTTGTACAGCAGCTTCAACCTAGAAGGACCCATACCATTCTTGTTTTTATTCAGAAAGCCTTTGACAACTGGTTCGCAATATTGTGTTCTTAAATGTACATCTCTCTAATAATTGGTCTAAAGCGTCATCATAAATTCACTGGTATATATATGAGGTCTTCCTGTTGTCCAGAGTTTTCTCAGATTTTGAAAGTATTAAAATGGTGATCATAGACATGCTTACGTTGGCATGGCTTGCCACTACTGTAAAGTTTCCAGTGTGTTTAATCTGAGGTGCCAACAACCTAGAACATAAGTCCCAAGCAGTCAGATTTTTACCAAAATTATCTACTGGTTAACTTATTGCTGTTACACTTTCCTTTGGTGAATGTGTTCTCTTGTAACAGTCAGCTGGATTCCCCTGTTTATGTAAAACAGTATTAGTAGTAGTTTTGTGCTCCCACTATAAAAAAAAAGTACTTTGTTACAAAAGCATCCTTGAGGTAATTATACAAAGGTCACTTGAAATGAAATATGTTTGCCTGTAACCATCAGGCATTTTCAAATGTCTCTGTGTGGGTTTATACCTTTGCTTACCTATTGATGGACCTCATTTATATGTTCTTCTCCTGTCTAAATAGGAATGTTTAAACAGGGCTGCATAAGCTTCAGAGTAATTACTCCAAATATAGATGAAGAAGCTTCAATGATGGAAGATGTGGGAATGCAGGACGTTCATTTCAATGAAGTATGAAAACTCAATTTACATGTATTTTAATGTAATTATGTTATACATTTATTTTCAGTTGACTTCTAATAGTTCTATCCTGATGTCTAGTCTGGAGTACTTACATCACCTCAAGCACCTTTAAAATGTCTTTTAGTTCACCAAGATACAAATATAAATAATAATAAAAAGCCTAAAACATTACACTCTATATGCCATGGCGAAACAGTGAGGCCACGTAAAGATGCCAGTAAGGAAAGGAATAGCATTAGGCAAACAAATCATAAGATCGCTTAGATTTAATAAAGCAAAAGAAAACTATTTCTCCATGAGGATCTGATCAGATTGCTCTTTATCTTAAAAATTTATCTTTATAGCTTTTGCAAAGATATTTATTACATATTCCTTGCCATCCATACTTTCCAGTTAATTGCTTTATCTTATTATATTAATCACATGAACTCTTAACCCTGTTAAAGATATACCGATGTACTAGGTAGAAAGAAGGCAAGCCCAGGTTCGGTGATAATAAAAAAAAATGCACTTTTGTCCTGCAATTAAACTGAGACATATGATAACTGTGATTCTGCTTTCCATTGCTAAATTAGCAAAGGTAACAAATTTAGGGCTATTCAGCCTTCCAATTTAGTGAAGAAGCTTAGTGGAAAATCTGTTATTTTATTTTTCTAATTTAATTGATGTTATTGTATACCTTGACAAATTTCTATGTAAACCCAGTCACGTGTATTAGAATATTTACTGTGTATTGGTACTACTCTATGTGGAGACAAGGGGGAGGGCTTTCTCTGTCATAGCACTCCAACTGTTGAATGCCCTTGTCTTGGAGGGCTGCTTGGCATAGACATTGGCATCATTTCTTTGCCAACTCAAAACATATATGAGAGCCTTTGGGGCTTGAAGATCATGGCTTGGAGTCGTTTTAATGTTTGAATGTTTTGATTTTATGTTTTGAACTGTTTGATTTTAAATTTTTAGAGTATATATTTTAATTGTATTTTAATTGCTTTATCTTTTTTATTGTATTTTAATTGTTGTAAGCCGCCCAGAGACCTTTGGGTAGAGTGGGCAGCATATAAGTTAAATAAATAAATAAATAAACTGTTTTAAACATGTTTTAAAACTGCTTTATACAGCTCTGTAACCTGCCCTGAGATTCTATGATATAGGGTAGGGTATGTATGTATGTATGTATGTATGTATGTATGTATGTATGTATGTATGTATGTATGAATGAATGAATGAATAAATAAATAAATAAATAAATAAATAAATATTTTGGTATACAGTATGGGTTCACACATACATGGTATTTGTCTATTTTGCTGAGTGTTTAATGGCCAAAATCAAAATTATACCTGCAGAAAATGTTGACCTCACCAGTGGGGAAGTTTTTCTGTAATTAAAGATCTCCCCTTTCTCACAACTTCTTTGCAGTGAAAAAGATTACTTATAAGTCAGACAAGCCATGGGGCAAAAGGAAGAAGTCTTTAATTATTGATAATCTCCTCCTGCTGGTAACATCATCCCCTTTCCACAGGTCTTAACACAACAGGATTTTAACCATTATAACACAATTCATTGTTCTGGAAATTAGGCATGTGATTTTTGTTTGGACTACAAATCGCATAATTCACCATTCTGAGAGTTCCACCTGACATAAAGATACCTAATTATGGCTCACCTGGGAGAAAAGAAGGCTGTGTGGCCTAGCTCTGCCCAGCCTTCCTGTTAGGAAGAAAGGAGCTAGCAGTGGGGCAACTTCCTTTCTGAACTGGAACCTAGCTAGGCCACAATCCATTCCAGTCTTTCTCTCAGGCGAACCAGGTAGTATTCCCATATGGAATACTATGCCTACTGGAAATTAATGTTTTTATGCTGGAGTAAATAAATCCAGATTGCTCCAGATTACCCTCTGTACAGAGTAAAAGCACACGGTGATTGTTTGTCTCTGCTTCTGTAACTAGGATGTATTGATGGAGTTGTTAGAACAATGTGCAGATGGTCTGTGGAAGGCTGAACGTTATGAATTGATTGCTGACATTTATAAACTTATCATTCCTATTTATGAAAAGCGGAGAGATTTTGAGGTATGTGATACAAGTTGTTGTTGTTGTTATTGTTGTTTTCACTTACACACCTCTCCATAGTGCTAGAACACTCACTGGGCAGTTTGCAACATAATTGTGGAAGGAACACTTTGCCTCCCAGCGATCTGGATATTCATTTTATGAACAGTAGGATGGTTTCATTTAATAATGGTCAGTGCTGTTTTGTATTAAACTTTGAAAGAGATAATTTTGGCACCAAATGAGCTAAAGTGAGTCACTAAAAGAAATGAGACTTCAGTTGGCTTGTTCCATTGGTTCCTAGTCACGTTTGATTTCAGCTGACTTCCATTAGGTTTCCCAAGCTGTTGCCACTGTTAGTAATAAAAAAATATTGCTGTTGTAAAATGGCTGAGACATATCATTTTATTAAAAGATAGTAGGAATTTATTCTGATAACAGAGCGCTGTCAGTCATTTTCTACTCTGTTTATTGCTGTTTTTAAGACACTTTGATACTGGAGTTCACAGAAATGTGTTTCCCTTTATTTTCAGAGGTTAGCTCATCTCTATGACACATTGCATCGGGCTTATAGCAAGGTCACAGAAGTTATGCATACAGGAAAGAGATTGCTTGGAACTTATTTCAGAGTTGCATTTTTTGGTCAGGTGAGCAATGTAACCTTTTAAACAGCATACATTAGTATATTGTGTATTTGTAATTACATAACTTGAAACTAATGAACCATTTATTGAACTGATAACTGTATTCTGAATTGGAAATCTCTTCATCAGTAAAATTTCTGCTTTTTCTTTCTTTCTTTACTATTACTTTCTTAAGGCAGCGGTAAGTTTTCCAATAATGACAGTTAATAGCTATTTAATACACTCTTCTTTTGGTGTGTTGCTTTGCTGTTGTTATGTGCTGTCAAGTTGCTTCTGACTTATGGTGACCCTATGGATGAGCAATTTCCAAAATGTCCTGTCATGAACAGCCCACTTTTTGATCTTTTTGTCACTATTTATGAAGATAATATTAAATTCCACTGCAGAAGAAAACAGCACATTGTGACTTCGTATTGCATGTTTATACAAAGAATCATATTTCTTGCTGACTGTATATATCATTTTGTTTTAGCCTAGTAAGATATGTTGGGAGGGGTGTGTGTGTGTGTGTGTGTGTGTGTGTGTGTGTGTGTGTGTGTGGATGGCCACCTATGATAGAGGGCACTGAATTGTACATTTTTAGTAATATTATATTCCATTTATTCTGTTGTCTCTTATGGCTATAGCAATACCAGTTTACAGACAGTGAAACAGATGTGGAGGTAATTAAGCTGCTTTCCAAAGCAAGCAATGCAGTAATAATTACTGCATATGAGCTTAGTTTGATGTGGATATTTTTGTCAATCTAGTCTGCATTCTATACATGCTATGTTGTGTTCCTTGCACTACATTGTCCCATTGCATCTTCAGACAGGAGTATTTATTTTGATAACTTAAACCATTAACTTAGATCTAGCTTTTTGGATGAAAGGCAACACCTGTTTCACCTTCCATGGAACCTATTTTGATTGTACTTTGGTCTTCAAAGAAAATAAGTCAGTAGTATATGAACACCAATAGGTGTAAAATTTTGCAAAAAAAGATATAAAATAGGTTTACGTTAAAACTGACCTAGATCAGGCTTGATTTATATTGTATAACTGTTCTCAGAGAGGACTAGCATACTGGCATGTGAAACAGGCATATGAAGAATCAGTATGGAAAAAGAGGGCTGACCCTTGAGCCATTCATATTGACGTTTCATGTAATTTACAGCATCCCCTAAGTGACTTTGAGTTTCCATTTCACTTGCATCCATATTGTAATAGCTATCTTCTATTCTCGATTCTTCAACTTCTTTTATTTTGCTTCAAGCTTGGCATTCTACATTAACGGTGCATTGTTATTTATTTGTTCAGAATTTCACTGTTGTTTTATTTTATTTTTCCTTAAAGGGATTCTTTGAAGATGAAGATGGAAAAGAGTATATTTACAAAGAGCCTAAACTCACATCTCTTTCTGAGATCTCCCAGAGATTACAAAAATTGTACTCTGATAAATTTGGATCTGAAAATGTCAGGATGATTCAGGATTCTGGCAAAGTAAGATGGCAGATAAACAGAAAGAAAATTAATTTGAACATATTTTAACAAAAGCTATATAATTATGTTGATCGCTACAAAAAAATTAAGTTGATCGCTTATGACTTGGAAATCACTATATGTTCATAGTTCAGATTTTTATTCTCTCAAATTTTTAAAGGTAAACCCTAAGGATTTGGATTCAAAATATGCCTATATTCAAGTTACTCATGTAGTTCCGTATTTTGAGGAAAAGGAATTGCAAGAGAGAAAAACAGAATTTGAAAGAAATCACAACATCCGTCGCTTTATGTTTGAGATGCCTTTTACTCAGTTGGGTAAAAGACGAGGTGGTGTAGAGGAGCAGTGCAAACGGCGCACAATTCTTACAGGTACACTCCTCCGTTGTACACTGTTTCTGTTTTTTTCATTATGAATTGCATGCATCTTTTATCCAGAAATTCCTCAGAAAAACCTTGTTGTTTGTTTTTGTTTTGTTTGTTAAATGCTGTGTGTTTTGTATGCTTATGACAATATCAGGCCATTGTATTTGCCAAGAAATTAATATATAGCTTTTTGGAGTCATCTGATCTATCCCCAGATCGGTAGGGCTTTTATGGATGGTAGGATAGTGTCAGTCAGTACTGCATAGGGAAATTATGGCTGCAGAAAGAATGGAAATTGATAAATCATATGTCCTTGTCTTAAAGCTGCAGGTTCCCCACTACCACCACCTTTTCACCTTCCTTGAATAGCTCCTAATTTGTACAGCTACCTCAGTATCTGTAGAAACATTTAGAGGACTAGCCATGCATATCATTCCAGCTTACGTACTGTCTCACTTGCTGGTTCTGCTCCAAATACAAAGTTGAACTTGAACTTATAACTATATTTAGCTGTAGACCATCACAATAAAACACAGTGGCCCAAAGCCTCTTACCTAGTTACACTGGTGTATTGCAAATGGTGTAATTTCTGGAGGTTTATGACTCAGCATCCAACTGATAATGTGTACAATGATTTCTTAACCTGGGGGAAGTTTGCCTTCAAACGTTATGCCGTTTGCATTTATACAAACTATAAACAATTCCCATTAGGTTTCGTAAATGGTAGCGTAAATAGAGGACAAAATAAGAACAACAATATTGAGAAGTTGAAAATGTAAAACAAAATTCTATATTACTGTGAGCATTTTAGTCTTCTTTTTGCTGCCACAGCAAGCAGGGCACCCCTATGGCTTTCAAAGGCCTGATCATCGCATAAAGTTCTTCCATTACTTCCTGAGGTGACCTCCGGTATTTAGTATGCTGGGCAATAACGCAAGAAAGGAATTTCATCCTTGGTTCCATACACTGGGACAATCCAAGACATGGTGTGCATTGCTCTCAACCTGACCACAGCCATAAACACAGGTTCGGTATGATGAAGGTATACCTTATATCTCTCATCTGGGTAAGCAGATGGCACCCTGAAATCTTAGTTTCGTACAAGCCCTATGGATCTGGGATAGATCAGAGTTTGGGAATATCTGGCCCAGGATTTGTTTTCTTTTTAACTTAACAAACCAGTGTGAGAAATGAGAGCCGTTATAACCCTCCATCTTCACCAGCATCCTGATCAAAGATGCAGTTTCTCAAAGTAGGGTTGCATCCATATGCTAATAGGTTCTCCATCAACAGGCTGTACCCTCTTGCATGGTTTTGACAATGCTGTGGCCAACCTTTAGATCTCAAGTTCTCAAGCTAGTACTGCTTGAGAAATGGTCCATCGTCCATTATGTTCCGCTTCAACCAATATTTGAAGTAGAACAAATCAATATTGGCTGTGATGGAGGGCGACACTAGTTCAGCCCTAAGAAGGGCAGTTGACATGCCAGGGATGTTTTAAATTTATTTTGGAGAATCTCTAGAGCTGGTTTCATTATGACACCCATTTTGGCCCCATATGAGTTATAATTGCAACTGTGAAGATTTTAAGTACAGTGGTACCTCGACTTGAGAACGTCCCTACATACGAACGATTCGAGTTAAGAACGGCTCCGTTTGCAAAAAGTTGCTTCGACTTGAGAACGGAGCCTCAACTTAAGAACCAAAAAAAAAAAAAAAAAAGGGAAAAAACCCTTTCCTGCCCTTTTTTTGACCTAAGTTCACCTTAGGTCAAAAGAAGAAGAAAAAATTCGCCCCCTAGTGGTAGATACGGATTAACCAGCTTTGCATTAGTTCCTATGGGAACTAATGCTTCGACTTAAGAACAGCACCTCGACTTAAGAACAAAAAACAGCAGATACGGATTAAATGGTTTTCAATTCATTCCTATGGGAAATGGTGCTTCGACTTAAGAACGTTTCGACTTAAGAACGCAGTCCCAATACGGATTAAGTTCTTAAGTTGAGGTACCACTGTATATGTTTAACTAACTGGCTACTCCTTGAGTAGAAAGTTCTCTCCATCTGGCTGATAATTTTACTACTTGACAGTTTACTGGCAGCTAGATGCTTTCCCTGTGACAGACTTACTTGTAATTCAACGTTCAGTATTTATGAACCCCAGTTTGTTCGAACATGTCTATCCAGGGACCATTTATATTTCAGGGGCAACTTTTACACAACTATTCTGCTCTGCTTATGAACCCCAAACTGCTCAGCATTCTCCTACGACCTAAACTGTTAAAATAGAACTGTGATTTTCTGGTCCTCTACTGAGGGTGCAAAGAAAGTAGGGGAAGACAGCTTTTGTAATCATATCATTAACATAAGAGCTGAAAAATGGGACTAAAATAAAGTCCTGTTTAGCTCCCCTGCTGATATTAATTAGTTCTGTCAAGGCACAGTTCAATCCAGATCTTACTTGCATTGAGTGGTCTTGAAGCAACAACTCAATAAGCAACACTAGCCTTTTGATCAGTGTTAGTAGTGGCCCGATTATGCTGTAGATGACCCCTAAATATGAGGTTGACAATGAAAGAAAAATCTATAAAGGCTGCAAAAATCTCTGTGTTTGGTGCATTTAATACATGGAAAGGATGTGATTCAAAACAAGGTTTGGTCAGTTGTACTAAAGCCAGCCTGCTCTTTATGTACGGTGGCATTTTTTTCTTCCCAAGCTTGAAATTTATGCAATAAGTATCTTGTATGCATCTTAAAGGCCATATCAAGTAAGGCAATAGACCTGTCATTCTTAGGATTAGTGGCATCTCCTTTAAAGAAAAAAATACTGGTACCAGAATACTTGTTGTCTACCTGTGAGGGAAGGTTCCCAATTAATTTATGGAGGTGTTCATCTTGGCTAAGATTGAAGCCTGCCCCATTCAAACCACAATTTTAAGCAGAGATTTCTGGAGGGATCATATCCTCTCCTGGAGCCTTACCCTTTTGGAGGAGAGAAATCAACTCTTTAGTTCCTAATATAGTTTCAGGTGACCATTCTGCAAAATTCAGAGGTTAGGTCAGATGGACATCTAGGATTCTGCCACATATTTCTCTAAAATGTGAAACCCACAGTCGGGGGTATTTGATAGATTTGAAGGATAGGAATTCCTACCAAAGTCCCCTTTACTTAATAAAGTCCAGGATAAATGCTCATTTCTGTTAAGGAGGGCTTGCCCCAAGGATTTCCAGTTCTCATGATTAACTGCTGTTTTCCCTAAGCAAATTCTTGTAATCCCTCCAAAGTTGAACTAGAGTAGAGTAGCTTCATAAATTAATCTCTGTCTAGCATCTCTTGCAGCCTTAACCACACACACTCCCCATATGGTCAAACTTTTGAAAGCACTAATAACACTTGTGCTACTAGTGAACAGTGGTTACAATCTGCATGCCATTTCTTGTAAACTCTGCTGTTAATTTTAAAACTAAATGTTTAATTAATGCTAATTCAACAAATTAACTGTTTACAAATTTAACTAGCAACAGCAATGAATTAATTCCACCATTTCTAATGGGTTAGTATCAGGAAATTAATTTTCAGACTTCACATTTGAAACTTTTGTATATTACATACGTAGACGCTCCAGGGAACTAAGCTGGTATTGGCAACAGCTCTCTCATGAATCTAGTAGCTTGAAGTCTAGTAAGATACCCTGGCAAAAATTTATACCCAAACAGAATGGATACTGAAGAGCCGCTCCGAAAAGGCGAGCACACAGCTTCTCCAGGATGGTACTAGCAAAACTGATGGTTCAGTTTTTTGTTTTTAATATTGATCCACTTTGTGTTTAATGCATGGCAGGTTTACTTGTTTCCAGTAGAAGAATAACTGAACTATCATTTCTTAATTTTACAAAATTTCATTATTGTAATTAAATATATAACCAGAATTTTGTTCTTAATTGTTTGTGTTTTGTGTTTTGTATAGCCATACATTGTTTCCCATATGTAAAAAAGCGGATTCCTATAATGTATCAACACCATACGGATTTAAATCCAATTGAAGTAGCCATTGATGAAATGAGCAAGAAGGTTGCAGAGCTTCGACAACTTTGTTCATCAGCTGAAGTAGATATGATTAAACTTCAGTTGAAGCTGCAGGGTAGCGTCAGTGTCCAGGTAGGTGGTTAAATTAGATATCCTTTACCTGCAACCATGTAGCAATCTCTCTTCTTTCTGAATTCTGCCTTTTGCCTATGCCACTGATTAAATTCAGTGCAGAGCCAGCAACATCCAGTGAGTACCAGTGGTGGACTTTGACCTTTTGGGACTTGGATTAAGTTCCCCACTGATTTGTGTATTATGGAACAATTCATTAACTTTGAACATTGCATCATGAGAAGTGTCTTGATTTGTAGCTTTGTTTCAGCATCATTCCTGGTGGCATTCTAAATTACAGAGGGATGTCCTACCACTCCAAAAGTGATGGGGTTGCAGGGGCAAGGCCAAGGGAGTAGTCCTCTGTACAGAATACTGTCCAGATAGGGCTTTTGTCTAGCGCAAAAGGCAGGTTCTGGCATGCTTTCTGTTTTCTGAGTGAGAGGCATGACGTGAAATAAAGTATTTCCTTTTAAAATTCCTTTGATTTTTATTGTGCTCAGTACAGAGGTTATAGAAAAATTGGTTTTAAGGTTATTGCAAAGAAAAATAATTGACAACAGTTCATTATTTTGTTAGGTTAATGCTGGGCCCTTGGCATACGCCAGAGCTTTCCTGGATGATACAAACACCAAAAGATACCCAGACAATAAAGTTAAGTTACTGAAGGAAGTTTTCAGGTAAACAAACTGAAAGTTCATTATATAATTTATTGACAGCCTGACATTGGAATCACTCTGAGATGATTTGTTTTGTTTATTACAATTCCAGACAATTTGTTGAAGCTTGTGGACAGGCCTTAGAAGTAAATGAGCGACTTATAAAAGAAGATCAGATAGAATATCAAGAAGAAATGAAGGCTAACTATAGAGAAATGGCAAAAGAACTTTCTGAAATTATGCATGAACAGGTATGTACTGAATCTGTTTATTCAGGATATCCTATCCGCTGGTAAATTTAAGAAGAATGTTTACCAATGATTTTTTTTTTAAATTCTGCCTTGTTAATATAATCCAAATGAGAAAATTCTACATGTATTCTTTATAGATCTCTCATCGAATTACATAGCAGTCTTTTAAGATGGAGTAACCAGCCAAGAGAAATTCACTTGAGTTTTAGTTTCTATTTACAGTCGATTGTTTTTGGTTTGTTTGGGTATTGCTATACTATCTTTCATAAACAAAAATGTGTCAGAGTGGTATCTGTCTGTAAAGTGCATTTGTTATGTATCAGAAACAAACAAATCAAAGCAGAAAGTTTTACTTTAGAAGCCTTGAAAAAAAAAAGGGGGATTTACCTGTCCTTTAAAAATTAAAAAGTGGTGAGTATCTTTAAAGTGGGTGTTTCTCAAATGCCATCTGCCAAGAATGCCTTAGCCTTGCTTATCATCTCAGCCCCAGTGGCAGGGGGTGGAAGATCATCAGTAGATTACCTTAACTTTTGGTGAGAGAGATAATAGAGGTAATAATTCCTTTACCTAGGACATAAATGTATAAAGGGCGTAATGATTGGCAGTAGAACCTTGCACCAGACTTTGAAACTAATTGGCAGTCAGGGTTCTTCAGATCTTAGTGAGGAATTATCTTAGCCAGCTGTTTAGTGGAATGCTCCATTCTCTGATAGCTCCAATTTCCAATCCCTTTTCAACAGTAGTTAGAATACAATGCATATGGTGGTGGTCTAACAAGAAATGACTAGAATTTGCCAGGTCTTCTGGATTTCTGTTATGGTCCACTATAGGCCATAGCTGATATGTTAAGTTGAATTGGTAAAAGTATTTCCGTGAAAGTATTGGATCTAGGAGTACTTATAATCTGATCCTTCATGGCCATTTCACACTGTTCTGGATAGAATTGGATATAGTTTCCCCGAACCTGGGAAATGTCCATCTGCAGAGCTTCTGTCTTGATGAGATTCATTCTCACTGTATTATTGCTGGGCAGAAATAGAGATCTCTGAGGCCAGTGTGTTTGCTTAAACCCAACCAGAACAGTCCCACTGAATGAACAGATATCAGGCAAAAACATAAGAAAAATAAAGAAGACAAAAACATTGTGGCATCTTAAAGATTAACTGCTATAGTTTGATGTGAGCTTCAATGGCCAAGTACACTTCCTCAAAATTATTTCTTAGTGAATGAATGGAATTTACATACATTTCCACTGATCTATCAAGTTCCCACTAATGCAGTAGTTATAGTCTGTTTGGTGAGCGCTGAATTTACATCCCTGACACTACATCCCAAATCTGGGTGTGTGTGTGTGTGTGTGTGTGTGTGTGTGTCTCAACAGTTTTATATAAATATTTAAAAGCCTGGATGGCCAAACTCTGCAGGACTCTGTAACACAGATGTTAACATCTAACATCTAACAGAAATCCCCATCATTGTGTTCCAGCAAACTTTAAGTAAAAGCATGACCACTGTGCCTCCGGTCCTGGAGTCAGTCCATAGAGGCACTACAATTGTGATATTTGTGGAAGAATTTACGTTATAATTAACCATAATGCCCACTCTATATGCTAGGTTAGGGGTCCCTCTTCTACTTTTATTGCATTCAAATGTCACTGAATGAAACTATGTCTTTGCTTTTCATCTCTTAGTTTTCCACTATTTGGTGCTTAGTAAAGCCTTGTTCCCATAGCACACCATCACAAGGAGCTAGGCTTATGGGATAAAGGCACTGGATAAAGTGAAGATATTATTTCAAAGCTAAAACAAATAGGGCATATAGCACTGTTACAGTATAGAATTAGAATATCAGCATTATAATTTCACGATGTTAGACCATCAGAATTGATGATACATGCATGCCATCAGTTCCTTAATTAAAATAATTATTTCTGCTGTGTCTGTGTTCCAGCAACACATAAGCTGGGTGTATGTTCAAGAATTAGTATATATGCTCATTGTTCTGTGACAAGTTGTTTTAAATTCTGCAGAACTCATGATTAGAATGGGGAGCAACTCTTTAATTTTATTGACATCTTTTAAGTATACATCTTGGTTTTTTGAAGCATGTAAATTTAACTGAACTACCAGTTCTGGAAATGTTAAAATGTCCATTTTGCTTTCTTCTAAATACATGTTGAAAAGATTGATACTTGTTCTGTTAGAAAGTTTTAAATATTGTGTAGAAGTCTTAATGGGCATCTCTCTTTCTTCCTTCCCTTTCCCCCTATGCTGCTTTGAAAATATGATCAGCTGGGATGGTAATGCCTTTTAGTTTCTATTTCTGATTACGTGTTGCCTTTTGATCCCCTGGTGTGAAATAAAATGTATTACCTTTTAGGTTGTAGTGCAGAATGATGTTTGCTTTCGTCCTTTGATTCAATAAACAGAACAGTTACTCATTCAGGAGCTGTATACCATACTGGACCATGGTTTAGTGTGACAGTGTGAAAGCTGGAATGAGCAACAGTGAGCCTGAGGCTCATGTCCCAAGCCTGCTGTCAGGAGGCATTTAGAAGCTTTCCCTTCAATTTTTCATTAATCACAGTCTACCATGCTACCTGAATAAAAAAAATTTGGTTAATACAAACTGCAATTGGTTTCAGAAGCCACAGTTTCACATTGACATATTTTAAATGAACCATAGTGCATATTAACCTAAATTGGTCTGGATGTGTAGAAGGGAGGAGGAGAGGGCATGAGTCCCAGGCTTGTTCAGCTCATTTCCTCTTCATGTACATCTTGCTAAGCTTTGGTTTAGGGTAACATGCAGATGTGGTCTGGCTGTCATACTATTTTCACTCAAAAGCAGAATATTTTGTTACATGGCTTCAAAATATAACAGATATAAAACATAGAGACATAAAGAATATGCTGTTTTCTCATTAACAGAAGTATACCAATATAGTGTGAATTTTAATTAGGTATCTTTATATTGTTGACTGTTTAGTGCAGTAACTGGCATGAAGAATTTATATTTATTAATAAGAACTAATCTGACCAATCTCACTATTTTGGCACTATCTTGTATGCGCTGTACACAATTACCTGGAAATACATTCCATTTAAGTGACTGAGACATTGATTAGAAATAAATGTATTTGACTTTGATTTTTTAGTACATGCTAAGCATTATTTGCTGATCTAATTTAAATTAGGTGACTAGTAATCTTATTCAGATTTTGATTGGTAGCCAAAGTAGAGATGAAGGCAGTTTTGATGCATGGTCCTCTCCCAGCTGCCTGTAAGAAGCATTTCTCTCTTTCTTTCAGATTAGTTCTGTGGAAGAGAAGGCCAGCGTGATGCCCAACTCGATACATATTTTCAATGCCATTAGTGGGACACCAACAAGCACAACAGTTCATGGGATGCCCAGCTCTTCTTCAGTTGTCTAATTGTTTTGTAAATGAAAGTACCACTAACTTGGAACACAGATGGATGTTTTGATGATTTGGAAACTCAGGATGAAGTCCACAATTGAAAGAGAACTGTGCAGATTCTAACAATTGAGAGTGCTTAAATTTTTGGATCATCAGGGATAAGGAAATAGTAGATGGTAGTTTTGAAAAACTTATGCACATATTTTTATATTCTTCTGGCAATATTAGAAGTTCTCTGTGCTCACAGAAGTGAACACAAACAGGGCAGTGTTTGAAGCAACTTTCTTTTGCTGTGATACTGATATTATAAAATGAATGGCACATTGTAACAGGTTTTGTGGAATGTAAGTTTGCAGACATAAACCATGAAAAGTGTTCTTCGTTGTATGCACATTCAAACTGATACAAAATGCAAACACTATTGTAATAAACGAGCACTAATTTGGGGTTAATGTTCACGTAAGTAGATTTTTGTTAACATTCATGCTCCTTTTTATACCTTGCTGGCATTTGAGAGAGAACAGAAATATAATTGATCAAGCACTTGCATTCAACCAAAGGTCACTATATGATACTATCTAGTAAACAAGATATGTACATATTTGTTAATACAGCTCATAAAATCTGTACATAAATGTACTGAGTTTCTAAACATTTTTAGTATTCATACCTACTTTCATCTTTCTATAATTGTGACAAAATTCATGTTCATTCCAAGTAAATGCTCTATTTTCTTTTAAACCTGTACATATATAAGTGCAATATGAGGTTGTATACAGTTTCTGTAACATTATGCACTGTTTTTTAAAAAAAATACATCATTTTTGCCAAAGTGATGGAGTATATAAGTGATGGTAACTACTGTGGTAAATGGTGATGTAATTTAAGCTTTTGCTATATTGTATTCTCAAAGGCTTTCACGGCCGGGATCTGATGGTATTGCTATATTGTTTTAAGACATGAATTAGTAATTTTATATTTGAGAAAGATAAAGGGTTTTAATTTTATTTAACTGGAATCACTGTCCTGCTGTAATAAAACATTACATACTACATCTGTATTTAAAAAGTTTAATTTATACGGAATATAGTTGGATCGTTTATTTTGTGAAGCAAACAGGACTACTAAAATGAAGCATTACATTATTTTCATAAATGGAACAGTTGATACTTTTTCCTTGATACAAATGTGATTTCATAAATACACCTTCCCCTTTCACAGAACACACAGTTCTGCAAAAATTTATTTTCATCAATTTGAAATTCAAACCAGAGGGTACCTTGGTATATATTTAGAATTCTTGATGCGTGCAACAGAAATGCAATTAAGGAATGGATAATTGTGTCCTAAACTAGATATTGTTGAGATACTAGATAAGTTGACTATGTGAAACATAAGCAAACATAACAATTTTACCAGAATCTGTAGAGCTCTACACAAATGTTCAAAGCCTTGAGCAGTTAGAAAATTTGTGAGGATTACTTTGCTGGCCCACCCCTTCTGCTGCATCCCGGTCACTTGGCTGTCCACTCTCCTTGCACTGAACGGCAAATGGAAGGAGGATGGTGCCTGCTTTATTTCAGTTGGAGTCTCCTGTGGAGTTAATAATCTGATCATGGTGGATTCTGAATTGTCTAGTGACCCTGCACAAGTACTGCAGACTTCTTGCTTCAGGATGCCTTCTTCAACTGAGGCAGAACAGTGAATCTCGGCAGCAGGAACATCAAGAATGGCAGCAACAAGGAGTTTGTTCTTTCTCCTTATGTCTTGAGGGCAAGCACACTTTCGTATGACTAAATGTTGACATTCTAACCCCCAACTTAACAGCTTATTCATCTTCTTTTTTAGCTGCTCTTCCTTGAGATAAAATGCAATCCAAGCATTATTCATACATGTAAATTGTTGCCTTTCATTCTGACCCACATAAACATACATGTGCTTGTTTATCTGCAAATGACAAGCTTTACTAGAGGTGTGGTGCGCACACAGTAGATTTATGAACTGTATGAATTTGCTTTCCTTTTTCTTCCAGAGCAAAATTCTGAATCCAAGATGAGTTAATGCCAATGAAATGTACAGTACAAAATACACATATCAAAGAGCTAGCTTGCTTGACCTTATCTGTAACAAAGTATACCAAAGTGATGTCTGTTTCTACCTAATTAAAAAGTTACCTGGTTCTCAGCTGGTATGCATGTGCATAATCCACCTTCTAATTATTCTAATATATATTTTAAAGACCTGAACATGAGGAGAGACCTTTGTGTAGTGTTTTAAGATCCTATTTTTAAAATAGTATTTTTTAATATTTTAATGTATGCTGGATCTGTAAATATATTTGGATCTGAATGTGATCTGGAATCCTTTCTATAGGAGGGTGTATAATATTTATATCCTGCATTTCAACCATATTTAATTCTTTGAGTGGCTTACAGTTAGCATTCTTTATCTCCTACTGGAATCCAGATGTTATCAGGGCTTCTCTGATTTAGATGCAACAGTTTTTGTTTTTATTTATTTTGTTGTGTTTTTAATTTTGTTTTTGTTTTTTTGGTGGCATTTTGGTGACTACTTATCAACAGTCACCAAAATGCATAAATTAAGCAGATAGGTTTTGATTTTCTTCCATTTATAATTAATGCAAGTTTGTTCAAATATTGTTCCTGGTTTATAATGAATGATGTGGTCATTGATCTGCCCTGCAATATCTTCTCTACTTTATGCATTTCTTTATTTTCTCCCATAATAATCCCAGTTTTTTTCTTTTCTCAAATCTCCTTTTCTCCTCAAGACATCTCCTCAGAGTTCCTCAGGGCCCCGTAAAGGATTGTGCTTGAGGCATCATTGGATGGGGAGCTCTGCTTCCATAAGCTGAAAATACTGCAGAACTATTGAAGCAGAACTAATACTAGTGACTTTTATGAATACTACTGTGTATACAAGGGCCATCTTGATTTTTCTAGCCTGGGGCCCATTCTGCCCTTTCAATGTCTCCAAGAGAGAGGAAGTGAGGCAGGAAACTCTGCCTTGTGGAGCTGCTGCCTATGCAATATACTGTTTGTTGTACAAACCACTGTCGCATATATCAGTTCCTCAGCATACAGAAGCTCAGCAATATCAGTTCCTCAGCATACAGAAGCTCAGCAATATCAGTTCCTCAGCATACAGAAGCTCAGCAAGTAGAATCCTATCCCTCCTACACATTCAAAAACACAGTTGGAGGAAGGTACGTCCTAGGCTAGAATAAACCAAGACTGCATCAACAGCCCCCTGTGTCAAATACAAAGGGTTGAACAAAATTTGTAAATCAGGAATTTGCCTGTATAACTAAGTTCTGGAAGTTAAAGTGAAATAGCCTGAAGATACCGCTTCTTCGGAATGAAGGAATAATGTAACACTCCCAGTCATCTTCAAGATAATGATTAGATCTCCAGGAAGAAATATAAGTACTCACCACAGCCAAAGAGATCCATCAAAACTGGATCTGACTTAACAGCAATGATGTGACAGTCTTAAACAGAAGTGATATTGTGCCCCCAAAGCATGTTCTTCAGTCAGTATGTTCTTCCTTCACTGCTTTTCTCTCTTTTTTTACCATGTATAATCAGCTGGGCAAATGTGCACTTTTTGTTTCTCATTATGTAATCAAAGTTTTCTAGCTTTCTGTATGACATGAGGGATTTGGATTTTGGGACCGTGGGCTTTGCTTCCTGGAAGATGGGCTGCTGGCAAATGATGGGTAGAATATGTTTGATTGCAGCATGAAAATCTTCATCGGGCGGCTTTGAACTGACTTGGAAAGGGAGAGGGAGAGGAAAACTCGGTGGTAAAGGCTGAGGACGGTTTGTTCACAATAAGAGAAACAGACCAAGCAGCTCTAATGGGGCCCAATAATAGTCTTCATAAAAAATGTATGAAGGAAAGCAGGCCATATATCTCCTGTGTCTGTATATGAATACCAGCAGTATGGGAAACAAAAGAAATAAAAATCTTAGTTTAGGAGGTAAACTTGATTTGATATGGATAACTTAAACTTGGGATGACTCTCATGACTGAAATACAGCAATTGAAGGATATAAATTATTCAAATAGAACAGAATGAATGGAAAGGATGGTGGAGCACTATATGTAAAAAATACACATTCCTCCACAGAAATACAGGAGAATTATGGTTGTTGTAGGTTTTTCAGGCTGTTTGGCTGTGTTCTGAAGGTTTTTCTTCCTAACATTTCACCAGTCTCTGTGGCTGGCATCTTCAGAGGACAGGAGTTAGAACTCTGTCTGTGTTCTGGTGTAGTGTGTGGTATAGTTGAGTATTTGTAGCTGTGGGATCAGCTTTTTGTCCTGTTCAGGAGATTGGGTGATTATGGTGATCAGGGTGTTTTTTGTTATGGGTGTATGTTATGATAAGGGGGGGAGATGATCTGTCACTGTGATTGGTGGGTGTCGTTAGCTTGTCTTTTCTGTGCAGTGATCACTGGTCCTTGTGGCTGGGTAGAGTTCGTTGACCTTTTGCAGGCTGTATTTTTCAGTGCTGGGAGCCAGGCTTTGTTGAGTTTTAGACTTCTTTTTTGTTGAAGCTGTGCTGATGTTTGTGGATTTCAGTGGCTTCTCTGTGTAGTCTAACATAATGATTGCTGGTGTTGTCCAGTACTTCTGTGAATCAAAAGTTGGAATGTACTGGAATGTTGTCAAGTGCACAGAAGTACATCGGATCCCAGCCGTGAAAGCCTTCGAGAATACACAAGAGAATTAGCTTGATTATCCCATTGAGAGCATCTGGATTAATATAACTGGGACAAAAAATGAAAGGAACATGGCTGTTGGAGTCTACTAGTGACCACCCAATCAAGGAGAATATGAGGATGAAGCTTTTGCAAAACAAATTGCAAGAATTTCAAAGAGACATAATGGTGGGAGATTTCAATTATCCTGATATCTGTTGGGAGGCAAATTCTTCCAAGTATGGCCCTTCCAAGAAATGTGTGGCTGATAATTTTCTCCTGCAAAAAGTGGAGAAAGAAACTAGAGGATTTGCTATCCTTGACTTTATTCTAACAAACAGAGAAAACTGGGTGGGTGAAGTAGCAGCGAAGGGAGCTCTAGAAGAAAGTGACCATGCTATACTGGAGTTCTGGATTTCAAGGGAAGCAAAAGAGGAGTTTAGCCACGCGTCTACATTGGATTTTAGGAAATACATTTTTAATAAACTCAAGACAATGATAAGTAATGTCCCATGGCTGGAGATCCTAACAAGAAAGGAAGTCTAAGATGGGCGGGGACTTCTTTAAAAAATAAATTATAATGGTCCAACAACAAAAATCCAACTAGAAAAAAGGTGGAAGACAGACAAAAAAGACCTAAGTGTACAAGTATAGTAAAAGACAAAGAAATAGTACCGCAACTACTCAGTTGTGATGGGGAAATGATAACAGAGAAATGGCAGAAGTGCTCAGTTCTTGCTTTAGCTCAGTTTTATCCCAAAAGACAGTCTATGACCATAACTGTTAGAGCAGTATGACAATAGAACCAATTATTTCAGGAGGTGGTGAGTTCTCAACACTGGATGAATTAGTCATGTGTCAGATATAATTTTATTTGGATTTCTGCATTGAGCAGAGGGTTGGACTCTATAGCCTTATAGGTTCCTTCCAACTGCATGATTCAATGCTTTTTTGTGTTTTATGATTTTTTGATTTTTATTCATTCTATTCAGTACTTCACTGGTCATCCTCTCAATCTCAAAAATTTGTGATTATAGTTAGGTGCTATCAGGTTTCTTCTGAGTTGTAGTGACTTTATCAATTAGAGACCTCCAAAAGGTCCTATCTGTAACAGCCCTGCACGGTTCTTGCAAACTCAAGGGCATGACTTTCTTTTTTGAGTCAATCAATCTTATATTTGGTCTTTGTCTTTCCTTGGGGTGTTCAACTTTTTCTAGCATTATTGCTTTTTCCAGTCTGTGTTCTCAAAAGAAATTCTTACTATCCATGATAAATTCATGTTTTCAAATGCTTCTATGCTTTTTTTTAAATTTTTTATTATTATTATTATAAAACTATAACATAAACAAAAACATATACAAACTAAAATACAATTTAACTGTGTTCCCCATCACCATATGCGGGACCTCTTGCCATAATCTTCCTCTTCCTTATTGTTCTTCTCCTTCTTCTTCTTCTTCTATTGTCCTCTTCTCCAAAACTGCATTGATTCTTGATTTGGAGCCTTCCCTTTTCCTCTTATTAGCACATATTCCAAAAATCTACCCCATATTTCATAAAATTTATTTTTTTCAACTCTCCTTTCTTAACCTTTAAGTTACAAGTTAATTTATCATTTATTGCTATATTCCATATTTCTTTGTACCATTCTTCAATTTGCAATTCGACTTTTAATTTCCATTGCCTAGCTATAATCAATCTAGCTGCTGTTAATAAATTGGTTATCAATTCTTTAGTCATTTTGTCATATTCCACATTCTCATATATTGATAACAAAGCAATCTCAGCATTAAATTCTATATCTTTTTCACATATGTAGCTTAATTCTTTAAAAATTTGTTTCCAAAATCTTTGCACTTTTTCACATTCCCACCACATATGAAAGTATGTACCAATTTCTTTCCCACATTTCCAACAGACATTCGGATGATTGGCATTAATTTTATTTAATTTTAACGGTGTTAAATACCATCTTAAACTAAGTTTTAAAAAAAATTGTGGTATTGTATCAGATTTGACTTTTCTTCTCTTTTTGTGTTGTTCCAACGCAAACCAAAGAAATGAACATGTGAGTACCAAAACATTTGCAACTGCAAGAATTTTCTGAGAGAAGGGTTGCATTTTCTGACAGAATTGCAAGGCTGCCAATATTTTTGGCCATGACTGTATCTCTTAATCCTCTGTCATCTGATGTCCAACCTTCAAGTCAGCGTTTTTCTTGCCAGTATGGATTGGCAATTATACAAGTATTTCTTGAATTAAGCCCTGTGTTTACCAATAGATTCATCAGCTTGCCTTGCCACACATTATCAAACATTTTATTGTAGTTCATATATACAAACATACATATTCACATTTCTGCCACAGCACCTCTCCCCAAGTACATTTAGGCATAATAATACTTCCCTGTTTCCAAATTTTTCTCTGAATCCAAATTGCAGTAACCATGTATCATAGCTGGAGTTATTATGTACAGCAGGAAGAAGAAGAGGTAAAATACAGTGGTGCCTCGCTAGACGATGTTAATCCGTTCCACGAGGATCGCTGTCTAGCGAAAACATCGTCTAGCGAAGCACGTTTTCCCATTGGAATGCATTGAAATCGCTTCAATGCGTTCCAAGGGAAAATGCAGTCGTCTAGCGAAAATTTCCCATAGGGAAACCTCGTCTAGCGAGTGCGGGTCCCCATAGGAATGCACTGACAGCTGCACTGACAGCTTTTCACCACTAGTCGGCGCACTCCTATGGGGAAACCTCATCGTCTAGCGAAAATCGCCATAGGGAAACATCGTTTTGCGAAGCGCAGTAGCGATCGCAAAAAGGCATCGTCTAGCGATTTCCTCGTCCTGCGAGGCAATCGTCTAGCGAGGCACCACTGTATTTGCAACTCTGTTTCATGTTTTCTTCTACATTAAAAGGTTTATTACTTATTTTTTTTGTCTAGCAATTCCTCACAAAAAGCCTAGAATAAATATATAAACCTGCACAAAACACAGCACGACATGTGACAAACTTAGAATTCTAAGTTCATAGTTGCATAATGAAATACAATATAATAATCTTCAGGAATCAGCAACAAACCAGTTGGTGAAAAACCCTTTCCCACATCTTTTCTATTGCTGGACTTAGATGCTATGTAATATTTTTTTAAAAAAGCAATGTCTTTAATTTAAAACATAACTAGCAGACTGCTTTCTGCTACTAGGCAGAGGATAGCTGCCAAGATATGAAATAAACATCCAACATTAGAGGAACTAATGAAGTAGGAGGTAACACCCAACAACCAGTTTTGCCTGTCTAAATATGAAACACTTTGGAGGGTGTGTTCTTTCTTAAAACACGTCAGTGAAACTGCAAACTGTAAAAGGAGCAATAGTAACATGAGGAAGAGATTAAAGTGCCTGTATATGCATTTCACACCCTTGAATGTCAGCAGTTATCCTAAATAATCCAACAGCTATGTTAGGAACAAGAGTAGACCTTTTGTTCATCAGTTTACTTTGTCGAGACAAAGTGTTTACAGTTCACAAATAAAGTACCTTGTTCATGTGTACAAGAGAAATCCATGTCAAAAGGGTCTTCAGCTTGAAATAGCTTTATATACACATTATGCCATAATCCTATTAGGACTCAAATTCAATTTGTCAGATGAGATTCTGCCTCATCTGGGGGAGAGTGAATCATACCTCACACAAATTATGCTAACCATGGCTCAGCAGAATGTGTGAACTTGGAAGTAGGGATAGGGACGTTTTTAATTTATTAATTGATTTTAAGTATATATTCAGACAGTGCCTCCTCTGGCAAAAATTAATCAAGGTAGATATTAAGCTGAACCTGCATAGCTAACTATTTGATTTTGCTGATTAGCAAGAGAAAGCAATAAATGACCAGCACTACTTAATCCATGAAGAAAGCAAATGCACTGCTGAGGCAATTAAAGGTTGATGATAGCCACTTGCCTGATAATTACAAGACCCCTAATCAGTGTGGAAGCTCTATGCCCCTGCCCTAATATGTCATTTTAAAAAGTGTCCTATGTGACATACTAATAATTGTCCCAACGAACTGATACTGTTCTTGGGATTCAGGAGACGTGGGTTCAAATACCTACTCAGTTATGTAAGTTTACTCATGTCTGGCAATGGTAAACCACCCTTGGAACATATATATTTCAAAATCCCTGTTGTTGTTATGTGCCATCAAGTCAGAGCTGACATACAACACCTGTAATAGGACTTTTAAGGCAAGTAAGATACTTAAGAAGTGGTTTGATCTGTTCCGCCCTCTCAGTGAATTTACATAACAGAGCAGGATTCAAACTTGTGTCTCCAGACTTTTAGTCTGTCACTATCTGCGACACCATAGTAAATTGATTGTTAGAGTGACCACAGAAAGCAACTTCATATATATATTTACAGTATTCTCTTTATATGGAAACCAACAGGGAATAATTTCCAAAAGAAATAGAGAAAAGGAAGTGGCTTTCTTACCTTCCATCTGCAACAATGTCCTCTGGTTATCGGTCTCTGGATAAAACTCATAGCCTTAAGTTAACAAATGTGCTATAAGCAACATACACTCTCTGTAAAATTAGAAAGGCTGTATGTTTATCTGAAAACAGAAAACATATAGTACTTACATAACTGCTGAAAATATTTGTATCTCTGTCAGACCTGCTTTTGTAATATAGGTAAGTGGAACACAATCAGCTACTGGAATTTGGCCACCACCAGTCTCCTACTTCTAACCTTTGACTTAATTTGCAGGGGTGACCCAATTATTTAGTATTTTCCCATTCTCGGTGATTAAGAAAACTACTGGCAGAGAACTTTGTAGCTTTCTTCCAAATTTTGCAGAAGTTTAACCTGAATTAGAATTTTAAATTTTGCCTTAAATTTCATTGAAGACAAAAACTGGCTTTAAAACAGAGGTATATGGAAAGTTATTTAGGGATTTTTATTTGGTTTCATTGACTCCTCTCACATGTCTTTGGCTATTTTGTTCAAGCAGGAGTCTTCATGTCCAATTTTCATTTTTAGAAACATCTGAGAATTTTTTTCCCACATATCAGTTATATTTTATATCAAATCAGATGCAACAGGAAATATTGTTTTATAAATAAATTATCTATGCAGAATATAGTAATTAGCCAAATATTGTCCAAAATCCAGAGCCTAGTGTATACTCTGATATGCTTGCACATAGCACAGCTCATAGAAGGGTAGGTGTTGTGTGCATGGATTCCTTCTCACATGTAATTCTTTGGGTAAATTTTACATTTTCAGAGTACAATTAGATCAACACAAACTTGTTCTATTTTATTAGAGACCATATATAATAAAATAGACCATATAAACTCTCCAGATTATTGGTATGTGACTATATATAATTCTATGGCAGTTTTCAAATAAATATGTATGAACTAATGACCAAATGTGCCTTATATGCTACTTGTCAGTTTGGAAGCCTTTTTTTCAATTTCTCAAAATTTGATTTTGTAGTATTAATCATGTTGCCAACTGTGACACTTCAAGAACTAATACAGTGGTGCCTTGACTTACGAACTTAATTGGTTCTGGAACTCCGGTCGTAACTCAAAATGGTCGTAAGTCGAAGCATCATTTCCCATAGGAATGCATTGAAATGCAATTAATCCATTCTGGCTGAAGTAAAAAATCACCAAAAAAAACACACAACAACACTGCAAGACCCATCAGAAATGCGATTAATCCATTCCGGCCGAAGGGGACAAAAAGAAAGAAAAGCAAACAAACCGTGCAAGACCCATCGGAAATGCAAAAAAAGCAAAGCAAAAAGCAAGCAAACTGTGTAAGACCCATCGGAAATGCAAAAAAAGCAAAGCAGAAAGCAAGCAAACCGTGCAAGACCCATCGGAAAATTCAAAAAAAAGCAAAGCAGAAAGCAAACAAACCATGCAAGACCCATCGGAAATGCAAAAAAAGCAAAGCAGAAAGCAAGCAAACCGTGCAAGACCCATCGGAAAATTCAAAAAAAAGCAAAGCAGAAAGCAAACAAACCGTGCAAGACCCATCGGAAATGCAAAAAAAAAGCAAAGCAGAAAGCAAGCAAACCGTGCAAGACCCATCGGAAATGCAAAAAAAGCGAAGCAAAAAGCAAACCCCGCAAGTCCCATCGGAAATGGGGGGAAAAACACCAAAAAACAAACAAACCCTGCAAGACCCATCACAGCATAGAAACATAATCCCAGCACCCAGCCCAAAACCACGCTGCAAAACCCACCCAGAACAGTTTTTAAAAAGCAGAAAGCAGCACCTTACCAGGCAGTCTGAAGCCTCCTCCGATCGCACTCACTCTAACCGTTGGGGCGAAAGAGCTACAAAGAAGCAGCCTCTTCGCCTACCAACCGTTAGCAATTTGAATTCCCTGCCTTTTTTCCCTGCCTTTTTCTGTTCGTAACTGGAAGCTCCGGACACAAGTCGAAGCAAAATTTTGCGGCTGGAGCTGGTCGTAACTCGAAATGGTCGTATGTTGGGACGTTCGTAAGTCAAGGCACCACTGTATTACAAAAAAGTCCCTTTGCCTACTGTGTAGTATATTCACTTTTTAAAATCTCATGTTCTTCTAAATATATAAGTGCAAGGTTCACAAAGTTCATTGTTGGCTACCACGTTTCCCTCTCCTATAAATTTTATTTCTGATTGCTTTCAGGGAGAGGGGGGTTAACCTAAACATTTGAAGGTATCTTGTGTACATGTACAAATGTGCAAAATGGATATGAGAGAAAAATTAATAATTACATATTTAGACTTTTCTTATTGATTGTATGTAACTAAGGAACAAACACATTCTGCTAAGAAATAAAAGTATTTCTGTGAAGATTCTCAGTCATCCAGGTGAGGTTATCTGGAAGTTGAGTCATGGCAACTGGACTTCTTTCTTATTTGGTTGAAACGTTTCGCTGCTCAGCTAAGTAGCTTCTTCAGACTGAGTGTTTCACATTCAGACTGAAGAAGCTACTTGGATAAGTAGTGAAACATTTCAACCTAATAAGAAAGAAGTCCAGTTGCCATCACTCAACTTCTAGATAAAATAAAAGTATTCTTCACCCAAACTAATCTCTATATAGAGTGGTGTTACTGTTATGTGGCTGATTATAATGTTAATACTGGATAGTGTTGATGTAATTAGTATGAACTAAATATTCATGTTTCATAAACTCTTTGATTTGTTTAGCACGGATGGAATGGCCAGTCCCCTGCAAAAATGAATTGAACGATGGGGTAGAGACAATGTATGGTAAATGCATGGATTCATGAAGGTTTATATCATAAGTGGTGAGCAACTTAAGGCCTTCCAGATATTGTTTGACGACATCTCCCATCAACCCTAGCTAGTATATCAACCAGTTTTCCACTCCAAGTATAGAGGATAGTAACCAATCCTTAGGTCCTGATATAAAAGATATCTAAAATAAAATGCCTTTTTCTAGTGTCTGATATGCTGAGTAAACTACATACATTTCAGGATGGGAAGGGGGAGTTAATAAAGTGATTCTTGAAGTTGTGAACTGAAAACTGTCTGCCAATCACCACCAACCTCAGTGATCACCGAAAGACTAGAAAGAAATCCAAGATAGAAGGACTCAGCACTACCAGGTGCCACAGTCAAGTAAGGAATTAACTATGTTTTTATGTCATATTTTGTATGACTTCCTCCTCCTCAAATCAGTTCTGAGGTCAAGCCCTTTGCCTCCAAGTATGTGTTGTAATGTAGGTTACAACATAACTGCAGGCACTCCTGTTTGGAAGTCTTTGGAGTTTCAAGGTAAATTCCAGTATGATGCAAAGCAAGTAAACCAGCAACCTATGCACTGAATGTGTTCCACTTCAAAAAATGAGCCTAGAGCAAATTCAACTATAAATCTCACTAGGTTTCATGGATACATTACTAACCTCTTGTGCTAAACTTGTGTTGTTAGGTTACAATTGAAAGACACTGCTGCAATATCCTGAAACAAGGATAGGGATATAGTTGTTACCTTAGTGGGTTGGAGAATTTGATTATGGAGCCAGGAGTCAAGAGTTTGAATCTCCACTGTGTCTCCAGGGAGGAGGGCCAGCGAAGGCCATCCAGTATGTGTGTGTGGCTGATGGGGTTATGTCTTTGCCATTTATGTGGCCTTGGGCAAGCTGCACTACCAAAAGGAGGGGACTAGTAAACCACTTCTCAGTAGTTTATATCTAGAAAACTCTTGGAAGGTCACCATAACTCAGATCCAATTTATGGCATATGATTATTAAGGGGAAAATTATGATTTGTTGAAAAGAGGAACAAAATACACACAGGGATTTTTTGTTGTTTAAAACAACCAGGATGAAATCATTTTCCCTGTTTTTCACAATGGGAATATAAGTAGGAGTCATTTTTAAAGGAAGTGATATATATGTATGCAAATGAAGTGATCTGTACAATTATAAATATGGATGTCTGCCACTACCACCATCAGCCCTGTTTGTAGTTTTTAGTTATTTGATTACTCCTCACTCTGACTTTTACCTAGAGAGGAACTAGCTCTCCCAAACGTAACTTTGAAAGTTGTGACAGCCATTTTGCAGCATTATGCTAAATGTGCAAATAGTGGGCACTGAGTGTATTAGATTCTACCACTTTTGCCCTTACTACGTCTTTGTTCCTCCTAAACAGTTTTTCATTAAAACAAAATGCAGCTTCTTCTTTGTGGCCTCTGTGAATGCACACAAATGGGTTTTACTGCGCCTGCGCAGGACTCCTCGGAATATTCTTTTTTTAAAAAAAAAATTCTTTTTATTATATAACTATAACATAAACAAAAACATATAACATACGAACTAAAATACAATTTAACTGTGTTCCCCACCACCATATGCGGGACCTCTTGCCATAATCTTCCTCTTCCTTATTGTTCTTCTTCTTCTTCTATTGTCCTCTTCTCCAAAACTGCATTGATTCTTGATTTGGAGCTTTCCCTTTTCCTCTTATTAGTACATATTCCAAAAATCTACCCCATATATGATAAAAGTTATTTTTTTTCAACTCTCCTTTCTTAACCTTTAAGTTACAAGTTAATTTATCATTTATTGCTATATTCCATATTTCTTTATACCATTCTTCAATTTGCAATTCGACTTTTGATTTCCATTGCCTAGCTATAATCAATCTAGCTGCTGTTAATAAATTGGTTATCAATTCTTTACTCATTTTGTCATATTCCACATTCTCATATATTGATAACAAAGCAATCTCAGCATTAAATTCTATATCTTTTTCACATATGTAGCTTAATTCTTTAAAAATTTGTTTCCAAAATCTTTGCACTTTTTCACATTCCCACCACATATGAAAGTATGTACCAATTTCCTTCCCACATTTCCAACAGACATTCGGATGATTGGCATTAATTTTATTTAATTTTGACGGTGTTAAATACCATCTTAAACTAAGTTTAAATTTTTTTCCCTTATTCTTACTGACATAAATCTTAACACCCTCATTTTCCATATCATCCTCCATTCTTCTTCATTTATTCTTTTTCCAATATCTTGCTCCCACACTATTTTTAATCCTTCTTTCTCACTTTCCTCTTCCTCTAAATTAAGAAGTAAGTAAATTTTACACACAGTACCTTTCACTGAGTCAGTCATCCGAATGTCCTCATATGACAATAAAAATTGTTCATACTTTGTATATTCTCTACCTTTATTATATTTATTTACCCATTCATTAGTCCATCTTTCTAATTGCATATAATTCAACCATGAAATGCTCCTATTCTGAAGAGTTTGTTTCATTTGATCTGTCGATCTCATTTTATACAACCAATCTTTCAATCTAATCACTTTCTTTTCTTTAAATAGATCCACATACACTTTCATATTGGTAGGAAAATTTTCTATTTCTGTCACTAATCCAAGTGGGGAGTATGATGAACATAAATTCTTTTTACACTTATACCATATATTTAACAATGTCTTTAAAAATGGGTTATTAATTTCACTTATTTTATCTTTCTTAACTATACCAAATAAATATTTTTCTATATCTGCCTGTAATTCTGATGATTCCATTTCCCACCAAATTAGCCTTGCTGGATTATATATAATTTCCCCAATAAACCTCAATTGGTTAGCCAAATAATAATTTTTTATATTTGGTAAACCTATACCACCTTTTTTTGTTGTTTTATACCAATACTTTTTATTTATTCTAGATCTCTTCCCTTCATTACAGTACTTATTAATTATTCCTTGCCAAAATTTCAAACCATCCTCTGTTAACTGTATTGGTAACATTCTAAATAAAAAATTAATTTTTGGTAAGATTTTCATTTTTATCAATGCAATCCTTCCAAACCAAGATATCTTAAAATTACTGTATTCCTGTAATTTGTTTTTAATCACTTCCTTTAGTTTATTATAATTATATTCCTTTATTTTTTGAATATTTTTGCTAGATCTATTCCTAAATATTTAATTGATTTACATAATTTAAAATCATATTTTTCAACACACCTTTCTTGTTCTACTCTATTATGATTAAATAACATTAATTCAGATTTTTGCCAATTTACACATAATCCAGTTATTCTTCCAAATTTTTCTAAATGAGTTCTAATTTTATCTACACATTCTAACGGATTTTTCACTGTCAACAAGGAATCATCAGCAAATAGATTAATCTTTATTTTATTCTTTTTCCCCATACCTTCGATTAAATCATCATTCCTTATTACATTTGCTAACATTTCAATAATCAAGCAAAACAGAACTGGAGAAAGAGGGCAACCTTGTCTAGTGCCTCGGCCTAGAGCTATTTGTTCTGTAATCCCATCATTAACTATTACTACAGAGGTATTCTCCAGATATAGTTGATCTATTATCCCCCTAAATTTCTTTCCAAAACCCCAACCTTTTAACAAAATCTTTAGTGTTGGCCATTCCACGCAATCAAATGCCTTAAATATATCTAATGATAAAATACCTGCCTTCAGTTTGTCTTTTTCTATATTATATAAAATATTCAATACCCTCCTAGTTAAATTCTCCATTTGTCTACCCTTTAAAAAACCATTCTGATCTTCTTTAATATATTTTATAATAAATTTATTAATTCTATTCGCAAGTATTGCAGTAAAAATCTTTGCATCTTGATTTAATAGTGAAATAGGTCTATATGAACTTGGGTCTGTTAAATCTTTATTAGGCTTTGGGATAAGAGTTATTAATGAATGTTTCCAAGAATCTGGTATTCTCTCTCCTTCCAATATTTCATTATAGAGCACTTTTAACTTAGGGATCAGTATTGGTTTAAAAGTTTTATAATATTCTGATCCTAATCCGTCAAAACCTGGAGTTTTACCATTTTTTAATTTATTAATAATTTCTATAATCTCTTCCTCTTTTATCTCTTTATCTAGATCCTTTTTATCATTCTCTGATAATTTACTCTTAACATTTTCTTTAATATAATTTTCTATATCTTCTTTCGATACACTATTACCTTTATATAAATTTTGATAGAATTCCTGTATTATCTTTAGTTTTTCTTTCATTAAACTACAATTCTTTCCCGTTTTATCTTTAATCACTCCAATTATATTTTTCGCTCTTTTAGTTTGAACTATTCTAGCTAAAAGTTTTGAATTTTTATTACTGTATTCGAAGAAATTCCTCCTAGCGTATATCAAGTCCCTCTGGACCTTTTCTAACTCTAAACCTTCTAATTCCTTTCTTTTAGCTTGAATCTCAATTAATTTTTTGTTATCTCTATCCATAAAATATTTGCTTTCTAAGTCTTTTAATGATTCTTCAATTCTTTTTATATTTTCTTCTCTCAATTTTTTTAATCTACAGGATTCTCTTATGGCAATTCCTCTCATAACTGCTTTCATAGTGTCCCATAACACTCCTATTTTATTCCCACCTGCTTCATTAAATGACCATATTTCCAGCCATTCTTTCTTAACTTTATCTACAACCTCTGTATGTTGAAAAATATTGGAGTCTATTCTCCATCTCCTGGCTTCTCTATAGTCCTTCTTAACTTTCATCTCCAACACCATCAACGCGTGATCTGTTATTTTTATCACATTAATATTCGTATCTACTACTTTTGAAATTAAGTTTTGTGATATAAACATAAAATCTATTCTAGAATAACTATTATGTACAGAATAATAATATGTAAACTGAATATTCTAGAGCTTAAAAAGACGTGATCAGTAGGACGTTGCCCCGTGGCACGCATGCTCTGCCCGTCCGTAATACCTCAGTTCCTTTTAGCCGCCACTGAAATCGGACTCCTGTAGTGACTCCTAGAGTGATTTTGTGATTTTCTGATCTTACGGTTTTTCTGATCTTTCGGACTGCCTAACGTTTTTGATTCTTGGATCACGGACTTAACCAAGTTTTTTATTTACGGACATTTCCTTGTGAGTTATCTCTTCTTTTTGTAGAGACCCTTTTTATGAGTTCGGTCAGCACGGTGATTGCCACCAATACTGTTTTGACAAATTAAATCCATGATTTGAATAGGACTATGACGAGCGTCCCAAACATGTTTGGTACGCTTACGCTCCATCTGAGTCCTCTCCATCACCGTCGCCGCCGCCTCTTCGGAGTCGACACCGAGCTTATTACGAGCTCAATCCTATGGTACCGGTTTCTAAGAAGTCTGCTAAACACCGTCTATTTAGCTCTGAAGTACCGCGATGCGATCCAGCTCCATCTCGACACAAGCCATCTCGACATGAGCCTGTCCCATCCAAGCGCTCACGCACTTCTACGGTGCCATCGGCTTCGACGTCATGCCCGACTGTTTCTTTACCTGGATCCCGCTCTGCCCATCAGGTCCCAGCATCAATCCCTCTTGTTCCAACTTCTCGGGCTCATCAACGCTCTCCCTCTCCAACTCTCTCCATCTCTGGAGATTCTTCGGTTTTGACGGTTTCTGAGCATGATCCTCCCTCTGAGGCTTCCAGGAAGTCTCCTTCAAACTTACGAACTCCTGATTCGGACGTTGCAGATGTTCATCCTCCGTCCCCATCTGAGGACTTTACGTCTTACTCTCAGCTCATCCTTCGCATGGCCAAATCATTGGAGCTTGATATCGAACAACCTCCTCCCCCCAAACAAAACCTTGTCTTTCATGACATAAACCAAGATAAATCCCCCCCATTGAGTTTGGCATTCATTCCAGCTATGTTGGACCTTGTTAAAGAATCATGGGAGAAACCATTTACATCCCTACAGATTTCTAGATGTGTTGAGAACCACTACCGCACACACGGAACAGACACAGCGTTCCTCGTTAAACATCCTCCGCCTAATTCCATCATAGTACAATCAAATCAGTCCCGAGCCGGTAATCGGTCCTCAGTCACTCCTACTAACAAGGAAGGGAGAAAGCTGGACGTACTAGGTCGTCGTCTATATTCTCTGGCTTCCTTCATTATGAGGGTCTCAAACTACCAGGCTGCAATGGGGACCTATCACAGGCAACTGTGGAACAAGATCCTTCCGGTCCTTCAGGCTGCTACTGACGAGACTAGAGCCAGTGCCCTCAATTCTCACCTTGAGGCCACTACCTTGGCTAAACAGCAATGTTTAGCATCTCGCCATATGGCTGACACTGCCTCAAAGTCTTTGGCTTCTGCCATTGCCCTCAGACGGCATGCATGGCTGCGTTCCGCGGGGATCACTGATGATGCTCGGTCCCGCATTGAGGATTTGCCCTTTGATGGTGTAGGCCTCTTCAACGATAAAACCGACGAGGTGATGGATAATTTGCATAAAATTCACAAGACTGCCCGTTCTTACTCAACTCAACAACCCAGATATCAATGTAACCAGTGGCATAGGCCTTTCACATTCCAGCAATCATATCAGCAGCCCTACCGCCCTTACAGACCTCCGACTCCGGCTCCTGAGAGATCCAACTTTCCTCAGTCGTCTTCTGCTCCTCCTTTCTGGTCCCAAGCTCCAGCGCAGCGTAGACAAGCCTTCCGTCGACCTGCAAGAAAAAATAAACAGTATCGTTGACTTGATTTTACGGGTGGGCGGAGCATGCGCGCCACAGGGCAACGTCCTACTAATCACGTCTTTTTAAGCTCTAGAATATTCCAAGGAGTCCTGCGCAGGCGCAGTAAAACCCATTTGTGTGGATTCATGGAGGACCACTCGAAGAACTATGGTTACAGGTAAGTAACCTCTCTTTTGGGGGGGGCACTATACATGTATAACGTGTAATTAGCCCCCATGGTGATAAAGTCTAAAAATTACACTTTTGAATAATTTAAAACATATACTGACCCGTAATTTCTGTTCACACTTCCATTAAGTCGAAGACCATTTGATCTGTACTGGTCCATTGCCATGCCAAGTAGTCAGCATGTTTGTGATAAACAGAGTGTATTACAAAGAGGCACAGACTGAAAAATGTACTTTTCCAGACGGCAACTTTGAGCCAGCATGACCAGATTTGAGTTTTAAAATTGGTAAACTGGGAGAAGTTCACTATGATTGAACACAATGGGCAAAATCTAGTCACATTAAGTTATTTTGCATAAGTCTGATCATGTCATCAGCTGTGACCATATTTTGTTAATAAGTTTCCCATCCTTCCATAACATAACAAAAATAGATATCATCATCTTCGAACTGCAGAGCTTGAAGGGACCCTATGGTTTATCAAGTATGCACTTTCACAGTGCAGTCCTGGTGAAGATCCTTACAATGTATTTTTGCTCAGTGTATAATATAAAAGCAAGCAATTAACATACTTTCTCTATACATTGCAATCCTAATTCAGACACAACCATCAGTGGCTCTTACTTTTTAAAAACTTCCAGAGGTCTGAAGGCTGGACACACAACTACCCTGAACCTTGGAGAGCTACACCTGCTTCTGCACCTACACCCAAAATATTTTAAGGTTGATTTGTCTATTTTAATGAAAAAGCCCTCTCATGCCCACTAGTGGACAATATTTTGTAAAAGAATATTTTGTAAAACATTACAAAACAAATTTTCAGGTGGGGAGGAAGGAGGGCTGTGGAAGCTAACAGGGCAAAATTATCTCCCAAGCACCTTACAGGGCACAAAGTGCTTCTTTGAGACATTAAAAAAAATTAATATTACAGGCAGAGGACTTCACAAGTGCTGGATGGGGAAACAATATCTTTGGATGTAAGAGGAATTTATCAGTGATATCATCACTAGTTTGGGATGGTTTCAGGTGTACACACACATTTGGGCACAGGCAGCATTTGTCAATCTCATAACCAATGCATCAGCTCTGAACAGGTTTTCTGTTAATGCACTGTAGCAAAACAGATGGCTGTGTGATATGGACAATGTTTTCTATACTCTTTCTAAACAGACTGTTATTTCCTGTCCTGTTTCATAGGAACCCAAGTAATCGGTGAAACAAGGGAACAGGCAGTATATGTAAATCTCACAGCCAATGTATCAGCTCTGAACAGGTTTTCTGTTAATTCAATGTAACAAAAATGACCGAGGGCTTGAATGGGCCGAGGCCGGGCTGGATTGCACATCAGCCGGAGATAGGCCGGTACTAGGCGACAGGCTAGCCATAGAAGCTACAGCCTGGGCCGGTGTTAAGGCAGGATCATCCCTGTCTGAAGTTGAATCGGGCTTCTCGAGATGATTCTTCAAGAATGAGTGATGGAATCATTGGTTGAGGAGGGTCAATTTGAGTGGATTTTGTCGTTTTCTTTGGCTTTTTTGTCTTAGCTTTGTCCTTTTTAGACGATTCGTCAGAATGGGTTGGAGCTCTCGTGATGGGAGTCGAGCTCGACTTCGAAGAGGGCTTCGAAAGTTCTTTCTGTTGAGATTGTACTGGCGTCGGACTCAATATGGAGTGAGCCGTTTCTTTCGGAGTTGGTGATGTCGTCGGGTCCATGGTCGGATTAAGGGGCCGTTCCCAAAGGTAAGATCGTAGTTGTTGTAATCGTAATTTGAGTGCCGGTTTGGTAAGTTTTTTACACTCGGGGCATGAGTGGGTCTGATGTTGTTCTCCCAGACAAAATAAACAACGATCATGCCCGTCTGTGAGTGGTATTTTATTGGCGCAAAGGACACACCGTTTGAATGGTCCTGGGGGGGCCATAAAAAATAGGAGAAGAAGGGAGAACCCGGCGATTTGGGGGGGAGAGAAAAAACGCAGGAAGAGAAAAAACTGTGAATGGGGGAAACAAATAGCTGATAATCACAGGGGAACGTCAAAGAAAAAACTTGATTGGAATCTATATAGAAGAATTTAGATAATTGAAAAATACTCACTGTGTATCGCTCTAGCGTTCCAAAATACGTCCTACCGAAGCGGCGGTAAAAAGGAACTGAGGGAATGTTGGGAGGGCGGAGCATGCGCTCCACGGGGGAACGTCTCATTGTCACATGTTTTTAAGCTCTAGAAACTTCCGAAACGTCCTGTGCAGGCGCAGAACAACCCAATTGTGTGAATTCACAGAGGACCACTAGAAGAACCATGGTTACAGGTAGGTAACCTCTCTTTTTCTATGCTCTTTCTAAACAGACATTTTTTCCCGTCCTGTTTCATAGGAACCCTAATAACTGGTGAAACAAGGGAACATATTCTATAGAAGGAAATAACTATTTAAAAACTAAAAGTTAACATTTTAAAAAATTCTAAAACAGAATGTCTTCATGTTCTATATGTTTCTTTGCTTTAGAGAAGACCTATGTAGGAGAGGCTGATCTGACAACTCAATGAGTTGGGAACCTGGTCGGCAGTTCCAATTGCCCACTGTGTCTCCCAGTGGAAAAACCACCCTGTGTGACCTTAAGACAAGCTGTGCCCACATTTCTGAACTCTGGAAAGGGTAATCATAAGTAAAAATCCACCTGATACAGAATTATTAACTACAATATGTAGAAGGAGGACAGGGGCATCTTCAGTCCTCCAGATGTTATGGACTATAGTTTGGACAATCCCTTTTGATTTGCCATATGGGTTACATCTTCTGTGAGCTCGAATTCAGAAACAGGAGGCTAGGGGCTGTCTTCCTCCCTAGCAGGAACTGCATGCTTCCAGACAACCCACAAGTTATCCACAAACAGGTGTGAGATTTAGATGTGCTGTTTTAATGTGAGCCTTTGCATGAAAGCAGACATAGAGCAGCTGCTGGCCCACCAACTGGCCATCGAGGGAAGGCCTCTTGCCATACTGACAGCATGGGGCGAAAATGGAGCTGCTGGAGCTGGTCCTCCTCACTACTGCAGTCCAGCCAGTGCCAATGTAACCAGAAAACATCCCAGAAAAAAAATGGCTTTCACTGTATGTCAAGCAAGTAAGGACCCCCTTGCTATTAGACGTTGGGAAGCCTCCCAGCCCTGGCTGGCTGGCAACAGAAGCCCCGGTTAAGTTTTTAAAAGGGCACATTTGCACCCATTTAAAACTGCACCAGGGCTTGCATCATGTGCAGTGACAATAATCAATGCAAATTTCCTTTGGATTTTCCCACACATGTACTTTAAGGCCCCGGTGTAGAATGTTACAGCATTTAACTTTCCAATGTAAAAAAGATTTCCAATATCAGTAGAGTTTAAAGGAAGGATTCAAAACACATACACACACCATCTGGAGGAACAAAAAAGCATAACATGCATATCAATAAGGTTGACTTGACCGAACATTATACAGAAAGTCCAAGGCATCCATTGTGAGTATTACACAGAACACATCTACAAGGGAGAGATGGTTTCTTATAGCATGTTGTACGACTGAAATATGGACTTGCAGAAATTGACTATGCAAACCCTTCCAGAGGCTTCCAGGAGCACAACGGACAATCCTAGAGAAGTTGGAAGGGAGCATTATGAGCCCATGGGCCACAAAAATGTCCTTGGGACCAGATACGACTCAGAGGCTGCACAATTCTCACCCCAGCTTAAGGGAAGATTGGATCTTTGCATCAGCTTGTGTATATAATTACTTTGTTTCACGTTGTTAAATAGGTACATGCATTTCAGTCACACTTGTTTCTTTTCCCTAATAACCATAAGTTTAATAGGCATTTTTCACCACTGGTGAATTTTTTTCAGGCCATGCAGACTGTCTGTTGGTCTGTGAAGTGAATCCAGATCCTTTTCCTCCTTTGTTGAAAGCATTTCCACATAATCAAATAATTTAATGTGTTATTTAATCTTGCAGAAATCTACAGACTTTCATTAGCTCCTCTTACTGTTGCATAACTGTCATTTATCCTTATCATCACTACCAACATTTCCTTCAACTTTTGTACTTAAAAGCCATAAACAGATCAACTTGCATTAGAGGAAACATGATTGCATTCTGTACATCCCTTTCTACATATATCCTGAGCAGTTAAAGGCAGTAATCACTATACGAGCTTCCTTTAGAGGACAAGGCACAGGAGACTGTGAGAGTCTTTATAATTATATGTTTAATAATGATTATACAAAATATATAACTGTATTCAACTGAGCAGGCTGGTCTCACATTATGGTAATGTTTTATGTACTACCTGCAAAGACATATGGCTCATGCCAATAAAGAATCTATCTACAATTGAGCACTTTCACAAGGCATTTCAGAGATGTAGTAGCAGGTAACACTAGTCAGAAAGCAATATGGCCCCACTAAAACCTCAGAAATACTTTTCTTTCCCAACCAGGAACAACCCATTCCCTTACTACCCCTACTTGTTTCACTTCAAGCCTCTAGTCCAGCAAGTAGATATTACTACAAATACATTACACATGCTTAGAAGAAAAACTTCCTTGCAGTAGCCCTGTCCTTGTTCAACACTTACCCTAACAAGATAGTATGTCTCAACATAACCCAACGTATTAAACAAAAATGGATCCTATATACAAAGTTAAGAGTGCAGTTCTCTTGGCTTTGACCCTGGCACTATAGAGGACCTCCTTTAAAGTAGTTAAGTGGAGCAGGGGTTATTGCTCCAATTTATTCCTCAAAGAAGGCTATGCCAGTGGCCTGAAGCTCTATGTACTGCAAAGTCTTCTTACACTCTCCCTCCTTTTAGCTCATCTTAAATAAATTCTTATTTATTAAGTCCTCTACTGAATAAAGGTCAGCCAACTTTTCAGTTAGGCAGCCTAGATATCTGGACCATGAGAATATGCTCTCACATTGTTTTTCTGGCATCGATTGTCTTTGTGAAGTTTTGGACATGGGAATTGACTGAAAGTGTTCTTCCTATGCTAGGGCAAAATAATTACATTCTGTGAAGTCCATTCCAACTTATGGCAAACCTTTTAAGGGTTTTCTAGCTATAGCATACTCAAAGGTATATCATTCTTCCAGGGCACCCCGAGACTGTGCAGTTTGCCCAAGGTTACCTACGCTGGTGCTTCTCCTGGGACACACAGGACTCATGTGGTAGCTAACTCCGAACCCAACAAGTCTGGAGTGTCCACCCAGGAAATGATTTTAACAAAGATCCTAACTCTGGAACATCTAATTTGATTTTTTTAAAAACACTTTCTCCACCTTCCCTGACTGCCTCAAACACTATAATGCCCAGCCTCAAGAGGGTCCTGGAAGATGGAAAACTCATCAGTTTAAAATATTTAAGTGGTCCATTCCAAGTTTTAACCATCCTGGGTTTTAGAGCTGCGTGGTTTAGCTCTGCCACACCTTCACCTGAATGAGTATTGCATGAGCAGAAGAACAAAATCTTTAAGCTGGGAACTTATTTCTGTTAAGTTGCTACTGATTATTTATTGGCTGCCCTTAATTTTTATATGTAAAGTTAGTTTATATAAGAATCATAACACAACAGGACATATAGAAGAGTAATTGTTCTTATTCTGTAAGTAGAGATAACAGCTTCCGTGCATGAAGAAATTATTACCATGTCATATCGTAAATGATTGCAAGCATTACAGGATTATCATAGGGTAAAAGTACTTTGTACATTCCAAACCTTGCATGAAACACAGGCAGTCACCTATGATCAGCAGTTAATAAACAACTTGAAGTAGGTGTCAATAGAACTACAGAAACAATTTACGGAGAACATCTGCAGAGAAGCCATTTAGGAAACACAAAATGAGGCACCACCATCTCTCTTTATGTTTTAGCCCAGCCAATATTATTTCTCCAGAGCAACTTTATTTCTGATGGTTGTTGTAGGTTTTTCAGGCTGTTTGGCCGTATTCTGGAGGTTTTTCTTCCTAATGGTTTGCCAGTATCTGTGGCTGGCATCTTCAGAGGACAGGAGTTAGAACTCTGTTTATGTTCTGGTGTAGTGTGTGATATAGTTGAGTATTTGTAGCTGTGGGATCAGCTTTTTGTCCTGTTCAGGAGATTGGGTAATTATGGTGATTAGGGGTTTTTTTATGGGTGTATTGTTGTGATAAGGGGGGAAATGATCTGTCACTGTGATTGATGGGTGTTGTTAGCTAGTCTTTTGTGTGCAGTGATCACCAGTCCTTGTGGCTGGGTAGAGCTTGTTGACCTTTTTGCAGGCTGTATTTTTCAGTGCTGGGAGCCAGGCTTTGTTGAGTTTTAGACTTTCTTCTTTTTTGTTGAAGCTTTGCTGATGTTTGTGGATTTCAATGGCTTCCCTGTGTAGTCTAACATAATGATTGCTGGTGTTGTCCAGTACATCTGTATTTTGAAATAGGATTTCATGTCTGGCTTGTTTCAGGGCATGTTGAGCTACTGCCGATTTTTCTGGTTGTTTTAGTCTGCCACAACTGCAAGGTATCTGATATACTCCTGTAGTGGTGAGGGGGGGGGGTCCCTTTTGTGGCCAGGTATATATTGGGACCACAAAATGCAGCATCCACACCAGAATCAAAGAACATGAAAAACACTGCAGACTAAAACAACCAGAAAAATCGGCAGTAGCTGAACATGCCCTGAAACAAGCTGGACATGAAATCCTATTTCTAGCTGGAAATTAATGGGTTGTCACTAGAATTCTTGGGAGCTTACCCACCCAGTGGCTTGCCATAGGTACTGGA
Source organism: Intellagama lesueurii (assembly GCA_037013535.1). Classification (NCBI taxonomy): domain Eukaryota; kingdom Metazoa; phylum Chordata; class Lepidosauria; order Squamata; family Agamidae; genus Intellagama; species Intellagama lesueurii. The sequence goes on from JBAJHW010000003.1 coordinate 107,929,832, forward strand.
ATCCCAGTGGTGACGTGTCAATTGATAGGCAGAAGTGATTTTGCCTTCCACATGGAAAACAAAGCAACAGAATTACAGCCATTAAGGATAGTTATATATTATCTATGTGTGCCAAAAGCACAGTATCTTTGCTTAAACAAAGGACTGCCTGGCCTCTATTAACAGCCTGGCTATATTTATAATGAAGTTCAGTTTGGTGAGTTGAGTACCTGGCTGCAGAACCAGAGGTCAAGAGCTCAGTTCCCTAGTAGCCTCCTAGGAAAAGAGCTAGCATGTGTAGTTTTGAGCAAGCTACACTGTTCCAGAGCACCCTGAAGAAGGGAATGGTAAACTATTTCTGAGTTCTCTATACCTAGAAACTTGGGAAGGGCTGCCATAAGTCAGAATTATAACACCATGTTGTAATTATTATAGGTAAAAATTAAACATAACAAATGGCCACTGCTTTTTGTAGTTTAATCTTAAGTGTATCACAAACTTTCTGATAATTTTGAATAATGTTTATTCTAAATATGAATGCTCACTCTAACAAAGAAAAACCTAAGAAAGGCTTACAAAGAGGCCACAATGTCAGTTTCAGAATGTATTAAAAACAAATAACCAGACGTATTGTGGCACCTTAGCTGGCTGGATAGCACAGTGAGCTAGCTAGAGCACCTGGAACTAGGGGTCAGGAATTTGATTCCTTACTTTGTGGAAAAAGAATCTGTGTAGTTACCTGGCCCCAGAAGAACTCCAGAAGAAAGGGATGTTAAACCCGTTCTGAGAACTTTATACTTTGGAAACCCTGCAAAGAGCTGCTGTTAGTTGGAATTGACTTAATGGCATGTAATCCTTATTGCAACACCTTAAAGATTAACAGATTTATTTCAGTGTAAACTTCTGTAGTTTACAGACCACTTCCTGAGACACATAGAGATGAGGAGGATGAAGATGTGCCTGAGAAACTGGATTGCAACCCTTATCATCTCACATAAACACGTTAACCTTCCAGGGGACAAAATACTTTTGTTTTCTATGAGGTTTGTGAAATGGGGATTTACATTTGCTTCTTGTTTGTTGTTTAGTCATTAAGACGTGTCCGACTCTTCGTGACCCCATGGACCAGAGCATGCGAGGCCCTCCTGTCTTCCACTGCCTCCCGGAGTTGGGTCAAATTCATGTTGGTAGCTTTGATGACACTGTCCAACCATCTTGTCCTCTGTCGTCCCCTTCTCCTCTTGCCTTCACACTTTCCCAACATCAGGGTCTTTTCAAGGGAGTCTTCTCTTCTCATGAGATGGCCAAAGTATTGAAGCCTCAGCTTCAGGATCTGTCCTTCCAGTGAGCACTCAGGGTTGATTTCCTTCAAAATGGATAGGTTTGTTCTCCTTGCAGTCCAGGGGACTCTCAAGACTCTCCTCCAGCACCACAGTTCAAAAGCATCAATTCTTCGGCGGTCAGCCTTCTTTATGGTCCAGCTCTCACTTCCATACATCACTACTGGAAAAACCATAGCTTTGACTATGCGGACCTTTGTCGGCAAGGTGATGTCTCTGCTTTTTAAGATGCTGTCTAGGTTTGTCATCGCTTTCCTCCCAAGAAGCAGGCGTCTTTTAATTTCGTGGCTGCTGTCACCATCTGCAGTGATCATGGAGCCCAGGAAAGTAAAATCTGTCACTGCCTCCATATCTTCCCCTTCTATTTGCCAGGAGGTGATGGAACCCGTGGCCATGATCTTAGTTTTTTTGATGTTGAGCTTCAGACCATTTTTTGCGCTCTCCTCTTTCACCCTCATTAAGAGGTTCTTTAATTCCTCCTCACTTTCTGCCATCAGAGTGGTATCATCTGCATATCTGAGGTTGTTATTTCTTCCGGCAATCTTGATTCCGGCTTGGGATTCATCCAGTCCTGCCTTTCGCATGATGTATTCTGCATATAAGTTAAATAAGCAGGGAGACAATATACAGCCTTGTCGTACTCCTTTCCCAATTTTGAACCAATCAGTTGTTCCATATCCAGTTCTAACTGTTGCTTCCTGTCCCACATATAGATTTCTCAGGAGATAGATAAGGTGGTCAGGCACGCCCATTTCTTTAAGAACTTGCCATAGTTTCTTGTGGTCCACACAGTCAAAGGCTTTTGCGTAGTCAATGAAGCAGAAGTAGATGTTTTTCTGGAACTCTCTGGCTTTCTCCATAATCCAGTGCATGTTAGCAATTTGGTCTCTAGTTCCTCTGCCCCTTCAAAATGCAGCTTGTACTTCTGGAAGTTCTCAGTCCACATACTGCTGAAGCCTACCTTGTAGGATTTTGAGCATAACCTTGCTAGCGTGTGAAATGAGTGCAATTGTACGGTAGTTGGAGCATTCTTTGGCACTGCCCTTCTTTGGGATTGGGATGTAGACTGATCTTTTCCAATCCTCTGGCCACTGCTGAGTTTTCCAAACTTGCTGGCATATTGAGTGTAGCACCTTAACAGCGTCATCTTTTAAGATTTTAAATAGTTCCACCGGAATGCCATCACCTCCACTGGTCTTGTTGTTAGCCATGCTTTCTAAGGCCCACTTGACTTCGCTCTCCAGGATGTCTGGCTCAAGGTCAGCAACCACACTATCTGGGTTGTCCAGGACATCCAGATCTTTCTGGTATAATTCCTCTATGTATTCTTGCCACCTCTCCTTGATATCTTCTGCTTCTGTGAGGTCCCTACCATTTTTGTCCTTTATCATGTCCATCTTTGCACAAAATGTTCCTTTAATATTTCCAATTTTCTTGAACAGATCTCCGGTTATTCCCTTTCTATTATTTTCCTCTATTTCTTTGCACTGTTCGTTTAAGAAGGCCCTCCTGTCTCTCGCTGCTATTCTTTGGAAGTCTGCATTCCATTTTCTGTAACTTTCCCTATCTCCCTTGCATTTTGTTTCCATTCTCTTCTCTGCTATTTGTAAGGCGTCCTTGGACAGCCACTTTGCTTTCTTGCATTTCCTTTTCTTTGGGATGGTTTTTGTTGCTGCCTCTTGTACAATGTTACGAGCCTCCAGCCATAGTTCTTCAGGCACTCTGTCCACTAAATCTAGTTCCTTAAATCTGTTCTTCACTTCCACTGTGTACTCATAAGGGATTTGGTTTAGATTATACCTGACTAGCCCAGTGGTTTTTCCTACTTTCTTCAGTTTAAGCTTGAGTTTTGCTATAAGAAGCTGATGATCAGAGCCACAATCAGCTCCGGTTCTTGTTTTTGCTGACTGTATAGAGCTTCTCCATCTTTGGCTGCAGAGAACATAATCAATCTGATTTCGGTATTGCCCATCTGGTGATGTCCATGTGTGGAGTCGCCTCTTGTGTTTTTGGAGAAAGGTGTGCCTTGGATTCGTATTGAAATCATTCTATCATTTTTGAGATTATATCCCAGTACAGCTTTTCCCACTCTTTTTTATTTTATTTTATTTTATTTTTTGACTATGAGGGCTACTCCATTTCTTCTGCGGGATTCTTGCCCACAATAGTAGATATGATAATCGTCTGAATTGAATTCACCCATTCCCGTCCATTTTAGTTCACTGACGGCCAGGATGTCAATGTTGATTCTTGCCATCTCCTGTTTGACCACATCCAGCTTACCAAGGTTCATAGATCTTACATTCCAGGTTCCTATGCAGTATTTTTCTTTGCAGCATCGGACTTTCCTTTCACTTCCAGGCGCGTCCGCAGCTGAGCGTCCTTTTGGCTTTGGCCCAACCACTTCATTAGCTCTGGAGCTACTTGTACTTGTCCTCCGCTCTTCCTCGGTAGCATGTTGGACGCCTTCCGACCTGAGGGGCTCATCTTCCAGCGTCATATCTTTTAGCCTTTTGTTTCTGTCCATGGAGTTTTCTTGGCAAAGATACTGGAGTGGCTTGCCAGTTCCTGCTCCAGGTGGATCGTGTTTAGTCAGAACTCTCCACTATGACCTGTCCGTCTTGGGCGTCCCTGCACGGCATAGCCCATAGCTTCTCTGAATTACTCAAGCCCCGACAAGGCAGCAATCCGTGAAGGGGTTATATTTGCTACTTGGTTTCATATCTTGGTTTGGTGCATAAACACCTTGTTGACCACTGTAGGAAAGAAAATGCTGGATTAGTAATGGAATGCTGAAATTCTGGTTAGGTCTTTGATCTGATCTAGAAGGACTCCTCTTATGAATGAAACAAGCTCTCTCTCTCTCTCTCTCTCTCTCTCTCTCTCTCTCTTTTTTTTTTTTTGCTCCTCAAGAAACCAGAAGTTGCTATTGCAACTACCTTTTATTTCCTGTGAATGAATGCATGCCCAAGAAAATGCTTTCTCAACCAAATCTACACATCTAGTACAGTGCTGCCTCGACTTACGAACGTCCCGACATAGGACCATTTCTAGTTACGACCAGCTCCGGCTGCAAAATTTTACTTCGACTTGCGGCCGGAGCTTCCACTTACGAACACAAAAGGGCAGGGGGAAAAGGCGGGAAATTCAAATTGCTAACTGTTGGTGGCGAAGAGGCTGCTTCTTTGTAGCTCTTTCGCCCCAGCAGTTAGAGAGTGTGCAATCGGAGGAGGCTTCGGACTGCCTGGTAAGGTAAGGTGCTGCTTTCTGCTTTTTAAAAACTGTTCTGGGTGGGTTTTGCAGCGTGGTTTTGGGCTGGGGGGGGGGGGTTATGTTTCTGTGCTGTGATGGGTCTTGGGGGGTTTGTTTGTTTTTTGGGGGTTTTTTCTCATTTTTGATGGGTCTTGGGAGTTTGGTTGCTTTTTGGGTTTTTTTTCCTCATTTCCGATGGGTCTTGGGGGGTTTGGTTGCTTTTTGGAGTTTTTTTCCCCCATTTCTGATAGGTCTTGGGGGGTTTGTTTGTTTTTTGGTTTGTTTTCCCCCCCATTTCCGATGGGTCTTGGGGGGTTTGGTTGCTTTTTGGGTTTTTTTTCCCCATTTCCGATGGGTCTTGCATGCTTCCCTTGCTTTTTGCTTTGCTTTCTTTGCATTTCCGATGTGCTCTGCTTGCTTCGCTTGCTTTTTCCTTTGTTTTATTTGCATTTCCGATGTGCTTCACTTGCTTTTTGCTTTGTTTTCTTTGCATTTCCGATGGGTCTTGCATGCTTCCCTTGCTTTTTGCTTTGCTTTCTTTGCATTTCCAATGTGCTCTGCTTGCTTCGCTTGCTTTTTGCTTTGTTTTCTTTGCATTTCTGATGGGTCTTGCATGGTTCCCTTGCTTTTTGCTTTGCTTTCTTTGCATTTCCGATGTGCTCTGCTTGCTTTTTGCTTTGCTTTCTTTGCATTTCCGATGGGTCTTGCATGCTTCCCTTGCTTTTTGCTTTGCTTTCTTTGCATTTCTGATATGCTCTGCTTGCTTCGCTTGCTTTTTGCTTTGTTTTCTTTGCATTTCTGATGTGCTCTGCTAGCTTTTTGCTTTGCTTTCTTTGCATTTCCAATGGGTCTTGCATGCTTGATTGCTTTTCTCCCCCCCCCCCCCTTCGGCCAGAAGGGATTAATCGCATTTCTGATGGGTCTTGCAGTGATTTTTTTTTTTTTTGGTAATTTTTTTCTTCAGCTGGAACAGATTAATTGCATTTCAATGCATTTCAATGGGAAATGGTGCTTCGACTTATGACCATTTCGAGTTACGATCGGAGTTCCGGAACCAATTAAGTTTGTAAGTCGAGGCACCACTGTAGTTTGGAACAGTGTTAATCTCATCTGATAGCTGTAGTCAAACTGTTTGTGTATGTGCATATGGGTATGCACCCGTACAGATTTGGTTGCTTCAGTCTAACATTAAGGCAAAGCTGAAAAGTCAGTCAGAAACCTACACAATCTTTCCTGGGTACCACACAGTGTACCTTCAACTGTTTGTAGATAACAGGAATAACTAAACTCACATGAACTCTCCTACTGTCTGAAACTCTTAGATAATGTCCTTCTCTTGCTCTTTTGGCATTCTAGTTTTTGCTGCTTTGCTGTTCAAGAAACATGAAAAATATAGGCAGCTCCACATCTGTACAAAGATACTTTTGACTGAATTCTATGTTAACTAGAACATGTGATGATTCTGCAGACTGGTTTGTGTACATACACAAAAAGGGCATAATTGGCCATGGCAAAAAGTTCCAAAATTACTGAAGTTACATCTGCTCTTTGCATTATTACTAACAGTACCATTTATGAACTTCTTTGAAGACAGCTTAATTGTATGTGTATCACAAGCTTATAACTGTTCTTTCTCACAGGCTTTGGTAACAGACCTGTACTTGCTTACAGTCAGCCACTTCACTTGGAAAGATTCCTTACCAGCAACAACACACCTAACAACAGAGGTACAGACAGAGGAAGCAGGCCCTACAGCAGATTCAAATCTCTGTTCCTACATCTGCACTGGCAACACTATTACAGGACCCAATAATGTCATTCACCACATCAGAGGTTAAAATTTATCATACACCAGGTCACTTATCAATGTGATATATGCCATACCATGCCTGCAGTTCTCCACTGCATCCTATGTAGGATAAACAAGCCGATCTCTATGCAAATAAGCATATTGACACAAACTTGCCATGGACTCTCGCTACTGTCTGTGCATCAGGCAAAGTGTAGATCAGACCTAATGTCAAATAAAAGTTTTAGTCTTTAAGATGCTACAGAACTCTGTTCTTTAGGGGGCATCTTAGAAAATAAGCAGAGGTGCACAAGGCCCCCAAAGTTGGGGGAAAGTGCCCCCCCACCCCAGTTACAAAATGTCCATGGCTGCAATAGAACAACATAGAATATAATGGAAATTACTTCTTGAGTAAACAATGATCGGATTTTGATGTAAGTTTCCTGATTTTGTAGTATCCATTTTCACTCATTAAAAAAGTAATCAGAAATGCAATTTAAGTCTTTGAATCAGAGGCTTTCCACCACCCCCAGCAATTAAAAAACCCGAACCATTTAGCTCAACACAGTTATTAAGGAGATAATGACTGGATCCATCTGCATTTTATATGCAGTTGTATTAGCATTAGTGTCTAAATCTTAACCAAAATGTATGAATAATTTAGGTAGGTTGCTACTGGTGTTACTAGAGTTAGAGAAGAAAATTCACTTGTGGCATAGCAATAAACTCCTTAAGAAAATTCAGCCATATCAAACTGTATGTGTGTGTGTATAAATATTCTACTTGTAAGTAAACTATATACACTTCTTTTACATAAGACACAAAAACACACTTCTTGCCTACTAGGTTTTGTTTTTCTTCACTGTTTGCATCTCAGGAGGGAATGTATTTTCTAATTCAGGTCAATGAGCAAAAAGAAAAGACAGTTGTGAAATGTTTGCTTTATTTTATTTCTGATCAGGATTTTTTTTTTTACATACCTTTTAATCCTTCAGTTTTTCTCTTCCTTTTGACTTTTGTCTCTCCAAGTAAGCAAGCACATTTTTGAATGTCTCCTCCCTGCTTCCTACCATCTCCTGTCAGCTGTATTTCCCCCCTCCCAAATTCTAGAATTTCCATGAAAAATAAATAAGCAAATAAATCCCCTCTCTCTTCAGACAGTGCCTTAAAAATTCCACTAAAATACTTAAAACTCACTCTTTCCCTCCTAGAAGCTTCCTTGCATGACAGATAGACATTCAATAGGTCAGTCTTGGTGAAGGGCACCTGTTGAGTTCCTAGACCCTCGGGATGCTACTCAAAAGCACAGAAGCGCTGGTAGGACCAGGGATGGAGGCAAGCTTCCTTTTGTTATGATTCCATCACGAAATATCCTAAATGGTTTGTTTTGCGCTGGGGTTTAGCTGCTCTTCTTCCAATTCCAGCCATGCAGTTGCCACCCCAGCCCTCTTTTCGTTGTCTTATTAATGTTGGGTGGCTGAGGTTAGGGAAGGCAGCCGCCTCCCACTCCTTGCCTCCGTCCTGCCCTACAAATTGCTTCTGTGGGGATCGAGAACGGTGGTTGCCTTCCTTCCACTGGAATGTTGTTGTCGTTCTTCCCTCTCGGGAAAACTCCAGGGCGGGATACTGAGTTCCTCCTCGCCTCCCTCCTGGTCCAGGGAGCGGGGTAGGGCTTGGAGTCGAGCCAAGGCCAAAGGCTTTAAAGAAAAGCCCTCCCGCCTTCTCCTCTTCTCTGCAACCAGAAGTCGCCCGAGAGGGACCAGCACCAGCACCACCCGCGGGCGCTCCAATGGGTATGGAAACGTCAGGGCAAGGGCTTGGCGCCGTGGTCGGACCAGGGCACCTGTGTGGGTAGCGTTGGTGGCGCCCCAAAGCGCCCTTCAAGGGGAGGTCTGAAATAGGCTGGTTTCTGGGTGCATGTGGGCGCCCGGTTTACCAAGGCGAAGAGCCCTTGCCTCGGGGAGGCGCGTGCGGAGCTCTCTCCCGCTCAGCCGCCAGGGTGGGGGGGGGGGGTCTGAGTGATTCTCCAAGCCGTGAGGAAAATCACACTTTTAACGTGACTCTCAGGAGTCCACCGGAGTTTGCGGGAACCACTTAGGCTACACCGCTCTAAGCACTTCGTTAGGGATAAGCTCCGTGAGACCCGGCGGGCCTTCACCTCTGGTTCTAATGGACACGACTGCGCCTTCAGCAGTTGCAGGACGCACCTCGGGTAGGGAGAGATAAGGAAAGACTTGCAGCCGGCTTGCCAGGGGCTGCGCGCACCCTTCACGGGCGGCGGTCGTCGTGTGGGCGCGCGCGATCTACCTCGGCGCTGCCGGTCGTCGCTGATGGCAGTGCTGAACGGGGTGTGTGAGAGGTGAGGAAAGCGGGGGAGGGGGCTACTCTCTCTCTCTCTCTCTCTCTCAGTCTTCCGAAATTAATAAAAGGGCCTCCGGTAAAGGTGAGGGCTCAGCGACTCCCTCCGCTGTAACGTGGCTGCCAGATGGGCGGTATAGAAATCAAATAAATAAATAAATAAATAAATTACTGAAGCGTGCGCTGCGGCCGCGTCACCGGGCTGCTCCTCGCTCAGGCCGGGACCTAAGCGAGAGAACAGTGCCGGCGCTTTAAGCTGGCGCTTTGGAAAAGCTTTGATTTTGGCCCGTCTTTAAACAGGCGAGCGTGGGGGTGTTTGCCCAGAGCCGTGCCACGAGGCCGCAGAAGTGGCCGGGTGTAGCCCCGGGACCCGCTTCCCGCCCTTGGGCAAGCGCGTGCGCTTCTGACCCCGGATCAAGAAATGACCAAAAGTGGCTCGCGCTAAGCAAAAGGGCGGTCAGCCCGAACGCTGCACGCCCTACTTAAAACTCTCTTGTGTCAGTTAATGGTGCTGAAAGCAAGGAAACCTTCTTGCTCCCACGCGAAAGCAACTTAAGAGCTTGTGGCCCCACGACAAAGGATGATATATATCACCACGCGCGCGCTTTCCAGGGCGAGAGGGTGATACAGGGTTGGTTCAAGACCAGGAGTAGGCACCACATCCAGGACATAACAGGGAATATTTTAAACCGTCTGCACCCTGGCCAGGGACAAACAAAATGGTAGGCGGAGTTGGAGCCAAATGTAGGTGGTGCCAGGCCCAAGTAATTGTAGTTTCGTCCCTGTGCTTCTCTCTTGTTACAGTAACAACACGTAAGCACTGCCCTTCAGTTCCTTGATCTTTTACTTTGGCTCAGCCTCACTGTTGCCCCACAGCATCAGACAGCGCAGTCCAAGGAAAACATTTTTCCAGTGCATTTCTGAGCAAACAAAACAAAGCAGGTGGAGGTGATGAGGTGGTGATAAAAGGAAATATTAGTGTTGGAGGCAATGAAGGATGGTGGGATTCACTGCCTCAGACTTGTTCCTCTGGGAGCTGACCACTTGTGTGAGCTGACCACTATCCCTGCCCAAGACTTCTTGCCACCTTTAGGAAAGGACAAGATGACACCTTTCTCCGATCCAATTTCTTCCCAGTCTAGAAGCTGCTAGATGGACTGTTCAACTTGACTTCCATGGGATAGCTTGTTTTTGGAGACGAAGAGTAGGTGGTCCTGCAGAGCCTTGTCTTTCAGTTACACCCAAGGTATCAGCCTTGTTCAGGCCAATTAGAGCAGCAATGGGGCTAGCCAAGAGGATCCCACAGATGACCCCCAACATCAGACACCTGGCAAAGTGGTCTCACTCTTCCCGAGGGCAGGGTGAACCTTGTTGTGCTGAATAGGTCCTAGTCCAGGGAAGTTGTGTCCCGATAAATCTGATAGTTTTTAAGCTACCACAAGTTTCTTTGCTGCTGTATTTGCTGCTGCTGACTGATACAGCTACATCTGTGCAAGTTATGCCCAGATAAGTATATGACTGCAAGCTCAGTTTTCACATATCCCTGGATGGATCAGCCTGAAGCAGTCACTCTCTATCTCTCTCTGTCTCCAGATTATATAATGAAACAAGTGTGTATCCTATCAACATATTTAGTTCATTGATAGGCATGTGTTTAAAAGTTCATATAGGACAGTAAAAAGATGGGTCAGTCAGAGGTGGGTCTTTTCCATTTGATTTATAGATTTCAGTTTAGCTAATCAGGCTTTAAAACAAACTAGAAAATTAATACATTGCATCTGGCATGAAAGCAGTGGACAAATGCATAAATTCTGAAGAAAACAATACTGTAAGTGTTCAGTAACTGGTCCTTAAGATATTTTGATCTGGTGCAGCGTTTTAGTGTGGGTAGGGTTGCTACCATTTTTTTCTGGCAGGACTCCTAGGTTTTTACCAGCTGCAAAACAGTCTTGAATTAAATGACTAATGTTTGTCCCAATCACTGTATTTCCACACTGGTGGAAGTTTCACCTGTTGAGCTTCTTGTCTGTCACACAGATACTGAAAGGCACAGAAACCTGCCACAAGGAGATGGTGGCCTTATCTGGGTGGTAACTGGCATTGCCACATCCTTAGTGGCTGCCCTTTTAACAGTGACTGATCTGCTTCATTTATAATGGGTGATCATGTTTGTCACCACAGTCATGACAACTCTAACCTGTTGACTCTTGCATATCCAGTGCCTGGTTAAGACACACAGAGGTTTTAAAACATGTTACTGTTGAGTTAAGGTTATGTTAATTATGCAGAGGAGACTGGACTTTTATAGTTGCAAATGACCTGTTCTTTATGGGAGGTTCTCTGGGGTAAATCAAACATCACAATGATGTGTGAATTACCTCAGGCAGTGGATGACCCTAGGAGCAACATGGCAATTGAGTTAAGACTGTCTGGTTTACCTTTGAAGTTTTTAGGTGGATGTGTTGAGGAGGAAAATATATATGGAATATAAAGTATAGTGCAATTATTGTAGTGCTGATACTTTCTAGTGCCCTAAAAAGCCTTGGCTTATAATGAGTCCATTGAGGTTGGCATCTAGCATGTGTATATATTATGTCTCAGATTCCTCTCTCTGGATTCTTGTCCTGTAATTTCTTTTCTTCTTCTTCAAGAATGGCTGCTTTTAAATTGTGTGCAGAATGTCCTGGCAAATTAAAGTGATATAAAATGGATCTTTCTGTGTTGCCATTTCTGATGTCTGATTAGTGTCCATTAATTATTTTGGAGATCATCCCGTTTGTCCTATATAGAGTGCAGATGGGCACGGTTGGCAAAAGATGGCGTAAATAACATTGAGAGAGGAACAGGTTAAATTGTGCGTGACATTGTCAGGTCCACTAGTTGTGAAGGTAGTTTCCCAAAGGTGGTAGGAAGTCGGTGTCAGTTGATCATAATTCAGAATGTAGTCTTGTTTTAATGGGTTATATATTTATATTGATTAAAATAAGCCTGAAAGTTAATTTGCTACCTATTCCTGTTATTGTATGTCAACCTTAAACAAGTCCAAGGCAAAATACTGAAGCACTAAGATAATGGTGTTAAGGTTAGTTGAACCCATCCTTTAAAAAAAACTTGGTAGGGCTGGCCTGCACTGGATTCATTCCCTTCACCTTCCTACATAATTGTTTCCCTTACATTTAACAGTGAATGTAAACACAGTTTACACAAACAGTAAACACACATAGTGAAGAAAATGGTATGGATTCCTAATGTCATCCCATAATGATTCACATTTTAGCTGATCCCATTTACAAGGAAGTTTCAAATTTCCTGCATCTGTGCAATGGTATCACAGTGTTTCGCATTATGCACGTTCAAATATTGACAGTTCCATTTGCTTATGGCAGGAAGTCTGTTCCAATGAGATACTTAAATACTTTTCCTCTGTAGCAAAGAAAGGAACAATCAGTCAATGATGTGCATCTTATTTATTCATATCATTTATGCCCAATTCACAGAGGGAAAGGGTCTCAGAGTGGCTTAAATGTTAATAAAAACAACACGAGACAGCCTCTGCTCTCCAGCTTACGCTCTAGAAAAGATGTCATACAAAAGGGTAAGGTGAGGAGTAGGGAAAGAAAAAATAAGAAAATTCAAGCACAAGTTCTTAATTTTATAAGGTATACATAATGCCTAGATATAAAGCAGCTATTATTCTCTAATGGAACTGGATGTTAGTCATTAGAAGAGAAATAAGCTAAAGAAATAAGGAGCAAAATAACAAGAAACACAAAAGAAAACAAAAGCAAAAAGAAGAAGGAGAAGGAAAAGACAAAGATGTTGTGGCACCTTTAAGACTAACTGCTATATTTTAATGTGAATTTCCATGGAAAAAGTCCACAAAAGTTCTTCAGACACAAGAGTGAGAATACAGAGAAAACATACATGGCTCTAAGATAAAAGAGACAGTGGTGGTTGGCGGATTCAAGATATGGAATTTCACACCTAGTTATATTTAAGACCCCTGTTTTGTGTACAGTTCTTTTATTTTGAAGCATTGTTCTCTAAACAGCAAGAATTATTATTGGCTAAAGGAACTCCAAGCTATAGAAACAACAGCAGAAATAGCATATGGTAATGAGTTAACAATCACTGACTTTACCTTTGAAGTTTGTTCAGTAGAGGTGGCTGTGGTTGGGAAGGAACCTAACTATGGAAAATGACAGCAGATAACAACATCGTTATTGTAGCATTTCACATTTGATAATGGCTTAAGAATCTTTGGCTAATATTTAATCTGTTGAGATGGGTTTTAACCATATGTTTATGTTTTATCTCAGCTGTTTCCCTCTGGAATTTTGTTTTGTAATTTTTCTTCTCCAGAATAGCAACTAGTACAGTACAGAGGGACATTGTTGGCAAAAGATGGCATAGATCACATTAGTAGAGGAAGAAGTAAAAGTCCCCCAATGTTGTGTGTGACATTGTTGGGTCCTGTGATTGTGTTGCCAGAGTAAATATGGGGCAGAGCTGGTGTCTGGGTTTGCAGTAAGGAATAGTCTGTATTGCTGTGTCCATGTTGTGTGTCAATAGTTGCTTGAGATTGTGGGTTTATCTGTAAGCAAGTATGAGTCTGCCACCAAGTGCTTGCAGGAGTGAATTATTCTTGTGAAATCATTTGGAGATCATTTATGATGCATGTGAATGGTCTCATTTGCAGGCTAAAAATGACAACTAGCAACATTGCTGACTTATGCCTTGAGCAGATGAGGTTGTCCTGCAATTATTTGTCTTTTCTATAGCCTTAGTGGAATAACCGCTGGATGACATTAGGCAAAACCTGATGGAGCTGGCCTCTTTCTTCTTATGAAGGATGCTGTGTATATATGATTGTGTCAAATGCCCGTTGTATGTTTGGAACTCTCATCATGTATTTAGGCCATATTGTTTGTCAATCAAAACTTACCGTCTAGGACTTCTCAGGTTTTCAATGTGTGATGGATACTGCTGTGTGTAACGGCTTTTGCTCTTAATTATCTGAAATAACATGCAAATTCTACCTATAGCGAATGTTGAGAGTGCACAGATGCTAACTACTTTATGAGAGACTGAATGAAACAGAAGCTGCCTTGAATAAAACTTTTCCAGTGGATGCTTATTCATAGAAGATTTTATCTAAAAAGATCCTGATTCTTCCTCAAGGTTTTTGTGTCTTTTTGTCAGTGTGGAGGTGAACTGTGTTATCATCTATAGTAGGTCTGGGGAATCTGTGATTCTCCAAATATTGAACACCAATTCCCATCAGCTGTAACCCAGCCTGATCAACCATAAGGTATGGTGGGAATATGAACTCACCGACATCTGGTGGGCCAAAGACTCCTCAACACTGACCTCCAGAATAGCTAACGTACTGCCGTTTTTTATTTGCAGGTCACATGCTATTAGAATTATTAGAGACATAATTATGGTAGTTACCAATGATAAATATGTAAATATGCTTGGTTTGCAACTCAGAGTCCTAAAGTTCAAATCCTCCTTGTTCTTGAGTGTTATCTCTAAGGTAGTAAAACTGGTCACACAGTACAACAAGAAGTGCTGATGTAAGTTCTACTGCCATGTTGACTTTTAATATTCTGATGTGCCACAAACATTTACTCAAGCAGAAAATGGAAGGCTTTAAGATTTCTTAGAAGGAGGCTAATAAAACACTCTGCCAAAATACAGATAACCACAATGACTCTGACAATCTTGGGTTCCACTGAAACCCTTGGGGCAAGTACACTGTTGCTACTAAATGAAATCCTAGTTATTTTTCTTATGTTATTTCCAGCAAAACTTAAACACAGGTGACTTTAATCATACTAGAGCAGGAAATGAGTGGCAAGCAACATCAACTGTGGGCAATGTGCATGTGTGCTTGTATGTGATTATATGTTGTTCCAAAGAAAACAACTGTGTGTATGGTGCCTTCCATGCATAATGCTCAACACTGAAACGACATGGTGATAAAAGCCTAAGTGCAACTGTTAGCCTCAACTAGAGTAGATCCATTGATTTAATTGGTCTACTCTAATTGAGACTAACAATAGGATTTAGCTCACAGTCATATTTTTCTGCATCCTGACACAAAGTTACATCATTAATAGTACCTTCTGCTGAATGTGAATTGTAGTTTCAGAGTGCTTTTCTGCATTAGCTGACAATAAATATATTAAGCTACATACATTCTGAACTGAAAGCCAACATAATGTAGATGCTATGGGCCTTAGACCAAGGAGAATGAAACCCAAATCTACCTTGTGGTGATTAACCCATAAAGAAGTTGTGAGATTAAAAGGGGGGGGGGGAGGACACCACTTTGAGCTTTTTAGAGGGATAGTGGGATAAAACGACTCAAAAATATTACTAGTAAAAAACACTGGTGGTAACAAACTACGTTGTGTTGTGTAAATGCTAGTGTTGTGCCCCAAACATCACACTTTAAATGTGAAAAGTGTGCCATAGTTTATAGTGAAAGTCAATACACTACCATACTTCTAAGGATGGTAATTATTCTCATTATCTTTAGATGAGCACTGCCCTGCAAGAGGCAAAAAGGACTAATTTGGTGGGGTAGGGAAAGGAGATAATAGCATCCCCTTTGATTTCCTGTCCTTTATGCATATGAAACAAAATTGACTAATTTAAAATGCAATTATGTTAAGACAAGCAACAAAGTATTTTACATGTGTGCGGGGGAAGAGTTCTGGGAGAAACTTATCCTGTTTTTCAGTCCTGGTCTTGGGCATATAAAGCTTTAAACTGTGAGACATAAATTTGAATTAAGAGGGTGGATTATCATTATTTAGTGTGTGGTTAGGCCAGAATCCTATTGATTATTTACACTGGCATAATTGCAAGAGTGTAAAGTTGCAGTGGACTTCCTCCAACACCACGTTTCAAATAAATCAATAATGTATACTTACTTCTTCTTTGTCCAGCTTTCACATCCATAAATAGTAATTAGGAATACCATAGTATAGATTATCTTTGCCTTGGCCTCCAGTGACATATTCTTACATTTAAGAATCTTTACTAGTTCATTGCTGCACTTCCAAGTTTCAGTCCTCTAATTTCTTGGTTGCAGTCTTCATTTTGACTGATGATTGAACCGAGGTGAACAAAATCTTTAATAATTTCAATTTCTTCATTGTCAATATTAAAGTTATATAATTACATAGACATGATTTTTATCTTAATTTTCACTGATTCCCAGTGTGGTGTAGTGGACAGAGTGATGGACTAGGACTCTGGAGAACAGGGTTCAAATCCTTACCTGGCCATGGAAACACAATGGGGGAGTAGAACTGATAAAACCACTCTTTAAATATCTCCCTTACATTGAAACCTCTATTAGGGCTGCTATAAGTCAGTTCTGACTTAACAGCACAGAACACGTACACAATGTTCAACTGCAGTCCTGCTTTGAAACTTTCTTCTTCTTCATCGTGGCCTCTGTGAATGCACACATATGGGTATTGTCCGCGCTTGCGCTGACGATCTCGGAAGATTCTAGAGCTAAAAGTAACAATTTTATGGCATGATCTCCCATGAGGCAATGCTCCTCCCACTCACCCTTCTCCTCAGTTCCTTTTTTCCGCCGTGCGGTACAGTTCTACGGAAGAAAGAGAGCAATTATCTGGCCTTTTGTGCTGTTACATACGACTGCTAAATCCTATTATTACTTCGCTTAGCAATCTACAACCTTTCGTTTGATCTCCCGTGAGTTTTTTCTTCTTTTGTCGGTTGTTTTTCCCTACCCCTGGACTTTTCAATTTTTTCCCGCCCTTTATGGCCTCTTCGGCCCTTTTCAAGCGCTGTGTCGGCTGTAATAGTAAAATTCCATCGTCCGACGGCCACGACAAGTGCTTATTTTGTTTAGGCGAAAAACACCAAACCCAATCTTGCGCGGCCTGTAGAAACTTTACTAAGCCTGCGCTAAAACACAGACTCCAACGATTAAGATCTCACCTTTGGGAGGCAGCCATGAACCCTGCTACCGTGGCTCCTAGTGAAGCTCAAAGAGTAGACCCAGTCCCGCCTAGACAAACTTCTTCTGCGACGCCGGGACACTCTACTCCTTCACCCCGCTCCAAAGCGGGCTCCGACACTTCCCGGGCTTCAAAATCAAAGGTCCCCAAAGAACAGTCTAAAAAGAAAAAGGAGAAACCTGTGACCAAGCCTAAGAAAACCAAATCCGTTCGCTTGGAGACACCCGGAGAGCGCCCACCCTCTCCTATATTTGAAGAATCTTCCATGGAAGCTCCTGTGTCTGTAGTGGAAAGAGATGAGGTGCTTATTCCCTCAGCACAAGCTCCAGCTTTGCCTGGTAGCTTTTCTCCCTCCACTGGCCATGTTGGGACTGAGCCACCATCCAGTCCGGCCACTGCCCATTCGAGCCCGACTTCAGGGCGGTCCTACGACACCGAGCCGTCGGAACCTGAAACTCCTCCTCCATCTCCAAAGAAACGTACTGGGAAGAGGAAACATATCGAACCGGCAGCCCCACTGCCTCAGTTTGCTCACTGTTATCAATTCCCGTTCTTCCCAGCCTACCAACAACTTGCCTTTCAACAACTTGGCATGGAGAACCTTTTTCCCTTTACTAATCAATTCCAAATGGAAGCTTATCAGGGATTCTCGCAACCAAATCCGGCGAAAAGATCTCGCGGCGAATCCCCGCAGCATTGTCCTCAGATCCCATTGACAATGACGTCTCAACCTACGGAACCACTCTCGACATCGACATCCATCTCGACGTCGAGGAAACGACACTCCCAGTCTTCGACTACACTTCCATCGAAGCAACCTAAACACTCCTCTAAGGCTCACCATGTCACAACGACTACGACATCGAGACCTGCGCTACCTAGACCTTCCCAGGTTACTGTCCCTTCAGATGAAGAATCTTCATCTGATCCGCCAACCTCAGATCACGACACTGATGCGGAATCATCTCAAGAATCGCCAGCGAATATCCCTACTCCCGATTCTGAGCCTACTGATATGCGACCATCCTCTCCGTCAAAGGACTTCACTTCATACTCCAATTTAATTTCTCGTATGGCCTCTGCACTCAAGCTAAAGGTAGAGGAACCTCCTTCCCCTGAACCAGATACCATATTTGATGACATCCATACAGAGAAGTCGCAACCCCTTAGCCTAGCATACATCTCTGCCCTCAAACAAATCATGAAAGACGCCTGGGACACACCTCCCACTAATCTGAAAATGTCCAGACGCACTGACAACATGTACAGGACCCATGACCTGGACATGGAGTTCCTGATGAAACATCCAATTCCTAACTCCATAATCGTCGAGTCCAATTTACATAAATCCATGGGTAAACCTTCGACTTCTCCAACTAATAAGGAGGGAAGAAAACTTGACGTCATAGCCAGGAGAATTTACTCCTTGCAGTCTTTCCTTCTTAGAACGGCTAACTATCAGGCAGCGATGGGTGCCTACCAGCGACACCTGTGGGCGAAAATCCTGCCCACTCTGGAATCTGTGCCTGAATCTATCAAAACGAGCCTCATGCATGCCTATACCGAAGCTACATCCCTAGCGAAACAACAGAAAATAGTGGCTTGACATGCTGCTGAGGCTGCTTCTAAATCCTTGGCATCGTCTATAGCCAGCTGTAGACACGCTTGGCTTAGGTCTACATCCCTTAATGACGATGCCAAACATCGGATAGAAGAACTCCCTTTTGATGGCATTGGACTTTTTCATCAAAAGACGGATGATACCATGGAAAGTCTCCACAAAATGCGTAAGACTGCCAAAACTTACATGAACCAATCCTCCTTTCGTCCCTACAAACCAAATTACAGATCCTCCTCATATTATCCACAACCCTTCCAACCATTTCGGAAGTACCAGTCCTACCGGCTCCTTGGTCAACAACAATCTGACAGACCATTCTCGACACCGGGGCCGTCGACCCCGAACCCCCGTGTTCACAACCAGCAGCAACAACGTCAACCTCAGACAAAGCCGCAAGGGAAGGGTAAGGGCTATCGACAATATTGATGCCCCTACCCATTTTCCAAGGACCGCGGATACCTTTAATTTCCCGCGATTACGACCATTTCTCCCATTCTGGGAACATATTACAAGCGACAAGTGGGTCCTTAATATTGTTTCATCAGGTTACCGTATCGAGTTTCAATCTCTCCCTCCCTTGGGCAATCTCAAATTTACTCTTTATTCTGACACCCTTCAGGAAGAAGTTTACTCTCTGTTAAACAAGAGAGCAATTACATTGGTTCCAATTGGTGATTCCCCTTATGGGTTCTATTCCAAATACTTCACGGTGCCGAAAAAGGACGGCGGTCTCCGCCCCATTCTCGATCTCAGAGACCTCAATACCTATATTCGACCTCGAAAATTTCGAATGCTCACACTTGACACCGTTATTCCCCTTCTTTCACAGGGAGACTGGTTTGCCCTCATCGACCTCAAGGACGCATATTTTCATATATCCATCCACCCGTCTCACCACAAGTACCTCCGCTTTCACTTCAACGGTTCGGTTTACCAATTCTGCTCCCTCCCGTTTGGGCTCTCTACAGCCCCAAGGACATTTACAAAGTGCATGGCTCCAGTTGCGGCTTTCCTTCGTCTTCAAGGTATTCATATTTACCCTTACATCGACGACTGGCTCATCGTAGCACACTCCCGCGTCAACGCCATAAAAGCCGTCCACACTACTCTGCATACTCTCCAAAACCTCGGTCTCCAAGTCAACCATTCCAAGTCGCATCTGGAACCGTCCCAAACTGCTACCTTCATCGGAGCCCTACTCGATTCCAGACACGCCAGGGCATTCATCCCACAGGAAAGAATCACGAAACTAAAAAATGCCATACATTCATTTCGACCTCAAGCCTTCATCACGGCTCGACACGCCCAGCATCTCCTGGGGCTCATGTCTTCGACGACCTCAGTCATCCAACATGCAAGACTCAAACTCAGACCCCTTCAAGCGTGGTTCCTGGCACAATTCGATCATCAAACAGACAGCCAGTCAAAACGATTGAGAGTAACACCAGAACTCTCTCGTCAACTCACCTGGTGGCTCTCACCAACCAATCTTCTTGTCGGTCATCCATTCCGGCCTCTTCAACCCACTGTGCAGATCACGACAGACGCCAGCCCGTGGGGATGGGGTGCTCATTGCCTGCAATACGAAATTCACGGACTCTGGACGAGATCGTAATCGACGCTGCACATAAATCACTTAGAACTCATGGCGATCATAAAAGCCTTCCACGCCTTCCTTCCAATCATTCGAGACCGTGTGGTCCAATTGGCAACAGACAACACCACTGCCCTATTCTATGTCAACAAGCAAGGGGGCACCCACTCCTCCTCCCTCCTCTGCCTTTCACTCAACCTCTGGGAATGGTGCTACGAGCACCGTGTCTTTCCGATAGCAGTGCACATTTCCACGGAGGAAAACTACCTAGCCGACCATCTGAGTCGCCTCACATCGAGATCACACGAGTGGTCCCTTCAAACCTCCGTCTTCCATCTCCTCTGCCACAGATGTCTTTGCTTCGAAATCGAACGCAAAATGTGCGACTTATTGCGCTCGAGCTGGGGCCGATGCCAACTCCATCGGGGATGCTTTCATGGTCAACTGGTCGAACACACTACTTTACCTCTTTCCCCCGATTCCACTCATACAATGAACCGTAATCAGGATCCACCAGTTCCATGCGGACGCTATATTGATAGCCCCCTGGTGGCCGAGGCAGCCGTGGTTCCCTTACCTCCGATCGATCTCGGCAGAAACGTTCCGGCTACCTCTGATTCCGGACCTTCTCACTTTGAACGACGGGATGGTCTATCACCCGGACCTCTCGTCCCTTCACTTAACGGCCTGGAGGATAACCCCGACCTTCAAGAGATTATAGATAAGGCTCGAAAACCCTCTACTAGACTCCTCTATGAAAATAAATGGAGATCCTTCCTTAAATACACGAAGGACAATAACTTACCTGCCGTACCTGTTTCAGTCAAAACTCTTCTTACTTACCTGCTCCATCTTTTCAATTTTGGATTGTCGATCTCCACTCTCAAAGTTTATATTGCAGCGATTGTTGCACACCAACCTGATGACTCTTCTTCTGCAAGACTCTTTTCTCATCCTGCGGTAAAGAAGTTTCTCAAGGGGCTCAATAACACCCGCCCCCCACCCCAACGTATTACCCCTCAATGGTCATTGCAAATCGTTCTGAATGCTCTCATGCGTCCTCCTTTTGAACCTATGGCCACATCCGACCTCAAGTTACTTACCTTGAAAACAGCCTTTTTGGTTGCTATCACTTCGGCCAAGAGAGCCAGTGAACTCGCTGCCCTCTGGTCGGACCCTCCGTTCATTCAGTTCCATCCTGAAAAGGTGACTCTTTATTTTGATGTGTCCTTCCTTCCGAAGGTGGTCACAGAGTTCCATAGGAATCAGCCTATCATTCTGCCTTCCTTTTTCAA
This sequence comes from Intellagama lesueurii, assembly GCA_037013535.1. Taxonomy (NCBI): domain Eukaryota; kingdom Metazoa; phylum Chordata; class Lepidosauria; order Squamata; family Agamidae; genus Intellagama; species Intellagama lesueurii. Next base: position 107,951,069 of record JBAJHW010000003.1, read on the forward strand.
GTCGCCATCATCTCCTTTGGAACACATGCTCCACACAGTGGACGTTCGGCGCTCTTTGGCGTTCTATTTGGACAGAACTAAGGGCTTCAGGACCACTAATCGGTTATTTGTTTGTTTCTATGGGCCCAATAAGGGAAGCCCAGCATCTTCTCAATCTATTTCCAGATGGATTGTGCAAGCTATATCCCTTGCTTACCAACTATCAGGGAAGTCACTGCCTGATCAGCTAAAGGGACATTCCACCAGAGCACTCTCCACATCACTGGCCTACCAACGTGGCACAGACATCCCAGATATCTGCCGTGCTGCAACTTGGTCCACTCCGTCGACCTTTGTCAAGCACTACCGGCTAGATGTCAGAGCACGCACTGATGCTGGTTTTGGCAGAGCTGTCTTAGCTTCATTCCTACCGTGACATCCCACCTGCCGGTAAGTGAAGCTTGCTAGTCACCCATATGTGTGCATTCACAGAGGCCACGATGAAGAAAGAAAGGTTACTTACCTGTAACCATAGTTCTTCGAGTGGTCCTCTGTGAATTCACACTACCCGCCCATCCTCCCCTCTGTCCGTCACGGTGCCTTATTACTTATATAACTTTTGCCCGGCGGACATATTTTAGGAACTGAGGGGAAGGGTGAGTGGGAGGAGCATTGCCTCATGGGAGATCATGCCATAAAATTGTTACTTTTAGCTCTAGAATCTTCCGAGATCGTCAGCGCAAGCGCGGACAATACCCATATGTGTGAATTCACAGAGGACCACTCGAAGAACTATGGTTACAGGTAAGTAACCTTTCTTTTCCTCTTCATCAGGACTCATTTCAAGTCATTGGTGCTTTCTGCCAGTAATATGGTGTTATCCACATACCTTGAATTATTGATGTTCCTTCTGCTAATTTCCTCTTTCTTCATCTCAATCTAACGTAGGTCTCCATATGATAAATTCTGTATACACACTGAAGAGACAGATTGATAAAAAATTCCCTTGTCTGACACCTTTGCCTATGTGAAACCGTTCTATTTCTCCATATTTTGTCCTAACAGTAGCTTCTTGTCCTTGGTATAGGTTATGCATCAGGACACTCAACTGCTGAGACGGACTTTTTTTTTTTAGAGTGGTCCATAATTTTTCATGATCTACACAGTCAAAAGCTTTGCTGTAGTCTGTAAAACACAGACTGATCTGACTTTGCATTGATGTTGGTATAACTAATTAACAGAATTCTGGCTTTTATCTTCCAATAATTATATGCATATCAACTTGGAATACAGATGAACTTTTTTTTAGCCAAAAATACTTTGTGGCATTTGTTATACATGGTATAACATAGTTTGCATATTTTAACTGTATTTGATGTCTAAAAGTGGAAGCAGTGAGTCGTCTAGTAAGTGAGGACCATTTGGCACATAAATAGATGTTGTCTGAAAGTTGTGTGTGTGTGTTGTCTACCCTACTGAGTACAAAAAAGACAATCAAGATTTAACTACCAGTGATGTATACCACAGATTAATTAACAGCACACTCCATTTATTTTATGTGAGATTACTGTGCTGGTAAATAAACATAGGTACTTCTAACTCTTCTTGATATACAAAATGGAGAAGTACATAGGTAAAATTTGTTATACTGCATGTATTTCACTACTCTTTGTTATATATATAAAACTTTTAAAGAAATAGGTAATTTAAAGATCCTATTTTGGCTCTGCTGGTTTGTTTATAAAAAGGGGGCTAAAATCCATGGATATTATATGCTAAACATTTTCAGGTTGATGATTGCTTCCTCTTTTTGTTCTTGTTTTCCCACAGAGAAAAACAAAGTCCCCAGAAATAATGTGGTAAGTGCTTATGTTGTAGAATTCAACATCACTGTTCTTGGAGGGTGCCTGTCTTCTGACAGGAAACGATATGTGCTCTAAAGTCTCTTCCTGTTGCTTTCCAGCAAAAATCTAGGTGTTGAATTTCATCTATGAAGTCTAAAAAAACCTTTTTATATATGTGATTTACTTACTTATTTTATTTTACTTAACTTACTTATTTGCGTACAACAAAAATATCCCTTTAATCACAATCTAGAATGGATCTAAGAAGGTTTAAGCCATCTAAACTTTAAGAAAAGATTTTACTGAACTACTAGGTTAGCCTGCAGCCTTAATAACTTGCAGAGCTTTGAAAAATTATTATTGGGCAACTTCTCCCAGAATCCTCTATCCCAGTGTGCCCCCCCCCACCCGTCTGGGGAGGATTTGGGGAGTTTTATTTCAAAAATAGCTTTCCAAAGTTCTGTCCAACTGAGGGGATAAATTGTTGTTGTTTGTTGTTTAGTCGTTAAGTCGTGTCCGACTCTTCGTGACCCCATGGACCAGAGCACGCCAGGCCCTCCTGTCTTCCACTGCCTCCCGGAGTTGGGTCAAATTCATGTTGGTAGCTTCAATGACACTGTCCAACCATCTCGTCCTCTGTCATCCCCTTGTCCTCTTGCCTTCACACTTTCCCAACATCAGGGTCTTTTCCAGGGAGTCTTCTCTTCTCATGAGATGGCCAAAGTATTGAAGCCTCAGCTTCAAGATCTGTCCTTCCAGTGAGCACTCAGGGTTGATTTCCTTCAAAATTGATAGGTTTGATCTCTTTGCAGTCCAGGGGACTCTCAAGAGTTTCCTCCAGCACCACAATTCAAAAGCATCAATTCTTCGGCGGTCAGTCTTCTTTATGATCCAGCTCTCACTTCCATACATCGCTACTGGAAAAACCATAGCTTTGACTATGCGGACCTTTGTCGGCAAGGTGATGTCTCTGCTTTTTAAGATGCTGTCTAGGTTTGTCATTGCTTGCCTCCCAAGAAGCATAAAGAAGAGGGGATAAATAGTTAATAATTAATTTTTATCCACTCTATTCTGTGGGTCGGACATCACCACATAGGATCATTGGGTAGCCATTGGGACCACACCATTAATGCCTTCCCTTTGCTTCCCTTGGTAAAAAGATATGGGTCTGGGGCCTGCAATATGGGTGGCCACTAACACTTAGCCAAAGTTGAGAAAATGCATATGGAACTAAGGAAGGTGTAGATTTGCATAATTTTTGTATATATAAATTTAATTGTATAGATGCACCCTGAGACATAAATAGAAATACAAGACATTTCACCATGTTGGAGAAAACTGTGCTGGGGCAATCTGTGTGTCTGCTCAGTCTGTCCTCTGTGTGCTATTGATGGGCGGTTTAAAGATTCCTGCTTTTGCTTCCTGTGCTTTAAAAAAAAAACTTTAAACCAGGCTTGGACAAGGAACAGCCTTTCAAATAGAGCACACATTCAGCTGAGAGCCTTCCTCTGATAGCACTTTAAACAGAAGACTGAAAAGAGCAATGCATGGCCTTACCACCTGTGATTCTGGTTTTCTGCAATGATTCAGAATGACAGCACTTTGGTGGCTCTCAGACTCAGCTATCAGGTACTATCAGGCAATCTGAACTCAACCTGCTATCTAGACAGAGGCTCATGTGAGAAACAAGGCATAGAGTTTGGGTGACTGAAATAAATCTCATTTTCTGCCTGTTGCTGGAACAAATAGGGTATTTGGACTCTAGTTTAAATAGACTCACAAGCAAATAAAAATATTTTTCCAAATATATGTTCTAGAAGCACTTACATAATTGTGGTGTGATATTTTCTGTTTCAGCTTTTTTTAAAAAAAAAGTCACATCTGGGTGCAATTTATTCTACACCTTCATAATTATTAATCTTCTTTTTTTCTACTCCATCAGCCTGGTTGCTTTGGTTACCCGCTCAGCATCTTCTTCATTGTCATCAATGAGTTCTGTGAAAGATTCTCCTACTATGGGATGCGAGGTGATTTTTTCCCCTTTAGTCTAGTTCCATATTTGTGTCTGCAGAATGCTCTCCCTCGTTACTCACCGTTATCATGTCATTATTTCCTCCCCTGTAGCTGTGCTTGTTCTCTACTTCAAGTTTTTTCTCAGCTGGGATGACAACCTTGCTACAGCCATTTACCACACATTTGTTGCCCTCTGCTATCTAACACCTATCCTTGGAGCACTGATAGCTGACTCCTGGCTAGGGAAGTTCATGTGAGTACAACCGCACAATCATTGTGTGGGAGATTCAACTGGACAGGATAAAGAGATTCATATTCATTATTTGAGCATGGCTGTGTTTTGTCTTGCAAATACTGGTTGATGATGGAGCTTATGTCCTTAGCCCCTTTGTGGAACTGTTGTCTTTAATTCGGAATCGAGTGCAGTGGCTTCGAAAAAGTCCTAAGTAAGTTCTGGTATAGCCGAAGACTAGGGGGAAAAAAAAGTAGAACTCCTCTTCCACAGAGCCTGCCAATGTCTTGTGCTTTTTACAGCTTCATGCTAGTCAGTAATTCATCACACATCTTTCCCTAATAGAGATGTTGTGATGAGATACATTTGCTCTGTTCTATGTTCCCCCTCCCCCCCAAAAAATGGGCCTCGTGGGGCAGTGGTTAAACTGCAGTCAAAACTCTGCTCAGTCCAAGCTAGCCACCTCGAGGCTCACTCACCCTTCCATCTGAGGTTAAATTGAGTACCCAGTTTGCAGGGGCGGGGCGGCGGCAATGTGTAGCCTGCATAATTTAATTGTAAACTGCACAGAGAGTGCTTTAAGCACTATGTGGCAGTATATAAACAGCACACTTCACCCCCCCCCCCCCAATTCTATATAAGATAGGCTTTTGTTTGGCTTTTGTAAAAACAGGGATATTTTCAGGTGAAAAAAAAAGTGGCAACCACACATTTGTTTTCAACGCAATTAAGAAATGTGTGACATTTGAAGGCTTATGATATTGTTTACACAGCATGATGTAGATGCTATGTTAAACATATTGTTTGAAAGATTTTGCAGATTCCACATTTCAACTTGTAGCACAAGCCATAATGGCATGGAATGTTGGGGAGGGTGTTTAACCGAGAGTTAATCTTGCAAATGAAGTATAGTATTTAATATTTTAAAAACAGTGCATTTAATAAACAATACTGAAACACAGATGGGCAAATTGTATCAAAGACAGCACACGTGTAATAATTTGTTAAATACTGTAATAGAGTATCAAGAATGTTTGCCACAAAAATTAACAGATGCGTAGTTCTCATATTGCCATTGCCTGGTTCTTCAGTTCTATTCTGTCTGTGTGGGAGTGACCTTAAATTTACTGGACTGGGAATTCCTGTTTTATGGGAGAGTGTAGATCCCACACATTATATCTGTGGCATGTACAAATTGTATCGGGATAGTTACATAAGATATAATAATACATGCAAACATTGATGCTCTCATTACTGTAGAACTGAGGAACATGATAAACAATAACCAACAGATTTTGTTGTTGTTGTTTTTTTCAATGTGAACAGTCATTTTGATCAGGAATGGCTGCATGCAGACCAATATTAGAGCATGTGTTTTGCCTGAAGGTAGATTTAGTTCCTGGTGTCTTCAGCCAGGACCTGAAAACCTCGTGCTTCTATCCAAAACCAATCTAGAGCTACTTCAAGTCCATGTACACATGCGGGAGCCAATCTGTGTAAGCTTGGGGGCCAGTTTTCTTCCTCCAGGCCTCCTTAAAGTCTGCACCTGCTATGAGGGATAAAAAATGAAGTAGCTGGAACTTTACTTGTTTGTTTGTTTGTTTGTTTTGACAGCTGGGGGAAAGCAAGATGGGGGGGCATATAAGATTTTGTTTTAAATATGAATCACCACCACAGGAGGCTTCCAAAAGCAGAAATTTCCTTTTCCTTTTCCTCTCATCTCCTTTCCTCTTTCTCTTTTCTCTCTCTCCTCTCCTCTCTCCTTTCCCCCCTTTCCTTTCCTTTCTCCTTTCCTTTCCTCTTTCTCCTCTTTCCTCTCTCCTCTTCCCCTTTCCTTTCCCTTTCCCTTTCTTGGCAGAAGAAGACATTGAGGTACTGTCTAAGAGGAACCCAGGGCAGCAAAAATGCTGTGGGGGCTGTATAATGCTCCTGGTTTATTAATTGGTTTATTAACCAGATGCACAGGTACAGGATAGGTGGTACCTGGCTCAACAGTAGTACCTGTGAGAGGGATTTAGGTGTCCTGGTGGACCACCACCTAAGGATGAGTCAGCAGTGTGCTGCAGCTGCCAAGAAAGCCAACACAGTCCTAGGCTGCATCAACAGGGGATAGCATCAAGATCATGGGAAGTGATAGTACCACTCTATACCACGCTGGTGAGGCCACACTTGGAGTGCTGTGTCCAGTTCTGGTCACCACAATACAAAAAAGACGCTGAGGCCCTGGAAGGGGTGCAGAGAAGAGCAACAAAGATGATAAGGCTAAATCCTATGAAGAATGACTAAAAAAACTAGGTATGTTTAGCTTAATGAAGAGAAGACTGAGGGGAGACATAATAGCAATCTTCCAATATCTGAAGGGTTGCCACAGGGAAGAGGGCATCAATTTATTCTCCATTGCACCTGAGGGTAGGACAAAAACCAATGGGTGGAAACTCATCAGAGGGAGATCCAACCTGGAAATAAGGAGGAATTTCCTGACAGTGAGAACCATTAAGCAGTGGAACAGCTTGCCTCCTGATGTTGTGGATGCCCCATCGCTGGAGGTTTTCAAGAAAAGATTGGACAGCCATCTGTCCGGGATGGTATGACGTCTCCTGCCTTGGGCAGGGGGTTGGACTAGAAGACCTCCAAGGTCCCTTCCAATCCTACAAGGATTCTATGATTGATTGATTGAGCTGTTCATCTTTTACTCTGATTTCCTATCTGACATATTCAGACATAGAAACTGAACAAAATAGGATGTTGAGGATGAGAAAAGTAAAGTTATTATTTGCATATGTTCAGTAATATCACGTTCACATTTTTGTTGTCATGGTACACTTGTTCAAACACACAATTCATATTCAAGAAAGAGGGACTGTGCTATTAAAAATGCATCTTCCGTGTGCTTTTTTCCGTAACAGGACCATTGTTTCCTTGTCTATTGTGTACACAGTCGGTCAAGCAGTTTTGTCAATAGGTTCCATAAATGACCTGATGGATGGAAACAGGGATGGTGTACCAGATGACGTTAAGATTCCCATGTAAGTTGCAGCACATAATTTCTGGTTTCCACATGAATGCAAATTGGGACAAATTAGAGATTCCATGTATCACAAATCCTCTGTTTATGACTGTTTGAATTGTCATAGCCTTGGTTCCTCTCTTTACTATTTCCTGTTACTCCTGTTACACAGCTTTATCTTGGTATATCAATAAAACTCAAAATCTGCTTTGATGGAGTAAGTGCTCCAGTTATCATATTTTGATCACGGCTGGATTCCCCTTCCTTTCCAGTGTGGAACCTTTGCAATCTTCCCTATCCTTTTAAACAGCAAACAACCTATTTTGTAACATATGCCTACAAACATTAAGGTATTTTGCATTTTCTCTGATGTAATAATGGATATGCCCAGAAGGAAGGAAAGATGTGTGATTCACATAGCCAACAAAAATACATTTTTTTTGCCTGAACGAAGAGTTTAGTCCATATTATCCTATAGAACTTTACATATTCATATATATTTATATTTATACCTACTACTTACTAGGGATCTCCATTTTTGCTAGCAGGCTGAACGGAAGATAGAGAAAGTTGACTGAAACTATTACTCCTTCTGATACAGCCAGTCCAAAGTGTTGTGTGGCTATCCTGCCAGTTAGGTAGTCCCCACAGCAACCAATGAATAACACTGGGTTGTTGCTTGGGCAGAATGTGGGGTAAGGTAGGTCTGATGGACCTCAGTAGAAAAGCCTTCTGTCTGGTCCCCTACTCAGGCTTAACTACAGTCCCTATGTGCTGCCTTGTATATTCTACATATTGACATTTATTTATAAAACAGAATATTGTGATGCTTTTAGCTTTGTTCTTGCCACTACACAAGTCAGGATTTTCTAGGCAGAAAGTATTCAGAAGTGGTTTACCATGCTCATCTTCTGGAGTTGCTCTGGGACTGTGCAGTTTGCCCAAGGCTACACAGGCTGGCTCTTTTTCCAGGAAGCACAATCAAACTCCCAACTTCTGGACCCACAGCCAGATACATAACTCATTGAGCTATCCAGCCAGCACACAAAATCCTCCCTCATCGGGCTGACCAAGAAGTAAATCTATTGGATATAGTAAAGATGTTCTGAGTCAGTTAACATTTGTTTAATGCTGTTTTAAAATTTTGTCCACCAGTGATTGCCTATTCCCACATTCAGAGTGATCTATTTTTGGGGTGAACACATATACCATATATTGGGATCCCAAGGGATAGGTGGAGATCCCAGTATATGCCGTCATTTGCTCACAAAGACATTGGCTGGTTCATCCTGATGCTAGGAGGTTAATGTGGCTGAATTAGCTTTGTGTGTCCCGCACCCCAACTCATATGTTACTTTTAAATTATGTTTGCCATTGCAGTGCTTTCTCCATGACTGGCTTGCTCCTGATTGCTCTTGGAACAGGTGGGATCAAGCCCTGTGTAGCAGCCTTTGGTGGAGATCAGTTTGAGGATCAACAGGTATTAGTGTTGCTGGACTCTTCCCAACCCATTGTGTACTTAGAAAACATAGGGCACATTTCTTTACTTGAGTTTGTTTGTGAAAAGGGTTGCACTGGGATCCTGTGACATATAATTTATTTACAAAAGTGGAAATGCAGCACAGCACTGCCAATGATCCTTGTCAGAATCCCATCAATACAGATGCAGTTCTTCAGAAGACATTCCCTAAAGCTTGCAATCTTCTTTCCTCTATGTGTGTTCTCCCCTTAAGCACTTCAGCTTGTCCCTATGGCTGAAATCCACTTGTTTACATGTGGAAGACAAACAGCATAACATACTTTTAGCTGGAAATTAACAAATCGCCACTGGTATTCTTGAGCATGAACTAAGCCAGCAGGCATGTGCACCACTAAGAATCTCAGTGGCAACTCATTCCTTGCCAGCTAAAAGTCAGTGAATGTCACATGGTTTGCTTTCTCTGTGTGTGATTAAGCAACAGGATTTCAGCCTATAAATACGTCCATTCTTTCCACTCTCATATGTACGTTGTCCTATCTGGAAGAAACGAGTGCAGTGGCAATAAACACCTCATCTTCTCTAACTATCTCCTAGAAAATCACTATTGATAAGTAAAAGCTATAGTTCCAAGGGCCCAAACTTACAATTAAAAGCAACTACAGGTATTTGCCATTTCCAAAAAGTAGCAACAATAATTACTTTCAATTATTTTTAAGAAAAAACATCTGAACATTTTAAGCCATTGGTCTGTGACATAGAACACACAGTCCTACTGTCCACCTTGTTGTTGCCTCAACACCCACAACAGAGTACATATAAGGCAATAACAGGAACAGCACTTGAACTGTGTGATATTTCTCCTCAACCACACAGGGAGGTGATATGCCAGTAACTGTAAAAGTTAATTAAAAAGTTACAGTTATACTGCAAAAGGAGTATAGTTATCCTTCTAAAAGGTACACTTATAATGTAACCTAGTTATGCCCTAGTAATTGCAAAAATGAAATAATTGTAAATAACATGTTGCTTACTGTATAAATAATTACTTTGAATATTTAATCTTTTGGGCCTTTACCTATGACATCTCTAACAAAGAAACACCTGACAACTTTGCTACTGATGGTTATAGAATATGTGTTGTCAATTGGGCCCCATTACACACATCATGTCCACCTTAAACCCACCACTAAAATAGCTTTTCTTATTCATTACAGTGGTCTTCCATAAGTATGCTTATTTATAGCAGTCCTGCAGTCATGAATTTTATCATACATAATTTTAATATACAACCAAATCCATAGCCTTTGTTCTTTCATAATTATTAAATGGATGATGAATTAGATATGAATCCTTTAGAAAATAAGCACATAAAGTATAGTTTATAATAATTTTCTTCTTTGCATTCCAGGAAAAACAAAGAAGCAGATTCTTCTCTATATTTTATTTGGCCATTAATGCTGGAAGCCTTATCTCTACTATAATCACTCCAATTCTTAGAGGTAAAAATTCCCCTAATACATATAACTTCATTTTAAGGGAACTAACATCTTATTTAATACTTTGCCCCAATCAAGAATCTATCACCCAGCAGTATTTTCTTAATCTAGTAAGGCAAAGGCTTTGGTAAAGATTTACACAAATATTTACACTATTTAGGAAAGAGGTGGCTGGATTGTCCCTGAACTTATGACAGGATGATGTCCTGGGAGCAACCATGTCCCAGTCAGTACTTTCTGCTCATGCAGACAGGCATTGTTTGGAGAAGGCTCTGTTTAACTAATTTGAGCACGCCAATGTAGAAATTGTTTGGCTAAAAAGCAGTGATTGATCAGTAACAATAGTAATAGAACAGACCTTTTTTCCTTGCTGAAAATCGTTGTCCTCTGCCATTCAAATCTGAAATAGGATCTCTAAGATTGATTAATGATTCATTACTTTGAATTTAATCTCCATATAAGCAAAACATCACCTAAGACTGAGAGACAAAATACAATCTGCAGCTAGACTCCAAAAAAAAGTGTTCTTATGATGTCTACCATTCTTTTTCTTTTTTTTTCAATTTAGAGGTAGAATGTGGAATTCACACCAGACAAAAATGTTACCCTCTGGCATTTGGTATCCCTGCTATATTAATGGCTCTTGCATTGTGTAAGTATCTCGCACTTTCATTTTCACTTGCTTTAATTCTCATTTGCAGTATTTTTGGTTAGGAAAATTGCAGTGGTATGGTTGTCAACTGTAGTTCCTCACCACAGTCCTCGGTGCTGTGAGAAGCCATGCCCCAAAAGAGAACCCCCAAGGCACCTTACCCACTCTCTTTGTGAAGGAGCAGTATGCAGCATAATACTGATTTTGTTAGGATTGGCATGACTGCAATCCTGTCCACAGTTACCTGGGATTAAACTCTGTTGAACTCAGCGGTGCTAGATTACACTGATGGAGCAGACTGGGCATTAGCAAGAAATCTTCAGCCAGCTGAAATGCAAATTCAGCTTTTAAGCAGAACAACAGATAATCTTGCCAAGTCTTGCCAAGTCATTTACATCACTAGAGTGAAATGGAAATCTCGTCAATGAAAAGAAAAGAAGTCTACAGCTGCTACTTGATTACTCCCCTCTTTCTCAGTCCTTCTCTATGTCAGTGTTTCCTAACTTTGGGTAACCCAGGTGTTCTTGGACTGCAATTCCCAGAAGCCTTGACCAACAGCTGTGCTGGCTGGGGGTTCTGGGAGTTGCAGTCCAAGAATACCTGGGTTACCCAAGGTTGGGAACCACCGCTCTAAGATAATCTGCCCCAAGAAATACTGCAACTTGAAAGCCTCAGTATGAACTCATGGCTGGGGAGGAGGGATTCTGGGATCTGCAGGCCCTAAAGTAGCTTCTCCAAGCTCTTGGTATAAAGAGAAATTCTGTGCAGAGCTAAGTAAGCTGTAAATTTTCTCCATGGAGAGATTGCATACTAGGTTCTTGATGTGGTTACACATCTTGCTTCCCATTTTTCACTTGCATGATATTTGCATGCTCCTTCAGAGACAATAGCAGATTGTGGTGTTCTTTATTTCTCTCTGCAGTGGTGTTTGTGGCTGGAAGTACAATGTACAAGAAAGTAAAGCCTCAAGGTAACATAATGGTCCGAGTCGCTCAGTGCATCACGGTAAGCAATATACAATACAGGGCTACTAGCATTTTCATGGGTAGCAGTGTTTACCTGAGCTTGAGCCTAAGGAGAAGCAAAATGGTTCATTTTTGGACTGAACCCAATTAATGTGCTTGTAGGCTTGCCTCACCAAGTATGCAATGTATACGTACTGTTTATCATGCAACATGCTGCTTCCCGAACTTCTCTGTTAGAAATGTATCCTAAATCTCTACAAGGTTGTTGTTCTAAGCTAACAGAATATTCTTTATGACATGGAAATATGATTTCAGTTTGCAGTGTTGTTCTAGATTTTCCCTCAATTCTAAGTGTCTGTCTGGTGCTGTTAGGTACATCTAGATGTCCTAAAACATCATGGGGGGGGGGAATTGAAAACTGTACAAAGAGTCTGAGGGCATGTTAAAGACTAATGAGTTTTATTTGGCATAAGCTTTCACTGACTGCAGCAGCCCACTTCACCAGATGCATGTCCACATCCAAGTGCAGGTCACAAAAATTTATGCTGGATAAAATGTGTTAGTCTTTAAGGTGGCATGAAGTTCTTTGTTGTTTTTCTTACAACAGATTAACAGGGCTATTTCCCAAGAAACTGTCAATAGCATCTATTTCTAGACATATAAGAGGAAAAAAAAGATGTGGAGACAATATTGATTCAATCATGCTAAGTAAAAACTCACACTCACTCTCTCTGTTGCATTTCAGTTAGTTAAATTGGGAAACTTTTTGCAGTTATTTATGAATATAACTGGAGAAAAACAGTTATATTAACAATTTGCAATTGTGTTCTTGCAGTTTGCTGTTGGAAACAGATTCAGACATCGTAGTAAACAATATCCAAAGAGGGAACATTGGTTGGACTGGGCTCGTGAAAAATATGATGTAAGTTGCTGTGCTATTTGTACTTATAACAAAAAGAAAACAAAATCAAAAATATTGTCATACTTTTAAGCCTAACAGATTTTTTTTTTCAGTGTGAGGTTTCATAAATTACAGTCCACTTCATCAGACATATTAAGTACAATACGGAGTCCACAGTACACATAGCTGTAGATGTAAGAGGAGATGTAAGAGTTGTAGATGTAAGAGGCGGTACATCATGGCCTCTCCCATTTTGAAGAAACACTTGTCCAGCAGGCCGAGGCAAAGAGGCAGTCCCAAAGCCAGCAAAATCAGGGAGCTGGACAGGGGACAGATTGTATTGGTCTTCAGTGTGAAAGGGATTGTCACTCTCGAATTGGCCTTCTCAGCCACACTAGACGCTGTTCCTAGTCCTCTATTCAGAGCACATTACCATAGTCTCTCGAGACTGAAGGATGCCTAATCTAAAAAAAAGTAAAGTAAAATGGGATGCAGACACAGGCAATGAACTTTCTAAGTAGCAATAGCTTTATTTATTATTATTATTTTTTGCACAGGTAATGAACTTCCAAAGTGATTACATAAACAAACTGATAAAAGATAGAAAAATTAGCTAACATAAATAATTACATGATTTTTAGATGGCTGTCTTCAAACTGTTTCAGAAATGACATAAAGGAGTTGGATGTGCTAAAGGCAGAGTTTAATGAAAGAAAATATTTTTTGAATGTGGAGAAAATCAGCTTATTAATATATAATAATAATATGTTATATTTTCAGGTTTTTCTAAGTAGAGAGTACTTAGAAGTGGTTTACCATTCCCTTCTTCTAAAGAGTGCAGCTTGCCCAAGGCCACACAGGCTGGCTCTACTTTCCTGAGCACAGTGGGGAATTGAACTCTCAACTCTGGTACCAAATCCACTGAACTATCCAGCCAGCTTCATTAAACTATACAGCAGTGCATGCTAAATAGCCCTGATCACTATTTAAGGCATGAAACAGGGAAGCTCTGTCATCCCAGGTGGCCTTGTTGCTGCACCTCACAGAGGACTTGTCAGAGACTCTGGATATCAGGCTGCCTGAGGATGCAGACAGCAGGGGGAAAGGGGGCAGGAACCAAAGGGGGGGGGCAGCTGCTCCAGGGAGAGAGCACAGGCAGTGTGGGCTGGCAGGGAGGGGGATAAAGGAAGAGGAGGAGAAAGAGGAGGGAAGAGCAGCCACCTACCTTTTGCGTGCTGGGGAAAGACCTGCCCTTGCTGTTTCAGGATCCCTCGACTGGGGAGAGGGTCATGTTCCCCCCACAGGGGGTGGTTACAGTGGTGGCAGACTCATCTTCTCTCCTCCTGAGTCCTTGAGATGGTGTTCAGACACCACCAGGCAGGGAAGCTGACCACAACCCATAGGAGGCGCTGGAGGTGAAACCAGCAGCACCAACACCTCACCCACCTGACCAGGCAGCTCTAGGAGCCGTTGCACCCATGATCTCTTGAAATAGCCAGGAGGTATTGGACCTCATGATGTTGTACAAATCACACCTTTAAAAGACATGCATGTGTCACTCTGCTTTGGAATGTACAAAAAAGAGTCAGATAGCTGGTGCTAGTGACCAAAACTCAGCCCAGCTCTGGATTTGAAACAGTTGTGAACCAAGTGCTCACCTGGAAGGCATGCCTGGCAGCGGCTACTGACTGGAACTGAGCCCCAGCAGAGTTGAATAGACTGGGAAGGTGGACGCCTAGTGACTGGAACTGAGCTTCCACAGGGACAAAATGACTGGGGAATTTGGAGTTTACGGGGGCGTATTGTTGCACCTGCATCTTCTTCAAAGTTCACTATCCTAAATTGTCTATATCCTATTTTACTTGGCCCTTGCCCCTCACAACCATGTATGCTGTGTATATTAACCTGAGGCCTACACATTGTACTCCACGTGTCTGAGGAAAGGGAATGTAATGCACAAAAGCTCACACTGAAATACATCTGTTCATCTTAAAGGTGACTGACAATATTTATGTTTTTATTTTGTTTTGTTTTGTCTTGTCTTTTTTTGTACATTCCAAAGCAGAGTGACACATGCATGTCTTTTAAAGGTGTGATTTGTACAACAGTTTAAAATCCGATCTCCTTTATGCCATGTATCTCTTTGCTCTTTGCATGGACCTATTCTTGTTTTGTGACATGTTTTCTGTCAAAGCTGCCAAAAGCAGCATCCAGAGTGTATTGTTAAGGCACAACAGTTTATTTAAAATAAGATTCTGTATGTATTTTTTAAAATTCCATTTATATTTCATCTTTCTCCCAGCATAAGAGCCAAGACAGCTTACAACATTAACTGAAAGAGATATCATTTTAAAAAACCCATCAGTTACGATATTAAAAAAAACAACAAGAAAAAAACACACTTATATAGTTGTAGCAGTAAACACAAGCACTGGACTAAGCACTGATTGTTTTGGGAGTCATCACCTCTTTTTATGTATCAGTGGTAGATCATATTAACTAGGTATAGGCAGCTGGAAAAAAAAAAACTAGCCCTCAAAGGGTGTTTGAATCCACACACTTTAGAGATTCAACAAGTGTTGCAGGTTCAAATTACTTATCGAAAAGCCCCATACGTGAACATCATTTAGAACCTTACACACCTCTCAGTCATGTCCTGCCAAATATTGGATTGTATATTTACACATGTCCATGAGGAGTAAGGGATGTTGTCACAGCAAGTCGGGGCTAATTGACAAGATATGTTCCCCATGTTCTTTTCCCCGTTTTTGTGATGTGCTACCTAATATCTTGTATCATTACATTTGGTTTAACCAGGTTAAGCCCCTGTATTCTGGTTTATATGATATGAATGTTATCTTCTCCTGGTATTTCTCTTTATTCCAAAAAATTCTGATTATAGCCAATAATCAAGTTTTAACAGAGGGTACTTTGAGGAGAGGGTGAGAAAGACAGGTCAGGCACCTCTGCCTCTCTCTTCTACAGAGCCATGGTTCACACGTCAGGGCACTGGAATGTCTTGATTAGCAGTGATAGTGATGTCATCTGCCATTTCTCCATACCCCTCAGCTCTCCATGTTCCTTCTCAGGTTAACTGTAGTCGTCACCTTAGCCAAAGGTGAGAGAATGAGAATGAATTGCTAATCCTAGCAACAGCATATTGTTGTGAAGTATCCTTGTTGCAATAAACAGTATTAAGGAGTGGTTTGGGCTATTATGACTCATTGGTTTTAGAAAAGACCTGCTCCTCATAAAGATGAAAACTTCAAGAAAGGGTTTGCTGATATGAATCAAAATATTTGCTGTGCATTTTTTTGGATTCTCCTTGGGATATGACTATGAGAACTGCTGGGTTGAGCACCTGCACTTCCGTATTCTCTGTTCCATCCCAGCCCACTTCTCTACAAATTATTGCTGAAGGATTCTTCTTCTACTATTGCTCCTCTTTCTTCCAACTTTTCTTACTTTTTGAGGGCCAGTGCATCCCCTTCAAAACTTCAAATCTGTTGTTCTTATCTCTTCTAATCTGTATATAGAGAAACCTGTCATATTACAGAGATTATATTTTAATTAATGTTTTTAAACAAAAAATCTTTTGTTGTAGAAACGACTTATTGTCCAGACTAAGATGGTGCTGAAGGTGTTGTTCCTATATATTCCTCTCCCTATGTTCTGGGCACTTTTTGATCAGCAGGTAACTTAAGTGAAGGATATTAAGAACAATTTCTTTATATGTTTATAATCTTAGGGTCATGCTTCCTCCCCTAAGGGTCAAGATATACCCTTAGGTTGTTGTTGTTGTTTAGTCATTAAGTCATGTCCGACTCTTCGTGACCCCAATACCCTTAGGTATGCACTTCTTATTTTTAAATATTAACGGTGGTTCTTTTGTGCTACTATTGGTAAAATAGTTTGTACCTGTAAATATATATTTTTAATCTATTAATATGACATGTATAAGGACACAGCTCATTCTTTAGTTATGATCATTTCTTCAAACAAAAATTTGCTGTTTATTTTCAGTAAACCCAGAGGCCTGCAAAATCTTAAAATTAGCTCTCTCTTTTTGCCATTGGCTATTTATTTTTCAGTTTGCTTTATTTACCACCCAGAATGATTTTCAAATAGTTGATCTGTGCAGTCTTAATGAAAATAGTTGATTTCATTTCTTCCCATCTTACCTTACAACAATAACCCAAAATATATCAGTAAAATGGGTATTTTTAATATTCTTCCCCAGAATTGTACATGGTTTTTGTAAGGGATTTGTTGTGTCACTCATTATTTTGTGACAGGCAGGTTGCCCTTATTATTATCATTGCTCTGTCATAATAATATATGGAGTATAATAATTGGCAGACATACTATCTGGTTCCAGCTACTGGCCAGTCCTGATATTGCTTATTTAAAATATAAAGTTAGAAAAGATTAAACAAAACAATGCTTCCTTGCACTTAAGACTGATATGACAATAGCATAGGACTTTAAAAATTCCTACCAAACAATGCTCCCAAATGTCCATAAAATGTCACTTTTTAAAGTAACTGGAAAAGGTTTGTTGTTATATTGCAAAGCAACTTTGTAGCTAGCTACTATGTTTCTTTTGAAAGGCAACTTAGTTACAGTTTGTTATCCCAGAAATAATGAGGGACTTGTAGCCAGCCAGTTCTACTCTGTTCTATTTAATTAGCCTTATAGTTAAGAAATGTCTAATTTTCTTTTTTGAAAGGGATCACGATGGACATTGCAAGCCACAACTATGGATGGAGACTTCGTAAGTCATTTCTTAAACTACTGCACCTTGATTGACTTATAGCAGTGTATTTAAGAAGTATTTATGGCCAAAGTGCTAAGCATCCCATTAAAACCCCATTTGATGTGCCCACATTTCCTGGTACAGCAAATAATAAGCGGGTGTGTGTGTGTTCCTATGCAATCATGTGCATGGGCACACAACTAGACTGAGACAGTGACATTTCAAGTTTTGACTTCTGTGCATTTTAGAAGTGAAATAAGCATCTCTCTCTTTTTCCCCTTCTGCAGGGCCCTGTTCAGATTCAGCCAGACCAGATGCAGGTACAGTAAGCATCTATGTTCACATTTCCCACTATTTCCAATAGATAATTGAATGCTGTTTTAACATTTTTAACTTTGTCATACTCTTCCTCTTCTCTACAGACTGTAAACCCAATTCTCATTGTTATAATGGTCCCAGTTGTAGATGCTATTATTTATCCTCTCATTCAGAAATGTCACATAAATTTCACGTAAGTGACTACAGAGTTTTCTAAAATCACTATCATTTTTTTACTTACAAGCTGCCTTCGCTTCTAGTGTGTATGGTTATTAAAACCAACTTTTTCTAGATATTGTTGTTGAATAATTATATAATGCCTGGGTTTATATTAAAATGATGCTGATTTGCAAATCAGAGTCTTAAATGGAGAATGAAAAGGATCAAGTTCTTCAATTCTTCAAACAAACAAAAAACAAACAAAAAAACCTCCAGTTTCTGAATGTGGGATATTGTGCTTCTGTACGCATGATTCAAAATGCTGAGAAATGGCCCAATATTGCTGCACAATATTGTGCCCATACTGCCAGAAGGAAAAAAGGATGCCAAGCTTTACATAGCAAAAAAAACCCAACCTGATTGTTGAGAACACCAACGGCAGCAGTCAAGATGGCCTATAGAATACCCTCTTGTGCTCATGACCATTCCCAAAGTGACACCAAGCAAGGGGAAATCTCAGGAGTTGACTTCTTTTTTCATTAGTTAACCACTTCTCACCCAAACATAAAACAAATGGCCGGGGCTGTGTTTCAACAAGTGTGAACAAGTTGTGCTTCAAATTCTCTGTTGTACTTATGTATAGTGGAAATTTTCACCAAACATTCTTTTAGGGGCAGATGGTAGAGGTATTTCAATGTTTATGGAATGCCAGGAAAAGAAGCTTTACGATTCAATATGATAGGATACAATACAATACAGTACAATACAGTGGCCCAATATTATGGTAAACATGACCCAGGTAACCTTCTGTGTTTGAGAAATCAGACTTCAAAGGAATTCCATTCTTGTGCCCTGAAACCAATCATACAACAAAGCAACTAATTTGCAAATGAGATGAGTTGAGAACTGGCCCTGCTTTCCACAGTGAAGGAATTCCTCTTTTAATCACAGACTATCTGTAAGATTTGTTTCTGTCCTGAGATAAAGCAAGGGACTTCAGCTGTCAGCCCAGTTAACTTTAGTATGTGGAAGCCATCTTGTCCTTCACTGCAGACAGCACAAGGAGGCAGGCCTCCTTAAGATACTGAGATGGTTTGCTTTATTATGCATAAATGGACATGGGACGAAGGTGGTGATTTACATAGACCTCACAGTGACAGTAATCAAAGTTGAAGCTATGAGATGAAGTGTCTTTCTAAGTGTCAGCTTGCTCCTTTTTTTTTTTCATACACCAGGCCTCTGAGGAAGATGACAGTTGGTATGCTGCTGGCAGCTTTGGCTTTTGTGGTTGCTGCTGTGATTCAAATTCAAATAGATGTAAGTAAAAATAATGCAACTGGAATGAAATATACAAAGTGAGATTTTAAAAAAATTACCCTAAACATCTTTATTCTTTATTTTTATCAACAAAATTATAAAGAGGTAGAGTGGATTATATTGATGGGGGGACCCTGCAAATGGATCACATAAAGCAGAAAGGAATTGGTCAGAGATGCAGAGAAAAACGCACTCCACCAAAGACCCAAATTTGAAGGCCCCCATATGTTTTTAGACTGTAATTCCAAGACGTCTTGACTATTGGCTGTGCTGGCTAGGGCTTCTGAGAGTAGCATTCCACGGACATATGGAGCCCCCTCTTTGGCAACTGCCATTCTAATTTGATCTTGAGCTAGATGATCTAAGTTGATATAAGGTAATTTCCTTTTGTTCCAAACTGGATAGCAGTAACAGACCATGAAATTCATATAAAAATGCATGGGAAATGACTGGTCCCTTCCCCCCATCGCTCAGATGTGACATCTGGCTGAATTTTGCACAGACACCCTTTGCTCTTGGCTTCCACCATCGTCTTCCTCTAACAGTTGTTCCCATGGAGCTCACTCGGGCTCTATGGCAGATAGTTCTGGGTAACGTAACAGTCACAAATGAGATGATAGTTTCAGAATAGTTTTAGCCAATGAGCCATTGGGTAAAAACAAACAAATGACGCAAATGGCAAACATAGAAAAGTAAAAGGCACTTTGTGGAAAAAGCAGGAAGGCTTATCATGGCAGTTGTGGATTTCTCTCATCAGAATGTCAAGGCAACTCCATTTTGATTTGCAGAAATTTCATAATTTCAAGATAATTTTTAGTCCACATTTGACCTTATGACATTATTTTCTTTTCTCCTCCATCACAGAAAACCCTCCCAGTCTTTCCTGCAGCAGGCCAAACCCAAATCAAAGTAATAAATCTGGGAAATCAGAATGCATCCATTCATTTTAATAGTGATGGGAAGACAGAAAATCTGAGTCCTTTGACCTCGGTAAGTGTTGAGTAAACCTTAAGATTTATTGGCCAAAATTCTGTTGCATTATGCTCTATCAGGAGAACGATGACACCATCAGGAGGGGGAGAATTTCAGTAATTAAAGAGTTCCTACATCTGTCTCACAGCTTGTCTGACTCAAGTGTAATCAGTCACATTGTGTGTAAGTTGTGGGAACCTGGGGATGGATGAAGAAACTCTTTAATTACTGAAAGTCTCCCCACCAGCTCCATATGATGATACTGACATGGGAAGATTTTCAGTAATTAAAGAGTTCCTCCTTCTGTTCCAGGGCTCCCACTACTCACATGCAATGACACTGATGACATGTTAGTTGGACATGCTGTGGGAATTATTGCAAATCTGCCCTTGCTAGTGACATCATCATCCTTCTGCACGTACAATGTACACAATAGGATTTGGGCCATTGCAGCTCCCAAACCAGTGTTTTTGTTGTGAAAACTGCAATCTTTTGTGCCTTAACACTGAGCATCAGTGAGCATTGTATTGTTTCACTACTTGCACTAAGTTGGTTGATAATTTTTTGCACCTCTGTTATGGGGCCAGTCCCTATTTTCTGTTTGTTTGGGGTTCCTTGCTGTTATTTGTCTCTTTTTTCCTTACCATCTTTCCAGAAGTAAGCATGGAGACTTCCTCAATGTGGGAAACACAGTTTTCGGCCCTTTTCTTCTCATTGTAACTGCAGTACAACTTCTCTCTTCTTAAGATGCGTCTAGACTGATTACTTTTTGCTATAAAAAGACTAGACTGTGTATCTCAAGGAAGGGTTAGTGAGACTGGGCTAAATCTCTCTACACTTCCCCCCCCCCCCTGCTTTGTGCTTTGTTAACAAAAGAAATAACCAAATTCCTAACCTCCCACCTTTTTTTTTAACTAAACCCAATAGTTTTCTTTTAGTAAGCTCTTTCTCCATTAACTGAGAACCAGTGAACTTACTTTCCGAGTATTTGAACCTATTTCCACATCCTAGTATCATTTGAATATGCTGACAGGAGCTGTTACAATTTTGAAATACTCCCAGTCTACTATCTCATCCCTTCTATATATTTTCCTGAGCCATAAAAGAAATACTTTTATTTTAATCTGAAAATTATGCCATACAGCAAACTGGGTTTTTTTAATACTATGTTGTCTTCTTCCTGGTTTCCTATTATTTTGTTTAATGAAACATCCAGGCAGAACATCATTCCTATAAAGCTTGCTGGCTCTCATTGTCTCTGGGATCACCAATATTATAGCTAATACCACCTGTCCATCCCTCCTGCCTTTAGATAAATAAGGAGCTCTGAACCTGGTAGATATTCAGAAGCTATGTCACAGAAGGAAGCAAAAATCTTTCTCTCAAATCGAAGCCCAAATTAAATTAAACAGAAAGCATCTAATTTCTGTTGCAGAGAAGGGTCTGAATCTGGAACTCACTGTTCAGAATATTTCGTGTACTGCTCTAATGTTGCTTCTGATTTGGCTCCAACAATTCTCTCAAAATTTGGAGAATATTCCTACTTAGAGATGGAGAATCATGTTTCTGTAAATATTCACAAGCACAAACTATAACTTAGCTTTATTTCCCCCTCCTAATAAAAATGTTGGGTACAGGCACTGCTGGATCAAACTGTGACCCATATGCTTATATCCCAACCGTAACCTGTCCTGGCTTGTCAAATTGGGAAAGAACAATTTTATTTACAAATGTTGCAGGTTTTTTTTCATTATTTTATGTCAGATATGCCTACATACATGCAATAGAAGATGTCATTAACTAGAAGATTTGATGGGGAAACTTATTAATTTTAAAGAAGACTAACTGTTTCATTGTAATCTCTCTTTATTTACAGACTATCCACTTGTCTTACGACACAACAAAATTAAATAGTCATGGTATTAATATAACCTATGGAAATGAGACTATAAAACAAGCATTTACTTACACAGATAAAGAACGGTACACTGTTGAAATAACAAATAGAGCTGGGATTGAAGCTGTACTGGTAAATTTCTTCAATGTCTGTTTAAAGAAATCAACCTTCTGGGTTCTGTTTCGATGCAGTATATAGGAAATATATAAGAATAGTACTGGTGACAGAATGTTTGTGTGTGACTAGTTGAAAGTAACCTGAAGACAGAATAATGTTTTTGCCTGGCTGTAAAATGGACATTTTAAAACCTGCAAAACATGTTTCATCAGAGATCACAGGGGAATATTTAAAACATGGGTGCACCTATCGGGCTAAGAATAATATCACTGTCCCACCTTAAGATTTATGGAAACTATCATCTGTAGATGGTTTGAGAGAAGGTGAAAGCGTACATTCAAAAATGACATTCAACGTCCTTCTGATCTTTTGGTGCTTTCAGATATAACTTTTATTATACAATTGCCCTGCCTTATTCATGGAATTTTCAAGGTGATCCAGATTATGTCACTTTCAGTTTGTCCTGTTTTTCCCTACCCCTCCTTCCACTTTTTTTACTAAAAAAAAAATAAGTTAAGAAGAAAATAATTGTACAGTACCCAGCATCATAAACCACAATAGTTGATTTGTGATGCTAGTCATCTGTCATCTGAAAGTACCTGAGTAGTTAGCTGACATTAACCATAACTAAAAATAGTGACTCTTTCCTCAGGATCTATAGTTAGCTTTAAATCTTGATTAAAAGGATATTTGGTTAGTCATACCTGTTGTTAACATTGATGCTAATGCAACAGTTAATGATAATGTATGCATGTAATCTGCATTCTGAAAGGAAGTACAGAGCATTCTGAGTGCAATCTGATGCAACATGGACAAGTTTTGTTTTAGAAATGCTTAATTTAATCATTGGAATCATTGGCTGAAAAGCATGGTGAGTCACAACTAGAGTAGGTCAACTGAATCAGAGGGGATTTGGTCAGTCAAGTCCTTGTAAGTTCCATAGATTCAAATGGGCCTATTCTGTTCAAATGGGCCTATTGTGTCGTTCTATGCTAAGCAATGGGTTTCCAGCCATTATTTTGCAATGCATTTGATTAAAAAATTAATAGTACTGTGTTTTTTGCATACAGTGCTTGATGTTTGAGACACCAACTTACCCTTTGCTAATTTAAATTATCTCTTCTGTTAGCTTGTGGATAGTCTCACAGAAAAACCAGAGGAAGGAAATAATGAGATCAGGTAATATGATTAATTTTTATAAATTTATATTTGAACATTAGTTTTTGTTTAAACAAAAATGTAAAGTTGCTAAATAAAAGTGGAGAGTTGTAACTTAACGTGAATATGGTTGTATCATTACTTGATTTCTGTTTCCATAATAAGTTGCTAATAAACAGTGGTGCTCTGAAAAATTCAGCATGTGTTTCCCTCCTTTTTAAAGATTCATAAACAATTTGAATTCAGCTATTAACATTACTATGGATAAAGCTCGGTTTTCGGATGTGCTGTATTTGTCTGCCACAAACTACACACCTTTCCAAAGAGGAGAGTAAGTATTACTACTATTGAACACTGCCTTAGTTAGTGCCAACTTTCATATGAAATGGGGTCTAGTGACAGTAAGGGTTCTGAATTAGATTGGAACACTAAGAAAAGGTGCTTATTTGGATTACAGCTCTCAGAATCCTCTAGTCAGCATAGCTATCAGCTCATGAGAGCTCTCCTGGAGATTGTGAGAACTGTAATAAAAAAGGCAATGTTTTCAAACTTTGGGATCATTGCTGTTTGGGGAAAGAGGCAATTATTTAACTCTTTTTGCCTTGCACCATGTTTATAAGCAAAACTGGTCCCTTGAATTGCTGCTCTCTGGAAAAATGGTGCAGGTGTCTGAATTAAAGTGAGAGTAATATTGTGAGATCAGATCATAGGGCTTCCTATGTATTTGGTGCCCTATCAGTGGTCCCCAACCTTGGGCCTCCAGATGTTCTTGGACTACAACTTCCAGAAGCCTTCACCACCACCCCTGCTGGCCAGGATTTCTGGGAGTTGAAGTCCAAGAACATCTGGAGGCCCAAGGTTGGGGACACTGCCCTAGATGGTTACCTTTAGAATTAGGGACAGAATACACATCCAGATAAGTGCATCTTTCCTGCTTTTACAATGTTTTCTTCTGGGCAATGTGATCTCCTTTGTTATGAATGACTTGGAAATAAAAGCAAAGAAAGCTATTGTATACTTTCCAGAGTTAATCCTGATGAAATGTGTCCTTCTCCATTTTACATGGTTTCACAACTATACCTTTTCACTACTTAAAGGAGCATTTTTCCTAGAGATGGATTTTTCTGAAACTGTCTTTTGGACTTCAGTACCAACAGCATATTCAATGCTACTGTTCCATGGCTTTTCCCCCTCAAAGGATTATCAATGCTGCTTGTCCACCAAAACAAAAAGCAAAAGCAAAAGCAAAAGCAAAACCCTGCAATGTTGTACTTATTCTTACATATAACTTATATCCTGAATAGGCATGTCTGTTCTGAAAGAAGCACAAATGGAATGGAAAGGGATTCCGTTTTAATGTTCCCTCCTGTAATTAATACAGAGAGTTTTCCATTTGCTTCTCATAGTGAGGTCTTATTTTCTCCAGTCTTCCTAATGACTGCCTTTTTGTGGGCACCATTTTATTTACACACAATGTTCCAGAAATTAATGACAATGCTTCACTGTCTACTGTATTGTGGGTAAATAAAATAACAGCTACTATAATCAATGGTGACTGCCAGGGGGAACTGCTGTTCTCCCACCCCCCATCATGTCCTAAAATGATGCTATGCTCAGCATATGTGGGTAGATGGAACAGTGCTTGTCAGAAGACACATATCTTTGCTTTATGTAAAACTGCCTCAGAAGTGGCCCATAATGTAAACAGACAATGTTTGTACTTTTACTTTTAATTCCAACAGTTCTTTCTCATATAGCTTAATTTATGTGAGTTAAATTATGTAGAATTTCTAGGTTAATTATTTTTTTACATCCTGTTTTCCAGAAAAGACATTACAGTTTCCACTGATCTTCATGACTGTACAAATAAATCTTTGGCATTTGGATATGGAAGCGCCTATACCATTATAATAAATGGGGTAAGTTGATTAAAAAAAAACCTTTAAAAGATTCATAATAGCTTTTATTAAAATAAGTCAGATTAAATGCAAATAGGATATGCTTATATTTAGAAGAGGTGACACAGTGAACTATAATTCAAAGGCTGTTGGTTTCAGACTTTGAGTTGTACTTGGATAGGTTGATACCTACTATAGATTTAAAATGTTGAATCTCTGGTAGCCATAACGCAAAACAGGGGCAAGCAAATTTTATGTTTGTGGGATCTCTCTCTCCTTCTTTTGAAATAAAAATCTGTGATCTACTAGTTGCAAAGTGAAGGTTGAGATGGATAGATAACACACTTAGGGCCAAAATATATGTTCTAGAGATGAACAGTAATTGGAACTAAAATAATTTTACTGTTCCAGAGATGCAATTCAGCCAAACTTTTATGTTTGAAAAATCAAGCTTGCAAACAGACAAATATACTTATGCCCTGAAGTCTAACCACAAAACAAAGTAAGCAAATTTGCAAACTATGGGAGCTGAGGAAAAAATCCCACAGTCCTTCTTTATTTGCATTAAAGCATTACATAATTTAAAAATATGAATGCATATAAAATATAGATAAAATTAAAAACAAACTAAAATGTTTAGATAATTAGACTATTTTTTTGACCAGAAGCAGACTACTTCAATAGTGTTGTCTTGGCCATTTGCTAGATCTTCTTTTGTATACTCAGGACAATATAAATTGCATGCACATAAGTGTGGCAGTGACTGAATTTCTCTACAGTCACAGCAAACTTGTCCTGTATCCAAGTAGCCCCATTTTAAATCTTGCTGAATGGATGAATGGTGGAGAGTGTCTCCCACAAGGACAAGATTCTGGCTGGACCATCTGGAAACCACTTAATAGACTTCAAAACAAAGTAGAAAGATCAAAAAACAATCAAGGACAGTAAAATGGGGCTACTTGAGATGCAGGACAAATTTTCTAGGACTATGGAGAAATTCAGTCAATGCAGCATTTATGTATATGCAATGTATTGCCCCCCCCCCCCCCCGGTGTACAAAGAAGAACTAGTAAATGCACGAGATAATGCTATTGAGGTAGCCTGCTTCTGGTAAAAAAAATTAATCTAATCATTTTGATATTTTAATTTGTCTGAATTTTGTTTATATTTTAGATATGTCCATAATTTTAAACTGCAACGCTCTTGACACCAATAAAGAAAGTAGAGATCGTGAGCTTGTCAGGAATTCCTGGAAACATCCACCTCAGAAACCAGTGTTTAAATTGGTCTTAACTTTTTTTTTTAAGTATAAAAGTGTTTTAGCAATATGTGCATTAATGTAATTTGGCTTTATTTTCAGTGTGATGACAGTGGACTACAGGTCGCATATATTGAAGATATTCAAGCCAACACATTCAGTATGGCTTGGCAAATCCCTCAGTATTTCCTTATTACTTGTGCTGAAGTTGTCTTCTCAGTGACTGGACTATCATTTTCATACTCTCAGGTAACTGGCATCACTCATAATAATTGTCCTGAGATGTCAATAAGCCAGAGAGACCTTTAGACTCTTCGCAGTTAAAGACTGATTGCAGAGGGAGAAATGGACATGGTGCCAGCAGGATCAGAAAGATTCTGGCCTTTGACCAAACCATAATTGCATTAACATATGTGTTTTAATTGCGCTATGCATTCTTTCATAGCCTGCACAGTGCTCTACAAAATGCTTCCAATGTAGAAACCGATAGAGCTGAGGCATCTGAAATTGAGTCTATTATTGTTATGTTCTGTCAAATCACTGGTGACACTATGAATTAACAACACCACAAAGATCCTATCATTAACAGTCATGCTCTGCTCTTGCAAGCAAAAGACTGTGGCTTCCTTTACTGAGTCAAACCTACGACATGTTAGGTCTGCATTTTCTACAGCCTTCTACCTTTCTTAGCACTGTTGTCTTTTTCATTGAGTCTTGTCTTCTCATGCTATGTCTAAATTAGAACAGCTTAAGTTTAGCTTCTAGTGAGAGTCTAGGCCTGATTTGATCTATAACCCACTTATTTGTCTTCCTGAGGGTTCATGGTAGCCATAAATGTCTTCTCCAACACAAATAAATAGGCTTCCTCCCCTTGCCAGCTTTTTTCACTGTCCAGTGTTCATATCTGCATATAGTAATGGGCACACTTTAGTATGGATGATCATGGTCTTTGTTTCCAGCAGTACATCTTTAACACTTAAAATATATTTTCTAGTTCCTTCATAACTGTCCTTCCAAATGCTTCTTCTGATTTTTTGAGTGCAGTGTCCATATAGATTTATGACCACAAAAGCATAGGAAAAATACAGAAAGGTTAAATTTCTTCATTATCAACATTGAAGTTATATAATTCTAAGTCATAATATTTGTCTTCTTAATTGTAATTCTGCTTTTGCACTTTCTTCTTTAACTTTCCCCAGCTGTCATTTCAAGTCACTGCTACTTTCTGACAGTAGTATGGTGTGAACTGTATATTGCGTTTCTTCTATCAGGTTGCATTCTTCCTCCATCTGAATCTAATACAGGTTTTTGTGTGGTATGTTCTTCATATAGGTTGAACTGATAGGAAAATATATACATCTTTGTCTGATGTCTTTGCCAATGAAAGTCATTTTGTCCCTCTACAATTTGTCCTAACAGCATCCTCTTCTCCATAGTATGGGTTATGCATCCAGACAATAAAAGTTTGTGGCAAGCCCATTTCTTTTAAAACAATGCAGTTTCTTATGATCTACATGGTCAAAGCCTTTACTTTAGTCTATAAAACACCAACTGATTTTCTTCTCAAATGTTTTGGTATGACCCAGTAGCTATCTGACATTTCTCATTCCATATATGGTAAAAATCTGTTGTAAAATCTTGAGGATCACTTCATTTGCATGGGAAACCAATGCAGTGGTCCTACATTTACTGCAATCTTTAGCATTTTCTTTCTTTTGGGTTGGACTGCAGTGTCCCCAATCTGTGACCCATTCTTTTATTTACCATATATGTTAGCATATTCTTGTTAAGGTTTTGATAAATTTAATCTCTGTAGCTTCAAGGTGTGTTAGTATCCCTTCTACTTCTAATGATTTATTTCTTCCAATTTCACTGAGCACCACTTTCACTTTCCTTTCTAAAACTACAAACTCTTCATTGCAGGATTCTTCCTTAAAGGAATCTGCTATCTTTGCATCTCTTCTTTATGGTTTTTCCCTGACAACAGCATCTTAGCTTTGATGGGTATGTAGAAGCTCTCTATACTAGTATCCCTCACAAAGATAGACTACAGGCTATCATCAGGGATACCAACTAAAATGAGGACACCGCCCACCTAGTCACCATCCTCTGAAACTTTGTGTACACACACAACTATTTCACCTTTGACAACAAAACCTATTCTCAGATTAATGGAACTGCCATCGGTACTTGTATTGCCCCACAATATGCAAATATATTCAAGACTGTCCTGGAACTACACTTTCTTAATTGTTGTACCAAAAACCACTCCTCCATTTGAGGTTAATTTATGACATTTTAATGATCTGGACCCATGGGAAAAAAAGCTCTGGAGAAATTCCACTGGAATTTCAGTAACTTTTATCCTGACATCAACCTCGTCCAATCTACACAATAGGTGCACTTTCTGGACACCACTGTGAAGTTACAACACGGATATCTTAGCACCATGCTCTATCAAAAACCCACTGATTTATATACATACTTGTATGCCTATAGCTTCCATCCTGAGCACACCAAAAATCAATTGTTAACCACCAAGCCCTTAGATATAATTGCATCTGCTCGGACCCACAAGACAGAGATTCCAAACTCAAGGATCTACAAAACATATTTCTCAAACTACGATACTCATCCAATATGGTCAAAGAACAAATTAACTGGGCAAGACAAATGCCCAGAAGCAACCTTTGATTTAAATTTAAAAAATCAATTTTAAAAATTTAAATTCTCAAAAAAATCTGATGTTTAAAAATTTAAATCATGACTCCTAGGCCAAATGATCAATAAAGTCTGGTTCTACTTTATTTCCTACTTATCCACTTCAGGTACCCATCCTGTTTTGGTGTGTGATCCTGGGTGTTTACATAAAAGCTTTCAATTCTTCTTCAGCATCTGTTGTTGGAGCATAGACGTGAATGATGGTCATGTTAATAAGATTTAATGAAGTAAAATTAATATTATTTGGCACATTTCACATAATAACCCCTCCCTGCTTATGCTGCCTCTTGCCTATATAAGAGCTACATCGTTTTTTTCTGAGTTTGTCCTTTCCAGAGTAAGATGTATTGTAATTATGTGATTGAAAATGTCCTGCTCCAGTCCTCTCTCTCCAAGAATGAAAGGTTCCATGTACTGCGTGATTCATTATTCTCATATCCCATGTTCTAATTGTATGTGTCATGCAGCATTGGACTTTACTTTTGCCTCTGCAAAAATCAACTTTAATCTAGTTGTTCCATTAGTGACAGTTCCATTTGTATTTCTTTTTCTCTTTTCTTTAGTAGTTGACTGAGTGCCTTCCTACTTGTGATTCTCATATTGCAGGACCATCTCTTGTTTTGTTTCCATTTTCTCATCATGGGGTTTTTTTTGAAGCACAAATACTTACAGTTTTCTATTGCCTTCATCTGTGCAGTGCTAATGTTAGCTTGTGTGTCACAACTATTATCTGTGAATGATCCTCTGTCAGTGTTCCCATCGATTGCTGCTGCCTAGTAGTTGCCCGTCGAGAATTTCTTTGCCCCCTTGCCACTGGAACTATCAATTCTCTTCTGGTCTGTTGTCTCATCTTTGACTATTCTAGTCTCTAATGGCGTCTACTCAACGAAATTGCTTTCAGCTTTCCTGACACACCCAAGATCCTCATCATGTTAAAGTGTACATCCCAGAAGGGGAGTTTAATCTATAGTAGCCAGAATGCTATTGGTTTACACTGGTAGAAGTGCATGGGCATAAATCACAGCAGTGAATTGCTAATAGTTAACAAATTCCAGCTTGAATTCCTTGAGGCATCCCAAATCATGTGACTGGATTGTGACAAGGAATACAAGTGGTGACTAGTTAACAAGTGGCAATTTGCCACTGTGATTTGTGCCACTGCATTTATACCAGCATAAATAACCAATAGGACTGTAGCCATTGATATGTAAATCTTAGTTGCTTTAGTTTTGATCCCAGAATTCTGCTCTAACACAGTTCTTAATCTGCTATCAGTTATGAGCTACAGCTAGGAAATCCATAACCATTAGGATGTCCAAACTAGATGCGACACCAAATGCATCTTTTTTAACGACAGGACTGGTAAAAATACATAGCAAGCATTTTGTGAATGGCACCTGCCCAGGACAGTCATTTTGTTACAGTAAACCTGATACATTCCCAAATTTTCAAATATGCCCACAATGACACAAAAAATTGAAGATCCTTTATGTTTTTCAAAACAACATGAAAAACAATTAATGCAATATCTTGTTTCTGTAGGCACCAGCCAATATGAAGTCTGTGCTGCAAGCTGGCTGGTTGTTGACTGTAGCTGTTGGCAATATCATTGTTCTAATTATAGCTGGAGCATCAAGACTCAATAAACAGGTAAAATAAATCAATTTTAACATAGAACTTCTATGTATTATAGCGCTGCGGCAAGTTCTATGTAAGGATATATTGGTAAATACAGTCATGCTGGGGAGAACACAGTTTAAATGCCACAAAACATAGCTGTGCTATTAAACCAGAGTTGTAGTTTTATTTGCCTGCAGATCATGTAAAGATATTGAACTGATCTGTGGTACACAGAGCTGAGAAAAGTTATCCTATTGGACTATAACTTTCAGATGACCATGTTAGCTGAGGGATTCTGAAAGTTATAGTCCAGAAATATGACTTTTCCAAGAATTCAATCGAGCATTGCAACCATTATTTAATAAAGATTTCATAATGCCAACAGAGGGGCTCCTTGATTAGGTCATCCAAACTGGGCTGTGTTCCCCCAGGAATAATCTATTGTGGGCAGCATGTAAAGAACTCATGCTAGATTGTGTTCAGAGCCCTTCTCAGTTCCACCATCCAAGTAGCAACTGGACTATATATACAGTCATGTGAAAAATAAAGTAAATCCTCTTTGAATTCTATGGCTTTATGTATCAGGACATTATAAAAATAATCTGGTCCTTAGCAGGTCTGAAAATTAGGTAAATACAATCTCAAACGAACAATAACACATGGCATATTACACTGTGTCATGATTTATTTTACAAAAATGAAGCCAAAATGCAGAAAGAGAACCAGTCTGGCTGCCTCACCATCCATGTGTTTAGTATAACATTTGCAAAAGAATGCCTATATATGAATACATCTAGACTAACTAGATGTATTCTGGCCGTGTATGACTTCATATGGTTTATTGTGATTTATACCCCATGGCTGGCCATCTATACCAGATATATAGTAAATATTTTAAATTTAACAGATATGTATATATTGTAAATGTAGTTAGAGAAAACAGGAAGTAAATCGATGCCATTCCCCATTTTAAAAAAAAGTTAGTTGTATTAGTCTGTTTCAGTATGTTTAGCAAAACCAAAACCAAACTATTGCAGATCTGTTAACAGATCTATTTCAGTGTGAGCTTTGTCAACACATGTAGTTCAATACTGAGGCAACAGACTTATGCGCATGGTGTTCACGGTTGTTGGGGTGAGGACAAAAAGAAATAGCTTCTAGATACATGTAATGAACTCTTTATATGAGACCAGACTAACTTAGATACTAACCAGACTAACTTAGGTACTAACCTTTTAGTACTTTGTATATGAGGAAGTAAATTGTAAATCATGAAGGCTCACATGATAATAAATTTGTTTAGTCTTAACCATGCCATAATACTTTTGGGATTTTGATGTGTGTTTTTACACATTCCCCATTTTCTGGGATGAATTACTTGACAGCCTACACATGATAATAAATTTGTTTAGTCTTAACCATGCCATAATACTTTTGGGATTTTGATGTGTGTTTTTACACATTCCCCATTTTCTGGGATGAATTACTTGACAGCCTACTTTATCATCTAGAATTTAACTTATTTTTAATTTTGAATTCTGAAATTTTGACATCTTTATACTAAGACCTATAAGTATGTAGGTGATGTTCATGTTCCTTAGTAATCCTGCATGGTATTGTGACATGAATTGAAAAAAAAAAACATACTTCAGGTACAGGAGTTAAAACACAAACTAAAGGCTCAGAGCTGTATTATTATTGTTTATTGAAAGTATAATTTTATACCTCTGCAGATATAATTATGAAGGCAACATCTGAAAATTATCTGCCCAGTAAATAGAAACTGGTGGTGTTGATGTAGTTTCAGATACTAGAACCTCTGTATTAAATGTCATCCACAACCCTACAAAATTGTCCTGGAGTCTCATTAGATAAGATAAAAGATCCATATTTAGGATCACTTTTTAAAGTGTCAGATTTTTAAAGTATAATAATCAAAACTTGTTGGCCAAAATCCTATTAGGATGTTATGCTGGTGTAGGTCAAATGATGTTAACTTGCAATGGTTAATTAAAGCTAATTAAGAAGGTCCTGGTTTCATGCCTGGCTGTGATTTTTGCTGGTAAAAGAAGCATGTGTGTCCTCAGGATTATCTCTGATATGTAAGCAACAACTTCCTTTGCATGTCTAATTCTGGAGCCACACAACAAGGGATGTTGCTAGGGAAATAAAGTTGTAAGGGCAGGAAAGAATGAGAGTGTTGGCCCCCAAGCTCCTGACTTACTGCCTTCATATAAGTGTTTTCTACATGTTTGCTGCTCACAGAGTTTGAATTCCCAGGGATATAACACCACTATGCTAAGGTCTGAAGCCTTAAATTCATATCATGGTTACTGTTTATAAAAATAAAAATATATCCTGGTCTTTGATCTTACACATAAATGCATATTCATTAACCATGAACGGCAGTATGATGTGCAAAAATTCCTCCTTTAAAAGTCCTTATTGTTTTCTTTTCCACAGTGGGAAGAGTACGTTCTTTTTGCAGGTTTGCTTTTAGCAGTGACTGTCATTTTTGCCATCATGGCCTATTTTTATACCTACGTGGATCCAATTGAAATTGAAGCTCAGCTTGACGAAGAAGAAAGAAAAAAATCTGAAAAGGAAAAAGAAGCCTATGAAAATGGAGTTGGACCTGTCTCGCAGACTCAGCTGTGAACATATAGTCAAGGGTGTATGAGAATGTAAATTGCCATCCAGACAGCTACATCTCTAGCCTGTGATTGATACATTCAACACTCGCTTGACAGAGATGGATGTGTACACTGTACAGCATCCTCCAAATGCTCACATGTCCACCTGGGGCTAAAGATCAAGAAATTTGCTCTGCTGTGGGGAAAAAAAGGGGGAAACCTCATTTTTCTGGGCTGAGCGGAATTTGCACTTTTAAAAATATGGGGGCATGGAATCTGAATCTAATTGCACTTGGCACAATGGAAATACATTCAAAGTATTATTATTTTTTTAAATATGGAGCTACTTTACTTTTGTATTGTACAAAAAGGCAAAATACTCCCTGCTCTTGGCGTTTGAGTCTCATGTAGGCCCTTAGTGGGTGGGTGGGTGGGTATGTTAGAACCTTTTTTAAATGTTCACCTGCAAATAATGAATGTATTATATATGTGTATGTATTTTTCCTGAAAACACATTCCTGAGCCAGAGGAACGTTTACAACCCTGCTGCACTACACACCTCCTTCATTTTTTGCCACAGGCTCTGCACAAACTAGGTTTAGGTGGCCATTGTGGTGAAGATGAACAAAGAGGAACTACATTGTGAAGAAACAACAAAAAAAGCTGAAATAAAACTTGGATAACAAACAATAAGATTCTGAACTTGCTTTCTTAAATGGAAAAGAGACCATTTCTTTATTGTTCAAGGTAAGGACATGGTGTCTTTGTATTCCTGCTTGAGAAATTCTGGTATGCTGTCCATATATAGCCTATATTTAGAATATAAGGCAACTAAAAAAATGTATAGTATAAAGGGGAGTGAGGAGAGGGATCGCGTGGCCCAAAAGACATTGTTAGAGGCCCATCATTTCTCACCAATAGCCATACTGGCCATGGCCGATGGGTCTTGAAGTCTAGGTGTGTGTGTCGTATGTTTCCACCAGAGGACCTTTAAAAAGAGAACGAGCGGAAATATTAGCTTTTCTTTAGACACTTTCCAAAAGACAATGGATGTTAAGGCTGAACTAGTGATAGGGGCAGCAGTATGGCTTTAGGATGAAGGGATGACCTCTTGCCCTCTAGTTATTATTGGGCTGAATAGGGATTCAACTCCCATTATCCCTGGCCATTATTCAATGGGAGCTGAAATGTTATTATATGTGGAAAGCTATACAGTTAGGTTCCCCATTTCTGCACCAATGTGTGAAATGCTGTTCCCATGCCCCAGTGGGTATTGTAGTCTTTGGTTAGAAATAAGCATGTAACATGGTGGGATTCAGGCTTGCCCACAAATAAACTGTATCTAACTCTCTGGTAAGTTTGTCTACATTTTCACATATAAGTAAGCAATACCGCCACCACTACCATCACGCTGGTGCAGAGAAAGGATATTCTGCATCTCATGCTGGGTTTTGCAGGTAATTTTTATTAGGTCCTACTCATGGATGAAATTCTGGAAAAGCTGTGGCCAATTGTCATTTGTTTCCAAAGGCCAGTCCCAAAAAGGAACAAATGGTTAACAAGAAAACCATTATTGAGAACTAGAGAAACAATATCTTTGTCAATAAACTTGTAATACTGGTCATACTCACAAAATATATTTCCATTCAGAAAACTGAAGGATATTCATGTGATTTTTATTTTATTTTAAAAAAGCAACCTTCTCCATGGGATCAGTGTGGCACCCTATAGGGGTTTGATTTACACTGCAATCAACTTGTTTTTGTGCTTTCTCACAGAAACATGTTTATTTATACTTTCAGTTTGCTCTATCCTGAAAGCTCAGTGTGGCTTATGACTTAGAAAAAAAATAAAACTACAAAATGTCCATGCCACAACCCATCCTTACAAGCAACCCATGTGATCACCACCAAGAATCTTCTTTTTTTCTCCTCAGCAGCATACACACATAGACATTTTCCATGCCATGTTGTGTGATGAAAAATTAGGGAAGCAAACACACATTTCCCATAGTGTCAACCAGCCTTTTAAGTTTCTGTTTCATCAAGGAATGTGCTTGGTGTGATGCTTGTGCAAACTGGAGCAGGGAAAGGGTGAAAAGGGACAGGGTCTTTCATATCTTATGACAGCAGGGAGGGAAATTTGACATCCATTTTGAACTCCAAAGAAACATCATGTCCAATGGTGAGGGATTATAGAAGTTATTGAGCAAAACACCTGGAAGACCAAATTTTCTCTATCCTATGGGGATCCCGCCACCTGTACAGATAACATTCCCTGTAATTTCTGTATCTTTCCAAACAGTGCAGATACAAGATAAAAATTAACCAGATGAATCTTGTGGCATCTCATCAAGAGGAAGAGAGGAAGAGGGTGGATAGCCACGGTGCTTTGTACCTTCTTGAGTCTAGTGCATGGCAGATATGAGGGCAAGAGTTTGGGGCAGAAGACCTATCCCATTCAGCAGAATAAGCAGGAAGTCTGCTCTATGCAGAGGGCTAGCTTTCCTCATTTTGAAAAGTGAAGCAATGTGTCACTATCTAAAAGTAGGAGTCTAAGCCAATAAAGTCCATGGTCTAAACTTACATAATTGTATCACTGCTAGAATGTGATGTAAATTCTATAGAATCTTAGTACCCTTTCTTGCAGAACCAGGGAAGACAGGTGTGGCTATAAATGTCTTCCTTGGCCTAATTCTCTGGGCTCATTAAACCTTTACAATCCATTTGATCAACACCAATTATTTTAATTGTATAAGAGAGCTGCAGTTATGGGTGTGATACACTAAGTAGGTGAAAACAGAAACTTATGGTAATTGATCACCCAAGAAAAGAATGCAATTGTACCTTAGTAAAGTGTTGCTATGATCAAGCTCACATTTCTCCTGCAATCTATGCAGGTGCATGGAATGCTACAGAGGACAGATTATTTTGATGATTTTCAGACCTCATTATTAATTATTATCTTATTATGATCAATAAAATAGACACATTCCCCAAATTACATAAGTGATTACTGTAATTCTATCTTCTTAACATGAATATGCCAACAAATATGGAAAATAAAACAATGGCCCATAGACAGGAAACATTCAGTATACATTTAAATCTCCAAGAAAGGAGATGCAAGCAGTGCAGTAACTTTAGGACCACTGCATTAATTTCCCATGCAAGCAAAGAGATGCTCAAAGTATGGCAACAAAGACTTTTAACTTGTATGAAGTAAAAATATTTGTGTTGCTCAAGCTGGACTCTAAAAAGGAAGAGGCACTGGAGATTATATTGCAAGTATACATAGACTGAAATCCTGTTGCTTAGTATAGAAAGTCACACTACAATAGGCCCACTGAATCAATGTGGATTTGGTGAGTCAACTCCTCTGTAAGTTCTATTGATTCAAATAGGCCTAATTTAATTGCAACTTACTACACTAAAGTAAGTCACAACTAGAGAAAGTCCATTTGAATTAATGGAACTCAAGGAGGAGTTGACTCACCAAATCCCCAGTGATTCAATGGGCCTACTTAGTGCAACTTACTACACTAAGCAACAGGATTTCAGCCACTGGCTACTGTACCATACCAAAGAATTTCAGAAAGAAATCATTAGGAGCTTTATAGACTACAGCAAAACCTTAGTCTGTGTGGATCATGAGAAGTTCTAGATTGTTCTAAAAGAAATTAAGAGTGCCTCAACACTGGATTGTCCTATATTACATAAAACCTATATTACATTAAAAAAAGAGACTGTTAGGATAGAAGATACTGGACAAACAGAATGGTTTCCCATAGGCAAAGGTGCTAGAAAAATGTATATTTTATTCCAATCAGTATGCAGCATATATGATACAGAAAGCTGGATTAGATTCTGATGGAAGAGGAGTGAAAATTGGGGGGAGAAACATCAATAATTTAAAATATGCATATTATATATTACTGGCAGAAAGCAGTGATGACCCAAAATGACTTCTTGTGAAGGTAAAAGAATGTGCAGAAGTGGAACTGCAATTTAACATTAAGAAGACAAAAAGTATGACTGTAGAAGAACTACACAACTTTAATGCTGAGAATGAAGACATTGGAATTGTTTAACATTTCATACACCTTGGCTCAATCATCATTCCAAATGGAGACTGCAGCCAAGAAATCAGAAGACTGAGACTCAGAAGGGCAGCAATGAAGAAATTAGAAAATATCAAATAAGAAAAAGATCAATCCATTTGAAATATCAGCTGGAGGAGAGCTTTACTATGACTGCCAGAAAGCCAAACAAGTGGGTCCCAGATCATATCAAGACTGAACTCTCTAGAAGCAAAAATTACATAATTGAGGCTGTCATACCACACACCATAAGACAATGTGATTTGCAAAAAAAAGACAATAATGCTAGGAAAAGTTGAAGGCAGCAGGATAAGAGGAAGAACAAATAAAAGGTGGGTTGACTCTATAGGAAACCACAGTCTTGAGTTTGAAGGAGCTGCACAGGACTGTTAATGATAGGACAGTCTGTAAGTCATTCATTCATATGGTCACCAGGAATCAGAGTCCACTTGACAGCACATAATAACATCTTCCTTCTGACATGTATATCTTTTCTTTTTTTGTCCTTGCAGTTGAAAATGGCAGAACATTAAAAAATCTGTACAGGCATGAAACACAAGAGAAAATGGCCGGAATCCTATTGGTGTTCACATATGAGTTACATAACTTCTCACAGCTGATTGTAGCTAATTGAAGGGGACATATCTTGATTTTGCAATTTGGTATGTGACTAGGCATGTAACCAAAACATACTTGGCACCAAGCCATAATTAATCATATCAAGTTACACACACACACACAAAGATCAATAGGATTATGTCTAGTAACTTAACTTTCCTGTTCCTTATATATTAAGGCCAGTTTGCAAATAAATAATTTTCTAAACATTTTCATGGCTGTGGCAAGGCTAGGTAACCAGGTTGGGGCAGGTTTATGAAGAAGATGGTTTAGTAGGCAGGTAGCTATTAACTATCTTATTTGTAAGGCTGCAATAAGGTAATCATTTGTTGAAGACTCATTTGCTTGTAGAAAATGCAAGGTAATATCATTTCAACACACCTTTCCTTTAAATTACATATGTTGATGGAAAGAAAATGCAAAATCAGCAAAGCTCAAGCTTGTTCAGCAGGTAAGAAAGGCAGAATATAATGAGGGTGGCCACCAAAGGTAAATGGAAAGTAGTTGAGCTGAGGTGTAACATTTGTAAATACTACATTAAGCCTAGTTGACTGATATATGTGGCTCCCACTCTTCCTGCAGGAAAAAAATATATGCACAGTTAAGTCCATGGTCAGTCTGCCTTGTTTTGGAAAGAGATGCCAGAGGAAGTTTGGGGTGGCTGAAATTCTATCCCCACCCCATAGCTACAGGCCTGAGTAGGGCTATTTTTAATCACATACATTTCCCCCATCCTCCTTTCATTACCTGCTGTTAGTGAGAACTCCCTTTAACACGGAGAAATCTAGCTTCTCCTTCCTTTGCCTAACCTGTTTTCCCCAAAATAAGACCTAACCTGAAAATAAGCCCTAGTATGATTTTTCAGGATGCTCGTAATATAAGCCCTACCCCCAAAATAAGGCCCAGTTAAATGAAACCCCGCCCTCCACCATTGTGCAGCAACCAGAAGATGACAGGACTGTCTTTGAATAAATGTAGATTGTTGTACATGAAAAAAATAAAACAACCCTTGAAAATAAGCCCTAATGCGTTTTTTTGGAGCAAAAATTAATATAAGACCCTGTCTTTTTTTCGGGGAAACACAGTATCTTCCCAAACCTTTCATATTTTGAACAGATGAGGAATCAGACCCAGCAGGATTGAACAGCAAATAGATTTATTGTGGATGAGCGTTGCTTTACACATATAGGTCATTACCAGCTATGGGGGAAGGGATTTGTTTCCTCTTGTTCTAACTCTGGAACGCATGCTTCGGTTGTACACTGATCCGAACAGTCAACACAACATCACCAAAGGAATTTTCAGGAAACAAATGGATGCCTAAATAAAAATCTACCCGTCCACATTTCCAAAAGGTTTTCTGACCATACAATGCATAGCCTTAGTATCATATAAATTAGCCCGGATTTAGTTGTGTCGTTGGGTACTTAGCCCTATTCTTGTCCCGTCCGACCAAAAAGAGATTGATTGAGAGAGAGAGAGAGAGAGAGAGAGAGAGAGAGCAGGCATACATGAGCGTGACTTTGCCCCTGCCACTTCTCAACCATCATGGTTTTCTGCCCGACTGTCCCAGCCTTTCTTCCCTGGAGGGCCAGTTTCCTCTCCAAGTCTCCCTTGACCAACTGCTGGAAGGCGACAGAGTTTTCAAGTGGGAATATCTTATTATTAAAACGAATCGATGGATTCGTTTTAATAAGAAGGCAGAAGGCTATCAATACGGTCGAGAAGTGTTTCAAAGGTCGCACCTCTTTCTCAGGGCATCTTGGGAATCGTAGTTCTGAGGAGTCGGAAGGACGAGTTTGTTTGTTACAATCCCAAGAGCCTCACAAAACAAAACTACATTCCTCTCCGTTCTTTGAGGGGAGAAGTGCCCATCAAAGTGGCATGAATAAGACACCACCACGCTATACATTGGTAAGGATAGCTCTTAGATCATCACATATTCCCTAATGCCGTATATTTCCAGCTCAGTCCATTTGTTCCTGCAATGGGTTAAGCTTTTGAAATCCACATCAGCCACTGAGTGCGGCGGGGAGAAGAAAACATGATTTTGATAGGAGCCCCTGGGGACGGAAAGACCAGCAACGCCGCCAAACAGCGAGCAAGTTTAATAGTACTAGATCTAAAACAGCCGCCACGGCGGCAGCACTTCCTCCCCCCCCCCCCAATAGCAGGGGGCGGAGGAGGAATAATCTGTTCTATGCAGGTGCCCTTGTGAGCCCCAAGGTGAACAGACCAGGGGGAAAAAAAATCTGAATAAGAGCCTAACTCCAACCCGCAGATGTCTGGAGTTCTTGCCCGGGAGTTAAAGAGACCCTATTAACGACATTAGCCAGGAAGGGGATTGGGAAGGCGGGAAAAAGGAAACAAGGGCGCGGAGGGGGCGGAGCAAACCCAGACACCTCCCCTCCGTTCATTCCAGGATTGTAGCAATTCTACGGTCAGATACTTGTGGCTCCGCCCTTCCCCCCCCCCCCATGGCCCGAAGTCAATAAGAAGGGAGGGGCGGCATGTGAAGGCAGGATAATCAGCCAGATATGCAGCTTTCGTGGGCCGGCCGAATGTGATATAAAAATACCAAACCACACCTTAGCGCCGCGGGGGCCTGCCTGTCTATTGCATGCCTTGCTTCGGCTCTGCCAAGGAGCTGGCGCGCTAGCTTTCGAGTTTCACAGAACTCTTCCGCAGACACGGATGCAGGCACAGCGCTCCTTCAGCAAGCGGGCTTAATGGGGGGGGGTGTTGGTGTCACGGGCGGGAGGCGGCCAAGCGCGAGCCGGCGCTATCGCTGCGGCCATGGGCAGGGGCGCGGGGCCCCCCCCAGCTGGAGCTGCGTGAAGAGCGTGGCTCCTCCCGCCTCTCCTCACCATCATCTCCTCCTCCAACCCGCCCCGTTCACGGAGGAGGCCGGGCCGAGGGGGCTCCTCCTTCCCGCTCTCACCCGGCGGCCCTGAGCGCGCGCGCGCGCGCGCACACACACACACACCAACTCTCCGTTCGCACGTTCCTTCCGTCGCCTGTTGGTGGGAGCCCTGCGGCGTGGTTTTGGGGCGTGTGCCGATGGGGTGGTGAGAAAGCTGGGGCCGAGGAGCTGGGAGAAGTGAAGGGGATGGTGCTGAGGTGATCGCTTCGGGTCGTGGAGCTGCTGGGAAAGAGAGGCGGGGGGGACGCGCAGGCGGCGGCGAAGTGGCAGCAGCAGCAGCAGCAGCAGCAAGAGTTGCAGCCGCTTCCGTCATCATGGCTCACTCGCCAGTGCAGCAGCCTGGCCTGCCGGGGATGCAGGTGAGAAACCAGCCCCACTGCTCGTTCGACCGCTGGCGCTGGTGCCTCCCTCTCAAATCCCCGGGCTTCCTCCTCCTCCTCAGCTGCTCCTGAGGGCCTCCCAGACTTCGAAAGGGGGAGTGCGGGAAGGAGGAGGGGGTTGTTTTCATCCACTTACAGTATTTGTGTCTCTCGTTTTGGTTTGTGCCAGGGTTTTCCTCTCGCTCCTCCTGGGGGTGGTGGTGGTTGTTGTCATTGGGAAGGGCGGAAGCAAGAGGCGAAGAGGGCGAGCTGGAGGTGGCCCAGGGGCCTTGTGGGGTGGCCGGAGGCGAGGAGGTCCCCGGTTGGGAGAGCCTGGGTGTGATGGAGCAGTAACTCTGCAGAGTAGCAGGCTCTGCTTCTGGGGACGAAGGAAGGGGAGGGTGGTGTGTTTTCACCCAACTTGTGCAATTCCGTGTACAATCCGAATAGGCGACTTTTTATATTGGTCCCCTCGTTGACTGTTTAGCTGGAACCTGCCTGGGGGCTTAAGGGTAGCTGTGGACAGGGCCCAGGTTCTTTGAAAGGCTCTCTCAAAGCAAAGCAAGAATTCCTTGCTCTGATCCACTGCAGTTGAGGAAGGTAGTTGACCTTCAGGGTGTCCTGCGGTGCCTTTGTGGGCAAGTGTGGGGTGCTCCATAACCCCGAAGAACCTGCTATAATGCAATGAGGTGTTGTTTAGCTAAGGAAAGTGCCTGTGCATGCATCCATGTTACCTTCTGCCCTCCCTCCCCCATAGACAGAGATATGGGTTGAAATTCGCATCTTCAGTTTATCTTGATTGCTTTTTTTTTAGCGGAAGTCAGAAATGGTAAATCAGCACTCTGGTGGCCATCCTTGAGGGAAGCTTTGTAGCAAAAAAGTGTAATTTGGAATAATTTTAGATGTTAGCTAGAATGGTAAGTAGCGAAATCTCCCTCATTTTTCTGGCCTGCTTCATGCACTGACAAGGCTGCTGTTGCTGTAGCTTAGCCAGGGGGAGTGGTGGTGGCAGCGGCAAGGCTGTTATTCGTCAGCTCAGGCAATAGCGACCTCTTAGATAGGAAGAGTATCCTGTCCTTCACTGACTGCAGCATTGAATGAGTTTATCTTGTTTTGGCTAGGGTGGTTGACCAGTGGTTGGGTTCTTCAAGGTCTCCCTAACTCTGATAGAAAATGGAGGGTAAGGCTAGACTGAAGGAAGCCAAAGCAGAACAGAATAAGCAACATTCCCAGCCGTGGCTTCCTTGTTCTTAGCACTGTCCTTTGGGTGCAAGAATGGAAGAGGGGGTGTAAAATGCATTGTAAAAAAAATGCTTGAGGGTGTTTATGTAAATATATTTCCCTTTATCTGTGTTAGAGTTCATGTGAGATCTTGTAAGATTTCCTGATGCCAAAGCAGAAGAGAACGAGCAACATTCAGAGCAGTGAGTTGCTGGACAAGGCAGGCCACCCTTCAGAATAGAGAGAGCATGAGGTCATATATTATAGGGAACTGTAGTCTGAATGACAGAGATTTGTGCCTCCTTAAATGACATACTTGCTCAAGCACTATGTGCCTCAGAGTTTCTTAATTCCTGCTGACATTTCCTGTGTGCAGGCAGGAACAGTCAAGCTGATGAACAGCAGAGGTGGAGAAAAGCAGCATGATTATCTGGGACTTTGAGATTTCAGTGACAGTGAGAGCAGCTTCTACTGTTACGTGTAAAGGTCCCAGAATATGAGTAAGTGTGTTAGGCCTCTAATCTCTACAGCATGTTTTGTTCCAAAGAGCAGCATGCAGCATTGGCTGGTGGGTTGTGCACTGGTGGGCAGGGCCCAGGATGGTGTCCTCCGACTCCAACATTTTACACACATGCACTTGTGTTTTTCTACCTCCCCATTCTTAGTCACACAGAGAAATGGTGATCCTGCTTCACTAAAAGAAGCTGAAGGATGCCGGTTGATCTAGTTCTTACAAAGCAGGCAAGAGATAGGAAGAGTATGTTATCAGTTTGTATTGGGGCCAGAGGTATCATATTTAGGTATTTCCTGTATGGCTTTTGCCTAGTTTTTCATTTATAGTGAATCACAATCCTTGGGCAACAAGTTCTCAGCATACTTTACTGTACTGACCATATATATCTGTTAATCTTGGAAGGTCATAGAGGAAGG
The DNA here is from genome assembly GCA_037013535.1 of Intellagama lesueurii. Classification (NCBI taxonomy): domain Eukaryota; kingdom Metazoa; phylum Chordata; class Lepidosauria; order Squamata; family Agamidae; genus Intellagama; species Intellagama lesueurii. The sequence continues at coordinate 107,994,612 of JBAJHW010000003.1, forward strand.
AGCAGTTATTCATGACAATCCTTTGGGAACTGCTTAAGTGGAGCCCCCTTGAATGTCTTTCAGTCATCAGTATCTTTTGATCATCTGGATTAAAAACTGCAACTATCTGTAAAAAAATTTATTTAAAATTATTATGCCTTCTTAGGTGTCAAACTTTTCTAGGGTCTGAAGTAGAAAAGGTTTATGTTGGAAATCTGAATGGCAAAAGGAACTTAGAAAAGCTGTGAAAATGACAGTATTTCCATTGAAACATTCCTATTGTATATTCTAATACAATAAAATGGTGTTTGGTCTCACTTTTATTGTTACCTCATTAAGTCTAAGCAAGTGTGTCCATGTCACTGTGTGCAATAATATTGCAAATTAATTCTAAATCAATCCACAAAAAACTCAGCATTTAGAATCTTTCTGGCTCATAGCTACTTCTACCTGGCTTTTATAATTAGGTTACAATAATCTCTTTATGTCATAGATTTTATTATATTTCAGGTATTGAATTCACTTGGCTTTTTGTTTGCTAGCTTGCTTATCTATTGTGTTAACATATATTTTTAATCCTCTGAAATGTACAGAGATGTCTAGTCCGTATTTTCCCCCCAAGCTTGTCCGTGCTGGGCTTTTTTTTTTTATTGAACCCTCTAAAAACTAAGCCCAGCAACCCCAACATTTGGGAAGTTTCCCAGTCTTGTTGCTTGGACACAGTTTTTTTCTCATCACAGGAGCAGGTTACGTACCAGTTTATACAGCAGTGTTGTGAAACTGAAATACAAAACTTTATGACTGTTCATAGTAGAAGCCTTCCCTTCCCCAGGAAAGTCTGTATTCTTGTTGTGACATTTACCTATTGTCAGCTAACTATTTTATAGTTGCAGCTTACAGTGGTGCCTCGACTTACGACCATAATCCGTTCCAGAAGAGGGGCGTAACTCGAAATGGTCGTAAGTCGAAGCACCATTTCCCATAGGAATGCATTGAAACCCCATTAATCCGTTCCGGCTGAAAAAAAATAATCACCCCCCCCCCAAAAAAACCCCACTCCAAGCCCCATCGGAAGGTGATGGGGCTGAAAAATAATCAACCCACACACACACAGCCAGCCCCATCCGAATGCGCGATGGGGCTGGGAAAAAAATACCCCCCCCCACAGCCAGCCCATCCGAACGCGCGATGGGGCTGGGGAAAAAATAAACCCCCCCACACACAGCCAGTCCCATCCGAACGTGCGATGGGGCTGGGGGAAAAAACACACCAAAACACAAAAAAAATCACAACACAGAAACATAACCCCCCCCCAACCCCAAACCCACCCTGCAAAACAAAGTAAATGTACTTACTCAGGAGCAGAAAGCAGCACCAGGCAGTCCAAAGCCTCCTCCGACGCACTCACTCTAACCGTTGGGGCGAAAGAGCTACAAAGAAGCAGCCTCTTCGCCTACCAACGGTTAGCAAATTTGAATTCCCCGCCTTTTTTCCCTTCCTTTTTCCAGTTGCAACTCGAAGCTCCGGCCACAAGTCGAAGCAAAATTTTGCGGCCGGAGCTGGTCGCAACTCGAAATGGTTCGTAAGTCGAGGCACCACTGTACTTTTCAACATGTACAGGAATAAGGGAAACAGATACAGATTCCCATATCTTACAGGACCCCATTGCAGTGCTTTTGTTTATGTTTTTATGTGCTTATTGTCAGGTTACTGTTTTGTGATCCATGAAGTAAGAAAGATGGTATTTAAAAATAGTAAAATCTTGCATTGTATTCAAATTCAATAAATTGGTTTTTTGATTAACCTATAAATTAAGAATAACAGTATAAAAACTATAAATCACAGAAGCTAATACATTATATGTTGTTTGTGTTATATTGTTGCTCAGAAGCATGAGAATAAGCATCTCAGATTTTCATTTCTCTGCTCCTCTTTTCTTTCTTTATAGACTACTTCAAATTTTAATCTTGATGGTTGCTAATAGATGCTAGTTTCATAAATCTGGGTGGTCTACTGGCCAAGGCCATGACTTTCAGACTATGATTCTGATTTGGACCTCTGCTGTATCATTTTAATTCGATTACTTTAAACTCTAGATTTGTCTTGTTCATGGCCTGTGTACAAAGGTTTTCAGTTAAAATCAAAGCACCACTTTGAGCAGTTTTATCTGATCACAGTTTGAAAGCACTAATTTAGTAGAATAATAACAAGTATACAAAATAAAATGAAATAAAATCAAAAATTGTACTAATTATAGAAATGACTTTCTCTTAGAGTATTGGATTCTCTCCCAGAAGTTTTACGGATCATTGTGCCAGATTCCTTGGAGACCATTCCTCAGCATAGTAAATGCAGTTAGTTCAGTGTCATCTCATCCTGGGCCCCTGTGATCTCTGCATTACATTCAGGCATGGGGGACTGAGTAGATAGCATTTCCACAAAGAGGTGTTCAGTATTTCAAAAAAGAAAGGTGGGACAGAGTATTCTGAGCAGGTGCAGATTGTTTCATGTTTAATGAAGGAAATGCTTTCCAGTGGTGAAAATTTGGTCAGGAGTTCTCTTGTGGCTTTCTAGCACAGTGGGAATGATGGCACCAAGAATGACAGATTGCTGTTAATAAAAGAGTTCCCCTTTTTTTCAGTTTCAGGGGGTGTGCAAGAGTTCTTTTTTCAGTTTCAGGATTTCATTGTGCACAAGTCACATGGACCACAACATTTAAAAAGTTGAACTCTTTAATTCTTGGCAATCTGCTGCTGGTGGTGATGTCATTCCTGCTGTGCTGGCTGAGCTCCCTAAGTGTAAGCTCAGTGTTACCTCTCACTTGTAGGCACCCTACTCTTGACATAGAGCAATTTAAAGTGTGATTTTTTTTCAGTTGGATGTTTGACATCCAACTGAAAAGGTAGGAGAGTTCAGATTCTAGCAGAAGTGTTTATGTTTGGTTGAACTCGTCTGGGACCTGTATTCACATTGTATAGCCAAATGCACCTGTGAAAGGATGGTAGGTATTTTTACAGCACCCTGATAGCAAAGCAGAGCTGTCTGCAGTGGCAAAACATGCACATTTGTATTGGCAGGAAGACATACTCACCGCGTGCCCATGCATGCTGCAGCGTGACTGCAGCAGCCACCCTACGTTATAGCATGTTTGAATGTGTTATGACAATGGACATATGGTCACTCAAAGCAAGAAGTGCTTTGGGGACACTTTCTGGTTTTGTGCCTTTCCAACTTTGGCAATGAGTCAGCTCAAATTAGTAAGATCCTGGCTAGCTGGCAACTCTAGATTGATGGCACTGTGACAACGGCTTCTGTGCATTTGCTTCTAATGGCTTTCAGTGATGCCCACAGTTATAAGATGTGGCCATTAAATAAGGAAGATGTGGCTTTCCAGATGTTGAGCTGCCACTCCTGTGAGCCTTGATCTTTGGCTATGCTGGCTGTGACTGATGGGAGTTGTAGTTCACCAACATCTGGAGACTCCTGTGTTGTCTACCCAGCACTAAATGTAATTTATGGTAAAGCTTCCATGATTGTAGAATAAAGATTGGAAATGGGTTGGTGGTGTGTATTGAAATCTCATTCCTGAGCAAGGTACTGGAGCGGGTTGTGGCTTCTCAGCTCCAGGGATTCCTGGAAGAGATGGATTATCTGGATCCATTTCAATCTGGCTTCAGGCCTGGTTATGGGACAGAGACTGCTTTGGTCATCTTGGTGAACGACCTACGCTGGGAACTGGACCGGGGGGAAGTATGTCCCTGTTGGTTCTGCTGGACCTCTCAGTGGCTTTCTATATGATTGACCATGGTATCCTTCTGGGCCGGGACTTGGAGGCACTGTTCTACAGTGGCTCCAGTCCTTCCTGGAGGGGAGAACCCAGAGGGTGGTACTGGGGGACTCTTGTTCGACACCCTAGCTGTTGGCCTGTGGTGTCCCTCAGGGTTCTGTTTTGTCCCCTATGCTATTTAACATTTACATGAAACCGCTAGGAGAAGTTGTCTGGAGTCTCTCCTTTCTATCTAAATCCAAGGAAGCTGTCTCAGTTCTAAGGCAGTGTTTGGTGTCAGTAAAGGCCTGGATAAGGGCAAATAAATGGAAACTTAATCCAGACAAGACAAAACCTATAAAGCCCTAAATGGCTTGGGTCCAAGCTATCTAAAAGGCTGCATCTCCCTCTATGACCCTGCCCAAGCATGGCTGTCCTTCTGCAGGCAGGCAAAGACCTTTCTTTTTAGGCAGGCTTTTCCTTGCTGTGGTCTGACAGGGGTTTTAAATGGATTGTTGTGTTCTGTTGTTTTAAAAATTTTAATATTGATCTTAGTTACCATTTTAATATAATACTTGTTTAATTATTTTTAAATATTTGTATATTTACTGTTTTTAGCTTTTACTGTTTTAATTATGTAAGCAAATAATTCTTTTGCAGAGAAAGGCAGGAAATAAATAAATAAATCCCATCCATCCATCCATCCATCCATCCATCCATCCATCCATCCATCCATCCATCCATCCATCCATCCATCCATCCATCCATCCATCCATCCATGTCAGCCAGAATAACTGCAGACGTGGAATTGCAATAGTTGTTTTAGTCGCATCTTCCATAATTATTTTGTAGCCAGTTGCACTCCTTTCTTTTACCAACATGGATTAGTACAGTTCTGTCATCATAATTGTAACAGTCCTTGAACTATAATAGTTTTATAAATTAAGCAATTAGGTTAAGTCCAACAATATTCCCACCTAGAGTGTATCCACTGACCTGAATAGAACTTATTAGTCATGTATAACTAAAGTGCATTGATTTCAGTGATCAATTCTAAGTAGACTGACATTGGTTTTAACCCAGTGGCCAAAATCCTGTTGCTTAGTGTAGCACAGTACGTTGCAGTTAGAGTAAGCCCATTTGAATTGGTGGAAAATATGGAGGAGCTGAGACCCTGAATCCCCATTGATTCAGTGGGCCTATTCTAATGTAATTTACTATGCTAAGTGACAGGAGTTTAGCCGTTAAATGCAAATTTGTCTAATTTTAAGCCTAATGTTGACACATAGACCTTTGCATCCTTGGATTGCTTTAGACCAGGAATGGGGAAGCTTCAGCCCTACTTGATTTAGTCTTGCTGAAAGCTTTTAAAAACCTCTATTGTGGCTCTTTTAAATCATTTTTAGATATGTATGAGTGAATGGAGTTAAGGAAATTAGCTTTGGGAATTTATACTGCAGTAGTGGGGTGTCCCAGCCCATGAGTGGCAGACAGCCTGCGGTGTGCTTGGCTCAATTTAATTTGACCCTTGAGCCCAAAAATGTTCACAACCTGATGACAAAAATGTTTCTGACAAAACTCTGAATTTCTGGCACTTTGTTTATTAACTGAAATTTCTGTCACTTCAAAAAAAGTGGTACTACCAGATTTCAATAAGAGTAGTCATTTTGTATGTACTGAACATGGATAATTTTTCTCTGCTTGCATTAATCATGGTGATCTGAACATGACATCAACATTATCTGTAGTGAACTGTGAATTACAAGTTAAATTAAAGCTTTAAATCATCATCATCATAATGCTAGCTGTGTTTTCTTCTTCTCTGTATTTCTGCCAGAATCTGAAAGCGGATCCAGAAGAACTGTTTACAAAACTGGAGAAGATTGGCAAAGGGTCATTTGGTGAAGTTTTTAAAGGCATTGACAATCGAACTCAAAAAGTTGTTGCGATAAAAATTATTGATCTTGAAGAAGCTGAAGATGAAATAGAAGACATTCAACAAGAAATCACAGTGCTGAGTCAATGTGACAGTCCATATGTTACCAAATATTATGGATCCTATTTAAAGGTAAAAGGTTTTTTTTGGCAGAAGATCTTATTTAAAACATGTAGATGATGATTAAATAACAGAATCAGTTTCAGTGGAAGAAGAGCTGCTTTGAATGCTGGACAAAATAAGTGATTTATATTATTGTAATAAGACCTGTGGTGTAATTCTATTTAGGATGGATAAAAATAAATGATTTTTAAAAAGCAAATTGATTTAAATCATAATTTAAATAAAAATATTTTTAAAAATTATATTATAAAAAATTCTGATTTTTTAAAAATAAATCATTACTTAAATCAATTTGATTTAAATCAAATCCACACTGGATTTATTTTTCAATTAAAACATTAACGTATGGGTTCAATATTGATCAAATGAAAAAGGACATATGTATATTTTGATAAACAAAACCTGCATAGGTGTGCGTATGTCTTACACACACTGTCTTCTCCTTCTGTTATTTTCATACCAATTGAATTATTAGGCTCTTTCCAGCAATGTACAGAATTAGTTGTCACTTTGGGCAGGTCCTGAGTGTTACTTATAATTTGCATCTTTTATTTTTTTATCTTAGCACATTTTTCTTCAGATAGGAAAAGATATGGGGAGTATGAGGTTGAAATGCTGACTGCATGTTTTCTCTCACTAAAACTCAGTATGCACCTCCCAAGACCTCTGGGCTGTTGAGGATCGTAAAGAAAGCCTCAGGATGTGGTGTGAGAGGATGGAGGGGAAAATAAGGTGAAGGCAGTTTTCAGGAAAAGAGGCTGTACCTGGCTTTCACTTGCTTTTGAGAGATTAATTTACTTTTAGAAAATGTTTAGACATCTAAAGAAAAATATGCCTTCTTTATGTGGACATGGAAATGTTATTAGCAAATTTGCACATGCTCTTCATTAATGCTTGTTTCGTGAGTGTTAGACATGCGTCAGCTTTCTTGCCAAGGTCTACTTATAATTCATATATAGACATTTATCATCTCTGACGCTTACAAACCAGGAAGGAACTGTTTGGGATAAAGGGCCCTTTCTGTGTTGCTAATGTCAATTATCCTGAAATGGTACAGCTTTTAAAAAAACCTATTCAGACTAGTCTTCTCACAAGTAAGAGGCAATGATGTCCTTCAAAACATGCTGTAAGTGTGAGAAAGTGGATGTATGGTTGAATATTTCCTTTCTGTTGTACTATGTTAAACATACTGGCTCAGTTGGGTAGTAAAATTTCTAGGAGTGACTTGACTTAACGTGTGATTGTCATGGCGATGGAAGAATGACTGTTTTGTACAATAGTTTGCAGGCCAGTTTTATTCATTTCTACATCTGGATAGCTCACTGGTTTAGGAATCTAGCTGCAGAGCCATAGATTAGGAGTTCAGTTCCCCTCTGTACCTCTTTGATGGGCTAGACTCGATCCATAGGGTCCCTTCCAGCTCTGCAGTTCTAAGATTATCTTCGGTTTCTTAGGAGCACTTGCCATTAAGAGGTTTTGCTGGATATTTTTCTTTTATGTTTCGTATTCAACTGGACCACAAAAGAGATCCAGTTGAAAGAGGAAGAATAAGGCTCTTACATAAGAAGTGAATATGTTAAATTGTGTTATCTTGTTGCAGTCTTACAGCCTTTTTCAAAAAAATAATAATCCGTGTTTTGCTTAACTAAAGTGAGGAACATTTACAGATAATGAACTAGGGAGAATTTTAAAACAGTAGAAAATCCATTAAGAGAAAAAATGAAAATAAAATGCTTTTGCATCTAAAATATTTAGAAAACAAACAATATGTACAGATTTGGTGTAGATACTTGGCTGAAATCCAGTAGTAAGTCGCAAGTACAGTAGGCCCATTGAATCAATGGAGCTTATGGAGGAGTTGACTCACCAAATTCCCGCTGATTCAATGGGCCTACTTTAGTTGTGACTTGCTATTGATTTTAGTCATTGGAATTTAAGTAAATATTTAGCTGCTTCTTCCAGTGCAATGTTTGAGTGCTTTCTGTAGCTCTTCCTCATTCAGTGGTACAAGTCCCACTTCTCTTTCTTTTCCACTTAATATTGTGTATTTGTGAGGCTATAGCATGTGTTGTAGATCAGAAGTAATGCTGCTGTTTGGTCCTCTTTGCCCCAGTAACTCAGGATCAGTTATATTCATGATGGCAAGGGGATTTTTTTTTCTCATCACAGGAAAACACTATGCGTACTATGTATCTATATTACATATTATCTATCTCTCTGGCTGTGGATAGCTTACATAAATATTAGTTTATTTTTTTTAAGAAAAAAGGGGAAAGAGAACATTCCCTTTGAAACATTCTAGAAATGTTTCTCTGGTAGCCAGTGCCCTGTGGTGAAGGCCACAGAGCTTCTGGGAATTGTGACCTACATTGGGGGAAGGGGTGTGCTAAGACGAAGTGTTTTTCTGCTTATGTACCACCCCATAGAGCTTAAAGCACTCTCTGGGCAGTTTACAATTTAATTATGCAGGCTACATATCGCCCCCCCCCCCCAAACAAGCTGCGTACTCATTGTACCGACCTCAGAAGGATGGAAGGCTCAGTCAGTCTTGAGCCTGCTACCTGATCCCATCGGGATCAAATTCGGGTCATGAGCAGAGTCTTGACTGCAGTACTGCAGTTTAACCACTGCGCCAGGAGGTTCTTATCACAAATCCCTTGTAGTTCTTGCTTCTGCAGCTCTAGGTGATATCCAGATATAACAAATCTGAAGCTGCAGGACAGGGGTCAGGCTTATACATGGGCCCATGTAGTAAGTGACCGAGAATCCCCAAGCAAGAGTAGTCAATCAGTGACATGGTGTCCATGGTGGGGTGCTGCCTGGGTCCTGTTGGAGTTTTCTGATACTTCCTCTTGCATTATACCCTGCTCACTGCTGCAGGTCCATGCTTTCCTAGTCCTTCCTGCTCCAGGTCTTATCTGAAAGTGTCTATATGTGTAAAAGGAAGTATCGGAGCATATATCAGAAAAGCAGTTGCACATCTGACCTAGAGTATGCTCTGTTCCTATCTACCCTTCCTATTCGACAAGAATAGCCAGGATTAGCGGCAGTGTTATCATTGTTCAATAAGGAAGCACCTACAGAGGTTGAGTGGTTTGGGGAGAGATGTGTTTCAGCTTTAAGAATAAGAGGTGATGCTTGAATGAATGTCACTTGTTTCATCTTATAGTATAGGTCCATATCAGTGCATTATCTGTTGATTTATTGACTTCTCATTTTGCTCCTCAGCCCTAGATGATGCATGGTCAATCCTTAGTGTCATAGAATCTGCATTAAACAACCACAAGGAAAGGCGAGGAATTGGCACAGTAGTAGCACAGGTAGGATCGGTGAGGAGTGAGGTGGTGCTCTTCTGCAGTATTGCACAAACAACTGTAATCTCTCAACATTGTGCTTAGCAATATTGCAGGAGACAGACCTTTTTGACATGAAATCAGTAAATGTGATCAGCTGCTTGCCTCCCATTTCATCCCATTGCTCTGGCATGCAGTGCCTCTTGGCAGAAAAAACAGGATCACGGTCCCATTTGCATGTGTAAAAGCAGTGGCTTAATTTCAGCTGTTTATGACATGCAGTCTTCTATTTCTTCAGTGGCTGTGCAGTGTGAGAACATTCAGGGTATGTATCTGGCTATGGAGCCAGAGATTGGGAGTTCGATTTCCCACTGCACCCCCAGAGAGAAAAGGCAGCCTGTGTGGCCTTGGGCAAGCTGCACAGTCTCAGGATGCTCCCAGAAGAAGGGAATGGTAAACCACTTCTGAGTACTCTGTACCTGGAAAACCCTGAAATGGGTCACCAGAACTCAGAACTGACTTGCCAGCACATGATGATTATTAATAGAAGGAAGCAAAATATGTTGCTCCAGTTAGTTAGTATTGAGAACCAAGTGCACAGCAATATTTACATCAACATACCACTGTACTTGGCTGTTCTATAAATCTGGGATATCTATGTCAGTCTTGCAGCCATTTTTATAAATTTTGCATGTCCCGTAAATGTTACAGTGTATACATTTAAATCGGTTTGTTGGTCCTTTCGAAAAAAGAAATATAATTGCTCTCAATACTTCAGTTTCTATCAGTACTAAATTCCGTCCTATTTCCACCTCAAACCTAGCTTTTAAATCACACCATTCCTTAATTTATGTTATATTTACCAACATCCAATTGTATTTTTGATCCGTAAGCTCCAAAAAAGGGATACTAATTAGTGAAGAATGCTCCTTTGTTCTTCCCATCTTTTGTTTGCACTATTTATGTTATTTTCCATAATTTTAATGACCTATTTTTAGCAGTTGGGCACCTTGTTATTTCTCCATTTAGTGAGAAATAATATTTTGGCTGCTGAAAATAAATTCCAGTATAATTCAAGATAGTCACGTAATACTATTTCTTCCCTATAACAATTGCGTCTCTCAGTATTTCAGTATACAATGAACTGTGTTTATCTTCCTCCCCAAAATTGTGTCACCCTGGTCTAAAACTACCATACACATAATTATTTGTTTGTTTTACGTATATGTTGCCTTTCTTTCAGAATTGGGACTCAAGAGAGCTTACAGTTTAAAAGAATGCTTATTAAAATCCATATTTAAAATTCATATTTATTTATATATTTATATTAAAATCCATATTATATTCAGATTTAAAATCCATATTTATATTCTTATATTTATAAGAATGCTTGTTGTTGTTGTTTAGTTGTTAAGTCGTGTCCGACTCTTCGTGACCCCATGGACCAGAGCACGCCAGGCCCTCCTGTCTTCCACTGCCTGCCGGAGTTTGGTCAAATTCATGTTGGTAGCTTCAATGACACTGTCCAACCATCTCGTCCTCTGTCGTCCCCTTCTCCTCTTGCCTTCACATTTTCCCAACATCAGGGTCTTTTCCAGGGAGTCTTCTCTTCTCATGAGATGGCCAAAGTATTGGAGCCTCAGCTTCAGGATCTGTCCTTCCAGTGAGCACTCAGGGTTGATTTCCTTCAGAACGGATAGGTTTGATCTCCTTGCAGTCCAGGGGACTCTCAAGACTCTCCTCCAGCACCACAGTTCAAAAGCATCAATTCTTCGGTGGTCAGCCTTCTTTATGGTCCAGCTCTCACTCCCATACATCGCTACTGGAAAAACCATAGCTTTGACTATGCGGACCTTTGTCGGCAAGGTGATGTCTCTGCTTTTTAAGATGCTGTCTAGGTTTGTCATCGCTTTCCTCCCAAGAAGCAGGCGTCTTTTAATTTTGTGGCTGCTGTCACCATCTGCAGTGATCATGGAGCCCAAGAAAGTAAAATCTGTCACTACCTCCATATCTTCCCCTTCTATTTGCCAGGAGGTGATGGGACCAGTGGCCATGATCTTAGTTTTTTTGATGTTGAGCTTCAGACCATTTTTTGCGCTCTCCTCTTTCAACCTAATTACGAGGTTCTTTAATTCCTCCTCACTTTCTGCCATCAGAGTGGTATCATCTGCATATCTGAGGTCATTGATATTTCTTCCGGCAATCTTAATTCTGGCTTGGGATTCCTCCAGTCCAGCCTTTCGCATGATGTATTCTGCATATAAGTTAAATAAGCAGGGAGACAATATACAGCCTTGTCGTACTCCTTTCCCAATTTTGAACCAATCAGTTGTTCCATATCCAGTTCTAACTGTTGCTTCCTGTCCCACATATAGATTTCTCAGGAGATAGATAAGGTGGTCAGGCACTCCCATTTCTTTAAGAACTTGCCATAGTTTGCTGTGGTCCACACAGTCAAAGGCTTTTGCGTAGTCAATGAAGCAGAAGTAGATGTTTTTCTGGAACTCTCTGGCTTTCTCCATAATCCAGCGCATGTTAGCAATTTGGTCTCTAGTTCCTCTGCCCCTTCGAAATCCAGCTTGTACTTCTGGGAGTTCTCGGTGCACATACTGCTGAAGCCTACCTTGTAGGATTTTGAGCATAACCTTGCTAGCGTGTGAAATGAGTGCAATTGTACGGTAGTTGGAGCATTGTTTGGCACTGCCTTTCTTTGGGATTGGGATGTAGACTGATCTTTTCCAATCCTCTGGCCACTGCTGAGTTTTCCAAACTTGCTGGCATATTGAGTGTAGCACCTTAACAGCGTCATCTTTTAAGATTTTAAATAGTTCAACTGGAATGCCATCACCTCCACTGGCCTTGTTGTTAGCTATGCTTTCTAAGGCCCACTTGACTTCGCTCTCCAGGATGTCTGGCTCAAGGTCAGCAACCACACTATCTGGCTTGTCTGGGACATCCAGATCTTTCTGGTATAATTCCTCTGTGTATTCTTGCCACCTCTTCTTGATATCTTCTGCTTCTGTGAGGTCCCTACCATTTTTGTCCTTTATCATGTCCATCTTTGCACAAAATGTTCCTTTAACATCTCCAATTTTCTTGAACAGATCTCTGATTTTTCCCTTTCTATTCTTTTCCTCTATTTCTTTGCACTGTTCATTTAAGAAGGCCCTCTTGTCTCTCCTTGCTATTCTTTGGAAGTCTGCATTCCATTTTCTGTAACTTTCCCTATCTCCCTTGCATTTTGTTTCCCTTCTCTTCTCTGCTATTTGTAAGGCCTCGTTGGACAGCCACTTTGCTTTCTTGCATTTCCTTTTCTTTGGGATGGTTTTTGTTGCTGCCTCCTGTACAATGTTACGAGCCTCCAGCCATAGTTCTTCAGGCACTCTGTCCACCAAATCTAGTTCCTTAAATCTGTTCTTCACTTCCACTGTGTATTCATAAGGGATTTGGTTTAGATTATACCTGACTAGCCCAGTGGTTTTTCCTCCTTTCTTCAGTTTAAGCTTGAGTTTTGCTATAAGAAGCTGATGATCAGAGCCACAATCAGCTCCAGGTCTTGTTTTTGCTGACTGTATAGAGCTTCTCCATCTTTGGCTGCAGAGAACATAATCAATCTGATTTCGGTATTGCCCATCTGGTGATGTCCATGTGTAGAGTCGCCTCTTGTGTTGTTGGGAAAGAGTGTTTGTGATGACCAGCTTGTTCTCTTGACAAAACTCTATTAGCCTTTGCCCTGCTTCGTTTTGAACTCTAAGGCCAAACTTACCTGTTGTTCCTTTTATCTCTTGACTCCCTACTTTAGCATTCCAGTCCCCTATAATGACAAGAACATCTTTCTTTGGTGTCAGTTCTAGAAGGTGTTGTAAGTCTTCATAGAATTGGTCAATTTCAGCCTCTTCAGCATCAGTGGTTGGTGCATAAACTTGGATTACTGTGGTGTTGAAAGGTCTGCCTTGGATTCATATTGAAATCATTCTATCATTTTTTAGATTGTATCCCAGTACAGCTTTTCCCACTCTTTTGTTGACTATGAGGGCTACTCCATTTCTTCTACGGGATTCTTGCCCACAATAGTAGATATGATAATCGTCTGAATTGAATTCGCCCATTCCCGTCCATTTTAGTTCACTGACGCCCAGGATGTCAATGTTTATTCTTGCCATCTCCTGTTTGACCACATCCAGCTTACCAAGGTTCATAGATCTTACATTCCAGGTTCCTATGCAGTATTTTTCTTTGCAGCATCGGACTTTCCTTTCACTTCCAGGCGCGTCCGCAGCTGAGCGTCCTTTCGGCTTTGGCCCAACCACTTCATTAGCTCTGGAGCTACTTGTACTTGTCCTCCGCTCTTCCTCAGTAGCATGTTGGACGCCTTCCATTCTGAGGGGCTCATCTTCCAGCATCATATCTTTTAGCCTTTTGTTTCTGTCCATGGAGTTTTCTTGGCAAAGATACTGGGGTGGCTTGCCAGTTCCTGCTCCAGGTGGATTGCGTTTAGTCAGAACTCTCCACTATGACCTGTCCGTCTTGGGTGTCCCTGCACGGCATAGCCCATAGCTTCTCTGAATTACTCAAGCCCGTTCGCCACGACAAGGCGGCAATCCGTGAAGGGGAAGAATGCTTATTGGAATCCATATTTATAGTTGCATTTTCTACTTGACATCAGTAACACTGATCTGTTTCTTGTGCATAAATATTACATAAATGTGTCTAGGTCACCCCTGAGTCCGCCTTGTGTGTCATAGATTTATTTGGCTGTCCTGAGTTGGAGCAGGGTCTTTGGTGTTGTAGCACCCACTTATGTGGAATAGTCTTCCTTCTGAAAGAAAGTGCCACTTATTTTTCAGTATACACAAACCATATGAAGCAGGAAAAAATAGTAAGAGAGAAGAAGGAAGAATATCCTCAATAAAATAAAAACTTCAAAAGAAATGAAAAAGCATTAGTGAGAAAAGTCACTATGTGTAAACCTCAGTAAACGGTGGAATGTCTGCATAAATACCCATATGAAGTTGCTGAACACATGCCATTTGTTGAGGCAGTGAGAGTGGTTAGGTACTCAGTTTGCTGAGACAGACATTTATCTTTCCAGTATTGCAGTATAAGTCTTTCAGCCACTGAGGGGAACTTAAAGAATCTGTTCCCTCTGTTTCTGTGAACATTTTAAAGCATGTGTAAATCTGAAGATTTCAAAGATTGTCTGAATACTAAATCACTATGGTTCAGAACTTCACCCCCCCCCCCTGAAAAGTGTGTCAAACTGTGCATGTCCTAACTCTATGTTTAAAGAAGGCATGAAGCAAATTGCAACACTAACAATTGAGATTCCCCAATCTCTTTACCAAAAAGGCATTGTGGTGCATTGTATACATTTGTTGAGTAAGTTGCAACTTATTCCTTAGATACTTCAGGTATGGAAGCCAGGGCCATGTTCCATTGATGGGGCAAAACTCTGCAATCCCCTTCTTCGTTCAGTTGATTTCAAAGACTGTAAAGATCACAATTGCTAGTTGACATCCAATACTTATAAGCAAATATTGCTGTTTTGTTTTCTTGGATAAGGACTTCCAAAATCAGATCCTAGCTAGATACCAGAAAGGGTTGCAGCTGTAAATTTAGCAAAAGATGGTGAGTCATATTTAAACCCCAGCCTCAAAAATGGAAAAACTCACCTTCCTACCCAGTTTGTTGAAATCATCCTGCCAACTCATACCTGCCCCCAAAAGATTTCTTACTAATTTTCAGACCTGGATTTTTCTGTAGTATTGACAGATATACGTTGAGAAAACTAATCAGTTTGCATTGGTTCTGATAATATTTGTCAAAACTGTTGAACAGCAACTAAAAAATAGGGAGGAAGTTAAAATCCATTTGAACTCTAACCAGGCACAGTTCAAAAAGAAACATCAACTAGGAAATATAACAGAAACAAGCATTGTTAGTCACCTCTAAGACTAGCAGACTTATTTTACTGTGAGATTTCATGGATTACAGGCCACTTCCTCAGACATGTGGATTTAGGCCACATTATGTACATGGTGGATGTGGGTTTTGGAACTGAGTGTAATGGCAAGATGACAACTGGAGTAACGCTAGTACTGAACTTCCAATGTTGACAATGACATAATTAACATAATGAACATTCAAAGTATTGATTACATTAACAGTCTAGTAATTGATAGAATAATTGGGTTGTCTTGTTGACTGTCAGACAATGGATAGACTTTTGCCTTTTAAGTGTAAGTTTAAATGACTTTTGTTTTCAGGAAGTATCTTGTTTGCATTGAGGTTAGAGAAGACAACTTTTGGGCTATCAACAAGATTATGTAGAAAACTATCTCGTTAAACTAGCCCCAGGGTTTTTGCATCTGGGCAGAAAAGTCAGTATACCTGTAGTACATTTTAGTGTATACTTTTTCAAAGAGCAGTCAATAATGGTCTATGTATTTGGTTGCAGAGCAGTTTTCATCAGTTTGGGCTTTAGAAACCTCGTGTTAAGTTTTTTGGATTCATAGTATTTTGCCACTAGATGGCTCTCAGTTATAAGTGTTTTTCTGCAACGAAGGTCTGAATCCTTTACAGGTTGGTTGGTTTTTCTTTTAAAAACTAAATTCAGTTAATGCTTGGATGCAGAGAAAAAAATGTTTTTATTCTGTCCTATCTTTAGGGCTTACGATGAGTGAAATATTTGGAAGTGTGATTTGCAAATTATGAAAATATTAATGTTAAAACGGTATCAAATTTCTTCCCAGAGTCAGGAAAGGCGACAGGCCCCACAACAGACATCTAACCATCTGTTGGTTAAACAAGTGTTTCCTTCATCTTGGAAAACTAATTCAAGGTGATATAAAAGTGAGCTTCCATCTTATGATCTCCACAGAGATGCCTAAGTAGCCTTGATTTAATTATGTTAGGCATTTGGCTGAATATGCAAGTTGTGAATGAGGCATCAGTTTCAAACTTTGGCAGGCTGCTTTAAAACTTCCAAATGGACTTTGCTTTCATATCATATTAAAGGCACTCATATTACAGCTCTTTGATTCCTCTTACCTCTTCAGGTGAAGTTACTCCTGCCTTCCCAAGTGTATTCTGCATGGCCCGTCAAAGGATGCACTTTTTGTTCTTTGTGTTTGAATGGGTGGAAAACTGTAGTGAAAACAGTTGTATGTAAAACTGGAATGTTTTATTTGATTGCAAGGATCTTTTACTGCAGCTTGCTGCTAAGGATAACATTTAAGCTCCTCTGTATCTCACCTCAAAGGGAGGCAAACCAAAGGCAAAATAGCATTTATTAGGCTACCAGGAGACTTCAAAGGAGGGAAGCAGTTCACAAATGCTTGCTGTCTGAGCTTCTTCATCAGTTGTACACCCTGTCTTAAGACTTATCTTAAGACGCGTCTATTTTTCAGAGATCCTTTGGGGAATGCCCAGTAATTCCTAAGATTGCCTCTTCACATCTTATGTGACTATTGATGAGGTTAATCCAGTTCTGCTTTTTAAAAAAAGGAAGGAGGAATCTTTTTTATGTTTTAAGATTTTAAAAGGTCCTGTTGGCATGTGAATGTGCAACAAGAAGTGAGCTTGGATCCATCAGTCTTGGTCAATATTTTTTTGCTGATTCAGAATAACAGAAATAAGAAGGAATACCTGTAGCTTCTTTTCTATTATCCAGAAAGGTTGCTCAAAAGCTCTCTTTTTTTTCCAGTCATCCCTGACATCGTGTAAGAACGGAATGAATGATTGCTCGGTTTATTCATTTGTTTGACAAAATGCACAAGCTTTAATAAATCAATGATTTTCTCTGATGAAATTGGAATTTCCTTTGCTGTCTAATAGTGCTATTACTCTGTACAGGTAGTAGTAGTTAAATTGTTACCAAGATGTGAAATTGTGAGCTGAAAGCTATTGGTTACTGGTAACTAGGTATGGTATTTGTGTTTCCAGCCTTGGGTGTATAAATCTTCTTTTTTTTTGTTTAATAAGGGCATGTAGAAACACTTTTCTTTGTATTTCAATAGTGTAGAAAGTTTTGTTTTTAATACTTTGTACATGCCCTTAAGCATTCTTTATTGCACCAACTTTTCCTAATCTATATTTGCACTGAAATATGTATATATTTGTACAGCTATATTTGTATCCAAAAAATGAAATGAAATAAAGGGAGGCATCTTGTCAGTTACTATCCAGTGCTCTGTGTGGCTGGAAACCATTTCTAGTTCCAGTGGTAGATATCATTGAATACAAGACTATATGTAACAGTAAGAAGTTCATGTCACTCCTTTTGCCTCATGGGTTGAGTCCACTTAAAGTAATTCAGCCAATGTTTGTCCAAAGTACACGGACAGGCAGATCTACTGGTAGATGTCTACCTGATTGCCCATACACCAGCTAGTGTTTCTAACTCCATGGATTTCTTAAATGGAGAAACATTGATAGATTGTTGCCTGGCAGGATATGTGTGGGCTCTCCAGTTCTGGTACTGAAAACAGATTCATGAACTGAGCAAATCAGGAAACATCTAGTTTTTAAATTTAGTTTTTAAATTCCTGAGCCACTGTTTAACATTTGACTCTAGCTAGTAGACACTGAAGTTCTGATGAAAAACCAAGCAGATCCTAGAAGCTTAAACTCTACCTGCCCTGTCCTGTTGGTAAAGATTTAACAATAGTTGAAGCAACAACCTGTTTCCATTTTCTCTTGCCCTTAAATTCAAGATCTTTCTGAAACCTTTTGTTTCTCATTTTCTGGTGTGTGTGTAATCATTCTTTTTCTCTTTAATATATTTTGTTATCAGATCCTTTCAGAATTCCCTTTTTAAAAAAAGCCATAGTTTGTAAACCCCTAATAATTCCCCCCCCCCATAGATTAATCAAAGCTTCTTAATGAATTTGGTCAGAACCATGGATGCCATCATGATTATATAGATTTTTCCAGTTAGATTTCAGCAGTGTGATGTATAGTGGAAGAATCAGCAAAAGCCGTATCTCCTATCATATCTGAATTACATCTTTCAGCCCATCTCCTCTTACATTTTCATTTGCTCATGTTAGTGTGCACATGTTTCTAATCTTCGTGTCCCACTGGCATGATGAAGGGCACTTCTATGGCTTCATCTCTCAGGGGTTTTTTTTAGAAAATACTCTGCTTGCAAATATATTGATATATCTTGCAAGAAAGATAACATTTTATTTTCTTCCTTGATTTCTTCAAAATACTGATAAAGAATTCATCGGCTCTGCTGAAGTGGGTGGCTATCAGTAAAGTGAGGTAGATAAGAAGTTATAAGCTTATCAGTTGCAAATAATCTTTCCCCTGATACTGTGTTCACAGAGTGATAGAATTGTGTCCCAGATAAACAACATGATTTTGAGAAGTCATGAAAGAAACAAAGATACATATAGTGATTTAAATGTGTAATAAGTATGTTATGCATTTACCCAGAGTGTGTGTTGATTCAGACTGTCAAAGGAGCAGAGCATAAAGAAATCCTTTTCTCCTTAAAGAAAAGCAGGAACAGCTGTGTTGGCATAACATAAATTCCAAGATAACTGTTAAACAGATGTGTTTATTAGGCTAACCAAGAATGCACCAAAGAAGCCCACAAAAGCATGAACAACTGTGCAAGGAGTTAAGATCTAGCCCTTTCTCCCTTTTCTCTTCCCTCTGTCCTCTCTTGCTTATTTTTCACATCTCATCTGATGAAGAGAGCATGCTCAGTTGTTTGTGTTTGTGTGGTGGTGGGGCGGTTTGGGTGACTTTTTGATTGTGATAATAAAGGTATCACCCTTGTGTCCGTCTTGGAATTTCCTCCATAAATTTCACTTAATTGAGTGACACTCTTAGAAACAGGTACTGTACTCCTTTTAGGTAAATAGAGGAGAGTATATGTGCAAGAGATGTAGCTGTCATCCTTTTCCTTCTTTTTTAAAATCACAACTTTACACTGATTATGTACCTTCCAGAGAATTTAAGAAGCAGGTTGCAATGTTGAAGAACTGTTGTTGTTATATACTGTCAAGTTAACTTATGGCAACTGTGACAGGGGTTTCAAAGCATGTAAGATGTTCAAGGAATGCTTTTCTATTGCCACACCACTATTCCCATGAGCTTCTGGGATCTCCTGAGTCGTAGTCCAGTAAATAATGCACTACAACGCACTGCCTGAAGAAGTTTGGTAGGTTTGAAAAGAAAAGGTGAAATACTGCTGGGCATGTTAGACAGTTGTGTCCCTTTTTTAATTGCAGCCCCTGCAATTCAAGGAAAGATTTTGCTTCTGTATTTGGAGCAAATCAGTGTGTAGAGTTTCTAATGCTACTAATAATAATTGTATACTGTTAAGTCAATTCCAACATGGCAACCTTTTCAGGGTTTTCTAGGTGGAGAATACTCAGAAGTGGTTTACCATTCCTTTCTTCTGGGAGCATCCTGGGACTGTGCAGCTTGCCCAAGGCCACACAGGCTGGCTCTATCACAGGAGGCACAGGGAAGAATCAAACTTCCAACTTCTGGCTCCTCAGCCAGATACCTCTAATACTAAGCAAGGATTTAATTGGAAGTAAATTGTGTTGAACAGTGTGTTGAATTCAGGATGTGTGAACTGGTTGAATTCCAAAGATTGTGTTGGAGGGATTTTCTAAGCCTAAAAACTGATATAGGAGCATGTAAAATAGCATCCATGGTATTTTCAAAAATCATATTGGGTTGCCTGTAATACCCCAGAGGCACATAGTGGCTCAGGCAAGGAGAGGGAGAGGAAAGTATAGGGTGGGTGGGCTGTTTGTTGGACTATAGATACATGGGTCAAACAGAGGTAATCCAATATAAAATCTCTATATTCATGATCCATGTAATGATCCTTGTAATATTGTGATAAAATGTCCTTGGTTAATGTATCATTCCTAGGTGAATGAGGATAACCAGAACCACTACATAATCTACACGCAAGAGATAATAGGTGTAGAAATGCTTGGGATGTTTGTCCATTAAGTGTTGCTATAGTTTTGCTAACTCTGATGCATTACATTATTGAATGAGATAATGAACTTCAAAATTAGTTTTTAATGGTTCTTGCACATAAAGGTATTTCTGTAGAACATGATCACACCTTTTTCTAGGAATAAGGCATTGGGGTTTTTGGGCTCTACCATTGGCCACTGCTTTTGTCCCAGCCTTGCTCTTCGGAGCTGGAGAGGTGTTGAAGTTTCTTTGTGTGTGGGGGGGGGGGGGCAGTGCAGATTATTCATGGAGCAAATCTGTCGATTTATGTTGAAGCTGAAGAAGTAGGTGTGGATCTTTCTATAGTTGTGTTTTGTTGTGCACACTCTGAAGCTTAACAAAACTCAGGGCGCTGCCTGTATTACTAATATTAAGCACAAGAGAAACATGATCAGGAATAGTGTTCTCTGTGGATGGTATGTGTCTTTGCATGGAAACATGAAATGGGCTCAGAAACATGTAAAAGGTGTCGGTGAGGAAGAGATTTCCTTCCCTATGATGTTAATTGGCTGGACCGGCTTGGTCCTATAGAGCCATCTGGCCCTGCTTTGGGACCATTATGGTGTCCTGTTGTATAATGAAACATTGAAAATTACTATGTATTATGCTGGACTTTTGGCTGAAAGTGTCACATTTTTGCTAGTCTTAAAAGCTTCATGTAATTTGAAATGGAGTTAAAAGAGTGTCTGTGCTATTTATTATTTGTATTTTCGTGCTATTCTCATTCAGTTGGCATTTTCAGTCTCCCCAGTTTTCCACATGTGGGTAAGGTGAAACATGTCTGATCTGTGTATTTAAAACATGAATTATATTGAACAATGACTACAGTTTCTGTCTTTATTTTGCTGGAACTTTCTCTGTATTAACAGGATACAAAGCTATGGATAATAATGGAGTATCTTGGTGGAGGTTCTGCTCTTGATCTTGTAAGTAATCTGCTTTTATTAGTACAACTAAAGGCTACTCATACTTCTGAATTTGCTTGTGTGGCCATCATGCACACAGAAACGAGAACTTCAGAGATGTAGATGATAAGTAGCTTTGTAAGAAAATGATATAATATACTTTAACTGGTATAAAATTATTGGCTTAGCTATGTTGGGAGGAAACATATACTGACTGTATGGTTCGTTCAGTCAGCAAAGAAGTTTCGTCTGGAGCAGGAAAGCCCTTGTGGGCCTCACCCTGTTTCAAGGAGATGCTTGTGTAATCATGGACATTGAATTACAATTTAAGTCATCTCTGTTGGAAGATGCCAGTGACTGAGGATGGTGGGAGATGTATTTCCCCGCTCCATCTCAGGAAAAGGCAGGTGCCCTTGCTGTCAGGTGCCGGAAGTGTCGCCTTAGCTTTCCAACGAAATGTGAGGAGGGAAGGCTTTCTGGGGAAGGAAGAGCTGCTACATCACTGCCTTTGACCCTGTCCCTAGCCCCAAGGTAATTAGAAGGTGCTTGAAGACTGAGATAAGTGGAGGTGTTTAGGCACAGTTGGGGCAGGCAGCCTGTCAAGATAGGCTGTGCTAACTGATACAGTTCTGCTTGCAGAAATTGAGCAGTGACATTAAACTACTAATGACAGTTTTTCATGACATCTTACATGTGGGGAGAAGCACGTACAGACAAGCTGAAGAAGTAACTTACGTAGTTTTGTGTGGTTATTTCCATGTCTAGTTCTTTTCCCTTCTCCTTCCTCAGTACAACAGTTTAATGCACTGAATAAATAAGCATTCTGAAGCACTTAAATCCCTGGATAAGTGTAGAAACACTGTAAATTAAGATAAAAGAAATTAAGACATAAAATACTGAACTTCATTTCTTTTTCTTCAGTCTTATCTTCTGTGTTTTCAGGGAATTTTATTCTGAAAATAATCAGTTGTGTTTCTTCTAGTTAGAACCAGGTTCTCTTGATGAAACCCAGATTGCTACAATATTAAGAGAGATTCTGAAAGGACTTGATTACTTGCATTCAGAAAAGAAAATTCATAGAGATATTAAAGGTAAAACAGTAGGGTCTTCGTTAACATTTTAAAATATGACATGCTTAAATGTTGAAACTGCAAATTTTCTTTCAAAAACATGTTTTTTTAGCTGCTAATGTACTACTGTCCGAACAAGGCGAAGTCAAACTTGCAGACTTTGGTGTCGCTGGACAGTTAACTGATACACAGATAAAAAGAAACACCTTTGTGGGTACACCATTTTGGATGGCACCAGAAGTTATAAAGCAGTCAGCCTATGATTCGAAGGTGAGTTTTTTGTTACGCGGCTTAAAATTTTCAGGTCAACTCCTTGAACCCAATTTATTGTTATTTGTTTCTTTCTGAGTGTGTTTGTATGTGAAAACCTTTTTGGTCATCTTGAAATATGTGTAGATGGGTTTGGGCAGTTTACTTGGGCTGTCTGGAGTCAGCAATTTTTTTTTCTGGAGGCAAAGGGGACAAGATGCACAACGAGATATAATTATAATTTGCATGCTTAACACACACTGCTGTAACAAACTGTTTAGAACCATGTTCTGTGTCATTTGGAGCTCTATGCAGGGTCACAGAAAATCCTGGGAATGTAATTGTGACCCTGAAAGAGTGTTATGTAAAGGCTTTGTCAGGAACTTGTATATATGTCTAGTTGCACATTTGAAGGGAAAAAACAAACACTGATGGCAATCCAAGGACAGATGTGCCATTTCTGCTTCCCCGTGTGGTGATAAGACCTGAGCACCATGTCTACAGATATGAGGATATCTGGTTTCTGAGAAACTTGCATATCAGCTCTGCCTGTATTTCTCTCTCTCCCCCCCCCCCCTTTCCTCCCTAATGGGCAGGCCTGGTTTCTGGACATACCACCCTTGACTGAAAATGTCAGTTCTTTCTCTGCTCCCTTTGCCCTTTGAATAGATGTTTGTAATAAAGTAAGTGAGCTTATCTGTTCATTTTGTAATCCACCCAAGGTTGTTCTTTTTCAGGTAATGCACAAGACTTGGGCACCTTCACAATTGAGTTGTTATTATGTAAGAAAACACTAGCTTCTGAGGAGCTTCATGGCAAGTCATCTGCTTGTCTTAGCTAGGGGAGGGAGGGGAAGGCCCACTAAATTTTCAGGAGGAAAAGGAAAGTAAAATATGCCAGTTGTCTGAAAGGTAGGTGCCCAGTGTGCCTATGTTGCTGTTAGTCAGCCTCTCCTAGTGCTGAGAAAAGCACATGCCGTCAGATAAGATGCAGGAAATCTTGTACCTGTCTTCTAGGTATGTCTTACCATAATTTGTTGCACTTTGCAGGCCGATATCTGGTCACTGGGCATAACAGCCATAGAACTTGCAAAAGGTGAGCCGCCTCATTCTGAACTGCATCCCATGAAGGTTTTATTCCTGATCCCAAAGAACAATCCACCAACGTTAGAAGGAAACTACAGCAAGCCTCTAAAGGAGTTTGTTGAGGCCTGTTTGAACAAGGACCCAAGCTTTGTAAGTTGTTTTGTTTGGTCCTCTCTATCCCTCCCTTACCTTGATTGTTTTGAGTCTGTTTCTTTAAATTAAATTAAATTCTTTAAAAATGTGCCCTGTGCACATTTGAATGGTCTGCGTATTACATATATCATTCGTACCACTACAGAGTGACAATAGCAAAAAATCTTGTTTTCAAACTGTGATTATTTATAGGGATCTTTATCCTGGAAATACCTACCTTAGCTACTGTCATGTCTTGTTTGTTTTAAAAGACACACCAAATATGCACAAGTTTGGGGAACTTTGTCCCTTCATCAGGTGAAGGGGGACAGTGTTTGTGAAAGATATCACCTCCTAATGGAGTGAAGAATTTATTTTGTGTCAAAAGGACCATTGCTGCTTTTGTTTGGTTTAAAAGGAATTTTAGAATATTTTGTGCTAAAATTGAAAAAAAAAAAAAACCACTACCAGCATTTTTTTTTTAAAAAAGAAAGGTTTTCCAGCTTTTCTGACACTTTTATGATCATTACTAGAGATGAGGGTATTCGTATACGAATATCCCTCCACAGGTGGAAATTAACGAGGGTCCAGCCCATAGGGCCGGACTGTCCACTCACCATTCCGCCGCGGAGACGCGCACTCAACGGAGGCTTCCTATCGTGCCGTTGTCCGCAATGGATTAGCCACTCTGCGACCTGGCAGAGAGATTTGTCATCCCGCCTCCTGCCAGGAGTGACTAATCCATTGCGGACAACGGCACAATAGGAATGCTCCGTCGAGTGTGCGTCCGCGGCGGAATGGTGAGTGGACAGTCCAGCCCCATGGGACCAGACCCTCGTTGTTTCCACCTGTGGGGGGATATTCGTATTCGTATACAAATACGAATACCCCCATCTTTAATCATTACTAGCACTACTTTTGCTGTAGAACCACTTAAATGAGTTGACAATTGCAGCCAATGCGTTGTTCAGTTCAGTAATTCTCCTGTTATCTACCCTCCTCCCATAGTTGTCTCATTTCCTTCTTTTCATGTTAGTTGTATTGTATTGTTTTGTTTTATTAAATCAATTTATATACTACCTGTTCAGCAAATCACTGCTCTGGATGGTGTACAACAAAGAAAAGAAACATAAATTATGCAATTAGTATAAAACGCTACATTATCCCAAAGAAAAACATACAAACCAAGACAGGCAACAAAATAAAAATTCCAGGGCATGCAATGCAATATTCCTCTCCTCCTTCCTCCACTGTCCCAATTAATTATGGGGAATGTCCCCAAAGGCTTCCCTAAACAGCTCTGTTTTAAAGAGCTTTTTAAAGACACAAAGGGAAGATGCCTGCCATAACTCCTGCTGGAGAGCATTCCACACGTGGGGCACCACTGCTGAGAAAGCCTGGTTTCTAATCGACATTTTCCAGGCTTCTCAAGGTGTCAATACCTGCAGGCCTATGAGGACTGAGTCAGCTGGGCAACCAAACTAGGCAGAAGACATTCAGACAAGTAGCAAGGTCTTAACCGTTTAGGGCTTTATATGTTAGAACCAGAACCAATAATAATAATAATAATAATAATAATAATAATAATAATAATAATAATAATAAATTTATACTGTGTTCTACACCAGAGTGCATTCAAATAAAAATCAATGATATACAAACATGCACACAACATTTAACAGTAACTTTATAAAACTCCTCAGAATAAGGAGTTATCAAGAAAAATTGACCAGCTGCTAAAAAATCTAGCTAAAAGGTTCAAATAAATTACATTGACCTCTCTGACCTCTCCCTACACCCGACACATATGGTTCCAAGTTGAACAGATAGATTTTCAAGTCACATCTCAATTTACCCAAATCTGGTGCCATACAAAGGTGCTGGGGGAGAGAATTTCACTGCTTTGAAGACAAGTGGGAAAATGCCTGAGGCGTGGAATTTGCCACCTTAGTCCAAGGGACCAACAAAAGTCCAGAATCTGCAGAGAGAGTACTCATAAGAGGAATATGTCATAGCAGCAGCTCTACTAAATAATTAGAACAGAAAGAACGTAGAGCTTTAAATATTAGAACAAGGATTTTAAAATGTCCTCAACCTGATAGGCAGCCAATGCAATGCCCTAAGATGAGAGGAAATATAGGAGTAGAGTGGTAAGTTTAAAACCACTTGTACCGCATTATTTTGTATCAGGATAAGAGGAGGAAGTGAAGAAGCAGGAAGCTCCGCCACAAGGCTGTTATAGTTAGCAATCCAGGTGTGAAACCACCAGGGCATGGACAAGGAGCTTTGTAGTCTCAGGAGTGAGGAAGTGGCGAATTTGGTGGTTCTTCTTCGTGGCCTCTGTGAATCACGCCCTGGGTGATTCGCGCCTGCATGGAGCCTCATCGGAAGATTCTAGAGCTTCTGTGGTAGCAATGAATACATTAGAATATGCCCCTCCCCACCCGTATAAGTACCTTGGTGCCAAGCAACCCCTTTCAGTTTCTTTCAACCGCCGCGTTGAGACCCTCATAATTCTGCTTCTGTGAGTAAAAGAGAAAGAGCTTATTCTTGATTCCTTCCTGTTATCAATCTTTTTCTTTTAAACTATTAGATCAAACTCTTTATCATCAGAGATTTTTCCTTTCCCCTCGCTCGGCCTCTGGCCGCAGCACCCCCCCCCCCTCCAATCATCGTTTTTTCTCCTCAATTATTTTCTCCTATTCATGGCCCCTTTGAGCCCGTTTAAGCACTGCGTTGTCTGTGATAATAAGATCCCACTTTCCGACGGACACGCTAAGTGCCTTTTCTGCTTGGGAGAACAACATCAAACTTCCTCCTGTACCATTGCAAAAATTTTAAGCGCGGAGTTCTTCGATCTCCCCTCTCGAGGCTAAAACTCCGACTTTGGGAACAATCCGTACAACCAGTTCAAATGGCCCAACCTCCCTGTAGGGCCACTTCCCAAACCAAAGCAATGGAAAAAGCCGTTACTGAATCATCGAAACAATGTCCATCGGCTACACCAGCTCATTCCGATTCTCCATCTGCATCATCTAAGACCTCGGAGACACACAAATCGAAACCCTCCATACCGAAGTCCTCGACTTCGAAAACAACCTCTAAACGTCGGAGACCTACTGAAGCTGCTCCATCTCTGGAGCCTGTTCCTCCTAAACGAGCTAAACAGTCTAAGCCTACAGACATCCCACCACAAGCACAACTCTCTGAATCAATTTCAGTTGGATCTCCCTCAGATGATGACAGACTTCCGTCTCATCAACCCTGTTCTCAGTCTCCAGAATGGGATGATAGAGTCGACCAACTAACGTCCTCTCCTCCCAGTCCACAACCTTCCATTCCTTCCAGCAATCCTTTGGTTATTCCATCGCCCGAGGATTCCCATCCCGAACAGCTTGACACCGTTCCATATCTGATGCCCTCGGTTCGCCAACCGATCCCTAACCAGGACCGTCGACATCAACAATCCCAACAGCTCGCTTCATCGCGTGTGGTTCAAACCCACGCTCAGCACGCGCATCGGGTTGCCATTTGCCCCGACCAGTGCTCTGCTCGACAAACTGCACCAACTAGTCAACCAGGTGTTTTACCCGGTTCGATAATACCATCTAATAGTCGCCTACCTCTTGACAACCATCGGTATCGAAGCGGCCACATCACCGAGAGGTGACTATACCTCAACCTGCTCCCCATTTGGTATCGAAAAAACCTCAGACGGTCAAGCAGATTTCATCCACACGTGAGGCTTTTGCAGCCCCAGCCTCCCGATACTTTCTACTACAATAGATGACGGAAATCACTCTTCACGCTCGGCATCGCCAGCATCAATTTATTCTACTGCTATGTCATCACATCAGCAACCTCCGTTTCGACATCACAGAGACACAGGCTCTGATATCGACGATCCTCGATCTTCATCCTGGTCCATGGACACTCGCTCCATTCCGTTACATCAACACAGTTCCCGTCCTCCGGTAAATCCAAGTCATCGACCCCGACATCGTTACGACACCTAGCTCGACACCGAGGTCCATCCCTACCAGTCGAGGTCCGTCGATGCTCAACCACCATCTTTCGATGTCGACGATCCTCGACATCGACAGATGTCCATGGACATGCCGCCTCCATCTTTTCCGACTCATAACTGGCAATACTACGAGACTTAGCGTCGATCGACAGTCCGTCGACTCCAGATGCGACCTCGATGGCTCTGACCATGGATCTCGGCCGCAGACTCCATCGGTGTTACTTACCTCTCCAGAGTCGGACATTGTCGATACCAACCCGCCGTCACCGGCAGAGGATTTCCAGACCTATGCCCAACTTATGATTTGCATGGCTAAATCCCTTGATCTGCAAGTCCACCAACCATCGACAGAACCAGCCGATCATCTATATGATCCGATCTCTAAAAATACAACCACTCCGGTGCACATATTGATGTTACCATCTCTCCTTAGTACTGCGCAGAGATCCTGGACAAAACCAGCTTCTTCCCATATCATGTCTAAGCAGATTGATAACCTCTATAGAATCCATGACCCAGGAGCCATTTTCCTCCAAAAACAACCAGCTCCAAATTCTATATTTGTCGAAGCCTCTCGATCGAGATCTCGACACCGACAATCTCTCATACCACCAAATAAAGACAGCCGACGAATAGACTCCGTGGGTAGATGGCTTTACTCTTCCGTAGCCTTCACCATGCGAGTCGCTAATTATCAAGGAGCCATGGGAGCTTACCAAAGCTTCCTCTGGGACAACATGTCCACCTTTATTGAATCCCTGCCAGAGGATAAAAAGATACTAGTTCATACCTTCCAACAAGAAGGTCTCTCTGTTGCTAAACAACAGATGCTTTCCGCCCACCACACCGTAGATGCTACAGCCAAGTCCATGGCCACTTCAATAGCCCTACGCCGTTTTTCCTGGTTCAGAACGGCCAGCTTAGCCGAAGATGCTCGGGCACGTATCGAAGAACTCCCCTTCGATGGAGCAGGTCTTTTTCATGCTGAAACTGACGATATACTAGAGAACGTACAAAAGAAAAATTCAGCAGCCCGACGTTGGGGAGTTTACCCTTCCTACCAGCAACGTCCTCAGCAAAATCAATGGAAACGACCCTATAACTTGTACCAGAGGTTCCAACGAGACCCTCCATGACAAACCTCTTACAATCCATACTTCAAAAACCAAAGAGCCAAAACCCGGCAACAGCCTGCCACTAGGCGGAATTACCGGAAACCCAAACACCATGTTTGACGTTCCTCTGACCGAGATCGCCACCCACCCCACCAACCCTGCCCTCTGGAAACACTTACCTGCATGGGAATCCATCACCACAGATTCCTGGGTACTCTCCATCATCAAAAACGGCTACCGCACCCACTTCTTCGAACTTCCTCCGACAACACACGTCGTTACTCCTCCGTCACAACCCCTGCAAGAAGAAATAACGAATTTACTTATCAAAGATGCCATTTTGTTGTTGTTGTTTAGTCGTTAAGTCGTGTCCGACTCTTCGTGACCCCATGGACCAGAGCACGCCAGGCCCTCCTGTCTTCCATTGCCTCCTGGAGTTTGGTCAAATTCATGTTGGTAGCTTCGATGACACTGTCCAACCATCTCGTCCTCTGTCGTCCCCTTCTCCTCTTGCCTTCAGACTTTCCCAACATCAGGGTCTTTTCCAGGGAGTCTTCTCTTCTCATGAGATGGCCAAAGTATTAGAGCCTCAGCTTCAGGATCTGTCCTTCCAGTACACCGGGTTTTTCTCTCGTTATTTCACCGTCCCCAAGAAAGACGGGGGTCTTCGCCCTATTCTAGATTTAAGATTATTAAACAACTACATCGTCACCACAAAATTCCACATGGTTAGTCTAGAATCACTTCTTCCCGTACTTCGAAAAAACGACTGGTTCACCGTCATAGACCTAAGAGATGCTTACTTTCATATTGCAATACATTCCGCACACAGAAAATTCCTTCGTTTCCAACTTGGATCACAAGCATACCAATTCAAAAGACTCCCATTCGGCCTTGCAACAGCTCTGAGAGTGTTCACCAAGTGCATGGCGCCAGTAGCCGCCTACCTCAGACTTCAAAACATTCTCATCTTTCCATATATCAATGACTGGCTTCTTGTAGCACACTCCCGTCAAAGCTCGACGAGACACCCGTTTCACCCTCGCCCTTCTTCGCGATCTCGGTCTAACTATCAACAAACAAAAATCAACATTAAAACCTACAAGGACTATACATTACATAGGCGCGCTCATAGACTCCACACGAGCTTGCGCGTTCCTCCCTGCAGAAAAGAGACAAAATCTATTCACCTTACTTTGTGGCTTCACTCCGCATGCCTTGATACCTGCCTTAATGGTGCAATGAGTTCTAGGCACCATGGCCTCTATGACGTCAGTTGTACAACATGTGCGTCTCAAAATGAGATCTCTCCAATCCTGGTTTCTGGCCCTATTCAATCCACTAACAGACTCTCCCCACACTCTCCTAAGAGTCACTCCAGAATTGGCCTCTCAACTTCAGTGGTGGCATTCCCATACCAACCTTTCTATCGGGCAACCGTTCCAACAACCTCGCCCACGAATACAAGTCACTACCGACGCCAGTCGCACCGGCTGGGGGGCTCATTGCAAATCCCTCACAGTCCACGCCAAATGGTCTCACAGAGAAAAACTGCTCCACATAGATGAATTGGAGCTACAGTGGTGCCTCGCTAGACGATTGCCTCGCAGGACGAGGAAATCGCTAGACGATGCCTTTTTGCGATCGCTACTGCGCTTCGCAAAACGATGTCTCCTATGGGGAATTTTCGCTAGACGATGAGGTTTCCCCATAGGAATGCGCCGACTAGTGGTCAAAAGCTGTCAGTGCAGCTGTCAGTGCATTCCGATGGGGACCCGCACTCGCTAGACGATGTTTCCCTATGGGAGATTTTCGCAAGACGACTGAGTTTTCCCTTGGAACGCATTGAAGAGATTTCAATGCATTCCAATGGGAAAATGTGCTTCGCTAGACGATGTTTTCGCTAGACAGCGATCTTCGCGGAACGGATTAACATCGTCTAGCGAGGCACCACTGTACTAGCCGTCATCAAGGCCTGCAAGGCTTTCAGAAACCTTCTTGTAGAAAAATGGTACAGATCACCACCGACAACACCACGGCGATGTACTACATCCTAAAACAAGGCGGCACCCACTCCCCAGGTCTCCTCTACCTAGCGGTCGACCTCTGGGAGTGGTGTCTGCAACATCACATCTGTCTCACAGCCTTACACATCGCTGGTCAAGACAACGACCTAGCAGACTCGCTCAGCCGTACAGATGCCCAAGCTCACGAGTGGGAACTAGATCAATCAGTATTCCGCCAGCTATGCCGGAAATGAGGCACACCGACTCTCGATCTCTTTGCCTCCCGAGCGAATCGGAAATGCCAGCTGTATTGCTCCCGAGCAGGAATAGGAAAACATTCCCAGGGAGACGCGTTTGTCGGCCGTTGGCCCAAGACTCTTACCTATCTTTTTCCGCCGTTCCCTCTCCTCCACAAAGTTGTTGTCCGTCTACAACAAGACAAAACCAATGCCATCGTTATAGCCCCTTGGTGGCCGAGACAGACTTGGTTCCCAGTTATCCGCGGTCTCTCATCAGACATCCACCATCTCCCCCGCCTACCACACCTTCTCACACAGAACAACTCCCAAGTCCTTCACCCAGACTTACCTGTTCTGCACCTGGCAGCGTGGAGGATTCTCCCTCATTAAAGAACGTTCTTTATCATGCCAAAAACCCATCCACAAGGAAAGCCTACCTGTACAAATGGAAGAAATTTCAATCCTTTACCAAATCTTCCTCATCATCCTCCATCAATCCATCACTTTCCACTGTTCTCCGCTTCCTCCTACATCTCAAATCCAGGGGCCTCTCCATATCATCCTTGAGAGTCTACCTTTCAGCAATAATATCATACCAACCTCCAATTTCTCCAGTAGCAAACTTCTTCAAACATCCAACAATGAAACGTTTTCTGAAAGGTCTCTCTCATATCTACCCCGATACTCGACCTCCCTCTTCACAATGGTCACTAACTCTTGTTTTGAAACAGCTTACCAAAGCTCCTTTTGAGCCTTTAGCTACAGCTGACTTAAGACTCCTCACCTTTAAAACAGGTTTTCTCGTAGCCATCACCTCAGCTCGACGAGCTAGTGAATTGGCAGCTTTACGCTACGACTACCCTTATCTACAGTTTTTCCCCCGATAAGGTGAAGTTATTCATGGACGTTTCCTTCCTCCCCTAAATTGTCTCTCAATTTCATCTTTCCCAGCCAATTGTCCTTCCTTCATTTTTCCCGACGCCTTCTTCAAACCAAGAAAAAATACTCCATACGTTGGATGTCAGAAGAGCTTTTGCTTTTTATCTCCAACGTACCCAACCTTTTAGACAGTCATCTCGTCTCTTCATAAGCCATCAGCTACCTACAAAAGGCCATCAGGTGACTTCCCAATCTAATGGGTCGCCTCTACCATTCATTTGGCTTATCGACTTGCTCAACAACCCTAGAGTGGTTCACCCTCACTCCACCAGGGCAGTGGCAGCCTCTACAGCCATTCTCTGCGGCGTACCTCTTCCGGATGTCTGCGCCTCTGCCACTTGGGCACAGTCGTCCACGTTTATCCATCATTATAGACTCGACCTCCGGCAGAAGTCTGATGCGGCATTTGGACGTGCTGTTCTAGCCTCTACCTTGGCGTGACACCCTGCCTCTGGGTAAGACAGCTTATTAGTCACCCAGGGTGTGATTCACAGAGGCCACGAAGAAGAACAACAGGTTACCCACCTGTAATTGTAGTTCTTCCAGTGGACCTCTGTGATTCACACATCCCGCCCGTCCTCCCCTCTGTCACGCCATTGTTTGCTTACTATTAAGCGGCGGTTGACACAACTCAAAGAGGACGCTTGGCGCCAAGGTACTTATACGGGTGGGGAGGGGCATATTCTAATGTGTTTATTGCTACCGCAGAAGCTCTAGAATCTTCCAATGAGGCTCCGCGCAGGCGCGAATCACCCAGGGTGTGAATCGGTCCAGTCGAAGAACTACAATTACAGGTGGGTAACCTGTCGATATTACTCTGTTTCCCCGAAGATAAGACCTATCCTGAAAATAAGCCCTAGTATGATTTTTCAGGATGCTTATAAGCCCTACCCCAAAAATAAGACCCAGTTAAGTGAAACCCTGCCCTCCGCTATTGTGCAGCAACCAGAAGAAGATGACATGACTGTATTTGAATACATGTAGATTGTTCTACATGAAATAATTAAAATATCCCCTGAAAATAAGCCCTAATGCGTTTTTTGAAGCAAAAATTAATATAAGACCCTGTCTTATTTTCGGGAAAACACGGTAGCAAGATGGAAATTGCATACCTTGGCTCTGACATTCATGCATGAATGGAGCAACAGCTAGTCATTCACTAGAACACCAAGATCTATCGCCTGCAAGACAGGGATCACCCAACAACCTTGGAGGGAGAGAGGAGGGACAGTCAATGCTCAGTTTCAGATGATGAGAGGACATCCATGACGAGAAGTCCAATAGGCAGCTTGTCAAGAAAGTCCAGACCTCATCACTAAACTCAGGATAAGAGTGGTACACTTTAGTATCATCAGCATAAATGTGATAAGGAAAACCCAAACTAGAAATTAAGAAACCAAGGGAAGCGTATATAGAGAAAAAAGAACCAAGCCCTGTGGAACACCAACAATAAGGGGGAAGGAGTGGGAGGTTTTAGTACCCTTATAAACTAAAACTGAACCATTTAACAAATAAGAAGAAAACCAAGAACTAGCATATCTAGAGAAACCTAAAGAGCCCAGTCTTGCTAGAAGAATCAGGTGGTCAAGTGTATCAAATGCTGGTGACAAGTCAAGCAGCACCAACACTGATGAACGTCTTGGCTACTAGGATGTCATTCAACACTCAAGAGAGTGCTGTGTTGGTTGAATGCCCTGCCCGAAATCCAGATTGAAATGGATCAGTGGCATTTTGATGAGCTAAATAAGGGGCCAGTTGAGAAAGGGCTACTCTCTCTAGAATTTTAGACACAAAAGGAAGAAGAGAAACAGATCGATAATTAGCACAAACTGAAGGATCAAGGGAAGCTTTTTTCAAGAAAGGACAAACAAAAGCATGCTTATAGAAACTTGTGGATGCACCAGTCATAAGTGAACAGTTCACCAGACTGGTCAGAAAAGACAAAAGAGAAGAACCTATAGCAGAATAAAGAAAAGAAGGACAAGGATCACTAGGAGCATTAGTTAGAGGTGAGGCAGACAGAATTGCAGAAACTTGTTCTTCTGACATCCAGGAAAACTCAAACTGGTCCTCTGGGGATCGTGAAGGAAAGGAACAAGGAAGACTTATGTCTGCTAACACAGCCAAGCAGATTTTCTGAAGTTTCTGAAAAACGTAATCAGTTAGGGTATCAACCGAGGGAGAAAAAGAAGCACTTAAAGTTGTGCCCTATAGCCCTGGGACTAGCAAGCTCTTAAAAGTATAAAAATGACTGCCTTCGGTTGTGCACCTGTACCAAAACAGTAGACTGTTTAGCTGAATTTCAAAAATACCTTCCCAATGCAGATTTAAAAATGTGATGAGAGTCCTCTGAAGGAGCACGCTTCCATTGTCGCTCTAAACAACGAAGACAAGACCACTAATCTTTAAGCTCCTGAGTCAGCCAAGGGCGAGCAGGGCGAACAGCTTTCTCCCGACAAACAGATGGAGCCAGTTGCTCCAGAGCAGAACTAGTTGTAATTTGAAATGCAGTGGCCAATTCATCCACTGAGCTAACCGGTAAACTACCATTAACCTTCAAACACTGTGGCCCTGGCTAGTCCAAAAATGGCTGTAAGGTCTCCTGATTCAGGGCTAATGTAAACTTTGGACAAGTTTCTCATAATAACCATCTCAACAGGCAGAGGAGGAGGAAGTGTACAATAACTGTGAATTAAAAATGATCAGAAATGCCACTGTCTAAAATAGTAGCTGGAGAAAATTCTAACGCCTTATAAATAAAATTCAAGGATCTACCCCCAACATGAGTGGGGGGAGATGACAATACAGTCAGATTATGCATATATAATACAGAAAGGTCCTCCCACAGTTTAGATTCTTGATGGATGTTAAAGTCCCCAGCAATTATACAAGGCAACTTTGTATCCAAAAAGCTAGATAATCAGGTAGAAAATTCTTCCAGGAAGTTCATTTCCAAAGTTGAGTTTGGAAGGTTATAAATGCATGCCAGTCTCATTACAGGATACACTAAAGAAACAAAATGAACCTCAAAGGAGGTAAAAATGATTTCTGGAAGGACAGAATAGAGAAACTCTTTAGCTAGCAGTGAAAAATTGAGGGTAGCATTCTCCTATATATGTCTTCCTCTTTGTGCATATTATGTATCGATGAAATAAGTCTGTAGTCGAAAAGCTACTTTGGTCCATCCTTTTAACCCATGATAGAGAACTGCCTGCTGTGAGAGAGGGGGTAGAAATAGAAGGAATAAGCTGTCAGTGGTGTGAGGTAAACATCTTTTTTTTAATAATAACCATGCCTGATTATTCTCTTCGATAAATCTATATGTATATTCCCTTGATAGCTGAAATAAATTAAGTAAAGAAACTTATTTTTATTTTTAAGAGACCAACAGCAAAAGAACTCCTGAAGCACAAATTTATAGTACGAAATGCAAAGAAAACCTCTTACTTGACAGATCTCATTGACAGGCATAAAAGGTGGAAGGCTGAGCAGAATCATGACAATTCCAGCTCTGAAGATTCAGATGGGTAAGTGTGAGGGGAATGACGCTGCCTTTTATTTTTGTTGGGGAGGTAGGAAATATATCAGACAAAGTGGGTGAGATACCCAACCCGTTTAAAGGCCTGTTCTTAAGATACGTTCAGGTTACATTGTGAAAATGTAGTGCAGTGTGAGATCCCTTTGTGACAATTTTTCCTTTAAGTTGCATGTCCTGTGGAGGAAGCAGTCAGTGTGAGCTGTCACGTGAGAGATATGAGGTGCAAGAAATGGGTCCCCCTCCCCTGTGGAAATGCCATAATTTAGGACAGAAGAAGGAAAATAAGTTTCTCTGAGCTTGGGGTGGGGGCTATACAATCCCTTTTCAGTAATTCGGAAACCCACAAACTGTTGAATGTTGTTCAGTAAGATAGATGAGCAGCTGCTACACAGCTGACTACTTTTCCAATATGCCTATCTCCACTGAGGCTAATTTCTCTTACTGTTTTTTTTTTTAAAATGGGAATAACAAAAGCTATAGAAAACGGCACAAAGGGGTTACTTTTGGATGGTCCTAAATGTAATCCTTTTGTGTGGTTTTCCTAAGTCTGATTTACTTAGTCCTTATGGGCTATTTATCTATCCATTGGCAACATTTTTGTTCACAGTTCATCCTTAAAAAATGCTTAATTAGCCCATTCCCCAACCCTGTTTGGTTTTTGGCTTGTAGGAGGAGCTAGGGAATGAAGCCATGGGGCGTATTTTGCTGTGCTCTTACGAGAGATGTGCATATGAAGTACTGTTACAAGTGGATTATTATTCAGTCTCTCCCTAGCTGCTCTTTTGCATCTCTTACCATTATTCTGCTCCAGAGATCCAATATTTCAGTCATTGAACAAGTGGCGAGGTTCTTGAATATGGCCATTTTCATTAGACTACCTATGAATGTTTGATCCTTTATGTGTATATTTATCGTTTATTACCTTTAAAATTTATCCCTAGTGTTTTAAAATGTGTTTTCATTTAATGATATAATGGTCTGTTGAATGTAAGTAAAGATGATTCTGTCACAGCTGGATGGTGGCAAATTGATGGAGTGAGACAAATGGTATGCACGGCAGTGTGTGTACACACATACACACACACACACATGCACACAGAGGCTGCCCTCCCTTGCTTTTTTAAGGGTTTGGCTTGCTCTTAATAGTTTGCTTTGGATTGAGTGTTTCTTTTAGTTCACTATACAGATGTATAAAGGGAGAAATGATCTGTAATCTATTATTAATAAACTAGTCCTAACCCGTATTACTGGAAGCCCATTTTAGTCTAGCTTTTATTTTTAATGTAATTTAGGGTTTTAATGCAATACTCTTCCTCTAAACTATTAACAGCTGAGTTTTCCAGGGCTGCATTACAGCAGTTATTAAATTAACGGGACTGTTTTTGTAATGATTAAGAATTTTATTTTTGTTAAAGAGAAACCGATGGCCAAGCCTCAGGTGGCAGTGATTCAGGTGACTGGATATTTACGATCCGAGAAAAAGATCCTAAGAATCTAGAGAATGGAGCTACCCAGCTGCACGAGTGGGAGAGAAACAAGGTATTCTTTATGTTACAGACATTACAGGAAAACTGCAATCTTTTCAACAATATTGCAGGGTTTTTGTTAAGTTTTGGTAATTTTGATTATGTAAAATGAATAGAGATAGACACGAACTGCGTTTTGGTGTGGTTTGACTGTTCGGCTGCACAGCTGTTCTGCGGGTGCCCCAGCTTCCCTTGCCTGGTTGCCACTCAGGCAGCGCCCAGAGGAGGCAGGTCTGGGAAGCCACGCTGCTGCCTCTGAGTGGGCGCCTGCCAGAGGAGGCGGGGCAAGGGAAGCCGGGGCATCTGCGGAACAGCTGTGCAGCCGAACCATGTTGAACCATCAGACTGCGGTTTGTGCCCATCTCTAAAGATAAACTATGTTCTGAGGTGTGCAGAAATGCTATACATGCTGAAAAATTTCAAATTCGAATAATGTGCCACTTACCAGGTCTGCACAAATACTTTGAAATGAGTGGTGACATTGCAGCATCAACACAACTAGACTGTTGTGTAACACAGTATAAATATACATAGCTGTGTGATGGATAGCATGGGTGGCCACCCTCTCTTAGGCTAACCTTCTCACAGCCCTTGGGATTCTGTGGAGGTGAGTTAAAGAGTGGAGTGGCTGTTGCAGAAAGGAGAGAGGGGGTGACAGTCGTGGAGAGGTGGAGAATGGTAGCCAAGTGGTTTGGTGTGGAGGTGAAGAGAGCAGTTAGAACAGTTCAGGAAGGGGTTAGAAGAGAGTAACAGAATCTGAATGTTTGACAGTCAGCCAGCCTAACCCTGTTTTCATTTTGTTCAAGCCTTGAAAACAAATTTGACTGTTCTGTGTTTTAACCACTGCATGTTTGATCAGGGAAGCTATTGAATTCCAGCCAAACACGAAGAGAGCATATTAAACATGCAGCCCTGTCCTTTGTTAGAACCCTTAATTCCTTTAGGAGCCCTAAGGTGGGCTGAGGGGAGGAGAAATAAGCTGAGGCCTAGGAGCCCCTGGCAAATGAGAAGTGGTTGCCAAAAGGGGGATGCATAGTGTAGCACCTGTAGCTTAGCTCTAGGGATGCTCAGCTTTTGCCTCAAGTCATCCCTCCTGCATGTTGTAAATGGGAGCAGGCTTTATTCCACTCAGTTTTTACTTGTTAGAATAAATTGTTACTAAGCGGGAAATGGCATCCAAAAAACTGTATCTGTTACTCTTTAGTCACTGTGACTTCACCACCACCTCCTGGTTTCCTTAAAAGTCCTCCATGAGGTTTCAAGAAACTCCTGATTTGGCATGTGACAGTGGTCTAAAGAGCTGTAGCTATAGGCACACATCAGCAAAGTTCACATGCCCTTAAGGGTCCTGTGATATAAGTACATATCATTGTGCTTAAGTAGCTGGCTTTATGGTATGTGTGAAATGCCTTCTATGGCAGGATGTTGAGGAGGGAGACATTGTCTGATGGCTGTTTTTTCTGCCCACATCCATATAATATAACAGTTTTTTGCAAGAGTTAGTAGTGATGATACGTAGTCTTAGATTGACATGTAGTCCTTGGTCAGCAATTCTGTGCCCTCTACAACACTTACGTGCTGGCCCTTAGTTTGTACCCTATATGTACATGTGTGCTATTCATTACTTTTCTTGCTTCATAAACCAGCTGCTTCCTGAGTTTTCGTATGATACACATAACTGAATGTATTTAATAATACCTAAACAGTCTGTTAAGCATCCTAAAATGCAGTTTGTTACATAAACTTATAGTTGCTTATAATACATTTTCTGTCTGGAATAGTGGCATGTTCTTATTCTTGTCTCATAATTATTCAATGGATGCTGTATGCACGGTGTTAGAAGTTATACTGACAGAGGCCACACACCTCTGTCCAATTTATAATGTCAAATAATGATGGCAAGTGTTTTGGCTAACTTGTGGAATACCTTTTTTTTTCTTAAAGGAAAATACCATTCAAAGGCGGCCTTTGTCTCGGTGCTTATCAACGATTATCTCTCCCTTATTTGCAGAGGTGTGTTATTGTTGGATTAACTGTTTCTTGTGTTTGGATTTGAGATTGTATGAAAATGGTGGAGAAAATGCAAAGGAACAAAGACCATCAGGATTATGCTTATATATCTAAAAAAAAAAAAAAAATCTGAGCAGAGGTTTTTAAAAATAATGTATGCAGCTTCTGCCATTAAGGTTTTGGAATGATGGTAGGAGATAGTTGTCAGAATGAACTGGTGAGTCATCCCACTCAAGGAAAGTCAATGTATTATGATTACTACTTTTGTTCCATCCACCTCCCTTGGCTTCCTTCTCAGGAATGAGGCCACCAAGCTTTTGTGGGGGAGGATGTACTGCTAGTGGTGGTAGCCAGCCAGAGAAAAGTAGCAATGGGCTCCCTCCTTCTGTCTCCCTTGATTACTCTGAGGATGGGGGCAGAACTCCAGGAATGGCTTTCACACAGCCTGCATTTCTCATCTCAGGGTGGCAGCCGGGGTGGGACACAACGAAGAGGAACGTGGTAGTGTGTGAATGGGGCCAATTGTGCCTATTGTGCAGCCAGACTTTTTAATATATGCTTAGTTGGGCACTTGTTTGTATAGTTTTTATTTTGCTGTTTTTAAATGTATTAATTCTGTTGAGTCCTTGACATGGAGTGGAACTGGGAAACTATTGTAAGTAAAGAGTCATCCGTTATGAAAAGGGAACAGGACGACCCTCTTTTCTTTGTTCACAATGGAATAAATTCACTTCAGGTTTAATGATGTTTCAGTTAGCATGAACTTCGTTGTTTGTGTCATGAAAGTAGGATTCACTGCACATTTTAAAAGATTCTTCAAATGTTTGTGGGATTTAAATGTATACCGCAGAGTGCTGGCATGCCTGGTGGCTCACTAGATATGGTTCATTTCAATCAGATAAAATATATTTGTGCAGTGGACTGGCTTCGCTTTTTCCCTGGCACACAGACAACGTCTGCAACTTCCCTGTGCTTTCAGAATGGATTTGTAGTGCAGGATGGGAGAGGCTGCTGCGCTGAAAGTAAAGGAAGTTGTCCCTGTTACATGTAAGGCGTGCATGCTCCTCTGGAGTTAACGGTTGCTAAATCAGGCAGTTCTATAAAAACAGTCGGGAAATGGGAGCCCTCGACCTGCCTAAAGTTCTACCAGACTGACATTTTTCTTAGTTAGATTTGCTCAATAACATGGGGTATATTTAGAGAATGTTAAATGTTTTAAATGTACTGCCTGCATTTCCGAATCATCTGTGAAATTGGACATGCAGTGCTATATCTGTTTTTTCACACATATGAACACTTATATTGCATAAATACTATACCGCAGCTTGTTATATCCTTAATTACCTTCTAATTTTTAGCTGAAAGAAAGAAATCAAGCTTGTGGAGGAAACATGGGATCCATAGAAGAGCTGAGAGAAGCTATTTATTTAGCTGAAGAGGCATGTCCAGGCATTTCAGATACCATGGTGACAGAACTTGTGCAGAGGCTTCAGAGGTATTCATCGATAATACTGCTCTTAGACATACAGAGAAATAGTCACAATATTTTGAATGTTTCCTTAATGACAATGTGTTGTGGAATTGGACAGTAGTGATTAGAGGTGTTGTCTTTCGTGCTTTTGGTCTACAGTCCCCA
This sequence comes from Intellagama lesueurii, assembly GCA_037013535.1. Lineage (NCBI taxonomy): Eukaryota > Metazoa > Chordata > Lepidosauria > Squamata > Agamidae > Intellagama > Intellagama lesueurii. The sequence goes on from JBAJHW010000003.1 coordinate 108,035,181, forward strand.
GAATTCTCCAGGAATTCCCCAGGCAGAATTTAGGGATTTGCAGCTCACAAAGACAAATCTGCAGACCTCTAGATTTTGCCCCGCCAGCAAAGGGCTTTGGGGTTATTTACTGCTGACAATGATCTGCTTCCACCATATCTGTTGCTAATTTTTTCCAAAAAGAAAGAACGTTGTTTCAGTTTGAGACTTCATCGCCCTGTGTCTTTTCTGCTCAGGAAATTAGAGAAGTCTGCTAGCTCCAGAGGTTTGTTCAGGAAAGCAAGGCAGGTGGCAAGGATGATAGAAATTATCAGACTGTAACTATCAGACTATTTGTATGTAACAGTAAACAAAGCAATCTGGTTTAATAAACCACAATGGAAAGGAGCTGTTGTGGTATAAGCAGCCTATTTACTACTGATTTATGTGAGCAGATAAACCAATATGGGAAGAACGTTGATATTTGCCTCTGAGATTTTGGTTAAGTGTGTCCAAAAAGTAAAGAATACAAACTTTGTTTTCAGGTGATTTATGAATCCTGGCTTGTTTTGGACATACTTGTCAATAACCCTAGGTTCTGATGTCACACAGAGCTACCCCTTTCTAGCTTTGTTAACCTGTCAGTTAAAGGGAGGAGCAAATGGGCAGTATTTTTTAAGCCAGATTCCTATCAGCATCTTTTCTACATGTCAGCATGGGCAACTGGGTCGTTCTTATTTGATTCTGGAATGATGCACAGAGTGGTAACCATTTTTTAACAGAGATACAAGCTTAGCTGGTTTGTATTCACAAAGTGAGTTTCATGCATTAATAGGAATTAGAACAAGGATCTCCCAAATCCCAGTCCAACTTTGTAATGCTATCCTGGGCTGGCCCTCCTGATGGGTACAAATCTTGTGATAAATTGTATATTCACATTGAAACATGAAGTAGATTATGAGTTTTTTCTGAATATTTGGGAATGTTTGTCTTCCCGATTTAATCAGGATAGAATTAAGTTAGAATCCCTCCCAGTGTCTCACTTGCTTCTTTATGCCAGGGTACCACAATCTCTAGAAAGGGAATACTTTCCCTCTTTTTTGAATAACATAAAATCAGGATTAGACTTGCCTCCCTTCTGATTATACATCTGTGACCTTTGCTGGAAGCTTCAAGTACATTTAATTTAAAATTATTATACCCATGGGAGATAATTAGGAAATGAAGGTGGTGTGTGTTTAACTGAAGATTGTTATGTTAAAATGACAGGAAGGTCGACTGATGACTGAGCTTTGGTGGAAGTTCCATACAGCCATTGTCTTGTAATAGGAGCTGCTATCATGCATTATGTGTATATGCCCTTGATATTCCATATCCAGGAACCGTAACAACAAAGCTGTGTGTAATATGCTTTTATAAAAATTACAAGGATGGGTTCTGGGACATTCTAAGATGTGGCCTCCAACCATAATGCTTTTCCAATCTTTTTACTTGAGCTACTGCTTATAACAAAATGGCAAATCAGCAGCAGTTTTGTTATAAGCAGTTCCTTACTACTGAATGTGTCTTCTGAATGCTCTTTTCATTTAAGATGCTACTTTTTCTCACCCTGTACCCAGGTATTCAGTAACTGGAGGAAACACATCATCCCACTGAAATGTTGTTTCTTCACATATGCTGCTTCAGAGGTACTCCTGTAGGCACTGCTTAGTGATTGGTCATGGGGTGCTTTCCAGTAGATGGACATTCCTGAAGATGCAGCACGGGCATTGTTTTCCAGCTCTGTATAGTTTTTTAAAAAAATAATAATAATGCACATATTCAAAGGAGGTATCTTTTTAAATTTCTGAGATGTATATTTAGGATTGCAGTTAGGAAACTAAAGCTATTGTGAAATCTCAGGTATCTTGCTTTAAGTCATTGGCCTTCAGCTAATGGGTCCAGATGTAGAGGAGGATTGCATTCCAATCAAAAGTGGATGCAATAGTTCGTTTTACTTTTTTGTTTTACAGTTTCCTTTTGAGGAAAAGAGAAAGATACGAGGAGAAATGGTTTAGGGTGAACTGAGTGGGTTCCATGTTTCAGACTGGGGTTCAAGATTGATCTTGGGTCTGAAAAAGATGAAGGCAACTGCTTTAAGTTGATGAATCTGTGAATCAGTAAATGTACAATTGGCTATGTGTACAGATTTGTATATAGTCACTTTTTTACTGAAATCTGCTCAACGTGCATATGGAGACCCTCTGTACAAATTGCCAAGTGCTTCTGTGAATGATACTAGTGAGGTAAATATTTTAGTCAGGTCAGAACTGTTTATTAGCTTGCCTTTGATATTGGAGAAAAATTGAATTATGTGGCAACACGTTTGACTTGACCTTGTATTTACAGGTCAAAAATAATTAAAGCCGTGCTATAAAAATCTTTGTATCTCAAATGCAGAAACTGTTGAACAGTAGTGTTTGTTTTATTAATCTACAGTTGAGCCTTTTGCCATGGTACGACTTTGGTTATTTTAATTTACTGCATCCATTTCTTTTAAAGTTCTCTATTTTTTGTTGTTCTTGTCAGTTTTATATCTGTTTAAAATTGTGCCAATCTGAAGTCTGGATTCACTTTTCATAGTTTTATTTGAAGCTACTTTGGAAGATCTGAAAATCCCATATGACTAGCTTAAAGAAAATTTTCTTTTGAAATACCTCCTAGATATCTTGGCTGAATAATGGCAATATTGTAACATGTTGGTCTTAGAAACAGTAGAAACTCAAACTATTATGTATATGAAAACCTTTAATCACAATCATTGAGGAAAAATGGTTTTAACTTGGTATCCAAGATCCATTTTGGGGGAGAAAATTCATGAGGTTTCTTCTTCATTTAACAGAGCAATCACTGCTGCAGTTTTAGTTAAACATCTGTATATTTGGATCTTTTGTGGTTCATCATCTGAACTCTGTCTCTCCTGTAATGGGAAGGAACTAGTATAGTGTTCAAATATCTGATAGGTATCTCATTTGGATTTTTCTTTAAGAGACTCTTGAAAGTGAGTGGTATACAATTGAAAATATATAGTTAAAATGTAAAATACTCAAGCGTTATTAAAATTTGTGCTTGTCCTTTTATTTAATAAAAGAACAAGCATGTATCACTCACCATGTCTTAGTTAATGCTTCTGATACTTTGCATTGATTTACATGAATGGAAAATATTTTAGTTTTCAAGAAACCTAAAAATGAAAAGTTCAATTTAGGGAGAACGTAATCTTTTATGCCAAAATATCCATGCTCAAAACTAAATTGAAAATATTCTGTTAGTCTTTCTATACAAACATGGAGATGCACAAAAATTGTGTAGTGAGGCAGATGGAGAAATCTACTCACTGCATTTTTATACCATAATTCTGCTCCCTTAGAGTAAGATTAAGGGTAATCATTTGAATGGAAGATGAATGTTCATAGTGCTTACAAGCCACTTGGCGTCATTCACAAAGCTGCTTCTTGGATCAAGGTGTCATGTTAAGAAGATAGGCCTTGTGTGAGTCTTAAAGCATTCCGAGATCAGTTTTCAAAAAGACCAGAAAACTTTTCAAAGCTTTTAAAAATATATCACCACCATGTTTTAAGTAGATAACTCTATAGATTCCTGGGGGTGGGGTGGGGGGAGTCTCAAAGTCAGTTCAGACTTTGAAGCACATGGATATGTACAAGGTAGGGAGGAAATATTGTTCACTTCACTGGCTGGCTGGGTGTCTGTAGAGGACTGCTTGCCATGTAACAAAACTCCAAATCCCTACCCCTGTTTTTAGTTATGTCTGCACAGAGGCATAGACTTGACAGATTCAAAAACAATTTATTGCTGTAAGATTGCCAAATGTTGTTGAGTGCATCAGACTGAGATTTGATAAAAGAGAGCCAATTCAGAGGGTTTGGCTGCTAGTCTTGAAGAGCAGTCTTTGACCTAAAACAAAATTTGGAATGTTCCTGCTATTTATATAACTTGAGAAAAGCCATTTCTGTACAAGAAGATGAGCTTTAACATGTATTGCTTAGCTGAAGGATGAATAAAATCTGACTGTTCAGTTAATTCACAGCCTGTGCTGGTGCATGTTGAATCTATTCTCACACTAAATTCAGTTCACTTCCCCTCAAGTAAAGATGCATAGGATTGCAGTACACTAATTCATTGGCCAAAATCCTGTTGCTTAGTATAGTAAATTACAGTAGAATAGGCCCATTGAATCAGTGGAGATTTAATGAGTCAATGTCTTTGTAAATTCCATTGATTCAAAGGGGCCTGCCATATGTTAACTGCCACTTGCTATGCTAAAGTGAGTTGCAGTTAAGAGTACGCCCCTTTGAACCAATGAAACTTCACCAAATCCCTATTGATTCAGTGAGCTTACTCTAGAGTGATTTAATATATTAAGCAACAGGATTTTGTCCAGTGTTTGTTATAGGGAATATACATCTGTGTAAAATTTGCATCCCTTCCTGGTTGTGGTCAAAAATACCAAATTGTTGTTTTCTTAATTGACATATATTTTTGTTTTAGCATTTATAATTACTATTCCTGATCCTTCAAACATTTTAGAACAGTCTTTTGGGAAAGTGCAACACTGAAACAAACACTTTTGGTTCTTCTGAGTGTGGTATAATGCAGCTTTTGGTCTCTTGGCTAGACTGAGGATTCTGTTCAAGATACTCTTGCTAGAAAGCACCAAACTTTTTCACATAAATAGGGTGAATCTTCCCACTGTTTTGAGAGTTAGCATAATGAAAGTGCTAAGCAGTAAAAATAATCCAAGACTTTCAAAACTTAAAAACTATTTGTGTGGATATCTAGGTTGACATTTGCCTTTTCCGCAGTTAATACCCTTGTAATTGAGCTAGAAGGTCGATGGCTGGGTTGTGGGTACACAAAACTTCTGGTGGAATAATGAAAGTCACTTCTGTTTTCTCATTGTGTTATTAGGTGCCATAGGCTTCTTGATTGCCCAGTAGTTGGTTGTCTTGAGAGTTGCACTTGGGTCTTGTTTTGTTCTTGCCCTTTGTATAGCATTTTGTATTTTTGGTGCCTTGGGAGCACTGATGTTTTCTGATGGTTTTAGGACCAGTTCAAAGGTTTGTGCCACCAGTAATATCCTACATTAGAACTGTGCACACACACATACCCTCCCTCTCTCTGTATAGGAGATACTTAGTGGCTTGTTCACCTAGAGGTGAAGTCTTAACCTGATTTCCACTTCAGCCCACCCATTCTGAAGAGGAACCACAGTTGGTGATTGCATGAATTTCCGACACCTGTTGCCCACATCTTGCCCTGTATACAACCCTGCTTTGCTGTGTATAGGCTAAACCTGGCCCTTGCGTTTTCCTTAAGAGATGCTGTTGCTGTTGAAAATGACAATAAAGTGGTAAAAGCAGCCATGTCCTGAGGCATGTTAAACACAACAGACACATTGGTACAAAGGTTTTCCCAAATCTAGGGCCACATGGTCAGATAACTAAAGTGTTAGTAGTCCACAGGGGAAAAAAAAGATTAGTGACAGTGAGTCAAAAGGCAGCTGTAGGTGTGAAGAGGAAGTAGTACAGCTTACCCTAACCTCACACTAGATATGCTGCGTTACAACCTCCATTACCCCCAAAAGGGCATGACTATCCTGCCAGAGGGAAGATACAAGAGGTGTAGCTGAGCACACCTCAGTGGGAGGAAGGCTGAGTGGTGGTGAGTGCTCAGTGGGAGGAAGGTTGATGTTACAGCTGTTTGTATCTGCCTCTTTTGCTTTGTGACCTTTGGGCTCAGTTTAGCTTTTTCTTTTGTACTCATAATGTAGGAAAGCTTCTACTATTAAGTTAAGCCCCTTCCCCCGGGGAACTCTTTTAAGTGGGTTAAATAAAGTTTAGAATTATTTGTTTGAATATAACATTTTCAGCTCAGTTGTGTTTTAGTGAAACTCTCCTAAATACATCTGTTCAGAGATCCATGTATTAGAAAAATACTGGATGACTGAAATGGGTGCATTTAGTTACACATGCTGAAGCCGTCTATAGTCAGTTAAGGGCATCAAAAAGTTTTCCAGGAAGATTTCTGGAAAATTTCCCAGCTTAAAAGTCTTACAGTAAACCCACATCACCCATGGACTCAGGCCGTGAAAAGATACACATCTACTGAAGGTGCCACTGAACTGTTTTTCCTTTGGAACCTGTTATAATGAAGGCTAACGTAAAAGTAAAAAAACAGATAGTAAAGGTCTTTGAATATAAGGTTATTTTTATATCTGTTCTTGCGGAGAAGGTGGACCTTAACATATCAACCTGTCTTTCATCCAGTCATCTTATATTAGTACATGCTGTGTATATAGGACAAGCCCATTAGAAGCATTTGTGAAGTCTAATTGGGGTGTGCCTTCCTAATTTGGATTCTTTTTACAGATAAGGAAGGCAAATTAGCTGTAAAAAGAATATCTGCTGGATGAGACTTGAGGTCCACTTAATCCAGTACTCTGCTTCCATCACTAAACAGCCAGCTGCCTTTACAAAATGCACAAGCACACTATTCTTGCAAATAGACCACAAAAACAGGAGCCATGTGGCCTGTGAGTAAAACAACAGTTGGGTAATACCTTTATTAGGACCATTATTCTAGTGATAACTAATCTATATTTTTTTCCAAGTGTCTGGTAAATTTTGTTTCTGTATATGGGGACCGCATTTTTGTGAAATATCATTTCCTGTTGTCAAGATCTGTTTGTTTTCTTCTGTAATATTGCTATTTATAAACCTGTATAAAATTTGCTTATGTTACCCATCAAGATTTTCTCAATTCCTTGTACATTACCTCTCACAGAAATAAAGAAATACAACAGATTCGATATGTGTTCAGTGAGCATATTTATGGGAAATATAGGAAAACAGAATGTAAATGTAACCATTTGGAAGCAATAGTAATGGTACTCTTAATACTCAGATCCAGCACATTCATTATTTGCCATATGATAGTGGTTATGTTTCATTTTCTTAGTCCAGAGGTGGCAGTTAGTAGACCTGACACAAGATGGTGAGAGTTCATACATAGTAAAACAATAAATGTAATGTTTTTTTTAAATTGTGTCAAATCTCTGGGCTATGCATTAAATATTGTTATACCAAAATTCTGATGCTGTTCATTCATTCATTCAATTTAGAGCCTCCATTGAGCTCCAAATGGCTTATATGGTGCTCCTTTGACCTTACAATAACACTATTGGGAAGGTTGGGCTGTGAATGACTGGCCCATGGTTACTGGGTTATTTCCATGACTCGGCACAGATGCATGCACCCTTGGAATTCTGAGTTCTTTTCTAGGTATTAAAATCACCCAATTGCCAAAGCAATGCTCAGGGTAAGGAGACATTGAAATGGGTGTGTCCTAATGAGAATTGAGCTGAAATAGCTTTAGACAGTAGTACCTTCAAATGGAAAACATTTGTGTGTGTAGTGTCAAGTAAAAGATGCTGAGTTGAGGTCAGCCAGATGGTTCATGGCAGCACAGCACAGGGAATGCCACCATGTGTGCCTGTTGCTAGGATGTAATGTCCCCAAAATTCAGAGGGATATCTGGAACTTTTTCAGCTACAAGTGAATAAACTTCTCAGGGAACTCAAGAGACCATGAACTTCTACTGCTCTACGAGCAAAGTAATTACAAGTACTGCATGCTTCTGCAGAAGGCCTTGCTTCAAGTTACAATATCTTGGCCTGCAACTCAGATAGTTTAGCATGCATAGATGTGGTTGATAAAGTAATTGCCAGTAGCTTTGGGCATCAAAAAGTTTTGGGCATATTTTCGTGAAGATCATGTAACTTTACAGTTTTGTTTTGGATGTGGCTATTGTAATAGTGTGAATTGCATTGTAGAGTTAAAAATATATTAAACGTGAATATGAAGTTTCATACCATGGCATAAAAGAACCCATGTCTATTGAACCCATGGATCAATAGCTTCAGCAGCCTGTAGCAGTTATAGCACCACTCGCAGTCTTCTTTCCCTTAAAAACAACTCTCAAAATAGGGGCAGGTGTCAGTATTGCTTACCCACAGCACTGAGGGCCCACTAGCCTCCTCCCAGCTTCCCAATGGACTGCCACCCCAGCTTGCATAGGGCCTCAGTGAGAGCATTAACTCAAGGCCTGTGACGGAGAGGAACCACTTTACTCTCTGCAGTGAAGGCCTGGCTGAAGCAGAGTACATGTGGCAAATGTGGGCTCAAGAAGGAAAATGCACGTGGCAGGAAAAAGTGGTTGTTTTTTAAGCATCCCACTCTCAGTAACAACCTTGCAGCAAAAAACATTCTTGTATGGCTAGTTTTGCACCTGTTGCTACCCACACTGGAGGCACCAGTACTGTAGCAGGGATCCTTAGAGGACTGCTGCTATGGATGTTTATGTAAAATGCAGCCAACTGATCTTATGTTAAGCCAACATGCACAGCACTGCAGGCACAGGCACTTTTCCAAGCAGTAATCAGCCAAACTAACATTTGTTGCTGCTTTGCTCCATCATTTGCCCATTTTGTGTAGGCTGATGTAGTAAAATCCTGAAGCCAGAAGATTTTGTTATTAAGAAATAAAAAGTTTTTTGAATAGGAAAAAGACAAACAATTGAAATGTTTTATTATCTTAAAACTATAGGGTGTTTAAAGAAGTTGAGGTATTTTATTCCCTTTTTTAATAAACAAATTTTGAAATATTTGTACACATTCTAGAAAGGGCAAATCCTCTATGATCGACAACTCAGCTACCAGAGCAAGAGGGTGATAGTGAATTAGAAGCCTTATTCTCTTTACATAATGTTTAATATCAAGCTTTCTTACATTTTTCCTAAATGATTAATATGGAAAATGTGGTTGAACTCGTACTGTATATAATAAATTCACAAGAAATATATTTCAACTACCAAAAAGATTCTCATTCCTCTCACTCAATTTTTTACAGTGTTGAGTCTTCTGCTTGGGCTTAACTTGCACCCAATGTGGCAAGGCTAAATGTCTTAAGGCTGTGTTACATTGCTTCCAGACTCAAACATACAAGTTGTGAACTGTATTATAGAACCACTGCTATCAGAGGTGCAAAAAACACTGTATAAAAGTGTATAAGGAGGCAAAATTGCATTTCCTCAAAACACATGTAAGAATGTTTGCATCTGTTCTTAGTGAAACTGTAATTTACTGAACCACAAATTAGCACCACAATGCTTGTCCTACACAAATATGCTGACCTTTTGTTAGACCTCAGCTTTTCAAATCCCCTTTCTCAACTTCCACAAGACAACTTCAGTACTCAAAACACGGCACAGAGTAATTGTATAAACTGTTCACACTGGAAGTTTGTATGTCTTGGAACATAATTTTTCACTGATGAAGGGTAGAAAATGCCACCTGAATTTCAGCAGTGAGATGAAATGAGCAAGCTACACATTAAGTTTACATTTTTAATTTTTAGAAATAGAATGTGTAGAAACACTGAGAATAAGGTATGAAAGTTAACCTCTTTGATTTGAGACTGCTTTTCATGCATGTTTATCTTGAATGCTGTTAGTGCATTACAGAGAGGGTACATTTTTTAAAAAATTGGCAGTCTTCCCATTAATCTCTGAGGGTTTGTTTCTTAAAGAGAAGGCATTCTGCTCTCGTGGGAAATACCAAATATGAAGTTACTACAAAAATTGTACTTAATATCTGGTGCAAATCTTTTGAGGCAAGGAAATGTCTTTTGGCATTTGGCACTCCAAGGACAATATTTTAATACTGGCACAAGCTTTTAAAAAAAAAAACCCACACTGAAGGACAATTACAAGACATGAAACCGTCACGTGGCCAATAATAGTAAACAATCTTGCTGAGGCAATATCTAAAGAACAATTTAAAAAACAATTATGTTTTACTAAAATTTAATAGGAGAAAATAAATTCAAATGTTCTCTAGAAAAACAGCAACTGCTGGAATGAAAATTTGGAGTACAGTCATCAATAAACATGGGACTCTTCGTGACTTAAAACACAGATTCGTGAGGCTGGGCTAGTGGCACTTCGGATCACCTCCATCCACCTAAATCAACGGAAAGAGAAAAATGAATAAATGTACTGAGCTGTTGGGTATCTGTAGCCCACTACAGGCCTTGGCTATGAACTGCTGCACATGACATGTTGAAGCTCCTTGAATTTCCCTCATCTCAATGTCTTGAGGAAGATTTGTGATGAGCATGAACATGGGGAGCACATCCTAGAGTGTCTTCCGTCTGATCTCCATCTTGCTCCAGCCAGCCCACCCAGTCCAGCTGCTTGGTGGGTAGCACAGAGGAAGAAAGGCACATGGGAGAGAATTAACTTCTCTCCAGTAGCCTTCCTCATGACCATTAGATCTGGCCAGCCTGACATACAGGGGTTTGCAGGCCTGGGATGGGGAGGAAGGTGCCTGGGGATGACTTACCCAGCACACCTTCTGTCATATTTAAATTGGCAGACTGAACCTCCTGCTGACCATCCGGATGACTGACACTGGGAAAACCCTTTCTGAGGACCAATCAGCTTAATGGTAGGAGGAGAGCATTATATGCTATAGGAAGCTTAACTGTTTTCACCCTTACATGCTGAGAGGGGTAAGGAGAGTGAGTTTATGTGTGCCAGTCAGTCCATATCTTGTAAGTTTGAAAGAATGAATTGTGAGGAGGCTGTGTGGGTTCCTGTGCATTTATGTGTGGCTTGAGGGTGCAAGAGGGCATGCTGACTCTGGCTTTACTCACTACCACCTTTGACCAGGCCTACCTCTTGTGTGCAGCCCCAATCCATCACCCCATTATTGCAATTCCCCCTTATACTGCAGTGTACATTTGAATGACAATTTTGAATAAATTTTGTTACAGGAAGGCTTTTATTTCACTAGACAATGTTTGAAAAACTTTACAAAGAAGCCAGTTCCTATAAGATAAATCTCCTCTTCTTGTGTTTCTTTCACTGAAGTATTGAAATCCTTCAACAAATTTAGCTGTATCGTACGGGTGACATGTAGTTTTGAACCATCAATATTTCTACATTCATCTGTGGGCTTACTTATGACACAGATTCCTCACTTTTGTACAGCTGGAATTTATGCATTCCCCACCCAGCCTTGCCCTCCTGGACAGTTCTGTCAAAGTCTGAGTTATCATAGATTGAATGCCACAGATGGGACAATTTTAAGTTATCCCAATGCCATTTTAAAAATGCAATCAGTTCATACATTCAGCTATGAACAATCAGCAGTCATGCCCCTCTGAAATGGCTCCATCTCTGTCCTGGTTTGTAGCAGAATCAGTAAAATCACAATGGAGTCCTTAGGAACCTAGGCAGGACATACTGGGTCCTTTTATGACAACTTTCAAGTCAACTAGGCTGTACAGTTTTTTAAAAAACCAAAGGGATTGAGAGCTTCTGATGGTTTGACTACATTTGACAAAGAGCTCAAGCCGCTGGCTGGGAACTCTGAGATCTGTCATATCAAATAGTAACTTTTCCAGGCTCCAGCTTTTAAGAGCACCTCTCAGCTGTATCACTGACCAGCTCTCCCTAGAATTCAGTGTGACAGAAAGCAGACATACCTCTCAAATGTATATTCACTCTCCGCCCTGAAGTAGTACACATGGGATTTAAAGTGTAGCTTGAACACATAGTCTTTATGGATGTTCTCAGATTCAGAAGGAATGGTAAGAGAATAACCCAACAGAGGAAGGCTTGCTAAAGGATGATTGTCCTAAGAATGAAAGATGAAAATAGTCATGAGACCAGCAGGGAGACATCTGATGGACTAGCTTCTGCTCTGCAGAGCTGCATTTAAGAGCATTTACAGCTGAAACATTCCATGGTCCTGGGCCGTTCTTGGGTGGGGCGGATGACAGGGAAGAGAAGCATCTGGAGGCAATCCAGTATCAGAATGGCACCGTGAAGGGCATCTTTCAAAAGCCCTTCAAAATGGAAGTCTGCCATTTGGAGCAGCCCAGGTTCCTCCTCCTCCCAGCTCCTGCTTCACTGAACAGCAGCTCACTGCTCTTGGGGGCTTCTACATGAGAGTTGTCTCACAGTATGGAAGTGACTGTCTGTGTGTACATGTACCACGGGTGCCCATCCCGTTGCTGGAAATGTTGTCTTTTCTACCTCCAACTCTGATAGGTCTGTCGTTTCAATAACAGAACATACATGGAAGCAGAAATCTCTTGGAAGAAGCACTTGCTTTCACTGATTGTGGCAATGGAGAAAAAGAACCCCCACTTCTGCTTACTGAGTTGCTCTGAACTGTTGGCTATTCCCTCTATTTTCTATACATGGCATTTTTTCGGCTAATTTCTGCATAGACATGAGATATCAAACTGGTTCTTTGTTCTTCTAAATGTATTGTTTTTCTCTTCAACAAAAAGCATCCCTCCAAAACTATTGGGTCTCTTGTTGGGGGTGTGTGTGTGTCTTTTAAAAAAAGGATTTCCAACCTCCTAAGCAAAGGTTGAGATTGAAGCATTTTGGTTTGTCATCAGCTTCTGCCAACAAGTGCTAGGCGAGGGAATTTTAAGCACACATTTCCCACTCAAACATGCTAATGGTCTTGAAATACTGTGGCATTTACAGTTCCCCAAACACCTACAAAATGACTTTACCACAAGCAGGAGAATTCAGCTGTAATGTTTTTGCTCCAAGCAGTTGCTTTAGTGGCTGGTAGCCCCTATTTAAAGTGGCATCTCCTCCCCTGCCCAATTAACACATGCAGGGGCTACTGCCCTTTTTGCAGAAGACATGTTGAGGTCTTCTGCCCTGGTTCATTTCTTGCAAAAGACTCCGTGCTGCTTCACCCCAGGTGTCCCTGGGCTCACATTTGCACTACTTAGTAAAGTATAGGGTTAGGGTTAGGGTGGAGCTTCTGCTGATACAGTAGCATCTTCCTGACTGCAGTTATGGCAGCCCATTCCCACCTCTCTCTGCTTGCAGGAATTGCCACTGGAAAGCTGAAGCAGGATCCACAAAAGTCACTATTGACAATGCTTCATTTTATTTATTTATTTGTTTGTTTGTTTATTTGTTTCCACTGTTCTCCCACAAACACCGACAGACAATCAAAGTGCATTGCCAGAAGACTTCTGTAATGTGTGAATAACTGCTCTCTCCTGGCCTCAAAGAACAAAACAAAAGAGCAACAAAATTAGTTACCTGGTGGGATTTGTAGAAAAACATGCAGAAGTTGGTGAACACGACCCAGAGCTTCTGCCATCCATTGCTGTTTTTGAACTTTCTCAAAAGGTTCCCAGATAGCTGGTTCTGAATATGAAAGAAGAGAGAAAACTAAGTAAATCACATGTAGATGGTATAAATAAGCTGATGGAAAGCACACAAGTCTCATATAAAACGGCATTTTCCTGCTCAAACTGGATTACTTTTCCTCTTGGGTAATTTTGACAATTTGAAATTCAGAAGTTTTTACCATTCGTGATACGAGGCTTGGTTTTCAGAAAATACGTTTATTTGATGTTGCTGCACTACATGCAGAAATACTTAGATTCAAGTGGGTTCATTTCTCTAAACTATGAAGATAGGTTTCTGCACTATGAGTTACATCACTTGCACAGATGCAGTTGATTAAAAATGCCAGGAGGAACGAAGGAGTGCCTTTTGAGATAACTGAACAAATTGGATCCAGAGTCAGTCATTCTTAAGTCCCCACTGATTTCAGCAGGTCTGCTTTAACTTAGCCATCACTACCTTACGTCCCATTGATTTCAGTGGATGTGCTTAGGTGGAGGCGTATCTGTGCCCAACACCTTTATATGAACAGACATGAACTTAAGGAGGTAGGAACATATTTATTTTGTTGTTTTTTTAAAGCCCTTGGTACAATTTTTTTAAATCTGACAGACCATGTGTGTATTAGGATAAAATACACCCAAATGTGTTGTACTCTTTTTAATATTCTAAATTTTGGTTGCAGTTACCTCATCACTTTGGAGGATATCATAAAAGGATAGGCTTTGTATTCAGTACCAGCAGACATATGAAATGGGAACAAATGGCTGATTGGCTGATCAGTCCAGGAGGTAGGGAAGGACAGTCTCGGACAGAGAAGGGATCTTCCACCACAGGAAAGAGACAGAAGAACAAGAGAATGGAGGGAGAGATGGAGAGAAAGCATAAGCTATAACGCTGATGTGAAATTAATCACAGAGCTAGGACAGTGTGACTGCACATTGCTTCCCATGGGGACGGCTGTGCAACTGAGGATGGATGTGTAAAGGGTGGAATCTGCCTTTAGGCTGCTGAAGACTTCCATCTGATCATTTGAATTAAAAAAGGTATGACAGAGAAAAAAGCTCTCTGAAATTTAGCAGTGCAATCCTCTCTCTCTCTTCAGAAGTAAACCCTGCTGCAATGGGAATTACTACCTGATCACAGACTAATATTTAATTAAAAGCCCTACAAAATCAGTAAAAGTGCATTGGAGCTAAGGGCTAGATCCCCAGATTGTTCTTAAAAGCCCTATTACACATGGCAAGATTCAGCAACCTACAGGCATTTTCTGGGGAAATGATTACATGCTGGTACCTTCTGGAAAAGCTACCAGCATGAATTTGACCAAACTCCGGGAGGCAGTGGAAGACAGGAGGGCCTGGCGTGCTCTGGTCCATGGGGTCACGAAGAGTCGGACACGACTTAATGACTAAACAACAACAAAAACCTTCTGGAAGCTAAACAAGTTCTTTTGAACTTTCAAGACATCTCTTCTAGAACCAAACTTTACTGAAGACAAACTGACCTTACAAGAACTATCTACCTTTCTGTTTTTCAGCTTCACAGATACAGTCTTATTTAATTCAAATTTGCTGTTATTAAAATGAAATAAGCGTTGCACGCATTCTGTGTTTCAATGAGCTGGAGCACTTTGGATTCAGTATCACACTGACTGTGTAAAACTAGTTTAGCTTTACTCAGATGCATCATTAAAAAGGCAAAAACACTTTTCCTGTGGCAGAGAAAACACAACTGAGGAAGACAGCTGAGGCTGAGAAGAGAAGATAGGAAAATTTCAAAGGAAAGCAAACAACCTAAAAGAAGACAAAGCTGTGTTAAAATGTAGATTCCAAACTGCAGCAGTCAGAGTCAGGGTCAACCCTTTTTCCAAATGTACTGAGGTACAAAATGGCCAACAGAAATGAAAGCTTGTGGGAGGGATGGGGAGAGGGGAGTGAAGACAGAAAACCCCTCTGGAAATTAAGTCAAATGTGTGGAAAGTGCCACACAGTTATCAACATGTTGTGTAAACTGCTAAATCAAGACCTTACAAAATGTTTGCCATATTTAACTATAAAAGTTCAGTTGGTTTTAATTCTACATGTTGCCTCGTAACATACAGAAGGGCAGAAAAAAAGACTGCCCCAAAAAACCCTTCACTCTGGGACCACAATCCAGCTTGTTCTCAGGCAAATACCTCCACAGCAATACTAAAGTCGACCATGGAAACACTGGTATTTCTGTGCCAGCAGACATGCACTGTAGTGTTGCCACGGTGAGGAGTCTGCCGTTCAAGCGAGGTGCGGGACGCATTGAGATCGTCTTCTGATTCCTGGTCTGCAGCAGGTTCATCAGGGGACTCTATAAAATGCAAAGAAAAAAAAAACACCCACACACACTTTGTATAAAATAGACACTAGTAAAGGTAAATGTTCCCCTTGACATTTAGTCCAGTCATGTCCGACTCTAGGGGGCGCTCATCCCCGTTTCCAAGCTGTAGAGCCAGCGTTTGTCCATAGACAGTTTCCGTGGTCACGTGGCCGGCGCGACTAGACACGGAACGCTGTTACCTTCCCACCGTGGTGGTACCTATTTATCTACTTGCATTTACATGCTTTCGAACTGCTAGGCTGGCAGGAGCTGGGACAAGCGACGGGAGCTCACTCCATCGCGTGGATTCGATCTTACGACTGGTCTTCCGACCTTGCTGCACAAAGGCTTCTGCGGTTTAACCCGCAGCGCCACCACGTCCCTTAAAATAGACACTACAGAAACATTATACAAAAGACTCTGATAAAGCTTATTTTCCAAAGTCCTTGATGTAGCAGTGGCTGGCAAATTTGTAAAGAGAGAGTTGGCATGAGGTGAAGAGGAAAGAAAGGTTTCATGGGAAAATATCTCACATTCCATGATTATGTCACAATCCAGTACAGGACCATGTACTTGAGTCTACTGCTTGCTCTGCAACTGCACTGCCCGGTGGCCCTTTGTGAACAGAACAACTTGGCATCCATTGCTTTGTTTTTCACATTTGATTCTCAGATCCTATATGGATGCTATACTGATTCAGAACAGAACTGTTTTGGAGCATTAAATGCACTCTTTTCTCCAAGTACAGCTTCAGACACACATTGCTACACTGGTTACAACTGACTAACACCAGTGTCATCTCTCCATGAATTCTATCTAAACTAAAACTGTAATCGATCTGAATAAAAATTAAATACACAAAGGCTCTACTGCAAATCCCTTATTTTTAAGAGTACAATTGAAATATTTATTCAGAGTTTGGAAATAATTCATTAAAATCAATTCTCATTCATAATTTTTAAGATTTTCAGTAGAGAATTTAAAATTGGTTACTTTAATCATCAATTGATTATTTGAATTATCATTAATCTTTCCTGTTATTTCAATTCATTATTCTTGGGGAAAATTAAGGGCTTATTTTATATATATATATATAAAAACTACCTTCCTCAAATTTAGGCAGATTGCTCAATTGTGCCCCTATCTGATGATGTTAGTTCTTGCGCAGGTAATCTCAGATATGGATTACTGTAATGCTCTCTACATGGGGCTACACTTGAAGATGGTACAGAAACTTCAACAGGTCCAAAATGCGGCAACCAGGCTGATCTGGGGGTAGGTAAATTCTCCCCAGTCCTGGTCTGCTTGCATTGTCTCCCTGTCAAATTCCATGACAAATTCAAGGTTTTTGTTTTGGTGTATAAAGCCTTGGGACCTTGTTACACATTGGAGTGTCTCTTCCAAAGAATAACTACCCATTTCAACTGCTCCTTCCAGGCCTTGTTTAAAGTGGCCACCCCAAGAGAGTTCAAAAGAACATGAACTAGAAATTGGGCCTTCTCAGTGATGGCCCCATTACTGTGGAATGCTCTTCCATGGGAGGTCCATCAGGCCCCTTCCCTTGGTATTTTCAGAAAACGTGTTAAGGTGTAACTTTACAAAGAAGTTTTTAAAAACATTCTCTCTCTGAGGGAATAACTACTTGAACTGAAAGCTTCCTATCCCCCCCCTCCCCTTTCTGGTTCAGAGTGTTCCCTTTTGTCCTGGGGAAATCTTTGGAAGTCTTGGAACAGGGAGACTTTAATAGTCAAAAATTGCTGCTGGATTGCCACCAATTCAAGTAATTGTTTTTGGTGTCAGATCCAGTTTGCGTGGCATAACTTCAACCCCACAGGATTTTGCCCAATGTAATGATAACACATCAATGCGAGGATTTCCAATAACTGGGTCTATTTCTAATAGCATTAAGTAGTGGATGTTTTTACACTTCATTTGGCCTTTTCTCATTCTGTACTTACTAGTATCCGGTGGGCTACTGCCCAGGAATTCTGGAGCAGGACCATTGCAAGTCTCTGCCAAGTCAATTACCATCTGTATGTCCTCAGTCCACTTGTCCATTTCAGTGCGACTACTGAAAATAGGAAAAAAAATGTGACTTTTCTTGCCAGCTCTCACAAGCTGGTCATATGTAAGCTGAATCTACTTTGGAACCTATTTTCTTGTGTTAGATTTTATCTGAGCATACTATACAAAGTGGTATGGAAACCCACTGCCATCTAACACCTCTTTCTCAGACACTGAAAAAGGTAATTAGAAATGCACCAAGAGATAACCATTGCTTATAATAGTACTTCCCCCATTGTATCTCTTCTATGACGGGTGCACTGCATTCTCTGGAACTCCTGAAAGGTGCCCTCCCGTACCTAGGACAAATTACCTTGCAGCAACAACAATGGTCTGGTGTTGACCTCTCAGTGTGAAGCAGTGAGGAACCCCCCATTCCTCTTCACTTTCCTCTATCTGAGGATACAAAACACAGAGAAAGGTAGTTGGATGACACCTGGATGATAGCAGACTTTGTGGAAGCACAAGCTATGGAACGCAGCTTGGATTGGATTGCGTGAACATAGCCGTGGGATACTTTGCTGGTTTTTTTTAAATTTAATTTAATTTTTTTTGATACACCTACACTTAAAGCCCCATTGCAATACCAGGGAAATTTTGGCAAGACTACAGGACTGCAGCTGTCATTTTTCAGAAATATGCTGTACGGTTGCTAATGCTTCCTGGCTAGCCTTCCAAGGTTCAGAGATTTATTCTCACTCTCATGTTAGCAAGTTGGAGGAAATACAAAGATGCTTCTGCCTGACATAACCCACAGCTGCTGCCAGAAGAGATGCATCGTTGAGATCTTAACCAAGTCCAAATCACAATTAAAAACCTTTAAAAAAAAAAAAAGATTAACATGGATTTATGGGCACTGAAGTTGCCTTAGCAGAGTCTTGGCAGGGCGACAGCTAATTTCCAAGGGTGAAATGCAGGCAATTTGTGTGTGTGTGTGTCAGTGGTGGGTGACAAACTAAAGTCAAACTTTCTATTAAAATGTGTATTGCTGAGGAATCTTCGAGTTCCAGGGTTGGCCACACAGTTCACCAACTAATTTAACCTGGGCTCTCGTCCACAGAGCAACTGTTTCCACCAACTTAATTCCTACAAACCTTAAACCAGATCTAATTTTCCAAGGCACTCGATTCTCCTGAGCAACATATCACTCTAGTTGTTCTAATTCTAAACTAACCTCTTGAAAATGCTGGCAGCATCTTATACTTCAATACATCTTATACTTCAATAAGAGGAAGCCATAAACAAAAGAACCTTGTCCACAACCTCTCACAGTCTGAGTGGTCCAGCGGCAACGGTAACTAATTGACAGTCTTTGCCCAGAGGCTACTTACTTACCATCATACCATAGAGTGGGAGCTGCCCATGGACTTTAAATTGATTTGATGCCGTTAGACCCCTGCTTGTGTACAGCAAGATGTCATTGAACTACAGAGAAAAAACAAGAATAGATGCAGCCGATTCAAAGACTGGTTTACAGGTTTAGACATCTGGACATAATTAGAGGTGAACATTAATTTAGTGCCCTGATTTACTGTATATTTTTTACAATTTTTACACAAACTTTAAAAAGTTGCTATTTATCATTAAATAACCATTACATTAACAACCTAAGGAGCATGTTGGGGAGTATACCAAAGAGTTTGGACATTTTTTAAATGTTCAAAATGTTTTTTTTAACATTTAAACACAGTGAACTGGTTTTATAATTTCATTGTAGTGCTTAACATTAACAGATTAGTTTCTAAATTAACACTCACAGATGTGTCTGTGAAGACTCTCAGTCATCCAGGTGAAGTTATCTGGAAGTTGAGTTATGGCAACTGAACGTCTTCCTTATTAGGTTGAAATGTTTTGCTACTCATCCAAGTAGCTTCTTCAGACTGAAGAAACTACTTGGATGAGAAACGAAACGTTTCAACCTAATAAGAAAGACGTCCAGTTGCCATGACTCAACTTCCAGACTCACAGATGTGCTTTATCACTGACTTTTCCATGCTCTGACCCTAGCATACAGACTCTAAAAGTGAGACTTCTGCTTTGCATATGATGTAATGCATATTGGACCACCTGTACATACTGCATGCATACAGTTCATGCAGTCCTTCCATTTATACTCAAAGCATATATTATGTTCTATTCATAGTGACATACATGCATATGTACCTGTAAATCAGAGCTCATACATAATTTTCAGAAAACTAATTATGAGACAGTACTTCCCCTCCTTGGTTTGACTCATGGAAACCTTTATGCATTTTCCTTAATGTATGCGTTGATATGCATTTTACCCATTTGTTCAACAGTGTTTCTACATACTTTTCTGTGGCCTTTTTGCCATCCATATATTCTGTACAATACCCTGCAAACACCATCAAATGTGACAAATTTCCACAACACTGTGTTCTTTGTCTCACAATGAGATTCTGGAAGGACATGAATATTTTAGTTTACATTCTTGATACTAATTAAATGTTTTCTGTCTCCACTCATACCATGTATAAATATGCCTTATGATTCCCTCCTTTTCTTTCTGTCCTTCCAGGGACTGAACATCATCACGGCTACAATAATTATAGATTAAGTCATTCTAAACAATGGTTTGCTATATTCTATCCAAAACAGTTTCCTCTGTGCTCCAGCCAGTAAGTTCTTCTACTTTCTCCACTTCTTTTCTCATTTATTAAGATTCTATGGATGCTGATTGAGAACTGAATGTGGTGCTGGGTGCAGAGTTTGGCTTCTTATGAATCTAAATTTATTTGGTCCTATTTATTTTATACTTACCAGTGCCTGTCTGTTTTTCCCATAAGAAACAGAGCACGTCACGCTTTTCTTGGATTATTTTGTTGCTCCCATCTAACTCCTTCTCTGAAAGCTTCTTGCTGACATTTATTGACATTTATTGTGCAGTTGTATTTAACTGCACACAGCGCAGGCCACTTACCAGGAAAAACATCCGCTGCTGTAAGCCTTTTCCAGACAACTTACTGAGGCTACCCAGCCTAATAAATTCCTGTGTAGGAGAAGAAACGCAAAACATGAAGGATCAGTGATTTCTTCAAACATCTCTTTGAAAACCGGGGAAGGTTAATGTTGCATCAGTGGTTTAATTTTGTTCTGCCTGCCTTCACCCAGAATTCAAGTATGTTTCAGGGGGATCCACTAAGGCCTAGGCCACTCTTGTCCTTTGGTTCACTTAGGCTTTTTTTTTTTATTGTTAACTTCGATTGCAGAAAGAAAGCAGAAGTGTCCATTCTCCATGGGCAACTCCAGAAATGTCAGATCTCGGTGATACCATGGAGTAGCCTGGGACACAGTTCTTCCCCAAACAGCCTTCCTTTAGGTTTGGGGAGAAGTGTTACTCGTGTGAAGGAAAAGAAAGTACAGGACAATACCTTGTGTTGATCCACTTAGTTCTAAGAATAACAAAGTGCCATATTTTTATATAGTTTTACTCCATTTTGTGGAGCTGTCTACAGGAATGGGATATCTGCTTTCACTCAGAGACAGATGCACAATCTTAATAACAACCTTAATAATAATCTCAACCAAATGCATATATCTTTCCACCCATTTTCTTTTTCATCTAGCGAGTTAAAGGTGGTATATGTAGCTCTCTTCCTCTTCAGTTTATCTTCACAAAAACTCTCAGTCAGGTCAAGAGAAAAAAATAACTGAGCCAACGTCATACAGTAAGTTCATTTCTGGTTGAATGGGGACTGGAACCTGGGTCTCCCAAGGTCCACACATTTCTGCCACACAGAGCAAGGGGAAAGATACTCCCTCCTTCTTTGATGAATCCTATCTTCTGAACCACTCAATACTTTGTGTTTAAGGCATACATGTTTTAAACAAATAATTAAACAAATAAGGATATTGATCCAGGATTGGGTGAAGTGCAGCCTGTGGGCTGCATACATTCTCCCACGAAACACTTTGTATTTCTTTAAAGAAGGACTTTTAAAGCCTAGAAGAAACACAGGAGGAGACAAATATTTCTTCAAATAACATATCACACACTCAAGAGATTTCTGGGCCATGATTTTTCCATGGGGGGGGGGGAGAATCAAATTTTGGGGACCATGTCAAAGGCCATTTGCCACATTACAAAGGTGAGGCAAAAATTACTTCAGACCCTCAGAAATTGCTCATTCCTGAACTAGACTCTTCATGACACAAGCTCAACAGGTATGTTGATCCAATGGAACACTCAACACATCCCACACAAAGCTCACTGTTGTGCCATACCATAAATGGCATTTGGAACAGCCCTTTCCTCCCAAAGGAACAATCTGAGCCTCACAAGCAGCTTGCTCAGATCTGTAAGGTAGGGATAGGCAAATATGATCCTCTGGGTGCTGCTGTATTACAGTTCCCATCATCCCTCATTGTAGCTATGGCAGTTAGGGCTGATGAGAACAGCAGTCCTGCAACGTTTGGAAAGCCACATTCTGCTCACCCCTGTCATAAGCTCACAAGCTTTGGACTCGCTACATTAGTTATTTGGGTCCTGGCCTCCTGCACTGCAGAGCAGCTAAGCTTCATCAATTGAATTGCTTCTACAGACACAATTTTTTGCTCCTGTGTGAAGAAGACTCATCAGGAAACACTTTCATGACATTGATGCACACCAAAACTCCATTGTTCCAGCTATGGAATCTCTGTGTTCATTGCAAACTATTCTAGGGCACGTGGTAGCACATGTGGGATTCACAGCTCTCTGGGGCTTTTTGTTGTTGTTTAGTCATTAAGTCATGTCCGACTCTTCGTGACCCCATGGACCAGAGCACGCCAGGCCCTCCTGTCTTCCACTGCCTCCCGGAGTTTGGTCAAATTCATGTTGGTAGCTTCAGTGACACTGTCCAACCATCTCGTCCTCTGTCGTCCCCTTCTCCTCTTGCCTTCACACTTTCCCAACATCAGGGTCTTTTCCAGGGAGTCTTCTCTTCTCATGAGAGGGCCAAAGTATTGGAGCCTCAGCTTCAGGATCTGTCCTTCCAGTGAGCACTCAGGGTTGATTTCCTTCAGAATGGATAGGTTTGTTCTCTTTGCAGTCCAGGGGACTCTCAAGAGTCTCCTCCAGCACCACAATTCAAAAGCATCAATTCTTCGGCGGTCAGCTAAAGCCCAGTAGTTTTGGGCAAGTTATCAGTTGAGAGACACTGGTCTTCTAATATGGGCTGTCTACCCAAGAAATTGTTGATAAGCCACCCCAGGGTTTCTTGGAATTGTTTGAAAACCATGGCCCTAAGAATAACCTTTTGCTGAAATTAATGGAAGACTGCAGAGATCAATGTGTATGCGCAACAGAATTTTTACATTTATATGTAGTAGAGGCAGGCAGGCAATTTTGCAAGGTCTGGCAGCTGCATACTCCTCCATCTGGACTCTGAAGGACTGCTGCCATGCCAAAATTGGTGTAGGTATTACTAGACCAAGGAGATTGCGGGCTTCACAGATGCCAAGGTTTTGAAAGCAAACTTAGGGGGCACTTAGGAAAGAGCCAAAGGAGCAAGGGGGGGCTATGTGGGGTGGCCAGTTTTCACTGCAGGCACCAAAAAGGTAAGAAAAAACTCCCACACACATTAAAGACCAGGATGCAATAAAAAGAAAGGAAAGGAAATGGTAATGAGCAATAAAGAGGAACCAGGAACAGAGTTATGACCACATAACATCACTTAACAAACTAAGAGGAGGACAAACCATGTCTTAATTTCTTTTGGACATCCATGAGAGAATAGTAGTGCATTAGCCGGGGAGGACACATTAAATGTCTTGCTGAATAAATAGTAGCCCAGTGTGGGTATAAGCCCAGCTGGCCCCTTCTCAAATTGTGCATTAAGAGTATAAGAACTTCCACATGTGGCTCCCAGCAGCACAGAGAAAGGGTGTGGAGCAGGAAATACTGTACTTCAAAGATCACTGTTATGATGGGTGTTGTACTCCCCACTCCCTTTGTCTTTTCAAACAGTTTCATTTTTTTTTTTAAATTCAGTGCCTGTTTTGATGTGACATCCAGTTTAATAATGTTTCAATCTTGTAACCCGTTGGCTGAAATCTTGTTGCTAAGCATAGCAAATCGCAGCTAGAGTTGGGCCATTCAATCAATGGAACTTATAGAGGACTTGGCTCACCAGATCCTCCCTGATTCAACGGGCTTCTTAGTTATTTATTTTTATTTAACTTAATTATTTTTATTTAAAATATTTTTACCCTGCCTTTCTCTTTAAGAAGGACCCAAAGTGGCTACATAATTAAAAGACAATATTTAAAGCTAAAATCAGTAAGATTAAAAAAGACAAATACTACACTAAAATATGGTGAATAGAAGCAACATCAAAACACATTCAAAGCAGTAACGCACAACAATCCATTTAAGAACCCCACTGAGGCAGCCAGTCATTAAGGGGAAGCTTGCCTGAGGAGAAAGGTCGTTGCCGGCTTGCGGAAGGACAGCAAAGGGGAGGCCAGCTTGGCCTTCTGTGGGAGGGAGTTCCAAAGGCTTCATTCACATGTAGAGCTGCTTAGGAATATGCTCCTTTGAACTCAATGGGTACATCCTATTGCTAATCCTATTTAAGTCTCATTTAGTCTTGATTAAACTATTTCCATCTTTATTAAAGAGCCCGTGCAATGAGGAGTGCACTAGCCCTGCCACTTTGTATCCATGTACGTTCCCCACGAGTCAAAATGGAGAAAAAAAAATCAAGTTTCTGACTCGTGTTTGAAACCTACAATGAATAAAGCCACCTCTCCCTCTCTGGACAGGTGCTTTCACCTGTCAACTTCATCACAAGAGTTCTCCAAATGCTTTAATAATGATCGAATAAGACTCATTCCGTCTTATCTCACAGAAATGACTGAGTAGATTTACTGAGTGAATTGGACTTGTTTAGCCCTGTGAGATGAGTTTTGAGTAAACACAGGAAGAGTAAAATCTATGTAAAATGTAAAATCTTATTCTTGCAACCCACAAGAGAAAAAGAAAGATCTGAATCATTCTTCCATGACAACCACCCAAAGTGATGCAAAAATATGTGCATCAAGGAAGAATAACAAACATATACTTTCAACAGATTTTTAAAAAAATCACATTCCTAAAAATCACCAAAGAGCAAGGTGCAGCTAATCTAAACAGCAGCAACGACAATCCTACCAGCTCACTCTTAGATAAGGTCTTAGTGGACACTGAAAAAGATAAAGACTAGGAAGAAGGCTAATTGGGTTAATTGCAAAAAAATTCATACAACGGAAGGCATTAAAAAAGTATAAAAAGAAAGATGGAAGCATAAATGTGGCTAGTGGGTTCTACAGAATGTGTTTTTTCCCCACACCACTACAATTCAGAATGTCGTTGTATCATACAAAGCATTCCATCTATTCAGCAGATGTGAGGTTCCAGATTTGTGAAAGGGCTAGAACGTCCTCAATCTATTTTGTTATCATTGTCTCTCACAGTTAAAACCCTTATAACTCTGTGAGACAATAATGACAAAGTTATAAGAGCTTTTTTTTTTTTTTTTTTTTTTTTGGGCAAACACATGAAATGTCTTATTTTGCCTTAGGGTATAGAGAAGTAGGAGGGAAATTTTGTATCAGTGAGAAGGCCATAAACTGAAATAATTGATACAGGCTTGCAAGCTATTTCCAGTGTGGTAGTATCTATATTTTCATGATGAACTCTGCTAGTTGAAGTTCATAAAACCAAGAGGGAAAAAAAACAAAGTGAAACAAATAAGAGTGAGATTTAACTCTACAATATTTTATGTCAGTGCCATTTCGTCCTTTCTGAAGTATGTTTTAGCTGAAAGGAAACAGAAGTGAGTTTGTATACTTATTTATCTTTGCCTTAATATTGCCTGTTAATTGATGTACGATGCCTCCTTTGTTCATAATTTGTAAATATAGTATTTTAATGATGTTAACCACCGTTATATACTCATTGTTTTCAACTTTAAATATCGTCCTAGCCGCCTTGGGTCTTTTTCAAGGAGGAAGGCGGGGTAAAAATATTTTAAATAAATAATAAATCAAATAAATTGAATGCTGTCAATATCCTGGTGCCAGCTAATTTGCTTGCAATCTCCTTTCTGCCTGATGTTGAGGAGGCTGTGAAAGTACCAAAATGACACCTGGGTGCAATGATGGACTGGATGTGCGAATACGGCAGCCCTACTCCTGATCCATAGGAATGCTGACTGGTCAGGGTCACACTCCCTCTGGAGGACTAGGCTCATAGTTTGGGGTTACTCCGAGATCCAACATTGTTCTAGAGTGCTAAATGTGCCTTTGGCGACCTCAGATCACATGCCAGTTGCATCTCTTCCTGGATTATGCAGATTTGGCCACATGCTTCAATCATATTCGGATAAGTTTACTACAAACTCTTACACTGTGTTGCATTTGAAAACTGTTTAGAAACTTGTGCAGAATATTGTATCCTGTTTAATCTCTCTTGGGCTGCAGTTTGTTTCCACTGAGAAGTGCTGGTTATTCACTATAAAGTCCTAAATGTCTTTTGGGATTAGGCTATTTGAAAGATTGCTTTGTACTGCATGAGTCTGCCCATCAATTACATTCATCTGGAGAGGCCTTGCTTTGTGTTTCATCATCAAGGGAAATATCACTGGCTTTTGAGTTGCAGCACTCAAATTGCACAACTCCCTCCCCAAGGGAGACTGGATGGATTTCTTCTGTGTTGTCTTCCGGGCAAGCAGCTAAAACTTTTCTGCTGTCCCAAATAGTTTGTGTGTTTAATCTTGCCAGCTGCAAACCAACACAAATCTTTTGCTACGTTATCTTTGCTCATTTGAATGTTCTCTGGTTTTTAATGGTGAAGTCTTAAATTTTTATAATCTGCTCTGGCAGCCACTTTTAGGGATCAAAGATATGAATACTTTTGCAAGTAAAATATGGACTATAAATAACATTTCACAGGAATTTAGATGTCCCACATAAGAAATGTTTTTCCTGGAAACTAGCATGGTGGAGTTCTAGTCAAGCCTTCTTAACATGCAGATTTTCTTTTTTCAAGATGAAGAAAACATACCATCTGTCACATGCATTTTGAAGTGTATCACTCCCAGAGGGAATGTACCACATTGTTCTGGCAAAATATTGTGTACTTTTCTTGCCCATGCCCCCAACAAAATATGATGTTATGTTTTTAAAATTATTTTTTCTTATCTCTATCCTTAATGCGGTTTATCCCAAATGTTACATTGTCACTTACCCTTCCTGGAATCACCAGATTGTCAATACCTATCAAATCTTTTTTCAGTTCATGCAATTTCTGGAAGTTTTCCATTTTCAGCATACTGCTATGAAGCTGAGCCACCATTTCTGAAATCTCTGCCAGAGCAGCTGTAAAAGGAAAAAAGCAACCTTGATAGCAAAAGAATGCAAACGGCCCTATCCTGCAGCAGCACTGAAGAGGCTCCATCCTCATAAGCTGGAAAAGTTACTTTTTTAGGCTATAGCTCCAGGATCCCAGAATTTTAGAGACTTCTGGGTGTTGTAGCCTCAGAAAATAAGGCTTCCTAGTTCCTCTATTTGATTCTGTTACAATTCTGGCAGCAGGTTAATTTTACCAACTCTAAAATGGCATGCAAATGTAAAAGTTTTCTAGCTTTCTGGTGGGAGCAGCACATCCACAATAGACTAGCCTTCAGTGAGAGATGGTACTTTTTTTTTAAAGCACAACAATATGGGGATAATAGAAAATGATGGCACCTCCCCATGCTGCTTACTGTTTCTTTTACTTGCCCATCTTCCTTAGCTGCTCTGTGGAAACTCGAGATTCTTTCCATTTAAAAAACTGGGCAAAGAAAGCTCTGGCAACTGGTAAAGCAGCACAGTATGAAGATCAATGACTGCACACAGTGTGACACTACACAATACTATTAAATAGGTAGCATGCAGTTCAGCCTTTCTTTTTTTTTATAGTATGCACTCATAAAGATTGGGACTAGTGCAGTGGTTCCCAGCTTTGGGTCCCCAGATGTTCTTGGACTAAAACTCCCAAAAGTCTTCACCACTAGCTGTGCTGACCAGGATTTCTGGGTGTTGTAGTCCAAGACCATCTGGAGACCCAATGTTGGGAACCACTGAACTAGTGTATTTGGTAACTGGAGGTTTAAAGATCCCTCTTCTAGTGGTTGCCTTCCTAAACTTTTGCAGGGAAAAAAAGAAAAAAAAGAATGAAAAAAAAATCAGCAATTGGTTTCATTTGAACCTTTTCAGTTTTTGCTTCCTTGTGTGGAAAGAGGGAAGCTGAGAAAAAGAAACGTGGATGTGTGTGGGGTGGTGAGGACTGAACCTTCCCTACACATACTTGATGGTTCTGACCTAGAGCAAGATCCCAAATATTTACATTTAAGTAAGGAGGAGGAGGAGGAGGAGGTGAGGAAGAAGCAGCTGAGCAGCACACTATGTATTTAATGAATTGTGCAGTGGTTCTCAAACTTGGGTTTCCCAGATGTTCTTGGATTGCAACTCCCAGAAATCCTGGTCGACACAACAAGTGGTAAAGGCTTCTGGGAACTGCAGTCCAAGAACATTTGGAGACTTTAGTTTGAGAACCACTGGGTAGTTTAACTCACAAATTCAATATCAGGATGAAAGCTCTGGCAACTGTAATTGGCAAAGTTAGTAATTTTAGATGCTGCTTCAGCTTTACCCCCACAGTGAAACCACAACGGTCAAATATATTCTTTTATTACACACCCAGAAGAATGGTGCAATATTTTAATCTGATACAGATTACAATGGTGTGAAGGAACTATATCAGAGTATGCATTTCTAGTGAAATACCTGGACTATTATTTTGTTCCATGTTCATTCAATAAAGTTTTTTTAAAAAAACAGAGAGTTAACTCTTAGCACCAAGTGCACAGGAAGTATAGTCCCCACCCCCACCCCAAATTATATAACCTTACTTTCCTAATATGTGACTTTTAAGGTAAGGACCTGCACGATCTTATGAAAAGTACAGCACAAATATTTTGCTGCATTTTAAAGAAAATGTCTGATCCAGCCTTTTGGACTTGTTTCAAAAATGGACACATTGCTTCTGTTCTCTATTTAATATCTCAGATTTCAGCTTTTCCATCCACCAACAGTCATATTATTCTGGCTGGCTGCCCAGAAATATCATAAGAAGCTTGAAAGCTTGAACTGATAATATCCGTAAACAACGATTCGTTGCTGTTGTGTGTGCATCTGTTTAAAATCTCTTTCTACAGGCTGTGACTAAGGAATAAATTTCATTGGTACGGCTGAGGCACTGCTGCCATCAATAAAGCCTCGAGTCATAATCCAGCTGTACTGACATCAAAATTACTAGGCATATTTACCCTCATCTCTGCAATTTGTATGACTGTTTGACTGTTCTCCAAATGAAATCCTATACACAGATACCCAGAAGTAAGTCTCATTGAGCATTCTGGAGCTTCCCTTTGAGTAGACGTGCATAAGATTGCCCCACTAAGAGTGTAACCATATTTACATACACATTTATGTAACTGAACCCCAGCAGTGCTTTCTTCCATGCAATGCAGTTTCAGAAGCAATCTGGAGAAGCAAGTGGTGCAGGAGGCTGGTGCCTTGCCCATCTTGTTCCCTCCAAATCACTTTCTCCTGATACAAGGTTCCTAGAAAACAATAAGGGGCTGTTGAGGTTGAGTTACACCCATCTACAACATAAGGAATTTAGAACCACTGGCACAAGAAGATATTCCAAAATACTCACCTCTGGAGTCCCTGAAGTCCACATGATTTGGTGGATAATGTTTACAGAGCCTCTCCATTATCTGCTTGTAGTGCATAAGCCTGTGCGAAGGCTTGAGAAAGAAGGTATTGAGGGGTAGATAACAGACTTTCTGCATCTCAAAGTCTCTGCATAACGTCTCTAGCTTTCGAGAGTTCTTGATCCCATTCTCCAACTCAACCAGGATCTCACTGTGCTTCCACAAATGAACTGTCAGTTGCTGGAGGAAGAGAGAATGTAAGCTGAAGCATTATATTTTGATGCTTGTATTCGAAACCAGGTCTTGGGACCATTGGCAGTAGAATGATGAAACAACACAATGAACCTGGAAATCCAGTGCCATCATAGCACAATAAGATAGCATGCTACAATGCAACAGATACAAACACAGCTTCCAAATGGCTTAAAAGGGGTTAAAATCCTGGTAGAATAGAAGGTTTCTGCCTGGTACAGGAATTAGATCTGTGTGCTCACCAGGTGAACCTTCCTGAGAAGAACATTTTTGAGGTGGGGTACCACAACTGAGAAGACTCTGCCCTGACCACCATCTTCCTGAACTCAGGAGAGTCCCTAATGATTAGACTGACTGGCAATATACTTGAGATTCAAAAGCAGTGGGACCACACTCCTGTCACAATAAAAATATCTTAGTTCTGTTGTATCTGCAAAAATGCTAAAACTTATTATTCAATCATGTGAACAATCTACCTAAGGCATCTAAGGATCCCAAAACTCCTTCCCTAAATCAGGGGCAGGAAACCTGAGACTTCTGGACTGCAATTCTTATTAGCACCAGGCAGCACCTTCAATGCTGAGAAAAGATGAAAGCTGCAGGCCAACAGTACTTGAAGGGCCACACTTTCCTCGCTCTTGGTCTACATGCTGGTACTCTACAAATGTCTGATGAAGGCCTACTCAGAGGACCACTAACTTCAAAGGCTTCGATCATTACAATAACGATCACCTTTCCAGGTAGAATGCTCCACTTCCTATAAGACTCATATTCTGGAGGCGTTTATTAAAAGATATAAAGAAGTTTGGCCTTCATAAAGTACTTTGGCCCCCAACCATCTCTGACATTGCTATGGGGATGTTCTGTGGATGTTTTAAACCATGATACCTCCCATGTGGGATTGTGTCACAGCTGCCACCAACTGGGGTTGTCACATTCATGTTAACCCTAAAAACAGTGGTTCCCAACTTGGGTTGCTCAGGACACTGACGGGCCACAACTGGATGCTGCTCCACCAGACTACAAGCCTTCCAATCCCCATTCCAACAGGTGCTTAGAACTACATATAATTGGTGCTTTCATATAAAAGCACATATTCTGCATCTCAAAAATATCTCATATAGAAAACCATTGTGAATTAATGATTGTCTCCTTTTACCTCCTTTTACACATACAGTGGTGCCTCGCAAGACAAATGTAATTCGTTCCGCGAGTAGCGCTGTCTTGCGAAAAAATCGTCTTGCGAAAAGCAGTTTCCCATAGGAATGCATTGCAATGCATTCCTATGGGAACCTCGCAAGACGAAAAAATTTCATTCGTCTTGCGAGGCATCGATCTTGAAAAAAAAATCGTCTTGCGAAGCATGGCCATAGAAGAAGCCGTCTTGCGAGGCACCATAGCGATCGCAAAAACCATTCGTCTTGCGGGTTTTTCGTCCCGCGAGGCGTTCGTCTTGCGAGGCACCACTGTACATTAAAACTTGCTCTCAACCAGAATCTGGAAAGTTACTTTTAAGAAGAATGACTATAATGATGTACAAGACATCATAACTGAGTAGAGGTAGGATGATGTTCTGAGATCCAGACTCAGCAGCCTACAACCGTAGTAACTCCACTCCCCATTGACTTGTTCATTGACTTGTTTTTGTTCCAGTAAGAAAACATAGCAAACACTGTACTATTTATTATCCACTAAAGAAAAGGAGTGCAAGCGTGCATGGTTATGGATGCATCTCCCTGCCCCCCCTCCATTTCCATTCATTATGCTTGAGGGTTTAAAGGCTGTATTTGATTCATACCTTCATACTCTGAATGTTCTTCAGCATAACATCTCCAATTCTTTGGTAATCTCCTTTCAAGTGGGCATTAGAACGGCCTTCCCTGCAAGTGACAGAATGATCCATGTCAGTCAGGCATTATAACCACATTGAGAGAGAAAAAAAATAAGACACCTTTTTTTAAAGTTTTGTACAAAAGTTTAGAGTGAAACTTCTTAATATTATTAATATTAATATTATAATATTAATATTATTGTGCAAACAAAACCTTTTGAATGTTGATGGCATGAGAAAGCATAGAGATATTCAGGCACTTCCTCATGTACGTACAAACATTTGCATATATCTTCTTTATTGCATATTTAATTGTGTCTAATTTTCTAGCTACAAAAGAAAGAAAAAACAGAAACAGCTACTGAATTATCTCCTGGCAACAGAAGTCCACTGAAATATTCCAAAATCTAAAAGAAAAAGATAGTGCTAAAACTGTTTAATGTTAATTTTAAGTGAACTACAGATATTGACCAGCTGCTTCTTATGCTTTCCTATAATTAAATCCCAGAATGCCTCATCTTCCACTAAACTTTAGCAAGCAACAGTTAACCTCCATCAAATCTAAGTAATGTTCTATTATCATTTCCCCGAAAATAAGAAATAACCTGAAAATAAGACCTTCAGGATGCTCGTAATATAAGCCCTACCCCCAAAATAAGCCCCAGTTAAGTGAAACCCCGCCCTCCACCCTTGTGCAGCAACCAGAAGAAGATGATATGACTATCTTTGAATAAATGTAGATTGTTGTACATGAAAAAAAAAATCCCCTGAAAATAAGCCCTAGTGCGTTTTCTGGAGCAAAAATTAATATAAGACCCTGTCTTATTTTCGGGGAAACACGGTAATAATTTCCTCCCATTTTTGGCAAGATGCCATCAGAGATTCCCATGTACTCTTGGGTTCTCAACTCTCTCTTCATTTTCCTCTCAGTGCTTACCTAGTTCTTCACTCACGCACTTACTCCTTCTCCCCTTGCTCTCCCCGCTCAACTCTGTCTCAAGCAACAGCAGAGTTGGCAGCACCTTTTTCTTTAACAGAAGCTTCTTCCTGCTTACAGAAGAGGTTGGGTGTGCTGCACAGAGATGCTAGAGCCTCTTGATTTTCCCAGCATGGTCCTGGGCCCACAAGTGGCCTCAAGGCTCAATAGTAAAGTCAAAATGTTGGACACAACTGCTAAATTCACTCTGCAGCACATCTGGCCTCTTCTCTTAAAAGCATAACAGCATGAAGGCACAGCAACAGCATCTGGAGGCGCTTTGTGCTGGTTTGTCCCTCTTGATCAAAAGAAACATTGACAGAAGTGTTTATTTGCGCGCGCACACACACACAGCTTGCACAAAGGCTCATGTAATGATGTCATGCATATGTTTGACAATGGTTCAAATGCTTGTGCAAAACTCTGTGCGTGTTCATGTGCAAATGAAGAGGGCCTTCAGATTTATTTTCATATTTAGAATCTAATATTATTTTGTAAGGTATAAAGGAGTAAATAGGCCTTCCCTAAGCAGACAACGCTTCTGAACCCAGAGCCTGCAGAAGGACACTTCTGAATCCAGCACTGATGACATGAGTGTAAAGAAGCAGAACTTGCCTTTCTCTACCTAGACATTATTGCCAAGTACCTTCTCCTTATCTCTGCCAAATATATTCTACTCAAAGAAATGCATCAAATGGCACTAAACCAAAAAAGTAACATAAAGGGGGAAAAAAAGAGAGTTTTTATAGTGTTTTTGGGCCAAAGGCAGCAATTGAAAGACAGGAAACTGTCTTTCCAGAAACTTTATAGTAGCGGGAAATACTGGAGAAAAGCTTCCTTTCCTCTGCCTTCTTAATAATAACTTAACCTTGCTACAAGCACATCATGTTTTACAATTGCACATATCTTTCTAATGCTTCAGGCCCCAAAACTGTATCTTGCATATAGCAATTTACCTACGCCATGATTGGAAAACACGAGAAACAATGTTCTATTGCTACCGTTCCACTCCCCATTTATTGGCATCTGTTTCTTCAGTGGTAATTTGATTACCTTGGGGCACAGAACAACATAAACACCATGCTGGTTTTCTACCCAACTTTTTTTTTTTTTTCATAATTTTTTTATTATTATTATAACTCAAACAGACATACAAAACAAACACAGACATATACGCGGGGAGATAATTTCCATATATCCATCTGGTATATAATTCTGACTACATAAACCATATTACCCTACTAACATATTTAGGCCTTATCCATCTGGTATATAATTCTGACTACATAAACCATATTACCCTACTAAACATATTTAAACCATTATTAAGATCAAAAAATGACTTCCTAGCTTTATAATAATTAACATACATACATTATCTAATATATAAACTTAGATCTATATTGATCTTATATTCAAACCATTCTTAACTGCATAGACAGACTATGATTCATATATTACTTGGTGTCTTTATGTTTCTAACTTATCATCAATAACTTCTAAACAATTATAATCAAAATATGTATTCTAATTTAAGCGTTATATGTACTTATCAACCATTTGAGACATTCAGCAAGTAACTTTCCAATTTTTGTTATATTTCTCAGCTCCATGTATAGACCAGGGATTTCTGATTACTTATAGCCTTGAAAATCTAGAATTCATTTCCTGCATTCTTTTTACCAGCTTTGAAGTGCCATCTATGAAATCTCTATAAATTCTTTCACCTGCATACCCCTCTATCCAATACTCATCATAAGCATTCCTAATTTCATCTTAAAGATTGCTTGTCCACCAAAAAACTCCAAGCCAGGTCAAACATTTCTCAGAGATCTCCACTTTTGCAGATAAAAAGATATTGTATACCTAATCTTGTCTATATAATCACCATAATAATTCACACATATTTAATCTCTATATATGTACCATGGACACAAAAACATCTAATATTATTATTCTTCATCGACCTTTCTAAAATTCATAATTACATATGCTTGTCTACCATTGAGATTCCCACCTGGCCAAAATTGCTCATAATATAATTACTCATATTGCTTTATGTGTGACTATATATCTCTCAAACCAAAATTTTTTTATCATTTAATCAACAGGTTACTTTCTCCCTTTTTTTTTTTAATCATTTAATCAGCAGGTTACTTTCTCCCTTTTTATTTTTGCTTCTCAGCTCCAGTATCATATTTCCAAGATTCGTCTCTTGCTCCCTTTTTGCCAGTTTTAAAATGCCATCTATGAAATCTCTTTAAGGCATTTTCTATCCGATTTACTAATTTCCTCCCAATATAATCGATGTCTTGATTTTGAAGCAACGCAGATCTATCCGATCTCTGATCATAAATTTCTGCCCCTAAATTCACCCATGCCTTCCCTTTTACATTATTTTCAATCGAAATAATGTCAACATGCTTTCCCCCCTTATCTCCACCCCTCCTTTTCCCATCTTTAAAGATGTCATCAAGGAAAACAGTCTTTCTCTCCCTCTCTGGCGATAGCGGTCGTTCAGTGAATTCAATGTAATCAGTCGGTTTGTCTCCCATCTCCTGCTTCCCAAGAACAATAGTCTGTCCATCTGTCTCCGATGACGGCAGTTCAGTAAGTTCAGTGAAATTGGTCGGTTTGTCTCCTATCTCTGTCTTAATATCCAAGCCAAGAAATGTTGTCTGAATTTCTGCTTTCATTTCTAAAATCTGAGTTCTGAGATGATTGATGAGATCGAATTGAAATTCCTGAAGACAGGCCTCCATTGTAAATTCCAATAATGAGTCTCACCCTCAATCTCCCATCCGTAACCATAAAAGTCAAACAGACTAATTGCTCAAATTCCCCTCATGGATCCTTGGTCAGCCCGAAATTCAAAGTCTTGCGGAGGACACTCTGGTCATAAAAATGACTATTTGATTTATAATCCACCTTTATGGTTTTCTACCCAACTTGAACCTATCTTAGGCTGGTGCCACTGAACTCAATATAAGTCTAGCCACTATTACCCATGTTAAACTCTGAATCTACACAGCAGTCGGGCAGCTGGAAGGACATAGGGTAATGTTCATCACACTGACTGGACTCTGCAAGGTTATTCAGTTGCAACAGAGACCTCTTAAACTATGGCTGGAGAGTCCTTGGCCCTCCAAGTCTTTCTGCCTTCTCGTATCAGAAGTCCGCCAAGCACAGCAAATTGTAAGGGACGGTGGCAGCTGCCGTCCAAAAGATCCAGAGGATCAAAGATTCTGTATCTCTAGTTTAAGCCTTACTTTCATGAAATGTTTATCAGTTCCTCTCCAGGCCCTGCATCTGTTTTTTGACACCAATTATATGCAAGTTGCATGTGAGCTGCCAGACACTGCCTTGATGAAGTCATTTTAGAGCTTTGAAAAACTACTGATTTGTACTACAGCTCTCAGAACAGGTATAGTCCATAAAAATAATGTTTCTGATTCTGCAATCTGCTCTTCAGGAGTGTGGAACTGCACACAAAGGTTACATTAACTGAATAACGTGCAATTAACTAATTGACAAGGGACGTGGTGGCGCTGTGGGTTAAACCGCAGAAGCCTCTGTGCTGCAGGGTCAGAAGACCAGCAGTTGTAAGATCGAATCCACGCGTCGGAGTGAGCTCCCGTCGCTTGTCCCAGCTCCTGCCAACCTAGCAGTTCAAAAGCATGCAAATGCAAGTAGATAAATAGGTACCACCTCAGTGGGAAGGTAACGGTGTTCCGTGTCTAGTCGCATTGGCCACGTGACCACGGAAACTGTCTTCGGACAAAACGCTGGCTCTATGGCTTGGAAACGGGGATGAGCACCGCCCCCTAGAGTTGGACACGACTGGACTAAATGTCAAGGGGAACCTTTACCTTTACCTAACTAATTGACAAAAAACCTGCATTCAGTGCTCAACAATAATAAAAGAAAAAAGAGATTTAAAGATAACCCGAAGAAAATATAAACTTTTCTTTAAACAGAATGCAGGATTGAGGACTAGGATATTTAAAATCCTGTATTATGCTTCCCACCCCACCCCCCGTGAATGAATAACTACCTCTATCCTTCCCGTCTCCTCCTTGCCCCATGTTCTTGTCCTGATAGTGATAAAACCCAAAGTCAATATGGCAAAACATCTGATCACCACTTGTTACTGTTTCTGAGAGGAAATCGTAAGTCATCTCTAGCATCTTTACAAGAAAGCTAACTTTGAAACACAGGAAGAAGTTCGCCAAGGCAGAGGCGTTCAAAGAGCCAGTAAGATTTTTTTTTTTACCATCTACGATTTTCTAAATGTTTTCCTCAATCTGCCCCAAAGACTTTCTAAAATATCCTTTCAATATCCTTCTTCACTGTAATTTCCCTTTGTGATAAAATAACCACAATAAAATGTATTAGATCGTATGTGTGGGAATACTAGTAGCCTACTATTATTAATTCTTATACTACTATCCACTTCTTTTTTCAAGGAGATCAGAGCAGATTGTGCACAGTATTGATGTCGTCTCTCTCCCAATTAGTGCCTAGAATCAGTCATTTCAAGTCTAATTGCTCCAATGCCTTCAGACTGTGTTTTGAGCCTATTTTACAGGATTTCTGTAAGGTAAATGGCAACATGAATATATACCATTATTATTATTTTATTTATTTTTTATTATTTTTTATTTATTTAACTTATATGCCGCCCACACTACCCAAAGGTCTCTGGGCGGCTTGCAACAGTTAAAATACAATAAAAAGACAAAACAATTAAAATGCAATTAAAATATATACTCTAAAAATTGAATTAAATTAGTTTAATATGATCGGTGAGAGGGAGCAGGACAGCTCCCCAACAAAACACTGCTATTCTAGGTTTCTGATCCTGTTCCTTTGAGAACAAATGCACTAATATGCATGCCAAGATAAGTTAAGAAGACCCATGAAATGAAAATTTCCTTTCATCTGCAGTAAGTGATCAACTGAGTTTTAGAAAAACATGAGTTTTCCAATGGCCTCCATTGGTTTGGGGCCCGCATGTGAAACAGCAGATGACTGCAGGTTGCTCACCCCCAACTTAATGGACCATGAGCAGAAAATACAGGGAAGCACAGCTGGGACATTTAAGTGAAATAGGATATAAGGCAGGAAGCACTTCTAAGTCAAATTTTGTCCCACTTAAGGCAAATGAAACAGAAATAATTCACAACCAGCCTGTGTTTACAAACCCATGGCTTCAAAACAATCACAGACAGTAGAAGTCATATCCTTATTTCCTGTTCAACTCCCTCTAACTCCCATAGCCTTTTTAAAGCTGATGTCAAATCTTTGACCCAGCAGTGGCATCTTTTAGTTGTGCATTCAAAAGTCTGAAAGTTCATTGCTTTCATTCTCCAAAACGAATGAAGCTCTTTAGCAGTAGTATAACACTTAGTAACACCCACTGAGGATTTTTAGTAGAAGGCAGTGCCTGCAAACTGCTGTTTATTGTTTTCTAGCAAATGCTGTTAATCCAGGAAACTACGTTAACCCACAATTTGTAACAATTTACGGGTCTACCTTGGGAGATTTTGACTGCAAGCAAGATCAGTTACAAACAACAGATTTATTTCTTGGGTCTCTGCAGGTTTCACTTGGGGAAATCCTATGTGTTATTTTTGTTTAGAAAATGCTTTATTCTAAAGTGATACTGTCCCCTGGAAGCCTGAAACATTCGTTTTCTAGCTTTCCTATTTTGTTTTAAATTATTGAGCTGGCTGAAAATAATGAGGTGAGCTGAAAAAGTTAAATGACTTTATCTCCTTGTACAACTTTTGTAAACAGGCAAGGTTTCCTGCTTTCAGCACTATCTTATGTCAAATTTTGTTTACTGGGTGTAACTATCCCAGTTCTTTCTCTTTCTATGTATCTTTTTTCACTTAAAGGTAAGCGCTGCTGAATCCAATGATGCTTACTTCCAGGCAAATATATACATGTCTACCTTAGATTAGGCATCCTTTAGTCTAGAGAGACTATGGTAACGTGCTCTGAATAGAGGACTTAGAACAGCGTCTAGTGTGGCTGAGAAGGCCAATTCGAGAGTGACAATCCCTTCCACACTGAAGACAATCTGTCCCCTGTCCAGCTCCCTGATTTTGCTGGTTTCGGGACTGCCTCTTCGCCTCGGCCTGCTGGACAAGTGTCTCTTCAAAACGGGAGAGGCCATGCTGCATCGCCTGCCTCCAGGCTGAATGCTCAGATGTCAAGGTTTTCCATCTGTTGAGGTCCATTCCTAAGGCCTTCAGATCCCGCTTGCAGATCTCCTTGTATCGCAGCTGTGGTCTCCCTCTGGGGCGCTTTCCCTGCATTAATTCTCCATACGGGAGATCTTTTGGAATTCGACCGTCAGCCATTCTCACGACATGCCCGAGCCAACGTAGACGTCGCTGTTTCAGTAATGTATACATGCTAAAAATTCCAGCTCGTTCTAGGACTACTCTATTTGGAACTTTGTCCTGCCAGGTGATACCAAAAATGCATCGGAGACAACGCATATGGAACATGTTCAGCTTCCTCTCCTGCCGTGCACAAAGGGTCCAGGACTCACTGCAGTACCGGAGTGTGCTCAGGACACAGGCTCTATAGACCTGGATCTTGGTATATGCCGTCAGCTTCTTATTAAGCCATACTCTCTTTGTGAGTCTAGAGAGCATGGCGGCTGCTTTGCCAATGTCGAGTTTATCCAGCTCAACATCTAGGGAGAGAGTGTCAGAGATTGTTGAGCCAAGGTACACAAAGTCATGAACAACCTACAATTCTTGTGTGGAGATGGTAATAGAGGGAGGTGAGTCCACACCCTGGCACATGACTTGTGTTTTTTTCAGGCTGATTGTTAATCCAAAGTCTTGGCAGGGCTTGCTAAAATGATTCATGAGTTGTTGGAGGTCTTCAGCAGAATGGGCAACAACAGCTGCATCATCATCTTTCCATCTGATTTTTCCATCTGATCTGTCTACCTAGGAGTAAGTTAAAAGATGCATACTTCCAAGGAGCCATGCTTGCACTGGTTAAATTTAATTTGTATACTAAAATTCCACTTTTTCTGTGAATGTAACTTCACAGGCTGAATCCTACCAGCATCCATGTAAGATTTGCTAATCTTACTCATTAGTTAGCTTGGGGCACATCTTGGTTGCACACTCAGATATCTACTCAAGCACACAGCAGAGATGTGTCCTGGCACCTGGTCAATTAGCAACTATTAACTACAGTAACTTATGGAAATATTTTGTGAACACCAGTATGATTCTGGTCACAATCTTTTAAAGGAGATCACAAATACATACATACAAATGTTAGTAATCATTATTAACATATCTGAGATTTTTGACATTAACCTATTTAATTAGTCACATAATAGGTCTAATTAACATACTTAATCACATACTAAAGCTGTTGCATAATCACAACTACTGCTGATGTTAAACCTGCAGCCAGATTAATCATCCTTTGAGTAAGATTAAAAGCTTTTAATTTGACTACTATAACCTGTTAAATGTGGCAGTTGTAGTTCTAAAATTTCGCAACATTAGTGTTTAGAAAATCATCACATAGAATCATAGAATAATTGAGTTGGAAGGAGCCTATAAGGCCATCAAATCCAACCCCCTGCTCAATGCAGGAATCCAAATCAAAGCAGATGTGACAGATCGTTGTCCAATTTTCTTTTGAATGCCTCCAGTCTTGGAGAGCTCACCACCTCCCAAGGCAATTGGTTCCATTCATACTGCTCTAACAGTTAAGACGTTTTGAATTCACGTTTTGAATGTGATCACTGTGATCTATTCCATACATACAGAATAGTAAAGCAAGATCTCATATAAGATTTCTGTATGTCTACATATCAGGTTTTTTAAATTTCTAAAACAGTGATTACTTGGGTCCATGGGGTTAAAGCCAATTGTTAGTACTAGCTAAAACTGACGCAATCAATTAGACTTCAGTGGATCTGTTCTAGTCAGAATTAATGATTAGATTTAGTCCATCATTTCCTAATAGCTTTTCTTCATGGTAATCTTTTTCTTGTGCAATCCCTATGAAGTAAAATGTTCTTGTGTACATGCTGTTGATGGACAGGGTACCACTGAGCTTCACTGTTGCTAAAAACCGCTGGGAGAGGTCATCAGGAGGTTTGGGCTGAGGAGTCAGCAATATGCTGACGACACTCAGCTCTACCTCTCGTTTTCCACCAATCCAGGTGAGGCGGTTTCTGTGCTGAACTCGTGTCTGGACCTGATAATGGACTGGATGAGGATTAATAAATTGAAACTCAATCCAAACAAGACGGAAGTGCTGTTAGTGGGTGCTTCGCCGGACAGGTTAGAGGGCCATTTCCCTGCCCTGAATGGGGTTACACTCCCCCTAAGGGACAGGGTCCGCAGCCTGGGGGTGCTCCTGGACCCCAGTCTAACTCTGGAAGCCCAGGTGGACTCGGTGGCCAGGGGCGCCTTCCTTCAGCTGCAGAAATTGTACCAGCTACGGCCCTACCTCGACGAGCGGAGTCTCATGACAGTTACACACGCACTGGTAACATCTCGTATAGATTATTGCAATGCACTCTACGTGGGGCTGCCTTTGAAGACGGTCTGGCGACTGCAACTGGTCCAGAATCAAGCTGCGCGGCTGGTGAGTGGTGGGGCCGCTAGGGAACACATCAAGCCGATTCTGATTAAATTACATTGGCTACCAGTTGCTGCCCGGGCCCAATTCAAAGTGCTTGTTTTGACATATAAAGCCCTAAACGGCTTGGGCCCTGGATACCTGAAGGACCGCCTCCTTCCATATGAACCTATCTGGCAGTTAAGATCTAGCCAGGGGGCCCTTTTGAAAGAGCCGTCCCTCAAGGAGGTAAGAGGGACAGCTTGTAGACAAAGGGCCTTTTCGGCAGCTGCCCCCAGACTATGGAATGCCCTCCCGACTGAGATTCGTCTGGCGCCGACGCTGATGACATTTCGGCGCCAGGTCAAAACCTTCCTGTTCCAGAAGGCTTTTAATTGAAATAATATCAACTGTAGGTCCTGATGGCAATTTTTAGACTATCTATTTAATTGTATTTTAATTGTCTTATCTTTTTATTGTATTTCAATTGTATTTTAATTGTTGTAAGCCACCCAGAGACCTTTGGGTAGAGTGGGCGGCATATAAGTTAAATAAAATAAAATAAATAAATAAAACATGAACTGAACGGAACCAAACCTCAGAAACCAAACAAGCCTTCCCTGCAGTAGCATATTATCAGAAATGGTAGATAAACAGCCCTCTACACAGAGGTAAAAGACTATCTCCTGATGAACATCCAGCATGTTAAGTGTTAACTTTAAAGGTGAGGTAGGGTTATGGAAGAAGGCTGTTAAGACCACATCTTGGCTGAGGTGGAAAAAGAACATGACCAGAAAGGAGACAGTGATGTGGAAGTAAGTATCTCAGAGGTCAATGGATGTAAACCAGTCATCCTTGTGTAGCGGGGGGGGGGGGGAATGGACCACAGTGTTACCATCCAGAAGCCTTTGATGGTGATGAACTGATTGAGACTGAGAAGATCCAGGATAGAATGGAGGCCTTCACTGTGCTTTGGGGCTGTAAAGTACTGGGAGAAGAAATCTATAGTCCTGCACCCTCAAGGAATGGGTTCTATAGCTCCCCTTCAGAAGACAACTGAGATTTCCTCTCAGAGTAGGGTAAGAGGGTCTGGTGGAGCAAAACCCCCTGAGAGGTGGGATAACATTGTACTCTATGCCACAGAATTTTGCTTCACCAGAACAATGTGTAGGATCCATCTGTTAGAGGTGATGGCGTGCCAAGTTGTTAAGTGGCACACTAGGTTGGGTGGATGTGTGGTGACCTGTTGTGTCTGTGGAGGAGGGGAAGAGCTGTCAAAAACTGGACTTTGAAAAAGAGGAAGGTTTCTGTGGAGATGATGTGGAGGTAAACTGCTTGCCATGTTTGAAAGACTGCTTGTGAGGATTGGTTTGAAAGGAAGAGTGGACAGAGGTAGAGATGGGATGAGATACAAATATGAAGATGAATATCCCTGATGCAGCGGGACCTAATGAGGGTCTGGCCCCCGGGACCCGACCATCCACTCACGTCTTGCTGCAGGGCCGGTCCCAATCATCTTTCCAATGGCACCTGCAGCTCCACTCTTGTTCTGCTCAGCTGGCCAGTCCAGGTAGGGGGCGGGAGGATGGGTCTCCCCGCATGGCTGCTGAGTGGCCAGCTGAGCAGGAAGAGAGAGGAACTCCGGGTGCCACTGGAAGAACGAGTGGGACCGGCACTGCGGCAAGACATGTGAGTGGACAGTCTGGTCCCGGGGACCGGAACCTCATTAGGTCCAGCTGCATCGGGGATATTTGTATTTGCA
The DNA here is from genome assembly GCA_037013535.1 of Intellagama lesueurii. NCBI lineage: Eukaryota > Metazoa > Chordata > Lepidosauria > Squamata > Agamidae > Intellagama > Intellagama lesueurii. The sequence continues at coordinate 108,078,026 of JBAJHW010000003.1, forward strand.
TACAAATACGAATATCCCCATCTCTAGACAGAGCTTGTGAGTGAGTAAGTGTGATATTCATATTGGGGCTTTTTTCCAAGACTGCTTCTGAGAATGGTAAGTGGCAGAATGTGAGGTAATACCTGTATTCTTTACAGTAGTACATGTTTTAACAAGATAGTCCCTGAATTCATCTATTTTGGCACTGAAGAGACCATTACCTTCAAAAACCATATCCTCAACAATGGAGTGAGACTCTTCTGGAGCACTGGTGATTCTGAGCCAGGAGCACCTCCACAGTGAGACAGCTCTGGCAATGACCTTAGAGGCAAAATCAGCAATGTGCCTAGCAGATGTTGTTTTATGACTAGCAAGGAGGTGTGGCTCATGAAACAGAGACAGAGGTAGTGGCCATTAGTCTTCCTGAAGGTGATGGAGAACTTCTCCCAGAGCAGATGTTGATACGGAGCCATAGCTGTCCAGTAACTGCTAGTGCATACTACTAAGGCAGCAGTGTGCACTAGCAGTTTATGGCCTTGCTTAGTGAAAGCTTTACAACTCAGACAAGGCTGGGAGAGATGGGCCTCTCTGAGACGGAATAAACGCTTTGAATGATGATCCATGGGAACTATACTGTCCCTGCATGTGCTGCATTTCTTAAACAAGACCTTAGGAGGCATACGTTTGGGCAGAGCCCACAAAGTGGAAAAAAACAAATACAAATCAATGAGTGCAATGAAAGACAAATCAAATGGGATATGACAAATAAAAATAAAGGTTGTGAATGAAGTTTAAGGGACAAATTAAACAGAAATGGAAAAGGCAAATGGTCAGAGAAATTCAAATGACCAGCAAGAAGTTTCCCAATTGCTGGCACTCCAGCGGCAGACAAAGAGGAACAGAGGGGTTAGAGCTGGACATGGTTAAAAAGGCTTGGGAGGGTTCTGAACAGGCTTTGCACAGGTGCAGATAACCCATCAGTGTGGTCCACAGTGGCCATGGAGGAGATCCATTGATATAATGTCACTTGACTGCTCCAGTATGGAATTTTTCACACTGGATCTTAATGGGCACTTTCAGCAAGGCCATAACATTGTGTTGCATGTAAAGCTTTTGGAAAGATAAAGAATGGACGCTTGACAATCAGATCACATCTGTCAAACAAACATGCTGATAATAATGTTTAAAAAGTGATTCATAAGCATCTTTTATGTGTCCACATTATCATGGTGTAGAGTTTGCAGTTGATGATGATGTAATGCAAAACATTTTTTCCAGATTGGTATTTAACATGCTGCAGTAAAAACGGCATCTGTCAGCAGACATCTAAGGTCACCTTCCTTTACATGACCTAACAGACCTAATAGTGTTCCATGTTCTGGCAGCTGAATTTGATCAAGCCTCAGCATGGCTAGATCAGTTCTGCACGGAAGAATACACTTGCTCCTAACTACAGGGTCCACATTTATACAACTGAAATGCAAGACATACGGCTACAGTTAATTTGATTCACAAAACCTCATTACTCAGTAGTTAGCTTCTTTGCTCTTAGAAAATGCCTGGTGGCTTATGAGGGCTCATTCACTGAAAAACAATTTCACTACTACATTATACCTAAGTAAATTGGCACAATCAGGCACATATGCTTCTGTTTCCCTAATTCTAATCTTGCTATGAAACCTGGATTTTGTGTGTTTTTTTTTAATTTTCATTTTAGCCAGTAAAGTTTGCAAGAAGCATTAGAAAGCAACATGTAAGGTATCTGGCTGTGGAGCCAGAAGTTGAGAGTTCGATTCCCCATTGTGCCTCCTTGACAGGGGCTGGATTTGATTATCTATAGAGTCCCTTTCAGCTCTGCAGTTCTAAGATTATTATTATTATAAATATTAATACAGTATATGGAGGGATATGAACGGGAAGTGTCTTGTTTCTGGATCACTAGCTCACAGCACATTCTTCTGGTTAATGGAATATACCATCACCCATTTTGAGCTGCCTTCTAAATGTTAGCAGGGAAGGGGCCAGGCGTAGCTCCACTGGGAGCTGTTTCCAGAGTCCGTGCCTATGTAGAGAAGGCCAGATGATTTCTGGGCCTCCTTCAGAGTGGCTACCCCTGGGAATATTGCCTTGGAGATTCTGGTGGGTTGGGCAGATGAAACTGGGGACAACAGAGAAGTGAACTTGGTTTCATTTCAAACAGTCAACCACCTTGGTTGCTCAACTCCTTGCCAGGAGGGGAAAAAGGTGGAAGGTGTGAGTCTTCTCAGAGCCACTTCTGATTTCAGCCTGGGTACAATGAATGTGTTGTGGGAAGTCACAATCTGACCAGTGTGTTAAGATATTCTTTGATATGGATTCCTGCATTGAGCAGGGGAGTTGGAGTCAATGGCCTCATAGGCCCCTTTCAACTCCTTTATTCTAAGATTCTATGAATCTTACAATTCATAGAATTGTATCTACATGGCTATATATGGCCTTGGGAAACCAATAGAAGTGACCTACTGTAGCTTGGAACACCTTGTGAGCTAAAACCCAAATGACTATGCCACTCTTTGTTTTGAACGTAGTACAGGTCCTCCTTCCATAAAAACTAGGTGTGCGTTTTTGGAAGGTGGGGCAATTCAGTAGAGGGAAGACAGACCTTTCATGCTCCCACTCTACTGGGCAAGCAAAACTACTCTTGTAGAATACGAATGACCTTTCATGCTTCACAGAGTGTGCAAGGAATTAAAAATGCTTTTGCAGAAATGCCAGCTGAGATTATATACTTTTAAAAGATAAACAGGTGAAAAAAAAACATTTAAAGATGTGGAACAGTGAGCAACAAACTTTCATTTAAATTAATATGACAGCTGGCACTCTTACCACAGGGCTAGGCGCTGCTCTATTTCCTTTAGAAAGTTGGTGTGAAATTTGTGCAAAGGTTCAAAGTTGGAAAAGATGAGATTCTTCAATGCTTCTGGCATGCAGTCCTCTTTACTCACTGTGCTGTGAAACCACTAAAGAGACCAAAAAGGGTAATAAGATAATTTCTTGGACTTAGTCCTTTGTTTAGAATATGTCTGCATGGGAATAAAAGGTTACGTGCCCTTGTTAGCATCCCCCTCTGGAAACAGATTAATCTTACACATTTGCAGATATTAGTGAGAAAGAGTGCCATGCATAATGGAGAAATAGACACCACATCCGTCCTTTATCAAAAAAGTAAACAACTTCTGACATCTTCAAGTTGGTATTTAGCTGACCCACAACAATGGAAAACATCAAGGAACCTAAATTCTCCTTTTACGCTCATTATGCCTTCCTCTACCAGCAGCAGATTTTTTAACCTCTGCACAGTCATTTATGAAGTCATTTGGCTAGAGTGACTGTTGTTAAACCTCTTAATTATTCAGAGCTAAATGTTGCCTGACTTACACATTAAAAAATACAACACTTGTATGAATAATTTCTACAACCTAATTAGTACGAAAGTTACAGGCTACAATTTGATGTTAGAAAATGGGAACAAACCCTTGGAAAAGCAAGGTTAGCTACCATCTTATCAAAATCATCTCCTGGAGGATTTTGGATATCATCGATATCTGTTACTGAGAAAGATTAGGCTGGATAGCTTAATGGTTTAGGTTATCTGGCTGCGGAGCCAGAGTTTAGGAGTTCAATTTCCCACTGTGCCTCCTGCAAGTAAGAGCCAGCCTGTGTGGTTTTGGGCAAGCTGAACAGCCCCAGGGTGCTCCCAGAAGAAGGGAATGGTAAGCCACTTCTGAGTATTCTCTATCTGGAAAACCCTGGAAAAGGTTGCCATTATCAGAATTGACTTGATGGGACATTGTCGTTGTTGAAGATTATCCAAACTTTTCTGTGGAATGACTTTCTGTGGATACTAAGCAAACTTGAATTTGAAAATAGAATTTAGGGCAAATTTTGTCTGCATAACCTGGTGGATTTTGGTTTCAGTAAACTAAATTTTATCATTCTCAGAGTCCATAAGGTTTGGGATGTTTATGTCACCATTATTGACATAACTGTAGAGTCTGGAAAAGTGCTGAACTACAATTCCTGGAAAACTAGAAGTTAAACTACAAAAATTCATTCTTGGACTATTTTTGTTGTTGTTTAGTCGTTAAGTCGTGTCCGACTCTTCATGACCCCATGGACCAGAGCACGCCAGGCCCTCCTGTCCTCCACCGCCTCCCGGAGTTTGGTCAAATTCATGTTGGTCGCATCGATGACACTGTCCATCCATCTCGTCCTCTGTCATCCCCTTCTCCTCTTGCCCTCACACTTTCCCAACATCAGGGTCTTTTCCAGGGAGTCTTCTCTTCTCATGAGATGGCCAAAGTATTGGAGTCTCAGCTTCAGGATCTGTCCTTCCAGTGAGCACTCAGGGTTGATTTCCTTCAGAATGGATAGGTTTGTTCTCTTTGCAGTCCAGGGGACTCTCAAGAGTCTCCTCCAGCACCACAATTCAAAAGCATCCATTCTTAGGCGGTCAGCCTTCTTTATGGTCCAGCTCTCACTTCCATACATCGCTACTGGAAAAACCATAGCTTTGACTATGCGGACCTTTGTCGGCAAGGTGATGTCTCTGCTTTTTAAGATGCTGTCTAGGTTTGTCATCGCTTTCCTCCCAAGAAGCAGGCGTCTTTTAATTTTACCTCTCATAAACTGGCTAGGGAGCCTGGGTGATTCTGTGAGCTCTATAATCCAAAGAAGGGACATTTTCCAGACTTGGTCCAACTTGCCCAAGTTGTGCATTTATTAAGCAGACATTCTTCAAATTCGAGATGTTTCTGCCAAATGTAGGTGAAGTTTTCCTGACAGAATTGCCGGTATTAAAGTAAACAATGTGTAAGCGAACAAGTGTAATTAGGGGAAAGCATCATGAAGGTTGTCCATAACCACAACTGAAGGTTGGATGTATTATAAAATAACAACCAAAAAAGGGATCAAAAGATGAGCAGAAATTAAAGCAATCTATCTGGAATTTTTAAAAATATACACATATTGTGGGGAAGTGAGGGAGAGAGAGAGATCTCTTTCTGCTTAGGTAACTAAAAATCAAAAGCTGTTATCTGGATGACACAATCAATTACTATTTTGTATATCTAGAAAAAAACAAACTTACCGATGTGATAACTTCAAGGTCTTTAAGGTAAGTTCGTTCTGTGGTGGAAACCTCCTTAGCAATGAAGTATGCTTTGTCAGCTGGAAATCTCTAGGAACCGCAAGAAAGAAAAAACAGTTTTTGGCCTTTATTCCAAGGGCAAGCTCTTGTATCACAATTAAAGCACAAGGGGGAAAAATGGGAGAAAAAGCAGTGAGACTATTTCAAATTAAAGAGCTTCATTTGTATGTAAAAGAGCCCATGTGGTAAATGGACAGAATGAGACGCAAGAGATCTGGGTTCAAATCCCTACTGAGTCATGGAGACTCACTGGATAAACATCTCACATACTTGGAAAACTCTCTTCAGGCCTCTGTATATCTGATATGACTTGATGACACATAACATATAAAGAGTTACACCAAAGTTCTGGAGAATTAAGAAGACTCTTACCCAAAATGACCGATTCATGGATCTATTTATTTTTGAAATATCTGATCTTAGAGAGTGATTCTAAGACAATGTGGGACAGTGAGGAAGGAAGGAATACATGGTGCTTCCATGCTTCCAAGTCCCTGCTGAGTTGCGCTGGCCGAAATAGAAGTGGAAGGAGAAGGCTTTATAGGCTTTTAAAGCGAATAGTTTAACACAATTTATAGTCAAAGCAATTTAAGTATGAGGAGAGAACAGGCACTAGCAATGCTAGCCTCTGGGAGATACATATTGTCACCCCAATGAAGTTTTGGGTTCTACTGGTAATGGAAACACCACCCATTGTAGAGTTATACCCAGGGAAGTTTTCATTGCATTTATAGGGCTTCTGGGGTGGACAACATCAGAGCTCTTTTCTTTCTGGTGGCGGGGGAAATCTGTCACATTTTCAACCTTCCTGTGTGGTTATATTAGGTCATCAAGTACACTCCTCTAATATTATATGCTTCTGGAGCAAAATACATTTTGATATATATTTTGTAGTGAAATATAGAATATTTCTGAAACTCAATCCTAAATCTTTCATCCAGAAGAAAATCAGTATAAATAATCATGGTATTTGATACTTCTAATAAACATTTATGTGTGGGATGTAACGTGAGCTAGAACCATATGGCTTCTTAGTTACAGACATCTGCTCTAGGTTTCTACAGTTATGATTGGTTGTAATACAACTGCTACTATTGCAGCAACATGGTGTAATAAGGATAGGGGATTCACACTGCTCTCGCTGTGTTTGCAAACATGAGCAAGAAGAAGTAGACATGTTTGCATGCAAAGTCATTTAGTAACCAAACCAGGAAACAACAGGGGTTAAGTAGTAGATTTCAAAATTCTGAGAACCCAGTGAATTTTGGAAAAAATAAAAAATAAGACTATGTCTTAAAAAAAACAATACAAAAGCAAGAGCAGGTGATATCTTTATTAGATCACTAAAAAAAAAAATCAAGCAAACAACAGACAGATAGCTTTTGATGACAGGTCATCTTCCTCAAGCTATGCACCAAGATCTTATGGGTAGCTCAGAAATTTATATATTAGAGTGAATTTTGCGATTCATGAATGGCAACAGAAAGTTCTGAGGAATAAAGAGATTCTGCACAAGTAAAGCAAAATGGTATCCAACTTTCATAAGCTAAGGAAACATGTGAAGGAATTTCTTTGCTCTTTCCCTAGTGTTATGTTGAGATAAAAGGCGGGAGCTGTGTGGCCATTACAAAATACAAATGCAAAAATAGGCAACAGGCCTATAAAGGTATCGCCTATCCTAGTGTTATGTGTCCAGTTTCAATGCAATTCTACATCCTTGCTCTGAATACTACAATCCTGCAAGAGCTGTACCATGTGATTCTGCTGACTATACAGCTCAAAATCAGAGAAATTCAAGAAGATTCCTCAGGCACAGTGCTAAGCAGACCAGCTCAGAAGAAGGTGGCGTTGCTCAAGGCACATAGTTAAGAACAACATATTTGTGATAGATATGCGAATCATCGTCCACAATTACACAAATCTAAATGGCATCAGTTACCCATGCAAATACAACATCACCCTATTGGTTTTCTCACTCATATTTTTCTTCTGTTTTTAAGATGAAACAAACAAACATGGAAAGGTGCGCATAAAATAGTCAGCTGAAGGCCCACAGTCACAAGGGGCCATCAGTCCAATTTCAAAACCTCTCTGTAAACAAAGAGTTCAGACCTCTGGAGGGAACAAAGAGTTCCCTCCATGACAGAGAAGGAAAAGAAAATGGATGGAGAAAGAGGAATGATGGCTGGGGTGAGGGGAGAGATGTGGCAAGAGAGCGAGAAAAGACAGTGGTCACATCAACTTTGCCTCTAGCCCACCTGTGTCTGGTTTTGGCCCCAACTAAGAACTAAGGAGAATTTCATTCACACTGTCTTGTTAAGTGAATTATCATAATCTGCACATTTGCACTTTGATGGATGTTCCCACATGGCGGGGGGGTTGGACTGGATGGCCTCAGTGGTCTCTTCCACCTCTATGACTCTATGCAGACAACTATGTGATTGGTCGGGGAAGAAGTGCTAGAAGTGAAATCTCAGATACTCTCAGCATACTGAATGACACAATCAAAATTACAGAGTCAGCATCAGTACCTTTCTCCTGACCTCTTCTTCATCATCTGTCCGGACACCAGTTTGGTCATTCAGCAGAGGGCTGACCAATGGAGATGCCTGCCTGTTATCAGGGCTCAAATTAGGAGATAAAGTTGCATTTGCCATGGCTGGTCCACTTTGGGAATTGATTGACAGCTCAGAAAGGTGAGGGCTACCAGCAAGTGAGCCTGCTGAAGGAACAACACAGTGAATTTCAGAAATACTGCTCTTACTATATATGAAAATTTCTAGATCTTCAGGTCCCCTCAAGTTCATCGGAACCCATGACATTTGGAAGTGCTGCACCCTTTTTGAGGCTAGTTCCCTGAAGAGCTAATCTGCATAATTTTTGGTACAGCTGGAGAACTGACTTGAGTAAAATCGACTGTATGGGTGGCAATGGGGAAAAATTGCCTGCTTGTTCCATGAACAGATCCCTTCCTGACATGTGATGGATCAAGTCAGAACTGCTTCAGACACTATAGGGAAACAGATATGGTAGATGCAATGGCTTTTTAAAAAACCTCAGTGAAATGTACCTCTTCTTGTAGAGGCAGACATAGACCCAGTTCTGATTAAATAGCTTGCCAAGGTTTGTACTTCCCTTCCCTTCCCTTCTTCATGAAGTAGTTTAAAACTTCTGGCTGCAAGTTCCAAGAAACATTTCCCCACATCCCAATAAAGGAAACCAATTCATTTTAACCACAAATCTAGACCAAACTGTGGCTTCAGATGGTGCCTTGTTTAATAACTGTAGTTAGAAAAAAAAAAGATTATCCTGCATACATAAGAAGAAAAAGGAGGTAGGGTAGTTCCACACTCAGAATAAACTAGACACCTTATTTGAAGCAGTACCTTCTATATACCTTCTATATGTTGAGCACAGGCCAGAAAAGAAGCACTTGTTCACCCTGAGTCAAGTTGTGTGGGAGGGAAGAATCATGTCCAAAGAGGACCTTTGTCAAAGTGGTTAATTATTTCAGTGCTTTATAGCTGGCTTTAGTACACAAAAACTGTATACAACAAAAAGAGTTACCCCAAGGTTACCATGTTTTTAACCCTCCCACAAACTTAAAAATCTAGCAATGCAGCTTATTAAGATTACTTCACAAGAAGCTAAGACGAGGCATTAGAAAGAACAGAGTCTAGTGGTGGTGGTGGGGAAAGGTGAATTACTATGTCAAAGTCACATCTAGGACAAAGGGAGGAAACTACTCAGGCCCTCTTGCTACTTACAAGAGAAGTGAGTACAGTGTACCTTGTTGAGTTACTCCATGCTCGTCTGATTGTTTTGAGGTGGAAATGCTCACACGACATTCATATAAAAAGCGCTACTTTAAAAAGCATGTAGTAAGACAATTTTCACAGTTGTCAAGCCTCATTCAGTCCATAAAACAAAACTCCAATAGTACACATCAGTGGCTATGTGAAGTGAAACAATGAAAAATGGTTTCAGACCTGTCCCATTCTTGTGAAATAGCTGGATTACTGACTATGGAGTAGCAGAACATAAACATCTTGTGTTCTATGTTGTCATGATGAAAGCAGAAATTAAGCCTATACACACTAGTATATATTGTTAACCATACACTTCTACAACCCTTGGCTTTTTTTTCTCCTTCATATTTTCCAAAAAGATTTTGATTTCCAGGAATATATATTATTCCAGCCATTACAGCTAGCAACAGACAGTGTTAAAACGTATGTGAAATCCTTGTAATGCCGCGTGCTCAAAATTGTAAGTTTCTGTTGCAAAGATTGCCAATATATCTTGAGAAACATCAATAACATTTGACACAGCACCAAATATCTACGCAATTACAGAGTAGGTGTATTTTTGTGCCACCTCAGTGAAATGCATGTTTATACTGCTGCCCAGAGATGGGCAGTTACCACTGTTTGGTGGTTCAGCATAGTTTGGCTGATTGGCCCTCAGATGTTGTGCATGTATCCCAGATTCTGCACCCAGATTCTTCCTATGGGCACCCACTCAGAGGAGGAGCTGGGGCAGGGAAGCCCACAGCACTGCTTCTGATGGGGTGCCCACAGGGGGAGGCAGGGCACAGAATTTAAAGTGCCTGCACAACGTATGTGGGCCCGATCTTCTGAACTGCAGTGAACCACAGTAAGTGCCCATCTCTACTGCTGCCATTACCAGCATCAAACGGAATGTTATATTCCAAACCATGTCAACATTGCATGTTATGATTAGACAGATGAAATGTGATGCTTGCTTTAAATAAAGATTTTGTTTGTTAGTTTTATTCCCTTAAGGAAATGAATTTAAATGGATGCTCAGGAAAATCTTAGAGAAAAGTCACTGCTTGTTACACAAATGTCAATTTTATTGACACTAGTACACAACCATATACAGTCAATTCATAATAAAATGAATGCAGTTATAAGAAAAAAGCAGCAGAAAGATCCTTAGTCATCAAATTGTATTTGTAAGTTTATAACCAGTATGCTTTCCAACTAAGGTTCCAGAAAAACCTGTAAGAATGATGTTATCACTCACATCTGAAGCAAAAATATAGAAATTCTGGCACAGTGCCCGTCCTATGACAGAAGATGAGAATGTTGAGGACCTCTGAGTAAAATTAACTACTCGTTAGAAACATGCACATAAAACCCAACTCTCTACCCTTTACATACTAGCTAGAATTAACCAAAGGAAATGTTACGGTGAGCAATGTCACCTTTTAAATTCATTTACAACAGAACTCTCCAACCTGGTGTCCTCCAGATGTGTATGGGGCCACAATTTCCAGTACAGTTGTGATTATTGAGGAGATCCACACCGCAACGTGATTCAGATATTTGTCATGCCCCACATAATCACTCACAGAAGTGTGTATTTCTGTGGGTGGGTGGGGGGTTGATGTTAGATTCATAACATAGCTATGATTACATGGAGGGTTCAAATTCATGAACAGGAAGTCCACAAAGAGCACATACATATATGGACACTACAATGTATATTCAAGTTGAAAATCTACTAAGAATGGATGTTAAGTAGTTACCTAGACTGAAATGGTAACTGAAGTTGGGAAGAGATAATAACAAGCCAAGTCAGATGTTCCAACGCCCTTCAGCACTTTTAAAAGAATATCTAGAGAACACCAAATGCATAATTTCTAGGTGCTTAATTAAATATTTATCACCTGTCAAAATATCAGGGAAGGAAAAGATTAAACAATTATAAACCTGAAAGCTAAGGTTAACGGAGCTATGAGTTCAAAGATACACCTGAAGGCCAAACACTAAAATATACACTAAGGTTTCCTGTGTCACGATCCAGGTTAAAATCAGTTTGCCCTTTAAGAAAATTTATGTACTAGCTCTCTGCAGGTGTAGCATAGGGATTTTTTTGTGATAATTTAACCTGTCACAATGCTCATCCCACACACACTTACCTGTATTATGTGCTACCTCTTTGAAAAGCTCTGTGAACTAAATCCCATAATTGATTGAATGGTACTTGGTAGTCAAGATAAATGTAAACCCCCACTGATGCACTGGGTCTAATCTAGCTGGGATTAATTACTGGATTTAATCCTATCACTCTAAGAGAACATGTGAGAAGGCTCAATAGTTCTTCAAACTGATACTTCCTGCAAGGAATTAATCACTGAGCAGGGAACTTATCACTGAAGACTTTGTGATGCCTCGAAGGGGTTCAGCATCTTTTTTGAAATTAGTATTTAATCTTGAGAAGTTCAGATTGCTAAACTGGGTGTAATTACACACAGAACTGTAGTCTCATTGTTTTATGTCATTATAATATACCCCATGCCAAATCTGTTTGATTTCGACCTAAGATAAATCTGCATAACTGATCCATAACTATATAATATGTGTAACTAATCCCTAAATGGATTCTGAGCCCATTTAAGAAAAATGGTTAACACAAGTTTAAGATTTCCTTTAGACTTCTTTAACTGAGCAATTTACATCACACTTAATGCATGGGGATACTCTGGAACATTCCTCATAAATATTTAAATTCAGATTTCACATTTGACTTCATATGCAACGGAATCAGAAATGCAAGTGCTTCCAAAGCAAATCAACACATTCCATATTTCTCACAAGATTACCTGGAGAGTGAGAGTAGTCTTAGCTGCCAGTCAGAATATATATTATCTGAAAACCAACTTGTGTTCTTGTCATTCCTTACACTGTCATCGCTAAAACTAGGTATTCCTCAATTTTTCAGGGATCTAAATACAGTTAAATCAGAATGGATTTGGAGTGTTAATTTGCTTTCCCTGAATTTCTATTCCAAATCAACAAAAGGAGTTACATCAGAAGGAGTTACATCAGAAGAAAGAAGGGACATTATGAACAGGTTTGTAATTTCCTCCCTCCCCGCCTCCTCAATTGTTTCTGGGTCTCATGCAGTAATAGCAGGGGAAGGAAGGGAAGAAAGACAGACATATGTTTCTTGGGCGAATAAGTATTCTGTCCCTAAATTAGGAGACCTATCTCCCCACAGAGGCAATTTTCAGAGGGGCAGCTGAGCTAGTCTGATGCAGCAAAAACAACAAAGAATCTTGAAGTCATGAAACTCTGTTGTGTTTCCTCATGGAGAACACATGCTTCTTCCCAGATCCGCAAGACCCTTATGGTACAGGAAAGGGAGGAAGAGAAAAAAGGTTCATGTCACCCCTTCTTCCTTTCTTGCCAATTCCAGAGGACATGTGATGCCACAGTTATCCTTTCAGGAAGCTTATTGGGTAACACATTGTCAAAGGAGAGCTGAATCAAGTAAGCTGTTTCTAAGTGAACACAATTTAAAAACAACAACAATGATGCAATTCCAGCAAAGATACCACACTGAGAAAAAGAAGAGGAAAGAAAAAATGGTTTTCCTTCGGTTCTTAAGGTTTGAAATGGGTGTGCATGACAAAGGTAATAGGGAATGATTTGTGAATATGGTGCATCATCTCAAGGAACACATTCATTTTTACTTGGGTCAAACATTTCAGCCAGAAGTTGAATAGCACAAATAAGCAAGGGAGAGTTTTACAGCAAGACACCAGTTGAAAAGGGCAAAAGGCTTCAGTACAGGCAATAAAAAAGCAAAACAAAATTAATGTCATGCATACATAGGTAAATAAATAATGTTGGCTTGACATGCTTACAGATAATCACCATGTTCAGCATTAGGTTTAATAGCAGGATTCCCCTCCTCTTGGATATAAAGTCCATGCTAAAGTGATATAGAACAGCATTAACCAGCGGCAAGTACAAAACCGGACAGTAACTGTTGCAGTAAGCCAATAGCGCAGTAACATTTGATGGAAAAATGATATTGCAGGGTCTCTTACAGCAAGGTAAAAGTTGGAAATTGCAAAGAGATGGAGTGTTCCTTTTTCCTAGCTTTGTTCTTTCTATTACTAAACAAACAAACAAACAGACAGAAGAAACAGCAGCTAAACCACACAACCCTACAAAAGGTTACCTACTCAAAATAAAATGCAGTTAAACAATGTTAAATACAATTGCCTGTAAACTCATGCTACAGCCACTGTTCATTTTGGCTGAACAACTCTCCAAGATCCTGCTTAGAGGCAATTTGGTAATGGATTAAATTATTTTAAGTGTTGCCTTTGCTGAAAAGTGAAGGACAAAGTAGTTTCATATAATCACCATGTGGTCTGTTACTTTACAAAACGTCACCTTTGCCAAATGGTTTCCAATATACTTCTCTCTAGTTTTGAACTTTGCAAAGTTAGGTCTCTGTTTTTGGAAGATTGCAGGATGACGGTAACAGAAAGACCATTTCCACCAAGATCATTGCTTTCTCTGATGATGCGACATTGAAGTAGTGTGGCAAACAACGCAAAGAACAGAAGGTAGATATACCATGCTTTGAGTACAAAGACAATAATGGGGGAAGAGGTTTTTTTTCCTTCCATAGAGGTACATGCTGACAAAACAGGGTATACAGGGGATGCTTTTAAAAAAAAAGCCTTTATAACATTGTTAAACAAATGACAAGAATGAGAATGAAGATCCCGGCAATTTTTGAAAAGGTCTTATTTTTGCAGAATGAGATTTATATATAAAATGTATAATATATATCAGAAAAGTGCTGGATGATGAAAGAAAAAAAGTAAAAAATAATCAGAATGTGTGCTAATGTTATTTGTTTGTAGTTCAAATCTATAGCAAAGGTGGGGAAAATAGGGATTGTATTGAACTATTTTGCCCCCTTTCTGGAAAAGCAAGTTTTGTGGGAACTCTGCATTAAAAATAATGTATGAAACATGACATGAGCCTTTTGTTGCAGACATGATTACAGCAGCAACTTGCTATGAAAGCTTGCTTCCTACTGTCTATGTGCAGATCAGGCAGGACCTTTGCTGCTGTTTCCAAAACTATTTTTCCATGCCTTTCCAATATGAGTTCTATTCATCTTGTCTGAAAAAGTAATGCTATCTTTACCTGTAATAACATAAAAAGCATGAAAAGTGAAACATCAACCTGATTTCTCTCATCTGTGAAACAGGAAGTCACAGAAGGAATGGATGTACCAATCTGTTAAGCAAAAACCAGGAAAAATAGCATGCACACTGCTTTTATGACAGGTATCCCCAACCCCTGCAATTATTTTATATAGTACACCTTGTGAACAGATGATGAGTGTTGGGGTGGGGTCATTTCAAGTACTGTTGTTGCTCTAAAAAGGGTGTGTGTAAAAAATACAGTGATCTTCTTATACTATTGCATTGATCTTTATGGAGGAATCTTATAAGGAAACGTCATAATCTCAGAAGGTTAAGAGAAAGAGGTGGGGACATTTTGGCCCTCTAGATGTTCTGGAAGACAATTCTCAGAAGCCTCAGTCAACACAACCAATGATATGGCATAATGGCAAATTTAAGTAAACATGGGCATGATGAAAAAGCAATGCTTCTTGCCATAGTCATGTCATGACAATGTGCTGCATACACCAGCTCCCAAAGCACTGTATCCAAGATGCCCGGCACAGTTTTGCCATCATTCATACATTACGAGGAAATATATTAAGTGCTTACTTACAGCCTAGGTGGCAGATGAAAGGAAAAAGTAGTTTTCAAAAGACTAAAGGAAGCCCCGCTGAACTGGTTTGTGACAGGGAGCTTTAAAAAGCCCTAAACAGACTACCAAACTATCTTGAATACACCCAATCTTGTCTGATTTTGCTAAGTGGGGTTGGGCCTGGTTAGTACAAGGACAGGGAATACCAGGTAGGGAGAAGAAAGAGAATCAATACTGAGCTAGGTAGATCAACTGTTTTATTCAATGAAAGGGAGTTAGTTCCCTGTGACCCTAATAATAACTTGTATAAAAGAAAGGGGAAAGAAACCCAGGATATCAGCTTTTGTTGGGATTAATGGCACTCAAGTTGAGAATGAGAAACAATACTGGCCATTATGCATAACCTCCAAGTGATATATTTTACACACTGACCAGTGAATGTACATCATTCTCAAGTGAAAAATATTTATATTAATCGGACAATGTATGGAAAACTTAATCTACACTGTTAGGTTCTGTACATATCCCACGACATTTAAAATATGCTAGACCTCATTTAGGCTGCTCAGTTCAGCCCATTCTCTACGAGCATGAACACACACTACAGTGCATCCTTCACTTAGCTCATATGAACCACAAAATATATATTTCACAAACCAGTGGCCATCTCTAATGATTAAAAAAGTAACTGTTTTCATTAAGCAAAAGAAGAACATAACCTACCTGAAGGTTCTTAAAATATCACTGAAACAAGTTCCTATGTGATACACCTGATAGGCTAAGACTTTACTCTGCAACACGATTATTTCTATCATCTATCATCACCAGAGGAAATCAGCAGACGTAACGCTAGTACATTTTATCTACACTAAACAGGGTTTCTATTCAGTTATATTTTAAATTAAAACATTCAGATATTAAAGGCAATGAATGGACAAATCATTCTAAATGTAAAATAGTGATCCCCTTCTCAGCACAATATGAAATAACACACTCCCTTTAATCTACCAGCCTATGCTGCTGTCTAGTCACAATCACAGATACCATTACTGATCTTGTCTATGGTCTACAACACTAATATGACAACTGTCTTTATGTCTACATGGGAGTATATATATTTCTGTGTCTGTGTGCGTGCACACACACACATGCACACACAGAGAATTCTCACAAAGGGATGGGCAGCATGTGGCAAAGGCCCCTTTGAAAACAACAACCTCATCCTTTTGGCTATTGTTAGAAGCCTGACGGTCCCAGCTCCCCTTAAATAAATCAACTTTTTAGTCCTCATAATTACAAAGATACATTTGTGCAAGCAAGTTGCCTATCCTTCATCTATCCTATTCCATGAACATCTGAAATACTGACAACCCTACACAAGCCTAGATGGAGCATAATCTAAATATTTGTACACTTAAAACTACCACGTGACATGTCTTGATTCAAGGCATCAGAGAAGTTATAAATATTTATCTGTTTTGTTCTATATCATGTTAAAATTATTAAAATATAGAACTTCCTAAGCTTTAACATCCTGACAATCTGCTCACATGTGGATAAACAAATGGTCAAATCCAGTTGAGGTCTGCTCTTTAATATTTTAATTTCAATGCACATCTTTGAGCATACTTTGACCATCTATTACCTATCATAATAAAATACATATAATAATAGTAGTAAGGCTATTAGGCAGGTAATCTTGCCATTTGGACATAAGCCTTTATTATATACAAGCTTTCTGAAATACAAAATTTCATTTTAAAATATTGAATTTTAGCTATTTCTTCTAGATGCTTTGTTTAAATACCCACGGTCTGCATCTATTACATACTATCAAAAGATAAAGTGATTGGAATATTCCATTTTAAAAGGCTTAGAAAGTTACTTTTTACAAGTAATTCATTTCTGTTACTCATTGTCTGAAAAAATGATGCATGAAAAAGTAACTAGTGATGTTACTTGCTGTTTTGCTCATTATTTTTTTGTCACTTTCTCTTACTAACTTAAACAAAAATCTTAGGATAAGAGAATGGCACAAAATTTTAAAACGTCCTGCCAAAATGCCTCTGAAATTGCTTTAAATGCCTTTTTAAAAGTTAAAGTAACTAGAAAATGCTACACCAATAAGGTAACTTAGTTCTTACTCACAAAACTGTAATTTTGTTATGCTTGTGTTTCCCAAAAAAGGAAAAGGGCTAAATTATTTGTAACTTGGAATTTCCAAGCTCTGATACCAAACACCCAAGTGACTCTATTACTTTTTATAAGTGACGGCCCAATATATTAACTTCTCCAAGTTCTGCCAGGGAAGTGTGTATAAAGCCTGCTTCCAAGACACAGATCTTCCCTATCTGCAGCAGATACCTACGTGGCACTGGCTCCATTATTAATACTGACAAAATACCAACAGCAAAAACACATAGGTAAAATAAACCATGTGGAAAACAATAGACTTCTAGAAAATAGGACTATTTATATTTGATGGTGACTATTAACACTTGCTCCATTTACATTTCACTATGCTCCTTCAAAGAGTTGGTTTCATCTCCCTGCTAAAGTTTTATTAATTTTTTTAAATTTGCATTTTCCGTTTTCTCTGTTTCTTCAGAATGTCCAAAGTGGAGTGGGGGGAAGTTTAGTCTACAGAAAAAAATTGATTTTTATGCTTCCAGTACATTAATACTTCTTGAGGCTGATGGCAAAGTATAACTCTAGTTCTTCTAAAACGACATAATTACGTTTTTTTAAAAAGGATTTGCCTAGATTTGGTAATGAATATAAAATTTCTTGCATTCTGATTGCAGTGTAAAACTTTAAACAGAGGCACTGAACAGAAGGCTCTCCCTTGGAAGGAGAGAAAAGCACATGTGTGTAACACGATATCACATATCGCTTTGCAAATGACCAAAGGCTGTAATCCTACATAGACATACTTGGGAATAAGTCCCACTGAAAACACTGGGAGTAACTTCTACATGCAGTGACAGCAATGCACTGCAACCATTCTATCTATCTGTATACACGTCATTAAATATTTAATATACAAGATTTGTTTCATTAAAAAAATCAACTACCAAGGTCATCATATCAGGACTCAAATCTCTTGTCTAGAGATGGGGGTATTCATATACGAATGCAAATATCCCCGTGCAGCTGGACTTAACGCAAATATCCCCGTGCAGCTGGACTTAACAAGGGTCCGGCCTGGGGGCCACACTGTCCACTCACGTATCCTGCTGCTGCGGAGCCCTGCTCATCCTTCCAATCGCTCCCAGAGCGCTGTTCTCTTCCCGCTCAGCTGGTCACTCCAGGCAGGGGGAGGGAGGGCGAGTCTTCCTGAATGGCTGCCGAGTGGCCAGACGAGCGGGAAGAGAACAGCGCTCTGGGAGCGACTGGAAGGATAAGTGGGGCCACCACTGCAGCAGGACATGTGAGTGGATGGTCCGGCCCCAGGGGCCCGACACTCGTTAAGTCCAGCTGCTCAGGGATATTCATATTCGTATATGAATATGAATACCCCCATCTCTACTCTTGTCCTTCAAAAATCATGAGGTACAATTAGATTTCACTGCAAACTACTGTGATTGCTACCAGAACCACCTCTATCAATACATCTTTCCATTTCTTCAACAGGGCAGGTTTGCTGCTAAACGGATGGCATGTTTTGCCTGCACTCATTTAACTTCCCCTTAACAAATTATATCAGTGGTTCCGAACCTTCGGGAACTCAGGTGCTCTTGGACAGCAACTCCCAGAAACCCTGGCCAGCACAGCTGGTGGTGAAGGCTTCTGGGAATTGCAGTCCAAAAACATCTGGGTTACCCAAGGTTGGGAACCACTGAATTATATGATTGGAAAGCTCCTTAGTCTACTCTTGGCAGTGCTATTCAGGTTTCTCAGCAACTGAAGACATGAACCCTATCTTCATCACTGAGGTCTAAAGACATCTCCTCCACTTCCTCTTCTAGTTGGAGGTTGCCAAAGGAATACTTGTTCTTAGACACAGGAGATGAATTCAGCACTATGGGATTCCCAAATACAAGAGGGTGGGTGAAAGGATTAACCATTTCTGAATCTGAGTCACTAGATTCTGTTCCACTGCTTGTAGAACCTTCCATAATTTGAATGGCAGACATGTGGTCCATCATGCCTCTAGGATACAGAGACTGAATAACTGGACTTTGCTTTGAATGACCAGCAGCTGGCGAACCATTGGCCATACTTTTGCTTTCTAAAGGGACCATTTTAAGCACTCCTTTTTGATATTGCCTGTCTGATCTGTAATCCTGATTTGGAGTTGAAGACACCTGGCTCAAGATGAATGGATCTGTTTCAGATCTGTTGCATGCATTTGGAAGCATCTGCAGATGTGGCCTTCGTGAGACTGGTGAACACTTGCTATAAGCAGGGCAGTTGAAAGAATAATCATCCTCATCTTCACTCCTGGCCCTGTAGTCATGCCCATTTTCAGAGACACAGCTCTGACATTCTGCTCTGATGAAACTCATGGGAGGGCTTGACCCTTTGCTATTGGAAGTCAAGGAAGGGGCCAATGGACTACGAGTATCTGGACCCCTAAACATTTCATCCACCAGAGTGCTGTGTCGTGGAATTCTGGGACTCCCACCAACATAGAAGGACCTACTAGTAGGACTGCCATCACTGCAGTCTTCAGTGGCATGGTAGGATGCTTTTATAGAGGAGACTGAGGAATCCCTATGTCTATTTCTATTATGATGTTCACCTCTACAATCAATATAGGCACCACTGGTCAAATCACCCTCATAATTGTCATTTGTTTGGGAATGTGATCGGGTTATTTGCCATCTGAGGAGGTCATACTCGCTATCTACATCACTGCAGTCAATGAAAGGAATTGACGTGCTACTGCCACGAGCAGCTCGGGATGCAGGACCTGTGCTCGGTTGCTGTGTCTGAGATCTACTGTGCTGTGCTCTGTCCTGGGCAACCTCCTCTTCCTCCTCCATTGCTGCCATGGCAGCACCATCCAGCCTCCTGACTTCCTTGGGGCTCTTGTTCAGGGAAGGGGCTGTGAGTTGTCCACCATCTTCCACTTTTAACTCCTTCCCTTGTCGACAGCTTTGCACCACTGGGGAATCAGCACCATCTCCATATGTAAAACTGCTGCTCTGTAAAGCAACAAGGAGGAAAAAGAAACAAGAGTTTATGACAGGAGGAAAGGAGAGAAATCAGCACCAGTTTCAAAATCAAGTATGTTACAAGTGCCTCATACAGGTTAGTACTACAAAGGATAAGCTGTTGAAATGTACAGATCGCTGACTTTCAAACCCACTTAGTATGTAATGTGGAGGCAAAGGAAACAGGGCACGACCTAACCTATTGGTATGGCACACATTTTCTAATTGCTTTATGCCAGGTTTAACCTCTGGAATCTCCAGTCCGGAAATGAGACAGCAGGTAACGTAGAATACTGCCTCCTGAAATCTAGAAGAGTCACATCCCTTCAGCATACAACATACTGAGCTGTATGCACAGACACTCTGACCTGGCATGAAGCAGGTTTCTATATTTCTATGAGAATATGTCACATGTACCAGCATCATTTTCAGCATGCAGTTGGGACACAAAATGTGCAGCTGGGCAAAAAAAAAAAAGTGCTGTTTGGGCCATCTCAATCTTTCTGAGTTGGTTTCTATCAGTTTCCAACTGATTCCCCCTCCACTGCAATTTTGCATCCAACTGCACACTAACACCTCCTCCACTTACATGTACCACAATGGATTTGGGCTTTGGAGCATTTCTGGATTGTGGGTCATAATCGGAAGAACCAACAGAATAAATTAGTCTGCATGCAAGAGGTTTAAACATTTCATCCTATCAGTCTTCAAGTCACTTATTGAAACTGAATTCATCATCATTGTCAGAAACACTGTGATACACATGAAAGATAAATGTGAACTAAAGGTGGCGCGCGTAATGGCAAAGCAAACATACACCTGAAGGATTCACACAAACATTTTAAAAATGAATTACATGGCAACAAATATATTGAATGTGACCTTACTCAACCTATAATTCAACACAAGTCAGGAGGAAATTCCTTTCTGAATTAAATGATTTTAGCCAAAATACTTATAAGGCTATTATTCTTCCTTTTCTTGGAAATATGTTCTATTTTCATCTCATGTTAAGAGGAATTTCACCAATAGCTCATTTTCTTCCTCTGAGCCACCTCTGGACAACCATCCTCTGAAGGAGATAATGACCACAAATTATTAGCAGGTTGGACTTCCTGGGTCTTATTTTATGCTTGAGGAATTATGAAAGTTAGCAAACAATTTAGGGAAAAAATTATCTTTCTGTAGGTAAACTGGGATGACTTTCTTCAGCATTCTCAAAAAAGCAGAATGGAATTGTTTTCATGGTTCATAAAGATGGCATTCATTCCAGGAAGCTCCCTGCCCTCCCTTACCAAGGCTGCTACCTATGTACTGTTTCATGTTATCTGCCATGTAAATCGCAGATTTCTTCAATCTGGATGGGAAGAAACCTAACTTTGTTCAAATTGTATCAAAGTATGCTAATCACACACAGCAAAATCACATCTGCATAATGTATTTAAATTCCTCAATTAGTAATATATACATTTGCCAGGCATACTACTTTAATCTTTTTATTGGTAAAGATTGCCTAAGTGACATCTTTCACCAGTGCTTACACATTCTATTCATTCCAAACCAGGGAAAGGATAAGGTTGCTTAAAGCCACAGTGTTGCTCTTCATTTGGCTGTGAACACAATACTGAACAAGGCCTGGCAAAGACAAATAGGGTTATCAGAACTCATGTTTGTGAAAGAATGAAATATAACTGACTTCTTTTGGCACCTCTGAATGCTGTTCTGAAGGCTTTGCAGTCAGGCTTCTAACAGAGTGAATCTTGCTGTGTTTCCTGAGGATGGGAGGAAAAAGCACACACATTTTGCAAAAAGATTTTCTAAAAATCCATATACTGTTCTCCAGTCCATTAATAAAGCATGGCAGACAAATGTGCATTAGCAGAAAATCCAGCTTTGAACAGATCTTCTCACCCAGAAACATGTTTTCTCTCTGACTGTATGCATCTGTAATACATTACTGAAGGAGTTACACAAACTTTCAGAAAAGGAAAAGAACAGAGCAGCAAAGGAGTGATCCTGTGACCACAAAAGATGACTCAGAATACAGACCTGTTGCTAGGAGCATTATACAGCTTAGCAAAAACATTGCACTTACCCTGTCACAGATTTGGTAATCACACACAAGAATTCTCCCTTCCACTGCCCAACACTCCACTCCCACTGGTCAGCTGTGTCAGCTAGGGGTATAAATTTGCTTTCCTTGTCTTTTTTTTTTAAAGTGTGTGTGTGTGTGTGTGTGTGTGTGTGTGTGTGTGTGTGTGTGTGTGTGTGTGTGTGTGTGTGTGTGTGTGTGTGTGACATTAACTAAGTGCAGTAATCATCCCTCTCCATGCAGGATTTTAAAAAGAAAAGTGAGTGGGAGGGAGATGACTGCTTACTATGACTTTGGTCCCTTGACATCACACAACATGCACAATAATCCTATTTGGTTGTGCAAAACCCAATTTACAGACAAGCAAGGAATGGGGCTTGACTGCACTGTATGTGTTTGTGCGCGCATGTGAAAGAGAGAGAGGGGGGAGGGTGGTATATATAAAGTTCATAATACTAGAGAGACCAGACTGTGTGATGTGTCGTGGCTTCAAGCTTGCGTACAGAGATTAAGATTTTGCATGGCCAAATGGTCTGTTGTCTTGTGCCAGAGAGAAATGGAATTGGGGGGGGGGGGGGGAGACAAGTAGCGGTTAATTAGGAGACAATTCGCAGATGGATGTTATCTAGTGGGAATCAAGGTCAAAGGAGCTCTTCCTTGCCTGGTAGTGTAATCAAGTGGCTTCAGGTGAATCACAAGGGAGAAAGAACAAGATGCGCAAAGTTACTTTGAAGAAAAGTCACTCCCTCCTAGAAGATTCAAGGTAACTGATGGGTAGGATTTCATGTTCCCTCTAAGCTACACAGGTGTGCAGCCACACAGTGCTGCATTGGTGCCATGCAGCACTGCATTGATGTCCATTTGGTTCTGGTCACAGCTGGAACCCTGCATCTGTGGGCAGGGTCCCCGCCCAGTGCTGGCAGAGAATTAGAGGGAGTGTTGGTGGGATTGCATTGAAAAATCAAGAAATGTGGATGATGGGCATAAAAGCAGCTCAGACAATGGCACAGCTTAGTTTGCTCTCTCTCAAGAGAATGCTATGCTCACCTGTTATTCTGCTCTACTTTGCGTATGCTCTGGAATTATGCTTCAACCTAACTGTTTAAGTAGTTAGGGTTTTTTTCGTTTTATGTGCAGACTTTTCTAGAATTGCCCAGCCTGTTAAACTTTTTGATATAGACTTGCCTCACATTTTCTGACTTCTCTTGAAGTTTTGAGTCTGTTTTTGAACCTTTATTTTCTTTTGCAACATCTTTAATAAAATAATAAAATATTTCCAGCTGTTTGGTCATTCAGACAAGCAGGGGGGTGGTTTGGTGGTACTAAAGAAGGTGCCTTACCTCGGGATCCTGAACATTTGTGGGAATATTTTTATTCCTACCTGGCAAGGTTCACTTTTGTTCTTAAATGAGCAACCTTGTGATTTTTGGCAATTCCCTGGAACACCAGACAGGAAGATTCCAGCCAGCAGCACATTTGACCCTCCTGGAAATCACCCACACCAGGAAAGTCTGGGTACTCTGTCTGAGTGGTCTGTGTGAACCCCTCTGTACTGGCCAGAATCTTGACAGCGCTTCAGCTGGACTCCAGCAGGAAACCAGCAACTAAGAGTGCACAGCTTGAAACAGCTAGTTTCTGGGCTACAATACCTATTAATAGGTAAAGAAAATGTGCCTAGAATGAAAAAAACAAACCCTTCTTCAAATAGATGAGCAGGGAGCAGCAGCCCACTTTGTAATGTTGTGTTTTAGAGATGTACTCTCTGCCTTTTTATTGTGCCTTTTTAGACTGTTATGTGCTGTCAAGTTGGAGCTGACTTACGGACTCTAATAATAGGGCTTCCAAGGTAAGCGAGATATTTAAGGAATAGTTTGACCAGTTCCACATCCCAGTGAGTTTCTATGGCTGAGAAGGCATTCAAACTTGGGACTCCTGAGTGCTAGCTCATCACTCTATTCACCACACTGCATTAGTTTTTCAGGCTATAGGCCCCTGTATTTTTGGACTGACATATGATTTAAGTTCTTTTCTGTAACTTTTATAGCTAGAAGCTTATAACTGAAATAGATTTTTATGACATTATTTGACTACAACTTCATTTACTTTTGAGCATTTGTGACTACTTTTTTCATAGATGCAACATTTTTGGATGTCTTTCATGCATTTTTATGCATTTGCACCTACAGCTTTTTCATTGCTGTAAGTTTAATTTCTGTATAACTGAAGCAACATGACTATAATAGAAATTACATTTTTAACTATTTTGAATATTTTATGCATATGGAACATAGAAGCAACGTAGATGAATAAAGGGTTGTAGAAATAGACAAGCTGATATTGCCAGGAATTTATTTTCTACGTGGGAAATAAACGTGAATAAAATGTGAATTTCTAGAATACTTCAGCATGAGTGAAAAAATGGTTTATTCTCATCCTCTGAAGAGAGAGAGTATTTAATCAACTTATACCTTGATACCCAGATGAAATTTGATATGATTGGAAAGGTTATCTGATTTCACACTGGAATTAAACCTTTCAGGGATTAATGCCAGCTGTAATGAACAACCACAGACTCAAGCTACCAATTGGTGTTGTAATCTTGTAGTGCTCGGAGGGCTTGTTTGAGTGTCATACTTTTGAGCTTGACAGGTGAGTAAGGAGAGACACTCTGCACACTAATTTATTTTGTGTACACTGCTGTTTTCCTTTTAGAGATTAAGCAGAGCAGGTTCACTTCCCATTTTCCTGCAGCTGTCGTTCAGCTGACTAAGCTAAATAAGTTTGCCTTGAGCCTTTAAGAAAAATAGTGAAAGAAGAAATGACTGCATGGAAGATGGTATGGAAGAGTTGCTAACTTCACAGCTGGAAGTTAGCAACTGTACAGTGGCATGGGTACATGAGGAAATGAGAGACCCCTTTAACCCCTTTAATGCCATGCCCTACTGACCAAATCGTTAGCCAAACTCTGAAGGAACTGTCTAACTGGTTCCTACAAGAATCTCTAAAAGTATGGCAGACATGGAAACATATTCTGCAACTCACTCCATTTTGATGTATACAGTATCAGCACATGGGTACATTGGCCTAAGGCAACCAATTTGATGGATGAACAGAGAGAGGATTATACAGGATTTGTGATCTACACAACAAAGGTGAACTCATAAATATGATTACAACACACAGCAAATTACTGGGGGTTTAAAATTATCATGGCTTCAAGAGATGCACATTAGCTCTTTTCTTGGAATGCTATTGGGAAATATGGGAACACTAAGGCAGAAAGACTAACTAATAGAGCAAAATGGAGAAAAGAATAGAAAAATAAGAAAAGTTCACAGAAGTGTAGTAACCTTTTTTTGCCTATTCTTGTGACAATGCTACCCCATCAGCTCTTCATAACAAAAACCAAAGTTCTGGAGAGATTTATTATAGTATGTGATATCCTGCTGAAACAAAATTAATAACATCTATGGCAAAAATAGATGATTAACTATGTCTCTGATAGGATATTGTTAATAATAAATAAAATAAATAAATATTCCCCCCTCACTCTTCTCCCATTCACTTTCCCTCTGTCCCTATGCTATACGTAAATGTTTAATCATTTTAAACTGTACATTTCAAAAAACCCCGAAATCTTTAAAAGCAAATAGACCAGATTAGTAGGGAACATGATGAAGTCTTTCTAACCTTTCAAACTGTACTTTTTTGTGTCCTCCTTCTTTAACATAGTCAAGAACCTGCTTTTGAGTTCGGCCACTGGGAAGGGAAAAAACAAAAAACAAACAAACACATAGCAGGGTTAATATTGGCAAAATAAAGGATTCTTACTAAAATTGTTCTCATCTTGTATCCTGTGCTTACAACTGTAAGTACTCATCTTACGACTGACAGTTTGTATCATCTTATATTCTTACAATCGTACTCATCTTGTATCATACTTAATAACACTTTCCTGCCTCAAGTTCACATGTCTAGAGAGACCCGTATGCATTCATCAGATGCACTAGTGTGCTTATAAGTGGAGGTAATAGTTGTGAAAGAAATTTGCCAGGTATGAAATGACTGTCAAAAAGTTAGTTCTGTGGATAAACAAAACAAAGAAAGACAAAGCATTCTGTACGCTATTCAAGTATTCATTGCTATCCAAATGGGATATTTCCTCATGCTCTAAGTAATGACAAAGTAAAATAATTGAACTGATAAAAAGGCACAATTAAAATGCTATTTCCCTTTTCTGCAAGGAAACCACTTTCATAAATACTACATGAAAGTATTTCCAAAGACTCGAGTAACTATGATTCTATCTCTGTTGTCATGAAAGGAAATTAAAGAAATTAGAAACAAATGTGCAGGAGGGCAAGGAGATTTCAATTCGTAACATATAGTTTTAGAGGCACATAGAACATTGCTGTTGTCTCTTCATAACACTTCAGTGTGCCACATAAGAAAATACAAACATACAGCTAAAAAAAAAATTCCATAGAAAGGGGAAACACATCAGGTGAAATATACAATCATATGAGAACACATGACCCTCTCTCACAAATCTGACTTTCCATGAAGCCTGGCTAGTAACAGCTTCCTAACCAAGTCTGCAGAATACAGGTTCTGTCCAATCAGGAGAGATTCCCCTCCTCCACGAAGTCTCTATTCACAGAAAATCCCAGTGCCTAGGACCTTCTCCATAGAAAGCACACTGAGGAATTGCTCCTCCCTTTTATTCAGGCAATCTGGAATTTTGAGTCTCAAAACACTTTTCAAAATTATCCAACAGGCAATGAAATCATCTTTCACTCTTTAAAAGATTCTTCAGGTCAGCCTTTATTATGAGACTGAATAATTTCTGAGAGATGCAGTGAAAAGCATAGAGATCAGCATAATTGGTTACCACAAATTACATGCCTGGGAAACTGCATCCTCAGCTATCCCCTATATAAGCATGAAAAGCTCAGTGTGAAGAAGAAACTTCACATGCTAGTCAAGCTGCAGATGCAGCAGAAAAGTGCAAACCAATATATGTGATGAGTGACCCACAGAGCTGAGTCAGCAAAACAGACACAGGGAAAGTGTCAATTTAGCTTCTAATTTGACTTTTTATTCTGCCTCTGATCAAGAGCACAAGGTAATTTTAAAAAGAAACAAAAACTAAAGTATAAAAGATACCTCTGCTCTCCTATGAACAGATTTAAAACCCAAGCAAATTTAGCTTCCTACTATCCAGGTGACACCCAAACCTAAATGGAAAGTTTAACAAAGTAATTTCACACATGCTAACTTGTTCATGCATATTCTGGGGGGAAATATTAGTTTTTGATGTAGTTATATGGTTACATAGTAGAAAAAGAAAGCTGTACTGTTACAATGAACAATTTTGCAGCACCTTAAGAACGTACAATCAATGTAGAATCAATATCAAAATTATGTTTATGAATGAAAAATTAAGGAAATGTTCTTATTTCATAATCTTTGATAGTATGCCTAACAAGATCTATGTCAATCCTGATTTTTCCCAACTATTTTCACATTTTCATCACATTTTATTCCACCTATTTAAATTCAAATCAAATTAGCTAATGTTAGACATCGTATCAAGGAGCAACCTTTTACTAACCTACTGTAACACTAGTAACATTTTCCCACTCAAAACCTGTATTAGTAGCTATTAGCAGGCAACGTATCGATAGTTGGCCACAGGATATTGTGGTCACAAGATATTTTGCTCTACAAAGAACATGTTTGAGATAGTGATAAAAGGGAACATCCAGATATCCACTGACTGGCCACCACATTGCCTGTTACAGCCAAGAATGTCTTTCAGTATGTGGTGACTACTTCTGAAACCATATCATATTGTGATAGACCTTGGCTTTGACTCTGCCCTGCACACTAACTCTCCCATCTCCTGCAGCAAGAACTGACTAGGCTATCATTCTAATATAGAAGATTGCAAGAGGTCCTTGGCAGCATATCTCTCTGTTTTTAAGGTTAATGGCCTCCTGGGCCAACATCTGTTTAGATATTTTGCTTTCTGCCACACTTCCTCACTGGAGGTCATCACCTACAAGTATTGGAATTGGTCTTAAAAGCCTTCAGAAACATCTGAATGGGCACGGATACTTCACAACTGTGAACTGCTTGGCTTCCAATAAAGGAAAATACTGCCATGTCTTAATATAACTTTCAACTACTAATCTAATTCTTAAATGTCCCAAAAGTCTCGTCATTTTGCACTACAATTTACCCTGAAAAAACAACAACAAAAAAACACCCCACCCATAAATAACACAAGCTAGGCCTCATGGGGCCGTATTTGATATAGGTATGTGTACCAATATTGAGCAAGGCTAAAATCATGCCGCCAGCCTTTTGCCTCAAAGTACTGGAAGGTGGCAACATCAAATTCAACTTGAACCATGTCATAAGTAATCTCTTCTCATGGCTTTCTCCAGACACAGTGTTCCTGCTCACAGCTTGTTGAACTGCCAAGTTCTCTCTCTTCTTCTTCTATGCATGTCAGTTTCAGGATTTAGCTGTCACAGGGAACTGTGACTTAACAAAGCCAGGCACACAAGATGTGAAGGGAAAGGAAGGAAGGAAAGGAAATATTGAAGTTCATCATTGGTTTCCACCATGGCAAACCACACTTGTTAGAGCAAGAGCATTACTGTATGTCTGAATCAAGCCTGTGCCACACTGAGTGAACAAAGTGCTCTCATGAATTAATACAGTAAAGAAAACCAGAAGCAGTTTGTGATGACCTCAGTGTGTGGAGCTCATCCCAGAGTCTTCCAGTAACATATCCCCTTGCTTGGACCACGAGCCACCTTTAGGAAGAAAATTGTATCCTACCTGAACCTAAAGGATGATCCTCTAGTAAAGAGAACAGGTTTAGGCTTTGGTTTGGGTTCCTCAAAGAGTCTGAAGAAGGCATGATGTTCTACACAGATCTTCCAAAAGGCCTTGCAAAAATCCCGGCTGGCCATTAAGAATTCTAACGTATCCTGGAAGTTACTCTGAAAGGGAAAAAAAAAAAGAGTAAGCTTCATACTGGAATCAGGAGGGAAAATACAAAACTGTACACAGTCACAGTGAAAAGGTTGGCTTTCTCATGAGAATCCCTGGCCTAGCCACACTTTCTCATGTACCTAAGCTTCTTATGTTACGTCCAAAACATTTCCATTAGACTGTACAAAACTGAGAGGATTTAAGTGGTGTAAATTCAAGACAAATAATAAAACTGAAATGTGTATCTTCTATCTCTATTTTCACTAAGAATGAAATAATATTTTAATCTATTCTTCATAATCCTTTTCCAATAGATTTCCATAATCTTTCTTCATAATCTTTTTGTTCTGGATGCGTGTAGCATCCAGAACAAAAAGGAGCCTACTGGAAGGTTGGAATTATTCACTATATACTTTAGAGTCCAAATCAAGAACACATGTTGGGTCATGATGTTCACGACATAGCCTTATAATGGGAATATATTGCAGGAAACCCTTCAACTATACCAAGCTAGCTATCTCTTTTTCCTTAAAGTAGTGCTTAATCATTTCTATCGCTGACCTACTTTATCTTCTCCAAATCCTTTAATCAGAACTGATGCCAGTCTCAAGATATCCATTTTGTGGAGTGCTATAGAAAAACCAACAATAAATACTTTAAAATGATGAGAACTTCATAACTCATGGAGGCTGAATGGAAACATTTCCTAAAGTATCAGTCCTCTATATTAAAAACTGGAGCAGTGTGGAAAATGTATGGTCCTCAGATGCTGTTGGACTGTGACTCCCATCATAGGCAAGTACAGCCAAAGTTGAAGCAAAGTTAGAGGTCCACATGTTCCTCATTCCTGACCTAAGATAGGGATACAAAACTTAGGCCTAGTTTCTACTAAAGTGGTAAAGATGTGTTTGCTCTGTACCATTTTGGAACACAGATGTGGCGGCATGTGACTGAACAATTGTCTCCACAAAGAAAAGTGAATGTCAGGGTCCTTGCCTCACCATCATGTAAACCTCTAACACAGCCTGAAGTGCCTAAACACTGGCTTGGTGGTTCAGGGAGAACTAGGCCCAAGACTCTGGCATGGTTACAGGAAGTTGGAGCTGATATGTGGGGATCTGAAGCTCAAGGCAGCTGAAATGAACATCCCTTGCCCAAGAAGAATTTTGATCCCCCAGAGGACCTTGTAGAAGTCCTATAATATAAAAATATAAAGACTCGCCAGAATCCCATTGCCTATGCCTGTTGGCATGAGTCCAAGGGCTTAAAAGTCACCAGTGAATTGCTGCTAGTTAAGAAGTCACCCATTGTATTTCCTGTTATATTCCGGTCATATGACCTGGCAAGCAAAAAGAAATACAAACGCTAGCTTCTTAACTAATGACAATTCACGGCTGAGGTGGAAGCAGCAGATCCCACAGAGCCAGCAATAATAATATGACTAGTACAAACACGGAGAGTCCCAAATGAACTCAGCAGCTGTGACATCAGTAAAGCTGAGAGAAATGATCTTCTGCTGAGAAGACAAGGATCCACCTCTTACATTACAGCTCCAAGACACTGGATGGGGCAATATATATATTCCTATACAAAGCATGGCAAAACTACTTCTTCTGATCACCTCTCCTAGAATTTTCCAGTCAGTACAAGATCCTGGGTGATTTGTAGCCATTAAAAAAGAGCTTTTCCAAGCTCTTTTCACATTCGCACGCAGAAATGAAAAGAAAACTGTTTAAAGCACCCACTATGAAAAACTGAACGGGAATAATTCATTTTAAAATTCTGTTAAGTATCTGAAAAGCGAGGAGCCTTACAAAGAACATTGCCACTTCAAATTCCATTCCATCATACTGTGCCATTCCAAAGACTTACGTTTACATCTGGCCGTAACTTTATAAGAAAACGCTTCCTCTTAAAGCTCAGTTTTCGAACTTTAGCCCAGTTAAAGGCATTGATCTTGGTGTGACCCTAGATGATGAATAATAAGCAAAAATAGTAAGCATGAATGCTTCCTTCCACACACAAAAAAGGTAATTCATCTACAAAATGGTCTATAACTCATTGCCCCCCCAAGGCCTAGAAAAAACACTCATGGATGGATAGTGATGTTCTAGGTAGCGTTGTGTCTCACACCGATGCCCATATTAACCAAGAAATGGGATTTTAAGCCCTCTTAATTTTCTACAACAAGAGCTAAAGTATTCCACAGCATGAAACTTTACTGTAAGGTTCTAGTAGGCTTTATCTCATGAGAATTTTATCTGCCAACTAACGTCTGTTTTTTTGCAATTTAGATTGAATTATGATGAGAGCCACTCACATACCTGAAACACCAGAATGCCTGTATGTGCAACTGCTAAGTTGATCTTAGTTCCTTCTCTGTCCTTGGCTGGATGCAACCGGATTCCATACATTTCCAAACGACGGGCAATTTCAAGTAGCTGAAAATCGGATTCTGCTGGTGTTTGTCCACTAAAGGAATGATAATTGATTTGACACAGTATGAAGACATATGAAGAACTAGTTGGTGGTCTTCAAGGCAGATGTTGTTTCCTGTTCAGACTTGCATACACAGTTATTCCACGTAAAACAGATTCTAGCAGTAACTTTAGTGTTTGCACAACCTAGCATAATTTTTTTTAAAACTCTCCCTACATGTGCTATGCTTAGTGACTGGACCACCAACTACCTGTAACAGTTTATATGCTAAGCATTGGGGTTTAATATGTGTGAGATGGAAAACAAACTGGAAGTGCAACTACCTCAAGCGTTCCGTTCTTCCATAACACGGCTCTGTATTTCTTCCTGTGCAATGTCCCATGCGGAAAACAGAGCAAGAATGACAAACACTTTTGTGGCATTTTAAAAATGAACACGTTTTGCTTGGCATTGGTTTTTGTCCCAGTCCTTTAGAAATTTCTGACAGAAAAATATTTTTTTTTAAATTGGCAATTACACTATTTTGTATGTGATGCAATGTCTAAATGAGATTTTTGACACACAAGTAGTTTAAACAGAAATATAGCTGCCTTGGAGGTTATGGGTCAATAAAAGAGCAGGGTGGGGGAAGGCAGAGGAATTTGAAGGGAGTAAGCCAAGGAAAAATAGAAACTCATTTTTCTTTTCTTTACTTCAGTCCCAGTCTTTGTATCTTCTACTATGCAAGTCCTTACACCTTAAACATTATATTTTCCCCCATTTGTGATACTTCACCTATCTCCCAAAGTGGAATGTCCATCGCTTTCCATTTCCGTGTACTATCCTTCCTCGTCCTTCTATCCCATTATCAAGACCTGTTCTTACTATTAATCTTTCTCCTATCTTCCTTAGCTAAGTCCTTTCGACAAAGATCCTGCTTCATATTCCACACGGCACTTGGCCTATTTCTGGCACTTAAGCAGTAACACTTACATATGATTACGATGAAACTCCATGATTTTGTCTTCTAATGCTTCTTGCTGAGGTATATACTTGTTCTTTGCTAAGTGTTCACGATCAATGGTTTCATCAAAATCCCCAATCTCAGCTAGAGAGAGAGAAAAAAAAATTGCACAAGCTCAGTGGGTGTAAACCAGGCACTGAGAGGCATAGTAAAATTTCACCGCAGTGTATGAGACAACCTACTCCTATGCATATTTATTACTAAGCAATGTTTTTTTGAATTCAATATGATGCATTTCAAGGTTGTACAGATTTTATATTCTCAAGTTGGCTCTAAGACACAAAACTACTAGCGGGTGGTCTTGAGACAGCAAAACACTGCATTCAGGGCTTGGAAACTTGATGTAAAACATTCAAAGTGTGAAAGTTGAAATGGATTTGCCTGTAGCTGTTATAAACCCACTGCTCCCATGCTTTGGCTCTACCAACACATAAAACAGGTTTGGGTGCATATGGCCCTCCCATCATCCCTCACCAGTAGTTAGAACTGACAGGAGGACCATATGTGCTCAAACAACATCTATAGGAGCACACGTTCATCAGCCCACCATAAAGCTTTTTCATCAGGTTCTGACTGCAACAGCGAGACTTCCAAAAACTTAATAGGGTATACGACGAAAGCATGGTAATGTGTGGAGATCTCCAGTTTACTGCAAAACACACTGTTCCCTACAGATACTTCTCTCAAATCTCCTATATTTTTTCTTTTACATGATTGCAACAGGGATGGGGAAAAGTGTTTTGTGCCTCAGGCAGAAGATCCAAAATGCACTCTCCCAATCCCATCTCAAGGATGGTAATGCCATAATCAAAGTAACTCACAAGGTGGTGCCTTGTAATAATACCCAATCACTGGGTACTGATTGGAGTTGGCCCGGAACCTGGGATATACAAAATCTTCACTGATC
Source organism: Intellagama lesueurii (assembly GCA_037013535.1). Lineage (NCBI taxonomy): Eukaryota > Metazoa > Chordata > Lepidosauria > Squamata > Agamidae > Intellagama > Intellagama lesueurii. The sequence goes on from JBAJHW010000003.1 coordinate 108,111,361, forward strand.
CCTGGATCTCAATAAGCTGACATTGGGTCAGCCACCTCTTTCGCTCTTACAAGGTTGTTGCAAAGATCAAGAGCGAAAAAGAAGATCCCCTAAGACACCTTTTCGCTAACTGGAGGAAAAGCAGGATATAAATGCAGCAAGTAAATGAATAAAAGGTGTTCTCAGATCCATTGGCTTGCCCTGCATAATGGTAAGGATGACCCAGATATTTGCCCTAAGTCAATGAGCATGTAATTCCAGTTTAAATATGCTGAGAGAAGCATGGGCCTTAAAGGGTTGGGCAAAGGGAAACCAGGTAAAGACATTCTGACTAAAAATCACTCTGAGGCATATGGGAACTATGTAGAATAATACTGTTGTTTTCTTGCAGGCATGTCTGCTGGTGCATGCCACTATTATACTAAAGATATAAAAAACATACAATTCTACTAACACATGGAGAGGATGGGCAGACTGAAAACCTTATGCAGGTGTATACAACATAATGGGCTTCAAACCAGACTTTGGCATGAATTAGCTGTGAATTTAGCAAATTACGAATGAGGTGGATGGGGGAAACATGTCTTCATGAATCACCACCTGTGTCAAACTGAGAGAGTAAAAAAGTAAAAATTATTCTAAATACAGAATAAATGGAATAGCAATTAATGCAGGGTAGAGGTGGAATCAACTTCCAAATGCCAATTCCTTCCTACTGCTCTTTTGGCCACAGTTTCTGAATAATACGTGGGTTATAAATCAGGCACTTCCTGATGCATTTGACTTTAAGTCCTTATTTCAAAGCTTGGTTGAACAATCCTAGCCATAGTATATACTGCTATTTCTAAGCTGCTTATCTGCACATCCAGATGGGAATTCTTTACCAAGATGGGACTGAGGTGGCAAAAGCAAAGATAATCCCACGTCCTACATGATGTCTTTAAACCCCACATCAATAGACAAAATCACTCTTATGAGTCTAGTTTTGGGGTCAAATGTACCTCACTCAATTTTTAAAAAACTAGTGGAAGGTATGAAGTAAAAAAAAATGCACCATTTTTGTTTTTCAATAAAATAATGTAATTGCAAAGAAATAAACAGGAATTAATGAAACACCATAATGTAAAGCATATAAAACTTACAAGAATGTTATACGGAGAACTAAATTATCCTACAACTTTTTTAAAAATAAAACATACTGTGCTATTAATATGCATATAACATGAACGTTGACATATTGAAGTGCAATAATAGTTGCAAGGACTCATGTGTACATTACTTTAAAGGTGTCGCTAGCAATTATGTCTTCTGCTTCTGTTTCTTCTTCTTCTTTTTAATTATATGTCAAATCTTGTTGAAGTGTGAAATCTAATTGAAAATCCCCAAAGCTGCCTTACTCACATCTGGATTTGTAAGCAAGGAAAACTGGGGGAAATGTCTGATTTGTTGGTCTTTTTCAGTGTGGCATTAAGAATTATGTTTTCTTAGCTTTTCTTCAGTAATTCTTTAGCCAGTTTACTGGAGAATCATTTGTTATCACTCATCTAGGACCTTGTAAATGTGGCATTTATTTCTGGGGCTTCAGCTGGCCTAGATTTAAAGCTGCTTTGGCCCTTTCTTTCGTTAGTGTAATAAATACAGAGGATTTTGCAATTATAACACAGAAAGAACTTCTGACATATTCTACAGTTCTGAATGTATATACTGCCTTATTGGGAAATTTTCATTCAATGGCACTAACTGTTCATCAATGATAGGATGCTCATATGGCATGAAGCCTGGTGAAATAGTCTTCGAGATAAGGGTCAAAATGAGCTCAAAGGGAGAATTAATACATACTTTCCAACAGGAACTCTGCAAATACGTATGATTAAAAGAAATAGTTTTGTACGGCACAAGGAACATTTTAAAGCAGTCCAGTTTGTAAAAATGGTTTTATATATTAAAGGCCTATTACCAAAGCATGGCTCTTTGCTCTTTCATCTATTGTTCATATTACTCAAAAAGGTAGACAACTCTGAATCTCAATAAAGGAATGGCTCTTTAGAAATTGTGCATTCCAGCATTACTTCAAGGTGTTAAATAGTATTTGAAGTACCTTCTGGGGAAGGCTTTCTGATCCTTTCTCACCAAACACAGGTATTCAAACATGCTGTTACCTACCTGGTTACTGAACAATGTCAGACAAAGATTAGGATGGTAAGAATGAAAGCAAATGGAACCTTCTAATAGGACACTTTAGTTCATAATCTACTGAAAATATGTTCACATATCCGTATTTTCTCAGTATCTGTCAGCCAATGCCTTGATCTTCAAAAGGGATGAGGGGATGTACACACTTTACTTACACTGCACAATGTGTGAGATTAAGAGAGCAGCACTGGTATCATTACAGGTTAGTCTTCCTTGTGCTAAATCCTGCTTCACTTGCAGTGCAAATAAGTACCTTTGAAGACACAAAAGAAAAGGAATGGAAATTGGGTTACAACTTTCACCAAACATAAAAGACAGCTGTAAAATTGAAATGTTTCCTCATTTCTTGGGAATGTGTTCTCTTGACACAGAGAATCTGTCTGTGAATTAAGATGAGGCCTTTTTGTGAGTACCCAAAAAGCAAACTGGTTTTTGGGAATGCCCACATTAAGGAAGTTTGACTTGTGCTGATATTATAATCTTTTTGCCAACCAGTTTGCCCAGACATTTTAATTCTTTGCCACATCTCAGTGTTTACTGTTCTCTTTTTTGCTGTTTATTTACTATTCCTAGGTTGCTTTTTGTTTGTAAATCTGAACTTTACATCCCAATACATAAAAACATTACACCACTGATATTATGGGCTATTTTTTGACCCCACTGGGAACTCCTAGGTACTGCATGCTCCACCTTCAAATGAGTGTTTCTGTTTGCAGAAGTGTGTTTTATCTGAACATCCAGAGCTAGAAACACTCGACTGAACAAAACAAAGCAAAATGAAAAGCATGCAGCTATATAAAGGGTACTTTTCTTCACCCCTTTATCTAAATCCTCAGCCATCACAATTAAAAGCCAATGTTGGAAGCAACCTACTATCACTTAAACTTCTCTGCATCACAGTTTGTCCAAAACAGGCTTGGGACTAACTACTACTACTTCTTTGTCCCAATGGATGGAACAAAAATTATGCAGTACTCCAAAATTTTATTGTGGCGAAGATATTTGTTTTGTTTTGGTTAGGGCAGTTTTCTACTAACAGAAAGAAACCAATAAATGGAAAATGGCTGAATTTGGGGGTATTGCTGTGCAGGTGAGAATTGTCTGAGAAAGACTACATTCTAAGTCTATAAATATTTTATCAACACTAGGAAAACCTTACAAGTGTTGAATTAATGATTATACATGTCCTACTTTATACACTATTTTGTGCCACAGAAACTAACTTGTGCCTTGTTTCTTACTAATGTGCCAGGATACTGTTTGATCTAGCATCTTCTGTAAAGGACACTGCAACGATGAAGCTGCTCATAATGAGCATCTGCAAATAGTACCTTACTGCAATCAGTACCATGGTTACAATTAGAAGATCAGATAATGTCACTGCACTTTTGTGCATGTATTGCCATGACCAGAGACCACTCTGGCACTATTATTCAGCTACAAGCACCCAAGTGGATCTGGGGAGTCTTGCCAGATGGCCTGATCCTTAACTTCCACCATTTGTAGAATCTATAGTGTTAACAGACATGTATGCATACAGCTACAGTCTCAACAGCTTAATACTTCTAACAGTATTATTATCTAGGAGCTGCACATGCTACACATGCATAATGGATATGACTCATTTCTTTGCTCATTCATCAAAACAAACCACAAGAATTATGAATGGATGAAACTTCTGGAGAACATAAAGTCAGAATGAGCTTTGTAATCCTGGCTTTATAAGTATGTAAGGATGAATATTTTCCAGGATTTCATAATGACAGTTAGGAATAGGCATAGGCATAAGCATTACAATGTGAAATCAGTGTCTCTCCGAAACTTCCACTGTAAGATCTAGTAATTTTTTTTTCTGTTGAGAATAAAAAAGCACCGTTCTTATACTCTCAAAATAAGACAACAGAGTAGTGTGATCTGATTTATTTCTGAAAGAAGCTATGATGCTTTATTTTTCCAATTTAATTTTATTCAATTTCTTTGAGAGATGTTGCCAGTAACTGAACAATGCCATGTTTTTCTCTTGCTCTCAGTTATTAATTCCCCCACCCCTTGTAACATGTGCTGAAAGGGCTGTGAAAATAAGGTAACAAGACTGCTTTTTCCTTCGCTGCTTTTATTCTCTCTAGGTACAGAATTAACTATTCTTCAGTCATCAGACTACCATCATCCCCTTTCCACTTGTTTTAGTAACTTAATTTATTTAGCAGCAGGTTATTTTAAGAAGTGGGAAATCAATGGTGGGGATAGAATTATGTGAGGAAAATTAACTGCTGATTAAAAACAAATGCACACAGCTATGAACAATGCAAATTACCAATATGCAATGGTGGTTCCGTATCAGACAATACCAAAACTCGCAATATGAGGGAACACTGCCAGCTCCCAATAGTAATGATAAAAGTATTTGATATAGCAATAAAAGCACAAAAATATGTAATTTACACATTCATGAGGGGATTTCACTCTGATTAATATGTAGTTTTAGTCTCCACATACAGACTTTTTCAAGAAAAGAAAACTTGGCATGGAACCTGAAGATATACAGAGCAGGGAGTATAAACTGCTACAGATGGAAAATGTTTGTATGTATCACTGAGCCAAATCCAAGATCGCTCAGGGCAAATGTGGCATTAGGGCAATAAGACCATAAAAGCTGGAGCAGCATCTGGGGGCTCAAGGCTGGGGAAAGTGCAAATGATAGCATGACCTTGCCACAGGGTCTGTATATAACAGCCAAGGGGCAGGTGTGGATGAATTTTAGAGCAAACATTGGACAGTCTGGAATCTCATTCAGAAAGAACTCGAGTTCCCCGCTATAACCTGGTTTATTGTAATCCAGCAGCAATTTTCCATGGCTACTGTTAGTACATGCCCCTTTATGTAGAAGTAGCAGTCCCCAAGGCTGCCCTTGGGACTGCTATGGAGATTGCAACGGGTCCAGAACGAGGCGGACAGATTGCTGAATGGGGTTAGAAAATACCAACATATCTCCCCCCCCCCCCCCGGCTGCCTTACACTGGCTACCTGTTCACTTCCATACCAGTTTCAAGGTGATGGTATTGAACTATAAGGCCCTAAATGGTTTGGGACCTTGATATCTGGCTGAGCGCCTCCTTCCAGTTAGATCTGGCCGTCCTATAAGATCATTCCAGGCAGGGCGGCTGAGAGTTCTGACCCCGAGAGAGGCCCAGAAAACAACCACTAGACATCGGGCCTTCTCGGTGGTAGCTCCACAACTATGGAACTCTCTTTCGCCCGAAGTCCGCCTGGCCCCTTCACTGGGCACATTTAGGAAGCTGTTAAAAACCTGGCTATTAAAACAGGCCTTCTCTGAACAAACAGATGTATGATACAACAGTGTTTGCTAAAGTATCATCCATCACACTGCCATGCTTCTTGTCTTTAATATTTTATGCTTTTAACTGTAATTTATTGTATTGTACTTGTTTTACTGCACTTTATGATATTTGATTTATGCCCCAATTGTATTATTATTATTTTGTATATGTATTATTTTGTTACTCTGTTGTTTTATCTGCTGTAAACCGCCCAGAGTGGCCCTGGCTGCCAGATAAATCAAATAAATAAATAAATAAATAAATAAATAAATGAATGAATGAATGAATGAAAAGCAGATGAAAACAGAGGATGGGAACACTAACCTTGTTAACTCCTCTTGCAGCTGAGCATGATCAGGCGGGAAGAACTTCACCACAAATTTTAGAATTACATGCTTAGGTCCTAAGAAAGGAAGTGGGGGGAAACCCTCTTAAATATTTTGAAGTAAACAACTGCATCTCGTTACATGGAAACATTGTACAAATGATACACCCATATATCTTGCAACTTTAAAGCCCACACAGAATGCTTTTAGCACAATACCGTTAAATGCAACACAGACACGTTTTCTAATACATTCTAGCCCCTCTGGAATGGTACCTTGAGAAAGTCCAATGCTGCTACCACATAATGGCATGGAGCTGATATGGGGGCCTTGAAAACTAAGCCAGCAGGGTGGAAGCTCTGGCAAGCTTCTGCCAATCTACTTGGGCTTCGTCAACAGGCCCAATGGCAGATTGCATGTCTGTCCTCTGAGGAACAAGCTTGCTAAGTACAGAAAGCCCTATCACCAGAAGGCTGACTACCAAGGGATGAATTGGCCACAGCAACTATAAAAAGGTAACCATGCAAAACATTTGTGATTTATTTATTTTATTTATTTAAATTTATACCCCACCCATTTAGTGAGCATGCCACTACCCTGGGCGGCTTACAAAATATTACAAAACATACAGCTGAAAATATTAAAACCATATAAGACATATAAAACATATTAAAAGAAACAAACAAAACCGTACCACCACCACCTCCGTAAAAGCACCCAAATGGGACATAGGATGGCAGACAACAGGCCAGCATAATGATGTGATGCACATCAGCGGCTGGATTACTTGCGCTGGTGAAGTCTTTGGGGTATAGATTGGTCTCTGGCGAAGAAGGCAGTCATGTTAAGAATTTAGAAAGTTGCCTATACCATGTCAGGCCGTTGATTCACTGACCCAGCTGCCACCAACACAGACTAGCAGCAGCTCTCTGGGACTTCAAAGAGTGTTTCCTGGCACGTCCCTGAAGTTCTCAGGATTGAACCTCAGACCTTTTGCACACTAAGCATGTGCTCTATCACAGAGGGACAGGCTTTCCCCTCATGATCTTTACAAAAGAGCCAGTATTCCTCACACAAGTGATGGGCAAAAATGTGGTCCTGGAGCCATATGTAGCCCACAAAAGTTTCTCTTGCAGCCCCTCATGCTTCCCTTGCGCTCTTTGTTTCTGGCCAAAGGTGTGAACTGCAGCTCCTGGAAGCCTCCAGGACAGGCTCACGAGGTTCCCCCTCACTAATCCTTATCCAGTAGCCCCTGCCCCCAACACACACATGTCTATATATCTTTTGTTTCTCTAAGGTGTCTTTTCAGTGGCACCAAACAGAGTTTGATAGATTTTGACCCTCAACATTTCTATTTAGATTTTATTTTTAAATACAATTAAATGCCTTCTAATTCAGATACATTGCAATATTTTGCTTTCCAAAATATCCCAGGCTGTTGTATTAAACAAGTACATGAGAAAAATGTTTCCTTTGAAAGCAAGCAAATTAAATTACACACTAAATGTTTACGGCCGTGATGTTACTCTATCAATTCAGCACATGCTCTTGTTTTTGGACCACTTGTAAAAAGCAGCTAAACCAACTAATACTTAATAAAGCAAGTCTTACTGATTTTAATAGGGCTTACACCAAAGTAAGAACTAATCTACATAATACGCTCAAAAATTTTGAGTTTGGGTTGCACTATATTAACACCCCCGGCAGCACTGATCACATGTTCTATAGACAAAGGTGCAGAAATCTCTGCTTGCAGTCACATTAATGCATCCTACTGCTTCATAAAAGTTTCTATGAATTGAAATACTAATCGAAATACTGGAACTGGAGTAGGTTGAGGAGAAAGGTTTCACGTGTTTTTATTCACAGCCATTTAAAACCTAGGTATTCTCATGAAGTGATAAAATTGAGGCTGAAAGTGCACTTTTAAATGCTTCCTCTTTCAAACAGGCAATAAAAATTATTTTTGAATTACAGTATACATAAAGTATCACTGAGTGGAAAAACTAGCATATCCTTTTCTTTTAAGCAGAAATCACAGAATCTTGTATTTACACGTGTGCGTACATGAAGATTAAATACACGCACACACACTATTACCTGAAGTGAATCAGCCATCTCATCTGTGCAGACAAACTGTTAAGCCTGCAGCTATGAACTTCTATACTACCTAGCCTCCATTCTTTCCAGCTGCTCCCTTCCCCTGTGCCTTGTTGCTTTGCTCACAAACAGAGAGGGAGAGGGCATGCGTGGGGCCCTCAACTTCACATGTTCATCCCCACTGCTTGGATTTTGCTCAGGGGTAAGCAAATGTTTTCATTCATGACAGCCTGTTTTAAAGGCACATTCAAAGGATGTGAACCAAGAGGAATTAAACATTCAAATGCAACATAAAGCACAACATGTGTGTGTTTTACAAAACACATATAAGCACACCAATTTGTCTTTCGTTATTGCCAGAAATGAATTTGGATGAGTAACTCCACGAACTCTGAAAACAGTGTTGCAGAAAAGGAAGCATATCATCAAGCATCTCAAACACAAAGTAATGCACATCCTTCAAAAGGAACCAGGTATCATCTGAGGTAAATCAAATAAGCTATGGTTTGACCTGGAAGACATCTACCCTGGATATCTCCTAACCACTTGATGAGCAGCAGGGAGTGGTTCCTTGACTCACTTGCCCAGCCTTCAATATTTCTAGATATGTTCACACAAAAATGTAGCATTCAAACAGGGCTGACCTATGAAAGTTGAATTTATGGGTACCATTGCCCACAGTCAACAGCTCAGATGAGATCCTGAAACTAATCATGCAAGCAGGGCCTACATGTGTTGGATTTAAAAAATGCAGGCCTTCTTATTAGGTTACTATGTGGACATACAAAGTGGCACAGCTGGTGTCCCAAAATAGGTGAAGAGAAGTGTACTCTAACACTTCCTTAGACCCAGCTGCAAGACAAGCCTTATTTAATCTGAGCCCATTTTTTGCATCAGAAGAAAACTGTCCATACATACTTCTGATCTGTTTCACAATAGGTTTCAGAAGATCCAGCCACACCTGAAAACAAAACAAAAGCATTAGCATTATTGTCCATGGAAACGTAACAAAAAATGTAACTATAAAGTATAGATTAAAACTAAACTATGCAACGCATGCAGTGTTTTCCATCACATTAACAGCAAGTCTCTCTCCAGGCTATCTGCCACACATTTAATATTTTAATATTCCCATTTCTTGGCTAAGAGAAACTATACAAAAGGTGTAAATTTTAAAAACCAAGCAAAACATCAGCTAAGAATGACTTGGGCAATCACATAAACATACCAAATCAATGCATGGTTCTCCCAGGACTCTGTTCTGTACTTCTTTGGTAATATCGTATATAGACAGCACAATAGGGGTGCTCTTTTCAGAATAAAATATGGCAATGTCATATGGTGACACAGAAGATGAATGTCAGCATGGTTCTTCCCATGTGACTCTGCTCCTCTGTTATTGTTTCTACCATGGGACTAGTGTCAGACCAAGTTGTTTAACTAGCTGGAAGTGCAATCAGAGACAGCTGTTGGAGAGTTAGAGGGTTGATGAATCTAACTTTGTTGTGTGAGGTAAGAAAAGGGCTGTATTTTTTAGAATTTTCAGGGAGAATAAGCAGGGCTTGGAAAAAATTGAACTCCGAAGAAAAATAGCTCCTAAGACTGAAACTATCATTCACCAAAAATAAAGTTATTAATAACTCTCCATGCTGATGGTTATATATTGTCTCTAAATTCTGAGGCAGTATGGCTCTGAATTATCAGTTCCTAGGGAACAATATTGGAAGATTGCTACTGTCCTCACGTTCTGCTTCTCAGCTTGACTCTGGGGCATTTGGTTGACCATTATGGCAATCAGGATATACATTTAGATGGACCACTGGTTTGATCTAGCAGCGCTCCTCTTATGTTAATAACTCTGTTACTAAAGCAGCATGCAAATGAGCCACAAGATAAGTAAACAGTGCTTTTATTGTTTGTTAATTCTTCCCATAATAATTTAGTCTGACTGACATTTGATTATGTCTCCATGAATTCTGTTGCGTGAATGGAAGTATCAGTGACAGTATATCACAACTGAAGATTTAAGATGCAGGAGAAGATAACAAATTCATAGGACACAGCTAACGGATTCTGCCCACAAACTTTCACATGGTTACTCAGATGTAAACCTCAATAAATTCAGTGTGACTTATTTCTGTAGATTACACATTTTAACATGCCGTGTAGCCACTGGTCAATGCATATAAATAAATACGCAGATATATCACAGCCATGTTCAGCTATCCTTAGACATAACTTTTACAGCTCAATCTTATGCTTGTCTACAAATATATAAAATTGAAGGAGTTTAGTATATGGAAAGAAAACTCATTTTTCTCCTGGAAATTAAAACAAAATCTTTTGTTTTTTAAAAGAGGAACATAAATTTATGTTAGATTTGACCATAACTGGATTTTAAATATGTAGCAGAAGAAACATGTTCTTGTTACACTAGCACAACCACAGCTGTCACAGTAAAATGCAAATTTTTTAAGAGAAGTGTATGTGTTTTAAATTATTCTGTTTTAATTGTTATATTACAAACCCTAAAACGGTGACTTAACTCTAGCACTTTCATTTCAATGTTCTGTACACCTATGTTAAAATTTATGAATAATTCCTTTAAGACAGAATTTTAAAAACAAGTTTTTAAAGCTGTATTTTGTTAGATAGTAAAAAACTATGCCTTCATCATTTATTTGTTATCCAAATGCAGGAAAATATAGTTTTTCAGATGTTTCAAAACCAGATTGCTATTTCGTGGCATTAACTCTACATCTTGTTACTGAACTTCACACATGGCACAATGAAATATGTCAGCACTGCCAAATTTCTGAAAAAAAGTGACTAAGACACAATAAAGCTACAAATACTCTGGGCACACAGCACAGAGTAGGTGGCTCCATACTGTTATTTTTGGCACAAAAATCATATTTAAGAGGGCAAAAAGCAGTTCAACAATATATGATTTTAATCTAGCTAAAAGTTAATACACAAAGTACTTGGCACACTACAACAGACTGTCTATATCCCCATTGCCAAGGAATACGAGGCGAGCAAAGATAAACTGGAGGGTAGACATTACAAAAGTCGTTTAACTGGCATGTGATTTTGACAAATCATGCTGCAAATTATTCATGATGCCATCTATTTCTTAAGGCAGAAGCATTCTTATTAAGAAAAACTAAGTGAAACAATGTTTTCTCTCTTATAAACTGGAGGTTCTACTGTACTAAGTTGTGTATGGGTAAGTGTAGTCACATACAGTATACATTACATTATGCATTTCTTCAGCTGAAAGGTAATGAAAAGAAAATCACAATTATATGGTATCAGTATTTTATAAACTCTCTCTAAAAATTACATGATTACACATAGTTCTGAAACTGGGCTGCACAGGTCTAATATTAAATCTAGTTTCAGTAGCAGAGAAATAAAGCTGGAAAGGGTTTTAAGTCTAAATGATGCCTTATCTCCAGGTTTTTCCCCAGGAAGAAAACTGTTGCACAGAAGAAAACAGGAAAAAAAACTGTTGCACAGAGGAAAAAAATGTTCAAGAAATAAATTATGTAAAAAGCTTCACCGCATACCGTGATCTTCTTATGATCGAGAAACTCAAGGCCAAAATAGTCACCTTCAACCAGGTTCAGATGATTGCAGACCGCATCCAGTAAAACCTTCCCTGGAGCTCTTTGCTGTAATAAAAACAACATAAGGTTACTCAGCCTATGCTCTTACAAAAACAAAAAACAAAACACGTTTTTTTCGGAAACATTTTATAAATCCAAACCATCATAAGATCTCACACACAAATAAACACAACCTACAGTATATAAATAATAATGTTTCCTTGTGAGCACAAACAATTGTTCCTCTTTAGGATGCTGCAGCCTTGAGACTTATCTGTATATTTGTTCTTTGAGTTCCAAAGAAGTTGCTGGAAAGGCAGTGAATCTGCAAAGGCTTGAAGAAATGACCTTTTGCAGTTAAAATAGAAAGAAAGAAAGAAAGAAAAGAAAGGAAACATAGAACAAAATTTTAATTTCTCTTGCTTGTTTGTGCAAAACTTGGGTTTTCTAACCAACCGCCTCCATTAAAAACATACAAAAGTAAAAATCGGTTATGAAAATAACTGTTTGATAGCAAATAACTGTTTGATATTTCTGCACACAGTGAGAACATGCAAGTGAGTGATGCTGAGTGGCTGAGAGACAGCAGGAGACATTTCTTGCTACTCTGTAGACAGTCAGAAACCACGGGAAGAGAGTCGGAGTCAGTCTGTGTCAGTGTGAGTGAGTGTTCAGACAGACTTCGTGATCATGTTTCTTCTTCGATTTCTGCTTAAAAAAACCATTTATATATTGTCAGATAAAGTGACTTTTCGATATTATCACAGTGAATTTCATAGCAACACATTTTGAGCCTCAGAATGGATCTCTGGCTGAATTTGAAATGTAAAAAAACTGATGAGGGTGCATCCTGTTCAAAGCAAAAGGATCTTAAAAAGTGAGGTGCACATCTTAAAAAGTGTTGCTGTTCTATCAAGAAATATCTGTTGATGGATTCACGTGTACAGGTCCCAAAGACAAGCAACTACCACAATGTGTGTCATGTTACGAGCTATTGTCCAACAAGGCCACTAAACCATCAAAACTGCGAAGACATCTTGATACTAAACAGAAAGAACATGCCACAAAGAGCACTGTTTTTTTCAAAAGTAATGAGCATGAGCTTCAGGAAAGTAAGAAAATGGTTAAAAAAGACTGCAACTGGTTATAACAATGAAAATGCAATGAGGGCCTCATCAACTAATAGCAAAAACCAGAAAACCTCACACAATAGCTCAATAACTTATATTACCCGCAGCAAAAATCATGGTTTCTGCATTGATCAACGAGAAAGCTGCCAAACACCTTTCCTTAATACCTTTTTTAAATGACACAGTTAAGAAGCGAATCGATGGTTTGTTAGCCAATATCAAGGACCAATTATTAGAAGGAATTCACGTGTCCCCCTATTTTGCAGTGCAATTGGATGAAATCACAGACATAACAAACAGCAAAGCTTTTGACAAAGTGCCCCATGATATCCTGATTAACAAGCTAACTAGGTGTGGGCTGGATAGATCAAGTGTCAGGTGGATACACAACTGGCTACAGAATTGTACTCAGAGGGTGATGATTAATGGGTACTTCTCTAACTGGGAGGAGGTAACTAGTGGGGTACCCCAAGGCTCAGTCCTGGGCCTGGTGCTCTTCAATATTTTTTATTAATGACTTGTATGAGGGAGTGCAGGGGATGCTTGTCAGATTTGCAGATGATACCAAATTAGGCGGAATAGCTAATACCCTAGAAGATAGAAACAAAATTCAAAATGACCTTGATAGGATGGAACACTGGGCCGAAAGCAACAGAATGAAATTCAACAGGGATAAATGTAAAGTACTGCACCTCGGAAAAAGAATCCAATTGCATAGTTACAAGATGGGGGATACCTGGCTCAGCAAAACAATGAGTGAGAAGGATCTTGGAACTGTCGTAGATCACAAGCTAAATATGAGCCAATGGTGTGATGTGGCTACAAAAAAGTCAAATGCTATTTTAGGCTGCATTAACAGAAGTATAGTTTCCAAATCCCGCGAGGTGCTAGTCCCCCTCTATTTAGCAAGGGTTAGGCCTCATCTTGAGTATTGTATCCAGTTCTGGACACCACACTTCAAGAAGGATGGTAACAAATTGGAACAAGTTCAGAGGAGGGCGACAAGGATGATCAGGGGGCTGGAAACCAAGCCTTATGAGGAAAGGCTGAAATAATTGGGCATGTTTAGCCTTGAGAAAAGAAGACTGAGGGGTGATCCAATTGCACTTTTCAAATATTTGAAAGCCTGTCATACAGAGGAGGGGCAAGATCTGTTCTCGATCATCCTAGAGTGCAGGACACGCAACAATGGGCTTAAGTTAAAGGAAGGAAGATTTTGGTTGAATATCAGGAAAAACTTCCTAACTGTTAGAGCAGTACGACAGTGGAACCAGTTACCTCGGCAGTTGATGAGTGCTTCAACACTGGAGACATTCAAGAAAAACTTGGATAATAACCTGGCAGATATGCTTTGATTGGATTCCTGCATTGAGCAGGGGGTTGGACTTGATGGCCTTGTAGGCCCCTTCCAACTTCACTTTTCTATGATTCTATGATTCTATGAAAGCAACCTCACTGTGCTAGTTAGATATGAGCATGAGAGAAATGTTTTCGAAGACATATTGTTCATCTCCTCTTTGGTACACACTACAGCTGAAGAAGTATTTAACAGCATAAACAAGTTTATACCATCTCATGACATGGATTGGTTGAAATGCATTGGAATTAGCACAGACGGGGCACAAGCTATGTCTGGAAAGCTTACCAGACTTGTAGCATGGATTAAGGAAATCATACAGTTGGTGACTTGATACTATTGCTGCATACATAGGGAAGCTCTAGCTGCTAAAATGAGACCATAAAAGCTAAAGAAGACCTTGAACGAATCAGTCAAAATTGATGAGCCGCTCAGAGACCACTGCTAATGGCGTGGCTAAAAAATCTTGTAAATAAATAAAATAAATAAAAATTGCCAATGTTATAAAATGCAAATCACTGAATTAAAGACTTTTTGAACAGCTTTGCGAAGATATAGACAGTGAATACTACCAGCCTTTGCTACACTCTAAAGTTTGTTAGCTATCATGAGGTAAAACTTGGGGTTTTGGTTAAAACTTGTATCCATTATATATTATCTTTTTCATATCTATTCTTAATTATCTTAACAAGCTTCAAAGTCCTGCCCTAACTATCCAACATCTTAAACACTCACTCACACATTCTTTCCCCTGTCCCACTGGGACTGGGGAAAGCAATCAATCACAACAAAGTTCCCTGGAGATAAATTCTTACCCCTATGAACTGTCATAAATGTCATTCACCTGTCAATCAACCCATTCATTCTATCATGCAACCAGCATACTTACTTACACAATAACTAAGCACAAACAAAAACAAACAGAAGCCAACTGAAATTGTCACATTAAGACTCATTACTCCTCAGCTATATTCTCACAGTTATCCTAATCATGTGGTGACTAGAGAAATACCAGAAAATACATTTTGCTGGGCATAGGAAATACAGATGTTTTGTACACTGAACAACACTATGGGAATAACAAATATTTTAAATTAAACTCTTGCAAAAATATTTTAATTTTAGACATGACTATGATTTAAGCTATCTACGCCCATCTATTACCAAAATGAACTTAATCAGGTGTTAATTCTGAGTGAACAATATCAAACCATTCTTAAACTTGAGATGGATTTTCAACTCTGCCAATTTTTAGACTATAAATTTAATTAAGCAATTAATTAAATTTATAGTCTAAAATCAGAATTAATAAACAGTGTGCCATCAAGCTGATTCCAAGTGAGGGCAATCCTTCCCAAGGTTTTTTGGGTATAGAATACTCAGAAGTGGTTTACCAGTTGCTCCTTCTAGCGGTGCTCTGGGACTCTGCATGTTGCCCAAGGCCACACATCTGGCTCTTCTCTTGGGAGGCAGAGTGTGGGGGAGTCAAACTGCATGGCCAGGTGTTCCAATCCATTACTAAGCCATCCTGCCAGCTTATATATAGAGATGAATTAGACATTCAGGCAAAATTGAGATAACTGAAAGGTAAATCCCACTCTGTTCAAATGGGTTTACCTCTTTCCAACTACATTTAGGTTTGCACCCTATGCTACGAGTTTAATTTTCTTTAGTCTATTAGTCATTTCCACTATGCTCAGTCTTCCTCACACCATCTCAATATCTATTTGGAACAAAGGGTTTGATTTGTTTTTTCTCTGAAGAAAACTTTTAGAACTTTATTGGGTTTAACATTTGCATAACTGGAAAAATTCCAGTCAGAGCTTTGAGAACTTAATTCTTTAACATGACCTTTCAATAAGGAAGTGGCTGAGAATTTTTAAAAATCTGCCCTGTTTATAGAACCCACATCCTTGATGTTTATCTGCTATTTCTTCAAGTAAATTAACTATTTTCTTCTTTAAACATTCACTTCATCAGCTCAGCTGGACTCGGTTATGAATGTACAGCCAGGTTTAATAGTCTAGCAGTCTGTAATCCATAACAGTGACTTCAGATCAAGATTCTGCCAGCAAATATTTTCTCAATCTCTTCTGCAATAATAAAGTGCTAAAAAAAACCTTAGTTTCTTAGAAAATGTACTTATATTTTAAGTTACCCAATCACCTTTCAAAATGGAGATACATGCTACGGATTCAAACATTAACATTGTTTCACATTATTTGTTCTTTTAGCAAAACTTGTTACCTTAGCATTTCATTAACTGCTTTTAGCCCAATGATCTGCAGCTTTAATTTTCCTCATTCATCTTTTCCAGTATTTATTCTTGCCATGTTTGTAATTTTTAACTCTTTTTAAAATTCAGGAACTGGATGTGTTATTAGATTTTTCAGTTAAATAAGCTCTTCACTGAACATAAAAATTGGATAAGCTAAACTGAGCAACTGGCCTGTTCTACTTCTCATGGATCTACGTCTTCCTTTTTCTCAATCTTGTGCTTCCTTTTTTTCCTTATGGGCAAGCATAAAGATGAACAGTTCTCTTTTATCCCATCTACAACTTAACCTTGTCATTAATCACAAACTACTTTTTAAATCCCCTTCATGGATTGCTGCCTTGTCGTGGCGAAGGGGCTTGAGTAATTCAGAGAAGCTATGGGCTATGCCGTGCAGGGACACCCAAGATGGACAGGTCAGAGTGGAGAGTTCTGACTAAACACGATCCACCTGGAGCAGGAACTGGCAAACCACTCCAGTATCTTTGCCAAGAAAACTCCATGGACAAAAACAAAAGGCTAAAAGATATGACGCTGGAAGATGAGCCCCTCAGGTCGGAAGGCGTCCAACATGCTACTGAGGAAGAGCGGAGGACAAGTACAAGTAGCTCCAGAGCTAATGAAGTGGTTGGGCCAAAGCCGAAAGGACGCTCAGCTGCGGAGGCGCCTGGAAGTGAAAGGAAAGTCCGATGCTGCAAAGAAAAATACTGCATAGGAACCTGGAATGTAAGATCTATGAACCTTGGTAAGCTGGATGTGGTCAAACAGGAGATGGCAAGAATAAACATTGACATCCTGGGCGTCAGTGAACTAAAATGGACGGGAATGGGCGAATTCAATTCAGACGATTATCATATCTACTATTGTGGGCAAGAATTCAGTAGAAGAAATGGAGTAGTCCTCAAAGTCAACAAAAGAGTGAGAAAAGCTGTACTGGGATACAATCTCAAAAATGAGAGAATGATTTCAATATGAATCCAAGGCAGACCTTTCAACATCACAGTAATCCATGTTTATGCACCAACCACCGATGCGAAGAGGCTGCAATTGACCAATTCTATGAAGATTTACAACACCTTCTAGAACTGACACCAAAGAAAGATGTTCTTGTCATTATAGGGGACTGGAATGCTAAAGTAGGGAGTCAAGAGATAAAAGGAACAACAGGTAAGTTTGGCCTTGGCGTTCAAAACCAAGCAGGGCAAAGGCTAATCGAGTTTTGTCAAGAGAACAAGCTGGTCATCACAAACACTCTTTTCCAACAACACAAGAGGCGACTCTACACATGGACATCACCAGATGGGCAATACCGAAATCAGATTGATTATATTCTCTGCAGCCAAAGATGGAGAAGCTCTATACAGTCAGCAAAAACAAGACCTGGAGCTGATTGTGGCTCTGATCATCAGCTTCTTATAGCAAAACTCAAGCTTAAACTGAAGAAAGTAGGAAAAACCACTGGGCTAGTCAGGTATAATCTAAAACAAATCCCTTATGAATACACAGTGGAAGTGAAGAACAGATTTAAGGAACTCGATTTGGTGGACAGAGTGCCTGAAGAACTATGGATGGAGGCTCGTTACATTGTACAGGAGGCAGCAACAAAAACTATCCCAAAGAAAAGGAAATGCAAGAAAGCAAAGTGGCTGTCCAACGAGGCCTTACAAATAGCAGAGAAGAGAAGGGAAACAAAATGCAAGGGAGATAGGGAAACAGAAAATGGAATGCAGACTTCCAAAGAATAGCAAGGAGAGACAAGAGGGCCGTCTTAAATGAACAGTGCAAAGAAATAGAGGAAAATAATAGAAAGAGAAAAACCAGAGATCTGTTCAAGAAAATTGGAGATGTTAAAGGAACATTTTGTGCAAAGATGGACATGATAAAGGACAAAAATGGTAGGGACCTCACAGAAGCAGAAGACATCAAGAAGAGGTGGCAAGAATACACAGAGGAATTATACCAGAAAGATCTGGATGTCCTGGACAACCCAGATAGTTTGGCTGCTGACCTTGAGCCAGATATCCTGGAGAGCGAAGTCAAGTGGGCCTTAGAAAGCATGGCTAACAACAAGACCAGTGGAGGAGATGGCATTCCAGTGGAAATATTTAAAACCTTCAAAGATGACGCTGTTAAGGTGCTACACTCAATATGCCAGCAAGTTTGGAAAACTCAGCAGTGGCCAGAGGATTGGAAAATATCAGTCTACATCTCAATCCCAAAGAAGGGCAGTGCCAAAGAATGCTCCAACTACCGTACAATTGCACTCATTTTACACGCTAGCAAGGTTATGCTCAAAATCCTACAAGGTAGGCTTCAGCAGCATGTGGACCGAGAACTCCCAGAAGTACAAGCTGGATTTCGAAGGGACAGAGGAACTAGAGACCAAATTGCTAAAATGCGCTGGATTATGGAGAAAGCCAGAGAGTTCCAGAAAAACATCTACTTCTGCTTCATTGACTACGCAAAAGCCTTTGACTGTGTGGACCACAGCAAACTATGGCAAGTTCTTAAAGAAATGGGAGTGCCTGACCACCTTATCTATCTCCTGAGAAATCTATATGTGGGACAGGAAGCAACAGTTAGAACTGGATATGGAACAACTGATGGGTTCAAAATTGGGAAAGGAGTACGACAAGGCTGTATATTGTCTCCCTGCTTATTTAACTTATATGCAGAATACATCATGCGAAAGGCTGGACTGGATGAATCCCAAACCGGAATTAAGGTTGCCGGAAGAAATATCAACAACCTCAGATATGCAGATGATACCACTCTGATGGCAGAAAGTGAGGAGGAATTAAAGAACCTCTTAATGAGGGTGAAAGAGGAGAGTGCAGAAAATGGTCTGAAGCTCAACATAAAAAAAACTAAGATCATGGCCACTGGTCCCATCACCTCCTGGCAAATAGAAGGGGAAGATATGGAGGCGGTGACAGATTTTACTTTCTTGGGCTCCATGATCACTGCAGATGGGGACAGCAGCCACGAAATTAAAAGACGCCTGCTTCTTGGGAGGAAAGCGATGACAAAGCTAGACAGCATCTTAAAAAGCAGAGACATCACCTTGCCGACAAAGGTCCACATAGTCAAAGCTATGGTTTTTCCAGTAGCGATGTATGGAAGTGAGAGCTGGACCATAAAGAAGGCTGACCGCCTAAGAATTGATGCTTTTGAATTGTGGTGCTGGAGGAGACTCTTGAGAGTCCCCTGGACTGCAAAGAGAACAAACCTATCCATTCTGAAGGAAATCAACCCTGAGTGCTCACTGGAAGGACAGATCCTGAAGCTGAGGCTTCAATACTTTGGCCATCTCATGAGAAGAGAAGACTCCCTGGAAAAGACCCTGATGTTGGGAAAGTGTGAAGGCAAGAGGAGAAGGGGACGACAGAGGACGAGATGGTTGGACAGTGTCATCGAAGCTACCAACATGAATTTGACTAAACTGCGGGAGGCAGTGGAAGACAGGAGGGCCTGGAGTGCTCTGGTTCATGGGGTCGCAAAGAGTCGGACACGACTTAACGACTAAAC
This sequence comes from Intellagama lesueurii, assembly GCA_037013535.1. NCBI lineage: Eukaryota > Metazoa > Chordata > Lepidosauria > Squamata > Agamidae > Intellagama > Intellagama lesueurii. The sequence goes on from JBAJHW010000003.1 coordinate 108,131,198, forward strand.
AACAACAACTTTTTAAATCTCTCAGTTCAACAACACTGGCTGGTTAATGTAATTCTCTCCTTCTTTCACTTTAATTTGCCTTCTTCCTAACTTAATTTTTTAAAAAAGTTTTTGCTTATGTGTCTAGTTCATTAACAAGGTACTGTACTAATATAATAGTGTGAAATAGTTTTTCTGTTAGTTCAAATGAAGATAAAAGGGGGAGGCAGTGTCTGGAGGTTGGGCTGCACTTGAAGGGAGGACATAGTCGATTCCCAGAAGCATCACAATAAACCAGTATTTAGCATGGCATGAACAAACCTAGATGAACATTGGACTTCTGTGAACCCATCTCCTGTTCTCCACCCACACTGCTGGGAGAAGGAGCTCAAATGTTTTGGCTTAACCACCCTCTGACATTTCATCCAAACCAACAAACTGTGGTTAATATTAATTATTGTTTGCTTCTTTCAGACAACTGGCTGAGTTTGGAAATTCTGACATGTTCACAAGCCAAGTTGATATTCCCTCCAAAGTTTGAACCCAACATGTAACAATTTAATCACCAGCTAACCCTGTGTACTACACAAGGAGAATCTGCAACAGCTCAGGGCTTTATGGGCTTCATTTTCAAAAACTGCTGGATAGCTCAGTGGTTTGAGTATCTGGCTACCGAGCCAGAGATTGAGAGTTCAAATTCCCACTGTGCCTCCTTGACAAGGACTGGATTTGATGATCCATAGGGTCCCTTTCAGGTCTGCAGTTCTAAGATTATGAATATGGTTATGTTGACATAGCCTGAACATGCTGGAAACCATGTTTTTTTTTTTTTTACAACAGTGCTTTTTTACAAGGGAACTGATTCACCAGTTCCGGAAGAACTGGAAATTACGTATCATATGTATCCTGGTAGAAGATGATAAATGAGGTCTACAGAGATGCTCTTGCCATTAAGCCAATCATCCTCACTATTGTTTCTGCCTGTTTTAAAAAGATACATTTACTTGACAAGAGTAGAATAGAAGACTTAGGAAAGAGCTCTGCTGAGCTTGGTCTTTTAGGTTTTCTTGGAAAGTTATCGCAAACTCTGATAACCTGGAGGGGGCAGTGTGCCCATCATAAATCATTGTCAAATTGCAGGAATATGAGGGACAGAGGTGCTATAAAGCATTTTGAAGCACATCATAATATTTGCCTCATTGTATTTACTTTATTTGTTTATTAACCGCCCAGAGTAATGCTTTGCACTAATCAGGCAGTATAAAACTTGAATGAATGAATGAATGAACGAAAATGTAATCACAAATTAAGCAACTGACACATTTACAACTTTCACTGATACTTCCAAAACTGACACCTGTCCAATGGTAGGAACGATCTTGGCAGGGAGTATTGCAACATTCAGCAATAAATACTTTGATTACTGTTCTGATTATTCTTGTTGTCCAATAGTTTAAAAAAAAAAAAAAAAAAAGCTCCAAGAGGTCACCTGCATAATTTCACAAAACCTAATTTTAAAATTAGACCCATTTTCTAAAATGCCAATTTCAAAATGGCCATAATCAAGTTAAACAAAGAAGTGCCATTTTTTTCCTCCCAAATATTTTTTGCAAGTATTGAATGAAGTGTATCCCTTGGCCTCCAAGCACACTATCTTCCTTGTTTCTTCACAGGGGCTGAAAAGAGGTTCCAAATGCTCATTAAAAATACTTCAGATTGAATTTCATACTCCACAACTTCTGGAGTGCAATATAATAGTGCCATTCAGATTAGTTAGCTATTCAGCAAACACTGTGTAATGAGGACCACCTCCTGTCTGCCTCTGAAATGAGCCTCCATTGCTGGATAGAAGAAATGTTCCAGTTTTATTGGTGTGGATTTATTTTATAGACAGTTTATACATTGACAAAATGTTCATAAATAATAACTGAAGGTTTTGGTCTCAGACTACTTTTTTCTTTTCCTCTTGTGCCTCATTTCTTCCCCTTTATTTGATTCTACCATAAAACTACACTTCATTTAAATGATCAAGACATACTAATTAAATTATCAATGGAATGTAGCAGAGCATTTACAGCCCAGTCCTGAGGCTAAAATAAGATGTCACAGCAATAGCGTGGTTGCCTGTGTGAAAGCCACAGCCACATGATTTCCCTTCTTCTGCTGCCTGTCTCCTTCCAATGCAACATTCAGTAAACGAAAACAAAAGCTGGATGTCATTATAGCCTGTGAGTTTTTCTGCAAGTAGAAGCTAATAAAGTTGGTAATGTCTCTTTTGCTAAGGGCTGCATTCCATCAGATGTTATCTCCCTGAGGCCACATGCTAGTGGGGTAGGACTGTAGCTAGTGATCGGTACAGCCAGAATCCAAAATGGGCAGGACCATTCCTTCTCTCCCCCTCTCTGCCACCACCATTTATCTTTGTATATTTTCTTCTGATATTTCTGTCTCTCTCTTCTTCCTGCTCTTTCTCCTATAGGCTACGGCGGGGGGGGGGGCAGGTTGCTTTTTGCCAGGGATCTTAACTGATTGCTAGCAGAGGGAAGCAGGGTACTTTCCTCAAAGAAGAGAGCTAACACCATGTCACATACTTTGCTTACTTTTACATTATAGGGAAGAGAACGAGATACTAGACTCCTAAATTCATAAAAGGATTCTTCAGTGGTGCAACATAAGTAGCATAGCATCTAGTCAGTGTTTGGATATCTGCAATTTCATTAATGTTTAATAAACAATGAGTACATAAAATATAGAAATAAACTGAAGTTCCCAAGCTCATTATGGTTTGACCCAGTTGAACTTGCCCAGCAATGTTACGGTCTTTCAAAACATGAATTTAAGATTATATAGTCAAGATATATGAAAATTATACGTCACTGTGTTTTCTACGAGCGTTTATACATAAGGTCTCTTCAGGAATTCCAGCCTGAATCCAGCTAGAGTTTTGAAGCATGGTGGAGAGAAGAGCATGCATGTAATATCCAATCTCATCATAACCCATCCCACCTGGAAATCTTTGGAGGTTTGCAAGGAAGGTTTGCAGTAGCACTTGTAAACACACTCTGCTGAATGTTCCAGTGACCGGGAGCTCTAATAAATCATGACCATGAGAATGAGCTTAGAAATACTAGTGCATAACTTGTAAAAATGTGCCTGTCTTCCAGGTAGAGTGGGATGTTGGGTTCAGGACCTGCATCCCCACATCACAATCAGATGTCAAGCTCTACCTGGATTCAGGCCATAATGTCTGAATAGTAAGTCTTATTGCCAAATAAATTGTTTCAAGTGTGCTTCATTTTCCTATAGCAGAGGTAAACAAGCTCCAGAGGTTCCTGGAGCTTCATATGCCCATCCCTGGATCTTGGTGAGCTATAATCATATCCACCCTCATAACCTCCATCCCCTGTTTTTATCCTTACAAAAATCGAAGTTTGCTGACAAGGCTCCCTTATGCCCTCTCATGGCCAAAACAAAATTTCTTCTAAATTTTGAAAGAGGCCCGCAGGATTGCTGGCTGCTCCTCAAAACATGGCACAACCATCTCCCATGCCTGCTAGAAGGCACAGGTAGAGTTTTTGAACTGATATTTTGGAGTTGTTACAGCCTGTCTCAAAGCTAAGCCAAGATTAGACACAAACTAGGAGGCAACACTCAGAATTTCTGAAGAGTTACGACAAGCATCTGTGTTATCTGATAACCTGAGTATGTAATCTTGCTCAGAACATAAGAAATGTCTTGCTGGCTGGGTTGGACCAAGGTTCATGCAGCAGTATTTTGTTCAAGAAGGAAAGGCAGACCACAACTTGGAAAATTCATTTTTTGGATCATAACTTCCAGAAACCCTCAACTACAATGACTGCTGCCCACGCTGACCGAGGGGTTCAGAAAATCACTGTCCAACAGTCTTCCAAGCTCTTCACATGGCATAACCCACCAGAAAGTGGCTGGTGATGAGATACTGTTTCAAGTCACCAGTACTAAAATATCAAAAGCTAAAATTATTGCTTTTGTTGCAAAATAATGCTCTTGCATATCTTTTATTTTTTTATTTACTCCTATGAAATTAAGGGGTAGAAAAGATCTGACAGTAGAACACACATTGAAAACTCATCAAATTACTTCTAACCTTTTCTCCACACACAAGTTTCATCTGTCTAGAATTAAAGTTTAGAAATGACCTTTTACAGGCTGTGGATTGCTGAACAAAAACTCCAACTTCAAGCCCTGATATTTATGTAAAATGTAATAAACTCACACAACTGAAGATGCAAAGAGAGTTAAGCAGGTTATTAGTTTCTTCACAGATGAAGGCTGAACAAGATGTTTTATTGGCAGTCTTGAGTTCAGAAACTCAGATTTACCACTGGGCAACTACAAAGAAACATGGGAAAAGAAGTCCTCTTCTTGGACGCACACCACAACATGGTGAAGGGGTTTGAGTGTGTCAGTGAAGCTGAGACCAATGCTCTCAGGAGGCCAGAATCACTTATGAACCTTGACTCCTGGCAGGGTCAACCAAGGCAAAATGGCCACAGTCAAGACACCAGACTAAAATGCATCTATCCTCTTCAAGGGTAACCACCACATTAGCAGAAAAGAATGGATCATTCCAATGGTGATGGAGATGGCAGCTACCGGTCAACAGAAGTAGCTGAATGTGACACTAACAGAGGAGGCAATGGCAGTAAAAGTTTTGTTAGTAATACGCAGAAGGCAGCAATGGTAAATGACTGCTGAACTTTTCTTACTTTGAAAACCCTATAATGAGAGAGTCCAAAATGAAACGATAGTGCTGGAAGATGAAGCTCCCAGATCAGAAAGCACTCAATCAGCCACCGGGGAAGAGCAAAGGCCAAATACAAATAGCGCTGTTGATAATGACGCAACTAGATTAAAGCTGAAAGAACATGTAGTGGCTGACATGAAAGGAAAGCCCAATGCTTCACAGCACATACAATTGGACCATGGAACATGAGAAGTATGACTCAAGATAAACTGGAAACTGAAAGGCAAGCAATGGAACTAACAAACATTGCAGTGCTCGGTGTCAGTGAACTAAAGTGGGTTGGAATGAGATATTTTCAGTCAGACAGCTACAAAGTTTTCTACTCTGGAAATGACAAATTGAAAGAAATGGAGCAGCTTTAATACTGAGACAAGATGTAGCACAGGCATTTAGGGGCTATAATGCTATATATGACTGGATAATATCAATCAGACTCCATGGAAAACCTATGAACATAACCATAATTCATGTCTATGCTCCTACTACAAATGCTGAAGAGGAGGAAATTGAAAGCTTTGATGCAAGCATCCAAGAGGAAACTGATCACACACCAAGACAAGACATGCTTACAATGACAGGTAACTGGAACACAAAATCAAAGCAAAACCAAATGTTGCTGAAAAGTTTGGTCTAGGGAACATAAACGATGCAGCAGAATCATTTGTAGAGTTTTGTAAATCCAACAAACTGTTTATCATAAATACATACTTCAGACAACCAATAGACAACTGTACACATGGAAATCATCTGATGGTCAATATAGGAATCAAATAAATTACATAATTGGAATCAGGAGATGGAGAAGCTGTATTCTCTCCCCCAAAACAAGACCACGAGCAGATTGTGGTACTGATCATGCACTGTTAATATCCAACATTAGAATAAAGCTGAAAAAGAACACTAAAAGAATCGTAGTGCCAAAATATAATTCAAACAACATTCCTAATGAATTTGAGTCAGAAGTGACTTGATGGCACACAACAGCAGCAACCACCAGAATGACTCACATACATACTAAAATATGAAGGCAACAGAAAGATATCAGATTGAAGGTATGAGCTATTGTGAAATGACTCATAACAAAGTATAATAGTCTGAGTTTAGTCATTTTTGCTTCTACATTTCTTACTCTATATATGGTAGTAGTCTTTGTTTTAAAATTTGATCACCAGTGGGCTTGCATAGGAAATTAATGCAATAATTCTGTAACTTGCTGCAAATTTTGGTACCTCCTTTCTTGGGGACAGAAACACAAATTGGACATTTTACTCTGTGGGCCATTGGTTCATTTTCAATGTTGCCATATTCTTGTTAGGATTTTGATAAATTCAGTCTCTGCCTTACTGATATCTCATCTACTCCCAGTGATCTGTTTGTTCCAACTGTCTTGAGATCAGCTTTCACTCCACTTTCTAAAACTGTTCTAGCATCTGTTCTGTACAGTTCTTCACAATATTGTTTCCATCTTTGTTTTATCCTGATCAGATAATATGCTCTTTTGTTTATCTTTCAGCATTGTTAATCTAGGGATAAACTTCACTTTTATTTTTTAGATCTTATAGAAGAAACCTCTTGTTTTTCCTTTTGGGGGGGGGTCTCCTTTCTTTGAAAATATTATTAAATTATTATACTTCTTTGTGAGGATTAATGTACCTTTATTCCTGCATGCAAGTAGCTGAAAGAATTAGCTGAGACCATGTCTCAGTCACATTTATTGAGAGTACATGAAGATTCAAAACATAATTCCTTCTTACAGCTGTTAACAGAGATATCTTGTGTCCAGGCATATACAAATGGGTTCAACATTACACTATCTGAATCTGTTGTCAAGGGAGAGACAATAAAATCTACTGACATTTCTACCCAAAGGGATTTGAGGGGAGAGTCATGTATTTGGGTGTCCCATACCAACAATCCAAATTAGTTGGTTAATGTTCACATATTTTTGTTAATTGCTTCTCAGGCTAATAGACTTAGGAAATTATTAGGTTAAGGATCTTTGTCCAAGACAACAAAATATTATGTTAACCCATACAAGACATACATGAGAGCCAAAATGTTATTTAAAAAATCCTAGTGAACAGAATATAGCTAAGCTGTGAACTATTAAGTAGGTCCCTGAATGCTGCCTCATTTCCATCTTTCAGAAAAGTCAGATAACTTTTAACAGGGCCAGTAGGGACTACTGCATATACTAGCAAACATCTGTCAATTTCCTTGTGCTCCTGGATGTTGCCAATTGTTCTGCCTTCTCTGGTACCCTTCCATATTTCTGTGACATTCTTTCAGGCTCACAACATCTGCTGCATTCAACACAGCACTTTATGCAACTAAAAATCTCAATAGCCTCCTGTATGTCACACATTAATTTCCTCCCATGAAGTCAAAGTGCACTGTGGCCACAAGGGGAGTAAAGTCTTTAGAATCTATCTTTCTAGCTCTCCTGGCTGCCCATTCTACTGGCCTCCTTTACATTCTGCTAAAAGGAAGGCAATATAATCAGAAGAGGTGGTTGTGTCTGGGGTTTGTCAAATGTTTTCTACTGCTAGGGAAAGGCAGTCTCTCATCCTGCCTCCCCCATTCTTTCAAAATCCCCCCACATGATATTTCATTTGGGTCATATTATTACTTTTTACCTAATGCAATCCAATCTGAAAGGCTCAATGCAGTTTATAATATAAAAACCACCCTTTAAAATGCTCAGTTAAAAAATAACCACTCTCTTTAAAACCTCTTTCCCAGTTAACAGATTAACCATATTCCCTGGGAACCCAGCCCAAGCATTTCTTGAGCACTTCTAAAAGATGTCTAGGTTTTGCCAGGAAAAGGTGCCTGACAGTTAAGAGACAATCACAGCAAGAACCAGTTACTGCCTGAACTTCGCACACAGACTGGTTAAATAGAAAGAGTTGATGAAAGGGCCCAATGGAGTTGATGAATGAGTTAATTTCTAAAGTATTCTCAGGACGTAAAGAGCTTGATTGGGGCATGGCTTTCTCCCAAATTTTGGGGTGAAATGCCCCCTCCTCCATGAACAGCTCATGAACTGTCCTGGGCTTAAGGTCTCTTTAGGCTTAAACCGTTGACTACACAAGTACTCTTCATACATTCCAGATAATAGTTCAATCTGAAGAGAAGGACAGCATGTGCTCACTGCCTCCCATAATATCTGACAGCCTCATTTTCCAGGCTAATCCTTACCTCCTGGAAGGCACTCTCATACACTCTCAAAAATGTTGGAATCTCTGACACAGTTTACAGAGAACTGATCTTTTCTCTGCCATAGTTCAAAACTTATAACAAAGTGAAAAACCATTTCCATGTAAACAAGTAGAATTATAGCTACCTATCGCTAGTTTTACAAAGTAGCATTTGCTTTGTATGAATATTGTGGGAGGCTAGATACATCCAAACCAAATGACAGCATGTAAGTGCCCTTGTAAATAGCTCTAAGTGGCATATTGAGTACATCTGGTGTTAAGTATTTTCTCTTACAGAACTCAAAATAAAAGGTATAAATGCTATTTTGCTCTTCATTCACATCATTTAGTTTGTGCTAGTGTAGTACAGAGTGTGTCAGACTATGACTTTAGACACTTGGTTCCAAATACCCTGCATGGCCATGGAAACTCACTAGGCAGTGGCAAAACCATTCTGTATTTATCTCACATACTTCAAAAACTCTTCTAGGGTCACCATAAGTCAAAACTGACAACAGTACATAACACACAAAACCAAGTCTGCACCATCAATTTCAGAAAAATGCTCCAAATGTTTTAATAGGCTCTATCATGGTTTTGTGGAGAGTGGACTGAGATGAGATTTACAAATGTTGTTATTTCCCTTGGAAGACTTATATAAGAACGATGGTTTCTGCAAAATTTCTTGTTCATGGGGAGGCATCTAGGATCCACAAAAATGGCCTTGGAGTTCACCTGTGGCTGGCAAGCATCACGCTGCTCACCTCTGCTTTACAGCAAAGTTCTTACTTTTTGTTATGTCTATTGCTTTGCTCTGTTCTCAAGAAAACACAAAGATTGAAAGTCCAGCAACTGAAACAGTGTTGACCAGATCAGTACTTTTTCCTGCCATACCTCTGGCAAGAAAACAACCAAACGTCTATGCAGGTACAGAAATAAGTAAACACCAACAACAGCAGATAATTACTGCATCTGTCCAGCTTTGTGGATGTACTATTTGCATGCTGAGTCCAGATCCAGTGACTGGGACTAAATCATGGCCATATTTGGAAATGAGGTAGAGGAATTTTGCAAGGCACCTGCACATATGTACGTAGCATTCTGCCTTGAGCCCTAACAGGCTTGAGTTCTGTTTAATTAATGTCTCACTTTGGTGTGTGGGCTTCTTTTTTTAAAAAACGCTCCCTTTCAGACCTTTGTGAAGACCCATATTCACAATGCCAGACAGGACTCAAGTTCCCCTTCAGTAACTCTTCTGACTCAATCCATGGTGGTTCTGCTGTCCATACCACTAACCCCACTGGGCACCAGTTGCCACTGTTTCACACATATAGACGTTGTTGTGACCAACAGAAGGAGTGAGTTTGAAGCCAGAATCATACAATTTTATAAAGAAGAAGAATATCAGCTGCTACTAGTGATAACAGTCTTGTTGTAACCTGAATGGAAAGGGACAGAATCTGCTTCCATATATATGATCAGCAATAATCAGGTAAGTTATGGTTTCCTTAGTGGTCTGGTGATATCATTTTTATTGCACAAACAGACACACATTTTAACCCTCTCCCAATGTTACCTTTTATGAGCATTCATAGGCAAATGAAATACAATAGCTCTTCCATATAAAGTAACCACAAGACAAGAAGTGATATTGAGAGAGAGAGAGATGAAGAAAGCATAAACAGCAACTAAACTGTGTTATAGTGCATATATGGACTGCAAGGCAACACCATGCACTGGTCCAGTTTCCCTGCAAAAGTGTGGGAAAAGCTTAAGGGCAATGGTAAGTGTGTTTGATTGTAAGCAATGGTTATAATGCAATCTGCCCAGCCCCTCTGCAAATACACTTGAACTGGGCTTTTGAATCTTGATATTAAAGACCAGGTATTAAGGGACCATTCCCTTCATCAGATCTGGAGTCCCTAGGCCCAGGCTTCTGACACTTCACATGAAGGGGTGGCTGCAGTTGAGGCATAACTATTTTCCAGTACTGATGAAGAGTTAATGTTAGTCAGGAAAGGAAGGGAAATAAACAGAGTTACTTGTGTGGTTGCTGGGCAACCGTGCAAAACTCCTTTATTGCTTCTTGATCCCTCCCATCAGCCTTTACTGTTTTCTTCCTCAGCCAGCATGGAGCTACCAGAAAAAGATACATCACTGACAATAGTGATTCCTATAAGGGAAGTGATAGGAACAAAACCAAAGATTCTTGTGCCATATCTAAAACTAATAGGTTTATTTTAGTGTGAGTTTTCATGGATTACAATCCACTTCCTCAAGGGAAGCAATCGTCGAGGAGGTGGACTTTAATATACAAAAGCGTACAGTGAAATAAATCTCTTCATCTTAAAAGGTAGTACAATACAGTAAGTTTTGTTTTTCTTATACACACTGGAACAGACTAACATGGCTATCTTGTTGAGAAATTGAAAAAGTTATATTTTGGACTACAACTTCCAGAATCTTCAGCCAACATGGTCTGGGGATTCTGGGAATTGTAGTCCCAAAGATATCTCCACATACACAACCTTGTAAGTAGCCTGCCAGTGCAATTGCTAGATCAGGCAGCTTGGCAACCAAGTTACTGTGCATGAAATCTATACTACCGTATACTTTCTGAACAACACAGAAAGGCTGGTGGAAATCTTAGTGACACTACAGATCCTTAGTTACACTATTTAACATTTTGGTCTTTAGTCACACGACTCCTATGTAAAATGCTGTTTTTAAAGCTCCCTGGGAATCCAAGCAAATTACAATCCATTGGTTTTACTATCATTCACTTCCTAAATCACAGGGAACTGGCCCAATTCCAATTTGGCTAGACCGACATTTGCAAATGAAGACACAACTGGCTGAGTGATTGGGCAGTCAGCAAAACCTGGAAATGCTCTTAAACGTTCCATACAGAAAGCACCATCCCTTTCAAATGAAATTGTTAATGTCTATAAAGCAAAGTGGTCTGAACTTGGAGCACTGTATAAAAGCACCGAGAGTAATCATTAAGTTAACAACAAGGGCAGGAATGTATTATGCCGCCTGGAGTTTGTGCAACAACTTCTCCAGTTACGTATTAGATGAGCAATGTTTCTGTTTACTCAGAAAATATGTCCCGCTTCTGTTTATTCAGAACAGTATACTCGGTTTAGTGAGTTTAGTGGGGACTTTTTCCAAGCAGGTGTGAACAAGAGAAAGGATTTGTTTACAAAACTTTTTCAGATACCTTCCTGCTTTCATTTAAGAGTTTGATCTAGACTGGAATTTTTAAAAATATAAATACTGTATCAAATAACACTAAATCATTTTGTTACTATCCTGATTCTCACATACTAATAAAACTGGGGGGAAAGTGCTGAGGGGGGTTCATTCCTTCTTTTAGACTTCAGGTCTATGTCTCTTCTATATACTGTACATACTTTATTTTTTATTTTTTAAAAGCCTATTTAAGCCAAATTTCTTGATAGAACAGATGCTTAGCTATAATGAGTATGTTGATCCTATTTACACATGGAAGTAAATTTGATTCAGATCAATTAAATGTATATCCCATTCAGGACTGGTTTTTTTGTCCTAAATATTCTCTCAGCTCACAGATCTCCATTCCTCCTGCTGCTTTTGCTGCTTAAGAGCAGCTGCCAGCTGCCATGTGATAATTTCTAAAGATTTTCTAAAGCAGCAAAGAGCCGGCTCTTTTGATCTCCTTAGATTCCTTCAAGGCATCTGCTCTAGAGAAAATACATTTCACACTAGACTGTTTTCAAAGCTATTCTCCCTTCCTTCTTCCACGACTTGTACACATTTCAGTCTGACACAACATTATTTTAGAAGCAGAACTTGGCGAAACAACTCCTGGAACTCCTCAGCCAGCATCACCACTGGCCCTAGTGCCTTGAGAGCTATTGGGAACTGCAGTCCTCAAAAGAGATTACCATCTCCAAGCTGTGATTAGAAAACCCAAGAATCACCCACATATTTAGCCTCTATGAATTCCAGAATAGTTTTGTAACAGCCCAAGAAATGACCAGAACCATTTGCAAGAACAAGAAATTCCAGTGAAACAGATAGACTGGACAGACATACCTATGTGAGTAGAAGCAGCTTCCACACGATGCAGCAGGAGGAAGCAATCTCACCTCTCCTGCAATACCTCATGGGCTCTAAAAACCTGCTCTGGATGTCTGGGAAACCCTCTTAAGCATTCCTTCCTGGATGCAGACCGGAGGAGGGTGCTGACACTATCTTATGTGTAGCATTTCATCTAGCCCATGGGGTCCCAACCCAGGGTAGCCCAAATGTTCTTGGGCTACAACTCCCAAAAACCCTGGCCAGTACAGCCGATGGTGAAGGCTTCTGGGAACTGCAGTCCAAGGCTGGGAACCACTGATCTATCCCATAAATAGCACTTGCTGTCAAACATTTAATCCAGGGCTTGTTTAAGTCTTCCTTAACACTTGTTTTGCATTGTATTTGTTTCTGTTCAAAGCAAACTGTTTCTATAATAAGATTATGCAGAGGAGGTTTCAATTAGCTGAACAAGTGACTGCACCAATCTGCTATTTGAATCTGAAAATATACTTTTCCTGAGAAGGATAATCCATTTCCATCCTATTAACAACCTTCCTTACAGAAAAGAACCACTAGGAAATCATTTTTTTTAAATTTAAACATTGTATCATCTCTCCTTTTCATCTCAGCCCTAGGAGCAACTTAAAGTATTGTTAAGATATAGTAATGAAGCAGAACCACAAACATTACATGAAAGCCAACACAGATGCCCGACCTCAACCAGCAACAAAACAGAAAAACAAAAGATGGCACGTGACTAGACCAACTGATTCTATCTACTGCCCATGCTTTTTGATGCCTTAATCCAAGGCAAACGTACTTGATGTGAAAATATGACTCACTTTAGACTAATTCCGAGGCATTTTGAATTACAACTCCTAGAAGCCTTGACCAATATATCCAATGGTTAAGCTTTCTGGGAGCTAAAACCCAAGTTTCGGAATCGCTGCTCTATACATAGCCAGTTAGTTTTTAAGCACTTTCAAAAGTGAATTTCATTTTTCCAGGAGAGATTAGAAATAGTAGTTTATTTTCAGTGATGGTGACTGTCCCATAAAAGGGGTGCAAAAGTGTTAGAAACAAGTTGCTGTGACCTCAAACAGCTGTGCAAGGAGGAGCTGTAAAGAGACTGGAAAATTGGGGGGACGACGACGACAATGGTTTCAGTTGCCTTTTTAAATGCAGGCTTGTTAGCTTGTACCCAGAATGAGCAGGCGAGTAAAGAGGGAGAAATTGCCTGTTAATTAGAAGGCTTTGGCACCTGTGTCTTATCTGTATGAGAAAAAAAAATCAAGGCCAAAAACTCAGTCCTGGTATGAGCTAATTAACAAAACTGATGGAGGAATAGATGATACCTTTATAGACCACTAAAGGAATGATACAATTACTAGCTTTCATGGATCAGGATGTCTACTACATCAGGCTTGCACCAAAGTCTTCTCATTAATGCAAAGAACTTAAGAGTCCCAGGAGTAACAAAACTAGTTTCAGCTGAAGGGAAGGGAAGGGAAGAAAGTGAACTTGCTCTGGAAAAGTTATCCTCATGTTCTAGATGGGGTGGCATCTCTTTTGCTTTTTCTTCTTCTCCTTTTTCAGTCCCAGAAGTCCACCTGGGGGGATTCTAGGCTATTTCTGGGGCTGGAAGTGTGTTTTTTAGGTCAACAGTGAAGGAATGCTGTATATCCCACTACTTATTTCAGAACAAACAATTTAAGTGACAAGTTACTACTACTAATTCAATGAGTTGAACATTCTTATTTTTAATGTCAAGAACAATGAATGACTATTCCAGTTTCTAACATCTAACCCTAATGAATTAATTTTTATACCTAATATTCCAAGCTCTAGCTTAAAACAAGTTAGAATAGGAAGTTTGCAGGTGGTTCATACAAATTTCAACACACCTCAGCAATATTTCACAAAGCAAACAGATTCCTATTTAAAGAGAACTGCTGCCAGGATGTATTAAAAGCAAACAAGGAAGGGAGGAAAACAACTTGCTTAGAAAACACACACCTACATACACAATGTTTATTCAAAGTTTATATTATGGTTTCCACAGGCAAAACAATAGGACTATTATGTCCACAGCCAGCTTATTTGGTAGCCTGAAGTGTATTTTTTACCACCAACCAGCATAATTTTTCAGGTCCTGGATAACTTAAGACATTCAGAAGGCTTTCTTGCTAAAGGGATGTTGTAGACTGAAGGGAATGCAGGGGACAAATCTGCCAGGTAGGATGAACTGGAATGAATTAAATCATGTTAGGCATCTATAATCCTGAAGCATATTTTTCTTTAGTTTCTGGCCTGGAAGATATGAACTAAAATTAGTGGCAGCATCAACATTGCCCACCAGAAGGAAATTTGTCCAGTTTATAAACTGACTTAAGACCATGGGCTAAATCTAATGCTAGTCCTTCCTAAAGTAGATCCACCGAAGTTAACTGGACTTGAATTATTCTTGACTAGTAAGTTTTGGGCATTTCAGAGAGTCTACTCTAAGTACAGTGAACCCTGAAGTTAGCAGCAGTGACGTACATGTACCACAGAAGATGGTAAGGAAGACAGAGGTGGCATAAAGATTAAGGAAAGAAACCAAAGTGGGGCATGCTGAGGCACACAGGGGCACCTCATGATGTAGAGGGGTAAATACTTTATCCCCAAATTTCAGGTTGAGGCACCTCTCTTCTGCTCAGAGCACTGGCTACCTACAGAGAGAAAGCAAAGATGAGGAATTGGCAGAAAGAAGAAAGACTGGGGTGGATGAACATGTCAGGTGCATAGCCAAAATATCCAGGATGGAATCTATAATTGACTCCCTCTATAAACTCCTACGAGTGAATAGCGGTGAATTAATCTTCCAGTTTCTAACATCTAACACCAATGAATTAATTTGTATATCTAATGCTTCAAGCTCTAGCTTAAAACAAGTTTAAAAAAGAAGCTTGTATGAAAGGTAGCTCATACAAATTCTAACACACCTCAGCAAGATTTCACAAGTCTAGATGTATATTTTGAACATATGAACAGGAAAGTGTGATGCTGGTATGAATAGAATGGAATGAATATGTATGCATAAATAATTTCTGGGTAGGGAATGCAACATCAGCAGTTTGTAGTACTACAGTTAAAGTGTGCTGCATTGACAGTCCAGTCCAGTTTGAATTGCTTTAACAAAATGAATCGCTTCTCTGCCTATACAGTAAAAATATTCATTCAACATCACATTTTCAACACTTTCTGGGGCATTAATGTGGACTACTGGCCTCAAAACTGACTGAACTAAACACTGACTTAAAAAGCAAAATATAGTATTAGGTATTATACATCTCCATTCCCTTTCCTTCAAGCACTGCTACAGAAAAGATGTCAAAAGATTAACAAATTCATATAATAGAATGATCAAGTCTTGATCTCATGCTGTATAAAGTTTTCTAAATGATATGGCACTACCATCCTAAAAATATAAGGGAGGTGCCAAGAGTATAAGCCATTTATAAACGAGAAACAAACTTTTTGCTTGGTCCGTTGTCTCCACTGCATCTTCAAGCAATCATTACCTTTGCCTGGTGCATCAATGATACCCATTCTCAGACAGGGATGCTGTTGTTATTGTGATACATACAAACTGACCTCTTTTAATGCACTTTATTGGGGCTGCTTGTATGCCAGCTCAGAAGCTGCCTCTAAAAAACTGTATACACACTAAACCTATTTGGGGAGGGTGAGACTGCACTGGTTGCTGTTAGATACTGAGCCATATTCAAGGTTTCTTTATTGATGCACAAAGTCCTAAGAAGTGTGGGACCACAATACCTATCAGAATGCCTTTCCCTATACATGCCCAGTGAACCTTAGAGATCTATAACAGTGATTTTTCTACAACAAACGAAATGACATCATGGAATATCACAAAGGTGGGCCCTGAAAACAGTTGCTCTCTCTCTCTGCTTTATATTTTGAATGCCTGCTGGAAACATACATGTTTCTGCAGAAGGTCCAACCTGATGATACTTCTCTTTTTATTGTTAGTACGTTTTTCATTCATTTGTTACATTTCTAAGTTGTTTTAGTTGTTTTTATACCATATTTTAGTGTAAACCACTTAGAGAGTTTATCATGTCAAACAATATATAGATGCTATAGATGTACAAACAAACCTTTTACCAAGATGATTTACAAGTGCATCTTGGCCACATCAAACCGCTTCTCTACATCAACCTCTGCTGTACACAGAATCAGTGCTTCTATTCTCTCTAATGTTAGACAGCATTACAGTGACGAAGCAAATCAGAAGCAGAACTAGCCTGAAAGAGAATCACCACTGGTCGACAAGACCAATGGAAGCAGTCAAGATGGTCTATAGGATACCCTCTTGTGCTCACTATCATCCACAAAGTGTCACCATGCAAGGGAAAATCTCAGAATCTGACTTATTTTTTCACCAATTTACCACTACTCACCCAAAAGCAAAGCAATTGTCAGGGCTGTATTTGAAAAAGTGTGAAAGGTAGTAAGCAGAAGAGGGTATTCTGTAGACCAGGGGGTCCCAACCCTGGGTCCACGGCCCGGTGCCGGTCCATGGCCTGGGCTGGACCGGGCCGCCGAGACAGATCTCCCCCCCACATGCCCTCCCCCGCACAGCCCCTCTGCGCATGCGTGCGAGTACACGTGCGCCCGGGCAAGCGCCCCCACCCCTTCGTGCATTTGCATGAGTGCACACAAGTGCCCCAGACCGTCCCACCGCCCTTTGCGCATGTGTGTGAGTGCGTGCGAGAGAAAGTGCCCCGCTCCTTTGCACATGCACGCGAGTGCGGGGATGCCCCGCCTTCCCCAATTGGTCCGCGGTGTTAAAAAAGTTGGGGACCCCTGCTGTAGACTATATTGACCGCTGTCATTGGTATTGCCAACATTCAGGCTGCCCTTTATTATGTCAAGCTTGGCATCCTTTTTCCTGCTGGCAACAAGGGCACAATACTGTGCAGGAATAAATAATTGTATTTATTGTAATACAGTTGTAAGTAATGTATTAACAAGCACTGCGTCTTTCTTACTTTCCATTTAACTATATCCAGGCCACTCCAACTCAACAGTTCAACTGGGCCATGATTTCCCTTTGAAGCATCATGTTTTCTTTAAGATGTACAAGAGCCTTACATGCCAATTCTTAACTTATTTCTTGGCTTACAGAGAGTCAATGTAACTAAAATAGAGTACTTCCAGTATTAATTTGCTAAATGAATAGAGAAAATATGTGAATATGATCCAGGCAGTGGAGAGCCCCAGAAGTTTAAATAAACAAGGAACAGGCCCTTTTTTCCTTGGCTTCCTCCTCTATTCCTAAATCAAGGGACAAAGTGCAAGAAGCAGCATGATATTATCAGTTGCAAGTGGTGTCATGAGAGGACAGATTTTCTGCCATATATAGAAACAGAACCTTTAAGTACATTAGATAATTAACAGCCTAATCCACTACCCTACCTGTCTACTCCACAGCAAATTCCTTTGAGTTCCATAGGGCTTGGGTAAGTAGATATTTGTATTTGTTTATGTTACACAATTTTAAGGCTGATTTTAAGGTGAAATTCTCAGGACTGTGTTCTAAGTTATTACAAAAGGCTTCAGCATGAAAATAACCCATATGCCATGGCTTGGAAAAAAAAGAAGAAAACTAAACATTAAAATGCACATCTCTTTACCTCTGCCATGAAGCAAACTACCAGAGAGGGCCCTGACATTGACTCAGAGGGAGAGGGAACAGCTGAGCTAGGAGAGCCAGTATTATAAACCATAGAACTCTTTGACTGGGGTTCCGAAACATGGGCTTCCCTACCTAGAAACCCCTCTTCAGTCAGGGACATTTGAGTCAGAAAACTCCCAACATGAGCCTCACAGAGCCTGCCTCCTTTGAGTTAGGTCTGGAAAGTTACTCAACAAAGCCAGGGATTCCAGAAGTCCAAAAGGTGAGTTTTTCCAGCTGTGGGCTAAATGTCATTGGTGGGCCAGTACCCTGAGTTCACTAATTACTTACAGCAGCACAGCCAGGAAGATACAGCCGACAGGCAGTGCAGTGCCAGTCTTCTCAGGCTACAGTGGATATGTGGTCCCAGTGTGCTGATCATTTGCTCATGCCACAATCGTGATGGTGACATGATAATGATCTAATTTATACTTTGCCCTTTCTTATAAGAACTCAAGGCACCTATCAATCTGCATAAAAACCACACCACTAAAATCACAATCTGCAGATATCTGAAACTGGAAATTGGAAATACCCAGAATCACAAATTATAAATGTCTTCTAAAATGCAATGTAAGCAATACAAAGAAACAAGTGCGCTCTCTCACACACATGAAAACAGAGCTCGGAAACAGTGAGGCATGGGCTAGCTGCTAAGAGCAGTTTACCAAAACGTATCTGTATCATTAAATATCTAAGCCACATTCTTTTTGTACCAGAACAAAGTAGCTTCAACAGGTCAATATACAGAAGTAAATCCCAATGAATTCAATGGTCAAATGGAATTATAATTAAATCTGACATCAGAGGCACAGTCTGATTCTTTGGATTTGGGTCTGCAGCTGAATTACTGTCTATTCCTTGTACTGCCAAATTCTGACATACAAGGAGGATATAAAATTCATTCACAGAGTAAACAAATGTCATAATCCTGTCAATAAATACAGACTTCCGTTCCAAGCTTCAAAGCACAGCTTGACTTTCCTTAGTGTTACAATTCCTTTTCTTCTTTTATACAGCTGTTTGCCAGCTTTATTATAGGAAGCTTACTTAGAATTGGCTTCATTACTTCTGACAACTGAGAGACTAAATAACTATCACACAGTTTACAGTTATTGTTATACAATTCTAAAATTATTCTAAAGTCTATCATCATCATCATCATCATAAAAAACTCCAGACACAGTCAAAATTATAAAAACATTGACTGGCATTATATAACAGATATAAGTTTTAATCAAAAACCTAAGTATCTGTTAAATATCGACACAGTATGTATGCTGTTCCTAATATTGCCGGGTTTTGTAGCTCTGATGGTGGTGTGATTTCTGAGATCTGCAATTGCTTATAGTACTGTGTGAAATTTCTTGATATTGTTCCCAAAGCCCCAATGACTACGGGGACCACTGAAGTGTATTTCTTCCAGAGGTGAGATGTTTCAATGGCCAGGTCTCTGTACTTTGTTAGTTTTTCCAGTTCTTTATTTTCAACTCTGGCATCCCCTGGAATTGCAATGTCAATGATCCGGACATTTCTTCGTTCTATTACTACTATGTCTGGTGTGTTATGTTCAAAGTGTCTGTCCGTTTGGATCCGGAAATCCCACAAGATCTTGACTTTGTCATTTTCTGACACCTTTTCTACTTGATGTTCCCATGGGTTTTTGGAAGCCGGCAAGTTATATTTTTTGCATAATTTTTTGCCACTCTATCATGTCTAACTTTGTAATCTGTTTGTGCAATCTTTGGACATTCGCAGATGAAGTGTGACACAATTTCATCTTTTTCTTGGCAGAGTCGACAATTGCTGTTAGCACTAACTCCTTGTATCTTAGCTTTCATCACGTTGGTTTGGAGTGCTTGTTCTTGTGCAGCAAAAATCAAACCTTCGGTTTCTTTCTTAAGGGTCCCCAGTTTTAGCCATGCCCATGTTGAATTATGATCATGCTTATTATGATGATGATGATGATGATGATGATGATGCTACCTTTCTCTGAATGGATCGAGTATTAAAAGGAACAAAGTTAACAATTAAAATAATAAATTAGTGTAACATTTAAAAATAATTAAACAAATATATTAAAACTTATAAATAAGAGCAGTATTAAAAGCACAAATAAAAAACCAAAATACAATAATCCCTTTATATTAGCTGGATTTCAGTAGTATGTCACAATTAGAACAAGCCCAGTGAATCAATGGAACTTGCAGAAGATTTGACTTACCAAAATCCTCACTGATTCAATAGGCCTACGCTAGCTGTGGCTTACCCCTAGATTTCAGCCAGAGTTTTATTGTATTATTGCAATTTTGTACTCCATTTGTACTATTTCACATTTTATAAGTCACATGGATTTCACAGAGTTGGAATAACAAACATCTAAAGAACAACTTTTAATGGAAAATAAGAAAGCAAGGACATTTCCAAAAACACTTTGGTTAATTAATTACACTTGATTTGTTAGATTTTTTAAAATAGCTTTTTTTAAACATACGCAATGTCACTAGCACAACTACTACAAACAAGAGTTTAATATGCATCAGCACCCCATCTGGCTATTATGCCATTTAGTTTAGAGGAAATCAAGACAACAGAAGTTACATTATTATAACTAACACACTGTATTTTCTCAAGGGTCAAACATCACAAATAAAAAAAAATTATGTGTCAGCTTTTTCAAAAACGGTGCCCTCCAGATGATTTTTAGTAGACTTCCCATAGTCCTGGAGTACTGACCATGTCAGGGAGAAGTGCTGGAAATTGCAGTCAAAAAAACATCTAGGGGTGTCCTACACAGAGCATGGGAAAGTGTCCTCCCCTCCTCTATTATAAGGCCCCCAGAATTTCCCTGTGGCCATGGTAGCTCCAACAATCTGGGAACTGTATCCCTAAAAAGCAACCTTTTCAAGTTCTGGTCCTACAATGGCAGTCTAAGGACAGTTTAATTATGCACCAGAAAAGGCAAGGAAAAATTTGGAACTAACAGACTTTTTCAAAACTCTCAATGTCACTGTGAGCAGGAGACAGTCGGCACATGGCAAAGGTCGACCTTGGCACCTTTCACAACCCATTCAAGTGTCAGCCAACCAGAGGGATACGTCTTGCATTCCTCACCTGGGAACTACCCAAGATTGGAGGAGCGCTCAGCAGGAGCTGCTATAGCGGCTGTGGGGATCTCAGGAGCCTCTAAAGGTGGGAAAGATGGAGAAACCTTAGGAAGGGAAGGAGGGGAAGAAACAATCAGCAAAGAGGAGGAGAGTGGAGTGGGGGGGGGGAGGAGAAAGAGGTATGGACTGACATGAGAACTTCCAGTTTGGGAAGAGAGGCCCTGTCCAATCCACACGTCCACACGTCTTTTGCCCGCTTTAAACTTTTATCTAAAAGTAGTACAGTACTTGATTAACAGTCAGTCCCCCTCCCCTTGAGATCTAGTTTGGTAAATACCAAACTAAGATCTCACATTAAATATAAAACTAATTAGAATCTCCATCTCTTCAATGACCAATACTGATTCTTTCTAAGCCTTTCTCTGGGACATTAAACAGTTGTTCCAGAGGTCCTCTCCTTATTATGGCTATACTGCACTCATACCTAAATTCACAAAAGAAAACTGAAGCATCTAGCTAAACCTGCCACAGCAGGACCAGGGGGCTTTTGGATCAACTTGACCTCTAGCCTCCCACAGGGAAGCTCACTGGGCCCACACTGAAGACATCTAGCTCTGGATCCATCGCTGGAGAAAGGAACACCAGTTTAAGAGACAAAAGGAAATGGGCCGAGATCTCTGCGCTACAGAAGAACATGAGAGGGATCAATGCCACTAAGGGACTGGAGGTGGAGAGAACCACCTAGAGAACTTGGGCTCAAAAAACTCCAGTGTAAAAGACAGACCTGAGAGATAGAGGGAAGTTTTAGAAACAAAAACACCAGTGTCAACCGGCTGCTTTATAGAGTTCATGAATAAAGTTCTGTGTTTGTTGCACTGATTTCTCCAGTGCTTTGTGATAACTAACCCCAGTGGCCCCTTCAACATCCACTCGCACACGGGGAGGGCACGAGAACACACACAGTCACCTTCATGTCATCACTTTTAACCTAGAATGAAAATCCAAGACAAATATTTGCCAAACTGTTCGAAGCTAAAAAAAAAAACCTGACAGAGAATCCACTTCCTATAAGCAGGGGAAAATTCTCATCAAACAAAAGCTTCCTGAAATGCCTGCAGACAGATAACATCAAAGTTCTGAGGGTATTTGTTGCAAAATAAATAAATAAATAAAACCATGTTTCACACCTATACTTCACACCCACTATAAAAGCACTTCATTTTTATTAGCAGACAGCTAATGTGAGCAGTAGCAATATCAGATGTCGGTTGCTGCTTATATTTTAATAAAATTACTGATAGCTTTGGAGTTCTAGATTGGATCCCATGTTCACAGGAATGGAATTCTGCTCAGGCAATGC
Organism: Intellagama lesueurii; assembly: GCA_037013535.1. NCBI lineage: Eukaryota > Metazoa > Chordata > Lepidosauria > Squamata > Agamidae > Intellagama > Intellagama lesueurii. Next base: position 108,153,438 of record JBAJHW010000003.1, read on the forward strand.
TTCCAGTGGAGGAAACCAGAAGAGGTGTTTTCTGCAGATTCCTTTCTGGGTGAAAAAGACAATTGTGGAATGTTATTTTAGAACCCTGATTTGATCTCTTGATTAAAGAAGACAACTATGGACACACACACCATGGTCACCACAGCAAATGTACAGAGTACAGGGATGTTTGATTCATCTTACTGAACAATCTGTACACACCATCATTTTCACATACACTGTTTGAAAATATTAATGTACCAAGCAGCATGAACTAGCAGTTAGGAAAAAAACAAATGATCTATAAATTTGTATGTCCATTTCTTCAACAAATCTAGAATCTATCCATATTCCTGCATTCACACGTGGATTTTAATACTAAGATATCAGCTCACTGAAGCTTGTAGCAGTGCAAAAATAATTTGCAAACCACATGCCGTAGTAATAATTAGCCTTCTTCCCTCTCTTTTCCTCTGCACAGTATTTTGTTAACAGAAAAGCTAACAAAAGAAATCCCTGATCATTGCCAATGAGAAAAGAATAAGGTGGATTTATTTATCACTGAAGCATTAAGGATGCAGTCCCATACACATTTACCTGAGATTTAGTCAATGAGGTTTGCTCTTTAGAAAACAGATTTTGAATAGTACTATAGGGCTATAATCTGATTCATTCACACTTGGACATGAGGGCCCCTGAATGCAATATGGTACTTTTTTTCTGAATAATACAGGATCAGGCTGTAAGTCTTTAAAAAGCACACAAATGGTATCCCACATTATACAACCCAACCAGAAACATGCACCTCTTTTGTTCCATGAATACTTTGATGCAATCCACAAGAGGTTTAATCCTACATCTCTTTCATAAGGACAGACTAAAAGTATGCTGCTTTCTTTCTCTGTATTTTTTTTAGTATTAAACAGGAAACACATAACTAATTTTCAGGCATCTAACTACATTATATCTTGTGACTCCTATCAACTGCATCCCAATCTCATCAGTTATCTCCTAAACGTCAGTCCTTTTACAACTGTGTGTGTGTGTGTGGGGGGGCACCATCAAAAAGCACTACACAGCAGGACCTCTGTATCTGCACGGGATCAGTTCCATGATCTACTGTGAATGTCTGAAACCGCAGACACGAGGGAACCCTGTACACAACATACAGGGGCATGGGACAAAAGCCACAAGGAGAAGTCATAACCCTAAGGGGGCATCCTTGTATCTTGTATATAGGGCTGCACCAAACCATGGATAAGTGAAATCATGGATACGGATCCTGCGGATACAGGGGTTGCACTGGCATGCCAATTTCGGTGAGGCAGATAATGATAATGGTAAAGCAACAGCAGAAGTAACCACTCTAACAAAAACAATGGCCATGTTCAGCAACACATGCAAGGCTTTGGCTGTTATTTTAAAACCCAAAGAACTTCCTTTGGATTATGCTCCTAATTTATTTCCAAAAATTGCAAGCTCATTTACTTAGAAGGTTATAGTATATTTACACAACTTGGAAAGCTGCTGAAAAGTATGTTGTACCACACTTCCAAGTTCAACAGGCATGACACTGGGTTTGTTTTCATTTTTTTAATAGAAATTATTAAAGAATATGTAAAGTACATTAGAAACACAAAACTAAAAAATAGAAAAGAACTTAATACATAAACATACACAAAACAACTTAAATTATTCAATTACATACCAGTGTTCCCTTCCGCCAGGCCAATTAGAAGATATGCTACATCATTATGTTGCTCCATCTCCCTTCCAAAACAGCACTGATTTTTTCCCCAAAGGTCTGCAATCATTCCAACACTATTTTTTTAAAAGTCAGAACTGTTTTTACATGCAATTTATATTTTTAAAAAGAAAATTAAAGTTTTTGTTACTGAAGTCTCCCAAACTGAATGATTCTCATGTTTTCCACTAATGCTACTATGGTGACTTAACACTGTAAATGTGTTTTGCATAATGGTTTGTAATTGCATGGTTAACATGGTTGAGAAATGCAGAAGAATATTTATGAATGGAACAGCAAGCTGATTGGTGTTCGTGGTGCTGGGTGGAGAGGCTCTGTTTTTGTATATAATGATGTGTGTACGAGGAAGAGAGTTGGTGAGAGAGTACAGACAGGCACAAAGTGCTGGTTTGGCATGGTTCATTTACCAGCCACACAGCTGATTCATGGTTCAGCGGCCCACCACTTCTGGTGGGAGCCCACTCAGATGCAGTGACCGGAAGAGGCAGGCAGGCAAGTCTAAATCTCCCATAAGCTTTCACCACTAGCTGCAGCACACACAGATAGTGAGATATGGTGAGTACAACAACTACCAGTCAACAGGACTGGGCAGATGGCTTAAAGAGATGCAGCAGCTCAGCTTTAGGGCATTAAAATCATTAAGAAGCTGCATCTCTATGCCTAACTATAAATGCATCCCAGCATATAGCACACACTCTCTCACTTGTGTTAAGATGCAAAGATCTGTGCAATACATGATAATCCTTTCACAGGAACTGTTTCATGGGGAAAAGATAGGCAATGGTTTTCTCCTTTCACAAAAATTTAAATCTTGGTCAGGAAATGCTGGTAAATACCATGTACAAGTTCATCCTTTGTACTTTTCAAATATTGCTTTCAAATCTAGTTTAAATATTTCAAATTCCATAAGTATTCTAAAGTAAGAAGAAATGCCATATGATACTTATTTTAGATTTTTTAAAGTATGTTCATTTGTTCCCATGCCCTTTCAACCTTTACTATTAGAACTTCCCAGGAGACCCTCTCTATGTAAATACAACTAGTTCCTTGCACAGATTTGTCCTAGATTTTAACACAGGAACAAGTGACAAAAGAGTATCATTCTAGCACTCATTTAAACTTTCAGTTAACAGATCCGTACAAAGCATGAAGCTGGCAAATCAGTAATAAAAAAATATTTTATCTTTGTAGGGTGGAAAGGAAACCAATAGAATCCTACTTGCACACATCACTGAATTCTAAATATCATCTAAATGGTCTTTGTATTGTCTTCCTGACAACTATAAGTCATTCACAATTGATGAAATTTATCTTGCAGCAACACTGGTTAGCAAAACACAAAAGTGCACCATATATTCTGCTCAGGCAGTGCCTCATATTTGAGACCGCAACTGAATAACAATTCCCCAGCTAAATATAGTTCTTCAGCTACAGTATGTCACTTCTAAGCTTCAGGATGCATTTCAGAACTAGGAAACCAGTTCTCTGAGATGAAAGAAACAAAATTAACTCTATTCCAGGAAGAAAGAAAAAAAGGAAGAAGAACATGGGAAGCCTCAGACTTCCCTTACTTCTAGATTTATAAAGATCCTTTTTAGCCAAAACACATATCTGAAAACAAGGTATTAATTAATACACTTAATGTATCAACATACATGGCTCTCCTTCACAAGTTATCTTCACAATAACCCTGTGAGATAATCTGAGAGTGGATGATGTCCCAAGGTCACCTAGTCGGTTTCGCTGTCAGGTGGGATGGTGGAAAACACTCCAGATTTTACTGTCTTTTTAATTGATACTTATGGAATTACATTTAAACTGTATCCACACATTTATTTAAAATATTTCCACCTATCTTTTCTCCTTAAGAATAACGCCAGGCAGCTCACTTAATTAAAAAACAGTACCTAAAGCTAAAAATAACGGGTATATGAAGGCGACTTATATCATTAAAAGACAATATTTAAAGCTAAAAACAATTCAATTCTTAAAAAGTACTCTGGTTTATGAATGTGGGATATTGTGCTTCTGTACCCATGATTCAAAATCCCAGGAAATGGCCCAATATTGCTGCACAATATTGTTCCTGCGCTGCCAGCAAGAAAAAGGATGCCAAGCTTTACATAGCAAGGGCAGCCTGAAGGCTGACAACAACAATGGCAGCAAGTCAAGATGGTCTATATTAGATACCCTCTTGTGTTCACTACCATTCACAAAGTGACATCATGCAAAGGAAAATCCCAGAAGCTGACTCCTTGTTTTCATCAGTTAACCACTTCTCACCCAAACGCAAAGCAATTGTCAGGGGTGTTTTTTGACAAGTGTGAATGAATAATAAATTAGTCCCCGAGGATGGTGAGGGGCATGGGATGGAGTATGTATTGTATTTTTTTGTGTTCTGACCTAAATTTCTTTTGGTTTTTGACTCTTCAGTTGCCATGTTATTGTGTATTATTATTAATAAAATAAAACAATAAAAATATATTTAAAAAGAACCATCAGTATGCTTTTCAAGACAAATTGTGAAGCCACTACAGTAATGGACATGCTTGAACCTTCCCACTTAATGTGCTTATAATAACACACTTCTGAGACACAGCACTGAACCTTTGTCTTCAGGCTTTGAACCTGACATAGTTTTTCATGTGTTTGTATCAGTAAGGCAAATATAAAGGACATCTTCTACTTTCCACATTATTCTGGTTACAGAAGGAGAAGACTGTGAAATTAAAAGACTGCACAATCCCAGAAAGAAGGTTGGATCTGTATAGCTGCGTTCTAAGTTGTTTCCCACTCTTAAATGCTGCCTAGAAAAAAATGCTTTCAATACACTTTTCTTTTGGCTTCAAATACAAACTGCCATGAAAGATTCATCCTGCCAGCTTTATTCGCTCAGGTAGCCAGCTGAATAGCTCTTTTCAGGGGTTTTAAATAGTGTTTTTCCACGTTATGAATTGGTGTCCTTGTAGCTCTGGCTTGCCTCTCACTTCCAAGCTGCTGGGATCATTTTACATGCGAACAACAACCCCTCGCTTGCAAGGTTACTTGCATGTAAACACATGCAACATCCATCTCCTCCCTTCTCAGTTTATACAGTATTTCCTAATTCCTTTTATGAGGTCACAGAAGGAATTTGGTCCTTGAAAACTCTTCAAGAGGAAACAGTGAATATGTTCTAATTAGGCAAAACATCACAGAATTGGAGGAATCTTGTAGGTCATCCAGCCCAATCCTTACTTAACAGAAAAACAAACAAACCTAGGCCAGTTTCAGGAGATGGCTGGATACCTAAAAAAAGTTCTCCTGCAATTACCAATCTTACAGACAAACTGGTTCCATTGTTGACCTGTTCTCACCATCACTAAATTTTCTCCAAATGTTGAGCTAAAACCTACTCTTCTAAGTCTTGTCTATTAAATCTAGCCCTGCAGAATTTGCCTTCTGTGTAAAAAAAAAACTTTACATATTTTAAGTGTGTTACTATTGTTACAACACAATATTCTCTTTTCCAAATTAAATATAACTAGTCTCACCCCCTCTTCTTCAGACTCATTTTCCATACCATTAGCCATTTTCGCTCTTCTTCCCTGGATCCATTCTAAACTGTCTACATCTACATGACACACATTCCACCAGAATGTAACAAACTGAGTTACAAACTCAACAAACCTGTTGGCTCTAGGAAGCTCCTAGGAAACCTAACTGCCTTTAATGTTGCAAAAGGGAGGTTTTGAAGACCTTCCAAACAACTCTTGATATCCCTCTTGCATCCCTGTCTCACTATAACAAGGGACAAGGGACAAGTAGAAAAGTCCAGGCCTCTGGCCAAGAGAGTGCCTTAAGTCATCAACCCATGGCCAGCCTACCCACATCACCCACATACATGACCTTTCAGGACAGGTTGAGACTAAGAATGTGACTTTTTTTCCTCTTTTATATCAATTCCCAACAATTCCTCAGGCAGAATTCTGGGAATTCCAACCCACAGACCGATACCTACAGACACACTTCACTCAACTGGATCAGGGCCTAGCTCCAGCTGTGCTTTCTGTTGGTAATCTTTAAGATGGTGCTGCCTGAAGAACTACCACTTCCAGGAAGCAATATTTATTTATTAAAAATATTTTACCCCACCTTGATCCTCAAAAAGGTCCCAAGGTAGCTTATATAATTAAAAACACAATTTTAAAAGCTAAAAACAATAAATCATTCAATATGAGAATTAGTAAGATTAAATTAAAAATGTAAGGTAGAAGCATTACTAAAAACAGATTTAGGACCAATAAAATATAAACCATCCTGTTTATTGTCTTCTACAGTCACTAAGGAAAAACGTGTCTGAAGAGAAAGGTCTTCACCTGCTTGTGGAAGGACAGCAAAGATGGGGCCGCCCTGGTTTCCTGTGGAAAGGCGTTCCAGAGCCTAGGAGCAGTGACATTATAACAACTTCCTTTTTTTTTGTACAGGAAACAAGCCTGGAGCTAGGCCATGCAGCTTCAAAGCTAGGCCCTGGTCCAGGTGAGTTAAATGTATCTATCTGTAGGTGTGGGTCTGAGAGCTGAAAAAGAAAAGAAAAGAAAAAAGAAAAGAAAAGCAAGGCACATTCTTAATTGGTACCAATGGAAGTGGACTGAAGGAATTTCAGACTACCAAGATTCAAATAACAGAGGCTTGATAAACTATAGTAATCTCAGGGTGCTACATCCAAACCAAGGTGTGATTAAATTATAACAAATGTACACGCTTTTAGTGCTCTGAGGAGCTACAGCATCAAATGAATTATAATATAGATAAGTATTGTCCCAAAAGATATCAAAGAGAAAACTTTGATAAACCAACTGAGTCAAGTAAATCCAAGCATTGATCTAATATTTTGCCTGCTTTGTAACTTTTCATTAATGGTAGAAAAGCTTAACTAGGATCAGTTTGTAGAGCTCCCTAGTCCAGTTTTTTTTTTTTTGTTTTTTTCTGAAAAGAGGCTTAATGTGAATTGCCTTCCAAGGAAAAGCCTTGAGGAAAGAAATATTGGTTGGCTTCGAAAAGGAAACATCATAAGGAGATATAATGCTTCTATTGCCACTACAGTTTTACTGAAAAGTCCAATGCAATTCAAAACTGATTTATACAGTTTGCAGATTCAGGGTGAGCCTGTTTCAAGACTTCAATGCCATATGCTTGAACGTTGTCCCATATACTTAAAGAAAAACAGTACATTAAGAGGAAATCTAGATTGAATGCCACCCTCCTCTTCTTCCATGTACACGTTTTTAGATGGAGAAGTGTTCCAGATATGCAGGCCTACATCTGCAGACTGAAGTGGAGCAGTTAAGGAAAGTTTTTTTAAAACTATTTGATGTTAGTAATTCTATCAATTGCCTCCCCCATTCCTTCTCTTTGATCTTTTAAACACAATAATTTGCACAGTGTAGCAAACTGGGTGCCCTTTTCATGTTGTGCAGTTTTCAAACAGCTAAGCATAACAGCAGCTTGAGCTGCAATCTGCGTTCAAAATAACATAATGAAGACATGTGTGCAGTGCTTGCAATAACAAACAGAAAGGACAAGAAAGAAACTTTTATTTCCTTTACAGCATTTTACTAAAACTGCCTGTTGGCAATGGAATCCCTTTGGTCCTGACAGTAACATCAACATGTAAAAAGAACAACCAGCCACATGATCCAACTGGATTAATCATTTACACGGTCATACTCTTTCAGTGAAGGCAGGCTTAAATTATTGGCATCGGTTGAGCAGAACCAACTGAACAATGGTGCTTGACTCAAACAAGTAGAAAACAAATGTTAATTCAACATCAGTGGTAGTAACAGTGCTGATTATCCCAATTTTATCAAACTAAGACTTCATAGGAGCAAGAAACAAATTTGGCTCATGAAAGCCGTTCATGTTACACAACTGCAAGTGGATCTCATGCCAGGAGTTAATCCTTGTTGAGTAACCCGTACAGTCAATCAAATCTTACCCTTATTTATGAACATGTATTTTGCATCTAATCATTTTCAAGATGTTAACAACTTCATAGTGGCATATGTCAACAAATCCATGCAATATAAAACAGTAGAGCAATATCAATATAGTGTAGTGCCGGTGTGGAGCAGTGGATAGAGTTATGTCTAGGACTGAGGAGACCTGGGTTCAAATCCTGACTCAGCCATGGGGGTGCCACTGGTAAAACCACCCCTTAGATGTCTTACATACCTTTAAAACCTTACCATTTTCACCCTAAGTTGGTTGTGACTGGACACCATATAACAATGCTTATTTTTATATACAGTGATGTAAAATACTATTGTTGCACAATTATGCAAAGAGCATAACTTTTGGAAGTGACTTGCTATAAGTTAATAAATCTCTATACACATTATCTGTTGCATGCTGAATTGTGCAATTCAGCATGCAACAGATAATATTTACAGAGATTCCTTAACTTGCAGCAATTCTCTTCCAAAGGTTACGCCTTTTACATAATTGTGCAACAAGATCTCAACCAATATATTTTACCTACATTATCTGAAATACTGTAGTAAAATACTTAGCAGGCTGTATTACACAAGGAAGGCTTGCAAAAATAGGTATGTCTTGAATGTACACAAAAAATGTCAGCTCTACATTATGGTCTACTGCAGTCAGAGGGAACCCACAGCATGTGATAGCAAGACAATTAGGAAAAGAAGTGGAGCAATTTAAACTGTAAATTGTTTCCTTGTGAAGAGACCATAAAAATTTACTAGTCTGCATTAATCACAGACTAGGTTCTTCTCTCCCCCAAACTGTTCTTCTTCAACAGGGAAACTACTTTAAAATGCTTACATTGTTTCTGTATAAGATTTGTGCAGTTAACTCTTGCACTTGCAAACACAAGAACACAGCAGGACCAAGGATTGTGCAAAAGGCTTCCATCCAGACCTTTAGTGCTACCGAACAGTTTCCTGAAGTGCTGCTGAGTTAGCTAGTCCAGATATAGTAGGAAGGAAGGACTGAAAACCAATATATTTCTCACACACACACACACACACACACACACACACACACACACACACACACACACACACACACACACACACACACACACACACAGAGGTTTTTCTGCAGAACCAACCAAGACATTTACCCTGCCTTACTAAATTTGCTTTACCTTTCATCACAGTATTAATGAGTTACTCCTCAGTGCTAGCAGCTCTTTATGGGGGAAGTGACTTCTTATTGTTTCCTCCCTGCAAGACTGGATCAATACAAGTACACACACTTCTATAAATATAAGAGAGGACCGCATTGGTATCACACCCTCTCACTGGTGATCAATTTCTTGCCTGAGGCTTTAAATAAAATATTTCAAATCATGAGAGCACTAGGAACATAAGAAGCTGCCTTAAGTCAAAACACAGCATTTGCTGGTCGACCCCGTTTAGTGCCTTCTACGCTGCCTGCAGGAGCTCTCCAGAGATTCAGGCAGATCTTCGGCATCCCTATCAGGTTAATTGAACCTGGGACCTTCTTTGAGCACCAACTTATATGTTACCTTTATAGACAGTCAGAGACAGAAAAGTTAATATGCAGCTAGAGAGGACAAAAACTAGATCCTTAGATTATACTTTCCGGAATATATCAGCCATCATTGCCACTAGAAGCTGTAGTTCAGAAGCATAACTCCCCTCACCTCTGCATGCAGTCACCTCTTTTCCCCTCCTCTGCTCAAGGGTAAGCAAAGATTTAGGAAGGCTTTAATTTTTCCTCCAGTAGTCTTATTGTGGCCTATTGCATTTGCTCAAAGGTTCCTTTCCCATGCAAACTACAGGTACACGGCCTCAGTCCAGATTGGGACCATGGAGGGAGAGGGATAAATACATTCACACACATACCTGAGTGGTATTCAAGACCATGTCCCTTATTATAGGTTTTTTAAATAAAAAAACAGGAAAAGCAGATAGACATAGCTAATACATAGCATGTAGCATGATTCTGACGTACTTTCATTCCCCTACATATTCTCCCACAGGAAACTTTTACTTATGTTCCTAAGGAAAAAGCAAACTATTTGCTTTTTTTTCTGAACAATGTCAACTTGTGAGGGTCAAATTTTGAATAGTGGAAATTCTGCAAAGCGAGAGTGATACTGATCCACAGAGAACTTAACTGGGTTAGTGCATTTGTGGCCAGACAACTGCATCTGCTCAATACTAGAAGAATTCTTGTACAGCTAATAAAGTTAGTTCATACATACTGATGATGCAGCAGAGATGCATCTTTTTGTACTGCCTTCTGGGAGCTGCAAGTCCCAGCACCAACATTCCTCACAAAACTATTAATACCCAGGAACAAGAGAGGGCTTTGAATCTAGATTGGAGTAGCAATCATATAAAATGCTTGCAAAAATCGAATCTGTTTTGTTAAAACTCATCAAACAAAATACTGTTTAGTTAAGTGATCTGGTCACAGCCATTGACAAGAGCTTCACTGAGAGAAAGGTTCCAACATTTGACACAAGCAGTTACAAACGGCAGGCTTTGGCTATATTAATAATGCTCAATACCATACAGAATCTCAATTTTCATTCCAAGGTAAAGAAAATGGTCAGAATAGAGGGGGGGGGGGAAATACTCCATTAGTAATACATCCAGACTGAGCTAATCTGTAACCTCAACCAGGAGACTGAGGACTCCAGTGACAGCTTTAGGTTACAGATCATGCTCTAAGTTGTGTTTTGTCTCCCCCAGTGTCCCATAGGCAGTATATCTGCATCTATGCCTTTTAGTCTTAGAACCCTAGAACTGCAGAGCTGGAAGGGACCCTTATGGATCATCAAGTCCAGCCCCTTCAAGGAGGCACAGTGAGGAATCGAACTCCCAACCTCTAGCCTAAACCACTGAGCTATCTAGCAATACAGCATGCTCATTCAGCAGAAACACTGTTACATTATAGAGAAAGGGAAAGCAACATGCTTAAGAGGAAGGATAATTCTTTGCTGCCATCTACTACCCACTGAAGGGCAGCCACCTATGAGTCTTGGGCTGGTTTAAAGAAAGTGTTTTCAAAAGCTTCACACAGCCTAGTGAGACTGACTTCTAAGGACCTAAGCCTATGTTTTCTCTGGACCCTTTTAGCTATTACGTATTTTTCATGGCAGCATGACTGACAAGCAGTACCATAACAGGAAAATAAATGGTTCTGTTGCAACCTAGAGATATACTAGAACCAGACAGGAAGAAGAAAAAGTTTTATCAGCAAGTTTCCATTAAATCAGTGGTAGTCCATTTACTCATATTCTTTCACATATAACCTTGCTGTAAAAATGACAAATAGGCTACTGACACTTTTATTGACAAAGTAATATCCTGTAACAAGTGCTTCCAGTGCACACATGGTAACAAAGCTGGCATCTTGGTCTACCACTCTGACATATCACCAGCAATCTACAATTAAATTTCTCCTGCCAAGGAACTAGGTGGGAGGCCTGTATTAGAGTACATGCAGGCACCCAACCTGAAAAGCTTGCTCACTGTTAGGGCATCTAATGGGGATCTGTTATATACAGAGAGGGGGGAGGGGGAGAGGGAGGGCGGGAGAAAGAAATTTGAGCAGCACCAAAAGTAATACAGATATGCAGAGAGATATACAGTATGAAGTATATAAATGAAATGCCATGAAAAAAGGGCTTAATAATGGTTACATGAAAATCGAATATCATTATTTCTGTTTGCAATTTTAGCACAAGTGTTCCAATGAAAATGAATGCTTCCTGTAACTCACTCTTATGATTGAAGACATGGTCTTGTTCCATGCAGGCTCACATTAAAATATAGCAATTAGTCTTCAAGGTGCCACAATGCCTTTGCCTTCTTTATAATTTTTTTGCTTTTGTTTTCTTTTGTGTTTCTTGTTGATATGATTGCACAGAGCAAGAGAGCTATCACTTTGAAATCCTGTGACTGTGTATTTTTTGGTTATTTTTGCAAGTTTTCATGTTTGGCATATAGATTTTGCCCTGAGGTTTGAGAATGAGTTGACCTTCATTCAGCCATTAATTTATATTTAGTCACAGAGGCAGTACAATTGTGACTGAAAGATGGACCAGCTATAGTGGGTGTTGAATGGACAGAAGATTCTCGTGCTGGCATAACTGCCCTTGTGCTGGCTGATACGAGAGAAGATCTGCTAGAACAACTGCTGCACTGGCTAAGATCAGCCAACAAAAGAGCCAAAAAGAGGATAGAGAGAGTTCGCAATGCAGGCATGATTCCAGATCCAAAGTTCCTCCAGCCAAGGATGCATCTACTAGGCAAGCATAAAGTAAGGCCAAAGTGAGGGTAGTCCGAAATAATTTCCATCATCCTGGGAAGGGTCTGGATTCAACATAGGCTCAAGCAGCTCCATGTCTGCACAATCAGCCCCCATCCATCCTGACTAGTTAGGACTGTGCCTATAGGGTGGCAATGCTAACTGGCCAAGGTGGCTGAGCGTCAGCCTAGCTGATACTAGGTCAGCTAAAGCTATGCTGGATCCATTCCCTTCTTAACTTGTGGCCGGGGGTGTTGGAAATGACTCAGAACTACCATGACCTTCTCTAACTTTGAGTCAGAATTTAAACTGCAAACATGGGCTGAGAAGGGTTTAGATGATGTGTAAAGCAACTCTTCTCCTTCTCTGCTTCCCCCTTTTGGGGCTCTGCTAAGCCAGCAGACTCAGCTTTGCCAGCACATCTAAGATCAACCATCTCAACAGCAGTTGCACTGACAGAAGAGGCTTCTGTCAATTCCAAATCTACTATAGCCCATGAATCTCTGAGTATAGACTCCACTACCTGCCTGTAGTTTTAAGTAGTTACCAGGAAGTAAATCTCATAGGCCTTGAAGAGATATGTAGGTAAATTCACTTTGAGGCAGCTATAGTCTCAGCTAATTTTACTCCCTCCCCTTTTTAGTACCAAACACTGGAAGACCGAGACAGGATTAATAACATATGCACAATATTACAGCTATGAAAAGGAAATCTCCAGATGGAAGTCAGATTTGGCTATATTACTTAGACTCCAAAAATTATTTCTCTCACAATAAAAACACACCATGACAATAAAATGGCATTATGACTGAATATAGCAAGTAAACTGCATGCTTCACCTGGCAAGAGACTGAAAGAGAGAATAGCTTCTTTTTAAAAATTAGCAAGCTTTCCCAAGTAGACAGTTCTCTACTTACTAGTCTTTCCGTGAGGGCTAGTGATAATTTTATCTCATCTGAACCTCTCTTTAATAACTGTTGACAGCCCCAGATGCCAGGCCTTTGGTGAGAGCATCTGTTTGTCTATTGAGGATTAAGTTAAACTACTTACTACTTAGCCTTCAGTATAGTAAATCCACATCTCCTAGAGGATACCGTAAGTATGCTAATCATATAAAAGAAGACAAGCATTCAAATTGTAGTGAGATCATTTCAATATGAAATATTTAACAAGTAAATGCTATTTTGTATAGTATGCACACCAAGGTATGGGAGGATATTCACCATTTCACCCATCTCTCACACTCTATTTCAAATCCACGGATTTATGAACTTAAGGGGGGAAAAAGAGTAAAGCAAACAGGCTTGTGATTTCCTGATCAGAAGTCTCTGTGGGGGAGTTTGCCAGATCAGCGCACTGTGCTGGGCAACATGGGCTAATCTCAGTTCTCATGTATTTTAAGATGGAGATGAACACACTACTTGGGTGAATCAGGGACAACTTCACGGGTCACATTTTTAGCCTATATAAACTAAAATATAAGCTAAAAACATCTGAGGGAGGGACATCCCGCAAAGTGTTTCTGATCAGATAAAATACTGGCAAACATACCAGGAAGACAGCAGTTGGTCGAACCTCCCAGCTGTGCACACAAAATTTTAAAAACTCTTCATTACTGTCATATGAAGCTGACCTTTTAAGCAAATACCAGGTTTGTCATATGGCCTACAGTATATAATGGCACTGTAGAATTTTCTTGATGTAATTAGCATGCATTAAATAACCATTTCAGATTTAAATCCCTATGCCTCAGAGATGTAACTGGATCCAAAATAGATTCCCCTGTTAATTCACAGTTAATTAAAATGAATTAAATCCATTAATATCATATATAACAATTCCCATATGATCTTTAACCAATAGAGTATTCATGTAATTAAGGTAAATATGTCCAAGGAGGATTTGAAAAATGAGGCTCTAAGGTTTTGTAGTGAGTAATGTAACACTTAAAGGGATATGGTGGCACTGATCACTCATTCTAGCTTGGCAAATGCTCACATGATGAAAGACGGTATGGCATAATGGTTAGAATAGTGTCTCTCCAGTGCCCTCCAAAAGTTTTTAATAACCCCTCTATCATCCCTAACTACTACTCATATAGCATAATGCTGATGGTGTTAAATATTTTGACCACTAAGTGATAGATAATATTTCTGTTACCTAATTGCGATCTTTATTTTCCTTATTTTTTATTGTTGCTTTCATTAAACATGGATATTTTGTTCGTTCACACAAAATTACTTTTTGCCATTTTTAGAAGGTACTGTTTGAGATATAAATTTCAATTGGTCTAAAACAGGAAATTAAGCTCTCCTACAGCAGCAATGCTATAAAAAGGATTCCTGTGACTGTCTTTTGTGCTGTTTTGTTTATAACTTACAGTACATTCACATTCAGCATTTGTTCAATTTCCTTTGCACCCATGGCACTAGTACTACATCCCAGTGTCCACACAATGCAAGACTGAAATTGGTGTCAACAGAGCCAAAGTAGTACAAAAAACCTTGCTTTCTGAGTTCTTTTGCATTACCCTAAGTAATGGTGTATTTTTGTTCTGCTGTGCTCCAGTGCAAACTGTGGACTTTACTGCTGCTCTGTTCTGTACTGATCTGCATGTTTTGTGGGTGTGTCATTTGAAAATGTTTCCTTATGGGCATTTTTCAGCCGGTGATCTCCACATCTTCATGCCCCCTGAACATGGATGGGTAAAGCAAGGGGGAAGAGACAGTGAAGTAGACAGAGGGAGGAGAAGACAGGCAAAAGGCAAGGTGAATCTGTTCTGAGCGTAAGGCATCTGAGAACAATTCCCCAGGTGCATGGAGAGGCAGTACAGGCAATACAGATCCCAGTATATCTAGTGTGTCCCAGTTTCTTCCCCATATATGGACGCAATCACCAGGATTCAAATCTGCAACAAAAATATATCAACAACCCCAGAATGTCCAGAAACAACACCATTGTGTGGAGGACCCCTTAGGAAGAGTTTTTAGATTTGTAGCCATGTTAGTCTTGTAAGCATTTCAACAAGAAACACAAAACAAAACAAAAGCAGTGAAAGATGTTATGGCACCTTAAAGACTAAGTGCTACATTTTAATGTAAGTTTCGTGGAACATGGTCCACTTTTTCAGACATATGAGTAAGAATACAGATTTCATGCAAGGCTCTAAGCGACATTGGCATTTGGTTGCACTTCACACCTTGTAATAATTTATGAGCCTTGTTTGATATTTGATTTTTTGAAGTCTGGTACTGTAAATATTCCAACAAGAAACGCAAAACAAACCCAAAGCAAAAAAAGAGGCATTGTAACACTTGAAAGGTTTTGAATATTTGGCTTGGATCCTTTTTAAAAAATGCTTGTGTAATGTAACTGGCATAAATCTCAGCAGTGAATTACTGCCAGTTAAGAAGTTAGCCATAGACATTTGCTGTTGCCCACCACATTGTATGAACTGGCACACAACAGCAATACCCATGCTAACTTCCTAACTTGCCGTAATTTGCTGTTGAGATTTGCATTGACTGAAATACACTAGCAGGTACAACTAAGAGGATTGTGGCCAACATATTATAATATATAAATATAAAACATACTTTTTAAAATTTCTAAAAGCTTCATTTAAGATGTTTTGGGGCTTCTTCAGAGTAATAGCGACAAGTATTATGAAGGGATAAAGGGAGAATGACATGTTTTACATTCAAGAACAGATATGTTGCAAATGCTAGCACTACATCTACAAAGAACTAAGCTGAATAGCAACATACTGTCAGACAACAGGTTTCCTGTCTAATTATTTCCTGACATGTGTAAGTGAATGCCTTTCTATGTATAAACAATGCCTGGCATTTCCTCCCCATACTTCATAAATAGAATCATTGCAGGAAAACTGACATTTTACATCATAGACAGACAAGTTCCCAAAAGATGCAGCACAGTCCCCAATTTGTTTCTGTGTATATATTATACTGTGCTTATTTTAAAACTTCCAAGGGTTGACAGCATATGAAATGAAACTGAATTTATTATGGTCAAAGACCAGCACCAAACAAATAGTAGTACAATACAAAACAAAATAGAAGGTGCAATGTACATTATGCCAAACTCTGCATTCACATAATATGTAAAATTTATGTCACAAGAATCCAAGGGCTGTGTGTGTGGAATCACTGTGTTATCAGAGAACTGCAGCAAATTACAGCAGCTGCACAAAATTTGGTCACTTTATTAGTAATATGGAGGACCTTGCCAGAAAGTACAATGAGATATAAAATTCTTCAGATCTATCTGGGAATTTCTGAAGAACAGATAAAAAGAAATTCTTTACAAAAGCCACAGTAAATAGAATAGTGTAAAATAACATGCTCCACAGTTTCCACTTTCCAACTGATACAGGGACATAAATGATCCTGATAAGGTACTCCATGATATCTCCCCTTCAAAACCACAGAAGCAAGACATTAAATTGGGCTTTCCTGAATTTGGGAAAAATTAAATTAGCCAAATAGATAGAGGCCACAAAAATCTTATTGCCTAAGCCTCTATATTTACTCAGCAAACTTAAATGTTCTTGTAATTCTATGTCCTAGATTCTCTGCTTAACAACTGATTTGGCTTTACAGTAACCAAGCGCTACTAAGGTGCTGGGAGAAAATCCCAGAGACAATAATTCCTTAGACAGGTGCCTTTTCCATTTAGATTGAAAAGTATCTAACAATGTTAATGGTGTGAGTCCTACTGGTAGAAAGATCAAGGTTTAGCCAGCAGTTTATCATGTATACCCTGGCACCAGCTTTAACAGGAATTAGATCCTGTGTCCCTAATGTGCAAAGCCACATTAGGGACACAGTATGGAAACTGAAAATGCAGCTCTCAGAAATCTAGTCTGAATAATTTCTAAAGGTCTAAAGTTACCATGAGCACACAATTGGGATCCATATATCACTTGTGCGATTATTTTAGCTATAAACACTTGGATAACTGAAGATACATTGGCCACCTTTTATATAGAAAAATCTCATCAGTGCTGCAACAGTCCTCTGAGAGTTTGCTATGACATTCTTTATTTGAGAAAGCCAGGATCTAGATTGAATGGAAGACTAAGTTTTTATAGCTTGATTCCTGTTCTATGGAGTTCCCGTTAATTGTCTATTTATGCTTAATTCTTCTAGTGAAAACCAATACCTTAGTCTTATAATTAAACAGAATAGGATCCATGAAACAGGATGAAACTCCACAAGCCAAGTCATAAAATTATCATTGTGAGACTGTTGTTCAGAGCAAAGCACCAGACAATAAAATCAAGGCCTAAAATCATCACTGGCAGTTAGGTGTCAATGCAGCCAAACTTTCATGCCCTTCCCTTCTTGAAAGCAACAGATCCATACAGTCTAAAAACAGAGGTTTACCAGCCCTCCAGGGCTGGAGCACATGGGTGTGTGTGTGTAATGCAATGAACTGAATCTCCTGTTCTACCAGCAGACGTCCACAGTTGGTTCTTGGCCCAAGAGAGATTTCCAGCTCTAAAAGGCATGAAACATTCCTAAGTGTGGTTTTTTAAAAGATGATAAGAAGTCCAAACACAAAGAAAGGCATTTGGAATATTGGCAATATGATACAGATGGAATTGTGTAACTAGGGTGTGTATATAACTGTAGTGTTAAGAAAGAAAGAAAGAAAGAAAGAAAGAAAGAAAGAAAGAAAGAAAGAAAGAAAGAAAGAAAGAAAGAAAGAAAGAAAGAAAGAAAGAAAGAAAGAAAGAAAGAAAGACACTAACCAGAAATTTTCATCATGCTGTAATTTTACTGTATCTCTGTTTACATCTCATCCAAGTGGCACAAATTTGATTTTGAAGCATTTTTCCCCTGTAAGAATATGTGATATTTATGCTCATTGAATGCAACAAGTAGTGCTGAGCTTATGGCTATCAGTGAGGGCTCACTACTCCAGGAACTCTTAAATTAGGTAAAAATGAAAATAAATGTACTGCCTCAGGAATCAGAGGTACTGCAGGAGGCAAGAACCACAAACTTGACTACAGAAACTCCTAGTGCTAGCTTCCATGCAGAAGGATAGTTATTGTGGAGGAAAACACATGTGCTATCTCTCTTCAGCTAAGGAGAACTATACTGACTATGAAGAACTAAAAAGGTGTCTGAATCTGCATATCAACAAATAGTTATTTAGAAATGCTAAACAGGAAAAGAGGCCTGATCCCACTGGTTTATTTCTGTCTGTCTCTCTTTCTCACACGCACATACCAGTTCAATGTTATGTGCACTGGTGGTTTTAGCTCCCCTTATTAATTATATCAGTGATCCTCAACCTTTTTGGGACCGCGGACTGGTTGAGGGGGCCGGCTCCGTGCGCGGTGGGGGGCGGGGGCACCCCTGCACTTGCACGCATGCACGACACGCCCCTGTGCAAGCTCAACACGCCCCATGCGTGAGTGCGACACCCCCCCGCAGGAGCGCAACACACCCCAACGGGAGCGTGACACGCCCACCGTGCGGGCAGGCGGAGATTTGTCTCCACAGCCCACTTCCGGCAAGGCCACGGACCAGCACTGGGCCATGGACCGGGGGTTGGGGACCCCTGAATTATATGATTATGGAAAATAAAAACCTCCGACACTGATACTGAATAGCAAAAAGACCAGCTGCAGGCTAGACATTCACAGCAAATGGGGCACTGCTCCACTTCAGCTCAGTCATGTCTCTAAAACATCCAAAGAGCCAAATTCAGTACAACAGAGGGAAAACTGCTACTTACAGTGCATATCCTATCTATTATGTATCCAAAACACACACTGCTATCTTGGCAGCAGCAAACTAACTTAGGACTTTGTTATCATTCCTGACCGTGCCTCAAAATGGCCACCTTGACTATTTTTGGACATGCCCAATGATGAGTACTGAAGCCTGTGGAAGGACAGAATATCAGGCATTTACCCAGAGTTTGTCTGAGCATTTTCGAAAATGGCCACCCCTACACATACCCAGGAGAAAATAATGAAGCTAGTAAAAGGGTACAATGAAAGGGCCTCCAAAACATCTGGAACTCTCTGTCCACAAATGGAACATCTTATTTTAAACTTGTTAGAGATCATCGTGTGTTCTGACCAATTATCTTCAATGAGCTAAATTAAGTACAGAGTCAAAAACATGGAGTTAACTTGTAATAACTTTAGAAAAAGGTTTATTAACTATAGACTTTAGTATCTCAGTAGCAAAGGTCAAAATATAGCATTTGAGTGAAAAACAAAGAAGGTTGTTTGTCTTGCATATTTCAGGCAAGTTTCTTTGGCTTTAAAGAACGTTTCTAAACTGGGTAAACCACCCCCTAAAGCTGGATGGCATGGATGCAAGTGTGGATGGAGAGAGAGCAATCAGATGGAGATTGCCTGAGCACATTCTATCTTGGAAAAGGCCCTTCTTCAAGGAAGAAGGCACATAAGAGAGAGAAGGGGCAGGAAGTGATCAATGCACAATAGCGCCCCAATAGCAGGGTGGAACTGAGTGATTGGCAGAATCACCCACTGCATACTGGGACACAATTGATCTGCATACTCCAACAAAACTTGAATGACATCCCTCCACCCTTCCTTTGTTCAGGGAGCAAGACAAGCAAGTAGGCATGGTCCTGGAATACTCTAAGAACCAGTAAAAGTTTGGGTAACTTTTTCAAGTACATAAAGACATGTGCAACAACAACTGACTAGCAGCCATTTGTTGTTCTGCTCTGCACATTCCTATGTGGGACATGCAGTCTTCAAAATGGCTGCATGGCGAAGAAACAAATGAGAAACAACACAGAATGTGTGAGAACCAAAACAAGAACAATACATTTTTAAGGCCAATTTGAATATGTCTTCTGACGAGTGTTAAATACTGCAGAGATCAGGTGTGTATGCATGTATGTACGTACATATATATGTATGCTATCTTTATCCCCACAGGGGACCCAAGGCAGCTTAAAACAGTTAAAACTATACATCAACCATATTCCATATTTAAATACTATAACATATATAAATTTTAATGGGGAACATTTGGTGTTGGGGAATATATTTTCTTTGATCTTCTGTAGGAATAATATTTTAAGCAAGTGTTCTTTGCCTCTTCACTTCAGATTTTTATGGCACAATGTGCATATACATAATAAAAAACATTTGGAATGGGATGCGCTTGCTAGCAAGTTCTCATTCCGGTTGGGTGTTTATATGCTGGCATCCACATTGATCAGGATATTAGGAATAACATTGTGCAAGTGGGGTTCTTTTTCCACTCCATCTCAGATTTCTATGGGCTAGTGCACATGTATCCCATTTAGTGGGGGCCAGCATGGTGTAACGGTTAGACCATTAGAGTAGAACTGGAGAGAGATAGGATCATATCCCCATTTGGCATGAAACTCACTGGATGACCTTAGGTCAGCCCCAGTCTGTTACCCTGATTTACCTCACAGGGTTTTGTGATAACAAAGCAGGGAAGAGGGGAGCCATCTATGCTGCCCTTGGGGTTAGCTGGAAGAAAGATGGAATATAAATGTAAAAGATAGAGGGGGGAAAAGTAACATTTTGAATAGGTTTAATTTACTAGGAAGTTCTGGTTCTTACTGGGCAGACTGCTTATATTTTCATCTAGGGAGGAAATAATATTTTGAATTGGATTCATTTGATTTGTTCTCAAGGTGCGAAATATTTTTTTTAATGTAATCCTGAGCAACTGTATCAGATGGTATCTGTTATCATAGTCCTGCAAAAAATTTACAGGATGGACAGAAATCTAGGCCCTACAGGGATTTTTCCTCATTCTTACTGGTCAGGGATTTACAACCCCAAGCTTATTTTCTGGTACGGATTTTATGTTATACCTCTGGCCTTCCTGGTGAAATATGGTGGCTCTCACAAAGGTTTATTTCCTGCTTTAGTTTACACACTGGACCTCCAGAGAACTTTGCATGTAAAAGCAGCATCTGGCTGTGCTGTGGGGAACATTAAACTGTGTAGTGTGGCTAGATGTACATTTTAAAACATCTTAACCCTAGCCCTGATCGGCAGACTGCCTTACACTTACAAAACTCTGTTGCTAAACCTGTTTTCTGATAACAGCAATGTGTTATTTACATACTAATCACTTCTGTCCCTTAATAAATGTTATGGCCAGGCGTAGGAACAGCATTTGTCAATAAACCAACTAACACCATGCAGTGACTAAAAGGTCAGAAAGTACCAGACTCAGATGAGAGACTATTTTTCACATTTATTGAGTACGTGAAAAAGTAATCACACTGGGCTATCTGGACAATTAACAAAAGGCCTCACTACCTGCAGTGAACCCCCAATTTGCAGAAGAATCTTAATCATTAATTTGTTCAATTAATTTAGAACTGGTTGGATTATGACCCTGTGAAAAGTAAGTGCTCAGCAAAGGCTGGAAAACTGATTTACCTTTTGCTGTTGCTGTTGTTTACTTTGCTTAGTCATATGTTCTTGTTATACATTTGTTTTGTGTTTGATAATAAAAATGGAAACTCGCAAAAAAGGAAAAACAGAAAGAAGGCCATTTTTAAACTAATGGATGAGACAGCAGCATGGGCTGAAGGAGACCACACACAGCCCTTGTGAAACAAGGGGAAGAGCCCATTATTGGTTTAATTGTTAGTCACTGCTGAAATGTCCTTAGTTTCACTCTCTTCTTCAAATCCATTGGAACATCTTCCTCATCATCTTCAGAGCTGCAAGATGAGCTACACCAGTCAACCTCTTCAGAGGAACAGACGTGCTTCATGAATACAGAATGGCATGGAACCAAATGTGATAGTGCATAACCATTCTGAATTAAGGCAAGAGATTCTTCTCCCACTCAGTGATATACTACACATATATAATCCACTGTTACATGACCTAAGGGCATTGCAACAGAAGATGATGGATAACAAGATACATGTACCTGGTTCTGCCCAGGTGGACCCCCTTAACTCTGCCTCTGCTGACACCTCTGGCTCTACCTCAGCTGAACTAATGCACACAGCTTGTACATTTCAAATCCACTGAGCATTTTTCCTATTTGTACATATCACTACTCAAGCAAAGTGATGAAGGAATAGGGCTGGGTTAGCTTCTTCCCCCTACGACGTTTCTGATTATTGACCAACTGCATAGGCTTTTGGGGGACTAAAATGTCTTGTCCAGTGGCATATGGGTTATTTCCAATTTCCAACTGTTGCTAAAACCATGGAGACCCAACATGGTGAGGTGGACAGACTGTTGGATTAGGTCAGCCATGGACACTCAGTGAGGGGTATCACAAGTAAACCACACTTTGAAAACACTATCAAGGCCACTGCAAGTTAGAAGTGACTTGACAGCACACATGGACACCATGGAAGGGTGAAATTTGCTCCTCACAATGCTAAAAGCAGTTTGTGGCGAAACGCCAGCAGGTGACGTCATTCCCGCCTGTCCATCACAGAAGCTCAAAAGGGAGGAGCCAAGGATAGGGCAGGAGGGGCGGAGTCAGGGAGACAGTTGGGGATGTGAAATGGCAGTTAAGAGTTAGAGAGAGAAGGAAGAGGATAGTTAGGGTTTAGTAGAGAGAAGAAGAGGGTTAGGGAATTGATCTGAGAGAGTTAGGAGAGTGAATTAAGAAGGTTAATATATATATTGAACAAGCAGGAATGAAATTATACGTACTATAAGATAGATATTGATTAAAAGTATATAGTAGTTCGGAACAAAAGTACTTGCAACCCAATACATAATCAAATCCTTGTTAATACCTGATACAGTTCATACGTGATTTACCTTTGTGATTTACTTGACAATAAAAGTATATTTGTTAATTAAACCTCTGATTCCTAAGTTCAATAACCCTTAGAGTTGGCAGCACACGTGTATAACACACATAATCGGTATTAGGAGGATAATACCTGGTGGCAGCCAGAAGAGAAAAGGGCGTGAGCCTCGGTGAGGGCCAAATAAACAGGGGCCACAAGGGCGAACGCCACACAGTTGTTTGGTGATTTTCAATTTAAAAAAGCAGCACTTTGGAGGAATAATAAAAAGCCCATATGCACTGTTGTCGCTCCAGTCTAATTTACAGTTCCCTCTTTTTTCAAGTAATGTCCTACATATAAATACACTAGGGATCTCAGTCACAGTGATCCCACATGATGTACAGCTCGGATCAATTAAGATTTCATTCTTTTGTATCTACTAAAATGATACCCAAATTGTAATATATTAATTTTATCTTTCAACAACTATGTTATCTATGACTGAAAGTCAAATTCTGAGACGTTTTTATCCAAAATGATCAAACCATGGACTAATTGAAAGACAGAAAATCAATGGGAGGAAACCAGAATTTTTTTGTCAAAGACTGATTTCCTCCTAATAATAATAAAAACAAAACAAAGGAATTTGGTTACAAGTAGACATAACAAATAGGGAACATGTTGTTCCAAAGAGAAAAGTAAGGTCACCTTTTACACACCTACCCGTATTTATAAATTAGAAAAATCATTAATGTGTATTAACAGAAATCTGGGTGTATTATAGTAGTTAAAATTATGTTGTTTAGCACAATACAATTTGAAACATTCAAACCATTCCTAGTAGGGACAAATGTAGACTCCCTACCATACAATATTCAAGCTTGCACCAAGCCAGCGTGCATGCAAGCACCTGAGAATTGTGGCAGGGCCTCTTTTTGTGCAGACTAGGAATGGACTGAATGTTACAAATCATGTTACACTAAACAACATGATTTCAGCCAATGGATTTCTTTTCATTCCTCCTTTTATTTCCATGCAGCTGATTTTCAACATCCATATGAGAAAGGATATCTGATTTCAGAATCCCAAACAGAAAGGTTTATGATTGAGACTTTTAAAATTCACAAATATAAAATCAACTTACACTTGAATAAAGAGGATCTTGTTCACTGGAAGATGGAGTAAAAGAAAGGAAGCAGAGGTTTGAGCAGCATTCCTGCCCAGAGAGAAAATAGCTCCTGTTCTAATAACAGCTAAGTACCTTAATGCTAAATGCAGAAACTTGTAGGCATCCGAGTGACACTTGCATAGCCAGATTTATGTCATTAATAAGCATGCAAGAGGCTGCCAGGAAAGGCAGAAAGACACTACCAGTGAAATTAAGTAAATAACATACAGTACCCTCAAGCCGAACCCAAGGGAAATTCTGGACAAATTGCAGGCGCACCAGAAAGTGAGAAGACAATAAGGAAGTGTGATGAAGACTCCACTGAGATATGCAAAATACTGGGCATAGTTGAGGATAAGTGGGAGGAAGGATAGTGCAATATTGTAAAGGAAAAGCTCTGCCACAATGGGTGTGAACATTACAGATAACCCATTGTTAGAAGAGGGAATTCTGTAACTGCTGAAAATGTTTTACTGTCACAACAATAACAGTAATAATTGGGATAAGAAGCTTCCTCTAACTTCCCAATAGATCAGATTGATCATATTTATTTACATTAAGTAACTTAATTATTCTGCTAATTCAAATTAAATAATTTACATTTGTTTAAATTTATTTATCTCGCATTTAGTGAATTTATATCTTACTTCATGTTTGTCTGAAGTCTCTCTATATACAGCCCTGTACAGACTGCTGTCTTACACAAAAAGCATCCTATGTAATGTGCTTTGAGTAAGCAAACAAGCAAGAAATTGGAAATTGTATAAATAGCCATAATTTTTCTCAACGGGAAAAAGGGGGATAGATGGTATTGGGATTCACTCTGTGCCCTGATCTGTCACATCTCTGCTGTCATGGAAACCAGATCCAGCAGCAGCCTAGTTAGCTTGATTTCAACTTCACAACAATACTATTTAAAGGAAAGGGGAGGTGGCTGACAGCAGGCAGGTCAGGATTTGGTGTAACTGTATGTTCCTAACTATTCTTTGTCTGCTTTTCTCGGACTGCTTTTTCTGATATACAGTATATTTTTAGTTGCCTTGACTGAAAGGATGCTTCCAACTAGGCAGCCCTGTTGATCTGAACTTTGGTCTGCTCAACCCACTCTGTGACTTATTATATGTTCTGTGAGGATTTTCTCGGGCATCTCACAAGGCACACTTGACTTCAGCCCAGGGCTCATCTGGAAGCAAGTACCTTTATCAGTATGATTATTTTTTAAGGGCAGGGTTGCTGTCACCACTGGGCACAGTGGGCGAAATGTTGAGGCTCACAGGCTCTGTTGGGCAGGCACACTGGCTAATAATGATGTCCCTAATCAGTTGATTTGCTCTGTAAAAGGCTCCAATCTTTTACACACTTGTGAGTTATATGCCATCAAGGTATATCCAACTTATAGCAATCCTAACAGCATTTTCAAAGTATGTGAGATATGTGAGGAGTGGTTTTACCATCTCAAGTGGGGGTTTGAACCCTGGTCTCCCGAGATACATAATTCTATCTACTACACCACTCTGGCTCTCACACTTACTTGCAAGGAAATTCCAATGAACTGACTGGAGCTTTCTTCTCAGTAGATATACTTAACATATATGCAAAGACATGCAACTATCTCCCTCTCACTTTCACTGCCTCTATCTATATGAATATATATATAGATAGATACAGATATGTAATCAATACCCCATCTGTATCTCTGGTCTACCTGAGAGTCTCTTGTATGTTTTAATAATGTTTATTAACTGTCTGGATAGCTTTGTGAGTTAGGTATCTGGCTGCAGAGCCAGAGGTTGGGAGGTCAATTCCCCCCGATGCTTCTCAGAAGAGCCAGCCTGTTTGGCCTTGGACAAGCTGTGCAGTCCCAGGATGTCCCCAGAAGAAGAGAATGGTAAACCACTTCTGAGTACTCTCTACCTAGAAAACCCTGAAAAGGGTTGTGATAAGTCAGAATTGACTTGACGGTGTGTGCGTTCACCTGTGCACGCACACAATTAATAATTAAGCATTTGAATGTTATGCAAGTATATTTCATTTTTCTTCCAAGAAAATTAGGATAGTATACATGGTCCTGCACTCCATATATTATTGTTACCTTCATCTATGACTGAATTTCCATGAACAGAATTCTGACACCTTTCATCTATGCCAGTGGTTCCCCACATTGGGTCCTCAGCAGTTCTTGGACTGCAACTCCCAGAAGCCTTCACCACTAACTGTGCTGGCAAGGACTTCTGGGAGTTGCAGTCCCAGAACATCTGGGGACCCAAGATTGATCTGAAAGCTCATGAGTCTTGTTTCACCCTTTCTGTTGTACAAGCCCATAACCCCATAGCTCCTGCCCCACCAGTTCCCATGGACAACAGGTGCTACTTCATGAAGTGAGTGCCATTCTGCACTTTTGGCATGCCTGAAAGAAAGGACAGTGGGAATTAAAGTCCAACGGCTACTTGGTATTTTATCCTAGTCAAGCAATGAAGAAACTTGTCAAACTTAATTTTGCTCCCATTTTACATTTCATGGAATATCTACAGTCACACAAGGGTTTACTACCATTTTAGAAATAGCTCTACAAATGACACTATTAATCCAAACTACATTTTGCAATAGCCTCACGACACTGAATTCCTTCCCTCTCTGTTGCACTACTTTGCCTCAAACGCAATTCATCCCCAAGCTATTCTCCTCACTTTCTAGCTTTGTAGGTGAGTCCCTTCGAACTTCGTTATCTGCACTCACATCCTGAGCAGAAGCAGATTTGAATAATGACATTAGGTCTAAGCAGCAGCTATTGATAGCTTCATACCCACTTGCACATATCACTTAATGCTTTAAGTGGACGTGCAGCAGAATGAGAAAAGACAGCCAAAGATCAGGTGATGTTATGAGTAAGAACCTATTCATTCACTCTCTTTTTCAAGGAAACATGCTTTTAGCTGGAACTGGGTATGACTTTGGGAAAAGTTTTATTTATAAACAGTCAATGCTTTGTAGTAGTACTCAAAATCCAGATGAGCACTTTTTACTCTAACACGTAATTTTTTGAATGCTCACAATGACATTATTAGAGAGTAGAAAAGTTGTCTAGATGGTTAAGCTGTCTCCCCTCATCCACAACCCATTTTCATCACCTAGTGTTTTGTTGAAGACAGATATTTATACAATCACTACTCTGCTGGCACAGGACTCAGCTTTTACAGAAATGTAATACACAGTTTAACAATTCTTTATCTGTGCACAGTGGATCATTAAGTTGTGATTACAATCAAACTTACCCTTCAGATTTCTATATTACAGCTAAGCTCAACTTCATTATCACATCACTGCATCAGATGATTTTTTTTTTTTTTTTTTTTTTTTTGGTCATCGAGCCCTTATCCACATACAAGCAAACTTGCTCTGAGTGACTGGGGGTATTTTCTGACCTGGAAATTCCAGTATATTGAGGGTTAGCAGTAGACTTATGGATACATTTGGAAGCCTTTTCTGAACCAACTGATAATTCCAGGACCCCAGCTGAATGGGTCCCACCTACCAAAAAACCAAGTGTGTCACTTTTGTCTCAGCATAATGGTTTGCTGGAAAACATAATTATTTAAATTATTGTCATTATTATTATGTGCTACTACATTTTATTGGCAGAAACAATGAAGTACCCCATAGCAAAAAGCAACAGGTTTGTTAGGTCACTTTTGGTCCCAGGTATATTTGCTTGTCTGTTTAAATAAAAGCCTGTACATGGGAAGTAACTGAAATTCAGCCACATTGATTATTGCTCTTCAGGTTACACTGTCAAAATGAATGCCTTATAGGTACAGTTCTCTCTTCTCTGCATCAAAACACTATCCTAGGGGACTGAAGTGTCCCAACCAGTAAGATGGGGATTACTACATTTCCACGACTACTGAATCTTCTTTAACTTCTTGCTTGTGATAAAATAGTTAGTTGAGGATACTGGGAGGGTATAGAGTTTAAAATATATTAATATTTCAGTGGCTGAAATCTTGTTGGGCAATTTACTACATGTAAGGATAATGACATCATCAGCCACAGTGATGTTTCAAAAATTTAAAATTTCCTATTTTTTTCCTCTGCAAAGGTCCTGGGGCTCCTTTGGGATCCCTTTGTCATGCGGAAGCCACTGGAGGCTACAGGATTGTGGGGGAAGTCATTAATTTCTGAAAACGTGCCATAGCTGATGGCAATCAGCCTTCCACGATCTAACTTCTAGCAACAGGATTTCATTGAACTTCAGTATATTTAAAGTCTTAAATATATTAACTTTAATGATACTGTATTAGCTTTTAGTGCAGGTTCTTCCTCCTTGTGCTATACACCAGTGGTCCCCAACCTTGGGCCCCCAGATGTTCTTGGACTACAACTCCCAGAAGCCTTCACCACCACATCTGCTGGCCAGGATTTCTGGGAGTTGAAGTTCAAGAACATCTGGAGGCCCAAGGTTGGGGACCACTGCTATACACAATGCAGCAGTTATTTGAGTTGGATCTGGGGGTATGGCTTGGAAACGGGGATGAGCACCGCACCCTAGAGTCAGACACGACTGGACTAAATGTCAAGGGGAACCTTTACCTTTACCTTGGGGTAATGCTCAAAGGTGTTGTGAAAATGGCTGTTTTAGCATGAGTGTAATTGTGTTGTAGGTTAATCTTATGCTGGAGTTTTCTCTCTTTTTTTATGATGTGTGACAATTGTGATTATGCATTGCTGTTTTAAAGTAAATTTATATTTAAAATGTGTTAATGAAGAGGTTTTCAAAAATAGTTACAGAACACTGTAGAAAGCATGGCAGTACATACTATAGGCACACAAGCAACACCTTTGACTCTCAGTTCTCTCTTCTCATAAATCTACACTTGCTGTAACTCTATAGACTGTTTTCTCCCCCCCCCCCAAAACAAATACATCTGGTTCTTCAAAAAGATCTTCTGTAACCCATCTTTATGACAATAATCTTCTTGATCTATCAACAGTGCCATTGGTTGTACATCCAAAGGTAAGATGTTGGTATGTACTGATCTTTATTAAAACATACAGATTTTTTTAAGGGAACTTCATTATTATCAGTTCTCTGTTCCTGTGCACACTGACCACAGGTCATTGGCTTCCAAACTTGGGTCATGGAAAACTGCTGAACACTCAGAAGCCCCAGCCAGCATGGCCTATGATCAGGGCTTCTGGCAGATGTAATCCAACGGCAAAAGGGGACCATGTTTGGGAACTACTGCCACATGACCCATTAGGTCCAATCCTTATTGACCATCAAAAACAGAAGAGAATGGCAGCCACAACTGATCCATTAAAACAGCCCAAAACTGGTAATATCTGCCCCCAAACTCACTTTGTACAGATATTACTGGTATACTTATACAAATTGTATAAATAAATAAATTGACTTATTTGCAAGCTCATTCAAATGTAAAAGTCCTATACAGCTGGCCACCTAATTTGGATGTAGATTTTCAAAGTGTGAGCAGTATCTGTGCATCCTGAAGTGTCATACAGTGATTATAACTAGCAGCACTGAAACAGATGTAGATATACCTTCCAGGGAAATACTTAAAAGCTTGACATTTTGTATGTTGCAGCCCTCATTAACTGTACAAATGAAGCCAAACCATGCAGAGTACAGCTGTGGTTACCGTGACCTAATTTTCTACATTCCAAATAAGCTAGTGTGGGATGATACACATCTCCACTATAAGAATTCACTTTTTGGGTGGGGGGTTGAAAGGCTGCAATCCTGGAGATTTGCAATATGGAAATATGCCCCCAAGATGAGTAAAGACTGGTTAGACTTTTAAACAATGAATGTGAAAGAAAAATTAAGTGAATAGAATGCTGAACCACAAATCAACTACTAGAGAAGTTTATGCACATCTCTAGATATAATGCTATGCACATGTACAATCCTATATGCCCAAGTAAGTCTGTATAAGATTGCTATCCTCTTGTCAAAGTTGGGTCAGAAAGGCCCACACTAACCATTGAGCAACACTGCTCAAATTTTCCTAGTGTAGCTAGGTTCTGGGAGGGCTAATTGTGCTAATAGCATACTCCATACTCTCATACTCTAGGGAGTTACCAAAAAGCAACAAAGTTGAGTGTTTATGCCTACACATCAACCCTGACAGGCAGGAGTACCAAAATACATACAAAATATAAAGAATCCAGTTGGTGGTCAAGATAAGGCCCTTCTTTATTACCAATCGATCCTCTTTCCCAAAATAACCAAACTGCTGTTACAATTATTATTTTATTGATGGTGCTGCAAAAAGAAATCAAAAAGAATAAAGTTCCAAACATTTCAAAAACTCTGAAGAGACACTAGGCTAAATTAAGCAAATTCTTGTTTCATTTTTATACCCATCATTCCACTTTCCAGACCTTTTGAGAGAATTCACCAATCAGGCCTCGAGTCACTCCAAACCTTCTTGAAGACAGTAAGTTCTCTGAAGTAACTTTACTTGCTCCTCCTCCCTTCTCTTCAGCTGAAACCAATTCTACTAATTAGCTTGTATTAGACCTGAGTTTGTAGCCTTGAAAATTCCTTCTCACACTGATAAGAACACAGATAGCAGAACCTTCCAATTAATAGACATTTCCTCCCCATTCCTTTGGCCAACCCATCCAGGTACAAGCTAAAACAGACCTGTATTTCAAAGGGCATCAAAACTATCAACCTCCCAATTTCCCAGTTTCCTGGCATCTCTAAATTCTTTATGTTGGGAATAATGTCTGTTTGTGCAATTCACAAAAATACCTTTGTACAATAGAGAAACAGGATGTATGTAATGTAGTGTCTGTTGCTTTTGCCTGCAGGTGGGTAAATCGCAACATATCAATAAATAACTAGCAGAGCACATACAATAAATGTTAACACCAAACTTTTTAATATGATCCAGGAATGGCAACACTCATTATGTAGACCTGGATACTAGAATCATTACTGTTGCTAGGCCTTGGAGAGGGAACTAGCTGTATTTTCACATTTGCTCAACAAGTGTTTCCTACAAATCTCTTAAAGCTAACAGAGTTTTATTGGCATATAAGAAGTCACAATAATTCAGTGTACTCTTCATAGGAGTCTCCAAAAGCTTCAGCTTATTCAAAATGCAACAAATGTTAATGGACCGTAGGGAGCACATAATAGAACATCAGCAGTACTGTCATAGAAATGATTGATTGAAAGCTTACCTTTAAAGTGTTGAATGGCTTGACTGCTGGATATCTGATGAGACATACAAACCTCTGGAGAGGTTCTTCATGCCTCTTCAACATGACACAGGCAACTGAGGCATAGAAGGTAGCTTGATCTGCAAGCATACCAAGATTATGGAACAGTCTGCTGACAGAGGCTTCTGCAGCTCTCTCTTTAGTGGCCTTCCACTACCTTACCAAGACACTGTTTGGGGCAAGTCTTGTCTTGCTTGCTTGGGACATTCTTTGAACTGTTCCCCTTCTTTTAATATTTTTGGTCAGCATGCTGCTGACCTAATATTCAGCAGAAAATAACACAGGATTTCTGGCACTTGAGCAAGCAGTGCTATTGCCCAATCAGTAATCTTCGTGAAGAAAACCTGCCCTTTGCTTTGTGTAACGGTAATGCTTGGCACTGTCCCACATCATTACACTTACTACAGGTCAGTGGAAGCTCAATAGGCTACTGGTCCTTATCTGCTGCATGGCCCTTCCGTTTGTTTTGCTTTTATAATGTTTACATGGATTACGTCATTATGATGTGAGCCATCTGGGCACTGTTTTGCAGTGGAACTTAGAGCTGGACTTCTCATGCAAGAAGGTGAAATAACCTTATCCAGGTGGGCTCTCTGGGTCAAGGTGGTAGAAGACAGCTGAACACAAAAACTGATGTCTAAATAGTGTAGTATAACCTTTTATTAAAGTACTGTATAGGCCTCATCTGTGGATGGGAGATGAGCGGGAAATCCACATTAAGTTCTGGCAGTATAGTAATTTGGGTTTACACTGGTAGAAGGGATCCTTTTATTTCTTTTTTTAAAATAAATGAATGCATATGTTCAAATTCAGACCTCTGAAAAATATCTTTGATACAAATATAGGATAGTCAAATTTAGAGTGTTTATGAGGAAAATGATTGTTTAAATGAAATAAGCTGGCAAGCTTTTTTTCCTCTTAACTCCAGATTTTGTCCCAGAAGGAGTATGTGCAGTCAGAAACAAGGGAAAGATCCTTCTTCTCTAGAATTAGTAGATAAGGATTTGGCCAACTATGAAAATGAGCACTCTTGTTTTAAGGAGAAAAAGTTAGATCAATCACAAACCAGTCTTGCTGACATCGGAGTTCATGATGTCTTTAATAATGAAACACATTCTTAAATTCCCTTTGGAGCGTTCAGCAGCTAAAAGGAGCAGTCAAGTGAATGCTTTCAGTTTCTTCATGACAGACAAGGCCTAACATACTGTGAGCTATACTCTTCTGGCTAGAATAACTGGGCGAGGGGAAAAAAAAATCATATACAGACTATGCATTTGCAGAGTCAAACCTTCCAAAAATGGATCTGTGCTTCAAAACATAAGCTATACGGAGTACACCTATAATGAAATCTGGCAACCTGTTCTTTCTCTTGGGAGGCCTCTGGGAAAACTATTTGTCTTGTTTTCATCACTAAAATGTTTTTGTTTTTTAAATTGCCATGGTCAGTACAGGGCCCGCTAGATGCAGCAGACTCTATATGTCGCCTACCCCTGCCCTTGTCAATCAGCATGTGACCAGTCTACTAGCATTTGGAACAACACAGTTTCCCCAAATCCAGTCCAGGGGTCCAGAGAAACATCTCTTTGCTCACTCAATTGCTGGTAGAAAATATCCCAAGCAGGTATCAAACCGTGTGAGTATATGAGTCATATAATGTCTGCCATTTTCATGTCTCCTATTTCCAATTAATACTTTTTCTCTGTCCATCCATGTCAAGGAAAATGGAGAGATTTAAAACAATCCTTAGGGTTTCCTCAACATTTATGCAAGCACAAAATAACATTTTAAACATGAACAAATAATTCAGCTTCTAGCATACTCATCTAAATATACGTAACTCCTATAAATTGTATTATCCAAATAACTTCACAATTGCTTGTAATATATTATCCAAACACTGTAACTTTACTAATCACTTAGAATTATCAGTACAAGAATATAGTTGTTATACAGAACTGCATTTAGCTAAAAAGTAAAAAAGAAACCAACTGGAAAGCTTTATTTCCAAGAGACAACTGGAAACCCACAAAAGTTCTGTGAGGGTTTGGGTTTTGAATAGAGATAGGTATTAGTATTAGTATAGAATAGGTATTAGTATTCGAATACGAATATCCCCACGCAGCTGGACTTAACAAGGGTCCGGCCCCGGGGGCCAGACTGTCCACTCATGTATCTGCCAGCGGCAGCAGTCTCGTTCATCCTTCCAATCACTCCCGGAGCCCCGCTCTCTTCCCGCTCGGCTGGCCACTTGGCAGCCATGCAGGGAGACTCATCCTCCCTCCTCCTGCCTGGAGGGGCCAGCCGAGCGAGAAGGGAGCGGCACTCCGGGAACTATTGGAAGGATGAGCGAGGCCACCACTGCTGGCAGACACGTGAGTGGACGGTCCAGCCCCAGGGGCTGAACCCTTGTTAAGTCCAGCTGTGCGGGGATATTTGTATTCGTATACGGATACAGTGGTGCCTCGCAAGACGAAATTAATCCGTTCCACGGTTAATGCCGTCTAGCGAAAATTTCGTCTTGCGAAGCGCGTTTTCCCATAGGAATGCATTGAAATTTAATTAATGCGTTCCTATGGGGAAAAAAAAGTCAGAAACCAAAAAAAAGTCACCAAAAAGTCACTTACCAGGTAGAGTAGACTGAGTCCAGCTCCTCACAGTGCCTTTGTAGCCCCAGAACAGCCGGAAAGTGCCAGAGTGCCAAACAGCGGAGATTCAGCAACCAGCAGGGAGCCGGCAGCCATTTTGTGGTCGTCTCTGCTCTTGCCCCTCCCTCTCCCCGCCTCTCAGCTGATCGGGGCTGGGTCTGAGAGGCTTTTTCCCTGCTAGGCAAGCCTCAGGAAGCCTGTTAGACCCAGCGCCAGATCAGCTACCCCCCCTCTCCCCGCCTCTCAGCTGATCGGCGCTGGGTCTAACAGGCTTCCTGAGGCTTGCCTAGCAGGGAAAAAGCCTCTCAGACCCAGAGGCGGGGAGAGGGGGGCCAGGAGGGAGACTAACACAAAATGGCTGCCGGCTCCCTGCTGGTTGCTCGCTGTTTGGCACTCTTTTTCCGGCTGTTCTGGGGCTACAAACGCACTGTGAGGAGCTGGACTCAGTCTACTCTACCTGGTAAGTGACTTTTTGCTGACTTTTTTGGGGGGTTCTGACTTTTTTTTTCCCATAGGAACGCATTAATTAAATTTCAATGCATTCCTATGGGAAACGCGCCTCGCAAGACGAAATCTTGCGAGGCACCAAAAATCTCTCAAGACCCTTTCGTCTTGTGAGTTTTTTGTCTTGCGAGGCATTCGTCTTGCGAGGCACCACTGTACTCCCATCTCTAGTTCTGAATCATCGGGTTTAGCTCCTTGCCCCTTCTTGGATTCTTCACACACAGACTCAGGTTCAAGGTGTAAAGCATTCACATTTATTGTGGGAACTTCAATGAAATTATTTACATTAAGCTTGATGTCCTGTGTCTCTCCCTTTCCCAACAAGGTAAGGAAAGGGTTCCATTACTGAACAAGAAACGGTTTCTCATAACTAGTGTCCCAAAGTCCTGGTTGGTCAAACTGGTCCCAGTCTCTCAGTGCCAGCCCAGGTGATATTGACAACAGGGGCATGGTTGCTTCCTCCTGTCTTGATTGTTTTCCCGGCTCATAGAATTCCCAGGTCTCCGAGACTCTCTCCTCTGTATCCCCTTCTGTGCCTTCCATCTAGCTCTGTCTCTTCTCTCTTCACATGGCTTTTTCTTCCTTCAGCCTGTGTCCCCACTCCCAGGTTTCTTTCTTTCCCCAGTATGAGGGCTTTAGAGGGAATACCGCTCTCCTTCTCTCAGCTTCCTCCGTCGGGACCAACAGCCTCTCCCACTGCTGCGTCCAGGGGTTCTCTAGCCAAATCCATTCCCAACCCAGGGGAAGGATCTTCTCTGACATTTTGCTCTCACTTTCCCACGCCTCTAAACCGCTCTTTGGGACTCCAATTTCTTTTATATCTTCTTTCCCGCCAACTTTCACTTTCTCCTCCTCCTTTGACAGTTTGTCCTCTCCTCTCCCTGTTCCCGCCTTCTCTAACTGCTCCCTCAGCTTTTCTACTTTCCTCTTTTCACTGGACATCACCTTCCTGGTGGCCTCCCTAGAGTAATCTCTGTGAATTGTCTCTTTGGGTCCAACCATCTCTGTTCCTCTGTTTCTTTCCTTTTTCCGCTGGAATGGACAGCGCTCAGGTAACTCCATCTTGCCTCCCTGCTCACAGGTTCTCAATCTGCCTTCCAAAGTAAGCTACTGTTTTACAGACTTTCATGGGGCTCTGTAACTAGATTAGTAATGGTATGGCTCCTGCATTGTAACTGTGACTTTATGGAGTTTTACCTTTGTTTTCTGTTACTCAGATTCCAACAGTGCTCCTAGAGCATGGTTTCCTAACCTGTGGGTCATGATCCCCAAGGAGGTCACAAACTGTTTTCTGGAGGGTCACCAAGCTCAAACAAACCAAGAGTTTCTCTCTGTATGCCTATGACGAAGCTAATGAGTTACTAGTTGCTTTGCTTTCTCAGCAGGGGTTAAAGACATTGAGTTGGGTTCCTATAGAGCAGTGGTTCTCAAACTGAAGTCCCCCGATGTTCTTGGACTGCAGCTCCCAGAAATTCTGGCCAGCATAGCAAGTGATGAAGGCTTCTGGGAACTGCAGTCCAAGAATATCTGGGGACCCCAGTTCGAGAACCACTGCTATAGAGGAATGGAAATGTGGGGGTGGGTGGAATTGGTTGTGCAGTCAAAAGGCCCCTTCCTCTCTCTTTTACTTTTTCCTCTGGGGAAAAGTGGGGTTTCTTCTCCCCTAAGGACTGCCTCTTCCTTCCAGGTTCTGGGGATTCCCTCCCTAGTTGTGCCTGGAGATCCCAGCTAGGCTGGAGGGAAGGCTAGGGAAAGCTGGGGGGCAGAAGGGAAGAGGACCCTCCTCCATCAGGCGGTAGATATTTGGTGGTGGTGGTGTTATGCGCTGTCAAATTGCTGCCCTGTGAATTAATGCTGTCCCACCCACCCCAAAATCTTCACTCCTATAGTCAAAAACTCTGCTCCAGTCTTGTAAAATAAAGGCTGTGGTTTCTCTGTTGAGACAATCCATCTCAAGTTCTGTCTTCTTCTTTTCTTAGCATTATTGTCTTTGCCAGAGAAATCTGTCTTGTCACAAAATGTCTACCCAATTAAAATGCATTTTTATGCAAATGTGGTGGGGTTGAAGGTTACTTGCCTATTAGAAAATGGGTTTTTGAGTCAAAAATGATTGGGAAACACTGTCCTAGAGCAAGATGGCTGACTGTCCTATTGAGAACTCACTCTGTACCACCTTTCAATACTCTGCCTGTTTTCGCCAATGTCCTGTGGCAGGATGAGACTCTTCAAGATAAGATTCTCAATGCATGTTAGTGAGGAAACAGGACATTATTCATTACCACACTCCAGCAAGGGTCATGGCCTGAATTCTCTGCAGCCACTATTAACTGGTTTTGAATTCCAGTAACAGGAGCTGATGGGATTGCTGTCCAAGCAGATATGTTTTAACTTGGGTGTGTTTTAATGATCTGACTAAAATGTACTTTTGATCTCCCCACCCCCGCTTTTTGTTACTGAAAAGGCCAAGCAGCTCCACACAGAGATTTTATACCTCTAACTCATTATGTATTCTATCTTTTATCAGTCTTGATTTCTTTGTCTTTATTCATTCATATTAGCACTTTTTTACTTGTCACTATCTTGATCCAAAGAATTCTTAATATCCTGCATTAAATCCACATTTTAAACAGTTCTATCTTTTAGTGTTAAAAGTCCACAATTCTATGATATACAGTAAAACTGAAAATACATAGGATCATATAATGCACTGTCTCAAAGCCAGTTGTTCATTTCCGTTGCAATTCTTCTATTCTTCTGTTGCACTTCTTCTAGTGACAAAATATTTTGTCATTTCTGTGTTCTCCCCACTCATGCCAGCCCCCATACCTGATATGCTATGAGTAGACTGGATTGTTCTAAAAACAGCTTCCTTCTCAAAAGGCTTTGCCAGCCTTCCCTTGGGAAAGCAAACAGAGGGCACTGAAGTGCAACACCTGAAAAAAGATAGAGTTAGATTGCCAGCAGCAAAGAACCAATTAAGGCAAGCTCAGCACAGCGATAACGGGAGCTAATTGGTGCCGGTGAATATAAAATACAAACTAAATACTGCATTTAAAATTTAAGTCCATTAACTATCAGCAATCTCTGGATTTCTTTGAAATAACCAAATCTTCTTGCTCTCTCGCTCTCTGTGTGTATGTTTTATATACAACGTATATGCTTTCACTTGAGATTCTCTGTTCCAGTTGTGCAATTTATTGGAAGGATGAGCTGTAGCCAAGGATATTCAGCCAAGAGATGCAGCAGCTGACATGAGCCATGTTGTGCTTACTGAAAGACTGGTTGAATTACCATGGGTGGAACCCTTGAGATCAGGAGAGTGCCAGATTCGAAAAGAGCCCTTTACTATCATTTGGCCACTTTTTCCTGAGCTAGAAACTGGGAAGAGGCTCTTTACTCCCCTGCTTTTAGTGCAAACAGTAATTGAAGAAAATGGGAATGAACAGTCAAGGTTAAAGCCAGTGGCTGATGGTCTAAGAGGTGAGGAAAATAAAGGTAATTTGTAGCATCAGTATTGGGTTGGTCCCACACAAAGTGGGACACAGGCAATGCTGGTCCTTCAACCTTTTTCCTGTTCAAAATACAATACAGTCCACTAATGTAAACTTGTGCCACAAAAAAGCTTTTGCTCTCCCTTGCCTTTAATGCTAGGAATAATTGGCTCCCTGCTGTTTAGCACAGTGTGAATGAGAGCTATTGAGTATCCATTGATATTTTCTCCAGGGAATCACAGTTCCAGTGGTGAATTTGCTGTCCCTTTTTATTTCTGAAGGCTATTAACTATGTTTACATTGGATGTTGAGATTTGGGAGACAACAGAATTCAATTAAGTGGCTGTTCATCCATTTGTATTTTCCTAAAAAGCATAGCAAGATCAAATTATGCCCTTTATTTCCTCCCAAAATATCCATTATCTTTAAATCCATATGCATATCATGTAAATCAGGACTAGACAACTATGGGCTTTCTAATGTTTATAAACGGCAGCTCCTAGTGTGTCTCTCACTTTCAACACTAGCCAGTCAAGGCTCATGGGAGTTGGAGTCCAACAGCAAATGGAAAGGTCACGGATGCCCACCACTGATGTAAATTGCACCTTTCTTTTATGATGTTGTGAAAATGAATATTTATGAGGTATGAAGTAAAGATATCCAAAATAGAAAAGCAGTATGGGATGTTTTTACACAGTTTTATTTTCAGATAAATACTCAATGATGAAGTATGACAATGCTTTGAGTACACCTTCTGTAAAGTAATGTTTATTAACAGTCGATGGGCTTTCTGTTTGAATGATTTATTTGAAGAAAATATTAACCATCTAAATTACAATCTTGAATCTAGCCCCGAGCTTTCCTTTCTTGTCTATTAGATTGAAATGCCACACATGATTTTTTTCAATTCCTTAGAATCCTACACCATCTCTTCTCCAGTGAATTCAGTGTGGCATACATGGCTGTCCTCCTTCCCACTTTCTCACAACAATTCCATTGTGAGCTAGGTCAGAATGAAGGAATGTGACTGGCCCAAAGTCACCAAGTAAATTTCATGCAGGGATCTGAACCCAAGTCTCCTAGTCCATTCTTTAAAAAAAAAGTATGCTGCATATATACCACCCCATACTGCTTAAAGCACTCCCTGGGCAGTTTATAATTTTTTAATTATACAGGCAACACATTGCTTTCCCCACAGGTAGTAATTTTACCAACCTCAGAAAGGTAGAGGGTGGAGTCAAGCTCAAGCTGGCTGTCAGAATCAGTTGGTATCAAACGCTGACCAGGAGCAGAGTTTTGGCTGCAATACTACAGTTTAAACACTGTGCCACAAGGCCAATACACCACACTGAATAGCTCTATCTGCTATATACAAAACACTTCCTTCAAAGACAAGGAAGAAAATGTCATTATGTTAATGATGCCCAGATGTGATTTCAATCCTGCAAGAAGATATATTAATGCAGATGTTTAAGACAAAGTCAAATGAATGTTGATGAGATTATGCTAGCTTTTTATCCCATTCTGCTGTGTTCTGTTTTGCTACGGTTGAAACTGTTTACAGTTTGAGACAGCAAGTCCATCAAACTCCAGAATACCTGTTTTGTATTTTAAATAAGATTGTAATAGCTATCTTTTGAACAGGCAGAAAACCAACATTGTAACTGTGTTGAAAGAAGAATAGGAGGCATAAACCTGCCTCATTCACTCTTCTGTCCTTCTAGTTGTACTCTAGCTTACCAGCATGGTTTGTTCACAGATTTCACTGGCATGTTCACCAGATGTAATTTACTGTGGAAACTGTGGGTTAATGAGGCTAGAGTATCTGCACTAAAGCCAGCATGCAGTGGAGGGAGCGGAGGGAAAGAGCAGAGCCATGACATTCCACCGTGGTTTATGAAAGTGTGGATGAATACCCAAATGCAGTTGAAGTATACGGTTTATTCAAGTTTTGTTAAATAACCAAGGATGTACAGAAGAGAGATAGGTGACTACTTATTCACTACACTACTTATTCACTACAAATTTCCTCCTACAAACGATATACCAAGAGGTCTATTGTTTCATTTATAAATATTTTATTCAGTTACTTAATTGCCAATTAGCAGGCAAACTCTTCATTAATACAAAGTTAGCTGTTTATCACTGAATTGATTTGCAATTAGCTTGTTTTATCTCAGAACGTTCAAGGGGCATTAATCATGTTCATGAACATAAGAAGATGTTTCTTTTGCACTGTTTTCATCACGCAGAGCAAGCAGATTAGGTCACCAACAAATGGTGGATTGTAGGACTTCCAAATCCCTCCCATTTGACAAAATGGCAATCCCTGGAATCTGTTTAGGAAGAAGGCAGAAATGGGTAAAATAAATGAATTAAATATAGAAATTTTATACAAAATGAGAAAATAAAGGGCACCTTTTAATTCTCCTGTCAAAATAATACACCAATGGTGGAATTACTGATACAATTTAATCAAGGCTTTACATTGCCTAGTTGTCCATGGGAAGAGTGACAGCTCAGCGGTTTATGTACAGTTTGTAACATTTACCTTCTTGGAAGAACTATAGCTGCTTCAGACAGCTTTGCAGTTCTAAAAATTTGACAGTTTCCTAATTCATGGGTAGAAATGCTCTAAGTGTTAATTGGTGGTCCTCTTGGAAGATAAGGTCCGGCAGCTGAAGGCCTGTGTTCTAATCTCCGCACTATTAGGGAGCAGGCTGGGTAGGTGGGGCTCATCAGCCTTGGAAGGCAGCCCATCTAGGAGAAGGAAAACTCCAATTTCAAACCTCCAGTGCCTTGTGGCTATATCCACTGATGGAAAAGGCTTCAGGAGTTAACCTCGAGGCAAAATCCGGAGCCGGAGTCCCGGAGGCAGTTCGTGTCAACCATCGAGGATAAGAGGAGAGCTCTAGCAGCATACAAAGCCTGTCCTAGTGAGTACAACTTGCAGGCTCTTCGAGCTGCTCATAGCAAAGTCCAACAGGCTGCCAGGAGATGTTCCAACGATTATTGGCTTCAGCTCTGCTCTCAGATACAGATAGCAGTGGACACAGGTAACATCAAGGGAATGTATGACGGTATCAAGCAGGGTTTAGGCCCAATACAGAAGAAATCTGCTCCCTTGAAGTCTGCTACAGGCGTGATCATCCAGGACCAAGCACAGCAGATGGAACGCTGGGTGCAGCACTACTCTGAGCTATATTCCAGAGAGAATGTAGTAACGGAAGAGACACTAAATAACATCGAGTGCCTGCCTGTCTTGGAAGAGTTGGACAGCGAACCAACTTTAGCAGAAATAAAAGCGGCCTTGGATTCCCTCGCCTCCGGCAAGGCACCTGGCAAGGATAACATCCCTGCTGAAGTGCTGAAGTGCTTTAAAGAGATCATCACCACTGAGCTGTATGAAATCTTTTGTCTTTGCTGGAGGGAAGGTGGAGTACCACAGGACATGAAGGATGCAAACATCATCACATTGTATAAGAACAAAGG
The DNA here is from genome assembly GCA_037013535.1 of Intellagama lesueurii. NCBI lineage: Eukaryota > Metazoa > Chordata > Lepidosauria > Squamata > Agamidae > Intellagama > Intellagama lesueurii. The sequence continues at coordinate 108,194,805 of JBAJHW010000003.1, forward strand.
AGACAGGGGCGACTGCAATAACTACCGTGGCATCTCTCTTCTCAGCACTGTAGGGAAGCTGCTTGCCCGTGTTGTGCTGAAGAGACTCCAGGTGCTCGCAGACAGAGTCTATCCAGGATCACAGTGTGGATTTTGAGCTAATAGATCCACCACTGACATAGTATTCTCCCTCAGACAGTTGCAGGAGAAATGCAGGGAACAACAACAGCCACTCTTTGTGGCCTTCATACATCTTACAAAGGCCTTTGATTTGGTTAGCAGGGACGGCCTTTTTAAAATACTTCCCTCGACTCCTTAACATCATCAGGTCCTTTCATGAGGAAATGAAGGGCACTGTAGTTTTTGATGGCTCAACATCAGATCCCTTTGACATCCGAAGCGGAGTGAAACAGGGCTGTGTCCCCGCACCAACCCTGTTTGGGATCTTTTTTGCTGTCATGCTGAAGCACTCCTTTGGAACTGCAACAGAAGGTGTCTATCTCCGGACTAGATCAGATAGAAAGCTCTTTAATCTCTCTAGATTGAAAGCGAAGACCAAAGTCCAGCTGAAATGCATGCGGGACTTCCTCTTCGCCGATGATGCAGCTGTTGTTGCCCACTCTGCTGAAGACCTCCAACAACTCATGAATCGTTTTAGCAAGGCCTGCCAAGACTTTGGATTAACAATCAGCCTGAAGAAAACACAAATCATGGGCCAGGGTGTGGACTCACCTCCCTCTATTACCATCTCCACACAAGAATTGGAGGTTGTTCATGACTTTGTGTACCTTGGCTCAACGATCTCTGACACTCTCTCCCTAGATGTCGAGCTGGATAAATGCATTGGCAAAGCAGCTACCATGTTCTCTAGACTCACAAAGAGAGTATGGCTTAATAAGAAGCTGATGGCATATACCAAGATCCAGGTCTATAGAGCCTGTGTCCTGAGCACACTCCTGTACTGTACGTTCCATATGCGTTGTCTTCGACGCATTTTTGGTATCACCTGGCAGGACAAAGTTCCAAATAGAGTAGTCCTAGAATGAACTGGAATTTTTAGCATGTATACATTACTGAAACAGCGACGTCTACGTTGGCTTGGGCATGTCATGAGAATGGCTGATGGTTGGATTCCAAAAGATCTCCTGTATAGAGAATTAGTGCAGGGAAATCGCCCTGGAGGGAGACCACAGTTACGATACAAGGATATCTGCAAGCGGGATCTGAAGGCCTTAGGAATGGACCTCAACAGATGGGAAACCTTGACATCTGAGCGTTCAGCCTGGAGGCAGGCGGTGCATCATGGCCTCTCCCATTTTGAAGAGACACTTGTCCAGCAGGCCGAGGCAAAGAGGCAGTCCCGAAACCAGCAAAATCAGGGAGCTGGACAGGGGACAGATTGTATTTGTCTTCAGTGTGGAAGGGATTGTCACTCTCGAATTGGCCTTCTCAGCCACATTAGACGCTGTTCCAAGTCCTCCATACAGAGCACATTACCATAGTCTCTCGAGACTGAAGGATGCCTAATCTAAAATCTTCCTAATTCTGTGCAGATGTTTTCACACCAGATGTTTCCAGTTTCCAGAGGGCCTTTTCCAAGACAGTGGAAAGCTGGTATCAGTCAGAGGAGACAGTATTGTCCTAAATGGACAAAAGTGAGACTCACTATAAGGCAATTTCGCATATCCCAATTCAGTGCCAAGCAACAAAACTTTACAAGAAGTGTTTGTTTTAATGCAACAAATAAGAGGCAACACATGCAACCAGGCAAGACAGTAAAAATGTTGTGGGCTACTATGAGGTCTTGACTTTGCCACTCTGCTGCAGCTGAGATGGACTCTAAGAGACATTACTCAACTTTTTTAACTTCTCCATCAGATAATGGTACCATTCAGCTCCTTACTTTCCTACTCAATGTCCAGAGATGGCTTATGATGTGGGGGTGGCATCACTCCAAAATTTCAGGGCAAGGCGCCTCCCTTTCTCAAATCACGGGTCACCATGCCAATGTTTTCACACGGCAGTGTGGTGTAGTAGTTAAAGTACTAGACTAGAATTTAGGAGACTTGAGTTCAAATTCTTACTCAGTCATGAAACTCACTGGGTAACCTAGTGTCAGTCAAAACTCCCTGAGCTTGACCAACCTCAAAAGAGTTGTTGTGAGGATAAAGTGAAGAGTTCACTGAAGGAAACATGGGTTATAAATATGGTGCTTCAACTTTTTGCAGCCCATCTGCAAAGGTGCCTAATTTCAGCAAATGGTTCTATGTCATTTCTTTTTTTTAAATCAGTAATATCAAAATTAATGGCTCAGATGACTATGTTAGGAAAAGAAAACAATAGTGTGGTAATGAGGCTACTTTTAAAGAAACCTTTTGATTTTATCTAGACAATGTCTATGATGACAGAATGCCAATTTAATTATGAAGTAAATTCACTACTTTAAAAATATATTTGACTAATATAGGCTTGCTCACTCTCAATAACCCGGTCTCTATGGAAACAACCGAGTTCATTCATTTGCAGATATTCAGCAGGGAATTGTTTTTGTAACTGTATATTGAGTCTGAGCTAGTGCTTGGTAAAAAAACACACACATAAAATATACAGTACAGAGTAGAGCAGAACACAAAAATCTAGATGTGTGAAAAATAATCAGGGGTGTGGGGGAGAGGAAGTTTATTTGCTTGCACCTTTCACATGCTATATTCACTGCCTGTTTTGTTTCCTTTCCTGATATGTAGCTTTGATACAGTGTTTCTTTTCAAACGCAAAAAACAAACCAACACAAAAACATGTTCCTGAGGTGATCCCAGTCAGTCAGGGATCTCATAGGCACATCAGTGTCACACAACCAAAGCCCTATTTAGGCATTCAAAAGAGGCTTCATGTGAAAGCAGGAGAAAGGAGAGAGTTCTAACCCTCCTCCCTGTTGCAGTCCTCATGTGGTAAAGGTCAACATGAAGCTGAGATGGTCTGCTGCTACATGTGGAACACACCATCAGAAACTCTGGATTTTTTCAGGATACCTAATTGTGGGGAAAGACTCCGTGGCCAGCAGAAGATCTCCTCTTTAGATAGTCCTTCTCCCTGTGGAGATGGTGACAGGCAGAAGATTGAACTCTTGTCCCTGCTCATGGTTTCACAATGACTCTTTTTTGAGCACCTGAAGGGCTCCAGTCAGATTTGGTTGTGTGACATTGCCAAAACAGTGCAAGAAAACGCACCCAGAGTCATCCTGTAGATCCTTCTCATTGTCATCACCACCACCACCCTCCCATCTTGGGCTGTTCCCTCACACAGAACATTCGCTGAGCACCAACTGCTCTGCTTTGGACAAATTACTTCTCTGTTTTATGCTGCCATCTAACTTCCTTGCAGCCTATTTTGAAGTGGAAGGACACAGATCAAAAGCCAAGCCTTCTGCTTGAAAAAAAACTTTTTTAGTTAGCAGTGCTAGCCTTGCATGATCCATTTATTTTAGACATATTATTTTACTTATGGGTATCTTTAATCTGACAGACATTTAAAAATGGCCCAGGTTGTTTTTAGGCAGGACTGGGCTAGGTGCGACTTCTCAATACTAGCATAGTAGGTCTTGGTTTCAGAACCTTGATTTGCAGAAGAAATCTCATATATCAAGTTGCTGAAGGACCTTGCCCTCAGACTTTGGAGAGATATGTCAATCAAACTAGACTAACTTAGCCCCCACCTGGAACCCTCCAGAGATGCTGGTCTGCAACTCCCATCAACTTGAGTCACAATTGTGTCGGACAATAAACTGAATTTAAACAGTTAGCGGGTGCTGGGTTATGAAAATCTGGACCTAACAATACCTGACAGATTAACAGTCTGACTTGATATAGCACATTAAGTCAAAATGTTACTAAGGTAAACAGCTCTTTGTACTGTTTTCAGGCCAAAAAACGCAACAAATGTTCACCTACAGTTTATCTGTAAATCACACACGACTTTGTGCAGTGAAATACAATGGCTGAACCTTTCCAGTCCTTGTTCTGCGAAAGCCTTTCAAAAGTGATATTTTACTGGCACATGTGGAAAAAAAGGCATGTAACCAGAAGCAGCTGGTCACATTCAGCCTTGACATAAATAGACTCAACGTGAAAACATGAATTCCTGAACTGCTGAGAATTCACAATCCTGCTTCACTACTAGGATTAATTTCTTTTCAACAGACTGGCTGTCTAGAGAATTCCCATGATTCTATAAATGAAAACATATGGATGCATTAACAGCCAAAAGTGGGACTACACAGAGTATAGCTGATAGATATCCAAGGAACAGCTCGATACAGAGGAAATTGCTGGTTTGGCAGCTTTAGGAAGACTGAACAAGACTATAGTAAAAGCTTTCCTGAATTCTGTCATTCCAGCATTCCTGTGGATTGTAAAGCCTCTTTAGTATACTACAGTGTACTGTGTGATTCTGGAGTCTGAACATAACACACTTAGTTTACAAAGTAAAGCAAAGGAGGAACAATCATCTCTTATAAATAGGAAATCTTATTTTGAACATGGACTAAATACACATGGAAGAAAAAGGATATGACTTCTGTATCTTTAATAGTTGTATGGAAGAAAGAATTTCACCAGGGGTAGCTTGCACATTACTGCACAGCAGACCATGAAGAAGAGTTCTTTAATCTTCACGGACCCTTGTACACACGCCTTGTGGATGTGCTTAGAAAAAAAGAACACAGGAAACATTTTGCATCCAAGTAAACAATGAACAGTATAATCCTCACTGGCCAAAATGGCCAAGGGCCAACTGAACTGACACTAAGCTAGCTGAAGTTGTGCTGAATCCAATTCCTTCCTAGCCTACAGATGTTAGAAACTACTCAAGACTACCATTGCTCTGGATCCATTTTGTGTCAACATTGTGGCTGTGTCCCTAGGCTGGTGATATGGCTATGACAACATAGCCCCACCCTTACCCAGTCCCTTTTTCTGCTCTTAGGCCACTGACCTTAGCCAGAAGAGCAGTTCCACCAGCAGATGTGGCATCAAGCAACAGAAGAGGCTTCTCTTGGTAGAAATGATTTTCTGCCAATGAAGGTTTGGACCTAATCCTAACCCACTAAAGTCAGCCCATCTTGGAGGCAAGACTAGACCATTAATAAGGGCAAGAAAAACTGCATTCTGCTATCTGTATACATTGCAATCATTTGTAGATTTTTTTTTCCTGGTTAAAAGGAAGAAATAAAGCGGGGGGGGGGGGGGAACAGTGAAGCTTCTGAAAAAATTAATACAGACAGATCACATGTGATACATCAGATCAGTTTTGCTCACTGCTTTCAGAAATACTTCTCTTTTTGCTTATATCTGTTTTATTTCTGCCTTACCCTATTCACAGCTTGACAGAAATTATACACATGCTTGAAATCTTGTCTTCTTAGCATTAAAGGGGGGGGGGGGGGAGAGAACCTTGCTTTTTTAAACATAGGAAGGATTCAGAAAATGCTGAATTCTGCAGTCAATAACAAATTTTGAGTTTTTCCATCTTTATGGAGAACTAAAGAGCCCCCTGAGATCAATGTCATCAGGAAGCCAGACTCTATTATGATCCTGGACTTCTAGAAATGGAACAGTCACAGCCAAGACACCAGACTAAGATGCATCCACTCTCATCAAGGCAGCTACTGGGCAGCAGCAGTAGCTGAAGGTGACACTGGTGGAAGGAGGCAGCGGTAATGGTGGTGATACTCACACTAATTTTTGTTAGTATTGCACAAAAGGGGGCAATGGTAAACCAAAACAGAACTTTCCTTACCATGAAAACCCTATGATGAGACAGTCCAAAATGAAATAAGAGATAGTTCTGAAAGATGAGACTCCCAGGTCAGAAAGCACTCAATCAGTAGCTAATTAAGTAGGAGAAGAGCAAATATGAAAGCTCTGTCACTAATGACGCAACTAGATTAAAGCCAAAAGGACATGTAGTGGCTGATGTGCACAGAAGTGAAAGGATAATCCAATGCTGCACAACATATACATTTGGTCTACAAAATGTGAGAAGTATGAATCAAGGCACACTGGAACCCCTAAAGCAAGAAGTGGAATATATAAAAACTTTGCAGTGCTTGGTGTCAGTGAACTGAAGTGGACTGGACCTGGGTATTTACAGTCCAACAAATACAAAGTGTTATACTGTGGAAATGACAAACTCAGGAGAAATGGGGTGTCTCTGATACTGAGGCAATATATAGCATAGGCAGTTAGGGGCTATAATGCAAGATCTGACTAAATAATATCAGTCAGAAGATCCAAGAAATCAAAAGGACATTTAAGCCTAGATTAGGAATGCTGAAAGACCAACAGGGAATCATACTATCTGATCAGAAGAAAATAAAGAGAAAGTGAAAACAGTATACTAAAGACTTGTAAAGAGATAAAAAGATGACAGACTCCTCTGAAGAGGAATTCTATACTGAAGAACCTGTAATTCTAGAAAGTGATGTGAAAGCTGTTCTGAAAGCACTAGAACGGAATAAATCATCAGGGGTAGATGGGATACCAATAGAACTGCTTAAAGCCACATAGAAAGAATCTCAAAATCCTAACAAGAATATGCCAACATGGTAAATAAAACAATGACCACAAACTAGCAACATTCAATATACATTCCAATTCTCAAGAAAGGAGACTTCTTTGAAAGGAATGAAATAACTATAAGACCATTGCAGCTCAAGGTGTTGCAACAAAGACCTTTACCTTATATGAAGCGAGAAATGCCTGATGTTCAAGCTAGATTCTGAAAAGGGGCACTCGAGATCATACTGCAAATATCTGCTGACTGTGTAGATCACAAGAAACTATGGGTTGATCTGAAAGAAATGGGTGTCTCAGCATTTGAATGTCTTGATGCCTAATCTGTATTGTGGACAAGAAGCTACCGTTAGGACAGAATATGGAGACACAGAATGGATTCCTAAAGTCAAAGGTGTTAGACAAGGGTACATTTTATTCCCTTATCTGTTCAATCTTTACACCAAATATATTATATGGAAAGCCAGACTAGATTCAGATGAAGGAGGCGTGAAAATTGATGGAAGAAACATCAGTATTTCATGATATGCAGATGACAACATTTTACTGGCAGAAAGCAGCAATGACTTGAAACGATTTTTAGGGAACGTGAAAAAAGAGAGTGCCAAAGCAGAACTGCAGTTGAGTGTTAAGAAGACAAAAATCACAACTACAGAAAAACTACACAACTTTAGCCTTGACAAAGAATAAATTGAAATGGTGAAAGACTGTATATCTTGGTTCAATCACTAATCTAAATGGATACTGCAGCCAAAAAAAATCAGAAGACGACTGAGACTTGGAAGGGCAGCAATGAAGGAATTAGAAAAGATCACCAAGTATAAGGATGTGTCACTGGAGATCAAGACCAAGATCATCCACACTTTTGTATTTCCAATCACCATGTATAGGTGTGAAAGCTGGATAGTAAAGAAAGCTGACAGGAAAAAAAATATCATTTTAAATATGGTGCTGGAGGAAAGCTTTGCAGATACCCTGGACTGGCAAAAAGACAAACAAGTGGGTCCCAGATCAAACAGAACCTGAACTATCTCTGGAGGTCTAAGTGATGAAACTGAGTTTGTCCTACTTTGGGCACATCAAGAGCAGGCAAGATTCTCTGGAAAAAACAGTAATGCTGGGAAAGATGGAAGGCAGCATGGAAAGAGGAAGACCAAATACGAGATGGATTGACTCCCTAATGGAAGCCACAAGCTTGATCTTACACGAGATGAGCAGGGCTGTTGAGAACAGGACATTCTAAAGATCTTTCATTCATAGGATCACCATAAGTTGGACGTGACTTGACGGGCATGTAACAACAACAAAGAGCATATGGCCCAGGAGTGATAATTTAAGTAAAACTAGAACACACCAATATCCATTATCAATCTGAAACACAGCCATGTGTTATGAAAGGATTTTTTTAATTGCAGCTAATTCTAAAGGATCTGCTGCTTTGAGTTGTCTTTTACCACAAAGATGCTAATTTGAACATTCCTGATATAACAGGATGTATTAATCTCCTTTTAACAGCTCCTGTCAAACCGCAGATGAAGCTTTTGTTTCCTCACTAAATATTTCATTACTCAGTAGGAAAAAAGGGGTGGAACCCCCAAACGCAGTTTTCGAAGAAAGCTTTTTTTTTTTTAAAGCAGCTGTGTTTTCATCTGGCTGTGCAACAAAACAGGCTGTAAAAACTGCAAGAAATAAAAGACAGATTTGGGCCAGGACATATGTGAAAGAGAATACAATTTCCATGGGTGTTGGTTTGGAAAGCCTGATGATTTTCATTGGTGGTCCACAAGTACACCCTACACTGTCAGAGGGCATCAAACATGTTCCCTCATACAGTTCAGTTCCCTCCTTCTGCTCTGGAGGAGAATAAAAAAGTTAATATCCGCTATTCACATTTTAAAAATTTCTGCTGTTTTTTAACATACAGATCAAGAGTCAGGTATCTGAAGTATTATAACTGTTATATTATTTTCCTGCAAAAAATTAAACAGAAGCTTATTTTTCATCTAAGGATTCCTATGGATCATTTGAACTTACTGAACACTATAATTGCTCGCTACCTCAGACTGTTGCATTGTTGAGGACATTTCTTCCTCCTCAGGAGAACCATAAGATTAGTGTTCTGCTTTAATTTCCTTTTTCAGCTGGGAGTCTTAAAACACTAGCAGAGAGAAAAAAGGTACGAGTAAAATACTAATGAAGTATTCTCATTATCTTAATTTCCTAAGGGTTTTTAAAAAGGCTGGAATATCTCCTTTTTAAAATTGAGATCACAGGCCCCTTTGCTACACCAATCTAGAAAAGCAAGGAATGTTGAAGAAAACACAATACTAATGACACTCAGTTAAGATTTCTAAACATAAAAGCCCTTACACTCTAATTTACTTGTTCAGTTGAAGAGGAGACCAGGCCAACATACATTGGCCTCCATCCTTATCTCTGCAAGTAAACAGAATATGAAAATTCACTCTGTATATCTTCCTAGGACTGATACTCAGGATCAAGAACCCTAGGGCACAAAGTTTCCTAATCCCGCATGAAAATTTATATGTACACAGCCATTTTAAACACACTCCTATGGAAGGCTTGTTTATTCCCCAGTGTGATGTAGTGGATTAAGTGACAAATCTAAAGATCTGGGTCTGAATCCCCACTTGGCCATCGAAACTCATCAGGGTGTGCGGAACTTGTAAAACCACTCCTTAATCTAACGTAATTTAGCTGTAAATTGGCACGTAACACACACAAATGGAAGACTGATGGTCCAAACAGAGAGGGCACCTCAATCCAAAACTTTGGGACAGGGAAGCCTCCGACTATGGCCTTAAGTCATGCAAGCATCCTGCTCATCGGATATTCAGAGGTCATGGGGTGGGTGGTGGCGGTTTTCCCATCCCCATATGTTGATTAAGTGAATGGACAAGGGCTTGAGAAGAAGATTACATTCTACTCAAACAAAAGAGCAGTTCTTGTATAGAGCAGGAGAGAAATACTGTAGTCTCTGGTAAACTGGAACCAATGTTTGGTTTTTAGAAAGTCATAGTGTTTGTATCTCAGTCATGACGAGCAACTGTATCTCTACAGTTTTTTTGGACCATAACTTCTTTACCGCAGGCTACCATAGTTAGCACTGATAGGAAAAAAAATCTCTAGATATGGTTGTCCATCCCTGACTTAATTTTTTTAATGTTAATTTTTTTAATGAACCAAAAGTAGCTACTAAAATCAAAGGTATATCAGAAAGAAAGAAAAACAAAAACAAAAACGTGCATTTCTCCATTAATGACAAATCTACGGATCTGCATTTTGGTTCACCACCTGTTGCTTTGTACACAGACAGACACACCCTTTACAATCTGATAATTTCAGGCAGCTAATATTTTCCTTTTTTTAAAGGACTGAGGAAATATGATCACTCCTCAGGTTAAACTGAACCTGTATAGCAGGACTTTGCCTTCTTAAGTTGCTTACACCTGGCTCATACAATGATTGTGTAAGCATCTTTAAATGAACAGCCAAAATGGTTTTAAAGTACTGTTGATTGTTAGTGGTTTTCTTTTTGTTATACATAATTGCCCAAGATCTCTGGGGTCAAAAGGAAAACATTAACATTGTAAATTCTAAAGGAAGTTCACAATGCATTGATTAAGAAATTGGAGTGGGGCTTTTAAAAACCACATTGGTGGGATATATTGTTTTAAAAGCAAATTAGTTTCTTGAAAGGCAGATCATTCTGGCATTTTTTTGTTGGCTAGTATTACAAAAATAGGTCCAAAATTATCAATCTCTCTTCGTTCTGTGGTCATCTGTCCAAACGTAACATTCATTTCGTATCTACACATAGCAAGATATGTCTTTATTTATTTATTTATTTATTTATTTTCAAAACTGGAAGTATCTGTCCAGGGTAGGTGGTAAAGGGCATCTGGATTCATTTAATGAAAATAATACCCAGGAAAAACAAAATTTAAAAATAACCCCCCAACATTTTGTGGTAAACATAAAACACCTCTGTTAATTTGGGCAGTCAGACATAGGTATGTCTAGATATGATGGAGATTTTTAAGCAGGATTCTCTCCCACAGAAGGCACCAAATACACCTTTTTCATGTTACAGCTTTCATACAAGAAGTGGAAGCAACGGCAGGGTGGGTAGACGCCCTGTGGAAATATCAGGATAGTGCTGGAGATTATTTGGATGTGTAATTTCCCCAAAGCCTGCTACTCACCCTGTTGCAGTGTCGGTCACATAACCAATTTTGTAACTCTTTGAAAGCTGGACACTTTGCCAAACAGGGAACCATTATGTGAGTAACTGTTCCCTGTGTACTTTTTTTTAAAATGGGATCTTAGCAAAATTCTGCAACGGAAAGAATATCTCCATTTTGCTACTAAAATGGATTGTGTAAATTAAGTAGATGTACATATATTTCCTCTCATTTCCATAAATCTGAAAACAAAATGTGAGCAGACCATGAGTTTCATTTTGTTTGTTCCACTTGGTAAGACTGTTTCAAGCTAAAAAGAATGCAGTCAAAGTCTGTTCTCTCTCTCTCTTTTTTTCTAGTGAATGCTCAACTGGCTTCTTACTAGCTCCTCCCTTCCACTCCTGAGGGAGATCTCGCAAGTATATCCAGTTGGCTGCCTTTTACCCTCTTAAGAGACTTGGCTTAATACACTTCCATAAAGTGTTCAGCTGTGGCTGGATGAAGGACAGAGCTTTACAGGGCGTGTTTTCTTCTTCAAATGCAGTTCAAAACAAACTTCAAAACAGGGCATTACAACAAAACCCGGGGGGGGGGGGGTAGCTGTGACAGAACAATTTCTAAAGGAAAGTAAATCTGGAAGAAATGATAAAGGGTTGGAAACACTTATGATTTATCCCTTAAACATGAAATATTAACGAAATAATTAATCATTATATATTCCCAACAATGAAATGTTCAAACAACAAGCAAAACCTGTAGATACATAGACCCTGACATATTCTACATCTGCTGAACACTGAGGACCGTACTACATGTTATATGAAACACATAGCATGCAGTTCTGTGTCTTGTTTTGTTTAAAATAAGCACAATGGGCATTGATCTGGTCTGGAAACACTGTGCATATAGAGGGGAAGTTTAATCCTTGCCTCCCCAGCAGCTTCACCCCTCCAGCAATTAAAAGGGGGGGATTTCAATTACAAGTTCTGAATTAGTGGTGTGGGGGAGGAATTTGAGGAGGGAAGGATTAACCCTCACTTTCCAGATATAGGAAAATTTGTAGAGAGGAAAACAAATAAGATGAATAAAGAGAAAGAACAATTAATAAAGACCAGGTCTACAAAGTTTAAAATGTCAAAAGGACTTAAATATGTGTTCCTTTTAAGTATAAGTCACAAACTTATCATCTGAAGCATTTATGTCAAACTATTCATGGGATGTAATATTGTTAAATAATCGTACCATAAATTTGTGAAGCAGATATAATAAGTAGCGACTGACCTAATAGCAGGTATTAAATGTTTTTTTTAAAAACCTATGAAGTACAGAAAGCTGTTAATGCCCTATTACTGGTGGTATAATCTTGATGTATGTTTACTCAGAAGTAAGCCCTATTAAGCTCAGTAAAACTTACTCTTCAGCAAATGTTCTAGGAATGATGCTAAACATTATTATAATTGGTAAAAATCTGTAAGAATTGAAATATATAGGATCAGTTCACACACAAAGGATTCTTTATCATGGTTTGAAGAATAAAAAACGTTCCACAAGCCTACAGATTACTGTCTATCCTCAGATTTGTTACTTTCTCTTTAATATAAACAGTTTGTCATTATATGAGGGTGTCCATATGCCCTTCTTTAGGGAGGGTGGCCCTCTATTTGAAGAGCTGTCCTCCTTTCTGGTGAGGTGTAAGTAGCCACCTTACACCTCCATGAATTTCCCTTGTGGAGCAGGGAAAGTAGAAGCTTTGGTCGGTAAATGTATCTAATTGGCCCTCTCTCCCTTTTTTTTTAAAAAGTAAAATCTTTGCAGTGAGGGTCATCTTGTAAGAAAAGACACAAACCACAGACACTGATGTAGGTACTGATGAACAGCAGGAAGGATATGGCATGGTGCATCAGTTCTGTGTGAACTTCAGATGTGAGGTCAGTCCCAGGACTGGACATTCAGGAAGTCCTACTCAGACCATTTCTATGAAATAACTGACTGTTGCCTACCTGGATATCTTCCACAGAACTACAGTGACCTCTATTTAATTTTCCTTCTCTTTCTCTTTCTCTGTATAAATGCACTTTCAGTAAGCTGCAAAAAATACAAGGTACAGGGCATTTCAGAACGTTATTAAACACTTTGTCTTACTTATTTGATTTATATTTCAACACTTTGCTCCAAAGTGGTTGCCCAGTCACACTCATATGCAATATAGTGAGCAGTAGTGCATTTCCATTCAAATTACAATTAGAAATAATGTCTAATTGTGATAACATTTGCACAATTATTTTAAATCAGCACATGCAACTTTAATGCAAAAATATCCTCATTTTGTGACAAATATCCTCCTTTCTGGTATTCCTTGTTGTCTATGTCCTCCTTTTTGGTGATTTTTTCTTCCTTTTTGGTGATGGAGCAGTGGCCATGTGTGCAAGGGGCAGAGCTGAAAATTAGAGGGACTGTTGGTCAAGTTACATTTGTGTACATTTTATCACCAAGTGATGTATCCTATATGCTCTCTCTCACTCATGCTTTCATTGGTTTTCACCATATAAAGTTTGTTGCATGGACACTATGCAATATATAAATAAGAACAAAAACATTAAGGAAACATTTTACAAGACAAACTGTATGAGTGAACAAGTTTCTCTCTCAGTGTACCATGTGTGGTGTTAATAGGCAGGAAACAGCCAGCTGAAATGGGTGGGGCATGAGGCTCCAAGTTACTGAGGTGGAGCAGTAACTGGAGCACCCTGTCCCACCCACTTCAGGATACAGTGTACCCTAGGTCAGCAAAGTTACTATAGTACCAGAGGCCGTGGATGTTGCAAGCACCTCTCTCCTTTTTCCTGACAGTAAAAAGATGATAATAATAAATTAAATAATGAATCAATACATTGACATATAAAGCACATATTAACAATCTTCAACAACAATACCACGATCAGCAAGTGCCCAAAAGATGTAGTAAGATTTTAAAATCCTAGTTAAAAATGAATGACGTTGATGCCTTATGTCAAAATGTTTCTTTCACTTTGGATTTGTTTTACCTTGCTAGGTTTTTTTATGTCCAATTGCTAGTTGTGGTTTTGTTGTTGAAAATTAAATAATGAACAATTTCAAGAAAGCAAAAAATCTTTGGCCAATTGGTAGGACCAACACTGAATTTAGATAGTAAAATTGTTTTACTGGATCAATCTGTTCCTTTACACTAGAAACCAGATGATGGGTTTATTATCACAAAATGGAATGATGATGATAATAATAATATTTACATGCAGTCAAGTCAATTTGGACTTATTGCATCCCTTTCTAAGGTCTCCTGTATATAGAACACTCGGAAGGGGTTTACCACTCCTTTCTTTGGGGAGCACTCCACAAGGCTAAGTGGGGAGTCAAACTCCTGATCCTGGCTTCTCAGACACACCAACTCACTGAGTTATTCAGCCAGCTGGCTATAAAATGGCATTTGTGTGTGATGTGTTTCCAAGTTAGAACTAACTTATAATGACCTGAATAGGGATTTCAAGATCAGTGAGATATTGAAGGAGTATTTTTACCATTCAACCTCCCTCCCCCCATGTTTCCATGGCTAATTAGATATTATGAACCCAGTCCTAATCCATGACTCTATCCACCACACCACCCTGAGTGAGACAAAATGGAGCAGCTTGCAATAAATTCTGCTTTATTATAAAGGTACTGGTAAGCCTGCTAAAAGCAACTATTAAAGATTTCAGAGCATGCACACAAGAATAGCGTATATCAAGAGAGCGGTTTGTTTTCCTCTAATACACTAAATGTTGTGGGGAGGGGAATGAATAAGCAAGTGGGACTGATGGCACTGAATCCTATCAAGGCATTATTTATTTGTGCAACAGGAAACAAAATACCGAGTTCTCTACAGGCACACATCAAAGTAAACTGCCTGCTGAAACTAAACAAAGGCACCTTCAAAACATTGCCCTCAATCAGCCTGAGCCAAACTTGCAAATGTTATTCTCTTGCTCTATGGCTGTTTTAACTTTTTAAAAGTCCACATACATAGCTTTAGGCTTGGTGACTACTCAGAAAAGAAGCCTTTAAAAACATAATTGGGGGTGCACAGTTCTGTCAACACCAAAATACATGGTACAGAAAGCTTGGTTTTTTTTTTTCCACATTTGAAAATGAACCATATGCCCCTTCTCAGACTAGAAAAAAAATTGTCTTGAACCTAGGGTCAATTCTAAAAGTGGTTTCACATTTTTGTAGACTTTAGCCAATGGGAAAGGAGGGTAAAGATGTGATATAATTTATCATATACTTAGGCCCATCAGAAGCTTGCTAGAAATTATTTACGTTCATCAGAAGAATATTAAAAGTTATTCAGAAAGGATTTTTCTAATGTGTGCTATTTCACAAAGCACCTCTGACTATGCAATATTTTCTCAAATATGAGATGTTGACAACCTAGTCCACAATGATACAGTAGCAGCCAGAGGTTGCTTTTGTCCAGTAGCAGGTAATCAGAGCTCTAGTGCTTCTGTGCAAAGAGTTTCTACTGAGCTACTATGGCTAATAGCGGTTGCTAGAGCTCCATGATGGTAGTGGGCAAGAGAAAACTGTTTCTATAACAGACTTTCCCTTTCATGAGGTGAGGCTGCATGGGGTTTTGCCAGAAGGAATCAATAATATTATCCAGTTCTCTTCCTTTTTTATATCCTGCTTTGCTTTCAAGGAACTTCCAACAGTGTAAATTACTTCCTCCTTCCAATTTTATCTGGACAGGCACTGGTAATGCAGACTAGGCTGCAAAATGGTAACAGGTCCAGGGTTACTCAGTGAGTTCATAGCCAAGTGGCTATGTGAACCTCTGTTTCCCTGGACCCAGTTAAGATACATCCTCCTGCCCTTAACATCAAACATGGTGTCTACTTATATTCTTACTTGTAATGCCACTGTGTATTTTATTCTCATCCAACTCACTTGTTATCTAATGAAACAGAACAAAAATAAAATACAATGATTTGATTAGAGGATGGAGGAAATAATCAAGAGAAAAGGGCACCATTCAGTCTGGTTTGCTACAAAAACTGACTATTGAGTTGCTTAACATCTGGCATTAATCCAGAGGTATCCTATTACACAGAGCAACCTCAGGATGGTTTTTAGAGGAATTTTATGCCATCAGCATATCATTGCTGCCATAAGCCCAAACCACATGGCCTCTTCTGCATGGTGCTAGCTTTGTCTTCATTATCTCTGTGACTCACACCTGTGGATATTTCTACACCTGTGCAGTCTTGTTCCATAACTTCTCAAGCTTTGTCCACTGTCACTCTAATATGGTTCTGGCCATAACGTTTTATGCCTTTAAGCTTTGCACTGTATCAAGTTAAAACAAAATGAAGAATAGGACAAATCATTTGCAAAAGAGCAGTTCAGCTATCAACAGCATTTTAATAATCTCTAATACTTTATCACTAGAACTGCATGAGAACACAATGTGTTGTTCTAATCTACATATTATTCAACTTGAAATAAATGTGGCAAAGACAGAGTTTCTAAAAGAAGTACTTGTTTTTAACCTGACAACAAATGCTGAGGTTCCCCCCTCCCCGCATCCTTCCTGTTGTGTGACAAAGTACTAAACTGGATTTTGTAGTGGGAACAGATACACTTTGCCAATTTTCCAGCACCAGTCTTAGTCTTTGGAACAGAAAGAAGATCAGAAACAATAAACACATTGAACAATTCACCATCTGTATTTTTCTTTTATGGATACAACATAAGTTGAGTAGTAGAAATGAAAACATTTATAAACAATCATTAAAAGTCATAACCCCATAGTTTCCATCTGTGTTCCAGTCCAGACTGCTACAACTGATTTGTGATATTGGGTGAGAGGCAGCCCAGCTATAAAAATCTGCTTTACTTTACCTATAGCCACTCAAATAATGGCTCAAATTACAGTAGCTAAATTTAAATACTCTTTTGGCAAGTGAAATGGAACCGATTGTTTTTGGTCCCTGTCAAGCATGGTACTTTCGTTTCAACTTAAGAATGAAAAACAACAAAACTATGCAACACACTGGTATCAGACAAAATTATAAATCTAAATAATAGACTGCAAGTTCAGGAAAAAAAAATAAAAACATTCAAGTACTGTTCATTTGTCTCTAAAAATATCACACAGTTATGACTTGCTTACATCACTGGAGTTCAAACAAAAACATTTTTTAATTTTTTAAATAACATTTAATATGCATCAATAAGAAAATACATTTTAGGATTAAACATGTAATAGGGTTTACATTCAAGATCTGGGGACATCCATCATATTATTCTAAATATTCCCATGTGCATTTGAAGAGTTCATCATTTTATTCCCAGTTTACAAATACCAGTTCACAAATTTAGACACATATTTCTTAGATCTGATGAAGTGACTGAAGGCTTTCCATTTAATTTGCTTGGCAGACCAAACCTATATACCTCTATTCAGAAACAAGCCTCACTCAGTTCAGAAGAGCTTCCTCGCAGGCATGCTTCAACAAAACCAAGCAGCACAGACATAAGCCTGTCTCAGGGATTCTTAATGCAACTTTCTTATTGAATTAAACAGATCGTAGGAGGAGGTCTTGGAGCATAGAGAGAGCTTAAAAAAATTAGCCTGTAACACAGAAGTGTTTTGCTGACATCCAAGAATGTGAGCTATTTATTTAGCCTTGTGCAGGCTTAGTATCCAAAAATATGCTCCTGGCATCTAGGAATCTGAAATATTTTTTCCAGACCCCCTGTAGACATTTTGAAATACTGAAGAGCTGAGAAGCAGCACAAAGACAGAGAACTGTGATTAAATAACAAAAAGGTGTGAAATTAAATTCCAGAGTATGGATTGAAAAGTCACATATATTCAGTTAAAAAAACCAAACCCGGAGTTGTTAAACGAGGAAGGAGGAGACGAATTTCTGTCTTGATATTAAAGTCAGGAAGTATATGTGCAGCCAGAATAATTAATTAAGCTGGAAAACAATGAGTCCAACAAGGATTCCCACTAAACAGTACCCAGTATTCACATAAACCAATTCCTTCTTCAATGTTATTAAAAAGACATTTAATGAGAACCACATGGTGGACCAGGAGAACAAAATCAGAGAAGAAAATCAAGTGGAGAAAATTACTAAAAGTGCTGGCTGAGATAAACACCACTTGTGGAGAAAGCAAGGGAGCGAGGCAACAGAAAGCAAATGCTTTCTCCCATCATATTAGGCAGGGTTTTCTATCTGGCACTAGGCTCTGGAACAGCAGAATCTCCACTGAACATTTGCTATTTGTATTGCAATGGTGACATTGTTTTGCAAACTCTGACAATCAAGGCTTCCTTTCCTGTAAAGGATTACTTCACTCCACCTTTCTTACAGCTTCTCCCAGAACACATATTTGCATATAAATCATATTCTCATTTTCGAGAAGTTTCCCATTATGTCCGGGTGATTTCATAACTTATTGGCAGAAATCCCGTTGCTTAGAGTAATAAGTTGCAAAGAGAGTAGGACCATTAAATCAGTAATGATTTTGGTGAATCAACTCCTCCCTAAATTCTATTGATTCAAAAGGGCCTACTCTAGTTGCAACTTATTTCAGTCAATGTGTGCCTCTTCTATAACGCCCCAAGCAATGGCATTTTCAAATACACACACACACACACAATGCATATACACTGAACATTTAATCACAATGATGGTTGTAAACACGCTTTTATGCTTTCATACTTTTTCAAGCAGCAGTTGAAAAAGAAAAAATCAGTATGGACACACATACAACAAAACGGGTATTTTCTCCTGATTGTGTTACTGGTGGTATCTAGGAGGAGTTATTTTTTGGTTGGATTAACTCCCTTTTCCCATCTCATGATCCCAGTCCAGATTGATCTACTGCTGTTATTAAAAACAAAACCATACAAAACACAAAATTATGTTTTTAGAGTCATATCTATTTTACACTGGTGGGTAAGAAGAAAAAGGCCTACTGTGAGCTATAATCTCAAACATGAGTGCTATAAAACCAAAGAATTTCAAGCATCAATGCTGATGCTATGTTGTTGTTCAGTTGTTAAGTCGTGTCCGACTCTTCGTGACCCCATGGACCAGAGCACGCCAGGCCCTCCTGTCTTCCACTGCCTCCCAGAGTTGGGTCAAATTCATGTTGGTAGCTTCGATGACACTGTCCAGCCATCTCGTCCTCTGTCGTCCCCTTCTTCTCTTGCCTTCACACTTTCCCAACATCAGGGTCTTTTCCAGGGAGTCTTCTCTTCTCATGAGATGGCCAAAGTATTGGAGCCTCAGCTTCAGGATCTGTCCTTCCAGTGAGCACTCAGGGTTGATTTCCTTCAAAATGGATAGGTTTGTTCTCTTTGCAGTCCAGGGGACTCTCAAGAGTCTCCTCCAGCACCACAATTCAAAAGCATCAATTCTTCGGCGGTCGGCCTTCTTTATGGTCCAGCTCTCACTTCCATACATCGCTACTGGAAAAACCATAGCTTTGACTATGCGAACCTTTGTCGGCAAGGTGATGTCTCTGCTTTTTAAGATGCTGTCTAGGTTTGTCATCGCTTTCCTCCCAAGAAGCAGGCGTCTTTTAATTTCGTGGCTGCTATCACCATCCGCAGTGATCATGGAGCTGCAGAAAGTAAAATCTGTCACTGCCTCCATATCTCCCCCTTCTATTTGCCAGGAGGTGATGGGACCGGTGGCCATGATCTTAGTTTTTTTGATGTTGAGCTTCAGACCATTTTTTGCACTCTCCTCTTTCACCTTCATTAAGAGGTTCTTTAATTCCTCCTCACTTTCTGCCATCAGAGTGGTATCATCTGCATATCGGAGGTTGTTGGTATTTCTTCCGGCAACCTTAATTCCGGCTTGGGATTCATCCAGTCCAGCCTTTTGCATGATGTATTCTGCATATAAGTTAAATAAGCAGGGAGACAATATACAGCCTTGCCGTACTCCTTTCCCAATTTTGAACCAATCAGTTATTCCATACTGTATCCAGTTCTAACTGTTGCTTCCTGTCCCACATATAGATTTCTCAGGAGATAGATAAGGTGGTCAGGCACTCCCATTTCTTTAAGAACTTGCCATAGTTTGCTGTGGTCCACACAGTCAAAGGCTTTTGCATAGTCAATGAAGCAGAAGTAGATGTTTTTCTGGAACTCTCTGGCTTTCTCCATAATCCAGCACATGTTAGCTGATGCTATTCCTCATGGTTATCGCAGGAAGTAGTAGCATTGCATCACATTTTCCATAGTAAATGTGTGAAGTGGATACACATACAGTATTTTACTCCTATACATCTTCAAACATCCACCCTCACAATGTCTAAATCTGGACCAATCAGGTATGTACACACATATTACCTACATACATGCTGAATCTGTAGCGGCAAAGATCACCATGTTCACGTTTGGAATTTTGTGTGGATATAGTGTAAAAATAATTAAGGGGGGGGGGTGTAAAAAGGCAAACCTGAAAACATACATTATGCTTTTTAATAAATGAGGTATGGACAACAGTGTGCTAAAAGTCACTGCAAAACAACTGGCTAGCTCTACATCCAAGCTATCACAGGGAAAGCAAGGTCTAATTAATTAATTAATTAATTAATTAATTAAAATATTTATATCCCGCCATTTTCCCCAAAAGGAAGCCAAGGCAACTCACATCATTAAAAAGGCAATATTTAAAAGCTAAAAACAGAAAATATGCAAATATTTAAAAAAGAATTGAACAAGTATTATATTAAAAATGGCCAATTAAATCAATATTAAAACACTTTTCAAACCATCAGTCATTAAGGAAAAACATGCCTGAAGATAAAGGTCATTGCCTGCTTGCTGAAGGACAGTAAAGATGGGGCCAGTCTAGCTTCCTGTGGGAGGGAGTTCCAAAGTCTGGGAGCAGCAACAGAGAAGGCTTTCTCCCTTGTCCCCACCAAGCACACCTGTGGATGGGGGGACCAAAGAGGACGGGGGGACCAAGAGAAAGGCCTCCCCTAATGATCTTAATGCCCAGGCAGACTCATAGAGGGAGATGCAGTCTTTGAGATAGCTTGGACCCAAGCCATTTAGGGCTTCATAGGTTAAAACCAGTACTTTGAATTGTACCCAGAAACGGATCAGCAGCCAGTGGAGCTGCTGTAACAGGGGAGTTACATGTTCCCTGTAACCAGCTCCAGTAAGCAATCTGGCTGTGGTACTTTGGACCCTCTGGAGTTTCCAAATACTTTCCAAAGGCAAACCCACATAGAGTGTGTTACAGTAATCCAGCCAAGATGCAACTAGGGCATGTGTCACTGTGGCCAGATCAGAACTTCCAAGAAACAGGCACAGCTGGAACACTAGTTTTAACTGTGCAAAGGCACTCCTGGCTACTGCTAAAATCTGGGCATCCAGGCTCAGAGATGAATCCAGGAACACCCCCAAGTTGCGCACCTGTGCTTTCAGAGGGAGTGTAACGCCATCCTGCACAAGCTGCAACCCTATTCCTTGCAAAGCATCTCTTTCCTAGCAAGCTAACACTTGAGCCTGGACATGTAAACACTGATAAAAAAACCCACAACACTGAAGGGAAAAATAGTCCTATACCATGAAGCGCCTAGAGAGTGCTACAATACAGTTACAGCTAATAAGTACGTATGCCGCCAGATTCATTCATAAGCATAGTGCATGCCTAGCAGTGTAGTGCTCAAGCAGATTGCTAGGGAAACAATCCAAGCTCTCAGCAGTTTGCTGCCTTCACAGGTGTTCAAGTAACCTAGTCAAAATATAAACAATGTTTTGCTGCCATGGCAGTTTTGCTGTCTTCCCAGTTTGCTGAGATGGCAGTTTGCTGGGTTGGCAAAGGTAATGTAAATTTCCACAGAAGTTTTAAGACATGTGTTTAATAGGTTAATGGTTTTCTCTACCAGCAGACCTCAACTGTTGACAGTTAAAGAGAAAAATAAGCAAATGAGGGAAATATAAATATAGGCAAGTAAGTTAAAACAATAACACATACCAGATACCAACAACACAGATAACAGGTACTAGGCACCAGACATCAAAGAGCAGGAGAAAACAATTCAGTCGTGGACTTAATTTCCAGAAGCTGGCAACATACATAGATAAAGAAGTCATGGATTTCCTTCCATAGTTGCAAACTGGCACATGGCCGGCTTGTCTGAATGAGAACATTATTAAATAATTTTCTTGTGCGACTGAATATGCTTAAAGGCTCAGAAAAATATTCTGTCTTTAAAATTTTTTACTTTTAAGGACTTCGATATTTTAAGAAATATACACTCTGCTTTTTGATTGTGCCTTTTGAGGGTACAAGCCCCTGCATTTTTTGAATGTTATTAAAACATTCTTTTTGGTATTTTTATTGTGCCTTTTATGCTCCTCCATTTTTGGATTGAAATTTGACTTAATTATTTGCATACAGTTTAAGTTACATCTTCATATATTTTTAAGCATTTGTATCTATAGTTTTTCACAGCTGTAAGACTGATTTCTGAGTGACTGAAATGTCCTATAATTCATAAAATATTACATGTTTTCATCAACTCTTGGATTTTTGTGCATAAAAGCAATGTAGATGAAAAAAGCTTATAGAAACAGGCAAGCTGATGTTGCCTGGAATCATTCTCTCAAAGAAGCAACTTTTACCTAATACCCAGATGAACAATGAAATGATTGGAAAAAGGTTATCTGATTCAAGTATAAATGTGAGATGTGAGGTACCACCACAAACTCAAATTAGCAAAGGCTGTTATAAATCTTATTAATTAATAAATATTTATTACAATCAATGACCAGGAAGATAAAAATACATTATTTAGATAAAATCACATAAAATCAGATAATACCGAAAGACATTGGACAAGACATGTCACAATCAATGCACCATCTGGCTCTTTTAAGACATTGAAGTTAAGAAATAAATTATAAATCTGATTAAATCTTATAGTGCTCTGAGGACTTTGTTTGAGTGTCTTGTATTTGACCTTGACAACCACTCCTAAATCTAGCACAAACCCTACAAAACACACATATACACAGAATTAAAGTCCCACAGGGTTCACTGTGTTCCTAAAGCATGTTTATATATTGAAATGCCAAACTAAAAGGTGCTATCAGGCTGTAGCCAGGCAAGTTGTGTCCTTAAAAAGTTATAGCTATTCTCTCCCCCCACCCCCACCCCATAGCAGGTGGAGTGGCTAAAGTGTGTTTAGGACCGAAGATTTAGATTTGTTTTGCAACTGGAAACTGGGGAAAAAAATGAAACGGGAACTCACTTGAGATAATCAACATTAGAAAGATTTTTAAAGCATTCTCAACCATTTTTAAACAACCAATTTTAAAATTTGTTCTTGTTTTGACATTCATTTAAGATAATGCATAATTCACTATCATGAAGCAGCCTATACTAAGTCTATGTTTTCTCATAATGAGAAAAAACATTAATATTTTAAGAGATGAGATAAAAATCCCCTGCATTTCAACAAAGATGATCTAATTATCTTTCAGGAAAAAAGTCAGTCCTTTAAGAGCCAGTGCCAAGTGTGATCTGCTGGGAAAACTACCACAGTTCCTACTTATGAAAGAAAAATGTCACTGTCTCTTTTCTTAATTCCACCAGACCAGACTTGGCTATTGGGACTGCTCAGTGAATATTTAAGTGTCCTACTTTCCTTTGGGAATAGTTTTGACATTGACAGCCACATAATTTCAGACATGGGGAATAAAGCCTTAGAATGATGAATAGGTGACACTTGACCTGCTGTTCATTTCCAGAGTTGGAGGGAAAGGCAACTCACATCGCAATTAAAGTAGGCAGAGAAGGCATGAAACACTGCTTTGTGGTTGCTGTACCACTCCCTTCTCTGATGCTTTCCCCCTAGACCCAGAACTACTGACCTTGGAAAAAAAGAGAACTGTACGATAAAAGTTTCTATAGTGTTTGTTTATGTTACTTATTTTTGTCAATTTATAAAACAGCTGGGGATAGCAGGGCCTCTGATGCACCACCAGAAAGGATAAGGAGACATTGGGGGGATACTGAGCAACAAAATGGACAAAGAGGGATACTGATTTACATTGAGTACTGTAATATAGCGGCGAGAGTACCAGAACAGGACCATGCTTGACCATGGAAACTCACTGGGTGGAGACACTGGCAAAACCATCCTTTAGATATATCAGTTTCTCAAAAAACCCTACTAGGGTCCCCCTTGTGAGTAGTAATCAATGTGATGTTGCATAACATGATCTCCATGAAGCTGCATGTGCTAATTTATATGTCCAGATAACACACTAGAAATGATTTTTCACAATTTTAACAGAATTACAATACATCTCATCTGACTGGGGAAGAGTGTAAGTGACTGTCCTATGTGTGTACTGGCAGTCCAAGTCTGATATAAAGAAAAAGATGGCTCATGTGCTGCTCATTGGGGGTGGTTAGTTTCAAAGTATCTAATCTCCCCCATTACTTATCTTTAAATTACACTTGGGACTAGACAACCCTTCAAATGGAGAACACCTTCCAAATGGGAACTGTCCTCCTACAGCCTTTGAAATGGAAGACTATCCTCTGTTTAAAAAAAGAGGATATGTGGCCACTTGAGGTAAAGAACATGTCCCTCTAGATGTTCTGGACTATAGATCCCACATTCCTTCACCACTAGAAAACCAAAACTTCCCAGTTCCTGCCATACTTCAGCAGCAGGACTTTTAGAGCATTGCACAATTTAAGACCCTACATAATAGAATCATAAAACACAAGCTGGAGAAACTATCATTTCTTGGATTATTTAACTGGGCATACCAACAACTCATGGCTCAAGCAGGGGGTTTGCCCTGTCAATGGTGAATGGAACAACCCACCCCCATTAAGACCCCTTCCTCAAAGCACAATCCACCTTTGACTGGAGGAGCAGAGACTTTATATGACTGAAATATGTTTCTAATCCCTTATTGTTATAAAACTGTGTTATATACAACTGCTTTTCCAGGGTCCAGAATCATGGCATACCAACTGGAGGAGGAATCCCAGAGAAGCACAATGCAATGCCTAGTCCCTTATCACCATGTAAGAAAGAATGAAACACATTTATCATTCTGCCTGATTTCAGTCCAAGGAAAAGCTATAGGTGAGAAATTTCACATGTGGTCTGTGCATTCAGTATTTCATGCATGCATTCCCAGCCTGAAACACACATGCATGGGTCCTTGTAGAACAAGGCCATCCAATTCATACTTGTCCCAGGTCCCATAAAACCTCTGGGTTGCCATCCAAAGCTGACCACTGGGAGATGCTGAAGGCATCCCTTGTCTTGGGTGCTGTTTACAATAGAACTGGACCTGGTTGCAGATGTCATTGCACTCCAACTCCCAAATACCTCTGATCATAGCTAATGGTCATGGACCCTTGAGGCTGTAGTCTAATAATCTCTGGTGACCCAGGTTTGCAAACCACTGCCTCTGAAGGTCCGGGAGAGATGGTAGAGGGACTAGAAGGAGAAAATCTGAACAATAGAAAAATGCCCTTCATAGGAATGATTGATTTCAGGCAACATATCTAAAATCAATTTATGAGCATGACCTGCCTTGCTTTCAACAGCTTGCACAAAGCATTAGCCATAAAGACAGATGAGTTAAGTGTATCTAAAATAACACATCGGAACACAGGTGTCTCTCCAAAATCAGCTTTCCACAAAAGAGCAGAGGAGTAGAAGGTGAGAAGCTCTACAAAGAGGCTTCTCTGTTGGCTACACAAATCTTAAACCTCTTTTAAAAATAAAGGAGACGTGGAAGAGGGGAATGAAGATGAAACAGACAATGCATTTAATATTAATAATCTATGAGCTCAGTGAAGGCTTTATTTTGCCCATAAGCAGAATAAAGAAAAAGTAATTAGCTTTCTCACACTGCTACAAACCCTAGGAAAGAAACAGATAATTAAAAACTACCTGTTAGAAAAAAAAAGAGGAATGACCACCTCTACTATTTCCACTAATACAATTTAACATCTCCCAAAGTCTTCATTAAAATGAGAAAGCATTGACCTTGGGTAATGTCTCACCCTCCTAGTTCCACTCATATCAGTCTCAGCAAGTCTGCAGTATTTAATACACCCTGTGAGGAAGCCATTACAGTAGTTAAACACAGACTTCTTGCACCAAATCAAAGCATGATTGTGAGGACTGGCAGTGTAAGTGCAAGCTAGTTTTTGAGCTTGGCACCAGGCAGTCAGCCAGTTAGGGAAGCAGAGATGGGCCGTGTGAGAGCAGCTGAGACTCCATTGAGCAACCTATTGTAAGGAAATGGACCACAGTTGGTAGCTTTGAAATAATAGGTGGAATGCTGCTGGTCCACTTGCTTGGTGACAGTGACAGTGGTGGCTGTGATAGTAGGAAACTACAGCACTGTGGTTCTGCAAAGAGTAAAAGCTTGGCTCCTACTGTCACAATTAGCACTTTGAGTGCCCTCCAGTGCTTCAAACACGTTGCTGTCATTTGCTATCAAGTTGTTTCTGAATTATGATGACCCTATCAATCAATCATCTCCAACATGCCCTGTTGTTAACAACTATGCTCAAATTTTGCAAACTAATGGCCACAGCTTCCTTGAGTGACTTAACCCATGTCACACCCAGTCTTTCTCTTTTCATACTGCATCCACTTCTCCTAGCATTATTGTCTGTTTTTCAGCAAGGCTTGTCCAGATTACAACAGCCTCATGCCAGTGACTCACATATAGTTTGTTTTTTAAAAACTGCAAAACTATGACAGAACAAACATTGGCACTTCCTCTATGCAGCTGACTGAACATTCCTCATGCACTGATAAATGAGAAAAATAGACAAGAAAATTTCGTAGTATGGCCCAGTATCATGGAGGTATCACATTTCAGTTCTCTCTCTCTTTCTCCCAAACCATGTTCAATGACAGTAAGTTTTATTTGCATCACAATAAAGGATGCACAGATACAGATACTTATAGATAGATATATCTTTTCAGAACTTTCACAGAGCTTCTGTACACAAAACTGAATGTCCTAAGTCTTACATACCGTTTTTGAAACTTAACATGAAATTCCTTTCAAGAAACTGTTGGAAATGTAATGGCTATTAACAGGCTGAGCTCCAGAGTTTTAGGGGGACTCTGGCCAGATGTCCTTGGGTGGGTCATCCTCTAGATGCTGCTATCTGCTCTGTTGGTTCTACCCACTCCAACACAAAGATTGAGATAAGAGGTGGCAGTGACAATTCCTGTCCCTTTCTATTGCTCATTCTCATCCTGGGAAGCTCTGTCAACACCATCTCAAACAGTGTGCTCAGAACGCACTTATGATGAGACCTATGGTGAGACTTATGGTGGGGAGAGGAGTACCAGGGGCGGGGTGGGATTTCTATTGATGCACATAATGCACATTGACTGGTGCCTTCTTCCATGACTAATGTGCAGGCATCAGCAGCAAGCAGCCTCATGACGACTAAGTGGTAATGGGTCAGGGACACCCTGGAAGTGTCTGTTGGTATTGTCACACAGCCTTTTATTTCTATAACTATTATACTATGAACTCTGCCACCAAATGAGCATAGGACAGACATTAAGTGTTAGTAGCCAACTGCATAAGGTAGCGAAAACTGCTGTGTTAAAAGTGAAAAGAAATGCCTTAAAACAGCAACACCACAACAAAAGCAAATCTCTGTTTGAAACAGATGGAAAGTCAATCCTGTCCAGCTAATCAAGTGCCCTGAGGTCACACAGTAAGCCAGCAGCAGGGAGAGTGAAAGAATGTCCTTCTAACCTTTCAGTAATTTAGAACACACAAACCCAATATATCTGTCCATCAACTTTCTAAACAAACCCCCATTCCCAGACGAAGGGCTTCGGTTTTCTGCATTGCCTCCCCCACCCCAAGCCAAGCAGAGACATGTCCGTTTCCAAGAAAGGCCAAATGGGGAGGTGTGTGCACGCATGGCCCATGCCTCTTTGTATAAAGAACTGAGGTGTGATATCCAATCCACAGTTGCCTCAGCTGTAACTTTAAAACAACAGCCCTAATGCAACCTCCAGCTTTCCTGCCTTACATCTAAGAAAGATTTGCTTAGCGAAATCCATCTTGCCAAGAACTTTTGGACTTTACATTTAAGAGAAACTTTCCTGGCAAAATCTATCTTGCCATGAATTTTTGGACTTTAAGTTCTTCACATTGGTACACATCTGACAAAGTGGATGGATGGATGGTCCATGAAAGCTCAGACTGTATAATGATATTTTTAGTGGTCTACAATTCTTGCATTTCTAAACACATACTCACACTGCAATTTTTAAAAGCATAAATTCTTTTCAAACACTAAATTACTGACTCCAGACAACTGAGGATGGATAAATCTGTCTGTCACTATAAAGCATTCACCCTGTAGGCATATAAACAGAGACAGTGGTTGCAGTCACTCTCTTACCTCACTCCTCCCTTCCTAGATAAGACTGGAAGCCTAGATGTGGGGATGAGTCAAAACTACATTTACTTATTAGGTGTACATGCAAACTCTCTCCCAAATCATGATTTCCCCCCTTGTGTTGTTGGAAATACCCCTGTCCATAGAGGACACTGTCCATAACTTGCCCTACAAAGGAATGGGGGAGAGGGTTAACTGTATCTGTTTTCTTCTTCTCATCAGTTATCTCAGGAAGGAACGATGAGCTCCTTTCACCTCTGGAGTAACTTGGAAAAGGCTGATTTCCTTCCTTTCCTCCACCTACCAGAAGAACATTTTAGGCAGTAGGAAAGTGAGGGATAAAGGAGTAGGTGAGAAGAAAAGACTCCCCTGCTCCCATCATTCAGTCCCATCTAACCCCAGGAATTCCACTGCATCCCACATTTGTTTAAAGTTATTCAGAATTGTCCACTGAAGAATTCTCCCTTTATATTAACATAACCTAGGAATGACCACTAAGAATGATGCTATTAGTTCAAAAGGGCCACCCTTGAGTTAAATGACTAACTCAACAAATGGCAAGGAAGTTAGAGTTCAGACTTTTGCAAGGCAACACATGTTACATTCACAACTGATTCACAATATGTACATTTTGTATCTGTACCCAGATACAGGGAGTATTTTAAGAAGTGGCCCTCAGAACAATGATGTGTTATGTAATGAGCTTTGTCCAAGCAATGAAAATCAACTCATTAGTGAGCTGTTTATCAGAAGCGCAGCTATTATGTTAAAAGGATTTTTTTTTAAAAAGCCGGTTAAACTGGAAGCAACCAAACATATGCCAGTTCCAGTCCACTGCTACCAAAGGAGCTAATTCATGAGAACAGAAAACATTTACTTAGTTTTCCTTAGTATTCATATGGTACTTCATTAGTTTACACTCTTGAATTCAACACTTGATTCTGTTTAATAAAAAGTGTTAGAAGATTCTCATGGGATTACAAAAGTATAGAACATTAAAAATTCACTAATTTCAATGCCTTGGTGACACTGTTATAGAGAGACAATAAATAATTAGGTTCTTACTGCAGTTTCAACTCATCTTTTGGCAAAGATTCGAAAGTGAGATTGTTCTCTCTGCCAGTCCAATCAACCAAGCAATGAGGAACAGATCCTGAGTATCACCTTACCGGAATTTCAAAAGTTTCTTGTGTATCATCCAGCATCTGGATTTTGATAGAAACAAGTTTTCCTGTAGGTGTTGTGGGCAGTTTTTTGTCCATGTTCCAAAGTACTGATCCCAGCATTCTCCTGAGCTCCTAACCGGGATCCCGCAGTCGGCCTCTGCTCCACTTCACCCATGTTTGGAGAAGGAAACTCCTATTTCTGACAGAGGGATAAAGAAAACATGAGGTGTATTACTTAAAACTGTTAAGAGTCATCAAGGTATACAGGAATTTACACACTGGCATCATGGTGCACTTCTGAACATGAGTAACAGCAAAGCATTCCTCCAGATATTGCAGGATGGCAGCTCCCACCAATCCTGCTCACTGGCTGTGCTGGAAGTCGAATTCCAACTGCGTTTTGGAGGACAAGTTCCCCTCCCCATTCTGCAGCAGGTATCAGAAGCACATGTCCTCTTAAAGGAACCACACGTCCTAAATATCTTTGCATTTCATAATGCTGTTTGAACCTGATATTTTATTGCTGAATCCTCTGTATGTTTACTTGGAAGTAAGTCCCACTCTCTTCATGAGGGCTTGCTTCCCGTTTGCATTAAGTGTGTTCAGGATTGCAGCTTTTATTTCTTTTAAAAACAATTAGCCAAATATGGCATCTTCTAACATTAGGTAACATTGTTATCTGATGAAAAAGCAGAACTAAGCTAAAGCAATTCTGCTTACTCCAAATGAATTAGGACTTCAGCTCAAAATCTGTTCAGTCAAGCTGGCTCAGTATTTCTGATGTAACGTGTACCAAAGCAAAGTGACAACTGTATCCCCCATGATGCAAAGCACCAAAAATGTTCCAATCTGCATACATTAGTTATAAATGTATCTAAATAAGTAAATATATATATATTTCCATGATTCTACGAATTAGAACTTTTTAAACAACAGCAGGCTAACAAGATGTACAGTAAGCTGGACCCACACTGAGCTCGGTTATAACAAGAATCAAACCAGTTATTGGCACTATAGTTAATTCAGAAGAACTAGGATAGTCATCAAAATCAGTGAAGATTTGTCTTTTTCATGCAATCTTATGACATATGAGAAATGGCAGAATAAAGAGCATTCTAAAACAAAGATGATTTTTAGAAAAATGTTATCCTTTTTGCCCTTTTGCCTAAGTAATCCAAAAAAATTTCATACTTCAAAGCAAGCCACAGTCATAAAAATAATCCTAAAATGAAATTACAAAAGAATTCAGCCTCCAATTACTGAGCGACCTCTTCTACCCCCCCCCCCCAGAAAAATCAGTTATTAAGGAGGCCTAACACAGCACAATTTTCATTAATTTTCTTGTTTTACTAGGCTGATTTGTCAAACCATATACATAATTCCATAATTTTTCTCTCTCCCTTCTTTCCTTTTGTTGCTTTGACAACCTGAGTTTCAAACCAAACCTGCTGCTAACATCTATTTGGGTAATTGCCTTTCCATTCCCCTCCCCCACCTTTTAATCTCTGATCAACTATCAATAAGAAGCATGCAACAAAACAGGAAAAACAGGAATATAACTTTTTGGCTGAACAAACATAGAGTTGATAATAGATACAGTTGCTCCATTAATTTTGAAACAAGGTCATGCCCCCTGGGGATCATAAGTAGGGAACAATAAAGAGGATTCTAGAATTTTGTGCTGCTCAGGACTTCATATGACCATATTAAATTTAAAACTCTGCAGCATATGGCTGGACAGTGGGGGCCTGGAAAGAATGCACTGTTGACCCAGAACATGTATCCCACTACTAGAATGCAAATTATCACTAACTAATCTCCAAACTCAGTATAGTCTAAAATTTGTAAGATTACAAGTACATTGTAGACCAGTGTTTTACAAACTGTCTTCAAAACTATGCAGCTGCACAGAAAACAGGAAAACTGTAATAAACAGACAGAGCCTTCTAGAAGTTTAGCAAGAATTTGTCAGAGAGTAAATAATGGTTAATAAGTTGCCACGATAGATTGGTCATTTAATACCACAGATTTTTACCAAGTGGAGCCACTTGGAAGTGCTGGGCTGCTGTAAGTTGCAACACTGATTTGTATCGGTTAATAACAAGGCTTGTTCACAAGGACAATGAATTTGCTTTACACCTCAAAATTCAGAATCCTCCGCAGTAATGATCCTTGGTAGTTACAATAATATGTAAAGAATTATACAAAACAAAAAAACCTGAAAAACACTAGAGTAGACCATCACCTCCACCACCACTTGCTTTCAAAGGTCTACAAACATGCAGACCAATTCACATGACACATACTTCCATTCCCCTTTCAAGATTTCCTACACTTTGCAGGTAGGACTTCCATACCGAGCCTTGAGTAGAGATATTTTGAGCAGAGATGCTACAAAACAGAGGATGGTTTCCTGAAACTTCCTCAACATGAGATCTAAGGGATCCTTTCTACCCTTCCCCTGATTCTTCAAGGCTCAGTGTAACATGGGCACACTACCACACACATACAACGTGCTAGAAAAGCACACAGATACACCACAGAGACCTTCCCCTTCAAAGGAGCAGCACAGGTGGTGGCAAGCTCAAGGTTTTGCCTGATTATCATCGTAAAGCTGTTCATGCCTTGTGTAGTCCTAGAAATTAGGTGTAGCCAAGGTTGTGGAACACATACTATCCTTCACAGACAAAAGTTTGGACCTTAATGAGTTAAAGTTGCACAACTCCCCCACAAACCACTTCTTTTATTATTACAAAATATTTCTACTTTGAAAAGTAAAGTACCTGTACATTTTTTATCATTACAAACAAAGCTAACTAAGAACTGTATTCTAGTTATTATTGTGTTCTGCTTAATTAACTACACTACAGGCAAGCAATCTCTGCATCACAGGAGTCAAATTGTGGCTCCTAGACCCCATCAAAGGACTCCAAAATCCACATATTTTGCCATTATTTTTTTTTTAAGTTTCTGGATAGACACTTCCAGCTTATTTTCTTCTTCTTCCGTTTTTGGGGCTGTGCGATCTTGCAATGTGTGCTGTCAAGCTGGAACCAACTTATAGCCACATTAATAAGGCTTTCAAGGTAAGTGAGATATTTAAGGAGTGGTTTTGAGTTTCCATGGCTGAGAGGGGTTTGAACTAAAGTCTCCTGAGTTCAAGTCTGTCACTCCATCAACTACATTATGCTGGGTAGGCCGCCAAAGTGAAATATTGTGCTTCTTCCAAATTTTTGACCATTTTTAAAAGTTCTACATCTTAAAATTTAGTGAGCCAGGGAGAAAGGTTTGGAGTGGCTGCAAAAATGCCCATGGAAGTCACTTGAGGCCTGTGGGCTTCACGAGGGCCACTCCTGAACTACACAGTCAATATTTTGTAAAGAAGTTTCAAAGAAATGTTATGAGATCACAGAGGGCAGTTCTAAAAAAGCCAAAAACCAGGGGTGAGCATAAGGCCCACAGATCACATGCAGCCCCACAGGAGTGCAAATGGACCCCCACTATCCCTGGAAGTCCCAGAACATTGCAGAACCCCATTTTTAATTTTCCCCCCTCAGAAAGTCTCTTTGTGCCTCTAGGGGGAGTAGAAGACAATTCAGAGGAGCAGCAAAAGACCTCTGGGATCAGTGATGGGAATATGCAGCCCCTCAACTTCTACCCTAACCCAAGAGGTGTGATGCTGAACAGCAGTCCCTGAGAACCACCTTCTGAGAGAATGCAGTCAAAATGGTGCCTCCAGCCTCATGTCAGCCAAATGGCTCAGAAGAATACCATTACTGATGGTATCAAATGTTATTGGGAGGACCAAAAGAACCAACAGAAATGCATTCTGTTTGTCATGTAGGTAATCTGATTTTTTTTTCTACTCAAAAGCCAGATGGAAGAGATTCAAGTGGTCAAGTTTATCCAAGAAAACCTGGATATGAAACTCAAATAAATTTCTGTCTTGACATTTAAGAAAATTTACTAATATTGAAGAGTACCAAATAAATACTTGTTTTAGTGGGGCAGTGCATAAAGCAGATACGGAAAGAATGGTACACTCAGCAACTTCGTGCTATATAATCCAGAAAACACTCCGATTCAGATGGCTTGAAATCTAGCAGCCAGAAAATGCTGTTCTCTCCCCCCCCCCCCCCTTGTACCGCAGTAGTTTATCAGAAGAAGGCTACAAATACAGGCCTTCCGTCTCCAGGGGCAAGTAAGCAGGTGAAGTGTAAGATCTTGTAGTTACTGATCTTGCTTGATCCTGGCAGATTAAACCCTCTTTAATGTCTGGTTAATCTCCAAGGTTTGGATGGATCAATAATTGAGTAACTGAATAAAAGAGCCAGGGGATCCCTGGCTTCAGCTATTCTCTTCTACCTGCAATGAAAAATGTAGATGACACAACAGGTGCTCCCATGGTCATGCCAAATCTATGTACAGCACAATCTAAAGCAGAGTAAAAAACAACACTGGGGCATAGAGTCTAGGATTCAGAGAATCAGCAATTTATGAATAAATGAAGAGAACAAATGTCAAGAAATGGAAGGAATGACAGGTCAAAATGCACATTCGCTGGAAGACGGGAGTGTGAAATTGTTTTACTTAGAGCCCTCTGATGTTGGTCAGAATCATAATCCATGGGAAGGAAGAGAGATTTATTCTGTCAGACCCCAGTTTTGACTCCTCTCCCAATTCCTTCCACTGCAAGGAGTAGCTACCACTAGTAAAGTTCAAATATATATTACTTCATTTTGTACTATTGGTTACCTCCCATACACAGAGATGGGAAGATGTGACACAATTGGACATTTGGAAACACCGGGGAGTGAACGATTAAACCTACCCATCCACTCTCCCTGTGAACTGTGTTCTCAATTCTGGGTATGGGTGGGGAAGGGATACTGTCTCCTTGAGCTTAAAAACTTGAAGAAAGTGGGGGGGGGGGGAAGCTTTCTGCTATGTAGACTGTCCTGAAGTGTTCGCTTGTGTATCATATGCTGATTTTGCCACCAGTACTATATGCATGAGTACTGCATGCTCAATTTGCATATTCAAAGGCAGAGATTAAAACAGCAACACCATTCAGATGGAGCTAAAACGGTGGGGCGGGGAAGTAATGAAACAAATCTATTAAACAATACATGAATGCAGATTGTACAGAACAGGTCATTCTGAGAACAAAATGAGATCACGAGAGAGAGCGCTTTAGGATGCTCCCAAAGCAAGGAAAGGAAACATGGGCAGGAAGGTCAACCACACTAGCAGCTGTTTGCCAAACACAGTGACTTGGGTTCTGTAAACAGACAACAGGTTGTTAATGATGCAGTAAGTAATTTCTACAGTGCTCAGTGGGGCTTACTCTCAGATTAAGGATATATAGCAGAGGCTCTACGCATATTGATGGGGACCAGATCACCCTACCAACAAACCTTCTGTGGGCCAAGGTCATTGGGGCGTGTACAGCTATACCCTTCATATCCCCTGATTCCCAGTTTCTTCAAAGAGTCAGCTTCATTGCATGGAGACCCTCTCTGGTCAAGGAAAGGCCCAAACTAGCTATGCTTTTCTTGACTCACCTGCAACAGTGGCACTACTCTGCAGTCTCATCCACTGAACTCCAGAAATGAAATAAAGAGAAATGGTTGCCTCGAGCTGGAGTCCCCTCCCACCCCACGATTCTCATTGTTTTAGGAGTTAAAAAATCATATTGGGTAGATGCTAAAACCCTTGGCTTTGAAGCAAAAGAGATACAACAGTCACAGCCAATCTTGCTGCACAGTTTAGCAACTTGCACAGAGAAAATTCTAGGAGTAACAAAAAAGGCAAAAGGGTAACGTACTATGACTTCTCCTTGCTCTATACCTCACCCCGATTGTAACTGCCAGAATTCAATTCTGGGTTACCATAGCAACTGTGGTCACCATATTTGTGGACCTCTTTGATTCAGGCCAAAAAGAAATGCAGGGAAGGGAGATACAAGGAACTTGTCCAAGGTTTAAACACAAGAATTGGACAGATTAAAGAGCAAGGGGAATTAAATAAACAAGGAAAGACAATGACTAAGATATTTAAGAATTTTAAAATAAACTAGGAGATATTGGTAAAATATGATGGTGTTTGATCTGTTCAAATCAGCAAGTACAGGCAGGAACATTTCCAAGAGGGACATACTAAATGGCTCAAAAGGCATTTTAATGCACTCATTTATACCAGGTTAAAAGGTCAGAAAAAAACAGATAATTGACATTACCCCTCCCCCCCTTTTAAAGACATACTTTCTTTTAATTCTCTGAAGCACTAAGGACAGGAGAGTGTATTCTGGAAAACACTATCTATTAAGTAGGGATGGGGTTTTCAGAGTTCAGGGACTCCCACACCCATAATTCAGAAGGAATATCTCAGGCTGAATTATGGGACCAGGAGCCCTCAAAGTGGCAGG
This sequence comes from Intellagama lesueurii, assembly GCA_037013535.1. NCBI lineage: Eukaryota > Metazoa > Chordata > Lepidosauria > Squamata > Agamidae > Intellagama > Intellagama lesueurii. Next base: position 108,230,637 of record JBAJHW010000003.1, read on the forward strand.
AAGTAGACCAGCCCCCTCACCTCCCTGTTATTCTTGTGGATCCTTTGAACCCTTAGAAAAGTGCCTTGCTGAGTTCCGACAAAGGCTGCCTCCCTACACTCCCAGAACTTTAAAGCCTGGAAAGGCAGAATTAGAGATGAGATTTTCAGAAGTTAAGGATTCTTTATATGGTGGCGGCTTCTTTTGGAACTTGTTCCTCCATGCATCCCTTTGTGAATCACAGGGAATCCTCATGACTATCATGATGCAGTGGGGCACTTTTCTAATGGTTTGGAGAAGCAACATGGGAATGGCATAGAGGTGGGAGGGCTGCTCCACCTCCTGCCAATTTGAGGGCTCCTGGTCCCATAATTTGGCCTGTAGGATTCCCAGTCTCATCATTCAATGATGAGACTGGGAATCCTTGAATTCTGAAAATCCAGTTCCTCTAAAGTGGACCCTGAAAAATTAGATTACAACAGACTGAGGTGACAATTCAGTACCCTACCAAATTCAGTGGATTATCAGTGGTTTAGGTATCTGGCTGGAGAGCCAGAGGCTGGGAGTTTGATTCCCCACTGTGTGTCCTGCGAGTAAAGCCAGCCTGTGTGGCCTTGGGAAAGCTGCACAGGCCCCCACAAGAAGGGAATGGTAAACCACTTCTGACTATTCTCTACCTGGAAAACTCTGAAAAGGGTTACCATAAATCAAGATTGACTTGACAGCACTGACATTATTATTATTTCTGAACAAATGTGCATTCTTTGCCAAAGGTCTACAAATTACAGAGCCACAACTGAGAATTCTACACCACAGATGGGGAAAGTGCAGCCCTCTAGTCATTGTTGGACTTCCATTTCCACAAGGACTAACCAATACCGCCAATGCTGGCAGTGCTGAGAGATGCAGGCCAACCTCTGGAAGTTCACACAGTGCCTATTCTCTGTGCTAGGCCTTGCTGTCAAAGCTTGGAATGAACGTGACACAGCGAAGTCCCCTGTATCTACTGAAGCAGCTTTAATCAACTGTACAACTGGAAAAACAACAAAAGCAGCTAAGTTCATCACTCCAAAATGGTCTGCTTTTGTTCTTAAAATGTAACATTCAAGGGGAAAGATATCACAGTGCAAAGAAAAATCATTTAAAGCAGCTATTCTCCACCTTTTAAAAGTCACAACCCCCTTTTATAATAGCCAAGTAACCTGCGATCCCCCTGTCACATTTGCATGAAAACGTATTTTTAATGGGGTAAAGTCATCCCTTCTCAGGAAGTCCAGGCTTCTTTTCCCCCTAGAGGGCCTGTTTCTCTTACATAAATACACACATTCACTTTAACAGCTTGCTCTGAAAGGTCAAGGAAGAAATTATTTAATGAGGGCTACAACACATATAAGGTGACCAGCAACCTCACAGAAAACACTTTGTGACCACCTTGATTGGGAAACACTGATTTAGAGTGACCAGATGAAAAAGAAGACAGTGCTACTATACCTCTATCAGATGTATATAGGAAGAGATTTCAGCAGGTGTAACAACAACAACAAGTTGATTCCAACTTATGGCACCTCCTTCCAGGATTTCCCAGGTATAGAGTAGTCAGAAGTGGCTGACCACTCCTGTCTTCTGAGGCTGCACTGTGACTGTGTAGCTTGTCCAAGTCCTACAAAGCACAGTACTCTTGACTTGGGTGCTCCAACTCGCTGAGCTATTCAACCAGCTCCTATTTGCATTAAAAGTTGCACCTGCTCAAATGTCCTCTTCTAAGCAACCATTAACTGTAAAAAAAACTTGTATTCTTTTCCACTGGGTCTCGCTTCAATATCAATCTGACTTTCATCATAAGATTATTAGAATAATAAAATGTAAGAACCTTTAACTTGTGTCCTTCCAGTGTATAATAAGCACAACCTGTCAATCACCCTTGCTCTGTGACATGCAAACTCTTTTCTACAAAAAGAAAACATGTGAGTTACTCATATATCCAGCTTCACATCTTCATTGTTAGATGCAATGATGAAACAGGAGCTTTACAAGTCAAAATCAGCTGCATGACTTATGCCTAGAAGACATAATTCACTGGTGAACTGCACCACTGTTGTAAAATGCTTTCAGTGGCCACCTTGCCAAGAGGTAAGTCATTATGTTCCACAGCTGTGCAGAAACCTCCAAGGAGTCTAAGCAGGCTCACATGAAGAATATTCCTGTATCTCACAAAGTTACACATGAAATGGAGGTACACAACCTGGTTATTTCCAAAAAGCAAATGCAGAACTAGCTTCACTATCCAGAAAGATTTTGGTTAAGGCAAAATACGAAAAGAAAACACAGTGGAATCTGTGTCATTTTATGTATTCGGGGGGTGGGTGGGGGTGTTTCCCTGACTCTAGGGGTGGCTTGTGGACTGAGCAAGGGGAGGACATCTCTCCCTAAAATTGATGTGGGGGCACCCCCCTTGTTCCAGTCTCAAGTTACTAATGCCTGACCCAAAAAGAAGAAAAAAGGGGCCACATACAGTATAAACATTGCACTGTTGATTATTCCAGCTGACCCCATCCTGTGCTGGCTCTGAAAACCTTTCACGGTTTACACAACAGTCTCCTCGTTCTGCTGATCCTACACTTAGCATTCAGTAATGACTAAAACTGAGCAAGAAATGGCAGGCAAGCAATGGCTAAAACTGGCAAGGTAGTCACTGTTCTCTGTAGGAAGTTACCAGTATATTCTGAGCTGCAGGGATATTTTTAAAGAAGAGATGGGGGACAGGGGCTCCACAGCATATATTAGGCTAACCTTGACAACACAAGCCACTTACCATTTACCAATGGAAGAAGTTCCATCAATGGATTTGAGAGGGGAGGATTCCCTTTTTCCACATAGCCTCTGAATGCCCTCCACTGGACTGTCACTTTTCCCCCTCTCCTGAGCCCTCAGATCATCACACCATTGTGATGATATTGAGCTCGACAGACCAATATTTCAGAAAAAGGCAGATTCCAATGTTCCAAAACACTACCGGATCATAGCCACAAACTCCAGCTCCTCCTGTAGACAACAAACACAAGGCCCTCTAGCCTCTCTTTACTGAGGTGTCCTGGAGGAGAAAATATTTCCCTCCTGCAAAATACATGGGGTTAAACCAACTACAACTCTCAGCTAGAACAGACACATGGAATGAATGGAACCTATAAAGCCACCCCTTACATATCTCAGCTAAACTCAATGGATGTACTCTGGTGGTGACTAGTGATCAGATTTAGCCATTTCCTGTTACATTTACAAAAATTTCAAGAGTCTAAGATAGAAGGTGAAATTTTGTAAAACTGGGCACTGAAAGAGTCATAATGGTAAAAGAGTTTGCAAGTGTACGACTCCGTATATGTATGGAATCATCTATCAGAATAGATGAGCAGCAAACGTCTAAGTAATGCTAAGTGAAAGGACTGATTATCTGTGCAAAAGACAGCTAGACTAGAAAAGATGATGAAACAGAATTTATCAACTGAGCTGGTGTCATCTCTCATCAGGCAGGAGCAAATATGAAAGGTCTATCTTCAGGAGAGGAATAAAATGCACACTTCAGAAAAAGCTTCAAACAGAGTTTTGAACAGCAGAATGATTTTAACTTTCACATTTGCTTCTCTGAAGGTCTTCAAGAACACCAGTATACTTAATGTGCACTAGTATACAACTTCTATATCAACTGATTACACATATGTGGCATTTGTTTAAAAATCTACATGCTGGTAATTATAAAGATGAATCCACAACAATCAAAAACTCAATTGTTAGTGACAGCCGCTAAGACCAACCTTGAGCAATAGCTAAGACTAACCTTTAGCTTTCAAGACATCAATTATTTCTAGTTCGTATTTACCCTTCTCCAGAAACACAGTCATTTTTATCATCATACAGTTTACTTCAAATCTAAATGACTTCTCACTCTAGTGCAAAGTTTCCTTGTCTTTCATTTCATGCCCAAAACTGTTTCAAAAAGGCATATTGGTAACTTACCAATTTTTGTTTCTCCCTTTGTTATCTACTACATTTCTGTTAACAAAATAACTTATATTACTTTATAATAAAACTTCCAAAAAATATCTTGCATGACACAATACAGAAGTGTGCATGACACAAAAACTGTCTTGTCTATCAATCCTGGACATGTTTACTCAATGATTTACTCCCCTCAAAATTAATGGGACTTACCACTGAGAAAGCATGTTCAGGATTTCCTCCTTTACCTCATATTTCTACCTTCAATCAGCTGTATAACTAATGCAACCCATCTGGTATAACAAAAGCTTGACAATGATTTCATCATTGGTTGGTGAATTTGAAAGAGAGCCTTGTGTACAGTCATTGGCAAATTGTTCAACTCATCATTTAAATACATGCCTTTTAATGAAATTAACTAAACCTCAAACTTATTTGAACTTTGGCTCAGGCCCTTTATATAAATAAAACTGTTATACCAGCTGGAAGGTTTTGTGCTCACTCAACCACATAACTCTTTAATGTGAAAGTCAAGCAAGATGTCTGTAAAAACTGAAGCAATAAGACTTCTTTATGTTTCAATGGAAGAACTATGCAAGCCTGTACCACAGACATGCATACCCAGTCCCCAAGAAAAATGCAGACATCAGCACAAAAACAAAACATCTGGGTAGTTTGTCTGAATGAAGAAATTACTATTTTCAAGCCTCATGCCTCAGGACATTATAGTCCTCCAGACTCATATTTATTGCAGAATCTAGACCAGTGGTTCCCAGTCTTGGTTCCCCAGATGTTCTTGGACTACAACTCTCAGAAATTCTGGCCAGCACAGCTAGTGGTAAAGGCTTCTGGGAGTTTTAGTCCAAGACTATCTGGGGACCCAAGTTTGGGAACCACTGTTCTAGACAATGCTAGATCTACACTGTAGGTATTGAGCAGCAATGTCATCTGAAGAGTTGCAAATCATATCCCCAAGTTTCAGCCACATACAGCTGCTGTTGTCGCTGTTGTTGTTGCGAACAGGAGAAATACTGTCAGACAGAAACTGTTCTACCCAATCTATTACATTTTGCCACTGGGTTACTTTTTTGTCCCAGCCAATGTAATGTATCAGAACAAACAAACAAACACCCTGTCCCATGTTGATTTTCTGTGGACCACAATGTCAAGAAATGATGTGCAGTTGTCAGTAAATTGAGCCCATTTGGGGAAGAGGGAGCACCAGGATTCTCAGTGAGTTCAGGAAATACAAAATGTGTACACATTAAGCTAAATTGAACCACACTGCTAATCCTCAATACGCTGGAATTCCCATGTGGTCAGACAATATCCCCAACTCACTTAGTTGGGTGCGTGCAAGTTAATAACCACAACTTCAAGCACTACAACCACATGAACTCTGCAGGACTGAGATGAAAGAGAGACAATTGAGATCAAAACAAAAAGAGAGCTCAGTAAGTATTTTTCAGATGCATTTCAAACTCACCTTAAAATCCTGGGATGATAGACACACCAGTAAGTAGAACAAACCTGAGACTTTTAAACACTTGCCTTTCCTCACTGGCCCCGCTGCTTGCCATCACTGTTACCATCTTCTTTATTCTAGACAGGAAGTCATCTTTTTTAACCCCCTGCCTCCATCTATACTTTTTTCTGAGGATGCCTTTATAGAGTTGCTCAAGCCTGCTGTGTCAGTTGCAGCTACAGAAAACTAAGAAGAGTCTTACAACAATGTAACTACTCAATTTATTATACTAAATGGCCAAAAAGGAAAAGGAAAACACAAAACAACAGGTGTGCCACTGTACTATATAGAGCAGTAATGGATTTCAGGATTCTGGGTAGGCTCATTCATATATAACAAGATAACTGAGGTGACACCAAACTTTCAGCAATGTATGCCTTCGAAGCTTTACTCGGCTCTGGGAGCATACTCTCACATAAGCTGTAGTTTGTATTCACCAAGGTTTGCTGCTTAAGCCAAGAACTGTGTGACAAACAACCAAGTAAACCATGGCTTGTTTTCCTCATGTCTGATTTGCTTGTTTTTCACCCCTCAGCTCCTGTTTCAGAATGGGCAGCTGGGGGAACAAGCAAGAGATGAGCAGTTTCATGGATTGTAGGTATCACCATCACAAGCAGCCAAAGCAACAATTCAGAGTTCATAAACCACAACGAAGATCCTCATGTGAGTTTATAATGTGGTTTCTGGTTGGTTAGCAAGCTATGGCTTGCTAACTGGGATTGATTCATACAAGCAGAATTATAACAAACCACAATTTGAACTGTAATGAGATGTGAATGCAGTCGATGCTTTAACTTTGCAAATGGACACTACTCAAGGCTTATGGTTCTTTTGTGCAATAGATATGGAAACCCAGATCTTAAATGCCAACATTAGCACCTGGCCGAGTGTTGAAGTGGTTGTGATAGAAAGGTGAATTGGAAAGGAACAGCTTTTAACTGTTTACCAGGTTTTCTGGCTACACAGAATTGCTACAACGTTAAAAAAATATGCATCCTTAGGTTAAAGTTCTTGCATAAACTTCACAGTGCAATTTGGCTCTGGTGGTGTGACAAGGCAATAGAGAATGAAAGCCACTGCTATTAGAACAGCTATTCCAAAACTGTAGTAAAAATTTAAAAGTTTAATTTGATATAATAGATAGTCAGTCTTACATCATACGACTCAAACAATAGACACATTTTCATTCCTAAGGATGTGAAAGAATGATTGAACTGGAGAGTTGGAGACAGTAACGGAAGATGAAGAGTTGATCAGAAAGAGAAACATACCCTCCTTAGTCTATTCTGAACTCATCAAAACTGTGCATAATGTGCTTTAGTGAAAAAACACCTTTCAAGATAATAGTGGTTCTCCTCCTCAAAGGCTGCATGATTCAGAGTAAAATCAATGCTTGTTTGACAACCTTTTAAAGGCAGAGTTGTGTTATTAGCAAACTTATAGTATAAGTATGCATTTCATACTTATGACCCTGATGTTGGGAAACTTATAGTATAAGTATGCATTTCAATACTTATGACCCTGATGTTGGGAAAGTGTGAAGGCAAGAGGAGAAGGGGACGACAGAGGACGAGATGGCTGGACAGTGTCATCGAAGCTACCAACATGACTTTGACCAAACTCCGGGAGGCAGTGGAAGACAGGAGGGCCTGGCGTGCTCTGGTCCATGGGGTCACGAAGAGTCGGACACGACTTAACGACTGAACAACAACAATGCATTTCACAGCACAACATTATTTCTAGTTTTCTCTTTTCTATTCCATTCACCAGCACATACCTTTTGCCTTTATCCACACAGAATATAAATGTGTGTCCCTTCTGCTCACTACCCTGCAAATTGTGTACAGGTGCCGCATAACTCTACAATATTTTAAATCAACAAAGGACAAAATACAGAATTTCCACTAAATACAGCACTTGTGTCAGACTATCAAGCCACCTAAACCATCTAACAAGATGTCCACCAAATTCAGCATTGTCTAAACTAACTGGTTGTGACCCTTAGGAGTTTCACACATCAGGGATTTAGCATACTAAGCATGCACTTCCCTAGTAAGTTGCAACCCCTGGGTTTGAACATTGGTGAATGCAAAGGTATATAGTATGCACTGTGAAACCACCATGAGTGGTTAATTACTTTTGATTTGCAAAGTTGAACTTAATGTAACCCCTTTTATACATTAAGCTCAACTTTGCAAATCAAGAGCAATTAACCAGCTACAGATCAGAAGCAATCCAGTTAAACGTGAATTGATCTATAGTTCTAATACATTCATCAGAGGTGCTCTACAAGTTAGTACCTTTCTCATAAGACTATTATAACCTAACAAGGAAAAGCAAGATATGAGAAGGAAAACAAGCAAAACTTATAAGATATTAACAGGAGTGGAAAACCCAACATGAATCTTGTAAGGTATCATGGAAAATGGATTTGGGAACAGATATAAGTACTGAAGAGTAGAAAAATATTTGGGATGAAAGAATAATAAAATGCATGTCAGTAAGAATAGAAGAAAATTACTACAAATTATTATGGAAATGGTATCTAACAATGGTAAAATTGAATTGCATGGATAGCAATTTTTTAAATCTAGCTTGGAGATGTGATTATGTATTTATTAAAAGGAAAGGGCCGCGCATCTTCAAAAGAATTAATGCAGTTTCGGAAGGGGAATGGGGTACCATCAAGTTTCCCTCTAAGCTGGGCACACACACGCCTCTGCCTCCCTCCGCGCAGCTGTCTTCCCCCTCCGCACAGCAATCGCGTTAGGTTCTGGTTGAGATGGGACCCTGCATGTGGGGTGTGTGTGGAGTGGAGTCACGTGCACACAGGAGCAAAGTCGCAAGAGAGAGAGGCAAAGCCCTGTCCAGTGGAGCTGAAAGTTAGAGGGTATGTTGGGAGCCATAACTGGAAGTTGATGCAACATATATTTGAAAGGTTCCAGTGGAGGGGGGCACCGATATGTAATTGAATAATGTAAGTTGCTTTGTGTATGTATGCATTTTAATTTTTTTTTGTATTTCTTATGTATTCTATATATTATTTAAGAAAAATATAAAAATATAAACTAAACATATCCTCAGCTCCCAGTTTTGTAATCCATTGAAGTTTTACTAAATAAGTTATACATAACTGTCTTTACCTTTAAGCAACAGCTTTAAAATTCCTTTTTAATTTTATTAAATTTTCTGGGAAGGGAGGACATGTGGCCTTCGAGATGTTCTTGGTCTACAGTACCCATTTATCCTGTGCAGCTCTGCCAACTGTGAAGGAATGATGGAAGCTGTAGGCCAGCAACAACTGGAGGACCACACAGACTCTGCATCCCTGTTTGACTCATAAAATTATACTCTTAACAGCAGAACATCTTAGGACGGCTTTTTAAGAGTTTGTATCTCAATGCCTATTGAGCTCTGCATTTGGAAAACTTTGACTCCAGCATTCTTTTATGAAAGTGAGGTAGCATTCAAAGATGACACTAAGATTCCTGTTGCAGCTCATTTGTCCTAATCAACAGACAAAGACAAGCCCCAGTAACCACTAATTTAAAGGTTCCATCTAGTCTGATACTCTGCCCTACACCCCATGTAAAACAATTTGTTCTCAAATGTCTAATTTGGCAGTAGCATCCAGCCTTTCCTTTGGATCCCTGGAAAATAACACAGTTTTACCAACATTATCTGACCTCAAAATATTTCAGCATGCTTTGGCTAAACACAGCTGTCACACCACAGACAAAATGAACAATTATCTTCCTCAGTATGCTCATATAAAATTGTTCTGAACTATCCAAACCTACCAAAACTCTACTGCTTACAAAAGAAGCTGTAAGAAAAAGCAAGATGTATAAACACTACATAATACAGGCAAAGAATCAAAGACTGGATACACATATAAACATTTCAAGAAAGTTAAAAATCCACAAGTTCACTTTGATGGTACAGATGTGTGTTTGATTTCAGCCCACTGCTCTAATTTGTTTCACATACATGTCATAAACAACAATCCTTCTTTAAAGCCACTTTCAAAACTGTCATCTGTCTACTCTAAGCAATCATAACTGATAATGCAGTGTTCTTTTTCTTGCAGACATTCTGAGAGGAGACACAATATTACATTTCATTTTCATCTCTGACATTTTATAAAGGAAGTTGCCTTATATTAGGTTAGTGTGGTATTAAATCCACTTGGTTGCAAAAACAAATAAAAACAAAAATTCTTAGGCTTGGTTAAAACCAAGAAAGTTACAACCATTTCCATAAGAAGGAATACAATCCAGATGTTATCAAACATGAAATGATGTATCTCTAAAACCCACAGAGTAGTCAGATGAGGAACATGACCAAACTACAATAAAATGCTACAATATTTTGTGGATTTTTTTCCTTTTCCTTTTCTTTCTGCAACAGACTCACAAAGGTCCATGCAAGGGTGAGCCCTGCTTCGCATTGGACTGTACAGAAGCAGTCTCCAACTGAACTACCTATCCCATGAATACATGTGAGTTGCAGAGATTCTTGGGACTCTTTTTTACTTACCTCAAAGCAGTGGCATAGAAGCAACATGGAGGTAAAGAGGGTTGCTCTAAGTCAGTGGTTCTCAGCCTAGGCACCCAGATGTTCTTGGACTGCAATGCCCAGAAATCCTGGCCAGCACAGCTAGTGGTGAAGGCTTCTGGAAGTTTTAGTCCAAGAACATCTGGGGACCCAAGGTTGGGAACCACTACTCTACAGTAAGCCCTTCTGGGTCAGGGGTTTTCACTCTCATAGTTCTACCTGCAGGGTTCTGAACAAATTGTAGTACTGGAAGTCCTAAAATTCTAAAAGACCAATCCTTAATGTATACTGCTTCATTTGAAGAAACTAGACATACAGACACCATAAACAAAAAAAGGGGGGGGCTTCTGAGTGCAGTTTTAAGATTCTACATTGTTCACAATGTCAACTGCACTATCTTTATGTCACATGCTTCCACATACAGCAATCTGTTTTGGTATTAAAACTCTCTGCTAAGTATACCAGGACTTTTTGGTAGCTAGCAATTTTCAAAGACTGCTCTGTCTGTTGAGCACAACTATGCTGAATGTAGCAGAGGAACAGGGAAATGAAATAATTAGAATATTAGAAGAACTGAACAAGGAACAGTGAAGACCAGATGCATAGAATTCATTAATTACCTACAAACATATACATGTATCAAAGAATATATATGTATTTAAGACTATCCAATGAATATCTGATTACTGTCCAATCAGAAGAACATTTTCAACCCAAGTATGTTATGTCATACACAACAGAGACAGAATCCCTGCATATCTGTAGCACATACTGTATATAATGCAAGTGGCATCACTACCTATTGCTAAGCAACAGGCTTCTCACTTCCTACGATGGCCGACAGTTTCAGAGAAAAGTAGCTAAGAATGAGGCCATAAAAAAGGGAAAGGCATGTACCAATCTTAAAAAGGGGTTTAAAAAGGTTATAAACAAATAACCCATATTTCCATCCACACAACTCTAGAGACATAGATGACGAAATAAAAAGCTGCAGCACATAAACAAGAGTAGCTAAGGGAGAAGAGATAACTCAATGAAAAACCAAGAGAAGAGAGTGGGGAAGGAAGTGGAAGGTTGCTCCTGAAGAATTCAGAAATGGGAACTTTAGATTTGGTCCAGACTAAGAGCACAACTTAATACTCTCTCCAAACATCTACCAAGCCACTAACAGTTGATGGCTGCAACGTTTACAAAGATGCATTTTGGGCTCCCCCATTGAGGAGACCTCCACTGCAGACTTCCACCCCCCACAACAGCACTGAGATATCCAAACACTCTGCACTACATTTGTTATGCCATGGTTTTTATGAGGCACCAGAGCTTGGGATGCAGTGTGAGAGCTATCAATCTCCCTGTTCATTGACCTCACTTATGATTGTTCTGTATGTTTGCTAAATTAAATTTCCATTAACTTCAACAGGTCTTCAGTAAAGTTTTTTTTTTTAAACTTGTGATTTATTGTGTTTTCAGTATGATTTGACTTAACACTGTGAGCCACCTTGGGTCCCATCATGAGGAAAAAGGTGGCCTATAAAATACAATCCGTAAACCAATCGATGATTCCTGATTTCAGTGGAACTTAGGTTCAACTCATTCAGCCAGGATCTAATTGTAATTTTCAGAAAAGACTCACTTTGGTTCATATAGCTCTTTCCCCAGAGTGGGTGACCTGTACTAAGAAAGCTTTTCTTTAAGTGAAGCAACCTCCTCATTGTTATTTTGTCATCTCATTTATACCCCAACTCTCAGCTTACCCATTCAACAGCCCGGGTTTGTTGTGATACACTCCCACCAGAGGATCCAAAAAGGGAGCAGGCACAAGAAGTCAGACTTGATATAAATCTTTTCAAAGACTGACAAGGAGAGGAAATCCGAAATTCATGCTCTGATGGCACAAACATGCTATTTCTTTCTGGGTTTTTCCCCTCTTAAGGCAGCACACAGTATCTTTATTCATTTCTCAGATACCACAGTAATGTCGTGGGAAAAAAATGTTTGCCGCAAATGGTTCCATACAAAGCTGCGTATAACTTGTTACAGTTGCACAGTCTGCCAAAAACAGTATTTCAACTCAGGGGTATTTGTCAAAGGCCTGCTCACAAAGGAGCTTGTTGAAAACAGCTTGGAAATTTCAGAAAATTGCAACAAGCTGGAGCAGCAACTCAGCCCGGTCATGAAGGCTCAGAAAATCCTCCTAAATTGCTGCTCTCTTTACAAAAGGGATTGTGTGTAGGATTTTTATTAACTCTCTCTCCTGCACCATATCCTCCACCATTCCTACTGATCTGCAAACCACAATAGATGTTCAGGGCCTGCAAGGGGATACAGAGGGGAAGGAGTAAAGGGAAAGCTCTGAGCTGTAGATGTGGACTCTGTTCCATTCACAGAAACAAAGTTAGGATCCAAGCCAGCATGGTTACCCTTGGTTTCTGAGGAATAATGACCTATTCTCTTTTCCTTCCCTTTGAGTGCATCTAGGTCATGCAAAAAGCCCCAAAATGGGTATCCAATACCAGGCTTATCCAGAATGATCTCATCAGTAACAAATACAACCACAGTGTAAAAGTGACTGGCTGGTTTGCAAACACCACAAAAAAAAACCACAAAGGTTGTTCTACAAAGCTTAATAACCTCTGACATCTTTATGACTAGAAAAGCTGCATCAGCACACAGTTCCTCCTCCATAGTCCATACATAAAAATGGCAACATCTACTTCTAATCTAAAACAAATCAACCCATTTTAAAAGTATATCAATGCTACAAAATCTAAGATAAATCCAGTTGTTAGTCCTAACTAGACTACATCCACTGAATCAATTGGACACATACAAATTTCAGTTTAACACAGATATGATTTGATTTAAATCACAATTTAAATGATTTAAATTTGAATCAATGGATGAATGAATACTTTATTACGGTCAAAGACCAGTAAAACCAAATCAATATAAAATACATACGTATAATTGTAGTTTCGTATTTAAATTTTAAAAATCTAATTTCTGACCATTTAAATCAATCTGATTTTTTAAAAAAAAAATCATTTATTTCTATCCACCCTGGTTTAACAGGCCACATTTAACTCTAAATGGAATTAACAACTGGGTTCAGCCCATGGAATCCAAAAAGAAAACAGCCTTCATTTGTCAAAGTTTTACTAGAAGAAAAATAATCAAAGATGAAAGAACAAAGTAGATGAATAGAGGAAAAATTAACAGTTATTAAAATCTCCAATTAAAAGATAAAATGAGTAGGATTACAAAGGAAACCCAGAAGCTCATAAATAATCATCCATGTTAAATATGAATGGCCGTGCAAGCCCCCCTTAACGGTCCAATAAATAGAAACCATCTGTGGATAAATGACTTCAAATACCACATACTGAATGATAAAACACTTACAAAGAAGTCACCAAGCAAGAACAGAAGGTTTCCCACAAACATTTATGAGGAAGTGGGAAGAGAGACATGTTAACAGACACCACAAGTATTTAGGGGATGCTGAACTCAGAGGACATCAATACAAGGATTAAGTAAATCTGAATAACAGAAAAGAGGAAGAACTTCATGTCACCAATAACCTACATAGAGAATAGATTCCCTAAAGTAAGTTTCCTGTAATTTAAAGGCAAACAGGCAGTTTGTATATATTTTGTGAACATTTACAATCTTGATCATCCCAGAAAAATCTAGTAAATGCCCAAAAACGTCAGAGATATGAAATAACAGACTATGAAACAGCAAGTAACTATATATTTATTTTCAAAAATAAATGAAATTTACTTGGGAATGAGAATAATCTACTTAATTCTAACAATATGTCAACAACTAACAACCGGTAACAATAACTAACATCTGTCACTCCTCTAGCTGTATAGCCAGAAACTTTTCTAATTATAGTAAATATTGTAGATTGCAAATCTTACAGTAGTTGAAGGCCTATAAAGTCCTACAAAGGACATTTTTTTAAAAATAGAAGAGTCTCTCATAAAAACTAGTTCTTCCATAACATATTCCTTATGGTTATGAGTATGTATATCTTTCATGCACCAAAAGGAAGGAAGGAAGGAAGATTATAACATAAAATGTACTCACTACACAAGATGCAGCAGTATCTGTTTGATGATCACATAACTTGAAGTCCTATACTTGTAAATGTGAGCTTATTCAGAAGTATATAATCCCAAAATCCTTTCAAGTACTGAGAGGTCAAGGCTTTTTCACTTTTCTGTGGAAACTACCAGTTGTCATTCTCTGTAGAAAGCAGTGGAGATCCTTCAGAGAGCAAATGCTCTTTATACATTGATTTAGGATTACAGGCATTGACACTGTAGGACTGAATCAAGAATTATTAATCCAGCCTTCAAGAATGAGTTATGTAGCACATTTACCATGCATTAAACAGAAAAAAACAGAGATTAAGAGAGGTTAGAAAAGGTGGTTCACTAGCAAGAACTGTGGCCTTTTCATCCATACAGGTGATGTGGCACCAGAATTTCATAAGTTATTATTGTTGATATATATGTGTTTATGCAACACAGAATGTATATTATATGTGTGTGTGTATTTATAATGTGAATGCTTACAATGTGTTTTCTAGGAGCAGAATGTGGCATTAGCATAGAATGTGACTTGAACCAATCAGATTGTATCTGTAGACAGCCAGGCTTCTATAAAAGGCAGTGTCAGCCAGGAGTTTGTGAGATAGAGACTGATAGGGTCCAATAGTGTGATAGCAATAGATAGGAACTGATAAGGCTGACAGGGTATCACACGATATGTACCTCAGACAGAAATAAAGATAGAACTAATAAGTACTAGGGCCAGTGTAAGCATTATGAATATAATATTACGAAGAGACAACTATTTACCAGAGAATGTCTGTCATACCAAACAACTAAGCACCGTCATATTATATAATATATTTCATTATTAATACAAGTTATTTATTGTTTTTAACCAAGTCACTATGATTATTTGAATAGCAATTGCTGGCACAAACACACAATATGGGAGAAGAACTAAATCTTATAGTTTACTATAGTGGTTTTTTTAAAATCTAAACATTTCCAGCTACTATATGTAATTCTGCTAATTTATAGGTTATAATTTATTTATTATAACCAAAAGACAACAGTATACATGGGTGGTTCATAAACTGAGAGGTGAAGAGTTGCACGAGCTCTCAGTCTCACCTGCCCCAAGCTGTCCAAACTGCCTATGGCTTTACATATGCTAAAAGCAACTTCAGTTCTTGGAGAACCAGGCTAGAACAGCACCATCCACAGACAAGAGGGAAGTACCTGCAAGGGTAAAAGCAAACAAACTAAGCCTCTCAATCAAATGACATGGATGACTGAGCAGGGTGAGTATCAACAGAATGCTGATACAGTGGTGCCTCGACTTACAAACTTAATTGGTTCTGGAACTCCAGTCGTAACTCGAAATGGTCGTAAGTCGAAGCACCATTTCCCATAGGAATTCATTGAAATGCAATTAATCCGTTCTAGCCGAAGGAAAAAAAAATCACCAAAAAACAAACAAACAAACAAACACTGCAAGACCCATCGGAAACGCGATTAATCCATTCCGGCCGAAGGGGGGGGGGGGGGGAAGAAAAGCAAACAAACCGTGCAAGACCCATCGGAAATGCAAAAAAAGCAAAGCAGAAAGCAAACAAACCCCGCAAGACTCATCGGAAATGGGGGGGGGGGGACCCAAAAAGCAAACAAACCCCGCAAGACCCATCAGAAATGGGGGGGGAACCCCAAAAAAGCAAACAAACCCCGCAAGACCCATCAAAAATGGGAAAAAAAAACCCCAAAAGCAAACAAACCCTGCAAGACCCATCGGAAATGAAAAAAAAAAACAACAAGCAAAAAACAAACAAAGACTGCAAGACCCATCACAGCATAGAAACATAATCCCACCACCCAGCCCAAAACCACGCTGCAAAACCCACCCAGAACAGTTTTTAAAAAGTAGAAAGCAGCACCTTACCAGGCAGTCCAAAGCCTCCTCCGATCGCACACTCTCTAACTGCTGGGGTGAAAGAGCTACAAAGAAGCAGCCTCTTCACCACCAACGGTTAGCAATTTGAATTCCCCGCCTTTCTTCCCTGCCTTTTTCTGGTTGTAACTCGAAGCTCCGGCTGCAAGTCAAAGCAAAATTTTGCGGCTGGAGCTGGTCGTAACTCAAAATGGTCGTATGTCGGGACGTTCGTAAGTCGAGGCACCACTGTAGTCTGTTTACAGGTAGTAGCATGGATCATCCTGTAAAACAATGCTTCCCAACCTTGGGTCCTCAGATGTTCTTGAACGGTGACTCCCAGAAATCCTGGCCAGCACAGCTAGTGGTAAAGGCTTCTGGGGGTTTTAGTCCAAAAACATCTGAGGACCCAAGGTTGGTAACCACTGCTGTAACAACTATACCAGTTTAAGTACTTGTTTCAAACCATGGACTGTTCAGAGCTTTTTACAATGTGGTATGAAACACATCTTCATTCTAATACATTAAAACACTAACAAGCAAGTACCCATTTTCTTCAAGCTATGAACAAACCCGGCAGTTAAGATCTAGCCAGGGGGCCCTTTTGAAAGAGCCGTCCCTCAAGGAGGTAAGAGGGATGGCTTGTAGACAAAGGGCCTTTTCGGCAGCTGCCCCCAGACTATGGAATGCCCTCCCGACTGAGATTCGTCTGGCGCCGACGCTTTAACTCCTAGAATCCCTGACCACTGGCCATGCTGACTGGGGCTTCTAAGAGTTGAAGACCAAAACATCTGGAAGACCAAATGGTCAGAAACATTGGCCTAAGGACATGATGACCCTAGCACATAACAAAGAAGGCATTTCAAGAGTCCCGTTGAGAAATAGTTGATTCATGGAATACTCTTTTCTTGGCAGCTGGTTCAATATTTGTGTTTACATACAAGTGTGCCACCCAAGAATCTGTCAACCAGGTGATCATGCATATGATCATGGAAACTGCTGACGATGATCACAGTAGCTACAAACTTTTTAGAATTGCCAGAACAAATACAGAACTTACTGCTGACAATATCTAGTTCACACACTGTATTTGCCTTTTTAAACCTGTATATAGGGAAGGTTGGCTCTCCTGACACAGACAGTATATGTGCTCATGTATGCAGAATGTTCAATCTGTGTTTTGGAAAATTTATTACTGAGTTGTAGACCATATGTACACAATGGAGGATAATGGGCAGCATTGCCCAAATTACAGTAAACAAGGGCATTCAAAAAATTAATAAGCTGCCTCAACAGAAAAAAAAGCAAACATTGTATGTTACACAAAACTAGGCGGGTGATCTAGCTGCAATTACTTCCATCTGACTGGTGTCCTTGGTTGAATTCCTATAAATGGTTAGACTGTTTTAATCCCGTGGAAATCAATGAGATTAAAATAGCATATTGCCCCCTCAAGCTTCAAACCAGAACTAGTTCCAGGTTTTTAACAGCCTCTACACAAGACATGATCAGATGGCCACTTAAGCATTATCTCTTCCCAAAGAAAAAAGCAATGTGGGATATATGGATATGCTGTGGCATTTGGGACTATTCTTGCTGAAAACAAATTTTATTACATGTTCAGTAAGCACCAATGTGCAGTAGTCTCTCCTAACCCCACCAATTTCTAGAACTTGGAAGTGACTAGTAACAAATAACTAGTTAATTACAGTAAGATCCCTTCTTTAACAACTAACGTACAAGCACATAACATTATTTTAACTTAATGAGGTATAGCTGACTCCTTCTGGGGTATCATGTGATTTTTACTGAGTTTTTTAGTTATGGCTTCAGTACAAGGTAGAAAAGGACAACTGCAATTTAAGCACTGCTTTCTCCTTTGTTGGGCGTGTTACAGCAATGATGAAATGTACTGAAGGAGAGTGCATTTTGTAACAAGGCCAGGAACTGGTAGTATTCTGTTGTTTTTTTAGAAGTAACAAAAAGGAAACATTTATCTACTTCTGATAAATGGGAAAGTAAATAGTTACTTTAATATGTGTCACTATGATAACAACTACTCTTTTTTTTTAAAAAAACAACTTTTTAGAACAATGTCTCTTCATCCTAGTATGAGCTTGCCTTGCCTTTGCATGCTGAAAGTTAGCTAGCTTTTGTTTTGTGATTGGGCTCTGGGAGGCAAATAAGGAGTTCATTTGCAAGTTTCATTCGTCACGCATGGCACTCTGAAGGAATGAAGTGTCTGGAGGAAAGATGTAATAGCAAGAAATATGTTTTCCCTGAACATTCAGTTTGACACCATTGAGTCCCAGGGTCCATTCAGAATACAGAAAGCAAGAAAGATATTAATGAATCTGATATGAGCTCTCCCAGTGACAGAAGACTGTCAATATACATGGTCAAACAAACAACAAGCAAACAAATAAGAGATAGAGCTACCAGGGGGACCATGTTTGTTTTTTCTAATTTTATAGCTGGGTTCTTTTCTCCTTGTTTTTGGAGCACATCCTTCACAAATATGGGCAGCTCACAATCATATTAATTCTTGCAACTTCTTGCAACTCTAGCAGGACATGAGTGATTATGCAAGGCTATAAATTGGGTTAACAATCTATTTGTGATGATAGATTAGTCATCTGTATGGAACAGTTTGGCAATGTTACCTTTTTTTGAATGACAATTCCCACAGTTCCACAACTGGCATAGTAAGTAGCTATGCAGCATGGTTGAAGCCAATGCTGGCTAGAGATTTTGGGAACTGTAATTTTAAAAAGTAATTTTTTCAAGTTGTGTTTTAGAGGACACAATTATGCTCAGTTCTAAAATCCTGGATTATTTCAAAAGACTGATCTTGTTGTTAGGAGTAGCCTTTAAATAAAGTTGCATTATGCTGGTCCTCTTGCCTGCTTCATCAAAATTCATTTCAAAATGGTTATCAGCTTCAGCTCAGAAAGAGGCCATCGATGTCCAACAAGTAAGAAGTAGTTTTTACTACTATTCTGTAGAACTCTTATCTTTGTTACTTAACTGCATTGTCCTGCTTCAGTCTGTTATTTAAAACCCATTGCTACAAAATAGTTTGCAGAAATATACGCTCCACACATATTCAACAGAAAGGATTAAACCAATTCAATGCTTATCATGGCCAGGACCGAAAGAACTTGTTCCACTGGTTTTGAGTTCCCAAGAGTACTTTGGACTTAGTGGTTGTTGTTGTTGTTTAAACACTAACATCCCGTCACATAGGCTTCTTGAGGGAAAGGGAGCAGGGTAGCTATAAAAACATTCTATGACACAGCAGAGTGATCCACTGTGCAAAGCAAACAAGTTCAAAACCCCAGTTTGGATAGGAGCAATAAATAAATAAATCACTGGGTTAGGCTCAAACACTTCTTTCATTCATAGCTTTTACAAAACAAGATTTCATTTTCTTGCACCATTAAGAAGATTTCAGATACTACGGGCCAGCAAACCCAGATTTGCTCCCAAACATACAATAAATACAAAGCCCCCACTAATGCTATCCAGCCAACTTCCTGATAAGGGGATATGTATAATGCTGACATTTAAAATATACTTTAAAAGAGAGGCAGATAGCTAGGAAAATTATATGACTATTGATCCATATCAATCCATGTACTGTATCTATTTATGCATCCATCCACCTCCACCATTACCACACACATACAGATCCAAAGCCCTCTCATTCCCCCATTTAAGACCCTGGAAATGAAAACAAAATTCTACTTATTTCCCAATAGGAACAGAATTTGGTTATAAGGAATGACAAGAGGTGGGGAGAGAGGGAGAGAAGATCAAGAAAAAAG
The DNA here is from genome assembly GCA_037013535.1 of Intellagama lesueurii. Classification (NCBI taxonomy): domain Eukaryota; kingdom Metazoa; phylum Chordata; class Lepidosauria; order Squamata; family Agamidae; genus Intellagama; species Intellagama lesueurii. The sequence goes on from JBAJHW010000003.1 coordinate 108,250,506, forward strand.
ATGAAAGCCAGCCTATGCCTTCCTTCCCCTAGGGCTGAAAGAAGTAGAGCCTTTTCCTTCATAGGCTCCGTCCCCCTCTTTCTCATGAAACTAACCAATTATGAGGCAAAAATGTCCTCAAAATGTTTGGACTACAACTCCCATCAGCACCACCCAGCATGGAATAAGGAATTACAGGAATTACAGGAGTTGCAGCCGCCTCATCTATGATGCCACCTAAATTACTCCTCCTTGGCTCATCCACCTTCTCTAGTCTGTTCAGTTGTTGTTTATTTTTTAAAGCAGCTACAAAGTTACTTCATGAAACAACATTAAAGTCTCTGTGAAGGAAGTTTGTTCAGCAAATAACATGTTCCCTAAAAACAAAGTGGCAAGTGTTTAGACTTTGTGATGAACCATTTCAGAAACCTTACTTCAAAGAAAACAAACCCAAGAACTGCTGCTTTCTAAATGCAATCCATTATATTTGAAAGCATACCCAGAATCAAGGTACAGCCTCCTATGCTGGTGGATTACCAGCAATACAGTGGCCATTTGCCAAGCTCTTTTTGGGCATTTATGCTCACTGAGTTCAAACAAAGTGTACTCTAACCACCGTTTACACTCCCAAACACAAGGAAACAGTGGTTTAGAGATGTTCATCTGCCCCAGATATCCATCTCTCCAGCACTTGGTTTTTTGGGTTTGTTTTGGTGCTGATGCTTCTTGAGATGCAGCTATGCCTTTAACTAATCATCAAAGCAAGTCACCACTGGTAGAATCCATGGTTAAAATGTCCTCTACCTTTTCCTGTCAGGCTTGCTTTTTCAAAGTGAATGCATTACAATGTATTAGTAGCAACATGTTTATTAATAGAACAGTTTGGAGGGATTGTTAAAGCACAGCATCGTGATTTTACTCAGACTGGATTAACTCCAGTATCAACAGCTTCTCCTTATGATTTATATTGGATGCATGACAAAAATAATACATTTATGTATCTAGAAGATAAAACACTAAACAGCCAAATAACCCTGATGTGTAGGCAGTTATCTCCTTGCTCTCCAGAGACAATAAACTTTAAGGAAGCCCTAAGAAGAGATCACGATTTAAAGACATATTATGTTCAAGGTATGGTGCACTAGTTATAAAAACACCCAAGGATAATAAGCCCTTACCTAGAAAAGAAACACAAAAACCAAATGCACCCTCTATCTTGCTTACAATTAGGAACTTGGGGTTTCTAAATATTGTTATCAAACATGTGTTTATTACTGCCAAGGAACACCTGTTAATTAAAGATTTTCACATTCATTCACTGCCAGCTTTTCAGTCAATTAAACTAAACCAATCAGTGACATCTTGCAATGCATAGAAGACACTCTGCAATTCCTGAAAGGGTGCTTATACTTTAAGTGTGAGATGGTAAAGTGTAATAATGCAATTAAAGCTATTGTTCCTTGTTGGAAATTAAATATAATGGCTAAAATCCAGTAGTAAGTCACAACTCAAGTAGGTCTATTGAATCAGTGGAACTTATACAAGTGTTGTTGACTCATCAAATACCCACTGATTCAATGCAATACAATTCTAATTGTAACTTACTACTGGATTTCAGCCAATATACACATAGGATTGCAAATTACAGTATCCCAGAACAGTAGCACGGCTTTGGAAACAAATAAGTTCAAGAGAATCTCTCTCAGTAAAGTGATACAATTTTAAAAGGCAGGTTGATACTTTCATTTCTATTTTTTACCTTCACATGCTTGTGATTCTCATTTTTAGAAGGAAATCAAGAAAACTATTTACTAATTTTAGATGAACATGCAGGCAAAAGTCTTCTTTCATGGGGTTCTGTCCATTTTAATTAGAGAGAGAGACAGACTGAAAGTACGTTTCTCATTCGTTAATTGGTATCCCCTGCCCCTTTCCTCCAATGAGGCTGTCTCCTTCTCCCCCACTTTATCCTGACCCCTGTGAGGTAGGCAAGGTGGAGACAGAGTTCCTGGCCTGAAGTCATTCACTGAGTTTAATGGCTAAACTAAGAGTTGAACCTACATCATCTTAAGGCCCAGCTCAACCCTATGAAGAGTGCTCCACACAGGCTCTCATCTGTACAAACTATGTCAGTGACATGACCTTCAAGTATCCCAAGTCTAACCTCTCTTGTCAATATTGTATGTTAATCAAACACAAATTGTAATCACCTAACGAAACATCAATTGAATAGTCATGCGAATAAAAATTGACTATAGCTTGCAGCTCTAATTAAACGTAACCCACCATGGTTGCTGTCCATTAAATTGCTAAATAAGCCCTGAGGGAAGTTAGCTACACCCACTTCTCAAAAACCAGGCCATATTTCTGTCTAGCTGTGGAATATGAAAATATTAATCAGCAACTTGATTAGCTGGTCCAGCAAAAAATGGGAGGATGCAGAAGGAAAGCACAAGGTGAAAAGCGGTGCCTGTGTATACACAGTGTTTTGCCACATACTCTTTCCCCAACTTGGAGCTCAGTGACAGAGTACATATGCTTTGCACTCTAAAGGTCCCAGATTTAACCCCCAGCATCTCCAGTTAAAAATAACTTGGGTAGCAGAGTCTGCGAAAGACCTTTGACTGTTGGCCTGGACAGTCCTTAGCAATCAAGGCTTCTCGTTATTTACATTTATATATCCCCCTCTGCCCATCCTCCATTAAGGCTGTCTTCCTTCTCCCTGCTTTATCTTTAATAAAGATAAGACACAAGCATGAAGAAGTTACTTTTTGAGGTTACAATCTGCAGAATCTCTCAGCTAGCCATGCTCTGTTGCTTGAGCAGACGGGAGATTCTGGGAGGTGTGATCTAGAAAAGTAACTTTTCAAAGTGCTGATTGGGACCACTCCAAATGTTATAAGGGTCTGTACTCAAAAACTTGCATGTTTCTGTAGTTTGTTTGTTTTTTAAATACAGTGGATTTTGTTTTTACTGGACTCCAGAGAACAACTACAGCCCAATGGAGGAATAACCACAAAAAATACTGTTCCTATGTGTGCTGCTAAAACTCGGTTGTTTCTAATTGATACAGGATGGCATAGTAAGATGCAAGGACAGAGGTGGTCTCTTAAATTCAGACAAGTACTATTTCATACAAAATGCAAAAGAAAATCTGGCTCTCTTTATTCAATATGCAGTCAGTAGAATGACATGCAATCCTGACTCCCTGTTGAGTGCATCTTTATGACATATATGTTTGTGAATATGTATTTATGCCATACCTATCATATATTTCAAGGGTACACTTAAAGTAGCTTTGATGTGCATCAAAACACATTTTGTATGCAATCAATCTTCATTATTCCTTTGGACATCAATGCCTTGAACTATTCCTAAGGGAAAACAGCAAGGCACAATGCAAACACTATACTGCATGTGTTACTATAGTCTAGCTTTGATGAGATGATTGACAGAAGTCACTCTGAATTAAAGAGAAGCATAATCTAATAGTGAGGCTGCTGAGAAGTACTTCAGAGTATGTACTGCTGAAATATCTGAAACATATAGGAGCATCACTAGGCTATGAATCTCTTTGTCAGGGCTGGGAATCTAGAACATCTCCTAGATTCAGGTCTGCCAGCCATCACTACCTTAGTTTTATCTGGATTCAGTTCAGCTGATTCACGTCTAATCTCCATAATCAGATGGGCACTAAATAAACATCCAAACTAGTCAGATGAAAAGAGAGGACAGAATATCCTAGGTACTTCCATATCAACAATAAGATTATCTAGAAAGGTGGAAGTTAATTGAAGTAACTAGAAACATGGTTATCTGGCAACACAGCACGCATCCTCCTCAGTTTCCTATGCTTAGTATGAACACTATTTATTGTTGTTGTTTCCAGAGGACATAGGTGTTTTCTTAGAATACACACCTACTGTAGTCAACAATTCCTCTCTCCTTCTTAAACTGACACTCCTGCTGAAATAAAGGCTGTAGAAGCAGCAACCAAATTGCTAGCAATCAAACAGGTATGGGGGAGTAAGAATGAGAAAGGAGGGAGAAGTATCCTTGACTATTGGTCCACTTGAACACAGTCCACTGGCTGAAGATTACCAGCTTCTCATTACAGTATAACACACATAAGCCTGAAGATTTCAGCCACCAAGTGGGAGGAGACACAAGTTTTCAACAATGTTCATTACTGTCTGTTCCTCTTCCCAAAAACTTTACAGGGCAAATCCATTGCCTCCATTAAAACAGACTGAATGAATGAATGGGACTCGTTAAATCAACACTTATGTACACACCTTGAGTCAATGGGTCTATTTTAGTGGAGACTAACAATTGGATTTAATTCTATCAACCTCTTGTGGGTTCATTCTTACCTCTTCTCTACAAAAAAGGATGCCCACATGCATCAACTGTGTCAGATTTCTAACCATGAGAAAAACTAGTTACACACATGGATGCTTACTATTTCAAGGAAGTGCAGAACTGGCACTGTACCATTTCATTTACAAAAACACAGCTTTGGCAACTGACTTATTAAACATGGTGAAATAAGGACCCAATCTTTAAACAATATATCAGAATCAACAATAAGCAGATATGCAATAGTCATAAAATTTACAACACTTTTTCCCCCTACCCCCTTTTTTGCAGAAAGGCCTCCAAAGCCATGCACAGAAACGTAATACACAAAAAAAGGCAAGAGTTTATTTCAGTCCTGCCCACAAGGATTACAAAGCACTGTCCCGAACAGCATCTTTCTTTACAACAAATTCAGTGGATTGCTTGGCACTCCCCACTCCTGGCCATTTGTGATTTGGGAAGGATGTAACAGACTGAAGCATGCACATCATTACTCGTTTATTTATTACTTGCATTTTTATCCTGCTTTTCTACCTCAGACCTCAAGGTACCACAAGTAACTCTCCTTCTCCATATCATCTTCACAATAATTCTGTAAATTTAGTCAGGTTGAGAGTCAATGACCAGTCCACACTCACAGCCTTCCTACCTTGGGAGGGAACAAGAATCCAGATCTCCTAAATCAGGCTAATCCTGAAACACTGGGTTACCATCAACGAAGAAAACAAAGGACTTTCCAAATTAACTCAACAACAAAGTGTAAAAGTGTATGCTTCATTTGGGAAGGGAATATACATTCACCTGTGTAGAGATTTTCTTTATTTGCATTTCCACGCATTTACCTACAAAGGCAGTGGCTCCATAGCTGAGCTTGGAAAGCTACTTTAAGAATAAACATAATGACATAGTTAAGTCATCCATGACTGAGCTCTAGTTTGCAGAACATCAATTCTCCCACTGCTTATTAAGGATGACTTCAGCCATGGGAAAATACACTTTCTTCTTAAAGTAACTTTCCATGTTCTGCCCCACAGAAAGTTCACAACCAAGTAGTGACCCAGATATGACTGACTGATCAGACAGCCATTCAATGGAGGGGACAGAAAAGATCAGGCTATTTGAATATAGCCCAGTAGAATATAATTGTTTGTATGGCTTAACTGGAATGGAAAAAGGCAGAGTTTTCTTGAAAGAATTGTAAGCCAGGATGTCTGCTTGTAAAAGATGGAAAGGGATGTTAGTCTCCACACCCCTCAATTTCATCTGGGCTAACCTGCACAGGGCTTGAATTCCTACCACAGTTAATCAGACAGTACCCTGATTTACCTGGCTCCCATTTACATAATACAGGGAGTGAAATACCTGCCAAGTAGATGCAATCAACTGGCCAGCATCCCAGCCTTTCGACTGCAGCAACTACCTGCATATATGAATAAATTGTCATGGATCATAACAGAACTTTTATATGACTTCCCATCACATTAAAACATTTGTTTTTCCAATACTGAGTCAGCTCATACATTCAGCTGTGACTCATCAGGTGCTGAGTAATCAAATGATAAGAAAGCAGCTAATGTAAACACATCTGTGAAACAGCCCAGAGTCTACACCATGACTTTTTTTTTCCTGACGCACCTGAAATCAGCTGGGTCAAAGAAAACAGGTCTGCTATTACAGGACCAGATTCCCCAAACTGGTTTGGTAACTCATTATTAGACCCCAAGTCTTCTTGTCAGAGTGCACCATCTCACATCACTGCACGCACAGTACAAGGCTCATCAACCACTACACATAAAACAGAGCAACATTTGGTATAACATTATTTATCCTGTCCTCCATCATGAATGGAGAATATGTCTGTAAGTTAAGATTTGTTATCTCCAGTTTGTGCTGTTGGGAGATCTATACGAATATTTACTCACCCACTGGGTGCAGGTGCTGGCAGCAGAGCTCTGTGAGTTATATATCAGAGCTGAAGGTTGGGAGTTCAATTCCCCACTGTGCATCTCAGAACAGCTCACTTGTGTGGCCTTGGGCAAACTGCACAGTCCCAGGGTGCCCTCAGAAGAAGGGAATGGGAAACAATTTCTGAGTACTCTTTACCTAGAAAACCCTGAAAAGGGTTACCATAAGTCAGAAGTGACTTGAGGGCTGACTATTATTATGGGTGCAGGCAGAAAGGACCCTTTCAAGTAAGCAGGGTTCTTTCCCCCCGTATTTCATTATTTCTGTTACTTTGGCCCATTTCTGGTAAAATCTTCCTTGTCTGTCACACCACCCTACTTGATTGTGAAAGCCACACATGGTCAGTGCATGGATGTGAGACCACCAGAGAATACTAGGCACCTCCAGGTAGGGCAAGGAAAGAATTCAGACAGAAATCTTGGAGAGCGGCTGTGAGTCAGAGCTGATAAATGGACCTAGTACAAGGCACCTTCTCCTATCAGGTGGCAGCTACTGTAAACCTATATCTGTGTGTCTCTGTGATTCCCCTTAAGTGAAGAGCAGTCATCCCATTTTCCGCTGGAGCTGTAATTTGTTCAGTTATATATACAGTCCTGGCGAAAAATATTGGCAACCTTGCAATTCTGACAGAAAATGCAAGCCTTCTCTCAGAAAATTGTTGCAGTTGCAAATGTTTTGGTACTCACATGTTCATTTCTTTGGTTTGCGTTGGAACAACACAAAAAAAAACAGAGAAGAAAAGTCAAATCTGATACAATCCCACACAGAAACCCAAAAATGCACTGGCCAACACCCTGTCTAAATTGTAAGAAATAATTGCTTTTCAAGCATGTGATGCTCTTTTAATTTGTATTTAGACACACCTGTCGCAAGTAAGAGGTGTGGGCAATATAGTAATCACACTTGCAACCAGTTAAGATGGAGAAAAGTTGACTCAACCTTTGTTGAGTACATTTGTGAAACCGAGCATGGAGAAAAGAATGAAGTGTAAAGAGTTGTCGGTGGATTTGAGAGAAAAAATTGTGGAAAAACATCGACAATCTCAAGGCTACAAGTCCATCTCCAGAGATCTTAATGTTCCTGTGTCCACTGTGTGCAATATCATCAAGAGGTTTACAGCCCATGGCACTGTAGCTAACCTCCCTGGACGTGGACGGAAGAGCAAAATTACTGAAAAATTACAACAAAGGGTTGTTCAAATGGTGGATACAGAACCCAGATTAACTTCCCAACAAATTCAAGCTGATCTGCAGACACAGGGTACAACAGTGTCAGCTCGCACTATCCGTCACCACCTGAATGAAAAGGGAAGGAGACCCAGGAGGACACCACTGCTGACACAAAGGCATAAAAAAGCAAGACTGGAGTATGCCAAAACTTGTGTGACAAAACCACAATCCTTCTGGGAGAACGTACTGTGGACAGATGAGACAAAAGTGGAGCTTTTTGGTCAAGGACATCATGGCATTGTTTACAGAAAAAGAAATGAGGCATTTAAAGAAAAGAACACAGTCCCAAACATGTGGAGGTTCAAAGATGTTTTGGGGTTGCTTTGCTGCTTCTGGCACTGGATGCCTTGACTGTGTGAACGGTATCATGAAATCTGATGATTACCAAAGAATTTTGGGGCACAACATAGTGGCCAGTGTCAGAAAGCTGCCTCTCCACGAGAGGTCATGGGTCTTCCAGCAGGACAATGACCCGAAACACACTTCCAAAAGCACTCAGAAATGGTTACAAACAAAGCGCTGGAGAGTTCTGAAATGGCCAGCAATGAGTCCAGATCTGAATCCCATAGAACACCTGTGATCTCAAAACAGCAGTTGGGAGAAGGCATCCTTCAAATCTGAAGGCCCTGGAGCAGTTTGCAAAAGAAAATTTCAGTAGAGAGATGTAAGAAACTCATTCATGGTTACAGGAAGCGATTGTTTTCAGTTATTTTTTCCAAAGGGAGTGTGACCAAGTTAAGGGTGCCAATAATTTTGGCCAGTACATTTTTGGGTTTCTGTGTGGGATTGTATCAGATTTGACTTTTCTTCTCTGTTTTTTTTGTGTTGTTCCAACGCAAACCAAAGAAATGAACATGTGAGTACCAAAACATTTGCAACTGCAACGATTTTCTGAGAGAAGGGTTGCATTTTCTGACAGAATTGCAAGGGTGCCAATATTTTTTGGCCAGGACTGTACTGTTCAGCCACCTTTTTTTTTTTTAAAGGCAGAGTTTGTTTTCAGAAGAGAGTGGTGGTAATAATCAATTTAAAAACACTGTGGTACCAAAGCTAATTTTTTTTTAAGAAAAGGAACTCTCTGGTAGCATAAAATAGCACGGGACACAGCTGCAAATTCCTGCGCAAGCTTCATTTAAAATGAACCGCCACGCTCCTGCGCAGCTAGCTCCCTAGCATTTCAATGGGGCTTCGGCAAGAGGGACTGGGGGGGGGGGAGGGGGCTGTGCCCAATGGGTCGGACCACTCGCTCCCGCTCCCGTGCGCACTGGAAATCTGTCATCGAAGGCCACAAAACAAAGCCCCTCACCTTGGCCAGGGTCTGTCCCCTCACCTGCATCTCCTCCCCTTCCATTTCTTGGAGAGCCTCAATAATCGGGCTATTATTTACCCCACCCGCTCCGCCCCTCTTTCGCCTGCCCTCCCCTCCCCTCCCCTCCCGCTGCGGGACTCGACCTTTCTTTCGTTCAGCTGAATGGTTCCAGATGGGAAACAAGCCCGGCCACCCGTCCCCTCCCCGATCCCCCGCACGCCGTGTCCGCCCCGTCCAGCCCAGGCGTTCCTTCAGCTTCCTTTGTGCACGGCCGGCTCCTGCCGGCTACACCGCCGAGAAGCCAAGGCAGCTCAACGGGCGAGGACGGCAGAAATCAGCTCTGTAGCAGGCTCGGGGGGGGGGGGGGGAAGGGGTGTTGTCCGTGTATATGTGACATTTGAAAGCAAAGGCGAGGGCACGCTGACATGCCCCCCCCCCGCGCCTGCGAAGGGACAGAGGGAGATCTCCTCCCCTCAACGCCCCTCCCGCCATGGATACAGCCGGTGGGCGGGAGAGCGGGAGGGCGGGGAAGCGAGCGCAAGGAATCGATGCCCTTTGCTCCTCCAGCAACTTCCAAACCAGGAGAAGAAACAAAAGGCACCAACTTCTGGAAGTAGCGGCGCGGAAAAATCAAGCCCCGGGCGGGCGGGCGGGCGGGCGACGAGATCAGCCACCGAACCGCACAGCGGGCGCACACCTCGGCTTCAGCGCCGGCGGATTTCCAGGACCGAGTCTCTCGCCCGCACAGAAACGCCCCCCCCCGTGCCGCCGCCGCCGCCCCAAACCCACGCCGCGCGGACTTCTCCCCGCCGGCCCACCAGCCCGAGGGAGTTTTCCCCGGCGGGCCGGAGCCGCCCCCTCAGTCCAGTTTCCGAGCGAGTGCCCTCCCCCAGCCCCTTCTTCCCATTGTTCGCCGCTCCGCGCGGAGGCTCCGCTCACCGTGCGCGCTGCTCCTCTCGGGTTCTGGCTGGCGGCTGTGGCGGCGGCCGCCGGTGGCGCAAAACAAGTCGAGTTGGGGCCGCCGGAGGGTCCGAGCCATTAAAGGTTCCAGGAGGAGGAGGAGGAGGAGGAAGAGGCAGCGGCAGTGCGAGGAGCGGGAGGAGGCGGGAGGCAGGGGGAGCACCGAGGGAGCGAGGGAACCACGGTCGCCATGGCTAAAGCACGCTCGCCTTGGCGCGCCCCGAGGGAAAGGAACCGGGCGCCCGCTGGCGGAAGACAGGCACGGGCCAGGAGCCCCGCCACGGCCCGAGAAGCAGGAAAAGGGCGCCCCCGCGGCTGCTGCTACCGCCGCGGTCCTCGCCCTGATGGTTCCTGCCGCCGCCGCCGCCTCTTTCTCCTCCTCCCACTGCCAGCCCGGCCCCCGCCTGAAGGGGAGGCGGAGAGGGGAGCCGCGGCGGCGAAGAGCCCCCTCCAGCGTCCGCGCGCGCCTCCTGCCTCCCTGGCCCAGCTTCTGCCCCGCCCCTCGCCGCTTCCCACACAGAAGCCAGCCTCGCGCACTCGGCTCGGGAGGGTCGCGCTTTTTCGCCAAAGAAATGGGGTGGGGGTGGGGGTGGGAAGAGACACCCCCCCTCCTTCTTGTGGGCGAGAGGCGAAAGCTCTTACACACTAGAACGGCCGGTTAGATATTTCTTTTCTTCTAGGTATGCGTTCAGGGGCCATCTCTCTCTCTCTCTCTCTCTGTTTGTGCGGGGATATGCGCGCCTCCCCGGCACACAGAGGCGTGGCGGAGGGCGCAAGTGTTCAGAGGTCGCGAAAACAGGAGAGGTTAATGCGTGATAAAAACCCGGCCCACATGAGGAACAAAAAGAAAGGGAAGCCTAACGGTCAGGGCTGAAGTGGGGCGGAGCCCCCTATCTCAAATTGTGCACTATTCCGCGGAGGAAGGTCACACCACAGAAGAATCCCTCTTCAGTCTGTTTCGCTGGGGTGCTTGTAGGCGAGGTGCTTCTGGCGCAGTTGCTTTGGCCTCCCTCACAGTAGTCTCCGGGATCTTCCATTTCGCGGTCTCCTCCTGCGTTTTCCCTTCTGCGCTTCCAATGGACAGCTCCTGCCGCTATCAGTCAAAAGGCGATGAGTAGCCGCCGATTCTTCCCTTCCATGAAGTGTTTGCCTCTGTGTGTGTGTGTGTGTATAGTGCGAAGGGGAGGTGGGAAAACATAGAAGCAACGCACAAGGAGGATTTCTCTCTGGACTTCCTTAAAATTCCGAGAACAAAGAAGGGCCATTTCATGGTAAAAGCACCTTTTCCTCAGGCAATGGTAAAATATGCCTACCAGATAAAATCTGTTAAGGAGGAAAACTTAAGAGGAGCTGGGCAATGGGGGGCGGGTGAGGTTAGGAAGTGTACTGACTAGGGGCACCCACAGCATGTTCTCTGTTTTGCAATGAATATATCTTCTGCAAGAGACCCTATGGAAACTGATCAACGGCCACAAATGTGACATCAGAAACCACAATACACAGAAACCTGTCTCCAACCATTTTAGTCTACGAGGTTGCTCTTTGAAAGAATTAAAAGTCACTGTTTTAGAACAGAATCATTACAAATCAAGAATACAGAGGGAAACAGCTGAGATAAAATTTATAGGCATGATGGACACCCATAGAAATGGATTGAATATAAGCCTAGGTTTCTGAAGCCATTACCAATTGTAACCCTTCTACGGTTATCTACTGCCACTGCCATTTTCTTCACTACTACCATGTCCATCTTTCATCACAAGGCTTCAGGGTAAAAATTGTCTATATCCCCTATATTAACACACATGATTCCTGGGTTAACTTCTTTCATTCATTCTTTACCCTTTTGAGGTTAACTGCATCTTCAACCCCCTCAACCCCTCCTCTCTCTCTTCCCCCCACCCATCTCTGCTCAGACCTGGTGTCTGTTTTCTGTTTTCCTGAAGTGTTTTTACAACAGGACTGTAAAACAAACATAGGCCTAATTAGTGCATGTAGTCAATGAACATTTAGAATGTGAAACTGATGTTTCATATACATTTCATTTCAATCTGTTTCTTAATGTCTGACGAAGTGGACGTGTGGACAAAAGCTTACATTAAAATATAATAGTCTTTCAGGTGCTACAAAGTTTTTGTCTTTTTTGTTTTGTTTCTTTGGATTTTGCCTGATGTTCTGCAAGAGATGTTACTGTTCTATGCTGGCAAATATGGTTTTCATGTAGAAGTTGCCATTATCAAGTCCCTGTATGCTGAGGAAAGAATTTTGCTCCAGTCCTTGGACAGCCACTGCTTGTCATTGTTGACAATAGTAGGCTAGATGAACAAAAAAAAAGTCTGACTTGATATAAGGCAGCTACCTATAAACAACAAACTGCACAGACAAGGATCTGGATTGGCTTTTTCGCTAATTAGTGGTTGCTAACATAGCCTCTCCATCCGTCCAGTACCTTATAAAAATAATTGTAAGGCAAGGGTGGATATTAGACCATTAAAAAAGCACAGCCATAAGCTAGGTTTCAGTCCTGTACAGCTCTTCCCCAGGCTGGGTACTACAGAGCAGTGGATGGTGTAGAAATAGTGTAAAAAGTTCTGAAAATGATGGCCAAATAAGCTTGCCAGGGGCTGCAGACTCAAGGTTAGAAGCACAGGTTTCAGATTCCACCTTTAGTGGCCTTGATTGGTATGTCTATCTCAATCTTGTCAGATGAAGGATTGCCAGTAATTTTTCCTTCTCATAAAAATAATTCATTTGGGATTTTTCAGCAGTTTAATTCTGAACATCACCTCTTTATTTGTTGTTTATTCAGGATTTTCTTTAACACATCTCTAACAATATTACCCTGGCCTTTGCAGGGAGGTTAAATACAACCCCAAATATGTGTTACAGAGAATAAGCAGTCTTGCTGGATGAGGCCAAAAGTCCATTCATGCTGCAGTTGCATACATACACACATGTTTAGGAATAAGCCCACTCTGAACTAAGTGGGACATACATACCTCCAAGAAGAGAAGGACCGTGGCACAACTTTTGTACCATTTGTCTCTTCCTCCCTAATAGAATTCCGGATGCTTGCAGATGAGGCTTTAATGTACAGCTGTGGATGTTTATACGAAGTCCAGGCAGCAGTAGCTTCAGTTTATTGACCTTGTGTGTTCTTTTGTTTGTATCTCTTGCCTTTTTTCTTCCCAGTGATCAAGAGGGGGAAAAACTCAGTACCTCTCAGTTTGGAAGTAACCTTTCAGGTAGGGAAAAGACAAAGGTTACGGATAGGGCATGGCTATCATCATCTAAACCCTTTGTCAGATTATGTGGACAAAGCACGGCAACTGTGCAGTAAAAACCTCCTCTTTTACTTCAGCTTTTCTCCACTATTTCTTAACTGTTGCTAACCAACATCAGCATGAAGGCAGTGGCCTTTTTTTATCTGGTTTGTCCTCAGCATCTCACATTGAGATATTTATTACTGCCTCTAAACATGAAGCCACTGGTAGAGTTGTTCTCCATTAATCTATCCAACAACAGCTTCTAGGTCAGTAGTTTTGACCATATCTTCCAGTAGTTAGTTTCCGAAATTAGGAATCCATTTATGTGAAGAAGTATTTTCATTTCAGCTACTGTGCTTTGAATCAACTTTACTGGATAATTCTGACACCAAATGGGACAATGGTTAAAAATCCAAAAATTACCTTCATTTGCTCGAGATAGTTTGTATGCCCCTGTTATATCTTTCCTCACTTTACTTGTCCACATCGCCATCTAAGCTGAGGCCTCAAATGCTTTACCCAGCTTTTCCGCTTGGAAAGAGACTCCAGCTCCTTATTTGTGCCTGTAAAATCCATACCACTGGTTCCCAGCCTTGGGTCGCCAGATGTTCTTAGACTACAACTCTCAGAAAATGTGGGCAACATAGCTGGTAGTGAAGACTTCTGGGAGTTTTAGTTCAAGAACATCTGGGCAACCAAGGTTGGGAACCACTGCTTTATATCAACCATCCAAATACTTGGCTGTCATAATAAAATAACAGTGAGATGTCCAACTTTGTGTGTGACACAAAATTATTCCAGTTTGCAAGGGGGCCGCTGTGTTATTCTGATGTAGTAAAAGCAAAATAGCATCTTGTGGGTCTTAGAAGACCAACAATTTTTATTTGGCATAAATTTTCATGCAGTGTAGCTCATGTCTTCAGATGTATGGAGTGTAGCCTCAGTAGGCAGACATTTATATGTACAGGTGGAGTAACTGAAATGCAAAAGGACCTGTAAGGTGATGATTGTATTGGTGGACTGAACAGTGACTGCCCAAATAACTGCTCTTTCATTTTGGGAGATAGCTTGACATTTGAATTAAACTGCCAGTGGTAATAAGAAAGAAAAGAACAGGCAAATTCTTCCAAGTAGAAGTTCCCAGAGGCTGTGCCTCTTGCCCTTCCTACCTGGAGCGATAAAGAGGATGTCGAACTGGTTCTTCCTGCATAGAAAGACCCAAGAAGAAAATGTAAAGCATTTGAAGGTGTGTTAGCTTGAGAAAAATAGGTAATGAAGTAGCATGAGCATAAACTATTCAAAGATGTATTAAGGTGTTTAACATTATATACATACAGTGTGGGAAACGTGGTTAGAGAAAGGGTTCCCCCCCCCCTTCTCAGGCTGGCCCTGCCATTTGACAGAATCAAAGAGCCATATCGGGCAACTGATTGGGGGTGTCATGAAACAGAAGCATTACTGAATAATCATCATAATCATTATTATCATTATTAACTGTATGGTAGCTCTATCCACCATATAGTTATGATTAATAAAGAGCTAACAGGGATGAATGTTTGAAGCTTTTCTGTTTTCTTTTTGGCAAGCTTCTTGTTCTGGCCTTTATTTGCTGGTGCTGCACTATTAACTCTCAGTACTGCCACCTTCCAAGTTTTCAAATCTTTACTTGTGTCTTCACTCTGGCAGATAGTATAGAGTGGCACTTATGGGATGAAGAGCATGGTTTTCTAGGGGCCCCAGCTCTTCAGTAGGACTAGCTGATGATGAAACCCATCTGATGTGAAATTAACATTCAGGGGAACATCTTTGACCAGAACACCAACACTCGGTGAGTGTGAATTGATAAGTAACGTATTTCTTAAAACATGCAGGAGCTGTCTTCTTAAAAGACAGGCTTTAATGGCCACTCTTTCTGTTTTGTGACTGGATGGTTTTTCTTAAAGACCCAACTAGAAAGTTGGGGAAAGTCGGTCTGCTGTGTACTGTGAGTTCAAACTGTTAAGTTGTTGATGATCACTAGCTTTAAATATACAGTATATACAGTATATCACAGAAGGGAGTACACCCCCTCACATTTCATAAATATTTTAGTATATCTTTTCATGTGACAACACTGAAGAAATGACACTTGGCTACAGTGTAAAGCAGTGAGTATACAGCTTGTATAACAGTGTAAATGTGCTGTCCCCTCATAATAATGCAACACACAGCCATTAATATCTAAACCGCTGGCAACAAAGTGAGTACACCCCTAAGTGACAATGTTCAAATTGGGCCCAAGTAGCCGTTTTCCCTCCCTGGTGTCATGAGACCTGTTAGTGTCACAAGTCTCAGGTGTGAAGGGGGAGCAGGTGTTGTCGCTCTTACTCTCTCAGACTGGTCACTGGAAGTTCCACATGGCACCTCATGGTAATGAACTATCTGAGGATCTGAAAAAATTAATTGTTGCTCTACATAAATATGGCCTAGGCTATAAGAAGATGGCCAAAACCCTGAAACTGAGCTGCAGCACAGTGGCCAAGACCATACAGCGGTTTAACAGGACAGGTTCCACTCAGAACAGGCCTCGCCATGGTCGACCAAAGAAGTTGAGTGCCCGTGATCAGTGTCATATCCAGAGGTTGGCTTTGGGAAATAGACGTATGAGTGCTGCCAGCATTGCTGCAGAGGTTAAAGGGGTGGGGGGCCAGCCTGTCAGTGCTCAGACCATACGCCGCACACTGCATCAAATTGGTCTCCAGGGCTGTCGTCCCAGAAGGAAGCCTCTTCTAAAGATGATGCACAAGAAAGCTCGCATACGGTTTGCTGCAGACAAGCAGACTAAGGACATGGATTTCTGGAACCATGTCCTGTGTCCAATGAGACCAAGATAAACTTATTTGGTTTAGATGGTGTCAAGCGTGTGTGGCGGCAACCAGGTGAGGAGCACAAAGACAAGTTTGTCGTACCTACAGTCAAGCATGGTGGTGGGAGTGTCATGGTCTGGGGCTGCATGAGTGCTTCCGGCTCTGGGGAGCTACAGTTCATTGATGGAACCATGAATGCCAACATGTACTGTGACATACTGAAGCAGAGCATGATCCCCTCCCTTTGGAGACTGGGCCGCAGGGCAGTATTCCAACATGATAACGACCCCAAACACACCTCCAAAACGACCACTGCCTTGCTAAAGAAGCTGAGGGTAAAGGTGATGGACTGGCCAAGCAGGTCTCCAGAGCTAAACCCTATTGAACATCTGTGGGGCATCCTGAAATGGAAGGTGGAGGTGTGCAAGGTCTCTAACATCCACCAGCTCTGTGATGTTGTCATGGAGGATTGGAAGAGGACTCCAGTGGCAACCTGTGAAGCTCTGGTGAACTCTATGCCCAAGAGGGTTAAGGCAGTGCTGGAAAATAATGGTGGCCACACAAAATATTGACACTTTGTTCCCAATTTGGACCTTGTCACTTAGGGGTGTACTCACTTTTGTTGCCAGCGGTTTAGACATTAATGGCTGTGTGTTGCGTTATTTTGAGGGGACAGCACATTTAAACTGTTATACAAGCTGTATACTCACTGCTTTACATTGTAGCCAAGTGTCATTTCTTCAGTGTTGTCACATGAAAAGATATACTAAAATATTTATGAAATGTGAGGGGGTGTACTCCCTTCTGTGATATACTGTATATACAGTGGCTTTTACATGTTGTTCTCTTACCTTAAATTGTTCAATAAAGACAGACTTCCTTTTTCCCAAAATTGTTGTCTGTGGGTTTTTCCGTTTCAAATAGCAGGGAAATCCTCAAAGAGAGAGCAAGAGAAGAAAACAGAGATTCCATTTATAGCCAGAAGTTATGGTTGAAGCTACATCCTCCAAAACAAGGTAATTCAGACCACAGATCAATTCTTCTTCTCACTCAAAGCATGGATCCATTGGTGCATCCTTCTTGTACCTTATCTTTCACCTCAAGTAAACACTAGAGCCTAATTAGACTGGCCACCCAATCTTTGTATATTGCATTGCTAGCAATGAAGAAGAATTGAAACACAAGCTTTGATAGCATCAACATCTACAAAGAGCAGCTTTTCAACGCAGTCCTATTCACTGCAATTGATCCGTGGTTGTGAGAAGGAAGTCTGATTGTGCTTAATGGACGTAGTCTGAAGTTGAGGAGATGCATAGGTTTGCATTTCTCAGGATGATGGAAATACAGGGGCAGTTGTACTCTTAGTTCCCTCCACTATCTGTTCTACCTGTTTCTACATGATTCTCAAAGAAGAGGGCTACCAACGTGATCAACAAAGCTAATGCAATCTGCACTAAATATTATGCCACCTTACTGATAAATACTCCATGCTGGAAAATAAATGACTACACTTTCTCCAGTTCTGAAATCACATATGTTATTTGACATTGAGTTGTAGTTATCCATAATATAGAGACTCTGATACAGCTCTTGTGTTTACTTGGAGTGGTAGTTCAGATATAAACAGGGACTGTGCATGGGCCCATGTCTAGACATTTCTTGAGCGATTATAGGTGGATTATGTCTAGCTTTAATAGTTGTAGTCCTACAATCTTAACTGTAGCTTTAGACCAGATATTTCTTTCTCTTTAGGGAATCAAATTTGAGTGAACTTCTTGTGTTTACTTGTGGTGGATGTTAAGGTACTAGAAAGGTCTACCATTGTGCCCATAGTTTGAGTTAGAAGCAGCGGGCTGATATGTGGTCAAACCATCTTTCCCTTTTGATATAATTTCAACTATGAGGGTGACTACACAGGCATTTGTCTGCTATTTGGTTTTCTCTAAAGTTGGCAATCAGATGATGCCTTTGCTAGAGTGAACCAGCCCTGCCCCAGAGCGCTCCTACCCACAGCTTTCTAGAGCCCTATCAGGAGCATCTACTTTTTTTGGTGTGTGTAGGATCACTCTGTTTTGGTTTATTTCCAGCATGTGCATCACTGGAAATAAACCAAAGTGAGTCTTCCACTGTCAATTTGCCTTCCTCTTTGAATTTCCCATGTGGTGAAGTGGCTTAAGAAAACAGTCATTTCACAATATTGGGAAGTTAAGCAATTCCTCTGCTCTTCCATGGAGGGACAGAATAAAAAAAATTTAAATTTTTTTACACTGTATTAGGTAATTACTGATGTGTTGCATCACTTATAACAAATAAAAGAAAAATTGAAAACATCCTCCCAGAACCTCCCAACAGCCAAATTTATGTACTGATATAATATATAACATAATAAATTAATAATTTATAATAAATATATAAATTATAATATATAATTGTGACGATCGCCCGCGTCACTCATGCCATTCATATTCATGAGCTGATTTGCATGAACCGATGAGAGGACTGGAGAGGCGGAGTCAGCAGCTACATGAGGTTTGGCGGGAGAAGGAGGAGTCAGGGCTGGTTAGTCAGAGAGATAGGGAACATACTGAGAGAGATAGAGCTGGTTAGAAAAATAGGTAGAGAAGGTGGTAATGATATAGCAAGAGAAAAGTGTGTACTGAGAGAACGGTTGAGGATTTGCTTATGTATAATGTGTATCTGAGAAACTTCTGTTATTATTCAATCTGCTTCACTCCAACAAATAAGTTCTGTTCTGTTCACAAAACAAGTGTTCTGACAAACGTCATTTATATTGTGGTTTGAGGTAATCCACTGGTGGAAGCGAGAAGAAAACGCGACGTGAGCCTTTGTGAGGGAAAGACAAGCAGGGGCCACAAGAGCAAACACCACAATAATGTATTTTTGTGATCACTGTGTTGTTATACTTACAAAGTGCTTTGTAGACTAAAAAGTCAGAAGGTAGGATATGTATCAATATATTCATGGGATCCAGATGAGTAAGTCAGTGGAAGCTGGTTCCTAGTTAAATCAGTGGAATTTAAGTTATGGTTAATTTATAGCCCACATCTTGAAAATTGTACCCCACATGTCTGTGCTAAGGCTTCCATGGTCATGTCCACAAGATGAAAATTATATTGGATAAAAAATCTCTGTGGTGCTGTACATGACATAGACAACGTGAAAAAGACTACTAAGAATCTGTTTATTATAGCTTCATTTTAAAATTTTATTCTTTGCTGTTACATACTGTGGAGATTGCCCTTGTGGCTCTGTTTGTTGTGGCCCTCACAAAGGTTCTCTCCCTCTTCCTTTTTCTTTCTGCCACCAGGTATTATTTACTTAATACCACCTATGTGTGTTAGACACATGTGCTGCCATATGCAAGGCTTATTGAACTTCAGAATCAGTTGGTTGGAATAACAGATAATCTTTTATTATTCATCAAATCACAAAGTAAATCACGTAATCACTGTATCAGGGGTTTGATTAGGTTTGGATAGGATGGGACATATATTCAGGCTTATTATATAATTTCAATCACTCAATATCTATCTTATTCTAGGTGTTCTCATTCCTGCTTGTTCAATCTAATAACCTTGCTCTTAATTCACTTTCCTAACTCTCTATTCAGATTACTCTCACTCTCCTCCTCACTAAGCTCCAACCCTCCAACTGTCTAACTGTCCCCTTGGTTCCGCCCCTCCTGCTCTATCCTTGGCTCCTCCCTCTAGAGCTCCTGTGACTGACAGGCAGGAATGACGTCACCTTTAGGCATTTCGTCACACATACTATGAAACCATAATGTCTAATGATCTCATGTACAAAATAATGGATGTCATATGTGAAAAATTGGCTTTTTGTGATACAAGAAGACTTCTTAAATATTCTCCTTTATGTCTCTCAGTATTACCCCTATGATTTAAGTGATTTGTAACACTTTTGTAAAACCCAATACTGTATGATTTGGGCATTCCATGATGAAAAATTAATGTTTCTCACTAGCTGATGTATTGGTTCAAAGATGGTAATTACAACATATGCTGGAAAATTGTCATTTTTTATTGTAAAGCATCATTAGAAATAAAAACGTTATGCTCAATCAAGTGTAGTGGGTTTGGAGCTTGATTTTTGAAAATCAATTTGAATTTATTCCATTTAGTGTCAAATACTAGTGAAAAATCATTTTCTTTGAATTTTTTGTGTAAACACTCCATAGCTTCTAAACTAATCACATCATATACTGTAGAAAAGGGGGGCTTTTGTTAACATGCAGACCTCTGAAAATATTACACTATGCTAATCAGTGTAAATTAAGGCTTTATATAAATGCAAGAATTAGGTGGTACCTTTATTGAATCACTTAAAAATCAGACAAATTGCAAGCTTCCGTGGGTAAAATCTCACTTCCTCAGGCTGTGCATCACCCTTTTATGGATAGTGCAGAAAAAATATTCCCAAAAATTTATGGCAGATGTCCATGCTGAGTCTGCTTGTACCCAGCAGATCTGGTGAACCCAGATTTAGGGCTCAATCACACGTGCCAAAAGAACCCCAGTTATATCAATTCTGCTGTTATTCATGTCATTTTATAAATTTCTGTTCACTTGACATGCAGGTAAGATTGATTTTTTTGGCCAGCCAATCAGGTTTTTTCCACCTCACCGGCAGGGTTGTTTTACAATGTACTGATCATGTATTGCTTCAATCCTGATCGTTTCAGCATGTATGAATGTTGCTGTCAATTTATTTACTTTGCAAAGGGGTTGGGTTTTTGGCCACTGTGGCCACTTCATGGCCACTGCACTTGTGCCCCTCTAAAAAATAAATAAAGGGATATTGGTAAATCACTTGTAGAAAAAACAAGCAACAGCCAAAAAAACAACACAAATATTTTGCTTAGAAGGAGACAGCCCCACCACCACCGCGGGTGTAATGAAGGAAAGGGGAAATAGGGTTTAAGCAGAGAAATGGATGTTTCCTGCTTTGAATTGTTTGAGGGGAGAAAGAAAGGGGAATTGCATTAGTGTCTTCTCTCTTTTTTAAAACCCTGCTCTTCACAATACTTTGCAAGTGTTTTAAAACCTGTTTCCTTCTGATGCTGTTCAAAAGGGAAAATAAAAATTAAAGCCAAGAACTGAGAGGGAGAGATATGCAGGGAAATAAGGGAAAGGAGGGGAGGAGGAGAGAAGGAAAAGGGGAGGAAGAAAAAGAGAAAGTAAAGAAAATAATTGGGAAGTGGGGGAAAAGGGAAGGAACGACTGCAGGTGACATATATCACCAGGCTGTGCACCGACTAACAGAAGTGACAAGAAAATAGCAGTATATCAATTACGAATCATTTTTAAAAAGACAAAATCTTAGGGCAGCAGACCCCAAGAAACAGGATGGCAAATGAATCAATTTATATGAGATGGCACGTGTAGGCTACAGAACGGATACAAAGAGCAAGAAATGTACCAATTGAACTTACAGACATGTGAATGGGCCCAGCAGTATATATACTACATGACCGCATGTAAAAATGAATCCATTCAAGAAAGGGATTAAAATAATTGGTATAACTAGGGTTCTTTTGGCATGTGTGATCAAGCCCTCAGGTTGCAATCAGTCAGGAGATGTGTTCGCAGGCATCCTTCCTTGTAAGCATGGTTGCAACTTTCCATCCCAAACTGCAAACAAAGGATTTGCTAATTAATTACTTGATATCTGCCCCCACACACCATCCCATTGCTTGCTGATGAAGCATGAAGTTTCCTCTGGACTGCAGGGAAAACAATTCAGAGATATAACAACCTCTATTAGAAGGTTGGGGTTTATATATGAGCTAAAGGAGAAATGTGTCTGTAAAATAGATTGGATATTTAATGATGCAAGAAGATGGTCTCTGTGAACTCTCCCTAAATGTTCTAGCAGTTCATCAGCATTTTAGGAGATGCCTGCATTTTTACAAGGTATTAGAATAGCTACATACTCTGTTCCTTAAGCAGGGCTAGCCCTATTCATTTTGTTGCCTGTGACAGAACATGAAATGACATTCCCCACTCCAAATTAAGGTATATAGTACCCCAAGCAAGCCATGTTATTTTTGCATGTGAGATACAAGGTCTCATAAGTCTTTCTCCCAATCCTTAGCAGTAAAGATATGGCAAGTCTGTGTTCTGTCAGAACACCCCAAATCTGTTGCCCTCAAGAAGGCTCCCTTGCTCCGCCTAATGGTAGGGGCAGCCCTCTCTCTACCTATGTGACATCATATGAGGATGAACTCTTGTACCTTATTTATTTCCCATCTCCATGAGAAAGGAGGTCAGTTTCTGAAGGGGCCACACTGTTTAATAGAAGCAACATATTCAGAATGTTATGCTGGTACACATGAGCTCCACTCAATGGAATAAAATTTAGACATAGCAATAGACTTAAACAAGAAGGCCACTCACTAATCCTGAATTTATAGTTATGGAGAGTGATCCATACTCTTAGAGCATTTTACTATTCTCTCTAGGCAACAAGGTCTGTGAACCATGGTTTGATATAATCTTGTCACAATTATTACAGAGACTTGTGATTCTGTGTCACTTGATAGGCTTTCCAGCACGACTCTTCATAAAAGAGGAAAGAGTGGACTGAGGTAAAATCGTTTTTAACTACAACCCTTTTCTATTTGCAGTGTTTCTTATTCTTAAATGATAAACACGATAACTTTCCAATATGTACATAATAACATTAGCTGATTATTTCAGACCAGTATTATGCTCCGCTTGTTGTCTCAACCCATTTGATTTTCCAGCTTTCCTTCTCTCATCCTTTCCCCCCTCCTCTTGGCCTGCTGCTTTCTGTCACAGGTCTCAGCCAGCCAGTACGGCATATTGGCTGGAGATGTCATTAGCATTGGAAATACACATTTTCAGGAATGAAATTATGACCTTGGGCCAGTCTCAGCCTAACCTACCCCACAGGATGACTGGAAAGATAAAATAAGCCGAAGGAACTTACATGCTGCCTTGGAGGAGGACAGGATACAAACAAAACAAGAGCCCTACATCCAATTAATGGTTCCAATGCTGTTTCGCACATTACTCCATTTAAGGCTGATGGTGTCACCAGCAGCATCACTTTTTCAGAAGTAAAAGATTTCCATACACCAAAAATCCTGGGGCTCCCAAGGAATATATTTCATTGTCAGGAAGCCATTGGGAGTCATGGGACATCAGGAGGTCTTTCATTAGTGAGGATCACCACTGCCAGTAAAGTCATCCTGTCAGTGGCATTTTTCGGTAATTAAAGTTTCCCCTTGTCCCCCAACAGCTTCCCAGTGATGAAAGGGATTCCACAGAAGTTTTGAAGCCTTTGGAGGAGAATTGAAAATGTTTTATTTCCGGAAAAGGGCTGCCACTGCCCTCATCAGCTTTATGTGGCATAACATATGGAATAGGATTTCAACCATAGAATCAGTGGAAACTTCATTAGCTGGCAATTACAAGTTCCATTGATTCAATATGTCTCATCTAGCTGGACTAACAGTTAGATTTTGTTCTGTCCTTTCCTTTATATAATTTTTCTACTGTTTCACTGTTTTGCAAATCTACTATGTTGCTTCTATTGCTCCTTGGTTAGCCCATCGTTATGCTCTATTCCTCAAAAATAATGCAACAATTAAGCAAATTGCAGCTAGATACCCTTTTGCTTACCTTACCCAATCAGTACCAAAGAGTGTATCACCACCCACCATCACCCTTTCCAGCAAATCTATTAGCTTGAAACATGATACAGATTTGGTTAGGGATGGACAGACATCAAGCTTGCAGGATGTACTCTGCTTTTTATTAAAACCTTGAGGGCCACTTAACCAGAGACAAGTGCAACACCATGGTAGAGGCAGGTGGACATAGGCTAACGTTAAGTAACAAGGTGTCTGTGAGCACACACTCAGCCGACTAATTGTTGGTCAATAGGAGAATCAAGCTTACAAACTCACACAAAATCCTGTTCCTGACTTTCTTCACCAGCCAGTCTTCCCCCACAAACTTTTGTGTGGAATAGTGGTGATGAGGGCAAGTGGGTGCTAGATCAAATCAAAGCTGAACTCTGTCTAGCAGTAAAAATTGCTGAGCAGAGTTTATTGTACTTTGGGCCTATCATCAGAAGACAAGACCCAGTTACTTGTCTGAGCACCTTTTCCCACAGTGCCACCAGTGCCACCAGATCCTCCCAGGTAATGCTCCTATGGGTGGCCACTCTGAAGGAGGCCAGGAAATCATCCATGAGAAGTCAGGCCTTTTCCACAGTGGCATCTGTACTTTGCAACCAGCTTCTGGTTGAGTGGTGCCTGGCCCCCTCCCTCCTAATTTTAGGAAGCTACTGGAGATGTGGCTCTTTAGAGAGGCATTTCAATTCAGCCCTGACTGATTCACATGCCTCTTGCTTTGCCTCCTACATGGAATATTTTGCCTCTTGCTTTAGGCTGTGTTTAACTTTTCTTTATTTATTTATACATCAAATTATTATTATTTATTTGTGTTTTGTTTTATCATGCTGCAAACCGTCCAGAATAGTGCTTTGCATTAATGGGGTGGTATAAAAGTTAACTAATTAACTAACTAACTAAATAATAAATTTGAAAGACAGTAATGCTAGGAAAAGTCGAACAAAGTAGGGACAAGAGGGAAACCAAACATGAGATGGATTAACTCAGTAAAGGAAGCCAGGGCCTCTAGTTTGCAAGTACTGATCAAAACTGTTAATAATAGGAACATTTGGAGATACACGCAGTTACTATACATCAGAAATGACTTGATTGCACATCATGGGACAGGGGGCGCTTTTTCATTTCTTGCTGTTCCCGGACAAATGGTTTCAGAATGCCTTGTTAATCTACTGTCTACCCACCTAGTAGATCTGGATCTACTTTCTGCCTATCTACAGATAAGGTAACATGGCTGAAACCCTCAAACAGCCCCCCTCCCCCCGTATTTAACTCTCAAGTAATCTATACTGGTTTTGGTTGAAAGCCACCCAGAGTAGTGGCGTAGCCACTTAGATGGGTGGAGTAAAAATATAAATAAAATAAAATTTAAAAAGCTTTATCTCTGAGCAGCAGGCATGAATTGCTTGAGCGTGAGCAAGATAAAGACTTAGTTTGCCAAGGGGAATGTACCTCCACTCACTCATACCTTAACCATCTGTCTGAATTGTAGAGTTTCCAGAGAAGCAGAAAAGGATGGATGGGGAGGTTAATGGTCTCATTATGTCTACTGTTGGTTAGTAACCTCTTTTTGCCCCTCATTATGTCATCTGTACAGACCACAGAGCTGTAAAATGTACCATGCTGCAGTGCTTCTTCCTAGCAGACATGCAACTTAAAGAGATCATCTGGCATGAATTAATTAAGCATGTAACTGTCAGAATGTAAGGTGTGTTTGTCTATACATCTGTATGTAAGTAAACACACACACAAATGATTTAAAAGGAGCATTGTAGCAATGAGGACTGTAAGCATAGAAGACAATGGACATCAGCCTGCAAATAAGTGGGCTGATTAAAAAATAAAAATAATGCATAAAGAAATGGTTGGTTGTTCTTGCTTACCACATGGATTGTGCATCTGCAGAATTCTGAATGGGAGTTGCTTTTAAAACATACCTTGCAGGTATCTTGTCTTGAGACAACTGGGCCCATGGTTGTGGGAGCAGAACCTCAGGGACCAGCTGCAGGTCCAGGGCAAGAAAAGATGAGGCAGGAAAGTACAATATCTTCCTCCCTAAATTTAGTGCATCCTGCCTTCTCTGGGGTACAAACTAGAATTGAAACAATAAATAGTACTGAAAAGAGCTTGTGTAAATAACTGGTTGCTCTGAAGTGTGAAACCCTTTTAAAATACTTTACTGGCTTTGTGTCAGCATCCAAATCATGCACAAACGTTTCATATTTTCCTCCAAAGCCAGTTTCATCCCAGGTTTTCTTTAAATGTATAGAATGTTTTGGCATCTTTCTCTCTCCGTTGTTATGCTTTGATAGGCCTCTA
Organism: Intellagama lesueurii; assembly: GCA_037013535.1. Classification (NCBI taxonomy): domain Eukaryota; kingdom Metazoa; phylum Chordata; class Lepidosauria; order Squamata; family Agamidae; genus Intellagama; species Intellagama lesueurii. The sequence goes on from JBAJHW010000003.1 coordinate 108,276,437, forward strand.
CCTGTGACTTACAGGTGATCTGTGACCTACCCAACTGCACCATTTCCAACCATCTGTATATCTCTAGCTGCCTCAATAGATCCTTGCCTTTTCTTCCATGTGACTTCTTACTCATGGAACTGTTTCCAGAACACCTTGGTGAGTCCAACCCACTCCTCCATCAATTTCTTCATCAAATTCCAGCTATGGCACAAACCCTGGTCCCCACACTTTATATAACAGGAGCAGGGAACTTTTTTTTTCTTGATTAGTCCCATATTGCTTCAGTCAAAATTGTTAAAAGATCAAATTCCAGTAGTTGAAAGTGAGCAGGTTGGAGCCAGAAGTGGATGGCATTACAAATGTACGGACAACCAGCGTGATAATAGGGGTTAAGACAGTTGGACTGAAATACAAGAGACACAGATTCAAGTACTCACTTAGCCATGAACATGAGGGTCAAATTCGATCACACACTTCACAACATTTTAGAACAGGTGCTCCCACAAGTGATTTTCCTTATCTCCAAATCCAGCATTTAGTGTGCTCCGGTTTTTGATTGGTGATTGGAAAGTAAAGATGTGCTCAATTTGTAAGTTTGAGTATAATAAAGCACATAACACTGATAAACTTACGTTACACTAGACTTTGGGAATATCCCATAATGTATGGGAAAAGTGTGGCCTGTTGTTTTCTATTAGAATAATATTAAATGGCCCTGGCTAAAAAAAAGGCATGCTTTTGAATTGTGGTGCTGGAGGAGACTCTCGAGAGTCCCCTGGACTGCAAAGAGAACAAACCTATCCATTTTGAAGGAAATCAACCCTGAGTGCTCACTGGAAGGACAGATCCTGAAGCTGAGGCTCCAATACTTTGGCCATCTCATGAGAAGAGAAGACTCCCTGGAAAAGACCCTGATGTTGGGAAAGTGTGAAGGCAAGAGAAGAAGGGGACGACAGAGGACAAGATGGTTGGACAGTGTCATCGAAGCTACCAACATGAATTTGACCCAACTCCGGGAGGCAGTGGAAGACAGGAGGGCCTGGCGTGCTCTGGTCCATGGGGTCACAAAGAGTCGGACACAACTTAACGACTAAACAACAACAACAACAAAAAGGCATCCTTTTTTAAAAAATTGCTTCCCCCTCCCTCGTCAGTTTTGATGCAAACTTTCAATAGCAATTTAATTATACAAGTATTTCTGCACTCTAGGTCCCTTTCCGAGTAAGGAAAGCCAGTGTAAGGGAAGCAAACAACTGTGCATACATGTATAAACAGTTAGGCTTTCTAGGATCTCCATCAGCACGTCTGCTAAGCCCTTAAGGCGGTGGCTAGAAAATCACCATTTTGGACAGATGAAACATTGTAAAGCACCACTGCCCACAAATTTACACAATATGTTTCTGGTTTTGGTCTTCCTGTGGCTTCTCTGGTCACATCCGTTTCATATGTTTTTATAGGATTTCAATTAGTACTGGGGGCAAAATCATCCCTGTTTTTTTAATTAAAAATATTGGTATATATCAGTTTTTTGGAACTGAGCTTATAGTTGTAGTATGAATGTTTTTAGGTGTAAATTGACGAACACTTATATTTCTCTGATCTAATGGTATGGCTTGTCATGTGTTTTGTGCTGGTATGTATCGTTGCATGTTCTAAAATCCTGTTATCTTCGCTATGAAGCTGAAAGTGTTGTATGTCCCATAAGGTTCTGAAGCAATCATTAGATGAAAATAAAGGTTATCAAGGTTTAGGGTTGTATCTGCTTTTTTTCTTCTTAAATGTGCAGATTGTTGATGAAAGCTGCAGGGATATGTCTCATCCCATATTTTAATATTAAACAACAGGGAATGTGAAGTTTGCTTCCAGGATTCATGTACAATTTTTGGTGGTGGGCAAGGTGAAGAGACTGTGACTTTTACAAGGCTTTAAGCCTCTCAGTTCTTTAACTATTCCCATTGCAGTTTAGGCAAGAATGGAATTAAATTTAATTCTGCACAACTGTGTCAATTTCACCACTGGTACTTATCCTGCCAGCAGAAAACTTGTGGTTGCTTCTCTCATGTCCTGTCTTTTGGGTATGAGCCTTTGATTAGCAATAACAGTAGGCTGATGGCCTCTCTAGGCCTTTGCTCTTGTGATCCTGCAAGAATTGCTTTATGTTCACTTGATAGTATTGTCTGGTAGTCATACTTTAGCTCAATACACAGGTCTAACATGGGCACATCGTGGATAGAGGCAGTCCAATCACTGGTGAGTTTTACAACACCTTTCCCCAGGGCAGGCTTTTAGGGCTTTGGTCACCTTCCATTTTTTATCGGATTAAAAAAGGAGGCCACGTTAATTATACAGCCTAATCCTACACTTCAGAAATCAGAGCCACTTGGAGGAAATAAAATCTTTATCTGTTTGCTTAGGTGTTTTTGCTTAACGGGGAAAAAAGACGACTAAAGTATAGAAAAGTTTTGTGTAAAAGCTAAGGCAAAAGTATAAGATTTCCCCCCTTTTCCTAGAATTCTAGGTTATCCAGTGAAAAACTGACTTGCAAAAGGTCCAGAATTGACGAAGTGCATGCTTCTTAATTCAGTGTCCAGGGGCACAATCTTAAATGTGTTTGTTCAGGAGTGAGCCGTACTCAGTTAAATAGGTTACTCCCTCATAAATATGTTTAGCAGTCTTCTTAAGAGGTAACAACAAGGAAAAAAAAATACTGCTGTACCATTAAGACTAACAAATTTATTTTGAAGTGAGCTTTTCTATATGTATATATTATGTGTGTATTACATAAAAATAAAAAGCAATGTAGGTGTGCTGCTTTGTAAAATACCTGTCCTAAAGGCTACAGATTATTTATCTGTTCAGAAAAAGAATGTCCTTCCCAGCAGGCTTTCCCTACAATCAGCTGACTAGGCAGCCTGTTCCAGCAAAACACACTTCTGCCAAAGGAGACAGCTGTAGATTCGGAAATGACCCCTTCTTACTCTTCTTTCTTCAGATAAAGCTCTTTGTTAAGAAGCGAGGGCACTTCCAGACTGCATCTAAAAGGAGGAACTTTTACCAAGGCAAACACTGGGGATTTCCCTTAGTCCCTGCTTTTGGGAAATTTAAACAAGCCTCTAATCTAGGAATGGAAAATATGTGGCCTAAGGAAGTTTATAGGCTGCAACTCGCTTCAGTCCTACTCAGCATAGCCAGTGAGGTGGGACTGTGGATGGTGTAGTCAGGGAACATCTGGAGGACCGCATATTCCCCCCTCCCTTGCCCTGATCAACTTACAAAGGACCTGTCAGTTTTGATGTGTATTGGAGGGGGAAGAAAATGACACCTGCCAAAGGCAGAACCAAAAGCCAAGCCCTGCCTCCTTTCAAAACCAGGACCTGCCCTCCTCTTATATAATTTTTTTAAAGCTTCTATTCCTTGAAAAAGATGAATAATATTTAGGAACACAATTTTATACTGAGTCAGACCCTTTGTATCCATCTAGTCCCATATTGTCTGATTGGCAGTAGCTCCTCAGGATTTCAAGCAGGGGCCTTCCCAGCTCTAGCTAGAAGCTGTCAAGAATCCAATCCGTTCTGCATAGCAAGCAAGGGCACTCACTCCCTGTTGAGCTACGACTCCTCTTCTCCCTCTTGACCTAGGACTTGCATTCCAGCTTCAGTTCCTGAACCAGAGAGGTCTCTCGAAGGATAAAGGTGACATGACTGTCCCTCCCCTCTTACTGTCTGTAGAGGTACACATTCTCTGCCACAGATGGAGAAAACAAATTGTATTTACTGATATCACTGGACCGAACAAAGATTTTTCCCAGTACAGCTGTTGATGTAGACCTGTCCTAACCTGACTATTCAACCATACCATGGTGAAGTGGAATGTGTGGAAGTCCTCTTCTCAAATACAATTCCTTTTGAGCCCATTATTTTTCCATCCTTTACTGAGGATGCAACACATGGTCACATGCATCCTCAGTAAAGAAACACCTGCAAAACTCTTATTACCTCCATCTAGTAGAAAGCAATGATACAAGTGAAATGTCATCAAAAAAAGCAAAGCAAAGCATCGTGCCACCAGTACGCTGATGACACGCAGCTCTACATCTCCTTTTCACCTACTTCAGTGGATGCTGTTCTGTCCCTTCAGCGCTGCCTGGAGGCTGTACTGCAATGGATGCAGCTGAATGGGTTGAGGCTGAACCCGGACAAGACGGAGGTCCTGAGGGTGGGTGGTCCCTCCATCAGCGGATTGGGTGACTCCCTTTCTTTTGGGGGGACGACTCTCACCGCAAAGAGTGGGGTTCGCAGCTTGGGGATACATCTGGACCCGGCGCTTACCATGGAAACCCAGGTGGCGTCTGTGGCCCGCTCCGCCTATTTCCATCTATGGCGGATTGCCCAGCTGCGACCCTATCTTAATGGGAGGGCCCCTCACTACTCTTGTCCATGCGCTCGTAATCTCGAGATTAGACCACTGTAATGCGCTCTACGTGGGGCTACCTTTGAGATTGACGCGGAAACTTCAAATGGTGCAGAATGCGGCGGCCAGACTTCTTAGTGGGGTAAGAAAATATCAACATATCTCCCCCACTCTGGCTGCCTTGCATTGGCTGCCCATTCGTTTCCGCGTTGACTTCAAAGTGTTAATGATGACATACAAAGCCCTAAACCAGGCTTGTCCAACCCGCGGCCCGTGGGCCGCATGCGGCCCAGGTCGGCTCGTAATGCGGCCCAGTGCAATTTTTTTATTTTTTAAGAAATTCCAAAGTTTCAAGTTACACTGCCGGCGCTTGCGGCCGGAATGTGGCCGGGGCACGTCACAACGGTGACGCCAGCGTGCTTCACCCGCCCCATTCATTATATTAGCTCCGAGAGGCCACATCTTGTAGTGCAAAGGGAGGGAGTTCGGAAGGAAGGGAGGGAGGGAGAGAGAGAGAGGTGGGGGGGAGAGAGGGAAGGAAGGAAGGAGCGGGAGGGGAGGGGACAGGGGGGCTGCGTGACTGCATTGCGCCGTCCCCGTGAATAGGTGCGGCCCAAACCAAATATTTTATTTTATGTGCGGCCCAAACCAAATTTTCATCTTCTAATGTGGCCCAGGGAAGGTGAAAGGTTGGACACCCCTGCCCTAAATGGTTTGGGACCTCGATACTTGGCAGATCGTCTTCTCCCACCTACATCTACCCGAATCACTCGGCATAGCCAGGAGGGACGGCTGAGGGGCCTAACGCCGAGAGAGGCCCGGAAAGAAAGAACAAGAAACCGGGCCTTCTCGGCAGTGGCCCCTCGGCTATGGAATAGTCTCCCAACAGAGATCCAACTGGCACCCTCGCTGGGTGTTTTTAAAAGCCATTTAAAAACTTGGCTCTTTAGGCAGGCCTTCCCTTCAGTCAATAATTGATATCTATTCTTTGTTTTATAATCACTCCCATCTTGGTATTAATCTAATCTAATTGTTTAAAAATTATGATGTTTTATGATTTTGTTATATAATGATGTTTTTATGATATTTGTAAGCCGCCCCGAGTAGACTTTGTCTAGGGGGGCGGGGTAAAAATCCAATAAAGTAAAGTAAAGTAAAGAAATCCTCAGAGAAACAAAAGAAAAGACCAAATATTTCAAAATGGACAGCAATGTTTCACAAGTTGTCCCTATGCAGATTTTAATGCAATATCTATTAAGTAGCAAACAATCACATGGATGGAGTTTGCATGCAAAAATATTTGCAGATGTGAACAGCAAAATTTATCTATTAGAATCTACTTTCCCAAAGCATAAACAGCTTCAAAGCTCAGAAAGTATTTGTACTGATTATGTAGCATTATCAACATGGATGTTTGTATTAAAAAATGCATTATTGAAAGTCCTACGCAGAATCACATTGGTGTTTGCATAAGGTTTGTGTTACTTGCTGCAACTAATTAAGAGTCTATTTCCATAATATGCCTGATCAGACACCTGAATTTGCAACTGAGATGTGCCCCAGCATCTTGTCAGTTAGTTGCAACTTACTCCAGGAAGTTACATAAACCTTAAATGAACATCAATAGGATTCTATAATTAGTGTGTATATACATTGGATCAGGCTGATTCATATCACATAATGTGAGCAATATGAGCTGCCCGCATGCTGAGCAAGGAATGTGCATGTTACCTTCTGTACCACTCAAACCCTTTCCCAAAGCAAAGCAAAGCAAAGCAGAGCAGAGCAGAGCAACAATACAAACATTTCTATGGATCCCTGGATCATGCACAGGAAGAATGTGTGAGCCAGGACACAGAGGAAACACAAGTGCAAAAGAGCAGTATAAATTATAGAAAAGTACCAGAATTTCTAAAGTATTTTTGGACACAACTAGGAGAAGGAAGTTACAGGGAGCATAAACAGTTATAGGGCAAGACCATCTAACACCTCTTCCTCCTGAGGCAATAAGAGATTTCCAAGGCTTCAAATTCTGCTCTAAATGACTAGACTGCATGTTATATAAGATGCTTTGTTGCACAATGTTAGTCTTATAGGAAAATAAGATTTAAGTTCCATCCTCAGCAATACAGTTCAAAGTATTGCATGGTAAGGATGTGGTTCTACATTTTATAACCTCTTCCCCAGAATTCTGATGTTTGCTTTTTAGCAAAAGGAAGTCAGCAGCAATGTTAGATGAATCCAGTCATGACTCCTTTGCTTCCTAACGATATGCTCCCAACAAGCCAATGTGATCATTTGGTTCTGTAGTATCTGAAGGAATCAAATATATTAGTATCTGTACTCTCCTGCCTATCTTATCTGCAGAACCATTTTTACATATAATTTAGCACTTGAATTGAGAAGTGAGTGGGTAAACATGGACACGAAGATGATCTGGTATAAGATACAGATCGTTAAAGCAGAAATCCCATTAGTCTTTGACCTGCTTTAGCTAAGTAAGTCAAGTTTTTCTTTAGCCGTAATATAAGCCTCTTTGATTAGGTCGCCAAAAAAGGTTAGCAGGATTGCTTACTCCAGTGATTAACGAAGGACAAGCAGTCAGGACCATCTATGGCCTAGCAATTCATTGTTTACATTGTACAGCAGTAAGGAATTTCTGGACAGTTCCATTTTGGAAGCACAACAACAGCACTTAAATACCATCTGCACAGCTTCGAGGGACTTAAATGAAAACAAATACTTGCTATTGCATGTACCAAATGGCAAGGAATTAAGTGGATTACGTAGGAGAGAATCCAAAAGAAAACCTCATATCCAGTTGAAAAAAAACACAAACACACACAAAAAAGGAGCTGATTCACAGACATATATAATAAATGAAAGCACAAACACACCATCCTTACACCATCTCAGGAAGAACCTTCAGGATATGCATTTAATGTTCTGTTCCCAGGCTAGTGTAAGAAGGTCTCTGGGATGGGATCTGCCAAAGGGAGCCCACATTTAGAGAAAAGCCAGGATGGTGTCGTGGATAGAGTGATGGACTACTACTCAGAAGACTTGGCTTCAAATCCTTGCTGGGTAATGGAAACTTTAAATATTTCCCATACCTTGGAAACCCTGTTAGGGTTGCTATAAGTTGGATGCAACTTGAAGGCAGATAACAGTTTTAAAATTACTGAGTAGAAAGCACTTGCTGGAATGCCCTTTTTCTGAAGGATACTTCTACACAGAAGTATCTGAAGGATACTTCTACACATTTATGGATCCCTATAGTATTAATCCCCTTCACGGATTGCTTCCTTGTCGTGGCGAAGGGGCTTGAGTAATTCAGAGAAGCTATGAGCTAACCTCCTGCCAACCTAGCAGTTCGAAAGCATGTAAAAATGCGAGTAGATAAATAGGTACCACCTCGGTGGGAAGGTAACGGTGTTCCGTGTCTATTCACGCTGGCCACGTGACCACGGAAACTGTCTTCGGACAAACGCTGGCTCTATGGCTTGGAAACGGGGATGAGCACTGCGCCCTAGAGTCGGACACGGCTGGACTAAATGTCAAGGGGAACCTTTACCTTTACCTATGAGCTATACCATGCAGGGACGCCCAAGACGGACAGGTCATAGTGGAGAGTTCTGACTAAATGCGATTCACCTGGAGCAGGAACTGGCAAGCCACTCCAGTATCTTTGCCAAGAAAACTCCATGGACAGAAACAAAAGGCTAAAAGATATGACGCTGGAAGATGAGCTCCTCAGGTCGGAAGGCGTCCAACATGCTACTGAGGAAGAGCGGAGGACAAGTACAAGTAGCTCCAGAGCTAATGATGTGTTTGGGCCAAAGCCGAAAGGATGCTTAGCTGCGGACGCACCTGGAAGTGAAAGGAAAGTCCGATGCTGCAAAGAAAAATACTGCATAGGAACCTGGAATGTAAGATCCATGAACCTTGGTAAGCTGGATGTGGTCAAACAGGAGATGGCAAGAATAAACATTGACATCCTGGGCGTCAGTGAACTAAAATGGATGGGAATGGGCGAATTCAATTCAGACGATTATCATATCTACTATTGTGGGCAAGAATCCCGTAGAAGAAATGGAGTAGCCCTCATAGTCAACAAAAGAGTGCAAAAAGCTGTACTGGGATACAATCTCAAAAATGATAGAATGATTTCAATACGAATCCAAGACAGACCTTTCAACATCACAGTCATCCAGGTTTATGCACCAACCACCAATGCTGAAGAGGCTGAAATTGACCAATTCTATGAAGACTTACAACACCTTCTAGAACTGACACCAAAGAAAGATGTTCTTGTCATTATAGGGGACTGGAATGCTAAAGTAGGAAGTCAAGAGATAAAAGGAACAACAGGTAAGTTTGGCCTTGGAGTTCAAAACGAAGCAGGGCAAAGGCTAATAGAGTTTTGTCAAGAGAACAAGCTGGTCATCACAAACACTCTTTTCCAACAACACAAGAGGCGACTCTACACATGGACATCACCAGATGGGCAATACCGAAATCAGATTGATTATGTTCTCTGCAGCCAAAGATGGAGACGCTCTATACAGTCAGCAAAAACAAGACCTGGAGCTGATTGTGGCTCTGATCATCAGCTTCTTATACCAAAATTCAAGCTTAAACTGAAGAAAGTAGGAAAAACCACTGGGCTAGTCAGGTATAATCGAAACCAAATCCCTTATGAATACACAGTGGAAGTGAAGAACAGATTTAAGGAACTAGATTTGGTGGACAGAGTGCCTGAGGAACTATGGCTGGAGGCTCGTAACATTGTACAGGAGGCAGCAACAAAAACCATCCCAAAGAAAAGGAAATGCAAGAAAGCAAAGTGGCTGTCCAACGAGGCCTTACAAATAGCAGAGAAGGGAAACAAAATGCAAGGGAGATAGGGAAAGTTACAGAAAATTGAATGCTGACTTCCAAAGAATAGCAAGGAGAGACAAGAGGGCCTTCTTAAATGAACAGTGCAAAGAAATAGAGGAAAATAATAGAAAGTGAAAAATCAGAGATCTGTTCAAGAAAACTGGAGATATTAAAGGAACATTTTGTGCAAAGATGGACATGATAAAGGACAAAAATGGTAGGGACCTCACAGAAGCAGAAGACATCAAGAAGAGGTGCAAGAATACACAGAGGAATTATACCAGAAAGATCTGGATGTCCCAGACAAGCCAGATAGTGTGGTTGCTGACCTTGAGCCAGACATCCTGGAAAGTGAAGTCAAGTGGGCCTTAGAAAGCATGGCTAACAACAAGGCCAGTGGAGGTGATGGCATTCCAGTTGAACTATTTAAAATCTTAAAAGATGACGCTGTTAAGGTGCTACACTCAATATGCCAGCAAGTTTGGAAAACTCAGCAGTGGCCAGAGGATTAGAAAAGATCAGTCTACATCCCAATCCCAAAGAAGGGCAGTGCCAAAGAATGCTCCAACTACCGTACAATTGCACTCATTTCACACGCTAGCAAGGTTATGCTCAAAATCCTACAAGGTAGGCTTCAGCAGTATGTGGACCAGGAACTCCCAGAAGTACAAGCTGGATTTCGAAGGGGCAGAGGAACTAGAGACCAAATTGCTAACATGCACTGGATTATGGAGAAAGCCAGAGAGTTCCAGAAAAACATCTACTTCTGCTTCATTGACTACGCTAAAGCCTTTGACTGTGTGGACCACAGCAAACTATGGCAAGTTCTTAAAGAAATGGGAGTGCCCCTGGACTGCAAAGAGAATAGACCTATCCATTTTGAAGGAAATCAACCCTCAGTGCTCACTGGAAGTACAGATCCTGAAGCTGAGGCTCCAATCCTTTGGCCATCTGATGAGAAGAGAAGACTCCCTGGAAAAGCCCCTGATGTTGGGAAAGTGTGAAGGCAAGAGGAGAAGGGGACGACAGAGGACGAGATGGTTGGACAGTGTCATCAAAGCGACCAACATGAATTTGACCAAACTCCGGGAGGCAATGGAAGACAGGAGGGCCTGGCGTGCTCAGGTCCATGGGGTCACAAAGAATCGGACACGACTTAACGACTAAACAACAAATAGTATTATGCTTTACAAACATCTTCGAAGAGCATCACATTGCCACTCAGCTTCATTAATTTCTGATAAAATGCATTTGTACTAAAAGTTGTTAGTAGTGCAACTGTTCTACACAGAATGTACTGGAAGACTAGCAGTTCTCCAAGTTTTAGTCCTTGTACGCTTTGGACCTCAATTCCTAGAACTCTGCACTGTTCACTGTGATGCTAAGGCTTTCATAAGGTGAAGCACCAAACAGCTGGAGAACCAAATTGAGAACCACTGATTTGGATACCATTGGACATTACAAGCTATTAAGATGCAGGATCTAGCTACTGTGGAGCTAGTTTTAGCCTCCCCCTAAATCCTTGCCTATGGTATTCATTCATTTGTTCATTAAATCATTCATTTTTATTATTTATACTCCACCTGTCTTTCCAAGAGAACTTACAATAGTAGAACAGTCAATATTAAAAGGTTTAAACATTACAATTATTACAATATTAGAAAGCAATTAAACCATTAGCATATTAAAAATCTATACCTAAAACAGTTTAAACCAATTTAAAAAACAAGCTACAAAATTAAAGTACATCTTATGGCGACCCTATGAATGAATCCTATCATTAATAGGCTTGCTCAGCTCTTGCACAGCCAAGGCAGTGGCTTGTGTCCATCTCATAGTTGGTCTTTTTCTGTTCCTGCTGCCTTTAACTTTTCCTAGCATTATTAACTTTTCCATTGAGTCTTCTCATGCACCAAAGCTCCAGTTCTTTTAAAAAAAATTGTGCCACAACAGTTGATTGTCCTGATGCATAATCTATATTTTGGATAAGACAATGTTGCTGGGACAGAATATGGAAAAACAGAATCTTTGCCCATAGGCAAAGATTTCAGATAAGATTGTATATTATGGCCCTATCTGCTCAAGAAACATAAATAATTTAAGATATGCAGATGACACCATATTACTGGAGAAAGTAGCAATGAAGGTGAAAGAAGAAAATGCCAAAGCAAGACTGCAGCTGACCATTAAGAAGATAAAAAACATTATTATAGAATAACTACGTAACTCTTATGTTGACAGTGAAGATATTCAAGCTGTTAAAAGATTTTATACACCTTAGTTCAGTTGTTAAACTAAATGAAGATTGCAGCCAAGAAATCAGAAGATGGAGATTCAAGTGTAGCAATGAAGGAACTAGAAAAGATCATCATGTGTAAGGACGTGTCACTGGAGACCAAGGCCAAGATAATCCACACTATTGTATTTTTGATTACTATATACAGATGTGAAAGTTGGGTAGGAAAGAAAGGTGACAGGGAAAAAAATGGTTCATTCACAATATGGTCCTGGAGGAGAGAGCTTTGCTGATAGTGTGGACCACCCAAAAGACAAATAAGCGGGCCCCTAATCAAATCAAGCCTGAACTCTCTCTAGAAGCAAAAATAACAAAACAATCTTTCTCATGATCCACACAGCTAAAGGTTTTGTTGTAGTCTATAAGTCATAGACCGATTTTCTTAAATCTTTTGGTATCTTTCAGTAGCCAGTGGATATTTGCAATATAATCACTAATGCCTTTTCCTTTCCAGAATCCAGCTTAAACATCAGGTATTTCTCATTCCATATATGGTAAAAGTCTTTGTTACAACACTTCAAGCATCACTTTACTTGCAGAGGAAACTAATGCAACAGTCCTATAGTTATTGCACTCCTTGGTGTCTCCCTTCTTGGGGACTGGAACATATATAAAATGTTTCCAGTCTGTGAGGTATTGCTTTGTTTTCTGTATTTGCTGGCATATTCTTCTTAGGATTTTGACAGATCCAGTCTCTGTAGCTTAAAATAGTTCCATTGGTATCCCATATACATATAGCCACCTAGAGTGGTCGCAAGACCAGATAGGCGGGGTATAAATGAAACAAATAATAATAATAATACTCCTAGTGATTTATTTCCTCCAAGTGTTTTCAGGGCAGCTTTCACTTTACTTTCTAAAAATGCAGGTTTCTAGAAATCATAGAATTATTTTTCAAAGGAATCTATCATCATTTTACTCTTCTATACAGTTCTTCAGTATATTGTTTCCACCTTCTCTTTATTTTATCCTGGTCTGGTCATATAGCATGCTTCCCTGTTAGTCTTTCAGCATTCCTAATCAAGGTTTAATTTTCTTTCGATTTCTTGGATCTTATGGAAGATAACTCTGCTTTTCCTCTTTTTGTTGTTCTCTTACATCTCTTCGCACCGATTGTTGTTAATAGCTCTCTTTGTCTACATTCAGGATTCTGACCTTATTTCAGTCACCTTTTACATTTGCTTCTCATCTGTCTTTAACAATTTCAAGTGTTTCTTTAGTCATCCACCTTAGGCCTTTCTTTTGACTATAGGAATAGTTTTGTTGTATTATTCCCAGATATCTCTGGTTTCAATCCACAGTTCTGCAACATGTTGAGACCAAGGCTCTACACCACTAGATCCAACAAATGTAGGCTTAGAAACTCTCCCTCTGTATTAAGGCATGCCTGAATAATATGCTATTTGTTTGATATGATGCTCCCGCCATCAGGCACAATGCCTGCTGTTGTAACGAACAGGATCTTGTTCTGCCCTAGGCAGTGTTAGGCCTAATCAGTACACACTGTTATTGCAAAAGCGTTTTAACTTCTGCCCTAGCTTCCAAATTCTCTAGGATTAAAAGAAATCTTTTATGCGAGTCCCCAAATACACAAAACTCTAAAATGGATCAAGATCTTGTAATTTATAAAAACCCATGATGAATAAGACAGGTGCTTAATCGTGGAGAGATTCTGTAAAGCCTGGTGCAGAGAATTCTGTCCATATATTATCCAGACAAGGGCCATGCCTTGTATTAACTGGAAGTTTCAGGCCATATAGAACCATGAACGTATGTACTTTCAATCCTAATGAAGACAGCAATTGGTTTGTTTGAAAGCACATTTACCCTCATGTATTGGGGAGCTCCAGGGTACAGGTGGGTCAGGCCCATGAGGCAAAGTCTGCATAGATGGGCTAGTCCTTGAACTGGGTAAGAGAAGGTTTTTATAGCTTAGCTCCTCTAGCTTGAAATTGGCGAGGAATGGAAGCCAACAGCCACCCATCCCCTAGTGGTGATGGTGGGAAAGCTGCTACATGCTGAGGGCACAAAATCCTCTTAACAGGACAACACATGTTATACGAGGGGATGCTGTTAAGTATTGAGCCTTTCCCAGAAAAAATTGAGCTAGGAAGCTGTAACTGCCACACTATTCTACATACGAGGGGGTGCAGATAAGTATTGAGCCTTACCCAGAAAAAATTGAGCTAGGAAGCTATAAATTGCAGGGTGTATTGGCCAATTTGTATATATTCAACGGTGCAAAAATCAACTACCTATGATTTTAACTTAACTTTCATTTTCCGGTCCAAAGTGAACATGGTGGCACCTCCAGAAAAGTTCAATGTGGAAGAGCATAGGACCATAATCAAGTTCCTGTTTCTCCAAGGGAAAGGTGCAAAGCAGATCCATGATGAAATGTCACAAACTATGGGTGACAGTGGCCCTTCATATGCACCAGTTAAACGTTGGGTTGTCAATTTTTAAACTGGCCATTTCGGTGTTGATAGTGAGAAACCCAGTGGAAGGCCTGTTTCTGTCTCTGTGCCTGCAAATGTGAAAGCCATCCATGACATGATCATGGAGGACCGCAGATTATCAGCCAAAAGTATTTATTTATTTATTTAACTTATATGCCGCCCACTCTACCCAAAGGTCTCTGGGCGGCTTACAACAATTAAAATACAGTAAAAAAAGATAAAACAATTAAAATACAATTAAAATATATACTCTAAAAATTGCCATCAGGACCCACAGTTGATATTATTTTAATTAAAAGCCTTCTGGAACAGGAAGGTTTTGACCTGGCGCCGAAATGTCATCAGCGTCGGCACCAGACGAATCTCAATTGGGATGGCGTTCCATAGTCTGGGGGCAGCTGCCGAGAAGGCCCTTTGTCTACAAGCCATCCCTCTTACCTCCTTGAGGGATGGCTCTTTCAAAAGGGCCCCCTGGCTAGATCTTAACTGCCGGGTAGGCTCATATGGAAGGAGGCGGTCCTTCAGGTATCCAGGGCCCAAGCTGTTTAGGGCTTTATATGTCAAAACAAGCACTTTGAATTGGGCCCGGGCAGCAACTGGTAACCAATGTAATTTAATCAGAATCGGCTTGATATGTCCCCTAGCGGCCCCACCACTCACCAGCCATGCAGCTCGATTCTGGACCAGTTGCAGTCGCCGGACCATCTTCAAAGGCAGCCCCACGTAGAGCGCATTGCAATAATTTATACGAGATGTTACCAGTGCGTGTGTAACTGTCATGAGACTCCGCTCGTTGAGGTAGGGCCGTAGCTGGTACAATTTCCGCAGCTGAAGGAAGGCGCCCCTGGCCACCGAGTCCACCTGGGCTTCCAGAGTTAGACTGGGGTCCAGGAGCACCCCCAGGCTGCGGACCCTGTCCCTTAGGGGGAGTGTAACCCCATTCAGGGCAGGGAAATGGCCCTCCAGCCTGTCCGGCGAAGCACCCACTAACAGCACTTCCGTCTTGTCTGGATTGAGTTTCAATTTATTAACCCTCATCCAGTCCATTATCAGGTCCAGACACGAGTTCAGCACAGAAACCGCCTCACCTGGATTGGTGGAAAACGAGAGGTAGAGCTGAGTGTTGTCAGCATATTGCTGACTCCTCAGCCCAAACCTCCTGATGACCTCTCCCAGCGGTTCCATGTAGATGTTAAACAGCATGGGGGACAGTATCGACCCCTGAGGAACCCCATGATATAAATGCCATGGGACAGAGCAACTGTCCCCCAGCACCACCCTCTGGACACGGTCAGCCAGGAAGGAGCAGAACCACCGTAAAGCAGTGCCCCCAACTCCCAACCCAGCCAACCTATCCAGAAAGACACCATGGTCAATGGTGTCGAAAGCTGCTAAGAGGTCCAGGAGTATCAACAGGGTCACACTCCCCCTGTCTATCTCCCGGCAAAGGTCATTGTACAGGGCGACCAAGGCAGTCTCCGTGCCAAAACCCAGCCTGAAACCCGATTGAAATGGATCCAGAAAATCCGTTTCATCCAGCAGCGCCTGGAGTTGCCCGGCCACAACCCGCTCCAACACTTTGCCCAAATAAGGGAGGTTCGCCACTGGTCGGTAGTTAACCACCAGCCTTGGGTCCAGGTTAGGCTTTTTTAGGAGTGGCCAAATTACCGCCTCTTTCAAGGTGGTAGGGACGACTCCCTCTCTCAAAGAGGCGTTCACGGCCTCCTGGACCCAGGTGCGAATCCCCCTGGCAGATCTTCCAATTAGCCAAGATAGGCAAGGGTTGAGCGGAGTGGTGGTAGAACGGACAGATCCAAGCACCCTGTCCACATCCTCAGGTCTCAACAATTGAAACTCATCCATTAATATTTGACCTAAGCACGGCACACTGGACACATCCTCTGATTTTGCAGTAACGGTGGAGTCCAACCCACTGCGAATCTGAGCGATTTTCGCCTCAAAATGAATGGCAAACTCATCACAGCGAGCTGATGAGCAGTCCAGGACCTCCACCGGATTTCCCGGTTGAGGTCCTGGACCACCCGAAACAGCTCTGCTGGAGGACATTCTGAGGAAGCAATACGGCTGGAGAAATATTGCCGTTTCGCCACGAAATAGGCCCGATAATGGGCTCTAAGTTGTGTTCGATCGGACTCCCATCGGGACTTCTTCCACCTGCACTCCAGCCGTCTCCCCTCTCGCTTTATATTGTATTGCTATATATCTGAGAATATCACGTGAGAGAGTTGGTGCCATTATCCACAACGACTTGGAAATGAGAAAGCTGGCAGCAAAGTGGATCCCCAAACTTTTGACAACCGAACAAAAGAGGAAATGTGTGGAGTCATCAGTGGCTGTGTAGAATAGAATAGTGTGGCAGTTACAGCTTCCTAGCTCAATTTTTTCTGGGAAAGGCTCAATACTTATCAGCACCCCCTCATATTCCCCCAGGAAGTCAATGCACTTGCGACATCTGTCCTGCAGCTTCTTAAGTCCCTGCAAATAAAATTCTTCTGACTGCTGGTGTAACCACTCATTTGCAGCATTAGTTGCCTCCAGAACACTCCCAACTCGTTGTCCCTTTAGGTGTTTTTTGAGTTTGGGGAAGAGATAATAGTCAGAAGGAGCCAGGTCGGGAGAATATGGTGGATGGGACATCACTTGAAAGCCTAAGGACGTCAATTTTGCCATTGTTTCACCTGCAGTGTGTGACGAGGCATTGTCATGCAACAGGATGACACCTTTGGAGAGCTTTCCTCGACGTTTTTCCTTGATGTTTTGCCTCAACTTCGTCAATAAAGCACAGTAATATTTTGCATTGATGGTTGAACCCTGTTGTAGTCCACCAGCAGAACTCCCTTCTTATCCCAAAAAACTGTTGCCATTTGCTTCTGCACCAACCTTTGCACTCGGAACTTCTTTGGCCTGGGGGAACCACTGAGCCTCCATTCCTTAGTCTGTTCCTTTGTCTCAGGATCATAACAGTAGATCCATTTCATCACCAGTTACCAGTTTGCCCGGGAAATCTGACTCATTTCTTGCAAAATGTTCCAAAACAGCCACCAATGACTCCACACGTTTCCTCTTTTGTTCGGTTGTCAAAAGTTTGGGGATCCACTTTGCTGCCAGCTTTCTCATTTCCAAGTCGTTGTGGATAATGGCACCAACTCTCTCACATGATATTCTCAGATATATAGCAATACTTTTGGCTGACAATCTGCGGTCCTCCATGATCATGTCATGGATGGCTTTCACATTTGCAGGCACAGAGACAGAAACAGGCCTTCCACTGGGTTTCTCACTATCAACACCGAAATGGCCAGTTTAAAAATTGACAACCCAACGTTTAACTGGTGCATATGAAGGGCCACTGTCACCCATAGTTTGTGACATTTCATCATGGATCTGCTTTGCACCTTTCCCTTGGAGAAACAGGAACTTGATTATGGTCCTATGCTCTTCCACACTGAACTTTTCTGGAGGTGCTGCCATGTTCACTGTGGAGCTGAAAATGAAAGATAAGTTAAAATCATAGGTAGTTGATTTTTGCACCGTTGAATATATACAAATTGGCCAATACACCCTGCAATTTATAGCTTCCTAGCTCAATTTTTTCTGGGAAAGGCTCAATACTTATCAGCACCCCCTTGTATCACCTTGGTTAAGATGAACTACTCTTAGGTTTGTAAATTCAGGATACTATATGTGCTTTCTTTCTATGCTCATGGCTCTCACTAAGCTACATGGCATTAATTAAACCATGTGTAAATGTGTTTTATACAGCGAACTGTCCATCCAATACATACCTCTTGAAGCCTGAAATGAGGCAGGCTGAGCTTCACAGCCTGGGTTTGAGCCCTTTAATCACTCTGTGAAGTTCATTCCATGCCCATTTGGAATTCCCAGCCTACATTTACTGAGACCCAACCACAAACAGATAAAAATGAGGTTAAAAGGACCTGCAACATGAAAAATGGGGAAGAATGTTTACTTGCTACCAGAAAAACACAAAAGGTTATCAAAGAAAGTCAGAGAACTAAAATCTGGGGATAAAAATATAGGAATTATGAGAGAGTAAGAACATAAATAATTATGAGAGAGTAAGAACATAAACATACCAACATGAATTTGACCAAACTCCGGGAGGCAGTGGAAGACAGAAGGGCCTGGCGTGCTCTGGTCCATGGGGTCACGAAGAGTCGGACACGACTTAACGACTAAACAAGAACATAAAATGCTGACCCAGATGAGGATAGGAACAAAACTGGAAGTGAGCACCTACCAATTTCAGAACTAAATCAAAGATTCTGTGTTGTGTTTTCTGCCTTGCTCTGGATGGTGAGGGAACAAAACCGTCCTCTTTTCAAATCTAGGAACAAATCATTCTTAGTATCTTCTATACTACTTTTAGGGCAAATGTGCACAGAATGGAAACTTGGTGTATTGTAGAATGGGCTTTCATAGGCCTTGTCTCAATTGATGTCCCCCTGAAGTTGCAGTCGATTTGTGAACCTTCAGTTCATTTATATTACAATTCTATATTTCTACTCTGAAGTCCTATTGCTTTTAGTGGCATTTCCAAGAATGGTGTGTAGAATTTAGCTTTAGTGAATTCTGAACACAAATCCCCCCACCTAGCAAATGAGTCAAGGAAAGCTTGCCTGTTTTTTGGAATTTTATAGTATAAGATGAAAAATGCTTGCCCCAAAGACTGAAGATTAGAAAAGCCTAAACTTACGAGGAACTCATGTTCCCCTATTATGATGCTGTCTGTTCTATTAGAGATCAACTCCAGCACATGTACCTATGTTCAATTACTGGAAAATCCTATTTGGGAAACAGAACCACCCTGCAGCTGATATTTACATCTCTAAATTATGAAAATAGGTCAAAATGAAAAATCAACATATGAAAACACAAATAAGTTGTAAGAAAGAGCTCTTCAATTTTTGCATTATGTAATATGAAAACATGAATAAACACAGGCCAAGCCTACCACATTTGAAACACAGTAAATGAAAATGTTGAAAGCCAACAGAGACCACACAGCACTGGACTTTTACACAAGTTTTGATTGTATTTCAATGTCATTTATTGAGGAGTGGATGAGATACTGTCAGACATGCCAAGGACGCTTCACATTCAAGGGGCTGGGAACTCAATGGCTTTCTTCACTGAGTCACTACACAAGCCTGCTTCAAAAAACTGAATGTGATCCCGATGAAGTCTTCATGCTTGATGTTGCCTTCAGTAAAATGTCTCTTAATCTACTGGTAGGGTGGGCAGAAGAGTGTTCTCTACCCTACAAAAATACTCACACTCCAATACATGTTAACACTAGAGGGTAAAAATGCCTGTAATCTGTTATAACGGGTGTCTACTGAATACCTGGTCTTAAAGCTGTCTTAATTTCTTTATGCTTATTGAGAACATGTTTCCCTTTCACCATCATGTGGCTGGTTCATACCATTAGAAAAATATTCTTCAGTGCTACTGCAGAGGTTTACAGGAAGCTCCTTCAATGCTGATGGGTAGAAATTCCTTGCAACACCATTTGAAACCGTTTCTTCCTGCTGCCACTGCCTGTAGGTTGCAGAAATGGCCTACATGCACTACAGTGTTCTCTCTCAAAAACAAAACAAAGAAACCTAAGCCAAAGGGTAAATGTTTATTTGGAGTTTTCTTGTGGATGAAATTTAAGGCCCTTTATGCAGAGTTCAGGAGCTCCTGTATGGCTCCCTGCTGATCTGCACTGAGCTGTGATATGCATTCTGTCCACAAGCCTCCAGAAGTCTAGAGAACAAACAAGAAATAATGGAAAAGTTAAACAGGCATGTGCATATCTTATGAAAAGATCAGAATACTTAATACTATGAAGCCAGCACTTAAAAGTTCTTTTAGGGATCTTTTACCCAAAATATATAGCAATTATATATAAGAATAGAAAGAAATAAGTTTTAAAAGATGAAAACTAATTTTAAAAAAGGATGTTCTATTTTAGAGACCTCCTCTCTTTTTTTGCCTTGATTTGAACCTTCAGATCTGGGATCTCAATTGCCTACCTCTCTCATAGGTTACAATGTTTACTAGACATGGGGACAAATTAAAAATAAATAAATAACAATATTCCTGAAATACCACTGATTCATGGGATATTCGTCCCTTCATATTCATCAGGTCTGGAGGCCCTAATGAATACAAAGGGGCAAATAATTACCCTTTTTTTTTTCTCCCTTCATGCAGGCTGGCTGCAGGAACAGAAACCAGGTTTGCCTTCCTGCAGCTAGCCTGCTTGTCGATGACCTGACCATCAGCTGATGGTCAGGTCACTGATAAGCAGGCTGGTTGTGGAAGGGAACCTGGAACAGAAACTGCTTCCCTTCCACAGCCAGCCTGCTTGTCAATGTCCTGCTGATCAGTGGGACATTGTTTTAGCAAGGAATCAATGAATATTCATTGATTCATCGCTAAAATGTGGTGCTTCATCACTTTGTCCATTTGTCAACTTTGACTAATGACGAATCCCGAAGAAGTACCATGCTTGAGAATGGTGGAGCACTCTGCCATTACATATAGGATTTTGGCCATTTATTCTCAAACACATTTTTGTGGCTCATTGTGCACCAAATGCTGGGTCCCCTGGACATTTTCTATTCCCATAAATGGTATCTGAGTATTACCCATTCCTATTTTTCCCAATGTAGGACACTGCCACTTCAAAGGGGAATAGTGGCCAAAGTATCTAACATGATAAGTCACAATTAGCATAGGAGCACTTAATCAATGGTGAGTCAACTCCTACAATTCCATTGATTCAAATGCACCTACTCTAGTCGTAGCTTACTTTACTGCAAGTTGCAGTTCAAATAGGCCCATTTGAATCAAAGGAACTTAAAAAAAAACCTGACTCACTAAACTCTCATTGATTCAATAGGCCTACTACTATGATTTACAACTCCAAGCAACAGGGTTGTTGTTGTTGTTTTGACTTATATACTGCCCCATTGTGCTAGAGCACTCACTGGGTAGTTTACAACATAATTAAGAAACAAGCACACACACATACACACCCGCAAACTGTGTACTCATTTTATCGACCTTGGAAGGATGGAAAGCTGAGTCAACCATGAGCCAGCTACTTAACCCTTTGGGATTGAACTCAGGTTGTGAGCAGAGGCTTGACTTCAGTATGGGGCAGTAGTTAGCCGGTGTTGCTATTTTCTCAAGAAGCAAAACAATTTTCCATATGAAAAAGCTAATTAGAATTTACCTGCACTTGCCGAACTACATTAGCCAGTCGCTTGGTGCATGGATCTTCACGCTTGATTGCTTCATTTATTTGACCATCCGCAATTATACTGAATATTCTGGGTAAATTTGAGTTGTTTGGGCCCAGGACAATGGGATTATTACTGTTGGTAAGAGAAAGAAAAACAAATGTTAGACCGCATTAACATTAAAGAGATGAATGAATGATACACAATACATTGAGTTTAAACGTGGATCTTTGGTTCAAATTCCAGGTGCCATGAACTCACAAGGTGCTTCATGCAAGCTCATTATAGAAGAGGATATCAATGACCTACCTTATTCAACTGCAGATGAAGAGCACTGCCTAGTTTTGCAAACCAAGTCTACAATAAATAAAAAAGGAGTACTACCATCAGAAAGAACACCCTCTTCCACCCTCATCCCCTGAGGTTTTCTCTAGTCAGTGTGCAACAATTTAAAATGACATGCTTCCATGGATCTAGCAAGTCTGATCACAGAATAAAAGCAGAGGAAGTGAAAGTTTGCAACTATAAAAAGTATTATCCTAGATCATAAATGCTTATAGAATAGTGAAAACATATCTGGGATATCATATCTCTTGAGAAAAGATGTTCCAAAATTTGAAAGCAGGCCAGACTGTTCCTCTCTGCTGTAACTGTCCAAATCTGATGCACAGTGTATATTAGATACTTACAACTGATCAATTCACAAAGAAAGCAAAACATGACTACCTGAGTCATCTTCTGAAGATTCCACTTAAACTAATGAAAAGAGGAACAGACTATTGCCTAAGTAATGGAATAAAAATATACTTTTTAAAAATAGTTATTGATATTTAATGGGTCTGAGGTCTTCTAATTTACTGTGTTACCCGAGTTTGAAACGGTTTCACACAGGTGTTAGAATGATGCTTCAATTTCATCCCAGATTAAAGTCCCATCAAATGTAACCAGTGGGGGAAGGATGAAAGACTCCACATTTCTTTTGCCCTCACCACTACCCTTAAGTACAATATTATTACATTTTGAAATAGCTGAAAAATTTCACACTAGGAAAACTAAATGCATTTAATCTGGAACACCACTGAATTAAGGAACAAAGCTTGCTCTTCCCTCAGTGGAACCGAGAAGCAGCTTTTCTCTTTTCAACTATGCCCCACATTTCAGTCTGTTATTTTGTCCCCCAAAACACAACATAACTTAGTGAACTAGTGTTTCCATAGCCTTGCTTGGCATACTGTTTTTCAATCAAACTACACAGGTGAAAGTTGGAAACTAGCACAGATGAATACACTATAGACAAATAATAATAAGTGCTAGTTAACAATAGAGATGGGCATGAACTGCAGTTCAGCATTCAGCTGCACGGCTGTTCTATGGGCATCCTGGTTTCCCTTGCGCCATCTCTCTGGCAGGTGCCCAGAGGCAGCACTTGGAAAAGGTGGGGCTTGGAAGCTGAGCCACTGCCTCTGAGTGGGCACCTGACAGAGGAGGCAGGGCTTGGAAGCCAGCGGACCCACGGAACAGCTGTGCGGCCAAACTGTTACGCCATGGTTTGTGCCCATTTCTAGTTAACAAGTTTAAACATGATCTAGTTAACTAGGGCTACCAATACAGAGTGTGAAGTGCACAAGAAATATGTAAAGACAGCTTTATTATTTTGTTTGGATATTCAACACACCAAATAGATTGTCATTTGGATTGTGATCCCATTCCTCTAAAGTCAGATGCAAAGGCACTCTCAGATTAAAATATGTCATGGTATAAGCACAAAATATTAAGATTTTCTATTACATTCTCTTTTCTAAAATATATGATGTATTTTAAGAATACAGTTGCATTTCCTAAACATAAATACTTAAACTATAGATCATGAAGATGAAATCAGTGATTATTTGAGAAAGCCAAATTACACCACACCAAGACAACACCTAATTGTATGGCATGAACATATCAGAAAATAGAGAGGTTACTTACCTGTAACCATGGTTCTTCGAGTGGTCCTCTGTGAATCCACACAAATGGGTTAGACTGAGCCTGCGCAGGACTCCTCGGAATGTTCTAGAGCTTAAAAACATGTGATTAGCAGGACGTTCCCCCGTGGCGCTCATGCTCCGCCCGCCCGTAATACCTCAGTTCCGGAAAATGTCCGCCGCTGTCAAAGCTCTAACTATAACCAAGCTCAGGACAACAAAGTGACAGACAGCGGGAAGGATGGGCGGGACGTGTGGATTCACAGAGGACCACTCGAAGAACCATGGTTACAGGTAAGTAACCTCTCTTTCTTCTTCGTGGTCTCTGTGAATGCACACGAATGGGTGACTAGCAAGCTAACTTACCGGAAGGAGGGCTGTCACGCCAACAATGAAGTCAGTACAGCCCTGCCAAAACTTGCTTCCTTTTTGGCTCTGACGTCCAGACAATAATGCGTGACAAAGGTCGAGAGTGTAGACCAAGTGGCCGCTCGACAGATGTCAGAGACCTCAACGCCATGCAGCCAGGCAGTAGAGGTGGCCAAAGCTCTCGTGGAGTGCGCCTTCAACATGTCTGGGGGAGCCTTGCCAGTCAATTCATAAGCCAATGTAATGGCATTAATGATCCATCTGGAGATCATCTGTGACGAGGCAGAAAAACCCTTTCGTGGGTCATTAAAGCAAATGAAGAGCCGAGGAGAAGTGCGGAAGTCCTTGGTTCTGGAAATATAAAATGCTAGTGCGCGACAAACATCGAGGGAATGGAGCATGCGCTCAACATCAGAAGAGGGAGATGGGAATAACGTCGGAAGAATCCGAGGTTGATTCACATGGAAACTTGAAACTACTTTAGGAAGGAAGGACACATCAGGATACAAGGTAACTTTGTCTGGGTGAAACTGAATACAGTGGTGCCTCGACTTACGAACGTCCCTACTTACGACCATTTCGAGTTACGACCAGCTCCGGCCGCAAAATTTTGCTTCTACTTGTGACCGGAGTTTCCACTTACGAACAGAAAAAGGCAGGGAAAAAAGGCGGGAAATTCAAATTGCTAACTGTAGGTGGCAACGAGGCTGATTCTTTGTAGCTGTTTCGCCCCAGCAGTTAGAGAGTGTGCGTTGTCGTCGGAGGCTTGGGACTGCCTCCTTCTGCTTCTGAGAGCGTGTCTGTGTGTTTGCAGGGAGGCTTCGGGCTGCCTGGTAAGGTAAGGTGCTGTTTTCTGCTTTTTAAAAACTGTTCTGGGTGTTTTTGCAGCGTGGTTTTGAGCTGGGGGGTTATGTTTCTGTGCTGTGATGGGTCTTGGGGGGTTTGTTTGTTTTTTGGGTTCCCCCCATTTCCGATGGGTCTTGGGGTTTTTTGTTGCTTTTTGGAGTGTTTTTCTCCATTTCCGATGGGTCTTGGGGGGGGGGTTGTTTGTTTTTCCCCTCCCCATTTCCGATGGGTCTTGGGGTTTTTTGTTGCTTTTTGGAGTGTTTTTCCCCATTTCCGATGGGTCTTGGGGGGGGGTTGTTTGTTTTTCCCCTCCCCATTTCCAATGGGTCTTGGGGGTTGTTTGCTTTTTGGGGTCTTTTCCCCCATTTCTGATGGGTCTTGGGGGGTTTGGTTGCTTTTTGGGGGTTTCCCCCCATTTCCGATGAGTCCTGCGTGCTTCCCTTGCTTTTTCCTTTGTTTTCTTTGCATTTCCGACCTGCCCCCTTTGTTCTCTGTGCATTTCCGATCTGCTCCGTTTGTTTTCTGTGCATTTCCAATGGGTCTTGCACGCTTGATTGCTTTTCTCCCCCCCCCCCCCCCTTCGGCTGGAAGGGATTAATTGCGTTTCCAATGAGTCTTGCAGTGATTTTTTTGGGGGGTGTGTGTGATTTTTTTTCTTCAGCTCGAACGGATTAATTGCATTTCAATGCATTCCTATGGGAAATGGTGCTTCGACTTATGACCATTTCGAGTTACGTCCATCTTCTGGAACGGATTATGGTCGTAAGTGGAGGCACCACTGTATAAAGGGCATTGGCCCGAAGGGCAGCCAACTCACTTGCTTGTCACGCAGAAGTTACAGTGACAAGAATCAACGTTTCAATAGAGAGAAGCTTAAGGTCTGCAGAAGCCAGGGGCTCGAACGGGGGCAAGCAAGTGCACGAAGCACAATTTGGAGAGACCACTGAGGAAGTGGAGGTCAGATAGGTGGGCGAATGTTCCGCAAACCTCTAAGAAACCTCTTCAGGGTTGGGTGTGAGAATAAGCGGGAAGCTTCAGATCCAACAGGCTGATAAGAGACGATAGCAGAAATATAAACCTTTAACGTTGAGTGGGCCAAACCTCGACCAAACAGATAATGAAGGAAAGTGAGGAGGGTGCTCAGTGAAGCTGGAACTGCAACTAGACCCCTAGATGCAGCAAATTTGGAGAAAGCATTCCACTTGTAGGAGTATAACAACTTGGTAGAGGGTTTCCTAGCCTTGTCCAGCACATCCGCTATGGCAGGGGAATCCTCCACGCTGTGAGGTGGAGAGACTCTAGGTCGGGATGACAGATCTTGCCTCTGTCCTGAGTCAGGAGGGATGGCTGGAGACATAATCTCAGGAATTCGGATGACATGGTTCTGAGAGGGGTAAACCAAGGTTGCCGAGGCCACCATGGGGCTATCAGAATGGCATTGGCCCGCAGCTGACGGAGCCTGACTATCGTCCGCTGGATGAGAGGAATGGGAGGGAAGAGAAGGACATCGCCCCAGTCCACCATGAACACGTCGCCTAGAGTTCACACCTCTTCCTGCCCAAGAGCGAAACATGCCACATTTCGAGTTGCTCTGAGTGGCAAAGACGTCGCGAACCGGTGTTCCCCACAGACTGCAAAGACGGGAGAAAACAGAGTAATCGAGAACCCACTTGTGGGTTTGAGTGGTAAGGCGGCTCAGACGGTTGGCGACATTGTTGTCCTCTGTAGACACGTAAATAGCGACTGGAAAAACGTGGTGATCATAACACCATTCCCAAAGTTGAATCGCCAGATATAGAAGAGACAACAAGTGGGTGCCTCCCTGTTTGTTGATATAATACAGGGTGGTCATATTGTCTGTGGCGACCTGGACCCCACGACCAACTATGAGAAGATGGAAAGCCCGGAAAGTCTTGATGACTGCCAACGTTTCTAGGTGATTGATGTGTAACAGCTTCTCCAAGCTGGACCACAAGGCATGGATCTCGTGAATGCCACAGTGTGCACCCCATCCTATTGGGCTGGCGTCCGTTGTGATCTGTACCGTCAACTGGAGGGGACTGAATGGACGGCCAACCAGAAGGTGTGGGACAAAGGTCCACCAGGTTAGCTGGCAAGCCAACTCTGGGGTAACACGCAGGCGTTTGGAAGGATGGTCCAACGGAGGGTCGAACTGAGATAGGTACCAAGCCTGCAAAGAGCGCATCTTCAGTCTTGCGTGTTGGAGAACAGACGTGGTCGAAGCCATCAGACCTAGGAGGTGTGTATGGTGAGCAGAAACTCTGGCGTATCGAAAAGGGTGAATGGCTCACCTCGAGTATTCGTTCGGGAGGAAGGAATACCCTGGCCCTGACCGAATCGAGGTGCGCCCCGATGTAGTCCATGGCTTGAGACGGTTCGAGATGAGATTTCGTGAAGTTGACCTGCAAGCCGAGGTCTGCCAGAGTCTGAAGAACAAAGATAGCATCCTTTCGGGCTGCGTGGTATGAACCCGCCACAATCAACCGATCATCTATATACGGAAAAACCGTGATGTTGTGCAGACGAAGGTAGGCTGCCACAGGAGCTAGACACTTTGTGAAGGTTCTTGGAGCAGTGGAAAGCCCAAAGGGAAGAGTGCAGAATTGGTAAGCCGAACCCATGAAGAAGAAACGGAGATACTTGACATGACGTTGATGGATGGAAATATGGAAATACATATCCTGCAGATCTATAATGACAAACCAATCACCCGGAGAAGTGGAATAACGGATTCGAGGGTGACCATGTGAAAATGCCTCGGATGAATGTAAGTATTGAGTAGTCTGAGGTCCAGGATGTGGCGGAGGCCCCCATCCCTTTTGGGAACTGTGAAATAACGGGAATAAAAACTGTTTAGAACATCTTGGGAAGGAACCTGTTGAATCGCATGCTTCTAGAGAAGGAGAGATATTTTGTCCTCTAGGGCAGGTGAGTAAGCCGTGGGTCTGAGGCGACCGATAGGAGGAGGCTCCATGAACTCTAATAGGTAACAGTAACGTATGATGGCGAGCACCCAAGCGTCCTTAGTGAAGATGGACCACTTGTCGAAAAAGGGGGCTAGCCGGGGATGATGGGGACGGTTGGGGATCAGGTTCAAGGAAGGAGAGTCAAAGATATTGTTTGTTTTTCCTTGCAGGATGACGGAAAGCTTGTCGACATTGGCCCGATGCCTGGGATCAGAAGGAAGAGGCAGCAGAGGAGGACGGAGGAAGATTGGATCTCTCCGGAGCTGGAGGTTTGTAAGGGCAATAGGGCTGTTGATACGATTGTTGAAAGGTGAATGGCCAGCGCCATTGGTTACGTTGGTACCTTGGCTGTTGGGAAGAGTAAGAACGGGCAGTCTTACGAATCTTGTGCAAGTTGTCCATCACCTCATCTGTCTTCTCCTTAAAGAGGCCAATGCCATCGAAGGGAAGATCTTCAATGCGGGACCTAGCGTCACCAGTGATTCCCGCTGAGTGCAGCCATGCGTGTCTCCTGAGGGCAATAGCAGAAGCCATAGCCTTTGAGGCAGCATCAGCTGTATGGCGAGATGCTAAATGCTGCTGTTTAGCCAAAGTAGCCGCCTCAAGGTGGGTATTAAGGGCACTGGCTCTAGTCTCCTCGGGAGCGGCTTGAAGAACTGGAAGGATCTTATTCCATAGTTATCTGTGATAAGCTCCCATTGCAGCCTGGTAGTTGGAAACCCTCATGATAAAGGAGGCCAGGGAATACAGCCGACGACCTAGGACATGCAGCTTTCTACCTTCCCTGTTGGTGGGGGTGACCATTGAACAGTTCCAGCGCGCGACTGATTGGACTGCACTGTGATAGAGTTTGGAGACGGATGTTTAGCAAGAAAAGCCATGTTGTTCCCATGTGTCCTATAGTGGTTTTCAACATGTCTGGAAATCTGGAGAGACATAGACGGTTTATCCCATGATTCCTTAATCAGGTCCAACATGGCAGGAATGCCAGACTCAACGGAGGGGATTTCTCTTGATTTATATAGTCGAAGACGAGGTCTTGATTAGGAGGGGGAGGCTGCTCAATATCGAGCTCCAAAGATTTCGCCATGTGGCGAATGAGCTGAGAGTAGGATGTAAAGTCCTCTGATGGGGACGGGGGGTGAATATCAGCCACGTCCGAATCAGGGGTTGGTAGATTTGAGGGAGACTCCCTGGAAACTTCAGAAGGTGGATCCTGTTCAGAGGCTGTTGATGCTGAGGAGCCTCTAGAAAGAGAGAGAGGCGGAGAGTGAGAACGGTGACGAGCCTGAGAAGTAGAAGCTGGAGCCCGAGGGGTCGGTACTGAAGCGTCAGCCCCAGACAGAAGAAAACCTTTGGAAGATGCAACCTGACAGGACGAACGGACATGAGGGAGAGCAGCACTCGGGTGTGATACCGAAGCTGATGGTACCAAAGACTTATGGGAGCACTTCGATGGATGGGGCTCTGGTCGAGAAGCGTTGGGTTGAGGCAGGCAGTGTTTAACCGCACATTTCATTGGTACCTGAACCACGGGATCGAGCTGGTAATAAGTTCGATGTCGACGCCGAGGCGGAGGAGGTGAAGGCGACGGAGAAGAGTCAGAAGGAGAGGCATAAGCATAGTGCACTGTCTTAGGTCACCCATAGTAGCCCGTCTCATAACAGGGATCGAAATCGTCAAGACGGTATCGATGCTGATCTCCCTCCGCATAAAAGAGCTCCCCATATTCCAAAGCAGAATGACGTTGAGATGGACGAGGAATGAAAATAACACCCCGATGCTGAGGGTACTGTCGAGATGGGAAAATGTGGCGACGTTTGGCTGGTCGCTTATGCGGGGGAGACTGCCCTTCCGATGCCTCCGAGTTGGACAATTGTATCACTGTTGCCCGCCTGATCGACATGGGGCTAGAATGGGCCGAGGCCGGGCTGGAGATGACATCAGCCTCAGAACAGCCATGACTTGGAGACAGGCTCAGTATCGATACCGAAGCCTGAGCAGGCAGTCCCGAATTGCCAGCTTCAGAAAGGGAGTCCGGATTCGGCATGTCCCTGGATGATTCCTCAAGGATCGGAGACGGGAGGGAGACCCGGACAGGAGGAGGCTCTCAGGGTTGACTAGACTTAGAAGCTCGCTTAGATTTCTTCTGCTTAACAGCATCCTTCTTCCTCTTAGGAGAATGATATTTCATTGAAGACGAGGGCGACTTCGACACCAAGGCCGATGTCGAGGCACCTTTGAAGAAGTTCTCGGAGAGGGCGTAGCAGGAGCCGAAGGAACAACGGGCTCGGGTTGAGGAACAGGAGTTGTGGTAGGTTCCATGGCTGAGGGGCTGGAGGGCCTCAGGGATTTTTCCCAAAGATACGACCGAAGTCACTGCAAGAGGAGATTGAGGGCAGGTTTGGTTAATCTTTTACACTCCGGACAGGAGTGGGTCTGGTGCCGTTCCCCCAGACAAAATAAGCAGTGATCGTGGCCGTTCGTGAAGGTGATCTTATTGGCACACGAGGTACAGCGCTTAAACGGGCCCGGAGAGGCCATAAAAAAAGGGCGGAAAGGGGGAAAACCAGAACAAAAAGATAACTCACAGGGAAAACGTCCGAAACAAAGAGACAAGATCAAGTCCGAAATCCAGAAATTGTAAACGTTGAAGAGTCCAAAAATCCGAAAAACCGTAAGAAATAAGAAGTTCACTCTAGTAATCGCTAAAGGAGTCTGATTTCAGCAGCGGCTAAAAGGAACTGAGGTATCACGGGTGGGCGGAGCATGCGTGCCACGGGGGAACGTCCTGCTAATCACGTTTTTGAACATTCCGAGGAGTCCTGCGCAGGCATAGTCTAACCCATTCATGTGAATTCACAGAGACCACAAAGAAGAATTTGATTATTACTTGCATACTGAGTTACTGATCTCGGCTGCTTCACCTAACTTGTTTCAAAGTTTGAATTAATTTTCTTTTAACAATACCTCTGTGAGATCATTGTACACCTGATACTCTGAAAAGACACCCCAGAGAACCCTGGCTTACTGGGATGTAGTGCTCCCATTTGGCTTGTCTTATACACAGGCTGCCCAATGGCTACATGCTGAGGATTCCCAGTGTGTGTAGTGGATAGAGTGACAGACTCAGGAGGCCTAGTTCAAATCCCTGCTCAGCCACAGAAACTCACTGGGGGTGTGGAACTGGTAAAGCCACTCCTTCAATTATCTGGAAAGCCCTATCAGGGTCACTATAAGTCAGTTCTGGCTTGATGACACATAACATCATATGCAGGCATAATTAAACAGGTGATGGGCCCACAGTCTGTGCTTTATATACAACTGTAATGCCTGAATAAGGTATGGCACTTCACTATTCACTGCATAAGAGAAACACAAGCCAACATACCATGGATTATGAGTCTGACAGTCTCCAATTCTAGGTTCAAGTGTTACAATAAAGAAACTAAGGACACACAGTTCATTGTTTGCTTAACTGGTTGAGAAAAACAAAGTGAAAGCAACTGGGCAATGTGCAACAGTGGGGAATACATAGAAATCCTAGCTTAATCTGGAACCCAAACTAGGCCACTATTCCATTAATGTTAATTTCAAGTATACCATGCCTATGACACTATAAAGCAATTTTCTTTAACATATCACAAAGCAAGAAGGGAATGGCAGGGCTAACAGAAGAGCTTTGGAAAAATAAATAGAGCATAAACACATTAGGACAGTGGTGAGGAACGAATGGCACTTCACATGTTGATTAACCACAAGTTCTATTACATTCTGGCTGACAGAGGCTTCTGGGAAGTTAACTCTGGCTTTGGATGGATGAAACTTTGGGTGTGAGATACAGCTTGAAATACAAAGAAGAAATAAATCAAAGTCCGTGTCATCAAAGGCGATGAAATATTTACATTTGACGGATATCTAGGTTACTCTGGAGTGGTGGGGTACTGTAACTAAAATCTGCTTGCTTTAATTTGGGTGAATGATGCAATGTTTGGCTCAACAGAATGGATCTTCATGAATTAAATTTATATTCTATTAAATTACCTTTCTATTAGATCACACAAGTAATTGAAAGTATGAACAGCTTCTTCTTTGTCTTCATGCAGTGGAAGCCATGATAACCAATGGGGAAGGACTTCTTCAACATTTATACAGTCAGGCTTGAATTTCATGATCTTCCCGACGGCTGAAATGCAATTTTCTGTTGCATTGATATTCTCTTTGGTTTTGGCATCCGTTGACTGGATAACTCTTACCAGCAATGGAAGTGCCTCTGATAATACAATATTTGAAAAAAGAAAAAAGCAAAGAAATATGTCAGTCCAAGAAATTATAGCACATCAAATCACTCATGAGTCAGGGAACCAGACTGAGATAGCACATTGTCCTATATGAATTTGCTGGCTGTAAAGATCTTCTGAAGAGGGCCTTCCTTTAGTCTCACCACTACTGAATAGAAGTTTGATGGAAGGGGTTCTTCTCTGTGATTGCTTACAGGCTGTGGAACTCACTACCGAGGGATCCTGGGTAGCCCCCCAATCCCAAATATTTTTCCATTGGAAGGCAAGGATCCTTCATATTCAGGCACAGTTAAATGGAGGTGCTGCAGAATGGGCTTCTAATTTGGCCAGATATGTTTCCACCACACACACTGATTTGTGTGGCTTTTAAATTTTCTATGTTTCAAGGGACAAGTTTTAACTTTATCTATTTTATTTTACTGTTAGCCATCCTGAGTCTCTTTATGGAAGGAGGAGAAAGAAGCATGGTACAGAATAACTTGGATCTGTCTGCTTCAGGATCCCTTCTCTCCAGTCCCTACCCCTGCTATTGTATTCCATTCTAATAATCTGTCAGCATCAGGCTATTTTACCCCCCCCTTTTTTTAGAATGAAAATAATACCAATATGTATTCATACAACAAGCACACCAATACAAAGTTTGTGGCTACTCCTAGGCAGTAGTTTTCATGCTTCCTATCGACAGGTTACCCACCTGTAATTGTAGTTCTTCGAGTGGACCTCTGTGATTCACACCCTGGGTGATTTGCACCTGCGCGGAGCCGCATCAGAAGATTCTAGAGCTTCTGCGGTAGCAATGAACACATTAGAATATGCCCCTCCCCACCCGTATAAGTATCTTGGCACCAAGCGTCCCCTTTCAGTTGTGTCAAGCGCCGCTTAATAGCAAGCAAACAATGGTGTGACAGAGGGGAGGACGGGCGGGATGTGTGAATCACAGAGGTCCACTCGAAGAACTACAATTACAGGTGGGTAACCTGTCGTTCTTCTTCGTGGCCTCTGTGAATCACACCCTGGGTGACTAATAAGCTGTCTTACCCGGAGGCAGGGTGTCACGCCAAGGTAGAGGCTAGAACAGCACGTCCAAATGCCGCATCAGAATTCTGCCGGAGGTTGAGTCTATAATGACGGATAAACGTGGATGGCTGTGCCCAAGTGGCAGAGGCGCAGACGTCCGGAAGAGGTACGCCGCGGAGAAAGGCTGTAGAGGCTGCCACTGCCCTGGTGGATTGAGGGCGAACCACTCTAGGGGCTGGTTGTCAAGCAAGTTGATAAGCCAAATGAATGGTAGAGGCGACCCATCTGGAGATAGATTGGGAAGTCACCTGACGGCCTTTTGTAGGTAGCTGATGGCTTATGAAGAGACGAGATGACTGTCTAAAAGGTTGGGTACGTTGGAGATAAAAAGCAAGAGCTCTTATGACATCTAACGTATGGAGTATTTTTTCTTGGTTTGAAGAAGGCGACGGAAAAAATGAAGGCAGGACAATCGGCTGGGAAACATAAAATTGAGACACAATTTTGGGGAGGAAGGAAATGTCCATGAATAACTTCACCTTATCGGGGAAAAATTGTAGATAAGGGTACTCGTAGCGTAAAGCTGCCAATTCACTAGCTCGTCGAGCTGAGATGATGGCTACGAGAAAAGCTGTTTTAAAGGTGAGGAGTCTTAAGTCAGCTGCAGCTAAAGGCTCAAAAGGAGCTTTGGTAAGCTGTTTCAAAACAAGAGTTAGTGACCATTGTGGAGAGGGAGGTCGAGTATCGGGGTAGAGATGAGAGAGACCTTTCAGAAAACGTTTCGTTGTTGGATGTTTGAAGAAGTTTGCTGCTGGAGAAATTGGAGGTTGGTATGATATTATTGCCGAAAGGTAGACTCTCAAGGATGATATGGAGAGGCCCCTGGATTTGAGATGTAGGAGGAAGCGGAGAACAGTGGAAAGTGATGGATTGATGGAGGAGGAGGAGGAAGATTTGGTAAAGGATTGAAATTTCTTCCATTTGTACAGGTAGGCTTTCCTTGTGGATGGTTTTTTGGCATGATGAAGAACATTCATTAACGAGGGAGAATCCTCCACGCTGCCAGGTGCAGAACAGGTAAGTCTGGGTGTAGAACTTGGGAGTAGTTCTGTGTGAGGTGGTGTTGCAGGCGGGGGAGATGGTGGATGTCTGATGAGAGACTGCGGAGAACTGGGAACCAAGTCTGTCTCGGCCACCAAGGGGCTGTAACGATAGCATTGGTTTTGTCTTGTTGTAGACAGACGACAACTTTGTGGAGGAGAGGGAACGGCGGAAAAAGGTAGGTAAGAGTCTTGGGCCAACGGCCGACAAACGCGTCTCCCTGGGAATGTTTTCCTATTCTTGCTCGGGAGCAATACAGTTGGCATTTCCGATTCGCTTGGGAGGCAAAGAGATCGAGAGTCGGTGTGCCCCATTTCCGGCATAGTTGGCGGAATACTGATTGATCTAGTTCCCACTCGTGAGCTTGGGCATCTGTACGGTTGAGCGAGTCTGCTAGGTCGTTGTCTTGACCTTGATGTGTAAGGCTGTGAGACAGATGTCATGTTGCAGACACCACTCCCAGAGGTTGACCGCTAGGTAGAGGAGACCTAGGGAGTGGGTGCCGCCTTGTTTTAGGATGTAGTACATCGCCGTGGTGTTGTCGGTGGCAATCTGTACCATTTTTCCTACAAGAAGGTTTCTGAAAGCCTTGCAGGCCTTGACGACGGCTAGTAGCTCCAATTCGTTTATGTGGAGCAGTTTTTCTCTGTGAGACCATTTAGCATGGACTGTGAGGGATTTGCAATGAGCCCCCCAGTCGGTGTGACTGGCGTCGGTAGTGACTTGTATTAGCGGGTGAGGTTCTTGGAACGGTTGCCCGATAGAAAGGTTGGTATGGGAATGCCACCATTGAAGTTGAGAGGCCAATTCTGGAGTGACTCTTAGGAGAGTGTTGGGAGAGTCTGTTAGTGGATCGAATAGGGCGAGAAACCAGGATTGGAGAGATCTCATTTTGAGACGCACATGTTGTACAACTGACGTCATAGAGGCCATGGTGCCTAGAACTCGTTGCACCGTTAAGGCAGGTATCAAGGTGCAACGGCTAGTAGCTCCAATTCGTTTATGTGGAGCAGTTTTTCTCTGTGAGACCATTTGGCATGGACTGTGAGGGATTTGCAATGAGCCCAATTGAAGATGCAAAGTAAGGTGAAGAGATTTTGTCTCTTTTCTGCAGGGAGGAACGCGCGAGCTCGTGTGGAGTCTATCAGCGTGCCTATGTAATGTATAGTCCTTGTAGGTTTTAATGTTGATTTTTGTTCGTTGATAGACCGAGATCGCGAAGAAGGGCGAGGGTGAAACGGGTGTCTCGTCGAGCTTTCGGACAGGAGTGTGCTATAAGGAGCCAGTCATCCTTATGGAATGACGAGAATGTTTTGAAGTCTGAGGTAGGCGGCTACTGGTGCCATGCACTTGGTGAACACTCTTGGAGCTGTTGCAAGGCCGAATGGGAGTCTTTTGAATTGGTATGCTTGTGATCCAAGTTGGAAACGAAGGAATTTTCTGTGT
Source organism: Intellagama lesueurii (assembly GCA_037013535.1). Lineage (NCBI taxonomy): Eukaryota > Metazoa > Chordata > Lepidosauria > Squamata > Agamidae > Intellagama > Intellagama lesueurii. Next base: position 108,311,776 of record JBAJHW010000003.1, read on the forward strand.
GCGGGATGTATTGCAATATGAAAGTAAGCATCTCTTAGGTCTATGACGGTGAACCAGTCGTTTTTTCGAAGTAAGGGAAGAACTGATTTTAGAGTAACCACGCGGAATTTTGTGGTGACGATATAGTTGTTTAATAATCTTAAATCTAGAATAGGGCGAAGACCCCCGTCTTTCTTGGGGACGGTGAAATAGCGAGAGAAAAACTCAAGTGTTGTTTTGATAGACGGGTTGTATGGCATCTTTGAGAAGTAAATTCGTTATTTCTTCTTGCAGGGGTTGTGACGGAGGAGTAACAATGTGTGTTGTCGGAGGAAGTTCGAAGAAGTGGATGCGGTAGCCGTTTTTGATGTTGGAGAGTACCCAGGAATCTGTGGTGATGGATTCCCATGCAGGTAAGTGTTTCCAGAAGGCAGGGTTGGTGGGGTGGGTGGCGATCTCGGTCAGAGGAACGTCAAACATGGTGTTTGGGTTTCCGGTAATTCCGCCTAGTGGCAGGCTGTTGCTGGGTTTTGGCTCTTTGGTTTTTGAAGTATGGATTGTAAGAGGTTTGTTGTGGAGGGTCTCTTTGGAATCTCTGGTACGAGTTATAGGGTCGTTTCCATTGATTTTGCTGAGGACGTTGCTGGTAGGAAGGGTAAACTCCCCAATGTCTGGCTGCTGAACGTTTCTTTTGTACATTTCTCTAGTATATTGTCAGTTTCAGCATGAAAAAGACCTGCTCCATCGTAAGGGAGGTCTTCGATACGTGCCCGAGCATCTTCGGCTAAGCCGGCCGTTCTGAGCCAGGAAAAACGGCGTAGGGCTACTGAAGTGGCCATGGACTTGGCTGTACCGTCTACGGTGTGGCGGGCGGAAAGCATCTGTTGTTTAGCAACGGAGAGACCTTCTTGTTGGAAGGTTTGAGCTAGTATCTTTTTATCCTCTGGCAGGGATTCAATAAAGGTGGACATGTCCCAGAGGAAGCGTTGGTAAGCTCCCATGGCTCCTTGATAATTAGCGACTCGCATGGTGAAGGCTGCGGAAGAGTAAAGCCATCTACCCATGGAGTCTATTCGTCGGCTGTCTTTATTTGGTGGTATGAGAGATTGTCGGTGTCAAGATCTCGATTGAGAGGCTTTGACAAATATGGAATTTGGAGCTGGTTGGTTTTGGAGGAAAATGGCTCCTGGGTCATGGATTCTATACAGGTTATCAATCCGCTTAGACATGGTATGGGAGGAAGCTGGTTTTGTCCAGGATCTCTGCGCAGTACTAAGGAGAGATGGTAACATCAATATGAGTGGTTGTATTTTTAGAGATCGGATCATAGATGATCGGCTGGTTCTGTCGCTGGTCGGTGGACTTGCAGATCAAGGGATTTAGCCATGCGAATCATAAGTTGGGCATAGGTCTGGAAATCCTCTGCCGGTGACGGCGGGTTGGTATCGACAATGTCCGACTCTGGAGAGGTAAATAACACCGATGGAGTCTGCGGCCGAGATCCATGGTCAGAGCCATCGAGGTCAAATCTGGAATCAACGGACTGTCGATCGACTTCGGTGTCGAGAGGCTGAGTCTCGTAGTATTGCCGGTTATGAGTCGGAAAAGATGGAGGCGGCATGTCCATGGACATCTGTCGATGTCGAGGATCGTCGACATCGAAAGATGGTGGTTGAGCGTCGACGGACCTCGATTGGTAGGGATGGACCTCGGTGTTGAGCTCGGTGTCATAACAGTGTCGGGGTCGATGACCTGGATTTACCGGAGGACGGGAACTGTGTTGATGTAACGGAATGGAGCGAGTGTCCATGGACCAGGATGAATATCGAGGATCATCGATATCAGAGCCTGTGTCTCTGTGATGTCGAAACGGAGGTTGCTGATGCAATGGCATAGCAGTAGAATAAATTGACGCTGGCAATGCCGAGCGTGGAGAGTGATTTCTGTCATCTATTATAGTAGGAAAGTATTGGGAGGCTGGGGCTGCAAAAGCCTCACGTGTGGATGAAATCTGCTCGACCGTCCGAGGTTTTTTCGATACCAAATGGGGAGCAGGTTGAGATATAGTCACTTCTCGGTGATGTGGCCGCTTCGACACCGATGGTTGTCGAGAGGTAGGCCAACTATTAGATGGCATTATTGAACCGGGTAAAACACCTGGTTGACTAGTTGGTGCAGTTTGTCGAGCAGAGCACTGGTCGGGGCAAATGGCAACCCGATGCGCGTGCCCAGTGTGGGTTTGAACCACACGTGATGAAGCGAGCTGTCGAGATTGTTGATGTCGACGGTCCTGGTTAGGGATCGGTGGGGGATCCGAGGGCATCGGATATGGAACGGTGTCAAGCCATTCGGGATGGGAATCCTCGGGTGATGGAATAACCGAAGGATTGCTGGAAGGAATGGAAGGTTGTGGACTGGGAGGAGAGGACGTTAGTTGGTCAACTCTGTCATCCCATTCTGGAGAACAGGGTTGATGAGACGGAAATCTGTCATCATCTGAGGGAGATCCAATCAAAATTGATTCAGAGAGTTGTGGTTGTGGTGGGATGTCTGTAGGCTTAGACTGTTTAGCTCATTTAGGAGGAACAGGCTCCGGAGATGGAGCAGCTTCAGTAGGTCTCTGACATTTAGAGGTTGTTTTCGAAGTCGAGGACTTCGGTATGGAGGGTTTCGATTTGTGTGTCTTCGAGGTCTTAGACTATGCAGATGGAGAACTGGAATGAGCTGGTGTAGCCGATGGACATTGTTTCAATGATTCAGTAACGGCTTTTTCCATTGCTTTGGTTTGGGGAAGTGGCCCTACAGGGAGGTTGGGCCATTTGAACTGGTTGTATGGATTGTTCCCAAAGTCGGAGTTTTAGCCTCGAGAGGCGAGATCGAAGAACTCCGCGCTTAAAATATTTGCAATGGGTACAGGAGGAAGTTTGATGTTGTTCTCCCAAGCAAAAAAGGCACTTAGCGTGTCCGTCGGAAAGTGGGATCTTATTATCACAGACAACGCAGTGCTTAAATGGGCCCAAAGGGGCCATGAATAGGAGAAAATAATTGAGGAGAAAAAACGATGATTGGGGTGTGTGTGCTGCGGCCGGAGGCCGAGCGAGGGGAAAGGAAAAATCTCTGATGATAAAGAGTTTGATCTAATAGTTTAAAAGAAAAAGATTGATAACAGGAAGGAATCAAGAATAAGCTCTCTTTCTCTTTTACTCACAGAAGCAGAATTATGAGGCTCTCAACGCGGCGGTTGAAAGAAACTGAAAGGGGACGCTTGGCGCCAAGGTACTTATACGGGTGGGGAGGGGCATAGTCTAATGTGTTCATTGCTACCGCAGAAGCTCTAGAATCTTCCGATGAGGCTCCGCGCAGGCGCAAATCACCCAGGGTGTGATTCACAGAGGGCACGAAGAACCTCAAGGAACCGTTTTTACAAATACTTAATTGCCCTGTCACGGTATCTCTGTAAACTTTAGGAACATGTTTTACAATATGCAAGGTTGAAATCCAGCTCAGACATGAAGCTCAATGAAGTGCCATGGCCAGTCAACCTCATCATATTGTGAGGATAAAAGACCTTGAGTGTCTATCAACCTTTTTGAAGGAAAGAAGAAAAACAAAGCATGGTTGTAATAGGATTAAGAACTCCAGAATGAGCTCCAGCAAAATAGGCAGAATTTAGAAACAGCAGCCAGAACCTCATTCACTTTTTGATAGAAAAACCAACAACTGTAGCAGTGAGGGAAGTATGCATTATGATGTGATGATAGCTAAAAATTTGGGCTCACAAGGGAATAGCTTTCACTTTAGCTGTTGCTGAAATACCATTTGATTAATCTGTTATCCTTGTCTTCTAATGCCCTTTATGATTAAAAAAGGGACGTGGTGGCGCTGTGGGTTAAACCACAGAAGCCTCTGTGCTGCAAGGTTGGAAGACCAGCAGTTGTAATACTGAATCCACGCGACGGAGTGAGCTCCCGCTTGTCCCAGCTCCTGCCAACCTAGCAGTTCGAAAGCATGTAAAAATGCAAGTAGATAAATAGGTACCACCACGGTGGGAAGGTAACAGCGTTCCGTGTCTAGTCGCGCTGGCCACGTGACCACTGAAACTGTCTTTGGACAAACGCTGGCTCTACGGCTTGAAAACGGGGATGAGCACCGCCCCCTAGAGTCGGACATGACTGGACTAAATGTCAAGGGGAACCTTTACCTTTACCTATGATTTAAAAAAGCTTCAAGTTTTGATATGATTTCTAATTAATACAAAAATGCTAATAAGTAATATGATTTATGGAATGAAATGATAACATAAAACATTCAAGTTCTATTTTACAAATTCCACCTCGCCCCCTGCCAATTCAGTAGCATTTGTTATTGAATTTGTCTGTAGGAATTCTCCAGGCAGTCATTACTAGAACCTCCTACTTGTTCTTCAAACTTACAACAGGACACTCTGGTACCTATGAGAAGTCTCCTGGATCACGTTTAGAAATACTCTGACCACAATTACCTGTGCAGAAAGGCCGATAGTTGTCTCCTCCAAATTGTGCCATAACTCCAACACCATATGCAGCTGCTTGCCTAACCTCTGGGCTGTTATCACATATTGACTGTAGCATTGGTCTTAAGAAGTATTCTGCATATTTGAATGAGGATGGACTGCAGTGCTCTATGACATCATCAAAAATACATAAACCCCATTGCCGATCTGGCCATGGTCTATGTGGACACTGTAAATAAAACATTTAAAATAGGTGAATATACATCCAGCTTTCCCTCCACTATTTAAAATTTGACCTTCCTTTATATTGTAGCTTATGTTGGATACATACTTTTCTCCATATCATTCTTTACATATGTAATCTTTATCTATTTGCTATTCTCCTACATTTTACATTTCTATTTCCAAACACATTCCTCTGGAATCAAATACCACAATACATGTTCAAATGGAAGTTGTATATATTATAGCCAACCAAATATGTTAATTTTAATTTTCTATGGACTTTACATTGAAGCTTCCCTCACCGTTGTCCCAGCGCTGATATTACAATAAAGGCTCTTTGTACTACTTCAAGATAATCTGAAGAAATCTATGATACTTACAATTAAATTGACAATTTGTGGTAGCAGCTGTTCAAACCATGGTAACACCTTTGCCTTGTAGCTGCTGAATATTGAGTGCAAAATATCGGATACTTTAGTCAGAATGTAGACATCACTGTCATGCTGATAAAAAAGAAAATGCAATCTGATCAATACAAATCATTTTGACTAGCTTAACAGTGATAGATGTCATGACTTTTGTATTTTCAGACTAAAAGTGGTCCATCAATTCTCCTAGCAATGAGAGATCTTAGAATTTTGGCTTCAGGATTACACAGCAATATGTTTATATCAGATACAGGTGCACACAATGATAAGCCAGAATTTATCCTAGTTTACTCTAGGCTTACCCTAGTTTTCTAAGCATGCTAATCTATGCAGCTCTCATGCTTTGTCCTTCCCTTTGCGAGAGCAAATGAACCAGATAGTGAATGTACCATCCATGTTCTGAAGCCAGGCTAATGATTTCCTCCTCTAAAATATGCTATGTAAATTGACAACTACTCCTGGTTTACTCTGGATTGAGAAATTACACAAAACACATTTTCAACCTCCTTCTGCAAAGGAAGGAGTGAATCAAAATAAACCAAAAGTTCTAATTTTTATTGTTATGTACAAACATAAGCGACTGGTGCTTTTCCCTACCTGTTCTCAGCAGACCCTGTTCTTCTCACACACAGGAACTTTTCTCCTACAGCTCCTTCAGATGTTCACACAATTTCTCCCACTAGCCAGTCATCTGCCTTTTCCTTACTGTAATTCAGCCTGAGTGGTTCAATTTTTATTCCCTAACCCCCACTGCCCAAGGCTTTCATGTTCATACAAATGCCTAAACCAGCACAGGGTAAACTTTACTCCCAAAGAAACACAGCCACCTGTATCATTCTGCCAAATAGTTTTTTTTTTAAAAAGGTGGACCTTGAAGTCTGTAGTAAAGTATCATCTGCTGCCTCAAGTCACATTGAAACTACTGCCATTTCCTCAATCTCCTCACTGGCCCTTTCAATTCTAGAGTGTAGTTGGGAAAAGGTAGAGGAAAGGAAAAAGAGCAAGTCTTTGACAAGTTTTCCCTAAATATTACGCATATTCTTGAACCAGTCAGAAACTGAAATTGAGTCTATGCTAATACATTAATGCTCCTTTGATTACTCTGTGATTAAAAAAAAAAAAAAAGCAAAGCGTGCTGCTTATATACCGCCCCATAGTGCATCAAGCACTCTCTGGGCGGTTTACAACTTAATTGTGCAGGCTACACATTGCCCCCCCAGCAAGCTGGGTACTCATTTACCGACCTCGGAAGGATAGAAGGCTGAGTCAACCTTGAGCCAGCTACCTGGGATTGAACCCCAGGTCGTGAGCACAGTTTTGGCTGCAGTACAACCACTGTGCCACGAGGCTCTTCTGACTAGTATGATTATAATAACAAGGCACACACATTGGGAAGCTGTGTATTTTTTTTCAGTTCAGCACTATTTCAAAGTATTTGCATAGTACAAACAGTTTACAAGAATGTTCTGCTTACATCATAGAATGAATCAAGAATAGAAAACTTACTTCATCTTGCAATGACTCTTCAACTTGCTCGTCATAGTCTTCGTCTTGTCTTTTTGCTAATTAAAAAGTAAATTGTTAATGTATTAGTGCAGTTGTTACATAAATGTTCAGATCTACTGCAGGAAGAAAGCTACAGAAAATGAGCAAAGGGGAGTTATTTGGCAGGCCAACTAGGTGGAGGGCTACTGTAAACATGACAGAAGGAACGTAGGGTGCGAAAGTTATTGCTGTGGTGCAGGAATAAACAGCAACCTATCCTGGGGAAAGCTGTCCTAATGAAAAGCAAGCTGAATTTCTTGTCATATACTGCAGTAGTTGTTGAGAGAGATTCTACTTTTAAATATCTTGCTTGGAAAACTTCCAGAACTTGGGGGGGGGGGGGAGGGGCTGGTGTTTGGCAACCAAATTTAACAATGACTATCAATGTGATTATCTCTGTATACATATTCATTCAGATGTTTTTTAATCTTGTATTTTTAGATATACAATTTTTTGTCCAAAACTTTAAGCTTAAGTGGGCTAAATAGCGAAATACCCATCATTAGTAAAACTGAGTATTGTACCTTGAGACAAATATTTAGATGTCAGTAAGCAACTTTTAAGTAGTTTACCTTGCCTTAATTCTTGATTTTTAAAGTGCTCTTCTAGTTTTCCTTTTAATATTCCTCCAAGCTCTTCAAAGTGTTCATTGTTAAGGCATCCATCTCCCATTACTTCAATACACTAATGAAATAAAGTTATTATCAACTTGAAAATTATTCTTACTCAAAAAGCTTCAATAGTGATGATTTCCAGTACATTGTAAACACAACTACAGAAAGACCAGTTCTGTAAGCTCTGAACTTACACATATTTACCATATTTTTCCATGTATAAGACACTATTTTTTTTCTAAAATAGTTAAGAGTAAAAATTGAGGGTCGTCTTATACACGGAAGTAAGCCGAACCTACATGCCACAGCTGGCACACAGAGCCCTCTCTGTGGGCATGCGAGCCATGCCGATGCTGCTGTCCATGCCAGCAGAGGGCAGCGCCGCTCGCTGCTGGGGCTCAGCTCGAGCTCACCCTGCCGCCTTGCCCGCTGCCCAAAGGGAGCCCGCAAGTGGAGCTGGAGGCGGTAATCAGGCGACGACAGCAGCAGGAGGAGGCGGAGGCAAAGGAGAATCTGCTCCCGGCTGCCCTTCGGCGCAAAATAGCTGCTGCCCATTGACTGTGACTCCAGCGCCACAGGAAAGCAAGCGAGCCATGCCGATGCTGCTGCCCATGCCAGCCCGGTGCAGGGCGCGGCGGCTCTCGCTGTTGGGACTCAGCTTGAGCTCACGCCGCCACCTTGTCCCCTGCCCAAAGGGAGCTCACAAGTGGCGCTGGAGGCAGTGATGAGGCGGCGACAGCAGCAGCAGGAGGAGGCGAAGGAAGACCTGTGCCCAGCCACCCCTCGGCGTGAAATCGCTGCTGGCCATTGACTGCGACTCCAGCGCCGCAGGAGAGTAAGCGAGCAGGGCGGAGCACAGAGCAGAAAGACCGGGCGAAGGCCCTGCCTATATTTGGGGAGGGAGGAAAAGGCGTCTCTTGTCCGCCCTCCAGAGGACACGCCGGCCCAGAGGGTGTCTGCTGATTTGGGCACTCAGGCTTAAAAGGGTCAAAATTGGGGGGGGGGGGCATGTTATACATGGGGGCGTCTTATAAACGGAAAAATATGGTATGTCAGAAAAGTGAGGTCAACCTATTTTTTGCTCTTTTGGCAAATGAGCATTACAAAGAAGATAGCTAGAACCTGCTGCACCAAGGTCCTTTACACTGGCAATTAAACTAGGTTGAGTAACAGAAAACTATGGGCAAAATATACTCCCCCCAGCTGTTTTTTTTAACTCTTACATTCCCTATTGAATCTGACAGTGTGAGCATTAAAAAAAATACCGGAAAGTACCCAGCTTATTTTAATACAACAATGAAACCTGGAGTGGAGTTTCATATTGTGATATTGTACATGGTGGGACTGTTGTTGTTGTTTTTAAAATATGCTATCAAGTCACATCTAACTTAAGGAGGCCCTAACAGGGTGCTCAAGGTATGTGTGATATTTAAGGAGTTCTACCAGTGCCACCCCATCCAGTGAGTTGAGCTGGGATTTGAACCCACATCTCCTGAGTTTTAGTTTGACACACTATCCACTACACCATAGTGGCACTCTGGATTGGGGGAGGAAGGGTTATATTGGCTTCAGACTCATCAAAGCTGCTTATTCCCAAATTAAACTATTTTCTCTCCTTGTGTCACAATGAAAGGTGCTTTCACTTGCAGGACACATCAACCAATAGGCTATTTACTTTACAAATAATGCATAAATTACTGCTTCAGAACAATAAAAATACAGATTTAGTAATTTCTAGTAAAATAAATTTATAAGGAATTTACTAATAATTCCTTAGAACTAGAAGCTTTCACTCTTCTACCTATACAGCTTGGGTACATGAAGTATACAGACACAATAATAACTTATGGGTCACTGTGAAATGAAAGCAAAAGCTTCAACTCCCTTCATGCTGGGGACAGAGAAGAGAGTATCTGAACCCACGGCTGTTTGTTCCCGATGTTTGTAAGATTGCCTCAATTTAGCAAATGCTGAAAGCAAAGTTTCTGATCTACAAATAATAACATTCCCTTTTATCCTGCTTACTGAATAAACTGGAATCCCAGTAGGTAGCAAAAAGACAGCTTAAATAAGTAGAATGTTACCTTGGCAAAAGAATGCATTATTTCTGATAGTACATCTGAATCAGGCTCTGTCCCTATGGCCTTGATAAGGGCATCACACATAAAATGCCACATCTGGGTGAGGTATTCTGGGCCACGGACTCTTGCACATTCCAGGAGCAAAGGCATTGATTCTGCAGCTGCCACCCGAACACGTGAAAACTATTAAGGTAAATTGCCATCAAACATTTTTTAAAAGCAAAATTGTAAGACTTCCACCAAATGTAAAATCTCCTTCTGAAGCGGTAATCAAGGCTCAATCCCACTGTTTTCTCATTCATTACTCTCTCTCTCTCCCTCTCAGATTCAGAGAACTGGGTGGCATTCTATGAGCAATTATTAAACAGCCCTTCAAAATTCTGAATAAGACATTTGCACAACAGTTCTGTAGACCACAATAAAGAGGTCCTACTGCACTCCGAAACAGATTCTTACAAGATGACAAAATGTTTGCAAGCACTGTGAAACACTGTTAAAATAGCAAACACAATGAAACAACATTAAAACATCACAGGAACATTTTCATTAAAGGATATCATCATGAAAATAGAATTTTAACAAAGGAACCATCAGTTTCACAACTTGTTCTGTGTATTCTACAAATCCTTCCTTCAGTTCTTTGGCATAGCAAACCTAAAAGAGAAAAATGGAATTATTTCAGCAAAGGAATGCTACTGTTAAAAGGGTAACTGGGAACCAGGAATAACTGGACAGCAACTGTAACAGGAACAGGCAAACAATATGTGCATTTCCATTTTACCTGCGACATGGCTAAATTATCACATGCCTTTTCACCAATTCACAAATTGCTACTCTGTACATAAAGGAAAAGAAGTGTTTTGTGTTCTGACTAGCCTAAGGTCCAACGGCATACTTCCATTGGGGGGAATCCATCCTGTAGCCCCCCCAATGCTACAGGGAAATTATACACACTCTCAGTGTGAGGGAAAACTGCAGAGGGGAGGTGAAGGGGAAGAAAATCCCAACTGTACTGGCAAAAGTAAGATTTTGGATCCAGGCCTATATAAAAGCAAAGCAAAGTGTGCTGCTTATATACCCCCCCCCCCAAGTACTAAAAGCTCTCTCTGGGTGATTAACAATTTAATTATGAAGGCTACATATCGCCGCCGCCCCCCAAACTGGGTATTCAGTTTACTGACCTCAAGAGGATGGAAGGTTGAGTGAATCTCGAGCCAGCTACCTGGGATTGAACCCGGGTTGTGAGCAAAGCGTTCCTTCACTGTAGTATTGCAGTTTAACTACTGTGCCACAAAGCTCCTATATGTGGGTTTGACCCTACTCACTGCTTCCCATCCACAAAAGGGACTGTCTCATAATCTTTTCTGGTAAGAGAGGAATCTAGGAACGATCTTAAGCTCATGAACTGCAATCTATTTCAATTTTGTAGCTTCGATTATGCTGAGCAGTGATTTCTGTTCAAAGCCTGTGAATAAAATAATACCTACCAACATTTGGCATGCAGTTGCTTTTTCTTCAAGGCCTGCAGTCTTAATACCGAAACTCTGCTGGTCTCCTAGATTTACAAACTCCCATCCATCATCATCACTCATATTTTCCATATCTTGTGCTAGTGAGAAAATAATAATGGTAATTATAGCAGAGCTGTGTTATTGTGCCAGTGAAACTAAGAAGAGGTAAGTGTTGGAACTTACTGTCAAGGAGAGCCACTTCAGGCTTAATTGATGCAGTTTTCATTAAAGGGCCCATAACAACTGGAAGGTATTGTTGGAACTCCTTTCCAAGGATTTTGCACATTCTAGCCCATGCAGAAATCATATATGATATCTGTAAATTAATAATTTTATATTCATTCCCTTTCTTCAAGAATAGGTTTACAAAGCTGCATTACTATCTGGGCTGACTGATAATCAAACTCATTTTAAAACAGATACTAACATTACACACTGATGTCACTGTTAAAAAGAAATTTCCACATTGCTGAACAACACTCTATCTTTACGTAACACTTTGAACACTGTAAAATGCATCACAAAATCATTTCCTTGCAATCTTTCTATAGCTTTTAAGGCAAAGTAAGTGTGTCCCCATATTGCAGACATAATCTCAGACCACAAAAGCATTTGTTTGCCTAAGGGCACCTAGAAAGTTCCTTGTAGAGGCAAGAGAAGAAACTTTTATGGTCAAGTATGAGCCACTAGTTTTGATCCAGTAGCATAAACTTAAGCCAGGGAAAGCTAACGATATCATCAGCTATAGCTGTTTTTCAAGAATTAAATTATCTGATTCCCTTTAAAGTTCTGGGGCTTGTTTGGGGTCCCTTTCATCCTTGGAGGCTGCAGCACTGGGGGAAATTTTCCAAAAATCACTGCTGCTAGAATTATTTTACCAGTGGAAGCAATTTTTGGAAATTAAAAAAGCAAAGCAAAGCGTACAGCTTATATACCACCCCACAGCGCTTCAAGCACTCTTTGGGCAGTTTACAAGTTAATTATGCAGGCTACACACTGCCCCTCCAGCGAGCTGGGTACTCATTTTACCGACCTCGGAAGGATAGAAGGCTGAGTCAACCTTGAGCCGGCTACATGGGATTGAACCTCAGATCGTGAGCACAGTTTTGGCTGCAGTACAGCAGTTTAACCACTGTGCCACTTCCCCTCCAGTCCCCAAGGGCTTCCACAGGATAAAAGGGATTCTTGGAAGCTGGCAGGAGGGAATTGGAAAGTTTAATTCCTAAAAAATGGCTGCAACTGATGATGTCATTAGCCTTACATGGCATAACTTTATGCTACTGGATTTCAGCCATTATATTACATATGATAATAAGAGCAAAGAGATTACAAATGAGTAGTTTTCTGAGAACTGCAGTGATAAAAAAGTAGCAAAGCATATCACACCACTGCTGGAAATCGTACAGTTCTCTTCTGGTTTCCTGAAGTTAAGATACCTTCTATATGTGCAAATTATCCTTACAGGAGAGGAACAGAACTAAAATACAAGGTAGTACAAGTGGAGACTTCAGAAGATACTAAAGACTGTTCATGCTCCATCATTCAAGGTCTCAAATTTTCCATCCATCACACTCAACAAACCTTTAACTAGTGTGGTATAAAACAAGTGGTACAAAAGAAGTTCTGCTCCATCATTGTTAGCAAATTCAAATAAAACTAAGTCAGCCTCGAAAAATGGAGACTTTATACCACACATGTACAGTGGAATCTTGAACTAAATAACACTCAACTGTTTAACATGATAATGTAGTATTATCATATGATTCATTCACCTATAGATACTATTTGAAACATATATTTATTTGGAAAGTTTGGACAATGTACAGATTGACTACTGAAATAACCAACACATTGAGAAGTTACACTGCACACTCTAGAAACAAAGCAATTACAGCACTGATTACTTTCAACATTTAAAGCAATAGACAATACTAGATAATACAAACATGCCTTGACATACCTGAGGGTCATCGTCTTCTAAATCATTGAAATCAGTTTGTGTTTTCAGCAAGAGCTGCATCACATCTGATGCATCCTGCATGAACTAGAAATAGAAACAAACACCCAATCAAATATGGCAGTTTTCAAAAATATATATGTTCCAACTATTTTATTCAATTTACTATGAGGCTTCTGCCAGCATAAATTATAAATATGCCCTAATTACTAAAGTTTGCACGGTTAAAGCTAGAGAAGAGAAACTAATGGTTTTAAACCAAAGAACTTAAGAGCAACTCATTGGCTGGAATCCTGCATGTCTCCATGTAATGTAGTAACACAGGCAAAACTTTTCAGGCAACAAATACTGTGCAAGTGGCTTGCACAGTTCCTGCACAATGTGCCTGCAGAGGTGGCTTGTAAATAGCACTTCTATCTTGGCACTGCTACTTGTGTAACTTGTGCAATATCAAGTCACACTTGTCGTTACTCAATGGGATTTTAGCCATTGTTTCTATGAACATTGAAAGTTTCTTTGCAATCCATGAAATCCATGCTAGATGCTAACTTATGTTACTTGAAAATTCAAACAAAAATTGGAGAGATACATAGAATCAGTTATACTATCCAACTGCCTGCACAAAAGCAGCAGATTACACACCAAAAAACCCTTAATCAATTATTCCACACCATTCAAGCTGACAGCTTTTTTCTATTACAGATCAAGATAAATGTGGAACCAACAAGCTAGTATTGCAAGGGATCAAAATTAGGTCACTAGGCAAATTGAACTGAAGAATGTGTTTTTCCCCAGATCACATATGGGAAGGGAAAGCAAGAGCAAAAACAACCCTACTTCATTTAGCATGTCATCTTCCATTTTGACACTGTACCTCAAAAACGCAAGAACTTCCTGAGAAAATCTGAGTAACAAACGATTACTGCAGCTAGCTTATTACATACTGTATTTTTCGCTCCATAAGACACACCTGACCATAAGACGCAGCTAATTATGGAGCGAAAAATAAGGTACTTTGGAGGTATTTGCCTTTTTGCCTTCGGAGGTCTGCAAGGGCTCCCTCCGATGTCAGGGGAAAGCCCTTGGAGACCTCCTGGGGGTCGGATCGCGGCGGCGGGGGACCCCCAGGAGGTCTCCGATGGCTTGGAGGAAGCCATCAGAGACCTCCTGGGGGTCCCCCGCCGCCGCGAAGGCAAAAAGGCAGGGGGAAAGGACAGGAGATTCGAATCTCCCGTCATTTACCCCTGCCTTTTTGCCTTCGGAGGTCTGCAAGGGCTCCCTCCGATGTCGGGAGAAAGCCCTTGGAGACCTCCTGGGGGTCGGATCGCGGCGGCGGGGGACCCCCAGGAGGTCTCCGATGGCTTGGAGGAAGCCATCAGAGACCTCCTGGGGGTCCCCCGCCGCCGCGAAGGCAAAAAGGCAGGGGGAAAGGACAGGAGATTCGAATCTCCCGTCATTTACCCCTGCCTTTTTGCCTTCGGAGGTCTGCAAGGGCTCCCTCCGATGTCGGGGGAAAGCCCTTGGAGACCTCCTGGGGGTCGGATCGCGGCGGCGGGGGACCCCCAGGAGGTCTCCGATGGCTTGGAGGAAGCCATCAGAGACCTCCTGGGGGTCCCCCGCCGCCGCGAAGGCAAAAAGACAGGGGGAAAGGACAGGAGATTCGAATCTCCTGTCATTTTCCCCTGCCTTTTTGCCTTCGGAGGTCTGCAAGGGCTCCCTCCGATGTCGGGAGAAAGCCCTTGGAGACCTCCTGGGGGTCGGATCGCAGCGGCGGGGGATAGATAGAAAAGCAAGGTAAAAATAATAAATGAAGCAAGTTATGACAAGAATCTACAGCAATTAAGTCAAACTGAAACGTACCTTATCTTTACCTACTGCAAGGCCAATTAAACTGATACATTCTATGGTTTTTCCTCTCAAGAGTCTAAGTTCCTTTTGCACAGCATTCTCAACTATGTGTTTCAGGGAAGGCATAAATAAATCATAGTATGGGACGAACTTTTCCTCTGCTGTATCAGCAACTGATGCAATGGATGTAACAACCTGTTCCAAAACCAACTTAGTGCCTTTTTCAATCAGCTGTGAGGGGAAAAACAGACAAGTCTAAGAAACTCACTTAAATCTTCATAAAAAACATAGAAGTCAAATTATTACTTTATGTGACTTACCTCCTGCAGTTTTAATACCATAATGGAATGAAGATGTTTCACTAAGGTATCTAAATAAGGTATAAGCAGTGATTTTGGACAGTCCTCTGTAAAATTGATCAGAGCAGCAGCTGCGTGAGCCTGAACACGTTGGTTGCCTTGGTCTTCCATGGTCTGTAGAAGAGCTGCAATTACCTACAACACAGATGGCTACTGTGAGTGGAAGAACTTAAAATGAACCTGACCAATATACATTACATAGCTTTCTACTTGCCTTTTCATGGAATTTTTTCTGGAAGCCTGGTGCAAAGTCTGTAGCCATCTGACCAATTGCATTACAAGCGGCATACCTTACTCTTGGGTGCTGAAACATTTAGCTTCTATTAGTAAGTTCATAAAATGACTGGGTATAAATTTTTAAGGAAGCTAAGTGCATTAAACTTACAGGGTCTTGAAGAAAAAGCAAAACCAGGTTAACTATTTCATTCAGAATTCCTTCCATCTGTTGGTGGCAACCTTCACCAATTGCTGACAGAGCCATCAAGCCAGCATGTCTGCACTTCCAGTCAGCTATATTAAAAATATTGAATGAAGACATTATGAGCCAGAAAAGGCATATTCAAGGTATGCATATACTTTTATCAAGAACATGAATTTATTCACGTGGAAGGTAACTGCTTTCCCTTTCCCTCTAGACTATGAGAAACAGGACTGCACTTTCCTCCCCAAAGCTGCACAGTGTAGTTTATAATCCTGCTTAGTAAAGTGACTAGAATCATAGTACCAAAGCTCACATTCAGTGGGAGCAGGCAGAAAGAGAGCACATCAGGTTCACACTCATCCCCAGTTTAATAGAAATATTACATCCAAATCATCCTGTGGTGTCATGCACCCGAAGATGGCTCAGGACTGCTTCTGGATTTTTAAAAAATCAACATGCTATTAAGCACTGAAAGAACGCCTGGGCTTTTCTTGATCCTAGCGACAGCTGCAAAATTAGTGAACCCCCCCTCCTTTAATGACACATTTTCAATCAGTCATATGAACCCCAAAAACATATATTGCAACATCTGCTCAAAGGCCAAAATATAGTTACTTACGATTCTGAAGCATTTGCATAATATGTTCTTTTATCATAGGCAGGACGAGTTTTCCACCAAGGCCACATGCCATCCTGTCCAATGCACTTTCACCAGCAACAGCATTGCTAAGAGGTTTGCGAAAACAAACAAAAAATAATGAGCCTGATATGTATTCTTGAAGGTTTTCACAGCTGGGATCCGATGGTTGTTGTAGGTTTTTCAGCTGTTTAGCCATGTTCTGGAGGTTTTTCTTCCTAATGTTCCACCAGTCTCTGTGGCCGGCATCTTCAGAGGACAGGAGCTCCTGTCCTCTGAAGATGCCGGCCACAGAGACTGGTGAAACATTACGAAGAAAAACCTCCAGAACACGGCCAAACAGCCCAAAAAACCTACAACAATGAGCCTGATACTCAACATAAGAGACATTAAATTCAGCACTCAGTTACATATTCTTCAGATATATTTACTGCTTTATGTTTGAAAGCAAAGCTGAACAGACATTTAAAGGTGTAGAGATCTTAAAACACAGATTTTTAAAATTAAGTTAAATTCTGTTTGCATAGGTTTCAGGTTAAGTCTATACAGATCTTAACATGACCTGTAACTGATTATCAAAATGTTTAAAATACTGCACTAAATAAGCAGACATATCCTGCATCCATATATAGATTGGATTCAATCTATATTTACATAGATTTTCTCTGTATAAATGATAGTTGGATGACGAGATTTTCATAGGAAGGTTTCTCTTCAGAATTCTCTCATTGCACCTTCTATTTCATACTGAAGGATCTGTTACTGTGAACCACTATTTTACAGGCTATTATTATTTCAATCCATGGGCTGTCTGTGTAACATGATGGTCCCAACACAATCATCTCATAATACTACCTTTGTATAGCGATGTCATTTGTGATCAGGCACCTCAACATAAAACCACATCTATACAAGCACAGACCAGTCAGGAGTGACTGTGGGACTGTACATTCCAAGGCAATCATGTGGTGATTGTCTTGAGACATAAAGCAACTTCAAGTATCAAGAAAGATAGCTTGAAATGTAAGAGAACCACTCCCAAAGGTTAAAATTTTAATCCAAACTTTCTTTAAAAAAAAAAGAAAAAAAGAAGTCTTTTTACCTGTCAAAATCATCATCTTCCAACTCATCAGCATTTGCCCAGTCTTCATCTTCTTCTAGGTCTACCATCATAGTTAACATCTGAGGAACTAAAGCAATGAAATCTTGTGAGTATAAAGATGTTCTAAAAACAATCTGAATGTTAATAAAATGGTCATCAATCTCAGACCCCATAAGAACTGCTAAAATAATGTGACACATAAAACATATTTCATCCCACCACAGCATGTGCCAGTATTCAAATTCTGGACTGCAATTATATACCCGGAGATATTAAAGCTCTGTGATATAAGATGTGCTTTTCATTCTGAAGTCCAAAATTCAGTTTTAACTGTCCATAAGGGAGCATGTATAAGTGGGAGAATGGTCCCAATTTTAAAACAAAAGTATTGCAGAGACAACACTTCTCTGGTTTTCTAGGGCTCAAGAACAGATATGAACCATGTGACTGCAACTTTCATTTCATCTTGTCTGTGGTTCAAGAAACCTAAAGTAAAGTAAAGCACCTTTCCTTCCTTTTCATTTAAAAGGAATGATCTAAGTACGTATCTAACCCTCCAATTAAAATTAATAGGATGTAAAAGCACTTAACTGGCCAGCTTATGCCTCAGGCATTTGCAGGAGGGAAATAATATTCTCTATAGTCTCAGAAACACACATACACAATCTATTTTAATGTTTCCAAGTCATATGATGTCCAGTTTAATTTCATGACTGCAACAGCTCTTCAATTTTTCAAGGCTGTAGTTAAATCTCCTCACAGAAAGATTTGGCAAAGAAGAAATTTTTGTCAGGAACTGTTATTTGAAATCAATTACAGTTGACAGGTTCTCAGATTCCCTAACTAGATCTTAACAAAGTAATGTTTTTGTCCTGAATCTTAATCACATTCAGAACAGATTACCTTCTCATTGTCTAAATTTATTACACTGCTAGACATCAGTTATAAGTCAGCAGTGAATTTCTAGCAATAGCCAATATTTGATCATGCTTATTATATCTCCGTTTTTATGTGGAACAATTGCTCCAGCTGTCTGATTTTAGTTTTCTAATTATTCCTATTGCTCTACCTCATAATGCTAATTTTTATCTGTTAATGAGTTCATAGATATGGCATATGTAAAATTACAAAAAGAATGAGAGAAGAATTTAACGATAAGACTTTTGTAGGCTCATGTGTACTACTGATTCCTTCCTCCGCCATATGAATTATCTTCTTGCCTCCATTTTCAATTGTAATTACAACACAATACAGTCTGATTATGGCTAGCTTTAAACTAGGATTTGAAACTATGCCATAGCAAAGAGTTCACCTCAGTGCAGACAAAAAAGTTCTTAACAAATAGAGAAGTATGATACCCATACTTAATACTAAGCTTAAAACAAATGCCATAAAAAAATTAAAATTTGTCTGGCTTTAACAGGCGCCAATTTTAATCTAGTGTGTTAACTATTCAAACTCTGATTTAATTTGTCATTTCTTAATTTTTTTTATTAAAAAGTTCTATATCACTCATTAGTTAACAACCATAATCTTTTAAAGTAATTTACTGTTCTTCAACGTTAATTCAGAACACTGGTCCCTTATACCGACATTGTCCAAACCTAAGAGTCTCATACTCCTCCCACAAGTGTGCACTGTATAATGCATGTTATGTGTTGTCAAGTCTCTTCCAACTTATGGTGACCTTAGTAGGGCTTCAAGTTGTATGAGATACTTCAGCAGTGGTGTTACCACTGTAAGAAGTAGTACACTGTCTTTGAATTTTATGGTTTTACATATCAGGACATAATAAAAATCATCTAGTCCTTAGCAGGCCTGAAAATTAAGTAATTACAATCTCAGATGAACAACAACACATGACATATTACATTGTGTCATGATTTATTTAACAAAAATAAAGCCAAAATGGAGAAGCCATGTGAGAAAAACTAAGTACACCCTTACTACTTCCATAGGAATTAAGAGGCCACATAACAGCCAGGTGCTGCTAACCAAATGCCCTTGAGTAATTTGATCATCAGCAAGTGTGACCATATCTATAAAAGCTGAACTTTAGCATTTTGCTGGTCTGGAGCAGTGTGTGTTAACACAATGCCAAGGAGGAAAAACATCAGCAATTATTGTAGAGAAGCAATTGTTGCTGCTCATCAATCTGGGAAGGGTTATAAGGCCACTTCCAAACAATTCAAAGGCCATCATTCTATAGTGCGGAAGTTTCTTCACAAGTCAAAAACATTTGAGACAGTTGCCAATCTTCCCAGGAGTGGATGTCCAAGCAAATTCATCCCAAGGTCAGACCATGCAATGCTCAGAGAAATTGTAAAAACCCCAATAGTTATATCTCAGATTCTACAGGCCTCAGTTAGCATATTAAAAGTTAAAGTTCATGACAGTATGATTAGAAAAAGACTGAACAAGTATGGTTTGTTTGGAACGGTTGCCAGGAGAAAGCCTCTTCTCTCTAAAAAGAACATGGCAGCATGGCTTATGTTTGCAAAGTTGCACCTGGACAAACAAGCTTTCTGGAACTATGTCCTTTGGACAGACGAGACCAAAATGAAGATGTTTGGGCACAATGCAGTGTGTTCTGTCTGGCGAAAACCAAACACAGCGTATCAGCACAAACACCTCATACCAACTTTGGGCGTGTTTTGCAGCTACAGGACCTGGGCCCCTTGCAGTTATGGAGTCAACCATGAGCTCCTCTGTATACCAAAGTATTTTAAATATGAGGCCATCTGTCCAACAGCTAAAGCTTGGCCCAAATTGGGTCATGCAACAACAGGACAATGATCCCAAACACAGCAGCAAATCTACCATCTAAAGTTTAATAAATAAATAAATAAATAAGAATCAAGGTGTTGCAATGACCCAGTTGAAGTCCAGATCTCAACCTGACTGAAATGCTGTGGCAGGACCTTGAGAGAGCTGTGCATAAACAAACGCCCGCAAACCTCAATGAAATGAAGCAATGTCATAAAGAAGAATGGGCCAAAACTCCTCCACAACAATGTGAGAGATTGGTAGAGTCACACAGAAAATGATTACTTCAAGTTATTGCTACTAAAGGTGGTTCTACAAGCTACTTGAATCATAGGTGTACTTAGTTTTTCACACATAGTTTCTCCATTTTGGCTTTATTTTTGTTAAATAAATCATGACATGGTGTAATATGTCATGTGTTGTTGTTCATCTGAGATTGTATTTACCTAATTTTCACACCTGCTAAGGACCAGATGATTTTTATTATGTCCTGATATGTAAAACCATAGAATTCAAAGAGGCTGTACTTTCTTTTTCACATGACTGTGAGATATTTAAGGAGCAGTTTTACCAGTTCCACTCCCCCAGTCAATTTCCATGACCAAGCAGGGATTTGAACCTTGTTCTCCAGAGTCCTAAGCAGTCACTCTATCCACTACACCAGTGGTTCTTAACCTTTGTTACTCAGGTGTTTTTGGACTGCAACTCCCAGAAGCCTTCACCACCAGCTGTGCTGGCTGGGGTTTCTGGGAGTTGCAGTTCAAAAACACCTGAGTAACAAAGGTTAAGAACCACTGCACTACACCACTGGAGTTTGGTGAGTCAACTCCTCTGTGAGGTCCACTGATTCAAATAGGCCTATGCTAGTTGCGACTTACTACAATAAATCTGTTTATTTGAATCAATGGAACTTATGGAGGAGCTGAATCACCAAACTGCAGCTCTACAAAACCAAACCAAACCAAACCTCAGTACCTCACTCTTTGAATTGCTTGGAGGAGAGTCTGATTTAGGCCTCCCACATTATTAACAGCCGATCAGAGGATATTTGGCTTTTAAGAACAGCTTTGCACACAACAATTTTCTTCTGGAGTAATGTGGAGCTAGTTGTAATTGCACTATGTAAGTATCTTTCACCTGTTTTAATTTTATCTGAGAAAATAAAAGAAAAAAATTACTTACTAGCTTGTGCAACAATGTTGATATGTCTTCTAAGCATAGCAGCAGCAGTCTCTGATAATGTAACTATTACTTCAAGAGCCAACTGACGTTGCATGTTACTGAGACTAGTGTCCGCACACATCTGAAAACAAGAAATATTTAAGTGAAACAGTAAAAGCTAGGGCAAATAATTTAAAAACTAAAACACAGAGTAGAGGGGTCAAACTTACCTTCAAACTCAGTTGTAATGTAGGTTCTAAATGGGGTCGTAAATATTTTGGAACTGTATCTGCAATCTCTACAAGAGACTTCAGGACTGAGTCATCATTTTGATAACAGGAGTCATTTACTGCCTAAAATAAGAATTCAATTAACACATATTCACTCAATTTCATATTCAAAGTTACAATAAAGACTACTTTATGAAGACTCTAGTCAGTCTTTAAGAATACTACAAATGGAAAGAAACTGAGTAGAGGACATGTTGCCTCAGGAATCCACAGCTGAAACATATATATTATATCAAATTTTAGCAGGCATTCAGCCTCAAACCAAAAGATTTGTAAACTAGCTGCAATGTTTGCTACACATTTGTACTACAGATGGACATGAACCACTGGTTTGTTTTTCAGCCGAACACGTGTTTGGTGCTTCTGAGCTGGTGCCCACTCAGAGGCAGCACCCAGAGGAGGTGAGGCAGGGAAGCTGGGGCGCTGCCTCTGAGTGGGTGCCTGCTAGAGGAGGCAGGGCTGGGAAGCACTGAATACCTGTTTAGCTGAAAAATGAACTGGCACAAACTGCCGAGCCAGCAGTTTGTGATGATTTCCGATTTGTACTAGCTATGATGAGGAAACTGAAAAGCTGCAGGGTGTTCTCAAGTTTATCCCCATGCCTATTTTCAGAGGATCTTGTGAGACAAAGTCAAAACTGTGATACCTAAATAAAGATATCTGCACATTTTGCATATGACAACAAAAAAAGTTCCCTCCTTTTCCATGCAATGTTTGGGATTTTTTGGTGAAAGAATAACATACATTTTTACAACTGTCTAGCACTTAACAACATGTGCACAAAATATATACATGATGTGGATATGGAATAAAATAATAATAATAATAATAATAATAATAATAATAATAATAATAATAATAATAATAATAATAATAATAATAATAATAATAATAATAATAATAAACCTGCTGTAGTGATTCCTAGGAGTGGTAGTCCTTCTGGAAACATTCTCTAAAGAGCCTAAAGGGCAATGTGATTACCACTCCTAGAAAGCAACAGCTTCCTTTTTTTGTACATTAACTACAGGAAACAAGGCCGGAGTTAGAACAGGTGAGAGGAATGTACATGGGGATCTGTAGAGTGGAACTCTCAGAATTCTGCTTGGGGAACCCTTGGAGAATTCTGCAAATTGGAGTCCCCCCCCCCCCAAAAGAATGACACATCCCTAGATAATATAACTATTACAGCTACTGTTGATGCTAAAACTAGAAATGCAGGCATTATTGATACGGAAAACAGCAAAATTCGTAAGCATTTTAGATATCACAATTGTAACTGTAAGAGATTGACATGAAGCAACTCAGTGGAGCAGTCCTTACCTGCAAGATTCCAGGGAGCAAATCTGCAAAATGTTTAAGGAGTGGAAGATTTTGCTCATTGGCAAGGACAAACGCAGCTGCAGCTCTAGCTGATAATGTCCTGATCTAAGGAAAAAACAGATCTTAGCATTAGAACATTCTCAAACATTTTGAACTTCCACGAGTTCTAGCTTTGCACATGTATACCATTCTTTGACTCAGACATTTATTCCACAGGTAGAGGAACAGGACTGCTGAGCCTCCTTAAATCAAACATCATAAAAAGCAGCTTTCCCCCCTCAAATTCCTCCTTCCTATATCAGGTTGGGATAGTGATATGAGAGAGTGTTACAGTCACCCCACAAAATTCAGTGCAGGTCAAGTAGGGCCGTTCAGGAAGGGACCTTTAACTTCTTCAGATTTCAGGTAGTTTGAGGAGGAAATTTCTGCTCTCTGTAGAACTTTGATGTGCCTCAGCTACATGATCTCCTACAGGAGTTCCCTACACAGTTTGAGAGCTTGGATGCAATTGAAGAGCATTCCTCCCCCATGAATATACACTGTTAAATTCATATGCCATCTTTCTACTAAATAGTGCTTAATTTAGCTGACATGTCGTAAAATACAAAATATAGACTAAAAAAAACATAAGGCAGATAAAACACATCAAAAAAACTGATAAAAGTAGCCAGTCGGAAAAAAATCATTTTTTCTGTGGTTACAAGTTCAAAAGAGGTTAGACATACCATCTTTGACAAAGACTTCCAGAGTAGCCCTTAAAAGGTACACCTAAGTCCTTCGTAAATGTGACACTTCAGCAGAACATGAAGGGCTTCTATCAAAGATCTGATATGTAAGAACATGCTATTCCAGTTAACCTATGACATGTTTTTGCAATGCTTTATAACCCATAATCATTATCTTGGGCTGTTCTCAGAAAAGCAGTCAGTGAAGCTGCTGCAACATGGAAAACATCTGCTCCCTACAGCTGCCCTTAGGCAACAGAGTGGCTAGAGGATTCTAAACTGGCTTCTTAACATTCTTTAAGGTCAGTCCCACAAAGAATGTGACAGTACATCAAACATTTAGGGAACTAGCCTTAGCTATGCAGAAACATTCCTCATACCTACTGAAGCCCAGGCCTCCAACTCACAGGCTTGATCTAGGTCACATGTGTCAAACTCAAGGTCCACGGGACGAATCTGGCCCGCCGGGACAGATGAGCGGCAAGCAGGAGGTGAGCGGCAAGTGATGCTCCGCCTCCTGTCAGCATGCTCCTGGCTCTTCTCCCTTTCCCTGCTGTCCCAATGTGCCCTGGGGAGGCGAGGCCTGGTTAGCTGGGAGGGCGAGAGGTGTGCCTGGACTGGGCAGAGATGCGGTGGTGATGGCGGCAGTGTTGCCTCGCCTTCCTCTCCCTCCTCCACGTTGCGCCAGGGCTGGCCGGGGCAGGGTGGTGAGCCAGGAGGCAGGCTAACAAACCCGATCTCAAGCCCCGCCAGGAGATCCACGTGCATCCCCGTGGCCTCTCCATCCACCCATCGAGGACAGGCACACCCTCAGGGGCGCACAGGCGCGCAGAGGGGTGCGCCCCTGTGCCCTCCAGGCAGCATGTCCAGCCTGGACTACCTGGCCATTAAGTGCCTCATGTTCATCTCCGCCAGGGCTCTGATCCACCCACCCTCTAAGGATGGAGGAGGAGGAAACGCTGCCGCCATGCAACGTGGCGCAGGCATGGCTCGCCTCCCTGCGCCCTCTGTGGGCCGCGATCCTGAGGCCCAGGCAACATCAGAATCATCCTGGTAGAAACTTTTTTTAAAAAAAAAAATTCTGGTTTTTCAAGATCTGTCTGTTTCTGCTGCTCTGTTCTGAGAACAGTTATGTAACCATTTGGGCAATAAGAAAAAGAAAAAAATAAATTTGCTGCTTTATTTCTGTGAGGACTGATTCTTGAAAAGGTTGCCCATGCTATTTTAAAAGCAAGTGTAACATAAGAATGTACCACTGAGCTCACACTCTTCGTAGTATAGATATAAAGAGTAGATACATTTATATAGTCTTACAGATACAACCGGACTTTTGAGGGCAACCATAATGCCAATGCGGCCCAAGATGAAATTGAGATTGACACCACTGATCTAGGTGTATATGCAGCAAAACCAGAAAGGACAGGACAACTCCATCCAAGCCAATTTGAATCCCTATTCCTTGATCTGCCTCGGTTGAGTCTCATTGTTTTCAACCAACTAGGTCCATGATCAATATCACAGAATCAAAGCTTGTCTAGCTTCCCCAGCTCTGGATAAAAAGGGACACAGTTGGGTATTATCAACATATGGATAGCAATGCTCCAAATATGTGATGTTCTCACTTATTTCATACCTACATTGATTAGAACAGAGAATAAGAGAGAATCCTGGGAACACTGCAGGCCAGCAGCCAAAGTGTCACAACAGTTTTCCAGAACTGGCTTCTGAAACTGCCCTTACCGCAAAACAATGCTCCATAATCCAGGCAACTCAATATTCTATGGCTAATGGTGTAAATTATTCAACTATGGCTGCAGATTTTCATTTCAGGTATTTAGTCCTCTAGAGCAGTAAATACTCCACCATTAAACTAAGTCTTCTCGTACAAATTTAGTCAGATTGTGTTCTTAGATGAAACAAAACAGATTTTTTCTTACTGTTGGATTCTCCTGATCCTGCATACACTGTACCAACATTCGTTTGATAACCTCCAAATAATGCTGCTGTTGATTTCCAAAAATTCCAGGGAAGTTCCTATATAGGCAATAACATAACATGTACTTTAAAGCATACTGTAGACTATAGAATTACATACATTCAAGATACTGTATTTTAAAAATTGCGTTCCTCTAGCTTTCTATGTTCAGGGAACATGTTTCATGCCAACCTGCCTTCCACAGTCCCGTGAACTGAGAAAAGATCTCTAGCAAGGTGCAATGTGCACACTAAACTGAAACAAGGTCATGAATTGCTATAGCACACTCTAAACCCACTTGTGGCTGCCTGAGCAAAACTACTCATCTCAACTAAGAACTCCTAATAATCTCTCCAAATTCCCCCAGAACACAAGGTTCCTCCAGACCCCATTTTAAAAGCTAATTGTTAAGCAAGGATTTCTAAGAGCAGTGACCTTATATATACAATCTGACAGTACTTGTGTTGCGACCTGAACTACACCATTCACTCATTTAGGAGTAATGCCATACCAGAAGATATGTAGTGCAGCTTCACGCAGTCCAACATCTTGAGAGCTGACTGAGTCAAATAAAAACTTCAGGCCTTCTGGCCACTGATTATTACCATCCTCATCTAGAGGAAACAGAAAATGAGCATTCAGAAACCAATTTTCAAAACAATTTCTTGACAGATTAAAACCAGCATGAAACCATAGTATTTAACTGAATCATAAAAGAACTGATTTTTTTCTGGAGCAATCTCTTGATGTTCAGTGACAAAATTTGCATCAAGGGACAGTATTCTTAAAGGGAAATGACTTCCTAGTTTCACAGCATGTTAAGCTCTGGATTCTCCTGAACACAAGACAGCTTTCTATTCTTTAAATGCTTCATGTCCTTGTATGGTTGCCAGAAATTTTTCCAAGGCTTTCTAGCACTTCAAAAACCCATAATCATTGCACCGCCATCCTCTCCTTACAATTTCAATAATCTTTTATTCTGCTGTGAGGCAAAGCTAGACTCCCACCTACTGCAGCAGGTGCAAGAGGGTATGCAAAAGGTCCTGTGGGGCAGCAATACAGTGAAATCACTGCCTGCTTCTGTGATGAAGGCATGCTTTTTATTGAAGCATCACCTTTTTAAAAGAAACCAAATATCACTGGTAAAGTTCTGGTAACCCTAGTATTTGGGAAAGGATCACTTTACCGGGCCAAAGCAGTCATACACGAAGATGGCTTGGCTAGATAAGTTAACATGAAAAGAAAGCCATATACTTATTGCAATATGCAAGGGGTTCTGGACTGCTGCAGTCCTTAAGCTTATGCACTGTATCTATACACAGTGCTTTCTAAAAATGTGAAATGGCCATTAAAAGCAGCCTGTAGTTTCCAGGTCACTCAAATGCACTAAGAATATCTTTTGTGTTCCACCCCTGTATCAGACGAAGATTAGTGAGGAAGCAGAATAGGTATTTCTGCAGTTGCATTAATATTCCAGAATAATCCACATGGCATCCTCTTTCTTAACTTTTTATTTTAGCTATTTAAAATATGTTTATATCACCGTTCCAGATAAAGCTTCCCAAGGCGGTTAACAGACTTGAGCATTACAACAATACAATAAAAATTGTTGATTAAAACAACAGTTTAACATGGTCCAGACAGATATGGACACTCTTCTGGACTCTGCATGATGTTTTTCCTTTTTTTAAAAAAACTTTCTTTACTGGTACAGCTTATTACAGTAGGACCCATGTATCTGAAGGGAATAGATTTCAAATCCCCCGCAGATGTCTGAAACTGTGGATACTAGCGAACACTGCAGTAGTGAGCTCAGAAGCAAAGGCCGTTGGGCCCTCTGCTTTTATGGTGAATGAGTAGGGTGTGAGTATGTCATTCAGTGTGCAGATGTTGCCATTTGCCTCCACTGTCTCTCTTCTGGCCCACTGTGGCTGATGCGTCACATTCCACTTTAATGCATCAGGGCTTGAGCGAGAGCAACAGGTGCTGCTGTCGGTTTGTGCCGAGAAAAGCCGGCAGAAGGCAAGGAGTGAGGTGCTGAGGAGTGCTGAGCCGCCAGCAACCTCTCCCACTGAAGAAAACACTTTGACTCAGTTCCATCCCTCAAAATGATCATCACTCCATGGCCTGAACAGGCAGACAGAGAAGATTATGAAGGAGCTTCCCTTTATTTTGGACTGCAGTCAATCATAGTTAAGCGAT
Source organism: Intellagama lesueurii (assembly GCA_037013535.1). NCBI lineage: Eukaryota > Metazoa > Chordata > Lepidosauria > Squamata > Agamidae > Intellagama > Intellagama lesueurii. The sequence goes on from JBAJHW010000003.1 coordinate 108,339,414, forward strand.
ACCACAGTAACTGAAACAGTGGATACAGGGGTCCTACTGTATTTATTGTTACATTATGCTGTATATTGCATCAGTCATGTTATGGCAGAGAGCACAACTGAGAAATACAAATAATTCTGTGTACCTATTAGATTTCTGGCCAGTTCAGCTACAATATCACAGATTTTTCTCCTCATACTAGATTGTGTCTCCAACTGAATAATTAAGAGCAGTTCACTTTTGATGGCAGCCTGAACTTCAGGGGGTAGGGTTGGATAAACCTCTTCAAAAGAAGCTGACAGAAGTCTTCGTAGGAGCACGGCAGCCATTTGTCTAGCCTATTAAAACAAATATACATTAGGAAGTTTGGTGGGGGAAACAATTCTAAAACAATATACTGCAGTTCAGTTCTTTGTAATTTTATTTTCTATGTTGTTATACACAAAAATCTAGACAATGAGTTGAAGTTCTGACTCTGCCAAACTTATTTTTGGCATCTTTAATCATATAGCTATTTACCGCACCACTATTTCACTCCACAGATGATACAAGAACTAAACAAAGCAACTGACTCTATGATGGAAGAACTGTAAACTTAGAAGCAGTTGGTAAAGAGCTTTTGTGAATTATGGAAAAAGTATTCTGCAACAGATCAAAATGGACACTGAAATATCTCTTGTGAAGAATCTGTAACCCACCTTCATGATGGCCTCAAAAGATGAGATAAATGGGATAGAAATTAAGTATATATTAAAGCACACATAAACATTAATTTACATGCTAAATAAGTGAACTCACTTAAATCTCTTAGGGAAAAGTAACAGAAGTGCAACAGGTTTCTTTTATTTTGCAACTTCTGCTAACATAAATGTCATACAAAAATATTCTATATATTTTACAGTCTAAACAACTGAGGATGAACACATATAAAATATGGTCATCACTCTCCTGGTATCTATGGCAGAAGAGATATTGTTCATGTCAATACTGCTAAATTGGTACTATTTTTTGCATATGACAACATGTGAACAAATTAATTCACATACCCATAAATTATCATTATTTATTGTTTCTTTATGCTTCTTCATAACAGTTATTAAATTAGTAAAGAAAGCAACAACCAAACACACAACCAATACAGCTAACAGGTTTGAACTGCAGAAGTATTTAAAATAATTCAGTGAGTTGGTTATCTTGCTGCAGAGCCACAGCTTGAGAGTTCAGTTTCCCACTGTGCATCACAGAAGAGCTAGCCTATGTAGCCTTGGGCAAGCTGCACAGTCCCAAGATGCCCTCAGAAGAAGGGAATGGTAAACCACTTCTGAATACTCTCTACCTAGAAAACCCTGGAAAGGGTAACCATGAGTCAGAATTGACTTGACAGCACACAGCTATTAAGGCTAAAATGCAGAAATCCCAAGACATAATGAAGAAAGAGGGACACTGTTTATTAGAGTGCTTCCTATTAGCATCTCCTGTAAACTTTACTCAACAAATTCCATGTGCTGAAGCTTTTCTGAATTGAAAGAGCTATTTAAGTGAAGGGTTCACTATTTCATTGAAAGCACAATACTGTGGATTCTCTTGTTTTTCCATTCATGCAGGTAACAGAACGTTTTCCTCTACCAACTTATCCCTTCATCTCTGGTTCCCTGCACTATACTCGTATCTGACACCATTTTCAAAAGTCTTTCTATTCGTAGGATCAGATATTCGGGGAGTACAAGGGACAGCAGAAAAAGGGGGGAATGAACACCCAGTTTTGTTCACAGATGGAAAGTCAGAATCCAAGTCACTAGGACTATTTGAATTATGGTTCATTATCTTGATTTAAGAACAAAAATGGAAATTCTGGTTTGCCACTAAACCGGAAACAGAAAGTCCTACAGCTGAAATCCAGTTGCTTGGCATAGTAAGTTGTGCCAGAGTAGGTCCCACTGGATCAGTGGGGATTTGGTGACTCAATTCCTCCATAGGTTCCACTGATCAAAATAGGTCTACGCTAGTTGTGACAGTACTATATAAGTCACAGCTAAAATAGGCCCATATGAATGAGCGGAAATTATGGCGAAATTGATTCACCAAATCCCCACTGATCCAATGGGTCTACTCTAGTTCAACTTACTACTTTAAGCAATAGGACTTTGGCCCATTTGTTGGGGAGGAGGGAGTACACCAGCCCTTGACCTGTGTCTGTCTGCTCTTGTAAAACTAAGCTATGGTTTAGTATTACACCTGTAAATGTACTGTAGGGAAACAGCATCTTGGTCAGTGTTGTTAAATCTAGAAATAATTCTAGTAATATATTCTTAGTGGCTAATTCCAACTGATACAATTAATCAGAATTCTAACAATTTTAGTACAACATAAAACAATGCTGCAGCTGATACTGTCTTCTTATATTTTATAGCATTATTGGAGATTTCCTAAGGAAAAAAACATACTTCATCAGCAACAGTAGTATTCCGGACTGCTTGTAGAAGGAATGTAATCTTAGATTGGCCTGGTATGTTCTCATATGTTTCCTATGAAAGAAAAGAACAGATATAGGTTACCACTAAAAATGAGACATCAAGGCTTCACCTACCCCACACTATGATCTAAGAGACCCATTCTTAAGAAGAAGAAGAAACCTGTGCCGGACCAGACCAAAGTCCGTTATGGTACAGCATTTTGTTCCCACCCATGACCAACCAAATACCTGTGGAGGAAGTCTGGATACAGAACCTGAGGGCAATCAACCTTTCTCATTATTCTTCTCCAGCAACTGGTATTGAGACATATACACCATATAACCATCACAACTACAAAGAAATGCTTGTGTTGAGGTTCTTTTACTCAAAGGTGCAATCCTGTACTTCAAACAGTGTCTGAAGAAATGGATACATCCATAAAAGCTAATATTCGTGTTGTTTCTTTTTGTTTTGTTTGGATAGGCTTTCAAAATATTTTGCAATCCCAAAAACCAAACCATACAGTTTGTTATAACCAGGCCAATATCCATTAATCATCAAGAGAAGCTTTTAATTATGAAGACAATGGCTTTCTTCTAACCTAGAAAAAAATGCACATAACATTCTTATGTCATGTTATTCTTATGTCACTCTATTTTTTTCATGTTAGCCCAGTCAAACTTCCACTGATGAACTACACAGAGATGTGTAATAGTAGTTAAAACACCAACACAAAACTGTGTGGATAAGAGCAGTTGTGCACCAGCTCTCCCCTGGTTGCTTACACATTTCTGTCTGCTGTGCACACAACTGCTTCCCTGACTAGAAGATGTTGAGGAAAGCAATGGCTGTCTGGCAGTACAGATAGGCCTGCTTGCCCGATTGATCAGAATCCTGTTGATTTCACAGTTTAAATAGGCAATTTTAAGTAAAATCTGAAAGCTACTTTTACTCTAGAGTAGGAAAAAGTCACTGCATGTCTACAGAAATGATCAGTGCTTATCATACTCTTAACTCTGAAGCCTACAAAGTACAACCTATGAAGTACCATCTATTATTCTTGCAGTTCCTTAGAGCAAGAATCAAGTGTTGCTTTATAATTTTCTCTCTGAAGAAAAATTATTGCCTTCTGTTCTTTTCAAAACTGGGCAAATGGGAATTCTGGCATTTTACAGTGCCTAGATGTGGTTAATAAAAATAATTCCTAATATTCCTTGCTGCTAATAAAAGCTAATATTTATTTTAGCATAAGCAACAGTGATGTTAAAATTGTTATCTTCATGTTCAAAAATCATAGCATTAACAGATATCTCTCTAGGATAGAAGAGAATGAATACCAAAAAGACCAATCTGGTTAAGAGTTGATGTGGAGGTTTTTGAAGTTAAATAGAACTCTTCAAGGCAAATCTTGTCAACCCATCTGGATATGAGTATCTAACAGGGTAAGTAAAACACTACCATCAGTGCCTGTCACATCTATACCACTTACTGAAAACTGCAAGAACTAATGATACTCTATTATTGTCTGATAAATTCACAGGTAGTTACTATTTATCAGTTCTTCATTCGTACTTAGCAGCACAGGTGGGGTGGTGTTCACTGGGAATACCTGCTGCCAGATATTACATGTCATAATAGGGACAAGAGGCACTTTGATTGCTTTCTGGTGGTACAGTATAAGCCAGGCAGTATGCTGTAAGTGGACGGTGCTGAGTAGATAGTTGCCCCTGCTGATTGTCAAGGCAATTATTTTTCCAGCGATCAAGAGCTTGCACCAATTACTGCTGACTCTAGCATTACCGTCTCCTAGTGTCAAAAAGGGCAGGAATCCTCCTCTCTCAATGGACATGCATAAGCTTCAACAGTATCACTTGATTGCTATTATTTTTTGGCCATTGCTTCTTTACCAATCTGGACTCCCTCAGTTTCACTGTACCAAAAGTTCTCCTCAGGTTTGTGAGCTTAGAACTACAAGGCAGTAGGTAGGAACTACTACAATATATGGTTCTGGGAAGCTGTCAAGGACATAAAGACAATTATGTTTATTCTCTGTGTCCTGAATTGGCCTTCAAAAGTATACTGTGTGAATAAGAATGTTTGAACAACTGATCTGCAAAATATCCAAGTTACTACAACACAGCAGAAACTGTTTACTATCACAATTGGGCAATATGCCCATCAGTCATTACCTTATTTTACATACAAGTGATGTAATTTCCTTATGATGCACCACTTAGCCATTCCTTCTTCTTTTAACAAAGGGTCTTAGGACTTGACCACATTACTTGTGGCTCAGAAGACAAAAATGCTCATATTTTCTATTGGCCTCCTCTCTCATTCATACATTAGAACATTCATATGTATGCCATGCAGCTTTACAGTGCTTAAAGCGATTGTATCAGTAAGTAGTCTTCACCTCGTATTTGGATAACATGTGTCAGTTACAGAAAGAAAAATAATCACACTGCATTGTTTTACATTAGAATACAGGGAACAGATTTTTATACAACTCTTCATAATGAAACAATGTGCTGAACTCTGCTGACCGTTGGAGTGATGAAATGATAAAAGCTTCAGCACAGCTATCCAATGAGAAAATGCTAAGCCAGACACTGGCATTCATTTCAATGAAACAGAGATTTCCCACTAGGTTTTTACAATAAAGAATGTAAAGCACCCCTGTGGGTGGGTGGGGGAAGCATTATCCCAATTTACTAATTACTGGGAGATCCTGTAGTTCTGAATTTCAAATATTATAAAAAGCATAGAATAAAGCAAACGTGAAAGTATCATTCAGTACTATATTGAATACTAAAGACATTTTGCATTTTAGGCATAGTATTATTCCAAAATTCAGACAAGACCCCCTAAATTTTCAGAAGAATTCACACTGCATCAATCACAGCAAATTGAATTGTGGCTGCAAAATCTTTAGGATTCATCCCCTCTCCCCAATAAATCTAACCCAGGGTTTTACCAGACAGATTTAACCCCCTTCCCTTGGAGAATTTAGAATTCTGAAACGTAGCACAGACATGCATATGCACACACACACACATACACAAATGTTACTGAAACTGCCAAAGCATCAATCAAGACAGAATTATTCATGCTTTTTAATCCATCAACACTATGGCTTTCCACCTCTACATAGATAAACAGAGTAATGAGCACACTATTAATGCATTGCAAACTACTCAAACTACAGCCCAACCATCTGCGAAACACTCTTCCGTTCCTCATTTGTTCCTGTGAATTTAATCGGAAAAGGGGGCAGGAGTGTACCTTCTGAACATTTTCCAAGAAGGAATCTCACCCTTCCTTTGTATTTGGCAATACTTGATGCAGGCCATAAAGGCATCAGAGCTTTGGGTCGCTAGCTCTACAAAGGGATTAGGGGCTGAGGCAGATGATCCAGGGAAAGGTAAACCTGGAAGAAGGGAGGGGGATGAGGTGAAGAGAGGTTATCAGTGACAAGGAGTGCGCGTGTGAGAAGACACTTCCCAGCGACCCGGGAGGGGTGCTGGAAATTACAGACACGGGACAAAGAAAACAGAAAGGTTCGAAAAAACGATCAGGGCTTTTCCGGGGTCGGCAGGAGCGAAGCCACTGAGGGCCCTTTTCTCTCTGTCTGTCTGTCTGTCCCTCGCACACACACACACAAGGAGAAAGGACTTCGGCGCCCAGAGCCAAACACGTGAAAGGCGGCGGGTGGGGGGAAGAGGCGGCAAGAGAGGCGCCGATCAGCAACCGGGAAGGAGAAGCCGGCGAGAGCGGCTGGTGGGAAGGAAACGGCGGTTGCCTGCCGAACGGCCAAGCCCTGCGCGGATGCCCAGCCAACGGTTCTAACGGCCGCCGGCTTGGCCGGGCGATTCCGACCGGAGCACGTGGGGCCCGTTCGGGGGCCCTCCTCCCACAGACAAGGCGGAGGGAGGCGGCCGCTGACAGGGCAAGGCCGGGTCCGGACTGCGCGTGGCTGGAGCCCGGACGGGGCTTGAGGGCGAGAAAGAAGCGCGGAGCCGCGAGTGGTCACCTCGGCCTGTTTGCGGATCACATTGTCCGGGCTGAGCAGGTTGCTGAGGAGAAGGTAGAACTGCTGCTGCTCTTGCTCCGCTGCCGCCGCCATGGCTGCCAAAGAGACAGAGGCCAGCCGGGCCGGGAGGAGGAGGAGGAGGAGGGAGGAGGAGGCGACTCCTCCAGGCCGCGCACCGACCAAAGGGAGGCGGAGCCGCCACAGCCGCCGCCGCCGCGCTCTTGTCACTTGTCTTCCCACCCTCCTGACAAGGCTGACCCCGCCTGCCGGCGCCGGCCTCCTGCCCCCCCATTGGCTGCGAGGGGAAAAGCCGCTCTTCTGCGATTGGCGGGGATCGTCCAGTCTTTATGACTGGGTGGGGGGCCCTCCATTGTGAAGTCACTTCCCTCGGCTGCGGGAGGGGGAGAAGATGCTCCAGCTTCCTCAGGGAGGGAAACGAGGCCGGGCTAGGAGGCGAGCGGAGCCTCCCATTGGTCGGAGGGTCTGACAGCCGCTCTTTGGCTGGGCGGGAAAAACACACACACACACACACACACACACACACTTCTCTCTCGGCTGAGAAAGGAGGAGGGGAGAGAAAACGCGGGAGATTGTATGGTGGCGACCTGCTGGAGGAGTGGGTCGGTGCACGTAATGGGAGGGAGCGCGTGAGTCTGTACGCGCGCGCCATGGCTCCGATCACCGGGGTCGGGCGGGGAGAAGAAAGGGGGGAAAATACGAGCGGCTGCAGCGGCTGCTTTCTCTCTTTCGTGGCGTCACACGAAATCGGGGGTCTTTCGGAGGCCCCACTAAGTTTGCGAGGTGGAGCAATGCATAGAGGGCGATGCTCCTAGGAGTGTTCCCTGAGGCGGTTTTTAAAATACTGACGCGCTCTAGCTACTCACCCTTTCTTCGGGCGATCAGTGCACCAAATCCTGCGTCCTTAGTTGCAAATATCGTGCAGATTTGGTGGCAATGTATGCACGTCAAGCATCTTCATCGTTGCATTGTTTTTCTAGCGACATATTTTAGCCTTGGTGACATTTATGCAATAACAGACTACCAACACCACACAGACCCATGGTAAAATCTTTTGGTGTCCTTGGGTCATTGAATACCTCTTAGCCTAACCTGTGTTATAGGTTATTTGGGGGTTAACATGGGAAAGGGGGAACCAGGGGAAACAGTCACGTGTATTACTGGTGCATACAACTAACGGAATGATTACATTTTGCCATTCATAGGGAGTTTTGGTAGCACTGTTTTCACATATGATTGTAGTCTTTTACCGTCAACAGTATTTATTAATGTCCTGCCCGTCATCCATAAGAAGTCTGCTAATGTCCTCTGATCTGCAGAAAAATTTGTAAGGGGATTGCAGAAGTCAGGGCAAACAAGACGTGTGTCTTTTTTCCAGAGATACACACTGGATGTTTAAAATTCAAACTAGGAAATACCCTGACAGCCCTATTGGACTTCTCCACTGTATCAACAAGTGCTGGTGGAATATGATACTCTTATTTTGGTTTCATTTTCCTCAATATAGGTAAAAGTTCCCGTTGACATTTAGTCCAGTCGTGTCCGACTCTAGGGCGCAGTGCTCATCCCCGTTTCCAAGCCATAGAGCCAGCGTTTGTCCGAAGACAGTTTCCGTGGTCACGTGGCCAGCACGGCTAGACACGGAACGCTGTTACCTTCCCACGGAGGTGGTACCTATTTATCTACTCGCGTTTTTACATGCTTTCAAACTGCTAGGTTGGCAGGAGCTGGGACAAGCGACGGGAGCTCATTCTGTTGCGTGGATTTGATCTTACGACTGCTGGTCTTCTGACCTTGCAGCACAGAGGCTTCTGCGGTTTAACCCGCAGCGTCACCACCTCAATATAAATGTTTCCTAAAACCTCATTGCATTAAGCTGTTATTTTGTTTCACTGTGGTGGGCTGCACTGAACTAGGGAATGCAATTTACTTTTTGGACTACACCAGCCAAAAGAGATACTGCAACACTGCTTTCTCAAAGCTCATCCAAGACTTTGCAAATATAGTTTACAGTACATAATCAACTATTCTTGCCACTGGATTGCAGGAGGTCAATTCCACATTCAATGTACTGCAGGTATAAACAGAATAACCCTGTTTTGGATTACAGCTACCATAATCTTCAAATACTGACCGTACTTCAGGGCCCAATTGAAATTGTAGTCCAAAGTAAGAGGCACCATATATCTTGCTTTTTAGAACTCCGGTGTCCTGGAAAGTTACTACATTCCAGTCAGAGTAGAGCCTGGAAAAATAAAAAAGTTGAGTCCTGCTAGATAGCATCACGTCCAAAGAGGGAGTATTTAAACCAAATGTCAACAATCCAAAAGCAGCAACAGAAACAAGAGTCAAACAAGGAGATACTCAAGATATGGTAAAGTATTATCTAGTCACTCACAGCAAAGTAGTAAATATGGATCCAAGAGCAAGTTTTAGTTTGTTCAAATGGAAGCAAAGTTAAACAGTTTGCTCTCAATAGGAAGCTTGGAGAATCAGAAGTTTATAGGCTCCTACCCCTGCCAGGTGTTTCACCCAAGACTCAGGTGTGGGCCATTATCCTTAAGTGCCTGCATGAGCAGAGGCTTGCTCTCTCAGAGATGACTTACTCCTGAGGAAGCCCCTGCTCACAAAGATGCCTCCACTTGAGAATCTGTGTGTATACCCTGAAGCTTTTTTCTTGCCCTCATGGATTGAGAGAAGGTCCACGATTCTCATATTCCATCTCAAGTAGTTTGGTTTCTTGAATGTAAGGGGACCCAGTGTTTATAGAGGTCTTTGTCTAAAGGCTAGACCTCAACCCCAGCTTCCAGGTTGCCTACCCGCCAGTGTATGGGGCTCAGGTTTTTTTAATTTAAAATATTTATATGTTGCTTTTCTCCTAAAAGAATCAAAGGCAGCTTATAGTATTAAACGAGTCAATACTGAATGCTAAAACAATTATTACAATATTAAGAAAAAATAAATATATTGAAACTTGTAAGTAAAAGCAGTCTTAAAAACACGTTAAAAACAACAGAAAATACCATACCAAATAAATTCAGCCAATACCCTACAATTTGAGAAGTTGATTTCAATTATTTTTAAAATATATATATAATAAAAAATACTACTACTACTATCATAAATGTTATATTAAACATATTTTTCTGAAGCCCCTGCAGGTAGCCAGATGTTAGAATATAAAGGGATTCTGCTTTATGCTTTACAGTTTTTTGCTGCCTTCTGATGGGAATGATGAAGTCCTTTGTGGTTGTTTTTTCAGTTCTCAGTCTGATGAGCCATGAAAAGAGGGCTGAGAGCCACAGATCATTTGGGGGGGGGGGGGGGATAAAGTGCATCTCCCAGGGCTGCATTGTGCCCACCTCTGCTTTAGAGGTGTGCTAAATGAAGGAATGTAATACTTAATGAATTGTTTATTTTATTTAGAGAATTTTAATACTGCATTTCATTTAAAAAGTTCAAAACAGATTACATCAGATGTAAAACAATAAAAACAGTGAAATCGATTAAAAACAATAAATTAAAAACAGTGACAAGTAATGTTAACAATCACCCTGAGTAAATCTTTATATGGTAGCAGGAACATCCAAAAGTGAGAGTTTGCCTAATGTCAATGTAGCTGCCACAACAGAGGAGTCTTCTTGTTTCTTGAAACTAAATTCTAGCCAGAACTTGGAAAAATTACTTGTGTGAATTGGGGCTCCCAGAATCCTCCAGACATCCTGTGTGGAGATGTAGTGAGATGTATTCCTGACTGTTGTTGTTCCAAGCTTAGATTCTAGCTGTATTGCTTTTATATCTCATAGAATCATAGAACAATGAAGTTGGAAGCGGCCTATAAGGTCATTGAGTCCAACTCCTTGCTCTATGCAGGACTACAAATCAAAGGATATCTGTCAGGTGGTTGTCCTAATTTCTCTTGAAATTATGTGTCCTGCAGTGTTGTGTGTCCTACATGTTTCCTGCAGTTGACATGTTTTCCACCTCATAACAGGGACTCCTCAGAAATAGATGCCTCAGCAATATCATAGAATAATGAAGTTGGAAGGAGCCTATAAAGCTGTTAAGTCCAACCCCTGCTCAAAGCAGGAATACAAATCAAAAGATATATGTCAGGTGGTTGTCTAAATTTCACTGCCTCCAGTGTTGGAGCACTCACCATCTCCTGAAGTGATTGGTTCCATTGCCACATTGCTGTAACAGAAAGTTTTTCCTGATATTCAACTGAAATCTGGCTTCCTGTTACTTGAGTCCATTGTCGTGGACTCAGGGATGATCTAGAACAGATCCTGCCCCTCCTGTATGGCAGCCTTCCAAGTATTTGAAAAGTGCTATCATATCTTCCCTCAAGTTTTCTTTTCTCAAGGCTTAAACATGCCCAGTTCTTTCAGTCTTTCCTCATAGTGCTTAGTTTCCATCCCCTGATCATCCTTGTTGCTCTCCTCTGAACTTGTTCCAAGTTGTCAGCATCCTTCTTGAAGTCCAGTGTCCAGAACTGGACACAGTATTCAAGATGAGGCCTAGCCAGTGAATAGCGCTGGGCCCAGGACTGAACCTTGGTGTACCCCACTTGTTACCTCCTCTCAGTTTGAGAAGGGGCCATTAATCATCACCCTCTGAGTGCAGTTCTGTAGCCAACTGTGTATCCACCCCTGTTGTTCTGTCCAGCCCAAACCTAGTTAGCTTCCTAATCAGGATATCATGGGGCACTTTGTCAAAAGCTTTGCTGAAGTCAAAATATACTATGTCTACAGCATTCCCTCTGTCTATCAGGGAGGTTACCCGATCAAAACATGAGATCAGATTTGTCTGGCAGGAGTTGTTCTTGACAAATCTGTGTTGGCTTCTAGTTATTACTGCGTTGTTTTCTAGGTGCTTGCATAGTGACCATTTTATAATCTGTTATACAATTTTCCCTGGGATTGATGTCAGTCTGATTTTCTGTAGTTCCCAGGTTCCTCCTTTTTGAATACAGGGACAATATTAGCCCTCCTCCAATCATCTGGCACCTCACCCATTTCCCATGATTTCAAGAAAATAATGGACAGTGATTCTAAGAGTTCTTCAGCCAGTTCCTTCAATATTCTTGGATAAAGTTAATGACCCTGGAGATTTGAACTCGTTCAAGGTAATAAGCTATTCTTTGACTACTTGTTTATCAATCTCCAGCTGCAGTTCTGTCCCCTCCACTTCCACTTCAAATTTGTCCGTCCTTTGGGAAAAGACTGAGCTAAAATAGGAATTGAGCACTTGTGCCTTTTCTATGTCATCTGTTACCATTTTCCATCTACATTGAGTACCTGAGCCACTATTTCTTTTCTTTGTCTTTTGCTACATACATACCTGAAAAAATTCTTTTTGTCACTTTTAGTGTCTCTAGCTAACCTCAGCTCATTCTCAGCTTTTGCCATCCTAATGCCATCCCTGCAATTCTTTGCTACTTGTTTGTAATCTTCTTTTGTGGCCTGGCCTTCTTTCCACTTCCTATATGTGTCCTTTTTTGTTTTCAGGTCCTCTCCGAGCTTTTCCTGGCCTTTTTTGCTCTCTCCCACCTTATTTTCTTGTTGGATTTGTTTGCAGTTGTGCCTTTAGAATTTCCTTGTTTTAGAAGCTCCCACCCTTCTTGTACTCCTTTTCTTGTTAGGATCTCCTGCCATGGGAACTTACTTTTCTTTGTTCCAAGTTTTTGAAAATTGGCTTTTTAAAAATCCAGCATATATGTGTGGTTACAACTCTGTTTTAGTTTCCTTTGAAATCAAGAATTCTAGTAGAACATAGTCTCTACTAGATATTCTGCACAAGAAGTGTTTCCACCATGACTGCTGCTGCTCTAATTGAACAATTCCTACCCATGTTTATTTCTTCTTTTAAGGTGGAATGAACTGGGTTTCAGTCTTGGAAAAAAAGTAGTTCTGTTGGTCTAAGGCAGGAGGAAGGTGTTGGGTTGGAGGTAGGGAGCACATGTGGGAGATTCTTGCAGAAGGAACTTTCATAGGATTACTTAATCAGATATCATTACAATAGTCTGTGATTCTTTGTTAGTCATGCATTGTTATATGTGTGTTTGGTGTGGCTAAGCTTTTTTGCTTCTGTTCTCTATCTGTTTACATTGACTGAAACAGTTGTATCATGAAGTAATTCTCTGTGGTGCCAATAAATAGCTACTTAGTCCAAGTCCTAAAAAGTATTTACCTATTCTGAAAGTTCTAAAAGGGTTCAGATTTTACACCATAAAATATCTGTCTAGTAACATTTATTTTATCTATGCTAATTTCACCATAGCAGAATATTGTAGTGTGTTTACCCCACAAAGTAGGGTAAAAGTAAATGTAATGGCTGATATTCATTATTGATACCCATTAAAAGATTGTATTGATTCAAACCAGTAAGAATTCTGGTTAAACCACTAAATACAGTGGTGCCTCGCAAGACGATGTTAATCCGTTCCAGACAAATCGCTGTCATGCGAAAACATCGTCTTGCGAAACCAAATTTCCCATAGGAATGCATTGGAATTTAATTAATGCGTTCCGATGGGAAAGAAAAGCACAGAAACTTTTAAAAAAATTAAAAGAAAGTCACTTACCAGGTACTGTAGACTGAGCCCGGCTTCTCATAGTGCCTGGTAGCAGCGGAACATCCAGAAAAGAGCACCAAACAGCTAAAAGCCGGCAGGCAGCAGGCAGCCGGCAGCCATTTTGTGCTCTTCTCCGCTCCTTCCCCCTCCCCTCTCCCGACCAACAGCTGATAGGAGCAGGGTTTCTGAGGCTTCTGCCGGCTTTCCCAGCAGGGAAACAGGCAGTGGAAAAGCACCCCAGAGGCTTCTGAAAGCGGCGCTTTGCCAAGGGGTGAGTGGGTGGGAGTGGGGGTGGGGGTGGGGTGGGAGGGGTAGGCCTGCCACCCCCCCACACCCCCCCCCACTGCAAAGCGCTGCTTTCAGAGGCTTGCCGGGTGCATTTCCACTGCATGTTTACCTGCTGAAGAAGCCCCGGCAGCCATTTTGTGCTCTTCTCCGCTCCTTCCCCCTCCCCTCTCCCGACGAACAGCTGATGGGCGGGCTAAAAAGAGGCTTTCTCTGCCCTGAAAATTCAGGGGGAATAGCTGGAAATAAAAAAATTCCGCTTTTCCCCTGCGCCCCGGGAGGCTTCTGAAAGGGGTGGGGGTGGGGTCACGGGAGAGGCCCCCAAACATCGTCCAGCGAAAAGCGCCCATAGGAAATCGTTTTGCGAAGCGCAACAGCGATCGCAAAACCTCATCGTCTAGCGGATTCGTCGTTTAACGAGGCAATCGTCTAGCGAGGCACCACTGTATAAAAAAATTAACATCTAAGGGTATGTTTTCTAAACAGTACCATGCAAGGGTACATGGGTGATTGCTGTATAGCAGGGTGATATAAATGTTTTATATCTTATGGGTTCAGTTGGTAAAATATGTTAGGAAGGTTGTCTGGAAAATTAATGTAAGTTTGGTTGCTTTCTTCTTTCAAAGTTCTTATCCATACCAACACTACATACAATAAACATTATGCATGGCAATATGTTCTTGAAATGTATTATCTTTATAGATTAGTCTTTGACTAAGTTAGTACAGCCAGAATATTGGTAAAATCAGTTTCTGAGGTAACTTTTATACAACATGATCACAATAGTTATAATAAAAGAATTATCTAACATAAAATTCAGGCAAACTGAAACTCCTGATTTCTATGGCTTTTAATCCTACATATGTATTGAACATTTCTATGTGTTACATAAAATTGCAGGTTAAATCAAACAAAGATCCTACATTTCATTTAATACTTGCTGAGTTCACAACATCTAGTGCATCGTACAAATTAGAAAGACAAATATGTAGCATTTTCTCATAAGTGCTTTAGGTATTCAGTGTCCTAAACACCATTTCATGCAATGCATTCTGACATCTACTGATAAAAGTCATAATTGCGAAGATGGAAATAGTAGTTTAATTACCACTTTCTATATGATTTATAATTTCTTTATTCAAAGCATTAATCTCCTATTTTTCCACTGGAAACTCTTCCAGAAGGGTTTACAGATCAGGGAAAGGAAAGGAAAGGAAGTCCTGCCTTCAGGCTTACAATCTAAAGAGAAACATCACAAAATAAAAGGGGGATGGGGACGGAAAAGGAAAAAGAGAATTCTTAGCCACAGACCAATTCTTAATATTTTATGGATCATATAATTAGATATAACACAGTGGTTGTGATGTAATGCAGTCAAATTTGAGTGGCTTTCTTATCATAATGGGTTGCCATGGAAACAGAAGGCAAAAACTGCAGACCTTTCTGGCCCTGTTTTCTGTCTCTTCTACAGCTTGATGGAATGACTCCTGAATGACAGCTGTGAGGAGGCAAAGCTCAATGAAACTAGTTGCTCAGGAGTGCAGATGGTGCCTCTTGTAGCATTGGTAAATGCCTGCAGCAAGCCTAATGTCATAATTCTTTCTCATAATTGCTAATAAAGGCCAAGAATTGCCTTGAACCTTCAGTGAAACCCTATTTTATCTTTATTTCTATAATTTTCTCCCAGACTTTCAGATTTTCCAGTAAGTCTTATAGCTTCATTTAAAATAATTAAAATAATACATAGCCATCTTGGCTACTGTACAATATATCTGTTACTTAAAGAATGGCAAATCTGTTTCTTTTTTGCACCATTTTATCTGCTTCTCTAATGCTTTACTGTTGTGGACCAGGAGTGAGCAACGGCAGTCCTCCAGATGTGTTTTGGGCTGCAACTTCTGAAATTCCTCAGCATTGCCTATGCTGGCTAACACCGATAGAAGTTGCAGGGCAAGAAACATCTAAAGCATGTTTTTCACTTGCATACCCCTTGGCAGCCCATTTCCATGAATTGTACCCTTCATATTAGCAAAATGTTTGTAATTAAAATGGTTGCTGTTATTTCAAATTTAGATGTTTATAAATTTATATGTTGTTACTGGAAATAAATAGTTCAATGATGACATTAAAAAAATGGAATAATAAGGTGAACAGACAGTGCATATATTTTTACATTCAGAACTCAGAAGATACAGTAAATTAAAGCAAATATGTCACAGAAGACCCAGAGGAACTCAGTCACAGAACACTGCTTACAGCAGTGGTCCCCAACCTTTTCCGAACCGTGGACTGGTTGGGGGGGCGGGGGCGGGGGCGGGGCACAGGGGGCGGGGCACAACCCAGCTCACGGGGGCGGGGTGTGCTCACGGGTGGGTGTGGTGTGCTCACGCGCATGCACAGGTGAGTGAGGCGCACTCGTGGGTGGGTGGGGTGCACTCATGGGCATGCGCGGATGGGCATGGCATGCTCACGGGGTGAATGGGGTGCACTCACACTCATGCCCGGGTGAGTGAGGCGCGCTCGTGGGTGGGTGTGTCGCACTCACGGGCATGTGCGGATGGGCGTGGCGTGCTCGCGGGTGGGCGTGGCACGCTAGCGCGCACGTGCGGGTGGACGGGGCACCCGTGCGTGCAGGTGGGCGTGCGTGGGGGAGTGCATGGGGGGGAGATCTGTCTCCGCAGCCCGGTCCTGCGAAGGCCGCGGACTGGCAGCGGGCCATGGACCGGGGGTTGGGGACCCCTGACTTACAGGACTGACTGAGGTGCTCGCTGATATATACACTCTTACTGGGGCGATAGTACTCAAATGTTTGCAAAGCAAGGGAAAGTGAAAGCTGATTCTGTGAGGGATGCACTGCCAAGCATTCACATTGGAGTGGCATTGCTACACATTGTTTAGGGAGGGACTCGCCACCTTTCACCAAAGTAACAAAGCGAGGGAACAGGGCTTTTCTTGAAGTTAAATAATGAAGGAAACTTGCTGAGCCACTCATCATAATGTTCAACTAATTTCAAAACTTTTGACTTGTATCTTGTCTTGCACTGCTGATGTGCCCTTTTCTATCATTATTCATTTTTTCCACATACCCCTCCTAAATGTCCTGGTTTGTACCCCAGGTACACATATCCCAGGTTGAGAATCACTGATCTAGAGGATTATACCCCCTACCTGCTCTAGATCCTTTAGTTTCTTGCTCGTAAGGTGCAATATTAATGTGATTGGAGAAGTATACATTTGCAGACCCAAATTAGTAAAGAAAATAGGTGCTTCAAAAACAATAGCATGCTTGAAGCCAGTGCAGAGAATGTAATGGAGTCAGTGCTAAGGTTATTCTTTTCAAGTGGTGATATAGTCTAATACCCTGTTTCCCTGAAAATAGGACCTAACCTGAAAATAAGCCCTAGTATGATTTTTCAGGATGCTCGTAATATAAGCCCTACCCCAAAAATAAGCCCTAGTTAAGTGAAACCCCACCCTCCACCATTGTACAGCATTGTGCAGCAACCTGAAGACATGACTGTAAAATAAAACATCCCCTGAAAATAAACCCTAATGTGTTTTTTGGAGCAAAAATTAATATAAGACCCCGTCTTATTTTCGGGGAAACACGGTATGAAAGACAGATTTCAGCCAAATTCTGACCAGAGTTCTTGGGTTTCCAAGCCTGCTAAAATTATGGTTATCTTCACTAGATGAGCTATACATCTGACTCATAATTAGCTGTCTCTTGTGTACAAAGGAAATTAAGCAACTGCATGCATTGGACAGAAACCAATCAGTATTCCTTGTAAGGGAAGAGTAGATTTACAAATACATGTTTTAACTAGGAGGCTTCAGCAGTTTTGAATCAAAGAGGTTACAGAAATTCAGCGGGAGAAAGCTTTCTTGTTACGGTATCTTAGTGCCAGGAAATCTACATGTCTGTCCTGCATCCAGAAAGGTACAGTTCCTTTCTGGAAAACTTTTGGCAAAACTTGTGGCAACCCTGTGATAATTCTACTTAGGGCAATGCAGCAAGAATTATTATTTTGTGTTACAGAGTGAGGTATCAAGGATACTAACATTCATCATCATCATAATCTTCTACTATCTAAGTAATTTCATGAGCTAAGATTCAAGCCTGTAATATATGAAATGGACATTTTCACAGAGTTGTGACAAAGTTCTTGTTTACTTCTCTAAGAAATCAAGTTTCCTTTTAGCTCCTGGGACAGATTCTGTTGCTCTGTCAGTACTCTTTGATTTCTGAGGAGTCTCTGGTGTTGAGAGCCATGTGCCATCCTTAGTTGGTGATTGATCATGGTGATCTTGGCCGTCCAAAATAATATGTGGTCTGGAAACGTCTTGGGCACCAAGTTGTTGTTCAGTGCAGACTAAAACCATTTAAAATATGAAATGTAATAATCGTCAAAACTTTGGAAAAATACAAAATATATCCCTTTTGGGAGGCAACTTAAGATCTGATTGTGCTCCCAAGCCTTTCTGTAGTTTGCCCCAAGGTAATGTTATGTATCCCTCTTGGTCCACCTGCCATGAATTTTTTCCAGCCTATGTATCTCTCTTGTTTAATGCACCCTAGAACCATGTTTATCATGGTCCTGGAATTGGGAATCTTTTCTTTTGACTTTTTTAATTGCTTTTCTACTATTATGTTTTGTTGTGTCTCCTGCCCAGAGTAGTAGCTTTGCTACTAGCTGGGTGGGATAAAAATGTAAACAAACAAACAAAATCCTTTTATGCTTTGCCGTGTTATTTTTGTCTTTTTTTTTCATGACCCAAAAATATACTCTGTCTGTGCATGTGTATTTTGCTTATTCATAGGATAGGTGGTGGTAACCAGTATTAACTGCCTTGCAATTTCCCTAGGAATGTCTGGCCCATGTTGCAAACCTTGTTTTGCTATGTCTACCCAAAAGCAATTACAACTGCAAGCCACTGCAGGCAACAGAGTCCTCTGTGTACTTGCAGACACATTTACTGTTCAGTACATGTGGTCCTTGAAATATAAGCCCTTCGACCTACATCTAGTGTCATACTGATGTGAACTACTGGTGTAATAGAACTATCTTTTGCTTCCTTTCGTAGCCTTCTGCATCATTCAAAGACTGGCTCCAGAGAGTTCTCTAGCCCTTCAGAGCAGGTTTTGGGAGCGCACTAGTTGCTGAATGAGGCGAGGATTGTCCTCTCATTTCTGCTGAAGGTGGTTGTTAAAATCTTGTGGTGTGCCTCCAAATACTCACATTGAACTAGCAGTATCAAAAGTAATGCTCCAACTGCTGATCTACTGTTTAAAATATCTTTATACAAAATGCTGGTTAGTCTATTTTTTATTATTTTTAATAAAATATTGGTATTACCTGATATGTTCTGTGGACCAATCATATTGTTGTGGTTTGATATTTTACTTATCTTGGCATTTTCTTCTGTCTCCTTTTCTTCTTCCTGGGACAAAAACTATACATTGGGGCAGGAATATATATAAGAGACTTTGTTTAGTGAAGTTGGAACATATGCATAAAGTCCTATGTGTCACAAATCTATGGCAATTTATGTAGAAATGTTGATGACAATTTCTCTTTCATGTTATCCAACACAGATTTCTGTTTAACATCAACCAGTATTTTAAACATTTTCTATTTTATATGACATGCTGAATATCAAATACATCCATACATGGCAATGTGGCACTTCTACATTGTAAATATGTTTGTTTATAGGTTTGTATTCGTATGCATGTTAAGTGATTGTCAGTTTTAGGTTGGATGTGATTCAAGAGAGACAGAACAGTTGAGAGGTTTGATAGAATATTTGTGAATGGAACTGTGAGGTGATTGGTTGGTATGATTCCTGGCTGGTGGGTGGCTATTTGGTATTAATGTGTGTGAGTAAGTAAGAGAGACTATGATACAGATTTGAGACTGAAAACTGTGGAGTAGTCATATGTGACTACATCAGAGTCAGATGTGAGTCAGAGAGAGAGAGAGAACTGAAGCAGTTAGAGTAAGAATTGTGCTGTTAGAGCTGCAGTTTTTATGAAGATGCTATGAAAAAGTAGTGTATATTTGTTGGAACTTGTGTAAAAATAACCACCTATCTATAATACATAGAGAATGTGTTTAAACTGTAAAGAGAGAAGTAAATAAAAGGTCTTTTGTCTATATAGTATGATAAAAACGTGACCGCTTGTAGTATTGAACCTTCTCATGCTTTTGTGAGTTTCTTGTGTTAATATTTCTTTTTGGCTTATAAATCTTGTCTCTTATGTTTGAAGACAGTAGTCGGAAGACATTATACTTACACATACTGTTGTTCAGTGCTAGGACACATATACTGAAATTCTGTTGCTTAACATAGTAAGCAATATATGATTAGAGCATACCCATTGAATCAGTGAGAATTTGGTAAGTCAACTCCTCTACAAGTTCTATTGATTCAATGGATCTACTTTAGTTGTGACTTGCTTAGTTCAGAAGTTGCAACTAAAATTGCCCATTGAGTAAGTGGAATTTATAGAAGAGTTTACTTGATTTGTTTATTTAAACTATGGCTTATTGTTATGTCTGAACTTGGAATTATGGTTTCTCCTAGGAATATTTCCACAGCTGTCTATCCTGAAACAGGAGCTGATAGAATAGCAGGAGAGTAAAAGACCCAAAATGGGGAAAATAAGCTTGGATTGTTTGATTGCCTATTGGAAAATTCATGGCAAAAGTAAGAACCATAACTAATATAAATGATGGCTTAGTGAATGTTCAGAAATGGACTATATGAAGAATGTTTCATGACCAGTGTTTCATTTGTATGCAGTTCACATACTACATAAATTTATTTGTGAATAGAACAGCTCTGTATAGCGCTTAGAACATTTTAAGTGCTTAAAATTATGATGATGATGATGATTATTATAAATATCAGGCACAGTCAATCAAAATTTTTAAAAACATGGACTGGTATTATATAACAGATACAAGTTTTAACCAAAAACTTAAGTATCTGTTAAGTATCGGCACAGTATGTATGGTGTTCCTAATATGGCCATTTTTTTTTAGCTCTGATGGTATTATTACTGAGATCTGCAACTGCTCATAATACTGTGTAAAAAAATTTGATATTGTTCCCAAAGCCCCAATGACTACGGGGACCACTGAAGTGTGTTTCTTCCAGAGGTGAGATGTTTTGATTGCCAGGTCTCTGTACTTGGTTAGTTTTTCCAATTCTTTATTTCCAACTCTGGCATCCCCTGGAATTGCAATGTCAATAATCTGGACATTTCTTCATTCTATTACTACTATGTCTGGTGTGTTACGTTCAGGTGTCTGTCTGTTTAGATCTGGAAATCCCACAAGCTCTTGAATTTGTCATTTTCTGACACCTTCTCTACCTGATGTTCCCATGGGTTTTTGCAGAATAACAAGTTATATATATATATATTTGCATAATGACCAGTGCACTAATTTTGTCACTCTATTGTGTATAATTTTGTAGTCTGGGTATGCATTCACAGATGAGGTGTGACATAGTTTCATCTTTTTCTTGGGAGAGTCGACATTTGCTGTTAGTGCTAATTCCTTGAATCTTAGCTTTCATCACATTGGTCTGGAGTGCTTGTTCTCGTGCAGCAAAAATCAAGCCTTCAGTTTCTCTCTTAATGGTCCCCAGTTTTAGCCATGCCCATGTTGAATTGATAAAATTATACTAAAGAATGCAAAAAGATGAAAAACAAATCTTAACATGGCCTGGATAGACTACAAAAAGGCATTTGTCTCATTGCCACACAGCTGCCTAAATTTTTTTGGGATTAGTAAAAATATTCAGAAGTTCCTCAAGACAAACATGGAAAAATGGAAAATTGTCTTAATGGTCTATGATGAAGAAATTGGCGAAGTTAGCATCAAAAGAGGAATATTTCAAGGGGAATCTTTGTCACCACTGCTGTTTAACATCTTCCTAATCTCCATGTCAATAATTTTAAATAAAGCTGGATTGGGCTACCATATTTCAGAACAAGCAGGAAAAGTCAATCATCTGTTATATATGGATGACCTAAAACTATATGCAAAAAGTTCCACAGAGATAGAATAGATATTCAAATGAAATTTGGAATTGACAAATGTGCAGCTCTGTCTATACACTGTGGCAGGATCAAAAAATGAGATGGAGTAGAGAGAAAATTTTATAAAATCACTCTCAAGTGATGAAAATTATAAATACCTTGAAATACTAGAAGCAGATAACATACTGCACACAAAAGTTAAAGAACTGACAGAAAGGGAATATATCAAAAGTCTGCAGAAAATCGTAAAATCAAAATTAATTGGCAGAAATACAATCAAAGCCATGAACACATGGGCAGTTACAATAATTAGATATCCCGCTGGAATAATAGATCGGACCCAAAATGAATTAGAAGAATTGGATCAAAAAACATGGAAACTAATGACCATGCATCATGCACTACATCCAAAAAGTGATGTAGACAGATAATATTTACCACAAAAAATTGGAGGCCATGGATTACTGCAAATACAGCAGGTAGCAGAGGGGGGGGGGGGGGAAGCCTAAATGGTTATATTACTACAAGCAGAGAAAAATTACTTGAGGCGGTGAAAATGGATACCATTTTGAAAACAGAAACCAAGGCTTAATGTAAGAAACAACAATTTGAAAATAAATTAAACAGTTAGAAAAATAAAACACTGCATGGACAACGCCTAAGAAATTGTTGTTTCATTACTATCTTTCAAATGAACAGTTTTTCCCCATATTATAAACGAGTTAGAAATATTTTGTTATATTCTTACTGGGAAGAAGGTGGAACCGAATGGAAATCCTGTACGTAGAGTCCTATTATAAGCATTTAGAAGTGAGTAGTTCATACAACTGAACAACTTTCTATGACTAAAATCCTGCTGGCAGAGCAGTGTTGTGTAATAGGGATGATGTAATCAGGTGTGGCCATTTCAGGGCAATAAAAAACTTTCTAGTCTCCCTGAGGAAGCCTTCAGGAGCTGCAGAAATGGGGAGGGAACTATTTAAATTGCTGTCATCGGTCCCAATACTTCTGCTAGGAATAGTGGTGGTGATTTTCCAGCTTTAAATCATCCCCTCCTTTGTTCTGCAGTTCCCGAAGTCTTCCCCAGGATGAAAGAGATCCCAAGGAATCCTGAGAACCTGTGTGTGTGTGTGAGAGAGAAGTTTTTTATTGCCCTTAAATGACCATGGCATGGCAGCAGCTGATGACAGCATCCTTGATGTGTAGCTTAAAGTTGTGCAACAGGATTTCAGTCTTGGTATGTGATTTTACCTTTTTAAAAAAGCTGTGGTTGTAAGTATTATAGATTCTCCATTGTAAATGTCTCCTGCATCTTACCTGTTTCCAAATGTTTTCCAGATCATCTGCATTTTTTTTGCTCTGTTCTTCTAAACCCAACCGTGGAGTTAACTTTTTTGATGGGTGCACAAATTCATGAAAGCATTGTTCATAATCAAACTGATCCATCATTTTGATGGAAACACCCAAGCTCTTCAAAAGGTAGAGACCCTTTTGTTCAATTTTATCTTCAAATAAATATGGTCTTGAAGCTTTTATATCCATGCATAGGTCATTTCTTGATGCCAAGAAAGATTTTATCCTAGCACTGCACTTATGGCAAGGAGTATATGACATAAAGAATCTCAGTGTATGTCTCCCTTTGATTTGGTTTTCTTGGATATATCTTTCAATATTATCCAAAATCAAATGTTCAGCATGTTCTTTGCTAAGGTTATTATACGCATAGCCCCATATTTTCCAAAGAGAACTTTTGTCTTTTTCAAGACTAAACAACACTAATGTTTTGTGGAGTTGAAATCTATTATTAAAGTTTTCTTCAAAGTCTTTTTCGGGTAGAAGTGTTTTCAGGAAGAAGGGCATTTTCTCTGTTAATGCTGCTGCTTCATTCGTGTCAGAAGCAATCCAGTGGTGCTTCCTGAGTGGAAGGATCTGCTGACAAGCTGCTACTGTTGCCCAAGGGATGCCTAAATGTGTTCACAGTCCTCACATTCTTTGGGGAAGCTCCTTTTGTCTGCTCTTGGTAACGCCAATCCAGACAGCTTGGGGTGACTGTTAAGATTAAAATGGAAGGCATATTAAATTGAACATATGTTGCTTCTCTTCAGAAATACTATAAACACACTAAGAGAGCAAACTCCATGTATACATGACTGGGACAAAGTCTAAATCAACTCAGAGGCTGACTACACAGACATTCAGTTTGTCTGCTGCAGGGATGGGTTGGTTTATTCCTAAAGTCGGTGATCAGACATCTTTGCTGGTGTAAACCAGCCTGCCCTCAGCGTTTTCCTGTCTGCACTTCCTGGCCCCTGTTAAGGGCTGCTACATTTTTGGTGCAGGTAGGGTCACTTTCTTTTGGTTCTTTTCCAGCCCGTGTGATTGCAGGGAATGCATCAAACGCTTTCACATTTGACTTGCTAATTTTGTGAAGTGCCTTAATAAGAGAGCTACTTTGGGATATTAGGTAATTAAATGCTTCCTCTGCTCCATGGCAGGGGGCTGAGGAAGTAGGTTTTTTTAAAGACTTAGGGCTGTGAAAATGCATTATGTAACTTTTTAAAAAAGATAAAAGAGAAGTGCAAAACTGTGGGCATACCTCCTCAGAACTGGCCACCAGGGGTGGGCTCAACATGCGTAACAAGAACCGGGTGGTATTACCATTGGTACTACCAGTGCTACCACCTGCTTCCAGGTTGCTTTCAGGCCCAGGCGAGCATTTGAAGCTGCCTTCATCATCCTCTGCCTTGGCTCCTTCTTACTGCTGCTCCCACTGTTACCACACCCCCTGTAAAGTTTGCAGGTTACAACCGATTTGCTCAGTCCATATCTGTACTCCCAGCCACACTCTTTAAAAAAATAAAAACACCATCAAATGTAACCTTACCAAATATGTAGTTTTCCAATTCAAGTTCTGACAGTGTTCTTAGAAGCTGCTGTCAACAAGTTATCTCACTTTTCACTTTCAGTTTCTGTTACTTTTGCATATAGTGAAGTACTAAAACAGTATTCGCTACTCCATCTAGTGGCAAACACAGTGTAGTTAATAATTATGCGCCATCAAGTATGTTCTGACTCATGATGACTCAAAGTTTTCCGGGTATAAAGCACTCAGAAGTGACTTATCAGTCTCTCCTTCTGGTCATGCTCTGAGAGTGGACCAGAAGGACCAGGTGGCGTCAGTGGTCCGCTCCGCCAATTACCATCTGTGGTGGATTGCCCAGCTGCGTCCCTATCTTGATGGTGGGGCCATCACCACTCTGGTCCATGCGCTTGTAATCTCGAGATTAGACCACTGTAATGCGCTCTACGTGGGGCTACCTTTGAGGTTGATGCGGAAGCTTCAAATGGTGCAGAATGCGGCAGCCAGATTACTTAGTGGAACGAGAAAATTCCAGCATATCTCTCCCATTCTGGCTGCTTTGCATTGACTGCCCATTTGTTTCCGCATTGACTTCAAAGTGTTAATGATGACATACAAAGCCCTAAATGGTTTAGGACCTCGATACTTGGCAGAACGCCTTCTCCCACCTAGATCTACCCGAGTCACTCGCCATAGCCAGGAAAGACGGCTGAGGGGCCTGACGCCGAGAGAGGCCCGGAAAGAAAGAACAAGAAACTGGGCCTTCTCGGCGGTGGCCCCTCGACTTTGGAACAGCTTGCCGCCAGAGATCTGCCTGGCACCCTCGCTGGGTGTTTTTAAGAGCCAATTAAAAACTTGGCTCTTTAGGCAGGCCTTCCCTCCTGCCAATACTTGATTTTTACTTTTTTGGTTTTTGTTGTTGTTTATCCTTCCCATCTTGATTATATTATTATTGTAGATTTTAATGGTTGTTTTTAAATCTGTTTTGTGTGTAATATATTGTTAGCCGCCCTGAGTAGACTCCTGTCTAGAAGGGCGGGATAAAAATCCAATAATAAATAAATAAATAAATAAACTTGCCTGACTCCACAGAGCACTAAACTTTCTCAGACCCACATCCTCCATAGGATCATGGCTGACCCCTGTTCCAGGAGATCCACTAGGGCCGGGGTCCCCAACACCCGGTCCGCAGCCCAGTACCGGGCCGTGGCCTTGGCAGGACCGGGCCACGGAGACAGATCTCCTGCCCCCCGCATGTATACACATGCACACATGCCCCCCCACATGCACACATGGGTGCCCCACGCACGCATGCACGAGTGCCCTGCCCACCCACACATGTGCACAGGTGCCCCCCCATGCATGGACCCCGCCCCCCCAACCGGTCCATGGTTCGGGAAGGTTGGAGACCACTGCACTAGGGGGTTTAAGCTCTTGACCCTGATGGAGATGCTGATGAATTTTGGTGATATGGCAGGAATGAAAATAAACCAAAAGAAAACAAAAATACTTGTTAAAAATATAAGAGATCAAGAACAACAGAAATTAATAGAAAGGACTAACTTTCAAGAAGAGAAGAGAGTCAGATACTTAGGGATCCAAATCACAAAGAAAATGAGTACATTATTCAAAGACAATTATATGAAGTTGATTAAAGAGATACAGATTAGCTTGGAGAGATGGGACAAATTACAGCTATCATTCATGGGAAGAATAGCAACCATCAAAATGAATGTTCTACCTAAAATTTTATTTTTATTTCAGACAATTCCCATAGTAATAAAACAGTCATTTTTTCAAGAACTTAACAAGGTAATCATGAGATTTGTGTGGCAAGGTAAAAAACCAAGAATTAAAGTCAAAGCAATGCAAGATGCCAAACAAAGAGCAGGTTTTGATCTCCCAGATTGGGTATTGTATTTTAGAGCCTGTGTATTAGTCTGGATAAAGGAATGGATAACTTTAGATAATGATAGACTACTCAAGTTGGAAGGACATGATTTACAGTTAGGTCGGCATGCTTTTCTATGGTATAAAAAAGATAAAGTGCAGAAAAGTTTCAACTCGCGTATGATAAGAAGAGCCCTACTAGGGACTTTGTAGGAATCCGCCATTACACGGCATGGCTGCGACATGTGCACGGGATAGGGCGAGGCCACTTCTGTGCTAGCTGTTACCGGGCAGTTTGTACTCGACGCCCTATTGGTTAATGTGAACTGTTATGTAACCTGTTGTGCTAATAAAAGGAGGTGTCCAGGATGGCTAGGGGGCTTTATGCTGGAACACGCTTTTGAACTCCGTATTAAGTCTGCAGACTGTTTTATTTCAGAGATCTCTCCCCACACCGCTTGTGTTGGAGCCGGACTCCGACAAGTGGTGCCCCGTGTGAGGCCTACTCTTCAGTGTGAGGCCTACTCTTCAGTGTGAGGCCTACTTCTTCAGTGTGAGGCCTACTCTTCAGTGTGAGGCCAGAGTGTGAGGCCTACTCTTCAGTGTGAGGCCTACTTCTTCAGTGTGAGGCCTACTCTTCAGTTCAACGCTCACCCACGCCCGGCAAGGGTTTCAGGCGTGCCACACATCTACGGATCCCGGGTGAGTGTGATTGTCAAGTTAGACACCTAACAACATGGGAAGTTCCCTATCAAGCCTTCAGCAACAATATGTAAAAGACCTCTACTTTCTTTTAACACGAAATGGGCATATCACCACCCATAAAGAAGTGGAAGACTTAGTTCATGCTATTGATGATGTCTGTCCCTGGGTGCCAGAAAGGGGAACATTGGACTTGAAAGACTGGTGTAAAATAGGCAGCTGCTTTCAAGGACACCCGCGGGTTACTGCCCAAGTTCTCTTTACTTGGTGTAAGCTGCGTGCATGCCTTCAATGCTTGACACCCAATAATATTCTTTTTAATCAACAATTAGAAAGTGGCCCTCCAACGCCGTTACCACAGCTTTTGCCACCGGCCCCAACTTCCTCAGTTCCACCGGATTATCAATCTTATTATGCTACTCCTCCCAAGCCTCCGGATGAACCCAGACCATCATATCTGGAATCCCCTTATCCTCCTCCAAGTGTTGAAGTCCCCTCTAGTTCTACCAACTTGCCTCCTACTAGGCCCTCAATGGAAATAATTCTTGCAGCTGGCGCCCTTGATACCGGCAGTATGGTTGCTGCTTATCCCGTTCATTGAGGCACACCCGCTCAGGGAAATAACCCCGCAGTTCCTGACAGATACGAACCACTCCCATATCAGTATATCAAAGAGCTGCAATGCAGTATTAAAGAAAACGGGACGCAAGCTCCATACACCAAAGCCATTCTAGAGACTCTAGCCTTACAACGACTGATCCCTACGGATTGGAAAACTTTAATTCGGAGTCTTCTGCCACCAGCTGAGTATCTTATATGCAAACGAGAGTGGAAGGACCTAGCTACTAAGCAGGCTCAAACCAACACCAACGCAAACCCTGTGGTCCCCATAACCCTCCCAATGCTACTAGGTGAAGGAGCCTTTGCAACAGCCACTCAACAAGTCCAACTTACTGATGCTGCTCTCGCTGGCCACTCCTTGCCGGCTGAAGAAATCCCTGTTACTATGCCTATGAGGGCTGCTCTTCAACTTGTCTCGACTCGTCTTCGGCTCGTTTCTGTGGATCGTGTACCGACGCCCTCTCAACTGCTCTCCTGCTTGATCCTCCCCACGACATCTCTACCCACAGCACTTCTATATACACCGGACACCAAGGATCACATTGCCATTGTGGAATGGCTTCACTTGCCACACTCACCCCCGCGAAATGTCTACCCTCTTGCTACTGCTGTGGCGGACCTCTTCTTTAAAGCTCGCATCAGATGCAAACAATTGACTGGTCACGATATTAACTCTGTTTATTTCCCTTTTCCTCAGGGGGACGTAGATCGCTTGCTCCAAACCTCACTTTCTTTTCAGGTCACCCTAGCTGACTTCGTTGGCACCGTCCTCCCTAATCCACCGAAGGACAGGTGCCTGACTTTCCTGTCTATGACTCCTTATTCGTTAACCACTTGTTTATCTCCTCAGCCGTTACAGGGGGCTCGTACGTTGTTTACTGATGGGTCTCCACAGCGTGGAGTTGTTGTTTGGCAAATTGATACAGGAGAATGGATGTCACTCTTCACCGCCGAACAACGCTCAGCACAGCGTTCTGAACTTGCAGCGGTTATTTTAGCTTTTGAGACTTTTGCATCTGATCCTGTGAACCTGATAGTGGATACTCAATATGTTTATAAACTTTTGACACATTTGCCATGCTCTTACCTTGCACCCAATCTGGATGAGGACTTATTGACTCTTTTTCAACAGCTCCAAGCAGTCCTCCAGGCCCGTCGTTGCCCTTGTTTCGTGGCTCATCTTCGCTCTCATTCTGGGCTTCCTGGATCTCTTATTGTAGGGAATGCTGTGGCTGATCAGGCCTTAAGGAACCAATGTTTTCCTTTATTTGATGACCCGGTTGCGGCTCATGATGCTTTTCATCAGTGTGCTAAAGCTCTTAGTAAACAATTTTCTATCCCCATGTCACAGGCTCGAGATATTGTATCCTGTTGCCCTTCTTGTGCGAAATCTCTGAACTTTCCTTTTGATGCTGTTAATCCGCGCGGTACGGATGCGAACCAACTATGGCAAATGGATGTCACGCAAGTACTTGCTTTAGCACTGATGTCCAAGTTACATCTCACAGTTGATACCTTTTCAGGTTATATGTGGGCAACGCCTATGCGGGGAGAGACGGCACGCCACGTCATTCAGCATTGCATCCGGACATTTGCAGTCATGGGTCGTCCCTCTGCTATTAAGACTGATAATGGGCCTGCCTATTCTTCCGCCGCTTTCAAAGACTTCTGCACTCTTTGGAACATTAAATTGACCCATGGCATTCCCTTCAATTCAACTGGCCAGGCTATTGTTGAACGAGCCCATCTTACCTTCAAATCCCTTCTTCACAAACAAACAGGGGGACACGGGATTCCCACTGCCAACATTCCGGCTGTGGTTGCTAAGGTTCTGTTCACGCTTAACTTTCTGCTTGCTCCCCATAATAGGTCTTTCACACCGGTTGAACTCCATTTTCGTACAGAAGAACAGCTTCCGTGGCCATTGGTGGCTTACCGTCAACTGCCTGACCCGAACTGGAAGGGTCCAGTTCCTCTTATAACCTGGGGCAGAGGTTACGCTGCTGTCGCCTCAGAGAAGGGTGCTGTATGGGTGCCGGCGCGATGCGTTCGTCCTTGGCGAGATGCACCGTCGTGATCATCTCCTTCTCCTTCATAATGTTACTCCATGCCACCTTATATTATTGCATCCTGTTGCTTTTATATTAATACATCAGGCATTATTGAGGAATCCATGGATAAGATTCAGGCCGCCATCAATGACCTGCGAAAAAATGATGATGCCATTGTCGGTGGCTGGAGTTGGCTTTGGTCTTGGCTGCCGGATATAAGTTGGCAGCGTTCTTTGATTATGTATACTGTTCTTATTATCGTTCTGCTGGTGTGTGTTTGTTGTTGTATTTAATGTGTGCCCTCCCTGTTCCATATGTGCACTGACGCCTGCCTCCGCCGTCGTCTGGCCGGTCCATTGTCCCGCCAGATGTATAAGATCAAATATCAGGCTCTGCCTACTCGCACTCTGGACGATGACCTTGGTGATATATATCAAAGGGTCGCCCTTACCAAAAACATAAACAAATAAAAAAGAGTGGAGATGTAGGAATCCGCCATTACACGGCATGGCTGCGACATGTGCACGGGATAGGGCGAGGCCACTTCTGTGCTAGCTGTTACTGGGCAGTTTGTACTCGACGCCCTATTGGTTAATGTGAACTGTTATGTAACCTGTTGTGCTAATAAAAGGAGGTGTCCAGGATGGTTAGGGGGCTTTATGCTGGAACACGCTTTTGAACTCCGTATTAAGTCTGCAGACTGTTTTATTTCAGAGATCTCTCCCCACACCGCTTGTGTTGGAGCCGGACTCCGACAGGACTTGGAAAAAGATCATCCAGCAGATTTACCAAAAAACACCAGGCTGGGTATCACCTATAGAGGCATTTACACAACCTAACCTCATGACAGAAGTGAAACTTTTAAGATATCAAGATCTATTAAAAAATGATTGTGAGTTAAGGCCCAAAGAAGAGTTAGAAACACAAAACATATATCTAGACTGGTGGTCCAGAGCACAAGTGGAATCTATGTATAGAAAAGATAAAATAGAGGGCTTTTACACAGAACAAGGGACGTGGTGGCGCTGCGGGTTAAACCGCAGAAGCCTCTGTGCTGCAAGGTCGGAAGACCAGCAGTCGTAAGATTGAATCCACACAACGGAGTGAGCTCCCATCGCTTGTCCCAGTGTCATGAGTTCATCCGAAGATCCGGAACCTGAGGGGTTAACTACAGTTGAGGAGAATGCTGAGCGATTAGAAGCACAGACAGCTGAATCGCCACCAGATTCTCCTCCCCCAGTAGCCAGAGTGAGGGTTAGACTTCGGCAAAGACTTATGACGCAAAGGTCAGAGGATCGCCTGAATGCTGCCCGCAGAAACATCAGGTCAGCTAGTCCTGAGTTTTAACAGGATGAAAGGCTTCCAGGAGTTCAATGACTGTTTTGCTATATAATCAGCTCTCAGACAGCTGGGAAGCTCGTGGAAGCAACAAGTCAATACTCTGGCTCGCATCCACGCTCCTGACTACCTTGAACCTTGTTCTCTGGACCCTTGGCTTTGGACTCTGACCCCGGACTACGTTGTGTGATTTGGCTTTGGACCCTGACCTCGGATTACGGTTTGTGATTTGGCTTTGGCATTTTGGTATCGGCTCTGCATCCTCTGAACTTCTGATATTGGACTGGCTTATCGGACTTTGCTGTTGAAACCCCCGGGAACGTGACAGATTGCTTCCACCCCCACACTCTCTCCACAAGATGGAGGCAAGCGAAGGCTCTGGTCAGCTGAATGCTGTGCTCACTCAGGTGCAGTTACTTACACAAATGGTGGCACAGCTTCAGCAGCAACAACTGCAATCTCAGGCTGACGCTGCCAACCAGGTCAAGTGTCCTGTGCTTCCTCCAGAAAAGTTTGGAGTCAAGGTGGAGGAGTTTTCAGCATTCTTGGCACAGTGTAAACTGTATATTGAGCTGCGTGCCAGAGACTTTCCCATGGACAAAACCAAGGTATGCTTCATAGTCAGCCTTCTCAAGGGACAGGCAGCTAAATGGGCTACTCCTCTACTCCTTGCTCCTTCACCCCTGTTAACCAATTACCAGGGTTTTTTGGACCATATTTCAGCAGCTTTTGCTAATCCCTTGCAAGCTGCTACTGCCAATAGGAAAATTTGGACCCTGAAACAGGGTAAGGGTTCAGTTTCTCAGTATTCCACTGAGTTCAGACTCTTGGCTGAAGACTTGCTCTGGAATGAGAGCTCTCATGGACCAATATATGGAGGGGTTGGCTGATGGGATCCTAGATGAGCTGGCACGTGTAGATCGACCCAATACGCTGCAAGAACTAATCACTCTATGCCTTCACATTGATGGCCGCCTGGAGAGCTGACGCCTAGCACAGGGCAGTTCCTGTCCCTTGCAGACACCTCCGATGCCCACCAACACTAGAAAATAGGATTCTGAGCCCATGCAGTTAGGGGCTGCTCAGCCACGCCTCACCCCTGAGGAAAAAACACGATGCCGCTTCCTGAATCTCTGCCTGTACTGTGGGGGAGCAGGACAGTTCTCTTCCGGCTGCTTGGTTAAGCGGCGTAACCCTGGCTCTGCGCTACCACCGTCAGTAAAAGATTTGCCCCATGTCTGAGTGGACCCCCAGACGTGGGGCACTTAGCTGGGTCCCCTGAACCCTATGTTAACATCCCAGGTCCATTCCTCGTACCAGTAAAACTTTGCTTGCCGGATGGACGCTGGCTGTTTATTTACACCATGGTCGATTCTGGAGCCGATCGCTGTTTCATCGACACGGCCTTTGTGAAACAGCACCGGATCCCCGTACAGGATAAAGAGACCCTGACCCTAGTTGAGTCCATTGACGGGCGTCTCCTCTGCTCCAGCCCAGTGACCCAGGAAACCCATCCGATCATTCTCCAGGTCCAACACCATCAGGAGCAACTACAATTCAATGTTGCACGCATGCCCCGTTTCCCGCTCATTCTGGGACTTTCCTGGCTCCAAACACATAACCCCCTAATGGACTGGGCACAAGGGGAGATGTGTTTCAGGGACCCATGTCCACATCTGGGTCCACCGGCTACCTTGGCTGCAGCAGGGTCAACAGATAGTCCCATGATACCCTTGGAATACAAGGACTTTGCTGATGTCTTTGAGGAGAAGGGGGCTGACCAGCTACCCCTGCACCGACCCTACGATTGTGCTATTAATTTGGTGCCTGGGGCACCCCTTCTTGTGGCGCAGATCTACCCTATGTCTGAACCAGAACTCGCGGCCTTGCGGGCCTTTCTTGATAAAAACCTGAAACGGGGACTCATCCGGCCGTCCACATCACCCGTCTGCACCCGTTATCTTTGTTAAGAGGAAGGGCGGAGAGCTCCGCCCCTGCAATGATTACCGGGCCTTGAATAAAATAACCATTCGGGACCATTACCCCCTGCCGTTGATCGGCGAGCTCCTGGATCGCCTTAAGGGGGCACGTATTTATACCAAGTTGGACCTCCGTGGCGCCTATAATTTGGTGCGAATTCGTGCTGGCGACGAGTGGAAGACGGCTTTCGGAACTCGTTATGGCCAGCATGAATACCTGGTCATGCCTTTCGGTCTAACCAACGCTCCGGCTGTGTTCCAGCGGTTCATGAACGTCATCTTTCGGGACCTGCTTGATCGTTTTGTGATCATCTATCTGGATGACATTTTGATTTACTCCCAAGACCCCGCTCGGCACACGGAACACGTTCGTCAGGTCTTACAACGATTACGAGACCACCGACTCTATGCCAAGCTGGAGAAGTGTGACTTCAACTTGCAGGAAGTCGAGTTCCTAGGTCACATTGTATCTCCCCAAGGGATCCAGATGGACCCAAAGAAAATAGAGTCGGTTCTGACCTAGCAGAAGCCCCGGAACCGTAAGGATGTGCAGCGGTTTCTCGGCTTTGCGAACTATTACCACCAGTTCATATCAGCCTACGCGGACATAACCACGCCACTGACCCGCCTCCTCCGGCCCAAAGAGCCGTTTCTTTGGACTCCGGAGGCAGACCATGCTTTCACCACACTAAAAACCCACTTTACCACCAAGCCAATTCCGCGCTATCTGGACCCCCGACTACCGTTTACTGTGGAGACGGATGCCTCCAGTGTCGCTCTGGGTGCAGTGCTGTCCCAGCGGGAGGACCCCTCACAGCCACTGCAGCCCTGCGCTTTCTACTCCCGGCAGTTCACACCCCCAGAACGCAACTACACCATCTGGGAGTGGGAACTCTTGGCCATCAAAACCGCTTTTGAGGTCTGGAGGCATTACCTTGAAGGGGCCCATCACCCTGTCCAAGTTTTGACGGACCACCGGAATCTGGAACACTTGCAGACAGCCCGACGCCTTAATCAACGCCAGATCCGGTGGTGTCTCTTCTTCTCCCGGTTTGACTTCCGCATTACCCACATCCCGCATACTCAGAATCGGAAAGCCGATGCCTTGTGCCGCAAATCGGAATACGCTGTTCCAACCTCTGAAGAGTCTCCGACTACACTTTATCCTATCCACTTCAGTTTTCGCAGCCACTACAACTCGCTTGTCCCTGGCTGAAGAAATTCGGACCACCCAAGCTCAAGATCCCTGGGCCAAGCAACACTTGCAGGAACTCCAAAAGGGCCCTGCCGGAGAGTTTACTAACCACCAGGGTCTCCTATTACACCGTGGACGCTTGTATGTTCCTCCAGGGCCCCTCCGAACCAATGTGCTCTATCTGACACATGATTCCCCTCCTGCAGGACACTTTGGTCGGTACAAAACTCTGCACTTACACGGGAATTCTGGTGGCCCCGGGTTCGTGCTGACGTCGCCCATTACGTTGATTCCTGTGAGGTTTGTCGTCGAGCCAAGGACGTACCAGCCAGGGCTGCTACAACCATTACCTGTACCAGCCGGCCCTTGGGACACAGCATCTCTAGACTTCATCACGGATCTCCCACGATCACAAGGGTATATCTATGTTCTGTTAATAGTGGACCTGTTCACCAAGATGGCCCATTTTGTCCCGTGTTCCAAGCCTCCCACAGCTCCTGAAACAGCCCAGCTCTATCTTCACCATGTTTTCCGTCTACACGGGCTCCTGGCACACTTAATTTCCGATCCTGGTTCCCAATTCACCTCCCGGTTCTGGCAAGCCTTACACACCAGTTTGGGTACCCAAGTGCACTTGCCGTCGGCGTATCATCCCCAAACAGATGGACAGACTGAGCATACTAACGCCACTCTTGAGCAATATCTCCATTGCTATACCTGCTATCAGCAAGTTGATTGGGCTACCCTGCTACCCCTGGCTGAATTCGCCTACAGTAACGCCATACACTCATCCACAAAACAGACCCCATTTGCAGCCACCTATGGGTACCACCCTCGTTTTTCCCCAGCTGTCCTGCCGTCAACCGTAGTTCCTGCTGCTGATGCTCATGTACACGAGTTGCAGGCTCTCCAAGACCTACTCCGAGAGCAGCTTCAGCAAGCTAAGGATGCCTATAAGACAGCGGCCGACAGAAAACGGCAAGAAGCGCCACCTCTGAAACCAGGGGACCAGGTCTGGCTTTCCACCTGTTATCTCCGCCGACCTGGCCGATCCCGCAAGTTGGACCCTCGGTTTATAGGACCTTATTTAATCACGGACCAAATCAACCCCGTTGCTTTTCGGTTACAACTCCCAGCCACTCTCTGTATTCACCCAGTTTTCCATCGGTCCCTCCTTGTTCCTGTTGCAGCACCGGACCCTGCCCGACCTCCACCCCTGGCTCCACCTCCGCCCGTTTTGATCGATGGTGAGGAGGAATATGAGGTCCGTCAGATCCTGGACTCCCGAATCCACCGGGGAGGCCTTCAGTACTTTGTAGATTGGGAGGGTTACGGCCCTGAGGATCGATCATGGAAACCCGCCAGTAACTTACACACCCCAGACCTTGTACAGCAGTTCCATGTCACCTATCCTGATCGACCCGGCCCATCTGAAGGGGGGAGCCCTGCGGAGGGGGATAGTGTCATGAGTTCAGCCGAAGATCCGGAACCTGAGGGGTTAACTACAGCTGAGGAGAATGCTGAGCGATTAGAAGCACAGACAGCTGAATCGCCACCAGATTCTCCTCCCCCAGTAGCCAGAGTGAGGGCTAGACTTCGGCAAAGACTTATGACGCAAAGGTCAGAGGATCGCCTGAATGCTGCCCGCAGAAACATCAGGTCAGCTAGTCCTGAGTTTTAACAGGATGAAAGGCTTCCAGGAGTTCAATGACTGTTTTGCTATATAATCAGCTCCCAGACAGCTGGGAAGCTCGTGGAAGCAACAATACTCTGGCTTGCATCCACACTCCTGACTACCTTGAACCTTGTTCTCTGGACCCTTGGCTTTGGACTCTGACCCCGGACTACGTTGTGTGATTTGGCTTTGGACCCTGACCTCGGATTACGGTTTGTGATTTGGCTTTGGCATTTTGGTATCGGTTCTGCATCCTCTGAACTTCTGATATTGGACTGGCTTATCGGACTTTGCTGTTGAAACCCCCAGGAACGTGACACCCAGCTTCTGCCAACCTAGCAGTTCGAAAGCATGTAAAAATGTGAGTAGATAAATAGGTACCACCACGGTGGGAAGGTAACGGCGTTCCGTGTCTAGTCACGCTGGCTACGTGACCACGGAAACTGTCTTCGGACAAACGCTGGCTCTATGGCTTGGAAACGCGGATGAGCACCGCGCCCTAGAGTTGGACTCGACTGGACTAAATGTCAAGGGGCACCTTTACCTTTACCTTACACAGAACAAACGATATTCGATAAACGTCTGCTGGGCTCAAATGATAAAGTAATTAAGAAAATGTATGATTATTTGCTTGAAATTAAAATGCAAGATGAGATGGTAAAATAATGTATGATTAGGTGGGCACAAAATATAGGACATAATATTGATATTGATCAATGGTTGCAAATATGGAAAAATAACATAAAGCTCACAAAATCGGTAAATTTCAAGGAGAATATATATAAGATGTTTTATAGGCGGCATATGACTCCGAAAATATCAAAGATTTATACAGAGGTGTCAAATGTTTGTTGGAAGTGTGAAGCACAAGAGGGAAGCTTTTACCATATGTGGTGGACTTGTAGAGTAGCGAAACAGTATTGGATAGCAGTACATACTCTGTTACAAAAAAATACTGCTTTGTAATGTTCCACTAACCTCAGAATTGTTTTTACTGAGCATTATTCCAGATAATATAGATAAGACAAAGAACTACCTAGTTATATATATAGTCACTGCAGCCAGAATTCTTTATGCTAAGAATTGGAAGAAATCGGAGATAACCAAACAAGAGGAACTCATTGAGAAGATATGGGAAGCGGCAGAAATGGATATTCTATCAGAAGTGTTGAAAGACTGTCCAATACAAAAGGCAACTGAACGATGGGATTTATTATATAAATGGCGTGAGTCACCAAATAGTGCTTGAATAACATAGAATTTAACTAAGATGTAACTGTAAGTTGAAACCTGGAGGGCAATCAAAAGGTAGAAAGGCGAAAAGTCGACTTGATATCTCAACATGAACAGATTGGATGACAGTACATTTTGTGTTCTCCTTCCCCCTCTTTTCCCCCCATATCCCCCTCTACCTTTTGTACTCCTTACCTTATCCCTAGTTGTTTAAAATAAAAAATAAATTAAAAAAAGACCCTTATCATCACAGCCATGCATTTCTATCCGGTGAATTATATCACTTCTGTAGTGCAGTTATTGTTAAGTGCTGTCAAGTTGGAACCGACTTATAGTGACCCTAATATGGGTTAAAAGGGAAGTGGGGTATTTAAGGAGTGGTTATACCAGTTCCATATGCCCAGTAAGTTTCCATGGCTGGGCGGAGATTCAAACCCAGACCTCCTGAGTCCTTGTCTGTCACTCTATCCACTACACTGCAAGGGGTATCATAGTTACCTTTAGCATTTTTAAAAAATGAAATTGTTCTGTTTCTACACTGCCATTTGTAGCCCAATCAGTACTTGAGAAAGCAAGTTGTCTCATTTACCACAGACTCTTGTTAAATTTGTCTTGCATAATGTAGTCTATTTGACTCTGGAGGGTATATTTATATAATGGATATTTCATTTGTTTTTATTTTAAAAATTAAGACACAGGAACAAACCACAATAGTGTATTTTAAGAATGCAGTTCTGCTGATCAGTAGAAGTCCATCTGAAGAACCATCCCTTTGGATTTTGACTGGTCTGAATAATTTTATCATTTTAAAAATTGCTAGAGGGGGGCAGAGGAAATCAGGAACTCAGGAATGCAGGCTTAACCCTTCTTTTCTCCACCATGCTAGCAATGAAAATTGTCTTGTTCTGAAGTTGCTGTTAGCCCCAGGAGGGATGCAGAAGGAGTTACTGTTGCCTAGAAGGCCTGGTAGACATTGTTAACCTGGAGAGAGAGAGAGAGAGAGAGAGAGATGAAGGAGCAGCAGAATGAAACAACAGCAACAGAATGAAGATATAGTGCCAGATGATGTGAAAGGAGTCAGCATGGATATTTCCTCATGGGTGAGAGAAAACAGAAAAAGAAACTGTTAATAGGATTAATGAGCTCTGAAATTCCAGAGGCTACAAGCAACTAATTTAAAAGTAACTAGAACAAGTAATAAGCAATGAAAAACTGTTTTTGGACTGTGTAAATACATACTACTTGAGAAAAGAAATAATTGACTCACATGAATTAAATGTGAATCATGCTTTTGCAAAATAAATAACTTTATAAATAACTTTATTCAAGGTAAGACTCTCTATTATGCCATTCTGCACATAAATATATATACAAAGGGGACATCAAACCCCAGCGCACCTCTCTTGTTGTCTTTCTAATTTCCAGACATCCTGGCTTCCCAGATGTGTATTCCTTATTTATATGTTGATGTGCTCTTCCTGAAGACTGGATATCTGTTGT
Source organism: Intellagama lesueurii (assembly GCA_037013535.1). Lineage (NCBI taxonomy): Eukaryota > Metazoa > Chordata > Lepidosauria > Squamata > Agamidae > Intellagama > Intellagama lesueurii. The sequence continues at coordinate 108,377,856 of JBAJHW010000003.1, forward strand.
GTTGTAAATGGGTCTCTTCACACCTCCCCTGTAACATCTTAAAACATTCCAAAGTATTTGGAGGTCACGTAGGCCTTATGTTTCTAGGGGTTGAGGTTAGCTAAAGTTCTCTACATTTGGCATGAAAGGTCTATCTCTTTATGTGTGCTCTCTGTGTGTTGCATGTACTATATGTTGCATTCCTTTCGCTAATTTTTCCTATTCAATATCTAATTGCTATCACTCCCCCCTTTTTAAATTCTTCCAACTCAAATTGAGAAGAATTTAAACCAGAAAAAGAGTACAGTGGTGCCTCAACTTACGAACATCTTGACTTGCGAGCAATTCGAGTTATGACCAGCTTTGGTCGCAAAATTTTGCTTTGACGTGCGACCGCCGCTTTGAGATACGACCGGAATTTCCTCTTTTCCCCGTTGTTCCCTCCCTCCCTCCTTTCCTGCCCTTTTTTTAACCTTAGAGGTCATTTTAGGTTTTTAAAAAAAGTCTGCCCCTAGTGGACGGATTAACTGCTTTTGCATTAGTTCCTATGGGAACTAATGCTTTGACTTACAACCGGCGCCTTGAGACACGACCAAAAGACAGCCGGAATGGATTAATTGCATTTCAGTGTATTCCTATGGGAAATGGTGCTTTGAGTTACGACCAACTTGAGTTACGACCATCATCCCGGAACGAATTAAGTTTGCAACTCAAGGCACCACTGTACGGCAGGGGTGCCATGAGATAATGACCAGAGGCCAGGGTAGGATATAAGGTACAACACAACGGTAGGAGGCGAATACAAATGCACAAAACTAAGATGAGAATAACCAAAACAACAGCAGGGGTTAGTACGTTATGTATCCAGGAGAGGCCAAGCATCCACGAAGTAAGCCACAACCAGTCCCAATTACGTGAGTTCAAATCAGCAATAGTCCGTGCCTGATCTGCCCTGTGGCAGTGAACGAGATCAACTAATTCATCATGGTCCTGAACCAGGCCTTTAGAGGAGTCGTGGAAAACACAGCAAGGTTGGTTAATATAGACACAGAGACCACCGTGGTGGAGGAGCATCATGTCAAGGGCTAGTCAATGTTGAAGTACCATATCAAGAGATACAATCTTGGCCTGTAGCCTGGACTCGATATCTGTCGGGACATTAACTAGCTCCTCCAGTGCAACCAAGGCATTAAACAAAAGAGGCAAGGGAGTAAATGTCCCTGTAATTCTAAGCTACCCCATAGGCTGGAAAGAAGCTGCATCCAACCTGATTGCCTGTGGACCATTGCCATTCATCTGGAACTGCCCACCGCACCGAATGGGAAAATCTGGTGGAGAACTTAATGGCAGACACAGGCCTAGGGTGTATTCCTCCTGGCCATAGCCATGCGACCATGCAGACCCCAGATCAGGAGGAAAGCAGGACCTTAAAGGCCTGTAGGGCACAAAGCCACCACAGGCGATCCCAGTCTGACAGGGCGAGGAGAAGAGAGAACTCTAAGAGTAGTTTCGATTGCCAGGAGGAGTGCCTGAGGATTGGGTGGTTAATTGGGCAAGGCATGGCCAAGGGTCAGTGTGAAGTTAGGAGAGAAACGAGAGAAGGAAGAATTCAGGTAGACCCACCCATCAGTGCTTCTGGAAAGTGTACACTGGCAGTTCAGCCACTCACCCACTTCCAAGGTACCCTCGGAGTTGTTAAAGCACAGGGGCGCTACTGGGGCTGGTCCGCGAAGGACAAAGGGTCGAGCTGTGTGGTTTCCTGAGCTGGACAGTTGAACAGATTTATTATACCAATCATCTACCAGGAGAGGGACCGGCCATGCTGGGAGCCCAGACTGTCCGTGGGAAGGGAAGACGCTACAGACCCAGCAGGTGGGCAATCAGGTGTCATTCAGGTCCATGTTGTAGAGCTGGACCGTCAAATTGTTATGAAGCGGTGAGGCAAGAGAAGGGAGACAACTGAATAGGAGCAGAATAAAGGGAGTCATGAGTCCAACAGAGATCAGCTATGAGTCCTTCCTAAAAAGGATTTAAAGTCCATCCAGGCTTTGTGCAGTCCAGTGCATGTTGCTGTTGTCCCGCGTGAGTTGCCGTCGTTGGGATCTCAGAACGTCTGGTGTGGTCTGGGGCAGAGGTGGAAATGACTGTTTAGCTCTGGAGTGATGTATCCAGGCTGTGATACCTTCTACTTTGATGCAAGATGGCGTTGTTAGTAGAACCAGATATGGGCCCTTCCACCATTCAGCCAGCAGGGATGTTGAGAGAGAGCGCACATACACCCAATCACCTGGCTAGAAGCTGTGCAGCGCCTGATCTAGGGACTGGACTTGCTTCTCAACTAGGGTCCAATGGTTTTCCTGAAAGAGGCAAGACATACCCACCGTACGAGATCTTGGCCCCTCTTTTTCGGAGCTGCTCCAGTTCTGGCAGTCCCTGGAAGTGAAGCAACAACAAAAGGCTGGCCATAGAATGTCTCAAAGGGGCTGATTGCCAGCTTTCCTTGGGGGAGAATGCGTATCCGGAGCAAAGCTTGGGGGAGGAGATCTACCCAACCCAATCCAATTTCCTGTGACAGGTTTCTAAAATGTGACTTCAAGGTTTGATTAAGGTGTTCCACCTGGCCAGATGATTGGGGGTGGTGGGCAGCATGAAGTTTCCACTGAATGTCCAGGAAGCTTGACACTTCCTTAACCTTTTCTGCTACAAAATGTGGCCCATTTTCTGACATAAGACCCTCCCAGGGTATCCCACAATGTGGAATTATGTCATGCAACAGTGCCTTTACTACTTCCCAGGCCTGGTTGAACTTACAAGGGAAAATCTCAAGCCAGCCAGTCAGGCTGTCTGTAAAACCTAGGCAGTAGTGGAACCCTTTGTGTGGGGGCAGTTCAGTGAAGTCTACCTGCCAGCAAGAACTGGGTAGGCAACCAATAGGTTGGGTGCCGAGAGGCCCGTTCCGAAGACCTGTTCTGAGGTTGTTTTCGGCACAGACATCGCATGAATCACAAACCCCCTCTGCCAGTTGAGAGATGCCTTCTGCCACTGCCCATGAATGCCTTCCCTGAAGGAGGATCCTTGGTGAGACATGGGTGCATTTGTGAACTTCCCAGAGGAAGTGCCGTGAGAGTGCCTGAGGGATGAAAACCGTACCACACTGGGTGAAGAACCATCTTGAAGGGTCTGTTTTCCCCCTTTCTTCAAAATCTTAGCCCTTTCTTTTCTAGAATACTTGGGATCCTGAGGGACTGGGATTCCCGGTACCGGGACTACCAACAGAAAGGGAGAAAGTACTGAGAGTTCTGCCGTGGTCCTCACTGTCTCATTTGCCAATCGGTTTCCCTCCCTTAATTTTGCCTCTGCTTCCTTTCTGTGCCCTTTTATATAAATCACCGCTACCTTGTGGGGCAATTGGACAGCATCTAACAGAGCTCTGGCCTCCCTCTCATACTTTATTTCCTCCCCATCAACAGTCCAAAACCCACGGTGCCACCAGAGACCCCCGAACGTGTAGAGAGAATCGGTGAAAATGTTAACGTTCCTTCCCACGGCTAGTTCTAATGTATGCATAAGGAGGACTATGAGCTCTGCCTTCTGGACAGACATAGCTGCGGGGAAGGGTTTTGACTCCACAACCTGGGAAGCTGTAATCACTGCATATGCCGCTTTCTGCTCGCCTCCCCATCCACGAAATACTCCACATCAGGGTGGCTTATGGCCATATCCCGCAAGTCTTTGCAGCTCAAAAACTCCTGGTCTATGGTCTGAATGCAGTCATGTAAAACTGGAGAGTCACTCACAGGTGGGGCTCTCTCATGCACAAACAGTTCAAATGGTTTTTCTGGGTCTGGCAACCCCAAAGCAGGAGCAGAGAGCAACTTTTGCTTAATCTCCTTGAAAGCCCTTTTCATTTCTGGTGTAGCCTCTACCCGCTCTACCGGCCCCTTTAGAGCATCATAAAGTGGTCGAGCCATCAATGAAAAATTTAAAATCCACAATTTACAAAATCCTGCCATGCCCAGGTTGGTACGCCATTCTTGCTTCATGTCGGGTAGCAGCACCTGGCAGACTGTTTCCTTTCTATCATGGCTCAGTTGCCTCTGGCCCAGGGAGAAGAGGAGTTACCTGGCTACTACTAAGGACAGGGTGGCCAGCTTTCTTAAAAGATTTGCTTTTATGTCAAGGGAAAGGTTAAACTAGAACAGAAATGTGGAATCACATTATATGTCTTCTATTAGTTGTGAAAGATGTTTTATAACCAGCCTACAGGGCCTACAGTGGGACGTGGTGGCGCTGCGGGTTAAACTGCAGAAGCCTCTGTGCTGTAAGATCTATAGATCTGCAGCTGTAAGATCGAATCCACGCGACGGAGTGAGCGCCCGTCGCTTGTCCCAGCTCTCGCCAACCTAGCGGTTCAAAAGCATGCAAATGCAAGTAGATAAATAGGGACCACCTCGGTGGGAAGGTAACAGCGTTCCGTGTCTAAGTCGCACTGGCCATGTGACCATGGAAGATTGTCTTCGGACAAAATGCTGGCTCTATGGCTTGGAAACGGGGATGAGCACCGCCCCCTAGAGTTGAACACAACTAGACAAATTGTCAAGGGGAACCTTTACCTTTACAGGGCCTATAAGAGTTGACTCCATTCAGCTCTTGTCCAGAGATAGCTTGTCAGCTCTTGTCTAGACATAACTGGCACCAAATCATGTGCTGTATCACATAGGAGGTCTTGACATACTTTTCCTTTCCTAAAGCAAACTTATGTGAACACCCGCTTTGGGTTCAGAGGTGTGGCCGGTTGACCCCATCAAACAGTCTGGGTATGCATATCTCATTTTTCAGTGTTTTATCCATGCTAGTGTGGATAAGAGAACAATCCATTTCATTGTAGATTCCCTATCCCTTGCACATTCCATGCAACCATGAAAGGAGTGCTTAAAAATTGCCAAGGGTACAGTTCTGCTGGAGAGCAGACTTCCACAGTGGCATGGTAACTGTGTGGATTCTGTAAATTAACAACTGTATCCAAATCAAAAGATGGATTTCACCCATACAAAATCAGGGAACAAATGATAGTTGTTCTGCAAATTAACATACAACCTGTTCTGGGTGGAACTGTACTCCTGCTAAAAGATCAAATAAGTGATCCACACCTAACATTAGATGCTCAGATGGTGTCTGTTGCTTTGAGAGCATTCCACAACCATGGACACATGACCCTGTTGCATTCTTTCCTGGGCAGAGATGGCTTAGGAAGTTATCTGTGACTCCAAAACATTGTCTAGTGAAACTGGTGCCTACCTCAGCATAACATAGATGTAGTTGTAATATTTGGTTCACAGACTTTTAAAATGATTAACTTACAATGTGCTCCTCAGATTATTTATTTGAAACCTGATTTTTACTACTAGTATTGGATGTTTACGAAGTTAACTGATTTATGTTTATGTGTAAGTGTTTAATCATCCTTCTTATCAGAGATGTGAGAGGCTTTATAGACTGCAAGGATCAATAATATATATTTTTAAAAGCTTCGTAAACGAGGATCTTTCACAGTGTGGTATGAAAAAAAGGGGGGATTTTCCCTACAGATGAGGAAAATGACACAGACTACAGTGAGGAAGAAGACAACCAGTTTTGTATTTTATTTTGTTAATTTTGTACTGGATTGTGTTGTTAGGGTTGCAATCCAAGTGAGACATTTTAATCAATTAATCATAAGAGTTTTAATTAATTAATCTTAAATTTACATATGGAATTAGATGTTATAACATACTGCACACATGTCTTAGTAAGTATTATTTCAGAAACAGCATTCTCTCCTGTTTGAAAGAAAAGAGACAGATTGCCTCTGTTCACATGGTGACAAAATTCAATCTCTGATTTATCAGTTGATCAGTTAATACAGTCTATTAGAAGCTTTCAGTAGATTAATCTAAACAATCAAATAAGTAAATATTCCAGCATTGATACTAATCTTAGACAAGCAGTGGTGTAATATAATAATGTAGAAGGTAAAACATTCAGCACACAACCATGCAAATCTGTTTGGAAGTAAATCCTTCTGTGTTCAGTGGGTTTACTCCCTACTAAGTGTGTAGCTTGCAAACTTAAAACTATAAAACATAATAGGCAGAAAAGGGCAATTAATTGAAATCATAAGAAATCAACCCTACAGTAACTGTTTACAGGAAAATGAAATCTGTAATTTAACCCCTGAGTTAGTCTGACCATTAACTGAGTCATTTTACTGGAGCATTCCGAAATGTTTCTATCTTGTCATATGCCATCATATCTGAACTTACTTACGGCGACTCTAATAGAGCTTCAAGGTAAGTGTAATATTTAAGGAGTGATTTTATGAGTGCCACACCCCCAGTGAGTTCCATGGCTGAGTCCAGGCCTCCTGAGTCCTAGTCCCCGACTCTATCCAATACACCACACTGGGTTTCCCATTTCAGTCTTAATGAGCCACAATTACCCATCCATGATAAATAAAGTAGAAGGGGAAAGAAGTTGATTTAAAAAACAAGAACAGCGAACTGTCAATTCACACAGTCAGGAGAACTGACATAGCCTGGCATCAATTTCCTGAAATTTCATTTTGCATTTCCAAAAATTAGAAAAGAGAAAGCAGGAATGTAAAGCTGGTGAAACTTTAGTAGCTACAACAAACACAACCCATGTTCATTCCAAATGCACCATACTGTAGTAGCTGTGTGACAGGCAGGAGCTCAGCAGGCAAAGCCTTTTCCATAATTGCAATCCATTCCACTGGAAAAGTGTGAGAGTTTGGCTTTTGACTCCATTTTTGCTTCAAAGAAATCAGTAGATTTTTGATGCTTCAAAACAGGTGAAATATGTATTGGTGTATTTAACAGATAACAAGTGTCTATAACATGATTTGGGCCCTTTTCTCCTTCTGCCAACGGGTCCCGAAGGGGCTTCCAATCTTCGAACAGGAACGGGTTTCCATTACTGGCATTCCAAGGTCCCGGCCAATCTGTAGGGATGTCGTCTGTTACGGTCTGTCCTGTCTCACCTTCCAACAAGGGCACGGTCCCGTTGTCCCGGTCACCATTCCACAGGGAGCGTCCCTCTGGGTTTGGCTCCTTCCAAGGTCCTCCCTGTAACCTCTCCTCCCCATCTCTCTTATCCTCCATTCCAGCCTTTCCTTCTTTTCTGCCTCTCCTCTATCTCCTCTCTCAGTTTCCTTCTCCACTCTCTTCCTTGGCCACCCTTAATCTCTCCCATAATCCTGTCCAAGGATCTTCCATCCATACCCACTCCCAGCCTGGTGGCAGAAGCTCTTCCTTCCTCTTTATATCTCCCGCTCCTGCCTCAAACTCCACCCTCTTCTTTCTCTCCTTTCCTGCCTTTTCTTCCTGAATGCCTCCTAACGTTATTCCTTGCATCTCCTTTCCCAGCTCATCTGCTTCTGTCCCTTGCTGCTCTGTCTTTGTGGGTGCTGATGTTGGCTGGGGTCTTGTTTCCTTATCTTCAATGTGGAGGAGGGACGGCTCTCCAGCGAGTGGGGTATCCCTCTTGCCTCCTGTCTCACAAAAAGCTACATCTCTTTGTTGAGAATTTATTAAAGGTATGAAGCCTCTGTTAAGAAAAAAAGCTCTGATAATGGAATTTCAGCTGAAATTCTTACAACTCCTATTTTAGAAAAGGTTGTGAAACTACTGTGTCTCTTCTCGGTAAACCCATGACACTAGTTTCACATTGACAGGACACATGGCAATGATGAACAGAGAAACATGGAAACAGAATATCTAGGTTTTTAGAGGTTAAGCTTCTTAGCGAGTATTTTGTTCAAAGCGATCTTCATTCCCAATAGCTGAGTCTAAGTTATTGCTAAAAAAGGGAGAAAAATATATATAAGGGATTTTGACTTTGTCATGCCAAAGACACACACGAAAAGCTGTGATCATTTCAGAACTCTTTGAAGATATGCTAATATCAGTTTATCTCACATCTTGTAGTATATGGATACAGATACAACTAGCAGCAGTTTCCGTGATTGTAGTAGCAGTGCTAGTTTGAAATACAGGGATGGAAATTACTCTGAGTCAGTGTACTAGGACCACAGTCACACTATCATTTGTGTTGTATTTGGGGGCAACATAGAATGTAAGACTGAGAAGGATATCAACATTTTGGAGAAAACGTTGCAAGAGTGGTACAATGAAATATGGAATGTAGCAGTTAATGATAAGCTGACTTCAGAAATTAAGTTTAAAAAGGGAGATAAAGATTAATAGATTCAATTAAATGTGGGATGAATTTATAAAAGGTGTATTGTGTAAAGGGAAAGGGGGGAAAGGGCAATGAATATATGTATTTTTGGAAGGATTTTGGGGATGGATAAAGGAGAAGGAAGATTATAATTACAAGTAAAAGTATGTAAGCTATAATGGTTCCTAGGGGGAGGGGTGCACTTGTATCTTGTGTTTAGGTATTTAGTGAGTTTTATGTATTCATAGTATATGTATTTTATAATTAATTTTTTAAAAAGAGAAAAAAAATAATTTGGAGAAAACAGAGGAATTTAAAATGTGCAAACACCCGTGGATGTAGAAACTCTGGGAGGCAGTATAATGCCCACTTGAACAATTTCCTGTGTATTTGACTTGATTACCTGCACCAACGTTTTTTGGTGGAATTACAGCTGGAAACATATTTTCTTACCTGCAAGCTGTGATTCAGTTTTTGTGCTTGTTCCTGGCTATGGACATCCAAATCTTCCCATGGCTCAAATGAACTGGGTGGGTGAACAAAGAACTGAAAGCTCTCTTCATAATCAGCTCTTCTCATAATTCTGATGGAAACACCAGCGTTGTTCAGAAGGCAGAGACCTCTTCTATCTTTATATACTCTTGAAGCTCGGATTTCCATATGTAACCTATTTCTTTGTTCCAGGAAGGCTAATATGTGATTGCAACATTTAAAGCAAGGTGTGTATGAAATAAATAGTGTTATTTCATAATTTTCATTATTTAGTGGGATACGGTTTTGAATTTCCTCTAAAGCTCGCATTTCAGCATGACAAGGGTAAATATTGTGTTTGAACCCTCTTGCTATGGGCTCAGAAGATTTTTCCTGTCTTATAGTAAACAACGCTAATGTGTGACCGGGCCAAATATTATTAGGGAAATTTTTCATGTATTCTTCTGCTGACAACATTTTTTCAGCCTCTGGGATTTTATTTCCTTTGCAGGTTAAGATTGTCCAGATACCTCCAAACAACTGTTAAGATTAAAAGAGATTTAAAAAATTGAGATTATGCTATTTCTGTTAATATTTTAAGACACCCTAGTGGTGGAAAGTTACACAATGGAAAAGGATCAATGTATAAAATACATACTTTAATCAAGCATGTATCAGACCATGTTCTTGATATTAGTGTAAGAAGAGGACACTGCATTCTGCTGTTGAAATAAATTGCTAGTTGGTTAAGTCTAATCCTTTACATGCCTTACTGTCTATTGTTGATGGCAATTATAGGCAAATAACCTCCAGGCAAAGCTAAGGAAAGTTCCTTTTTTGGGATTGCAACTCCCAGAATCCTACTGTCAGTAATCACACTGATTTTGCAGGCTGGGAGATTCTGGGAATTACAGTCCAAAAGAGGGCCTTTGCTTCTGGCAACATCCAGATGGAAGGAGATAGTTTGGCCCTGGAAGACAAAGAATATAGCATGGGGGCAACTAGGTGGGTATTTGTCCTGCTGTTTGGGATCACGGTTCTTCACTGTTCCATTCTATCTTTATGCTGTCAACTACATGATATTAGCACTAACTGCAAGTAGATTCAGTCTTTAGGCATGAGTATGTACTATATTTTGTTCAGCTTGCAGAAATTTGGGGGTTTTGTAGCATTTCTACTTTCTTTCTTTTTTTCTTGAGAAAACTTCCTGACAGGAGGAGCTATTCAATCTGGAATATACTACCTTGAAAGGTGTTGGACTCTCCTTAACTAGAGACTTTTAAACCAAGGTCAGATGAACACCTGTCAGGGATGCTTTGGCTGTGATTTTCCTGCTTCATCAGGGGGTTGCAACTGGTGACCCTTGGGGTCTCTTTAAGCTCTATAAATCAATATTTCTATTCTACCTCAGTATAGCAATCACACTTTTTGATTAGCACCATAAAGGCAAAGAGCAGGTGTTAAATAAAGAAACTAGAGACGTGTCTCTGAAGTGAAATAAAGAAACTAGAGACAAGTCTCTCTTATCTATGACACTTCGATTAGTTTGGGAGTGTAGTTTTCCTGATTTAATTCCCAGATGAAATAAGTTGGTTTTGTTAAGTCAGACACAACTTCTTAAACTTCTGTAAAGATCTGTTATATCTGGGAAATGACATGAGGACAGTGCTAAAAACTGCTCTCCACCATTACAGTCATGATTCAATTCAAGATCATTTAAAAAAAATATCAAAATCCTGTAGAAGATAATGATCATAAATCTCTTGCATCTTGTCTTGAAGTCATAGTCCCCTGTTCTGCACATATAATGCCTGTGCTAAAAGGACCTGCACTGTTTGCCAAATTAGCTGCCAAGCCAAGTTCAGGGGTTTACATTTGGCTTATAAAGCCCTAAACAGCTGAGGGCTAAGCTAGCTGACTGAGTGCTGTCTCCCATATAGACTGCCTTAGTCTTCATGTTATGGGAAGGGAGTTCTGTTTATTGTAATGTCATGTCCTGCTGGAGCTTAGTTGTGAGGCAGAAGAAGACTTTCTCTACCATGGTGTCTCACTGTATGGAATAATTTGTCTGTTGCTCCCAATTTTGGGAATGTTTGGGCCATCAACTAAAGACCAATTTGTTGTAACTATTTCCATGATTCTTAAAGTTGTGGTCTATAGTTTTTATATTAATTGTTTTAAAGTGGTTATTTAATAGTTTTCAATCAATATCTTAGCAATTGGTTCTTCTGTATCTGTTTTTATTGTAAGTTACTTTGAGATTCTTTTTTAAATGAAGAGTAGTTTTAAATTGTTAGCAAACAAATATTTTTGTGAGCATTAAAAGTCATAACAATGTATAACAAATATTGACAAGTATTTCATTAATCTCAGTAATGATATTGTCCAAATAACATTTTTATGCCCATGTAAAAATAATGAGTGATTCTAATAGGACTGTATCAGTGACACTCAAATCTAATTGAAAATAGGGTTGGAAGGAAAAGTGCTATGTAATTTCACCTCCAGAAAGACAACACAATGTTTCAAAACTTACCTCTTTATAGCTAGATCAGCTGGAGATATAATCTTGTGGTCACCAGTTGTTGTTGTTGTTGTTTAGTCGTTAAGTCGTGTCCGACTCTTCGTGACCCCATGAACCAGAGCACGCCAGGCCCTCCTGTCTTCCACTGCCTCCCGGAGTTTAGTCAGGGAGCCACAAACAGGTGAACCATGAAAGAGAAACAGAGAGGCCAATACGACACTTGTTTGGAAGTGGAATGCAACTCACCCAGATAGATGGAGGAACAGCCTTGTGATCTGTCTCTAAGCAAGGTCCTTCAACCCTTTTTATAAGGCACACACCCTTCAGTTCTGCCCAGTTATGGAAAACCTATTATATTATTCACTGACATGATCAATGAATCATCTAAACCACTAGTTTCTCTTTGGTCGAAGTGATGCATTAGTGAAATCATAGTATATTGAAGAAGCTACACTTTAAAAAGGAACAAACTTCAATGGTTGGTTTAGCATTGTGTGAAATAAAGAACTCTGGCTATCTAATCTAATGCAGTTAGATTGTTTATATATAGAGAGAGATTGGTTGTTGTAGGTTTTTCGGGCTGTTTGGCCATGTTCTGGAGGTTTTTCTTCCTAATGTTTTGCCAGTCTCTGTGGCCGGCATCTTCAGAGGACAGGAGTTAGAACAACCATTGGATCCCGGCCGTGAAAGCCTTCAAGAATAGATACGTATATATAGATTGTTTATTTATAATTGTTTATCTAACAATTATATATATATAATTTTTATTCTTTTCAATGGAGGTAGGATTTGGGGGAAGGGAATTTAGGGTTGGGGAGTGAGATAGTACATTTACATCAACTGATACAATTTTACTAGAAAGAGAGATAAAAAGTAAAACAACACATTTTCCAGTATTACTATATTTACTAATCTATCTTTTCCCTAGTTGGACCTTCAGATTCTTCTTTAGTCTATGCTTTCCAAACTATCTTTTGAGTCTAATTACTGTGTTTTCCCGAAAATAAGACAGGGTCTTATATTAATTTTTGCTCCAAAAAACGCATTAGGTCTTATTTTCAGGGGATGTTTTATTTTTTTCATGTACAATCTACGTTTATTCAAATACAGTCATGCCATCTTCTGATTGCTGCACAATGGTGGAGGGCAGGGTTTCACTTAACTAGGGCTTATTCTTGGGGTAGGGCTTATATTACGAGCATCCTGAAAAATCATACTAGGGCTTATTTTCAGGTTAGGTCTTATTTTCGGGGAAACAGGGTAGGAAATTATTCTCTATATATCCACCAAACAGAATAAAAGTCTCCTCCTGTGTTTTACATTTCCCACACTATTTAAAAACATTTTTTAAATATTTTTGGCATTGTGTACCATCAATAAATCATATATCATCTATAAAACATCTCATGTGCATTTTCTTTAATAGTTACTGATTTTTGATCAATAATGTTCTTCTACCATTTTATACCCATTATAGCCTACAGTCTTTAACCATTTTATTCATTTAGTCCATTTTTATTGTTCATGTTTTATTGTTTTCTTTCCTCCTCCTGGATCCTCTTGTTTCTATAGTGCACTTTCCTTTAGAACTTCTCACTTGTTCTTTTGTTCTAGTTGAGCTTCTTTCTGCCTCTAGACTTGATGATCAATTTGATTTCTCCTCTTCTTGTTTCTCATCTGCTTTTTTTCGCCTTTTTTATGCACAGCCACTTCTCCTTTGTTTTCATAATATCTTCTGCCTTCATTTTTGAATTAATATAATAACTCTGCTCCTGGAATTCAAAGAGGACACCTTGAGGCACCAACCACATATACATAATTGAGTTTGATCTCAGGAGGGATGTCAACTCCGCATATCATCTCCTTTTCTGTCTTATTTGTCACATAATGTGTTTCAAGATCTTAATTTCTGTATATTTTCTATTAAGTTCCTTACCTTGTATGTTTCTTAGAACTTTATCTCAAAAAATCTTTCTCATAAATTTAACACGAATTTCTCTGGGGAGATTTTTATTCCTGGTGTATGCTGTATTAATTCTTTGTGCTGTGTCAATATTTTGTTGAACATCCTCTGGTCGCATCTCCATGAGCAATACTAAATAGGTAGTAATCACTTGCTCTGTATCTTCTCCTTTTTGTTCTGGTAGATTCTGGAATCTAAGTATGGCATTGGCTCTTTCCATTTGTAGATTTAACAGAGTAATTTCATCTAGCTTACTTTCCCATTTCGGTTCTTCTATCTCTGTATTCAAAGTCTCCAGTCTTTCTTGTGTTCTTTTTGATATGCTTTCTATTCTAGCTGTTTGTTTTTTATTTTCTGTAATTTGATTTTTAATGTCAGTCATTTGCTTCCCTAAATCTTTCATTTGAACACATAGCTGAGCCATCCCTCCTTGTAGTTGTTGTAGCCCTCTTGACAAGATCTCTTGAATACTCTGTTGCCAGTCCTTAAATGACTCCCATTGAGATTTTGTTCCTGTGCCGGTGATCCTCCTTGAGTTCTTTTCCCCCCAACTTTTGTGGCCATATTGATTCCCCCCCCTTCTTCTAAAGTTAAGTATATAAGGGATGCTGTGTAAGTCTTCTATCAGAGGCTGTTTTCTTCTTCTTTAAGGAGTGCTGTTTAAGTCTTTTGTCAGCAGATGTCGCTGTAACCTTACTTTTCTTTCTCAGTCTTATTTATGTGTCCAATCCAGGAGGGGGGTGGTGCTTCCTGCTGGGTAGAGAGAAGTTCTCATAGTCACCAAATCACAACAATAAAAATTTAAAGGGTCTGCAATGCTTTGAAGTAAGTAGGGTTTAATATCAATGTTTCAGATAGTCATGGGAGTGAGGCTTTTATCTTAAGTTGCTCTACTTTCATGATGAAGTAATTTTCTCCCCCTTCTCCCTCTTCTCTCCACTTGTTCTCCTGATCCACGCTTGGGGGGGGGGGGGAAGACTCGTTTCTACCATAAAGTTTTTTAACAGGTAAAATCCATTTTGCTGATTCTTTATATCTATCTCTTTTCTGTGCAGTTATTTGGGTTCATGGAGATTTTCCTTACATGAACAGATATTTTAACTTAATCAGAGTCTGTGGTTGAGATATTTCCAACATCCTTTTGCGCTCTCTCACTCTCTGCTTGGGGTGTTCCCAGCTCTTTGCCAAGATGGCTTCCTCCTTGGTCCGTGCACTTAGATGCGACTTCAGAAGGGGAACCAGCCTTTGCCGATCCCCTTTCCACCCTTTTGTCATCTCTGCTGCTTCAGAGCAGATCTCCTAGCAGATCGTTGTTCCTCGCTCCCCGGTTCGGGCGGGCAGGAACCGACGGGTCCCGGTCAGTTTCAGGAGCTTGCCTGAAATCCAACCAGTTCTCACCGTGACGAAACCCTGCCTAATCTAATGCAGTTAGATTGTTAATGCAATGTTGTGCTTCCGAAGACCTCAGCACTTTGACCAATGCATGAAAAAAAGAAGAAGAAAAAGAAAAACAGAAAACCAAGACCATGATAATACATTTTTAAAATACTTAATTCTGGATTGTTTTTTTTCTTCATATCTAAAAATGCATTTAATTTTCAAAAAACCTACCCCAAACTGTAGAGAAATATATTACTGTTAAAAACATTATCCTGACTCTTCCTTTCCATAAGATATGAATGGGGAACTTCCAACCAAGAAGGCAGATTCTGCCTATCAGGGCTTAACAGCCAGTCCACAAGGGCCTCTTATGATACCCCATTCCCTTGGTGATATATTTACACCCTTGAAGAA